>CM072997.1:17626279-22576279 GCA_037038555.1 Rhynchonycteris naso | reverse complement strand
CTGATGATTGATGCTTCTCATCTCTTCGTTCCTGTCTGTCTGTCTCTATTTATCCCTTTCTCTGACTCTCTCTCTGTACCTGTTAAAAAAAAATATTGTCCAAGTATGATGAGTCCAAAGAAAATAACTGCAGTTTTTTTTTTAATCTCAGAGTAGGCCCTGGCCAGTTTGCACAGTGATAGAACATCAACCTGTCATGTAGATGTCCAAGGTTTGATTCCCAGTCAGGGCACACAGAAGAAGCCACCATCTGCTTCTCCACTGCTCCACCTTCTCTCTCTCTTCAGCTCCTGCAGCGATGGCTGGATTAATTCGAGCTCATTGGCCTGGGTGCTAAGGATGGCTCCGTGGAGCCTCCACCTAAAGCAGTAAACATAATTCCGTTGGGAGCATGGCCCTAGATGGGCAGAGCATCAGCCCCAGACAGGGGTTGCTGGGTGGATCCTGGTTGGAGCACATGTGGGAGTCAGTCTCCCTATCGCCTCTCCACTCACTTGGAAAAATATGAAAAAAAAAAAAAAATCTCAGAACAAAAATATATAGGGATAAATAAGATTTAGAAGTTTTCCATACCATTTCATAACAGTTGTTACAATTTCTCTTTTGTTATAATTCCTGTCCATTTTCTTTGTGTTATTCATAATATTTCTTTCTTATATAAATAATACTAATGTCTGAACAGAAAACAGAGTCAAATTTCATTGATATTATTATAGATTAGCATCCAAATATCTATGTCAGTCTAGTAACCGAGAGATTAATAATGTTGACATGTTTCTTTAATTTTTTTTTAGGTGAGCAGAGGGAAGACAGTGAGGCAGACTCCCACATATACCCTGACCAGGATCCACCTGGCAACACCCACCTTGGGCTAATGCTTGAATCAACTGAACTATTTTTAGTGCCTAAGGCTGACCAGCTGGAACCAAACAGGCTATCCTTAGTGCCCAGGCTGATGTTTGAACCAGTTGAGACATTGGCTACAGGAGAATAAGAAGGAGAGAAGGCAGTGAAGGAGGAGAGAAACAGATGACCACTGTTCCTGTGTACTCTGATTGGGAATCGAACTTGGGACATCCATACATCAGGCCAATGTTCTATCCACTGATACATCAGCTAGGGCCAATTTTTTTATATAAAAATAATTACAAGTGTTCTGTGTTTCATCATCATCAATTATCACTATTAGGATTACTTATAATTTACTTAAAATAAGTCTATGTTATAGATTTATAATACAGAATATCAAAACAGGAAGATCTATAACTAGGATCTGGACAAACATGAATTTAATATTGCCTCTCCTGTTTTCTAGCTAGGTAAGCTTAGGGAAATTACTATCTTCTGAACGTGCTCATTTCTTCATTGGTAACACTGATGAAAAGTCACACTTTGCTGGATGTTTTTCAGATTCTAATGAAATATTTCATGGAAAGAATCTATCACAAAGCCTGGCATACAGTCTGCACTAGAGGAATAGGAGTAAAAACCACTATTGTTGCTGATACTACATATTATTTGGTGACTTAGAAGTTTTTGAAATATGCTCATGAGTTTTATTTTCATTAGAGCTTATCCTAATAAAATAGTTTACTATATTTGGCAACTTTAAGACTACTTTCAATACTTTATTAACAAGCAGTAAACTATGAAATAACCCAAGAATTAGTTACCAAATATCAGCATGTAGCACACACTTATAGAAACATTCAAAACGTAACATAATAAAAATGTAACATTAAATAAACACTTAACATTATATTACAAACATTTTAAATCTGAAAAGAGATGCCACAACAATTACAGTTCACTTTGCTCTCAAATTGTCCTTTCATACATATGACCACTGAAAAACCTGGGTTTGAACTACACAAGCCCACTTATAGACTGATTTCTCTTGGATAAACATACAATCAGCCCTCCCTGTTCCTGGGATTCACACCCATATATTCACCCAACCTTGGAAGGGAAACAGTATCTTTGATTTGTGCATGCACTGTCCTGCCCCATTTTATACAAAGAACTTGAGCAGAGGCAGATTTTGGTTTCTGAAAAGAGTCCTATAACCAATCCCCCTCAACCTGTGGATAACAATGGATCGCTGTAAAGTTATGCAAAGTCAAAAGTTATATGCAAATTTTTCACTGCATGGGGTTGGTACCCTAAGACCCTCTGTTGTTCAAGGCTTAACAGTAGTTACTTACCTAATACTTAACTACTAGACATGACACAAGAGCATCATCATTTACCTATAGGTAAGATGATTATATAACTACTCCCATCTTATAAATTAATTCAACAATAACTTTGGGTAACTTCCAATATGACTATTGTGAAATATAAATAATGCTCAAGGGTACAGAAGTGGACATGTTTATATAAACTACAGGAGTAATAAACCGGTTTGACAGGTATAGAAGAAAGGAGAAAATTGTATAGATAGTTCAAACATTTTAAAATATAAACTATGATCTTTGTGACCTTGTAAACGTGCATCTCATGATTTCAAGTTACAAATAAGATATGGGTTAAAGAGTTTTTCTGTATTCAATGATACTATTTGTTAAGACATTTTAAAAATTACAGGAAAGACAAACTTTAATACAATTTTATGTCACGGTAGAAGTTGAATTAATTCACAGATATAAAATTCCTTAACTAATAGGGATTTTTAACCAATAGGAGGATCACAGAAATGCAGATAGGCAGAATAGCAGGCCAATTTATATTGTATACTCTACACTTACCTGATTGAAAAACCTAAAGTCATATATGAATCTTCAAAATTTTAAGTGGGACATTTGCTAATATAAGGATGTCCTTCTTATCCCCAAGTAAAATGTTTATCTGAAAAAATTATACCTGGAAGAAGCTATTAGTCATTAGTCATAGTAATTCAAATGCCTATTAGTAGAATATAGAAGTGAAATTATTTTTCAACTCTATGTAATATCACCAGGAAAATCAAATGACTTTATTATTTTCATGACTATTTTATTTATAGCCAAATAAATCTTAACCTATACTAAGAAAAAAACATTACTTCAAATATGCAATGCAATGACTTACGTGTCAATGATTAGTCCCGTTTCTTGTGTATGGCAGAAATCAATAAGTAGGTACTTTTAAAAGGGAAAAAAACCAGCTACTCTTTCTCCAAATTGAATGTTTCTACCCAAAACATATTAAAAATTCAACTTTATACTGATGTGTAGAACTAAAGATGCCACTTCACTTACAACTTCCTTTTTGTCATTTCTCAAACCATCTTCAGGCCTTCTACAAACAGCATGCCTTTTTGCTGAATGATGTTAAACATTCTATACAAGGCTTCCAAAGGCAAAACTTTGCGGGAAGTGAAACACCTTCTAGCCTAACCACAGACTTTTCATGGCAATCAAATAACTTTACCTAGAGTTCAAGTACAGTGTTCAGGGAACAATGGACACTTAAACATATCCAAAAAAGAGCCATGTTCTTATATTTTTTCCTCTGGTAACTATGACAAAACTTAGAACAAATATAAAACAATGAAATTACACAGCAAAAGTTTATAATTTATAACTATGTTCTGTACAATTCTAAGCAACTCACTGTTTAGTCTTTCATCAAAATTCTCACATCTCTTTCAAGACTGAATTATCTAACACTAATAGATACCTGATTCTACCTTCAGACTTACCTATTTCTTCCTCATGGACCCAAAGAAGGGATTATCTTAAAGTGAGAGGGAAGATATTTTAAGTCAAATAGCATTTCAACATTTAGGGCTTATATCAGTTAAAACAGTTTGGTCGAAAAAGTGGCTGAAAAAAGATAAGGGATTTGATTCTTTGATTATAGAAGGTATAGAGATAGAGATATCCCCAGGTTGGTTCAGGGGCTCAAAAATGTCATGGAGAATCCCAGTGTCTTCCTACTTTTGCCTTTCTTAGGCTGCCATCAATGTCTTCACCTGAGACCACAGAATGGACTTCCACAATTCTAGATGTCACAGGCTGATGTGATGATGTCTAGCCAAAAAAAAGGAGTTATTTGCCTGCGTATTTGATGCTCATTAGAAAGAAAACCTTTTCTCTTCAAGTCCACCAAACTTCTCCTTATACGGATCAGAATCCTATCTCATGTTCATAACTGAATCAAGCACTGAGATGGGAAATAAAATGATATAATTGGCCTAGACAAATTATGATTCTCCCCCATCCCCAGAAGTGAGGGATAACTCAATAAAATTTTCTTATATCAATAAGCAGTAAATGAAGTCACTGTTGAAAAAACCCACTAATAGTTTCTACCCACATGCCTTTGGAGTTAGGGGAAATTGAATGTAAATTCCCACTTGGTATCTTATGAACTTTTTAACTTTATGCCATTATTTAACCTCTATTGAAAAGATACAGATGTGGATATAGAATAGATATAAACACAAATACAGATGCATTAAAGATATTTTTAAACAAGTCTGTGTTGCTGGAAATACAGAGATATTTATGTGAAAATGCCAAACACAAAGCCTGGTACTTGGTAGAAACCAATCGATATTATCTAATCTGTCTTCTTTAATCTGTATGCCTTCCTTAGTTCCCTCCTTACTACAATCAAAGCCTAGTAACTACCCAAGGTGTATAGCCTAAAATTGGTTTTGTCTTCAAAATTCTTGTCTTGGACATTTTTTGCCCTTTTTATAAAGCATTTAAGTCTTTGTAGTTTTTTTTAAGTCTTTGTACTTTAATATTTCATTCTGAATATTCTACAATGCCAAATATCAGGGTTGCCAAATATTAGTTTATTTGAACTGTGGATTGTGTACCAGATTAACACAAACTCTCTTTCAATCAGATGATAAATTATATAAATCAAAACAACATATAAACTTAATCAATTACTTAAAAAAAATAAGCCCTTAGTTGGATGTAAAAGGTTCCTGTGACTTTTCTCTACATTTTCACCCTTTGCCCATCCCTGACATATTTAAACTTTAATCACATTGAATTTATGTCCACTATATTTTCCATGATAATTTCCAGCTTCTTTAAATCTGTTGTTACAAGTTCTTCTATATGAAACACCCTCCCCACTCTTCTTCCCTTCCTCATTTGACCAGTTTTGTTCATCTTCTGACTCATTTCAGACCCCCTCCCCAAATATTCTTAACCTCCAGGTTGAAGTAAATGTACCTGAGTTTCATTCCAGAGCATGTTTTGCTTATCATTTATCATTAAGTACTGAATGTAGCTAATGCTGCATTTGCATTTCTTCACAGATATGTTTCCTGATACAATTCCTAATACAGAAGTAGCCACTAAATAAATGTGGGTTCAATTAAATGAAATAAATTTGTTTTGTGTATTTAGTACTTTAAAATTAAACATTAAAGACAGAGTATCTTATATAAATCAATGTAAAAATTTTAAACATAGCATTATAAAATTTATCACTTAAAAGATTTCGATACAAACCACCATAACATTCTTAAGAGTTTACCATGAGCCACGTCATGCTAAGTACTTCATATACCTTTCCTACATAATCAAAAAACCCCAAAAAATAGTCTTTTCTCTATTTTAAAGATGAGAATACTAAAGCACAGAGTAGTTAATTAAGTTTTCCAAGATCACACAGCAAGCATGTCCCTCCCCAACCTGAAACTTTAACTCTGGTTTGTTGAGCTTAGCTCATGTGTTAGCTATTATACTCTAGAGCCGAGACCACTCATTCTCCACATTTCCTCATTTGTTAGCCATTCTTAATTGGAAATGGTCTCAGAAAGTGCCAAGACAAATAGGAAAACAAACAAATAATTACTTCCACAGACATGAGAAGACAACAGAACACCTTATTCCAACAATCATTTTTCTCCCTTGATTGAAATTCATGTTTGTTCGCCATCGACAAAGCCTGCCTTGATGTACTGCACTGAAATTGTTAAAACGCACTTTGCTGCACTTTGGTAAAACTTCCTAAAAGAACTATTGACCACATATTTCCTTAAACAAAATGCCCAATTTTTACTATTATATAATGGTACCATCCTCTTCCCCCTAAAAGCAGAATGTTAAGGATATTTGTTATAAAGAAATAAAGTAAGGTGACACAAGCAGTGTTCTAAACATTTAATTTTATTGCTTAAATATTATCCTGTGTTCACATAGTTTTCAACATCATTGAAATACAGCCGTTTTCGTACATATACATATATTATATACATACATCAAATTTGGTAATATGTTTTAAAAATAAATCCATTAGTACATTTAAAAGTAAACTGATACAGAGTGAAATAAGTAAATCAGAAAAAAAGAAAAACTGAGAACAGCATGATTTCATACATAGGTAGGACATTAAAGTGAGACTACGAGACACGGACAAGAGTGTGGTGGTTACGGGATGGGGGGAGGGAGGGGAGGGTGGGATAGGGAGAAGGGGAGGGACACAGGGAAAACCAGATAGAAGGTGACAGAGGACAATTTGACTTTGGGTAATGGGTATGCAGCACAATTGAATGATGGGATAATCTGGAGATGTTTTCATTGTACATATGTACCCTGATTTATTGGTGTCACCCCATTAAAGTTAATAAAAAATAAATTTAAAAAAAAAATAAAAAAAGTAAACTGATACAAAAAAAAAAACAGAACAGAAAAAATACGTACGTATGTTTAGTCACCTAAATATATTGTTGCAAATATTTCACTAATATTGTAAAATTAATAGCAATTACAGGGGACAAAATCTGTGGAAATATTTCCTGAAGATTATAAATATTGAATGTCAAATATATCAGTAAACATTCACTGATTTCTATGCTTGAAAATGTAAAATGATAAAAAAAGAAGACTTACTTCAAAAGTAGCAATGAGGAAAAGGAGAACTGAATGCTTTTGGATGTACCTGCCTATGTCTCATTGACTTCACACTGAATACAGAAGTTTATTTTATGGCAAAAATGTCAAGTGTTATATACAAAACAATTGCAGTATCAATTTATCAGTACTCAATATCTGATACATATTTTATGCATTCCACTTTTGGTTAAATTATTAAAATTAGCACTATTATGTAAGATCAGATTAAAGGTTTTCAAAAATGTTTAATTTTCAAATAACTGGTTTATAGTCCACACATCAAAGTTAAATGATTTGAGGAAAAAAGGAGAAATATTTATATATTTTTTAAATTTTATTCTGGGAATTCTTTTAAAGTGATTATAAATTTAGAAAATATAAGTAGATGTCTTAACAGAAATTTATGAATATGTGCTATCAAAACAGTTTAATGTAATTTAAAAGAAGATTAAATTATAGTTATTTCATAATATATATAACTCAATAATAATCTCAGAAAGTAACATTATAAAGATATCTTATATATCTTGATACAAAGATGGAAAATAAAAGTTCAATTAGTATATTAATATTCAAACTTCATTAATATTCATATTCATTTTAGGAAACCTACTGAATAAAAACAAACCAAAAATATTGTAAAAGAAATAAAATTTTAAGTGGTTGACAAGAGAGTAAATTAGGAAACATGTTCTTTAGAGTAATGAAGCAATAAATATTAAAATATTATGTTTTTTAATTTTTTAACTTGCATAAATTTATTCTAAAAAATCATCACAATTATATACAAAGATTTAACTAAAGTATATTCTCAGAACCTTTCTTTGTAACAAAGGAGAACAAGTAAAATTGAAAAAAACTAATGACTGACATTAATAAATTGTTTTCAAATAATGAAAAAAATATGTATCACTATATATTTTGTTATAAATAAAAATTCCAGATATAAAATACAAACCTTGATTAGAACTAGAACAGAAAATGCAATACAAATTTTGAAAAAAATTACTATAGACCCACACCTACATACACTCACTTGCATATTAAAAGACATTTATCATCATGCAGAATATATTAGTGCAAAGCATAAGTGATTTTTTCCTAAGTGGTGATATTACAAATGATATTATCTTTACTTTTGCATTAATTTTAATTAATATATTATTTTAACAACATATAAAGGATGCATTTTAGAAGTACAATATAGAAAGCATTGTAATATATTTCTCCTCCAATTGTATGGAATAGTTGTGGGAAAAATACAAAAATGTCTGATGATATGGTTCCAGTTTTTCTACTAATTGGTTGCCTATTCTTAGGCAAATAACTTCTCTGAGTCTTAAATTTATTTTCTGGAAAATATTATGATCTTAAGAACTCTTTCCCCAAACAGTTCTAATTCTCATATGTATTAGAAACAGAGAAAACATTAAAATGTATTAATATGGTAATAACCCAAATAATCTGCAACCTCAGTAGAATGTACTGAATTTATGTGTTTATTTTATTTATAAAAACAGAAGTTCTAAGGATCTCAAGTGTGTTTGATACTGATGTTCTTTTGTGGATGGCAAGTATATTAAATCCTATAGTTTTGACCTTTTATATAAATTGCAATAGTCTAATTGTTGAGCCAGAGCCAAATATCCTTGGTCTTTGTCTTTGTCCATCAGGCTGCCTGATCCCATTGCTGTGCAATGCCTGTTAGGTGTTGAACAAGTGAATGGCTCCATAGAATGTATAAATAAGTACGATGGACTGAATCCCACTGAACTATGTTTGCATGACTTCCATAAATTTCAGTGAGATCAGTCTGAGCAAAGGCTTTAATTTCAGTCTGACAATCACTGCAAACTTTTCTATATTCTTGGTGTAACATCTGTTGAAAGTCTTAGAATAACAAGGTGAATCACAACTGAAAATTCAAAATTTAAAAATCTTTTAATCTTTTCATTAGGAAAGAATTTGGAGGTTTTCATTTTAATTTGCCCTATAGCATACGGTTTCTTTATTTTCTTTATCAAACATCTCCATATTTATAAGTAATGAAAAATTTTTTTAGGGAAAGTACAGGACGATTAAAAGATGATGTCATGTCGTGAAGTAGAAAAGCTTTAAACACACATGTCCATTTTTGTCCAAAACCTGTATTTATAATCACTGCATCGTTATGTTCAATCAATACAGTTTTCTCAGTACAATATTTTACCTGTTCATGAAATCTTAACAGAAAGATATACAGAACTCAGGAAGATGGAAATAGACTGTTTACTGTATATCCACTATAACATTATTATCAATGACTATTCAAATGTTAGAAGAAAAGGGGTTATTTGAGTGGTAGATTCAATGTAATAAAAACAGTCAGTGTAAACTCCCCATTGTTATCATGCGAGTGACTGCAGTCTAAGGTCAGTCCTTTTCTTCCATTCTCTTCTTTCTTCTTCTCTCTCCAGCCATGGAAATAGAGCTCAGTTATTTCTGCATGGGTACGAGGTGAATGAGGCTGTCACTTCTTGCAGTGCTCTTTATTACAGGTCACTGACATAATACAGACATTTTTTTTAAATTTTAAAAAAAAGTTATATAACATTATCTCACTTATACGGGTATTTGAAAGAAATGTGTGCAGACTGTTATTTATTTATACAGAAACCTGCAAAGCGAGAGGCATTGTCTTGCTTTGAGAGGGGTCTCTTGCTGGAAATGAGCAACGCTGTTATTGTAAGAATTAAAACACTGCACACTGGATGAAAGAAAATATAACACTATCTTACAGTGTGGAGCTGTTTTGATTTTCATCCTGTAAAAATAAGTTACGCCAGTCAGAACAAAACATAGAAAATGTCAAAGCGCATCACTGATTGAGACTCTCTGTGTAGTTTTAATTGTTCACAGCTAAGAGATACACACATTATATATTTTTAATGCATAGTTCCTGATGACAATATCACAGAGCTACTTTACTTGACCATAAATCAGACTAATCCACTAATATATCAATTGATAAGGAATTTATTTTCTAGATAAGCACGTTTCACTTTGCAGTGTTCAAGGGACAGAGGCCATCCTTAGAAAATAGTCTTAGAAAACATACTAAGTACTGTCTCCAATTTCAAACCACAGATACAACACCAATTAGGTTTTCCTCCGTAAAGCCCTCACTGAAAATTATATTCATGAATGAATGTTATTTTTCAATTAAAATTATATAATTTCATCTCAGATTTTCCCAAGACCCACCTAAAACTCTTGGGAAATGACTGGATATATAATAGTGTCAGGACTATTAAATATACTTCCCCATTAGCATACTTGTAAAAACTACAGAGCATAACAAAATGCTCTAAGAGAATTGCAGTGATACATGACACCACTAAGAACCAAAATATTTGTATAAAACCAAACCATTTTTGGCACTATAAGGCCCTGCTAGGTATAATTTTGATCCTGGTTGTGAAGGACAACTTTGGTAATACACTTTTACTTGATGATTTCCAAACGGGCTAGAGAATCAGAGAGCTTAGCCTAAACAAACATGTTCCTAGCTGAAGTAGAAGAACAGGAGGGAGAAGTGGCCAGAAGGAATAACTACTGTGCAGGATGGCAGCATCTGCTAGCCTAGCCCCTAACTCCACATCTGACTCCCGCTGGAGGGACAGTGATCATCCGGGAAGAGGTTGGTGGTGGGTGCTGAATGTAAGGTCTCGGGACTTGAATAGTTGCATGTCAGGCAATAATCCTAGAGAAGATTTCTTTCACAAGTCCTGGGACTATTCCAAATAGGGATCACAGTCAAAAGGGACAGCTGTTTATAACCTCCTCTGAAATATTTATTTGGGACTCCCACTGCTACCACTCTTGTGTGTTCCGGGAATCATATGCACTGGTATTCCTAATCAAGATTGCTAGTCAAGAAGAATGAAAAACCTATAAAACCCAAATTGCTTTTCTCAACTTTATTTCTTAAAGTGCAAATAAATCGAGAGAGACTCGCTCTCCTCCTTTATAGAAAGATAATGTGGTATAGATCACTCAACCCTGAATTTTTTAAAAGCATAATAAATGCTACTTAGATGGAGTCATTTAAAATCTTATTATTAGAAACATGAGAATTTTGATTTAAACAATAATTTACAGTTTTACATAATATCAATACACCAAAATTTGATCAAACAATGCACACAACTTCCTAACTCTTTAGAAAAATTGCAAATCATCGTCATCTCTTTCTGGGATATATTGATGGCGAGAGTGGCCCTGAAAACATTAAAGCTATAGCATGAAAAGATAAAGGGTAAATAAAATGGCTACTGGAAATGGCCTCACTGAAGTCTGAGGAAAATAATTCATTTTTAAAAATCAATAATTTTCTGCTTTTAAGCTTTATTCATTTCAGACAGATATTTCCAGAGATAACCCACTTTAGTACATTTGCAAAAACTAGAGAAGGGTACAAAATAATCTGAAATAAAATAAGAGTTAAAAATACAAAGGGCTACACACACATTAAGACTACATATCAAATCGCTACTGAAGGAAACAAGTGACAGGAATAGTGACACATTCCTCCAAATGTACAAGTAGGAAAAAGGAAAAGTGCTTTGATATTTAGTGGCAGGGGTTGGGGCAGGGTTTTAATTCATAAACACATAAACCCTAACAAACACCACTGTACTTTAGAGTCAAAATTAGTATCAAAACGGATAGAAATTGTTCCTTTCTAATGGGAAAGGCACTCTCTAGGTTGGTTGTTAAAGTAGGATATTGACAGGCAGTGAAAGATTAAGACTGCACTGTAAGAACAGAATGAGTTGGTTCCTGATTCATGGATGTAATTAGAACCACTCAGGGGTGGAGAACAACTGGACCTAAAACAAAAGCCAGCATGGAGGGAGATAAAGGAAGGAGAGATCAGCTGAATGTTATGTGGTGGTCATTTTGTCTCTAGCAGTATAATTTACCCTGTTCAATATCCCTGCTTTTCTCATAAACTTAGCATATCGCCTTTCTTTAAACTCAAGCCTTGAATGTTAATTACTTTAATTTCCATTACCTCACCACCCTCATTGTAGAATAGGACTAATGCAAATTACACCACCCAGTACCTGGTAAAGGTTACCATAGTAACAACTATTGTCATTTATAGAATGCGTTCAGGAAGTCTAATCTGTTCAGGGCATCTTCATTTAAAATATGTATATCAGGACACCTTCATGGGATAAATATTTTTGTAAATGTCTTTGTATTCAGGTGTGCAGATAACACTTTTGTCCTCTAAATTTGTGATCAACCATAGGTTAAAGAGAATGTCAGGCCCTGGCCATTTGCTCAGCAGTAGAGCATCCGCCCGGCCTGTGGACATCCGGGGTTCGATTCCCAGACAGGGCACACAGGAGAGGCCCCCATCTGCTTCTCCACCCTTCCCCCCTTCTTTTCTCTCTATCTCTCTCTTCCCCTCTGGAAGCCAAGGCTCTATGGGCCAAAGTTGGTCCAGGCTCTGAGGATGGCTCCATGCCACCCTCCCCACCCCCAGACACTAGAATGACCCAGCTGCAACACAGCAACGACCCAGATGGGCAGAGCATCGCCCTCTGGTGGGCATGCCAGGTGGATCCCGGTCAAGCGCATGTGGGAGTCTGTCGGTCTGCCTCCCCACTTCTCACTTCAGAAAAATACAAAATATAAAGAGAGAATGTGATATTAATGATAAATAATAACATCAATGGGGGAAATCAGCTGTATTCACCTGGATTATGGTTTAATATTCTAATTTATTGGTTTGCACTCAAATAAAAAGTATAGTTGATTTTGATACCAAAGTCAATGCTGGCATCTAAAAAAATTTAGTTAAAATTTAAAAAGGTGTTGGCAGGCGATAATTATTTTTAAGGTTGTTTTCCTCACATCTAAAATTTTTAGTAATTCAACTGCTACAAGTTGGTTATTTCAAGGCCATAACTCATAGTTTGTTCCAGAAACTTTGATAGAAACCTAGTCATACATCCCTAATGCTCATTATTATTCCTAAAAACCACCTTTAAGCTAAATAAGATAATAAGATGCGATGGAGCTTGTGAAGTAAATATCTACCTACCTCTCAGCCTAAAGATAACAGCCCAAATCTTATTTATTTTTCTTCTTTTCCAAGTGAGAGGAGGGGAGATAGAGAGACAGACTCCCACATGGGCCCTATCTGGGATCCACCAGGCAACCCTGTCTGGGGCTGATGCTCTGCCCGCCAGGGACCATGATCCATACAAAGCTGTTTTTAGTGCCTGAGGCAGAGAGCCTCCACAGAGTCCTCCTCTGTGCCTGGGCAAATGCGCTTGAACCAATCGAGCTATGGCTGTTGAAGGGGAAGAGAGAGTGAGAGAGAATGAGACAGAATGAAAGGGATGGAGGGGAGCAGCAGATGGCTGCTTCTTCTGTGTGCCCTGACCAAGAACCAACCACAGGACATCCACACTCTAGGCTGACACTCTGCTACTGAGCCAAGGGGCCAGGCCTCCCAAATCTTCTTTAAACATTATTTATTTATGTATGTATTCAGCCTCAAAAGAGGCAATTCACAGCATCCTTGAAAATGTCCATATTTGCAAATTGGAGAAACAATTGCAATTGGATTTTCTTGATCTAACTCACTGGCTGTAGGAAGTTTGAGGTGTTGCAAGAAAGCAAGCAGTTAACTTTAGAAGACCAAAAACCACCCTTCCCAATATTCACACTATTCTTAAACATGCACAGCCCTGAGGTGTGTCCCAATGCTCATCGATAGGTGAGCACTACTGACATGGCACTGTAAATTAAAAACCTTCTGAAGACATGTCGCCTTTACCTGATCCTTTAATTATATAAATAATTGTGTTAAAAACATGAGATAGGGAAAGCATTTAATAACTGCAACGATTTTCCCCTGGCCAGATAGCTCAGTTGGTTAGAGCATCGTCCCAAAGTGCGGAGGTTGCCGGTTTGATCCCCTGTCTGGGCACATACAGAAACAGATTCCTATTCCTGTTTCTTTCTCTCTCTCTCTCTCTCTCTCTCTCTTTCTCTCCCTCCCCCCCTTACGCTTCCACTAAAATGGAAATAAATAAATAAATAAGTAAATGCAACAATTTTTAGATTATTTTCCATGTGGAAAAACCTGTTCAGTATTTGTATACAGCTCTTAAAGATTTTGCTCTAGATGCAAAAATGCTTCCAAAAAAAATGCATTCAGTCATACATTATATTAGTTGTGCCCCATCTTGAAGAGTTTAAATGCCTATAAAATGTGACATAAAAACGTTATCTCACACATTTGATTAAACACCATTTTCTCTTGAAGGCACTTTATAAAACAATAAGAATGAAAAGACAAAGGTTTGAGTTTGCCAAGTAAACATAAATCTTTGGAACAAAACTCTCTCTCTAAGTCCCCCCTTTCTTAAAATACTAAAACTATAAAAACAGAATAAGAAGGAAAAGTGATTTGAGAAAATGTCCTTCAGAGAGTGCCTAGTTCTCCCCTAAGGAGCCTTCTTATCGTACCTGCGCCAGTCTGTATAGAGAGCAGCAAACCAAGATTGTCTTATCTGTTTATAAACACGGGACACAACTTAAATTCAAATTATGAGAAAGAGAAAGTCCATGGTTTTCTCATATTTAACATTTTGTAACTTTAAATTTATGATGCTTCTTTTTTTGCTTTTAACTTCCTTAGCTATCATGCTAATAATAATAATGCTATAGTAAACATAATTAACATTTCTAAAGCAATTACTATGTGATTTGACACTGTTTTATATATATACACCATCTCACTTAATCGCCACAACTATAAAGTTCTTATTTGTCTTAGATCCCAGTTTTAGATTTAAAAATTGAGGCTTAAAAAGATTAAGTAATTAACCCATCTTTTAACATGGTTAGAATTTAAACCTGGGCTATTTAATTCCTAAGTCACTCTACTTAACCTTTACTTCAACTCTTTGCAATATTTTACTTAATATTATCAATTTTAAAAAGTGACTAAACTGGTAACTCTATTTATAGTATCATAGTGTACCTAAATGCTAATGTGACCAAAGAAAATTAGCATATATTCTTAATATACTTGAACTTGTTTCCAAGTTTGGCATATTCATAAATATACCTGGTTATTAATAATCATTGTGGAAAACAAATAAAATAATTGTTAATGGCATAAAGTAGTTAATAAACTAATCTATACTGTTGATATCCTTCTTAGAACTTTTAGTTAATCTCCATATATAAAATACTGATATTTGGATGATGTAAAATTAATCATCTGCCACCTGCACAGGGATGTGCGTTTTGGTAAAATAATTTCTCTAAGCTTCTGTTTCCTCACCTGTAGAATGGGGCAGCAGTATCCAAGTTGTAAAGATTAGGTGAGAAACTGTATCCTACTGTGCTTATCGTACTTCCTAACACAGTAGGCCTTTCATAAATGTTAGATGTCATGATTTCTAAGCTTTTTATCAAATGAAGAGTTAGTTTGTGGTTTTTTTTAGAAGTGTATACCAATTAAGATAAGAAAAGCACATTAAGCTATGAAAAGAGAAAAGTAACATGTTGAACCTACTGAGTTGGAGACAGTGGTGTATCCAAGTAAAGAAATTCAGAGGACAGTAGCAGCAGAGAGTGTGGAGAGAGAAGAGCTCAGAATAATCTACACGGAAGTGAGACAGAGGAAGGTATTCAGAAACTGAGACAAAGGGGGAATGGAGAGGACCAAGGCTAGACAGAAGCTTGAGAAAGACATAATTTTTCTCGAGTGGGCTGTCCTCACTCACGGTCTCTTTAAAGATAGATAACCAGCATCTATGTCTAAAGTAGACCCCAAAATACCCAAGTAGATTATTAGAATACTGACTCTGCTGGGAAGTCGCTCTGTAGTCTTGGCCAATTATATAATTTGGAGTCTCGGTGTTCTTACCTGTAAAATGGAGTTAGCATCACTGATCATTGGGGTTTTAGGAAACAACTGGAGTAATACATGAAAGCCCCAGCACAGCTCCAGAGCCTGGCACAGAGAATGCATGAAAATGGATACAAACTGTAGACAATGAGGAAAGCTGGGAAATCAGAAAGACTTGCAGAAGGATGTGTGTGTGTGTGTGTGTGTGTGTGTGTGTATGAATGACAGAGCTGTAGTTTTCATGCCACAAAAGCCTAAAATAATGTTAAAAAAATAGCTACACACAAAATAAGCAAAACATTGTATTTAGTGAATCTTAACTGTATATATCAAAAAGAGGTAATAAAAGAGATGGAAATGTCAAAGGCCTTGAAGTAGAATATTTCCTAACTAACAAAGAGCTCCTTTATTTGTAATTAAGTGAGACATACAGATATACCTTCATCTTTTTGTACCCTTCTGACTTTCAGTTCCCTCAGTAAAGCACTCCTCTTTAGCTATTTCGCTACCATTTACCCTCCACTCACAACCAGAGACTCAGATTTCTAATTTCCTGCTCCATGTCCCCACCTGCTTAAAAACTTCTCCTCTGTGTTAGACCAAAAATTATAACCCTGGAGCACAATGAAATATACAGGTTGTGGCAAAAGTACATTTACAGTTGTGAGTGTGTGAAACACAGATCTTATTCCTGTATTATTTACTAACTATGGTATTATTTTCCATGCAAACAACTGTAAACCTATTTTTCCCCTACCCTGTATATATTTTAAGCTTGTATATTTCTATTATATGTTATCTGGTTTTTAAAATTGAGAATAAGTTATTTGTAACAATACATTAGATTAGTGGTATCAACATCTAACATAAAGACAGTTGAGAAAAGAAAACTGAGAACAAATCTTTTGTGTTGAAGGAAATCTTGAAGATATCCTTCCAAAATCCCCTAATTGAGGAATAGAAGGAATGATGGTGAAAAGGAACGTATGATGTGCGGAAATCCTAGCCACAGGGACATGGAGGTTGTGTTCCATGACTCTGTGTTTTGGAGCCCAGGAAAGTATATTTGGCCACGGTGTGCTTGTGACACACTGTCAGGGTGGGAAGGGCCCTCAGAAGTCATGGAACCCAATCCCCATCCCCAACACCACTGACCAGCTGTTCCGCAGCTGCCTCATTCATTCCTTATAATTACGGAAGAGGTTAGATCAGAGCCTACAAACCCACACATGAAGGAACTTACCACCTCCCAGGACAGACCAGTCCAACTTTGGAAAGCTCTAACTGTGAGAAACTCCTTGATGGGGTTCAACCGAAATCTGATGCCTTACAATTTCAAACAGCTGCTAATGTTTCTGTTCTCCAAGGCTACACAGAACAGTGCTAATCCCTCTTGTATGTAACAATCCTTCAACTTTTGAAGATAGCTATCATGTCCCTTTCCCGAGCCTCCTCTTTCTCGTGCTCTGCATCTACTTCTCCTTAATCATTCTTCAAATGAAGTGGTGCTTCACTACTCTGGTGTACTGCAGTAGTGTCTTTTGCAAAAAGAAAATCACAAATCTAAGTTAGCAGAAGTACCACAAGCCGATTACTCAACTTCTACACAATATTATATTTTAATCGTGTAAAGAAAAGTTTTGTATCAGATGTTTTCTTCTCCTTATCCACCACAAATGGAAAGAGTATGGGTTTTCAAGGGACAGTCCCACATTTTAAGTGACTTAATACATACATGTGGGACAGCTGACACCTTGCCAGATAACTGTTCATTCTGATTAAAGATATAAGCAGATAACATAGTTATTACCACAGATTCAAATGTGATTCCTCAGGGGCCCAATTAAAAGACGTAAGACCCACCAGTTATCCACACCTACTTTCAAGAGAATTCATACCATCTGCTTCACTGACATCCTTAGGCCTGCCTTACTCATGTGACTTTTCTCCTAGGCTAATTCAGTCTGTGAGCCAAATACTGTGCCTATCAATTTTAAACCATCTCTTTTCAAAACTCAATTCAAATAAAAAAGCCCTTATGCTGTGATACAAAACTTAGAAACATGCGTTCTTCAAACTAACATTTAATTGTGGCTAAGTTAGTATAACATTACTCATAGTCCTCTTACTTTAAAATATGGAAATTTTTTATTATGTGCAAGAGTAACAGAGTATGTAGTGACTATAATGGCAAAAATGCATCAGAATGGATCGCAGCATATGCCAAAACAGATATCTGAAGGTCCAGTCCCGTGCCCAGCAGTAATTTTTTAGTTGTGTGATCCGCAGAAATCTGAGGAAGCAGTGCTGGGGAGGAATATGAGGAAGTCAATCAGATGAGAATGTATTTCAGTATTTTAACAATCAGTAAAATTGTAAGAAACACAGGTCTTGAATATCAGTCCTGGTAACACAATATACTTTGCTTCTTGTACCCTTAACACAAGTGTTTACAGGATTTTGAAAATGTCAAACAAAAGTCTTTACATTCTTAACAGGAATCAAATACAAACATTGAAGTTATTTTTTTCATACATTTGAGTTGAAGGCATTGAAAAGCATTTGATCCTGACTTGGTATAAAATCAAAGATGTCATTAGTTTAAAACCTCCATGTGCTATATCAGCATATATACAATTACGATGAACTTTAATCAAGAGAGAAGTGGCTGAAAAAAAAATTAACCTTGAAATAACCACTGGAAATATGATGAGATGAACAATTCATGAACATAAGAATTATTCTCTATAGTGAGCTTGATTATGGAGAATGTAGTCTTGAGCCATGACAAAACTCAAGCAGATATAAGGTTATAACTTTTCAGCCCTGGCCAGTGGCTCAGATTTTAAAATGTAGGTCTGGTGTGTAAATGTCCCGGGTTCAATTCCCAGTCAGGGCACATGTAAGAAGTGACCACCTGCTTCTCTCCCCCTTCTCTCCCTCTTTCCCTCTTGCAGTCAGTGGTTCAGCTGGTTTGAACATTGGCCCCAGCACTGAGGATAGCTTGATTTCCCAGTCAGAGTGAATGTGGGAGTCTGTCTCACTATCTCCCCTTCTCCAACTTAAAAAAATATTTTTTAAAGGTTATAACTTTTCAGTTACCTTAAAATTCACTATGCTTTCAGGAATGTTCCTTGATATATGCCCAAATATGGATGTTATTGTACAAATTCCTGGATTTTTTAGAATCACATTTCCATCAAGAGTGATCATCTTTTTTTCATACAAGTGAGCCTCATTTAGAAATTTCTCAAACATTTATTTTGAATAATGGCATTTTTTCACAAAGGCTAAGGTATAAGTTTTAGGTGTTTTTGTTTTGTTTTATAGCTACCTCATGAGGATTGCAGTGGATCCCGCCCTGTTGACTTCCACATCCACTTAATGACTGGTTCCAAAAGTTCCAAAGTATCCATCTGAATATGCACTAGCTTCAAATTACAAATTACCACAAAATAACAGGGCTTCTGATTCACTTACAAGTAATCAAAATTCTTTTTTTTAATTGATTTTAATTTATTGTGTTTATATAGATTCTAGTGTCCTCCCGAATACGTCGCCCTCACCCCCGTGTGCCCCTCAACATCCCCCTAAGGCTCTCCCCACTTCCTTCCAGGATTTGCTTTCCTGCTCTCTATATTCTTGAATATCAAAAACCCACTATCTATGTCCTTGGGAAAAAAATTAAAGAGTTATTTTGGATGTTTTGACATATTTTATTTTCTGCAGACATGGAATAATTGAAATGTTTTTGTTTTCCCTTTTTTTCTCATTAATAAATCTCACTTCACAGTGCTCATCCTGCCAGGGAGAAATATGGTACTTACGGAAATTTATTTTTATATAGCCTATAAATATTGAGTGAAAGCTGTAAAACTGTGGGAGATCAACTTCATCTGCACCTTTCAAGAGTGACTGAGTCAGTGTGAGGAGTGAAGTAGCATGTATCAGATCTAAATTTGCTAAACAAAATTAGCTGCATGCCATTCTATTCGTCTTATCTCTTTCTCTGGCTCCTGGTGTGCTAATTCTGGCCACAAGCATTATAGTAAGTACAGAAAAAATAATGAATGTTCCTTTCACCAACAGTGGCATAAAATATTTTTTTTGTCTATTTCTATTTATCTCAAAGCTTTTTATACTTTCAAATTTCATCCTGTACTTAAAAAAAAAAGAAAGAAAAGAAAAAGGCCACTAAAGAATTATATCTGAATAGCAATCACTTCAGTTTCTATAAATTCCAAGTACACTTTTAGATATTTCAATATATCGCCAGGGACAGTGGCCCTGCTAAGTTTGAAGTTAAAACAACTGGGAAATATTATTAACTGTTTAGTTGGACTTTTTTTTTTATACAGTAACATTGTGACTTGAAATACTCACCCTTTTATTATTACTTAAATGTGCTAATATAATAGTTAAATATGAATAAATAGTGGTGCTGCGTACTACTATTAATTTAGATGCATTGTTTTATTCACATGTAATAATAATGTTTTTCGTAGCTAAAATGGTCACATTTAACTTAGCTAGAAGATAAAAGTCAAAGAGGTTTTTATCTGTGCTAAATAACAAATAATTAAAAATTAAAAGTGCTAGGACCTTAGAAATACAGTATAGCTTTTAAACAGTAGGTCCTGAGTTACAAATATCCAACTTAACATACAACGGAGAGCCATAAGGGCTATTGTAATCAACTGCAGTTGCACATCCATGAAAATGACATCATAGAGTTCCTCAACTCCCATGGCAAAGAACTTGCCAATGAAGACTTTATGGAACTAGAGCAGCAGATGACAGCATTTAGGGAGGAAAACAGAGACCTAGAAACTCCAGAACTGAAAAAGTTTTCTACAAAAGAGTTAGCCAATGCTTTTCATCTCATGGAAGCAGGAATGGCAATGTGAGAGAAACAAAATCCTGATACAGAGAGGTTCACCCACATCTACCGTACAGTTACTAAAGGCCTGAGATGCTAAAAGGCCATTTATGATGAGAAAAAGAAAAACCCTGTACAAGCCTCCTTGATGCTGACTTCAGGATGCTGACTCCAGCAGCAAAATGAAACCCTGACTCCCTAACACCAGTCCCATCCTCTCCAACAAGTCCATCATCTTCCGCATCATCCAAGATTGTTTAAGGTTTCATTTGAAAATGTTTAAGTATTTGTATGCACATAAAGGTGGAAATAAATACTATGTTAAGACAAATATCTAAGTTGTATTTAATCATTAAATGTACCTATTCCCACTTACATATAAATTCAACCTAAGAACAAACGTACAGAACACCTATCTCGTTTGTAAGCTGAGGACTGCCTGTATACCCAAATTGGCGAAATTCTTTTAAATTACACACAACCATTATAAACTATACAATTGCTTAAGAGACATTATTACATTACCTAGTTTTAAACCATGATGTCAAGAAAACAGATATATGTCTGCGTTAATCATGTTCGTATTTAGAGAGAAAATATTCTGAAAATTATCTCTTATGTAGTACCTTATTCTATGCAAAGCTACATGAAAGTGCTTGATAGTGTTATTTTACTGCCTATGAAAATCTTTTTCTCAAAGCAATGCATTGGTCTATATTAACAGTGGACTTTAACTACATCGGGTAGAAAAAAAGAATTAAAAATTATAATTACCCAAAATCCCCAGTAAAAGGAGATAATATTACTTCCTAAAATGTATAATTTTCCAATGTAAGCAGACTTCCCATAACTTATTTGTTGTTGTTGTTTGCCAACTTCAGCTCCTGAGCCCCTCTCTTGCACGGGTGCCTCCCCACGTCCTGTACTTAATTTCTATTTCCATTTCTGTATTGCTTGTAAAGAGGTTTCTCAATTTGTATAATATACTGCTTACAAAAATTAGGGGATATTTCAAAATGAATATGAAGCAATAAAAAAAAGCATTTGATTTTTTTTTTATTAAACAAGAACATCAGAAAAGCAAACAAGTCAAAGAAAGTTCAATTATGTGAATGGGATGCAAAACCAACTTTTATTTCGTTGGTGAAAACGCACTATACAAAAGGCTGAAAGTACTAGAGTATCTGCATGTTCCCTAATCCCCTAATTTCTGTGAACAGTGTCCATGTCTCAAAGACCTGAATATGTTGCGGCTTCCAAGTGTCCTCACAAGGACAAGGCTTATCTCACTGTTTCCATACAAGGAAAGAACTCTGGGGAATACAGCGGAGGAGGAGGAGTACAGAGCAACCTCAAGGAGGACTCTTTCAATGACAGATACATTGGACAAGCTAATTCGCATGGCTCCAGGGCAAGCAAAAAGAGCTGTGGACCTGAAGGCAGAAGGATTTGGTGTGCTGAGCATCCCTTTGTCACACAGCAGGGCAGGTAGAGAGGGGCTACGCTTCTGAGAGACATTCCTAGCTCGGTGACTACGAGAGGTGTCCAAGTAGCTGAGCAGAGAAGGCAGAGCCAGCTGGCTCTCAGGGCAGGTCAGACAGGCGACGTGGACCAGACCGGTATACAAGTCAGGCTTCACCCGTGCATACCTCTTCTTTATATCCCTATTTCCTTATCTACAAAGAAGGAACAAGAGTTCCTGAGTCAAACTTCCTTCTCAGGTCCTCTTAAAAGAAAAGCAATCAGAACGTTCTAAAGGAATTTCAGACAGAGGTCTGAATGTCTCTATTGCCCAGGTCTTTCATTAGGTGACTACTCTGCAGATGGTTAGGGAAGTTTGAAAGCTTCATTAACTCTTCCAGGCCCTAATAAATTAAGATACTAGTGGGCTACTAGACTGACTTGGAAAGGTGCAGTTTCTCAGAACCCAGCAACCTGAGAAAAATGTCTGGAAGATCATGTTCAATGGCAGAATTTGGCTCTATAAATACTATCAGCATGTCACCGATTGTCAGAATGCAGAATAAATATGTAAAAGAGAAGCCAAGAGAACCCCAGTCACCTCTCAGTTCAGTTATTTTGTAAGGGCTTCTTCTGTATGATCATTTTGAAATGATAGGCATTTGTCTAGTTGTCTCCTTGAAGCTACTGAGAGATATTGGTTACAAGAAAGTTGTATTATCACATATATTTAGGAATAGAAAATGCTACATTCTATTGGAACTGTTTTATTATTCATAAAATACTATTAGCATTTCTCTGGAGGCATATATTCCTCCCAAGAGTTTGGAAAATTACTTAGTAATATACATACATATATATTGTATTATGCTTTATTAGCTTTCTCTAACTATTCTTAAAAGAAAGGAAGAAGTTGGCATCTTGAGTTTCTTATATGTCCTCTCAGTTCCTAACATGATCCTGGAATACACTGATGGGTCAGTTCATGCTTACTGGTTTACACTGATTGTGTGGTGAGCGCACAATGGAATCTATAAAAGATGTATTATAAAGATGTATCTCTAAAATTTATATAATGCTATTAAACAATGTTACCCCAGTAAACTTAATTAATTTTTTTTTAATGGGAGATTTAAATCACAATATAAGAGCCACATAAAAATAGTGGAGTACAAAACACATGTTTAAGTATGATAGTCATATATATTTAACTCACCAAAAATAAAACTAACAGAAATACTTTGTGCCATATTATGAGCAGGCTCTAAAAATGGGAATGGGGACAAATGATATACTCTTGGAAACCCTCCATTGAAAGAAATACCCTTGGAAGCTCGAGAAAGCAACTAAAGAAATTCCCAGGGTAAACATGTCTAATGTCTGTTATTAACGAATGCTATAACTATCTTTTTAGAACAGCTTACTTTGTGCACTATATGGTTTAATTACAAAAAATAACCATCTTTAAATGAGCTAAAAAATGTTTCAGTAAATGTATGTTATTCTTTCATTTAAAATTATTTTTATAGAGCTTACTATATATGTGGCACCACATTAATCTCTGCAAGGAATACAAACTCTTGGTTTTAAAAAGTTAAAAGTACAGTATGGCTTGAGATTAAACTCCAGGTAAGTGGTATAGATAAGGATCATTTATAGCGCAGGGCAGTCAGGGAAGGAAGGTTAATTATGAGGTATGATTTAACGTAGGACTGAAAAGATTCAACATTTGAGATAGGAAGAGGCACCCAGTGAACCATGAATCCCAGGGGTAAGGGGTCAGTGAAGGCAAAGACAAACAGCGAGGTCCACTCATGGAATATTGACTAGGTGAGCCTGGTTTTAAAATACCTGGTAAGAAACACAACTGGATTAAAAGGGAAACTGAAGATTCTTTCAAGAGGCTTTTAATTTTATAAGGGGAATCTGTTTGAAGGCTTCTAAATTGAATAATGTATGGTAAAATGTATTACATTAGAAATGGTCATCTGAAAATGAGAAACGAAGTCTTGGATGGAAGAGGACATTGAACAAGGGAACCAGTAAAAAGGATCTCACAATAGTCCTGCTCCGAGGTTTTAAGGACTGGACGAGTCAATAAAAATGTGAGAAAATAGATGTTAATAAGCCATGCAATCAAATTTCTATTACAAAAACAAAAATTTGTTTATGTGCTCTGATTAAAAGTAAAATGATCAAAGGAACTTCTAAAAATGAAGGTGTGTGTCTGAAAGAAATACTATTGTTTATTTCTTTTTTATTTTCTTAGGTTCCTATAGAAACAAATTCATATTGCCTAAGACTACAGGAAGAATAGAAAATGATGGCAAGAGTAATTTTAGTAAAAGGAGAGTTCATGTAAAGCAAAATATTCATTACCACCAATGGCCTCAATTAGGCAGCCCTGTGCTAGTGGAAGGGATCCATCCTGAAATACAGGTTTGCACAACTTATTACTCAAGGTATAACTATATTAGCTACAGTCACAGAAACTAGAGCATCCATGGCCATCTTTCTCAGTCCTAACCAGACATGACATTCTCAGAAGAACAACAGGAGTCCAGCAAACGCATCTTTTGAAGGCAGACTTAGGATCCCTATTTGTATCCTAAGGCTTAAAACCTGGATGTCCACCTATATCAGATGAATATGGCACCAGCCATAAGTAAAAGTCAAAAGAGTAATAAAGATGTAGTAGGTAAAAGCGATTATTTACAAGTTTAACCTTTTTGGAAAACAAACTAGTGTTTACCACACCATTAATTTTCTTCTCTCTAAACCCCTTCAGACAACGTTCCAAATGAAATATATATGATATATATGTACAACAACAAAACATACACACACATTCACACAGCTTGATTCCTTTTATTTCAACTCTGAATTCAGACACTAAGTCTTACATATTCTTACTGATGTTTAGCATGCTTCCAAACTCTCTACAACAGGGGTGCTCAATACGTAGATCGCGATCTACTGGTCGATCGTATGACATTAAAAAGACATTTGTCTTTGGATTGGCATACAGGGTAGCGAATCTGACGTCTGAACTTTTGACACCCTACACATGCGTGTTAAACCGCGCTAACTTGTTCAGTTACATTGTTGCATAGTTAGCCTTCAATTTATTTAAACTAAATACAACAAAGGGTATAAAAATGAGTGCCGTAGCTGGTCCGAGTAAGAAGCCTAAAACCTACCCCTTTCATACATACAGAATGGGAGGGGATTTTTTTCACTCTGTCATATTCAAAGTGCGTTTGCCTCATCTGTCTGTGTGCCATTGCTATTCCAAAGAAGGGAAATGTGGAGCGGCTTTTTCGAACTGTTCATAAAAACTATGACATTGACTTTCCTCCGAAAAGAGAGCTGAGAAGGAGAAAGGTGAAAGAAGAATACACAATATTAAATAGTAATAATAGTAACTTAAATAATGATAATATAGAAGAAATAAATTTATGTTTTGCATTTTTATTGTAGGTAGATCATTTTGACTTGGTCATCTTATAAGTAGCTCACAAGCTGAAAAAGTGTGGGCACCCCTGCTTTTGGCAATAACCTGATTAACAACATTGGCAATAACCTGATTAACAATGATGCTAACCTACCTCTACCTCTCAACGCAGAGGTAGAGTGATGTTGCATGGGGAAGTTACATGGTATTTATGTTTATGTTTTACCAGGTCCACACTCATCTGAAACCCCTCACAGGAAATAACTCTCCCAGGCTGAACAAGTATCAAACCTGCCTCCCCCTGAGAATGTAGCCATGACTGAAAAAGCTCTGGTTCTTAGGAAAGTCAGTAGCCACAACCAGAGAGAGTTAAGTTTATGTCAATAACATGGCAAACTCAGAAGGCCCCGCGGAAGCATCTTGCAGAAGGCAACAAGAGGGAAGCAAACGTGCACTAGACATAAACGTATAAAGTCTCAGTAGTTAAAGCTTAACTTACGTACTTCTGCAAAGAGTACAACTGTGATCTTAGGAGAGGCCTGAAAAAAAAAATAAAAAGAGGACCCAACAAAGACAGTGTAAAAGAAAAATAACTTGACTCCAAGGATGAGGCAAACAAATCTAAGTATTCCCATGGATTTGCAGATAAAGGGTGCCTATTAACTAACTGGTGATGAGAAGCCCAGGGTTTATCCTTTATAATCTACTTTGTTTGAGCACACATATCACTTAATAAAGAATGAAGAAATAAGCATTCTCTACTGTTTGGTCATCTTTAAAGTCACATAAAAGAATTTGTTGAAGGTGCCATTATACACAGAAACTAGTGTGGCAGCCCTTATCTGACATTTAGGGTCAACATATTATATCAGAAGAAACCCTGCTTCGTAAACAGACCCTCTTAGAGAACTGTCTTAACAAAGGTGCCTTATTTCTTTATTCTCAACGTGCTGCAGATTATAAATGCAATCAATGATTACTTCCTAAATATAAAGATGTTGATGATCCATCCCAGTCTTCCCCTTGAAAAGAACTTCACAGCTTGATAATTAGGTCCATGGTTCCAACCCATTTGTTTTCATTTCAGTCTTGCTGCAATTCACTTGTAAAACAACACAGCCTTGTTTTTGTTTATTTTTTTAAGTGTCTGCAACTTATCCAGTACTTTTATGTTTGTTCAAAATAACCGATAGGGGTGTCAGGAGATGCCAACTAATTTATACCACCCAACTTCCTCGTGCTCTCAGTTGCCTCAGTCCCAAACTGAGAGGTCTAATCTGTGGTTCCTATATAATGCCAGACTTCTTCCAAGCCAGCACCAGAGAAGCAAGGGAAGAGTGGGAGGCAACGGGGGAGGGTTACAGTCAGGGGCACAAAGCTGGCTTTGCACTGCAGTTGCAACAAAGGCACCTCCCCCCTCCCCCGGGCACCTTGTTTAGATACTAGGGCCACACAAATGAATTCACTTGGAAAAAATAAAAGAGGCCCCTTTACAAAAATAATTGAAAACCAATGGATTTCTTTTTCTCAAAAGTCTAAACATTCTTTTCCAATCATTTTCTAAATCATTTTTTTTAATCATGTTCATTGTTTAGGTGTCACTTTTAGTTTCACTAATAGAGATGAAAGAATTGAGACTCAGAGCAAGAAGTCTAACCAAAGATCTCATAAGAAAGGACTGAATGACCAGAATCCAATTCTCCTCACTTTTATTCTGGTGCTATATTCTGTAGCATCTACCCACACCTCAGGCACTCACCTTTCTCATTAGATTCTAGGTGGCTGCTGCCCCCTGGAGTTGTGCAAAAGCAACAGGCTGGCAGGATAAACGCTTATTCAAAAAGAAAATAACTATAAAACAATTACCACATGTTCGAAAAAGCACTTTAGAATTAGGCCCCCAAAATTTCATATATTTTATCTCTTGGTCATAAATGTGAGGTAGTTCTCTTCCATCTTGAAAACTTAGTATAAATAGCACTAATATAAGTGTCAAATCCAAAAACAAGAAAGTGGGTTTAAAGCTTTGATGAAAGCATTGGAAAATAGCTCAATTACTTTAATAAACATGTCAGAATTATCAACAACTCAGAAAGAGAGATGTCATATACAGTGAAATCTGAAGAGCCCACAGAGCAATTCTGAAAAGTAATATTTTGGGGAAATGGCCTCAAATATGAATTCCTTAGAGTTAATAACCTCTTTATTTCATTTAGACAGGTGGCATTGTAACAGAGATGGTCTTATAAAAACTTTCCGTTATGTTCAATAACTTACGTGTACATGCTTTAAATATATCAATTAGCTTGCCGCTAGAATATTCCTTAATATCACAGAAGACGTTAAAAACATTTTTTTTCAGAAAACTGCTAAACAAAGGAGAAATAGAAAGGACACTACATTCATGTCCCTCCAGAGTACGCAAGCCAAATCACAAAGACATGGAGTGAGTTGTTCAAGGTATTAAGAAAAAAAATAGACAAAATAGCCCCACAATATATAAATCCTGATTTAAAACATGTAGTTATGCCCTGTGTCAAACCCACAAAATAAACACTTAAGATCTCCTTCTAATTATGCAGAAGAGTTACAACTTTAAGAAAGATTGACTTAGGATCTTATCACTATAAAAAAATTAAGAAATTATAATTCATTATATGCACTGTAAACTCCAGTCAATACCTATATTAGAAAGCATGAAATGTTAGGGTTTAACTCCAACTACCCAGTATTTATAATAATTTAGAAAATGAGTCTTAGAGAAAAGATGCAATCTGGTTCCATATGGCCAAATGTAATATAGTAGATCATTTTAAAAATGATATAACCTGGAGAAAAGTTTATAATATGATTAAATTCTGGCCTGCACAGCATACTCTGTAGATCATTATAAAAGATAACAGTGGAATACGCTTGACAATTAATTTTTGTAGAATGGCTGTGGGCTTGAACATATATAAGCTGATTTCAATGTAGGTATTAACATCTCCATAAAACTGTACCTCTCAAAAAGCATGAACTCAAACAGCAAGGGCCAACAAGTTTGCAGGTAACAACATTATTTTTTTTTTTTTGTATTTGTTTTATTTATGTTTTAGGCACTTATAAATTACACATGGAGATCCAACAGCAGCAGAATACTAAAATAAAGCAAACACTTGTAGCTATTGTTAATATATGTTGAATTTTCTTAATAACTGGCTTGGAATCATATGAAAATGATACCACTTTAAAGCATTGCAATGTTTAAGGCACCCTAATGCAATTTATTGTCTCAAAAGTATACCTTACATAGTCATTAATCTCCAGATGGCTCTAATCACCAAGCTTCAGAATACTGAAGAGAGAATATTGGTAATGTTTTAATGGCAGTGGTCTATCTTCCTTCCTTGGTCAAGAGGAGAAAAGAAGGAGAAAGAGAGGGAAAACGGTATATACATCTCTGTAGGAAGATTTGGCCTTGGAGTCAGAGGTGTGCTTGTGATCTTGGATCGATGCCTTTTTATTTTCTTTCAGGAATAAATCCGAGCAATGGAAAGGCTTGCAATTGTCCAGCCAACCAGCCATACCAGATTTATCAGAAAGAAAGAATGAAAACTGGCTCATAGGACTCCTGCAGTGACTGAGTGGCAGGTGGCTGGTAAAAACACCCACAAAAAAGGAATACGCTTAGTGTTGAAGGAGAAAATATATACTCACATGTGTAAATTCAATAAACAATAAGATGTTAAAGAGAATCCATAGTAATGGAAACGGTGAATGCATAAGACAGATGATAAATAGTACTTCTATCTAAGAACCAAAGGATCTGAAGGCTCATGAATACTAAATATCTGAAACCACTTTTAAAAGGAAATATGATTTCCCCACAAATGACTGCAAACTCTAAAATTCAACCACTGCAAACTTACTGTATTCAGGTTAGAGTAAAAACAAAAAAATGTAACTCTTCCATGCAGCATGTGCCCTCGTAAATATTCTAATGTGATTTCTTAATTAAGACACATTTCCATGGACTAAATGGAAAATATATAGAAAGCAGTAAGTGCCTTGATTTAAATTTTTTTTTTACTTTTGATACAAGCATGATTAAAATAAATAAAAATGGTTACATTTAAGAAGAAAATCGGAAAACAGGATCCATGACACAACCAAGAGTCCTTCAATTTTTATCACAACAGTTCATATTAGTGTTTTCAGGTGATGTGCAGTTATACTAATAGGTAAAAATTTACTGAAAAGCATTTTGAAAGAAAACAATACCTTCTACGAAGACCCCTTTTACCTATATAAGATGTTCAAAATTAAAAGAAATAGTTTATCTGTGGGTGTGCTTATAGCAAACACATGTAGCAAAAAGGATTGATTTTTAAAAATATATATTTAACCTCTCTTTCAATATTTAATGCAGTTTTATTCACCTTTTTCTTCTCAAATGTAAAAACAACCCCTAAGTTTGGAGATGTAACTTAAAATATGCAAGAAAATGTATGTTCTTTTATAGAATGGAAAGCAGCACTAAGAAGGCATGGGAACTACACTTGTTCAGCACCCTTCTGCTAAGGTGTGTAAGACTGTCGTCAGTACCTCTAGGTAGTTCATTTCAGTACAAAGATGATTTTATTTTTCAATCACACCAGGAAGACAGAAATTTTGGAATTATTTATTTTAGTAGTAAAGACAAGTAGTCATATAACCGACCCTTGGCTATATTTCCTGATAAAATGAATCACTGAGAATGAGGCAAAGTCCTTCATAATTAACTAATAATAATAATAATAATAATAATAATCGCCTTTTCTAAAGCTTATTTTTTTCCCAAGCTCTAAAAAGGAGAAAAAAGACAGAGGTCCTGTTCAGTTGAAATTACTTTAAGAAATAACTTACATCTATACAAGAGAACCGTTGCCCCTCCCGTTTTTATTCTATTCACATAGAGCAGTAAATAAGGTGCATTCCTTCTGCTTCTTAAGAAATTAGCATTTCAAAAAATATGCCACTTTCCCCTGAACTCCAAGCGTGTCTAATAATGCGAGAAGCAGATTGTCTTCCCTCGTTTCCTTAATTTGTTTCATCTAAAAGCAATTCACTCAACATCTTGTCGCCCTCTGGCAGCTTAGTTTACTTATCCGCACTTAATTTCTCATTTGGACCAAAACAAACTCCTCCAAACTGCTACTGACTGCTAACCACGAGAGGGGAGATGCAATATGTATTTACTTGGAAACATACAGCCGCACAGACACAGACACACAGCTCTGCACCCACATCCCAGACAGGAACTTGGTTTTAAAAGCACACTACATTAAAGCCAGCTGAACTTTCCCAGCCAGGTGCGCAAGAGTGAAGGGTGGGGTAGGATGAAAAAAGAGGTCCCCAGGGGCATTTACAGTTTCCAGTGGATCACCTTAGCAGGCGTATTGCAATTATACCAGGGATGCACCCGACAGCTTTTCTTTGTGCGGCCCTTTCATCTAGATCACTTTGTCTTTCGAACAAGTGAGGCTCGCCTTTGTGTCCCCAGAATTTCAAGTACAGAGTCACACACGTAACAACAATGGCACACTAATCCTTGCGTTCTAAATGGGCTCACTTGTGGGTCTGACAATTCGCGGGGGGGCGGGGGGGGAGTGAGAAGAGACCAGCTGCAGAACTAATTTGGATTACATTCCGCGCAGAAATTCTGAAAAGGGCTTTTCGGCATAGCTCAACCCCAAGCCGCACAATTAATACCAAATTGCTGCGGACTCGGAGCCGGGTCCCCCAGCGGCTGAATCCGAACCAGACAGCCCCCAGTAGGTCGTCTCCTAGAAATTCCTCTCCGCTAAGCCTGCATGTTGGTCGCAACTGCTTTTGAATGGGTCAATGTGCATAATCAGCCCATTGAGGGAAAATATGAAGGGACTCGAAGTGGACAGGGAGATAAAAAGGGATGTATCTAAGAGGCCGCTTGGAATCTCAAGTCCGTGTTGGTGTAATTCCGGAGGTGGCTGGAGCGCGGGACCTGGTATGCATGAAGAATTTCAGAGAAACTGGGAGAGTGCAAACGACCAGTACAAACGGCGCACAATGTGCCATTCGAAGGTCATTTTGAAAGGCTCTATGATTATAACTTGTTATTTACTAGGCAAGGAGGAGGAGGAGGCGACGGTGGCGGGGCGGAGCGGGAAAACTACAGCGCGCTGTTTTCTCGGTGAGGTCAGAAGGACACCCTCCCGGCCTAAAGCTCTCCCTATCTATCGCCTCTCCTGGGGGCTTTTTATCTCCTGTGGCTGCCTCCCACGCTCCCGGGAGCAGCCCTGGATGGTTCCCGAAATATCTCCGCTCTCCAAATGCCCCCCCCCCCCCATGGCCGCGTCAGACACCGATTCTATTCAGTGTCTACCCCACTTTCATCCCCAGGAAACTCAAGTGTCAGAAACTTTGAGCTCTGCGCTCTGCAGGTGTTGTCATTAGCCCTGCCTGCCGCGGCGCGCCAGCCCCACCGCGCTGCCTTTCGGGGGTCACTTAGCCTTTTGCCTGTCCAGGTAGCTGGGGCTCAAGCTCTCCGCAAACGATGGCCGCGCACCCAGCCAGCCGCGCCGCCTTGGGTTCAATCAATTCGCGCGACAGGTCGGCTCGGCAGCCGCTGGGCAGTAAACACAGAAGTTGGAGGGACTCCGGCCAATAGCAAGTTTAACTACAGGAAGAACTCTTCCTGAAGCCAAACCCAGCAACCGACGGCAAGGCAGGGCTCCCGACTCAAGTATGTCAACCGTTTTGTTTTTTGTTTTGTTTTTTTTTAGGAAAAAAAAAAGAGAGAGATCAGGCGGGCAGGCAAGCTTCCCCTTCAAGTCAGTCGGGCGAAGGCTCCGGGACGCCGGCCCAGGAGGCCCGGAGTTCCAGGCCCCCGGGCCGGGGCGCGCCCGCCCGCAGCTGCAGCTGCCCGGGCTGGGCTCAAGTCGGGTCTGATCTAGCAAGGCTTGGGCAACTGGAGGCGCAGTGGCCGCCAGCGGCACACACAGGTGCAAAGCCCGTTTTCGAGCCCTCTGCACAGAAGGGTCCAGCTGGCACCGCCCCAGGACCCCATTCCTCCCGCGGCCCGAGCGGTGCGCGCTTCTCTCAGGCTTCTGCCCTCCCGGGCCCAGACGCGGAAAGGAGCGTCTCCTCTGATTCGGGGTTTGGGTCTCCCTTGTCCCGCACAACAGTCGCGGGGATCACAGAAGGGATCCCGCTCAGGCTTCACACAAAACGCGTGAGAAACAACCAAATAAAAAAGGGCTTAAGGAAAGAAAAGAAAGAGAGAGGTGCAGAGTGTTTTTTAACGATAAATAAAACACATGCACACACTGAGGGTAAGTTTGGGGACAGAATGAAAGGCGACCAAGAGCCCAAGGAAGAGGATTAGGTGGAGTAGTCCCTCCTCTCCTGAGAGCCAGTGGATGTCAGGTTGGGCTAAGGGGGACGAGGGAGCCACCCATGCAACCAAGCTGGACGTAGCAGGTCCAACAACTGGTGAGCGAGAACAAATCACAACCCACCTGACTGAGAAGCGCTGGGCTGGACGGTCCCCGCAGCCACCAGAAGGCTCACCCAGACGCACAAACCTGCCGCCAGCTTCATTTTTTGGAAGTCTCAGATCCCGTGCTGACAGTTACATGTCCAAATGGCATATCCCCTTTCGGGCACGCGGAGAAGATCCGTCAGCCAGGCGCGCGTGGGGGCGCGAAGGAGACTGGCGCGTCGCGCGCGCGGTGCACCGGCTCCGAGCGCAGGCGACCAAGTCGGTGACTACGGGTTCAGGGCCGAGGACTCGAGGAGGGGGAGATGAGTGTAGGTTTGGATGTGCGTGCGTGTATGAGAGGGTGCTCGAGTATGTGAACGTGAAGCTCCTGGTCGGACTGTGCAGCTATTTATTTCCCCGTGTGCTCGTTCTCTCTTTCCTTCCCTCCTCACTTTCTCTCTTTCTCACTGGTCGGGCAACAATAAAAAGGAAGGGGAAAAAGGGTTTCCAAAAAAAGTTGATTGCAAAGAGGCGGTAGGTTTCCGGCCTCTCGCCCCAGCAGGGCTGTGTTCGGCTCCCTTTTTAGTTTCCTTGCACCTACAATCCAAATTGGGAAGAAAGTGGGGAGGAGGAAGCTTCTTGCTGCTTCTCCCCCTATCCAGTCCTTTTTCCTGCCAGCTTTGCTCACACTTGTCCGGCGGCTGCGGTAATTAAAGCTCCAAGCGTCATTTCCAACGCTCCGCAGTCTCCAGCTGCAGCTCCACGGAGAAATTAATAAGACTCCCGGAGAAGGAAAAAAAAAAAAGTGGAGGGGGGGCGGATAAAACAACCCTCCACGCAACCAGGCTGGCTCTGCTCAGCGGCGCAAACCCCGCCCCGCTCTGACCCACTAGCCACGCCCTTTCTCCCGCCCCCTCCCACAAGGGGAAATCTTATTGGCTGAGCCACTCCCCAAAATCGTCGAGCTCAGGAGTTGGGAAAACACCTGTCAGGGCGCGGGAGCGTAGTCGTGTGGGCGGGGAAAGCTGTATTTAAAGGGCTCACCCGAGGCCACAGAGTGAATGAAACAGAGGGCCGGGACAGCTGGTCCGCGGAGTGCCGGGCCACTTGTGGGGTGCTTATAGAAAAGATATTTTTTTAATAAAAAGAAATTCACCATTTTCCCATTGGCCCTGGGTGCTCATCCAAAGACTAGACTTTCGCTAGAAGTATTAAAAACTGGTTCAGTAATTGATAGCCTCTGCAGGTTAGGTAGTCCCTGGGATATCACCCGTCTTCCCCCCACCCCCACCCCCACACCATTCTCACACTCAAAAACAGACCTACATACAGAGTCAAACTACAATTCCACATTTGTAGAACTACATCCTTTGAATTTTCAGCTTTATGGTTCTTTCCACTTTATACTTAGTCTCTAGGACAACTTGGTTTGGAGTTCTCATTAAACAGATTCTAGTTCAAAGCTAGCAATTTGGTTCTAAAGGACCAGAAATTGTTCCAGGCCTGAACTGGTCCGTTTAAAATAACTTAAGATCACCATGACAGGATAGAGCCAAACTGAAATGATAGGGGTCTTCTACAATGGACCCTGCTTTAGGCCAATTCCATGTTCTCATGCTGCAAGTTCAGGCTTCCTACCCCCAATCCCCAGGTCATTTCTAGCTATGGGAGTTCCTGGGCTGCTCTTGATCTAAAATACCCTGGGATTGAGTCATAACAGAGTACATGTTGCTTGCCTTCTGCAGCCCTGGAACTGTACCCTGGGCAGAGACCAGAATCTCATATGGGTAGTAAGTTCTTGGTTTGCTATTTGCACAGGCATTCTCCATGTGACTTGTTTGCCTTTCTCAGTTTCTCCAGAAGCGGCAAGCATACATAAAAAAGTATCAGGGGAACATAAAAATCAAGCCACCCTGCCTCCTCATTCAACACTTGAGACCTTCCCACTCCTCCCCACATCTTATCTATACCCTTGTCCCCATAGAATTTCCATGGAGCTGAGAACAAAGAAAAACACAGCCTCATCCCAGAAGTCTGAAGTCTTCCCTTTCTTAGGCCCACAGTAACAGGCACAGAGCGGACACCAAACAAGCTGAGCATACTGTTTGACCCAGCAGTCAGACACCTGGAGAAACTAAGCCTGGAGTCCACAATGGTGACTCCATGATGGTCCTAATTGCAGCAGGACTATGCACACTGCTTTTTGGGATTATCTTTGTTTTCCATTTTTATCATCCTCCCCCCCAGACACACACTCTGTTTTCTTTTCTTTCCTTCAATCTTTTCTCCCTCCCCTATGCTTAAATCCTTTTCTGCTTCCTGTGGTGACTCTGAAATACCTCTTTTTCATAAAAGCTTCTCTTTTTTTAGATTTTATTTATTAATTTTTAGAGAGAGAGAGATTCTCTTGCTTCTTCAAGAGAGAAAGTGGGGAGGAGCAGGAAGCATCAACTCCCATATGTGCCTTGACCAGCAAACCTGGGATTTCAAAGCAGCAACCTCAGTGCTACCAGTTGATGCTTTATCCACTGCGCCACCACAGGTCAGGCCAAAAGCTACTTCTTTTTAAATTTCCATTCTGTCCCCAGAATAACAATTTAAGTGATTAAAACAAAACAAAAACTTCTTGCTTTTGGAAAAGTTTAAGTTTGTGTTTTTTAAAAAAGTCTTATTCATGGTAACACTGACACTGCAAGAAGTGAAGAACTAGATTGTGTATTTTAGCTTAAATTGAGGGGAAAACTACAAAACACTTCATATGTGGGGGCTTTTTCTACTTGTGTCCATTATAATAGTTTTGCTCCCTCATCAATTTTATAGCTCTTGTATGGCAGGAACTCTCCTAGTTACCTTTGTCTCACTCATCTATCTAAAATAATTCTTGGCAAAAGAAGGACTTCAATTAACTCATTGGTTAAAATACTTTGTCTATGTTTTTTGGATACTAGACAGCCCATACTACGTATCCACCAATTAAATCACTTGATATATCCATGATTTGCCCCTAATTCTCAGTATGTCCTGCTTTGACCACATGTTCCTGGTTTTAAGTGTAGAAGCAATGATTGACACCTGGCCAAAGTTGGGTATCTTTTTCATTGGCATGAAAGTTCTACACCACAAAACATCCTGTATTCTATCGTGACTCGTCTACCCAATCAGAGTCTAGCTCAAATGCTTTAAATACAACAGCCTACAGACTTAGGTAGGAAGGTGGTATTCTGTGTGGGCAAACCAGAAGAGTGGAAAAATAGAAGCCATTAGGTAAAGATTTTATTTTTTATGTGTCTGTTCTCGTTTGCTTCCATCTCAACTGAGTCATTGTAAGAAAGGATCATCAGAGTAGGGACACTGGCTCCTTGATGTGGAAAGGACATGCTAACTGGATTGCTAGAGAATATTAGAGATGAATCTTTTCACTTTACCATGTATCCTTGTAATAAATCCCTATCAGTTGAATGAACAAAAATATATTGCTATTATTTGCAGCCTGGAGAAAAACAAATCTCAGTAACCAACCTGCGACTTGGCAAACTACAAGTGAATACCTAGAATCATCTGCTTTTAACCCCTTTTCCAGGAACTGCCCTTCCCTCAGTTTGACTTTTTTAACTTGGACCTCTCTCCATGGTACAACCACCTCCCCTCCCTCTTCTAAGTTGGACCACTCAAAATATTAAGTCAGACCAGTCAAATTTCCTTCGTCACTGTTGATTGGCTGAGAGGCAGCCATTCCCCCCCCAAGTGACTTCTCTAGGAATTTTTGGCATAAAAAGAAAAGAGTTAATATCCAGTCATTCACTGGTAGCTTTAGAGATCTAAAAGTCCACAGCTTCCCTATTTCCTTTCATGAAGAGACCAGCTACAGTGAGAAAGAATGAAGCTTCCATTTTGAAGGAGCGAAAGTCCGGAGAGGTCTGGAGAATGTTCAAGCTCTCCTGTGGCTTAAATGTTCAAACCCCCTTTTTCCTTATGCTAGTTGAATTATTGTTTTTGCTGCCTGGAACCAAAATAGCATGAAGTGGTAAAATAACTTCTCTAACTTGAGTGAGATCATATAGGCCAAAATGCCCCTTGAAGAAGATATCTTGGTATGGCCCATACTCTTCAGTTTCCCTTCCCAGTTTTTCATGATTTCCCATGGCTGAGGCCAAAACCCCAATACAGAAATCCCTTTAGCCTTTGCTGTTTCCCATTATCCCCTTCTTCGCTTCATTTCTTCCAGTAGTAATAGACTTCAAGGCGAGTCTTGACATCATGAACAACAATGCTGTTGGTGGGAGAAAACACACTGATCTCTGAGATCCTCGATGAATTAGATACATTGTCCCAGTATTACATTTCACTCCAATCTTCAGCTTGTTTTGAAAGCTTCCCTAAAGGTTAAGATTAGAGCTTGTTGCTTTAGACATTTGCTATTGGCCAGGAATATAAATATGCAACAAAAATCAACTATGAAAGAAAACAAGATGCTATGATAACTGTTACCTTCTCCTGAACATTTAAAAAGATGATTCTAATTTCCCTCCCATCATCATCTTTCTCATCATCTAAGTTATCTTATGATCACAAGCACCTCACTTCTTATATGTGAGCCCATTGCCTCATCTTTAAAGGAAGAGAATGTTACGTTTCAACTCTAAGACTTAATGAGTTTATGATTTACTGATTACCTACTAAATGCAAGTCATAATTGTCACAGATTTCAATTGCTTCTTATATTTTTTCCTCTTTTCTTCCCATTTAACCACACACAGCTCTTCTTAAGGGGCACCAATACAGCCACATCTTTAAATGCCTTAGGGAAATATCAAGAAAAGCTCACTACTATATTATGGTGAACATCTCAAGCCTTTGGATCTATACTAGTCTATTAGCTAAGAAGAAATTTTGATAAATACAAATCTAGCTCAGTATAATGATGATCAATCAAAGCACAGACATGTGGTGGTGGTTTTTGTTTGTTTGTTTTTTGTTGATTAACTAATATTTGAAATAACATCTTCGCTCTTAACCCTCAGAGTTCTGACATTCTCTGATATTTCGGTGGCGTACAATGTTTCAAAGATAAACCAATTAAAAGTTCAGGCATTTTAAAAATGCATGAATATACATAACTAAAAAGATATTTTTGTTATCTTAATTAATTCAATATCCAAAGAGGAAGACTTCGCAGTTGGTTAATAAATGTTTTCTATGTTCATGATTAAGCCTTAATTTTTAAAGTGCTAAGAAGGAGTGATTGAACATAAATAAATAAAATCAGTGTCACTGTTAAGTCCATTTATCAGTGTCTGTCCAAGTTCTTACAGACATTTTTGGTTTGTGGTTGAAACTGCAAACTAATTTCAGCTCTCGGACAGAGTATTCTTTCCAAAATTATGCAAAAATAAATTTCCAGCAAAACCTTTTTCCTGTTGTATATCTGCTTTATACATTTTCTTAATCTAATTTCTTGCATCCCACATAGTTTCGTCTAAAGTAAATGTTCAATAACCATCACCAAAATGGCAACTAGGAAGAAAAGGCACAATTTTTTTCACGTTTTATATTTATGGATAATTTAACAAATGAGGTTACTTATTGAAGCTATGAGTGTACCTGGCCTGAAATCTGAACCAAGATAAAGCCTGCTAGTTTCTTTTTCAGGTAGCCTCTATGTTTCACTTCCTTCCTTCTGTATTCTTAACTTAGCAAAGGGCTTGATCATGTTATGGTTAGCACACGTAGATTTGTCAAAGAGTCCAAATTTACATCCGCCATGCACACAAAAATGGATGTTATTCTGACCCAGATCACAAAGAGTTCTTAGAATTTTTCTTGAACTCCTGCCAAACAGTCGACTACAGTCTACATTTAGAAACCAGGCATCTCCTTCTCAGGTTTGTATGGGTATGGATGAACCTTCAAACTTCAGCAGGCAGCATCTAATAGTTCAGAAAGGGTCCTAACCTCATTGAGTCTTCTTCTTTCGACACTTTAATAGCCTGGCACTGCCTTGCATGAACAATGACTTCTCAGTATAATTCAGTTCCCGATATTTGATCGCAGTTCTCCTTACCAAGCTTACCCTCACCTCCGAAACGTGTTTCAATGAGGCCCAAACCATTTGGCGGTTCTCTTGGTCCTGGCACCAAGTGAGTCATGGTTTTCTACTTTTGCAAGTTATGCGTGTCAGAGAATATTCCATGTTCCAAAACATTTAATACTATAATTTACCAGTAGAGGAGGTCCAGTATATAATTTATTGGAATTTTGAATTTTACAAAGTAGGAACAAAAATAGTTCTAATGGAGAAATGGCAAAAGTTAATATTTTCATCATGTCTCATGACAAGGGAGAAAGTACTAAAAAGGATATGAGTAATATTTATGTGTTTTCTGAAGAAGGGTGGCTATTAATTTCTACTGATTAATCTAGAAATGTTTTCCCTATAGATGAGCCATAAAGGTCCCTAAAGACTCTACAGAAAACAAACACTGGTTGGTATATCTTTGCTATTGAGGTGTTAGTTTGTCATTTAAGAAATCCAGCCATGAGGATACTTTGATTTATATCTTCCTCTGAATATTTAAACTGATAACACAACCAACATAATATACACTTACTATATCAAAAGCAATATGGTGTAAGAACAATACAAATATCTCAAAAACTGCAAATATTAAATTAAGAAATAGCAGCATCCAATATAATTTTATTAAGATAGGGCAAGTTCACACTGGACAATACTTTGAACCCAAGGTTAGAACATATACATTCACAAAAATCATTTTAGTAAGAACAAAAGCCCAAGCTACATAATGTTAGAGAAACATTTTTTGTTCAATGAAACTTTTACCTGGCCCAGCTGGTGCCTCAGTAGATCGAGTGCTGGCCCCGCGTGTGAAAGTCCCAGGTTCAATTCCCAGTCAGGGCCCGTAGGAGGAGCGACCACCTGCTTCCCTCCTTCTCCCCCTCCCGCAGCCATTGGCTCCATTGGTTTGAGCAGCCCAGGCACCAAGGGTGGCTCAGTTGTTTCAAGCGAGCACGTCAGCCTTGGGTGCTAAATATAGCTCCGTACTGGAACATCAGACTAGATGGGGTTGCAGGTGGATCCTGGTCGGGTGCATGCAGGAATCTGCCCTACTATCTCCCCTCCTCTCAATATTACCCCCCAAAAAAAATTTTAAAAAAAGAAACTTTTACCTAACTATAATTAGAACCCTTTACTTAAACAGTCTGCAAACAACAGATTTTTCTCAAATAGATAGTCTATTTAAGATCATTGTATTAATTAAATGTAACGCTATAATATGTACCGATCATTTGATTTTTTCATCATGAACCTAACGTACTTTTAAAATAAAATTAATTCATAAGCAATTGATATTTACACTGTACAAACTGAATGAAAGGACACTCCACTAGATACTTCTTTGTAATATTTGCTTACATTGTATAAAGCACTGTCATTAACAAACTTGTGCATTTTATATATATTTTCAAGAAAATGATATTAACAGTTATTATGATAGAAGGTATTAATATTTATCTTAGCTAATAATACATGTACACTGACTCCACATTTTTTATATGTAGGCATTTCAGGTAAACATTGATAGAGAAAGAAAAATGTTCTTTGTCTAATCAAATACTGGAAGAAAAGAAAACAGTTGCGATAATTTATTGTTGTCTATTAGATAAAGTGAGAGGATAGGAGAGGCCTGCTTCATAGGCTTAATGTGACTTTGTTAAATGAATACTTTTAGACAAATGGAATTACTACTTGTTTTACTGCACCTACTTATCACTTCATTTAGTAACTCCCCAACACGTTGGAGATGTTATGCATTAAACTAAAAATATAACAATCATTATAGATGTTTTCTGTCTCTCTAGTATTTCTTTTCAAAATACTATTTTGAATAGTGTCATTGTATTCTTTGAATAACTCTCTGAATAATACTTAAAAGATCCTAAGTAAGTGATAGTATTTACATTGCATTCAAAAGTAATTGTCATTTTGTCTTAACGTGATTATATTTCAGCATAATGTTATTTTCTAGTATTTGAAGTGTAATAAATATGTTAACCACTGACACATATATTTATTCATGTATATGCACTCATCCATAATTGCACCTCAATTTTTGCTATATGCATAATAAAAAACATTACTTTCAATTATCTTTTACTATCTGAAATAATTAATATTTTACTGCCTTTTTCCAGTTTTGAATGACACTGACATTAAAAAATTTCAAAGTAAATATTTCTAGATGTATGACCTCTTCCCTTTATCTTTTCCCACATTTTTCCTGATCAAATGATTGTTTTCAAAAGGAAATAAATCTACTTGTATTTTTAAATGAGGAATGAAAAGAATAAAAGTGCATTAAGCACTGCATTGCCCTTTGTGAGGCCAGCAAATACCGATGATAGCAAAGTGTCCATTACAAAGGCAATCAAAGAGAGTAAAGGTATCATATTTTAAAATTATAAGAAAAAATATATCTTTTAGGTAATTGGACTATTTTATGCATATATGCAATCACATTATATATTCAAATGTGTAACTTGAAAAGGTTTATCCTTTTGAAACTCTCCAGTTTCAACATTCGAAGTAAGTGGAAATTCATGGTTAATGTAAAATTGGCACTTTAATATTTTTAACTCCATAAATAAAATCAATATAGCTCGCAAGATAAAAAGAATTACTTCGAATATTTAAATGGGAACTGTGGCTGTGTCTGCCTTTCAATAAACAATGACTAATTGTGCTGGCTAAAACTATACCTTCAAAATGGGAAGGCACAGATCCTGAAAAGATATTGAGGTTGGTTCCCACCCGTGTGGCCTTCACTGTACATTAATCAGAAACGTTTGCTATGCAAATCTTGTCATGCAAAGCAATTATGGTTATTCTTAAACTGACCTCATGTTTATTTATTACTTCAGCTTCTTAGTCCCAAGCCTTGTCTTATCTTTTTTCAAACACACTCACATTTCTTATGTTGCTTTTTAAAGGTACAAAATAAAGGTGTCTGGAATGTATTTGTGTCTAGTATAAGTGAAGAAGCTGAGTAACTCCCTCAATCTGCAATGCAGCTCTTAGGGAGTCTGAATAATATTCCAGTGATGGCTCATGCAAACTGTTCGTTTGGATGAAGAGGCCCTTCTAATAGCTTAAGGCCATGACACCTTGTTTGGTCTTACTCTGCACCATTAGCTGATAACTAATGGATACTGTCAGTTCCAGTACACTAAGCAGAAAAAATAAAAATAAAGCATTTTCATAGTAGAGTGGTTAAAAGGAAAAGATATCAAAAAGTTCATGGCTAACATTTTATTTATATATTTCCTCAACTTTACCAGCCCTCAGCAAGTACAACTCATATAGAGGATTGAATTCATCAAGAAAAATAGTTGAGAAGCAAAGATCCATAGTCAAGAATAGCAATAATGTTCTTTAACTGGCTAATATTATATTGCCACAGGAATTCCCACTTTGTGACTTCCGGTTGAGCAACAGCGACATCCAGTGGCCAGATAGTTATTTCTACCATTAAAGTGTGTGGGTAGTTCAGGTGAACAACACTAAATGCTTCAGATGTTTTTAGCCTAAACATAGGAATTTACTAGGGAAAGCAAATCAAATGCCTCTGTTTCCAGAGCAACCCTAGATCGAGTCTAGGTCATAAGATCTGGCTCTAATGACTACTCAACACTGACAATCTCTCCAACACTCCTTAATAGCATCAATTTAGGATACCTATTTACTCTCTACTGTGTACACTCATGTTGATTCCATTAACTATAAACTTGCTATACTAGAAAGTTCCCTACAATGAACTATAGACACCAATTCTATTTTTAAAAAATAATAAATCCCACAAAATCAAAAGCTGTAAAAATAATAGCTGATAACATGTTTATTTTAAACAAAAGTGTTTTGATGACCCCATGGGCTAAATATGGCCCCTAATATTTATATGCAATCCATGGGTGATATCTGGGTTCAGGTCAGTATTGTGGTAGCATAATAAGCAGTCCTGGATCTGGAAGGTGTTTGCCCCCTATCTTTTATTTACTGGCAAGCCCAATAAACCTCTGAACTCTATTACATAAAATTTCCCAGGGGTTTATGAAGCTTAAATGTAATAAATAAAAAGCTTCCCAGCACAATCTTTGACCCAGAGTAGGTACTCAATAATGAAGAGGCAAGGAATACAAATTCCACACCCAGACTTGCTGCCGTCAAATCCTGGCTCCAGCACTTACAAGCTGTGTGATCCAAGGTAAATTCTTATCACAATCTGGGCTTGTTTCCATATGTAGAATTGGGGATAACAATAGTATCTTCCTGCAAGGATTATAATAAGTTTTAAATATAAGAGTATAGTCATTTTTAGAATAGTTCCTGGTTTGTAGAAAACATTCAATAAACACTCCCTGTACAAAATTGCAGTCTTTACATACAAAAAAAAAAAAAAAAAAAAAAAGTTTATTAAGAGCAGCAAAAAGAAATGCTCTGTAATCTTTCCTACTCATTCTGACTATATTTATCCCTGAACTGTTCACTGTTTATGTCATCTATAAGATTAATGACATATATTTTTCAAGTGGGCAAACCATAATGAGAAGTCAAGTGTGTGTGGAGATAGGAGTTGATCACAGCAAATCGATAGCATCTAAGCAGGACCTTAAGCAGTGTGGAAGACTCTGCCTGATTCAGGAGAAGGAAACAGCAGTAGTTTGGAAGGAGGGGCAAAAACGTACAAAATGCAGCAGAAAAAGAGGGAAAGAGGAAGAAATTTATTCTAAAATTTAAGAGGTGATTGAATCAATACTTATTTTATCAAAATGCTTTTCATATGCAACCTCGTTAAGCAAGACAAACCTGAGTACTAGCTGCATTTTCCATTTTTGTTTTACCCCATCTGATAAAGACTCACAGCAACTTACAGCCAACAGGAAGTTAGATTTGTAAGAGTTTTGTGCCATACCATCGGTTAACAATACCAGTGATGCCTCTTCTGTTCCCTGTACTGCTACCAGCTGATCCTCTTGATGGGAATGCTAAAGAGCCTTGTGTTGAATATTTTCTCATTTAGGTAGCCTGGACAAAGTTCTTTGAAGCTTTAGCTGCTTACTTATACCTGCATGAGCTTTAGGTGGCCTCTGCTCTTGTTCTCTCTCTTCTTCCTCTTCCTCCATCTTTCTCATCTATTTCCAGAGAGAGTACCCCTGCTACCCTCCAGGATACTTTAATGAAACAAACATTCAGGAAGAAAAACGTGTTGGAATAATTATTACATGTAAATGTATTCCCACAGTGTACCAGTTGTCATATAGTCAAGGTTATTATTTGAGTCTAACCTAGCTAATTCTTTTTCAATAAAACTGAAAGAGTATGAAAATCCAAACAAGTTTGAGCAAGAGCATGTTTGGCTAAAAAACAAGATACTAAGTGGGGAGAAAAGTGAAGCTGAGAGAACACTCATTCCTAGAATGAAGTGTAGGAACTGACCAAGTAGGCAATGGCCCAGGAGCAGCTGACCATGGATCGGTGAACCAGGGAACAGGGTCCAAAACACTAAGCCAATTTTTTTTTTTTTTTAAATTTTTTTTATTATTTTATTCATTTTAGAGAGGAGACACAGAGTGAGAGAGAGAGAGAGAGAGAGAGAGAGAGAAAGAAAGAGAAAGGGGGGAGGAGCTGGAAGCTCAACTCCCATATGTGCCTTGACCAGACCAGCGCAGGGTTTTGAACTGGCGACCTCAGTGTTCCCAGGTCGACGCTTTATCCACTGCGCCACCACAGGTCAGGCCCACTAAGCCAATTTTGATAAGAATCATTGGTACCATGGGACCCAGTACAGAAAGCTGAGAGTAGCAACTGTCAAAATCAAGCATGGGGGCATTCTTGGTCATGTTCAATAGAAACAGTCTCCTTTATAGATCCTACAGCAAGAAAGGGCTCCCCAGCTGGACCAAGAAGCCCATTTTTAAACCTCAAAATATACCACTATTATTAAAACCTTCTTTGTGTTACTCATTTCTATAGTCCTTACCTGTTCAAATGTAAACAACCTATAGAAATGAAAACATTAAATCAAAAATCATTTAGTATAAACTTAATTCATCACATGCCTTTCAATATATCAATAAAGAGGAAGAACTAGAGGCATAAAAATATAGGTGGGAGTTAATGCAGACAGGAAACGAGAGAATCAGGGACCACTTCAGGCAAATACAATTTTCTTATTCAAACCATGTCTCCACAGCTATCAAACTAAGCCTATCATCAGGCATCTAACTATGTGAGAACTCGTTCAACTCTTGGCCAACATTTTTTTTCCTTAAAGGCTAGACTTGGTTTTACTTACAGAAGTTCTTTTATAAGCAAGAAATATGCAAACATGTACTAAGTGCTGACTCTAAAGAGCAGAATGAGAAAACACAACGAGAAAATGGCCTTTAGTATCATAGAGTTACAACTGGAGAACTCTAATTTCCCATGTCATCTGTAGGGAAAACAGCCACCAATAGAGGCTACTTTTCATCTCAAACAGAAATATAAAAATCTTCTAAAATGTATGCTATCTTCCCCATACTTCTGTTCAACTTCAGTTTCAGGAAGGAATAAGAGCTTAAAGCAGATTATAACAGGCTAAAAGCAAAAAACTCAAAGTAGAAATCCAGTCCATGGACACTAGATTTTTAAAAACACTGCACATATCGTTTGGGATGGGGGTGCTGCTTCTGGCCTTTCACCATGCACAATGGAACCCTATGCCAGGCAACAAAGAAGTGAGTGATTGGCTAAATAAACAGACACTTCCCTTGTCGTCTCTCTTGAAAGGAAAGTGGCTGTTATTAAGTATGCACTATAGTGAATAGCGCAATTCAGTTGGAGAGAGAATTATGGTAAAGAATTTAAACACACACACATACACACACACACACACACACATACACAAGTTTCTTGACTATTTAGAAATAGAACATATTTTCAAGAGCATCTTGATAACAGGTTGTGTGTGGGCTGTCAGCTGGCTTTGGCCGATTAAAGCACTTATGACTCAGCATCCTTGGAAGAAAAACTGAGATGTAAAAACCTTCAATAAATATTGTCAAAACACAAGAAATACAAGAACAAATTCCTCTGTCTTTTTGTGAAAGAGTTGGGAGAGAAAGACTATGCTTAAAATTATGAGTCTGGATGCTCCTTTTCTGTTCTCTTTCAAACAGCACAGCAAAAGGTCTTGATGTATAATTTTGTTTCCCTGCATTCTCTGCTTACTAGAGAGGAGCTACAATGGATACAGTGTTGATATCAGTTTTATTTTCAGGATTTAAGAGATGATGTCAGAACAAGTGGCAGAGCCACATGAAGCAACAAGTGGATTGTGAAGTCAGCTTGTCCTCACAGCACCTATTGTCACTTTGTTTATAAGACAATGGACTGCCTTTTTCAGGAACAAGAGTGTTTGTGCATAAATGCACTTGTGTATTGGTTATTTTATTACTGTACAAAAATACCTCCAAAACAGAGCGAGAATTTCTTAACTAATAATAAACTAATATATACCATATGTAAATATAGGGGTGTGCGTGCTATGTGTGGCTGAAATAATATTATTTAGGATCTTATGCTGCCAAATTATCGATTATTTAAAAAAATAATAGGAGAGAGAGCCCTTATGTGAAAGTAGATACAGCAAAAGATGAGTGTTATAAATTGATAGTTTTTGACAGTATCTCTTTGGGAGGCGATTTCTGAGGACAGGTGTAAAAGCTAATGTTCATAAGAGCAGAAGTAAGGGAGATATTGATTTAATAGTAATGGTGTAGTATTTGCAACTGAGGAAACATCAACCAAGGGAAAATGAGTTATCCAAAGATATTATATCCTATTCAAAGGGTTCTGTGATATAAGACAGTATCCTTATGCAACTTGAAACCATACTCTTGAGAAATAAGCTTGTTGTTGAACTTGACTTTCAGCATTAGATATTAAGCAAGTGTGACAGATTCATCAATAGCCAGGAAGGAAGGAAATGTTTTGTGTGGGCAACAGTTGACACAAGGAATTATGAGGCTAGGAAACTTCTCATCTTAAACACAAATTGAACACTTCATAATAACTCTATCAAAATCACTTTCAAAAATGAAGAAACTAAAATTAGGTATGCTTCAATAACTTGTCAGGGATGGCAGAGCTGATAAAGGTTGACTTGAACCCACCTCTTTAAATAATAAAACCAGTGCTCTTTCTACTATGTCACAGCAGCCTATACTCGTCTGTCCTCTAATTGCTCAATGGTGTGGCTCTTTAAAGCCATTTTCCCTCAACAGAGGTCCTTAGTAAGAAAATTAGAACAACTATCCTAAAATATGAGTGAGGGAAGAATTGATTTTCTGCTAACTACAGAATTTTGGGGGACTCTAGTATACAGATATAGAATACAATCATCAAGAGATGGAGCTGGGATGCTTTAGGAAATCCTAAATGCATACCTGAAGAAAGTTTGGGTGCTAAGATATAGAAATAACATACTTTATCTACAGTCAATATAATGGTATTTTGTGTGTGTTGTTGGAAAATATTATCACAATATGGTTTTCCCTGGTCCATGCCCTCATCAGAATGAACTCTATACTGAATTTTTCAGATTTTGCAATTTACAAGACCTGAAAAATTGCTCTGAATATTAAAACATCACATGTATCAACAGAATCTCTCAACTTGTTTTTATAAACATCTCAAGAGTTTTAATAAAACCATGGCATTTTACATTCATTGGTACTACTGATCAAACTACAGGCATTGATCGACTTATGACCTATGCAACTTACGACCATTCGACTTTACGACCACTCGACTTTACGACCACAATCACTAGCCACGAATGCTCCGCATCTGGAGCAGTTTTTGTATGCACCTGTATTTTGTAATTTTGTATGTTTTGCAAATATTAAACCAGTTGTACTGGTAATGCAGTGTTTTACTTAAACCTGACGAATGTAAAAATAAGAAACAAAATGGTCTAGAGATGCTACAAATGGCATAAAATGAACAAAGGAAACTATGATATATAACAGTAATGAAAAAAAATTATGATAAAATATGACTTAAAGATTTTTATAACATCATTTCACAGTACTGTACATATAGCCTACTCAACTTATGACCAAATCGTGTTACGACCGGTCTGTCGGAACCAATCGTGGTCGTAAGTCGAGCACTAGCTATACCTTAGGCATCTGCTATGCTAGGTAGGTCCTTTATTAAACTTCCCCGTCGGACACATATAATGGGGCTACTATCTAGCCCTGAACTTATTATGTGACTCTGAACACTGTGAACCACCATGATGTCCAATGGATAATGACTTGTGACATATAAATAATGTGTAATGCCTGATTAACTTAGTTGTATACTGTTTAGTTTTCATAAAATCAGGACTATGATTCTACCCAATATAAATTATTGAAGGCTTAAATGTAACAGCTACCACAATTATCAAGAGTAGTCCAGTTATTCTCTTATAAAGGTCACCTTTACTGATGGCCAAATATCTCCAAAATGAAAGAGGCTGGTCCTGAAAAGATACAAGAGCTGATTTAATGAATGTTATCTCCATCAAGATGTATAACCAGGGGCAAAGGAGGAGATTTGGGGGTTACTCTGGGTGTCAACTTCACCAAAATTAGTTACTTTCAGAATATACAAATACATTCATCACTTTATTTCTTAGTTGACAACATGGTGAGCTAAATTCATAATGTTAGCAGTATGTCTGTATCTGAAAAGGTTAAAATTGAAATGACTTGGCATAACTTATCACTTTTTGTTGTAACAGCTCTTCTTAGTTGCTGATCAGAAAGGGAAAGAGCCATATGGATGTTCTTACGGTTTTATGGTCTTCTAGTTTACTAAATAGTAGCAACCAAGATATAGCTGATAGCTCTTAAACACTGGTGTGTGATGTTATCTGAAGAGGTACAAAAGCATAGAAGAGTGCACATTCAGCAAGCAAACACCCAGAAAAATGTACGTTTGACCTTAAACTTTGCAAAATGTGAATTATAAATTCTGTTCTTGATTTTGGCTATTTCACAGCTACGACCTATCTAATAGTGCCCAAAGGAAACAATGTCTTTGATGTCATCGAATAACTACTTGCATCAGTAAAACTAATAACAGTTATTCAAATAGTTAAAATCTTCTCAGTTATCTTACTCTGTGTTTTTATATCTTACTTTGCAAATCAAAGGGTTCGTTATCATTTAGAGCTACAATATCTTTATATTATTACTATCAAGAAAAGATTTCATGTCTTGCCTGAAGTTATACCATGCTGGAATAAAGGTTTCTCTTATGTCATTAAAAGTGATCTTGCCAAATTGTTTCACACTCCTCAGTTCCAAAGAGACCCCTACCCACAACAAATGTCCTTAAATTAGGCAAGCAAGCAAACGCCTCACTCAATATCTGCAGGGTTAATGCCGGACTTAGCCCTTCCCCCTCCCCAACCACACAGTGCCATGGTCACAGGTCCTGACTGTGAGTCATGGAATAGAGGGTCGTAAAACTCTAAGGTTTCACTAAAAACAATGTAACTGAGTCACCAGATATGTATCAAGGAAACCAATACAGAACAGCATGTACGCTTCTCCCTACGCCCTGCTCACTTGCTTGCTTGTAGACAAAAAGCTTTACTTGGATAACTTCCTAGAGCTTAACTATTTAAACTACGTCCTGCCAACATTGGTTCTATCCCTGTACGTAAGTAATAAAGTCTATGTCCACTCCATCTGGTTGTCCTTGTAGTTTCTTTTGGGATCTTGCAACAACAGCAGATCAATTTTCTAGGTCTGGGCCTCCTGTGCTACAATATCCTACACACAGAACAAAGCTACCCTAATATCCATTGAGTGTCTCCAAACTAACCAAACAATGCACCCATAAAACAAAGCGTAGACACCACACATGACACATCTTCAAATCAACCACCCAACCTACTAACCCAATACACTACCTTTCCCACCCCTGCCCAGCCCACAAAGCAACTAAAATAATCAGTAATAAACAAAACTAAAAAACTAGATGATTTCCCCAAGAATAATTATGAGCCAAGAAAGAAAAGTTACCAGTAGATTACCTATTTTAACATTAAGATATCAATAAAAAAATTAGTAATAAAATCACAGCAGGTGTTTTTAGAACCTGTTATATTCTGGATTTAGTTTGATTCTATCATCAAATAAATAATATAAAATTTCCCTTAATTTCATATTAACTGACTGGGAAGAAATCTGAAATCTTTACTATGCCTGGTTTCTTATGGATCCTAAAAAGGCACTGTAATCTTTAAGATTGTCTATTCATCAGCTCTGACAACCTATAAAATGCACACAGGCTCAGGATGAATAAATTAGGATTTATAATTTTTGCTTCCTGCTGCAGCAAAAAAGATATAATATAAAATGTAGAGATTATAAAGAAAAAACATACAGACAGGCTGGACATAGTGAAGGTTCAGTTTCAGACCACCACAATAACAGATTGTTTCAATTAAGCAAGTCACACACGTTTCTGAATGTATATAAATGTTATGTTTACACTATACTATTGCCTATTAAGTGTATGAGAGCATTATGTCTAAAAAACATGTATGTATCTTAATTAAAATCTACCTTATTGCTAAATATGCTAACCTTCATCTGGGATTGGGAAAATGGTACTTAAGGAATTGCTCAGCACAGGGTTGCCACAAGCCTTCAATTTCTAAAACAGTAACTGTGAAGCGCAATACAGCAAAGTACAGTGAAACAAGGTATGCCTACATAAGAAACATTTGCATGATTATTTAACAAGTTTACTTCCAAAAGCGCCCCCAACATTATTCTCAACACATGGCTCAAAGACTGAAAAAAGAAAAAGGCAATGATAGAGACCGCCTGAATATACACCCCTTTCCATTTAACCACCATATAAAAATTTGATGAAGCCTGACCAGGTGGTGGTGCAGAGGATAGAGTGCCAGTCTGGAATGCAGAGGACCCATGTTCAATATCCCAAGTACGCTGGCTTGAGTGTGGGATCATAAACATGACCCCATGGTTGCTGGCTTGAGCCCAAAGGTCACTGGCTTGAAGACCCTGGTTGCTAGCTTGAGCCCAAAGGTCACTGGCTTGAGCCCAAGGTTGCCAGCTTGATTCCAAGGTCACGAGCTTGAGCCTGAGGTCACTAGCTTGAACAAGGGGTCACTGGCTCATCTGGAGTCCCCAGGCAAGGCACATATGAGAAAGCAATCAATGAACAACTAAGGTACCGCAACAAAGAATTGATGCTTCTCATCTCTCTCCCTTCCTGTCTGTCTTTGTTTGCCCCCTCCGCCTCACTTTCAAATAAATAAATAAATAAATATCTGATGGTTCCTCACCTAAATCAACTAAGTAAATAATCTTGTAACCATCCAAAACCTAACACTTTGTGATTCAAAGCAGAAGCCATATCTAATATCCTTAGTGGATAATTTATCAGTGGTTATTGTAGCTGAAAATATGCAAAACAAGTGAAATAATAAATAAAATTTATTTCCTACCTAAAATGCATTTTTTAAAAATTTGTACACCATCGTTACATATGTTCCCATATTGCATAAGGTTAGCACTGCTAGAAGCTTTTACTATATCTGATCAAAACGCATTTGTGAGAAAACCTTCTGAGAATGGCCACTAAAATGTTTCCTATTTTCCAGACAAAAGCCAAGATGTATTTTTAAAAACTCAACAATGAATGTTTACTTTGCTAACCATCAAACTTACATTTGATTATATTTCCTTTGCCCTTTTCCTCTTTTTTTATTTAAAAAAGAAATTTGCAACCAACTATTTAAGAGTTTGGTGTTTTCCCATGATGCCTCTAAAGAGAATGCGGAAAGATGATAATAGAATCACCAGCAGCACTAACAAGACTCCAGTCATTTTCTTTTATCTTTCAAAGTGTTACCTGGATGTTGAATCCCTCCATAATTTCTGATAGTTTTAGCGATGGGAATGGTGGCATATCAAGGAGAAATTAAATTTCATCATTTTGGCTTTAACACGTACATTATAAAAGTGACAGCTTCGTGCACTGTAGCTGACAGTTCCCATTACCTAGAAGCTAATGTTGCAGAGTCAGTGCAGACACCGAGTCACGGCCTCTGGCTACAGGAAGGTCCCCTTCATAGTAGGGTTCTCACATCCCACCCCCATGGGAAAGAAGAGCTATAAATATTGTCTACTAGTTTCCTTCTCAAAGAGATATAATGGATATTTACACACTGGCACCCTTTTTCTCCCCTGCCTCTTCTTGGAAAAACACCTCCACTGATACATCATGTTGGTCTGAGCAGGTGACTCTAGCTGGCCCTTCATAATGAAAAACAGCATGTGCCTAGGTTTAAGACTCAGTATGTGAATCACTAGTAAACAATAGATAAAAGAGGAGAAAACTTGTTTTGAACATTTTTGTGGGATTTCTTTTATGAATTGGTGAAAAATATTTTTTAAAAAGCAGCTAAAATGTTACCAAATGAATAAGGAATGAAGGATATTTTGAATGAGACTTCGCAAAGAAATTAAAAACTCAAAGGACTTGCTGAAACTTTATGTACAGGAGGCTACTGAAAAAAGAATGCTTTCTTGAATGTCTTTATATGTATTTAACAAGTTTTGTGAGTATTAGCTGTTGGCCATAGGCACTGCGAGTTTGTATGTGTAGGTAGTGGGAGGGGAGGGAGAGGCAGATAATAAAAAGAATCTGTCACTGCTTACTAAGACCTGACAGTATAGTTCAAGAAAGACGCAAATCATGTTTTCCAGAAGAGGTCACAGATCACAGAGATTAAGAGCAGAAACAGGAGAGCGAAACTGCCGAGGGCCAGCCTCAGCACTCCTGCTTACCAAGTGGGCAACCTTGAGCAAGTTATTGAACTTCTCTGACCTTTAATTTCCTACTCTGCAAAATGGGATAATAATAGCACCCAGTGAGTTAATTAAATCAGCTAGTATTTGTAAAATGCTTAGAGCAGTGCCAATAGTGAAGTAACAGTATATTTAGTAACGTTACACGAAACAGACAGGGATATAATGAGAAGTGAGAGATAACTCCTGCCCTCATGGAACTCACTGCCTACTCAGGAAGGAAGAGGCAGATAAGTAATTTTAAAATTTCCAAGAATGTGGGTAATTGCAAAATCCAAGATAGGCTTAAGGTACCCTGGGAACACAAAAGAGAGATCTACTCAACTAGAATAAGCTGAGGGGTTTAGGGGAATGTTCCAAAAGGGTTCACGGAGAAGTAAAGCTTTGTAGGACACTGGAAGGATGAATATGAGTTCCCAGATGCTGAGAGTTCCAGGAACTGGTTTGAGCATTGTAAGCAGAGAGACCAGCGCCACCGCCATGGGTGAAATGCTTGGCATATTTGTGTTTTAGAAGGTATGTGTCGATTACAGCATACACCGGACAGCAGGAAGACAGAAAGATCATGAAGGGCCTTGTGATAAGCAGTCTGAACTTTAAAAAAGAAGAAGTCTGAACTTGATCATGTTGGATGAGGGTAGACTCAAAGGGTTATAAGCAGGAAGTGTTACAGTGAATTTTCCGTTTTAGAAATATTACATGAGCAGCAGAGTTGAGAATGGATGGAAGGAAAATAACAATAGTGATCTAGAGATCAGTTGGTTACTATAATTACTAAGGGTAATATATAATCAAAGACATAATCAAGGAAAGGATTCAAAAGAGATTGAAAAGAATCCACAGAGTCAATTCTGTGGTTAGATTGGGGGTAGAGTTAAGGGAGGGGAAGTGTCAAGATTGAATCTCCAAGTCTGGCTGGGGACTGGACAGATGAAATATCCTTCTCTAAGACACAGAATATAAGGGAACACAACAGCTCTACAGAAATACAATGAGCATGACACTTAAGGTTAATGTCCAGAATATGTTTGGACTCAGAAGACAGTTCTAGGTCTGGATTCATATTCAAGACCTCAGCCCACACATCATCACCTTTAGGTTTCTTCCTTGAAATCTCACATTGATTTAAATGTTGATTCTCTGTGTTAGGATTGCATAGCACACTTAATTGTATCATTTACCACATTACATTGCAATTTTACATTTTTACCTATATCCCTTCATTTAGTCATCCTCTCGTTTATTCATTTAGTCATTAAAATATTTTTTAAAAATATACCCCGTGTTGCCTAACCAGGCGGTGGCACAGTGGATAGAGCGTTGGACTGGGATGCGGAAGACCCAGGTTCGAGACCCCGAGCTCGCCAGCTTGAGCACGGCCCATTGGCTTGAGCAAAAAGCTCGTCAGCTTGAACCCAAGGTCGCTGACTCCAGCAAGGGGTGGCTCAGTCTGCTGAAGGCCCGCAGTCAAGGCACATGTGAGAAAGCAATCAATGAACAACTAAGGTGTCGCAATGGCAATGAAAAACTAATGATTGATGCTTCTCACCTCTCTCTCCGTTCCTGTCTGTCTGTCCCTATCTATACCTCTCTCTGTCCCTGTAAAAAAAAAAAATATATATATATATATATATACACACACACACACACACACCGTGTTACCGACAGGCGAGATGCTGAGTGTTCCCAGTGAACAGTGTCACTATGGTCTTTGCTCTCCTAGAACATTCAGCCAAACAAGGAAAGCAGATCCTCAGTGATCTGCTTGTTAAGGTGGATGAAGTAAATTTTAGGAAGATGATAATAAGAGGTATTGATCTTGAATATGCATAAAATCTTTCTAGGAAATGAAAGGTAAAAAGAGACTTTTGTTGAGTGAGAATGGGGACACCCCAATATGAAAACAATGAAGGAACTCCGGAGGGGAAGAGTGAAAAGGAGAGTAATGAAAAGTAAAACTGGATCCTGTAGTAGTAAAACAACATAAAATTATTGTTTAATCCAAGGAAGCAGGGTTTAATGAGTGAATAATTCAGTGTCAAGTGCTTCACAGAGGTCAGCGAAAAATAGCCCAAAAGAGTATCAATTAATTAGACCTTGTGTGGCGGGCAGAGTTTGGTCTCTATGACCTTCACATCCTACTCTTACTCCTATGAGTTCATTAGGTTACAAAAGTGATATATTGAAGGTTATTAATCAAATAAACTTAAAGACAGTATATTATTTTGGATTATCTGTTTGGGTCTAATCTAAGCACAATATCCCTAAAAAAGTGGAGATTGTTTTCAGCTTGTACCAGAAAGGGTGGCAGAGATGCAAACAAAGGGTTCCACACACTATTGTTGGCTTGAAAAGTAAAGGGACCACTTAGTTAAAAAATAGGGACCTGAGTCCTATCACAGCAAGGAAGTTAATTGTCCCAGTAACCTAAATGCACTTGGAAACGGAATCACTCCCAGCACTCCTAGATAAAACGCCAGCCCTGTTGACTCCTTGATTTCAACAGAGGACCCAACTAAGTCATGCTGTGTCTGGACTTCTGACCCACAAAACAGCTCATAAATTAGTATTGTTTTACTCACAAAGTTTTCAGTCATCTGTTGGGACAACTGTTCCGAAAGCAGCTGTCCTGAAACTTAATGTTCCTTCTCCAGAATTGTACAATCAGTGTCCTGAGCCTGGAACATTCCCTTATATGGAAGGTGGTGCTGGAGCTGTTGGTTGTCCCAGATCCTTCTTCCTTCTTAGGAGAAATCTTTCCCTTGTTCAGGTACACTGTGAACTTCCTTGTATTGCTTATGTGTGTGTCATACAGCACCTGGACAGCCCCACCAGATTATCTTCCCAACTCCCACCGCAAGGTAAAAGGGTCTTAGCTTGCAGCATGAGAGGGGTACCTTCTGTCCCTATTGCCCTGTGTTGGCTACCAGAAGGGACCCACTGGTCAGGAAAGATTGACTTAAACTAGGGATGCTGATCTTACTGCATCTTTTCTTTCTGTGAGTAAAGCATTGTTCCAGCCTGTATGGGTTGAGTCCTCCAAATCCACAGAAGATGCAGAGGGCTGAGATCTGTGGTCTTCTACTTCTAGCACTTGGCACTATTATAATCTTTGTCATTCTCCATCTTGACTTGGGATCAGTAGCTGGATCTTCCTGCTTTGCAACAGCAACGGAGGACTGATATACCTGGTGTGATGGTTGATTTTATGTGTCAAGTTCACACATACAAGTGATGCCGAGATAGCTGGTAAAATATAATTTCTTGGTTTGTTTTTGAGAGTGACCCTGAAGTGATTTTTATATAAATCAGTAGACTGAGTTAACATCACCCTCATTAATGCAAGTGAGCATCACCCAATCTGCTGAGATCCTGAATAGAACAAAAACAAAACAGAAGAAGGGAGAATTTATTCTCTCTTGAGCTGAAGTGGCTACAGTCATCAGACAACAGTGCTGAATTTGAACTAAATTAATCACCAGATATCTTGGTTCTCTAGCCTGCAAACAGCAGCACATCACTGGACTTCTCAGCCTTCATAACCCCATGAGCCAATTCCTATAATAAATCCCCTCTTATATACACCTATTCAGTGTGTCCGTAAAGTCATGGTGCACTTTTGACCGGTCACACGGACAAAAGTGCACCATGACTTTACAGACTCACTGTATATATTCTATTGGTTCTGTTTCTCTATTGAACACTGACTAGGGTACCTGGAAACTATGACTCAACAGAGGAGTGATGCTGAATGTACCTGAAGTAGTATACCGGTGCCGAGGAGCCACCTTGAGTAAGAGAGAATGGGAGATGTGGAAGTAAAGGAGCTTTTCCTCATGTTTCCTTTATTTATATGAGCTTCCATTGAGCTCTAGGCAATTTTTGTGAGATAGTTTGTAAAGGCAGTTTGTTGAATTTTACCTGTTTCCTTCCCTAAAATACAACATAATTCAAGGAGCTTAAAGTCATTTGCATCATTGAAATACACTTCCCTACTCTCTCTGTAGATAACTAATAAATTAACCAAATAAAACAGGTCAAGACTAAACTGGTATATAGAAGCCTTCAAGGGTCAAAATAAACTGAAATATCAGTACTTACTGTGTGCTTGCTAAACACCAAAGGTTCCAAAGGAGATCTTTCCAAGTGCCTTCCTACAATTCAATACAGAAAAGCACATGACTTAAAGAACTATTATGTTGCACGGTGAAGCAGATTTCACTTGACTTGAGTTCCTACTTTCCTCTTTTTAAAATTATATTTAAATAAATAAAAATTATAGTACAAGTTTTATGGAAAACACATAACATACATGCAAACACTATTTCAAACTAAAAATTAACTCCAAAATTTGTAAGATCGATGCTAATTCTGAAGCACATTTTTATGTCTACAACATACACAAGCCTGTGTGTTTGTGCGTGTATACTTGGTAAAAATATGAAAATCATGTTTTCAAAAGTGTTTTTGATTTGTATTCTTTAGTATTGAAATAATGCCAGTTTAATAGATGTTTATTTAATTCCTACCATGCATGAAACTCTCTTTACTAGGCAACTTAGGGTGATATTAAAATACATAAAAGATAATTCTTGCTCTCTAGAGTCCAGATTTTAAATAAAAATCCAAAGAAATTTTGTAAATATATGCACAGGACTTTCAGATGGAATTAACATAATTAATTGGGTTCATCCATGGTTGCTAAGATGGCCCCAGAAAGAGTGAAACTATTTCTAGCTCTTTTTTATGCAGAAATGGGTCACACATTTCTGTATCATGTCTGTTAACAGCTATTACAAACCCTACTTCTAAGGGTTCAATTGAATCCAAAAAATGTTCTATAGGCTAGGGGTTATGTTCAAACCCTGAAGTTTAAAAGCTTTGTTATAAGACAAGAGCTTGCCCTCATGGAGCTGAGTTTCATAGCATACTTCACACATTCCAGAATGATAAACCAAGGAATATTTAGGTATATACCATTCAATCTTTGTAGGTTTTTCTTTTTTTAATTTTTCTTACATACTTTTATTCTAATAATAGCTAAATGGTATATAACTTTGAATATTTTTTGTCATCATTATATCAATTTAATCTATAAAATGGGGTTTCGAATGTATTATAATTTCTTCATAAATTTGAATCACACTCGTTTATGTTAAATGTATTCTTACTTCAGTAACTCAGAAATATAATAAATAATTGGAATGATGTATTGTAGGCAGAGTGCAGAGCATTTACCTAGCAGCTGTGGCTGATGCAATGCTGTGAGAACACTCCAGCTCCCGAATCCCTCCTGGGAACACCCAGGAAGGGAGCTTGCCCGCTATACGGAAATGACTCAGCGCCAGCCAGGCAGCCTCTTGACCTTTGTTGGCCATTTGCCCTACAATAACATCCTATTGGCTGAACCCATGTATATAAGCTAGTTTACTTCCTGAATAAAGTGGATTTGCGTCACTGAACCTCGTTCCCAGAGTCGGGTCTCATGCATCTCTGTTGTCCTCACCCCTAGGCGGGCCTTGTCCACAATGTATTCAGAGATATGGTATTATGATCTTAAAAAACACTTGGAGTCTGAAACCTGGCACATTATTTATACCTAATCCATGTACTTTGTAAAATATTATCTCATATGTGTGTTGTTATGTAATTTAATCTAATTTATAACAATTTAAGAAATAATTTCCAGACACAAATGCACTAAACTTGTATATAGAAGCAATAAGACATTTTCATCTACACATATAGCTTTAGACAAATCATATTTTATTTTATTTTAAAGTTTTACTTGCTATACCCTATCATTATGTGTTGTAAACATACTATCACTTTGACTATAAAGAACAATGTCAAATTCAAAGACTATCTTGAATTCTATAAAAAAAATAATTTAGGTTATTGTATTGTGTCATATACTTGATAAATTTGATAATTTAAATTTTATGATAACAAATCTTTAAAATAAAAAGCTATGATTTTCTTCCTCTTTAAATAATGCACAAAGGTTCAAATAACCAAGTTGATCTAAAACAAAAGAAAAGCAAAATCTATTTCAATGCTCTGACCTGAAGGACTGCTGAACATGACTCTAATGAAACTACGTTGGCTGACAATAACTATCTCTCATTTCTCTTTCTTCCTTTTCTTTCATTCTTGTTATTTTTTAACGTATATACAATGGAATCATTGTAGAGAGTCTATGCAAGGTATAGTGTCTTTTGTTTTCAACATACAGGTATATATATTTTTTGAAATAAAATAGCAAAATAATATGACAAAACACACTGTTTCTTAAAAAAAATAATTTTTAGAAACACATTTGCCTACACTCCTGTATTTACACACATATGACTGATAAATGTGTGTCTCTTCATTAAAATTCAAATACAAAATGAAACAAATTTTGTGTTAGTGAGAACCATGCTGCCACCATTTATTGAACATGTACATTTTTTTCCCATTGACTTTGAGAGATAGGTGGGGTGAGTGACAGACAGAGAGAGAGAGAAAGTGAGAGAGAGAGAGAAGCATCAGCTCCATGTTCTACTTAGAGTGCACCATTGATTGCTCCTCATATGTGCCCTGATCGAGACTTGAACCAGCAACCTCAGGGTCCAGCCAGCACCCTCGGGATACCCCCAGGTTCCCCCAGGATTGGGCTGGAGATCTTCAGATCAAGCTGGTGACCCTCGGATTAAACAGGCAACCTCGGTGCTCTAGGATGTCGTTTCTAAGATGTCGCTCTATCCACTGTGCCACCGGGCAGGCCTTAAACATGTAAATTTTAAAGCTTTTCTTTCCCCACTTTATTTACGACATTACATAGATTAGTAATCCTCCACACAGAAAAGGAACACAGTCAACACTGAGATTACTAATGATCAGCTTATATTTTTATACCATACTTATACAAGTCAGAATAAGTAAATTTTAACTAGAAGCCCATCATAATAACATATCAGGACTCTCATATTTCTACCAGTAATATAATGCAACCTAGAAAACTCATTTGCATTGTAATCTAATTGTGAAATTACTTTATCAGGGAAATAACACATTCAATAGAGTTTTTGTCTTATTGATGAAAAGGGAATTGACTTGGTTAGGGAGTACATAACATTTTTAATTAAATTTGTGTTATTATTGTCCTTACACTCAAAGGGCCTAGTGATGGCAATGTTCCATGAAGGAAAATAATATTGCTATAATACAGCAATAGTCATGAAAATTTAATAACATTTTCACTGATACATGATGACATAATGTCATTATTCATATACTTTGTATGGAGGAGTTAAAATCAATAAGAATACTTACTAAATAAAGACACTTCTGGAAGTTAGGGATACAGACATGAGATAAATATGATTCATTCCTGAAACCTAGTTGAAAAGGCAGATATTACATATACAATGATAAATAACAAGGTGGCCAGTTATGAGATGTTTGTGAGTCATGTTATTGGGCAGCTATGTGAAGAGACCTTTGAAAAGAAGAGAAAAAGACAGAAATTCTAGGCAGGAAAAGATACAATTGTAAAAATGTATGTGACTTGTTAAGATAATAAGGGAACTAGAGAAATGGTGAAGAACGATTCAACTGCTTGGCCTATGTGGGCTTTGGAGAGGAGACTGGAGCCATTATGGAGTATTTTCAGCAACTAAGGAGAAAGGGGTATGTGGTCTAGGGATTTGGATATGACTACATGATTACTTCAATGGGAAGTTAAAGTAATTGAAGGAGTCCAAGGCCATTTTTCTAATAAGAATTAGTACATTTGGTGACTGAAGGAAACAATAATGGAATAAAAAGTGTCAATCATAATGTCAAGATTTAAGTACGGGTGACTAGAAAAATAAAGACATCATTTTTCTGTAAAATAATTATTCATAATATTTATCCCAATGTACAGCTAAAGGTTTTGAACAGAAAACTCATGGAAAATCTACAGTGAAAAAAATCGCTCTAGTCACAGCAGTGATCATGTGAAAATCACAACTGGTAATTTTTAAGTATTGACAATGAGGAGCATCAGAAACATAATGACAGTGCAAATGAATTGTTTCTGTGTGTGCATTTATTTAGCCCTCTTGTAAATAATTTTTGAATTTCTATATGTAATGAACATGAGCACTTAGGTTATATTTTATGTAATACATAAAAGTATTATAAGAATTCTCTTCATTTCTTAGAGCTTACTTAATCATATAATTTTAACAACTTTTGAGCACTTAATTAAAGGTTTGAAAGTTTTAAAAAGAATAAAGACTGCTGGAATATAATTAGACATTCTAAGAAACCTACAAGGAATGCTTATTAAACATTAAAGGAGAAATAAAATAAATCTAGGACCATGATCAAGAAGAACAGAGAATATTGAAGAAAGAAAAGAACAAACTGGGATTTAACTACTGCAATGACCTAAAATCAATCAAATAGGAACAGCTGATGTGAACAATCACCAAGCTCAAATGTGAGAGAGCAGAGCTCCGGAAATGAGTGATAAACCCATGAGAAATGCAGGAGAAGGTCCTGGCGGCAGAGTTGAACACACTGAATAAAGGGAATTGGATTTAAATTATAATGACCAGTAAGATATTCTAAAATAGCATATTTACCACAAGTTTAACAGGTTAAAATTTAGGAGGCCATCCAAACCTGAATAAAGATAAAATGGCTTTTCTTAGGACATAATTTAAAAGATTACACAAGAGAAACTACCATGGGAAAATGAGTTTCATTTAAAATATGGTTAAAGAATTCTATATTCTTCTTTTGTGTGGAGAACCAGTCTACTACAATTAAAAACTCTTTGCAATGGTTTTCCCCAAGGGCCAGATTTGTCCTGGGTTTAGGTACAACACATGAGATATATTCCACATACAGAGAAGCAAATGTCCTGCAATGATCTAAAGATCCCAAAAGTGAGTAATAAACCTATAAACCACCGTTAAATAATGTAGGCATGGTTGATAACATGAGTAAAATATATGCAAAACATATAGTTCAGACATGCGGACCTAAAGCAGGTAAACTTTGCTTTTCTAGAACTTGATTTTCCTCAGTACATCTTCTCTTGATCATGGATTGCCAACCAAAAAAAATATCTGCTATGGAAAAGTATCCAGCTACTGTTTCTGGAGTAAATTAGTGTATTTGTGAATCAGAGATTTGCAGTAGTAAAGATTTGTAATTGCAAAAAGTAAAAACAAACAAGAAAACCACACCACTACCAACAAAATAATCTGTTTCAGAAACATTTACTTTTGCATTTGTAGTGTTAACATTTTTCTGGAGGGACTGACAATTTACTAAGCCCTTGTAGCATTCATATGGAAATAACAAACATTGCCACCCTTTCTCTTTCTCACATATCTGAATTTATAAGGTTAGAATATGAGTCAGTTCTGTAACTTCATTTTAATTCACACATCTTCAGGACATCTCATCTTTCTTATGCCAAATATTCTTAAATTCTTATTTTAAGTCTCTATAACTAGAAGCTTTCATCTACTTAATTTTTTTCCTTAAACTCCTAATGCAGTGGTTCTTAACCTGGGTTCTATCAAACCCTAGGGGTTCGATGAGTCAGTCTCAGGGGTTCGGAGAAGCCTCTGCCGCGGAGGCCAGAATAAAGTAATACTGTAATCTGTTGTGAGTTCATGCACTTTGTTGGTTTTGTTCTCTGAGCAAGGTGATGTTCATGCACAGCTCATTTTGTGCACCGGTAAAAAAACATATACCTATGTCTTGAATTTGGAAAAGAAAAATCATATTTTATTTATCACTAAAGAAGGGTTCAGTGAATATGCATATGAAACTGGTGGGTTCCGTACCTCAAAAAAGGTTAAGAACCACTGTCCTAATGCAATCTCAGTCATCTTCCTTTTTGTTCCTGAGCTTTCTATTTTATTTGTTTGTTTGTTTGTTTACCTATTTATTAAGTGGGAGGCAGGGAGGCAAAAAGAAACTCCCGTATGCACCCCAACGGGGATCTACCTGGCAGGCGCTTTACCTCCACTGCTGCTCCATTCCTCAGTAATCAACCTATTTAGCACCTGAGCCATGAAGCCATTGTCATCACTCGGGGCCAACTTTGCTCAAACCATTCAAGTCATGGCTGTGGGAGGAAAAGAAAGAGAAAGAGATAGAGATGGGGGTTGGGGGGTGAAGCAGATGGTCTCTTCTCTTGTGTGCCGTGACCAGAATTGAACCCGGGACTTCCACATGCTGGGCCAATGCTCTCCCACTGAATCAGAAAACAGGTAGGGTACATTTTCACTCTTTTACCATATGAAATATTTTTTGTTCTTTATGTTAACCAGACCAGCTAAAACACAAATATATGCAGCAGAGCACATCAGAAAAATTAAAATAAAATTTTTAATAAAATTTACCAGTGTTTTTCCTGGATGCATGCAAAATAATAAAGGCATTAGCTGCTGCAAGAAAAGCCAATTTTATTTATTTAACTGTTCACACAACAGACTTTTTTGTTCTTTCTTATTTATACTGTAGAAAAGCAGCATAGATTTTCTAAGGTATCATTTTAAATTGGTGAAGATAGTTTGTGCAATAAAATTCCCAGTTCTTAAATACTACTGTACTTTGACATAAAAAATGAGAAAATAAATAAATAATTATTAAGCACCCCATATATATTCATTTTATATTTGAGACAGTACAATGAACATACTATATAGAGGGTTTCAGACTAAAAAATAGGTTATTGAAATATTTTTGGTGGCACAGATAAAATATAAGACAGATTTTACATTAAATTTATAGCGGGATGCAATGTAACTCCTTGATCAGGTATTCTTAATTTGTGTTTCTGCGCAGTCTTCCAATTGACTGATGAAAAACAAACAGTTAAACTGGCCATTAAAATATTATGGAATCCCATTTTCTTTTATCTTAAAATTCTTTCTCTCTCTCTTTTTAAATTTATTTATTTATTTTTTGGTCATTCATTTCCAAACCAGAGAAAGCTATTTCTTCTTCTTCCCCTGCCCCCTACATCTAGGACGGAAGAACTAGGCTTGCAAAGCTAATACCTTTCTAAGAAAGGGCAGCACTGACCCCTAGTGGATATCTGACATACCAAACTAGTTGTGCAAAAGGAAGCTGTAGCATCAAGTTTTAAATACAACAATTCAGTAGCAGTTTTAATGTATTAATGTGTCCGTGTTCGCATTTTACCTGGATGCCATCCACTTTACAAATAATAATTGTTTGCACATAACAATGGTAGTCAACCATAATTTGTTAAAGCAAATGAAATAGAAAAAGTCAATGGATTTGCTACATCTTCAGTCGATATAAAGTATGTTACTGTTGCTATTCCTATGCACAGGAGAAATGCCACTCGGATTTCATGGCAGACTACTTGGTGATAATCATTTAAATGTGAACCCAAATATCCCATCCTGAACTGCCCACTAAGTTATGTATTCTTCCTATATGTTCTTATAGCATTGTTACTTTCTCTCCACAGCACTTGTCACAATTTGTAATTATATTACTGTGACAATTTGCTGAAACCCTGTTTCACACACCAAAAGTGTGAGGACAGAAACGACCTCTTAATATTCATCACTACATCCACCATACTTCGCACTGTGTCCAGCACAAGGTCACCACGCTGGGTATCCTGATGAATTAATAAATAAGCCAGAGAAGCAAGTTATTAAATAGAATAGAGGTGGGAATCAAGCTAATTCTTATAGTTTCACGCTAATTTCCCATCTAATACGGTGTTCCTGTAGCCACTCAGCTAACAATGAGACACAAGAACAAGAAACACTCTCAGTTCTCCCTTGATCCCCCTTGTAGGTGTCAACATGCTTCTCCGTTTCTTAGTACCCATGACTTCCCACAGGACTTGATCATTCACTTTTGTTTCCCCCCTTTTAATTAGGCCTTGAAGTGTTTCTGTTTTTGGTTGAGGGCTTTAGGTATAGGTAGCTTGATTTTGTAAGTTATAGTCTACCTCTGTCAGACGGGATACATTCCCAATTCCTTGCCATAGTGATTTATCAGTATCCCTGATGATTTATAATTCTGCATGATTTTGTGAGGTTTTCCTTGAAAGTACTTCTTCTTAGAGTATGCCTAAGAAAATGGCAAAAGTTCAGTCGTCCCTAACATGAACTTATGTTCAGCCCCTAATGACTGACTCACAGTCATGAGTCATTGTCAGTGATGGCAAATTAACAAGATCTTGGAACTTTTAGCTGAACCTGACTTTCCTTATGACTTTCCAAGGTGGTTTTGCACTAAGTTTAAACATTGCAGCACTATTTGCTTTTGGAAATATAATTAAAGGATTAGTTCAAATGCAATTGGTACATAGGGGAGATTTTGGTAGAACACAGAAATCTGACTTTCAGACCACATTAAAGTTAGGTCAAAACACAGAACAGAGCCCTGGCTGGTTGGCTCAGTGGTAGAGCATCACCCAGCGTGTGGAAGTCTCAAGTTCAATTCCCAGTCAAGGCACACAAGAGAAGCAATCATCTGCTTTTCCACCCTTCACCTCCCCCTTCTCTCTCTGTCTCTGTCTTTCTTCCCCTGTAAAGCCACTGCTTGAATAGTTCCAGTAATCTGGCCCCAGACACTGAGGATGGCTCCATGGCCTTGCCTCAGGCACTGAAATGGCTCAGTTGCTGAGCAATCGAGCAGGGGCCCAGATGGGCAGAGCATTGCCTTGTAGGAGGGGGCTTGCCGGGTGGATCCCAGTTGGCCGTGCATGTGGGAGTCTGTCTCTCTGCCTCCCTGCCTCCCACCTCTCACTTAATAAAACAAAAACACAAAACAGACAACACAGCTGAATACAGAAAGCAGTGGTGACGTAAGTGTTCTAGGCATGCCCTTTGATTCACCATTCTTCTTGGTTCACTTGGACCACATATTATGTGACTGTTGGAAGTGCTTATTATAGGATTTTCCTGTCTTCGGGGTATCTCTTTGCCTTTATAACTCAGCAGTTCCACCCATTACTTAGACTTTCTTCCGTCAACGTACGTCCCTCTAAACCCTGGTTTTTGAAGTAAAATCCTGTATTTAAAGCAGTATATATTTATTAGAAACTCAATATGCCACTTAAACTTATACATTATTTTAAGATTGGTATTATTTTTGGTAGTGTTTAAGACACTAAACTGAAGGGTTCTGAGTTTCCTGTCCCAACCCTATTATTGTTGGAGTGTGACTTAACAGAACATCAGGTTTCTCAGGAATGCACCTATCCTATGTAATACACTATGGTAATCAGAATATTGGCTCCCCAAAGAGGTCCCTGCCCTAAATCCTGGAACTTGCAAATATCTCAATTCACATGACTAAAGAGAATGAAGACTGTGGATACAAGTACAATTACTAATCAACTGACCTTGAGATGGGGAGGTTGTTCTGAATTGTCTGAGTGGGTCCAATCTAATTATTGAGTCCTTAAAATCAGGAGAAAGGCCAGGAAGAAAAGAATTTGACCCACCACACTGACTTTAAAAGTGGAGAAGGGGTGATCAGCCAAGAAAGGTGGTCAACCTCTAGAAGCTGGAAAAGACAAGGAAATGAATTCTCCACTAATGTCTCTAAAAGGAGTGCAGCCTTGAGTTTAGCCTAGAGAGACCCACCCAGCCAGAACTGTAAGGTAATAAATTCATTTTGTTTAAGCCGCCACATTTGTGGTCATTTGTTACACAGCAGTAGAAAACTAATACAGAGACACATCTTCAAATTGCTGCTTTTATTACTGCTATTACAATAACATGCATGCACACATTTACACATGCACACACCTTTGGAGATAGACCAAGGCCCCTCCAGTAAAGCAAATGAGGAGCAGGATTACCATCCTGACAACTTCCTCATCGCTAGCCCATAACCCAATACCTGCGCTTCAAAGGGGGCTCCATACATTTTCCCACCACGTTGCCTTTGAACATCTTCTGATTTTCGTTACTCTTCTTCATATCCCTCTTCTCTTAAAAACGTTCCTGAATCTTCGTCCCTTTTCTCAAATTCTTATTAATGAATTAATTTCCCTGAAATAAAATAACCAAATTTTTAGAATCTTTAGGGAATATTCACTTAACCCCTGGCTTTTGATATGACTTTCAGGAGATAATACTGAGCAGGTGGGATTCTCCATCCTTCAAATCGCAGGTTGTCAACCTTAATTGGAGGGCTGGAGCCCATGCATCCAACCAGCTCACTGTTTAACCCCAGCTAATGAACAGCATTCTTCTCTGTTTCTAAAATAGGATTATTAATGGATGACTGATAAAGTTTGTTGCTATTAAAAGAATGTACAAATTTCACAGTTTTTTTGGATTATTTGACTGAAAGACTAAAAATATATTTATTTATAATCCTTTTAACTGTAGCTGTTTTATCTATAAAAGACTTAGAAAACAGATAGCATCTGTATTTGATGGGCTTCCTTATAAAAGAGATATTGGACTTTAACACCAGACGGTAGAGAGAAAATCAAAGGACAAACTGGAAAAGAAGCAAACCTATTTTCAATCTAGTAAAATTTATAAAGCCTATTGATGCTAAAAATGGCATTGATTGCATCACAAGGTTCAATATCCATAAAAACCCTTTTCAAACACCTACTGGTAAAGACTTAAAAATCTTGTTACAGGGTTCAATTTGGATGATGTAAAATGGGTTATTTAACTAGTTTTATTGGCCTTGGCTATTTGGCTCAGTGGTAGAGTGTCAGCTCAGAGTGTGGATGTCCTGGGTTCGATTTCCACTCAGGGTACACAGGATAAGTGGTCATCTGCTTCTCTACCCCTCCCCCACTTTTCTCTCTCTCTTTTTCCTTTCCTCTCCTGCAGCCATGGTTTGTTTCAAGCGCATTGGTGCTGGGCACTGAGGATGGCTCTGTGGAGTCTCCGCCTGAGGCACGAAAAATAGCTCAGTTGCGAGCATGGCTACAGTTGGGCAAAGCATCGGCCCCAGAGGGGGGTTGCCAGGTGGATCCTGGTTTGGGTGTACGCGGGAGTCTGTCTCTCTATCTCCTCTCCTCTCATTTGGAAAAAGAAGATAAATAAACATTTAAATAAATAAATAAATAAAACTAGATTCAGCATAGGCCTCCCTGAAGTCTCCATATACATATTATATTACTTTTTGGAAGATCCTTTGTCAATTGAAAATGAAAGGAAGGAAAAAAGAAAAGAGAAACAAACATCAATACTGAGAAAGTCAAAACCTTCCAAATCTTTTTTCTGGCCTCACACCCAAATAATATTTTTGAATAATCCAGTGTTTAATGCAAGAGAATTATTAATGCATCTAAAAACTTTGTTGCTAACTTGAGAAGTCACTGAATTCCATTTTAGGACAGTATTCCATAGAGACAGCATAATGTAGAGATTGAGAATACAGAGACCGGTGCCCAACGATTTAGGGTCACATCCCATCTCTAACACTACAAGCTGGCTCATCTCCAATTGAGGATGATAATAATTGCTACCTAAAAGAAGTATTATAAAGACTGAATTAATTAATATTGAAAAAAGTTTTTAAGGATGCATAGATCACATATCATAACTGTGAATAATATAGTTTATTTTTTATTTCTAACCCTGTGTCCGTGGTTTGCTAAGAAATACATAGCATTTATCTGATCAGTGATTAGGTCAATTCTGTCATCTTTACTGCCCTTTTAACAAATGACCACTTAACTTAGGAGGTGGTCTGCTCATAATAGTCTGCCTCTCTTTGGGGATTAATAAACGACACGACACAACAAAATATAGAACTCAGAGTTCTTTTTATTTCTTGTACTTCACTACTTCTTCAAATAGATATTTTGCAGATTCGATAATTCATTGAATACATTGTACTCAATGCTTTGAAGTATGAAAGTAAAATAATTGACCATATTTATCTCGCCTCTTTTTTTGTGTGACTCTGGCTTTATAAATAAGTATTCTGTCACCTAAGAATGGAAAATTCAACAAATTCAATTTTGCAGCAAGAAAATATATGTTTTTAAAATTAGATGTCATTTTTAAATGAAGTATCATTTTCACCTTTTTTTTCATAGTAGCTGAGATATTCTGGAAGTAAAAAAATTGTATTTGATATGCAATAGCTTTATTTATTCTTATACAGATAAAACTAAGCAAGGAGTTATCTGTAGATTTTTTTTTTGTAATTCTCTTGATCCTCATCATTCTAATTGCATTGCAATCACTGGTCTGTTCTACATGGGTAATTCTGAAGTAGAGGTGGGCACACAACTTTGTGAGGAGGGGCAGAACAGATGCTAGTATGGATTCATGAGTAAAGTTAATAACATTCAGCTGTAAAGTTAATAACATTCGCATTGCTTTATCAACAGTTATACTCAAGATTATTATACAGAATCCTGGTTACATGTTATTTATAAAAACTGCTACCTCCTGCCAATCTTAAAACATAGGATGCCTTGCCCATTCAATTCTAGCAAATAAACTAATAGAGCAGCCGTATTTTTTTGGCTGGTTTATAGTTGCTTGATTGACATTTGTTAGTCAGAGTTCTTTCTTGAATTCCATAGGTCTAGTCTGAAATATAGGAAAACCAATCCAATCCTACTTTCAGACAAATCCTTGGAGAAATTTGACTCCTGTAGATATAGACATCACATGATTGAAAATAGAGCATATAACCCACAATTACATATTAAATTGCAGTTGAAGCTAGATATTACTTTAGATACACAGTTTAAATTATTTTCTTCTTTTAAACTCTTCTTGTATTTAATATAGATATTGGACTATAATAATGTTTCTTTTATATATTCCTGCTAAAAAAAAAACGTGTCACAAAAGCTTGACTAGTTTGCCTTTATTTTCTTAAATATAGGAAATAACAATGATATGGCAAAGAGAAATCTCTGACTAAATGATACCAGCACATATACAGTGTGTCCGTAAAGTCATGGTGCACTTTTGACCGGTCACAGGAAAGCAACAAAAGACGATAGAAATGTGAAATCTGCACCAAATAAAAGAAAAACTCTCTCAGTTTCATACCTATTCAGTGAAGTTCGATGTGAGCTCCATTTGTTGCCCTAAACACATCCAAACGATAGTGAAGTTCTTGCCACACAAGGGTAAGAACGTCTGGTGTAACAGAGTGAATAACGTGATTCTCTGTTTTAAGTGATTAATGTCATTAATACGTTCAATGTACACATTGCTTCACATAACCCCAAAAGTCGATCTCATGGAGCATAGCTGTAGCAAACGCGCATCGTGTGGGTCTATCCACTGGTTTGATAGCGTGCAACAGCCGCAATTTGTACCCCGTAAAACAGAGACGTTTCTTTAACACCGTATGAACTGTAGTCTTGCTTAGGTGTAATTGTCGAGCACACACACACACAGATTTTTTAGGGCTTCTTAGGTAGCTATCCCGTATAGCCTCTACAGACTCGTCCCTGACTGATGGCCTACCAGCACGGGGTTTCTCCACCAAACTGCCCGTTTCCTTCAACTGCTTATCCCACCAAGTAATGGTATTCCTATGTGGTGGCGCTTCGCTATAAATGCGCCGATATTCACGTTGCACTTTGGTCACGGATTCGAATTTAGTGAGCCATGGAACACACTGAACTTTCCTCTGTACCGTCCACATCTCGACTGGCATGGCCCTGGGCTGCTCTGCTGTATACACAGTGTTACGTCATTATCTGCACATGCGCACATGCTGCCACATCATCTTACAGAAACTGGGAGGGTTTTCCTTTTATTTGGTGCAGATTTCACATTTCTATCGTCTTTTGTTGCTTTCCTGTGACCGGTCAAAAGTGCACCATGACTTTAAGGACACACTGTATTTATATAAACAAAGAATACACATGTTATCAAACATATTCTATTATATAAAGTATGTTACTTGCTTACATTCCACTTTGCACTGAACTGTATATGCTGTAGTTACATGTTATAGTTTGATATTTACCAATTTGCAAATAAGTGTCAATGTTTTCATATTAAAAATTATTTTACAGTGTAGTCTGAATGATACAATCACAAACCTGAATTTTAAAAAAATAGATGAACACATTAATACACACAAGTAACAACAAGGAAACAAGAAACATGCACTCTAAATGTCACGTCTGAAAATGCTGAAAAGATATTATTTTACTGTGATTTAAAATAATCTTTAATGAATTGAGGTTAATAACATTTATGAAAACTTCATTTAGTGTTTCTACTCTGACAAAGACTTTGTAAACCAAGTTTCAGTCTAGGAGAAAATTTTTATAACTGGATTACAGTCCCCAAAGATATGAATTAAACCTGAGAACTTCTTAACTACAGCAACACAAATAGGAGCCTATAAAGAATTTATAGTGGTATATGAATTAGAGTTGAGTGTACTATGTAATTAGCTCAAACAGCCTTGCTGCTTTCTTAGTTGCTGTCAAGAGTAGGGTAACTGCTCAGAAAAACTGAGCACAGCTCATTCTCAAGTACTCAGATGAATAAAACACTGCATTTCCTGCCTTGTGATCCAACCCATTTAGTATGTATATTTTGGGCTGTAATTTCTTCCTTTGAAAAACAAGCCATTTTTCTAAAATTATTTAACATCTTCCAATTCAGTGTAAAATAAGCTAAAATTTTAAAGAGATGAAATAATTTATCTCAGCTGGTCACCAATATTCAGAAAAATAAGGGCTTCAGGAAAAAAATCATTTGATACTTTCATATTGCTGTTAGATGAAACAAATTTTTTTAGGTTGAAGTAATACATAGTTTTAAAAAAGAGAAAGACTGCAGAATCATTTGCATGTCTTGCGTTATTTTTGTGTAAATTCTCTCCAAGTTGCAAGACTCTCTAAGCTGAAACCACATTATATACAGTTTTACTTATACAATTAACGGAGGTGATAATGGCTTTGGTGCTGCTACCAGCTCACTGTCATTTTTTGAACTGTTAATTATAGATAACTTCTATTTGTATTTTTGTTCTCTCATAATATCTTTTAAACAAATTTCATCTTTTCTTGTTTGCCTGAGACATCTATAAAGGGTTCTATTCTCTTTAATATTTATCCCTTCTAATTGAGATATTGTAATAAAAATTACTGATTTGTTCCCAACTTTTCATGTATAGATCCAAAATATGACCTTCTTTGTTTTACCCCTGCTATGTCTCATATTTCAGAGTTCAGGAAAAATAAAATTTAGCAATAATAAAAGAATAAAAAATGAAATTTAGTATTGTAAATGCAGATTTTTATATTAATGAAAAATGCTGTTATTTTTTATGGACTGAAATTCCATTTTAAGAAAAAACTTGTTACATAGTCAAAATTTAGTTTTATAAATAATTCTCTTTGATAGGTCGAAAGCTATCCTGATACCATTTTGTAACTTAGAACCAAATATATCTTTTGGTATACTGAATTTTCAAATTGGCAGGGCAAACGTTTATAAGTACAGAAAATCTGTTGTAGAGTGAGTAGCAAAAAGACTCTTATCTGGGTCGCTGTCACAGAAAGTTACGCATGGAAAGCAAATAGAAATATTTGGCAATGATTACTGTTTGATCTATAAGCAATGATTTTCCAATAGTCTGCATGACATGTTGCTAATAATACTATCCATTGGTAAATCATTGTTATATGGGTTAAACAGTCTTTGGCATTTTTCAATTATTGTCATTAGCGTTTGAATTAGAAAAAAGCCATTGAAACATTATTCCTGTTTAAAGAACAATTAATTGGTGATGCCATCCATCCTCATCTATAACATGACAGGACAAGAATCATCTCTAGATTTGTGGAGTGACTCAGCCCAGGGTTTAGGGTGGCTGTCCCTCAAAGCTTTTCTAAAGACTATATGAGTCCATACATAGATGGGACATAAAAATGAGACTCAGAGACATGGACAAGAGTGTACTGGCTACCCGGGGGATGGGAAGGTGAGGGAAAGGGTAGGGAGGGGGAGGGGCACAAATAAAAACAGATAGAAGGTGACGGAGGACAATTTGACTTTGGGTGATGGGTACGCAATATAATCAAATGTCAAAATAACCTGGAAATATTTTCTCTGAACATATGTGCCCTGATTTATCAATGTCACCCCATTAAAATAAAAAAAGAGAAACAAATAAAGCTACCTAAACATAGGCAATGTGAAAAAAAAAAGAATCATCTCTAAAATCCCTGTTGATCTTTAAAAACCTTTAGGATTCCTCTTGTAGCTTATGGTGGAATAATTAAGAATGGTAGGGAAATCGAGGAAGGAAGCAAGAAAGTAAGAAATAAAGAAGGGAGGGAGAGAGGTTAGAAGGGAGGGAGGGGAGAAAGAAAGAAGGAAAGAAGGGGCAAATATACAAAAGGTATTGACTCAGTTTCAGAGACATACCTGGTAAACTCAATCTACCTGCCCATCTACTTCCATTCCTTTCTCTTGCCTATGCCTGTACATTGTCGGACATGAGCTTCAATTCTTTTACTCAAATCCATGAGACAAATTTAACTTCCATGAGAAGATAGCAAATTCAGGGTAGTATTTTGTTGTTGTTCTATTTTACCTCTTAAAATAGAGTAATAGTTTCTTTTCTTATCCAATTTGAGATTCTAGTGTGAGTATTTCATTTAAACGTCTTCAAATTACACTAAATTATAAAGGCTTCGATATTCTCCCAAAGGTTCTAAATCCAGTTTAAACATGCAGCTACTGTCCCTTATACTTTAAACACTGTTTAAAAATTTTATTGATTTTTTTTTAGGACAGAGAGAGAGAGAGAGAGAAGCATTCATTTGTTGTTCCACTTAGTTGTGCATTCATTGGTCATTTCCCTTATATGCCCTGACTGGGGATTGAACTGGCTCTAAGCTAACTGGCCAGGGCCCAAACCTTTACAGTTTATATTTCTGAATGGTTATTATGGCATTGACTATTTGCCAAATAATACACTAAGTACAGTAGCACCCCCCCTTATCCTTGGTTTCAGTTATCCACAGTCAAACATGGTCCAAAAATATTAACCTTTACTAATTGTCAACATTGTCTGCTCTTGACAGCCAACCATAGATACTGTCATAGACTGATGATGCTCCTTCTAACATATCATCAGAAGTTCAACAGTAGCCTAATGCAATATCACAATGCCTATGTCATTCATTTCCTTCATCTCATCTCCTGTCACCACAAGAAGGGTGAGTACAGTACAATATGTTTTGGAGAGACAGAGAGGAAGACTGCATTAGCGTAATTTTATGACAGTATATTATTATAATTGTTCTATTTTATTATTGGCTGTTGTTATTCTCTTACTTTGCTTAATTTATAAATTAAACTATCACGTATGTATGTGTAGGAAAGAAACCCCATAGCATATATATGTATAGGATTTGATACTATCCACTATTTCAACATCTACTGGAGGTGGGTCTTAGAACATATCCCTGATGGAGAAGGGGGGATATTGTACTGGTAAACCCCAGTTAAATACCAGTTATTTTCCCTAAAATTCTCTATTTTTACCCCATAAAAATACTTATCCAATTACCACATTTAACTATGACAATACTATGTATATATAGTGGACTATATATACTCTTTGAACTCTGCCTTTTGGGACTCAGAAAATGTAGGACAATAAATAGAATAACATATCTTATTTTGAAGTCCACAATCTGTAACACCAAACTGCAAGGGGAATGAGAAGCACTACTATTCAGATGTTCTGGAGTGTTGCTGGACATGAGACATGGAATAAGATGAAATATTCAACAACCGTTATTGCAAACCAAGTTTGCCAGAAGCCCAGAGACAAGAGTATTCAATAAATATTTTAACACTTTTTAAGAGTAAAACTTGGTGTTCATATTGCGATAAGGAAAAGGCTGAGAAATATACCCTCTACTCCCAAAATGAGATTACAAATCCAGTAGTAAGAAAAGCAAATAATTAAAGATAGACTATAAATACCATAGCGCAGATACTAACGAATTACCACCAAGAGGTCAAAGGAGGAGCATGTATCTGCTGAAGGCAACAGAGCAGGATTCATCCTCAGGGTGAGCCTTGGATGACAATGACTCCAGACAAAATCTGACCACATCTCTCTTAGTAAGTAGCAGCTTTTTTTTCTTTTTCTTTTTTTTTTTTTTTTAAGTTAGAAGCTGGGAGGCAGTCAGACAGACTCCTTATGCGCCTGACCAGGATCCATCCAACATGCCCACCAGGGGGCGATGCTCTGCCCATCTGGGTTGTCTCTCCCTTTAGCCCAGAGCCATTCTAGTGCCTGAGGCAGAGGCCATGGAGCTGTCCTCAGCACCTGGTGCTAACTTTGCTCCAATGGAGCCTTGGCTGTGGGAGGGGATGAGAGAGAGATATAGAGATGAGAGAGAGAGATAGAGATGAGAGAGAGAGAGAGAGAGAGAGAGAGAGAAAGAGAAAGAAAGGAGAAGGGAGAAGGGGGAAGGGTAGAGAAGCAGATGGGCACTTCTCCTGTGTGCTCTGACCGGGAATCGAACCCAAGACTTCTTATGCCAGGCTGACACTCTACTGCTGAGCCAGCCGGCCAAGGTCAGTAAGTAGCAGCTTTTTCACATCTACAGTACAGGAAAATTTTAGGGACCCAAAAGTGTAGCAGTCATTACCTTACAATAGGTAGTTTCATGTTGAATCTCTACTTTTGCAAACTCTTCTCTGCTTCATGATGTTGCAGTTTCCTATTATTTCCCAACATGCGTACTCAGCTTTTTCACTAGGAAAATAGGAACTGTGTTAAGTAACTTTAGGTACACAGAGCACAAAACATTAAGTGTCACTGGATGGTACAAATATAAAGAGTATGGTATATACAAGAATAAATGAAAGGGAATAGTTAAGTAAAAACAATAGTAGCAGATACTAAAACAAGTGCTGGGATTATAAGGTAGATAACCTGGGGAAGGGATGGTACTATGGGGTGGGGAGGTTGTAGAGGAACCCACTATGCAAATATGTAGAGATACAATATGGCTCCAGCAGCAGAGGCATCTGGGAACTGCTGTATTCCCAGCGAGTGTTCTCTGTGGCTCTGCAACCGCCAGCTGGGATGCTGCCCAAAAGCAAACATCATGCCCCAGGAGGGAGGTAAATAAATGGATAAAGTGTAACAACTGCCTGATGTTATCTTTTAACTTGGAAATGCATTGCTTTCTGCTGGTCTACATGACTCCCCGCCATATGGTTTTACTATTAACCCCCTATATAAAGAGACCCCATTCTGGAAGGGGTGTAGACATTTCCCCGCCTGCCACCACCGGAACAGCTGCTGTGCCCACGTATGTAAGTTTCTCCTTTTAAAGCTCTTGTGAATTTGGATAAGGCTATGTGCCAGTTCTTTGGAATCAGTCCTGAATTTAGACTTTTGGGTTTTCCCCCTACAGGGACACAAAGGATTCAAGAATTACCAGACAAAACATAAACCTTTCTATTTAATAACCAGGGGACTGTTGACTAAACTACACATTCCATTTCTTGGGGAAAACAATAGCCCATTCCCCAATAAACATAGATGCATTCGTTTCCATTTAAAAGCAGTAAAGCTAACTTCCTTTTTCTGGCTATTCTGTTTCAGACTGTCAAATCATTTTTTGATGAATGAGAGTTGTTCTTTCTTTTTATAAGTTAATGTGCATTGTCATTAAATACCTTGTTTCCAAAATAATTTCAAAGAAAGGTAGCAAAAATAGTGTGGCAATACTTCTGCACTTTGATGTTGAAGATTCCCATTCGACCACTATATCTCTGCCTATTATTGTGTGATTTTTGGCTCATGAGTAAATCTTTAGCTTCATTTCACCTACTAGACCAAATGGGAAAAACAAACCCTCAAAGCTAGGGTGCCAAGCAATACCTACCTTTGTACTCCCAGCACCTAACAGAGTGCCAGGGACATATGATTTTAATAAGTATATATTTAAAATTTTTTAATTGCTATAAAAGTTTTTTATTTACAATGTGATTAAAAAGATCACATAAGAGTAATCGTTTTTATCTGTAAATTATAAATTTTATAATTTTATAACTAATACAAATTATTTCATTATCTCAAGACTAAAAAATTATATTTTGTTTTGCATACAGTTTTGTAGCAGCCTTATTTTTCTTGAACATACTCATTACATGTATATATAATATATAATTCAATTACTCTAACTCTGTTTGTCTTCACTTGTAAGTTTTAAAAACTATGTTAATTATCTTCAATAATTTCTTTCAGTTATATATTTTATGGGATATCAATTTATGATTTAATATTTTGTATGACTACTTGAAGTATTTATATAAATATCAGATGAAGCATTAAGTAAATTAATTTCTATTTAAGTGATATCTTCAGTAACCATCAACATTATATAGCTTTTTCTTTTATTTTTGCTTCATGGAATACTCAGTTTATTATAATACAGAAACCAAAATTACAATGAACCTATAAAAATATAAAGATTGAATTTAAAAAATAAACTATTAAAATTTACCAAAATAAACTATCAAAATTATATAAATCAAAATTTCAAAATCCTAGCAAAAATTTTATTAATCATTGACTGACATGCTCAATTTGAAAAGGTTGTTTAAAAGTATAGGAATTCCCTGAACTTAAGAAATTTGCAATCAAAGTGATGAGACCAATTTATCTTATAAGAGACAAAAGCAATTAATTCAAGACAGATTATCACTGAAAATCAGGGACTTACGGAGAATATGAATGCTATCGAAATTCAAATAAGAAATAGTTTAATAAGACAAGGGAAAGGGAAGATATGTCAGAAAAGTAGAGCTTGAAAGTTAAATAAAATTTGACAGAAGACAATAAACAAAACCTGGCAGGCTAAGGAAATACAGTGTGTCCGTAAAGTCATGGTGCACTTTTGACCGGTCAACCAGTCAAAAGTGCACCATGACTTTACAGACACACTATATAAATCAAGTTGTGGAAGTAGAAATGACCTGATTTGTCTTTTTGAAAGTGAATAAATCAAGTCTGACAAAAACTGAGCATGTGTTTTGATAAATAAGGCTGGTAGGGAAAGGGTTAAATATCATATAAGGATTCTGTGAAGAATTGGAAATCGAGGAATAATCTACTGACGTGCAGTGAGCCCAGAATTAAGAACAGCTAGGAAGACACTGCAGTCTAATGTGGACCCATGGAATGAGAAAGAGATAGTGTAAGAGACCAGTCTCTACAGATAAACTAATAAATGATCTCTCACTCATCTTCAATCAACCAAAAAGGCTGTCCATTCTTATCTTCCTTTTGATCCAGTGACATAATTTTTCAGGCACTAGATGTCACTGCTCCACTTAAGCAAAATAAAATCTAGTCATGATGAAGTTGCAACCTCATCTACCTAATTACATCTGCCTGTCTGTAGATCTGAGTCTGCTTTACTCAGTTCAGATAACTTCAAAGTAAAGCACTAGGGATGCACCTGCTTCAGTCTGAGGAAAATCAGCTCTGAAGACCTCTGTGACATACTCTAAAAGCCCCCCTTTTTATAAAGAGCAAAGAAAATTAAATTCTGTTGTAAAATTCTGTTGTATTTAAACAGAAAAGTGAGAGGGAAATTAAGCAGTTATACCTCTAAAAATAGGAAAATTTCTACCATACTTAAATAGGTTTTGCAAAATTTTATACAAACAAAATATAACCAAATTAACACCATTTCTTCAGAATAAGTTTGTATTTGATATCTCTTGTTAACCTCTTTATAAATAGCCCTACATAATTTTTTTTTTATCTTCCTAGGATTGTTTTAAGAACCCCTCATTGGGCCTAATCATGAAGGTATAATCACACACACACACACACACACACACACACACCTAAGGGACTAATCAGCTCTCTGTCTGCTGATTTAGATTTAATCTATGAAACATCCTTTAGGACTTTGGGTCTTGAGCGAATGGTACAAGGATCTGGGGATTGTTGGAAGTGTTTCTTTGGGCCCAGAGGGGGTGCCATGCTGATGCTGACCAGACTGTCCCTGCTAAGGGATCGTCACTACACTTCACTTCTTATGGCTGAGCAAACTAGAGCTCCTGTGATTCCCGGGTGTCCCCAAGCCTGGACCTCCACCTTCTTGCCGAGTCCTTGAGTCTTCCATCCCAACACTACAGCAACACACACATACACGCACAGCTTCCAATATATTCCTTTCCTTACAGTAGCCAGGGTCAGTCACTGTTGCTTGCAATGAAGCAAGCACACACCTAAATTCACAGCTTGCAGAACAATACAAACACTGCCAATATTAAGTTGTCAGCTTTGCCTTGTCAAGTCCATGCTTGTTGAACTTCTGGGGTTGAAGAAACAAGAAGGAAAATAATATCAAGAAAGAAATCTTTTATGTTCCTGGTCAAAAAATATATATATACAAAATAAAACAAGAAACCTCCATCAATTACCAACTCCAGCCTCTTTTACTCCAGAAGTGTCCAGGCAGTTAATTATCCTCAACCTCTTAGGTTGTAGTTTTGGAACAGCAGTCTTTGGACACCAGTTATATTTACACCTGGGAGATCTGAAGGAGTTGGAAGCCAAAGGAACAGTATTCTGCAAGTCACTGGCATACAGTCTACTATCAAAGCATCCACAGAAACACAGGCTGTCATTTTATACTGATGCATGGCCCAGTGGGAAGGAGAGAAAATTGGCTAGCAAGTAGCTTCCTGCCCCATTCCTTGATGTCAGTTTCTTCCTGAGAGGTAATCTGGCACAATAGCAAAGTCAGGGATTTAGATACAGGCAAACCAGGGTTCCAGTGCCCCCCAACTCAGCTATTGGTTAGTCAAACTAAGTTGGATCATTTACTCATCTCCTAAGTCTCTGGTGAGTTTTTTCAATGGGGAAAAAACTATTGATTCTCAGGGTGGTTGTGAAGTATATGCCTAGTTCCCTGCAAGGAGAACACTAGGAATGAAGCTGAATTTCCTCTCTTCTGTGTCTCTCCCACTCCCAGCCACCCCAAGCTACCTGGTCTGGAGGCCTCAGGTGTGGATTCTCAGAAATAGATGGTTAACAGTAAATGGAGTATGAGAAAGAATCACACATTAAACAAATTTGGGTCAATTATAGAATTACTAACTTTTAGATCTTACAAGAATCTTAGTGATTTTACAACTATGAGAAAGAAACTAATGCAGAGAATTTGGGTCACAGCTAATTAATATGTAGAAGCATTTAAGTATATTTCACATAAATTTCCAATCAATATTTTTACATTACTAAAAAAATTATATGAAAATATGACTCATTAAAAGGTATTTGTGGCATAATTACCCCTGCCCAGAGCATTCCCACGTTAAAATACCAAGACATAGATAAACACACAATATTATTTTAATGTCATTATTTTACATAGGACATTACTACCTGTATTCAACATAATACAGGTGTCCGCTGAACTGGATAGATACAACTATTTGAGTCTCCGGAAACTACACGGACAGAAATGTCTAGCAGTTGATTTCTAGTCTATCTTATATTGTTTTGGTTTAAAACATTAGAAAACAGAAGAGAAATATAAAGAAGAAAATAAGTCTTTTTTAATTCAATCACATAGGATAATAACTGTTAAATCATTGCTTTCTCTTGGCCTCACATTCATTCTCTCTCTCTCTCTCTAATATATGAATATTTGACAAAAAGATGATTGCACAATCCATGTTTCACAATCTTTTGTACTTAGTCCCCACTTACAGAAGACTTAATTTGAAATGAGTAATAGCCAGCAAACCCACAGTGTTTCACAGTGTAAAAGTACTTTCTTGTACATTATCTCACTCACAGTTTGTGGCCGCGGGTCTTTGGGGAAGGAGGGACAGCAGATTTTTTTTTTTAAAGGTTGAGTTACATCAACAAGCACAAGTTCTTCTTTCTATCCAAAAGGATCACTGTGGAGAAGAAAATACTAACTAGCACAAGGCAGAGTGACAGCTGGTTCTTTATATTAAAGAAGTAAGATGCCCCTCTGCAACAAAAACTGGTATCTCAACAAAAATAGACACCTATAATACATGTTCAGATAAAGGATTACAAGTATTAAAAAAGAATTTATAATGTCATATAGCCCTGATGTCCCACTATGCTGTACAAACAGGGTATTAAATCTCTACAGTAAGTAACACTAAAGGTTCAGAAAGGCAAAGTAATTTTCAATCTTATGCACATACTGGTTCAGAAATGTGAAAACTTTAAAAAGAGAAAGAGTAAAAGTCAGAGATACCAATAAAGTTTAAGTGCTAAAATAACGTGATTATTGGAGTGGGTTACTCTTTATATTGCCTAATATTAAATCTTTTTATAAATGTGGATCTATCCCATGAGACCAGGAACCAGGTCAGCCCTGTACACTGGTGTATCTCTACCCCATCAGTGTACTATAGTCCCTGGCACATGCCTGCAATAAGTGAGGTGCTTAATAAATAGCTGTTTAAGGAATATATTCAGCTTAATCTCTTCAGCACTTAAGAAAAATAGAAGCTCATATTCCAAAAGGAACATCTCTTAAAGTTTATTTCAATTTATTTTAATTATGCATCCACTAACGAATGTATAATTAAAATTTTTATTGAGACTCTACTTTCCTCACTGCAGAATGGCACAGAAAAGAAAAAAGCATGCACCACCCATCTTCAAAGAGTATATTCTTTAGTTAAGAAATATATTTGCATACTGAGAAATGCATATTTTAAAGTAAACAATGAAGCCATGTAGAGAAGCTCCAGTTTATGATATTTGGCAGGCAGATTTCTCAATTTGCTCAGCTTTAAATTTATGTTAAAGAGATGCATCCAGGACTTCAAAGGAAATCTGGTTGAACTATGTTGCCAAATGGTCCTGTAAACCTATGATAAGAAAAAGACGGATTAAACAAGGGAGTGGGGACACCCAAGAGAGGCAGAAAGCATCAAGAGAGAAGATCAATATTTATCTGATAATTTACCTTCAATTTTCCCTGCTGGCCAATGCAGGCTGGCTAAAAATGTAATGAGATGATATATCCAACATTTTTAATTCTTACACAGTGCCTGACAGGAAAAGCATCAGGAAGATATTTGTGGTACTTCCTTCTATGTGTGTTATATCATATACATTGTGTTGAAATAATTTTTAAAGTCTAGGACCAGGAATCATTTTTAAATGATCATATCATGCATTTTTCCAATCCTGTCAAATGCATTTTTATCTTCTTTTCTGCTTTGATGAATTCATCATTGGTTATGCTGTATTGAAGAATAAACAGAGTATCTAACCTTTTTTTGTTTGATTAATGACATAGGGACTAATGGTTGATAAAGAAAATAATTTATGAATTGCTATACATAACAAGCTAAATATTGATTTTCAGGTACAACAGCTTGTACTAATTCTGACCACAAGGATGAGAAAGCCTTAGAGGAAAGTGAAACATTTGCAGAAAGAAAAGATCAATGTGAACAGTGGTGTGGCATTCCTCAGAATACAGGTGCCACAAAGGTCACAATGATTCTTGGCCACAGTAAAAAATTATAAAACTTTCCTGAAAGGGCAAAGCCAATACTCATTTTTAAAATTAAATATAATGTAATGTTAAATACGTTTATATGTTCTGCCAGTGGATGTATTTGTGTGTTTTTGTAAGGATGAATATCTTTACAACTAAGTGGTTCTGTTTTCTCAGGTAACTTGTTTGAGCTGTTTTAATAGTTTTGTTGTTGTTAATTAGCAGAGAGAGAAACTCTTAAAATCAAATTTCTTGGCTATGCTCCAAAAAACCTTGAGATTTTCTATGACCAATTACCTTAAAAGATTAAAAAATATCATTGCTTCTGCACATAAAACTCAAATCCTTATAAAGGATTTGATACCTATTTGGAAATGAAGTTTCACCTTGGAATGGATATGGGGGATAAGAAACATGATTCTGACCTTTTATTCTCATTCCTAAGCTACATTTAGAATGAACATTTAAAGGGTTTTAATGAAAAATAAAAAATATACAATGATCAATCATCAAAATAACTGTGTTATGTGGAAGGAATACAAATGTGTGTGTTTCTTTGAGGGATTATACCCTATATATTTTCTCACACAGGACTGTAGTATCCCTTAGTTCCTCAATTATCTTCCATCTGCACCTCTCAATTAGTACTATTTAACCCAGACTCTCTGACTGATCTCTGATGGGTTCTTGTTACCGGACTCCTCACTGGCCCAAATTGCTCTTGTCCACCCCTGGAATCGTAGATTTTCTTCTATGGGTCAAACATTTGGTCATAAGCAAATCCCAAATCCAAGCTCAGAAAACAATAGGAGAAGACAGTGACAAAAATTAAACTAAATTAAAAAAACAAAATAAAACAAAAAACCCTGGGTTCCTTGAGAATTGACCCACTTTGTAGGACTCTATTCTTCCCATCCTCAGTGAAAGTTTTTAGCTATGACTTTGTATAAATTCATCCATGATTGGAAAATCCTTAGAGGACCAGGCAGGATTATTGGTGAGGTAGCCTATTAGTATATAACTTAGATTAACTCAATGAAACAGACTTGGCATTTATTTCTTTCAAAGCAATAAATTGAAGTACAAGCTTCAAAGTTTTATAACTAATTGTGAAATAGATTTTAAACAACTATTCTAAGTAGAATGAAAGAAGAAGCATAACTAATACACTATTTCCTGCCTATCATCTTACTGTTTAATTTACGCAGGCACTGGTACAATAACCAATGGCATAAATTTAATCTACAAAATTGTTTAATATGTGCATCCAAGACACCCATATAGATGTTTTCATGTGTCATAAACATACCACACACATCAAACATTCAAGCAAATCCAAGAAAACTTAAGATTTCAAATATTAATTTGGGATTTAATTTTTCCTAAACAAACACTGCTTATGAGTATCTGGTGAGTGGGTTCTTATAACTGAAAGACAAGCAGAGGAAATATGTGGAAGAAATAAGCATTGTCATGATCTTTTTTTCAAAATATTCTGAGCATGTTAAACCATTTGAATATATCAATAGTTAAATTGTAAAGAAATGACTCTTCTATTCCATGTCTGAGTTTGAAGCATAACCAGAAACTTTCCTCAGCACTCTAAGTAGTCCTTATTAAACAATAATAAGTATAATTTGGTGGATGGCAATGTCAGAGGTAGTGCTAAGCACTTTATATATATTTATCTTATTATCTTGTTAATTCTCACCCTACTACCCTTTAGGGAAATTATGATGAAATGCTCAATTTACATTTTATTTTTCAATGAGAAGACCATGAACTAAGAGAAAAAAGAAACTTGGTAATACTTTATAATTGTTTACATAACAAAAATTGTCATTTTGGCCATGCCACCATAGATACACTATACCACAGTGGAATAAAGAAACTGGGCCAGCAGAAACTACAAAATGTCTTTGATAGATCAGTCCCAAAGTAGGAAGGGTCATAGCGATCACTGAATCTAATGCTTTCGTACTGAAGTTGGAAACACTAAAGCACAAAGAGAGTGTCTGATTTTCCCAAAAATCAAACAATGAATCAAAGGTGTGAATAAGACTGGGCATTATATACTAATCACAAAAATTAGGGGATATTTCAAAATGAAGACAAATCTATAAAATATCCCCTAATTTTTGTGAGCAGTATAGTTTATGAACTAATTCTGAAACAGATTATTTTTAAAATAAAATGTTATCTTCAAAGCAAAATCCTTTTTCACCGGCTTGAGCATGGGGTCATAGGCAGGACCCCAAGGTCGCTGGCTTGAGCAAGGGATCACTTGTTCTGCTGTAGCCATCTCATCAAGAAAAATATGAAAAAGCAATCAATGAACAACTAAGTTGCCGCAATAAAGAATTGATGCTTCTCACCTCTCTCCAGTCCTGTCTGTCTGTCTCTACCTGTTCCTCTCTCTGACTCTGTCTCTGTCAAAAAAAAAAAGCAAAATCTTTTTCAACTTCTTTGAAAAGGTTCAACAGACCCTCAGAAATTGTGCTTTTGGTTCGATTGCTTTTTGTGCATTTTATGTATGCATGTGTTTGTGTTTTATGTGTCACTGAACATCAGAAGAATCACCAAAAGATAAAAAAAATTAACATCAGAAATTCTCTTTTCAGTTTTACTTTTATTTTTGAACATTAAAAAACTCATTGAAATTCTCTTTAAAATATATATGCACAGGTCTACATACCAAAGGCAAATGATACACTCTTTCTTGCCTAAATAGTACGCAGCTCACTGGCCATAAAGGAATATCAAATGAGGTATGGTTTATTTCTCTTACAATTAAATGGAAAATTTTAAGGCTCATTAAAATTGTAATTTCATTTCGATGGTTGAATGAAGACTGTGGTAGTAGTTTCCACAGCTGGTTTCTTTCATTCTCGTATTTGTTATCACAAATGCTTTATTAATTATCTGCTGAAATTTTCATCATGATAATGACAGTTAAAGAATAACAATTTTGTTTTTCAAGAAATACACAAAAGCTATTAATTTGGCCAAGTAATTAAAATAAAACAGCAAGAAAGTACAGTAACATGTAGTTCCTTATCAATAGTTAGATGGAAGTTAGATAGGGACTTTGAGATAATTGATAAGCTAAAATACTTTTTGTTCTATTACCAATGAAAAAGTTAAAACAGAATAATCAAATTATGAGTCTATTTCTTTAGATTTAATCTTATGAGATCATATGGATATTGAGTTTGAGACTTAAAAATGTAACTAAATAATATTATAGGCAATATGATGTTAAGTTCTAGAGCTCAGTTACTTAAATTAGTACTCTGGGCTCACCAGAGTACTAAGTCTAATAGGCTACTCAGTCTGTAATAGGTAAATTACCTCAGCTCTCCATACATTGGTCCTGAATAATATTAGCAACCACATATTTGATTTGGAACAATGATTAATTGTAAAGCATACAGAATGGTTACTAGAACATAATAAGCTGTCAATAAATACATTATAATATGCAAATCTTGAATACATAGTTTTATTTAAATCAGAATAACAACTAATCAATACACCTAATGACGTTTACTTTTTTTATTATTTTTTTTATTTTATTCATTTTAGAGAGGAGACACAGAGAGAGAGAGAGAGAGAGAGAGAAAGGGGGGAAGAGCTGGAAGCATCAACTCCCATATGTGCCTTGACCAGACCAGTGCAGGGTTTGAACTGGCGACCTCACAGTTCCCAGGTCGATGCTTTATCCACTGCGCCACCACAGGTCAGGCCGTGATGTTTACTTTTGCCACATGTAATCCTTAGTAATTAAACAGAAACTTAAAACAAAATTATCAAATAAACCCATTAGACTCATTTGTGACCACAACTTTTGCTAACGGCCAGCACACATATATTTTTCTTTTGAACAGGACAAAAGTTCCCAACCTCTAGGATCCTGATTACAAGATTGTTTGCCCCTAAAGCAGTTTTTTCATATCAGTGGAACGATTGGGAACACCTTTTCAATTTCCAATAAGATTACTGTCACTCTTCTAGATTAGCTGACCAGAAGCAACTATTGCTCTCTGGTTGAAAAGATGCTTCTGAAGATTTGGTTGCTGACTCCATTGGTGTGAGAAAACTTCAAAAAGTTTTAAATCTTATTTTTTCAGTCTTTCTAGTAACAAGGGTTTTTTTTGTTCATTTACATAAAGGAATCAGAGTAATTAATCACCATCAAAATCTGGTGTGGTTAACAGAGAGAACGACTCGGTTAGATATCTTCTAAAAGCCATTAATAGTATGAAAAAAAATTAAAAGTTAAACAACCAATGGGAATTAAAGGTATTTGCAATAAATCTGAAAAAATATTGAATCCATAATAATTTATAATAAAACACTAAACAACAGTACAAATAATATAAAAATAAATTAACCATTTGTTTAAAGCCTAGCTTTCCCAACAAGGAAATTAGAGTTAAAACACAATAGTCTTACACCTTCATATTAATAAATATTTTAAGAATAATACTATTGAATACATAGATGTGACAGTATTGGTATGATAAAAGTGGTACCCTCAATACTACTAGAAATAATAAAGTGCCACATCTTTTCAAAAATGAAGTTTAGAAGCATATTCATAATATTTAATAAGATATCACCTTTGACCTAGTAATTTTACTTTCAGGAATCTACTCTACAAGAGTAATGGGACATACAGCCATTGTTTTTAAGTGAGAGAAGGGGAGATAGTGAAACAGACTCCTGTATACCCCCTGACTGGGATCCACTTGGCAACCCTTGTCTTGGGCCAATGCTCAAATCAACTGAGCTATTTTTAGCACCTAAGGCTGACACTTTGACCAACTGAGCTATCCTCAGTGCCCAGGTGATGCTCGAACCAATTGAGCCACTGGCTGTGGGAGGGGAAGAGGAAGTGGATGGGGAGGGGATGGGATGAGAGAGAGAAGCAGATGGTTGCTTGTTTTGTGTGCCCTAACCAGGGATCGAAACCAAGATGTCTGCACACCCGGCTGACAGTCTATCCACTAAGCCAACCAGCCAGGGCCACATACAGTTTACATCTAACTATATTAAGCACTGTAATATTCATATGCATGATTGTAATATATACAATAACAAAAAGTAGAGAGAAATCTGAAAACCCAACAAAGAAGAATGCCTAAATAAGTCAAGATTTCCTATGTGGCAAAATAATATGTAGTCATGAATAGATCCTATTCATTTCTCTGACTTCAATATTCTCTTATCAACAGATCATCACTAAATACTACTGCAGCCAAGGCTCTGTGCATGGTGATAGGATTAGTAAGAGATAAAATCCTGGCTCAGATTCCCAATTCTTATCCCAAAGTATTCTTAGTGATGTCAAAGAGGATGTGCAGTTTGAAAAACAATATAACACATGATAGGTATCAAATAACTGATGCATTATAATCTTTACTTAATTTCTAAATAATGACCTTCAATTTGATGCAGTTAACTTGTAGGTCTTTTTTTTTTTTTTTTTTTTACAGGGACAGAGAGAGAGTCAGAGAGAGGGATAGATAGGGACAGACAGAAACAGAGAGAGGTGAGAATCATCAATCATTAGTTTTTCATTGTCGTCACAACACCTTAGTTGTTCATTGATTGCTTTCTCACATGTGCCTTGACTGTGGGCCTTCAGCAGACCAAGCAACCCCTTGCTGGAGCCAGCGACCTTGTGTCCAAGCAGACTAGCTTTTGCTCAAGCCAGATGGGCCCCCGCTCTCAAGCTGGCGAGCTTGGGGTATCGAACCTGGGTCTTCCGCATCCCAGTCCGACGCTCTATCCACTGCGCCACCTCCTGGTCAGGCACTTGTAGGTCATTTTTAACCAGCCTTAGAACATGTTTTTACTTATGAATAACTTCTAGAGATAGAAATCCTATCTGGTCCTACTATCAAGAATATTTTCCCATTCCACTAGGCATTAGTGGGTATTTATCTCAGAAATGTTTTTGTTGTTGTTGTTGTTGTTTGTTTTTACAGAAACAGAGAGAGAGTCAGAGAGAGGGATAGATAGGGACAGACAGACAGGAATGGAGAGAGGTGAGAAGCATCAATCATTAGTTTTTTGTTGCCGTCGCAACACCTTAGTTGTTCATTGATTGCTTTCTCACATGTGCCTTGACAGCGGGCCTTCAGCAGACCGAGCAACTCCTTGCCAGAGCCAGCACCTTGGGTCAAGCTTTTGCTCAAGCCAGATGGGCCCACGCTCAAGCTGGCGAGCTCAGGGTCTCGAACCTGGGTCTTCCGCATCCCATTCCGACGCTCTATCCTCTGCGCCACCGCCTGGTCAGGCTCAGAAATGTTTTAAACAGCAGAACTGATTTTAAAGCTTTCCCTTTTTTAGGTTTTGGAAAATTTAGATCCGTATTTGTGGATCACGTTGGTAGTGTGTACTTTTTGGCTCATTTTTTTCATGCTACTCTGTTTTCATTGATCTGGCTCAATTTTAATTTAGGCTACTTTATCTATGCATCTTTGTAAACCACTTTAAAGCCTTGCTAAATAGTATATATTAAGAAATACAAAGATAAATGGAAGTTATGCAAGAGATTAGGAAAACAGTAGACAGTTTAAGCTAACTTTGGCTATCATAAGTATTAGTTCTCCAATGGCTCACAAACAAAAAGAGCTTCATCCTTGCTCAGACCATATGTTCATTAACATAAGCTTCAGCTAGGTTTAATAATGGCTTCACTCTGGGATCGAAGCTGAAGGAGGCCCGGGTCTTGGACACTGGATGCAGCACTTGTGGACGAGGGAAAGGATGTCTGTTAGAGCTTCTGCTCAGAACGAGTACTTATCACTTCCACTCCTATTTCATTAGCCACAACCAGTCATTTGCCAAAGCTGTCACAGGGGCAGAGGTGCATATGCCTCCCGCAGGGAATAAGTGTGCTTTGATGCTTTAAGGTCTTTAAAGAATTCTACAACCAGAGGACAGAATATAGGATGCAAAGTGCTAGGTGTCATTCTTCAGTTTCTGTATTTCAAACTAGGGATGATCAAATCTTTGTCATGATGCTTTGAAGAGGAAATGAAATAAAACGTGTACCATATTCTATGAACATTGGTCCCTATTACTTCATTTGGCAGCTCCTTGGGAAGACAACTGAAGGTACAGGACATAACTATCTCAAAGTGAACATGTGTGAACGGAACCCTGGGCATTTGTTTTCAGAACTCTTCTTCCTACAGTCTCCCCAACTCAGGGGTGGAAGCTCCATTCATCTAACTGCTCAGGCAAAATCCTTATAGACATCATTAGCTCTCAAGTTCCCCAACCAACCTCTCAGTAAATTCTGTCCGTTACCTTTGAAACATATTCAGAATCCAACCATTCCCTGCCATCTCCACTAGTACAACTCTAACTGGGGTCCTTGGTGCCTTTGCCTGTATTAGCCCAGTAGCCTTCCAAGTATTCTCTCTATCTTTACTCCTCCACATTCTATTCCCAACATGGCAGCCAATTTTTCATTAAGACACGTAAGTCTGATCACACCACACCTTGCTCAAAACCTTTAATGATTCTGCACTGCACTCAGAAAAAAGCCACAATCCTGTAAATGACCCCCCAGGGCCCTATATAATCTTATTCCTCATTTTCTCTCCGACCTGTCTTGTTACTCCTCTCTGCCTTGTTCCCTCTCAGCACCCTCCCACACGTCAACCATTCTTTCTGCCCTTCCAAAAGGCCAGGCACAGTCTCAGCTTTGGACCATTAGAGGCTAAACCATGGGCCTGGAAGGCACTTCCCACAATACCTAACATTCTTGCCCCTGTCACATCTTCGTTCAAATGCGACCATCATGTTAAGGCCTCCTGCAGCCACCGGATACCACAGAAACCCCCCTCCCCTACTTTGTCATTCTTCATTGCATTTTTTCACTCCCTAACGTAATGTGTAACTACGTTCATTATGTATTATCTCTCCCTGCGGGAATGTTTATTTTATGAGAGCAGAGATCTGAGCTCCGTTCATGGATGCAGCCCAAGCATCCAGAGGAGACATCAGTCAGCAAACATTTGGTTGATGAAGGAGTGTAATATGGTGAAGATCATATCTACAGGACTTCCATGAGTGACTGAGCATAGTAAAGTGCAGGCAGCATGTAGAGACAGGGAGGGAGGAAGGAAAACGGACAACCCAAGGCTGTTAGCCTGCAAGTCTGGCAGTCTTGCCTTATGAAAACAGTCCTCGGTAGAAAAAGCCACTGAAAAACTGCCCATTCAGTTTTGCATTTAATAACTCAACCAGTCAATGTTACGCCTATTCAAAAATTACCCAATAAAACTTGAATGCCACAGTTAAAGCAGGAAAGTTTACACAAAGAAGAGACTGATACACTTATCCTGAGGTATTAAAAATAAATGGAGGAAATACTACAAAAAAAACAACAACAACAAAAAACAGAACACCAAGCATGAAGGAACAATATTTAACTCTTCTTTCCCCAGTTTGTGCTCCACTTAGCCTTGTGGCACACAGTACAGTTAATTTTAAAATAATAAAGGGTCTTCTTCCTGGTGGCTGAGGGAAGGTAATAGGGATCAATGTGCTGACCTCTTAACACATTTACTATACAGGGGAAAAATAAATAAGGTTTATCATTCTATGTTTATATTATTTTATTTAGAATAAGGTCTATTATTTAATTAGTACATTAAATCTCATTCTACACATAATATGGCTGCCTCATTATACTAGTGACAGATAGGAATTAAAAACAACAGTCTGAAAAACGCAGATAAGAGAGTAAGTACCTTAAAGGCAGTCACCATACTTTATACTGCTGTACTCTTCCCTGGACCAACCATAGGGTGGCATACACAATAAGGGTTTGGAAGATATTGGCAGATAGATTAAGTAAGAGACTAATAACAGTTTAAATACTAGCCGTGTTGTACACCTGGCTTCGAGGCAAGATGAGCTCAGAGAGACTTAGCTCACAAACCTACAAAACTGCTGAAGCCCAGGCTTATCAGACCACAGACTTTATCAGTCATAGCAATTCTTTCTCTAGCATACGTCACAACGGGCATTTTATTATCAAAATCTTGGAAGGAAACAGAACTCATACTGAAACTTGCTAGCTGAAGACAGTTTAATAAAGAGGACTAAGTATGAAGGTGATGGGGTTTATGCAAGAGAGAGCTCCCCATGGGAGCCGTTCTCTCCCCTGGGCCGGGAAAATCTGAGGGTGGCGCAGTTACGGAAACCTAGAGAGAACAATTCTACAAAGATTGCTTGACAGGAGTTTGGTAAATTGCCTAGCAAAATAAAAACCCTGATTTTTTTCTCTCAAGCTCCCATCTCCTGCTGCCAGTGCCTCCCACAGGATAAATCCAACTGGAAGCCAAAGGCAAGAAAAGCCATGGGAGTGAACAATGGAGATCCACCTCCCAGTGAGGGAGGGTGGTCCGCACACTGAATGGGCAAAGAGAAAACATCAAGCATGCGTAAAACTACCCTTGCCAACAACAATGGGAAGAATCTGTCACAGAAACTCTTACATCACTAAACCAAGAAAATCAAAATGGTTCTTTGACATATGCAACTGACCACTGACTTCCATGGGAATTGTGTATAGAATCTCTAGAAAACTTTTACATACACAAAATAAAACACATTTTTACAACAATGATAAAAATAGTACAGGAATAGGTAAAATGGATCCATAGAAGCCAAATGGATAAATGTTAAAGGTATTTTATATTGGCAATTGATTACAAAAGTGTTCCACAAATTGATCCTCACTTTGCATTTCTATAAAAATTCAATTTCCCACTGATACCATATGAATATTTTAGAGCTGTTTCACAATTGAATACCTTTAATTCATTGCTTATAATTCTTTCCATTTTCAGAATTCATTGTGTGAAATACACTAATCTGTTTTAATTTGACTTTATATAACACCTTTTTATTGTCTTATTATCATCGAAATTTTATTTGACAACCTATTAAACATCATTTAACTCATCAATAGGTTTAATTAAAAGCAGTTTATTCCATTAATTTTATCACTGCAGAAGTCTCATTTTATCAAACATACTAATAAAAATATAGTGAGTGCACACATACTTAAAAAAATAAAAACTATTATTTAAATCATCTTTGTTAATTTGCCATTTTCTCCCTTGTACAATTGGTGTTGCAGGAGCTAAATTTCCAAAATTCCTACCATCCATGAAAGTATCTGGCATGGGATCCTGAAGGTAAAAGAGGATCAAAAATCGAATTATTGTTTCTCCAGGAGAAGTTAGAAGAACTGGGATTTGGACAGAAAGATTTTTTTTCTCCAGGCACTTACCCACTTTGATGTTAAAGGCAGCTGTGACCACTGGTGTTTCCTGTGGGTCTCGTAATCTCTGGACTCCTTGAGAACTAGAAATGAACGCACGTTTAGGAGCCTCTTTTATCACATTATGTCCTCATGCCTTTTCCATGGATTTATGAACACCTGACTCACTGTATTCAATATTGCTCCACAACTATACCTTTCTTCTGGAAACACTTCAAGTGTTGCTCTTTTCCTGACTGGTTCTGAACCGATGCAAAATCTGGTTAAAAACAAAAGAGGTTACTGCCAGATGAAAACCTAAACTTTATGATACTGCTTAACGGTTAGGTGATGGGAGGGGAAGAAACTGTTAAGAGGCTGAAAATGTGGAGATGGACCAACAAAACATGAATTGATTACCTGTGACAATCTGGGAAAGTGCGCAGAAGGGTTCTTACTTAGCAGGGCAGAGGATAGTACGTACCTAAAGAGGGCCATTCTCTGATAAGAGAATGTCTAAAATGTTTGTGAAACAACATGGTTTGTGCCAAATACCTGCTTTTCTTCTAAGAGACTGGAATTTGGGGGCAGAGGGTGCCTACGTGACCAGCGCCCAGCAGAAATCATAAGCGCTTAGTCTCTGCTTAGAGCAGGAGTCCCCAAACTACAGCTCAGCCCATGGGCTGCATGCGGTCCCCTGAGGCCATGTATCCACCCCCACCCCCCACCCCACCCCCACCCCCACCCCGCTGCACTTCCAGAAGGGGCACCTCTTTCATTGGTGATCAGGGAGAGGAGCACAGGATGCATCCACACCCATAGTTCCCATTGAAATACTGGCCAGTTTGTTGATTTAAATTTACTTGTTCTTTCTTTTAAATATTGTATTTGTTCCCGTTTTGGTTTTTTACTTTAAAATAAGATATGTGCAGTGAGCATAGGGATTTGTTCATAGTTTTTTTAATAGTCTGGCCCTCCAACGGTCTGAGGGACAGTGAACTGGCCCCTTGTGTAAAAAGTTTGGGGACCCGTGGCTTAGAGCTTCCTCACTAGACAACGGTTCACATGGATTACCGCAGCACGCTGGGGAAATTAAGCAAGATTCTATACATATCCACTGAAGAGGGCTCATGAAAGCTCGTACCTGGTTTCCTCCGAACTTCTCTTAGGTGCTGTTTTATTTTTTAGTAACTAAAAATTGGAAGCTTTTGACCCCCTTCATTTCCCCTACTCCCCTACCTTCTGATCCGGCAAACACCAATCTGTTCTCTGTATCTATGAGCTCGTTTTGGGTTTTATTTTAAGACTCCACATATAAGTTAGAGCATATGATATTTGTCTCTCTCTTTCTGACATATTTCACTTAATATAATGCCCTCATGGTCCATCCATGTTGTCATAAATCATAAGCTTTTATTTTTATGGCTAAATAATACTGCATTATGTGTATGTATGTATATAAAGTATATACATACCCATCGCTTAACCATTCATGTGTTGGTGTGCATGGTTGTTTCATGTGACTTTCCCTTTGCTGGTTTTGCTTTGTATCCTTTCACTGTAATAAATCACATCCATGGTATGGCTGTACTCTGAGTCCCATTTGTCCCAGTAAATCACCTCAGCTGGGAGTAATCTTGGGGATCATCAACACAAATGGTCATCAGGTTCCTTTCCTATTACTGAATGGGAATCTAATTAAGGAATTTCCCTCACCCCGGCCATGCAGTCGTTATGTGTCCTGCCTAGCTGACTCTGAATCACCACACGGGGTATGTACCAGTGACCGCTGTGGAGTTTGCATTCTTGTCTTCTGCATGGGAGATTTATTTCAGTTGTCCTGTGTCTGCTCTGGCACTGGAAACTGGGGGTGGATGTGCGATGGGCTTCTAACCTGCTCTGTGATGTCTGAGACTCTGAAAACATTTCTGCTTTGCCAGCTGGTCCCCTGTTAAGCAACACCAAGAGGGAGTGACCTCAGGCTGGAAAGGAAAGAAGACACATGATAGTGCGTGTGTGCCTCTCGTTTCTGTCTGAGCAGCTTCAGCCTCACTTTTCGACACTACAAACAACAGTCCATTCCAGCAGCAGCTGTTGAATCCACTTGTTGCATTCTCCAACCTCACAGAACCAGCTTCGCTGAAAAAACTCTCCGAGGCACCAATGCCAGCTGAGCGACATTCCTTTCTTAGAGATTGGAGTCCCAGCCTTACAGGTCCCCTCTCCTAATGCAGAGACACCAGCAATAGCTGACGGCATCTCTGCTTTGAATTCTGCATTTCAGCTTCACAGAGTCTCTTCTCTGAGCTCTCAATGCAATAATTCAACGCTTCTCCCTTCACACTCTCTGTCCTACCTGGCAGTGGTCACTACCACTTCTGTGACCCGTTCACCTTTCTTACTTCAACTCCTGAGTTCCTCTAAGCCTAATTATTAATACTTTGCATCAAATTCTGTTTTTTAAAATAGCTGATGTGATTTCTGACTCCTGACTGGGTCCTGATTACTGGTTGGGTGGGCATAGGCAGAAAGGCGAGGAACATGCCAATTTGTTAGATGATAAATCAGCAGACCATGGAAAGTCTCACCCAGACTTAATCAAGAATACTGCATTATTGAGAGACCCGGGACCATCAGTCTGCTGCAGGGATGGGAAAGGAACTCATGTTCTCTGTCTAGGAGAGTGTCCGAGTGGGTCCATAGGCTGAAGGAAGGGTAAGATGAGTATTAGGCAGCCAGAAGGGAATACAGTGGTAAAGACCATTCAGCTGTGCACCAAACTTGTTTCCTTTCCTTCTGGGTAAATAGTTCGATTATAGTCTCTGGATCCCTTGCTTTTAGACATAGCCATGAGATGCTGATGGTGATGATTCTGGCTCCAGCTAGGGAGCTTAACTAATAGCAATTCGTAATTTCACAGTTCTACATGCTGAGATCAAGGTGTCAGCAGGGCTGGTCCCTCTGATTGCTGTGGAGGAAAAGCTGTCTTTTCTAGCTTCTGCTGCTGATTGTGGCCATCGTTAGAGTTCCTTGACATGTGGAGGTATTATTCTGATCTCTGATTTCAGGTTGGCATGGTATTCTCCTTATGTGCACGTCTGTCTCCAAATATCCCCTTTTTATAGCAACACCAGTATACTGGAATAGAAGCCCACCCTCCTCTAATATGACCTCTCTTTAATTGATTACATCTATAATAAGCATATTTTTTTAAAAAAAGTCATATTCTGAGATACTGGGGGTAAAAATTCACCATTTTGGGGGGGCACTATTCAACCAACAACACTAGTAACAGAATCTAGTATGATGTACACCCCTCCCAGGTTTAGCCTAGAACACCCGTAGTATATGATCTTTTGACCAGTCTTCCTCTTAGATATCAAGCCCCACGGACCTTTAAATTCACATTCTTGAAGAAGCCTGGAACCCTGAATGATGTATTGATCAGAATCCCAAATGCCACCTGTTCCTTATACTAAGTGGCGTCTGTAAGGGAGGAACATCTATATTGTTGAGCCACTGAGATTTCCACACCTGCTTGTTATAGTGCCGAGTATTACTTTAACTGATACAACTACCAAGTGCAAAGGAAAGATCATACACTTAAAAAGAGTACAATTATTTCACTTTAATCTTTATATTGTACTTATTTATATGTAATCTCCCTCTAAGCAAAGAGCCCCAAGGGCAAAATTTATATTTCATCTTTTATCTCCTACACCTTCTAGCACAAGGTAAGCACTCAAAAATATTTGTTCGATTTAATAAAGAAAAACAAAGGTCAAAGCAAACAGGGAAATTTTATTAACACCGAGTCTATATGTATTGATTCATTATGACTGTCAAAAATTTTAATAACAAATTTAAAATCTTTTCTTTAAATTAAACCTACTGATTTTAATAAAATTTTCCATTCAAGAGTAAAGATGATTTTATGCATAGAAAGCCTAAGGAAAATGACTCTAAGTAACTTTATCCAATCTTCAGACCTCAGAACTAATATATTAATTGGCAGTATTTAATACTGAAAGGACAGATATACACACAGAACCAAAAGTCAAAGAACATAAGCCAAGTAATTAAATGATAGGTTTCTTGAGTAAATGTAAAGAAAAAATGATAATGGACATTTAGACATTTGTATAAAAACACTGGTGAAATTTCCCAAAGGAATGTAATAACTAAACTTAAATTATTTCTAAACATCAAAATAAACTGTCAGTTCTTCATGAAAGTTTGATGTTGAGAAGCACTAAATAAGTCACTAAAAGCATTCTTTTCTGTATGAGAAAGGATAGGCTTAGATTTTAAAGCCATTTGAAAAAATAAAAATTCCAGAAACTTTAGCAAGGGGAAAAATACTGCATTGCCTATAAATCAGTATATTCAAAACACTTTAAAGAACTTCCCAGCCTTATCTATAAAAATAAATGATTGAAGTAAAAGTCAATTTGAACTCTGGAATTTCTAGAGAATGCAGGAACCCTATTTTAATAAACATTTTGTGGTTAGTTGCTAGTAAGTCACTAGAAACCAACAACTCATTTTGAGTATTTCAGGTACTTAGAAAGAGAAATGTGATTAAAGTCATCAATAACATTGCTAAACTAAGACAATATTCCCTGTTTTCTGGTAAAAAAAAAAAAAAAAAAAAAAAAAAAAAAAAAGCAGTGCTAATTGAAGAGCTTACATTGGTCTTCCACTATGTAATCATGGTTTTCAGCACAAATCTAGGAAATTGAGTTTCTGAAAATAGAATGATAAATGAATAATGTCTTTGTTTCTGATAGAGAATGGAGGCTGGAATGACCTTCCAAGTAACTACTTTCATGGAATTTATTGAATTGCTCCCAAACTAAATGGGTGAAAAAAATTTTAATTGCCCAAGACGTGATATATTTGTGATAACAGTACAAAAGTAGGTTAGACAAAGTACAAACTATTGTTGAGAATGTACAATATTTGTGTGGAGACTTCTGAGAGATAGGAAATGGAATGGAAATATATGGAAATTACAGAGGTTTAAATGCACTCGATGTAATTTAGATGAAGAAGAGACAATGCTTTATCTGGAAGGCAAAGTTACTATTCTTTCTCCTAATCTGGGCAAACCAGATTTAATACCTTTTCTCCTTTTGAATTGAAAGGAATCTGAGGGATTGAACACATGGTAGTCAGCAAATATTTATTCAGTATTTACAAGAAATGAAATGCTAGGAGAGACTTTGGAGAGAGATTATGAATAGGAGTAATTTAGCTGGCTCTAATTCTTGAAAATATCAACTAAGAGCTATATGAATGAATTTTAGTAAAACTCAATAAAAATATTTATGGGCCATTTTAGCATTTATAGGCACCTTTTACAAGTCACTTAATCTCTCTGAACCTCGACTTCCCTGTCAGTGAAAAGGGGAGATAATGACAAATTTCTGGATTCTGTGAAAACTACATGAGAATACAGACACTTCCTCCAGAATACCTTCCAGTTCACCTTTTCTTTTAAGAACTTATTTTGGTTTACAGTATCCATATTTCAGAGATTGTTCATATTTCTCAAAATAATATTTTTGGCTAATGTTTACAAAGAAGAGGTATATGCTTAACACTCACAATTTTGATGAAATAATTTGTGGGAAAGATCTTGAATCACCTTCCAAATACAATGGTTAAGTGGTTAGACCATCCTAATCACTTGTAAGCCTTATGCAAATCAGTGTCAACATAAGGAATATATACTATGTTCTCACATATATATAAACTACTGGGAACCTGTTGGGCAAATAAGTTTGTAAATTGTGATTTTTATGCTCATTTTGTTAAAGATGCACTGCCCACATGAATGGCTGTCCCCCAAGTGATAATATGAATTACCTTCTGCTTGGGAAGGGGCTTGGTTATGCTAATGTGTGCTGCAGGAGGGGTTGTCCCAGAAAAAAGTTTTAAAAGGAGGAGCTAGGAGGCCATTTTGGGAGGAGGAAACCACGTTGTTGCAGGGCAGAGAAACCACGTGGTTGGAGAGGAGGCAGGCAGCCAAGATGGAGGCCTGCAGAGAGAAGAAATGGGGAACAAAGGTGAATAAGGCTGGTGGGGCCTTTGATTCTAGGAAAATCAGAAAAGATTCTCCTTGTTGTGGAACCAGAGGAATATGTGAGTGGGTTTTGGTGCCCTGTGTGTTTGTTTTTTACTTGTTGGCCAGTACAAGTCTAGAATAAAAGGTAATGGCCCACCAGTTCTTGGCTTCGGTGATTCATTGTGATCTGCCTGAATTAAATGTGAACCAGCAAAAGCCAGGCGGCTGTGATGGTGGCCACGGCTGCTGGCTCTACAGAACCAAAACTTTGATGATCAATATATAATTTTTGTTGTTATTTTTACATTCTAATGTGATTGAGTATTACACATACGCAATTTACTTTGCCTTATTTATCTTCCAGGAAATTCACTGGGGACTTTGGATAGAGAAATTACACATTAAAATGTTTCTTTTCTTTTTTTTTTTAAGAAAAACAGTCTACCAATTAGTATTATTGTACATTGTATCTGTTTTACATGACATCTAGCAGGTCATGTTTATATATCCAAAGTAACTGCTACTTAGTAATGGATCAAAACATGTGAGGAATCTCATAACAAACTATAATCAAAGAGAGAAAAACATCTTTCTTCGTGATCTATTTTGGAGAATGTTGTTGCTAAACATAGTTTAATAGAAGACTATTTACCTGCCAGAACAGTCAATAAAAGAAATCTATGCACATAATTATAATACCATTATTTTTAAATAAAATGCACACAGAGAGTCTATTTTTGATTGCTAAAAGTGTTAATTTGTCAATATGTTAAATTGTTTTCAATGTTGGTTGATAGGTGTGTATAAAATACACACATGTGTACTCTTAATTGGGAATAGTATGTGCTTGTGAACAGCCGCCACGTTTGCATGTGAGACTTTGTAGTCTGTTGCCAACTTTTATTAATCTTGTGTATCTGCTGTGATTGCTAAGCATCATATCTATAAACAAGCTGTCAGAAAAAAATCATACAATGCTTAGAATATCTAAATCACTAAACAGAGGCTCTGAAGATACGATTGTGGAGCTGTGTTATTTTCTTTCCTTGTGTGTGGAAATGTTACGGATCATCTTATCATTTAGGTTATAACCCCATTCACTTATGTGTTATTGCCTTAAAAAGTATTTTATAATGTTTAATCTATCTGTGATATTTACTGATTCTGGTATCATGGAACTGTGGTTAAGTTTTGAGCTATCTTATATATAAATTAATTTATAATTATTTTTAATACTTAAAATAATCACATATTTTTCCTTCCTATAAAAATAACATTTTATACTCAAAACCCTTATAAAATTAATGTGTAGTAACTCCACTTAAAAAATAAGCCAGTGAAGGAAGAGCAGAAATAGAAGTGTGTACTCAAGAATTAAAATAGCCTGATCAGGCAATGGCTCAGTGGGTAGGGTGTCAGACTAGGACACGGAGGACCCAGGTTCGAAACCCCGAGCTTGTCAACTTGAGCATGGGCTCATCTGGTTTGAGCAAGTCTCAACAGCTTGTGCCCAAGGTTGCTGGCTTGAGCCAGGGGTCACTTTCTCTGCTGTACCCCTGGTCAAGGCACATATGAGAAAGCAATCTATGAACAACTAAGGAGACGCAATGAAAAACTGATGATTCTCACCTCTTTCCCTTCCTGCCTGTCTTTATCTGTCTCTCTCTCTGTCTTTCTTTGTCTCTGTCACCAAAAAAGAGAGATAAAATACTACAGTTAGCTATAGTAAGAACTCCAATATTTTGTTACAGCCCCCAAATTATGTAGTTTCCACACATATTCATTCCTCTATCCTGTTTCTTTTGATATAATTATTTTCCCCAAAATTTCCCATTTTGAAGTAATGAAAATACATGATAGAATTTCACAAATGACATGTTATTTAGAGACCATCAAGATAAGAATTTTATATGTACTTTTCCATCTCTATATTCTCAGGACAGATTCCCTGGTTCCAATAATGGACATTCAAAGCATGTTTCAGAAAAATATATTAACCAATCAAGGCCAGTGTTTCCCAACCCTTTTCATATAATAAAACACACGAAAAAGGCCATTTTGGATGGTACTCTTGGGTCAATGAAGTGACTACACATTGCCAAAGTTCACAGGTTCAAAGACTCTGGTCAGCCAAGGTCTTGTCCTTCTGCCTTAAGGGTGGAAGCTATCAATATCTTGAAACAACTATAACTCATTCTTGGCATACCAAATAGGAATATCACAGCTGACAATTTGTAAAAGACCAATACGTTCTCATTACATGTTGCTAGTCAGGGTAGCCATAAACAGGTGCAGTGAAAACAAAGAATATATATTTTTAATAGAGATTGTTAGAAAAATGTTCATGCAGTTCAAGACATGCAAGGAAAGTATCTACATCCATTGTGTACATGTCCAGGCTAGGATTGGCCAAAACACAAAAGTGTGGCCACTTCATGGATTGGCTGGAAACCAGTTTCACTCTGATTCATACTGAAAGGACGGAAAAGTGATTAACTAGGGCAGATGTTCCATCACGTCCAGAAAGTACTCCACATTCCTCTTCTGCCAAGCAGTTCCCACATCTCAGATGGGAAGTCTGAGATAGGCTATCAGGCATCCCTGGGAGTGGCCTCCAACATGGGGTCATAACCACTTCTTCAGTCAGATAGAACCTATGTAAGTCTTTTACAAATTATTGATTTGGTAAATGAAATTACTATTATCAAATATTTGTGTCTCTCTGATTCCACACATTCATTTTATAGATGAGAAAAAGAGCCAGGAGGGATTACATAATTTACCCACCCTCTGTCAGCCATTTTTTAGCAGAAGAGGGACTAGAAGCCAGTAAGGCTGGCCTCAACTGCAGAGATCTGGTGGAAGATACCATACCAGCTATCTTAGAGAAGAAAAGACATCACTTCCCAAAGTTCTAAATGATTAAAGCTTAGCTCTTAATTTTTTCTTAAGAAAACTTAACACAAAACACTAGAATAAAGCATTTATTTTTACAATCTTTTATAAAGTTACATACCTGTATTTATTTGTTTTCCTGTGGAAATAAATTATAATTATATGTATAATATATATTGATATACACAACATTTTCTTATGTAGCAGTAACGTGAAATCAGAGGCATCTTCAGCATTTGCTTAGAGATGCATATTGCCTTTGATATCTTAGTAACCTATATAGTAAGTCCCTGAGTTACAAACATCTCACTTACATATAGCTCATACTTAGGAACTGAGCATCACAAGGGCTGTTGGTAATCAACTGCAGTTGGACACCAGTAAAAATGATATCACAGAGTTACTCAACTCCCTATCACAAAGATCTAACCAACAAACACCTTATGGAACTAGAGCAGCAGATGATAACATTTAGGGAGGAAAACAGGGACCTAGAAACTCCAGATCCAGAAAAGTTTTCTATAAAAGAGTTAGCTGATGTTTTGCATTTCATTGAAGCAGGAAAGGCTAAGTTATAGGAGCAAGATCCTGATACAGAGAGGTTCATCAACATTTACCATACAGTTATTGAAGACCCGAGATGCTACCGACAGGGCCTTTAATGATGAGAAAAGAAAAACTCTGTACAAACCTCCCTTGATGCCGACTTTAAGGCATTGACTCCAGCAGCAGAATCAAATCCTGACTCCCCACCACCAGTCCCATTCTCTCCAACAAATCCATCATCTTCTGCATCATCCATGATTGCTTAAGGTTGTAATTAAAAATGTTTAAGTATTTATAGTCACAGAAAGGTAAAAATAAATACTATGTTAAGCAAACATCTAAGTTGCATTTAATAGGTAAATGTATCTGTTCCCACTTACATACAAAGTCAGCTTCAGAGCAGACCTACAAAACCCATCTAGTCCATAACCCAGGGACTGCCTGTAGTGAATCTGCTACCATTTGATTTTTGAGTATCTGATAAACTCCCTGGATGTTTGATGAGATTCTGCTTTCATACCTCAGGGTCATTTTCAATTTAAATATTTTATTGGATTAAGTAATTCATCCTGTGCACCATGACTTTGTTAGCACTGTTTTGTCCCCTACTTGATATACAGAGAAAAGAAACACAGTAAGTGGGTTGGGAACAGAACACTGTTGGGATGCCACGCAGCATGAGTGACTTCTATCTTCTATCCTCTTTGCTGTATTAAGGATGAAACATCTCTTTAGGGCCATAAACCTGGGCTGAAATATTTCATGTTCTCCTTGGAATAGTTTTGTTCAATGATCAGAAACATCAATTTATCAGCAAAATGAATATAAGGCCACTTTGTTCACATTCATCCAACTTCATTGATGATCAAGGCTTAAGTCATCATTACCCTGAAACGGCTTTTAACACAGGGTGTTCCCTTTATTATGTTAACATTTAAATAATGTGCTTCCTTCATGTAATCATCAAAGACAAAACCAACACCAAAAATGCCGTCAAGCTTGTTGAGCAATCGTGAAATTATGCATGCATGGATGGAGTGAAGCACTTACATAACAGGAGATAGTCTATCAATTATAACATCAGAATATTGTGGTAGGGGTGGGAATGAAGTGAATACTAACTGCTCTGTGAGGGGAAAATACACTCATTAGGAAGGAACATCTTGGATCAGCAGAGTTCTGACTCATGTTGTAAAAGAGAACTTCCTAATTCTCACACTACACCCTTCTCCCTGGGTCAGTAATAATCAAATCAGGGTAGATATTCCAAGAAATTACTACAGCATTTCATTTCTTTAATATATATTGTCAGGTATCTACTATGCCTTTCAGAAACTATTAAATAGACAAAGTTTAAGCCTTGGCAGAGTTTGCATTCTAAATATACAATACACCAGCAGATACTAAGTACATTAAGAAAAAAAACAAGGAGATAGAATGATGGGGTCAGGGTGTACCTTCCCAGAGGGTTGCCGAGAAAGCTCTCCTCAGGAGAGGAAGCTAGGGTACAAAGGAGCTGCTGTAGATACGGAGATGGAGGTGGAAGCTGGAAAAAGCGGAAGTTCTTTTTTCATTGCTGCATTTTCTCAGAGGAAATAAAAAGGCAAGAGGAGAGTGAAAAGGCAAGAGGAAATGTGGAAGTTTGAGGATCAAAAAGGTGTACAAATCCACGTCGGAGGGACTGACATGACCTGGGAGAAGCAGATAGAGAGACGCCTCATATCTGTGATTATTTTAAACTATGACCAGCGAGGGTCGCCATGGGTTGTTTCTAGACACACAGAGCTGCGCAGGCGCAGGTGGAGAAGAAGTGGAAAGGTGGAATTAGGCAGGTTTGGGGTTTGGGGCAAGAAATTCAGGAGATAGCAGCAAGGAGGCTGAGGGTGATTGCAATGTCCCTCACTGTTCATAGTATGTGGCACAGAAAATGAGGAGAGGATGACAGGCTAGATAGTGGAAAGGCGGTTGGGCAATGGATTAGAAATCCTGGTGTGGCTGAAGTGAAGTTGGAGGACTGCCTGGAGCGCTGAAAGATAACTTGATTTCCGTGCCAGAAAGTTAAGAAAAAGGTATTAAGAAAAGGCCTTGAGAAGGTTGGAAAATCAGTCTGAATGCTGAGTAAACAGAGCCATCCAATCTTTCTCCTGAGTGTGGGGGGAAGCTCTCAGGAGAAACAAGCAAACAAATGAAATAAACCCAAAAAGTAACTGCTTTATCCAGAGAAATACAACCATGATATTTACTCTTTGTCCCCAGCGAGCAGTGTTGGTGAGTTTAAAATATATTTAACAGCCTCATGCTGCTTGAGATCAAAGTCAGAATTTTACACTTAGAATGTTTTCCTGGTGTAAATTCCTTTCAACACTGAATCAAACTGTAAAATATTCTCTTTATCTGAATTCTCAACACAGATAATTGCTCTAGCTGGATCACATTCCTTCCTAAATCCTGATAGATTAGCCAGACTAGATCATTGTTTGTTTTATATGACCTAGAAAAATGACTTGTTCTGTGATTATTGAGCCCTGACAGTGGTAGCTGGCTTTCTCTCTTTTCCTTCTTGCTTATTTTAAGTCTTTTCTCAACTCACATTTTGAGAGATAATTTTGACATTTAATTTTTCTTAATAGTTGGGGGAGTAAGTCTGAAACTGGGGAAGTAAAATTACATAGGAGTTTTCTACCTTTAAGTACAATTACAGACATAATGATTTATGTAAACACTCTCCGGTTGGGTGAGACACATACATTAAACACAGTCGAATGACAGTGATGCCTCTCATCACACACCTTGCCCCCCAATGCAAATACAGTCACTGTGAAGTAAGATGTTCTTCTGAAGATTGAACTCACGGTCAGCACATGATGGATGAGACTTAACTAAACATATGAATGTAGAAGAAAGACTAATGCAACACAGAGGTTTATTATAGCCCCTTGAAAAAGGAAGCAGATCACAACCCTCGCTCTCACCCACTCTTGCAAATATCTGACAGTAACACAGCGAAAACTTACATCCTGAACTAGAAAGAGAACACTGGAATGTACAAGACTTCAATAACTTGTTTACATAACTGCACTGATGATCTCACCTTTCATAAAAGGAGCAATGAAACAGCCAGCTAGTGTAAGAAAGCCTTTTCAAGTTAACAAAAGTAAAACTAGCATTGTTTATTTTTTAATACTTTTTATTCTGAAAAAAAAAATCAATATATACAAATAACAGAAAATCTATACTTGGCACTTGGTTATCACCGATTAATATTACCTTCTGAGATCCTCCGTCCCCTCTCATTCTCTCTCTTTCTCTCCCTCCTCTTCACCTGTCTCATTCACCTCCCTTTTTCTGATGTTGAACTATAACATTTATGCCATCCTTCCTCTTTCCCTCTGCTTTCATACTCGAAAATTATCTCCTCCATCCCAAAGTTGTGATTCGTTATTCCTATGTATGCTTTTGTTAGATGCCTCCAAAAACAACACACCTTATTGTTTTATGTTTTCCATATATGATAAATTATTGTATTGTATGTATCCTTTTACAACCTGCCATTTTTGAGAAATATACAGGGGTGGGCAATAGTAGGTTTATAGTCATTCATATGGAAAAAGACATGCAGGTTATGTTTATTGTAACAGTTTTATTAACTTAAAAGAACATCAGTCACAACTGTAAGCCTACTTTTGTCCACCTCTGTATAGAGATATTCTTGAACTATATAAAAGGAGTGATATAGGCTGAATATTTATGTCCCCCAAATTTATACATTGAAGCCCTACATTTATACATTGATGCGTTTGATTACCATAGAGATTATCTTGAATAATATATAGCATACAAAAGAGCTCTTTTGAGATTATCTCCCTCGGTACACTATAGAAAAGGGCTACCTTGATGGTCAGTAATTTAGAAATAAAATAAGGTTTCATATTACAAAGTCATCAGTGATTCCCATTTCCTGACCATCTGGGAATTGCTAGTCTCGCCTACCTCCCTCAGTGTGATGTCCACTCAGAAATTATTTGCTACACATTTTAGGAAAATCATCAACAAAACTATATTAAATATTTTTGTACAAAATGGATAAGAGAGACTTTTAGTCTCCTTCAAGCAAAATAAAAATGAGGAGCTTTCACTGGATTTTGTTTTATATCATTTCTGTGTTTCCTTTTCTTCTTTTTCTCTGTCCATTTATTTCAATAACATTCAAATTTAAAATAAAGTTTATGATTTGATGTCTGGAATTTGCTGAGAACACTCTTCTGGTGGGTATAGGGCAGGAATGGGAGAAATTAATTGGAATAAGATTTGATATTTCTTTATAACTGCTGAACCTCAGTCAACGGTACATAGAGGTTTGTCACTCTTCTACTATTATTAAGTAAGTTTGGAATTTTCCACAATAAAAAGTTAAAACGAAGTTTAATCTCATTTAATTTTGCTTGGAAATTAAGAACATCATTGCAAATAATGTTGAAGCTTATGGAACAAACTTTCACAGTAAGAAGTTTTAAAGAATATCTCGTAGAAAAGAGCTAGCATAATTACTTTCTAGAAATTGATAAGAAAATAGCACTAATTTTCTTATCACTTTCAATTAGTGGTTATTATGAATAATTCCAAAGTCTCTCCAGGCTGCTTCTGGGTGATTTGACATCTGAACTGAACTCAGTCTCAGACATAGTCAGTTACCATGGGCAACAGCTCAGCTCCAACCTGGTTTTTTCTGCTATCTACACAGGTACCTTGTTGGACAAGGAGTAGTGGAAAGACAAAGGGTTAAATTTGAAACAGAAATATACCAATGAGCTCAATAACTGCAGGAAATCAGAGAGTTTTCACAGGTATCCTATCAAAGCACAATGCGCAGAAACGTTAGAGTCAGCAGGCCTGTGTTTAAATTCCTTGTCTGTCTCTTACTTTCTGTGTCACCAGGGATAAATTGATAATTTACTTTTCTTCTAAATTCTTGCTCATTTGTTTGTTCCCTTTGTAAAATGTGAATAAGACATATCATAAATAGGTGTTGTAAGGGTTGAGGAATATTTGGGTATTTAACATTCATGGAAGATACTAGGTAATACGACAGAAGGTAATGATTTGTCCTAACATGTATTATATGTCATTATACCTGAAATGGACTAACTTCTGATTCCATGACACTACTAGATTCAAGTGATATGAAAAGGGACAAGCTATTCCTATAGATGAGTGTGTGTAAAATCTACCTATCCCTTCATTCATAACAGAGGGTATAATGTTAAGTAAGTTGAGGTCCAACCAGGCAAGTTCAGAGTTGGCCATGGTGATATTGCTGGGATATGCAACTTTTGGATGGTTTGGTTAAATTGATAGGAAAAATATTTCTAATGAACATAACAGACATCTCTCTTGACCTATCAGTCTCTAATACAAATGAATCTAGCCAGCTTAAGCAGGACCTGTGTGGCAGACAGTATCTGCCATGAGATGGACTGCCATGGAGTAAGGCAAATATTTTGTGTTTGTTTTTAATGAAATAAGACTTATTTGCTTTAGACATTGAGAACGGAGAGCAAAGTTGGTGTGAACAATTTTCTTGCTTACACCTTATAAGTGTTTAATTGATTGCTGTATATCTAATACCTACTGCTCACTCTTAAAATTTATAAACTTAATCATTGCTCATTAATGAGAGTGAACTAAGATTTAGACACTGTTCTAAGTGCTAATAATACAGAAGTAAATGAAATAAAGTTCTCCCACAGAATGCACATTCTAGAGGCAAAGTTAAACAATCAATGTTTTCTAAATTAATGGGTACCTCAAGAAGCCCCTGCAAACAGGCTCAAAACTTTCCCCAGAGAGATGGTTGGGTCCTGCTCAAGACCCAGATTTCTTCACTGCCATGTAATAAATCGTATCAGTCCTGAAGATTATTTTCCAGCAGAGTTTCTCCAATTTCTAACTCTATGACTGAATTTTGAACAGAATTCTCACTTGTTTAGTCAACCAAGACAATTTATCCTCAGATACTTATATAAACAAACCAACCCCTTCACTATCACCTTCTTTAGTGTAATTCCTTGAAGTACCAAGATTCTGCTAAATGTGAGTTTAAATTTGTCACTAAACAAAATGCATTTGGTCAGAAAAATGTGAGAAGGCTAAAGTTAACCTTTATTAAATTAGAAGTAAAAACTATGTGAAACCAATATTTACACAATCACCAGGAAATAAAATGTAATAATAATTGCCAGTACACATTATTTACCCAGTAATAGGTATTGTTTTATGCACTATTACATATATTAACTCTCTTAATCACCACAAAACCCTATGAAGTAAAGCCTAGTATTATCTCCACTTTATAGACAAAGGAAACACAACATGGTGGCCTTTAGAAGATAAACAAATAGACTTCAACAGGTAGATCATTAGATCACAAAGAAAGTACATTTTAACTTTAACGTGGTCACATAACATCATGTTCAGTCCTGGCCAGGTAGATTAATTAGTTAGAGTGTTGTCCTGATACGCCAATGTTGGCGGATTGATCTCTGTCTGGGACACATAAAAAAACCAACCAATGAATGCATGAATAAGTGGAACAACAAATCAATGTTTCTTTTTCTCTCTACCCCCTCATCTTCTCTCTCTAAAATCAATATTAAAAAAAAAATTATTAGAGCCTGACCTGTGGTGGCGCAGTGGATAAAGCATCGACCTGGGAACACTGAGGTCGCCAGTTCAAAACCCTGCACTGGTCTGGTCAAGGCACATATGGGAGTTGATGCTTCTAGCTCCTCCCCCCTTTCTTTCTCTCTCTGTCTCTCTCTCTTTCTCTCTCTGTGTCTCCTCTCTAAAATGAATAAATAAAAAGAAATTTAAAAAAACTTCTAAAAAAAAAGTAAGATTTTAAAAAAAATTATTAGATAAAAACATCATGTTCATATTGCCTTCTCTGATGAATGGCCCCTTGCTAGAGGTTGTATTACATGGGCTCTTACCTATTTATTTCAATGGCTTTAGTAAACTTCTTAAGATATCGAATTCGCTTAATCTATTAAGAACTTATGTTGAAATTTGATAATATACGGATAACAGGACAGTAAATCCCAGAGGAAAGGGAGGAGAGAGTTAGGGGGAGGGGGTCAAAAGGGGTGTAAATAAGGACATGAGGGTTAGGGGTGAGGGTGTTATATTGAGTGGACACTTAAATCTATGTTAATACAATAAATTAAGATTATACAGCATAATCAACTGTCCAAATGATGTGGAGATGTTTTCTCTAAATCTATGTACTCTGATTGACCAATGTCACTCTGTTAAATTTAAATGTCTAAATACAATTTTTATAATTAAATAAAATAAAAACTTTTTAATTTTAAAAAATTTTTTAAAAGAAAAATTGTTTTTCTCATTCAGAAAGAAAGATAAATTTTATTGAGCATATATTATTCATTCATACTAAATTTTCTTATGTCATTTAATCCACAAGATGGCACTGAAAAATAGGCACTATTCTCTGTGTTTTATAGAACAGGATAGTGAGACCCAAGAATATTATATAACTTGCTCAAGATTATACAACTATTAGCTGAAAGGTCTAGGATCCCAACCTAACTACTATTATGCTTTGTCTGAGTTCTTGAATCAAATACATTTTTAATTTTTGATATATTTTACTTATATGTAGCATTATAACTAAACCACTGTTGTAAATGTTTACTAATACAGAGTTATTTAATCCAAAGACATCAGAATTCCACAGAAGAAATTTGTGATCATATAATTGAGTTATACTGGTCACTTGAATCTTATAAATATCCAAAGACTAGATCTTCCACATTACATTGTATATTTGAGGGTGACTCTCTGGATTATGTTTAATTCCCCAATTTAAAAACATATAATTATAGAAAATACTAAAAGTGTTCTAACCAAAATGAACTAAGGAGGTATTTGTCTTATTTTGAATCAATATTACTGGGTTCTCCTGACTACCATTTATCTTTTCTAGAAGATTCTAGTATAAATAAAATTAAGCTTTGAATCAGAAGATTTGGTATCTCAGTTTAGTTCTGCTAATTGGTTCTAGAATTTTGGGAAAACATTTCAGATACTTGGGACTCAGTGTTCTCTACAAAAGGAAGAAGTTAAAAACTGAGAGTTTCTGTTTTAACATTCTATGTTATGTTGTTTTCACTTTGCAGTTTATGTTGGTTTTCACTTTGGAAAATTATCATGCTCAAATTACTATTGAAAATACATTTGTCATAATATGACTGGATTTACAATATTTACGTTAGTCTGTCAGGTTAGCTTTCTACTCAATTATACTGAAATATTATATGTGTAAAATGTATCCCATTGATAAGCACTACAAGAATATATGAAGTATGTTAGAATGTACAAAACAAAAACACTTTGCCTAAGCCTCTCTCCTCTCCTCCCCTCCTCTCCCTTCCCCTCCCCTCCCCTCCCCTCCCCTCCTCTCCTCTCCCCTCCTTCCTGCTTTCTTTTCTTCTCTCCCGACTTCCTTTCTTCTGCACTCCTTCCTTCATTCATTCCTTCCTTCTGTCTGTACTAATTCAGCATCTGTTCTGTGGCAGGCATGGAGAAAACCCTGATAATAGAGTTAAACCTACCACATGTTGTGCTTTTACCTGTAGTTCCCTTTCTTCCTGCTACAATGTAAAATTCAAGGAGGCAGAGATCTTAGCCTTGTTCAGTTATGGTTCCTGGTGATGTCTTTATACTATGCTTCCATGACATTTCTTAAATAAGAACTATGAACCATTTTTCTATTACTAGTCTGTTTCTGACAGTCTCAAGAATGGCTCCACATCACACCAGCAACTTCAAGGGTCCTTGGTATTATCCAGAACCAAGTGTCTTTTCCCATGGCTGCCTGTCACAAAGTGTAAATTCCTGGCCATTTAATCTTTTCCTTTTTCTTAATTATTTTATTCATTCAACCACCACTTTTAATTATTCGGTGATTCTTAATGTTCTGAAAGTCATTATTCATCTGCTTAAAGTGTTGAGAAATTTCCCTAGGAAACACACACACACACACACACACACACACACACACACACACACGTACACACATACAAATTTGGTATTTTATTTCAGGGATCTATAGACACATAGTAACAATAAAGAGTTTTCAGAAGCCTACAGTATGTCATTTACTTTTTATTTATTTAGTCAAACTTCTCTTATTTCTTCAGTAATATTAAACTATTACTTGAAGAAAGTAAAATCATTTAATTCATGTCTTAACTCCTATACCTTAATAGTTTAGAAGCAGTAACTGTTAACATTTTCAGTTAAAATTTATATTCTCAGCTACTCTGATGTGAGATTCCTTTCTAGTTGTCCATGCATGAAAGTGATATTGTATCAAGAGCTGTTTTCTGTTGTACCAAATCCATTCAGCTTGAAGCTGTTTCCTTCAAAACTCCTTAGTCAGATACATATAAATGCTTCTGATGTGATTCCAGATTGATAGTCCATCTGATGTTCCTGATAATAGCTACAATAACAACAACATAGTTACAACACAATAGGGCACTCCTGTTTGTTCAGTCAAGGTGCTCTAATGTTTCCATGGTAACTTTCTCCCCATTCCCATGTTCAATGGTTCCTACTCAGCAATGGTACAGTGAAATTTTTTACCTTGTTACAGCCATTTTCCTTTTCCTTATTTATTTTATTATTTCTTTGGTATTTTCCCCCTCTCTCTTTTCCTGTTTTTCATGCTCTGATCTCATTCTCACATACTTTTCTCTTTTTACTTTGATCTATATTCATCTCCTTTCTCAGCCTCTACTACTTGTTATGTGTCTATTTTCAAAACAGCAATCATATTCCACCTTCAGTCTTATCATCTTAAAACTAATTTAACTTGCAAAGTAACCCCCCATTGATACACTTAGCCTGTCATATTGTCAGGACAACTGCAAATATGATCAAATTCAAATTCTTCTTCATGGAACACTACCCATATTGTCGTGACAACCTGTAAAAGTTGGTTTAAGTGTTTTTCGTATATGGAAGCTCTGCATATACTTTGGATAAAATCAGGAACACTTAATAAATTTCTGTAAATTTTCACATTTTAGACTCCTTTCAAGCTTCCAAACTAAAACTAACCAAATTTAATAGAAATAGAAAACATGATAATATTGCCATCTTAGTGAAAAAAAGTATGATTGATACAAAAGATATATAGCTATGGAAATTACTTACAAGTGATCTTTTAAAAACTACTGGTAATTTGTGGACTGTTTTTGCCTAATTAATATTTGACATTTTGATGTGCTATTGTTAGCTTAGGTAGTTAGCTAGTTATTAATAAAGAAAGGGAGAAGAGACAATCATACATTGAACAAATAAACTAGAGAAAAGGAAATTAAATACTAAGATTAATAAAATTGGGAAGACTGCTTCAGTAAGAAGTTGCAGCAATCCATTGAGCTTGATTTACTAGGAAGCTATAACATTTACAGGCTCATCCACACACATCAGGAGATCATTGTGTACTCTGCCCTTGGGACTTAAGCCCTGGGATGGTTAAGAAGAGGAGAAAGAAGGAAATTTATCTACTGAGCACCTGTACAGTAGAAACCAGATGACACAGTTTAACTTCTGGACATGTGCAATAGCAGCCAAGATGGTGCAGGGGAAGATGCTTCTACTTTGCGATATGCTCAATAAAAGCCAAAATAGTGACATGAAGAGGCAGAATCTTACCTGGAAAAATATGGAAAAAGAATAAGATTGGATAAGTGGCATGATGCCTTGAGGTAGATCCAGAAAAGAGATTGGTTATGAGGGAGATTACAACTCGGACCCAAGAAGAATCAATAAGTAGATTGGATGATTTGACTGGCAGCTTGTGTGTTACCAAGAACCAAGAAAGTATATGAAGGATTATCTGGAATGTCAGGTTGGTTGCTGGTAGAGCCTGTCTGCCCTCTGCATCTCCAAGGATACATTAATTCTCTTCAACCCAGTAAGATGTTGACACTATATTTAAATTTGAAATCCCTTTTCCTTGACACCATAAATGGACCTGTTTCACTGGTAACATAATAATAAGATCCTTACCATCTATGGAGATAGTGGTAGAATAAGTTCTGAATGAATGGCATTTATTTCTTAAATGAACCCAATAATCCTTGAAATAAATATTAAATGTTAAATCAACGAAGTTTTGAGAAGAGTGAAATTTTATTACTGACCTGATAATTTCATTCTCTTTTCTGAAAGGTTTCAATGATTCATTGATTCAGAAGGTTTTATATGCCCTCTTGTGATCCAAAAAGCTCTTTTAATAGTATTCAAGACCCTATTACTAATATCTAAATAGATGCTATCTTATTGACAGAGTAAAAACTGCTTTATAAATCTTTCTTCTTAAAAAAATCTTAGTGAAGGATTGACAAAAATAAAAACACTCATGGACACGAACATATCCACTGTGATGACAATATGTTGTGAAATTGTGTACCTGAAACCTGCAAAATTTGTTAACCAAATTTAAAGTCAGTAGAGTCAATAAAAAGGGGACAAAAACAACCTCTTCTATTATTTATCATATCTAAGACCTATCACGTGTCACAACTCTATTACATGTCATGTTACAAATAATTCTACTGTGGCTTTTGACTACACTTTCTCTTTTCATGTTTTAGAAATCTCAGCTTGAGCTCACCTCTGACCCCTTACCATCATTTCTTTGGCATTAATGTGGAAGAAGTATGATTCAAATAGCATTCAGTGGAATTTCTAATTCAGTGGGTCCATCTTTTGCTCTCAGGATTTCAATTACATGAGTTTAGAGCAAAGCTTCTGAGAGTTCATGCATGGGTTTCAGAGTATCCAAAAGCACAACTTAAATTGCATGGTAAAATTTAAGTATATGTTCATATAAGCATTTGCACACAAGAAAGAGCCTATAATGAGCATCACATTAGCAAAGCAGAGACATTACCGAAAATTATAAAGGATCGCTATTTAGGCCATAGTGTGGCACTGCAAAGCATTCATGGAGAGGTGAGAAAAGCTGACTTTGAGTCTAAAGATTTTTAAATCCAAAGTTTTTCAATTTATAGTTGTGAGTATGTAAAACACAGTGCTTATTCTTGTATTACTATTAATTAATTATTATATTATTTTCCAGAGGAACCTACATTAGCCTCACCCTGTATAGGCATTATGTATCTTACTTTAAATTTTAGAATATACTAATGATTGATAATTCTGGAAAACAGTGAAGTCTATTACAGGAAATTAAAAACTAAATGCAGGCAAGATCATTAATGGTAATTCAATTTAGAATATGTCATTGCTGTGAATTAATTTCCATATAATATTCCTTTATGAACTGAAAAAGCAGTTTTTTTTTTAAAGGGCTACATCACCTCCAAAGACTAGAATAGGAAAATAAAAGAGTAAATTTTAGAAAAAATATTAACCATGTGATACAGTTTGTATTATAGATATTTAGATAAGTCATGACCCTATGTTATAAATTCAAAAATATGGGAAAGTTGAACAAACATGTTTATAACTGGAATGACGCATGATTAAGATTGATTGGATTTAGCAAGTTTTTAGTACATCAATGTACATAATTCCTAAGGAATTTTCAAAATCTTATTAGGTGTTATCTCCCTACATATGAACAACTTCTCTAGTATGTACAAATAACAACTGCTCTGTAGGTAAAGATAGAACATGAGTTTTAAGTAGAGAAAACTAAAGCAACTGAAAACCTGTAACAAATCCTTGTAGAGGACTAAAATGGTCACTGCATTTAGTTTTTATCGTCTAATAAAAAAATAAATATGAAGACAAAGTTTATAGTTTCATAGGAGAAGTGCCAGGGAAGTGGAAGTGCGTAGCCCGGTCAATAGTGACAGAATGGTGAACTTCGAGGGAACAACAGTGGCACTGAGATCACAGTGGCAGACAGGACTTAGACACAGGGTTAATCATTTCAAGCAACTGTTTCCTCCAGGGAAAGAAGAGTCCTGCCAATAGCAGATGGAGACCTGAAAAGATTGCTTATTTAGTGAAGCTGCAATGGAAGCCAGTGCTGTTGCCATATCACTTCAGCCACACCTGCACCAGGTGAAATGACACCTGAGCACAAAAGTGTGTGAGTGTGTGTGTGTGGGGAGGGTGCACATGTGTGTTTGAGCATTCTTAAATATTTAGTCTTCTTTAAATACTTTCATTACTATTCTTTTTTTCTTTTCACATTTTTGTCAAGTTCCTACAGTAAAAATAGCAAATTTAAATTTTTTATTTATTTTAATTGAATTTATTGGAGTGGCACTGGTTAACAATTACATAGATATCAGGTGCCCCATTCTAGAATACCTCTCTGTACACCATATTGACTCAACTTGGGGAGGTGATCATTCCTGTTCTTATTACTCAAAAGAGATTTTAGTAACTTCTAATTTTAAGAAGTTTATGTCATTTATTGTATATTTGCCACTATTTACTTTCACGAATATTTTTATTTTTTTCATTATTAATTTATTTAAAAAGTTAATGGCTTTATTGGGGAGACACTGGTTCAAAAATTATGTAGGTTTCAGGGGTACAATTCTATAATACAGCATCTGTATATTGCACTGTGTGTTTCCCACCCAAAGTCAAATCTCCTCCCATCACCATGTATCCCCTTTAGCCTCTCCAACATTTCCCCACCCTCCTTTCCGTCTCATAATCACCACACTGTTGTCTATGAGGTGTGTGTCTGCGTGTGTGTGTGTGTGTGTATTGCTAACTTCCTTCACCTATTTCATGAAGCCACCCACCCCTGACAGTTGTCAGTCTGTTCTCTATGTATGAGTCTGTCTCTCTTCTGTTTTTTTTTTAATTTTATTTTGCTACTTAGATTCCACATATAAGTAAAATCATACGATATTTGTCTTTCTCTGACTGGCTTATATCACTTAGCATAACACTCTGCAGGGCCAGTCCAAGCTGTTTCAAAAGGCAAGATTTTCTTTTTTTTATAGCTGAGTAGTGGTCCATTACATAAATGTAGAACAGCTTTTTATATCCAATCCTCTACTGATGGACATTTGGGCTGCTTCCACAGCTTGGCTTTTTTTATAGAATGGAAATAAAAATTTATCTTGGATATTGACAATTTAGTCTTCCTTGCTACTTCTCTCCTTGCTCCAGGAGACTCTCTTTGTGTTGTCAATAAACTCAAGTGGACCATTTAAAAATAAAAAATTGTATCTAAATAAATCATAAGTTCTAACCAGAAATTTTGTTTTCTCACTAGTTTTAAACTGTACTAGTCAGCATATAATAAATAAACACAGATTTGGTAAATGTGATTTTATAAAAAAAATTGAAAACCTGATTGTGACCAAAAGTTATTGGTGTTATCACAGGATCTCTAAAACCTTTGAGTTTAGCTGGTCAAAACAGCCAATGTTCTCTCATGAATCAGAAATAATGGGTGTGGTAATGGGGAATTATGAAAACTGGAAAGAAACAAAATTATTTCAAAAGACGTAATTAAATGACTGGAAAATATAAGCAAATCAACTGAAAAACTTCTGAGAATGGAAAAAAGAGAGGAAGTTAGGACTCGTCTGCCTGTCATAGAGACTGAGATGTTCAAGAATTGTCAAGAGAACCTGTGGAGGTCCAATAACATGCCCATGAGTCTTTGCATCCTCAGTTTATCATTCCTGTGCGTGGTCAGACTGAATACTTTACATTTTTTAAGTTATGTCTATTCTTAGCTATCTATTGTTTAATTTGTATCAGTGATGGATTCTTAATTGAAAACAAGAAGCGTGGATATTGAAACACAACCTATTTTACATGATTGTAGAAAATTTGATATTTTGTAAATCTACTTAAGACGATTCGTTCACTTATTCAATACATATAGGAAAATGTCTACACTGTACATCAGGCATTGTGCTAACTGTTGGGTCAAACACAAACCAAACAAGATTTCTATTCTCATAGATTTTACCGTTTCATTGATGGGATAATAAATTTAAAAGTATAAATGATAGGGTCACTAAGAGAAAATGAATAAGGTACAATAAGAATATAAGTGAAACTGGAAGTCAGATAAGACACATCTCAAAAAATGAATAGTTAAGATGAGAATGATGGCAGTCATTCCAGAAAAAAAAAGAATAAAAAAAGAGGCTGGTGCAAATGGGAAAGAAAACAATATCACCGTGGCTACAGCCTGGTACCCAGAAGAAGCTGGCACTTAGAGTTAGGCAGTGCCAGGCCCTGTTGTCCCCAGTAAGGAATCAGACTTTATTCTACCATTTAGCACTGGAATAAATGCAGGCACATGTTCAGTGACTATTATGACTCCTATGGAGAAATGGCTAATGGGGTGGCAAGGATGGAAGTCGGGATGCCACTTAGGCAGCTACTGCTGTATTTTGAGGAAGAATTTACTTCGGTAAGTGCTATAAGCAAATCTACAGAATGCCTTGGATTACGGCGGGGCAGTAGAGATGAAGAGAAGTAGATATATCTGAGGCCAACATCAGAAGGTGTACATTCTCTTTAGCCCTCTGCCAGATACTCAGTGCCATGAGGTCAGAGTACACTCTGAGGACCCTCAACTCCTGGAAACACTTGGTTTCTGACTGCAGCCCTTAGAGCTGATAGAGACAAATCAAAACTTGTCAAAGCCTGAAACAGTGGTGGCAGGCCATCTGAATAAGCTGTGAATCAGAAAGGGCAAAACCAAACACGGCTATATAGAACAGTGAACTGAACATAAATGTCAGAGGGCAAATGGGGTCTGTAAAGCCAGTAGTCACGGTCATTATCACAGCCGCCTGGCCAGTGCAGGTTCACATTAGATTCAGACAGTCATTAATGAAACAACGGAGCCAAGAACTGGTGAGCCATCAGCTTTAATTCTAGCTTGCACCCGGTGGGCAAGCAAAAACACACACTGGGCTCCAAAACCCACTCATTCAGTGCTCACAAAGCTACTGACTTATCTGAGTTTCCTAGAATCTAAGGTTTCTAGCTCACCAGACTTATTCACCTCTGTTTCCCATCTCCTTCTCTCTGCACACACTCTGCACAAACTGGCTTCTTCCTCAGCACTCCACCATCTTGGCTGCTTCTCCTCTCCTCCACGTGGCCTTAATCTGCTCTCCTCTCTAATACTATCCTCAGGAACCCAGAGAGCAAGCTCCCCGTCTGCCCCACTTTATAGTGTAGAAATCTAAACCGTTAATCCAATCTACAAACAAGGAAGTCTCTGATACAAAGTCACTTATCTGAGGCATAATGGGAGGATCCCTCATGAGAGCGCACCACCCCACATCATGCAATCAGTCAAGGGTGTGGAGAAAAGCTTACTCTTAAAACTTGCATGTGGACAGCACCATATTTAACAAAGTGAGCATAATATATTTTATCTGCCCAACAGGGTCAAACATTTAAGACAAGAAAGAAGTAGAAGTCTGTTTTAAAATCAGCTCAATTTTTAGAACCAGTTATCACTGTGAAGAAATGATGGTTGCAGGAAGAGGAGGGGAGGAAATCCCCAAGGCCTAAAATGAATGCTTGGGCTTAGATGGAATAAACCTAACATTTTTATAAGTTACTAAGTACCAGACTTTTTACATGGATACTTCATTTAATCCTCACCACCATTTTCATAGTCCCATGCACTATTATTATTGTATGCATTTTATAGGTGAGGGTTAGCTACATCACTATACTGCTTCTTTACAAGGAATTAAAGGGTGACATGTGACACCTGTGAGGAGCAGTGAAGAGGGAGGCATGTTTTGAAGAATTGGAATTCTCTGCAGACCTTCCTGAACTGGAGGAAGCTGTGTCAGAAAGAAAGGAGGTTCCATCGTTTAGTGGGTTCAAGAAGAGATAACAGACATACCCGGTGGGTATGCATTAGGATAAACATTTTAAGGTCCCTTCTCATGTGAATATTCTAATTCTACATGTGCAGTAAAAGTAGTTAGGTGAAGTATTTAACTACTACCTGCAAGGGAATTAGGCTGAGGTAACCTGAATCCAAACCTTAGTCTGTCTACCACCAGCTGTTTAATTTTCATCAAGTTGCATAATCTACTTAAGCACATATCCTATCTTTACTGATGAAGACAATAGTATCGACCTCACAGGGTTGTTATAAAATTATGAGAAATGAGATGAAAAACATTTTGCACAGTATTTGACACACTGGGAGCATCACTAACTGGTAGCTGGTGTCAGTGCAAGTCAATGAATTACACACTGCTTAAATTATGTCCACAAATAGAAGGGCTTTCATGATGTTTTAATGATTGAGGAAAGGGGAACTCTAATTTTAGCGTATCTATTCCATTGTAAAAGTTGAGTTTGAAGAGATAAGGAATACTGCAGGGAAAAGAAGAAGGGAGAAGAAAGAGGAGGAGGAGGAGGAGGAGGAAGAGGAAGGGAAGAGGAGGAGGAGGAGGAGGAGGAGGAGGAGGAGGAGGAGGACTCATGAATTTCCTCATCATTCATCTTGGTCAGATTCCCTGAGTTAACTAAGTAAGTAGTTTCCACTGATAAGATAATCAGCTGAAGAAACAATGTGGAAGCACCACATTGAGAACTAAAATTAACTGCCAGGACTGGTAGGGTGCTGACAGCAAGATAATTTTCAATTTTTTAAAATAAAATCTTGTTCAAGCAAGAAATTATTTTATTGCTCTATATCAATTTTGATTATTCTCTTTTTTTCTCCCTCTCTTTTATCTGCAACTATAAAATCATCCCCTTCACAGGGAGGTACAGAGATCTGATATGCAGGAAATCTGAAGGAGAAAAACACCTCCATTATTAAATACTACAGAAAATAGTTACAAAGCAAGCACTCAAATTCACTAATGTTAAAGAACCATTCCACTGAGTTGTGTGGCCACCACCCAAAGTCAAAACATTTTCCGTCACCGTGTATTTGTCCCTCTTAGATCGTTTAGTTTTTAAGGACCAGCCAATTCAAGGATCACAGCTTCCAAAAATTCCATGGCTCAAACTCTAAAGCACCACAGAGCTTTACTTCTGGAAGACCTCCAGAGGAGTAGTTCAGAAGACACATGGTCACCTGACTTAAGGTTTCTCCTACTTCTGAATTGTAATAGTGATGAACAGTTTATTAACCCTCTTGAAATGGTTCTAATAGTTTATGCTTTTAGAGGGCCACTGTTGGGCAGATAAAATATATTATGCTCACTTTGTTAAAGATGGTACTGCCCACATGGAAGCCCGTCACCCAGGTGATGATATTAGTTGCCCTCCTGCTTGGGAATGGGTGTGATTATGTTAATATGTGTTGGGGGAGGGCTTTCGCGCCAAAAGGTTTTAAAAGGAAGAGAGATCACATTGTTCTGGGAGAAGACTGATTGCATTCTAGGAGGAGGGAAGAGAACAGGGAGGAGAGCAGATTAAGTCCACATGGAGACCAGGAGAAGCAGCCAAGATGGTGGATAATTGAAGGAGAAGCCAGTTTGTGCAGAGTTTATACAGGGAAAAGGAAGGAGATGGGGAACAGAGGTGAATAAGTCTGTTGAGCTAGAAACCTTTGATTCTAGGAAACTCGGATAAGTCAGTAGCTTTGTGAGTACTGAATGAGTGGGTTTTGGAGCCCAGTGTGTGTTTTTACTTGGCTGTCGGGTGCAAGCTAGAATTAAAGCTGATGGCTCACCAGTTCTTGGCTCCATTGTTTCATTACCCACTGTCTTAATCTAATGCAAACCTGCACAGGCCAGGTGGCTCTGATGGTGGCCTTGAGCACTGGCTTTACAGCCACCAGTTTAATAGAGATACCCTAATAATCCAGCATCATCCACTGAGCCCCCTCTGCCCTGTATGGACACTTGATTACAGTTGGGTTTATCAGGTGTGGACCCTCCCCACCCTTCTCACTGGCCACGGTCTACAGGGACAGGGCATATTCTGTTACTTCCTCTTCTAATTCTTACAATTCCTCTATTTTGGACAATGTTGAAGTCATTTAGTCAAATAGAAATATTCAAAACCTGTAGAAAACCCTATAAAAACGGTGTCAAATAGAAATATGCTCTCATCTAGGTACCAAAAATTAATAAAAGGGCAGGGACTATTAAAGTGAAGGGAGAATTTATCTCATAACAAGAAGGCCACCCTAGATATCTAGGGGCTTGTGCAGTAGCTAAACAGTGACATGAGAGTTTTTAAACTTTTTACAGTCTTTAAAACATGGCATTCCCCACTGTGGTTTCAGGATAGCTGCTGCGCCTCCAGACATTACACCTTCATCCAGACAGGAAGAAGGGGGAAGAGTAAAGGAATCTTGTCAGCTTAATCTATCTTTAAAAAAACAAACAAACAAGAAACCAGGAAAAGAGAAGTTCTTCCAATAAGGCTCAGCTGGAAGTTTTCTACTTATATTACATTGGCCAGAACTGTCACAAGGCTACTCCTAGCTGTAAGGAAACTGAGAAATGTATATTTAGTGGAGTATATATCTGAGATTTTATAACTAAATAAGTAAAGCAGACAACTAGTAATGTTCACTACAGGGAGAAATCACTCTATGGAAGGATTCTTTAGGGTCAATTCTTGGTTTCAAATCCAACTTGGTAAATTTTATTCAGTTATAGAGAAGAAAAGACTATACTAGTAACATGATTGTGATACAGGCAGTGGTAAATTCACCAAAAGAAAGCATTTAAATCTTCTACTTAATCTCCTACCTTTATAATTGAAGGTGTAGTATCAACGCCAGCTGAACATTAGAATCATCTGAGGAAATCTATGAAATATTGATGGCTGGGCCCTGGCTGGAGAACTCAGTTGGTTCGAGTATTTTCCAATACTCAAAGGTTGTGGGTTTGATTCCTAGTCACAGCATATAAAGGAACAGATTGGTGTTTCTCTCTCTCTCTCTCTCTCAAATCAATAAATAAAAATTTTAAAATATACATATTGATGTTTGGGTTCCACTCCTAGAAATTCTGATTTCATTCATCTTGATTTAGGGCTGTGCATCAGAAGTTTTAACATTCCCCAGGCGAATCTACTGCACAACTAAAGTTTAAAACCACTGACTTATACCAATTCTAGAAAAAAATTTACTTTATAATATAGCACAGACACCTGAAATTATACTATTAGAAAGCTGGCCTCTCCTTTGGAGCCCAAGTACACAACAGACTCCACAAGTTTGAGGAAGCATCACAGGTCACCTTGATCCATTGAGGGGCAATGCCCAGCCTGCTCCCTGTATGCAGTTCCAAAACACTTCCATTCCTGCTAACCTGCTCATTATAGAGGACAGCTGTCTTTCTGGGCCCTCCTTGCTGCTGAGAATAAAATGTTTCAGTGGTGTACATGGCTAGACTTCCCACCATTTAAAAAAATCTCACTGTCTCTCTATTCAAAAGACCTCAACAGGTGATCTACACAGGTATTAAAGTTCCCCACACATCCTGATAAAAAAATTGAAAGGAAGTTAGGGAGACACCATCACAGGAAAAAAAACACCAAAACTAAGAGACAGGCATGGCCTTCTCTTTCAACTTATTATTTAATTTGTTTTCCATCAATAAAATAAACACTAATAAGCTCACTACCCAACTCAAGACCTAAATATTACCAATTAGTTATCTATGTTACACCTCTCTTTTCTTCTCACTGCTCTTGCACAGAGAGAGCTGCCATTCTGAATTTATGGTTTGATTTCATTTATAGAGTTACTACATAAATACATTTGTCTAAAAATGGTTTAGTTTTGTTTTTCTTGGTAACTTTCGAAAAAAGGAATCTTCTGGTGCTTGCTTTAGGACTGAACTTAGTTACTATAAAATAAGACTGCAATGTACCACAATTTATTTCTTCACTAGCCCACGAATGGGTGTTTGGGTTATTTCCTGTTTTTGCTGTTACCAACAATGCTTCTAGGAGCACGTTTTCCCATGTCTCCTCATGCACACATGTAAGAGTTCCTCTTTGGTATGTGCTAGTTCCTGTTGGAAACTGATGAGCCCAAGTCATGGAAATATTCAACTTAACAACAAAAGAAAAATGTCAAAGTGTTTGCCATTTAATAATAAATACCAATAAAAAATGTAAAATAGTATTTCAATCAGACCTTGGGGCTCTTACAATATGATTAGAGTAAAAACGTTTTATTTAGCATCAAAAATAAATGCTGGATCTAGATGAATTCTATTGCTGCCTATCTTTCAAAGCACAGATGATTGTGATAGTATCTGGCAACATAGAAAACATTTTGAAAGTATCTCCACAGTTAAATGTACAAACCTTAGAACCTAAATTTAATTTTAAACTGCTAGGGAAAGGGACAATATAGATTGATTTCACATATGAGCATTAATGAAAAATTCTGGATAGTCCAACAGTAACTTGAATCCATACAATCTTATGTTTATTAATACAATCATATTTTAAGAGTTTTGTTTGTTTTATAGCAAGCAAAAGAGACAGACAGACAGGAAGGGAGAAAGATGAGAAGCATCAACTCATAGTTGCAGCAACTTAGTTGTTCATTGATTGCTTTCTCATATGTGCCTTGACTGTGGAACCCAGATGAGCCAGTGACGCTTTGCTCAAGCCAGTGACATTGGACTAAAGCCAGCAACTGTGAGCTTCAAGACATCAATTTCTGGGCTCAATCAAGTCAGTGACCATGATGTCATGTCTATGATCCCACACTCAAGCTGGCGACCCTACGCTCAAGGTGACACCTTGGGGTTTTAAAGCTGGGTCCTCAGCATCCCAGGTCAATGCTCTATCTACTGCACCACCACCTGGTCAGGCAATAAAATCATATTTTGACTAGGTGAAATTTTTCCTGGGAATGTAGAACTATTTCACCATTAGAAAACCTATTAAAGTGATTTATTTCATCAAAAAATTACAAAGAAAATCAAATTAATATACCACTAGGTATTGAACTTTGATAAAACTCAGCAGGTTACTAAAATTAACTAAAACATAAATAGAATGAAACTACCCTAACATCAGACATATTCACACATCCATCAGCTAAAAAATTCCTTAAGGACAATTACAGTATTTGTTCATTTTTATCCACATCATCCACAGTTTCATCAACTTAGTTGAAACACAAAGAAGAATAAGAATATATTCCCATTTTCTTCCAATTAAAAAAGAAAACTAAAACTATAGGGAAAAAAGGATGTTGTAATCATGGAAAACTATGATGTAATCCAAATAAAAGGGAAGACTAATAGAAGCCTGAGAAGTAGAAGAAAAAAAAATCAATCACAGTCATTCACACTATTGTCTTATGGTTGTTAAGATATAATTGCATGCCAAATAAGTAACCTTGTACATAGTCTCATAAATATATGAGAATAACCTTGAAATTTTCTAACATTTCCATCTCATTAACTTTTAAGAGTCTCTGGAATTAATGCAAATATGAAGGACTGTCACACACCTATGCTTGTCTGTAGTCATTGTACAAGTACATCCAGGAGGTCATAGAAAACTGGAAGATACTTTATTAAACCATAGGCAAACCCTATTGTCATTCCTAATGCAATTTAATATGATGTCACTAGTGCTTAATTCAATTCAATTTTTTTCTTGACTGACTTTTGTTCTGTACCATCTATATTTTTATGAGCCTCTGCCACATGAAATAATTTACACCTGAATTCACAGCAAGCTCATAGTAAAAGCTTTTTTTTTTCACTTTTGTACCTTCTTCCTGAGATATTAAACTTAAAGGGGCCTCCTTAATTTAAATACCTACACTCAAATATACACTCACATACACACACAGTCTGGATTGAAACACTTAGTAATTTAAACCATTAAAAATTGCAAAACAATTTTCTTCAACAATATACAACATTTCTTTTCTTTTTAAAAAGTGAAAGGTAGGGAGGCAAGGAGGCAGAGAGACAGACTTCCATATGAGCCCTGACCAGGATCCACCAGGCAAGCCCTCTACAGAGTTATGCTCTGCTCATCTGGGGCTGCTGCTGCGTTGCTCAGCAATCAAGCTATTTCAGCACCTAAGGCAAGGCCATGGAACCATACTCAGGACCCGGGGCCAAATAGCTCAAACTATTCAGAGCCATGGCTTTGGGAGGGAAAGAGAGAGAGAGAAAAAAGGGGGAAGGGATGGGGAGGGGTGGACAAGCAGAGGGTCGCTTCTCCTGTGTGCCCAGACTAGGAATCAAACCCAGGACTTCTATACACAGAGCTGACATTCTACTGCTCAGCCAACTGGCCAGGGCCAACATTTTCATGTCATACTAAGTCAATGCAAAACCATGTGACGGACTGCTACCAGTAAATTGCTAAGAAAAGGGGAATTACTTCTGAGTTGTAGGAATTTAAAATGTAGATTTTCAACAACTGTTAAATATAAAAGCTAACCTGTGAATTCAATTGTCAAAGCTCCAAGGATGAAGCTAAGAAAGGAGACTGTAACACTATTTTCATTACAGTCAATAGATTTTCTTGCACTCTAAAAAGAGACAAGATTCAGACACTTCAATTTTATGTAAGACTTAGAAAATTATTGTTCTTTGTTACATTAATTTATACCTGCCATTGGAAATAAAGTGTGTGAGTTGTGCTTCAGAAAATCACATTTTTTCCATCAAATGCTCATCATTGTAAACTGAATCACTAAAAAAAAAATCTTCTATATATTCACTCTTAAACCACAGGCTCCTTTTGAAATAGGGTAATAAAACTAGCTGTAAACATTCTGAGAGAATTAAAGTAACCACTATACTCCCTAGTACAAAGATGGTATTCTATTTTTCTAAGGGTCAGAGATTCAGAAATAATAATTCTTAAGAAGTATACTAAATTAAATAATTATGTGATATTGAAAAGTCTTGAAATAAGCCTTGCAAATAATAACTTAACAACAACACACACACCAGAAAAAAGAAACATTTAAATCCTATTATAGAGATTTAAACTTTTATTAATTCAATAGTGTTTTTCAATAGCTGGTATATCTCCATGATTACTAAGATAATAAATATGCATTGTCTGCCTCCTCATAACTACTCATTAAATGATAGCTATTATTGTTACCATTTATTGAGTATTTATTATAATGTTCTACTGTACAACAATATGTTGCAAATACTTTACCTTTGTCTTTCCAAACACCACTATAGGACTCTGCTATTATATCTTGTTTGCATAAAAACAGAAACTCAGGCTCTGAGACTTAAAATGTCTAAAGCTTCACAGCACAAAAGTAATCCAAATAGACAAAAAACTCTACAGCCCCAATTCTCATCCAATAGACTGTGGGCCGAGAGGAAGAAGTGTTGAAATCACACATCTGTATGATAGCCTTCTGCTTCAGTAAATCGATCTTGGGAGAGAGAAGGGGGATAAGTCACTGGCCAGAGAGACTGCTAAAATTGTTCACAATCATTGTTGATGGTGAGGATGAAGTGATGTTTAAGAATCCAGGCACTGGATAAAGTTTCACAAACCTATATCCTATGACACTGTGACTTAACTCCTAAGTATTTATTTAAGATGAATACATATGTCTGCCTAAAAGCATAAACAAAGCTTTATTTATGAAAGACTATACCTGAAAACAACCCAAAGGCAGTTCACCAACAGAATGGATAGATTGTAATATAAACATAATATGGAACAATTAAAAAGAATAAACTATTGATATATACAAGAACATGAGATTAATCTTAAAGATAAAAAGAGTGATAGAAGCCAGACACAGCAGACTCTATTGTTGAAATGAATTTGTGTCAAGTTCAGAAACAGCGAAATAAACAGCCAGAGCTAACGTCATACTAGTGGCTCTAGAGGCAGGCGGAAGGTAAGCACTGATTGGAAGGGCCATAAGGACTCTTCTGAAGTGATGTAAATAAGCCATAGCTTGATCTTCACAGTTATCGTAAGAGAGAGAGAGAGAATAAAATTTTCTCATACTGTTGCACATTTTACTACATAAGTTATGCTTCAACTAAAAAAAAATAATTTAGCCACTGGAATTAAATAAACACAGGTTCAAAGTTATGGCTGCAACTTCGAATATGTATTTTGATTTCTCTGGGCCTTAAGTCCCTGTTGGAATAACAGGGATGAGAGTACTATATATCTAACATATAAAGTTGTTGGGAGGACAAAATAAATAATGGACGTAATGCTCTAAGAATGGCCCTTGAACATATTACGGCACTTATTACACATCAGGTACTGTACTTAGTATTTAGGTCCATAGGCTTACTTAAGCCTTATAATAACCCTAAAAAGAAAATATGATTTCCATTTTGTTGGTGAGATAATAGTCTCAGAGAGGTTATAAGATTCATAAAATTTTCCTGAGATTACTTTATACATAGAAAAGCTAAAATCCAACCAGATTTACTGGCTCCAAAGTCCGTGACCTTCAGCTTGATGCTATTCTACCCCATATATCTACATTTCCTATAGTTTTTCCTTATAAGTATGTGGCACAGTTTTCTATAAACAGAGCACAAAATTGACAGGAAGTATCCCCTAGAAGCAGGAGATAAAAATCATCTGCAATAATGAAAGAAAGGAAAGGAAAAAAAATAATGAAAGAAAGGCACAAAATAAAAATTAAAATGATGCAACAATAAATGTGATTTTTATAAAATTGATGAAATAAAAATATAAATAATTAAATATCAGCATTATTTGAAATGCTATAGGCTCCCAACAGTGTAAAGAGATGTCTGCAGATATTCTAAAACACCTGTGAGATGCAGGACAATTAAGTCTTTTATTGTTTTTATATTTTATTTATTGATTTTTAGAGAGAGGGGAAAGAGAGAAAAAGGGGGGAGAAGCAGGAAGCATCAACTCGTAGTAGTCGCTTCCTGTATGTGCCTTGACTGGGCAAGCCCAGAGTTTTGAACCGGCGAATTCAGCATGCCAGGTTGATGCTTTATCCATTGTGACCATAAGCAATGCATGGAAGTAAAAACATTTTTCTATATAATAAAAGGATAATTGCTAGTTCAGTATACTTTCTCTGTGTAAAGCCCTCTTATAAGTGTCTTGCAAACATTGACTTCTTTAGAATTCATCATAATTCCAAAAGGATTCCCATTTTAAAGATGCAAAAACTAAGGCACAGAGAGGTTTAAGAACCTCAAATCTGCACAAATAGTGGAACCAGTATTTGAAATCAGCTGAGATTCAGTCAGGGTTGGGATACGTTAGGTATGTTTCTAGTATGTATTTCTATCTATAGTTATGGTTTCATCTAGTGTTGTATGACAGTCATATAGAGTGAAAAGAGATCTTATTTTCATATATGCATAAATCCGAAAGAAAACCAGTAATAACTGGTCTCATTTTTACAAATCTTTCCAGATACAAGGTAACTAATGCTTCCATTTCAAGGACTATATGCAAGTTCCTTGGACACAAATGCTCAGAAACGGTGGGAAGATGAATGCTATGCTGACTATTTGGTGTAACAAGCTGTAGTATTTGAGATGCATATGAAAAACATGTAAAACGTTATACATGTTATTACATTCCACTGTAGACAGACAGATATGGATTAAAAAACTAATAAAAGTATAGGAATATACATTAATAATAATTCTTTTGCTTATGCTATTTAAGTTTTCAGATAATCAATATATTTAAATGTTATGTTTTAACATAAAAGAATATGCGTGCTGCATTTCAGAAAAAGATTTATTCTTAAAAATAGGTTTTAATATAACCATACCATGTAAAATATATACCATATTTTAAAAATCTGTCAAGAAATAAGTAAATATTCCAGGAAACTGTGTAATGTTAATTATGTTGAGTGCTCCCTTTCTCTCTCAAACGTGGGCCCTTTGGGTCAATGCACAGTATGGCTTCCTGTTTGAAGTCTGCACTGCTTTGATGCTCCAAACTCCGGCCCTCCTGATCTTTCTCCGGGCCTCGCCCTGAATTAGTCATTCAACTCCTAGTTCCACTTGAAATGAACTTGGATATTTTCATTTCCTTTTTTCTTTTTTCTTTTTGTCAAAAGACCCACAGGGCCCTTACACCTTGATGTTGCCTAGATAAATATTAGTTCTGGGATAGATTTATCTTCAAAATGATGGCATCTCTATCTCTGCCTTGATGAGCTCCATTCAATGGTCTTTGGGGCTTTTTCCGGATCCCAGGATGGACCAGGAGAAGGGGGAAAAATCTATTCCACATATACAGACAGATGAGTAGACCCAGTTTCACATCATACTTAACGTTTTACTTCGAAACCTTCAGGGAAAAGATTATGTTTAAATAAACTTCAAAATAGACAAAATGTTGTTCTCTATAAACTGATCACCTTTTTGCTTTGGTAAATGTGTCTTCAATTTTATTTTTCCTTCGCCTCATTCAAAATGCTTCATATCCAGGGCCACCATAAATATTTTACATCTCTTTTATTAAATTAGGCAAGATTCTACTTCAGTTACGTCAAAAATACTGACCTCTCTAGCCATTTTCTTGGAGGTAAGTCACTCAAATTTTCAAATGTATATGCAGTTCTTAGTAGCCAGGTCTTTGCTTCTCACTCAACATTTTAGTATTCTAGACTATCCACATATTACAAGAAGAAGAAAAAAAGGAATGTCTGATTAATAATTAAGCACAAAGTTTTATGGAAAATGTTTTCAAAATCATACATTAATCACTGCTAGAAATTATTTGTTGACAATCAGTATCAATCCCACCTTCAGAGCTTGAAGGGGTATAAAGCCTGCAAACTTTTCTCAGAGTCTTTAGCCAGTAAGGACCCACCTAGAGTCCTTCAACGAGAGAAGCTTGTATAAGAGGTGGAAGATAGAAGAGAAAGAGAACCATTCTTCTCAGGTGGCAGTTGCTGTGAGTGTGTGTTAGAGAACACATGAGAATTGGCCCATTGGATTGGGGGTAACTTCTTGAGAAGTATCTATATTGGTTTCTGAAGGCAGTTGAGATTATTGGTTCAACTCCTCTCAAGTTCCGCCCTTTCAAAGTCCCTAAAACCTTTTTTCCTACAGTAAAAACCTTGGTGGCTCCTATATTCCTGACCAAAATCAAGTAACTTACACATCAAACAAACACCCAAAAGTTCAAACAACAATTCAGATAATAATTTTTCAGTTCATATATATAATATTGAATTATTAATTATAGCCACCATGCTGGGTATTAGATCCTCAGAACTACTTCTTCTTCTAACTGACCTTGTGTGCCTTTTGACCTATATCATCACCCATTTCCCCTCCCTATAACTCCTAGCAACCACCTATTTCTCTCTTTTTCTTTCTTTTTTTTCATTTTCTTTTCTTTTCTTTTCTTTTCTTTTCTTTTCTTTTCTTTCTTTCTTTCTTTCTTTTTTTTTAGATTTACATGAGTGATACTACATAGTTTTGTCTTTCTCTGTCTGGCTTATTTCACTTAGCATGATGCCCTCCACATTTATCCATGTAATTAGTAATGTGATACTTAAAGTTGCTGACAGTAGTTCTTAAGTATTCTCACCATACAAGAAAAAAAAGTTAGCTATGTTAACTATGTGAGTTGATAGATGTGTCAATTATCTTGATTTGGGTAAACATTCTACTACATGTGTGTACATCAAATTATGTTGTAGATTTTAAATATAAGCGATAATAATTTTTAATTATGCCTCAATAAATTAAAAAAAAATTTGTGACTGAGACAGAGAGGGACAGATAGCAACAGACAGGCAGGAAGAGAGAGATGAGAAGCATCATTTATTCATTGCAGCACCTTAGTTGTTCATTAATTTGCTTTCTCATATGTACCTTGACCGGGGACTATAGCAGAGCAAGTGACCCTTTGCTCAAGCCAGTGACCTTGGGCTCAAGCCAGCACCCTTGGGTTTCAAGCCAGTGACCTTTGGGCTCAAGTCAGTGACCATGGGTTCATGTTTATGATCCCAAGCTCAAGCCAGTGACCCCACACTCAAGTTGGATGAGTCCTTGCTCAAGCCGGCAACTTTAGGGTTTAGAACCTGGGTCCTCTGCATCCCAGTCTGATGCTCTATCCATTGCACCACCGCTTGGTCAGGCTAAAAAATAATTTGAATTAACATTTCATAACACATCTTCATCGAACATCACAATAATCTTACAAAAGAGATGTAGTTGGTATGAGTGGTCTTATTTAACATGAGGAATCTTAGATGCTTCTAGACATAATTTCCTCCTGAATGCATATTTCTTCCCTTTTTAGGAGGCAAAAATTAAACAATAAAATATATAAGATGCAATGCAAGGATCCATCTGCAATTGTATGTAGGTTATAATTTTGAACCTTGTCTTTGTGTGCAAACCCAATATAGCAGAAGCCCTTGGGCTGACCTTCCTTTAAGTGTCCCACTGCATGAACTATAATTAACAATTTCATCTCTCTTGGCCTTATATTAAAATATTGTCTTCCATAAGTCATTGTTTTTGAGAGTCTTAAATTAGAAAACAATCCAGTAAAAACGACTCATCTCCCTGAAAATGAAATCATGATGACCAGCAGGTACCCACAAACACAAGACTATGACTGAGGTAAAGAAACACATTTAACCAAATTAAGTAAAGATAAATCAGGGAGTGGGATACAGAAAAGGGCCAAAGGACTAGGAGGTCCCAGCTTCTCTATAGCCCAGGCTTGAGAGAACGTGCATTGACTCCAGGTGTCCAAATTCATCCTATAGGCAGAAATAGCTGCGAGGGAGGGAAGGATTCATCACTATACCTACAATTACCTAAAGGAATATCTCTCAAGATCATGCTATTTCTTTTATTATTATTCAATGGCCTCCAGGGGAGGGGCTATATAGGGAAAATCAATCATCATGGTGACTAAAAGAGTTGGCGTCATGAGCTCTACTTATGGGTTAGGGCCAGGGTAGCTGGTAACCATTGTATCACGTACAGAGGTCAGCCATGATATTTTTGCCTGTTTTTGTATAGCAGTGGCTTTCAAACTTTTCACACTTGGGGACTGAAGAAAGTAGGAGAATTATTTTTAGGACTGCTAAGGCAGAAATTACCTTGAGCATAAGAAATTCGATTAAAATCATTGGGTCAATACTCTTCCCACAACATCATGGTAGTTAACTCTTTCGCAGACCAGCATGAAATTTCTGGCAGACCCATTCGCAAACTGGTAGTTGAAAAACACTGGTCTATAGTAAGGTGACCAGACATTCCACTTTTGGCGGGACAGTCCCGATTTTTAACAATTTGTCCCGCGTCCCGTGGCGTTTTAAAAAAGACCCGATTTTAAAAAATATATTACAATACTATTTTTGCATTCTATGAAAAATTTTTTCTGCTCCATATAGACCAAATTTTTAATCAAGAACCACCCCGTCAATGGTGTCCCGCTTTACCAATTTTAAAATCTGGTCACCTTAGTCTATAGGGTCCTTCAGCTTTCATAGCCCTGGAGCTAAAACACAATGGAAGTCAAGATGTTTTTATTTCTGTAGTCAACAGACCTGAGACTTTGATACTGACCAGAATCTGATGTCCTAAAGGCTTAGTGACTAAGGGAGGGAGTGGACAACAGAAAGGAGAAAGGGTCTTAAAAAGCAGAAGAGAAATAGATTTTCTGTGCAGTTACACTGTTGCCATTTCAGGGAGGACTTAACATTCTATCTAAAATTATAGTTTTTACTCCCCTACTTTCCACCCCATTCCTGCCTTTATTTGTCTACATAGCACTTGCCACATCCTATTACAGTATACAATTTAATTATTTTATTTTCTGTGCTAGAATATAAGCTTTCAAGTTAGAAATATTTGTCTGTAATGTTAATTGAGTTATCCTGTATTATCTAAGAATAGTTCCTGGTACATACAATGCTCACAAAAATTAGGGGATTGGGGAACATGCAGATACTCTAGTACTTTTAGCCTTTTGTATAGTGCATTTTCACCAATGAAATAAAAGCTAGTTTTGTGTCTCACTTGCATAATTGAACAGCTTTCTTTGACTTCTCATTTGCTTTTCTGATGTTCTTGTTTAATAGAAAAATATCAAATGATTTTTATATCGCCTCATATTTATTTTGAAATATCCCCTAATTTTTGTGAGCAAGTATACTTGATGCTCTTTCTACAATAAATAAAACAAGAGTAAGGAAGCAATGACTATCTTAAATTGGAGTGAGGCAAGGGTTAGGGGAATCAGAAGGCCCTGCTGAGGAAGTGCTACAAAGAATGGAAAAGGAGCTATCCTGGAGCCAGAGAACACATAGAGAGATGAGAAAACTGGAAATATTAGAATGATTTGGACGTATAACTGACCACATTTGCTAATGGATTCTACTGCGGCAGGAAGAAGAGTGTGGAATGGAGAATACTGCCGCGTTTCTGGTTTAAGAATCAGATTTCAGCAACTTCATCTAGGGATTCCAATGAGAATAAACTGCTACCAACATATCGCAAAATGACAGGGACAGAAATGAGGTGAAGCATTTGTTAAATTTATTGAATGTTTCTGAAGTCTACTGTCTAATTCCATCAAGTCTGCGTCTAAGTTAATGTACATTTCTGTTTTAATCCAAAGATTTCATTGAGTCTAAACTCGCAGCAAACACAGCCTCGTCTTTCAATATATTTTATTCTGTTGAAGGGAAAATTAAATGCTTAATATGCATCCCTTGCTTCCTCTTCTGTTTGTATGCACCCATTACTTTACTGGTGAGATCTCACCTTCCTTCTCAGCAATCCTCTTGTGTCTACATTGCCTTAGGTGCTAAGAGGCTAAATACTTTGCCAAATATCACTAAACTAGTAAGTATTGGAGCTAGCTTTTAAACTGAGGCATGGCTATTTCTAAACTGCTTTTTCTTTAAGGCTGGGGCTACTTGTGATGGTTTAAATTATTTTAAATTCAAAACAGCAAATCATTCCCACATTCCTACCATTTTTACCTATACACATTATTTATTTTTACAGTACTTCTGTTTACATTTAGACTAATATAAAAATAGTTGTTGGTTTGCCTGAAAGAATCCTACCTAGACCAAGTGGACAATGGAAAGAAGGCTAAGGATTAATCTACCCTGAGATTATAGATTGACTATGAGTCCAGTAATCGTTTAAAAAAAAAAAAAAAGCAGAAGAGATTGTGGCTTATTTATTAACCAAATCACACTGTATAGTACCATCTTATTAAAAAATGTTCTCCTATGATCTGATTGTAGAATAGGAACTCTCTATTGTCATTTAAATAGCAGTACTTTAATTATGAGTAAATGGCATTTTTATCACCTTATTTTCATCTCCACTGTCTAAACGTCTATAAAAAGATATCTGATTGGAACATACCGTGGCTTTCAGTCTCAGGAGCAGTCAATGTTTATAAGAGCTCACACATATAAAAAACACGAGAAAAGGGGAAAAGAGTTCCTTTCTTCATTTGCCTTAGAATATAGTATGTATCCTAAGTAATATATATATATATGTGTGTGTGTGTGTGTGTGTGTGTGTGTGTGTGTGTGTGTGTGTGTATATATATATATATATATATATATATATATATATATATATATATATACATTTTACAGTGACAGAGAGAGTCAGAGAGAGGGATAGACAGGGACAGACAGACAGAAACAGAGAAAGATGAGGAGCATCAATCATCAGTTTTTTGTTGCGACACCTTAGTTGTTCATTGATTGCTTTCTCATATGTGCCTTGACTGTGGGCCTTCAGCAGACCGAGTAACCTCTTGCTTGAGCCAGCGACCTTGGGTCCAAGCTGGTGAGCTTTTTGCTCAAGCCAGATGAGCCTGCGCTCAAGCTGGCGACCTCGGGTTCTCAAATCTGGGTCCTCTGCATCCCAGTCCGACACTCTATCCACTGCACCACGGCCTGGTCAGGCCAAAAAAGATATTTTTAACTTAACTTGGGCTTTTTCCCTTTAGGATAAATACAATGTTTCAAATTCAGAAAAACATGCCTGCATATGTAATTATTTACCCAAATTCTATACATTTTTAGTTTGACCAAAATGAAGCAAAATTAATAGATAACTGGTTTGGGCTGTCTTTAAACTTGAAAGTTCAGTCAACTGACATTTTGTTTTCTTTTTAGAATTTTCTATTATAAAGATATACAGAACGATTATATATATATATATATATATATATATATATATATATATATATATATATATTTATGATTTTTTAAAATGCACATTAGCATTAAAGTGGAAAAATTAACTAGAACCCTGGATACTAATCATAATATACATTATTCAATGAACATAAAATAGTATGCATGAAATAATTTGTGTTTGTATGTATAAGGAAGAGGACAGGAAAATATTTTTATTATTAGTTTTAAAATAGCAGGTAGTATTTAAATTACCAGAAATAGAGAGATATATAAGCATATAATATTGATTATTGCTTTGGGATAAATAATAACTATTTTGTAACTAAGAAAATAGATAAGTGGCATCTACTAGTTAAAAATTATATTGCTATTTCTTTCATTTTACTCTTATTTTGTTGAATTAATTGGGGTGACACTGGCTCAGAAAACCACGCAGGTTTCAAATGTACTGCTCAATCAAACATCATCTGCCGATGCGATGGCACCACCACCCCAGAAAAGTCTCTTTCTGTCCTCATTTATGCCCCCTTTGCCTACCTCTGCCAACCCCACACCCCTTTCCCTCCGGCTATCGCCAACCTATTGTCTATGTGTTATGTATCTATGTTTGTATTGCTTAATCTCTTCACCTTCTTTCATCCAGCCCCTCAACCCCTCCCCTCTGACAAATGTCAGTCATCTGTTTCATTTATTCATGCTTCTGTTTCTATTTTGTTTGTCAGTTTATTTTGTTCATTAGATTCTTCATGTAAGTGAGGTCATATGGTACTTGTCTTTCTCTGACAGGCTTATTTCACTTAGCATAATACTCTCTAGGTCCATCCATGCTGTAGCCAATATATTCCTCAGAGAAGAGGAACAACAACAAAAAATAAACAAATGGGACTATAGCAAACTAAAAAGCTTTTGCAGAGCAAAAGAAACCATCAATAAAATGAAAGGGAAACCCGCAGAAAGGGAGAACATATTTGTCAATGATACGTCTGATAAAGAATTAATTTTCAAAATATATAATGAACTTGTATAACTCAATACCAAGAAAACAAGCAACCCATTTAAAAAACAAGCAAAGGACCTGAATAGACATTTTTCCAAAAAAGATATACAGATGGCCAATAGAGATATGAAAAAATGCTCAACGTTAGGAATCATCACAAAGATGTAAATTTAAATCACAATGAGGTATCACCTCATGCCCATCAGAATGGCTACCATCAGTAAATCAACAAACAAGTCATGGCCAGGATGTGGAGAAAGGAGAATTCTCATGCATTTGGTGGGAATGCAGATTGGTGCAGTTTCCTAAAAAAAATTAAAAATGAAACTGCCTCTTGACCCAATGATCCCACTTCTGGAAATTTACCCAAAGAAACCCAAAACACTAATTTGAAAGTATATGGGCATCCCTATGTTCATTTCATATAATTTAAGTAAGTGAAAATTTGCCACAGGTTTCTAAAGGAAGTGCAAGCATATATTATCCCACAAGGTGGCAGAAGCACGCCATGCGCTGTTCTTCTGGGCAGGCTTCAAGTGTGTTTTACTATTTAATCCTCTTTATTCTGTGGCTAGTGTTTTGTGTTATAAAGAGCTACACTTTGAAGAGCCATCTTTTTCTTAGGCAGTGCTTGCTGGTACACAGCTATACACATTACAAGCTAAAGTACAATGGAATCAGGACAGTTCCAAGCAAATAAAATTTCAAACCTATTCAGTGACCTCTTCTGAGAGACTAGAGTTATTACTTTGACTTTATTGTTCTGGATTCCCTCTGAATCCCCGTGCAGCAAATGCTTTTGCACTTGCAGTTTTAAAACGTATTTACAAAATGTGTTTAGAAAATGCACCTTCACCTGTGTCCCAGGGTAATCGTTTCCTAATAACACATGCAAACCACAGGTGCTCAGAGACTGGGATCTGAAGTGATCAGAAGAAAGCTATTTTTCTTTACTGTCCAAAAAACCATCTTTGTCCTATTTAAAGGGGATTAAAGTGCCTAAACTTACACTTTTAGACAATTATTATTTTGGGTAAAGTATTACTTTTGGTACTTGGTCTCTGAAAACACACACCCTCTGCTAAGGTTACACTAAATTTCTAGCACTCCCCCTCTTACTGACTGCATGACCTTAGGTACATTACTTAAATTCTGTTTCCATTTCCCCGTATGTGAAATGAAGGAAACAGTAGAACCTACTTCATCTAGCTCTTCTGAGAATTCATGTAGGTGAGATAATTCTCATAAACCACCTTGCTCAGAACTTAGCGTACCACGAGGACCCAACAAATAGTAGCTATTGTGATGATCATGATGAACAATGTGACGGGTCTCTTAAGAAATCCTTTGTTGCACGATTGGACAAGGGCCATGGAAGAAGAAAGATGGGCAGCGGAGGCCTTCAAAACAAATTTTGTGTTGGTAGTTCTGTTTGGTGACCTGTGTGCTGTGATGTTCTTGCATTGCTATGGCTTCCCAGCATTTCAGACTCTCATTCAGGGGTATTCTGTATTTCCTCTCTTTATGCCAGCTGTACCTGCTCAACAAGATGACTACACTCATTCAGAAGAAGAAATCCGTCTATCCTCTCTGTGGCTCCTCCCCCCAGGGATCTCTAGTTAACATTATCAACAGTTTAAAAGGCTTATTATTTCCTAGTATCTTCATATATCTAGACTAGTACCCAAGGTCAATACCAGCAGGTAGTCTGCATTCCCACATCCCAGTATTAGTTTTTTTTTGCTCGGGTGTGCGAGATTTACCAAATAGGAGGCATTGATTAACCTGATTAAGAAGACAAATGATACCTGCAGAGTTACAGTAACATGGAAAGTCAGATTTTATATACCCATATTCTTTTTAATAAGGAATGTGTTAAAGTATCAGTGAAGGTGATTCTGTATGTATGTCTCGAAATTTCATATAATTCACCTAAAAATAAGCAGAAGAAATAAACCTCCCGATTTTTGAGTAAGAAAGTATATGTTCATCACTTCTATATTAATTTTTGCCGAATAATTTAAAAATATGTAACAGCAACAGTAGAAGAAATGTAACTGTTAATGTTACACAATTAAGGTGGTGACAGTATTATAATCCCAAGACAAAGCTTGCCGAGTGAGATGGGGCCTGGCATACCTTATTTAAGGGCTCTGCGTTGGGAATGGGGCAGGCTGGGTAAACTCAAGAGAGTAAAACATTTGCATTTCTCCAAGATGACCCACAGTTTTCAAAGTAAGATCTAGGGACCCTTGGCATCCGCAAGACGTTTTAGAGTCTAAGAGATAGTAGATATTTTGACAACAATGTTAAGACACCGTTTGCCCTTTTCTTTCTCACTCTGTCACAATGTACAGGGTGAGAATTTTCCAGAAGCTATGTGAGAGGTGATAATGTCATCACCCTGTTAGCTAATACATGTGTTTGTGTATTATCGTGCTTTAAAAAGTTCTCGGCTTTCATTTCCAGTATAGTCACCATAGGCAGACCTGATCTATGTGAAGTATGGAAATCTACACATTCTTCGTAAATTTACCCAAGGTCTCTGTGGCCCTCTATAATTGTCATACAGTGAAGACTGTTTCTGACACCAAGACATCGGAGAATTGCCACCCGAGGCCATGTTTAACTTTTTGCCCAGCAATAAGGACCTTGTTACTTAGTTCATAAAATAACATATTCAAGAGCTATAGTTTAGAATTCTGACTCCTGATTTATTTTGAAAAAGATAAAAAAATCTAAATTTCTAGTAACTGAAAATTGCTGATTTTTCTCTATTTTTTAATCCAGCGCTTTTGTTTTAAAGATGTTTACATTGTTATATTTCCATCTACTCCTCGGTTTCTTACTTAAGCTTAGTGTTTCATCTAAAAAACTCTAAATTTTATTTATAATCAGAAAAGCATACCACAAAATACCTTTGTAAAATGCTGGTTTGGTATCATGTAAGCCTTCAGTTAATCCTTTGCACACAAAGCAACAAGCATTTTTAACAAGTGACAATCACACAGAAAGATTATAAACGCCATGCCATTAAAGACTGACTATGGACGAAAAGAGAATGAGAAGTAGGGTTGGGGATCAAGGAAATAAATAGGAAAAGATATTTCAGAGATGAGATAATCATGTGTCAGGAATGAAGCCCATCTACTGCTAAGATATAAACAAGGAGCAGGCAGAAAAGGGAAAAGAAAGTAAATGACCAATAACCCACCATTCAGAGATTACTGTTGTTAACATTTTGGTGTTCATATTGTGTCTTCCACTTTCTTCTGCTAGATAATTTTTCTCTACTTTTGATACTTATAGAATTAACATTCATTGTGTTATATGTATTCAGAGCAGCTTCAAGCACTTCTAATATTCTAGAATAAGATCCGTCATTTTAAACCATTAACAAATTGATAACAATTTGTTCCCAATATTTGCTATTTTGAATAGCAGTAAATATTTTACATACCTATTTCCCTAGGATAAGTCCCATTAAGTAATTTTCTTATATCAGAGGGAATGAATTTAGTTATGTTTCTTGATATAAATCACAAAATTGATTTCCAAAGAGACTGGCCCAATTTTACTCTTCATCTTTACATAGCAATGATGGCAGACTACACTCTCACCAACTCTAAGAATCCACCCTTCTTCTTGTCATTCCAGTTTGACAGAAAAATATGGAATCACATTGGTTTTCTTAAATTTTATTTCTTTCCTAAGAGCACATGAATCCAAGAGCAGTCCCCAACGGGTAAAATATTTTACCATATTTTTATGGGCCATCTGAATTTCTCCTCTTGTCAACTGCCCAAACATGACTTTATGTCGTGTTGTTATTAACACAATATGTGAAACCACTTTTATAACCAGTGCATTCTAGTATATTTTTGAAAAGGGTAATTGCTTTTGATTCACCATATATAAATTAGGAGAATCACCTGACCAGGCGGTGGCGCCGTGGACAGAGCATTGGACTGGGATGCGGAGGACCCAGATTCGAGACCCCGAGGTCGCCAGCTTGAGTGTGGGCTCATCTGGTTTGAGCAAGACTTACCAGCTTGGACCCAAGGTCGCTGGCTCCAGCAAGGGGTTACTCAGTTTGCTGAAGGCCCACGGTCAAGGCACATATGAGAAAACAATCAATGAACAGCTAAGGTGTCGCAATGAGAAACTGATGATTGATGTTTCTCATCTCTCTCCGTTCCTGTCTATCTGTCCTTATCTATCCCTCTCTTTCTGTCTCCGTAAAAAAAGAAAAAAAAAATTAGGAGAATCAATGCAATTTATGGAACTCAAATTTTAGGCAAAATCTTTGTCTCTAAATTTAGGAAATAAAATGAACAAAACAAAAGAAAACCAATCTTAACCACTTTGTGCTGATTATTCTCCATCTGCCCCAGATCCATTCTCTGACCATCTCAGCCCTGCTCTGTGCCTGTGGAGACTGACGACCTCTCCAAAATTCATCACATGCTCTCCCTTGCTCTGGCTTCTGGTTGGGTTTCGCCAATGAGGGTTGCCAACAGGTCAGAACACAGGAAGAGAAAGACTGAAGAACAGAGTCCTCTCACTTCTGCCTTGGCTCAGTTCTGGCTTGGTTATAATGTGCTACGGCTTCTGTTTAGTCGTCCTTCTTTCATAATTCCAATTCTCAGCTGGGCTCAGTAACTACCATTTGTGTCCCTGACCTTGGCTTGCAGAGGTAATGACTGTCTTTTATTGTCAGTCCAATTGTGCCTCAACCACCCTAGTTGTTTTAAATCTGGTGGCATTTCTGTAAATAGTACCTTCATTAAAACACTTCTTCATCCACCCCTACTGACTGTGTTTGGTTCTTGCTAGAATCCTGACAGATACATTAATTAAGTTCACTATTTGATTTATGTTTAGGACTGCCTCTGCTATTTGATTCATCTAAAACATCTTATTCTATATTAGCTGATTTCCTTACCCTTCCTAACTCGGGCAGGTTATTTTTTGTTTGTTTGATTAAAAGTAAAAAACCCTTAACATTTTCCAATTTTCACAGCAGCAAATGTGATGACATTTAAAACTCTCTATAACCTACCTATCTGATCTGCACCTCCAGCTCCTTAACCTGCACCCTCCACCGCACAGAGCTTGGCTCTATTGAATGTCAGAGTTCTTCCCCAGCTTTGTTATTGCTCATGAAGTGTTATTCACTTGCTAGGATACTTTCACACTGTTGTGGGTTTTTCCCCCTAAAACTAAGCTTATGATAAAAACATGGAGGGGGGTGCAAAAGTAGATTTACAGTGGTTTGTATGGAAAAGAACACATAATAATTAATAAAGACTATTAATATAAGAGTAAACTGTTTCACATACTCAAATGTGAGCCAACTTTTGCCCCACCCTGTACTGTTTTCTTCCTATCTCCCTTTGTAAGTCTGAACAGACAGTGGCTGTTCTTCTATTTCTCATCCTGTCATTAATCTGGGGCCTCAATCAAGTATAGTAACATGTTTCAAGTTTATGTACTGGGTAACTTTGAAGCCAGAGAATGTTTTATGTTCTTAACCATATTTTCCATAATATTGAGCATAGTGTTCACCAAAACCTTATTAACTAATATGGGAAAAGATTTAGCTAACATATAAAACAATAAGATATGAATAAAAATGGTTAATCTACAAGAATAAGTCAGTATTTAGAAGGAATTTAAGAGGTAAATTCTGACTTAGTATATATAGTATATTAAGAATATGATTTATTTTAAAGAGATCTGAGCTGGTACTTTTGAAAAATAAATAATGAGAAGAAAATTTTCCAGTCCTCAAATACAATTAAAACCACACACACATTATTTTATGTGGCTTTTTGTATGGAAATGGATTGATAATCTGGAGGTTCTTTAATAGAACTATGATTTTGTGATTCATAGTATAAGAAACCTAGATCTAAGTTTGTTTCTTCAAATTCCATAGCACACATCTGTGTGTTCAGGACATGGGGGGCTCTAAGAGCCTCACATTCACCACCAAACCCTAACTCAGGTCAGGTTCAAGTGATCGCCACAACCAGCAGCCTCTGCTGCTGCCTCCTGACAATTTCCTAAGAAGCTCTTACTGCTGCACAGTCAGAGTTGGAGAGCTCACAGGAAGCACAGCTGTGCTCCCTGACACAGCTGTACATAGGAAACATTATCGGCGGGGCCCTATTTAGCAAATCCCACCCATTGTTATAGGCCCAAAGAAGTCAGATCTGGTAAATTGGTCGGCCTGAGCGTCGTATCTTTGAGGTTAGGTCAGGGGCAAAGGGCCTAAATCCACAAAGTTGTATTATTAGTTGCTGTTCACACCAGAATAAAGAATCTAGTGCATTTTCTCTCTTTCCCAAACGGTATATGCCCATGCACACACACAAACATACACACACTTGCTCTGTTTTGTTTTCTTTGTGGAGTTAATCTGTCTGGATTATCACTTGAAATGACTCCAGTCTGAGTTTGCATTGACCCTAAAGGAAGCTTTCCAAACTGATCAGTATACCAAAAAAAGAAAGAAAAATAAAGGCAAGAAAAAAGAAAGTTTAATCTTTTCACATATATAGCCAAGAAAGCACAAACTACAATTGCACAACTAATAACCACTCACTCAGCCTCTAAGTAACACCTAACTCTTCTGGATAATTAGTGAATAATGAAATATTTCTGTCTGCAATAATGTAAGGTGTCCACAATGTGCAAAGCACTTAAACACAAATTTTAGTTTTAGTTTTTTGTTGGCGGAGAAAGAGCATTAGAAAGAAGCCTGGTAAAACTACTTTTCATATTAGTGAATTTAAAGGCATAATGTGTATAACTCTGAGCAGGATACCCTCCAGGTGCATTTTTATATGTTTTTAGCAAAGTCATTTAGGCTTTAAGTTAACAAACTTTCAGTTCATATCTGTGCTGCTACTAGCATATAAAATATATATATATATATTTTTCACCTGACCTGTGGTGGCGCAGTGGATAAAGCATCGGCCTGGAATGCTGAGGTCGCCAGTTTGAAAACCTGGGCTTGCCTGGTCAAGGCACATATGAAAGTTGATGCTTCCTGTTCCCTCCCCCTCTCTAAAATATATATATATATATATATATATATAAAATATATGGTGTCCCAGATGTTTTGGAAAGTTTAAAAATTTTTTGAAGTCTATTTTTTTCTATAGCTTGCATTTTTAAAGGAACTAAAACAACAATATTTTACTTGAGTCTATCTATGCTTTCCTTCATGAAAGAATCCTAAAAACATTGCAATTTTTTTCTCAAAATCTATTCCAATTAAATAACTGTTTAGTATATAATGATACATATAAGTCAGATGATGCAAACATTGATTTGAAAATAAAAGCTAAATAAATAATATTTGTCTTTTTTACTCTTTGGTATCTACCCTCCATTTTCTTAAATTGTTATTCGGCTCTTGCTTTGCCTAAAATTGGCATCTTGACAATTAACGAATTTATCTTGCTTTTCCATATACCAAATGCCTCATTTGGTTATCTGAGGTGCATAAGTAGTGCAGGGTAGAAAGCTGGCTATATTAAAAATTACATTTCAGAAGACGTTCATGTCAGAATTCGCCTATCAATATCTGTGCAAAGAGTTATGCAGAGTCCTGCTTTAAAAATCAAATCAGTTTCTTAAAAAGATTGATAGTGACCAGTCAAATACTGAATTACATAGAAAAAGAAAGCATTCGTTTGACAATACCCACATTTTATGTCTCAATTGACACTGGCATTTTTTTTCTCTATTCTATACACAAATTTAGTGTTGTTATCGTAACTTCATCAGCCATTCTATTAACAAAAATATTCTTTCCTGCTTTTTCCTGGCACAGGCTTCTTCCTCCTCCCTGCCCACATATGTAGTCTTCCAGTAACTAATCCCTACAGTCCTGGCAGTAGAATCTGAGGTGTTTAGCGTGAGATTTAAAAGAAAGATGGGAGCTTAAGTGCCGATCCTTTTGCTCTAACATACAGAATTAAAGTCATATATCACTCCTTCCTGCAAAAGTCTTCAATCATTAAATGTATTTTAAACATAACTATCTGCACTGGAAATAACCAGGTTGCTATGCATCAGAATGTAGATGAGATCTGAAGAGCTGACTTGTGTCAACTCAGTAATAATGTAAGCTGCACACTGCTCCAGGAGGAAGAGCATGATGGGAAAGACTATTTTGACTCAACTGAAATTAAAAAAAAAAAAAAAACCTTCAATTTCTGTTCCTCTCTCAAACGGATGATCATGCACTAGAAGATCAAAATGCAGGTCAGAAAGGGAAAGAGATGTTTATCACTGGATATTCACTTAGATCAGCGGTTCTTAACCTTTTTTGAGGTACCGAACCCACCAGTTTCATATGCACATTCACTGAACCCTTCTTTAGTGATAAATAAAATATGATTTTTTTTTCCAAATTCAAGACATAGGTATATGTTTTTTTACTGGTGCACAAAATGAGCCGTGCATGAACATCACCTTGCTCAGAGAACAAAACCAACAAAGTGCATGAACTCACAACAAATTACGGTATTACTTTATTCTGGTCTCTGCAGCAGAGGCTTCTCCGAACCCCTGAGACTGACTCATCGAACCCCTAGGGTTCGATAGAACCTAGGTTAAGAAACACTGGTCTAAGCACATGTTCTTGTCATCTGTCTACAAATGAAAAGGAAACTTCTGTGTAAAATACTATAGTACACAGAAAGGGCCAGCAGGAGGTTCACTGTTGTTCATATAGAAATCATACAATAATTAATAACTAATGATGCAAAGATAAACTCTATAATCCACATAGTATCCACAACTGTTAACCTATTTTGGCCCACCCTGTAGAAAAGAAAAACTTCCCTGAGTAAAATGGATTGCCATAAAGGGTGGTGAAAAATTCATTTTTTTAGCTTCTTATCTGCCGTTTTGAATAGACTGAATAGATTCAGATCCAAAGAGAGGGATGAAATACCTATATTTCAGTGTTCCCAATTAAATTATTAGAGATACACTCACACTGTGAATCATAAGATCCTGAAGGTAAATCTTCCATGTGCCTCCAGTCTAAACAGAAGAACACATACTTTTGTTACTCATTGGTCCAGAGGACAACTGAATTCAAATGGCTTGGTCACTGCAGGACTTATTTTCCACACTGTTGATAAGGAGCCTAGAATACACTCAAGTAATCAAATTAAGTGTACTAGGACACTCAGTGATCCAAATCAACATAGGCAGATTTTCCACGCATTTTTTTTTGTAAACAACTCTTCTAATGGTTAAGGGTAGCTTATAGGTCTAAAAGTTTGCAGCCAATTCTTTGTGTCTTTCACCCTAATTCATCACTAGTTTGCCAACCACTATTAAAACACTTTCACATCTAAATGTAAAGGCCCATATCCTGACATTGATCCAAGTGCGGAACTCCCATTGAAGTCGATGAGAATGTTGCATAGAAATCAATGACAGGATATGGGCCTCAAAGCTGGACCATCTCTCCCCTGAAACTTTTTCTTTTTTCTTTTTTCTTTTTTTTTTATTTCATTGACACTCAGAAATTTGAGAGTATTACAAGAAACAAGATACAGAAGCAAAGCATTTGCCCATGAGCTCCATGATTCTCTGCTCCTTCTCTGGCAAAGTTCTTTGCAGGTTTTAGATGCCAACAGTCTCTAAAAGGGGGTGTGAGGGGCTGAAAAAGTGCCAACCTGAGCAGCAGCAATGTGCCTGACTAGGATTTCATCCCTCACTGTGCAGGTGAGCGGGCCTTGTTTTAATCACAGCCTCTGTTTTGGCCAAGACACTGCCTTCACCCTGAATGAGTTCTTTTTCCAGCTCTATTATTGTGTATGACTGTCGGAATTGGCAGTCATAAAATTTTTGACAAAGTGCACTTCTTATTCAAAACTTGAATAATATTGAACATTTCATAGTCTAATTTCTAATAACAAATGATGTGATTTATTCTGCCATGTGATAAAAGCTAGAAATAATCCTTTATGTTTAAATTGAGTCTTTCTTCTAGGGAATGCAAAGCATTTCAGGCATATTAAAGGTAATTCATTTTCGCGAAAAGTCCTGAACACAGTTTTCAAAGATCTTTAAGAATGTGCAGACATCTTAAAATAAACTTAAAAGTGTATTTCTTCCTTACCACCACTGTTACATCTACAGATACAGGGGAAATAGAAAATGACTTCAAGTTTTAAATAAATAAAAGATTAGTTTTCTAAAAGGAACTGCTTTGATTCATTTTGGTGTGCATATTAATCCATGTGTGAAGTGCATAGCCAATTACTAGCTTGGCCTTCTAGGTCACTTGGATGGGTTGTTTAGAATCAGTGGCTCTAAAATTTTAGCTTGCTTTAGAACCACCTGCAGGACTTGATAAAACACAGGTTGCTGGGTGCCACCCCCTCCCCAACTAAGGCCCCCAAATTTCTGGGGGTTTTTGTTTTGTTTTGTTTTTTACAGGGACAGAGAGAGAGATAGATAGGGACAGACAGACTGGAACAGAGAGAGGCGAGAAGCATCAATCATTAGTTTTTCGTTGCCGCTGCAACACCATAGTTGTTCATTGATTGCTTTCTCATATGTGCCTTGACCGCGGGCCTTCAGCAGACCAAGCAACCCCTTGCTGGAGCCAGCACCTTGGGTCCAAGCTGGTGAGCTTTTTGCTCAAGCCAGATGGGCCCGCGCTCAAGCTGGTGACCTCAGGGTCTCGAACCTGGGTCTTCCGCATCCCAGTTCAATGCTCTGTCCACTGCGCCACTGCCTGGTCAGGCCCAAGTTTCTGACTGTACCAGCCTGGGGCAGGTCTGTGTATTCCCTCTTTAGGAAGCACTGCAGCTAATTCTAACCTGGACGATCTCAGAACACTCTGGGTAAAAGCTACCTTCGGAATTCCTTCTAGCTGTTAAACAGTGTAATTCTTTTTTATAAGCCAAATTAGGAAGGCTAAGACAAATATCCTAGGGATAAAGAACAGACACTAGAGACAAAGCTATCACAGAGGTAATGCACAGCTGCCTTAGATAGGTAAACTTTTAAATTCTTTGTTTGATGGCAAAAAAAAAAAAAAAAAAAAAAATGCCCAACCACTTTCCATCCTAAACTTAACCTTTGTAGCATTTTATCTGTCTGTAGTAACATGATTGCTTATTTGTAAGAATATGTAAAATGGCTATCTTTTCAATAGCAATAAAATGACCTGGTTCCATTTTTTAAAATTTGCCATTATATCTCTTAGGTCTGACACGTTGTAACACATTTGGGTTGAGGTTATTGTCTTTCGTGAGGAACAACAGACACCCTCCTTTCTATCATGTGGGGAAACCCTATAAATAGAAAAAACTTGATAGGATTTATAAAATTACTTTTGAATATTTTGATTGTCTACTTAGCAAGCTATATATGGTGCAGCTATATACCTTTTTAAATCAAAGTTCTATATATGTATTAGAATTCTAGAATCGAAATCTCCTAACTTATTCTTCATTACATTGAAAAAAGTTAATTCACCTGAAAAATGTACTTTGTCTCATAGAGAGCTCTTGTTTGAGAGACGAAAGCACCTTCGACACCCCCGACCTCATGAGTTCTTAACCATTGGTGAAGAGCGCCATTGGTGAGGCTCACAGGATTTCACTTCTCAGTGAAATAAAGGGTGTCTTCCAAACTCAGGGTACCTGTTCTTCTGGAATGTCAATGAACAATTGAAAAAGATAACAAATTTTCTTTGTGTTCTAGTTCGTCATGGGCAAAGGCAGAATGCTGTTGGATTAGGTGATTGCTAGGGAAGGCTTTTCCATTTCTAAATTTATGATTTAAGGCTTAGAGCTACAAAGTTGACTCAAGTGTCTATCACATCAAAAGTTACGTAAGAATACATCATTTATATCTTGAATTGATAGTATAAATTATTTCATTCTTAGTCTCCTAAATGCCTTCATATTTCTTTTTATCTGAAAATAAAAGTATTCCTCTCAAGGAAGATCTCAGGTCAAGTGTTCTTACCACAAAACAAAACAAAAATAGTAAATAAAAAATTAAAAAATGGTTCTCCTTGAAATATGAAAAAGTTAAACATTTCTCTGTTTTGACCACTTATTAACATTCTTCACATAATGATTAGCTAGTAATTAGGTTTTTTCCATAATCAGAAGGATTGGGTATAGGAAATTAATATCTCTGATTCTTTGTATATTTTTTATATACTACATAAGTCCTTGTGAGTGCTATAATTATAACCCTTTATAATTGGCAGACATTAATTACTGAAATTGTACAAGAATTTCCATATAATTTTACATCAGAGCCACATGAATACCAAATACATTCATCATGTTTGGAATACTAATGGGAGAAATTAATCTCCAACTATTAAAATATGCAAGACCTTGTATGACTATGATAAAAAGGAGATATGCAGATTCCTGAGTCCTATGTCAGATGTTTAAGTAATATGTATGTACTGTATATGTTTCAGTGTATTAATTCTAGAGCAGCTGGTCTCCACTCAGTGAAAGTAGTCCAGACTCTTCTATAGGGTTAAGAAGAGTGGAAGAAGGCAAGAGTCAAATCATGAAACAGCTCCCAGCCATGGATGGAAAGAGCTGAGTAAGATAAGATCACAAATGTCCTCATGGTGCAGAACTTCTGTTCACTAACTGTTGGCGCTCCACCACTGCCTACTGAATATAGAGTCCAAATTCTTGGCTGCAGACACCATGTCTTAGTCATCTTTGGATCCTTGGTATCTAGCTAGCTCAAGAGTGCCTTGTTTTTGAATTCTTCTGATATCAGAAACCTTGTGTCCCAACTCCAATCCATCTTTTCAGGGTTAGCTGCCAGTATTTCCTTTCATGAAGTTTATGACCCAACCAAGTCTATTTGACCTCCTCAGTTTTCTGAACATAATCCACATTTTCCCCTGTCCTTGTATCTTCTAATTGTGCTTTTTCTCCCCTTTGCCTGGGTACTTTCCTGACCTCTGCCCACCGAGATCATTCCTACCTGATAAAATCTTATCCATTCTTCAATGCTTAAAAAAAAAAAAGCTTCTTCATAAAACTGCCTAAGCTGTTTCCCTGTGAGAAATAATCCCTTTCTTCTAAGTTATTTGTACATTTCTTAGGACTTTTCACTTATTAAGCACATAGCATTCAAATTTCAATATTAAAGTAGTAATGTATATAGTTTACGTATTACATTACACTGTATATTCCTTAAAGGTAAGAATTTTGTTTTATGTCTTCTTCCCCACAAAACATAGCAAAGACCCAGACATCATAATATGCAACAAATATTTGCTGAAGAAATGAATGAATGACTAAATGAACATAGTGGCAATCATCTTTCAGATGTTTAAGTTTAAAATGCGAGGTCAGTACTGTTTTTACTGATGAAGACCAGGAGTTTTAGAGAGGCAGAGAGAGTGTCACAATATCACAGAGCCAAAGGGCTGGAACTCAGGCATTTGAACTTGAACTGTCTGCCCACCACGCAAGGATGACACTTTTTTGGACAAAATTAAAAAGAAAATGCACTTCGGTGTGTTGCTTTTCAGCAACTATAATCCTGTTGCTTTTATAATTCTAAGTATTAGCTTGACCACTTCTTATCTGTATCACCACTTTATTAAGCTCGCTCATTTGTAAACTGAGGCTCAGATATCGTGCTCTCTATGCTTCCTTCCACTCTGAAGTGTGACCTGCTTCTGTCACTCATCCCTCTTTCTCTCCAGCAAAGAAGGTAACTGCCCCAGGTGTGCCCAAGTTTCCCGGTGTTCCATCTTCTGTTCTGTATTTTAAGTGAAGCCCAGTTATCAGCAGGTGGTAATAAATTCAATAGATGAGATCAGAGAATTCATATGTAAAAATTCAGGCTTGATTAAAATTAGACGAAGAAAAACTTACAGATTTTTTAAATAAAAGACCCTTTAAGACATATAAAAATTCAGATAATTGGAGCGGAAAACTAGTTCTACAGATCTGATCCCTAATCTATGAAACTGTATTATGGGAAGTTCCTGTATATCTCATTGACAAGTACAGGGGTGGGGCAAAAATAGGTTTACAGTTGTGACTATGCAAAACAGTTTATTCTTGCATTACCACTTATATTAGTTAATTATTGTATTAGTAATTTTTATTATTAACCCACTTTTGCCACCCCTGCATGTACAGCAAATAGGGTTTAAATCCAAAAGGCTCTGAGCTCCACCCCAACAATCAAAAGTGAAACTATTTCTCTTTCATTTTTAAAATTCCAATTATTCACAGAAAGTTACTCTTCTCTCCCACCTTAGGAAACATGCTGATCCATTCTAATTTAGTATCTCTTTCATGTATAGGTTTTCAGGTCTAAATACCTGCTACCAAGTCAGGCACATCGCAAACCGGTTGACACTATTTCAATATCATTGTCTACATGCCACACTGTGGTTTCTTCCAACTTGTATATTCTACCATGAAAGGCACTCTCACGCCACTCAATCCCAATGCCCAGTCCTAGACCACGGGACTGGCATTACTACTGGGCTCTGCAATTCCTTCTCCAGTATACGTCCTTCTTTATTGACTCTTACGTGGTGCACTTACAGCTTAAAAAGGCTCATAGTTGTTCCTTGATAATAAATGTTTGTCACGTGCATAGCCTTCAAAAGAACATCCTTTGTCCTCTTTAAAGACAGCATACACTAGAGGGAACAATATGGTCCATGTTCCAATAAGAGGGCAGCAGAATACGATAAGAACAGTTATTGGGTTTGAGGAGCACTACAAAGAAACAAATTGGCCTACTTATTAAGCAAGAGACCAAGTGAATCCCTTTAAGGTCTCTAAATTCAGCAGAGGGAACAAAATCGCATGCTTTCTAAATTTGTTTCACAAATTTATTACTTTCTCTCAGCATGCACTGATTTTCAGTTGACTTGATATCAAGGTCTTAAAATCCAATCTAATTTATTATGTTTTCTGCCTGAGCAAAACAGTAACAGGTGATCATAAAGGAAATTAATCCTCAAAGTCATTTTAAAATACAGACAGTCTTCTAACTCAAAAAGCTGCCCATTCTTAGTAGTTATTTGCTATTATATTCTCTCAAAAAAGCAAATAATAAGGTAATGTGATAACTTATTAAGATAAGTGATGCCTATACATAGGTGACTTATGGTTTTCTTTATATACACACACACACACACACACACACAGAAATAAATATATGTCCATATATTTATACTTTGGACTAATATTCTTTAACCCCTTTAAAGCAGACGCAGCCCCTCCAGACAACGATGGACAAAGGCCTTAAGTGGCCGGAGGGAGAGCAGAGCCCCAGTGGACTACGGGTGGAATGGTTAGTAGGCTATTGAGTGGTTGGTCTAACTTCTGCTAGAGACCTGGATTTTGGAAGAGAGAAATGGCAGAATAACATACCACATTTGGCTAATAGGAAGTGCCCACCACCCTTTGGGAAGATTTACTGGCCATTTATAGAAGGCCTGTGTATATAATATGAAAAAGCTGCTCTCAATTTTTCCCCTAACCTTTCAAAAGAGAACTTTGCTACATCTAGGCCTTCTAGATGTAAAGAGGTTGCCAACATACAATAAAGTAGAGTTAGAAAATCACACATCTGGCAAATGCCAAATTAAAAAGTATATCAAAAGAAATGTTTTCGGAAATGATTTTTAGAAAAGGAACAGTTAGACTACCTCGAGAAACTACAATGTGACATCAGGAGCGACATGTCCACATTTGTTCAGTGGGTTAGAGGACATGGAGTAGAAGACCTTCCGGAGGAAGAAATGAAAGTTCTATGCCAGACTGATCATGTTTAGAAGACATTTTCATGCTATAACCATTGTTTTATGGATGCATTTGTTCCTCACTGCTGTGTAATAGTTGACAATGCTAAGTACTTTTTCTGAAATACCTTTCTACATATTCTGAAGTGCCTGAAAAAATTAGAGTTACTAAAGATCTTGTTAAAATTCATATCAAATATTGTTACCTTGGGAATGGCCAAACCACCTCTTTGAACAATAGCCATTATATTTGTGCACTGGCTCAAAGGAGCGGAAGTAAAAGAACTTTAAGTGAGGCCAGATGAACCACAGTCCCTTCTTGTCACGCATTCTGTTTTACTTCGTTGTGTATCTAGTGTGTCTACTGGACAAATGAGTCCTAATTTACAACATCTAATCTTTCTAGATGTCAAAGAGGTTGCCACTGTGTGACAAAAATAGTAGGCTACTACATTTTGTGTGTTTGTGTTAAAATTCCTAGGAAAGATTGTCTTCTGAAAATTTGAGTATTGCCCACTTGGTTGGTAGAGGAGGGGGAGAGGCAAAGGGTGGTCTTAGGCTACAATGTTCATATTTTGAAGACATCTTCAGATTATAACTCTTAATGTGTGTGCAGCTCTTTCAGAACTGCTGTGTATCTAGTAGACAAATTAAGTCCTCATTTGAAACATCTAGTCCATATGGACGTTTAGAAGTGCCCAAGGTATGTTAAATGTAGAAGTAGTAAATACCACTCTTGTAAATATCTTTTTGCTAAAATTCATAGGAAATAATTATCTTCCTATACCAGCTCTGTAAGCAGTATACTATCTAGTCTATACTTGTTCAGTAGTTCGGAGGAAGTGGGAGGGAAAGAATTGCAAATTTTAATATGCTAGTATGTTCATATTTGGACATTTTCAGATAAAACCACTTTTGTATGTTATATGCATTTTGTTTGGCTGTGTATATAGTATATATAATGGAGAAATAAGTCCTAAAATTGCAATGTCTAGGCTCTAGATGTTCAAAGAGGTTGCTGGTGTATGACAAAGTAGTAAAATTAGCACATTTTGTACACTTTGTGTTGAAATTCATACGAAAGGCTTGTCTTGTATAAGTGACTTTCGGATATGAATTTGTTCAACTACCTCTAGGTGTTACACCTGCCTGTACTTGTCCACTGGATTGGTGGTGGAGAGAAGGACAAGAGAGAGAGTGGTTCAGACCAACATGGTCATATTTAGAAGATACCTCCGATTATAACCATTGTTATATGTGCAATTTTAACAGTGCTGTGTACATAGTAGACAAGTAAGCTCTTATATGAAATATCTAGTCTTTTTAGACATTTAGATGTGCTTGATGTATTTAAAAGTAGAAATAGTAGAATAACAGTTCTTGTAAATAACTTCTAAAAACTGATAGGAAATATTGCCTTTGGACATGGAATTTTTAAACCACCTCTCTGAACAGTGTGCTCTGTGGACTTGTTCACTGGATTGAGGGAGGTGGGAGGGAAGAAAGTGCAAAAAGATGTTTTGCTAGTGTGTAATAGAAAATTTTAGTTTATCCTTTGCCCTATATGTAATGTGCAATTCATTTAACTCTACTGCATATATTGTGAATATACTAGACAACTAAGTCCTAATTTTATAATAACTAGTCTCTAGATATTAAAGCGGTTGCCAATTTATAACAAAAGTAGAGTTAGTAAACTAACAAATTTTGTGCATTTGTGTTAAAATTCATCGAAAGGCCATCTTCTCGAAGGGACTTTTGTAAATGAAATTGTGAGATCACCTGAGTGACACAAGTGCCTACTCAACTCACTGGGCTGATGGGGGATGGGGGATGGGGGATGGGGGACAGAGGGCAGGAGACAGGAGAGGCTGGGAAGAAGAAAGGGTTCCAGACTGGAGTGTTCCTGTGAACAAGACTCTTTCAGATACAACCATTATTACATGCGTGTAGTTTATTCAACACTAGTGTATCTATAGTGGACAAACTTTAGTCCTTATTTGAAACATCTAGTCTTTCTAGATGTTTAGAAGTGCACAAAGTATGTTAAAAGTAGAGGGAGTAAAATAACACATTTTGTAGATATCTTTTTTTACAATTCGAATTAATTTTTATTTTTTGGTTTATTTATTTTGGAAATTGGATAATCAAAATGATCAAGCCAACTCTCTGAGAAGTATAAGTTATTGTCTTTTTGCTGGTTCAGGGAGGAAGGAGAAGAAAGTGCAAAGGGCTTTACAGAGCAGGCTTAGAGTTAGGCAGGATTAACCATCTTCCTGTGTTCCTGTGTGCTTTGTTTTACTTAGCTGTGTATGTAGTGTGTCTCAAGGACAAATGTCCTAATTTACAACATCTATTCTTTCTAGATGTTGCAGGGGTTGCCAGTGTATGACAGAAGTAGTTAGTACACAAATATATTATGGTTTGTGTTAAATTTCAAGGAAATACTGTTCTGAAAACAACCTGAGGAAGTAAAATTGTTAAAATCCCCTCTTAGCATTACAGATGCTTATTCTGCTCGTCCACTGGGTTGATGGAGATGGCAAGGAGAAGGGTTCTAGGCCAGAACGTTCCTGCCTATTGAGAAGACACATTCAGACTACAGCTTCTGTGCAGTTTGTTCAGGGCTACTTTGAATAATGAACAAACTTAAATCCTTATTTGAAACATCTAGTCTTTCTAGATGTTCGAAAGCGCACAACATGTCAAGTTAAATACCCTTTAGGTATTTTTTTCTGTTACTTCACAGGAATGGTTATACTTGGGGAATGGAATTTTTAGACTTGATGTCTTGGAGAGCAGGCTGACTGCTCATGGGGGCAGGATTCTGTGCCCATGAGTCTTTAGACAAATTCAGCTTGTCTAGCCATAGTTACATATTTGTTTCAGTTAATAGCGCTTTGTATTTAAGGGTAAACAAGTCTTAATGCCCAAAGTATATTAAAAGCAGAGATAGTAAAATAATCCTTTTATGATTGCCCTTCTGTCAGTTTTTAGAAAGGAGGACTGTCTCCTGGCAGGGAGTGTCTTTGTTAGCCCACCTCTTGGAGCTTCTGTCCTGTATTTAGCTGCTGAAATGGTGGAGGGAGAAGAGAAAGGGTGAAGAGAAGGGCTCTTTGCTAGTATCTCCGTATCCAGCAGAAAGTTTTGGGCTATAACCATAGGTCTATATGTGCATTTCTGTCAAGTTCCTGTGTTTACCATGGACACGGTTCTTTATTTGCATCATCAGAGCTTTTTAGATGTCCTGCGGCGACACTGTATGATAAAGGGCAGAGCGAGTGAATTCACAAATTTGTAAATACCTTTTTGTTATAATTGATAGAAAAGAGGCATCCTGGACATGGAATTGTTAAAGCATCCCAGGAACAGGTGGCAGGACTTGTTCACTAGGCTGATGGCAGAGGAAGGACAGAGGGAGAGACAGGTGTAGACTTGTTCACATTGACACTGTGGTGATTCCCTTGATGTGTGTGCCTCTATGGCCGCACTGTAGAACCACACTGCTCAGTATTCAGTGTAAACTTGCCTCCTTGCTAAAAGTAGAGCATAATTATCTTAGAAGCATTATACTTTGTATACTCTGCTGCTTTGTGACACATTTTAATTGAACATTAAAGGAACGCAGTATAGTAACTGCCAGTATCTTTATCTAGAGGTCTGTTGCCATTTTTGTCCTTTATGGAAGTTTTGTTACCAAGAAAGACAAGATTACATTTTCTCTTTTTTTACTTTTTTTTTTCCCTTCCAGATTGAGCTGGTGTCGTGTATTCTTGGTAATCAGAATACTCATATTTTGGGATTTTGAAGTGGTAAATATTCAGATGTGTGAAAAAGCACGACACATAACTATACGATCTTAATAAAAATGTAAGAAATGTATAGAAACACAGGGGACATAGAAGGACATGTCAGACTGTGAACTGCTTGGGGTTATGGATGGCTTGGTTCTTTGTTTCTTGTGCTTTTCAGTTTCCTATTACATACACATGTTAACTTTTAAGCAGTATTTTAAAAACAAAGAAAAAATTAAAGCATAAATATATATACACATGTATATGGATATATATGTACTATATTATTTATAACTTTGTGTAAAGACAAGTATCAGGAACAAAAGAGAATAACTATGTTTCAAACTGTGAGGAGCTCTATGCCAATTGATGGAACTCAATTCTTACAAGCCTTGTAATACAGGTTAACTCACTATCACTCTCTTACACTGGCTATTACATAGCTGTAAGACTGCCACTCGTTCTGATTTCTACTAGAGATTGTAGTAGAAAACGAGATGATAGGGCCACATGACATAATGCATTAAAGGCAGTTGAGACAATCACATAAAGTAACTCCTACAGTTTAGGGGTGACAATGTTGAGGTATAAGAAACTTATTAAGTCCCACATGGACTGTACAAGACCTACCTGTACCTCAGCCCAGACAGGCAAAATGCCCTGCCTAGCACCCAAGACCAGCTTCCTGAGTAAGTGTATACTCTACATTTTAACAAAAAACAAACAAAAGAACTGCAGATCAACAACAAAAAAGGAATTATAAAAGCATTACAGCCTTTATTTCTGTCACTCAGAAACCATCCTTGTTAAAAGCTAATCCATAACCCACAGCACAACCTCACAAAATCTGGGGTTTTTTTCTTTCCAAACCAGTTGCACCCCAGAGTTGTTCTGGCGTCTTTCACAATTTAGACTCCAAAACCTCTTCTGGAAATCCCATGCCTGGTGACCTTCCTGTCACTTTCTCCCCTCCACTCTTTCCTGCTCCTGTAGTTCTGCCCTCTACTTCTTCTTCCAACTATGCAGCACAAACCCAAAGGAACTGGGCAGGAACAGGTGAAAGACGTTGACAATACCCTCTCAGGCGGGCACTGGCTGGAAATGTCTCCATATAATACTGTTGATACCCAGGGGCACCTAAGAAAGTGACATATCTATGAAAGGAAATTCAGGAATGATCAGAAATCTACTAGCAAAGAGAAAATAATAGAGAACCATCCAAGAAGTTCTCATGGCCGGGAGACCGATAACAACAAACACATAAAATGGATTAGCCCCAGTACTGTCCAACTTTAAACTGTGAGAAATCCAAAAGACAGCAAGCATAGCAGAGAGTTTTAAACTAGTGTCCAGTTCTGTGTTAGCTTTGGTACTCACAAAACCAAACCAAGCAAATCGAAGAGGAGGCCGGGTGGAAACGTTCCTATTGCTCAGGCACTGGCTTTTGAAAAGAGGCAGATTGCATACACCCAGCATTCAAAAGACAGCAGTCACTAGGGGGCTGTTGTCCCAGTCATTTCCATCAGAGCCTCCTACTAAGAAAGCAGAATCAGTCTTACCAAAAATCAGCTTCTGCCCTGCCTTCTATAACCCCACCACCCATGATGTATTTGGGGGAATGAAGAAGGGAACAGAGCATTGAAGTCCAGGCGAAAGTTATCAGCCTCCTTCAAACTGCAGTGATCATGACTAGAGGCCAGGTGAGGTGGGAGCCTCCAGGAATTGTTTGAGAGTCTTGGAGGACAGGGGAGTGTGAGGAGGGAGTTTCTGGAAGAGCGTGTCAGATTCCCAGCCTTGAGAGGGGTACAACTCCATAAATAACAGAACTTGTGTCTCCTTTGTAGAGTTCAAGGAAAGCAACCTTGCTGGAGGAATCTCTCGAGGGGATGAGCCCCAAGGGTTTCCTTTTCTTATGATTTTGAAAAAATTTTTTGAATTTACTGATTCCATGAGAGAGGAAGGAAAGAGAGAGACAAGAACATCAATCTGATCCCGTATGTGCCCTGAGCAGGAATCGAACCGGCAACCTCTGTGCTTCGGGACAATACTCTAACCAGCTGAGCTATCCAGCCAGGGCAAGGGTTTCAACATAGATGGTCTGTGAATAAAAGGAGATCATCCCGAAAACCATTCCCTTTTCTTGCCATTCAGTGACTTCACATCACTTAAAGGAGCCAGGAGAATTTGAGCCGGTAGACCAAGCAACATTTATACCTACATTTTCAAATGGTTCTTTTTAGAGTTTTCTAATATTCTCCATTTTTCTCCCTACCTTTCATGTTGTGTCTGGAGCCACAGCTTAATGGTGCCATAACAAAATGTTTTTCAACCACTGGCCCTCAGGCTCGTGCCAGTTTGCCAGGAACTGTAATCTCTATACAACATCAGGGTGGTTACCTTTTTGTGCACCATCACCAGTCTGGAGACGAGTGATTGAAAAACACTGTACAACACATGTTTCAGTTGCCTACGAGGTAATTCTGCACTACCTCCTTCAGGATTTTGCTTCTTGGGATTACAGATGCAAACTAGCCCCCAAACAAGTCCACTTGTATCCAACTCCACTGGGGCCTAGTCCATCACCTTCTCTCACCTACCGTTCTGCAACGGTCCCCAAAGCAGTCCTGCTTCTAGTCCTGCCCTCTCTCACTTACCTTACCTCCACATTGTAGGTAATTTTCTTACAACATAAAGTGGGTTGGACACAGAATAAAATAAAAACTCCTCACCTTGCCTTTCAACAGCCAGCATGTTCTGCCTTCCACTTCCCCCTCGGACCTCATCTCTCTCATCAAACGGCTTACTGGGTGGCCCTCCTCCGCTGCACTGTCCTCCCCTGACCTAAGTGCATCCGACTTTCTTCTTTGATCTCCTGTCACATGTGAAGCCCTCGCCTGCCTCAGAGCCATTATTCAGTCTGGCTGGTTCTCCCAGTTTTTCTTTTGGGATAATTAATTGACCCCTTTTTTTTTTTTTTTTTTTTGACAGAAAGAAAGTCAGAGAGAGGGTCAGATAGGGACAGACAGACAGGAAGGGAGAAAAATGAGAAGCATCAATTCTTCACTACAGCTCCTTAGTTGTTCATTGATTGCTTTCTCATATGTGCCTTGACCAGGGGGCTACAGCACAGTGAGTGACCCTTTGTGCAAGCCAGCGACATTTGGGCTCAAGCCAGCTGCCATGAAGTCATGTCTATGATCCCATGCTCAAGCCAGGGACCCCTCACTCAAGCTGGTGAGCCCTTGCTCAAGCCAGTGACCTCAAGGTTTAGAACCTGGCTCCTCTGTATCCCAATCCAATGCTCTTACCACTGCGACCCACCTGGTCAGGCGACCCCTTTTTAGAGGGTCTTAGCTAAGGGTCATCTCCTCTGAGAAGGTGTCTCTGACCACTGGATCTAAGTCAGCTTCTCTTGCCAATTTCTGCCATAACATCACAGCAGCTTGCAGAGGGGAAGGGTTCCTGTCACTGCTCACAATTTCTAGTTGAATAGCAGAATACATATTTTCTCAGCTGTTATTTTTCTTCCCTAGGAAGGACAAATGAAATGACTGTGGGAATTTCAAAGTATGGGAAGAAAGGGCTGTCATGGGTTGACTGGCTGATGGAGGAAAGTCTCTGAGAACGAGGTGAGAGCAACAGACGTGAGCAAAGGAAAAAGAAACGTAATGCTGTAGATGTCAATATGCCTTTCAATAAACAACCCTGTCTCTTCAGTGAAGGAGGAAAGAGAGTGAACATCAAAACAGCAAATTCCTGGGCTTCAGAAGGACGTAAAAGGTCAAAAACCTGCTAAGCAAATGGGAAAGAACGCTGGTTAGGGACATTCAGATGGATGTGAAGTGCCACCACGCCAAGTCTTCATTTAGTTGTCCATTCAGTAAACACGTATGGAGTCCCACTTCATACCAGGCAACACGTTTGCTTCCAGCATCGCAAAGACAGCGAGGCACCTGCATTTGAGTTAGAGGGTACACACTGTGTAGTTAGTGTCCATGGTGTCCCAATGCCCAGCCCCCTCACGTGACTCCCTTTGGCTATAGTTAGAAATGAGACTTAGGTCACTGACCTTCCCTTGTCCGGGTTGGGTTCTTCCATTTCATAAAAGTATCATGCCAGGCATTTTTGTATGGCATTCATAAATACCTCATTATATGAGCTTGTGAACTATGAAGACTTTGCAAAATATCCCCATTTCTCTCATTGCCTTTTCTCTCGTTCCATTGCCATGGAGCACTGGAGTTTTTAAGTACTTGTTATCCAGGGAAGAGGAAAAACTTTGCTTATCCCACAGTTTTCTATGCGATATATATAAACTAAACTATAATAGCAATACTCCATTCATACAAGTAAAACATAATTATGTATATTACACTTCAATATAACCTTTTTTAAAAAATAAATGACGCTAAACAGAGCCCTTCTGTAATCTGGCCACTACTTAACCTGTTTAACCGATATTAGCTTTCCTGCAGCACAGAGTAACGAGTCCTAGAGACCTGAGTAAGTCAAACCATCCCTATGGCTGAAGCCGTAGGACAGCAGCTTAGAATTCTCTCTTCTGTCCTCTTTTCCCTTGCAAACCCTCCCTTCTATTTAAGTTCCATCTCAAACCCTCTACTTTTGACATTCCAAAGAGTTCTAAGTTATCTGAGAATTCTGCAATATCTAAAATTGATAACATCTCTTTTAATAATAAAATTCTAAATCAACAGTCCAGCATTTAAAAGGTAAACCCCCACCCCTTCAAAATAATTAGCCCCACATAAACAATTAAAATATACAATCCCTTGAAAATTTAAGGCTGCAGCTATCTGGGTAAAGAGTCTCAGACTGAGAATTTAAAAAAACACAAAATAAAAATCAGAAGACCAAAAGCACCTGATGTTAAAAACAAGGATGGGTTTAGATCTTATGGCTAAAAATTAAATAAATACTAGAATTTTTTTATTATACTTAATAAGAACTTATAAAAACGCATCCAAAGGCCACACCAATGTTCCGAAATAGCTGGGGCTGTGTCGACTCAGATGGCTTATTCCATCCCTCAGGAATGCAAGTTGTTAATGGCAGCTTGAGAGATGAGGTGATCTACCCATAAACACAGGGCTCTGAGTCAGCCTGAATGCTGCTGATTTTCATGCCAGACACATACACTTTCAGCTGGAGGGTATTTGTTGAGAGCTGCCGTGGAGAATGCCCACACTTAGTAAAAAATGCACCCCCTTAGCAACCACTAGTGAATGAAATACAAACCCACTAATCAGGATTTGGAAATTGTGGGGGGAAAAAAAGAAAAATTATGAAAAATAAAAAACAACACGTTATGGTCAGGTATTCTGACATGAGTACAGGTATACAAAGAAAAAAAGAAGTTCTAGAAATCCAGGTTGAATACTTCAGGTGTTACCCACACTACCCTTCCTTTGTGATCCCTGGGAATGTTGCCCAAATAAATTCTGGAAGCTCGAATCTTATTTTTTAAAATGCCTGGACTGGCTCTTCACACCCTGCGAACAGCATTTAGCAGTGGGAATTTATTTGGGTTGGTGTGCTGAGACCTATGCCATGCCAACTGAAATTTCTTTGGAAAGAGGGTATCCACCTCTAAATGAAATCTATTGGAAAATGAGAAACCAGCTACAAGCCGGTATCTTACCAATATTTCTGATTACATGCACCTACTCACCCTACGTAGTGGGCCAAATATCTGAATATTTCATGGAAGTAACAGGGATTGGTGCTCAAGAAAAAATAAGGGAAAGCACCCTGGCATTAATTCATACAAAGAATTCCTGGCTCCCACTTCCATTTCCTCTACTAAGCACGCCTATGCCAGGTGGGGGCAAATCAACTAACCAATTTGAGTCTCATACCCTGACTGGGAAAGCAGAGACTCAAAGGCTTGCTTTATTAGAATTTGTCCAGTATCTTCTGTGCACTTAATATGGGCTAGGGTCTGCAGTAAGTGGTGTGTTAAGTATAGTCACTATTTTCAGGAACTTACCACTGATGTAGAGAGGAATACAAGTACCCAAGCATACAAATAACATACAACTTGTTGGGCAGACAAAATATATTATGCTCACTTTGTTAAAGATAGCGCTGCCCACATGGAAGCCAGTTGCCCAGGTGATTGCTTGGGATGGATGTGATTATGTTAATGTGTTGGGGGAGGGCTTTCGCACCAAAAGGTTTTAAAAGGAGGAGAGATCACGTTGTTCCATGAAAAGAGTGATTGCGTTCTAGGAGGAGGGCAGAGAGCAGAAAGGAGAGCAGATTAAGGCCACGTGGAAACAAGGAGAAGCAGCCAAGATGGTGGAGTGCTGAGAGAGAAACCAGTTAGAGCAGAGTATGTGCAGAGAGAAGGAGAGGGGGAACAGAGCGGAATAAGTCTGGTGAGCTAGAAACCTTTGATTCTAGGAAACTTGAATAAGTCAGTAGCTTTATGAGCACTGCATGAGTGGGTTTTGGAGCCCAGTGTGTGTTTTTACTCGTCCTCTGGGTGCAAGCTAGGATTAAAGATGATGGCCCACCAGTTCTTGGCTCCATTGTTTCATTACCATCTGTCCCAATCCAATGCGAACCTACATGAGCCAGGTGGCTGTGATGGTGGCTGTGGCTACTGGCTTTACACAACTAAATTTACAAAAATTTCCAGAAAGAAAAAGTAAGGAGTATACATGTAAAAACAAGAGAGAGAGTGAACTTAATCTGGGAGAACATCTCTTTAGGGAATGATATTTAAGCAAAGAGGGTGGGAAAGGAGGGGGTGGAGAGAACATTCCAAGACAAGGGGATAACATGTGCAAAGGCCCCAAGGCAAGGAGGAGTTTGAAACTCCTGTGGTTCCATCCAGGGGGAGAGTGGCAGGAGATAAGGCTCATTGTGTTATTACAAGAATCAAAGAGAAATGTGTGTGAACACGCTTTGCAGATACAGAACCCTGAGCCACTGTGAGAACTAATACCATCATCAGCGTTTCAGGGCTCTTGTCCTCAGCACCAGAAGCCTCGGGTCAAAAAACAAACAAAAAAGAAAACAACAACAAAACACACACACATACACAAACACAAATTTTACTTCTTCCAGCTATCCTAAATTGATTATTCCTCTCAGCTTTCCTATCAACCAAAGAGTAAGATTTTCAATTTACACTGATATTAAAAACTCTTAAAATAAGATCTAATTATTTCTCCTTTATGTACCCAATGGGACTTCTTTAAAGCTCGAAGAAAAATATTACTGACACCCTTCCATGTCCTGGCAGCAGCAACATAAACAGGCCCTGGCCAGGTAGCTCAGTTGGTTAGAGTGTTGTCTGGATACACCAAGGTTGCAAGTTCCAACCCCAGTCAGGACATATATAAGGCTCAACCAATAAATGCATAAATAAGGATGTAAAGCCAGTAGTCTGGGACACCCTCACAGTCGTCTGACCCATGCAGGTTCCCATTGGATTCGAACAGTCGGCAATGAAACAACAAAGCCAAGAACTGGTGAGCCATCAGCTTTAATTCTAGCTTGCACCTGGCAGGCAAGCAAAAATACACACTGGGCTCCAAAACCCACACATTCAGTGCTCACAAAGCTACTGACTTATCCGAGTTTCCTAAAATCAAAGGTTTCTAGCTCACCAGACTTATTCACTTCTGTTCCCCATCTCCAGCTCAAACTCTGCACAAACTGGTTTCTCCCTCAGCACTCTGCCATCTTGGCTGCTTCTCCTGGCCTCCATGTGGCCTTAATCTGCTCTCCTCTCTGATACTAATCCCAGGAACCGAGAGAGAGCAAGCTCCCGGTCTGCCCCACTTTATAGTATAGATTCAAGACCTTTAATCCCCTCTACAAACAAGAAAGTCTCTGATACAAAGTCACTCATCTGAGGCACAATGGGATTCCTCATGAGAGTGCACCACCCTACATCATCCAATTAGTCAAGGTTGTAGGGAAAAGCTTACTCTTAAAGCCAAGCCTTAGGCTATAACGACCTGGCCTGCCCACATTACAGCCTTTCCCTTACACCCTTCCCAAGCATGAGGGCAAATAATATCACCTGGGTGATGGGCTTCCATGTAGGCAGCGCCATCTTTAACAAAGTGAGCATAATATATTTTATCTGCCCAACAATCCACCCCTATGCTCACTTTACTACCCACAATCTACACCACTGGCATTCCTGTACAAGGAAATTAGGCACATTATACAAATTACAACAGCATGACAAATCATACAATTTCAACAATTACAAAGGTACACACATTTCACCAGTCTGTGAGCACTTTGCCAAAAGCACAAAATGTCCTCGGCCTTCTTTCTTGCCGTTTGAAAGGCTTCACGGGGCAGGGGGAGGACCTCAAGGAAAGCCGCCCCCACCCCCATCAGGGTATTTCACATTGTCCAAAATCCATAAGTCCATTCAACAAAGTAGCCTGTGCCCATCGGTCATAGTCCAGGAATTCAGTCCACGCACATGGGGTGTTAGCCTCCCCCCTCATCCCTGCCATCATGGCAGGTCTCACACTGTCCTAAAGAGAAGCATGTGGCAATGGCAGTCAGCATTTCCATCTCTGTTCTGGGGAGCATGATGGCATCCAACCCTATGTCCCAAAATCGTGGACCTACCAGCAGCTTGGCAGGCACTCCCTGCCGTTTCAGCTGGGCTCTCATCTTCTAGAGACTGCGAATTGCAAGTCCAGCTTGATTCTCCTCATTCTCCAAAGAGGAACTGAAAACACCAGCTCCTGCTGCTGGGCTCGAGCTCCGGGCCACCGCTGCCTTCTGCTCAGCAGGCCTTGCAGCTCCAACCCCAGCCTCAGCCCCAGCCCTGGCCTCGTGCCTCTGCTGGCTCTCCAGAACATCCAGGGCAATCTCCAACTCACGAACCTGTGATTCCTTCTCCAGCGTCTGCTCCATATCCAGGCGAATCTCGCAAACCTGGTTGGTCTCCTCCTCCAGCGCTTCCTCCAGCTCCAGGGTCAGCATCTCTTTCTCCCATGTTTCCTCCAGCTCCTTCCACTGCTTGGTTTGCAGGTCCCCGGCAGCCTCTTCCATAGAGCTCTTGGTTTCCTCACACATGGCTGTAAAATTCAGCCAGCCTACAGTCCCCCAAAAAACAGCTATGGGAAACCATAACAGCAACCAGTCCTCTGCTCCACCGCTCAAAGGTGGTGGTGGCTCCATGCCGATCTGTATAGAATCCTGCCACAGACTACTCCAAATGTAAAGCCAGTAGTCAGGGACACCCTCACAGTCGCCTGACCCGTGCAGGTTCACAGTGGATTCGAACAGTCGGTAATGAAACAACAAAGCCAAGAACTGGTGAGCCATCAGCTTTAATTCTAGCTTGCAACCAGCAGGCAAGCAAAAACACACACTGGGCTCCAAAACCCACACATTCAGTGCTCACAAAGCTACTGACTTATGCAAGTTTCCTAAATTTAAAAGTTTCTAGCTCACCAGACTTATTCACTTCTGTTCCCCATCTCCAGCTCAAACTCTGCACAAACTGGTTTCTCCCTTAGCACTCTGCCATCTTGGCTGCTTCTCCTGGCCTCCATGTTGCCTTAATCTGCTCTCCTCTCTGATACTAATCCCAGGAACCGAGAGAGAGCAAGCTCCCGGTCTGCCCCACTTTATAGCATACATTTAAGACCTTTAATCCCCTCTACAAACAAGAAAGTCTCTGATACAAAGTCACTCATCTGAGGCACAATGGGATTCCTCATGAGAGTGCACCACCATACATCATCCAATCAGTCAAGGGTGTAGGGAAAAGCTTACTCTTAAAACCAAGCCTTAGGCTATAATGGCCCGGCCTGCCCACATTACAGCCTTTCCTTACACCCATCCCAAGCATAAGGGCAAATAATATCACCTGGGCGATGAGCTTCCACATGGGCAGCGCCATCTTTAACAAAGTGAGCATATTATATTTTATCTGCCCAACAAAGGAGAACAACAAATCAGCATTTCTCACTCTACTTTCTCTCTTTCTCTCAAATCAATTGGTAATTGTTTTTAATGGAGAAAAGCTGAACACTCCCTCTATCCACTAACTTCCTCTCTGCCACTCATTTTTCAGTGAAATTTTAAAGATGGGATGTAAAAAATGGTGTGACTGAGCTCATTTCCAATAAACTCATTCATTCATTCATTCATTCACTCAACTCCTTTATTCCTTCAATCAGCAAATATCATTTATCCATTTCTGTGATGTTAAATATGAGGATTCAGAGACTGATTTTATTATACTAATTTAGTGTCGCTATTATCCAGATGAACCAAGACACTGGGGCAGATTTCCATTTAAGTTATGTCCTTATCTCCTTGCTATAAATAGAGCGTTATCCCTTAAGGATGGCTTGAATTCCAGTGTTGCTCTGGCATCAAGAAGACTTAAAAGCCAAGGGTCAAGAATGGAAAGGGAGGGAGGAAGGGACAAACAGAGTGAGAGAGAAAATAAATAAATAAAAAGAGGATGAAGGGGAGGAGGAGGGGAAAGGGAAGGAGAGGAGGGCGAGAAGGGAGAGAGAAGAGAGAAATGGGACCTTAGCAAGGGCATGGGATTGGGGTTGGCACTGATGTGCACACAGGGTACACTAATGACAGTGTACATAGACAGTATGCTTGAATGTGAGCTCACTTCTCTTCTCTGAAGAGTGTATCAGGAGACAGCATTGCTTGGAAGAGATTCTTAAACCAAAGTCATCAATAAAGCTTGTGCCTACTTCAATAAGTGCTGTCTCCAGACTGTTTTGTGCTCTGTCTTCCATACACTGAATACCTTGGGAAAACTGAGCTGACAGTGATGCATAGCAAGAGATTAGGCAAGTGCTGCAAGGAGGAGCAGAATGAAAGGACTGCTTCTGAAAAGACCACATAGGAAAGGACACAGAATCAAGCAGAGGCAGAAGCATTAACATGGTAGACAGACTGGGAAAGGGGTACTGTTCCAAAGGAGAAACATGAAACCCTTTGGGCGTGTTTAACTACAGATGGCAAAGCTAGCTTTGAATTGCCCACAAACCAACAAGAAGCACAGAGATTCAGAATAATTTATAAATCACAAAAATTGTTTTCAGAACCCTAGAAACCTCTCTTCCAGTAAGCCACCATGGCTCTCTGTCAGCCCATTTCGGCACATACACAGAACTGGAACTAATGGGAGCAGGGAAGCTGCTAGATGCAGAATCAGATTTTTTTTTCTCCAGAAATAAAAACAAACAAGGTGAAACACAGCAACTGGGACAACCTAGTAAAGAGAAATGTCAAGAGCTAAGCTAGTTAGAAATTTGCTCTTAAAAAGGAGATAGTCTCCTATTCTGTACAGGATCAGGAAATAAAGTTAAGATATAATAGGATAGTAAATTTTTAAAGGAGACCCACAAAGTCTACTGCCAATAAACACATGATATATACTTCACAGAGCTACTTTTCCAACCGCAACAGCAAAAAACACAATAGGAAATCTGGAAGAACAATAGCTCTTGCCTGGAATCCTGCCTTGCTTTGCCATTTTCTGATTTATCAATCCTTAGCTACCCTCCTTTTAGTTATACAAGCACTGTAAACAGTCCTGAAATTGTGCACAGGACTTCGCTACAGTCATTTTACTCTCTGTTCCAAATTACAACTTTGACTCTTTAAAAAGTGTAAAAAATTAGATTAAATGTTCCCTGAAAAATACCACCACCAGCATACCCACCATTCATGCCAAAAATGCTTTCAATAGAACTTACCAAGTAAGTGTTAAAATAAGATTAAATCAATGTGAAAGGCCCAAGTCCTTGCCAGTAGAGGGGATTCACACCGCCCATCTCCTTTGAACACACATTAAATATTTACCTACTTGGAAAAGCAATTGTTAGAAAAAGGTACATTTGTATTAAGAAACAGAAGCTGCTTCATATTTTACGACTTATTTTTAGCTCATCAGGCAACAGATGTGAGGAACCACTGTTAGGCCTGTCTACGGAACTGCTTCAATGAGGAACCACTGTTAGGCCTGTCTACGGAACTATTTCAAGCGCTAGTTCTAGGCCCACGGTTTGTGGGCAAAAAAAAAAAAAAAAAAAATCACTTATTAACATTCATGTAAACGGTGTTCTTTTACAAAGGCAGTAATGACCATACATTTTTGCTTTAACTATTCACCTACTGACCATATTTAGAGCACAAAAAGCAATTTGTAACGATTTTCCCTAGTCTTTGAACTGATTATTCAACTCAAAATTAAAACAAAGGTATTTTTTTTATTTTTTTAACTTGATAACAACTTATTAATGATGATATATAATCTTGGCTTCTTTCATCAAAAACAGACTTCTCCAATCAAAGGTTATATTACCAACTCCCAGTTCTAGGCTTTATTCTCTCTGATTTAGACAATCTAAATGATCTCTTAATTAGTCTCTCTTCCTCTAATCTCTCTTTCCTCACTCCAACCCCTCGGGTGTCAGGATATCTATCTTCCTAAAAAACAAATCCAATATAAGAATTTTTTCTCTCTATTCATTGTAGAAGATAAAATCCAACTCCCCACCATAACATTTCTACGACAAACCTCACCCTCCAATACCATTTCCTGCTCTGCCAATCAACCCTCTTCAACACCCCATTCATTTCCAAGTGCTCACACCTCCATTCTTGCATTCTCTGTCTGAAATACACTCTCTTCATTTGCACCTGTCAAAACTCAACTCAGGAGCAAAAACTTTGGACCACCCTCTCTCATCCTCAGAGCCTTTAAAATGCCATTCTGCTTTGCATACTTCATCTTAAAACATTTGCGGATTTTGTTGCGCCAGATAAACCTTTATTCTGTGTGCCTTTTAACAAGAGGTCACAAAGCACCTTCTGCATACATCACTTAGGGTGCATGTAGGGAATCACTCATCTAACCTTGAACCCTCTATGACTTGGCTTGGGAACTTTATTTAAAAGCCCTTAGTGAATGTCTCTTGGATGCAAACACCAAGAAGCTGTGTGAGTGGGTGACCTTTGTGCAGACACAAAGGAATGCATGTGAACGGGCTTTAGAAAATTAGACTAGAGGTTCTAGATTGCCCCTTCCTTTGTGCTTGTTAATTAACAAAAGAAAAAGAATGTACTGACCCAAATTAACCCTTTCTCCATGTTGGCAAAATGGCTATTAGTCTTTCCCCTTATCGCCTGGCCTCCCTCCCTTGTAATCCTGTTACCTCTGTTCTGCTTCTGATCAATAAAAGCTAAGGGAGAAGGAAATCTAAGAGATCTTCTTTGCCTCCCTTGGCAGGCTTCCCCCTCTCCCTCTTGATGTAAGTTTGTGTCTTGAGTAACTTCCATCCATGCCACACTGGTAGTTCCCAGCGGGCTGGAACGCTATGGGTGCAGTAAGTCAGGTTTTCAGGTTGCTTCTGTGTACCACTCACCCCTCAAGGAGGCTGTCTGATTTTTGATGTTAAATTCATCCCTTCTGTGTGAACCCCGGTGCTTGGAAAATGTTAAGCACTTAAGTGTTCGTTGGATGGTACTGATCTGCATTAGCAGAATGGCCAAATTTGAGTTGATTCATAGTCATAAGAGTTCCTACAGAACAGTTTTTAATGGCCATCCTGTCTAATGGTTTTGAAACTTCTGATTTTTGTTTCATTTGTTTGTTTGTTTATTTTAGGTGGGTCAGTCCTATTTTCAACAAATGTATTTGAAAGCCCAAAACACAGGACCGTTAAATTCCATTCATCTGGAAGCTAGAGGGAGCCCAGCCACTTGCTCCCACTCCCATCCCTGCCAGTAATGGGTTCTGAAGAACACAATTTAAAACTTGCTTCACAAAAGTTAAAAACCACACAGTAAGATATTCACCCAAAATCGTAACACCCAGACTTTCCACTAGTTCTAAGTTTTATCAGAAGTGGACATTGTGCAACTACATATTGTCAGGTGAAATGAGTTCTTAGAATATGAGAACAATCGTGGCTTTTCAGGGGAAGTTAGATGGTTTCTAGTAACAGCTAGTCTCTAATATGCCCATTTAAAAAATTATTATGGAGAGTTACTTGCTCAAAGGCACTGTAGTGCCACATGGATGTACCCAGGTCTGGTCAGATCCCCTGGATTCACTGTCCCATAATACCACTAGCTTACCCACATGCTCTTTTTCTCAGTCTCCTCATTTATAAAAAGCAGCAACAACTGTACGTCAGAGAGTGTTGGTTAGTATACAATAATGTCATACTTACTTAATGAGCTTAGTGTTCAGTTAATACACTGGAGTTTGTTAAGGTTCATGATGAGGAAGACAAATGAACAGTATCACGGTCACCACTGGCCGAATTCAGTGATTCTCAAATGAAAAACAGTGTGTCCAGTGAGACTGGAACTATTTGCATACTGCTTCAAGTTTGCATTGTCCATTTTATTAACCCAAAGAATTTGCCAACTGATTTTACTATTCCCTTCCATTAAGGTAAAATATCCAACAATAATACAAAATTTCAATGCCTGTCAATACACATTTATAAATGTTTTTCAACTGATAAGTCCTATATCAAGTAACAACAAGGTTTCCCAAGTGTTTAGTAAATGCTTCTGCTTCCCAGCCGTGTGGGTTTCTGGCAGGGGACAGCACTATTTTTTGAGTACAGCTCTTCTGCAGATTCCTCAGCAGTTATCTGAGCTAAATGTCATCACTTCAAAGGCAGGTCCAGGAACACAGTGGAGCAAATGTCTGTCAGGGAAAAGCAAGAATCTTAGAGAAGAACCTGAGATGAACAGAAGAGCAAACCTGTTCCGGGGAGTTCATCAGAACACAAAACATCCTGCTGGTCTTCTCCCTGTGAGGGCCAACACAGGGCTGTCTCGAAGCTCCCTGTGACTGGAAAAGCAAAGAGCAAATCTGGATAATAAAACAAAAGGAAGCAATCAGCGGTGGTCAGGATCACGTAATTGGAAATTTGTCCAATTGTCAGATGGGCAGTCAGACGTTTCTGCACTGATAGTGTAAATTCCTTTCTACTTCTAATGACTGGACCCACTGTGGCTCAGCACAGTGCCAGAATGGATGTTGACTTTCTCAGGTGCCTTGTGGGACCCAGATAATTCTGGCTGATGCTCATAATCAGGAGAAGGTTGTCTATCTTCCAGCAGAAATGAAGACAGACTCACAATCAAAGGAGCCTGCAAACCAGTGGTTCTCAAATTTAAAAATATAAAGGAGGTACCTTAGAAGTTTATTAAAATGTGTAATTCTGGCATTGATATAAAGGATGGCTCTGTGTTTAATGTTTCACCCTTGACAGCTTTTAGATCCCTGACCTTCACTGCCTGCTCTACATTTGGGCAACTGAGTTTGGGCCACACATGTATGCCACCCATGCACACATGTATGTCACCCATGCTTTGGCACTGGTGGAAGTTCACATCTTTCGAACTTCACACTTATGCTGTGAACTCTCCTTGGTCCACTCTACAGCCACTCCAAGGGCCCAATGCACTCTCTCTGCTTGGCTGTTGTCTTCCTATAGACCTATCCTGAATCCTTCTCCTTGGCTAAACCTTCTGTTTTTCACCAGGGGAATAATATACCTTATTTCATATCCTTTGGTGCTTGTATATCCTTCATCCTAACATCCATAAATTCTTCACCTGGGGGCTACTCAGTGTCCAGCAGAGGATTCTCGGTGCCTAAATAAGACCCAACTCCAGAGATTCTGATTCAAGATATGATGGAAGTGAAGAACAGGGTCTGGGAACACTAATCCATAATGAAACAACTATCCTAGTTTAATTTGTTGCAGGCAATTCACAGGCCATTTTAGCCACCTTCATACTCCTCTTCAATCTCCAACACAAAATTGCTTTCTGCCCTTCCCCTTCCACACAGCTCCTCCATGTTTTATGGTACACTTTTATGACCCCTCTTTCTTCACCACTCATCAACCTTCTTATAGGTCTTTTACCAGAAAACCCTAAGTAAGGTGAGGCAGAAAGAGGAGTTATCTGGAAAGAATCCCAGTGTGCTCTGGTCGGGACTCAGTTTCCTGAAGGCATGGCAATGTTTCCCTGAGATGTTTCTTCATGGACATATCTTCATGTTAAAAGCCATATAATATAATCTCAGGTTTAACCAGTAAGTCAAGTGATTTGATAAGATTGCTAGGTGGCAACAATTTTCCCACTTCAGTAGAATTATAGCAGAGTGCCTTGGCTGCACATAAGGCTGAATGATCCAGTGAACTGGAGGATGGCATCTCCCTCCCCACCACTAATACAAGGGTGGCCTTTTGGCATAAGCTCATTTTCTAGGGTGGCAGTAAAGGTAGGAAGGTCACACGATGAAGATAATGGAAAAGGGTACTTGGAAAGGGAAGCAATAGTGGAATTAGAAAAAATAGTGTGGCTCAGCCCAGCGCCCAGCCCTGCTGAAACAGAAAGAATTCTTCCTATTTCTGTTCAGACCACACAATGATTCTGGAGCAGTGCAACCTTTCAGGAATACAAATTTTTAGATCCTCAAGGATATTCAACTTTGGAAGCACAGGAGGACACCAGGCAGGGGTGCTCCTTGAGTGACAATGGCGGACACCAAATATCTTCAAGTGATTTGTGGTTATGGACATTAACAGTGCCACCAGACACAAAGTACTGAAGAGACTTACTCAGGGCCATATTGGAAACTCAATGTTGACCATCCTTTGACAGTAATGAAAGCAATGAGCTAGCAACATATCTTGGTCTTTATCAAGCTACTAATAGAGTGTGTGAATGGTGATCGTCTCAGCTGTATATGGTCATTAATTATGACAGTTGTGCAATAAAAACAAAACCAGCAAGTACTCTGTATAAAACTAATTTTCAAAGAAAAAGAAATTCTCTAACTCAGCAATCTCCATCTTTCAGCTTTTGTCAAAAATTGAGTTTCTCAGTTGAGGCCATTAATAATGGTGAGGACTAGTCTTAGGTGCATGCTAAACACCAGTTCCCATCCTGTCTTAAAGTTTTACCTTTGAAGTAAACAGCAGGTGCCAACTTGGACTAACTCACTCTAACTCCCTCACAGAAATTACACTACTTTGAATTCTATACTCTATTTATTTCTTAATTAAGTGTTGATGTAGACAATGACATTGACCCTTGTATAAAAACTTTGTAATACATTCATCTTAGAACTTAGACCTATGGTAGAGGTAAGGAAATTTACTCTAAAAAAAGTCTATGTGTCATATCTTTTGTGCTTTCACTTTATTCTTCACCAGACACTCATAAGGAGATAATTATCACAGTACCCATTTTAACAATAAGTATAGTAGAACTCAGGTAAGTTAAAATTTGTGCAAAGTAAATAAACAGTGAGTGAAGGGAAAAACAAGAATCAGAACCCACATTTGTCCACCTTCAATGTCCATTCTACTCTCCCATTTTCTTTCTTGACAAAACCTTAATTCTCTTTTATAGATTTTGAATATGATAGCAGCCTACCAGAGTGTCATTTCTTGATGTCTCCAAAAAATATTCTTTGCTCAATGCCATAGCTCTTGGGTTCTAATATAATTACATTTATTTCATTAGCTAAAATTTTCTTTTACTTTTTCACATATTGTCCCTAAAATCTTTTTGCAAAGTGGAAGGACATAAGTAATCAACAATTTAGTAAGCATTTACTAAGGCACATTCTTTTTTAACCTTATGTTTCAAACTGTAAAGCAGGTGCTTTATACATGATATAGTATGTGAAGTTACTGTAAGGTTGGAATTTTTAATATACCTTTACCTTTGTCATCTTTTTCCACCTTTACTATGAATGGTACCATACATGCAACTGAATGTGAGCATTTAATGTTATACCCATTTTACACAGAAGGAGGAATAAGCAGTCATCTCAAACCCACATACCTGCTTAACTCACAAACATTTATACAGGAACCTGGCTTGTTACCCTGGTTATCATGCTACTATCCTTTCAATAAGAGAAAGTTGAATGTGCCCAACCAGACTGAAATTTCCATTGCATCGTATTTTGAAATAACTATGTTTAAAATACAAGGGCAGTTGGGGAACAGTTGGGATTCCGTAGGCAGTCATTGGGAGCTCTGTGCCCCAGGAGCATGGCTAATAGACAATGTCAAAGGCATTCATACTCTACACTTAACTGAGTAATGAGGTCAGAAACAGTTATGTTGGCCGTGAGTAAACATGGACAAACCAGTCTCAAACACCAAAGAAGCATAACCTAGAAATTTAGACTCAGTAGACTGATTTGAATACCAGTTGCTGTCTATCAACACTGAGTCAGCCTAAATAGGTGTGTAGAAAGTGTACTGCCTAAGGGTATCCTGAACCTGAAATATCATAAAAAGCTGGGCAAGATGCATATAACCCACAGACTACATTCTAATTACATATGTATTTAAGGGATTTCACTAGCACCCACATCGATTACTGGTTCTAATATCAGCAAAGACTGAGGTGATATTTTGGAAACTACCCTTGTAGGGGAAGGGCTTCCGTATGTAAGACATCTGTAAGAAGGGTACTAGCCAAAAGGATCTTTCAGGAGATTAAGCAGAATAACATTTTTTAATGAACTCGGACTCTTCAAAGCAAAAATAAAATCTGTCTGATAGAAATAAACTTCTATATCTAAAAGCCTAGGTGTTTTAAAAATCAAGTTATACCTCCGTCTATTATAAGAATTTGATCTTGAAAACAAAACACGAACAATTGACAGAACTTACTTTTCAGCATCACTTAAAAATGAAATGTATTATTTTTTATTTCTAAATTTTAATTTCAGTAAACATGTATTCCTTTCTCAGACAAGGGTTTGGTTTTGAAAAATACAAGTTTAGAAGCCTTTCCTTCATTATTCTAAATTAAGACATGTCAAGGGTAGGAACTTCAGGAAATGCACAAAAGAAAATAAAAAGGAAAAATACTAAAACAAACAAATACACCCCCCTCCCAAATTCAAGAGAAGAAAGTGAAAAATGCAGGGAAGGATCTTGGATACCCCAGTATAGGTCACATACTTGTGACTGGACCAACTTCCCCAGTCTACTCTGGGACCACCAGGTAATAGCTCTTCCTGTGGCCCGGGGAAGAAGGGATTCTGACTGGCAGACAGCATGGGACCACATGATCAGAACAGAGATCAAGTTTCTTTTGAGCAAGCAGAACGGCAAAGATTTATTCCCAAAAGTATTTCTACTTATCGTTGTACTCTGATTACTCCATATGTGTCCTTTTTATTTCAGTCTACATACAAGTTACATTTTTTTTTCTTAAGGATATTTTGTATTTCTGCCCTTATTAAAGAACTTGTAGAAATGTACACACGTTTAGTACAAAATGAGTTGTGGAATATCACTTTGTGTTTCACAAAACACCCACCAATCATTTTGCTATGTCAGTTATTCACAAATACACAATAGAGGTATTTTTACTTACATGACGTTTCTAGTGGGTACAGTCACTGAATTTTAAAATTCAGGAGTTCATTCAAAGAGGCAGAATAGAAATTTGGGACACAGAAATAACGCTATAACAATCATCTTTGCAAGCAATAGAGGAAAAATGTTTTTCTGACAAATAAAACATGCCTTCAAAATCTGTTTTAATATGTTTTGGAAAAGATGATACTCTATTTTGTTCCAAACTGAATTCGAAGCTGATGAGTTAAAAAAACAACAACAAAACTGAGGTATCAGTAAATCCAATGCAGGCTGTGTTGAAAGATGTCATTAAGAGATCATGCTCAGGCTGCCATCATCTTCCAGGTGGGTCAGATTGCTCACAGAAGCCACGTGGACTGTGGCCAAGACATGCTCAGGAAAGCAGGTTTCTGACCTCAAAGGGAACTTATTCTAGACCTCAGGCCAGAAGTCAACCATGTAAAAAATCTTTCTGAACCAAGGGTCGACCCTGAAACCACAGAGCAAGAGAGGGCACTGAATTCAAGTCAAATAAGGTACTTGGACATCGGGACAGATCAGACACTAGAGGTCAATGAGGAAAGCAGCAGCCAAGAGTGCAGAGCAGAGCCTGTCACTTGAGCCCAAGAGCAGAGAGTGCCTTGCTTGGAATTTCACTCATACAATACTAGCGATGTGCAAGTTACCATAAGGATTATGTAATCAAAGAGTTATTTATTAGAAACAAGTATAAACCTGATATAAATTACATTTAGTTGAAAAGCTGAAGTACCTTCTCTGGGTTTTCTCGTAATTTTTTCTTCTCTGTTGTTACAGAAGTCTTCTGTTTGTGTATGGACCAAGGCAACAGGGAAACTGGGAAGGCAGGCAGGGCACCAAATGGCAAAGGAGGATTAAACAACAACAAAAAAATTCTGGCCTCTAGCCACTTGCACCTGGTAGAAAGTGTCAAGAAAAACCACAGGTTTATGCCTGGGGCTTTGCAAGTTTTTTTTAAAAAAATCTATTAATTCTTTCAACAAATATTTATTGAGGATCCATTACCTATCAAGACAGTTTGCTAGGAGGCAGAGATGCAAAGACAGAGAAGGAACAGAGGAGGCTGCAATAGCAGGGTGGGGCCAGCAAGTAAAATTTGTATCATAAATAAAGGCCTAATGGGAATATATATTATTACAAAACCCTAGATGAGGGAGTTCACTCTACCTTACTGAAATAAGTGGAGGTCCAGGACCAAACTATAAGAAAATGACACAATAGATTATGCAAAACTAAAACCAAATCAAACGACTGGATTTGGACGTAGAAGCTACCAGTGGGTAAGGAAATCATGTCCAAACAGAGTTGTGATACATGTTGAGTACTTCCTGCTTTGGGATGGGCACAAAATAGTAAGATAACAAGTTAAGTGCATTCTGCTGACACCAGGAAGTAAAAAGGACCATGAAAATTAAAGCTTCAAAATAATGAAAAGAATACCTAAAAGATTTAATGGAGAAAAATGGTGGTGAATTCAGAAAGAGATATGAGGTGTATTGTTCATTTTCAGATAACAGTTCACCAATTCAATTTAAGGTTTGCTCCCTTCAATCTCGAAATCTCCCAGCAGAGTAACAAGAGTCCTGATTTGTCCCTTAGGCAGCAAGCCTTGCAATACAGAAAATGTAAAAAAAAAAAATTCTTCCAGGCTCCCCCTTTCTTTTCTCCTTCCATGACCTCTTATAAGTCTTTGATCATTTGAAAGGAATGTGTGGGTGGTGTGTAACCTTTAGAAACGTTTTTCTGCCAATTTACTAAAGGGAAGTGTTTTTTTTCTTTTCCCCTTGCCCTAAGTTCTGCACAAAACCGCGCCTTGATGCATTGTTCAAAGCAGCTCATAGGCGTCCCTGAAAGACTCCTGTGAAAAAAGAAGGGAGGTGAGGCTGTGAAACCAGACAGCTCCCCTTCAATACTAGGTTTTTGCGGCCCCAAACAATCCGGTCTCTTTGTGTGGGATGGCTAGTGGTTGGTGAGTCATTTACCAGGTGTATTTATAGACCATGAATTAAAAATAAATAAATAAATAAATAAAAGCCGTTATCACCTCTTCAGTGTCTCAGAATGAGCAAAGTGATAGCCCAGGGAATGTCTGAAGAATCAGAAATGTTGCTTTTATGAGAGAGCAGGCAAAATTCAACAGATCAGCCTTAGCTGAGAGAGTTCATTAAAAAGCCAGGGATTCTGGCCGAATCCCCTGTAGACCACAAGATTCTTCATAGAGTGGCTTACACTTGAATGGACACTAAAATTGGTTGTGGAATCACCACGCAATGATTGTCAATGGACAAGTCGATGCTCATTTGCTTCATCTATCTATTTCCCGTTTCAGTTGGCAGTGTGCACGCTATATAAGCATGATATTCCTTTTCACTAAATTTTCTTTTTATATTCACTGTACATTAAAGTTATTTTTATAAAATGTAGTAATTGGACTCATGATAACCATTATATTGGACAGAGAAGAGGTGGGAAGTGGTAGCTGAATAAGAAATCCCCTCCCTCAACAAAATTATCTTCTGATCTAATAACCTGAATTACCAACTGACCTGAGCTGGAAAGGTTTTCTTATTTCAAAAGCTTAGAAGCACTCAGCCACTTCTGAACTGCCTCCCAGAGCAAGTTCCTCAGGTAGGAAACAGGACCTAGAGAGAGACCCAAAAGGCAGTTTTAGTTCTGAAATAGAAAAAGCTAGATGGTGGTGGAAAGAACAGACTGTATAAACCATTGAGATCACTACATATCTGTAGTGACTTCAAAGTGGCCTCCGATGAGATATATTTAGCCAAAGAATGTGCAAGGTCACCAACTTTAATGAGGAAGAGAAATATCAGAACTTACATTTATATTTATTTTTAGAAAAGAAATGAAAGCTTAGTAATATTTAACACATAGATTCAAAGTAGCATATATATTAAATACTACATACATATTGCTGGTCAAATATTTCTCTGATTGGCTTTCATTGTTGACTTTTATATCCTTTTGTCTGTTTTTTTTTCCAAGGACAGAGAGAGGAATAGATAGGGACAGACAGACAGGAATGGAGAGAGGTGAGAAGCATCAATTATTAGTTTCTGGTTGCCCTTGCGACACCATAGTTGTTCATTGATTGCTTTCTCACATGTACCTTGACCGCGGGCCTTCAGCAGACCGAGCAACCCCTTGCTGGAGCCAGTGACCTTGGGTCCAAGCTGATGAGCTTTTTGCTCAAGCCAGATGGGCCCGCGCTCAAGCTGGCGACCTTGGGGTCTCAAACCCTCGTCTTCGGCATTCCAGTCCGACGCTCTATCCACTGTGCCACCACCTGGTCAGTCTCCTTTTGTCTGTTTTGATTATTGATGTTTCCCAAATTTTAGAACATTGGGGTAAGGAAGTACTCAAAATTTTCTTTTGGAATGCATTGGAATATATTTGATCAGAAAGGTTGGAGACTACTGGCTTAACATGAAGTATGATGAAGGTGAAGTTTATTGTTTTTTTTTTCAAATGATTAAGACAGATTCAAGCATCAAATCATGTTATGCTTTTGTCAAACCATATAGATAAGAAAGATATCCATTGGTCTGGCCTGTTGGCTCAGTGGCCTGGAGTGAGGATGTCCCAGGTTTGATCCCCAGTTAGGGCATACATGAGAAGCAACCATCTGCTTCTCTTCCCCTTCTTCTCTCCCTCTTCCCTTCTTGAAGCCAGTGGCTCAAATGGTTTGAGCGTGGCCACGGGCATTGAGGATAGCCTGATTGATTTGAGCATTGGCCCCAGATGGGGTTGCCAGGTGGATCCTGGTCAGGGCGGATGTGGGAGTCTGTCTCACTATCTCCCCTCCTCTCACTTAAAAAAACAAACAAACAACAACAACAACAAAAAAAAAAACAAAGAAAGATATCCATCAGTGTTTTCCATCAGATATCATCATGCCCTGTTCATTAGGAAAAGATTAAGCAAACAATTCCAGGCCCGGTCTCCGTAGGCCAGAGGGAAGCATCTCTGTACCTGGAGTTGGACTGCAGAGAAGCCTGGGGGAAGCTGTGGTGGTGGAGGAAGCCTGGGAGTATGTGGACTTTAAGAGACCTGAGACTCCATCAAACCCCAACCACCAAAGACCCTAGCCTACCCGGAGTCCACCGTAAGCCTGAGGGGGGAAGTTCCCATCGGTTCTCAATGTCAAAGGAAAAGAAAAAGCCTTAGACTTTCCTCAACTTCATGTACGTTAACAGCACAAGAATCAAACAAATGCATAAAACTAAAATTTTCTTTGCATCTGTGAATCTACTTACGTTCTATAGCCTAGAAAGTACTGTCCTGAAATAAATGAATTACCCCTGCTAGTTAACAGAAAATAATGTGACAATAATAATTGAAAGAAAAAAGTACATTGTGAGTAGAGCTATAAACTGATGCTGAGAGACACTGTTTGCCTAACTCCTGTCTTCCAAGGAGATGTGTAACCTTTCTTAGTTACAACTCCTTGATTTTTTTTATCGAGTAGGGAAAATTCCTTTTTCATGCAACTATCTCAATTCATAATAAAATGAATTCTGAATTGTTCTTTTAATAAGGGTGTTCCATAGCCTTTTTCAACTTTCAATAATGTGTCAAAAGTCTTATAAAAATTTATTTCAAATAAACACAGTGTCCGTGTGAACAGATCAAATATCAAAAAAGAAACAGAAGTAACTGATTAACCAACGAAAGCAGATAAAGGAAAATATGAGCTCTTCAAAAGGTCAAAGAAAACTTTCAAGCAGCTTGACTTCTCCGCATCTGCCCTCTGAGGCTTTCTGAAAACTCCTTTAGGGGCAAAACACCTCTCCAGGTGAAATCGTTTTGAAAGCAGTTTCAACTCTTCTGATGTGTTATTGTCTTAATCAAGAAAACAAGTTGTCTGCTTATCAGCAGCTGCTTGAGTATGCGGAAAGGACGGAGCTCCAGGGGGAAGGTGCTTCCCCCACACCTAGTAACCCGCAGCTCTAAATGCAAGGCAGTTTGCACACTGAGAGGATAGATTTTAAATAAGCATAGGCATTTTTTATTTAAAAAATCCTGTGTGGGTTTTCTTTAGAATGGGGGGGGATTATAAAATATACTTCATTATATGCTGGGATCTTATTACTATGAACACAGGTAATAATAGCATTACCCCAAGGAAACATATATGTACTTGTTATAATAAAACATGTTTTTTAAAAAATAATACCACAGACTATAAGAAATTATTAAAAAATTCTTAGTAGTTTATCCTTCCATCAAAGGTTTACTGCCATCCCACGTCTTTGACACAATTACTCATATATTTACTGGTCAGGCTCCTCTAACTCAACTATCCCGCATACTAAGAAATCTGAAGCTGACAGCCCGAAAATAGACTGTCAAACTTCAGGGCATGTGAAAACTCATATTCCTACAAATATGTTGAATCATACCAAGCTTTCACTACTCACCTGTGAGTTGAAAACAAACAGCTTTTCTGTCTTACATGCCCTGCTCCTGGCTTCACCAGAAGTGAATAAGGAAAGTCAAGGACGTTTTTTTTTTAAACAATGATCAGAAGATTACCAAGAAAATTTATTCTGATGAAATTCTCAAGGCAAGTTCAGATTTTAGTTAACAATATACGTGTTCTCTTTGTCTTTATTAGAGCTTTGATGCTAAATAATGAGTCTATGCTATCTATTGACACTAAATCTGGGGGTTTTATCACCTTGTTTACTCTTGTTTTCATGTCCTAGAGTAATGTGCATTAGAACGTGTCAAGGTAGATGCATATGGAACAGATCTGCCAGAGCTGTATTCGAAAGAAGCATCTCAAGATAAACTTTAGAGTTCAATAAAGAAGTTCAAAGTTTTAAAAAACAAACAAAAACATTAGCTTTTAATTATATTCTTCTTAACAGATACCAAAAGTTGGACTTGTCTTTAAGTCTAGTCATCAGTTATTTTGTGTTGGGTTAGAATTATAGTAATGTGGCAAGTGCCAAGAAATTCTGAATTAGTGATGGCTAGGAAAGCATGAGTAGGTCCTCAATTACAAAAACTCCTACCTGGCATATATACAATCAAACACTGTGCTTATCAAAATTCATCTACCTTTCCTTTCCTTTTTTGAAATTTGTTTTACTTCCTTGGTCAGTAACTCATAATACATTTCCTTTCTGCAGTCATCATTACTTCTACAAGGCAAGTCAGTGGTAGACACAATCTTCAGTTTCTGTTATCTTCATTGTACACACACACACACAGACACACCCACACAGACACCCCCCCACACACACACACACAGAGACACCCATACACACAAAGACACACACAAAGACACCCACACATACACACACACACACACAAAGAGACACACTCACACACACAGACACACACACACTAGCCTGTTAAGGGCTCCTTCAAACCCTGTAGTGACTACTCCCCCACCTTACATATTGATATTTAGAGTAATGAGATCACTTATTACAGCACATTTTAGGGCAACTATGGCCAGAAAGTACAATTCATTTGAATGGGAATAAGTTGAGCTTAAGTTTTACTAACTTATTTTGGCTCATTTTAGTCTAAACTTTACAGCACTTTAACACCTGGTACCTAGCTGGAACTTATTAGGACTATAAAAAATGAAGTTCTTCAATCTGTTGCTGCTGAATCATCCAACTGGGCGCAGTGAAGACGTACACATGACAAGTGAAGGACGTGGGCATATTTACGATGACGTAGAACCAGTGAAGTACTGAGAGAATGTGGAGAAACTGTCAGTGTAGAGTGGACCAGGAAAACAAAGTCTCTCGTTTTAGCTCAGGGGGCATGCCTGAACTTCAGGGGCTTTTCCTCAACTCATTCCTGGGACTTAGGATACAGTACTTTAAAAAAATAAAAATAAATCAAAAGTCTTATTAAATTTAGTGTCTTAGACAGTTCGGGCTACTAAAAGAAATGACCATATACTAGTGTTCTCCACAACAAACATTATTCCTCACAGTTCTAACAGCTAGAAGGGCTGAGATTGAGCCCCTAGCAGATTCAGTGTTGACTGGGGCTCTGCCTCCTGGTACCTAGACAACTATGTCCTCACATGGCAGCAAATCCGCAGAGCTCTCTGGGATCTCCTTTAGAAGGGCACTAATCCAGTCAGGAGGGCTCCGTTCTCATGACCTAATCGCCTCTCAAAGGCCCCGCTTCCTGATTCTCTCATAGTGGGGTCATGATTTCAACCAGTAGAGGGATTCAGCCAGTTTGCACCGGTCTGGTAGAACTGACAACTATTTTTTTTTGTTGAGTTCAGCTGACCAGTTGTTAAAATGGCACTTGTAATCAGGGTTCTCTCTAAGGCGGGCACCTGGGCAGCCACCCAGTGTGGAAATCACAAATTCCTTACTCTTTTTTAATGTTCATCTTCACAACAGTGTATTCTAAAGCACCCATAGTAATGTTCATTCCATCCATAGGTGAAAAAAATTGCAAGTGAGCATGCCAATCAAGAAGCGATATGGAAATATCTTAAATAACAGTTTTGTTGTTTTATGTCAGGTATTATTTAATATTTTTTCATTAATGTTTTAAAATTATTTCTTATAACATAATTGAGTTTTGTGTACCTCTTTGTTGTTCTTATTTAAGTATCAAAAGCATGAAACAATAAACTACCTTTCGGTATATCAATTTTTTAGACTTAAAATAGTCATTAGGGCGAAGAACCAATTGTTAAATTTGAATCCCACCACTGATTTCAACATGTGAATTTAGGGGGATACAAATATTAAGCTTATAACAGTTGATGACACAGTAATCCTGACAAGGGCCCCGAGGTTTTAATTTGAGTAATGATATATATAGTGATGGGTTCTATTAGCCATAAATGATGACACAGGAGGATAGCTTTCAAAACCTGCTAAGGACACTGTAATACTAGCAACTTCTCCTGAGCTTTCATAATCGGAGAATCTTTCGGAAGTCCTGTTTAGCTGACAGAAAGGTCCTCGGGTGAGATGCATTCCAGAGACTGGCTGATAAACTTGTGTAGATGTGAGTGTGTGTGAGTGTGTGTGTTATAATTTAATAACTTGACTATGAATTTTAACTTAATTCTTCCAAAAGGTGCTATCAAAAGGCTATCACCGTTTCATAGAATAAAAGCTGGCTGACGGCCTCTCCCCAAACGAGGCCTACACTTTACCATCTTCTCACTCCTCAGTAGGCTCTGTGCTGCTTGTCTGGATAAGGTGACTTTATACGCTGAAGACGACTTTGGTCATGGATTTTGTCATGTAGAGCCAGAACTGTTTGAAAGCGAGGTGACAGTGTTGCTCTCACAGGCTTCTGAATTGTTCTCTAGCTGGGATTACTGCTCCTCCTGGTCAGGACACCCTGACATGTGGCTCGACTGATTTACCAGAAGCAGTAATTGTTTAATGTGAAGGTTGTCAAGTTCCATTTTCCTGGTGCCGCTGGACTTGCAGAAATTTGGCTGGTGAGTTAGAGAAGAAGCCAACTGAGAGAAGAAATCAATGCTTCGTCAGTGCCACCTCCCAGCTCCCAAGACACCTCTTAAAATGCTCGGCCCCTTGACTTTTTGTCACTCTCTTTAACTCCCTTCCGCAGCTGTCTTATACTTTACAGTCTTCAATTCAAAGTCCTACTTGAATGTCCCTGAAATGCACAGGTGCTTTTACCTTAACATTTCCTGATACCCACTAGATAATTCCACCTGGCTGTCCCACCAGAATCTCAATCTCAACAGATCTAAAATTAAACCAATTACTTTCCCTGAAAAACCAACCTCCTTTCTTTATTCCTATATCCCTGTTAATTGCCGGACCATATAGATGATCATCTAGGTATGAGTCTTCAAAATAACTTTTGACAGGATAAAGGGAACTAGTTTAGTTCAAGTGTCATGAAATCCCCCAAAATGACACATGGAGTAGTAGAAATTAGCATAAAATTTAGGAGCTTTTCTAAATTTTCCTCTGCCTAATGAATAGATTCTAAATGTTTTGCTCATACCAGGCTCTACCCAAAATTTGGTTATGAAGTTCAAGGGAATCTCAAAAATCTTTAACTTCCCCAATATCTCAGTCATTTGCAGTGCTAATAAAACAGAAGGTTGGGAGAATGAAGAAGCATTTAAAAATAACCACAATGACATGGAAAACAGTGTGGTGACCAGAGGGGAAGCGGGGTGGGGGGAGGTGGAAGGAGGAAATACCTGGTGGCAGAAAGAGACTCAATTTTGGGTGGTGAGCGCACGATGCAGTAATCAAGTGATGTGTCAGAGAGCTGTACACTTAAACCTGTATGGTTTTATTAATGTCACCCCAATAAATGCCATTTAACAAAAGAAACATGAGTGTGAAAGAGTAAGAATTTGCCAAACTTTTCTAATACTATTGGTGGAAGACAGTGCCCTGAGAGCAAATGTTTGTTTTAAATATATCTTGGCAGGCATCCCCTGGCAATAGAGAAGAATGTATTAATCTATCATGACTTTATTATACAAGCCATTTAGACCATCAAAACTTCTCCTCCAATTAGTCATCCCTCTGGTAATTATTTCCACATAAACTTAACATAGCTGGCAGGCATCAAGCCATCTAGTACGGGGTATGAGGACATTTAATCAGGGTCCTGGCCGAGCTGAGAGTAAGAGACGGCTATGTGCCGTGTGTGGCATGAGTGACGTACGCACCCTCACCAATGACTAACATCTTCACCACTTCCATTTGCCAATTCAACTGTTGCTATGGGGGCTTGGAGAGCTGTGTGATGTTGTCAGGAGGCAAACAGTGTGAGGTGTCATTGTTTGTAACATTTCACTGGCACCAGCTGGAGACCTGGAAGCTCTTCCCCCTACCACCAGATCACTGAAGGACTCTGGGACCAAGCCAGGGCTAACAGGTAGTGTGGTACTTCCTCTTTCAGGAAGGCAGCTTCCCTGGCATCCATCAGTCTGCAGTGGCCAGCTCTGCCACTGCACTCTGCTGCCCAGGGGGCAGGGACTGGAGGCTAGCACTCCACTATCTAACCAGAGCTGCAATTCTAAATCCAAGTAAAGTCCGTGCCATGCGAGCCTGGTGGTAGCCAGCACCCCTAGTCTAATTGGGCCAGGCTTAGGCACAGGCTCCCCAGGCCCCTGCTCCCAAAGCTGCAGCTCAGGGTGCCCTGTTCCTTCAGTCCCACATACAACCTTTCTCATCGGAACCCAGCATGCACCCAGCACAGGCTCAGACCCTCTGGCCCAATGCAGCCTGAAACCATTCCTGCTCTTCCCAAGTTTGTCTTCCATCCTGGGGGCAGACTACTTTCCTTTTCTGTCTACCTCTTTCCTTTCCATGGTGTAGCTCTAAATATCAGAATCTCAAGGTCTTATACTATAGAAAATCAAAAGGGCCTGGACATCTTTTTTAGAGAGAAAAAACACAGGTCCTAGACATAAAAATGTGTTTACCTTTCCACGTTGGATAATTCAATTTCTTTGTGATATGCAATCCCACCACAAGAACAGATTGGAGGTCTTCTCCCTTCAGCAGAGAAAAAAACAAGCAAACAATATACACTCAAGTTAATTTCTAAATGGGTCATCCTGCTACATAGATATGAGTGTCTAATGTTAATTTCAAAATGGGTCATACTGCCACTGAGATAAAAGGTGTGTGACGGATCTGGAGCAGGTAAGAGAAGCTAAATTGCAGGGATAAAGCATAGGCATTTGGAGATAATTTGCCAGGTAGAGGAGTCGGCTGAAGAGCTGGACTTAACAGGAGAGTAAGAGGACACTGGCAGTTTGGGGTACAGCTTGAGGTTGATCCCTGCCCGCCACTTGGCTTTGCACCCTCGGGAGAAAAGGCGCTACGGTGTGGGTGGTGTGTGTGTGTGTGTGTGTGTGTGTGTGTTTAAGTGAAGAAAGCTTTCAACCATCAGGCCTAAACAATTCTGATATAGGACTAAAACATACAGAAAGCGGTAGCATTTTTGACTTCAAGATTAAGGATGAGCTCTTGGGCCCAGAACACCCATGCAGGTTTAGTAATACACAGTTAGTGGAAGCAGGAGAAAGTCGGGCAGAGCGCACTCTGGTAACTAGTGGACCATTGTCCAAGGGAGCTTGAAGCAATGGTTTAACGGCCACCAAGAAAAAGTTAATAGTGTGGGCAAAATGGAAGGGGTAGTTTGACAGAATCTACCTCCACAGCAGAACCCAAGAGTCTGTACAAAGTCACATAATTAGAAGCCAGGACAAAGGCACCTGCTAAGTCAAACAAGAGATTGTGGGGACCCTAGTGAGAGGCTGGAAAAGAAGAGAAACAGAAAGTGGTAAGGTCTTAGTACAGTGGAAGTGGGGTGTGGGGGCTAAGGTTAAGGAGACACATGTCTTTAGATCAAAATAAAGTGGCTTTATTTGAACCCACAAATAAGGGAAGTCTGCAGATATCATTTTTGTATTTGAAATATTTCTCACAGTATAATTTAAGCCAACTTTCACTTATTTACTTCCCCTGTGACATTTTTCCTTGCAGTTGTCAAATAACAAATTGGCCTCATCTTTCGTGTGTGTGTGTGTGTGTGTGTGTGTGTGTGTGTTTGTGTGTTTGTCAGTTTCTCTGAACTAGATTATTTCTGGCTTAACAGGTCAAATTATTAGTTTTTGTAACCTCCAAACTGAGACTCCAAATCCAGAACCATTGTAAATAAAGGAGCATTCACATGGTGGACATGAGATATGTAGTGAATCTTTCAAATTTCTCTTTAATTCTCCATTTCTTGTTGTCATAATGACATTCCAGGCCCCAATTAATGGTCCTTTCTCAATCCAATGACTATTACATACTGCTTCCATTTCACCTTTTCTAACTTTTTACTTCCACATGGAATGCCTCTAAATCCTATCCATATTTCAATGTCTAGCCCAATTATTCCTTACTTCCTGAAGATTTCCCACATCACCCAGCCAGAAGTTAACTACCCCTTTAGGGTATCTTAGAGCAGTTTGTGTTACACAAATGGGGCTTCTCTACCTTCTTGTCTGACAGCATTAGTGTGCGTGTGTGTGTGTGTGTGTGTGTTATTTTAAATGCACTCACTAATTATTTAGAAAGTTTCTAAGGACAAGGATTACATCTTTCCAGCCTGGCACAGTGTTCCTTGCTCACATAAACCTTCCTTCCCACCATGTTCAACACCCACCTCAGGCTGCCTGTTGCAGTTTTATTGCGTTTACCTTCTAGCAGGGTGACTTGTAATGTCTGCGTAAACTAGATTTAATATTCATAAGATATGAAAGGTTTGAAAGGGGACAGGATTAAGAAAGACTTTGATTTGCAGCAAATCACATATTCCTTCACTCAGGAATGATTCTGCCCCTCCAAACTCCATCAGTCTCAATAATGTTTTCCCCTCTTTCAAATGACCCTCCCCCATTATCCACAACCAGAAAAGCCTGAAGAAATCATAAAATAGTAATAAATGAGTTTTCCCACACCATTCTCTGTACCTAGAGTTCCCAGTACTTGAACAGTATTCTTTGAGCATCATGTGAATGACTGACAAGCAGGTAAGTCAGCATCAACTAAATTAATAAAATCAAAATGGAATGAGTCATGTTTCTACGTCAGTGTTGCAAATTATACAATGTCTAATAAATTCTCTCAGTGCCAATTAGTTAAGTTAACCGTCACTTAAAAGGAAACTTTAAGCAGGGCCAATCTTCACGGTCTTTCAATAGGCAAGTGCAACTGTACTACAAAACGTGTCACCACTATCTGCACATTGGAGAGTTCTGTAAGGCTCTACAGAATCCTGTACTTTAAGTAGATTAAAAAAATAATAAATCAAGTAAGTGAAATTAATACTAAAAAATTGTATCTCACAGACACAAGCTCCGGAATAAAACAATTTTCATTCAAGTGTCACTCGTTCTACATATATTTGACACTGAGCCATCAGGGAAAAAAAGACATCTAAGCTGGCCTCGTTTCCCTTTCTAAGTAAGTTCCACTTACTGGATATGTGACACTAGCTGTACTATGTATTGTGCTCTGGTTTCCTCACTGGGAAAATAAAGATTAAAACTACTACCAGCTTCGTAGAGCTCTTATGAGAATTCAATAAAACAATCCATAGAAAGCTAAAACTGTCTAGGCTAGAGTTAGGGCTCAATTAATGTCAGCGATTATTATTATATGGCAACTCTCACACCAATTCTGTGCCTGTGCGCTACCAAAATAAAATGAATAAAAATAAAAATGACTAAACTGGGAAAAACATATTTGATAAACAAACTTGGATCTAAAAAGCGGTCATGATTTTCTAGGTCACAAATATTTCGAATTTCATATTTACTTGTTTCGGTTTAGAACGTAAGAATGTATATTCCACTTATTTGTGACCTTCAATAAGATCGGTGGGCAAACATCTGAAATGCGCACAGGGAATAACTCTAGCACATTATCTCTGTTGCACGGCTACGAAAAATCAAGCTAATGCGGGACAGCAGATTTTAACACCAATTCAGAAATCTTATGATCTTGCGCTCCGTTCTCTGTGCAGCAAACATTAACCCTCATTCCCCTTGTAGCTTCACTTTCAGAAACTTGTACATGTGTGCATGATTCACAAAAGTTTTTCACTTTCTATTTCGATATGTTGGTGTCATTTAGGGTAGGACAGCTTAAAGCTTCTAAGTGACTTACTACTGGTGAGGATAATAACCATTAAAATAAACAATTTATATTCCTGATAGTCACAATGATACCTTTTGAAAAGAGAGCAACTCAAAACACTGAAAAGCAAAACTTCCATTTCCTCTTATTATTAATTAAAAAGCTTTTCATTAATGGTGATAGAAGAAATGCGTTTACTAGGCAGACTGCAAAGTGTCCATTACCAAGGGCTGATAAGCCGCCAGAAACCGCCCTTCCTGGGGCAGTGTAACTTGAATGCTTTCTGCACTTCCATCAGTTCAGATAAGGTGCACCAAATTATCTTTCCAACTACAGTTGTGTCACCTGAATGCAATTAACACCTTATTAAGTGTTAAGGCATTTCTACAGGTAATAAATTAGTCATGGCTAAGTACCTTGCAACACTTCTGTAGTATAGTTCTTGATGCTCTCACTGTAGGCTATGGAAAATGCTACGAACAATTAAACATGGTCTTTAGAGCAATACAATTACATGGATAATTTTATATTTGTCTCAGTGATGCTGATTGCACAAGCGGGCAGAGAGTGGGAGGCAATAAATCAAAAATGTCTCTTATTTCTGCAGAGTTCCTTTTGGTTTCAGGCAAAGTTCAGTGTCAGTAATCAGATAGCGTATTTCTTGAAATTTTCCATTAAATTTAAGTCAGTAAACCATTCTTTTATTAGTCCTCCCACCGACTTTCAACCCTACACTGAACATCTCAAGACACCAAAAGTTAACTATAATTTTAATTACAAACGTTGCAAGATAAATGCTAAGCAGCTAAGAGCATAATATACATGAGCAACTTAAACATTTTAAAGCAGTTTATATATCTAAAATCTTTACTCCATTTGAAAATACCCCTCCTCCATTTTTGTTCTACATGTTAAAACCCAGATACTAACTGATTCCATGCAGAAGAATGAATGGGTGAAATATTCTTAATAAAAAAAGACATAAATATTGATAATTAAATAGGTATAAATGCACGTAACACAAATGTTAAAATAATCTCTTTTTGCATTTCTCTGGAGATTTATATTTTCTACCTGGTTTCTTTCTCTTCCCCTAAAGGCAGATACAATTTACAACGTGTAACATTGGTTCTTCCAAGGGAACTGGAGAACCTTCCTCAGGTTCAGATGATAGACGTTACAAGATACTTGATTTTTCCACTAAATATGAGCTCTAGTTCTACTGCTACAGAAGTGAGTTTGCATGCATATGCACACAGTGATAAAGAATTCAAAAGGTATTTGCAAGGAAGCATCTCTTCAGAATTGCCTGCCTATATTTTTAAAATGTAAGTGATAAGGTTTTTTTTTTTCTTTTTGTCCTTTTTGTTCGTCAGGAAACTAGGCACTAGTATTAAGTGCCACATAAATAGCTAATTGGGTGGAATGATCAAAAGATTACATAAACCACTTCTCAGGTAGGAACTTCTGAGACAAGTTACAGAGGAATGTGGGTCAAATGTTTCATCACCTTTTCCTCTGCACATGAAATTAGTATTTCTTAATGAACTCCAGATTGGCAGTTTTCAGCTTGCCCATTAAACTACAAATCAGAACATGATCACAAATTCTATTAGAAGGTTAAGATCATTCTAGCCCACTTCCTCATATTACAGCTAAGAAACTAAAATCCAGAGAGGCTGAATGACTTGCTCAAGGTCATAGAGTGAGAACCCAGATCTCACCATGCCTGAACTGGAGCTTCCATAACTATACTATTAGGGTACACGTGTGCGTGTGTGTATGTGTGTGTGTGTGTGTGCGTGTACCTTCCAAAGAACCTTCAGAACCTATGCTCTATTTTTGTTTCTAGAAATGTAATTTGATAGGATAAAGCTTACATTTATAGCCACACAGCATATCCAAAATTTAATATGGATTTGATTTGGATCGTCTATAGCGGTATAAAGTACCTTCCCTATATTCTGATATTTTTATCCTATGAAGTTGCAAAATATTTTTCCATTTTAGGGGTAAAGGGATACTATGCTTCAAAATTAGTACTTAATTACTCCTTGGGGCCAGTAAGAGTTTTTCCCAAGTAGAAGTCACTGGTGTCTACAGGAATAATTAGTTATATAAAAATTAGGTACTTTCATTATTCCTACTCTCAATACCAGGGGTCCCCAAACTGCGGCCTGCGGGCTGTATGTGGCCCCCTGAGGCCATTTATCCGGTCCCCGCCGCACTTCCGGAAGGGGCACCTCTTTCATTGGTGGTCAGTGAGAGGAGCACAGGATGCATCCGCACCCATAGTTCCCATTGAAATACTGGTTAGTTTGTTGATTTAAATTTACTTGTTCTTTATTTTAAATATTGTATTTGTTCCCATTTTGGTTTTTTTTTACTCTAAAATAAGATATGTACAGTGTGCATAGGGATTTGTTCATAGTTTTTTTTAATAGTCCGGCCCTCCAACGGTCTGAGGGACAGTGAACTGGCCCCCTGTGTAAAAAGTTTGGGGACCCCTGCTCAATACCATTCTTTGAAAACCATTTCGCCTGACCTGTGGTGGCACAGTGGATAAAGTTTGACCTGGAATGCTTAGGTCACCAGTTCAAAACCCTGGGCTTGCCCAGTCAAGGCACATATGGAAGTTGATGCTTCATGCATTCCCCCCCTTCTCTCTCTCTCCCCTCTCTAAAATGAATATAAATAAAATCATTAGAAATTTTTTTTTAATTAAAAAGAAAAAGAAAACCACTCTGAGATTTGATAAACATCAACACATTAAAACTGTTTTTCTTGAATATTCAAGGATAGATACATATTACTGCCAGTAAATAATGTATGAATGAAAATACATTATACTTTGAATATGGTTGAGGGCTTTTTTTCTGCACAATGATTCTAAGCCTCATTGTTGAGGTAACTGCACTTCTAGAAATATATATATATATAGGGGGCCCTCGGGTTACGACACAGTTCCATTCCTACGACGACTTACCCAAATTTTGGTGTAAGTCGAAACCCACCCTAGCCTAACAAAAACGAAACAGTTGCACTTTTAACAGTCCAAAATGGGGTAGGTAAGTATACTGAGGGACGCGACTCCCTCACGCACATGCTGCGTTAATGTGCATTCTTCCACCGAGCAAAACCCAACTAGTTCACCCATGTAGTCCGTAAGCACAATGCTAACGGCTTAAACAGAAACACTCACATCTCAATTTTTTAAAGATTTTATGGGAGTGAACATCGTAAACTCAAAATATCGTATGTGAGACTGTCATAACCTGAGAACCCCCTGTAATATATAAATCAAGGTGCAGCCAAACTGTACCTAATGTCTGAACTAACTGTAATTAAAAAGCTGTTTTTAAAAATATTATTTAAACCACATTATTTGAGCATTGTGAGAAAATAATGCAGTAGTAAAGCACATTAACTGTAAAAGTTACAGAATCTTTATAAAAAGTTTTTTCTTAGTATAACTGTTACTTAAATCATGTCTTCATTTTTTCATAGATATTGTCAACTATTCCTTATATTTTCCCATTTATGAAAAAAATGTTTATACTGGCATTATCTAAAATAAACAAGTAAAAAGCCTTAAATATTAGAGAATTCTGAAATAAATCATTACACTTAGTTCTACTTTACTACTTTTGCTTATTTTTCAAATTCCCTTAATGAGTATCCACTACTTTTATACTTCCAAATAAAGACATTAGGAACACTCTATAAATGTCCTTTAACAAAAGCAAAGTGAAAGGGTTCAAGAGAAATGCAATATTACATTACATTTGCCTTTAACAGAAGCTGTGTTGTGAATGGATCCTTCCACACTGTATTTTCAAACATGACCACTGTCCAAGGTCATCTCACATGCTCTTCTTATAACATGACATCTAGTGGTGAGCTCTCAGTCCTCTCCTTTTGAACTGTGACTGACATCTGAAAGCACCTCTACCAACAGAGTATGTTGTAACCAGAGTATACTGAAATCTTTATCATTTCTAAGGTTAAGTCATAAAAATGCCATGCATGTCCTCTTTGTTTTTTTGTTTATTTCTTATTTGTTTTGAGAATGTTATTTCATAAAACACTGCCACTACACTGTGAGGAAATTCAGTCTAACCTATGTGGAGATACCCCATGTTGATATGTCATCTAGATGCTCTAGCTAACAGCACTCAATGAAGTCCCCCAAAGTAGTCAACATTATATGAGTAAACAAGTCTAGAGGTGAATTCATTTTTCATCTATTGATTCTCTCTCTTTGAATTTACTCAGTTGGGGCCCCAAATGAGCCAACCTCACTGAGCTGTTTCTGAACTCTTAAAACCCATAATCTGTGAACATAAGAAAATGGTTAGTTTTGCACCCTAAGATTGGGAAATCATGTTATGCTTTAGTAAATATTTAAAACATATACCTCCTTCCAAAGAGAAATAGTCACTTTCCACCAACAGAGAACAAACAAGAAATCAATATGGCATTCAACTCTCCAAAAAGTCAAGAGAGCAAATAAAATGTTTTCAAAAATCATTATGAGTTAGTAAAAATAAAGGTATAATTTCTAAAAACTATAGCATCTTGCTTTAAATACTTATAATCAAAATTGAATTTTCAGAGCATGCACTGAGTACCTAGTGACTTCCTTACTGCAAAAGAAAATTCACCAAACTTCACTCTAAGTGTTGAAAAACCTTGATTTCAGTTACTCGTAACAAAAGATTACCAAAATAGGAGAAAAGAGAAATGCTACATTTTTACTTTGACAACATGTACAAAAGTACATAAGAAATTACTACAATAGAAAAACTGTATCAAGATCTTGAGGGTAAATTGATTTTCAAGAGAAAAACTAAAAGCCTTTCTAATATAATTTGAAGCTACATTTCCTGAGAGGACACCAGAGCCACAAGGTGAAAAAAAGGAAACATTTTTTAGTACTACCACAGTGAGAAACCGCTATGCCTAATAATCTAGGATCCATCACATAAACATAGGACAAAGGGTACTGTTTGCTAGGAATGCATCATTTAATACTCTGTGATATAATCTAAGTATAATTGACTTGTTTCTTTGGGTTAGTGATTGTTATCTCATCTAGACACAAATAAAAGTGTCAGAATAATTCATTTCTATAAGATTTATAAACCAAAGAGTCATTAAATCATTAATTCACACAGTGGGATAAGTGTTTAATAAAAAGAAAGTATCATAAGTACACGCTAAGAGACATCTAACAAAGTCTTGGGTTGGGAAGCAATCATGATATAACACAAATATTTTTCTTTATTTCAATTTTATGCTATGACTTTGCAGTGTTTTTGATAAGGAAGTGCCATGATCAAACTTTTCCTCTTAGGATGGAAGCAAAAAAGACAATTAGAAGGTAGTTTTACATTAGTCTGTGAAAAAGACAATACTGGCCTCAAATAAAATAGGAATAATGAAAATACAGAGAAGTAGATGGGAAAATTCGACTTGTTAAGGTAGAAACATCAATGATATTTTTTGATTGTGGGGATAAGGAAAAATGAAATTAAGAATTGAGAATGTATTAGAGTATCTGACTTGAACAACAAAACATGGTGGTAACGATCTCTGAAACAAGAAATACAAACAGAGTATTTGGTTGGGGTGGCAGGTTAAATGGAACACACGTTTCTAGACATGCTGACTTTGAAATGTCCCCATGGAATATGTAGGTAGAGATATTAGGGAAGTTGGTTAGTACTCGGCAGCCCGCATAACCATAGATGGCCACAATAAACCCAGACCTCTTATCATGACACAGTAACATCAGTGTAAGGTATATAATTATTTCCTACATAATTCTGATTATTTTTGAGGAAGCATTTTCCAAAAGACCCCAGTAGATATTCCTATCTCATTGAATAACATTTTATCACATGTGCATGCTGAAACCAGTCATTGGCTAGGGGAATTAGTACAGGGAGATTGCCTTCTAATAATTAGAATCTATTACTCAAAAGTTGGTCTAAAGCTCACCTTCCTTGAAGCCATTGCTGGAGACAGGAGGCTGGATATCTTGGGAGATGAAGGGAGAGAGGATCTGAAAGTCAGTGGCTGTTGGGCAGACAACCAGCAGTGTCTCCTAACGGACGGTGTTCTACCCAGACCCTTTGCACATTCCTTTTGTGATTTAGGGTTTCCCCATTTGGCATACTTGTCAAGTCCTCAAGGGTGGATCATGACTTTTTTACATGAGTCCTTAGTGCTTAGCACTTAGAAACTCAGCAGCTAGCCTTTAAAATAATAAACAAGTAATAATTCCTTCAATCACTGTATCTTGTCTTCCTTGTGGCAGTGGTGGTGGCTGATAAAATTTTAAGAGTTATTCTAAGGTGTGACACAGACTCATCTCATGTTCTAACGTTAGGATGATGAGTTTATTTTATTTATATGTTTTATTTGAATAAAACATGCTGAACTTTTAAGCGATGAAAACTACCTTCCTTGGGTGCATTTTGTTGACCATGCACTGGATTCATCTTCCGCTGGATGTGGTGAGTGAGCCTTGTGAGAGTATCTGCAGCAGTTGTGAGAGTCGATTAGGTTGGCATGTCTACCAGTGCTATCCATCGGCTGCTACAGCACGCAGAGCAGTGTGGTTAAATGTAGAGATGTTATAGTGCAGAAGGGACTAACAAATCCCCTTTCTGTTCTGCACTTAGAAAGTATCAAATGTACTCAGGAAGAGCAAGAACTGATTTATGTCTGGAAGTTTGGGAAAGTCAGTTCCTTAAGGCATTTACGTTTTCTTTTTCTTTCTTTTTTCTTTTTTTTTTTTTTTAATGTAAGAAGCCTTTTTATTAGGAACATAAGCTTCCTGGCATAACTGGAATAAATGAGGTTTATAGTCTGTTTGTTAATTGACAAACTGATGAAGGCTTTAAAGAATCACTCACAAAGTACAAAACTTTTAATTATATGAAACTTTAAAGTTATTTATGTCTACTTAAAAATAACAACGGTTGGATAATGTGATATTATAAAATGTTCTATAGGAAATTAACAAGATCATTTGCTTTGCCTGTATGTGTTTTTAGAGCCTTGTACATAGGACTCTATATCAGAATGCATGAATCCCTGTTCCAAAGACCATTTCCTATTATTTAAGAAACCTTAGGAAATCATTAAATGTCTCTATAATTCAATGTACCCATTTTTAAAGTAAACACTTATGGCAAATTAATAATTACTGGATTAAGTTTATTATGACAGTAGGTATAGAAGCAATTTTAGGGGAAATGTTTCTGTTATTTCATACTTTTTTAGTACAATGTATTTTGAATGGCATCATAAAAATAATAAGAATCCCAGCTTATCTCAAATGTCCATGAACGTATGATTGCCGTAACTAAATAGGTTCTCCTGAAATTAGGAGAAACCTGAAGGCAAGCCATACTGAATATGCAGGACTAGCAGAGAGAGCCTGCATTACTGAGTTTGGGGTAGCCAATGGCACATTTAAAAACTATGCTAATAACAGAAGGCAGTTTTACTCTGTCAGGGAAAATACTGAAACATATTTTTAATTGCAAAATTACATAAATTTGTGATAAAAGATGCTCAGCTTTAGTAAGAGAAAGCTCTGTGCTATGGATGTTTTGTCCTGAAATCAATATATATATATATATCCCTCTCCCTCCAGGTCCCTTGAGGGAAAAATGGAAGAAACCAAGCTAGGGGAAGAGCAGAAAAATCAGCATCACCTTTCAGAGATGGCAGAGAGCTAGGAAGAAGAAGATGTAGAAGAGAACAGGATGAGGGAAGGAGGAGAGACTCTGGAGGAAGAATTCCTTTATGCCACCAGAGGGGATTCAGAATCGCTGGATGTGCAGTAGCCTGAGGAAGAAGCCCAGATGTATTTTCCATCATTCCCTAAACCCCTCCAGACTTCTTGACTTCCTACTCCTAAGATTTCTCTGGAAAACAACTATGTCGTCTTTTCCTATCTTATATATCAAGGTCACTAATGACCTCCAGTTACTACAAGATTGAATGGCCAATTCTCAGTCTTCATCTTATTTGACTTCCCAGTAACATTTGTGTGACTACTTATTCCAATTACATAACTCCTACTCACTTGGCTTCACCATCTTCACACACTCTCTATTGCTCCTCACTATCTCTGGTCCCATTGCTCGGTCTCCTTTGTTGTTTCTTCCAGATCTTCTCAACCTCTAAATGCCACAGTGACCCAGTCTTCTGTGCCTACTCACCCCTAGAAAATTCTATCTAGGCTCATGGTTTTAAATACCATCTCAGTGAAGATGGCTGTCAAATTCACAGCTCATCCCTAAGTTGGCCTGCTACTCCACTTGTGTGTCTAAAGGCCATCTCCAGTGTAACATGTCTAAACCTAAACTCTTCACCCCCACCACACACACACCTGTCCTTCCCTAGACTTTCCAATCTTGGTAAATAGCAACTTCCTTCATCTAGTTACTGAGACTTAAAATCTTGGCTCCTCAGATAACACCCCCTTCTTGGGGACTTGGCATGTGTGAACACTCTGCTTAAAATGGTCTTTCTTCCTTCCCCTCATCTACATAGCTCGTTCCATCATTTTCTTCAGGACTCTGTTCAAATGTTTCGTCCTCAGAGAGCTCTGTTCTGATGACCCTTCTAAAGGTAGGATCCTCTGTCAATACCTCGCCCATTTACTTTTATGCACCAAACTTTCACTACTTGATATATGGGTTTTTTTTACTATAGTAGCTGTGTATTGCCTGCATCTTCTATTACAAAAAGAATTCCATGGGAACAGGGATTCTAAGTTTGTATAGCTCTAAGACCAAGAATGGTGCTTGTCATATAGTAGATATTCACTTCAAATTTTTAGAATGAATCAACAAGAGAAATGAGGTTATACAACGTAGACATAGGATATATAGAGAGAGACGCTGAATTTTTTACTGAGATCAAGATGGTCTCTACATGTTGCTATCTAAAAGCAAAGCCACCTGTAATTTATGGGTAATTGCAACATAAAACCAAGTAAAACTTAAATGCTCGTAATCTCTGGGAAAGCTTCTGACTATAACTATTTGCTTTCCAATATGGTAGCCTTTAGCCACATGTGGTTATTGACATTTAAATTAAATAAAATTAAAAATTCAGTTTCTGGCCCTGGCCAGTTGGCTCAATGGTAGAGCATCGTCCCAGTGCCTAGAAGTCTGGGTTAATTCCCAGTCAGGGCACACAGGAGAAGCACCCATGTGCTTCTCCACCTTTCCCCCTCTCCTTTCTCTCTGTCTCTCTCTTCCCATCCTGCAGCCAAGGCTCCATTGGAGCAAAGTTGGCCCGGGTGCTGCGGACGGCTCCATTGCCTCTGCCTCAGGTGCTAGAATGGCTCTGGCCACAATGGAGCAATGCCCCAGATGGGCAGAGCATCACCCCCTAGTAGGTATGCCAGGTGGATCCTGGTTGGGCACATGCGGGAGTCTGTCTGACTGCCTCCCCGCTTCTAACTTTGGGAAAAAATTTCAGTTTCTCAGTTTTACTCAACCCATATCTAATGCTCAATCACCACAGCTAACTTGTGCCTATGGAACAGTCATTTTCATCATTGTGGAAAGTACTACCAAACAGCACTGTTTCAGATTTAACACAAGCTTTTGACACAAGTAAAGCCTTCAATACTTAGCTCTTTTCCTCCTTCACAATTTGCGAAATGTCAGAGAATCTACTGTATTGTTGTGTTTTATTGCTGGAGTTATCACAAGAGATTCACTTCCATAAGAGTGTATGTATGTATAGACAGAAACAACAAACACCTAAGTTTTATAATTTTTCCTGAGAGGACATAATTTTGCTCACTTTAGTATTTTGTCACTGAACATTCTATAAAATTTTATTTCACTGAACCTACAAATATTTGTTGAATGGTTTTTATATTAAGATCCCCATGTTTGTCCCTCAAGGGATAAAGAGTATACAAGTAACAATTCAGTATACAAGATGCCTTGTGGAAGGGAAGGAATGAAGGTGGAAGTCTCTTGCACTATAGACATCTAGTGACCTGAACTAAAATGGTGGCGTGGGCAAACAATCAAAAATCCTTGGCAGAAATTAAAGACAACATAAAGGAAAAGGCAACAAGATGTAAGGACAGATGACACAGGGATGACAAGGAGTAATAAACGTCAGCTGTACCCCTGGCATTGTGTGGCTTCCTACTACGTGCACTGTGTTGGCATCAGAAGCAGCCAAAACTCAGGAAAGTAAAGTGTTACTGTTAAAAATGGGCAAATCAGATGTGACAGGAAGGATTTTAGGAGATTAAATAATATTATTTTTGAGACATTAATGATAAGATATTCAACAGAAAATATCCAGCTAAATGGGGCAAAGGTTTAAAAATCATCTCAAAAAATCTGTAAGACTAAATGAAAAGGCCAAAGATAAGAAGGAAAAGATAAACATGAGTATTTTTCCTCTTTGTGAGCACCAGCATCTTCAAATATGTTTAGTCTATAATTATGTCCTCCTCACTATCCCCAGTTCAGTGTTTTCCCCATCTTCATTCGGTCTGTAATCCAAGCTTTCATCGTAAATCAAGGTTTCTATTCATAGCATTGTGGTATTGTACCTCTAATGAATTCTCATAATTTGTCTACTTCTTTGTAGCATCTCCTAATTACCCTGATGAACAGAAAAGTATTTTTATACTGTGGAAATGTACATGCAAAGTTTGTATATCTTGGAACACAGCCCAGTTAAACTGTAGTAACATAACCCAGTAATGTATAGGTGTTTACATCCATCTCTGGCAATTAAGGGTGTCTTTCAGGTTTAACGAGTACTACAAAAGCAACTGAGAGTTTGCAGCATAAACTCTGTGGACTGTCGGTCGCTTCTGATGTTGAACCTGAGAAACAGCGTTTTAAAAAAAGAAGTAAGAAGGGTAAAGGGTTCTATTTTCTCTAAAGACAAATGATGACTACATATTTCTGTGAGGTTATGACAGAGCAATTTAAATTATTATATCTCTTTATGTTCATTGTGTATTTATATACATAGTTTTACATTTCATATAACTTCATTTTAAGAATCTAGCTCAATAGAACCATCAGTGAACCATGATTTAAGTGACCATGGTCTACTTCAAAGTAGCAAAACAAACAAAAACAACGCGTTTTGTGCGCGCACGTGCATGCAAAATACAGACAGGAAGGGAGAGAGCTCAGAAGCATCAAGTCAAAGTTGTAGAACCTTAGTAGTTCATTGATTGCTTCTCATACATGCCTTGCCCAGGGGGCTACAGCTGAGCCAGTGACACCTTGCTCAATCCAGCAACCTTGGGTTCAAGCTAGCAACCTTGGGCTTCAAGGCAGCAACCTTTGGGCTCCAGCCAGTGACCATGGGGTCACATCCATGATCCCACGCCTGTGACCCAGTACTCAAGCTGGATGAGCCCATGCTTAAACAGGCGACCTCAGGGTTTGAATCTGGCTCCTCAGTGTCCCAGGTCAACACTCTATCTAGTGCACCATGGCCTGGTCAGGCTCAGTCTCTCTCTCTCTCTCTCTCTCAAATCAATAAATAAAATCGCCCAAAAAATCATTCATTCACTGTTAAATAAATGAGTTATTTGTATGGCAAAAATACTGGATGCTAAGGAACTTAGCTTTGTTAGGGGGTCTCAGGGAATCTTCCTAGATAGTCAAGTTTTCATCTGAGTCCTAAAGAATGTGTGGGAACAATCCAACAAAGAAGAAGGAAGCAGGATCCAGGAACAGGCAAGAGATTCTATTCCCATAGCCTTCTATCCTTAAAAAAAAAAAAAAAAAAAAAGGTAATAAAGCCCTATCTGTAGCCTTTCAGAAATTTATGTGAGCCCCTTAAAAACTAAAATCATAAATATGAAAATATACAATTCTATTATACACAGTAATATGAAAATTTAAATCTAATACTCTTAATGTGAGGATACAGTAGCTACTACAAAGACTGGAGAAATTATTTTACAAAGAAGAAAAAACAGTTTTTCTGACCCACTGAAATGGCACTAATCAACTGAAAATATTTATTTTCTACACCTAGTCACATTTTCTACTCAAAGACTAAAGGTTATTAGCAAGGATAGGAAAAAAATATGATAAAATTACCAGGTTTCCCCAAGGAAGATATCTCCAATGAATCTCCAATCATGCTTAATATTTATAAACCCCAGCTTAAAAACAGTATTCTAAAACTGTGGAAAGAATTGATAGATATGTCTAAATACTAATTAGAATAAACAGCAGCTAGAAATGCTCCTCTTTTGGTGTGATTTCATTTGCATTTATACAAATCAGGTTACTATACTATTGAAATCTTCCGGTTGATTTAAGGTCATCAAAATCAGTCAAAGGGATTTTTGTTGAAGGGATTTTTGAACTGTTATCTGTTTTGAATACATCTGCCTATGTGTTTCTAACATACACAGTTTTAAGGTCCAATCTACATTTGCAATTGGATCCTGGTCTTTTTGCTCCAGGAAGGAGACTATTATTATTGGGGGGGGGGATCCCTGAAATCATTATAACACTTAAAATCATTATAACTGTACAAATAGCAAAAATACAAAAATTAAATACAGTTTAGGAATAATAAGCCCCTTCTAGCTTAAAATTTTATGATTAAAAGTCAATCAACTTTATATAACCAAATTATTTTAATAAAATACTGCCTATGCATTTAGAGAGAAATGGCTTTGAATCCCTGTCCCACTTAGTTACGTGACTTTGAACAAGGTGCCCAATCTCCTTGAACTTTAGTTTCTTAATCAGTAACATGAACAAAATAAATCTCTAATCTATATGTTCTCTTTTAGAATTAGACAAAGTATCTATACCATTTTGGGTAACAAACATTGTTGCCTTTTCCCCTTCCTTTCCCTAAAAAGCTCTGTGGAATTCCATGAATGACAATAAAAACCCACTACTAAAATGAGGAAGTTAACATGTTAAAAAGGACCACATTATAAACACACTTTCTCTCTCTGTAAATGAATTAGTCATCGTTTTTAATTTTAAAGTTTCTATTCTTTCATAAAATAATACCTTACATTAATGTTGTTCAAGTTAACATTTACTTATTAGAACAGGGTTAATAAATTGAAAGAGTGTTAAGGTCTTTGTGAACATTCAAATTTTGTTTTATTTTTATCCATTTGGCATGCAAAGAATTGTAAATTTTCTAAGGCCAAATTTAAGTATGAAAACAATAGAGTCCGTCATATTTTCCTCAAATACTTTCACAGAGTTATCATTTTAAAATTATACTTTCACTAGGATGCACACAGGTTAACTGGGTATTGATATTTTGTAGGTGCTCGCTATTGCCTTCTCACTGTTAATTGCTGGTGTTAGAGTTGTTTGGGGCTACAGCTTTACTGCTATACACCAAAAGTGTATTAGTTTAAAAACTATAGAGAATATACTATGTATACAACTAAAGAACATCAAGATTGTAAATTCATAAAACCTTTGTCAAGATTTGAGTCTTTATTAGAGGTCACACATTTCTTGTTTGCTTGTCACAGCAATTTATATACTCATTTAGATCCAACTGGAGACGTCTGTCATCTCTATAGGGTGAGATCATAAAATATTAGATACAGTCCATTGGTAAAGAATTGGTAAAGATCTACTGATCCCAAATAGCATTTACTATATATCCCTTCCATGGCACCATGAAAGGTGCTTAAAATATATTTTAGCATTCAGTTTGCAGAGTAAGGCTACAAAATGGGAAAGATTATCTTTATGTTACAGATAAACTGAAAGCACAAGGAGTTTAAGAAATTTAATCAAAATCACACAGTGACTGAAAATATAAGATCTAAATTGAGATTTTTCTATTTCTAAAATTTAAGCTTCTTCTACCTCCAAGATTGGGAGCAAAGTTATAATTCTTCAATTTTTGGTAAATAAGATCTTAGGTTATGGCCACAAAATTAAAACCACTAAAGAATTAAGTATATTTGTTGCATATTAAAAAGATTCTATGATATAGTGAAATTAAAAGGCTATAGTGAAATTAAAAGTATACTTTAAATCCAGAAACTGGTCTAATCCAAACATATTTTGGTAATTAATATATTTATTATTGATTGATTTGAGAAGAAGCCTTATTACTGAAAATCTAGTCTAGTCTATCCAAGTGCTAAAATTATTTTAGATACAAATGATATTCCTAGAGATTTTTGCACAGATTTTAACATTTCAATGTTTAAAAATTATACAAACAATATATGCTAATATATAACTATAAATATAAATAATAGAGGTCTAAAACTAAAATTTCTTCTCTCCAAACCTCTAGTCCAAAACTAGACAAGTTTTTTATATATTTATATATACATGTGTGTGTGTGTGTGTCCAGAAAGCTCCATTTTTATATGATGTTTAGAAAGTTTTTATTAAATTATAACATAGAGAAAAGTGCACAATTCGTAACTACATACCTAATTAATTATGTTAAAGTGAACACACATATTTAATCATCACCCAGATTCAGAAATGGAATATTGTAAGTCCCTTAAAGCCCTCTACATGCCATCTCCCAAACACTGCTCTCTTCTTCCTCCCTACAGATAACTTATCCTGAATCCTAACACCATAAATGAATTTGCTTAGATAAACGAGATCACACAAAATGTGTTTTTGTCACTCAACATTCTGCTTGTAAAATTTATCCATGGTATTAAATGTAACAGTAATTTATTTACTTATTTTATTACTAAGAAACTTCAAATATATAGAAAATGTATATGGAATATATTACCTTCTATTATTTTAAAATATTTCAATTTATGTACCCATACTACTGCTGATGGGCATTTGGGTTATTAAACATAATGCTGCTACAAATATTGGGGTTATTTTTCATTTTTAAATTACAATTGATATTCAATATGAGCATACAGACAGCATAGTGGCTAGACATTTATATAAATTACAAAGTGATCCCCATAGTAAGTCTTGTACTCACATGACATCACGTATAGTTATTATGATATTATTGACTATATTCCCAAAACCAGACTTAAATCACCATAACTATTCTGTAACTGCCAATTTGTACTTCTTAATCTCTTCACCTTTTATACCCATACCCTCAATGCCCCTCACACCTGGCAACCATCGGTTACTTCTCTGCATCTATGAATTTGTTTCTGTCTTGCTTATTCATTTATTTTGTTTTTTCGATTCCACATAGAAATGAAATTGTATGGTATTTGTCTTTCTCTGTCCGCCTATATCACTTAGAACCATACATGACAGTGTATAATTACAAAAGTAAATTAGGTGATACACATGAATACACACATTAAACAAGAATGACAAAATATAAATGTGTAGTAAGTAAAAACGGTAGAGATTATAGAATATGTTCCAACTTAAGCAACCATGAACTTAAAACAGAGTGCTATAAACATAGCTTGGTATACGCAAAGTATTGGATAACAACATACCAAAACTAGACAAGATATATACAAGAAATAAAGAAATCCCAACCCAGCATTACAGTAAGCCAGCAACGTATAAGAGCCAGAAAATAAGAAGGGAACAAAGAACTACAAAAACAGAAAATATTAATGAAATTGCAATGAATACATACCTATCGACTAGTTTAATTTTAAATCAATTAAATGTTACAATCAAAAGACAAATGGCTATTGACCTGGTATATACAGTGTGTCCGTAAAGTCATGGTGCACTTTTGACCTGTGATCAGTCAAAAGTGGACCATGACTTTACGGACACACTGTACATATACATACAATGGGATATTACTCAGCCATAAAAAAGAAAAAGTCTTACCATTTGTGACAATACAGGTTGACTGAAAGGGTATTAAGTTTTTGGAAGCCCATATCTTTGTATTACTGGTGGGTATATGTATAGAGGTGTATTAGTTGGGTCATACCATTTATTATGCTCAACGCTAAGAGATAAGCCACTTTTTCAGTTTTATAGACTCAGGCTCCCAAGTTTGGCTCCTACCAGCTGTGACTGTGAGAGTTCTAGTTGTTCTACATCTTGCTATATAGTATTAATTTGAAATAAAAAAATAGCCCATTTTGGTGGGTAAATAAAGGCATAGCATTGTGATTTTAATGTTCTTGTCCCTAATGATTATATTTCATATGTTCATTAGGCCTCTGGATAGTCTCTTGGGGATTATCTGTTCCTGTATTTTGCTCATGTAAAAAAGTTATTTTGTCTATAATTTTGTTACTATTTTTCAGGATCTTGTATATATTTCTATTCTTACCCGTAAGCATTATATTGTTTTTCATAGCTTTTTTTAATGCTGTCTTTCAATGAATTGGTAAAGACTGGTTGATCAAATTACATTAAAATAATAACACTTATAATTACATTAAAAACATAAAGTACCTAGTAATAATCTGTAAAACTATACACCACTATTGATAGAAATTTTGAAAGACCAAAATAAATTAAAGGCTATGCCGTGGTCATGACACTGTTAAGGTTTATGAGTAGATTCAATGCTATCCAAATTTTAAAATGAGTAAGTTTCCTGTGTCAGATTGAAATCAACTGGTTATAAAATTTCATGGAAATACAAAGAGCCAAGAATATCAAAGGTAATCTCAAAGCAGAAAAAATTGATAGTGTATATCAAACTTATTATAAAGCTAAACTATTTAAGACAATGTAGTAGTATTGTCATAAGGCTAGACAAGTAGATTATAATGGAACAGAAGAGAGTACAGAAACAGACACATACATATTCAACCTTGATTTATGACAAAAATGAGCATCTGGGAAAAGAATGCCTTTTGTAACATTAACACAAATCTAACACATTTTTAATAGCTATGTAATATTTTATTGTATAAATATGTCTCAAATGATTCACCCATTTTCATCCTGATTGATGTTAACTTGTTTCCTGTGTTTTCTGTGGGCACTTCTATAAGTGTATCTGTTGTAGTAATATAAGGTTACAGTAATTAAATATATAGAAATATAAAAATATGAAAAATATATAAAAGTAATTAAAAGGATATTAAAATAATTCTTAAAATTAAATAAAGTTATGCCATTTGGATAGGAATTAATATAATGGCTTAGTGCCATAACTCTGTAATGTGATAAACAGACTCTGACTTTCAAGCAGAGCCCAGTTAGTATGTGTGTGAAGTTATACATAGATAAGAAGTGGCTTGGTGTTATTTACATTAACTTTGTAAATTAATGAAAATAAGAATATCTTAAAAAGTGGTTTAATGTAAACATTTCAGTAGAATGACATAGAGGGGATTCCCTGCCGAGGAACTCCCAAAAAGGTGGTTTGAGGTGATAATCCTGTAGACTGACACCTGTTAGAAGGCGTTGGCCAGAAAAGGTACTAAAGCTGAGGGACCCCTGCTGCAGTAGTCGCCCAGACTCCAATGTTGATGTGGACTGTCTCCACGCCACTCTGAGCTCTGACCAAAGTCAGCCGAGAGGAGCATGCCGACGGGGCCCCCTTAAGCTGTACCCAGGCACGCCAAAAGGATTTGTGAGTAATAAATTGCCTGTATGATTATTGCAACTCATTTGTGTTGGTCATGTCTTTCCTCCGGTGGCACTTAACAGTAGCTTCCTCATAGCCGCCTCAAGAGTAGTCTCCAAGAGGCTGCCAACCCTGTTGTAGCAATATAAGCTTATAGTAATTAAATATATAGAAATGGAGGGTCTCACTGCATGGGGAAGTTGAATCAGGGACTCCAAATCGACGTAGAACTTGGGCTCTACTGGGACAACATCTATAGTATAAGATTCTAAAAATAGATTGCGGAATCAAAAAGTGTGTGAATTTAAAGTCCCTGCTATATTTGCTTCCAAAAAGGCCACGCTACATCTGCTCCTACCAAGCACTTCTGAAAGTGCCCAAATTGTAACATAAATGGCAGGTGTCCCTCTTTGTTCCACTGTTACTGCTCATGACTCACAAAGAACTTTGTGAACAAATTTAATCCTATTAACTACCAATACGTTCGGATGAAAGTAATGCTGACTCTGCAGAGATGAAAGGGCTGGCAGATTAAACAGGATGAACTAATCTGCGTGCCAAAGTGGGCTTAGAGCGTAGGTAGTGGAAGCAAAGAAGCATCCTTCTCAGAAAGAAGGCGGCCAAGGACCAGAAGCCAGTCCTGGGCTCAGTGGTGAATGCTAACTCAAGGGGCAATACGCTGACTGCAAGTGAAGTGTCCTCAATTTTTATGCTGATTAAATTATACCCAACTGCCCAAAATTGAGCAAATTGTGGTGTCATCAAGGGATTGTGCAGTATTGAATGTTCAGTGGTGTTTAAGTAAGTGGGTCATCTGCTGGGGTGCAGAAGCCTCATTACAGCTTTTCATTGGGATGGCATTTCTGTAACTGGATTCGACTTTTATTGCACCCAAGCAATTGAGTCAGTGCTGCCCTCCTGGAGAAAAATGACTCCTTTCCTTCAAATTATACAAATTCTCCTCCCACCTTTCAAAGGTCATCACAAGCCCCATTTTCTCCCTGAATATTCCCGCAAAACTCCACTCCGTGTAGGCAGAATATTTCTTGCAATTCAGGGTTGCAGTTTTGTAGTGTTCTTTCATTTGAATCATGTCTAATTGCATCATGCATACCCACCGGCCTCCCCAAATTTACTCTGAGAGAAGGATGAGACGGGACCCTTCCACTTTTATTGTACCAGGCACTTCAGTCTATAATTAATCATCACGGCTACTCCCTAAGGTATGTATGATTATCCCCACTTTTCCGGTGAGAAAAGAGAATTTCACAGATATTACAGGTCTTGTTTGGTCACATACCGACATAAGTGGCACTCTAAGATCCCATCTCAGGTTAATGTTGTTTCCAAGTCACTCGCCAGGGTATCTTCCCAGACACTGCTCAGTACGTTTTTTTGTTATATAAATTATACCTAGTTCCTAGAGGCATTTGAATCTATGATATCAGCACAACCACCACTGAAGTAGAAAAGGGCAGAATGTCAATCCTGACTACACTGTTCTGAATACCAGTCTCTTCTCTGTTTGGGACTTACATACAAAATCTATCCAACTCCCAGAATATACAACAACCAGTCTATAAAGAGTCCTTTTTTTTTTCAGAAGTAGTGTGCAACAGTAGTCAAACTGGGATTTAGAGTAAAAAGAAATCTGGTTTTCAAGCCAGGTGTAGAGTACTCTTGAGCCATCATAATTTCAGCAAGTTCTTTAATTTCTCTAAGCTACATATCCCAATTGGTAAAATGGGTTTAATAATCATCTCACTGGATCATTAGAAGGATCAAATGAGATTCTGTCTGTAAATTCTTTAGCATACTGTGGACCCATAGGAAGTGACTGCTTCATAAAGCTATCATTTGTACTGATACCCACTCGGCTAATAGAAAATAGGCATCTATGCTATAGTACACTCACAATTGTGCATAAATATTTAAACTAAGTCAAAGAAAATGTTTTTGGAAAAGGGAAAATATTATTTTAACTTCCTTTATCTCAGTGTCTGACGTTTAGGAGGCCCAATGTCAAAGTACTAATCAGGCTATGGTTAACATTCATGGCTGTGTAATCAAAAAAAAATTTTTTTTTGAAAATTTATGAGGAAGATAAATCAACTTCTCCTGAATGAGTGTAAAAAATGTTTATCAGATTAGGTTATCTCAGTTACCATTTTCTGTTTGATCACAAGCTTTAGTATAATGAATGATGAATAGTAAACATCAGGACTCCACTCATAAGGACACACACATTTTAGGAATCCTGTGTATTAGCTAAGATAATAAAAACAAAAAAAAATACCTTATTTTCTCTTAAATACTTATGTCTGTATTAAAGAAATAAAAATAAAGCTAGACAGATCTAGAGCCAATAGAACTGACTCAGGTGAAAATGGTAAATATAGACTGTATTTCTCTTGGTGAAGATGTTTTCCCCTTAATCGTTAATGAAATAGACTGCTTTTAAATGAGGTTCCGCATCAACATGCGCTCTAACATTGCTATAGACACTCGCGATTGGAATTAGCAAAGCTGTGTACATGATATTATCTTGTGGACACATTCATAGGGAGGGAACATAACAGTATTTTTTAAGTTCTCCTATATAAAAAGTATCCAAAGGGAAAAATCAAAGTATCCAAAGGATTCTTAAGAATATGGATTCAACTGAGTCATTGCACACTACTTTGAAAGAACCTCACTTGAATGCTGGCCTATCAAGTCAAACACAGCTCTTTTAGAAAGGTTTAAAAAATAGACCACAGGATTAAATTTGATTTTCATTAACATTAGAAGAAATTTCTTTCCCCGTTTAATTAATTTCTTAGTCAGTACAGTGTGACAAACAAATTTTAGTTGTTAAAATCTATTTTACCTGCTTTAATTTGCATCTCCCTGTAGCCAAAGGCGCAATAGTTGCTTAATTTCAATTTGAGTTGCCAAGGTCTGTTAATGGGAAGTTTTTTCTATTTATTCTTTTAATTGTTCTCTATCTAAATTATCACTGATGATGAAATCTATGTGCACTACATTCCCACATAATCGGAAGGTCTAAATAATTTTTCCTGTTTAGAATAATGATATGGAACTAAATAAAAGCCCATAAAAATCTTTGGGGATAGTTTTTTGTTGCTGTTGTCATTTTTATAATGTGCTACATTTAATTTCAAAACAAACTGAGTGTTGTAATTGCCAAATCCACAGTAGGTTCCTAATAATTGTATTAAGTGTGTGCTGATTGACTACCACAGTTTATTTTTAGCATTAGGGTGTCCTTCTAAACCTTAAAAATTCAAATTGTTCTGTACTGAGTACAGCTTTATAATTAATGTTATGTGTATGACATGACACTGATATGTCAATTTTAAATTAGTTACAGAGTTTATGATATAATATACACCATAAAACGCAGACAATGAATTGGAAAGCAAAATCTATACCAATCATTTCCAGCAGAGGTCTCTGAAGAGTAACTAAAGTTATGAAAATAAGGAATAATATGTTTGGTAATTTAAATACAAAATTTAACTCTTCAGCTTTATGTGAGCCCTTTATTTTCACCCACGCCCCTTTCTCTTTTGATGTCTGTGCTCCTTTATCAGATAAAAGGCTGTCTAAAAAACTGTTCAGAAGTAGACACAAGAGAACAGGTTAATCCCAAATGCACCGGTGTAATGTGTCACAAAACAGACAATGTAATTATCTCAGCAGCCTGTTTAACCAGCTAATTCGGCAGCTTTGCATACCAGAGGTGAGCTCATCTGTTCACTATATTTCCAGATAGGACTTTTTTCACCACGATCACTATAGTTTTAAAAAGGCTTGTAAAAGCCTGAGGATTGAGTGTTTCCTTGAATGTGGTATAACAGCTTTTTGCAATCTCTTATTTATAGGGAAGCAACAGACTAACAAAGAGAAGAGATTAGTGTTGCACAATATCAAACAAAAAATGCAGTCAATGACATAAATCTCTGTATGTGTTCATTTAAAACGAAATACCCTCTCTTTATTAGGCATCCCTGGAGAAATGCTACACAATTGAACAAAATGTGATTTCGATGGTGAAGATGTATAAATCTAGTTCTGCTTTACATAGAAGTGTATTTATTGGCCCCACATGCATGTTGTATTTTGTTAATACTAGTTCTGTTTGGGGTAACTGGTGCAGGCTTTAGTCACATTGACCTGGACTTGAATTTTGATTATTAGACCTTTTCATCTCCTGATCTTTTTTTTTTTTTTTTTTTTTTTTTACAGGGAGAGAGAGAGTCAGAGAGAGGGATAGATAGGGACAGACAGACAGGAATAGAGAGAGGTGAGAAGCATCAATCATTAGTTTTTCATTGCTGTTGCTACACCATAGTTGTTCATTGATTGCTTTCTCACATGTGCCGTGACTGCGGGCCTTCAGCAGACCGAGCCACCCCTTGCTGGAGCCAGCGACCTTGCCTCAAGCTGGCGACCTTGGGGTCTCGAACCTGGGTCTTCCGCATCCCAGTCCAACGCTCTATCCACTGTGCCACCACCTGGTCAGGCTCATCTCCTGATCTTGAGCAAGTCAGCCCCACAATTTCCTAATCTTTAAAATGTGAGTAATTCCTACATACTGCATGGTTACTGAGAAGTTTAAATCATATGTCAGGGAAATACCACAAAGAGATAAAAAAAATAAATAGTAACTATTTTATTACATGATGTATACATAGATGTATGTAACACACACAAAAACTACATACACACTGACAGACACATATATCCACACATTAGAATACATCTGACCCTTGAACAATACAGGAGTTGTGCCAACTCCCACACAGTCAAAATCCCACATATAACTTTTGACTTCCCCAAAACTTTATTACAATTCTCCTCAATATCTGTAGGACATCACGTCTACGTCTCTCACAGGTATAAAAATCGGTGGGTGCCCAAATTCCCATATAAAATGGCATGAATCAATGCATACAGTCATCCCTCCACATCACAGACTTCCAATAACATTAAAAACAGCACAGTTATTTGTTGGAAAAAAAAAAATCTGCTGTCTAGGCCCATTCCCAGTCAGGGCACACATGAGAAGCAACAATCTGCTTCTGTTCTCATCTCTCCCTTTTCTCTTTCTCTTCCCCTCTCATAGCCAGTGGCTCAACTAGATCAAGAGTTGGCCCAGGGAACTGAGGCTAGCTTGCTTGATTTTAGCATTAGCCCCAGACAGGAGTGGAAAGGTGGATCCCTGACAGAGTGCATGGGAGTCTGTTTGTCTCTCTCCCCTCCTCTCACTTAAAAAAAAAAGTCTTAAAGTTGAGGCAAAGATTTAAAAAAAAAAATCTGATTTATGGTAAAGTCTGTGGAAATGCTTTTACTACACCAACATGATGAGAAAACTCAAATGGGTCACAACTGAGGTGCAAATTCTGAAGGGGGTGACATGGAAAATCTCCAAAGACAAGGAGGTGGCCAGGAAATAGACTTAAGAGTGAGCCAAGCACCATTTTTCAGTCTCAGGGCACAGAAGTCTCAGATCTTCAACAACAAGTTCAAACTCAAGGGAAAAGAATCCAAAAAGTCTCCCTGCTTTTGGCTTCTATTCAACTCTCCATAGGGACTTTGCTCCACACATCAGTTTCCACCAAGGCTGGGATATGCAGCTCCTGTACTCTAAATTCTCCTGCAAATCCTGCTATGACTGTACCATCTACCTCTCCCAAGTAATGTCAAAATAGTCTTATTTCAAATCACTCTACTGAGACCATATTGGCCTCATTGCCATTTCCTTTTACAACAGCCTGGGGCATTTTTAATCTATTGTTAACTGTCAGGAAGTCTCTTCCTTCTGACTTCTGCAAGGCTTGCTTCTTCCCCAAGTCCTTGCTCAAATGTCATCTCCTTACCAAGCTCTGACTATCCTTTCTAAAACAGCAACTTCAGGCATTCTCTGCCTTTTAATGCTGCTTTACTTTTCCTCATAGCACGCACCTGGACTCCAGTTTACATTATTCATTTGCTTGTGTATTTACCATCTCTCACCCCACGGGAATATGAGCACAGTGAGACAAGGGATTTATTTCATTCGTTGGTCTATCCCCAGCATACCTACAGGAATCCCATAGCAAAGTACTGTCACAGACGGAGCTTTCCCAAGCTCTTCCCCAAGTAATGGGAGCGGAGACCCGACACACAGGTGAGGAGGACGCACTGCTGAAGAAGGTGCTGCCCAAAGCCATGCTTCAGCATGAGCTCGGCCACCGGAAGAAGAGAGAGGCATCACAAGGAAACCTTGACTTTGATCACGTCTTGTGATATTCTCTCTGGCTTCAGTCACCACCTGGGCTTTACCAGATGGTGGCATTTTATAAAACAGCTTGGAAACGTCGGCAGATCACAATCGAAAAGACAAAAAAAAAAAAAAGTACAGACAGGTTTTTGGAGGTGTTGGTGCCCTTGGGCGTGTCTAACGTTGCAGCTTCATGGGAACCTGTGGTCGCTCACAGTTCTCTTTGGGGCCTTTCACTCTGAAGTTATTTATTAAATTGCTTTGAAGTCGCTGAATGTGTTTCCACCACATTTTGTTCATTCTAGTTTCCACCACATTTTATTCATTCTAGTTTCCCGTTGTACAGTATTCATGAATTCTCAAGTCCCACTGCTGTCATTAATCTGCCAGCTCCTTAGGAAGGGTAGGGCCTAGGTCTTAATTCCACTTTGTTTATAATATCCAGCACACAGTGGCAATTTATAATATCCAGCACACAGTGGCACCTGAGAAAAAGTGGTCTAGTAAACAAAAAAAATTAAAAATGAATGAAAGAGACTGAATAGTAAATCTATTGAAGTATTTTTAAAACTTGAGTTTCATAACATATTTCCAAAAGTAATTAAGCAGGTCAAGATTATACTTCTGTGATATGAAAAGTGGTCCAGTAACAAATACCTGTCTCAACCATTAGTGCAAAGTACTAGACACTGATTTTATCTTGTAGAATGCTCAATCTACCCCTGGCAGGGTCCCATTATTCTGATTCCTAACGTACAGCTGGGGAAATGTGAGACAAAAAAAGAGTTAAGCATCTTGCCTAGAACCACGGAGCAAGTCAAGTGCCAGGATTTGTATCTGAATCATACTAACAGTTCTCTTTTGGAATCCTTCAATATCTACTCTTCAGAATGATATTCTGCTATTTCAAATACTATTTTTTCCATATCCCTTTATCAGTAATACCCAAGTCCTACTTCTTCCTTCTAATGATCAAGTTAGTATCACTAAATTAAGAATTTAAATGTTGCAAAGTTTCAGTAAGGTCTGAATATCAAACTCTTGAAGCATGCTTAATAAATATATATCCCACCAAAAACAGTCGGGGTGGTTAACAAAGGTTAATGTTGTCCTTGCGGTGGGAGAATTTAAATTTCCTAAGAGTCTCCTAAGCCTATTTAACACAGAAAAATGTGCCACCTTTTTGTAAAACCTGCATTTCAAGGCACATCTATGATTTATGAATTTCTCCTCCACAGAGAATGAGTGATCTATGGCTGGAGTCTAATTCATTCCAACTCATCACATGTATTTTGTAACTCCATGTCACCTTTCACAATCAATAGGCAGTTAATGCCGAGGAGATGTGTTTAGCTTTGAAAGAAGATAAAAATTAGTCTGTGAGTTATTCTTTGTAAGGCACGCTGTTAGCATATTCTTTGTACTGTATCTGGCCTAATGTCTTAAATTGTTTTCTAGACTCATTGTCCAATGTCTTCAGTGCCTGTATAATTTACTCTTACACTCAGCCTGGCAGGCAATGTTAATTTGCATGGACTAGAAAGGTCATTTGTTCATTACTAAGTATCTATGGTAAAGATGAAGTATTATGTAAGTAGTTACTGTGAACCAAATTAACAGTCCCTTCCTCAGAACCTTTACTTTTAAATTTTCTTAATCTTTATTTTATCATATAATTTATAGAGTTCTGTTTATAAAGTTCATCATTTGAGCTATCTTTCCTTTATCCACAAATTTACTTATTCATTTTCTCAACAAACACGTATCGAGACCCAATTATAATAGGCTCTATGGTTGCCTATTATACTGGTACACTGTGGCAACTGAGAAAAAAGTTCTCTAGTAGACAAAAATTTAAGAAATGAACAAAATGTGTGAAATGGTAAAGAAAAAATACAACCAATACAAAGAGTAAAAAACAATTGTACAAAGGCATCTCTGAATGCCAATATTATTTTAAAACTAAATTTATAGTCACAACTTCTTGGCATGTTAGATACAGGGTCAGGTCCTGTGACTGAAGGAAATGATGCAATAATCAACTCCCTCCATTAACTAAGGTATGACATATATAAACCATATATATATACACACACACACAATGTAAATACATTAGCTAGTCTTTAATTTGAATATGCAAATTATAAATATATAGGTTGCTCCAGATTTTACCTAGTCACTAAAGCATATTTGAAATCTAATTCTCTGGAGTCTCTGAAAAGAAATATTGTTCTATCTTTTGGTCACAGTTCAGGTGAAATTGGAAAGTCAGAGGAATGGGTTAATTATTGAACCCAAAGTCCTAGTATTGCATGCAGAAGGAACTATATGAGAAGAGCCCGGGAGTCTGTGCACCCAGGCCAGAAGGTAATCCCATTTCGTCATGGAATTAATAGTAACAAAAGAAAGTGGGAGATTCTGTGGAAAACGCAATTTGGTGGAGTTGCTGAAAGCCATGCTTGGCAGGTCAAGGAGTTGACAGTTCTTATGCAAAAGAGTAACAAGATCAGAATTGGGCTCTTAAAAGACTAATCGGACAACAAGATGGAGAAGCGGAGGCTAAAGGAGAGCACAGATGTGAAACCCAATCAAGGCCCATCCTGTCAGAGTCGAGCAAGGATGTGCAGGTGAGAAAAGGGGCTGCAGGAAGAGAAATCAAGTCCTGGGAAACAGACTGGATTTGGGCTGAGAACAATATTCTCACAAAAGACAATTTTTTAGCATTTGTCCCAGTAATGTTTCTGAAAATGACAAATCAATACAAGAAGTTTTTTAAAGGTTTCCTTATCTAAAATAGTCTCTAAATAAAATCAACTGTCAGAAATGTTAATATTTATTAATAATCAGGTATTATATAATAATCATATGTTAAGCATTACATTTATATATTTATTAAAGTTATTTTAATAATAAATTGACATTTATTGAGCACTTACAAGATAGCATATTAAAGACAAAATGTATTACATCCGGAGGGGCAAGATGGCGACGGAGTAGGCAGACGTACGAACTTCCAACTCCCAGAACCAAAGTGGATTATAACTTGATTTTAAGAACCATCAGCTGGATAAACCAATGCTGAACTGGACTGAGAGGACTCTTCAACCGGGAACACTGAAGAAGCAACATTGAGACTCGCAGAAAAAGCAAAAACGCGGAAAGGGCTGCCCAGCTCCCCGGAGCGAAAGGCAGCTGGGAGAGACTCGAGTGGCGGGAAGAGAGGCCAGCAAAAGGGTAGGGACCTGTGTCTCAGAAACAAAGCCCCAGCCTGCTGCCCCAGAGCCTAGAAGAGGCGTTTGGACAGTATTTAGCTGGGAAACAGGTTAGGATACTGTTTTTGAGAAAGAGACAGTTGTCTCAGACCCAGGATTCTTATTAAAAAGACGGCGCAGAAAACCTCCCTCACAACCACTCACCCAGGACCTGGGAGACAGGGAAAGGAGAGGACCAGAGCAGCAGGAAGAGAGTGCGGTCTGGAAGGCACAGGAGAAAAGCTTTGAAGGACAGCCACCCTAAACCCTGGGCTGAGTCACTCTACAAATCTGAAACAATATTTCCCCTGGAACCAGCAAGGGGAAGCAGGACACCAGGCAAACAGGCTCTCCCGCAGCAATTAGAGCACAGTCGCTTAGAAGGAGGGAGCTTTCAGGACTACAGTATGGAGTGTTAGGTCTGAGCTGCAGCACCCCCACCAACACTGCTGAGGGCTTGGTGGAGGGTGGGCCGGCGGGACGCTGAAGCGCGGTTCCGTCGGTGGGGGCAGAGGTCAAGCCCGCTGGCATGAGCTCTGGCGTGAGCTCGGTCTAGCCCAGCCGGGGCAAAGGGGATACGTGAAAGTGGTACAGCAGCTGCGGGCCAACCTGCGACCCCACCTGTGGGAGAAAAGCGGGAGCCTGGAATGGGCAGAGATCTGCTTCAGGGCAGGGGAAACCAGGCGCAGCCGCACCAGGCCTCCGAGGCTTGAAGCCCTGCCCGAACCGGCTTTGCTTGTAGAAGTGGGGCTGAAGCCCAGCGTGGCTGAGAACTTAGCAGCAGCCCCGCCCAGCTGAGGAGCCTAGGCTGGCTGTGGTGAGGCGAAAGGCTGGCTTAGCACCTGAACACGCACCAGAAGCCCATCCCATAGAATGAACAGGCTGACAAGGACAGGCGCTGAGCAAAAGTGCTCAACCTTGCCCTTGGTGCCCAGGCTTGTGGCATGAGTGTGGTGCACAGTCCCACCCATGGGAGATGGACGAAGGCCGAGACCAGCTGAGGCTTATAAAGCCTGGCACAAGAACAACGCCACTCCGGCAAAGGCGAGGCAGAGACCGCAGCAGCAGCCCCAGTGGCTGGCAACATCCACACCCAACCATCCTAGGCAGCTGCAGAGGGGGTGGCGGGCCTGAAGACAGATCACACCTAGGGAACACAGAGGCAACACCCATTGGACTCCAGTAGCCAAACCCTTCTTACACAAAGACAAAATGGGCAGGCAGAGGAATGGAACCCAAATGAATCAAGAGAAATCCCCAGAGAAGGACCTGAATGAATCAGATATAACCAAACTACCTGATGCAGAGTTTAAAATAATGATACTTAGGTGCCTAACCTGTGGTGGCGCAGTGGATAAAGCGTCAACCTGGAACGCAGATGTTGCCGGTTCGAAACTTTCGGCTTACCCGGTCAAGGCACATATGGGAGTTGATGCTTCCTGCTCCTCCCCTCGTCTCTCTCTCCCTCTCTCTACTCCTTCTCTCCTCTCTAAAATTAATAAATAAAGTATTTAAAAAAATGATGATACTTAGGATGTTCAAAGGGCTTAGAACAACAATGGATAGTCATTTCGAACATCTAAATAAAGAGATAGCAAGTATAAAAAGGGAAATTGAAATAATAAAAAAGAATCAGACAGAAATGACAAACAGTATCAGAACTGAAGAACACAATGGAAGGATTTAAAAGCAGGATGGATGAAGCTGAGGATCGAATCAGCAAGTTAGAGGACAAAATAAACAAAGGCACAGAAGCAGAGCAGAAAAAAGAAAAGAGACTTAAAAAATCTGAGGAAACTCTAAGGGAGCTCTGTGACAAGAGAAATAACATCCACATCATAGGGATTCCTGAAAAAGAGGAGAAAGAACAAGGGATAGAAACATTGTTCAATTAAATCATAGCTGAAAACATCCCTAAATTAAGACTGGAAAACGTTTCATATCTGCAAGAAGCACAGAGAACTCCATTAAAGAGAAACCCAAAGAAATCTACACCACGGCACATCATAGTTAAAATACCAAAGCTAAGTGACAAAGAGAAAATTTTAAAAGCTGCTAGAGAAACAAAGGCTATCATCTACAAAGGAGCCCCCATAAGTATGACATCTGACTTCGCAACAGAAACACTTGAGGCCAGAAAGAAATGGCAAGATATATTCAAAGTAATGCAGAACAAGAACCTACAACCAAGACTACTCTATCCAGGAAGGCTAACGTATAAAAGTGAAGGAGAAATAAAAAGCTTCCTAGACAAAAAAAACCCTCAAGGAATTCATTAAAACCAAACAAATTCTGCAAGAGATGCTAAGAGGCCTGTTGTGCACAGTTTAAAGGGGACAAAGAATATAGCAAAAGAAGAATACAGCTTTAAAGAATAAAATGGCAATAAACAACTACATATCAATAATAACCTTAAATGTAAATAGATTAAATGATCCAATCAAAAGACATAGGATAGCTGCGTGGATAAAGGAACAGGACCCATACATATGCTGTCTACAAGAGACACACCTTAAAACAAAAGATGCAAATAGACTGAAGGTAAAAGGATGGAAAATATATTTCATGCAAATGGAAATGAAAATAAAGCCGGGGTAGCAATACTTATATCTGACAAAATGGACTTTAAAACAAAGGCTGTAGTAATAGATAAAGAAGGACACTACCTAATGATAAAAGGAACAATTCAACAGGAAGATATAACCATTATAAATATCTATGCACCAAACATAGGAGCCCCGACATACATAAAGCAGACTTTGATGGATATAAAGGGCGAGATTAACAGCAATACTATAATAGTAGGGGATTTCAATACCCCACTAACATCACTGGATAGATCCTCAAGAAAGAAAATTAACAAAGAAAAAGCAGACTTAAAGGATACACTAATCAACTCGATTTAATAGATATCTTCAGAACTTTTCACCCTAAAGCAGTAGAATATACATTCTTTTCAAGGGCTCATGGTACATTTTCTAGGAAAGACCACATGACAGGACACAAAAGTGGTCTCAAAAAATTTAAGAAGTCTGAAATCATATCAAGCATTTTCTCTTATCATAATGCCATAAAACTAGAAATTAACCACAAAACAAAAACTGAAAAATACTGAGAACACTTGAAAACTAAATAACATGTTATTAAATAATGAATGGATTAACAATGAGATCAAAGAAGAAATAAAAAAGTTTCTAGAAACAAATGATAATGAGCATACATCAACACAAAATTTATGGGACACAGTAAAAGCAGTACTGAGAGGGAAGTTCAAAGCACTAAAGGCATACAATGAGAAGCTAGAGAAAGCTCAAATAAGCAACTTGACCCTGCATCTAAAAGAACTAGAAAAACAACAGCAAATAAAGCCCAGGACTTGTAGAAGGAAGGGAATAATAAAGAGCAGATCAGAAATAAATGACATAGAGGCTAAGGAAACAATACATAGAATCAATGAAAGCAGGAGATGATTCTTTGAAAAGGTAAACAAGATCTATAAACCTTTAACTAGACTCACCAAGAAAAAAAGAGAGGACTCAAATAAATAAAATTAGAAAGGACAGTGGAGAAATAACAACTGACACAAGACAAATACAAAGTATTATAAGAAAATACTACGAAGAACTTTATGCCAAAAAATTAGGCAACCTAGGTGAAATGGACAAATATCTTGAATCATATAATCTTCCAAAAATCAATCTGGAAGAATCAGAACACCTAGACAGATCAATTACAACAAATGAGATCGAAATAGTTATCAAAAAACTTCTAACAAAGAAAAGTCCTGGGCCTAATGGCTGCACAAGTGAATTCTGCCAAAAATTCAAAGAACTTACCCCTATCCTCCTCAAGCTATTTGAAAAAATTCAAGAAGAAGAAAGACTTCCAAACTCCTTTTATGAAGCGAACATAATTCTGATCCCAAAACCAGATAAAGACAACACAAAGAAAGAAAATTATAGGCCAATATCCCTGATGAATTTAGATGCTAAAATTCTCAACAAAATATTAGCCAACCGTTTCCAGCGATATATGAAAAAAATCATACACCATGATCAAGTGGGATTTATTCTGGAGAGGCAAGGCTGGTTCAATATTCGCAAATCAATCAATGTGATTCATCACATAAACAAAAGGAAGGACAAAAATCACATGATAATTTCAATAGATGCAGAAAAAGCATTTGATAAAATCCAGCACCCATTCATGATTAAAACTCTCAGTACAGTGGGAATACAGGGAACATTCCTTAACATGATAAAGGCCATCTATGACAAACCCACAGCAAACATCATACTCAATGGGCAAAGATTAAAAGCAATCCCCTTAAGATCAGGAACCAGGCAGGGGTGCCCCCTTTCACCACTCTTAATCATCATCGTTCTGGAAGGCCTAGATACAGCAATCGGACAAGAAGAAGAAATAAAAGGCATCCAAATTGGAAAAGAAGAAGTAAAACTGTCATTATTTGCAGATGATATGATATTGTATATAGAAAACCCTAAAGTCTCAGTCAAAAAACTACTGGACCTGATAAATGAATTCAGTAAGGTGGCAGGATATAAAATTAATACTCAGAAATCAGACGCATTTTTATATATCAACAATGAACTATCAGCAAATGAAATTATGAAAACATTATTGCAAGCAAAAAGATAAAGTACCTAGGAGTAAATTTAACCAAGGAGGTTAAGGATTTGTACTCAGAAAATTTTAAAACATTGATAAAAGAAATCAAGGAAGACACAAACAAGTGGAAGCATATATCGTGCTCATGGTTAGGAAGAATAAACATCATTAAAATGCCTATATTACCCAAAGCAATTTATAAATTCAATGTAATACCAATTAAAATATCAATGACATACTTCAAAGATATAGAACACATATTCCAAAAATTTATATGGAACCAAAAAAGAACACAAATAGCCTCAGCAATCTTAAAAAGAAAAAATAAAGCAGGAGGTATCACTCTTCCAGATATCAAGGTTTACTACAAGGCCATTGTACTCAAGAAAGCCTGGTATTTGCATAAGAACGGGCACATAGATCAATGGAACAGAACAGAGAACCCAGAAATAAACCCACACCTTTATGGACAACTGATATTTGACAAAGGAGGAAAGAGCATACAATGGAGTAAAGACAGCCTCTTTAACAAATGGTGTTGGGAAAACTGGACATCTAACTACAAAAATATGAAACTAGACCATCAACTTACACCATTCACAAAAACAAACTCAAAATGGATAAAAGACTTAAATGTAAGCCGTGAAACCATAAGTATCCTAGAAGAAAGCATAGGCAGCAAGCTATCAGACATTTGTTGCAGGAATATATTTGCCGATTTATCTCCACGGGCAAATGAAATAAAAGGCAGGATAAACAAATGGGACTATATCAAACTAAAACGTTTTTGCACAGCTAAAGACAATAAGAACAGAATAAAAGGAAAAACCACACAATAGGAGAACATATTCGACAATACGTCTGATAAGGGGTTAATAACCAAAATTTATAAAGAACTTATAAAACTCAACACAGGAAGACAAACAACCCCATCAAAAAATGGGCAAAAGAAATGAATAGAAATATCTCCCAAGAGGACATACAGATGGCCAATAGGCATATGAAAAAATGCTCAACATCACTAATCATTAGAGAAATGCAGATTAAAACCACAATGAGCTATCACCTCTCACCAGTCAGAATGGCGCTCATCAGCAAAACAACACAGAATAAGTGCTGGCGAGGATGTGGAGAAAAGGTAACCCTTCTGCACTGCTGGTGGGATTGCAGACTGGTGCAGCCACTGTGGAAAACAGTTTGGAGATTCCTCAAAAAATTGAAAATTGAACTGCGTTTTGACCCAGCTATCCCACTTTTAGGAATATACCCTAAGAACACCATAACACTGTTCGAAAAGAAGAAATGTGCCCCCGTGTTTGTGGCAGCGTGGTTCACAATAGCGAAGATCTGGAAACAGCCCAAGTGTCCGTCAGAGGACGAGTGGATTAAAAAGCTTTGGTACATATATACTATGGAATACTACTCGGCCATAAGAAACAATGACATCGGATCATTTACAACAAAATGGATGGACCTTGATAACATTATATGGAGTGAAGTAAGTAAATCAGAAAAAGAAACTGAGAACAGCATGATTTCATACACAGGTGGGACATAAAAGTGAGACTATGAGACATGGACAAGAGAGTGGTGGTTACGGGGTGGGGGAGGGAGGAAAGGGTGGGATAGGGAGGAGGGGAGGGGCACAGGGAAAACCAGATAGAAGGTGACAGAGGACAATTTGACTTTGGGTGATGGGTATGCAACATAATTGAATGATAAGATAACCTGGAGATGTTTTCTCTGAACATATGTACCCTGATTTATTAATGTCACCCCATTACAATTAATTTTAAAAAAATCACATCCATTATCTAGTTAAAACCACAACAAATTTATAGAGAAGTGCAGTTAGAATCCTCTTTTTATAAGAGAACTAAAAATTAAGCAACACTGAGCCCCAATTTGAACTCAGCTGTTAAACTGCAGCATGAGCAACTAAAGTTACATGTGAAACAATAATTATTTCACCTTGAAGACCAAAGAAGTTACAGAATTGTCCTACCTACTTATCTTTTAGTCAGATATAGTAAATATCTCCTGAGCCTCTACATGTGCCAACCTAAATTTCAGACGGTTCGACACTGGATTCTTTTGTTTTTATTATTATTCATTTTAGAGAGGAGACACAGAGTGAGAGAGAGAGAGAGAGAGAGAGAGAGAGAGGGGAGGAGCTGGAAGCATCAACTCCCATATGTGCCTTGACCAGACCAGTGCAGGGTTTTGAACTGGCGACCTCAGTGTTCCCAGGTCGACGCTTTATCCACTGCGCCACCACAGGTCAGGCACTCGACAGTGGATTCTTAAGCAGTAAACTACATACATTCCCTAAGTAATATGCATCATGACTGTTCTGAGATACGGCCCCACGTTACCTAATTCTAATAATAACTAAAAAGTACCAAGGTTCCAAGGTTTAAGAAGGAATGAATTCCTTTATCTTTGTAAATTAAAGCAGATTAAAGGATATTTCTATAATAATATCATCACTCATTCAAGTTCTGAATCTTTTTTTTTTAAGTGGGTGAAAATACGGTAGAGGAAAACTCGTAGGAAGGTAGTTGAATCTAGCCTGCAGAGAATATGTAACAGCAATTAGAATAATCTACCAGGTGTAGTTTAAATTATTCAAATAATCTACATAGGGCAAAAAGGTGTGGGGAATTAAGAGTGGGAGGGAAAATCACGGTTTGAGAATGCTAACCTTAGAAAAAGCTGCCACTCACAGTTAATGACCACCCACCTCTTTGTCTTCAAATTCTTTCATCTTATATTCAACCTCCTCCCAAACTCTAAGCTTGTCCATATTTAGAAGGCATATAACAAATATTAGATCCATAATTCACTAGGGCAAATTCTCTACTTTCATATTTCAAGAAAGATTGCTACTTTTGCTTTTGTTTTTCTTTGCATCCTCTTTTCCCTGACACAAGCTTTCTTCTGTATGTTTTCCCATCACCAATGCATTCATATGATTAATCTGGACCTTATATTCTGACAAAGGTTTGAAAAAAAGGCATGTGAGGAAAATCAATGACAACGAACCACCATCCCTCGCGTACCGTTTGCCTATGCAGTGATCTCCACACACATCTTACTCCTGACCTTACTCTCATTTTTTAACACTGTCTTGACCTTTACCCTGATACTTGCCCAGATTTGTTTACTCCTATCTTAGCACATGATTCCTTCCTTCCTCTAGACTACAGAACAACTCAGGGCCTAACGCCCTTTCTAACACTCCACTGCCCAAACTAATCCCATCCTCCAGATTTCTGTCACTTTACTGCTGAGTCACCAGGGAGGTGAAAAAGGCCAGGCCAGAACATGAAGACTAACTAGCCCAGCAGGGTATAAGGGCAAGAGTGCACACCGGAGCACATCTCTTGAAAATTCACAGACAGGGACCATAAATACCATGAATTCATTCAGGAAGAATCTGGGGTTGGCATCGAAAATTTCATTCCCAAACAAGGGACACCTAAGATATGGCGTTTGAGTCAGCCAGATGAGGTTGACAATGAACGCAGATGTAAGTTAGGCACCATGAGACTAGCTAAAGATGGTCAGAGATACAGATTAAAACAGTAATGGAGAGAATGGGGTACTGGATAGAGTCTGAATCAGAAACCTATACATCATTTAGGTGTGGTATAAACAAGCAGCCCAAACAGGAACAAAAGATATGAACGATCCTAGGGCAAAGGTGAGGTCCCTGCTATATGTCTTGCTATAGCTAACCCTGACTGTTCTGAATCAGCATCATAAAGGTACTATTTCTTGATAATTGTTAAAGGTACTGAACTGCATATTTTAACATTCCCCATTAACTTGCATAATAATTATGTACCTAAATAAATAATGCATTTTCCTTATACAGTATTTGTAGCGTTCCCTCTAACATATGGGATCATCTTTGTATATCATGTCTGTGCATTCAAAAATCAGTTATAATTTAATGTTAACCAAATAGTAATTATGTACTCCATGACAAAAACCTTTTGTCTAGTTAATTTTTTTCAACTAATTTGTCATACAATAAAGTGCTACATGCTGTCATCTGCCAAATGGTATGTATATTTTATAATTTATTAGTTGGGTCGGGAACAGGTAGGTCAGGGGATTAAGAGGGAAGAAGCGCTGCCCATTTCTGCCCCGCAGTGACAGGGAAGAACGCAGATTTTGTCGTCTCTGCCAGCACTGCCACTGCCAAGTGTGTTAGATCCCTTTACCTCCTCCCCCTACCCTATGTTGACTCTTCATGTACTACACACCATACAAAGGCTAATTGGGAACCTGTAGGTAAAACTACATGAGATCTCCTGAAAAACATATCTATAAAAGCACAGCGTATTATAATTAAGACAATTTCCACAGCCTTGAAATCCTCAAAAGGCCCCAGGCTTGGTTTGGTTTGGTGCCAGAATATACCAGGTTGACAGCCAACAATCATTGCTTATTTTAATTTTTTTTTTTTTAAGAGAAGCCTTCTGGCATACTACTCTTGCCTATGATATCACCAGGCTACCACAAGAGTCCTATGAGTTCCCATTGATTTAAGTCAGCACTGCATAAAAATTGATAGATGCTGACCTGGCTGGTGAGGACCGGACAGTCAGTTTTACCTTGACAGACAGGGTACACTGAGCGGAGGCATGGATAGAGACAATCTGGACTCCACATGGGAATGGGAGTGAGGGTGGTCAGGACAATGACAGGGCAGTCAAAGAACAATTCTGGCCTGACCAGGCAGTGGCACACTGGATAGAGCATCCCACTGGGACACAAAGGACACAGGTTCGAAACCCCGAGGTTGCCAGCTTGAGCACGGGCTCATCTGCTTTGAGCAAGGCTCACCAGCTTGAGCCCTGGGGTTCCTGGCTTGAGCAAGGATTCACTTGTTCTAGTTCTGCTGTAGCCCCCCAGTCAAGGCACATATAAGAAAGCAATCAATGAGCAACTAAGGTGCTGCAATGAAAAATTGATGCTTCTTGTCTTTCTCCCTTCCTGTCTGTCTGTCCCTATCTGTTCTGCTCTCTGTCTCTGTCACACACACACAAAAAATAAATAAATAAAGAAAACAATTCTAGTAAAACAAGGTCAGAAAAGACTCTTTTAAGGGCTGGAGAAATAGCATATTCATTGCATCCTTGCCTACATGGCAGGAGCCAGTAGAAGAAAACAGATCAAACACAAAGAGCAAAGTGCTGAGTCCATTTTGAGTCTCACCTATGTGGTTAGCTAATACCTAGTGTTGGGGACTAATTCTTTGACCAAAGAGACTATGCCATAAGCTTTAGGCCAGCAGTTGAGACTTAAATCACCGTTGCTGACCTCCACTACTTTCTGACTTTGGTAAGACTCCTGATTCTGGGATTCCAGCCTTATCCCTGTGTTCAAGCCCTTAACGGGAGCCCCATTCATACAAAGCACTCTCCTATTCCAAGTGCCCACTTTGATTCATTTTTCAAGACCCCTTGCTCTCCCCTCTAGAAATGGACTTCATCTCCCTTTCCACTTTCTCCTCAGGTGTGTACATGCTTTCCACGGCGTCTCTCGCAGCCGCTCTGCCCCGATGCTGCACAAGGCCCAAGTGTCTCTGGTCAGTGATGTGCTTTCAAAAGGGGTATGTCAAAATTTGCATCTTCTGCTGGTCTTTTGGAAAAGAATAAGCCCTGGATGAAAGATTTCAACATTTTCTACCTGACATGGCTGTGTCTTAACAGAATACCCGGGATGTGGACACATCTAGGGACCATGAAAGGAGAAGGAAGGACTGCTGAGCTAGAAGGAGGAGAGAACCTAAGTCTCTGGAATACTGGTTAGTGGCAGAACTGCCTACCTTCATTCCATCTTCTTCTATGAGATAGCTTGTTTTCTTGGGTACATTTTATTGAGGTTTCTGTTTCTTTAAACAAAAGAATAAGTGACAAACTGAAGAAATAAAGACTAAGAAAAACTGATTTATTGAGGTCATATTACATATCAGATACTTATATGTATTATTTGATTTAATTCTTTAAATGTTAGAAATAGCAGCTAATGGCTTTTGAACATAGACTATATGCCAAGTTTTTTCCCAAGTTTTCTACATGAACAAACTCGCTGAATTCTAACAACAGCACTACAATGTAGACACTGTCATCACCATTTACCAACTCCTGATTTATGGATTATCAGAATATTTACACTAGAGGGTAGTTAAGAGAATGTATGAAATCATTATTCTTTATGATCTATGTAGAAAAGTCTTCCAGGGCCAGTTAGCCATTATCAAACTTCAGTAAATTCATACCACACAAATGTTCTACTATTTGATTTACTTTTTACAACAACCCAGTGAGGTTCAAATTCAATCCCCACTTAAAGGTAGGCTGACTCAGAAGCCTGCATTTTCCTCCTGAAGTTGGAAGATACCAAAGCCAGACACAAAATTCTAGTATGATTCAGTTAAGTGTCGCTTCTACATTTCCTTGACACCGGTTTCATAAATTCAAACTTTTCTCTTGCAGATATAAAAGTGCGACAGTGGAACATGGGACTACAAGTACAGGTTGAAAATAAGGCAAGAGAGTTGAAACACGGTGTGCCACACGAATTTTCTAAACATGCGATACCTGACCATTTAGTCAGGGGCACTGACCTCTTTTCCCTTAGGTTAGCAAATGAAATAAAATAAATGATGACAGCCAACGCAGCAATATCCATCTGTTGTGAATGAATCAGAATGACAGTGGTACCTTGACACACGAGCACTTTACATCACGAGCAATTTTAGACAGGAGCAGTCAGTCATTCACAGGATTTTTTGCGTTAAGTCACTAGCGGATATTTGAATCACGAGCTTCTGCCAGCCTCCTCTAGAAGGCCTGGCAAATGTTCTGAAAGGGAAGAAGAAGCAAACTTTCATGGAAAGGTTTTTGTTGAAATGGCCTGTAACTGAAAATGAGGAAAGTGTGATGAAAAAGCCAAAAGTCAGTGAAGAAAATGATGATGATTAAGCAAAGTAAAAATATAGCAAGTTTAGCGATAAAGTTACATATCATATGTAGCATGTAAGTTAAAATTTGCAATTAAATGTAGCGTTGTGTAGAGAGTAAGTTATGTTAAGTGATAGCGCATGAAATGAAAACTTCCTCCACCATTCTCTTCTCCCTCCGCCAGCATCTTCGCCTGACCTTGAAGGTAAATACACTTCATAAAGCAGTCTATTTCTTTACATTCTCTCTTATTATGAATATATATATATGGATTTGTTATTTATAAAGGACATTTTCTTATTTAAAAGCATATAGAACAAAAAGTTCATGTGATTTTGGGGGGCCAGAATGGATTAATTGCATTCCCAATTATTTAAATGGGGAAATTCGATTTGACACATGAGCAAAGTGAGGCACGAGCTTAGCCATGAAATGAATTAAACTCGTGTGTTAAGGTATCACTGTATACCTATTATTTTTGGTATACAGTGTTGCAGAATTTTAGTAATTGGTTTGTGTGCCATGAGATAAAAAGGTTGAAAATCACTGAACAAGATAACACTTGTATAACATATAACAATGTCAATAACAATTTAGATATGTACTATTATTTGTACTAATACTGCTATGGCAAAACACACATTCTTTAGCCTTTCCAGGTGGTGGCACAGTGAATGAAGCATTGACCTGGGGCGCTGTGGACCCAGGGTCAATACCCCAATGTTGCTGGCTTGAGCGTGGGATCATAAACATGACCCCATGGTTTCTAGCTTGAGCCCACAGATTACTGGCTTTAGCCCAAGGTTGATGGCTTAAGTCCAAGGTTGCTGGCTTATGCAAGGGCTCACTCACTCTGGTGTAGCTCCCTTACCCCCTCCGCTCAAGGCACATATGAGAAAGCAATCAATGAACAACTAAGGTGCCACAGCAATGTGTTGATGCTTCTCATCTCTCCCTTCCTGTTTGTCCCTGTCTTTCTCTTGTCACTTAAAAAAAAAAAAAAGAGAAACATACTTTGTTAAAATTCAATCATAGAATTTTAGGAATGTGGGAGACTGCCAAGATGAAATTTTATGGTATCTGCTATCAAAAGGTAAATTTTACCTAATTAAAAAAACTAGCTCTGGGTAAAATATGTAACTTTTTTTCATGAGTTGTTTTAGAAAAGATAAATACAATAAATTTATATCACTGTTATGACAATATTCATTTGAAATTAATGATCAGTTTATTAAACACTGAAACATGGTTACATGGAGGAAGAAAGATCACATCCAGTTAAAATTTTAGAAAATGGTCATCTTCACGGCATTTTATTAAACCTGGCTGACAACTAACTCTCAAGTGTCATCTAGTTGAAAGAACAGTGAACTTGGAATCAAAAGACGCAGCTGGGATCAAGCCCCATCTCCATTATTTATTAGGTCTGTAGCTTTGTGCAAGTCCTTTGCCATCTCTAAATCTCAGCCTCTTTGTCTTTAAAACAGGGGTGGTGATTTAGCCCTTTGTTTATCTCACAGGATGATTCTCATAATCAAAGTACATGCAGAAGACTTCTCTACATTGAAATGCAGAGCCTGCTTTTAAGGAAAATAATAAAAATTTCAGTAAATACAAATGGTGAAAAACTTCAGACTCTGCATTCTGTGACATGTTCTTTAAGTTTTTTTCCTTGGGATATTTACTCATTACTTATTCTGAGGCATCAGCAGCCTTTTTGAAACCACGCCGCACTAACACAGCACAGTGCCATGGACGCTGCGGATTCAACTAGAGCCTTTTGATGATGATGATCTTTGAAGGTTTCCCAGCTACAGAGCTGCTCTCACTTTGCTCACAATAGTTGAGAGGATCAAGCTACGGCTTTAGCATGTGATAGTCAGTTTGAGTCAAGGTTGGAAATCACTCAATCAAGAAAGCACTCAATCACTCTGTCTAGAAAACAAATGGACTAGGAAAGAAAAACCAAGATGACTCAGACCCAATTCTGAAAGTGTTTTAATGGGGCCCTGATTTAGCCGCTATTGAGTATTTACTAAAAATAAAAATAAAAAAATATTGGCAATACTCTTCGTGGAGTCTCTTCCAGACAGCAGTGACATCTGAAAATCACTTGGAAAAGTTCATATAAAAATCACATAAATAAGAGCATCAACCTTATCTACGATCCCTTTTCTTATTCCCAAGGCCTTGAATAAAGTAAACCATTTCTCGAGGAATGTCAGAAAAGTATAGAAATTAGTAAATTGACCACTATTCACTAATGTATTATTGCAATTTTCAGTTTGTATCAAAGTCCAGAATCCCTTTTCCCCATAGAAACTATGCTTCAAATACTTGTTAGATTCTCAGACTGGCCCCAAAAGTGAAAGCAAACTACATGTGATACAAAATGGGAAGAGGCTGCCCAGAAGACTAAGGTAATCATTCACAGCACTGACAGGAGACACTATGCAAGAGTCAGAGCAAACCACAAGCGGTTGGGTCACGAACCAAATCTGGGAGTCGCCTTTTAGAAGGAGTACATCCAGAAAAGACCAGGATGGTAATCATACAGACCCCAAAAGTTCTCTTTCTCTTGTTCTTCATAGCCAAGCACCTAAAAGGGTGGTCTCTATTGGTTGACTATTTTCCTGTTCATTTAAAAATATATTTTAGCCTGACCTGTGGTGGCGCAGTGGATAAAGTGTCGACCTGGGAACACTGAGGTCGCCAGTTCAAAACCCTGCACTGGTCTGGTCAAGGCACATATGGGAGTTGATGCTTCCAGCTCCTCCCCCCTTTCTCTCTTTCTCTCTCTCTCTCTCTCACTCTGTGTCTCCTCTCTAAGATGAATAAAATAAAAAGAAATTAAAAATGTATTTTATAGTATTTTATCATACAAATGGAGAACGCCAGTTTGGAGGTATTACAAATAGACTATAAAACTAGGACTACCATTATTTGGCTTTAGGGAATGCAAATACCAGCTATTCAAGGAAATACCAAACTGGTTTCTGAAGTTATTTTGCCAATTTATTATCCCAACAGCAGTGCCTAAATTTTCACATAGTTCTCTGTCCTTCCCAAACTGGGCATAGTCAGATTTCTTGATTTTTGTCAGTCTAATGGGTATGAAATTATACTCGATTATGCTCTAAGTTGCACTTTCCTGAATATTAAAGAGATTGAGCACCATTTTTTTCATTTATCCCTCATTTTGTTTCATGTTTATTCATTACAATTGTCTTTTTTTTCCTATTAGGTTACTTGTTTTTCTTATTGATTTATAGGAGATATATACATACATACATATATATATATATATATATATATATATATATATATAAAACATACATATATATATATAACTAATCCTTTGTTAGTTAAATGTGTTGCTGATTTTGTCTACTATTTACTGCTAGTCTTTTTACTTTATGTACCTTTTGATGAACAGCAACTTCAATTCAACGTGGTTAAATTTATCAGTCTTTTCTCTTATGTTAGTACTCATTTCTTATTTAAAAACTCGTTTCTGCCTGACCAGGTGGTGGCGCAGTGGATAGAGCATTGGACTTGGATGCGGAAGACCCAGGTTCGAGACCCCGAGCTCACCAGCTTGAGTGCGGGCCCATCTGACTTGAGCAAAAGCTCGTCAGCTTGGACCCAAGGTTGCTGGCTCCAGCAAGGGGTGGCTCGGTCTGCTGAAGGCCCGCGGTCAAGGCACATATGAGAAAGCAATCAATGAACAACTAGGTGTTGCGACGGCAACAAAAAACTAATGATTGATGCTTCTCACCTCTCTCTGTTACTGTTTGTCTGTCCCTGTCTATCCCTCTCTCTGACTCTCTCTCTCTGTCCCTGTGTAAAAAAAACAAACAAACAAAAAACTCGTTTCTTACCACAAAGGCATGAGATATTCTCCTTTATTTCTTTTGGAAGATTTAAATTGACACATTTAAGCCTTTAATCTACCTGGAATTAATTTCTGAGTATGATGTGGTCCTCTAATAATTTTTTAATCCATGCATACCTAATTATACTGCACTCTTCCTTCAAAATGGTTCTGATGCAAGTCACAACTGGCTTTCATGTTAGCAAATCCAATGAACGATTCTGTCTTTCTTTTCTTTTTTGCAGCATTTAAGAATCTCCAAAATGCTTTCCTTTTTGAAACTCCTGTCTTTCACTTTATCTGTTACATTATTCTTTCCCAATTTCCCTTCCATCTCTTGAGCTGACATCATTGGGCCTTCACAGCTTTCTCCATTTGGACCCTAAAAGGTGATCTGACGTGGGGCTCCATTGCCAACCACTCCTTTTCTCATCTATTTGGTCTTTTCCTGTGTCTCCCCATCTACACATTTAAACAGATACATATACTCTAGTGTGTCCACACATCCATTAAATCCAGCTCAGGACTCTGTCCATAATGCTAGGTCCCTTGAGCCAAATGTCTACAGACACTGTTCTTCAGATATCCAATTAAGGCATCTCAAAATAAGCATTTTTAAAAGAGAACCTTTCTTCCATCCCTCCACCTTCTGAAATCAGCTCCTCTTATTTTGTTACCTAACCCAGAGATGGTATCATCCTCTACCTGGTCAACAAATTAAGAAGCAAATTCGGCAAACTCTTCCTTTGCCATCACTCTCCTTTATCTTTACATTTAATCAATCACCCCATCCTATGAATTCTTTCCCCTAAGTGCCTCTCACATGTGCAGACTCCTCCCATTCCCTCTACTAATGCTTAGTTCAAGGACCTAGCACATTTTCCTTTTCTTTTTTTTTTTTAGAAGTAGTCTTTTAAATTGTCTTCCTGGAGCCAGCCTGGTGCTCCAGAAGGCATCGTCTGATCGTCTGCACCTGTCAAAGTGATCTTCGTAAAATGCAAATCCGATCACATGTCAGGAAGGGAAGGCCCTACCCTCCTATACACAGAATTCCTACACTCCTGCACCTCCAGCCCACATCTCCAGGTGCAACACTCCACACAGCAGTCCTCCCGCTGCAGCCATCAGGAAAACTGCTGTGCTGTCACTCTTGGATTAGGGGGCTGCTTTGCCAGTTCCTGGCTCACTGAGCTGCCACTGCAGATGGCTTTTCACCTTAGCCCCTTCTCCCTTAATCCGAATTACCACTTGTGGTTCCTCTTCTTAGCACCGTAGCTGATCTCAGAAACTCCCTTTCCACAACTAAATGACCCTACGTATCTAAATTCTTGACCAAGTGTCCTCTGCAGCCCCTCACCTGAGTTAAAGGCTGACTCTCACCTGAAGATGTACCACAGACGCTCTCAGGCCAGGCTCGTACTTCCCATACCCAACACGCGCTATGGCGCCTGCAGAGACTCCCCACCACCCTTGCTCCTCACGGCCACTTCCGGCTCGGGCTGCTCCGCCTTTATGTAAACCACCCCACTCCTTTGACACCTGTGTCATTCTTCTGAATAACCCTCATTCCTCGCTGGAGCTTTGGCTATAGATTTTCTGATCCTCTCCCCATTGACAGTTTTAACATGCGCCACAGTCTTTTTCACTCTGATCATGACGGTGTATTTACACAGACAACACATTTAAACATTGGCTGCTTATTTCATGACCGAATCCCTAGTAACCCCTGCTCAACTGCACTCCTCTCCTCACTCTGTATCTCCCCTCCCTCTGAACAGTCTCGTCCTTCCACACAGCTCAGAGTGCTTTTTCTGTTGCATTCCTACCGGAAGTCCATCTCCAGCCGCAGCCACACCCCCTTGGGCTCCAGATGGATCTATCTGAATGTTTCCTAAACTGCTTGAACTCTAATTTTTTTCTATCATCTGTCTTCCTCCATTAAACCATAGCTTAAAAACGGTACCACTATATCTATCTAATTGCCAAAGGAGCCTTTTTTTCTATCTGTTCATTCTCTAAGTTAAATCATTGAGTCACTACCTCCTCCTAAGTATATCTCAAACTTTTCTCTTCCCTCCCTTTCGTCCTCACGCCACTGTCCTAAATCAAACAACTGTACTTTGCCTGGTATAGCAAGCAACATTCTTCCCATGGGTTCTCCTTTTTCTAGCCTTTCTTTGTTTTAACATAGGTTCACGTGGCATGGCAGCAGAGACACTTTCCAAAAATGCAAATCTGTTCATTTCTCCTGTTAAATTCCCTTGATAAACTTAACACTTCTACCCTGATATGAAATGAAGTTTGGTTATTTTTTGGGGGGGATACAATTAATGCTCCCAAATGCTCTTATTTTTTTCTGGGTCAAGGACACAAAAGGAATCGGAGCCTGTGTGGCACCACCATCCACTTCAGGCTACAGTTGTAGTCCCTCATAAGCATGAGAGGGCGGCAGGGTGGTGCAGAAATCCAGGAGCAATGCGTACGCACTGCTTTACCGAACTCCGCTCCATCCTCATGGCCAGCCTCGGAAAGGTTTAGCTCTTTCGAATTTTACGTTCTCTTTCCCCTTAACAAGTATTTTTATGCCCCTGTTGCCTCATTCTCGGGGTTTTACCTTTCCTTGTGCAAGCTGACCGTCAGTTTGTTGAGTCTCCTGCTAGACAGAAAGACAAGAGATATGAGGAAGATGGGCACTCCTCATGGGTGGGCTCCCTGTGAGTAGCATCTGCAAGATAATCAGTATTTTCACATTGCTTTCCAGTCTTATTACCTCTCCTTATGCTAAAAAAAGTGTGTTTTGCCTTTGTCTAGTTAAAATATGCTTGACTCTAGAAAGAGGAAGAAAGAATGATTTATTTTTTATATAGCCATATTGTTATAGTTTAGAATTGTTCATAGTATAATTATCAATGTCTACTTTTCTGTCCTTCTCTCCCCATGCTCCTACTGACACGTGATGCTTATAGCAGATGTCAGTGCCCCTTCCACATCAGGTTGGGACTCACCATTTCTTGACATACTGACAGCTTCACTTTCTATTTACCAGTGACTGCTTGATTATTTCCTCATTTACATGAGAAAGTGAGAGGTATATGTCACGTATGTCAGTATGCTTGGTCAGTATTTGGGGCAGGGTAGAAGTGCTGGAACATTATCATACTCAGGGGCAGCCCTTGACCAACTATGGATAAAAATCAGTGGATAAAGGTCCCAGTTTCCTAACCCCTTGAGAAGGACAATTTGAAGAACGTTATTCAGTCTTTCAAAGGTCCACTGTGGAATTTTGCCCTAATGACTATAAGAGGTAATCTGGTCATTAATGTACTCTGTATTGGCTTTGCTAATTTCTCACTCTCTTCTCCCATTTCATAAAAAAGCATTTTCTTAAGAAAACTAATTACACTCAAATCGTTTATCTCAAAGTCTGCTTTTGAGAGAACCCAATTTAAGACAATTAGTAGCAGAAAAAGACATAAGAAGCCAACATTCAGAACTGAATTTTGGAACTGGGTCATTCACCAGTTAGATGGCAACAACAACCCACTGTCAGTGACAAGTGGCTGGTGATAACCCCTCACATGCTGTAGCATCACTATTACCAGGTCATTCTGGGATCTGTTTAGGTGAACTGGGATCATGCAGAGGCAGAAAGGAACTGATGATCCCAAGGGCTATGAAACAGGTTGGCTACTGTGAACAGCCTCAGAGGCCGTACTTTCAGGCCAACCATCAACAGGGCTCAGGGGAAAGCCAGAATGCCTTCATAGCAGCATTTTAAAATACTCTGACTTCCCATTGCCAGAGGCAGACATTGCTTTAAATCAGACCCAAATTTTGATTGTCGGTGGTGAAAGAGTTTCAAAGGCCGCTGAAGTCAAACCTTCAAAGTCTCCTATGCTAATGTCAGGAAAAAATAAGATCCTACAATGTACAATGCAGACAATTTAGTGAATATGCTTGAGAACTCTGAACATCCAGATTTCTCTGGGCAGACAAAAGTGCCTCCCTCCACTTGCTGGAGGAGAGGCTCCTATGGCTTGATTCCTTGACTAAACCCTCCCTTGCCTAAGGAAATGACTTGCAAGAGAATGCCTGACCTCTTTAAGACCTATACATTCTTCTGGATCCCAATCTTTCAAAAGGGTATAGATCAGGGGTCCCCAAACTTTTTACACAGGGACCAGTTCACTGTCCCTCAGACCGTTGGAGGGCCGGACTAGAAAAACACTAGGAACAAATCCATATGCACACGCACATATCTTATTTTAAAGTAAAAAAACAAAACGGGAACAAATACAATGTTTAAAATAAAGAACAAGTAAATTTAAATAAAAAAAAACTGACCAGTATTTCCATGGGAACTATGAGTGCGGATGCATCCTGTGCTCCTCTCAGTGACCACCAATGAAAGTGGTGCCCCTTCCGGAAGTGCAGCGGGGCCGGATAAATGGCCTCAGGGGGTCGCTTGCTGCCGCAGGGCCGTAGTTTGGAGACCCCTGGTATAGATGGTGATGAAGGGAGACTTGACTTGGAGTGGCGAACACACAAAGCAATATACAGATAATGTAGTGTAGGTTTGTGCAACTGAAACCTGTATAATTTTATTAACCAATGTCACCCCCATAAATTCAATTAAAAAATTTAAAAGGGTAACCTGGTCATTAATGCTTTCTGTACTGAGTTTCTTATGTTCCCAATCTTATTTCTCCACTTTCCTCTGATCATGTTCCAAATAAACTACTTTCACTCAAATCCTTGTCTCTGAATCTACTTCTGAGGAATCCAACAAAAATAGAGTATGAACTTTATTTCAGATCCTCTGAAATGTCCTGCTCTGTTTCCTCTTCTGGTACATTGTCTGCACCCTTCAACGGCCACCTCCCATTTAATTCTATTGGCCAAATTCTATTTGCCTTTTTGGTCTTAGCATAAAGACTATTTATTTCCTTAAGAAGCTGACTCTAATCCCAGGAGAGATTAGATTCTGGAAATATATGTTCTCATAGCTTTCCACAGGTCCCTTGTCACAGCACCAGATTTACTGCTATTGTCTGTCTTTATTTTCCAACTGACTGTGAATGCTAAGAAAACAAATATGACATCTTTGTTCACAACAAATCCCAAATGTCAAGCCCAGGGCTGGTATACAGTAGCCACTCAATAAATATTTGTTGAATGAAGTCACTTACAAACTAAACTTATTTCAACAGCTTCCATATTCCACAGTTAGTAAATTCTTATCCTCTTAGCCTGACCAGGCAGTGGCGCTGTGGATAAAACACTGAAGTGGGATGTGGAAGGATGCAGGTTCAAAACCCAGAGGTCGCCAGCTTGAGCGCGGGCTCATCTGGTTTGAGCAAAGCTCACCAGCTTGAGTACAAGGTCACTGGCTTGAGCAAGGGGTCACTCGGTCTGCTGTAGCCCGCTGGTGAAGGCACATATGAGAAAGCAATCAATGAACAACTAAGGTGTCTCAATGAAGAACTAAAGCTTCTCATCTCTCTTCCTTCCTAGCTGTTCCTATCTGTCCTTCTCTCAGTCTCTGTCACAAAAAATTAATTAATTAATTTTTAAAAGTCTTGTCCTCTTTAATCTAATACTTAGCTATTCCCTTAGATGTACCCTTTACTCTAAGGAAATAAACTTCTCGGTTCCCTGCATACATCACACTCAGTTATACTGCCACGCTTTTGCTCATTTGTTTCTTTTCCCATTATAGTCTCCTCCTCTTCTCCACCTACCTTATTTCTACCCATTTTGCAGGTCTCATTAAGTATAACCACCTCTGGAAATCTTTCCATAATGCCCTGCAATATTTGGAGGTCTCTGCTCCCAAAGAACCTGGAGCATAATTCTATTATAATTACTTAATATACTATTATAATATTTAAACTTTTATCCCCGAAAACCTGTAAGCTGCCAAGAAATTTTTTTTGAGTGGTTTGTTTTTATACAGTGAATACCACATTGCCAGGGTTTGAAAAAGTATGTGATTGACAAATATTTTCTGGCTATAAATGAATATAAAACATTATTAATAAACTAAGGATGGTTAGCCTGGAAAGGAAAAGTCTTAAGGAAAGCAGGACACCTGTTCTTCAGTGTGCAAGGGCTATCTAAATAAAGAAGCAAGCATCACAACAGAGGTGTTTTTCTCCCCTATTATAGCTGATTGCTTATTCACTTTGCAGAATTATATGCTAGGAATGTTAAAGGAAAGAAAAAGGTAGGAAGAAAGGAAGAAAAGAGGGAAGGAATAAGGAAGGAAATAAAGGAGGGAGGGAAGGAGGGATGGAGAAAGGAGAAATCTTAGTGATTGCAACAACTGTTGTGTGTACTTCCTCATGTCAATTACTAAATACTGCTGTTGGCAGTTGTTAACAGTTTGATGTGTATCTGTATTTGTTAACAGCAAAGTGCTTGGACTCTAGCTGCCTGGGTTCAAATACCTAATAATACCTAATAGTGTGCAAGCTTGTCTCCTTAGCTAAGACCTTCCTAGGATTCACAGTCTAGGTAATACGTACTGGAGACTCGTAATATTGCTACTTAGTCTACCATGTGCACAGGTGGTGGGATGCTAGAAAAAGTGAACTTTGAAAAATATGATAAAACATAAGGAAGTACTAAATTCTCATTTTACTTTGCAAGAGCCTACATGCGCCGTAAAGAAAAGTTAAACAACAAGGAAGCACCATCTTTTCCAATTGTCCTTAAAATCCAGCCCAGTGGCAATTTCCCCAGCACCACCACTGGCCTCCGCAGATAACTGTGCCTACCAGAACTCTCTGCAGAAACACTCTTGTTCCTTTTAATAGTGGTTTGGGTTGCATAAATTCAAGATTTAGGGAAAAAATTGATAACAGGGATTGAATTGAATCTCTCAAGCAGAAGGATCAATTTGAAATTCTCTAAGGACATTAATGCAAGATCTGGAATTCAACAATGAAGTCTCTGAAAGTTCATAGGTCTTACTGCATTTTTCTTGACCAATCCCTAAATGCAAACTGCAGAGAACACTAAAACCACAAATAGCACAGAACTCTTCTCTCCCAAAAGCACAAAGACAAGTTGTAGCTCTAGAAGAACAAGTCTATAGAGTTAATTGTACACTTCTTGTCACCATCCTCTCTTCTTTTATGTACTAATTAATATTTGCTCATCAGAAAACACTATTTGGAATTTCAAGTTGAAATTCCTAAGTGGTATTCTGTATAAGATGGCAAAATTCATGTAATAGCTTATTTCTGCTCTTGCAGGCTCTGAAGTGTATCGTCCTTGTCATTTGCGTATATATTAAAGGCTGTGAGTATGAGGAACTCGCAGGCCAAGGGGTAAACCCACTGGTTTCAATTGCCAGAGCCAATGACATATAAAAACTCTGAAATCCTCTTTGCCAGGTAAACTTTTCAATTAATTGCTTTCTCTCTTTCTTTCTTACAGAAGAAAAAAAGAAAACTCTCTGGAGCCAAGTAAACAAAAGACAGCATAACTGTGGTTGACAAAAATGCCGTCCATATTGTTATTATATATTTTACAAAATAAAATCTTTTCATAAACATGTGCTCAGAGAGTCTTCAGGGTATCTCTTTTTCTAGTTTCTACCCTTTGCAGCTTACTTTAGAATCTTGAGTAAATCCTTTGGCCTCAAATCCTTCACTTTCTATACCCTATAAAGTAAGAGAGCTATGGAACCCTGAGCTCACACACTGTTTGAGAGTTCCATTTCAAAACCACTAGCAGACAAGTTCTCAAACTGCAGTCTTGGCACCAGGAAGGTTTCCCCTGGGGAGCCACACCATTTGGGGCATGTATGTTAACTTCCTGCCAGCTCACTGTCCTCACTGGCCATGACCTCTTGTATTCCATTAAATATTTCAGAGACAGGGCTGCAAGTATGGCAGGATTGGCATGACTCAGAAGGCAGCCCACGTTTCACTGTTCAGTTTTCTTTTGTTTTAAGATAGAGAATGCAGCGGCTGCTAGAAATTTTGTTTTCTGAATACAAATTTGAAGAATTCCACTTGGGGCCAGTATTCATATGATGAGGGCAACTTGCCTTATTATGAGTTATCTGAAGTGTCTATTATACTGGGCTAAATTGTGATTCCTTTCTCTGTATTCTGGAGTCCCAAAAACCACTACAGGATAAATAACTCTTCCTTGCAACTCCTCATTTCTCTTGCACAGTTTACGTGGTAGATGGTTAATAGCCTCAAATTCCTCCTATTCCAGTAGGCACGCATATCTGTAAAGTGAGTTGACTGCTTCTCCCAATCTGGAGGTGGAGTTTATTTTCCTATGCCTTTGAATATGGGCTGGCCTTCTGACTCTCTTCAGTAGAATGTGCCAGAAGTGATGTGGGAGTTCAGGTACTTAGACCTTAAGAGGCCTTGACGCTTCTGCCTTTGACCTCTTGGAATACTGCCCTGGAGCTTTCAGGTAATAAAGCCAGTCTAGTTTATTGAAGAAAGAGAGGTCACACGGAGACCTCAAAGACCCAGCTGACAGTGAGCACCAACTGCCATCTTGCGCATGCCAGCTGATCCTCTAGCAGAATACTGTCACCTGAATGACTCCAGGCAAAGCAGCAGAAGAAAGCACATTGCCAACCCATAGAATTGCAAGAAATAACAAATCAGTTTTAACAAAGCCACTGAATTCTGGAGTGGTCTGTGTACAGACATAGGTAACTGGACCTCTTGTGTGAATGCCTCCCCTTGCTCTGGTTTTCTGATGTTATCTGGAATAGTAACAGCTTATGCCTCTTACATCTCCAACTCAGAAAAAAGTGAGAATAAAGGAGTCTGAACCTGGTTTGATTCATGCTTTTCAACTTTTCTGGGTAATACTATGCTGCCAAAATGTGTGCCCTGGACTTCGAATTTTGACTCTTGTATGGGAATCATTGTTGGTCAGCAGAAAGAGCCAAAAGTAAAAAAAAAAAAAAAAAAAAAAAAAAAAAAAAAATCATTTCCTTTATTATTTAGGAATAAATCTTCCAATTTTACTTGACTGTATTTTCATTCACAATGTGGAAGGATGAACACCCATGGTATACTGAAACACCATCTGATGTGGGAAACAGGTTTAAGATTTTAGGAAGAGTCTCAGTCTATTGTTTTAATATAGTGATGGCCTTGAGGTCTATTTCTCTTGTTTGTGCCCGTGCTGTAACTAAGGAGACATCCTGGAAAAGTGCCTGTGCAGCTTTTTGGAAGTGATACAATTTGAATGTGGCCATAAATGCAACCAATGAAATAATAGGGTCTTGATACTACTTTTGATCTTTTCCTCACCTTCCAGTGGTCATGGTACATTCAAGAAATAAGGGGTGAGCCATCACTGCCAGCATTTAGTGACAATTTTGTGATCTGTTTGTTCTTTCTGCCTAGATACTGCTTCAAAACAAAACAGCCAAAAACTTTGTAAGCATGTAAGTGCTGTTTTCTTATAGTAGATTCAAAAAAGAAAGATAACGATGTGGTCTAGTGGTTTCCACATGTATTTGAGTGTCAGCAACTTGGGCTGTAATCTCATCCAACTGTCTTTCTGGCTGACTCAGGTTACTTAAGAAAAATTACCTAACTTCTCTGAGTCTCATTTTTCCTATCTATAAATTGGAAGAAATTGCCCTTATTGTACAGAGAGAATTTTAAAAACTAATTGGTGTCTATAAACACTCTGGAGATACAAACTATAATTGTCTCAAATACACACACATATAGACATGCATGTATACAAAAGAAAATTATAGCATCAATATTTTTCTTCATTGAAAATCTTAGGAAAAAATTAAGATGGGAGCAGGAAAAGTTTATGATTCTTCTTTCCCTATTTTAAAGGCATCTCAGTCCTTGTTCAGCGGCATGGAGAAAGATTTGTTGTTAGCTCCTATCCTGGGCAGTGATTCAAATTCCCGAGGTAAGTGGCAGCATCTCAGAGAGATTCTCAGAGATTTTCAAAGCTCCATTTTCTTTTAATTAGTTCCCTCTCTGCCTCAGGCAACAAGTTCAGGGAATCAATAGGTGAGACAGAGTACAGACTTTGTAGGTATCAGGAGCTATGCTATGTTGGGACTTGTCAGACCCTGGATTCAGGTTTCAGGAGGTAAGCATCACTGGTCCCAGAATATTTAGAAAGGAGATTTCAAACAGAAGCAGCTCGCCAGTTTCTGAAGACTATCAGAAAGTAAGCCCCAGACAGGGACTGCTTTCTCTTTCAGCCACATGTTGGAACTGCTCGCATCACCAAAGCTACAGGGCTTGCCCCCAAAGCTTGTGGACCTAGCCAGACACTGGTTAAAAGTTAATATCACACTTGAGAGCAGCTCCAAGCATGAATTCCGCTGAGGTGCGAAAACACTCATGGAGAGGTTCTCTACTCTATATGCCATCTGTTGGCCCGCTCTTATTATTTCTTCTGTCCTCAGAAGGCTTTCTCTGCACCCACAAGGTATTTTGAATAACACTGGCTACCGTCTTACTTTGTGAGGTGTAAATTTAATTTGCAACACTGTTATGCTCTATTTATTATAAACATGAACTGCACGGAGCCGGACACCCCCTTTGCTGCGTGTGCACAGTTCCTCCTGCTTGGGTGTTACAATACTTGTTCTGGCACCAACTGTGCAAAGTCAAGGGCAGAACACTTGGGATTCTTTGCGAGCATTCACTATTTATGGGACTAAAACACCAGATTTTTTTTTAAATCAGATTAAGTGACACAGAAAAAAATAAGTAAAAAGACAAATCCTAAGTAATAAATCGGTAGCCAGCCAGTATTAAATGAAAATAAATACCATTAGCCTCTGTTCTGTATGGAACTGTCAAGCAGTCCGACCTTAAATGTTCGTCTAAGAAAATCATAACACATGATGTCTGAAAAGTTGGGAAACATAGGAAAACATTTAAAATTGTGTACTGCACTTTGTAAAATTTGCTCAGAATATTTTGGGGTGCAATAACACTAACTTTCAAGCAATGTGTTTAATTTTTAATCTGAACAAATACACTGAATATACACTTGAGTCTAGAGACACAGAGAAAATAGTGTATTAATTAGTTTTGTTTGTTTGCTTTGTTTTTTACTTTCAAATTAGCACTTGAACCTCTTGCTTTAAATTTCAAAATACTTCAGTTAAAAATGTGTCTGGTAGTTGGAGAACAACATATTGAACCTAGTACGTTCTTGAAAATGTGACCAGCATACTGTTTAACAATGATTGCAGCCCTGGCTGGTTTGCTCAGTGGTAGAGCATCCGCCCTGCATGTGGATGTCCCAGGTTTGATTTCCAGTCAGGGCACACAGAAGAAGCACCTGTTTCTCCACCCCACCCCCTCTCACTTATCTCCCTCCCTCTCTCTCTCTTCCTCCCCTTCTGCAGCCATGGCTCAATTAGAGTGAGTTGGCCCCAGGCTCTGAGGATGGCTCCATGGCTTCCACCTCAGGTGCTAAAAAATGGCTCTGGTTGCAACGGAGCAAGGACCCCAGATGGGCAGAGCATTGCCCCTTAGTGGGCTTGCTGGGTGGATCTGTCAGGGCACATGCGGGAGTCTGTCTCTCTGCCTCCCCTCTTCTCAAAAAAGTGAAAAAAAATTGTAAACGAACATTTTTGGATAACCAGCACAATGATAAATGGTACAATACTGCTCATACTAAAAATCAAAACAAAAGGCTTAACTGGACTTAATTATTTTAACAAAGCTAGAGAGGAGGGTTGAGTGTGTGCAAAGAAATGAAGGTATGATTGTAAGAAATTAAGATGGCAATCAGAAAAGCTAAAAATTAGCCCTGGCCAGGTAGCTCAGTTGGTTAGAGCATAATCCCAATACACCAAGGTTGCAGGTTCTATCCCTAGTCATGACACATAGAAGAATCAACCAATGAATGTATAAATAAGTGGAACAACAAATTAAATCACTCTCTTACTCTCCCTTCTCTCTTTAAAATCAAACAATAAAAAAAGTTTGAAGAAAGTTAAAAATTACTATATAGAACTTGAGAAATAATTATGGAGACAGGGATTGTGTTCATTTTATAGCTATATAGGGTCAGGGGCATTTTATCATTCCTCTCATGGCTGACCACCTTCCTTTGCTTTAAATTCTTGTTTTGGGGAAAACTTTTAGGATTGCTAATTCCTGCTTTCCAAATATATCAAGCCTGGGAAAGGGGCTACTTTGCTTTCAATTTAAGCCTAAGGCACAAAAACATATTATATATATTTCTCAGCCCTATTCTGGTTTCAACTTTCTAACATGTGTGAGACCAAAGTAAGCACCAGTGCTATTTTGGATCTTAAAACAGAGTCCCACAAGTAGCGGTGCAGAGATCAAAACATTAAATACATAAATTCTCTTCTACTTTCTGTCTTACCCTCAATCAAGGACAGGCATTTCTTAAACTTTGGGGATGGAGAGAATAAGAAGGCCATGCCCAGACATAGATTTCAGGAAAGTGAACTACACCAAATCAAACTCTTCTCTGACTGTTGTCATCCAAAGGTTACTGCTGAGCCTGATAGAAAGTAACCATAGAAAACCCATGTCGGGTCTGATTATGGGGTCTCTGTAGTGGTTGAGAGATGCCAGCCAGAGATCTCGCTTATCTGATTAAAAAGGTCTGTACTCTCTACTTCCTAACAGCAAAACTGGAGGACTGGTCAACCACGATTAGAAATCCTCTGACCCTTTACTTTGGAACTGCTGTAAGTTTTCTTCACATTTATCCAACAAATCTTTGTCTTTATTGTTTCTCCAAAATATAACACAAATCATCAAAGCATTGAGGTATACCTACCCAGGTGATAAGAACTTGTGAAAATCATTTTATCTTTTAATATGTGGATAGTGAGTCAAGCAGGCACGTCATTATGCGGAATAAACTAATGACAATTCATATAACTTAGATATTACTCTATTGTGGATGTAGTCTGTGGCATCACTCTGCAGTTCCCTCTGCGGGTACCAAAAACATAGTTTCTGCATCTACAAAACTGGGGATTAGATTCTATAATCTGATGGCTTTAAATACAGACATACTCCTTTTTATTCTTTTAATTTTGATGTCTCAAATTCTGGTTTTGCTTGTCCATTTTTATCTTTACAATGTCCTATACCTATGAGCACTTTCAGAATTAGATTTGAACAAAACCCTAAAAAGGACAGAAGCATCACTCAAATTCCATGGTTTTCCAAAGAAATAAAAAAAGAACTTAAAATTTTTCAGTACCTAAGTACAGTATGAGGAAACCTAGCTTTAACATCACGGTCTAATAGTTTTCTCTTCTGATCACATTTCTATCTTATTAATTCCATTTTCCTTTAAATTGGTGGGCAGATTTGACACCCTGAAGGAGAAGCCCTAATAGCAGTGTCAAGGGCCAAGGACTGAACAAGCTTTTCTATATCGCTCCTGTGTCGCTGCAAGAGCCGTACCGAATGTCTAACTTTAGTATTTGGCTCAACCCCAAACACCTGGAAATGGCATTCAGCCAGAGATGAGCACAAAGCCTAACAGTGGGTGAGCAAACACATCTGTCTCCTCTTGTTTTTCCCTTCTCAGCTATTCGGTAAATAAGGTAGTTATTAGATAAATAAGGTAGCTATTAAATGATGACTTATGCAAAGCCTACAATGTCAGTGTTCGCATTTCATCTTGCCAACATTTATCAGGCTCCTCAGCAAGCAACATTTTGACAATCTTTGTTTTAAGAACCAGTTTGACTAAATACTATCTGTGAGGATGGATTTCGACCTGTTTTCTTCTGAGACCAGAATCTATACACGAAGCATGTCTGGTGTCAGATTTGTTGAAATGGAAAATTCAAAACTGGTAAGTGTTCAGTTGCTGGTTTGTGCATGAACATATTGCTGGGCCCCTCCACACGTCTATGTCAGAGCACTCAGGACTCCTGACTCCATGTCTCCACCCACAGAAACCACGTTTCCTCTCACTACTTCTCACGTCACCAATCCGCAAACCCTTTAACTACCCCTGAAATATGGAGACATTTCCCGACATCTCCACAAATATAACAGAAAGCTTTTGTGGTCTCATGTAACCCAACTTATAACCATATGCACGCCTTGTGTGACCGAGAAAATCACTCATCTCTCTGGTATGTCCAATTCAGGACTCTTTGCAATAGACCATGGTATTCGGAGCTTGAAGGCTAATCCTGATGCTGTGGATTTCAGGGAAAGCAGGCACAGCTATGAAATCAGCAAAAGCAATGTGAAAGCAGATTTTAATGCTTTATCTTTTCAAGTACATAGCTTGTTAACTCTTTTTTAATGTATTGTGTTCTCAACACTGTTTTCTTTGCTCTTTTTTTTTTTTTAACAGGAACAGAGAGAGAGTCAGAGAGAATGATAGATAGGGACAGACAGACAGGAATGGAGAGAGATGAGAAGCATCAATCATTAGTTTTTCGTTGCCGTTGCGACACCTTAGTAGTTCATTGATTGCTTTCTCACATGTGCCTTGACCGTGGGCCTTCAACAGACCAAGCAATCCCTTGCTCAAGCCAGCAACCTTGGGTCCAAGCTGGTGAGCTTTTGCTCAAGCCAGATGGGCCTGTGCTCAAGCTAGCGAGCTCGGGGTCTCGAACCTGGGTTTTCCGCATCCCAGTCCGATGCTCTATCCACTGCGCCACCGCCTGGTCAGGCTTGTTAACTCTTTTTTAAAGACTAAATTTTGCTTGCTTTTGGAGGAAACATGCAGCTATTTCCCTTTGGTCTCAGAAGAGCTCTACATAAACATGATTTAAAACAAAATTTAGTGATGTAGTTATGAGTTCATAAACCACATATATTCCTAATGAAGCTCACCTAAATACATGGAGCAGCACAAGCAGTTGTATCGTTGATTATTACTAATAAGAAGCCTGCAGGTGTAGGATGCACTTGCATACTGTATTAATACCCCTTGGGTTCTCTTGATCATCTACCCTAGTTCAGGCACCAAAGTGACCACCTAATCCGTGAGGACTCTGCTCAGCCTCCCACAGGTGCAGCTGGAAAGCACTCTGCCCCAGAACCCCATCTCTCACTTCCCATTCAGGACTTCTCTGTTGCCACTTCAAGCTGAGGACAGGGAGGGAACCTAATCTCCGCTCACACATGTACAATCCAGAGTGTGAAGGACCGAACACCCTGTATTCGCTTCTTGAGGCTCCCATAACAAATACCATAGACTGGGTCACTTACAGAACAGAAATTTATTTTCCCATCATTCTAGAGGCTAGAAATTCAAGCTCAGGGTGTCAGCAGATTTGGTTTCTTTTGAGGCCTCTCTCCTTGCTCGCACATAGTGCCTTCTTGTGTAACCTCACGTGGTCTCTCCTCTGTATATAACATGCACCCCTGGTGTCTCTGTCCAAACTTCCTCTTCTTATAAGGACACCAGTCAGACTGGATCAGGGACCACCCTAAAGACCTCATTTTAACTTTATCACTTTTTTTTTAAGTTTTATCTCCAAATACAATGATATTCAGAAATATTGGGAATTAGCCTGTCAACACACTGAATTTGGGGGAATTCAATTCAGCCTATATTACATCCATGAGTAACCAAAGGGGAAAGGAAGCTGATGAATAAATTCTCCATTCACTCTTCCCCTGAACAGAGGGTCCTGGTTCACATTTGAGGTGAAAGCTTTCAGATAGCCTACTCTGTGGTAAGCACTCACAGCAATGGCCCACTGACAAGTCACGTTTTGTTTTGTTTTAATTTATTTGAAAATTAAATTTAATAAGGTGACATTGGTCCACAGGAAGACATAGATTTAAGGTAAACACCTTCATAGCATTTGAACTGCTCATTGCGTTGTGTGCCTATCACCCAAAGTACAATCATTTTCATGTTGATATTGACTTTCTCTCCTTAGTTTGGCTTTCTTGGCCCTCACTCCTTCCAGTTCCCAGGGTCACAAACGCCAACAAAAAACTTGCACGCCGGCTCTGCTTCCTGGAGAGCCCAGGCTACAGCACGAAAGTTATCTTACACCATCTTTACAACCACACTAGATACATCTTTTTGTTTTTACTGCACAAATAAAGAAACAGAAGAACCAGAGAAAATAAATGACTTGCCCAGAGTCATACAGCTAGAATGCTACAAAGTCAGAACTCTGACTTAAATCTTCTTACATCCAATCCTGCAACAGTTCCCAGGTACCATAATATCTCCTAGCAATGTCTATATCCTTAATCTGATAAAATTTAATTTCCATTTCCCATACCAATTTTTAAAACTATTTAAATGGACTACAGATAAGATATCCCAAGAACATAATTCATCTTCCTATTATTTAAATGCTATTCCTTTCTTTTCTCCCCAAACCTGAGAGTTTGATATTCCTTTTGTCACAGCTTACCTATATCTGAAATTATTCTAGCTTTAATAGAAATTATATAAATTACAGTTTCTTTATTGGTACTTTCACAAACTATCCCTTTTCAAGCAAACCACATCTCACAGTCAAATTAGTGAGGCTCTTATATCTTAATCAAAGCTTAACAGTTTAAACGTTCATTAAACATAAGAGTAATTTAGTGTCCTACTATGCAATCATTATTGTTTCCTGAAAATCTGATGTGATGAGGTACAATAAATGTAAACTGAAATACTGCCTGTAGAAGGTTATTTATTATTTCTTCCAGCTAAAAACATTCATAACAGAAATTTATTGGTCCATACTCCCTTCATTATAAATATTTTATGTTCTGCCTCAGGGATCCATGTCTTAGCATTTAAATGTCTCAATCTTGTGTCAGTAACAGGAAGAACAAGTTCACTGGGTGAAATTTTTGCCCTTTACTTTAGAATGTTATAATAATAATAGGCTATAAATATGTTATAATTATGCCTTTGATCACTGCTGTAGTTTTCTACTTGAAATGAATTAAACTCAAAACTAAAGCTGGGCTGGTAGAAAAAACAACAGTAGTTTCCTTGAACTAAGATTTTGCTGAAAGCCATAATAATATAGTGAAAATATTTACAGTGGCAAGGATATCGCTACACCACTTTTCCTCTTACTTCTACCTCAATGTGAAGTATAGCAAATACCATCCTTACAATGGTTTGCATTTACGTAAAGCTTTATATTCTTAGTACTTTTACATCCTGTTCACCACAACAACCTTTAAAGCACTGAGCAGTTGTAAAACAACAACAACAACAAAAAAAAACTCCATTATTCAAATGAGAAAACTGAGGTTCAGATAGTTACAAGTGTGTATTTTTTTAAGTGAGAGAAGACAGACAGACACCTACCTGTGCCCCAACCAGGACCCATCTGGTAACCACCGTCTGGGACCTATGTTCAAATCATTCAAGGTATTTTTAGCACCTGAGGCTGATGCTGGGACCAACAAGATATCCTCAGTGCCCAGGGCAATGCTTGAACCAATCTAGCCACTAGCTGTGAGAGAGGAAGAGGAAGAGAAGGAGGAGAGAGAATGGAAGAGAAGCAGATAGTCACTCCTTCTGTGTGCCCTGGCTAGGAATCAAACCCAGAACATCCATATACTGGGCCAATTCCTAGTCACGTTAGCCATCCAGCCAGTGCCCAGATGAGTAATTTTTGTTTTTAATTTTTAAATTGTTAATCATGAGATACAGTACAATTGCACAACAGTGTGAGTCAATCTCCTGTTTTCCACCTATCTCATCTTGTTCAGGGAGCGCAGGGGTGGAGAAGGGCATGGCAGAGAGAAGAGGGCCTCAATGGGTGTCAGAACAGTAGAGAACAAGTCACCCCATCTGGGGAAACGGGGCCATAAGAGAGAGGAAAAGCTCTTCATAGGCTGTGTCCTCCCAGGTCCGCAGCTCTACAATGCCTGCAGAGCAGACTAGAACTGCTGGAGCGGTCCTGGAAGCCCCAGCCAGCTATGGTACCCAGAGCCGCCCTCACTGAGATGAGGCTTACTCTATCACATTTGTTAATGAATAGTTTACATTTCTCACTGTAGGACCATTTAGTGATCTTAACCTCAATTGGTCTCTTCTAAATAAAATCTGTACCTAAACTTTTAAGATCCATCCAACATATGGGAGGATACAGAAAGAAGACTGAATTTCATTTCAGTGGAGATTAAAAAGAAAACTGTATTCAGCCATTAAAATATTCATACAGGACATACATATGTGAAGGTCTAGGCTCTTTTAGTATATATAAATATGTTGATGTAAAATTTTCTGGAAAAACATATATAATGTGAAGAACAGGTGATTTTTGACAGCTTGGAGCCAGGGGTCCTTGTGCACTGAATTTTCCTGCACGATTCTGTCGGCCCACATGCCCTCAAGTGTTTTCCTGGAAACAATGGTTCCTCTGGATATAAAAGAAGTATTCTGCGATTATATTATCAAATGTTGATCCCCTGAAATACTTTGTTAACGAAACAGAGCATATTGCATACCATAGTAAGAAAGATGGCTATTTTAAAGCATCTGAAAGTAGGGAGGACAAAGGGGAGATATTTATGAGGCTTGAGGGATCTGGTTAAAGTGGGGGCTTGATTAGGGCTGTAGAAGATCCACAAGATAACAGGATTGGTGAACACAGCACAGATATGGCTACCAAGAGACTCTTGAAGAATCAGCCTTCCCTAATGCCATGTTACCCTGAGAAACAGTATTTACTCTGATGATGGTACATAAAGTATTTAGATAGATATTTCCAGGAAGTTCCTAAAATGTACAATAATGTTTTCTGCAATTTTAATGTCCTGGGAGAGTTTGAATGAAGAATAAAATCATGTAATAAAGACAGCCACCTAGTAAAGTCATGGTAATGTAGAGTGTAGGGTATATGGCTTGAATTTCAAATACAAATTTAGGAATTAACAAAGTTAAGCATATGTTTTAAATAGTGGAACTTTTCGGATTCTTTATTATGTAAATGTACATGCAATTATCAAGGAAGGAAGTTATAATAAATGAAATTTTCTATACACTTATCTCAGAATATGTTTCTTTTATTCTTTTGAAAATGGAATCGTCCAGGCCTAGTAGCCCATGGAATAGAAGTTGCAGAAACAATGACCAAGCCTTTAGGATGTTCATTTTAAAAATATTGGAACTATAAAACGTAAAGTAAGCAGTTTTATTTGAGATAGAGAAGACACTGAAGTCTTAAGCAACCAACACAATGGCACCCAGAGATGGAGTCAATTCATGAATTAATCCCAACCAGCATTCATCTGGGTTGGAATGAGGTCCATAGCACCAGCGGCTGAGGAGGAAAGTGCAGCAGATGACACAAAAGGAGAGAATTCCTTGCAACAGAAATCAGTTGCTTAACTAATAAAATGAGTTAATGGATTTTTTCCTATTTTTCCCTTTTCTTTCTTTCCTTTTTTTTTTTAGGTGAAAGGAGGGGAGATGGTGAGGCAGACTCCCATATGTGCCCTGACCAGGATTTACCAAGCAACTCCATTTAGGGCCGATGTTAAGAAACAAGCTACTTTTAGCACCTGAGGCTGACACGCTTAGACCGACAGAAGCTCTCAGTGCTCAGGGCTATGCTGGAACAAATCAAGCCACTGGCTATGGAAGGTTATGGGGTGGCGGCAGAGGGAAGGGGAGAGAAGCAGATGGTTTCTTCTCCTGTGTGCCCTGACCAGAATCGAACCTTGGATGACCATATACCGGGTCAACATTCTATCTACTGAGCCACAGGAGAAGGTTGGATTTTTTTTTTTTATGTCCTCAATTTACCATACAGCATCAGTCTTGAATTGTGATACAGAGACAATGCTCTTACTAGAAGACAATCTTCTAGGAGTCAATAAATCCTGCTTACTAAAGTAAACAATAGTTAAAATAGTATTTTATGTTCATACACAATACTTTAAATGATTAAACAGGACTTGGGTGTTTTCTATAAGTTCACAGAGTGGGCTAACAACTAAAAGTAACAGGATCTCTAATTAGCCTTGCATTGGTAAATGTCACTTCCAGATGACACTCTTTCATCTGTGTGAAGAGAGTCAGTCACTCTTCCATGACATGAGCATGTCCATTATTTAAAAGAAAAAAATAAATGTAGACTTTTGGGGAAACAGTGGAGGGAGTAAATCAAAATTTTAAAACATCAACTCAAAAATTATATTAATTAAATATTTACTTAGGAAAGGAAAAAAACAAAAGTAGGCGTGATTTTGATGCCAGGAAATACTGTGTCGATTTCAGGAGATACTGAGATGATTCCAGGAGTGCACATAAACGCAGTTCTCACTGTGCAATTGCAAGTGAAGCCACAGAGGAAGAAAAGGACCAGATAGTCTACGGAAATCAATGTGGTTACTGAGCTCAGACTTTTAAGAGACATATATAAACTGAAGCATCACTGGCCCTTCTCAGAGTCGGTCTGAGCATCATGCTATATGCAACATGGCAACCTCCAACAAAGCAACGTAAAGCTATTCATGTCTTAATGGAAGCCTCTTAAGAGACAGTATGTGACAATGACATATATCTTCTCTTCATCTGTCCTCATGGCAGTTGTTTCCCTAACACCTGCCATCTTTCTGGATTCTTCCCTATAACTCTAACCCTAAAACCCTTTCACTTTTCAGTCTAAACAGGAATGCCTAACACCATCTTTGTCTAGGTCCTTTTCTGTTGAAAATGGTCATATTCTGTTCTAAGGACCCAAATTAAAATGTTTAAAACCCAAATCTTAAAGGTGCAATAAAAATAAAGAATTCTTCCTTTAGAGAGCTAGAGGCAAGCGAGGGCTGACCAAGTCTCTGAATTTGTATGTTAATATGCTTGTCCTCCTGACATGTTAAAGAAGAAATGAAAACAACAACAAAAAATTACAATAAGTTCTATCAGAGGGTGACACAGAATTGACAGGTGATTTCAGGACATCTAGGGCACCAAACTGCAGTTTACCACAAATCAAATTAAAAAAATTAGTATCTGTGAATACTTGATCAGAGCAAGTGGAAGGTAAGGAAGGGAATGTTCTCTATTTGAGGCCATTTAATACTTGGACTGATGACAAAAGAGAAAAGCAAACCTTTCTGTGGGTTGAAAAATGATAAAACATATCGGTGGGAGGGAACTAATTGGATCTCTAGCTGGGGAAGGTAAGCTTCAGAGCTTGAATCACCTCTAAAGGTCTATAAAGAACTTGCAAACAAGATCATTAAACCAAATATTGACAGTGACCTCTGAGGGCCTATCAAGAATAATAAAGGAGAATAAAACTGCAGATAGGCAGATATGAACCAAGCCTGGAAAATGGAATGAAGGGATATTTGAAAAATTAGAGATAAGTAAGAGTTACATTGATTTCAGCTAAGATTTTAGAATCTTTTATATGAAGGAATGAAACTGGGGACCTAAAGATGCACTTTTACTAGGAGCCAATATCGGCGCACAGAGAGAGATGAGGCTGTTCTCAGTTCTTTCTGTGTTAGTCAGTGTCCTGGCAGGGAGCAGGTGGCACACACGCAAGAGGGTAATTGAAGAGTGTTTATAAAGGGGACTCCTCACAAGAGTATGAAAGCAGGGTTAAAGGACATCTATGGGGACAGTGAGCAACTATATAGATCTAGTAACGCTCAACACAGGCCTATGTACACAATTTGCAGGGCTAAGGAGAAAATGGAAATGCAAAGCCCTTTATTCCATAATCATTATGAATTTCAACACAGGGACAGTAGAGTGTTAAATCAAGGACGGGTTCCCATATGACCAGGCAGCCTGCAAGCCCACTGCAGCCATCCTTGACCCTTAGGTTTTAATGGGCAAAGAGGAAAACATGTACCAGAACACTGGGGGACCCGTAGTCTTTAACTGAAGAAGAGTCCACCGGAAGGACATTGAGCCTTTGGTAGAAGAACTGAACTAATTATACTGAGCCACTATTTACCTGAGGCTGTGAAGAGTGGGGTCTGGGTAAATACATCCCATATTCTCCTTCATCTCTGGCCCTTCAGCAATATCCTGCCTGTGCAGAACAATGGGATCAGTTAATACACAGCATGGAAGACAGTTTCCAGGGGCACAGAGCAGGGTGGAGAGTGGATTGGGAGAGGCAGGGAGGCTACCCCGCATACTTCTGTGAAATTACTATGCTGATCTGTGAAACAGGGAAACCTTAATCTATAAAGGACTTCAGGAAGGTGTTTGAAATAAGTTTGCAGGAACTCTTTTCTGACAATATGGAGAAATATGGCCTAAAACATAAATAACTAGGTTGGTTAATAACACATAAAATAACTACATCCAAAGTCTACTGAAAAGTAGATACCTGCAAACGTGGATTTTGTGTACCACCCCTTGCTTTCCAGTTCAGCACTCACTGACTTGCAGATCTGAAGGCATACTATCAAAGCATGATTTATAGACTGCTGAGTGGGACAGTGACTAACCAAGATGAAAGAATTAGAATCCAAAAAGATGTTGACAGGCTGTAGCAATGGGATAAAAAGATCTTGGCCAGCTGGGGTAATCAAATTAACCTAACTAGTAATAAATCTTGGGATTTGCTCTCAAGTTCAAAAAAGCCAGTGGCACAGGTTTGGGACAGGGAACACAATACTAATGACTCAGGCAGGTTGGTGGCAGGTAAAGTCAATGTGAGTTATGAGTGTGATAGATCCTCCGGAAAGGGAGATTAGGTTGCAGGCAGCATTAAGTGAACAAAGGAGGTGATAATCCTAACCTAGGATTGTGTTGGTCAAACCACACCTAAAACTGGCTTCATTCTTAATACCCCCCATGGCTTGTGATGTAGTCTGAGTAACTAGGATAGGAAAAGAGACTTACAATGTAGAACCAATGACAACAGATGATCTGGCCTTAACAACTGAGGCAAATGACAATTTGAGTAGTGATAGTTTTGAGTTTACTGCTGAATCAATGAACAAAAGAAGAGCAAAGGACACAGAGGACATATGGACAACTCTTGCCTCCTGAGTTCTTCCCCCTGAATTTTCAGTCAAGAATCCACCAGGCCCTAGCCAGTTGGCTCAGTGGTAGAGCGTCAGCCCCACGTGTGGAAGTCCTGAGTTCAATTTCCAGTCAGGGCACACAGGAGAAGTGCCCATCTGCTTCTCCACCCTTCCCCCTCTCCTTCCTCTCTATCTCTCTCTCTTTCGCTCCCACAGCCATGGCTCCATTGAAGCAAAGTTGGCCCAGGCCCATGGCCTCCGCCTCAGATCCTAGAATGGCTCTGGCGACAACGAAGCAACGACCCAGATGTACAGAGCATCACCCCCTGGTGAGCATGCTGGGTGGATCCCTGCCGTGCTCACGCGGAAGTCTGACTAACTCCCTGCTTCTAACTAAGGAAAACTACAAAAACTACAAAAAAAAAAAAAAAAAGAATCCACCAGAACAGAGAACCTTAGAAGCAAAAGTTCACTGCCTTTTGGAAGGGAAAGAGGTCATTTTCCCACCAGGATCTACTTTATGACCATATACAGAAGTACTTGTGAGGAGTATTCGAAGACATGGCCATGCAGCAACACAAAATAGAAATTACTCCTTAGCAGTAATAATTAAAGAGATAGTGAGCCTATCACAAGAGACCACTCAGAATAGTAGTAGTATCCAAATTGTATCCCAAAGTACTAACTGCCATAAGAAAGAATTATTATCGTTGTCTTTCCCTAGCTTGAGGAATAAAACAGGATCATTTAAAAGAAAGTCAGCTACCTGTTTTTAATGGTCTGATTTTCTGAGGACAAAATGGACTGCCATGGCCAGCAGAAGGTTCCCCATAACTAAAACATGAATGACATCATGACACATTCTAGATGACCCTTCAGCAAACATATGATTTAGTTAATTCCAACACTAGATGAATATTTAAAGTATGCAGTTTTATAAAATCACTCACAAAGCCGGTTTCCATAGTTCATTCTTTCTTTCATTCACTATTTATTGAACACCAGCCACATACCCTTCTTACTCTCCTTCCTTTCTTCCTTCCCTCATTCTTTCCTTCTTTCGATTATTTCTTCCTTCCTTTTTAAACTAATACATTAGGTACTAGAAGAAAAAGTAGACAGAGTCTGATCACTGGAGAAATCATAGCAGGAAACTAAAGCCTCAAATACCCTAAGTAAAAAGGGGAAGAGTTCTATTTCTCCAAGGTTCTCCATGCTCAGAATTAACAATTACAGAAACAAAGACTAGATTGAAAATAAACAATCTCAGTCATTAAAGAATCACACTAGAAAAGTACCAGCAGGAAGTAGATCTTGAAAAAGTTAGATGGGAGCAGGAAGTAAAGGTTGGAGTTTGGGTTAAAAAGAATTCATTGACACTAACTCAAGACTTAGATTCAATGTTATGCCTTTTCCATTCCTTCCTGCCTTATTCCTTTTTCCCTTCATTATCATCCAAACTATTATTGTTAGGATATTATTTAAGTCAGTTTTTCAACCTTTTTACAGTTGGGGAAGAATTACTTCAGGGAAAGCTAAGGCATAAAAATCCCTCGAGCAGAAGACAATTCAACTACAATTATTGAGTCTATCCATACAGCATCAGAGTGGCAAGAAATTTCTGGCCAACTGGTCCATGGACTGGCAGGTTGAAAAACAATGATTTAAATAATTTTAGTACATCCATTTAATGAAACACTGTTCAGCCATTTAAGTGAATGAGCTATATCTGCAAGACCTAGGAAATATGGAAAGACAAGTTTCAGACATCAGTATATACCACCATCTCAGATGCTTCTGATGGAATCTCTGGCCCAGCTTCCACGGTGGCTTTTGACTTTTCTAAGGTGTTATCATGCCTCACACCTTTTGCCTCAGGGTTGTTCTGTTGTTAATGAAGTATCAGTGGCAAGGGGACCCATTCGGTACTCACACACCGCACCGGCATCTGGAATGAATGCCCTATGCAGTGACACACTTGGGACGTACGGAAGATATGAGCTGATAGATACATTTTTCTTCCTTCATCCTGGAGATCAACTACCCTGAGATGTAGTAGTTTATACAGACTTTGGGAAGATGATCCCATGAGATCACACTATGACTTGTAACTGACACCCACAGTAACACATCCCATTGTATTTGTTCTCCTCTCTTGACTGACTCACTCTTACTTCTTCAGGCTTGTACTTGCTAAAAAATTAGCATATCAGCGTTTTCTTCAAGCTCTGTTTTCTAGGGAACTTGATCCAAGTAGATGTTTGTTATATAATGTTTCATGAAAATGTAAGTTACAGAATAATATAGAGATTGACAAGTATTATGTAATAAAATGTATAAGTATATACACATCTAAACACCCAATTTTTGACAATGTGTAAAAGTAAAGACATCGAATGCTCATTTATACTTCTCTATTTAAGATTTTAAATTCACCTATTATAGCAATTCTCAACCGCTATGCCACAAAAATTTTAAAACACATAATACCTGACTATTTAGTCAGGGGTACTAACCTCTTTTCCCTTAGATTGTTAAATAAAATAAATGACAATAGCCAACAGAACAACAGCCATTCAGTGTTAATGCCCTGTCTTGAACCATAAATATATAGGTCATAAAATAGAATTGTATCTTATTGGTTATGTCACATAATAAGGTTGCGTCTGATTGGTAAATTCTTGAAACCCAAGAATCACAAATCCTTATATACAAGTATAGGTACCTAATTTTTTTGTGTGTGACATCAGCAAAAAATATAGTTTTGTTGTGCCACAGAATTTTAGTGATTAGATTATGTGTGCCATGAGATGAAAAAGGTTCAGGTCCTGGCCGGTTGGCTCAGCAGTAGAGCATTGGCCCAGGGCAGGGGTCGGGAACCTATGGCTCGCGAGCCAGATGTGGCTCTTTTGATGGCTGCCTCTGGCTCGCAGACAAATCTTTAATAAAAAAAATAATAACATTAAAAATATAAAACATTCACATGTATTACAATCCATTCATTTCCTACCGCTCATGTTCATGGTTGCGGGTGGCTGGAGCCAATCACAGCTGTCCTCTGGGACAACACCACATTTTTATGGGATAATGCATAATGTACACGGGTCGTTGTTTGGCTCTCACAGAATTACATTTTAAAATATGTGGCGTTCATGGCTCTCTCAGCCAAAAGGTTCCCAACCCCTGGCCCAGGGTGTAGAAGTCCCAGGTTCGATTTCCGACCAGGGCACACAGGAGAAGCGCCCATCTGCTTCTCTACCCTTCCCCATCACCTTTCTCTCTTTCTCTCTCTTCCCTCACACAGCCAAGGCTCCATTGAAGCAAAGTTGGCCCAGGTGCTGAGGATGGCTCCATGGCCTCTGCCTCAGGTGCTAGAATGGCTCCTATTGCAGCAGAGCAATGTCCCAGAGGGGCTGAGCATCGCCCTGGGTGAGCATGCCAGGTGGATCCTGGTCAGGTGCATGCAGGAGTCTGTCTGCCCCCCCCCGCTCCCGCCCACCCCCTTCTCACTTCAGAAAAGTACACACAAAAAAAGGTTGAAAATTGCTGGCCTATTATATTTGTAATATTAAATACTAAAAAAAGAAAAAATATTATAAAATGAGCTAATATGATAGTACAATACTGTAAATTGAACATGATGCAGACTTTTATATTATTAATGAAGAAATTTAGGTACTAAAAACAGAACAGCTGAAAAAAACCATCATGTTGGAAGATGAATTAAAATAAGCACTCACATCTTTTCCTATTTGCGTTAAGATTCGATGGTTCTAAATTAAAATATTTCTGTACTTACAGCAGGGAATACAACACAAAGCAATGTCTTTCACAAGTTGTACTTATACAACACAAAAGTAAGTGCAAGTTTATCAATTAACTCATTTATTAAAAAAGTCAATGTGACTAAAAAAGCAGATTAAAGTATTCTTAAAAACCTAAACTGGCTAAGCCCTTGTCATTTGGCTCAGTGGTAGAGTGTCTGCCCAGCATGGGGCTATCCCAGGTGCAATTCCCCCCATTCGATTCCCCGTTTGGCCAGGGCACACAAGAAAAGTACCCACCTGCTTCTCCATACTTCCCCCCACCTCTCTCTCTCCCTCCTTCTCTCTCTATCTCTCTTTCTCCCACCTCCCTCCTGCAGGCCATGCCTCTCCTGCAGGCTGGGTTGGAGCAAGGCCCCAGGCGCTTAAGTTGGCTTCATGGCCTCCGGCTCAGGCACTAAAAAATGGCTCCAGCTACAACGGAGCATCACCCCCTAGTGGGTTTGCTGGGTGGATCTTGGTTGGGGCGCATGCAGGAGTCTGTCTCTCTGCCTCCCCTCCTCTCATTAAAAAACTTAACTGGCTATGACTGTATTTCACTTGTGCTCTAAGGACAGCACCATTATTTTTGTTTAAAAACAAAAAGGGTCCTGATCTTTCCTCTAATTTAATTAGATCAAAAAAGTTGTTTCCTATAATGAGAATTTGAGCATATAAAAACTACAATGATATTCTAATAAGTATAATACTTCTTTAGCTATCTATACATGTGTTTTAAGATACAGTATGGGAAGGAGTTTTTAAGACATTATCAAAATTTAGTTTAAAATAATTTTTTCTTCATTTTATGCTAAGAGTATAAAATTCTCCCCAGAGAAAGGGTAGTGTGTCCATGAAGTACAAGAGTGTTAACAGAAGGTGATTATATATAAATTATTCTAAATTGACTTTAACTCCATTATTGAATTATTACCTTTAAAATGTAACAAACAAACCCATTTGTGTTCATAAAATAACAAAATTTCATCTAATTCTTGTATGTACTATTGAATAATTTATATTTCCTTTCTTAGCATTAAGACAAAACCATTGATTTGGGGTCCAAAAGTAAATTGCTAAACCACTACAAACCACATTTCTGTTTGCACTGAAAACAAGAGACTCTGAAGACCCCAATAATAAGTTTGTAAAATATAAAAGAAAATTTAAAAATCAATTTAGGACAACTTTTTAAAATTGATATTAAAAATGTAGAAAAAGTAAGTAAAGGTAAAAGGAAATGAATGTTCCTTTGATACACAGACAAGCACCATTCTTGGTAATACTTATGCATGTTTATGAATTTCATAATTTTATGTCTTTGTATTTATGTGCATGACAAAAACAATTACAGTGGGTCTAAAATAAGGTATTCAGACAAAGGTCTTCATGACTGATAAATATAACTATCCTAGGTGTATTTCAAAAAATCATTTTTACGTTTAAAATACATAGATTAAAAATTGATCCTTGAAGTTTGCATTTCAGACCCAGGATAGAAAGAGGGAGCTCAGGGTTTATTTGGCAGGAAGCTCACATCCCTAATCCAGGGAGAATAGGCTAAGGTTGCACAGGCTAGAGGCTCACATCCATGCCTGAAGATGAAGGAGGCGTGCATGATATAGGTTGAAGCTATATCCATATCCAAGAAAGAAGGAGACAAGCTTTTATACAACAGAAAGGTCACACCCAGGTTATTCATATCTATAGCCTACAGAAGTAAATTGGCCAATGATGGTAGGAATGTAAAATGAGCCTCTCTGGAAATAGTCTGGGCATTTCGGAAAGCACTACACCTGCAACCACTATACAATCCAGCAATCATAGTTCTAGGATAGCAATTTTTCAACCGGTGTGCTGCAAGAATTTTTCAAACATGCATACCTGACAAGGGCATTGACTTCTTTTCCCTTAGATTGTCAAATAAGAAAGTGATAACAGCCAACACAATAACAGCTATCAGGTGTGACTAAATCAAAATGTCATCTATTTTTTTTTTTTTTTTGTCAGACTAGCACAAAATATATATCGCTGTTCTAGGCTTATCCCAGAAATGAAATCTACAGGTTTCCACAAAAACCTGTACTGAAATATTCACAGTGGCGAGATTTGTAATATCCAAAAACTGGAAACAGCCCAACGATGACCTTTTAAAGAGCGAATGGCTAAACTAACTTTGGTACATCCACACCATAGAATAGTACTCAGTAAATAAAAATGGCAGAGAGTATTCAACATTTGTGCCCCTGGGAAACTCAGCTCCTAATGCAGAAAAAAGTGGTTAGGGTTTATAAGGTGGACATGCTGGATGAATTCCTAGAGAACCTCAATGAATCCCTAAAGAACGATGTTGAGAGGGAAAAGGTAATTGCCCAAGGTTATATACTGTACAACTGCCATTTATTTAGAATTCCCCAAGTGGCAGTATTCTGGAAATAGAGAGCAGCTTAGCAGTTGCCAGGCATCAAAGGAATGGGACAGGAGGAAAGCGATGTAGTGAGGAACGGGTATGAGGAAATGGCGTGTATATTGCATATACTGAAGTCAACATCCTGGTTGTGACACTGGATTACAGTTTTCCATGTTATCCATGGGGGAACGTGAGTAAACGGTACATGGAATCTCTATTATTACTTACAAGTGTATGAGAATACACCATGAGGCAACATGAAGTAGTTTGAGTAAAAGGTGGGGGGAGGAGGGAGACAGAATTGAAACGTAGTGTTATTTCACAGGACCTGAGTACTTTACCAATCACAGCTCGGAAATCCTGGTTATACACCAGTTCCCAGTAGGGTTCTGCCTCTGGAACTGGCATCTCTCTCCCACTGGGGCCATTCCTTACATGCCACGAGTCCAGGAGGTGGCTCAGTAGAACCAAGACAACAATGAAGGAAGTCTTGAGCAGTGGTGGAAAGGCATACTGAAGGAAAGAGCCAGAACAAAGAGAGGCATCCCAGATGAGACAACGGTAAACAAAAGCAGGCAGTAAACTGCGCCCAAAAGTACTAAACTAACAGCAGTCCAAGCTGGGGTACTGCAAACAATGCCCATGCGCCATGCACTGGGTGACAGCGCTCACTGCTCAACGCAGGGGCAGGTTCCCGCTAGGTTCTGCGCCTCCACTCCGCCAGGTGGAGCTTAGTCCCGCACCAGCGCCTCGGGCGGTTCAGAGGTCACGCACGTCCTGGGCCCGAGTCGGCTCTGAGGAGCGCTCGGGGGGACGCGGCCTTGCCGGCCTCCTCACAGCTCAGGCCCTCCGCCAGGCAGCGCTGCTCCCCACCGCACCCCGCCCGCCGCCCCCTTTCCAGGGCGCTTCTGCCCTGCCTGCGGCCTGCTCGAAAGGCAGGCAGAGGCCGGGGCGCCCGCCCGCCCGCCGCCATGGCCCACCTGCGCGCCTGCGAAGTCCGCCAGCTGCTGCACAACAAGTTCGTGGTCGTCATGGGGGACTCGGTGCAGAGGGCCGTGTACAAGGACCTGGTGATCCTGCTGCAGAAGGACTGCCTGCTGTCCTCCAGTCAGCTGAGGACCAAGGGCGAGCTGACTTTCGAGGGGGACGTCCTGCTGGAGGGCGGCCGCTGGGGCCGCATGCACAATGGCACCCACTACCGCGAGGTCCGCCAGTACCGCTCGGGCCACCACCTGGTGCGCTTCTACTTCCTCACGCGCGTCTTCTCGCCCTACGTCGTGGACGTGCTGGACGAGCTGCGGGGCGGCATCCACGCCCCGGACCTGGTGGTCCTCAACTCCTGCCTCTGGGACCTGTCGAGGTACGGCCGGGACTTCCGGAGCGCCTACCGCCAGGACCTGGACAGCCTGTTCGGGCTGCTGGGCCGCGTGCTGCCCGCGCCCTGCCTCCTGGTGTGGAACACCGCCATGCCCGTGGCCGAGGTCGTCTCGGGCGGCTTCCTCCTGCCCGAGCAGCAGGCCCAGGGCGCCCACCTGCGCCGCGACGTCGTGGAGGCCAACTTCTACAGCTCGGTGGAGGCCGGCAGGCACGGCTTCGACGTGCTGGACCTCCACTTCCACTTCCGGCACGCGGGGCAGCACCGCCAGCGGGACGGCGTGCACTGGGACCAGCGCGCGCACCGCCACCTCTCGCAGCTGCTGCTGGCGCACGTGGCCGACGCGTGGGGCGTGGACCTCCCTTGCCGCTCGCCCGTGGGCAGGTGGATCAGGGATGGTTCCACCAGCGCCAGTGTGGGCCGGGACGGAGGGAGGCAGCCCTCGGACAGCAGAGGTGACACGGACCAACAGGCCTGGTCCAGGCCCCCACCGAGGTTGTTGTCCGTCCACGCCTCACGGCGACCTTCTACACCCATCGCCCAGGCTCGACATCTGTTTTCGCCCTATGGCCAAAGCACCCGTGTGTCCTCACACCCATCTTCACAGCCCAGGCAATTAAACAGTGACTTCCGGACGCTGCAGGTGGAACATACCAGGGAAGGCAGCTCGAGGATTAGCGTCCTCGAGCGTTTGGGCCCCATCCACAGAGTCTCTCCCCGGCACCAGAGCAGAAGGTACCCTCCTTATCCTCTCCAGCACCCAAGCAGGCCACACAGACGCCGGCGAAGGGACACCTAGAGGCAAAGCCTCAGCCATGCCGAGACCAAGACTCCAATGGCTGGACAGACTGCCCAACTTCTCTCGCTCAGGCCTGGCCTTCTGCAACCCTGCAATGGTGAGGGCTCCTTAGGCTTCTTGCTCTCACCAGGGAACAGCCTCACACATTCTCAGAGCCTCCACAACACTCTTTGGTGAGGGGGCAAGAACCCCGAACACCACCCCATCCTCCTCTTAGCATCTGTGCAGAAATGAACTCTAAATGAGATACCACACACACCTGCATCCATGCACATATGCACACGCGTGCAAAGGATTGTCTTACCTGAATATATCTTCAAATGGTAAGATTTCTCTCCATGGACAGTCTACCGAGAAAAAAAAACATGTTGATCCTTAAAAGTTATCAAACCGTTTCTCTTAAAACTACCATGTCATTACTTGTCACATACATTTATAGAACTCAGTCCTCAAAGGTTTCTCTGTAAGTTGTTTTGCAGACTCTTTAATTGATCAGTGCTTCAACATAACATTTATCCTTAAAAAAAGGACTCTATTCACTGATGAAAGATTTTCTGTTAGAAACAAATCTCTGCTTTCAAACTCATCTAATGCCTAGCACATTTTTAAAAAGAGTCTTTAATTTTTAGTACGATTTTAGATTCCCAGCAAAAGGAGAAGAGAGGAGAGTTTCCATGCTTCCCGTATACAGATTCCCCTACCATCTACATCCCACACCAGGGTTCAGTGAAACTGTATTTATCACCCAAAGTCCGTTTTTTAGGTTAAAAACGGTGTTGTACATTCTGTGTATTATGTGTGATATGTACCCAACTTTATACTATACAGAATCATTTCACTGCCATAAAATTCCTCTCTGCCCTTCCTCTTCATCTGCTCCCTGCCCAACCCCTCGCAACCACCTTTCCACAACGGTCTCCATAATGTTGCCTTTTCTTCAGTGTTATATAGTTGGAATTATATAAGTTGCCTTTTCAGACTGGTTATTTTTTCTTTTAGTTATATGCATTTAGCGTTCTACGTCTTTTCATGTCTTACTAGCTCGTTTCCTTTCAGTGCTGAATACTGTTCTGTCATCTGGATGTACCACTGTTTATCCATTCACCTGCTGATGTACATCTTAGTTGCTTCCAAGTTTTGGAAATTATGAATAAAGCGTCTTTGAACATTCATGTGCAGGTTTTTGTGTGAATATAATTTTTTGACTCCTTTGGGTGAATACCAAGAAATGTGTGAGTACAGGATTATATTAGTAAGAGTATGTTTAGTTTTGTAAGAAACTACCAAATTGTCTTCCAAAGCAACTGTACCCTTATTCGTTATCAGCAATGTGTGAGAGTTTCTGTTGCTACACATCCTTGGCAGCATTTGGTGGTGTCAGTGTATTGGATTTTCAACATTCTAAAAGGTCTGTGGTGGTATCGCATTATTTCAATCTGTAATTCCCCCATGACGTAGGATACTGAGCAGCATTTCATATTATTTGCAATCCATATATCTTTGATGAGGTATCTGTTCAGATCTTTTGGCCATTTTTAATTAGTTGTTTATTGTTCAGTCTTATAGTTTCTCCTTATATTATGGATAACAGTATTTTATCAGATAAGTCTTTTAGAAATTGTTTCTCCCAGTCTGTGGCTTGTCTTCTCATTCTATGGATAGTGTCTCTTACTGAGCAGAAGTTTCTAATCTTAATGAAGTCTAACTTACCAGTTGTTTCATTCACAGATTGTACCTTTTGTGTTGTATCTAAAAAGTTGTCATGAAACCAGAGATCATCTAGATTTTCTCTTGTGTTATCTTCTAGGAGTTTTTTAGTTTTGCATTTTACATTTAGGTCCATGATTCAGTTTGAGTTAATATTTATGAAGGGTGTAAAGTCTATCTGGATTCATTTGTTTTCATGTGAATGTCCATTTGATTTAGCACCATTTGTTGCCTAAAGTCGGATAGTGTCAGGCCTCCAATTTTGTTCCTTTCCTTTGATATTATATCAGCTAATCTGGGTCTTTTACCTCTTCAGATAAACTTTAGTATGAGTTTGTGAATATCCACAATAACTTGCTGGGATTTTCTTGGAAGTACACTGAGTCGGTACATCACTTTGGGAAGAATTGAGATCTTGACAATTTTGAGTCTATCTATGAACATGAAATATCCATTTATATAATTCTTTGATGTCTTTCATCAGGACTTTATAGTTTATTTATATCTTGAACATATTTTGTTAGATTTATACCCATTTCATTTTGCGGGATGATAATGTAAATAGCATTGTAGGCTTTTTAAAATTATTTTAAATTCTAGTTCATTGCTGCTATATAGAAAAGCAACTCATATTTGTATATTTACCTTGTATCATGCATCCTTGATGTAATCACTTAATGTTTCCAGGAATATTTATAATGATTCTCTCAGATTTTCAACTTAGTCAGGTCACCTGCTAACAAGTGCAGTTTTATTTCTTTTTCATCAATATGCATACCTTCTATTCCCTTTTATATCTTACTGCATTCTCTGGTTCTTCCACTATAATGTTGAAAAGGAGTGGTGAGAGGGGACATCCTTTCCTTCCTCCTAATCTTAATGAGAAAGCTTATATATAGTTTCACTGTTAAGTAAGATGTGAACAGTAAGTTTTCGTATATGTTTTTCAATCAAGTTGAGGATGCTTCCCAATTTCAGGCTGGCTAAGTCTTTACCATAAATAGGGGTTGAAATGAGCATGTGTTTTTTCTTCTGTAGCTTTTTGATCTGTTGAATTACATTAATTTTAAACTTCTTTTTATTTTATTCATTTTAGAGAGGAGAAACAGAGTGAGAGAGAGAGAGAGAAAGAGAGAAAGGGGGGAGGAGCTGGAAGCATCAACTCCCATATATGCCTTGACCAGACCAGTGCAGGGTTTTGAACTGGCGACCTCAGTGTTCCCAGGTCGACGCTTTATCCACTGCGCCACCACAGGTGCATAATTTTTATACCATTTTGGATTTGATTTACTAATCTATTGAACATGATGGCATCCATATTGTTGAAAAATATGGTCTCTAATATTATTTTCTTTGTATGGTTTTGGAATTAGGGTAATGCTGGCCTCAGAGAAGGAGTATGGGAGTATTCCCTCTGCTTCTCTTTTCTGGAAGAAATTGAAAAATATTTGTTAACATTTCTAACATAAATGTCTGGTAGAATTCATATGTAGATCCATCGGGGCCTGGTGCTTTCTCTTTTGAAAAGTTATTAATTATTGATTCAATTTCTTTAATAACTATATGCCTATTCAAATTCTCTTTTTCTTCTTGTATGTGTTTTGGCATATCATTTTTCAAAAATTGGTTTCTTTCATCTAGATTAACGAATTTGTGGGCAATAGAGTTATGCATAACATTCTTTACTTATTTTTATTTTTTTAATGTTCAAGAGATCTGCTATGATGTCCCCTTCTTTTTTGTTTTTGTTTTGTTTTGTTTTCTTTGTAAGAGAGAGAGGGACAGACAGACAAGAAGGGAGAGAGATGAGAAGCATCAACTCATAGTTGCGGCACTTGAGTTGTTCATTGATTGCTTCTCATTTGTGCCTTGACTGGGAAATCCAGCTGAGCCAGTGACCCCTTGCTCAAGCCAGTGACCTTGGGCTTCAAGCCAGCAACCTTGGACTCAAGCAAGCAACCATGGGATAATGTTTATGATCCCATGATCAAGTTGGCGACCCCACACTCAAGCTGGTGAGCCCATGTGCGCAAGTCAGCAACCACAGGGTTTTGAACCTGGGGCCTCAGTGTCCCAAGTCTATGCTGTATCCACTGTGCCACCACCTAGTCAGGCCCCTCTTTTGGTTTTTTGGGGGTTTTTTTTGGGTTTTGGGGGGGTTTTTTTGTCGTTTTTTACAGGGACAGAGAGAGAGTCAGAGAGAGGGATAGATAGGGACAGATAGACAGGAACAGAGAGAGTTGAGAAGCATCAATCATTAGCTTTTTGTTGCCGTTGCGACACCATAGTTGTTCATTGATTGCTTTCTCACATGTGCCTTGACCACGGGCCTTCAGCAGGCCGAGCAACTCCTTACTGGAGCCAGCGACCTTGGGTCCAAGCTGGCGAACTTTTGCTCAAGCCAGCTGGGCCCGCGCTTAAGCTGGCAAGCTCGGCGTCTTGAACCTGGGTCTTTCACATCCCAGTCCGATGCTCTATCTACTGCGCCACCTCCTGGTCAGGCTCCTCTTTTGTTTTTGATATTAGTAATTTGTGTCTTCTCTCTTTTGCTTTCTGTTTTCTTGGCTAATATTGATTTATTTTTTAAAAACCAGCTTTTGGTTTCATTGATTTTCTCTATGGATTTTCTGTTTTCAATTTGTGATGTTTCTGCTCTAATTTTTACTATTTTTTCTTCTGCTTACTGTAGATTTAATTTCCTTTTATTCTAGTTCTCTCAACCAGAAGCTTAGATTATTGATTTTAGATCTTCCTTCTTTCCTGTTACGTGCAATCAATGCTATAAATTTGCCTTTAAGCACTATTTTGCTGCATTCTACCAATTTTGATGAGTTATATTTTCATTTTCATATAGTTAAAGTATTTTTAAATTTCTCTTGAGATTTCTTCTTTGGCCCACAAATTATGTTATAATGTATTGTTTGACTTGCAAATATTTTGGAATTTTTCAGCTATCCTTCTGTTATTGATTTCTAAGATAATTCTATTGTAGTCCGAGAGCAGACATTGTGTGATTTTATTCTTTATAATTTGTTGTCTGTTTTATGGCCAAAAATATGTTCTAGCTTGGTGAGTGTTCTATGTGAGCTTAAGAAGAATGTGTATTCTGCTCTTCTTGGGTGAAGTATTCTATAGCTGTCATTTATATTCAGTTGTATGATGCTGTGGAGTTCAACTATGTCCTTACTGAGTTTCTGCCTGCTAGATATGTCCATTACTGATAGAAGGAGCTGAGGTCTCCAACTATAATACTAAGTTCATCTGTTTCTCCTTTCAGTTTATCAGCTTATACATGCGTCATGTAGTTTGACATTCTTTTGTTAGGTGAATACATATTAAAGGTGTTATGTTTTCTTAGAGAATTGGCCCTTTATCATTACATAATGTCCTTCTTTGTCACTGATAATTTTCCTTGCTCTGACATAGCTTTCTTGGATTAGTGTTAGCATGATATATCTTTCTCCATCCTTTACTTTTTGTCTATATGTTTCTTTATATTTAAAGTGGGTTTCTTGTATTTAACCTATAGTTAGGTATTTTGATCCAATGTAACAACGTCTGTCTTTTCATTGCTGTATCGAACTATTGACATTAAACATGATTATTGATTTAATTAGATTAATGTATATCATATTAGTAATTGTTTTCTATATGTTGCCCTTGTTCTTCTCATTTTTGTCTCCCTCTCTTTTTTTCTCTTTTGTGGTTTCAATTGAACATTTTGTGTGATTCTATTTTTTCTCCTTTCTTAGCATATTATTTCTGTTTTTTAAATTGTTTTAAGTGAGTGCTGTAAAGTTTTCAGTGTACCTCATAACTTATCCAAGTTTACTTTCAAATAACACTGCTTCATGGGTAGTGCAAAATTATTCATTCATCAGCCTGACCACGGTGGTGGCTCAGTGGGTAGACCGTCGAACTGGGATGCTGAGGACCTGGTTCGAGACCCTGAGGTCGCCAGCTTGAGTGCAGGCTCATCTAGTTTGAGCAAAGCTCACCAGCTTGGACCCAGGGTTGCTGGCTCCAGCATGGGGTGGCTCAGTCCGCCGAATGCCCGTGGTCAGGGCACATATGAGAAAGTGATCAATGAACAACTAAGGTGTCACAACGAAAAACTGATGATTGATGCTTCTCATCTCTCTTCATTCCTGTCTGTCTGTCCCTATCTATTCCTCTCTCTGACTCTCTCTCTCTCTCTATCTCAGTAAAAAAAAATATTCATTCATCAAATATTGTTGCTTTTATTATTGTAAACAAACTTTTATCTATTCAATCAATAATGAATAAAAAAATAAAAGTTTTTATTTAACTTACTCCTCTAATGCTCTTCTTTCTTTTCTGTAGACTGTTTCTGACCTGTCATTTTCTTCTTCTCTGAAAAAAACTTACTACATTTCTTGTGAAGTAAATCAATTGGCAACAAGGTCCATCAACATGTTTGTCTGAGAAAGTATGTCTCCTTCATTTTGAAGTTCATTTCATGGGGTATAGAATTCTAGGTTAGTGATTATTTGTTGTCTACACACTATATTTTACTTCACATTTTCTTGTTTGCATAATTTCTGAAAAGTTTGATATAATCCTTGTTCTTCTAGAGGTAAAATGTTTCCTCTGGCTTTTTATAATTTTTTTTCTTTATTTGTGATTATCTGTAGTTTAAATATGATATACCTAATGTACTTTTTTTCTTACCTTTATCCTGCCTGATGGTGTCTGAGTTTATTGCATCTGTGGTTTACTTTCTGACGTAATTTGAGGAAAATTGTCAATGTTTATTGCTTCAAAAAATTTGTTTGCTCTTTTTTTTTCTCTGGTATTCCTATTAGGCCTGTCAATCCTTTTGTAGTTGTTCCTCAGTTCTTGGATATTCTGTGACTTTTTTTTTTCAGCCTCTAATATCTTTGCTTTTTAGTTCTGGAATTTCCATTGCCATATCCTTAAGCTCACTAATTCTTTGCTCTGCTGTGTCAGTCTAATCAGGAGCCCATCAAAGGCAGTCTTTATTTCTTTTACATCATTTTTTATTTCTACAATTCTTTTTTATTCTTTCTTAGAATTTCTGTCTCTCTGCTTACATTACCCATTTAGTCTTGCTTGTTTTCTGCTTTTCCCTTTAAAACCCTTAGCATATTAATCATAGTTGTTTTGAATTCCTAGTCTGATCATTATGACCTCCTTAAAATATCTGAGCCTGATACTGGCCCTCTCTCTTTAAACTGTGATTTTTGTCTTTTAAAATGCCTTGTAATTCTCTTTATTGAAAGCTGGAGATGAGATACTGGGTAAAGAAACTGAAAAATCAGCCTTCAGAGATCTGGGTAAGGTGGAGGACAAGATAGGAAACATTCTATAGTACTATAATTAGGTCTCAATCTTTTAGTGAACCTGAGCCCCAGACTATGACGTTCATAAATGCTTTTCACCATCCCCCCACCTTAGATGGGACAGGATGACTAGAGGGTGCTGGAGTTAGATATTTCTCTCTGTCAAGTTGGCTAGGCTCTGAAATTTTCCAGTAGATTACGCTCTGGTAAAATACTTTCTCTTGAGTGCAGGCCTGTTAAGGACAGAGAGAGAGAGCTCTGGCATACTTCAATATTGCTACTTTTCCTTTCCCCAGCCAGAATCATGAGACTCCTTTTCTCATCTTCACTATGACAACCTGCTAGGGCTCCTGGAGGTAAAACTCACAACAACATCAGGGTTCCCCTAAAACTGGGCTCTCCTGGAGCTTTTTTTGCTATTAGATATGTTAATACCAAGCTTCCAGCAAATTTTCAATTACAGTTTAGGTTTTCCTAATTTCATGCTGGTTCCTGCAAAGGTCCTGCTTGTGGGTTTGTGTTTCAGTAAGTTGGTGATTCCCTGTTTCTGGCTGTCTCTCCAATTTTGGGGAAAGTGGTTTGCCCTGTGACCTCAATTCTCTGAAAAATCTATGGAGGGTTGATGGTTTTCAGTTTGTTCAGCGTTTTGCTTGTCAAAATGTAGTGATGACTTACAGGCTGGTCCAGAAACCAGAAGTCCAGTCTGGCACATTTTGAAATGTCCCAGAGAACTGAAGCATATTGCAGTGTAAGCTAGAATGGTCACTAAATAATCTCTCACAATCTTCTTGTCTAATGTTTTTATTCTTTAACACTATCTCCTTCTTTCATAGTTTATGCATTTTTTTAAAACTTTTGTTTTAAAAATTGGTGTACTTCCCCATCAGCTAGCTGTGGTTAGAATTTTACTACTGATTCCCCTCACTAGAAGTATTCCCCCTATGTGATGTGACGAAGTACGACCTTACACCAGCCTGCCCTCAGTCTCTGTCTTGGCATCCCTTCCTCAGTTTCAGTGTGGCCATCCTCTTGGGTTAGGAACCCGTCTGCCAGGCCCCATGGCAAAGGAAAGACAAAGTGAACATCATCACACATTCAGCTTTATTACCTGAGCAGGAAATTAAAAGCAACATTTCCATCACATTTTCTGAATAATCAATGCCGTGGGGTTTCAATTATGAAAGAGGGAGATTAACACATTATGATGTAGAGTGTTTTCAGGGAATTAGCATATTGCATAAAAATAAATATGGTTGAACCTTTCCCCACTGTACATTTATGCTGGGCCCCCTTATTCCTCACACGTCATAATTCTCTATAGCAGGTCACTTTGAAAAAGGTTCCATTCTCTCCCCATCCTTTGTTAGCCTCTCCCCATGTTTTCACAGGCCCATAAACTTGCTAATGCATACCCATGGCAGGGACCAAGGCTTAGCTCAGCGCATCTTGTGTCATGGTACACCCATCACCCCACCATGCTCGGGGGAAAGACTACAGCCCTACAACTGCTTTGCTGGGGTTTGGGGCGTGCTGCTTAATTTCACTGCGTCTGTCAAACTATTCTTTATCGGAGAGTCTAACAGCCTTTGAGTGCATGGTGCTCTATCACTTACATAAGTGATTATGTAATAGGGGTTGTATTGATCTTTCTGGTATGTACTCTAAAGTGGCTGGCATCAAAAGTCAGTGAGGCAGCCAGTTTGAGCAGTATGGGTCATTTACAAACTTCAGGATGAAACGCCGCAGGATGCCAGGGAAAACGTTTTTGTTTTTCCAGAGGGAACCATAGTTCATGAAGTGTGGTTAACGGACCATATTTGTGTACCCTTAAAATCATTTTATAACCACACTGAGTGCCTCTAAACATTAAATATATTTTATAAGTAGTTGGTTAACTAGCTGTTGTGTGCTTTAAATAGTAAATAAAATGGAAAGGCACTAAACAGTGACTATATTTCATGGAGTAAGATGCTTTTTCAGCCACTCAATAATTCTCAATGTTAAGAAAAATTGATTTTCTAACTGCTGAGTGCCTCTAAAAATTAGCATCTTCTCTTCCTACAGGGGATGCTTTTTAGTTAGCCTCTTTCCTTTCAGCTTTTGAGTTAATGATTTCTACGGTTCTCTTTAAGAACTTCGAGAGGTTCTGTTGGACCATAATTTCATTAGGCATATATGTCATTTACTGGGTAAAATATAACACAGAAAAAATATTCCATCTTAACTTTTTGAATGTTCATTTCAAAGGAAATAGTTCTTCACTCACTGCCTTGCCCTTCTCTGCCACCACCTGCCTCCCCGCTCAGGAGCAGGACTGTATGGAGAGACCTAGGACAGTGGCACAGAACTTAAGACTACTAATTTCCAAGCACCTTCGCACGGCCCGTCAGAGCAGTGGGTGTATTATGCAGTTGAGAAAGCCTAATAAGAAAAGGAATTCCTAAAGAGGCGGTAATCGTCACATATGTTCACAGCAGATATTTTCCCAGTTCTTTATATAAACTCTGGCCCTTCGGAAAATCAAATTGCCAATGCTGAGACCTTCCTGATAGACATAATAATATCTCAGAGCATCACTAAATTTGAGAGCTAAAATAATCAGACAATCTCTAATTACAGGAAACAGCATTAAAGGAGACTCAATTCTTAGTGCCTAAACCACAACCTGCTGGCTGACCCTTGGGATGTCTGTCCCAGAGCTTCCTTGAGTAATCTATGGTAACCTTGTCAATGTCATCTCGTCGGTATAATGCATGGTTTGAGCTAGATTGTAGAATATGGCTGCGGGGTAACCTCCGTGAACTCCTTTTTAGATCTAATAATGTCAAAGTTTCTTCTAGCCCCCATTACATGTGTCTCAGTTCTATAGCAGTGGGTGGCTGGCATGTTGAAGCCTGAGGAAGAGCTGATAAGCATCAAACTTCCTGGGACATGTGCTTATACTTAGAAAGAATGCAAAGAGTAAGTAAAATTCTTCTTGGATACACCCTCAAAATTCCCACTAATGTCACTGGGAGCTCTATGGGATCTGATGCGGACAGGTTTCTGATTTGGGGCCAAACCCCGTGATGAGCTGGCACTGAGTTATCCACATTAGACTGGTGTGGTCTGTTTCAGAGGCTTGAGCAAAGAGATGACCAAGAACAAAACACTCGGTCCCAGGGGACGGTACGCTGTCTGGGGTGAGGGTGGTATCTGAGTCATCATTTTATCCCCAGCACCTAGTCAATATTACTTTCTCAGTAGGCATTTGTGGAGCCAAACTGCATCCGTTAAGCAAATGCAGCCTACCAGACAGACATGTCAAATGTCGAAGATGTAAAATCCCAGAAAACTTGAGATATCACTCAATATAGTAAGCCCTCTGTTCAATAGTGTTACAAGAGAAACATCGTGAAAACTGTAATTGTCTGAATAGGAATCATTTTGCTGATTGGAGTTAATCCAGAAACTGCTTTCCCAGTACAAAAGCAGAGTAAGTCCTTACTCATCCTCTCAAACTCCTATACCCCAAAATACAAAAAAGAGAAACAGAGCACGCAGATCTGAATGTTATGGCATGGAGTGTCCCTTTACTACTGAAGGAAGCAACAGTAATTAACGTTAATTGATGGCATACGCCGTGCCAGCTATTATTCTAAGAGCTCTATGTATTATCTAATTTAAATCTCATTCCAGACCTACTAGGTAGACCTTATCACCATTTTATAGATAAGGAGGAAAAAAGCACTAGTATTTTTGAAGAACCTCAAAGCTTCGGTCATTCAGAAAGCAGATAATTGAATCTGTAGCAGTAGTCATTATAAATAGATTTGTATTTAAAATATGAACTTCTAGTGGTCAATTATCATTCAAATAAAAATATTCTACAATTAATGTAAAACTCCATGATATGAGAAAACATCATAGCAAAGAACAATATGAAACACAGGAAATGAGTCAGCAAACCAGAAATCAAAAGTGATGTGGCCAGGAAAAGAAACAATTACCACAGCCACAATTGGAGAAAGATTTTTATCTGTCTCATTTGGGTAGGACCTCAGTGAGTACAATTCCAGTGAGTGTATATTCATACCTTTCAGTGCATTAGGAAAAAAAAGAGGCCAGCAATTATGTATACAAAAGGGCATATTTTTTCTTCCGTGGCTGGCCCTAAGCAAAATATTTGACTACGATGGAATAATGGACTTGTGTCAGATCTAGGTACAAATTGTGATTCTGTTACCAACTGATCATATAACCTTGAACAAGGTCACCAAATTTCTCAGTTTCAGTTTCTCTCATGGTAAATGAAGGACATTGGCTCAAGAAACTCAAAGCCCCCTCCTAACTTTGAAAGTCCATGTCTTGGATGGTCAGTTTATTTGGTGTCTTCTAGGATCCCGTTTCCATATCGCTGCACCCCCTTCTGACTTATCCAATGCGTCTGCTCCTGATAGTCTCCTTGTGGTTCTATTCCTTATTCTGAAACGTGTATCAGTCAGGGTTCCAGCAGGAAACATAATGGCACATTCAAACAAAGATAACCCAAGATGATTTAGAAAAAGGATTAAGAGCAAGGGTGTAGGCACGTGTAGAGAAGATTCAGGGCAATTCCTCAGATGAGGAAGCGGGCGGGATCCAAAGAGAGAGAGATGTGTAGAGAGGGCCCATTTGAGAAAAACTGGGAATTTGAACAAGGATACAGTAGCCAAAACTCATATTCTGTCTTCTGAGGGCCTATGGGGGCTCCACATGTGATGATTCCAACCACACGCAAGAATAAGGGGATTTTGCTGATGAGGTTCACATGGCTTTATTACAAAGGGCACAAAACGGGGTGAAGGGTGGAAAATAGATTTACAGCCAACTAACTCATTCTTATGAAAGGCTGTGCTATTAATCCATCTATTACTTTTCTGAATAAATTACATCAATGCGTTGAAGATGTCACATACACCTTTAGTTCCTTCTTAAAAAATAGATAATGCATATACATAAAAAATAAACAGAAGAAGCAGACGACTTCAAAGAGAAGAAAAGCTTTCTTAGTAAAAAGTAAGTCTTCCCTCCACAGCTCTGCCCTAATATCCAGCCTGCCCACCTCACTCGCACACCTCGTCTGCTCCCTTCACATTCAGGGCCTTTCTGAAAAGCAGAGAAATCCTCCGGGAAGAACTCCAGGGCAGTGCAATTCTAGGTCGGACACAGAACTTACCCGGCTGACCCTGGCGGGATCTCACCCCTGCCATCTGTGCCAACACTTGAATGCAGCTCACAACCTGCATGCACGTCTACAGCTACCCTGACTGAGGCCCACGTCCCCTTCCTGAAGGGCAACCATGGCTATCTTGTATATTTTAATTCGTCCTTTAAATAGGCATACAAACTCATGTTAACATTTGGGGAAAACGAGGTAGGTGGCTAAAAAGGAAGAGAGGTGTAAACATGACTTTTGAGCCACCTACTCATTGTTAGCTAGTGCCTTCTTTTTCACCTAGGTAGGAGACCAACCCTGATTCTCTTATTCAGGGTTCAGTCTACAAATGTTTGTTGAAGTATGCAATAAGTCCGTCACTGATCTAGCCTCAAAATTAGTGGAAAAGATCTGTACAAACATTGTTAACTGGAAACGAATACAGTAAAGCAGTGATAAATGTTATTGAGAAATGTAGGCTAAGGGGCTAAAGCAGAGGCAGAGGGAGTGTGGTTATGAAAGCTGATCTTGGAAGGCATTGCAGAAATTATATTTATTACACAACCAAAGGCCGTGGAGGACCACACCACATAGGTATTTAGGGAGGAGATGGATGCATACTGTCACATTCTAGGAGTAGTGAGGAGTAGCAGGATTGAGTTGGGGAGTCGGTAGCTGGAGAGCTCAGTGGAGTCTGGAGTTGTAGCTCTAGCCTTGTAGGCCATAGTAAAGACTTCAGTTTTTATTGGAAAGGAGATGAAAAACCTGGGAAAATGATACGATGTCATTAAAAGGACCATTCTACTGCTGGGTGGAGAATAGGAGGGAGCAGGATACAGGGAGTTAGGAGATGGTTGCAAATCCAAACTTCTTTTCAAGGTTTGGGCAAGGACGATCGGGATGCAGGAGGTGTGAACACACTGGTTTGGTACATATCAGGGGGGTTACGGCGTCAGGCTTTGCTGCTGGATTGGATGGAAGGTGTGAGGGACAGAAAGGAGACAAGAATGACTGTTTTGCCCAGGCAACCGGAATATTAACTAAGTGATTCTAATATAGCATGAGTTTTCTTTCCTCAGTGTAATCTGCTGAACTTTCAGGGTAGTTGTAGCACCACACAACTTATCAGCACACACAAAAAAGAAAAATAATTCTTACTGAATTACTAGGGGTGGGCAAAAGTAGGTTTACAGTTGTTAGTAGACGAAAGTTTATTCTTGTATTATAATTTATTAATTATTGTATTATGTTTTATACGAATCACTGTAAACTTTCCACCCCTGCATTTCCCTCCCACTTTCAAAGATGGGTTGAAGTTATTGAAACTATTAACACCTGAATAAAGTCAAATCATTGGAATGGAAATAGCCCCGAAACAAATAGGGCTGGAAGACACAAAAACCTAGGAAATAGTCCCTATTTTTTTTTTTTTTTTGTCTGTGGCTGAAAGAAAAGCTAAATTACTGGAATAAAAATACCTTCACATCAGGAGAGATACTTACTTAGAAGCTTCATACACTTGAATAGTTAGTTATTTAATCCCCACCTCACAAATCCCGAATTAACACAACTGGCTAAAGAAGACCGGCACCTACGCACAAGTGCGTCAGGGACAGGCACCCCTGCGTGAGAGGAGAAAGCCGTTCTCCAGGTTTGGATCCTTAGAGAACACTTAATTATCCACTCTCCAACCTGCAAGGCCGACTTTCCACTGCCAGCTCCCTTTCCCACCCACTCATCTGCTGACTCGGCTTTCAGGTGAAGTGCCCCACCCTTTCCCCAAAGTCTTTCCCAATTGGGAAAGAAAGTTTTTCTTAAAGTAGGAGGGTTTTCTTTCACCCCTTCCTCTCTCAAATTAATACCCTTGCTGAGTTGAGACTCCACCATTTTCTGAATGACCCCTTTCTGCTTCCGAGGGACCCTCAGACATACTCCCAAGATGTTATGGAAAGAACTGCGTACCTCTCTTCTCCCTACTAAAGGAATGCGCAAGAGGCATGTTCTTCAAGCCGTTTCCTTGATACCTAATGTTTTCCTTAGGGATTGACAAACTGTCAGGCTCAACTAGACTCTCACACTCCTCATAGGTGTCCTCAGACTTTAAGACCACCAGCGCTAAGATTACCTTTCCGAACAGTCTCTAACATGAGATTCTAGTTTAGGCACTGAACCAGGCTGGCACCGTTTGCACTGAGTCCTTAATTATTTTAATTTAGGATTTGCTGATGCCCCGACAGTTTCTCTAGCAGAGTTTCAGAAGGCACTATAGAGTGTTATCTATCCTGTGAGATTTGAGGAACTAAAATTAGAAGAATGGAAATATCTTAGATTCCAGGATTGAGGCCCAACTTCCCATGGAACTGGTCTAAAAAGATGCATCTGATGAATGAGTTAAAAACACTTTAAATGAGGGAAACAGGCTAAGCAGTTCAGCGTGCCTGGGGACAGCATGTCTCCCTTCGTGAGGAAGCCTGGTAAATCTTTCTATTCAGGTAGTGGGGAGAAGCAGCCTCCTCAGATCCTTTTCCTGGAATTAATGCCAGGACAGCCAAGAGCATCAAGGTAGCCAGACACAACCATTCCTGAAATAAAATTTAGCAAATGAAAACACAATAATCTCTTGTCACCCTCTACCTGTTGCTGAGAAAAGGAGATACTTAACATCCTCCTCAGACTGAGTCACAGACACCGGCATGGGACTATCTTTAAAAATAGTCTCCAGAGTTGTCCTCTGACATCTATACATCATATTGACACAGAAATTCTCTTAAAAATATTTTTTTATTGATCACTTATTATGTTGCAGGGAGTATAATCCTCTTTATATAGGTCATGGTAACTTTAGAGAGTTCCCTTGTTTTCTTTAAAATATACATAACTTATCCACAGTAGGTTTTCCTTCACCTAATTCCAAACCTCTGCTTACAAACATTGGCTTTCAGATATTCCGGAGTAACAAGGGTTGGTGATTGGCAAAGTTCATAATGTGCCTGAATTGCATGCAGATGACTTGGAGAGACAACATAGCCTAGAGTTTGAGTTCTAATTGCACCTTCTAATTTTATTTATTAATAATTACAGGTTCCCTATTGCCTCTTATATAAATTAATTTAGATGTTGTCTCCATTCTGAAAGTCTAGGCTGAATCAGAAAAACTTAAGCTCGCCCAACACAGTTGTATATAGTGCAGACTATGACGTCTACTCAACAGATCTTATGACAGGGAGACACCACAGGTGGGGCTAAAAGCCTCTAAGGACCCAAAGATTCTGGGTGTAACAGAGACATTCCTGCCCATCCCCAGCTCTGTGTTTGAGCTGTCAAATGATGATTCCTGAAGATTCCAATTATGCCTCTCATTTGAGGTCAGAAATTGGGCTTCATTCTTCTCTGTAAACCAATACCCAGAGTGGGGCCTGGCTTGCAGGAGGTTCTCAGCCCAGTTTAGGAAGAGACTGGGGAGGTAGAAAAGCTGAAACAGACACATGTGTAAACACAAGACTAGACCAAAGAATATGCTTGTGGATATATATCTCCCAGTTCTGTCTCTTCTGTTTTTAAGCTCAGTGAGATTTGTAAGTCTTTTATTATTTAACTTTTAATCCTATTTTTTTTCTCTTAATGGGAATAAATTAAGAGAACAAAGGCTTCTCTTTTTCTTTTTTCCTGTATACTTTATGCCAGCAAGCACTAGATTAGCAAAGGCTTTAAAATATTTATGATTTGATGATTTGCTTGCAACAATTACTTTCCTATATCAAATTCTTTAAATTAAGGAAAAAATGTAGTGCAAAATATTTTCTAAATCAGCTCATATCTAGAAACTGTTCTTTTTTTATTTTTTTAAAGTCATCTTCAGATTCTGTAGAATCCTGTCTATTGATAAAAGTTTCTATTTTTTTTTAATTATTTGACATAGATTTCATGTGGACATTTCAAGTGATTTTTCATAATGATACCTAAATTATTAACTTAAACGTTTACGTGCATATTTAAATACAACACTCTAAAGTAATTTTTAATTTTCCTTCTAGGGCCCATTATTACACTTCTATTTATTAGCTAAAGGATAAGTTGTTTTGAGTAAGTTTTCTAATTTAAAAATGTAAAACTGTACATACATTGCAAACAGCCTACAATTTTAATTTAATCTCTAAAATCATACATATTCAGAAAAGAATTGTCTTAATCTACTTATAAATTCAAGGAACAAGACTTTTCTTGATTTTCTTGCTACGTGGTACTAGATGAAATCAGTATTAATAATAAGTGGGACAAGTTAACACTTCATCCCTGTTAACATGTAGATATATAATAGATAAGTCAACATCAAAGTAACAGAATTCCTTCGATATTGTGAGAGGTAAAGAGAGATAAACAGCATGTTCTAGAAAGCAATTTTTAAAAATTAAGGTTTGACTAAATTCTAAGTTTATTATTAATTCAATAAACTAGCATGATTTGGTTAAAGTCACTGATTATGAGAGGTCCTGTTTCAACACAGGTAGATAGTATTCCTAAACCGAAAAAAAATTTATCCTGAGTATTTACTATCTAAATGGTCCTGTTAGGGGTTGGTGATGGATACAAAGAACTATAGAATATGGATGGCCCTGGCTGGTTTGTTCAGTGGTAGAGCATTGGCCTGGTGTGTGAATGTCCTGGGTTCAATTCCTGGCCAGGGCACACAGGAGAAGCGCCCATCTGCTTCTCCACCCTTCTCGCTCTCCTTTCTCTCTATTTCTCTCTTCCCCTCCCACAGCCAGGGCTTCATTGGAGCAAAATTGGCCCAGGCACTGAGGATGTCTCCATGGCCTCTACCTCAGGCCCTAGAGTGACTCTAGTTGCAATGGAGCAACGCCCTAGATGGGCAGAGCATCGCCCCCTAGTGGGCATGCCAGGTGGATCCCGGTAGTGTGCATGTGGGAGTCTTGTCTGTCTCCCTGCACCTCACTTCAGAAGAATACAAAAAAACACAAAACGACTATATAATATGATTTAGTATTATCCACATGAAACTTATAATCATGTTAAAAGGAAAAAAATATTATGCAAAAACTTACAGTACCATCTAGCAATTCATATTTTCCATGTTCTTACTCTGTCTTAAAAACCCCAAGAAGCAGCATGTGACTTCTAGAAAAGATGATAATGAAAACAACATTTAAAAATTGGCAGAAAGAATAGGGCTCAATAAATATTTAAGCTGTAAAATTCAAGCAGTTGTTTAAAATATATTTCACAGGCATAACAAACTCTTGAAATTGTGTGTATTGAACTCAGATGAATAGAAAAGCAATGGTGGGAGCTGACTGAAGGAAAGTTCAACATAATACGCCTAGAGGAGAGCAGCTGTGCTACAAAGAGGCATCCAGAACCAGGAGGGCTTCGATCTGAATACTTCCTTTCTAGATCCTGCCGAGTACAGAAAGCTCATGGGCACATCCTTATTGGTTTCTGCACATAACACAGAAGCATGAACCAGCTTTGAAATTGCAGCTAAAGAGTAGGACCTTAGGTATCAAATGGATGTACACATAAAGAAGTCCTTTAAGGAAGTAGAGACTGAACTATTGTGCAACCAGAAAGGCTAATGGACCAGGAGAGGCTCTGGAGTATATCATTCGCGGTGTGTGCAATAATTTGTATGAGAAGGTAGTAACAAGGATGGATGTCTCCCTCACAGATTCCTCGTGTAGGAAGACTATTGGAAAGAAAGAAGAAATAAAGAAATACAGAAATGAAAGAAAGATGAAAGAAAGAAAGAAAGAAAGAAAGAAAGAAAGAAAGAAAGAGAAAGAGAGAAAGAAAGAAAAAAGAAAACCCAACAGGCCAAAAAGTATTAGTAGAATATATTTTCTTATAAAATCTTATAAATAGAAAGAAGCAAGGTCACAGTCACCTTCAGGAAATGCATTTGGGAGTTGAGTGTGGAACACCTTGAGTTTGACATGGAGAGGAAAATGTGGGGCAGGGAATTAGCAAGTGGCAAGCATTTCTGACTGACAGAATACAGGAGACGTTGGAAAATGCGTATTCAGTTATCAAGGAAACAAAACGAAGAGGACAGCTTACTATAATTCAATTGAAGAAACAGAAACAAGTGCAGAAAATCATAAAGTTTGACAGAAATATTGCTACTAAAGATTAAATGATTTGAGGTTGAAAATAGCGAAAACTAAGAAGTTTAAGCTTTTGAACTTCCATCTATGAACAAGGAAGGGTCCATTAACCTCCTTGGAGGGCCAGCAAGGTGAAAAAATGGGGCCAACTGGAGAATATTAATAAAACTCCTTTTAAAGATTTATCTCTGCCAAAGTACATAACACAGAGCAAAGGAACAACAACAAAATAAAACAGAATCTAATAAACCAGATAGGAAACTACTACAACTGAAAAATGATGTTACTAATGGGTACAAGAAAACTACGCAAGTTTTGTGGACATGGGAAGGAATTCTGCTTTCACAGGAAATATGATAATCCTGTTTTAGAAACACTGAGTTTGAGGTACAGGAGGGACCCCAGGTGAAGATTTGTAGCAATGGGAACTTGAAATGTTGGGTCTGGAACTCAAGATAGATGTCATGGCTAGAGGTATAGCCTTGTGTCATCTACACGGAGGTGACGGTTGATTCATAAAGGGGAAGTGTCCTCAGAAGATGAAGAGGAGCAGTTGATACCTGCATTAGAGAGACAGATGAAGGAAGAGAGTTTAAAGAGCAAAGAGAAAGAAAATCTTGATAGATAGGGACGAAAGCAGGAAAGGCAGTAAGGGATGAGGAAATTTCCATAGTTACGGAATGAGGCAGAGGGCAAAGAGAAGGAGGTCTGAGAAAATTCTATGATGATAGTGGTAAAAGTAGGAGCACAAGCTGCTAACAATAATGAGTGTGAGGAATGGGGACGTAACTACTGGAGAAGCTCAATAGTGAAAACCAAAAGAAAGTTGGGAGATCAGCACCTAAGATCCAGACATAGTACATAGATGGCTACCAAATGAAACTCATTAAAATGCAACTTTGCATGCCATTTTGCACAATGGAAAGCCAACAGTGGCTTTTCACCACTTATAGGACTCCTCTGTATCTCCTTAAGCCAGCAGCCAAAACCCTTCACAATTGGTCTTGCCTATTTCTTCTCTTCTATGCTCATAAATGTTCTACTACCATTAAACTGGTCACTGTTGACACTTAGCTGACATGTTTGTGGTCTCAGCATCATTGGCATACAACTTCTTTTAACATATTTTCTTCTCTTCCTTAAGCCTAGCATTTAATAAATGCCCCTTCCTCCACCTAATGTTTTCCCATTTCTTCTTGAACTGGCTTTGGAAAGACCACTTCTGATATCACTCCTAAGTTACCTAATATCATGAGGGAAGGAGTGCTGATAGTACTAACTTCTGTCTGCTCTCCCTCTCCCATAATTCACCTATCCCAAATCAACTCATTTACCCAATGCTGGCTTCTATGCCCAGACTTCAGAACTTTCCTGAACAAAGTTGCATATTTGGTTCATTTTAATGGCTCCTACCAAGGTAATGACTTGAATGTCATAGGTAGGCCTTTGTAGCTCTTCTTTCACTCAGCCCCATTTTCCCCAACATTTTTAAATCATTGATTTGTTTTCAACACCACCCTTCTATCTCAGCCCCTTCCCAGCTTTTTGGCTCAGTCAACAGAAATTATTTCCTTTGATGGGAATTCCTTCAACTTTTCCTCCTGTCCATATCTACCTCATCTTAGAAGAGCTTTCTTTTCTCCTAATAACTTCTCCTTTGCTCTAGGTCTCAGGTTCTCCCACCTCTAACAACTCTCCTTCCTTGACCATCTCTAGTTCCTTTTCAAACTTTCATCCTCCCTCTCTTCCTTCTGAAGCAAGTTTCTTGAAGGACTCCATACTCTCTCTCTTCACTGTGTCTCCATTCAGTCCTCAATCTATTATATTGATGTTTCTGTCCCACCATCCTTGAATCCCCTTTCTTCAGGGTCACCAGCCATCTTATAAAAATCAAATCCAGTGACCATGCTGCTGTATCTGTGACATTTAAGTTAACCACACATGTGTTCCTTTTTGAGAGGCCGCTGTAATGCCACAATGGGACATTTTCCCTCATCTTCTCTTGTCACTAACATTGCTTTCTCACTTGCAATCTTTCTTAGCCTCCTTTTGGGGCTGTCCCATCTATTCAGATCCCTTACCTCAGTGCTCTCAGTCCTGGCTGACCACTGGAATCACCTGGGCAGTATTGTTTGAAACCCACTACCAGATATGCTAGTTCAATGGAACTGGAATGGAGCCCAGGCAACACTCTATGTCAAGCTTCCCAAATGATTCTAATGTCTACCTGTAGTTAAAAACTACTGCCTGAATCACATTTCCTAAGTCTGTTCCTTCTGAGGAATCACCTGGGGCAGTTATTAAACATAAATACATCCAGACCCCACCTCCATGACTCTCTAGCTGAATAAGCCCAAATGTAGAATCCTAACAGTGACCAGGGACTCTCCCTTCCCCTCACATCTGTTGGGCAACACAGCTATGGCATTTTTAAGTATCTATGATGTGCTCGATAACACCTTTATTTTCTATTATGGAGTAACCCTCAATCTAAGAACTTTCTCCTATGTGCTTTTAGAGCACTTTCCAAACGTCAAGTACTTGTCTGTTTGGGCCTCCTTTATTTGGCTGTGAGTTTCTGAAGGGCAGAGATTCTATCTTTTCTAATTTTATATGAATTTCATATGAACTAACTGGCAATTTGTCTAGTACACATTTTTTTTAATGGATGTTAAAACAATTTTGGGAGTTGATATTTGTTTTGTCTACCTAGTACATATTAACTTCTAAAGAAATTATGAATGAATAATTAAATTATTTTTATATATACATCTGGTTCTAACACAAAATATAGATGGTGTCCTAAACCTTTTATATTCTTTGTACTTATACAAATTAGGCTAGTATTCATAATGATGAATGAAAATTTTCTGTAATCTGCATTTTTACCTATGAAATCCTCTGAATTATTATGCGATTTATGTTTTTGTTTTTTTATTTTCCTGTTTCCTTTTCTTGGTACTAGTTTTTACTTGGCCCAACGACTTTCCTTTTTATGGTATGTGTTTGGAATCCTCTTTGTGGGATATGTAAAACACATGAACCTTGGGGTCAAATACATTTGGACTTCTGTCTCTTTTCTTCTCATTTGTATAATGGGGATAAGACACACTTGAGATAATTAAAGATAAAACTAGCTCTGGCCAGAAATTTTCATTTTTTTTGGTTTCAGAGTGTCTGCTCTTATGAGCAAAACTGTATAAAATATAAATCCAAGGAGGCAATCTTTCTTTAGTTTATGTTCTCGTTGGTCCTACCCTCGTACAGGTGACTATATCTTCATTATTTCTTATATTTTTCCTTACATTCTTAGAAAATGTTGGGGATCTCTTCCAATTCAAGCCTAACAAATCCACTTGTGCCTTTAATCATGTTGGCTCCTTCTAGAACGTGCTACATTCTTTGTCTGCTGGGAAAACGCTGGTCCCTTAAAACCCTGTTGATACAGGCTTAGTCACTTCTTCCTTTATACTCCCTCTATCTGGACACAGACATTTTTATCTTTGCACTTGTCATAATGGACTGTAATTTTGGTTTACAAGTTCTGAGCAGTAGATTTTGAGCTACTCTCGGGCAAAGATCAAGTTTCATTAATCTTTCATATCCCATGGCTGAGTGCAATGCTGAAGTGAAGTATGGAGCCTTAGTATTTGTGCACTTGAATTACTCCTGGAACCAGACTTGTACTCCATATCTACCCTCAAATCTTCCAAAATTTTATACTTCACTATCATTCATGATTAGCTTTGGATTTAGAAAGTTTAAAGTTCAAATATTTGCTGACAATATTTTTTAAACTGTGAAGTGAAGATAATTAGACCTACATACAGTGTTGTTTATAATATTAAATAAAATAATGGATGTGAATAGGTTTGCACAGTAAGTACTCAGTAATTGTTGATAATGTGGTATTAATCATAATTCTGATGCAGTGTTTAGTTTCACTTTATTTGTTTATTACTACAGTGTTCTACTAGTAAATTGCAGTACTGATAATTTGACTTCCTGTGAACTAGTTAGACACATGGAGTAAATCTAAACCTTTCTTTTTTGGTATTTCTATCACAAACTCTCAAGTCCCTCTTCTCACCTTTTGTGCTTTCTTGGCCATTTTAGGAAATGATGAGGAGGCCGAATAATGCTTTCTGCAGATAACACAACTTTGTTTGGGGACTAACCCTTTCATGCCCTACATTCCTGTATATTCCAGTCACCCCCAAGAACCACAAGTCCTCTCCCATTGCTTGAATCCTCATCCCCACATGAATTTTAACATTCCCTAATCTGGAACAATCTTCCACTCCCCCATTCTCCCTCAAGTCCTTCTGTGTGCCCTCTGGATTTCCTAGTAACTCATCAACTTAATTCCAGGAATTCTCAAATTCTTCCTTCAATGTTTCCTTCACTCTCCTCCTGTGATGAAAAACTGGTTCCCTTGCGGATACTGCATCCCCTGGACCAAAGGTCCCCCAACTACGGCCCCGTGGGCCGCATGTGGCCCCCTGAGGCCATTTATCCGACCCCGCCGCACTTCTGGAAGGGGCACCTCTTTCATTGGTGGTCAGTGAGAGGAGCACAGGATGCATCTACACCCATAGTTCCCATTGAAATACTGGTCAGTTTGTTTATTTGAATTTACTTGTTCTTTATTTTAAATATTGTATTTGTTCCCGTTTTGTTTTTTTTACTTTCAAATAAGATATGTGCAGTGTGCATAGGGATTTGTTCATAGTTTTTTTTTTATAGTCTGGCCCTCCAATGGTCTGAGGGACAGTGAACTGGCCCCCTGTGTAAAAAGTTTGAGGACCCCTGCCCTGGGACCCTCCAAAAAGGTGGTTGGGTTTTGTTCTCTATCTCATCAATCTAAAGTGTGGGTAAGAGTTCTCCTTTGTTTCTGTTGGCACTTCCAAACAAGTACTACCTCTTTCTTTTAAAACAAACAAACAAACAAACAAAAAACATCCACAGCTCTTTAGAGTTCCTGCCACATAGCTACCTCCTGTCATAGCACTGCCATGCCTCGCCTCATTCCGTCATGGACAGACACTGAGGTCAGCCCTCCTTATTCAGGGAAAATGTAGTAAGTAGCTCACAGACTCTCCACCAGTACATACTCTTCAATCATCCTTAGTGATTTTGATATCCCTGTAACCCACACTGAGGAGAAACCTTCTGTATGGCCAGTAGTCATGGCTGTCGCGGCCATTCACAAGCAGGTTCTCATTGGATTCGGGCAGATGGTAAAGAAATAGTGGAGCCAAGAAATTTTGGGCCATTCCTTTATTAAAGTCTCACACCATCTGACAAGCAAACACACAGGGAAACACTTCCTTTTCACTCAAGGCTCCCAAAGCCCTGACACATTGTCCGGTTCCATAATCTGGAGAATCTTCTCCCGTTACTCCTAGATTCAAAGGCCCCACCAGTCACAGTGGAGCTCCCAAAGCTCTTCACCTCTGGCTCCCCATCTTCACACCTTTTCTTTCCTTGCCAACATGACTTCTTCTTCAGCACTCTGCTTTCTCTCCTCTCACTCTGCAAACATGGCTTCTCTCTGCCTGTTCTCCTTCTGCTCCTTCTTTTCAAAACTTTCTGGTGCAAAAACCTCTCCTCCAGCAAACATGAGCAAAACAATGGCCCCTCCTAAGCAGGAAGGTAATTTGTAATTTCACAGACCACATATGCCCAGCGCTGCCCAACCTTCAATGCAAACTATAAGTGAGCAAACATAAAAAATCATATTTTACTAACTTATTTGACCAACACCTTCCAATACCCTGGTACCCAGTGCCTTAACCTTCGTATGTCCAGATGTCTTTTCCTCATCTCCCTCAGCTGCCTGCTCCCAGGTCATACTCTAGATCTTGTTGTGCTGTAAGTCATAGATATCAACAACTTTTGTGGAAATACCCCAATGTGTGGTCCTCTCTCTTTATTCATTTCCAGTTAATCCCTTTCATGTACCACCCAAAGTTTCTTCAGGTTCGTGAACCTGATTTTCCACTTGGACCTTTCATCATCTCCACATCCTCACTCCCCTCTTAACCTAGCATAAAAGATATGATCCATCATTATAATCACTCCTCACACAACCCCTTGACAACATTGCTCTCTCTATTCCTTTACTGTCTAGTTGACTAAAAAAAAAAAAAAAAAAAAAAAAAAATCTCCACCCAGGTTAAATCCAACTTTTGCTTCTTCTGGAAGCTAGACATTATTTGACAAGCTGACCTAGTTCACTTAGAATGTCCTACAATGGGCCCATAGTGCTCTCGGCAGTCCTGTTGCCTGTCCCAATTCAGTTTACATCGCCACCCTCCAGAATGGAGATTTCATCACTTCTCTTTCTCCTCAAAATCTCCTTTCTGCTTGTCTGTACTTCAGCTTGATAAAGTCACCTCATGCTGAAGTTGACAAGCTCAGGGGAGGCCTGCATGGTGGCCTTGCAGACTCAGAGACCTCAAGTAACCACACAAGATGGTCTGAAATTAAAACGTTCTAACTGAAAGCAATTCATGGTGGGTAGTCATGTCCTAGGGGAGGTATTTTTCTCTAACAGAGGTCCCTGTTTACCTTAATGGAGCCTGTCTCTTGTCTTTTTTACATCTACAATAAGGTACCTGATAACATCCCTTTGAAATGTAAGGGTAATCTTCTTTTTCTGCCCCCTCAGGGCAAGTGTCTCGCAAGAGCAGAAACCAACAAACCCCTTCATTGTTATTATTATCATGTTAATTAACTATCTTATGTCAGCATATGTAAAACAAGTTTCAGTATATACACTTTTACTTTTTATCCAATCCCAGAAATACAGCCACTTTGCTTTCTCCTGCCTCCATAATCTATCATCAGTCAACTTTATGTAACCCCCTTACATCTTCCCCTTTGATTCTGATGTATAAAATAAGTGGTGAAACTGCCATTTTCTGGATCATTTTCTCAATCCGTTGAGACTTTGCTTCCCAGCGGTTGTAGACAGTTTGGCTCAAATAAACTCAAAATGTTTTTTACAGTTTTGAAAGTTTCTTGCATTGACAAGTTTATGCCTGTAAGGCCAGTGCTCTAGGACACCATCAGAGCTGCCTGGCCCACGCAGGTTTGCATTGGATTCGGACAGTCGGTAATGATACAATAGAGCCAAGAACTGGTGAGCCATCAGCTTTAATCCTAGCTTGCACCCGGCGGGCAAGCAAAAACATACACTGGGCTCCAAAACCCACTCATTCAGTGCTCACAAAGCTACTGACTTATCCGAGTTTCCTAGCATCAAAGGTTTCTAGCTCACCAGACTTATTCACCTCTGTTCCCCATCTCCTCCTGCACAAACTTTACACAAACTGGCTTCTTCCTCAGCACTCACCATCTTGGCTGCTTCTCCTGGCCTCCATGTGGCCTTACTCTGCTTTCCTCTCTAATGCTAACCACAGGAACCAAGAGAGCAAGCTCCCAGTCTGCCCTACTTTATAGTGTAGAAATCTGAACCTTTAATCCAATCTACAAACAAGGAAGTCTCTGATAGAAAGTCATTCATCTGAGGCACAATGGGATTCCTCATGAGAGTGCTCCACCCCACATTATCCTATCAGTCAAGGGTGTGGGGAAAAGCTTACTCTTAAAACTTGCACGTGGGCAGTGCCATCTCTAACAAAGTGAGCATAATATATTTTATCTGCCCAACAATCCACTCCTATGCTCACTTTACTACCCACAATCTATACCACCAGCATCCCTGTACAAGGAAACCAGGCACATTACACAAATTACAGCAACATGACAAATCATACAATTTCAGCAATTACAAAGGTACACACATTTCACCAGTCTCTGAGTACTTTGCCAAAAGCGCAAAATGTCCTTGGCCTTTTTTCTTGCCATTTGAAAGGCTTCCCGGGCAGGGGAAGGGCCTCCAGCAAAGCCACCCCCAAACCCCATCAGGGTATTTCACATTGTCCAAAATCCATAAGTCCATTCAAGAAAGGAGTCTGTGCTCATCCGGTCATAGTCCAGGAAATCAGTCCACGCACATGGGGTGTTAGCCTCTCCCCTCATTCCTGCCATCATGGCAGGTCTCACACTGTCCTAAAGAGAAGCATGTAGCAATGGCAGTCAGCATTTTCATCTCTGCTCTGGGGAGCATGATGGCATCCACCCCTATGTCCCAAAATCGCAGACCTACCAGCAGCTTAGCAGGCACTCCCTGCCATCCCAGTAGCCACTCGGTGATGCATGCCTGGCTCCCAGGATGTCCATTTATCCTCCCACCGCAGCTGTCACCATTTACCTTCTGGTGTCTGTGAATCACAACTCCAGCCCAGTTCTCCTCATTCTCCAAAGAAGAACTGAAAACAATAGCTCAAGCCCCAGGATGCTGCTGCCTTGCTCTGCAGGCCTTACAGCTTCAGTCCCAGCCGCAGCTCTAGCCCCGGCCTCAGCTCCAGCCCAGGCCTCAGCCTCAGCCTCCTGCCGCTGCTGGCTCTCCACAACGTCCAGGGCAATCTGCAACTCACAAACCTGTGATTCCTTCTCCGGTGCTCGCTCCAATTCCAGGCAAATCTCGCAAACCTGTCCGGCCTCCTCCTCCAGTGTTTGTTCCAGCTCCAGGGTCGGCATCTCTTTCTCCCATGTTTCCTCCAGTTCCTCCCACTGCTCGGTTTGCAGGTTCTGGGCAGCCTCTTCCATACAGCTCTCGGTTTCCTCACACATGGCTGTAAAAGTCAGCCATCCTACAGTCCCCAGAAGGACAGCCACAGGGAACCATAACAGCAGCCAGTCCTCTACTCCACCGCTCAAAGGTGGTGGTGGCTCCATACTGATCTGTATCGAATTCTGTCACAGACTACGCCAAATGTAAAGCCAGTGGTCAAGGCCACCATCACAGCCGTCTGGCCGGTGTAGGTTCGCATTAGATTCGGACAGTTGGTAATGAAACAATGGAGCCAAGAACTGGTGGGCCATCAGCTTTAATTCTAGCTTGTACCCAGTGGGCAAGTAAAAACATACACTGGGCTCCAAAACCCACACATTCAGTGCTCACAAAGCTACTGACTTATCCGAGTTTCCTAGAATCAAAGGTTTCTAGCTCACCAGACTTATTCACCTCTGTTCCCCATCTCCTCCTGCACAAACTCTTTACAAACTGGCTTGTTCCTCAGCACTCGCCATCTTGGCTGCTTCTCCTGGCCTCCATGTGGCCTTACTCTGCTCTCCTCTCTAATACTAACCTCAGGAACCAAGAGAGCAAGCTCCCGGTCTGCCCCACTTTACAGTGTAGAAATCCAAACCTTTAATTCAGTCTACAAACAAGGAAGTCTCTGATACAAAGTCACTCATCTGAGGCACAATGGGATTCCTCATGAGAGTGCACCACCCCACATCATCCAATCAGTCAAGGGTGTGGGGAAAAGCTTACTCTTAAAACTTGCACATGGGCAGCGCCATCTTTAACAAAGTGAGCATAATATATTTTATCTGCCCAACAATGCCCTTATTTTATATTTTACTGCTAACATAGCAGCAATCAGAAAAGAATACCCACAGGTCCGCGCCATTCAATGTATACTTCACTGTATCTCTATCAAGTCCTTTGCTTTACTTCCTGTTGCAATGGTTGTACTCTTATCAAAAGTCAACCCATCACCTCACACCTGTTAGAATGGCTACTATCAAAAAGATAAGAATGACAAGTGTTGGAAAGGAGGTGGAGAAAGAGAACAACACTACATTATTGCTGGTACTGTAAATTGATACAGCCATTATAAAAAACAGTTGGGGGGTCCTGCAAAATATTAAAAACAGAACTACTACATAGTCCAGGAATTTTACTTCTGGGTGTCGATGCAAAGGAAATGAAACTAGTTATCTCAAAGAGTTCTCTGCATTTCCATGTTTTTTGTAGCGCTATTCACATAGGTAATAAACCACTTAAGTGTCTGTCCACGCATAAAGGGATATCATATATGTGTGTGCATATGTACAAAGAAATATCATTCAGCCTTAAAAAAACAAGGACATCTTGCCATTTGTGACAACGTGGATGAACCCCAAGGACGTTATGCTGAGAGAAAGAAACCAACACGGAAAGGTAAGTACTCCATGATCTCGCTTATATGTAAATTTTAACATAGTTAAACTCAGAGAATCCCTGAGTAGAACGACGGTTGCCAGAAGTTGGGGGAAATGAAGTGGTGATAGTTAAATGGTACAAAGTTTCTGTTATATAAGATGTTACATTCTGGATCTAATGCAAAATATGCTGATTATAGTTAATAATACTGCACTGTGTACTTGAAATTTGCTAAGAGGTTACATCTTAAGTGTTCTCATCACACACAGAAAACAGTAACTATTTGAGGTGGTAAATAGGTTAACCAGTTTGAATGTGGTGATCATTTCACAATGTCTACATATATAAAAACATAAAATTGTACACCTTAAATATATATAATTTCTATTTGTCAATTATACCCCAATAAAGCCAACAAGAAAATAAAGTCAACTCTTTCATATAACCTTTTTAGGGTCTATCCACTGGGCCCCATCCCCACTCCCCTTACTCAAGGTCCTTGTCTCTATAGATGACCCCAACCTGTACTGAGTCATCACTCATCCCTTATCTACTGGAATAATCAATATATAGTTTTGCTACAAATTCTCATTTTTAAAACAAAGAAAGCAAATCAAACTTTCTTTGATTTCACATCACAATCCATTCTTAACTCTTTTTCACTTTTCCACTTCTGTTCTTTTTACACAAAACTGATCAAATTTTTATCTGTACTGTCTCCACTTTCTTCACTTTCCTGAAAGTACTTCAATCAGTCTTTCAGTCCCCAACTCCATGAAAACCACTCTTGTCCACTCTGTCTTCACATTGTCAAATCTAATGGACAAGTTTCCTTGCCCTCATAACAGCCTTTTTTTTTTAACATAGCTGTCCACCACCTCCTACTTGAAATTTTTTATATTCTTAGCTTCTAAAATATCTATTCCCATTCTGCTCCCATCTATGTCCTCCTAACTCCTGGATTTTTCCTGTTACTGTATTATCAACACAACAGCCAAATTGATTTGGTTAAACCATGAGATTATTTCATTGCTCTGCTCAATAAAACTCCATAGCATCCCATTTCACTGAGGGGGGAAAAACTCTTTCCAGTGTATTCTAAGGTTCTGACTTGACTTGATTATTACCAACTAATTTAGTCACTTCTCCCCTCTTTCATCACTCTGCTTCGGCCATGTAGATCCTTGCTCTCCTAAACTAGGCCAGGTATATTCTTTTATGCCTCAGGACCTTTGTACATGTCAGTCTCTCTGTCTGAAAGACACTCCTCTAAATATCAGGCAGCTTGGCTCCCCACTTCATTTAAGTCTCTTTCTAAATATTGCCTTCCAGGAAAGAACATCTTAAAAATGGCTACATCCTGTTCCTTGTTGGTAGTCACTGTTTAATCCAGGGTTTCCCAAACTTTTTACACAGGGGGCCAGTTCACTGTCCCTCAGACCGTTGGAGGGCTGGACTATAAAAAAAAACTATGAACAGATCCCTATGCACACTGCACATATCTTATTTTAAAGTAAAAAAACAAAACGGGAACAAATACAATATGTAAAATAAAGAACAAGTAAATTTAAATCAACAAACTGACCAGTATTCCAATGGGAACTATGGGTGCGGATGCATCCTGTGCTCCTCTCACTGACCACCAAGAAAGAGGTGCCCCTTCCAGAAGTGCGCTGGGGGCCGAATAAATGGCCTCAGGGGGCCGCATGCAGCCCGTGGGCCATAGTTTGGGGACCCCCTGGTTTAATCCATCAAACCATTTTGTTTTTCTTCCTACCGTACCACCTGATACATAACATAGTATTTACGGTTTTTCACCCCACATGAAACTAAAGCCTAATGAGACCAGAAGCAGCACTGTTTTATCTTTTCACTGCTACATCACTACAGCTAGCAGTGTCTATTGTCTAATAACTATTTTTGGGTAACTACATAAAACAGTTCTTTGAAAGTCTACATTTTTGTGTAGACATATGCTTTCCTGAAATCATTAAACATCTTTATTCACAGTTTAAACCAAATCTCTTGCACCATGAATTGAGAATTTAGGCTAATAAATTGGCCATAAACCTCTGTTAAATACTTTCCCTCTGTCCTAGCACTAAATTTATTGCCTCACCCTTTAAAAACTCTCTCCATTTCTCACAAAATGCAGGATGGTCCAAGTCTAAAATCATTAAAAATAAGGATGCTTAGAGCAGAAATAAAGGAGGGGGAAATGGTAATAAAAGGAGAAAACATTAAAGAAATATAAAAGGAGAAATTTTTAAAGAAACTTGTAACGTTGGAACTGTATTTGAGACGCAAAGATCATACAGAAAGAAGAATTTGGGAAGAAAACTCTTTCACAAAAGTGTGTCTTCTCTCTTTCCCTTTCTCTGTAGTTGACTCTGAAACAATCCTTGCCTAGGCTGGACTGTACTCGGTCATGCAGAAGGAAGGACAAGCCTCACTTTCTAGTTATCTGAGCCCAGGTAAAGATAAACAGGATAGGCCTAAGGCAAAACTGTCAAGTGGAAAAAAACTTGGCATAAGTCTGGAAATTCCCTTTCTCTGTTCCTTCTCAGCCTACAGATATTCTTCCTTCACCTCAAGTGACAATACTCTCTTGCTCCTAAAACCTTCCTTGTATCAAAAAATAAAAAGAATGTCTTAGAGTATTTATAGCCAGGATGCAATTTCACGTTTAATTCATTTAAATAGCAAAGACAACACAGATTTTGAATTTTCCTAATATGTAACTGATCAGTTCCTTCACTAGATAGCAGCGCAAAGTATTAGACTCAATTCGGTTTAGGAAGCTCAGATCAGCCCAGTATGTGAAAGCGGTGCTTGCATGTAAATAGCGTCTCTAAGCAAAATTCCTAGCCTCCTTCTTTTCTGCCTCTTGGTATTTAGATGCCTGTGACTCCATGGCAGAACGGGAGGAGTGCCTGATCCTAGTGTTGTCCTTTGCAGTTTTACAGGTTCCAGCTTCAGAGTAACTCCTTTGCTCTCTTTCTTGGACTGTGGTGGGTGTTGATTTCTGTAGGGCCATCTGCCTTTTGCTGGGGAGGACAGGTGGCACCCACTGCTCTCAACTTTGCCTCTGCTTCCTGGCCTGCTGCTTCTCTTTGCTCTCAGATTCGCCCTCTGCATATACATCACTCCGCTCAGCAGCTCCCTGTCCCCCCAGTCTGGGATGTTAGAACTTCTGCATTCCCTGCGTTGGAAACAGAGAAGCTGAAGTGCTGCCTCGGGCTTCTCTGTCCAGCTCTATCACCGATCAGCCCCCCAGCTCCTGGGCCATGCTGGTTCGAGGATCCTAAATACAGGCAGCTTCACCTCCCGATACCCGGGGATGCATGCCACTGACATGGTGATGCCAGGCTCCTCCACCTGCCTGAATGTTTCTCTGGCCCCTTGCATTGAAAGTGTGAGCCTGGAAGTGGGCAGAATCGAAGACCCTGGCATCTTCTTGCCTTACCCTCTACCCCCCTCTCATCCCCACACTCCATGGGCGGGACTCCTCCTCCTCCTGTCAGAATCCATATACCTTTTAACACTACATTATTTTATCACTGCTTTTGCTATTCCAAAATGAAAACCATAGATAATATAACTCTCTACACATAACTTTAAAAAATCAATGACATATTCTAACTGTAATAAAAAAGAGAATAAAACAGAAGTAATTTACTCTTTATGTAGTTCAGAATGGAAACAAATGCTGTGTCATAACTATAAGGAAAGATACTGAATTGGCCTGATGGTTACATCTGTATGGAGAATCACCTGAATGTGACTGTTACAAACACTAAAGGAGGCTCCAGCTCCGTGAGTGCTCTGTTGATGATACTATGAAACGGTGACCAAATCTTAATAAGCTTGCAAGTGAAACAAAGCATGATTTTCTTACAACTTATATGATAGTGCACTTAGGGAAAGTTTAGTACATAGTACACTGAACAAAAAATTATTTCTGGTTTTATGTCTGATGGAGTTAGGTTCCAGGCTCAGATAACTTTAAACAAGTTTCATATCTGTCCATGGATTAGGATACTAATTTATATCCTTTTACTGGGCCACTCAATCTAGCTGTCTAGAATACCTAGGCTCTACTCATTAAATACAAATTTTGGCCTCAAAGCATTGTGCGACAACAATCACAAAAGAGCCCCCCACTGTTTAAAAATGCTCCCTAAGATGTGTTTTTTCTACTCATTGTGTAAGTGATTTCTCTGCATCACTTCCTCCTTCACGTGACAAGGCTCCTGGTGTGGCTGCCTCTGCAGAGGACCCACCTGCTTGTCTCTTACAGTGACAAGAACACCCATGGTCTGAGTTTTCTGGTGTGCTCATTGCATGACCACAGTTAGCAATTCCTGAGGATAAAATTAATTCAGATAATATACCCAAAACATAATCTCTATTACACATTCATTCTTATGATTAGATTACCCAGCTATTAGCATGTTAAACTGTTTTAGTCTAATTTATTTATTTGATGTTTTCCAAATTACAAAAGCAATATATGACTGGTAACAAATTAAGTAATAAGAAGGTTACTACAAAAATAATTTCTCTCTTCTCTCATTTAATTTTCTCTCCTATATACAAACATACACATACCCTCATACACAAATTAACACACAAACACATATACACACACATACACTCTTGATTTGATTTTTTAAAAATCAAAATAGAACCATATTCTATACATTATCTGGAGCATACTTTTTTCAAGTTAACATTATATTATGGCCACCCAAAAATCTGTAGAAATTAACTTTTTCAATAAATAATATATAAAAAATGTTGTATACCCTTATGCACTCACATATAAAATTATCAATAAATAAGATTATATCATGCTACTTTAAAAGGACGGTATTTTCTTCTCATCTCTACCTGCACACTGTTCCATCCTTCTCTCATCTGCCTGTGTCTCTTTTTCCTTTTTAATGCCCATTATTCACAGAATAAATCACTAATATTGTATTCAACAACTTACTTTACTTTTTTATTATTATTTATTTATTATTTTTTATATATATATTTTATTATTATTAATTCTAATGGGGTGACACCAATAAATCAGGGTACATATGTACAATGAAAACATCTCCAGGTTATCTTATCATTCAATTGTGTTGCATACCCATCACCAAAAGACAAATTGTCCTCTGTCACCTTCAATCTGGTTTTCCCTGTGTCCCTCCCCTCCTCCCTATCCCACTCTTCCCTCCCTCCCCCCATCCCATAACCACCACTCTCTTGTCCATGTCTCATATTCTCACTTTTATGTCCCACCTATGTATGAAATCATGCTGTTCTCAGTTTTTCTTTTTTTCTGATTTACTTATTTCACTCTGTATAATGTTATCAAGGTACATCCATTTTGTTATAAATGATCCGATGTCATCGATTCTTATGGCTGAGTAGTATTCCATAGTATATATGTACCATAGCTTTTTAATCCACTCGTCTTCTGACGGACACTTGGGCTGGTTCCAGATCTTCGCTATTGTGAACAATGCTGCCACGAACATGGGGGCGCATTTCTTCTTTTCGAACAGTGCTATGGTGTTCTTAGGGTATATTCCTATAAGTGGGATAGCTGGGTCAAAAGACAGTTCGATTTTTAATTTTCTGAGGAATCTCCAAACTGTTTTCCACAGTGGCTGCACCAGTCTGCATTCCCACCAGCAGTGCAGAAGGGTTCCCTTTTCTCCACATCTTCGCCAGCACTTATTCTGTGTTGTTTTGCTGATAAGTGCCATTCTGACTGGTGTGAGGTGATATCTCATTGTGGTTTTAATTTGCATTTCTCTAATGATTAGTGATGTTGAGCATTTTTTCATATGCCTATTGGCCATGTGTATGTCCTCTTTGGAGAAATTTCTATTCATTTATTTTGCCCATTTTTTGATTGGGTTGTTTGTCTTCCTGGTGTTGAGTTTTATAAGTTCTTTATAAATTTTAGTTATTAACCCCTTATCAGATGTGCTGTTGAATATGTTCTCCCATTGTGTGGTTTGTCTTTTTATTCTGTTCCTATTGTCTTTAGCTGTGCAAAAACTTTTTAGTTTGATATAGTCCCATTTGTTTATCTTGCCTTTTATTTCAGTTGCCCGTGGAGATAAATCGGCAAATATACTGCTGCTACAGATGTCAGAGAGCTTGCTGCAGATGTTTTCTTCTAAGATGCTTATGGTTCCACGGCTTACATTTAAGTCTTTTATCCATTTTGAGTTTGTTTTTGTGCATGGTGTAAGTTGATGATCTAGTTTCATTTTTTTGCAGGTAGATGTCCAATTTTTCTAACACCATTTGTTAAAGAGGCTGTCTTTACTCCATTGTATGTTCTTTCCTCCTTTGTCAAATATCAATTGTCCATAAAGCTGTGGGTTTATTTCTGGGTCCTCTGTTCTGTTCCATTGATCTATGTGCCTGTTCTTATGCCAGTACCAGGCTGTCTTGAGTACATTGGCCTTGTAGTATACCTTGATATCCGGAAGAGTGATACCTCCTGCTTTATTTTTTCTTTTTAAGATTGCTGAGGCTATTCGTGTTCTTTTTTGGTTCCATATAAAGTTTTGGAATATGTGTTCTATATCTTTGAAGTATGTCATTGGTATTTTAATTGGTATTGCATTGAATTTATAAATTGCTTTGGGTAATATAGACATTTTAATGATGTTTATTCTTCCTAGCCATGAGCACTGTATATGCTTCCACTTGTTTGTATCTTCCTTGATTTCCTTTATCAATGTTCTATAATTTTCCGAGTACAAGTCCTTAACCTCCTTGGTTAAATTTACTCCTAGGTACTTTATTTTTTTGGCTACAATAGTGAAGGGGATTGTTTCCTTAATTTCTTTTGCTGATATTTCACTGTTGGTGTATAGAAATGCCTCTGATTTCTGAGTATTAATTTTATATTCTGCCACCTTGCTGAATTCATTTATAAGGTCCAGTAGTTTTTTGACTGAGACTTTAGGGTTTTCAATATACAATATCATATCATCTGCACATAGTGACAGTTTTACTTCTTCTTTTCCAATTTGGATGCCTTTTATTTCTTCTTCTTGTCTGATTGCTGTAGCTAGGACTTCCAGAACTATGTTGAATAAGAGTGGTGAAAGTGGGCAACCCTGCCTGGTTCCTGATCTTAAGGGGACTGCTTTTAATCTTTGTCCATTTAGTATGATGTTTGCTGTCAGTTTATCGTAGATGGCCTTTATCATGTTAAGGAATGATCCCTGTATTCCCACTTTACTGAGAGTTTTGAGCATGAATGGGTGCTGGATTTTTATCAAATGCCTTTTCTGCATCTATTGAAATTATCATGTGATTTTTGTCCTACCTTTTGTTTATGTGATGAATCACATTGATTGATTTGCGAATATTGAACCAGCCTTGCCTCTCCAGAATAAATCCCACTTGATCATGGTGAATGATTTTTTTCATATATTGCTGGATCCGGTTGGCTAATATTTTGTTGAGAATTTTAGCGTCTAAATTCATCAGGGATATAGGCCTATAATTTTCTTTCTTTGTGTTGTCTTTGCCCGGTTTTGGGATCAGAATTATGCTCGCCTCATAAAAGGAGTTTGGAAGTCTTCCTTCCTCTTGAATTTTTTGAAATAGCTTGAGAAGGATAGGAGTTAGTTCTTCTTTGAATTTTTGGTAGAATTCACTTGTGAAGCCATCAGGCCCAGGACTTTTCTTTTTTGGGAGTTTTTTGATAACTGTTTCGATCTCATTTGTTGTAATTGGTCTGTTTAGGTGTTCTGATTCTTCCAGATTGATTTTTGGAAGGTTATATGATTCAAGAAATTTGTCCATTTCACCAAGATTGTCTAATTTTTTGGCATATAGTTCTTCATAGTATTTTCTTACAATGCTTTGTATTTCTGTTGTGTCAGTTGTTATTTCTCCACTGTCCTTTCTAATTTTATTTATTTGAGTCCTCTCTCTTTTTTTCTTGGTGAGTCTAGTTAAAGGTTCATCAATCTTGTTTACCTTTTCAAAGAACCAGCTTCTTGTTTCATTGATCCTCTGTATTGTTTCCTTAGCCTCTATGTCATTTATTTCTGCTCTGACCTTTATTATTTCCTTCCTTCTACTTGTCTTGGGTTTTATTTGTTGTTGTTTTTCTAGTTCTTTTAGATGCAGGGTCAGGTTGCTTATTTGAGCTTTTTCTAGCTTCTTATGATATGCCTGTAGTGCAATAAACTTCCCTCTCAGAACTGCTTTTGCTGTGTCCCATAAATTTTGAGTTGATGTATGCTCATTATCATTTGTTTCTAGAAACTTTTTTATTTCTTCTTTGATCTCATTGTTAATCCATTCATTATTTAATAACATGCTATTTAGTTTCCAAGTGTTTGAGTATTTTTCAGTTTTTCTTTTGTGGTTAATTTCTAGTTTCATGGCATTGTGATCAGAGAAAATGCTTGATATGATTTCAATCTTCCTAAATTTATTGAGACCATTTTTGTGTCCTAACATGTGGTCTATCCTAGAAAACGTACCATGAGCACTTGAGAAGAATGTATATTCTACTGCTTTAGGGTGAAAAGTTCTGAAGATATCTATTAAATCAAGTTGATCTAGTGTCTCCTTAAGTCTGCTGTTTCTTTATTAATTTTCTTTCTTGAGGATCTATCCAGTGTTGTTAGAGGGGTATTGAAATCCCCTACTATGATAGTATTGCTGTTAATCTCACCCTTTATATCCATCAAAGTCTGCTTTATGTATGTCGGGGCTCCTATATTTGGTGCATAGATATTTATAATAGTTATATCTTCCTGTTGAATTGTTCCCTTTATCATTATGTAGTGTCCTTCTTTATCTCTTACTACAGGCTTTGTTTTAAAGTCCATTTTGTCTGATATAAGTATTGCTACCCCTGCTTTTTTTTCATTTCCATTTGCATGAAATATTTTTTTCCATCCTTTTACCTTCAGTCTATGAGCATCTTTTGTTTTAAGGTGTGTTCTTGTAGACAGCATATGTATGGGTCCTGTTTCTTTATCCATGCAGCTACCCTATGTTTTTGATTGGATCATTTAATCCATTTACATTTAAGGTTATTATTGATATGTAGTTGTTTATTGCCATTTTATTCTTTAAAGCTGTATTCTTCTTTTGCTCTATTCATTCCTCCCTTTAAACTGTTCACAAGAGGCCCCTTAGTATCTCTTGCAGAATTGGTTTGGTTTTTATGAATTCCTTCAGGCTTTCTTTTTCTGGGAAGCTTTTTATTTCTCCTTCAATTTTAAACGTTAGCCTTGCTGGATAAAGTAGTCTTGGTTGTAGGTTCTTGTTCTGCATTACTTTGATTATATCTTGCCATTCCCTTCTGGCCTCAAGTGTTTCTGTTGAGAAGTCCGATGTCATCCTTATGGGGGCTCCTTTGTAGGTGATAGCCTTTTTTTCTCTAGCAGCTTTTAAAATTTTTTCTTTATCCATTAGCTTTGGTATTTTAACTATGATGTGTCTTGGTGTAGATCTTTTTGGGTTTCTCTTTAATGGAGTTCTGTGTGCTTCTTGAATGTGTGGAGTGTTTCCCAGCCTTAATTTAGGAAAGTTTTCTGCTATGATTTGATTGAACAAAGTTTCCATTTCCTGTCCTCTCTCCTCTTCTTCAGGCACCCCTATGATGCGAATGTTGTTTTTCTTCATGTTGTCACAAAGCTCCCTTAGAGTTTCCTCACATTTTTTAAGTCTCTTTTCCTTTTTCTTCTCTGCTTCTGTGCCTTTGTTTATTGTGTCCTCTAACTCGCTTATTCGATCCTCAGCGTGATTCATCCTGCTTTTAATTCCTTCCATTGTGGTCTTCAGTTCTGATACTGTATTTGTCATTTCTGTCTGATTCTTTTTATTATTTCAATTTCGTTTTTTATACTTGTTATCTCTTTATTTAGGTGTTCATAATGACTATCCATTGTTGCTCTAATTTCTTTGAGCATCCTAACTATCATTATTCTAAATTCTGCTTCTGGTAATTTGGTTGATCTGGTTCATTCAGGTCCTTCTCTGGGGATTTCTCTTGATTCATTTGGTTTGCATTCCTCTGCCTGCCCATTTTTTCTGTGTATAAGCAAGTTGTGGCCACTGGAGTCCAGTAGGTGTTGCCTTTGTGTTCTCTAGGTGTGGTCTGTCTGCAGGCCCCCCACCCCCTCTGCCGGTGCCTAGGGTGGTTGGGTATGAGCATTGCCAGTGCCGGCCCTCTGTGGCTTTTGCTGTGATTTCTGCCTCTCCTCCGTGGGAGGGGCTGTCACTGAAGCCACAAGACTTAGCACCAAGGGTAGAGGTGAGCACCTTTGCTCAGCTGCGGACCCAGCCTATTTCCGGACTTCCGCCCAGAACCCTCAGTCAGAGCCTGCTCGCCACAGTTTCGCGTGTTGGGCGGGGCTTTTGACGTGCTCTCAGCTGTGAGCGTTTGCCCGTCTGGAGATTTAGCCCCGTCCTCGAGGCCAGAGCCCTTCTGCGCAGGGTCGCAAACCCAGGTTTATTGGGCCGGGCGTGTTTGCTGGCTTCCGCTCAGCTGCGTACTTCCGTTCGTCCCGGACTCTACCCCGCCCCGCGATTGGAGCCCGCTCGTGCACGTAGGAATGCAATCCGCGGTTTCTCCGGCCGGCGAGGATAGTAGCGTGGGCTCAGCTGCAAGCTTCCACTTGTCTCGGGAGCTAGCCCGTTCCCGTGCTCGGAGCCCGCTCGCGCACGTATACTGGCCAACCGCGGTTTCTCCGGCCGGGGTTGGGGGGGGCTGGTAGCGTGAGCTCGGCCGCGAGCCCCTGCCCGTCCCTGGTCCTAGCCCGGTCCCCGCATGGTCAGGGCCGGCTTGCGCAGGGCCTGCCTGTTCCTGGCCTCCCGCTTTGTCCTCGTAAGTGGGATTAAAGGCGGGCCGCAGCTTCCGGACCGCTCTCGCGCTTCCCCTCCGACCCTCTGGGCTAGACCGAGCTCCCACTGGCTTAGCCTCTGCCCACGCCAACAGAACCGCGTTTCAGCATCCTGTTGCCCCAAACCCTTAAGCAGCCCTCAGCAGAGTAGGAAGGGACCTAATACTCCACACTGTAGGCCTGGGAGCTCCCTCACTTGTTTCACAGCTCAAAACTGTCCAAACGCCTCTTCTAGGCTCTGGGACTGCAGGCTGGTGCTTGGTTCCTGGGACCCAGGTCCCTCCATCTCCGCCAAACTTTCCTACTGCCCCGCGGGTCTCTCCGGGCTGCTGTTTGCTCCGGGGAGCTGGGCAGCCCTCTTCGTGTTTTCGCTATTCCTACCAGTCTCAATGTGGCTTCTTCTGTGTTCCTTGGTTGAAGAGTCCACTTAGTTTAGTTCATAGTTGGTTTATCCAGATGATGGTTCTTTAAATTGAGTTATAATCCACTTTGCTTCTGGGAGTTGGAAGTTGGTATGTCCGCCTACCCCGTCGCCATCTTGCTTCCCCCCTCTCTGGGTACTTTTAATGAAATCCTGGGCTGCTGGATGCTCCTGCCGGCTGGTTCTCCCACCAATCGTCTCCAAGATCGTCTGCCATCTTCAGGCGGTACTCGACCTAGGCGGACTGCCGGGGAAAAGCTTGCGGTGGCAGGGGCTCCCGCTGTCTCTTAGCCAGAGGTCCCGCGTAGCAGCACGGAGAGCCTTCCTTCAGACAGCGTCACCTACGCCTCGTAGAGCTTACTTTACTTTTTATTTGCCAACCTGCCCCATAAACATACGTACATAGTTTGCCTATCATTTTTTAAAAGTAGAAAGCCTTTTGTACCATATTAAGTTTCCTTAAATACTATTTTGTGTTTACAGTTGGTCAAGTTGCTATTTGTCTTGTCTGTCATCTTTTTCCCATTAGTTTTCATCAGGAAAGCTGTCTTTAATTTTTTTATTTGTCTTATCCCTGGAAGCTGGGTCTCCATCGGCTTTCTGTTATTTTCAGGTGTCCCCTCACTGGGCCTCAAGCAAGCTTTGTGGTACCTTCAGTTGCTGCAGTTCCTGTACCACCTGAAACATACCTCTCACTGCCCCACAGGCTCACAGTGTGAGCAGAATGGCTGCTTGTCCCCCTGGGGACCTGGGAGGAGACTCAGCTCCCAGTCTCCTCATGCACCCACCAGGCTCCAACAGGAAAGTGAACTCAGTCACTTGTTCAGCTTGTCCCCAATTCCTTGAGGGCTCAGGAGACCACACTCACTTAAGCAGGTTGACACCAACATTCATCTTTGGGGGTTCCCAGAACCCTGCAGCCCAGCTCCTCCTCAGAACCCTGCAGCACACTCTCCCTGGCTGGACCCAGGCCCCCACCCAGCCCCGGAAGCGAAAGTACAACATTAGTCCGTCTGGTCAGAGTACCCACAGATCCAAGCATTATGGCACTCTGGAGGTCACTCTGCCCGTCAGCCTTGCATGAGTTTGGCTCAGATATGAGAATGGAAATGGTTAGAAGATATGCCAGTTTTCTATACTCCCATGGTTGTTGTTTCTAACTGTATAATTAGAAGGCCCATGAGGGAAAGAAATAAGTCTTATTTATCTTCTTAATCCTCTTAGAAACTAGTTTCTTCATTTTCTTTTTGGAATAGAGATATAACTAGTTATTATGTAAAATACAGAGAATGTCACCTCTTATAAGGTTTAAGTGAGGAGGCTGGGGGTAGAGAGAAATGTGTGAAGGGGTCAAAAGGTACTAACTACTAGTTATAAAATAAGTCATGGCCTCTAATGTACAGCATGGTGACGGTAGTTAACCATACCACAATTGTTAACTAGACTTACCATGGTGATCATTTCACAATATACACAAATATCAAATCAGTATGTTATATACCTAAAACTAATATAATGTTTATCATACCTTGGTAAAAATAAAAGGCTTAGATGAGACAGCATGTGCTATGCCCCTGGCACAGCGCTTAGCCCACGGTGCTCATTAATTATTGGTACTCTTCCTACTTCCTCGGAGTGCTTAACACCATGTCCAGTACACCGTGAGCACTCCAATAGCAATGAACTGAGGGACTATAAATCTTCAACCCAAAGGGAAACTTGAACAAAAGAGAGCTCCAAAACAGTATGATAGTAACAAATAATTTTGTTTCTTTATCCACTTTGTTCATGAATTCGATATTTTTTATTGTCCATGATGTCACAATAAAAGCATACTAGCATATTATATGAATGGCATTGGTTACTATAGGTATTTTTCAAATTCATTCTGGAGTCAAAACTTCAAAATATGGCAGAGTAATCATGTTTTGGAACTGTGCCAATATTACCAGAAAAGCAAAAGTGCATACCACTGGCTGTGAAAGGAATTAAATCCCCATCTAAAGCTCCTTATATCCTTCAGTAGGCCACAAAACTCCTTCCAAATAAAGCAAACCAAGAGAATATTTTAGAAACAGGACTATGCACTCTATTTCACAGTTTTCCTTGCACATCAGCATGCCCATCTCCTAATGCATCCAGTTAATCAGGAAAATAATTACTCTTCATGGCAACCAGTTGCCTACTTATTAGCTGTGGGAAGGCAAAGTAAGTAATGATGCAAAACATGGCTTAAGTACTATTTTCCCTAGAACAGAAAGAGATATATGGCTCTCAGAAGTTCTTTGGGTGTGTACACTATTGCTCAATGTCTCCTGACATTATTTTATCACAAACTACTAATAAGGGTTCCTTCCCATTCACTCTTCTGAGTATTTAGTGGGCAGTATGCATCAGTTGGAGTGAACACCTGTTACACAGAAGCAGACAAAGAAATAGAAGGGAGGGGGCAGTACAAAACAGCAACTGCCCAGTGGGATAGCCCAGTGCTTCTCTGAGGAGGGACAGGCAATGAGAATACGGGTTGGTTCTAGGCAGGATCATCGTACAATTAACTCCCATTAGGATGATCCCCATTTTCCTATTGTGACTCAGTTGCCTCTTTAATTTTCCTTCTCATGAAGTAAGTTCCTTCATCTAACAATTATTGGAGTGTATACCTTTGATGTGCCGGTTACTGTCCTATGCTGTAAGAATTAGACCAAAAGACATAGTTCTTGTCTTTTAGGTTCTTCAAGTATTTTTTGAAAGAAGTAGAAAACAAACAAAAGAAAGCTTTCGGTACAATAGGAGCACTGCTATAAATAAGGAGAAAGTTCCAGTGGGAATAACAGAACAAGCATTTAAGGGTTCAGTGCATATTATGGACTCAGTAAATATCAAACAAAAGCATAAATAAATGAGAAATTTAATTAAAAACCATAAATGTCCGAAAGGTTGCGTGCACGCACACACACACACACACACACACACACACACACACACACACACATTAGAACAAACTTGAGAAAAGCAAGAATTTTATGGAAATGCAGAAGGAGGAGAAGGTCTTAGGAAGAGTGGATGCAGGTGTAAGTTCAGAGGATAAAGAGCATGAGTAGTTCAGAGAACCACACATAATTTGGATGGTTGGAAGTTAAAGGCCCAGCCTCCTGGGAGGAACAGTTGGCAGGAGATATCACTGAGATCCTTGAAGGCCATGAGAGGGATAGTAAATTTTGTCCTGTAGGTTAAGGGGTAGCCCCTGAGGAACGCTGAACGGAGAAGTGAAATGCCAACTTCACCTTTGATGAAAATGACTTCTAGTTGTTCTGTGTTCCAGAAACCTTTGAAATAGAAAAGAAAAGAAGCAGAAAGACAGTGCAATGCCCCCACAATAGTACCAGGGGTTGGCAGTCAGTGTCTCCAGCTGGGTCATGGAAGTGAGGAAGGAAATAGGGTGATGTTTAGACTATTCAGGAGGAAGAATTAAAAGGTTTGATGGGATATGGAGGGTGAAAAATAGGGAGAAAGAAAAACCCAGACTATCTCAATGCCAGCTCTTCTTGCTTAAGCAGTCCATCAATCAGAACTAACAGAAAGTGCACCTTAAAGAGATTAGGCTAACAAACTAAGGATGGATTGGACTGGAGCCCCAAAAGGGGCAGAGAGAATAGGAGGCTGCTAACTGTGTTTTCTGTAAATATAGAAGAACCCCCAGGCACCCACTACAGCTCTGTCAGTGAGTTTAAGCCTTGGGTGGCTGACACATGAACTCTTCTAGGTTATAGACTGGAATCTGAGCAGAACTCAGCATCACAGAGCCCTCCTTCTCTTTCCCGGCCTCCCAAGACCTCTGGGAATGCAGAAGGAGGAGAAGGTCTTAGGAAGAGTGGATGCAGGTATAAATTCAGAGGATAAAGAGCATGAGTAGTTCAGGGAACCACACATAATTTGGATGGTTGGAAGTTAAAGGCTCAGCCTCCTGGGAGGAACAGCTGGCAGTGGCTGCACTGAGGGGAAGCTTCCTTTGAGGCACTCTCAGCCCACACTCATCAACAACTGTCCCTCAGAGTCCATGGGATACACCGAATGTGCTATCTACTTTGACTTTACTGACTTGGTCCATGAAAACTAACATTGAAGAACGCATGGTTGAGAAAAATCAATACCTTCTGGGAAAAAACAAAGCCAGGCACCAAGGTCATAAGTAAACTTTTGAAAGCTGTTATCAATTGTTTTTTACTTTAATTAAAATAAAAGTGTATAGAAGTACATTTACATTTCATATGCTAACTCACAATTATTGAGGGTGTTCTCTGAGCCTGGCACTCTACTTGATTATCTCATCTGGTCCTCACATCAGCCCTACAATAGTACAATAAATACTATTATTACTCCTGGTTAATAATAAATACCACAAAGTTAGTTTTTATTTGTATTTCATTCTTCATTATAAACATTTAAGAACTTACATTTCCTTCTTTTCAATTTCAAGAAGACACTCATTGATAAACTTTATTGGTATTCATATGTGATATGAATACTAAAATTCACTCTTTATATCTATTATTTCAATTAAATGTTTAACACCTTTCTGATATTATGATATGTAGTTATTTATTCTCACCTCTTATCTTTCACCACAATCCAAGAGACAATAACTTTGATACTTGTGATGGAAAAAAAAGTCACTGACTTCTGAAGTTTTTAAACTCCCTCCTAATAGGGTGGCATAAAATGTTGGTTCTATCCACGACAGTCACTCCACAGTAGATGTCATCAGTCCTCTTGACATACCACTTGTAACTGAAGTTTGAAAATCTCTAACACAGGATATAGCATTTTATGTGTTTCCTAAATTTAGCCTCAACAGTTTGATTCCCAGTCTATTGATAACTTTATCTCCATTTTCTACTTTGATGTTTAGTTTTCTTTCTAATTATTGCCAAGGGAAGGAATTGGAAAGCCAGGTAGGTTTATGTTGGGACCTAAATATGCCCAAATATGTAAGACTTAAACTGAAATAAATTAGGGTAAGGTATAATTTAATGCCAATAAAATGAGATGTTGATGCAAGGTTACCATATTTCTCTGTCACTTGAAACAACATCCAGGTGTACTAGATTTCTTTTGTTTTGTCTGACCAACATCTATTCCCTCCTTCTCCTAGTAACAGGGACACATCTTCCATTTCCCCACCACGTGGTATGAGTGGGATTGACTCAAATCCTCAGTTTAAGAAGTGGATGGAAGCCCTTTGAAGTGAAATTTGGCCAAAGGGTAGCCTAGGGGCAATGGTGGATGGAGCACAAGTGATCTATAAAAATAAGATTGCTAGGATCAAATGGTCACTCAGAATATTCCATCCCCTGTCCCTGATAATTACCCAAGGATGGATATATATCACAGATAGAGCAAATGGTAGCAATTCCAGGAGTGTTGTCCAAAGTATCAAAGATTGAAGAAATGCTATTCGTATGATGTTACTAAGATAAATTCAGAATATTTTCCATCTTTGCCACCTGAATATTGCCTCCCTAGGAATTAAGAAAACAGAAGAAACAAAGTTGAGAGGTAAAATGAGTCAGGTTTCTGACAACATTGTTAGATAATCTAGATCCAGGCATAACCCAAGACAAATATCCCGCAAATATACATTTATAGGAGTCAGTAAATTCATTTTATGCCCAAGCTCTTTTGAATTTCTCTCAGTTACAACCAAGAGTCCTAATTTGCCAAGTAAAGCAGTAATTCTGTAAATTACAGTTTAGGCTCTTTATTCCCTACCTAAACTTCCTGTAAATTTAAGTTGGGTAGAGAATTCGGGGATGTGAAATAAGCATCTTCTTCTAGCTGTGGTTTATAAGCTGGTATTATTACATGCTTCCAAAATAAGTGAAAGAAATTAGGTAAACTATTTGTGACCATCTCTGAACATGAAAAATTAGTGCTTTATTGGCATTAAAAAGAACTTTGGAATCTATACAGTCAGCATAATGCATTATGGTTGCTAGACCACTCAAGTCTGGCAATTTCATTTTAGTAGATCAATTCTGCCCCACTGTTGCTCCTAGGCTACAACTTGGCCAAAATTCACTTTAAAGGGCATTTTATGGCAAAGATCCAAACCCTTTCACAGCACAAGCTAAATGCTAATGGAATTGTTGTGATTTAAAACTGTGAAACACAATCTACTCTTCAATGAAGGAAACAAAAACTTAACCACAAATATTTTCAGTTGCTTAACTCAGCCTTGAAGGATATTTTTGCATTTTTATCCATGACTTAATGATGAGAGATAATGTAAAAGGGTGTCAAATAGCGTCATAATATCAGATTATGAGAACTGGGTTCATGTTTTGGCAATGCCACTGACTAGTTAGCTAACCTAGTACAAATTACTTAACACCTTATACATGAATGCTAAAAGAGAAGGTTCTGATAAAATGGTTTTTTCTGAACCTGGCACATAGAGTGTGTTGAATAAATGGCTGCTGCGATTATTTTGGTAGTAATGCTAGCGAAAGTATTACTACCAGGAGATTATAATCTTTTTCTTTCATTTCAATTATGGGAATTCTTGCATTCATTAGATTTTTTTCCTTTCTTTCTCCCCCTTTTCTGTTATCCTTTATTTTTTTTCCATCCTCTGGTTTTCTTTATTTTTCTATCTTCCTTTCCTGTCAGTTCAGAATATCAGAAGAAAGTGCTCTAGGAGAGATCTTAGGTTTGATAAAAAAAGGCAGCCTTTATTTCACAAAGAACAAAGACAATTTTTAAATGCCAAAGAACTTTTCAGAAATGTAATTCTGTGAAATGACTTACACATCTAAGAATCAAATATATCTCCCAACTCGTGCTCATTGATTCAAAGGTGGCAAATTTTCCAAATTTTCTTGGTAAATAAAAATTTACTTTTGAGGCTTATGTTTTGGAAATAAAGGTAGAGAAGTTGCTTTTGAGTATCAAAATGACAATAATAATATTACCTATTTAGAAAAGAAAGATTTTTCTGGTTAGATAATAAAGAAACTCAATCTCTAAGATTATTTCAATTTTTATTGCATATGTACTATATATTATAACTTTTAAAAATATTTTATAGCATTATCCAACAAAAATAACACTAGAGAAACCTCAGGTTTCTCATTAAACTAGCCCAAGCAACAGAGGAGAGATAAAAATTTTTCTGGTTGAGTAAAGAGGAGTCTATCAAAGGGCAAGGTTAGAGGAAGGGAGACAATTTGGAAATGTCTGGGAGTATCAATGCAAGACATGATGCCCAGTGTCAGGATCATAGCAGTGAACAGTATGAAAAGCAGTTGGATTTAGGATAGAGTATGGAGAAGGTGCGGTGATAGAACTCATTGATGGATTAGTTACAGGGTATGATGTAGAAAGAGAAATCAGTATAACTCCTAGGTCTGGGGGCTGAGTGATTGGAAGGACTGTGATATCACTTCCTGAAGTGGGGAAAGTTTATATTGCAAGTTAAGTAGATATTTTCCAAGCAGGCTAGAGATAAATGGTATTCCAAACAAAGGTAACATCATATACCAAGGCAGTAAGGTTTTAACGAGCCTGGCATGTCCATGGAAGGAGAACATACTTGAAAAGGAGGACACAGAGAGTACAAAATGAGGACAGGACAGGTTGACAGACAGGATTACCAACATGGCCAAGAGCTAGATTACTGAGATTGAATTGATCCTTTAGGTAGGAGAGGGATAACAAAGCATACAGGGACTTAAAGCAGCTACCCTTTGATAAAATAAACCTAAAAAACCAACAACTCAGAAATGAGGAAGCTGCAGCAAAAAAAAATTGGTTATGCATATCTAATTAATTTATACATAATCTCTAATCTAAAAACTAGCAAAGCTAATGTGACAAAATTGAATATAAATATTATGCACATATGAGAAATAAAAAAATAATATAATCAGCAAGAATTAGACAAAAGGAGTTTGAAAAGCAAAAGTGAATAATAATATTTAACACTTGGAGGAGGCTCATTATTTTTTCTTAAGTGTTCTAACTCAATCCTCACAAAGCACGTTTAAAGTACCCGCTCTTATTCTTGCTATGATACAGTTGAAGGAATTGAGGGACAGAGAGCTTAATATGCCCAAATTTATACAGCTACTGAGTGATATAGATAGAATTTGAATGAAGCATTTTGTGGTCTGAGTCCACAAATTAAAAATTTTTTTAAAACACTTGTCTCTAAAGTGGATGGGAATCTTTTATAATAAGGAGTCAATTTATACTGAGTGAAATTAAAGCAGGAGTTTATAAGAGCTGTATTCTAATTAATGCTCTCTTTATATGATGAAGACATGTTTATCTGCAGTTTAATAACTACTACAGTTTTAATCTGATTTTTGTTTTTCTATTAAGTTTATTTCAAGTACAATTTAATCAAATACATTTTATCTACATCTTCCAGTGTTATAAAATTATTTTGACAAACCCCCTTTCCTCTCAACATATCTCCTTTCTCTATATAAGCATGCGGGATACCTGAAATTAGGTTTACAAAATGGTAAACTGGTTACACTTGTGTTTTGGTCTTTTCAATGATTTTGCTAGTTTTCTTTATATTTTTCCATATTGATTGATTTTAAAGTTATGGAGTTTGTGTCCTTTCAATAAACTATAAAGTCGTTATTGTAAGAAAAATATACAGCAGAATGGGAATAGTGATGAGAAGATCATATCATTCAATGGATAATTTGTTCAATTCTTACAATTGTTTAAAATAGAGAGCACTAGTCATCTCCAACCCCAAACAAACCTCTTGTTATGTTACAAATGTTACCTCCATATATAAAAACGTTAACTGTCTACTTTTAGCAGCACTACTTGTGAAAATTTAAATACTTCATCATTTCTTAGTGTGGAACACATATGCATTGGGACAACAATGGAAAAGCACTTTATATAAACAGTAAGCCAAGGAATAAATTTGCTAAAGTCTTGTGGCTATTGAAGGGAGCAGAGGTAATTTGCTAAAGTCTTGTGGCTATTATAGGGAGCAGAGGTAAGTTTCTTAAAGATAAAAAAAGATATCCAATCATTTGTATAATGGAGAGAAACAAATAATGGTCTGTAATGAGAGATATTGTTGTAGCAGAAATTATACTTAGAATCAGGGATCTGGAGTTAGTAATGGTTCAGTAACTAAACTCTCAGTGACTTAGCCAAACCATTTTTCCTGGATTTTATGTTTCTACAAAATGAGTGGTAAAACTAAATAATCTAAATTTTTAACACCAAACTTTAGAGATTGAGCATATGTACTTTTCTCTCCTCTTTTCCCAAAATGAACAACATAAAACAGGCATAATCCCACCAAAACACACAGGTGGAGAAGTAACAGATAATAGTAAAAGTCAAAATTTTGGAAAGTGAATTGATAAATAATATTGACTTAAAAGGCTTAGCAAATGTTCACTCCAGGTACCTCTCAAACTGCAGGGCATTGTAGAAATAGGATTGGTTGAGTTCTTAAATAAATAATTATATATCTGGATCCTCTTTCCTTACTGGTTTCTCAGATCACTAACCCATTTTTATTTCAGCAGTGCACTAGAAATTTGCATTGTACGAAAGTTGCTCAAGACGTGTTCTGTATTGAAGGAATCAGGCAAAATGGAAGGGGAAAGCAAGCCAAAATCATTAAATAAGAATCTTCATACTAAATGGTCAAGCACAACATCCTCCTATCTGCATTTAGTGCTTCAGCTTTTAAAGTCCTTACTCTTAATTAAACCATATGAAATTTCAATACTCAGCCTTTTTTAACCTATAAAAAAAATCACAATTTCATAGTAATCAACTTAACATAAACAAACATCAAAGGATCATTAGACATTTGAGAAAAGTCTCCAACATGAAAAAAGAATCTAAAACCAAAGAAAAAGAACATAGATAAAATAGGATAATAAAACATACAAAAATTATTAGGCATTATATTCATGAAATGAGAATAAGATGCTATAGTTTTCAAAGGAAACAATCAGAGATCATGAAAGAAACATCAGAAAATAACATTATTACAGAAGTTAAAATTTCATGCAAATAATGTTAGGGAAAGGAAGTAAGAAAATTGGATTAAAAGTCTAGGAGATGTAATTTTAAAAATTGAAGTGTTGAGGAAGAATACGTCAAAACTGTAAAAAATTTCCCAGAATGTAATAATGTGAGTTTCCAGATTGCTATGACTCTCAAGATCTCATACAAGGATTTGAAAAAAAATCTATATCTAGAGAATTTCTGTGAAATGTCAGAACACTATGTAGAAAAAGAAAATTCTAAAAGCTTTTAGAGGTAGAAAAAACAATCAGAACATAAGAACACAAAACTTCTTAATAGCAACAGTGGAGGCTAGAAGGTAGTGGCACAATTCATTTGAACCTTTAAATAAAAAATTATTTCCAATCTATAATCCTATACTCAAATCAACTATTAATCCAGCATAAGAATAGAATAGGAGCATTTTTTTAGACATAGACTTAACAGGGTTATCCTTTATGAGTATTTTTAGGAAGTTATTTGATCATGTTTTCTACCAATATACGGAAGAAAACCAAGAAAAGGTGAAGAAAATATTAGGATGTTAATTAAAAGAAGCCTCTTGATGGTAGTGATATTAAAGGCATAGAGATGAAAAGAACAGATTTTTGACTAGATAAAAAGAAGACTCTAAAAGGAAAAACTAAAATAATAAAATCACTTAATTTTTAAAACTACTTAAATGGGGAGTTTTAGCTTTGTTAGAAAGATAGGAGATTAATTAATGGTTGGTATATATGAAACCAAACAAAAACAAAGGCAAATGTAAATTTCAGGAAAAACAAAAAGCTGTATATGAAGCAAAATGCATTTATCACTATATTGATCTCTAAATATTTCTATAATAATATTATCAGTAACACAATTTTATGAATGATAAAATATCTCTATTGGCAGAAAAAGAAGAAGTAAAGAGTGTATGAGTATGTATCAGAGGGAATGTGGCAGAAGTGACAGAACAGGGGAATACAGAGCTAAATCCTCATCTTTAATAGTAGGAAGTTCATAGATAATGTCTGAAATTAAAGAATCAAGATATACTAATAAAGCATGTTACTTGGAAATATAGAATTAAATACTAGAAAGTATAGCTAAAAGTGTTGCAGATGGTTGCATGAATGCACAAGGAAGTGAAATGCTATTGGGTGTGTCAAGGTTCTGCTGCTCTTTATTACAAACTCAGTAGTAATATTTGACCTTTTCTTCCTTCTTCTTTTCCAAGTAACTGGAGGGGTAATATAAAGACAGACTTCTGCATGCACCCCAACTGGGATCCATCCAGCAACCCCCATCTAGGGCTGTTGCTCTGCCCATCTGGGGCCATGTTCGCAACCAAGCTATTTTTAGCACCTGAGGTGGAAGCTCCATGGAGCCATCCTCAACTCCTGGGACCGATGCACTTTAACTAATTGAGCTACGGCTTCAAGAGGGGAAGTCAGTAGCGGGAAGTGGGAGGTGGGGAAGCAGATGGTTGCTTCTCCTATGTGCCTTGACTGGGAATATTTGACTTCTAAAATATATTCATATATAAGATAGTTTCTAGCATGTGTATTTTGCTGTCAACGAATTTTCATATACCTATGGAAGCAATGGTCATATCTAAAAATGTGCCAGAGAAACTTGATCTCTGGATGCAAAAAAAAAAAAAAATCACAAATAATAGTTTTAAGTCAGGAAGAGAAATATATTTTAAAAATAAAGTGATCACATAAAGTTTAGATCAGCAAGTACCTAATATATATATATATATATATATATTCATCAGATAAAGCCTGAGTAGCTAGAAAATCTTGAACTTGTTTTAAATATACTGGCAACATTTGTTTCCCCAATAATCCAATATTGTGAAATTTTACTGAGAGTAAAATCTGCTATTTTTTCTAGAGTGATGACTTAATTTATCCTTACTATAGGACCATGGCCTTATTCACTGTTTATCAAAGTTATAAATCACAGTTTGGGAATACACAGATTATCTTGATTTATTTAATTCTTTTGTGCCTCTTCCCATGGTGTGACCTCATGTGACAGTCTGACTACCCTAAGTGGGCCTTCATTAAGGAGCCCATAAGGGAAGCTACTATTTAATGCACTTAGATTCTCAAGTTTTTTTCCTTTGTCAGGACATACTACACACATACCACTTGGAATAATATGTCAAAATGAAATAAAGTCATAAAGGAACCTATGTGCTCTATACCTTTCTGTTTTGACTCTATCAACAGGTTACTTATTTCATTAATGCTTATGGAACTGCCTAATCCTTTAAGCCATGTTCAATTATATGTTACAATTATTTCCCACACGAGTGATTTTTGTACATTATTTAATACTACCAAATACACTTTCACTTTTGTTGCTTTTAAATTAATTAATAGATGGCTACATCAAGCTTTGTTTCGGCCTTTTATTCAATTGGAAGAGATTAAAAATAATGTATCCTGAAAGGGGTTTAAAATTTGTTGTTCATTTTCCCCTCACCATTAAATGAGAGCTTGGTAATATAATCACCAGCTAGTACATATTTCAAGTACACTCAAGGATTGATAATTCCTTCGCCAGTCACTGATGCAGCTTACTCTACATTATGCAGGGGAAGTTCTCATACTACATAAACCATTGTGATACAGGTTATCTTCGAATGCTTAGTGACCTTACAAGGAATGCTTGATTAGAGGAGCCACCCCCCTCCTAAAGGAGGAAAATTAAGGAGAAGATACTGTTTCTTGCATTGTACATTTTCTCTGTACGGATGCAGTGTGATAAAAGTTTTCACAAAAAGAAGTAGCCAAACTGATATTTCCTACCTTTTTGAAATTCAGGCTTCACTAAAATCTAGATTGCTACAAATAAAAATGAAATCAAACTAGTTACCGGAACAAGGTGTTCATTCACAGGGGGTTTAGATTGAGGATTGAGTGTTTGGCTGCTGGAATGAAGGAAGAAAGGCAGGCAATCACCACGGACCATCAAATACTCTGAAGGTTTGATGATTCCTCCACTAGCTTTTAATGGACATTAATCTATGTTAAGAAAGGAAAGTTCTAACACAGCCTTAGCGATTGCTATAGACCTTTTCCTTAGAGTTCTTTATAACCATGAAAGGCAAAGGGGAAGAGAACTGTATGGTCAGAAAGATCAGTTACGGTAAAGAGAAATGCAAGAGCTGTGCTTTTTAGCAGGTATACATGATCCGTGCAAGAAAAGAACGAAAACAAGAGATGTAAAGCAAGAAAGGAAAAAGCTTTCTGAGAAGCTTTTTGGACAAAAAATAAAATGGGTAGAGATGGCTTTCAGATTACAAGTGTATATAGTTAAGAGATGATGGGGCATAATATTTGAAATAAAAATTGACCTAAACCCCTTGGGACCTGTGCTTACTGCTTATGACTTATAGCTTTGACAAGGGAATCAGAATGTTAGACTACAAAATTGGGAGAGCAAAGTGTTCCTTGATGTATTTTTCTTCTTATGTGCATTAGATCTAATTCACAAAGTTTACTTTTTGTGGACTATTCTCTTTGCAGCTTGTTTTGTTTAATTTTATTTATTTTATACTTATATTTCTCCTACAGAGTACACCTTATATTCTATGATGTCAACAAAAACTACTGATATAATTCCTGAAAAAAGCTTTGGCAGTTCTAATAAACCCCAATTTGCCATTTACGCAAGTTTTATTTTCCCACATTTGACTTTAATAACTACAAAGGTGGAGGTTAGAAAAATTTCCATGAAATCCAATATGGCATAGATTTCAGTTTGGCATTGTTCATTATAAAACCATATCTTATCAGGGTGCAAAAATCAGAGAAACATATTACAATTCCAGAAAAAATTCTTAGGTGTTTTTTTTTATCACAAAGTAATATTTAATAATGCATTGGAACAAAATAAAAAGAGACTACCTTGGAAGATTGAGAATAGAAAATGGTAACACACTGCAAAGAAGGGCATAAATATAGACAGGCTGATGGGAAATAAACACCCAGCTTCTACTCAGTAGCTGTCGTGCTCTTAGCTGAGTTCTAGCAGTCCACAGCTCAATGATTGCCAGGAGAGGGGCAGAACCATCCTAAGTGTGGCACCGTCTGGTGACAGTGAATAAAACCACAAATAGGGATGATTAAATGTACATGGATTCTATAGCCAAAGAAGAGGGAAGAAGAAGCAGTGAATCAAGGTAATAGTGGTTACAGTCCCTTGCGTTTCATTCTAGCAATCACTTCCCAAAGTAACTCTCTTCCAACCACCAGATTTATGGAATATGCAACTGAAGAAAAATAAGGTGTGCCTACCTTTCCCCGAGAGAAATAGAAGCATTTTGGGCAAATTTTTAAGCTTGAAATATTTCTCAAGATGTCTTCATTATCTAATAGGACTCAAAAGTCATTACTTCCTCTTTCTTAAGATAAGAAAAAAAGAAAGAAAAAAGAAAACATTTTTAAGATTTTACCAACTGAAGGTAAACTTGGTCTATAGTCTCTTTATTATTTAATTTTAGAATTGCCTATATGCCTTTAATGTGAAGTACAGGGAGAGATGCTTATATAGCCACAGGAATGCAATGAAGGAACATCAGAGAATAATTAACTAAGGATCAAACCTCTTTTCAAAGATGTCAAGTAGAGTCATGAGTATAGATCAGTTCACCACAAAAGGTCAAGTAGCTATTGGAACACAGGGCCAGCAATAGGTTTTAGGTTTTTTCTTGTATGAACCAACGGCAAGAAAAACCTGGGTTCTGGATTGGTTCGGTTTGGTTTGTTAATGCAAAATATCCCATTATCTTATGAGTACTTAAATATTTGTTGTTATAAAAAAAACACAATAAAGTCTGCGTTTCTAAAGAGGCTCTTTGCTTGACACTCTGGAAGTCAATAGCTTTCCTAAATTTTCTGGCTGGCCCTAAATAAAAAATTCTGAAGGAAGATGTTCCTGATTTCCAGGATCCATTTGACTACAGGACTAAGCAAATCCTGTATGTGTTTTCCTGCACAGCTGAGGTACAGTGGCTTTGGTGGATTATGGTCTCACTGTCCTAATGGAATTCATCTGAACCAGTAGGGGAAGGAGAGACTCTCAACCCCACCCTCCACCCCCCAAATTACTGCTCTAAGTCTGGGGAATGTGATGATATTTATTTTTCTGAACAAACTCTTTCACCTGCTTCAGTTATCTTGTACATTACTGCTAGACAAAGCATGGTCGGTGGGGTGGGATGGGGAATGCGGACACAGAAGTAAAACAACCTGATTTTATTCATTTTAAATAATCAATTGTTTATTAAAAAGATACTAAGTGCCAGGTACTTTATTTATTTATTTATTTTTTAAAATAACACTAACTCTTTTATTTTAATTCTTTTTTTATTTATTCATTTTAGAGAGGAGACACAGAGAGAGAGAGAGAGAGAGATAGAGAAAGAGAGAAAGGGGGGAGGAGCTGGAAGCATCAACTCCCATATGTGCCTTGACCAGACCAGTGCAAGGGTTTTGAACTGGCAATCTCAGTGTTCCCAGGTCAACGCTTTATCCACTGTGCCACCACAGGTCAGGCAAGGTACTTTATTAGGTAATAGAAAACTAATGAAAGAGAAGAAGAGAGAAAGAAAGAAAGAGAGGAGGGGGGAGAAAGGAAGGAAAATGGAAAAGAAAGAAAGAGAAAGAGAGAGAAAGAAAGAACAAGAAAAGAAGGAAAGAAGAAAGCAAGCTAAAGGTAGACATGATCTCGGCTATCCCTGAGTCTATAATACAGAGATTGGGGCAGACACTAAACAGTGCACAAATACCGCAAAATGTATTACTTCTGCATTGCTTTAAGGTCTAAGAAGGAAAGGTAGTGGGTGAGAAGAAAGTACTGTATATAAAGCAGGTCCTGATGCAGCATCATCTTTTATTTTCATACAGTTTGCAAAATGCTTCCACATGTGAAATCTCATTAAGCCCAAAGGACAACCCTGTGAACAAAAGAGAGTAGTGATTTCAGAGTATTGATGAAGGACTGGAGGCTTGGAGAGTAAGTGTATTTCAAAAGATCAAATAGCTAGTGGAGCACAGGGCCAGCAGTAGGGTTTAGGTGTTTTTTTAATACCCTTCCTCATATCACACCACCTGTCATTTTAATGCAGCCATTTTTGAAAGCAAAACATGTGAGAAAGTTGTCAGTCTTGGTGGTTGTCCCACACAACAACCATCTTAGCAGAAACAGCACTTTTTATAACATAGATTTTTACATTGAAGATGCTTGCCTAGAGTTACCCTGTTCTTGCCCACCTAAACATAATGACAATGTGGGAATACAAGTCTCCCTATTTTCAGAACAGGACTTATTTGCCTGACTATGGACATAAAACGCCTGCATGATCATCAGCCTCCCACAAGCTGACTTCCATCTCTACAGAATTGCTAAATAGACCCACCAAGGAAAATCACATGGTCACACCCCCATAAAATCAGACAAGCCCCAGAAATTGGCTCCTATCTAGACAATATTCAGTAGTCTACTAAAAGGACACTCACTAATATTTTGATTGTCCATTCCAAAATTCTTTCACAATAATGACTGTTACTGTTCTTATCATCTACCTGGGCCATCAGAGCCAGCTGGATTTTTGATGACACATATTCATCATGACTATAGTGAAATAAGCAATTCTTAGTCTATTCTCCACAAATGCACTAATTCACACATTCTACAAATTCAAAATGTATAAGACAAAAAGAATACAAATCAGTTTTCATAATATTTCTTTAGAAATGTAAAATGAAAAAATTGTTTTATTTCTGCATGAAAAAAATACACCTTGGATACATAACTTGATTTATTTTTTTCCACTAGTTTATTTGAAAAATAAAATAATTGGCCTGCTCACCTCAGAGAGTTATTGAAAGGAATAGGTAAAATAACATATATGACATGTGAAAACATATAAATTACTTTACAAAAGCAAATTATTTTTATTGCAATTAAGCTGTATACTGGGGAAGACACAGCAGAAGTTTAGGAGCCAGAAGACCTGAATTCTAATGCTTGGTCTTCCATGAACTAGTTGTTTCAACTTGAGTGAGTACTAAACCTCTGTTTTTCTGTAAAATAAGAGAATTAACATCCCTAATACTTCCAGTCCAATATTGATTTAATTCTTTGCACATTAATAGATGACAATAGAAAGAAAAAAAACATAAAGACAATTAATTCTTCTAAAGAAAATCAACAAGCACTTATTGACTGTCCAGTCCTGAGATTTAACAATGAATAGTAGCGAGATCTTGCCTTCCATGAGCTTACCCAACTGTAAATCTGTGCTTAGGAATAGACTGAGCATTTAGGAAAAAGAGAATCAGAGTGGACAAGATAAGCACAGACTTGAACCTCTTGGCGCCTCCATCTGTTCTTGATCTATAAGCAAAAATCTGCAAACTGTAGTGGCTGTTTCACTTCTGCCTCTCAGCTTTAGCATCAAATGTTTCTAGTAGCCAATCCTAATCGAAAACATATAGAAATATACTTTCAATTTACCTAAATTGACAACGTGAAAGTACCATGATCTATTCTTTGTTAATTAAGCATGTATGTAACTATCTTTTAAACATTTAATTCCTCAGTAAAGATAATAGCAAAATCGCGCTTCCATTGAACAGAATGCAACCATCACTTATTCAACTTAAAACATGCTAATCCTCCTTAGTTAGATGATGCACATTCCTCTTCTGAGTCATATATTGCTATCTTGTAATTTAAATTGATAAACTGACATAAAGTTTACTATTAATAGATCTGGTAAGGAAGTGGGAGGAGGGGTCTGAGCTATAGACAATCTTATTTGTATTAGGTTGTTATATATTTTCATTAATTTAAAATGGAAGGACTAAGGGGATTTACACAGGATCTCTTGAATTCCAGACACAGTCCTTACCCACCTTGTATAGCAGACCCCCAATTTTCCTTGATAGATATAATTATTCACTCCAGCCAGTATAGCATAATCCTATGTTATGCCTTTTTGTTTACTGGCATGAGGAGCCCAAGGTGGAAAAGTGGCACTTTGAACTTCTAGTTTCAGAAAAACATTGCTCTGTTTCCTAGTAGAAGCATTTCCCTCTCTGGGAACAAAGAGCTCTAGACTAACAAGTCCCAAAGTTGTGGAGATGGAGCAGTTGGCTCCCAGAACCAAGAATCCTGGCAACGGGAGAAAGAGCAACATCTGTCATTGACTAGAGCATAGGCTGCAACTTCAAACACATTTCCACAGCCTCGCAGTATGTCCATTGCTGGTGCTGTAACTGAGTCATCAAAGGGCCACTTCACCTTCTATCAAGTCAGCTGCTTCAGAAGAATGCATCTTAAAAGCACGGCCATTACCAGGCTGACATCTGTATAAATAGGTGCCAGGGGATTTGCATGTTTATTCCAGCAACAAAAGTCACATCTGGAATAGCAGCTACAAGTGGAGTCATCAGCTAATTAAATTTATTATAAACTCCTCTCATTCCTTCAAATCCATCTGTCTTCTGCTCAAAACAAATAGACAAGCTGAATGGGACCATGGCAGGAATCATCCTCTCTGCATCTGTTAAGTACTTGGTGGTGTCACAGACCTTTGCAATCCCCCCAAGAATGCGGTATTGCTTGTGGTTTACTCTCTTTGTGTGCAGAGCCAGTTGTAATGGCTTCCATGTTGCCTTTCCTGCCATAATAGTCAATGTGAGGATTCCAAGATTTACCAAGTACATCCATTCCAACTATATGTCTTGAAACTGGAAGAAATGTCACAGGGAGCATTTGCAGACATGCTGAATTCATTACATTTGAAGACACTCTGGGCCCAAGCCAACATTCTATCAATTACCTGACTCCTAAGCCCCTATTCTGAGTAGTAAACCATGTTTGTGTTTCCAGTAATTAATGTCATTTCAGAGACAGTGTCTAGTAATCCCTATACAATCTGATTTTTTACCCTTTCCAAATGGATGTTTATGCTGGTAAGGATCCTCAGTTCCCACTGTAGAATGCTAGAAGGAAGAATATCTATACTTTTTTGGCTATAGAGCAGGGTTCTCCTTCAAAGGAATATGGACTCACCTTTGTTTAAGAAACTCTTAGTTTATTAGCTGGCCCAAGTCTAGGAATTGGTTGAAGGACTGCTCTAACTCTCTGTTGGGTGGTGACCCAAGTCAGACTCTTCATGAGATCCAGAGCGTTCTACTTTATTAAGTAAAACTTTAGTAGCTGCCAATTGATTTGTTTTACGGTCATCCTTATCATCTAGCCAATATCAAAGATCTACGTTGGTTAAGGCATCTTAAGTACTACCTTGTCTCTGCTGCCCATTGTGCTCCTCATACCCACATTGTCTTTGGTAAGTATATGCGGCCACTTATATGCTGCCATCCAGAGATTCCTATTGTCTCACTGAATTCCAGGAATTTAGTTTTACGGCACACATTCCTCTATCACACCTGGCCTATCGAGAATGTTCACCAGTAAGCTCTTCAAAGATGCCAAACTCTCCTCCTGAATATATTTCTTGCAGCCCTCTTTGCACAGCTTTGGGATAGGAAATGTCGTCCGGACCTTCCCAAGGTTAAGGGGGTGTATGAGCAGGTCTTATATAACAAATCCACATTAGCGTTTCAATCTCCCTAAGTCTTTGGATATCTTTTCTACAGTATACCAAGAAAGCTCTAGCACTACAATTTTATTTAGTGTAAGTTAACTTTGGGTCTAGGCTCCAGTCAACCAGTCAATCAAATTGTGAGACTCTTTTCTCACTGCTCAAGGTGTTTCCACGAACCCAGAATCTCTACATAGTGCACCATTTTTAACAAATTCAGTTGGATCCAACACTATTTCCTTCCAATCTAATTCAATTAGCGTAGCAGAAAAGTTACAATTCCAACCACATAATTTTCTCCCCAAGTTGTTCAGTATGTTTAATAGCAAGCACTCTATCCCATTATATACTTATTTTCACTAGAATGTTCTATAGCAGAAACTTGATTTTCCTGAAGCCATATCTTTTATAGGTACTTGATAAAGGTATTGAAATTAAACATCTAAATAACTGTCAGTGGATTACTGATGTCTCTTTAAACTTCCATTACAAATGACTTCAATTACTGTTTACAATTATTTCAACTTCCATTACAAAATGACTTACAATTACTGTTTAATCTGGAATACGGAACAACTGCAATATTATAGAATAAAGAATTTGTTGTAAAATTATACCTTATGCAATTATGGAAGAACCTGAGGTAAGTTATTAAAGGTCTGAAAATGATCAGAAAGAAGTCACTGAATAGCCCTGGTATAAGTAAACCAGTTGAGTTTTCAGGAAGCTAAGCTTGGCCCTGTGCTGGTGTGGACCATGAAGTTGGCTGATGTAGAAATCTATAGGATATTTATGGTCCTTCCAGGTTATTGCTTCTGTGATTTCCCACCTGGCGGGGGGGCCCACATAGCTCTTGACCAGAACCACCAAGTGTTTGGGAAGAATAATTGGATGCAGAATGAGAAAAGGCAACGATACAGTGAAAGAGGTCCATGCAAAGGTGCTGATGCAGGGAACAGTTTGGTTTATTTAAGACACTGAAAAATCAGTGTGGCTGGAAGCAGAAGAAAAGAGTAAAAGGTTAATTGAAGATGAAGGTGAAAAGATAGAAAACAGTCAAATCATGTAAGGCCTTGTAGGAATTCACAAGTTATTCTAAGTTCATTGGGAAAACCATTCAATGGTTTCTTAATAAATATGACCATTATCCCTGTCATCATTTACTTACATCGTGTTTGTGCCACGGGCTATGGTAAACATTTTACATAATTATTCACCTAATATATACTGAGTATTTACTATGTGCTGGACACTATGCTGGATACCAGAGATTTACCAGTGAGCAAGACTGTTGAACATGGACACTCTTTCAAGAAGTTTATTATCTAGTAAGCATCACTGCAGTCATTCCTCACAATAGCTCTATGAGGTAAGAAGCTGAGGCATGGGAAGGAAATGTTAAATTACATTGTTTGAGGTTATCCAACTAGAAAATTACAGGGCCTGTATTTGGACCCTGCTTAGTCATATTCCTGGGAATTCCCTTTTAAGCAGTAGTCAATCTGCCTCCCATGCTGTTATGTAAACCCTCAGATAAAACCAAGGAGAAATCACTGGGTTATGATTAATTTCTTCATGTCTTCATGGTCCTCAGTTCTCTCTGCCTGTGTCAGTGTGTGCTTCTTAGGTTATAAATTTGACTTGAGCAAGGAAATAAGACAGCCTTGAGTAGGTGACGTGTCCTTTGCAGAATTCAGAGCAATTAAATTTACCAGCTCCCAGTGTATAGTGCGTGCAGCGTCTGCTGAGCAGCTACTTGGCGGTCCATCATGAGACGTGTTGTTCCATATTACAATGGACATGCTCACTGGGATGGTACATCCAATTTGGAGGCTTCTTATTGGATTCATATTGTTCTGTCATATTCTCTTTCCTTAAACAGGAAGTGCCAACATAAGTGTTTTTATAATTTTTTAAAAGTTTTTTACTGATTCTAAGAAAAAAAAGAGTTAATTTAATACTGAATATATTAAGCCAGCATTGGACAGATAAAAATCCAAATTTGGTTGTCATAACTGTCAGGACATTTAGAAACCAAATAACTCACACCCTGCTAATTGCTTTTATGTTCATTTATCCAAGAGACATGAGTCATTGCTCACAGAATCCTAATTATGAATGACTTACACCTTGTTGATGACAGAGCTCTGTATTATTCTTACAGAAACTCCCCCAGATGTATTTTCTTAAAAATAATTTTAACTTTCTCTGATTTTAGTTGATCTGATAAACTTGTACTTCTTCTCAGCAATATGTGACCTAGGGGCCTAACCTAGGTGGCCTTTTTTTTCTGTACCCAGAGTTGTTCAGGAGCCAGGAAAACCGAATTTGTGAACTCTCTACTGCAAAGAGTGTTGATGTGGTGATGACAGATTAATCTAGGCACATTATTGCTGAAGCTCTGTTTTGGAAGCACGGATTCTTTTCAGTAAGGGATCCAAAACACCATGAGATGCGATAGAGACATGAAAATCCATGTAGTGCATATTTGAGTCTATTAAAACAAGGGCTACCACATTCCGGAGCAATCAAGAAGTTATTACATCACTATTCTGAATCTAGCTATACTTTTCTCAACTGAGTATAAGTAAGAGAACTTATTCCAAGATCAAGGAGAAAGAGCTAATATAAGTGTAACTCAGAGAATACAGTGTTTTAAATATTTATTGACACAAAAAGTCTGCTAATTCAGATTCTAATCTTATCAAGATTTGCACACACGCACACACACTTATGCACACATGCACAAGCATTCAGTAACAAAACCTTCTGATAGCTCTTTGACCCACATTTTATTGAACTGGAAATGACAAATTCACTTAACCACTACCAATCAGGTATTTCTTCTCGAACCCCAGGCATACCTCAATCTTGGCAAGAAGATGCTTGAAGCCTGAAACAAATGTGTAGATTATGCCTATTTTTGGCAAGTATTTCTTTGGTCTAACTTTTCTTTTTTTTTAACACTATCAGCTGTCCATGTGGAAAATGAGGCACAAGTTTGGTTTCAAAAGAATTCAGCTATGGGAACTAATATTTGATACTAAAATAACTCTCAAAGACTTTCTATCCTACATAGCTGGGAATTTTACATTAAGGAAAGATTGACACATAATTAAGACAGAATTCACATATTTATTCAGCATAGGGAGTGGTAGCATGAACTGTCTGGAACATTATTCCTAATGGGAGGATCCAGCAATAGGGATCAATCTTTCTGCTGAGTCAAAGGTTGGCTTCCCTTCTGAGAATTCTGATATATGCACATCAACAAATGTTATACCCGAGCCTAGATTTTGTTATGTGCATGTCTTGTCAGTAGACACTAGTAAAAGTATTAAAATATTTTTCTTTAAATGAGGAACTGCCATTAATATTTATATTACATAAATGTGGTGCTTCAAAAATACTCCAACTTTGTATAAAATAAATTACAGCACTTCTGTTGTTCATAAGTGGAAATAGGAGCACAGATAGCCAAAGGTCATACAGGAAGATCCAGTAAGAAAATATTGCCTACCCTATTATTTTATTCTGACCACAATAAATCACCCCCTTTTGAAAACAGTCATAAAACAGTGACTTGCACTCAAGTCCTGATGTGATTTGTTTATCATATTAAGGGTTCTTAGGAACTTAATTTCTCTTAGGTAATGCCTCTCTGTGTAACAAATCAAGTTAATATTTAGTTGATACTTCATTAGGACCCACTGGAATTAAACAATCTCTACAGCAGGGGTCCCCAAACTACAGCCCCTGGGCCGCATGTGGCCCCCTGAGGCCATTTATCCGGCCCGCCGCACTTCCGGAATGGGCAGCTCTTTCATTGGTGGTCAGTGAGAGGAGCACAGGATGCATCCGCACCCATAGTTCCCATTGAAATACTGGTCAGTTTGTTCATTTAAATTTACTTGTTCTTTATTTTAAATATTGTATTTGTTCCCGTTTTGGTTTTTTACTTTAAAATAAGATATGTGCAGTGTGCATAGGGATTTGTTCATAGTTTTTTTTATAGTCTGGCCCTCCAACGGTCTGAGGGACAGTGAACTGGCCCCCTGTGTAAAAAGTTTGTGGACTCCTGCTCTACAGGGAGAATACTAAATTTTCTAAATAAATTTCCACACTGTCTGAAATATTATACAAATGGGTCATATGGGAGAAAAGTAATTTCTATCTCTCTCTTCCTCCATTTGCCCCTCCTGCCTTCCCTCTTTTATTTTTCCCTTCCTTTCCTCCTCTCTCACTTCATTCCTTCTCTCCTTCCTTCTTTCTCTCTCTCCCTCTCTGTCCCTTCTTCCTTTCTTCCTTTCTACCTTCCTTCTTTCCTTCCTTCCTTTCTTCCTTCCCTCCCTCCCTCCCTCCCTCCCTCCCTCCCTCCCTCCCTCCCTCCTTTCCTTCCTTCCTTCCTTCCTTCCTTCCTTCCTTCCTTCCTTCCTTCCTTCCTTCCTTCCTTCCTTCCTTCCTTCCCTTTTCTCACATTCTCCTCACCCCCCTTTTTCTTGTTGGTCATATTGCTTATTGAGATAAAAACTCAAATTACATTTATAAAAAGTGGTTTTATATCAAACTACCACTTTATCATAAATTACTTTGTACACAGTCAGATGGATTCCTTTCCTCATATTTCTACTTATACTCTTCCTGCCATCTCATTCTTAACCAGGAAACAAGTGCATTAATCACAGGTACTAATCTCCTATAATGCAGGGATTAACAATGCCAATATAAGTCACTCTGGATGAGTGTAAACTCCAGTTGGTCAAGGGAAGGGTTTATTATGATAAAAAGACATAGGATACTATCTGTTTTACTGATACATACATCCATAGTCATGGAAATAATCCATACTACAACTCTGGTGGATAGTTTCACTTCTGCATTAATAAGAGGATTAAAACATTACTGTCAGAGTCCTCTTGTTACAGGAAGTTCACTTTCTAGAACAAAAGTTTAGGAATATTTTAAAAACCAGTTTGTAACCAGGATCAGGAACCAGGAAGCATGGAGTAAAGTAGACCGCAATCAGTAAAGCAGTACTTGGTTACCAAGCATTGGGGCAGGATCAGACAGGCTGGGAACCTGCTAGCATCATGTTTCCTGGTTGTTAGAGCACAGGTCAATCATATGAGCTTAGTGCCAGGCCCAGAGCAGGATGCTGGGTGGGAGAGTCAGGGGCCAAGCAAGAAAACAAATGCATGAGAAAAAAATTTTATTTGTACTTCTCGAATGAGGCCCCAGATACAAAAAGGTCATACACCTGGTTAATTTCAGCCATTATGAATTAAATAGCTTAGACCAATAATTCAAATAAATTGGACATTTTAAGGCATGGGCTGGAAATGAATTGCTGATTATTAGCATCAATGTTCATTCTTTTCATGGATGAAAAAGGTACAGAATTGGCACAGCAGAGTATACAGTACAACTTTCACAGTTTCTGAAGCATAAGGATAAAACTGTAGTGTTTTATTTTGTAAATAAGGTAACTTCACTTGGAAAAACAAAAAGACCACCTTTCAGCATCTTATCAATAAAGTTGTAACAAGGACATAATGCTGACGGTAGTTAGTGAGCAAAGATGCAACCATGTGCTCTGCTTTTCCCTTACATTTAATTACACTATTGGAGATGATCCACCTATACCACTATACCACCAGGAAATATCAGGAGTCATCAACCAACCACGAAAAAGTAGAAGTGTGGGTCCCACAAAATGTACCATAATTGCAACTCATATATTTCAGATCCAAAAATGTTAAGTGCTACGACTACGTTATATGAAATGAGGACTGAGAATTGACCTTTGGATTTTAGCACATTTAGATCATTAGTGATTTTGACAAGAGTATGTGTCTGTGTGTGTGTGGGGGGGGGAACTGGTTGGAGTATGTTTAAGAGAGAGTGGGAGAAGTCAGAGGCTGCAACTGTACTCAACATTTTAAAGGACTTTGTCTAAAAGGAGACGAGGAATGGAGCATTGGCTGGGTTACTGCAGGTCCAAAGAGAGCTTTTAAAGATGGGAAAATAATAAGAGCATGTTTGTATACAGATTGAAAGATCCAGGAGAAACAGGAGTACTAGTGATGTGAGCAAGAGAGAGAAAAACTGCTAGGCTGACAACCCTAAGTAGACAAGAGTAGCTAGGGTCTAGGTCCTCACCGGGTAACTGACCTCTCCTAGGGATAGTATTAGCAGAGAAAGCTCTCAGAAAACAGTTGTGAATGTTCTTTCTCAGGAAATTAATGTCTCACTATTCTTTTTCATATATGGGTATATAGTCTGACTTGTTCTTTTGTAATTTAAAATGCAGTTCAGGATTCAGGTGGGGTAAATAGGCATCTCAAAGGAATGAATATTTACACATTAATGTTTATGGGAAATACAGACTATGTGAAAAGCAAATTGCTTTTGCTCTGATAGTGCTGCAAACTATCCTCAAATTAAGACATGAATAGTGAAATATCTGCCAACCTGAGGACCAAGAGAATGAACTTCATTTTGGGATATTCTTCACAATAGTTCAGGGGATTCTGAGGCAGGCAGAATAAGTAAGAGCTATAGAGAATAGTTTTTCCAAATATTGTACATTAACATAAGCCTTTTTATCCAACATATTTCTTGGCTAAAGACAGACAGATAATGTGATGATAAGCATGGGGTGCATTATTCTCAGAAAAAGATAAGCATCGCACCATTTTGTGAGAGAAAAGATCTTATACATCTTTGAGATTTTCAATGAAGGGTGTAGGATCAGTTCCTCCCTCCTGTGTGAATCACTTTGACATTTAAAGAGTTCATGGAACCAAGAGAAAGGTAAAGCCCATTATTGTAAAAGGAGAATGTCGTAACCCTCATGGAATGTTCCTGGATTTCTGCCATACAGAAAAAGAGACTTGCAGTAGGTGGCAATCAGGAATCATAGTCACCTGTGTGATGAGCAGCCAATCAAGCCACTTAAGATTTGAGATCATCGAGGCAATGAGGTGTCTGTCCCACACAGGTTGGGCTCCAGCTTTAGCAGCATTGACTCCATTCTATCATTGTAGTCTACACAATGGGGGATCCAAAGGGATTAAGGGACTCAAGCCCTTTCTTTGCTCACTCCCCTAACGAGTAAAATAGACATTGGTAAATATTTGTTTAAGAAAGATTCTTTCTGATAGCCAAACTGGATGCCTTTTCAGAGTAACCACAGAGGTAGGATTAGAATTGTCTGGGTGGACGAGGAGGAGGTGGCGTTGAAGGGAAGTTGGGTGTTACCATGGAAAGCTGGAATCCTGCTCTGCTGGTGCATTAGCCTCTGCCACCTTGGAATCTTTTAATTGCCACAAAGCTCCATTTCTGGGTAAACACAATGGGACTCATTTTGAAAAGAGAAGGGGGCAGAGGACAAAGAGCAGAGAAGAAGCCTTCTTATTCAGGGAAAATTGTAGGTAACTAGCACTTTATCAGCTGGGAAAAAGGTTTTAAATTGCCAAGACTTAAAGTTTAGCAGGGCCCCCTGCTACAGTGTCATGTGTTCTTTGAGAGAATGAAAATATTGTATCTGAAACCTCAAAATGGCATGTAAAAAGACCCAATATATTCAGAATCATCATTCTAAAGCTCAAGCCATTTCATTAAGAGAAGGAGGGAGGAGGGAATGTCTCAGGTTCCTTAGTTACACATGGCATTTCTGGCTTAAAAAAATTTCACTCCCCCTCCCTCTATTTTATTGGCACTGTCTCAGAGAAGAAAACTAACTGTCCACCTTTTGACAAAGGACTCTGAGCCCACAGGCCAGGCTAGACAGCTTAGGCTTAGTTAAGTGCCACTGGCTAAATGTAGCAAGGTGGCTTTCTTGTTCTTGAGTGTGAAGGCCCACAGGAATCAGAGGTGCTATGCTCTAGTTCTTTTTAATCCATTTTTAATTATAGTATAAGCACAATGCACATAGCAATGGGGAGATTTCCATGGAATGTTCTGGCAGGTATCAGCTTGATTCCAACTAAATAACTTACTTTCTTTCTGTCTTCTTCTCGCCTCCTCTTTTTTCCTGAAGAAATTACTTTTTTATTTGAAAGACCATTATCCATATTATTAAATTAGTGACTTCTTTTCTCAGGTATTATAGAAGTGTTAAATTTAGAGCAAACAAGGTAAAGCAAGGGCTATCTCTGTTTGTAAATAGATGCAAAAATGGAGATATAAAGATTCTTATATTTTTTCAAAAACAATTTATTGAAATAATTTATATATTTCTTACATTTTGGTAAATTTAGATTCCACAATAAAAATGAGGACCGCTTAAACATCAATTTTAAAAAAGTACAATAAACAAATAACAGCTTCAAATTCAATGATACTCAATTTCATTATAGGTAGGACCTCCCCATTGGGTCTATATTTTCATAAGTATTTTTATTATTTTACATGTGTATAATAATGTTTAATTAATAAACTACTCTTAGGATGATATTTTATCTCCACAAGCCTATAAGGTGTCATTATTCCCACTTAATGAGGGAGATATAGTGACTTGCCCAAAGTCATAGACCTAATTAGAATTTGTAGGACTTCCAGCTCCAAATTTAGTCATTTTTATGCTACAAACACCATAATTTTTAGTATTCCTCATTTGCATATTTTACCCCAAGTCCCATTTTCCTGCTATCAAACACCAAAAGGTAAACAGATTAACGTTGGGTTAGTATTTCATTAGGGCTAAATGTATTAGCTATCTCCTCTATACCTGTTTTGCATCAAGTATTTTTGAAAGTGTGTCAGGTAAAGTTTAACTTATTCAATTAGGATGTGATTTACAGGCTACTTTATCTGTGTTGAACTTGTTTTTTAAATCTACAAAATAGGAACAATAATTGCAACTCTTAGAATTATTTAGATATGATTGAAGCAAAAATGTATCTTCATCATTATGCATTATTTTAATTAGAAACCAATCACAAGCATTTGCTAATTTAATAATTTTTTGACGAGCTGACAAGATTTTATTGCAAATGTCATGAATAGTCTAGGCTCTTATCCAACATAACTTGGAGGTAACTTTAGGAAGACACACAGGCAAAGATATTTCAAAAATAAAAGAAAACAAAGAAAATCCTTATTTATCTACCATATGATAATCAGCATGGGGGATTAGCAATCATTTAAGTGTCTTTAAGATAATTCCATTTTAGGAATTGAAAAATTTCACAGTTAGCTTGACCTTTTGGTGTTTGTTTGTCTGCTTTTGGCATAAGATAATTTCCTGACTTTAAAGACATCAGGCAGCTCTTACCAATGAATGTTTTAATTATTCAACTTGCATAAATGACTTGAAAACATATGGGATCAATTTCCCACACAATATCCATTGGTTAAAAAATTGTGAGAAGAATAGCTTTGTTATATACATGGATTCTATTTCTTGAACTTTAAATTTCACGGCGCTGAAGGAAGACAGATTCTGTGAGACCCTGAGCAACTCAAAAGTGGACTACAATCCCAGGCTAATCTGAACTGTTTCAAGTATTATTTTCTTATGTGGCAATCAATTTGTATCACAGGATATATTTAACTTTATCCCTACCCACCCCTTAACATGCACTCATATTATCCTTCAAACTGATACCAAAACTACACAAGATAATCAAGCATGCTGCAACCCATAAACTATCATAGAGAACCACAATGCATAAATTACTGCAATGTTCATTTTATGTGGACTTTTGATGAAAAAAATAAAAAGCCCAGTTGATAATACAATTCTATTGTGCAGACTACCATTTATCAACTCACCAGTGCTTACTGTGATCCTAACTTCTCTGTTACATGCTTTTTATTACTTTTTTTCTAAGTGTGAATTCCAAATCATCAGGAGATATAATCCTGCTGTTCTCTCACTGATTTTTCTGTCCCTTCACTTAATAGCACTGAGCATCATGTGGACTGCGTGGGATTATACCACTTGGTATGAAAAAGCTAGTGGGAGGACATGACAGCAACAGTTATGTTGAAATTAAAGTCTGGCATACATGCAAAACCATCTTCCAATTCTTTTCCTTTGCCAATTTTGGCCCTACTATGATATATAACTAACATTTATTTTGTTATTCCTTGGAGTGATTTAATTTTGTGACACAATGATTTGAAAATATATCATATTTCAGTTGGTTTATCCTTAGAACTTTAGTAGAAAACACATCATCAGATTTGAAATGGCAAGGTTAATCATTATACTAATCACTGGTCGCCAAACTTCATAGCATAAAGATTAAGTCCACTGATTTCTCAATGTGGATAGGAATAAAACTGGCCACAGGATTAAAACTGGTTTTGCATTCTTTGTATTTGCAGTTGATTCTTATTGTTGGCAGATTTGTGTTTGTGAATTCCCCTACTCACTAAAATTTATTTGTAACCCCAAAATCAATACTCAGTGCTTTGCGGTCATTCGTGGATGTGTGCAGAGCAGCATCAAATTTGAGTCACCCAAAACAGCATATCCCCAGCTGAGGTAGAACGCTGTGATATTCTGTGATATCAGTCCTCATGCTATAAATAAATGGTTCTTCTGTGGTGTGTTCAATGTCACAATTTTTGCCTTTACTGCTCTCTGTTGGGATTTGATGTTTAAAATGAACCCCATGCACAGAGATGAAGAGCTGTCTACCATTTCTAAGAGCAAGACAGCTCTGATATGCTTTCTGGAGAAAATGTGTGTTAGGTAAGCTCTGTTTAAATAAGAATTGAAGTTACAGAGCTGTTGGCTCCGAGTTCAATGCTAACCAATCAACAATAATATTAAATATGGTGCCTTTGCACAGAAACATACACAAAACAAGGTTATGCATTAATTGGTTGACAAATATGTGATAAGTTTATAGGAACCTAACCTTGTATTTCCCCTAGGAGCAAAGTTTCCAGGAATCTACAGAACAGAACTATTGGAAATAAGGAGAATTAACAATTTATATGACATTTTTATCATCTTCAGAAAAGGTTTAAATGAAGAGTTTAGAGGAAAATGTCAATGTGTTTTTCTTTAAATGAGATGCTATGTTTTACCATGTACCTCATACTTACTCATCCCTTTTTATTATAATTTTTAATATTTTAAAAAGCCAGATTTTAGTTAATTTCATCTTACTATTGATAGCTTTTCAATGAAGATATTTTCTAATCCGAAGCTCATCAAAGAGTGACATGTTCAGAGTTCTCTGAAAGTTAGCTGGTGGTTGTGTCCACTTGACCACACAAGACGAATGCTCTGCAGGCTTCTAGAGAAGACCTCCCCATCACTGATTTGACAAGAGTATGGCTACCTGTAGCAGAGAGAAGGGCCTTCCCATTCAACGTAAATTGATCCAAATCCAAGCTATATGAATTCATGGTTATATTCAAGTTGTTCACCTTTCTGAGTTTCTCTTCTCTTCATTTGTTAGGTGAATAATATCAACTTAATCAAGAGAGTCATTTTCTTTACTAAAACCAAATCTAGACATATACTCATGGAAGAAGAAGCATGGTGGTGATGTGGGTAGATATTTCCTTGACATTTCCCCTAGTTTATCTTTCTCTGAGGTTGTATCATTTTTACCGTCACTGCTAGTGTGGTGATGGGCCCTCCAAGGCTTCCTGCTCTCCTTACTGATTTGAAGATGGTTACAGCCTCCTGTTTTCTTTTAGAGCAACTGAAGCAGGTGGAAATCTACCAAGAAATTTACTAACTATCAAGGGAAAGAAAGGGCTAGGACATCTAAGAATGAGCCACTCTGGTGGCTCATTTGATGGCCTCCCCCAAGAGGAAAAAGGCCAGAAACCGGAATGTGAACATCCCGGGAAGTAGAGTAAGCGTGAGAGACACGTACTGTAGAGTCTTCAACATGGCCTTTGGAATCTCAGTGGGGCTGGGCTCTAGTTACGGAATCCAAAATCAGCAGTGTATAAACGAGGCTTCTCCTATGTGGTTTATCTTTTCTATATTTGAGTGCATTTTATTTTTTTCTTTATTATTTGGTAAAGTCCCTTTAAAATAAGCAGCCTAGAGAAAAAAGAATGTTCCAGTTGTGCTAATGAACAATCCGATTTTGGATTTCTGACCATATAAAGAGCTATAGCTGGGGAAGAAAAATAAACGTAGCACTGAGGACAGCAAAGCCAATGAGTGACAACCAAGAAACTTTAGGGGACAGAGCTGAGTTATTTAGTTAGGTGTAATTCCCCACTAGGAAGGCAACAGAAGTGGTTGTCACAAGGACTAAATATGACAACATATGTAAAAGTGTGTAGTGCAGTAATATGGTACTGACTTCTGAAGGACTTTTACATGTTTGCACAGATATGCTAAAATTTGATAATATTTTTTAGAACTTTTCATAAAAAACTTATCAAAGTTCTACCAGAAAAAGGGGCAAATAATATGGTCATTAAAAAAGAAAACCAAAAAACCTGCATTCAGTAATTCCATCCGTACAGCTCAAAACATATGCAATATTATCGTATCTTTTTTTCTAAAATCTGTGGTATGAATAATTATTCCTATTTTACCGGAGGCAAAGAGATATTATGTGCATATTTTCAAGTCATGAGTAGAGTTTAAATTAGGACTGAAAACTTTTGGCTCCTGTACGCTATCAATGCTCACTAAAACTTGTTGCATGAATTAACGTTGTTGGTTGAATTCTGCTCCCTAAAATATGTCAAATTCTGTCATTTTTAAGCCTAAAAATTCTGTTCAGTGCTCCTTGCAAGACAATAAAGGAGAATCCTTCTGTGAACAGTGTTAAATGACTCCGGCCCGCTGGTAGAATCAGGGAAAAGGGGATTCAAACCACTAACTTATTTCCTGATTCAGAAAATGACTCATCATGTAACTTTGTAAATGTTGCCCTACCTTGTAGCATTTCAGTTTCTACAGCTGAAAAACAGGGATAATATTTGTCTACCTTACAATGGTGAATGCTCTGGAAATACAAAAAAAAAAAAAAAAATTAATCTCCTATCAAGGGACAGTAAAGCTGGTTTTTCGTGTACTTGAGATATCACTGACACATTCACTAAACAGTTTCTGCCAAAGTTGTATGGTTAATGCTTCCAGATCACCTCCCCAAACAGTACATTGTGCGCTGAACTTTTTATCCTGCCCTGAATCAGAATGGTAATCACTGTGGGGTGTGTCCAACATGACTGATGAGGCCCATCACAAAGCCTGTATCGCTCACCTATGCTGGAATGATTTCTGCTTGGTTGTCAAGGAAGACAAAATTCAACAGAAGGAAAAAGACCCATATGGTGGAAATAAACTTCCTCCTTGAATTCTGATTCTGGAAAATATGACTAAAATTATGAACGAGCCTACTTCATTTGCAGTCTTTCTGCCATAATATACAATTGTTCAGTTTCCCTCCTATTCTGAATGTCATAATTTAGGAAGATCATGTACAAATTCTCTCCTGCACTCTGCTTATTATCTTCTTCTCTTCCTAATAAGTTTGGTTTTCTTTTGTTTTTAATGAACAGTTATTTGTGATGGTTAACTCAGGATCTTTCAACATTTATCGCCTGACATATTGGTATCTTTTCTTATTATCCCCACAGTTGGCGATAATTACAGTTCATTAAAGTAAACTCTAGGTGTCACTTCAAATGGCTTATTTCTAAGTCATCTAGTGCTGAGATGGAGCTTTACCTGCAAGTGCCAAATTCCAGTGCCCCTTAACTAGACAGGGACAGAATGTCACTAACACAAACTGCGTGGCTCTCTACTTTGACCAAAGGCCTACTCTCACCAGATTAGGTGTGGGATTAACGTCAAAAAACCCATTGGGGTTGTCACACACAACCAGACAAAAACAGAGCTCCAACTAGAGCAGCAAGGCTATTGAGAAAATAACCAAGATTTTGCATTATAAAAACAAAGCAGATATTTTTCCAATGTAAATCCCTTGAGAGGGGGAAAGAAATATCATGACTTTTCTCAAACACCATGTGCTCATTGTAAACACAGAAAAACGTTTTCAAACTCTGTTTTGAGCTGTGATTTAATGCCATTGGTTTCAGGGCTCAGTGACTGGCCCCCTCTGTAAAATTAGAGTTGGATTATTTTTCCCTGGCTTCACTGTTCACTGCGCATCAGAGCAGGATGATTAATGATCACACTGATGTGTCAAGAAGTATGGATATCTGAGTATAAATATTAAATCCACATATGACTTGAAGTACATAAAATTAAATTGCCAGTCTAGATTGGGCAAGTTCTCAAGATATTTAGATATTGACATAATGTAACCTACCCTGAAAACTTTGACCAAATGTCAAGAGCAATTTTGTTCTATGGCAGGATTTTCCAACCTGCTTTTCTTAAAGTATATAAGTATTATTTTATACTTCCAGAAAGTTTTATGTTTGAAAATTGCTGCTTACCCTACACAGACCTCTCTTGGAAATGCACAATATATATTAGCCTAGTAATTGTTCCCTAGTTATGTAGAAAGCAGTAACTTTAATTCAGCCTTTTCCAGAATTACTTATCCAAGGAACTCCTATGTTTTCTGGAAGTAGCAAAGAGAAGCTGTAAAACTCCCTGAAACAGTTCTATACTTATTTTTTTCTTTTTCCAAGTGAGAGGAGGGGAGATAGAGAGACAGACTCCCTCTTCTGCCCTGACCAGGATTCACCCGGCAAGCCCTATCTGGGGCTGATGCTCTGCCCATTAGGGGCCATGCACATAAATGAGCTATTTTAGCACCTGAGGTGGTGGCCCCATAGAACCACCCTCAGCACCCAGGCCGATGCACTCAAACCAATCAAGCCATGGCAGCAGGAGGGGGAATAGTAAGAGGGAGAGGGGTGGAGAAGCAGATGGTTGCTTCTCCTGTGTGCCCTGACTGGGAATCGAACCTGGGACTTCTACACACCGGGCCAACACTCTAACACTGAACCAATGGTCAGAGCCTATACTTATTTTTTTCAATCCCTTTAATGTGGGATTGAACTTCTTCTCTACCCCTTCATCTTTGATTCCTTCAATATATTCTAAAATATATATTTCTATTTTAAATACAAATAACTTCTCTATTAGCAGAGACCTATTATAGGTGTGACCTGGGAAAGGATTAACTACCATTCCCTTTTCTTCTGAATCTCCTTTAGAGAATCTGTGGGCAAGCAGCTTCCCTATTTTGATGGTGAGTGAGCAGAAAATATTTGTTTAACTGAATCAGATATACCAGCATCAGAAACTTCTATTTTCTACAGTAACAATTATCCCAGAGGGCAAAAAGAGAAGGTGGGCTAGATTATTTTTCCCTTCACTTTTACATATTCTGTTTAAAGAGCATATGAAAAAGATAAAAAAGGAGGGGGTAGGCGAAGACAGTGAGGTTTCTTATCTGTTTGTCTGCCAGTCCTTGTGCTTTGAATGCTGAACTACCCCAACCATACAGGTGTCTCTGGAGATGTGACTTAACAGTGACTTCAAGCAGCAGAAGCTGGAATGTGGTCTAGCAATTCTCTTAAAAAAAATAAAAAGTACATAAAGTCCATACATATTTTCCTTGGTGAATATTAGCATTTTCCCCTTTTCCCACCCTTCCCTCCATTCTATTCTCTACCCTTTTCAGTATAACTTGAGTTTCTCTTTTATTGTTGCTGTTAGGTATGATGTTGCTTTCACTTTTTCAAAGATGATCACAGAATCAGAGTCCCAGAAAGTCTTGAAAGCCCATTTTCACATACATTTTTCTCCCTCAAACTCAAATCCTTCCTTCTAAGGGTGCAAGTGCTTTATTATAAGAAGCTCATGTATCTTGGAGATAGTGTTAGTTGAGTAGCAACATTCTCAAGTGTTCCAGTCCCTGTTTTAGAAGAGATGGACAGAACATAGAGACCTGGTGACTTATGTATTGTCACAGAGTGAGTCACCAATTTCCCTGGGAGAGGGAGCCATTTTCTCTATTCATTCAAGCAAACTTTTTCCTCAGGTTTTTGCCCTGAACTTTGTATCCATTGTCAAGCACATTAGATCATTTAGAAACACACACCTCTGCATCATGGCAGCATTATCCTTGACTTTTTTCAAACATTTAATTAGCATTTGTACCAGGTCAATGCTAGTTTCCCTGTTATGTAAACCCACACCCATGCTAGGAGTCTCTAGGGTTAGGAACACAGTGGTGATATGACTATTTGGTTTCGATGTTTGTGTACAAGGAGCCCTAGGTCATTTCCAGAAAAAAATTAAAGATTCTGAAGAGAGCTTCACCAATAAAAATGACTGTTCTCTTTCTCTCCTTCTCTCTCTCTCTCCTCTCTCTCTCTCTCAACATAGAAAAAATGCAACTAGAAGAAAGGGTCAAGAGAATATGGAATATCAAAATTAGACAATAAATCAATTCTCATGCTGTCAAGAAAGCAGTAAAGCTAAATTTGGAGTACACTAAATAAGTGCTTCATGAGAACACTGGGTGCTTAGGGAGAGGAAGTACATCCAGGTTAGGAGACATACCATCTATATGACAGCTGGGGCCACCCTGCCCCTTGAAACTTAGATGATGCTGTGTAAATCACCCAACTCCAAGGCTGTGTACACACAGGGCTCTTCCTGGGGTTTCTGCACATTTCCATGGGGCAAGATCGACTGTGTGCTCCTCTGCTTCTCTGCTCCTGTTTTTGTACTAAGGTCTCTGCCAGCACAGATATGCTATGCTGCCCTTCCCAGATTTTCACCCAACACTTCCTCCCATCATAAGAAATGTATAGATGGGACCCAGCATACACAGTAGGGCTGGGGAGGGGAGAAATGGGATTTATACTGAAGCAATGCAAACATATTTAAATCAAATGTTAAGAAAACCCACTCTTTTATTGAATATCAACTGATGAAACAAAAAGAGTCCTTATTCTTAAATACTCAAATATCCTTTTGTTTTTTTTTTCCATAGAGAATCTCCTCACCTGCACTCCACTCTACCCCTGAAATCCAGGGCCATTTCCGCTTGTCCTTTCAGCCACAGAGTTCTGGGCATGTAGTTTCCAGACACTCACCATGCTACTGTGCTCCTTTTCTGACCTCTCTCATCCCTCTTCTCATCAGCAGCTACAACTACTTTTCATTTTTGCAAGGTGAAGGGTAGAGCCCTTTCACAGATGCCATGACTTTGGGGTCTCACTTCCTTAAACAGTGGGATTCTGGAGCCATCTCTTTACAGATAGAATCTCACTCACAAATAGAATGTCACAATTTTCTCCAGGGCCACCACTATATTGTGAAGGAGCGATGCCACTTAAAGACCTACTTTGTGAAAAGTCATCAGTCAAATTCATGTGCTCGATTATAGTCCTTTTCTAGTCTCCTAAAATTTTAAAACTGTATTGAATTTGATGAAAAACATGAGGTGCAAAAACTTGTCCTACAGATGAATGAATCTAGTATCCTTACTAAGACCATTCAGACCATGTAGTAGGTGTGTGGTCCAGGTCTTAATTCTGGATCTGTTCCTCCTACCGTGTCACTTGGGGTAACTCTTTAATCTCTAGGTGCCTCAATTTCCTCATCTGTAAAATAATAGAATCCACCTTGATCTATAGACTAAATGAGTTCGTATGTATGGAGCGTTTTGAAAAAACCTGGCAACTATCAGTCTGAGCTGGTGTAGTTTTAACTTGGCCAACTGACAAAAGGCTAGAGAAGGGATGGGCAGAGCGCAGACAGCAACAGAGCGTGTTTGGCACAACTTTTCCCCATGGGAGGCAGAAGAGATGGTTGATGTTGCTATTGTAAGAGCCTGGAAAACTCCACTCAGGAATTAAGCCTTTCGGCAGGCTTTTTGGCTGTAAGCGTTTATAGGTTGAAATCCTGTAGAAAAGCTAGGGGTCTCTCCAGCCCCAGTATTTAATGTCTGAGCCTTTAAAAAAAAATGAACAGGGCTCTAATTTATGAGAGAATTTGGATATTTTCATGGAAATTGATCTCAGCTTCAATTGAAATGAATTTTCATTCTTCTCATGTAATAGTCCATCATTCTATGAACAAAGTGTGCTTAAAATTTTCTGAGGGAAATAATTAAAGGCATCAATTCATATGCTTAATATAGGGCTTGCTCACTACCTCTCTGAAGAAATGTCTCTCTTGTAATTTCATATCCATATAGTACCTTGCATAAAGTACATGCTCAATAATTACCAGTTGATTTGACTTTCGTCTTTAAAAAAAAGAAAAAAGACACTGAAGAAACTGTTTTAAAAGACTGGCAACTTCCCCACAGGTTCAGCAACAGCAGCAATTTAGATAAGTTTTCCACCCAATTCTGGATGGATTTAATCACTTGGGTTCATATGTTAATTTGCTACACTTGTAACAACACAGGAACCTTAGATCTGTGAGTAACCAGTGAGAAAGAATATATTTGTTCTCATTTTCAATTGTCTAGGATAAACTCTATTTTATTCACTGATACCAGAAGAAGTCAATTCAAACCAGAACAATAAAAATATTCATTATTTGTGAAGGAGAAAGAAGGGGGGAAAAGGGACAAAAGAAAATGGCACTGTGAAACCACAGAGAAAAAGTCAAAACATACAAGAATCCAGCTGCACAGTTCCATGAGTACTATTTGCAAAAACCTGTGAAATATTCCCTGGGATTGTACAGAAGGTGGTCTGGAAGAATGACTTTGGTGTTTCAAATTTTAAGTGACTTATTTTGTGATCACAAAGAGGTCATCCATTTTTCTGTGTCTCAGTGTTTAGCGGGGGTAATCACAGTTAAAAGAACTACCAGCATTTTTTGAGTTCATACTTATTATGTGCCCAGCATTAGTCTAAACAGTTTATGCATATTCATTTATTTGATGTTTACAAAAACTGATGAAGTACAGATGAGAAAACTGAAGCCAGAAAGTAACCCACCCAAAGTTATACAGCCAACAAGGAGTGAAACAAGGGTTCATATACATGTGTCAGGTTCTAGAATCTGAGGTTCTACAATGCTGCCTGATTTATTAGGCTCTGGTAAATGCCAGGGCACCATGGTATTCATGGCCATTGTGACCAGTGTCAACATTTCTTGGTTGGGTAGATTGAGCATAATCTTTTTGATTAGAATTTTGGAGAGAATAATACAAGAGACATCTTGTCATCAAAGACCATGGAGCTGTCTGACTGTAACAGAGAGCTCCAAATAGCCACTCACTGAATAAATTTTAAAAAATTGGATGTTAAACCTTCTTAACATCCAAAGGAGTATTCTGGGAAAGCAGGGATAAAATACCTGAGCTATTCATGATAGCTACCTTCTATCCAGAGCCATAACGCCTTTCTATTTAAGTGCTGAGAGCTGGAAACTCTCTTAAAACTGGAGTACCTCTTGTCCCCAGCACACATGCACGCGTGCGTGCGCGCTCACACACACACACACACACACACACACACACACACACACACACACACAGTAAGTTAGAGTGTGTATTGGCTTCTCCAGCTAGGAGGGCCCAGATGACTTCAGATTCTAACCAGATGCCTCATTCAAACTCTGGATTTTAAGCCATCATACTTCTTGTCTCATGTCCCATGTCCCCTTCATGGAACATTTAGGAAAAAAATAGCCATGAGCATTGGGTGCTTTGAGATTCCCATTTGGATGCTTTCTTGGGAATGGAAGGTAGTCATTGTACTTTAAAGTCATTTGATTATTTTCAGGTCAGCAGCTCTGCTCCATTACAAAATCTTTGATTGGCCCTTTGTGTTTCTTTGAAGAGACTAATTTCCAATGGAAAGTAAGGGAATTATCATAAAATATTTTATATTGCGTGATGGATACATTTAAGCAAAACAACAACAACAAAAAAGAATAGGGAACACAAATAAAGAAAAGGATATTTTAGTTTTTTCAAAGACTAAGAAAGTCCCACCTTAATCAGACAGTATCAGGTCAGAGTAGTTCTGACAGGATTACCTGGCCCTTAGCCCTTGGGAATTCTCAGTTCTGGGGTGTTTGTTTTTGTCTTCCAACAGAGGTGTGGTATGAAGGGGTCATGCAGAAGGTAAGACATTAAATGCTCCACTTCCTCACTGTCAAGTAACACTGCAGTCAAACAAGGTGAGCTGAAATAACTAGATATGCTTCTACATGGAGCTAATACACTTTCTCAAGCACTTCCTCAACCATTCTTATTTTCTGACCGAAGCATTCTTTACTACTGCCAATTATAGGAGGATGGAGGGAGTCAAAATACCTCTGAAAAATAAAATAGCAAAGAAGTAGAATAATATTTTATGTTGTCTATAAAAGAGGTATTTCATAGTACATTATTGCAACCTGAATGAATTGGAGATTTGCAGCTTGGTTTAATAAAGAAATAATGTGGACGAGCTTTCAGTGTCTTAAAATCAGATTGGTTTAACAATTGTTAGTGGTATAGAATCAACTCTCACATATTTGGTGGGAAACCTCTGTCTAGGAAATCAGGCAATGATGTTGAATAGATTCTAACTTGGATGAATCTCAGTTCTCTAATTTACAAGATAGGGGACCAAACTAAATTATTTTTAAGAACAATTATTGTGCTGAAAACTCTGACTATATTGGGGTGCTCTTGAAGTCATAAACATATACTATGTACTTAGTCACTGTGGACAAAAGCAGGTGAATAGTATTATTTGTACTTTAGTAAAGTTGCTTTGACAACCTATCCTTGATTCGTAGACAGAGTACAGGAATCAAGAATTTCAAACACAATAGCATATTGACAATGTAAGATAGACACCAGAACTTTTGGTGCCCACATTGCCTAGCTGACTTACTAGAACTTTCTTATTGGCTATTTATCCTTTAGAAGTTCACATATAAATTACAGACTACTTGTAAAAAGATCACAATCATCATTTATTTCCAGGGGAACACTTTTATTTCCTCTATTAAGATAAGCCCAGAAACTCAAACAATCTAAGAAATGGGGACGACTCAGTTGCCAATGTAATCAAACACCACTTTGTCAAAGAAAACTTGCATATTCGAAACGGATTATATCAGTTGGCTGACAAGTTCTTGAGCATAAAAACCCACTTAAGCAGACCTAAATGGAGTGGAGTCTATTGCTAAAAGAAATTGATTCACTCAACTCTTTCACCCCCGCCCAGTTCACCTCCTACGCTTGCCACACCTTTTCATCGTTTTTTGAAGCTCCTCCAGTTCTAGTTAGGTTTCAAATAAATTTTGGCATCCTCGTCCAACAGTTAGTACTGAGCACAATTGAAAGGCAGCCTGGTCCACTGGGAAGAACATGAGCTTTGTAGTAAAATAGATCTTCCTTTGAGTTCTCTACAATTTAAAAGCTAGGTGACTTTGGACAAATTATTTACCTTCTCTACTTTGCAGGGTTGTTGTGAATAATCATTAATTTAAGTGAAATAATTTAGCATCACAATGGCATTCCGTAAATAAACTAATTAAATCTAGTGATTATGAAAGTAACTATCTTCATAGGATATCTGGGTGAACATATAAATAATCTGATTATGTTGCTCTCTTCTTAAAAATTTTAATGAGTCCTTCTTGTTCTAAAAATTCCAGTCTTCACAAAGCTTACAATATCCTTCCTGCTTTGATTCTGACCTCTCTAGTAATGTTATGGGCCCCCACACCTTTTGTTACACTCACTGCCCTAACCATACTGAGGGCATTGTTGTGGTTTTCGTGACATGGTCAGAGAAAATTTATGTATGCTCTTCCCTGAAACGTATGCATTCCCTCCTTGGCCTACGGCTAACTCCTAGTCATCTCTTGGCTTCATTTAGTCACTACTACGTTCAGTGCCTTCAACAGACTTTTCCTGAACCAGCCAAGATTATAAGTTACCATAACATCGTTCATTTCTTCTGTCATAGGGCGTACTACACTATTTTAGGTTTTCCTAGTCAGGTGTCTATATCTCTCCCTTATACTGTGACTTCATTGAGAGCTGGATTGTATCTGTCTTGTTATCTCACCATAGCCTAGCAACATACCTGGCACATATTATGCAATCACTAAATAAGTCCTAGTAGACAAACAAATTAATGGATAGTCTCTGATTTTCATTTCTTCATTGGCCAGTTACATGACTTCAGGTAGCCATGAGAAAGATAGGAGCTTTCTATTTCTTTTCTGCATACTACTCCCTGCTCTTATAGGAAAGGAACATGTGGATTACACAGAATATGTAATTGTTAAGGGAAATTCTGTGGGTTGACAGAAAACTGGTTAAGATACTCATTCCCAAGAGGTCAGTCTAAAAGATTCAGGCTTCATCAGTAGAAAGAGGTAATTTAAAAAATTTAATTCTAAACATATGTAGAGTATATACAGGGTGGAGCAAAAGTAGGTTTTACAGTTGTAAGTATGCAAAACAGAGTTTATACTTGTATTATTAATTATTTTATTATTTTTCATACAAACAACTATACACCTACTTTTGCCCCACCTGGTGTGGTATGCTTCCAATTATATATGCACATGTACTTATGCAAAGGAAATATACAGAAAAGAAATAAGGAAATTTTGAATTAGGCACCTCTAGGTATTTTCTTATTTTTTTCCTCATGTTTTTCTGTATAGGCAAATGTGCTGCCATGTCCATGCATTAATGAAATAATTTTTTTAAAGTTAATGAAGATAAAATTTAAAAAAAAAACTCAAGTTTTTATATGCGCCAGGTACAAGAAGAGAATTCTGGGAAACCAGTGATTTTTTTTTTTAATTTGTTATCTGTCACTAGTTTAAGTTACTATTCTCCCCAGGTGTTAGACTGCCTAGGCTTTCAACTGCTCCCTGTACAGAGAACCCCTCACAGGTAATGCACATCTCACTGTGTCTTCAGGATTTACTCCCATGACAAAGTCTTCCCAGAGAAAACATGCATCCAATGAGAAAGGTCTTTCTGCCCCTTCCTGTGAAGTGTTTCAGCACTTAATGTGAGGTCTGTGTTCTCTATTTCTTTACTATTTGCTCAGGGGGTTATTTTGTTCCCTAATTTTCCCACTGTATTTTTTTGCTCCCTATAATTAGGAGCTTGCCTTTCACAGATTTTATGATTTTTAAGATGGCAGTGTGTCCAGTGCACCAAAGAGTGTTCCAAAAGACTATCGATTTAATGAATATTACATAAGGAGATGCATTCTATTAGCAAGTAAGAGTGCAGATCTGTCAACTCCCGGGATATAGGTGATCAGTTCCTAACTTTTTAGGTCATTATGGGTTTTGGAACTCAAGCATGTGCTTTTATCAAGTGCAATAAGTGACAAGTTTAAATTTAAAAAACAAAGGGTTGTGTTTTTTTGTTTTGTTTGGAAAGAAAGAAAACTAGCTTTGGAAATTATTATGAGAACTTGTATCTATAAAGTATGTTGCTTGTAAAAACAAAGGAAAAATAGAATGAAATAACAATGCTATGTCACCAGATCATCAGTGGGTTCTTATCTGTTTACAAAAGCAAAATTTAAAGGACTGCATCAATAACTTTGAATCACAGCATATTTTCTGCTGAATATTTTGACAAGAATTGTTTAAGAATGGTGAATAAATATTTCCTCCTTTTAAGAAATATCAGCCTGACCAGGTGGTGGCGCAGTGGATAGAGCGTCAGACTGGGATGCGGAAGACCCAGGTTCGAGACCCCGAGCTCGCCAGTTTGAGCGCGGGCCCATCTGGCTTGAGCAGAAGCTCGTCAGCTTGGACCCAAGATTGCTGGCTCCAGCAAGGGGTTGCTTGGTCTGCTGAAGGCCCGCGGTCAAGGTACATGTGAGAAAGCAATCAGTGAACAACTAAGGTGCCGCAATGTCAACGAAAAAGTAATGATTGATGCTTCTCATCTCTCTCTGTTCCTGTCTGTCTGTCCCTATCTATCCCTCTCTTTGACTCTCTCTCTCTGTCCCTGTAAAAAAAAAAAAAGAAATATCTGTGTATTAGAAATATGATTTACTATAGAACTTTAAACACTGGTTCAGTTTAACAACATATTATGCTTTTGTGCGTAATCATGTATTGTGTGTCATCAAATTGCTGTGTTTTGCCGATCGCTATTGCTGGTTAAAAATTCCTCTGGTTCACACTAATTGCTCTTAAAAAGACTAAGCCCCTTAATTTTTGGTATTAATTATGAAGAGATGACCTCAATCTTAGGTAGCATCCAAGGAAGGATCAAAAGCATTTCATGGAGATCTGAACATGGTTGACGAGATATCTCCAGAACCATTTGGAAATGATCAGCATTCCTTGTTCTAGACCTGGTGTCCTGAAAATAACACAATCACATTTTTCTGAGTCTTAAAATGCTTCTTTACCTGTGCAAACTTGCAAGGATAGGAGAGAAAGTAAATCAATACCACCACTCTGACCCTCATTCAAACCTCAAGGATTTATGGACTGGCACAGATTTGGAAAGGAAGTGCACTGTGTACTGCACACAGTAGGCATTTCAGTGTTTCTTTATTTCACACTTTAACCATTGAAAAGCCAACCACAGGAATCCAAGTACTGCATACCTCACTGAAGGCTGAGGTTACATCTAGCACTACTACTCAGAATAACAAGGAGAGATATTTAACAAACTATATGGTCTCTTAGAGGAAAATATAAAGGTATGACAGTAATGTCCAAGGCTCTGACTCTAGATGCAGATGTGCTCTGACTTCTAGTGTTTTCCCTTTTCCATCTGAAAAGTGGGAATAATGCCTCTTGTCACTGAGCCACTGGAATGTTGAGGAGACAATAAGTTAGCATTTGAAAAAGATTTAGGGTGAAAGGTGCTATGAGAGTTCAGTATTTGTTAATGTTATTACTCAATCCATCCTGGCCCATTGTGGAAACAAAAGCAACTTCTATTACAAATAACACAAGTTGCTGAAATAATCTTAGGAAATAAAGAATGAATGCATCTACAAAGACAAATAGCTATTAGCTGGATTAGTAAAACCTCATGTCAAGGTTGTAAGCTTTTAACACTAAAACCAATGTTCTTTTAATTTTCTAGGAATAATCATTCTGAAAAGTAAGCTACTTAGTATCTGTCTTTGAAAGGGTGACATTTCTAGGTGCATATTAACAAATATATTTATAAAGACTGTTTCTATTGAAAGACTATTTTAAGCAGAAGTATTCTTTAGCAAAAAAAAAATTATAAAAAACAGATATGTAAGGAAAGGTCCATGTGTAAACTCAGGAAATACTCAGGACTTAACTTCAGAGATTCATTTAGGATCTTAGAAACAGTCAAAGTCCAAAAACATTATATATAATATTTAACTTATTAAATATTTTATCAAATTTAAAATTATTAAACATTTATATATAAACATTATATATAAATATTATATATAATATATTATAAATATTATATATATTATATATAATATATATTATAAATATTATATATAATATATATTATAAATATTATATATATAATATATATATTATATATATATATATAAATGTGAACTGAAAATAGCTATGACATCACCACCTAGCTTTAAGCAATCTTCCAATAAGCTTCTAAAGGCAGAATACTACATTTTCTGCCCATGTACAGCTAATTATCTTAGATTCAGGCCATCAGACATGTCTCATTCCCACTTCTAATATTTCCTACCATGTAGAGGGGTCTGCACTACCATAGCAGTCCTGACATTTCTGTCCTCAGAGAAAGAAGGAGTCACTTAATTTTATTGAGCCCCTTTATCTCCCAGCTCTCCCGGGAGCTGGGTGCCTACAGAAAGCAGACATCCCACTCTCCTATTTCAGACCCCAAGTTTTAGAGGACTACATTATCCACTGCTGGGTATAGAGCAAGTTAGGACTTTCTAGATACAAAGCTTATTATTAGTAAACAATGTGCAATACCAGTTTTATCATTGAGAAAATAAATAATTTATTCTTCATCTATTGCACTTTCTTATTTTTCAATGGTTCAAACGCAGCTGGGGAAGGAAGATGCCCTGTGCCTTGAGCCCCTTAAAGATCCCAACTACCCAAAATACAATGGAAGGTATACCTGGCCCTTTTAGGCCAAAGGAAAGAAAGACAAACTTATGTCTCTAAAGGCTCAGGATAAATATCTTTGATAAAAACTCAGCAAAGTTAAACTGAGCCATTAGAAATGGACTTGTCTTTTTTCTGTGGCTGCTGTAACAAATCTCCATAAACTCGGTGACTTAGAACAACAGAAATTTATTCTCTCACATTCTAGAGGACTGCTGTCCCAAATTAGTCTCCCTGGCCCCACACAAGGAGTCAGCAGGGCCAGTCTCCATCTGAAGGCTCTCATGTCTGGTCCTTGCTTCTTCTAGAGTCAAGTGGCTGACAGCTTTCCTTGGCTTATAGCTGCATCTCTCCAGTTTGTCCCCCTGATCACATTTCCACCTCCACCTCTTCACTGTGTGTCAAATTTCCCACTTCTTACCTCTTAAAATGATCTATGTGACTGCAATTCGGGCTCACTCTGGTAATTTAAGGTAATCTCATCACAAAATCCTTTACTTAATCACACCTGAAAAGACAGTTTTTCTGTTTAAGGTAATATTTACAGATTCTAAGGATTATCACTTAATATCTTTGGGGACCATTTTTCAGCCTACCATACAACATGTAATAATCACAAATAAGTATCATTTATTTCTTTTGCTCCTTCCTCTATATTCTGGAATTTTACAGTGTAAGATACCAAAATATGTGTTATAATATCACAGTCTTAGAGAAACAAGAAGAGAAATTCATCCTAGATTTGGACCAACCAAATAATATTGAAAAGGAATATATAAAGTGATCACCTTTCCTATGCCTACGGGTGACTCACCAAATATTCTAATTCATACATACTTTTTACCTGTTCTGTGGCAAAGTATAAACTAAAAAAAGTAAATAATTCTTACATCTAAACTCAGGACCTTAGTTACCTATAATACTATTTTTAAAATCCTGGTTGAAGCAGTTACCGAAATAGTTCAACAATTAAGCATTGAATCTTTTGTTCTTCATGTATATGGAGCACATGATGAAATTACTGATAGACTGATATGAAATTTGCATTTTGTTATTAAAGTATAGAAAACATTCACCTTTTTAGCTAAGACTCATTGCCTTATTATGCACTCAATTTCATTGTACTTTTTCTACCAATATAAGGTGTTTTGCTTTTGTCATCTTGTTCCACCAATATTCAAAAGATTTGCCTGTTGGAAAGGGTTATTGCTTCCACTACAATGTATAGGAGACTTCTACTAAGCACTCTCACTAGCTAAGAAACTTTTACTAAAGCCCACACATACACTGTTTCAGTATGGGTAGACAGATTATGCTGTGATAACAAACAGAATTCCAAATTCAGCGTCTCACAGAACAAGACATTTATTTCATCTCTTTCACATAACAAGCCAGGGTTGAAGTTCCAGGGTGCAGGGCTGAGCTCTATGCAGTCATTCAGAGGACCAGTAGGACAAGGGCTCTATGGTCCTTTCAAGGTGGCTATGGCTGGCTCCTCCTACTCAGGAAGCCAGAAGGAGGACAGGCATGGAAGAGCGCATGTGTGCAAGAGCTCGAGAACCTGGCCACACCTGCACTGCAAGGGAGACTGGGCAATAGATGTAGTCGAGTGGAAGAAGAGGTTTCAGTGAGCAGCTCGCAGTGTTTGTCATGCACAACACAAATCTCTACTTCAGAAAAACTAGAGATGACTGCATAAGCAATGATCATGGGCTTTAGGTTTATCAGAAGCATTCACACATATAAACAGAAAGGATTCATTCTATACAAGCAACTAGTGATGCTTAATTCAATAGGGGAGAGGTAAAGGAAAGACATGGTACGTTTTACTATAATTATCCCACGTATTAGCTTATATAAATTGTTCTGAATGATGGCAATGCAGAATTTCATTTTTTTAAAGTAAATTTCAGAATTATATAGACTATATATAGGGTGTGGCAAAAGTAGGTTTACAGTTTTGAGTATGCAAAAAGTTTATTCTTGTATTATTATTTATTAATTATTGCATTATTTTCCATATAAGCAACTGTAAACATACTTTTGCCCCACTCTGTATGTTAAGGAGCTTTTCTAATCCAGTTCTTCAATCTATTATGGAAGGAAATAGGCCAAGGAAGTTAAACTTTTCTCAAGGAGCCTAACTGTTGGCCCAGGCTGGGTTCCAAGAGCTGAAACAAGGGTGATAACTGGTGGGCTGTCCTTGTGCTGAGTGAAGAGAAGAATAGAAGAATTCCTAGGCACAGGAAGGACCAAGAGGAAAGGAAATCCCCAATTTTCAAGTCCACTAAGCAGAATACAAGGATAGGGTCTAAAACAAAGATTTCTCCATGAAGAACCAGGCAGGATGGAGCAATCAAGTCCTGCAGGCAGGCTGAGCCCAGAGGCCCAGAGGCCCAGAGGCCATGGCATACTTGGGAGAGAGGCTGTTCTAGATCGTCAAGGAGCTGATGCTTTGACATTCCAACCTTGCCTCTAGCTTGAGGTCTGTCCACTCCCTCCATTTGGAGAAGAGTAATCTGAAGATAAGTCACACACTATGAGAATGCTGATTAAGGCAGGTCAGGAAGGAAAAAAAAAGATCTCACTAATAAAATTAGTAGAACCACCCGCAGGACCCACGTGGGAAGAGAAATTATCTTTCATGGAGAAGAGATGTTATGGCATGGCATGGGAATTAGGTGCACTAAATTTGGATTATAAAAGAGTTTGATTAAATACCCATCTCAGGGACTACATAGCCTTTGATATTGGGCAAGAGATTTATACTCTTTAAATCTTAGTTTTCTATTCTGCAAAATAGGAAATAAAAATAATGCATATATCCTATGCTTGATTTTTTAAATTTAAAAGAAAGAATGTTTAACTGTTTTTAATAAGGTGTAGGAACTCAACATATAACTAGCCATAAATGTTTCAAAGAATGGAATTTTTATTTTCTTTCTTTCTGGATATAAAACTGTTCCTTATTTCTAAAAAGCAATCAATAATTCAACCATATCTTGACCCCATGACCTCCTTGGCTCTATTGAGTATAAGGTGGGGGAGAGGGGAGGTTAAATAATGACAACTGACCTGTGTAGCAAAATATTATGTTAATTTAAGGACATTTCCTGTCTGACATGAGTATTCCCCTGCAAACCTAGGTGTATTTTAACACTATAAAAATGTTATAGTTCAGGAAATGTGGCAGAAAATGTCCACAGGGATATCTCTTCAGCATTCTTTCGGATGAGATGTATCACATGCTAGGAATTCATGACTCCCTGTAATTTATTTAATATTTTCAAAACAGGCAATCTTTTTTTTTTTTTTTAAATCATGACTCTGTCCAGATCAGTATGAATTTCATTTCAAGGACTCCCCGTTCTTTCTTGGGAACCCATCATCACTGGGCATGCCTGTACATCTTCTGGCAAAACTGTGGGAACAGAATTAGCTGGCAATTGGGAGAACAAAAGGAGACTTTTCTAAAGGTGATGAGGCAAAAAGGGATAGCAGATGCCCCTGAGGAACAGGGACAAATGTTAAGGAAACCGATCTACCATCTGAGCACCCTCAGGCCTGAAGCTGAAGGGGACATGCCAGTTCACTGCCTCCTGAAAAAGCCAAAAGGAAAACGTCCAGCCTCTTTCTCACTAAAGATGACTTGCAAAAAGGAACTTGGAGGCTCGGGGGAGGGGTGTTGCAACACCAATTAAGAGAAAGATAAAATTCACTGGTGTGATAAAATGAAAGCGACTTCCCAAATATACTGGGAAAATTACTGGAATCGTTAGATGGTTGCAAAATCACTGTATAATAACTTTATTGACTAACATTTCCTAAACATCTAGTAGTCTCCGGTAATATGTTGACTGCTCCACATGCTTATATTGTTCCCATTGAACAGATTGAAAAACTGAGGTTCACAGAGGTATAATTCTCAGTCTTCAGTAACTTTATGGAATGCAAAGAACAGATCTAAAATCACTTACTTGGAACCTTGCTGGGGAAAGAAGCCTGTTGATAAATGAACTTTTCAGTGATACAGAGATTCTAAGAACATGCTGCTCACATCCTCTTGGATGAACTGATAACAAGTTTTGTGTCTGGAAAGGCATGCTTCTCTGAGGTCACACTGTAGCACTTTCAAAAGGATTTCCCTCAGAGGTGTTTCATCTATTAGTATCAGCGAAAGGATCACACAGAATGACTAATTTTTAGTAATCGTGACCTTCAAGCTTCTGTTGAGTCATTCTCTTCAGAAATAACAATCTGATTCATCAGATCTGTTTTTAACATTAATTATATTTAACATCTGACATCTCTTTTACCCCTTCTCCACATCACTGAATAGTAGAGAGAAAATAGGTCAAGCCAAACCCAAGTTATGGCTAAAATAATCATTGATTATTAGTGATTGCAAATGAAAATTAGTAGCTTCAACATCCCATGAAGTAAAAAAAAAAAAAAAAGTCTTACATTTTATAAGGTAAAAAAAGAACATTAAGTATTTGTTCTTAATGTTTAATGTTTATTTTGTCCACAAATTTTATAATTCTATGCTTTTAAAATAAAAAAAAATGTTTACATGCTTATTCTAAGTAAAATTATCAGCAAAGAAGCATCTACTTAAAATCAGCTGCCTTTCTAAACCTTGTGAAACTGCAAAATGACTTACAGTGAACAGCAAAGGCTCCTAAAATGTTCACTAATGTTTATGTAATAAAATGTGCCCTGGCCTTTCATTAAAAATGGTATTTGAACCCGAGATGTAGGTGTGCAGAAAGATGTCAGCAGCACTAAATCAGCTAAAGTAACTTAGAAAGAACCCCCTTCTCTTCCCTTAATAAAACAAAAGGGCCTGTGGTGAATAGCTGTTGTTTCTGCAAGTCCAGCATCTATCTCTTCCCCTTGATAATGGTGTTCTGAACTCCCCTCACATACTGCCCTGGTGGGACCATCAAATGATGGATCAAAGTGCATACGGGTAGATTGATACTTCTCCCCACCCCTCCTCTCATTTGCCAAGAACAATCAGATAGAAAGACTAGAAATTTGGCCCAAGGACAAAACCTGGTTGGAGCTGAGTTGATGACAACTCCCCAGAGAAGTTGTCCTTATTTCTTCACCACAATCTCTTTCACTATCCTGCTTCTGTCTCTCTGGAGTTCTTTGTGCTTCTGTTTCTTTTCTTAGGTATCAGGAGCTACTCCACAGTCTTCTACTAAATTCCAGTCTTCTTGAAGGTAGTCAGTTTCTTTTGCTTGCATTCAATGCGGGTAGATACTGTTATTAATCCCATTTTACCAAAACTTAAAAAGAATAAATGAGTCCCTTAAGGTCATACAGCAAGTAGGTGAGAGATATTGTAGGTTAATCCAAGACCGTTGAAATCCAAGTCAGGGCTCTTAAAATATTAACCTCCGTGGGGACGAGGACTGAGTCCCACTCTTTGATATGTTGTTTCTGAAGCAGCCAGCACAGTGTTTGGTATATTCCAGATGTTCAAAAGTTTGTAGTAGACTGCATTTTAACTAAATCAAGACAGAATGGCTCCAATCTAGTAAGTAGCCACACAAATCCAAGTTAACATACTGTTCATTCTCCCAATTAAACCCACCACTTGCACTAATTCACATCACAATCATAAACACAGGCACAGTATACTTCATCATCCCTTCTCTAGCACAGCTCGACCCTGACCTACAACAACAACATACATAAGAATATAGGAGAGTGACATGAACACATAGGCGGTGAGAAGGGAGATGAACACATACCCAGTGTGTGTGCATGTGTTTGTTTACTGGAAACACCTATTAATCAGCCAGATTCTTCTTGGTCTCCATTACTTTTCAAAATTACTGTTCCTATACATATGCTTTGATTATAACGTTCTAAATATTTTAATGTGAGCATACATTAGAATTTAGCCTCATTTTTGACTTGTTTATATTTTGCTTTTACTTTGTATCTTATCATATTCTCTTTCTATAAATGATATGAACAGGTGACAAATTATTTATCTCTTTCATTTATTGCCAAACATTACTTTGTGCTTTCCTCTTTTCTACCCAGGGTCCTGATAGGAAAACCACAGTTCCTGGTTTCAAAGGGCTCGCCACTTGGCTTCCGTAGAAGGCCCATTCCAGGGGACCTCTCCCGGGAGAAAACCGAGTTAAAAGATGCTAGATGCTAGTTGAATTATTTAAATCCTTTGACTTCTTCTTATCAAGCATTTACCTAAGCCAATTACAACTAATATTAGCATTTTATAAATAATTACATCAAGTGCTTCTCAGGGTTCAAATTTTAATATGCCATGTCTTTTAATACTAGCTAATGGCTGTTCACATAGTCTCTAACACATAATGCTTACCTCAGATGACATTTTCTGGATAAATATTGATGTCCTCTTAATTTTTTTTCTATGATTTTGCAAATTCTTGACAACTCATTCCCAGAATAAGAATGAAGAGGTAATATGCATGGAACAATTTAAAAACCATTCCAGAATGTACTGTACTCTTTTATTCCTGACCTTACTCCTTCAGAGGCTTGGTAGTATATCTTCAGTTGCTCCTTGATTCTAGCAACATAAACTAAAAACGATGCTCTCTACTCAAAGTGTGGTCCTCACAGTGCCATTTGCATCACTTGGGAATTCAGACTTCAGCTCCATCCTGTGCCTCCCGAATCAGAATCTGCATTTTAACCAGATCCCCAGGTCATTTTAAAAGGCTGAGCATAGTGTGCCTACTCTAAGTGATGGATAGTGAGCACTTGTGGATGCAGCATTGAGATGAGATCCTCATTCATATTTGGGTTCAGTGGAAGGAGTGACAAAACTGACCAATGAGAGCATGATTACCTTAGGAGTGGGGTAGGCTTATCCTCAGACCGTTGGAGGGCCGGACTATAAAATAACTATGAACAAATCCCTATGCACACTGCACATATCTTATTTTAAATTAAAAAAAACAAAACGGGAACAAATACAATATTTAAAATAAAGAACAAGTAAATTTAAATCAATAAACTGACCAGTATTTCAATGGGAACTATGGATGCGGATGCATCCTGTGCTCCTCTCACTGACCACCAATGAAAGAGGTGCCTCTTCCGGAAGTGCGGTGGGCCGGATAAATGGCCTCAGGGAGCTGCATGCGCCCTTGGGTCATAGTTTGGGGACCCCTCGCTTATCGCATTGCCAATCAAAACCCTGCTTGTTAACTCTCTGTCATCTTCTACTCTATCAAAGCAATTTGACTTTGAATGTTTCCACACACATATTTTCTACTTTCTAATGTGGTCAAGCCAAACTTTGCATTGTCCTGAAAATATTGTATGTCTTTACTTACTGTATTACACAGGGTCCTCCAAGGGAATGGAATCTGTAGGATGAAGATAAATATATATGGAATTGGATGATGTTATTATGGAGGATGGCAAGTCTCCCAAGATCTTCAGTGTGAGTCAGCACAGTGGAGACTGCGTAGTTCAGCTCCAGCATGAGTCTGAAGGCTGGAGAACCAGTAAAGCTGATGGTGTAGCTCCAGTCCAGAGGTTGGCAGACTTGTGACCCAGGGAAAACTGATGTTTTAGTTTGAGTCTGAAGGCAGGAAAAAAGTTATGCTGCCCTTTGAAGGCAAGCAGGCAAGAAGAATTCTCCCTTTCTCAGGGGAAGGTCAGCCTTTTTGTTCTTGTTAGGCCTTCAACTGATTGGATAAGGCCCACATACATTAGAGAGGGCAATCTGCTTTCTTCAATCTACTGACTTACAGGTCAGTCTTACATAGAAACACCAAGAATGATATCTGGCCAAATATCTGGCACCCTTGGCACAGTGACTTTGACACATAAAATTAACTATCACACTGATCACGTTGCCATTCCCTTGAATTGTCCTCCCTTGACCACATATCTTTCAAGCCATAATCAAGGCCTGTGTTTTCTAAGAAGCTTTCCCTAACTTCCCTTCATGAATTTCCTCCTCGCCTCAACTGTCTCTGACATTTAAAGAGCCAATACCACATTCCAGTCTAGGACTATTTCCTATCTTTCATGTTCTCCTTTTGTTTTTGGTATATTAGACTTGCTTCTACCCACTGGTAGCATCATAAAATCAGCAATTTTTTCACATTTTACTACAAACCTCATAGCACTCAGATGCTCTCCAAATACTAGATAACTGAGTTTTTATTTTCATAGTTAAGTTCATTAAAACTTTGACCTTAATACTGTTACTACTATAATTTTAAAATTCTAGAATATCCCTTCTACAAGAAGTACTAGTCACTGAAATGAGCATTATTGTTAGGTACGCACTAACTGAGAACTTCCTAGAGATAGCTATGATGCTGAATTTTTAAAGAACCAATTTTTAGTACATAAAATGACACCAATTTAGAGTTTTTCTTAACTCTGACATCGGATTCCCACCCTGACATAGGCTTTGCTGAAAAAAAGCCTTAGGAAATAGTGTATTCATATGTGTAACCTACACAATATTGAGTAGGGAGCAATTATACTGTAATGTCCTAGAGTGACTGTAGCCAGGCAGTTGGGAGAAGAGGTTGGTGACATGAGACAGAAAGGACCATGGTGCTGCACAGTGAATAAGACTCAGCCTACAGTCCATGCAGCAAAGGACGCTTCCCATCCAAAGGTGTTTAAAATGCCCATGGGTTCGTTAGGTCATGTCAGCAAATCAGACTGCCCATGGTAGAAGAGATGAGACTAGGACAGGGGTGCTCAATACATTGATCGCGAAGGAATTGTGGGTAGACTGCATGACATTAAAGAGACATTTGTCTTTTGATTGGCATACAGGGTAGCCAATCTGACGTCTGAACTTTTCCCCTACGCATGTGCGTTAAACCGCGCTAAATTGTTCAGTTACATTGCTGCGTAGTTAGCCTTCAACTTATTTAAAATAAATACAACAAAGGGTATAAAAATGAGTGCCATAGCTGGTCCGAGGAAGAAGCCTAAAACCTACCACTTTCATACAGAATGGGAGGGGATTTTTTTTCACTATGTCATATTCTAAGTGCGTTTGCCTCATCTGTCTGTGTGCCATTGCTATTCCAAAGAAGTGAAATGTGGAGCAGTTTATTCGGACTGTTCATAAAAACTATGACATTGACTTTACCCTGAAAAGAGAGCTCAGAAGGAGAAAGGTGAAAGAAGAATACACAATACTAAATAGTAATAATAGTAACTTAAATAATGATAATATAGAAGAAATAAATTCATGTTTTGCATTTTTATTGTATGTAGATCATTTTGACTTGGTCATCTTATAAGTAGCTCGCAAGCTGAAGAAGTGTGGGCACCCCTGGACTAGGATGACATGCGATCCATAGTACTGAGACGCCGATAATGCCTCTCCTAGGACAGTCATTAGCTCTCATGAGCACACATGGAGGAGAGTGATGGGCACATACAGGAAGAATCAGGAAGTAATGAAGAGAAATGAGTGGGTCTCTGTCCTAAACACCAGACTGCTGCCACTGGCTAGTGTTGCTGTTGGTCTGGGCATTGATATATGTATGTCCTCATAGCATATCCTCGGGCAGTGATGGCGAACCTATGACATGCGTGTCAGCACTGACATGCATAGCCATTTTCGATGACATGTGGCCACATACCAGAGAAGTATGGGGCCGCATACCAAGAAGGACGTTTCATCCTCGGCTCCTGCACGGCCAGGTGCATGAGCCGAGGATAAAACATTTGCTGTAGTGTAGACACTCTGTGCCAGAGGTCTGTAGGCCAAAACAACAGAACTCTGGCACAAAGCGTCTAGTTCTGGGACTTCCGGTTAGGCTGTTTTTCTTGAAGTGACACACCACCCAAGTTATGCTTGGTTTTTTGGCGGATTTTGACACACCAAGCTCAAAAGATTGCCCATCACTGTCCTAGGGTGAGGCTGGCTACATTCTTTCTGACAATGCCACTGGAACATTAGCTTTCTGTTCTTGATAAATTAATTCCCATGCCCATGCCTGTTTCCCTGGTACTTTCCTCTGTTAAAAAATCCTCACTCTTACTTACCTAGGTTGTCTAGACTTGAAAGAGTAAAGAGAACAGTCTACCTTTTAGCTGATGGCTTGGGGAGGCCTGTACTAGTATTCACAGTGTCTGGATCGAAAGTACAAATGAAAGTCCATATAATATGTGTCTAAATAATTAAAAGTTTCAGCCAACAGACATTTAAATCAATTATGTTACAACCTATGTATTCACCTAGAAAGCCAAGTCCAAAGCCAGGAGGCATCATAGCCCTTAGGTATATGTATATCCACAACAAAAACAGCTGTCTTACCACTAAGTTGTACAAATCGAACCAATACAAAGTAAAACGGAAAGAGAAAAATAAAAATGTAAAGGCCCAAACTTCCAATCAAACAAAACTAGCCACCCTTAATCAAAATCTTGGGAGATAGACTGGTCTACTCTTCGGAATATGGACAAGACAAAGAGGCTAATGCAGGCCCAACAGGCTCAGTGTCTGTGGGGTCCAGACAATGGTCTTGGAGAGCAGGAAGCCCAGGCTCAGTGGAAAGAGGCTCAGCCAGCAGACAGCTAGACTTCAATATCTAACATAGGAGCACCAAGGAGGGCACTGTCTTCCCCAGGTCTAAGGGCACGGCTGAGACAGAGTTGGGAGGCAGACAGGGGGCTCTGGTGCATTAGTAAAAGAATTGGCCAGAGCACAGCAGAGAAAATGCAGAAAATATAACACACAGTGGAAAGTTCACACACATACTACCCAGGTCAGAGAGTTAAAAGCTATAGTCTCAGGAAATTTCCACACAAACTGGCATCTGGTATTTTGAGCTGATATTGGAAGGAACTCAATTCCTTCACACTGAGCAACTGGGAAAAACTCCATATATAAAAAGCATATTTGGTGTCAAATGTATAAATAAGAATTCAGGCCTTACTGTGATATACACACACACACACACACCTTAGGCCTTACTGTGATATACACACACACACACACACACACACACTCACACACACACACCTTAGGCCTTATTGTGAGATATATATATATATATATTTAACAATACTCCCCAAAACAAGATGTAGACTCTGAGAACGACCAGGATGGAAAGTGGAAAAAGAGAATTGCCAGAATTTAGGAAAAGAAAAGTCCAGACCAATCAAAGTCAGAAATTATGTTCTTAGTTACAGACCCTGGGATGTTATCCTTATGGTTTTTACTGCATAGCAAAATCACATACAGTTCTCCTTTTAGAGCCAAATTCAAACATTCTGAATATATCCCCTTGTTATCTATATCAGCCTTCTCAGTTGTATTATTTATAGATACCCACACCAGCTCAGGAGAGCCGATTGTGCCCGTCTCTTCTCATCCCTGACTTCAGTGGCTTCAAGATGGGTACTTGAAGTTGGCCTTCGTGGGAGTATATCTTAACACCATAGAAACTGGCAAACACTATAAATCAGAGTTTTTCTTCCCTGACAGAGCCTTTTCTAAGAAATTTACCAGCACATAATTATACCAAGGCCAAAAATGGGTAAAAATATCAGAGAAGTAGCCCTCTTACTTAATGATGTTAATTTCTAAGTAGACTAGATATTTATTGTACATGAAAGCATAATTTATATAGTTATATCTAAAATTTTAAATATCCATATTTCCCTGCTCATAACCTTTGAAGAAATCTGAACTATGAGCAAGAAATACAAGTATTTAAAAATTATCAGTGTTTGCTCCCAGACCTACATTTATTTTATTTAAACATGATTTTAGATGAAACATTTAATTTTTCTAAATGTGATTGTAAAATAAAATGATTTCTTGCCTGGAAAGGTAATAAAAATGAGTTCTGTGTTTCAGAAAAAAGGGGAAAAAATTACCTTTCTGCACCTGATCAGAAAGTGCTACTTAGTTTTTGAGAATAATTTTGAAGAGTACAAAGACATTCTTATGTTGATGGTTTTACTCTGGGGTTTGTTTTTTGCAAATGCCTGAAGCACCCAATCCAAAAACAGGTGTGTGTGCACTTCCTATGGGAAACTGCCGTCCCTTCGGTGCCCTTCTCCTGTAAGAAATTTTGAAAGATTCAAGTTTTCTCCTTCAAGTCATGCTTCAACATGCCCAAGACAGTCACCGCACACCTGCTCCACCTTACCCGCCCGTCACTCATCATCAGCAGGAAGGAAGGCCTTGAGAGAGAACAGGGACACCATGATCACCAGCCACTTGAAGAGCTGGGCGTGGCCTTGGTTGTTTTGAATGTCTGAGGGCATGAAGTTACAACATTTTGGGAAAGTCAGAACTGCAGGGCAGACTCACTCCATGACTCCTGGACTGGGAACAGGGATGGAGAGCAGAGTTGGGAGAATGCGAAACACCTGTGACATGTCTCCATCCCAGTTGGCTTACATGCAACCTCTGTGGAGAACACCGCGGACTAGAGAGAAATTGCCTTAACGACTTCTTTCACCTGAAGTGCCGTTGTCATTGTCATGGCTCAATGTTTTATGGTTGTTCCCAAAACACCTTGGGGAGTTGAACTGGAAAGTTTTTCATTTGAATTTCCTGTAACAATTCTGACCTGGCTGGAATTCATTTGTTCAGTGAAAAGGGAATGTTTCGATGTCTAATGAAATATTAAAAAATACATGTCTTCTTTAGAATACACATTTTATTGTAGACATCTGTTAACTTACTGTGGTAGGTTTAATAGCCTCTCAATATGTCCACACCCTTATCTCCAGAACTAGTGACTATGTGACATTACATGACTAAAGGGGACTAAATCATGAGTTTTAAAATGGGGAAAGTATTCTGGATAGTCCAGGTGGGCCCAATGCAATCACAAGGGTCCTTGAAGAAGGAAAGAGGTAGGTCAGATTGATTTAAATTATGCGCCGCTGATTTTGAATGTGGAGATGGGTCTAGAGCAGTGGTTTTAAACCTTTTTTGAGGTACCGAACCCACCAGTTTCATATGCACATTCACCGAACCCTTCTTTAGTGATAAATAAAATATGATTTTTTTTTTCCAAATTCAAGACATAGGTATATGTTTATTTACTGGTGCACAAAATGGGCCGTGCATGAACATCACCTTGCTCAAAGAACAAAACCAACAAAGAGCATGAACTCACAACAAATTACGGTATTTATTCTGGCCTCTGCGGTAGAGGCTTCTCTGAACCCCTGAGACCAACTCATCAAACCCCTAGGGTTCTATAGAACCCAGGTTAAGAGCCACTGGTCTAGAGCCAAGGACTACAAGCAGCCTCTGTGGGCAGCAAAAGGCCACGAGTTCTCGCGCAGAGCAACCGGCGCAACACAGCCCCAGCCCCGTGGCCACCCGATGCCAGCCCACAGGAGCTGCAGCAGACTTTAGCTCTCCAGAACCAGAGAACACATCTGTATTGTTTTAAAACACTAATTTGTTATAGCTACCAGAGGAAATGATTATGTTTACAAAGCAAAACTTATAAGTCTGTTCAACTCAAAAACAAACAAGCAAACAAAAAACAAAAAAATTGTTGCCCTGGCTAAATAGCTTAGTTGGCTAGAGCTGTGTCCCAAAGAGCAGAGGTTGCTGGTTCGATCCCTGGTCAGGGCACACACAGGGACATATTGCTGTTCCTCTCTCTCTCTCTCCCTGCCACTTTCTAAAATCAATAAAATACACATTAAATAAAACTTGTTCAGTGTTTATGGGGGCACCTGCATCTGAAGTTCACAAAATCAGAGATGTGATTACCTTTCATCACACACTATTAATATCACAATTATATGTAAATGACATTCCAGATTTTATACCCAAGATACTCGTGCTTCATTAACACTGTGTTTATTTTAATACTAAAGGATAACTTTCAGAGTTAAAGAAAAATATATTGATATCATTGGTAGACATAGCTATATATAAAACACAGAGTCAGCACTGACAGAGGAGGAAAGTCACCAGTTAATTATGATAACTTGACTTTTGACCAGTAAAATCTCACATTCGGAGTCTGTGTGCGTGTGTGTGCGTGTGTGTGTGCGTGTGTGCGTGTGCCTGTGCGTGTGTGCGTGTGCGTGTGTATAGCTGGAGGGATTGTAGGGAACAACAACAACACCCCCCCACATTTTCATAATATTATTAAGACTACAAGGTAAGTCAAAGTTTGATTACACACCCCCCAAAAATAAAGGTGGGGTGTCAAGGGGCACGGGGAGGGAAGAGCCCACCAGGCACTGGTTTGGGAGCTGTGTAAGTGAGGCTGACCGGATGCCAGGGGGCGACGTCCACGCAAAGGAGACCCAGCCTCACCAAAGAGACAGAAATATAGGTTTTAACTAACGTTTCCCTGACCTAAGAAATCGTAAGATTAAAAAAAAAAAGGTATTCTATAAGGAAGAGGCCCACCTGGGAGAGAAACGAACCTGAGACAGCCTCCGGGAGCAAAGTCTGCTGCTGTTCTTGTTGTTTTCATACAGCAGATAAATGTGTGAGGACCAAACGTGGCCTCCTGGCTTGGAAAAAGGCATCTCTGACGTTCATTTGCTGTGAAATAAGCAAAAACAGGGTAAAAGCTTAGAGAGTAGATAGCCAAGTCCACTCCCGTGATGGGGTTGGGGCCACTTATCTAGATTTAGGGGTGCAGCAGCACGAACCCTGAACCATGAGTTTCTCTTCACTTAGCAGGCAGCAATCAGCGGAGGGGTCTCTGGCTGTAAGTCTCAGAACTGTGCGCTGAGCCACGCGTGACAGCAAGTAGGGCCTGAACCCATTTGCACCTGAGGTAGAATTGGTGCCTGGGAGCCTTAGAAAAACAGAAACTGCCGACCCTTCCTCAGTAAGCACCCAGAACTCCAACGTCCTGTCTAGGTGAACAGATGAGGGTCTCCTGATGTCCATTCTTGCGGGGGCCGCATTCATTTTCTCTGTATCTGCTTCATGGTTCCCCACATACCATTCTTATTTTGCAGTGGTGGCCAGGGATCGGCTATCATGGCCTTCCTTGTCTACAGAGCTGGCTCTGCTTTTAAAAATCGAGTAGGGCAGGAGTTTACAACACACAGATGACTTTTCCTCTTCCCCACCCACGTTATTAAAGCTGCTCAATTTAGGCCCCAAAGTAGTAGTTTGTGAACTGTATTGTTTCATGGGGCCGGTCTTAAAACCTAATAAAAGAGGTACAAGCCTCCCACACCACCCAAACAGAAGACTATATGTATTCACATATTTATACAGCAAATGCCACATATATGTGCAGGGGTTCATGAACCCCACCAAAGGCCATTTATGGAAGCCCATGTCAATAAAAACCCCTGCCTTAGGATTGTGTCACCCTGGGTTGGGGTTGCCAAGAGCTTTACAAAGAGTGAGAGAGGGAGTGTGATGATGCATGCACCTTTTCTTTTTAGATAGCTTGGTTCTCTCCATGAGCTGTTGAAGAGTTGAAAAGCAAACAAACGTCAACAGTTCTGAATCCCAACATTGTTTAATGACAACCTTCCCATGTTTGCCAACTTGCTGCTTAACAACAATCCTGTTGACACTGTGTAAAAAGCTTTCCAGGTCCTCCCAGGTAAATAACCCACTCCTACTGATCACCTGGCCGCCCAACTGAACTCTTTCATACACACAGAATTCATGAAGCTAAGTCATTCTCTTTGCCAAATGTACCTTGACGTAGTACAGATTTTCCTTCTTCGTGGGGCCTTTTCATATATTAATCTCCGCAAAGACAGTTATAGGGAAGCATCAATTTCAAGTGAAAACTTTATAACTAAAATGAAATAAATTAAGTTTTTATATTTGTAAAAATGGTAAGCATCTAACTTTTCTGAACCATGCCATTTTGTCTTGTTTTAATATGTACAGCATGTGACTCTTTGGACACATGAAAAGATTTTTCAGTTTCCTTTTAGTTTTCATTTGCTGCTGAAATCTTATCGAACTATTCAAAATTCAGCAATGTGTTTAATGACTGGGAACAAGGAGGTAAAGTTATTTGAAATGACAATAGTCATGGGAGAAGTGGTCAGTTTCCTGAGAAGGAAAAAGAGCCACCAAGAGTCAAAGGAAGCAAAACTTTTGATGTAGAAAGGGCGAGTATGGAGTGGATGGCAGATAAACAACATTGTGCCTTTGCTGGCTCCCTGGCAAAGGTAATTTAATCACATAATTTGATCCTCGCAGTACAACCTGGCAAGATGCCTGGGGCAGGAGCAGAGAACTAACCCAGGGAAGCAGGGGGTGGGGTGTGGAATTTGTTGGGTTGGCTAACCAGGCCCTTCCCTAACAGCCAAGAAGGAAATGGATTACCTGTGGCTGTGACTTAAGAGAGCTGTGGCCAACAAGACCAGTTGCCTGTGTAGATTTCTGCCAAGTATAAGAATAGTTCCAGCTTTCATGGCGGTTTTACTCAACTTTTGAAACAGTTGGAAATGTCTGGAAAAGTCAGGCGACTTAACTATAAGTGGCAAAAGAAAATAGAAAAGTTTTCCTAAAGTCAAAAGTGATTAGGTTGCTAGAAACAACCTTAAACCCAGAGCTCAGAGTGGAGGTAGACAGATCATCTAGGACAGGATCCTGGTATAAGATGAGTCCGAATTGGAATCGCATAAAATTTTTTTGAGGAAGAGACAGGTTATAGATATAGATTAATTGCCCCTGACTCTCACATTTTATATATGAGGGGCTTCACAGAGCTTCCATGTTGTTGTATGACTAACCTAAGTCCTGTAGTTAGTGGCAAACCTAATAGTCTCCAAAGTCCCTGAGGACTAGTTCAGGGACTCCGGAAATTGAGAAACAGATGTAAGAGATAATATATTGGAAACCCTGCTGTTGATTAACAACTAGAGAAGTTACAAATTAGCGAGAAGATATCAATTGTAACCAGGTTTGCATAATTTCGAATGAATTTTAGTGCCTGCCCCATAATTCTTGGAAAAGTTTTGGAGGGTGGTTAGGAAGCTTATTTTTGAAAAATCACATTCTAATTACTCTTTCTGTAACCATGCCTACAGAAAACAACAACAAAAAACCAACAATCATTATAGTAAAGCACTTTTTCCACTACATATGTCAAGAAAATGACATGATCTGTATTGTTCCTTTTATTTAAATGGAAAGTTCTGGCCCTGGCTGGTTGGCTCAGTGGTAGAATGTCAGCCCAGTGTATAGATGTCCCAGATTCGATTCCTGATCAGAGCACACAGGAGAAGCAACCATCTGTTTCTTCACCCCTCCCCCACTCCCCTCTCTCTCTCTCTCTCTCTCTCTCTTTGCCTCCCACAGCCCTACTCGATTTCGAGCATGTTGGCCCTGGGCACTGAGATAGCTCCATGGCCTTGCCTCAGGGACTAAAATAATTTGGTTACCAAGCAATGGAGCAGCAGCCCCAGCTGGGCAGAGCATTGCTCAATAGGGGACTTGCTGGGTGGATCCTAGTTAGGGTGCATGTCATTCCCTGCCTCTCACTTAATAAAAAAATAATCATAATAAAATAATAAATAAATAAATAGTTCTTAGGAATGTTCAGCAATTTATCCATATTGTGGATGATTTAAAATGAAGACTCCTAATTATTTCTATTTATAAATTGAGAACGAATTTTAAGGTAGGCAGTACTATTGGATTCTAATATCCCCATGCACTTAAGAGCTGAAGGTGTTCTAAACATTTTTAATGTGAAGTAAATACAAAAAAGTCTGACCAGGCGGTGGCGCAGTGGATAGAGCTTCGGACTGGGATACGGAAAACCCGGGTTCGAGACCCCGAGCTCGCCAGCTTGAGTGTGGGCCCATCTGGCTTGAGCAAAAGCTCTCCAGCTTGGACCCAGGGTCGCTGGCTCCAGCAAGGGGTGGCTCGGTCTGCTGGGGGCCCCGTGGTCGGGGCATATGTGAGAGAGCAATCGGTGAACAACTAGGGTGTTGTAACAGCAATGAGAAACTAATGGTTGGTGCTTCTCGCCTCTCTCCATTCCTGTCTGTCTGTCCCTATCTATCCCTCTCTCTGACTCTCTCTCTGTCCCTGTAAAAATAAAAAAATAGAAAAAAAAATTTTTTAAATACAAAAAGAGAGACATCTTGACTTTATTGTTATTATTTTAAAAAGAAACTCTGCTGGAAACTTTTCCAAAGCTTTTTAATATCATACTACACAAAAGTAGGGAAAAGACTTCTAGGTAGTTTTCTGTGGTTTATTAAGAAACTTTATCAATTGGAATATTTATTAGTATTACTGAATTATCGAAATAAAAAAATATTGACCAAATTCTCTGTTCTCTACATGCAAAATTTACCTTAAATTATTATCTCAGATGTAACTTTGATGTATTATCTCAGTTGAAATTTGTAGCAGTAAAACCTCATCGCTATAACTATTGTTTTTGATGTTCTGCATATAGAAAGAATGGTTAAGATATACTTAAAAGAAATATGGATCTTAACTTAAAAAAAAAAAGCTCAAGAACCATAAGATCAGTTCTAAAATATAGTTAAAATGTGGTGGTGTTCTTTTCACTGGTATTTAGTTTCAAATGCTGTTTGCTTACAGGTGGTTTTATTTAGCCTTGGATTAAAACACAATATACATTTGACCATCCAATGAGATGATACAAGGCCATGATAGGATTTTCTGGAGCCCAACACTGTGGCACTCTATTAGGTGACTCCAAATAAGAGTTTTATTATTATTATTATTATTAATTTTAATGGGGTGACACCAATAAATCAGGGTACATATGTACAACGAAAACATCTCCAGGTTATCTTATCATTCAATTGTGTTGCATACCCGTCACCCAAAGTCAAATTGTCCTCTATCACCTTCTATCTGGTTTTCCCTGTGCCCCTCCCCTCCTTCCTATCCCACCCTCCCCTCCTTCCCCCCACCCTCCCCTCCCTCCCCCCACCCTCCCCTCCCTCCCCCCACCCCGTAACCACCACTCTCTTGTCCATGTCTCATAGTCTCACTTTTATGTCCCCCCTATGTATGAAATCATGCTGTTCTCAGTTTTTTTTCTGATTTACTTATTTCACTCCGTATATGCCAAACAAGAGTTTTGAAAGAAGTGAACCCTGTCCTTTCTATTTTTATAATTTTCTTTTTATAAAAGAAATTTAATTTTACATGACTATTTTGGTATTTCAATAATAAAAATAAACTAGTTGAAAATAAGCCGGTGTTAGTACCCAAAAAGCATTTTGATACAAAGAAAGAAAGGTCTAAAGAATTTTCCATTCCTCTGATGAGGACTATGATAAATACCAAGTGTTATACCAGTATAATTTGTATTACTCTTAATCACCAACGTCCATAGGGTAAAACCTTATAGAGACACTATCTCAGTAAGAAATGGAGTGTTAAGACTTATCAATGAAATCTTTATAAGCCATAAACTCAAAACTTCAAGAGTTTTCCAGAGAACAGTATACATACTGTACCATTTATTTCCTTTTAGAAATATTGTGAGTAGAATATTTTATAGAATTTGAAATGGGAAGCCTAGAGGAAGAGGAAGATATGCTGTGGAGTTAAGGATGATGACAGTGGCTAGTAAGGGAGTAGGCCTTGTTTCTCAGTTTCTCAAGCATGAAAAGGCAACAGCAATGAGCGGGCAAGTGGTGAGTGTGTTCTGCCAGGATTTAGGAATAAACTGATGGAGTTCCAAGCAGAGTGACTCTGCATATCACTTCCATCGCCGAGAAACCTCCCCAGCAAAGCTTCTCAATTATGTTTCCAGTTGAATTATCAGAAAATAGTCTTAATCAGAGCACTGGCTTACCCTCCATGAGAACTTCCATATTATTTATGGTATTTAGTTCATTTTAATTCCAGAAAATGCAAAGAAGCCAGAAAAGAATCAGTTCATCTTGAGTTGCTGATCTTGGAACGTACTCAAGCCAACCTACCAATGCCAACACCTTTTTCTTTGTCATCTTTCTTTAAAAAATTTATTAATCTGCACTAATCCTTTGAATATAGACTGTCTCTTTAGATTAACACAAGTATTTAGGATTTTTGTTTAACTTGGTTAATAAAATTCTAGCTTATATTTCCTGGTTACATTAGAGAGTCTGATACATTATAGGCTTCCTTGAATTTTCTGCTAATGTGCCCACACCAGCTTCAGGTTCTGCACTTTGCCACTGGTATGTACCTGTTCTTCTTGATGGTAAATGGTCTAACTGCATGTATTTCCATTGTACCCAGAAAAGGGCCAACCAACTCCAGGTTTAAAGAAAAAACTTAACTAGAAATCTCAGTCACTTCCAGGTATCAATAACCTTAACACTTTATTCAGGTCATACAATGAATAATACTTATTATAATTCCCTTAGTGCTATGCATAATATCTTTTTTAATTAGAAGATAAAGAAATATGAAAAATTTATAATACAATGTGAATTCAAAATTTGGATTAACTGATGTAATTATTTAATCACAAACACAGACCCATAAAGAAAACAGAACGTTGAAAGAAAGGAAGGAATGATGGAGAGAGAAAAGAAAGCTCCCGTGTGATCTCCAATAAAGTGGCAAAAATATAATCTTTAACATCACTTTTGTGAGGAAACAGTAATGTAAAAACAGGAAAGGAGGACTGGATAAAGAAGATGTGGAACATCTGTACAATGAAATACTACTCAGTCATAAGAAATAATAATATAGGGTCATTTATGACAGCATGGATGGACTTGAGAACATTACACTGAGCGAAAAAAGTAAATCAGAAAAAGCTAAGAACTGTATGATTTCACAGATAGGTGGGATATAAAACTGAGAATCATGAACGTAGATAAAATTGAAGTGGTTACCAGGGTGAGGGGGACATGGAAGAGGATGATCTAGGGGAGCAGTAAGGGAATGGTGTAAGGAAGGACAAACATATGGTGATGAAAAATGATCTGACTCTGGGTGATGGGTATACAACATAATCAACAATTCAAATGCTATAGAAATGTTTGCCTGAAATCTATGTACTCCTATTGGTCTATGTCACTCTATTGAATTTAATTTTCTAAATAAAATTTTTAAAATAAATAAATAAAAATCAACCTCAACTTTATGCTTATTTATAAAAATGAATCAAGAGAGCTCAGGTGGAAGACAGTAGTAGCCTGAGTTGAGCATTCACTCATTCACTCATTCATTCATTCAATCAGTCAGTCCTCACTAAACAAAGAGAAAGGTACTTGAAAGGGAAGAGTTTTCTTTCACGTTCTTAGACTTCAGCCTTTCAATCTAAGACTAGATCTCTAAAATGTTTAGGTACCCACCTACCTAGGCAAATGTTTATGTAAACACATTACTGCTTGTGAGTGTTTCTATGTTCGAATGCACCTTGTGGTTGGGGATATTGTTGATGGAAGGGTAAATACGAAGGATGGGCATAGCATGGAACTGTTACCTATACATGTATAAGCTAAAATCATTTGACCAGTTCTTCTGAAATATAGCCAACTCTCCATATGTTTACTAGTTTATTCATTGATTTATTCAATTGTTGATTTTCTTCCAAGTATTTACTGTATGAACCTACCATCTACCAAGCATTAACCTTAGCACAGCTATTTTTCCTTTCAGAAAACTACCAGTCTGGAAAATGAGATATTGTGAGTCTATAGAGGAAATAACTCAGATACTCCTGAGTTTATTTTACTAATATCAAAATGATAACTTGTAAAAATAAATAAATAAAAAGAAAAAAGAAAAACCAAATACTGAAACAACAATATTATCAAAATTAGATATCTACCTAGGGGTCTATTAATCTTAAATTAACAATTACTGATGAAAATTGTAGCATAGGCACAAGCTTCTAGGCAGTAAAAAAAAAAAAAAAAAAGCAAACTGTGAACGAGACCGCAATGAATAAGGGTAATTTATCCGTTTCTACATTGAAACTACATCTAAAATCATCTTTGTCTCCTTGAAATAAGATGGATTCTTTCTCTGTTCTTTCCTTCTCTGTCTTCAAAAAATAAGATGGGATCTTTAATAAGGTTATGAATCTCTGTTCCTATCCAAACTGGGGGCTCAAGACTGAAGTATACATATTTTGGCAGATGACAAATACTTCAAATGGAAATTTTAATGACTTTTCTCTTTTAAAGCCAGTGCCCTTTAAGAAACTAGAGTTATGTTTATGTGTAAGTCTATAACAAAAACTCAATAGAAAATATTATAAATCTCTACTTTGGAGATGACTTAATCAAATCTTTAAAAGGCAAGTAGAAGATTGCAGCATATCCCTGCTTTGCCATCCGAGTGTTGCTCAGCGGGATATGATGGTATCTGAGCTTGCATGGGCACCTTCCCTGCCTACATTCCAGCCCATTACTACTAGGGGATTCCAGGCAATAGTTGAAGTGTGCTGTCATTTTCAATTAAAATAGAACAAACTTGAAACTTAGTCCATATATGGTGGAAGTTCATCATTCCTCATAGTTTCTCCAGAATTTTCAAAGAGAAAAAAAAAAGAGAGGGTAAGGATGGTGTGTGCTTTTGCTAGTTAACTCTGGTTCTGAACTGCTGCCTTAAAATTTTTAAGGATTGTAATGTCCTCCCCAAGGGTTATGTCTGTACTACATGCCATGTGACCCCTGAAACAGAATATAGAACTTTCTTCTTGATTTCCTCCTAAAGTATCATCCACACTAGTCTTGTGGGTATGTAGAACTTCATAATTAGAGCTTTAGAGATTACAAGGAAATTTACATACTTAGCCTCCTAATGCCTCTTCTTCAAAGCTTTCCTCAAATTTTTCTACTCTCCACAGCTTATGCAGAACAGTTATATATACTTTACTCCCTTGCATAACAACAGTCACATCAATATGCCAGCCTAAACAACGAGCTGCACACTCCTCCTTCTTCCTTGTAGAGATACCACAGAGATGCACTGAAATTCTAGACTTTGCTTTATTCCAGCCACCCACTCCACCCCTGCCATTAGATCCTTTAGGGAAGGGGGAACGCTATTGATGAGTTTTGTCGTTCCCCGTGTGAGCCAAGTTAGCTATAAGTGGGTTTTAAATAACCATTTATTTAAATAACATTTATTTATTTATTTGCTTGTTTTTTCCATAGCATCACAGGCAAAACTCTTCTATATAGACGGGCTTGTGGATCACCTACAGGTTGCCCATAATTATAATCTCAAGATCCAATCTCCAATTGGTCATGCCAAGACATTCTAGTTAAGGAAAAGAAAGAAACAGAATGTCTAGAGCATCTACTCCATGTAAAGCATGGTAGATCTATGTTCACAACAACAACAACAAAAATAAGTATTAGTGTTCATAGTTTTTTTAGATTAGGAAGCTGAGATCCTTCCTAATCTAAAGCATAAGAGAAGTAAATTGCAGAAAACTGTGATTATCAGAGGTAGGGCCAAGGACTGAAATGAACTCAGATCTTCAAAATTATGTGCCTTTTATCATATCTCAGTGCTAAGAAAAAAAGATGTGAAACTGTATAGTTGCCCCCCTTAGTCATGGGGAATACATCTTCAGAACCCTACAGGATGCCTGAAATTGTGGATAGTATCAAACTCTATATGCTGTTTTTTCTTATACGTGCATACCTTTCATAAAGTTTAATTTGCAAAGCAAGCATGGTAAGAGATGAATAACACCAATAATAAAATAGAACTATAACAATATACTATAATGGAAGTTATGTGAATGTGGGCGTTTGTTTCAGGGTATCCCTTGCTGAGGTCTTTGTATAGCTAGGTGTACTGCTTTCTGGTGCAGTCCTTTGCCATCAGTTGGAACACATTTCCTGTTCAAGTCTTCCACCTACAAATTTAATACCTTTCCATCTGAACTAAGTACTTATCACATGCTGTGGTTGTCACTTTTGCAGTATGAGGTACAACAGAAAAGCGAGCACACATTTCTTTATACTCCTGGACAATTATGTCTTACCATAGATTTTTAGCAACCTTGCCCTATAAGTTCTTTTGATTATGTTGAGAACTTTACCTTTTCACTTAAAGGTATTCTTCATGTTTTCTCTTTGGCATACCTGACTTTCCAGCATCCTTCGTCTTGTGCTTTGGTCCCATTATTAAGTAAAATAAGGATTGCTTGAGCACAGGCACTGTGGTACGGTGAGCATCGATCTGAAAACCTAGTCAGCTGCCCAGTGACTAATGGTTGGAGGACACACGCGGCATGCATCTGTTGTACGGGAGAAGCTCCACGTCCCGGGCAGGACAGAGCAAGGCTGCATCAGGCTACTCACAAAGACGTGCACTTCACAACTTTCTATTTATTAAATTATTTATTTCTGAAATTTTCCGTTTCATATTTTCAGATCATAGAGTTGACCATGGATAACTGAAACTGCAGAAAGTAAACCCACATATGGCGTTGGGGAAGGGGGTATGTCCTACATTTTGCAGTATTTATCCTGCCAACCCTGGGGAACTTTGTTTCCGTGGCTTTCTTAACCAGCCTCCCAGATTCCCCCAGCAGGTGATGAGGTCTCATGGTAAATCACACAGGAGGAAATAGACTGATGATTCCAAAGGAATCCCTTCTTATCCCAGCTGGAGCAAATTCAGGCTTTCATTTCAAGGGTCAATAAGTATGTACTGAGTTAAGACATAAAGTGGATTGGTAAACTGTATGTTTGAAATCAATTGGAAACTAAATTTTTGGATTGATGACAGATTTGGAGGAGGTGAGAATATCACTTGATTGGAGACAAGAGGCATAATCTGGTGGTAAGTGCGGGCACACGCGCATCTATCTATAAGTGGATACTGATATCCCCACTCTTGTCCCTGCCTTTAGAAAACTAGTTAAGCAAAAATGGAGAAACCTAGCATTGCAGCTAGCATACTGTTTGTGTGTTTATGTGTTTGTGTGTAGGGGGGGGGGTTGTGTTAAAAAATATATAACACAAAAGTGGTTTACAATTTAGTAGCATTATTGACATTGTCGTGCAGCCATCACAGTTAGCTATTCAGGACATTTTCATCGTCCCAAACTGAAACTCCATCCCATTAAACAACGACTCATCGTTCCTCCCATATTTCAGCCCCTGGTAACCACTATGCTACTTTCTGTCTCGATGAATTAGACTATTCTAAGCACCTCATATATGTGGAATCAGAAAATATCTGTCCTTTGGTGCTGGGATTGTTTCACTCAGCATAATGTCTTCACTTTCCACCCCACTGTTTTCACTAAGCTGTTAAGTATTGCTTCTCTTTGCTGCCACTGGATAGTGGTAACAAAGTCTCAAGGGTGAATGAAATGCAGTGGAGCTGAGAAAAAGAAACATAGATTATCCAAGTAGATGAACCAAGTAAGAATACGGTCTGTTTTCATAAATGTTGGCATTTGAGCAGATCAGCAAAATTCAACTTGACAAAAGGAGAGCTTTATGTACCCATTTTGGTTATTCATGTACATCGTAACATTTTTAACACTTGGATTGAGAATTGAACTTAATTTTCTGTTCTAGTAAAGATTTATCAAGTCCCTACCATATTAGATATCAAGAGAATGAAATAAAGATCCCACCCCCAGTAAAAAACAATGTGAAAACTGTTTCTTAGACCCATCAGCAGTCATTATTATGAACACTACTCTGAAATATATAGAAGATAACTTAAGGGTTAAAAAGAAAGTTTTACTGGTGTCTTCAATGAATATTATTCCGAGGGAAGAAAGTCAGCCTATTAAAGGAAAAACATTGTTGATTTAATATAATGGAAAGTATATTAAGAACAATGCATCTCTGGTGAAATAATGTTTAGAACCCAGTCAACAAAATAAGCCAGATTGCTGTAAAAAGTTGAAATATTGTATTTCACCATTCCTAAGACACAGATTCCCCCCCCCCCCCTTTTAGATCTCTAAAATTGAAAGGCATCTTAAGATCTATGGCTGAAACTCAGTAAACAGAATATCAAAAAGTATCATTGTTTTTTCCTTGGGGTTTTTTGCCTTTCTTTTCCAAGAAGGTTTGAGTGTGTGTGTCTCTGTGTCTGTCCTTTGTTTTCAAGAACTTGTTTAGGAGTCTTCCATTATCTGATGTTAATGATTACATGAGGCCAGAACTAAAATGGTGCAGAACTCAGACCTTTATTTTTATTTTATTCTTCTTTGGACCATCACTGAGGAGTGCAGGCACCCAAGCAGAAACAATGTCTGAAAATAGGGATGTGTAACTTGAGCCTTTTTTGTGGAAGATTCTGGAACATACCTGCCTGTTTTTAAATCTTGCCTAGCTGTGTCATCTGGGACAGGTTAGTTATGCCTCTCTGTGCCTCAGTTTACTCAAGTGGTGAATAATGGTATCTACCTCTGTAGGTCAAATAAGCTTGTAAAATATGATTTTTATGTTTGCTCGCTTATAGGTTGCATTGGGGGCTGGGCAGCGCCAGCTATATGTGGTCTGTGAAACTGCAAGTTACCTTCTTGCTTAGGATGGCCATTGTTTTGCTGGTGTTTGCTGGAGGAAAGGTTTTTGTGCCAGAAAGTTTTGAAAAGAGAGAGAAGAAGGAGAAAGAAGCCATGTTTGCAGAGTGAGAGCAGAGAGAATGCAGAGTGATGAGAGAGAAGCCATGTTGGCAGGACAAGAGAAGGTGTGCAGATGGGGAACCAGAGGTAAGGGGCTTTGTGAGCTCCACTGAAACTGGTGAGGCCTTTGATTCTAGGAAAACCAGAGAAGATTCTCCTGTTTGTGGAACTGGAGAATGTATCAGGGCTTTGGGTACTCTGAATGAGTGAAAGGGAAGTGTTTTCCCTGTATGTTTGCTCATTGGCCTGTGCAAGACTTTAATAAAGGAATGGCCCACCATTTTCTGGCTCAACTGTTTCTTTACTGTTTGCCCGAATTCAGTGGGAACCTACATGTACATGGCCACGAAGGCCATGACCACTGGCCATACATACCTTATAACATTATAAGGATTAAGTGAATTTAATACAAACAAAGCACTTAAAATAATGCCTGACACACTAAATACTCTCAGCTGGTACTTGATAGCACTGTTTCTCAGTTCCTTAGTGATCTAAGCCCATGTGTTTATGTCCCTTATTTGGGATAACTCCCAAAACTCTACCTGCATCACGGGCCTTTCCCTTGGACCCTAGCTACCTTTATGGTATTATTTACTCCACTAGAATAGCTACTCATATCTCAACATTGATAGGTCTAAAAAACAACTCTCAATTTCTTGGCCATCATATTGTTGCTCCCCCAGTTTTCCTGCTATCCATAGATGGCCCTAAATCACCTTTAAATTATGCTGTTGGTGTTGTATCACATCCCATATCAAAGCTATCAGCAAAGCTTGTCAGTTCTACTTTCAAAATATATCCAGATTTGACCATTTCTCATTACCTCCCCTGCATGTCCCCTGGTCCAAATTATCAACTCTTTCTTGAACAACTGGAGTCGTTTCCTACTGATTTCTCAGCTTCCTTCCACCTTGCTTCCTAAATTATTTTATCCGAGTGGTCCCTTTCAGTTGTGAGCCATCATCACATGAGCCCTTTGCTCAAGAGCCTACAATCATGCCCCATCTCTTCCAGAGTAAAGCTTAAGACCTAGCACAACCTATCAGGTGGGGCCTGAACTGGCCCCACACAAACCCTTACATCTCATTCCTCTCTTCACTCTGCTCCACCCACTCTGATGTCTTCAGAAGGCTCACATACCATCCTGCTTTTGCTAGTTTGCCTTTCCACCAACGTGCCCTTTCCTTTCCTTTGGGTCTCTTATCGATTGGCCCTCCTTCCCTGACCATGATGTGGAAACAACTTCCATTTTCCTCCTAACTCTGTTTCTTTCTTTCCTTTTCTTTTTTTGATGACAGAGATAGAGAGAGAGTCAGAGAGAGGGACAGACAGGAAGGGAGAGAGATGAGAAGCGTCAATTCTTTGTTGCGGCTCCTTAATTGTTCATTGATTACTTTTTCATATGTGCCTTGACTGAGGGGCTACAGCAGAGCTAATGAACCCTTGCTCAAGCCAGCGACCCCGGGTTCAAGCTGGCGAGCTGTGCTCAAACCAGATGAGTCTGTGCTCAAGCTGGTGACCTCGGAGTTTTGAACCTGGGTCCTCTGCATCCCAGTCCAACACTCTATCCACTGCGTCACCGCCTGGTCAGGCTTAAGTCTGTTTCTTACTTCATTTTACTTTTCCCTTGCACTCACTACCACCTGACACGTTATCTATTTATTTGTCTTTCTCCTTGAGATCAGGGACATTGTGTTCAGGCTGTATCCCTAGAGCCTAGAACAGTATCTGGCATGCAACGAAGGTGTGGTTAAACAGTGAACGAATGAATAAAATTAACAAATGTACCACTATCTTAGGATGATTTTGTTGGAATCCTCATTTGAGTGCCTTGATTTCCCACTGTAAATGGATTTGCATTTATTTTTTGAGCCTGAAACATTTAAGATTGCCTTAAAAGGGTCTTCCATTTGCTTTTTCCCCCCCATCATATTTTCATCCTGAGATTTGGATACTGTTTCTCTTACTCACTTGTTCAGAGCCAATCAATGTCACCCTTTAGTCTGCCGAAGTGGTTGCCGAGTGATGATGAAGCATTTCATCCCGCCGGGAGCTTAAAATACTGCCTGTGTGGCATTTACAGTTGCTGCTGGCTATGAGTGAAAATCTGAGGGAATCTCCTACCAAGGAGCACAGACAAGGAACATTCAGACTGGGCCAGCTCAGAGAGCCTTTCAAGTCTTCCTTTCAATACCTATACCGATTTTTAGTGCTCATGAAAGCAAGGTACCCCAGAGAGTTTGCTGTAGTCTAATGCACTGAAGGATCCCCACAGCGCTTCAACCACAACTCTGCAGAGAGAGATCTAGGTCTCTCTGGTGTCAAAGCTCATCATATACTTTTATAACTTAATTTCTAATAAAATGTTATTTGAACCAAGAGAAACATCCCTTGTGGCTTTTATTGTTAGAGCTGGATCCATAAAATAATCAGCTTTTTCTCATTAAGGTGACTTTTCTTTTCATGCAGCAGAACCAATATGATGATTGCCTAGCAATGTGGTGGTATTAGTCTGCTGGGGTTACTATGACACAATACCATAGGCTGCGTGGTGTAAACAAGGGAAGCTTAATTCTCACAGTTCTGGAAGCTGGGTAGTCCAAGATCAAGACGCTCACACATTTGGTTCCTGAGAGCCTTCTCCTGGTTTGTAGATGGTCACCTTCTGGCTGTGTGCCCACATAGCTGTTCCTCTGTGCATGCTACAGGGAGAGAAAAGAGTTGCCTTCCACTTTTCTTCTTCTTCTTCTTTTTCTTTCCAAGTGAGAGGAGGGGAGATAAAAAGACAAAATCCCACATGCACTCTGACCAGTTTCTACCTGGCAGCCCTATCTGGGGCTGATGCTCTGCCTATCTGGGGTCATGCTTGCAACCAGGCTATTTTTAGCACCTGAAGCTGAGGCTCCACAGAGCCATCCTCAACACCTGGGGCCGATGCACTCGAACCAATGAACCATGGTTGTGGGAGAGGAAGAGAGAGAGAGAGAGAAGGGGAACGGAAAGGGTAGAGAAGCAGATAGTTGCTTCTCTTGTGTGCCTTGACTGTGAACCAAACTTGGGACTTCCACACATGGGTCTAACACTCTACTGCTGAGCCAACCAGCTAGAACCCATTTTTATTTTTTAAATGCTTCCCTTTACCTTATATAATCACTAAAAATATTCACAAAGGTATTTGACTTATAAGGATATATTATATAATTTTTATTTTTGAATTATAATGTATTAAAGTATAAAATATGGCCCTCCAGGGGTGTTGCCATCTGAGCAAAAGTCTGACATTTGCACTAAAGTAATCTGCCAGGTATGAAAGCCGAGAGAGAGCACTGTGCTGAGAGGGGAAAGCAAAGCCAAGGCCCCTGAGAAAGATGAGTTCAGCCTGTTCAAACACCACTGAGTACTAGAACAGTAGGGTTGGGAGCATCATGAATAAACAAATCTGGAAGGAGATGGTGAGTAAAGTAGGCAGATCATATAGTGGTATGTAGTTCAAAGGAGAATGTTTAGACTTCATTCTAAATTCAATCAGAAGCCAAAGAAAATTTTAAAGAGGATATTGACATAATTTTATTACATATTAAAACAATAAACTTGGCAACTGTATGTTTAATCCACTGTAAATGGGGAACAAAAAAGCTAGGAGTTCAGGTTTGTGCAATTTCCATAAGCCAGGCTAGCACTAGTGGGCTTTAGATGAAGGTGGTGGTAGTAGAGATGAAGAGAAGGGGAGAAATCATAGATCCTTAGATCTTCAACTTAGGAAAATGAAAAAATTAATGGAGGTAGGGGAAGCTTATTTCAGCTTTGAACAGGATGAAACGTTGTCAAGTGTTCTAGTTTTGATATGTTAAACTTGCTAGGTTCACGCTATACAAGTAGAAATATCAAATAGATGGCTGGATATGGGGCAAAACTAAAGACATACATTTAGGGACCAATGGCATCTAAGTGGGATGTATATTTACTGGGCTAGGAGAAAGTACAGCCTCCAACACTTAGAGGTTTCATTTATAAGAAGGAGCCAGCAAAGAATAGGGATTGTCAGATGTAGGAGAAAAACCAAAGAATATGTAATTGAATAATAACAATGCCCATTAGCAACTCCTGCTTTATTTGCCTTAAACTAATTTAACTTTTACATTTTCAAAAACTAGGTGTTATTATTATACCAATTTAGAGACAGGGAAACTGAGGCACGGTGAATGAACCATTTTGCCCAGTTCACACAGCTCATTAGGGGTAGATCTTGGACTCAAATCAAAGCTACCTAATTCTAAATTCTTAACTAGAACCCAGTATTGCTCTCTGATTTGCAAAGGAAACATAGCTTTTCCATCCCCCTCAAAAAAGATGTTTCACATTTCACTGAGAGACACAATAAGATGACAGGAAAGTATTCATTGTATGTGTAATGTGGAGATAGGCTGTTTCAGTGGCAATAGCTTTTTCAGGGTAACATTGCTAATAGAAGACAGATAGATGGTGGTTAAGAAGTAAGCAGGAAGTAGGAAGCGGAAACCAGAGCCTCAGATGTCTCTTGTGCACAGTTCTATTACAGAGCAGAACAAAGAAGTAGGGCTATATAGCAAGAGAGGTCATCAGGGACTTGTGAGACGTGTGCTGGATAGGTTGCCTAGGAAGCAGACCTTCAAATGAAGATAAAAGTACAAGGAATTTATTGGAACAATGCCTTTGAAATATAATGGAGAAGGAGCAGGAGTAGGCAGGGAAAGTCGTTAGAAAACGACACAGGTCTGACACCCGTGGAAGGAGAGAGAAAAGGTAGGGGATTAGGAGGGAAGAGACTGCAGTGCAGCTCTGAGAGCCTCAGCCAGCCCAGTCAGGCGATTCTGTCATAAAGACTGCTCATAGAGGAGTCCTTCATGAACTGGAATTGCTAGGATTTAGGAGCCTTGCCATGCTCTGTTATTGGCTAGAGTTACCTGGGTAAAGCCTTGCCTTGGTTTAAGTGCTATGGTGGATCCCAAAAGGGCTGAAGCTATGCTCTTGCAGATGATCAATAAAATCTGTCTTAAGGGCCAACGTAAATGACAAAGCTCCATGGCCATGGCAGGAGGGTTATTTGTTTTCTATATTGGCTTTCTAATGTTTGTATGCTGATGGGCATCAAGCTATAACGGAGATAACTCAATTACTTAAAAATTTGCACAGGACTAAATTTTGTCTTATTGCCTCAAATACCAATATTCTGGGCAAAATAATAATTCCCAGTGGTCATTTAAATGGTACCAACAAAAGTATTATTAAGTCTATAAAAATTATTAACATAGAAGCTATCTCACTGAATATCAAATCTGGACGCTGCACTCCTAAAACCTAATAGCAAACAAACACAAACAAACAAAAACTCGATTAAAAAACAGGCTAATGACTTGAATAGAAATTTCTCTAAACATGATAAAAATGGCCAACAGGTATATAAAAATACGTTCAACATCAAGGACATGCAAGTCAAAACCACAATGGATACCACCTCACACCTGTTAGGATGACTATTATTATTATTTTTTAAAGTGTTGTGGGAGAAATTGCAACAATTGTATAAAGTTGTTGTGAAATTATAAAACTGATTCAGTTACCCTGAAAAGCAGTATGGAGGTTACTCAAAATTAAAAAAATGAAAAACAACACAAAACCACCATGTGATCCAGTAATCCCCCTTCTGGGTAGTTATCGAACATAACTGAAATGAGGAACTCCATGAGATATCTGTACTCCTATATTCATTGCATCATATTTACAGTATTCAAGATGTGGTCTCAATTTAAATGTCCATCTATAGATGAGTGAATAAAGGAAATGTGCCATGACAGAAAATGGAATATTCTTCAACCTTTAAAAAGGTAATCTTGCCATATGGGACAACACAGATAGGCTTTGAGGATAGCGGGATAAGCCAATCACGGAAGGACAAATGTTTCATGATTCTGATTATTTGAGGATTATAAGAATAATCAAACTCTTAGAAGCAGGGAGAAGAAGGATAGTTGCCAGGGACTGAAGGAAAAGGGGAAGAGAGAGTCGCTATTCAAAAGGTATAACGTGTCAGTTATGTGAGATAAATACATTCTAGAGATATGTACGGCATAATATCTAAACTCAACAATACTGATGAACAGTTAAAATTTTGTTAAGAGAGTAGATCTCATGTTCAGTGTTCTTACCACAGGTTAAACAAAAATGTATTAACCCTGGATTCTATTGTGCAAAAAGACTGAAGGTTTATAAATGAGGGTTCCTCAGTTTGAGGTCACCTAAATTTACAGCCTGGTCCAATCATACATGTTGTAGGGAACACAATCTTAAGTAGCATGTGCCCACAAACTTAACTCTGTCACATCTCAAAAGTTAGGCCAATTTACATAATCAAATACTAAACTGATGTTCCCCGTGAATATTTAATTTTATCTAAGGAGTTCAAATCACTTGATAAATAAGTAAATGACTTGTTGCGTACTGTGTCCGTGAAATGGTGATATAAAAGGTGCAAATGAAAACCCAGAGGTGTAAGACACCAAAGCAAATTGCGTAAGTATTCACTGAACTAAATTATATTTTAGTACATCTAGAAACCCCTTATAGTGCTGAAATGACGATAAAGCAATTACCAAGCATGAGTCAAAGGTACTGAGAAATTAACTGTGCAAAGCGCTCATCTTGTTGCTAGCTCAGTTGGATATAGGGTCAGTTGCATGGGTTGCAAAAACGTTTTTGGGAATTAGTGCTTTATATGTTTTCTCTGGGCTGAGAGACAAAATGCCTGAATTGATTGACGTTATGAAACACACACACATCAACATTTTAAAACACAGATTACCAAGAAAAGCTTTTTTATACTAGATGAAATTATAAACACATTTTTAAGTCAACATAGTGCTTATAAAACAATAATGTATTCTTCCTCAAAGGTAATGGGCTTCTCATTAGCAGCAGAATAATTCCTGAGACATCAATTGGGGATTCTTGGTGAAAATTATTCTAGTAATCTGAGGCAGCATTAAGGCAATAATAGAGGAAGCATACAAAAATACTCAGAGTTACTCTCTGTTCCCTGGGAATTTAGATGGGTAATCCGTATGGTTTGTAAAAGTACTTGTTATGCATGATAGAGAATGACTCCAAAACAGTAGTGATTACTAAGGAATAGTAAAAGGGAGTTAAAAAAAGAAGGGAATTTGCTTTTCTGATGAAAAGAGACCTGCCAGAAATGTTGGCCAGTGGTTGCCAATACTATGTCCTCTTCACACAATCTTAGATGCTAATTTTGTTCAGGAACTTGACTATGGAATTTAGCTTTTTCAACTCCTTGTTTCATCACAATAATGGTCTCAGTACAGAAACTGACTCCTTACTCTCTGTGGTGCTATCAATTAGTCAGTTGCTACAAAATCATCTGTATGGGAATTATTAGGAGTAGTCTTAGTGGGAAAAGAGCAAAGATGAAAATCCCCTGAGCACCATGGTTGCAGGTACAAAGTTGCTCCTTTTATGCTTTGTAGAGAACAATAGCACTGCACATAGCAGGAGCAGTAGGGCAGTCCTCTCACTACTTTGCATTTGTGAAGGGATTTCCTTCCAGGGGAATACAGTCTCTAAGTGACACGGTGAGTGCCTCATTTTCATGACCCCCAAAAGTTAGGCAAAAGAGGTCTCAGACTCATAATTTAGAAACAATAATTTTGAGAGTAAAACTGATTCTGTGCACTCAGACAATGGGATTAAATTAATGCCCAATCTTTTCTCTTTGTAAAAGGTAAAAGTTCTCGCTGAAGAGAACAGCAATAATTATTCAAAATTCCTGAAGTAGGCCAAGCATTTGTCCAGAGGGCAGAGAAATCCTGCTTGACTGGCTTCCACTCGAAACCAGTGTCAAGTTCCTGACCTTATGAACTCCCCAGAACAATATTAGATGGAAAAGGAGGAGCTGTTCCCCTTGACTTCTCTCTCTCTCAAATTTAGCAGGCAACGTGGTTCTGTCTACAATGGCACTCACAGATTCTCTCTCAGAGGGAATTGTTCTATTGTATTGTGCGCTCGCATCCCTTATAGACCGGATCATTTGTTTTCTCGCTTCCCTTTCTTACAATGATCGTGTTCATTAAGGGAGATCTTTCCTTACAGTGGGCAATGAAGGTAGATGAAGCACGTACATTACTATAGATGCCCTTGAATGGTTTACTTTTAAGAAGACATCATTGTGTTCCTAGTGATCTACTGCCTTTTTCTTTCAAGTGTTGTCTGAGTGGGACTAGTGACAATGAGCCTCAGAACTGGAGGAAAGTGAAAGATGAGACTTTTACTGTCTAAAGTGGTGGCTCTTCAAATGTGGGATTTTTTTTAACAGAAGAAAATTCAAGTTTAATACATGTGCATGAGAAATTCACAAAGACATGATAAACCCATGGAAATGCCCACAGACAGCGAGGGAACAGTGGGTATATAAGACATTTTTTGACAAAGGGTACGGGTATTAAATTTCATAAGTGAGAGTGGGTGACATACAGGTCTTTGAGGAAGAGGGGGACACACATGGCAGGAAAATTGGTGGTAGGCGACTCAGAGACAACAGGATAAAGGGGTATCCAGCCATCAAGCATCTGCCTGGAGCCCTCTTATTACCATACTTAATTCAAATTAGGCTCAGGTAACCTCTTCACATCTCCCTCCTGAAGCAGGTTTCTCTGTCTAAATCTCAAGCAGGAAAGGGGATGTCACAAAGTTCCTTGAAAACTTGATAAAAAACTAGAAACATACAATGAAAAGGAAAAAAAGTTATATGCTCACAAACAAATATTATATAGAATCTCAAGAATTTCAGAGCCCTTCCTCCAGCCCTGACATGTACAATGGTACCTATTGGGCAAATGAATTTGTAAAATTTGTATTTTTTGAGTTTGCTCACTTTTAGTGTTAAAAAATGGTGCTGGGCAGTGCCAGGTATGTGATCTGTGAAATTGCAAATTACCTTCTAGCTTGGGAAAGGCCATTGTCTTTCTAATGTGTGCTGGAGGAGGAAGAAGCCATGTCTGTGCAGAGAGAAGGAGATGGGGAACAGAGGTGAGGGGCTTTTGCGAGCTCCACTGAGACTGGTGGGGCCTTTGATTCTAAGAGGAACTGGAGAAGATTCTCCTGGTTGTGGAGCTGGAGAATGTGTCAGGGCTTTGTGAGCTCTGAGTGAATGAAGAGGGAAGTGTTTTCCTTGTGTGTTTGCTCATCGGCTGGTGTGAGACTTTAATAAAGGAATGGCCCACCATTTTTTGGCTCAACTGTTTCTTTACCGTTTGCCTGAATCTACATGTGAATGGCCACAATGGCGGCGACTACTGGCCATACAGTAGTTCACCCCGATGTTTATGAATATTAGATAAGTCCTGTAGAATGAAAGGGTGGAAATGTTTACCTCTACCAAGTTCTGGAAGACTTTGCCTGTCTCACTATCTCTCAAATTCTGGCTGAAGTCTTTAGGTCTTCCTAATCAGTTCCACTGCTCTGAGCTCTGCTATCAAGACTTACAGGTTGATTATCAATAGCAATAAATGGATTCTTCGTAAGTGCTGGTCATAAAGCAAATCCTGTACGCTATCTTCCTCTAAAAGTTGAGTTCTTAAAACTTCAACCACAAACAACACACCACAGAACTCACCTGGAGCAGTCAGGAATTCACTTATGAAAAGATGCACATGATTTTAAAACTGGCTCTAGCTGGGTGGTTTTGCAGTTGTCTACCTGAAATGACCTGTCAATTTCAGCTTTGATGTTAGGAAACACATAGCCACGTCTTGAGACAGTCTTCATAATAAGTAGCTTGGATAATACTCCTACTCCTGAATTCAAAGATTAAAAGTATCTGGAGAAAGAACTAACCTCTCTCTTCTTGAGATATTTCCTCCAGGGCAGGCTGAAGGTAGAGCGGGAAAAGCGAAGAGGGAAAGCTATTCATTTTTCTATCCATAGTATCCTGAGCTGTCAATTCAGCAGCTTTCACAAAAACTAAATCTACTTTAAAAAGAGAGAGAGAAAGAGAGCTTGAAAGTGTTGTACCATTAGCTATTCTGATTCTAGTCCATGCCAAGATGCAAAGGTTCTTATTATGCCATGTTCTATTTTTGATCTAATCCATATCAACAGCCTGAAGTCTCAGCATGGTTATGCTGGGGAAATTCTTTGATGATAATTGGAAACTGCACTGCCGTGCCCCTTAAGTTATACAATCTGACTGTCACTGGGAGTGTCATTTGGGCTAGAAAGAGACAGGGATAAGAAAAGTGGGCATCTGATGTTGATGTGGAGGCTACTGTAGCAAGTCAGAGCCTCTTGTGAAAATTCTCCCACTGGTTAGGTTGGGATATGGGAGAAAGAGGGCGTGCTTCCCTGCCCTAGTATTTCAGAGCCTTGGGACAACTCAGTATACTGTCACTGAAATCCCCAGACAGCACTACCTTTAACCTGCATGCAGACAACTGACATGGGCAAAAAAGTCACACTCCACAGCAGTTATTGAAAACAGTTCAATGTAACACCAGGCGTTAAAACTTGGTACCTCTTGTCATGATAAAGATTGTAACAAGAACAGGAAATGGCACAGCAGAAATCCGTTTTCATGATAATGATCTCATGAATGTAAAGAGCATAGGAAATGGAACAAATGTAACCCATCCCATTACCACCTTCAACCGGTAACCTCCTTGTCCTAGTCACATGCCCTACTTATGGTCCAAGCACAAAGGAAATCAAAAGGGGAACAAAGCAGCCCCCACTGGTCTGTGTGCGTGCATGTGTTTGCACTCTTGTGTCTTTCCTCTTTTGACCTCCATTGCACTACAGAGTTCCTTCCAGCTAATTCCCTAACTTTGACCTGAATAAAACAGGTCAGACACGAGAGGAACAAAGAAACCTACAAACCAAGGAGTCATCTGGGAATACGGACTCTCCTCACCACCCTTTATCAGGATGAGGAAGCCCTGACCTTCCCCTAAATAGAATCAGTAAACAAAAGAGATGACTGAATGCCTTTCTTCCTTCTAAGCCTCCAAGCTTCTCAGCTTCTGGGGGAAAATGAAGCTTCTGTCTCATGGTGTGTTCTCTCTGCCCTATCTAAAGAGGCTGCAACTTGATTAGGGCTCATCGCAAAGTACAAAGGAAGGTCTCAGGAGCACAAGGAAGCCAGAACTGGAGGTCAATGAGGCCAGGTCAGCGATGGGGCTGCCACCCATTCCTCTGGGAGCCGGCCACAGTCTACAGGCAGACCTGTTCCCTTGAAAAGCGCACTAATTAATACTATGTGAAATTCACAATAAACCTTCTCACCCCAGGATGACTACATCAGAGATGAGGGGGAGTAGTAAGGAACGATAGCTGAGTTTGCCAAATAAATTCTAAAGAAAAGGAAAGCCAGATGGCCTGGAGTCCTGTGCCCACACCCCACCTCAACCAAATGCCACTCACTCTGCTCAGCGGCTTGATAACTCCTTATGTGACATCCAAGAAACCCTACTATACGTTTTCTTCGACAGGGGGACTTGTCCAGGCAAGTGAACCTAAATATACTTCACATTGTAGGCGTCCTGGGTGTCAGTCTCTTCCAGATGCTATTCCAGTTACAAAATGGCCCTGGCTGGCCAATGACAAATGCAATCATGGTCCATGCCCTGGTTATATGTCACTTGTTGAGTGATGTTAGGAGATTTCCAGGAGATTTCACCTCTCCTGAGAGCAATGGGTGGCCCCCTTATCAGATGCCATGCAGAAAGTGTTCCGTGGGGTGCATCGCTTTCCTAAGAATCATGTCTTGATCCTCAAGACAAAGTACATTGAGATTCTATTTCCCAAGAAAAGAATAAAACCCTACGTCTCAAATAGTTTAAAGTTAAAGTAGGTTATGAGCCCTGAAAAACAATCACTTGAGGACAATCCTATGTGAGAAAAAATATATACTGGAAAACTGGTCAAGTGGGTTCTAACCTCTATTGCCTTCCTAGGAGGTTTTAGTGGATTATATATGACTGTGACGAATCACAGCATGGGCTTGTTTTATTTCTTTAAAAATATACTCTTTTAAAAGGTGGTATGATTGGGATAACTATGATCTAGGTTTAATTATTAAATACGTCTTCATCCAACAATTTTTTATTGTTTTTATTCTGTCTTTTTTATTCCTGAATGAGAACTTATATGTATACATTCTTGTGCAACACAACTGTTTCTTTCCATTCTTTCACTATTCTGTGGGAGACACAGTCATTGTTTAAAAAGAGAACTAAAATGAGAGAAGAATGAGGAGGCAGAGTTCATGAGCTGGGGGTGAACCCTTGGCATTTCTGAGCCTCAGTTCTCTCATTTATAAAGGGAAAAGGTTGGTCTGTATCATATAGACTGTTCCCTCTAGTTCTAAAATTGAAGAACTATTGGGTTTCCATAAAATCTAAACCTGTGACATAGGTATCAGCCAAATTTGCTGTTGATGTTTTTTGGTGGGATTTTGATGAACATACTGAAAGTCTCATGTGAGCACATTATCTCCTCTTTTAATGGGTGTTAAAGCTCTAAGTGTCCTATTTGTTGCCTGTGGCTCTTCATCTGTGCAGAAGAGAGGTATTCTGTTGTCTTCAGTGTCAATTTGTTTGGTCAGCATCCATGTCTAATGAATAAACATGTAAAATCAGAAGAAAAATTAGAGTCAGTTTTACAGAAAGTTGGCAAAGCAAAAAATGGAGCTTTGGTGAAGAAAGGAGGGGGAAGACTATTTACTTAGGATGCTACCTGTGAAATCTCCAAAATAAGGGAATTATATGTTTTAAAACTACAACTGACTAAAGGAAGACATAAGAGTTTGCACTCATGAAGTTCAGAACTATTTTTGTGAACAAGACTTTTAACTTGGTGCTAAGAAGTTGTGCACCAGTTTTATTAAAAGAAAACTATTCTCTGGACATAGACTTAGGAATAAAATGTTAGATATAATTTGTAATTCAGAAGCAGGAGCCAGAAACAACTTTTCTAGTCTGTATAATGCCATTGACATATAATCCTGAGTGATCACTGAGGGGAGCACCCCAACTAGCAGGGCTGCCCTGGTCCTCGACCACCTCCCTGGCGTTAGCACTCTCGTGGCTAACTCAAGTCTATCTCAAAGACTTTCACACTGTGGAACCAGAGATAAGAATTTTCTCAGGCTTGTGCAGACAGCAAGTACTGCCCACAGTGAGGTACCATCTCCCATCCCAGAAGTGGTATCAACCAAAAAAGGGAACTTTCTTTTATCTTATCCAGGGACTTCATGTCATTTTAAATTACTCCATTTCGGCATCCTATTTCCTAATTCCACAGTCATCAGGTTGGTTGGTTATTTGAACACTTGAGGTTGTTTATTTGAAGTGATTTCTCATCTAGAAAAATTAACTGGGGATTTCAAGCATTCTTTTTGTAGTGTGTAAAGGATATAGAGACAGCCTGTTATGCATAGACAAACTGGTACCAAGACATCATCTCTATTAGTAGTTTGTGACTAGCATGCCTCTCTGCGAATCAAGTGATATCCTCTAATAAGACTTTAAACTTGTGGTTTTATCCTAAGTTGGGCTTTAGGGCCAAGATGCCTTTGGTTAATCTAATAAACAGGTGATCAGGCAGACAGGACTCTGTTACCAAAGATTAGAAAGACTACGGAAAAAAGTAAACTGAATACTGCAAAAACTGTAACCTTGCTACTGAGTACAGAAGTAACTAAAAGAATATAAAAGCACATAGAAAAACAGTTCTCCCAAAGATTGTACTTTCACTGCCCCACTTGCCAATACAAAGTCTATTCCTACATATCTGGGAATCCCATCAATTCTTGAGAAAGATAGGAGACAAAATTCATGTGAGTTGCAGTGATTAGAGAGCTATAGCCAAATAGGAGAAAGTTAGTATTTGCCATCTCAACCATGGATCTATGCACCTGATCTTAGATCAACATAGGTTTTATTTATAAACCATGTGAAATATGTTTAAGTGAGAGCTTGATGCTTATACCAATGTATTTGAGTTGTGGTTAGAAGCCTAAAAGTATGTGTTTTAGGGCAGTCTGTACATTTGAGATAATCTGAAACAAGAAAAGTCAGTTAAATACACATTATGTTCACATGATTGTACATTACATATCACTGAACTCATTTTAGGTAGGGAAAAGAGTGGCATTGGTCAAGTTGGAAACAGCTGTGCAATGATATCTCTGAAAATGGCCTAAGGGCTCCATTGGCCTTTACAAAAATGAGAAAGGCTTTGTGAATAAAGTGGGTTTTGAGCTGAGTATTGAAAATAGTTTAGAAAACGAATGTAGATGAGAGTGTGGCAAAAGGCTGGGTCATGAAAAAGTAGGTAGGAAAAATAGAGCAATATCCAGGTATAACAATGGGAATGTTGATAGATGACCTAAAAACCCAATTCAGGCACTTAAGGGATTTTCAGTACAGAATTATGTGATCTCAGCAATGGAAACCAGTTAGTAGCATTTGGATGAACATATTTGTACCCAAAGGGACTTGGATATGAATGGTGAGCCACACAAAACAGTAGCTTACACCAAAAATAACTAGAACCCAGATGAGCAATGTTACTAAAACAATAGAGAAAAGCAAAATAGAATACTTATGATAAACTCTGACATTAGGGATGGTAATTCACTGGGTGTGATAGCTAGGAATTTTCTGGGAACAGAAGTCTACTGCTAGGAGTTAAAGCTGGCCCTATCTACAGTTAAAAAGTGAGGTCTTCTTCCCCTCTTTTTCTTCTTCCCCGACATGTCTTTGCTAATTGATTTTATTCTAACTTTAAATAAGTAAGGTATGTCATACAAAATTAAATTATATGATATATAATCCTATATCTTTCTTATTTGAAAGGAACTTCAATTTCTGATAATGCCTACAGTTTATTATTAAAAATGTTGACAGGGATGAGTAGTGAGAGTGCCAAATGCTAACGTTTAACATTTAAAGCAAAAACGAGTGTGAAGTGGCAGCTACATGACCCTGGAAGTCTAAAAAAAATAAGGAAGGTAGGATTTGTTGGCCAACTTTAACTTGAAACTATATAGGTAGCTACCTGGATAGCAGTTTAATTTTTTAAAAAAGAAAAAAAAAGGATCCTGCAAAGGAAGAACCTTACAAAGTTACAACCAGAAAGTTCTGCAGACATGCATGGTTGGATTTTAGAAATACTAGGGCAGAAAAGCTAATATTGTGAACCATTTGCTGCAGTTCTTAGGCATTACTGCACTAATTTTAGTCTACTTCTGTGTCCATGCGGGGTGATGAGTAAATTTTTGTACGATTCAGAATCTTGAGCAATATTAGCATAGATGCAAGATAATCTTAAGCAAGACTCCTATTTCTGAATATGACTGGAAAAGCTAGGCCTTTATCTTAAGATATCTTGATTGGAAGAGTCATTAGTTATAAAGGAATCATGTTTTGAGTCCACAAACACATACTGAGTACATAGGTGTGTAGGTCATGGTGCACATTCCCAAAGAAGCATCAAGTTGAAAGCCCTGAAGATGCACTTTTTCTATGATGTTTCACATTAAGATGGAAAATACTGGTTACTCCAGAAGAGATATGTTAACATATCAATTACTCTACATTCTCCAGCCCCTTTTGGGGGGTGAGGGGAGGAGGGGAAATCTCTCAATGTAATGCATTGGATTAGGAAAGACAATAATTTCAAGTCACATTAAGCAAGTAAGAAATGTTTGCGGTCTTTCAAATTAAATAATAGATTCACGGTTGCCAAGCAATGTCAGATAGTGCATGTGAAAAAATATATACTACATATATCAATTTCTGCTCAATATTGCCTACTGATCTGTCTTAAGTAATAAAGCAATCTAAATTGGGATATCTAAAATTGTTAACAGTAACTACCAAAAAAAGGAAAAGGGAAAATAATATATTCTAGGTATATGATATTCTGGTATTGTATTACTATTTGCAGAACAGGTTTTATACGTTGTCCATTTAACAGAATATATAATACAGTAATAGGTATGTAAGCAGGAAATCCCCTAAGGGAAGGCAGCACAGGGATAGGTGGTTACCAAAGTATTCTGTGTGGTGTATTAGAATCAATGTTACAAAAATACAAGGGAACTTTGTCTTTATTTATGGTAACAAGAAATGATATATTGTGTGGATAGGTACCCCTAGGGCACATTTATAACAATCAATATAATTCAGGTAAAAATAAGAATATAAAAACCCATATAATTCTGTCAAACCTTGAACTCAGGACACTCAAAACTATACATGGCATCTGAAACAGGGATGACCATCTAGAAAACTTCAGAAAATATGTCCAAGCATTATTAATGCTTAGCAGTCAGCTGAAAAGCTCTTTCTTTAAGTTTTTTTTTTTTTTACCTCCATGTACCCCACTATCATTTCAATGATGCTTCCCATGTTGCTTTCAAGTTTAATTAAGTTTAACTATACTATGGGTAAGCACAGAATTCATGATTTGGAAATGTGGAGAAGCAGAAAGAAGTTCACGAATTGCAGAGAGAGTAGACTATCACCTGACATTTGGATAAAAGTGCTTTCCCGCCTGACTAGACGGTGGCACAGCAGATAAAGCATCGGATTGAGACACAGAGGACCCAGGTTTGAAACCCTGAGGTTGCTGATTTGAACACAGGCTCATCCGGCTTGAGCACGGGGTTGCTAGTTTGGTCATGGGATCACAGACATGAATCCATGGTCGCTGGATTGAGCCCAAGGTCACTGGCTTGAGCAAGGGGTCACTCACTCTGCTATAAACCCCTACCCCTGGTCAAGGCACATATGAGAAAGTGATCAGTGAACAACCAAGGAGCTGCAACAAAGAATTGATGCTTCTCATTTCTCTCTATTCCTGACTGTCCCTATCTATCCTTCTCTGTGTGTGTGTATGTGTCTCTCTCCCTCTCTCTCTCTCTCTCTCTCTCTCTCTCTCACACACACACACACACACACACAGACAAGTGCTTGCCCTCAGTGTATTTACAAACCCATTACCTTGTTTTATTTTAACAACATTCCTATGATATGGGTAAATTTGGCCTTTAGAATTATTCACATTTCACTGTAGAAAATGAGTTTGCTAACTGCCCAAGGAGAAAAACATGGAATTTGCATTTAGACAATAACTCTACTACCATGATTTTCTTTTTTGTATTTTTCTGAAGTGAGAAGCAGGGAAGCAGAGAGACAGACTCCCGCATGAGCTTGACTGGGATGTACCTGGCATGCCCATTAGGGGGTGATGCTCTGCCCATCTGGGGCGTTGCTTCATTGTAACCGGAGCAATTCCAGCACCTGAGGCAGAGGCCATGGAATCATCCTCAGCGCCCGGGGCCAACTTTGCTCCAGTGGAGCCTTGGCTGTAGGAGGAGAAGAGAGAGATAGAGAGAGGGAGAGGGGGAAGGGTGGAGAAGCAGATGGGCGCTTCTCCTGTGTGCCCTGGCTGGGAATCGAACCTGGGACTTTCGCATGCCGGGCCAATGCTCTACCACTGAGCCAGCCGGCCAGGGCCTCATGACGTTCTCTTAATAAAGCTTGCTGCCTGACTTTTAAATGTAAGAGCAGGGTGGACTTCAACAAAAAGTTGCAGATTACCCTGAAAAGAAGAAATTATTTAAAAAAGAAGACAGAGAGAGAAGTGGTTTAAAAATCAGACAGTTTCATAATCCTTTGGGTTGGTTTGGTCAGCATTTGTAATCCAACCATTTAAGCTTTGGAGAAATAATATTTTCTCTTATGCTATTTAAAAAAAAAATTTCCATTGATTTGACAGAGAGAGAGAAGTACAACTTATTGTTCTACTTAATTGTTCTGTTTTAGTTGTGCACTCATTGATTGCTTCTTGTACATACCCTGACTGGGAATGGAACCCACAACCTCAGTCTGCCAGGACGATGCTCTATCTACTGAACCACCTGGCAAGGCCCTCTTATGGTATTTTTTATACATGCTATATGCTTTGAAAAATAATTCTTATTGCATATCTCAAAAAGAAGCTTAAACATATCTGAATTTCAGTGGCTCATGATACAAATTCCTTCTGACCACTATCCTCGTTCTTTTGCCCTAACATCACCATTGTTATCATTTTCAACCTGAAGACGTATAATATTTGACAAAATGAAGTGACTATGTTTGTATCTAGTCCCTTCTTAAAAATATTACCTATCTATACCATGCCATCTATGTGACTATATCCTGCCAATTTATATCATCTTCTTAAAAATTAAAGGTTTTTATACAAATAAAAACAGATACTATTGTAAAATAGTTCTAGGAACTAATGGTCATTTTAGTTCTTATTTCTCCAGAGAAATAAAATACTTTGTTAAAAAATTTTTTCAAAAAATTTTTTTCAAAAAAATTTTAAAAGAAATTGGTGAGACAGTGGTGTATATACCAATTTTGTAAGAGATGTTACTTCTAGTAAGAACTGTACTAAAATTTCAACTTACAATACTTTATTTCTGTGCCTAAAATGTCAATTTATTGTTTGACGTTCTAAACGTCATTGCTACTTACATTGTTAAAAAATAAAATAAAACAGAAACAAAACTCCTTCACTGGTTACTGACATTTTCTAACTAACTAAACTAATCAGGCAAGTTAAAACTAAGCTAAGCATTAGGACCGTGAACTTTATAGTCGATGTTCTAAACCTTTCAAAATTGCTTCACACAGCAAGATTTTCAGTACTCTAGGGTTAAGAGCGATGATATCTTACATTTCTGTCACCCCTCCAACCTCATCTATTACAATTCTGAACAAATAATAGATGCTCTACAAATGTCTAATTGTTTCAAACAAATGCTTCTATCATCTACCTCCTCCTTGCCCTCTTAATGATTTCTTTTTGCCAGACCACACTGATGGAAAGTTATTTTAATGTTTGTCAATTAACACATTTAAAAATTAAACAGTGAGCTTAATAGGGAAGGAGGAGGCTAGAACTAGCTGGTAGGAATAAGTGATTAATTCTGAAATAATGAAAGGGTGCAGCATTAGCAGCAATCGTCAATTTTATGCTTGCAAGGAAATGATGAGTGGGAAATCTGTGACACCTGACTAAAAATCAATGCTCCTGGAAGGTGATATAATAGCTTTAAGTTGGAAAAAAAAATAAGTACAGGGGAAATCAAAGCTGACACGGTGAAACTGCAGGGAAAGAAGTAGGTAGAATAATGACAATGTCAAGCAACTAATGGAGCTAACGAGGCATAATGTGATGGCCCTAAAGATCTCTCGGCTTCTATCTAAAACAACTAGTTAATTTAGCTGACTGATTTGCCTACTAACCTTTTCTACTTAATCTCTTGGGAACATCCTAGTGGTCCCCTTGTATTAGACTTCGTATCATTTCTCAGAGAATTCTCAAACTAATACTTAATAGAAGAAGGATGCATTTGAAAAGGAGAAATGGATGTTAAACTGAAGGCCTTTAACTTTTATATCAGAATGGTGATTATCTAACTCCGACACAAATCCCAAAGTTGTTTCTCTGTCCATGAAAATATGAAGAAAAGAGATATAAAGATAAAATGTACAGGTCTATATTTTCTGGGTCCAAGAGGGAAAAAACATTAACATGTAATAATTTGTACTTTGCGAAGGGAAGAACGCTTAATATTTGATATGAGAAGTCTGTGCTTGGGCTGTATTTTCTTTATGTTGAATAATTCCTGCACTCAGTTTTTTGGCTTTAAAGAGACTTGTCACATTCTTCTGTCTTAGTAGGAGGAGATGGGTGTAGAGGGCTAAAAGAAAACAGGACTTGAAAGGGATGCTAAAGACATTTAGACCCTGCCCAGCAAACGCCTTAGAATTTCAGTAGAGTTACAGTTTTCGAGGTAGCAGTGAGCATCCTTCCCTGAAAGCTGATTGAAGTGGGCTAGATGATAGATCTCTCTGGTGACTTAAAGGGTCTCACACAATAAGAGACTTTTTTTTTTTTTAATCCTGGTTAAGCTGATAATTTGTCCTACTTAAGCAAGTAATGCAAATTTCCTTGCAAAGCTGTGTGCTCATTAGCTCATAATTAGAGTAATAAACCTGTAATTACCAAACAGATCAGTGAAAATATCATAGTGTTCTATGTGAGACTAAGTTGATCCTACCCTGCAGGAACTATTAGAGAGTTTGCAGAAATCTATTCAAATTCTGAACGCAACCTTGTGGGTGATTATCATAAATTTAAGCCCTAGGAAGAAGGGGGGAAAACAAAGACTGGGGGTATGAAGACACTTGAAGGGTCCATGTGAAAATGAAAACTTTTACATGTATTCCTTAATATACATAATACTTATCATTCTAAAACATGTTTATGAATTATTTTTAAGTGGGGCTTTCACACACTTTTTCATACACGGACAGTTTTGCAAGTAAGCACTTCCTATGCTGCTGGGGGAAACCAGTGGCCTGGAGGTACTGAGCAATTAGTCAGAATTCACACAGTGAATCAAACTATCATGTCAGGGAGACAGCCCAGTAGAATACTCCACAAAGCGCAAAGCCTACACCCCACCCTTAGTATATACAGAATTCCAGGGTGGAGAGGGAACTTGAACTACTCCAGAGACAAGAAATAACTTCCAAGGCATGAGAAACCCAGCAATTCTGCTCTCTATTCCCTCTAAAACAAACAAAACAAAATGTTAATTCCACGCAGCTTACTTGTATACTTCCGGGATACCTCGCATTCTGCTCAGCTTGCAAACTGTTTGCAAGAGGCAGTGTGCAAATTGTTTATAAATATGTCCCCTACTCCCTCAAAGCTGATACCCGTCTAAATCAGGCCTGTACATGCTAAGTATTTTCTGTTTATTTCTGAGCTCCACCCAGCTTGTTCAATTTCCTCACAACACTACTCAAGAATTAGAAAAAGGTGATTCACGTCAGTACCGCACCACATAGATTCACTAAAACTAACTTCAAATTATAGGGTAGACATCTCTTTCCAGAGAAGAACCCGGAATGGCTCTTAGATGCCATGCGTTTGTCCTAATCTGTGTAACACAAGTTGACGATTGAATTTCTTTGTGATTTATGTTTATCACTGAGAATACATTTCTCTTTGCATGGCAAGTGGTATACTGAGACCCTGACTTTTTCCCATGTTTAGCGGAAGAGACAAGCTAGACTCTTCAGTGATCTATTAATCCTAATCAAATTGTTAACCACTGAAGTAGAAATTCATATTCAATGATATGTTTGGGTATAGTTAGGAACTAAAATGTAGACTTTTAGCTAAGATGAATCTTAGAAATTTAGGAAGTTAGAAATACATATCTTCTATTTGAAAAGACAACAAAAAGATAAATAAAGCAAAGTTGTTATCTTTTCTGCTTATCAGGTAAACTTCTGAAATGTCCCAGTGGAAACTTCGTTTATGCAAACAGGTAAACAGGAAGAGACTCCAAAGGTAACGTTAGGTAAATGATCGAATATGCAGGCGGGCTCAAAAATATTTTTATTTTGGATTTAATTCCCCAAAGTTCTTTAGTAGTCTAGCTGCAATTACAATATTTAGAATGATCTCTATAGGTACAGCAACTAAATCCAGTCATTGTTAAGGACTCATATTGGAAATTGGTTTCTTTCCCAGCTGTTACCTTTAAAAAAATCAATTTAAACATGTATTTGTTCCCTTCCCCTTTATTATCAAAGATATGTACAACCACTATCCTATACCCATATGCAGTATTTAGCATTAATTACCACTTTACCAATTTATTCCACTTTGTTTCTTAACCTTTTGGCTAAGTCAAAAACTGCTATAAAATGTAGTATGTCCATCAATGACACAGAAGTATCCCAGACAAAATCTATTTAATAACCATCAGTTTTTCAAACTACAAACACCTTGCAATTTTCAAACCAAACCCAAACAGCAACAACAACAATAACCCCAGCTGCATAGCGTTTCTCCCCCTGGCAGGGACCCTCCAGTGGTAAAGGGCTTATGTCCAGAATGCTATTTAACTGGAGGTTGGGATGGAGGGAGCAAAACTATGTTTTCCAGAGCTAATATAATACAAGGGAAGAACTACCTTTAAATACTAAAGGCTAACGCATACACATAAGAAAAATAAATTGTAAAGGTGCCTGAAACGGATTAGATTTTGTGTAGGTTGTTAGGAAAAAGAAAGGAAAGAAAATAGGAAGGAAGAAAGACAAGGGCTAATACAGAAAATGCCAAGACCTGTGATGATCCTAGGTTCAGGACTTCACAGCCCTCCATTCTCCCACAAGCCCGGGAGACCATGCCGTCCCCGTCCAGCCTCCCACAGCTCAGGGGCACAGCCCTGACTGAATTCCGACGCCAGGCTTCTGACAATCCTCCTCTAGTATTCTGGTCTTGTCCGCACTGTTGCTTGAACTAAATAAGGAGCTAAATCCTGAAAATAGCCCTTCCTATCCCCAAATGCCCACCCCTATCTCCAGCGTCCTTTCCTGTAGACTGTTTTCCTATGGTTTATTGTGTGTCATAAAAGGGAGAACACAATGTGTTTTCTTTTTTCCCTCTAAATTTAGATGCTTCATATTTATTGTGGGAACTTGGACAAAGAAGTGGAGAATAATCTTCGGGCTTGTTATCGATTCCATCACTGGCTCTTTTGGCGGCCTCTTCATTATCATTTAAGACAGAAAATATGAGACGCATGGAATCTTTTTAAGTTTTGTAAACACAAAGAAGTAAGGACCTCAAATCTGTCTTTAGATCTCAACTCCAATTCTGTCTTTTCTCCTTTTTGGGGATCTCGGCTGGAAAACTTTCTGCCCCTTCCTCTCTCATTCACACTTGCCTAGCAGTGTGCTGCCCTCTTCAGGGGGGTTGGTATTTGAACCCTTGCATCTGATCGTGCATTGGAAAGCTTTGCCCTGGGAGATTTCAGTTATTGCAGCAGGTGGACTTACGAGACAGGCTCTGAACGTCAACTTCCTTCAGAGTTGAAGATAGAAGAAGTGGCAGGGAGGGTGATTTTTGCTCTCATCCCCACGTTCTATTTTGCATGGGAGGCAGGTGAGAGGCTGCTCCCCGGGCACCTGCTGCTCACCCACTGCAGGAGGTGTATATAATAATGGAATTTGGGCCACTTTGAAATTCTGCTAAAAAAACTGAGACATGGGATGCCTGATGAGCAGGGTTTTATTCTGCTTCTAAACCAGGCCTTACTTCTCTCTCTTTTTAAAATAAATTTATTGAATTGATCAGGGTGACATTGGTAAAAAAATTATATAAGTTTCAAGTGTACAATTCTATACTACCTCATCTATATATTGTACCCTGTTCACCACCCGAAGTCAAGTCTCCTTCCGTCACCATTTATCTGCCCTCTGCACTCTTCCACCCCTTCACCCCCATCCCAGGGCTCACCTTTCTTGCCCCCTGTCCTGGTGCCCATGACCATGAGAGTCTAAGGCAGCTGAAATATATATATATATATATATGTCCTACAATGCTGCTGATGCAGAAGTCATAAGCGAGTGCAAGGGACAGAAATTGTCTTTTTCCTTTAGACCAATTCAGGAAAAACTGTGTATAAGCCACTTAAAAAAATTCAATCTGAGAACAGCTTCACTTGGTCTTTTGTGGCAGTAGGTCAAGCCATTCAATTTAGATTGAATGGCTTATTTAATGTCAGTCACAAAAAACTGGAGCCACTTTTAATTATTAACCTGTTAGTATTTGTCACAATACAGGGCGATTTTCCAATTGCATACTGAAAACAGGTCCTCTATCACAAGTAAGTCAGGAAGACTGCAAACCTGAGTCAGGAGTTACTCACTGCTGACCTGCTATCTGATCCTCTTGAAGTCATTCAAAGACCCAGAACAATTCATGCCAGTATTTCTATGAACGGAGAACTCATTCCTTTGGAAGTTTGGACTGAGAGCTTCAAACTTGAGTCGTGTAAGAAAAGCAGCAATTGAGGATGGGAGCCCAACTTAATTTTTAACATGAGGGTAGATGTCAAGGTGGTCTCATTCAACCTCCCTGATTTTATGGACGAGGAGTCAGATCAGTTACATAACTTCGCAAGGCAGTTAGTGGCAAAAGCCTGGGGGTCAGACGACCTAGGTTTGATGACTGGCTCCTGCATTTTTAACTGGTGGGCAGTCAGCATGGTCACCTCTGTATGTCATAGTTATCTGTCTACAGAATTAAGAGGTAAATGAATCTTCTCATTAAAATCAGTACTTGCAACTGATCTGCACTTAATAAATGACAAACTTCTTTCTGCAACTTTCCACTGTTGTAAGGCATTTTAATTTTTCCTCATGACTTTTAGAATAATTTAAAGACAGTAGAGATATCTTCTACTGACACAACATTCCCAAAATAAAGAGCATTCCTATGAATTTTAGAATTAAAATGTAAAATAAATGTAGTCTGTTATTGCTTGAAACTGAAGTGGGTCTTTAGGATGAACTTAGGCCAGACTTGAAAACGTAAGTAACACAGCATGTTGGACAAGCACTTCATATCTGGCTAAGCCTCGAGGAATAGGAAAAAAGGAAGTGAAATAGCCTCCCCCATTCAGAGATAACACCTCCCCACCCTGCTCATAACTCAGACAGCTCTGAACTTTCAAGAGAAGAGGCCAAGGGATAAAAAGAAAGATAAGAAAAAGAAGAATTTTTTTTCCTGCAACCCTGCCTTTCTTAGAATTCATATTTCCATGAATGTCTTCCTTGCTCTTTCTGGCTCTCTGCTCATCATTCAGTGCCAAGCTTTTCATGAAAGTTTCCCAAGGTCCCCAGCCCCCGGAGACTTCTTAGTCTCATAAAATGCTGGCATTTATTGTCATTCCGTTCATTTGGATGGTAACCCCAAGCCACGTTCTGATAACTCTTCTGCTGCTTTCATATTTTGCTCTTACTTTTCCCGTGTTAAGTTTTTGTTTCCCAGCTAAGAATGTAAGCAGCTTCAAGTTTTTCTTGTTTAATTGGTTGACCAAAGAAAGAAGAGCAAAGGTAATGCAGGAAAAGAAAGTAAACACCGCCACTGGGAAGAATTTGCCAGAACAACTCAAACACCAGCTTTGCTCCACAAGCCCCACCCCAAGACCAAGCGGGACTGAAACAGCCGAAGCACGGCTATAACAAAGCTCAGTAAATATTTAGCTTGCCTGAGAATATTGCGATAGATTCCTAACTAATCTCTTTACCTCTGGCCTCTCCTGTCCGATTCACTCTCCACACGGCTGGTCAGGTGATCTTACCTATGTTGGGCACTCAATCACCAGTTGTTTTACTGAATTGATTAAGCACATATTTTGTGCAAAGAGAGACAGATATCTCGGTGACTCAGAGAATTATATCAATGTTACGCTATAAGTAAAAAGGTAAAGTGTTGAGTGAGAAACTCAATTTGGGAAACAAGGTTTTAGTATGATGTAAGCAGGTGCTGCTATATTCAGCAGGAGGATGCAAACTAGAGCGTGCTTTTTATTCACTTCTCTCAACAACCGTGAAAAGTACTTCTTTATCCACACTGCTCTGTATACAATGTACAATTCGATCATTAACTGTCTTACTAGAATTATACTGGAATGATAGGAAATGGAATTATAGGAAACTATTATACATTATATAGCTTCATTCAAACAGCCAACAAGTAGATACTCAGTGCCTATTACATTTCACACACCAAGGCTGATAAAATGCAAAAGAAGCAAAACAAATACTGGGATGTTAGGAGAACCTTGCCTCTTATTAACTATGACCCACTAAATGCTTATAGGTCAAAACCATGCCTTTTGAATTAGTCAGGGTCCAAGCACGAAACAGATGGCATATTCAAATTAGAAAATTGTGAGAAGAGTATCATGTCCATTTATGAGCTGGGAAGAAGGGAAACTTTAAGGCCAGTGAGGTGCAGAGCAGGGCTCTCTGTACATCCTGTAGGCTCACAGGGACCACGGGATGAGGGCAGTTCTGGAACCTGGAGATAAACATGGTGTTTGTGAAGAGACAGTGGGACAGAGCTAAAACCTTGCAAACCTCGTGGGGCTGCGGCCTGAGGCGTCCATGTCCCCCCCCACACACACTCAGTAGCCCCTCATCCACCTGTCTTGAAGTGAGAGAGGGAGGCTCACTGATGGAGTCCTCTAACTTCAGCCAACCAGGCCACAGGCAACGGGGAGAATGGAGCGTAGATCCAGAGGTGACGTTATTTAGCATTTCTTTAAAACCTTATCATAAAAATGTGAAAGGCTTAAGAAGTACCGATTGGCAGCTACAGAATAGGCACAGGAAAGTACAGTACAACGTTCGGAACAGTGTCATTAATACTGCAATAACCATGTGTGGGGCTAGGTGGCTATTGGAAATATTGGGGGGGACACTTTGTAAAGAATATGATTGCCTAACCAGTATAATGCCTGAAACCAATACAAAATAATGAATGAAAACTGTCATTGAAAAATAAAATTTACATTAAAAAGTACTTCATCATAAGTATCTGTTCAGGCAGTCTAGGTTGGTAAGCAGCGCAAACCCTTGAATGGGTGACTTAGGGTGCATTTTAAAAATAGCACAGTAGATCTTGGCCAGTGGCCTCAGTGATAGAGCATTGGCCCAGCATATGGATATACTGGGTTCAATTTCTGGTCAGGGCACACAGGAGAGGAGACCATCTCCTTTTCCACCCCGTCTGCCTCTTCCTTCTCTCTTTCTCTTCTCCTCCCTCAGCCATGGCTTGATTGATTCAAGCGAGTTGGCCCTGGGCACTAAGGTTGGCTCAGAGGAGCCTCCATCTGTGGTGCTCAAAAGGGCTCGGTTGCTGAGAAACGGAATTAGGTGGGCAGAGCATTGCCAATAGGGAGCTTGCCAGGTGAACCTCAGTCAGGACGTGTACAGGATTCTGTCTCTCTGTCTCCCCTCCTCTCACTGAAAGAGAGAGAGAGAGAGAGAGAGAGAGAAACAGCACAATAATATTCTATTGCGGTTCCTAAGGTAAGGTGTCAGGGAAGCTGTCCACATTGATGCTAGCTACAGAAAATGAAAAATTAATGAAGCAAGAAGAAAATAGATCAATTAGAACTTGGTTTGGCTTATAAAACTTCTAATTTAAGCCATCTATATTAGTTGTTTACCATTTATGCCTAATTACCATGTAGCACAATCACATGTATCATTAAACATGTGTCAAATTAACTTTACAATACTAACTTCACAATGTGAACATTATACAATTAGCTCGGTTCAAGTTTGGACAGTTTTTATAGGTTTTGACTCATGCAGGATTATCTTCATCTCTTTTAACTCAAAGAAAATATTTCCTTCGATGATACTCTGCACAATCACATAGTCTCTAGGATCCTAGGAAATGAATATATAACACTTCTTTTGTGTGGCAGATCCTCTAGCAGTAATATGGCTTAATTTAGTAGTGCCTAGAGCCCGAATGAAAGCCCAGGATTGGGTTATCAACTAATTCTAGCCATGATATAGAGCAGGGGGAAGCTCAGGCCAGACCCATTATAGCTCTTAAGTCATGGGACTCAGTATGCAGTGAAGTGCCACCAGGAGGATCAGATGGGCAAGGGGTGTGCTATCTTTAGCAAGTGTATCCTGATCTTTAAGACCACATTCCCTTTTGCACTTGAACTAATGGTAGCGTAAAACTGGAGACAAGTTGATCTATCCTTAACCACCAGTGATTAAGGTTATCATGATGTGTTAGTAATACATCTTTGCATTTCCAGTAATGATTCAGAGAGCTGATTACTGAGTCTGGGCATTCACACTAAAGGTGTGTCATAATTTTTTTTTTCTTTTAGCCTGATAAATTGAGAATAGATTTTGTCCACAAATTTTAGATCCTTTAAATCTCCAGATGGTGAAGGCCTGAAATATATTTCAAGTTTTTCTAAAAAGGCACAATTCAATTATATCAGAAAGCCATAATTCAGCAGTGGGTCTAATACTATAATTAAAGTAGGTTCAAGGCACTATGTGGTATGCGTTTAAAGGATTAATTTACTTTAAAGAGAGGTTCCCTTTGATCCCAGAGAACAGTTGAGTTCCTATCCCTCACTCCTGGATAAAGATCTATACTCACCAATTTAAAAGTGTGAGCCTACACTGGAGCATGAGCTATATTTCATGCTCTCACAAAACATCAAGAACTTGAGGGATTCCACTCCTCTTTAGGGATGAGACTTCCAACATCATGGAACCCCTCACTCACAGTAATGGTTGTATTAATTTGTGGTATGCCTCAAAAAGCAAATTGGTGACATGGAGAGTTTCTACATAGATGAGCAAATGAAATTAATGGAAGCAAAATACATGTCCCCATGGTCATAGCATATCTAGGAGGCAGAGCCCAGATTCCAGACCAAGGCTATTGAGGTCTAAAGTTTATATCCTTTCTCCACTGTTCTGTAAACCTTAGCAATGCCTTTTGGACATCCAGTGATGGTTATTTTTTCCCCTTTATGGGGATTTCCTCAATACCTTGTACACATAAACCCACAGTTTGTCACAGACTGTTTTCCTTCCCCTCTGTTCCTTCTAAAATACGTGACTCAGAGTAACCTTCCCAAAGTAGCAAGATACTGAGATTCATGAAGTGGAAGTACTATTGTGACACTTGGGACAGTGGCCTAAGGCTGTGGTCAGTAGGTTACAGCCTAAAAAAGTCCCATTTGGGGGGTTCAGAATTGATCATTAATATAATGTCTTCTTTTATCGAGATCAGTTTTAAAAAAGGTCAGAATGTCCCATCTTTCATGTTTTCTAAGAAATCTGCCAGCAAAGAATCTTTTTTTCTCAAAGTTAAAACTAATCTGCTTAGGTTGCCTGTGACCGATCATATGGGAGGACTGTCAGGAGTTAACAATTACAGACATCTTTCCAGGGCTCGCTCTGGCACCTGTGCCTTCGATCCCTCACCTTCCAAATTCCTCCAGGAACTTGTTCTCACAGGTTTTACCTTCATCTCTAGAATCTTTAGTTTTCTTCTTCATTCCCCTTTTATTTATTTTTTTTCTGTCTTCAAACTTCACCCAAAATAAACTTTCAGTGTGTTCTGCTGTCCCCTCTAGCTACCGTCTTATTGCTCTCATTTTCATTTGCCGGCTTTTAACACGAGTGGTTTCAACGTGCTACTGTCATCCTCATTTCACGCAACCTCCCTGCAGCTCCCCACACCCACCCCACCACCCGCTGTGCTGTCAGGGTTTTCTCTTCGCCAAGGCTGTAGGATGGTATTCACTCCTGTTAACAGCCGCGTCGTGTTATTTGCACTGCTCACTCTTTTACACACTGGCTCTTCTCTCAGCTTTCCTTTTGTCTCTTCCTACAACTTTCAGTAGCTATGTGTCCAGTTTGCCTTTTGTCTTCTTATATTTATTTTCTTCTATTTTGGAGCTTCTATTTAGTTTATTAATCTTTTCAGCAGTCTATTGAGATGTAATAGATGTACAGTACAGTAAGCTGAACATATATAAAGTGATAAAGTTGATGTTTTGTACATTTATATACCCATGAAACAATCATCCCAATAAAGACAGTGAACATAGCCATTCCCCCGAAAGGATCTCTCATTACTCTTTGTGATCACTCTGTCCTCTGTCATCCACTGCATCCCGTAAATTAGTGTTCATTTTCTAGAGTTTTTATAAATAGAATTACAGAGTGTTCTACCTTTTTTTTTTTTTTGGCTCTTTTCACTCAACATAATGGCTTTAATTACTGTTGTATGTATCAATAGGCAGTTCCTTTTTATTGTTAAGTTTGAATTTATTGTATAAATATACTGGAATCTGTCTATTCATTTTGGTTTTATCTGTTCATTGACAGACTTTTTATTATTTCTACTTTGGCGTTATGTATAAGCCTTCTATGAGTGTTTTTGTGCAGGTTGTCCTTTGCACATATACTTTCATTTCTATTGGGTAAACACGTAATTAAGAGGGAAGTGAATAAATCACATGATAGCATATTTATGTTCTAAAACACTGGTAAACTGATCACCAAAGTGATGTACATTTTACATCCCATCAGCAGTGTATTAGTTTCAACTCTTCCAAATCCCTCCTAACACGTGGTATGGTCAGTATTTTAAATTTAACTATTCTAATGCATGTGTATTAGTATCTCATTATAGTTTTAATTTGCATTAGTGATACTGAGTATCTTTTCATGTATTTCATATCTGTATAACTTCTTTGGTGAAGTATCTTTTTTAACCATTTGATAGTTTACTTAATTATTATATTTTGTTTTCTGATGTTGAGTTTGATAATTCTTTATTACTCTGAATACAAGTTCTTTATCAAATATATGATTTTCAAATAGTTTTCTTCCTGTTTGCAACTTTCTTCTTAATAGTAACTTTCAAAAAGTTTCTAATTTTGATGAAATCTGATTTGTCAACATTTTTTCTTTGATAAGTTATGTTTTGGTGTTGTATTTCAGAAGTCTTTCTTAACTCTAAATCAAAAAATTATCTTTGCTTTAGAAATTTTAAGTATCAAAGTTAGATTTCTGATACGATTTTTAGTTAATAATTATATATACTGTGTGAGTTATGAATCAATGGCCATTTTATGGCCTAGGATATTCAACTGTTCTAACATCGTTTGTCAAAAAGACTATCCTTTCATCATCGAATTACCCTAGCAACTACATCAAAAATCAGTCACTTGTATGTTTATAGATTTCTTTCTACTTATTTTTATCGGTTTGCTTGTCTTATTACACCGATATTACAATATCTTCACTACTGTAGTTTTATAATAAATCTTGAAATCAGGCAGTATTAGCTTCCGACTTTGTTCTTCTTCCTCTTCCTTTTAAAATTCCCCAACTGTGGCTATTCCTGTTGGTACTATTGTTGACTTGAACTTTTCCCTCTAAACTGGTCTTAGTGAATTCTGGAAACTTTCTCATAATTTTCATAAACACTTTTTGCTAAAACCTTAAAAAAATAGCAGAACTACTGGGCCTAGCTTCTCCTTTGAGTTCTAGGCTGTAGCTCTTCCAATATTCAGACAACTATCGTAGAAATCTGACTTCCTCCTCAAGCTCTGAACATTTCTGAACCTCTCATCTGACACTCCCCATGAATTCTCCATTCAAGCTTCATGTGTTAGCCCCACCATAATTTTTCCTTCTGTAACTCAGACTTAGAACTTCATCGTTGACTTAGTTCTATACTACTTCCCTTAATTCAATAAATTAATACACTGACCATTTTTTTCCATTCAAAATATATTTCATGAATCATATCAAGCATTTTCTCAGACACAATGTTTTAAAACTAGAAATCAATTATAAGGAAGAAAACTAAAAATACAAAAACACACGGAAGCTAAACAATGTGTTACTAAACAATGAATGGGTTAACAATGAGATGAAGGAAAATATCATAAGATAACCTGATACAAATAAAAATGAGAACTCAACAGAAAATGGATAGGATACAGAGAAATCAACCCTAAGAGGAGAATTCATAACGTACCTCATATACAAGAAAAAATATTAAACAAACAACCTAATCTTACACCTCACAGAACTAAAAAATGGAACAGAAACATAGTGCAGAATAAGTAGAAGAAAGGAAATAATAAAGATCAGAATCTAAAGAAATAGAATCTAAAATATCAATATAAAAGATCAGTGAAACTAAGAGCTGTTTCTTTGAAAACATAAACAAAAATATTTTAAAAAAGAAAGAAAAGAAAACATAAATAAGATTGATAAACGTTTAACCAGGTTCATCAAAAGAAAAGAGGGAGGACCTAAGTAAATAAAATCAGAAATGAAAGAGAAGTAACAACTGATATCACAGAAACATAAAGGATGTTAAGAAAATATTACAAAAAACTATATGCTAACAAATTGGATGATCTGGAAGAAACAGATACATGTCTAAAAACATAATATTTTAAAACTCAATCAGAAAGAAACAGAAAATCTGAATAAACCAATTACAACTAATGAAATCAAAGCAGTAATCAAAAGACTCCCAACAAACAAAAGTCCTGAACCAGACACCTTTACAGTTAAATTTTACCAAATACCCAAAGAAAAACTAACATCTATATTTTTCAAACTATTCCAAAAAATTCTAGAGAAGGAAAGAATTATCCTGTATCAAAAACCACATAAAGACACTGCAAAGAAAGCAATATGTAGGCCAATATTCCTGACTACATAGATGCAAAAATGCTCAACAAAATATTTGCAAACCAAATGCAGTGATACATTAAAAAGGTCATATACCATGTTCAAATGGGATTTATTTCTGAGATGCAAGATTGATACAATATCCAATACTCAATTAATGTGATATACTACATAAACAACATGAAGGTTAAAAACTACATAATCATATCAGTAGATGAAGAAAAGTATTGACAAAAGCCAGCAAAGTGGTAATAGAGGGAACCTACCTTATCATAATAAAGGGTAAATATGAAAAGTCTATAGTTAACATCATACTCAACAGGAAAGAACTAAAAAAAATCTCCTATAAGGTCAGAAACAAGACAGAGATATCTACTTTTACTGCTCTTATTCAATGTAGTGCTGAAAGTCCTGCAACAGCAATCAGATGAGAATAAGCAAAAAGCTTCCAAATTATTAAGGTGTAAGTAAAACTGTCATTATTTGCAGTTGACATGATACCATATATATAAGACCCTAAAGATTTCACCAAAAAAACCCTGCTAGGACTAATAAATAAATTCAGCAAAGTAGCAAAAAACAAAAAAGAATAAGAAATCAATTGCATTTTTATACACCAATAATGAACTCTCAGAAAGGAAACTAAGAAAACAATTGGATTAAAAAACAGTAACAACAATCACCAAAAAAAAACCCACTTTGGGATAAATTTAGCCAAGAAGGTAAAAATCCTATACTTGGAAAATTAGACACTGAAGAAGGAAACTGAAGAAAATACAAATAAGTAAAAGTAACTGAAGAAAATACAAATAAGTAAAAGTATATACTGTGCTCATGAACAGAAATAATTAACATCATTAAAATATCCATAACACTCAAAGCAATCTATAGATTCACCACAATTCTTATCAAAATACCAGTGGCATATTTCACAGAACTTGAACAAATATTCCAAAAATTTATATGAAACCATATAAGATCCTGAATAACCATGAAAAACTGGAGACATAAGAACAAAGTTGGAGGAATCACATAGTAATAAAAAAACAAGGCACTGCCTGACCAGGCAGTGGCGCAGTAGATAGAACATTGGACTGAGACTCAGAGGACCCAGGTTCAAAGCCCCGAGATCACTGGTTTGAGTGCAGCTCACCAGCTTGAACCCAAGGTCACTGGCTTGAGCAAGGGGTCACTCAGTCTGCTGTAAGCCCCCCTCCCCCCATTAAGGCACATATGAGAAAGCAATCAATGAACAACTAAGGTGCCACTACAAAGAACTGATGCTTCTTATCTCTCTTCCTTTCTATCTGTTCCTCTCTCTGTCTCTCTCTCTGTCTCTGTCACAAAAAAGGAAAAGCATGGCACTGGCATAAAAACAGACATATCTCTATATTTATCTATCTATCTATCATCTATCTATATCAATGGAATAGAAGAGAGTCCAGAAATAAACCATGCCTATATTATAAATTAATATATGACAAAGTAGGCAAGGAAATACAATGGGGTAAAGACAGTCCACTCAATAAATAGTGTTGGGAATAACTGGATAGATACATTCAAAAAACAAAACTAAATCATCTTATACCATACACAAGAATAAATTCAAAATGGACTAAAGACTTAAATGTAAGACTCAAACCCATAAAACTCCTAGAAGAAAAGATAGGCAGTAAAATCTCTACCATTTATCTTAGAAATAGTTTTTCCTGATATATCTCCTCAGGCAAAGAAAACAAAAATAAAAATAGATAATTGGGACTACCTCAAACTGAAAAGTTATTGCATAGCAAAGGAAACCATCAATAAAACGAAAAGACAACCTACTGAATGGTACATCTGATAAGGGGTTCAGACCCAAAATTTATAAATAATTCATATAATAAACACCAAAAAATAAAAAATAAAAACAAAACAAAAACTAAAATTAAAATATGGGCAGAGGTCCTGAATAGGCACTTCCTCAAAGAGAACATACAGATGGCCAAACACATGAAAAGATGCTCAATGTCACTAGTCATTAGAGAAATGAAAAGTGAGCTATCACTTCATACCTGTCAAAATGTCAATGAATCAAGAAACAACAAGTGCTGGCAAGGATGTGGAAGAAAGGGAACCCTCGTGCACTGTTGATGGGAATGCAGATTGGTACAGTCACTATGAAAAACAGTATAAAGGTTCCTCAAAAAATTAAAAATGAAACTGCCTTATGACCTAGTCATTCCAGTTCTGGGTATATATGAGAAGAAACCAAAAGACACTAAATCAAAAGACTAGAGCACCCCTATGTTCATTGATGCATTATTTACAACAGCCAACCAATAAAAGAAATCAAAGTGCCCATCAATAGATGAGTGGATAAAAAAGTAGTGGTCCATAAATACAATGGAATATTACTTGGCCATAAAAAGAACAGAATCTTACCATTTGTGATGGTATCATATACTAAGTGAAATAAGTCAGAGAAAGACAAACACCATAAGATTTCACTTATATGTAGAATCCAAAGAGCAAATTAAATTATATTAAAAAAAAAATAGAAATTGACTTATAGACACAGAGATCAGACTGATGGTTGCCACAGGAGATGAGCGTACTAAAGGGAAGGGATTAAGTACAAACTGGCAGTTACAAAACAGTCAGGGTGATGGAAAACCAGCATGGGGAATACAAACAATAATATTGTAGACTTTGTAAACTATGCATGGGGCCAGGTGGGCACTTAATACATTGAGGGGGCCACATTGTAAAAATATATGATTGTCCAAGCTCTGTGTTGTACTGCTGAAACTAATGCAAAATAATATTGAATGTCAACGGTAAATTGAAAAATAGAATTTAAAAAATGGAATAGTTATGAACTCAAACATATACCGGTATATATCTCATGCATGGTTTCTCCTCTCCGTTCTCACAGTTAACTCATCGTCCCATTTTCTCATGGCTGCATGATCGAAAGCCCCAATTGACCATCCCACTTCCAGACTCTCCCTGCCCTAAGCCGTTTCCTCCAATTCATCTTTCTAAAGCAAATTTGTTGTTAAATCAAACCACCACCCAGCAGTTTTCCTTTCTGACTTTCTTTCCCTTTAACTATCTTCTTCCCACTTGCTCCTGTCATAGCTGTTTTTTTTTATAAACTCACATGTACATGTGAAACTGGCTAGTTTTTTTACAAAGTATTTTCTGAGTAGAAGGGGACTTTAAGTCGCATTTATTTGGAAACTTTGTAGAAATGCTGTGAAACCCAGAAACTATCAAAGAATTTGGTTCCTAGTCCAACTACTCTATTTAAACTGTACTTTTTAGAGTTTTCATTAGAATGAAAGACACTGGATCATTTGACAATAGATACTTTTATTTTTTAAAACGTGCCCCTTGCCCTATACTTAGTTGTACAAGAACCTACTTACTATAGGTTAAAAAAATTAACAAACAAGGTCTAGTAAACATTATCTCATGTCTCTAAGACAGTAAGTAGAGCTGTGGTAACTAGCGTTCTGTAGAAAAAAGGACAAATTCCTGTGACTAGAGGTACCTGAAAGAGACTTCATAAGTGACAGGTTACTAAAGATCCCCTTTCTTCAATTCAAAGTTTGACAAATGCAGTTAAGCTTATCTTAGGTAAATGTCCTATTACTCTTTTGACTTCCAGCTTTATTTTAGATGTTTATTTCTGTATGATATTATGTAGAAGAGAAATAAGGTATTTTCTAGTAAGTATGATCCTCTAAGAAAAGTAATATCGACTATCAATTATTTTGAGAATAAAGGAAACATTAGAACCTGTTTATGGACACAGAGGGACATAAACCAAAAAATGTATCTTCTCCTGGTTTTCAGGACTATGGTATTCTGACCATGAAGTAATGTTATCAAATGCCACATTAGGGGAAAATATCACAGTGGGTTATTATGACACAAAATTATTAATTCTCTAACAGCAAGTATTTCTTTTTTTTTCCTACTAGCACCTAACAAAAGACGTTACATATGGCAAGTATAATCTGTATACTTAAAAATTGAATTCAATGATACTTTTCCCCCAATATTAATAATACTGACACAGTTTTTTAAAAAAAAATTGCTTCTAAGGATCAATTAGATGCCTAATTTGCTTGAAGAAAATGGAAAATGAAAAAAGGCAGTGTATTTTCAGATTCAATCTTCTCAAGACTAAGAAAATTAAAGATCTAAATCAGGGGAGGGCACTTATGAGATAATTTTCTGATGTGTACTGTGGATTTATGTACAAGGGCTATACATTTAAAATTAAGGGGGAAAAACCCCACAAGCACATTGTAGTTGTAGAATGACTTTCTTCCAAGGAGAGCAAGACCTTCTGGAAAGACTCCCATATTCAAGGAGTACACGGGTTTGTGTGGGGTAAAGGTGTTATCGCAAGAACACGGTGTTTACAACACCCGGGCCCTATACAATCTCACACTGTGCAATTTCATAGTTGTTTCAAACTACAGCAGAATTGGGTTTCCTGGGTTTCTCATGAATGAAAGAGACTAGCTTATTTGTTTTTCTTCCCATTTCATGTCCAGGAAATGAAGGTCAGAGAAGGATAGTGCCACAGTTAACCTCACCTAGCGAGCTGACCAAAACATGGCCAGAGTGCTCAGGATCTATATTGCATTAACTTTCACCTGCTCAGGAGAGAGCAGGAAAGTGCAATGATTTGTTTGGATGAAAACACAGGAATTCAGGTAAGCCAAACCAAACAGCTTAGCCAAGATGATTCAGCGTATTAGGACTTGGGCAGGCAAATAGGAAAAAAAGGAAAGTAGGGAATAAAAACACAACTCTGCTATTCCTCTGACAACCAATCCTCCTCCCCCCTCCCCCCAAAAAATCAACAGGAAATTTGAAGTGATATATATATATATATATATATATATATATATATATTAACCAGTGTTAAAAAATATATATATATATATGATGTAAAGAAGGAAGAATAAATGTTGAAATAGACTTAGCAATAAATCGAATTTCATGTCATACATGCAACGTGATTTCTGAGAATTTTAGAAGAATTTGAACCCAAAGGGGGTCTAAACAGACTCAAAAAAGAAAAAAAGAATGGAGAGGGACATAAGAGAGTGAACTTGTCCATCCATTTCAGCGTGTTTTTCCGCCAGTCCTTAGAGCTCATCGGAAAACAAGAAGTAGAGCAGGTCAGGAAAGGGGTTATGGTTAACACTGCAAGATGAAAGATAAGCAGCCAGGCAGTTAGAAGCCAAAGCACTTTATCTAGAAGAGCAGGTCTGGCTTTGTTTCTATCTTGATAAGAATTAGATTGGAGAGCTTGTTTGTCTAGAGACTAGGATGGGGTGGCCGAGCTGAAGGAAGGGGCCGGGGAAGCGGGGGCTTAGTTCTGGAGTTGTGGCAAACCGCTAATGGAGTGATAAGTCCCCCCTTTGTGTCATACTGCTACCTGCACTCTGAAATTGTTAGACTCGTCTGTTTAGATAACATGGCTGTGTTTCTTTCAAAGATGGAGACTGAATTATCTAGAGTTTAGGTGACCTGGAAAGACTTATTAGCCTAGTCTAAAATTTTAAGACAATGCCTAACTGGTTGGGCCTCTGACTCAAAACTTGAAAAATATATACATCTGAACTTAACTCCTCTTTAAATGGTGTGCTTATCTTCATTTAGAAACACGGCATATTCCGAGTTTTGCTTTGTTTTTTCATTGACTATATTAGTGTGACACTAGTTAACATAATTATAAAGGTTTCAGGTCCCAATTCTATAACACATCTCTGTGAGAACAGGCTGACAGCAATGGGGGGGGGGGGAGTGGAGAGGGCGGGGACAGGGAGGTGAAGGGATAGACTCATGGACACCACAACAATGTGGGCATTGCTGGGAGCGGGGGAGGGGGGGGAGGAGGGTATGTGGGGATATGGTGACGGATGGAGACTTGAACTGAGTTTCTTTTTAAAGTTGTTTCCATTTCACAAGTATCTTTTAAAAACAGATTACAAATCTAAGAGCTTCTACTTTCATATTGCTGTAATTTGATGATATAACTGGTTCAGCTGTGTTTTTTTAAATATAATTATTAAAACTGCCAAGGTTCTAAGGTACAGTTTTATTCTTGGTGTTCTTAGATGAGAGCCATGCTGTAGGTTTTCCTGGGATTTTATTATCACTTTTAGAATCTCAGTCCATCATAGGACCAAAAATCAGAAATTCAAAATGACATGACTTCTTTTTTTTAATAGACCTTTAAAATGATCTTAGTAGCTAATTGAAATGATTTTAATTATGGTTAAGTTTATCCTGCTCATGCCATCAAATGCTTAAGATGTGTTTTCTGACTATGTAGAATGATTAGCACAGGAGGACATATTACAGGGTGGATACAACTCATAAACCCGCCGAGGTGTATAATCTGTACAATCCAAAAGATAAAGCGGAACATTTTTAGCCCAAATGGTTAGGGACCAACACAAGTCTGTATGAAGGACAAGTGGGAAGAGAGATCTTAAAGCAATTTATTCTTTCTTATCTTAGCTACTTTATAGATTGGCCATGTAAGTCTTATCTTCCCTGGTCCTGAGGCTGTACCTACATGGATAATTAGTTCCGGACACCATCCTGACCAGCAGGAAGAGTGTCCGGAATGCTCTACTAAAAGATTTTATTTTTTCTAGAATGTTCCCTATTTTAAATTTTTCTTCTTTTATTTCTGTCCTTGGCTACTCAGTCGAGTTGAGCTGGTAGGGAGAGTCTGAGGCCTGAAATAATGTTGATGAAGATGATGATAAGAATAGTAGTAATAGTAACAGCCCTTCTTTACAGGAAGACTTTCAGGTGCAGGACTCTGTTACACATTTTATATATGCCATTTCTCCACTGGGTATGAATAGACTGACTACTAAGATGCTACTTTCTTTCACAGACAAGTTTGCCATATATTCCAACCTCCAGGGTGCTTTTAATTGTGTCTTCTCTTAAAAATTATGTTTTTTCTCTCCCTCTGTATATAAATTTATATATGAATTATATATAAAATTTGAAAATGCATAGAAATTAGAAAGCGAATAAAATTAATTCATAAGCCAACCATCCAGACATGAGCATGTTGATATATAGTTTTCAAAAAAATACTTACCTATATACAATACATAGGTGCATGATGTCTATTCACAAATGGACTCATTCCATTTAGTTGGTTTATAACTTTTTAAAATGATAATCTTTTGATATCCTTCACAATGTTAAATAGTTAACTGCATAATTTATCTTGGTCGCATGGATATGTAGGATTTTAAAATTAATCTTGTCATTGAGTATTTGTTCATTTTGGTCTGTATTTATTTAACAAATACTTAATATAAATGCTTTAAAGTATTTACTTACTGAATTCTTAGAAAACATAATTAGGCTGTAATAACCTTATTGATAACAACAATCTTTTTACTATGTTATTGGTAAAGGTTAAGTAACTGCGCAGGTCACAGAGCTAGTAAATGGAAGGCTGCAATGGAGATTGGCTGGCTCAGTAGTGAGTGCCCTTAACCACTGTGACATGGTTGCTGTCACAAGCAACATTGCCGTGAATGTCCCCATCTCTTATTTTCCCTTAGAAATAACCCTAGAACGAGAATGCTGGCTTTTCAAATGTATTGGCAATCAGCCCTCCAAGGGTTGTTAGTTTTCTTTCCCACCAGCTGTGTACTTCTAGGACAGAGATGGCACTGGGCGTTAAAATACTCCATCTCATGCTGTTTTAACTTGGACAGTATTTCTCATTCACAATCCTCTTAGTCTAGTGCAGGGGTCCCCAAACTTTTTACACAGCGGTCCAGTTCACTGTCCCTCAGACCGTTGGAGGGCGGGACTATAAAGAAAACTATGAACAAATCCCTATGCTCACTGCACATATCTTATTTTAAAGTAAAAAACAAAAACGGGAACAAATATTTAAAATAAAGAACAAGTAGATTTAAATCAACAAACTGACCAGTATTTCAATGGGAACTATGGGTGCGGATGCAGCCTGTGCTTCTCTCACTGACCACCAATGAAAGAGGTGCCCCTTCCGGAAGTGGGCGGGGGCGGATAAATGGCCTCAGGGGGCCGCATGTGGCCCACGGGCCATAGTTTGGGGACTCCTGGTCTAGTGGACCTTTCCAGTCCTCTCTCTGACTTGAGTACTGCAGAGCATCTGATACTATGTGTTCACTTCTTTCTCATGCTGCTCAACTCTCTCCTGTCTCTGTCTGACCCGCCCTTTGCTACTCCCTTCTGACTCGTGTTAACCTTTCTGTTCTGTCTCCTTCACTGACACGTCTCTCTGACCTCCTTTTTAATTTTAGTGTTTCTTAGCTCTCCACTTGATCCCCCTCTCATGTTACAGTCTCATCTATTCCCATGACTTTAACAATTTAAATGCTAATGCCTCAAAAATTATCTCCTCCTAGACTTCGCCCCAAAATTCTAGACAGATGTAACTATCTCTTAGACATCTTGACCAGGGATATTCTCCAGACTTTTAAAAACAGAATGTGTTTAAAATTGAACTCACAGTTTCCTCTTAAAGTTGCTCATCTTGTATTTACCATCATAATTTGGTATTACCATTAAATATAACCAAACAACTAACGTGAGATGCATCTTAGCCTTGGGATGCAGTATAGGGTGATGATGAATAGTAATGATTTTGAATCAGGTAAATCTGGGTTTGAACCTTACCTATGTACCTTAAAATCTGTTTGAACTTGGGAAAGTTGCTTAAATTCTCTAAACTCCGGTTTTATTATTTATAAAATGAGGATAAAAATACCTGCTTTTGAAAGGTTCTTCAGGAGATGAAATGGAATGATATATTGTTCTTATTGGAGTTCCTGATATACTAAAAACATTTAATAAAGAATATTCCTGTTTTAGGGATGTCTCACCTCTCACAGCCAATCAGTTTTTGAATTCTGTTGCATCTAACTCCAACTTCACTCCAACAATCCTTTCTCTCTTTACCATCCCTACTGATAATGCTTACTTCGGATCTACTGTATTTCTCCATGTGTAAGACACACCTAAATCTTGGGGCCCGAAATTTGAAAAAAATATACTACATAAAGTTATTGAACTCAAGTTCTATTCATTATAAAATTCATACAACTCCTCATCAGTGTCAAAACTCCCATCCCTTAGCTTGTCCTCATCTATGTCTAATGAGGAATCCCTGTCTTCAATAACGAGCACAAAAACAAGTACGAAAAAGCGGGAAAGGCAAGTGAAAAAATTATAACCATTGTATAAGGTGTACCCAGTTTTTAGACCTTAAATATTTCAAAAAGAGTTGCATCTTATACATGGGGAATAGTCCTCTCTGATTCAATGGCTGCAATTTTCTCTAATTTAATGATCCTCAACTTTTTTTTTTTCTGACATCAACACACTGGATGGATGACATTCATGTGTGAGTCACTCTCTCAGGCATAATTAATATTAAGTACAAGTCTAGAAGTTTTCTAACGCCACCTTTTTCTCTCCCATTCTGCTAGAAAACATAGTGTGATAAAAGTAAGAGTGACATTATTGAAGAAGTTAACTTGAATCTGCTCTAACTTATCTTTTTAAGTCTTGGGCAAAATTGGGGATCTTATTTTTAGTAGCAATCTGCTTTGAGCACACCTGTGCACCACTGCATTGTGGTCAAAAGCTTTGTGCTAACCTGCTTCCTTTACCAGTTCTCTCACCTCCACCCCCACCCCCACCCCTAATCCTACTCTGGGCACTACTGGCAAAGAGAGCTAGTTTCTGTTATGTAGATGTTACTATGCACCTTAAACAGCATATGACTCTTAAAACACCATGATAATGGCATATTCATTTCCCTCTTCATCTCCCTCACTCTCCATCCCACTGTAGTCTGCCTTAGGCTCCAGGTGCTACCTGGAATGTGCCTTCATCTGGACACCCATGACTAGACTGCCAAGACTACTGCCTATTTTTCACTCAGTAGCAATGACCACTTTGAACACTCCCCTTCTTCCTAATTCTTCTTAGGAGCTGTATTTTGGGCTTCTTGTTTCCTTCCCATACTTCGATATTCTTCCCCTGAGTTCTTCCCTTTGTGGTTTTCTTTTCTTCCCTGTTCTTCTGTTCTTTCTTTATATTCTACAAACTGTTTTTATGAGATTACTGTATCTACTCTTTATGGTTCCAATTACCATCTTTATGTGCATAGGCCAACAAATCATCTAATTCTAAGCCTTCCCTCTTTCCTGAACCTTGTATATCCAATTGCTCACAAGACTGTCCCACTTGATGGTCTTGTGACATAAGCACATTGTTTCCAGAAGGGACTCTACCATCCCCCATTTTCCCAACATTTCTATAAAAAGCACCACTTACCCAATTTCTTAAGCCAGAAATCTAGAAGAATCTATATTTGACCTCTTCCATTCTTTTTTGACCTCTACATTTCAGCCAGTTAGCATATCCTATCAATGACGTCTCACAAATGTCTCTAAAGTCTGCCACATATCTCCAATTCCATTGCTACCATCTTTAATCCAGGTTGCCGTTATCTTACTTAGAATAATTTATGTCTTTCCTCTAACTTTGCTCCTCACTAACCCATTCTCCACACTTGTTTAGTTATTTTTATCTCAATCCAAATCTGTTAATGCGCCCCTAATTTAAAGCCCTTCAGGGTAAAATTCAGATTTACAAGGTTTCTAATACCTGGGTCTGGCCCCGCCTACCAGTCCAGACTATTGCCATGTCGACTCTCTCCACCGTGTGATCCAGCTACACTTAACTTCATCCAGGTCCTCCTGTCTCCGTATGTCCCTATTTTGCCTGCATGGGACGCTCCCCTCTTCCCCGCCTCTTCCTTTTCCAGGCTTACTCCTACTTCAGAGTTCCTGTTCTCTGGGATTGATTATGTCTCCCTACTAAAGATTTCTAAGATCCCAGTATATTCCCTATCATCACATCATATTCCTTTATTAGAAACTCTTACCCATATGGTCACAAAGTAGACTCAAATCAGAGGACTATAAAAATGTTATCTACATTCCTTAAGCATTTATTTTAACCCAATACATTTAAAAGCACAATCATTCATCATTCTTTCTAATGTAAGGCAATGTCCTTGAATTTGGAGATGGGTCCATTGAAGATGAATTTCAGTCTTTCTTTACCATGGTGTACCATGTATAAGTTCTAATTTCACTTTATGTGGAGTGACAACCTAAAATCATTTGAAAAACCAATCTGAGCATAAAATTTTCTGGATTACTAAGAATTTTTCCTGAGTCTTAACAGGTTGTATCTCCTATATCTAATTTGTATAGAAACATTTTTATAAAGATTCTCCTTCACTTAGACTTTTGAAACTATTCAACTTAATTTTCAAAGAAACAACTCTTTCATTTTACACTCTGTTTTATTGAATCATGTAAGCACTGTTTAATTATCACATGGTTACAGTAACAAGTCAACTGTCATAAATAGTTTGGGCATAAACACAAGCATGCAACTCAACCAAGGAGAGGAGAAGTATGCAGGCTGTGAGGTTTCACTGAACTCTGAATATTAATTAGCTGGTTTGCAGGGGCAGTTGGGAGTATGGGTTAATTTGCCAAGTGAGGTAAGTGGAGGTATGTTAAGAGTATGCTGGTAACATTGTTCTCTCCCTTCTACATTGTCTGTAAGTACTGTGAGGATGGGAGAAGCATGCATGTCTTAGAAAAGGATTGTCTCTCTTTTTGTTCATCACTATGTTCTCAGCCACATACCAGGCACACAATAATATTTGCTGAATGATTGGACATATTATTAAATAGACTATCTACCTCCCTATTCTGTTCTTCCTCCATGATCTCATGCCAACTACTCTAAACAGCCTGACTTTCTTGATTTATCTCTCCCTTCTCCAAAGTAAAAAGTTTGCCTTCTTTTTTCTGCCCCAATTGTACCCTACTCCTGCCCCTAGCATACTACTTTAAAGTACTCCTATTAACATTTGTTACTATTTCTCTTCAATTCATAGCATACGAATTTTTTTTAAGTGAGAGGAGGGGAGATAGTGAGATAGACTCCCACATGTGCTCTGGGGATTCACCCAGCAACCATGTCTTGGGACGATGCTCAAGTACAGAACTATTTTTAGCACCTGAGGCTGACATGCTCAGACCACTTGAGCTGTCCTCAACACTGGGACCATGCTCAAACCAACTGAGCCACTGGCTATAGGAGGGGAAGAGGGAGAGAAGGGGGAGAAGGAGAGGGAGAGAAGCATATGGTTGCTTCTCCTGTGTGCCCTGACCAAGAATCAAATCCAGGACATCCATATGCCTGGCTGAAGCTCTATCTACTGAGCCACCAGCCAGGGCCTACATATGAATTTATCAATGTAGAAAATTGCTTTTATTTTTATAATTTGTGCTTTATAATGAACAGCACCTGTTATTTGTCTAAGGAAATTAATTAATGAATAAATGAATGAAATAGATCTGCCATGTAGGTATTGTCAGAATTACCGAGGCCAGAAAGTTTAAATATCTTAAAAAATATTACAAAACAAGAAGTGTTGGGGTTTCCTTGGTCGGTGGACCTTAAAGCTCCTGTCGTCTTTCAACTCTATTTTGTCTCCTTCCATCACCTAGTAAGATAAAACCTCTCGTAGTAATGGAACTAAAGCATTTCCTGGCCCCGATCAATTGTTACTTGCCATCCATTTATGAATGCTAATATTTTTTTTGCTTGATGTCTTACAGATACATAGGTAAACAGCAAGGAGGAAGGGCAGATAAGGGATGCTAAGGAAAAAAGATATAAACCTGAACAATAGGAAGAGTATGTGGTTTGAATTTGAGAAATGAGGAGGTTGAGGTGGAGAGAGATTAGATAAAGCATACAAGACCCAAGTATATAAATGTACCCTATGGCAATACTTAACTTGTGGAATGAGAACGTCTGTATAAATTATCCATGCAGTTGTTCCTTCCATGAAGGATACAGTATTTTCCCTATATGGTTTGGGAAGGTCTCCAGGAGTCAACTGATTCTAAGTGGTATCTTGAATGGTAGGGAAATATATAGCTTAGTGTTTGGAAAAAGAGATTTAATCTGCAGGTTGAAGGACAGTGATGCTGAGGGAAATGACACAAATAAAAGATAGGTAAATCATGATGATGGACAGGAAGAAAGAGGCATTGAAATATTATAGTGAGTAGTGGAGAATTTCTATAGAGTCAAGAGAAGAAAAACAGAATATCTTTTTTTTTTTGACAGCGATAGAGAGAGTCAGAGAGAGGGACAGATAGTGACAGACAGACAGGAAGGGAGAGAGATGAGAAGCATTAATTCTTTGTTGTGGCATCTTAATTGTTTGTTGGTTGTTGTTCATTGATTACTTTCTCATATGTACCTTGACCAGGGGGCTATAGCAGAGCGAGTGACCCCTTGCTCAAGTCAGTGACCTTGGGCTCAAGCCATTGACTATGGGGTCATGTCATTAATCTCACCCTCAAGCCAGCAAACCCTGTGCTCAAGCTGGTGAGCCTGTGCTCAAGTCAGTAACCTCGGGTCTCAAACCTGGGTCCTTCATGTACCAGTTCAACGCTCTGTCCACTGTGCCACTGCCTGGTCAGGCCAGAACATCTTTTTATTAATGATTTTCCTTGACCTCCAACTCCATACCACTGAGCTTTGTACTTATCTTTGATTTTGCCCAAATTAGACTTGTTTATACTCATATTAGTTCTTCAAATACCATATATCATGCAAATCTCTTTGATCTCAAACTAGTAACTTCATATTTTAGAAAATTTATTTTATGTCTAAATTTTTACACGTTTACAAGTTGAAATTATAATATTTTATATCTATTGGATTGAATAAAAAGCATTCCAATTAATTTCACTTGTTTAATTTTTTAATGTGGCTTTTAGAAAAAATTTAATTACACATGTAGTTTGTATTTGTGGTGCATATGTCATTGCTATTTCACAGCAGTGCTGTAGAAAATGATACTCACAAACTTATGGTGGGTTTAGTTTTATCAAGTGAAATGTCACTCATAATGAACTTTTACTATTCTTATAATATATACACCTTTAATATAATTTGAAATTCTTTTGATACCATATTTATCAAATGCTCTCTTTATTTAGCATATGGAAATAATATTTAAGATTTACTTGGGCATCATAGATATCGGTACTCAATTAATTGTGGGTAATTGATGACCTGTGTGATAATAAATGGAAACAGTTAATTTTTCTACAAGGCACGCAGGTTACCAGAAGATCAGTAATAACTTGTGGTTAAAATGTGGTCCCAGAGAAGACCATGAAAGTAAAAGAGATTGTCTAAAAGCCATGTCGTGGTATAGGGTTGTTCTAGGATGGTACTTCCTGCCTCTTAGTGTGACCTAGAGCATCATCTGACCATGATGAATCCCCAGTCCCCAGTTACATGATGAATTAGTTGTAAAGAAAAAAGGCTTGCATAAATAAATTCACAGAAACTCTAGTAACAAGGGTCTCAGTTCCTGTCTCTGTAAATTGAGATGATCTCCAATAAACCCTAGCTCAAAATAAGGTGTTACTAGTACTTGGCATATTCAAATGACTGTAAACAGACACCTGTTTTTTACATTTATATACGCCACAAAGTTTTAAAGAATAATTTTAAATATTAGTCTACCAGATAGACCCCAAAGAGAATCAAGAAACTGCTCAAATGTTCATGAGACAACAGACGCACAGGACTAGACCCACTATCCCCGGGTCCACAGAGGACGTGAGCGTCGCTCCCTGGATGAGCGGCGCTTGACATTTGCACTGAGTTAGGCTCTCTGGTCCTGCTCTTTGTTTCTCGTTCTTCATTTAGACACATTCAAATTCAGAGGAACTGAAAACTGAAGTGCATTTTCCTTAAAAATCCCTGTCCCACAAATTCAACCTAACTTTTTTAGTTGCCTTTTGAAAACTTCCCAACAAAATTTCCAGAAACTCTTATGAATACCACCTTTACAAGGAAGCCATTTCCTAAACCTACTCCCACTATGAGCCCCCAAGTGGTTTTGTACCTTTGTGTTGAGCCTTGCTGACAGCTTTGCTTTATGGTCATTTTTGTAGTCTTATTCTTTCTACTGTTTTGTGCTTATTTGATGGAAAAATTTCATTATACTTTACAATTTATTCCCCTGTGTTTGAATACATAATAGTGTGTGTGTGTGTGGTGTTTTCAATAAAAATTTAAGTTCAGATCCTTCTCCTGATATTAACCCTGTAACTCCAATTTCCTAGCAGATATCTCCACTTGAATGTCATACTGGTATTTCACACTTAACATGTTCAATATATTCCTTCTCTCTATACCTCTCAAAACTATTTCTCCCCCTGAGAACAGCGAATGGCATATCCTGCATCGACTTTTCCAACTCAGAAACTAGGGTGCCATCCTTAAAAATCTCTCTTCCTCACTCCCTGCCTCCAATCAATATTCTACCTTTTAAATATCTTTGGAATCTAATCACATCTTTCCACTTCCAGATCCACTGCCACAAGCCATTATTATCTTTAATATCACTGTTATCTTCTTCCAGGACTTACTGAAGCAGTTTCTACTTCTAGTCAGGCATCCCTCAGTCTAAACTAATCTCATATTCAAGCCCAAGCAATTTTGCAAACTTAATCATATCACTCCTGATATAATTTTTTTTTTTTTTTTTTTTTTTTTTTTTTTTACAGGGATAGAGAGAGAGTCAGAGAGAGGGATAGATAGGGACAGACAGACAGGAACAGAGAGAGGTGAGAAGCATCAATCATTAGTTTTTCATTGCAGTTGCGATACCTTAGTTGTTCATTGATTGCTTTCTCACATGTGCCTTGACCACGGGCCTTCAGCGGACCGAGCAATCCCTTGCTGGAGCCAGTGACCTTGGGTCCAAGCTGGTGAACTTTTGCTCAAGCCAGATGGGCCCGCGCTCAATCTGGCGAGCTTGGGGTCTCGAACCTGGGTCTTCTGCATCCCAGTCTGACGCTCTATCGGCTGTGCCACCGCCTGGTCAGGCCCGATAGAATTTTCATTGGTCCTTGTTTCCTGTACTGTGATTTCAAATTTGTTGAGTTCGAAAAACAAAGCCCTAATGCCTGACTCTACCTATCTCTCCAGTTTTATCTTCTTACCCTATGTTACAGCTGTATTGGACACGCCATCCCCTGAAAGTAGTCATTCATGTTTATTTCCTCTCTCTTCTCTTCTGACTCTCTTTTATCCTTTCCCCCATGTCTGTCTGTCTGTCTGCCTCTCTCTCCACCCTCCCCTCCAAGATATCTGTGGGTATCATCTCTCAGCCTAGACCACAATTTCTACCTTCCTCCCTTACCTTTCCATCTTTATCAAATTTACTTCCATTTGTCCCTTTGAACCCAGCTTAGATCTCACTTATATCAGGGTGCATTTCCTCCCTCCACGGCTAAATGAGGTTCATCTTCCGTTGTTTCCATAGCATTTTATTTTTACATTCATAAGAACTATAGTGGTTTATTGCTAATTATTTGTTCACTTCTTCACTGTAGATAATTTTCTGAGGACAGGGACTATGCCATTCAATAATACGTCCTAAGCGCCCAGTCTGGCCCACTGCAAGTCCTGAATAAATAAACAAACTCCTGTAGGACTCAGCAATGTGGCTGCATGTACTAGGCATGGTAAGCCCTTACATCTCAGTATTTTATCAGTGAATATTAGAGCAGGAACCTATCTCGCAGAAAGAGAAGGGATAGAAAGCAAAGGAACAGAGCTATGTTCTCAAACTCCCCAAGTAGACTCAATTTCAATTTCGGAAACTAAGTAACTCATACGTTCTAATTTCTAAAAGTCCCACCCTACAGGCTAATTCTGTAGACGTTTGCTTAAACTTCTCCAAGGATTCCAGGGTGATGTTGCCCAGAATCCCAGAATAAATTAGGTTCACTGGGCCAGAATCTAAAACAGTGGTTCTTAACCTTTTTAGAGGTAAGGAACCCACCAGTTTCATATGCGCATTCACCGAACCTTCTTTAGTGATAAATAAAATATGATATTTTTCCCAAATTCAAGACATAGGTATATGTTTTTTTACTGGTGCACAAAATGAGCCGTGCATGAACATCACCTTGCTCAAAGAACAAAACCAACAAAGTGCATGAACTCACAACAAATTACGGTATTACTTTATTCTGGCCTCCGCGGCAGAGGCTTCTCCGAACCCCTGAGACCGACTCATTGAACCCCTAGGGTTCGATAGAACCCAGGTTAAGAACCACTGGTCTAGAATGAAAATGTGAGTATGTTGGTTCATACTTGTTTTTTGTTTTCCTGGTACTATTTACTAAGTAATTTCTCCAGGGTTCTTAATAGTAAAAACAAAAACAAAACTTTCTATCTTCAAATAACTATTTACTCCATTTGCCTTGATAGCATCAGGTATAAATTTGGTTTTAAAATGTACATGTTCTTGCATATATGTATCTTCTAAATACTGTTTAATATTATTCAATAAAATGATCAAAGATATTTTTCATGCTTAGAATTGTATGTTGGTTTACTTTAGTTTTAGTAAAATATCAGAAGCCTTGCTGTGTCATAAATTAGGTGTTACTACATATAAATCAGGCCTGCTTTGAACATTGTGATAAATGGGGTGGGATAAGTCATTCATTCTTACTGTCATTCAGACGGCCAGTGATGGAGCTGCCTTTGTTTTTCCAAATTAGTTTGATTATGGCGTTCTGCCATCATAGCTGGACAAATGGGATGAATTGTGATCTCATGCTCCAAAGGAAATTTAGAAGCTGAAGTGTTTTCTCATCCAGACTATTGCATTTGTAATTTACGTGGTCTCAGAATAGTGAATATAAGTCTTACTTAAAAATAAGAATAGTAGAAAAAGTCTTTGCTTCTGAGAAATACGAGGGTTATTTATAACAATCTCCAGAGAACTAAAGAACAAACAGCAGACAAACAGAAACCAGAGTCTACAGATTTAAAATGTAACAAGTTAATACATTTGATTAGTTGTACTTTAAGCCAGTGCTGGTGTAGAGGACCCTCACTGTCCAACAGCAGGCTGACAGACAGCCATTGCTGATATGTGATGACTTTCCTGTGCTGGGTTTCCACAGGACACTAGCTCTGCCCAAAGCTACTTATGTATAAGCCTCTCTGCGGTGACCAATACTTGCAGTTGGGTTAGACATATACTGGAAATGTGGCTGGCCAGGCCACCTAGTATTAATGAACCACACGGTCACAGAAAGGAAAACACCCACCCTTCATTACTTCAGTCACTTTGGCAGACTATATATATATATATTTTTGAACAGGGTTAATTGTGCTATGTTTTCTTAGTCTGATATAGAGTTTAACAACAAACTCAAGCATATTGTAACATATTTCATCTTAAAAAAACAATTATACCATTACGATAGTTTATATTGAATAAATGATATGTTAGTAAATATTTATATAGCCCCAAAATTAGTTCAGTTAGAAACTCTGGGCCCTGGCTGGTTGGCTCAGTGGCAGAGTGTTGGCCTGGTGTGTGGATGCCCTGGATTTGACTTCTGGTCAGGGCACAGAGGAGAAGCCACCATCTGCTTCTCTACTCTGCTCCCTTCCCCTACCCTCTCTCTTTCTCTTCCCCTCCTGCAGCCATGACGCAATTGGAGCGAGTTGGCCCTGGGCACTGAGGGTAGCTCCATGACCTCCCCTCAGGTGCTAAGAAGAGCTCAGTTGCTGAGCAATGGAGCATTTCCCCAGATGAGCAGAGCATCACCCCCTAATGAGCTTGCCAGGTGGATCCCAGTTGGGGTGCATTCAGGAGTCTGTCTCTCTGCTGCCCCTCCTCTCAATGAAATAAAAAAAGAAAAGAAAAGAAACTGAATCATGATAAATTACTATAAGACTGGTTTTCAACCTTTTTCATCTCATAGCACACAGAAACTAATTAGAAAAGTTCTGTGGCACACCAAACATACATATATTTTTTTGCTGATCTGACAAAAAAATAGGTATAGTTTTGATTCATTTACACTAGGTGGCTGTTGTGTTGTCTATTGTTATTTTTTTATTTGAGAATTGAAGGGAAAAGAGGTCAGTACCTCCATATTTCTATATTGCATGTTTTAAATATTCTCACGGCACACCGGTTGAAAATCTAAGAATTCAAAATATGTTAGCACAAATGAACATTTTATTAAGGCTGAGAGATAAATTGAGTAGGTGAATACGGTGGCTACTCTCTCAAGATGATGATTAATAATATTTGAAAAGCCGAACACATTTATACAATTAAGGCAGAAAATATTTTTAAATGTACTATAATTTAAGTAGATAATATTATGTGTCCACTTTAGAGTTTCTATTCAGTGATATGTCCTATAGAGCTCATCTTTCTCTCAAAAGAATTAGGTAATGACCCATTTCATATCTCAGAGACCCACGAAAGCTACTAGATTTCTTCTTGGCAAAGAGGAGGATGTTGTCCCTTTACCCATGCCTGTAGCAGAGTCATTCCTATGTGCATTATGTGGTCAAGGGGTCACGGTTCTTAGTTATAATCAGACTTGCTCAAACACTGGAGAAGAAAGCAGAAGACTCTGGTCACCTGGGAAATGGATCAGTGTGAAGGCCTAGCCCGACTACCGTTGTGTTAGGAAGACTACAGAGTACAAAGTTTTTGACTAAGAGCTTGGAAAAACATGAGTCATTTGCTATCCCATGTTTTTTATTTTCTTTCTTTTGGTCCTTCAGTGTTATCAAATGGTAGTATTGTGGATGCATGTTACAATATGCTGCAAATAAACACACAAACAAATAAATATAACAGCAAAGGGAGGTGGGGCGAGGAGACAAAGAATAGACTGTTCGAATGCCAAAATATCAGGTTACTTACATTGTTGAAGTAAGACAAGGAGAATATGATGGCAGGCGTAACTACAGCAACTATCCCTGCAGACGTGGGGAACTTGTCAGGTCAGAGCCAAGAAATTCCAAATAGTTGTACATGTCTCATTCCTAAGGGTAGACAACATGACTTCGGATTATATTGTAAGTACAGCACTTCACAATGGATAGAGTTGGGACTGTGGGTGAACCCTAGAAATGCCATGATACAATAGAATGAACAGTAAAGAGGTAAGTTAATGCTGGCTTAAGCATCTAAGAAGAATAAGCATAATGCCCAGGCTGCTCACTTAATTTGGAAGAGATAATAAAATGATAACTTATCATTGTAAACATTTGGATGTCATGTTCAGAGCTTCCAGGACTGATAACTTCATATTACTCAGGATGAGTCAGCTCAGGTTTTTAAATAGAAAGAAATCAGAAAACAAAGTATAAACAGCAGGAATTTTATTCTGCAATAAGAAAAGAACATGGGGATACAGATAAAATAAATGTTTTAGAAACGGGCCAAATGTTCCATTAGTTATGATGGGAATTTGATGAATAAAGTCCACACATTAAAATCAAGTATAAAAAGGAGTCTTTGGAAGATCTAGTTAGAATATTTTATCCATTCCTTAAAATTTCTGCAGAAAAACTTTAATTTCAGGTTATTTTTGCTCTGCTTCTTAATGTTGTATTTCTCATCCTTCTTGATTGTGTAAATGAGTTAGTTTATTAGGGATCATTCTGTTTACTGCACTTGATCTTAGCCAAAAGGCCGAGAAGCGATAGGGATCATTCTGTTTAAAAGTTAGAATAAGCAAAACATTGCTTATAAGGTATATATCTGAAAAAACATTTGTTGTTATTCACTACTTAATATTAATTGTCTTAGTCTGTTCCGGTTACTCTAACAAAACACCACAGGCTAGGTAGCTTAAATGACAGAAATTTATTTCTCACATTGTGGAGGCTGGAAGTCCGAGATCAAGATGCCAGCATGGGTCATGTTCTGATGAACAGCCTCTTCCTGGTTCATCGCTGGTGTCTTCTTGCTGTCACAAAGTGGAAGGGACGAGGAAGCTCTGTGGAGTTTGTTTTATAAGAGCATTAATCCCATTCTGGAGGTATCCACTTTCATAATCTAACCACCCTGAAATGCCCCCCACCCGTCCTAAGATTATCAAATTGGCATTAAGATTTCAGCACATGAATTGGAGAGGGGGATTGTTACAAACATTCAGACAATAGATTCACTATTTTCCCATATTAATGGGGCTTATCAATCAAATGCTGAATAAACGTCTTTAGAAAATAAAGCACTGGACTAAGTTTTTCCAGAATTAGATTCTAGCTTAAGCCTTTTCACTTATTTATGGTGTTTATGAACAAAATCATAACTGTTTCCTTATCAATAAGATAAAGCATCAGATTCTCTACATATTCCATGAAAATTCTGAAAATGAATTAGACAAAATCAGTAATAATTGTGCTGATGTATAAAGTACTTGTCGAAAAAGGGCAGTTAAAACTCATATATTCTGGTTGTGTTAAATTACTTATATTGAAAGAGATTGTACTACAATATTAGTTCTTCAGAACTGTGACAGAGTGATAAGAACACACAGCAAATGATCCAACAGGTTGTGTAGAGAAGAGGGGCGTGAGTAAAAAGGTTGATGTGGACACAGACAAGGGGGGATGAGAAAGGAGCTGAAATGTAGATGACTTACATGAAATAATGAGAAAAGACAAGGAAAGAAGGAAAAAAATAGGGAAAAGAAAGACACTCCCTAGACTGGGCTATTTCACTTGCAAAATATGCACCCACATTTACTGCTCTGATAGCCAAGTGCCCTCGGCCCCCATCCCTCCGTATCAATGGAGAATATTGGAGTTGGAAACACTCCATCCTTTACAAAAGCTGTTTTAGCCATAGCTGTTCTAAGTTTTTAAATTCACCAACCAAAACCAACATGTGGACCCAGGGCATTGGCGTACGATGGACTTGATTCCATTCCTCTTAGATTTTTTCCTCCTTCCCTATCAAGGTATTTCATGAAGCATTCCCAGTGGGGACAGCTGATTCTGGTCCCAGATTCCATCTGCTGAGGTCAAATGGCAACACTGACTGACACTTCTGCCATAAGCTTATGTAAGGCCCAGTAAAGCCCAACACACACCCCCTTACCTTACCTTCCTTTTTCCCTTTGGCTCTCCTTGAAGCACTTAAAAATCTTGCTTCTTTGCATACGTTCCAACCAGTCAGAGGCTCTCAGGTTCATGCAGCTCTTTTTAAAAAATGTTTCTAGAACAAACAACTCAACACCAATATGGGCAGGTTTTCTGTTTTTAGTTTTTAAGGATTTGTCCTGTGCTTGACAAAATGTCAAGTTAGAGGTAGTTGATCTGATCCAAGAATATTTTATGATTATAGAGCAGTAGTAAAAACAAGAAAAAAAGCTAGCATTTTTTTTTCAGACTGGGCATCTTTTTATTTTCCAGGATTACCCCCCCCACACACACACACACACTTTTGTGGGACTATGGACACTTTATCTACTTTGCTGAATCCTCCCATCTGCCTGTGAGGTTTATGGAAGAACCATGCCCGCCCCGTTTTTGTGTCCAATCAGAGAAAAGCAGCAAAATTCAATGGCATCAGTTGAATCCTCATTGGCACCTCTAGTGAGAAGTTAAAATAATCACATTGGGAACTGTTGGCAGGGCTATTCAGAAACCATGAGGTTTTGCCTGACCAGGCGGTGGCACAGTGGATAGAGCATCGGACTGGGATGCGGAAGACCCAGGTTCGAGACCCCAAGCTTGCCAGCTTGAGTGCAGGCCCATCTGGCTTGAGCAAAAGCTCGTCAGCTTGGACCCAAGGTCGCTGGCTCCAGCAAGGGGTTGCTCAGTCTGTTGAAGGCCCGCGGTCAAGGCATACGTGAGAAAGCCATCAATAAACAACTAAGGTGTTGCCACGGCAAGGAAAAACTAATGATTGATGCTTCTCACCTCTCTCCGTTCCTGTCTGTCTGTCCCTATCTATCCCTCTCTCTGTTCCTGTAAAAACAAACAACAAAAAACAAAAACAAAACAAAATAACAAACCATGAGGTTTTGTTGGAAGTTTAATGGGTCCATCTTAGAAATCTCTAGAGGTAGTTGCTAATACATCCCAAAGACAAATATTTGGCTTGAACATATTGATAAAAAGTCTAACAATCATATTTTCGATTATTATTTCTGACCCTGTTGCAATAGAAAAATTGAGAACATAAAGCATGTTTTTTCATTTTTTTCTTGTCAATACTAGAAACTAAAAAAATATGATCAGTATTTCTTGCTGATCTTGAATGAATCTCTAATAAACTTAATACTTAAGAGCGATTTATTAAGCTCACTTTTTTTTTACTTGCTAGTTCCTTTGCCCTTTTCCCCCATGTTAATACTGTATTTTGAATTGAAGATGGTGAAAGAAGTAGTTTCATTTGCATTTGTAGGATTTTTCATTCTGTGTGGCTTGTGGAAGTGAAATTCTTGAGAAACATGATAAAGGTCCATGAAATTCTGTGACTTTTGAAGGAAAATTCTAATAGCCCTCTCAGATGCGATGGTGGCTATTAAGTGGCATGAGGAAGAAGCTAATTGCTAAAGCTAAAGAGTCTCCAATCATTAGTGCCCTTCTGCTTATAAAGATATTTGTAAAAAAACAAACTTCTCCTGTTAAAAAAATTTTATATGTCAAATCATCAGAGAATATTGTGACTCACAGAGTTGTATTATAACACAAAGCAGAATGGCCAACCACATTTCTGCCAATGCTTGAACAATCTCCATGACTTAAACTTTCATTTAATCTTGGTTTAACTCCTAAAAAATGCTGGTTTCTAATATGGCCAGTGAACATTTATTGAACTGCTTGTGTAATTCGCTGTGTACTTTGGCACAAGTCACAACAATCTGCCCTTGGGTCTCACTTTTTTCTTCTATAAAGAGGAGATAGGCTCTGGAATACACTTCTTAAATTTGTCTGAAGGGTAAAGTAAGATATAAACTTTCTGAAGATAAAAGAGGTGTCATCCATAACAAACCATGGAATACCTGGCTCTCTGCGCTGGTGGGTTACATAGTCATGATGGGGATGGTTGAGATCACATGTACCCAGATCTCTGGGTTAAGAAGCATGCACATATACACAATGGCAACAATCACTTAAATAAGTCAGATACAGCCAACAGTTGGTTCTTCTGTATTTGGAAGATGCTCGTGTACAGAATTTGCACCAGAAAGTTTTTATAGCAAACTTTTATGTCAGAAGTTTATTTTATTGGTAAAATATTAAATAATATACAGAATTAAAAACTGCACTTACACTTCTGAGAAGAAATAAATCTTGGACAAATTATATGCTTGTTCCTGAGATTCCCTAAATTTATTCCAGTAGCTGTGCACTCAGACAGTACAAACCTTTATAATATAATCCTTTTCACAAAGTATTACAAAGTTTCTGCAGCTTTTTAGTTGTACACACATACAGACACACACTCACACATGCATATACAACACTCATACACATATACACAGTACCCACACACATGCGTAGAACATGTATGCATGTGCATTAAAAACAAAGAAAATACAAGTCCCATAATTTAGTCTGCAGTGACATCGGAGGTGTCCAGATTGGTAGACAGCAGAGTGACTTGCCACACAACTGCAAAGACTGTTTCAGTATTCCATAGTAAACCTCATTTTCTGAGGTATGGTATTTGAGCCTTAAAAAAACTACATTACACTGAGCAAACCTGACATACAAGGTCTGGAATTTCAATTTTACATATATATTTATATATATTTCTTTTTTAAACAATAGCTTTATATTTTCCCAAATTATTCGTTTGAAAAAAAATGAGGTTTACTGGTTTGACCTATTTTTTTGCTTCTAAAACTCAAAATATCCTAGAAACTGTCAAGCAATTAGTTTTTAAAGTAGTCTAATTACCTTTGGTATTGTTAAAGGAAAGAAATCTAAAATGGCCAAGACACATACTGTACAAATGCAGTAACTGCCTTTAAGAGAAATGCCAAAGAAATGTTATCTTTTAACAAAATATGTATTTACATTACAGCAGTTTTACTACAGGGACACAGGTATAAAAAAAGAAAACCAACAAACTGCATATAAATATGTATGATACGAAAAATACTTCTTACTTAAATTTGTATGAAAACAGGAGTGCTCCAAATATTTCTTAAAAATTTTCCCCAATAAGTTGATAGGTATTCAAAATTGAGCTAAGTGCTTTGTTTTCATTTTAAAGTTCATTTTCAAAAGGAGGAAGTTGAAATAAAAAATATTAACTTCTTAATTTAAAACATTGGACAAGGGTCTAAGAAGAAAATCCAGTCTTCAAGAATTTCAACTTTAGGACACATTTCTTAGGCAAAAGATTACTAGTTTCAATGGAAATTTAGCCACAATAAAGTTGCCATTAGATTAGATCAACGGTTTCCACATTCTCGGATTTTTTGACTGTGGAGTGTTTTTCTTTGCTTGTTTTGTGCCCTTTAATGAACACACCATGATTTCCCAGGGTTTCTTTTTTCATTAAGTCAAGAATAGGTCAGGAAACAAACAAAAAATAACCATAGTTTTTAAGACTTCAGGGAAAGTATTGCACTTGTACAGAAAAAAAAATCTTTTAAACTAAATAGCAGAAGCAATCATTCTGGAATTGCAAATAACACATGGTCTAACAGGTCCACCTATTAAGAGCAAATATGGAGTCCGGAGAACCCCTCTAAACCTGGAATAATATAGTACTGTTAAAGCATTTTCTCCCATCTGGGAAAGAATTAAGACTTTTTTGCTGTAAAAAATTTTAACATCTTCCTAAATACTTGCAAAAATCATTTACTCTCTCATTTCCTTTAGTAGGGAAAGCAAATCAGAACACAAAATTCAACAAAAATTGAAGGCAAATGTACCATATTATGATCACATAATCTTTGAAGTCATATTTTAAGTAAACCAATATTTGAAATTGAAAGTAACACAAAGGTTTTACACCTTACCATTTTTAATCCAACTATTTCCTTTTTAATATAAAACTACACTTGCATATAAAAATATGTCAGCAGATTATACAGCCAATAAAAATCACACACAAAAATATTAAGACTTAAGAAACACATGAATTAGAAATTAGAGCTGACCTAATCTTCAAACTAGTAGGGGGAAAAGAAGGTAGAGAATTCCAAAGACAATGATGGAAGGGATGCAGACAGAGGAAAAAAGAGGTGAAGGAGAGTAGACAAAATTTAAGAAGAAATAACAAAGAGAACTTTGTTACACAGAAGGGGAAATCTGAGAGTGCTTGACAGTCATTTTTTTTTTTAATCACAGTTTCAGAAATTGAACTACTTAAAAAAAATCAACACAAAAGAATAAAATAACAACAAAACAAAACTCAGAGTCCTTCCCTTATTACAGTGTATTCAATGTTTAAAATTCTTTTCCAGTAAATTAAATTAAGTAGAATCTTAATAAGTGCATAGTAGGGGATTCAGTGACTTCTATCCATCCAAGAAGCTTTTCTTACTGTGTGTCACTTGAGGTAATCTGAAGGACCCGATTACTGCAAACTGGCCTATCTGTACCTTTATGGAGTTATATGCTATACTTTACGTGGCTTAGCAGAGGGCCTCTAAATTTTACGTTATTCAAAATAGAAAGAAAGTCTTAAAAAACTAGTCATTCACATACCACTCTCTTTATAGGATAAAGGTTAATTCACAACAAATTTATACATAAAATATACAAATGCAATAATATGGGTGAAAAAAAACCCATAAACAGAATTAAGAACTTTCCTAAGAGTGCATGGGAAAAATCTCCACCAAGTTACAGTACAGCAAGAGAAAACTTAAAAACCTAAAAATAGAATGTTACATAAAAATCTTATGGAAATTTTAAAATTTTAGGTTTCTGCAATAAATGTAAAAATATTTAAGGGTATCATTATTTGGCCTAGCAAAAGCTATGATGAAAAGAAACACTAGCATATCACAGCTTCTTGGTCATATGACATTTGCTTTGTATAACAAGCAGCTTATTATTATTACTATTTTAAAAAGCTGTCATATCCTAACATATTCACTGCAAGTAATACACAACCATGGTAGGAAAACATTTGAGATTATGCTTTGGAGAAGAGCAGTGTGACATGACTGTTCCGTTTTGTTTAGTTGAAGGAGAATTAATTCTTTATATTAGCCATAAAATGAAGAGTGAGAAAACCGTGGTTCTAAGACTAGCACAACACTAATCATTAGATGAAATTCCAAAACGATACTAGGTTTTGTTGAGCAAAAATTCCACTAATAAAGCCTTGCATATTAGAACTTATTTTTCCTTAAAAACAAAACAAAACCACATAATGCAATTCACAACGAAAATTTCCATTTACCTCATGTTTCATCTGCATAATCTTGTAACAGTATTCAGAAATACTATCTAACTAAAAGGATATTAAAATCTGGTTTCAAAATTTTACTTTACACAGATGAGCTGAAAGTCTCCATATGGGAAATTCATCTAACAGTGTTGCCCTAAAACCATGAAGATAAATTATATAGTACTAAGTTTTAAGTGGTTTTTATAAATATATAATAGAAATCTTGTAGAGCTACAATGGCTAATCAACACTCTCAATCCATTTTTAAAAGGCACCAATATAAAGAAATTTTCTAAGTATTTAATAACATGAAATTTAGGATCTTAAGAGACCAGTTACTGGACATTTTAATTATTTTGCAGAAACTGGAAGTTTAAAAACATTTCTAAGATAATTTTCATCTACACAAACTATAATTTCACTGCCACTGTTTTTTTTCCTGTGCATTTGGGGAACTTCTGGTTTAGGATCATCTTCATGAGATAGTACTTAAAAAAATAATATATAAAATAACTAAAGATGATCACAAATGTAACATCCCTTTTCGTAAAGCGAACAATTTCAAGTTGAAACATAACATAGCCAGTACTTCTTATAATCTGTCTTGAAACCAAGGGCATACAATATTTTGTTTGCATTTTTGCAGCCTTTCTTTCTCTACCTAAGAAATTATTTGGAGACAGAATGAATTAATATTGGAAAAATAAATAGACCAATTTTCCTTGAAACTTTGTCAAACATTTCTATAAACTATCATAAAGACTTCATGATAGTATTGTGAGGTGTACAATAGGGACACAAACACCATAAACAGTATCAAGCTCACTAAAATATTCTTGTCTTTCTCTGCTTGTCAACAAGTAACTGTTGATAATTTGTTTTCCGTATCTGCTTATCCAAAAGTAATTTGTTTCTTTCACTTCGGAGGTTTTATCAAATCACCTAAAAATCTCTGTGCTTTTGATTGATTGTTTTGATTTCTTCTGAAGTAGAGAGTAAAGACCCAAGTTTCAATAGTCACACATAGCGCTAAAGATACTTTTCAAATATTTCTTAATACATCTGGTAAAAACTTAGCCTACTAAACTGCTCAGGTATTAATGGTAGTTAACTCTCTATATGCTTTTGAATGAAACACGTCTAATCACTCTAATTGCTTATTTTCCTGAATTTTCTTTAAAAGAATGTATCTGTGTATACAAAATTGCTTGTAGGTGTGTAGGATATGCCCTACTTTGTAGCCAAATCTAAATTCTGGTCTCTCATTCTCCCATTTCGTCCCTCTAGAAAATCTTCAACGGAATATTTCAACAACTCAAAATGTCTTCCAAACTTTTTATTGGTCATTTTCACTGTTTTAAAAAGCCAGATTAAACTGGCTTTTTAAGTGATTGACCATTCTCAGAGAGAGGCCCTACACTTAATCAAGAGCTGGAGATAAAATTCTGGGCAAAATTAGGGCAAAGCAATCTGATGAATTTCTGAATTTTGCCTAAATAGAAAACACAGAGACTAATCCATTTTCATGCCCCTCAAGCACTCTGAATTGTGAAATCTCACCTGAATTAACTGGGCATATAACTGTTACACACAACTTGATTTATTTGGTGTCTGACCCTCATAGCTATTTTTAGGTGCTACCACGTTGCTTATTTCCTTTTGTGAGGAAGAGGCATGCAAATATAGCATCTAGATTTTCCCAGAAAGTACTGTGTCCATAAAAATTCTTCCTAACCTACATGTTTAAATCGAACTTGTCCTCATTTGTCCCTGCCACTCCCTGAACCACCTTTACCTCTTTCTGTGCCTCATATCATGTGGCTAAGAAAGTAACAAGCATACACTTGTAGCAAATGCACTCTCATAAATACTAAGCCCCTTCAATAAAATAGATTCCTAAAAAGATGAAATCAGAAAAGGAGAGTGCATGACTAGTCTTCATGGGGTACTGCACAACTCTTTAGACCCACCTAAATTCAATTTCATCACAAAGTAGGTACATAATTGTTTACACATTAAAAAAAAAAAAAAAAGAATAGTAAGCAGGAAGAAAATTCATAGATAACGCCAGCATAAATTCACATCCAGCCAAAGTTTTGAACATACTGACTGCCATTCAAATGTTTCTTTAAATTACAGTAAAACACTAAATCACTAAATTAAATTATTTAGCTACTACCAAAATAAAAAAAAAAAAATTCAATTACTTATGAGTGGTTAGGATGGAGGCATGTCTCAAAGGCATGCTTTACCTTTAAATTAACTGTATGTTCATAATGTACCAACGCATGCAGAAAACAAGAACAACAACAAAACAACAGTTGATATTCTATTTAAAACATCTCACATCTCTGTTTTGGTGCTGCTCTTAGATGTAAAGAAACAATTTGGACATTTCTCTAAAAATATTACAGCGGGGGCTAGTGGAAGAGAGCTGAGTTGTAACCATTTCGACTTAGCTTTGGCTATTAGTGCTGAGAAGTTGCTTAAATAAGTGGACGGAAAACTAGAAAAAGAGTGAAGAGCACTACTGAGGCCAGAGTGAGTCTGTCCACAGCTCTTCAGGCTTTCTAATTGTCACATCATTCTGTAGTAAGAGACATAGATTCTGCATCCCATTTAATGATATTTGTAAGAGTAGCTATCAGTTACAGCTAACAGGATTTCAGTATTCATAAATGGGTTAGCAGATAATCCAGTCATGGTCATGGCTGCCCTCTCTGAACATTAGCAGCATGTCAGTTCTACCTCCCAAGAGTGCCCCCCAAGATGATCTGAACCACTTTCACCGGGTTGTTTCCTGCTAATGCTATCCGACCACAAAGGACAAACGGAGCACCTCTAAATGATTTGAAAATCGGCATGTGAACTGTGGTAACATGTACTGATTAAAAGAAGAAAAGTTCCGTACTAAGGAGTTGAGACTCATTTCTGACAAGGACTTATAAATAGTTGAATGTTTCTGAGACAGAAAAAGGTCACTTTCAACTGGAGGTTCAGTCATATTCTGTAATCCAAAAAGGGTAAAAATAAGCATTGCTTTTCATTTGTTTTATCTATAGTCCAATTAATAGGTAAGAAAGACGTGTCCTTTCCTTGCATCAAAAGTGGTAGATGTTATGAGTGAAGAAATACTAGAATAAATAGCCCTAGTTCCATAATCTCACGGGCTTCAAGTTATATATTCAGATCAAATTAGCAATGGCTCTGAGGAGAGTTGAAAGGAAACAGCCTATAGTAATGTATGTAAGACCTTCCACTTGAAGAGTAGAAGATGAATGGACTATGGACAGAACACTGGGTGGTCACAGCTTGAAAACACACGTGGAGAGAGAAATATACCAGAAAAGGGATTTCTGAGTGGGTTTTTCCCCCTACTGTTAGCCTAATTATATTTTTCTGCTGACTGGTTAACACTGATTAAATGCTGATAAAGTGACAATCGTAAGCATACTTTTAGAAACAAATATGTATACTATGCGGCCATCACATTACAATGTTAAAAAAAAAAAAAAAAAAAAAAAAACTTCCCAAATAAATTTATGAAAAGTAGAGGTCCCTTCTGGAAACTACTGCCTGCCTCTTAGCCACTCTTAGACCATATGTTATTCTGAAAACTAGATAAAAATACTATTCATTAAAGGTGTTAAAAGTAAGGCTGCAAGGGTGTCTATAAAATGCCAGTCATCAAAACTATGGAAAAACAGTGCTTGAGTTTAGAAAAATAAGATCACAGGACCTCAGATGTATTGTAGGTGTCCTTAACTACCTGTAGTTTAAAAGTTTTGCTATATGGTACAGTGTATAATATACCGCATTTTAAATTCCATAGGGGAAGTAAACATAGACCCCACAACAACAACCCATCCAAGGAGTTATCACTGAAAGTAACAATGTGTTTCTGTTCCATGATCTTCAGAGGAAAAAAAACATTTTGAAACAAATTCTCCTTTGAAGTGTTCAATTACTTATAACATTTTAAACTGTGAAAAGTCCTACCCAGAAAACTCAACTTTCCTGCCTTCAATTATTATCCTGAATATCAGTGGCAAATCAGAATCTCTTAGGTGAATCTATATGAATCAAATGATTTTTTTTCAAAGCATGATATGTCTATATCTATGCATGGCAGAAATGAACTGCTCTTAAAATTCCCACAAAATAAACAAGCCCAAGTTACCAGGAAACAATATCCCCTGTCCCTGTCCCCTTCTCTTCTGTTTCTTCCTAATTTTAATTAGGCAGAGCAAGGACATCGCGTCCACAAAATAAGAATTAATGACAGTAATATTTTTTTTTTTAAAAAAAGGTATGTCAACATCTTAGGGAAGGTGGGACTGTAAGTGCAGTATTCTTCATGTGCAGTTTGTTACTTCATAGGGGTCCCCTTTGGAATGAAAAGGCCTAGTGGAATGTGTGCTCCCCTCGAACAATGTGTGATGAAAACTCATAACGGTCCTGGCTTCTGTAGCCACAGATGTTGCATTCCAGTGGGTCCCGGTAGCCATGGCAACCCATGTGAATGGTGTACATGACATGGTCTAGGAAAAGGACTCGGCAGTGCTCACACTTAAAGGCCCTAATCTGTTCTCCTTCTCCATTGAAGACTTTGTAGATGTCCTTTAGAGAGCCCTTAGGAGCCTTGGTGGGATCCAAAGCCTTGACATCTTCCTTCATGTAAGCTGGGCTTTGTTTCCTCTTGGGATTTAAGGCAGGGTTTCCTTGGTAGGACTGGTGGTCATCATGGCTGCTTTCTGAGTCAGTTGAATCCAGGCAGCTATTGCTGGGAGAGGCCTCTCTTTCCTGGGGTCGACTCTTTGGTCTGATGAGAGAGATAGGGCCATCCATGTTGTTTTCATGACTATCGGAGGTTTCCCTGCTGATGGGTCTTTCTATCCTGTTTGGATGATAGACCTGAGAGTAAGCTGAGCTTATAACTGGGGCCACCTCAGCGATTGTGCTTGGCGGGTGCTGCATCAGAGGGTGAAGGGCCTCAGCTCCAAGGTAGGTGATTGCATTGTTGATGGCTTGGTCCATCATGTGAGACTGCATCAGCTCAGCCTCCTTCTCGTATGTTAAGTTCATATCAAAGTGAATGTCTGGGTAACTGAATCGCATGAGCTTTTCCCCTGAAAAAGAGGGGAAGAAAATGGAAAAGAAAGAAAAGGATACAACAAAATTAGTGGTAGAATTAAAAATATCCAAGTGCAGAGATAACTAATGAAATACATTTTCCATATGATACATCTTATCCTTTAGATCAAGCATTTAGGTTCTTTAATTCTGCTGAGACTCACAAACACTCTACACCCTCAAAGAGGATTAGAAATAAACATTTCATAAGCCACTTGTACTTGTTCTAATGCCATAGTGAAAACACATCTGGCCTGAAGTAGGATTGTGTCATTTTATTTTCATTCACTATTAAAATTTCTGCTTATCTAGAGCTTAGCAATTATAGGAGAAATAAAAAATTATACCATATGAAAATAAGACAGAGCCTATGCTTGTTTGTGTATATGTTAAATACCAGTGACCAAGCCACAAAGATCATAAAAGCTAGAGCGATCTGGTCATAAAACCTGCCACCTCACTCTTGTGTAGGATTAATCTGGTTAATTTAACTGCTATATTAAAAAATAATTACAGAGTCAACAGATGTCATTCTGGAGAGTTAAAAAAAAAGTCCTAATTAAAAATACTATTGAAAGTTTTACTGTCTGATAAATTGAATGAACTTGGGGGCTATTTAAAAATAGAAGTTATTTCCAAAAGTAATTATAAACTTGGAAAATATGTTTTGTTGTTTTGTATCTCTAAGAGATAATTATTCACTTTTACATTACCCCTTTCTATTCAGACATGTATGAAATGGTTCTGGTATGATCCACTGTCAATTTTCTGTATTTTTTATTGATTGGGGTATGTTTATAATTTTCCCTTTAATCTTTGCTTCAATTAATTTAATTTTACTTTAATAAGATATCTAAACATTAACTATAAAAGAGTTTGGTGTGTAGTATACAAGACGTAATTTTATTTTATTTTTGTCAAATATACCAACTTTGGAGAGAATACTTTATCTTTTAAAATTTGTGCCACCAAAAAAAAAAAAGTGGTCTCCTACTAATTACCTAGTTACTCTGATAGGTAAATCTTACAGATAAATACTTCTTAAAAATATCTGTGGACCTCTTATAAATGTTTAGTATGTTGTTGTTGATGGACACCTAACTTATAATGTTGATAGGAAATATTGATTCACAGAAAAGCCTTCTGGAAAAAGACTTACAAGTAGCTAGTATTATCTCAGGTTTGAAGAAGGGTCCCCAAAATGAGATAAGGGTAATGATTAGAGTAATTAAAATGTAAGAAAAGAAAATGAGAAATTATCTCATGGTATCCAATTTAAGATACTGCAATGTCAAAAGTTTAAAAATTAAGCTACACAAATATAATCTATATTCTCAGAATTTACAGATTAGAGGGAGTGGCGGCAATTTAAGGGTCATTTATAACACAGTATGATATGGGCTGGGGGTCAACTAAGAGGAATTCATATCTCACACTAGGGAGTAAAAGAGTCTTTTTGAAAGAAATGGCATCAGAGATATGAATGTGATGGCAAATATTCGCCAAGTAAAGGAATGTGGGCATGGAGCAGAAGGCAGGAAGTCTCAGAGGCAGCAGGAATGAAAATAGATGAGAAAGATGGAGTCATACGATTTAGGGCTCATTCAACAGCTAAGGAATCTGAGCTTTATCCTGAGGGCAACAAGCACTGAAAGGAGTAAATAGGGAAATGACTTGACTAGATAGTTATTTAGCAAGATGGCTTAGGAAAATGTTGCTATAGAAACCACGGTGGTCTGAAGTAGTACAGTAGCTGTGGAACTGGAGAAAATTCAATGAAATGGAGAGAAACTTAGAAAATATTGTTGCTAGGGCTTGGTGATTATTTAGACATAGAGAATGAGAAAGAGATGTTAATCATGAAGCCCAGTTTTCTGGGCTAGAAAGCTTAGTGGATGTCCATGAGATAGAAAAGATGATGAATTCAGTTTGGGGAAATACTGAGTAATAGTTATGTCCCGTAGGTACTGAGATACAGCCTCACACTCAGGAGAGAGAGAGAGAGATCTGGTTATGAGGTGTAGAGATGAGAGTCATCAACTGATGGAAAGCAACTTCTGAAGCCTGGAAACACAGGAGATTGCCCATGAATAGGTAAAGCAAAGAAGAGAAATTTGACAGTAGAGCCTGAAAGAACACCAAGACTTTTGTCTTCCCGTAGAACAGAGTAAGTGGGGTTCCTGCACTGAGCTCCATAGTTAGACTGTCCTGGGTCTTGCTCGTCATGGAATGAGGAACAGAGAGGGTTAAGAAAATGTGTCTATCTCAACTTTCCTCCCTAGCTCATACTTCCTCACCCAAATCGCTCTGAGCTTGCACGCAGGCTTAGCCATCCCCTTCATCGGGCCCATGCTCCAGAACACCAATTGTGCTGCTGGACTGCTCACTCTTAGCCTTGAGGAATGGCTAACACATGTTCACACACTGCATGTGCATACAGTACGGAAAGAACTTAGATGTACAGGTGTCAACACACGTGTGCATAGGCCCCTTTCAGAACCGCAGAGCACCAGGAGCGTGTCTACCACAGGGGCCTGGCTCCAGGTCAGAGGGTGATTCCGCTCATGATGCCACGGTCTCGCGTGAACTCCAAAACATCTGAGAAGTTTATATTTATTTGAACTCGGTCTTCTAAGTAAGAAGGGTAAAACACAACAGCTTTTCACCTTGATTTATATTAAAATATTTAAGCATATGAATGGAGGCCTCCATGAGTACTTTTGCCCCCCATTTGCATAGGGGTAAGTCCATAAAGAATACTGAGAAAGGCGGTCAGAAAAGCTGGAAGAAATGCAAGAGAGGTCAATGTCATAGAAACCAAGGGAAGAGAGTATTTCAAAAGGAAACAATAGTGGTAAACACTCCTTAAGAGCTGAGTTGTGTAAGACAGTCTGAAAAAGGTCTACTGGATCTGGCACTATGGAAGTTAGCGGTGATGTCATGAGAATCATTTCAGTGCAGCAGAGGGAAGAAAGCCAGGTTGCACAGAGGTACGAGCAGAAAGGAACTATGGAAAACAAGCATCGAGAATGCTTTCAAGAACTCCATCTTTAAAAAGAAGAAGATAATAGTACGTGGTAGAAGACTTGGGTCTGAGGGAAAAATGTTTTCTTTTTTGTTTTTTTGTTGTTTTTTATTTATGAGAGTTTACCACATTAGGCATTGAAATAAAAATGCCAAATAGAGGAGAAAGAATTTGAGATATAAGTGAGGAAGAAGAAAATAACAATGTAAGGTATCTTGGGAAATGGGTAGAAGAATTCCAAAGTACAATTAAAGGAATTAACCTTAATCAGAAAGAGGGATACTTTGTTTTTTAAACAAGGAGAAAAGAAGAAAGTATTCCGGTGGATGTATTAATACATAACACTATAGGTTTAGTGATTTTATATTGAAGTCACTTGAACTGATTTTCCCCTTGTGGCTCTAGATAGAATATCATCAAGGAGTGAGATACCATGTTCGTAGAGAGTAGAGAAAAGCAGAAATGGTCATAGTGGTGAGTAGGAGAGACTATTCAAGGGATAAATCAAAGGATGGCTGTTACAGAGCATGGCTGGGACAATTGGTATTTGAGATCAGGTATTCATTTATTTACAGTGATACCAGTTTGTAAGACTGTGCAATTTTCTCCAAAAAAATGCTAGCAGCAATGTAGACATGGAGAAGAGGCTCAGATGGCTAACAAGAGAATGCGGTTTCACCAGGAGATGGTGATAGAAAGTCAACACATCAGGAGAGGCGAGAGTATTAGTATAAAGACGTGATGAGGCATGGGATTGAAGCTGGAGGAGAAAAAACGACAACACAAACAGAGAGGCGGAAAGCTCAGGATCATTGGCCAAGTGCTTGCTAAGGTCAAAGAACAGTACTTAACTGAGGGACATATTTAAAAGGAATGTATAGCAAGTGTGGGATGATGACAGGTACTATGCAATGTTATATGCATTGTATTACTACTAGGGCTGAATCCAAATAAAGAAAAAACACTCCATCAAATTCCTAATAAAAATCTAATGTTATTACTTTAGAATCAAAATGTAAATTAAAAATCTGTCTCTCTTTCCTAAGGAATGTAATAAAATCAAATTGACAGTAGCATCTCTAAGTCATAAAAATGTGAAATGTTTCAAAAAGCAGAACTAAGTTCAGGAGACAGTAAAAATAGTAATGAATTTCCTATTTTCCCAGCTACACTAATGTCTAGCTGAGACAAAGGCATTTAACGGACACCCATCAAATTAATCAGTTTTAAAAATAAATGAACTGGCATTTAAAATAAGTTATTTATAAAAAGAAAGAAAGAAACAGAAAGAAAAGTTAGCGAGGCCCTGCGACAGGCCTTTGAATATACTCTCAAGGCTTTAGACGGACCCACTGGAAACTGTGCTCATCGGGGCTACCTGAAGCCTGCTTTCAAAAAGCTCTGTCGATTAATCTCTTAATGTGATATCTTGGTGATTTGTTAGTTCTTTAATTTTAGGTTGAAAGGAAACCTTCTCTAAGTGTTTACTGAAATACAAAATTTTATTCCCTTTCTTTTCTGCAATAACCAAAGAAAAAATTTTCTCCTAATCACCATTCAACTCCTGTAAGATGTTTCACCATGATTTTCACAATAGAACGTGAGAACCCATTGGGTATTTTTATTTCTTCTAATGTGGACCCTATATAAGGTCTATAAAAATAGATATTACATAAACAATTAATAATTTTTTTTATATTGAATCTCTGTGATTCACACAATCTTTTAAAAAATTAGATGCTTTTTGTATTCACTGAGATACTTTAGACTTATCGTATGCAGAATGAGGCCAACTCTGAGTGTATCAAAGACTGTAAGGGCCTGACAATAAAGAAAAGTCTAATGCATCATATTTAATCTTTTCAGGACCAAAACAAAGATCAAAATATGAAATACAAATATAAATAAATGCCTTGAATGCAGGTTTCTGCATTAGTTTTCTAAAGCAGAATTAAAAATATATATATTTCTCTTTATTCTAGAGCAAATACTAAAAACACTAACATCATGTAATGAAAACAGTTTAAAAATCCGGTGCTAATGCAAATTTAAAACCACAATCTAAAACACGCTAACTATACTATTTCCCTGAAGTGCTATTAATTTTTAAGATAAATAAACATGTTATTTTAACATGCTATTGCACTTTATATATCATTTCATTTTGAGATAGCTATTTACTACTATCCATCTTTCTTTATTTCTCTTTCTTAAGCTCATACAGCAGCGTGTGCGCGTGTGCCCGTGAGCATCGTACACGTGGAGTGACATGAAGTAGAAAAGAATAATGGAGAGAAGAGACTGACGTTGGTTTCATGAACTGAAACACACCACATATATGTTTCTAATGCATGGGAACACGTCTTTGCCCATTAAAATCACCTTCAGAAAGAAACAAAAGCATGTGTAATGCTTACCCACAAACTTTTGTGGAGTGGAGCTTTTACGTTTTCCCATGTTCCCCGCGAGCTTCTCTATGACAGCAGGTCTCTCAAAAGGCACCAGAGAAATATTGTTGTCCATAATAGGCTCTTGTTCCTTACAATCTTCTATAGGAGGTACTACATAAAACCATACAAAAAATGCAATCTGATAATTTCTTCAACATTTTAGAGATTACAAAGCTGGATTTGCCCTCTCAGTAGGTGTTACACAAACATAAGCTAGCATGCTCGGATAAAAGCAAGCGGAAAGGTGACCTCCAGTGTTCAAGTCCCCGGTAATTTCACTCTCACACGGAAGATTTGTTTTTATCTGGGTCTCTCTCAGATCAATGGCATAAACTGTTGCCACCGTTGGTGGCAAACACGTTCAACTTGTTTCTCCTCTTATTCCTCCGAAAGTGTTTTTTTTACATTGATTAAAATCAATACTACTTTAAGGCTGTGCTATTCTCAAGGCCTTGGGAGTATATTTTTGTAAAATGGTTTAAGTCAGTCAACTAGTCTGGGGAAAAAGCTTCAACAGACGCACGGCATAACAGCACAGTGTTTAAGCAGTTTTTCACCCATGCGTTTTCTTTGAACAAACTCTAGTCGATGAGCTGAGTGATCTTGGTAGTCTGCTGGCAGTGGCTAAATACCCTCATGAAGGAGATCCCATTCTGAACCTGCACAGTAAACTGTGGCAGCTTTATGGCGGGAATTTTATTTTAAAAAAGAGCTCTTCAGCAGGATAAAAGAATCCATTTCCAAACTGGCATATTTGCTCACTAAACTGCTCTGATTCATTTGACATAAACTTTCCATCGCTGCTCCCGCTTCTTCCCATTTGTTTAAGGTGCTAATGGGCTAATATACGCTCGTGGGTTAGATATTGACATTCATAGGGTAGACAAAGGACTTACAGAAGTTGTTTGTTGAATAAAAATACTATCAAAGGACACTGAACTAAGGACAGAGTCACATCTGAGACAGGTTGAGATCAGCAGATGAAAACCGGTGTTCACAGGAAAGGCCCTCACTTAGTGCTTCTTGAAAACTGTTGCTTTCTCCAATTGTATGTGTGCCAGTACTGCTTGGAAACTGAAAGGTGTCATATCTTAGGAGGTCTTTACTTGTTCAGCACGCACTGTAAACTGATTTATTCTGTTTCTTGCATTTGTAAAGGACAGGTCTACTGTGTGAAATAAAACACATTCTTACTTACAAGGGCGGACACTAAAATAAAGTGAGGAAGCAAGAGGTGAAAAGTTAAGAGAACCCAGTGTACAATTCAGATGACCTAGTTAATAAGCAATATAGGTCGCAGATTTTGAAAAAATGAAAAACAGCATCAGGGAATTGTTTTCCTAAATTGGACATGTTTAAAGAGATCGACATTCAATCTTTGTTTTGGGTTAACCTAATACAGTCTGGTAGACAAGCCAGAAAAATGTAATCTTAAGTCCATGTTTTTGAGTAGGTCTTCTGGTTATGAACAACATGGGATTCTGCAATTATTAGATGTTAATTTGGAAACAAATTCCAAGAATGTGATTCAGAAACAAGGAAACACTTAGGTCAATTACTATATTGATATGATTATATTATCAAGTGGAAGAAGTGTGCCCCTCTACATTATGCAAAACATTGTTTAGAAACAACTATAGTTAAAAAAGAAAAAAGAACATTTAAAAAAGTAAAGCAAAGAAAGGAAGACCGTAGAATTCAAATAGAGGGGGACAAAAGGGTGAACAGTCAGTGGTGATGTGGCAGGGACCATGTAATTAGATACAGATTATTGTCAAATCTTAACTTTTCTTTTGGGCAGTGGCTTCACAGCAGTTACTACGCTATGTAAAAAGTACAAGTAGACCAAATAACTATGGACAATGATGAAAATATGACACGGACCAAGATCCAAAATGAAAGAAGAAAAGAAAAAAACTTTGTCGTTGTAAATTTTGCTAAAAAAACAGCAAAACTGGTTAACAGGGTTTGCCCCAAAATTGAATATACTAATTAGTTTTGAAATGAGTAGTCTAAAATTTAGCAGTTTTGCTCTAAGTCTCACCTTGAATTTTCATATTTGCACACATTTAACATTCAAAACGAAACCTGGGTGTGGGAACTGTCCCACACCACATCCACCTCAATTCAGATGATCTGTCCCAAGTTCAATGAAGCTCATGTGAACTGAGAACAATGACTTCGGCAGAGCTCTGATCTAAATTCTACTTTACAAAAGTCCTTTACACATCAAATACTGACCTTGTTTCTACCATATTGACGATGATTATAATAACAACAATAGCGGGAGCTGACTTGCGTGTTAAGTACTGTTTTAAGGTTTTGCATTTAATAATTCATCCAGGGCTTTCAATAATCTCCTGAGATAGGTTCATTTTCCTTCTCTATTTTATAGATGGCCTAACAAAGATTCAGAGACGAGCCCTGACCGGTTGGCTCAGTGGTAGAGCGTCGGCCCGGCATGTGGAAGTCTTAGGTTCAATTCGCAGGCAGGGTACATAGGAGAAGCTCCCATCTGCTTCTCCACCCTTCCCCCTCTCCTTTGTCTCTCTTCTCCTCCCGCAGCCAAGGCTCCACTGGAGCAAAGCTGGCCCAGGCGCTGAGGACGGCTCCATGGCCCCTGCCTCAGGCGCTAGAATGGCTCTGGCTGCAATGGAGTAGTGGCCCAGATGGGCAGAGCATTGCCCCCTGGTGGGCATGCTGGGTGATCCCAGTTGGGCGCATGAGGGAGTCTGTTTCTCTGCCTCCTTGCTTTTCAGTTCAGAAATAACAACAACAAAAAATAACAACAACAACAAAAAGACCCAGAGATGTTATTTCCTCATTTTACATTTAGTTAGTAAGGAATATATGAGTTGAAGCTAGGTAGTCTGGATACAGAGACTGCGCTCTTAGCCACTATGCTATAATATTCTTTGTAGACATAATTTGAATTTTGACTGTATATAAACAAATCTGACATATTTGTAAGGTCTGGCACTGGGAAAATATCTGACATTTTTTCTCAATTACAAAATAATCTGAGTTTTTTGTTTTCATGAATCTGGGTGCAACGCATCAAAGCGTTTCTGGATATGCAGGTCATCGGTAAGAGTATGTTTATAATGAGTATCATGAGTCTGTGAAACACAGAGTTTATTATTGTATGATTATTTATTAATTATTGTATTTTCCAAATGAACCACTGTAAACCTACTTTTGCCCACTGCTGCATATTTCTTGAAATATTAAACAAACTGTCTAGTTAACTCAATCATGTGTTACTCCCATAGTGAGACATTCATCTAAGCTTCGAAAACACCAATATGTTAACTTCACCTGTTGGAGCAAACTTCATAACCAAATATCCACCTTGAAGTTAGTTTTGGATGTTATAACCAGGATAAAAGTAGACTTATAGTTGCATTATTTCATCTCATTCATATATCATGAAGACAGAATGATAGCGTTCTCAACATACAGCTATAGTACCCAACAATTCACTTAAGTTTCAAATTCCAAGAACACACAATCAGAGACCCACATGAGGTTGTACATCCATCCCGTGGCCAGAAGAGGGGAGGGCACCTAGACTGACAATCCCACCATGCAAAGGGAGGAAGTTCTCTAAAGGAAAATGAAAGTCTTGTTATCAGAAGAAGGAAGGTATGTAGGGCAGACAGAAACAACAGATGTCTTCTAGAGTGTCACTCACACATTTTCTCCATGTTGTTAAATCTAAAAGAAACTTTTCAGTTATTTTTTTGAGAACATTGGACAATGCTGATTTGGCTTCTGTGAAATCACTCTTTCCATTTTCAAGCCTTCTGCTCTTACTCATCTTTATGGCTCTTTTTTTTTCCTTCCTGGTGTGTTGTTCTTGGCCTTCTAGATGTCTCACGCTATAGTTACCCATATAACCTTATAAAACCTGTTACTTCAGGCAACTATCTACAGTGTGTCCATAAAGTCATGGTGCAATTTTGTCCTGTGACCCGTCAAAAGTGCACCATGACTTTACAGACACACTGTACATAATGATGGCATAGACAACTTTATTTCCTACTCATCCCAATCTCAAGGGCTTGAAATATATATAGTATATATATTCAACTTCTTAGTTTCACATGGCTATCTCTCACAGGTACTTAAAGAATACTGTGTTCAAAAACTGAAATCTTCCATTCCCTCCCCACACTTTCTCCTGGTTCCCTGATTTCCCTCTCATTCAATGTTTCCTAAATGACTTAAGGAAAGAAATGTCACCCAATGGAAACAGGTTGAAAAAGCTTACTAGAAAGTTAACAGGTTCCATTTAGTCATCCATGCTAAATAGTTATGGCAGACTCTAGATTTCTCCCTTTACCCAGTCTCCTGGCCCATTCTTCCCTGCCATCTCTCCTTGTATATAGTATAGCCACGGAAGTACCCAGTGTTTTAGAGTCTGCATCTATAGCTGCTCCCAATTACCTAACTTTTCTGCCGACTGCAGGCTACTAAGCCCAACTCAATCAATCAATCGTTTGTTGTAACGGTTTACTTGCCTCTACCTCGACTCTGTTGATCTGTCTCCCACATTTCTAGCAGTAAAATGTAAATGTAATATTTTGTAGGGTAAGTTACAAATTCTTAACTTAGCACAATATAGTCCTTTGATGCCTTCTGTTCATAGCCTGCATCTCTAGTCTTATCACCTTCCAATTTTTCTTGCTCTTACAAGCTGGACTCTAATTACACATAGCTGCTTCTAGATCCTTAACTACCATGCTCTTTTAGAGTTCTATTTCTTCACACATGCTGTTCTCTCTGCATGAGAACGCTCCTCCACTTACTCAGCTGGCTATCCTGCCTTTCAAAGCTCTACTCAAACAAAACGTTTCTTGGAAATTCCTCTTAGACACCCAGTGTGATTTAGTTATCTGTCTTCTCTGCCCCCCAAATACTTATTACATGGTATTCTGTTTTAACTATTGGCTTACTGGTCAATTTCTTCCAATTGTTAGTAAATGACTCGAGAATATAGACTGCATTTTATTTAACTGTGTACCTTAGTACCTTTTACAGTGTGAATATATTATTCAATGATGTTTCCTAAATGACTTAAGAAAAGAAACGTCACCCAATGGAAACAGGTTGGAAAAGCTTACGAGAAAGTTTACAGGTTCCCAATTATGTCTCCATACTTGCAATAAAGAAATTCCCTTTACCAAATAATTCAAACCACAAATCTAAAAATATATTTATGTGGCTATTTTTCCAGTTCACACTCTCATTTTAGTCTTTAGGCAAGGGGGAAAAGTTAATTATATACTTTGATTTTGAAAGCTTCTTCTTTAAGGTGAACAGCCTTGAGAAATGAGCATAAAATAACTTTCAAATAAGATAATCTGCCATAAAACTACATTCATTATTATCTTTATTTGCTAAATGAGGAGTCAATATTTTTCCCTTTCTATCAAACTGAAGAAGTTTTTATTCTACCTGCTGAATATGTCTTTAGCATTTCCCCGTTTTCTTCTCCTTGGCATTCTTACTTCCTGTGTCTCCTAGCACACCATTCAGGCAGCCATCCTGTATTCTACACTGGTGACATTTTTCTTTAGAAGACAATAATTTGATTACCCCAATGAAATTCAAACATTGGATTAGCATAAAAGGCTTTATCTTTACTTTGCAACCTACTATTTCAATCTCATTTCCTACCACTCCTCTAGCTCCAACAAATGTTCAATTTCCAGGAACCTGTTGATGTTATTTTATACTTCTAAGTCTTAGGTTGTGCCAGCGCTGCCCGGACACTACATTCTCTGTGAATCTGACCAATCGATGTGATTTTTCTCATCCTCCCGCACAGATAAAACACTGCCCATAGGAAGCTTTACTTGGCTTCTCCAGACAGAGTGAGGTCAGTTCTGCATCTGCGTACCTGAAGAAGTATACATGTGCCTTCATTAGGGCATTTGCTTCATTTCATTTTATTTTTCAAGTAGGCGTTTCCTACCAGACTAGAAATGTAAGAAAGAATTTGTGTCCGTTCCACTTATCTTTATATCTCCAGAATGGTCCATAGAATTTGGCACATAGCCCTCAATAAATGTTTCCTGAATGAAATGAAAAAAATGACTCTTTGATTTTAGGCACTTCTCACTAATAGAGCCAATATGGGGAAGAACATGTTTTGGGGAAACAGAGGTGAGAAAATATAAGTCCACCAGATATGAAAATAAAAATACAGTAATTAATTTCAAGGAGCTAATGGCAACCACAAGGGTAGCAACCCCTATACATACAAGAAGTAAAAAAATTAAATACAATAACAAATGGGCCAGACGTAACAAGATAGTGAGAGAGGGAAGGGGATAGGAATGATTTCACTGTGGCTCTCTTTAAAAGGAGACCATGCCAAGTAATGTATATGAGGCAAGGTTAATGAACTATAGCAGAGGAGATTAAGGATAATTTCAAATTATTATTAAAATACATCTAGAAAACGTACACCATTTAATGGCATTAAATGAGGTGGTTAAATCTATACCCAATATTGAAGAACAAATATTTGGGTCTAGAAATGATATAGAAACCCACCCCACCCCCATTCCTCCTTGGCTCTGCCCCTGTTCTCCCCAGTCCCAAGGGTCTCTCCCACTTTCCACACACTCCCTCCTCTAGTCCAGCCCCAGAGCCACTTGTAAAGGGACTTTGCTGTGAAGAGCAAAGCAAGCTGGGAAGTGGGGTTGATGCTGGCTGTGGTTGTTTAGAAAAAATATACCTGTTTAATTGCATGTCAGCACTTACTCTATAACTGGTTAATCTGCCAACAGATAATTAAATGCTGACTATAATTATGTACGTATACCTATTTCCCTATCACAATATAAAGTCTTTTAGGAAAGCTTCTCTTTCATTCAGATGTGTAAGCAACTCAGAGTTTCATATATAACTATGAATAGACACATGACTTGATAGAATTAATAATCCAATCCAATGTCAAAGCTTCAGTGAGAAAACATTATATGGAGAAAGTAGCAGTGCCATAGGTGTCTCTGGAAATCTTTGGCCTGCTTCCAAGCCTCTATCAGCTACCCTGCCTCAAGCCACCTCTAAAACAAACAATTTAAACAGAAATAGTATGCTCAATAGGCAAATGAAATCTCCAATGCCTAAATTAATGCCAGTAAATAGCATATCTTTAAAGGGGATGAAACATTTACTACTTAATATTTAATATCCAGAAATGTAATAGTAAAAAGAACTATTTATTGGGTGTTTATTGCACAGCCAGTAACATTTAATTCTCGTGCCAAGCCAGTGAGTAACACAGCCAGACATCACATAGCCAGACGAGGTTTGCTGGACTCCTAGGCCCGTACCTTAACCTCTGTGCTATGGAACCTAGGCCGCCCTCATAAGTCCAGGTAATGCAAGCTTGCAATATCAAATATACTAAGATATAAAACAGAGAGGCTTTAAAATTTTTTAAAATAATGATAACAATATAAAAAAATAGGCTCACAATATTGAATAGAATTAAACCTGATTCTTCATGTTATGTAAACTACCCTCGAAACAAAGAAATACTTCAATTATTCACAATAACAAAATATTCTAATTAAAAAGAATTCCCAACATATTATCACTAGTTGTTCAATAAATACAGTTCTACAGTATGTATGTATATAAAACAAAAACTCACAGAAAATATTAGAGTTCTCTATAAATCGTTCAACAGATATCTGTACTTTAAAAGTGACCATAGCATTCTCCAATTATACTATATAATACTGGCCAAATCTTTTTTATATAAGAGATACTAAAGTACCAATAAATTAAGATTTTTGAATATGCTAGTATGAATAATATAGTACAAAATACAAGTAGCAGAAAAGGACAAGACAAGATGGCTCCTATTCTGAAACTGAATTAATAACTTTCCTGTGTAAAGCTGTACAAAAGTACCAATAAGTTAAGATTTTTGAATATGCTTATATGAATAATAAAGTACAAAATATAAGTAGAAGAACAACACAACACAAGATGGCTCCTATTCTGAAACTGAATTAATAATGATCCTGTGTAAGGCTGATTTACTAACATTAATTTTTCAGTAACAGAGAATGATCAACAGATGAATCTTCGAGACTGCCTTCTTATCTGCCATTGTGTATTGTGGAGATCAGGATGTTTTGCTTGGGTTTTAAGTTTTGTGGAGGGAAGTGGTGCCTAATTTTGATCTAGTCTGCGCCCCACATTTACAGAAAGCAAAATCAGTCATTTCTAAGATAAATCACAAGACAGACTGGAGAAAATTCCAACTATACCACTGAGCACTTACCTAAGGGAAATGTAAATACATAAACAACCAATTAAATCTTTTAGTAAACCTGTAGAACTATGTGGAAATCATCTCTAACTATTTGGAAGAACAAAGAGTACTTTCCCTTGGTGTATTCAAGGTCACCTGCCATTATTATGTTAATTCAAACACCTTACAAGAAATAATTTGGCACTGTTACAAAAACTCAATATAGCTTGTTTGCAAAGCGTCCCAAAGCTCAACTCATTACAAATGCTTAAGATAACTCCATACAGAGTTACTATGATCTAAAATTGTTTTAAAGAAAGTAAAATTTATCTTCACGATGAAGGGCAGACCGATCTGTTTAACCCATAAAGAACTAAGAGCAGCAGAGAGGAGCATGAGACTTGTGCACGCTCTTTCTACCCACCATGGTGACTCATGACCTGCCCAGCGGCCTCCATGCTGACATTCTGGAGATAGTTGTGGCAGCGTTCCTTGTGCTCCTCCAGCGAACTGCGCTGCTTGTAGCTTCGTCCACAGTAGTTGCACTTGTGAGGTTTACCCACTGTGAAGACAATGCAAGATTAGTGTGCTGTCAGCTTCATCCAAAGCAAAATGAACAGCTAACTCTTGAGAGTCTGGAGGAAGCAGTATATATATGCTTTTCAGACTTAAATCTCTTCTTCCTCCACACTTGGTTTAGATAATAAATCTCAACAAAGAATAAAAGACAGAAACAAAAGAAGGCAGATCATACCTTTGGTGACAGGGGACATACTGAAACCAATTCATGCTCTGACTGTCTCCTAGATGATCAATCTTCAAATTATCTGACTGTTAACACTAACAGTTACTCTTTTACAATTCTCTCAGCTTTGACTCATTCAAGGTGGAGTGCTCCAGATACATGATTAGAATTATTTTTTCTTTACTTTTTTCTGGCGGGGGGGGGTGGTGGTGGTGCGGTTAAGACAGCGAATCTTACTGAAGAAAACTAAAATGCAACAGCTCAAAATGTCATTGTTTAATGACAAAATTATTCATGGGTACCAAGAAGACTAAAAGGAATTTAAATGATGAGAAAAAGTACAGATAAAAGCGGAGTTTCTTTTTCCTTTCCACCTTGGTAATAACTATTCACACATGCAAAACTTTGCCACAGATAAAGTGTACTCTCCCACATCAGCTCTGCTCTTACATTACCAAGAATTAACCTGCTAGGTGCTGGAAGCCAGGATCATCACAAAAACCACTAAAGCCCTAATATATTCGGTTATACAATGACAGTAATATTTTCCAACACATTTCACATTCAGGAAATAAATAATTTCCTAATAGCCAGAGAGCCATATCTCAGTATACTCGGTAAAACACTGTGATGATCATATGAATTTTTCTTTTTTTACAAAATTGATAAAAAAATACACTTATGGAAGGAGGCATGTTTTAACGTATGGCTCTTCACAAAGATATCACAGAGCATTCTGATTCTTGGTTTTGAATAATCACAAGAGAAACTTACATAGACAGGTGGTCTGGGCTGAAGCCCTCAGCAGTAAAGCAGAGTGTGAGTCAGGTCAGTGGCTCTCATTGGACTCCCAGAGGAATCATTTTGTTATGTCCAGAGAACAAGTGGACAACTCTTTTTCACGGCCAAATACAGCATTCCTGACTCCAGTCACCTCACACACCCAAGCTCTGACACTGGTTATGAGTGGGACTGAAATACTGTATCAAGGCAAAGTATTCCTAACTACATAAAAGTTTTACTATACTGATTTTTGTTTTAAACAAATCTTTTAGATAAACTACATAAACTAAAGTAAGTTGTTTCATTACACTTTTTTTGTAAACGATCTCAAATAAACAAAACCTTCTAAGGCATGATTACTCATTTCTAAAAATACCAGGTAACTTCTCTTATTCAGAACCAAGGATTTCTGAGAAGTTAAAACCAGCTGTGCATATTGTGAAGAATTTGTATCCCTGTGTAAGAGCATTAAAAAATACAAGAAAAAGGTGAAAGATGTATACCATCTGAAGAGACTTCAATTAAAAATATAAAAAGCATTAAATGAAAAAAAGACAAGAAAATACCTTTAGTCAAAAACATTTTAGTGCCAATAATATAATTACATGTAATTACATTCTAAGACAAGAAGCTACACATAACAAAAAGCCTTTGTCCGCTATAACTACTACTCAATTTTGGATTCTTTAGTTCTGTTTCTCTAGAAATGAGAGGAATTGCATGGAACAAGTCTACTAACCAATTAATACTTATTAAGCAATGCAGTAAAATGAACTGTCCTCTATAAACCAGTTCATTACCTGCATCTTCTTCATGATCCCTGTCACACTGCATCCCGTGACATCTGTTTTATGGAGCACGGAACCACCGATACTTTCTTCCCTTACTTATAAAAGCAAACTTGATACCTTCTCAACTTAATGAAAACTAGTTACCTTTTACCCGCCTTGGCTCACAACCCTCGATAAACTCCCAATTCATCTGACAAGGGGAAAAAGACAATATACCCTTTACTGCTTTCAAGACTCGTTTTTTTCACTCCCCTCATTATTGAAGTCTATTCATTTGCTTTACCTCAGCTTCCCCCACGTTGTCATCTGTTTTAAAACATCACTTTCCCCTGTCACCCTTAATATCAGTGAGTCCAAGGCATCTGAATAAAATTTTCTGAAAGTAGTAACCCCACGTTTCCTAATTTTTCATCTGCAGTTCACATCCTGGGTGACCTGTTGGGCTTTGACATCTCAAAAATATTTTTACCTCCGAGAAGTTTGCTCGGGAAGTGCTCCACCTTTTCCCTCTCCTTTAATCCATATTAAGAGCCTACTATGTGTCAACACTGTGATGAGGCTGGGCTCTAAAATGAAAACAAACCTCATGGTGCCTAGCCTTGTGCAACTGAAAGTCAGCTGAGGAAGACAGACATTTAGCAAATGCACAATGTAGTACAGATTGTGATAGATTCTGCAGAGCCAGAGAATGTCGTGCTGGCATAATATGGGGAACCTAGTTTGCTTTGAGAAAGCCAAACAGGAAGGTTCTCCCGAGGTAGGACCCTTTAGGCTGATAACTGGAGAAAAAGCAGAAGTCAGATGATGAGGGAGAGGGGGTGGGGTGGAGGAGAGGCAGTGTTTCAGAACTGTTGGGAACTGCCATCATCTCTCTTGGTTCCCAGGTACTTAGTTCCTTCAAAGTCTAGATCATGCCCTTACTGGTCTTTTGAAAATTATTTTCAAACATCATTAGCAATCTCTGACAAATCTAATGGCTCTCCTATCTCCACAAGACCATTTCCTGTGATTTCTTTGATATTTCTTAAAAATCATGTACATGGAGGTATTGTTTGTATTTACTCTTTCCATATGATGGGTTTGAATACTTTTAAACTTATGAGTTAATATGTATAATATTCATATTCCTTGAAGAGGTCCATTATTTTGCTAGTTTCATTTTTATAACTAATATTATACATTCTCACCGTCTGAAACAACTTCATTCAGATATTACTAAAACATTCCAAAAGGTCATCAACAGCCTCTGAATTACTAAATACCATGGACTTTAATCCTAAATCTTCCTAGTTTCTTGCCTAATATTGAACCTTGATGTGCCTTGACTCTCTTGTTTTATTTGGCATCTGGGGTCAGATGCCATGTCCCCCCCTCACTGGCTTCTCCCCCGTCCTCAGCAAACGTGCATGCACCTCCAGATTCTGTCCCTAGTGCAGCACTGTCGCTCTTTCCCTCTAGATGAAGCCCTCGTTTTTACAAAACGTCTAAATTATGCCTGGAATAATTTTCCGTATGTTTAAGCTTCTACTTGTCACTTTAAGAATGATCTTGGTGACCGTCTTCTCTGGGCTTTCACATGCTCTGTTCACACTCCGGTGACACATATGGTGGCTGCATTGTAATTATCCATCTGATAGCTCTTTACTTCCCTCATCCAAACAACGAGCTCTATCATACGGAAAGAGGTCCTGTTTTACCCAATTCTGAACTGACTGTGCACTGGGTCGTTATTAAACATAGGGGCTAATAAGTATTTGAGGAATGGCTGCACTGGAAACTCATAATTTTAAACACCTTCTAAGTATTTTGCCTCATGCATATTCCTCTGAAATTTAAAATTCAACATGTCCATTTTAAAATTGGTTTTATTGAGGTATAATTTACATAAAATAAAATCCACCCACTTTAAGTGTATTTTCAAAGAGTTTAGAAGGGTCTAGTTGTGTAACCACCACCACCACTAAAATATAGACACCATGTCTCCCCCCCACCACCTGAAAAATTCTCTCTCACTCCTTTGCACCAACTCCCTTCCCCAAACTCGGTCCTGGCAACCACTGATCTGCTTCTGTCACTAGTTTTGCCTTTTTAAGGATTTCATATAAGCTGGATCATGCATTATGCAGTTCTTTGTGGCTGACTTTTTGTAATGATTCTTAAATTCATCCATGCTGTTGCATGTATCGGTAGGCAGTTGATGACTTTCTATTGCTGAGCAGTATTTCACTGTATGAATATACCAGTTTGTTTATCCATTCATTAGTCTGGGTTGTTTCTAGTTTATGGCCATTAGGACTAAAGCTTCTACAAACATTTGCAGGCAAGCCTTTGTTTTCATTTCTCTTGGGTCAATACCTAGAAGTGGGATTGCTGGGTCATATGGCAGCTATCTGATTAACTTTATAGGAAACTGCCTGTTTTCCAAAATGGGTGTATCACTGTGTATTTCTGCCAGCAATACATGTATTAGAATCAACAACTGTTCCACATCCATGCCAACATGGTATCGTCAATCTCTTTTTAATTTTGCCCAATCTAGTAAGTATGTAGTGGTATCTTGTGGTGTTTTTGTTTTATAGATGTCTCATGAGACTAATCTTTGCCATTCACATATTTTCTTTGGTGAATTATTTGTTCAAACCTTTTGCCTATTTTTTTTTTTTACTATGTTATGAGTTATAAGAATTATTTATTCTATATACAAATCTTTCATTAGTTATATTCTTTACATCTATGTTCATGAAGAATATTGCTATACAGTTTTCTTGAATGTCTTTGGATTCAGTATGAGGGTAATGCTGAACTCATATAATTCTTTCCCACTTCTATTCTCTAGAATAATTTGTTATTTAAATATTTCTTAAAATAATTTTTCATTGTCTGACCTGTAGTGGCGCAGTAGATAATGCATCGACCTGGAACACTGAGGTTGCCAACTTAAAATTCTGGGCTTGCCTGGTCAAGGCACATATGGGAGTTGATGTTTCCTGCTCCTCCCTCCCCCCTTCTCTCTCTCTCCACTCTAAAATAAATTAAGTCTTAAAAATAATTTAAAAATATTTTTTTCTTAAATGTTTGATAGAATTTATAAGGGAAATAAATCATCTGCAGTTTTCCTTTTGGGAAGGTCTGTTTACTATAATTTCAATTATTAGAATAATTTTAAGGCTATTCAGAGTATTTCTTTTTGAGTGAGCTTCAATGATTTCTATGTTTCAATTAATTTATTTATTTCATTTGCTCAAAATTATCAATATAAACTTGTTCATAATACTCCTGTATTAGACTTCCAGTGGTTATAGTAGTTTTAGTCATGTCCCATTTTCGTTTCCAATGTTGGTAAATCTGAGTGTTCTTTCTTAGCATTGATTGATCTTGGCTAGAGGTTTATACATTTTATTGACCTTTTCACAGAATCAGCCTTTGATTTCATGGGTTATTTTCTATTATTTTTCTTCTTTCTCTATCATTGATCCCTGCCCTTATCATGATTATTTTCTTCCTTTACACACTCTAGATTTAATTTGCTCTTCTTTTGCAATTAAAAGGGAGCTTAGCTAGTTTGAGACCTTTTTATTTTTCTAATATAAGCAGTTAAGCTATACATTTTTCTCCAATTGCCATTCTATTTTTTTAATGTTTTCTTTTATATTCTTAAACATATGGAGTATTTACAGTAACTGTTTTATCAACCTTGTTGTCTGCTATTTCCACCATTTAGTCATACAGGGTCTGTTTCTATTGATTGATTTTTCTACTAATCATGCGTAATATTTTCCACCTTCTTTTTACATTTGTTAATTTTTTTAATAGGATGCTTCATATTGTGAATTTTACATTAGTAATTTCTAAATTTCTTTAATTTTTTTTCTGCTATGATGTACATGTAATCAATTTGATCCTTTTAATATTTGCTTTTATGCTTTAAGGGAGACACAGAGAGAGTATGCTTTAATAGAAAGGCTAATTTAGCCGCAGGACTAAGACAATAACCTTTTGAAGACTTTACTCAATGCCCTGCATGTTACAATATCTTTCCACGCTGGCTGGGGATAATTAGGTATTTCCAGTCCTGCATAATCTCCACGAACTGTTTGAGCTTATGCTTTCTGGTGCTTCTTTTCCTAGGTAGTTTCCTCATACACATAAGGTACATAACTATTTTGAGAAACACTTGTGGGGTACTCTGCAAAACCCTAGAGCTTCTTCTGTGTAGCTTCTTCCTGTCTGATATTCTGCCTTCCACACGTTAAGCACACAGGTCTCCCTGGATTCCTCTGTTCAACAAGACTGCCTGCTCTGTCAGGGTCTGCTGTTTCTGAACCGTGGCCTGGAAACTGCCTCCCGGAAGGAAGCTGGAGTAATCACAGAACTCACTACCTTTATTTTCTTCTCATGGGCACCACAGCCCTGCAGTGGCTATTGTTCAATGTCTACTAGTCATTTAATAGACTTTGTCTGATATTCCAATTGTTCAAGGCAGGGGGATTAATATGATTCCAAATATTTCATCATGATTGGAAACAAAAGTGATATTATTCTTTTTATTTTTTTACATTGAATTTATTGGGGGTGATACTAGTTAACATAATTATAGAAGTTTTAGTTGCCTAATTCTACACTTCTAATACCAAGAAAGTCACACTAATTTTGTAAGTTTAATTACTAGTACAATTCAGGTAACTGAAATACCGTTTTTTAAAAATATAATTCTAAGAATATGCAATAGTAAGGATTCTAAGACACAGAAGATAAGAGAGTCAGTGTTCCCAAGTACCTCAAAAGTTAACATACAATCTCTTCTTTGACATATAGTACCTTAGGAAAATCCTACACTTGTACATCACACAAAAAAGGAGGACGTATCAGTATAATCTGCCAGAGATATAGATACCGATCACTGACCTGAGCAATGAATTGTACCTTCAAGATACAATAAAGAAAATTTGACAATCCTGAAAACTATCTGATTAAAAACATTTGCTAGCATTTACTAGGATTACATCTACCTGCTATTATAAAGAATTAAAAATAAGAAATAACCGCCCCTATCCTATACTCCTAAGAACCCCAGATACCTACCCAAAAGGAAGAACAAATTAAATAGCTATAAAGAATTTTAAGGCAGGAATGTTTACCATAAATTCATAGGGAGTTATGAAGATAAATAGCACAACCAAGTCTTGTTCAATTATATTTTCTTGTAATATGTCACTTCAAGAGTTATCCTAGTACAACCTATAAACAAATTACAATAGCACTAATATATGAGCTAAATGATTTTTTTCTTTATATAGATGTATGTGTTTACACATATAGAAACATGCAAACACATCTATATACAGAAAATATATTTACCATTTGTCATAACACATTACATCAGCAACAGAGCATTATGCATACATCACATTCATTTTCCTTTAATAAAATGAAAGACACTCACTTTCCTTTATATACTTATCATGCTAAAAGCAGGAACTTGATACCTGAGTTCACTTGGCAACTGCTTACAGAATTATGTTAATCTGAAGAAAGATGAGCACCGACATGCTCATCTTTAATTTTTTTCTAATTTTATGACTCATAACTTATACATTGTCTGCATTAGTGGTCTTTTTTTTTCTTCTTTGTATGAACCACCTACAAAAACAATTTTAATGTCCTTGGTCACTATTATTATATTGCTGCCTAAAGAAAGGTACTGCTGATTCATTGTCTCACTGCTAGTGCGTGAGCCCTTTCACTATACTGTCAACAAGTGCTCTGATTGAAACAATGAATTCTCCACTAACATGCTCAGCCTGTGATCCTCACATTGTAGCAAGGCACTCTGGACAATGCAGCCAACTCTTAGGAAAAATATTTTACAGTAAGACAAGCACAGGATGTTTCAAATGTTTGAAGCAAATAATAATTTTCAACACTCCTCAGACACCATGCAAACTCCTTGATCAGTGTCAACCTTGTATCACATTACTTTACTTTTTAAAAAATTTTATCGAATTTATTGGAGGGACATAAATAATAAAATTATATAGGTTCCAGATGTACAATTCTAAAACACATCAATCATCTGTATACGCTTGTGTATTCACCACCCCAAGTCAAATCTCCCTCCATCACCACCTATCCCCACCCCCCTCCTCCATCTCCCCTGACCTCTTTCCCTCCTGCAGTCCTCACACTGTTGTTTGTATCTATTAAGTATTTTTTCTTTGCTAAATCCCTTTACCTCTTTCACCCAGCCCTCAACCTCCCTCCCCTCTAACAGCTGTCAGCGTGTTCTCTGTACCTATAAATCTGTTTCTATTTTGTTTATTAGTTTATTTTGTTCACTAGATTCCACATGAGTGAAATCATATGGTACCTGTCTTTCTCTGAGTGGCTTATTTCACTCAGCATAATGCTCTCCAGGTCCATCTATGCTGTCGCAAAAGATAATATATCCTTCTTTTTTTAAAGCTGAGTAGTATTCCACTGTGAAAATGTCCCACAGCTTAACTTTCAGGGACATCACATTTTGTGAAGCTGGGTTCAGCCGTTGCTGCAACACAAGGCAAGTCCTTACTGTGTGAAAGTAAGTGCATGGCAGAGAATGAGAGTGGTTGTGTCCACCCCAATTCTACGGCCGGGGAAGCTGGCAGTGCCCAACAAGGTGCACAAACCCATTAGGAAGAAGTTGTGGCTGTGGAAAATGAAATAAAAATATTAGTTTGCTTTTCAACTAATATATATATATATATATATATATATATATATTATTTTTTCAAATGGCTACAAACATGTTAGCGCAGAAATACTTGGGTTACTTGGACCTGACAACTTAATAAATTAAACTGCTAGGTTATTTCTTTCAGGCTTAATGGCACGGTGGAGAAATTACCGAGACACGACATTGTGAAGCAAGAAAGTCTGGGAACCTATGTGCTAGGCAATGCAGTGTAATTTGTATTAATTTTTAATTTCCTGCCTGACCAGGCGGTGGCGCAGTGGATAGAGCGTCGGACTGAGATGCAGAAGGACCCAGGATTGAGACCCCGAGGTCACCAGCTTGAGTGCGGGCTCATCTGGCTTGAGCAAAAGCTCACCAGCTTGGACCCAAGGTTGCTGGCTCCAGCAAGGGGTGGCTTGGTCTGCTGAAGGCCCACGGTCAAGGCACATGTGAGAAAGCAATCAATGAACAATTAAGGTGTTGCAGTGAAAAACTGATGATTAACACTTCTCATTTTTCTCCATTCCTGTCTGTCTATCCCTCTCTCTGACTCTCTCTCTCTCTGTCTCTGTTAAAAAAAATTAATTTCCTTTTAATGTGAAACTGAACATTGAACAAAAAAAATATATTAGCCATTTCTTCAAATTATCTATTGAATACCTTTACCTATTTACCAGGTATATTCTTATTACTAATGTCTTTCTCATTAATTTGTTCAACCTCTGAGTGCCAATATCCCTATGATTAATATCTTACATTTAACTTATGCTTTTTTGAAATTTAGATATTTTTACTTTTCATGTGGTTAAAAATATTGGTAATTTTTTCCTTTGTGATTTTATTGTACTGCTTTAAAATTCCACCCAATACATAAGTTTTGAGAAATATGCACATCTATTTTTTTCTAAATTGTTAGGAGTTTTAACACCAGGTTTTCCTTTCTTTTTTTTTAAATGTTTTTTTTTTAATTTTATTTTATTCATTTTAGAGAGGAGACACAGAGTGTGAGAGAGAGAGAGAGAGAGAAAGAGAGAAAGAGAGAAAGGGGGGAGGAGCTGGAAGCATCAACTCCCATATGTGCCTTGACCCAACCAGTGCAGGGTTTTGAACTGGCGACCTCAGTGTTCCCAGGTCGTCAGCTTTATCCACTGCACCACCACAGGTCAGGCCACCAGGTTTTTCTTAAAAAAAAAAAACCAAAAAAAAAACCCCACAAACATTTAATTGAGAAGAGAATATTTTAGAAACCAATCTCTACCTGAAAAGTGAGCTATTCTGCAAAGAGAACTTACGTTATACTAAATCATTACAGTATGATTAGGTGTCTGTCAAAAATTATTACAGTGAAAAGTAACTTTTGTCTTTCTAGACAGACTCTTCCAATGGCAGCTTGGGAGTGGAAATGTTAACTGTTCAGACATATCTGTAAGCTGGTACTTCTAGGGTGGATCTCACACTGATGCACAACATACATGAGCATTTTGAAGGTTCTTTTTCGTGTTTAGATTGAAAACCAAGACAAGGAAACAAACAGAAACATTTATTTAAACCAATGTTTCCCCCAAATATTTTAAATCTAACCTATTTAAACAAGTAATACTTCCCAAGTACTTATTTCTTCTGTAGTTGTACTTTGAGAAGCACTGACTATGAAAAAAGAATACATAGGCACACACTGCTGGCATTAATGCACTTCACTGCCCTTTTACAGAATTTGCAGACTATGGACCAAGGACATATAATTCCTTTATAAATCTATTTAACACGTTTCTTCTGCTCCTTCAGATGCTACGAATAACCCTGAACAAGACAGACATTGCCCCTGTGTTCAAACAACCCACATTACTTAACCATTTATATATTTGTTTTATAATGTGATGACATTAATTCTCAAATGAATTTGAATTATTGATAAACATAAAGATACTATAAAGATGCAGAGTTATAATGCAGCAAAGAGATGGTGAAACAAATCTAAGAGGCAAGATAGATATATTTGAAACTGCTTAGTTATTACAAAGGTACAAAACATTTATCATGGGGAATAAAAATGTAAATAGATAGCCAAGTAAGAACTTCTAAGGCATACAAAATAAATTAATAACACAATCACAATAATTCTACGTATGATTTCTGTTCTTTCTTCAAGCAGTTTTTCTTATCTGACTCTCCAAATATAACTCAGGTAAGTAAGCAAGGCTTTCAAATATACTAACCTTAGTAAGCAAGAAATTTGGATATTTAATAGGTGAAATAAATTTAGAAGCAGACAACTTGTTCTAATTATGGAGTATTCATATAGAGAAAATAATGTATATGTGTGTGTATCCATAACACAGTTTCACACTTGGATTTTGATTTATAGCTTTAATACTTAACAGCTGTGTATGAACCCTACATTAAAAGAGTAAGTAATTATACCTAACTCATTGCATGTTTGTGAAAAACAAAAGAAAATATACATATGGAAAACTTAAGGTGTGTGACATACAGGTAGTACTCGAAGAATGGCATCTCTTTCCCCCTCCCCATTAGCATTCATCACCTTCTAACATTCTATATAGTTTACTGATTTGTTATGCTTATTGTTGAATGCCTACCTCCCTCCATTAGAATGTAAGTTCTGGCCCTTGCTGGTGGCTCAGTAATAGAGGGTTGGCCAGGTGTATGTATGTCCCAGGTTAAATTCCTGGTCAGGGCACATAGGAGAAGTAACCATCTGCTTCTCTCCCCCTTTCTCTCCCCTTCTTTTACTCTTCCCCTCCCACAGCCAGTGGCTCAACTGGTTCAAGCACTGGCCCAGGCACTGAGGATAGCTTGGTTGGTCTGAGCACATCAGCCTCAGGTACTAAAAATAGCTCAGTTGACTTGAGCATCAGCTCCAGATGGGTTTGCCAGGTGGATCCTGGTCAGAGAGCATGCAGGGAGTCTGTCTCACTGTCTCCTCTCCTCTCAGTTGGAAAAAGAAAGATTAAGTTTCATAGAGCAAGATCTTTTTCTCTTCACTGCTCTATTTCAAGTGGCTAGAAAAAAGCCTGATACAAAGATAGTCAAGAAGTACGTGTTGAATGAATAAATACCATTTCATTATTAGAGCTTTTTTAGCTTTCTTCACCCAGTACCAAGAATATTCAACTGGAAGAGGCCATCACCTATGTGGACTATGTTTATTTTCCAGGAGTGAGTGAAAAGAGCACTCTTGAGCTATATCTATATTCATAAGAAAATAATATCTAAGTGTATTATTTAATCTTGTGATTCACAAACTTGAAAACTATGCATTAGCTGACCTTATAAAAATTAGAACTTTTCAGTGTTTTTCTTCCCTTTCCTATTATGGAACATTTTTTAGAACAAGTACATTATACCATAAGGCCCTCCTCATTCAATTAATCAACACATATTTTTTGTTACAATTATGTGCCAAGCACCGTTCAAGGAGTTGGGGAATACATTAATAAGACAGAGGAGGTCAACAATCTCACAGAGCTTACATTAGAAGGGTAGGGGTTGGGGGATGGCAGGGTAGATACAGGCAATGGATGCATGAATAAAAAGCCAAGATAACCCTAGATTCTGATGGAAGCTTCACAAGACTTCAAGATAGAGCAGGAAGAGAGTAACTCGGAGGATGCTTTAAGGTCGGGTACTTATAAAGGGCCACCATCTCCAAGAAGATGGCATTTAAAGTGACTATCTGAAGGATAATGAGACAATCATGCCAAGAGCTGGGGAAAGAGCTGAAGGTAAAGACTTGTAGGATCATCAGTGCAAGATCCTAAGGGGAGCAAAGAATAAAGGCATGTGGGGTGGACAAGCACGCAGAGCGAGGGTAGAGTGCTATATAATTGGACAGTGGGTAGAACTTCCATTGGCCATGTTAAGCAGTTTGATTTTATCATGAGAGCAATGGAAAGTCTTTAAGATATTTTAAGCTGAGGAATGACATGGTTTAAAATGGTTTTCAAAATAACATTCTGGCTGCTCTATGGAGAATAGATCGGAAAGTAGTATGGTGACAGAAAGCAAAGCTCTGGAGTCAGAGCAAGGCAGAGTTTACATCCTGGGTTTTCCTGAGTATATTGGAAGTTTCATACAATATGTATAGATAGTTATAATAGAATTTTACTATGTCAGAGCATAATTTAAAAAAGTCTCTCACAAGGATAATTTATACTATTCTTAGATTTTTTAAATTTTATTCTAAATTTCTATATGTCAACCATTATGGCACAATTTGTGTTTATTTGAGCATGATATGCTCTTTAGTTTTATTACACTGAACGCTTGTGTGCGTACCTGTGTGTATATGAGTGTTTAAAATATAATCCAAATACATTGCTGGCAAAACACTATCAACAAAAAAATAAGGTAAACGAATAATAATAACCTTAATAAGATATGGGACCAATACATACAATATTCAAAACCACAAATAGCGAAGACATTAGGCAGCATCTCCCTCTTTAAATTTGACTCCCCTTGTCTGCAAATTAAGGGTTTAAAATAGTTCTTTCCACAAAATATGAGACTATTAAATATTAGTCATTAACTTTTCACTTTTATAATGAAAGAAACAGCCTGACCAGGCGGTGGCGCAGTGGATAGAGCGTTGGACTGGGATGAGGAAGACCCAGGTTTGAGACCCTGAGGTCGCCAGCTTGAGCGCGAGCCCATCTGGCTTGAGCAAAAGCTCGCCAGCTTGGACCCAAGGTCGCTGGCTCCAGCAAGGGGTTGCTCGGTCTGCTGAAGGCCCGCAGTCAAGGCACATGTGAGAAAGCAATCAATGAACAACTAAGGTGTTGCAAGGGCAACAAGAAACTAATGATTGATGTTTCTCACCTCTCTCCGTTCCTGTCTGTCTGTCCCTATCTATCCCTCTGTCTGACTCTCTCTCTGTCCCTGTAAAAAAAATTAAAAAAAATATAATGAATGAAACAGAAAATACATATAACCACTGACCTCCACTAATATTCAAAAAGCTAACTTTCTACTTAGTGCAAGAATGTTCAACTGAAAGCATCCATAAATTCACTCATTCTTTCTGTAGATACTGTATAAGAGATGCAGAAGTAAAACAGAATATTTTGTTTCAAGATTTTGTTTCAGGATCTTTCATTCTTCTATACTTATCATCATCCTATTTCTGTACAATGTGAAGGAATACCACTCAAATAGATGCTATATGATACCTTAAATAAAATTTAATATTTTATATATTCTATATTCTTACAAGTGGTATTGGTTTTTATTTACCTCATTTATATGACTTTCTACCATTCGGGAGTTTACTTACAAGATTTGGCAAGATAGTACAGGCTGAGCATGACAGGTTTTCTTGACTCACATACAGGATTAAGTAGGAAAATAAAGGAGAGGGTGGAGGTTAGCTTACCTCCACACCACCCCCCTCCAAAAAAAATAATAAAACAGTGTGAAGTGCCCTTTTGGACACTGAGTGAGTAATGAAGTTGGCATGCTGCCCTTCCACTTCTGCCCTAAAGTTCCAAAGATGCCAGGCCTGCGGGCTCAGTGATGGGAGAGGGAAAATGTGAAGTGGCCATAAGTTCCGCCTGTCCACACCAGTACCCACGAAGCATGTAAGGCAGGGATGGCAAACTTGGGAACGAGGCTCATGTCTCCAGAAGATCGAGAAGAGTGAGAAACAGGGCCAGGAGTTGAGCCTTTATTTCAGAACTCCTGAGAACAGAATAACGCAAGGAGGCAAGTTCCCAGCAGTAAGCTGATCTAATGAACGTCCCTGTGCCACAGTGAAGAGCTGAGGGTATGTGTTACAGGAGGAGGACTCGTCTTTCATAACTCCTTCTAGAAATAAGTAGCATCTGAAATTTAAAGAAGCTTGGCTACTCTTATTTGAAAAAAAGAATTCTATTAAAACATGCTGTCAAATGTTATTTAAAAATTTTAATTTGAAAGTAAGGAACATAGGGTAGACTATAAACTGATAACCTGTTTTTGTGTGGGGAGGTGGTCTACTGGGTGGAACTCATACGAATTGTTTTACCAGCTGACCTGCCGGAGAGCAGCTTTTCCCTCCTAATCACATTTCGATGGGCAGGGCCTTAAGTGTACATTATAAGAGTCGGGAATGAAACTACTGACCCCATCACCTGTCTTCAGTATTCACAGCAAAGCATACAGAGGAGGCACCATGGGCACCCGTGCTGGGACTTGACAGGTGAAATCAGCCTAGCACAGTTATGCAAATCATGTGTGCAACTGACACAGGTTGGGTAATGATCAGTGTAATCCACCTCTATCAACCACCTCCAGGAAGCAAAGGGGGGTGGAGGGTGGGGAAAGTTCACACTTGGGAGAACACCCAGAAAGTGGGCCAGGTGCCAGGTCTACAATCAGGTGAGAACAGTTCCTTCTCCAGGAAGCCTGCAGGACAAATTATATCACACTTAATGTACCACCACTATTATGAATGAGCTGCATTCAATTCAATTTCTAAACCTGAAAAATTGAATCCAGTGTGTCTATCATTATATACCAGCCCAAGAATTACTATATTTTAAACGGAGCTCTTTGGCAAATCTGGTGAAAAAGTCATAGTGGTCAGGTTTTAAAACTATATCAATATGAATATAACTGATGCTGACCATCTTAAGGCCAGGTACCTAATTTTCTGAAAAATTTTACTCTCCACTTCCACTCTTTTCACAAAATAACTAGTACTACTAATATCCAAAGTATTAGTATATTATTGTTTTGGGTTTTTGTGGGTTTTTTTGTATATTTTTGAAGTGAGAAGCGGGGAGGTAGAGAGACAGACTCCTGCATGCGCCCTACCAGGATCCACCTGGCATGTCCACCAAGAAGCGATGCTTGGCCCCTATGGGGCGTTGCTCTGCTGCAATCGGAGCCATTCTAGCACCTGAGGCGGAGGCCATGGAGCCATCCTCAGCGCCTGGGCCAACTTTGCTCCCATGGAGCCTTGGCTGCAGGAGGGGAAGAGAGATATAGAGAGAAAGGTGATGGGGGAAGAGTAGAAAAGCAGATGGGTGCTTTATATTAGTACTACTAATATACTAATAACCTATAGCAATTCCATATTATACAAATGTACTATAAACTAAAGGTACTTATTTATGTCCTTTTTTCTGGCACTCTCAAAACATAAAGTGAATATTGAAGTGAACCTTGAAGGCCCAAGGGAAATAATCTATGAGAAAAACAAAAGAAAGAGTAGAAGGAAAAGTAGAGACAGGAGAGAAAGATAATTCAAATAAAGCAAGATGGAAAGAGGGTGAGGTTTACAAAAGAGGGTGATTGTTTACATATGCTCCATGCACTCTAGAATACCTTTTAGTTTAATGGCATTCCTGATCAGTATCAGTAAGCAGTGCAAGGAAATGAGGAGGCTGTGCTTGAGAATCCTTCAGGAAAAAGTGATAATATATTTGAGGGAGCATCATTCTCACGACAAATTAAGACTGTCCATTGAGACTTAAAATGAGAACATTTGACACTGTTTTTTCTTTAACAATGCAGTCAGCACTGACCAGTTGGCTCAGTGGTAGAGGGTTGGCCCAGCTTATGGAAATTCCGGGTTCAATTCTCGGCCAGGGCACATAGGAGAGGCGCCCATCTGCTTTTCTACCCTTCCCCATCTTCTTTCTTTCTCTATCTCTCTCTTCCCCTCCCACAGCTAATGCTCCATTGGAGCAAAGTTAGCCCAGGTGCTGAGGATGGCTCCATGGCCTCCGCCTCAGGCACTCCGCCTCAAGCATCGCCCCTTGGTGGACATGCCAGGTGGATCCCGATGGGGAGCATGCAGGAGTCTGTCTCTGCCTCCCCGCTTCTCACTTCAGAAAAATACAAAAAACCACAAAAAACAAGAAGACAATGTGGTCAAAAGTGAGCCCTATCTCAATCCAGGCGAGATTACACTTTTGACCTTTATTTTCATGAAAAATGAATATGAGGAAAAAGCTATCTATCTCTTCTTACCAGTTTCCTTGAGAGCATGTAATTTATACCCTAAAAAATGTCTGTTGGTTGAACATTCAACTAAAGATGAATATTTAAATATACGTAAGAGCAGATGATGCATGCATTTTATTTTATAGTTTAGGGCATAACTGAACAAGACAAACTAGAGTTTACTATAAAAGGCAAGCTTCTGAGAGTGTGCAGCAGTGCACTACTTAACTGATATGGTTTTTAAAAAATCAATATTAGGAACAAATACAAATGTTTAATATTTTTGAGCGATTTTTATGGATAAGCTAAAGTCCTTGGAATTTACAGGGTCTTGAAAAATAAAAAAATGGTCCTAATAAAAAAGAACTAAAAATGTACAATGAGGAGGAAGTTATTGTTATTTTAACAGATGGATATGAACATGGTACATCTGGTCTAGTTCCTTTTAATAGGACAAAATACCATTAAACCAACAATTAGACACAAAGAACACACTTGTTAAGCTGAAAACTGTCCAATGTTGAACAGGTTATAAAGTAGTGTTATAAACATCAACATTCCTGAGGTGTCTGAAAATTATTAGGTAGTTGTTCAGAAAGGTAGAGGAACTGACCCAAAGACAAAAGAAGACGGTGACACTGGGAAGTTCCTCACTCAGCTATTACTCCAAGGTTATCCTACAAAGATATACTGTCACACACAGCATCATGATATTTCAGTCAGTGATGGACTGCATATATGACAGTGTCCCATAAGATTATGATGGAGTTGAAGAATTCACGACACCTGGTGATGTCGTGGCCACTGTAATTTTGCAGTGCACTGCACTCCTCAGATGTTTATGATGGTGTTGGTGTAAATGAACCCGTGTTGCCAGTGGCATGCAAGAATAGCACCTAGGGTTACAGTAAGCGGCCACACCTTCTGGGTTTGAGAAATTGCACTCTGTGATGTTCACACATGAAATCACCTAACGACACATTTCTCAGAATGCACCCCTCATTGTTAAGTGGCACAAGACTATATAAGGTCAACAATTTTTACAAGGTATTTATTTTTAGATGATATATCCAAATAAAAAAAACTGCACCAAATACTAAATATTGGTTTAACCAAAAGAAGAGATTTTTCTTTGAATTTTATAGGTCTTAAAACATAAAATAATTTTTATTTTCTTAAAATGAGATGAACAAAAATATCTGAAAAATTCCTGTACTGATTTGCTTAAAGATTTTTTTTAATAATAATCTGAATCCAGTACAATCCAATGGCCAAAACTGATTTTTAGATATGACATAAAAACATTTAAGACTGTGTGAGAAGCATACTTCTTACTTACTGTTTTTGTTTATAATTTATACAAAGGAATTTATAACTTGTATTATGTAAGTTTATATATATTAAAAATACATAATCTTCTAATCTGTTTTAAATACTTAATTTGGGCACAGAATGAGAGTATGTGAGAAATCTACCTGAAATGCTAATTAGAAAAATATATGCAATTCTAGATTCTGCTAGGGTTTAAAAGATAACAAGTATGTTAAGTATTACTTTGATTAATACGGGTCCAGGGCTTAATTGAAACAAGATTCCCCTAGTGTATGGGGGTATAATAAAGACAAAAGGAGCAACACATATAAGGTATGAATCAAACTAATCAAATTTCCAGAAATGAAATAACTATAATCACTTATTAAACTAAAAAAGTCTAAGAAAGAAAACTAATTTAAAAAATCATTTTTTTTTTTTTAGCTGGCACACTGGTTCAATGATTTATCATTAAAACCTCAAAATACTATGCCATGTTATAAGTCTATATAGGGCAAATTAGATAATTTGTATGGTAAAATTTAAGATTAAGGAATAGAGACTTTAAGCTAGAAATCAGTACCGTTTACTTTCTTATTACATCATATAATTTACAAGGTTAGGACATGTTTAAAAATGTAGTTCTTTTTCCTCCCTGGGCTAAAAATCTTTAGATGATCTGATGTTGATGATGCACTCCAACTCTTTATTTCTCTCTTCTTTCCCTCTCCTCCAGCTCCCTCTTAAAATGTCACTGAAATTTCACCTGTAAAAAGATCTTCTTCCCCCTTTTGCCAGCCATTCATTTGGTTCTGATTGTTGCAAAAAGGCAACAGTAGAAAGAGGGCTGCAATTTGTAGATATGCTTAAATTTAGCCTACATAGGTAACTGCAATAAAATAAAGAAATTCTAATAAAAGCCCAGCATCAAGACAAATAGAATAGCTCTAAACAACCCATCATAAATGAAAACGTTAAAAGGATTAAACACTGATGATCACTGTCCAAGTAAAACTGAGATTGTATCATTTTATATTTTTATTAGCTGAATGGAAAATACTCCAGAATGAAAGTATAGCACTGCCATAACCAAACTGGGAAAGGCTCTGATTTCTTCCATTGCTATCTTAAGAAGTGGGGAATAAAGCAGAGGAGTTGTTGACAGGAGTCATCTGCTACTGAAAATTATCATCTGTTATTGGTGTGATATATTTGCAGAAATAATAAAATTATACTCTTAAAAAATGATTGATAGAAAACATACTTTTCCATGTCAAACACGGGTAAATGCTACCAAAGTATTTTGGCTCTTTAAAGGGCTCTGATTTATTATTTGTAAAACTGGGAATCCTTTCAAAATTTAAAAAATATTACCAATGATTGCAATAAAAATTTAAAACACGAAATCAAATTAAGTAATCAGAATTTATACACTTAAACCCGCTTTCTATTCTAGTGTGAGGGAGGGAGAATTCAACATGGTTTTACAGTAAGGCAAAAAGGAGCTTTCTCAAAAATACTTATTAAAAGTGAATTAATGTATTTTATGTCTGTAACCATAAGTGGAAAATCAGAAGCTATCAATATCAAGGATATCGCTCATATTTAGGCTGACATAGAGAAGATCACCTCAAAATGTCAACTTTAAGCCTACTCCATGTTATGCAAATCTATTTTAAAAGTTAAAACAAGCTACAGCCAAAAAATAAAAAAAAAATGTGGAGAGTGGGGACTATTCTCTTTAAAGTTTACTCATACAGAGTGATTAGCAGTAAAGTAATGGGAAAAGAGATAGTGGTGTATTTAGCATAATATTATAATAGTGTAGGGAGATTTGAAAATCAAATTAAGCGATTAGTCAAAGTCACAAGCCAATTTGCAGTGAGCCCATTCTAAAACTCAGAAGTCAACCTCTTGATTTCCAGGTAGCATACATTGTTTATCATTTGAATTGGTTTAATAATCTTAAATAAATGTATGGAGCTGTTATCATTTATCCCATTCCATAAAGTACAGAATTTGGAGTTTGAATCCAGGCTCTGCCTGCATAATCTCTCTGTGCCTCGGTATCCTCACCTGTAAAATAGGAATAGCAATTGCAAGACTCTCTTGATCCTCTCTCTCTGCTCCCTTAGACAAACAGACTGATGAGTGACTGAAACACTGAATTCCCAGCAGCCGTAGGACCCTCTTTGCTATGCCCACAGAAATACTTCTGGCAGCTGAAGTGGGTACTCGTTAAGGGTCAGTTATGATTCTAGTCACACCTATCATGCCAGCTGTATCTGCTACTATAATTATGTAAATTACTAAGATACCCATTTTCCAGTAAAATAAGCTCAAAAAGAAAGTTCCTTCTATAAAAACTAATCTTATCACTTTAGAAAGATTCAATAATAAAGAGAGATAAGTGGATAAAAGCAGATACTAAAAAATTGGAGGCAGGCTGCACTAATCAAAGAATGTATACTGTATCCTATATATTTTTGTGTCTTTTTCATTTTTAAAGTGATATATACATATAAACTTTCACAGGAACATAAGTGCACATCAACTCTGGGATCACTGTTAAAAATCCATGAAATGGAAGATTTCCAAATCTAAAATACAGGAAACAAAAATGCAGTAATAATACTATAGAAAACAGTAACTAAATAAAACAAAACTATGAATAGTCATTGTCCCAAGTGAAGGGGGGGGGGAATACCTTCTAATGATAATACTATTCATAAAAAGCAAAAATTAAAATCCTCCATTACACTAATACCTGTACTAGTTATTTAAGCACTAGCGGTAAAATTTCAGTCCATCTATGGCTTTGCCTCCATAGCCATTTTCAACCTTCTTTGCCCTGCTCTGCTCCTGCAGAAAGCTGATTTCTACCGGATTAATAAATAGACTCCTTTGTCCTCTGACGTCTGCCCTCTCAGTTAATGCGAGACATCAGCAAGAGAGTGGAGGGCGTGAAGAGTGATGTACAAGTGCTTATTATTCCTCAGCCACAGGTTAACAGGTGTGCCTTCCTCCACTGCTGGTCAGTGTTCAAGACACCTCCTACCTCTCTGAATTCCAGTGACTTCTCTATCCCCTGCCCCTTCAGACATGGGGCTGCTAATCACTTCCTACTATGGCTGGCCTCAAAGCATCAACCATCCTCTGTTGGTTTCCTTTATGCCTAACCATTCTCTTGTAAATATTGCTCCTTTCACGGATGTCTCCAGATTTTCCTGATTTGAGTGTCTTGGTGCTTTCCTGTCAGGATCCTGACTGATGGATAGGGGTCACAGGAGTGGCCTAAGGCCAAAGTCCATCAAAATGACATTTTGCCATGGGATTGCTCCTGTTTGAAAAGAACAGGAGGGCCTCCTTGCTAGGGAGATAATAGGAAAGTGCTGGTAGGAGGCATGTGTGGGCAACATGACTACTCCAATTATGACTAGTGGTAGTGAGGGGCGACGCGCAGAGGCAAGGCGAGGCCAGGCGTTCAGTGCTGTGCCCTTCACTGGCGAAAGCAAAGATGGCGGTGCTCAGGGAGAAGGCTGCTGTAGTGCGGGGTAACTACGCATGGCCCTAAGAAAAGTACAGAGGACAGCGAACAAGTTAAAGGCCCTGAGTGCTCGAATCAGAATAGAGGTAAAATATCAGCAAGTTCCTCTGTAGCTTTAACATAGCCCTTATTTACTTAAGCTTCAGGACAAATAAGGCTAAAGACAGATTCCAGAAACTGGTTTGAAGGCTTATGGAATTGCCATGCTCAGTGAAGTGTGCAGTGCCCATACCACCGGGCTCGGTGACTGGCTGCTGACAGGGCAGGGGTGACAACGGCATGGTACTGTCTGACCAAATACTGACGAGGCTCAGGATGTTGAACCCCCCAAGCGCTCCCGAACCACCCTTACCAAAAGACACAGTCCTCCTCATTCCCCACCCTGCTGTCTAAAGACACCAACATTCCCACAAATCGGTGTTCCCAAAGGAAAGGGCTTTCAATTACTTCAGTTGAGGCAGAAAGCAGTTGAGTCAGAGAATGGCAGTTCTCTTCAGGACTTCCTCCTATTACCTCTCATTGACCCCAAGCTCATAACTTAGATCCTAATATAGCCAAAAACCAAGGCTTATATACACTGAGAGAGTTACAAAACTTGGCCAATTTGTATCAGTAGGAGTCTAGCTAGCACGTGAGGGAATGGAATGAATCGATCCTTGGGGTTTTAGAACAAGAACTAAAATGCTAGATTAGGCAAAAACACATCGATGTATGTGCCCTGACCTGGGATTTGGGATTTAGCACATTGCCTTGAGCAGGTGGGAGTGACTAAGTGACTGCCGTGGTTCAATGCTGGCTTACCAAATGAAAGGCTGAAATGCCAAAATTCTCCTGGCAGACCAAAGTGAAGGAAGTCCAAAAGCCCAAGTAAGCAAGAGCACTGGAAAGGCACTATTATGAGTCACCCTGCTAAGCCTATCCCTCACCATAGTCCTGGAAGGGCCTGTGAAACACGCCCTTCACCACATACTGCCACAGGTGAGGAAAGAACCAGCAGGCTTGCAACACTTTATGGCACCTGTCTTCTCTAGGCTGGAGAGAACAGTGACAGATGTCCAAACACACCTGGGCTCTCTGATTTCAACGTACAGGGCTGGGCAAAAGTAGGCTTATAGCTGTTCGTATAGAAAGACATGCAGGTTATGATTATTACAATAGCTTTACTATTTCTCACACTCACAGCTGTAAACCTACTTTTGTCCACCCTGTATTTTATTTAGTCAAAAATATTTCAGGATGTGGCACTAGCATAGTTAGGTACTTAATAGCCAGATGTGGCTAGTGGCTAGCACATTGGAGAGCACGGCCCTAGAACTATCACCTCTCCCAAGATAGTAACTGAAACTGAAAGATGTTGGGGTGGTGATTCCTACCACATACCCATTTAAACGGGTTTTTTTATTTTTTTAGGCTAATGTAAGACCTAGAAGGTTCTATGGATGGATGCAGACTAATCACCTCACCATGCCGCCCACAGATGCATGTCTAGCCATACTATCTTCACCGGATCATATTAAAATAGCCCCTGACTCCAGGTATGAAGGCATTAACAATTTCTCTGAAAAATAATTCCTTATCAACAAAGATAATCAGAAGCTGTCTGCCTTCACATTACAGGAACAGCATAGTTTCACTATCTTACCTTAAGGTTAGGTCAGCTCTCCTCTCTTTGTCATAATATAGTCCAAAGAAATCTTGTTCATCTTGACATCCCACAGAACACCAAGCCGGAACACTACACTCATGCTATTACACCGACTGGACTCGATGCGCAGGAAGCAGTAAATGCCTCAGATACCTCAGTGAGATACATGCGCGAGAGGACAGCAGATAATCTCCGCAAAAAGTTCAGGGACTTGCAGCAGGGGTGAAACGTTAAGGGCCCAGTGGGCTGGGCACGTTGAAATGGATTCTCTATTGCAAATGACAGGTTGCTGCACCTCCCATGTTTCACCGCGGAGAGGAAGGCGCAAACGTGGTGCCCTCTTTGGGTTTTGGGAAAAGGCATCGCACACGGGTATGCGGCTCGGATGCACGCAGCAGGTATTCCACGGGGCTGGCAGCGTGGAGCGGGGGCTGGGGCAAGGGCAGGACCTGCAGCATAAGTATACCTCTGCTGTGATGAAAGCCGTCCTACTCCCCTAGCACTACCATCAGCAATTCTTGATATTCAGAAAGGTCTGCGGCTGTAAAACATTTCTTTCAATAGGAGCACCGTCATGCCGATCTTTTTTTTCTTTTCTTTTTTTTTCAAGTAAAGACATGCAATCTGGTATCAACAACTGCTCTCCATTTTAAAAACTCCTCTTAACTTGGTATGACACTTTGTTTAAGATGGAGAGTGTTGAGCCACGGAAGCCCAAATGCCAGTGTGGCCCGAACTACATAAAATGAACTAGGTGTTATCTGACTTAACAGGATGTACACAAGAGCATTTTGTTGTTAAATGGAACTGAGACCATGTGGGTTTGGAAGCCCCAGTAGACTTCATGAGCATGTAGCTCCGATGTCCTGGATGCTCGCTACTACTGCTACACAATCTGTCCTCAAGGCGCAAGTACGGCCTCATGTGTGTTCTCAGTGACCAGTAACTGAAGGATGAGACTGTGTGAACCTAGTTTGTAAGTGGATTGCATAGCATGTGGTATGAGCTGCGGCTGTGACCACTGAGTCACAGGCCCACTGAAGGGGGCTGGCCCTGAATTAGAGTAGTGAAAGGATATCCCCTAGCCTAGCAGTATCTCAGACTGTACTCTTTGCATGGAAAGAGCAATCTAAGGAAATGATACAGGCTACAGCCCTATGGTCAAGGACTTGGAAGAAGAAGACTGGCAAACTGGTGCTAGAAGGTCTGAGAGAGTTATGTGAATGAACCTCTCTGAATCAGTACACAGTATGATGACATGCCCTATGTGAATTCCCTCTAAACGGTATCCGCTGTGGAGAAGGCTCTCAGGAAACTGGACAGGAGGATCTGATGGGTGACCCAAACCGACTTGTGAATGTCAGTCAGATTCTTTACCTAGCTCCTCTCGTGCATGTCCGAGGAAGCGGCCCATGTGTGAAGTGACAGCGTGGGAGAAGGGATGAAAACTATGTATGGATTCAACAACCCAGATTTCCCTCTCTCTATGACTGCTGTACTCCTACCACTGCTGAGTTCACAACTTTCTAAAGCTGAGGCCCTGACATGGTACCACCCCAGGGGATTAACCAGTCCATCGATAGCAGGCAGGTTCCACTGGACAGCGTCCAGTATGAAGGAGGGAGAAATTTATCCTCATAAGATGTAACAGACATTCGGAATATAGATTTACATCCCCTCTCTTCAATGCTTTTTGCAAGCTCATCTACATGTGGATTTAGCAGAATGCCTTACCAAGTACCATGGTCTTTCTTAAAATATTGCCCTCAACCAGGAAGCACATTCTACGACAACAGAAATACAGCAATGGGCTCAACCTATATATACTGCTCACAAAAATAAGGCGATATTTTCAAACTGAATATGAAGCTATAAAATATCCCCTCGTTTTTGTGAGCAGTACATTTCACTGGTCATTTACCTCATGTCCCATCAGCCAGAATCACCTGGTTAAATGGAGGAATGAAGTGACCAAGTAGTGGAGTAGTCCATGTACGGTTGGCAGCTGGGGGACGTTTGGGTGTGATCTATAGGAGATGAGATAGGCCTAATGTCATCTCCTCCACAGCGGCAATGCATGTGTCTGAGAACAAAGAAGTTAAAAGTGGGAGTGGCCACAATACAAATAGACCCACTAATGCACTTAAAGGATGTTTACTTGCAGTCCTGAAATCATGGGATTGCTGGTTTTGGAGGTCTTGGTGCTCAAGGGAAGAATCTTTCCACCCGGGAGCAGAGTTCTGGCACTGTTATTCTGGAAGCTGAGACAACTCCCTGGCTATCTGGGGCATCTCAAGCTGCTGAACTATAGGGAGAGAAGTGGGCCATTGGTTGGTATATTTTCAGATTACTGAGATGCTTTTGGGTTGTTGTAGTATGATATGGGCAAGGACAACTATGTTTGGAATTTAGGAGGCTCGCTGCAGAACTGCTTTAAAAAACGTGCTCAATAATCCTGGTTATTGTAAAACTGCAGGAATCCAAGAAAGGCAGACCACCAGCACTCAGAACTTCTAGAAATCAATGTTTGGGTCAGCCATCTATCAGATAATGAAACCTGTCCAGCCCAGGTGCTAGAAAGGGGGTAGGGAAAGACACTCACTTGGTAGTGGAAGAAGAACTATGATGATCAATTTGAGCTTTGTGACCAATTAGTGAAGCATGCCTTTCGCAACTTTGTTTCATGTTTCATCTCTTATGAACGGCGCTGGTGATGCTAACACTTTCGGTTCCAGTTGGAAGCATGACTGAACTGGTATCACCTCTTGCTGATGTAGTAGCTGAATGACACCCACTTCTCATCACTTCATTCAACTCCCTTTACTGAGCCAGTCTGAGTATGCTGTTTATAGATCTGCAAAAATCATACCTTAGTACACCAAGCTGCAAAATCATTTTGATTGTAGTTATAGGATCCATGGCTTTCTTTTTTTTTAAACCTCAAATTAGCAATATATTTATTTGTAAAGTGCAGTTTTACAGAAAGAGCTCCAATTGGCATACAAAAACTTTACACTTACAGAGATTTATGTAAATAATGTAAGGGTCAGGCCTGGCTAAAGCTAATGGGAGTGGCCTACTTTTGGAGTGGCATCTTCCCCTCCCCTCACTTGATCGCCCATCAACCAAGTTCCTCAGGTGGGCCATGTCTAATTTGCATAAAAATGCTAAAGGCCAATGCCCAGCTCAATCTAACATAAAAAACAAGGTTTCTTGACTTGTGTGACACCACGCACAGGGACAGATCTGTTAAAAGAACAAAAAGAAAACCAAGGAAACAGAAATTGAGATAAATATTGAATGCTTTCCCGAGGGGTCTCCAGGCATTGAAACTTCTTCTGAGGACATGACAATTCCAGGTAAAGAAGCAAGTCTACAGGAAACCATAACACAAAAAGCAACACAACTTTATAAAGAATAAAACAGATGTCTATAGTTATTTTTGCCTCAACTTCATGAAAAAGATATGTTCATGAAAAATTTGTTTTATATAATCCTTGATCAACTTGACAACACTTTAGTAGGCCAGAGCACGTGGCTAGCTAAAGAAAATAAATGTCATGTTTTAAAAATCTTTCAACAGAGAATAATGTGTATAATAAAAAAATACCACTTTAAGATAGTTTTCATAGCTTAATTATAAAATAAAATATAAAATGTCATAGTGGGAAATAAGTAAATTACTTTTTGAGTCAGGGAAGAAAGTAAAATATATATTTTGTTTTAACGCTTATGCTTATGTTAATATTTTAGTAACTGCCCGAAATTTCAATATCCAAATAGTTTTACATACTTCACACTCATCTTAAAAAACTAGGTAAGAAAAATTTTACAGAAAAAATGTAAAGAAAGATAATACAAGCATCACCTCACAATTCACAGCACTCTTTAGTACAATTTGTCAATGCAGATGAAAACATCACCTCCATCATATCTTTATATTAAAATTCAATAGGATTTAAAAGTCACTAGGAATAGAAAGAGCATGTAAAACTAGATTGAGACTATTTGATATTAATTTTTCACCTTTAACTTCTTAGTTATGGCAATTCATACTAAAAGTCAAATAAGATTCATTCAGATTTCTAATCCTTTTATGCACCATATTCGCTCCTTTAAAAACAATCATTATTATTCTGGATTTTTCATTGATGTTTTATGAAGCAGAGAAAAGTTCAAGAGAGCATCTGTTTGGCAGATAAAATATAATATGCTCACTTTGTTAAAGATGGTGCTGCCCACATGGAAGCCCGTCACCCAGGTGATATTATTTGCCCTTATGCTTGTGATGGCTGTGGGGGAAAAGTTGTAATGTAAGCAGGCCAGGTTGTTATAGCTTAAGGCTTTGTTTTAAGAGTAAGCTCTTCTCCACACCCTTAACTGATTGGATGATGTAGGGTGGTGATGTAGGGAGGAATCCCATTGTGCCTCAGATGGGTGGCTTTGTATCAGAGACTTTCTTGTATGTATAATTGGATTAAAGGTTTGGATTATCTATGCTATAAAGTGGGCGGACCGGTAGCTAGATCTCTCTCTTGGTTCCTGAGTTCCTGAGGTTAGTATTAGAGAGCAGAGCAGATTAAGGCCATGTGGAGGAGAAGTAGCCAAGATGGCAGAGTGCTGAGGAAGAAGCCAGTTTGTTAAGAGTTTGTGCAGGAGGAGATGGGAAACAGAGGTGAATAAGTCTGGTGAGCTAGAAACCTTTGATTCTAGGAAACTCGGATAAGTCAGTAGCTTTGTGAGCACTGAATGTGTGGGTTTTGGAGCCCAGTGTGTGTTTTTGCTTGCCCGCCAGGTGCAAGCTAGAATTAAAGCTGATGGCTCACCAGTTCGTGGCTCCTGTGTTTCATTAGCGACTGTTCGAATCTAATGTGAACCTGCATGGGTCAGGCTGCTGTGATGGTGGCCTCGACTACTGGCTTTACAGCATCAAATGACTATGGTTTGAGAGTCGAAAGTAACAAGAGATATAAGCAAATATAATATACTCTAATAGACAATTTTCCAATGAGCATATATTTTTTAAAATTTTTATTAATTTTTAATTTATTGTGTTTACTTGGATTCAAGTGTCCCACGGAATATAACTCCCTCAACCCCCACCCCTGTGTCCTTCTTATACCCCCTTTGGCCCCCTCTTCCCTACCACCCTCCCCCTTCCCTCTGGGATTTGCTGTCCTGTTATCTATATCTCTGTGTTATGTATATAAAGTTTCACTAATCCCTTACCTTCTCTGATCCCAACCCCTCATCCCCCTGACAGCTGTCCCTCTGCTCCCTGTGACCCCGCCTCTGCCTCTATTCCATTCCTCAGTTCACTTTGTTCACTAAATTCCACATATATATGAAATCATATGATATTTTTTCTTTCTCTGCTTGGCTTCTTTCACTTAGCATAATAGTCTCCAGGTCCATCCATGCTGTCACAAAGGGTAAGATTTCCTTCTTTATTATAGCCATGTAGTATTCCATTGTGTACATGCACCACAGCTATTTAATCCCCTCGTCCAGTGACGAACATTTGGGCTGTTTCCAGATCTTGGCTATTGTAAACAATGCTGCAATAAACATGGGGGTGCATTTCTTCTTTTGAATCAGTGATTAGGCATTCTTAGGATATATTCCTAAAAGTGGGATAGCTGGGTCAAAAAGCAGTTCCATTTTTAATTTTTTGAGGAAACCCCATATAGTTCTCCACAGTGGCAGCACAAGTCTGCATTCCTACCAGGAGTGCAAGTTTAAAAACAGCAATACTTGCCTGACCAGGTGGTGGCGGCGCAGTGGATAGAGCATCGGACTGGGACCTGGAGGACCCAGGTTCGATAATCCATAGGTCGCCACCTTGAGCATGGGCTCATCTGGTTTGAGCAAGGCTCACCAGCTTGAATCCAAGATCGCTGGCTTGAGCAAGGGCTCACTTGCTCTGCTGTAGCCCCCCCCCCCCATCAAGGCACATATGGGAAAGCAGTCAATGAACAACTAAGGTGCCAAAATGAAGAGTTGATGCTTCTCATCTCTCTCCCTTTTTGTCTCTCTGTCCCTATCTGTCCTTCTCTCTGTCTCTGTCACAAAACAAACAAATAAAATAAACCTCAGAAATATTTGACTTCCCACTGTAGTCCCAACCTGGGAACTGCACTCAGTCAAAAAAAAAAAGAAAGGAAAGAAATCACAGCTGTCATCTTCTCTGTGGTAACATCAGCATTTGACTATGATATTTTACATTATCCTGGATTAACCATAATTACTGTGCTAATTATAAAATGTAGAAACCATGGAAGACTTATAAAACAGCAGTGTCTTACTTCAGCGGTTTAGAATAAGAGACTTCAGTTGATAGTACTCCTTTTTGCCAAGTCAATAAGGGCCCCATGCATCCTGCAAGATTTATCTGTTAATCAATCCACACAAATAAAAATATTGTCCAAGTTATTCCTATTCCTAGCTATGCACCAAAGCTGTAAGTTACTTTGCATTATTTGCAACACCCTCCTGAATTCTCAAATTCTAGCTTTCCTCTCCAACAGTGGCTGCCACTTACCAGAGTGGGTCCTGAGGTGTCCTGTGAGGGCGTCCCTTCTTCTGCATGCATAGCTACAGAAGGGACATTTGAACGGCTTCTCTCCAGAGTGTAACTTTATGTGTCTCAGAAGATTGCCCTTCTGAGTAAAGGAAGCCCCACACTGGTTACAGTGGAAGGGACGCTCACCTGCGTAAGGCAAAAGAGATGAAAGGTCAGGTCGGTTAGGTTCAAGTAACTAATCCGCCATACACTGTTAACTAGAGCCTGTCCTCTGTGCTGAGAATACTCATCTCCCTTCTAAGTCTTCTAAATCTGTACCTTCCCAGTATCTGCTTTGCAAATACAAAGTCACAAACTGTAGATCAAATGTTGTTCACCCCCCCCCCACATAAATTTTATAGGATTCCCGTCATTCACTCAAAAGAATAACAGTAATAGGATTGACAACTGGCTGATTGGCTTGGCGTCATCCCTTTACTGACGTTACTGGCTGCTGTATGTATTTCAGTCCTCATAATGACATAACTAATCAGGTACCTATAGTTTCTATTTACAAATAGTTTCTATTTACAAATGAAGAAATTGAAGTTCAAGAATCAAAGTATTTGACTATATTCCCAGAACTAATAAGTACTCGAGCTGGTAATTGAATCTTTTTCAGATTGACTACACCTCGCTCTTTTTCTTGTACCATGTTCTTTTTAAAAATCACATAAATATTGAGTTGAAAGAGACCTTTAGTCTAGCTCTCTCATTTAGCTGATAATTTTCTTATCAGGGAATAAAAGAGGTTCAGTGAATGAACCAGGTTACAAAGCTCGTTACCACAAAATTTCCAAATATAGCTCAGGTCTCTCAATTCTCCTACTCCCTAACAGTAAAAGCTTTAGTAAAATTTCCTTATATGATCAAGGAAAATCCAAGAAAATTACTCATGCAGACATTTCTTATATAATCTCTTTCTGTTGTGAAAATCATTTGTTTAATAGGAATCTTTTCTCCTATTAGTGAAATTGCTCTAAAACTGTTTAAGCCATAATTATCATCAGTTCACTCTGTAGCCATCAACTGGCTGTCACCAGTGTCATCAAACATAAAAACATGTAGTTGATGAAGCAGTCAAATGGGCAAGGGGATCAAACTGGTAATATTAATGAAACCATGAAGAAAATAAGACTATTTTAGGTTTGTCTATTTCTAAAGATAGTCATGAAACATAAATATATCACACTAAAGCTCAAAGTTTGGGATAAAAATCAAATTAAAAAACAATTCCCTTTTGGTTGGCCTGGACCACTTCTGTACTTGAAGTTAGAGGATTACAATTTTAATAGTTAAAACTCTTTTAAACTGAGTTGTCATGTTTCATATCTTTACCTGGAACATTCATAACAGTGAGTAATAAAAACTCAATAGTTTGGGGTACCTTTAATATCATGCAAAACTCAATGATTCTTTTAATTAAAGATATCTAAGAAGTATGAAGAAAATAAATGTCCCTTTCTAGCAGCTGCTACTGCACATTCTATCATATAGATTTGATATGCTTAAGAAATTAAAAATGGATACAGGAGTATCTTGACATCTGTGGTACTTGCTCATTTTGAAATTTAATAAGATACATATCAAGAAAAAAGTGTAATAGGTATGTATGTAGCAATGGTTAAGGTTTTTTCTTAAATATGGAGCTCTTATGAGCTAAGTTTATCGAATGCCCTATACTGACATATCAGGTTGAAAAAATAATCTATCATGTTAAAGTTGCCTTCTACTGAATTTTAGTTAACTTTCTTGATTCATTTGCTAAAACTGACAAATTAAATCAACATGAAATAGTTTAAAAGAGAAATACTTAACTTAAAACCTCTCATATGCAGCCTTACAAAATAGTCAATGATTTAAAATAAATCTAATTTGGTCAACTTTTTTTAATTTTACATATATGCACATACACATGAATGCACACACACATGCATACACATATAAAATTAACTGAATTCTTTGACATTTTTTCCCCACTGGAATAGCATTCTACAACTTTTGAAAATCAGGGTTTTCTACTCTCTATGGCTGTCGTGAAATAGTAATAAAAAGGAAGAAAGAGGCACTTTCTTCATGAAATTAACTTTTTAGACAGTAGGAAAATAGAAAATTTGAATTATAATTTTCACTCCAAATATTTTATTTTTGAAATCTATGTAGGGTTTCCCAGCAAAGTAACCAATCAGTATGCAATAACCTTAAAATGAATTAAATCAGGGCGGTGAACAGAAACATCTAAAATTATGTTTGCTTTTCGAAAATACTCCACTAGCATGTTAATTAGATTTTCCTGAAGCCTCATACAATTGAAATATTTTAAAATCCCTCATTTTAAAAACTGAATTTATCATTCAATATAATGCTAATTTGAAAAATAAAAAATAATACAAATACATTTTTTAAAATAATATTTAAATTCATCTAATTGAGCTATGGGACTAATTGCAGAGTAATTTAGTTTTTACATGTAGACATTATTCTGTATATCTTCAAATATTTTAATAAAATTGCTTTTGATTTTTTATAATCATCCTTAATGGGGTAGGATTAATAAATGGGGTCTAGGTATACTGCTGAGTGTGAAAGTGTTACGTGTGGGAGCATCTGCTTTGTCCCCACGGCCATGGGAAGTAAAGAAATAGGCACGCTGAGGGTGAGCAGTGAGGTTCCCATTGTGGATAAGTGGGAAGAGGCAATGCTAATAATATACTTTGATTTCATTAGATGAACCTTTCAGAAATGCAGATCTGCTTTACATAAATTGTCTCGAATTTTTTTCTTAATTCTTGGATACTAATTCTATGGCTTTACTCATTTGGGGATGAAATATGCTTAACTGCTTTTAATGTCTTGATTATGTAAATGATAATTATGTCTCCAATCTTTTATTTTCTTGCATGTTTTCCACATTAAATCTAGTTGGAATTATAGTGAAAAATCTCAATAACACTACTGCTAGAGTTAGGGAGGAAAGCAGAGATTAATTTATGAGACTTTTTTTATACACATGGTTATAATCTTGGAGGGTCATATTCAAATCTGATAAATTAAAAATAAGCAGAGTAGGGCCTGGCCGGTTAGCTCAGTGGTAGAGCATCGGCCCAGCGTGTGTAAGTCCCAGGTTTGATTCCCAGTTAGGGCACACAGGAGAAGCGCCGATATGCTTCTCCACCCTTCCCCCTTTCCTTTCTCTCTGTCTCTCTCTTCCCCTCCTGCAGCCAAGGTTCCATTGGAGCAAAGTTGGCCCGAGCACTGAGGATGGCTCCATGGTCTCAGCCTCTAGAATGGCTCTGGCTGCAACAGAACAATGCCCCAGATGGGCAAAGCATTGCCCCCTGGTAGGCATGCCAGGTGGATCCCAGTTGGGAACACGCAGGAATCTGTCTGCCTCCCTGCTTCTAACTTCAGAAAAATACAAAAAAAAAAAAAAAAAAAGATAATAAAATAAGCAGATGAACTAATATTTTTCTAAAAAGTTCTCCTAGTAAAATGTAAGCAGTCCTTTCATTAAAGGTTTTGGGATTTTCCTAGACTAGACAGTACAGAATATGTGTAAAAATTTTTATAATTAAGTAAAAGGTTCAGTTAACTATTTTGTCTATGTAACAAAATAATACATTTCAATTATTTCTTTTTTGATAATTGGTTTTTTCTTTAATAAACAGAATGTATCAACTGGTCCTTTTCAAGTCAGTTTAGACCTTGTCAGAAAAACACACATTCTTCTTCAGGTGTAAATAAAAGCAATTATCTGAGAAACCCCACAAATTTACTGAATACATCAGTGACATTATAGAATAATTTGATTAAAAAACATTAAGACTACTGAATCTGTGATAACTAACCCTCCGGTAGGGGGGTGTACGAAAGTCTGAATGAACAACTCTGAACTTATTCTCACTTCTTTCTAATCAATCTATTAATCTACTCAAGGACTATTTTTGGATATTTACTGGGTGATCTATTACTCTTACTATGGAATAAATTATATTTCAAGATTTTATGAACTTTCATCAACAGTTCTATATCTGTGAGTAAATTTTCCACTTAAATGCACGTGTACGTGCATCATTTTGATTTGGTAAATCAAAGGCAGAGGGTGTTCCTGTGTTGGATGAAACAATAACCCATGAACGTATAAGTATCATAGGCATCTGGAGAGAAGGCCTTGAAGCAATGGACAAAATACTGTGCTGAAAACGTGAGGTTACAAAGATGGAAGTACTATTTCCCAAAGAGGGGCAAAATTAAGGAGATTCTCTATTTATAATGTTTACTCAATTCATATTTAAGTAAGAAGTGATTTACTGCTCCTACTTCTTTTCTTCTCCCTGTATTCGCAGTGAAGAGTGCCTGGAGTATCCGATGACAATATTACCTGGTTGCCTACTAAAGTAACAACACCAAAGAAATAACACCAACCCATTAGTAAGATACTGGAATTGTCACTTTAGTAGAGTATGAAAGAGAGAGAAGAAGTGAATTTGATCTGATACTCCACGTCATTTGATGAATTGGGTGGTTGTGTATCTTTTTTCACTATTGATTTTATACTAGACATTTTATAAGGTAAGAACATAGAACACATCTGTTTCCCAAAAGCTTTATAAAGATTCAAGACAATGCATTTTATGCTAGCCTTAATGAATTGGTGAGAAGTGGAAATTCTAAAATGAAAACAGTAGTTCGTAGTATTGAGAACACATTTGGTGAATGACTGGATTCTGACTGCGTGTTTTCAATCTAGTTCAACTTAAAGAAACATCAGTAGACATTCTATTCTGGTACTAAAATGTAGTGGAAAATGTTATGACCCACTCATGCATAAACTGGATCAGCAGAAGTGCATATAAAAGTAGCTAACTTAAAAATATATCAGAATTTCAAGGTTAACAATGTGGCAGGTATACCAAACTCCTCTAAGAATGACTAGAACTTTAACAAAACCTTCCATATCTGAGGAAAGTATAAGAATTTTTACAATACTCCTATAAACATGTATTAACAGTAAAAGTTCATAGAGTTGTGGGAATATTTTCAATGGTTTATTTAGTCCATTCTCCTTGCCTTTACTAGCTGAGTGAATCTCATATTTCTATGATTTGTAGAAATCTGTATTAGCTTTTTAGAAACATTTTCCGTGTCAATTAGAAGAATTCAGAATCAAAATAGTTCAACTCTACTTAGGTAGTAAATATCAAATGGACAGCGGAGTAGGTATGTAATGATTAGTGTTTACAGACCAACAAGCCTCATAAAAATCACTGCAGACAGTGAAACTGATTAGTCTAACTTTTCAAGAGAACACACTCAGGTTCTTTAAATTTTCTCAACTCAAACCATAAAAGGTTCACTAAAATTATACAAAAATTGTTTTTAATATAATTTTCAGCCTTAAAATGAACACTGTAGGCAATTCAACTGAAAAGTTATTAGGCTAATCCTGTTTAGTTTGTATGTTGCTAGATGGGAGAAGTTAGGCCTTTAAATGACTGTCATCTTCCTTAATATAATCACCCAGAGATCAAGAATACATTATAACTTTGTGCAACTCTTGTTTTAGAACTGCAATTAGGATTATTTCATGAGCATAGAAGGAAAGCAGACTCATTAATTTACAGTCTTTTCCTTTTTTATTTTATCAAATATGGTGTCCAAGCTTGATTTTTTAATTTTTCGATGAAACATTTTTAAAAATTCAAGGGAAAAATACATTTGCAGTAATATAAATATAAAATTATAAATATATAAAATTTAAATATAAATGTATTAAAATATAATACTACTTAAGTCCTGGCCAGGTAGGTCAGTTAGTTAGAGCATCATTCCAATATGCCAGGGTTGCAGGTTCTATTCCTAGTCAGTGTACAAACAAGAATCAACCAATGAATGTTTAAGTGGAACAACAAATTGAAATTTTTCTCTCTCCCTCCCTTTCTCTTTCTCTATAAATAAATAAATATTTATAAAAAATATTTACTGAAAAGGAAATTCAAAAGCAAAACTGTGACTACCTATACGGCTAGAATAATTTCAAATCCTTATAAAGTTGATGATTTTGATTAAAATAATACTGCTAATTTTAAGACATAGCTTCTCACTGAAATTTTTAAAACAGCAGCTTTATAGTAATATTCCATCATAAAATGTAGCTATATTGATATACCAAGCATAGTATACTTGAACAAAACCATTCTGGGCATCACGAAACCATGGTGCAAGCCTCATGGTGCCCTTAACTACATAAAGGATAATGGGGAAATGAATCATTTGACTGCTTCGGGTTTCAGTTTCTTCCTTTGTAAATAAGAGATTTAGACTAAATACATCAATGTACCTTGTATCTCTCCTGTTTTAGGTACTTACTTATTAAATTGATTATTTACAAATCAAAATTGTAAGGCCATTTATTATCCTTGATCTCTCTTTCACAAGTCACATTTTAATAAAGCTCTGAGTATATTAGTTATTAGTATTTTGCTAAATAATACTATTTTGTATTATAGTGAAAGCTAGCATTATCTTTAAACAATGTTCATGAAACTATTTTTATAGTCAACTATCTGCCACAATCACATTTTTATTTTAATTTTAAAAAAAAATTATGTTAAAAAATTTGAAGAGATTTAAATAAGGCCTTGGATTCAGACTGCGTGTTTTCAATCTAGTTCAACTTAAAGAAATACCAGTAGACATTGGTTTTCCGCATTACTCAAGAGTCTAAAAGTATATATTAAATTAATCTGAGATCTTTTTCCTCACCCTATTTCACGACTGATTCTTACCTGTGCACCCACCACCTTCTGTTGTATCTCACACTATATATCTCCTCGCAGGGTTTATGATAAAAAATTACAAGAAATTGGTAAAAATATTCAAACTAGGGAAAATATCTATCTGCCTACTATAGAGACCCACATAGGCAAAGATGGATTGAAATTCCAAGAAATTAACTAGATAAGGTGAAAATGATCTACCCCTATATAATGCACAAGCAACATTTTAGAGTATAAACTCTTAGCGAACAAACTCTATCACCTGCCCATGGGATAGTAAAATATGCCTAGAAATCCACAAAGATTAAGTTACACAATGCCATTCTCCTCTACCTTTTGAACCCTTATCATATTATTGCTATATTAAGAACTGTGGAAACTGAATCCCAAACTTCTTTTCTGAAATGCTATTCAGATTTGAAGGCTGGAAGTCAAGACCCAGGCTACTCTCTGCTTTCCAGCAATCCAATACTAGCAGAATTCTGAAAAGGTAGCTTCACCATTGCCACCCCTGAATAAAAAGGAAAGAGAATAGATGTCAGGTAATATCAACATCAGATGTCACAGGCAGTCATCAGGTTATTCTTTCAGCTGCTTACCAGTGTGACTCCTTTTATGTACCATAAGCACATTGGGCCCAATGCAAACCATGCCACAGACGTCACATTTCAGTTTACCATTCGGAAGCCGGATTCCTCCCTCGCCTTGAAGCTCCTGGACTTTCCTGTTGTCAGCCACCTCGCTGCTCTCAATTAGGGGTTCTTCTAGGCTGCTACCCTCATCATGGCCCCTGATCTCGTCTTCGCGGCTCAGGGGTTTCCTGTCACACTCTTCATCACTCTGCATTTCTAGCTTTACTGAATTTGCTGTAATTTAAAAAGAAGCAAGAAGACATTTTAACTGCATGCTAAGTGTCATTGCCTACATCTCTCTTCCACCTGCTACCATTCAACTAAGGTGGTTGGAAATGCTGTCGTAAGTAGAACACAGTCCATCACCAATGCAATGTTAACACATACTACGTACTCTGTATTTTCATAAAGCTTTGGCATGAAAGTGAAGATGGTTCAGGAAAGCTCTAAGTGAATAACACCATTTCTGCACACATTTTTTTCTTTTAAGTTAAATTGATTGGGCTGCCTTTGGTTAACAAGATGATATAGGTTTCAACTGGACAATTTTATGATACACGATCTAGAGATTGCATTATGTGCCTACCACCCCAAGTCAAATCTTCTTCCATCACCGTATGTTTGACCCCCTTTACCCTTCACTACTCCCCACTCCTCTTTCTCTTCTAACAACCGTGCTGTTCTCTATGACTTTTCCTTTGTTTGTTTTCTTGTTTGTTCATTTGTTGCAATCATTTTTTATATCCCACATGTAAGTGAAATCAGTTATATACTTTTAAAGCAAGTCTCTAAAATAATTCTGGTACTGGCTGTTGAGTTTGTCATTAAGGCTACTGTGAGTGAGGTAGGATTATGGAATAGACAAGATTAGATATCGCTTAATCCACTGAGCCATGCCTCTTCTTAATTTAACAATCATTTTATACACACACACACACACACACACACTCTCTCTCTCTATCTCTCTCACTTCTTTGTCTGTACTTCACATCAGAGTACTTGTGTAAACCTGCTTCTGAATGGAGCGAGAGAAACAACTCCAGACCTTAATCCAGCACATATCTTAGACATCTGAAGGCACACTATCAAGGCTAATGTCCTAAAACCAGACTAAACACATACATTCACTTAAAAGCTATATAAATATAGGGCAGAGTACACAGACTTCACGTGCTCTTAAGCTACTATGCTTTTTTTACGACACAAAAAAAGTTCTCCATGGAACATATAAATCTGTGAATCCAAGTATGCAACTTTAAAATGAGCACGCTGAAAAGCAATGAATGACAGAAATGGCATAGCATGCATGCATGCACCGGTGACTTAAGAAACTTAATGCCTTGTGTTTGCTGTTTTTGGATCATCCCACAGAAAAGTTGGAATTTTGTTAGCACAGCCCTCCTTCTGGATTGCTGACAAAGTCATTGCACAAAGCAGAAGCAAGTTCTAAACGAACGCCAGTTATTTATCCACTGATCTCGAAAATTTCCTAAGAAGTCATATCAAAGTTACTAAGCAAAACAAATTATTTGGTAGTACGTGTGTGTGTGTGTGTGTGTGTGTGTGTGTGTGTGTGTGTGTGTGAAAGAGAGAGAGAGACAGAGTCAGAGAGAGGGACAGACAGACAGGAAGGGAGAGAAATGAGAAGCATCAACTCTTCGTTGCGGCACCCTAGTTGTTCATTCGCTGCTTTCTCATGCATGCCTTGACTGGGGGGCTCCAGCAGAGTAAGTGAGCCCTTGCTCAAGCCAGCGTCCTTGGGTTCAAGCTAGTGAGCCTTGCTCAAACCAGATGAGTCTGCGCTCAAACTGGCAACCTCAGAGTCTTGAACCTGCGTCCTCCACGTCCCAGTACAACACTCTATCCTCTGCACCACCGCCTGGTCAGGCAAATTATTTGGTAGTACTTGAATAGAGGAAATATTTTCATAAAAAGAGACTTCTTTCCACTGCAGTTGTTTTGTCAGAGAAACCGCACATTCCGTAATTTGTTATTAGTACTTATGATGAGTAGTGCTACCAAAATGACTCTCTTCTTGGAGCTCCCTGGATACGGCCAGAGAACATGGCTCTACCACTGCCTTTCACATTTCCTAGCAGTAAAATCGTGAACTTACTATTTCACCTCTGAATCTTATGAGTTTGATTTGCAGAGTGGAGATGAATTTAGAGTAAAGTTGGAACAGAATAGTTTAGCTAGTCAGACTGAAGGCCCTGTACACTGGACTGGAATACCAGCAATGGCACTTAGCCCAAGCAGTGTCACCTTCTGCAACTTTAAGTTCTCTTTGTCCTCTATTAAAATGAGGTCGTTCGTTAATGGTACTCATTTCCTAGAACTAATGGGAACATTCGATGAGTAAACATTAAGAAAAGGGCCAACCTATTATTTTTCTCTAGACAGACACTTCTCTAATCCATAAGGTTTTTGTGCAGATTAATTAAATTATAATATATAAACTAGTTTTATTTCTAAATGGGATATATAGCCATTCTGGCCCCATCTCTAATAGAATACTACACTTACTACATTGAGTTTTACTCCATATACAAATCAATATGACTCTACTGACTTTTTAAAAAAAATTTTTTTTAATTCATTTTATAGAGGAGATGAGAGAGACAGAGAGAGAGAGAAAGAGAGAAAGGGGGGAGGAGCTGGAAGCATCAACTCCCATATGTGCCTTGACCAGACCAGTGCAGGGTTTTGAACTGGCGACCTCAGTGTTCCCAGGTCGACGCTTTATCCACTGCACCACCACAGGTCAGGCCTCTACTGATTTTTGCAAAAGATAGGGACAATATTTTATCCACCTTAATATCCGCTACAAAATCAAGAAATTTGTAGCATATAGGAGGAGGTATTTCAGGCAGTATTCAGTTAGGTGTCTTAGATTGTTTAAAAATTTCTTTCTTTAAACTAATTTTATAAGCTTAAAGATTCCATGAACATAGAGAAAAGTTACTCAACATAAAGAATAAAAAATGAAGTCCTTTACTGCCGGAAGTTCACCGTCCCTCAGTTCAAGTCTCTTATTTTATTATTATTATTATCTTCATTTTCTAATTCAGTACTGTGTGTGTACACATGTGTGTATCTATAGTCTTTTTTACAAAAAAGGGTTGTATAATTCACCTCTCTTTAAGCTTGCTTTCTACATTTAACAATATGTTTCATGTTTCCATGTTAGTACTCAGAAATCTACATTTTTCTCTTTTAATACCTACATATATTCCTGTTTACAGACATAATATAATTTATTCATCTATGTCCTAGCAATAGAAATTTAAGATTATTTCTTACATACTGCTATTGCAGACATTATTATATAATACTACAAAGAACTGTCAATCTGATAAATAACAATTGGTATTTTACTGTAGTATTTAGTCTGCATTTTTTTATTATGGGCAGGGTTGTGTATGTTTTTCTACATTTAAATTTTGTTGGTTTTATTTTTTTGAGAACTATCAAAATCCTTTGCCCATTTTCATAGGTTGTCAGTCTTAATCTCACTGCATTTAAATGCTTTCTATACTAAGGAACATAGCTTTCCATTTGATATGTTCTGAAAATATATGGTTTATTTCTTTACTCGAGGGTATTTTTTAGCATCCCTGCTAATTGTACATTTTGAATTTTTAGATTACAATTATGGCTTCTGGATTCGAATTCTTGCTTCAATTGGTTTTTCAATATTCCAAGAAATTATGCTTGAATATTCTTTTGGGGAAGGAAGATTTTTCTAATTAGTGTATAACATTATTTGGTTACCATATGTAATACCATATTTCACTTATAATTGTCATTTAAAGAAAAAAACTGAGAAGGAAACAACGAGAAATATGACTTTATATAGCATTACTTCATATACCAACCTATGAGCAAAGTGTCTCATACATTTATTTTAAGTGATGTACTAAAGATTATAAACTTCACAGACTTGCCATCATTTATATTCCTACACTGGTCAGCATCTGGTAAGATGTATTTATTGAGTATAAAGTCTACTAGCATTCCATTTCAGGAACTGAAGAAATGTGTATCTTAAAGAGTAGTTTGTGAGTTTGAAACTATGGCCCTCTCAAATTTCAAAACAGTGCAAAACTATTAATAATGTGACTTGATGTTACATTAAATTATCATATTTTCCCTACAGAAAATGCTATAGTATGGACATCAAAATATAGTATCAAACATAAGTAAAAATACCATTTCAAAATTATTAGAAACTATGATTAAAGTTAGAACTTTTTATCAACATAAGAATAAACTTGAGCATGACCAGGCGGTGGTGCAGTGGATAGAGCATCGGACTGGGATGCGGAGGGGCCCAGGTTCGAGACCCCGAGGTCGCCAATTTGAGCGCGGGCTCATCTGGTTTGAGCAGAAGCTCACCAGCTTGAGTCCAAGATTGCTGCCTCAAGCAAGGATTTACTCGGTCTGCTGAAGGTCCACGGTCAAGGCACATATGAGAAAGCAATCAATGAAAAACTATGGTGTCAAAACAAAAAAGTGATGATTGATGCTTCTCATCTCTCTTCATTCCTGTCTGTCTGTCCCTATCTAACCCTCTCTCTGACTCTGTCTCTGTAAAAAAAAAAAAAAAAAAAAAAAAAAAAGAATAAACTTGAAATTAATATTCAAAAATATATAAATTTGCTAGACCGGAAACAGAAGAAATGGTAAACTACAGGAATTTTTTCTCTAAGAATATTACACTCTAAGGAACTGTACATTTATCAAATATGAATGTACACACTATTGCTGTACTGATGTAAATGAATAAACTATCCCATATTCTTATATACACATATATTTAATTTTGCATGTATATGGTAGCCTATATACAAACCAAATCCCATCCTAATTAATTTTTAATCCATCTCACTAAAATTAGGTTGAAATTCTACAATAAACAATAATCAATTAAACAAAGTGGTCTTCATTTTTATTTTTAGATTTTTAAAAAATATTTATTCATTTAGAGAGGGGAGACAGAGAAAGAGAGAAAAAGAGAGAAGCAGGAAAAACAGGAACATCAACTCTCTTATGTGTCCTGACCAGGCAAGCCTGGCGTTTTGAACCGGTGACTTCAGTGTTCCAGATCAATGCTTTATCCACTGTGCCACCACAGGTCATGCATAAAGTAGACTTTAAATTTTAACAGTGAAATAGAAAATTTTCCCTACTCATAGAATATAAAAGATATTCCCCTACAATTTATTTTCTCTATTTAAGATGTACCTAGGTAATGCAGAACACTTATATTTTAACTCATAAATAATTAAATTCAAGTACTTGGTAAACTTAAGTATACTTTAATTATTTCTATATTAATAAAAGAATTATGATTACTTATAGCTATAATAATTATTAATTATTATATAATAAATATATTAGTTATCAAACCTTTAAAATTATTTTCTCATTCTTTATGCTATGTTATTTTCTTACACTTTGGTGACAGAAAGAGATTTTCATAAGTTAACTAGTATCTATAAAGATATAAAGATGAAAACTTGTTAGTGCGAGTGAAATTAAGTAATTTTATTACAAATCTCAATCCTAAGAATTTTTTTCAACTTGTTTCATTGATAAGAAGTTAAAAATATACAATTTAGGCATATCAGAGGGAATTTACTATTATTATATATTGTCAAGCAATACAGCTTAATAAAAATATTTTGTCAGAACAAATTATTAAAATAAAAGTGAATGCAAAATAAGATTTTAATTAATTGATCAATTTATCTATAGCAGTGGTTCTTAACCTTTTTTGAGGTACTGAACCCACCAGTTTCATATGCACATTCACCGAACCCTTCTTTAGTGATAAATAAAATAGGATTTTTTTTCTAAACTCAAGACATAGGTATATGTTTTTTTACTGGTGCACAAAATTAGCCGTGCACAAACATCATCTTGCTCAAAGAACAAAACCAACAAAGTGCAAGAACTCACAACAAATTACGGTATTACTTTATTCTGGCCTCCGCGGCAGAGGCTTCTCCGAACCCCTGAGACCGACTCATCAAACCCCTAGGGTTCGATAGAACCCAGGTTAAGAACCACTGATCTATAGCATATAGATATTTGAGTATTTTCAATGAGTAAAATAAAGATATTTAGTATAGGTAGGTTTTTCTTAAGATAGATGTGGTTTACAGTTTGAAACAAAAGCTTGTGCATTTTACAGTATTAATGATCAAGAAAGTTTTAACTAATTGTTACATGATATTTTAAGAGACTCAGGTTAAATGTGAACAAATGGAAACGATAGTTAACTTAATAGAAAAACATTTGTGACAATGCTACATAGGAAAAGCTCTGACTACATTTCATGATAAAAAGCTTGGCACATATACAGATGCAAAAAGTTGCTTCTTAATGAAAACATTTATGAATTAAAGTTCTCCACCTCTTTTTTATGGTTTTGAAATACTATTCTTACACATTAGAGAACAGCTTATAGATATTATAAGAGAAGTTGTTTCAACATTTCCTTTTCTAAATGATGATACCAATGCTGAGAAGTAAAGAGACTTAGGGGCTCTTATTATAAGTAACTCTCAGGACAAACTATTTTCAAGGTCAAAGATCCTTCAATAACCAGACTGGTCTCTCACACTCCAAGGCTTCATAATTATCATAGTTTCAAGAAACTTAATATAGAATGGATAAAGTTACACTAGACTTGCCTTCATTCACTAATATGGTATTAAATAAAGAAATAATGGAATATGGGTATTTATTCAGGCAAGTAGATAGATTACTGTTTTAAAAAAGGAAGAGATATAGAAACCAAATGGGGAAATATTGTTATTTGGTAAAGGTGTTAAAAACAAATTATTTAAATTCAGTTTATACCATAATGGAAAATTTCTTTACTACTGTTATATTTTGAAATTTAAAAACCAAATGTACACCGTTGAAAAATAAAACTTACAATATTGTCACGTACCCTCATAGACCCCCCACTTGTCGAAACAGCCAATAAGAAACAAGGACCAAAATGAAGTTGCTTAATAAATATTGGCTGGCTCAGTAATTTTTAAAGTAGCTGCCTGCTTGCCTAAGTGATTATGAAGTTTTAAGACAGAAAGCTGAAGAATATTAACTTACATAAGGAACCTATATTAACAGGACAGTGTTCAGTCAGATAAAGATCAGAGTTTCTGAACAGAGTACAGGAGATCTTCCTTAATATCCATAGTAACTTGGTTACATAATACTGTACTGAACTGCCCCACACCTAAGTGTAAAAAAGGTTTTCCTGTGAAATGGGCACTTACTCCTTTCACTCTGCCTTAACTGAGTTGTACCTCTATGTGATACAGCAAAGATTTTACAGTGTCTGGAAAACAATGTCTTCAAATAATGAGACTCTTAATTTTTAATATTTGAAAGAAAAAAGATAATTTTTATATGAAGGATGAAATATAGCCAATTAACTCTGAGTCATCAAATGGAAGGAATAAACTCTAGCCTCATTCTTAGCATTTGGTTTTCACGGATAACCCTATCATTTTTAAATGTCACGTTTTGGAAATACGATAGCAACCAGATCTTCAAATATCATTATTAAAATATTTTTAATATCTAAATTCAATTTTTTTACAACTGAAATCTTTATTTTTAGTATGACTGGATTGAATTAACTGACAAATAGATTATTCATACTTCCTAGCCAGGAAATTAATGCAAAGGTATTATGATTTATTTGCTTTATTTGAAAGGATGCAATAATGATTGAGCTCATGGAATATTATAAAGGCTATCTAGATTAATTATTACCAAATTAGTGATTTATTTCTGTTCAGTTTCTGAAATATATTTTTCAAAACTTTGATTGTTTAAAAGCAAATACTATGGGAGTTAATAAAATACTATTTCACAGTGCTAAATAAAAGCTAAAATACCATTCTTTACTTTCTAGGGGGGAAACCTTTCAGGTATAATGTTTAAATGGTATATGCTCAGCTTCTGTTGTGTGAGAATTCAAGAGGACACTTAAGGGCAGTTATTACTTACAAGCATCAATTTCTCCCAGTCTATGCCAGCTACTTGAAATGGTGTTATACACACTAATTGAATCAATATGTCTCTAATAATCTGTTGAAGTTACTTCTGAGCTAATATATCTTTCTCTCCTTTAAACTTTTAAAACAGAAACACTAAGCATGATTAAATCCCATGTTAACAGCCCAGCAGCTGTTTAAATAGTGTTAGAAAAACAAACTGCCTTTCAAAACTCTTCTGTACAGCACAATTTTTAACTAAGAACAGTGGTTCTTAACCTTTTTTGAGGTACTGAACCCACCAGTTTCATATGCGCATTCACCGAACCCTTCTTTAGTGATAAATAAAATATGATTTTTTCCCCCAAATTCAAGACATAGGTATATGTTTTTTTTACTGGTGCACAAAATGAGCCGTGCATGAACTCACAACAAATTACGGTATTACTTTCTTCTGGCCTCCGGGGCAGAGGCTTCTCCGAACCCCTGAGACAGACTCATCGAACCCCTAGGGTTCGATAGAACCCAGGTTAAGAACCACTGACTAAGAACTTACCAACAGTATAAACAATTAAAGTAAAATCATCACAACAAAAATTATTGCAAAGTATGTGCAGTTTTCTTAAAATTCCTCAAAAAAGATCTCACACAATATAAAATCTTTATTTCACTGTGAATAAATAAATGCATAAGTCTTGGAAAATGGCTCCCGCACAACACCCTTAAAGTACAATATCGGTTTTATAAATGGTTGGACAAGTCTAGACCCTGGTTGTCACTGCCCTGCAGCCTAGCCATTTGTGGGTCGTATTCTACATCTGCACACACATCCTCGCACCTCATTTTCCCCATCTCTACTCTTCTCTCTCTCCGATATAGTTAGATTATATAGTTTTAAAACTCATTAGAAGAACTAGATTAAGACAGTGCTGATTTCTGATATACTGTTATTATTCTGGGTATTGCGCAGTACAAAGTTACCCTGCACCCGAAGGCAGGAAACCAGGGTCTTTATCTCTCCTCCTACCACTAAACTCATTGTGGGACTTTGGCAATTTTATTTCAGTTGGGTCATCATCTGAAATATAGAAAATAATATCTGATGTTCCTAAAATTATTAGATTAGATAAAATAGTGTCTTTCTACTAAGGATTTGGGACCCTAACAACAACAACAACAATGGTAATAATAGAAAAATAGCAACTTATAGTATTAAAATTTTCTTACAATGTAAAAAAATACCTACTATGTCTCATTTGATACTAAACCAACAGTGATGTAGGTAGGGCAGCCATAGACAAACAAGTGAGGCATGGGCGTTAAGTGACTTTCTCAAGGACACAAAAGTTCGTAATTGTGAGACTCATATCAACTCAATATATGCCTCTTAGCCCAGGCATCTTCCTATGACGTGATACTGGCTCTCCAATTGTATGAGTAATTAATATTAGTATCATAGTTATGACAAAGATCAGTCATGTGCAAACAGAGCTCTCAGATGCTATAAAACTATGTCCATCAGTTGAAGAAGATACCAGGAATTCAAGTCCACAATGGTCAGACAGAATGAAAATACTTTAAGTTTCCATAAACTGACCTTCTGAATTAATGTTTCCCATTAAGTCTGTGATGTGTATACCCACCCAAAACAACCACCTCTTAATTTAAAAAATTGCTATGGTCTTAAGGAAGGGGTAAATCCATGCAGTCCAACTACCGTATTTTTCACTCCATAATGCACTGTTTTTCCCCCAAAAGTGGATGGGAAAATGCCTGTGCATCTTATGGAGCGAATGTTCCTTTTTTTTTTTTAGTTACTGTAGGTTCCTGGACAACTAGAAGAGTATTTGAACATTAAAGTCTCTTCTCATTTGTTAATGACAGTGCTAATGGTTGTTAATACTGCTGCTGAGTTTACATTGTTGAAATATTATTGTGGTATATTTTATTAAATATTTTAACACACCATTTGGTTCAAAATATTTTTTTTCTTATTTTCCTCATTAAAACCCTTGTTGCATCTTATGGTCAGGTGCGTCTTACGGAGTGAAAAATATGGTAACTCCTGAAAAACTTGTAAATATTGGATCCTCTTCCCTCCCCCCTCTTTTTCGATATTCCTTTGTAAAGACAGCTATTTGAAGAATAAGTCAATAGTATCAATTTTAATCTCTAAACCAACAATTTATGGAAGATGGCATTTTAGGACTTCCTTTGTGGTCGAATGTGATAGTCTTGTGTCAATTACTATTATAAGGATAAATCATATCTAGGAGCAGCTCATGTAGCATTCATTTACATTTAAAGAGATCTTCACAACAACATAAATACAGAAATTGTCCTTTCTACCTCCCTGAACTAAAGTAAAACAAAAGAGGGCAAGACATCTGACTCCCTAATGGTCTCCCACAATATATGAAACCTTAGACAGCATGCACCTCAACAAACCATGCACACTGATTGATCAGCACAGTGGCACCATTGTGGACCAAGGATGAAGTTTCTATTATTTTTGGCAGACAACTAGTTCATGAGAAATGTACAATGTGGAGAAAATAAGCCTAGTTTAAATAGAAATGTCACAGGCAAAAAATAATCTATCCCCTTTTCCATCCTTTAAATGAATGACTTTATTTGCCAAGTCCTAAAGAGTCAATATCTGCCATTTCCTGCATATCCAATTCCTTTTTTGCACCTTCATGGGCAACACAGACATTCTTTAGGCTTCCCCGTGACCTCTCACCTGCAGCAATTTCCACGGCTTTCTAACTGGTCCTTTTCTTCAGTCTTTTGCCACACTCACCCAAATCATCCTATATTCAGCTGTCAGATTAATCTTCCCAAGGCAAAGTTCCTATTACCTTTTATAAACATCTTAAATAACTGCTCACTGTCAGCAGATGAAACAAGGTCTCAGGGTGGAATTTAAGGTCATCCATAGCACAGCTCCACCATATCCCCTGGCAATATGTCCTATCAGTCCCGGAGTTATTCATACCTTTTCCAGTCACTTTCTAGTCATTCTTCCTGGAACTCATCCTGTACATCTCTGCTTACTCTTTTCCCTGCCTCCTGTTATTATTTACTGGAATCCTTCTTCCGTTCTCATCACCATTAGCATACTATCCAAGGCTCACTTATCTGCTACCTTTTCTTATGAAGTGTTTCCTGAGCACAGACACATTACAGTGATTTTATTAGTTATCTGTCTTAGCGCTAGACTCCCTATAGTAGAAGATTCTTATTCCCTGTAGTGTAAGATCCTTGAAGGAAATGTCCTTATTCACAGTTTTAAAACCACCTCATTTTACATACCCTAGGTGCTCTATACAGGGATGGGGCAAGAGTAGGTATATAGTTGTTCATATGGCATATGATATATTAATTAATAAATAATAATACAAGAATAAATGCTGAGTTTTGCATACTCACAACTGTAAACTTATTTTTGCCCAACTCTATATGTGCTCGTTGAACTGTTGTTGCTGATTTTCTGTTATACTTCTCTTTTTTAAGTTACAGAGAAAATGAATCAATTAACCACAGGTGACAAATAAATGTAACAATACAGAATTAGGTTTCCAACACAAGTCATCAGCAGCATAACATTAAGTAAAGAACTACTGTAAGAAAAGACTCAGGCACAGCACATGTGTTACCTGACACAATCATGACAGCCACTCTGTGAGGTAAATATTATCCTCATTTCACAGTTGAGAAAACTAAAGCTCAGAATGGGTGACACTAGTAATGGGTCCAAGTCACACATCTATCCCGAGCCAGATCTGAGACTGGAACCCAGGCCTAACCAACGATTAAATTCTTGCTACTCTTTCTTTGTCACCAAAAGCAAAGCAGTTACTAGTTACTAATAAAGAAAAAACAATGTCCGTATGATAAAGAAAACTAACTTGGAATCAGTGTGTATCATCTGACATGCTTTTTTACTGCATGTCTAATACAGGTATAGTACTTTGCCAGCTTTGAGTAAAGAGAAATTTGTCTGAGAGCCTGTTTTGGAAGAAGACCAGCTTACAGTGCCAGAATTTCTGACCGTGGATTTTATTTCATATAAGAGCAATCTACTTTGAACTGGTGTTTGGCAACCATCACCTTAATATTACTGTGGGAGGTTTATGCAGCAAATTACATTGTGAAATTATCTCTTTAATAAGGGGAGCATAAAATTTTTAACCAAACTTTTGTAAGAAGGAAAATCATTACTATACAATCCAGCTGAGCGGGCATATTCCCGAAGGGACCCACACTTTGGACTGCCAGAGGTCACTAAGGACGCTTAAACCAGGTCAGAAGGCAGTGCTGCCGGCACGGCACGCTAAAGAGAAAGCGATAAGAAACGGGGCAGGGTTTCTATTACTGGGCAACCACAACGGAGGGAAGAACCAAAGCCGTGAGAAGCATTTTGGCAGCTTTCCTGAGTCTCTGAGCTAAAGTGACACAGGAACGCAACTGTTTTCCATACTCTGGGTTCAAATATGGCAATGCTGGTTGCCACACCTTGGAATATACTTACTGACAATCAAGGCTACAGACTTCCTTTCTCTGGTGTTGTCCCATAAACACTTCATTAACTGCGGGAAATAAATATCTGACCCCAGGATGCAAGACTGGTGTCAGTTGAAAATGTATAACCAATAAAATGAATATAGTGGTAACAGAAGAAAAAACGTGTAGTGATGATTACAGAAAATAAATCTGGACAATCACCTGGTAAAATTTAACAGATCAGTGCCAGATATTTATTTTCCACAACATACCAATTGTGTGTTTTTTTCCCAATGATCATACCTAGTTTCCTACCCCTAATGAATAAACTCTTTAGACAACCATACAGAATACATGTTAAAAGCTAAGACATAATTACAAAGCAACTATATAAATAATAGAAACAATGGATTACAATACCTGTGCTTTGAACTCTTTGCACGTGTAAATACAAAGATCTCCCTGTTTCTTACTATGTAAAGTGAGGATAATATTCTTCACATAAACATCATAAGACTGGAAAAGCATGCAGTCACACAGAACAGGCTGTTTAGCTCGCAGTTAAGAGTAAGGGACCTAAATTCAGTGCCCTGAGGTTGAAGGCATAGTTCTTCCATTTATTAGCCACATGACCTCATGAAACCTAAGTCTCATTTTTCTCATCTATTAAATCAAGATAATGGTAATACCTCCCATCTAGGGCTATTCTTAGTATTACCACGATTGTATATGCAACTCCCTTAGATGCATTTTACTTCTTATTAACAGATCTACCATATGGAAGCATATCGTGAAAAGATCATCAAACAAATACCACTGTAGTGGTATGTTTATTACAGAGAAGTACAGGGATGATACAAAATGCTTCATAAAGGAAGTGGCATTTAAGAAAGCACTTACAGGTTGGATATGCTGTACATAATAAAAAAGATAGATGGTACTCAAGGCTGGGGCAAGTCTGAAGGGCGGAAAAGGCACGTGTCCATGTCAGTTTTGTGTGACATCATTTCCTCTGGAAGGCATACACTCAACAGGTAACATAAATAGAAAATACTTCAAAATCAAAGAGTTTAAAATAGAATAAGACAGAAGAAAATTAATGCTTGAGGGACAGTAATTTCAAAGATGCATGCTGTCAGCTTATTAGCCAACTTGTGTTTCAAGAAACAGTATGAAGGAGGAAACTTTCAGAATTTTTCATTCATCCATTCAAAATCACTGCCTGAGCAGCTGCTCTGTACCAGACATCACCATTCAGCAGTGAAGACAAATATGGTGCCTGCTTCCATGGCAGTTGTAAAATGTATGAATATATATATATATATTCACATACGCATTTGTATACCTATATTTTGCTTTTATAAATGAGCAACTATGCAAAGTAAAATACTGTGGTAAGAAACAGTGACTCGTAAGCACTCGGCCTAGAATATGTGATTACTATAAAATCTCAGGGCAAGATTTAGAGCATAAATAATCAATAAAAACTTTCATAAGATCACTATTTCAAAAAAGTTAGCTTATTCTGAATTTTAAGTAGTTACGTTAAGCACGTCAACTATCTGTGAACTGAAGTTTCGATTATTCAATGAGGATTCTGTCTCCATTTTTAGAACTTTTTTAGACAGCTTTCTGAAGCTCATAAAATACGTATATAAAACATTCTTAAATGATGACATAGCTCTAAGTATCAGAGAAAGCAAATTAAACAAACATGTCCAATATAGCTAAAGAACGCACAAATATTTGAAAAAGAAAGCTTGTAAAGGTGAAATTACATTTATGAGATGTAAGAGGATTCCATATTCATTTAAAAATACTTCTTTTAAAATACTTGATATTTTCTGGTCAGGTCACAAATAGACTAGATGTATGTAAGCAGAGTTTTATTTTTCCTTCTATTAACTTAAGATTTAGTGCTGACATTGCATCTTCGTCACATAAACAAATCAGTTACCTTCTAAGAGACTTAGTTAGCTTCCTTATCTATGAAATGGAGATAATCATTCTTATTTATGCAAATAAAATAATTAAAAACCTCCCTGCCTGAAGCCAAGGTTCTTGTGGCTCCTTCAGTCTGTGGATATATGATTCCAGGATGCAACCAGACTATGCTTGAAATTACGTGTAAAATATTTTTAATAGGTAATAATCATTAGCTCCCTTAGTGTCTCAATATTAATTTCTTAATACAAAACATCATTAGCAAGACTGATGTCAAGGAGTTTATACCCCTATGTTTTTATTCTAGGAATTTTACGATTTCGGGTTTTAAATTTAAGTCTTTAATACATTCTGAGTTGATTTTTTTTATTTTTTATTTTTTCTTTGAGAGAGGCAGAAAGCGAGAGAACACGAAGCGGCTCCTGTATGTGCCCTGACTGGGGAATCAAACCAGCAAACTCCACATTCAGGCATGACGCTCCAACCAACCAAGCTATCCAGCCAGTGCTATTTTCTTTTTAAATTTATTGATTGAGACAGAGAGAAGAAGGGAAAGAAAGAGGATGGGGAAGTGAAGCATTTATTTGTTGTTACACTCAGCCGTGCATTCATTGGGTGCTTCCCATGTGCGCATTGACCAGGGATAGAACCTGCAACCTTGTTGTTTTGGGACAACACTCTTAATTGACTGGCCTAACCAGCCAGAGACAAGGTGTTTTTATATATGGTGCAAGACAGGGTTCCAGTTTTATTCCTGTGCATGTGACTGTCAAGATTTCCTACACCATTGATTGAAGAGAACAACCATTTCCCTAAGTGTATTCTTGACTTCTTTTCCGTACATTAATGGGCTATTTCTGGGCTCTCTATTCTATTATACTCATCTAAGTGTCCAATTTTTATCTCAATACCATATTGTTTTGATTACCATAGTTTTGTAATATAGATTGAAAACAGAAATCATGATGCCTCCAGCCTTGTTTGTTTGTTTTCTCAAAGATTGCTTTGGCTGTACAGAATCTTTTGTGGTTCTATACAAATTTTAGCATTATTTCTTTTAGTGAAATATGCCATTAGAATTTTGAAAGCAATTGCATTGAATCTGCAAAATGCTTTGAGTAGTTGAATATATTAAGAATATTATTTTTTTCAATCCATTAGCACAGAATATCTTTTCATTAATTTGTGTTTTCTTCCATTTCATTTACCAATGTCTTACAGTTTTTGGTATACAGATCTTTCACTTCCTTGGTTAAATTTATTCCTAAGTATGTTATTCCATTTAATGTAATCAAAATAGGATTGTTTTATTAATTACTCCTTCCAACAATTCATCATCAGTGCATAGAAATGCAACTGATTATTTTGCATATTCATTTTGTACCCTTAAACTTGACTGAATTTGTTGATTAGTTCTAACAGTATTTTGATGGAGTCTTTAGGGTTCTCTTTATATAATACCAAGTCATCAGCAAATAAAGTTTTATTTCTTCTTCTGATTTAGAAGCTGCTTATTTTTCTTGCACAATAGCTAAGATATGAAATCAACCAAAGGTGCTTCAACAGATGAATAAAGATATATGTGTGTATGCATGTGCTTGTATATATGTGTGTATATGAATATATATATATATATATAATAATATTCCACAGAATGTTATTTAGCCATGAGAAAAAAAAATCATGTTGTTTACAACATGGATGAACCTTGAGGGAATTATGCTAAGTGAAATAAACCAGAAAGACAAAATACTGCATGATATCTCTTATATGTGGAATCTTAAAATGGTTAAACTCAAAAACAGAGGTATATTGTCAGGGGCTAGAAGACAGGGAAAATAGGGAGAGGATGGTGAAAGGGTACAAACTTATGGCTACAATAGTAAAGTCTGAGGATCTAATGTATAATGTGGTAACTACAGATGATAACAGTGTACAGTATTGTATAATTAAAATTTGCTAAGAATGTAGCACTTAAATGTTCTCACCAAAAAAAGATATATACATGAAGTGATGGTTCATTAAACTAAGTAAAGAACCCTTTCACGATGCGCACATACGGCAAATCATCACAATGAACATTTTAAATGCACAGCAACTTTGTAGATTATATTTCAATTAAACTAAAAAACACAGGAAACATTTAAAATTGAATACATTTCTTTTCTCTCTTTTTTTTGTGTGACAGAGACAGAAAGAGAGACAGACAGGGACAGACAGATAGGAAGGGAGAGAGATGAGAAGAATCAATTCTTTGTTGAAGCTCCTTAGTCTCCTTAGTTGTTCATTGACTGCTTTCTCAGATGTACCTTGACCACAGGGGAGGGTGAAAGGGGCTACAGCAGAGTGAGTGATCCCTTGCTCAAGCCAGCGACCATTGGGTCATGTCTATGATACCACACTCAAACCAGCGACCCCACACTCAAGCTGATTAGCCCCTGCTCAACCCAGATTAGCCTGTGCTCAAACCAGCAACCTCGGGGCTTCGAACTGGGTCTTCTATGTCCCAGTCCGATTCTCTATCCACTGTGCTACTGCCTGGTCAGGCAAAAAGTGAATAAATTTCTTTATACAAAACCTGTTCCTAGGTTAAGGGTTCAGATAATGATCTATTTTTATATCACATATTTATAATCTCTGGTGTAAAAACAGCATTCCTAAATCTATATCTTAATGTATTTCTGAAGGTCATAGGTAAAAGGATGTTTAAATATACAGTACAGATAAGCTAGCTGGAATGTGTGCAGGAAGTCCTTTATATGCAGAAGATAGTGCCATGTGATTAGTATGCTGTTCCGATGTGTTTCATTCAGTGAATACTAGCTGGCAGCAAGGGGGAAAAGGGTAAACAAACACAAAATCCTCAAAACAAAACAAAAACAAAATAAACTAATAAAACCCAGTGCTACAACAACAACCTTCACAAAAAGCATAAAGTCCTTAACTCAAATAATGTTATGAAGACTGCTGATTTTTTTTTCTTTGTCCTTATAAGGATGTGAACCCTGCCATTATGCATAATTTGCAGATGCTTGCAAGTTCCCACCCCATCTGGGACCAAGAGGCAAACTGCAGGTTTCCAGGGAGGGAGGATGCTGTTATGCTGGAACTGCTTCACCTCCTCACGTGGATCAACCTAAGCCTGGGGATACCAGCTACCTTGCTGCTGTGACAACCGGCCACCAGATTTTGTACTTTAGGTTGCTGAAAATATACAAGTTATAAGTGTCAGAAGCCTAGAATCTTCCTTCTCTGAAGACAATAAACACACGAAACAATAAAAGTTGTTTTACTTCTTTTCCACTTACAAAATTAATTATTTTAGGGTCACCATCATGCCCAAGTATTTGTCACATTCATATCACAAAGCTCACTGTCTTCGTCCACATTCCTAGGAGTCTGCCTTTTCGCAAGGCAGCACACACTGAAGGCACCTCACTCGGAGGAAGCTGTCAGCAATTACTGCAATGAACTTCAAATCTTTTTTCTTTAACTACTGTAGTCTTCTAGAAATAATGACACAACTTCCTCTTGCTTTAAAATGTCAAGCTGACCACTCAGAAATTCTAGTGAGGTTTCTCCAGGAAGGCCCAAGTGATAAGACACATTATGAGCCTTCCATTTTATCTCCTCTTACATTACTACACTGCCTAACACCTTCACCCTGTTAGCAACACCTTCTGGGACAAGCTGAAACTCAAACAAACCACAAAAGCTACCACTGAAAACAGTTAACAATATGTGCATGGCAGAGTTAGCTATATACATATATCTTTCTATCTGAAACTATCATTTGAATTAATTTTATTTTCTTCTTCATAGTGCTATTTGTAAGTAGTTTAAACCTGTTGCATAACTAACTTAGCTAATGGCCAGGAAGCCTTCCTTTAATTGTGCAATAATATTTTAAAAATTATATGCCTGCCTGGGGCCCAGTAGCTCAGTTGGTTAGAGCATCATCCTGGTACACCAAGGTTGCGGGTTCAATCCCTGGTCAGGGCACATACAAGAATCAAGCAATGAATGCATAAATAAGTGGGGTAACAAATCAATGTTTTTTTTTCTCTCTTTCTCTCCCTTCTTCTCTCTCTCTAAAACCAGTCAATAAAGTTTTTAAAAAGTTATATGCTCAACAGGTCAACGTTTCTGTCCCTTTCTCTCCTTCTTCTCTCTAAAATCAGTAAATAAGTATAAAAATAAATTATATGCCCAGTACATTCTATTATTTTCATGCATTTCAGGATTAAGTTTACTTCCAAATGTCTGGCTCAACTTTTATATTCTGAAACAAAAATAAACCACCTCTCCAAAATTTGCACTACCTTTACCTCATAAAGCTGCAAACTCCTAGCTGACGCCAGAATCACAGATTTACAAGGCTAATAAGAATACAATGAAATCTTGATATAATTTTTCAAATAACAGAGAGCATGCGACTTATAATTTTAGCTATGCTCAATTCTGGTGAAGAGAAATACATTATTAAAAGAAAGAGATACATATAGATCAAGTAAGGTTTGAATTGCATACCTTCAACCATATAACGCAAAAACAAATTAAGGCACAGGATTCTGATGAGTCAATTTTAAAGACAGAAAATTTAGCTTCCTTCTTCAGATATTAAAATTCTTGTTACGGCTTATATGTAATCCATAGTGTGTGTTTGGGATCTTCCTGGGTTATTCTGCGACTTCAGGAATTCATGAGCTTTCATCATGCCACCTTCATACTCTCCTTTTCTCATAAAGATAAATAAATCAGCAACTTTGTTCATTCAGTACACATTTACAGGTACAATCTATGCACAAGACACGACTGGGTGTTGGTGACACAAGGGGTTTATAAGACAAGCATGGCTTATCGTCTGGCTGGTGACAGAGAGGATCCCAGCAATGTGGGTAGTTCTCTGACCAGAATAGAGTGGCACAGGAACACAGGTCTCAGAGACAAGATACAGAGAGTTTGAGAGGAGGGAAAAGACAGGACAGCCAATAATGGTGTCCAGGTCACTCAAAATAGTAATGCCAAAAAAGAAAGATTTTAGCGATCTTAAAGGTTAAATCCAATGCCAGTGGGGCCGTAGGAATCCATTCATTACGTGGGTCAGTTTGGCTAGCAATGGGAGGAGTAGAAGAAAAGATGGTAGGAGTACTAACATTTCATGAAGGCCCATGTTGTCAGGTGTCCATCAACATTAGCCATTTAATTTCCAAACAAATATTTTCTTCATTATCATACTGAATAATACTAATACTGTGCCTCTGAACCAGCCAAATATCCTCTTAATGAATATCACTGATTACAATGAGAACCGAATGGGAGTGGGGAACCAAGAAATAGGGGAATTCAGCATTCATTTTCTATATCTGATGTCATCTCAGGGCACTTTTACTAGCTACCAAACAAATATTTATTGCTAAATGACTTCAGAATAAATACAGAATAAATATATACTGGATTAAGCAAAACACAAATTCATTTACTGAGTAATATGTGAACCAATGAATTGCAACATAAAGTCAAAAGTGCAAAGAATTTTCAAAGAAAAGGAACTGAATTAAATAAATGGGTCCAAGAACTAAACTTTTCTGCCTGCTTTCAAGGTGGCAGAACTGTGATTGTCCATTCACATTGTAAATATACCTAAGTATCTGGGTACTCTTTCTGTACCACAGACTCTGCTAAGCACTAAAGATACAGTGACAATCAAATCAGACTTAAGTCTTTGCTTTCCTATTCTCTTCTTATGAGGTGAAGACAAGGGAGATGTCATTTGTAAAAGAATCTGTTTTTGTGTAGGGAGGGGGTAGTATAACACTTAGAATTTGAAACAAGAAAGGCTCAGAGAATTCACTAAAATTTCTGGAACTAAACACTCGTAGCCCTACCATATATACCTTTATCAGAAATAACTTTATTACATTACTGTTTTATTGATGTGAATTTTTGTTTTGGTATGTAAAAATCTAACAAAACAGTATTTACTGTTGAAAATATACATGTATCAGTTGGCATTTTTTCATTAATAATTCCTATACTGTCTCCACCACAGATACAAATTATCTAATTGCTTTTTTTTTTTCACCAGGAAGGTAGTCCCACAATGTGTACAAACTTCCCTAAACTCAAATAAAACAAACACATACACAAAATTTGAAAGAACACCTAAAATGAAACCTCTCCAATCTATTCTATTCACCATCATTACATAGAAGATCACTCTGACAAGTAATAGAACATTTGGTCAAAAAGTAATAGCTTGTTTAAAATTTCTACATGCTGATAATAGTTGCAAGCTTTCACTATGCTGCTGTATTATTAGACTTAATAAAATTCACTTGTCAGTTCCATTTTGAAACAGTGAATTCTTGCTCTGCACGACTAGGGTAAAAGTAAAGTCTCTTTCTTTTCCTAATTAAATCAACAAATGATGAAAAATAATAAAAGAAAGGGTAACTCAGAACCTTCTGTCACTAATTGGTCAAAAAAGATTAGTAGATTTCTTTCCTTTGTTTCTTTTTTTTCTGTTATCACAGGTGATCTGATCTATTCAAATATATGAGTGAGCTGTTGGTTTGTTTTTTTTTAAACACACTCTGTCCCCAGCAAATATATTGACAAAAACTGGTTGAAATATGTAGCACTATACAAAGGTAATAAATGATGCAATAGATAAACTTTATTTCTACCCTAGATGTAGGTTTTAATTCATTATAATTCATTGGTTATTAAACCTATTGTGAAATATGTCACCAAGCAATTCATTCTGGATAAGAAGTCAAAGGTATCTGTTTACATATCTTGACTTTAATTATAAACTTCTATAAACCTTAGTGAATTTCAACATTGTTGAAAGCAAGCCTAATAAAAGAAGGGGTTATAACTTTTTATTTTTTATCCCCATTTAACGGGTCCCTTTTCAAGCCCAGTATATTAGCCACATTATATTTTATATTTTCTAGTGTTATTTTAAGCATTTGCTGAAAATTATTAAATACAGCAAGCTGATAAATAATAAGGCCTAAATGATATGAAGATTCAAATGAACATGAACCTGATAAAATCTAGCATACCAAAACTCACCCATTTCAACCTGAATTTATGTTGTATTATATACATTTTATTCTACTTAATGGTGTTCTATACTCTCAAATGATGTCCAGTCTGTATCTATTTATTCATTCATTTATGAATGCTTGACCTTACCAAATATTAGAACTTATTGTCCAGTACATGTACAGTGTTGTCCTGAGTGCAAGAAGACAGGAGGTTTAAAGAGTTGGATATAAACAATTTCCTTAAAAACTTTATAATCTAGTTTAACAATAATGTGTCATAAGTCCATACTCTTCATGATTCGAGAGAAGAAAATGAAAACTGTTTTTCCATTCCTTGAGAAACATCACAATTAAAGCTTATAAAGAAAAATTTAGTTATGTGACACTAAGAAGTGATATAAAATAAACCAACCACACAAATAGAAGATGCCTATATTTTCTATATTTTCACTGCTGGTTAGTAATGGACTTCAATGAGTAAAAATGAAGGTAAACATATGTATCTTAGTTTCCCAGTAAGTAAAGAAAAAGAACTAACTCCTTATTTACCATAGAAGAACTTTTACAAAAGTCAAGCATAAAGCAATTCCAGGCAAATAGTATACAAATATTTTATCATAATCATAAAAATGTTTTCTAGGTTCTTGGCCCTTTGGCTCAGTGACAGAGCATCAGCCTGGTGTGTGGATGCCCTGGGTTCAATTCCTGGTCAGGGCACACAAGAGAAAGGACCATTTGCTTCTCTATCTCCCCTCTTTCCCCTTCTCTCTCTCTCTTTCTTTCCTCTCTCTCTTCCTATCCCACAGCCATGGCTCAATTGTTTCAAGCGCATCGGCCCTGGGCACTGAGGACAGCTCCGTGGGGCCTCCACCTCAGGTGCTAAAAATTGCTTGGTTATGAGCATGGTCCAAGATAAGCAGAACATTGGCCCCAGACGGGGTTGCTGGGTGGATCCCCATTGGGGCGTATGCAGGAGTTATTTCTCTATCTCTCCTCCTCTCACTTGGAAAAAAAAGGGAAAAAATGCTTTTTAGTTATCACACAGAATTATTCAATGTGTGATGGGCAACTGATAGCATGTTATACCCCTGAGGGATGTATTTCTTATACCACAGAGAAGTAGCAGAAAATCAACTTATACTTTTATCTTTCCAAAATGCAAAGCTCATATTAAATATATAAAATTCAAATCAGTGAAGTGAAAACCACATTAGTTTCTAAAGAACCAGAGGTCTGTCCAAACTTATAAATAATGTAAATTTAAAAAAGTTACGGCCCTGGCTGGTTGGTTCAGTGGGTTAGGGTTAGGGTTAGGGTTAGGGTTAGGGTTGGCCTGGCATATGGGCATCCCATGTTCAATTCTTAGGGCACACAAGAGAAACAACCATCTGCTTCTCTTCCCCTCCCTCCCACTTCTCTCCCTCTTCCCCTACCACAGCCAGTGCTTTACTAGTTGGAGCATGGTCCCGGGCACTGAGGATAGCTCAGTTCATGTGAGCATGTCAACCTCAGGTGCTAAGGATAGCTTGGCTGATTTGAGCATTGACTCCAGGCGGGGCTTCCGGGTGGATCCCAGTCAGGGAGCATGTAGGAGTCTGACTCACTATCTTCCCTCTCCTCTCACTTAAAGTGAAAAAAGAAGAAAAATAAAAAAGAATTCACAATGATATGAACTATCTCTAAAAAATACAAAATCTAGAGGTTGAGAAAATGTGAATTTCAATTTCACTTATTAATCCCTGGGGTTATGAAATTTGTAACTATTTTACCCAGTTTCTATTGTCTAGTTCTTTGAATGTACATTCAAACTCAATAAAGTAATAATTTGTTTTATTTTGTTGTAAATGTCCAGAGCATTGATCTAAATATCGGACCCATTATGATATCATAAAATAGCAAAAGAAAAAAAGAACTTCACACAGATCCATCTCTAATTAAAAAAAGAAACACTTTATTTATTTCTACTGCTTTCTTCACTAGTAACCCAATATAAAGCTAAATACAAAGAAACAAATTTTATCCTGACATGTTTGTAAGTATTATAAACAAATATTTATGTAAAAGATTAAAATTCAGAGAGAACATTAGTTAGAACTGACAAAAGCACAACAAAACTTGTTTTTCAAAGACGACATAGCATTAATCATCGCATAGAAGCCAACATTAAATTTCACTTGGAATCTGGGTTCTGTGCTATACTTCAATATCAACTAAGTTTTGCTAGAGAAATAGAACAAATTTTGTGAAAATACTCCAATTAGAAAAAAATTCCATATATAGTTTGTAAAAATTTCATTCATTAAAAGTTTTAACCTATTTAATACAATGATATGGAAAATTATTATTACAATTTTATTTAAAGTCTCACTGAATTTAAGCCTAATTTACTCAGTCCAGAGAAATAGATATGAGTCCTAAAGATAAAACAGCAGTTTGTTTTCTTAATTCTAACTTTTAGTGATTTCAGATGTGACTACTTGTATACTTTTCTGGGGGCCAGTTCTTTATTTTATTTTATTTTTTATTTAGTGAGAGGAGGGGAGGCAGAGACAGGCTCCTGCATGTGCCCCAACCATGATCCTGGCAAGCCCACTAGTGGACGATGCTCTGCTCATCTGGGGCCCTGACTCCATTGCAACTGGAGCCATTTTTTAGCACCTAAGGCAGAGGTATGGAGACATCCTGAGAACCAAGGGTCAATGTGCTCCAACTGAGCTATGGCTGCAGGAGGGGAAGAGAAGAGAAAGAGAGAAAAAAATGAGAGGGGGAGGAATTGGGAAGCAGATGGGTGCTTCTACTGTATGCCCTGACCAGGAATTGAACCTGGGATATCCACATGCTGGGCCGACGCTTTATCACTGAGCCAACCAGCCAAGGCCTCTGGGGGACAATTCTAAAATGGCATACAAATTGTTTCTCAACCATTTGCCATACAAATACAGTTAATATGATATAGTTAATTCTATACAAATTTTAGGACACATAGTCACACTAAAGAGTATATTTTAAATAAAATCACTATTTGTAAAAAATATTATAGATTTTTCCCCAAGGTTTTTCTAAATATGAAATAATTTCAACTCAAACTAAACTTTTGGAAGCAGAATAAAATGAGTTAAGCCTCATAAAACCCCATTACAAGTTTAAAATATTCCCAAGAATGAAGGTATCATACGGAGTACTACATAATTTATTACTTATACAGAAAAAATTGACTTCTAGATATGCCAGTTCTTCTAAAATGCTAAAACAAGATAGGGTTCCTAAAATGTTATTTCTAAACATAATAACTCCAATAAAAGATGTAACTAAGATATGAATAAAACAAAGAACTATTATATGGAGGCAAATAATGTGTATCAGGCATATAATGCTAATATGTAAATTCAATATGACGGTTTGCAATGTAATTATGCCATCATAACATCCATGTATGTATCTAGCACTTGTACTTTGTTCTTTATTTAAATTAAATGAAATAAAGTAGGTGCAGTGCTTCTTAACTCTACAATCAAATGCAGGTGTTAATTATAATTGTTTTAGAATTAAATATTTAATACAAAAATGGGAATAAAATATTTATTTCCTTATAGTCATTACAAAATAGTAATTCATTTTATATTGTTTAGGATAATTTCTCTATGTTATTTTAAATTAGAAGAAGCCTGAGAGATATTCCAATTTCTACATTCAAATTCTGTAATTCACTATAAAAAAATGAAAGCATATGAACTTAGAAAATCAGAAAATATGTGTCTAAAATAAAAAAATTTTTCAGGAAGATCTGGTTACCTAAAAATAAAATATTGTGACACATCGGCAGAAACTTACCAAAAGGTCTGTGGAACATCTTTAATGTAGGCTGCCTAAATGACAGAAATGTCCATCTCACATATGTAAAATTCATCAAATCCTGTGTAGAATGGCTTAGTTTAATTATTTCCTAGTGACTTAGTATTTTGATTTCAGAATTCTAACATCAAATGACTATCATTGTGGAGGACAGATAATGTATACTACTTCATCACTTGTTTATAATTAATTAGTGGTTCTTACGATGTATTCATCAAAAGCACAAAGTTTCTACCATATACTAAGTTGAAGTATTTCAAACAAAATATTACTGATCTTTTCCAATCAGAGAAAATCAATTTCTAGAACTTTACAATTTTAAGTTTTTATAAGAATTTAAGTTAATCCACTGTTATTAACTACCTTTTATCTAAAGTGAATGTGGCAAACGATATTAATGACAAAAATGGAAAACTAGCACCTTCAGTTTGTCGGGGTTTGTTTTTAAACTTGTCTGTGGGATTCTAGTTGTAATTTCCTCTTTGTATTTACAGAAAGAAAAGAGAAGATCATGTTCACAGCCACTTTAAATGATCGAATTATTTCTTATTTCCGTTTGAAATCTAGTTAGTTTTTGTTTTTACCTATAACATAGATGTGTTGGATGATATCTTATATTCTTTTTTAGCTTTTAAAGCTTTATGATCTCATGAGGAATACCACTGATAATGTACATATTCTTGCATCTTCAAATCTTTAACTGTAAACAGATTACCCATGTGTCCCATAAAAAAACAATTTATGAATACACGAAGTTATGTTTAGTTATGTGAATTTTAGAAGTGTAGAAAAATTGGCTGAAATTGTTATGAAAATTTGAACACATGGATAGCAATATTTTGCACTGTTAAAATGTTTAAAAAATACATTTTTAAAAAATGGAAGATTCCTCCCCTCCATTTATGTTCTTTTCAGAATCAAATTATGTCTTGTAGAACATATGAGACTGTTATGTCTGAGTTTATATTACAATGTAACTCATACTTAAGCAGTTCTATGTAGTCTCAAGTATTGTGAAATCCGCCATCTCATTAGCTTCTCACACTACGATATATATGCATTTCTTACACATATAAGGAAACTGAATTCCAAAATACTCAACTGACTTGAATAACATCACATGACTAGTAAGTTGAAGAGCCAGGGCTTTCATTTTGTTGGTTTGGTGTTTTTGTTTTTAATCCACATGCTGTATACTTTATCTTCCCTTTGAAATGTGAAGCCAGATACGGAATTTTACATTTTGGTGAAATAAAGTGAGCGGCTACCTAATTGCGAACATTAAATTCTCAATTGTCTGCCTCGTACGCAGGAGACAGAAGAGCAACCCGCCAGACAGAGTGGAAATCTGTTGTCCTTTCCTGAGACACCGAATTCATTCTCTCTTACGTCAGCCTCACAACCAGTCTTCTCCGGGAGTCTTCTGTCCCTAGATCTGTGATGGACAACAGCAACATGACGGGTACTAACTTTGAAATATCAAGACAACCCAAAGGGACCAGCCTGTCATCAGGTTACTCTATTGGATAAGTTGCAAAGACTACATTTATTGTTGTTTTCTGTTTTCTTTGATTTTCTTTATTTTGAGGGCTGAAGTGAAAGTGTCTGTCAGCTGTAGGTGCCATCCATAAACTACGCTCAGAGAAGTTCTTGCATATTTCCAAGAGAGGAGGCTCCTACTGTCTCACCAGTGTGGGCAGGATGCATTTGCCAGTTCAAGAAAAACTGTGTGAAGTGTGAATTAAAGAGGTAAAGCTCGTCATTTCCTCTATTTTTATTTTTTGCAGCCACTTCTATTTTTCCCAGAGCGCTAACAGCCTTAAGGCATCTAATTTGTGCCGCTATGTTTTTCTGCTGTCTAGCTTGTCTTTTCCATAACACATCCTAAAAGAACACTGTGCATGCTTTCCTATCACCTGCGAAAATCAAAGTCACCTACCAGTTTTCCTCTTTGGGACCTTTCCAAAAGCTCTTAAGAAACCAATCACCTAATCTGACAAACCGATGAGCTATTTCTAGCATAAAACTTGGTTAACACTTAAAAATCAAGTATACCTCAATTCCATATCCTGTAATTTATAAATAAAAAGTTCAAAGGAACAAAAGAAAATAAAAATATTCTTAAGGGAAAAAGTAATAAGCACCAAGTTTGAGCTACTCTATAGTCTCAAGTGTGTGTGTGTATGTATGTATCTGTGTGTGTATAGAGTGAAGCAAAAGTGTGTTTACAGTTGTGAGCATGCAAAACCCAGAATTCATTCTTATATTATTATTATTTATTGTACTATTTTCCACATGAAGAACATGTATGTACATATATGGTATCAGTTCTGATGTGGAACAGAAAGTCTGTTGTTCACCCAGTAACTTTCAAACATTGTATTAGTGAACTTCCAAAGAGTTTGGAGAGCTGCTTTAAAGTAATCTGTGAGGGAAAGTGGCTTGGGGTAAAGCTAAAAGACTAACAGTGAATTAATAATTATTCAGTCCAAGTGATAGATATCTGAGAGTTCTTTAAACATGTATTTCACCACATAGTCCATTTTTTTGTATTAAAAGTAAAGAGTAAAAGAAAAAAAAAATCAATCAACTGATCAATCAATCAGACCAGGTACAAAAATGATGAAGATGCAGCAAAGAAACTTGAAAATTGCAGAAATAGAAAAAAAGTGATCAAAAAGAAATAAAACCCTCATAGGGTAAAATGTAAGCAAGTAACATTATACATAAAATCTGAGAAAACTAAATGTTTAGAAAATTTCTTAATTTTTCTAAGAATTTCTTAAATCTAGTAAATTTTCCCAGATTTGATGAATACTTTTTAAAGAAACAGCACTAGTTTTCAAAACAGTGACAAATTTAAGATAAATTATATGCACTAGCCATGGAAAGAAATAGTTTGAAATGATATGATAGCAAACCTCAATGACTAAAAATCCTAGCTAACTCTAAAAGCCTTAAGCATTGTAACCCATATGGGGGAAAAGGCCATTTACAAAGTTCTCTCCAGAATCCATTATAATAAGAGGTGGAATGCCTGGTGCAGTCTTGACTTAGTCTTAAATTAGTGCTAATGATTAAAAATCCATTTTATAAAGAATGTTGCTAGTGTTAGGCTGAAATACTTCAAGTCTAAGGCTAATAAAACAGATAAAAATCAATTAGAATTTTGTTGATTTGTCCAACAGTTACTAAGTAAGGAGGAATCTTAAGTCCATGGCTAGAAAGAATGAACAGAGCAGAACCACTATCCATGACACCCAAGTGGCAGCCTAGCGGGCCTGGGAAGAGAACAAGAGGTAGTTCAGGAGACTCCCAGCACAGAGAGCTAGCTCTCCTGTGCTTATCCTAGCAATCAGTAGACTGGAACAGGCAGGTCATTAAACATATTCTAAAGATAACTAAAGTAAAACTAAATTATAGACATAATACAGGTCTGTAATGAACCAGTGTAACATCTGGTCAGGTGAAAGGTAAATGAAGCTGTCTACAAATCACCCAATAATGATCAGAAATCTAGAATTTTTGGCAACAAGTGGGAATTAATTTTTCTAGTTTTATCCTACTCATTGTTATGCTCATCCTATACATTTAAACAACTTACCACAAACTCCACAACAATAACTAGAGACTGAAGGCTGTGCTATATAGAAATTGCTATGCTAAGTATGGAGAATAAAAAAATGATAAACAATGATCCTTACACTCAAGAATTGTACAGCCAAATTAAATAAATAAAACAGCTGCCTAAATACACTACTCACAAAAATTAAGGAATATTTCGGCCCTGCTCGGTTGGCTCAGCAGTAGAGCGTTGGCCCAGTGTGTGGAAATCTCCAGTTCGATTCCCGGTCAGGGCACACAGCAAAAGCGCCCATCTGCTTCTCCACGCTTCCCCCCTCTCCTTCCTCTCTGTCTCTCTCTTCCCCTCCTGCAGCCAAGGCTCCACTGGAGCAAAGTTGGCCTGGGCACTGAGGATGGCTCCATGGCCTCTACCTCAAGTGCTAGAATGGCTCCAGCCAAAACGGAGAGACGACCCAGATGGGCAGAGCATCGCCCCCTGGTGGGCATGCCGGGTGGATCCTGGTCGGGTGCATGCGGGAGTCTGACTGCCTCCCTGCATCTAACTTTGGAAAAATAGAAATAATTAATAATAATAATAATAAATAAAGTGAATATGAAGTTATAAAACATCCCCTAATTTTTGTGAGCAGTATATATGAACACATATAGAAGGCAAGGCAAGTGTGAGATAAGTGTTCTCTTTATTTACCCTGTACTTTTTTAGTGGCTATCCTTAGATATATTCATGCCACGAGTGACAAGGTTTATGAGAATAATACTGAAAAAAGGATTAAAAGCCCATTATAAAATCACTGCTAATGATGGTGTTAAAGCAAATCCTCTGACCAGTCAAGGCTGAAACTCTAAGTGTATAGGTTTTATCTTCTACACAATCGATCAATATCCCACTGCCATTCAAATTACTCAAAGCCATCAGTGTATGAGATGTGAAGGAATATTTGGAACACTTGAATTTACCTACTATGAAGCAAGACTTAAAAAAGGTCCTTCTTCAAAATTGAGTAAGTAGATAAGAAATATCTGCCATAAATGCTACACAACTACAAAAAAAGACTCAAATTTTAGTGACAATTGTTTTGGATGGGATTTTCAACAAATTAAGATAGCCATAAATGCTGGGGACGTTGTCCTTTGAATACTCAAGTTTTCCATCTCATTCTAAAATATGTTTGTAAAATAAAATTTGAAAGGAGAAATTTTGTTTTGTTTTATGAGGTTTAAGTAATTCATTTAAGTCCCAGAAAAACATTTTATATTTTCCTTCATGTGTTGGCTTATATAATAGTGGTTTTATTCCTTTGATACAAGACAAAGAATTTTCTACTTCAGTTAAACCATAATAAAGTGAGACCAAGCTGTCAAATGCAAATGCCACTAATCAGCTTTGTATCATAGGACAAGATAGTTAGGCTCAGTTTCCCTCTTCTAGAAACTTCTCTTGGTTTAAACAATTGAGATAACAACAGCTGTTTCCAAGAGGTACTTAAGCATTAAATGGTATAAACTACATGAAATTTTCTCACATAATATCTAGCACACAGTAGTGCTCAATAAATGTTAATTCCGTTCCTCCCTCTTTCTCCAAAGGTTTCTCCTAAACTAGTTTGTTCACACAACATTAGTTTAGTTCCTATACTCAGTGTTAAAAAAGTGCTTAATAATTCATTATATTATATCTTGGGACAAGGTAATTAACATATTTGATATCTTACAAAGAAGTAACATAGTACATAGAAAGTATTTTCTGAAAGAATCATAAAGTGATAAAATATATGAATGAAAAAATAATCATCGGGGTTACTCAAAAACAGAAATATAGTTGAGTGCAGAAAAGTCATGACTTTTCCCTAACCTTAAAGTTCTAGGATGGACCTGATCTGTGGTGGTGCACTGGATAAAGCATTGACCTGGAATGCTGAACCAGGCAGCCGGTTCAAAGCCCCGGGCTTGCCTGGTCAAGGCACATATGAGAAGCAACTACTATGAGTTGATGCTTACTGTTTATCTGTCTTTCTCTCTATCCTCTCTACAGTCAATAAATTAAAAAAAAAAAAGTTCTAGGATGGCAGGTAACACATCTATCTCAGTCACGAGATGTCATCCTAACACTATGGAATAGTACCAGGTTCATAGTAGATGGTCCATTAATACTGTTGTGTGTATAAAGAAATGAATAAGTAAATGTGCAAATGACATTACAATTTACTTCTCCATCAAAAATTAAGGAGCTCCAGCCTGACCAGGCAGTGGCACAGAAGATAGAGCATCAGACTGAGATGCAGAGGACCCAGCTTCGAAACCCTGAGGTTGCCAGCTTGAGCATGGGCTCATCTGCCTTGAGCGTGGGCTCACCAGCTTGAGCTCAGGGTTGCTAGCTTGAGCATGGGATCATAAACATGACTGCATGGTTGCTGGCTTGAGACCAAAGGTCACTGGCTTGAAGCCCAAGGTTGCTGGCTTGAGCAAGGGGTCACTCTGTTTGCGGTAGTCCTCCGGTCAAGGCACATATGAGAAAGCAATCAATGAACAACTAAGGAGCCACAACAAAGAATTGATGCTTCTCATCTCTCTCCCTTCCTGGCTGTCTATCCCTATGTGTCCCTCCCTCTGATTCTCTCTCTGTCTCTGTCAAAAAAGGGGGAGGGCTCCAATCTCAGGAAATCCTGTTACTCATTTGAAATCTCTGCTGTTTATATATTTTAAAGTATAACAAGTTCTCTCAACCAGCTCTTTGTTATGTGTTTTCTAAAACGCTACAATACAACTCCCAAGATCTTGCTGGGATGAGCATTGTTAGAAGGAATTTTATACGCAAAAAAATATTATCAAGACTTATCTCTTTATATGTGTCTTTAAAAAATGGCAACAACATTAAACTTTGTTGAGTCGTATTTTGCAATCTTTGCAGCTCTTCCTAGTCTCCCCACCACACCCGGAGATAACATGCTTTGCTCATAGAGTACTGCTTTCCATTGGAAGTCCTGTTTGTCCTCATTTTAATACGTTCATCACTCCATGTCCAACTTCAACATTAGTTCCTGAGAGAATACCCCGTTCTGGACCAATTTTGGCAAAATATACAGCTGTTCTCAGAGTAATAAATCTATTGATATACTCCTTCTCTTCTATTAAATGTGTGTGTGACCCGAGAGCAATCCCGTTTATTTCTGTACCCCAAGCTCTTAAATAGTCAGAGGCACACGGTGGGACTCAGAACTGTTCACTGCATCGTAAAGAATCCCTTCCAACAATATCTTTCGGATATGTTATAAGATCATTTAAACGGGCGATGTTAAAAACAATTTTTAGTAAGCATTTAAAAATAAAAAGATGAGCTCCTTCCTTTGTTAAAAGGTGCTAAAGAGCAAATAAATATTTTCCAGATTACGTGTTATCAAATAGAATGGCTTTGGGACGCATGCCCTCATTACCAGCCAAATTTGCCAGTACTGTTAAAGTAACACCTTCACATCTTAGAGGATGAATGAATAGTAAAATATTAACATGAAATATTAACATATTTCCATGTAATTTCATTTAAATGGGGCTTTATTATTTTTTTAAATCTGGTTTAGAAATTTTTTTCATCTTGCTCTGATTCCAAGAACTTTTTTTTATAGCTTATTTACAAAAAAAGCCAGTAAAACTGGAGTTTTTTCATCAACCCACGGGAGGCAGCGTGCTGGTTTCACTGTGGTGTAATAAAAGAATGAGAGAGTGGATATCTACTCGGCAAAGGTGTTGCAGCATTAATGATAGGGAAACTGACCTGAGAAAAACATTTGAAACCCACAACATAATCTGTAGAATGAAGGAGGTGACATGGTGTTGGGTCAGCCTGCCAGTCAATACAATGCACTCTATTTAAGAGTCATCCTGACATATAACTTGACGATTTGCTACTTATACAGAAAAACAGGTCTCTATACCTGATTTCCTTAAGGAGGGCACTGTCTTGTTAATGATAGCTGTCAAGATCTCCAAAAGAGATGGACTTCACTCACTGGAAAATGTTGAGACTTTCCGGGATCGCTCTGGCCAAGTTCTTAAACTTGAGAAGGTGGTGATTAAAAGTTAGCAAGTGGCTTTGTAGTGGTGAGATGTGAAGTAAAGAACTGCTAACCCAAACTGCAGGCAACAGCAAATATTAACCTCACAGAATTACAGAACTCAAGACTGCTTAGCATAGGAATGATCACCCCGCTAAGAACAGGAATTACCTGGTCTTAGGAAAACTTTTGAATTTTTACTTAAACACTATTCTAATGAATCTTATGTTCTTCAGTATTCAGCAATACTCCTCAGGGCTTAAATATAACTCTGAAACGTAAGCATGTTGAATCCAGGGAAGGAATCTCTGGAATGCTGTAACTGTTTGAATAGTTCCTATCCTGCAAATACCTGCATCCAGAAAAAAGAAAAAGGAAAAAAGGCTGGAAGAAAGCTGCAAATGTTACTAACTTACCAGTACTAAGCTCCTCGATCACACAGTTTTAACAATGCAAAATAATATATGCATGAGAGGTATGATTCACACACACACAAAAAAACAGATAAAAATAGTTATTATTTTCCATAGAAGAGAACGTCACCTATGACTGTAGGGAAGCAGAAATGATCTTGATGTGGTATGAAGTCAGTCCAGGTGACTGACAGGAGTCCAGTTATTTTTCACACATAAACACTAGCCACAGAAGGGGCAGCTCACCTTTCTTCCATATCCCTACAGATGTCGAGAGATTTCTGAACTTCCTCAGCAGAAACCACAGAGACTACGGAGTCTTTCAGCAAGACACCCCCGCCCCTTATACGATGAGGCACCAGTCCAGCAGCCCCTGGCTGTGCTCAAGCAAGGAATTTTAGGAATGGGGAAAGGAATGGCATATTCCCTAGAGAGGTTAGGCTGGAAGGGGGCTGGAAGGGGGAGGAAAAGAGGGCACCCTTCACATCCCTGTCAGTCAACTATTATTAACTATTATGCCGATGGAATGGAATCTAACCTTGTACTGACCACGCCTGGCTTTCTTCCAGGTTCAACACGATAGCCAAAGAAGAGACTAGTTTTATTAAGTGACCTAGCTTTTGCTTCTTAAAGATGTCTCTATTGATGCAATAGGAAGAGTCTCAAAATTATTCTCTAGTATATATTCCCTCTGTTCTGAAAGAGATTCTTCATAATGCCTGTACACTTAAAGTTTCAAAACAAAGGGTGGGGAAATAGAACTCAACAGAAAACCTGAGCAAGTGAAAGGTCTTGGTACACAACGTATGGTGAGATTAGCCCTAACAGAACAGAGAGAAAACATGATCTACACACTGCCTCTGGCTGCATCTTTCTCCTTACTTCTGTGTGAGTTTTCATTTGCATAGAACTATGGCAGATCTTATGAGGCACCAAAAACTAACTCACATCAGTAATTATATTTACAGTTCAGAAAGCCCTCACATGTGCTTATAAAACTTAAGATATTGACATTAATATTTTGTAGTTCTCTGAGATATAAAAATGCAATTCATTCAAATAAGGAGAAATCATTGTATGTGTGTGTATACGTAAAATGATGATCCATTATTTGTTCATTTATACTGTATCTCATTCCAAAATATTTAAAATGTTTTAAGAATAATAACAATAACTGAAGATATTTAATAGGTTCTAATGACATGCCAGGCAGTGTTCTAAGAGTTTCACAAACATCATCTAATGTAATCGGCAAATAACCCAGTGTAATAAGTAATATTATCTCCATTTATAGATAAAGACACTGAGTTTTAAAATATTAAGTAACTTAGCCAAATCTTAAAATTAGTAAGTAGCATAATCTTAAGAGAGTAAAGATTGGGAAGAACAAAAACATAAAGATAGAGAAGAAAACAAAGGGTGTATCACACACAAGACATCTGCCGTACATGTCAGGAAGGAAGTTCGTACATGGTGTTCAAACATCTGGCAGTTTTGGATTTCAAATACATGGTAAGGAGTTTCATAATTGCACTACCCTGCAAGATCGCTCTGGCTCTCCAATCCCTTTGGTTAACAGTCAAGATCTCTATCTGCATGTCATAAAAAAGAATCTCAAACTTCACCAGTACAGAGCAGAGCTCTCCATCAACCCCCAAATCCACTCTTCCTACAAGCCTTCCTCTACCAGTAAACGACAAGACTATTCACTGCGTTGCTCAGAGCAAGCACCAGCAATTATTCCTGACACCTTTTTTGCCCTCACAGGCCATTTTCAATCCAGCAGCAAATCCAACAGGTTCTACTTACACAGTGCATCTGATCACTTCTCGCCATCCCCACAGTTTCCGCCGTGGCTGGCTCCACCACCATCTTTCTTGCAGATCACTGCTACCCAGGCCCCCTCAAGCCCACTCTGCTTACACTACAGCTCCCTTCGGCTGCTCTCCAGAGCACTCAGAGCGCATCTCAGCCTCTACTATTCTCCTTCTCATTTACACCACTGTGGCCACACTGGTCTTGCTGTTTCTCAGATATACCAAATATGCAAAGTTTTACAATTCTCAAGAATAATCCTAATTCATCTTCACTTAGTAAATCTAATATATAACAGTACATTTTCAGTTAAAAGATCTGAGGTCCAAAAAAGTAATCTCCATTCTCTAGCCCCAAAACTATTTGTAACTATTCATGTGCATGAGAAACATTATTCTATAAAGGGGAGAAGAGGTAGGAAATGGAACTAAAGTAGCAGGTAAATAGGGAGGTGAAAGGACAAGCTAGTATCTGTTTCCCAGGGGACTCCTCACCTGAGATTAGACACTTATAATAGAGGAATGAGGACCAAAATATGATGGAACTGCGTTTCATGAGCAATGCAATTCTGAAAGAGAGATAACGGCCAGAAACTGATCAGGAGGCACCACCTGAGACTCCGGCACTATCACAGTTTAAGACCCAGATGACGTGGCATGGCACAGAGCGGGCCAAGGACTCCTACAGAACAATCTCAGAACCCTCATACGGCATCCTGGGTACGAGCACTGGCTTCTTCCTTATAGGCAGTGACAACAAAGGGTCTTTGTCAATGAACTTCTTGTTGTAGATGTGGGAGCTTGGGAGCCAGAGGAAGAATGGAAGGCAGTCTGTGGTAGTTACAGCTGCGAGAAAGATCTCCAGACGATGTGGAGTGATACCAGACTTCTAGAGGCAAAAAGGAACTGGGAACAAACACTGTGAAAAGAGCTCATTTCCATAGATCAGGCCAAAGGGGCTACAATCAGGGAACACAAACTACCTTGATCTATCTGCTCACTAGAATATGCATGTCTTTACGTGGAAGTCTCAGGCTGGTGAGGTCCGAAGCACAGAGTTCGCCTATAGTCATCGAGGTCCAGCTTAGACGTGAACTCCATTTTTTTTTTTTATTCTCTGCTTTCTAATGGAGCCTAGACAAACATGGTCTCTTATATCACCAACTCTAAGCTTATTTACTTTGGCATTCACACTTTTTTGTGATGCACTAGCCATACAGAGAGAGAATCATACAATGAAATAGTCTTATATCATACTTCATTTACACCAAGAAAAGAACTATTTGGAAAATTAAAGCTTTTTAAATGTTTTATTTATTTATTTATTTATTTATTTATTTAACAGGGACAGAGAGAGAGTCAGAGAGAGGGATAGATAGGGACAGACAGACAGGAACAGAGAGAGGTGAGAAGCATCAATCATTAGTTTTTCATTGCCGTTGCGACACCATAGTTGTTCATTGATTGCTTTCTCACATGTGCCTTGGACCGCAGGCCTTCAGCAGACCGAGCAACCCCTTACTGGAGCCAGTGAACTTGGGTCCAAGCTGGCGAGCTTTTGCTCAAGCCAGATGGGCCCGTGCTCAAGCTGGCAAGCTCGGGGTCTCGAACCTGGGTCTTCTGCATCCCAGTCCGATGCTCTATCCACTGCGCCACTACCTGGTCAGGCGAAAATTAAAGATTTTTAAATATTACAGATATAATTAGTTAAGATAAGGTATGGCTGATATCCTTGTAAACAGGAGATATTTGAACGCAGACACATACAGGGAGAAAGATGTGAACATACAGGCAAAGATCAGGGTGATGCATCTACAAACCAAGGAATGCCAAAGATGGCCAGCAAAGCACCAGCAAAAGACATGGAAGACTCTCCTGCACAGCCCTACAATGAACCAACAGTGCTGATACCTTGACCTGAGACCACTAGCCTCCAGAACTGTGAAACAGTAAACTTTTATGGTGTAAGCGGCCAAGTTTGCAGTACGCAAGTTCAGACGGCATATATTCCATGGACTACCAAGGATATGCACAGTGATTAAGTAACTGCTACAAGAACCTTTCAAAATACTTCAGAAAAGAGGAAAGATGCCGGAGCACCAGAGGTAACCCAATTTTATCATTTTTTTGCGGCAAAGAATGTGCCAATTCTGTGAATCTCAGATAAGTAAGCTTACAATGAACCCATTTCCATTAGTAGGCAAATGTTTGTGTAACAACTCCAATATGGGTTCATGAAGAATATTTTTATTGTCAGTTCAACTATTAGATTGGCTGATTTAAAAAAGAGTAGACTTTGTTCATCCTGAACTTAATTACACATTTGAAGAAACCTCTTATGATATTCCTGAGGTCAAAATGGTGAAATATGCAGTAAATAATATGAGTTAGGTACATTCATCACAACCACACCCAAAGAGTGTGGATTCATGATGTTAACTTAAAGAGAGATCTCAAGTTGTATGCCACAGGCCCACTTAAACAAGATGGGGAAAAAAACATGCAAGGCACGTTTATCAAATCTGTGGATGACACACAGCTGATAAGGAAATCTGGTCCTCTAAATGGCTGAGTCTGGATTCCAGAAATTATCTGAGGAATCAATGGAGGAAACAGACATGTCAAACCAGGAGAAAAAGAACAGGGAAGGTAGATATGGAAGCCCCAGGCTAGATCTGCAGAAGATGTAGGATCAAGGAAGTTCTTGCAGGAAAGATCTGAGATCTTAGTAAAAGAAAGAATACTTCACTTATCTCTGCCACTATGACTTTAGTTCTGATCAATATGGTCTTCTTAACTATTACTGGATCCCTCATGTCCACTAGTTCCCCTAGTTTTCTCCTTGTAGCTTCTAATCTGTATAATAAAAAAACAAAGTTGAGTCATCTTTTATAAACTGTAACCCTAATGACATGCTCTGTCATTTCAAGGTGTCATTATGGTCATATTTAAATTTTTACTTTAAATATAACTGGTTGGAGCTCTCATTTGCCCTAGAAGTGCATTCTACATACCATGCTTGAAGGAGGAGTGGGAAGCACTAATTAGTTCGCTGCTCCCAAGCTACTGCTTGCTCCTTTACCACCCATCCATGCTGTCCATTGAGCTTCCTGTTCAAGCCACACAGGCATGATGATCCGGTTTCACCTGGTGCCTAGCTCAGTCATGGGTGTTCTAACTCTACGGTTCCCACTTACCATTACTGGCTGTTCTTCTTGAGCATACAATCTACTCTGATGACATCTACATAATGTTCCAGCGTCAGTCCCAATGAGCTCCAAAGCTTTTCTGAATGTTAGTTGCCCCTGAGTTCCCCTTTCTGTCCTCAAGTAGATCTCTCCTTAAGGCAATTTTATTTCAGTACTCATCACTCTCATTGCCTTTTACTGAGATGAGGTTTTGGTTCTGTTCCTTTGTTTTTGGTGAGGACCACACAGCTCCATCTCAACCAAGACCAGATATTATTAGTTGTTTCTCTCCCAGGAAGCCCTGAGTATCTTATGTAAAGCGGCCTCCTTCTCCCCAGGAACCAGCTTCATGGTGCAGAGCACACCTTCATCCTCAGGGAGTGGCAGCCTTTTATTAATCAAGTCAGAAAACTTCTTACTGCGAGATAATGGCTGTACACTTGCTCTCCATTTCCTGAACTAAGAAAGTCATTTAAGAAATACAGATAATCTGCCTGACCAGGTGGTGGCGCAGTGGATAGAGCGTTGGACTGGGATGTGTAAGACCCAGGTTCGAGATCCCGAAGTCGCCAGCTTGAGCGCGGGCCCATCTGGCTTGAGCAAAAGCTCGCCAGCTTGGACCCAAAGTCGCTGGCTCCAGCAAGGGGTGGCTCGGTCTCCTGAAGGCCCGCGATCAAGGCACATGTGTGAAAGCAATCAATGAACAACTATGGTGTCGCAATGGCAATGAAAAACTAATGACTGATGCTTCTCACCTCTTTCCGTTCCTGTCTGTCTGTCCCTATCTATCCCTCTCTCTGACTCTCTCTCTCTGTCCCTGTAAAAAAAATAAATAAATAAAAACATCAAAACATTAAGAAATACAGATAATCAGCCTTTCTGAATTAAAAAACCTGCCCCCCCCAATAAATAGTTAGTATTCAAAACTTTCCAATAGCTGCTCAATGCATTAGGATAGACATTCAAACCTCTTTCCATGATCTACCAGAAAATATATATCATATGGCTCCTTACTACCTTTCCAGCCACATGTGCCAATCTTTATTTTTTCTCATAATTAGGCCCACTTGCCTTCTTTCATTTCTTTGTTGAACAAAGACAATTTCCTCCCACCTTAGGGTCTTTGCACACAGACATACACACACACAAACACACACACATGCTGGTCTCTGTGCATTTCCCCTCATTACTTATTTTTCAGCTTAAATGTTACCTTTTCTAAGTATTCAATATAAACCAAGGTACTAATGCTCTTTGTCATTGCCCCCTGTTCTTCTCCTTCATATAACTTACCATAATTCATTATTACACATTTCTGTGTCTACTTATATTTTTAATGTCTTCTTCACACTGGACTGTAAGCTCTATAAAGACAGAGCTTTGATTATTACTATAAAGCAAGTTCAGTGCCTGGCACACTAAAAACATAAAAAAATATTTCATTAAATAACTGCATAATAACTAGAAGTGCCCAACAACAGAACCATCAGATTTACAGGCTTGGGGAGAAATCTTCATTGTACATCAAAGGTTGTGCAGAAACAACCGGAGTTAGAAAGAAACAGCAACTACATAAACTCCAACGTTCTCCTCTTTATTAGAGATAGGTTTCTATATGAGTTCGAAGGAGAAAAGGTCACTATACACTGGGAAGTTAGTAAGTTTCATGAGGAATTATCTGAGCGAGAACTGACATAGAACTTAAAGGTAATGTCTGACTTGGCATGGCACAAGATAAAAAACTTCAAGGGTGTGACATGAACACAGGCTAACTTAAAAAGGGAAAGGAGAACATCCTGTGTGAGATCAGCCTGGCTCCATTTGAGAGAGGTCTGGAGTAACAGGGTAAGCGGCAATGGGGAGGTCGGCTGACAAAGGGTCTGAACTGAGTTCCATGTCTTGGTCAAAGGACTAATGACCTTAGGAAGAGTCATCTAGATATGATGAGTATGTTAAAGGAAAAAGTAGCAAGAGGTAAAGGGTCAGTCAGGAAGAGGCTGCTTTATTAATCTACCGTAACAGTTATACAGCGTGAAGCCCAGACAGGAGAGACTCTACATATTTAAGAATGACATAAATTGGAATACTGCAGAGAGCTACATTCCCACAAGCAACAGCAGGAGAGAGCTGGCAAGGGGAGCCCATAGTTTCTGGAACCCAGGGGAGTACTCAGCATTTGCTGGGGAGAAGGGTTACTTAGAGACTTGGAGAAAAGGCCAATTCTCGAACCTGCACGAAGAAAGCATTTTAAATATTTTAGCAACCAGTACAACCACACCTGTGCATGCTGGGTGAATATCAGTCCCAGGTAAAGGAAGCCCAGATGAGACAAGGGGAAGTAGGATGAGAGAGGACAGGATCCAACCAAGAAAAATCTTAAAGGAAAAAAAACCCCAAAAAGCCCGAGAACTGACTCTATATGAGAAATAAGGGATATTAAGTACTCAATGATGTAAAAAATTCAAGCCTAAAGAGCCATATTAGAGAATTATACAATATTTATAACAAAGATATCTTAGAAAGAGAGTAAGTTTAAGTGAAGTAGCATATCAGAATTCTGAGCTTTTAATCTGTTGAGTTTAAAATATATATTTATAGTTACACTGCTCACAAAAATTAGGAAATATTTCAAAATGAATATGAAGCAATAACATATCCCCTAATTTTCGTGAGCACTATATTTCTAAACATTCTAAAGGCAGCCTCAAACATAAATATTAAATTTAGAACTGAGCTCAAAGTTGTAGACTATGGGAAAAATCAGTATAAATATGATTACTGTAAATAAGTTCTTTATGTGAATATAATAAATAATTGATAGAGTTAGCTTTTAAGATAAAGTAAATTCAAGTTGAGCAAAATATACAATTAAATTGAAAATTAGGGTGTTATATCATATTGCTATACATAAATCATTCAATAAATCCAAGATTCACTTTAAAAAAATGATACTGGCCCTGGCTGGTTGGCTCAGTGGTAGAGCATTGGCCCAGCATGTGGATGTCCTGGGTTCAGTTCCAGGTCAGGGCACACAGTAAAGGCAACAATCTGCTTCTCCACCCTTCCCTCTTCTTTGTTTTTCTCTCTCTGTCTCCCACTCTTGCAGCCATGGCTCGATTGGTTCAAAAGCATCACCCTGGACGCTGAGGATGGCTGCCTAGAGCCTCCACCTCAGGTGCTAAAAATAGCTTGGTTGTGAGCATGGACCCAGGTAGTCTGCAGAGTATATGCCCCAGATGGAGGTTGCTGGGTGGATCCCAGCTGGGGTGTATGCGGGAGTCTGTCTCTCTGTCTCCCCTCCTCTCACTTGGAAAAGAAGAAAAAAATAATTGTGAATTCAGGGTGTAGAGTAGAATCACTTGGGTAATTTTTAAAAATATAGGAATTACTATGAACTGAATTGTGTCCCCCCAATTCTTTTGTTGAGGCCTTAACATTCTAATGTGATGGTATTTGAAGATAGAGTCTGTGGAAGATCATTAGCATTAGACGAGGTCATAAGGGTGGGGTCCTCCTTATGAGGTTAAGTGCCTGTTTAGGAAGAGACACCAGAGAGCTTGCATGCACAGCCAGCTTGTGCTTGGGCCTATGTTTGTTCTCCCTCCTTCCCTCTATTGCAGTGGTTCTTAACCTGGGTTCTATCGAACCCTAGGGGTTCAATGAGTCGGTCTCAGGGGTTCAGAGAAGCCTCTGCCGCGGAGGCCAGAATAAAGTAATACCGTAATTTGTTGTGAGTTCATGCACTTTGTTGGTTTTGTTCTCTGAGCAAGGTGATGTTCATGCACGGCTCATTTTGTGCACCAGTAAAAAAACATATACCTATGTCTTGAATTTGGAAAAAAATCCTATTTTATTTATCACTAAAGAAGGGTTCGGTGAATGCGCATATGAAACTGGTGGGTTCGGTACCTCTAAAAAGGTTAAGAACCACTGCTCTATTGTGAGGACATAGAGTCAAGGTGGCTATTATGGGGACAGACTCAATCATGCTGGACCCCCAATCTCATACTTCCAACCTCCAGAATTTTGGAAAATAAATTTCTCTTGCTAAAACCAGCCAGGCTAAGGTATTTTGTTATGGCAGCCAGAGCAGACTAATACACTGAGGCTTGACCAATTAAATGAGAACCAGTTGAACCAGTGGGCTAAATAATACATATTTTAATATTGCAAAAATAGCTACTGTATTTCCCCATATATAAAACTCACCTTAATTTTGAGGTTCAAAATTTGAGAAAAAAAAGTATTACATAAAGTTATTAAACTCAAGTTTTATTCATCATAAAATTCATACAACTCCTCATCCATGCGAAAAAGTGGGAAATGCAAGTAAAAAAATGTACAGCCACTATATAAGATGCACCCAGTTTTTAGACCCCAAATTTTTCGAAAGAGGGTAGATCTTATACATGGGGACATACGGTATATCCAACTCAGTGACCCAACTAATTAAACTGAAATTCTGCTAGAAAGATGTGTGTGACCTAGGAAAAAAGTGCCCCTCACATAATGAACAACCTATATATAAATGTGTGTTGCATGAAGAAACACATGAATGAGTAAGAAATGAGGACTAAATAACATCTTGCAGGAGAACACATAAACACAAATGTAAAACACTGAGAAAAAGAAACACTTAAATGTTCTTCAGTGAAGTTTTATCTAGACCATAAAAACATTTTAGACACTGAAGAGCCAAAAATGTTAAATCACGCATGTTACTTATTTTCATTATACAATAAACTCTTTAACTGTTAAGTGGTATACAATTCATAGATTAAATCTTTATACATATTTTTATAAAAATTAATACAATCTCCAAGTTTATTTTAATCTAGTTTTACTGAAATATCCTATGATGAAAATATCTGTTTTTCAAAGGCTGGAGAACAAACTGATATTTCTATACATGATACAGTAAGAGGTATATTTTGCTATTTCACTAAATCTAGAGAAAAACAACTCACTGCATACATTTAAGAAAGCACGACTCATGAAAAATTCCTAATTAAGTATGTCTAGGTTGTCTAAAAATATTGATTCCATTTACTAAAGAGAGAATTATAGATATTTAAAATAAAATGTAAATATTATGACTTGGATTAAAAATCCCCCATTTGCCCTTTTCTGAATAACATTCATTGATATTTGTAAGGAACCCATCCCTAGATTACAATGACTCCTAGTATAGGATAGTCTATGAGAAGGTAGGAAAACGGGCTCAGAAGAACCTAGGAAGAGTACTAGAGAAGAAGGGATAGATGAAATCTCAAATCAGAACTTACTCTAGGGGTAAGCTGCTTGATCAAGAGAATATCATACTCTAAACTTGACATCAATTTCACAGACAATAACTAAAAAGATTGACTCTATAAAGGCCCAAGAACAGCAAACCAAGCTTGGGTCCCCAATAACACAACTGAAAATTATATGAAAAATTTAATATATTTTCTCTGATTATCAAAGCAACAAGTGCTTATTAAATGAAACTGGTATACAACCATGTAATTATTTTAGATATTCAAGTTAACTACGATAGGTCTAAAAATATGCAGTAGTTGGAAATAATCAGAGTTATAAATTGATACACAGTATTTTAAAACATCTTAATAAAAATAATCATATAAAAAGAATTAAAGTAAAATTCCATCTCGGCTGTAACTGCCAAATAGATTTAAAAAATAACTCTACACAGTTAAGCAAATAGTTGCACCATATAATCTGTATAATACCAATTCTCTTTCACAGGAATTTTCTTTTTTGGCTCTATTTATTTTTGCCGACAGACAATACTTTAAATCTTAAGGTTCATTTCCAATTTAATACTTTTACGTAGCCAGGCATCTCCTCATTTACCCGTTACGTGCAATAGGTGACTTACTTAAATAACTTTGAGGATCAATCTTATACATGAGATTCTACAACTTAACGAAATATAATTAACTTTAATTAAAAACTCTTTAAGTCCTGATTTCTTTGCGTATAAGGGGGAACAGTGAGTCCCATATTAGAGGTTATTGTGTTATAGAACCACAGAGCACACAGAGATGCTCAGTAAATGTATCCCCTCTCCTTTCACTCATTACTTTCCCGCCTTCTCTCTACCAGTATATAGTTGTTGACATATCAATATTTACTCATAAGTGTGTCATGAAATATATATATTTATGATATCCATCACCAAACATCTTGACACTGTATTTAGGGTTAAATGTAATCTGCCCAAGTACAGGACCATCTCAAAGGACCCTTTCCAATTCAATACTAAAAAGCAAAAGACACCATGAGTTATATATTAGTTTTTCCAAGGGTATAGTTAATATGTATTAATTAACTTCAGAAAATCCCAAAAGCTAGATCAGCTATATTATTCTGTATATGTGCTTCTAGACCTTCACTGTGCAGAAAAATTATTTAAGGGAATTAAAGAATAATTATAGATGCCTGAGCCACTCCCCTGAAGATTTTGATTAAATTGGTCTGGGTTGAAGCCAGTGACAAAGCTGCAACCAGAATCCAACTCTATATTTTTAGGAATTATAAGAAAATCTCACGTTAGAGTCAAAAGAGGTTTGAGTGTGTGATATTACATAACCTAGAAATATTTAAAAGCAGTATTGAGGCAGACAGCACATTTAATCTGCATTTAATCTTACATCAAATGCTGACAGTCAACAAAAGGTCACCCTTGCTATTACTACAAATAGGTTTTCCATCAAAATATGCGATTACAGATCTCTTTCGCTTCTTACTCTGAAGAAAATAAAAGTAAAAAAGACCTCAAAATCTAACATAAAAATAAGCAATTTTATATGCACCCCTATGTTCACTGCAGCAACTTTTGCAATAGTTAAGATTTGAAGCAGCCCAAGTGTCCATCATTAGGAGAGTGTATAAAAAAGCTGTGGTACCTTTACATAGTGGACTACTACTCAGTCATAATAAAAAGGGAATGTTACCCTTTGCAGCAGCATGGATGGACCAGGAGAGCATTGTGCTGAGTGAAATGAGCCAGTCAGAGAAAGAGAGAAAGACAGGTACCACGTGAGTTTACTCACATGTGGAATCCAATGAACAAAATGAACCAACAAGCAAAACAGAGGCAGACTCATAGAAAGCAGACTGACAGCAGTTGGGGGGTGGGTACCTGAGGAAAATGAAGGATTGAGAAAAAAAGGGGGAAAAATGAAAAAGAACTCAGGGCCATGGACAAGAGTGTGGTGACTGGCAGGGGGAAAGGGGGAGGGGGAGGGGGGTAAATGGTGACGGACAGACACTTGACTTGGGGTGGTGTGCACACAATACCATGTGCAGATGATGTGTGGTAGAGTTGTGCAACTGAAACCTGTATAACTTTGTTAACCAGTGTAGCCCCAATAAAATCAATAGGAAGGGGGAAATGAGCACTTGCTTTTACTCCAGGAAGAGAAATAAATCCTCATAACTAATCTGTCTGATACATAAAGGAACAGAAGCAGGGAAGATGTGACTGAGGTCCCTGCCTCAGGTGATGTGCAAAGAATGTCCAAAGCAAAGAGCTTTCTGTGTCCCGGTTAAAACCTGTTTGTCTAGGGATTGGCCCAGCTGCTCCAGTTCCAGCTTCCCAGCCTTCCAAGGTGTTGACATGACCTCAGTTGTCTCTTTGCTGGAGCTGGATCCAATTAACAAAATCCAACACATGCAGGCACTTGTTTCTCCATTATCCAGTGCCTTCAAGGGCAGCAGAGAATCAGAGCCTGTCACCTCTTCTAGTGTTGCCCTTGATAGTTTATATCCTCAATCTTTAAACACTGTCCAAAGGCTATCAGGCAAATGGACACATCAATGACCAGTGGTAGTTCTGACCAAGTGAAGACAAACAAAATATAAATCCAACCGAATATTAGGCTAGTTGAATTATATAACTTTAGAGAAAAAACAATCTTGTAAACCAACTGAGTTTAACAAAATACGAACCAAGATCTGAAGGCTTACTTAGCTGGGGACTCTGTATGAGCAAGTGATCCTTCCTCCCTCTCCCATCCATCCCTGCCTCCCTCCCTTCCTCCCTTTCTTCCCTTTTCTCACTTGCAAAGGTGAAGAGAAAACAGACTATTGAATAAGTTTGAGGAGAAAAATATTGTATTACTTTATTAGATGCAAATATTATATATGTTTCATGAGAGCCTTGAGTAACTGACCACATAAAGAGTAAGAATGCCATTCTAAAATCACCTCTCATTTTCTTTTTAGAAAGGATTCCACCTTATAAACAGTATCAACTATGGTACAGACACATTATCCCTAAAAGTTTGCATTTATCAATAACTGGTGGTAACAGACACTGAGGTCAAAATCAACATATGAGATGAAGCCTCATCTTAATCTTGTCTCAATTTACCACAGAAGATCTACAAATACTTGAGCGTTCCTCTTTTACCTCTGAAGAGCTCCTGATTTTAGAGCACAATACATATGAAACTATTAAAACCTACTAAAGTATAACACCATCTTTTTCCTCCTTCTATTACTAAAAAAAAAAAAAAAAATCCTAAAAATCTGGAATGGAAATTAGAGAACACTATCTCCTATCCTAACATAAAAACTTTACATGCACACAGGCCCTGCACCATCCTCATCTTTAACGAGACAATATGGAAACCACCCTCTTGCGCTTTTATGGCAACAAACGAGAACAAGCAAACCCTGTACCTGGTACACTGTGAGCACTTAGCAAATGACACTTGCTGGGGGTATGAGTAAATGCTCTGCTGCTTCAGAGACAATGAGGAGCTGCTATTCATTTTCACTTCCCTTTATAAGAATAATTCCGCTATCTATATACCTAGGTTAGCAATGTTATTTGGTTTGGGTATGTTTACGTTATAATGCACAGCATTGAAGGTAAGTGCCACTGAGCACATAGACGATTCTCCTTGGGTCTTCTAAAGCTGTGCTTGTCAAACAAACTAAAAAAAAAAAATCCACATTTTTATTTAATTTTCAATTTATTGCAAATACTTTCGCATAATACTATAAAAGTGAAATTTGAAAAATATAAAATACAAGCTCCCAATATTCACTGCAGTAAAATTTTTATAAAAGTTTTAGATCCTCAATTACTACATTACTCTCAAGGCAGAAAGGTAATAGAACACTGCCCGGTCCACAGACATCTTTAACAGTTTCAAAGAATGCTTGGCTTTCCTGACCAGGCGGTGGCTCATGGAGAGAGTGTCGGACTGGGATGCGGAAGACCCAGGTTCGAGACCCCGAGCTCGCCAGCTTGAGCGTGGGCCCATCTGGCTTGAGCAAAAGCTCGTCAGCTTGGACCCAAGGTCTGCTGAGGGCCTGCGGTCAAGGCACATGTGAGAAAGCAATCAATGAACAACTAAGGAGTTGCGATGGCAATGAAAAACTAATGACTGATACTTCTCACCTCTCTCGGTTCCTGTCTGTCTGTCCCTATCTATCCATCTCTCTGACTTTCTCTCTGTCCCTGTTAAAAAAAAAAAAAAAAAAAAATGCTTGGCTTTAGGAAGGAGTGGAGAATGGTTGTTTTGTAATAAAACAAAGAAACATTAAAAACAAAAAAAACCTTCTCTTACTAATGATGTTGCAGATACATTAATCCAAACTCAAACTAGATATTAATTAAAAACACACAGGAAAATAGCCAGTATATCATACTAAGCCCTCATAAAAATGATATATTTGATCCACTATCTTTTTTTTAAAGACCTTTTATTTTTATTTTATTTTAATTTTTTAGATTTTATTTATTCACTTTTAGAGAGAGAGAGGAAAGAGATAGAGAGGTCAGGGGGAGGAGCAGGAAGCATCACTCCCATATGTGCCTTGACCAGGCAAGCCTGGGGTTTTGTACTGGCGACCTCAGCATTTCAGGTCAACGCTTTATCCACTGTGCCACCACAGGTCAGGCCTGATCCACTATCTTAAAAGCTTATTGAATGAAGCAACTGGGTTTTAACAGAATAATGAATTAATACAGAACAGTACAGAATAACTTCTAGACTATATAGAACAGTCATTAAATAAACTGTGAAAACCAAAAAACCAGAGTGACCTCAAAGTTTACATTTAAATTAACGAAGTTTCTTATACTAATAAAACAACTTCCATTGGGACGCCTGGAAACTTTAACAGAACCTTTGGCTACTTCAGATAATATATTTTTTTTAAATGTGCCTGTATAATGTTATTAAAGAGAAATCCCAATAGTATAAAGCCAACAAATTGAATAATATATTAACAAGTTTGATTTTATTATAGAGTAAAAATGCTCATTATGTATTTTCTTTTCTTGATGGTTTCGATACAACCTCTTATCAGTTTTGGCATTAAGGCAAATAACAATACAGAAATAGAGACTCTACCTACACAGTTGAACTTTATTAGGGATATATTTATACCCTTTACTGGTGAAACAAAATCCCCTATATCCCTATCCCTAAGAAGAGAGTAATACAATAAAACAAAGTGAGAAGGAGCAAAAACAGTCTTGTGTCCATAATAATAACGTTTGGTTCATTAGTAAATCACCTCATACTTTTGAAGCCTGCTTTTAAAGAAATCTCGGAAACCATGAAATGTTCTCACTGGTTATTTATAACACCATATAGTGACTGAGAGAAAGACACAAGACATTCTCTAAACCATCATTACTCATTATTTCTCCAATCTAAAAGAGTTTTTCTTCTTTCAGATGTGAAACTAAAAGTGTCCTTACCCAAGCTAGTCCAGAAAAGGCATCAGGGATGAAATGGAGTGGATACCTTCACTCCAATCTATCTGTCATAAGAATGCATTATAAATAGGACATATATGAGCTCGCTTCACATTGAGGTTTTCCTGGTGACTAACACTACCTACTATGGTGATGATTCTGAGGTTGCAAAAACTAACTACTTTCAAATGGAAAAAAGACATTTCCTAGGCCCCACCTAAATTTATATTTTATTTCAAAAAGCAATGACTGAAAATGGTGAATGGCCACAAACGAAAACAATTTTAAGATGGCATACATAAGGTCACAATCAGCGATCAGATGAATAATCCAGTGCCTTCCACAGTATTTTTTAATCAGTCTCTGTATTCCAGCATACATGCAATACAGTACAGCTTGTTCCATGTTTGCTCCAAGACGCTAATGATAGTAGCTGTTGCAATCAACCCAGTAGCACAAGCGATAGTACATTCACACCCAACGTGCAAAGCAACAGCCTTACCACTTTATTCTCCCTTTAGCCTTGTGTGAAGGACAGGAAATAATGTCATTCCTCCTTTAACAAATAAGCCTGCCATTTTATATAACTGATCCATGACCAGTTACTTGTATTCAAACTGGCACTGAAAAGAACAGTGTCACCACGCAAGCCAACAGGAAGTGATTTCCAGGCTGGAGACCTGAATCTGCTAAACAGATTTTTTTTTTTTGTAACTGGGAAAGAAGCATATACAATCCAATCAGATTGTTAAATCTATAACAGCTGGAATGGCTTCATTTTTCCCATCACAATACATTACACTGGAATTTGTGAGTGGCATCTTTAAGATGGGACAGGTGTTTAGCCCCAGAAGAAAGTGACTACTTTCTGTACCCAAGAAAGCCAAGGTGTGGTACTGTTAGCAGCTGTCAGGTCTATTTGTCCAACTTTTACGCAGCTGGAGCAAAGGTACTAAGCTTTTGAAGCATAAAGAGAAAGCGGAAAGGACAAGAATTTCCAACTGAACTTTCAACAGCGAAGTAAAATGTAGTACAAACAGAACAAAGCAGAGCAGCTCACACTTCACCAAGACAAGTTTGGAAGTTGTCTTTACGCCTTTTCTTTGTTTCCAACACACAAACAATATGGCATTTTAAAAAGAAATGAGATGTCAATCTCTTAAGATCTCAACGTATTATTAGACGCTAAGGAAAAGAATGCATAAAAACCCACAGCATACAGCAAAATGACTTTAATAAGATTGTACAAAATATTTAAGGGAAAGGGTCTTGGTTACATTGAACCTATAGAAAATATACTGCTGGTTAGCTAACAGTGCCATATTTCACTCCTTCTGTCACAGTCCCAGCTGCCCAAGGAGGGAAGAGGCAGTGCTCCTCAGCGCCCCCCGGCCGCTGTGCACGAGCATGCAGGAGGCATCGGATGGGAGTGGAAAACGTGCCTCATTCTACTACATTGTAAGGTAGGCAGCAATGGACACAGAGGGAAACGGCACGGGAAAATCAGAGGCTCGAGTCCATACAGTGGCCACAACAATGCTAACGTGAATAACGACAACGGAGAGTAACTAAATGCCTATAAGCACCTATATTCCAAACACAGAGGGGGCTTAAATATACATCTAATTGTAACAGTCTTAGCAAATACAAGTATCATCACTTCTCTTTACAGAGGTACTGACAACTGAGGCTCAGAGATAGTCACACAAGGTCAGAGAGTATCTCGCTATTCTTTTGGGTAAATAACAATACATTGTAATAAATGATGACAGCTGGACATTATACATGTTCATTACAGCTAACCAAACACTTGTATTTTAACCTATAGCCGTCTCCAAAGCCAGGTCCAGTAACTTAATTTAAAAAAATGATAAAAGGTTAATAAAAATATTTTATTAATGATTATAAAAGATAATCTTATTATTTATCAAATCAACAGACTAAAAGGAAACAATGTAAGTTTAATGGGTACTTAATAATATATTTACTACACTGAGTTAAAGACTGAATGAATGAATAAAAGATAACAAAAAAGGCTTATTTTAAAATAAAGAATAAAAAATCTGTTTCTTATTGCTGCCACCATCACATAAAAGGAAATGTCATTTTACAATAAAATTTCATCTTGATCTTCAATAAATGTTTGTTTTATATACCTTGGATAGTTAGGTAAAATAAAAATGTATACAATATTTGAAAGGAGCTTAAGAATAAGCTGTTTTAATGTATATATAGATTTGCTAAAGATGTTAAGTGTTATAAATTACAATAATTGTTATAGGAATACTTTAAAATTAATAAACACTGTAAAATTCTTTATTAATAACAGGTATAGTTATCAGGCTTTTAAGAAAGAAGTTAAAATTATTTTAAATTTTCTAAAAAGAATACTCCACAGTGTTTTGAAATGTACTAAACATGAGGAATGCTAGGCATGTTCAAAAGACATATATTTTCTGCATAAAAATTTTGTTTCTTACCCTTATTTTAATGCTCCCACACCTCAGATTCTATATGTAACATAGATAAAATGGAATGAAAAAAAAGAGAGTTAGCTATTCTACAGGTATTGCAAACTGTCAGAAAATTATTATTAGTACAATTAAAACAGACCTGTTCGTCTCTCAGGCTACCACACAAGTATTTTAAAAGTGTTGTTTGGCTGTGGTTTTTACAGCTTAGTGTAATCCCTCCCCCCGGTTCCAACGGATGAAACAACAAAGAGTGAAGACTCAAATACAGCAGTAAACCACAGGGCAGAGCCGGCTCTCGCGGCCCATTCCTTCACAAACTTGTTGCCAGTCCTGTCTGCACCATCCTAACTCCTAGGTTTCTCTGGCATCCAGCCAAAGTATCATTTTACTCTGAGTGAAGAAAAAGAGTTTCATTCTTCCAATCTTGTACTCCTTTCACCCCGACCTTGTAATCTTGTTTTTCCACATTTCTAACTGCTCAAACAAAAGCCTTCCCCCTAAAATATTCATAAAGGATGGGGAAAAGGAGAGAATGGGAAGGAGATGTTCTCGTTAGAGATAGTACTCGTAGTCCTGGGCGCTAGTTTAAACACTGATAAGGGCCAGCAGGGAAGCAGGGACTCTGTTTGCACCCAACAAATTCAGGTGATGCATCCATTGTTCCACATTGCCATGGTCTGGTGACAGGAACCCCAACTAGAACAAGCTTGCCCTGCATTTTCCTTTGCATTTAGATGCCAACTTTGATAAGGTCACGCCTTGAAAGATCCACACAGCACGCAGCACAAAGATAGCAATAAAGCCTTCAGCCATTCGCGTGCTCAGATAAGGCATTAGAAAGGAGAGGAAATCAGAGCAACACTTACACAACACACACACACAGGCACAGCCAACCCATTTGTAACTACTGCTGTCCTGATCCTTCCTTACACCAGGGACCTATCTACATGAATCCAACAACAAAAGTAGTGGAGAGAGTCTGTCCCCTCCCCCACCCCTGCTTCCACCCCAGAATTTTCTCAGCGGAGCTCACTGCTTTCCCTCCCAGGTCTCCTTGGAGGAGTGTACAAAGGAGGGCCTGCATTGCTCTTTTCCTTTCAATTCCAGTGACTCCCTGAAATTTCCACTTCCAGACCCCTTTTTTCCCTGAGCCTCCCAAAAGATCTGACTCTTCTATGACCGAGCTCTCTCCCACGAGCTACCCATAGAAACCAATTCCCCCACTGCCTTCCCTCCCAATCATTCCCCAAAGATCCAATCTTCTTTCCCCTGCTGTTTTCCTTTCCAGCTGCTCCCAGAAGCACCTGACATCACTACTAGTGGAAATACACAAGAGGTTTGGGAAGGAGGGGAGAGATGACCACTGTAGCAAAGACACACACACACACACACACACACACACACACTGAAGGAATGTGAAGGAATGGTATTTAATTCCTGTACTGATTTTCTCTTATCTTAAAGTTTTGTTTATACATTACATCATATCACCTCTCATGGACTCAAATTTTCCCAAATGCCTTGATGAAGTCATTTTATCTAAAACAAAACAACTTACAGAAAGCTTAGCAACTTATAAAATTGTAACCAAAGACAAAAGAAGATTAAAGCGCAAAGATCTTTCTTATGACTGCCTATCAAACACTAGAAATCAAAATTCTTGGGGAAGAAATGCATTAGCCAAACTATTAAGAGCCACAATTCAACCAAACTCTATTTCAGAAAACTCTATTTTGCTGTAATATAACATTTTCTTCAATCTATATATTTTTATAAACAGGAATACAATAATGCAAATTATTCCATTTATTTTTCTTTTTAAGATACAAATTTCTAAACTTTATTTATATTGTTAAAACTCACAATTGTTTCTTTCCCGGGGATCAAAAAGGCATTATTTTAATGACTGAAAATAATAAATCAAATAGCATTCAAATAATTGACATTTATCCTATTTTTTAAATTTTCTTCTGTAGTTTCTAAATAAATAAGTTGCAGAAAGAGAGAACCAAACTCTTTTCCTGTTTAACTTAAGACATTCTTTGTTTTCTAAATGAAAAGATGGTCTAACTACTTTGAAGAAAAAAATATTGTTCTTAGATACCAAATATCTAATAGCCCTTTCCCACTTAGAAAATCTAAAATAAAGCGTTTCAAGCCTCAGTTTCATATGACTTGTTCATATTTAGTACTAAGATGAAGATATTAAATAATACATGTATTTAAGATGTAACTAATATGAAATATTTGGATGAGGGTACTAAATCATCTCTCTGATTTTAAAATACTATAGAGCTAGACTGACCAGGAGGTGGCGCAGTGGATAGAGCTTTGGACTGGGATGCGGAGGAGCCCGGTTCGAGACCCCAAGCTCGCCAGCTTGAGCGCGAGCCCATCTGGCTTGAGCGAAGGCTCGCCAGCTTGGACCCAAGGTCGCTGGCTACAGCAAGGGGTTGCTTTGGTCCGCTGAAGGCCTGCGGTCAAGGGACATGTGAGAAAGCAATCAATGAAAAACTAAGGTGTCGCAATGGCAACGAAAAACTAATGATTGATGCTTCTTACCTCTCTCCATTCCGGTCTGTCTGTCCCTATCTGTCCCTCTCTCTGACTCTCTCTCTGTCCCTGTTAAAATAAAAATACTATAGAGCTAAAATATGTTTTAAAATTTTAATATAATTTTTTTTAAGTATCTAGAATTGCACCTGTCAAGTTCTCACATGGTAAAGAACAGATATATCCTAGTCCTCTCTTGACGATATTTCAGAGAACTTTAAAAAATAACTGGAGCATGGCAGGGCATCACGCACACTGAACTGGAAGTAAAAAAACTTCAAGTTCATTTGTTTGCTCCCTGTATAGCGTTGGACTATTCCCTAACTTGTCTTTGTCTGTTTCACACTTCTAAAATGAAAAGGGTTAAAATATCCCTCAATAGCTTGGATTAAATGGAATAAAAAGAATCAGGGGCATGATCCTAAGTTAGACAAAAGGTAACAGAAAGAAAACAGGGCAGTAAACTGAATTTTCAGGAGGATGCACTGACTATAAATTAAGGAGAAAATAAGTGAAATTACTAAATAGAAACCTACAAGACATAGTTTTCAATATTTAGTTCACTGACTACTCTACAAAGTATTCAAAATGAGTTTTATATCTGATGTCAACTAGAATAACACCAGCTGCTAAGAAATTGAATAATAAAGACTGTAAGATGTATGATTATGTCATTGGGAACCAGGGAATTCTTTTAAAGTGAACAGAAGTATGGAAGAATTTTACACAATTTTTTTAAACTTCTCTTCCATTAACAGAGCAAAACTAACTTCCTTACATTATGCCAATGTGCTACCATTACGATCGCCTGTGCCCTGGGATCTGTATTTGGTCCCTATAAGCACAATCACATGTATGAAAGACATAGGGGTCACCTTCTAAAAACCCTTACCGTATTGATATGGGTGGTGAGTACACAATACAGTCTACAGATGATGTAGTACAGAATTGCCACACTTGAAACCTATATAATTTTATTAATCAATGTCACCCCAATGAATTCAATAAAATTTTTTAACAAACCGTTAGTGTAGCTCACAATTTCAGAGACCTGAGCTACATGCTGAGCTAATGAACTGATATGACCTGAGATCTGATTCCACTGCAGTAGCCATCAGGCTACAGTGGTAGTGTTACTTTACCAAAATAAACCCCTCCTCAATACGCAAAAGAGCCAAGCGTTCTTCCAGGTGCCAACTTCTACTCTCCTGGAATAAGATTCCACTCACAAAGTTAATATAGCTTTGAACTGTTTTCCTTTAGTAGGTACATATATTTAGATTCTACTAATCGTAAAATCCATTTTCAAAGCATAACCACACTGTTATATATACATACATATATACACGTACACATATATATATGTTGAATGTGTATGTGTGTGTGTGTGTGTGTGTGTGTGTGTATATATATATATATAGAGAGAGAGAGAGAGAGAGAGAGACAGAGAATGATGAGAGCAATACATGTTCATTGTAGAAAGTTTGGAAATCTAGAAAAGAATATAGAACAAACAAATACTACAATTCAAAGATGACCACTAAGAACAGCTGATAAATATTTTTCCTATCTCTTCTCTATGAAATGCACATACATTAATGGATTTTATCAATTTGAGATCCTACTAAAAAAATTGTGCAGCCTTTTAAATTTCTTTTTTTTGAAAAACTCCTAAACCATCATAATAGTTTTCACCGAATTTTTAATAACTGCATCTTAATTCCATTTAGCAGATATGCCATGTTTTAAAAAACAATCAACCATTATCTAAACTATTTCAAAGAATTTATATATAACAGTTAATTTTCCATATCAAATATTCAATGTGAGGAGATTATTTTCCAAGTGATTTTAGGCCCTGGCCAGGTGACTCAGTGGATAAACCATAGTCCCGGTGTGCCAAGGTCATGGGTTCAATCTCTGGTCAATGGATGTATGAGAAGTCATCAATGAGTGCATAACTAGATGGAATAACTAAGTGGAACAGTGAGTTGATGCTTCTCTCTTTCTCTCCCAAATCTATCTCTCTCAAATTAATGGAGAAAAATTGATTTTTCAGGTTCTTAGTAAATAAAAAATTAAAGTAGACAAAAACTTATACCATTGGAAATTTTGTAACCAACTCCCCCTTTATTTTATTGAAAAAAATCAAATATTGTTAAGTAGGGGCAAACTCCATTTTGCCTTAACATTCACCTTAGAATTTTAAGGCTGCATATCATAAATAATATAATCACAGGCATAATAAATGCTTGTATTCACTATTTATTATGATAAGTGTTTTGTAAAGAAATTCCCTCTAATCTTGACCACAACTCTATGATATAAGTATGGTATCTTTTACAAATTAAGAAACCTACTTTCTGAAAGGTTAAATAATTCATAGAACTAATAAATAAATCCTACCAAAACTCATAAAGTAGCTCCTGAATCCCATACTGAGCCAATGTTTGATGTTTATATACTATATATTTATATCTGTGTTTATGTACTATATGTATTTATATTTATTAACTGAACTTTAACACTACTGGAAACAAACTCCTACCACTACTACTGTTACCCTGTTATAGCATGGCAATTAGACAACCTTATATTTCACAAGCAAAGTAAAATACAAAACAGAGAGTTTTAATAATATAATTTTCAGAGCTGCATATTATATAATGATGTCTACTAATTTTTAAGGTGCTGCCAGTCCTAATTTTTTTCAATTGGTTATTCACAGCGAGCAGTGTGTTTCATTTGTTCTTTTTTAGTGTTTACGTTTTCTTTTTAATTGTTGTTGAATAGACATGTATTTGCATCCTTAAAAAATTAAAAGTATATTGTAAAAAGTCTTGCTCTAAAAGAGAATATAATAAAGTCTTGCCCCATCCTAACCCTCAATTGGCTTAGCTATGAACCCTTCCTAGGTACCCCCAAAATAAATAACCAGCTTATTGCTTTCTTGTATGTTTTTCATTATTTTTAATATAATTACCAGTAATTTCTATTTTTTGCACAAATGTAACTTATTTTATTCTGCTCTTGCTTATTTTTTTAACTTAGAACTCTACAGAAGTAGGCAAAAGTAGGTTTACAGTTACGACTACAGTACGTTAAAATATAAAATATTCTTATATATTTATTGTATTTATTTGTATAACTGTAAACCTACTTTTGCCTAACCCTGTATTTTGAAAATCTTTCCATATTCATAAGATTCCTCATACATTCCATTACTGATGTATTTATTTCATAGTCCTCCACTGATGAATGTTATCTGCACAATATTTCCTATCTTTTGCTATAACAATGCAGCCATGAATAAATTTGAACACTTAACATCATACAAATATAATGTTAAGATAAATTTGTAGCCTGACCAGGCGGTGGCACAGTGGATAGAGCTTCGGAAATGGGATGCAGAAGACCCAGGTTCGAGACCCTGAGCTCGCCAGCTTGAGCACGGGCCCATCTGGCTTGAGCGAAGGCTCGCCAGCTTGGACCCAAGGTTGCTGGCTCCAGCAAGGGGTTGCTTTGGTCCGCTGAAGGCCCGCGGTCAAGGGACATGTGAGAAAGCAATCAATGAACAACTAAGGTGCTGCAATGGCAACGAAAAACTAATGATTGGTGCTTCTCACCTCTCTCCGTTCCTGTCTGTTTGTCCCTATCTATCCCTCTCTCTGACTCTCTCTCTGTTCCTGTAAAAAAAAAAAAAAAAATCATAGAAATAGGAATACTAAATCAAAGCTCATATGCATTTGTTTCAACTTACATCTATATGAATTCATACCACCATCAACAATGTATAAAAATCCTAGTTTCCCTGTAGCAATGCCAACAAAGTATGCTATTATACATTTGAATTTTTGCTACTATACTATATTTTTTTAACGCTGCCAGTATGGTGTTAAATTAGTTTTATTTTGAAAGAAGGTGAGAATCGCTTTATATGTTTAAAGGCCAGTGGTATTTTTCTGTGAACTATGTGTTCATATAACCAAAATTACCTTAGGTGCTGTCCCCTTTGTCAATTACCAGGAGCTCATGCATATTAGGAAGATTAGATCTTATTCATAATGAGTTACAATTTTTACCTCCAACCTATTTATCTTTCACTTTGCTAATATTTATTTGCCATGGAGAAGTTTTAAAATTTTATAAATTTAAATACATTAATCGTTTTAAATTGCCTTTGGATTTTGGATTTTATTCAAAAGGCCTTCTCCTCAGACCACACAAAATTCATATTATCTTCTTCTACTTTTATGGTTTCATCTTTAACATTTAAATCTTTGTTCCAATTCCTGACATTCAGTATAAGATATGGATGATGAGTCAACTTGTCAAAGAATACAGTATCTCTTCCCATCTTTAGTGTTCTGAATATTCTTTAATATGAATATTACGCAATTACATAAAACATGTGTTAATTTCAAACTTCCCTATTTCTGACTTAATTTGTTGTCTGTAATTATTTCTCAAGTGATTCTCTGAGGATAGTGGATATGAAATCTTATCTGTAAATAGCAATTACTTTACTGCTTCCTTTCTTTTTTTTTTTAGATTTTATTTATTCATTTTTAGAGAGAGGGAAGAAAGCGAGAGAGAGAAGAGAAGAGAGGAGCAGGAAGCATCAACTCCCATATGTGCCTTGACCAGGCAAGCCTGGAGTTTCAAAGCAGAGATCTCAGCATTCCAGGGTGACACTTTAACCTCTATGCCACCACAGGTCATACTTGTTGCTTCCTTTATAACTTTTATATGCTACTTTCTTCTTTTTATCTAATGCAGTGGTTCTTAACCTGGGTTCTATCGAACCCTAGGGGTTCGATGAGTCGGTCTCAGGGATTCGGAGAAACCTCTGCCGTGGAGGCCAGAATAAAGTAATACCGTAATTTGTTGTGAGTTCATGCACTTTGTTGGTTTTGTTCTTTGAGCAAGGTGATGTTCATACACGGCTTATTTTGTGCATCAGTAAAGAAACATATAACTATGTCTTGAATTTGGAAAAAAAATCATATTTTATTTATCACTAAAGAAGGGTTTGGTGAATACGCATATGAAACTGGTGGGTTTGGTACCTCAAGAAAGGTTAAGAACCACTGATCTAATGGCATTGGCAATTTCCTCCAGCACAATCGTAGTAACAGTAAAGGAAGTGAGCCAAGTTTGTTCTAATTTCTGATGTTAGCGGGTATGCATCGTGTTTTTCATCAATCATAAGAGTTTTGGAGAAATATATATATATATATATATATATATATATATATATATATATATATATATATCCCATTGATGAAGTCTCCTGAAAACCTATTTTATTGATAATGAAGAATGGTTATTCATTTTTATCATATGTCTTTTCAGTATCCATAAAATAATCCCATTATTTTTATATTTAGTTTAATATGATAACATTGGCAAATTTCCTGCTAGTGAACCATCTTTGCATTGTTGAAATAAATACCATTTGTTGATAATGTATTATTCTTGAATAGAATCCAAATTACTAACTTATATTTTAGGAATTGCCACTTATTTTGGACTACGGTTATTATCTGACAGTATTAAGAGGCCAAGTGTATAAGAGGCCAAATCTTACAGCAATAAAAAATTACCAACCAGACAATTTGGGGAGGACAACTTAAATTTAGGTTGGGAATTTATAAACTAATTGATTATATCAAACAGCTACAGTTCCACTGATTAAGAACGATGTGACTAATATTTTCAGTCATATTCCACAGGGAAATTATATATTCAGGCTGTTAGTCTTCTGTGAGGGGATTTTTAATTTTAATAATACATTCACTCAACTTAATAATGAGTTACTGAACACCTCCTTTCAAGGCACTGAATGACTCTATAGTGTAGTTCAGTAGTTTACAAATGTTTTTCACTTACATACCAATCAGAAATACATTTTTTATTGCAACTCAATATATATGTATATCTATTTGTGTCTAAATACAGTGCATGTTTATAAAAATGGTTTCAAAAAACAATATGCATTATATATAATGTATTCACACATTGATCTATTTTTTATTCCATATCACTTTTATTAAAATGCTATTTGAAACACATTATATTGATTTCTAGCCCATAGTAAATTAGAATTTGTAGTTTGGGAAAAATTGTCATACTAGCTAAGAACAAGGATTCTGGAGCCACACTACCTTGGCTTGAATCACAGCTCTACGTCTTAATGGCCCTAAATTGTACATTCGTGTCTCATCTATAAGACTAGGGCAACAGTATCCATCTCATAATGTTTTATGAAGATTAAATGAGTCAAAGCTTGCAAATGCATGTTTCATGAATATATTTGACTGGTTTAATAAAATATTACCCTTGACCCTACAGTTGCCAAAAGCAAAAGAGCATCCCTAAAATACAGAAGCTGAGAAAAAAAAATCATCAACAACACGGACATTCCACCATCTATTAGAAATGAGTACGAATATTCCAATCTGATCTAAATGTCTAATCTGAACTGTGTCATCCCTTCCAAGGCCTTGGAGATAATCAATAAATATGCATTAAGGTCTTCGTTTTATTCTCCCTTTATATACAGATGCACATAAGTTCTTTTAGGGGCTTTATATAACCAATAAGCCTGCTTGAAAATTATGATTTACCAGTACACTATAAAGAAGTCACCATATGTATGATTCTCATACACTTTTTTACTATTCCACAGTCACATATAAATATTTCTGGTAGATGTAGTCCTGTGCTCCAGATCTTCAAATTTTTAAATTGGACATAAAACATTTTGATGTCACATTTCCTAAAGATATTTATGAATACTTTCTGGCTTATTGCCCATCCCCTTTTCCTTATTGCTTCTGATTCAGTAGTATAAGAGGTAACAACATACTCAACACAAGTACTAGCTAAGAACATATAACGTAGGTATGTCATCAGGAACTCAGTGACCAAGTCCTGGAATCCATGGGTTCAATGTCTTTTACCCAGAACTCCTACTGGAGAACTGTTGGAAGTAAGAGAATAAAGATGAACAAATATTTACTTAAGGAATAGAGAAAGCTTTCTTTTTTAAGATTTATGTGCAAATTCTTTTCATTTCTTTTCAAGTATAGGTTACATTCAATATTATTTTGTATTATTTTCAGATGTACAGCATGTCGTTAGAAAACCATAAACTTTACAAAGTGTTCTCCCTGATGTTTGCAGTACCCACCTGGCACCATATATAATTATTACAATACTATTGATTATATTCCCTGTGCTGTACAGTGTGTCCATAAAGTCATGGTGCACTTTTGACCGATCAAAAGTGCACCATGACTTTACGGACACGTTGTACTTTATATCCTGGGACTATTTTGTGTCTATAAAATTTGTAGTTCTTATTTCCCTCTGGAAACCATCATTCTCTTCTCCGTATCTATGAGTCTGCTTCTATTCTTTCCTTTTATTTTATATGCAAATTCTTAGGGGTTTCAAAATGAAGTGGAGATAGTCATGTGATAAAGATCTTTATGAAAGGGTAGATGTAGCCAGTGATCATTCACACAGTAATAAAATACGTAATGAGTCTTTCTATTTTACCCACTAAGACTAATCTATACCTATGCTGGCTCTTGGCCAGCTGTAGCAAGGGACAGTCTAGGAAATACACAATGGCACAACTCTACATCTGTCTATAATAGGCAGAGAGACCATACCCTTTACAGTATTTAGGTGTACAGACATCTTAAATGTAGCCTGGAGGCAAGAGTAATCTCATTCCCTGCTTAACTCCCAGCATTCCAGGGCCTCTCCAACAGGAACTGTGGTGCTAATAGAGAACAGATATTAGACATAATTTCACTGTTTCATCAACTTTTGGGATCTATCCACTATATCTATCAAATGATATAGATATTGAGGCTCCCTCTAGTAAACATGCTACATTAATTTCAAGTACAATATCAAGAAGCCCCTAACTATGCAAGTGTCTACTTCTCCAACAAACGGAGTCATATCTGAAAGTTCGTTTACTGTTGAAGTAAAAAGTTTTGCTCCGCCCCCTATCCAGTCGTATCTACTGACATTTGGCACATTTTTTTCACCTAATTGTAGTGAAGAGATGGAGAAAAGTGTGTTTTGTTTAGTTTTAGCACATTCCTAAGACTGACTAGGATTATATTCTTAAATTTGGCATATACTCAGCAAGGAGGAACAAGGAACACAAGTTTGATAGAAATAAAGCTAAATGGATAATTTTATGCTTATCACATAGACGACAAGTGCTAGCAGGCTAAGAGAACACCTGTCTCCCACTGAAACTACACCACCACCCTCCTCCTAATATACCTATAGCAATCAGTCCTGCTTAATGCAGAATTGTTCTCTGCCCTTAAATGACTTCCTGAATTCCTTCAACACTGATAACCAACTCCAAAGTTTAGGTTCAATAACTGCTGACTGAAATTTTTAAATATATTTCAATTGTTCGTATTTGCTGATTACAATAAGGTTTCTTGAAAAAATCCGCTATCTTTAGCTTCTTCAGGGAAATCTAAAATCTAACCTTTCTCTAAAATAAAAAGGTGTGTGTGTGTCCGCACTGTAGCAACAAAGGTGTTTTTAAGTCTGACTAGTACTCTGATAGTTTTAATTTGATAGATTCTAAATAGAATTACTATAAAAAAATCTAAGAGCATTTTGATTTAAAAAAACTATGTGAGAAAGACTAAGTTTGGGTTTGTTTATTTTACTTTCATGTTTTAGCCACTGATTCCTTGTTGAGTGGAATTAAAATGTAATTATTAATTATCAGATTACTTGACTATGTGATACACATAATTGTACAAACTGAATGCACTCATAAAGTATATGAAAAGGTATGTGAAGATCAGGTAAGAAATTCCTCATAGAGTCCCCCCCATGTGTGAATCTGACCCTCCAAGGCATCTAATTTAATGACTTTGATCCAAGCATAAGCCTCTTAAGAAACAGAAACATAAACCTATTCAAGAAAAGCTTTCTAGAATTAAAGCAAATGCATATTAACTCTTAAAACCTGCAATAGAGCAGTTTCAATCATGCTCTAAGAAGGCAACATCACAGCCAAATTAAACAATGGTGCACTCAGTAGCTGTGTAAAAGCTGTGTAATAAATATATACAATCTCACACATTATGATGTCATATCTCATTTTGTTGTATAGGTCTAAATCTAATTTTATTCACTTGACATTCAATGACTGTATTGAACTTTTAATTTTTGCAAGATGCTAGCCTAGGAAAATAAAATTATATGGTTTTATGCCTTAGATATGAACTGGCCTTAATTTGAGGTAGGAGGAAGGGAATCAGTGACCGGGAGGAAAATGAGACTTCTAGTGCCCTACTGAATAAACATGCTATCCTAAGTAGCTCAGTAAAATTCTACAGTCTTGAAACAATGGAAGAATGAAACCTCAAATGGAATACTTCCTTTTGTTTCTCAGCCACCCTGGGAAAATGCCTGTGTTCATAGTGAGGTCTCTCAATATGATAGCAGACTAATCGGTACAGGTTCTTGAGATAATGGCAGCTCACCTGGCAAAGCAGGCAGCCTGCCCATCAACTTCAGATCCACATATCTCCCGAATTACAATCAGAGACTGTGTTCACACCCTGAAACCAATCCATCACTCTCATCTCCTGCCTTAAAAATAAATTAAAGGGATAGGTGAAGGCACTGCATGACTCAAACCATGTGGATTTCAACAACTATGTCCTATTTACTCTCAGGGAATAGTCAGATGGGGCATTGGACCCAGCTTTTCCCATCAGAACTAAAAGATAATTTCTATACTACATGCCAACTCTTAGTGAACTAAGAAAGTCTAGTCGTTTACACAGTACACTAAATACTTAGATCTTACTTGACTTGAAAACATTTCTGAACAGAAATAGCTATTTCAGAATCACATTGCTTGGGTGTATGATGGACAAACAATAGCTGTGTAACATCAGTTTTCTTACTTTGTACACAGGTACACAGAGACAGGATAAAATGCTTAGATATACCAAAGCACTGCCTGAAACTCTTAATAAGAAAGAATAGCAGATGATACTTTGCTGACTTTCTGGTAAATAACATTATTTGTAGAAAAAACAAAGTCATGTCATCAAAATCTTAAGTGACAGACTCTCCATTGGTTATAGGAGCACAAGAAAAGATGTATCAGGAGGCTCATTAGCATAGAGCATAATAGTCTGTAGTTGTTAAAAAACCTAATGTCTACATGTGCTTAGTGACACAAAACAGTGTTCACAAGGTGTACTATTGGGGGGAAATCATATAATAAACAATTTTTATGATAAGATCCCAGCCATTCCTGTGTTTACATGGGAATAGAAAATGACCTAGATAGAAATCGTTTGAGTTGTTAAATTATATGCAAAGCACTTATAACAATGCCCGATACGTAGTAAATGCTATATAAGAATCTCTACTATTACTGTTTGGCACAGTAATTGGCTCTGATTGTAAAATTATGAGTCATTTTCCTTTGTTATTTACTTATGCATATTTACTTTCCCCCTTAATTAACCTGCATTCACTTATTAAGAACATTTACAATAGAATATATAATTAAGATCAACCTTATTAAAAACCATCATTTTCACATCCAGTAATCCCAATCCAAGAAAACGAACCCATATCATAAATCCTTCAAATAAATGTATACCCAATAATTTTTACTCAATGGCATTTAAGGTAGAATTTGGTATGAAAAAAAAAGCTCAGAATTAAAGGTATATAGGAAAGGAAAGAAACATTAAAAGGTTTGACATCTGAGTTTTCTGTGCTGTACTATGAAAAAAATATGTTCTACAGAAGTTCCTGACCTCAATAAGAAAAGCCATGTGTAAACGACACTGTCTCCCTAACACAGAAAGCAGCAGGAGCCAGTGCCATTCAAACAAGTTATTTACTAACAGCATTTCACATTTATGCTATCACTTACTAGGTGTCCCAAACTCTGCTGAGAGCTTCATGCTTCATCTCATTTAATCCTCCCAATAGCCTTCTAAGAGAGGTGTGCTTTCCAAACTTGAAGGCAGAGGGAGATGAAGCACAGAGAGTTTAAGTAACTTATCCAAGGTCACACAGCTGGTTAGTGGAGCCAGGATTTGGACATAGACAGACTCTCAGCCCCAGCTTCCAGGCACTCGTTATTGAACATCCCTATGTGCAAAATGCTAGACACATCATGGAACTGATGACCACCCCAACGCTCAAGACCCCTGATCTGCTAAGACCTGGATCTCTTACAATTACTCTCAGTTAATCCTCTTCCAACTTTCAACCTGAGCCCCTACCTCAAGAACCACAGTCATTATAACTGCATTTACCGCAACTATCATCAGAACTCTAATTGCCAGAGCTCTGGTCCCACTCCTGGCTATACAGGGGGAAATGTATTCTTCGCATTCTGACTTGTGATTTAAAGTATATTTCCTCATAAAATGTTAGTGTGTATAATACTTGTCAATATTATTGATCAGATAAATGTTACATTAACTAAGCCTTTTTATTGGTTATTCTGGAAATTTGAGCACCATTTTACCATGGTTTCAAATAAAAAGTATATTCTTTTATGGCAGCATTTTATTTTTAATACAAAATGATAGAACTTTTCCCCCTTTTAGAGCCCAGTTTTACAACACATATAACTTATGTAATCACCCCCATAATCAGGATACAGAACAAAAATATACTGCTAATAAAAGAGGCTTATCAACAAACTTAAAAGCAATCCCTGTTGTAGTATAAGTAGTTCTTGTTCTGTGTCTTCCAACCAATAAGGTTTTCCCCTCTTCCTAAGACAAATGCATTGAGTACAAAAAATAGAAAGGCTTGGCATATTTTTACGAAACATATTTTTACAGCTGTGGCATTTTATTCTTTACAGATATTTAGAGGCTGAGGTTTTATAGGGGCTCTATCAAAACAGGTGCAATTCTTTCCGTGGCAGAGTTTTGACAAGTGTGGGAATTATGAAAGGAGCACCGTTCCCACTCTACACGTCTGGACACTGCTAACCCACAGACAAGGGCTGGGTGGAGGTCTCCGGGCTGACACGGTCATGTATAGCTTTATCCAACATTCAAAGACACTGGTGAATGTGTTCTGTATTTGTACAACTATAACCCAAGTTTCTTATATTAAAACAAACCAAAAGTAAACAATGCCAACTCCAACAAACAAAAAAGGTAGTCTCGAATCTCATTATTAGCTCAAGCTTTGTATGGGTGGTAAAAGCTACCTGAGCCTTTCTCCCCTCACAACCCCCAAATTATTTGGTACAGGATCAAAGAATGGCCAGCGAGTCACTTCTAGATCCTAACATTCTCTAGTTCTTTTCTAACCACAAAGTCAGTGTTCGTATTCTGAATTCATGGGGGGACAAAAATCTCAACTTGGGTCTGGTACCACCTGTGGGCTATGAGAAGTTACTTCTGTGTTATTTATCTGACAGAAGGCAAATGAATAATAGTCCTGGTCCTATACTTCTCCATACCCTCCAGTGTGATATGCTGCCTGCAATTCCCATTATTAGAAATATCTTACAACAACGTGAGACTTCTATTTCTAGAAAAACCTCTACTAAAGCATATATGCTACTATTTAAGACAACAGTCATATATTAAACTATGTCATTCTGAAATCTCAGCTTTAATTGAGTGTACTTGAATTGTTCTATAATGGGACAGAAAGCAAAAAGAGTTCCTAGTGCCATAGACAGATATTGATTTGAATGAAGAGGGATTGTGGAGATATATATGAGACTCACGCAACCCTGAGAGGAAGCCAGGACTGAGCAGCAAGAAAGTACCACAAGGGAAGTGGGTTTCTACAGGGGAGTGTGAAGAAAGAAGAAAGAATAGCAAAAGGGGCCCAAAGATAATTCACTAAAGCTGGCCTTATCTCCATAACCTTTGCAGGGGCACTGGTGGCGTGCCCCTTCCTGCGTTCTAAGTACTCTTCCCACCACAATCTCATTTTTTTAAATGAAATAGGTCAACTTAATAAAGGGCAAATGACAGAGCTGAAACAAATGTCCCTAGGTTTAGCCGGAGGAAGTTTCAATAGAAGTCTAAAACCATGAGCCAGCACAAACAGGACCCATGAAAGTGTGGGAGAGAAGAAACATGAGAAGGACAGAGAAGAAAGGGTGTACCACTGTTATTATTCTGCTGCAGATGACACATAAAAGGAAGTCCGTAGGAATTTTGCTTATTAATAGTCTAGCCTACTATGAGGCCCAGCCACAGACGTTCCATCTTGGCTGGCTCCAAATTACAAAAATAACCATGAAGCAAGACCTTACTAGGCTCAAGTGCTGGGCATACGACTTGAGAGATCTGGATTTGGAGGTCGCCATCCTATATGGATCTGTGCTGCACTCTGTTCACAGAAGGGCAGGTGATACCAGATCAAAACTGGACTTTACTGCTTATCTACACCTGCAGCTAAAGGAGATCCCGCCACCTCTCTTTCTTCAAAGGCAGCCCCCCACAACCAGCCACTTCACCCTTACTCATTTGGTCATGAAACATTGGGAAGGGCTGCACCCACTTGTGGCAGGGACAGTGGCATTAGTACAGGTACAGAGATGAACAGGACACAGTTTCTGCCCTGGAAACAATCTAATACAGGAGACAGACATAAAACTATTAACCACAGAATGTGGTAAATAACATAACGGAAATATGTACATAGTGCTACTAGAATACAGGGGAGTGACTAAAGTTTAAAAAAAAACAGTAACATTTAAGAAGAATTAAGAATTTGCCTGGCTAACAAAAAGGGACACAAATACAAGGAAAAGGGTTATGCAAAGATAAAGGATCATCAAAGAGCATATGTTCAAGATACGGCAAGAGTCCGTGGTTGAAACATGGTGTACGTGAAAGGGAGTCCTAAGAGACTAAAATAAAGGGCTAGATTGTGTTGTTTAATAAAGGGAGTAGCAAAACATGCTAAAGGGCTTATTTTATTAGTTCTTTATAGGTAATATAACATTTTAACTGCCCACGGGTCAAGGGAGCCATGAAGATTTTCAATAAGGGGAATGACAGATTTGTATTATAGAACTAGGTGACAAGGACTATAGAAAGGAAATGATTAATTCTATGACTAGGAGTTAGGATAAGCTCTGGTTCTTCCTAAGAAATCTGTGTATCCTCTGCCTTAATCCTGCGGATATAATTGGAAAACTGTTTTGTTTGCCCAAATATATCAAACTCACATCTAAAATATCCAACTGATACTTTATTTAATTTCTCTACGCTAAATTTCATTCTCTTTAAAGGAAGAATACCTTCTACATTCTTTTATATCCTCTATACAAAATTTTTCATAAAGTATTCAATAAATATTCACTAATTGACTTAGATAATTATCCTATAGGGTTTATTCTGTAAATCAGTTTTATGTTTTCTTATTCTGTTTCTACATATTCTATTATCTCTATTGATTGCATTCTGTTCTCTGATTCTGGTTCTAGTCTATTTCCACAGACTATTGGAGAAATATAAGGTCAACCAGGTAAGTGTTTGCACAAGTGCATTTAAAATGTGCATCTCTTCTTTCCTTTTGGTTTCAACTCATGGGGATACGGCTTCCTATCTTAAAAGCAAATCAGCACTTGGGTGCCACGCTGATACCATTAGCTATATTTCTTACTTTCAGTAGTAATTCAATGTGGAAGTTGGAGTCCCTGTAAAATTGGTTAGCAGATCATACAGAAAAGTCTTGGAATTCCACCAATATTTCTTTTTTCTTACGTTCAGGGTTGTTATAATAAGTGAAAGGAACCTAATGGATTTTTTTGTGACTGCTCTTGGAATAATTGCTCTTGGAAGACTGGTCACTAAATATTTTGATAGCTTCTTTGAGGTGCACTAAAAAAAGCACTACAATATATATAGCAAAAGCATTTTATAACCATATTTAAGCATTGCTTAATACAAAAATGCAACAATGTTTAAACATGCATTGCTTAATATGATCATTATTTTTGTTTTTTGTATAGACAGCTAAGTCGAATAATATGTTACCACTCTTAAGAGTTCCTTCTCAGTTTGGTTAGAACTGAGCACTAATCAGCTGCTGAAATCTAAACTGATTATTTCTGAAGTGTCAACAGATGCACAGGCTCCCTGGCTGAAACAGAAACATGTGTCTACTTTTCGTAAACAGGCTAAAGGAACACAACTGATAAAGACGTGGACAGAGAAAATACTCAGTCCCATAAAATGCAGTGTGAAAATGTTGCACATAGTTTGATAAAAAGTCCCAACCAAAATAACCTGAAAGACCAAGAAAAGGGAGAACGACCAAATGTGGGTAGAGGAAAAGAAAGAAGAAAGAAAAAGTCAAGATCTTTTGCCTATGGCAATAAAAAAACCTGTTATATATTTATACATATCAGTTTTTTGTCAGGGTTTTCCTTTCTTTTTTCTTTTTTGGAAAAGAGCAACCTCTACCTTCCTTCTATCCTCTGCAAACCTTGCAGACACACACATTCAGTCACGTGTCCCCGCATGCTATCAGGATAATTCCAGAGCTCCTTGGAGCAACCACTATCTTCTGTCCCAATGCTGTTCTTTCCAATTCCCCACTTGATACCAGAGGCATACAACGGAGATACAGCAGATTCGGTTCAGACCACAGCAAGAAATGAGTCTCATAATAACGACAGTCATAATCTTTTCTCTGGCGGAGTGCCCTCCCTTCAATTTGTAAAAATGCCACATTTGTGAAGCGCACTAAAGCAAAGTCCAGTAAAACAAGGTATGCCTATATTTCGGTGTTTCCTAAACTTGTCTGGTCACCAAAAAACCACAGATTCCTTCCTTGAAGATTTTGATTCTGTACACCTGGGGTGAGGTCTGGGACCCTATGTTTACAAGCACCCCAGAATGATTCTTATAATCAAGCAAGTTTGGAAAACAAGACTCCATGACATAGCTATTTTGCAACGTCTCTTGCCATTGATGATCCAATGTGAATATGCTCAAGTAGCCTTAGCGAAGCTGCAGTGACATAAATGAATGGGTGAACACATTTTGCACACATACACCCAACCATTTACTAGCCAGTGAATCCCTAATTAGACAACTCTCCAACATAAAGCAGAGCTATCTATGCCTGATAAAACCTAGCCTGACTAAATCAGGAGAAATTCCACCCTACACAAGGCTAGCTTTGCCACAGGCGATCTGGGATACTGGCCCATCTCAGCAGCTGGAGGGTCAGCTCCTCCCCAAGTGTTCACACAAAGACAAAGCCAGCTAATTTCTTTCTTAAATGTGAATGAGTCACCATCCTGACAATTTAGATTGCTTAGGTGTACATATTGAAATATATGCTTCCCGGCACAATTCCAGATCCAATTACAATAGTAAATCCAATAAAGGACCAGTTAAACTGCCACTCGGGCAAGGGAGCAATATGGAGTCATCAGCCAATTCAAATGACCTCAGAGGAAAAAATGTGGATGCCTAGGACCCTTGTCAGGGGATTCAGAATTCTTTTTCACCTAGAAATCTTGTGTAAGAAATTTCAGCCGGAAAATTTTGGTAAAGCTTCCACACCCGAAGGTAAACGAATCCCTGAAAGATCATTCCATTCCCTCCATATAAGTTTTCAACACCTCGATATCCCTCTTCACTTTTAAATCCCACTTTTGTCTCAAAGCATCAAGTTGTAGAGTAATATAGCAACTACTCAAAATTCTAAGCACAGAGCCAAAACTTTACATTGCATTTCAAATGGAAACTTAATCAATGAATTTCTGTCTTCAAAACATGCAGTTTCCAGGCAAATCAGCATTTTAACTCTAATTTAATCTGAACTGTTAAATAAAATACAATGTTATTAGAGGGTAAAATACCTAAAAGTAACATTAATAAGATGTAAATTACTGACAATATAGTCAGAGCCTTTTGTTAGGTTTTGTGTTTGTTTACTTAACCATACTTAGATGATTTACCTGTCACTGGGTGCAGAAGTAAAGAGACAGGACATATTCATTAAGCATCACTGTTATGGAAAAGAAATTATGATAATCTTCTAAAGACAGAAGCCAACACAAACTTTGGAAAACCTACATGAAATCCTAATCTACACATACTAATATAAAACAAAGCATCCCAAACTCCCCTTAGATATTTAGTCTGTGTCTTAATTAAAGCAGTATCATTCCAGCGAGGCAGATGAGGGCTCAATATAAAGAACTTCCTAAGAATTAGAGCTGATCAACAATGCACCAGAGAGCTTCTTCCTCTAGCACTGGAGCAGTCAAGCCACATCCCAGGGACCACCTGTCATGCATGCTGTCAAGGATATCCAAGCTTTGTTTAGGAAGTTGTTCTAAATGACCTCTGGGGTCAATTCCAAGTCAGTGTTTTGATTCGCCGGGGTTATTCTCAGTGGTGAGATGAATGACATGAGTATGCACATGCACACACACACACACACACACACACAATTTGTAGCTCCAGAAGAGAACTTGGAAGCTGATCTTTTTAAATGTGATTTTATAGGTAAAAATCAAAGGATGAATCAGCTTACATGCTCAAACTGACACTTCAGAGAGGAGAGAAAAGGAAAGAGATACAATTTTGTTCTACCTCAGAATTCTCTTTGAGTCAAAGAACAAGCCCAAGTCCTTGGTGACCTCAAGTATATGCTTTAACAGGCCCCAACAATCAAGGTCCTGGGACAGACTGGGAGCTAAGAAACCATGGAACATACCCGGATGCGTCATTTCTCATAAAAACATGTCCGTCATGCAAAGGACCTTCCCTGCTCTCAGGCCTATTCAGTTTCTCACGTGAGTAAAATACAGGGCAAGTCTGAACCTAGTACTTTCCTGAAAAAATATACAAGAAAACAAACAAAAAGAGTACTAGACATCAGCTTCTCTCAGGGGTAGGATTAGCCTGGGAGTTTCCAGGTAATTCAACTTATCAATTGACAGGCTGGAATCTCTACCAGTTTTGAAATAGAAAAAAAGGAGACATAGGGTCCAATACAGGCAGCTCCTGATCCCCTTTGACCTAATATAAGCTATCCTCTTGAATGTCACCTAGCACTTACATGTAATCAATCAAGTCAGTTTTTAAAGCAAAGCCTGTTTTTCTTTCTGTATGCTTTGCTTGCAACTTCAACTCTTAAACCCATTCTTTTCCCCTGAAAGGAATTGCTGCTGTATGGATAGCAGGTTTCACAATCTAACAAGACTTCGTTAACTTTTGAACTTTATTGAAGTGCTATGCTAAATATCTTGGAAGGGTTTGTTAGGGGATTTATCAGAATGAACCAGAGAAATAAAACAGATACAGGTATAAAAGCTACATCTTCGGCTGTAGTGTATTTAACATTGGCAAGTTTTTACTTAATATCAAATGATCAGCATCCTCCCATTTAAATTCCCGTCAAAAGATAGACCCCAAATAAAATATTTTTCTTCCTTTTCCTAGTTCTTAGTAGAGTTTTTCTTAATAATTTCTCTTGAATGCTGAAACAGAAATGTTCTCCAGGGACAGAAATCAAACATAGACATTTCTACCAATACAGCTATGAATAACATTTAAGTAACCATAGTTAAGAAATGACAAATATCCCTAAATACTATTGCCCCCTGTCAGATTAACCAAAACTGATAACATTCAGTGTTTGTCAAAAGTAACAAAACAGGGGCTCACACACCACTTGTATGGAAATCAGTAGGTTTTTCAGAGCCCAATCTGACCCTACTTTATCCACCAAAATTGTCACTGTGCAGATTTCTTATCATAGAAAATCTACAGCCTAGTTGACCCGAGGATATAGGCTAAAGTAAATGATGAACAAGGACCTTCATGCTAAACACTGTGTATGTAATAGCAAAATCCTAGAAACTAAATGTTTATCACTGAAGAACTGGCTAAGAAAATCGTAGTATATTCCCAATATATAATGGAATTATAAGTGTTAATACAAAAAAAAAAAAAATCCCAATTGAAAAATCAAGCCATGACTCAGAATGCACAGTGTAATCCTATTTGCATTAAAATAAAAAGAAAATATATGTATACAGATGTAGTAATCTACAGACTAGCTGAACTAGCATTATACTAAACCTACCAGTAAAAACTAAGTACAAGAAGGATAATTGAGAAATTGGCAACAGAAGAAATTGACGGCTGCAATTACCTGGGCAGTGGTGCTTTTATTTTTCATTTTGTATCTTTCTTCCCTGTTTTAATGTTATACTCTGTTCCTGTTATCATTTTTATTTCTAATCTTCACTTAGAGGGCTCCTCGGCCCCAAACCATGGCCGGGTTTTGTAACAGTGGCCACATCCCCCCTGAGGGATGAAGCTTGCTCCCACACCCACCATCCCCAGCACTACCATGCCATAACACCAAAGTTCCAGTTCGGAACTTACGCAATGGATGGTTTCAGACCGACATTTCCCCCACCACCTTTCTCTTTCTTCACATCCTTAAGTTATTTGTGCTGATTTCTGTCTTTTCTGTCTCTCTGTCTCTAAAACAGAAGCTCCTCTGAGAGCAGTGTCAATGTTGTCATGATCGTGGCTTCCCCCAATGTAATCGAGCACGGTGCTTAGTAGGTACCAGGAGTAAATAAATGTTAGATTTGTTTTTTATTGGAAGATTATAGCTTTATGGTTAAGATTTTATTTTAAAAAGAAAAACCTACCACTCTCTTGACCATGTAGATTTAGCAAAAAAAAATTAAAAATCACCTCCATATTACTGGAAAATAGACTGAGGTACTTTAAACTTATAAGTTGTTCGTCATTAAACCACTAATTAAAAGATGGAGAAAAGGAGAAGAAAACATTTAAAAAGGCCTAAATGATATTTTTAAGACTTAAGAAAATGCAGCCTTTTATTAGGTATGCTATGTGGCAACAGAACAGAGTCCATGAAAAAAAGAATCTTATTGAAGAAAAGAATATTATAAATCCCTTCGTTTCCAATAATGTCAACTACATTTTTTTTTTTTTTAAAAAAAGGCACTGGTTTCAGCTCTGGGTACACATTTATAACAGTGAATAGAAACTACACATCAGAATGGAATGATTATTGATTTCTTAATGGATTACTGCTGCACAAATTTACACTCACCAAGAAACCATCCATCTTTGGGTAATAATTATAAACCTATCACAGTACATACAGCATTCTGACTGAATTGAAACTTACTGCTATCTGCCGGGAAATGACCAATTTTCTATTTCTCCAGCTCCAACCACAATACAGAATGGTGAGCAGCTACTTACATCAAATGCTATTATAGGACATGGTTTGTAACAGCCACAGCATGCTCCATCTGTAAATTGCTATTAGAGAGGTAAACAATCAGGTCCTGGTGGACTTTTTTTCTTATTATTCATTAGCTAGAAAAACTGTAAATAAAAATGGGCATAAGGCAGTTATACTTGTCAAAGACCTATCATTACTGGCAGGTTGTGGAGAAGGGGTCAAGGGCAAACCATACATTAGCTGAAGTCATGCTGTTCTGACTTTTCATTCTAATTTCAAACCTCTCCCAAAATGTGCATCAGAAGTGCCAAACCACTAAGTTATGGAGGTTAGGTCTCTTTCTAAACCCCATGTATGTTCTCATTGAATTGCATTTTTACTAAAAACAAGTGGAACAACATTACTACTAAGATATTATTTTCCAAAAAGAAAACCACGTTACATCAGTTTTATCTACCAGTCTTTAATCACTGGATAATAATGTTATCCAGTATTAATCAATTTAGTTGCTAATTCTCATATTTTCCAACTGTAGGGTTTAGATTACATCATTTCCTTCCAGACAGTTAACCCCATTCTGAACACCTTATCAATTGATAGTATGCCCACACAGTTATGGCATGAAGATTGTTAATCCACCCAAATAAAGGTAATTTGGAATTGATAATATACCGTATTTCTCCATGTATAAAATGCTTCCATGTATAAGACGTCCAAAATTTGAAAAAAAGTATTAAAGTTATTGAACTCAAGTTTTATTCATCATAAAATTAAAACAACTCTTCATCACTGTCAAAACTCCCATCCATTAGCTTGTTGTCTTCATCTGTGTCTGATGATGAATCACTGTCTTCAACAATGAGTGCAAAAACAAGCACAAAAAAGTGGGAAATGCAAAAAAATCTACAACCACTGTATAAGGTGCACCCAGTTTTTAGGCCCCAAATTTTGGGGGGGAAAGGTGTGTCTTATACATGGGGAAATACAGTACTTGTTTTCCTTTGATCTAATGATCCTAATCTAGCATCAGAATTTTTGGTTAGATGTATCAATTTTCTTTTCTAAAAAGTTATAATTTGTAATTTTCCCACCCAACTAACTTAAAAAAAATGTGTTATTTCCAAAACATCCTAGGAACTAAGGAAATAAGATTTGATTAGTTTTATAAAGCATTCCCTTTCCTAAGAGACTATTATTAAATTACCATGATAATCAGCCATAATAATTAAAATACTATTAAATGTAATATAAAATTAAATAGAAAAGTTAAATAAAGATACCATTATAAAGTAAAATAGATTTGTGAAAGACCACATGATTTTGTGAAACAGAAAATTTGTAAATGGCAAACTTCTTTTTTGTTGTTGTTTATTTCTTTGTTTAATAGAAAAAGACTATTATAAATGAATGACAAGCAAATCAGGAAAATAAACATTCTCTAGAAGGCAAGAGATAACTTTAGACTGAGTTGCTATTACTTATATTTCAAGTAGGAACCATCACTAAGAAGTAAAAAAAAATATGTGCAAATATTTATAATATATAAACAGTTAATTGTGCCAGAAAATTAGCTAAGTAAGCACTTTCTGCTAAGTTACTGCATTTAGTTCTTAAAACATTATAATAGGTATTATATTAGAGCTGAGGGAACTGAATGTTAAGAAGTCCAAGGAACATTCATTCCCAAGGTCACACATTGAAAAACAATTCCCTAAAATTTAAGCTTAAAGTAAAGGAGCAGAGCCTGGACTTGATCCCTGCTACGTAAGTTGGAAGTCAGTACTCCTAATCACTTCCATTGGACCTCACCCCAAAATATGAAAAAGTTGCCCTCACGGGTATGTTCCAGAGCAGACAGACACTCCATATTTTTATAAGTAAATAAACAAATGAAAAGAAGGAATGAGCATATTACACAAGGAAAGTAACACCAGGCAAAGAGCTAGAATACAGGTTTTAAATAATCATTCTACTACACTCTCCCCATGTGTCCTGGGCCTCAATATACAGATTTCTAAAATACAGTCTTTGCAATGGATATTACAGCATAAACTACTCTGTTCACTATACAGGTACACACCTACACACAGAATTGTATAGCTAGAAGAGAAAGGATAGGGATTAAGTTGAACTTTGAACCTACATTTATTATCTACTATGTTCTTGGCCTTATTCAGGGTGTTGGGGCTGCATCAGTGACCACGACCAAAATTGTTCAAGTGCACATTGAAATAAAGAGACCAATGAATAAATGAGATTATTTCATGTACTATTAAATATAACAAAAAAAAAAAACAGTGAAATTTAATAGAATGCCTAAGAGGGACTTATTTACATAGGGTGCTTAGGAAAAGCCTATCCAAAGGGCTACGACTGAGTTAAGAAAGAGGCGATTTATTTTATACCCTCTATATGTGGTATCATGACATCGACAAATAATGACAGTTTTATTTCTTTCTTTACAATTTGGATGCCTTTTATTTTTTTATTCTTATTGACTGCTGTGACTAGGACTTCCAGTGCTACATTGAATAAGAGTGGTAAAAGCGGACATCCCTGTCTTGTTTCCATCTTAAGGGAAATGCTTATAGTTTTTGCTCACTGAGAATAATGATGGCTGTGGGTTTGTCATATATAGCTTTTGTTCCCACTTTGCTAAGTTTTTATCATTCAGGGTCTTTGTGGTTCCATATAAATTTTGGAATATTTGTTCTAGCTCTATGAAATACGCCATTGGTATTTTGATAGGAATTGCACTGAATCTATAATTGCTTTGGGCAGTATAGACAGTTTAATAAAGTTAATTCTTCCTATCCATGAGCATGATATATGTTTCCACTTGTTTTTAATTTATTCAGTTTCTTTCTTCAATGTCTAATTATTTTCTGAGTACAGGTCTTTTATATCCTAGGTTAAATTTATTCCTAGGTATTTTAAGTTTTGGCAAGTGGAAAAAAGAACTGTAGCATATTTATGTAATGGAATACTACTCAGCCATTTAAATAAAAGAGAAATCTTACCCTTTGCAACAGCATGGATGGACCTGGAAAGCATTATGCTAAGTGAAATAAGCCAGTCAGAGAAAGACAGGTACCATATGATTTCACTCATATTTGGTACCTACAGAACAAATTAAAACAAACCTGCTCTTTGTCTGTGAGTTCATTTCTATTCTAACAAACAGAATAGAAATGAACTCACAGACAAAGAGCAGGTTGACAGATTTCAGAGAGGAGTGAGGTTACAAAGGGCTGGGTGGAAAAGGTAAAGATACTAAGCAAAAAATACTACGTCATAGACACAGCATGATGATAGCATGAATGAGGGGAGGCTAGAAGAGGGTATGGGAGAACAAATGGAGATGGAAGAAGACTTGATCTGGTGTGGTGAACACACAATACAATACGCGGATGGTGTATATGGGACACCTGAAAGCTATACGATTTTGTTAACTACTGTCACCCCAATAAATTCAGTAAAACAGAACGCCTTCTTGCAATTTTATAAAGAAAGAGTGTCCCAGCCAGAAGCAATGAAAAGTATATAGAGACCTTCAAATGGAAATGAACTTGCCATGTCCAAGCAGAAAAGAGATGGAAGGTGTTTGAGAGTTTAGTGCACAAGAAGAATGTTGGAAGAGGAGGTCAGAGATGGAGGCAGCAGCCACATCATTTAGAATAGTATAGACTTAAAAAGGAATTCTAATTTTATTCTAGTTTTAATAGAGAACATTTGAGTTTAAAGCAATGAATTGTTAAAATCTGATGTCGTTTTAGGAAGTCCAGCTCTTCCTACTGGATGGATTATGGAGAATGGAGGAGCAAGATTAAAGGCAGGACCTGACCAGGCAGTGGCGCAGTGGACAGAGCATTGGACTGGGATGTGGAGAACCCTGGTTCGAGACCTCGAGGTTGCCAGCTTGAGCGCAGGCTCAACTGGCTTGAACAAAAAGCTCACCAGCTTGGACCCAAGGTAGCTGGCTCGAGCAAGGGGTTACTCGGTCTGCTGAAGGCCCACGGTCAAGGCACATATGAGAAAGCAATCAATGAACAACTAAAGTGTTGCAACAAAAAAACTGATGATTAATGTTTCTCATCTCTCTCCGTTCCTGTCTGTTTGTCCCTATCTATCCCTCTCTCTGACTCTCTCTCTGTGCCTGTAAAAAAAAAAAAAAGAATGAAGGCAGGAAGACCAGTGTAAGCCTTTACAGTATTTTACGCTTAGGGAACAGGAAAATGTTGGCAGCTCAGACCGAAGCTGTAGGAGTGAACATGGTGAAAATTATGCAAATTCTGGATGTGTTTTAGAAGCAGAGTCAATGTAGTTCATGGATTGGATGAGGAGTCTGAGGAAAGAAACAGTACCAAACAATACTTTTAAACAGATTAAGAAGTCAATGCATTGGCAGCATCTAAAGAAAGAAATTGAGGAAAAGAGGAAAGTACCTACAGATGGAGACTAAGCGCTGCTAATAGATGAGGTGGTTTCCTTTACCTCAACAGTCAGCAATCTAGAAGATCAAAACACATGGTAAAAAGAAACACATGGAAAAAATGCTAATTGCCAAGTCCAGGGTCTGTCACAGGCAATAGCAACAACAGCACACCAAATTTAAAGCATGACAGCATTTTCAAACAATCAAATGCTTTGTTATAAAGTGATAAGTATGTTTAATAGGCATCAATCACCAGAGTTGTATTTATACAGACACATGATCCTAAAGATATATTCAGATCCAAAATATCCATGAACTCTACCCTTGAAAAGTAAGCATTAGGGGCAGTGTGGAAGATCCCTACCATCTTGAAGAACCACTGGAGTAGGTAACGATGTACTTTAATTGACTAAAAATACCTTATTAGTAACTAAAAGTGTTTTATAGTAATTGAACTTCAACCACTCACACAATAAAGAAAAAAAAAACGACAAAGAGAAAATTACAGATTACCACAAAGGGTTCTTTTCTGCATAAAAATGCAGATGACCTGTTATCATCAAAATTGCTACTACACAAATAGATACAAGCACTTTAAGTTCAGTTAGGATTAAAGTAGACCCTTGTGCTATATAAGCCAGTTAAATAGATGGGCTTAATTTATAGAACCTTATGCTAAGAAAACTACATTTCATATGCTTCCAAATAACATACAATTTTGTTGTAACATTTAAAAAAAGTAAAGGAAAACCAATGTAGAGAAGCAATAAAAAGATTACTTCTTAGGAAGATGATCTGCACAATGTAAACAACGAGATCTGGCATTCTCCAAGCTATTAAATTCATTGCCTTATTTCTTGTAGCTCTGGGAATGACTAAAAAAAAAAAAATGTTTGTAAAACTAGATAATGATTGCTGATTTAAAATCGCATGGGCACATTTAAACATTATTTCAAGAAACGATTCAGATATAAACTGGGGAATAAACTACAAAGGTTGTGTATCTGATCCTAGGTACTGTTATAGTAGTTATATCATGGAAAAATGTGGTAATTATCACAACTGCTTTAAGAAAATTGAGGTCTGGTCTCACAATCTAGCACAAGCAGAACTGTGTACAGTTTTAAGGAAGAGACATTTGATTCATAGATTTTTAAGTGATCTGTGGGATTTAGCTACTGGACAAGAGGTGACTAAAAGCAACAGCAGTATCACATTCCATTTTCATGTGTGTCTACTAAATGGCCAAGTTAAGATTTGAGAGCTCTTGAATCATGGAGATTAGAAATCTTCATTAGTCAAAATAATAATAATAACTTTAAAACTATAAACTTTCTCTACAATACCTCATACTACTTATAAGATGAGCAAAGTAAAGTAAATTTCAAATACACACACACACATACATGTAATCAAGATTCTCTACAATCTCTTTGTAAAATCTATCTCTATAATCTAGAGTGACTCTGGTCTGAAAAGATCTATGAAGTTCCTAAGTACTTGAAGTTTTTAGTCCAACAAAGTGCTGTGCTTGAACGAGTGTTCAGAACAAACAGTTAAGAATCTAAGCTGAAACTAACCTTAGAACACTTATTCTGTAACGGTTCTGTGGGTAAAAGACTAACTGGGTGATGTGGACTCTGGTGTCCTAAGCACGCAGAGCGCTGAAGTGATCGAACCTGTGGGGTTAATCTGAGGAATAACACACTGGAGCCCTGAGATATGTCCAATGTGTCCAGTAAGATAACCAACACATGATAACTCCTAATATATTTATAAGAGCAACAGGCAACCTTCCTAATTGAGGAAATAGTATTTTTAAGACACTGTACTAGCTAGCTTCCATGGAAAAGAGAAACCAATACCGCTTGAAACTTACTCAAGTTATTTTATCAATCCTCACAACAACCCTAAGAGACCAGCACTAATTTCCCCTATTGTACAAATGAGGAAACGAAGGCTAATAATACACAGCACAGCCAAGATATAACTCCAAGTCTGTTCAGCTCTGAGACATGCTCTGCCTGCTGCCCTCGGGCTGCAGAGACCACAGTCACTTTCCCTGCCCTCCAGAGAGCTGGGGAGATAAGATGTACACAACTCAAGGAGCAAAGATAGAACAGGACAGAAAGCGATAAAGCTTTCCTAATTTTTTGAGAAGGAACTACACATAGATAAAAAGGATCATTTGGTTTTAAAGGCTCATTGCACTGTCACTATGCTAATAGTAACCCTGACCCCCAAAAAGGTTAAATTTCAGACATGTAAAGCAAAATGCGTCTCTTTAAATGATCTCATTGAGATTTACAAAGATCCCGGCCCATTTAAACTAAATGACCTATGGGTAGTCTGTTTATATCTAGTCTGCTATGAAATCTTTTTAAACAAGTATTCACTTTTCTCCTTGATTGTTCACAGGGTAAGAGGAAAAATATGGGACATTAGTGGGGTCAGATACATAGTTCTCAGAATTCCAGATATTCCACAGAGAGCTGCACTACGATGTAGGGCACACAGCACCATTGAGCATGGAAGCTCATGAACTTTCAGAACCATACTGGGAATTCACTCGCCAACACATCTAGTAAACAAGTAAGAAGTCCCTGCTGAAAGATCACTCTGGGCCAGAAGGGGAGGGAGGCGCACCTTACAGGCAAGTCCGGCCACCAAACACACCTTCTGAACCGTCCTCAAATGAAATGCGTTAATGCTGCATAATTACCATTTCAATCACATGCCTCGCAAACAGGGCAGGTTTATTTGTGATTTGCTTTAATTAGGTAATTTTAGTTTCATTTCTTCAGTAATTGATTCGAATACAACAGAATTAATAATTGCCTCCTATCTGCACACACACACTTCTTTCCAAACAAGGATTATCTGACAGCACTCAGACAAGAGGAAGAACAAAAATATCCAGTCAGTGATGTAGATATCTTGTGTTTTATCGGCAATGCTTTGGACTGCTTTTTTTTATTCTTGTGAATAAAGAGCAGACTAAAAGCACATCCTTCCGAGAAGGAAGACTATTTAATATAACATGTTGGTGGGATCTGTTTCTTGCTTGTTTGGTTCAGTTTTTTCTCATACTCTTTCTAGCTAACAAAAATAATAATAGCTACCATTCTGGGTTCTGGTTAACTCATCACGTGCCAGTCCCCATTCTGGAGATTTTACACATTATTTCTAATGCTTAAAACTCTTCTGACAAGGTAGATATAAATGTCTCTGATTTACAAACTGAGACTCCAAGAGGTGAAGTATCTGACTTATTTTCACACATCTGAAATATATCAAGGCTCACTTCTGTACGGCACAAAGGGAAAGGATGACAAAAATTCATTCAGCTATGTAAATTTGAAAAATATATATGTTTGTTATTTTCTAATAACAAATAAAATGTTTATGTAATGCCAGAAAGGGTAGATTCCTCTGATACTGGTTAAATAAATATTAAGGTTAAGTTTTAATGAGCACATATGTTAGATGTGACAGCATTTTGAATAATATAAAGTATCTTACAACTAGAATGTTACTTTTAATAGGTTTATAAAAAAGTTAGTTTTCTTTTAAGCTAGTTATACATATACTCTGATCTTATTTTTATTATTTATGGGGCTAACAAACCTTTTCTTTAACAATAATGCATGTGTAAACTTCAACTCATGCCTGATAAATTTAGATGGCAGTATTATTACAGGGTTAATTTTGAAGAGTGCTCTAGTAGGTAAAAGCCAACCTGGAAATTCTAAATCTCTGTCAGAGCAGAATCTTAAGGAAGTCTTTTCAAACACTCAGGGCTCACGTCTTAGATATTTCAGAAGGAAAATGGAAACAACAGATCAGAGGACAAAAACTAGATGCAAAACTTTGTCATCTGCTCAGTATCAAGTTCTATCTTTATTGTCACCTCCCAGAGGAAAAAAAGAAAGCAGAGAAGGTTCTTACAGATTTGGAAAGGCTATGGTCTCCCTAACTCCCCAACACTCTTGCCCACTGAAATAAAGTACGAAGGCAGTTGAAGACAAGATCAAAGTTGACTGCATCGTGGTAACTTAGGAACACAACCAGTTAGGATAGCTCTCACACACTGTATACAGTACACAGTCACTTTCACAAAATATTAGAGCAGATGCGTCCAGGGTGGTCATCAATAACACCACTGGTTTCCAACAGCAAACAGTCTATACTTGGTACAACCGACTTTTTGCGTCTTCCATCTTCCAGTCCTTCTAGTCTGGAATCCTTAGGCCTCCAGCTTTTCTCACCAGTCTAACCCCTCTTCCCCTCCCTGGCTTTCCAATATCTCAAGAAGTTCCCTTCTTTCTATTGCATCTCAATATTTACCACTTCTCTTCTTCCAGAAACTGTTCTAATCTTACTGCCACAACCCTCATCATGCAAGCCGGTAGCTTCTTTAATTAACTTATACATGCAAAGTTTTTTCTTTATTTATGCTTTCTACTATAAAAAAAGAAGAGATAGGAGGGGAAGATCCTATTTTTCATTTGCTCTACTCCTCTTTCCAAGGTCACTAACTCTAGTGGATTCTGTGGCTTGTCCCTCACACTGCATTCACCCTTGTTAGTCTTTCTTTTCGATCTAGACCTCTTCTATGTCTTCTATACTTCACACCTTTCCTCTTTCCCCTCATATGAAGTGTTACTGTCACAGGTCCCACTCCCACCAGCAGCAAACCAAGAACAATGCATCTGTTTAAGTTTTAACGTAAAAATAAATAAATAAATGGCAATGCTCAATGGAGTTTTAAATTGATGAGCATAAAAAAAGAGACTAAATCTCTTTTTAAAAGGTAAACGTAAGTATCATATACAATGTAAAACAGAGTATCTAAGTGTAAGCTTTAATTTATTCTACTCAGATGTCTTCTGGCATCATAAAGCTACTCTGCTTCCTTACCAGAAATATACTTATATGTACTCTGTTTACTGTACAACACCTCATGCTAGGAATGAATATCTCCCCCAAATATACAGAGTGGATAACTTTGTTGTTTAGACATTTCATTGTATTATAACCATTAAGAAAATACCTTATATTCAGACTAACTCTATAAAATAATAGTAAGTCTGTGGATAGCATATGTACATAACAATACTCCTGACCAGTATTTATCACCAGTGGCAGTAGCCCAGTAGGATGAGTTCATAATATCACTGAAATTTCAAAGTTAAACCTATATTATCAGAGATATCATCAGCTGTCTTATGGAATAACTCCATACTTTATTTAATTGGGAAGATGGCTGTTTCAGTTTTGTTTTGTTTTTTTAATTACACAAGTAAAAGATCTTCTGGAAAGGATTCAAATAATGCAGAGTATTTAGAACAAACAATTAAGCACCTGGTTTACCCCCATATACCCCAAAGTAAACTCTATTAATAGTTCAATGTTTCCTTTTTATACCTACTTATTCTTTGTATTAATACACATATGCACATGCACACACAACACACAAGTGCTTCTGAAACACAGATGGCACTTTCTTTATGCATCCAGTTGTAGAAAAGCAATTGTTTAGTTAACTACAGCTTCTCTGATTGGCTGAAATATTAATCTCTTCAAATTTTTTACCCAGCTATTGAACTTGAACTGTGAGACCAACTAAAACTACTCAAATTCATCAAAAATGTCTTATGAAGCCAGCCTTAATGTAATAACAATTTATATATAATTATTTTAAGTTGTTTTGTTGGGGAACGGGGGTGGGGGGTGTTTTTTGTTTGTTTTTGTCTTTAGGAAACTGAATCCAAAAACTGTCATTAGGTCATTAATCTGTCATAGTTCAGACAGATGGCAATGTGTAATTCATATTTTGAGAGTTTAAAAACAGCAGACTCACAAAAATATCTCATATTTCTTTTTCTAGTTCTCAGTTATATCCAAACAAAATCTATTACTCCTTTTAAATATTCTGCAAACATAAGAGTTCATTTTATATTTCAAAGTATTATATTAGAATTCAAAATATTATATTAGAATCAGTGATTTAAAGTGTTTGTTATTTTAAAGCAGTGGCTAAAATGATTGTGTACTATTTCTTATTTTTAGTACTTAAAAATACTTAAACATTTCAATTCCTAATGATTTAAGGTATCACTTATGGTAGAAATCAATGAACCTATTTTAATCAGTAATTAAACATATATATTTACATCTAAAATGTAGATAAAAATGGTCCTTTTCCAAACAGTAAAAAGAGTAAAAATGACACGTCTTATAAAAGAAATATTTTCATATGTAAATATTATTTGTTAATGTTTGTTTTAAAAAACAAAAACAAAATAACCATAATAGGAAATATTTTGTATAGTTGTAGAAGAATTGATGCCTCTTCAAAACTAAACCAGAGATTCTTCACGTTAATTCAAGGAAATGGAGCAATGTCGTATCCTAGCACTTCAAAATATGGCCAACCCCTGCATGCTGATGTATTCGTAAGAAGTAGGTAGAGTTGACATAGTCAGAAGTAAGGAGAGTTACAGTTTCCATGATAATATGAGAGCAATGACAAAAACGTCAAAGGTGCAGACACCCAGAATGATAATTTATTAGAACGTGACTTTACACTGATTAATTATGTGTTCCTCAAAAATATATGCAGTGTATAAGAAAAGTTAATTGAAGCATTCCATTTTGTACATGCTTCTAAAAGTAGTTTAATATAAGTGACAGAGAACTGATTTTAAAATTATAAGCATGTGGACTATAAATTCTAAATTTGCTATATAAAGATATTAGTAATGAAGATAATGATGATGACTGTAAAATATTCATCGAAACATTTACATTAACTGGGATTCTACTGACCATGATTGTATAGAATCAGGAAATTTAAGGGCTCTTTAGAATTTTAGAGATCACCTTTTTTTGGTGCGGATCTGAAGAATACAAAATCCTTTTTAGAGTGAAACATGGTTAAAATAAATGCATACCCCAAACAGAGAAAACAACAAGAATTTCAGATTTGTTTTAACAACTAAGAAATCAAGTTCCCAAATTTCCTCAAATAGGTCAGAAGTACATTATTTAACTACACATGTGCAACATGTGAACCATAAGTAGTTCCTTAATTTGATAAATAATGGCTGGGTTCCTATAATGCCCCAGTATGACACTGGGTACTGGGGATGAAGAGAAAGGTGAGGAATGGCCATTTTCCTCAAAGAGCTGCACTTGTGAAATCTCCAATTAACTTATTGATAATCAATGAGTGGACCCAAATGAAAGCTGTGTGCTTTGAAAAAATTTCTTAAATCCACACTCAGTAATTAAGATAGCCTTCCCTATTTACTAATCTAAAATACTATGATTTTGGATAAAATCTCTTTGCTGTAGTCAGATAACTTCAATGAGTTTATGAACTGGTGTGATGTTTGCTCCTTGCTGCCCTATAAACTAGAAGCTCTTACAAATCCCCAGCTACCTCAAGGTGTCTCTCTCAGGGGGCAGTGCTATTTTCCCTCTTCACCCATAAAAGATATTAATACCTCCTAAACCACATCACCCACCAACATTTCTGTAAACGGGAGTTCAAAGTTACACCTGGGGTATTCTTTATAGGCACTGTCAGATTGCTTTCCTACATTTAAGCCACAATATCAACATTTAAACATGTGAAATTATATTAAAGAAAATGAATGAACCTTAAACCTGCAAGAATTGGTTGTAATCTGATTATATAAAGTAAGACAAATTAAAGACTGAATTTGGAGGATTTAGCCAAATAAGCAAACGGGGGGAAAATGAAGTATTTTGGCTGAGCCTATATATAGGAAATCTAAATCCATGTCCAACCAGGGAAGAAGGAATTGGACAAAGATGATCCAAATGGCATGTATCTCTAATGTGATGATGAACATATTAGGTTCTCTTACTTGGATGCCATTACATATTCTGCATTATATAACCAACTCCTTTTGTACTGGTTCCTTGCTAACCAAATGATCTTCCTTGATTACCCATATAGGTCAGTTCACAATAACAAAATGATGTGGTCAAGCCAATTGGAATGATCCTATTATGTTAGTTGGCTGGGGCGGGAGAGGGATATTTGTTTTCTTTTTAGTCAAATTATAGACATAAATTGGCATTCTGATTTTAAAGATCAATTTTGCAGAGTTGTTTAATGTGAGCCAATGCTGAGATACAGGTTTATTCTAAATGTGCTGCCAATCAAGTTTTGGAACTTATAAGGCTGAGAGCCACATCTTGAATTTAAAAAAAAATTTCTTGGGGAAATGTTATCCTGGGAAAACCTATCTTAAAAGCTGGTTGTATTTTTGTCCACTTCATTGTGCATTTTCAAGTTTATACATTGTTGAAGAACTCTTTATGGTAAAAGGTGAGAAGCAATTTATTCATCTATAATGGATATAAATCATGATGAGCATATCACACTTATTTGCTTCTAAATGCAACAAATTAGCTCAAATATCTCAAAAATACCTTTAAAAAATTCTAAAGACAAGAATTCATTTGGATCCTGAAAGATAACATCAGTCTCCACCAGAAACACCAACATATTTCTTGCGCCTCAGCATGAGCAGGGCATCACACAAAGTAAGTGCTTAATAAATGTTGGCTGGATCAATGTTTGAAAGATGAAAAATATCTCTCTGGAGAGGTCTGAATCTGCACATACAGGAAATCTCACATGAAGTATTTCCATCATTAGCATTCATTTGGAATTCCACAGTGTCTCGGATAATCAGAGTTTACATTTTTAAGATGAAGTTCCATAATAGATATTTTTGAGGCAATAAATATGTTAGTGAAGATGTTTTTTATATTATTTTTCCCCTCTAGGTAGTTTTACCCCAGAGGGCACTATATTATAAACTTTTTAAAAAATTAATTATATACCAAACCATTTTCAAATAATTTAGATTATGTATACATGTCTATCTCAGTGGTTCTTAACCTGGGTTCTGTTGAACCCTGGGGGTTCGATGAGTCGGTCTCAGGGGTTCGGAGAAGCCTCTCCGCGGAGGCCAGAATAAAGTAATACCGTAATTTGTTGTGAGTTCATGCACTTTGTTGGTTTTGTTCTTTGAGCAAGGTGATGTTCATGCACGGCTCATTTTGTGCACCAGTAAAAAAAACATATACCTATGTCTTGAATTTGGAAAAAAAAATCATATTTTATTTTTATTTATCACTAAAGAAGGGTTTGGTGAATGCGCATATGAAACTGGTGGGTTCGGTACCTCAAAAAAGGTTAAAAACCACTGGTCTATCTGAAAGTTTTCAGAAAGGCTCTGGATAAAACTGTTAAATTACTTGACTGTTGTTGTGGTAGAACTGGTCAGTATTTATTTAACAAACCATTCCTTATATATTTAAGATTATATATTTATTTATAAAGAAACGAGTTACAAAATAAAGACAAATCATTACAGTAGAGGCATGACAGTATGTGGCAAACGTGCGTCTTATGATTTTTTAAATGTATAACCATAAAAGTTATAATATTAAATATATCACAAAATTTTAGGGAGAAGGACTAGCATATTTTGTTTAAAAATTAGTGAGTCAGTCACGTCAACTAATCCAACTTCTGAGACTAGCATAAAAGGACACCATTAAGCAAAGAGAGTTCATTAACACCTGTGCTCATACATTTCAATATAGAATTTTGATTTAATGGGGCAGTTAGGGGAGCAGGGTCACTGATCAAATGCTGAGAATTACTTAGGAAAGAATTTTTAAGAAATACTAAATGATTGTAAAAGTAACACAGGAGGGAAAGAAACCAAACCACAAGATACATATTGCATTTCTCTAATTAGGAAAATTCACACTTGAGTGAATCTATCCACATATCTGATTGATATCCTTTCCCAAATTCTACAGGTACTTCAAATTCTCTGTATCTAGAATTAAACTGAACTAAATATTTTCCTGGAAACTTGCAGGAAAGTACCGCCAGTACTTCGTATCTCCCTTGATGAAACTTATTGCCATTTACCCAATAATTTAGGAATCAACATTAACTTCCTCCTCTCTTATATCCTACTATCCAAGTCCTGTCTACTTTAGCTATTATATATTTCTCAAATTCTTCTCTTCCTTTTTATTCCCATTCCCATTAGCTCTCATGACTTCTCTATATTTTTATTGTTTTATTGACTTTATTGGGGTAACTCTGGTCAATAAAATTATAACTTTATTAATCATGACTTCTCACTCAATCATTGCAACAGCCTGTTAAAGAAGCCTCTGCCTCCAAACCAGTTCCCTCCAAATCTTTTCCCACATTGCAGCCAGTGTGATACATGTCAAATGACAAGTCATCTATCTGCTTTGGCTCCCTTGAAAATGAAATCCCAGTTTCCTTTAATAAAAGATATGCCATTATCTTGCCCTGATTAATTCTCCAGTGTCATCTCTGGTCTTAGATTCCTAGACTCCAACTTTACAAATCTAGAAATACCAATCTGCTGGCATTTCCCATAACATTTGTGTTATTTCTCAGCTACCACTGTGGGTGCGCTTATTTAAAAAGCCTTCTTCTCTCCTAACTTCTATTCACTTAATAAGTCTCAGATCAAGCTGCCTCTCCTTCCAGGAAGTCTTCACAACTAGTACCATCCCGACCCCATTCACATATTAATTAGAATACTTAGCTTACCAATGTATAAGGCCTTGTTTAGATGTCTGTCGTTCAAACTAAAGGGTAGGCTCTTGGAGGTAAGCATTGTGTACTATCCACCTTTGGATTCACCTTACAGTGCCTGATACATAAAAGTTATCTGTTGAATTAATCAACTAGAACAGTACAGTAACATGTCAAATGCCCGTAAGTAATAATTACATTTTAAGCTTACCTCAAATTTAATTGTTTGTTTTTATAGACCATTTTTTCAATTTTTTATTTCTTTTTAATTGACTTTATTGGGTTGACACTCGTTAACAAAATTATACAGGTTTCAGTTGCACAATCCTATAACACATCATCTGTACACTGTATTATGTATTCACCACCCCAAGTCAACCCTCCATCCATCACCATGTATCCCCCCCCCCCCCGTACCCTCCAATCTTCCCCTCCAATCTTCACCACACTGTTGTCCTTGGTCCATCAGTTTTTTTTCTCTTTTTGTCCATTTTTGCTTAATCTCTCTACCCCTTACCACAACTCCCGCTCCCCCTCCCCCACAGCTATCTGCCTGGTCTCTATCTGTCTGGAAAGAAGGAAGGAAGGAAGAAAGGAAAGAAGGAAGGAAGGGAGGGAGGGAGGGAGGGAGGGAGGGAGGAAGGAAGGAAGGAAGGAAGGAAGGAAGGAAGGAAGGAAGGAAGGCAGGCAGGCAGGCAGGCGGGTGCTGAACGCATTATGCTGTGTGAAATAGGCCAGTCACAGACAGACAAGTACCATATGATTTCACTAATATGTGGACTCTAATGAAGAAGATGAACTTAAATTTAAAACACCTAAACCAGTACCCCCCTAATGTACATTTAGTAATAATCAGGCCTACAACTCGATTAGTACTATCAAATTGAGAATTAGTGGCACTACCAGCACCATCAATAACATAAAATTTTAGATGCCGACTTTCCAAGAAGAATTGATCCTAGATATGGATAGGTTACTCCATTATGAGGACTTTTTTTTCCCCATTCTTAGTGACCAGTGCCTTTGGAAAACCAAGAGTAAGTAATGGTTTTTCTCTACATATAGCAAAAAATTTACAACTCAGGAACATTGAAACCCAATAAAAAGAGTTTCTAATCTATAGACAAAGTCTCCTTTCTTAACCAAAATCTTTGTAGATGCTTTAAATAACAGAGGATATTTTTCCCTTCATTTTTTACCCTATTTTATTAAAAATACATGCCTCTGTTCCATGGATCTATGCAGTAAAAAGAGAAGGAACAAAAGACGTGAATATCGCAGGTCTGGATTTGACAACAGGCTCTCTTCCTTATTAGTCATGGGACAATGAAAAAGTAACTTGAGAGCTCTGACAGCAGCAGTGATTACTTATTGGATGAGCCAGAACCTGTGCTAAGCATTTAAAATATATTGCCTCATACCAACCTCACAAAAGTCCAGAGCTAGGGATTGCTTATCCCCATTTTACAGATAAGCAAATTGGAGCTCAGAGATGTGAAGTAACACGTCTGGGTTGCACAGTAAGTAACTGGCAAAGTAAGAATTCTAACACAGACCCATAGAACCCCAAAGCCCATATTTTAACCACTTACAATCTACTGCTACAGAGTCTCAGTTTTCTGTATTATAAAATAGAGCAATTATTAACCTCACAGAACTATCGTTGAAACTAAGTGAAAAAAATATGGATGCATAGAGCATAGAGCTAGGGACACCCTATGTTCAGTCACAAATTATGCCCTCCTTCCCTCATCTCATTCCAGTAGTGATTAAACATTTATAATAAGGGAAATAGTTCCTAAATACTCCTTACCTATCTCAAAGTAGAAATATTCTCAGTATTGATTAGCTCACAAAAGGAAAAGACCACCAGATCAATAAGTATATTTGATATAAACAGATAAAAAGGAAAAGAGCAAAGAAAAACAATATATTCTACTTGTTTAGGACCATGACCCTACTATTGATCATTCAGAATATCATAAGATCAAAATACATCAATATTCAAAGTTAGGGGAAAAGAACATGAGACCCAGAGATGTCAATTCATTAGGGTTTGATGAAAGACTCCCAACAGAATCTAATTAATCTGGTTACATTCTTTAAAAACTGTGCTTCCAGTGGGGAAGACAGATTTGGGAAAAGATAGAGGCAATAAGGATAACACTTCTATAATAAGTTATTTTGTTGCTCAAAGACCTTAATTTTTCCTCTGAAGTACCTAAAATGGGGGGAAGGGTGATATGAGATACAAAGAAAAGATACAGCACTTTTGCTGTTAATTCCCTGCACGTACATATTTTCTGTGGTTCCTTTTTCTGTTTCTTTTTTTCTTTTGGTACATGCCTCTTACCTCTGATAAGGTGTAAAGACATCAAACTTTTACAAAATTTCCTAACAAGTAAAAACTAAGGTATATTACCCAAAGATCTACATAAACTTTAGGACTACAATTCAAAACACTGTTTTTACACCAAGCCCACCTGATATTATTTTAGGGTGTACCCTCTGGACACCCAGCCAATGGTAACTGCCAAACTAAGCTACAGAAGACAACTCAGAAAACTGGTGGGTCCCCTAATATAAGTTATTTTCAAAAGAGCACTTAGAGCAAGATTATCTGATATTACTCCACCCTCATCATAACCCTCTTCTACTTCTATAATACTGCTTTCATCCCTAACGCATAGGTCAGTGTTGGACACAGTGGACATCCTGAGATAATGACATTACAGAGAAATATCAGTTAAGTAATCTAACTAACCTACAAGGTAATATCACAGTTTTATGTCCCAATCCTGACAACTTCTTCCTTCTGCTAAGGGACCTAAAAGGCTGTCTCATTTCTTTAAGCTTCCACTTCCACATATGAAAAATGGAAATCATAATATACTTCCGCTTCACTAGGTTCTAAAACCAGAAACCAGCTAAGAAAAAAAAAATAAAATAAATGTGAGCACTCTGAAAAGGATAACTAGATTCCCTGACCTGATTATTGGTCAGAGTCTTGTAAAACTAGAATAACTACTTCTTCCAATTCCATACATGCCATCTGGCCATCAAACTGACTGATAAATACTATTGACTGCGAACTTGATCCATGTAAAGATTTTAAAGTAACAGAAACAAAGTTGGCATCAGGATGTATTTTCATGCCATTCAACTATCTCCAAATAAAATGGACTAATTGGCATTATAAAAGTCGAGGATAAGAAAAATAAAATTAATTACAATTTCTTGAGCCTTGTTTTTTTTTTTTCAAAATAGCAGCAGGAAACCAAATACTGAAGCAACTTTGGAAGAATTGGAAATGAGTTAACCCAGAAACAGAAGGAATCACAAAGCAAGTCTCATCCGATAGGCCGAAATACAATATGGATTATTTTTATATTGTTCTGTCTGAGTTGTCTGTCTCAGATTCTTAACTTCCACAGTCTATTTTTAAAATAACTTAACACTGTGTATTTCCAGTAGCCATCAAGGCATATACTGTCATCCCTGACACCGAAGATTGTCAGCAGACTCAACATGTACACTAATGATCTCGGGCAACAATGCTCATCTTCTTATCAAAGAGATCCTTATTCCAGAAGAAAATGTCTAAAGTCCTCTAAGAAAATTCATTCTAAAACATAGTAAGAAGGCACTATAAAATGTTAAGATCACTAATACCGCTTACTTCTTTTTAAGGTTATCTTACATGCTGAATTTTAAAACCCAAAACTGTCAGGCATTCTAACATTTTTAGTTCTCTCCCAAGTCGCCACTGCTCTCCTCTAGCCCTGTCAAATAATGATAGCTGCTGTCATTATTTTTTATACAATAGCTGGAAGCAAGTTGTACAGACACTCTTCATCTTAGAATAGTCATCAAATAACATCAACAAATGACTAGGGCCTTTTATAGTAAAGTGATCACTTTCCTAAACCCAAAATAAGGGGGTTATCACATCTTATCAGTACTTTACTGAACAGAATGTTAGTTATTTTATAAAAATAAGGGGTTTTAATTCTTTTATTTTTTCTTCCTAAACTGTTGTAAAATAACTTTTCCCTCTTACACATATGCTACTGTCCTCTCCCGGCAGCTAGTGGAGGCTACCCATCAGCTTACTACTATAAGCTCCAATACTTTCGATCAAAATGGCAATTCTGTTTTTGGAAGCCACAGCCCTTCAGGAAGCATGTATGAAGATATTTTTTAAAATGCAAAAAATAAATTAAGTTCCTTTCATTTAGTTAATGCCATGGAAAGGAGTTTACGAAAGCCAGTGATCTCAGACACAAGTGATTTGACAGGTTGCATGCACACACACAAAAAAAAAACTATTTCAAATTATAGAAAAATATGAGTGACTGATTCTATGTCTCTTATTCAAGTTAATAGACAAGAGTCTCTCTCTCTGCCACTTTTTGCCTTGGCAATCTCAAATGCTGATATTCTCCTAGATCTAACAGAAAGGAAAAATGGGTATCTTCTCCATCTAACACTTAAGTGGGTAACCTAGATACTGTAAATAGAGGCTACATAAAGGATGCAAGACAGCTCTGAAGCGAGAGCCAAAATATTTAACCTGCAACTCTTTGGAAAAGAACACGAAAACACATGCAGTTTAGCCAAAAACCATACTAACATGAAATTGCCACAGACTAGTAAGTTTTAAAAACCAACCAAACAAATAAAATAAAACCTCTTTACCGAACATAATGTTACTGCTCTTGGATGTGAAAAGCCCAAATATCAAAAGCACAGCTATTATTTGTTCAAACTGTTCGTGCGTACACTCTTCACTAGATATTTAAAATAAATGGGTGAACTACCTTTCTGAAGCCAGCACTTGCTAAGCCAGAATCAAATTCACAAATAAAGAAGGCAATTAACCAACTAAAAAAGTATTTTCCTACTGATACTCTAGTAGTGGCTAGAAGATAATAGTAAAAAATGTACAATTAACATTAATATCTACCCCTATATTCAATGTTACCAAAACCAATAGTTAAATATTTGGCTAACAGAAATTGCATATTCATCTATCTTTACTTTTTAAGAAATTATACTAATATTATATGAGAAATAAAAATCTATTTTACCAAGGAACTAGTAACATTGTTAAAATGTAAAAATTGTATTGTCTACATTACAGTAATAGGATAACTTTTATCAAATCAAAAGCCAACTAGCAAATAATAAGTTAATGCTATAAGATCTATTACAAGAGATTAGCAATATAATATACATTTGCTTACTCTTAATTTTTCTTTCTACATGATAATGGAGTTTCAACAACTGCTTCTAGAATAAAATCTTCCTAGAAAGTGTTTCCCATTAATAAAAAGAAAACTATTAAATAAGTAAATTCACACAGTTTAATCAAAATTTCAAATCAATAACTAGAATCACATAAAGTTAATGAATTGCAAAATGTATTCAATTCTACTCTATATACTTTTGTTTATAATTCAGTAGTCCTGACTACATACAAAGCTAGTAGCTTTATAATAACCTTAAGTTTTGAGAATTGTATGAGGGAATTGGAAAGGAAATTTTGTTCTCTCCAGATAATGAGAATTAACTTAGGAATATGCTCATAATTCAGTAGATGATTCAGGTTTTTTTTAGTTAATAAATCTTCATTTTAAAAGAAAGAAAATACCTTTCCTTCACATAGCACCCAAACAGAAAACTTTTAGGTTGAATAAAGTTAAATATAATTCAGATATCTTTTCTACACAAGACTATAACATATACTAAAACTATAATGAAAACACAAGACTTCAAATTATGTTCCAGTAGGAATAATGGAGCATTTATACTTGATAACTATACTGATAAAATATTGTAAGAGAAAACAAACCATATTCTTAAAGTATTTTGTCTTCTGTCCCTGAGAGCATGTAAGTTGATCTTTTATTATACAAAAACATTTACTACATCAATGAATGACTCTTCATCAAAAATAGTATCCAAAACTGTCTATTCCTATAAGTTCAAAACATCCTTCCAAATTTTCTCATTCCTCCTCTCGACACTCCTAAACAAAATGCTTTCACTTTGTTAGAGAAATAGATGTAAGTGAGTTCCACAAATTTTCAATTATACTTCACTTCCAACACTTTGGAGAAAACACTTTCATAGGTTTAAAAAAACAAAAAAAGCTACTAATGCTGCAATTCTACCACTGATGGATTAGGTTTGTACCAAGGCGATATAAAACTACTTCAATTTCTTTTAATTGTGAAGAGTCCTTTGGAAGTGACGTGTTCCATCTCTCTTTTTTTTCAATCCAACAACAACAACAAATCTAGTCATAAACTTGGCAAGTCAAAACAATAACCAGAAAAGCCTAACATTTCTTACCTGATACAGGTAAGCACCAGCTCCCAAATGCCACCTTGGGATAGTTCAGACTAGTAAGCAGGCTCATGTTTTATGGTACAAAAATGAACAGGAATAAATCTCTGTGGTTCTTTCTTTAGCAAAATCTATATAGCTGCAGCTACACCACAATGTGCGAGAACCCCACAGACCTAGCAAATTCAAGGTTGTCGCTAGAGAAATAGAAAATATATCATAAAAAGAAGACTTACTGCTTGTCATGTGACTTGGTGAGGCATGCTGTCCATTGGGTGTGCTTGAGGTGAGGTCAATTGCCATATTGGAGTGCTCCCTTTCAGGTGAAAGCTCATTGTCACCTGCTTTCACAAAATAAAATCTCTCGGTTTCTGTTCATTGTCACATAAAATCTAATTACCAATTTTGTTCCATACATGCAGTGGCATGAATAGCCTTGAAATTTTAATGTAATACGTTTTTCCTTCAAAGAAACTATAAGGAAATATGATTTAGAAATACCCAGTAAATGAATGAAATGATGAAAAGCCACAACAAGCCCATAATAAGGGAAAGTTACAAAATGTCATTATCACAACAATCTTCCTGTAAAATAAGAGGAATTGGAAGTAGTTGGTTTCTAAAGTATCCTTTAGTTGAAAATAAGTAAGTTTCTTTTAAGATCTAACTTAATCATTGAGCATACAGTATTTACAATGAGCATGTTCCAAAATACAGGCTATCAGAGAGTTGGATGTTTAAAAGGAGAGTTGGCTGACAATATGTCAACTTAAGAAAGCTAATTCACAGTATATGTCTGAACAATTTAACTACAGAATAATAAATATTTAGTACATGCCATATTAGTAGACATATATGTAACCTGACCTAATCTAAACTTAGGTAAAGTAATCAAGTAGAAAAGTGTAAATTTGCTAATCTAATACTAATTTCATGTTTTCCTTACTATAGTAAGTATATTTCTATATTTGCTTCTATCTCACTGTATGCTGTTATTTTATCAAATTCATTTAAAGGTGAAATTGTGAACAGAAGAAGACAGAATCCATGAGAAAAAGTTACAACTGAGAGGTTAAAATACAGGTAACACAAAAGCAAAACTTTATTACCAATAAAAAATTAATGAAAAGGAATACTTACACGTTATATAGCCATCAATTGCCTCTGTTTCCATAGTCAAAGTGCAGTGCTGCAATACAAAAGATTATACCCTTAACACAATGATTCCCTTCAGTTCTGCCATGAAATGTTTAACTTATTTGAAGCTCCAAGCAGTTAGCCCATGTTGCTGCTGCTGCAACCGTGCCCAAGAAACATACTACAGTGTACTGTATGTGCTCATTTGCAAGTCACTGAACTCTTTCTGCAAATGATCTGATTCCTGCTGGAGATAGGACAGGAAAGATAAGTGCCCTGTGAGATGGGCTGCAGCAAGAAAGGAATGACTCTCTTCATCAGAATTTACTTGGTTCAAAGGAAAAAAAAATGGTGGGGGGGTCACATCTCAAACGTGCCAGCTTTAAATGGGATTTAAGTATTTTATCCCACTCACTACTCCCCACAATCACACTGCCGTTTGTTTGAGGACTTCCCTCGTATACAGATAGCTCTATTCACAATTGTTGCAAGTTGGTTCATCATGTTCTAAGAGGGAGGGGGGAGGACAAACAAACATAAGAAAACAAAACAAAACCAAAAAACTCAGTGCCCAAAAATGTCTCTAAGATTTCTGCAGCAGTTCTCCAACTCCCGAACTTGTATTGACATTTTAGCCTATCCCAAGTTCTGCGTAAGCACCTGTTCAATGTAACCTTAATTTCCTGCCAGACCATGGTTGGATACAAATGCCAAGCTTACTTAATACACTCTGATTTTGAAATTTTCATAATCTATTATTTTTTTTTTTTTGCTGTTGGGAAGGGAATCACTTTTCTAAAGTTTGAGGAATTATTCTCATGCAACAGTGACGCAAAACAAGAACTGAATTCTCAGAAACAAAAGTAAATTGTATGAGATGACACCCCCTAGCTTTGATTTCACATAATGAAAAGATCGATAAGCTAACTGTATTCTTTGAAGGAAAAAAGTTTAAAGAATTGACATGTCCTGAGGAGATTTTTACTTATTTTTTTTTCCTTTGGCCCTGGTCCTTTTTGCCTTTAGTTTCAAAACTCTCACTGCACCAGCAGCTAAATTATTCACAATGAGCCATTTCTGTATTGATCGCCAAGTATATTTAGCCCTGGCTCCTGGAATTTCTCCATTACTTACTGGAAAACAGGCAGCTTCACTTCTTGTCTCCAAAACCACTTCCCTTCTCCCTCCCCTCCCCTTCTTCACCACCACCCTCCCTCCCCCCAAAAAACTTTTCTTTCTTTCTTTATGGAATAATCAGATCAAATTCTAAACTCAGCCACTACATAGCACTTACATTTCAACCTGCTGGTCTGTTATCAAATTCTTTCAAATTATGATTACATAAGACTTTAAAGAAAGGCATCCGTAAAGTTTAAAAGGGGCGCAGTTTCTTCGGATATTTTACAAATGAGTTTATCTCTTTAAAAATGTACACCTTTAACACACATATTAAAAAGAAAGAAACGTCAGGGAGAAGCGAAAGAAGTCTGCCCCATCAATGAAATGGTTATTAACCCTCAGAGAAGGAAAGAAAGAAAAAGAAAAGGAGAAAGAGAAACGAAATGTACATACAAAAGAAATTGTCCTTTGATTAAAAAAGATTCATCACCATTTCCAGCTCTGTCGGGAGATCTCAGCTTCTTCTAACCCCTCAAAGAGGAGGTGACAATGTCGGGCTGAAGATAAACGGAGAGAGAAAGAAAGAAGTTTTTTGTGTTCCCCCCTTCTCTCTTTCCCTCCCTTGCCCCCTCCAAGCCAAGCCCCCTGCAGAGTTCAAGGCTAGGAGGAAGGAAAAAGCACTTTACAGGTGGGTCATTCCGAGCCCAAATCCAGCAAACAGATCGGCTGATAAACAAAACCAAGAAATGAGAGAGAAGGAACACCCCCCTTCTCCTCCTCCACCTCCTCCTCCTCCTTTCACCCCTCCCCCTCGTCCCTTTGGGATGGTCTAGTAGGAAAAGTCACTCAGGAATGGCACCACGTACTTTCAGGAAAGAGGAAAAAAAAGAGAGAGAGAGAGAGAGAGGTCAGTCAGTGCTACAGCAATGCGATTAACAAGAAGAGAAAAAACTTGATCCACCGGTTCTTTAAGAATCGACCAAAAGCTAAGACGAGAAAACTGAAAGAAAAGGTGGGGGGGGGGGGTAGAGGGGAGGGACAGTCAGGCAGAACCCAGCAAAGGAACCTAGGCCAACTTCACAGGACTGTTTTTCGCCCTTGGCAAATAAATAAATAAATAAATAGACCTTAATTCCTTCTCTTTCGCCCATAGTAGAACCTGTCAAAGTGATTTAACTGCTGCCTTTTTACATGTGTCATACCTGCTTTTTTAAAAATTCCAACAGGATCTGAATATTACCTTCTATCTGGACAGCTGCAATTGATGCCAAGCTAACCAATCTTTCTTGGAATTTAAGTTAAAACAAAGCGAAACAAGTCCAAATCCATGACAGCTATAGAGATGAGAACTGATTAATCGATTAACATCCCAGAAACAGATTACAAGGAGGGGGCGATAAATTAAGGCAAGAGGACAGCGTCTTCATCCCGGTTCCCTGAGCGTCCTTACAGAAATTATTACTCTCATCATAACCACAAGCCATCCCTCCCAGAGAAAAATATATCCACATTATTGTTATTACTGGTTAACAGCAACAAGTCATTTGATCACATCACAGTGCAAAACGAGATGCTATATAATTACACTTAACTTTGAAAACACTCCCCCCCTTTTGCAAATCAGACACACATATTTAGATATCATCTATGAATAAGACAAATAAAACAAGAGCTGTTCTTCACCACGCAAAAGCCAAACGGAGATTTACCTCAGCAGTGCATGCAGTAAAATAATCCCATCACCCTTTTGTTTGTGTTTACTGTTAGTGTGTCCTCTCTCTTTCTTTCTTTCCTGTGCCTAACGTGTGTTTGTGCACTGCAGTTGGTGGTGGAAACTAAGGCAGTGGATCTGTAGCTAAGGGTAATCCTGTTTTTACTTCCTCCATCTTCAGCGAGGAGCAGGGTTAGCCCGGGACAGCTGGTCAAACCCCGAGAAACCGATCCGCCGCAGCCGGAGCTCATCTCCCCCGCCGGCCGGGCTCGCGCAGACACCCGCGGGCGGAGGGCGGGCTGGCGGCGGCGGCGGCGGCGGCGGGCAGCGGGGCCCGGGGCGCGGGCGGCCTGCCGTGCGTGCGCGCGCGCGTGCGTGCGTGTGTGCGGGGCTGGACGCCTGTGTGTGTGTGTGTGTGTGTGTGTGTGTATGTGTGTGTGTGCGCGCGTGTGTGTATGTGTGTGTGTGCGCGCGCGTGTGTGTGTATATGTGTGAGTGTGCGCGCGCGGGCCGGCGAGGGCGCGTGTGCGCGTGTCTGCGCGCTGGGCCGCTCGGCGCGCTCGGCAATCGATTACAGAACAAGTGGGGCCCGGGCGGCTCGGCGACGCGCGCACCACCTCGCGCCCACCCGCGCGCTCGGCGGCGTCGCCCCCCGCCCGCGGTCCCCGGACGGGGGACCCGCCCCCTAGCGGGGGGCGGGGGGTTCCAGGTATAGCGCTTCCGAGGGTTCCGGCGCGACCACAACCCACTCCCCCGAGTCGGATGAAGCTCACGTTTTCTGCCGGCCGGGGAGGAAGGGTTGCAGCGGCGAGGACAGGCTCATTTCGGCCGCGGGAAGTTTTCTCTCCTGCTGGGATTCGTGGCGAGGCCGGGCGACGCGAGCGGACGGCGAGCAGGGCGCCCGACACCCAGCTGCGGGCGGGCGGGCGGGCGTCCTGGCCCGAGCGGGTGTGCGCGGGGACCCACCCACTCAGGCTTCGCAATAAACTCTGCCGAGCGATTCCAGTGAACGGCGCCCGGTGGACCAGGACATGAATCAGGAGACAGGGGTCCTCAGGAATGGCTTGAGAGGGAAATTCGGGTCTGAGATGAAGCTCAACTCTTACTATTTTGGAAGTGCTCTCCAGTGCAAGTTTAAAATTAGAGTGTGTGCTGGCAGTTTCTGCCCCAGGCAACTGCCCCATCCACCAAAGCCAAAAAACGGTGAGGGTCCAAAAAGTTTTTAGGGGTACGGTGTTGCCCATCTGTATCATCAGTGAGTTATCGCACAGCTTTCTTATTTGGGAAGATCGTACATAGATCGTTATGTTAAATGCGTATGTTTGGCTACAAATAGTAGCGTTCAGCATTTTTTTCTTGTCCACATTTATAAAAAGAGGGAATAGAGACTTCTGTAATTAAAGGGAAAAGGAAAATGAAAGGAGCTGAAAATACCGAACTGTGTAGTCTGGGTGGCTTTGAGTTTGAAAGCACATAAAATTATTAGGACCGCCAAACAGCATTTCTGAAAAACCGTCTCACGGATTGTGAAGAAAATCAATGCTGAAAGAGGAGGAGCAGGCGCAGAACTCCTCCATTCAAGATCCCAGAAATAGTTGCTGAGTTGTCCCCCGCCCCCCCGCCCCTTGCCGAGGATAGAAAAATGATACATTGGAGATAAAATCATCCACTATTATCTTTACTCAGTATGTCTGGGAAATTTTGGATAACGTCTTTCCTTTAGATTTTGCAATGGGGAATGAATTCATTCACATTGACACACACTAATGCATACTGTATAACTTGTATAATACTATACTAGCATTTTATAAGGAATTACTTTTTTAAGTTTATTTCATACATTATATTTATTAGACAATCATAACCAGTAAGCTGGTTATTAAATTACAAAAAATGATGGTGCCATACTGCAAACAAGATTAACCAATATTCATTGGAAGGCAAATCATTTGGGCTCAGGCTAGCAATGACTTTATGACAATTTTAAGAAAATTGCTGTTTTTGTGAGTTATGTGTTGGTTGAACCGGTTTTTTCTTTAAGCTGTCAATTATCTAAGTAAAAGTAATTTTCTTAAAATCATATTTGGAAAGACAACATAAAATTCCACAAATCATTTTAATTATCCCAATAGATAGCTAATACTTTAATCTTAAATTACCTTAGAAGAAAGTGCGACGTTGATTCCTAGTATATAAAGAGAAACATAACTTCTCTAAATTGCCATAAATCCCTCCTATAAACTAAGCCTAAGTGTTTAAGTGTCTACAAAGTTATGGAGATCCTCTGAAAAGGTGAGTTAAAACATTGAAAATCAGCATGAAATGTCTGGATTAATTCTTTAATAGAAAAGGAATCTGTGCAGCCTTAAGGAATCATCCTAAAGTTTCTCAGAGCTACCAGTTGATAAAGTCCTTGCCCCTCGCTGATTAGAGCTTAATTTAGCTCCTTGAAAGACTACCCTTGAGTTAGTTTCATTGGCTTCCTAATCACCAGAGGCACTCTCTCTCCCTCTAGTGGCTGTGTTTAGACACTTTGCATTTAGTGCCCATGTCCCCAAAACTGGGGGATTTGGGCAGGAGGCAGTGGCTCCCAGATTTTAGAATAGCAAATGACCACCTGTAAGAATTAGACCAAAGGGGGAAACTTGTCCCTATTTTTAACATCCTATATTCGTTGCTCATTTGCAGCTCATTGTACATCCAGCTTAGCCGAAAGAAGTCATTATATTTATATACTAAAACTAGGGAATCTGTTTTATCCTCTGCTGTCGAATAGCTCTGGCTCTGAAACTCACAGTTGCACTTGTGGGAAGGAACCTTAGTATAAACTGAAGTAGTTCACCTTGTTCACATTTTTTTCCCAACAGTATTTTATAGTGGTTAAAGAATATGTTTCCACCTTTTACCATAACTACACTGCACACATTTTAAAAGTACACATATATATAGTCTACACATAAAAATGTACTACCAGGGAAAACAGTACCATCCTCTTTGCCCACTGTATCGAGTTGGAGAGTTAAATTTTCACTTTGGGGTGGGAGGTACGGAGGTGGGAGAAAACATACCTGGCCCCTCTCGTTTTTCACATATCTGGTTCCTTCTCATCCTTTCTGTCCCGTCCCACTGAAACTGCCTTCCAGGCACCAGCCCGGTATTAGCACATTGCACATTTCCTTCACTGTATGATTTGTAAATATTTTATTCATTTGTTAAGTTTTTAAAAGATAAGATTTCTTTTCCACTAGAATGTCATGTTTTTAAGAGCAGTGATTATGTGTGTCCCACTAAATGATTTTCTTAGAACTAGCAAAATGTTTGACATGAGTTGTTACTCAGTAGACATTTACTAAATGCCTATATGGAGGTAACTACATACCTAGATTCTGTATCTTAAACTGTTGTCAGTGGACAAAATGGGTAGAAATTCAAAGATACATTCTTATTCCATAAAAAGTTTGGTCAAATTGTGGATCATATGTTACAAATATACTTAGCTCTAATTATGGTTCATGTGAAGAATGTGATATAAATTTTAAAAGTGAAAGTGGCTAAAATTGTATTCCAAATACAATTTTGAGTAAAATACATATATGTGCCCTGTTTCATCAACACATTATTTCATGTTAATACCGGATAATTCATGAACCAAGCTGACTGTCAAGGAATGCAAAAGATTTAAATGAGTTCTATAACCACTAAGTGCAATTAGCAAAATAAAAAATTTAAAGGATAGTGTAGCTAAAAAGTATATTATGAAGTATTATCTTTTTAACTTTGGATTATTTTATTTATTTTAGATTTAAAAACCCCAGAATTTGGCTAAAAGTGCATTTTTGGTTGTTTAAGGAATTAATTCTATGTTTTAAGTTTGGTTTTGTTTATAGCAGAGGGTAGGAGAGGGCAATTCAAAACATCACAGTACTTTACTAATATTAATTATATATTTCTTATTTAGATGGCTTTATTTTTCTAGCTATCAAACAAAACCATTCAGAGTAGGTGCCCTAAAATAACTTTTGAGTCCCTGAAAAAGTTGAGATGAACAAGCATGTGTAGGCACCATGTTATAAAACTGATTACTTGTCTTATTTTTGTCAGGTTGTGGTGGTGTCCTCTTTGAACTGGTGTTCTCTTTTTAAGTGGGATGTGGGGCAATGGTCTTACTTTTTCCTGCCAACCTATATTGGTACCGTGAAGAAGCAAGGAAGCCAGAATTGGAGTCACAGTTTTAAAGAAAACCCTCTAAGATACCAAATCTGGTTCGTAAATAAGGCATATTAGTACCTCACAACTTTACCTCCCTGACCAGGGTGATATAGTCTGGAGTCTGTCTGGGTAGCACGTGAGTCCTATGGGTAAGGGTCTTCTCATTCTCTTCACCTTGAACAGTAGTGTGTTTTAGCAGTTCTCAAGAGTATCACTTTGCTAGAGATAAGACTCTTGTACCTACAAGAGGTAATATTATGACTTAAATTCACACTTGGATAGAATAATATCAGACTTCTTGTAGAGAGCACCTTTTGATATAGAACAGATGATCTGCCTCTTATCTCAAATGAGAACTATAAATTGTGGGAGTTAAAATTAGGCCAAGGGAGTGAATACTAGCTAGGTTTCTGAATAAAAACGAAAGCACACATTTTTAAAGATGTCACTAAAAGCTATCGTAGTTGCTTTAAAATGGAAATGTGTTCAGCATTTCAAGAGTTAAGTTTTATTAGTGCAAAAATGAAGAAACTTTGAGCTGGGCCAAGTGGAAATAGCTGGTGCTCAAAAAAACAACAACTCTAAAAGGCATTGGGAAGAACATTCTTCTAAGAAACCCTAAAATTATTAAATATAAAAATATAATGAAGTTATTGGAACCTCCAGTAAAGGGTTATTACAGGAAAGAAGATGAGTAAACTTTATGAAAACACAGCTCATGAATAGAAGAGGTTAACAGTAAAGGGGAACACATTGTCTTGTCTAGTGCACATTAATTTAGATACAAGTTAATTACCACCCATGAGGAAAAGGAAATCCAAAAATGACTATTTGACTTTGGCATTGGGAGTTGAAATTAGGTCAGACTAGACTAAAGGTCTGTGATATCAATGGTTAGATTCTGCTGGAGATAGCCATAGTCTGAAACATGGTGATGACAGGTTGCATCTTAGGGGAGTATTTGGCAAGTAAACCAGTACCAGTAAGATTATGATCCTTTTTTTTTAATCCTGTGAAATACTCATAGAATTACATGTCCAATGTCTGTGAGAAATCTCCACTCTTCTTTTCTTTTCTTTTTTACAGGGACAGAGAGAGGGATAGATAGGGACAGACAGACAGGAATGGAGAGAGGTGAGAAGCATCAATCATTAGTTTTTCGTTGCCATTGCAACACCTTAGTTGTTCATTGATTGCTTTCTCACATGTGCCTTGACCATGGGCCTTCAGCAGACCGAGCCACCCCTTGCTGGAGCCAGTGACCTTGGGTCCAAGCTGGTGAGCTTTTGCTCAAGCCAGATGGGTCCACGCTCAAGCTGGTGAGCTCGGGGTCTCGAACCTGGGTCTTCCGCATCCCAGTCTGACGCTCCATCCACTGAGCCTCCGCCTGGTCAGGTGAGAAGCCTCCACTCTTTATAGACCAAAATCCTTTCACAGTATAGCAAAGTCCAATGGCATGTTTAAACAATGCTATACAGCCTAAAGAAAATAGAGGAACACATTACAAAGAAAAAGTGCACCCTCGGATTAGAAGCTACACAGGGATAGCGATGGAGAGCCATGAGCATTTCCTGCTTGATAACTCTGAAAGAGGGTCTGTGGTGTGGCAGAGGGAGATGAATCAAAGAAAGGTCATTTACAGGTAGTAAATGTAAATGTCACCTCCCCCAATTCTCATGACTTGTGGTTTGGAGAAAGGTTAACTTAATATAGAGGTTAGTGTGGCATTCTGAACTGTCTTAAGACAAGATATGTGAATATGAGAATAACACCATCAGTATTTCTCCCGTAGCAGTTTTGTTCAAAAGGGTACTTAAAACTTGACGTCATGGTGAGGTACTAGACACCTGGGAAAGTCCCACATGGTAGACTAGGGATATCATCAGAAGTCCTATAAACTAGATTTCTGAAACTGCTTCACTGGAAGACTATTTTTGAAATATACCATTATTGGGAAGTAAATCCTATGCTGTATCGATAGCACTTTAGATGGATGATATAACTGATTTCAGTGAGGTAGGAGCATCAGTGCACCTGGGAAAGCCGTATATGTCATCATCATGGTTCACACATTACATACATGATCTCATTTAGCCCTTGCCGTCATTTTTCAAAGCGGTAACATTAGCTCCATTTTCACATGAAGAAATTGAAGCTTGGAAATATTTTTATCTTGTCCAGGATGTCGCAATGTCAGAGCTGGACTCAAAGGCATGTTTTAAGTTCTAGAAAGCCCATGTAACACCCACCATGTTATACTGTCTCCAAAACAGCCAACTAGATTTGTTAATCCTACAAACCTGTTGCTGTTGTTAAATCTAGCTCTTTGGGCCCCAACTGTTGGGTAGCATACCAAGACTGAATCAATTGAAAAGAAAACTTAATGTCTACACTCTTCTTAGAAGGAAAATTGGAATGTGTTATCAACACAGAACTCTACCAAATTCAGTGCTTGCCTGGGTATGGAACATGACCCATTTGACGTCTAATACTTTAACATCAGATATTTTCTGTACTTACCTTGACTTCTTCCATCAAGTGAATGACTTAAGAGCAATACTGAGAGAATTAAATGATAACCAACTGGCCTGAGCTGTGGTGGCGCAGTGGATAAAGCATCGACCTGGGAACACTGAGGTCGCCAGTTCAAAACCCTGTACTGGTCCGGTCAAGGCACATATGGGAGTTGATGCTTCCAGCTCTTCCCCCCTTTCTCTCTTTCTCTCTCTCTCTCACTCTGTGTCTCCTCTCTCTCACTCTGTGTCTCCTCTCTAAAATGAATAAAATTAAAATAAAAATTTAAATGATAACCAACCTATAAAGAATTGAGTAATAATTAATGGTGACAAAAAGATTTGGACAAGAACTTAAATCAAAATTCTGGGCCCTGGCTTGTTGGCTTAGTGAGAGAGCTTCACCCCAGCATGTAGAGGTCCTGGTTCAATTTTGGGTCAGAGCACACAGAAGTGCCCATCTGCTTCTCCACCCCTTTTCCTCTTATTTCCCTCTCTCTCCTCCTGCAGCCATGGCTTTATTGGAGAGAGTTGGGCCTGGAGCACTGAAGATGACTCCAGGGCCTCTGCCTCAGGCTTTGAGAAGAGCTCAGTTGCTTAGCAACAGAGCAATGACCTAGATGGGCAGAGCATCACCACCTAGTGGGCTTGCTGGGTGAATCCCAGTCAGGGCACATGCACAGGAGCCTATCTCTCTGCCTCCCCTCCTTTCACTGAATAAAATTTTTTTTTTCAGGATACCAAAACATACCTGCACATTTTGTTCAAAGGGGATCATTCTGATTCATTGCTCTCAGAAACATATGCATCCTATTTCTCCCTTTTGTAAACACTTGATCTACATGTGCAACGAATAAATTACTGACTTTCTGTGGTAAACATTGCAAGTTAAATGGTATGCATTCTTAAATGAAATTTTGGATTTCAGGAAACAGATTTTCTAATGGAGAGCAGCTCTCAGTTTGTGGTAAAGGTCAATTTGTCCATTTTCCTGGGATCCATTAAGTGAAGCCTGTGAGATTAGGACTTTTCTCTCAGTTTTAATTTACTAGTACAGTGAATACTGGAATAGAATAATAAACTGTACTTTCTTTTTCATGTGTGTGTGTGTGTGGCAGACACAGATAGAGGGACAGATAAGGACAGACACACAGAAAGGGAGAAAGATGAGAAGCATCAATTCTTCATTGTGGCACCTTAGTTGTTCATTAATTGCTTTCTCATATGTGCCTTGACCATGGGGCTACAGCAGACTGAGTGACCCCTTGCTCAAGACAGCGACCTTGGGCTGAAGCTGCTGAGCCTTGCTCAAACCAGATGAACCTGTGCTCAAGCCGACGACCTTGGGGTTTTGAACCTGGGTTTCAACACTGGATCCTCTGCATCCAGTCCAATGCTCTATCCACTGTGCCACAGCCTGGTCAGGCTAAACTGTACTGTTTTAATTCGTGTTTTTCTGTCTCAGTTTGTGTAGATATGGAAGTTACATATTTGTTCTCTTGTAGAGGATTTTGTTTTTAAAAGCCAATATAATTAATACTATATTTGATACCAGAAGTGCTATTTATGAAGGAAGTTGATCGATAGCTTTGGGGGAACTCTGCTTTACTGTAGGTCATTTTGGATATTCTTTCCTAACAGAGAGGAGCTTCCTCAAAGATAAGGAAATAGTCGACAGAATGAATATTGGTTCTGCTATGCTTATAATATAGTTTTAAAAATAATTTAACATTTCTCCATATTTTGTTAGAGAATGAATGCTTAACAGAGGACTAGTAAAATATTTAAACAGTAATCTTGTTCTTAACCTATGATAGAGGAGAGAGGGCACGCCTTCCCCGCATCTTGAGAACTACTGCCTTCAGAGGTCCTTCCTGATACGGAGGCGGGCACTGCAGGCTGTAAGGGCTGGTACCACACGCAGCACATCGTATCCAAGTTGATCCTAGATCAATTACAGCTCCAACAGTAGCAACTGTGTGATTCTCACATTCCATGTCATTTTCCTATGTGGAGACAATGTACTTGACAATTCTGCTTTTCTTTATAAATAAAAGGTATTTGGGAATTTTTATATAGCCATTTCTTATGAGTTTAGACTTTTATTACTTGTCTTTTTTAAGAATAATAGTGGACCTATGAACTTGAGTTTCTTGAATCCCACAAGGATAAAAGCCAGGCCCTAGAGAGTGAAGCTCACTAAGGTCATGCTATTGCGGGCGTGACCCTTGTCATCTGGACACACTCCTCTCATGACCCTTGAGAATATCATGACTCACTCTCTTGCCTGCTTTCAAAAGTCAATGAATGATTGACCCTCGATCAAGCCAGCCTCCTTCAGAAGATTCACGAGGTACAGCAGCATTATTTAGATAGGCTGTCTAAATGGAACCGTTCGGAGGTCTGAGAGGAAAACCAGGTAATCTAAGAAGGGGAAAGGAAGAGATTAACAGCGACAAGCACTGCCCCTAGTGCTAACAGCAAAAAACAGATCAGAGTTGTTGAGGAGGGAAGGAGAAGTGAGGGAGTGAAGGCTGTAGGTACAGACCCTCATTTCAATTTTATTTAGCTATACCAGGAAGGGCAGAAGCTCATAGCTGGAGGAGGATATGGGATCGAATACATTTCTGTTCTTAAGTAAAACTTCAGCATGTGTCCATGCCAGTGAGAAGGGGTCAATTGCCGTTAAGATACTGAGGACAGAAATATATTGGTAAAATGAGGTCACTGAGGGGACCAGGTGAAAAAGGATCTAGAGCAAAATGAAATAACTAGCTTCAGATAGGGGAGAGGATAAGGTGTGCTAGAGAGAAGCAGGAAAGAACACAGATAAGTTAGTTGATATGATGGGAAGTTGAGGAGGTATGAAGATGGTGTTAGTGATATTTACTGAGAGTAAAGGGGGACATTTAAAAAGAATAAATAGGCTTAAAATAGTTGCCAGAAAAAATGTGCAAGAAACCAAAATATATATATGATGAGCAGAATAGAGGAACCATTTGAGACTGGTGACCACAGATAACTCATTGACATTCTCGATGCTCTAACTGAACTCCCAGTTTAGCTGTAGGCTTGGAAAATATAAAAGGATTGATCCAGTATAAAAATTTTACCAGGTGGGGAGCTGGAAAACATGGGATAAAAAAGTGTTTGATTTAATTCAAAGAAATAAATTGTAGTAATGAACCATAAAGAAGGATATTAACAGGTAGGCTGCCAATGAATGGAGAAAATTAAAGGGATATAGAGACCTTGAATTCCAATAAGATTGAAGAACTTGTCTAAGGCCTGACCAGGTAGTGGCTCAGTGAATAAAGCGTTGTTCTAGGAGATGGTGGACCCAGATTCAAAGCACCGAGGTCCCTGGCCTGAGCGCAGACTCACCAGATTGAGCGTGGGGTTGCTGGCTTGAGTGTGGGGTCATAGACATGACCCTATTGTTGCTGGCTTGAGCCCAAGGTCTCTGGCTTGAGCAAGGGGTCACTGGCTCAGCTGCATCCCCCGGTCAAGGCACATATGAGAAAGCAATCAATAAACAACTAAAGTACCACAACTGTGAGTTGATGCTTCTCATCTCTCTCTCTTCCCGTCTGTTCCTGTCTGTCCCCTCTCTGTCTCTCTCCTGTCTGTCCCTCTATTGTGCATGCTAAAAAAACAAACAAACAAAAAACTTGTCTAGCCTAACCAGGCGGTGTCTCAGTGGATAGAGCATCGGACTGGGATGCGGAAGACCCAGGTTCAAGACCCCGAGCTCGCCAGCTTGAGCGCGGGCCCATCTGGCTTGAGCAAAAGCTCGCCAGCTTGGACCCAAGGTTGCTGGCTCCAGCAAGGGGTTGCTCGGTCTGCTGAAGGCCCATGGTCAAGGCACATGTGAGAAAGCAATCAATGAACAACTAAGGTGTTGCGATGGCAACGAAAAACTAATGATTGATGCTTCTCACCTCTCTCCGTTCCTGTCTGTCTGTCCCTATTTATCCCTCTCTCTGACTCTCTCTCTGTCCCTGTAAAAAAAACAAGCAAAAAAAAAACTTGTCTGAAAATAATACTGAATGAGAGATGAAAACATAGAGGGCTATTAATAAACATATTTTTGATGGAATAAATGATGTCAGGATCCAGAACAGGGTGAGAGATCATGTCTTCTAGGAGTTGTATTATCAGAAAAGTAATAAATTAATCAGGGGATTGTCTTGGGTCTTGGAGAATCAAGAAAGATTCTGAACTAGGTGCTGAAGTCTTTGAAGAATGAGTCCCTAATAAACTGATAAATTCAGCAAAGAGGAAGAGTAGTAACAAGTAGCAGAAAACAGGAATCACAACAGGAACTGGAGTTTTGTGCAAGTGTAAATATTGTGAAAACTGGTTTGGAATTGTATGGGGGATGCTGACCCCATTTTCTAACACTGAGCTGGGTAAATCATAGGAACATGAATGGCCTTCACTTGAGAGTACTATCAATGGGGGTGACCATATAATCTAGTTTGCCAATAACAATCCTGACATTATTACTATTACCCCTTTTATTCTTAGAAGTTTCCTGTTTTCTATAAGTTACATGTTCATCTCACCTTAGAAGGGAGTAGTGGCCTCAAGGAAGAGCTCTTTCATTTAGGAAATACATATTTTTCTTCTAAGTAAGTGAGAGGATATAGAATGGATTTGCTTGCTCATTTGTTTTGCTTGAGGGAAGAGTTTCAAGGACTATAGTAAGAAAAGTGTAGGAGAGGATGGAGCAGCGCATACTGAATCAGAGGAGCAGAGATAGCAAGTCACGTTTGAATTCAGAGTGCAGACGAGATGAGTTGACTTCACCTGGATCTCCTGTCTGCCAATTCCATCTTCTTATCAGCCTGCTGCCTCCTTTAATCTGGAATCAGATGGATAGTTACACCTTCAGGGGTCAAATATGCCTATTATTATTTATATCTTTACATGTGGCCAGAGGTTGCAGCAGGTACTCTATTACAAGGTGAAAGATTCAAGTAAGAGGTCCTCATAAATGTTTCACAGCTCCTGCAGATCCATTGCCATTAAACAGCTCCTAATTGGGATGATAGCCTCGTAACACTTGCTCCCTCTTGCACTCGTAGTTTGAGTGCTTTCTTCTGAGCTTTGGCAGATTCAGCTTTGTCTCTGCCAACTCAACTCCACTACTTCCTTCCAAATCAGGGAAGGAAGACAAGGCCACTGAAAGCCTCTGGATCCTGTGAGGAGTGGTTTGTTCATGGAAGTCACTGGATATTGCCAAGCATTGTACAGTGAGAGCTGATGATGAAGGGAATAGGTAAGCTAGATGATGGCAAAGACAAAAAAGCAAATGGAAATTAACTTAAGTCTTATCTCTAGTCACACCCATAAGCTAAAGTGCACCTTTAAGAACATTCATTTTTTAAAAAGAAAATAGTCCCACTTCCACTCACCACCAAAATTCCCTATAGCATTTTCATAGAAGACATTTATGTCAATAAAGCATTTGTATTTAAGTCTGTATGTGTATATATATATATATATATATATATATATATATATATATATATATATATATGGCAATAATACAGGCATAAAGTTTATTGATGTAGTTTATGGAAATACAGATAAAGCCTGACCAGGCAGTGGCGCAGTGGATAGAGCATCAGACTGGGATGCGGAGGACCCAGGTTCGAGACCCCGAGCTCACCAGCTTGGGGGCGGGCCAATCTGGCTTGAGCAAAAAGCTTGCCAGATTGGACCCAAGGTTGCTGCCTCGAGCAAGGGGTTACTTGGGCTGCTGAAGGCCCGTGGTCAAGGCACATATGAGAAAGCAATCAATGAACAACTAAGGTGTTGCAACGAAAAACTGATGATTGATGCTTTTCTTCTCTCTCCATTCCTGTCTATCTGTCCCTGTCTATCCCTCTCTCTGATTTTTACTCTGTCCCTGTAAAAAGAAAAAGAAAAGAAAAGAAAATACAGATAAAGCCATTTTTCTGAATTATGGACATTCATCAATCGGATGACAAATATATAAGTGAAAATGAGTTGTTTTCGTTCATGTTCTAAAAATATTTCTTTTTTAATTGACTTTATAGATGTGACACTGACTAACATAATTATAAAGGTTTCAGGTGCCCAATTCTACATCTCTGTCCTCTGTATGTGTTCACACCCCCAGGTCAAGTCTTCATCCATCACCATTTATCCCCTCCCCCTTTACCTTCCTCTACACCCCCCCCCCCACTGCCCTGCAATCTTATTTACAAACAGACTGTTCGCAGGAATCCTGAAAGTAGTAAGCCTGCAGCATCAATTAAATATATGAATCATTTATTTAAAAATCTATATGCAATTTTTCAGAACTACTTCATGATAAATCATCCTCCCTGCCTAAGCCCATGGTTCACAATTTGTTTTCTGTACCTAAGTTATCCATATTTTTAATATATTCCCATTTAGTTACATATTTCATTGACTAAAAAATATTCTAAGCAGGACTCATTCCCCTACCCCTAGATTCCTCATTCCATTCTAGAGGAATATAAGAGTACTGGAAGTGTTGTACAGCTTGAAAATTATTCCCTAGAATAATGTTTTCCAAATGTCAGGCTGTAATGCATTAGTAGGCTATATGTTTAGTTTGTCATAACCAGTATTTTTTCTTCTTTTCCAAGTGAGAGGAGGGGAGATAGAGAGACAGACTCCTGCATACACTCCCACTGGAATCCACTCAGCAACCCCCATCTGGGGCCAATGCTGTGCCAGTTTTGGGCCATGCTTGCAACTGAGCTATTTTTAGTGCCTGAGGTAGGGGCTCCATCCTCAGCACCTGGGGCTGATATATTCAAACCAATCAAGCCATGGCTGCAGGAGGGGGCAAGAGAGAGAAGGGAGAGAGGGAGGAGTGAAGAAGCAGATGGTTGCTTCTCCTGTGTGCCTTGATTAGGAATTGAACCTGGGACCAACATACACCAGGCTGATGCTCTACCACAGAGACAACAGGCCACGGCCAGTATACTTTTAAAAATGAAATTAAAGTATATCACATATAGAAGGTATAAATAAAAAGGCAAACTTTGGTTTCATAGATACACATATATACTGGGTCATCACAGAAAATGCAGTTTTATTCCTTCTGGATTGCATATCAAAAAATAAAAGCCTAAAAGCCACTGTTTAAGAAAGAAAATAGATAAACAAATTGAAGCGAATCACTTTATTGAAATATTATTTCACTTTATATGAAATATTATACAAAAGTGATATATTGCTCCATATATCAACATGGATAAAATCTAAAATATTCATGTTGGGTGAAATAAGCCAATTGTAAAAGGATTCTTACATTAATTGTTAAAATCATTGAAAACAATAATATGTATTATTTACTTTTATATATACATAGTAAAAGTATAATAAAATGCAAAAGAAAGATACTACTTACAGAACAGCCATAACCTCTGGGTTGAGAGGGAGAAGGCTGGGATGTACTTGCAGTGTTTGATTTCTTAATTATCAGATTCTAGATGTCAGGAAACTGTGGTACCATTTAACTCTGATTCGATTCATTTCTTTGGTCTTTATTTCTTCATATACAAAATAGAAGAATAGCGTCAGAGAATGATCAATGATCTAGCTAGAAGGAGAGGTGGAATGATGTGGTGAAAATGTGTTTTGATTACATAATATTCAACCCACAGAATTTAAATAATTTTTCAGTGTAAACCAGCTAGTTAGTGGTAGAAGTCAGGCTAGATCGCAACAAGTCATCTAGAATCGCAGTATTTCATTCTCTACCATTTAGCTCTGCCTTTGCTGAAAGATAAAAGGACATAGAATCATTTTAACTTGGATGATAAAGTTATCCTCATAGTCACTATGTAAAGTGGGCCTAGTGAGCAATGGTTCTTTTAGTACCACTGAAGGAAAGAATGAATGCTTCGAAAAGGCTAAGTTTACTTACATCTGTGTATGTTTTTATTGTTAAATATTAAAAAAAGTTAAGACCACTGGTTTCCAGTGATCTTGAAATTGAGTTTAGCTATGCCTTATCTTAAATGACTGATAGTAGCCATGTCTGATCTCCTGTAGTTCTTTTATTTATAAATTAGAAAACAGGCTGGTGTTCTCTTCCAAACTGATTTGTGGTTACTGTTACAAGTTGGTTATTGATTGATTCCCCAATACTTCCTAAAAAAATTTGCACTCCCAGTAAATTCAGAGAATAATAAGATAAAAACCTATGCAAAACAAAAGACGCTAAGAAGCAAAGGGAAATGAAAAAGCATCAAGAAATTCTGGTTATGAAAAAGCCAAAATTGAACACAAAGCTTGATTCTGAACTCAAAGCAGCCAAGCAATAATTAAAATACATTAATTAACCTGATTGTCGAGGAAGCCTGTGAAAAACCATCTGCCCAAACACAGATACAACATTTCTCCGCTCAGTGCTCCAAGAGAAATTTGATCCAGAAATGTGATACCAAAGTGTCATTGGTGCCACATTGACTAAAACCCTTTAATCTAGAAGGCCTCAGGGTCAAATCCAGCTGTACTACTTGTTACTTCACAGTTAGGCATATTTCTCGAACCCTGTTTCTGTATCCGTTAAAAGTATATAGTAAAAATAGAATTCACCTCACATTTTTTTAATTAAATAAGGATTAAATGAGTTAAGATCAAGGCCAAGAATAGCCTTGTACCCTGGTTAGAGTTATATTGTGTTTCTTTAATAAATTAAACAAGCAAATATTCTAAATGGCAGGTTCACAAAGGACATTCTTAAATTAGTGTGATTGCAGTGGTGTAGTTAATTATTGTAGCGTCATAAAAGCTGACCACTGCTTCATACCTTATTTTTCTATTGGTTTTCTTTCTAATTTTAAAAATATGTTTTCTATTTTTTAAAAAAGAAAAATATTCTCTCCCACATGGATTGGAATACCCATTTCTCATGCTTGCTCTTCAAAATGTAATCCTTTTAATACAATATGTCAGATTCAGATAATTTTATACAGCTCTCAGCCTACTGTGTTATTGGGAAGAAAACCTCTCATAGCAACAGCTAAATTAACCCACTCTCCTGTAGGGGTGGAAGGTTTACAGTAATTTGCAAACTAAGATATCTTTCCCATAGACTAGAAATTACCCAGTTAGTGTTTGTTCACCCTCACTGGGAGTCTTTAAAATGAAAATTTTTGACTTACGCATTTTTTAATGAAATCAAAGATACAAATAAAACCTAATTATAGACAAAAAAAACCTTTGTATTGCAAAGATAACATATTCTATCACCGTTATAAGCAGCTTTAGTTCTGTTGTTATTAAACCATATGTTATGATATTTGTGCCCCTGAACTATGTGCCACCATACATTATAAACATATGTTTTGTAATTTCATTTCAGTTAGCTTATACCTAGTATATACATCAATAAGGTTTTCAATTAGCTCACAATAAAATATAGTTTTGTAGGCATGTGTATCTTATCTCCCTTATAATTTTAAAGCAATTTTAGAGAAAGACTGGGTCATCATTTTTTATAACATTCTTATTTCTTAACATGGTGACTTACATAGATATAGTACTATCTTTGTTAATAAAAGCTATCATAGAGATAGAGTCCTTTGTCAATATAGTATAAAATATGCCAATGCTGTGTAGTCATTCATTCATTAAAAAGCCATTTAGTACATTTTCCTTTCTCTTTTTCTATTTTCAAATACCTCTGCTATTTTTTAAATTCAGACCTTCACACTTTGTCTGAATCAAGTAAGCTGTTACTGTCTTTTGCACTTATTAAACAAATATTTCCTTGATGTCTCCTAAATCTTTGTAGTGTTTATAAAAAGCCTGTCTCTTAAATGTTTGTAGTTCTCTGTTTCAGAAGTTTTATTATCATAGTATTCCAGTTCTTATTATGCATCTCAAACATTGGTGTCCATTCAGAGTGCTATATTCATATTATTCATATTATATACTTTAAAAAGTGAGTTTATGTCTTAAATAATGCATGTCAGTATGATCACAGAACTAAAACTAGGATTAAAGTCTAGCTTTCAGAAATACCTGTTACTTATTTTTAATATAGTTTTAACCTAAGCTAGAGAACTTAGTGAACTTTTAATTTTTACTCTTTTAGTTTTTCTTTTATGTAATTCTAGTATTTTACATTTCTCAATGAAATTGACATTCAATTTTAAATGAAAATAAATACTTAGTTTGGATAGTAACTTAAAAGTAAAATTAAATGTGTGTGTGTATATGTGTGTGTGTATACACACACACATACATACATATTACTACTTAATAGTAATGCAGAATTCTAACCCAATGTATTTGTCTTATCTTTTATGTTTTTATTGAAAAGATTGTTCAATAGTAGATATCTTTAGAAGCAGTATATTTTAAGAATTTTTCAGAACTGTTAGTTTATCTCCTTTCATTTAGCTATCTAAGAATTCTAAATTTTTATTGCCAAATTTATGCTGAAAGTTGGGTGGAGGCTTTTTTGTTTTTGTTTTTTACTTTAGGGAATGAGAACTTTATTATCACTAATTTCATTATTTAAACTTCGAAAAATTCTAAGAAATATTAGAGGTTTGGGTAGGTGATATTTAAGAATCTCAAGAATTAATTTAGGAGGGAATCATCAAGTGACCATAAAATTATAGGATTAAATTTAAAGTGATGTAATGAAAGCATTATAATATATTTTGACACAATCCATTTGTTTGATATATTTTTTTATTCTATCTATGCATTTCAGGAGGTCATAGTCATAAACTTTGAATATCCATTTTAAAAATCAAATAAAATTAATTGTGATATGAAATAATAAAGTTGTAAAAAGAAATACTAGGGCTTGCAGATAATTAATTATTACAGAGCTTTGATTCTTTACTAAAAGTTGATAAGTTGCTTCCTATCTCCCTGGACAGAATAATGTGTTTTAAAAAATTATCTAGTGCATCTTATAATAAAAGCCAAAAGATCTTTTCAATAGAATTAATAAATTATTGCTGAGATTTATTTTTAACAAAGCAATTTTATCAAGCCTTATCTAGCTAAGTACAATAACAGCAATAGGAGGAAAATCAGAATCTCTCTCATTACCTGCTTCTGTAATTGTGTGTGTATCAAGTATGCTTAGAGCCTTTGAAAGGAGAGATTGTGCAAGCTGAATACTAATTTTGTCAGTACTGTAATTTCACGTCTGCTATCCATGGTCAGGCTGGGTGTGCTTTGAGGAGGAGCTGAGTCTTTATGGAAAACGTTGTAAAACATTCTATTTAGAAGCAAATTTTTCTTTATATTATGTGCTCTGGGTATTTTTCTTTCTTTGTATTTTGTTTTGAGAACATTTGTGTGAAAACAAGATCTTTGTTTCTTATAAGCACATCTGCTCTTGCTTCTTGTAGATGATGATGTCATCATCCACTGTGACATCATAATCATTTCCACAGCAACCAGTCTGGTTTACTTTTTTTTTTTTTTTTTAACAGAAACAGAGAGAGAGAGTCAGAGAGAGGGATAGATAGGGACAGACAGACGGAGATGGAAAAAATGATAAGCATCAATCATCAGTTTTTTTGTTGCCGCTGCGACACCTTAGTTGTTCATTGATTGCTTTCTCATATGTGCCTTGACCGCGGGCCTTCAGCAGATCGAGCAACCCCTTGCTGGAGCCAGCGACCTTGGGTCCAAGCTGGTGAGCTTTTGCCCAAACCAATAAGCCCACACGCAAGCTGGAGACCTCGAGGTCTCGAACCTGGGTCCTTCCGCATCCCAGTCCAATGCTCTATCTATTGTACCACTGCCTGGTCAGGCTTTTTTTTTTTTTTTAATATAATGAAAAGTTACAGAATGTCAGCAGTGGCAAAGTGTTCATCTCAAAACAGATACATAATGACTTCCCAGTTCTCTGCACCCGCTGCATGGGGCCTGTTCATCCCAAAGCACCAAATCTTTTGGTTAATGCATTTAATTACCTTAAAATCCGTAAGACCATCAATTTCAATTATCCACAGTTTAGTGGAAGAATGGAATTCCTTGAGGAAACAAATTCTGAGGGACCAACTTTATTGTACCTCAGTGCCCTTTTGAATAGCTTGCCTAGTAAGATAGGTTCAATGTGGGAAGAAATGTGAGACCTTGTTGTTTTATGGGTCACAGTAAATAATGATATAGATTGGAATGACAGTGGAAAGGACCCGGAAGCACCTCTACTTGAAATGGTTTTCTGAACAGGTGCTCCACTTACTCAGCCACTTCAACACTGTCACAACTGTGATGAAATGTGTCAACGAGAGACCTCAGGACATAATCATTGGGATAGCGAGCCAAGGCTGCTCAAGAGAACAGGAAGAGACTGTGTGGCATGTTCTAATACATCAGTATTTTTCAAAATTATGAATTTTAAGTCACAATAATTCAACAACCCATAAAGGAATATTTACTGAGTACTTGCTATGCATAGCATGGTACTAGAGACTGTGTGTGATTTAAAGTAGTACACACACAATCCCTGACTTCCCCGACCCTTCTTTGACATTTATATGGTATCACCTTTTCTTTTGACACTAAAATGTTTTTATTTAAATCATTTCCCCTTGTATTTAAACAGTTTTATTTTATTTTAAAATGTGTGCATGCTTGATACGAACCATGTTAGTTCAGCATAGTTGGTGAGCTGAGCCTGAATAAGCTTTTCTATGTTGAACAGTAAGGAACTTTGGAGGAAGAGGGCTCAGAGACAGTTGTTGTCTGGGCGCACTTGGATTCACAATCAGTGATAACATACATGACCTTAAACTTGGGTGTGAAGCAAGTGTGAGTTACACTGGTAACAAACACACAAAATGTGTTTGAAGATAGATCAGGAATGAAAAGATGGGCAAAATACTAAGGACAAAGCACCAAACTTAAGGGAAGACCGCTTAGGCGATCTATCTAAGTAGAGGTGGGGAAGGTGTTGGGTCAAAGTCAGAATGGCAGGCAATTGGTAGATGTCTAATGAGGGGGACGGGCATTGTTATAGAGGTCCAACTACATGAATAGGCACCCAGTTAAACAAGACAGAACCTTGATATAGATTGGGTGGTCATTCATGCAGTACCCGGGAACAAGGCAGGAGTGCACAGTGAGAGTCCAAAGGGTTTAATGTCCCATGAGGGAGTGTAGTTTATGCATACATTCATGTGTGTATTCATGTATTCAGTCGTTTAATGCTAAACACAAGGGTTCAATTAAACTGAAGGGTTAATAAAACTAACAAAATTGACCTTCAGAAACACATTACACTGGGTACACAAATGAAGAATTACTTCAGCAAATAAATGTGTAATTAAAGTGCATATTATGTGTCATAAATGAAATGAACAAGGGGTCATGATAAGGAATAAAGGAAGAGTGCTCCATGGATATCACTTAAGACCTCTCAGAGAATATAACAATGGTTTATTTGTAATCTTTTTTACTCCATTTCTCACGGCCAATCACTGTGGCCCACCAACTTTAAAACTATAGCTACTTCACGTACACATACATCCATAGTTAGCCTGATTCCCAGGCTTTGTAATCAACCGGTGGTTTCCCTGCACCCAATGATTCCTGCCAGCAAAATCTCCTTTCATCCCATGTCTGTCTAGTCTCCAAGGTCAGCTGACACCTTTAACTTGATTTGTCATGTTGCTATGTCCACAGCATGATGATAAATTCTTGAGTTAAAAGTAACTTATTCTGAGGGTAGAAGTTTCTTCTATTCAGAAGAGGCTAACACGTGTAATAAACAAGCCCAACATTGTGTTAGAAGTTTGTTGTTCCAAACTTTTGGTGAGATTCAGGACCTGTCTGAACTTGCTCAGTCACCTTTTTAGGAGACGGGAGTCCTCTGCTGGCTTTTCTACATCTGCCTGGCAGACAAGGGGAGGAAGAAACAGAGGATCGTGGGGGAAGTTCTTATTAGCTAGGTGTGGAAGTGCTGTAGATCCCTCCATCCACATTCCATTGGACAGAGCTCAGTCACGTGACATACCAAACTATGAGGAAGGCTAGGGGATATAGTCTAACTTATTTTTTTCCCTGAAAGAAGGAATAGATTTTGGTGAGTACAATAATGTATCATTTTATTCACCCATAACTCGATTTCACTCTTTCCTCCTCATAAAGACCATATCCTCTTCTCAAGTGAGATTAACCATGGCCCCATACCTATCACAGACTCTAGCTCAAAGTCTGGTCTCACCTGACCAGGCGGTGGTGCAGCAGACAGAGCATCAGCCTGGGATGCTGAGGACCCAGGTTTGAAACCCAAGGTCATCAGCTTGATCCTGGGGTTGGCAGCTTGAGTGTGATATCATAGACATAACCTGATACTTGCTGGCTTAAACCCAAAGGTCACTGACTTGATCAAGGGGTCACTCACTTTGCTGAAGCCCTCTGGTCAAGGCACATATGAGAAAGCAATCAATGAACAGCTAAGGTGCTGCAACAAAGATTTGATGCTTCTCATCCCTCTTTCTTTCTGTCTGTCTGTCCCTGTCTGTCTGTCTGTCTATCTCCCTCACACACATGCAAAATAAGTGCAAGTTCCCCAGGCTCATATCTGTTGTGGCCTTCTCAGGCCCCCATACTCAGATGGACCCCTGTTACTGGTTTTCTCACTGTCATGAAATTACAAATCACTGTATCTTTAAACTTATGTTTTGTAAGTGAAACCTAATGGTATCATGGAGCATGCACACAAGCAGAGAAGATATGTACAATAAGTGTGTCCTCCATTCTTTGCTACCCAGTTTGCATGTAGGGTTTGTGTTGACCTATGAGCAAAGAATTCGGTGGAGTTATGATGCTTGGGAGTTCAGCAAGACTCAGTGTGAGTACAAGGTAAGCATGTTATATCTATGATTGAGTGAGCAGTGTGATGACAGCCCTGAGAGCCTATGCTGTCTATTTGAACCAAACACTTGCCCTATTATGCCCTTTTTTCTTGTGGTATCATTCCCTGGATTAGCCAACCACTTACACGGAAATAATGCCATAGAAGGAAAGGGAAAAACAGAGCACACATAGTTTCTTCTCTCATTCCTGCCTTACTCAAATGTATAAACCAATACTGTATAGAGTATTGAAAAAATGTGCACACATCAAGAAGCAAAATAAGAGCAGTTGAATTAGTCGTATGCCACATTTCCACTGTTATAGTGAGAACAAATGCATGTTCAAATGACAGAGTAAGAATTGTGTAACTTTAGTAGTTCTACATTTGAGTTAAATGCTGTTGTATTTACTTTTAAAAATTGGCAATGCACAATGAAAAACATGAGTAGTAAAATTAAATATATATTTAGAATGACAGTAAGTAGAGCAAATATAAAATACCAGGAGAAGTCAAACATAATAAAAAAGAAAGGCTAACGTTTCACATTTTAGTGTCTTTAATGGCAAGTTTTCTTTACATTTTTAACAAGGGGCCCCATGTTTTCATTTTGCTCTGGTTTCCACAAATTATGTAGCCTTCCACCAGGTCCAGCACTCTGTCATTTCCCTAAGTATCACTACAATAAAAGCTTCCTATCAGAAGAAGAAAGGTAAAGTATGCATAGCAGTCAGTGGCCCATACAAACAATCTGAAGGGTGACTATTCAAAATGTAGAGCTTCCAGCTCTGTCGCTGATTCTGGTTCTTGACTCCTCTCTCCGAGTTTCCTCTTTAACCGTTATCTTCCGCGGAAATATAGAATGACCTTTAAGGAATACCCTCTCCTGTGGATTGTGCAGAATTCATATCTCCCTGCCCGTGGGTAGTTATACGGCCTTGTTCTTTAGTGCTGGTTTTGTGGCACTGCTATTTCTTTAAAATTTTTTTTTCAGTAAGTTCCTTATCTGTTTGCTTTCAGTTAGTTTCATGTGCCAAGGTTTTTAAATAGTTATTAATCTTGCTTTATTCTTTGTTTCCTGGTCCCCACGTTTTTCCTTCAATTTAATGTCCGTTACCTCGAGGCAATACGAAACACGTTAAGGTGGGAAAGAACCTCTCTTAACCTGAAGTTTACTGAAGGGCTGAGTTGAGAAATCTCACTGCCCCTTTTGTCATTCAGGGCTATTTTTATTTCAGGTCCCAAAGCTATCAACTTTTCAACCGTGGGAGGCCCTTGATCCCTGAACTTTTCTACTGTTGCCAGTTTCTACTTGAAAATCTGCCAAACTCACCTAAGTGCCTTTCTTGCTGAAGTAGTGGCCAACCCACGATTGCACTTGTCAGTTCCCGCTACTTCCCCTGGACCTGCAGACTTGGTGGGTGTGTGGCCTGCCTTCCAGGATCTCCCACGGCAACGTTACTGAGAATTTGCTGGGGTATGGCAGAACTCTCCAGAAGTCCAGCCTGCTGTAATGTACTTTCTTTTTTTCCAGGGCATCCCTTCAGAATTGCAGGACATGTCCTGACTCCCACGTAGGGACGGGCTGACAATGTCCCCTGTCATCACTTGGATATACTGTACTTCACTTTCTGCTGGCCAGACACTAAACCAATGCCACTTCTGGGTTTTGTTACAACAGTAGCACATGTCAAAGTACCAATCTTTGTACTTATCAAGGTAGGATAGCTAAAATCTCAGTGCTTTAATATACTAAGGCTGACTTTTATTTCCATAGTATATTGCAGTGGGCATATGATGAGTGACATACCACTCAGTGACAAAGAGAAACAACCAGGTTCCTTTCGTTTTAAATTATTTTATTTTGTATTACCAAACATATTTGTGAAAATTTACGTTTAAATATTTTCATTTAAACAATTAAAAATCTGATTAGAAGTTCAGTTTATTTTAATACTTGCATTTATTAGCTGTCACAGTTAGAAAAGGCTCCTCACAACCACACATAGAATTAAATGGAAGAAATATTATTTGTCTGCACTAAATAATGATATTTAATTTTTAATCTCGTTCACAGTTACACAAAAACATAGTTGAAGTTTTATTTTTAAATTTAAAGTTTCATCTTCCCTGATGTCAATTAGTAGTTCTTTCAAAGTAATCAAAATACTATTTTATTTTTTACAAATGCACTTTAAACCCACTGTTATTATTAAGCTTATCAGAAAATTCTGTTTTAAAATTTTCTAGATATTAGCATAAGAGGTGTTTTTTAAAATGACAGTTACTTGAACTGTTTTAGTTACAAAAATATTTTGTAAAAATCATTCCAAAAATTCTTTTCAAAAATGTGCTTTCCACAAACTGAGAGCTTATTTATCATTTAATTTTTTAATAATCAAATTTGTTAGGATGACATTGGTTCACCAAACCATACAGGTTTCAAGTGTACAACTCAATAAAACATCATGTGTCCACTGCATCGCTCACCCATCACCCAAAGCATGAAATATTTTTCCGTCTTCATTTCCTCCACCTTGCTCACCTCTGCCTAGCCCCCAACTCCCCTTTCACCAATCATCACACTGTTTCTGTGTTATATATGTATATATACATTTGCTTAATTTCTTAGCCTTCTTTCATCCACTCCCAAAGCCTCTTCCACTCTGATAGCTGTCAATCTGTTCTTTGTATCCATGCCTCAGTTCCTATTTTGTTCATCGATTTATTTTGGTCACTAGATCCCACATATAAGTGAGGTGATATGGTATTTGTCTTTCTCTGACTGACTTATTTTACTTAGATAAAAATATCCAGGTCCATCCATGCTGTCACAAAAGGTAAGGTTTTCTTTCTTTCTTTCTTTCTTTCTTTCTTTCTTTCTTTCTTTCTTTCTTTCTTTCTTTCTTTCTTTCTTTCTCTCTCTCTCTCTCTCTCTCTCTCTTTCTTTCTCTCTCTCTCTCTTTCTTCTTTCTCTCTCTCTCTCTCTCTCTCTCTTTCTCCCTTCCTTCCTCCCTCCCTCCCTTCCTTCCTTCCTTCCTTCCTTCCTTCCTTCCTTCCTTCCTTCCTTCCTTCCTTCCTCCCTCCCTCCCTCCCTCCCTCCCTCCCTCCCTCCCTCCCTCCCTCCCTCCTTTCTTTCTTTCTTTCTTTCTTTCTTTCTTTCTTTCTTTCTTTCTTTCTTTCTTTCTTTCTTTCTTTTACGCTATTGCGTTGTGTAAATGTACCACAGCGTTTTTTATCCACTCATCTACTGATGGGCACTTGGGCTATTTCCAAATCTTGGCTAGTGTAAATAATGTTGCAATGAACATAAGGCTGCATATATTCTTTTGAAATAGTGTTTCAGGTTTCTTCAAATATATTCCCAGAAGTGGGATTGCTGGATCATTAAGCAGTCCTTTGTTAATTTTTTGAGGTAACTTTATACTGTTTTTACAGTGGTTGCACCAGTCTGCATTCCCACCAGCCAGGCATGAGGGTTCCCTTTTCCCCGCACCCTTGTCAGCACTTCTCTGTTAATTTATTGATGATTGTCAACATGAAGGAATGAGGTGATATCTCATTGTGGTTTTAATTGGCATCTCTCCAATGATTAGTGATAAACATTTTTCATGTTTGTTGGCCATATGTATGTTCTCTTTGAAAAGGGGTCTATTCAGGTCCTTTGCTCATGTTTTAATTGGGTTGTTTGTTCTTGGTGTTGAGTGGTATAAGTTTTTTATATTTTGGAAATTAAGTCTTTATTAGATGTATCTCTGGCAAATGTGTTCTTCCACTCAGTGGGTTGTTTTTGCATTTCGTTGATAGCGTATTTTGCTGTGCAAAAAGCTTTTTAGTTTTATGTGGTCCCATTTGTTTATTTTTCTTTTGTTTCCCTTGACCAAAGAGATACATTGGAAAAAATATTGCTATGAGACATGTCTGAGATTTTTCTTTTTACAGGGACACAGAGAGTCAGAGAGAGGGATAGATAGGGACAGACAGACAGGAATAGAGAGAGATGAGAAGCATCAATCATCAGTTTTTCATTGCGACACCTTAGTTGTTCATTGATTGCTTTCTCATATGTGCCTTGACCGTGGGCCTTCAGCAGACCGAGTAACCCCTTGCTCGAGCCAGTGACCTTGGGTCCAAGCTGGTGAACTTTTTGCTCAAGCCAGATGAGCCCGCGCTCAAGCTGGCGACCTCGGGGTCTCGAACCTGGTTCCTCCGCATCCCAATCCGATGCTCTATCCACTGCGCCACCGCTTGGTCAGGCTATGTCTGAGATTTTACTGCTTATGTTTCCTTCTAGAATTTTTGTGGTTTTGTGACTTACATTTAGCTCTTTCATCCACTTTGAGTTTATTCCTATGTGTGGTGTAAGTTGGCGGTCTAGTTTCTTTTTCTGCATGTACTTGTTCAGTTTTCCCAAACCCACTTATTGAAGAGACTGTCCATTGTTACTCCATTGTATGATCTTGCCTCCTTTGCTAAATATTAATTAACCATAATGGTGTGAGTTTATTTCCAGGCTTTCTGTTCTGTTTCATTGATCTGTATGCCTGTTCTTATGCCAGTGCTAGGTTGTTCTGAGTACAGTGGCCTTGTAGTATAAGTTTAACATCAGGTAGTGTGATACCTCCAACTTTGTTCTTCTTTGTCAAGATTGCTGAGGCTATTTGGGGTCTTTCGTGGTTCCATATATAGTTTTGAAATATTTGTTCTAGATCTGTGAGATATAATGCTGGTATTTTAATAGGAGTTGCATTGAATCTGTAGATTGATTTGGGTAGACTTGTAAACAAATAGGGGGTCCAGCTGCCTGCTACAACAAGCATCAGTTTCACGAGGCAAGTGCTGGTGCAGAAGGAAAGATGTTTATTCACAAACCATCTGCCTTTCTTCTCAAGCCTTCAGTTCTTATAGAGATAGGGAGGAGAGGGCTTTTTTCCCTATCCAATAATCTTGCTAGCTTTTAGCATGCTCAGGCCCTGTCCATTCATTTTTCTAGCTTTTTGTCATGTTCAGTGTTAGGACCTCCCCCTGTGCCATCTTGGCTAATGGGTAGACTGCTGCTGCTAGACCATCTATGGTATCAGGGTTAGTGGGGAAGGGAGGGTTCCAGGACTTGCTGTCAGGAAGCCTGGAGATGTCACAGGCCTCAGCCTGCCTCCCCAAGCTGGGCATGGTGCCCTCACATCCAGGGGAGCTGGTTGGAGTCAGCAGGGCACTCCTGGATCCCAGCAGGCCTGCGTCCTCTGCACGGCCCCTGCACAGCTGCCCCTCCAACTGTCCATAGTAACAGTATGGGCAGTGATGTTAACTTTTCCTATCCATGAAGATGATTTGTACTTCCACATATTTTTATCTTCTTCAATTTATTTCTTCAGCATCTTATAATTTCCCAAGTACAAGTTTTTTATATTCTTGTTTCAATTTATTCCTACATACCTTATTTTTTGTTGCAATAATAAATAGTATTATTTTCTTAATTTATCTTTCTGATAATTCATTATTGGTGTATAAAAATGCCACTGATTTCTGAATATTACTTTTGTATCCTACTACTTTATAGAATTCATTCATTAGATTTAGAAATTTTTGGTGGAATCTTTAGGGTTTTCTATGTACAATCTCTTGTCATCTGAGAATAATGACAATTTTGCATTTTTGTTTCCTATTTGAATGTTTTTTATTTTTTCTTCTTGTCAGATTGCTGTGGCTAAGACTTCCAGCACTATGTTGAATAAGAGTGGTAAAAGCAAACAGCCTTGTTTTATTGCTGATCTTAATGAAAATATTTTTCGTTTTTGCACATTTGTATGATGTTGGTTGTGGGTTTGTCATATATGGCCTTTATTTATTTATTTTTAAATTTTTAGTGAGAGGTTTGGAGGCAGAGACAGACTGCCGCATGTGCCCCAACTGGGATCTACCTGGAAAGCCTACTAAGGGGTGATGTTCTGTGCATCTGGGGCTCTTGTTCCATAGCAAACTGGGGCCATTTTTAAATCTGAAGAGGACGCCATGGAGTCATCTTCAGCGCCCAGGGCCTACTCGCTCTATTCGAGCCCTAGCTGCAGGAGGGAAGGAGAAGAGAGAGAGAGAGAGAGAGAAGTGAGTGAGGGAGGAGTGGAGAAGTAGATGGGTGCTTCTCCTGTATGGCCTTACTGGGAGTCGAACCTGGGACTTCCACAAGCTGGGCTGTTGCTCTACATCTGAGCCAACTGGCCAGGGCCATATATGGCCTTTATTAAGTTGAGGTATGATCCCTATATTCCCACTTTGCTGAACACTTTTATCATAAATAGGTGCTGGATTTTATCAAATAGTTTTTTTGCAGATGTTGATATGGTCACATGATTTTTATGCTTCTTTTTTCTGTGATGTATCACATTTATTGATTTGCAAATTTTGTACCAACTTTGCATTGCTGGAATAAATCCCACTTGGTCATGTTGTATGGTCTTTTAAATGTATTGCTGGATTCAGTTTGCTAATATTTTTTTGAGGATTTTAGTATCTATGTTCATTAGAGATACTGGTCAATAATTAATTTTTTCTGTCGTGTCTTTATCTGATATTGGATTAAGATAATTCTGGCCTTGTAAAAAAGATTAGAAGTCTTACCTTCTCTTGAATTTTTAGGGATAGTTTGAGAAGGATAGGTGTTAGTTCTTCTTGAATGTTTGGTAAAATTTTCCTGTAAAGCCATTCAATCCAGGACTTTTGTTTACTGGGAAATAGATCTGTAATGCTATGAACTTCTCTCTCAGGACTGCTCTTATTGTGTCCCATTGATTTTGGATTATTTGTGTGTTCATTTTCACTTGATTGCAGGTAATTTTTTATTTCTTCTTTGACCTCATTGTTAACCCGTTCATTGTTTAATAACATGTTATTTAGCCTTCATGTGTTTGAACATTTTCAGTTTTTTTTGTTTTATTAAATGAGAGGCAGGGAAGCATGCAGATTCCCACATGCACCCTGATCAAGATCCACCTGGCAAGCCCCCTCAGGGTGATGCTCTGCCCATCTGGAGCTACGGGACCATTGCTTGGGCAACTGAGCTATTTTAGTGCCTGAGGCTAGGCCATGGAAGCCATCCTCAGTGCCTGGGCCAACTTGCTCAAACCATTCTAGCTATGGCTGTGAGAGGAGAAGAGAGAGAGAGAGATGAGGGAGATGGAAAGGTGGTGAAGCAGATGGTTGCTTCTCCTATGTTCCCTGACTGGGAATTGAACCTGGGACTTCCACATGTGGGCTAACGCTCTACTGCAGAGCCAACCATCTAAGGCTTTTTCAGTAGTTTTATTGGAATTGATATCTGTTTCATACCATTGTAGTCAGAGAAGATGCTTGATATAATTTGAGTCTCCTTGAATTTATTAAGACTTATTTTGTGTCCTAACATGTGGTCTATCTTTGAGAATGTTCCACGTGCATTTCAGAAAAAAACGCATATTCTGATGCTTTGCAAGAAAATATCCTTCAAATATCAATTAAATTCCTCCAATCAGGGATGTCATTTAAGGTCACTGTTGCAATGTTGAGTGTTTGTCTGGAAGATCTAATTATTGCAGTCAATATGGTGTTAAAATCCCCTATAATTATTGTATTGCTGTTGATCTCTCCTATAATGTCCACCAAAATTTCCCTTATATATATAGGTGCTCTTGTGTTGGGTTCATATATGTTTACAAGGTTTATATCCTCTTATTGGATTGATCCCCTTAGTATTATGTAGTAATCATTTTGTCTCTCATTATAGCCTCTGTTTAAAATCTATTTATGAAATTTATTTTTATTCCTTCATTTTCATTCTATGTGAAGCTTTTGTTTTGAGGTCCGTCTCTTGCAGACAGCATATATATGAGTCATGTTTTCTTATCCATTCAGCTACCTTATGGCTTTTGATTGGAGCATTTAATCCATTTAAGTTTAAGGTATTATTGATAGGTACTTATTTATTACCATTATATTCTTTATGCCTATTTCCCTCTTTCTATATGTTTCCTTTTTCTTTTTCTTCTTATTAAAACAAGCCCTTTAAGATGTTGTGCAATATTGGTTTGGTTGTAATAAACCCCTTTAACTTTTTTATTATAGAAAGTTCTTTATTTTGCCTTCAATTTTACATGATAGTTTTGCTGGGTAGAGTAGTCTTGGCAGCAGGTCTTGCTTTCTTCTCACTTTGAATATTTTATGCTAATCACTTCTGGCTCGATGTATTTCTTTTGAGAAATCAGTTGACAGCCTCATGGGTGCTCTCTTGTAAGCAACTAACTGTTTCTCTCTTGTTGCTTTTAAGTTTCTCTCCTTGTCTTTAACCTTTGCCATTTTAATTGTGATGTGCCTTGGTGTGGGCCTCTTTGAGGTCTTTTAAAATGCAATTATTATTTCACTCATTGTTAAAATATTACCACTACCATGAAGGGATTGATTTTTTTCATTTTTGCAAGTGTTTATTAGGCAGAATAGCAACTGGTTATCACAGAAAATGTAACTACCAGAAAGTGACAGTCAAGGGAGCCTTTGGGTATAGACCACTAAGATCAGTCACCCAAGATACAGAGGAGAGTAAATAGAGTTAGAAAATAGATCTAAAGGACTAAGAGAAAGATATTTGACTCACCCATAAAACCACTTACTCATGCACAGACTGAAAGTAAATGAGTGAATGAATGGCAGTACTATCATCAAGCCCTCTAGTTGTGGAACTCCTATGATTGCCTCAGGAAACTGTATATCTCCTATGTGATAAAAGACTATTGGAGTCTCAGATAGGTCCTCTTCTCTAAACAAACAGAAAAATAAAATGATGTAACAAATAAAGACAAATTATCATATTTATTACAAAAATATAGTTTAGAGAATGCAGTTTAATGTGAGAGCAAAATGGACCTGCTAATGAGGTCCCAGAATTAGCAAACTTACCCAGTCTATGCATTGCTAGACTGTATTAGACTGACAGCATTGGGTTAGAGGGTTAGAGAGACCAAGGGTTTGACAAGAACAATCCTTTCTAATAAATGCTAAGTGTGAGAAAACAATGTTCTCTTCTACCAAAAAGATATTTAACAAATAGTCTTGGTGTGAATGCCAGGGTTAACCTATATATTAAATAGCAGTAAATTTTAATGCATTTCCTTTTAGATAAAAATACATGTAAGCACAAGTTCTAATGTTTTCTTACTTTAAATCTAAGAAGGTTTTTCTGTAGATACTTTAGGGTACATAAACTATATTACTTTTGACTTCAGTAGAATAAAAAGTACACTACTGGAGAATTATTAGACTATTGGACCTAGCTAGCAAAGATTGTCCTAGCTTGGTTCCTGGTAAACATACTGGCCAAAGGCAGGAAGAATTTTATACCTTGTACTTAGTTTTCCTTGAAACTTTGTTGACTGTCTCAAGTTTTATCAGAATTTGCTTAACCCAGTCCCCTCCTAACCAAGCTTAGGCCCATCTTCCCCTGAACATATTCTCAGGGTCTTTATGGATAGTTCAAATTCCATCTGTCACCACTGCTCAGCTCTAAGCTCAGTGGTATTGACAGTATGTCAGCCTTATAGTTATATATAAAGGCTAACACATTATGTCAATGCACTTAGGTTTTTTCTTTATGTGGCATGAAGATTAGAGTGGCATGACTTATATTTATTTATTTTTATCTTCTAAACTCTTAACAAGCCAAGCAAGAGAGTATAAAAAGAAATAGAAAAAACATTTTATAATGTAGTTTATATGATGAATAGAATTTTATGTTTGTAGCCAATTGCTTCATAATAAAAAGAGGATCTGAAAATACAGAAAAACAGAAAGAAAAACAAATGACATCTACACACTCTTCTACCTTTTTCTTATTGACAGAAACCATCTTTAAAATAAACTTTTAAATTTTAGAATTTTAGATTTATGGTAAATAGTTGTAAAGCTAGTATGAGAGGAATACAGAATTTGCACTCAGTTCCAAACTTATTTTAAATATATTTTGTTTGTTTACTTGGTTGGATTAGTTTGTTGTTTTGTTTTTTTTTAATTCTGTGCATTTAATGTTTCTTTAACAACTCAGGAAAATAATTTTAAGATTTGTATAAAATGATAGCATGGCCATATTTCATGAGTTTAGTTAGAATAAGAATTCTGCTTAATTAGAATAAGCTATTAATCAAAGCTGTGGCCTCTGACCTTCTTAACTACATTTAGGACAGCTTAAAACTGCCCCTCTGGGCAAATATTTTAAAGATGATGAGTATTCAGCTTCATTTAAATTATAGGTTGTCATCAATATACCTCAGAGACTGATAATTTCTATTTATTGCTTAATGCAAGTGAACCTAGAGTCTACTGGAGTTCCTTGTCAGCCCCAGAACAAGAAAAGAGATACATCTTGAGGAACAGACCAATCTTTGAAAGGTTAGGAAAGTCACCAGTTTTTAGATAAATTTACAGAAGACTAAAAGCTCGATGGCCAATAAACCAAAGATAAGAATAAATTAACTCAAAATGAGAGAGTGTAATTGGTACTTTGCCACTCAGCCCTTATTCCTTTAGGACATAAGCTCCTTGGGGCAGAAGTTCTAATTCCCATGTAGAAATTATGCTTGGCACACAATTGGCACACACAAAAACAGAAAACAAACAAACAAGGAAACCTTAGTGATTCCTACTCTGCTTGAAGAGTAGAAAGAGGCAGCTGGATTGTCAATAGAAAAGAGATGCCTTAGGATAAGGAATTTCATGATTTAGCTTCCTGTTTTTAAATTTGTGGATTCTGCAGGAAAAAATACATAATAGCTCAAGAAGCAAACAAAAGTCAACATCCCGTGCATGGAATATGGGAAACCGTTGACAACCCAAATGATAAAGTGTATTGTATAATTAGTTGATGATGGTCACTGGGTAAGGGGGAATTCAACATAAAAAAGGCTTGTCAGTATAACCCAATGGTGCTGATTGAATGTGGACATAGAAGTGAGCGATCACCCCCACAGAGGATGCTCATTACCTAGGATGGCTTTGAAGCTACTTTTTTTTTTTTTTTTAACAGGGACAGATAGAGAGTCAGAGAGAGGGACAGACAGACAGAAACGGAGAGAGATGAGAAGCATCAATCATCAGTTTTTCGTTGCCGTCGCAACTCCTTAGTTGTTCATTGATTGCTTTCTCACATGTGCCTTGACTGCGGGTCTTCAGCAGACGGAGTAACCCCTTGCTGGAGCCAGCGACCTTGGGTCCCAGCTGACGAGCTTTTTTTGCTCAAGCCAGATGGGCCCGCGCTCAAGCTGGTGAGCTCCGGGTCTTGAACCTGGGTCTTCTGATCCCAGTCCGACGCTCTTTCCATTGCGCCACCGCCTGGTCAGGCTGGAGCTACTTTTATTAACAACTAAAATTTGGTGTAAAATCTGTTGGTTCTATTTGAAGAATCCTCATTTTTTTTTCTTTTTTTTATATTATGAGACTTTAGGTCTTTGCAAGCTGCTTGTTGCAAAACACATATATTAATATTTAGTGTAATAATAGTTGACATGCTTTTTTTCCTGCAGAATCCACAAATTTAAAGCATGTCATTGTGCAGTAATTTTCAGTTTCTAGGTATCCAGTTAGTCACATAATAATCCCTTAGACTAGTAGTTTCTCTTTATGTCATGGAGATTAAATAATAATAATATTTAATATATCTTGAGCACTTACTAAGTGCTCAGCAGAATGCTAAATAGGTATTTTGCTCTAATTTTAAAAACAACTCCCTGTGGTTAATAGCATTACAATTTCGATTTTAAAGATGCAGAATGGAATCATGGAGAAAAGTTAACTTGTCCATCTTTACAAATCTAATAAGTTGGAGTGAAATCAGATTTTGTTGATTCTAGAGCCTGCAAGCCAGATCACTAAGTTACCTTCATAAAAATCTTAAAATTAACCTGAGTGCTTTCTTTTTACATTGTGTCATTTTGCTGTCACTAAAAGTGTAATATAGCCATATAATAAGAGATCTCAATTGGTGTCTGTTGCCTTTTAAACCGTGGTCGGCAAACTCATTAGTCAACAGAGCCAAATATCACAGTACAACGATTGAAATTTCTTTTGAGAGCCAATTTTTTTAAAATTAAACTATATAGGTAGGTACTTTGTTATTAACTTATTAGGGTTCTCCTAGGCTGGCCAAAGAGCCGCATGTGACTTGTGAGCCACGGTTTGCCGACCACAAAACCAAGTCTTTCTTCATTTAGTTCATTCAAAAGTTCTATCTCTATGTGTAGAGAATACAAATAAATATAAAAAACATAGATTTTGCCCTTAAGGATCTTATATACTTAAGAACAAGAGCCCGTACCTACATATGATAAATTAAATAATCATATATTGATGATACAGTATCAGTATAGTGGTCAAGAAAAGTGCCATGCAGTCCAGAAGAAAGGAAGTCATTCTGTTTAAATAGGCAGGGAAATTCCTATGGAGGTAGAAATTGAGTGATTTCTTTGAGCAGTGATTTTCAACAGGTGTGCTGCTAGAATTTTTAAAACTTGCACTACCTGACTATTTAGTCAGGGGCACTGACCTCTTTTCTCTTAGATTGTCAAATAAAAATATGACAATAATCAACAGAACAATAGCCATCCAGTGCAAATGAATCAAAATTATACCTATATTTTTTGTCAGATTAGCAAAAAATAAAATACACTTTTTGGTGTGCTACAGAATTCTAGAAATTTAGCTTATGTGTGCCAGAGATGAAAACTGCTGCTTAGGCCTGACCTGTGGTGGCGCAGTGGATAAAGTGTCGACCTGGGAACACTGAGGTCGCCAGTTCAAAACCCTGCACTGGTCTGGTCAAGGCACATATGGGAGTTGATGCTTCTAGCTCCTCCCCCTTTCTCTCCTTCTCTCTCTCTGTCTCCTCTCTAAAATGAATAAATAAAAATTAAAAAAAAAAAACAAAAAAACCCAAAAAAAACTGCTGCTTAGAGAATGAATAATCCTTCTTCCAACAGGAAGAGAGTGAACAAGATTACAAGGTAATAATGATCAAGATTGTATCCAGGGGGTAGTATTTAAATCAGTTTGACTAGAATGTATAATTTGGACTGAGAACAGTGAAGGAAACTGAAAATTAAAAACATGGAAGGAAAGTCTCAAAGGACTGGCTAAAAGCTTTACCCTTGTAGGGCAGGAGAAGGGAGCTGGGACTTAGAAAGTTGTAGCAAGAAGGGTCAACTGGACTGGATGAAGTGGAAGGAATCAAATGATTAAGCTTTGGGTGGAGGGAAAGAGTAGGTACAGTGGCAATGGGGCAGATGGTAGGTGATTTATGGTCAAAGAGGGACAGGATCAATCTTGGTGAATCTGACCCCTGTGAGAATGCCATCTACAAAATTTGGTCATGTTGTTGGAGAGCCATTATAGAGAAGACATATAATTTAATGGATCTGAAAATGTGAAGAATTATAAATTCTTTATATAATGTGAGCATTCAGCAGTTTGGAACTGTTGATGATGACTCCAGTTTTAAATACCTAGAATAAATATGAGACAGATTCTAAAATCCTGAAACTAACAAAGAAGTATCGGTGTTTCTTGGAGAGGAAGAGAGGTAGATACTAAAAAGAAAATGTAAAAAGGTTAAAAGGTGGTATTAGGTGTTTTAAACATTGAAGAAAAATAATGAAATAATAATGATGTGTTAAGGATGTTGTAAAGCCAGTAGTCACGGCCACCACCACATGCCTCTCTTCCCAGCAATAACGTGTTCTTTCTGCCAAAATGGCCTCCTACCTCCTCCTTTTAAAACTTTTTGGTGGAAAAGCCCTCCTCCAGCACACATTAGGATAACCACACCCCTTCCCAAGCAGGAAAGTAAACAGCTGCCCCATGTGGGCAGCGGCCATCTTTAACAATAAAAGTGAGCAAACCAAAATAATACAGGTTTTACAAACTTATTTGCCCAACATTCCACACCTTTTGCTCACTTTGCAATCCACAATCTGCACCACAGGCATTCCTGTGCAAGGAAATTAGGCACATTACACAAATTACAGCAACAGCACAAATCATACAATTTCACCAATTACAAAGATGCCCTTCACGGGAGCTGCCCTCTCCCATCAGGGTCTCTCTAAGCACTTTGCCCAAATTGCAAAATGTCCTCGGAGCTTCTCGCCAACTGGATGAAAAGCTTCCTGATGGAGGGGGCCTCCACCAGTCCTGCCCCCCTTCCCAATCAGGGTTTTTCACATTGTCCAAAATCTGTAAATCCATCTAACAAAGGAGCTGATGCCCACTCTGGTCATAGTCCAGGAATCAGTCCACGCACATGGGGTCTGCCTCCCCCTCATCCCTGAAGTGAATTATAAATACAAAACTTTACAAGGAGAGTTTATATCATGAAAGGACAGTTTTATACCACATAGTGGGGAAAAAATAGACTCAGTGTGGGAAGTGGAAACAGGGAAGTTAGGATCAAATTTGAGTGTTGAGAAATGGGTGTAGGGGAGTTCTGAACCTCAGATAGCCAGCATGAGTAACAGGAGTTTGGAGAAAGTGTTAGTTTAGAGGCCTCTGAAAAACATAAAATACATTTTCAGGCACACGCCATCAGGAGAGTTAAGCCTCTTCACAAACATGGGCATACATGGTTTCATATCCAGAATAGAATGCCTCGTAGTGCATTAAGCACCCACTTTAACTGATCAGGTTTCAGTTTTGAAGACCATGACTTTGGGATCATACTTGGGGAAGTGGGGAGAGGAAAGGAAGATTTTGAAAAAATTGTAAGAATCAAAACAACTCTACCTCTAGGAACAGCTTTCTTTGCCTGAAACTGAAGATTCTCGGGAGTACTTGAAAAACTTTTATTTCATTGTGTCTTCCCTACATCAAATTAAGTATAATGGTGACAACTCGCTAAAAGATTTTGAAGTGCCCTCTGATATCATCAAGAAAAGAAAGAATTGGTGTGTACTTATTTATTGTTCTTCAGTAGTCACCTCAAGTGCCACTTCTTATATCAAAACGAGACTCTGTATGGCAGCATGGCGTGGACTGCAGTGGTCATACTTGGTGGCTGCCTCATATTCTTTCCACACTACCCTTATTTATCTAGAAACCATGTTTTGAGTGAAATTAAGCCAGTTCAGCTCTTCTAAAATTGGACTCTTATTATCTAATGCCATGATCCCTTTAGAGTTGAGATTGGTTCATGAATAATGGGTCATGTGAATTTGATATCAGTTCTGGTAGGGTTTGTGCATAGTGTCATTTAAATAGCATTTTTTTAAAAGTGCACTTGGAGAAACTTAGACTTTAGCAGTAAGATGTATATAAAGTTGAAATAGAAGAATGTTCACAGGTTCCCAATATCTTATCTCCCTCTGTCTAGCCAAGGAAAAAGTTCAATCTAGTCTTCAACAAGCCCAATATAAGGATCAAAGTCTGGATATTCTGCACTGCGGTTTAGTCCATATCAAAGCTTAGTCCAGTCCAGGTGCTGCTCAAGACCTGTAGTTGGGACATTGTCTGGCTGTCAGTTCAAGCAGCATGGCTGCAAATGGAACTACTGCATTTTTCTCAGCAGGAAGGCAGAAAGAAGGACAAAAAAGGCAAAAGGGTCTGGATCTCTGTTAAATCCCGTTTCTACTTTTGGGCTGGGAAGGACTAGCTTTCATTAAGCTAACTAATCAGTTTCTTTACAATTTCATGGGCTTACATTGATTCCTCCTGCTACTCCGTCAGATCCTTTTCCTAAGCTAGATTGACAAGCCTCTGTGGTCACCATTCTGGCTTCTACTGCATATGACCCGAAGTACAAGCATAGAAACATCTCTCCCCAGAACTGGGACTGGCTGTGCCCTGGGAGCTGGGAGACTCCTTCTAAACTTGAGTTCTAAGGGCTGAGGCACAATGAACTCTGAGGACAAAGGCTTCCCTGAGATGTGCCATGGGGTCTATGGATACTTTTATCCATCTAGCAATTCATGCTAAATGCGATGTGCAGTTTCTTAATGAAGCAGGTTTTCCAAGTTTTAATAAATTTAATGTCCGACTCCCTTTGCTTTTTTTCCCGACTAATACCTAGCTACTATCCTACACTAACAAATGAAGACCTAAGTCTACTCAATACATAGAATTCTCCTAGTCAGAAAGATTGTCCAAGGATCAGGAAACGATGTAGGTGGTTGGTTCAATTAGAAAGAAGTCCAAGACTTTAGCTGCTGTTTGGAGTAAAAAATGAATTCATCCATCTCTCCTTTCTTCTTTCTCTCACTCACCCTCTTATTGTGGTTATTGATCTATTTTGTAACCATAAGGTTAACAAACCTTGGAAAACATTTGCCACATGAAGAAAACTGAGGAGAAAAACTGTAAAGCCAGTAGCTGTGGCCACCATAACAGCCGCCTGACCAGTGCAAGTTTGCATTTGATTAAGACAGTCGGTAATGAAACAGTGGAGCCAAAAACTGGTGGGCCATGATCTTTAATCCTAGCTTGCACCTGGCAGACAAGTAAAAACACACACGAGGCTCCAAAACCCACTCATTCAGTGCTCACAAAGCTACTGACTTATCCGAGTTTCCTAGAATCAAAGGTTTCTAGCTCACCAGACTTATTCACCTCTGTTCCCCATATCCTTCTCCTGCACAAACTGCACAAACTGGCTTCTCCTTTAGCACTCCGCCATCTTGGCTGCCTCTCCTCTCCTCCACGTGGCCCTTCTCTGCTCTCTTACAGCATGAACTTTCTTCCTAGAACTTAATCCCTCTTCTCATTAAAACCTTTTGCTATAAAAGCCCTCCCCCAACACATATTAACATAATCACGCCCATTCCCAAGCAGAAAAGGCAACTGTTGAGCAGATAAAATATATTACGCTCACTTTATTAAAGATGGCACTGCCCACGTGCAAGTTTTAAGAGTAAGCTTTTCCCCACACCTTTGACTGATTGGATGATGTGGGGTGGTGCACTCTCATGAGGAATCCTCCCATTATGCCTCAGATAAGTGACTTTGTATCAGAGACTTCCTTGTTTGTAGATTGGATTAAAGGTTTGGATTTCTACACTATAAAGTGGGGCATACTGGGAGCTTGCTCTCTGGGTTCCTGAGGATAGTATTAGAGAGGAGAGCAGATTAAGGCCACGTGGAGAGGAGAAGCAGCCAAGATGGTGGAGTGCTGAGGGAGAAGCCAGTTTGTGCAGAGTTTGTGCAGAGAGAAGGAGATGGGAAACAGAGGTGAATAAGTCTGGTGAGCTAGAAACCTTTGATTCTAGGAAACTTGGATAAGTCAGTAGCTTTGTGAGCACTGAATGAGTGGGTTTTGGAGCCCAGAGTGTGTTTTTACTTGCCCGCCGGGTGCAAGCTAGAATTAAAGCTGATGGCTCACCAGTTCTTGGCTCCTTTGTTTCATTACCGACTGTCCGATTCAAAAGCGAACCTGCATCGGCCAAGTGGCTGTGATAATGGTCGCGACAACTGGCTTTACACAGCATAATATACTTTATCTGCCCAACAAAAACCAAACTGTTACTTGGGAATACCACAGAACTGCTGTTCAAGTTTTACCTGCAACTTCTTTATTTCTAGTAAAATTTTGAGTTTCTCAGTCAATAAATTACCCTTATTGTCAATGCTAGATAAGTATCTTAACAGAGACACCTTTCTGAATTACATTTATACTCCTCTACTAAAATATTTTATTTTTTCCAATTATTCAAATCTCAGCACATGCTGTCTCCCACTGAATTCACCTACATTTCTTATCTATCTGCACAGACATTGAGCTCCTTGAGGGCAAGGACTGCAAGTTACATGTTACCCTGTTTCTCCTAGCTTTCAGAATGCTGCTTACATACATAGTGCTTGATAAGTAATTGTAACATGGATAAATCAAACTTGTGCATTTGATCTTATTAGTATCATACTGTAGTTACAACATATTAATAATTCTAAAACTGTTGAGTAAATTGACTATGAAATCATCATTGTTTATTGTTTGACATTTTATTTGCTTGTATTTATTCTTTTCTGTGGTATATGTTGTAACAATGAATTGTTTTTTACTTTCTTTCCCATGAACCACAAAAAAAGTTCTCAAATGTCATGACAGTCCATTTAAAGTTCTAAAGACTAGCAAGAAATAATCATTGTTATCACTTCTATTGATGCAATTCTAGCCAAAAGCTGAGATTCTTGACATGTTAGTTAGCTAAAGCAGCCTTATCCTGGGTAAAGAGGAGATTTACATTAGGATTTGGATACACTGAAGAGAGCCTAAGGCCAAAAGAAATCTGCTTTGCTTTTAATTCAACCTTGACTCTTAACTAGATATTTGACCTTGGCAGAATCATTTTACTCTTGGTCTCAGTTTTCTAATCTATGAAGTGGAGGTCACTATACTATAAATCTTATAGGAGTGTGATAAGGGTCAAATAAATTAATAAAAGCAAAGCACATAGATTAATTTCAGTTATAACAATGGGGAACAATTTTTTTATATTTTCTGTTGTATGAGGTTTTAGAACTGTTTCTATATATTTCTGCATCACTGATTCCAAATCTATAATCCATTTTTTGGTGCATGCTCTAGTTTTTATGCAATTTTAATTTATTTTTGTTACAGTTAATGGCATGCATTGGTTTTCAAGTTGGAGTTAAAGGGCAACGACTCTTGAATTGAACATAACCACAAGGCAATTAATGTTTTACAAACATCACTTTTACATAATTGTAGTTGTTTTTAAGTGTAAAAAATTATTATCTGATAAAAACACCCTCTTCTTATGTTTTAAGATTGAATCATGGCTTCTTCGAGTAGGCGTAAGTGTAAGAATAGTCCTGACACCTTCTGTTATATATGTGGCTGTTACACACTTCAACATCAAAGGTGCAATATTTCATCATTTGTGACACATGCATATATTGCCTATTTTCAAGTTCCACTTGGCAATCAAGACAAGAATTGAACTCCTCATATTGTGTGTCATAATTGTGAGGAAATGCTTTGTGACTGTACAAAAGGAAAATGCAAAGGAATGCCTTTTGGTATTCCCATGGTTTGGCACGAAGCTAAGGACCACAGCAGTGACTGTTATTTCTGTCTGATCCATACAAAGGGCATCGGCAAGAAAAAATGGGCATATGATCGCATATCCTAATATTCCTTCAGCAATACGACCTATCCCACACTCTGAGACACTCACTGTTCCAGTTTTCAATGGTTTTATTTCTTCTAAGGATGAAGAAAGTGAACATGGTGATCAAGTGTATTTTGATAAGATGCATGAGGAAATGGTTGTAGAATCTGAAGTGTCTTCAGATGCCAAGAAGTCATTAACCCCTCAGCAGTTTAGCCAACCCGAATTGAATGACTTAGTAAGAGATTTGGGCCTACCAAAGAAAGCAGCTAAGTTATTAGCCTCGAGGCTTCAAGAAAAGAATGTACTTCACTGATTAGCTAAAGTATCTCATTTCAGAAATTGTGAACAAATTTTTGTGTACTTTTTTTCTGAAGACAAACACTTTGTTTACTGTCATGATATCAGTAGTCTTCTCAGCCAGCTATGTGTTACCACTTACAGTCTAACAGAGTGGCGACTATTTCTGACAGCTCTCAATGGAGTCTTAAATGTGTTCTACTACACAATGATAATGTTTATGCAGCAGTTCCAATTGGTTATTCAACTCATCTGCGAGAAGATTATAATGACATAAAAATTCCCCTCGACTTTCTGAAGTATGAGAAGCATAACTGGATCATTTGTGTGGGTCTTAAAATGGTAACTTTCCTGCTAGGACAACAGAGAAGTTTCACGAAGTATCCTTGCTTTTTGTGTTTGTGGGACAGCCGAGCTTGGGAGAAACACTGGACACAGAAGGGGTGGCTGAAACGTAAAGCTCTGGAATTAGGGATGCAAAATATTGTGAATGAACCTGTAGTTAATCGAGACAGAATCATTTTTTCCCCACTTCACATCAAACTTGGCTTAATGAAGCAGTTTGTTCAGGCTTTGAATAGAGAAAGTGAATGCTTCCAACATATTATTTCTGCTTTTCCTGCCTTGTCTTTTGAGAAGATAAAAGTAGCTGTAGCCTGACCAGGCGGTGGCACAGTGGATAGAGCATTGGACTGGGATGTGGAAGACCCAGGTTTGAGACCCCGAGGTCACCAGCTTGAGTGCAGGCTCATCTGGTTTGAGCAAAAGCTCACCAGCTTGAGTCCAAGGTCACTGGCTCGAGCAAGGGATTATTCGGTCTGTTGAAGGCCTGCGGTCAAGGCACATATGAGAAAGCAATCAATGAACAACTAAGGTGTCAAAACAAAAAACTGATCATTGATGCTTCTCATCTCTCTTCATTTCCGTCTGTCTGTCCCTATCTATCCCTCTCTCTGTCTCTGTAAAGAAAAAGGAAAAAAGCAGGTGTATTCAATGAACCTTAAATTTGAACCCTCATACATGATGAAGAATTGGCCAGGAAGGTGAATAAGGAGGAGAAAACAGCATGGCAGTCTTTTGTGGCAGTTACAAAAAACTTCCTTGGCAACAAAAAAGCAAAAAACTATGAACTTCTGATTCAAAGTATGCTGTTGGCTTTCCGTGACATTGGATGGAATATGAGCATTAAGATTCACTTTCTGAATAATCACCTTGATAAATTTCCTGAAAATCTTGGAGCTGTTAGTGATGAGCAGACTACAGTTGAATCATCAAATGAGATTGTCCTCAACAAGTACACAAATGCAATAGCTACAAACGCAAATATTTGCCTGAATAGAATTTAAATAAGTTTTGTGCAAATTTTATGATTACAATAAGTGTTTTAATATGTTCTGTTTCAAAACTGTAGACAAATTCTGATGCAATCATATATTTTAGTGTATTATTGTATTTACTGCATTACATAAATTATTATATTTTTACAAAGATGATGCCCAAGAAGACATTCTACTTTATTATGTTAAACTAAATGTTGAAAATTTTATAAGATGAAAATCTAAAATCTTGAATTGCAAAGAAACTGTAGCTTACAGAGGAAAAATAATGTCAGATTTGAGATCAGCATACTCGACTTAGATAAGAACAAGTGTTTTTGTGGATGCTAGAAATCTTTTATTCCCCAGTGTAATAAATAATATGTACTATGTTTTTTCTTCTCCATCTCCCCTTACCTCTTCTTATTGTTCTAATATTTTTATTACCATCCAAGGTGGGAAATAACTGCATTTTTCCCCATGTGAAAACCAGTATTTCTATTTTTGGGTGTTATAAAACACTGTATTTGCTGCTTCACAGTAAAAAAAAGCAAATCATTCCATGTACTCTGTAGATAGAACCTGGCTGGACTCTTTTTCAGTCATATGCCAATACAACAAGTAAGTCTACATGTGAGAAAATAATTCATGAGATATGACCTAGAAGATAATACCAAAGTTGTTAAAATATCAAATAATTGTATAAAGGTAAGGTAATTTTTCAATAAGGTTAACAGTAGCCTTAAAAAGGAATTTAACAATAAAATATATTTAATTCATAAAAAGTAAACTTTTAAAATTTAATTTAATATTTATGCTACTTTCCTGTTTAATTAAGTTAATTTCAAATTATGCTATTACCTTTCATTGAAGTGTTCCCTCAGATAATTATATACACACATGCAGTTGTAAGAAATAATACAGAGAGATCCCTAACACACTTTGTTCCGTGTCTCCGAATAATAACTTTTAAAAATATTATTATATCACAAGCAGGATATTGACATTGACGCAATCCAGCAATCTTAGTCAGATTCCTGGTGTTACTTATCCTCATTGGTGAGTGTATATATATGTGAGTGCACTTGTGGAATTCTTTGCAATTTTCTTGCCGGTGTTCCCACTCGTATTCACAATGACAGTCAAGAACCTGAACAGTTTCAACACTACATATTCTTGCAGTATTTTCTGTACTTACCTTTCTTTAATTAAAAATAAGTTAATAATAATTTTTAAAAATGAGTGAATAAGCCAACTACACTTTTTTTATTAATTTTAATGGGGTGACATTAATAAATCAGGGTACATATGTTCAAAGAAAACATCTCCAGGTTATCTTATCATTCAATTATGTTGCATATCCGTCACCCAAAGTTAAATTGTCCTCTGTCACCTTCTATCTGGTTTTCCCCATGCCCCTCCTCTCCTCCCTCTCCCACCCTCTCCTCCCTCCCCCCACCCCGTAACCACCACTCTCTTGTCCATGTCTCATAGTCTCACTTTTATGTCCCACCTATAAGACAGCCTCTTTAACAAATGGTGTTGGGAAAGTTGGACATCTACCTGCAAAAAAATGAAACTAGACCATCAACTTACACCATTCACAAGAATAAACTCAAAATGGATAAAAGACTTAAAAGCCAACTACACTTTTGAATCAAGTAGCGCAAATGCGACTACTGGATGCAAGGGGCCACATTTACGTATCTGCAAATGGGTATGTGCTTCCCATGGAAATTTCCCTGAATAACACTCAGGAACAGACACATTTGATTCTTTATTTTTGTGAATGTACATTTTTACTTCTTTGTCTAAAACACAGTTGAGATTACAAGAACTCATTCATTTATTTACTCTGCACTCAATTGTCCTTTATTTGACCTACAGGCATTTATTCAATATTATTGAAATCAGAGCAGTGAGTTTGTTAACTGGATTAATCATCCCAAACTCTTATTTTACTTTTTATATACAGCATTTTATCCATGTTTATCAAGTGTAGATAACATTAAAGTCCATTTATAGAAAATATTAAAATACAAATTCATTCTATATTTGATTTGTATTTCAAATAGAAAAAATATGTTGAATGTATTTTTAACATAAAATATTAAAAAGATGTTATAATTCGATGGTCAATATCCTTTAAGAGTAAAATTATAGTCAGAAATACCTACAGGCCAATAAATACATGGATCAGGTGTGAGAAATTGTAGGATGCTTGAAATTTATGGCAGCAATAAGGAAATACAGGAAGATGAACACAGACGGTGTGCTGTGAACCCTAGAAATGATTTCAGTGGAGACATTAAGCATTCAGGAACTCCTTTGGAGAATATCTGCCTCCTGTGTCCCTTCCCAGTCATCAGTTTTGTCAGCGGAGGCAATCTCTTGAGGTTTTATCACCAGGAAATGGAAATAAGTCCATTATTTGTAAGAGATTAAATATTGATTACAATTTTATATTTATTTCATATCAAAATCTATATGTAATTGCTTCATTATTGTGTTCAGTTTCTTTCTGATTGTTTGGTTCAAAATAAAAATACAAAAGAAATTTCTTCTACTGCCATCATAAAAAATATTAATACTGACTCATGTAAAATAACAGAGATAACACTCTGTGCCATATTGTGAGGGACCGAGGATAAGATTTAGCTCTCATCAGAAAATGACTGTTGGTAAGGGAATAGTCAACACGATGAAATACTGGAAGCAGAATAACTGGAAGAGAAGCAAGCACGGTGCCACATCGGGTCGTCAGGGCTCCTGACTGCTGCAGAACAAGCACAGCACTCAAACTCTGAGTCGCAACTTCTTCATTTGTAAAATGGCATTAATAATAATAATATCTACATTAAAGAGTTGTGCAGGTTCAATTAATTGATACATGTTTAGCACTTAAAAGATCTTCAAGTGTATATATTAATCACTCAACAAATGAACTGTGACTAAACAAGGCATATTTTTAAAAGTATTCCTGCATTTTATCCTGAGTCTCATTTTATTTTCAATTTATTTATTTTAAAAATATATTTAATGGGGTGACATTGGTCCATAGGAACATATATGTTTCAGGTAAACATCTTAATAAGACTTTGAGTGGTTCATTGCATTGTGTGCCCATCACCACTGAGTTTCTTAATTATGCAAAATCATACTAAAACATGGTATTTAATATTGTTCAGAGAGCAGTCTCAGAGATCTTGCAGTAATATTCTGAAAGAATCATGGAGAATTAACTGATTTTGCTCTTAAAATGACTATATTATTATAAGAATAAACAATGAGCAACACCAGTCTATATACCATAGAATTACACTGAAACTCCCCCAAAGTTTGTTAACTCTCCCATATGTGTTGATAGGGAGCAATCTCCAGATATAATAATATTGCAAAATTTTACAAGTAAACAGTGAGTGCAGTGTGCACACTGAGGTAGAGTGGCTATGTAGGCTATAAGCCTTGTTACGATATTTCATTTCTCTTTCTTTTATTCCCTCTGTCATTTCTCTGTTAGACATTTCCCAGCACCTTGCTAACTGTTATTGCTTATTTATCATATACCATATTTAAGACTAAGCATGGCATTGTATATTGATCAACCCATTATGTCTTTCTAGTTTGTCCATCTACTCTGTTCTGATGGTTTTACACATTGGCTTTTTTAAATGATGATGTAATCTGATTCAGAGTCTCTTGGTATATATGACTTCTTGAGAATATATCAGGCAATTCAGTAAGCTGCTTTGCTCAGTAAGTTCTCTCTGAGCAAACAACAGTAGGTTTTCCTTTTACCTGTTAATCACTACTTATTCTCCTTTGCAAGCTATTCTTTTTCTGTCTGCATTTTCTATGATTTTATTCTAGAGTCTCTTCAAATCCTAATATTTATGATCTAATTGGATGATCTCATCTCCAATAGCTCCAATTATAATCTACATCAGTGGCAGTCAACCTGGTCCCTACCGCCCAATAGTGGGCATTCCAGCTTTTATGGTGGGTGGTAGTGGAGCAACCAAAGTATAAATAAAAAGATAGATTTAACTATAGTAAGTTGTTTTATAAAGATTTATTCTGCCAAATTTAGTGAAAATCTGACATAAAGTACTTGGTAAGTAATTATTATTATAAGCTTAATTTGCTGTAACTCTGCTTTATAGCTTTATAAATTTTATAAAGTAAAGTTACTTCCCTACTTTATAAATCACCATTACTGTGGAACTGATGGGAGGTTAGAAAATTTTACTACTAACAGAGATACAAAAGTAGGTGGTAGGTATAAAAATGTTGACTACCCCTGATCTACATGGTAAATGACTCCAAAATCGAAACCATGAGGCTAGTCCTCTCTATAACTGGCCTTATTTATTTTTACAATTTTTAAATTTAGAAATTAAATTTAATGGGGTGATATTAATCAATAAGAGTATATAGGTTTCAGGTAAACATTTTTATAGCATTTGAACTGTTGATTGTATTGCGTACCCATCATCCAAAGTCAAATCATTTTTTAAAAAAGATTTTTATTTATTCATTTTATAGAGAGGAGAGATGGTGAGAAGAGAGGGGGCGGGGAGCAGGAAGCGTCAACTCCCATATGTGCCTTGACCAGGCAAGCTCAGGGTTTTGAACTGGCGACCTCAGTGTTCCAGGTCGACGCTTTATCCACTGCACCACCACAGGTCAGGCCAAAGTCAAATCATTTTTGGTCACCATATATTTGTCTCTCTTTATTACCTCTTCCCAAACACCCTCTCCCTGGTAACCACTCCATTTTTATCTATGTCTATGATTCTTATTTTTATATCCCACCTGGGTGTGAGACAATATAGTTTTTAGCTTTTTTTGATTTACTTATTTCACTTAGTATAATGTTCTCAGTGTCTATCCATGTTGTTGTGAATGGCAACGCCATCATTTCTTATGGCTGAGTAGTATTCCATTGTATATACGTACCATATCTTTATCCAGTTCTCTATTGAGGGACACTTTGGTTATTTCCTTGTCATGTCCTGGCCACTGTAAATAATGCTGTGATAAAAATGGGGGTGCATATGTCTCTTTGTTCTAATGTTTTCAAGTTTTTTGGGTAGATGCCCAGGAGAGGGATTGGTGGGTCATGTGGTAGTTCTATTCTTAATTTTTTTGAGAAACCACCATATTTTCTTCCATAATGACTGTCCCAGTCTATGTTCCCAACACCAGTGAATGAGGGTTCCTTTTCCTCCACAGGGTCTCCAACACTTGTTATTACCTGGCTTGTTGATAACAGCCAATCTAACAGGTGTGAGGTGGTATCTCATTGTAGTTTTTATTTGCATTTCTCTAAAAGTTAGTGAAGATGAAGATCTTTTCATATATCTGTTTGTTTTTTGTATGTCCATGGGAGAAGTCTCTGTTCAGGTCTTCTCCCCATTTTTTAATTAAATTGTCTGTTTGTTGCTGAGCTTTGTGAGTTCATTATATATTTTGGATATTAACCCCCTATCAGAGCTGTTGTTTGTAAATATTATCTCCCATTTGGTTGGCTGCCTTTTTGTTATGTTGTCAGTTTCTTTTGCTGTGCAAAAGCTTTTTAGTTTGATATAATCCCATTAATTTATTTTTGCCTTTACTTGCCTTGCCTTTAGGGTCAAATTCATAAAGTGTTCTCTATGGCCAAGGTCCATAAATTCAGTACCTATGTTTTCTTCTATGTAATTTATTGTTTCAAAATTCATATTTAGCTCTTTGATCGATTTTGAATTAATTTTTGTGCATGGAGACAAGGTGTCGTCAAGTTTCATTCTTTTGTATGTGACTTCCAAATTTCCCCAGCACCATTTATTGATATTACTGGCCTTATGATAACTCCATATGGATATCCTACAGACATTTAAATTTAGCATGTAATGTCACCCCATTAAAATTAAAAATAAAAAAATTAGCATTACCACACTGCACTAATTATTCCCCAAACCATCCTATTAGAGAAAATGACACAAACATGTAAGTTATCCTTAGGTCCTCACTTCACTGAACTCCCACATCCTGACACTAGACCCTGATAAATTTGTCTTATAAAAACTGCCTAATTAGTCCTTTTCTCTCCATCTTTATTGCTACCACCCTATTCCACGTCACCAGCATTCCTTGTTGATATTATTGCAGATCTTCCCAGATGATATCCGTCCACCAAAAATATTTTCCGGAAATGTTGTCAAAGTAATCTGTCTTAAGTGTGAATTTAATTGTGTCACACTTCCATGTTAAATGCTTCTATGACTTTTTGCTCTCAGAATATATTTAAAACTCTTTGTTTTGACTCCTAAGGATCTTCATGACCTGGTACACCCAAGAATCAAGATATTTAATGATAAAAGCATAAGCTTTGATATCACATGCTTGGATTTGCACCTTAACTATTCACTTCATCCATCCATCCATCCAACCATCCATCCATCCATCCATCCATCCATCCATCCATCCATCCATCCATCCATCCAACCATCCATTCATCATTGAGGAACCTAACCATTGTGTACCTACCACAATTGTTGCCTCTATGAATACAGCAGAAAAAAACAAACAAAAAAACTGAAAAATCTGCCATTATTGAGCTTTTATTCTAGCGACAAATGATAGTGTGCCAGTACCCAAGAGCAGTGATTGTAATAAAATTGAGGTACATATTTAGTGGCTTTTAGAAATTAAAAAAGAAGAAAGAAAAAGAATGCAAATCTCCAAGGTAGAGGAATAGTAAATATAGACAGTCATGTGCCTCTTAGCAACAGTACGTTTTGAGAAATGTTTTGTTAGGTGATTCTGTCATTTTATGGACATCATAGAGTGCACTTACAGAAACCTAGATAATCTAGCTGGTATAGTGCACACACACCATGGTTATGTGGTATAGCCCACTGCTTCTGATTTACAAGCTTTTATAACATGTTACTGTGCAAAACAACATAAGATTAAGTCAAGCATGAGCTGCTACCATCATAAACAGCATAGTTTTACAGCAAACATTTTTATAAGTAACAAGAGTACACTATAAAATAGAAATTAAAAATATAGTGTAGCAAATATATCTGGCAGTAACATACAGCTAGTGCTCGACTTACAACCACAATTGGTTCCAACAGACTGGTCGTAACACGATTTGGTTGTAAGTTGAGTAGGCTATATGTACAATACTGTGAAATGATGTTATAAAAGTCTTTAAGTCATATTTTATCATAATTTTTTTCATTATTGTTATATATCATCATTTTCTTTGTTCATTTTATGCCATTTGTATCATCTCTACACCATTTTGTTTCTTATTTTTACATTTGTCAGGTTTAAGTAAAACACTGCACTACCAGTACAACTGGTTAATATTTGCAAAACATACATAATTACATACAAAAACTGCTCCAGAACCGTTGCAGTCATGGCTAGCGATTGTGGTCATAAAGTCGAATGGTCGTAAGTTGCCTAGGTCGTAAGTCGATCAATACCTGTACTTGTTTATTATCATTATCAAGTATTATATGCTATACATAAGTGTATGATCTATAGTTTTATATGACTGGTATGCAATAGGTTTCTTTATATCAACATTAGTACAAACCCATGAGTAATGCATTTTTATGTCACCACATGTGACATTACAACACTTATGATGTTACTAGGTGACAGAAATTTTTCATTCTGTCATAATATTATGTGATCATCATATATGCAGTTTGTCATTGACTAAAATATTATGTAGTACATGACTGTAGATTTTTTTTCCCAACTAAAGATTGTCTTGGGCTAAATGTTTCCAAGACACTTGAAATTTTATTTATTTTAGTAACTAAATGAATCTCTAGCTGCTGCATTGCGAATAATTTATAAGAAGGAAAAGAGAGTGGAAGCAGGGAAATGGTTAGGGACACAGAAAATTAGAGTGGCAATGACGGACCTAACGAGTAGTCTGATTCTGAGCATATTTCTAAGGTAAAGCCCACAGGAATGGATAGATTGGATTTAAGAGGAAGAGAATAACATCAAGGACTACTTGAAGGTTTTGTCTGGAGAAACTACAAGTGGTGAAGCCATTCATAGAGATGGAAAAGAATAAGAAAGTTCTTATTTCAGAGGGGAAAATCAAAGATCAAGAATTTCACATGCCTGCTACATGTCCAAGCAGAGATGTTAAATAAGCAGCTGGACATGACAATGTGGAATTCAGATGAGTAGTTTGAATTAGAAGAAAAGATTCGCTGTCACTTGCATATTTTGTTTTAAAGCTATGAAACTGAATGAAGATATGGGGGAATGAGTATCAGGATTGTGCTAAGAAAATGTGTCATTAATAACCCTGAATTTAAAAAAAAATAACTATGTATATCTGCAGTTTAGTCTACCCCTTCAGACAGCACATGCTCTTTCTAATGTGCCACAATCTCCACTACCCAATAGGCTATGTATTTGTACTATCTAGGTCTTATTCACTCCTCTGTTGTACCTGTCTCTTTTGACGTTGGAGTTTGCTAAACATGAGTAGTCTTTCTTTCTGGGTCTTTTTCATTTTGTTTATTTACTCCATGCTGTATTATATGCTATTTGTCTTAAATGTCACATTGCGGGTGAAATCATGTTGTTAGTCCCAGTTTCCTCAGGTCAAGACCAGTGGTGGGATTCAGCTGGTTTTCAGCAGTTCAGCAGAACCAATACTTAATTTTTTGTTTAGTTCAGAGAACCAGTCGTTAATATGGCACTTGTAAGCAGGGTTCTCTCTAAGGTGGGCACCTGGGCAGCCACCCAATGTGGAAATCACAAATTAACACTCCTTACTCTTTTAACATTCACTCACAACAGTGTATTGTAAGTGCCCATAGACTAATGCAGGGGTCCCCAAACTTTTTACACAGGGGGCCAGTGCACTGTCCCTCAGACCATTGGAGGGCCAGACTATTAAAATAAAAAACTATGAACAAATCACTATGCACTGCACATATCTTATTTTAATGTAAAATAACAAAACGGGAACAAATACAATATTTAAAATAAAGAACAAGGAAATTTAAATCAACAAACTGACCAGTATTTCAATGGGAACTATGGGTGCGGATGCATCTTGTGCTCCTCTCGCTGACCACCAATGAAAGAGATGCCCCTTCCAGAAGTGCGGTGGGGGCCGGATAAATGGTCTCAGGGGGCCGCATGTGGCCCACTGGCCGTAGTTTGGGGACCCCTGGACTAATGGATTGTAAACATTTAAAAGCAAGTTGTAGCAAATTTCAAGATAGGAATAAATTACAATTTCTTATTGTTTTGGAGTCAGATTACTGGAATATTGAAGAAGTACTAGTTCCATGGAAAGCAGCTGAAGAACAATTGCTCATGTTTAATGACATTTTTAATTACCAAATTGATATTATGATTATTGAGATTTTGTGGAAAACATTTAAAAAATTCCCAGAATGATGCAATTCCTGAAGGTGTTCAAAGAGCTAAAAATATTGTCAGAACAATTGATAGAAGTTCAGCAGAAGTGGAAAGGGGTTTTTCAAAAATGCATTTAATACGTTCAGAGAAGAAAAATGATCTGTTTTTAATATATCAAACACAGTGACTAATTAGTCTAGTCGGCCTACCTCTAAAGGAATGCGATCTTATTCCTACAGTGAAAAGATGGTTAAGGAGAAGTCACACAGCCAATGATGCTCAAATGAAAGTGAAGAAAATTTCATGTGAGGACACCAATCAAGAAGCAATATGGAAATATCTTAAATAACAGTTTATTGCTTTTGTCAGGTATTACCTAAAATGTTTTCATTAATATTTTTAAGCTCTTTCTTATCACATAATCTAGTTTTGTGTACCTCTTTTATTGCTTTTATTTAAGTATTAAGTGCGTGAAATAATAAACTACTTTTCAGTACATCGTTTTTTATACTTAAAACGGTCATTAGGGCAGAAGTTGTTAAGTTATTTGAATCCCACCACTGGTCCAGACCAGTGTCAGCTGTAGTAGCAAAAGGACAAACTAGAAATATTCCACTTTCTAATATGCTTTTCAATGCATGTAAATATTATTTTTCATTGCCTTGAAATTCTTCAATTTCTTCATGTTAAACTTGAAGTGGGTACACTGTATGTAGCTGCTGGAGTGTGGGTGGCTAAGGAGTTGTGTTTTCAAGAGAAATTACCAGAATGCCTTGAATAATAATATACATGTTTTGAGTTATGTTTTTGGGGAGGACAATGTTGGTAGATAAAGAACATTAACACATTAGTTTTAATAAATTCTCAAAGTTGAGACCAACAAGTTGAAAAAGATATCTAAAACTCTTTTTCACAATATGGTAGAGAAGACTCATTTTACCTCAGTTTTTTAAGTAAAGAAAGAACTTCACATATAATAAAAAAGAGCCACAAAGGTAATTTATTATGAAAATGATTCAGGGTAGAAAATTATATTCTAAATCATCATAAACTGGATTTGTCAGTAGGCAAATGAAAGGATCACAGGGTTACAATTGGATGCTAAACCCTGCCTGAATTAACTGCTCTCTCACTCAGGGTATAAGGTTAGCTTTCAGCCATCTGCTGTCATTTTTAAGTGATTTTTCCATGTCTGGAAGATGCATGAAATATAACTAAAAAGCAATAGAAAATATTTCACATTAATACCAAATCCATTACTTTATAGTCAAATAGAGGCCATAATTTTCTCTTTTCACATTTTTATCCATCTTTCTGTCTCTTTGTTCTTTCTTCTCCACTTACCCGTCCACTTACTTTCATGGGTTTACATGCATTGTGATATTTTTCTTTGTCCCACAGAGCACAGATAGAATTTCCTGTATGGCACTCAATATCTCTGAGACCTAGGATGCTCCTTGAGAAGTTCGGTACTATTTTAATCTAAGTTATACCATAAAACTGCATTAGCTACCTCATTTGTGAAAATCATACAATTCCCCTTTATGTGGTAAGAAGTTGCTGGTAAAAACACAATCCTAATGGTTTTCATAATGATGTTTTCAAAACCAGAAATAATTCTGACCATGTTGCGTCCCCCTTTTAGGACGTTAGTGGTAAGATATAATTCTGTGCTTTATGAGTTTTAGCAGTGCTATATTTAGACATTTTTACTGCTGTGTTTTTATAGGAGAACAACTTAAGACATTTATTTTCTTATACCCGTGTGTGAAACCCTAATGGAAAACACGCATATTTGTCTGTGTGTGTGTGTGTGTGTGAATTTCTATTTTTATTTGTAGAACACCAGGAATGAATTTTTGTAGTTGAGGGGTCCACATGGTGCACAAGAATTTTTCAGCTAGCACTTTACAATACTTTTAAAAGAAGACATCATTACGCTATTCTGTTTACAGTTTTCAATGAAATGTAAGATTCAATAAGGGATCTCCCAGTTAGTTTTTAAATCATTTTTGCTCTACTTGAGAATAATCTATGGAATTAGACTTTCTGATGTGCTTATTTGTCTATACATTAATTATAAACTGATTGACCTCAACTGATTTTTTTTCCACCTGTTAGTAGTCCAAGTTCATATTTAGTTTTAAACAACTTAAGGAACATAATCTGACTCATGCAAAACTTCCATTGACTTTTACTGGAGTCAGTGAAATTCTGTCAGACATCCAGAATCTAATTCGTTGCTACATCCCAGAATATGAACTACAAACGAGAAAAGGGTGAACTTTGTGCCATATAGGAGGTTAATGTTCCTTTAATGTTTTTCCTGGTCTCAATGGGATTTTTTGATAAATACATAGCATTTATAATGACATCTAGATTCCTGGTAGATAAGCATTAATTTATAATATATGCATACACTTAATGACTGTATTATATAAAATATTAACATTAGCATTTATTAAGATCATTATTGTTATTTTTTAACGTTAGTTTCTAGGCACCCTAGGTAAATGAAGTCTGGGTACAGAAACAATAAATTCTTGCTGATTACTCATTCTTAAAATATTTAGGCATAATTTTAATGGTAATATTGAGTAGCTGAAAATTTCCCTCATGTAGATGGAAATGAATTAAAGATTACATCAAGTGGGATAAATCGAAAGGAAGTTCTATCCCAATCAAAATACCTCTGTGATCAAAGGATAGCAACCACAGGGGTAAGGTGGAGTGGGGTGGGAGTGATACTTAATTTGGAAATGATACCAAACACAGACCACAGATGTCAAAGACTTTATTCCAAGTAGAGTATAGTTTAGAAGCCAATGAAGGAAGAAGCCATTTCTGTAGAGAGTATAATAGCCTTATCGGAAGTAGAGGTAATTCTGTCAAGCCCCACTAATATCTAGGGGACCCAGGCCAACTCTGAGGAAGGCTGGGGACTTGCAGCCTCTTTCCCACCACAGCTCAACAACATTCTTAGGCCAGGTTGGCAACTCTGGAATGTAAAGTGAGCCTCCAACCCCCCCTCAGTTGTTTCTCTGATTTGGCTTGTTGGTAGCATCTTTAGTTCCCTCAGAAGAAGGTGGGGATTCTGGGGATTCTCCCTCTTGTGAAGGGGTATGTCCCTCTTGAGATAGGGAGGGACAGGAATAAGATCAGTGGAAGTGGAGAAGAAAGTATCAATCATAGGACAGAAATATATTTTTTAGAAAAGGGGAAGCAGCATAAACCACAGAAAACAGAAACTAAGATGACAAAACAGAAAGCTTGCTCTGTTATTAGTTACTCTGTATTCCAATCCTGAATCACTGTTTACTAAGGTGTGTGCTGTTGAGCAAGTTTCTTAAACTGTTTGTGCCTTAGTATCCTCATCTAGCACGTGAGAAAAATAAACACTCCACATGTAAGGATTAAGTGGTAATATATTACTTACATATAAAGGGTCTAGGACAGCACCTAGCACTGACTAAATGCCCATACATGTTGATTGCTTGTATCAAATTAAATTATTTAATACACTTAGTTTAAATTATTAAAATATTGCTATTAGTAAATCTAAATGAAAATTGGCTGAAACAATTCATTCATTTAAAAGATGAATCCTCAAATTAGGCTGCAAACTGGCTCTGGGGTGTTTAAAAGAGAGACCAAAGTGACTCAAAGTGAAAGGTAAGAAGACTGTAGGACAGAAAAGCTAACTGCTGTTACCTAGTCACATTCGCTCTGTGGAATAGTGTCCTGGCCGCAGGATAGAGGCCATACTTTCCGGCCCTTGACTCTGGGCCCACGCACCTGGCTACAGTATCTTGGATAAAGAAGGGTGACCACGCCATTGTCCCGCTAGTGGCCTGTGCTTTGTGTCCTGGCTGAAAAGGCAATGGAGAGGATCAGATTCTTTCCCTAAATTGGGGGAATTAAAATCGCTGAGGGGAAGGGAACTGTTGGAGTCCGTTGGTAAATCTTTGTGGCCTTAGATGATGCACAGCAGGAAAAGAGACAGGAGGAAGGAAGCTTGTCCAGTGGGGAACAAAGAGGGAAAAGCACGATAGTGCATCGCAGTTGCAGGAAGTGGTTTCTGCCCTTGCTTCCGGCTCTGTCACCAGTAAGTGACTGCAGCAGAATCCTCTATCACACTGTATTTCTTTGGCTAAAACTGGGCCAGTGACAGAAAATAATGTTATCCTGGAGAATGGGGGAAGCTGGGAGTTTCTGGCACCCTGGCCTCTCTCACGTACTTTCTTGTTAAGGTCCCCTCCCAGATGTGATGAGACTTCCCTTTATAAATTTTTCTCGTGTCCAAAACGTGGAATGCAGGATGGGTTTTTGGATGTAACTGAAGGCAGATTAAGGGGAAAAAGCCCCTTCACTGTGACTTCGATCTGATGTTTCCCTTCAGGGCCCTGAGGCTTAAGCCTTTCTTTCTAGAAGAATGGGGAGAGGAGGAGCTAGTTCCATTTGTTGCTAAGCAACCAAAGCTTTACAGGCCACATTCTCGGGTCACGTTCGCAGCTATTGAGAATCAGTGACAAGGTGATGTAGCAATGCAGGGAGAAGCCTCTCATTTCAAAATTTCGCTCTGTATTTTGTTCTCGAGAACAAAATAGATTGAAAGCCTATCAAAGTTTCTCATAATGGTATTTTTAGAAATAAGCCAGTCCCCAGGAGGAGGGATACATTTCAGACTCAAACGGACACAGCTGGGCATCTTATCTTTCCATGCAAAGTGCAGACCCAGGACAAAGAACGCCAAGAATAAACTTAACAAGAAATATATACAACCTATATGAAGGAAAGACACAAACCAATCAACCAAATGGAGGACGTGAAAGGACGTCAGAATGAATGGAGAGCCCTTGTTTGTTCTTGCTGGGAGGACAGGTATTATGAAGTTATGAGGGGTTTTTTTACATATATATTTGTAACTATAAAACAGAGATCCCTCTTTTTTTTTGACATGACAATATAATCCTCTTTTATTTGGAAAGCTACATATATAGGGATATTTATAAAAATTTTGAGAAAGAAAAGTAAGAGTGGGAATTTACCAAAAACATATTATACCATATTGTTAAGATATGGCAATTGAAACAGTGTAATACTGTGTGATACCAGCACAGAAATAAACAGGCAGATTAATGGACAGGATTAGAGAGTTCAGGAGTAGACACAAATGGGAATTTTACAAGCGCTCTAGGTGACATTTCAAATCACTGCAGTGAATGGGTTTTCAAAAATCTTTTTTTGAACAAACAGCTTAGCTTTTGCAAAAATATAAAGTTGGAACTCCACCTCTCATGGACACCAAAATAAATTCTAACTTCATTTTGAGATGTAAAGTTAAGGATTTAAACTGAAAAAAAAAAAAGATAATTTATGAGAAGAATATGTGGATTACCGATGTTACAATTTTAAAGTAGAAAAGTTTATGAGTCAGTTCAGCTACTGTAACACAATACCACAGACTGTGTGGCTTAAACCACACATATTTATTTCTCACAGTTCTGGAGGCTGGAACTCCAAGATCAAGGTGTCTTCGGGGTTTCTTTCTTCTGAGGCTTCTTGGCTGGAGAGGGTCCCCTTTTCTCTGCATCCTCAAAACTCACAAGTTGAAGCCCCAACACTCAATGTGACCAGATTTGAAGACAAGATCTGTAGAGATACTTAAGTTGAGGACATGAAGGTGGGACTCTTATCCAAGATGGTGCCCTTAGAAGAAGAGAAAGAGACACCAGAAATGCATGTGCACAGAGAAAAGCCTTCTGAGGAATCAGAAAATACTTTCTAAGTATGACTTCAAAGGCAGAAAACAATCATTAATTTCACTAGAATTAAAATAATAAAAATCTCACCTTTAATTGATTTGATTTGTTTTTAAAAATTGCTAAGTGCCAGCACTGGGGAGAGTGTGGGGATATAAGTACGGTAAAACCAGACTTTCACACTGTTGGCAGGAGAGTCACCTGGTACAAATACTGGGCAGGGCAATTTGATGATTTGTAACATGAAAATAATGTACATGCCTCTATGTCTTGGACTTAATCCAAAAGAAATAGTCCAATTGCTGAGCAAAAGTGTGTGTACAGGAATGTAAGATTGTCTCAGGTAATGAAAATAGAAAACAAATTTGCTGTTAGTAAATAGAGAACTGGATGAACCACTTAAGATGCCAATTATACAATGGAATACTCTTCCATCGTTAAGAAATATATACTGGATCAGTTCTCTGGATGTGAGTCTAGACTAAAACGCAGCACTAAGTGAAAACAAGCAGTTTCTAGTATGTTTGCAGTTTTCTAAAAAATATAAATAATAGGACATATGTTGGAAAGTGGTATACACAGTCTGAATTATTTACATTGAATGTATAATACCTTGCTAATCAGAAAAGAAAGCTATTTTTACTTTTAAAAAATTTGTAGAAATAAAAAGCATATTTTATATACTGCAAATATATTTCAAACATATAAAGACATATTTTTTAAATGACAGTAGCTAAAAATAGATAAAGGAAGAGGCTCAGAAAATCAGGTTTATGGGCCTAAACATTTGGGGATCATGACTTAGAGTTTTCCTGTCAAAGTTTTATGCTGTCTATAGATGGGATGCTGATGAAAATGAGGTTGAGAAATACAGTTGGATGGTGGAGAAGAGATACCCTGCTACCAAACATATTTGCCCCAAAATGTATCTCTTAAAGTGAAGGTTTATCCCCAATGTGAAGAGGTGTGCAACAGGTTTTTAAAATTGTCAACATCAGTTCTTAAGATTAAAGAAACTTTTAATTTTCCTTTCTTATTACCTGAAGTATTGTTTACCTGCTACATGAAGTATTGCTCATGAAGCAAGCTTTTAAATTGTTTAAGTTTTTCTTTACAAGGAGCATATTTGATTTTAAAAGATCAAAGATGTCCATATTTATATGTGGTATAAAAAGTTATTTGTTCATAATCCATATTAAATTATATGACTTTTGTCAATTCTAACATTTTCTTTCCATTTAATAGATAAAAAGTATATTTTAAAATATGAAAAATTTATTTTTCACAGACATAATATTCAGTCTGTTCTATTTATTTATCCTTAGACATATTTATGATGCTAAAATGTTCATGCTAGCATTTTGAATGGGAGTGAAACAGCAAGCCCAGTGCCAAATGCTAAAATGATATTTTTATTTATCATGTGTCCATTTAAGTAACAATGTGTAAAACTTTTGCATTTAATATTAATGAGAAAATCAACAAGAAAAATATGATTACTAGGTTTTAATTTCCCATGATACTCTCTACTACCATTCATTTTTTTTTCTTTAAAAAAAAAAAGATATGCACCGATTTGTGGCCACTTTTTCAAGTATGCTTCTATGTATGTTTGATGAGGTGTTGGGGCAGTAAGGAAGCAGTGAAAAGGGGCTAGGAGTGTTGTAAGAGAGGGAACGCACCAGAGGGAATGCAGTGTATCAGGAAATGTGGACCCCGTGGAAGGTGAAATTCAACCCTGGATGGAAGCCAGAAAGAGAAATACAGACAAATAAGAAAGGTTCAAGGATGAGGTTTGGTAAGTGCCAGGGAAGTTGATCATTTAGAAGTTCTAAACTATAATAGTTTTCTCTCCTTTCCCCTTAGCACATAGCCAACAGAAATGCTTTGCTTTTTCCCGACAGATGTATTGTTTTAACTCATGAACTTTTGAGTCAAGTGTTGTACTGAAAATTTCTATTATATATGTACTGTATTACATTTTAGAAAGGTAGAAATTGTTCCTTCAAATAGATTATCTATACCTTTGACATTAGCAAAGAGTTGCAAAAGATAGATTAGTCTAATGTCATTTTCTTAAGATATTAAGATACTTAATAAGAAGCAGAAATATGCGTAATTTAAGCCATCCAAAAAGTAAAATTTAATTTGGGTTTGGGATACTATAATTGAAGAAACTCAGAGTGAGCTCTTATGAAAAATTTCTGAATGTTTTAGATAGTTATTTAGTCAATAAATATGTGTTAAATGGGTACAATATTCAGATTGCACTTCCTGTTTCTTAAGTTATATATTGTGGTTAAAGATATCTTGTCCTGCCTGACCAGGTGGTGGCACAGTGGGTAGAGTGTTGGTCTGGGACACAGAAGACTCAGGTTCAAAATCTCAAGGTCGCTGGTTTGAGCACAGGCTTACCAATTTGAGTGCAGACTCACTGGCTTGAGCGAAGGATCATAGACATGACCCCATAGTCACTGGCTTGAGCCCAAAGGTCACTGGCTTGAAGCCCAATGTCACTGGCTTGAGCAAGGGGTCACTGAATTGGCTGGAGCCCCCCAGTCAAGGCACATATGAGAAAGCAATTAATGAACAACTAAGGTGCTGCAATGAAGAATTGATGCTTCTCATGTCTCTACCTTACTGTCTCTCTATCACTAAAAAAAAGAAAAAAAAAATATTGTCCTTGACAAGCTTATTATAAAAAAGTTGCATAAAATAACTGTTAAAAAATTACAAAACAAAATTTATGTTAAAATAAACATATCTACATATATTATTAATGAAATATATTTAAAAGAATTCAGCAAAATTAAATAATGTATATAAATCAGTTTGGTAAGTTTTTAACATGAAAACTTGTCTTTAATATTTTTTTTAAGTTTTAGAAGATCACATTTTTTTCAATCCATTTATAAACTGCTTTTTAACATGTACCTTTAAAAACTTTCCACTCTATGCTCTCTTTTTTAATGTGGTAAGGATGTCAGTAACTTTCGACATTTATGATTAGTCTTTTTTGACTTTTACTATGCTTATATTATATACATAACTTGTTATTTAGAATGCATACTTGCCATTTGAAAACATTTCCAAATGAATATAGATATTCATGGTTTCCAGATTGTAAAAAATATAAATTTATTCTTTTGAGGTAATTAATAAAACTGCTTTGTAAAAAAAAGTTTTTTTGGTAAAATACAACATTTTTACAAAGGAAAGTTTCTAAATGATACCCTCACAAAATATAAATATTAGATAGAAATAACTGCAATTATGCATCATAAACAGATTTTAAGTAAGAATGAAAAAGAACCCTGATAAAATGTTTATAAATTCAAAATTACTCCTGAGAACGCAACAGGTTTTAGACAAAATTCAATATGTAAAGAGTTACATTTCTCTTTTAATCTAGGAAACAACAATATTCTCACTCTGAGCCTTTGAGAATATTACTTTTATCTTTGATTCTCACATTGTATTTGATACTGATTAACAATGGTCAAAGTCCTGTCATTTACTTACATAATTTTACTATTATATAATGTTGTTTAGTTGAAATATCATTTTTACCATTCAGGTATGGAAACTGAGGGTTATTTATTCTATCAACCATCATATATTAACTGACTCTTAAACGCCAGACGTTGTGCTAGACTCTGGGGATATAAAAGTAACTGGACATCATCCTTGACTCCAAAGATTTAGGAATCATGACCATAGAGTATAAGCATTGTAGAGATAGCAGCATGTGTGTGGGCTATGCTGGGAATGCTTAGGAAAGAAAATAAATTCAAGATTAGATCAAGAAAGGTATCTTAGAGAAGATGAGTCATTAGAAAGACAAAGATGTGCCATGAAAGGAGAAGTGTGTGTGTGTGTGTGTGTGTGTGTGTGTACAGAATAAATTGCCCATTCTGGGAATAACTAGAAAACCCCAGAGGCCCATTTAGGTTGGAATGCAAGAGGGGAGAGGAAGTAGTGAAGGATAGGAGAGGAGAGACATCCAGGATTAGATTATGATGGTCTCTGCACACCATGTTACATGGACTTCTTACAAGTATGGAGAACAAGTTAAACTCATCTGATTTGACTTTTTGAAGGAAAGCTGATAGTTTGGGGAGGGAGATGATGACAGGATGGTAAGTCTTTGGGGAAGACAAATGTAATAAGCCAGATACAAAAAAGATAAAGATCCAAATTAAGGTAGCAATAATGAATACCAACAATGAACTGTCAGCAAAAGAAATTAAGGAAACAATCCCCTTCACTATTGCAACCAAAAAAATAAAGAACCTAGGAGTAAATTTAACCAAGGAGGTTAAGGACTTGTACTCAGAAAATTATAAAACATTGATAAAAGAAATCAAGGAAGATATAAACAAGTGGAAGCATATACTGTGCTCATCATGGTTAGAGCATGTTAAGAATAAACATTATTAAAATATCTATATTACCCAAAGCAATTTATAAATTCAATGCAATACCAATTAAAATACCAATGACATAATTCAAAGATATAGAACACATATTCCAAAAATTTATATGGAACCGAAAAAGAACATGAATAGCCTCAGCAATCTTAAAAAGAAAAAATAAAGCAGGAGGTATCACTCTTCCAGATATCAAGGTATACTACAAGGCCATTACACTCAAGATAGCCTGGTACTTGCATAAGAACAGGCACATAGTTCAATGGAACAGAACAGAGAACCCAGAAATAAACCCACACCTTTATGGACAACTGATATTTCACAAAGGAGGGAAGAGCATACAATGGAGTAAAGACAGCCTCTTTAACAAATGGTGTTGAGAAAATTGGACATTTACCTGCAAAAAAAAGGAAACTAGACCATCAACTTACACCATTCACAAAAACAAACTCAAAATGGATAAAAGACTTATATGTAAGCCATGAAACCATAAACATCTTAGAAGAAAACATAGGCAGCAAGCTCTCCGACATCTGTAGCAGCAATATATTTGCTGATTTATCTCCATGGGCAAATGAAATAAAAGGCAAGATAAACAAATGGGACTATATCAAACTAAAAAGTTTTTGCACAGCTAAAGACAATAAGAACAGAATAAAAAGACAAATCACACAATGGGAGAACATATTCGACAATACGTCTGATAATGGGTTAATAACCAAAATTTATAAAGAACTTATAAAACTCAACACCAGGAAGACAAACAATCCAATCAAAAATGGGCAAAAGAAATGAATAGAAATTTCTCCAAAGAGGACATAGAGATGGCCAATAGGCATATGAAAAAATGCTCAACATCATTAATCATCAGAGAAATGCAAATTAAAACCACAATGAGATATCACCTCACACCAGTCAGAATGGCGCTCATTAGCAAAACAAAACAGATTAAGTGCTGGTGGGAATGCAGACTGGTGCAGCCACTGTGGAAAACAATATGGAGATTCCTCAAAAAATTAAAAATCGAATTGCCTTTTAACCCAGCTATCCCACTTTTAGGAATATACTCTAAGAATACCATAGCACTGTTAGAAAAAAAGAGATGCACCCCCATGTTTGTGGCAGCATTGTTCACAATAGCAAAGATCTGGAAACAGCTCAAGTGTCCATCAGAGGAAGAGTGGATTAAAAAGCTATGGCACATATATACTATAGAATACTACTCAGCCATAAGAAATGATGACATCGGATCATTTACAACAAAATGGATGTACCTTGATAACATTATACGGAGTGAAATAAGTAAAACAGAAAAAAACTGAGAACTGCATGATTTCATACATAGGTGGGACATAAAAACGGGACTATGAGACATGGACAAGAGTGTGGTGGTTACGGGGTGGGGGGAGGGAAGAAAGGGAGGGAGAGGAGGAGGGGAGGGGCACAAAGAAAACCAGATTGAAGGTGACAGAGGACAATTTGACTTTGGGTGATGGGTGCAACATAATTGAATGATAAGATAACCTGGAGATGTTTTCTTTGAACATATGTACCCTGATTTATTAATGTCACCCCATTAAAATTAATAAGAAAAAAAACTTAGCAATAATGGGAATAGAGAGAAATGGACCGTGTTAAGTTTATTTAAGGCATTAAACTTGTGATTTTCAAACAACAAAAACCGGTTGGTGTGAGTGAATCAAAATTATATCTATTTTTTTTGTCGAAATTGCAAAATATATATTTTTTGGTGTGTCACAAAATTTTAGTAATGTTAGCTTTAATGTGTGCCATGAGATAAAAAGGTTAAAATTTGCCACATTAAACAATTGCTTAATTGAGAAATATATTTCTATGATTCACAATGTAAAAGTCAAATGAAAAAGACATGTAAATACCTGGTTTGGATGTCCAAAGTTGCTTGTCAAGTGCAACATGCCAACAAAATTTTAAAATAAAGAATCACTTTGTAAGAATAGCCAAGAAAGCTTTCAAAATTAATTTAAAATATAAGGGATTTACATTATAAGATATTAAAACATTTCCCTCACCAGCAGCCATCACTTGGCCTTCAGAGTGAAAAGGGGTCCAATATAATCAATCTGCCCCAACCTGGCTGACTTATATCCTCAAGGAGTGATCCTGTATCATCCGTTGCTCTCTGCTCATAGCAGTTTGGTCATTCAGCAGCACAGTAATTAAGTCATTCTTGATGAGAGAGAGGCAATATTATTGGATTCATGCATCATCTCCATCACTGCCACATAGCCACTGTATTCCTAGCACTGGTCTTGTGAAGGAGAGAGTCAAACTGTTAGCTGAGGATAAGTCATCCCATTATGTGTGGTGGATGTGTTCCAGTGGACACTGAACTTGGGTACAAGTCCTCATGCTTTGTGCCAGTGAGACAGGTCCAGTTACCAGCCTCTGTTACACTTGTCATCTATGTTCTTGTCACATTTATCACACTTATTCTTTTTAGATCACTGAAAAACCAGCCTAACCATTTGCCACTGTGTAGAATTCTCTAAATATCTTTTCCCTATGACTCAGTGGTCGGCAAACTCATTAGTCAACAGAGCCAAATATCAACGTCCAACAATCAAAATTTCTTTCAAGAGCCAGATTTTCTAAACTTAAACTATATAGGTAGGTACATTCCTTATTAAAGTAGCGCCCACACGTGGTATTTTGTGGAAGAGCCACACTCAAGGGGCCAAAGAGCCGCATGTGTCTTACGAGCCACAGTTTGCCAACCAGGGCCCTAGGTCACTTTTCCTTCCACATGAATTGAACAAACAAGTGTACCACTCACCAACTTTCCAATGGGAGAATTTCTCTTTACCAGTGTCATTAGGTCATTTCTGAGAGGTGTTTTAATGCAGCATCATACAAAATATTGTATTGACCCATCTATGAACCAGACACAGTTACTTTCTTCATCCATCAACAGGTCTGTGGAGAAGACCCTCCACCAACTTGAAGCCATAGGTATAAAGTGATAAGGAGGTACTGTTGCAACAGAGTGGTTGACATGGAGTACTTGGCCACGTGTTCTTACTTTACTTAAGGAAGATACTTTAGCATTTCCAAGATCAATGAGTCCTTATAAACTTTACATATGTGACAGTCTCTTGACGTTTTGTGTGTTTTGTCATCTAAACTTTGACAGCCATGGGTCTTTCTAGGGAATCAGCTGCTAACCAAATCCAATAGTGTGATGTCATTTATATAGTAGAGCAACTAGTAGCCTAATCTTGGAAATCTTATTGTGCCACCTCTGTTGCATTCTGTCCATAGAAGCAGTCACAATGCTGCCCAGATTCAAACTCGCACCTCTTGATAAGAGGTTAGTAAGTTTCTAGAATAATATGTGGGATAAGAAATACTGTGGTCATTTTTTGAAAATGTAACCTGTCAAATGCATTCTCTGGACTCACATAATCAATTTTTCCATTCCCATTTCCATGAATGTTTTAACCACTTTCTTAATATCATTCCAAGGAAATTCTGGCATCTGCAATCATCTCATTTAGGACCAGTTATAAGAAGCCATCCCAGGAGACTATTAGAACCAACTCTAGATATCCCTGACAAGATAATGGACTCTAAGTTATGAATGAATATATCCATGTCAAGAAATTCTTCCTGATCTAGACTTTTATTCCAACACCTCGGTTATCCATGCCTGCGAGCCATTCCTCCATGTTCTCCTGAATCCTGCAAATACAATAATTATATCTTGCAATTCCTTGGTGTTTGAACTAATTCTCTCAAGTGCAGGTACTGTCCATAGTAGCTATTTAGAGATATATAACTCTGATTATGGGCCTGCAGGCAATGACACATTTCAAGGGCAGGGCTTCCATCACCTTGCAAGACACCAGCCTCAGGTGAGATCCTTGCAGTTTCTTCACGCAAGGGAAGAGTCTTCTGCTCTGGCAAAGGGGTTGCCTCAGCAAAATAACATGTTTAAGAGAAGGTGAAGGTGTGTGCCTCTCAAACTATTTCATCCAAATGTTCTAATTTCAGTTCCTAGGCCCAATTCTTCACGTACAAGACCCCTGACTCTGATATGAAAGCTCTGTCTGGATGCTGCCTCATGCTCTGATCTAAGCTCTGCTCGCACTCACACTTGTATCTTGAGCCTGCTGTTAGCCAGTTGGGTCCCATAGCGGGAGGAAAGGAGATTCTCTGGTAAAGCGGTCATGGAGGCTAAATTTCACAGTTCGCTGATGCTGACGACTAACTGTTATGAGGCTTCTATTTGTTTTTTCAAAGTTTCAAACACAGTTAACAACAGGTAACTTATGCTACAATCCTCATAATTAGCCTCTTCTATTTTTACCTCGTCTCAGTCTACCAAAGGAGGAAGCCTAAGCAATTGTGAAGCCACTGCATAATAGAGGTTTTTACCCTTTGTGTGTTGGGGGTGGGATGGGGAAAAGGGGAGCTCATTAATGATTGACTATTGAGTAATCCAGCTCCAAGATCTTATTTGGAGAATATGATTTCTAAGGTTATTCCTCATCTTATCTTTCTTGATTTGTTCCCCAGAGAGCATAACCTGAAAGAAAGGTTAATGTATATGTGCTCTATTTGGATAATCTTGGTCAAGGGAAGCAAAGATTAAAAAAAAAAAAATAGAGATAGATATCATTATGGACAACTGGTTGCTAATTCTTGTAGGGCCATCAGAGGACCTCATAAAATATTTATTAGGTCAGTTCATAATTGGAGAGAAAGGTGATACATATATATCCCCCAATATTCATTCCTATTGGTCAAAATTTCATTTCATGAACTGTGGGTACCAAGGGGTTCCTTGGAATCTCATGCCTTAGAGCAGGGGTGCCCACATTTTATAAGCTTGCAAGCTACTTATAAGATGACCAAGTCAAAATGATCTACCTACAATAAAAATGCAAAACATAAATTTATTTCTTCTATATTATCATTATTTAAGTTACTATTATTACTATTTAATATTGTGTATTCTTCTTTCACCTTTCTCCTTCTCAGCTCTCTTTTCGGAGGAAAGTCAATGTCATAGTTTTTATGAACAGTCCGAAAAAGCTGCTCCACATTTCCCTTCTTTGGAACAGCAATGGCACACAGGCAGATGAGGCAAACGCACTTAGAATATGACATAGTGAAAACAATCCCCTCCCATTCTGTATGAAAGTGGTAGGTTTTAGGCTTCTTACTCGGACCAGCTACGACACTCATTTTTATACCCTTTGTTGTATTTAGTTTAAATAAATTGAAGGCTAACTATGCAGCAATGTAACTGAACAAGTTAGCGCGGTTTAACGTGCATGCGTAGGGTGTCAAAAGTTCAGACGTCAGATTGGCTACCCTGTATGCCAATCAAAAGACAAATATCTTTTTAATATCATGCGATCTACCCACACTTCCTTCGCGATCAACCAGTAGATCGCGATCGACGTATTGAGCACCCCTGCCTTAGAGGCAGTGAAGAACTCTTGGGATAGGAAGTGAGACTCGTCACAGTTACCTGAGGCAAAATGCTTTCTGGTTGCATTTGTGTGTAGCTGGCCAGAGCCTGAGCAGTGCTGGCTGCCACAGGAAGGTCTGGAATAAAGACAAGTAATAATGAAAGGATCTGAAGGAATTCCTGAAGGTGCCCAATGCTACAGTCAAAAAAATAGTCATCAGGTCATTAAAGAAATGGACCCAATGTAAATTCCATCAATACAAGCTTTCTTAAATAAATGGTGGCATGTTCATTTAATGCAACACTGTGAGTCCCTAGCAGGAAACACAACAATAGAAGTATATGTGATGATATGAAAACAGTCACAAATTTTAAATCAGAAAATCTGGTTTTATTAGCCATCTATGGCCTGATTTAATAAAATTAATTCTGTTTTGTCTAATTTCCCTCATTTGGGGGAATGGCTAAGTTTTATGTACATTTATCATTTCTTTTTTTTTTTTTCTGTGTAGCTTGCTATATACCCCTATGGTTCTACTCAGGCTACAAAAGACTTTACTTTCTTACTAGAAATTATTTCTAACTTTTTACCAATAAAGAATTCCAGTAATAATAATAATAATAATTCTCCTTTGTGCTTCTCTTCATTCTTCTTGACTTTCTTCACAGATATAATAGTAGGATAAAAGATAATGAATTAAATTATTTTCATACAAAAGTTTCTTTTCCTAAAATTTCTTATCAGTTACTCCACCTCCTATATTAGTCAGCTTGGGCTGTCATAACAAAATACCACAGTCTGAATTTCTTAAACAATAAAAAGTTATTTCTAACAATTTTGGAGGTTGGGAGGTTCAAGATTAAAGTATCATTTCATTAACTTTCCTAGGGGGAGGTCTTCCCCCAGGATGAACTCTTTCTTGCTGTGTCCTCCAATGAATGGTGAAGAGACATTGAGGAAGCAAGCTCTCCTGTGCCTCCTTATAAGGACACTAATCCTGAACCTAATGACCTCTCAAAGGTCCTACATCCAAATACCATCACATCAACATATAAATTTTGGAAAGAGACGGTTCAGTCTATAGCACCTGTTATAATTGATTTTATAGAATTATAGACTCTGAGACTAGGGTGGAATTTTACACAAAAGTAGGGATCCTGACTATAAAATTTCTGGTAAACAATGGGGTACATTATACTTAACTTGACTAGTCCATTAGGCATAGAAGGCTTGATAGCCCAGAAGATACTTTTTAAATGATGTATTTGTCTCAGGATGAGAAAAATCCTGAGGACAAATTAAATTTAGTGTCTTAATACTAAATATAATATTGAGCGTTTACTGGTAAATTGTTCTTACAATAATAGTTCCATGCTTAGTTTCAAGCCCTTTTCAAATGTTAACACATTTAATACTCACTCTAACTCTATAGTATAAATGCTATTAGTATCCTCACCTTACAGATGAGGAAACTGAGGCACACAAAGTTTAAATAACTTGTCCAAGGTCACACAGTAAGTGGTGGAGCTGGGATTTGAAATCCAGCCATCTGGCTCCCAAGTCTGCACTCTTCAACATTATGTAAAGAGTTCAAAATTATTCAATTTCCAGAGCTTCCACTTTTATTTCCTTCCATCTCATTTACCATTGTGCCTTTATTTTTCATAAGGTTTCTATGATCTCTAGGCCAACTGAGATTCCCAAAATAACAGTTTTAATTTTCAAATCGAGGGCATGATTTCTAAATGGACCAAGTTATTTTTGTGAACCCTACATAAAATTCAGGGACAGAACTTTGGGAAGGAACTTCCAGATGGCAGTAAATCTTCACAGTTAGTAATTAAGCCTTTTGAGAATGTTACTCTGTTATGGACCTGCTGCCTGATTAACTGTACTATATCAATTATAGCAAATGGCACTACTTTAATTCTGTCAAAATTTAGAGAAATCTGACATGCTGACACGAGACTCTGTGAAGTGTGCTAATGAGCTGCCAAGTGTCATAAAGTGCCATGGTGGGGGGACACCCTTGCTTTCAGACTAAAGATGCATTTTTTCTTTCTTTCTTTTAGAGTGTACTTTATTAAACACCACAAACATCCAGATATATACTTTTCTCCTGTTTGAAATAAACAGCCTAATCTTTTTTTGAGTTCTTATGAATGAAATTCAAGGGCTATAAGCCAAAGTACTAAAGAAAATAACTATAACATTTATTTTTGGTTAAGAATGATTATCTAGGAAACTAGAGTCTTATACCTTTGTTTGCTGATTCTTGTGAAGAGTGGTTCTAGAAAGTTAACTTTAACTTTCCAAAAGTTAAAAATTTGACTTGCCTAATTTTACAGTGGAAGACACTTGTCTGGTCATTAAGGACAAATCCAGGCTGTTTAAACAGCAAAGCCAGAGTTGTTAAGTGACAGGATCTTTCAAAAAAGCTTGGCTTTCTTAAAAGAAAGGTCTGCCCTTGAAAAAAAAAGAAGAGGAGACTTTATTAGAAATACAATATGATCAAATGTAAGAGCTTAAGGTTTCATCAATAAAGTAATAAGAATAGTTAATAGGCACAAGCCACTCAGTTTTGATTTTTCCATTATTACCTTAATGCAATGTTTAAATATTTAAATTTTTCTGCTTGTGTCCTAAAGTAGACAAGAAAGAGCTCTTCATTGTGACTTAGAGAGATGTCCTTAATGAGCACTCTACCATGGAATATTCATTCACTTTCATCTAGATGGTGATCATCTCTTTCTGAACAACTACCCTATATTAGTTCTGGACTTCATTTTTACCTTCTTTCATGCATTTCCAGTTAACTTATGGATATTTCCATTAAGAAATCCCAGCACCCCAAAGTCTAAACTTAACTTAGATGTCTAAAAGTCAACCCATCAATTTTTCTCTCTCTCTCCCAGCTTAGAAGTTGTCTCCTCTTCCTTTTAGTCAGGAGAATCATTATTTTCAAGCTGCCCAAAGTTGAAACCTCACAGTCTTCTTTATTTCATCTTGTCTTACTCCACTCTTACTATCCTACAGACTTATTACCTATTTACTGAAACTTTTGAATTCAATAGGATGCAAACACACACACAGAAATCTTTTATTTTTCTTGAATCACTTCTTTCCATTAATAATCAAAGCCGTCCCATCCCTTAATGACATTTGGAGAAGATTCCAGTCTCCTGGAGATCCTGTACCATCACTGGTCAGGTTTCTCCTTTCCCAGAGCTGTTCATCACCTGTGGTTAACCTTCCTGCTCCCTGTGGATCATCTCATCACCTGGCAGGCTTTCTCCATAGGTAACAGCAAGATGGATTATATCTTTCACTTGTGTTTCTTGGCTCACAGGAAACATAGACAGTCCTGCAATGATAAATGACAGAGTACTTGGCTGATACATTACCTTTTGGTCTTTGTCCTGTTGTCATTTTCCAAGTATATATTTTTCTTGACTCTGGTAGGCTCAAGTTACAAAATAAGTCCATTGGCTGATCTGGATGATGTCACTCTTCCCTTCTGGCAGGCACTTATATTTTCTCTTTTTAAATGATGAATTTTCTTGAAGTTTCTCTCTTGCTGGCCTTTGGTAAGGGAAGTATCGCTCCCATCCCACTGTCTTCTTCCACCCATGGTAGGCCCGGAGGTAGGGTAAATAACAGTCACAGTAGTTCACTTCTCCTGTGTGTTCTGTTTATATAATCAATAAAAGAGGATACAGCTGAAATAATAGCTGTCTTCTAGGTAATTTTACCTACTTAACTTTAGCACTTCAAGATTCCATCATCATATTTTTTGAAATCAGAAAGTACATTTCAGTGATAGCACTTCTTATCCACTTCCCTGGCCTAAATGGATCAGATTTTACAGTGCTATTCAAGGATGCTAGTGACCTCTTCTCACGCATTTCTCAAAATTTTAAAGAAAGGAGTATACCTGACCCCTCTTGTGAGACACGATCAAAAAGGCATATATAATACACACTAGTTGACATTTCCATCTTCCTATGCTTTTGGATTGTTTCATCTACATTATACAAGAGAAATTCTGGAATCTTATCTTTATTAGTCATAATGTATCAGTGAATCCATTTCAATTAAGCAGACAGACAAACTTAGATTTAGTTATTAGAGCTTATAGATAGAATTCAAAAATTTTGATGAGTACATCACATTGATAATTTTGTTCTGATCCAAAGTCTATTCCATCCACTTGACCTAACATTGTTAGAAGTCATATTCTTTGACATTTGTCTATATAAATTAGCAAAATCTCACAGTTCATTAGGTACAGTCCAACTTTGTATTCTACCCTGAAGAGATGCTTGCATTTGACTCTGGTGATAGGTCTAGAATCAATGAAGACTTTGGAGGGTGTTTAGAAGAATAAGCTTTATCTTCCAAGGTAACTGTGGTACTAAAGTTGCTTGTTACAGGGTCCTCATGTGAGGTAATAGTTGTCTCCTGAGATAGTAGAGAAATAAGGTCTTCTGCTGGCAAGGGAACTTCATGGAGATTTGAAAACTCTAGGGTCTTACATTTGTCTGAATACACTCAGATATGCTTAGTCCATGCTTTAAGGTCCATTTATTTCAATCAAATTCTGACTTTCATACAAAAAATTTGGCAGGGCTGTGAATTCAAGTTATGTTTTAATACTGTAAAACACTCAATTGTTGAGTCTAAATTCCAGCCAGTTCTGCTCTATAACTGGTTAATTTATTATTCAAGACACATTTCTAAACAAAAACAAAGTTTATTGTTCAAGAACCTTGCTGAGAGAACTATGTACCAAGATAGTAATCAAACTAAAGAATGAAATACAAAGAATTATGTTGGACAAAGAAATTGGTAAAGACTTAAGCAAATTGAATTAAATAGTGTTAAAAAAGAAGACTAATTTGGGGAACTTCAAAGCAAAAATGAACTAAACTACTAGATGTGACACCTTTGATGATTATTCAACAAATATTCACTTGCTACTGTTAGCCTTTCATGTGCATAGGGAGAATGTACTTCTCCACCAAACCAATGTTGGGCTTGGACTTGAAACTTTCTTTGGTCAATGAAAAGCTAACAGTTATAATGAAAAGGAAGGGTTTGAAATGTTCATCCCCATTGCTCTTGCTCTCCTGTTTTTTTGGGGTTTTTTTTTGCAATGAGAAGAGTATTCTTCCAGGTAGCCACTGGTTTGAGGAAGAAGGAAGAAACCCAGAGCAGATATGGATTCAGTGTACAGTGTGGACCCAGTGTTCAGTCCATCCTAGTTCATCCATACCCGAGTGGCTCACATGAGTGAGAAATGATTTATTATTGGTGAGTGTTCTTGGGATTTTGTAGTTATCAGTTAAGTAGCAATACATGGTACATTAGCTACTAACTGAAATCTTAGATGTAAAAGATAGGAAGATTGGTTTTAAAACATTCTAAGTTCCTTGCATTGTTTGGGAGAAGTATTGATTAACTTATTTTAAATTATTATTATATTTTGAAAATGTAATACATGGCTATACAAAATTCAAAATTTACAGAGAATATTCAGGGAAAAGTATTTTCCTTCCCACTCTTATTTCACATGGGTCTGTTTCCTGTCTCCGGTGTCAACCACTGTTACTAGTTTCTTAAGTATACTCCAGAGCAGTGGTTCTTAACCTGGGTTCTATTGAACCCTAGGGGTTCGATGAGTCGGTCTCAGGGGTTCGGAGAAGCCTCTGCCACCGAGGCCAGAATAAAGTAATATCGTAATTTGTTGTGAGTTCATGCACTTTGTTGGTTTTGTTCTTTGAGCAAGGTGATGTTCATACATGGCTCATTTTGTGCACCAGTGAAAAAACATATACCTATGTATTGAATTTGGAAAAAAAATCATATTTTATTTATCGCTAAAGAAGGGTTTGGTGAATGTGCATATGAAACTGGTGGGTTCGGTACCTCAAAAAAGGTTAAGAACCACTGCTCCAGAGATATAAGCAAATGCACATATAAAATATAAACAAAGAAGATCAATAAAATTAAAAAATTATTTAAGACAGGTAAAATTTTTTGAAAACAGAAAAAGCAAGTACAAATAGCCAGTATTAAGAAGAAAACTGGGGATATAACTAAAATAAATTAATGATGTATTTTTGTTCGTCTATATAAGGTATAGTCAAAGAATAATCTATATCTTATACTAGATTCTTCTACGTTGTTCATTTGATTCATGCTTGTTTTGAAGCTATGAAGAACTGTCAGATTCTCTTTAAACAGCACTGTATCAGAGCCCCTGACAAACAATCACAGAGGTTTTTTTGGACACACACATTTGTGTTGTTTTCTGATATACCTTCAAATACAACTTTGATGTAGTATAGCTGGGTAGGATTCTGTAAGGGCCTAGAGACAATTGTGAGAGGATTGATTTTTCTGAGTGTGTGCAGAAGAATCTACTTATCCTTTGGGGTCTATAAAATCTTTCATGATTTCATTTTTCTAATGTTGAGAGAATAGTCCATTGACAGCCATTCTCAGAGAATTTTGTTGTTGTTTTCAAGCTCTTCCTGTATTGACCAAAGCCTTATCTCATAGAATTGTGCTGTTGGGATAAAACAATAAGCTAAGTTGTTTATAACTCAGATAAATTATATTTTAATGCAATTATAGGCATCAAACATAGAAAAATGGGCAAAGTATTTCTAAATGTATAGGTTTTTTAAATACTCAGACACATCCTGAATGTTGTTTTCACTTAAAGATGGCATTGCAAAACTGATGTTATCAAGTCCTAAGGTAGTATTTCTAACTCACCCCAGTTCAGGTTTTATGACTTACAAATGTACAGAATTTGTCCTTGGAAGAAATTACAGACAAATGAGTACAACTTTATCTCTATAACTAAAAAAAGTAACAGGTTTAATTCATGTTAAAAATCAAAACCACCTTACTTTGGATAATCTTTTGACTGCAACAGTCAGAACCAGTTTGAGCAAGTCCAGCTGCTAAATGAGTCACCAGAAGCTACAATGCTAATCTTTTTTCTTTTTTTTTAATAGCTGATTGTTTTTATTCAGGTTTCCTCTAGGGTCAAATAGAGTTTCAACATTCCAAGAAGAAAAATGGAACTACCCCTGTTGTAGAACATTTTGTCTTCATGTCACAAATATTGATGCATATATTCTACTAACTGCTTTTTCCTGGCAAGAATGTTTCAAGATGACCTTTTCTATTTACATTTCACATGAAGAAAACAGTACTGTCCCTATAAAAGCGATTTCTTCATTAGGGCAAGTTCTGTATCTGACCGTTTTGCAAACTCTGAAGGTAAAGAACAAGAGTATATATGAAGCAATTTTTTATATATAGTGAGTGGTAAACTAACAAAAATTTCACTAGCAGTCAATGACAGAACAGAAATTAGAACTTGGGAATCTACACTATGAAATATATATAAGTTGAACATCAAATCCCTTATTTTTTCTAATCTATTATACATTGCTACTTCTTTGGTGTTAACTAAGGAATCTTATCAATATATAAGTGTTTAAAATGGAAGTAGAATATACTTGCTTATTTTTCTAGTTACAGGCAATCTTTGAGTATTTAGTATCTCCCAATCCATGAAAACATCATTATCATCGTCTCCATGCTGCAGATGAGGAAAAGTAAGATTGAGAGTAAAACTTTCATAATAATAAGAAATATTGCTGTGCCAAAATAATTAACTGCTGGAAATTACAAAAATAAAAATAAAAACCTTTTATATGAGCCTTGGGGAATTGTTGTAAGGGCATACAGCAATGGGGAAGCATTAATTCATGAAAGCTACTATACCTCAGTAAAAATAATGAGAGTCTTTAGCATTTGACCCATAATTCACTCCATTATTCACTTGGTGCTAAATAAACTCAGTCCCAGTGAGTGCATCTGAGAGGAAGCACTCTTGCTCTTCAGCTCCTTGTCTGGGACACCAGTATCTGCTTGTGAGGAGTAGGCTGCTAGAAGTTCTTATTCCCTCCAAATCCATGGCATGGCTGAGAGAGCTTCCTTACCCACTCAGCCATCATTTGTAAGATAGAAGCTCTACACCTGTTAAAAAAGACCAAGAATATTGAGGCCCTGACTGTAACCCTGTACCCTTTTCTTCCATTTCACTCATAGGGTTAAAATTTCACGTTGAAAAGGTCAAGCCAAGAAGACTGGGGGCAGCCACCACTTGTCCTCATGACACTTATAGAATGGAAATATCACTTCTGGGAAAGCAGCTCCCCACCCCCAGCTCTGGTGCAGTGGCACAGGGGTCCCTTCCAGGGCATAAAACATGCCACAAGAAGGAGCTCTGCTGCTGTCGTTGAGAGGATTGACTGTGTCTGGAACAGAGAGAGGAGCACTCTATACTTAACACTATTGCCATGAACAACAGAGATTTTGTTGGAGATCAATCAAGAGGGGGCTGGAAGCTTTAAAACAAGCTAAATTGCAGAGTAGTCAGAAGTTTAATAGAACAGGAGAGGAGACAGCCAAAAAAAACCTTCCTGGTATCCCCATCAACCTTGGAAGTCGGAAAGGTAGTGCACATAATCCCGGTTGCACATTCTTAGAGGAAAAACCAATCTCAATTGTTTAGAACTAGTGACTCCTTTCTTCCATTATTGGTTACTCCTTTCTTTTTTTCCATTCTCTCTGTTTTTGAATGGATATGTCAATAACTTTTATCCTATACCTGCTTTACCATGCATTATGGAAGCAGATAACTGTTTTTTAGATTCACAAGACCAGAGATAGAGAGGAATTTTGCCCCCTCCAAATACCCAACATCTTAATCATACTTAATTTATATAATTTAGATGATGACATTTAGGACATTTGAGAAGGTGATATTTGGATAATATATGGAACTTTGAGTTGATGCTGTAATGGGTTGAGCCTTTCTGAGATTTTTGGAATGGAGTGAATATATTTTGAATGTACACAAATCTTTGAGGACCAGATGGTAGATTGTGGTAGGCTGAATCATGGTCCCCATAAAAATGTGCACATCTCAATGCCTGGAATTTACTAATGTTAGCTTACATGGCAGAAAGGAGTTTTCACATGTGAATAAATTAAAGGTATTTTGATAGAGAGATTATACTAAATTAACCAGGTAGATGCAGTATAATTATAAGGATGCAGGAAGGTCAGATAGGTGGGTTGCAAATAGGACTACAATTGTACTAAGTGTGGACTAATAGAAGTTTTATGGGGAGAAGGAGGCAGAAGAGTTTAATAGCTTTATTTTCTACAAGGAAATTCTTGAATTAAAGAGTAAACTACTAGAGGCTCTTTGCATTAATATCATCTGACCTAATAAATATACAGAACAAGAGTACCCTTTCTTAAGGAAGGTTGCTATGCAACTGTATCTAGTATGCCTTATTAATGTTGCTCCTTCGTGTCAGGGATTTTTGCAGATATGTGAACAATTATGCACCAAATATAATGTTCCTCATTTTATTTAATTAGTTCTTTACATACATATGAGAATATAGTTTTCAAGAATATGAACAAACTTTTACAAAATCTAACTGGAGGTCTAACCAGGCAGTGGCGCAGTGGATAGAGCGTCAGACTGGGATGTGGAGGACCCAGGTTTGAGACCCCGAGCTTACCAGCTTGAGCGTAGACCCATCTGGTTTGAGCAAAATCTTCACCGGCTTGAACCCAAAGTCACTGGCTCGAGCAACTGGTTATTTGGTCTGCTGAAGGCCCACAGTCAAGGCACATATGAGAAAGCAATCAATGAACAACTAAGGTATCGCACGAAAAACTGATGATTGATGCTTTCATCTCTCTCTATTTCTGTCTGTCTGTCCCTATCTATCCTTCTCTCTCTGAATTTCTCTCTGTCCCTGTAAAAAAAAAAAAATCTAAGTGGAAGAGTCATGGTTTAAATTCAGGTATGTAGGCCCTGGTAGGTGGCTCTGTGGATAGAATGTCAGCCTGGCATACAGACGTTGGGTTTGATTCTCTGTCAGGACACACAGGAGAAGTGACCACCTGCTTCTCTCCCCTTACCCACTTCTCTCCCTCTTCCCTTTCTATAGCCAGTGGATTAATTGATTTGAGCATGGCCCTTGACATTGACGATAATTTGGTTGGTGGGAGCATCTGCCTCAGGTGATGAAAATAGTTTCGTACTTGAGCATTGGCCCCAGACAGGGTTGCCAGGTGGATCCCTATAGGGGCGCAAGTGGGAGTCTGTCTCTCTATTTCCCCTCCCACTTAAAAATAAATAAATGAATAAATAAATAAATAAAACTAGGTTTGTCCGTCAGCAGAGCCTGTTTTTCTCTGGTATACCATGTGGCTTCTCACAGCATCACCAAATGAACAATTTAATATTTCATTTTCCTCCCTTTTGGCTACTGAATGAGCTTTATCTAATATTTATGCTGCTCTTCATGTAAGATCCTATGCAATGTATTCTGAGCTATTTGGGCACCCGTAATTGGTCCTAGTCTTGTCATATGAGCACTTATTTGTATTTGAAAGCCATCTACCTAGAATTTGGGAACCATCTAAGGCAGAGAATTATCTCTATAAGATCCAAGCAAGTACGGTAAATGTATAAAGCAGGTCAAGTGTGAGACAAAGTAAGTAATGTTGGGCAGAGAAAGCCAATGTCTGCACAAAATTCATTATTCTTTTTATCCTTAACAATAGAACCTCAAATATTAATCTGGGTGCACGACTCCTTGGAATAATGCCTTTATTTCAAAGCCTTCCTTATAGCCAGGCGTGGCTCTGCATTAGAGTTCCAGACAGTAGTATGCAGAAACGGTACAGGCTGGGGAGAGTCAGCTGCGTACACCTTTCCTCATCTCTGTTCAGTGATGTCAAGTTGGTAGTTTGGAATTAGCCATAACCAGAGTATTTACACATGGAAATTGAAGAGATATTTATCAAACATTTACCAACACAGTACTATTTTGAGGGCAGTGAACTATAAACTGCATCACTCTCCTTTAAAACATCTTGCAGAAGTCCCTTGCAAATTTTTTTCTTGCATCTTCTTCCATCTGGCTGCTTGGCAAGGAGAGGTGAAGGGTGCTGCTACAGCAGCCACCTTACACCAGAAGGTGGGAGGAGACTGGGTCCTTCATGATAGGGAAGAACCAAATTATTTGTTCCCTTAGATGATGCCAGTGCAGCTGGTCTGAGCACCATCCTTTGAGAACCACTATGACTTCAAATTTTTTGTTATGTGCAGCTGACTCATATCATTCATTGGTGTTGTTACAGATTCTGGAGAAACTAGAGAAAACATATCTCATCTGAAGCTATACTCATAGTTGAGCTTTTAAGACATGAAGCCGACCACTAACGCACAGCCATGGGCATTCCATTGAGCTGTGGGACAAAGCAGAAGGAAGCGCAGCCATGGCCCATGTATAAAGCACTCCACTGTCAGCAACTGAGACCTCCCACCCCTGAAGAGAAAGAAAGGGAAGACAATGCATGCATATATAATTTATTAAAGAATAAAGATAGGTATCAGGAAAATGATGTTGGACAGTTACCAGTGTGGAGATTGGACCAGAGTCAGTCGTGCACCACCGAAACTTCCTTGGATTTTTTTACATTCCCATGAATGTTGTCTCACTCATAAATTGTCAGTACTGAGTCTCTTCGTTGGATGGTTTGCCTCAGACTGCGAGACCTCACTTTGCTCCATTTGGGTAGAAGTATTTGGGCTTTTACATCTCCCCAGGCACAGTTCTTAGCCAGTAATTGACAAGTGTAGGGATATATACATTCCAACTACCCTGTCTTGGTCAGGATAAATTGGAAGCATGACCACCCCCATCTTCAGAGAGGCTTTGTGGACAAAGCCAGGGTTACCCTTCCTGACTGCTTGATAACACATCCCTGCTTACTCTCCTAACCTTACTAATTCCATTTCCCTATTTCTCTATCGTTTTTTGTTTGTTTGTTTTCTGGGAAGACTTAGTATTAATCATATTCACATGAAACCTCACTTCAAAGTCTGTTTATGGAGAACACAACTTAAGACAGAGATAAGAATTTAAATCGTTCCAGAAAGCAGTGAAAGAATAAATGGAAGATCAGTCATCTTGTTCTATCTTCTTGAATTTGAGCTTTAAATCTTCTTTCCAGAAAGCAGTGAAAGAATAAATGGAAGATCAGTCATCTTGTTCTATCTTCTTGAATTTGAGCTTTTCTCCAGTGACATGTTTCAGATTTCTAGATGTGCTAAGGAAGAAAATCAGCTCATTTTGTATATTGAGATTCACTTAGGAAGTTGAAAATATATGTCTGGACTTCAGGAGAGAGGTCAGACCCAGAGATATACTAAATTAAAACAGCTGGGTTGTCAACTTATAATGTATGTGCAAAGCTGATTTACTTTTCTACGAACTACTTGTCCATCCTCTGCTAATTTAAAAATTCAGTACAGCTGTGAGTTTCATTAAATGTTTATGACCCTATTATAGGATATATTTTTAGCCTTAATAAAAGGAAGTTGATAAAGCTTCATTGTCTGTCATTTCAGAGGAAGAGTAAAAAATTCTAACATCTACCAAGTGAGTCTATAATATGTCACCGTAAATCTTCTATTTCCCAAGCTTTGTCTCTCTCTGACATCAAAGATAAATGACTATTACTAGAATTAATATCTCTTAAATATATCATGATTCTTCAACATTATTAGCCAAAAGGCAGTTATAAAAACTTCACTAAAATAGAATTTGATTTTCTTTCTATGAACTGAAAGGGTGACTGTGATTTTTCATTACAGTCTTTGAGTGGAAATGTCTCCTATACGAACTCAGCAGGCTTTCTTAAGAAATACATATTTTTTTTACATGTAAGAAAGAAAATTACCAAATATAGCGACAAAATTATTTTAGTTTTTTTATCTTTTGAAACCCTTAACCATTTAAATCACTTAGTGAGAAGAGGTTAGTATCACTTTCAGTCTCTGAATCTTTCTTGCTTTAAAGTGGCATGAGCTTGGTAGCAAAACAATCCAACTTAATTGACCCATGTAGAGCTCTTAAGAAACATCCTTAAAATATTTGAATACTCCTACAAGATGCAAAAGATAATTTTAGCGTATGTTTCTTTGTGCCACTATGAGTTACAAACATAATTTCTCTGGAAATCTGTGTCCATGTAAATAAAAGCTCTTGTAACAGTTGCTATGGAACCAATTGCTAACGCTAACGTTAGTAAGGTTCATTTTGGGTTGGAAGGAAATGTGTTGTAAGCCATTGAGAACTGCTTCTATAATTTGGGGTTGAAGAAGAAAGCCATTAGAGAGTGGCAAAAAAGTATTTAAAAGTGTTAGTTAAACTTGAAGATTCTATGTGTTTGTCTGTAAAAAACATTTCTATAATGTTTAATGGTCGTAATGTTTAAAAAGTAAGTATTTTATTGTATTACTTTCTATAGCTTCACCAATTAAAAGAAATTTTTATTTATGGAATCAAGATTTTTTTATTTTAAAGATGATATCGTGATTGATAAGTAAAGACTGTACAACACTTTAAATAATTTTATTTTTTGTTTAACCAGGAAGTGGCACAGTGAATAGAGCTTTGGACTGGGACACGGAGAACCCAGGTTTGAAACCCCAAGGTTACCAGCTTGAGCGCAAGTTCATCTGGTTTAAGCAAGGCTCATCAGCTTGAGTCCAAGGTCGCTGGCTTGAGCTAGGGGTCATTTGGTCTGCTGTAGCCGCCTCTCATCAAGGCACATATGGGAAAGCAATCGATGAACAACTAAGGTGCCACAATGAGGAACTGATGCATCTCATCTTCTTTCCTGTCTGTCTGTCCCTATCTGTGCCTCTCTCTATCTCTCTCTATCTCTGTTACACACACAAAAATAATAATTTTATTTTTATAGATGATAAAGTTTTTAGAACAGAGAGGTAAATGACTTGTCTCAATTTATTAGCTTTTTCCCCCTAAACTTCAGAATTGGCCTAAAACTCAAGCACTTCAGATTCTTGATCCAATAATCCTTTTAGTGGGCCCCCCAGCTTTTCTGAGGATATCTGTGAAGCCAGGTTGTTTGTAATGGCCATGACCCTAAGTATCATAACGTTTTTATTTTAAAAACTATTTTTTATTAATAAAACCAGTTTGCATTCTGAAACATACTCTTCTTCAAGTTTGAAACTATAGGTCTTAAAGTAGGTGGTGTACGTGTGTGCAGCTGCTGGTCTCTCTTTTACTGAAGATAAGCCCCTCATGAAACAGGAGAATAAGTGTGAATCCCACCATGTTACATACTATGTGGCTAGTAGGAGGAGACACTTGTTAGAGTGATAGAGTGCTGGTAAAAACAAAAAACCAAAAAAAAAAAAAACAGCAAAAAAAAACCACCAGGGGAAAAATGCTAAAAACAAACATTTTATGTCAATAAAATTACTTTTCCATTATATCATTGTCAACCCATCCCCCAAACCCCCACTTGCAAACTTTTATTCTCATAAATCAAGCATATAATTTGCAATGAATTTTATTTTCACATTACATTTGAGGGTTTTTTTTTTTATATGAAGATCAGATTTGTGAAATGATATGAGTTTGGTTGTAATTAGAACCATATCATTTTTGAAACTACAAAGTTATTTTAAAATTTTTAATTTTCTCAGACTTCCTGGAAATCTAGCTTGATCTACTCATGCAGATTTTTATCACAAAACTGTACACTTTGAAAATGTTTCTTCATAATGTTCTGTTTCTTTTTTAAATCAATGCTTATATTTAAAACCAGAATTTTTTAAAAATGAATTTTGTCAGTAAATAACCCTTACATAAAAATAATGAATTAAACAACCACAGGTAATTGGTATATATTCTTTTCAAATACAGTGTTACTTGAATCAGGGAAGAAATCTGTTGTATTTCCAAGGAGGGAAAAGAAAAACTAATAGAGAAAAAGGTGGCAGAATGATTTTCCATTTAACAGCTATTTCCATGTTGTTGAGATTGCTTTTACAACGAGTGTTCTATTTTTATTATACTCCTTTTGTCTATATATGACATTTTTTAGAAAATTTTTTTATCAGCTATGCTGTAGAATTGTTTTGTGTATACTTCTTTCACATGTATTTTTTTCAGAATATGTGTTGCCTAATTAAAATAGAAGTTCTTATGTCATGAACCTTTTATTCATTCTGAATTTAGTTCTATAGATATAAGTGAATAAATATACCTTCAGAAAATCAAAATACAAAATAATAAAAGGGTATATTTTAAATTTACTATCTATTAAATCGGGCAGATGTGTTGGAGAATGAAAATCAATATAACTAAATTTAGTGCTAAATATCATTTAACAATTGATCACACTTGGAAAAAATTTTCTTGTTGCATCCACAAAAACACTTGTTCTTACCTAATGTGAGTGTGCTGATCTCAAATCTGACATTAGTTTTTCTCTGTAAGCTATAGTTTCTTTGCAATTCAAGATTTTAGGTTTTCATCTTATTGTAAAATTTTCAACATTTAGTTTAACATAATGAAGTAGAATGTCTTCTTGGGTATCATCTTTGTGAAAATATAATAATTTATATAATGCTGTAAATACACTAATACATTAAGAGATATGATTGCATCAGAATTTGTCTACAATTTTGAAATAGAACATATTAAAACACTTATTTTAATTATAAAACTTGAGCAAAACTTATTTAAATTCTATTCAGGCAGATATTTGCATTTGTAGCTCTTGTGTTTGTGTACTTGTTGAGGACAATCTTGTTTGATGCTCTAGCAGTAGTCTGCTCATCACTAACAGCTCCAAGATTTTCGGGAAACTTATCAAGGTGACTGTTCAGGAAGTGAATCTTAAAGGTCATATTTCATCCAATGTCCTGGAAAGCCAACAGCATCCTTTGGATCTTAAGTTTATAGTTTTCTTCTTTTTTGTCACAAAGTAGGTTCTTTGTAACTGCCAAAGAAGACTGACATGCTGCTTTCTCCTCCTTATTCATCTTCCTGGTTAATTCTTCATCATGAATGAGGGTTTGAATTTGAGGTCCATCAAATATACCTGCTTTAATTTTCTTGAAAGACAAGGCAGGAAAAGTAGAAATAATATGTTGAAAGCATTCACTTTCTCCATTCAAAGCCTGAACAAACTGCTTCATTAAGCCAAGTTTGATGTGAAGTGGGCAAAAATGATCCTCTCTTGATTAACTACAGCTTCATCCACAATATTTTGCATCTCTACTTCCAGAGCTTCAAGTTTTGGCCACTCCTTCTGTGTTTCTCTCGAGCTCGGCTGTCCCACAAACACAGAAAGCAAGGATACTTTGTGAAACATCTCTGTTGTCCTAGCAGGGAAGTTACCATTTTAAGATTCAGACAAATGATCCAGTTATGCTCCTCATACTTCAGTAAGTCGAGGACAATTTTTATGTCATTATAATCTTCTTGCAGATGAGTTGAATAACCAATTGGAACTGCTGCATAAACATTACTGTTGTTTAGAAGAACACATTTCAGACTCAATTTAGAGCTGTCAAGAAATAGCCACCATTCTGTTGGACTGTAAGTGGTAACACATAGCTGGCTGAGAAGACTACTGATATCATGACAGTAAACAAAGTGTTTGTCTTCAGAGAAAAAGTCCACAAAAATTTGTTCACGCTTCCTGAAACGGGATAGTTTAGCTGACCAGTGAAGTACATTCTTTTCTTGAAGCCTTGAGACTAATAAGTAAGCTGCTTTCTTTGATAGGCCCAAATCTCTTACTAAGTCATTCAATTCAGGTTGGCTAAACTGCTGATGGGTAAATGATTGCTTGGCATCAGAAGAAGACCCTTCATATCCTACAACCATTTCCTCATGCATCTTATCAAAATACACTTGATCACCATGTTCACTTTCTTCGTCCTTAGAAGAAATAAAACCATTGAAAACTGGAACAGAGAGGGTCTCAGAGTGTGGGATAGGTCGTATTGCTGAAGGAATATTAGGATATGCGATCATATGCCATTTTTTCTTGCTGATGCCCTTTGTATGTATCAGACAGAAATAACAGTCACTGATGTGGTCCTTAGGTTCACGCCAAACCATGGGAATACCAAAAGACATCCTTTGGGTTTTCCTTTTGTCCAGTCATGAAGCATTTCCTCACAATTAGGACACCCAATATGAGAAGCCCAATTATTGTCTTGATTGCCAAGGGGAACTTGAAAATAGGCAATATATGCACATGTCACAAATGATGAAATATTGTGCCTTTGACAAAGTTGAAGTGTGTAACAGCCACATATAGAGCAGAAAGTGTCAGGACTATTCTTACATTTACACCTACTTGAAGAAGCCATGATTCAGTCTTAAAACAAAATAAGAAGCTGTTTTTATCAGAAAATAATATTTTACATTTAAAAACAACTACAATTATGTAGAAGTGATATTTGTAAAACATTAATTGCCTTGTGGTTATTATGTTCAATCCAAGAGTTGTTGCCCTTTAACTCCAATTTAAAAACCAATGCATGCTATTAACTGTAACAAATATAAATTAAAATTGCATAAAATCTAGAGCATACACAAAAAAATGGATTTCATATTTGGAATCAGAGATGCAGCAATATATAGAAAAAGTTCTAACACGTCATGCAACAGAAAATAAAAATAAATTGTTCCCCAGTGTCACCTACTGAAAGTGATGTTTTGGGGAAAATATGCAAACACCTAACTATTTAACTGTTTGGCATTTCCAAGTGTCATTTTTTCCCCAAAGGTAATATGAGGTATTGAATTCCAAAATCTCTTTTAGATTTAATCTTAAAAATGACCTTTCTTCAATATTCTCAATTTAAAAATATTTAAGATGTCAATAAGCATAAAAAAAGATACTCTTCTCTGTTTTCGCTCAATATACTTTGGAAGGAGGTACATTAAATTCATTTGGTCAGGCTGTGTGTGTGTGTGTTTGTGTATGCAGGTGTTTACTGTACATAATACATGTCCAAGATTAGTTGAAAAACATGATTAATAAACAAAAAGAAAACAGGTTGTGACATACGGAAGTGACTAAGACCTGAGAGTTTAGGAAGGAAAATATTCAATATTGGATTATACTATGAAAGCATATGATAATCTTTGGTTCAAAAGAAACAACTGTTATTAAGAAAGGTAGAGAAGAGCTGTATGCTAAAAGTATATAATCCTTTATGGAAATCTATAGCATTATTGAGAGTATTAGTGTGAGGCTCGAAGGAAGTTAGAAACAAAATTAGGCAGTATATCAAAGTGTTTGCCAGGTTGAACTTAGAAGTTAGATTGCCTGGGCTCCTGTCCTGAATATGTCCCTTATCACTGGGGTGGAGGAGGGGGACCACGGACAATTTACTTAATTTCTTTGTGCTTCAATTCCTCACCTGTAAAATGTGAATGATGATAATGTTTACTTTATAGGATTGTGGTAAGGATTAAGTCAGATTAGACAATTTATTTCCTGTCATAAAGGAGTTGCTAAAAAAAAAAAATTACCTATTATTACCACTATGAAGTGTACTAGAGAGGACCTGACCAAAGAAAGTGAATAAATTCACCTTGTGCAAACGACTAAGCTAGACTTCAAGTACACATTCAATTAAAAATCTCATTTCTAGAAAGAAGAGCATTTGATAAATTCTTGTCTTATCTCACTGATAGTTTCATCCAGTGAAAGGTGAACAAAGTTATTAGGGAAACTGATATTAGTGACCTATGCATTTACATATTGGAGGAAAATTAAAAAAGAACAGAGTACTGAAAAGAACCAGGGTAACTTGTGAGGAAATTACTGACAGGATCAGATTTTAAATTGGCAAAACACAAGAAGAATACTTAAAACACACATACTTCAATATTATGGTGACATTGACTGTCAAAATCATGTCAGAGGTGCTAAAGTCTAAAATTAGCAGTGATATATAAAAAATGTCAAGGTTGACAGAAAATTTAAAATATGTAAGAGAGTTTCCAGGTAAGCAGAATTAGTGTACAGAATATACAGGGTGGAGCCAAAGTAGGTCTAAGGTTGTAAGTACATAAAACACAATTTATTCTTATATTATTATTTAGTTATTGTATTATTTTCTATACAAATAACTGTAAACCTATTTTTGTCTAATCATGTATATTTTTTTGGCACAAGACTGTTAATAAGCAAAGTTTAAAGCCTGCTGGTGAAGGAAGTGATCAAACCCAGTTGTTATTTGGTAAGAAAGAGATCAAGACTCTGAACCACTTACTGCTTGAAATTCAAGACGTTGAAATTTGTTAGAACAAAGCGAGGTAGCCCTAATCTAGGTTCTGTAGTATATGTGGGCAATAAGATTAAGTCAGCTTAAGGAGTAGGAAGAAATGGGGCTCCTGGGCTGAACCCTATGCCAGGTTGATGGGTGAAGTAGAAAGATGATTCAAAACCCATAAGGGATGGAGACCACATGCTGTCCCTGTAACCTGGAAAAGGCTATGGAAGGCAATCCCAGCAGCCTGAACCCTGGCAATCCAGACTGAGGGGAGCAATGGGAAAGGGTTTTGACAGTTTAGGTTTCAGAAATGATAATGGGCAGAAATAGTTGTCAGCTCTGATAAGGTTTCAGCAGGCATGAGGAAAATGCTCCCTCATTAGCCACATGGAAGCAAATGCAGACATGACTTCTCCTAGTTAGATTTCACTTAAAACACCAGGCCTCCAGTTCGATGACCCAACAAGTATCATGGCTCCATGCTCTCCTGCAGTTACCAGCAAGAAGAGATGATTCCTCCAACCTCAAGGGGCAGGTATGATCTCTGGCTTGATTGTTGAGAGAATAAAATTAAGGTGATATTTTAGACATAAATAACTACAGGGAGATTCTATCAGGAGATGAGAACATAGGGTCAACTTTATATTAATTGAGTAAATGTAGCCTGGGGTAGTCCTCCTCAAACTATGTCAAAGGACCGTCTCAGCCCAACTCCATTTGGTCACATACCTTTGTAAAATAATAAGAATGACTGACTTGAAAATGAAATTTTAAGAAGAGGTATAATATAAAGCCATATTTTTTTTTTATTACCAGCTCCAACAAACAAAATCATAATTTAATAACTATAACACACATAATATAGGAATATAATTACAAATTGTAGAGCTTGTTCATTGTGTAGGTGGGCACAGGTGATGAATATACTTACACACTTAACTGGAGTCTGAACAATATTTTAGCCAGTTCTTGCCATCCGTGGTTCATATAATACATATTGGAAATGTCTTCCCTGGTTAGCTTGCTCTGTGGTAGTGGGTCAACCTGGTGTGTAGATATCCCAGGTTTGATTCCCTGTCAGGGAACACAGAAGAAGGGACTATCTGCTTCTCTCCTCCTCTCTCTCCCCCTTCTCTCTCTCTTCCCTTCCCGTAGCCATGGCTCAGTTGGTTTGAGCACACAGGCCTGGGCACTGAGGATGGCCCTGTGGCCTCTGCCTCAAGCAATAAAAATAGCTCTATTGTGAGCATGGCCCCAGATGGGCAGAGCATTAGCCCCAGACAAAGGTTGCTGGGTGTATCCCAGTTGGGGTGCATGCAGGAGTTTGTCTTTCTGTCTCCCCTCCTCTCACTTGGAAAATAAGGGGAACAATGTCAATATAGATACAGTGCTGTGCAGTAATTAGATGAGATAACTCAGGCCACTGTAAGCTCCTCCTGGCCACCCCAGGACTCAGCCACACACTATAAGCCTAGGGGATAAAGATGAAAGCTAAGGTCCTGTGGTCACAGAATATAATGAAAGAACACTTCTACTGTCTTTCTGTGTGTGTGCATGCAGATCATGAGAAAGAGCACTTAGTTGCAATCCTTATTCACACATAGTCTTACTCTCTAACCAGCAAATTGCCGATAACATGGGAAGCCTTTAACCAATCTTGTTTCACATAACATCAGTGGCTAGAAATTTGGATTAATAAGAAAGACTTTTCCATTTAGAACTTGGACTGTGATCAAACTACTTTGCCACAAGTAGCCCAACCAGGAGCCTAATGTTTAATGTTGAAATTTTCTGATTGTATTAAAAGAGACAATTTTTAATATATTACCCTTCACCTTCAAAAGAGTTAACACTAAATGGTATTTATGCAAGATTTTCATTTTCCATTTAATTTAATGAATAGTATCACATTTTATGGTCCCTGTTTTTCAATGTTTAAGACTCAAAGGACACCAGTAATGTGCTGACTTCACATAAAGAGGACTGAGCAGTAAATGCTGTAATGGGGGGGTAGAAGTCTGCAAAGCTATCATCCCAGAGCAAAGGTCCTGTCAGGTAGTAAGAAATCAAGATCTTCCTTTATCCTCTCCCAGGACTCAGTCTAGATGAGGCCGAGCCGCGTGACAAAAGAAGCCAAAGCTTCAACATGCTGGTGGACAGGCAGTCATAAAGCAAGTTTATCGGTGCCATCTGTGAAGCCCAGCGACAGGTCTGCAGTCATGCAGCGTAGAGAGAGGCAGTGGGGGTGGAATGGGGTGGGTTGGAGGAGTGGGGGATGCTTGACATGCGTTATGGCCTCGCCACTTATTATCTGTTATTTATTAAATGGTGGAGTTATCTGTAACGATGGCATTTTTCTTCACGGCATCCTTCTGAGAATTAAGTAAATGAACACATGCAGATCCTGGATAATCCTAAGGACTTGGACAGGGTTGGGTAATTTGAACAACTCCAAACCGGTGCAGGCCTAAAGAAAACGTGCAGAAAAATATTTTCTATAGCATGTTCAGTATTCATGTGTTTGAGGGAATGTGATTGACCACGGGCTATGCTCTGATTGGCTGCCTGCTTGGTTTCGTTTATTTTGGGGGGGGGCGGGGTAGGACAAAAAACATATTTTATATATTTCCCCATTAACATCAAGCCATATTAGTCAAAATGTGTTTCAAATTACTTAGCCAGATTGCCTGCCATTATTGATAAAAGAGAAGGTAATCAGCCCCAGCAGTGTGAGGTCTTCAACAGGGTGTCAGAATTAGCCTTTCCGGAATAGCCAGACTGACCTTTATTAAGCACTGGTTATGTGTCATGAGAAGAACTTTTCATTACCCCTAGGGATGTGTCTAGATAACGTGAGTTGTCATCTGGCAAATTATGGAGCCTCAGTTTTTTTGCTTAGAAACTGGGTGTAGTACCTATCTTGTTAGATTACGGTGCCCGTTAACTAGAAAAACTCATGCTACCTGCTTCAAAGAGGCTTCCAACACACCAATGCCTATGCCATGCAGATTTTTATTCACTTTTAGAGCTACACGAACTCTCTTTGCTGCCACTCTCCTTGTTGAAAGCTGTGTCCCTTTAAAGTGTATGGCTAAGTATCATACTGCATGTGAAAATCAAAGCGGCACTAGTCTAAAAATAAGTAACCTGGATTCTATTTCTGGCCTAGCTACAGACTCCTGTCAATTTATTAATATGCCTCCATTTCTTATACATATATACAGAGAGAATTAACTCCTTCTCCCCCACTTTCAGGAAGTTTGAATTGATGAATTGAGCAGCCACATGCCCTGAGTTCTTCTGAAGAAAGCAAAATGCACACGCAAGGCAGATACTTTAGGTAGCGTATACTTCAGTGGAAATGGTGCTTTGGTTAAATGAACAGGAAACCATTTATTTAATTAGAATTTATTTTTTGAGACACTTGTGACTTTTCATTTAAAAAGTGCCTGATATTTAACTTGAACAAAATTAAAAATGGCTGCACCAACCAAAGGAAACTTTGCAAACACTTTACCATGGTGACCTTCTGCTAGGGCAGACATGATTTTGAGTAACATCAACTAAGGGCACCAATTCAGTTAATTGTTGCACTCAATTCATTAATTGCAGGTAAATAATCTTAATTCTCAATTTTGGAATTGGAAAAATGATGTACTTTTAAAATTATTTCTTCACCAGATACTTTTGCTTTCTTTTTATGATCCTAGATTTCTCTACAAATATTTTAAAATCAAGGCATGATAATCACCTGTGGAGACAAACATAAACATATATTTAATAGGCATGTGCACACTAGGACTTCACCTGCCAAAATTCTGATGCAGTTTGGCCTGCCCGGGATCTACAAGTGAGTATGAAATGTGACAATAATTACACTGGAAATGGGACTTTTACAGACCTTTCTCATCTGAGGGGAGGTTAGCTCTGCCCCAGCCTTGGCAGCCTTATCTTTACAGAATATGCTGTTGATTTCCCAGAAATTTTGTCTTCCAATCATCTATGTGTTTGGATAGAGCAAAAAGTAGGGATGTGGAAAAGAATGAATGAAACATCTTGATTTATGGGGCCCAACACCAAGTTCAGCTGCATGTCAACTAGGTCTGCTTTTGTGTTCTCTTGTCTTCCATTTATTCCTCACAAAGTTTTCCCAAATGAGTGAATCGCTGATACTGCCGAAGCATCAGCATTTAGGATTCTCAGTCAGAGTTTGACAGTATTCTGTGATAGCTCAGTGTAGTGTAACAAAATATATTGTATGTGCTGTTTTCTAGGACTTTGACATTTTCTGATCTGCTATGATTACACTACTACTTAAAAGTAATGTAATCCCCGGTCAGGGCACATACAGGAATACTGTATGTAGTTCAATGCTCCTGTCTCTCTTTCTCTCTTTTTCTCCCTCCCCCCCGCCACTACCTTTCTCGCTAAAATCAATAAATAAAAATAAAAAGACCAAGTTTCTTTTAAAAAGACAGTAGCGTAGAATTCACTTCAGAGGGTCTGTCATATAAAATATAGACATGAATGAGCAAAAGCACTTTATAATCTGGAAAGTGACACAGAAATGTTGAATCTAATTGAAGATCACCTCCCAGAATATAATGATTCACAGGATGCTAACACTGAGGACATTTTAGTATGTGTATTTACTTAAACCCCACTTTTAGAAAAGGCTAAGGTAGTTTTCTTAGAGAACATAGTCTACTTTCATTAGAAGAAATTGTTCAAAGTACCTGTAAAAGAAAAATGTGGTTACAAATAATTACTCAAGTACAATATGTTGATTGTAACAAAGGTGAACAATCCAGTAATTGAAAAAGTAAAAAGAATTGTTTCTACTTTACCCTGCATCCCACGTTCCAGAGGCATTAACAATTACATGATTCCGAGATTATATTTACACATATATAATCAATCTCTCCCCCTCAACCAAAAGTTTATCTTTTTCCTTGAGCAAAAATGATATCCTTTTACATATAAAAGATGTCCTCAACAAATGTTTCAAGACACTTCTAAGTTAGATGCCTATAACTCAAGTAACAAGATGCTTGTGCTAATTTCTTTGACTCTGAGGATATTAGGAGTGAAAAGCTGGTCCTACCCAATTTTTCTAAGTGTCATGGAAATGTACACCTGTTTTCATGTCTCTGAAACCCTGTGTCTCCCCAGGGGTATAAAGCTTTTTTACTCAGGGGATTTCTGGTTGGGGAAAAGGGTCTGCACCACAGTCTCACTCTAAGTGATTATTATCACACCGGGAAGTTTCCACTGTGGCTGCTGGGTGCAGGCTGTGAACACATTTGAAGTCAGCAGGGGACCGTTAGAAACCTCCCCTTTGCTGAGAGGAGCTGTAGAAACCTTGGCTTCTCTGAAGCGTACTTGCAACCTGCGGTCAGTCGCTTCTTTTTTCATGCAGTGCTGTTTTAAACTGTCTTCTACCCCACAGAGCAACCCCCCCCCCAAAAAAAAGAAAAACAGTACAAACAATCCCCAGGAGTGTTTTTTGAATTTCCTCTGCTAATCTCACTGTTAATGATATGAGGTCTTGCCAGGAGCCATTTGTGGTTTATGCACACTAAATAACATCCCATTCACACACTTCAAAACAATTAATATCAAGCAGCAAGTCAAAGTCAAGTTGATGCAAAAACCTCGACTAATTGGCTTTTCTACCTGTCTTATGGAAAAAATATCTCATCTTCTTTCCAGGTTGCTGATTGCTATAAAAGGGACATATTTAGTAATCAGCAGAAGATATAGGATGCTATATTTAATAAGGACATAATTACATAAATTGCGCACTGTGAAGTTTGCGTTTGATATTATCAGCAACAGATTATCTCTTTAAAATAAAAATGCTTTCCAGTAGTTAGTGGAAAGTAATTCAAATCTACATGCGCTTATCTGTTTGTCCTTAGCTGCATTGAACTTAGCAGTGCTTCAATTCCTATTGGTATGAATTGAAATGATGCTGTCCTTGGTTAAAAGCATTGATTTCTCTACCAAATGTAACATAGGTAGAATGATCATTTCTAGTTTGAATTTCAGGAGAAATGAATCATATGAAATTAATCACTATTCATACGAATAAAAGGATCCTGCAACCATTATCCTTATACCACCCAAGAGTGCCAATCTCCAATTAAAAATTTGTAAATTCTCATTGTATGCAAAACATGGTATTAAATCTGCATCATAACAAAGGTCTCACTCTTCTCAAAAACTTCAATAAGTAGTGAGGGAAACATTAAATTCCACCACAAATGACTACTGAAACAACAGCATATCAGAGTGAGGAGGTATGTCCAGAGGCTATTTGTTTATAAATTTCTTGTCCTACTAATACATCACAATAGTACACTGCTCACAAATATTAGGGATATTTTATAGCTTCATGTTCAATTTGAAATACCCCGTAATATTTTTGTGAGCAGTATATTATAAAACATAAACCTTGTAAAAAAATATTGAGATAAAACATAATAGAGGAAATAATAACGGTGATGTGATTTATCACTTTCATTGGCTCAAAAGAGCCAGAGCACTACTGAAGTAAAAGAAAACAATTTTTGGAAAACAAAATTATATAAAATTTAATTTTTTTTCAATTTATTGGTCATTGATTATTGCCCTTTAAAAATTTTATTTTTGGCATTTGTATTTAAAAGCAATGACTTCACTTATATGGAGCACTAAGTTTGATTATAGGGGTCAGAGTTTCATTATCACTTTAATGTGATGTTGGGCCAATTATTTAGCTTTCTGAGCTTTGTCGACCTCCCTCTAAAATTGATACAATAATTTTTATCTCGTTGCTTTGCGTTAAGACTCAGGGAGGCTTCTGGGCAGGAAAGGAGAGCCCTGTACCCCTTTTCTTCCTGTGGGAAAGCTGTCTCTGTCTCCCTTTATCCCCAAAGAAGAGGGACAGTGCTCTGACTGGGCTGTACTCTTTTGTAACTTCATTCTTAATATTCTCGGTTCTTATGATCCAAGTGCTCTTTCCCTTTCTTCCCTTCTTAGACTTCTGTAACTCTTGTGCTCTGGCCCCTTGGGTTACTGTGAGTTCAGCCTTCCATCATTCCAAACATGGACGACCTGATGCAAGAATAGGAGACAACTCTGACCATCTCAGGAGGCCATTTGTGAACGACACAGTACTCACAGGTCAAAGGTCCCACACTTCCGCTGTGGGAGGTTCTTGAAGACAGGACGTAGTGAGTGGGGAGGAAGCGATTTCCATGTGCATGGGCCGCACTCCACCACTTCTCAGTTGATTTCATTCACTCTGTACTGAGGAGGAATTCCTTCATGAAGGATTCAGTTAGCAGCTGGAGCTTCTTAGTTTTCTCTGTGTTGAGAAATGATATTGTTTGTTGTGTTTCCAAGGATATTTCATTGGGAAATATATCATTGGAAAGGCTGGGCAGTCTGAATCACATAAGGCTAATTAACTGCCAGAATGAACCCAAAGTCTCTTGAATTGAATTAAAAATATTTCCCACACAAGTATCACATATTTACTGTAGAAAAGTTAGAAAGCTAGGAAATGATTAAAAGTCATGAGTGCATTTGCAACATCTTATATGGCTGGCCATTGACAAAGTGTTATTGTATATTCTTCTAGAATATGTGGTTTTTAGACCTATAGATAATATAGCTCTATTATCTATTACTTTACATATAATGTAATATTAGTTATTATATGTCATATCATACAATATTAGGTATAAAAATGTTTCATATCCTGCCTTTTAATTCAACAAAACATATACATGTTAATAAATGCATTTTTACAACAATATTTTTGTTATAAGATATTCCAATTTCCCATTGCTTTTATATTTTCCTATCTTACCATATATTTTTCAATTTATTCATTATTGATGCTGCTATTTGATTTAGCAATAATAAAGTCTTAAAGCAAAAGATACTATTTTAACATCTAAATTCTGTCCAATAAGTGCATCTCATTTTCAGTATACTATTACTACTTTCTCTAGTGTTTTTTTAAAGTGGTATAAATATTTGCCTTTCCAATTTAAGTCAAGTGTAAGGTTTAGCTATTTTGTCACCATAGATCTGCATGTTTCTATTTCTTTACATTTGCAGCTAACCCTCTCTGACACATAGCTCCCTGGTCTGAGAAGCTCAAGTCATGTTTGCTTTGTGTTCAACTGGAAGAGACATGAAAATGATAGATAACAAATGAACTCTTTAATGTACAGCAGAATGAAGAGAAAACATGGAGTTTATTATAATTAAATATTTCTTTGCAGATAATTGCTAAAGTATTTATAAGTAATTAGAAAGTGTTTTTTTTTTTTTGCTGGTACATGCTGTTATGAATATTGATATATACGTTGTTTCAATCCCCTTCAGTTTACAAGTTTTTGCTTTGTCTTTAAGATAAAACTAAGTAGATTTATCACACAATGAGTGATATTTAAACAGTATTTCTTGCAGCAATTTGAGATAACCAAAGAAAGGGCTCTATCTCCATGAAGTGCCCCATCTTGATTTATTCTTATTCTGTTCAGTTTACCTCCCTCATGGCCCAGGGAACCACAAGAGAATGAATTTCCTGAAATGGTAACTTTGGCTTTCAATAAATCACTTTGTGTCAAATCATTCATTATCCTAAAACAACTTCTGGTCATATTCTGCTATTTCCCAGTCTTGTTGCATGACCTGAACTCCAAGCTTATATTACTAGTGACAATTCTGAGTAACTAACCACAAAATTGGTAGAGTAAGTAGGTCTTTTCTTTATGGAATAAGCAAATGCTTTTAGAACCTATATTAATATTAAAGGGAGAGATGTTAACTTGAGGAAAATATAGCAAGTGTCTTTTTATTGTGGGTCATCAAATGGATTGCATTTTTCACGTGCGGAATATAGCAACATTCTTCCTCTTTCTCTTTTTAATGAAGAAGTGAGAGAGGCCAAAGGGAATCATTTGGACACATATGATAATAGATTTAAGGGTCCAGATGGTCCTCCCAGCTTTGTGGATAGACATCTACATGTGAAAATAGATTAATGAATACACAAATGCCTTTTATTTCTTTAATTAATCCAGTTTTACTAGTGAAGAGACTTTTAAATGTATTGTAATTCCTTTCACATGCTGATAATTATACTGTAATATTTTAATATTCCCTTTTTTAATGAGGAGAAAGAATGCCTCACTTAAATCTGTGATATGAGGTCTGAAATTAGTCAAACAACTGTGGAAATATTTCTGCCCCTCTCTGATGAAGATGGATGTCTTTATTTTCATCTTAATTGCAGCATGTTAGATCAGCAATACTTGTGTTTCACTTTAGTAAATTAGTCGGAAACACATGCACAATACAGGACTCTACTGCAATGTATTACTTTGAATTTGGAGAGACCATATCAAAAGTATCTGTTAGAGTTCTTAGATAAGTCTAATTAATGTTAGAAAATCTTTGTATAACCACCTCCTCCAGGCCTAGATTTTCTGCTATCATAGTAAAAAATCTGAAAATATAAATATGTAGAACACAAAACAGTAAAACAGATAATTGGATGACCTAATATCCTGTCTTTAGCTATAGTCATTACCTGAGGGTTCAAAAAACAGTGAAAAACTATTAGATTAACTGTGCCATGGTTATAGGGGAAAAAAGGAAATGTGTGTGTTCTTACTCATACATTGATCCACCATTTATGACCCTAACCGTAAATTTTATTGGTGACTATTCTGTTGTGCTGGTCTTGGAAAAGTTTATAAATTTAAAACAATGATTTTGCTAAAAAAAAGTTCTAAACAATGTCTGACTATATGATACCATGTAAATAAACAATTAGTCTTCTTTTATAGTTAGAAACTAGAAATATTCCTTTGATTGACCTTGGGATATGAGAAAAACTTCAAAATTGAGAAATAATAATAATAATAAGTGAACACTAAAGAAATAGTCTCAAAGTAAAATAAAAGCAGTTTAAGCCTCAGGTTTATCTGTGATCAAGTATTCCCTGGAGAGACAACAGAGCACTAACATGGATGCTAGAGTTCGCAAGAAGGTACCTTGCAGAAACACAAAATCAAAAGTAACATAATTATATGAAAGTAAAAATTCATTAAAAAATAACAGTTGCTAGGCAAAGAAAAATGTGATTGGAAAGGCAATGGAAAGAATATATAAAATTAGGTAAAGAAATCTATTAAAAATTAAATTAAAAAAAAAACAAAAAACAAAAAAAAACAGGCCTGACCTGTGGTGGCGCAGTGGATAAAGCGTCGACCTGGGAACACTGAGGTCGCCAGTTCAAAACCCTGCACTGGTCTGGTCAAGGCACATATGGGAGTTGATGCTTCTAGCGCCTTCCCCCTTTCTCTTTCTCTTTCTCTCTCTCTCTCTCTCTCACTTTGTGTCTCCTCTCTAAAATAAATAAATAAATAAAGAATTAAAAAAAAAAACAAAAAACAAAAAACAACAATGACAGAACAAGGCACTGGTTGGTTGGCTAATGAGAGAACAAGGCCCTGGCTGTTTGGTTTAGCAGTAGATCATTGGCCTGGCATGTGGAAGGCCCGGGTTCAATTCCTGGTCAGGGCACACAGAAGTGTCCATCTGCTTCTCTACCCATCCCTTTCCCCCTTTTCTTTCTTCCTTTCTCTTCCTCCCCCTCAGCCATGTGAGGATGGCTCCATGGCCATGCCTCAGGCACTCAAATAGCTCAGTTGCCCAGCAATGGAGCAGTGGCCCCAGATGGGCAGAGCATTGCTCTGTAGGGGGCTTGCTGGGTGGATCCTGGTCAGGGCGCATGTGGGAGTCTGTCTCTCTGCTTCTCTGCCTCCTTGCCTCACTTAATTAAAAATAAATAAATAAATAGATAAATAAGCAAAAAGAAATACAATGACAGAAGAAATAATTTTGTTTTTGGGACATTGTTAATGCACTATAAAATTCAGAATTGTGCAAATACATGTAATAAAAATGTGTGTGGCCTGACCTGTGGTGGCGCAGTGGATAAAGTGTCGACCAGGGAACACTGAGGTCGCCAGTTCAAAACCCTGCACTGGTCTGGTCAAGGCACATATGAGAGTTGATACTTCCAGCTCCTCCCCCCTTTCTCTCTTTCTCTCTCTCTCTCTCACTCTGTCTCCTCTCTAAAATGAATAAGATAAAAAAAAAATGTGTGTGTACCAGCTTGATAGTTTTCCATGAGCAGCATTATAGAGGTCTCTATGAAGAAGGAAAAGAATTTATATGTGTGTGTGTGTGTGTGTGTGTGTGTGTGTGTGTGTGTAGTGTGTATGAGTATAGATCTGTATATGTATGTTTATTGTCTATAGATATAGATGATATAGATTATAGATATAGATATAGATATGTTTAGGGCCTTACCACCACCCTAGCACCTAACCTCAATGAATTTAGCTTAACTTCAACACTTTGATAGGAGATGTACCTTAACTTCATTATTTCTGCTTTAAGGCAAAATTATTTATACAACAGAGTAATGGTCACAGGAATCTTAAGTGTGGAAAACATTGTTAAATAATTGCTTTCTTAGTTCCCACTTTGACTTATTTGCTAAATGGACATTTAAAAGCTATTTATAGGCCCTGGCAAGTTGGCTCAGTGGTAAAGCATTGGCCCAATGTGTGGATGTCCTGGGCTCAATTTCTGGTCAGGGCACACAGGAGAAGCTACCATCACCCTTCTCTCTCTCTCTCTCTTTGCCTCCCACAGCCATGGCTCGGTTAGAGCAAGTTGGCCCCAGGCACTGAGGATGGCTCCATTGCCTCTCCTCAGGCACTAAAATAGCTTGGTTGCCGAGTAATGGAGCAATAGTTTCAGACGGTCAGACCATCACCAGGTAGGAGGCTTGCAGGGTGGATCCTGGTTGGGGTGCATGTGGAGTCTGTCTCTCTGCCTCCTTGCTTCTCACTTAAAGTGAAAAAGAAAAAAAGCTATTTATAAAGAAAGCAAAGCAAAACAAAAAATCTAAAAGTCCCAAATGCCTTCAAAAAACTCTACTAAAAATAATCACACAACTCTTTTTACAATAAACTGAGAAGTCATCAATTTGTTTTATAGGCCAAGTTTACAATGTAACACAAGTTCAAGAGCCAGTTCTAAAAATACAGCAGATGAAAATACTTTATGAATTGCTGGCATTTCTTTAAGAAAGGATAGTATAGTCAAAAGAACAGTTGCTTTCTGACTTTCGTTGGGATATCTAAATTCCAACATAGTTGTTAGATGAAACTATACAATCCAAATCTCCTGTTATTGACAATGGAATTTGGCTTTGGGTGAGTGACTACATTATTCATCTGTTAGTTATTTTTTGAATAAAAGCAGTTTTGTTGCTCAACCTAGAATCTGAACAGATAAACGTCTAACACTGAGGCTTGGGGTGGTGCCAAAGCCATTTCTAGAGTTCAAGAGTTAGTGCCACAATATAAAAGGATCTGCTTGTGAGATTTATTTACATCGAACGTCCATGAGCTGCAAAATATACAAAGGATTACTTCCCCTGAGATAACTTAATTTTAAACTTTTCTACGGTTTCCAAACTGGAAAGTACAATTTATCTAAAACCAAAATGTCATGTGCCCTACTGACACAAGAACAGTTAGAAATAACTCACATTATAAAAATAGCAATCATGCCAGAATATTCTGGAATGAAACAAAATATAATGGGTCATTTTTATCCCCAAATTATAATGAAATACCTAGACAACAGAAATGTGAGGCAGTTTGTTTTTAGTGCACACTGGTTAGTTAGTAAATGAGAGACAGCTGGAAACACCATGTCCTTGTAAAGGTGCAGAAACAAGGTGAATTTTCCACACTGCATCTTTTCATATCAGAACAATGATAGTGGCTGCTCTCTTTGATTTTGATTTAAAAATATGCTTAAAAAGTGGAATTAAAAAGACAAAGATTATTATTTAGGTGTTGGTTCCATTTTTATATGACTTAATGTTAAAAATGTTAAAAAAATAAAGAGCAAAATAAGTAAATGTTTGAAACTCAAACTACCTTTCCTTTGAGAGAGTATTGTTAAACTTACTGCCTATGTTTTGGGAAAAATTTCTGCTTTAAAACATAGTTATTGCCTGACCTGTGGTAGTGCAGTGGATAAAGCGTCGACCTGGGAACACTGAGGTCGCCAGTTCAAAACCCTGCACTGGTCTCGTCAAGGCACATATGGAAGTTGATGCTTCCAGCTCCTCCCCCCTTTCTCTTTTTCTCTCTCTCTCTCTCACTCTGTGTCTCCTCTCTAAAATGAATAAAATAAAATTAAAAAAAAACATAGTTATTTTTGTAAATCTCCTTTATATACTGCATAGAATATGAAGATATGCTTTGAGACACCATAAAATAATTATAATTAGAGAAAATTTTTGTGAGGTGAAAATCAATAAGCATTTTAAGGTGAAATACCTATCAATCTATATCTATGTGTATACCCTACCCAAACACGCATCTAAAATATACATTTACATAATGCGCCCATTAACACAAGGAAGATTAGAAATAGTATGTATTTTAATTTGATTGTTTTCACCCTATTTTTGTCTGAAGAACATTTTATTGAATAATAATGGCTATCTAATAAATATTTATTGAATTTGTAAAGTTATGTGTTTTACATAGTTAAAATAATGCTCAGTATTCAAGAGCATTATTTTCAGATATGAAAGATTAATTTTGGAAAGTATACTGCCTTTATTCTAAAGCCATTGTGCGCATGTAGTTCAGTCTACTCATCATAGAAAGAAAACAACATGTAAATAAAAGATGATCTGTATTTTTAGATTTAAATAACAACACTTACTGGATGTCCAACTTTTGGGTATCTCCAGAAAAGAATGTTTAGTTAAAGCTAGGTAATGTAAGTTGACACAGTAAGTTGTCTACTTTATTTTTTTAAAACCTCTCTGCAACTAGTAATGATATTTCCCTGGGATAACTTAGGTCAAGGGTAGCAAGTCAAATTCCTGAGGGCCAGGCATGTAAGTGCCTTCTCGATTTTGCTGGGTTGGTATTAGATTTGAAATGCGATGTTAGCATAACCTCAGTCTTCATTTTTTTTTTTTTAATAAAAAACTGTGCTCATCAAACAAAACCATTTGCTTTCTTAATATTTTAAGCAGAGTGACTGAATTAAAATGTATGCACAACACTGGCTTTTTAGTGGCTTCTGGAAAGGAAGCACCATAATGACTTGATTAGTTAGTTAATCCAAATTCTAGGTCACACTTGGAAATTCTTATTCTGTGGACCTAGGGACCCATATTTTTATGCACAGACAAGTGCATAATTCTCAGAATTTATTGTTACAACTATACAAATAAATGAACAAGAAATCTTATGCACATTTCAAAAATAATCAAGTCAAAAATAATCAAGTCATCAGAAATGATAGCGACGGACTAAAAAGCAATGTTAGCTGAAATGAAAGGTACCAGCAGGGACGCAGTCCTGATGTTTCGATGTTGGCTTATTTAATATACATTCTTATCTATTACATGTGTTGTGTTGGAGATTTGGCTTTTGTAAATATAGGCACAGTGAGCAACAGAGATCAAGGAAAGGGAGTAATTTGAGCCAAGGTGATCAATACAAATGAGTTCTCAATGGTCAGGGCTGAAATTTGTTTCTGTTCTTGCTTTCAGTGTATTCCCACTTATTTAAATGAAGCTTCCCAGAAGAGATAATGCTTATAAATATTGACACATAACCAAGAAGCAGAAGTTGACTTAAGGATGGGAATAGAAACTTCACTGTGTCAAGATCTCACTGATATCAGCCAGCATTTGTCTAAACTACGATGGTTTTCTTAATTTTCTACTTTTCATAACAGTTACATACAGTAAATATTCTACTGAAGCGATGCGACAGATTCATCTTCATCTCTCTCTCTCTCTCTCTTTCTTTTCCTTCTATCCTTCCTTCCTTCCTTCCTTCCTTCCTTCCTTCCTTCCTTCCTTCCTTCCTTCCTTCCTCTCTTTTTTTCTTTTTATCAACTTACCTGTTTGCCTCGCTGCTGCAGACGTGTCTTCAGTGTGTCACCCTCAGACCGCCATCCCATGACTAGCCCCCGCTACTTCAGGTGAGTGTTAGGTCAACACCTGCGCTGTTATCACAGGCTGGTTCCAAGTGGTTCCCTGCACACCGCTGGGTCATCAGGAGTGGTCTGGCAGCAGATGGAGCCCCGGGAGATGAAGCAATCTCAAAATCAAGAGGCTTTTGGCAAGAATCCTTTGCCGGAAGTCTAGGCAGCCTAAAAGTCACAGCGAGGAAGGAAGTTAAGAGCATGGGGACTTGGAAGAAAGTCCTAAATCTTAGGAGAGCGTTTGGGGGAATAAGTTCTGCATTTCAGTCCTAGAGCAACAACCGTCCTGGACAAGAACTTTGCAGAAACATGACCAGCAAGGGAGCAGCAGGCCATGCTTCCTAACTTCTCAGCTTCTTGAGCCAAGAAACTACTGTTTAGAAAACGGGCTTAAGATCAGAATGTGATTAGATTCCGAGCTGACTCTTCGGAGTCTTAAAATCTTCCTGTTGAGCATCAAAGATTTGTTCTAAAAGTCAGATACTAGAAGTCAGAATTTAGTTGATCTGGTCAAGATCACAGTGCTAGGGCCAAAATTCCATCCCGGTAGTTCAGTTCTCAACCCATGCTCTCAGAAATGCTGATAGAAATATTTAATTGTTTTTGACATGTTATCTCATCACCGTTTTCTCCTTATTATAAAGAGTGTTAGTAATTAGAGTCAGATTACTGGAGATATAAAAGGAAGCAATTCACAGACACATCTAGTAAAATTATACACAAAGTTGTCTCGGATTTTCAGAAAGCCTCAGAATTGACTGATGTTTCTGATTATTATTTATACATCTCCATGAGTTGACTCTACATGAATTCATTATAGATTGTTAACAATCACAAGATTTTCAATTTGGAAAATTCTATTATACACAAATGGCTGTGTAATGTATAACATATCCACCTTTCTAATATTCTTTTCTTTACTCTCATTCTCCAAAGTAATTGGCATTAAAGAAAAATCTTGAGATTTTATTTTATCATGGTTTGACCTTTTCTCTGCTATTATTGTCCTAATTACAAAGTTTTGAATTAAAAGTTTATACAGAATTGATTTCTGTGCTCCTGGCCAGGTAGTTCATTTAGTTAAGAGTGTTGTCCTGATATGCTAAAGTTGCAGGTTTGAGTTCTGGTTAGGGCACATACAAGAATCAGCCAATGAATGCATAAATAAATGGAACAACAAATTGAGGTTTCTCTGTCTCTCTTGCTCATCAATAATTTAAAAAGTAATAGATTTCTGTATTACTTAAAAATTCAATGATTAATTCAAAGCTATTAATATCCTAGTTCAGTTATAATTGTATTTATAATTCTATGTTCTTTGTTTTTTGCCTTATAACCTTTAAAGTTAGACCCCTCTTTTCATACCTAAAGTCATCATTCTCCCTCAATCTTGCAGAATTGATACAAAAGGAGCTAATAATTTTTATATTAACCAAAACATAAAAACAAGCGTTAATTCACAATTTAGCAGGTGATAGCGCTTTGGAGGTGAATTGCTATATTAGAGCACAGTTTCCTTAGTTCTCTTGGGGTTTTGTTTGTTTTTAAACAGAATTGATTTTTTTAAACAACAGAATAATGGAGCTCTTCAACCTTCAGGGGCCCAAGACATTGCTATCACAGTTTCATTTTACTGCCCAGAGTCACTACAAAGAATTAAAGTGGGCCTTCTGCTGAGCTAGAGACTACAGTAAACTCTGACATCAGGGAGCCTGGGGGAGCTGCAGGTTTGGGGAAAGAGAAGGGAACAGGCTGAGGCAGAGAAGGTGGTGAGAAAATTTCTGCCACTGAGAATATGAAGTCAGGCAATCCACAGTAACGGGAGATTTTTATTTATTCACTTTTGCCAGCCAGAAAATAAATAAAAAGTAAAACATAAATGGCAGGTCTGGAGTTTGGGAAAAGTATCTGGAAGAGCTGGAAAGAGGAGGAGAAAATGTCATGGGAGAATATTTATAAGAAGTTCAAGTCTATACCAGCTGCTGAAAACGTTGTTGCACAAACAGCACCTCACAACCAATTGGTCCTTAGAAATGCAATCTCTGAGACAGGATTTGCATTTTTACAGTATCCCCAGGTAGGTAGTACTGGAGCTGTCTGAAATTAAATTTAGGGGAGCCTGTTTCTTCTTTTCTTTTCTTTTTTACTTTAATGTGAATAAAAACATACATTCAAATATTATCAAAATTCCTCAGAAAGGTTTCCTTTACAGTTTGAATTTTACATTTTAATACTCTGGGGAAGTATTAGAGACCTTTCCAAAACCTGTTTCTTACTTCTTGTCCTCAATTTTCTTCTCATGGAGTAGCTAATTATCAAGGTATTTATTAACTCTGCTTGGTCAAAGGATCTCATTAAGTGTTCTATTATAATATTAAACAGTTCAGTTTTAATGAATTAAAATGAACTATGAGCTTGCTTTTAAAATTACAGTTGTGCCCTTTCCCATTTTTTTTGTTGTTAGGGGGTGAATTTTACTGTTCTATTATTTATTTATTTATAATTTCACATTGATTTGAGGGAAAGAGAGGGAGAGAGGAAGGGGGAAGAGAGATAGAGAGAAAAGCAGTAACTCTTTGTTCCACTTAGTTGTTCCATTTAGTTGTGTACTCAATGATTGCTTCTCATACATGCCCTGTGCCCTGACTGGGGGTTGAACCTGCAACCTCAGTCCTGTGGGGTTGATGCTTTATCCATTGAACAACCTGGTCAGGGCCTCTGTTAAATTATTTTTAAGAAATATGTGAATATAAAGCATCAAGATTGATTTACAACTGCCACCCTGCCTTCGTTGTTTACTAGATTATAGTACCACACACGTTATATTATTTCAAGTATCTCACTACCCAGCCTAACCTCATGACTTAGTAGTCTAGACTGCAAATGCCTTTTAACACTGCTCAAAAAGTCAAAGCCACCACCCAAAAGCAAAGTTCTCACATAGAAACGGATGTCTAAAATATGTGTTACCAGCATAAAAAGCAGTTTCCAAAGACAAGTTCCAAAGACTATTTTTAGCAAGGGCGGCATCAAGTGGGGTGAGTGTCACTTTCCCCAGGCACCTGCTTGCCAGGAGTGTACATCCAGACGTGTACACAATTCTGATACGTTTGCTAAAATATTCCTTTCATTGCCTTGAAAATGTCAAATAGCTGAAGAAAGGGAAAAATGCTAAAATTCAAATTGTACCTTTTTACCTTAATTATAGATGAAAACCTGAGTCACAGGGAGAAACACGGTAAAGCAGTTCGCTATAAAAATGATAGAAGGTTCTAGGTCAATTTGACTATTGGAAATAAAACCACTGTGATGTTTCATCAAATATTAGGATTCAGTGCCAAGGGTTTTCATTATACACAGGGCATGCGGTACTTTATAAATCACCATATCTGCTGACATTCAATTATATTCAGCCTTATTAATGATAGGAACTGCCGCATGTTTTCAGGTGTCTATTGGCAGTAAAACCAGCCTTTTCTTTAGAAAATCTGGATATTCACACATGGCCTAGATATCACAAGATACCTTTAAACATCCAAGGGATAAATGGTAATCATTTTAAATGGTTCAAACTACAGACTAAATACCTAAGAACTTTAAAAAATAAACAAATACCTGTCCATACGCTGAGGGCTGGATCCGGATTAATATCAAAAAGCAGAACGTGTGCAGACAAGGTAGTGATCTCCTCCAGAAAATGCAGCTCGTCCACAACCATTTCTATGTGATCGCTATGTATTTAACACAGTAATTCATTTTTAGGAATGGGTCTGGTGCATTTACAAAGTAAGCTCCAGAGCTTCACGTGTTTGGAATTCCAAATTAATAGCCTCTGTGCAGACAGGTAGTGGTAAATAAGACTCAGCATGTTGCTAATACTCACATTACCAGCTAATGTGAACTCATCTTTTCTCTCCATTTTATACATTCTCTCCCAATGGAAGAATCCTTATGTATATAATTTACAGATCAGAGGTTTAAAATATTGGCTATATTTGAATCACTTATTAAACTATAGATTCCTGGACCTGTACTCAGGTGTTCTAATTTAATGTTCTGTGTTTAATGTTCTGTGGAATGCCTGCAGAGGGTATTATTCCGTTGTTGTTGTTACTGTTATTATTCCTTAGTAATTCTAATATGGAATAAGGATTAAAACCTAATCTTCAGTCATGGCTGTTGGGAGTTAAAAAGCTCTGCATAATTTTTCAAGCAGTAGAAGAGTGAGGCAGTATCCTTGGAAGGTGTTCTTAAGGCCACAAGAAATTTTATGAACGTTTATATGAACCACATGATCTTTTGGGATTTATTTGCCTATATATGTTGTGTATATATGCATATATATCGATATATATATTTGGGTTCATGTTATATTACATATTTACATAGAATACATGTTTTCTTTGGATTTGGTTTAAAATCATTGGTTCAAAGCATAGCACTTCAAACCTTAAAAGTATTCTCTCAAGAATGAAAGCACCTTGAAGAAAAATGTTTATCCATGACCACACGGGGGTGCTGATGATCTGTGAATGTAAATGGTGTAATTCAGAATTAAATTGGTATTTATATGGACAGGTTGAAATCATTCGCTATCAGCAAATTTTCCTTTTCTTGTAAATAAATGTTATGATTTATAGTGGCAGTAACATAAACTGCTTTCTAAGCTGTATATATAATTTCTGCCTGCCCACAATGTAATAAGAGGTTTTCTTTCCTTGGATATAATTTCCAATAGAGAAAGAAGTTACTTAAGTTTTCCAAATAAAATGCATAGTTATTGTTATAGTACAGAATTATTAAATATATTTTAAAGGGACATATAAGAATGTTTCCAACATTCTAATATTAAAAATATTTTTAACACCCATTTTCTATGAAAATATAGTTTTGTCAAAATAGTAATGTTTATTTTTCATATAACTATGAATGACTCTGAGAATATTTAATTCATTTGTTTCCTAGTTTATAAAACTTAGAATTAAAATGTGCTCAAAATTTACAAATATTAAAATAATTTTATTTGTTGTTTTAAGAATTTGAGGAAGTGTTTTATTTTGTTTGGACTTAAAATAGTTAATAATTTTTCAAAATGTAACTTTGTAATAAAAGAACATCCAAATATATAAACAGATGAATCACTTATGGAATTTGCTTCAATATACATTATGAATGTTATTATTATTTTTTTGTGTGTGAGAGAGGGACAGAAAGAGAGAGAAAGGAAGACAGATAAGAAACATCAACTCACAGTGCAGCACTTCAGTTGTTCATTGATTACTTCTCATATGTGCCTTGACCAAGGGACTCAAACTGAGCCAATGACCCCTTGCTCAAGCCAGCAACCTTGGGCTCAAGCCAAGGATCTTGGGATCATGTTGCTGATCGCATGCTCAAGCCAGTGACCCTGTGCTCAAACTGGATTAGCCTGTGCTCAAGCCTGCATCTCGGGGTTTTGAACCTAGGTCCTCAAAAGCGTCCCAGGTCGACGCTCATTCCATTGTGCCACCACCAGTCAGGCATAAATACCTCTTTTTTTTTTTTTTTTTTAAGGCAGAAAGTGCTGGGATTTTCTAAATGAAGAAATGTACAGTTTAGTGAATATAAAAGTATTACTATATTGGGGATGAAGAGATTTGTAATTCCCTCTGCCTTCCACCCCTCCTCCCCAGTACCATCATTTTAGGACTCAGGGTTAAACATCTTCCCACATAGGAAGACTCAAAGCATCCACCCTTCTGAACAATAGAATTTCCGTGTCTCATAGTGAGCTTGTAAGGCAAGCATGAGTTCTGTTTTCCAAACTTCCTAGCCCTCCTGTCCCTCCGCGGTCCCAGAAGCTGGTATCGGGCTACATTCATCACGAGTGTGTTGAACTGCTCCCTTCTTGAAGCTCTTCAGAGATCTCTCAAAGCCCTTCCTTAGGGTAACCTTTACCTCTACTCGTACTTTTTCATTTTCCATCTTGTGCTAACAGAAGTGCGTTTCTATTCCTGAGGACCTAGGCTGGATTCATTCTGAAGCTGGTCTGTGCTTCAGAAAGTTACAGTAATTAAAAGGCTTCAGAGATGTGGCCAAATGTGGTTATCATCACTGTCACTGAACGCGGGACTTTCTCACTGCTGAGATCCTGTGACTATCGCAGGAATAGCTAGCTGCATGAATTGAGGTCACTGCTGTCCGGGCTGTTAACTTGGGCTGGGGCCCCCTGTCGCAGGCATCACCGCCAGCACGCTGAGCCGGGGACGTTATATAATTTCTTGCGGAGATTCCCTTCTCCTCACTGTGGGGACCTCTGGCCCATGTGTGCACTGCACTAACCTGTTTTGCCACATCGTTGGATCCTATGGACCAGGATACTTGCGAAAGTTCTTCAACTCGAAGCAGTCACTTGGGTGTAGGTATTTGAACTGATGTGACTTCCCCAGTGTCCACATGACCCTGATACCTATCTAGCTAACTGGTTGTTCCTTGTCTTGCAATGTGGCTTCTTCACCTTTCTCAGGCCAGGTTCCCCCACGTCACAAGTGCAATGGGGTCATTCTCCTATCTATGTTTCTGCTTCCTATGTCGGTAGCTCCTCTTTTAATTTCCTCATCTACTGAAAACCTTGCTCTATAGAGACTGTTTATTTCCACCTCCAGAACCCTTGTTTCACTAACATCTTCCTTCTGCAAACAGAACTTTCTTCTGTCCTATTATAGAGGCTCCCCCTCCCTTCCTGTGCTGGCTGTTTCTCTGCTGTTCCGTTTTTCAGCAGATCTGTCCTTCAATGCTATCTGGAACTGCCAGGTTTACCTGGGCATCAGTCCTGGGCAAATTATTAATTTCACATGAGCCAGTTAGGATCTGTTATTTGAGATAAACCTGCTGTCTGCATTTGATTTTATTGAAATTGGATTTACCTTAAACAAGTTAATGGCTATGCCCATGGTCATAATTAGTAAATGCATCAAAATCAGGTTACACTCAAGTTTATAGTGGATAGAAACTGACTGTAAATAATAGAAAAAAAATGGGAGGGCAGGTAGTTTATATTGTGTGTCAGGGTAGATACATGCGACCACAGAAGATAATATAAAAGAACAGAAAAATGAGATGAAAAAGAAAAAACTGTTAACCCAGCACACTAATTCAAGTTCGCTTCCATGACTGGCGGGCCAGGGGAGCATTGAGAGAGCCCATTGAGTTAAATTTGTGTTTAATACTTCAGCACTCCTGAGTAATGCCTTGGCTTGGGGTTAGAGAGTCAGAATGAAATAAAGAAAGAAAATAGACTTCAGGGACCCCTGAGCAAGGTAAAGACTGCTCTGAATTTGTGGAAATGGATGGAGAGATTTTATAACTCTTGTAATACCCAAGTGAAACATAGCTGCACGTAGGAAAAGCAGGGCTTTCTGCTGTGTATCAGCACCATTCCTGTGTAGTTACACCCCACCTCTCCCATTCAGCTTTAAGTTTCCTACCCCTTAATAAGGGAGTGTCTGAACTTTAATAATGAGGACTTCTGATGGTGTTTATACTGGCTCATTACTGACAAAGGATTTGAATAATTAAGAAGTGTAGCTATGTTTGTGAATTTGGAGATAAGAACACAGCAAGGTTAAATCAGTGCCGGCAAGGAGCATGTGATGGAAAGATGTTCACAGCCCAGTACGCACCTTAGAAATATCCCGCATTTTAAAAATGTGGCAGAGTACTCTTGATCCCAAATTTTTAAAACAAGCTTAAAGACAACCAACTAATTTTTTTACTGCTTGGCCAGTTGTAGCACTTATAATATCAAGAGGCCTCACAAGTATAGCACACGACTTCAGGTCACATTTTATATTAAAAAAAAAATTTGTTGACTAAAGCTTTTTGTTTGCTTCCTGGCCTGATTAATGGTGCCATTGTGGAGGTCACCCTTGGATGACTGATATAACAAATGCAATTAATCCATACGTCTTTTAATTAAAATTCCATGTATATGGTTTATTTATTCAGGGACTTAGTTAATACATAAAGTACATTCTGGAATTCACAATTACCGCTTAAGACTCATTATTGGCAATGTGTAGCAGCAATACAGTGAAGTTATAAACACATCTATATTTCCTTCACTATCATGCTTTGTGCAGTTTTCTCTAAAAACGTATTTTCCAATTTAACAGGGAACATTTCATTGCTAATTAGATTTGGAAAACAGTCTGGAAACTAATAGGAATAAAAGAATTTAAGAAAAGGGGGAAATCTTTCTGAAAGTATCCATAAAAATCTTTACTGTAATCATATAAGGTATATTTTAAATTTATTTTTCTGTTGTGCTTGTAGAAATAGTGCTTTAAATCATACACACGTGCATACAAAAATGACTGGTGAAAAAAGGGCGTAGAATAGACTCTTTACCCATGTGCAGTGTGTCCTCATATTCTTGTATACTGTAGAGAATTTATACTTATTATCACATAATTTAAAGATGTTTATCAGAATATTTGGTGTTCAAATCTGTCATTTTAAATAATGCCGTAATTGGACAGTAGATGGCGCTGTTGTCGTTTTCTAACAATGTGTTGTGTCAGCTGGCAGATCCACTTGCTCACAGGTAGCCTTTCATTTAAGGAGGGAGAATGACAGACCGTCTAAGAATCTATGTTGAAAGTTGTTATTAATTTGAATAGACATCAAAGTTTCATTCTTTTGCCATTCTGTTTTAAAAGCACAGAATTTCCATCACATCTTTGCTATTAACTAACTACTGCATTGGGGGAGCCTAAAATTCCCTTATGTGTAATGCTGTTCTAAATTGTAAATGATTTTGGTGCTTTTGCTGGTGTAACAGAACATCTTACAGAAAGGATGCTGAGGACAAATCTCCTTCATGGTAAGGATAATAATAGTCCTTTATTTCTCCTTGATATTTATTATCCCTTTCAAATTTACTTTAGCAGCATTTCAGTAGTGTTACATTACACATGGCAGTAACCATAAAAGTTAGAAAAAACTCAGTTTTCATTAGGAAGATTATCTGTTTTTACCTTTTCTTACAAATTGCTGAAATTACCTCCGATCCACTCTTTTGTCAATCCGAAATCCATTTACTGCTACTTTTTATCCTGAACAAATAAAACAATAATAGCAATAACCATAACAACAAGTAGTTCCCTGCTTTCCCTGCAATGGTTGTCTTGTGTCTATTGTCCGGGTTTATGCCAAGTCTGTCATTAGTCACTAATGAATGGATTAGCATATTGAAAAGGTGGACATTATTGACAGGCACCGATGGATTTCTAAACATTTCTCTAAAAGTCCTCATGAATGTTCCTTTTACAGGAGCAGTTAAGCATGCCAATTTCTTCTTGCAAGGTTTTAGTTCACTCCAATCAAAAAGATAGGATTTCTATCCTTTACTTTCATCATGGGTATCTAGTTTGCCTTCCTAGGATTTTCACGGTCAGTTGATGGTGTGAAATAATGTATTGATAAAAGAATTATTTGGAAACAACTCCACTGAGATAATCTGTTTTTGTTTTATCTCCTTGTGCTTCCCTCCAACTCAGAAAATTGATGGATGACGATTATATTTGGGCCTGTGTATATACGTGTAATTTTCTTCTACATACTTGGGATGTCTTTCATCTGCTACAAAGACATATTTTATACCAAGTAATTTGAGTATAAAGAAGGAGCCCTGTGATCCCCTTACTCATTATATCTCTGATTCTCCTATTCATGATTATCTCATCCATGATAGCTAAGGAAGAAAGCCAATTTTTATATATCGAATTTGACAGTCTCATATTTAAACAGAAATGGTATATACAAAGATGCCATGTATTCTAGAAATATCCAAGGAGATAGGAGACTGCACTTTGTCTAGATGACTAGTATCATTCAATCCTACTATCTCATAGATATGGCCAAATCAGGTCCAAATTACTGTTATTTTTTATATTTAGGATGAAAATTAGATGCGAAATAGCCTAGTGCTGGTGTTGACTGCTTCAGCCTTATTAATAAGTAGAGCTATTTGAGACAAAATCATCTCTATTTTCTATTTCAATTTAGTTCAATTCAATCAGGTTCAAGGCTTTGACCTCTTTGTTATCAGAATCCGTGACGATATGGCTTTTCTCTCTTTAGACGAGTTAGGTGCTCCATTACATGTAAAGCAGGAAAAGTCTTTATGTGCTCCTTGGAGTCAAGGAACAATTCTTATTTCTCTTTGTGTCCAGTGATGGATATGATGACTGATATAGGGTATGTGTTGCTCAGCGAATATTTATTAAATCTTTTAACAGGACATCTGGCTCTCTGATACACCTGGCAATTTACTCTCCACAACAGCCTGTCCTCTAAGCAGTGTATTAATTCTGTCTCTTACCCTCTCTACAGACCAAGAAGTTCCTGAAGAAAACAGTGTATTCTGATCTCCTTAACGTGTCTTTCTTTAAAACATATCTCGAGATTTTTATTGTAAGGTGGCACTTATTTCTGAATGGGAGTCTTCATCACGACAATGCAAAAGATTAGTTGGGAAGTGTTGAAATCATATATGTATATAGGGTTGGATTTTTCACAAGCTGTAAACCCACATGTATGCTCATATAACTAAACTTAGAAAATGTGATCTAGTTATGTCCAGGCAATTTTAGTTATTTCCAAGACTTCTGTCAGGCATTTGAGGTTCAAACTCAGATTCAGGATTATCCCTCTCTGCCTCTTTCTGCCTGAATTTGGTTTCAAGTTGTGAAGAGGCCACAGGCTCAGGAGGGTGCATCTCTATCAGTTCTCTGCAGGCCTCCGCTGAGAGGTGCAAGAGCTCTCTAGTCTTGGCACCTCCTAAACCTTTGTAGGTCTCTTTTGCTACTGAAGGATAGAGCTCGAGTCTCTTGCCTTTGTCGTGTCCCTTCCTCATATCTGTGTGACATCCACTCAGTGTCTTTCTCCTCTCTCTGGTGACTTTTGCACTTTCTTAATGAGCACAGGGAAGGGACAAGCTTTATCATGTACTCCTTTGGAGTACATGTTTGAACAGATTGTCCAACTGTCCCCTGCAGCCATCTCTGCTCTCTTGCTCCATGGCATAGTGGCATGTGCGAGGCTTCTGCTTCTAGAAGTTTCCAACGGACAAGCAGCCATTCTTCTTTCCCTTTGGGGCATCACCTTTCTTTAAAGGTCTTCTCTCTAGCTGCGCTTGCCCCATAGTCACCCCTCAGTCTAAAGGAGAACAAGCTCAGAACTTTCCACACAGGGGTGTCAGTCTCTCACTTTGCCTTCGTTCTCCCTCTGGAAGCTCCTATCTCCTCTACCTGGTAGGCAGAAAGCAAGCAAAACGAACACCTGTCTCAGTAGTCCTTCCTCTAAATACTTTACAGCTAGGCTGGCTTTGTAAAGCTTAGGGAAGACTTTGTTGTAGGTTTTCCCTTCTCCCCATCGACCTCCCTCCCTCGGACTGTGCTGGTGTGGGGTTACAGGTGTGTGCTGGGAGTGTGCGACGGGAAGGAAACATCAGCTTGGGTCTCGTGTACCACTCACGTCCTAAGACATCATGATAAACTCTATAAGGAAAGGACACTAGGAACAGTAAGCATCTTTGTAACAACTATGCAGAATCATTTTCTTTTTACAGGGGAGAAATGAGACTCAGGAAGATCAGGATATCATAACAACAAATTATGGAGAGGCATGACGGCAATGTGAGTCAGTGTTACCTGTTAATCTTCTCTCACTAGGATATTACCAAAAAATTTAGACACAAATGCCAGAGGCACAGATTTCCTAAGTCCAGTGTGGTTTTCTCCTGCCACCATCTGCTTTAACAAACTGGGCTGGTCCACAATCTTACTTTCCCACTGCACTGCGTCAGAATGGATATTTCTTGGTATCAGCACTGATACAGTAATTACCAGCTCATCTTCTCTCTGTTAGTATAGGCCGGGGCTCCCAGCTTTGCCAGTCCTGGCAGCTTAGCCCAGAGCACACCTGGACAGATTCGGCAGTGTGGGCAGTTGTGCAGGGTGTCCCGTGCATGGCAGCAGCACCCTTGCCCTCTCCCGGCTGCCAGGAGCACTCCCTGAAGTCATGACAGTCGGACTCATCTCCAGACACCGCCCAGTCTCGCTTCGGAGACAGAACTTCCACACCCCAGTAAGACAGACTCTATAGGGTTTCTTCATCTCCAACTTTACTGTCCGATGCTGTTCCAGAATCATCTCTGTTTATTCAAGACTCCCAGACTCTGTGTGAAGGTGTACAATACATTTAAGGGTAGATTCCAGTTTTGTAAGGTTTAAAATTTATATCATCTTGAGCTCCCTCTTTAAGAAAAGAAATTTTTGTGGAAATAAAACTAAGCATAAAAGTTATTAATTATATATTTTATAGAGGGAATAGATAATTTATTTCTTTTCTGCTATTGGTGCTGCTACAGATTGGAGTCCTGTTTATGAATTCTGATAAATTATATTTCAGTGATTGCAATCACAAAACACATACAATGTGAGGAGTGTTTAATGGTAATTAATAGTAACCAATGTGGCATTATTGAGTTTATTCAGAATAAAAGGACATTTTTGTCTTGGACAGGTGACCATGAGAAATGAAGCCTTACAGGTTTGATTATTAAAAGAATCTTCCACAAATGAACTTCTAGATCCACTCATTTTCATAGTGTTTTTTCTACTTCACACATTCTTTCACAGGACACATTCATATAGGCATACTCTATCTTTCCACATTTCTGTCATGGTCCTGTGTAGACCAACAAGGGACACACTGGGTATGGTGCACCAGGAAAGCTAGCAAAAACTCAATTGCACACAGAAATGGACAGTGAACCACATAAACATAGCCCACTTTACCCAAACTAAATATATTCTCAACTCACCTTGCCTTCAGCAGAATCCCCCAAATGTCAGTGGTCACGTCAATACCCCCTTAAGCAAGTGGAAATATCACCAGGAGGACACTAGAGTAGAAAGGACAGACAACCTCATTGATGGTCAACAAAACATCTTTGTTTTTGTAAATTTTAAAATAATTTACCTCAGTAAAAATACATTCCTATGGCCTCTCCCAGAGCCTTGGAAGGGACACGTGAGTGAGGGGCCCTGAAACATTAAAGTTATTAGTCTAAAGCAAACATATTTCTTTTAATGAAAAAGTTTTTTATTGATTGATTTTAAAGAAAGAGAGGAAGGGAGAGAGCAGGAGAGATTGACTTGTTATTTCAGTTATTTATGCACTCATTGGTTGATTCTTGTATGTGCCTTGACCAGGGGTTGAACCTGCAACTTTGGTGCGTGGGGACAACACTCTAATCAAATGAACTACCCAGCCAAGGCTTGTAAACACACTTTAATCATAGCTACTGCTGTAGGAAAGATAGTGGGGGAGATGGAGGAGTAGAGAAGACTGAGGCAGGAGATATTTGTATATTGGGTCACAGAAAACAGAATTAAGAGCTTAGATTTTGTAACAATTCGTCCTCCCTTCAACACAATATAGAGAAAAAAGTATTTTGTAACATTTATAATATATGGTGCATTCCCATTGGATTAAGAGCACTCTTGATTATATCTGTTCTAGAAATTCTTACAAATGGAATCAGACAATGTATATGTTTTTGTATCTGGCTTTTTTAGCTCAGCATAATGTCTTTGAAATTCATCCATATTGCTGCAGGGTCTATCCATTATTTCTCTCTTTCATAGCCAAGTCGTATTTTACTGAATGTTGGACCATGATTTGTTTATCCATTCATCTGTTGATAGACATTTGGGTCATTTTCAGTTTTGAGGCATTATAAGTAAAAGTGCTATGGATGTTTATGTACTGCTCACAAAAATTAAAGGATATTTCAAAAATGAATATGAAGCTATGAAATATCCCCTAATTTTTGTGAGTAGTATATATAAGTCTTATGTGGCTGCGTGTTCTGATTTCACTGGGGTAAATACCTACATAGGATCACATGGCAAGCATATGTTCAAGGAAATATCACAGGCAAGTTACTTAATTTCCCTATACCTCAGCCTCCTCCGTTTCTGTAAGTGGAGATTTAACTATCTAATATTGGCTATGAGAAGCCTAATCTGTACTGAATGATTAGCACCATGTCTGGTACACAGTAAGCATTCAATACATGAAATTATGAAAGTTATTATTAGATAAGGATGTTTTCTAGGACTGATTAAAATTGAGGCTCCAGGCATGAGTGGTGCGGGCTGCTTCCTAGATAGGAAGAAAAATCAAGTTGTTTGGGGCTATTGTCAGGGTTCCAGTCTCTGCAGCTTCACTTGGTTGCTTGGATATCCTCAGGGAAGTTCTAACCCTCTCAGTGCACAGCTCCTTTTTCTGTAGAGTTAGACTAAATTCTGTATTACTAGTAGTATTAGCAGTGCTATTATAATTATTTTCATATTTTATTCCGATTTTAAAGGAAATCTACCAGTAAGTCATGTTGTTCAAACAGGTTTTGTGTGGCTTGATATTTAAACAAAAGAGAGTAAACTGCACTTGGTAACTGACTTGCACAGTAAAGGTTTTCATACCTGTAATTGACTCGCACTCCTGTTCCTCGTGAGTGCCGATGCTGGCGAACATCTTCGCCTCTTCCCCACAGCTTCCGTGTTATCACTCAATCACAGCACCCTCTCCAGCAGATTTTTTTAATTTTTACAACCTGGTTGATGTTTCTGGAAATAAGTTGATAGGAATCTTTTTATTTATTTTTTCCTTAACTGATCTGTGAGATTTATGTATTAGGATTTTGTTGTAGGGTCCTGACAGATGGGAGGAGGACGTGGAATTGTAATGCGCTCTCAAATACAGTGTTCCGGTCAAAGGTGCACCATGACTTTACGGACACACTGTATGAGACAGTCTGGACCCGTGGTTTATCTAGAGTTTTTATCGTCTAATTCCTGTAGCACATAAAATACCAAAAGCTCAAACTCTGCCTTCTCACCTGGTAATGGCGATACCTGAATATGGGTGCTTATGGAATTAGAAGGGGATAAGTTGACAGAGAAACTAAGGAGCTGTCATGATGTGGAAAAGGGGGACTTGCTTAGATGAACTTGCATGGACAATAATTTTTGTCAGCAAGAATAGAGACATTATGTAAATTTATCCCAGGAGGCTGTTGGGGATCATGAGGTCAGTAAAGTATCCTTTACTTTTTCAAGTCACAGTGTCTCTACCTTCATTGTTTGTCTGGTGTGACAAATTTTACTTTTCTTTTCAGTAAATAAGATAACATAAAAATACTTTCAATTGATCTTAGTGAAGAATAACAATTAGTAATGATATTATAATTACTTACCTTTGAACATGCAATAATAAAACTAGTGTTTTCATTTTGCCTGTCAAGTTATAAAAGTCTTCTAATTTTGATTGGTGTCTAGATTTTAAATATTCAAGAGAAAATGTCTTCAGTGAATGTTAGTGAGAATTTTATTCTCTGGCTTAGGAATTTTTAGAGGCTGGAGAATAAAGGTCATCAATTGATTGATTGATTGATTCATTCATTCATTAATTCAATCATCGAATACTTATTGAAGGCCTACCAATTACTAGGTGCTATTTTGAGGACTGGAACAACAGAACTGAAAAAAAGGATAACATATTTTCTTGGTGGCGAAAATAAACACTAAACCAACAAGAAAACAAATATATACAAATTGCAAGTAGAAATGGAAGGTATTAAAAGTACCATGTAAGACATTTGCCTGGGTAATATATTTTCAGGGGAGAACATAGTAGCATAAAGCCTTTAGGCGAGAATAAGATGGCTTTGTCCAAGGATCAGGAAGAAGATCCTTGTGGCTGGATTAAATTAATGATAGGGTGAAAGAACACCTTTCCCAACACAACGCCAAACTACCAAAGAAACAGCTCTCTCTCTTGGAGTGTACAGGTATTGGTGAGGGATGAGGTCAAAAAGGATTAGGTTGGCCCTGGCTGGTGGCTCAGTGGATAGAGCATTGGCCTGGCATATGGATGTCTTAGATTCAGTCAGGGCACATAAGAGAGCCAGTCATCTGCTTCTCCCCCCCTCCCTTTCTCACCCTCTTCTCTTTCTCTTCCCCTCCTGCAGCTGGTGGCTTGATTGATTCAAGTATGGCCCTGGGCACAAAGGGTGGCTCAGTTGGTCCAATGCGACAGCCTCAGGCACTAAAAATAACCCGGTACTTGAGCATTGTCCCTAGATGGGGTTGCCAGGTGGATCCCAGTTGAGGCACATATGGGAGTCTGCCTGCCTCACTATCTACCCTCCTCTCACTTAAAAAAATAATAATAATAATAAAGGGTTAGATTGTGGCAGTGGCAAGGATATAACAGGAACTGCCTTGTATGTTTAATATAATTATTATAACTACTTTTAAATTCTTGCTTTCTCCTATGGTTAGAATGTTTATTTCTCCCAAAGTTCATATGTTGAAATCTTAACCTCCAAAGGTAATAATATTAGTTGGTAGGGACTTTGGGGAGCACTTAAGTCATGGGGGTAGAATACTCATAACTGGGATTAGTGCCTTAAAGAAGGGACCCCAGAGAGCTCCCTTGCCCCCTCCACCACGTGAAACAGCCAAAGGTGCTGTGAGTCAGGGAGAGAGCCCTGATCAGACGCGCCCTTGCTGAGTCCCTGGTCTTAGACGACCCAACCTCCAGAACTGTGTTTACTGCATTTTGCTACAGCACCCAAATGAGCTAAAAACACTCGCTATTAAGCCAACATTTCTACTGAATGACTTACTATTCTTGGACAATATTCCTTTCTTCCCTGTTTTTTGCACTTTGGCTTATATGCCTTTCTGCACTAGCAATGGTTTCTGTCTTTTTCCACAAACTTTACACTTCTTAAGGAAAGTTCAAAAGTAGATCCTTCATGAAGCCTGATTGGTTCATCCTCTGAATTTCTCATACCTTTTGGCATGGACCATTCTATATGTACCTATTTTCTGTTATATGTTCCCTAATTGTCATCCTTTCAATGATTACTAGTGGGAGGCAGTCATGACTTACTCATCATGGATAATTTGCAGTGTGTAGCAGAGAGTGTTGGTTTCACTGGGGTTACTCACACTAAGGCTGAACAAAAGAATATACTTGTTCACTTTTCCAGGAAAACTATTATGTCCAAATTGAATTTTCTGCAACTTTGTATCTCCAATGCGTAGTACCACCAGGTACAGAAGGAGCTCAGGATAATGTTAAATAAATGAAACAGCTATTAAAATTATATTATTATAATTTTACAGAAATACAATAGAAGTTTTTAAGCAGATAATGGTTAATACGGAGAGAGTGAAAAGTAGTAGTAATGTACCATTCTTCAGTGTTTTCACATGTAATGTAAGTCATTTTTAAAAGTGTATGATAGAAGCTTCTGGTAAAATGTGGGAATGTTGAGTCTATTGTTTTGTAAAGCTAACGGATTCTGTTAAATTTTTAAAATTAAAACTTAGTTCTAGAATATTTACTTTTTTAAAAAGATTTTATTTATTGAATTGAGAGAGAGAGGGAGAGAGAAAGGGTGGGGAAGCTGGAAGCCTTCAATCATCGTAGTTTCTTTTCATATGTGCTTAGACGGGGCAAGTCCGGAGTTTCGAACCAGTGACCTCAGCGTTCTGGGTCGATGCTTTATCTACTGCGCCACCACAGGTCAGGCTAGAATGTTTATGTTTTTAATATGAGATTTCATCTCAGCATCATTGCTTGCTCTTCTATCTATTCTTATTATGTATTCATTAAGTAAGTTTGATAAATGATTGTTATTGTCCTGACAGTCAAAAAAGTGCTCTATCACCAGGTCATTAATTATATTAGTGCTTTATCTTGGCTACAAGTAGACTGTGGGTACAAGAATTTGGCACCCTCATCCTTTTTTTGGCTAATATTAGGACTTATGGCCAAAGCTACTTTAGAATTTTCTTCTTAAAAATAACAAACTATAGCTATGCATGGATAGACTTTTTATTTTATTTTTTTAGCAAGAGAGACAGAAAGGGGCAGATGGGGACAGATAGCAGACAGACACGAAGGGAGAGAGATGAGAAACATTAATTCTTTGTTGCGGCACCTTAGTTGTTCACTGATTGCTTTCTCATCTATGCCTTGATCGGGGGGCTACAGCAGACCGAGTGACTCCGTGCTCAAGCCAGCAACCTTGGGTTCAAGCTGGTGAGCTTTGCTCAAATCAGATGAGCCCGCTGTGCTCAAGCTGATGACCTCAAGGTTTCAAACCTGGGTCCTGAGTGTCCCAGGAAATGCTATATCCACTGTGCCAGCTCCTCCTGGTCAGGCTGCATGGATAGTTTTGACTTGAATTATTAATTGCATTAATGTGAATTTTAAGTAATGACTTTGTAGTTATTAGTCACTGTGTGCTCATTAGCTTCTTATATCAAAACCCCAGTGTATGCTCATGGGAGCAAAAGGACATTGCAGATTTAGAAATAGCAATCGAGAGTTTAGAAAGAAAGAAGGAAGGATATAACTTGAACAGAAACAGCTACTGTGGGGCTTCTTGAATAATCAAAGACACTGAAGCTGTTTAATTTCATAGGCTGTGTTATATAAACTCCAACATTCTTACGTCTTCATTATAAGCTGATAGATATATTGGGTACATTTAAGTGATTTAACATAGAAACAATCTCATGTGAAATTAATATTTCAGCATTGTCTATTTTCTTTGATTGTCCAAATGCCAAAAATTTCATCAGATTCTAATTCTAACAGGCTAGAAACTGATTTGAGAAAATGTTATAATAAATGATATAGGGGAGAAACTCTCTATGTTAATCATACTATAGTATATTTTTATGCCTGCACAGAGGCTCTCTAACCTGCCAAGGCATCTATGACAGAGGCTGGTCTGAGACTAAATTTGCAAGTGTTTCTTTCAAAAGATTTGGCAGGTTAAACTTTTTAGTCCAAATTCTTCATCCCTTGTTATGACCTCATGGCAGAATCTTTCTTGACTTAATTTTTAGGCTTTGGGTAGATTTCTGGATTGGATGCTTGAGTCTTATTTTCGTCAATGGGGATTTTTAGTAAATGTGACATTGTTGCATGCTGTTATGTGTGCATCGTGTGTCTCTATTGTTGTGTGACACATTTCAGCCTATGCATTACCGATATTATGTCTGGGCTGGTTCTTGTGGTTCTTATTATGATTGCAAAATGTCCTCAGCTATAACCATCAGGAAACTTGGTGGGGGGGAAGGCTTGTTACTTACAAGTACTGAAAATTACATCACACACCTTGTGCTATACAGCAAAGGGATGAAAAGGGAGGAAGAAGAGAGAGACAGAGAAGTGGACTTGGGGTATTGCTTTTATTGAAATTGAGTGTGGGGCCCAAGGTTTCCAGAGCTCAGTGTTTATTGGTAAATTTAAATCATAAGAGCAGGATGTTAAAGCACAGGAAGGGAATAAACAAACCACCCAAACTGTCAGTTATGTAAACCAACCAAAATTTCTAACAACAAAGGAGTATAGGGGTGGAGCATCCTGGTTCTTTATCTAGTCTGCTGGCTGGCAATGTGTTTATTAGACATAGCCATCTTTGAAGTGGGTGCTTTTTTTTGAAGTGGATGCTGTAGCCATCAAAGTTTAACTCAGGTACTTGCTATACAAAAAAGACAAAATCCAAGAGGGGGCTTACACTGCAGACTTGTACAGAGTCCTGAAATGTGCTTGAGTGTTTGGATTTGCCCATCTTTTTCTCTTTATACATAGGAAAGAACATGCTATGTGTATCTTCCCATCACAGAGGATGAAAGACACTTAGAAAAAACTTGGATTCAGCCCAAACTTTGGAGTCAAGCCTAACTGAGCCTAGCTTAGATCAGCTGAATCAAATGGCCTCACAAATGCATAAGAGTCTTATTGTTGACTGTTTCTGAGTTTCTGAGGGTGGTAAGGCTACACTTCTGTGGCAATAGCTGACTGATAAGGGTTCAAGATGCTTATTTGATTAGTAGAGCTTGAGTTCCATTTTGCTAATGAGACAAATGAAGCATTAACTGTATAAGCGATTTTCCTAAGGTCAGATAAAACCTCAGGAAGCAATCTGAGACTACCTTTGTCTACTTGACTTTGCTCTGAGCCAGGAAATTTTAAATCAGACTCCACACCAATAAACATCTTTGTCGTTTGCTTCCAAAGATTCCTGCAAAGCAATTTTTTCTGGGCAAACAATTTGCTCATCTGGGCAAATAGCTATCTCATCAGAATGCCAGTGTGCTCACCTGAATAAACAACTCAACTATTAAGACATTAATTTAGTTTATCAAAACTAAGTTTAAGACTTTCCCCTCAGATTCTAAACTATTATGGCATAAATTTTGTCTGATTTTAAGTAGATCCCCCCTTGAAAGACTAACCTTAAACCACTCTCAAGCAGGCTCCAAAACTCTAAATAGTCTCCCCTCACATTTATGTCTGAGAGATTACTAAAACTGTCAAGAGGATCATCTTTCTTTCTGAAGTAAATTTAATGCACTTAGCTTTGTTTAATCAAAAAGTTATTTTATTTTATTTTGGTTGTGGTCTTTGGTAAAAATAAAATGTTGACATACTTTAGATTTATTTTGTCGAGAATTATATAATAAATACATTAATAAGAATAGTAAGAACCTAGACATGAGTTTATTGGCTTCCAGTTCTTTTTGCTCCACTATTAATTTATGCATCAATCTATGCATTAGGGTGACATTTATAAAACAAAAATATAGAATCATCTTTAATTTTCTATGTCTTAAAATTTGAGATCAAACACATATGTAAGAAAATTACTGGGACAATTCTTTGTCTTTGTTCTTGATCTCTTGTACTAATTGTAATAATTTAAATGTAATTTATAGTTTTTATGTGTGTTTTTAAAAACACTGGTAAAATTTATTTTAAATTAGAGAGTTTTTTGTTTTAGATAATAGTTTAGATTAAGAGTCTAAATCTTTGCCTTGGATGGATAGCTCAGCTGGTTAGAGCATCGTCCCGAAGCACAGATGTTGCTGGTTCGATTCTCAGTCCAGGTACATACAGAAATGGATTGATGTTTCTATCTTTCTCTCTCTCCTTTTCTCTTTTTCTAAAATCAATAAAATAAACACAATACAAGGAATCTGAATCTAAATATGTTATTTTTCTGATGCTAACTGTCTTTACCTCAAATGATAACACTCCCCCCATTTTAAATTCACTGGAAAACAATATTATCTATCCTGAATAGAAGTTGTTCCTCCCACTAGAATATAAGCAAGCACGGATTCTGCTAAAGAAATACCACCTAGCTTAATGGTACCTTGTTTCTTTTGGGTTTCTCTTGGGGAGTGTTTATTATTACTTTGCACAGTATTCTAACACATCCTCTACATCAGCAATTTTCAAATGATGTGCCGCAATCCACTGATGCGCCACAAGAAATGTTAGAACATGCAATCCCTGACTGTTTAGTCAGGGTCACTGGCCTCTTTTTCCTTAGATTGTCAAATAAAAGAACACAACCAACACAACAATAGCCGTCCAGTGTAAATGAATCAAAATGACACCTATTTCTTTTTGGTGTGCTGCAGAATTTTAGTAATTTATGTATGCCACAAGATTGAAAAGGTTAAAAACTGCTGCTCTACATATTAGAAAAAAATCTAAATAAACTCTAAAGTGATGCTACATGTAGGCATATAAATAGCATGTAGAAGTCAAGGAGAGGAGTTTATCTACAGAGGTGGACACACATAATTATTTAAAGTGGCTGTATGACTACAAAGTAAAAAATCTAGAGACATTTCAAATGGGTCAAACAATTTTACATGCCTTTGATTTATGGACAGTTAAATAGCAGGCATTCATAATAATGGTGCTCCATTATCTGGAAGCCAACTTAAGAGTTTCTGTAAAATTATTTAAGGATTCAGAGAAATGTACAATAATCTTTAAAAGCATACACATAAGCATTTTGAAAACATGGTTGTGCTTTCTAGCCTTTAAAGATAAAATGTTATATGCCTGTAATTCTGACCATTCAAAATGACAACTTATTCAGAGTTCTACATAGCCAGTGTTCTATAATGCTTAGTTTTCTGAAGTGTTATCTAATGGTTTCTGGTTTGCTATCTCTAACTTTTATACCAAATTTCATTGACTCAAGATTTTATTTGTAATATGTATTCTTTTAATATTTTATGAACAATTAATGTTTTCATTTTGGAAGGAATTAAGCTTTATCTTTTATTTTTATATCTGTTACCAGTTTTATTTCTACCTTCCTCTTTTCCTTTCAAAACTCATTATTTCAAATATATCAGGAGGATCTTATACATAATTCCCTGAGCAAAAGGTCACCTCTAAATAGCAAAATATTACACTATTGATTTAGTTTGTTTTTGCTGTGTTGGTAAATTCAATTGAGAGAGATTTTTTCTTCTAAATCAAAAACTTTCATTTCTTATAAGACAGATATAGATTGATTATACTTGGTGTTTCAGTTGTAATGATTTCATAACCTTAGCAACAAACAGTCTTGTCTCTTTGGAGGGAGGTCATGTTAGAAGGCAACTTTCAAGTTGGGATTTACTGCTTTCAATATTTTTGTCAGTATAATTGCTATATATTTAATATATAAAATAGTTAGGTTATTAATATACATTATCAGAAGCTTTTAAAGAGTAAGCATTCAAAATTTTTACTGCTTAAGTTAGAACCAATAAGATAGATATTGAAATAAATGAAAGAATAAGAAAAAAATTCATACTTTCAAACAGATGATAGCTGAGGTAGATGAGAAAAATGTTATGTTTTAGAACTTACAAATGGAAATGTATATTACTAGGAAATTTCCTATCACAATAATGATAGCTATGTCTAAAGGAAAAAAAATCTATCAATCAAAAAAAATTATTGCTATATTTTTGACCTATCATTAAATTATTATTTTTTATTTATTTCAATTAATAGTAGTTTGGGAAATTTATTTATTTTTTTAATTCTCCACAAAACATTTTCTGACAGGCTGAATAATAACCTTATAAGCCCCAATTTTTTAGCTTAAGTGTGATAAGGTGCTGAAGAATTGCAAAAATTAACAGTAGTATTTTAAAAGGAAGAGTCAGGCCCCCTTACCCCTCCTTTCTGAAAGAAAAAAAACCCAGAGAAAGAGATTAAAGGGGCAAAAGTTAGTAACTAATCAGTTTAACTATAGTTCTCTGGAAGGACTAAGGCCACTTGCTAGATATAAAGTAGACAAAGGTTATCAGAAAACTTCTTCTTCCCCTTCAGTAAGATCCTTTAGGAGACAATGTTTACATATCCTACACTGATGTCAGCTCTTCCTCCCCTCCTGGAGTCCTGAGAGTGACTGTACACCTCTAGAAAAAAGGATAATGAGCCCACTCCCCTTGCCTGAAAAACCTGCATTCTGGAACTATTTCCTTATCCTAAGCTAAAACTTTTCAGTGTTGGGGCAATGACCCTAGAAGATTTGGAAATGTCTTTGATATGTAAAATGACATTTATCGCTACTGTGTTAATCTGTAAAATGACATTTATCTACTATTGTGTTACCTTGTAAGTTTTAATATGTAGAAACGTTTTTTCTTTTTTTTTTTAATAAATATCTTTTTCTTTAATTATTTTTTACTTATTCATTTTATTTTATTTTTAAATTTTATTTATATATTCATTCATTTTGGAGAAGGGAGGGATGGAAGAGAGAAAGAGAAAGAGAGAGAGGAAGAGAGAGGGGAGAGGAGCCAGAAGCATCAACTCCCATATGTACCTTAACCAGGCAAACCCAGGGTTTTGAACCTCAGCATTTCCAGGTCGATGCTTTATTCACTATGCCACCACTGGTCAGGCAGATTTTTCTTTTTTTCTTTTAATAGATCCTATAGATGAATGTTGTAAGCTTGTTAGTAATTGAGTATTGTGTCATGCTCCTTCTCCTTTTCTCCCAACCTGTATGTAATCAAGTCTATATAACTAGCCTCAGAGCTATATTTGAGGCTGCATGATTTGGGTTAGCTATACCCCATGTAAGTCATATGTAGCCAGCTTATTAATAAAACTCCTTGTTGGGCAGATAAAATATATTACGCTCACTTTGTTAAAGATGGTGCTGCCCATGTGCAAGTTTTAAGAGTAAGCTATCCCCACACCCTTGACTGATTGGATGATGTAGGGTGGAGCACTCTCATGAGGAATCCGCCCAATATGTCTCAGATAAGTTACTTTGTATCAGAGACTTCCTTGTTTGTAAATTGGATTAAAGGTTTTGAATCTACACTATAAAGTGGGGCAGACCGAAGCTTGCTCTCTCGTTCCTGAGATTAGCATTAGAGAGGAGAGCAGAGAAAGGCCATGTGGAGGAGGCCAGGAGAAGCAACCAAGATGGTGGAGTGCTGAGGGAGAAGCCACTTTGAGCAGAGTTTGTGCTGGAGAAGGAGATGGGGAACAGAGGTGAATAAGGCTGGTGAGCTAGAAACCTTTGATGTTAAGAAAGTCAGTAGCTTTGTAAGCACTGAATGAGTGGGTTTTGGAGCCCAGTGTGTGTTTTTACTTGCCTGCCGGGTGCAAGCTAGAATTAAAGCTGATGGCTCACCAGTTCTTGGCTCCGTTGTTTCATTACTGTAAGGCCAGTAGTCGCGGCCACCTTCACAGCAGCCTGGCCAATGCAGGTTCGCATTGGATTTGGACAGTCGGTAATGAAACAACGGAGCCAAGAACTGGTGAGCCATCAGCTTTAATTCTAGCTTGCACCTGGCAGGCAAGTAAAAACACACACTGGGCTCCAAAACCCACTCATTCAGTGCTCACAAAGCTACTGACTTATCTGAATTTCCTAGCATCAAAGCTTTCTAGTTCACCAGATTAATTCACCTCTGTTCCCTATCTCCTTCTCCAGGGCAAACTCTGCACAAACTGCCTTCTCCCTCAGCTCTCTGCCATCTTGGCTGCTTCTCCTGGCCTCTACGTGGCCTTAATCTGCTCTCCTCTCTAATACCTCAGGAACCAAGAGCGCGAGCTCCCCGTCTGCCCCACTTTATAGCATAGAAAATCCAAACTTTTAATCTAATCTACAAACAAGAAAGTCTCTAATACAAAGTCACCCATCTGAGGCATAATGGGATTCCTCAGGAGCGCACTACCCCACATCATCCAATCAGTCAAGGGTGTGGGGAAAAAGCTTACTCTTAAAACTAAGCCTTAGGCTATAATGACCCAGCCTGCCACAGCCTGTCCCAGAACACACATTAATATCAACAAACTTCCATGTGGGCAGCACCATCTTTAACAAAGTGAGCATAATATATTTTATCTGCCCAACAATTACTGACTGTATGAATCTAATGCAAACCTGCACTGGCCAGGCAGCTGTGATGGTGGCCTTGGCCACTGGCTTTACACTCCTCCTAAAACTTCTTCTGTATCCTGCCTTGGTGTCTCTACATAACCCACAGAATTAAGGTAATATATTTTATAACATAAGAACAAATATATTTTAAAATAAGTGAAACAATGTACTTACCTTCTACAAAATTAATTGCTAATGCCCAATTTTGGACAGTGTTGTGCTATACCTTTTTCCTTATATCTTTATAATTTGTTCTTATTATACCAAATATTGTTTGTGTGTACCCATTTATTTAATATCAAGTTGAAATGAAGTTAAAATAATTCTGATTTTTAAATTTGACTATCCAAAAGGTAAGTGGATACTTCCTATGGTCTTAGAAAATCAAGATTATGAGTTGACCAACTACAACATTATAATTCACATTTCTTATTTAATGATGAGTTAATAAAGAGCTTTCATATATTTTGAGTAATGAAAACCATGTTAAACTCAACATATTTGCTATTTCATTATCAATTTCCTTAAATTTAGAGATGTTATTTGAGAAGTTATGGGACTTATACTTTTCTGGATGACCTGTTTTTAGAATATGTTGGGCAGATAAAATATATTATGTTCACTTTGTTAAAGATGGCTCTGCCCACATGCAAGTCCATTGATATTAATTTGTTTTGGGGAACAGGCTGTGAGCAGGCCGGGTTGTTATAGCCTATGCCTTAGTTTTAAGAGTAAGCTTTTCTCCACACCCTTGACTGATTGTATAATGTAGGGTGGTGCACTCATGAGGAATCCCATTGTGCCTCAGATGAGTGACTTTGTATCAGAGACCTTCATGTTTGTAGATTGGATTAAGTGTTTGGATTTCTATAGTATAAAGTGGGGCAGGCTGAGAGCTTGCTCTCTCTTGGTTCCTGAGGTATTAGAGAGGAGAGCAGATTAAGGCCACGTGGAGGAGAGGAGAAGCAGCCAAGATGGTGGAGTGCTGAGGGAGAAGCCTGTTAGTGCAGAGTTTGTGCTGGAGAAGGAGATGGGAAACAGAGGTGAATAAGTCTGGTGAGCTAGAAGCCTTTGATTCTAGGAAACTTGGATAAGTCAGTAGCTTTGTGAGCACTGAATGAGTGGGTTTTGGAGCCCAGTGTGTGTTTTTACTTGCCTGCTGGATGCAAGCTAGAATTAAAGCTGATGGCTCACCAGCTCTTGGCTTCGTTGTTTCATTACCGACTGTTCGAATCCAATGTGAACCTGCGTGGGCCAGGCTGCTGTGATGGTGGCCTTGACCACTGGCTTTACAGAATATTTCCTCATTAAAATTTTAGCTCTGTCGGGGAACATTATCTCCTATTTTTAAATACATTTATATAGAAATAAAGAAATAATTTCTGTGAAATTTACTTTATTGGTAGTTATAACACACTTTGAGAATTAATGCTCTTAGGTTTCCTGTTCATTTTTGTTCAATACCTAAAAAGGTTGAAAGAGAAAAAACTCAGGCAACAAAATCTAGTGAAAGACATTGGAAGTGCTTTGTGGTGCTTGGCCTTATTACACCAGCAGTTGAAATTTGGCAGATCTGCTAAGCCCAGAAGGCAAATTGGTCCTAGATTAATCTATAGAAATAATTAGCAGTATATAAGATTCATTGTACTCTTATGATGTTCCAGAAACTTTGCTACAACTCCATATATGTTATTTTATAATCCCATTGTATGAATGAGTAATTGAGACCCATGAGGGTTAAGCAACTTTGCCAATATTACCCTCCGGGTAAATGGTCTTTACATAACCTGCACTGTTGCTGACTATGTTGTATTGTCTCTAGTCACTAATATTCTCTTCCTGCTCTTGGGTTTTTCCTCAATTTCTTGTGCAATATGATTCTAATAGGCATCAAATGCCAGTTCAAATGCTGTTTCTACAAATCTATAACACATCGTCTGTAGATTGCATTGTGTTTACCAACCCAAGTCAAGTCTCTTTCAGTCACCTTTTTCCCTCCTTACTTTCTTCTACCCGTCCTACCCCCCTTTTCTTGTAATCACCATACTGTTGTCTGTACACCTGAAAGCTATATAATTTTATTAATCAATGTCACCCCAATAAATTCAGTAAGAATTGAAAAAAGTTGCTTCTCGATCAACATCTGCCTTTGTCCTACTTCACCTGACAGGTGATGACAATGCAACTCTAGCACAAATGGTGATGAGGTTTATGGCTTAGTTAAGAGGCATTTTTTTTTTTTTTTGTATTTTTCCGAAGTTAGAAGCAGGGAGGCAGTCAGACATACTCCTGCATGAGAAAGACCAGGATCCACCCGGCATGCCCACCAGGGGGCAGTGCTCTGCTCATGCCCTGCAGAAGGCATTGCTCCATTGAGGCTGGAACTATTCTAGTGCCTGAGGTGGAGGCCATAGAGCCATCCTTAGCACCCGGGCCAACTTTGCTCCAATGGAGCCTTGGCTGTGGGAGGAGAAGAGAGAGATAAAGAGAAAGGAGAGGAGAGGGGTAAGGGTGGAGAAGCAGATGGGTGCTTCTCCTGTGTACCCTGACCAGGAATCAAACCCGGGACTTTCACACATGGGGTCAACACTCTACTGCTGAGCCAACCAGCCAGGGCCAAGAGGCATATTTTGCCTATAATATTTTGATTTAAAAATCAGCTGATGACATATAAGAATTTTTATTTATTTTTTAACCTAAGGGTTATATTATTTTACTTAACATACCTGCAAATTTTACCTGGATGAAATCTATTCAAATATTTATTATACACTCATGTATGTCCTCTCTTCAGTGGCAAAGCATGGCTTATGTATTTTAATTCTCTTATTCATCTTGCTGGGGTTCCCAGCTATTTAAGTAGTTTGGTAGAGGCTGTTGAAATGCATTTTGTATGTGTAGTCTTTTTGTTTTTTTTTTTTTTGAGACTATTCATTGCTATTTGTTTCTTTTACAAATACTTCCCAGTGCATTGTAAATAATAAGCATTTTGGAGGTGGAATTAATGTCATTGTCACACTTTGTAGGCAGTGTTACCTGGCTCCTTTAGGGTAGTGATTAAAGTAACAATGGCATAGTTATTTATTGCAAAAAGTTTTAGTGATCAGGATGGGGCAGATTACTCATCTTTATAACAGAAAGATGGATTTTTTTCTGTTATAGTATTTTAAATTTGAATCATCTATTTAGATTTGCAGCTTCTTGAAACAAGGACCCATGTGCCATTTATTTTTGAATCCCTATTTTCCTCCTAGCACTGAACATTGTATGTAGAACAAATTAATAAAGATATATTGTATTGAATATTACATTTTTGACCCTATTTTCTTCTGAAGACTAAGAAAAGTCACATATAGAGTTTTTGGTAGTCTGAAATTTGCATACAGTGAATACAGTGAAAAAAAAAGGAAACAGGGAAGGCTAGAAGGCCAATATGAGTCTGTATTTAGAGAAGGGAGTATGCAATAATTAAACCTAAATTGAACCTGACCAGGCAATGGCTCAGTGGATAGAGCATTGAACTGGGATGTGGAGGACCCAAGTTCAAAACTCTGAATATGGGCTCATCCAGCTTGAGCCCATGTTCGCTGGCTTGAAGCCCAAGGTCGCTAGCTTGAGCCCTAAATTGCTGTCTAGAACAAGGGGTACTCACTTTGCTGTAACCCCCCACCCTATTCCCACCTGGGGTCAAAGCACATATGAGAAAGCAATCACTGAACAACTAAGGAGCTGCAACAAAGAATTGATGCTTCTCATCTCTCTCCCTTCCTGTCTGTCTGTCCTTATCTGTCTCTTTCTCTGATTTTTCTGCCTCTGTCAGAAAAACAACAAAAACAACCTCAATTGAATTTTAATGTATTAAACACTTTATTTGAATGTACCATTTTCTTTATTATTAATTTGGTATTTTTTAGTACAATATACCAAGAGAAAGCTATCAATGCATATTTATTGATCAAAAATGGTTTAAAACGGAACAAAAAACTAAATAGCATTTAGCCTAAAATAGTTTTTGGAAGATATTGATTAAATTTAATAACTATTAAATAAGTCAAATAAAAAGAAATCATAGAGACTACTTCACAAGAGGAACTGTAGGAATTTATAAATCAAGGAACTCATTATAACTGGGAATTGTTATGTGTAGAACATTTTCTCAAGTGTAAGAATCTAATCTCTGTAAAAGGTACAGAATAAATGATTTGTTATACTTTTATATATGTTTGAAAAGTTTCATAATATAAAAATATGAAGTGTAATTAAAAGACATAAAACAAAATTGAACAAATGGAAAGGTTTACTATGTCCCTGGAAAGAAAAACATTAAGAAGTCCATTCTAAAAATAAGTAAATAAATAAATATATAAAATGCAGTGCTAGTTAGAATCCCAATGTGGTATTTTAGGAGGAGGGGACTTGTTTATAATAATATTAATATTTATTACCTAAAGTGATCTTGAAATAAAAGAGAAAAAGGATAAAGATCTTGACATTACAGCTATCACAACATCAAAACTGACAATACATGGAGCACAGGTTAATATTGTATTACTATATAAGTAAACAAGTTACTAGGTTACAGAAATATAGTATTTCATAAATAAATATTATTAAAATGAGAACTTAATATATAAAATGATGGTATATTTATTGGGAAAAAGAATTTTTTTTAAGTTCTGTTATTATTGGCTATACATCTGGAAGAAATAAAGTTGAAATCTATTTTATCTTCCATGTAAAAATTAACTTCAAATGAATTAACTATTTAAATATGGACAATAAAATAGAATAATACTGAGAAAGTTTAAAATTTAGAAATGTGTTTATAATATATATGTTTTGTCAAAGTATTATTAACCAAGAATGTAAACCCAGGAGCATAAAAGGAAATATAACTATAATTTACTGTAAGAAAATTGAATTTTTTAAACTTAAAAATAAAGTATAAATAATGTCAATAATAAGATAATAAATGTAGAAAAATATTTGTTACCAAATTGACATGTTAAGGCCTAATAGCAATCATTTATGAGCAACCTTCACAAATTGGCAAAAAAATGTAGAAAAGAGGAAGCAGATAATAGACACTTTATGATATCACAAATTGAAATAGCAATAAACATAAAGAGATGCTATAGTTCATTAGCAGTCAGGGAATAAAAATTAATGTGATATTGAATGTCAAGTTACCCCAGCAGAGTTCAAAATTTAAGAGAAAGTTATACACGTATACACTGTAGATATAAATGTGAAGTTTTCAATTTCTTGGAATAATGTAATCTGGCAACAACTACTGAAATTAAAAATAAATACATACTTGGATCCTGATCTTCTGTCATGCTTCAGAATCTATCGAAATCAAAGCACCGTTAATTTTTTAAATGTTTATAAGTACATGGATTTGATTCTAATAGTGCTAATGGTGAAAGGGTGAAGAATAGCATAATATATACATTAAATAATAAAATGCACACACTAAAGATGTGAAATTTATTTGGACAAATAAACCAGTATCCGTCCCCTTAGGGAGCAAACTGTTATAAGGTAGGTAGTCAAGTTGTCGTCTCCTTGACCTACTTCTATAAGCTACTTAGTGACATATGTGACCAGAGTGACTGCTCACCATGTGGAGACTGATAAGCCATGTAATCTGGCACACTCTGCAACACCCAGGAGTGATATTTACAGGGCATGGTAGGATGCAAATGAGCATGAAAAAAATTTAGAAGGACATTATATTTTTAACATCAATAACCTTGGCAGAAGTGAATTGAGTGGAAGAAAGAATTAGGAGATAAGAAAGAATGAGGCAAACAGAAAAGAAATGAAAAAGAGTGCATTTAATAAACACACAGATAATCACATATATTTGTTTATATATGCATTCACTTATATGTGTAATTAAAGGTATGACGTACAAATAGTTTTTAAAAAGTTAATAACTTACTCGCAGTTTGGCCATTTTACTCTCCTATTTAAATCCTTCATTGGCCTTCTATTAATTTTAGGATGAGGTCTAAATACCCTAAGATGGCCTATAGTTCCTTCCTGAGGACTCTCTGTCCTCATCTTTGGTTGCATCAGTTTATCCACACCAGATACTTTGCATAGCATGGCTAGGCCAAGGATTACGAAGCAAGAAAACTCACATGTTCATTTATTGATTCACTAACCTTTAGTCATATTTCAGCTGATTTAGAAAGGTGATTTTGAGAAGATATCTCTCTTCCCTTATTACAATTCTGGAGTTTATATTGTTCCAAAGAATGGTACAAAAAGGGCTCTGTGAATATGTAGATATTGTAGCACTCTGCTTACTAAAATTGACCAATCAACATGACCGCATTAGTTTTTGAAGTGTAATGTTTCTTTATTACTTTGAAGAAGTACATCTATGACTACTACTAATAAAGGAACATTTGGGAAATTCTGCCAGAATATAGAATTTTAGCATTCTTTCTAAACCTTGAATTAGTTGCTTTTAATTTTTTAAAACCAATTTAAAATGTCAACTAATTACCAAAACTTTGTGGGGTTTCTTTCTTTGTTTGTTTTAGAGAGAGAAGCAGGGAGAGAGGGACACAGAGACAGGAACATTGAGCTATTCCTGTGTGAGCTCTGACCGGGGATCAAACTGGCAACCTCTGCGCTTCAGGGAGATGTTCCAACCAACCAAGCTGTAAGGCCAGGGCTAAAAACTTTCATTGTTATGTATTTTATTATGTATGTAGCAGAAACTTTCATACAATACTCCCACAATGAATTGGCTGAAGGAATTCCAGAGATAGAACATGAGAGGAGGAACATTGCTCAAGGAGTATATGGCACATTCCTGAGCCCTCCACTATAATCAGATTTAGTTAGGAAGAAGGGAAAATAACCGTTCTCACTCCCTGGTTTGGTGGAGTGCCCAGAATATTGGCCTGAAGTCTATCTGCTTAAACAAATTGTGATATAGCAATTTAGAGGATTACTATTTAGCCACTAAAAAGAATGAGGCAGGAACACAGAGGATTATCATATAACCACCAAAAAGAATTTGTCATATCTCTACATACTGACATGAATCCATGTCTGGAAGACATTGTTAAGAAAAACTGTATTATTTGTTTAGAATTTAGTAAAATTTGTTGTAAATCCTGACCCTGGGTGAGTCAATTAACTCCAAGAAAAGATTTGTATTACAGTTGATCCAAGTTGGAATGAGGGGACATTGGTGAGTCTTATCAGGAGGCTAATCCTCCCAGATCAGAGACAGTGACTTACCTAAGGGCAATGACTTACCCAAGGGGCAAACATCATTCAGTTAGTACTGCCCAGATGACAGAATTCGTGCAAATTACTGAATCTCTCTGCATCTCATCCTTCCCTTAGTAACTGTTTCAAAGGATTGTTGTGGGATTATATGAGGTATTCCAGATAAAGCATTCAGTCACTCAGCAAGTGTTACCTATTATCATTCTCATTTTCATCATTGAAAAGTCAACACAAATTATAAAACTGATTCAAATTTAAGGCTCCTTATTGTGCCAAGTCTCTGTTTCTAGAAGGAGATGGCTTCATAAAGGTGGTGTCACCATGACCCCAAAGGTAAGGGTGTGTGGGCAAAAGTGGTGGAGAGGACTTTGAGTGGTGGTGGGCAGTTACCTTAGTGAACATCACAGTCATAAAGCCACATATAGAGACAGATTTTTACAAGTATCTTCCAGATTACTTCTCACTCCCAGAAGCCCAAATTGTGAATAACCTTATTGAAAAGAGGTTGGTTTTAATCACTGAAGTTTTCTTAGAACAAAAAAATATTTATTTCCTCCTAAATCATACAATCCAGTAACCACCGGACTTTCTGGCATGTTATTTAAAAAATCTTGATCAGCTAGCTATAATTCTCATCCTCATCAGTCCCTGAGAACAACGGTCCTTATTCAAAATGTTTTCTGGCTGCTAAGTTCATGCATATGAATATTTTCTATTTTATTTCTTCTTAAATATTTCAGAGGTTTATATATAAAACAAAAAAATTATTTCAAGGCATGAACTGTTTAAAGTACATAAATATAAAAATGGAAATGAAGCTGACCTGTGGTGGGGCAGTAGATAAGGTGTTGACCTGGAACACTGAGGTCACCAGTTCAGAACAATGGGCTTGTCCGGTCAAGGCAAAAACTAGAAGCAACTACTACTATGAGTTGATGTTTCCTGCTTTCCTCACTTTATCTCTTTCTCTATCTCTCTCTCCTCTCTTTAAAATTAAAGAAAAAAAAAAAGACAAAGAAAGCATATTTACATAAGCAAACTTTGTCTAGATTTGGGAGTTATTAAAGAATTTAAAAATAATATTCTGCTGTAAATGCAAGAATAATGTTAGGGAATATTCGAAAGATGTCAGTTTTCACAGATTTCTGCTAAGTAAGGAAAATTGGAACCATTAATATTGTCAGCTTAGTTGTGCCATTCTTGCCCCAGGTCCCCTTTCTTCTACTCTTGTTTGTCTTCAGCAGCGGTTGTCTCCAAAGTGCCTGTGGAATTTTCATAAGCTGAAGATTATTTTTCTCTTGCATATTTTATCAAAGTTTTAGAAGCACCTGCTTGTGCCAAATTAATTTATAAAATTATTGATAAATTCAAAATGTGTAGGTCCTCCGAATCAGGATGTGTCTCTGTCAGACTGGAAGAAGGTCTCTTAGAACTTAAGTCAATTTATTAATGTCAAAAAATCTAATCAAATCTTTTTAGGGTATAAAGCGAGTATAGATATTAAACTAAAGAATTTGTTCTTCATAACAAATATAACATTATTTTTTATTACAAAATTAAAATGTGAATAACTTTTAAAATTCACATGTGTTGTCTGACCAGGCGGTGGCGCAGTGGATAGAGCATTGGACTGGGATGCAGAGGACCCAGGTTTGAGACCCCGAGGTCCCCAGCTTGAGCGTGGGCCCATCTGGCTTGAGCAAAAAGCTTGTCAGCTTGGACCCAAGGTCACTGGCTAGAGCAAGGGGTTACTCTGTCTGCTGAAGGCCTGAGGTCAAAGCACATATGAGAAAGCAATCAATGAACAACTAAGGTGTCACAACGAAAAACTGATAATTGATGCTTCTCATCTCTCTCCATTCCTGTCTGTCTGTCCCTGTCTATCCCTCTCTCTGACTCTCTCTCTGTCCCTGTAAATAAATAAATAAATAAATAAATAAATAATTCACATGTGTCTTGGATCTTTCCCCATTACCTACCATTTAATCCATTGCTCTCAGTTTCCTTGAATTTGACTTGTATGGCTCTTTGCTTTGTTTCTGGACACTCAGTTTACAATCAAGACCCTGCCTTGGAGTTCAATATTAAATCCCAACATTACCAGGAAATTACCATTGTGGATACAGTGTGCAATCTGGCCTACCCCTTACCAGCCCTACTTTCTCACAGGAGGAACAACAAAAAAGTTATCTTTAACAAAATGAAAACATTGAACTTGGCTTTTTATTATTCCCAAATAACTGAGCATTAAAGGTATATGTCTTAGAGGAAAGGAAGTTTCTCTTTTCTCCTTTCTCTTCTTGCTTTCTTTCTTTCATGCTTTCTTCTTTCTTTGTTTCTAGTGATGTAGATAATTGTGGACATGCTAAGCTACATTATGGTCAACGAGGGTTATAAAATACTTTAGATAAATATGGTCTGTTGCTTACAGTGATTGGAATGTAACAATTGAACGTGCAATTCTGGAGGAATGCTCCACTTAAAAAGGCTGTCTTCGAAATTGCTGTACCACCCACTGAATATGAACAGTGGAATTTACACAGCAAGCCTCCGCGGCTTAAAGTGATCATTAGATGTGCATTAGATGTTCATTGCCTGAAATTGTCATGATGTTCCCCATAGTCACAGTTCCTTTTCTACTTACCCTTTCCTCAACTCCTACCTCCAATCTGTCACTGTTCTCCCCACAATTCTTCTCCTTCCAATACTGCCATTGTTGTGCCCTTAACCAATTTGTATCTTTCTCTTCTCATTCTATAGATGAGAAAGTGCCTGACCAGTGAACAAAACAGAGGAGGGTGCCCTGACTTCTAAAATAACCCACTCCGTTTCTTAGTATGTGTAAAAGTAAACTGCATTTTTTTTTTTCTGTTTGGGGAGAAAAGCTCTTTCAGGTCTAAATTCAAATAGATATATAATATTTGATGTTTTTAGAAAAACAAACTTTGTCAGTAAAGGATATTCTCTAATAGTATGAAAATAATAAAATTTTCTATAGAGTCAATATAATCAGCATGGTCTTGTTGAATAGCAAGTGACAGAAACTTACTTAATCTAATTTATTGTTTCAAATAAGAGAAAGGCCAAGGGGTGAGTTTTGTTTAAGTCAGAGGTCCCCAAACTGCGGCCCGCGGGCCAAATTGTGGCCACCTGAGGCCATTTATCCCACCCCCGGCCGCACTTCTGGAAGGGGCACCTCTTTCATTGGTGGTCAGTGTGTGGAGTACTGTATGTGGTGGCCCTCCATTGCTCTGAGGGACAGTGAACTGACCCCCTTTGTAAAAAGTTTGGGGACCCTGGTTTAAGTTAACCGTAGAATTAAGATTCAAGAAATTAAAAAATAAACCTAATTTAAGAATACTTATAGACGTCTCTCTCCCCTCCTCTCTAAAATCAATCAATAAAATATGAAGGAAAGAAAATAAAAAGAGAATACTTTCAGATTTAACAATAATTTGTGATGATAGTGTAGAAAGTCCTCAGACACCCACACCCAGTTTTCTCTATTATTAACATCTTACATTAATAAGGTATTTTGATCATGTCTAATGGGCCAATATTGATACATTATTATCAGTGAAAGTCTATTCTTTGTTTGGCTGCCCTTATTTTTTACCTAATGTCCATTTTCCCCCCCAGGATCCCATATTAAACTTTGTTCTCATATCTCTTTAGGTGCCTCTTGATTGTGATGGTTTCTTACATTTCATGACTTGCTTTTGAGAATGTGGGCTGTTTTGAGGACCACCTGTAAGGGATATTGTAAAATGTCCCTCACTTAAAATTTGTCTCATGTTTCTCTCATGACTACTTTGGAGTTATAGGTGTTTAAGGTTGTGTTCATTAGGTTTCTTCACTGGAAAGTTACTCTTCCCAGACCTTTCCATATTGTACTTTTCGGAAGGAAGTCTCCACACACAGTGCACACTTAAGGAGTTGAGTGTTAAGCTCTACTCCTGGAGTGCGGTGCATCTGCATATGTTATTTTAAATTCTTCACAGAAGATGTGTCCATTCTCCTATTTATTTATATGATCATTTGTTTCTATCAGTATGGACTCATAGGTATTTGTTTTATATGTTGGGTTATGCATGATGCTACTTTATTAATTTTGTTGCTCAAGCATGTTTTAGTTATATATATTTTTGAGAGCTCTTTCAGTTGGCTCCTGTATCTTTTTGATATATCCCCATATTTGTGAATTTTTGGGGGGAGCTCGGAATTTTTATTTTTGTCACTCTAAGGTTCTCCAGGTTCATTTTGTACATTCTCAGCCTAGTCTGAGATTTGGCCATTTATCTAATGGCCACAACTTTTATTGGAGAGTGGTATTAGAAACCAAGATATGGGTGCTAGGTGTGCTCATTGATATGGGAGTAGTATTGCTTCTAGGCCTTCTCAACTGATAAGTGCAAGGAAATATGCACATGTGAATACACACACACACACACACACAGATGCTTACACTAGAAATTCAAGTGATTTTGTCTGGACTGAGGTTTTCTCTTTCACCCTGGTCCTCCATGCTCATTTAATTCTTGGAGAGAAATATTCTTCATCCTTGCAAGGTAGCTATAGTAACTCCAGAAGTTAAGGTCAAAGAAACAGAGTGAGAGCCCATTTCCTGAATTCCCAACAAATTCCCAACAAGTCTCATTGGCTTCTTTTAGGTCGCATGACAACTTAGGAACTAATCAATGTAACAAAGCAAAACGAGATACTAACATTAGGTCATATTATTCTTATGGTCAGAGTAATGATAGTGTTTGAATTACATGGGTTAAAAACGTAAAATACAGATTTTCAAGTGGTTGATACAATAAAAGAAAGGGAAATATAGCCGAGTGTTTGAAAATGATAATTTCCACCATAGTCAATTACCACTACTTATATGAATTCTGGAATTCTAAAACTGGCTACCACTTGCTGTGAGGTTTTGAAAGAAAATAAAGTAGTTATGTTGTTTTTTTTTTTAAAAATATAATGTATCAGTAAATGGCTTGGGCTCTATTGAAAACAAATGAACACTCACAACTTCTGAAAAGTGAATAGTACTTTACTATATCTTTGTGTTTGGCTATTCACTGCTTTGAACCTACAAATGTGAAGAATGCATCCACTGTCAGATTATTTTCTGGTTTTGCTTTTAAAAGTAATTTCACTTTTACAAAAGTGAAACATTTAGGTTTGGAGTAAATAAAATCAGTTGTCCTTTGTGACTGTTGCTTCACTTTGTCGGTCACCATTTGTTTTCTTTATTTACCTCTTTCAGGAATATATTCAAAGATAAACTAGATAGCTTGCTGTTCATTCATCACAAATGTTAAGGCACTTTCTTTTATCCACTTCAAGAAAATTTGTAGTTTTTTTTTTTTTTAAGGAATAACTATCAGATGGAAGAACTATAACATAGCATTGAAACAAACCATGACTATGATTTGGGGTTTCTGTTGTTTTTTAGGAAGGCTTTCACATCATTTTTTAATTAAATCAGCAATTAACAAAACCAAAATCTCAATGGAAAATAATTATTTTTAAATTCATTTATTGCAAAGCCATACTAGCTTTAAGATACAAGCAAACCAAAAAGGGTCACTTTATTTTTGAATCTGAAGGCAATTATTGGTTCTGTTTATAATTAAGATTATTTTTGCTTTTATTTTATTGCTTCAAAAATATTACCCATCTGTTGTGTAGATCTACAGGTTTACAAAATGAAATGTTAAAGATGCTTCTAGTTTGAATTTTTAAATGCATTGGTGCTTAGGTTCCTGTGATATGTGTTCAAATTGTAGCTGAACCACAAATGGGTTTAAAATCCATGAAATACACATTAAATTGGAAACTCTAAATTTAAACTTTGGTATTTGAAACCATTAAAGAATTGAGCTTTCAGAATTAAAATAAAATTTTTTGAGAAGTGCAGTAATGATACATTTTGAGTTACTTTTTATATTATTATTATTTTTCACTCTTTTGACAAGACTCTTTTCCATCTCTCTCTTCTTTTTTTATTTTTAACAGTGACAGAGAGAGAGTCAGAGAGAGGGATAGATAGGGACAGACAGGAATGGAGAGAGATGAGAAGCATCATTCATCAGTTTTTCATTGCGACATCTTAGTTGTTCATTGATTGCTTTCTCATATGTGCCTTGACAGTGGGCCTTCAGCTCACTGAGTAACCCCTTGCTTGAGCCAGCAACCTTGGTTCCAAGCTGGCGAGCTTTTGCTTAAGCCCGATGGGCCCTGCGCTCAAGCTGGCGATTCGGGGTCCTGAACCTGGGTCCTCCGCACCTCAGTACCATGTTCTATCCACTGTGCCACTATTTGGTCAGGCTCTTCTCTACTTTTAAGTAGTGGATACTTGCCATGATTTCTTTCTTTTTTTTTATTTAATTTTTAATTTTTATTTTATTCATTTTAGAGAGGACACACAGAGAGAGAGAGAGAGAGAGAGAGAGAGAGAGAAAGGGGGGAGGAGCTGGAAGCATCAACTCCCATATGTGCCTTGACCGAACCAGTGCAGGGTTTTGAACTGGCGACCTCAGTGTTCCCAGGTCGACGCTTTATCCACTGCGCCACCACAGGTCAGGCCGCCATAATTTATTTCTTATGATTCCACTAAAATCCTTTCCTTTCTTGAGTGCTGAATATTTTAAAAAATACTTGGATTTTGTCTTTAAAATGTTCTTATATTTGTAAGTTTCTTATAAACACAAACAACATCCAATTTTGAATCAGTTATCACTTAATATTTTAAGTCAATTTTATTAGCAATTATTTATGGAAAATATTTTATATACTGATATGAAGATAATAATAAGTGCTGTTTACATATTTTATTTACTCATTATATTTCTGTAAGGTATACATTGCCTGACCAGTTGGTGGCACAGTGGATAGAGCGTTGGACTGGGATGTGGAGGACCCAGGTTCGAGACCCTGAGGTCGCCAGCCTGAGCGGGGGCTCATCTGGCTTGAGCAAAAAAATGAAGCTCACCAGCTTGGACCCAAGGTCGCTGGCTCCAGCAAGGGGTTACTCGGTCTGCTGAAGGCCCACAGTCAAGGCACATATGATAAAGCAATCAATGAACAACTAAGGTGTCACAACGAAAAACTGATGATTAATGCTTCTCATCTCTCTCCATTCCTGTCTGTCTGTCCCTATCTATCCCTCTCTCTGACACTCTCTCTGTGTCCCTGTAAAAAAAAAAATTAAAAAAAGGTAGACATTAATACTTTTGTTTTAGAGAAAAGGAAACTAAGACTCTGAGAGCTTAAATTAATTAAGGTACAGAAGAGCCAGGATTTAAACCTATCTGTAGAACATGACATACTACATTTAAAATTCAACAACAGTGTAACAGACAAAAGTAAAAAAATCAAAGTAAATATTAATTGTTCTGAGACACTTTCCTCCATGGTTTTCTCATGCTCTTATATGCCCTGCTGGGTGTGCACAGCGCTGACCACTCCTCACCCTGGTCATTTGTCAGTCTTGTGTTCACAGGAAACAACTTTGAAGGATGCGGTAAATGCCTCTCTTTGGAACAAATGGTAGGTTTTCTATGAAAACAAGGGAATACCCAATTTCAGAGTTCCTTTCCTGTATTTTCAGTCTCTTATAATTGTTGCTTGCAAGTAATGAGCACTCAGGATTTGTTTGATGCGAGGCATAAAGGACAAAGAGTAAGTTATTAAAAAAAAATTTCAGGAATGAATTCTCTAAATATTAAATCTGTGACCCCTGATTATTGAGAACCAAACCAAACCAACACAATTAACTTCAATAGAAACAACATTCATTTCTTTTTGTTCACTAGGTGCCTGGTGCGTTCTTCTTAATGCTTTGTTGTTTTACCTCTTGCAACAAACGTAGAGGTAGGTAATCATTTTTCATCAAGAAATGTAGAAGACAAATTTTTTTCAAAGAAAACAGCCCAGCATATGCTTGCTCTTGATATATACACAATATAAATCTGTAGAAGGTTCTATCATAGCAAAGGAATGGCTCATAATTAGGCAAATGTCATTTATTAGACATTATGTTAGGGCCATTTGTACCTCATAATTCTTAGGAAAGCGGTTTTACTTTGGCAAGAGTCAATGCTCCAAATACTATCTGAAGTCCCAGTGTATGAAATCAAAATCAAGACAGATGTTTAGATAAATGTTTTAAAGAAGCACAAGGATGGATTTGACTAAGTAAATCACCCTATTTCTTTTATCTTCTTTTCTTTTCTTTTTTATATTTTTTCAAAGTTAGAAAGTTAGAAATGGGGAGGCAGTCAGACAGACTCCTGCATGCGCCCCATAGGAATACACCAGCATGCCCATCTGGGGAGATGCTCTTCCCATCTGGGGAAACACTCTGTTGCAACTGGTGCCATTCTGCTCCTGAGGTGGAGGACATGGAGCCATCCTCAGTGCCCGGGCCAACTTTGCTCCAATGGAGCCTTGGCTGTGGGAGGGGAAGAGAGAGATAGAGAGAAAGGAGAGGAGGAAGGGTGGAGAAGCAGATGCGTGCTTCTCCTGTGTGCCCTGACGGTGAATTGAACCCAGGACTTGCACAGGCCGGGCCAACGCTTTACAGCTGGGTCAACCCATCAGGGCAATCACCCTATTTCTTTATTGCCAAGCATGTGAGGATGAACTAGTTTCCCGGGGTCAGTCTCTCAATCATGATTCATGATTTCTAGGACTTTTTTCCCCTCTCCAAGCACTGAAATAATCCTTTTTTCTAGAAATTTTCCCTGGGGATAATTGGGGCTCTACAAACATCTAAAACCCGGGGACTGATGATGGGCATGTTAAGAACCAAAAGAAAGAAAATTTAGGGAAGAAAACGAAGTAAAAACTAAAGGAAACCAAGATGCCTTGGTAAGAATATTTGTGTAATCCAAACCCACTGTTTCTTGCATCTATCTTATCTAGCACAGTCCAGAAGCTGCGTCCTCTCAGGGTAACTAGGCAATGACGTTGCCGTGGTAACCCAGGAAGCACAGCTGACACCAACTGGTAGCGCTAGAGCAACCCTTCCGTGCTCAAAACTGGCCTGGTTGGAGGGCTAAGGAAGGTCAAGCTCTCGCGAGAACTGCGTGGGTCGTTGGCAAGAGTCTTCGACATTGTTGCTATGGACGCAGTGGACCGGTGAGGGGCGGGGACCCAGAGCGCTTGGATGGCTGCTCAGCAAGGGATAGCCGCCTCGCCCCTGCGGGCTTTGGAAGAAGCATTGGGCATGGACTTGACAGCCCGGGACGCCGCGGACGTGGTGGCCACTCAGGGCACCTACTACCTGGAGCGTATCCTTCCCATGTATGCAAGGCCCCCAGCTGCGTGCCACAGTCACTGGTATTAGAGGGGAGCGCCCGGCGTCCCACTGGGGCGGGGGCGCCTTTTGAACCTTGTGGCTGCGGAGCTGGCGGAGAAGCTGCTGGACCTCAAGGTGGCGGCGCTGCCACGGAAATCTCCTGTTACAGCTACCACAGAATTTTCCGAGGTTACTGTTATGCGCGTGTCTGTTGGAAGACCTTCAGGATTCCATGCTTAGTAATACAACTTTGAATAAAAGTTTTGTGTGAAGCTGGCACTTCAAATTGATCCAACCCTCCTTTTGGCTTAGTGGTTTTCCTAAATAAGCCTCTCCCCCCCCCCCCCCCCCAAGCTTTCAGAATACTGTCAATTCTGTCGGAACAAATTTAGTAGTGGAAAAAGTCAGGAGATTAGGGAATAACTTGTCAACCTGTGCCTTTGGGTTTTCAAGGAGCTGAAGCTAGAATATCCAACCCGTGTCCAATGCTTAAATAATTTGTTTTGGGAGCATCAAGTTCCTGGATAGTTTAAATTCTGGCCATTTAATAATAACAGCTACCCTTCTTGTTTTTCTTTAGCAACTAAATGATATCCTGGTGAGCTGACAGAGGTCAGAGGTGTTGGGGAAAAAAAAAACCCCAGAAAATGAGCGATTATCAATGGTAATAAAAAAATTGAATAGCTGTATGTGGATAAGTAAGTTCAGTATTCGGTAAAATTTTTGATCCCCCATCCTCTAGGTATAAAGAATAAACCTACTAGAGAGATGGAGTGAGGGTTCATGAGAAAAAAAGATCTATTCATTTCTTTAAGCAGGTAGGAAGGGGATGGTTGTATGTTTTATTTTATTTTTGTGACAGAGAGAGAGACAGAGAGAGGGTCAGACAGGAAGGGAGATGAGAAGCATCAATTCTTTGTTGCAGCATGTTAGTTGTTCATTGATTGCTTTCTCATATGTTCTTTAACCAGGGGCTCTAGCAGAGTGAGTGACCACTTGCTCAAGCCAGCAAGCTTGGGTTCAAGCCAGTGACCTTTAGGCTCAAGCCAGTAACCATGGGGTCATATCTATAATCCCATGCTCAAGCTACTGAGCCCACAAAAAGCCAGCGACCTCGGGGACTCAGACCTGGGTTCTCTGTGTCCCAGTCAGACAGGCTATCTGTTTATTCTTAACAAGATCAAGGAAATTCCAAAATCTACTTTATATATATATATATATATATATATATATATATATATATATATATATATATATATATATATATATATATTTCCCACTAAAGTCTCTGCAGTTCCAATTCAAGACTTCAGAGACCCAGCAATGGTTCATTCTGTTAGATTAGGCAAACGGATTAACCTGTCTTGACTCGGGCTCAGTAAAGATCCCTGCTCTAGGGAGCTTTGAAGAAAGTAGTTGAAAAGATCAAAGAAAATATGTAATATTTTACTCGAGGCAAACATGGTTTTCCAGGTATATAAGTTTGAATAGTTGAAAATCAATTTGAATGGAATATGTGGGTGCTTTTGTGTCTTGATGTTTTATACTCTGTTTTTATAGCTCTTTCAAGGTTTTATTTTGTAATAGTCTTTTTAAATTAAAAAACAAGTCAACATTTCTTTCACAGTTACCTACATCAAGTCTAAAGTTACCCAGTGTCCTTGCTAGTGAATGATAACCAGGCATCTTAATATTTTTGTCAATATTAAAATGATTTCTATAACATATAATTCAGTTGGTAAGATGAGACAAATGCAATGAGGTAACTGCAAATATTTTTATAAAATAAATGGCACAACTTTCAACAATAAAAATCATGTTTACTTAATTGGCAAGGACTGTCACAACTGCCAACATATAGAATTTTGCATAAAACCTGTCTTAGGAAGACTTCTCTTGATAATCACATTTGCAAATATAAGTAATTCCAATTTATCTGAATTTTATTATCTAGTTTGTGAATTATTTAGGCCCTTCACATTTTTTTCCTCTCTCTTTGTTTGACTGACTACTATTTTGGGTTTCAACCAAAGAATAGTCAGGGGATAGCCAAGCTAAATATTTAACCAGTCAATTTTCCTATACTCAATGCAACGTTCAGGTAAGAGGTGTAGTCATGGGAGAGACTTTAACTCTTAGTTAAAATGAACTTTGAGGATCACATCTGAATGCCAATTATCCCTGTATCCCTGAGCTCTCTTAACATGCATAATTAAGAGTTGACTGTATAATGTTTGACATTGTTTCTTAAGGCAATTATGGTAGTTGCTGAAGTGAGACATTCTTGGGTTTAAAGTCTTTAGCAATCAAGTACTTTAGTTGAGCTATTGCAGTGGATAAATAAAAGTTTTAATATGCAAATGAATCAGAAATAGGATGTTCTCTACTTTGCATGCACACCTTATCATTTCTAATCTACTGCATTTGGTGTTGGGCTTTTGGACATCCTTCTTTATGACTTAGCAGATGAACACTAGACAACAGGCTATCAATATTGAGCAAGGCTTTGAAAGATGTTGACTGAAATTCTCCAGGAAATCAGTTTTGTTTTTTTCTTAACAGAAAGAACATATACAACACTAACATGGCTCAAGCTAGAAACATAAAAGCATAGCCCGGATTCATGGTGGGGGGAATGGCATCATTACTAAAGGCCCCACATTCTTTACAACAGGTTAGAGACTGTGTTCAGGAAAAACACTTCTTACCCTGACAACACGGCTTCCTTGTTACCTCCCAGCTGTAATAGTGCCACCTGTTGCTCTTCTGAAACACTTCATAATATCATTGCTTTTGTGTTCTAAACTTCCAAAAAATGAGATATAAACACATGTGATGTAGTTCTTATCTTATTTAGCCAACATGAGAGCTTTAAGAAATTTGGTCATGGAGTGCATAAATCCTCTGGAAAACTCTTCTTAAGAAAGGTATTTGCAGCATTGTGGAATATCAGGCTAGATTTTAACTAAGTGATCTGTAAAGAGCCAATTAGGTTGGTTGTCCTTTGTGAACGAATCCTTTATTAGAAATCTACAACTTGGGTGAGATTTTCAATTGCAGTAGTGATTACTGGCTGCCTGTTAGTATGTGGATATAGACATTTGGGAGTGCCCATTCCAGTTGGAAGATGCTGACTGGAGTGAATTATACTAAGAAAGCTAATGCTTGATTGATTTCGTTGATACCTGTCTACAGAAAGACCTTGTTTGAGAAAGAGTCATGGAATACATAACTAGGAAAGTGGAGCCCACAAAGAGTTTTTGTTGTTGACCCCCCTTTGTGATGATTCTCTGCTCCCCTAATTAGCTTTTGACTTTTAAAGCATCTTTCTAGGCATTCTAACACTAAGAGTGTGGTTTCTTAGATTGAGGCCCCGAAAAGGTGTCCTCGGGCCCCAACAGCCATCTCTGAGCAGCCGTTTCCAAGGACTGAGTAGGTTAAGGTGGTCTGTGAGGCAGCTCCAAAGTTAACTGCTTCTGAAAATGCAAACTGAGGAGTGCAGACCCTGAAATGCATTGACCATCGTCAGCCAGTACCCATCTAAGGGGCATGCTTGTGGTTTAAGCGACATCCCTAGGCAATCTTTCATTGCAGTAGTGTAGTGTTCACTGATAGTTTAATTAAAATGGAACTTCTGTCATTTAAAAATATTTTATTGTTCTCTTTCACATTTTAAAAAAGTTCTCAGTTGTTACTTGTCTAGAATGTAAAGTAACATAAGCGAGGAGATATTTGTAAAATCCTTAATAATCATTACGTACTCAAGTTGTATATTTCTTATTATCATTGGAAAACTGAATTTGCCCGTGGGTGCTTGGTTGTACCTTACATATAGTCAGATGAAAGGATAGATCATCTCAATGTAGAATCTAGACCAAGATGCATGTTTCTCAACCCAGACTGCCAAATTGTTCATGCAGGAAAGTCACAGCCTATTTGGAGAGAGAAAATTGTGTTTTGTTCTGTGTGCTCTAGTTATGGCAAACTTGAATGTGCACATGAACCAAAGATGCGGATCTTTAAATGAAGGTTCTATCTCAGTGAGTCCGGGTCGGAGCTGCGGCTCTGCGTTGCTAACAAGCTCCCAGGTGCTGCTGGTAAGAACTGTAAGAGGAGAAACAAGGCTGTATACAAATATCCTAACCTTTAACCTTTATGTAGAGTTGTTATCTTTGGGTCTCCTGGCTTACAAGTTGGAAAATTTATACCACCACCAACTGTGAGAACTATGAGTCTTAAATGTTGAAAGAAACTTACTTTTTCACTTTCTGAGAAAGATGTGCAGTACCTTCTAGGGCAAGGTTGGCCAATACATTTCCATTCTTGGCAATACTGTTGCGATGGTAGTGGCCTCCTGGTACGTGGTGTTAATAAGAATTCTGTGGCCTAATGAAGACTAGATGGGAAAGACTGCAGGAGGCAAACAACAATGGGGAAAGTGGCAGCAAAAGTGCCAGTCACTGCCCTCCTGTGGTTTGTGTCATTCAGTTAACTTTATTTACACTGGAATTCCTAAGAGAGTAAACATGACTGTGATGCTTGCTCTTTACTGTACTTTTCTTTCATTTCAATTTAGTAAGTAAAATGTTGATCATGGTAGATCCAGCCTAGATTTTAGATCACCTCTGTGTACGTTGGCTTTGCAATGATGGCAAAGATTAGAAAGCCATTTCTGGCCAGAGCAGCTTTGGGAAACCATGTCAAATATAATTAGCTGTATGGTTCACTCCAGTTCTTTCTACGATGCTGCTGCTGGCAGTGATGACTACCTATACATGCAGTAGTGGAAGACTCTAGTATGTGAGGAACTTTGTGTGCTGCTTATATCTGAAAATTGTTTCTTTCTTACTGGCTGTGGTCCATTTGCAGAACCTTGTCTGTGACAGCATCATACCAACGGGCACCTCAAGCTCTGCTTCATTAGACCAGCTGGAGTACTTCTCTGAGGTGTCTTGTGGTTGTGTCTTTCATTGCACTGTGATGTGGGTAGGGCTCCCAGACAGTTTCAGTGCAGAGGGTATATCGGCCTAATTTCTGAGAGGGTCTAGGAGGTCAGGATCTGGTGAAGATTCTGCTAGTGTAGAAAGCACCATTAGTTCACCCATGGTGATCGAGTACCAGGGAGCTGATTCATACTATGCAAACTCACAAATACTATTAAATCCCTTCCAGGGCAAGTAGAGATGTGGAGGGGTGGGACCCTAGGCTGAGACTCTGGGACACAAAACCTGCAGTGTTATTTATGGACTGTGGCCACAGTCCATGGAGGAAAGGGGACCAACAGACAAGAGCAGATTAGGAAACCAGGCACACTATTAAGTGTCAAGTCAAACTCAAATGGGAAGAAAGTCAAGGACCAGATCTGAGGGGAACAGGGTAGGAAAAAGTGAATTCTGGAACTGGAGTTCAGTGACACTCTAGAGGAATACTAAGTAGATAAAGGGAAGGGACCTTCATAAGGGCTCAGAGTCAGCTTGGAGTTAAGAAACTGATTTTAAGCCCGATGCCCACTTGTTCTGTAGCAGGAAAATGACTGCCTGAGCATCTGAGCACTGTGACTAGCTTAATCGTATGGACAGTTCCTGGAGAGTAGGATCACCGAAGAGACGATCTAGATTACAGATGAGAAAACTTTCCAGTATAAGTAGAACCACAGTCAAGGTTTTATCTTTCAGGCAATCCTGATGAATTGTCTGTTTCCACTCTGGCAGTTCTGCTTCTAAAGTAGTGTTTTTCACACAAGTTATTCTGTCAGATTCTGGTTTATGCTGTCTTTCTGGCTGTCCCGAGAGCCAAGGGGATCAATCCATAGTGTCCTCGTCATGAGAAACTGGGAGTGTAATTTAATCATGCTTTGAAGCCAAAACTGCTGTATATCTGCTGAGAAACTCATCTGTTTTCACTGGATGGCAGTTGGATTGATATCTGATAACATCCCCCTTTTCACCCTGACTGCTGAGAAGCTTAGAGCCAAACTTGTGGTTTCATTTGACAAAATTCATGAGACCTATGGCATGTACTTTATCTTATTCTTTATCTGTACCTTTATCTTATTTATACTATTTCTCTTTTAATTTTTGTATTCATTTATTTTTATATTTTTAATGTACGCATATTTGTAAACTGCGACAGAATCATTTCAGGATTTATTCATGCATTTGTCCATGTGTTGCTAGCTAGCCATCCAGATAGCAGATCCATACCAACATGTGTGCCAAAGTACATGTATTTCATCAGCAACATTGCAACGTCACATTTCACCTGAGTTGCTTCTGGGAAGGTTTTCTGTTCAAGTCATATTGTGGATGCTAAAATATCAATCACGGAGGATACTGGTTCCTATTTGGGGTATTTGTCCTTTTCCTGATATGTTGTTCTATTAATTTCTTGCTCTTGGTTAATTTGATCTTTTGGTCTGCAACTGTTTTATACTTCTTCTTCCTTTAAGATCTTCACATTGAGCTATTCAGATGATTTGATTTAGCTGTTGGTACTATAATTCCTAAAGATTTTGATAAACAAATAGGCGACAGTCAATTACCTAGGACAGTGGTGGGCAAACCACGGCTTGTGAGCCACATGCACCTCTTTGGCCCCTTGAATGTGGTTCTTCCACAAAATACCACCTGCGGGCATGCAGGTACGTGCAGGGGGTTTTGGGGGAAGTGCCCGATTCATGCATGAGTTGAGTGAGCATGTGGCTCCCCTTTCCACTCCCCCTTTCCCCTTTCTAATCACCTTTGCCCCCACCCTTTTCCCCTCTCCTTTCCAATGTAATCACAGCCTCAACTTTCACACTCTTCACTTTTCAGGTGGGGAAAACAAAGCCCAGAGAAGTTGGGAACCGGCCAGTCTCAAGGCTAGTGGGAACCACAGAATACCTTCTGTTTTTTTCCCTGGGCTGGGCAGTGGTCGGCAAACCGCGGTTCACAAGCCACATGTGGCTCTTTGGCCCTTTGAGTGTTGCTCTACCACAAAATACGACGTGGGCAGGTGCATAGGTACACGTGGGGGTGTCGGTTGGTCAGGCCATGGGAGACACGCTGTAGGATGCGCAGTGCGGGGGAGGCACATGCAATTCATGCAGGAGTTGAGTGAGCATGTGGCTCACCAGCCCTGGTTTGCCAACCACTGACCTAGGATATTGGCAAAATTGCGTATTCTTATTGTATCCCTGTAGTAATAGTATGGTGGAGTAGAAAATTCTTGGCATTTGTTTGCAAGAAACTTTGTCACTCATATCTATGTGATTGAGGCAAATCTGTGTGTGTGTGTGTGTGTGTGTGTGTGTGTGTGACAGAGACAGAGAGAGACAGAGAGAGGGACAGTTAGGGACAGACAGAAAGGCAGAGAGATGAGAAGCATCAATTCTTTGTAGCGGCACCATAGTTGTTCATTGATTGCTTTCTCATATGTGCCTTGACTGGGGGGCTACAGCAGACCGAGTGACCCCTTGCTTAAGTCAATGACCTTGGGTCCAAGCTGGTGAGCCTTGCTCAAACCAGATGATCCCACTCTCTAGCTGGCGACCTCGGGGTTTCGAACCTGGGTCCTCCGCGTCCCAGTCTAGTGCCCTATCCACTGCGCCACCGCCTGGTCTGGCTGGGGCAAATCTTTAATCTCTATGATTTTTTTCAATTTAGTGATTACTGTATCTATGGCATTCAATCTCACAGGGTTGTTATGAGAATTAACATGGTTATGTCTCATGGGACAATACGTTTTAAGCTTCACAAAATGGTAGTTAGTTTTTCTTAGTCTCCTTTGATTGTGTAGAAACAGAATAGTTCAGTAGTGATTAAAATTTGTTGTTTAGAATATATTCTGGGTGGAGTACACTGGTGGTGTTAGATATTCCTGAGTTTTCTAAATAAACCACTTTCCCCAACTCTAGTGTCTGTTTAGCAGCCTTAGCTTCCGTGTTTCTTTCTCACAGTAATCTTGCATCAGTTGCTTTACTTACAGTTGTAAAGTCTATTCAGATCATTATAGATTATTTACTTTTCTGTGGGTTTTATTTCTTTATGGTATGAACAGAGATGAAGCACAGCATTGCCTTTCTGGAGACTTAATGACAAGTGATTTCTTACAGAATCAATTTCTAGTAGATGTCTGTCAGAAGGGAGAATACTTTTTTTTTTTTTTATATATAACAAAAGAGGCTGGCTTCCTGTATCTAATACTTGGGAAATTTTATCTCCTTTAGTGAAAATTTGTCAGATAAATATAAATTTTGAAAAGGAAAAAGATATAGAATATCTTTTATTCATTTATCTTAATATTTGGGGGAATTGGGCCATGGGAGAGTTATGAGACTTTTTTCTTGGGTACTCATCTCTTTCTAGAACATGGAAAATAATAACAACGCTGTATAACCTTTACTATACGCCATGCACTGTCCTAAATGATTTGCATATGTTAGCTCTTTTGATACTTTTGAAACCCTATAAAGTAGTATATAGTAGCCAAATGATGCCCAATGATCCCCACCTCCTAGTGTAAATGCTCTTGTATCATGCCTTTACATACTGAATAGGGTTGACCTGTGTAACCAATAGCATATTGAATAAATGATCATGTGTGACTTCTGAGGCTGTTCATAAAAGATATTGTGGCTTCCACTTTGTTTTCTTAGATTGCTTATTCTGGAGGTAGCTAGCCATGATGTCTTCAGGAGGTTTGAGAAGCCTGTATACAGACGCACACGGGAAGGATCTGAGTCCTCCAGACAACAGTATCAGTGGACCTTCAGAAAGTAGAATCCTGTTGCCTCTGTTAGGTCTCCAGGTGGTAACAGCCCTGGCTGCCATCTCAACTGAGACCTCATAAATGACTCCAAATCAGAATCCTTTAGCTTAGCCACTACTGAATTCTTCTTGATCATAGAAACTATGGGATAATGGATGCTTATTTTCTTTTTTTGTTTGTTTGTTTTTGTGACAGAGACAGACAGAGAGAAGGACAGATAGGGACAGACAGGAAGAGAGAGAGATGAGAAGGGATGCTTATTGTATTTTTTAAGTCCAGAGTTTTCGGGAGTTTGCTACATAGCAATAAGTAAAAAAATACTGATTTTGGTAACTAGAAATGAGGTTCTAACATAAGAACTACCTTAATGTGTCAGATTGACTTTGTAACAGAGCACTGGGCAAATTTGGAAGTACTTTAAATAGAATGTGAGTAAAAGGTAGATACTTCACTCCTGGTACTGCAGAGGACTAACTGCAGGTATGCACATTTTTGGGGGTGTGTGTGGTTGTTTAGTCTACTTTTAATTAGTTATTATTTAGCTTAAATTACTTTTCACCATATTTTTGAAAAAGACACTTACGTATGACAATAGAATACTGGCCTTTTGACAGATATCTGGTTCCTGAGAGTTGGTCATAACTGAACTAGGCTTAATTGTCTCCTCAAATAATAAGGCAGACACTACAGAGTTTCTGCTTATGATGGGGCTGCGTAAAGAGAAGGTATTATCTATATGTAGAGGTTGAGAACCTCTTAATGTGGAAAAGAATTGGCAAACACCTCAAGTGTTTACATGCGCAGAAAACCCGTGCAGAACAAGAGAGGTAGTGTAATATAGTGAAACCTGACTTCTGGGCTAATTCCCAGCTTTATTAGGTCCTAGCTGTGCAGTCTTGTGCCTTTGATCTGTAAAGAGGAGATAATGAAGGCTCCAGCCACATAGTTAGGATGGGAATGAAATGAGTTAATACATGTAAAACCCTTAGGACAGCATCTGGCTTCTATTAAATACCATGTGTTATCAGTTCTTGTTACAAACAACATAAGTTATTATATACACCTTCAGCTAACACTTGGAAGACAGAATAACAAATATTTTTTTATAACCAACAGCAAAATGAAAACTAGGCTAATGTCATTTTTGATTTTCATAACCATTACTGTGCATTAAAGTGTTTAATTTCATACCTTTTAAAACTGGAATAGCCAAGTCTGTGCATTTGAAGAAAAAAATAAACCTACCAACCAAAAAAATAACTGTTGGAAGTTTTTATTTATAATTAGACTAACATCATTTAAAAAGTCTTACAACAATGCTGTTAGAATTTTTATTAGAATCATTTCTGATATTATAATGCTTATTCTTGATAATTTTTGAACTACTAAATTATGATTACTATATAGTTTAAATACGTTTCAATTTAGCTGCCTTTCCTGAAAAGAGAATTTAATTTTCAAATTGAGAAATGGATGCAAAAATTGGAGATTTTAAATAAATTTCATTGATAAAAGCTTTGATATGTATTATCTCACCAAGGTGGTGAGATAGTTGAATCTAATGCTGTATTTCAATGTCAAGTAAATTTTTCTCTTTTAAGTGAGAGGAGAAAAGATACTGAGACAGACTCCCACATGTGCCCCGACTGGGATCCACTTGGCAAACCCTGTCTGGAGCTGAGACTCAAATTAACTGAACTATCCTCAGTGCCTGAGGCTGACGCTCAGACCAGTGGTGCTATCCTCAGTGCTCAGGCCAGCACTCGAACCAGTAGAGCCACTGGCTGTGGGAAGGGAAAGGAGAGAGAAGGGGGAGAGGGAGGAAGAAAGAAGCAGATGGTTGCTTCTCATGTGCTATAACGGGAAATGGAACCTGGGACGTCCATATGCAGGGCTAATGCTCTCTCCACTGAGCAAACTGGCCAGGGCCAAGGTCAAATAAATTTTAAATGTAAGGATTGTATTCCATGTATTTTAAGATATATACACTTGACAAGATGTTTAGAGGTCACCATAGCTGAAGCATCTGAAGATGAATGTGAATATGAAGAGGTAATTTGTTCATTTTTGATGTTGTGTAAATGCTTTGTTTGTTTTTGAGAAATATTCTACTTACCTATTTATTTATTTATTTAATTTATTCTTTAAGATGAGTTAGTTTGTCAACTGATTTTAACTAATCTTAGCTGGTTAAGTGTGAGGTGTGAAATTCTATTTAAAAATTTAGATTGGCCTTTTTGGGTTTTCCTGTTAAGTGTCCTTCCAAGTCACCTCCTTGTCACCTGCCTATGGCTCTGTGGTACAGACTGCCACCTCTGTCTAATGGACACTCACTGTCATCCAGTCTTCTCTTGACTGGGTTTCCAAAATGTCTGCTACCTAGCTGGAGTGCAGGTCCCGTGCTTCCTTCCAGCTTAACTACACTTCAGTCTAATGGGGTTACTGTCTCACATCGCTCCTTTAAATCACTGTTCCAGTGGGATCTAGCACCACTTCTGAGACTTGGGGCATAGAGACACTCCTAGAAGGCAGAGGCTGTCAATGGAACTGTGTAGATGCAAGCCTGGCAATGTTTGGCCTGGGCAAGCAAGAAATAAGGCAGACACAGAACACAGGCTTTTTGTTACTGTTGGTATAATATAGAGAATATTGATACATACTACATGAAATTAATGAATGAGTTAAATATAATTATAAAGGGCTTAATACTGTGATCAGCACATAAAAAGCATGTGATAAGTGTTAACAATGACTGATATTATAATTAATTTGGATACAATTTTCTTAGAGCTTAACATTCAGTCAGTGAGTTTTATTTTAAAAATAAACTTGAGATTTGTAGTTGTTAGTAATAGATATGGAAAAATAATGGGAGAGAGAAATCTGGGATGAGGAGAAAATGGTGGCCTTTAGATGGCCTTACATTTTTTTCAGCCCATTTGTTAGTCTATACATTTGTCATTATAGAAAAAAGCAGTTGCCCATAAGCTCATATCGAGTGTATTAGAAATGACATTGAGAGATGTTTAAAAGAAAGTCAGAAAGCTTCCTGCTTATTATTTATTCATTTTTCATAGATCTCCAAAGTGACATGGTGTCTTACATAAAATATACTATTTCTTTGATCCTTTGTTTTATGAGAAAAAATCAGTTCCGAAATGAAATAATGTATTTTTATATTCTTACTAACCCTTTCTCTCTTTCTCTTTCTCGGTGATTTAGATACCAGATGACAATTTTAGCATTCCAGAAGGTGAAGAAGATCTGACAAAAGCAATGCAGATGGCCCAAGAATGGCTTACAGATACTCAAATTTTGGTGAGAATTTTGGACAGAACTGTAGTCTGTAGTTTAGCAGTGATAACTTTTTATGTGAACTTTTGAAAGTTGTGTGCATTTCAAGTACTTCATTTCACTTACAAAACGCAGCCCTGTCACCGTGATGTCACTTTCCCTTCTATTTCTCTATAATCAAACCTTCACTTTAAGTAACTTGCCCTATTTACTCTCTTCGGCTGTCATTTCTCACAGTGTGGTTGGTCACTTTTGCACGACTTTGCGATACAGGCTTTCCCTTAGAACGCTGCCTAGTTAATAGCACTGGAGATTAACCCGGCAATACTAAGAATTGGCAACACTGCGCTACAGAATTTAATATTGTATATGGATCCTACCTTCTGTTTTGTAAGCATTCTCTCTCTTTTTCTTTTCATGGAAGTATTTAGCTCACAAGGAATGCTTAATATGCTATGCTATTTTTCTTGTGAGGCTGATGAACTAATTTTTCTAAAGAATATGGTGGGAGATGCTTTCTGATTACAATAGTATCAATTAATAGTACATAAAATGATGGCGTTCCTGTAAAATTGAGAAATTACTTAAAAGCTGAGAATAATCTAATGAAAAATATCTTAAAATGTTTTATACCAACACTAATTAAGAAGGATGCTTTTTAAAAATGGTATAATCTTTTTTTCTACCGAGAAGTGTGAAGGAAATTGTGATACTCTTATTTAGTTACAGTTTTGACTTCCTCAGTGCTGAATAGTATATGATAGACTTCGCTCCATATTCTGCCCTGTGTCAGTCTGCCCAGGCATCCACCTTAGAGAGAACCCTGATTACAAGCGCCATTTTAACAACCGGTTCCTCAACAAAAAATTAGATATGAGATCTGTAGAACTGGTGTAAACCAGCTGAATCCCACCACTGACTATGTACCATTCATTTGTATTAGTACATGGTAAGGTAGATATGGCTAACATAGCACTTGGTACATAAGAGGTCCTAAATGAATAGCATTTGAGTAAGTGAATGGATAAATGAATCATTGAATGAAAATATGACCCAAACTGTATTTGCTTCTTTGTATCTGGTATCATGCTGGAATGTGTTTATAAATCCGAAGCTGAATCCAAGGTGGACAACTGAAGAGGACTACAATGGAGTAGCTGTCATATCTACTGAATCAAATAGCAGTAATTCTTCAATATCAGTTTTTCAGAAGCTTCCTTTCATCATAATCTTGCAAGAGTTAACTTTCTAGATTTCTGGCATCTGTGTAGCTGGTTGACTCTTAATTAAGTTCGGTGTACCTCTTTCCTGAGTTCTTTGGAGGAACAATGCCAGGCATAAAATACACAAAAATTGCCCCACAGCTTTTAAAATTAAATTAGGGTTCATTTTATGATAAGCACATCACTTGTGTATTTTTAAATTGTATTTTATTTCTGTAGTGTTTCATCTTCAAATACTAACTTTGAGTTCTGCCACGGGCTTTCTGTTTCAAAGAATATTTGTTGCTTATGAAACCAACTTCCTTTTCTTATGTTCTGATTACATCAGTTTATAAATAAGATATATTTTTTCTATTTTATATGATATAGTACTTCCTATTCAATTAAGACTTTTAAAATTTTAGATTGCAAGTTAAAGGTCATTATGTTAGGGAAGTTAAATATAGTTAATTACCACTCACAAAAATTCATATGTAGCGATAATATATCCCCTAATTTTTGTGAGCAGTATAGTTGAAAAATAGTTAAAAATTGAAGTAGGTGAAATAATTGAAAGTTGGAAATAGTCTTTTTTGTTAACTCAATTGATAAAACTTTATTGAATAGTTGACATTTAAATACATTCTTATGATTTTCATTGTATGCTAGTATATAAATAAAAAATTTGAGGATTGATAGCATGTGTTATTTCATAAACTTTAAATTGTGTATGTCTTACAGTATCAGCTTCCTTAATGGACCCGATGGTTTTGAACCCTAAAATAAAATATAATTTTGTTATATTTAAAGTGATTATTGGAAAAAAATTGAATTTATCTCCCCTTTGCTTCAATCTCCAGTGTCTCCACCCTCCCTACCTGCCTTTGCCTTCTTGACATGCTTCCTGTCTAGCTTTCCAATCTTCTCTTTGGCCCTTTCTCCGAAAGTCCTTGGGTTTGAATGGACTTAAGACTCACTCCTGTCTTTGCTTCTGATGTGTTTTTCTTTTTTGCCTTTTCATCCTCTTTCATTGACTGAACTTCCTCTTATTTTATAAACTCCTACCTGAGCATCCTTAACAAAGCCTTTATTCACCTACTCCAGGCAAGTGAGGAGCTTTTCTCCTTTATCTCTTACTGAGCAGCTCTCTATTGTTGCACTCATCACACTATCTAAAAATTTATGACTTTCATAGATAAAACTAAGCTAGCTCTGCCACCAACAGACTTTTGGTCACATGCGGGTGGAATATATTTTTATAATTTGACAATCTTCAAAGTGAGACATAATTTACTAGGTAGTAGAGTGCTTACTTTTTTTGGCACTTATTCTGGGTACTTTATTAACTTCATCATTAAATTAGATGTATAACTGAGATTATAATTGAGATAAAAGTACAGTGGAAGATTAGAGACAGTTTTTAGTATTTGTATCAAGTACATTTAGAAAGAGAGAGAAAAAGAAAACATTTATTTAAGAGAGCAGGTGACTACCAGGTATTTTGCAACCACACATAGCAGCGTGCACACAAGCAGGACCACAGGCATCTTAAGAAGCTAAAGTAGGTTCATTTCTCTGTTTTCTCCTCCCATGTTTCTGATTCCTTCAACTATCATCCATCTAATTCTATAAAATATCATGTTCAAATTTATTGACCAAGACATTATTTATTATTGTATAAATATTTATACAGTTATATAAAATTTATATAAACATTGATTACTTTATAAGTATTCCAAGGTAGTATTTATCATTGTATAATGAATGTCTGCCTCCAGATGTGTTATGCCTTCATCTTATAATTATATATAACCTTCCACTGCAGTGCAGAGACTTGAAGGCAAGCACGCTGCATTCTGCTAAGTTGGCATCTCTCATGATGTTTTATATAGGGTCCTGAATATAATCAACATTGCTGTATAATATCTTTTAAAAATACTACTAGAAAAAGGATTTAAAATTATTCTGCTGAAGTTTTTAAAAATATATTTTAAAATCTTACTTATTTCAGGAATTTTCTGTAACCCCCCAAATCTGCTTCAACTAACCACTATTTTGAATGTTGTAGCGCCTACAAGTAATTACCACCAGCGTCAAATTACGTAAAGTGCATTTGAAAAGAACTTTTCAGGGCAACACTGATTCTTTTTTCCTCAGTGTATTTCTGTGGACCCAATCTGTGTGCTCTGTGTAACCTAGTATGTCACCATTACCAGTGCAGGGAGGAGAACCAGGAAGGAAAAGTTGTGGCTGAGTTTCTGTGTGTGAAGCCGGATTGGTCTACCCAAAGATGACCAGTTTAGATTAAGAGGTTCTTGTCAGTGAGAAGGAAACGAATACAGTCTGGAGACAACAATGCTGTTGATATTTTAAAAGAATCTACCCATTATTTCATTTATTTTGTACACTGACTTATGTGATATAAGTAGTTTGTACGGCTGCCTTGATTTCACTTGCTGAAATATCACTATTTTTCTAGTTTGGGTGCTAGCAAACTTGTTCTCTGAAGGGTCATATAGTAAATATTTTAGTTTTTTTTTTTTTTTTTTTCAAGGACAGAGAGAGAGTCAGAGAGAGGGATAGATAGGGACAGACAGACAGGAATGGAGAGAGGTGAGAAGCATCAATCATTAGTTTTTTGTTGCCGTCACAAAACCTTGGTTGTTCATTGATTGCTTTCTCACATATGCCTTGACCACGGGCCTTCAGCAGACCGAGCAACCCCTTGCTGGAGCCAGCGACCTTGGGTCCAATCTGGCGAGCTTTTTTGCTCAAGCCAGATGGGCCCACATTCAAGCTGGCGAGCTCGGGGTCTCGAACCTGGGTCTTCCGCATCCCAGTCCGATGCTCTATCCACTGCGCCACCGCCTGGTCAGGCAATATTTTAGGTTTTGAGGGTCATAAAGTAGGTCTGTTGTAACTACTCAGCTCTTTCATGCAAAACAGCAGCAACCATAGACAATATGTAAACAAATGGTGCTGTCTGTGTCTTAATTAACTTTATTTATAAGAACTGTTAGCTGACTCCTCCTGTAATTGATAGAATTATTATTATTATTATTTTATTTTTAAGATCAAAGGAGGGGAGATAGTGAGGCAGACTCCTGCATGAACCCCAACCGGGACCCACCCAACAACCCCATCTGGGGATGATGCTCAAGTACCGAGCTATTTCTAGCACCTAAGGCTGATGTACTTAGACCAATCCAACTATCCTCAGCACTCAGGGCCACGCTGGAACCAACTGAGCCACTGGCTGCAGGAGGGGAAGAGGGAGAAAAAGGAGAGGGAAGAAGGTGGTAAATGGTTACTTCTCTTGTGTGCCCTGACTAGGAATTGAACCTTGGACGTCACTATGCTGGGTAGACACTCACTCTATTTACTGAGCCACCAGCCAGGGCCATGATGGAACTGATATATATATATTTTAGCAAGAGAGACAGAGACACAGAGAGGGACAGATAGGGATAGACAGATGGGAAGGGAGAGAGATGGGAAGCATTAATTCTTTATTGCAGCACCTTAGTTGTTCACTGATTGTTTTCTCATATGTGCCTTGACCAGGGGGCTCCAGTCAAGCCAGTGACCCCTTGCTGAAGCCAGTGACCTTGGGCTCAAGCCAGAGACATTGGGCTTTAAGGCAGTGACCTTTAGGCTCAAGCCAGTGACCATGGCATTATGTCTTATGATCTCATGATCAACCTGGTGACCCCATGCTCAAGCTAGAAGAGCCATTGTTCAAGCCAGCGACCTGGGGGCTTCCAACCTGGGTCCTCAGCATCCCAGGCTGATGCTCTATCCACTGCACCACTGCCTGGTCAGGCAATTTCCATTATGAAATAGTAGTGCAAGCCTCTTCCATTGCACATCATTTACTCCATAATGTTTCTAAAAATCAAGAGATTAAAATTATTGTATAGGCCTGACCTGTGGTGGCACAGTGGATAAAGCGTCAACCTGGGAACACTGAGGTCACCAGTTCAAAACCATGCACTGGTCTGGTCAAGGCACATATTGGAGTTGATGCTTCCAGCTCCTCCCCCATTTCTCTCTTTCTCTCTCTCTCTCTCTCACTCTGTCTCCTCTCTAAAATGAATAAATATAAAGAAATTAAAAAAAAATATTGTATAGTATTTCTTTTTATAATGGTAATTAAAATCTTTTAAGTCTATACATTTCTTCTTTTTTAAAAGTATTTTGTGATATAGAAAGGGCAAACTGACCTTATTTTTTTTCCGGACAATCCAATCACACTCTTGCCTCCAGGCCTTTGTACTTGTTAATGCTATATTTGGAAACTCTTCTCTAGATTCATGGTCTGATGTTACTTTATCAATGAAATCTTTCCTCAAGCTACATACATAGCAGCTCAGTTCCACACACATTTTTGCCCTACATGTGGTTCTCCCTAGCTTTAATTCCCTGCTTTTTCTTAGTGACACTTAGTACCACCTTCCATACCATGTATTTATAAAGTGGCTTCAGGCTTGGCTGATGGTGCAGTGGAGAGAGTGTCCTCTCGTGCTGGCGTGGGATCAATTCTGAGGTTGCTGGTTTGAGCCCTGGTCAGGGCACATATGAGAAGCAATCATTGGAACAATGAGTGGATGCTTTTCTCTTTCTCTCTCTCCCTGTCTGCCCATTGATGTACTCTCTCTCTCTCTTAAGCAAAGTGGTTATTGATTTTCTGTCTCTGGCCACTTGGTTACTAGCTATGAGGACCAAGTCTTATCTGTTTATATCACTGCTTTATCCCTAGTGATTATCCTTAATTATCATCCATCTCAACAATAAGAGTTGGAAAAAATGAACAAATCAGTGAATGAGTGAATGAATCAATGCTGTTAATCAGAGGTTTGACATTTTCAAAATAATTAATTCCACATTTCTATTTCAGGAGCAGAAAATAGTCCTTCCTTCAAAGCCTGTGGTACCTGAAGCAATAGAAGACTTTCTCTGTAATTTCCTAATCAGAATGGGAATGACTAGAACTCTGGATTGCTTTCAGTCGGAATGGTAAACAATTATGTACATAAATAGTTCTCTAGAAATGCTAACAGTATTTAACATCTTTGCTTTTAACCCTGCTAAAAGACTGAAGACACTCAGTTTATGCAAAATGGATAAAATGGATTGAAATCTTCTCCCCCATTACTGAAGCCACAAAACACACACCCACACCCTAAGACACCCACCAAAACACACCCACACAGATATATAAATGCACATAATCAGGTTATTAGTTTCAAATAAATTTATATTAACATCTTTCTGAAATATGCAAAATTAGTTGGTTTTCAAAAATCAAGAAATTGAAATATCTCCTGGAGTAATATAATAAATTCAAAGCTATTTTATGAAATACTTTTCTTAATATCTTCTACATAAGGGTATTATTTCCTGCATTAAGAAATCCTAGTAACAATACTACTTTGCTTGTTTGACTTATAACATAAGGGCCTGCCTTTCTCAATGGACACAAATAATTGATTGTTTTTCTGTAAATTTTTGTTCATTTAGAAGTGGGAACATTTTCAAATGATGCCTAAAGACAAGAGTTCTTGTTAATTGAAAACTTTAATAACTTACTGGTTGTAGACTTCAGCAGGGATGCTATCTTATTCCTTTGCTGTAGCAGTAATATCTCCAGGCATCTTTTCAAAGGCCTAGAGCTCTTTAATGAAATGTTATTAAATAACCTGGTATGAAAATATGTTTGCTCTTTAAAAGCCATAACATATTGTAACAAGAGGGAATGATGTGCTATATAAAGATGTTTATAATGCTTTTTGGATAATCCTTGATTTAACTATAGGGGCACGTTGTGATTTTTACTAATCCAACTATGGTTTAATTTTTATTTTCTGTTTTTCAGTTCTCACTAATGTAGACCATGCATACAGAAGAAATCAGTTTTATTATTTTAAATGGTGTAGTTAATATTAATACGTTATATGAGGAGAACCATTTTTCATTAATATAGTTTAGGGAAAGGAGCCTATTTGATGGAAAAAAATTAACACTCCTCCTATTAAATCTGTAAATATTATGAATGGTGTTTATAAAAGTGGCCCTAAAAATAATGACAAATGTATGTACTAGAAATTTATTTTAGATAGATAATTAATTTGTGGTACTAATGAAATGAAAGATTAATGTGGTTCAGTTACCTTCTTTTGAGAATATGTATTAGGACATGTAGTGCTTACATGTTTGGCTATTCTAAAGTGTGAAATGATTGACTCAAAGAAATAAGGAAACAAGTATATGCATTGTAGCCAGTAGCCATGGCCACCATCACATCCGCCTGGCCCATGCAGGTTCTCTATTGATTCGGATAGATGGCAATGGAACAACAGAGCCAAGAACTGGTGGGCCATTACTTTTTAATCTAACCTCACACTGACAGGCAAGTAAACACACAGTTGGAAAACACTTCCCTTTCCATTCAGGGCTCTCAAAGCCACTGACTCAACTGAGTATTCCTAAAATCAAAGGTTTCTACCTCACCAGCCTTATTCACTTCTGTTCCTCATCTCTTTCTCTCTGTACAAATTCTGCACAAACTGGCTTCTCCTTCAGCACTCTGCCATCTTGGCTGCTTCTCCTCTGTAATGCTAATTTCAGGAACCCAGAGAGAGAGCCCCCAGGCTGCCCCATTTTATAGTGTAGAAATCAAAACCTTTAAGCCAATATACAAACAAGGAGGTCTCTGATACAAAGTCATTTATCTGAGGCATAATGAGATTCCTCATAAAAGTGCACCACTCCACATCATTTAACAGTCAAGGGTGTGGGGAAAAGCTTAGCTTTGAAAAGATCTAAGTGTTAAAAGGGTGGGAAAAGCTTAGTCTTAAAAACTAAGCCTTAGGCTATAATGACCCTGCCTGCTTACAGCCTGTCCCCCACACCCAATGCAAACTATAAGCGAGCAAACATATATGTCATATTTACAAACTTATTTGATCGACATGCACATAACAATTAGATGCTTGTCATGTTATCCTTTACGTTTAGCAATTTAAATTGAGATAAAATTTCAGGAAGCTACAATTGTGTTAGGAATTCTAGATCCCTAAAATTTAGCATAATATTACAATCACAGAGTAAAATTTGTGTAAAATATCTTATTATATGAGTTTGGTAATACTCTGGTTCATATAATTTTATTCTTATTCCTGGCGGCCAGTTTATAATAAGACTACAAATTATTTGTACTGAGATTATACAGTATTGGTTATTTTTACTTCACATGATGCCTTTTTGACTTTGATCAGAAACCTTTACATGTTCTGCATACTAGTATATTAGGCATATTAACTATAGTAGTTTTATTAATTTTATTATGTATAAAAACACTTATCACTTGCTAGGAATTCTTTAATCATACGAAGACAAACAAAACAGGGTTTTTCCATTATTAGTATGTAAAACAAACACTAAAACTCAAAACCAAAATACCTGGGTACTCATATTTGACTTGTGTCCTTTCAATCCTCAAACAGCCATTCAGGTAAATCCTTTAAATTTGGGGACAACAAACTATGACCCTTGAGCTAATTCTAGCCTGCCTTTTGATTTTGTAAGTAAATTTTTGTTGAAAGAGAGACATGACCTTTTTTTTTAGTTATGTCTGTGGCTACTTTGATGCTGTTAAATCAAAGTTAACTAGTCACATCAGAGACAATATGTCCTGAAAAGCTTTCTTATTTCTTCTTTCTTTTTCAAATCCTAAATATTTTCTGGTTGTTTGCAAAAAAAGATTTTATACGTTTATATCTGTTTATAAGTAATATGTTTGTGTGTGTGTATGTGTGTGTGTGTATTCACATATGTATGACAGTGCAGTAGGAATGTTTTCTGTAAACCACAAAAGTCTGCACTGTAAGTTTAAAGAATGATATTTTTTGCCTGACAAGGCAGTGCTGCAGTGGATAGAGCGTTGGCCTGGGGTGCTGAAGAACCAGGTTCGAAACCCAAGGTCGCTGGCTTGAGCATGGGATCATATACATGACCCCATGGTTGCTGGCTTGAACCCAAGGTCGCTGACTTGAGCAAGGGGTCACTGGCTCAGCTGGAGCCCCTTGGTCAAGGCACATATGAGAAAATGATCAGTGAACAACCAACATGCCACAACTATGAGTTGATGCTTCTCATCTCTCTCCCTTTCTGTCTCTCTGATGTCTGTCTGTCCCTTTCTCTCCCTCTCTTTCTTCCTCCCTCTCAAAAATAAATAAACAAACAAGTAAATAAATATATAATGAGATTTTCATATCCACGTTAGAAGTACTCTGTGAACAATGACAATTTCCTAGAAGCAGAATTAAAGAGGGGGTGGAATGCACAAACACGGCAGTGTGCTTTAGCACCCTTACCTGAGAGCACGTCACCCGCTCTCCGCTCCACTGGGCCTCCTGCTGGCTGTTCGCACAGTCAGCTCACTCGCCTGAAACGTACATTCTTGCTCTTCTTTGCCCTCTCCTCTCATTACACCTCCCATTCTCTCTAGCTCTTCTTCTACAATATTTACAGACAAATGTTTTGAAAACAAGGTCCTTTATTTTTTTTACTCTCTTACTTTCTATTTAATCCTTGGTTATTTCTAGTTTGGCCCCTACTGAAGGTTCAGTGTTAATAAAAATGTCATCGCAGATGATAGTAAAATTATTTATGATATTTATTGGTAATTTAATTTTTCTTCATTACGGAAGAAATTATAAATTATGTGGTAGAATATTCCTGTAATTTCCAAAAAAGGAAAATGTTATGGTTTTAGCTAATATTATTTAGCATAATATATAATTACTCAAGTATGGGCAGTGTAGTTAAAACTGTCTGGAAATGATTAGATTGAAATCCAGAATGTAGAACTAAAATTGCACTTGAAAACTCCCTCGTGTGGCCCAGTGTGCTAGGGAAGTGTGTGTGGTGCTGTGGTTGCATTACTGCCTCTCAGTGAGAACTGCACAGCTAGTTTATGTTCCCTCAGCGTTTCCACTTGTTGGGCAGATAAAATACATATATTATGCTCACTTTGTTAAAGATGGCACTGCCCATGTGGAAGTCCCTAGCCCTGGTGATGATATTGGTCGCCCTTCTTGCTCTGGAGATGGGCGTGATTATGTTAATATGTGTTGGGGGAGGGCTTTTGCGCCAAAAGGTTTTAAAAGGAAGAGAGATCATATTCCAAGAGAAGACTGATTGCCTTCTAGGAGGAGGGCAGAGAGCAGGGAGGAGAGCAGATTAAGGCCACGTGGAGACCAGGAGAAGCAGGCAAAATGGCAGAGCGCTCGCTGAAGGAGAAGCCAATTTGTGCAGAGTTTGTGCTGGAGAAGGAGATGGGGAACAGATGTGAATAAGTCTGGTGAGCTAGAAACCTTTGAGTCTAGGAAACTCGGATAAGTCAGTAGCTTTGTGAGCACTGAATGAGTGGGTTTTGGAGTCCAGTGTGTGTTTTTATTTGCCCGCTGGGTGCAAGCTAGGATTAAAGATGATGGCCTAACAGTTTTTGGCTCCATTGTTTCATTACCGACTGTCCGAATCTAATGCAAACCTGCATGGGCCAGGCAGCGGCTGTGATGTTGGCCACGGCCACTTACACCACTGATGGACTAGGATCTGATTTCTGGTTATGTGTCAATAATTTTTTCCCCCAACCAGGATTAAGTTAAACTCAGGAATGTCCTGACTAATCTATTATACTAAACTTTACTGTGCTACAGTGTATTAAATTTGAACTCTGTAAATATATGTGTAGAGATTTATTTATGTACGATGTTTTCAAGAATATTTAACATAAAATTTTTAACCAGAATTAATATAGTGTTCATGTACTTTGTATCATTTTTCTTAGTTCAGTGTGTTTTCATGATTTTTTTCCTGTATATATGTAAAGCCAGTAGGCAAGGCCACCATCACAACCACCTGGCTGGTGCAGGTTCACATTAGATTCGGACAGTTGGTAATGAAACAACAGAGCCAAAAGCTGGTGGGCCATCATCTTTAATTCTAGCTTGCACCCAGTGGGCAAGTAAAAACATACACTGGGCTCCAAAACCCACTCATTCAGTGCTCACAAAGCTACTGACTTATCCGAGTTTCCTAGAATCAAAGGTTTCTAGCTCAGACTTATTCACCTCTGTTCCCCATCTCATTCTCTCTGCACTAACTGGATTCTTCCTCAGCACTCCACCATCTTAGCTGCTTCTCCTGGCTGCCTCCTCCTGGCCTTTCTCTGCTCAGCTCTCTACTGCTAATCCCAGGAACCAAGAGAGAGCAAGCTCCTGGCCTGCCCCACTTTATAGTGTAGAATCAAAACCTTTAATCCAATTATACAAACAAGGAAGTCTCTGATACAAAGTCACCCATCTGAGGCATAATGGGATTCCTCAGGAGAGTGCACCACCCTACATCATCCAATCAGTCAAGGGTGTGGGGAAAGGCTTACTCCTAAAACTAAGCCTTAGGCTATAACGACCTGGCCTGCTTACATTACAGCCTTTCCCCCACACCCATCCCAAGCATAAGGGCAAATAATATCACCTGGGTGATGGACTTCCATGTGGGCAGCGCCATCTTTAACAAAGTGAGCATATTATATTTTATCTGCCCAACAATATAATTTCTTTTTTTTAATTAATTTTAATTTATTGTGTTAACATGGATTCAAGTGTCCCACTGAATATAACACCCTCATCCCCTACCCCTGTGTCCCTATTTACATTCCTTTTGCCCCCCTCTCCCTAGCTAACTCCCCCCTTCCCTCTGAGATTTGCTGTCCTGTTATCTGTATCTCTGTGTTATGTATATATAATTTCACAAATCCCTTTACCCTCTCTGTTCTCATCCCATCATTCTCCCTTTCCTCTGACAGCTGTCCCTCTGGTCCCTGTGACCCCGCCTCTGCCTTTATTTCATTCCTCAGTTCACTTTGTTCCTTAGTTTCCACGTATAAGTGAAATCATGATATTTATCTTTCCCTGCCTGGCTTATTTCACTTAGCATAATAGTCTCCTGTTTTTATGCTTTATCTCACTTTCTTCTCCCAACAACTATATACAGCAGGAAGCCACTACCATATCTCCATTAAAAGGTTGAGAAAATGGGCTTAGAGAGGTTATGAAATCTGCCTTAGTAAGTGTCAACTCCTTTCCTATCCACCATACTGAACTGTGGAATTATACATGGGAATCTTGGAAAAATGATGTCAATAAAATGAGTTTGACTGGAGACCGAAATAACTTAAGAAGGAATATTTTTATTTAGAGTCCAAATTTGTACCTGTTTTTCAGATTGCCTTGAGGAATCATGGGATTTCAGTACTAAACTTGTTCAACCATACATATTCTTTCTTGTGAAGAACTCTCTGCTTCTACAGTGATAAGTCATGATGGTGCTGGGAGTTCTAACATCCTCAGTTTGGGCAGCAGTTAAGGGAATTTTGTCTTTGCTGGTGAAATAGTTTCCTAAGTCTCTCTGTAAACATGGAGGAAACATTGTCATATGATGCTTATTATCTATATAACTGTTTTATTGTTTTTAATATCCTATACCTTAAGTGCCATTACGAAGGAAAAATAATGATTACTCTATTTGCACCATTTGTATGTTCACAGAAATTCTATCATATTAGTTATCATTTATGGCGGTGGGCCTTAAACTCTAGTAAATATACAAATCTTATGACGCCTATGTACTTTCTCCATGAAATATATATATTTACTCTATTTCTATATAATTGTATTTATTTTATGAGTCTTATGGTGAATATAAAGACCATTAATGTAAATTTATTAGCTGTAATTCATTGGTAATTTTATTGGCAATAAATTTAATTTTGACTTTCTAATGCTTACATGACAATCTTTTTCCCCATATGAACAGTTTTCAGTCTATTTCTATTTTTTCTTTTATTTATTTATTTGTTTTTAATATGAATTGTTTTATTAATTTTAATGGGATGACATTGATAAATCAGGGTACATTTGTTCAGAGAAAACATCTCCAGGTTATTTTGACATTTTATTATGTTGCATACCCATCACCCGAAGTCAAATTGTCTTCTGTCACCTACTATCTGGTTTTCTTTATGCTTCTCCCCTCCTCCCCCCCCTCCCACTCTTTCCTCCCACATCCCCCCCACCCTCCAGGTAACCAGCACACTCTTGTCCATGTCTCTGAGTCTTATTTTTATGTCCCGCCTATGTATGAAATCTTGCTGTTCTCAGTTTTTTTTTTTCTGATTTACTTATTTCACTCCGTATAATGTTATCAAGGTCCATTCATTTTGTTGTAAATGATCCGATGTCATCATTTCTTATGGCTGAGTAGTATTCCATAGGATATATGTACCAAAGCTTTTTAATCCACTCGTCCTCTGACGGACACTTGGGCTGTTTCCAGATCTTCGCTATTGTGAACAATGCTGCCACGAACATGGGGGCGCATTTCTTCTTTTCAAACAGTGCTATGGTGTTCTTAGGGTATATTCCTATAAGTGGGATAGCTGGGTCAAAAGGCTGTTCAATTTTTAACTTTTTGAGGAATCTCCATACTGTTTTCCATGGTGGCTATACCAGTCTGCATTCCCACCAGCAGTGCAGGAGGGTTCCCTTTTCTCCACATCCTCGCCAGCACTTATTCTGTGTTGTTTTACTGATGAGCACCATTCTGACTGGTGTGAGGTGATATCTCATTGTGGTTTTAATTTGCATTTCTCTAATGCTTAGTGATGTTGAGCATTTTTTCATATGCCTATTGGCCATCTGTATGTCCTCTTTGGAGAAGTGTCCATTCATTTCTTTTGCCCATTTTTTGATTGGATTGTTTGTCTTCCTGGTGTTGAGTTTTATAAGTTCTTTATAAATTTTGGTTATTAACTCATCAGATTTATTGTCGAATATGTTCTCCCATTGTATAGTTTTTTTTTATTCTGTTCTTATTGTCTTTAGCTGTGAAAAAGCTTTATAGTTTGATATAGTCCCATTTGTTTATCCTGTCTTTTATTTCACTTACCTGTGGAGATAAATCGCAAATATATTGTTGTGAGAGATGTCGGAGAGTTTACTGCCTATGTTTACTTCTAAGATGCTTATGGTTTACATTTAAGTCTTTTATCCATTTTGAGTTTGTTTTTGTGAATGGTGTAAGTTGATGGTCTAGTTTTATTTTTTTTGCAGGTAGATGTCCAATTTTCCCAACATCATTTGTTAAAGAGGCTGTCTTTACTCCATTGTATGCTCTTACCTACTTTGTCAAATATCAGTTGTCTGTAAAGTTGTGGGTTTATTTCTGGGTTCTCTGTTCTGTTCCATTGATCTACAGTGTGTCCGTAAAGTCATTGTGCACCTTTGACCGGTCACAGGTCAAAAGTGCACCATGACTTTACGGACACACTGTATATGCCTGTTCTTATCCCAGTACCAGTCTGTTTTGAGTACAATGGCCTTATAGTATAACTTGATATCAGGAAGTGTGATAACTCCTGCTTTATTCTTACTTTTCAACATTGCTGAGGCTATTTCTGTTCTTTTTTTTTCCATATAAATTTTTGAAATTTGTGTTCTGTATCTTTGAAGTATATCATTGGTATTTTAATTGGTATTGCATTGAATTTATAAATTGCTTTGGGTAATATAGACATTTTAATGATGTTTATTTTTCCTAACCATGAGCACAGTATATGCTTCCACTTGTTTGTATCTTCCTTGATTTCTTTTATTAATGTTTTATAATTTTCCGAGTACAAGTCTTTAATCTCCTTGGTTAAATTTACTCCTAGGTACTTTGTTTTTTTGGTTGCAATAGTGAAGGGGATTGTTTCCTTAATTTCTCTTTCTGACCTTTCATTGTTGGTGTATAAAAATGCCTCTGATATCTGAGTATTAATTTTATATCCTGCCATCTTGCTGAATTCATTTATCAGGTCCAGTAGTTTTTTGACTGAGCCTTTAGGGTTTTCTATATACAATATCATCTCATCTCCAAATAATGATAGTTTTTCTTTTCCAATTTGGATGCCTTTTATTTCTTCTTCTTATCTGATTGCTGTGGCTAAAACTTTCAGAACTATGTTGAATAAAAGTTGTGTTACCCCTGCCTGGTTCCTGATCTTAAGGGGATTGCTTTTATTTTTGCCCAGTGAGTATGATGTTGACTGTGGGTTTGTCATAGATTGCCTTTATCATGTTATGGTATGTTCCCTGTATTCCCACTTTGCTGAGAGTTTTGATCATAAATGGGTGATGAATTTTATTAAATATTTTTTCTGCATTTATTGAAATTATCATGCGGTTTTTCTCCTTCCTTTTATTTATGTGATGAATCACATTGATTGATATGCGAATATTGTACCAGCCTTGCCTTCCCAGAATAACTCCCACTTGATCATGGTGTATGATTTTTTTCATATATTGCTGGATCTGGTTGGTAATATTTTGTTGAGAATTTTAGCATCTAAATTCATCAGAGATATTGGCCTATAATTTTCCTTCTTTGTGTTGTCTTTGCCTGGTTTTGGAATCAGAATTATGCTTGCCTCATAAAAGGAGCTTGCAAGTCTTTCTTCCTCTTGAATTTTTTGAAATAGCTTGAGAAAGATAGGAGTTAGTTCTTCTTTGAATATTTGGTAGAATTCACTTGTGAAGCCATCAGGCCCAGGACTTTTCTTTGTTGGGAGTTTTTGACAACTATTTTGATCTCATTTGTTGTAATCCGCCAGTTTATATTTTCTGATTCTTTCAGAATGATTTTTGGAAGATTGTATGTTTCCAGGAATTTGTCCATTTCATCTAGGTTGTCTTGTTTTTTGGCATAGAGTTCTTCATAGTATTTTCCTACAAAACTTTGTATTTGTATTTCTGTTGTGTCAGTTGTTATTTCTCCACTGTCATTTCTAATTTTATTTATTTGAGTCCTCTCTCTTTTTTTCTTGGTGAGTCTAGTTAAAGGTTCATCCATCTTGTTTACCTTTTCAAAGAACCAGCTCTTGGTTTCATTGATCCTCTGTATTGTTTCTTTAGTCTCTATGTTATTTATTTCCGCTCTGATTTTATTATTATTTTTTTTCTATTACTTCTGGGCTTTACTTGCTCCTGTTTTTCTAGTTCTTTTTCATGCAGGGTTAAGTTGTTTATTTGAGCTTTTTCTAGCTTCTTAAGTTATGCCTGTAATGCTATTAACTTCCCTCTTATTACTGCTTCTGCTGTGTCTCAATAAATATTAAGTTGATGTATGTTTATTATTATTCATTTCTAGGAATTTTTTTATTTCTTTTTTGATCTCATTGTTAACTCATTTGTTATTTAATAACATGCTATTTAGTTTCCAAGTGTTTGAGTATTTTTCAGTTGTTTTGATTTCTAGTTTCATGCCATTGTGATCAGAGAAAATGCTTTATATAGTTTTAATCTTCATAAATTTGTTCAGGCCACTTTTGTGTCCTAACATAAATTTACCATGAGCACTTGAAAATAATGTATATTCTGCTGCTTTAGGGTGAAATGTTCTGAATATATCTATTAACTTGTGTTGATCTAGTGCAGGGTAGTCAACCTTTTTATACCTACCGCCCACTTTTGTATCTCTGTTAGTAGTAAAATTTTCTAACCACCCATTGGTTCCACAGTAATGCTGATTTATAAAGTAGGGAAGTAACTTTACTTTGTAAAATTTATAAAGCAGAGTTACAGCAAGTTAAAGCATATAGGAAGAATTACTTATCAAGTACTTTATGTTGGATTTTCGCTAAGTTTGGCATAATAAATCTTTATAAAACAACTTACTATAGTTACATCTATCTTTTTATTTATACTTTGGTTGCTCCACTACCATGCACCATGAAAGCTGCAACACCCACTAGTGAGCTGTAGAGACCAGGTTGATTACCACTGATCTAGTATATCCTTTAAGTCTGCTGTTTCTTTGTTAATTTTCTTTCCTGAGGATCTGTCTAGTGATGTTAGTGAAATCCCCTACTATTATAGTATTGCCCTTGATCTTGCCCTTTATATTCATCAAAGTCTGCTTTATATATTTGGGTGCTCCTATATTAGGTGTGTAGACATTTATAATGATTCTATCTTCCTGTTGGACTGCTCCCTTTATCATTAAGTAGTGTCCTTTATTACTTACTATAGCCTTTGTTTTAAGGTTCATTTTGTCTGATATAAGTACTGCTACCCCAGCTTTTTTTTCATTTTTATTTGCATGAAATATTTTTTTCCATCCTTTTACCTTCCGTCTATGTTCCTCTTTTGTTTTAAGGTGTCTCTTGTAGACAGCATATGTATCGGTCCTGTTTTTTTATCCATGCAGCTACCCTATGTCTTTTGATTGGATCATTTAATCCATTTACATTTAAGGTTATTATTGATATGTAGTTGTTTATTGCCATTTTTTTCTGTGTAGCTGTATTCATCTTTTGTTATATTCGTTTCCCCCTTTGATCTGTTTACAACAGGCCTTTAGCATTTCTTGCAGCATTGGTTTGGTTGTAGTGAATTCCTTGAGTTTTTTTTTTTTTTTTTTGTCTGGGAAGCTCTTTATTTCTCCTTCAATTTTAAAGGACAGTCTTGCTTGATAAAGTAGTCTTGGTTGTAGGTTCTTGTTCTGCATTACTTTGAATATATCTTGCCATTTTCTTCTGGTCTCAAGTGTTTCTGTTGAGAAGTTGGATGTCATCCTTATGGGGGTTCCTTTGTAGGTGATAGCCATATTTTCTCTAGTAGCTTTTAATATTTTCTTTATCACTTAGGTTTGATATTTTAATTATGATGTGTCTTGGTGTAGACTTCTTTGGGTTTCTCTTTAGTGGAGTTCTCTGTGCTTCTTGAATGTGTGAGACGTTTACCTGCATCAATTTAGGGAAGTTTTTAGGTATGATTTGATTGAACAAAGTTTGTATCCCTTGTTCTTTCTCTTCTACTTTAGGAACCCCTATGATGCGAATGTTATTTCTCTTCATTTTGTCAGAAAGCTCCCTTAGAGTTTTCTCAGTCTTTTTGAGTCTCTTTTCTTTTTTCTGCTCTGCTTCTGTGTCTTTGTGTATCTTGTTCTCTAGCTCACTGATTCGATTCTCAGCTTCCTCCATACTGTTTTTAATTCCTTCCATTGTGGTCTTTAATTCTGATACTGTATTTGTCATTTCTGACTGATACTTTTTTATTATTTCAATTTCCTTTTTTATATTTGCTATTTCTTTATTTGGGTGTTTGTAATGACCATCTATTGTTCTAAGCTCTTTGAACACCCTAACAATCATTATTTTAAACTCTGCATTCAGTAATTTGTTTATATCTGACTCATTCAGGTCCTTCTCTGGGGATTTCTCTGGATTTATTTGGGTTACATTTCTCTGCCTGCCCATTTTGTCTGTGTATAAGAAATGTTTGGCTACTGGAGTCCAATGGGTGTTGCCTCTGTGTTCCCTTGGTGTGGTCTGTCTGCCGGCCTGCCACCCCGTGTCACTGCCTAGGGCATTCGGGTATGGGCGTTTCTGGTGCTGGCCTGCTGCAGCTGTCACTGCGGTTTCCGCCTTTCCTTCATGGGCGGTGCTATGTTTTTGTTACGGGCTCCAAAGGCCTCAGCCGGTCTTGGCCTTCACCCCACCCCCACTGGTGGGGTTGCGTGCCACCCACTGGCCAGAAGCCTGGGCACCAAGGGCAGGGTTGAGCACCTTTGCTCAGCTGTGGGTCTCCACCCCCAAAGTCAGAGCTGGCAAGCCTCACCTCTGTGGACCAGGCGGGTCTGCCGGCATGCTCAGCTGCGGACCTTCACCGTTTTCTGGGTTTTCACCCACCCCTGTGGGCAGAGCCTGCTTGCAGGTAGGGCCACAGGCCTCGGAGGCCAGGTGAGGCTGTGCACCTGTGCGCCCTTGCTCAGCAGCAGATCTCCGCCTGTTTCTGGCTCCGCCCTTCCCCCACAGGTGGGGTTGCAGTTGAGCCTGCAACTGTGCTGGATTGCTTTTGCGCATCCCCTTGCCCCTGCCTGGCTAGACTAAGCTCATGTTGGCAGGCCGGCTTCCGCCCCTGCGATGGAACCGTGCTTCCGCATCCCACCGCTGCCCGCCCTCCAGCAAGCCCTCAGCTGTGTGGGTGGTGGCGCTGCAGCTCAGACCCTAACATTCCATACTGTAGTCCTGAAAGTTCCCTCCTTCTAAGTAGCAGTGCTCTAAGTGCTGCAGGAGAGCTTGTTTGGCTGGTGTCCTGCTTCCCTTTGCTGGTATTGCTTGTTCCAGGGGAAATATTTACTTCAAATTTGGGGAGTGACTCAGCCCAGGGGTTAGGGTGGCTGTCCCTCAGAGTGTTTCTCCCTGTGCCTCCTAGATTACACTTTCTTTCTGCTGTTCTGGTCCTCTTCTCTCTCCCTTTCCCCCAGAGCCCCGGATGGGTGGTTGTGAAAGAGGTTTTCTGCGCCATCTTTTTAAGAGGAATCCTGGGTCTGAGAAAACTGTCTCTTTCTCACAAATAGTATTGTGACTTGTTTCACAGCTAAATTCTGTCCATACGCCTCTTCTAGACTCTGGGGCTGCAGGCTGGGGCTTTGTTCTTGGGGTCCAGGTCCCTCCCCTCTCTGCTAAGCACTCTTCCTGCCACACGAGTCTCTCTTGGCTGTGGTTCACACTGGGGAGCTGGTCAACCTTCTCTGCATTTCCGTTTTTCCTACCAGCCTCAATGTGGCTTCTTCAGTGTTCCTTGGTTGAAGATTCCTCATAGTTTAGTCCAAAGTTGGTTTTTCCAGATGATGGTTTTTAAAATTAAGTTATAATTCACTTTGGTTCTGGGAGTTGGAAGTTGGTACGTCCGCCTACTCCATCGCCATCTTGCTGCCTCAGTGTATTTCTAAGCGTAAGTGACTAATAAGGAGGAAGGAATGAAGACCAGGAAATTTCTTTAAAATATACACACAAATGGACATGAAACAAAACCAAAAATAATCTTAATGTGTTTGTAGATTTTAGTAAGAAATATATTGCCAGAATTTGTAGATTAAAATTACTAATTATGTCATAGTATTATAATAGTTTTAGTGGGTTTAAAGTCATCTGTGGAATTTTTACATGGGTGAGATCAATTTTGCTTGATAAGTGACTTGAATGTTCTAAGATATATGAATTGTAATTTGTGATATACTTGAATTTTACTTATTTTTACCACATACTTATTTACATAGCATTTAATTTAGAGTCGAATTCTGTATTGCTTTCTTATTTAAGTAATTTCTTTAATGATTTTTTTCTTGCATTAAATAAAGCAAGTTTCTGAAAACCAATTTTATGCTCAGAAAAACTTTATGGTCCAATACTTCAATCAATCTTTATGTATTTTCTTCTGAGATAAGTATAAATCACACCCCAAATATGGAAAAAAATAGAAATTTATAATTAAATGATTATCTATTTGCTGCTTTAGAAACTGTGGCAAATATTACTTAATATATATTCCATTATCTTCACTTTTTAGATATTCTGCAGGACTTCTCTTGATTTTTTAAAAAAGTTCAGGTCATTATGTAACATAAAAATGTGACTATTAATGTGTAATAATAAGTTAAGATTAGTTGTATGGAAATACAGATTATAAAACATTTTGGCCTGACCAAGCGGTGGCGCAGTGAATAGAGCATTGGACTGGGATGCGGAGGACCCAGGTTCGGGACCTCGAGCTTGCCAGCTTAAGCACGAGCCCATCTGGCTTGAACAAAAGCTCACCAGCTTGGACCCAAGGTCGCTGGCTCGAGCAAGGGGTGGCTCAGTCTGCTGAAGGCCCGTGGTCAAGGCACATGTGACAAAGCAATCAATGAACAACTAAGGTGTCGCAACGAAAAACTGATGATTGATGTTTCTCATCTCTCTTCATTCCTGTGTGTCCCTATCTATCCCTCTCTCTGACTCTCTCTCTCTGTTCCTGTAAAAAAAAACGAAAAAAAAAAAACATTTTGAAAGTAATGTTTAGCTCATTCATAGCAAGGTTTTGAGAGGTTTGTTTATTAATAACTTTATTACTTGAAATGTTTTTATACACCGATTGGTTTTAATTTAACTTCATTAATTTCTACCAAAATGATTAAAATTGTAATTATTACAAATCTAAAAATGATTATCTTATGTTCTTTCTTATTTAACTGAAAAAATGGAAGTGCCACAACCAATGCCTCCTTCTCTACCAGCCCACTACCTCTGTCCTCAGGCAATCCATTTCACCTGTCACAGAAGCTGCACCAGATACTCTGCCGTCTGAGGCCATGCCTCTTCTTCCCGCCTGGGTCTAACGTCCTCCGGCCTCCTCAAGGATATTGTTCCTGCAGTTGTACCCTCTCCTGCCTGCATTGTTACTTTTCCCCTTTCTACTAGATCAGGGGTGCTCAATACATCGATCGTGATCTACTGGTCAATCGTGAAGGAAGTGAGGGTAGATCGCATGACATTAAAAAGACATTTGTATTTTGATTGGCATACAGGGTAGCCAATCTGACGTCTGAACTTTTGACACCCTACGCATGCGCGTTAAACCATGCTAACTTGTTCAGTTACATTGCTGCGTAGTTAGCCTTCAATTTATTTAAACTAAGTACAACAAAGGGTATAAAAGTGAGTGCCATAGCTGGTCCGAGTAAGAAGCCTAAAACCTACCACTTTCATACAGAATGGGAGGGGATTTTTTTCACTATGTCATATTCTAAGTGCATTTGCCTCATCTGTCTGTGTGCCATTGCTATTCCAAAGAAGGGAAATGTGGAGTGGCTTCTTTGGACTGTTCATAAAAACTATGTCATTGACTTTCCTCCGAAAAGAGAGCTGAGAAGGAGAAAGGTGAAAGAAGAATACACAATATTAAATAGTAATAATAGTAACTTAAATAATGCTAATATAGAAGAAATAAATTTATGTTTTGCATTTTTATTGTAGGTAGATCATTTTGACTTGGTCATCTTATAAGTAGCTCACAAGCTGAAAAAGTGTGGGCACCCCTGTACTAGATCATTCCACTAAGCGTCCAGATATGCCATAATGTCATATATTTAAAAAAAGAAAACAATTAGAACCCCCACCCCCCTGAACTCTATTATATCCTTTTCTAGGTTCATCTTGATTTCCTGGCCCTGATGTATAGCACTTCTCCTTGGAAAAATCTGTTGCTACTTCCTCCTTTTCAACTCTCGTATACTTGCCCTAGTTCTTTCATTTGTATGATTCTCCTGAAATTTTTTTCAGTGCTCTCACTTTGCCAAAATCAGTGATTGATCCCCAGCCGTCCTCTTATTCACCCTCCTGGCGGCATTTGTCACTGTTGTGCATTTCTTCCTTTCGCGGCACTTTGTTCACTTGGTCCTGGAGCCACGGCCTATACTCTCCCACTACTTCACTGCTTCCTCTCTCTTTTTAGTCTCTATTTAGTAATATATCCTCCCCTTTCCATTCTTAAAGCTGTCCTAGGGCTTCTTCACACCTCTACATTCGCTCCTTAGCTGGCCCCATCCAGTCTTGTGACTTTAAATAGTATCTATTTGCAGATGATTCCCAAATTTAAACAGCATGTCCTGACACTTCCCCTGAACGTTGGACACATATACACAACATTCATATTCATGTGATTTTCCAGTAGACATATTATTGCATTTAACATAAACAAGAACGATTTCTTGATTTCTTTAACCTTCCAGTTCCTACTGCATTTGTCCCAGCTGATTAAATGGCTGTCTGTTGCTTACCACAAACCCTGGAGTCACCCTTGACTTCTGTTTTTAACCACTACCTGGCAGCTGAGCTCTGAAGAGAATCCTGTTGGCTTCACCTTTACAGCATATCCAGAAGGGACCCAGATTTACTACCAACTTTCCCAACTATAATCTCTCTCCTGGACTATAGTAACGGTCTCTCTTATTCTAGTCTTGCGCCCCTAGAGTTTGTTTCTCTAAACAGATGCCAGACAAATCCTTTTAAAACATAAATCTTGATCGGTTTTACTTATCTCAAAGCTTACCTATGGCTTCAGTTGATTCAGAGTAAAATCGCATTCCTCTCTGTGACTCCCTGCTGTCGTATTGACCCATCTTTCAACCACTCTCTCCCTTCCTCAATTAGTTGGCTCTGTCTCTAGATCAGTGGTTCTTAACCTTTTTTGAGGTACCGAACGCACCAGTTTCATATGCGCATTCACTGAACCCTTCTTCAGTGATATATCATAATTTTTTTTTCCAAATTCAAGACATAGGTATATGTTTTTTTACTGGTGCACAAAATGAGCCGTGCATGAACATCACCTTGCTCAAAGAACAAAACCAACAAAGGGCATGAACTCACAACAAATTACGGTATTACTTTATTCTGGCCTCCGCGGCAGAGGCTTCTCTGAACCCCTGAGATCGACTAATCGAACCCCTAGGGTTCAATAGAACCCAGGTTAAGAACCACTGCTCTAGATACTCCAGTTATACTGGCTTTTTTTTTTTTTTTGCTATTTTTTTGTACCTACTGAGCAATTCCTTGCCTAGGGCATTTACATTTGCTTTTCTGTCAGCCAGAGTGCTGCTCTCCCGCATATCCACATAGCTTAGTCCTTCATTTCCTTCAGTTCTCTGCTCAAATATCCCTTTGTCAGTCATACTTTCTTTGGCCACTCTATATAAAATAGTGCCATCACCCCCATCAGTGTCCCTGTCAGTCTCCCTATCCCTCCTATCCTGCTTTATTTTACTTCAGATGGAACATATCCCCGCCCACAGCATATCCCGCCCACAGCATATCCCCGCCCTCAGTATTATCCTCGCCCACACTAGAACGGAAACTTCGTTAGATAGGGGCTTGAACCATCCTGTTAATTTCACCAGCGTCCAGGTTAGCGCATGAACCATAGTAGATGTTTGTTATATTTTATGCACCATGATAATATTAGTACCTAGCAATTCCTTAATTATTATTTAAAATATGCTGTGAATGTGGACATTTTAATTTATGCAAGTAATGTTGCATCTAACGTCTATAAACATTTCCTAAGACTTAACTTTTTGAATTATATATAAATTAAATAACTTTAGTAGAGCCTGACCTGTGGTGGCGCAGTGGATAAAGCGTCGACCTGGGAACACTGAAGTCGCCAATTCAAAACCCTGCACTGGTCTGGTCAAGGCACATATGGGAGTTGATGCTTCCAGCTCCTCCCCCCTTTCTCTCTTTCTCTCTCTCTCTCTCACTCTGTGTCTCCTCTCTAAAATGAATAATAAAAAAAAAACAAACAAAAAAACAAAAAACTTCAGTAGAAAGAAACAACATAAAAAAAACCTTTTGCTTTTTTTTAGGTATGAGTTAATGCAGAAGGGAGTAACTGAACTTAAAGATGCTGGGAATGTTCCAGATGTCTATACCCAGCTTATGCAATTAGAAACTGAAAGGCAAAATTTGAAGAAACAGCTGAAGCAGTACAAACAGGCAACTGAGTATGTTCATTTTTAAGTGACTTTTTTTTATGTGTTCTGGAATAATTAAAAAGTAAAGAATTGAATGAGGCTAATATGTGGATGGTGGTTAATGTACCAGAGCTTTAAATCGGGAGAACTGAATTATATTTAAGTTCTAGTTGGAAAGAATGTAAAAGATGCATGGGAATTGTGTAGGAGATGGTTAATTTGTTACATAATATTCACTTGCTTATGTATTTTGAAAATCTTTTTATGGATTTACAAATCTTCCCCTGTGAAGATAAGGTACTTTCTGAAATAACAAAATTATAGAAAGCAGAGATAAAGAAAGAAACTAGTGTATTCCTGGTAGATGACTTTCAGTATTTGAAAATTCTCCAAAGGAAACTGTTATTTAGTAATTTTCTAGGATGATTTTATGTTTAGAGGAGGAACTTAGCAAAAGCCAGGTCTCTCTGCATCTTTCTTTTTTTCTAAAATTAATGGAACACATGGGATTTCAGGTGAACAAATTTAAATAAGCAAAGTGTTATCCTGGCAAAGACAAATGCGTATGTGTTGACCTGTGTGAATCTCCCTATCTAAGACAGTGTTAGATGGAAAAATCAATGCTTAGCTTAGAGAGACAGTTCAAGTGTTGCTCCTTAATTTTTATTAAATATTCAAATAAGGGGTTTCTTTGTTGAAGAATCATAATAAAACAAAAATTAGATGAATAAAAATACCATATAGGAATATAATATTTTTAGATCTTTGTAAATAAGTTTATTGGAAAGAAATAAGACTTTGGGGTGCATACTGAAGGACACATTTAAAACAAGCTCTCACTTGTAACAGGCGGTGATAAATAAAAGATAATTTTTGTGGTCATTTATTCAGTTATTATATATAGTTATAGAAATGTTTTCGCAATTTATATAAATTTTATATTGTCTGTGGATGTACTATTTGGCATTTTACATTTTAAAATGTATTATGACACACAGAATAATATGTTACTAGAACCAGGATTCTATCTATTCTCGGTTCCATTTCTCAGAAGTGGTCTGTGCTGTTGGCCCTGATGCTTACTGTGATTTTGTATACACACCTAATGGAAGTACTGGGAATTTGACACAGCACATTTTTCAGAGTGCTGCCTGGCACACTGTTTCAGTTCCTGAATCCTTGGAATTTTTGCTTGAGTTTGCTAATTTTCTTTTAAATAGAGTCTCTTTGTGCAATGAGTTCTTTTTTTTTTTTTTTTTTTTTTACAGGGACAGAGAGAGAGAGTCAGACAGAGGGATAGATAGGGACAGACTGACAAGAACGGGGAGAGGTGATAAGCATCAATCATTAGTGTCTCGTTGCCATTGCGACATCATAGTTATTCATTGATTGCTTTCTCACATGTGCCTTGACCGAGGGCCTTCAGCAGACCGAGCAACCCCTTGCTGGAGCCAGCGACCTTGGGTCCAAGCTGGTGAGCTTTTGCTCAAGCCAGATGGGCCCGTGCTCAAGCTGGCAAGCTTGGGGTCTCGAACCTTGGTCTTCCGCATCCCAGTCCGACACTCTATCCACTGTGCCACCGCCTGGTCAGGCTGCAATGAATTCTGACATTAAATAATTATGGTTGATTATTGATTATTTATTGAGTATTTTATTAATAATTTTAATTAACACTAATAAACTATTCAAAGTGAAATTAATTTAATGCTAAAAGAAACCATGATTAAAACAGGTATCACTCAAATTAAATCTGTCTCGTTTATGTTTACTAAATATCAGATTAGTAAATGTTTATAAAATACACATTTACTATAATATAGTAGTTTTAGTTTCAATGACTATGGTTATCTCTCAAATATATCTTATTTGATATAATTAAACTTGAACAAATTAGAAAAGGAAAATATTTATTTGTTTTAATTTACCTGACAAGGACGTTTTTAAGAAAAGATGATGGACCCTGATAGTAGATGCCTCAGATTTATGTCATTGAATAAATAGTTTTCACAGTACATTTTGGTTAAGTGTTTCCCTGCAGCCTTATTCTATTGAGACAGCCCCAGAAAATGGAGAATGAAATTTTCTAAAAAAATTTCCCTAAACTCTACCTGTTACGCCACAAGTTTGGCCAAAATTGTAATGTTTCATCACACAAGTTTTTAAGTTTGACTTGTGAGGATATTTTTCCAAAAGGAATGAGTGATAAACATGGGATTCCATTTTTGGAATTTACACCAAAGTTTTTCATTTTAGGTTTAAGACTATTTCTGAACATAAGATAAGTGTAGATGTCAAATATTATTTTAATAATAAACATTTAATATGCAAAAGTGTCAGGTTACAGCTATGTTAATGTATTGTCTTGATTATATGGGTAGCATTTAGTGATATCTAGAAAAATCAGTGAGATCATAAAGATCATAAAGCTGTAAGTTTAATATTTATCTAGGGGAAAGTTACCTTGGGAAGAGTACTGAACTTCAAGTTCAAACACCTAGCTTCCAATATTCTGCTACTTATTAACTCAGCTTTCTTATTGTTGAACTGGGAGTAATTATACATAATATTATTAACTCCTAGGGAGTGATATGATAATTAAAAGAGACAATCTCTATTAAAGAGCTGTGTAAATCACAAGGTGCTTTGAAAATGTCAGTTATTATTATTAATATCTGTACAGGCTGTCATCCCTAGTAATTTTTTTGAGTCCTCACATTGTTAACACTTTAAAAAATTCAGCAGTGATGAATTATCAGAGAAGAAATGGAAAGGGAAAATATTTCACTCTAAATTATTATTTGATTTTGCATAATTATAAATGAAATTGTCTTTCAGTTGTAAGCAACGCCAGTTTTAGAACAGAGGTGCTCCGTATGCTTGCTACAATTGTAGATTATATTCTAAAATTAAAAAATTTGGTGTTTGGTGTATATGTGTATACAGTGACAGTTGTTAGTTAGACTTAATGTGATGATCATTTTGCAATATATATTTGCGATATATATAATATATTGAATTATTATGTTTTACACCTGAAACTAATACATTGTAATATGTCAGTTACACCTTGGTTTTAAAAGTTTGGCAAAGAACTTTCTGGAGATTTTCTTTATGAAAGATTTATAGTTACATTGAAGGTAAAAATTTATTATGTACTGGATACTGGAGAGGAATAATACACGTGGTAGTTTGACATTCTATTTTTGGAAAAGTTGAATACATTTCAACTTTTATACTGAAATGTAGACCGATTATTATTTTAAATGTAGAAGTCTAGAATTTAAGTGACTTGCACATTTGTAGAGAATTGCTGGTTGAATAAAGGCTAGAAAGCATCACTAAAATTATAAAATATTTCACAGTTAAGACACTTTTATAAACCTTATTTTCTTTGTTAGTTGATGTGCCATAATATTCACCTCAGCCTGAGGCCCATAAGAACTAAAAGTTTAGTTAATTAGAAACATGTTTGCTTGATGTTGTTTCTTATCTTGACTAGAATTATCTGTCTTAGTCTCAGAATGTGGCTTTTGTAAATATTCTCAATTTGATAGTTTCCTCCTAAAAACATCATTGTACTTGTACTTTAACATTCAGTAGTCTGGCTTTCACCCCTCCCACCCTACTAGTTTGCATTCCTCCCATCCTCTGCCTCTGTGACAGCCTGTTCTCCTCTCTTCCTGCCTCATCCACAGGCTTGTTTTGCTCCTCTCACCGCCATGCTGTTCATACTCTAAGGCTGTACTGGCTAATAGCACAGCCATTAGCTACACAGGATATCGAAAGATATACCAGGTCTCAGGTGGCGGTAGGTGTTGTGAAGTAAATAACATGGGTAAAGGAGATAGAAAGAAATGGGGTGCTGTTTCAGATAGGCTGGTGAGAGAAGTCCTCTTAGATATTTGAAGGTACCAAGAGGCCATGTGTAAACTGGGGAAAAGAAATTCAGGCAGAGGGAAAAGGAAGTACAAAGTTATTGGTGGGGACAGGCTTGGCTTTTTAGGGGACTAGCAAGGAGACCTTAGTGACTGGAACCAAGGGGTAAGTTGTAGAAGCCTTTTTAGAATTTTCTTTTTTTTTCTTTCTCTTTCTCTCTGAGTGTAATGTGAGACTAATGGATACTTTTGAGGAGCTGGCTTATGTGTGGAAAATGGACTGGATGGAGGGACATGATGGATACAGGGAGGGTGTTATATCCTTCATAACCTTCTCATAGATTGACTTAGCTGGTTACCGCACAGTAATGATAAAGTCAGACAAGCTTCTTACTGGACAGTTAGGTCCCAATGTCTGCTCTTAGCAAGCTCTGCATTACTAATCCCACTAAAACATTGTTTAAAAAGAGATGTTGATATCAGATCAGGTGTCTGAGTAGGACAATACAAATGCATGATGCTCTGGCACTTATTAGATATGGAGATATAGTATCACTCCCTTTCCTCTTGTGTAAGTGGGCTAATATTACCTTCCTTGAGGGAATCATTTTAAAGTGTTTAGTTCTGGCACTTGGTAAGTACCCAAGAAAGTTAAAATCAGTATTCTGTATTATAAAACCTTCTCTTTCATAATAGTTACTATAGCTTATGCTTATAAAAGTGCATATTCTATTTTTATATTCATTTCTCTGTACTTCTGTAAACTTGATGGAGGCAAAGATTGTGTTTGCTTTACCCATCACAGTATAACGAGCGCAGTACCTAATATATAGTATATGTTAAATGGGTAGAATAACGTCATCATCATCTTCATCAACCTTATTATTAGCAGTAACAGCAGCAACACTGAATATAAAACCCAGGGTGATATTTCTCCCAGAAGGCAGGTACATAGCAATTTATTTATTTGTTTGCCTATATTAACTTTTTAATTTTGAAAAAATAATAAGTAGATAGAAAGTAAACGAAATAGAATAATAAACCTCATGGGCCTGTTAGTTTCAACAAATTTTCTACCCTTCTTATCTCATTTCTACCCCTAGGCATGTCCTACCCCATAAGCAATTAGTGTATTAATTTTTAGGGTTTTTTAAAGTTAATATACATGAATTGAAATGTCCAAATCTTAGCTATATAATTTTGATGAATGGATGAATGATGTCTTGTGACTCCATACTCATCTTGATGTATAGAATATTTCTGTCTATCCAGAAATCTCCATTGCATACCTTCTTAGTCATTTTTTGCCTTGGCAATCACTGTTTAGACTTATCACTAGATTGGTTTTGCCTGTTTGATAACTTTATAACTGGAATCACAAAATATTTATTCTTTGTGTTTGGCATTTTACCTTCAGTAGAAAGTTAGTAAAATTTGTGTATGTTTTTGTGTTTATTACTGATTTGTTCTTCTTTATTGCTGTCTACTAATCTGTTGTATGGTGTATACCCCAATTTGTTAATCCTTTTTCTATTGATTTGTTTCCAAGTGTGGTTATTATGAAAAATACTGTTATGAACATTTGAGTACAAACATTTTTGTGGGATATGTTCTCTTTATTTTGGATAAAATGTTAGGAGTAGAAATTCTGGATTAAAGGGTAGATGTATGTTTAGCTATAGAAGAAACTGCCAGTCTATTTTGCAACATGCATGTTGGGTCATTTTACATTCTCAATATATGAGAGGTCCAAGTGCTTCATATTGTTACCAACATCAAGTGTTTTTAGTCTTTTTAGTTTTAGCGATTATATTGTGGCAGTTGTTGTGTTTGATATATGCATTTTCCTGATAACTACTGATGCTAAATCCATTTTTTTTTTAACAGAGACAGAGAAAGGGATAGGTAGGGACAGACAAATGGGAATGAAGAGAGATGAGAAGCGTCAGTCATCAGTTCTTCATTGTGGCACCTTAGTTGTTCATTGATTGCTTTCTCATATGTGCCTTGACCGGGGGACTACAGCAGACCGAGTAACCCCTTGCTCAAGCCAGTGACCTTGGGTCCAAGCTGGTGAGCTTTTTTTTTTTTTTCTCAAACCAGATGAATCTGTGCTCAAGCTGGCAACCTCAGGGTCTCGAACCTGGATCCTCCGCATTCCAGTCTGACGCTCTATCCACTGCGCCACCGCCTGGTCATGCTAAACTTATATTTTTGAGTGTTTATTGGCTGTTCCATTTTTCCTTCTTTTGTGTAAATCTTTTGCCTATTTCTGTTTGGCTTATTTGTCTTATTGAGTTTTAACAGTTCTCATATATTCTGCATACAAATTTTTTAATATTATGAATATTTTCTCCCAGTTTATGGCTTTACTCCTCAAATTTTAGTAGTGCCTTTGGATGAGCAGAAGTTTTAAATTTTGATGAAGTCTAACTTATTGTTTTATAGACTTGCTTTTGATAATTTGTCTAAGATCCCATTCCCAGGTCACAATAATACTCTCTTATATTTTCTCCTAAAACCTTTAAATATTTAGAATATTTCAGCTGATGATCTATCTTTCACTTTTGTATATGGTGTCTGGTAGGATATAAAGGTTAGTTTTCTATGGGATAATTCAGTTGTTCCAGCATCATTCTTAAAAAGATATTTTATTCTTCATGAATATCTTTGGCATTTTTATTGAAAATCTATTGATGCTATAGTTATGGGTTTATTTCTGATCTCTATTCAGTTTCATTCATCTGTTTGCTTATCCATATGTTAATATCATACATACTCTTACCTGACCTATGGTGATGCAGTGGATAAAGTGTTGACTTTGAATGCTGAGGTCACTGGTTCAAAATCCTGAGCTTGGTCAAGGCATATACAGAAAACAACTCTTATGAGTTGATTCTTCCAGCTGCCCCCTCACCCCACCTTTCTCACTGTCTTTCTCAAATCAATAAATAAAATCTTTACAAAATATACCATACTATTGATTGCCATAGCTATAAGTTCTTTTTTAAAATATTAAATTTTGAGACGTAACATTGGTTAAAGAATTTAAGTTCCAGCTGTAAAATTCTATAATACATCAACTGTATATTGCATTGTGTCGTCAATACTCAAAGTGTTCACAACTCAACAATAAGGAAACAATCCAAAGAGAAATGGGCAAAAGATTTACAGAAAAGCAGGTTAAACAAACAGCCAATAAGCATCATTATATATTTGACCCGCTTTATTTTATTTATCCTTTTCCACCCTTAAGTAAGTTCTTAAAGACAGAATGTTTTAGTCCTTCATCTTTGTTCTTTCTTAAAGAATGTTCAATGATTATAGGTTCTTTGTATTTCCATAGAAATTTTAGAGTCATTTTGTTAATTTCTATAGGAAGGCAGGTGTGGGATTAGCATTAGAATTTAGTAAAATCTATAACTTAGTTTGGAAATTGTGAGATTACCAGATTTACATATGCATACATTTTTTGGGACGGGAGGAGGGATGTATTCATAAGTTTCAGTATTCTATTTGTATGGTATTGCTCTCTATTTATAGATTATCTTTAATACTGTATATTTAGGAAGGAGCTTGAAATTTATGCCTTTTACATCTGATTATCTAATGTATATTTTGCTTTTATTACATGAGTTCCATATAATAGAGACTGTATCTTGTGCTCAACATATCTCCAGGGCGTATCTATGTTGCTTCAGGCAAATAGGTGGACATAAATGAGTTGTGCTTTTAATATTTTTGCTCTTTAGTTAAACTTTTATAATTTTTAAAATAGTTCATTGATGATTTTTTGCTTCTTTTATGGAATTCCTTTGGACTAGGGATCACTTTCCTTTCATGGTGGGAATTTAAATAACTTTCTATAAAGCTAAGCCATGCCCCACTTAGAGTACTGTACTGTTTTCTTTCTTTTCTTTTTCCTGTGGGCTATTATGTTAAGGAAATAGAATGCAGACTGGAAAAGTTTTATTAAGAGGCCTGACAATTTGGCAGAAAATAATACTGACTCGAATTATTAATTAAAAGATTAAATTGTACCATTTAAAAAATAATGAAATACTTTCTTTTGCAAATAGAAATAAAGAAATTATAACTAAATTGCAATTAATTATGAGGAAAAATTAAGTAATTCACTAAGGATCCCTAATTTCACTTAGAATATTCACTTCTATAAAGGGTCAAAGCATACACACCTTTTCTAATGACCTATTTAATATAATGACTTTCAGAACAAAAAACCGTGGAAATAAAAATAATTAGGCCCATAAAATGTTATGTTTAGTATTTAGATAATTACTTATTAAATTAAGAAAATATTTTTTCTGGACATGGGTATACCCCTTTCTTTTTTTGTTGAGGAATATAATGAAGGTTTTCCCCTAATCTGGTTGAATTCCATTTTGTCTTCTCAGAAGTCATTCGAATATTAATTTTAGTGGGCTAAAAGAATTTATTTATAACCAAGTCAAGATGGTGAAATACTTGGTAATTATATATATAGTATTGTTTTCAGAAAATATATTGATTCAAGTTTGCACATTCAAAAAATACCTGATAGTGAAGGCTTGCTTTGATTGGTGCAGGTAAACAAGAAAATGTTTATAGGATTCTTTCTGCCAAATTATTGTAACAAAATAACCCAATAAACCTACTATTAAGTGGGTATTCCAAAATACTTAGTTAAAACTATTCAGCTAATAAAATTTTTAACTGGGGAATTCCCTTAAAAATAATTTTTTAGAGTACACTATTTTTTTTTCTTTTTTGAGAAAGAGAGAGACAGCAAGAGAGAAAGAGAAAGAAGGACAGACAGACAGGAACTGAGAGAGATGAGAAGCATCAGTTCTTTGTTGTGGCACCTTAGTTGTTCATTGATTGCTTTCTCATATACGCCTTGATGAGGGTTGGGGTGCTCCAGCTGAGCCAGTGTCCCCCTTGCTCAAGCCAGCAATCTTAGGCTTAAGTCAGTAACCATGGGGTCTGTCTATAATCCCATGCTCAAGCCAGCGACCCCACGCTCAAGCTGGTAAACCTGTGCTTAAACCGGTGACCTCGGGGTTTCAAACCTGGGTCCTCTCTGTCCCAGGCCAATGTAGAGCACACTATTAAATTACATTCTTATGTGAAGATGTGGAGTTTAGGGAACAGTGTATTTATAGTATGATAAGAAATATAGGTATTTTAATATTTTATACTTTAATAGTAGATTTTGATATAATGATTTCATGAAATGGGAAAGTTAGTCATTCTGCAATCTCTTTAAGGGAAGAAACATGTAAAAAGTGTGTTCTTTATAATACAAATCTAAGTAGAATGATTCATGGAGCAACTCTTATTTCATTATACTTGAAATAGAATCTCTATGTTGTGTTTTAAAAGTTAATTAAAAAACATGTTCTGCTAATATGAGAATATAATATATAGTTTAAGATATTTATAGCTTATGAATATTTTCAACTTTACTTTTTAGTATTAGTTTTATTTTCCTTTTATTAAGCAGATGGGCAGCAGGAAGGTCATAATAGGAAAAGCATCACCATGAAATGAATTTAAATTGTTTTACTGAGTAGACTTCATTTGTCCAAGTCTCAGAAAACCAATTTAATGGTCAGGAAAACTTTAAGGTCTAATACTTCAGTCAATTCCTATGCTTTCTTTTCTTGGATAAGCACAAATAGGCCTTTAAATGTATATTTCAAAAGTGAGTTGATGCAATGTTGCATATTTGTGGTTCTGCTTAAGAAACTTTACAGCATTATTTTTCTACATGCAAGGTAGGGCTAACGTGGCTTTAGAGCTTTGAGAATGAGAAACCAATTCTTCAAGTGGTTGAAAGTAAGGCATCTTAGTAGATGTTAAATAGATCTTTATAAAAGTTTAAATTCTTTATATAATTTAATTAATTATGAGTTTTGACATTTTCAGTCCATTAGTGGATATTTACCTTATTTGCATGGCCCCTATTTAGGTAGGTTAATTTAGTTAGAGGACTTGGATGTATCTTTTCTACTATACAGTAACAGTAATACGATGATGATGATTACAGTCACATTCACTGAATATTTAATATGTACCAGACAGTATGTAAGCCATTTTACATGCTTTCTTAAATGAATGAGACTTCAGGTTTTGTGCTTGTGTTTTCACAGGTCAATGTCAACTCAGCCATTTGTTTTTTCTAAATACTGTACTTAAACTCTCACTTCTTCGTATATTACTGACTGGCCACATGGAGATGACAGAGAGATTCTCTCATTTTTGGTCCATCTTCATTTACACATATAGATGGTTAAAACATGGCAAGATTAAATTAATTGTTGATCTAATAATTGGCTTATTCCTGAGACGATTTTCAAGACTGAATATTTTAATGACTATTGTTTTGTACCTTCAAGATGACGTGGAAATGAAGTTGAGGGTTAGATGGTGGGAATAGAACATCAGTACTGCGACACACTATTTACATGTAATAAACTCAAAAACGGTGGTAGTGAAATAAAGAATGATCTAGGTCATTTTCCTTAAAAAGAGGGGAGGTAGAGGATATAAAAGGAAGGACACTTGGAAGACAGAAAGACCACTGCACTGTCATCATATGCCACGTGTGACTTGATCTTGCATTAGGGTCTCAATGCTTATAATATGCTCCATCAGGAGTCTGGAAACCTGACCTTATCCCACCTCCATGGAAATACCTCAGTCACTGCCCCTCAGTGATTACTCTGCCATAGCTCCTAAAGCAGAAACTATTTTCATGCATTTATTTTATATGAATGTGAATTTTATTTATTTTATTTTTTTACAGGGACAGAGAGAGACACAGAGAGACAGAGAAAGGGATAGATAGGGACAGACAGACAGGAATGGAGAGAGGTGAGAAGCATCAATCATTAGTTTTTCGTTGCCATTGCGACACCATAGTTGTTCATTGATTGCTTTCTCACATGTGCCTTGACCGCGGGCCTTCAGCAGACCGAGCAACCCTTTGCTGATGGAGCCAGAGAACTTGGGACCAAGCTGGCGAGCTTTAGCTCAAGCCAGATGGGCCTTCGCTCAAGCTGGCGAGCTCGGGGTCTCAAACCTGGGTCTTCTGTATCCCAGTCCGACGCTCTATCCACTGCGCCACCGCCTGGTCAGGCTGAATTTGAATTTTGAAATACTGTGTTACAAAGAAGATTTATTCCATTCTTATCATCTTGTGAGGTGTCAGCCCTCTAATTCAGTCTATCTAATTTCAGAACATGAGAGTTTCAATGAATTAGCACTTGATCATTTAACTGTTGGATAAATACATTTTCATTATAGAATAAATTTTACATATTTATTTAAAAACTAACATAATATGAGAATGGGTGAAATATTTCCATTAATTCTTCACATATGGCCTGAGCTTAAAATTAATATTCTTGCTTTATACCTGGGGTTTGCAGAAAATATGTCTAGTTGAAAAATGCTTCTCTGTTACAACACTGAATTTGAAGACTTTTCTCATCAAATTACCAGTTATTTTAGTAATATGATATACAGGTGGTGTGTATTTCTCATATACATTACCAGAATAAAATCTTGGTTTTTCAGAACTTAATTGCTTTATTTTTTACAATTATCTGAACTGAGTAACTTTGTGAGCATTCTCTTTTAACTATGTATCCAAAAAGTCCAGAATAAAATTTTGTAAAGTCTTTTCCTTGTGATTATTTTGAATTACCCTGTTTTCTATGTATTTAAATTTTGTAAGCAAATTCTTTTTGGAAGTAGGTAAATTACAAGTTATTTTGGCAGCATATCTCTAATTTTCCTTTACTTAAGTAAAATATGAATAAGTGATATTTTTGAAAGTACAGGTTTTGGCTTCTTCATCTCCCATCCCAATATACATTTTGTTGGTTCAGATCCTTCAATGAGAATTGTAATGGAATCTTCGTTTTTCAATTTTCTTTTGAATTGCTTAATATTAGATTTTATCTAATAATTAAGTATTTTTTAGGAAGAATTAGCAGTGTTGTTTAAAGTTATTATTATCATTATTATTTTTCAGCAAGGCTAGAGAAGATCTGCTAAAAACTCAGAAAGAACGGGATTTTCACCGAATGCATCACAGACGAGTAATCCAAGAAAAAAACAAGTTGATTAATGACCTCAAAGGGTAAGCTGCTAATACTTGTTGGCATATTTATTAAAGAGCTATTCAATTAGTATCGTGATATATTTATTTAGCATTTTACAGAACTACAATAAATATTCAAAAATTTATATGGACCCACAAAAGACCCAAAATAGCAATAGCAACCTTGAGAAAGAAGAATAAAGTTAGAGGAATCACACTACCTGATTTCAAACTATACTACAAGGTCATAGTAATCAAAATAGCATGTTAGTGGCATAAAAACAGACATACTGATCAATGGAACAGAATGCAGAGCCCCAAAACAAAATCCACGCCTTTATCATCAATATTTGACAAAGAAGGAAAGAGCATACAGTAGGGTTAAAGATAAGCTATTCAATAAATGGTATTGAAAAAATTGGACAAATACATACAAAAAATAATACTGGACTATCTTCTTACACCATACACAAGAATAAACTCAAAATGAATTAAAGACTTAAATGTTAGATTTAAAACCATAAAATTCTAGAAGAAAACATAGGCAGTAAAATCTCAGACATGTCTTGTAGCAATATCTCTTTCAGATCTATCACCTCGAGCAAGGAAAATAAAAGAAAAACAAATGAGACTGCATAAAATTAAAAAGTTTTTGCACAGCAAAGGAAACAGCTAACAAAATGAAAAGACAACCCACTGAATGGGAGAATATATATGCCAATGATGCATCTGATAAGGGTTAATATTCAAAATTTATAAGGAACTTATAAAACTTAACATCAAAATCCCCGAAATAATCCAATTAAGAAATGAACAAAGGATCTGAATAGATGCTTATCCCAAGAGGACATATAGATGGCCAATAAACATATGAAAAGATACTCTACATCAGTTAATCATCCAGAAATGCAATTAATACCACAATGAGATATCAATTCACCTGTCAGAATCACTCTCACTAGTAAATCAACAAACACAATTGTTGGAGAGGATGTGTAGAAAAGGGGACGGACCCTTGTGCACTGTTGGTGGCAATGCTGATTGGTGCAGCCATTGGGGAAAGCAGCACGGAGTTACCTCAGAAGATTAAAGATGTTATTGCTTTATGACCCAGCAATTCCACTTCTGGGAATATATACAAAGAAACCCAAAACACTAATTCAAAAATAATATATGCATCCTTATGTTCATTGCAGCATTATTTACAATAACCAAGATTTGAAAGCAGCTTAAGTGCCATCAGCAGATGAGTGGATAAAAAAACTGTGGTACATTACACAGTAGAATACTACTCAGCTGTAAAAAAGGAAATTGCACCTTTGGAAACATCATGGATGAACCTGGAAAGCATTATGCTAAGTGAAATGTTAGTTATAGAAAGACAAATGCCATATGATTTCACTTGAATGTAGTATCTAATGAACAAAATAAACTAAGGAACAAAATAGAAAAAGACTCATAAATATGGAGAACAGACTGAGAACTGTCAAAGGGAATGGGGTTGGGGTGTGGGTGAAAATGGTGGAGGGGTTACACAAAGGAAGAAGAACTTATAGTCAGACAACAGCATGTTGATTGCAGGAGGGAAGGGGTTTGGAAGAAGGTGGAGGGGTATAGAGGGGTAATAGATGGTGATGGAGGGAGACTTAGGGTGGTGAACACACAATGCAATATAAAGATGATGTATTGTAGAATCGTGCATATGAAACCGGTATAATTTTATTAACCAATGTCACCCCAACATATTCAGTTACAAATTGGCAACTTGGGATGGCAGACAATTTCAGGTAAAGTAAGTTATTCAACATTTTTTGAGCATATACTGAGTCCCAAACACTATACCATGCATCTGAAGTATGAAGATGAATAAATTTAGGTTCTTGGTGCCATATCTTCTGCTGTCTCCCAGGGCAACTCAGACTCTCTACTTTGTTGAGGGCTCACTATCACTTTTTCTAAGTTTCTAAGAGGCACTCCAGGAGTGAATTCACCTCATGCACTGGAGTTTTTGTTCCAGTACCTGTAAAATTCAGTGTCTTAAGAAAGTGGTTCAAGGTCAATAAATTCTGGTTTATCCATTCTTAGTTTAAAGTTCTTTTTATCAGGTAGCTCAAACTTCAATCTTTGGGATACTCTTCTGGCTCCTGTTAGTACACGGTGAGAAATTCTTGGAGCAGTTTAGGTGTATATAGTCTCTTTCTTCTCTTGTCAAACCATTCGCTTGGCAGTCAAGAGACGATGAAGTTAGAGTAACTCCAGGAGGATATCTTATACCCTGTGACAAAGAGATCTCTGAAGCAGTATTTTTTTTTTTTTTTAAACTTTTTTTTAAATTTCTTTTTATTTTATTTATTTTAGAGAGGAGACACAGAGTGAGAGAGAGAGAGAGAGAGAGAGAGAGAGAGAGAGAAAGGGGGGAGGAGCTGGAAGCATCAACTCCCATATGTGCCTTGACCAGACCAGTGCAGGGTTTTGAACTGGCGACCTCAGTGTTCCCAGGTCGACGCTTTATCCACTGCGCCACCACAGGTCAGGCTGAAGCAGTATTTTTAAGGCAAAGAGAGCCATTTCTGCAAGTTCATAAGGTCCAAGGAAAGCACCACAGAACCAACATTCTCAGGAACATCCTGAAACCAGGAGAAAAGAAGTAATTTTATATTGATAAGAGAGTCAGTGCAGCAGGCAGACGTAGCATGCAGGAATCTACTATAAGACTTTCAAATTATATGGAAGAAAACCTGATACAATGGAAAGGAAAAACAATTGAAGATTTTAATACTTACTCCTTTTTTAAGCAGTTTGTAGAAAGATAGGGAAAAAGTACCTAAGTCTATTTTATTTTATTTTATTTGTTGAAAGGAGTAAAAATAGTGAGGCAGACTCCCACATGCACCCCAACCAGGCCTGGCAGCCCCATCTTGGGTTGATGCTCAAGTACTGAGCTATTTTTAGTGCCTGAAGCTGTTGCACTCAGACTTACTGAACTATCCTTAGTGCCTGGGCCCACACTGGATCCAATCTAGCCACTGGCTGAAGGAGGGAAAGAGGAAGAAAAGGGGTAGAGCGAGGGGAAGAAGCAGCTGGTCACTTTTCCTGTGTGCCCTGACTGGGAATTGACCTGAAATGTCAGTATGCTGGGTCAACTCTCTAGCCACTGAGCAACTAACCAGTGCCTAAAAATTACCTAAGTCTCTATAGAGTGAGACAAATTAATTGAACATTATTGACCTTTGTTGAATTCTACTTTGGATTTTTCAAGTGCACATAAAATGTTTACCACAATAAGTCATATACTGAGCCATAAAATAAGTCTGTCAATTAATTTTAAAGAATTGATGTCCTGCAAAATATATTCTTTGATTAAACAAAAATAACTTAAAAACTGATGACAGAAGTTCTCTGAAAAATTCTCCATTACCTGGAAATAAGTAGAATCCTTCCGAATAACCCATGAGACAAAGTAGGAAATGAGAAAATATTTTGAACTGACTAAAATGCAGCATTTTATAATTTATGAGACAGAGCCAAAGCAATGCTTAAAGTGAAATTGATAGCATTAAATCCCTATATTAGAAAAAATTTTAAACCAGTGATCTAATCTTGCACTTTAGAATGTAAAAAAAATAAATAAATACAAATAAAGAAAAAGAAATGAAAGAATAAAAATATGATCTGTATCCAATAAACTAGCAAAGGGACAAGCATAAGAAAAAAATCAGCAAACTTATATATTGTTTTTTTAAAGTATAATAAAACTGAAAAAATTGGTAATAGAATTGAGAAAGTCTCAATAGACTAATCATTACCAAATTGTTGACAAGTTGCAGTGTAAATTACAACCCAGCAATTCATCTATGTATGAAAAATGAAAATCTATAACCAAATGTATCTTATGTGACTGGTATAAGAATGTTCATCGCAACTTTATTTATAATAGCCCCAAACTGAAATCACTCAGTTCTTCAGCTAAATATTGCATGAACTCATTTTAGATTACATACTAGGAAACACTACTAACCATAAAAAAGGAATGAATTACTGATATGCCAAATATGGAAGAATCTGAAAAACATTATGCTGAGTGAAAGAAGTCAGTTTCAAAAGAGAATGTATTTTATGACTTCTTTCTTTTTACTTGTAAGTGAGAGGCGGGGAGCAGAGATAGACTCTCGCATGTGCCCTGACTGGGATCTACCTGGCAAGCCTACTAGGAGGGATGCTCTGCCCATTTGGGACAGAGGCTTGCTCCATGGCTTGGCAACCAAGCTATTCCACCATCTGAGGCAAAGCCATAGTGCCATCCTCACTGCCCAGGGCCAGCTTGCTCAAATGAGCCATGGCTGTGGTAGAGGGAGATGGTAAAGAGAGGGAGGGAAGCGGAGGGGGGAAAAGCAGATGGTCACTTCTCTTGTGTGCTTTGACTGGTAATCGAACCCAGGATTTCCACATGCTGGGATGACATTCTACCACTGAGCCAACTGGCCAGGGCTCTATGATTTCAAATATATGAAGTTCTGGGATCTCCTGAGATGTTAAAAGTGCTCCATATGTTAGTGACCATGTAAACTACCTGGGCAAGCATGTTTATGAAAACTCTAAACTGTAACATTTATGATCTATTTTTACTCCAGGTAAATTATACTTCAATAAAAAAGTAAAAACTATTCTAATTTTAAAATAAAAGTTTCTTTTTTTAAGTTTTTTATTTTAATGGGGTGATTAATTGATCAAATTAATTGATCAATCAGGGTACATAGGTTTAGAGAAAACATCTCCAGGTTATTTTGACATTTGATTATGTTGCATACCCATCACCCAAAGTCAAATTGTCCTCTGTCACCTTCTATCTGGTTTTCTTTGTGCCCCTCCTCTCCCCCCACCCCTCTCTCTCTCCTCTCTTCCACTCCCCTTGGTAACCACCACATTCTTGTCCATGTCCCTGAGTCTCATTTTTATGTCCCACCTATGTATGGAATCATATAGTTCTTAGTTTTTTCTGATTTACTTATTTCATTCAGTATAATGTTATCAGGGTCCATCCATGTTGTTGTAAATGATCCAATATCATCATTTCTTATGGCTGAGTAGTATTCCATAATGGTACATATATATGTACCACATCTTCTTTATCCAATCTTCTATTGAAGGGCTTTTTAGTTGTTTCTATGTCTTAAACAGTTTTTTAAAAGTATTTTTATCATAAGTTGAGCCAATTATTTTTCTAAGAGATTTCAAAATACAATATTTTTATACTTAATTTCTTTAATATGAAGTTGAAGTTGTTTTCAAGACCATCCTTTATTTTTATTTTGATGTGAATTATACTTTTTCTGGTTAAACATCTATTGTTTGTAATCCTTGTCTTTTGAAAATTGTTTCTGAACTGATTAAAGGAACACATTTTCCCCCTCAGTGAATAGCAGTGATCTTCTGAGTGCATATTTGAATACAGAGAAATGTGATTTTCCAACACCCACCCAGGCTGCAGGGAAGTTGTACGCTACATAATACTTCCTACACCTCTTGGCTCTGCTGTGTTGACCTTTATATGGTTATTCATTTTTTATTCCAGTGCAAAAGAAAAAAACTCAAAAGAAATAAAATGTTTAGACGTTAAATGGAAATCACTGATTAATTGAATTACCCTTTAAGATGCCCTTTATTTTTCATAGGTTGAAGTTACATTATGCATCGTATGAACCAACTATGAGGGTGTTACTTGAGAAGCACCAGACTTTACTGAAGCAGAAAATGCTGACCTCCTTGGAAAGAGACAGAGCAGTTGCGCACGTTAAAAGACTGTCAGAGGTACCTCCAAATTATATTTTAACCATTTATTTTTTAACAGAAAAATTAGAAATTTAGTTCTGTTCCTGAGATAAATTTACAAACTTGCCATGAATTGTCATGTTGTAAAAAAAATTTCATTTGGAAACATTCAGAACAAGTATTTTATCCACTTTAAACTCGTAGAGATCTTTATTAAATTAAATATTATTGAATTAAAGCAAAATTTTATATAAATAATTGAAGTATAGTTAGAGAAAAATAACTCAAACATTGTGAATCTTGAGATTAAATGCCAGTTTTGACAGCTATAAACATGGGCTTTGAACTCAGATTTCTCATATCTAAAGTGTAGCCACAGTGACCTACCTTTTATTATTGCTTTGAAACTTATATGAGAGAATGAATAACATTTCTCTGCAATTTGCCCCAACCGAATACTTGGCACAACATGGTATTGACTCAATTTTTAGTCATTTTTGCTATTGACACCCTTTTCATTCTTTCCATGTATCTTGGCTTAGGGCAGTATTGAGGGACCACTGATATAGAATTCAAGAAAAATAAACAGCCTCAGCAGGTGGTGGCACAGTGGATAGAGCTTCGGACTGGGATGCGGAGGACCCAGGTTCAAAACACCAAGGTTGCTGGCTTGAGTGTGGGTTGATCTGGTTTGAGCACAGCTCACCAACTTGAACCCAAGGTCACTGGCTTGAGCAAGGGGTCACTCACTTTGCTGGAGCCCCCTGGTCACCACGGTCTAGGCACATATGAGAAAGCAATCAATGAACACCTAATGTGCTGCAACAAGAAATTGATGCTTCTCATCTCTTTGCCTTCCTGTCTACTATCTGTCCCTATCTGTCCATCTCTCTGTCTCTCTTTCTCTCTCTGTCATACACACACACACACACACACACACACACACACACACACACACACACACACAAAATAATAAACACAGAAGTGTATAGGACAAAGTAAAACTATGCAGCAGTTTATTTGAAAATGTAAAATGAATGGAAACTATGCACAACATTTTTCCATTGCTTTCTGGACTTTCCCATTTTTAGCAATACTTTTAGAATCAGTAAAATCTTGCATGTTAGTTATACTTTTCCTTGAATTATTTTATTCTCTTGCTTTAATCAAGTGCATTTCATCTTTTCTTGAATGTATGTTTTAGCTCTGAATGCAAAGCAGCACTTGTGATTCTTTGTGCTTGAATTTTGATTTTGTATTCTTGAATGTTTGAATTGTATTGTTAGTAATATTGCATACAACGAGTGTAATAATAATTTACATTTTCATGGCATTTTATGTCACACCTTCAGAAACTCATCTCTTTTCACCTTTTCATCTAACCTGTTCCCCAGCCTCCCAGTAAGAGCCACAATTCTACATCTTGGTTTGCTGGGACTAGATGCAGGTTGCTCCTACTTTTTATCGTGCCATGGGGCCAGCTTACACTTTCGCTACCCATCTTATTCTCCTTTGTCCCTGGTCTCATGCTTATTTTCCTATTATCCTTCTTCAAGGAGGAACCCATCGGTGACTTGGCTGTATGTTCCCGAGTGACCATGTAGCCTTTGGCATCGCTGACAGACCAGTCAGACTGAGTTTCACTATTCAACGAGATCAGGGCCCTCCCGGATTCCAGGCTGGAAGTGCCTGCACTCCACTCCAGATTGTTGATATCTACATCGCAACCTGTCCAGCACTGCACCTGCCACTCACATTCTGTGTGATTAGAGCTAAGCTCTTCCTGGAAAGGCCGTCAGTTCCCCTAGCTCTAAGATGAGAGGAATTTCTGTGCTTATATCAGAGGCCATATTGAGTACACATTTAAACCACACACAGTCTTTGTGTTTTAAATTGCTCCTCACTGGTTTAGTTGAAAGAGCTAAGCATTGGGAGTGCGAGGTGTGAGCTCCAGCTGTGCTGCAGAGTAGCCACGTGGACATTCAGGTCATTTTACATGTGTGTCTGTTTTCTCACCTATTAAACAGATCAAATAACTTGCCTTATAGTTGATATTTATCTAAAAAGAAAACATGTTTAAATATTAACATTGCTGTCGTATGAGGCAGGGTTGAATTTGCACACTAGCACTCAGATGGGCAAAGAATTTTATCTTTATTACCTGCAACTTACTTTGTCCTTGAACCCCTCTCCCACTGAGGGCAAAAGAAAGCAGCCTGCCCTTACAGACCATTCAGATCACTGTGGCCTACAACAGGCTCCAAGTTTAACACAGGGAGTTATATTAACTGACCGCTTAGCTAAAACATAACTATCAGTGTTAATTTTCTGTCTTCAGATGGCATCCTCCTCTTCCCATTCTTTCCCAGATGGTGCCTAGCACATGGGGCAGTTATGAGTCCATATGGCCTGAAGTCTACCTGCTATGCGCTCAGCCTTTCTTTCTAGTGAGGTGTGACTGGTTTGGCCATATTCCTGGTGTTGAGGAACACGGCCTGGGTGATTCCTTGACTGTGTATTGAATGTACCTTGCTAACTCCAAGGCCTCTCTTCCTCAGCATCTGTGAGATCCTTAACCCCTGTCGCCTCATTGTCCTGACTCTCATTTTATTTTCTCATTCAGTGCTTCTGATGTTGACGTTTCCGTGAACCCTGCTGAGACATGTTGAGACTTGTTTTCCCTCTACAGCAAGTAGAAGTGGTGGGCAATTTAGAAACCACTTGACATCTGTCTACATAGATATCCTTTATTCAATTTTTAAGTACCACCTAGAGGGTATTAGGTTTTTCCAGCACAGTACAACATATGAAGGTCTCTTTAAGGGTATGTCAGTTTTTTAAAGATGATTCCCAACTCCCTAATCTATCACAATGGATTTCATGTAATTCCATATGTTTTCCTTTTTTGATTCTGATGTATAAAATAAAGTGGTGAAACTGCTATTTTCTGGAACATTTTCTTAATTCATTGAGATTTTGTATCCCAGCAATTGTCATCAGTTTGGCTCATATGAATTCATAAAAATTCAAAAAAAGAAAAAAGAAAAGAAAAGCTAAGAGTAAATATAGTCTATAGTTAGAGTTTCCCTGAATTATCTGGCTTTACTTGCTCTTCGCTTCCAACATGCCCCATTTAGATATTTAGCTTGAGAGGAGAAATAGATCACACATATCTTACTTCATGCTTTTCTTCCCTCTCAGACACAACACCCTTTAAATTTCTCTGTTCTACTACATTGGATGTCTTCCTGTCCTCTTCTGTTATCGATCACTCTATACCCCATTTGTCCCAGACAGTTTTAATTTACACTTGTTAACACTGGTAATAATTAATATCTTCCACTTTTATCCTAAAAATCTAATTTGAAAAATACTAATGAGGAAATTCTAATGAGTTTATTCCTTTCCTTTCCTTTCCTTTCCTTTCCTTTCCTTTCCTTTCCTTTCCTTTCCTTTCCTTTCCTTCCTTTCCTTTCCTTTCCTTTCTTTCTTTCTTTTTTCTTTCTTTTTTTTTAAGTAAATGAGAGGCAGGGAGGCAGAGAGACAGACACCCACCTACATCCTGACCAGGATCCACCTGGCAAGTTCTCTACAGTGCGACGCTTTGCCCATCAAGGGCCACTGCTCCATTGTTCCGCAACCGACCTATTTTAGTGCCTGAGGCAAAGCCATGGTGCCGTCCTTAGTGCCTGGGGCCAACTGCCTCAAACCATTCAAGCCATGGCTGTGGGAAAGCAAGAGAGAGAGGCGGGAGGGGGGGAGAGATTGAGAGAGAGAAAAGGGGAAGGGATGGAGAAGCAGATGGTCACTTCTCCTGTGTACCCTGACTGGGAATCAAACCCAGGACTTCTATATGACAGGCCAACACTCTATCACTGAGCCAACTTGCCAGGGCTGAGTTTATTTCTTATTATCTAAAAAGGAAACATTAGGATTTAGAAATAGCTCTTCTCTTAATCAGTTTTGCTGTTCAAGATGATAAACTTGCTATCATTTAAGAAAGTCAGATTTGGGTAGGCAATGCCATTTCTGCCACTACAGCTTTCACTCTGAACGGTGCTAATACTAGGCATTTGGCTGCTCTTCTAGGTTTGTTTTGTGGCTGCCAGTGGAGACTGGATATAGCAGCTGTCATTCTCAGGATGAATTATGTATTGTACATGGTGCATTACATCACCGTTTCTTATTCAATATCCAAAATGGGTACACATGTTCGAGCCTATGCAATATCATTATAATCCTACTTACCAGAAAGGATTTTAATATCTGATACATGTAGTAAAAGATGGAAGACTCACAAGTCACTAAATTCAAGGTTCTGAATGGGAAAATGACTGTTAGATATTCCTTACACTAATCTAACACTAGGATCAATTAGCATATTCTCCAAATTGGGACTCAGGTCTACCAGGTCTATCTTTAGAGAAGAAGCCAATGTTACCATTAAATGATCTGAATCTTTTTGGGAACCCTTATTACAAAGAATGAATTATTACCAACCCAGTCCTTTGTTTTTTGTTTGTTTGTTTTTCTGTTGGGGCATTCTTCTCAGGTATATCTTGGGTATGCAACCATGGATTTGCTTTTTAACTTGAATCTATTAATGTGTCATGGACCTAGGGAATGAATTTATTGTGAAAATATATTGAAATATAAATAAAAAATATATTAAAATATTTTTTAAAGTTCCTCTATGATCCAATATGGAAGATACTAATGTTTAGGCTTATTTTTTTTTATTGTGCCTTGGTGTTTTGATGTAGCTATGCTTTCAGAATTCACTTCTAACCAAACTTTCATATATGAACTTAGAACAAAGGATATTGTGTTTTCTATATGGATTCCCAATCAGTGCTTCTTTAGAAACCTTATTTTAATGAACATTGAATTAATTATGTTTCTCTTTCAAATATATAGACCTCTGAAATACCTTGCATGAAGAAGAATTAGAATTTAAAATTTTAAAATGCTAGTACAGTATACTTTCACTCTTTTATATGCAAACTACGTGCTTTCAAATTATTTTGGTGATTATAAACACTGTAGAAGCATTTAAATTTATTTAAATCTTTTAGAAAAATCTGTAATTTAATTATTTAAGTTCAACAAATGTCCAAATTCTGAATTAGAATGTTGTCTTTGAAAAAAGATAAAATGTAGTTTATTTGTTAGCATATATGTTTAATACATAGTATTTTATCGTTTTTTTGTGTCACAAGAGTCTAATTCAAGATATACTCTAAAATTTGTACATACATATACATACATACATAATACACACACATACACACACACACACACAGAGACATGTATTCTTAGGTGTCTGCTGAGAGAATCTAGATGTAACTTTACTGCAGTAACAACTAGTAAATCCTGCACTCAGTTATTGGTTTCTAATACTATTCTTCAATAAAAAAAGCAGGGTGGGCTTTGTGCAGAAGTGGCTGATTGTAGACTGGGCAGAGAAAGTACAAGATGAATTTGGACCATGTGGGGTATCTTACTGTGCTAAGAAGTTAGAGAATATTTAAAATGGAAGAAAATAAAGAAAAATAGGCAGGAAGGAAGGAAGGAAGAAAGGAAGAAAGAAATAAAAGGAAAAGTAAGAAATGGAAGGGAAGGGAAGGGAAAGGAAAAGAAGGGAAGGGAAGGCAAAGAGGAAAAAAGGAAGGGAGAAGAAAGAAATTACCCAGCTAAAAAGTGAGGCATGCCAAGGGGTTTGTTGTGGACAACTATAAAGGTAGATGGTCCACCAACCAAGTTTGTTTTAGATATTGAGGCTTATGATTCCATGCACACACCAAGAGGTTAGCAATGTATTGATTATTTACATATTTGGGTTCTTGGAGGAAAACAGCACTGCCTACCATGCGGGCCAGGATGAGTGTTCTCAAGTGCAGTGAGGGTAGGTATGGTTTGAATCTTCCTTCCACCAGCACTGCAGGAGAGAGCAACCAGGCTTTCTTATCAGCTTGCCCAGATGTGGGGCACAAAAGGAAGTAAGTGAAGTAAGCTTTCAAAGCTGTCAGTGGTGGTCAAAGATCAAAAATGCCATCAGATTCCTTTTAGGAATCAGCCTGAAAGAGCTTGCAAACTCACATTTGGAACAATTTGAGCAAGAAATAAATAATGTAGTTTTGGATTATAACTCACATTTTAAATAGTGTTCATGATGATACAAATAAATGAGAGTTGAAAAAATGAAAGGGAGAAAAATAATATCTCCTCAGAGAAGAATACCAAATGACATATGCAGATAGTCTTTCTCTTGAGGAAGTAGAACTTAACCTCTAAACTGTTAAGTGGTGACTACACTTACTAACTTGCTTCCAAAAGTACAGTGGAAATGAGGAAGAAATGAACTCCACAGTGGAGAAACCAGGCAAATACTGCTTCAGATTAGTGTCATCAGTGTTTACTCATGTTGCTAGCATGTACCTTTGATGTGATGTGCTAATATTGGCACTTCTCTGAGGCATTTCTCCCCTAAAACTGTAACTCCAGTATAGCCACGAGAAAACACCAGCCAAGCCCAAATTTATGGACATTCTGCAAAATATTTCATCCTCAATAAAGGATGACTAAATGTAAGGTGAGGTTCTGGATGGGATCCTGGAACAGAAAAAGGATATTAGGAAAACATTAATAAAATTAGAGTAAAACATGGGCTTTTGTTAATAATAATGCACCAATATCAGATTATTCCTGGTGACAAGTGTACCATGGTAGCACATGATATGAAGAAGGGGAACAGGGTGCAGGGGATACAGGAACTCTCTGTACTATATTTCCAACTTTTATGTAAATTTACAGTATTCTAAATAAGAGGTGCGTTTAAAAGTTTTATAATGCTTTTGACATCTAAGAATAGATATAAATTTTTCACCTTTTATTTTGCCCAGTGATTTCACAAGCAGTAATTTATATGTTACAATTTATTATGTACTATTTTCTACTAATTAAGAAATGTTGCTACTCAGTGAAAGTAGAAAAATATGTATATCTGTACATAATTAAACAGAAGATATTTTTGTTTGAATAATTTTACACAATGAAGGATGAGATAGCTATTTAAGGTTAAAGTTTTAATTTAAGTCTATTGTTCAGGAACTATAGGGAAATGGTATGCCACTGAGCTAACAAATGTTCTTAATTACAATATATGTCTAATAAAACAAGGAGTCTCTGTTAGTGTAAAATGAGCTGAGAGTTTCAGGAATAACAACAGTATCTTCATAGTTTCCTTCACGACTAATACATACCTCATCTTTTATGGACATAAAGATGAATTAAATTGTTATGGAGCAATTTTAACAGAGGCAAAACCTCTCCCAAGGTAGAGATCTGAGTAATTATCATTCAAAGTGTGTAATGATTCTTCTTGATTCAGAAAATTATACTGTAAAATAAATGTTTCAAATTTTTACCCCTAATAGGTCCATAATAATTGCCTATGAAACTTAATAAAAACTTAAATTACTTTATCTTAAAAAACTTAAATACATAGGACTTAATTCAAGAAAAATTAATATTTTTATATTTTGCAATCAATAAATAAACATTGAATTTTTAAACTTTTTTTGAGTCACTTAGTTTATAACCCCACATCTTTGGATTTTATTTTTTAGATTTCTGGATTTCAAGCAACAACAATGAATAAGGGACCAAAGCGTAGTTGCCAAGTCCCTAAATGTAGAGGTAAATATAAAATGCAATAAACTATAATTTAATATTGGTTGGTAATTTCACAATCTTATTAGAGCTCAAAATTCTACAGATATATAAAAGTGAATAAATGATGTGAAAACTATTTTACAGATTAAAATGTTAATGAAAAGATTAAGAAGAGGTATAGATATAATACTGTGCAGGTTAATTTTAGAAAATAATGAGTAAACCATAATGGAAGGTTTTCTGGTGGTGAGAGAGTACCTAGTTCATTTCTTCATTAATAACTCTCAAACTAAATTATGTATTTATGAGGCAATTACTTTTATACATTGGAAAACAGCACAAGTCACAGAAGGCAAGTGCAGAAGAAAAATGTATAAGTTGAGCTCCATTATCACCATGACTTTGTGCCTGGGGACTTTTCCATACTAAGCTCCATGGTGATAGAGATCACCAAGAGTATGGCAGTCCTGCGTGCACTTAAAAGGCAAAATGTGGAAGCAACTGGAATCTGTCAAAGAGGGCACCAGATAATCAGCGGCCTGGTTTGAGAAGGAGTTTACTACGAGTCCTTAAGTCAGTGGTTCTCAAAGTGTGCACCAAGGCTCACTGGTGCACCCTAGAAGATTTCCAGGTGCACCCTATGGTATTCCAGAAAAATATGTGCCTGTTGGGAACCAAAATAACAACAGGGTTTTTGGAGTTTAGATTTTTGGGAGACAGAGGTGTGGGGAATTGGCAGTAAACTGACAGTCTCCCCAACTCCCCATCTCACTTGCCTGATTAGTTTGCAAAAGGCTGTTAACTGCTGTACTGGATTGTTTACACTAACACCCCCCCCCCCATGTTCCCTGGAAAGACTGGAGGCAAGTTTCTTTTATCTTTTGTTTGGTGTTAAGATATGTATGGTGGAGGTTTTGGATTGATGATAAAACATAAGAATTTGTCTCTTGAAGCCTTTTGGATTTCTATAAAAGAAGAATATGTGGCAATATCTTAAAAAGCTTTCAACATTTTATCTCAATTTTCAACATTCCATTGATGTGAATTAGGATTTTCTACCCTCAACACAATTAAGAGAAAAAAGAGAGGAGTTATTCAGGGTATTGATGAGGAAATGAGAGTTTGCCTTTCAAATATATGCCCAAACATTGAAAAAATTGCTAGGATACATCAGGTTCATGTTTCTCATAAACACAAGAATAAAAAAACTTAACACATTCATGCTGGGACCTGCCAAATTTACTAAATCTTACTAAGAATGTACCTATATATCTAAAAGGATAACTTTTTTGTCTTTTTTTATTTTTAACCCCTCTTTTTTTTTTTACAAATTCTAAAAAACATAACTCAAAAAATGTAACATAAAAATGTTTTTAATGTCAGAATAAATTTAATCTTGTCATTTATTTTGTTTAATTACCTTAAAAGCTTGCTTGGACTTTATATATTTTTCTTTAATATTTGACTTAATTATTATAACATATTCTCAGAAATTTGTATATAGTGCACCTACAATTATTTGTAGGATTTTAAGTGCACCCCAACTTCAAAAAGTTTGAGAACCACTGTCTTAAGTGATGGCTGGCTCTACATGTAAGACTCCCTGAGACTTAGCAGACAGAGAAGATTCTATTGGACTAAGAGAATACCAGAGAGTCTGGAGTTCAGGCAGGGATGGGAGACACTGGAGTTCCAGCCATGCCATAATGGAGAGACTTCTTTACCACTCTGGTAACACTGTCTTTATTAACATTCAGCATCCTCTATCTACCCATAAAACCAAAAACAAAGCTTACAACAAATTTGTAGAAGAAATAGATCTTAAGAGTTTGAATCTTGCCAAATATTTGAATCTTGGGAAATATTTAGTACTTTCCATGGATCCACCATGAGAATGCATCAAATTAAACCTTGAAATTCAAGGTGAGCAAAACACTAAACTGTGTGCTAGAACAAAATTCAATACCCTTCAGAGGATGACAGTTGGCTAGAGTTTTTATATTCTTTTGTCTATATCTCCCAGTATATAACTTAAATTTTCTAGATATGTTATCTAGAACATAATATATTATGATATATTATGTTCTATATGTGGAAAATAAGAGCAACAATCAAGACAAATAGCAAAAATTGGAACCTTCCCTGATATAATTCTGGTGTTAGATTTAGCAAATAATAACATTAGAAAGGCTAAAAGTCTCCATCAGCAGATATATGGATAAAAACTCTGTGGTACGTTTACACAATGAAATACTACGTGACCATAAAAATGAAGAAAATCTTACCTTCTGTGACAACATGGATGGACTTGGAGATTATTATGCTAAGTGAAATAAGCCAGGCAGAGAGAAACAAGTGCCATATGATTTCACTTATATGTGGAATCTAATGAACACAGTAAACTGAGGAACAGAATAGAAACTGAGGTAGTTTCACAGGGAACAGATGGACAGCTGTCAGAGTGAAGGGGGAAGAGGATCAGGTCAAAGAAGGTGAAGGTATTATCCAAAATCATCTATACAAAACACACTCACAGACACACACTCATGCATGCACATACACACAAACAACAGGGCAGTAATAGCCCAAGGAAAAGGGGGGCTGGAGGTGGGGGAGAGAGGGAAAAGGGGCCAATGGGGGTGGAAAGAAACTTTGCATGGGGCATGGGGCTCATGACGTGGTGTGTAGAGGTGTTATATTGAATGGAACACTTGAAACCATGTCAACTCAATAAATTAAAAATAAAAATAAAAAACTAGAAAATATTAGAGGCTATTTTGAGTATTAGTAAGTGAAGAGAGAATCTTGGCATATAAATGGAAACAAATAAAAGAAAATAGAAATTTTAGTGTTGAAAATTAAATAAGTGCAATAAAGATTTTGCACTTCTCAACAGATCGCAGATGACAAATATCAGTAAACTTTGAGATCAATAAAAAATCTAAAGAAGAAATAGAAAAAAATTGAAGAGAAATTTGTCTATCTAATGTATATGTAATTAGAATTTCAAAGGAGAAAAAAATGAGAACACTACATAAAAATAATTAAACAAACGATAACCTGCCCTGGACGAATAGCTCCTTTGGAGCATTATCCTGATGCGCAGAGGTTGCTGGTTCGATCCCTGGTCAAGGCACAAGCAGGAACAATGTTGTTTCTGTCTCTTTCTCTCTCTTCTTCCCTCTCTCTCTAAAATCCATAAATTAAAAAAGATAACCTAAAATTTTCTAAGCTTGATGTCAAACATCAAATGATGTATCAAAAAAAAAAAAAAAGCATCTATAAACAGAAAATCATGCCTGGATGCATCATATTGAAACTGTTGAAATTTAAATGAGAAATTCATGAAAGCAGCAAGAGAGAAAAGACATTCCATGAATGGGAACAATGATACAAATAAAGGCTGATTTCACAGGAGAAATAGAGGAATCTAGGAACAGTGAAATGACATCTTTAAAATGTGGCAAAATTTTAATTCAGAATTTTATATACAGTAAAAATATCCTTCAGATTTTAAGGTGAATTGCAGACATTTTAATATAAATGAAAACTGAGAGATTTTGTTGCAAGCCATTTTGAAATGCAGCAAATACTAAAGGATTTTCTGAAAGAAAATAATGCCAGAAGGAAACTCAGATTTACAGAATTGAATACAGAGATTTAGAAATGCAACATTCTGGTTAATAAAAAGATTATGTTTTCTCCTCTTAATTTCCTTAAAAGAAATGTGTCTGATAAAAAACTAGGTAATATTTATAAGGCATGTAAAGATAAAATAAGTTTGGAGTGGCACAAATATTCTGTATCTTGATTTTGTGGTGGTTACATGCTTACTTATCTTTAATAAATTTTTTCCACTTTAAAAGTATGCATTTCATTGTATGTAAATTATACCTTGATCAAATTGATTTTAAAAAGAATGATGGAAAACTCTTAAATAATAAAGACATAAAATGGTGAATTTTCTTAATAAACATAGTGTTATTTCCAGATGACTATTCATTCTGTTCTCTAATTAAGGCTTAAAAATATATGTAGCATCGTTCTGTTTGATATGTTTTTCTTAGCCTTGGTTCAGTAGTTCCTTTTGTACCATTTTAAAATATGTCATCTGTGCTCAGTGATGCCTAGAGTTTGCACACAAATGTTTACTGCAGTCATTTCTATAGTCATAAAACAATACAAGCAATCTGCACATTGAACCAAAAGTGAATGTTTAAGTATAGTTGATTGTATAATACTAAAAAGTTTTAAAAATCATGAACAAGGCAATGCTCATGTTATTATGTTAACTTAATATAATGTTAAGAAATAAAAACATTTATATTGTATGAGGGCATGCCAGTTAAATATATGTATAGAAAACTAACTGGAGGATGCACAAAAAAATCTTTACATTATTTTCTTTATGTGATGTGAATATTTTCTACAATTTTTGCTTACTGCATTTGGATATGTCTGTCTGTTTACAACAAAAATTATTTGTTTCGTATGTAGCTTACTTTTAAGTATATAATCAGATATAGATATGGAAGGATAATATGAAAATATTCTAATCTTAGAACTCTAGCTCCCAAAATGACTACAGATTGTGAAAAGGCGTATGTATAAAGAAGGCTGAGAGGTTGAGGAACTTTGTGCACTCTGTGGATGCTGCATCTGTTCATCTCTCAATGCTCCATTCAACTCTAATAGTTTATGATTTTATATGCTTATCCTTGACATCTTTATTAAAATAAACTAATGGTTTACAGATATTTTCTTTATGAAATTATCCCCTGGTATTTAGCATAATTCAAAAATGAACACATTACATGTTTTTAAAGCTGGTATGTTACTTTGAAGATCAAGTTTGTAATTATATTTTGATCTGTGATATTTTGAAGTGACTTTGGATCATATGGAATATATTCCTATTCAACATGAAGAAATAGGTTCTTTGAATTGACTAATTCTAATTACCTAAATGAAGTTAATTCCTTAAATTCTGTACTGAATAATTTTTGTGCTCCTTATAAACATGTACCTCAATTTTAGGTGTGGGACTTGCAGGACCTTTTCTTAAGCTTCTGGTGTGAGCATTTGACTTTGTGACCTCAGCGTCTGTCATCACTGATTGACCCATCAACTTGGAACTCTACTTAGCCAGGGTGGTAATTTGAAAAGAAGTTGGCTTTATTGGTTAAGTGGTTTCTCCTCATAAAGCCTACTGTCCTTCACAATAATTTTCATAGATTTCACACCCTCCCTCTTGCTTTGCCTATTTTAATTTAGTTTTTAAAATCTGTACTTTATTTTCTTTCTGTCATCCACCTATGTAAGCAGTAGAAATTCTTCATGTTAAAATTGTATTCACTCTGTAGTTGGGGAACAATGAATTGATTGTCATTTATGCTGAACTGTGGTGAAAAGACAAATTAGTTGTGTTCTTTTTCAATTTAAATTTGGGTAATAAGACAATAGACTTATTTGAAGTAGAGTTATCAAAAAATTTTAAATGTGCTATCTTTTCAGAATATTCACAATAGAATGCTAATATTAAAATAGAAAAATATATTTAAAACAGTATCTATTTAATTTCTCTCACCTGGAGAGGATATTAATAATACTTTAACACTCAACTTTCTCACCTGAAAAGGGTTTTTAACTCTATATTTATTCTTGCATGGCATGTAGAATAATAGAAAAATTCCCAGGAGAAATAGTGAATTATTATCTAATAGATATTTGAAGTCACAATTTGGTAGTATGTTTTTCTTAGTTGTTATGAAAAGTAATATGCATCAAATATTTACAAGAAATTACACAGAAAGCAGCATTATATATTATAAGCTAAAACTTTTTGTGCAGACTACTTAATTTCTGAAAGTTTATGAATATGCTGGTTTTGCTTGTTATGTTGTGTTAGTTAACTTATATTGCTTTGATTTTCTATAAGGTTGCAATTTGATAATTTGGAAATAATTTCTATTTCCAAAGTAGGTTATAAGATGCACATAATTGTCCTGATCAGGTGGTGGTGCAATGGATACAGCATTGGCTTGGGATGCTGAGAACCCAGGTTCGAAACCCTGAGGTTGCTGGCTTCCACAGGGGTTCATCCGGCTTGAGCATGGGCTCACCAGCTTGAGTGCGGGGTTGCTGGCTTGAGTGTGGGATCATAGACATGACCCCATGGTCTCTGGCTTGAGCCCAAAGGTCACTAGCTTGAAACCCAAGGTCACTGGCTTGAGTAAGGGATCCCTTGCTCTGCTGGAGCCCCCTGGTCACCATGGTCAAGGAACATATGAGAAAGTAATCAATGAACAACTAAGGTGTCACAATGAAGAATTGATGCTTCTCATCTCTCTCACTTCCTGTCTGTCAGTCCCTATCTGTTCCTCTGTCTCTCTTTCACTAAAAGTGTATATATATATGTGTGTGTATACACACATATAACTCATAATTTATGATAGGGGATTATGAATTCAAGATAAACAGCTAGAAATTGGAAATGTTTGATGAGGCTTAAAACTGTAAAAGTTAACTTCAGAGCTCCATTGAGGAAATAGATATAGTAAGTATTAAGGTTTTTAGCTTAATTGCTGCTTTTTTAAAGTTGGGTGTTTTGTTGCTGCTCAAAATTGCATTACTAGGCCAATTTTGTTGACTATGTAGAGTACATGGTCTAGTTTAGAAAGAGATACAGTCATGTCAAGTATAGCCTCTCCTGCTTTACCTGTTACATTTCTGAATTCTAGTTAGATCTCTTTTTAGCTTACAAGTGTTCTAATCTCTTAGGTATTTTCTAGTTATCTTTCTGTGCTAGGTTATGTATGGATAATTTCTTCCAAATCTTTTTTTTTTCAGTAAAATAATTCAACTGTGCATAATCCATGATGTTAGGTACTGGCATATTGCAGATACTTAAGTATTTGTTTGTTACATGAATATTCTGATATTTAACCAGGGACCTGAATGTGTTTAGTTCATGTTGGTTGAATGTGCACATAGATGAAGCAATTGTTGAATGGGTGAAGTTTAATACTGGAGCTACAATAAATAAGATTTCTGCAAGTGACCATGTGCTTGTTTGTTTATTTGATATTTGCTTTATTTTGCTTAAGGATTTGAACCTTCCTTATGATGTTGATTGTGCCCAAGTAACATTTAGAAAACTGCATAGCAGCAGTTAGCACTATAGTCCTTGTGATTAATAAGCATTAGCTGCTAAAAATGAGGATGCTATAACACAGACATGAACCTTGCTATTTGTTGCTAAACATTAGGAAGTGCTATATGGAATTTGACATTTACATGCACTTAACTGTGAATTTGACACAGGCTTTAATGTCTGAGACTCATTTGTTCTACAAACCTTTATGTAAGTAAAAGTGATGTTTATCTGATGTGGAGTGGAAATTGTTTATTTTTGCTCCATTGAGAAATAATTGAGAAATGTTATTTCTCTGCCAGTACCACACACATTCTGCAGTGTTTAGTCTCATGTTTAGGTTCCAAATGTTGATTTTAAAATATTATTAAAGTATGAGTTTTTATAATTCTATTTTGCTTGTAGAACAACTACATATATTCATAAACCGAATTCTCTTTGTTTATTTACTTTTATATTTTGTCCTTACCACTTTTTGTTTTTCCCATTTTAGTTTATTTCTCTTATGAAGTGGTGCTTAGTAATGTTTTGCATACTACCTGAGATCTCGTATTCCTAGAAGTATCTACTGAGATCCTGGGTTTCTCCTTTCCTCCCTTTACAAATTCTCCTCACATATAAGGGGAATAAAAGGTAGTGGCCATCCTAGGATTATTGACAGAATTTCATAAAATATTAAGTGGGATTTGTTTAGACGGGTGGCTGTTGTACAGTAAAAGATAAATTAGGCATAAATGGTAATTATTATTACATTATTATCATTATTAGGTTGTCATCCTTGGTCATTGAAGAGGAACAATTTTCCTTAACCTCAGTGAGCTGTAATTGTCACCTTTCCCTCACACTTTGACTTCACAGATGCTGTGAGGTTGTAACTTGTAGCACAATTGAGGGAGGACGGGTAATTTGGATATCCCAGTGTTCAAAGGTTTTAAGAATTTTCCTGTAAAACTAAGTTATGCAACATTCTGCTTTTTTTTTAATGGTACTGTGGGGTTATTTTGAGGATTTTCTCCTTTGTTTGAGACCATTAATAAATAGGAAAAATTAATTAGATTAGGGAAGAAACTAAATGCCGGCATGTGTCTTCTTGCCTTTATAAACTCTGAATACTTTGAGAGCCTTGTCATTGGAACCATCCTGATATTTTTGTATTCATTATCTTTTCTCTATTATAAATCTAGAGCTATAAGTTAGATAATGGTTATAACCTTATTATATACATAAAATAAACTTGCTGTTTAAAAATATAGGGGGAAATTATATATAAATATATATGTATATAGAAAGATGTGAAAAGGAAACAGGTTTTTTTCTATCACCTTTATTTTTTCCTCATATGATTTCATTAGGACTGTCCTTTATATCTACGAGTTTGGAGACCAATTTTACAACAATATTGGAATTTTACCCTGTGGGTTTTTTTTCCTGTTTTTCTCAACATCTAGAAGCATAGCAAATTTTGATTAATGCAACATTATTTTAGTAATCTCTTATTTATTATTCAGTTTTGCTTGTGAAATTTTGTTATTGCTTATCATTCTGTCCCTTGACCCTCTTCAGCTGTGTTTATTAGCACACAAGACCTCATGATAATAGGAATTTAGACATAATGTAATTAGCGATTGGTTCCTGTGCTTTCTAACTGGCTTGCCATGTCATTTTCTTAACCTTGCAGCAATGCCACGCTGCATTTTTGGGAAATGAATTTGAAACCTCACTTATGACATTTTGATGTGTTTTTAATATTATCAGTTTAAAATAAATATATAATGACTTTGGCTTTCATATATTTGGTTATATTTCTTATAGAAAAACAGTATAAATATTAAGAATAAGTGTTTTATCTTGTAGTTGCTCCTGGTTATGAAAAGGAAAGTGCACCAGAAGGGCATACTCAGAAAGTTCTTCCGGAAGCCAGGGAACAAACAAAATGTAAAAGAAACATGAAAGATTTGGCAAAGGTATGATATTTATTTTTGTTTCCATTAATTTTTACTTAAATCTCAGATCTTCAGATCCATGGACTCATAGTGTATCATTGTTTTACTGGAATAGGAGTTTAGAGCTTATGTATTTGAGCCCGTTGGTGTGGAGATAGCAAATGGATGTCCTCAAGTGTTATGTAACAAACACACACTGATACACAGTTGAGGGGCACACACTATTTAGTAGCAGAGGAAGCTGAGTGAACCACTCTGTCATCTATCCCAACTTAAGCATGGCCATGTCTGCTCACCTGCTCATTTTTTGCTTAAAATTACCTCTGTCCAAAAGAAATAACTCCCAGATTTTTTCACAGTCTAACATCACACTTTTGTTAGTCTTTTTTAAAAGTAATAGAAAAAATTATGTCCCATTTAAGAACCTCTCTCTATCTGAGTGCCTTTGCTTTGCAATCAGGCTATCATTGTTAAAGATAAATTGTTATTAAAAATATCTGATCAGACAGAGATAAAAAATGCGGGAGAAAAAAATTACGTAAAACCGGTGAGGACTTTTAGTTTCTTGTTATGAAAATTGCATTGAAAGTCTAGCTGAGGTATGAATGAGTTTTTCCATAAAGTTGTTATCTTTGAGTTTTAAAATATGTGGCATTTATTAAAAAATGAACACATTTATAATTTGTAATATCTTTTAGCAGTAATTCTATAAGAACAACAGATTTTTGTGAATTCAAATAACAGTATGATAAATCATTTACTAATAATATCAGAAACATTTTTCCCTCATAGGTATGCATTGGAGTTTCGTATTATATGTAATATTTGAATTAAATACAGACTAAACGTTTTTGGGTATACAAGGTTTTGATGATCTTTTTTTTTGTGGTATTAGATTAGTATTTTACTGTTCCTTTGTTACCACTACTCATTTATGGATTTATGATATTTGTAGTAGACCCATCTTTTAGTCAGACTGCTACCAGCTTATCCCATGCCAGCAACCTCCCCTTAGGGTGAACTTTCACTGTTTGCCTCCATAACCCGTTCCCATTCCTTCACCTGCCTTTAATTTGAGTCTCAGCCAAATGCAAGTGGTATTGGTAGATAACTGTTGCTCTCAGTAGTAATGCTGGTTCTTATTTGGGTAATTTTTGTTTATTTCCACAGAGTTTAGTAGTTCAGGGAGCAAGGAAAGCACTCAGCACAATAAAAAAAAATAATAGAGTTAAGGATTTTAGGTGTGACTGTCGTGATTGTCATCAGGAGTATTTTCCCCCTCTAATGGCATGGGCATTATCTTTCAGGTGGTAACTGATTAGAAATGATTTCTTGATTCATTCCCTAAGTGCTTGGCTTGTAAGACTACACTAGTAATGCAGAGTTGACTCTTGATGTGACAAAAGCTACAAATACATTATATATTTATGCATAGTGTATTCTTTTTTGCTGTTGCATTGAAATATTTAATATAATGCCTACAATATTATAAAAAATTCAGGTCTTAACAAAGAGAAGTGAAGAATATAGTGAATTCTTTCTTCCTTCACTGAGTTACTGCTTTTCCTAATAATTTTTAAAACTTTGTTTTTCTTTCTGCAACTCTTTACACTTTTACCAACATCTCCACAATTTCTTCACCCGCCTGCCTGTGGTAATCAACCACCAGTCAAGTCTCCTCTCTAAGTTTGGCTTTTTTAGATTCTACATATAGGTGGTTTCATACACTATTCTCTCTCTCTGTTTGACTTAACTTCACTTAGCATAATGCCCTAAAGGCCCATCTGTGCTGTTTTAAATAGTAGAATGTCCTTTTTCATGGCTGAAAAATATTGTATTCATTGTGTGCGCGTGCGTGTGTGCACACCACGTCTTGTTTATGCATTCATTCATTCACACTTAGATTCTTTCCTTATCTTGGATATTGTGGATAATCTTGCAGTGCACTTAAAAAGTGCAGATATATCTTCAAGATCCTGTTTTTGTTTCCTTTGGAAATATACCTATAAGTAGATTGCTGGATCATATAGTAGCCGCATTCTTAATTTTTTGAGGGACATCCATAATGTTTTCTAAAGTGGCTGCATTAGTTTACAGTCCCAACAACAGTGCAATAGGGCTCCTTTTGTCCACATCCTCAACATTACTTGTCATCTCTTGTCTGCTTGATGACAGCCATGCTGACAGGTGTGCACTGATAGCTCCTTGTAGTTGTGATTTGCATTCCCCTGATGCTTCCCCATGTGGAACATTTCTTCATGTGCCTGTTGTGCATTTGTATGTCTTTTTTCTTTTTTTTGGAGAATGTCTATTTAGTTTCTCTGTTTGTATTTTAATTAGATTTTTGTTACTGAGGTGTATGGATTTTTAAAAAATTTATTTAGATATTCACCCCTTATCAGATAAGGTTTGTAAATATTTTCTCACATTTTATCGGTCACTTTCATTCTGTTGATTCTTTTGCTATGTAGAAGATTTTTAGTTTCATGTGGTTCTGGTTGTTGATTTTTTCTTTTGTTGCTTGTGCTTTTGGTGTCATATCCAAAAAAAATCATTGGTAATCCCAATGTCAGGGAGCTTTTCCTCTCTTTTCTCTAGGCGTTTTATAGTTTCACAACTTATGTTTAAGTATTTTAATCCACTTGTGGTTTGTTTGCGCTATGAGAGACCCAGTTTCATTTTCCTACATGTGGTTATCCAGTCTTCCCGAACCATGTACTGGCTGGCTCTCTTGTCAGCTCTCTGTTGGCTGAGTAGGAGAGTTTATTTCCAGGCTATTTTGTTTCATTTGTCTGTGTGTCTATTTTTCTATCATGATATACTGTTTTAATTATTGTAGCGCTGTGGTATAGTTTGAAACAGGAGTGTGATACCTCCAGCTTTGACCTTCTTTCCTGGAATTGCTTAGGTTATTTTGGGTATTTTGTGGTTCTGTACAGATGTTAGGATTTTTCCTCTTTTTTTTCTGTGAAAAGTACCATTAGAATTTTGAAAGGAATTGCATTGAATCTATACATGGTGTTATGTAAAATATCAGAGTACCGAGAAATGGTAGAAAGGGCTGATGACTCCATCATTACATAAAGAGAGTATTAAGGTAAGTTCCATATGGAGTGCGTCTCAGGCGGCAGCAAGATGCCATGGATATCCTCCATACTGTCTGGTGGGCATTAAGGGGTTATATAGGACTGGGTGGGGTGAACAGTGCTACTGGGTCATGACTGACTCAGAAAAGGATGAGATGCTTTACCTGCTTTTCCAGTGCAGGGCTACAGTCTGTGCCAGGAACCAGCACAAATGCGCTGTGGGGCCTAAGGGGACAAGGCTCACACAGCCCCTGAGAGGATTTTAGGGAAGCAGTCTCTATTCTGGCCAGGATCTCGCTGGCAGGTCTTTCAGAGGTCAGGAAGTGGCACATCATAGAACTGTTACTCTTCCACGGATGACTTTTGGCAGTATGGATATTTTAACAATATTAATTCTTCCGATCCATGAACAAATATCTGTCTATTTGTGTTTTCTTCACTTTCTTTCATCAATATCTTATAGTTTTCATTGTACAGATTTTTCACTTCTTGGTTAAATTTACTTTTAACCAAGTTTATTGTTTTGATGCTATTGTGAATTGGATTGCCTTCTTTATTTCTTTTTTAGATTTTATTTTTAGTGCATAGAAACAACTGATTTCTGTGTGTTGATTTTATATCCTGCAACTTGACTTAATTAGTTGATTAGTTCCAACAGGTTTTTGGGTGGTTCTTTAGAATTTTCTATACATTTTCATAACATCTGTAAGAAAAGATTACTTTTTTCTTTCTGATTAGATGCCTTTTATTTTTTTTATTTTTCCTAATTACTCTAGCAAAACATCCAGTACTGTGTTGCAAAAGAGCAACCCTGGTCTTGTTCCTGATCTTAGAGGAAAAGCTATCAACCTTTCACTGTTTAGTGTGATGTGATCCATGGGTTCTTGTATATGGCCTTTATTATAGAGAAGTATGTTTCTTTTTATCATAAAAGTACATCAGATTCATTAAATTCTTTCCTTGCACCTATTGAAATAATCATATGACTTTATCTCTTATTTTATTACTATCATATTTACTGATTTGCTTATGTTGAGCAATTCTTACATACATGGATGAATCCCCATTGAGCATGGTATATGATCCTTTTAGTGTATTGCTGAATTAAGTTTGCTAATATTAAGTTGAGAAGTTATTTATTTATTTATTTATTTATTTATTTATTTATTTATTTTACAGGGACAGAGAGAAAGTCAGAGAGAGGGATAGACAGACAGGAACAGAGAGAGGTGAGAAGCATCAATCATTAGTTTCTCGCCGTTGTGACACCATAGTTGTTCATTGATTGCTTTCTCACATGTGCCTTGACCATGGGCCTTCAGCAGACTGAGGAACCCCTTGCTGGAGCCAGCGATCTTGGGTCCAAGCTGGTGAGCTTTTACTCAAGCCAGATAGGCCTGCGCTCAAGCTGGCGAGCTTGTGGTCTCGAACCTGGGTTCTCCGCATCCCAGTCCAACGCTCTATCCACTGCACCACTGCCTGGTCAGGCAAGTTGAGAATTTTTGAATTTATATTTTTCAGGGATATTGGTTCATAGTTTGATGTAGTGCCCTATTTTGATTTTTCTATTAAGGTAATGCTGGACTTGTAAAATGAGTGTTCCATCCTCTTCAGTGTTTTGGAAGATTTTGAGAAGTATCTATATTAGATCTATAAATTTATGATAGAATTCACCAGTGATACCATCTTGTTCTGGCCTTTTTATGCTAAGCGTTTGATTATTGATTTATTCTCCTTATATAAGTCTCTTTAGATTTTCTGTTTCTTCATGATTTATTCTTGGCAGGTTTTATGTTTCTTGGAATTTATCAGTTGCTTATAGGTTACTCATTTGTTGGCATATAGTTGTTAGTATTTCTATGCTATAAATTGTAATATAATCTCTTTTATTTCTAATTATATTTATTTGAGTCTTTTCCTCTTAGTCTAGTTAAAGGGTTGTCAACTTTGTTTATTTTAAAAAACAATGATTAGTTTGGGTTTCTACGGCCAGAAGGAACTCATCTTGAAGTTGCATTTGCAAAACAAATTTACTTAAGGTAAATGTTTATTTTGGTATATTTAGGGGATCTGGTGGAGATTATGGGGGCTTCCTAAAACATATCTTTATGAACTACCTTAGCAGCCTTCTAGACTACTTTTAATAATCCACTCTATATGACATTGAATATTTCTTCCTGAAATATGCCTCTATAAACTGGTCTTTAGACAGCTGTGTTTCTCAAGTCTGTTAGCCATCTGGCTTCCTGATATGTCATATTAATTCCTCTATATATTTCTGTAACATTATAAAATCTTTTGAATTAGGTTGAATTAATATGATACTATACTTTAAAGTTAATTCTTACATTTTAAGCTATTTTATCTTGAATTAAGGTGAACAATTTCTGTGAACAGTGGGAAAGCAGTTTTTAATGTGTCTTTAAGCTAATCAGTAGGTTACTATAAAATAGTCAATGGATTAGTTTTTGTAAAGATACTTATATATTATAATATAATTTTCTTCTACTTGTGAAATATATTTTACTCTAGGGTATCTGGCAAACATTACACAATTAACTGGTTACTTTGTATAATCACAATAGTCACAGGAGAAAAAAAATTAGTACTTTAGTGAGGCTTTGAAGGGTGATTATATATATGAAACTTTCAATTTGCCAGTGTATTAAAGAAGTAGAATGGAAGAATTTTATATTAATTGAATAGTTTTAAAAGGTAATATTTTTGTGTAGAATTTATTTTTCATTGTAGAGGGGGATAAAAGAAACATGTCATCTGCTGTGGCTCAAATCTGTTGTTTCAATGACTTTTTGACAATTTAAATTTAGAGCTTACAATCACAATTATTATAAATTTCAATTTTTATGTATTTACAATCTACCACTTACTTTGTATGCTGACCTGTGTATTTAGTGATGGTGCAGGAAAAGTGAAAAAGAGCCACCATTGAAAATATTTTAAGAAAGTGGGGAGAAACTTAAGAAAGATAAGGGATAGCTCACTTGCTCCTTCCATCCTTCTGTTGCATTCTATTAATTTATAATATCCTTTGGAGTGCAGGCATGCTTTTTTAAATGAAAAGATCCTATCTGGATTATGTTTCTACATGTAAACAAAGTTATATTTTTATTATTTCTTATATATGTCTGTTGGAAAACATGTATTAAAGAATTGTAAAGATATTATCAAGAAAACAGAGATATTTCTTTTTCAAATGGACAGTATAAACATTAGTTGGGAAGGATATATAAACATTAAACTGTATACAATAAAGTTTCCCAAATACTTTGTAACAAATATTCAAATGTTAAAGGATAAAAAGACAAATACCTCTTATATTTTGAGAAATATTCATTTTATTTTCATACTTAAGTAATATTTTAAAATTTATTAAAGTAGCAGTTAAAAACCTTGCACATATTAAAAATTTTAGATTACTTACCTAGGCAATAACTGGTTTAGCAACAATTATTCTGAACTTGTTTTAAGAAAAAACATCAGCTAAAGCTTAGATATTTTTCTTAAAATAGCTTTTAACTCCAAATAATAGTTTAAATTACCTTATTTTTAAGTAAATAATTTTGTGTTTATTAATCAATAGTACATGTTATCTAAGAATGGTTTTTAATAACTTATAGCTTATTCTACCAATATAGCTATTAAAATGACTGCTTTCACATAAGCCATGAATGAGTTTTCATATATTTTCCACTTAACTGCTTTTAGGTCTTTGATAATTTATGTATGGTGTGTGTGTGTGTATGTGTGTGTATGTGTGTGTGTGTGTGTGTGTGTGTGTGTGTGTGTGTGTGTGTATACGTTTTGTTAAATGAGCAAAAATATATTATTTGTTAGCTGTAATGTAGAACTTTGCTTACTTATCCTTGCATAAGTTAACTGTTGTAATCCTTTCTCCTTCAGCATAGCTTTTATCACTTAACATACTGTAGCATGTACTTTGGTGGAAGCTGTTTTAGAGTATAAATTACTTTGAAGCCTAGTCTGTATTTGAAACCCAAGTCTACCACCCATTTCTTTTAAAAATCCACAAATAAGAATATTATGTTCATCAACGCGTTTTTGTCATGATTTAATGAAATAATATATGTAATATATCTAGCATCTTGCTTATTTAAAATTGATACTTATGAAATGATAGTGTTTCTATAGAAGAGATTATTTACCTGAAGATAAATAACTTAATTGTTTGAAATATGATATAGGCAATATTGAATATAAATTTATTAAAGACTTCTACATTCATTTCTTTTAACAACTTTTTTTGTCATTTTATTATACATTATATGGCATGAATAATTAGGCCCTGGCTTTGTATGATTGTAGGTTATGGTTTCCCTAATTAGATTATATACAAACATAGATATGGTGATTTGAACATAATGGTGGCTACTTTCATGGTCTAATGTTTATATGTTTCCTGTTATATATTAAAAACTGTGCACACCTCAACTTCTTTAAGGACTATTCTATATTTTGATTCACTTAACTAAATATTATTTAATATCTTTGTCATGACATCTGCCAGTGATAATATAAAATATAGTAAGTACAGTGTATATAATGAAAATAGAAAGAGAAGAAGGATTTCTTCAACTTTGAGATGACAGTGTATAACATTGTGATATGTTATGCCATATTGGTTATGATAATGATATACATCAAGAGCAGTTAAAATGCTCCTACATGGTGATACTTTGCATTTATTAGAGGAAAGTTACATTTTGTACAGTATTCTTGAGTATTGCTATGTAGTTATTATTATTTTTGCCCAAAGCTTCACTGTGAGTCTGGCATCAACCCATGATCTGGTTGACATTTTGCCAGTAACTATGAATATTACATTAGGATGTTTAATCATTCTATTTATCAGACATAAAGTTGCTAAAATGGAAATTAGTTTTGTATATTTTAGAATTCAGAAATATGGAAAGTATTAAAAGTCTATAACCAAGTGCAAATGGGAATTTTAATGCCTATAATTTGATAATGTTGAATATCTTTAACAGTTGAAATAATTCATTAAAATTCCCTAAGGAGATAAATTAATCAAAATATTTATTTATAAATTCCTGCTATGTTAAATACATAAAGATTATCCAACTTGTTTATAAGTCTGTTCTGAGTAGAAAATCAAATAAATAGAAATATATTACTACACTAAATATATTCTGCTTACATAAAAACAATTAAATGTGAATCAGAATAAACACAATTAAGAAATACTAATCTCAGGTTTTTAACTCTACTATTTATTTTGAATTATGCATAAGCATGAATTATCTAGAAAATATAAAAATGAGATTATAATAAAAATGCTCAGAATTTTAAAAACTTCAGTCAATATCAATATCTATATTATCTATATACTTTAGATTAATACTTTATGGAACATTATGGATTAATGGGCATTAAAATTCCCATTTGCATTTGGTTATAGACTTTTTAATACATTATTAAATCAATACTTTAAAAAGGTAAATATTTGCAAGCAATGTTTAAATGTATTATGTGTATAATTTAATATAATATATAAATTAAATTAAATATATACATATATAAATAACAGTGAAAATAATATATAATGTACATAGTCTTCTACAGCTTGTGTTTTTTATTTTGTGCTTTGTTTCCAAGATTGTTCTATGTTGCTAGATGTGGCTATATAGTATATTTAAAAATATTTACTTTTCTTTTTTTTTCTTTCTTTCTTTCTTTTTTTCTTTCTTTCATTATTATTATTTTTTTTTTGCAAGACAGAGACAGACAGGAAGGGAAAGAGATAAGAAGCATTATTTCTTTGTTGTGGCACCTTAGTTGTTCATTGATTGCTTTCTCATATGTGCCTTCATGGGGCAGTGGGGGGGGGCTCCAGGCTACAGAGTCAGTGACACCTTGCTCAAGTCAGCAACCTTGGACTCAAGCCAGTGACTTTAGGCTTCAAGACAGCAACCTCTGGGCTCAAGCCAGCAAGCATGGGGTCATGTCTATGATTGCACGCTCTAGCTGGTAAACTCGTGCCTAAGCCTGAAACGGCAGGGTTTTGAACCTGGGTCATCAGTGTCCCAAGTCGATGCTCTATCTACTGCAACACCACATGATCAGGCAAATATTTATTTTTCTATTCTTTATTAATATTAATGCATGTTCAGGTTTTTCCCTAAGTCTTGATATAATAAATAGTGCTGCCATGAATAGTCTTGTATATCTCCAAGTGCACATATGCAAGATTTTTGTACGATTCTAATCCAGGAATGGAATTGCTGGATCATTGGGGATGAGGATTTTACTAGACCATATCATATGCTTTTCCAAATTACTTGAATGAACATGTTTAAAAATCCAACAGTTTCTATTATTCTAAACCTGTTCCAGAACTTGGTATTGTCAGGGTTCTTGATTTTATTTATTTATTATAATTATAATGTTTGTAGAATCTGTAGTGATATTTTCTGTTCCATTCTTTTTATTTTGTTCCATTCTTGACATTTGTGTCTTCTCCCTTTTATTTGTCATTATTGCTATAGTTTTTATCAATTTTATGGACTCTTTTAAGAACTCGTGTTTTGTTTTATAATTTTCTGAATTGCTTTTTTATTTTCAGTTTTATTGATTTCTACTTTTATCTTTGTTACTTCCCTTTTCATCTTCTATCTTTGGATCTATCTTCTCTTTTTATATTTTTGAGATAGAAACTTAGATCAGTGATTGAAGACATTTTCTCTTTTGTAATATAGGCATATAATGCTGTAAAATTTTTTCTCAGTACTGCCTTAGCTGAATCCCATATTTTTTAATATTATACTTGCATTTTTCATTCATTTCTATATTTTTATTTATTTTTGAGAATTACTTTTTAAAACTGAGTTTTTAAAATGGAGTGACACTGGTTAACGAAATTATACAGGTTTCAGGTGTGCAATGCTATAACACTTGATCCATTGGTTATTTAAAAGTGTATTCTTTAATTTTTATGTATATAAATATTTTCCTGTTTTCTTTCTGTTTGTTTGGCATTGTTTCTGGTTTGATTTGATTATGGATTGAGAACACATTACCTTTTATTACTAGGTTATAGGTCAGAACATCTGAATCACCTTCTTCCATTGGGTTGAGGGTGGTAAAATATTCTACCACTATGCTATTCTTCAATCCTGGCATCTCTAACTAGTTTATCTTCTTATTCCCATTTTTAAGACTTCTGCTTTGGTTGTCTCTTGCATTATTTTCAGGATTTATAGTAGTACTGAATTAAGCAAAAGCAGGAGGAAATGTAGTCTATAGTCTATACCATCTTGTCTAGATTGGACATCTCTTCCTAAAATTTGCTTTCTAATTTAAAATATTTAGTGGCATTGGAATATTTTAAAATCTGGAATGTCATAGGAATCCAGCTTCACTTGGCTTTGTTCTGATAATTGCTTGTCTCAGGCAATTTAATCCATGGTACTTTTTTTCTCCCAATTGTCTGTAGTGCCAACTTTGTCATTAGTTACTTTCCATGTTTACATGGGCTTGCTTCTTGACTTTATTAAGCTCCATTAGAGAGTTTGTTTACTCCTATGGAAGTATTTTGCTTTTTCATTATTACATTTTTTAATAAAATTGAATATATATTAGGGAAATTCTTCAATCTTATTGTTGTTCTTCAAAAGTGTTTTACTATTATATAATTCTCTAAATATTAAAATAAGCTTGCCAAAATCTTAAAGAATTTATTTCTTGAAACTTTATTGTGATAGCTAATGTTTTATGGATCAATATAGAGGTAACTGGCATCTTTATTTATGATAGTAAGTGTTTCAATGAACATAATTTCTATCCCTGTGTTTAGATTTTTAAATATGTTACAATAACATTTTTATAGTCTTTTTCATACAAATCTGGTATGTTTTGTTAAATGTAATTCTGAGTACTTGATATATTTTGCTATTATAAATGATATTTGCAAGTAGTTAAAATAACTCACTTGTCTCTTTGTTGGCTTTGAGGCATCCTTCAGCAGAATCGAGAAGAAGCCTATGAGCTCAGTGCAAGATCAACTCAGTCCAACTCGATGCCTCTATCAGCAGGAGCTGAAAGGGAACTCTCAAACATGGAATAAGACCACACTTCTGCAGGACACCATTGGCAGTAGACAGCAGAGTGTGCTTGAACACTCATAAGCTGCCTCTGTCAGCAGGAGCCAAGTGGGAAACTCTGAGCCTGTTTCCCCCAATTCTCTTTGCAACACTCATACCTTTTATCCATTTTTTTTCACTCTTCAGTTGGATCCCAGGCCTCCCACTTCATCATCTATTCCAGAAATCTACTTCTTCCTTAGGCTCCTTATATATCACTTTTCCTGACCCACTGTTTCCTTCCGCTTTTGTGATTCCCGAAACTATTCTCTGTATTCTTTGGAACTCAGGATTATTGATCAGCAAAATCCTCTATATTTTGAACTTATGTGAATGTTCCCTTCGGCTGTGCTAATGGAAATCTAGTTTTTTGCTAGTTAGTTTCTCCTGCAGCCCGTGGAGTTCTGGTAAATGTTTAACAATCAGCTCTTTGGGGAAAAATCCTTACTTTGCCATGTTTCCAGTGTCTGTGCTGTAAGTATTCAGGTCAGAGCCATTTGAGTTACCATCTTGCTTGACTGAAAGAGGAGTTGGGAAGGACGTCCGTGGTCAGCTCTCCTGAGACAGCTCTAGCACACCATGTCATACAGTCCAGTCCAGGCTGACTGTTCTCCCTGCCCCCACTGAGCCATAGCTCTGACCTGCAGGTGACATCATTGTGCCCTTTGCTTCTCGCTGCTGATTTCAGTTTCATCTCTGCTGGCTTTGATAGCCTGCCTTCAGTCTCATCAGATTATCCTACTTAATATAACTTTTTATTATAGGTATTTCTTCTCAAGTCATTTCTTTCTTTTTTGGTAAATTAAAAAAATCAAGTCTTAAAACATTGTCACTTTTTAAAAAATTAGTCCTTCCACAATTCTCTGTTATTTACATGTTCACATGGATGATCCTTCTGACACGATGGACTTGCATAGTGATCGTGTTTTCTGTCTGTTCTCAGCCACTCACTTTCTGGTTATTTCCTGTCATGTTACTGCCAACAAATGTCACAATTTCCCATTTTCTTTGCTGTTGGCTCTCACCTCCCCCACCTCTTCATGTTGAGATGTTGTAGAGTTCCACTTTGGGGCCTCTTTTTTTTTTGTCATAACTCTGTGTGTATTTCAACCTCTCTCATGACTTTAAGATACCTGTATATTAATGACTCCTTCATTCACATCTTTAGCTGAGGCCTCTTTTCTGAAGTCTAGCTTTTATATTTAACTACGTGCTTGGCCCCTGCAGTTAGATATCACTTCCTCATGAAAGCTTTGTCTCCTGCAGATTTCTCCATCTTTATTAATGAAACTTTATCCTTCCACTTAGCCAGAAAACTGGAGTTATCTTCTAGTCATTTCTCTCTTAACATTTCACATCAGATAGAATAATAAATCTTTTTGCTTCTCTCTTTGAAAAATACCCACATGTCCATCTTTTGTTACCACCAGCATGGCTGTTCCCTGTTTTTGTTTGTTTTCCCCGTGGTCTGTAGCTTGCATTGTTGTGATAGCCTCCTATCACTGGTCTCTCTCTCTTTTTGATTTCCTGCTGGCTCCTTTGAACACAGCAGCAAGAGTGATCCCCTTAAAACATAAGTCTGTCCAGAACATTCTTCCACTGAAAACTTTGTAGTGGCTTGTTATCTTTCTCAGAGTTACGAGTAATGCCATCATCGCCTCTGAAACCCTCCATGACCCATGTTCTGGCCCATTTGCACCTCTCTGACCTTGTCCCTGGTTCCGATCCTATCTTTTACTCAACTGCAGCCACAAGAGCCTCCCACCTGTTTGCAGAGCACTGTGGACATGCTGCAGCCTACAGGCTTTTGCACTTAGGTTTCCTCTGCCCAAGTTACCTTCCCTCACATATCCTAATGGCTCATCCCCTCATTTCCCTTAAAGGTTTACCCAAATGTCCTTTAGATCTACCTTCCAGAGTCACCAGTCTTAATTTTAATGCTGCCCCTCACTCCCTGATCCTCCCTCGGTCTCCTTGCTGTTTTGCTTCTTCTTGTTACATGTCTACATATATTTCTTTTACACATTGTGCTGTACTTAATCACTTGTTTATTGTATCTCTTCCCTACTAGAATGAAAGCTCCAAGAGAGCAGGATATTCATCTGTTTTATTCACTGATATATTCTCAGTGCTTGAAACATGATTGCCAAATTGTAATTATGCTATAAATTACATTTGATTGACTATATAAATGAAAAAAATCTTGTTCTGCTAGTTGCTATTGTGTAGATACTATAAAACTGAGTAATTTAAGTTGATCTTAAATTCAGTGACTTTGCTAAACTATTTCAATAGTTGTCTTTGAGTATTTTTATTCTTTTGTGAATGATATTATGTCTGAACAATAATAGTGATGATTTTCCTTCTCAAGTTCTGCAAAACTGTATGTATACTTTTTATCTTTGTATATTGTCTTAGAACTCTATAAAGTGGTTATAAGGAAGTGGTGGGAGTAAGCATATGTAGTATTTTTTATTTTAAAGGAGATGATTCTAATGTCTCAACATGGGAAATGTTATTTATTGTCTTTGGCAGATATTTGATATTAAGTTAAGAAAGTTTTCATACTTTCACATTTGCTAAGTTTATTTATGTTTTTTCATAAGTTAGTGTCAGTTTTTAAAATCAGAAATGAATGATAAATTTTATATTATGTTTAAGTATTAAGATTTTGTTTTATCATGAATGAATATTCAATTTTTTTCTTTCTGTGATGATTTTCTTCAGTTGTAAATGACATAATGGGTTTTCCGATGTAAATGTTTTCTTTTAGTATTGGGCTAAAATTACCCTATTATGTGTTATCTGACTTCTATATCACTGGATCTAGTCCATTGTTTTTTTTCTTCCAATTTTTACTTATATTTTATGCAGAAAATTGGCCTTTAATTTCCTTTTTTAGTATCTGTCTTTTCATAATTTTGATATTGAATGAGTTGGGGGAATGTTCCCACTTTATCTCTTCTTTGGAAGAGTTTTTATATTATGGAAGGCCTATTCCATAAATATATGTTAGAAATCGTAAAACTAATAAGAGCTGGTATGTATTTATGGGAAGATTTTATTCTATGGATTCAAATGTCTTAATATAATAGAATTGTAGATGTTATTTCTTTTTGAATCAATTTTTGTAAGTTATTAAGTACTATATTTACATGAATATAACCATTTTGTCTTGTTTCATATTTACCAGTATAAAGGTAATTATATTTTTTACCTTTTAAATCTCTAATGGATTTATAGTTGTATTTTCTTCTTATTTTTAATATCTATTTCTCTTCCTCCCTTTTTACAGTTACACCTGAAACACCCTCCTCCCATCTCTTATCTGTCTTCCTAGAGATATATGAATTTATTGGTATTTCTGAAGATTTAATTTATGAGTTTTATGACTATTATATGTCTATTTTTTTCTACCATTACTAATATATAACATTTAAAATTTTGTTCAGTTTTACTATTTCCATTGATTTCCTTTTTTTCTCATGATTTATTTAGAGGGATATTTTTAATTTTATGTGTGCATGAATTTGGGGTTATCCTTTTTGGTTATTATATACCTCTAGTTTATGTAAATCATGGAGCACATGGTCTGTATGAAATAAATTCTTGAAAACTTTTGGGAGTTGTTATGACAGTAATTGCTAGTTCTCCAGCAAAACATATATTTATTTATTCCATAGTTTTCTTTATATAGCTGGCATATAGTTAGGTACTATATTTTTTAGCCTCCTTTACACTTAGTTATGACCATAATACTCAATTTTGCCAAGGGAATATTTTTGTATCTAAAAGGATGTTGCCATACCCAAGGTCATCTAGAGTTTCTGTGACAATTATTTTCCAGAAATGTTTACTCTTTTAACACATTTTCAAGGAAAAATACTACTTCTCTGATCATTGATTAAGAGAGGTTAGTTATGTGCTTATTTTGGCCAATGAAAACTTCAGAAATCAGGAACAACAGAGGAGTGAGATGTTCTTGCACATTTGGGTTTGCTCTTGTACTTTTGCCACCATTGACATGAGAATAGGTCTCAGCAACCCTGTGGTCCAGTGAAAGACATGAATATCAGTGCTGCCATGTTGGGCCCATTGCATAAGAATTGACTTTAAGCTGACCCTCAATGCATGAACCAAATAAATACTTTTGTTGTACAACACTGACATACTGTGATTGCTTATTGATACTGATACAGTGCCACCTACATGGTCTGTTTGTTAAAGGAACATCTGGCAAGAATTGTTTTATACTCATTTAGCTCCAGTTTGTATGGAACACTGATATACATATAACCACCTTTGACAATGCAAACCATGTATTAAATATTGATATATAATTTAACTTAATAGTATATTAGATAAGTAAAATACCATATTTAATATTTAGGCAACATCTCATAAGATAGAGAATTAATTTATATGTTACCATATAAACTAAGAAAATTGGCATTTATTGGATCTAAACAGTTTTTTTAATACCAAATATTTGTTTTAAGACTTTTAGAGCAGATTTAGGTTCACAGCAAAATTGAGAGGAAGGTACATAGATTTCTCACATTCCCCCAGACCCAAAACATTCATAGCTTTTCTCATTATTATCATCCCTTACCCAAGTGGGACATTTGTTATAATCACTGAATCAACACATTATGGATCATTCTTGGTGTTGTACATTATATAGGTTAGACAAATGTATAATGACATATATCCATCATTATAGTACCATACCAAGTATTTTCACTGCCCTAGAAAATAGTCTTGTTTTCCACCATGCATCTCTTTCTCCCACCAACCCCTGGCAACCACTGATTTTTTATACAGTTTTGTCCTTTTAAGAATATCATGTAGTTGCAATCATGTCATATGCAGCCTTTTCAGATGGGATTGATTTTAGTTAATAATGTACATTTAATGTTCTTCCATATGTTTACATGGCTTAAGAACTCATTTTTTAGTGCTGAGTAATATTCCATTATCTGGATATACCACAGTTTGTTTATTCATTCATCTATTGAGGACCATTTTGGTTACTTCAAAGTTTTGGCCTTCATGAAAAAGTTGCTATAAATATTCACATGCATGTTTTTGTGTGAATATAAGTTTTCAGTTCCTTTCGGTAAATACCTAAGACCATGTTTGCCAGATTGCATGGTAAGAGTTTATGTTGCTCCATATCTTCACCATCACTTAGTGTTATCAGTATGCTGAACTTTGGCCATTTTAATTGGTATTATTTTTATATCTCATTGATATTTTAATTTGCATTTCCCTGATGATACATAAAGTCGCATGTCTTTTCATATGTTTATTTGTCATTTGTAAGGGTTCTATTTATGTCTTAGGTCCAGTTTTTAAATTGATCCTTTTTGTTTGTTTGTTTGTTCATTTCTTATTGATGACTCAATTTTAAGAGTTTTTTGTATATGTTGGAGAACAGTCTTTATCAGATGTTTGTTTTCCAAACATTTCTCAGTAGGTGACTCTTATTCCCTTCACATTGTCTTTTGCAAAGCAGAAGTTTTAAAATTTTAACGAAATCTAGTTTGTCAGTTCTTTTATCTATGGATTGTGTCTTTGGTGTTGTAGCTAGAAAGGCATTGCCATACCCAAGTTCATCTAGGATCTCTTCTATGTTACCATTTAAGAGTTTTATAGTTTCACATTTTACATTTAAGTCTGTGATCCATTTTATATTAACTATTGTGAAGATATAACATCCGTATCTATATTTATTTGTTTTTTCTTTTGTATGTAAATATCCAGTTGTTCTATCTTTATTTGTTGAAAAGACTATTTTTGCTCCATGATATTGACTTTGCAATGAGACTGTATTATGTATTATTAATAAACTTATCTTTTTACTTATCATGTTTCTACACAAAGAAATACTTGATGCTTTACTTCAAAAAAAAGATTTTTACTTCCTATATATTTTTATTTTTAACAAAGACAAAACATTGCATTTTATTGTTTTTCCACCTTTAATTGGTAAGGAATTAGTAAATGCATTGTAAATGCAGTGAAAATTCTTATTAAAATAGAAAATATTTTAATTCTGGTTTTCAGTGCTTGATTTGCCTGTTTTGTAAGGAGATTTTAATAAATCAGACATTATATTATTCTTCAACTTTAAATTTGATTTCTTGAATTTTTTTTTTTATAGGGACAGAGAGAAAGTCAGAGAGAGGGATAGATAGGGACATACAGACAGGAACGGAGAGAGGTGAGAAGCATCAATCATTAGTTTTCATTACCGTCACAACACCTTAGTTGTTCATTTATTGCTTTCTCACATGTGCCTTGATCGCAGGCCTTCAGCAGACCGAGCAACCCCTTCCTGGAGCCAGTGACCTTGGGTCCAAGCTGACGAGCTTTTGCTCAAGCCAGATGGGCCTGCGCTCAATCTAGTGAGCTCGGGGTCTCAAACCCGGGCCTTCCGCATCCCAGTTCAACGCTCTATCCACTGTGACACCGCCTGGTCAGGTTGATTTCTTGAAATTTTTATAGTGCTCATCTCCACTAGAAGTTATTAAAATAATGGAAGAAATAATTCAGTTGGGTAGGAATTAAAATACTTTCAGACATTGTGTTATGAGACCTAAGTTCAGATAACTTTTTTTGTGGTTATATTGACACAGCAGGATAAGACATAGTAAATACAGGGGTAGTTACTTCTTTCTTATCAATGCTCAGTCACAGTCCAAAAAACAGCCACTCATTATCACATGGCCTGATTTCATGAAAGAAAGACACAATGAAAATTCTATGCTGTAGTTCCCTTTTCTTACATCTTCAGTCAACATTTTCCACTTTTTCTCCTTTCTTATTACCCCATATTTTTAAAATTCTTGTGGGATTATATATATTTTTATTTTCATTTATATTAAGTGTTTTAACCTTTCCATTCGGCTTCTCATTCTATCACTATTTTTCCTTATATGCTCATATAGGACATTATTTTAGTAGCACTAATTGAGGTAAAATAAAAAGGGCTGAGAAGGAAGACTATTTAAAAGACAGGAACATACTTTGAACTTTATAATGCTTTTAATGAGGTGCAGTAACATTTAAAAGATATTTATTTTTGAAAATCAATATTCTTTTTCCCTTTAAAATAATGTACATTAAAAGCATACACAATTTTTTTCTTCAGAAAGAATTATTCATATTACATATATGCTGCTTATTGTTCTATGAACTACATTGTGGTTTGGCATATTAGATTATAGGTTTTGAATTGAAAGCGTAATTTAAAAGAACATGTTGAATGTGATGATGAAGATAATTTAATAATATAAGAGAACAACCTGACCGGGCGGTGGTGCAGTTGATGGAGTGTCGAACTGGGATGCGGACAACCCAGGTTCAAGACCCCAAGGTTGCCAGCTTGAGCGCAGGCTCATATGGTTTGAGCAAAGCTCACCAGCTTGGACCTGAGGTCGCTGGCTCGAGCAAGTGGTTACTCGATTTGCTGAAGACTCGCCCGCAGTCAAGGCACATATGAGAAAGCAATCTGTGAACAACTAAAGTGTTACAATGAAAAACTGATGATTGATGCTTCTCATCTCTCTTCGTTCCTGTCTGTCTGTCCCTATCTGTCCCTCTCTCTGACTCTCTATCTCTATAAAAAAAATAATAATATAAGAGAACACTGGGAGAGAGTGAGTCACTGTAAGGACACATTCTATTTCAACTACTCAGTAAACTGGACTGTGTTAGACTTTTTATGCAAACACATGCAGTAAGGGTACTAGTTGTGCATAGTTTTCTTCCCTCTCTTTAAGAAAATGATGAAATGATAGGTTGCATTTATTGTAATCCCTGTGAACAATTGATTTTTCAGTTACTACAAGGTGAAATTAAATTTGCATTTATTTTATCAAATATTAAACAACATTAGAAGCAGTATACATTGGTTTACAGTTTTCATTAGTACCATACCTCAGTTGCATTGTTGCCTAGCATGTGATATATCTCCCACTGTTATTTGTAATGCATGTCAAAGTGGCAGTGATGTTTATTGTTTTCTTTTATAACTTAATGTTCATGGAGAATCAACCCTAGATGAATGATGCATTTGATCTGATGATGAAAGATGAGAGCAGTAATATGGAACGTTTGGAATGATCTCTCACAAGGCACTGACTGTCACATAATCCCTAGAGTGTGTGCTTATACTGTATAAGCCTTATTTTCCTTCAGAGACTGATAGTGCCTATTTCTGAGATGACAAAAGGAGAGTAGAAGAAAATGATTTGCCATAAGAAGCAAAAATGAGTGCATCATCATGCACAGAATGTGTTGTTATAAACTGGAAGGCACATAGACACGTTTTTATTTTAAAGACAGGCCAAGAGGGGATTTTACAATTTACATGACAATGAAGATGTGCACATAGAGATTGTGTGATTTGCCTTAATACTCTTGAAGAAATTAAATGTTTCCCAAGGTAATTCTGTGCAATCATATATTGCATTATTCTGTATTACATAAGGTTCTTATACTTTAAAAATATAACCTAATACTCTATTATAGGGTTTCTAGAAACATTGAATATTTGGTATAGGATGGCTTCCATGTTAATTTTCAAAACTTTTTGTTAGATTAAAAATTTTATTTCATAGAGGAGTCATGCTTTTTCATAGGCAATTTAAAAAAATGCAACAGTACCCCTAAGCATACATGTTCACACACACACATCCAGAACTACCAGGCTGTTTATCTGATACGTAGATAGGAAAACCAAAAATGGTACCAGATATCATGGAGCCACTTCCAATTATTCCGTTTTCCAATTTCTGTCCCCAAGATCAAAGATTCCTGTAGGCTGTGCATTTACTCTATGGCTCCTCTAGATCAAAGCTTAACCCTCTGGGTACCATCTTTTCCATTTTATAATGAGCTCAAGGAGTTGTACAAAATCTCAGAACCTTAGCCTCCAGACGTAGATACAATAACAGCAGCCAGTCTATGATGGCATCTCAGACTTTATATGTACCTCCCCTCCCTGACCCAGCTCTTATCCATTAGAGGATGCTACCTTCTAACCAGTACAGCTTTCACTGTGATGTGCTTCAAACACTAGAGGCTTGTATTGATTGACGTATTTCCTGAGGCAGTGGAGTAGTGGTTTGGCTGTTACTGGTTTAATGTCTTTAACTTATTTTGGGAGATAGATCATAGATCATTCCTTTCTTTAAGTTGTGTTGTCTAGAACAAAATTATTTCTTATTTTATGCTACATCTGAGCCAAAAAAAAACCTCTTGTTACTTGAAAACTGGATGTTTATCTAGCCTTAGCTTCTATTTTTTTCTCCAAGGGTAGAATAAAAAATGCTAAAGAGAATAACCATTCACAGGCCAAAGCTTGCTTTACTGTCTTTATGTTCAACTCCCAACATAGACATAAACATATGAATATTTAAGAAATATTTCAATGCAAGATTAGGTTACCTTAAAATTAATGACTTACTATAGTGGGGTCATGAAGATGAGAGACTCAGGAGAGAAGGATAGTGCCTGTACTCAGATGCTTGAGGTTTGTCACATACTAGCTGTGTGGCCTTGTTACAGTGAAGTAGATTCTCTGCCTTAGTGTCTTCGTCTGTAGAAAGGGGCTAACAGTTGCACCTACCACATTTGCTGGTTTTGAAGTTTAAATGGCACTATTAGATATAGACGCTTTAAATATGTTATTTCATTTTGATTCCTTAAACAATCCTGAAGGGGGGTGTATTATTCCCATTTTGTCTGTAAGGACACTAAAGATCAGGAAATTTTGCTTATTTGTACCAGATAGATTATCCAGTCAGTATGGGATAAAAGTAAGCTCAAATTCAGAGATACTGCCTCCAATGCCTTTGCTCTCTGCATTACAATCTTGCTTCATTTGCTTTGTTTTAATGAGGGTCCTTAGTGAAAACAAGTATTTTCAAAGACACTTTATTTTTAAAGAGCATTTCAGCAGTATACATAACCTATAATCATAGCTGGACTTAAATAAACATCATGGAACTTTAAGATATGATGTGGACCTGACCAGGTGGTGGCGCAGTGGATAGAGTGTTGGACTGGGATGTGGAAGGACCCAGGTTCGAGACCCCGAGGTCACCAGCTTGAGCGTGGGCCCATCTGGCTTGAGCAAAAGCTCGCCAGCTTGGACCCAAGGTCGCTGGCTCCAGCAAGGGGTTACTTGGTCTGCTGAAGGCCCGTGGTCAAGGCACATGTTAGAAAGCGATCACTGAACAACTAAGGTGTCGCAATGGCAACGAAAAACTAATGAATGATGCTTCTCATCTCTCTCTGTTCCTGTCTGTCCCTGTCTATCCCTCTGTCTGACTCTCTCTCTGTCCCTGTAAAAAAAGAAGAAGAAGAAGAAGATATGATGTGGAAACTCAAAGGACACTTTCCCACTTTCCATTGAAAACTTAATTTCCCTGTATTCCTTCTATCAAGATAGAGAAAACACAGCATAGATCAAGGGATTATCTTAGAGGAAAGTAAATCCAGTCCTGCTGGCTGTTTTGAGCCTTAAAGGGACAGCATGAGAAAGGAGTTTTAAAGAAGGACACAAAGGGTGGTCAGGTATATGATAAGGGGAGTTCTTACACTTTGACTACTTTATAATGTGATTTAGGCCATGCATTGTTATCAGCAGGTACAGGAGAAGATGAAATAACTTTTAAAAATGAAATAATTTCTGTACAAGACTATACCATTTTGCCCATTAAAGACCCAACAATTTCTCTCTACACTTAATCATATTTATTTTTAAAACCTGACTTTATGACTTAATATGAAAGGATGGACACAATCGTTCTTTGCATTAGCAGAGTCATATTAAAATACATTATTAAAACACAGCTAATAAACTGAGTGATCTCTTTATAGCTAATTTATTAAAGCTACCTTTTTTAGATAGTATTTTAAAGCACTCTTTTACTTTTTGTAACCCATCTTTATCTGAAAATGCTGGTTTCCTGATGTCTAAATGATGGTAGTGAGATGAGAAAGACATGGTGCATTTATGTACCAGCATGAGCTGGAGGACTTTGTGGTGCACACAGAGGGGCATCCATCCAGGGATGCCATACTCCTCACACTTTTTCTAAAGATGTACCTAGAGAATCCGGGATTTTATTTTATTTTTAAAAAGTTTTCCATTGATTTGAAAGAGAGAGAGAGAGAGAGAGAGAGAGAGAGAGAAGCATCGTCCTTGTTCCACTTAGTTGTATGCTCTTGCTCAATTCTTGAATGTGCCCTGACCAGGGATCGAACCTTGTGACCTCAGCATATGTGGACCATGCTATATTCACTGAGCCACATGGCCAGGGCCATGGGATTATACACCCTTGTTCAGGGGTTTATTCTGGGCCTGGGCTCTGGGCTTACAAGGAAAACCTCTGGTAGGCTGAAAATTGGTCTCTGAGTTTCATTTATTTCTTTGCCACGGGCTTGGGGAGCCTTTATAGTTTGTAGAGTTTTAGAAAAGAGACAAGGTATGTGGCCTTCACTGTCGGTAGTTTATCTAGTGTTTTTCATTGGGGAGCGGGTCAGAATGAAGGGATACACTCAGGCCAGAAGGAGAATGTGCAGTTGATATGTAACTTTATTGCAGCAAAAATTCTCTATCTCTACATCCATTGTATTACCATTATTCTATATACTATTCTGTTAACATTCTGTATAACTTCTCAGTACATTAATTGATTAATAAATTTTAAAAATTTAAAATCTTATTTCATGTGCTGATATGTTATTTTACTATGTTAAACATAGTGGTATTCATTCTGCAGACACATAACGACTACTGAAGCCAGAACAAGGGGAAATGGACTTGAATTGCAAAATGAAGGCGTTTAATTCATTACCGTAGCAGAACTTCCTCTAAGTAGGATTTTTATGTGCAGCATCATATATATCCATGTAAAATCTCTATGTTCATTGCAAATTTTACCTCAAGGAAAGGTATACTGGTTATAATTCCAAGCATATGATTTCACTTAAGAGGGATATAAAACTGAAAGTAAGAAATGAACAAACGAGAAAAACAAAAACCTATAGACATAAACAAAGCAGATAAAAGTATGGGGGTTACCAGTAGAAAGGGGCTGGAAGTGGGTAGTTAAGGGCAAACGAGGTCAAATATATGGTGATGGAAGAAGATTTGACTTTGGGATGAACTTACTAACCAATGTCACCCCAAAAATTTAATTTAGAAAAGTAAAATAAAAATGAGCACATGCCCATTTTCTCATATTCTCACCAACATGTGTTTAGCATACTTGTCAACAGGACAAAAGAAAAATAGTTTTTATTATTATTAATTAGCATTTATTTTGGTTATTTGTGAATTAAATATTTTATTATGTTTATTAGACATTTGCAATTGCCATTTAATGAAATATATGGGCATGTTCTTTATTTAACACCTTTGTGATTTACAGATGTTTAAACAAGAATACTAACCCCTCCCCCCATCTTCCACATACATTGCAAAGAACTTTGGCAGTTTTCATTATTCTTTTAAATTAGCTTATAATAATATTAAGCAAAGAAATTTTAAAAATTTTATTATCAAATTCATCACTTTTACTTGGGATGTTTTCTTTTTTAATTTGTCAATTACACTTGGCGCTCAATATTATATTAGTTTTAAGTATAGCACATAATGATTAGATATTTACATAATTCAGAAAGAATTCCCCAATATAAGTCTAGTACCCACCTGGCACCATATACAGTTAGTACAATATTACTGACTATATTCCCTATTCTGTACTTTACGTACTTGTGACTATTTTGCCACTATTTTTTTTTCACCCACTCTCCCATACCCTCACCCGTGGCAGCCAGCAGTCTGTTCTCTTTATTTATGAGTCTCTTTCAGCTTAGTTAATTTTTTTCTTCAGAGTTCAATTAAAAACCAAATATGTTCTTATCTTTCTCTGACTTATTTTACTCAGCATATTGCCCTCTAGTTCATGCTGCTGCACATGATAAGATATTTCATGGCCTAGTAATATTCCATTGCATATGTGTATCCCTTAGGCTCGTAATTAGATTAGTTTCTTGAAAATGATTCTTCACCCAAGTATTATAAGAGCAACCAAAGTTTTCTTCTAGTATTTTTAGGTCTTCATATTTTATATTTATATCTGTAATTTATTCTGTCATATTAGGTATGAAGGTATAATCCAGCTCTCTTTTTTCCTATCGCTAGCAAATTGTTCATTTTTTTTCAAACTGCACAAAATGAAAGTGTTCTCAAAATATGTATTCTATATTAGCATTACTGCCTAGTTTGTATAATGATTTTGTTTTTATTCATATTTTTGCCTTTTTGGCTGGTAGCAAATTATAACCTTCTGTTACACTAATATTATCTCTATTATAAGTTTTCTGTATGAACTCTTCCTTAAAAGGTTAGAACTGGCATGTATACATCCTACTTTAAAAAGCCATACTCATTGGAATTTTTCTTTTGAGATTATGCTCCTTGAGTTAATAGCCATTTTCCTAATATAAATGGAGTTAAAGACTGAATTACAAATGATTCTTTTTTAGTTTTGTGTCCCCAAAGCAATGCAAGCAAGGAAAGTGTTTGTACTCTCCAGACATAACTGCTGTATTAAATTATAGGGATATATTTCATGGTGTCTCAACTCTAGTTGTTAAAACTGAACAACTTATCTGCTTTATAATGATGGCTTAGGAAAGATTGCTCTGGAAAATGGCTATCATTAAAATATACAGTGAAAATTTAATTTCCTTTGCTGAATATAAAATTCACCTAAGAAATGGTGCATCTTATTTTCCACATAGTGATTTTGAGAAAAATAGTACTGAATGGAGAATAAAAGACCTTGTCTCTTATGTACTTAAATCAAATAAATAATCAAGTGCTGATGTAGAAAAGCAATAGGATAAAATGTATTGAAGGGTAACGATTATTTCATTTAGTTATTTGAGCATTTTTCATTCATATGGAGTTCGATTATGTTAAATTGCGCCAATTGTTCAGGACAGAAAACAAATCTAACCTCACTTGACTGCATTAACTTATCTGTTTTAATATGTTCTGACAAATATCAAGGTCATACAATATGCATGTAGGGCCAGAGCTGACAGTCTTTGAGATGTGTATCCAGGCTTTCTCTATAATGCTCATCTACTTGCTGGCTATATAATCTTGGACAAGTAATTTAACCTTGCTCTTTTCTAATCAGCTTACCTTTCACTTAGTTGCTCTCTGTTCTTTTTATAAAAGGTGCTTATACCTTTCATTTTCTATATTCTTTACATCTTTGAATTCCTAAGTGCCGATAAACAAAGCTGTCTGAAAACTAACTTAGTCACACTTAGATTTCCAGTCAGATATAGCTGACAGTGCATAGAATCATAAGCCCTGAGTTTTAGGCCAAATTGCTATTTATCAGCTGTTTAGTTTTAAGTAAATTATTCAATCACATTTGCTACATATTTTTTTTATCAGTGATGTGTGTGATCGGCATATGACTAAATTGGACAACTGAAAACAATCTTAGGTTTTTATTTCAAACTTGAGAGTATGAGGGAAAATGTCTGTGGTTAGTGGAAGCACTGGGTAAGAAGGCAGATGACACAAAGATCAACTGTAAAGCCAGTAGCCACAGCCACCATCACAGCCGCCTGGCCCATGCAGGTTCGCATTTGATTTGGACAGACAGTAATGAAAGGACAGAGCCAAGAACTGGTGGGTCATTAGATTTAATCTTAGCTTGCACCCAGCAGGCAAGAAATACACACAGTGGGAAAACACTTCCCTTTCCATTCAGGGATCCCAAAGTCTCTGACTTATCCAAATTTCCTGGAATCAAAGGTTTCTAGCTCACCAGCCTTATTCACCTCTGCTCCCCATCTCCTTCTCTCTGCACAAACTGGCTTCTCCTTCAGCACTCCGCCATCTTGGCTGCTTCTTCTCTCCTCCACATGTCCTTCTCTGCTCTCCTCCTAGAACGTAATCCCTCTTCCCCAGAACGACGTGATCACTCTTCCTTTTAAAACCTTTTGGCACAAAAGCCATCCCCCAACACACATTAATATAATCACGCCCCTCCCAAGCAAGAAGGGAAACTAATATTATCACCTGGGTAACGGGCTTCCACGCAGGCAGCGCCATCTTTAACAAAGTGAGCATAGTATATTTTATCTTCCCAACAATCCACCCTTATGCTCACTTTACTACCCACAATCTACACCACCAGCATCTCTGTGTAAGGAAATTAGGCACATTACACAAATTACAAGAACATGACAAATCATATAATCTCAACAATTACAAAGGTACATTTCACCAGTCTCTGAGAACTTTGCCAAAAGTGAAAAATGTGCTCGGCCTTCATAGCCATGGGAAAAGTTTCCCAAGGCAGGGGAGTTCTTCCAGCAAAGCCAACCCCCACCCCCATCAGGGTATTTTAAATTGTCCAAAATCCATAAGTCCATCCAACAAAAGAGCCAGTGCCCAATCTGGTTGTTGTCCAGGAAATCAGTCCACGCACATGGGACTTCAGTCACCCCCTTCATCCATGCCTTCTTGGCAGGTCCTACATTGTCCCAAGGAGGAGCACATGTCAATGGCAGTCATCATTCATTTCCATCTCTGCTCCAGAGAGCATGATGGCATCCACCCCTATGTCCCAATATTGCAGACCCACCAGGGGCCTAATAGGTACTCCTTGCTGCTGGGCTCTCATCTGGAGGCTGCAGATCGCAACTCCAGACTGATTCTCTGAAAACATCAGCTCCTGCTGCTGGCCTTGCAGCCCCAGGCCCGGCCTCAGCCCCGGCTTTCTGCTGCTGCTGGCTCTCCACAACGTCCAGGACAATATGAAACTCATGAACCTGTAATTCCTTCTCCAGCAGCTGCTTCATTTCCAAGCGAATCTCACGAACCTGGTTGGCCTCCTCCAGTGCTTGCTTCAGCTCCAGGGTTGGCATCTCACCCATGTTTGCTCCAGCTCCTTCCCCTGCTTGGTTTGCAGGTCCAGGGCAGTCTCTTACACAGAGCTCTTGGTTTCCTCATGCATGGCTGTTAAAGTCAGTCAGCCTATGGCCCCCAAAAGAACAGCCATGGGGAAACATAACAGCAGCCAGTCCTCTACTCCACTGCTCAAAGGTGGTGGTGGCTCCATACTGATCTGTATCGAATCTTGCCACAGACTTCACCAAATTTATAGCTGGTAGCTACAACCACCATCACAGCCGCCTGGCCCATGCAGGTTCGCATTTGATTCAGACAGATGGTAATGGAATGACAAAGCCTAGAACTGGTGGGCCATTAGCTTTAATCATAGCTTGCACCTGGTGGGCAAGAAATACACACAGTGAGAAAACACCTCCCTTTCCATTCAGGGCTTCCAAAGCCACTGACTTATCTGAATTTCCTGGAATCAAAGGTTTCTAGCTCACCAGTCTTATTCACCTCTCTTCCCCATCTCCTTCTCTTTTCTTATTCACCTCTCTTCCCCATCTCCTTCTCTCTGCACAAACTCTGCACAAACTGGCTTCTCCTTCAGCACTCCACCATCTTGACTGCTTCTCCTCTTCTCCATGTGGCCTTTCTCTGCTCTCCTTCTTGGGTTCTTCTTAGAATGTAATCACTCTTCCCGGGAACAACATGATCTCTTTTTCTTTTAAAATCTTTTGGTGCAAAAGTCATCCCCCAACACACATTAATATAATCACGCCCATCTCAAGCAAGAAGGGCAACTAATATTATCACCTGGGCAACAGGCTCCCACGTGGGCAGCGCCATCTTTAACAAAGTGAGCATAATATATTTTATCTGCCCAGCATCAACATTGCTTTCTTCTGAAACAATCAAGTTTATTTCAGAAATTATATGTAAGTAATACAGATATTGGGCATATAGAAAGTGTATAGTGCTGTCAACTTCTGATGCTATGTAATTAATCTATGTTAGTTAATATAAATATAGTTGCTTTTAATTTCACTGAATTATTTTACTTTTATGACATTCAATTTGACTTAATGTCTTATACAGTCAGATAGCTTATAAATTTTTGAGTTTCAGAATTACTAAATGAATTGAATTATGTATAGTATTTCTTCATGCTATCCACAACTAGCAAATCTTTATCTGAAATATTTCTTTCCTAATACCATTTAATTCCTTTTCAAAAACCATTCAGTTCCTTTCCTTTTATGGAACTATTAGCATTACCCATAAGTACTGGCCCCCTGGGCTGAATCTTTTACATTTCTTAGTTTGCAGTCTTTTCATTCTCAGAACAGCATGTAATGCTAAGCAAAAATGAAGACTATTAGTTTTAACATTTTGTTGAAAAGTATGAGATTTAGTCACATAACCCATACCTTGTCTCTTACCAGCTTTGAGATCTTGGGCAAATTAATTTCTCTGGCCTTCAATTTTATCATCTATAAAGTCAGGATTATAATGCTTCCCTTTAAATAACTTTTATTAGAGTTAAATAATATAATGTCAGCATAGCATTGAGTCAAGTGCTTAACAAACAGCAAGCTTTCATATTGTTACTATGAATAAGAATCTTCCTATATTTTTTAATTACTTCTTTTTCAATGTCTTTTAATGATAATGCTTTGTAGTTTTCAGTATACAGGTCCTTCACAACCTTTAAGTTTATTCCTAGGTATTTTTTTTGTCACCATTGTAAAATGAAATTTTTTAAAATTCATTTTCTGAAGTTTCATTGTTGGCATGTAGGAAAGCAGTAGACTCTTGTATTTTGATTTTATATCCTGCTACTTTACTGTATTTGTTTATTGTTCTAATGGTGTTTTGGTCAAGTATTTTGAGTTTTACATCTATTTACAGAATTATGTCATCTGCAAAAAATGATACCTTTACTTCTTCTTTCCCAATATGGATGCCTTTTCTTTCTCTTGCCTGGTTGCTCTGGCTAGGATGTCTAGTACATACTATGTTGAATAAGAATGGAGAGAGTAGGCATCCTTGTTCCTGATTTTAGAGGAAAAGCTTTTCAGTTTTTCACCATTTATTATGATATTGACTGATGGTTTGACTCTATTATGTTGAGGTACTTTCCTTTTATACCCATTTTACTGAGTGTTTTAAATGTAAATGGATGTTGTATCTTATTGAATGCTTTTTTGCATTTTGATAGAGTCATATGACCTTTGTCCTTTGTTGATGTGGTGTATTACGTTGATTAATTTATGTATGTAGAATCATCTTTGTGCTCCTGGAAAGAATTGCACTTGATCATGATGTATAATTCTTTTTTTCATGTATTGTTGTGTTCAATCTGTTAGTGACATATTTCCCCATGTATAAGACACTCTCATGTATAAGACACACCTTAATTTTGGGGCCTGAAATTTGAATAAAAAACAAGTGCAGGATATCCAAGTTAAAAAAATCTACAACCACTGTACAATACACACTCAGTTTTTAGACCCCAAATTTTTTTTGAAAAAGGGTGCATCTTATACATGGGGAAATACAGTTTTTTATTTTTTAGGATTTTTGCATTTGTATTCATTACAGATATTGGTCTGTAGTTTTCTTTTTTTGTATTGTGCTTACCAGGTTTTGGTGTCAGGGTCATGTTGACTTCTTCAAATGTATTATAGAGTATTGCTTCTTCGATTTTTGGGAAGATTTTGAGAAGTATAGGTACCAAAACTTCTTTAAATGTTTGATAGAATTCACTAGTGTAGCCATCTGTTCCTGGAAGGTTTTTGATAGTTGTTTCTATTTCCTCCCTGCTTACAGGTGTATTTAGGTTTTCCACTTCTTTGTGACTGAGGCTAGGAATATAGTATAGTTCTAGGAACTTATCCATTTTTTCTAGATTGTTAAATTTGGTATCATATAATCTTTTATAGTATTCTAGTATAATCCTTTATACTATATCTAAGATGTCTGTGGTAATTTCTCCACTTTCATTTTGGATTTTGTTTATATGACTCCTTTCTCTTTTTTTCTTAGTGAGTCTAGCCAGGGCTTTGTCAATTTTATTGACCTTTTCAAAGAACTAGCTTTTTGTTATATTAATTTTTTTCTATAATTGTTTTTTGTTTTCTATTTCATTTAGTTATGATCTAATTTTTACTATTTTCTTTCTTCTGCTGACTTTGGGTGACCTTGTCCTTCTTATTCTAGTTCTTTGAGATGTGATAGGTTGTTGACTGGAATCTCTCTTGTTTCTTGATATAAGCCTGGAATGATATAAACTTCCTTCTTATTACTGATTTTGCTGCATCCCCAAATTTTTGATATGTAGTGTTGTCATTTTCTTTAGTCTGTATATATCTTTTGATCTCTGCTTTTATTTCTTCTTTGATACAGTCAGTTTTTAGAACGATGTTGTTTAATATTTACAGTTTTGTGGGTTTATTTCTTCTTTGTAGTTGAATTCTAATTTCAAAGCATTATGGTCAGAAAATATGCTTGGTATAATTTCAATTTTGTTAAATTTGTTGAGGTTAGTTTTGTGGCCCAGTATATGGTTTATCCTTGAGAATGGTCAATGCACACTGAAAAAGAATGTAGAATCTGATGTTCTGGGATGAAATGTTCTAAATACATTCATTATGTCCTTTGATCTAGTGTGCTATTGAAGGCCAATATTTCTTCATTGATTTTCTGTTTGGATGATCTATTTAAAGCCACCAATGGTGTGTTGAGATCTCCAAATATTATTTTTGTCTATCTTTTTGTTCTGTTAGTAGATGTCTTATATATTTTGGTGTTTCCCAATTCAGTGCATATATATTAAAAAGTGTGATGTCTTTTTGTATAGTGTCCCTTTTACCATTATGACATGTCCCTCCTTTTCTTTTGTTAGCTTTGTTGTCTTAAAGTAAGTATTGTCAGATATAAGTATGGCTGCTCCTGCTTTTCTTTCAGGGTTATTTACTTGGAGAATCATTTTCCAGTCTTTCACTTGAGTCTACTTTTGTCCCTGTAGCTTAGAGGTATCTCTTGAAGGCAGCATATGGTTGGGTTTTACTTTTCGATCCAATTTGCTGTTCTGTGCCACTTTATTGGTGAGTTCAGTGCACTAACATTTAGAATAGTTATTGCACATGAGGATCTTCTATATCCATTTTATAGTTTGTTTTCTGTTAGCTTTGTGTCCTTTAGTTCTTTTCCTTTGTGTTTCTGTCTGTTGTTATAGTTTGGTGGTATTTCATGCTTTTTTCCTCTGTTTATTTCTTTTTTTAAATGTCTTTCAGTTATGTATTTTTGTTTGTTTTTGTGGGTGTTTACCATTAGGTTATTGAGAAAAAAGTTTCATATATACAATAGTCTTTCTCCTGTGAGCACTTCTGCATTCTATCCTCCTTTGCTACTTCAGAACTTTAAGCTTTCCCTTTTTATGTTTTCTTTTTTTGTTCCAGATTATCCTTGTTTATATTGTATCCTTGTTGGAGCTTTTACGTGTGTGTGTGTGTGTGTGTGTGTGTGTGTGTGTGGTAGAATAACCAAACCTCTTGAGTATTTCCTGCAGTGGGGGTTTTCTGGTAATAAATTCTTTCATCTTCTGGGTGTCTGGAAAAGTGTTTATTTCTCCTTTATATTTGAAGGATAACTTTGATGGATATGGTATTCTTAGCTGGTAATTCTTCTCTTTCAGTACTTTGAATGTTTGAGTCCACTGTCTTCTGTTTTATAGAGTTTCTGCTGAGAAGTCTGATGAGAACTCAATAGGCCTCCCTTTATATGTGATGTTTTTCTTTTCCATAGCTACCTTGAGGATTCTTTCTTTTTGTGATTGATTTCTGACAGCTTTATTACAGTGTGCCTTGTAGCAAGTTTATTTGGGTTGAGATAACTGCATCCTGTTTGCTTCTTGGATTTGAGGATCTAATTGTTTTATAGGCTTGGGAAGTTCTCATCAGCTATTTGTTTGACTACGCTCTCCTTTCCATTCTCTCTCTCTTCTTCCTCTGAAATACTCGTTATTCTTATATTGCTCTTTCTGATGAAGTCAGACAATTCTTGTAGAGGTCTCTCATTCTTTTTTCAATTCTTGAATCTCTCTCTTCTTCTCTCTGTATCATCTCTAACTGCCTGCATTTGATGTCACTGAGTTTCTGTTATCTGACCTATTTTATTAGTTAAACTTACCATTTCATTTTTCAATTCTTGAGATGTCTTGAGATGTCTTGAGTTCTTTATTTCTCTTTTTAAAGTTTCAATTTCTTTGGTACTTGTTTTGTTTTATCAGCTCATTAAGTTGACTATTAATGTTTTCTGGCATCTTGTTGATTATTTTCAGAACTCAATTTTGAATTCTCTATAGTTTAACTCCAAGGTTTGCATGTGATTGAGATTTTTTCTGGAGATTTTTCATTTTTCTTTTTCTAAAATGAGTAGCCATGGTATTAATTTTTTTCTGCCTTGAGGGCATTTGAGGGTAGTATTGTTAAGAGATCAACTAAAAACAACAAATAATAAAAATTAAGAATTAAAATTTAAAAAGAAAAAGATAAAAACCACTAAAAACAAAGAACAAACACCAAAAACAATAACCAAAAACTAACAAACAAAAACGTAGCCTGACCAAGTGGTGGTTAGTCATTGAATAGAGCTTTGGACTGGGACACGGAGAACCCAGATTTGAAACCTTGAGGTTGCCAGCTTGAGTGTGGTCTCAGCTAGTTTGAGCAAGGCTCACTAGCTTCAGCCCAATGTCTCTGGCTTGAGCAAGGGGTCACTCGGTCTTCTGAAGCCTCCATCAAGGCACATATGAGAAAGCAATCAATGATCAACTATGGTGCCACAATGAAGAATTGATGTTTCTCATCTCCTTTCCTGTCTGAATATCCCTCTCTCTGTCCCCCCAAAAAAGAAAGAAAAAATTAAAAGAAAAGAAAAATTTCCCCCCAAACACCCAGGCTGACTTCTAATAGGTTTTTCTATTTTTTTCCCCAGTAGTTGGCACTAGATTACAATTTTCAGCCCTGTAAAATTCCAAGGCTGGCCTCTGCTGAGAAGCTGCTGTCCCCATAAGGGCTGCAGTTGTGATGATGCAGGTAGGGCATGCTGTGAGGTTCACAGCTTTTGAAATGGTGTTCTTAATCATCCAGGTGCTCCTTTCTGCATCTCAACAGACCAGGGGACCTGACACTGCAACTGTTTTTCAGGTAAGATAATAGCTCTGTAGAACTAGCTGTGGGATATGTCTTTGCCACTCTTCATGCCCACAAAGGGAAGGAAGCTAGATCTAGGAGTCTAGGGGACTGCACTTTGTATATTAGTATCTCTGTGCTGAGTGTAGTCTGTCAGCAGACCATGGGAACACTAGAGATAACCCCTTGCTCTTCCTCTTTGGTTCAGTATCTCTTCAAATTTCCCCTAATTTCTCCACTTCTCCTGGCAGAAGAAGACCCATTCAGTCCAGTTTTCTCCCTTTCTGGAGCCTGAGTGGACATCCAGACAGTTTAAGTTTTTCTCCTTTCTGAAGTCTGACTGCAAGTGTGTCTTACTCACATGCTCCCCCCCCCCCCCTGCTTCAGCTTCTCAACACTTCCCAACTTTAGCTGAATCCACATGGGAATCTTTCAGGCAAGCCTGTGAGCCCAGCTGGGTTCCTTCACTGAGTTATAGTTGTTTATTTTTATGAAATTTCAAGGGGAGAGACAAAGGATATTTCTCATGCCACCATTACTCTGACGTTATCTGGCTTCTTCTTAAATTCTTTCTTTAAAATATTTTTTAAGCCTGACTAGACGGTGGTATAGTGAATAGAGCGTTGGACTGGGATACAGAGGACCCAGTTTCAAAACTTTGAGGTCACCAGCTTGAGCCCAAGGTCACTGGCTTGAGCAAGGAATCAGTCGTTCTGCTGTAGCCACCCAGTCAAGGCACATATGAGAAAGCAATCAATAAACAACTAAGGTGATGCAATGAAGAATTGATGCTTTTCAAATCTCTCCCTTCATGTCTGACTGTCTCTCAATCTCTCTGTTGCTGTCACACAAAAAAAGTATTTACTAAACTTTGTGTTCTTGCTTAAACATAATTTATTCCACCACAAATTTTGACAAAATATGGGTGACTTCAGTGTATCCATAAATGCCTCAATATTACATGAGTTGACTTGTTCTGCTTCACTGAGCTTTGCTTTTATACCCCAATCTCACAATCATACCACAATATTTTACATGTCCTGAGAAATTTGTGTGCTTGAGTTAGAAAATGCTTGGTAAATCTTGACTTACTTTGCCTTGATAGCAAAGTGCTTTCCCTGTCTATTATTTCATCTTGTTCTTCATGCTGTCCCTCTGCCTATTCTGTGGCTAAGCAGAATATGTAAGTAGCACTCATTAGTTAATGCAGTATAAAGCATTAACTCCTCTGCCACTTGACAGTTAAGATTCTTTTGGTTGCTAGTGACAGATACTCATTTTAAACTACATTGAGTCAAAACTAATCTCAAAGTATTTTTGTTTAACTAAAAGGTGGGAAATCATTGGCTATGTAATTGAGACTCCCACATGCTTCTCTGAATTTAGGGATGTCTGGATCTGAAAGGTTACTATGTTTTATTTTTGTTTGTTGTTTGCTTTTTGTCTCTCTTTAACTCTTTGTTCCTCCCTTCTTATCTCCTTGTCTTTCTTGGCCATTCAATCTATCTCAATATTTTGGCTTTTGGACTGAGTTAGGTTTTATTTTCACATACGTGCTAGTAAGTTCTGGCCTCTCCCATTGCTCACTAAATCTTGCATCAAATTCCCACTGGCTCTCTGGGATCTTTCTGAATCATTACACCCCATATGATTGGTCCTTTGCCCTAATCCGACTTAACATTGCCTGCCTTTGAAAAAATGGAATATTGTATCAGCTAGACTAATAGAAGTTACTGTCCAGTTAATGATATTTTTCTATTATTAACATAACATAAAAATACACTGAAGTTATATAGGTACTAGACTTATCAGGGTGATAACTTCATAAGGTATGTAAATATCTAATCACTATGTGGTATACATGAAGCCAGTATAATATTGTATGTCAGCTGTAATTGAAAAATATTTTTTAATTAATTTATTGTGTTTACATAGATTTTAATGTCACCCTTGTTCCCCAGTATATTCACCCTGTCTCCCTACCCAATATACCTGCCCCTCTTCCCTCCAGGATTTACTTTTCTGCTCTCGTCCCATCCTATCACCCTATCATTCCCTTTCCCTCTGTCCGCTTTCCTTCTGGATCCTTTGATCCCGCCTCTGTTTCTATTCCGCTCCTCAGTTCATATTGTTCATTAGATTCCTCATATGAGTGAGGTCATATGATATGTTTCTTTCTCTTCCTGGTTTATTTCACTTAACATAATAGTTTTCAGATCCATCTATGTTGTCGCAAAAAATAATCTTTCCTTTCTTTTCATGGCCCCATAGTATTCCATTGTGTCCACTGCGTTTTAATCCAATTGTCCACTGACAGACACTTGGACTGTTTCCAGATCTTGGCTATTGTAAACAATGCTGGCATAAACATGGGGGAGCATTTCTTCTTTTCAAACTGTGCTATGGTGTTCTTAGGGTATATTCCTAAAAGTGGGATGACTGGGTCAAAAGGCAATTTGATTTTTAATTTTTTGAGGAATCTCCATACTGTTTTCCACAGTGGCTGCACTAGTCTGCATTCCCACCAGCAGTGCAGAAGGGTTCCCTTTTCTCCACATCCTCACCAGCACTTGTTCTGTGTTGTTTTGCTGATGAGCGCCATTCTGACTGGTGTGAGGTGATATCTCATTGTGGTTTTAATTTGCATTTCTCTAATTAGTGATGTTGAACATTTTTTCATACGCCTATTGGCCATCTGTATGTCCTCTTTGGAGAAGTGCCTATTCATCTCTTTTGCCCATTTTTTAATGGGACTGTTTATTTTTCCTGTTGTTGAGTTTTACAAGATCTTTATAAATTTTGGTTATTAACCCCTTACCAGACGTATTGTCAAATATGTTCTCCCATTGTGTGGTTTGCCTTTTTTAATTTGTTCATATTGTCTTTAACTGTGCAAAAGCTATTTATTTTGATATAGTCCTATTTATTTATCCTGTCCTTTATTTCCCTTGTGCGTGGAGATAAATCAGCAAATATATTGCTGCAAGTGATGTCAGAGAGCTTATTGCCTATGTTTTCCTCTAGGATGTTTATGGTTTCATGACTTACATTGAAGTCTTTTATCCATTTTGAGTTTATTTTTGTGAATGGTGTAAGTTGGTGGTCTAGTTTCTTTTTTTTGCAAATAGCTGACCAATTTTCTCAACACCATTTGTTAAAGAGACTATTTTTACTCCATTGTATGCTATCACCATGCTTGTCAAATATCAGTTGTCCATAAATGTGCGGGTTTATTTCTGGGTTCTCTGTTCTGTTCCATTGATCTATGTGCCTGTTCTTATGCCGGTATCAAGCTGTTTTGAGTACAATGGCTTTGTAGTATAACTTGATGTCCGGAAGTGTAATACCAGTCACTTTATTTTTCTTTTTCAAGATTGCTGAGACTATTTGTGTTCTTTTTTGGTTTCATATAAATTTTTGGAATATTTGTTCTATATCTTTGAAGTATGTCCTTGGTATTTTAATAGGAATTGCATTGAATTTATAATTTGCTCTGGGTAATATGGACATTTTAATGATGTTTATTCTTCCTAGCCATGAGCATGGTATATGCTTCCACTTGTTTGTATCTTCCTTGATTTCTTTTATCAATGTTCTATAATTTTCCGAGTACAAGTCTTTAACCTCCTTGGTTAAATTTACTCCTAAGTGTTTTATCTTTTTTGCTGCAGTAATGAAGGGGATGGTTTTCTTAATATTTTTTTCAGACAGATCATTGTTGGTGTATGAGAATGCCTCTGATTTCTGAGTATTAATTTTATACCCTGCCTTCTTGCTGAATTCATTTATCAGGTCCAGTAGTTTTTTGACTGCGACTTTAGGGTTTTCCAGGTACAGTATCATATCATCAGCAAATAATGATAGTTTTACTTCTTTTCTTATTTGGATGCTTTTTATTTCTTCTTCTTGTCTGATTTCTGTGGCTAGGACTTCTAGAACTATATTGAATAAGAGTGGTGAAAGGGGGCATCCCTGTCTTGTTCCTGATCTTAAGGAGATTGCTTTTAATTTTTGCCCATTGAGTATGATGTTGGCTGTGGGCCTGTCATAGATGGCCTTTATCATGTTGAGGTATGTTCCATGTATTTCCACTTTCTGAAAATTTTTATCATAAATGGGTGCTGGATTTTATTGAATGCTTTTTCTGCATCTATTGATATTACGGTGTGGTTTTTGTCCTTCCTTTTGTTTATGTGATGAATCACATTGATTGATTTACTAATATTGTACCAGCCTTGCCTCCCCAAAATAAATCCCATCGATTATGGTGTATGTTTATTTTTTTCATGTATTGCTGGATCCAGTTTGCTAATATTTTGTTGAGAATCTAAATTCATCAGAGATATTGGCCTATAGTTTTCTTTTTTTGTGTTGTCTTTGCCTGGTTTTGGAATCAGAATTATGCTCGCCTCATAAAAGGAACTTGGAAGTTTCCTCTCCTCTTGAATTTTTTGAAATAGCTTGAGAAGGATAGGAGTTAGTTCTTCTTTGAATATTAGATAAAATTTGCCTGTGAAGCCTTCTGGTCTAGGGTTTTTGTTCGTTGGGAGTTTTTGATAACTGTTTTGTTTTTTCTTTTAATTTTTTAAAATTTCTTTTTATTTATTTATTTTAGAGAGGAGACACACACACACACACACACACACACACACAGAGAGAGAGAGAGAGAGAGAGAGAGAGAGAGAGAGAGAGAAAGGGGGGAGGAGCTAGAAGCATCAACTCCCATATGTGCCTTAACCAGACCAGTGCAGGGTTTTGAACTGGTGACCTCAGTGTTTCCAGGTCAATGCTTTATCCACTGTGCCACTACAGGTCAGGCTGATAACTGTTTTGATCTCATTTGTTGTAATCAGTTTACTTAGGTTTTCTGATTCTTCCAGATTCATTTTTGAAAGATTTCATTTTTCATGGAATTTGTCCATTTTACCTAGGTTGTCTAGTTTTTTGGCATACAGTTCTTCATAGTATTTTCTTACACTCCTTTGTATTTCTGCTGTGTCTGTTGTTACTTCTCCATCCTCATTTCTAACTTTATTTATTTGAGTCCTTTCTCTTTTTTTCTTGGTGAGTCTGCCTAAGGGTTCATCAATCTTGTTTATTTATTCGACGAACCAGCTCTTGATTTCATTGATCCTCTGTATTGTTTTTTTAGTCTCTGTGTCATTTATTTCTGCTCTGATCTTTATTATTTTGTTCCTTCTAATTCCTCTAGGCTTTATTTGCTGTTCTTTTTCTAGTTCTTTTAGTTGCAGGATTAAGTTGTTTTTTGAGCTTTTTCTAGCTTCTTAAGGTATGCCTGTAATGCTATGAACTTCTCTTTCAGGACTGCTTTTGCTGTGTCTCATAAATTTTGAGTGGTTGTATACTCATTTTCATTAGTTTCAAGGCAATTTTTTATTTCTTCCTTGATCTCATTGTTGACCCAGTCGTTGTTTAATAACATGCTGTTTAGTTTCCAAGTGTTTGAGTGTTTTTCAGTTTTCCTATTGTACTTGATTTCTAATTTCATGCCTTTGTGGTCAGAGAATATGCTTGATATGATTTCAATCTTCTTAAATTTGTTGAGATTCATTTTATGCCCTAATTTGTGGTCTATCCCAGAGAATGTACCATGAGCACTTGAAAAGAATGTATATATTCTGCTGCTTTAGAGTGGAAGGTTCAAAAGATATTTATTAAATCCAGTTGATCTAGTGTATCCCTTAATTCTGTTGTTTCTTTGTTAATTTTCTTTCTTGAGGATCTCTCCATTGATTTTAGTGGGATATTGAAATCCCCTACTATTATAGTATCACTGTTGATCTCTCCCTTTATGTCCATCAAAATCTGCTTTATATATTTAGGTGATCCTATATTTGGTGCATAGATATTTATAATGGTTATCTCTTCCTTTTGGATTGCTCCCTTTATCATTATGTAGTGACATTCTTTATCCCTTACTGTAGCCTTTGTTTTAAAGTCTATTTTGTAAGATATAAGTATTGCTACCCCAGCTTTTTATTCATTTCCATTTGCCTGAAATATTTTTTTTATCTTTTTGCTCTCAGTCTATGTGTATCTTTTGTTTTGAGGTGCGTCTCCTGTAGACAGCATATGTATGGGTCCTGTTTTCTTATCCATTCAGCTACCCTATGTCTTTTGATTGGAGCATTTAATCCATTTACATTTAAGGTTATTATTGTTATGTAGTTGTTTATTGTCATTTTATTCTTTAAAGTTATATTCCTCTTTTACTATATTTTTCCCCCTTTGTTCTGTTTACAACAGGCCCCTTAACATTTCTTGCAGCACTGGTTTGGTTGTAATGAATTTCTTGAGTTTTTTTTTGTCTGGGAAGCTTTTTATTTCTCCTTCAATTTTAAATGATAGCCTTGCTGGATAAGAAAGTTTTGGTTGTAGGCTCTTGTTCTGCATTACTTTAAATACGTCTTGCCATTCCCTTCTGGCCTCAAGTATTTCTGTTGAGAAGTCAGATGGAATTCTTATGGGGGCTTCTTTGTAGGTGATAGCCTTTTTTTTCTAGCTGCTTTTAATATTTTCTCTTTATCTCTTAGCTTTGGTATTTTAATTATGATGTGTCTTGGTGTAGATTTTTTTTGGTTTTTCTGTAGTGTAATTCTCGGTGCTTCTCAAACTTGTGTGACTTTTTCCTGCATCAATTTAGGAAAGTTTTTGGCTATGATCTCATTGAACAAGGTCTCTAACTCTTGTTTTTTCTCTTCTTCATAAGGAACCTGTATGATGCAAATGTTGTTTCTCTTTAGTTTGTCACAGAGCTCTCTTAGAGTTTTCTCAGATTTTTTGTCTTTTTTCTTTTTGCTGCTCTGCTTCTGTGCTTTCACTTGTCTTGTCCTCTAAGTCACTGATTCGATCCTCTGCTTTATCCAGCCTACTTTTAAATCCTTCCAGTTTAGTCTTCATTTCTAATATTGCGCTTTTCATTTCTGCCTGTTTTTTTTTAATAATTTCAATGGTTTTTTTTTGATACTTTCAATTTCTTTATTGAAGTGTTCATTAAGTCCATCCATTGTAGCTTTGAGATCTTTAAGCATCCTAAAAATCATTATTTTATACTCTGCATTTGGTAATTTGATTACTTCCAAATCGTCCAAGACTTTATCAGAGGATTTATCTCGTTGAAGCATATGGCTTATGCTTCTCTGCCTACACATTATTCTCTATGACTTGTGGGCTTCTTCCAGCTGCGATCTTCTTACCTAGTAGAGCCTCTTTGAAGTCTTAATTTGTTTTCTTCTAAGTTTTCTTAACTCAGTGGTAGCCTTGTTTACTGATCTCAGCAGGGGGCTTATTTGAAGCTGTATCCAGAAATGCATGGGTATAACCTGAGACTCTGAAAGCTAGCTTCTCTCCAGGGGCCAGGTGCTTTCTCCATTTCATTAGGGGGAGGTGTATGTCAGATCTCCATGGAGATCTGAGTTACTGCCTCTCCTCCCCACTTCCTGTTTTCAGCTGTGTCTTGTTGCTGTGATTGGAGCTGCAGAACTTTCTGGAGGTGGGTCACCCAGAACCACTTTAGGCTTGTGCTTTCTTGTGGGTTAACTGACTCCCCCAGCTATGGCTGCCTCCACCCTGGATGACTCAGCTTCTCAGGTCATCTTATGCATTCCTCTGCCTGTCACCGTCTGTCTCTCCCCACTTTCCTTTTGAAAGACAAACCAGCCCTCTCAGCCCTCTCACCTTGTTCCCAGGTTCCTGGGCAAGTGGCTGTAAGTGATATTTTCTGCTCTTCTCCTAGTAATGAGAGCCCTTCTGGACTCTCAGTCTCACCTCACCTTCACTCCTGGAAGAAAGGGAGCCCCTCCCCACCACAGCTCAGAGCTCCCCACCAGGCTCAGTGTGGCTTCTTCTTTGCTCTTTAGTTTTTGAGACCTGTTCTTTTAACCCAAACTTGGTTTTTCACACTGATTGTTCCTAAATTCATTTGTAATTCAGTTCGGTGGTGTGATCTGGGAGTCTGTGCATCTGCCTACTCTGCTGCCATCTTGGTTTTTAAATAAATTTTTAAAAAATACACCACAGAAGATACTAGGTTGGTGAACTAGAATGTATCCATGTGCCAGGCCTCCAACTTCACGGTAACAGAAGCTCCTGTGTTTAGTACCTTGCCTTATGTATCTTTTCATCAGGCAGCTCATTGGTATCCTTTAATATACCTTGTAGTAAACCAGTAGTCTAGTTGGTAAAAAATAAAGCTAGAAAGAAAGAAAAGAAGAAAGAAAAAAAATAAGACATCATATATAATATTAGAGTTTATACTTTCTTGTGGAGAGATCTTTTTAACTTAACTTTTAAGACTCTATTCCTGTTTCCTTTGGACATAAGCACAAAGATTATTTCCTAGGAAAATTTTTCCTGGTTCTTTGTAATGTTCTACCTTAGAGAACCTTGTCTCTTTTCTTCTTAAAACATTATCTCAAGCTGGAGATTATTATGCTAAGTGAAATAAGCCAGACAGAGATAGACAGATATTATATGATCTCAATTAAATGTGGAATATCATAAACACAATAAACTGAGAAACAAAATAGAAACCAAGGCAGTTTCACAGGGAACAGGTAGAAAGCTGTCAGAGGAGGGGGGCGGGGTGACAAGATCAAAGAAAATGTAGGGAGTAGTCAAATTATATATCTATAACACACACATACAGACAACAAGGTAGCAATTCCCAGAGGAAAGGGGTGATGGAAGCAGGAGAAGTGGGGGTAAAAGGGGTGAAATAGGAATGGAGACTTTACAAGGGGCATGGGGAGCATGAAGTGAGAATAGAGGGTATTATGTTGAGTGGGAAATGTAAGACCATGTCAACACAATAAATTAAAAATTAAAATAAAGAAAGAACATTATCTCAGGTTATAATTCTACATTTATTAGTACCATTATTGATTAATGTTTCTTTCATTGAGAGCTTTGAGGAAGCAGAGAGACTGTTTCTTTTTGCTCATTGCTACATTTCCAACCCAGCATAGTATCTGGCTCATAATAATGAGTGATTTTTGAGTGTATGAATATAAAAAGCTACTAAGTGAGAGAGTGGAAATTTAAAAATCAGATCAGACTCTAAAACCACAATTCTGCAATGACAGTGTATATGTAGCATATTATAATAATAAATTACCATACTGAATGTTTAGCACTTGTTCTGGATATACTCAAAAGCCATATATGAATCTATAGCTTTTCTAGTTTGATCAAGACTATTTACATAATTTGTAATATTAATAAAAGAAGGAGTTTTAGTGATAGAGATAATGGACACATACAAAGTATTTGAGAGAACGGGGTCCCTAAAGGAGCAGACCCTGTGGACATCTATCTGTTCATCAGGGCTGTCTTTCGGAGGCTCAAAGAAGAAAACGACCCCTGACTCTGGTGCTGAGGTACAGGTAGCAGGCATCCCTGGTTAATCCTCAAAGTGGAGTGAGCAAAATGAGCCAGTGACAATACACTGGTTCTGTGGGAAGAGTACAGCAAAACATGTAGTGAATTATATTTTGTTTAAAATTGTATCATCTCAGAGGAAAGCAGAGGAGATTCTATATAAGAGGAGTGTTGATTGCTATCAGAATTTAAAATTTGTTCTCATTTTTTATCTACCTGATCCTCTTTCCTTCTATTTGTATCCCTCTGTTCCTTCTCCCTCTTCCTGTCCTTGTCTCTACTGTGTCTCCTAATGCTTTAGTATGACTTTTGGCTGCACATAGCCAGGAATCCCTACTCTACTTTTTCCTGATGGAATGTGGGGAATGTGTAACCACACCCTCCGGTGAAATTGAGGTCATGGTCCTATCACCTGATGCTTTCTCTCTTGTCACCACGTAGATAATAGTTTTACATAACAGGAAATACAAAATAATTTTGTTGTGTTAATTTCAGTTCTTCATTTTTGATGTTTACAAAAATTTTATCTATTATTTTGAGAAAACAGTGCATTTTGCGTGTGTGTGTGTGTGTGTAAAAGACAGAGAGAGAGAAAGAGAGAGAGAGAGAGAGAGAGAGAGAGAGAGAAACTGCAGAGACAGACAGAAAGTCAGGAAGGGAGAGAGAAGAGAAACATCATCTCATAGTTGTGGCACCTTAGTTGTTCATTGATTGCTTTCTTATATGTGCTTTGGTCAGGGTCGGGGGCTCCAGAAAAGTCAGTGACCCCTTGCTCTAGTCAGCGACCCTGGGCTCAAACTAGTGATCTTGGGCTTAAAGCCAGCAGATTTTGGGCTAAAGCCAGTGATCATGGCGTCATATCTTTGATCCCACACTCAAGCCAGTGACCCCGTGCTCAAGCCGGTGAGCCGTGTTCAAGCTGGATTAGCCTGTACTCAAGCCGGTGTCCTCAGGGTTTCGAACCTAGGTCTTCTGTGTTCCGGTTTGATGTTTGATCCACTGTGCCACCACCTGGTCAGACTCCAATTTACGTTTTAATAGGTTTTCCCTCTTTTATTACCTTATGTCTTATCACACACACACACACACACACACACACACACACACACACACACATAACACAGGGGAACAAAATTTTTGTTGCATCCACAAAAACACTTGTTCTTACCTAATTCGAGTGTGCTGATCTCAAATCTGACATTAGTTTTTATCTGTAAGCCATAGTTTTTTGCAATTCAAGATTTTATGTTTTCATCTTATTGTAAAATTTTTAACATTTAGTTAAACATAATGAAGTAGAATGTCTTCTTGGGCATCATTTTTGTGAAAATATAATAATTTATATAATGCAGTAAATATACTAATACACTAAGATATGATTACATAAGAATTTGTCTACAATTTTGAAATAGAACATATTAAAACATTTATTTTAATCATAAAAATTGGGCAAAACTTATTTAAATTCTATTCCGGCAAAAATTTGCATTTGTAGCTCTTGCATTTGTGTACATGTTGAGAACAGTCTCGTTTGATGCTCCAGCAGTAGTCTGCTCATCACTAACACCTCCAATATTATCGAGAAACTTATTAAGGTGAGTGTTCAGGAAGTAAATCTTAATGCTCATGTTACATCCAATGTCGTGGAAAGCCTAAAGATTCATTTGAAACAGAAGTTCATAGTTTTTTGCTTTTTTGTTGCCAAGGAAGTTCTTTGTAACTGCCACAAAAGACTGCCATGCTGCTTTCTCCTCCTTATTTATCATCCTGGCAAATTCCTCATCACATATGAGGGTTCGAATTTGAGGTTCATTGAATACACATGCTTTTATCTTCTCGAAAGACAAGGCAGGAAAAGCAGAAATAATATGTTGAAAGCATTCACATTATTCAAAGCCTGAACAAACTGCTTCATTAAGCCAAGTTTGATACGAAATGGGAAAAAAATGATCCTGTCTCGATTAACTACCGGTTCATTCACAATATTTTGCATCCCTACTTCCAGAGCTTCATGTTTCAGCCACTCCGTCTGTGTCCTGTGTTTCTCCCGAGCGTGACTGTCCCACAAACACAGAAAGCAAGGATACTTTGTGATACCTTTGTTGTCCTAGCAGGAAATTTACCACTTTAAGATCCACACAAATAATCCAGTTATGCTTCTCATACTTCAGAAAGTTGAGGACTATTTTTATGTCATTATAATCTTCTCGTAGTGAGTTGAATAACCAATTGGAACCGCTGCATAAACATTACCATTGTATAATAGAACACATTTCAGATTTCGTTTAGAGCTGTCAAGAAATAGCCGCCATTCTGTTGGACTGTAAGTGATAATACCTAGCTGGCTGAGAAGACTACTGATATCATGACAGTAAACAAAATGTTTGTCTTCGGAAAAAAGTCCACACCACAAAAATTTGTTCACGTTTCCTGAAATGGGATACTCCAGCTGACTGGTGAAGTACATTCTTTTCTTGAAGCTTGGAGGCTAATAACTCAGCTGCTTTCTTTGATAGGCCCAAATCTCTTACTAAGTCATTCAATAGGGTTGGCTAAACTGCTGAGGGGTTAATGACTGCTTGTCATCAGAAGAAGACCCTTCAGATTCTACAACCATTTCCTCATGCATCTTATCAAAATACACTTGATCACCATGTTCACTTTCTTTGTTCTTAGAAGAAATAGAACCATTTAAAACTAGAACCGGGAGTGTCTCAGAGTGTGGGATAGGTCATATTGCTGAAGGAATATTAGGATATGTGATCATATGCCGTTTTTTCTTGCTGATGCCCTTTGTATAGATCAGACAGAAATAACAGTCACCCCTATGGTCCTTAGGTTCAAACCAAACCATGGGAATACCAAAAGGCATTCCTTTGCATTTTCCTTTTGTCCAGTCACAAAGCATTTCCTTACAATTCTGACACACAATATGAGGAGCCCAATTCTTTTCTTGATTGCCAAGGGGAACTTGAAAAGAGGAAATATATGCACATGTCACAAATGATGAAATATTGTGCCTTTGACAAAGCTGAAGTGTGTAACAGCCACATATAGAACAGAAGGTGTCAGGACTATTCTTACATTTATGCCTACTTGAAGAAGCCATGATTCAATCTTAAAACAAAATAAGAGGGTGTTTTTATTTTTTACATTTAAAAACAACTACAATTTTGTAAAAGTGATGTTTGTAAAACATTAATTGCCTTGTGGTTATGTTCAATCCAAGAGTCTTTGCCCTTTAACTCCAATTTAAAAGCCAATGCATGCCATTAACTGTAACAAAAAGAAATTAATATTGCATAAGATCTGGAGCATGCACTGTAAAACAAATTTCATATTTGGAATCAGTAATGCAGAAATATATAGAAACAGTTCTAAAACCTCATGTAACAGAAAATTAAAAAAATTGTTGCAGTGTAATATATACACACATATGTATATGTGTGTTTGTACACGTGTATATATAATATATATGTATTTATACATAAATAAATGCTAATTTTTTTCTATGTCAGCATATTGTTGCCTTTGGCTCAGCTTTCCAGTTCACAGGTTAACTAATGTATGTGACTGATTTCTTCAACATCTCCATTCCCTGTGCTTAAGTTTCTAATGTCCTTCATTTCTCTTGGGTTTTGGTAACATTGTCTTGAATTTCATAGGCTTGTTTTTATTTCTTTCTTTTGTTTTTGTTTTTTGAGTACTAATGTTTCTTTTAGAAATAGAAGTCTAATTTGAGGCCGGAGAGTGGTATATCTTCTTCCAGACAGATATCTGTTGAAATTCACGAGTTAGCTGTGTTAGGAGCACTGTCAATTGCATATTACCTTATTCTAATTAGCGATGTAGATGACTCAAACTTTAGCTTTGGTTTGAATGATCAAGTCTATTTCTAGTTTACTCTTATTTCTTAGATTCTTAATGTAGAGCCTGGCATGTTTACCAGAACCCATCCTTTGACTAGGCCCTGAGCTCTAATTTCAGTCCTTCGTGTTTCATTTCCTTTGCCTCATCTGTCGAAATTATCTGGCCGGTGCCAAAGATACAAGAGAAAATGAACTCAAATCAGGCTTCTGTCTTTGCGTGTCTTTCTTTTCTTGGACCTTGACACCATTAATCACCATTACTATCCACTACATGGTTAAATTTTTCTGATGTTTTCAAACACATTTTAAAAGTATAGATTTTGACAATATTTTCCAGTTGTTTTCAGTTAGGAGGTTGTTTTACATAATCTCATTTATTGTTACTAAAACTTTATTCTGCTTTGTGAAGAAATATTTATAAGCTTAAATTTTTATTTATATGTAGGATATACCACCTTTTAAATAATTAAAACAGTATATTTTTATTGAAATGTGATATATTGTTTTAAATTACATCTTCCCATTACCCCAGAAACTTCAGTGCCTCCTTTGTCTTTAAAAGTTCAATTGTTTTTCCTGACCTGTGGTGGCGCAGTGGATAAAGCGTCGACCTGGGAACACTGAGGTCGCCAGTTCAAAACCCTGTACTGGTCTGGTCAAGGCACATATGGGAGTTGATGCTTCCAGCTCCTCCCCCCTTTCTCTCTCTCTCTCTCACTCTCTCTGTGTCTCCTCTCTAAAATGAATAAAAAAAAATTGGTTTAAAAGTTCAATTGTTTTGTCTTGTTTTCCTGTTTCTTCGTGGTCTGCCATTCACCTCTGCAGACTATTCGGCCTTCCTACCTAACCTTCAGCTATTTGTTTTCACTTGCATTTAGGTTTCTCATTCTCAGTCTGTCTGCCTTTAAAAATATCTGCAGTACCAGGTTTTAATTTTCCCATACTCCAAATTCTTTTTTTAGATTTATGCATCTTAGTCAAATGCCATTTTCTCTCTACCAGACAGTGATTCCCTAGATCTTAAGATTAATTGGTTTATATTCCTAGAATAAGCCTAATTATTATGTCATGATAGTTCCATATCAAGGACCTTGCTCAAAATTATCTGGCTGTAGATAAATGTGCTTTAGTCCCTTGTATGTGCCTGCTAATGTTGCAGGGACACTCAAGCAAAAATGAAGAAACCTTTGGCAAAGTGACTGAGCTAATTTTGACCAACAGATCAACATTTGAAGTCGCTGAAACAGATTATCTTGAATTATTGCTGTGCAGTCTTTGATTATGTTATGAATGCATAGTAAAATTGGCATATGTGTATATAACCAGAAGTCAAAAGATAGAATTTGAATCAGAACCTCTGAAAGGTTTTACCAAAATGTAAATAGCTTAAAAATCTTATTTACATAGTGTTCCTGTTAGTCATTGTAAATCAATAGATGCATTTTAGTCACTAAATCTTTAACATTCATTACCATTCCATAGTACAAAAAATGAATAGTGCTTGTTGTCAGTCTCCTGTAGGATTTACCACCTAGTGATTGAATTAAGGAAGTAAATTCCAGGTAAATCTATGCACAACAATATAAATTATAGTTATTTTTATGCCACTTCTACCCCACAAGAATATATTGACTCTGTTCTGTGAATAAGATATGAACAACACATCGACTTTTAGGAAGACCATGTATTTACTAACTAGGCATTTATAGAGTGCCTATTATGTGTAAGATGTTATGCTAGAGAGACAAACGTGAATAATATACTTGTCTTCGACTAACTCACAGTGGAATGGGCAAATTATGCAATGACACAATTGCAATATTCTGTAATATGTATAGCTCTCATTAATAACAGGGTGGCTCAACAAAAGAGATAATGTGACATGGTTTTATATTTAGGAAAGCAGTAGAAGATGAAGTTAGATAGAGGTTAGGGTCATTCTCATGGGTAGTTTTGTATTTGAGGGGTTTAGCCTTACCAGGTGGTGGCGCAGTGTATAGAGCATCAGAATGAGACGCGGAGGGCCCAGGTTCCAGACCCTGAGGTCACCAGCTTGAGCGCAGGCTCATCTGGCTTGAGTAAAAAAAAAAAAAAAGCTCACCAGCTTGGACCCAAGGTCGCTGGCTCGAGCAAGGAGTTACTCGGTCTGCTGAAGGCCCACTGAAGGTCTGCTGAAGGTCAAGGCACATATGAAAAAGTGATCAATGAACAACTATTGTGTCGCAACGAAAAACTGATGATTGATGCTTCTCATCTCTCTCCATTCCTGTCTGTCTGTCCCTATCTATTCCTCTCTCTGACTCTCTCTATGTCCCTGTAAAAAAAAAGAAAGAAAGAAAAAAAGGGGTTTACACTTTATCCTGTGGGAAGTAGAGAGTCATTTGATGGTAATACATAGAAGAATGATATATGTTTATATTTGTCTTTCAGCAAAGACATTGTATGGGGAATTCCTTAAGCAAGAAGATATGTTTGAGGCTAGAGCAGTGGTTCTTAACCTTTTTTGAGATACCGAACCCACCAGTTTCATATGCGCATTCACCGAACCCTTCTTTAGTGATAAATAAAATATGATTTTTTTTCCAACTTCAAGACATAGGTATATGTATTTTTACTGGTGCACAAAATGAGCCATGCATGAACATCACCTTGCTCAAAGAACAAAACCAACAAAGTGCATGAACTCACAACAAATTACAGTATTACTTTATTCTGGCCTCTGCGGCAGAGGCTTCTCCGAACCCCTGAGACCGACTTATCGAACCCCTAGGGTTAGATAGAACCCAGGTTAAGAACCACTGGGCTAGAGCAATCTTACGTGGGAAATGATGGAAACCCATAGTAAGAAAGGATTCAAGTGAATTCATCAGGAAAAATGAATTCTGCATATGTGGTTCAGCAAATAATAGAATGATGCCAGTGATGCGACAATAAATGCGAAATGTAGTGCCATTGATAAAGATCATGAATTCAAAAAGTGAAATTGATTTGGGTTAAAGAGAAGAAAAATGTTTAGTGTTAGACCATGAGGTACCTATTGACATGTAGGCAGAGTTAGAAAAAACCAGCATATACATTAGGATAAACTGTAGACATGGACAAAAAAATAGTATAGGTTAGATGTGAAATGAGAAAAAGAAGGGTGATCATAGACTATGGAGAAGCTCAGTATTTAAAGGTGGGTTTATATTTGTAGCTTTCTGATGACTAAGTTAAATTCAGGAAAAGTGCCTATAAAGACAACCATTAGATTGTTTTGTCATTAACAAGACTTTGGTAAATGCTGAAACATTAAAAACTTTGAATTCTTATTAATATAAAAATTGATAGTGAGATCCACAACAAATAAATAAGAGGCAAAAGCATTCTGTTTTGCAGGTATAGAGATTGACTTGTTATTTTACCCTATGCTATCAAAAACCACTTCTAAAGAAATGGTAAACTTTTAGGATGGGGTGCGGAATTCCTACAGGCACAATTTCTACAAATTGACTGGTATCCTATTCTAGTTGAATATGAAGCAAAACTCTGATTGTATTTGGGAAGTTAACTTGTTTGGTGGAGTTTTGTGTCAGGAGTCATAAAAAAGATTTAAGAAAAACAAATGAGTATATTTAAAATTTTTGAAATTAGTTTATGTCAAGCCACTCTGACTCCAATAAACAAACTATATGAGATATTTTGTTGTCCTAAATCTAGGCATATGGACAAAATAAAAATAATAAAAAAGTAATAACAATGGACAAAATAAAACACTACGTATATCAATGGAACAATGTATGTAAAAGGGCTTTATAATGTCATAATAATGAGTACCGTTTTCACCATGGAAGAACTGTAATTGCGTGTTTTCACTTGTTGTTGGAGCCTGTGTACATGAAAGATTATGAAAGTGTTCACTCTCTCCATAATCTCTGATCCCAAGGATCCCAATTCAACAATTTCTCTTTAGGCACCTGTAAACTTCATGAGATGAGGAAGCATCTCCCGAATCCCTGTATTCCCAGGCACCTAACACACCATTTGCACATTGATACATTTTTCTGAATGAATTTATAGAAACCAGGTGACTGTTCTGTAAATTTATGCTTTATTTCCACTCCATGACTGGGGGGGGGGGGAGCTAATTATGATTCATTTAATTAATATTATCCATTTTTTTCTGAACACTCTTAGAAAATTTCAATTAAAACACAAATTTTAAACAATTACAACTAAAAATTTTTAGCAAGTTTAATAACTTATCCTTGCTACGACAAACTTTTGTATTTTCACTGTGGAAGGGAAGCAAATAAAACCAGTAAGGAGAGATATTAATTACTATTCATATTGTCTATACACAAAACTAATCAGCAAATCCTTGATGTTTTCCATAACTCATAAGTGAAAGTATAAATTGCTGATTTAGTAAATCTGTTGAGAGTGGAGCCACCCATTAAAAAAAGTTGCTCCATTTATTGACTCTTGCATGAAGCATTGTCTAGTGCTGCTTCAGTACCAGACACGAAGAAATGACCTCTTGTTTCATGATCATGGTGCAATTCTCTGAATCTTCATGTGCTTTCTTGGGATGTTTTTAAGTTTGCAACACTTTTATGAGACTATAATAGTGTTAAAGATAATTTATTTATGTGTTATATATAATTGATAGTTTTTAGAGATTTTCATTACTGTATAACAAGCTTTATCAAAATAAAAAATTAGATGACTTATTTTTTTAATTAAATTACACTTATTAATTCAACAGCATCAAATTCAGGACAAGATAGTTGAGCTAGGTGTTGCAATTGCAATTACAAAAATGCATACTTATTCTTTTTTTCTTTTTCAGAGACAGAGAGAGAGTCAGAGAGAAGGACAGATAGGGACAGACAAACAGGAATGGAGAGAGATGACAAGCATCAATAATCAGTTTTTCGTTGAGACACCTTAGTTGTTCATTGATTGCTTTCTCATATGTGTCTTGACTGCGGGTCTTCAGCAGACCGAGTAACCCCTTGCTCGGGGCAACGACCTTGGACTGAAGCTGGTGAACTTTTGCTCAAACCAGATGAGCCTGCGCTCAAGCTTTCGACCTTGGGGTTTCGAACCTGGGCCCTTCTGCATCCCAGTTTGATGCTCTATCCACTGCGTCACCACCTCATCAGGCATGCTTATTATTAATTTTGGAAGTCCAACAACAAAAAAATATATTAGGCAGGAAGACCAACTAGACAAATCATTAATTTAGCAATTTCTAGCTGGTCAGATATAGCTGCAAAGTTAATCTTTCTAAGACTTATTCTTGGTCTCTACTTCACAGAGTTTACATGGTTAAGAGAAAATCATCATAAGAGAGATATAATCTGAAATTCATTGAAATTTCTGTATCTTTTAGTTTACATGCTGCTAATTGAGGATAATTAATAAAAGCTTAGAAACTATTCATTTTCAAATAAAACTGCTAGTTGAGAATTGCCTTACTTTACAAACCTAGATTTTTTTTTACTGGTAGATGTCCAATTAATTGACTTTTGTCATGTTTCAGTTAAATGATTACATTTTTGTATCAAATAAAATTTAAAAAGATGTTAAACCATTTTTATTCCTATAGTGAGCTGACCGGTTTTAAAACCACTGGGAAAATAAACAGCTATATTTTCATGCATAAGCAATAACTCGATACTGTATGAGTGACCCCATGACCTCCTTGAATTCTGCTTGAATTTTGATTAGCATCTGTTTAGGCTCCTGAGTACTATGGAAGCCACCAGAGGCTGGCTTCCAGAGAAATTGAAGAATATGCAACCCAGCTGTGTTTGAAAATGCAGAAATAAATACAAAATTAAATAAAAAGCATACAGTTAACTGCTATTAATATTCTGACACACTTCCTTCTAGTTTTACAGAAATAGATAGATAGATAGATGATAGATAGATAGATTACACATATGTTCTCTATATTATGTGGATACTTTTTCTTTGAAAATATAATAATTAATAGCTAAATAGTGTTTCATCACCTGGATGCATGGTGTTCAGTAAGTCAATAAATTCTCTTTTTTAAAATTAGAATTTAGGTATTTTAAGTACTTTATTATACTAAATAATGGTTCATAGATATTCTTATATATACATCCTAGCACATTAGTCTGAATATTTTCTTAGAACACATTTTAGGAACAGAATACTGATAAAAGGTATTTAGTAATTTTTAAGTATGTTTGGTACATATGATTAAACTTATAGAAAATGTATACCAATTTAAGTTACCACTCAGTGTGTGAGAGCACTTGTATCAATGCCCCTTACCAGTTTCCTCATTTAAAAATATAGTTTAATTATTTTCAAATGTATAACATGTTATTTGTTATTTTTATTTGTATTCATTACTTATTAATGAGGTTGTATGTTTTTATGTGTTTACTGACTACTCTATGCATGACTTGTAGCCATAATCTGTACTTTTTCTTTTAAAGAGTTTATCTTTTATGATTTATTTTAATACCTCTTTATATATAATTAAATTATTTAGCATACCAAAATTTTCCTTTTAATATTTTTTATTTTATAAGTTTAAAAAATATAATCAAATGTTACTTTTTTACTTCACAATCTTTTTTTTAATATTATGTTTAAAATGGACTTCTATAGTTTAAAATTATATAAATATATGCTTATATGTATTTCTTGTTCTTTTATGATTTCTTTTTTTTATAACATGTAACTCTAATCCATATGGAATTAATTTGGGAGCTGGATAAACTGCAAAAATCTACCTTCCAAAATATTTAAACCAGTTTTCAAAACTTTTATTGAATAACCTGTATTGAGTTTTCCAGAGACTTCAGTCATCAGAAGTGTAGATTACACCTCCCAGGAAGCCCAAAGCATGCAGATCGCACGAGAAACGAAGACATGCACGCATTAGAAGTCTACTTAAGAGAAGTTACGTATCTAGTCATCATTCCCTGTGTTTTTAAATCAAGCCAAGTTTTTATTTCTGTTCTACTAGTTTATGGGAAAAACAAGGAGATTAGTCTAGAAATATACCTTATAAACATAATAAACTAGAGGATTTCCAAGTGATTGTTCATTGAGTAAACATTTTATTTTGTTAGTCTTTTTGCTTTAGCATAATTTGATATGGGTCAAAGAATGACTTAGTGATAGCTTTAAAATACATTAAAAATATTTTGCCTGATATAATCATATGGAATAGAAACTTTAAAAAATAATTTGATACTTTAGGAATATTAGATCAAGAATTCTTAACTGCACATGAAAACTTTTTGCAAGTATAATTCTTTTCACAGTAATATAAGGCCACAGTAATGCAAACAAACATAAAGGTCAAGAAATTGAACAAATATGTAAGTAAAGAAGGAAGATTTTCCTGACTCACTCTCATTTTTAGCTTGTGAATGTCAGTTAGCTCAATCAAGGCCTGCTGATAATGTCAGCTGTCAGTCATTCCTTGGTAGTGATGCATGAAGTTTGTCAGCAGGCAATGGACTGCTGGAGTGATAAATGAAATAATGAGGGCACAGAAGCCAAAACAAAACTTCTCTATTTCTGGTGATTTCCTCACCACACGGGGACTTAAAGAAAGAAAAACCCATTAAAATATGTGTTAATGTTGTTATTTAGTTCAATGATCCCTTAAAACATTCATCTTTTAATGTGCATTTTTAAAAATTTTGCAAACCCTGGCTGGGTTTCTTAGCTGCTTAGAGTGCTGTCCTAATACACAAAGGTTGTGGATTTGATCCCTAGTCAAGGCACATATAAGAGTCAACCAATGGATGCATAAATAAGTGGAAACAAATGATGGTTCTCTCGTCCTTTATCTCTAAAGACAATCAATAAATTAAAAAATTTAAAAATTAATGTGACCAGCCAATGATGAATCATTATCACTTCCCAATTGTACTGGTCAGGATAAGCAGTATTAGCTGCTGCAAGAGGTAAGCTCCCAAATCCCAAGTGCTTTTGCAGTAACAGTTCATTCTTACCTTGGTGGTGGTGCGACTCTTCTGTGTGGCCCTCCTCTACTTAGTGACTCAGGAATATGGGCAGCAATTTTGTAGCTACACCATCCCGGATATAGTTCTTAACAGTCATTTGTTGGAGGAAAGAAATGGTGAACAATGTCAAGATGTTTATAGTTTAGAATTGGAAGTGGCTTACATTATTTCTACTCACATCCTGTGTTTAGAACCCAATCACTTTAACTCAATTTAACTGTATGGAAGACTGGGAAAGGTAAAAGAGGCCTTAATAATATGTTACACCTACCAAACTTGTTTTATTTTGAATTATTTAAATTTAGGCTTTTAACTATATTATACCTAATTAAACCATGGTTTGAAAATACTAACAACAAATGGACAGCATTTAATATGTGCAGGGCTAATTTCCTTACATACATTACTTTATTTGAGAACTTAAGTAAAAATAATTCATACTTATGCTAAAATATTCAAATGGTACAGGAAGGTATAATATAACAGGGAATTAATTTTCTTCCCTCTGGTCAAATCATTTACTATATCCATTGCTTACCACTGTTAAGATTTTCTCTCTCTTTCTAAAAATGTTTATAAATATAAACATTTACCTATATAGATCTTTTTGTTTCATAAAAATGAAATGATTTTGTTTATATGCTATTTAGTAAATTTATTTTAAAGTTAATAACATATCATAGAGATAATTTCCTAAAAGTACATACGAATTCAGAGTGATATTCAAAATATTTACTATCTATTATTCATGGGCACTAACCAATTAGAATATATGATGGATGCATCAGAGTATATGCTGAATATATGGGAGGAGAAAGGTCTAGGATGCGTAGGTTTCCCAGGAATTATCTAAATTACAGCACAATGATGAATAAATCTTGGACAGGGACTGCCCCTAGAAAAGGGATTAGGGTAGTAGGAATAAGAGGAGCATAGAAAATATGCTCAGTATATTTTCTGTTTTCCAAATAGTATGAATAAAGAGTATACTACTGCAAAAACATCACAGGATGTGAGTAATTCTTTTAGATGAAGGGTTAAACTGTTTATTTGAGCTTTATCTAGCTTCCTAAGGTATGCCTGTAGTGCTATGAACTTCCCTCTCAGTACTGCTTTTGCTGTGTCCCATAAATTTTGAGTTGTTGTATGTTTGTTTTCATTTGTTTCAAGGAAATTTTTGATTTCTTCCTTGATCTTATTGTTAATCCATTTATTATTTAATATATTGCTATTTAGTTTCTAAGTGTTTAAGTGTTTTTCAGTTTTTCTATTGTAGTTGATTTCTAGTTTCATGCCATTGTGATCCGAGAGATGATTGATATGATTTCATTCTTCTTAAATTTGTTGAGACTCATTTTGTGCCCAAACATGTGGTCTATCCTAGAGAATGTATCATGAGCACTTGAAAAGAATGTATATTCTGCTGCTTTAGGGTGAAAGGTTCTGAAGATACCTATTAAATCCAGTTGATCTAGTGTGTTCTTTAAGTCTGCTGTTTCTCTGTTAATTTTCTTTTGTGAAGATCTATCCACTAATGTTAGTGGGGTATTGATTCCCCTACTATTATAGTGTTGTTGATCTTGCCCTTTATGTCCATCAAAATCTGCTTTATATAGTGTATTTAGCTGCTCCTATATTAGGTGCATAGATATTTATAACGGTTATATCTTCCTGTTGGATTGTTCCCTTTATCATTATGTAATGGCCTTCTTTTTCCCTTACTATAGCCTTTGTTTTAAAGTCTATTTTGTCAGATATAAGTATTGCTACCCCAAATTTTTTTTCACTTCCATTTGCATGAAATATTTTTTTCCATCCCTTCACTTTCAGTCTATGTGAATCTTTTCTTTTGAGGTGTGTCTCTTGTAGACGGCATATGTATGGGTCCTGTTTCTTATCCACACAGCTATCCTATGTCTTTTGATTGGAGCACTTAATCCATTTACATTTAAGGTTATTATTGATATGTAAATCTTTGTGCCATTTTATTTCTTAATTCTACATTCCTATTTTACTATATTTTTCCCCTTTGTTCTATTTACATCAGTCCCCTTAACATTTCTTGTAGCATTGGTTTTGGTTTGGTTGTAATAAATTCCTTAAGTGCTTTTTAAAAATAATTTTATTTATTTATTTATTTTTTACAGGGACAGAGAGAGAGTCAGAGAGAGGGATAGATAGGGACAGACAGACAAGAACAGAGAGAGGTGAGAAGCATCAATCATTAGTTTTTCATTGCCGTCGCAACACGTTAGTTGTTCATTGATTGCTTTCTCACATGTGCCTTGACCACGGGCCTTCAGCAGACCGAGCAACCCCTTGCTGTAGCCAGCAACCTTGGGTCCAAGCTGACGAACTTTTTAGCTCAAGCCTGATGGTCCCGTGCTCAAGCTGGCGAGCTTGGGGTCTCGAACCTGGGTCTTCCTCATCCCAGTCCAATGTTCTATCCACTGTGCCACCGCCTGGTCAGGCAAGTTTTTTTGTTGTTTGGGAAGCTTTTTATTTTTCCTTCAATTTTAAATGATAGCCTTGCAGGATAGGGAAGTCTTGGTTATAGGTTCTTGTTTTGCATTACTTTGAATATTTTATGCCATTCCCTTCTGGCCTCCAATATTTCTGTTAAGAAGTCAGATCTCATCCTTTTGGGGGCTCCTCTGTAAGTAATTGAATGCTTTTCTCTTGTAGCTTTTAATATTCTTTCTTTATCTCTTAATTTTTATATTTTAATTATGTTGTTTCTTTGTGTGGGTTCATCCTTAATGGGACTCTCTATGCTTCTTGAACTTGTGTGACTTTTTCCTTCATCAATTTAGGGAAATTTTCAGCTATTATTTCATCAATAAGGTTCTCTACCCCTTGTTCTTTCTCTTCTCCTTCAGGAACCCCTATGATGCAGATGTTGTTTCTGTTCATATTGTCACAGAGCTCTCTTAAGAGTTCCTTAGACTTTTTGAGCCTCTTTTCTTTTTGCTGCTCTGCTTCCATGCTTTCGTTTATCTTGTCCTCTAACTCGCTGATTTGATCCTCAGCTTCATCCATTTTACTCTTAATTCCTTCTAGTGTGGTCTTCATTTCTCATATTGTATTTGTTATTTCTGACTGGTTCTGTTTTATTATTTCAATGTCCTTTTTGATGCTTGCTATCTCTTTATTTAAGTGCTCATTATGTCTACCCACTGTTGCTCTAAGATCTTTGAGCATCCTAACAGTCATTATTTTAAACTCTACACCTGGTAATTTGGTTATTTCAACCTCATTCAGATCTTTTTCTGGAGATTTTCTTGTTAATTTATTTAGGTTGCATTTCTCTCCCTTCTCATTTTGTCTGTGTATAGACTCCTCTTTTAGATGAGTTGTTTGTATAGCTTGCTGAGTCTATGGTTAGTATTGTCTGCTTCCAATTTCCAGTTGTGTTGTTTCTAGAACTTCTTGGCATCAGCTACTGTTTGTAACTGCTGTGGGCTAATTGTCTGATCTCTGTTTTTGTTTTTGTTTTTGCTAATTGTATTGGCGTCTTCTATATCTTAACTGGGTCAGGTGTAAAAAGCCCTTCCTTAAGATGTCACTCTAACAAGGGTTGTTAGGTCCTGAACTGATGCTCTCTGTATCTGGATTCTGGATGTGCCCTCTCTAGACCTTCTTGCCCAGGGCCTGGTGCAGACCAGTGCGAGTCGCTACCTATGACTGACCCTTATCTATCTTTTTGGAACAACAAGCAATCCAGACCCTGTGGCTGCCCCTGCTGAACCTGAATGGCTCAGGTGCCAATGTTAATATCAACTGAGGCTGGCTTTTATCTACTTTTGGCCTGGAGGATGTTTGTTTAAATGTTCAGGTTTCCCTGAGATCCACTTTCTGCCACCTCTTATTGGTGGCTACTTGTTGGACTTAGTACCATAAATCAGGGGCTAAATATGGTATTGGATGTGGCTTGCCCCTTAGCCTCAGGTGTAATTCTATCCAGCCTTCTTTTTTCTTTTATATTTTTCTTCTTTTTTAGCCCTCAGAAGGGTCTGACCACATGAGTCCAATGGATGTCGCCTCTCTGTTCCCAAGGTGTGGTCTATCCGTAGGCCTGCCACCACTGCTGCCGCTGCCTCCTCGGGTGTTCAGGCACAGGAGTTGCTGGCACTGGCCTGCTGCTGCAGTCACTGCAGCTTCTTCCTCGCCTCAGCAGGTGGGACTGCAGGCACTGCCTGGCCTCTGCACCCCAGCTTCTGCACCACCCCTGCAAGCAGGACTGCCCATAGGCACTGAGGCCCCAAGTCTCGGCAGGTCTTTGCCTCACCTCCATGGACAGGACTGCAGGCAGGACTGCTTTGCCCGGTGTCTGCAGCTGCGGCCGACCCCCAGCTTCTGCCCCTGCGGTTGGGACCTTGCTCTTCATCCGCCACCCGCCCACAGGCAAGCACTCATGAGTGTGGGGGTGGCGATGTAGCTCAAAACTCAGCACTCAACACTGTATCCCTGATGGCTCCCTGCTTCTGAGTGCCTTTTGCTCTGAGTGCATCAGGAGAGCTTCCCTTTGGCTGGTGTCCTGCTTCCCTTTGCTGGTATTGCTGGCTCCAGGAAAAATATTCAATTTGGATTTGGGGAGTGACTCAGCCCAGAGGTTAGGGTGGCTATCCCTCAAAGATTTTCTCCCTGTGCCTCCTAGATTACACTCGCTTCTGTTACTCTGGCCCTCTCAGCTCTTCCCAACCCCTAGAGCCCTGGGTGAGTAGATGTGAAAGAGGTTTTCTGCATGGTCCCTTTAAGATGAATTCTGGGTCTGAGAAATCTGTCTTTTTCTTGCAAACAATATCCTAGCTTGTTTTGCATCTAAATACTGTCCGTACACCTCTTCTATGTTCTGGGGCTATAGGCTGGGGCTTTGGTCCTGGGGCCCAGGACCCTCCCCTCTCCAGGAAATACCCCCTCCAGCCACATGAGTCCCTCTGGGCTGCCGCTTGCTCCCAGGAGCTGGGCAGCCCTCTTTGCATTTTTGCTTTTCCTACCAGTCTCAGTGTGGCTTCTTCAGTGATCCTTGATTATAGATTTCTCTTGATTTAGCCCAAAGTTGGTTTTTCCAGATGATTGTTCTTAAAATTAAGTTGTAATCCACTTTGGTTCTGGGAGGTGGAAGTTGGAACATCCGCCTATTCCATCGCCATCTTGCCGCTCTCCTGTCTATTCTTCTCTTCTCACCAGGCATCATGGAGATGTAGAAGAGATGACTTTGGCAACATTTTTCAGCTTCTGCTAGCTTCTGCTCATTTTGCTAGGTTCCCAGCTCAGGAGAAGTGGGTTGTCCCTGAAGGTCTTGCCTCAGTCATCAGAAACCAAAATGGTTAACCTTTCTCCACTGTGGCCGCTGTCATTAAAAACTATCTTTGGTAAGGTCACCCTACTGTTCAGATGTAAAACAACATTTCATTCACCTGCTGCCCCACACAGAAAGGCCGCATACTGAAGTTAGTCTGGATGACATCATCGGCCGTCTGACCCCAGAACCAATCTGCTTTCTAAATAAGACCCTGGCTAATTTCAGGACTGGTCTGGATTTCTAAGTGGACCTAGTCTGACTGTCCAGTGGTTTCTGGACCCTGTATGGTCTAAGAAATGTTCACATAAAGTCTAGAAGCTCTCGAGCTAAAGCTGCAGAGCACAGTGCTGAGCTAGAACCCCAGGACAGAGAACAATCTCCTGGGCCTAGTGCACATGCCCACCTACTTCAGCTTTTTTTATTGATGTGGTTTTTCACTTACGCTGTTCCTTCACAAGGCTGTGAGTCTTTGGAATGGAAGGCAGGTATTGTAATTATGTTTGTGGTCTGGGATATAGTACTAACATAATGCCTGACACAGAATAAATATTCAAGTGTTTAGTGAATAATTTTGAACTTCATGTTCTAAATTGGTCTGGGTTATTCCCATGAATGTAATTCAATGGAAAGCAAAGAACAAGATAGAGAAGAAGACACAAGTCAATAGGCATGAGTATAGGGTCTGGGAGAAAATTGGGACCCAAAACACTCAGGAGAAAGAGGCCAAATAGATAGTTGGCTTCTCACATAGATTCAGGAGATGCCTAACTGATATGTCACTAATGTGGAGAGAATGGTACCCCTCAGGACTGTCATTCTTTGGATATAGGAATCAACACTATAGTTCATCTCAACTGGCCAGTGAAGTAAGAACTAGCTATCAATTAACTAAATTTGGACTTCTGACCAAATTTGAAGTTATACTAAAATCTACTTTAATCAATATCCCAGGAGCTTATTAAATTGGGAATTTAATTAATATGCCATTTATAGCACATAAGTAGAGTATGAAGTAACTCAATGTATTTACTAACTGGTTGACATTAACATGTGGCACTAATTGCAGCAACGATAAAAATACCCATTGAAATAGCTAACACTTATGAAGGGTTTATTATGTGCTGCAGTACTGAGTATGTGATGATTTTTTTTACAGAGATTATCCCACTTAATCCTCACAACAGTTTATGGAGCAGGTATGATTTTGGTTGTAATTTACAGATAGGAAAATACAGCTCAGAACGCTTGTTAAATAGCTTGAGTAAATTTACATACCACTATGTGGTAGAGCTGAGTCACTAGGGAAATCCAGATTTTCTAATCCTGACTTTTATTTCACATATTAAGCTTTACAATAAATGTCAGTGCTTTACCCTCATAAATTATTACTGAATTGGTCTGGGGTAGAACCCAGTGATATTAGTATGTTTTTAAAAAACTGCCTAGTGATTTCACTGTGTAGTCAGACTTGCAAAACACTAACCTATCACAGCATACTCTTGCGAGTTTAGCTTTGCCCTCTAATTGTACCTCATCTATACAGAGAAATAGTAATAATTATGTAGTTTAAAAGAATTGTTTAAGATTTATTTCACTTCTTTTATTCACTGTGAATTTCCTTATTTATGTGTATCATATTTTCCTCACCTATCGTGCCTATCCATTTAATGGCTATTGTCCCCTGGAATGTTTCAGTACATAGGCTGGGTGACACAAGGGTGACATATCCCTCTGCAAGTACATCTATGTGGAGATAGAATTGCTATTAATAGGTGTTTGCTGCTGGTCTTGTAAGTTACCTTTTAAATAGTTGTCCAGTTATTATTATATTTTCCTATATTCTTTTCACACTAAATAGGTTGTAGTTGGTTAGGTTTTATTATATCTAGTTGATTAGATTTTATTAAATGACTTATTTATTAGTTTTATATAATAATTGGCTGGTAGATAATAAGTTTATGGTTCTAGATATTTCCATGTGATCAAAAATTCTTTAAGACTGGATTCTGACCCACCTTGTTATGTTTTAGCCTCCCACCATTTCCAACCCAAGCTACATTATAAATGTGAAGTATCACAACAATAGAAAATGGGCAAAAGGCAAAAATATGCAGTTCAGAAAAATGAAGTATAAAAAGAAATAAATACAGATATAGCTTAACCTAATCAATTAATTTAATAAACATAAATGAATAGTTATATTTATGTATCAGCAACATTTTTTCCATAGAGTTCTTACCTTAAAGATATAAGTTATATTTATTATTTTTATTGTCTATGGTGTTCTCTTACTTGTATGCAAGATCCACAAAGGAGGGAATTTTGTCTGTTTTGTTCAAAAATATTTTATAAGAGCTGAAACCAATGCCTATTATGAAAGAGACACCCAATAATAAACATTAATCAAATAATTACAGAATGATTTTAAATATGTGTGTGTATGCATGCTCATATACACAATTAACAAAGATGTGGTAAATTACAATACTATATTACTGGCAGGATTATAAATTTGTGTAACATTTCTGAAGAGCAATCTATAAAGAGGAATTATAGTTTTTGTTAAATATTTTATTGGAATATTATATTTCTGGAACTGTTAGATATAATATATATCTAACAGTTTAAGGATATAACAGTTTATATATCTAATTTAAGCATATAATAATTAGTGAAGTGCAGATTTATAGATAGAAAACTGTTCATGGCCTTGGCAAGTATAAAGGTAACAAAAGTAGCTTAACGTTAAATAAAACATGGCATTTATCATTCCTTTAAAATAGAGTAAATAGTGTGAGAATGCCGTGATATAATGCTCTATGAAAACTGGTGGGTGGATAACAGAACATGATCTCAATTTTTACAAAATTGAAAAAATGAGGCAGGTGAAGTATTAAACCAAAGTGTTATTAGTAATTATATCTGGATGCTGAAAATAATATTGCTTTTAATTTTTTTCTTTGCAAATTTATGAAATGTGTGAAATTTCTGTATGAACATGTATTACTTTGTTAATCAGAAAAAGACTTCATTTATACATTTTCCAGCTCTGAGAATTTATTAAAGAACCTATTGTAATACAGTCTTCATGAGGGCAAGACGTTTTACCTGCTTGGTTTATTGTTGGATTTCCCATGCCTAGAGTAGTGTTTAGAGAAAGTGCCACTTAAAAATACTTTTTAAATAAATGAGTGAGCGCACCAATGAATGCTATGCCTCCCACTCTAAAGGCAATTTTGAAGCATTTAATGCCAGAGGATTGAGTACTGCCTTATCTTGTAGAGTTGAGAAGTTAATTCATCCATCAGTTAGTGTTAATTAAGGGCCTGTTTATAGCACCTCTTCTTCCCACTGAGGAGAGACTAATTTCTCATGGATTGAAATGATCACTGATTTCTAGCTACAGTTTGCTTGGTGGGGAGGGAGTTGACCAACACATGACATATGTGTTTTCTAATGTATGTGAGATTTGAAATGATCATGACAGAAATCTTTTACCTTCAGCAACTGATTTTAAGTTAGCCCTGTGTCCTCAGATTTAAATAAAACAAAAAAAACCTATAATTAATCAATTAACAGATATTATTTTTATTTTTTATTCAGTGAAAGGAGAGGAGGTAGAGAGACAAACTCCCACTTGCACCCATAACAGAATCTGCTTGGTAGGTCCCCTATGGCATAATGCTCTGCCTATCTGGGGCATTGCTCTGTTGCTTGGCAACTAAGCTATTTTTTAGCGCCTGAGGCAGAGGCCATGTAGCCATCCTCAGTGCCTGAGGCAAACTTGCTCGAACCAATTGAGCCATGACTGTGAGAGAGGAAGAGAGAGAGAGAGAGAAAGAGAGAGAGAGTAAAGGGAGAGGAAGGGATATAGTAGCGGATAGTCACTTCTCCTTTGGGCCATCCACATGCTGATCAATGCTCTACCACTGAGCCAACTGGCCAAGGCAATTAGAAGATATTATTTTGTTACTCAATGAAAATGTTTTAGTTTACTATTTATAAAGTACAAATGAAGTACAAGAATAATCACAGATTTTGCTAATATTACAGTTGGGGATGGAAACTTATTGAAAAAGGAAAATTGAATAATATATATAAGACAATACTATATTTTGCTTCATTGTAACTCAATAAGGGAATGTTTTCAAATAATTTTTATCATGTAGCATTTGGTTAATCTTATGCAAATAGATATGTGCCATACTTAAAATTTTATCTTTTTGTGTATTTTGTCAAAAAAATAAGAAATGAACATAAGTCCTGAGGGAATATAATAGTAATGTTTATATTGTAATTTAATATTAAATAAGACAATATTAATGTGAACACTGATATGGCTATTTTACACAGAGCTCTTTATTTTTTTCTCACGGATTCAGAATTTCCCACCTATGAGCGACAAAATCCAAACCCATATTTATGTAAGGGCAAATATTGTCCAGCAAAATTTGACTACAAGCTGAAGACCATATTAAGACTTCATGATCTTCCAGTGAGCTGGTAGGATCCTTGATGTTTTATTAATGCTTTTGAGACTTTATTGTTATATCTAAATTGTGGTACTCTTCTAGACATTTATAGACAGAGTTTTTCTCTTATCCTGTTCCCAAATTGCTTATCATAACAGTGAAAGAATCTGCTTAGAGTGGCTGCAGGAATCTCAGACTGATTGGTGTAGGCACTTGGGGCAGTACAGACTCACATGCACTGTTGTGCATGTTTGTTATAGAGGCTGCAGTTCTTAAAATAAAGCACAAATTGTTTTTAAAGAGGTTTTTAGGATTTATTTTAACGATAGGATCTCAGCAACTATGCAATTCACTTGTTTATTTACTTATAATTTTGCATATATATACACACACACACACACACACACACACACACACACACACACATATATATATATATATATATATATATATATATATTTGTCATTAACAAATCATTAGTTTTGAGAACCATAGTTTTGTGAACCATAATTACATCGGTTTAAAGACAAAACTTATTACTTGGTGTTTATTAAAAAGCATTATTTTATGAGTCTGCATATTTACATTTATAAAAAGACATTTTATTTTATTTCTTTTTAATTTCCATTCTTTTTAGAGAGAGAGAAGCATCAACTCATTGTTCCATTTAGTTGTTCCATGTAATTGTGCACTCATTGATTGTTTCTTGTATGTGCCCTGACTGGGGACCGAACCCGCAACCTCTGCACGCTGGGTTCATCCGCTGAACCACTGAGCAAGGGCTTTTATTGAAAACATTTTAAATTTTGTAAAATTCCTATTATATCTCAGAGTCTTTGAGAAAAAAATGTTTTTTGGAGCATCTATAAATACATATTCTATCATATAGTTTCATGGTTCATTAAAATATTAGTAAAATGTCAGCTTTTGTAGATTATCATGAATATATCATTTTGATTATGATTTAGGTAAGTAATATTTTTTTTTGCATTTGTTCATATAATCCCAAGCTTATGTCATTAATCTTCATGAAATGTAAGATTTGTACAAAAATTTATAGCAAACATTATGTAATTGCTTCTATTACTTAAAGAGGACAAGTATCTCAAAATAGCATGTTAACCAACTATAATATCTTATGTACATTTATCTATGGTGAGTATTCTTTTTAATTTGCAATGTTTCTCCTGTTCTTGCTGACTATGTTTCAGCTTCTTAGTAAACCCTATTTGTTTAATTATTTCCATGTAGCAAGAATGTCATCTATGGTAACTTCAGAGCATGGCAGATATGATCTTGTCTACAATGATCAAAACCAGTAGATTAGTGATTGAAAAGTTCTGTTAGTAGAAGGAACCATAAATATGGATACATTCACACTTTGAGTTTTCTATTGTGACTTATCAGTGCATTTGCATCCACATGCCAATCTTTTGATAGAAGCTCATGGCCTTTTCTTTGATTAAGTGACTGTTGATTATAATTCTACACGTTATTTCTTGTGTAAACTATACCAGTAATGAACATTTAAAATTTAAATTTTGTGGATTCTTTAATCTGAAACAAGAACTTCAGTCACTCAGCAGATGATCTCCCTACCTTTCCATGGCATTAATTTAATTTTTATGGTCAGCAATTTTCCTTGTCATACTCATATTTCATCACCTTGATTAATCTTTAATTATATTACAAAAGCAAACACATTTGGCTTAGAAGGAGATTTAGGAACAATTCCAAACTTCTTTGGCTCTCTTTTAATCCTGGACCTTCGCTGGAGGGAGAAGCCTGTGCGGGTCTACTGTGGAGTCCTGAGAGCTCTGAGCAGTGGGGTGCAGAGCACAGCGCGGGTGTTTCACAGGAGGAGTGGGAAAGGAAGGTCAATCCACCAATTAAGTTCAAAGTTTGTAGTCCATGAAATGTGGAGAAGAAGGAAACATGTAACACTCAGTCAAAGACAAAACCTGGATTTTACATAATTTCCAGCCTTTGGAGAGAGAGCTGCTCTGGTAACTAGTACTGCAACCCAGTGCATAATCATCTATTTTCTCTGCCACAATTTTCAGTAGTTAGTCGATTAGGAGAGAAGACCCTAAATTATGGGTTGGGAAGTAAAAAAAGAAAGAATCACTAGTAGAAAGCATAACCGCTAATCTTCTCCATTCATGATTTTCACCTGGTATGCCACAAAAGGCACAATGGTGCACTGCAAGGATTTTTAAAATATACAGAACCTGATTATTTAGTCAGGGGCACTGACTTCCTTTCCTTAGTTTGTCAAATAAAAATATGACAACAGCCAATGCAACAATAGCTGTCTGGTGAGAATGAATCAAAATTATACCTATTTTTTTGTCAGATTGTCAAAGAAATATATTTTTCTGGTGTGCTGTAGAATTTTAATAATAAGTTGTTGTGTGCCATGAGAGAAGAAAAAGTTGAAAAGCACTGTTCTGGAGTAATGTACACCTCAAAGGAATATTCAGCTTTGACTTTGGGACAGCTCATCTACCTGGGCCTTTTTTTACCTGTCTTCAATTCCAATTGTTCTACATTCCTGCTTCCTTATACTACTATTATTTGGGCGTGTTTTTGTTTTTCTATCACCTATTTTATCCTATTTTTTTCTCTATACTCTTGTTCTTAACTCCCACATTATATGCAATTAACTAGAAATTATATACAATTTAATTGTAAATTATTAGTGTTTCTCAAATAATTTTATATTCTCCATTCTTAAAAACTAAATCATCACCTGCTTCCCTCATCCCATATACGCACCCAGAGGCTTGGTACTTGATAGGTCTTTAATATAATCCTATTGACTCAATTGTATTTCTTTAAGGAATTTATTTATATTTGTTTCTCTTACCATTTGTAGAAGTATTTTTCCTGTGGCATATGGGTTCCTTAACTTCATCAATATAACCATAATAGTAATGACAATGATAACAAAAGAATATCAGTGATAATAATAAGCTATGTTTTTCTAAGTATCTATAAATGCCAGGATTTGGCTGCTTTGACAATATCTCTGACCTTTCTATTTCTGTTAAGCAGTTATAATATTCCCCATTTTCTCCCTCTCTCTCTCTATTTTTCTTTCTTTGTCTCTCTCTTTCACACACACACACACACACACACACTAGCATTCACACACAAATGAGGCTCGGAAGTCTTGAAAATTACAGAGAAGAAATTTGTATCATGATGGTTAATTCAAAAACAAACTATAAAACAATAAGTCACACATTATGTAAGAAAAAATACTAAAAAAGTAAGTATTTATACAAATGAGCATACAATTCTTCCAGTAATGTATGTTTCCTCTGCATTTGGCCAAATTACTTTTTATTTCCCTGACAAACATGGCCTAGGAAAATTGCTTTAAACTTATATATTAAAATAATTAACTGAAGTGCAGAATTTATAAATAATATGTTCTTTCCATAGAAAAACACATTTATGAAATTGTATTTTTGCCATGTTTTTTTTCTAACAAGGTAATAATGAATGAGTATTAAATTTGAGATAATTTAAAAATTCCTAATGTCTTACTAATTTGCATTTTTATAGTGTGCAATTTTGTAGGTCAAAGAACCAGAAGGATTTTAAATGAGACTAGTGAAAGAGAGGTTTAAGATCTGATTTAGGTAGATGTGGTTTTCCTAATTTTACAGAATTGTTCCTCTCAGCCTAGAAAATGTTCTCTAGTAACTTCCATTAGTTAAAAATAATTCTTTCTTGACCAGACCACCCCCACAAACCTGTGCTGTCTCCTCAGAGGCAGCTCTGCTCATTTCCCCTAAAACAGTGGGTGGAAGTGCTGGGTGAACTAACAGCCTCCACTTGCTCTTCCCATTCTTCCCTCCAGGGGGCTCCCTTCCTTTCCTCTGCTCTCAAACTTGTCAGTCATTTGCTACCTCTGTACCTGCTTCCTGTGATCACTTATCTATCTGTCCTCATTTTCTTCACTTCTCAGCTGCAGTCAGCAGAACCAACCACCCAGGTTCCTCTCCTGACTCCCACTCTTTGTACGGTGCTGGTCTTCTGGCTGACCCCAGCTGTCCAGTCTACTCTTGGGAAGGCTGTTCCTCTGCTCTTCCTCTGGTTGATAGAGGACCATGGGCTTGGCCTCTGGTTTCATCTTCTCACCTCTACCCTTTCTCATGTAGCCGCTTCCATTCTCAGGCTTTAAATATGTTCTGTGCCATAAGAAATGATGACATAGGATCAATGTGGAGTGAAATAAGTAAATCAGGAAAAACTAAGAACTGTATGATTCCATACATAGGTGGAACACAAAATTGAGACTCAGGGACATGGACATGAGTGTGGTGGTTACCAGGGGGAGGGAGAGGGAGGAGAGGGAGGGGAGGGGCACAAAGAAAACCAAATAAAAGGTGATGGAGGACAATTTGACTTTGGGTGATGGATATACAACATAATCAAATGTCAAAATGATCTGGAGATGTTTTCTCTAAATCTATGTACTCTAGTTGATCAATGTCACCCCATTAAAATTGTCTAAATAAAATTATAAAAAAATTAAAAGAAATCCGTTCTGTGCGCTGCTAATCCCTGTGATTATAACTACCATTGATATCTCCCCTAGGTTAGACATCTAAATAGGCCTCTTCATATTATTATGTTAGAAAGAGCTCTTCTCTCCAAGAAAATCAGGTCTTCTAATCTCCATTTTTGCAGAAAGAAAATGTGAATTCATGTGAATTTATTTGAGCCCAAAGCATAGAAGACATTTTGATACCTTATCTTCTCACCCTCCAATTCCTACCATTAAATCTATCAGTAGGTCTGATAGGCTCCTCCTCTAGAATATATTCACATTTTCCCCACTTCCCTCTGTATTACTATGGTCATCTCTCATACTTGCAAAAGCCTATTAATTCACCCATCCTTACTCTGCAACATTTCACTAACTTCTCAAAAGCCAAACTGATCTTTTGAAGATGTAAGTCGATTTGTATAACTTCCTGCTTTAAGTACAATGTCTTCCCCTTGTTTTGAAATGAAATTCAAACTTCTGTGACCTACCAGACCCTGTAAGTTGAGACTTCTGCCTACCTCTCTTTGCACTGGCCATGTGCTCTTTCGTTCTCCATTGGCCAGTATGCTGTGTGTGCTGTCTGGAAAGTAGTTAGGTTTATGCCAGCATTATTGTGTGCACTACCATAGAAGCAGACACCAGAATAAAGAAAAAGTGGTTTATTAGCTTTTAATGCAAAAAGAATGAACATTATTAAAATGTTATTTTATTTTTATTTACTGTATGTGAATTTAAAGCTTATTGTTTTGGATGTAGATTCTGTTTTCTAAAAAAATAATAGTTATATTTTAAAATATGAATTTTTAAATTAAGTAGTTAATTATTTTTATATAATTCATGAAATTTAACTACTATTTTACAATGCATAATTATAATAAGATTAAATTATAATTTTTATGATGTTAATGTCCCCAAGATAAACAGCTATGAGCAAAGTGTATATTTAAATTTTGAATTAGTATAGGTAAAAAACTCAGTTTCTGCATGTATTGTACTTACATGCAGATAAAAATATTTGCAATCATTACCTATCAGTAGTGAACAGAATAATTTAAAACACTTTTCATAATATAAAAATATTAATTTTGTTTTATAATTTACTAGGTGCTGGTTTGGTAGTTTACTACAAAGTACTAATGTATTTATTCAGTTAGCTTCTATTAAGTAATGATGCTATTAAAAAAGAAGAGGCATTTGAATTTACAGTAAATGTAAACATACATTTTAATGACCTATTTATCTTTGTGGGTGTGTTCCATGAATAAATAGGTCATCTAATTAGGGGAGTTCTTTAATATATTTCAGGTTGTCTTTAGTGCCCTTGCATGTATCTGTCTTCAGCTTTAAATTAAGTTTGTTTCGACTTTCTGGGTTTGTTAAGCAGCTGTCATCTTCTAGTTGTTCTGATTTGTTTTTTGAGTCACTTACAGCTAAAATTATGAAAAGGTCTATTCATTGGCCACAGGCGGTGCACAAAGCATTTTCAATCCCAGTATTTTGTAGACTCAGAGACCTATAATTGCCCTTCTGGGCTATAACAGTTCTTCATTCTATTTTAATTATCTAGATCCATAGTAATAACCACAGTGACCTACAAGAATGCATTGTTGGACATATTATAATTATATATAGCAATTACGTATAGTGCCAACAATGCATAATAATTCTACCTCTTAACTAAGGTTGGTAAAAATTAAATTATGCTGTCTCTCCTAGGACATAGTTTCAATTTTTGGAAAAAAAAGCAAGTCATTCTGTGTTTGCATAAGACTTTTCCTGGAGTATGTTATTATGGTAAGGCAAGTCAGCTTTCCATGGACTGACAATGCAGTAATAATATTTCAGTGAATGTAGAAGCCATCGCTCCACCTTGTTGCTTAGCTACATCCTGGTAGTTCATATTACTTACTGTGGAATAGAAAGAAAGATGGAACTTAAAGGCACAGGTTAATCTTTGAAATGCAGAATGTCAGTGAAGATGGTTTAGGACAAGTGCCAACATACATCTTTTTCTCTTTAACAGTTTGTTTAGTATTTCAGACTACATTATATTCACACATGCCCTTATAATTCAGTTTAAATATTTAGAGGTGGAAAGATTTAATGAGGTACTTACTAGTAATTAGTGGTTCTAGCAATTCCTGCCATTACTTGATGGAATGCCTCACCTGGATTTGCCAAGACCTTGCTTGTAATCCGTGGTAAAGTTGATGCGTGTGGGATGGTATCTCATAACTTATTTTTTTCCTGATGTGTACAATTATATGGTGAAAGGGTTGTAAACATCAGTGCTTTTGCTGGTAGGTTTAGATTTTAAGCCAATTTTGGCATTTTTATATGGCCATGATTAAAATGACATGGTCATGTTCATTTTATATTATTACTTTTTAAAATATCAATAGTGTTTTATAATCCAGGAGTAAGTAATAAAAATATTATTAGACTTATACACCCAATATTCATAACAATATTTATGCTCTGAATTCAAATTTAATTTAAAACTACTGACATGATCACAAAGTGATAACTATTAATTCAGAGTACCTCATAAAATAGGACATTTTAATGTGCATGTCTTGTGAGCACCTCAAACTTAGCAGATTTCAAACCCAATTTAATTCCCTCTCTTTATCACCTTTTCCTCTCTACCTTCACCTTCTCTCTCCCATCCTGTAAGTGCTCTTGTCATGTATACGTCACATGAGACGATATGTAAATCTTGGATTCTCCCTATCTCTTACTCTTACCTTCAGTCAGTCATCGTCTGTGGGTTCTGTCCAAAACGACTTGTACAGCCGTTCATTTTTGTCAGAATCAAACATCAGTCATTTACACTTCCCCAACAACTTCTGACTGGTCTCTCTGCCTCCAGTTTCTCCAACTCGACTATAATTACAGTGATCTTTCTAGAATGACCTATCTAATTTTTGCTTTGAAATCTTTAATTATATATAAAGCCCTCAATATGCAATCTAGCTCAAACCTATTTTATAGTTCTATTGTATGCCCTTACCTCTATACTACTATGTTCTTGTTTCAATGAAATCTTCTCACATGTCTAGATCTTAGCTCATAATCTTTTGGCTTGAATGCATTTACCTCCATTCTCTATTTGGAAATAGTCAAGCTACATATAAAAATTCCATCTATAAACCAAACTTCCTTTTTATGTTCTCTTGGCAGTAGATATAACTACCAAGATATACAGAATATAGGTGCATATAAAAAGGTTTTATTGAATTTATATTTTTCATCTGAGAAATCTTTATTATTTATAGCAGCAAATATTTTGTATAAACATAAATAGATCTTTCTACTTGACAACTGTGACCTTTCATTTTACCGAGACTATAGAGATTATATATAATGTAGATTTAGATTAAAGAGGTGATGTTATAGACATGGAAAGAAAGTATCAGTTTCAAATGTACAGTGTTACAACTACCAGGTATAGTGGAAATAAGATGGATGTGTGAACAATATATTTTCTTTTTATAGTTATACATACTATGGTTTTCTTTTTTTTACCCTTGCAATTATTTGGAGATATTCTGCTATACTGTATTCTGATCATATTAATCTACAAGACTTACTTTACCATACGAATTTATTTTATTGGCTTTTCTTGTATTCCAAAAGTTGTATAGTTAGAATATTGGTATTGACAATATAGATTTGTTAGCAATATTATATTATGTTATGTAAAACATAAAGTACTGCCTGTTTGGATAGGATAAAGGAATTAATGAGAATAAGGACAGTTTTGAGTTGCAGGAGAAATCACTAAATATTACATAACTATGCACAACTTTTGACAACTTTTGAAGGTTAGAGATGATTTTTAATATAGTATATTATTTTTTCAAAAATGGAAGCAGCTTTATTATTTTTTATTTCAAGAATAATACATGCTCCCTCTTGACTCAACCCTCAAATACCAAAACAGATAAACACTACTACTACTTTAGGGTACTATTTTCTTTCAGAAAGTCTTTGAGTTCACCTTTTACCCACCCTCCCCAAACCCTGTTTAGAATCATTTTATAATGACTGTTTTAAACTCACTTTATGCAGCTAACACATTGGAGATATGCTTGTATGTTAACTATCCAGTCCTTGTTTACTTATCTGATTAGTATTAACACATTAATATATAATAATTCAATCATTTTATAAACAGCACAGCTGTGATTATATTTAAAATAGATCTTTGTGTACTTTTTTTGTTTAATCTGAATTCCTTTATTATTGACATCTTAGTTTTTTCTGTCTATATTAAATATTTATAAATGCAATATATTTCTGGGGTTAAATTAACTTATTGAAATTAACTACAACCTATTTCTATGATTTTTCCCTTACTACTAACTTATGCTTAATTTAAACCACTAAGAACACCAGAAAAGAAATTATTTACTGATGCAAGAGTAAATATTTTTATCCCAAGAGTACAAAGATTATGTTTTCATGATCTTAAAGTGAATATACATTACTTCCTACCTAAAGCCCCCCTCTGCCTTTTTCACATATGGCCCCACTGATCTCCCTGCAGGGTCACTAAACTCATGGAGATTGCAGCTCTTCCCCATCCTACCTCCTACCCTTATCTCAGCTCTCCTTTCACGTGGGTTCATCGTATAACTTTCAGGATGGCCAATTTGGGGACAATTTATCACCTGGGCCATGCTGAGATCCCATCTGCCACCACTATAAGTTGATAGACTTTATTCTGAGAACGACTGAAAATACAATGTAAATTGGTTAAAAAGTGAAAAGAAATTATTGGATCAATTAACTGAATAGATCAGAAGTAGGAGTTGCTTCTGATCTAGCTTGATTCTTGTTTTAAAAATATCGCCAAGTACTTGATTTCACTGTTTTTCTGTTCTGTTGTTTTTATATAAGCATTGTCCTCAGATTCCAAGGTCTCCTTTCATGGTAGCAAAGTGATTGAAACAGTTCTGGATTTCATTTTTTTTTTTTCACAGCGTCATCCAGGAATAAGGAGAGTGTCTCCTCCCATAGCACTCAAGGGAAGAGAAAAGAAGTTCTCTATCCTGCAGGTTTAGGCAGATGCATCTCTGTGTTTTATTGATTGATTGCTTTAAGTGCCATCCCAGAGTTGAAAACTGTATGTAATCTTGGAGAATGATTGCTGTCTTATAGTAAAACAACGAAGACTTACTTTTGAAGTGGGGATGGTATCAGTCCCCATCGCTGGTAACTGAAAGGAGTAGCTCCAAAAAAATAAGAAAAGAAAAGAAAGAAAGAGAGAGAGAGAGAGAGAGAGAGAGAGAGGGAGGGAGGGAGGGAGGGAGGGAAGGAAGGAAGGAAGGAAGGAAGGAAGGAAGGAAGGAAGGAATAAAAAGAAAAGGAAGGAAGGAAATAAGGAAAGAAAATAAAGAAAGAAAGAAACCAAGCAAACAGGCCTGGGTATTGTTTCCACAGAGAAAAGGAATGGATGTTAAACATCAACATTACTATGCAGGTTTCCATCTCTGCCAGGCTTATCTGATAACCAGTCAGTGCCAACCACTCCTTGTTCTCCAAATTGAAGTGTATTCCCACGTGTTCCAACTGGTGTCTCTGGGTGTTTGCTGTTATTTCTTATGAAGGTCCTGTCTGTATAATCTATATCATTGTGTAGTAAAAAGGGAATTACCGCAGATATCAGGATGTCAGTTGTTTATTTCACTTCATTTATCCAGGGCACTCCAAACATTCTGCCGTGTCCTGGACAGTTTAAGCAACAGAAAATACTTTGCAGGATGGTTGTAAGGATTAAATGAAATGATCTACAAAGAATACATTACATGATTCTGGAGTATGCTATGTGTTAGGCAGACTCTAGTCTTTTGTTTCTACGTATTTGCAATCTCCATCCTCTTCCTCTGACTTCTTCTGCTCCTCTTGCTGGTCCTCTTCTCACAAAATAGTGATCCTGAGATGGGGTTTTTGTTACCTTGTATCTTTAAGACATTTGGGCTAGTAAGTTGCACCTGTAAGTATTGCTTCATCTGTTGACGCTCATCTTTGATGTCTGGCGTATTAACTTTGCAGAACTATGTCTGGATTAAGTGAGAAACACACAGGTCTTATAGAAAGTATTAATATAATATGCTTCTGTCTGTTTGGTTTTAGTCAATATATAATGTTACTTATAGTCCTGATAAATATATTTCTAATACATAAGTCTCATGCATTGTCCAGTTTATTGAAACCAAAGATGAAAATATGAGTTTTATCATTAAGTGATTTTAAATTGCCATCCAAATAATTCTGGTTTATAAGAATTTCTCAGTGATGATAACAAAATTTTAATTATTAGGCTTAAAAATGACTTTTGATTATTAAATACAAAGAAATAGTAAATGACCTATTTGGTATAAATACATGTATGTAAGAACTGATATAAAAAGCTTAACCTTTTCTCTAGTTTCTATTTGTTACTCAAGGTTAATGTTAGATGCCATGGCTTCAGAGAGGGCTCCTGACCCCACAGGAAATAATCCACAGTATTGATCGCATTGTTTCTTTTCTTCATCACTCAAACCTAGAAGCTCAAGTTATTTTTAATAATTCATCTCTTTCACACAAAGCAGTCCTATTTGCTATTCAGAGGTTTACACATTGACTGAGATTTAGAATGACTGGAGAGAACATTTTTAGATGACGTTATTAACTTTTTACATCAACTAAACAAAAGTAGACAGCTCAGGTAGGGTCTGGATTTCTTGAGCAGGAATAAATTTCAAATACTACCACTTTTGAAATATCAATGAAAAACGTAACATGATTTGAAGGCCAGTTTGAGAGAAAATAGCATTATTCCCAGATTTGGAAAATATATATGGTTAATTAAATCATATACTCTATTTTTGAACTGTAATTCTGCATTTTTGGTGGTAGCGTTTTGAAGTAAATTGGTTATAAAAGCAAAATTTAAGAAAATAAATTTAGATTTTCCTACTGCATAATTATTATTATTTTATTTACTTTTTTTTCTTTAACCCTGAAGCACATTGGAAAGGATTTTTGCTGCTTAGAAAGAACTTTAGTATCATGAATAATTTCACTCTAAAAATTTAATCCTTGATATAGTAAAGCCTTTCTAGCATTATATTTTAAATTTAAATGGACTGACTATGAAGCTTAAATTTTTCTGGTGATACCTTTAAAAAGTATAGTATTGTATTTTCTTTAGTGTCTAATGTTCATTCCAGTCTCATCTTTAATAGATATAAAGTACTAAGCTAGTGTCATGTAAAACAGAGGGACTAATCTATAAAAACTGAAATATAAAATTATAATTTTTCCAAATTCTTTTTTTATTAAAGTATTTGTAGTCACAATACTTTGATTCTAATGTGTGTTTTCTTTATGAAGCCCAGAAAAACAGTATATGTATATTTCCCCTTTGGAAGAAAAATGAAATAAAATATTACATTCTTGTTATAGGTAAGTGCAGATTATATTACCTTGATTAGATAAAACAGCAAGAATCATGGTTGTTATATAAACATCATACTTATAGAATTGCAGTGATGAAACAATTTTCAGTGGCACTGGAAAGTCAATGGTATGTAGAAAGGTATATAAATAGGAAGATAACAAACAAGCTAGACTTTTAGACAATGTGGTATATAAATTTACTGATTCTACTGTGCATATGTAGGATATAGTATGATAAATAAAATTAGAAAGAGGGAGACAGAGAACACAAGAGAGAAAGACTTAAAACAAGATAACCCTCACTTGTCAAGTTCTGTTAAAGAACATGTTGTTCTCTTGCATCATGTTTCAGAGCTCTAAACCCATCTGGTCACATGAGGGGATTGCTTCATATATAATTACTGAAGAAAAAAAGAGGATTGAGAGCTGTTGATTAGCGTCACCTGGCATCAAGCTTATATGTATGAATTGACCTTTTAAGCTGTAGTTCCAGCAATTCTGGTGGAAGGAGGAGCTGCCCTTGCACATGAGTACAGGAAGAATGGGGCTTGAATGCATAAGCCAAGGGGAACAGCCTAGTGTGTGCCTGGCAAGTTGACTCCTGGTTTACAAAACACTTTAAGAATTTTTCAAAATAAAGTATTCCCCATCATATATTATTCCCTCCTTCTGAACAAACCATGGGGCATCTTCTTCTGGGATGTCCTTTGTTTGATGGGACCTGCAAGTTTTTAATCTCCATTGCTTTGAAAGCGAATATCAACAAACATAACTAGTCTTCATGGCTGCCTCTGCATTGCCCACCAATAATAGCTCCATCATGCCACTTAATATTCTCATTATCCTCAACTTTTTCTCTTCCATTAATATTGGTTGTCTCAGAAGGGTTAGTTTTCTGGGGCCTTCTGATTCTCCTAGAATCTGCTGAGGTTGAATAATGGAGGTCTGTTGCAGTGCCTTCTGCTAACTACTGTTAAAGCTATGCCAGGTTGAACATTATCTATTCCTTGACTCTCTTGTGTACTCTCATCTTTGTATTTTTCTTTTTTTGTGTGTGCATGTGGAGGGGTATATTTTATTTCCTAACTTTCTGTTTTGTAAAGATCTTAGAATATACATTCTCTATGCTTTTCTATGGTCTATACTTGCAAAGAGTAGCCACAAAGCTAGCAAGGTCATGCACTGTGCTTGACTTGTTCTCTACTTTTAGTTAATGCCTCACGTTGAGGAGAGGGACCTATGATCTCTCCAGAGGTCTCTTTTATATCCCTGCTTGCAATATTCTATTCTTACACATGTCCTTAAGCAATTAGAGGTCCAGGGACTTATATAATAAAAGTTTCTTTCTTTCTCAAGCCTGCTCAATGGAGATTTTCCTATTTGGATACCCGTTTTCTTGAGCATCTGTTCTCCAAGAAGTAACTAGGGGAATCTCAGGGATTTAGGGTCTTTCTATTTTTGTACAACTGGCATCTTCAACACATGACTTTTAAGATTTTAAGAAGGTCAAAAAGAGCATGGAATATCCCTCCAGGGTTTGTAGTCAGTCCTAGGAGTGTTACATAACACCAGAACTTAGTCACATAGGATTGAGTTAGTTGCCAGGGACACTGGGCAGTGTGTGCTAAGGTTAGTAAGCACATAGCTAGATCTCAGTCACATCATCTTTCTATTTTATCCTCAGCCTGGTTTGCTTCTTGTTTATGACCGCAACAGCAAATGTATGTCCAGTAGGAAAAAGAAAGAAAGCCTTTCTTCTAACCATGGACTGTACAGAAAGCAAATTGCTGTGTGGAGAGTTGGATGCCTGGACAAATCAGGATTCTATGAGGGAAGGAAGAGGCAGTGAACACGAGACAGGCAGGTCAACTGTGAGTATCATAAAGAGCCAGGGCAGAATGGTATCACAAAACCCAAGAGAGAAGAGAGATTTGAAAAGCTAGAGTGGCCATTCTTTTGCAGAATTCTAGAGTAGAATTTTAAAGAGGCTTATTTTGGATATTAGATGCTCCTTAGTAAATTCACTATAAGTAGTCTCTCCAACATTCATGGAAAATTTTTTTTCACCTTAATTTATTGAGGAGTTGATAGTAGTTGAAAAAATATGCCCATGTTATTCATTTATAATGCTGCCTTCTGTGCAATTAACTTTCTTCCCTAAATGAATATTTAGTGAAAGTTTAGGCTCAGTAGAATGAACACTGAACTGTAAAGATAATATAAAAACATTATGATACAGTTTACTTCATCAAGAAGTCAGTTCTGTTAATATTTAGCCTAATGTCAGTATATTTGTAAGTTTTAACTTTTTAAATTATTATATATATAAAGTGAAATATAATTTATATAATTGGAGTTACAATAGTGCAGGTATAAGCCTATGCTAATTGCTCTATTAACCCAGATAATTAATTATTATGCATTCTTAAAATTGAATGCCATTAAGTTATTTTACCATGATGAATGTAATCGTTTTGATAATGTAAGTAATCTACACATTTTCCTAGATTAATCACAGATGCTATTCTAAAGCTGTTTTAATGTGATGAATTATATTAGTTCCCATTATTAGCATCAAGGGTCTCTAAATGCTCTTAATAACCATATTCAAATTTTATGGAGTAGAATTGAATTTAGTTTTTATTCAAATAACATATCTAGGGTGATTTATTTTCTATGAAACAGATAATTTGTATGTAATCATGCAATAAACTAAATAAATACTCATATTAAATAAATAGCTTGTATTTATACAAACCCATGCTACCTATATAAAAGTTAGGTCTTCCTGATTTTTTTCTTCTAAAATGGTGTTTTTATTGCTTTTAGTCCACAGTGGTTATTTCACATTATCTCTTGGTCCAGGGCTCTGGGGAGGGGCTGGTTTCAAGGAGAACCTCTTGGTGGGGGCCTTCTCTGAGCTGGGGCAGTCACTGGCTGACCCTGGGGCCTTGTCAGCCACTGGGCCTTGTAGGCACTACTTGGGTCATATATCTGCTGGCCCAGGACAAAGAGTTGGCTACTGTGGTTGGTGCCCATGTGTAGTCCATCTGCAGAGACAGGGAGGAGTTGTTCCATTTGTCAATCCCCAGCTTGGTGTCACAGATGTGCCGCCAGGTCCTTGGATCCATTATGCCCCCTGGCTGACACACTTGTTGATGCCCATTTGCAGGCTGATGGTTGAGTGATCCATGGATGGCAGAATGTGGTTCCTGGGGTCATACAGATACCTTCTCATGCCATATGTGCCATTGTGCCTGACTGGTTGGTACATTCTTATTGCCCCTCTGAAGCCCAATGATGCACTGGCCCTCTTTCGTGGTGGCATCATCAAAGTTCCACTCCTACTTCCCTGAGTACTTGATACTGATGCCCACACCACTCTGTAGCCCCTTTGTTTTGGCCTTCCCTGCCAGAGCCAGAAGAGACAACTGTATGTGCATTGTGTTCCCACTCTCCAACAGGTCATTGGCCTCGAACAGGCCCATGGAGTACATGCCACAGCCTTGATGAAGTTGGAGAGGTTTACTAGATGGTGCCAGTTTTGCGTGGAACAGTTGATCTTTGGGACCAAGCCCAGCTGCAGCTTATTCATGAGTGTGCACAGGGTGATTCAGCGTTTCTGATAAGCAGGACCAATATACAGGCCAGCTGCAGAGTTTTGCCTCCTTTATACTCAGACAAGAGCCAGTTCTTGACCTGGGCCAGAAGCTTGTACAAGGGCCCCTTATTGGACTACGTGGAGCTCATGCCTGTTAGGTGCAATGGCGGGAGGTGCGCAGGTTTGGGTCTTCCTGATTTTTTACTTGGACTCAGTAGCTTCCTACTAATTTTTTCTTACTCTAGTTTATCTTCCAAATTCATTATATTCTTCTTTCAGAATGGAAAATCCACCATGTAACATCCCTACTTTTAACATCACATCGATCAAATTCCTCTATAGTTTTACCCCTAGCTTTATCTCCCAATGCTTTCAAATGGAATGATCCTAAGCCTTGCTTGTGCATCGGCTATGTCCCCTGACATAACCACAGTGTGAACCAAAAATGTTCTTGAAGTATTAACTGATTGGTTTTACCATAGCAGTTCCTTTTTCCTGTTGTTGAACTAGTTTGATTCTACCTAGGGGGAAAAATATGACCAAAAAATCAGAGAAAGAAAAATCAGATAATCTTTTTTTTTTTTTTACTTAGGAGAGCTTGGGCATTTAGGGCATAGTTTGAACATGCTAGAAACTTAATAAATTAAGATCAGGGTCCTATTTATCTTTTTATATCATATTATTTTGTGAGGTCCAAGAACACAAGAGCTCTGGCCCCATTTCCTAAGTATAGGCCTAGGGATATGACAAGACACCGGAAAAAACATTTCTGCATGGTGTGTCTAGACAGAGAGCATCACAGAATTTCAGTCCTCCACAATGGAATAGGAATTGCGGAATGATTTCCTTGTTATCAAGAATGAAAGAGAAGTAGCAGAAAGAAAAGCACTGAGCCAAAATGGGCCACAGGACTGGAGCGAAAAGTTTTTGCTGAGATTTTTGTGAACTATTAATGAATCGTTTTAGTGATGCCCAGAGATATTTAGGTTCTCATGGTGTCATCACCAGTATTGATATAAAATGGGAAGCCCTAAGAAATTAGGCCCAATGGAGAAATTCAATTAAGGCAGAAAAAGATAAATAAGCTACATTACTTGAACACATGAAATATACTCTGAAATTTACATCAGCTATGGAAATTTATACCTAGTTCCTTGTGTGTATTTAAGTAATGGTGTAATAAAAATAATCAATTCACCACTAAGGTCCAAACATTTTTTCCCCTTTATTAGGTGCCCATACATTTTGCTAATGTTTGATAACAAAATGAAACCCAAGATCTTTTGTAGCATTTCCATTTTTTTCCTTGGAAAATGAACTGATGTTAGTGCTTTTTTACTTTTAAAGAAAATGATCTACATTTCTTACTTTCTCTATAAAGAATGACTCTAGATCAAAGATTGCTTTATAATTATATGTCTTTCAATCATAAATCTACACACTCAATTATTCATTGATTCTAGAATATCCATTTAGCTATTATGGGTCAGGCTATATTATAGATGATGGGATTACAGAAATAAAGATAGTCTCTGTCCTCAAAATAGAGTGACAGTTAAACAAACAATAAAATATTTATAGTAGGGGCCACCTACAGCAAACTGTGGGGTAGTGTATAATGTCAGAAAAGCTCCATTATGAGTTGGCCTTTGAGTATAATCAGAGAAATATATATATTCGGTGGGAAAATTTTTTTCAAGAACATAATTTGGTTACATTTCCTCAAACATTAAGTGGAAAAGTTTCAATGCCATGGATATTTATATTAATGAATTCATTTAATGCACTGTGATATGCTATCACTTTTTGCATTAGATACATTTCTGAAATATTGACTATGAAGCTTGTAATTTTATACCAACTTATCTCCTTAGATTTTCTTACTAACTTAACATTTTGTCCTTCAGCTATGTTTAAGAATTTTAACATTTACTCAAAGGAACAGTAGCTCTCCATTATTTCAGAAAGTCTTTTTATTTAATTCTCCTGTAAAATCCATGCAGGAAAACAAAAACAAATGTTTTTATAGTACAGTACTTGTTTGGATTAAATTTTGTCCCCCAAAAGCTACATTGAAGTCCTAATTTCTGGCACCTGTGAATGTGATCGTAGTATTTGGAAATAAGATCTTTATAGATTTAATTAAATTGAAGTCATACTGGATAAAGATAGGCCTAATTCAATACGATTGGTGTCCTTATAATAAAAGAAGAGTTATACACACACACACACACACACACACACACACACACACACTCACTCACACACACAGAAAACACTATGTGAAAAGGAAGGCAGAAATTGGAGTTATGTTGCCACAAGTCAAGGTATGACAAGGACTGCAGGCAAACACCAGAAGTTAGGCTGGAGCCATGGGACAGTTTCTACTTCACAGTCTCCAGAAAGAACAGGCCTTGTCCACAGCTTGATTTCAGACTTCTAGCTTCCAGAACTCTGAGAGGATATATATATATATATTTGAGACTGACAAGAAAGAAAGACAGGAACATGGAGCTACTCCAGAATTGCTGTATATGTTCTGACTGGGGAATCGAACTGATAAGCTTTGTGCTCCAGCATGATTCCTCAACTAACCGAGCTATCTAGCCAGGGTTTATTGTTTTATTTATTGATTGAGACAGAGAGAAGAAGGGGGAGAGGGGAGGGAGAAGGGAAGCATTTATTTGTTTTTTCCACCCAGTTGTGTATTTATTGAGTGCTTCCTGTGTGTGCGCTGACCAGAGATCGAATCTGCAGCATTGCTGTTTCAGGATGATGCTCTTAACTGACTGGGCTAACCAGCCAGGGACAATTTCTGTTCTTTTGTCACCTACTTTGTGATACTTTGTTATAACAGCCCTATGAGACTAATACTGTGTTAATTCCCATGATTTTCTCATAGACTTCTTAGAAACAAATATTGCCCCTAAAAAAACCCCACAAAAATAAAAAACAAAGCAATCTACAAGTTTTGCTTTTATTACTCATTTTAATAACTTGTGATTATTTTATGCAACTTCCCAAGTAAATTATTGTCATGGTGGGGTTGTCTGAAAGCAGATACTCAGTTTTAAGCATGTTTATTAAGGATCAGCAACCTTAGACTTGGGCAGATTGCCCCCTGCTCTTCCTCTGTGACTTAGAGAGTCCAACTATATAGAGTAAATTCCTTGAGATGTTTGAGTCCTCATTAGGTATCTGAACTGTCTGGGCTGGCAGTGCCATCTGCTGACCAACACGTGTGGCAGAGTACCCCATCCTCATTTCTGCTTTTTGGGGTCTTCTCTGATCCTCTATCCTGTATGTGGATTCAACCAAATGCCCTAAGGCAGTGGTTTTTAACCTGGGTTCTATCGAACCCTAGGAGTTTGATGAGTCGGTCTCAGGGGTTCGGAGAAGCCTCTGCCGCAGAGGCCAGAATAAAGTAATATCGTAATTTGTTGTGAGTTCATGCACTTTGTTGGTTTTGTTCTTTGAGCAAGGTGATGTTCATGCACGGCTCATTTTGTGCATCAGTAAAGAAACATATACCTATGTCTTGAATTTGGAAAAAAAAATCATATTTTATTTATCACTAAAGAAGGGTTCGGTGAATGCACATATGAAACTGGTGGGTTTGGTACCTCAAAAAAGGTTAAGAACCACTGCCCTAAGGAGACCCTGTACTTGTGCCTATGGACTCTTTTTGGAACCCCAAAGTCAGCATCCAGGTTCCAGGAATGTGGCCTGGGCAGTGAATTGCTCCTGCTTACTGGTATGGTATTCTTCCCCAGGACCACTCAGGACTGGGCTGCCAGCATGGTCCTGGCATGCTGATTGTGGGTGACTCCTCATTCAGATCAGACATAGGACAATTCAGGGGTTTGGGTGTAGATGGTTATCCATCATGTGTCTGCTCTTCCTGTCCACATTCTGACTTACAGTGCTAATTCCAGTCTGTAGCATCCAGGAGCAGTCATTCACCTCCTCCTTGGGCTTGGAAGCAAGTAGTCTTTCAAAATGAGAGGGCCTGTCTTCTCTGAGCGCCTTTGAGACGGATGCTCTGCAAAGCCGATGGCCTTTCTTTTCTCCACGCCCTATGGTGATATCAGTCTGATTTGGAGTCAGACTGAAGCCATGCCTGATAAGGGACCGACATTTCTTGCATGAGTAGGACTACTAATGGCCCCTTGCCTGTCCTCCCTCCTGGTGATGGTGTGTAGAAGGCCAAGGTCAACGAAGAAAGAGATAATGTTCCAAACTGTACTGGTTATGGCCTAAAGACTTCAACAGCAGTCAGGTTTGAAAGTATCTTTTACATTTGTGTTATCTTCTTGTGTCATTTGTTGCTTTACATTTGTGTGTTACCATTCTGAATGCTAAAATTAGCATGACCGCAAAATAAATTATTGCTCGTGCTTTTCTACATGCTCTGAGTAAGACTTGCATTTGTGGTCAACATCTGTGAGGCATAGCAGCATCCCTTCAGAGTGTCATTGGCAACCAGTAGTTGTGATAGATGATGCAGTATCAAGAGCAACAATGCGAATATCAAATGGTAAATGGAATCAGAGAACTGCAGAGCCCAGGGTGTCGATAGTGTCCAAAATAAACAAGTTCTGAAGAGCAATGGCATTGTAAGTAATAATAGTATAGCTATCTTTTTCCTGTGACTGAGTGGAGGAAATTAGCCATAAATGGCACATTTGAGAGTAAAGAACACAGAGATGGTTCCAGAATCTGGACAGAACGAGATAAAACCTGGGCACTGTGAAGGAGGATAGTAAACAAATACAGAAATACTTCTCTATTATTCATTCTAAATCTTTGTTCATAAATCACTGAACTTCACCAGAGATAGTGTATTTTAAATAAAATTGTTCATATAGCTAAGAACTCGCAAGAAAAATATTTGCCCCGGTTGCAGATCCCTGAGGGGTAGTCCTGTCATTTACTGTAGAAGGGAAGGATGAGGGGAGCAGGGTTGGGTCCAGGAAAGATTTGAAAAAGCCTTAGCTAACCCAGTGGGGTTACGCCTCTCATCTGACTGGAATGGTCTTGCCTTGAACCTCCTGTCTCTCTCTCAGCCACTGTCCCCTGCAGGGGTGTGGCTGTGGGCAAAGTGGCCCTCTGCAGAGGAGGCAAACCCTGAGGAAGCTGATAGCTGGGGACCCTCTGCTGGTCACACTCCCCAGTGCTGGGCATTTATAAAATGGGATCTGGTGGCATACTTTTGTGTCTACCACAATTATAATGGCAGATTCATATTTTAGGGAGGTTTGTAAATGGAGGTGGAAAATGTTCTAAAATGCTTTAAATTAATTAAAGAAAAACAAAAATATATTTAATTTTATATGCATTCAAAATTATGGAGAGGCAGAGAGGCAAAGAATTATGAGTAATTTAGTGCCTATTAATAGCTCATCATTAAATTAAAAATACTTTGTCAAAAATTGATCTCCAAATTACCAATTAATTTAAAATTAATATTCTAATTTTCAAGTGTCTAATTTTCTAAATCACTTCTTCTTCATCCCTGGGTTTTAAAGTATATTTTTAAATATTTAAAATAGTCTTAATTTAAAAATTTTTAACTTGTTATAAATTTTATAAATATCCAGGTCATACATGTATTTGTTTTAAAATAAATAAAGAATATTAGATTTATAAAAACAATAAAATAACATTTCTGTGCTCTAATTCTGCCCACTTTAAATTCTCATTCTCTGAAATCAAAAACTTTTGCCTATATACCTGTTATTACCTTCACATTTCTAGATAACTTCCTTTTAAAATTTATTTTTTATCATTTTTAAAAATTTTATTTAGAAAATTCAATTTAATGGGGTGGCATTGATCCATAAGAGTACATAGGTTTCAGGTAAGCATTTCTATACCATTTGAACTGTTGATTATGTTATATGCTCACCAAAGACAAATAATTTTCTGTTACCTTTTATTTGTCCCTCTTTACACCTTAACCCCTCCTACAGATCCCCCTCACCCATGCCCCTTTCCCCTGGTAACCACTTCACTTTTATCTATGTCCATGAGTCTCAGTTTTATATTCCACCTATGTGTGAAAGTATACAGTTCCTAACTTTTTCTTGTTTACTTATTTCACTCAGTATAATGTGTCAAGGTCCATCCATGTTGTCATAAATGTCACTATGTCAACATTTCATATGGCTGAGTAGTGTTCCATTGTATATATGTACCACATTTTCTTTATCCAACCTGCTATCAAGGTACACTTTGGTTGTTTCTATGTCTTGACCACTGTGATAATGCTGAAATGAACATGAGGGTGCATGTGTCTTTACATACCAATGTTTTTGAGTTTGGGGGATAGACACCCATTAGTGGGATTGCTGGGTCATATGGTAATTCTAGTCTTATTTTTTTGAAAAACCACTATACTTTCTTCCATAATGGTTGTACTAATTTGCATTCCTTCCAGCAGTGAATGAGGGTTCCTTTTTCTCTACAATTTCTCCCACACTTGTTATAACTTGTCTTATAACTTTGTTTATTCATTTCTTAATATAGAAGACCTACCTTACTCAAATCGTCACACACTTCTTTTTCTTTCACTTGCCCGCATATTTTCCTTCCCTTCAGCCTATCAATTTGTAATTATATCATAATTTTTTTATTAATTCAGTATTCAGTATTGACATCATATGATAGTGGAAGTTATGTTTTCAGCTGAACCAAGTAGCAATAATATTCTTTGTGCAATCTTTTTGCTCTTGGAAACGGACATCATTCCTGCAACTGTGTCCTGCTATTCTAGTCAGGACCACTTGCTTTCTGGGTTGGCTGTGCAGCTGCCATCTCAGAGCCTCCTTTAGGCTGCATTCTAGGAAATTCCTTGGCCTCTCTCTATTAAATCCCACTTTCTGCACATCATATTTTGTTCTCTGCCCCTTTTTTGTCCAGCCCAGTGTAGGAGAGAAAAGGCTTTCTTTTTAAACCCCTAGGCTTGATAGCTGGCTTTATGAAATCAAACAGGCAGACTAACATGAGAAAAGGTCTACAAATTTTCTTATTTTTAATAAGTGCACAGGGACATCCCTGGGAAAAACAAAAATAATGCTCCTCAAAACAGTGAAGTTTAAGAGCTTATACACTATCTCAGTGGTAGAGAAGTAAGGAGAATTAGATCCCTGTGGAGGGTCAATAATTTTTAGAAAAGAAGAATATCCCTTAGAAGAATAGATGTGGGGAGTGTGATAGTTTGTGATGAAGTTTGTCTGGGCATGGTGTTCACTTCGAGTCTTCTCTCCTGTGACAAGAATTAACCTTCTATAGTTGATGAAACTCTGGGGGAGGGGGTTTATGACAATGGAGTTCCTTTTGTAGGATCTGCCTTCTAGCAGATAAGGGGAGTACAGAGAAAATTTTTCTCTGCATTTGCTGTTTTTTTAGTTCCTTCAGCTAAAAATAACCAGATGCCAAAGAGGTATATTTTATGGCAGCACATTTTGCCACCCTCTCCATTGAATTTATGAAAATGAAAGCAAAGAAGAAAGTTTTGAGAACATAAAATTCTGAAAATGTCTTTATTCTTCACACTTGATTGAGCAAATTCCTAAATCAAAAGTAACTTTTCCCCACAATGTCGAAGTATTACTACTACAACGTCTTGAAGCTTAAGAATGTGATAGGGCTTGTCAAAAAAGACCTGATCATAAGTGTGGAACACTTCAGAAGGTCAAACTTACAAGTGTTTTTTCTATGCTGATTTGTGTTTTCTGGAAATATGTCCATTGCCCTACATTGGCTGAAGGGGAAAGATGACTAAATTATCTCATTATTCAAAATTTTATTTCAGTCAATCCCTCCGTGGTTAGTGTAGATTCTCCCCTTCCTCAGCTGTGCCTGTTACCCTAGATGCCATACCCACCGTGGTTCAATGTCTCCAGAGGTAAACATTTTGCTTTTGGACAAGGAAATTGCGCAGGTTGGGGAGGGACACCAGAGAGTCTGTTGTTCATAGAAAGTGTCAATAGTTCTGCTCATTTCCAGCTTTACTCAGTACCTCCTCTTCCCTATGTTCTCAGGGTCTGAGAGAAGGAACTGGCTCGCGTCTTGTGCTTGTTATCCGTGCAAGCACTTTGCTTTCAGCTTTCTCTGTACTGCTAGATTGATTACCATTCATATGCTTTGCAGTTTCTAAAATTTCTTCTTTCCTTCACTGCTATTTCTCTTTTGTGACTTTGTGAGACTTATAATTGATTTATTCCCTGTTGTCATTTTAGTGGAGGTTTACAGAGAGGAGTTGAACAGACCATGTGTCATTTAAATTGCAACTTGTGAACAACTTCAATGATACTTATGCCTTTTGGTCTTCCTACTAAACATTTTTCTTCCTGAAATTGCGAACATCAATGATAGTACAAAAATTCTGATCACACATGGTAGAGAGAATGTTTTTATTTCATTTCTATTCTAAAAGCTGCCCTAAAAATGAAAAAAAAATGACCAAAAACTATATACATAGACTATACACTATTTTGAATTAAATTGGAATCAGCCACAACTCCCAAAAGAATAATGTAAATTAAAACATCTCAGGAAATGTAAGAAATAATAAAGAAAAAATGCAATATATTGTGAAAGTAAGGGTCCTGAGAACATATACATTTTTAAATGTATTGCTGTACACAGTATTTTTTGAAAGTAAGCTCACTATAGAAATAAAAGTCAAACTAGAAACAATAAAGTGTATCAAAGACTGTTGAAATAAATTTATGTATATCAGTGACAGGCTTGAAAAAATCAATAAAAATGTATAAGTAAATAAAGCTAATTAGACAAATGAAAGAAGAGTCATGATAGAAATATGCAAGAGAGAGAGAGAGAGAGAGACAGAAACAGAGACAGACAGGAAGGGAGAGAGATGAAAAACATCTATTCTTTGTTGCCCCTCTTTAGTTGTTTATTGGTTGCTTCTCATATGTACCTTGACTTGAGGGCTCCAGCTGAGCCAATGACCTCTAGCTTAAGCCAGCAACCTTGAGCTTTTGGCCAATGACCTTTGGGTTCAAGCCAGTGACCATGGGATCATACCAGTGATCCCATGCTTAAGCTGGTGAGCCTGTGCTCAAGTTGGAGACCTCAGGTTTCAAACTTGGGACCACAGCGTCCCAGTTTGATGCTCTATCCACTGTGTCTCCACCAGTCAGGCCTATAAGCATTACATTTAAAATGGAGTACATTTAAGAAGATCCCTTCAACTGGAAAAACAAAACAAAATCTTATAAATGATTAAATGTTGTGTTTCCAGATCTCATTTCTGTTTTTTTCAGAATAAAATATAAATGTGGATTTTTTAATGCTTTCTTTGTTCAAATAATTTTGAGAACATTTATCATCATATTATTTTAGCCTGAACTCTAAGCATTATCTCCTTAATTCTCTACTTTAATTGTTATGAATCCTTATTCCAAAAAATAATTTGATTTGGGGAGGATATTTGGGACCCAAGAAAATTGATATTATGAAGATGGATTCAGTTTATTGACTTAAGAGTTTTACCTATATGGGTTTAATTAAATCTACAAAACTTGAATATTATTTTATACTAATCTATAATTTTATTTTCTAAGTATTTTAAACCAGATAATTCAACTCTTACTCTACTATCTTCTAACCATCCATAATTATTTAATTGGTAAGTTATTCAAAGATTAAGCATGTATTTTAATCTTGTTAAGTAATTTATATAAAAATATGTGTTTATCATTTCATAAATTATAAAACTGATACATCTGTACAAGAATATAAATATTATTTACCTCATTAATTTCCATGTATTCTGCAATAAATGTAATTATTCTTATAAATTAGATTTTCTGTGTATAATAAATACCAATATACATGAATATAGCTTTATAGTATGTGTGTGTAATACTAAACATGAACATTAACACACATATGCATGAATGTATTTCAAATACAGTCATCTATGTTTTATATGTCCACCAAATGTAACTCATATATGGGTGTAGGTAATGTGTACACACCTTCTCTTGTGTGTGTGTGTAGATGTGTGTTTTCAAGGCCAGGTTAAGCAGGATGTATTAAGTCCCACCCTTCCTCCTGATTATTCTTCTGCAAGACACATTCACTTTTATTGAGTGGTTAGGGTTAGGCTGGCATTTCTCAGACTGAAAGGCAAAAGCATTTATCTTCACTGACAAACTATTTGGAAGTATATTTCTTCGGTTTTAAGACACTTGTTCTAGCACAATTCTCATTCTATTCTATTAGGAAACACCAGCAACACTTGCATTTTATTACTGAATTTGTATGTAATGAACCAAAAGGCACTACAGGTTGATTGTAATGTATATTAAAAAGTTTATGTAAAATTATTTTTGAAATTTATAAAAATAAAGTGGAAATTATGCTTACATTTTAAAGGAAAGAACATTATTACATTTATTCTGAATATAAATGTAATATGTGTTTCTATTAGAAACTGTGAACATCTGAGAAAATACCAAGAAATAATATCTGTAATCTAAGATAATTGTTATTGATGTTTTATATATGTCCTTTAATCATAGTTATGCTTAAACATGCATTACATATATTTGGTGGGTATATTTGGCCTTATGTAGTTTATGTTTGTAGACTTTTTTTGCTTAATTATGAATGGTATTTTATATGTCATTAAAATATACTAAGAAGCTCAATAGTTTGGTTTTAAATGAATGTGTGATAATCCTTTCTATGTACATTCTAGCATGTAAATACCCGCTATTGTTGGACTTTTATATTATTTTCATTTTTCTATTGTAAATTATACAATTAGAACATCTATTTATACATTTTTATGCATATATACCTTAGTTAGGATTATTTTATTTTATGTGTGTGATCCCATGATATTTTTAACATACTTTTCATATCTCAATATGTATATTTTTACTGACTTAGAAGAGTCATTTTTTAGAAGAGTCAACTTTTCTTCTAGGAATTTACCCTAAATAATTTAAATATATGTCCACAAAAAACTTGTATAAAAATGCCATTATAACATTCAGCATAATAATCTATTGGAAGCAAATGAAATTTATGCCAAAATATGGGTAAAAAATTGTGATGTATTTAGAAAATGCCAACATTGAAATAAACGAACTACAGATTTACACCTAAACATAGAAGAATCCTAAAACCATGCTCATTAAAGGAAGTGAGACACCTTAATTATAACCGCATTCCATATGTTCAAGAACTTAAACGTTTAAGCATGTTAGGTAGGGAATAAAAATTATAAAAACAACACAAATGCAACTTTTAGCAGTGACGAATATAATGTCTGAGATAAAAATGTCAATTATGTCTATTCTTTGCATTTTTGCTAAGTTTGTGTCTCATTCTGGGATAAAATATTCACCCCACTTTCTTATAATTTCTTCAAAGTTTCAATTCCATATTGAAATATCACCTATAGTGTATTTTTTATGGTGTGAAGTAGGATCTAGTTTCATTTTTCTATCTCATTAAATAATATTCAGAACTCTTACTATATTTTCTGTTATTGTATTATTTATTTGAAATTCCACTTTTTAACATTTATGAGTGCAAGTGCGCATTAGTGTCAGTCAGTAATTTTTTCTTATATTTCTAGTTGGGTAAGCTATCTTTGCTCAAGATATTTTTCTGTGTCTTGATTTCAGTTTGGCTTAGTTGACAGTCCATATCCACAGTGTGCTTGTACTTGTTCTGCTTCTTGGTGTTATAATTTATTCCATCAAGGAAGACACTGTCAGCATAATAGTGTCTACTTGTCTCCTGCCCTGATATTTGGTTTGGCTATATTTGCATGAGTATCTCAGGAGAGTTGCTTCATTGCATAGTTCACATACATGGCAGCAGATTTTCTTAGCTCATTCTTATATCCCACCATTCCTTCTTGAGTTCAGGAAGTGTCAGTAGGGTTTTTTCACTCATTCTTTTATTCTTTCATTTAATCTTGAATTAGTTCAGTACTGAACTAGGTACAGGTAATATCAAAAAGATACTGTCTCTAGTTTTATGAGGTTTTTCTCTCTCAGATTAAGCTAATAACCACAAAATAAATGCATAAAAACATTCAATTCCACCTAATAATGAGTGAAAATTTTTCTTACAAATTTAATCTCTCTTTCACAGAAACGCATATTTTACAGAGACTCTGTTCCCTTGCAGTGTGGTCCCACCTGCCCTTCATATAGCATAGACTTCCTTGTAATGCATGTGGTTGATATATTTTTCTGCTTACCAGAGTGATTCAGAGTATTTTCTGTTTCAAATTCCTTTGATTATTTCAATTAAGATTAGGTAGGCTGTAATTGGCATCTTGTGTAAAATTTATTGTGTCTATTCTTAAGAAATTAGGGTACATTTTAAGAAAAGTTTTCCTGTGGCCCAGGAATGAGTATATTTTATGTCATTCTATGAGTAATTTTCTCTATATTTTAGAAGTCTAAAAATTATTCATAAAACCCACTTTTTAATATAATTAAACTGACCAATTCACAGATCACCTGGAGAAAGTCAGTCGTTTGCACATGGCGACTGAGGGAGTATATTGATAATCATGCTTTTTAATAAAGAAAACTTCTTAATCAAAAGAGTCTATGCAATATGCAGATGATGTATTATAGAATTGTATACCTGAAACCTATATAATTATTTTATTTTATTTTAGTGAGAGGAGGGGACACAGAGAGACGGACTCCTACATGCACCCAGACTGGGATCCACCTGGCAAGCCCACTATGGGACCATGATTTGCCCATCTGGGGCATTGCTCTATTGCTTAGCAACTGAAGCCATTTTTTAGGACTTGAGACGGAGGTCATGGAGCTATCCTCAGTGCTTGGGGCCAACTCACTTGAAATAAATGAGCCATAGCTGCAGGAGAGGAAAAGAGAGAGTAGGAGGGAGGGGTGGAGAAGCAGATAGTCACTTCTCCTGTGTACCCTGAATGGGAATCGAACCTGGGACATCCACACACAGGGCCGATGTTCTACCACTGAGCCAACTGGCCAGGGCCTAATCCTATATAATTTTATTAACAAATTTCACTCCAGTAAATTTAGTAAAAATAAATATTAATTTAAAATAATTCTACAATTACCAGAAGTTTTTCCTAACTATCTTACCTTTTTTCTCTTTGACAAATAGTCAAACATTGACTGAGTTAATATAAAGCATTTTGCATTTATGTTTAATTCCTTCAAAATGCCTGGCATTTACCCATCACAGGGTCAGAACTGTTTTGTGATAACAAACAACTATTTAACATTTATCTGTCTATCATCTACCCACACACATGCAGGCACACATGCACCATAATCATTAGTATTTAGGACAAACCGCCTCCTCTGTATAGCCTTCTTTGGTTAGCTATACCCTGTAAACATTTTATCAGCAGAAATATATTGTATAAATGTAACAGTTATCTATAAAATGCATTTATTTCCTGACCAGGTGGCGCAGTGGGTAGAGTGTCGGACTGGGATGCGAAGGACCAGGGTTCGAGACCCGGATTCGAGACCCCCGAGGTTGCCAGCTTGAGTGCGGGCTTATTGGGGTTGAGCAAGGCTCACCAGCTTGAACCCAAAGTCACTGGCTTGAGCAAGGGGTCACTCAGTCTGCTGTAGCCCCCCTAGTCAAGGCACGTATGAGAAATCAATCAATGAACAACTAAACTAAGGAACCACAATGAAGAATTGATGCTTCTCATCTCTCATCTCTCTCCCTTCCTGTCTGTCTGTCCCTATCTGTCTCTGCAAAAAAAAAAAAAAAAAAAAAAGTATTTATTTCATTCAAATGAATAGTGTGTGTGTGTGTGTGTGTGTGTGTGTGTGTGTGTGTGTGTGTGTGTATTGAGTATCTTTTCAGAGAGGTTATATCCTTCTTTTGTTAAGACCTGTCTTCTGGCACTTTCAGTCAGGGTTTGGACAATAAGAGTTACTTGATTGAATTTGCAGTGAGGAGGCAAAAGTGCTCTTAAATGCTGTAATTTCACAAATGCATACTTCAACACACTCCAGTAGTAATAAAATCATCTTTAGAATTGTTGGTTTTAGTAATAGCAGTGAATATGAAATCTATGAGTAGTTTTCTATGGCATGGGATACTTCCCCTTATGGCCACCTTCCAAATCTTTAGTGTGCATTTTACCTGAAATTATAGCATGTAACTACAATGTTTAAGTGCTTATGAAGCACACTGAACATTGCTAGATTCAAAGTAAAATTTAGCTTGTTTCAAACACATTTTTGAGTCACTTTTACAACTTTGAGTCATGTACAACTCTTACAATATTTATGAAAAATTCCAAACAGTTTTTTATAATAGAAATATTTTTTTCTTTGTACCCTTCAGGCCTATTTTGTTACAAGAAATTGTAATTTTTCTGAATTAAAAAAATACATGAATGAATGACTCTCCACTACTAGCATGGTTTAGTGCTTCAGCGAGTTGTAAATTAACAAAAAGTATGCATCATAATAGTGTTTGTTAATAAATCACAGCATTTTTTTGTTTTTTTTTTTGTTTTTTTTTTTAACAGGGACAGAGAGAGAGAGTCAGAAAGAGGGATCGATAGGGACAGACAGACAGGAACAGAGAGTGATGAGAAGCATCAATCATCAGTTTTTTGTTGCGACACCTTAGTTGTTCATTGATTGCTTTCTCACATGTGCCTTGGCCTGGGCCTTCAGCAGACCGAGCCACCCCTTGCTGGAGCCAGCGACCTTGGATCCAAGCTGGTGAGCTTTTCGCTCAAGCCAGATGAGTCCGCGCTCAAGCTGGTGACCTCAGGGTCTCAAACCTGGGTCCTCCGCATCCCAGTCTGACACTCTATCCTCTGCGCCACTGCCTGGTCAGGCTCACAGTTTTAACTGTACTAATTTTTTAAACCTTTGAATAAACAAATAATAATAATGGATATCATTACATAAAATTATTATTAGATTATTACTGATGTTAATAAATTAAAGAGATTGTAATATTAAACAAGTTGTCAAAAGACAAAACTTAAAATACTTAATTTGACATCATGAAATTTTTAAAATTTTACCTTTTACATCATTATTTTAATACTCTGACATATTTTGTATATCATGATCACCTTAGCGCAGTTCGGATAAATGAAGGGGAATGAATAGAACTTTCCCATATGCACAATGGTATTGTCATGTTGAAAGCTGAATGAAATGAAGTCACTAGTGGAGCTAAAATCACAAACCCGCAAGCAACTGTAGATTATTTTTTCTAGTTATTTTTTTAAGTTTCTACTATTTTAAAAAGCTACATTAAAAAATTGTTGTGCTTTTTTAACTGAATCCTCATATTGCACAAAGCTTGAAGTCATCCAAAAGACACTATATTTCTTGAGTTTGGAAATACATGTATTTATCCTTACATGAATATATATTATATTATATGCATATCTAACTATATATTAAAATATTATAGTTATTTTCATAAATGTGAACACAACCCTAAAATGGTTGAGGTAGATTAACATTTTATAAATCGATGAATATTTCACATTTTCTTTTATTATGTTGTTTGTAAATTTATTTTATCTTAAATTAGTAGAAGTTTCTCAGCCTTGAATTAATTGTTCTGTTAATGGATTCTTCAATAAAACAAAGGCATGGAGGACCTTAATAGTTAAATGAATATTTATATGTTATGAAATAAAATACTATATATTTTAAATTGATTTATTTATAGTTCTTCACAATTTTGAAAAGTTAGAAAATGTTCAGTGAGCTTACATATAATTATACCTTTTTGGTATATATCAGACTTTGATTTAATTTTTTTTTTTTTTTTTTTTACAGGGACAGAGAGAGAGTCAGAGAGAGGGATAGATAGGGACAGACAGACAGGAATGGAGAGGGGTGAGAACCATCAATCATTAGTTTTTCATTGCCGTTACGACACCTTAGTTATTCATTGATTGCTTTCTCACATGTGTCTTGACACATGGGCCTTCAGCAGACCGAGCAACCCCTTGCTGGAGCCAGCGATCTTGGGTCCAAGCTGGCGAGCTTTTGCTCAAGCCAGATAGGCCCACGCTCAAGCTGGCCAGCTCGGGGTCTCGAACCTGGGTCCTCTATCCACTGCGCCACCACCTGGTCAGGCTTTAAAGAATGGAATATTATCTCATTTCTTTTAATATTACAAAACTAACTTCCCAAAATATAATACTGTATATTTATCATTTAAACTTCGAAAAACATTTTCCAAGTTCTTATATACATAATACAATGTAAGTTATCAGGCTTAATAAAATATTTTTATTAACAATGGCTGAAGTTGTTTAAATCTAAATCTGGCTGACCCAGGAGAAAACCAACTTAAAATTTTAGTTTCCCAAAATTAATCTTCAAATCGTCATGTGGAAAAGTATTTTATATTTTCAAAATTTTTGGTTGTTCTTAAATGCTGGTTGCTAGTGGCATTAAACATTGTATATAGATTATCTATTTGTTTTTATTTATTAAAGATGTAGAATACATCTTTTAGAAATCATATTACAGAACCTCCCCCCAAAACCTTCAGCTTAGCATGACCCTAGGATAATGGTGATATTTGTAGAGATAGTGATATTTGACTTTGGGCAATCATTTTTATATGTTAGAATTAAATTTTTTTTTAAGAAAGCAGAGGATTTATAGTACGAGGACCTATAATTGCTTATGTTGTCTTCTCTGTGGGACCAATGTAATTGAACTGTTTAAATCACAAATGTTAATTGCTTACAGTCATCCTTTCTTTTAGCTAAACTTGACAACTCTGTGTTTCTCACCCATTAATGCCTTCTGGCAATGCGAAAAACAGGCATGGGTCTCTTGTTTGAACACTGTAGTCCCCTGGTCTACCCAGTAATAAAGAACCTGAGGGAGACAGAGTCCTAAATAAAAATGAAACTATACTTCACAGTCTTTTAATACAATCTGATGACCCCACATAGACACAAATGAATATAATGGTACCAAGAATAATTTTGCTGTCTGACCAGGTGGTGGTATAGTGGATAGAGCATTGGACTGGGATGTGGAGGGCCCAGGTTTGAGACCCCGAGGTTGCCAGCTTGAGTGCGGGCTCATCTGGTTTGAGCAAGGCTCACCAGCTTGAGTCCAAGGTCACTGGCTTGAGCAAAGGGTCACTCCTGGTCAAGGCACATATGAGAAAGCAATCAATTCAACTTAGATGTCGCAATGAAGAATTGATGCTTCTTATATTTCTCCCTTTCTGTCTGTCTGTCCCTATCTATCCCTCTCTCTGTCTTTCTCTGTCCCTATCACAAAAAAAAGAATAATTTTGCCAAGTAGATAAGGAAGTATGAAGTAGAAAATTGGAAGAACAAAACTGGAGGTGTATAATTTGGGGCTCTAATTTGAAATGGAGTGTGGAATACATCACCAAATTGTTTCCATATCTCTAGCTAACATTTTATACACTCATTTGTATGTGTGTGTGCTTATAGAGTTTACAGGTAAATACTAGTGGTTCTTACCTCTGTGGAGCTAATATTGTTATCTGCTATTTCTTCCATTGATTAGGTTAATACTATAGGTTCACCATCTTCCTGTCCTCATATCTGAGACTGGTGGTTTTTTCATTTACAGTAAAAAGTAAAGGCCAAAATATGTGAAACCCTACAAAAAAAAGTCTGAATAATGACAGGACAGTAGGCTGGTTGAAAGTGTTTTTTGGTAGACAGCTCCCAATCTGCAGAGAAAAGTCTCTCAAAAACTTACAGTGTACATGAGAGAAAGCACATGAACATATGAAAACATAAATACCAAAAATGTAGAATTTTAAGTTTATCTTGGAAAAGTGAACAATTAATTGCCAGATTTGTGATACAGAACAGCGATTTTCAACCCTTTCCCCCTCATAGCACGCATAAACTAATTACTAAAATTACTAAAATTCTGCAGCATACCAAAAAATACTAATTACTAAAATTCTGCAGCATACCAAAAAATATATTTTTGCCAATCTGACAAAAGAAAGTAAGTATAATTTTGATTCATTCACACCAAACATCTATTGTTGTCTTGGCTGTTGTCATTCTTTAAATTTGACATTCGAAAGAAAAGAGGTCAGCGCCCCTGACCTCGTTTATGGGTTGTTTTTAAACAGTCTTGCTGCACATCAGTGTGCCTCCCATGGGCACCAGTCAAAAATCCCTGGGCTAGGTAATAATACAGCTTCTTTCTATGTAGGAGGCGAATATTGCAGATAGGATGTGGCTCTCAAAAGATGGGGAGGATTTGGCTAGATGAACACTGGAGTTGGGGGACCCTTAAGGAGGTATAATAAAAAGATCAGAAACCTGTCAACACACTGCTAAAAAGAACAACTGTGATTGTTTTTCTTTCTGCAAAAACTGGTGGATATTTAATGTCTTCCTTTATCTAGTGAAATGAGTGCTTTATAACAGTTGAGCAATTGTTGTCCCCATAACTTAAATTAGACCCACAGACTCCTTCCTGAGCTGGAAAGGAAGTGAACTGAGGGAGGCACCACATTAATGCCTACCTCATTAGCATGGGAAGTCACTCAGGTGCCATTACCTGTATGTGCCACAAGCTCAGGCTTTTCTTAACCCAGAAAAAAGTCAGTTTTCATAGTTAAGTCCTCCATATTAAACCTGAGCTCTACTTGATATTTTAAACTTGTTTGATAAAAGTTTATTTCTGTATTTAAAAATACCGTATAAAATATTTTATTTAAGGTGATGTTAGAAGTGTGTATAAATAAGAAATTTTAAATGTTTGCTGTTATGTAATTTTAACTAAATTAATGCATATTAAGTGCCCTTTTTAAGATTTAATATATTGATTTTAGAAAGAAAAGAGAGAGAGAAGCATTCATTTGTTGTTCCACTTATCTATACATTCATTTGGTTTTTTTTCAAATGGATTTATTTATTTATTTTATTTATTTTTTACAGAGACAGAGAGAGAGTCAGAGAGAGGGATAGATAGGGACAGACAGCAACAAAGAGAGAAGAGAATCATCAATCACCAGTTTTTCGTTGCGACACCTTAGTTGTTCATTGATTGCCTTCTCATATGTGCCTTGACCACGAGCCTTCAGCAGACTGAGCAACCCCTTGCTGGAGCCAGCGACCTTGGGTCCAAGATGGTGAGCTTTTAGCTCAAGCCCGATGAGCCCGCACTCAAGCTGGCGACCTTGGGGTCTCGAACCTGGGTCCTCCCTATTCCAGTCCAATGCTCTATCTATTGCGCCACTGCCTGGTCAGGTTACATTCATTTGTTGATTCTCGTATTTTCCCTTACTGGGTATCAAACCCACAACCTTGGTATATCAGGATGATGCTCTGACCAACTGAGCTAACTGGCCAAAACATATATTAAATGCTTATAATATACTGGTGATTATGGCCAATTATCCTCTTTATTCTTATTTTTTTTGTTACGTGAAATTAGGCAAATGTAGTTATTTTAATAAAAGTATAGATTCTTGAGTGTTTGTTTTTTTTTTTATTAAAAAGAAAGCATTAACGTTACAACTTTATAGTTCTTTTTGTAGGATAAAATCCTGTGCAGTCCAAGTTTAAAATAATAAAAAACAATGAACAATGTATTGAGTTACTGTAGCTACTTAGTTTTTGCTTACTTCTGTGTTGCCTATAAAATCCGCCCAATTGGTCTTTGTATAGGTCAGGACAACCTCCTCACTTTCACTCACTGAAGTCACTGTGATTCATTAATCATGAGAATACTAATATGACCAGAAGAATAAAAATATTTTACACTAATTGTGCATATTACTACTTAAAAGATGAGTTACATTTAAAAAGGCAAATGGAAAATAATGAGGTGATTCAGCTATGTATACTTCTGATAGTTGACTTTGTGTTCCTAAATATAGTCCTCAACTTGTTTTCTTCTCCATTTACTCAATGCTACAGATTTTATTTTCTTACTTGAATCATGAAAATATTTGTGTCAGAGGAGAGCAAATGAAGCCCAAAGTAAGCAGAAACAAGAAAATAATAAAACTAAATTAAATCAATGAAATAGAAAACAGAAAGAATAGACATCCATGAAATGAGAAGCTGCTTCTTTGAGAAGGTCTGCAGAATTGGTAAGTGCCTAGCCAAACTGATTCGAATAAAGGAGAGAATATTCAAATTAACAATATCAAAAATGAGAGAGGATTTATTGCTACAGAGTCTAAAAACATTTAAAGGAAAATTAAGGAATATATTAAAATTTTTTAGACAATAAATTCAACAACGTTGATGAAATGAATAATTCCTTTAAAGGCACAACTATTATAAGCCTGTTATGGCGCAGTGGATAGAGCATCGACCGGGAATGCTGCGGTCACTGGTTTGAAACCCTCGGCTTTCCTGTTCAAGGCTCCTATGACAAGCAATCAATCAACAACTAAAGTGAAGCAACTATTAATTAATGCTTCTCACTCCCTCCCACCTCTCCTCTCCTCTTTTTGTAAAATCAATAAATCTCTTTTTCTAGAAAAGCACAACTATTAAAGCTCACTCACGTAGAAATAGACAACTTGTAGTGTTGGGCAAATGAGTTTGTTTACTTTGTATTTTCTTGTTTTGCTCACTTTTATTGTTTAAAATGGTGCTGCCCAAGTGAATGGCCTCTGCCAGGTAATAATATTAATTACCTTCCTGCTTGGAAAGGGGCTTGGTTATGCTAATGTGTGCTGAAGGAGGGGTTGTCCTGGAGAAAAGTTTTAACAGGAGGAGCAAGGAGGCCATTTTGGAGGAGAAGAGACCAGGTTGTTTCAGGAGAGAGAGGCCACATGGTTGCAGGGGAGGAGGCAGGCAGCCAAGATGGAGGCCTGCAGAGAGAAGGAGATGGGGAACAAAGGTGAATAAGGCTGCGGAAGCCTTTGATTCTATGAAAAAAATGAAAAGAATGGGTTTTGGTGCCCGTGTGTTTGTTTTTACTTATTGGCCAGTAGGAGTCTAGAATAAAGGGAAATGGACCACCATTTCTTGGCTTCGTTGTTTGATTACGATCTATCCGAATTAAATGGGAACCTGCATGGGCCAGGAGGCAGCTATTGGCCCTACAATTAGCTCTTTATAAAAAAATTGGTGACATTCAGCAACTCATTTTACATTAATGAAAGTCCTTTTCAAATTTTGAGCTCACTTGTCCATTGAACTGATTTTGACTTTTATTTGTTGAATTTTATTTATCATTTTACATATTATTTCTTTGTCAGGTTTAGATGTTGCAGGTAACTTCCCTATGGACTTTCTATTGCTTAATTTTGTCTGTGGTGTACTGTATTAAATTTTAAAAAATACTTAAATTTCATGTATTGAAATCCATTAAATTTCCTCTTATGAATTTTACTTTTTGAATCTCATTTAAATCTTTTTCTTACCACATATGAAAGAGATGCTCATGCATTTTCATTTATTTTCTTTAGTATTTTGCCTTTTAGATGTGTCTTTATTTCTCTACATTCCAATATGTTTGAGATCTAAATAACAATTCATCTCTATATTGGTAATTTTCTGACTTCATTATTCTGTTTCATTGGTCAATTTTTTCTCGACCATACAGTTTTATTATGATGGCTGTTAAATATATTTTAATGGTGGTTTAATGAGCTTCCCCACTTCCTTTGCTTCCCTCCCCAAAATTTGGTGCAAGCTCTTCATAGATCTCTATTTTTCCAAAAACACTTTTGATTAAATATCTTGATTTCCTAAAAAATTTTTTTAAATCTCCACTGAAAATTTTTATTGGAATTATGTTGAATTTGCAGATTATTTTAGGTTTAATTGGAAGAACTACAATGCTAAATATTTTATTATCCATGCACATTGTATAACTTTTTACATATCTTCATTCAAATCTCTTAATAGAAGGTTCATGTATTTCTTAGTAATGGTCTTGTATATACTTTGTTTAATTTCTTTGATAAGTTCCTCACAATTTTCTTGTTTTGTCTTTCAAGAATGCATATTAGACAATGTATATCAGAATTTGCTTTCATATTTTTTTCTCTCCCATTCAATCATATCTTCCTATGCTTTTCCACTCTTAATAATTTCTTTGACTTTATCTTCCAAAAATTTAATTAGCATTTTAATTTTAACTAATACAAATTTTAATTTTTAAACTTTTGTCTTTTGAGTGTTGTTGTTTTTTATTGTATTTTGGTATTATTGTTTATGTTGTATATAATACCTTATTTTATTTCTAAGAGAATATTAATTATAGAGTTTTTCTGTTTATATCACCTCTGTTTATTTTGAGTTACTTTTCATTTGTTCATTTGTTTGGGTTCCTTTTTTTCATGGAGGAGGCAATTCTTTGGTGTCTGGTGGAGATCGTTGACAGACATTTTATATTTAAGAAAGAATCATGTCATGCATGGGAAGCATTGGTGAATTTTCGCAGTAAGCCACCACCATTTTAATGGAGGATTCCCAAATGTTCGTATCTCTAGGTCTTTTATCTCTGTAGAGAATAAGCTTCCTTGTATGAACTTCCAGGGATATAAGCCTGATTTATTTTGTACCAGAACTGATTAGAAGAAAAGAGCTGTGGGGTTCCCTGCCATACAATTTGTAGACCATTACTCAGTCCCTTAGTTTGTAGCCTGGCACCTCACCTTTGTCCTACTCTGTAATGCAGTCCCTGAGTTGGGAGCCTTTACTGTGGAATTTCTTTATATCTTGCAACTTTTCTGTGCATGAGAAGAGGGTGAGGCCAAGATTCCCAGATCTAACTACTCCTTAAACAAACTGAGTCAATTCCTCTCTATCTAGGCCCCTGCCATTACTTAATTCTCTCTTGAATCTTTCTTCTTTTCTTTGCTATCCCTCTCTGTAAGCACTTAGGTGTGATCTCTTCTCCTCTGCTAAGTAATTGCCTTATCCCCATCTGTTTCCTGTTTCTAATATTGCAGTTTAGAATTACAGAAGCCTCCTGCTTTAATAAAGCATAGCATGTGTATTATTGCTCTGCTTGTTTCTGATATATCTTTATCTTGCTGTTATAAAGCCAGAAGTCAGAAACATGTATTTTTTATTATGCATGTTGGTCATATTAGTCTCTGCACATCAAAAGCATTCTATAAATGTTTCAGATTAAGTGTGTATATATGATAACACATACAAGCATTTAGTAAAAATAATTTAACAAATATTTCACCAAGTTTGCTAGGCAACGGGGAACAACATTCTTGTGAGTTAGAGATAATCAAAAGAACTATGAGAATTGATCTTAATGGTAAGGGCTGTGAAGAAAAACATAGCAGATCAGGGCATAGTCACAATTTAGAAGGATATTTTAAATAGGTTCAAGGAAGTCTTCTTCCTGTTACTTAACATTTCCTTTTTTGAAAAAATTTAACACAAAAGATCATATGAATTATTAAAGAATTCACTTAAAAATAAAAATGATAATTGTAATGGTTAGTAGGGGGTTATAATTACTTTACAAGAAATATATCTCTCCTCTTTGTTTTCCCTTCCTTTGGAGAATTGGAAAAATAAAGCTGTTTAATGAATGTGTGGTTTAAATACCCTTTGGAAATCTAAGTTGCTATTGAAAAAGATGCACAATGCAGTTATATTCCTTTGTTTATGGAGCTGGAGGAGAGAAAGAAAGAAACCTGAGGCTAATAGAAATAGATTACATCTCACTTATGGAGCATAGATTAAAATAACGTATTTTATTGTGGGTCTCCCTTCAGAATTCAAACTAAATATCATTTACTTTTTTCTATTTAAGTAATAGCCTCAGGGTTTTAAAAAATCATTATGAGAAGATAACCTAATATATCACTGATATAGTTTCTTCCTATCATAGTGCCATTGACAAAATATCATGTTAGCAATATCTCCTTCTATAGTCTTGAAATGATATAATAGAAAAAGGCTCCCCAAATGCATTTTTCTCCAGTAAAGTGGTCCTGGAATATTCTCTATTATCTTGTTTTGTTTTATTGAAAGAAAAAACAATTTTATATACTTTCCTGTGTATTACTTTAACAATGGTGATTTATTTGGTTTATTTAAATTTATAATTTATTATCTTTTAAGATGGTGATTTATTTCAATTTATTATCTTTTGAGTATTTTACAGTTATTTATTATATGATAATCATTTAATTTTTAAAGTTTTCCAATATCAGTACTTTTCTACTAAAATCACTAATTATATTAACGGTATTTTTTCCTCAATTTTAATATCTAATTTTAAAGAACTATATTTGACATATAGATGGAATGTTTTAAAGTTTTTTTCCTATATTTTACCACTATAATAAATGATACATTTTTAAGATGTTTTGCATATATAAATCTGGAGAGAATAGCCTCGTAAGTGGAATTACTGAATACAAAGGTCTATGCTTTCATAATTAAGTCACGCAGGTAGTTCCTTAACTGAATATATAAGGCTAATTACCCAGCACAACTCTCCCTCCTTTCATGGTCCTGCCTTTCCACAAGTCTCCATTCCATGTGGAAGTAAATATTTACTGTCTCTTGTGTGTCTTTACAAATGTTTTATTCAGATATAAACAAGCTTGACTATATATGTTTGCTCGCCTCCATATACCTAGAATTTAGTATATTTTAAAATTGTTCTGCACATTATTCTTATGACTTATGTCATGGGAGACTTTTGATATTAAAATATAAAGAGTTCCCTCATTTATTTAATGTCTAAATAGTATTTAATAGTCTGCTATAGCAAGATTCATTTAATCTGTCTCTGGTTGATGCATATCCATCTTATTCTTAATCTTATACTACTATCAATATAATTAATGTCTTATACTTATGATGTTTTACACATATAAATCTGTAGGCAAGAGCCCCAGAAGTGGAATTATTGAATACAAAGGCCTAGGCTTTTGTAATTGATGAATATTAATATTGTCAATTTTGTCCCATTGTATTATTTGCTATTATCTACATCAAAAATTGAAGAATGTTATTTCCCTATAATATGTTTTAAGCTTTTGGGTTTGTATCAATAGAATAGGTGAAGAATAATATTTCAGGACAGTTTTAATTTTTATTTTCATAATATAAGTGCTTTTTAGAATAATTTTATTTTAGTTTATTTTAAAATTTCTATTGAATTTATTGGAGTGATATTGTTAAATAAAATTGTATAGTTCTTAAGTGTACAAATCTATAATACATCGTCTGCATATTACTGTGTGTTGACCAGCCCAAGTCAGGTCTCCTGCCATGACCGTTTCTCCCCCCTCTACCTATTCCGCCTCCCCGACCCCCTTTCCCTCTTCTAATCACCATATTGTTGTCCATGTATATGAGTGTGGGTTTTTTCTTTTGATAAGTGCTGTGTTTTTTTCTTTACTTAATCCCTTTACTTTTTTCATTCAGCCTCCCAACCCCCTCCACCCTTCTGAGAATCATTTTAAAAGCCACTATTTGGGTGTCTTTTCTTCAGACTCTATATTATTTTCAACATTTTTCTTTAGAACTGGTTTCATCAGTTTCTGGGTGATGAGCACTTTTGCCTGCTCCCTCTACACTTGGCCAGGGCTCTAAAATGTATGTATGCACATGTGGGAAAAGGTGCATTTGGGGGAAATGTAGGGGGTGGACTCCTACACCCGTTAAGAAATGAGAATTTGTTTGCTACAGCCCTGTGGGACCTGTGAGTGGAAGGTATGTTGGCTGCCAGAACCAGGTGATTCAGAGGCTCATCCCACAGGCTGCAAGGGCACCAGAAATGCATACAAGCTCCTTCCAGAGAGATATTGGTGACCTGGAATGGGCTAGAGCAAGAGGGTAAAGGTGGTGTCTGAAGGCTCTGGGGAAGGATCATAGTCACCACCTAGATGTTTGTTATATTAGAAGCTTGACCCTCAGGCAACAATTTTTAATGTATATAAATATAACCCTTTCAGGGAAAGATTGGGACCTGGGTGTTTCTGGTTTTTTCCCTCAACTCTGAGCCCCAAAGCTATAGCAGGTTAGTAACTGGTTCATGTTTCCTGTGGGACTTGTGAATGCAAGCCCCAGTTGGCGGTCAGAGCCAGGTGATCCAGGGACATTGCCCTCAGGTGGCAATTGCTACCACTGGGGCACTTTCAGGAGATATTGACAATTTGGAGTGGACTTGTGAGAGAAGGGAGAGGAGGTGTTTATTAGCTTCTCAAGTGTCCAGCATAATTGACAGCCAGCTCCTACATGAGTGCTAAAATAGAAGCCAGACCCTTGGGCAACACATTTTAAGTATGCATAGTCTCTTTTTAGGGGAAGACTGAGATCTGGGTGTTTCCTGCTTGCCACCTCTCCTCTGAGCCCTACGAGGACTGTCATTCTGAAACCTGTAGTCATGTGGGTCTCATGAACTAAATGTTCCGGGGACTTTTCCCCAAGTGGGAGTCTTAAATGTTGGGGCAAACTTGTTCCTCCTCAGGGAGAAGTAGGGAGTTCCCTCCTGATTGTATGGCGCTGTGCTGGAGGTGGGGTTTATGGGATAGTGTGTCTCAGCCCTTCCTGCCCAATTAAATGTAGGTATCTAATCCTTTGACTGATGTAGAAGTTGCTTAGCTAGTTTCTGGATTTCTTTCAGAGGAATTTGCTACATATATAACTGTATATTCAGGATGTTTGTGGGAAGAGTGGAGTTCAGGGGCTGCCAACATCACTATCTTAGATGGGAACATGGGTTTGTGTGTTTCTGCTCATAAATATTCACAGATTTTATTCCCATGCCATGGTTATGTTGCTTCCTTCCTTACTCTTAAATATTTTATCTGGAATTTGTTTTTATATAAGATTTTGTTGAGGAGAGGGAGAATGGCTTTTCTTTATTTCTTATAGCTGCAGTAGGTATAATAAAATAGGCATAAGACTAAACAGGAGAAATAATACAATTTAATACTTGAGCACTGTAAATCACAGTGTGATGCTCATATCACAAAATGAGGCTCACAGAAATGATCGACCCAGGCACCTTTTATACCTTTTACATAAAGAAACAAATTTGTAAGAAATTAGTAGGTCAAAGGAAGACAGTGCTCATTAGAAAGGAATTAAGCAAGGTTTGGATATTTGTTACTGAGGACTCCAAACAAAATTTGGGCTTGGGTAATAACATGGATGGACCTAAAGGGTGTTATAATAAGTAAAATAAGAGAATGACAATTGTCACGCGCTCACTTATATATGGAATTTAAAAAAACAAAACAAAACAAATGAGCAAACAAAACTGAAGAGAAACAGACTCATTGAAATATAGAACAAACTGATGGTTGCCAGAGGGGAAGGGGGTTGGGGCAAAGATAAAGGGGAAGAAGAGGCACAGATTTACAGTTACAGAATCAGTAAGTCACAGGGATGTAATGTGCAGCACAGGGAATATAGTCAATAATATCTTCATAACTTTTTATGGTGTCAGATGGTTCCTAGACTTACTGTAGTGATCAATTCATTAAGTATATAAATGTTTAATAATTATGTTGTATACCTGAAATTAGTATAATGCTGTATATAACTATATTTTAATAAAAATGTAAAGATAAATTTCTATTCTCAAAAGGTTTAAATTCTATTTTAGAATATTAGCAAGACAATATGATTCTTTCATAAAAGTATAAATCATAGACAGCTGTAGTACATTTGGTTCTTTGAGCTACTTGGAAATGTTCAGTCCTCTTTTAATTAGTTTTATTTTTTCACAATAGAAAATTTCAAACACTCATAAAAGTAGAATGCTGCAATGAACCTCCATGTACCATCACTTAGTGTCAGAAACCATCAGCTTTAAAACATTTAAAATTTTTGTCCTTTCTTTCTTTCCTTCCATTCCTTCCCTCCTGAAATCCTTTTTAAAAATCTTGACATCATGTAAGTTTTACTCATAAATACTTCAATATGTATCTCTAATAGATAAAAATTTAAAAAATAATTATAGTAGCATTATTATATGAACAATGTTGACAATAATTCCTTAATATCATCTAAGAGATAGTCCTCGTTTAATTTTCTTCAGTTGTACAGAATTCATTTTAGCCATACAAATAGTGAATAAAGTATTCAAGAAATAAGACTATTAATTTTATCCTTTCATAAAAATAAGAATTACGGGTACTAGTTTTCTATGCCTGTATTTTCTAGAGCAAAATAACTGTTGTCCCAAAGAGATTACCTCTAAATTATCTACACAATTTCCAAATGAAATGGCTGTATTTATTCTCATTTCGACTTAGAAGGTCAGCAAGTGCATAAACTTCTTGCTTTGTGTTAGCAGTGTGATGTAATGCAGGTTTTCAGAGAAAGAATGTAATTAGTGTCAGGTGCTTTAAATCACTGCAGGTAATTGTTATCATTTTTAAGAAGAAACAAGAGAATAGGGAAATCTCAGAGACAAAATAAAAAAGTTAACAGCTATATGGTTTACACTGGCCCTTATTATTCAGCAACCAAATTACAGTGAAAGGAAAATCAAGACATAAATGCAAATTATATTTCTAAAAAACATATTCCAATTGTAAAAGAAATGTTTGCTTGTCTGAATACATACATATATAATCTAAATAACAAATATGTGTTAGGCTTTGAATACTATATTTTTAAAGTTTCCTCAGTATATTTGTAAAATAATAGTACATACTTTTTAATTCTTATTATTCTCACAGTGAGAGATGTGGGACATGCAGAAAAATATCCAAACCCTTGTAAAATTTTTATTGGCTTTTCCCCCTAAAAATATAATTTCCCAGTGGCGGTATAAGATTAAAGATTCATAGAGGTCATCATTTTCTAATAATAAATATGTAAATACATATTTAGTTTGAACACCGAAAACTGCCTAATGGCCTACAAGGGAACACAAGATTTTTCTTATATTACTTTTTGAGTGACGATTAGTATTTTAAAGACACTATTCTGGCCCTGGCCAGTTAGTTCAGTTGGTTAAGACCATTATCCTGAAATGACAAGGTTGCAGGTTCGATCCCCAGTCAGGGCGCACATGGGAAGCAACCAATAAATGCACTACTGAGTGGAACAACCAATGAAGGCTTCCTTTCCTTCTCCTATGCTCTCCCTTCCTTTCTCTGTCTCTCTAAAAGTAAATAAATAAAAAAATAATTAAGCTTTGGCCAGATAGCTTGGTTGGTTGGAGTGTCGTTCTGGAGTGCATGGAGGTTGCCAGTTTGAATCCATGGTCAGGGCACATACAGGAGCTGCTCGATGTTTCTGTCTCTCTCAAAAAGGCATTATTCTTTTAGATTTTTATAATTTATATAGGTATTTTCTTACATTTTTTCTTTTATCAGGCCATAAATTCTGCATATATAAACATCAACTAAAAAAACCAAGTGAGTTTTAAAAGTAAAAACACAAACTGTTATCTACTCCATGCAGCCCGAATTAGACCCGTACTGCTTGTATATTATAAATGTTGAATTGTGTATACAGTGTTCATGCAGGAAACACAAACAAGAGAAATTATATTATCATGTGTATTCTAATTACTCTTTTATTATAAAACCTCTATAGAACAAAAGAAATGTTTATTAGGTTTGTAGATCCCAGAAAAAGAGTCTAGAATATAATAAAGCTCTAGGTTATGGAGGGTCATAAACCATAGCGGAATGTTTATTATTTGGAGAAAAATAAATCTAGAAACCATGATTAGAAATTTTCTAACTGCTTGAAATAACGAAACTAATAATGTATATACGGACTTGCCTTCATAGCATAAAAAGTCCACATGAATTTTAAACAGTTTTAGCATGAAGAGAAAGATAATCTACTTAGATATACAAATAATATTAGTTGAATAATTTTCAGCAAACCTCATAAACAGAATTTTTTAATTTTAATACATGACATGGGAATAAAAATTTAAACACCATTGAGGAAGAAAAATAATTGTAATACTCCCTTTTAATCCCCATCCTCGGTTCCTTTCTTAAATATAGCTGCTTTGAGCATCTCTATTTTTAGTTCCGGTGACATAGGTTGCACAGCTGTATAGTTCTCTTTACTCCTTGTACTACCTATCAGTTAAGAATTTAAATTTTGCTTTTGTTTTATCAGTTGGATATCTTTATAAATTTAGTTAATAAAAGCTAACTTTTATTATTGTATTCATCTATTTTAAAGTTACCTTTGACTTCACATGATGAAATATGAGGAATTTAGTATGTATTAACTATTTTTCCAATCTCCCCCCATATCTCCAATTCTGTCTGATATGCTAGGACATGAATAATTTTGACTATTAAAACATATCAGCTATAATTATCTTCAGTTTTTCATCATAGATTCATTCTAAAAATGTATTGTAATAAATATCACTTATACTATTATGATTATGTAGCTGCTATTGACTAGGTAATAAGGTTGGGCTTCTACATAAAATAAGTATAATTCTTTACCTCTAACAATTATTTTCTACTTGAAGGGGATATGCAGCAATGTAGAATAATAAAATTCTCTTTTCTGTTTTTAAATAATTTTTTATTTTTCAATTAATGATGACATACAATATTATTTTAGTTTCAGGTGTATAAACTATGAATTAGTTTCATTTATATAACCTATGAAGTGATTAGTCTGACAAATCTAGTATCTGTATGACCTGGTACATAGTTTTTACATTATTGACTGTATTCCATATACTGCACTTTACATGCCCATGGCTATTCTGTAACTACTTCTTAATCTCGTCACCTGTTCACCTATGTACCCAAACACCCTTCCATCTGGCAACTGTCAAAATGTTCTCTGCTCAATCCCCGCATCCTTTTCACCCTCCTCCTTGACAGCTTTCAGCCAGCTCTCTATTTGTTTATCGCTATTTTGCTTGTTAATTCATTTTGTCCATTAGATTCCACATATGAGTGAAATCATATGGTACTTATTTTTCTCTGACTGCCTTATTTCATTCAGCCTAATGTTCTCCAGATTCACTCATGCTGTCACAAAAGATAAGATTTTATTCTTTTTTATGGCCACATAGTATTCCATTGTGTAAATGTACCACAGCTTTTTTATCCACTCATCAACAGATGGGCACTTAGGCTGTTTCCAAATCTTGGCTATTGTAAATAATGCGGCAGTGAACATAGGGGTGCACATCGTTTTTCAAATTAATGTTTTGGTGTTTTTTGTATAAATACTCAGCAGGGTAATTGTTGGGTCCTTTCTTCTTCATCTCTTGATTATAGCCTTTGTTTTAAAGTCTTTTATGTGGCCCTGGCTAGCATTGTCTCTGTATGTTGTGATTATAGGTTTGATTCCCCCTTAGGACACATACAAGAGTCAACCAGTGAATGCATAAATAAGTGGAACAACAAATTTGTGTTTCTTTTACTGTGTCTCTTTCTCTCTTCCCTTCCTCTCTCTCTTATAAAATAAAAAAAAGTCTATTTAGTCTATTTTGTCTAAGTATTGCTCCCCTCCCCAGCTTTTGTTTCATTTGTTTTGTTTCTATTTTCATGAAATATCTCTTTCTATCCCTTCCCTTTTAATCTGTGTGTCTTTCAATCTGAAGTGAGTCTGTTGTAGACAGCACTTATAAAGGTCTAGTTTTGTTATCCACTCAGTACTGTATGTCTTTTGATTGGAGCATATAATCCTTTTGCATTTAAAGTAATTATTGATAGATATGTATTTATTGCTATTTCATTATTCATACTTTGATTGTTTTCTTCTTCTTAAAGAAGACCCTTTAATATTTCTTGTAATGCTGGTTTAGTGGTCATGAACTTGAGTTTTTTTTGTTTGGAAAGCTCTTTATCTGTCCTTCGATTCCAAATAGCATTGCTGGGTAATCTTGGTTGTAAGTCTCTGTTTTTCATTACTTTGAAAATTTCATGCTAATCTCTTCTGGTCTGCAAAATTCTGTTGAGAAATCAGCTGACAATGTTTTTGGAGCTGAACTCACTTTTCTTAACCTCTTGCTTAGAACCATGCCATAATTTCATTTGCTGTTTGAGCAAGGACTTTTAAAAACTATATTATGTTTCTCCATGAATTTCAAACTGCATTTATTTCTATTCAACAGAAAAAATAATTTTCCTTTTTTTATATTACTGGTCTACTCTAGCTCTTTTTATCATATTATGTCTTGACGGTGCCAATCAGTAATGATCTGTTACCAGATCCTTTGGTCTGTTTTGTATACAAAGTTTCGTGAATCCCAATTTATGCCTATGGATTCCTCTCTCTTTAACTCCTCATTCATTTTCTTTGAGTAAAAATGTTTTCTTGGAATTAAAAAAAAAAAAGAACATGGAGATACATTTTCTGAATCCTTAACTGTCTTTTTTTATTTTTTGCTTTCATATTCCATTGATGACTTTGTTGCCAGAGAATTTAATAAATGCCCATCAGTAGATGAGTGGATAAAAAAGCTGTAGTATATTTATACAATGGACTACTATGGGGCCATAAAAATGAAGGAGATCTTACCTTTTGCAACAGCATGGATGGACCTGGAAATCATTATGCAAAATTAAATATGGCAGTCCAAGGAAGACAAATACTGTATGATTTTACTCATATGTGGAATCTAATGAACAAAATAATCTAACAAGGAAAACAAAGACAGGCTCATACATAGAGAACAAGCTGACAGCTGTCAGGGTGGGATTAGATGAAGGAAAGGGAAGGGTTGAGCAAAAAAGGACAAAAAGAAGGAAAGAAAAGATTCATGGACAACAGTGTGGTAATTGCTGGGTGGTGGGGGTGGTAGAGAAAAGTATAGGGGAGATAAATGGTGATGGATGAAGACTTGATTTGGGGGGGTGAACACAATATGGTATACAGAGATATGTTGTAGAATTGGGCACCTGAAACCTGTATAAGTATGTTAACCAGTGTGATGCGGGGGGTTGAGGATATTATATTGAGTGGGACACTTGAAACCATGTCAACACAATAAATTTAAAAATTTTTAAATAATAATAATAAAACAGTTATTTCACAGGGTGTTGAAGATATTTTGCTATTGTCTTTCCGAATTCTAAGCTGTTAATAAGGAATCAAAGCCAACTGACTTTTCTTTCTTTTTTTTTAAATTTTATTCATTTTTTAGAGAGGAGACACACAGAGAGAGAGAGAGAGAGAGAGAGAGAGAGAAAGAGAGAAAGGGGGGAGAAGCTGGAAGCATCAACTCCCATATGTGCCTTGACCAGACCAGTGCAGGGTTTTGAACTGGCAACCTCAGTGTTCCCAGGTCGACGCTTTATCCACTGCGGTACCAACAGTCAGGCCCAACTGACTTTTCTTTAGGAGATTTTATCGTTTTCTAAGAGGACCTTCTCCTGTTCCTTGTTCTGAAATTTAACCAAATACTTCTAAGTATGTGGGGTTCTCTTTTGCCCTTTGTGGCACTTTTTATTCTGAACACTCCTATCTATATTTAGCCATTGAACAATTCATGTTATTTCTTTAATTATTTCCTCTCTTCTTCTATTTCTGTTCCATTTTAATTGAAAATATTTTTATTTACTTGACTTTTGTGGACAGAAAAAGGGACCTCATACTAATTCTGACAAGCTCAGGGGAGGCCTGCATGTTTACAAAGTAACCAACAGGATGATCTGAACCTTAAAATTCCTAACTAAGAGTGAACATGGCGTGTAGTCACATTCTAGGCCTGTAGCTTCTTTGACAAAGGTCAATCTTTACCGAACCTGTCTAAAATATGTCTTTTGCATCTAAGACAATACACTCTTGGAATGTCAGAGCGATCCTTTTTTTCTGGGCCCTCAGGATACAAGCTCCACACCAGAGCACAAGACCACAGAACTCCTCATTGTTATCTTATTTCCTGAATAACATCTCTATGTGACATCAATGTGAACTATTCACTAGCCAGTACCCACCATTGTAAAAAGAAACATGTGTTTCTCTCTTTTACTCTTATCCAGTCTTCAGAGATTTTTCCCACTTTGCTTTCTCCCATCTCCCTAATCTTCTACCAAGGAATTTCATTTGACTCTCCCTACAGCCATCTCTTCCTTTGATTCTAATGTATCAAATAAACTATAAAACTGCCATTCTCTGGAGCACATCCTCAATCTGTCAAGATTTTGCTTCCTGGCAGTTGTCAGTTTGGATCAAATAAACTCATAAAAAATTCTTTACAGGTTGGATATTTCTTACATTGACACCTTCTTGGATTGACCTGCTCTTCATGCATTCCATCATTTTAATCTTTTCCTCTACATTGGGGAAATTCCATCATTTTCTTTTAGTATTTATATTAATTTTGGTTTTCTTTACAGTTATAGTTTTAACTTCTGTGAACTTTTTATTATTTTCTGATTACTTCTTTTAAGTTATAGATTTCTTCAATGTATATAGGATGCCATTTTGAATCTCTGAGAATGCCAATTATAATTTGTTTCTGAACTTTGAAGTATTTCTTTTTCTGTCTCACCAGAATGTTATATTTGTCTTTCTTTTTTATTCCTACTTTTATTCCATTCATTATTGTTACAATTCATGGAGTTCGAAAAGACCAGCATATAGGCTTTAAAAGGAAGGAAACCTGCCGGGCTGGCTTGCAAAGGGAGTCATGCCTAGTACAGGGTTGAACTGGGTTTAAAGGGTCTTTTTCAGGAGGGAGGAATGAGAAGGGTCATGGGCATCATCTAATTGGCTGCTGGACAAAGGATTGTGACACCAAACATTCCTTTGGGGTTGGTCATCTGCTGCAAGCCCTAAAACAAGACTTACTGGCAGGGTTAAAGAAATGAAACCTAAGATTCCCAACTATTTGATATATATATATATAAAAAGAGAGAGTGGTTTCTAGAGAGGCCTCAAGGAGAAAGGGACGGAGGTCATTATCTTCTGTAACTTCTTCCTGCTGAGTAGGGGCGGTGAGGGGTTATGGTCTCTCTAAGGATCACTTTCAGTGAGGGGTAGAGAGGTGCAGTAATGGCTTCTTGTTGGGTAGGGGTGTATTTATAGGGTTCCAGATTTTTCTGTTTTTCGAGGGCAGGTTTCAGGGTTGGTGAGTAGGGTTAGGTAGATTTTTCCAATTTTCTGATTGGCAAAGGTCTGCATGCGGTTTTGTAAGAAACTAGTGAACAAACATAAGAGGCAGGTTCTAGTTTTCTTTGTGCCCCTCCCCTCCCCCTTTTCTCACCTTCTCCTCCCTCCCCCCACCCCATAATCCCACACTCTTGTGATATAAGGTGACAGAGAACAATTTAACTTTGGGTGATGGGTATGCAACATAATTGAATGATAAGATAACCTGGAGATGTTTTCTTTGAACATATGTACCCTGATTTATTAATGTCACCCCATTAAAATTAATAAAAGAAAGAAAAAGAGGCAGGTTCTAAAAGTTAGAAAAATAAAGAGAAGAATGAGTGCATCAATGAAAGGCAATAGTCAAGGCATTCAGTTTGTGTGAAACAACTGATTCCATGACTTGGTTTGTTTTTACGAATTCGCTGGGCTTCAGAGAGAGAGAGAGAGAGAGTGGGAATAAGACAGGGAAGTGGCCAGTCCCCTTACCCCTAGACCTATTTTTATAGAAATTCTTAAAGCAACAAGAAGAGGAATTACCTGTATAGCTCGTTTGGTCCTTAGATTGACAGGTAGTGTACTAGGAACTGGAAGTGGCTTATGGTGTAGGATTAGGTTGATATTTGGGATGAGACAGTTTGGGGTACAGATTTCTGTCCAATTAGTAGGGAGACATATATAGGTGTTGGTCCCACACAAGTAGGAAGCCCATGATTGGGTGATACAGGATGAGAGGTGAATAGAGAATTAATGGACAAGGGGTTGGTTTTGTTTGTCTGACTCTGAACTCCAGATGATTAAGATAGAGGAAAGTGCCACCCCAATAAGTGGGGAGAGTAGAGGATTGTTAGCTAGGGTGAATAATTACACATTATTTGAAAACCACTTTTTTGATTGTTCAAATTGTTTTTTTCTCTGTACAAACCTCCTATAACCTGCACAAACCTTCTACAACTTACATAAACCCTCAGCTTTCATGAACTTTCTTATCCAGAAATAACTGGCTTTCATAACACCTTGCCTTTTCCTTTTTCTTTCAAAAGTATTTCCATACCTTACACCTTCTATTATCAAAACCATAGAATTTCTTTCTAGTCAGAACTCTCAGTTTCAAAAAAATCTCAACCTTCAGTGACAACCAAGTTGGCTTTCATTTTACCTTAGTTTCCCTTTCCCCAAAGTCTGATTAAAAGAGTCCTTAGTTTCTTCATATATTTGCCATACATAGACCAACCAGATTCCGGTTTGTAGTTGGAGTAAGGCAGGCTGTTTTTCTACTTTAGCAGCAGTGGGAGTTGTCAGGATTATAGTGTGTGGACCTGTCCACGTGAAAGTCAGTCCTTGGGTGATGTAAACACATCTTGGACAGTCTTTGAACAGTTTGCTGAGTAATCTGTAAATCCTGCAAGTACTTAGGGAAAGGGTGGTTACATTTCTACATTTTTCAGTTAGAGTTTAAGTCCTAGTGACCACTGCTTTTAGCTGGAACTAGCAGCAGGTCCCAGCCTACAATAAGCATGGGGCACTGAGTCAAGAGGAATGAAGGAGATACCATACATTAAATAAAGCAACAAAATCAGACTCTCAATACCCACAGTAGAGATTTTTGAGGGATAAATAAAACTCAATTATTCAGGTAAGGCATAGTGGATGGCCCTTGTGTTTATAAGAAATGAGATTAGTTTATTTGCTACTTGGAAGAAATACCTTAGGCTCGTGAACGATGTCCTTGTGTCTTCAGTGTCAATTCCCAGCATTCTGGGCAAGGTCAGGTCACAGGTAGCTGGAGCAGGGCTAGAAGAAACTGAACCCTCCCTCCATGGAGCAAGGGGGAAGCTTACCTTTTTGTGTCCCTCTTTCCACAGCAAAAACATGTCCCTAGGTGGGGCTGAGAAGCCTTGCAGGCTTTAGTTTAATGACCTTACTTTCTACTCTTGAAGCAGGGCTCTGATGGAATTCTATGAAGATGGAGCGTTTAAGAGCATATGCCAGAAGCTGGTATTTCCTGACTTGTTTTTGGCCTTATTTGCCTTTTCCATTACTTCTTTGGTCATTATAGACCTTAAAATCCATGCTCAGCAGATCTCACTGAGGGGCTTGACTAAGAGGCAAAATTGGGAATCCAGTGTTTAAAGAAGTCTATTAGATTGAGGAAAGAAAGGATTTGATTTGTGGTGGTAGATGATTGGAGACTATGGAGAGTCTGAGTTTGATTTAGGATGAGACTTTAGGTGGTGGGGGTTAAGGCAATGCCCAGATAGACTACAGACTGAGAGTGAAGTTGAGCCTTAGCAGAGAAGACACGAAATTCCTTTATGGTGAGGAAGATAAAAAGGGTGGTGGTGTGTCTCCTTGAGGCAAGCAGGGAGGGGCTGCAGAGAAGTAGGTTATTTGCATATTGTAAGAGAGGACTAGTTTTGAAATTGTTTGTTGCTAAATTCTGAGCTCATGCCTGCCCAAACAGATGTGGGCTTTTTCTGAACCCCTGGGGTAAGACAGTCCACGTAAGTAGCTGGGTTGCATTAATGTACAGGTCAGTTCAAGTAAAAGCAAACAGAAAGTAAGAGTCAAGGTGTAGAAGGATAGTAAAGAAGGCATTTTTGAGGTCTAGAACCATGAAGTGAGTGGTGTTTGAGGGAATGTGTGACAGTAATTTGTAGAGATTAGGGACTACTGGATTGAGGAGAATTACCGCCTCATTGATTAGGCCTAAATTTTGTATGAGGTTATAAGACCCCGAAGGTTTTTGAATAGGAAGGGTGGGGGTATCGCAGGGAGATTCCATGGGGATGAGTAAACCTTGATTTAAGAGGCAGGTAATTAATGGTTTAAGGCCTTAGAAACAGACACAGTTACACAGTAAACAAAGATCTTATATACAAATAATAAATTATAAAGTTTAAGTAAGCACACATTTTCTGACAAAGAGACAAAACAGATTACTTACTCACACAGCTTAATAGACAACTCTGCCTTTTAAGTTTTTCGGGATGACAGGGAGTTGTCAGCATAGAGGGGAGGAGTAGAGAAAGCAGACCGATGGACAGCATGAACAGCTGGATGGAAAGAAGGAGGGTCAGAATCTGCAGGAGGGGAGAAGTACTGGTGGTGCCAGTGGTCAGAAGAATTAAGAAGATTTAGAGCTTTGAGGAGAGGGGGAGAGGACGAGGGGGGAGAAAGGCACCGTTGCCTGTGGGGAGAGGGGATGGGTCGAGAAAGATACAGGCAGAGCTGCAGTCTGTGAGGAGGGAGTTTGGGGCAAAGGAGAGATAGGCACCACTGCCTCCTGGAGTGCAGCTTCTAAGGAGGGAGGGTTGGGATAAAGGAGAGCAGTTTGCAAGGAGGGGGGTAGAGGGGTTTAAGAACTGCAGTGCAGCCAGCAGGGGAGGAGAAAGAGAGAGATTGGTATTTGCAAGTGAATGAGAGATAAGATTCTGCGAAGGGAGGGGGCTTTCTGGAGGGAAGAGACCTGAGCAAAAGAGACTTGCAGAGGGACTAAAGAGAGGTTTTGAAAGAGATTTGCAGAGGGACTAAAGAGAAGTTTCAAAAGAGGGATGCCCTCGGGGGTCAGGCAGGAGGGGGAGAGAGTTAGGAGTCCTTAGAGAACAGGCAGCACAGAGATTAAGGACAGGAGCAAAGGTAGAAGGAAGAGAGCCTATACATAAGGAGTTTCTGAGACCCTCCCCTATCCGGTGGCAAGATTGGAGGATGTTAATATTAAAAGCTTCATTTTTGTGCCAGGGGGAGCCATTATCTAGTCTGTACTGAGGACATGCCGTGTTACAGAGACCGAGTTTGGTGAGGTTTCTTTTTTTTAAAGAGGCATCCCAAAGGAGTTTGGTCTGATGGTCTAGATTGTGAAGAAGCCCATCGGGGAGAACAGTGATTAAGAGAGGGCGTCCCGCCTCTTGTCACAGTCTCAAAAGGAGAAAATCTCCATGTGTGGGGGAATCTGAGCCAAGGGTTGTCACCACTTGCCAAGGAGCCCGAGAGCATGGAGAGGTTTGGCTAGGCACCTAGACTTTCAAAGAGGGTCCCTGGGACCAAGTCCCCTCAGAGTGTGAGGCGTGTCACAATAGGCCATCAGAAACAAAGTCAGAAGCCGAATTTGAAGAGCCAACCAGAGAAGGAAAAGGGAGAGAAACTCCTTACCTCCTGGTCCAGCAGGGTTTGGACAGGGTTGGACTACTGGCCAATCAACCTATGTCCACACAGTCAAACAGAATCAGCGAGCAAGCTCGGAACAAGCAGCCGCTGCTCACTGCTTTCCTGTAGTAAGTTTGGCTGGTAAAGGGGGATCATCCAGGCATCCGGTACCTTGTCCCGGGTTTTGGCACCAAATGTTAGAATCCATGGAGTCCGAAAAGACCATCGTACAGGCTGTAAGGGAAGGAAACCTGCCGGGCTGGCTCGCAAAGGGAGTCATGCTTAGTACAGGGTTGAACTGGCTTTAAAGGATCTTTTTCAGGTAGGGGGAGGGAGAAAGGTCATGGGCATCATCTAATTGGCTGCTGGACAAAGGATTGTGACATCAGACATTCATTTGGGGTTGGTCATCTGCTGCAAGTCCTAAAACGAGACATACTGGCAGGGTTAAAGAAATGAAACCTAAGAATTATCTTTACTGTTTACTGTTTGAACATATTTATAAATGAAGGAATAAATGGATTCATATAGGTGGCTTGCTTTGGTTTCCTCTGCCATCATATTACCCTCCTCTGATTGTACTGATTGCAAATACATGCAGATTGGCAAACCGGTTCTCTTTACCTGTCAGTAGAGAGAGACAGGAGGAAGGGGAGCTTTGTCACTAAGGAGAACAAAGCATCCATTTTCAGTAAGCCTTCTCTGTACTGACCTAAGCTGTGACTTTCTCTGTTCACTTGGGTTAATCTGCTTATGCTATTCCATTCACCTTCTCTGCACTTCTACAAATGTCTTCTTTTTTTGCTATTATTTCTATGATTGAAATATAAAAAGAGTTAGTAGAGGGCAATTCATGCACCTGTCCATCATTTTGAACCAGAAATTTCAGAAATAGTTGAGAACACTTTAACTTTTTAAATCATAAATTCTGTGGAGTAAGTTAATTTACGTGGGAAATATTGTAAACGAAATTACCTGTAAATTGCTGTGGTGAAAATTTGTAATACGTAACCTCCAGCACATGAAACAATTAGAAAGCAGCTCATTGTTTAACAACTACCACTACCATCTAATAGTTCTTGAACATGTCTCACATGTTAATCGCTGCTTTGAGTATGTTTATTAAGTTTATTTGTATACATAAAACGCCGGTGAATTTCGTGTCCCTATTAACTTCGCAGGTTAGGGGACTGAACCTAAAACAAACTTCTCACAAAAATTAGGGGTATTTCAAAATGAATCTGAAGCAATAAAAAAAAGAAGCATTTGATTTTATTTATTAAACAAGAACATCAGAAAAGCAAATGATAGGTCAAAGAAAGTGGTTCTATTATGCAAATGAGATGCAAAACCAACTTTTATTTTATTTGTAGAAATGCACTATACAAAGGTTGAAGGTACTGGAGTATCTGCCTATTCCCTGATCTCCTAATTTTAGTGAGCAGTGTATTAAGATTTATCCAAGGTGAAACAGCTACTAAGTGACAGAGCCAAGATTCAATCCTGTTGTCTAGCCCCTGAGCCTGTGCACTTAATTACATCAGTACTGTGATGAAAATATTATAATCACAAATTTTAAAATATATGTTAGAATTCATGGAAGAACTAGCCAAGTAATAGGATTTGCAGAAGTCAAAGTCATAGAGAGACGGAAGACCTAAATAGTTGACACTGACAGGTGAAGTTGTTTTAACCCTTGTTGACTTCAATTCCAAAGCAGCTTTTGAGAGGCTCAGTAGCTGAGCAGGACCAGACTAGGGTTTTCAGCAATCAAAGTTGGAAGAATTATGGCCTACAAAATAACAAGCTTCCTTACAAATCCCCCTGGCTTTCAGTTAAGACCTTGAGGGACTACAGCCAAGGGGTAACAATCAACCAGTCATACCCCAAGTTTCACAAGCACTGAAGATCAGTTTTGAATCAGTTCAGAGTCTTGAAGGTCATTTGTCCCTAGCCCAGTTGAATGCCAGAGAAAAGGAGAAAATATTGATGGTTATAAGCGATGTTGTGGATGTCTTGGCAGAACAGAGAGTAGGGGAGGAAAATGTTAGTCCTCCTGAGGGTGTGTTGAATTAAATGATGATGGGGTCCCAACTGAATAGGAAAAAGTGAAAGCAAGAAAGGATTTAGACTGGAAGAGTAGGAATGACTTTAAAACAGGAGGTCATGGTTATTACATAGAAAAGTTTTGATCAGATAGCTGGTTTTCCCAGTTGAACAGTTTAAGGACTGAGTGATGACAAACAGATTACAAAGTGGTTGCTGAAGTGAAGAAGAAGATAATTGAACAAGAAGAAACCAGCAAACCGCTTACAATTGAGTGGACAGAGGAATAATTTAAATCGAATGGTGTAGTTGTATGTAATACCAGCAGGAATTATATTAAGAGGAAGTCAACGCCTCTCTGAATCAGAAGTATTTGAAAAGTTATGTAATTTCCATTTTTCTAAGGCATTTCTACTTTAACAGGAGAAACATTCAGAAGGAAAAAGCAAAACCTTTATCCTTTGACTAAGTTTCTTTTTTTTCTTCTCCTTGCCAGTGTTTTTATTCTTCTAATATTAATTTAAGAAAACAAACAAGCAAACAAACACATAATTTGAGGAAGGGGACTTTTCTATTACTTTAAAAATTAGTAAAAGTATTGGGAGAAGAAAACCTTCAATTCAATAACTACTATTTTATTATAATCATAAGTAAATTGCTATTTTCACAGTAATTTTGGACAGTGGAATAATGACTTAAGCTTACTCTATAACATCTGGTCTACCTTCTGCAGACTAAAAATCAATTAGAGATTTTAATTCTTTGTGTATAACATCTGCATAACAATTTGATTCAAAGCCAAATTAAATGGTCTTTCTGGTGATGGTGTAGAAAGATACATTCATGGCTTAAGAAAATGCCATTTTGTAGAGTGTACAGTTTTAAAATATTTGGTCTGTCCTTTTTGATTTGGTTATCAGGCTTAATTCATGTAATTAATAGTATAATTGTTCTATCTTAATAGATTGTGAGAACCAGTATCAGAATGTATTGTTTAATTTTCTAAACACTTCTTTTAACTGTAGCACATGATTTTTTTTATCAAACTGATTTTCAGAGTTGGCAAACTGTTTAAAATAATCCCTACATAATTAATTGCTGATGATGATATGATTTTCATCCTTCTGGCTTATCTTGAACCATTGCCAGGGCTCTTTAAATCTTCTGAGTAGGAGAGTCAGAAGCAAATAGAAGTATAATGGAGTGACCGAAATCTCTGGAGACCAAGTTGGAGTCACTTTTCTAATCAACACAGATTTTAATAAACTCAGATGTCAGTTTTTAATGCTTTGATTAATTATAATAATATATGACAATCATTTTTGCTGCTCTTTGATAATCTTTAATAAAAAAGTGTAAGTAAAATTGTTTTATCAAAACCGACAATCTGTAGATGATTAGTGCATGCTTTTTACCTCTATTGCTCATATTCTAAATATAACTGATTTGGTAAATAGTAGTAAGACCTGTAGCCGTGGCCACCATCAAAACTGCCTGGCCCATGCAGGTTTAAGTTGGCATTGAATTCAGACAGATCCTAAAGTAACTGCAGAGCCAAGAACTGGTGGGCCATAATCTTTAATTCTAGCTTACACCCAGCAGGTGAGATATACACACAGTGGGAAAACACTTTCCTATCCATTCAGGGCTCCCAAAGCCACTGACTCATCCGAGTTTCCTAGATCAAAGGGCTCACCAGCCTTATTCACCTCTTTCCCATCTCCTTCTCTCTGCACAAACTGTCTTCTCCTTCAGAACTCCACCATCTTGGCAGCCTCTTCTGCAATGCTGATGGCAGGATCTGAGACAAAGAGCCCCCGGTTAGCCTTATTTTATAGTGTAGAAATTAAAACCTTAAAGCCAATATATAAATAAGAAAATCTCTGATACAAAGCCACTTATCTGAAGCATAAATAGGTTCCTCATAAGAGTGCACCACCCCACATCATACAACAGTCAAGGGTGTGGGGAAAAGCTTAGTTTTGAGAAGATCTTAGTATTAGAATGATGTTGAACAGATCTTAGTATTAAAAGGGTGGGAAAGGCTAAGTCTTAAAACTAAGCCTTAGGCTATAAGGACCTTGCCAGCTTACAGCCTGTCTCCTATACCAAATGCAAACTATAAGCGAGCAAACATATACATCATATTTATAAACTTATTTGATCAACAGTAGTTATTTTTCAATGCCGAAAGCTCAGCTGTTGTTATGTACTTTTATAAAATTGTCTTGAGATATTTAACTACCTGTTCTGTGTTGATCTAATTGCTTCGGCCATCTTTTTTTAAAGTCTATTTTATAGGAAACATGTCTGTGATTTCTTTTATTTTTTTCAGAATTTTTAATTCTCTTAATTTTGTCATAAATTTTTATGCGTATTTGCTTTGCTGGCACATACACACACAAAAACACGATGATTTCCAAAGCATGTCTATAGATTTTAAATAAGTTGCTAATTTTGATAATAATGTAAACATATTCATGCAAATATGAAAACTTTAAAGTTTAGGGTAATCTAAACCAGTGTGTATCATGCCTCACTGTGCACAGTTGTCACCTGGGAATGTGTTATAAAGTCAGGTTTAGATTTAGTAGAAATTAATTGAGGTTGGAAATTATGCATTTCTACTGAAGTCTCAGGTGATGGCTGTGGAACTGGTTCTTGTACTATAATTCGAGAAACAAAGATGTAAATAACTTCCCATTTTGATATGTTTGATTATTTTTTCACCAAACAAAACACTGAATATTAAATGAGTATATTAATTTTCTCTTGTGTAGATAATACACTATTATTCTATATTTTTACCATAAACTGCTTAGATAAGAAAAGCCTAATCTTGTTTATCCAGTTTTTTTTTCTTCAACCCTTCTGGGACCACTTACAATCAAAATTATGCCCAAAGTACTTTCCATGACCATTCTCTCAATGTTCTGTGTCAGCCCACTCATCTCCAAACCAAGATTGTTCATGCTCATTGCTTATAGTAGGGGTTGGTAACCTTTTTGGCTGAGAGAGCCATGAACGCCACATATTTTAAAATGTAATTCCATGAGAGCCATACAATATGTTTAACAGTAAATACAAGTAAATGTGTGCATTTTATGTAAGACCAACATGTTTAAAGTATAATAAGTCTCTGAATTCTTTTTAATAACGTTGTTATGCTATTGCTAACCAATGATGAATAAAGTACTTCTTACCGTTAATGCGACTCCTGGTGCTGCATGGTTTTGCTGATGGCTTTGTATTCTGGTTGATAGGTGGTGAGGTTAAGTTTCATGTAGGCGTTGAGACTTCCATTCCTTAAATGTGATTGTAGGTTGCTCATAACATTCTTTAGATGTGAGAAAGACTGCTCACATGCATACGTAGAGCCAATCATTGTCAGTACAGCAATACTCACACGCTGAGTGTGTGGTATGTGACGGGAAGCGTGTTCCAAGTTTTGACAATCAGCTAGTCCGCGGGTTGAAGTTTTTTTATTTCTCCCCACTTGTGTTTGCTCGCCAACTCTGCTTGCCATCATGCAAGTCTTTCCAAATCTTCATTCAGTGACTTGAACTTATTCACCCACATGTCTGAGGCCTTCAGGTCAATAGCTTGTAGTTCAAAATCTCTGACAGTACACGGGGATGTAACTCAGGTCGGCGCTATCCACTGCACGCTCATGTGGATGGATGATGAACTTAAAAAGACAAGTGCGCTCATAAAATTCTCCAAAGCGCTCTTTGAATGACTGCAGGAGATTAGATGTGAAGTTCACTAGCTGCTGGAGATCAAGATATTGAGCAGGGTCACTTGCTGTGCATGCATCTTTAAATTCTTCCAGTTTTTCAAAGTGTAGTAAACGACCTGTTTCAATGTTGGCAACGAAGAGTTCCAGCTTGTTTTCAAATGCAAACACTGCTTGTTAAAGGGATAAGACTGTATTTCCAATATCTTTCACTTTCACATTGAACTGTTCAGATGTTCAGTCATGTCTATGAGACAGTAGAACTTCAGGAGCCACTCAGTGTTAGCTAACTCAGGATGCTCGACATTTCTCATCTCAAGAAAAGTCCGGATTTCACTCAGACAAGCTACAAAATTACTGAGCACCTTCTCTCTTGACAACCAATGCACATTCCTCTGCAGAAGCAGACAAGGATAATTATTTCCAACTTCATCCAGCAGTATTTTAAACTGGAGATCATTTAAATTTCAGGCAACAATAAAGTTGACCACTCGAATGACCAGAACATCACCTCACCAAGCTGCTCGCCACACATCTGAGCACAAAGCACCTCTTGATGTAGGATGCAGTGAAAACTTAGTATGTGTCTCTTTTCATGTTTACGAAGAAGCGCGACAAATCCTCTGTTTTTGCCCACCATGCACGGAGCATCATCAGTACACACCGAAATAAGTTTATCCATCGGTAGACTTTTTTCTTTAGCAAACTTAGTGAAAGACTTGAATAAATCCTCCCCTCTTGTTGTTTTTTTTTATAAGCAAAACAGCAAGACTTTCCTCACATTGTGTCACTGACAGCATACCTTGCAATCATGTCGAACTGATATAAATGGCTTACATCTGTTGACTCATCCAAAGTGAGAGAAAAGAATGGTGCTGCATTTATGTCCTTCACTTATGTTGCCTCAATTTGATTTGCCATCATGATGGTATGATCGTGAACAGTTTTTGCTGACAGAGGCATGTCTTTTATTCATTTATCTTGTCTTTATCTGAAAAGTCATTATAAGTTCATTGGCAACATCAAGCATGAATATTTTGGCATATTCCCCATCTCTGAATGGCTTTCTGTTTCTCATAATTGCTAAAGCACCAGCAAAGCTAGCTGAATTCCAGTTACCTTGTTGGGTCCAAACATGGAGTTGCTGCTGACTACCTTGCACTCTGCACAGTAGCTCTTGACATGCTTTTTCCCTGCTGTCCACCACTGGATATTTCAATGCAAATGTAGTATGGTGTGTGTTGAAGTGCCGCTTTATATTTAACCATTTCATTGATGCAATTTTATTATTGCATATTAGACACACTACAGAACCTGCTCTCTCCACAAAGGTGAATTCCTCTGTCCATTCCTGCTGAAAAGTATGATACTCCTCATTTTTTTTTCTTTTAGTCATCTTCTTCGTCAAAAGGGTTTCTGCAATTAGTTAGCTGACTACTTGATTAAAAGGAGGGAAGTTTACTTCCTGACCTCACAACGACCTGTGTATGTTGCACATTATCCAATAAAAATTTGGTGCTGTAGCCTGACCAGGTGATGGCGCAGTGGGTAGAGCTTCAGACTGGGATACGGAGGACCCAGGTTCAAGACCCAGAGGTCACCAGCTTGAGCGAGTGCTTATCTGGCTTGAGTGAAAAAGCTCACCAGCTTGGACCCAAGGTCGCTGGCTTGAGCAAGGGGTTACTTGGTCTGCTGAAGGCCTTCCAGTCAAGTCACATATGAGAAACAAATCAATGAACAACTAAGGTGTCGCAACGAAAAACTGATGATTGATGCTTCTCATCTCTCTCCTTTCCTATCTGTCTGTCTCTATCTATCCCTCTCTCTGAATCTGTCTCTGTCCCTGTTAAAAAAAAAAATGGTGTTGTCCTGGAGGACAGCTGTGATTGGTTCCAGCCACCCGCAACCATGAACATGAGCAGTAGTAAATGAATGGATTGTAATACATGAGGATGTTTTATATTTTTAATGTTATTATTATTTTTATTAAATATTTTTCTGTGAGCCAGATGCATTCATCAAAAGAGCCATATCTGGCTCACGAGCCATAGGTTTCTGACACCTGGCTTATAGCAAATTTGCAGGTAGAGGGTAAAGCCAACATTTCAAGGAGACCAGGAGAAATCTACCTCAGAGTTATTCTGACCAGAGAATCAGGCATTGGTGTTTGAGGAGCTGAACAAGGTATTTGAAAAGGGAGGAGATCCCAGGTGCCAAAATGGCTGTCATGGGATCAACACCTGCAGCCACACACAAATGTGTTCTTGTCCTTTAGATAATGTTCAACCACACTGGTTAGATTCATACTCTTACTTGTGAGGATTACTCTCTCTATATTTCATTGTATAGATCACACATACATATCAAGGAATTATAACCTGTATCAGTTCAGTTTTATTTTCCTCTCGGTCAGTTATAAACCAGTGGACAGGTTATGATGTGCAGCACAGATCAACATCTAATCAGTTGCTTCTTATATACACATACAAACAAGCACATGTATAAATAATGGCACACATCAGTGTCTACTGTTCGCCTTCCCATTTGAACACTGAGGTCAATGTACATAGTCAGTTTCCATGGCCATTATCCATTTTCCCCATTGGGGCTGCTCCTTATTAGTCCTACCATCCTCTTGAATTGAAAAAGACCCAACTCTTCTGGCCCTTTCTTTGCTTCTCCCATAAACTAGTACCCCACGAACTATCATCTGTCAACACTGTGCTATTAGTTTCTCTAAAAATCCTTGAGCTATGACTGCATATCTGTGAAATGAGCAAGGATCAGAGACTGGCTGGAAGCCAAGGAATACCCATATTCCAGATTGGATGTATTAATTTAGATATCAAGAAATTACTTTTGAGTTTGTATTTTCTTAAGAAGCACACAGTAATTCTTATACTTTTACCAGTTTGGGGTGGAGTATAATTATGTTAATTGCTTGAAATTAACCTTAAGAAACATTTAAATGATAGTCTAATATTTTTATAAATTAATGGGTGTTTATTAATTTTTTGTATTTTGTTTTACTTCTTTTGTCCATTAAACATGTATCATATCTTTATTTCAATTGATGATTAAATTTTCATAAATCTGACACTGAACATGATCAGTTATAGCTTTAAAAGGAGGCTTCTTTTTAATGGTTTTATGTATGAATTTTTTCCAGCAACTTTTACTGTAAGCACAGGCTGTTTAATAAAATGTTGACACATTATTGGTCTATAAATTTTCATGCCAATTTCCAATTGCTGGATTTGAAAATAATTCTGTATTTTATTTTTATTCATTCAGTGGGTTATCAAATGAGTTTTCAGAAATTCTTGTCAATGTTATGGTTTATTTTTATTAGTGAATACACTGTGAATGGACATGGCTCAGTTACTGTGAGTGCTCCTCTACATTTTATGAGGTTTAAAGTCATCAAGCACCACACTCATTTTTCACAAATAGTAGTTGCCTGTCATTGTTAATCATTTATTAATCTTTGTTTTATATTCTTTTTTCCAAATCCCCCTTGCATTATAAATGAAATTTCTGATAATGAGCATACAATAGAGACCCATAAAATCACACAGTTGATTCCTATGTTTTTGATAACACATTTTAATTTCCTTTTACATTTTATTTGGAAATTCATTTTCTCAAAGTTAAAAAGAGGCAAGATGCAAGTTTTCTCTTTTTTCCTCTTAGCTAAATATAATCATATACACATAATTAATACATACTATAAAGAGTACATTTCAGTAAACATTATATACTCTTTATGAAAAAAGAGAGAGAGAGGATTTTTAAATTGAAAAAGAAATCTTCCCCGGCTACATAAGCCCAGATGGCTAGAAGTATATTGTTCTAAACACTCTGCCTGACTCTGACATCATTATAAGCTCAAAATCTTAACCAAGTATATTTTAATTATCTTCATTTCACTCAAGGGTTTTTGGTTTCAAAAAAACAGAAATCTACTCAAAGTGGCTTAAATGTTGAAGGATACACAAACATGTGGAAACGAAGTCTAATAGAGTAATCTGAAGACAGGTGCTGAGATATTGAAAACAGACACAAAGACCTTACTTCTGGCTCTCTCCATGGGGTCTCCAGTTCTGTTTCATCCTTCCTTCTCTATATTAGCTATGGTCTCCTTGAAGAAGGAGAGGATTCTTCTGCTTACATTAGATTTTTTTCTCTGTGGTAACTATAACTGTTACACAATCTTGATGTTCAAAACACAATTCTCTATGGTCAAGTATCCACCCCCAGTCCAATCAGCCATGATAGAAAAAGAGGCAAGACATAATTCAGACAACCAAAGAACAATTTATATAAAAGAGGCTATTTGCAGACAAGTTTCCCAAACACAACCACCACTGTAATCTGCTGTTTTGATATGCATAGCTCTTAGCAGTGTAATAGTTATTCACAAGTAATGTTTTCTTTAGTGAAGAGAGCATAGTATTTTAGAGGTCTTGTATAATTTCAATGTTTATGATTTAAATTTTAGAAATGATAGCAATTATCTGTAAAAGGCTTTAGAAGATTATTTAAACTGTGAGACAACTACTTTGTAAATGAATATAAAATGGCAATGATAAGGTACTCTTTTAGTTCAGACTGCTAAAACCAAATACCATAGACTGCTATTTCTCACAGTTTTGAAAGCTGGAAGTCTGAGATCTGGGTGCCCACAAAGATCAAAGTTCTTTGAAGTCTCCCTGCAGAGTTACAGACTGCTAGCTTCTCATTTTATCCTCATATGACAAAGAACAGGAAAAGAAAGAAAGCTGTCTAGTAACACAAACGCGCTAATACTATTCATGAAAGCTCCATCCTCTTGACCTCTTCAATCTTCATTATTTTCCAAATGTTCTACCTCCTCCACATTGGGTAATAAGATTTCAGCATGTTAATTTGGGGGGAGACACACATTCTGTAATATAGGTGCCGAAGTATGTATACTTAGCCACTAAAATTATATCAGCTAATAAAAATAGATTCGTATGTTGTTTTATAATTTTCTTATATTTTACATATTATAAAGTTTAAAACTTAAATATTTAAAAGTTTAAAATGATCCAAACATTTTATGAAAAGTATGTATAGCAAATCCTTATTTTATGGTACTACAAATAAAACCTAGTTTTTTATACTCTATTTTAGGGGGTAAATGCCATTTAATGAAATAAAAGTAGCTCTTATTGCAAGAATGAAAGATTCTACTAGTTTTAATTTATTAATATGGAGACAGAACAAAAATATATTTTATCTGCTGATGTTTTTATAGAGATTTTGGTTTTTGCAAAAAAAATTGTGATTGCATATATCAGCTTTATATCATTTCTAGAAAAAAAAATTTTTTTTACACGTAGTGACCAGAGCTCCATCCTGTTACTTTAATATATACAATTATATTGCTCAGGGAACATTAACAATAGTTGCCTATGTAACTTGTATGTTTTATTATAAAATTTAATTTAAATGTTTCTTGGTATAAATACAATTTTAAGAACCTGCATTGTTTTAAGATTAAAAAAAAAGAACTGAATCAGTGTTCTGTTGTGCAGATTTTAGGGTACAATCTTCAAGATATTTTATATATATATACATATATATATATACATATATATATATATTATATATTTGACAGGGACAGAGAGAGTCAGAGAGAGGTAGAGACAGAAGAAGGGAGAGAGATGAGAAGCATCAATTCTTTGTAGTGGCACTGTTCATTGATTGCTTTCTCATATGTGCCTTGACCGTGGGTGGTGTGGGGGTGTGGGGATACAGCAGAGTTAGTGACCCCTAGCACAAGCTAGCAACCTTGGGCTCAAGCCAGTGACCATGGGTCATGTCTATACTCCCATGCTCAAGCCAGCGACCCCATGCTCAAGCTGGTTAGCCCACGGTCAAGCCAGATGAGCCCACGCTCAAGCTGGTGACCTCCGGGTTTCAAACCTGGGTCCTCTGCATCACAGTGCGATGCTATATCCACTGCACCACCACCTGGTCAGGCTTTACAGTATTTATCTTGAGTCAGCTATTTTCTATTGTACTGTCTTCTTCTGCAATACCCTACCCTCTCTGGATTATTTTGATCTGAGCAAATTTTGGGTTTATAGTGTCAATTGATTTTTTATTACTATTTTTCCATAAGAATAAATTCTTTGGTTTTCTGAGAAACACAAATTTGAGCAGGGCTGCGCAGAGTGCATGGTTCTACTCCAGGGAGTGATGGCAGCCACTGTGCTGCTTCCTCCAGGTTAAGCCAGGTACCCAGAAACTCATACTTGCATCTCTCAGGTGTTACCATATTGGTAGCAGAATATTTTCTATTCTGTTATATAGCAATACCAATTTCTAATCCATTAATTTTCACTTAATTAGGAATAAATATAGTCTTCTTGATTTTTAATGCTGAAAAAGCAAAATAATTTACAGATGAACTCTAGTAAATTATTATTTTCATAGAAATATCTAGATAAAGAAGGAGTAACATTTTTGTATTTTTCTTTAGATATGATTTTTCTTTACTGTTCTTTCTTATAATCAATTTCCATGTGCATTTAATTGCTTCTATTAAATTGGATGCATTTGGATTGAAAAAAATCCGTAATTTTATGTGCAACTTTTCAATAACATGTCTATATTGTTAGTCAAAGTAATAAGATCTGAGTTAAAGTTACAGGTTTTTATTCTCCTGGCTCTTCTTATAAATAACTTTTTATCTGTCATAGAGGTCATGTATGCTATCAAGATAAAAAGCACAATTGTGCTGATTGTACATAAATATTAGAAGATTGATGTTGTGTATCTGTATATTATTTTATATCTTATTATATAATTCCACGGGAAAAGGTATCTAAGATTTAATTGAAATTTATTTGCTAGATTATTTCCCAAAAGATTGGAGTGATTCACAAACCCGTCAACAATGCCTAGAGTGTGATTCTTTTTTAACCCTTTGCCAGCAGTCACGTTATTGTTCTTTATAACTTTATCTACTTAGAATGATAAGTTGTTCATTGCTATTTTAACTTGCTTTTTCTTTGCCAGCGGTGAGGTAGAATATCTTTTGACGACGATGTACATTTCTTCTATTATGAAAGTCCTATTTGTATTCTTGCATAATTTTTTATTAGTTTCTGGTTTTCATAAAAATTTATAAGTATTTCTTGCCACTCATTTATTTATATGCAGTGGTTTTGCAACTGTATCTCCCAGGTTACTATTGTTCTGTTTTGCCATTTAAATAATATGCCTTATGTAATAAAGTAAGCCTATTTTTTCCTTTATGTATTTTTTTCTGTTTTGTTTAAAAAGATTCTTTTTAATTTAACTTTTTCTTTTGGTTTTGCATTTAAATATAAAGATATCATCCAGTTTTACAAATAAAGATAACATCAATCTTTGATGACTTTGATGAGTAACTATAGCACTTTTCAATTGCTAAACACCTTTGCTACATTTATCATAACTATTTAATAATATATGGCATCTGCTCTATTGAACACCCATTAACAGATGCCTGGCAACCTTTTCCCCCTTCTTTTATTTAAAGACTCTAAATATTTTTTAGCAAACTATACTTGTCAAGCATGTACTGTTTGATCTCGCTCCCAAATCCAAGTTGATCTTGATTGGATAAACGAATCATCACATCTTATTCTAGCCCAATTAGAGCCAGTGGATTGCTGTGAGATAAGGGGTTGGGAGTGAGGGGAGGGACTAGCGAAAAAGAGGATTTTTACTTTTTTTCTTGATTTAGTGATTATAAAATGTAAAACTGAGAATATTTGCAGTCATCTTGCTACAATAATGAAAGCCAGTGAAGAAGGAACTAATGCCTAAAAGAAGCACAGCCCAAACATAAAGGCTGTGACATGTGCGGTGTGATTCATACCTCACCTAAAACTAGCCCTATCACTAGAACTTGCATTAAAAAAGTCAAAAATTTCTTTTAACATTAAGCCATGTTTACATGGGTCCTCTCCCCTCCTATATACATCATAACGAGTCATCAAAGACATTCTCTAAATGTGAACTATGGAGTGGGGGGAGAAGTTTATATATATTTAAATATGCTAACACAATTTGCCTTTTGAGCTCCTTTAATCTTAATATTGTATTTAATATACAATATAAAAACTTATCTTTTACTTTTGAAATATAGACGATACTTTCCAGAACCTTCTCTAAGTGTTTCAAATGTATAGTTAGATGACTTTTCACCCTACATCATATCCTACTTAAATTATTTGTAACATCACCACAGATCATTTGTCTTACATTTATGTGTAACCTTTAGTTATTAACAGCCAAGTATGGTAGGTAGAAAAAAATAGTTATTTTAAACAATTGGTCCCAAATTCCCTTTTATACAAAGCATTCTCTAATTGGAGGGTGCCTGAGTGTACAACTTTAGTCATGAAACATGAGGCCCCAAGGTCATAGACTGGAAGGGACAGGAAAATGTAGTCAAAACTGTTGTATCAGAAGGTGCAGAAATTAGAGATTAGGGTAAGAACTAAGGGAAAAGTAGAAAATAGGGCTCTATAGAAGCAGAAATTTATCATATTCAGTTTTAAGTTGATTTGTGTGGTAGAGAAATGTGTTTTAGAAACAGCAGTATGTGCAAAGGTTGGCATGCCTCTCAATGTACTGACGCAAGTTCAGCTGCAGAAAGTCGCAGGTGATTTCTGATAATCATTAAAAGTATTACTATTATTTTTTTGGTTCAATCTGTTTACATTTTGGTATGAAGGAACACATTCTACAATAATTTCAATGTTCATTTTTATTTAAAAGTTCTTTGGGTACCAGTGACTAATTACGTAAATAGCTGGAATGTCAATTTCTGGAAGCAATAATATAAATGTTACAACACTTAAATATTTTTTAAAAAGATTATATGAAACTATAACTCAAAAGTAAAACTGAAGGAGGCATATTATCATTTATTGACTGTTATTTTATTTTTTATTTAATTGCAAATAAATAGCTACTGTCATTTTAGCAGATTAAGCCAGTTTCTATGTCTCACTTCTGTTGTTTCAAATTTGTATACTGTAAATGCAACATAACAGAATGTGTTTAAAACAAAAGAAATGAATATACTATATTGACATGTAAATTAAATGGACTACTTTAGTTCAGATTTTTATTTTATCAATAATCCAATTTTCTGGGGGAGTAGGAGGACAAAATAGCCTCCTTTCCAGATGGAGTTAAACAAATATCAACTTGCCAGTTCATGAACAGTCAGAGGAGGATTAAGGTCAGTTGAAGTCCTGGGTGCAGAAGAAAACATTGGGCCCCTTAAAGAAAAAAGAGAGACAGGGAAAACAAAAATACATGCTAATCATATTTAAAAAAAAAAGTATTATGTACTATTAATGTTAAAATTGTACATATGAAACAAAGCTTGGTGTCATTAGAAAAAAGTGTAAAGTTGGGGTTTTGCAGGGCCCTTCAGAAGTCAGAGCCCAGGGCATGTGCCAGGTGCACCTGCTGTTAAATCCGCCTCTTGAACAGTCAATATCTAGTTGTGAAAATAGTTACACTGAATCCAACACAAAAGTATATGGTACACTAGTTAATATTATCTCAGCTGTTTGATACTTGGCAGCAAATTTTTTAAAAATATTCATTGAAAATGCTCTTAGAGATATCAGTTTTGATATAGTATTTTTCCAAATTCCTATTAACCATTTAAGCTTTCTTTTGAAATTGCTTAGAGAACCATGTTGCATTTTCCCCCTCAAATGCTTGTGTAATGCTTTATACACCCCTGAATCTTTATGGAAGAATGAAAATAGAAGGATTATGTCTGAGACAAATAACAGAACAGAGGATGTGAGTGTTTTTTTCAGGTACCTTAGGTTGAAAAAGACACTATCTTTACTGAGGTTTCAGTAACTGAATATTAAAACAACTTATTCACTGCCTTTTGTAAAGAAAGAATGGAGACAGACTCATATATAAAGCACAGGCTGATACCTGTTGCAGGGGACTGATGTTGGGTGAGGGGGGTGGAGGGATTGAAGAAAAAAATCTCATGGGCATCACAACAATGTCATTGCAGGGGATGGGAAGGAGGTGGAGAAAGGTTATGGGGGTGGGATAAATGGTGATGGTCAAAGACTTGATTGGGGGAGTTGCTGAACACTTAATCGGATGTACAGAGATATGTTATAGAATTGTCCACCTGAAACCTGTATAATTATGTTAACCAGTGTCACCTCAATAAAACCAATTTAAAAACCTGTCTTTATAAATTTCCTTCCCAAATTTGGTCCTCATTGTGATCTCTTGATTACTTCTTTAAATAACTCAAGTAGATAATGAAAGAAGAAATTTTATTGGAAAATCTAGATTTCTCTATACCTTTCAAGCAACTTGAGATGTTTTACTGAAAGTATTAGTGAAGACATTAAAAATAATTATAGGTTTCAAAGGGCATCAATAGATTACAAACAAAATAACTGTAGACTCTTCTACAAACCATTTGGCTAAAGAAAAAAGCACCTCCTATAAGGACATTTTATGAAAAATCATGGGCTAATCTAATTGTAGAAATGTAAAATCTAATTAGATGATGACATCCTTGAAACTAGGGATTTTGCGACAGCCAAATTCTGATGTTCTCTGTCACCCAGCAGAGTGTTTAGTCTTCTAACATATAGTATTGGCTAAATCTATTGAATAGTTGTTATCCGGATACTTACTCTTTATTAGAGTTGTTATATGATCAGCATGTGATGCTAACTTCTGAGACATTAGTTGAGTTACTGATCTTGGAGCCTTCCAACTGCAATGGGAATATACAGTGATTTAATAGCAAATGGGTAAACAATGGGGAGGTTCAGAAGGAAATTGAGGTTGGAGATCAGAGTTACCCAAGATATTTTTATTCTGAAAAAATAATTACAGATTTTTGGGTAGCATTTCTATCCAAGAAAAAGTATCAGAAACTAGATAAGAAAGAAGGAAAGAAAGAGAGGGAGAAAATGAGAAAGTGAGGAATGAAGGGGAGAAGGAAAGAAGGAAGGAAGGAAGGATGGAAGGAAGAAAGGAAGGATGGAAGGAAGGAAGGAAGGGAGGGAGGGAGGAAAGGGAAAATATTAACTATGTATAGGGCAGGCCTTTGAGGGAGGATTAGGAAAATGATATTATAAATCTAGGTGATACATTCTTGGAAGAAGGGACTCAGCCATTTCTATAACTCATTCATCAGCATTGTCCACTGATGTCTTCACTTTAATGATTTACTGGCAGCTAGGAAATATAATAGTAATGAGTCTAACTAGCATGTGTTTGGTATGTTGGAGGAAGTATGGCTAAAAGAAACTCTTCTATAGTTTTTTAAATTGATTAATAATAACTTTTAAAAGACTCTTAAAATAAAATATCTTGACTTTTATTTGTGAATGACGGATGATTTTTCAGAAATATAAATATTTGTTTGAAGACAGCCAAATATGTCCATATATTTCTTGCTATTTATCCATGCAACTTATAACAAGGTTATTTTCCCCCTTTAATTTCACTCTTTCTAAAATATAGCAATGTTTTCCTTTCTGGGAGAGGTAAAATACAGGCAGTGTCAAATAAAAAAATTAATTTGTAAACACTTATATTTGCATATGTTTAATCTTGATAAATAATTTTTGGAAGTGACGAAATTGTCAGAATTGGTTTGATTTATGTTCCTTGTTCATGACAAGGAAGTGGTACCAAGCAAGATTAAAAGAGACTACTTTAGAAACACTTTTTACTTACCCCATCAGTTCTGTTTTTCTTTCTTTGGCATTTGGAAGCATTTAAGGCAATCATCTGCATATTATATATGATGTATGTAGTAATGAATTCACTGAAGCCAACCATCATTCAGATTACTGTTTTTAAGATTTAAATAGAAAGAAATAGTACATACAATTAAAATAGTTTTTAACTGTAGCAATTTCTGTTATTTGAAATCTTTCAATATAATTTTTAATAGATAACTGACAAATATTTGAAATAAAAGTTTACATTTTTAATAGCTAACACATGTATACTGTCATGTACCACATAGTACAAGTCATAATGCAATGCATTACTCACATGTTGTGACAATACTGATGTAAACAAATTTACACTGTTGTATAGAACTGTAGCATATAATATTGCAGAACTAGTCCATACCATCTATTTTTGTGTGAGTATACTCTATGGTGTTTCTACAATGACAAAACAATAAATTTTTCATAGAATGTATTCCTGTCACATAACTGTAAATCTAAAATTCTCTATTGAATATATGATCCTTAAAAATCTTTAAAGGGTTATGCAGAGCTGGAAAGGTGAGAAAACTGATTGATTAAGAGCAGCATATATTAAAATAAGATATACCCATATTATTTCACTATGTTGTAAAATTTATTTAATTTTATTAATGTCTTGTTGCTCAATCTCAAAATGAACCTTTTAACTAAGTTGATATGTAAAATGAAATGTAATATTCAATTTGAGCCTTGGGTAACCTAAGATTAATGGTTACCTGAATTTTTTAAGATTAAAAAATATTTATTTATTTATTTATTTATTTAAGTGAAAGGAGGGGAGATAGTGAGACATACATGCATGTCAAATGATACCTACCTGACAGCCCTTTCATGGAACAATGCTCAAGTACTGAGCTATTTTTAGCACCAAAGGATGATGCACTCCAATGGAGCTATCTTCAGCACCTGAGTTCATGCTCTAACAAATGGAGCCACTGGTTTCAGGTGGGGAAAAGGGAGAAAAGACAGAAAAGGAGGGAGGAGAAGCAGTTGATTGCTTCACCTGTGTGCCCTGACCTAAATCGAATCAGGTATGTCCATAAGCTAGGGTAACACTCTATCCACTGAGCTACTGTCCAGGGCCAATATTAAAAAATCTTCACCCATTTCAGGGTATAAAATATAAATACTTTTCTTGTGTAGTTGAAAAATTGAGTCTTGCAGGTAATCTGCCTAGCATGTAACAATGACTATTGGTCACCCTAGTTCACCAAGTGTGCTTGAATTGGTAATCTTCATAATTGTATTCTGTTTTTTGCAGAACTACCACAACATGCATAAGTAGATTTTTAAAATTTAAATTACAAAAATTAGTCTAGTCTTAACTCTTTCAACTAAAAATAATATTATATTTATTCAACTTAAAATATACCTTGACATATGATTGTGCAGTGAACAATGACAGAAATGGAGCCATCTTACAATAGAGCCAAGTAGCCATTTCAGGAACTGCCCTGCGTGTTGTGGTTTCTTTGTCTTCTGTAATAGATCATTCCACCAACATTCCAAAAAGTTGGTATGGATTAGAATATCCTGATGAAGTTGGAATTTACTAGTGACTGAATTACTAACTAATCAATAAGGTACAAGTCTAGCTTTTTGCTTGGTGACTGAACTTCAATCCAGTCTATAAAATGCAAATCTCAGTGAGTATCAATATTTATTTAATTGAGCACCAATGAACTCCTTTATTTTTTAAAATCCAACTTACCTAATTTCTTTTATTTCTTTATAATATTCCTGAGACCCTCTCCTGCCAGGTGGGAGTGGGTTGTAACACTCTGGGCTTCTGCCTGAATCTGTACTTGCTGAATTATAATTCCTTTGATCCCAAATTAAGCTTTTTGTTTGATTATTGCCTTCTAGATTTTTACATTGATGGTGCCCTATGGCTTTAACATATTATAAATCTTAATAGAAATGTACAAAGAGCAAGTATTTATAGTTTGTATATAGAAAATATGGAGTTTTAAAGAAGGAAATAGATTGGTAACAGGTAAATTCTAAAACCTATTACTATAGGCATTCTTCAGCTTTATTCAGTATGTACATTTATAACTCTAATACCTGGCTGAATAAATTATTTATATAGCAATGTTTATTTGAAAAATATTGGTACATATAATTTAAAACTTTGCAGTGGCCTCCAGTTGTTTGAGTCCTTTCACCATCTAAGATTCATTCTACCTTGTCTTTCATTATTTCCACTCTGGGATAGAGACAAAAATCTGCTTTAGAGATAAAAAGGTGTCTAGTTATGAGAATGTCAAATACTTAAACTATTGGTGCTAAATCAATTTATAACATATGATCATATAATTGGCCTCATACAATGTAGAGCATTTTAAATGACATGTTTAGCAAAAGTGTTTCTGATGAACAGTTAGTTAATGAGAATAGGTTATAGCCATTCTGTAAATATCTCTTTAAGCAACAAAATATTCTGCTGTTTTAATTAAGTAATTTAATATTTCTTTATTTTATATTAAGATCTTTATAGCTATTCTGTTTATAGAACTGACATTGTATAGAGATGTCTATAAATATGAAATAAAGACAGAATCTTATAGAAAATGAAATAATTATTGATATTAGGAACAATTTTATGTTAACTTTTAATAAATTCATTAATTTTTTATTAGATTTAAAAATTTTTAAGATTCTGCACTTATTAAAGTACACTATGTGCTAAGTTCCATGCTAGTTTATAAGTATTCAGACTTTAAAGTTATTGTTCTTGACCTCTAGGAGTTCATAGAAATAAAAAAAACTAACAATATAATTGTAATCTAAATATTAAATGCTTTAAATGCAAATAACTAGGGAGGAATTCCTAAGTGAGTCTGGGAGGAGAGTCAATCAGAGAAAATATTTTGATGCAGATGATTGTTGAATTGATTATTTTATAATTTAATTTAAGGCTTTCAGGTGAGTTGGGTGGTAGGAAGAAAGTGGGTGATAATGAAAGGAAGTGCAGAAAAAGGGCCATGTTTCAGAAAAACCTAGAAATGTTGAAAATCATATAGAGAGAACTGCAAGAGACTGAATATGTTGAAACAAACTTTGTTGTAAGAAACTATCTGCAAAAAATCAGATATTGTTAGAACAAAAGTTAAATGTGAAAGATGAGAGTAAAGTGGTAGGGAGAGGTTTGCTATCCACAAGAAAGAAGTCTGAATATTTTAGTTAACTTAGAGTTATTGATGGATATTAATCAAAGGAATGACATGATGACATATATTTTAAGGAAGAGGGCTAGAAATTATTAATAGTGAAGGCAGAGAGTTAAGGTATAATAGAAATTCTATTGAGAAGAAAAGATATCTTGTACTAAGGTAACTTCTTTGGGGATGAAAGAAACGAGGCCAATATGAAAGGATTTGGGGAGTAGACTATCTAGACTGAATACCTTTAGTGAAAAAAAGAGAGAAGTCTTGGTGTCCAGCTTGGTTCATTGAGTGGATGTATATCATTCTCTAAAATTAGGAGCACAAGAGTAACACTGGATGAGGGGGTGTGGTGAAGACAGGTAATGAGTTTTATGCATGAAACGTGAAGATTATTAATAGAAAATTGGATATATATATATATATATATATATATATATATATATATATATATACATATATATGGCTCAAGAAAAGTACAACTTTAAGGATGTAAACTTTGGAGTCACCTTATGTTTTAATGTATATTACTGTATATTTCTCTTATTAGATAGGAGAAATTATGCTTCTGTGGGATTTTAAAATTGTCACCTACTCATTGTAAAATAGAATTTTAAAATATTTAATCAACATACTGAATGTCAAAGGCACACAAATAATTTAAAATCCTTTTATTTAGTTCATTTCCTTCTTTTTATTTTTATTAATAGGATGTTTATATGTTGTCTATTACTTAATAGTCAAGAAGACACATCCGCCTGACCAGGCAGTGGCACAGTGGAAAGAGCATCGGACTGGGATGCGGAAGACCCAGGTTCGAGACCCCGAGCTCGCCTGCTTGAGCACGGGCCCATCTGGCTTGAGCAAAAGCTCATCAGCTTGGACTCAAGGTTGCTGGGTCCAGCAAAGGGTGGCTTGGTCTGCTGAAGACCCGTGATCAAGGCACATGTGAGAAAGCAATCAATGAACAACTATGGTGTCACAACGGCAACAAAAAACTAATGATTGATGCTTCTCATTTCTCTCCGTTCCTGTCTGTCTGTCCCTATCTATCCCTCTCTGACTCTTTCTCTCTGTTCCTGTAAAAAAAAAAGAAGAAGACACATCCTATATTCTTATATTAAGAAGAAATTTAATATACACCATTATAATGAGGGCCTATAATATTTTAATATAACAGTGACTTAGAATTTTTAAAATTATTTTTAAACAAAACATAAGACATCTCATATATTTGAGGTTTTTGTCTTTTGGAATGAAAATTCAAAAGCACAACATGATATTGTGCTAAAAGTTTCTATTTATTTTGAGAAAATACAATTGCATAGCTAAGTAACAGAAAATACAATCAATTCTCACATCAATGTTCTCAAATAGAAAATTGCTGGTTTAGAAAAATGATTTCAAATTTAAATAATAATCTATCAACTCTCATAGTTATTTTTTCAAGTATCATATAGAAAAATAAACAAAAATATAGTAAATTATTTACTAGAGTCAACAATACTATTTTGTGAATAAAAAAGAAAGAATTAACAACATACATAGAATACTTGTTTGATTATGGTCATGTATTTCCTCAGTTCCGTTAGGTTAATTAGATTGCCTAGATTCTTTGAAAATCAGATCACAATGTGGATGAACAAACATATATCTCTGCGTTATGACTTTATATAACCTTTATTTACCCTCATATATATCCTCATAATTGAGATATTTTTGTCTACAGTCTACTTTGCTGAACCTCTAGGTATTTAATTGATAAACAAATGGAAAGCACTGATTTTTCAAGCCAGTTGAAAGATTTCTAAATTTTAATTAGCTATTAAAGTTAATTCCTACTGCTTCTCAATACTGCACCTTGCAGGTTGCTCCTTCCTAGTCATCACACTAATCGCTGCAGATGGGACTGTACTGATGACTGCAGTAAATGAAGTTGCCTTAGCCAGTTTCTGTGCCAGGGTAGGTCCCGACTCCCGTCTTTTCTTCCCCAAACCACCACAGCTTCACTCTCCTTGAGAATAATTCCCCTTGAGTATTAGGAATTCTGGGTGCTCTACTATGTTTAAATTTTTGTCATCCATACCTCAGCATTAAATAGTATTCCCTGCCATTTTTTTTCCAGATTGGCATGGTTATAAAACTTCAAAAGTAATAATGTTCCTATCCTACATGATGCTCCTCAACCCAACTAGATTGCCAAAAAAGAAACATTAACATGTAAAAAGTCACGGAGTTTGCTATGAAAAACATGCTAGAAAGTGGCTGGTTTTCTACAAAGGCTATAATGCCTAAATTTTAACAGTTTTCCTATATGCTATACTTCATTCTTTTTCCACAGTCCGGTCATCTTTATCTTCAGCCTATAGGAAACTCTAAGATCTGTCACTTCAGATGTTTACGTTCTGGAGTACATGCTTTAAAATAACTTAATTATCTTATGTTAAAGAAAGATCATTTAATTATGGCCTTTAAAAGTGATTCCCTGTTTTGAAAATTTTAATCATTCATACTTCTAGGAACACTTCTGTGACAGTTGAATTTCTGTGTTCTTTGCCGATATCAATTAGTAGTAACTTTTAGCAATGTGTTTCAAGGGATGACAATGCCTTTAATATAGGAAGGCCATATTAATATAAGAAGCCTCAAATTTAGGCAAAATATTCTAATAAATATTATAAAATCAAATAGCTATTCAATTATAGTAGTTTTAAAGTATTATGACATTTTATAGACCTCCACATAAAAAATTCATTCACCCATATATCTAATTTATGTTTGAAATTTTATTTATATCAAAAAGTAATGCAAATTAAGAACTCTCATCATTACACAGTTAAGACTTAAGCATATGAAAATAATTTTGAAAAGGACCTCTACTTCCAGATGTGTGAAAATAAAACTATGCTGTACTCTGAATAGTGAAGTGTAACTATATAAAATCTATAAAGAATGGCACTCACATACACACAGAATCATAAAAATGGGTCTATCTGCTTTACTTATGTTTGAAATGAATACTTTAAAAGCAGTCTCTGCTTGGATTTGTCTAGTATTTTATCTGTTATTCAGCCTGATATGTTAACTTTCTATTAGAAAAAAATTAAATAAAGGATCTATAATTATATATACTAATATTTGTTCTGAAGTATTTGCTTAAAAGTTAAAACTATAAAAGCTATATAGTCAATAGGTAATACTGTTGGTTGATAAATACAAATACATTTAACAAGTTAAATATTTACGCCCTCCTTGTGCTACCCGTTGTGTTCAATATTCTGTGAAGCCTCTGTCAATCTTAACAATCAGGATAATAGACTAGATGACTCCTTAGTCTTGTTTAGCTTTGAAGTTCTTTTGAGAGCTATAGAAAGTCCTTCTTCACAAGAAGCTTCTTCAGTTGCAGATAAGAACTGTTATCCATGTCTGTTCTCCACTAAAGGGAGAAGTTCAGAGTTTGAATGGTGCTAATGAAGCTCCTCGCTGTGCAACACAGAGCAGGCAATTTGAGGAGGTTGACATGAATGAATCTCTAAAACGAATGAGCACTTTGTCAAGCTGAATGTACTGTTCTTACATCATGTAGCACTCAGGGAGACTCTGCCTTTTCTTCTTCTGTCTGAAGGCAGCTCTTCTAACAAGCAAGTATAAAAATGGTAATGTGTTTTAATAATTTTTTAAAACTACATCAGTCTCCACGTTAATAAATATCACCCTCACCCAATAACCACCACCGTGTTAGTCTGAGTTTTTTTTTTTTTTAATTTCTGCTTTTATCTGATTAGAGAAAACAGCATACATCCATTTTTTCCCTACTTGGAGGAAAGCACCAAAATTTATCTATGTCTCATTCAGAGATTAGCCAATCTCTTTTCTTAAAAGTTAATTTAGAAAAAAAAAAATAACAGCAAAAACGAAAAACCAAAGAAACTGATGTAGTACATTTGTAGCTCTGCCTCGTGGTGCACAGACTTCTTGCTGCATTTGCATGTGACTGGTAATATTCCCTTAGATATAACATTGAATTTCCCCAGAGGTCTATGTCCTTTCCTGGTACCTGATCAGAAGTTGCATACTAAGATGCTGTATTGACCTTGGTCAAATATATGGAATGATAAACACAACTTTTACCACCTGTGCAAATTAGATGGCAAGTTTTATTAAAGTTGAATGTATTCTACAAGTTATTACATTCATTTTCAATAATATATTAAAATATATTCTGATCAACGTTGTATACTACATCAATGTGCTTTTGTGCTTTATTAATTACTGACTGAAAGTTGATGTTCGTCTCCTCAAGAGAGATCATTTTGCTATTTTATGCCAATCACAGAGCTAAATTACCAACAGCATCTTTGTTTTAATTCTAATTTTAGCATATTCAAAGATAAAACTGAGAATATATCAGATAAATAGAATACATTTTAATTCAATAAGGAAAAGGCCAGACATGTTTCTTTATGGGGAATAACTCCTTGATTTAAAGCAGAAGGAGGCCCTGGTCAGTTGGCTCAGTGGTAGAGTGTTGGCCCAGTGTGTGGAAATCCCAGGTTCGATTCTCAGTCAGGGAACACAGGAGTAGCACCCATCTGCTGCTCCACCCTTTCCCCTCTCATTTCTTTCTATCTCTCTCTTCCCCTCCCGCAGCCAATGCTCCATTGGAGCAAAGTTGGTCCAGGCGCTGAGGATGGTTCCATGGCCTCTGCCTCAGGTGCTAGAATGGCTCTGGTTGCAATGGAGCAGCTCTGCCCACTAGTGAGCATGCTGGGTGAATCCCGGCATGGCGCATATGGGAGGGAGTCAGTCTCTCTGCCTCCCTACTTCTCACTTCAGGAAAATAAAAATAAAAAAGAAAGAAAGAAAGAAAGAAAGCTGAAGAGGGTTGTAAGCTTTTGGTAAACCGTGCAAAGATTTTATATTGTGATTTGAACCCTGAATAATTGTGTAATATTCTTATCTCTTTTCAAATATGATTTATTTAAATTTTTTTATTTCTTTAAGAAACCTACCAGTTAACATTTATTAAAATAGCATTTTTAAGTGTGCATTTAAACACACATGAGATGGTTATAACCTTCACTCTAGATCACACTAGCTTTTTATAGAATACAACCTAAAGATAGGAGATTGAAATCATGTAAGTCTGAGGCCTCTTTCTCACCTATATTTCAGGTAATTCTGACATATAAGACTATGATTGAATAATTAGAGCACAAAATGATTAGTTTGCATGCTCCTTTACTTATATTTGACACTGGGGATATTATGGTAAATTATGGTTAAGCATTCTAAAATCTACCCAGTAATCCTCATGGATTACATGGTTTTGGAAGGTAAAGAAAAGAAGATTTGTGGAAATGAAAGACTTGGAGTGAGTGAGCTTTCAGGTTTTATACACAAGTTGTGAAAACAGTGCAGCTGGCTATCCTAGTTAATGTTATTATACCTTTAAAACTAAATATACTTTCCTAAATCTGATTCCATAGTCACTAAGCAAACTACTGATTGTCTGACACTCCACTTTGTTTCTTTGTTTGTATAGACCGTGTCTCCTCAGCTAGTGTGGCCAGCCCGTCACTTTTCTGATTATGAAGGGGCTGGAGGTTACAAAGTCACTTTGCTGAGACCTGTGAAAATAAGATGGTCAGAATGCAAATATAAGATATTACAGTTTGAAATACTAAAAACCGACTTTTTTAAACAGGCACTGAAATAAAAGTGGTATGAGAATCTACCTCAATAAGTGATGTTGCCTAAGGTTTTGGTGGTAGCACTTCAGTAGAGCCTTACTTGCTGTAGGAGTGTTTGGTGCTCACACTGTGATTTATTGTGAAATATATTAATTTATTTCTTCATTTATATTTCTCTTTATTTATTAAGTCAATATATAATTACTCCCTGCATTTTTATTTAATTAAGGGAGAAGCAGGTGGCAGGGAGGCAGAAGCAGATGCCTGCATGTGCCCTGACTGGGATCTACCCAGCAAGCCCCCTACCAGGGAATGCTCTGCCCATCCGCTGTTCCGTTGCTTGGCAACTGAGCTATTTCAGCACCTGAGGCAAGGCAATGGAGCCATCCTCAGCACCTGGGGCCAAATTGCTCTAACCATTCGAGCCATGGCTGTGTGTGTGTGTGTAGGGGCGGGAGGAGGAGATAGCGAGAGAGAGAGAGATAGAAAGAGAGGAAGGGGAGTGGGAGGATTGGAGAAGCAGATGGTCACTGCATCGGTGTGCCCTTACCAGAAATTGATCACAGGACTTCCAGATGCCAGTCCAATGCTCTACTGCTGAGCCAACCAGCCAGGGCCACTCCCTGCATTTTTGATCAAGGCACTTTGCTGGTCACTGGAAATACAAGGTTAGCTATAAATTGCAGGTCTTTCCTCGTGGAGTTTATAGTCTACCTATTATATTTGTAACATATGTAAGTATGTATTTTTATGACTTTTCCTCCATTCTTAATTTATATTGTAACCACAGTTCTACAAATATCTACAAATATCAAACTGTTTTAAAAACACTTTTTCTCAGTTTTTAAAGGCTAATGAATTACGTGCTAAAAACACACATTTCTAAAATTTAGAAATTTGCTAGAAGTTAACATTTTAATTAAAAATTTAATTTGAACTTGATATTTGATAAAATTTCTTTTTTTCACGTGTTAATTAACTTCAGTATCACTATTGACTAATTATTTATAGTAACTAAATTCCATGAGCTTTTTTTCTTTGAAATCTTGAAAACTTTCACTAATATATTTAATAAACAGAAAGATATTACTACATATTATGCAAATTATTTTTATCAAATAGTTTCCAGATGCTAGAATTAATAACACTATTTTATGTATATTTTGAGTGGCTTTAAATGCTTTTTGAGGTACTCAAATTAATCTTTATTAATAATGTGTCGAGCAGAACGGTATTGGTTACAGAGGCAAGGCTGCCAGGTGCCAGCATGACTGCAATGTACCATTCAGAATAGTCAGCACTGATGGCCACTGGGAGATTTCCAGATGATTGGAGACTATGAACCCAATTGACTTTTGAGACTTAAAAGAAGTGCTATAGGAATGACTGAGCTAGTCTCATGAATTACTTCTGCTATGTTCTATATTGTAATTTTTGTTCAAAAGAATATTTTCAGACTAAAGTCAACCAAGATCTCAAATGAAATGAGAAAATTAGAATTGCACATACTTTTTTTGTATAGGCATGTTTCAGAAATAGGTTCTAAAGTAGATAAATAGCTACTTTTTGGTGTGAGCCATCATGGTACATAAACTTTGGTGGAAACACAAACTCTATAGACAACCTAGTTGTACTTTTTCTTTGAATATGAAATATTGAATTTAGAATGTTGACCTTTAGAAAGTATTAGCTTTATGTCATCAAAATTGAGCAAATGTGTATTAGGAAAGGTTATCTCTTGTCAGTGTCATTTCATTATATTATCAAATACTTATGGTCTGTTTATTATTTAAGAAGAGTCACCATCAAAATATTCTTTTCAGAATTTAAAGACATAATAAACTAATATATTTTAAAAACTCAGCTTTCTTATAATAATATGAAAATATAAATAGTCTAATGATTATTGAGTAAAGGAGGGACAATTATTAAGGAAATATTTCTGGAAGGCTGAATGAGAATTGCACATGTTTTCTTACTTACTACTTAAAGATCAACTATAGGTGGTGTAATTACAAATTATTTCTAGACTTATAAATAAATTATTGGCTAAAAATTCACCCTTAAATTTTGTTTCTCTTTACATTTTTTCAATTCAACTTAATTTTGTAGAAAACATTGGAAAAATGAATAATTATAGTTTCTAAGCTAATTCTCTTTCCCCCATCTCTCCATCCAGATAGCTGGCTTGCTAGATAGCTAGATCTGCAAAGTGGAGACAGAAAGCAATAGTGTGATTCCAGCCTGAGCCTGAAGGGCTGAGGAGCAGGAGAGCCGACAGCATAAGTTCCAATGTGAGTCTAAGACTGAGGGCAGGATAAAAATACCCTGTCCCCGCTCAAAGACAGTCAGGCAAGAAAGGGAATTCTGCCTTATTCAGCCTTTTGCTCTGTTTAGGTGTTGAACAGGTTGGATGAGGCCCACCCATGTTGAGGTGGGCAATCAGCTTTATTCAATTTGCCAATTCAAATGTTAGTCTCAACCAGAAATCCACAGATACAATGTTTAATCAAATATCTGGGTACCCTGTGACCCCGTCAAGGTGACACATAAAATTAACCATCACAAATCCTACACACACACACACACACACACACACACACACACACACACACACACCAGTTTGAATTTGTAATATTCTAGTTTGCTGTTTTTCCCTTAGGACTATAGAATCTTGAGGATTATCTAAGTTTTCAGTTATGGATTCTCAGTACGTTCTTTTTCCCTTCCATTTCCCTAAGTGTCTCAGAACCATCAAGTCTAGAGTTAGCCTGACCAGGCAGTGGTGCAGTGGATAGGGTATCGGACTGGGATGCAGAGGATCTAGGTTCAAGACCCCGAAGTCGCCAGCTTGAGTGTGGGCTCATCGGGTTTGAGCAAAGCTTGCCAGCTTGAACCCAAGGTCGCTGGCTCCAGCAAGGAGTTACTCAGTCTGCTGAAGGCCCGCGGTCAAGGCACATATGAGAAAGCAATCAATGAACAACTAAGGTGTTGCAATGAAAAACTGATGATTGATGCTTCTCATCTCTCTCCGTTCCTGTCTGTCTGTTCCTATCTATCCCTCTCTCTGACTCTCTTTCTGTCCCTGTAAAAAAAAAAAAAAGACTAGAGTTAATTTTGCCTTATTGCTATGAAGGCTTTGAACATCTAGGTGAGCTCTGCGGAGACATTCCTCATCTATTTGCTTAACAAATATTTGTTGAGTTCTTCAAACTCCAAGCACTGTGGTAGGCACTGGATCTGCCTCATCTGGAAGTATAGATAATTTGTCCTTTCAAAGCTAAGTATTTTCAGTTATCAACTTTATACACCCACTTGTTGATATAATTTACTTTTGATTACAGTATAGTAAACAAAAATAATAATGTACTCTTGATGGAAGTACAAGTTGTCTGGAGAACATTTTGGAAGTAGTTAGTGAAATTAATCATGCATATACCTTGGGTTCCAAATATTGAATTTTAACCCCAGAAAAAGTTTTACACAAGTGCAAACACTCTCTGCTGGCTAGGCAACTGTTTGAAACTTTAAACGCACCTTAAATATCTTGAAAAGCTTTTTAGATATGGTGTAGAGGATTTCAATCTATTTTTTATGGCTTTATTTGACTTAAATTAAATGTTTAGTAAATAATATTATGAAGTATGTCTCCTATTTTATTTACTTCACTGATAGATACACCATTAACGACCCATTTTATAAGGAGATTTACTATGTAAATTAGTAATAGAATTCCCACAAGAAATAGAACTTTTCACCAACAAACACATTTTGTAATTCACACTTATCTTATTATATTAGGTAATGATACATGGTAACATAAAAATATGTAAGTAAGGAAACACTAGGATTATGTTAGAGATGGAGAGAGATCTTTTGTTACATATTTTTAACATTTTATAATTCAAACCAAGGATTTAATTTTCTTTTACATTTAAAAATAAATTTTCCTACTTTGGTTCATAGAAAGCCACCCATTTTAAGAGTGCTTTTTAGGATGTTTTCCAGAAACAATAATTTGTATGAGTGGAACTCTGAAAGCAAAGAAGCAATAGCTTGATGATGTAATAATAATGACAGTAGTAATAAGAATTGCAGTGCTTTATATAAAAACATTAGAATATGTTTATTGACCTCAAAACTTGTTTGTGTAGATTATAGTTTTGGCTGATTCATCTATATTTAATACCTACAGCAAAGCAGAGTGAGAGTTTGAAGCAACTGATGAGTATTTCCATCTAAAATTTCATACCTCTCATCTTTAGTTTATATATGAATTTGCCTTTATTTTTTTAAGTGAGGGAGAAAGAGACAGAGAGACAGATACAAACAGACAGGAAGGGAGAAAGATGAGAAGCATCAATTCATAGTTGCACCACCTTAGTTGTTCATTGATTGTTTTCTTATATGTTCCTTGAGCAAAGGGCTGAGCCATTGACCCCTTACTCAAACCAGCGATGTTGGGCTCAAGCTGGTGACCATGGGGTCATATCTATGATCCAATACTCAGCCTGGCAACCTCGTGCTCAAACTGGTGATCCTGCCTTCAAGCTGAATGAGCCCACACTCAAGTTGGCAACCTCGGGGTTTCAAACCTGGGTCCTCAGTGTCTCAGGTCTACACTCTATCCACTGTGCCATGATCAGTCAGGCTGCCTTTATTTTTTATTAATTAACACACATATATTAAGTACCTAAGTAATAGGTATTCAAATAATGTTCAAAGAGGGACTATCAAGATTAATATATTTTGTACATAAGTATTAAACATCTGACATTTTAAATGCCTTAAGATCATTGATTTTTTTATTCTTAGCATTATATCTAGTCTTAACTTAATTGATTTCCAAATATTTATATTCAACCATGACACCTCCTCTGTATATTAACTGCTACTGTCCATTATTCCTTCAATATTCAAAAGGCATTTCCAACTCAGACAGATATAACCCTCCAAGTCTGCTTCTTTCTTATTTCAGTTAGTGTACTAACTCCATTTCCACAGTTACTTCATTCAAAATCTTGGAATCGTTCTTGAATGTCCTCTTTCTTCTATACCATATATTTCATTAGGGAAACCTGGTGGTTTCCTTCAGATTATATACATCTGACCAATATTTACCACCCTCATTTTAACCACTTAGAGTTCAAAATATCATTCTGTATTACCTAGATTATTGCTGTAGCCTCCAACCTGGTCTTTCTGTTTACACTTTTGTTCCCCTTCCACCTCAGCCAGCTCTCTTCTCAAAAAAGTAGCCAGAGTGATTCACATTAAAATGTTAACCTTCTGGCCTGACCTGTGGTAACACAGTGGATAAAGCGTCGACCAGGGAACACTGAGGTCGCCAGTTTAAAACCCTGCACTGGTCTGGTCAAGGCACATATGGGAGTTGATGCTTCCAGCTCCTCCCCCCTTTCTCTCTTCTCTCTCTCTCTCTCTCTCTCTCTCTCTCTCTCTCTCTCTCTCTCTCTCTCACTCTGTGTCTCCTCTCTAAAATGAATTTAAAAAATGTTAACCTTCTGCTAAAAAACCCATTGGCCTTTTATTCAACTTAAAACAAAAGTCAAAGTAATTTCTTCTAAAGACCAAAAAGACGTTACCTGATTTTAAGCACTGTTACCTCGCCTCCTGAAACCCTACTCCTTGCTCACTCTACCCCAGCTATACTGGTCTCCTTGTCTTGCTTTGAATACATCAGGTCATTTCTTTCTCAGGGTCTTTGCAAATTGCTATTCCTGCTGCCTGGAACCATCTTCCCTCAAATGTCTGCATAGTTTTCTGTATTGCCTATCTTAGGTCCTATGTATATGACAGCTTCTCAATGAGGCCTTTCTTATCAAAATATTATAAAAATTCTCTGATGATTTCTGGTTATCTTTTCCAGTTTTGTTTTCTCAACATGTATTTTGTTTTTAATTTTTTATTTATTGCTTTTAGAGAGAGAGGAATGATGAGAGAGAGAGAGAGACAGGAACATCGGTCTGTTCCTATATGTGCCATGACCATGTATTAAACCAGCGAGCTCTATGCTTTGGGACAATGCCCTAACCAGCCAAGACATCCGGCCAGGGCTCTACACGTATTTCTATCTAGGTTTTTATTTTCTGCCTTCTCTCTGGAATACATCTTCTATGAAGGCAGGAATTTTTACCTCTTCGTTTTCAATGCTGTATCTCCAGTGTTTCATAAATAGTATGATAGATGCTCAGTAATATCTGATGGATGCATGAATAGTTCTTCCTATTCTTCCTCTTATAGAGAGAAAATTTTGGATTGGGTGAAAGAGCATTGCTTCATACCAACTCAGAATAGCACAAAGGTTCTAAATAGAAAGTTTGAAGTTATGATGAATCCCATCTCTCAATCTCTTTTTATACAGTGTGGTCAGAGACTAATAGCTCTTCTAGCTTTGGGAACAGAATAGCAACCCTCTTTAAAATCCCACCCACGTATTTTGTTGTAAGAATATTCTGAATACAATGAATGGTAAATAGTGTTTCCAAAACTACTTAGTTACTGAAATCTACTTGACTGAGTATATCTATGGGATGGGAGAATAAGTCTTATGGACTTATTAAATCTAGCTATGTTTTGCCAACACAAAATGACAGTTCTCAGCATTCATTAGAATTTTTAATGCCTTGCGAGGGGTTAATTAAATTAGGATTCATGCATCTGCATTTTTATAACACATTTCATTTAGAGCAATGCAAAATTCATAGTAAGATACATAGCATCTCTCTTTTCCCATCTTAAACTGCACCTCTCAGTGCTAACACCAGAAGACAATCGTTGAATTGAATCAATAGGCCCCAGTCAATCTGAAGCAGAAAGAGTGGATGTGATTTACGGTATTTACGTTCTTCTCAATTCACCTGTTAATACCTGGCCTTTTGCAGATATCTTACTTTTTCTCTCATCAGTTCTCTGGGGGCATTAGAGGGTGAATACCCATCACAAGAGCCCTGTTATTTTCTTTGGAAAATGATGCTGATTTCTTGAGATCAGAGTAAGTAGTATATTCATCTGCTTGATCACAAAGACTGGGAATAGCTCCAGGTAGGTCATTACATAAATTTGACATTTATATTTTTAAAAGGTCTACTGTTCTTTTACTTTGCCTGTGAAAGTTTCTTACTGTGCTTTCATAGCTCATTTTGGGACATTAAATAGCACTCTCAGTGTGTAATTTATGCTACTAGCAAAGAGAACTAATGGTTAAAATTATGTTTGAAAACACAATTCAGAAATTATTGACAGTGAGTTCCATAACATTTTACTTAATGGTGGAATAAAGAATAAGGAAGAGAATCAGTCTTTCTTTTGAATTTCTCATTGTTAAGGACTATGCTAAGTGATTTTATAAATTTACATTAATTCTTAAAATATTTCTTCAACATTAGTATTATTAAACCATTTTACTGATTAATAACCTGAGAGCCTTCAAGTGATTTATTTCTCCAAGATTTAGTTGATAGATGTAATCTTCAAATGTGTATGGAACACCTACCATGGGAGTTATTCTATGAGATGATACAGGTGATAAACATAGCTGCAGTCTTCATGATTTGCCAGGTGAGAAAAACCCACCAGTGGAAATGCCAAGATTCTTATTAAGAGTAAATAGTGTATTTGGATTTTTGAGATTTTGTTCATTGGAGCTCTGTTTTAAAACAAACTTTATTTTGCAAGTGTAGACATGATACTCTACTAACAAAATAATCTTATAATTTTACTTAAGTGATTTACTGTAGTCTTAACATTACAAAATATTGCTTGAATTGTGTAAGTGGCTGCAGTTATGCATTCAAGAATACAGAATTAGAATAGAGCTGTAGAGAATAAACTACATGTCCTGTTATGTGGCTTACAAAATGATTGTTACTGTGTGCAGTTATCACAATAACTATGGATTTACAGTATTGTCTTTTTGCCATGGTTTCACTTTCCATGGTTTTGGTTACCCATCAGCAACCTCCAGAAGTAAATAATTTCTAAATTAAGTTGTGTGCTGTTCTAAGTAGGGTGATGAAATCTTGCACCACCCTTCTGTTTCTCTTATGATGTAAATCATTCCTTTGTTCGGAGTATCTGTGCCATGTACACTATCTGTCACTTAGCAGCCATCTTGGTTATCAGATGGACTGTCATAGTATCACAATGCTGTATTCAAATGAACCTTATTTTACTTAATAATGGCCCCAGTACACATGAATAATTATGCTGGTCATTCAGTTATGCCAAAAAGAAGTCATAAAATGCTTCCTTTAAGTAAAAATGTGTGTATGTATACAGGAAAAACTCTTAAGTTAATATAGTGTTGGTACTATCAGTGGTGTCGGGCTTCTACTGAGGGTCTTGGAATGTATCCCTAGCAGATAAAGGGGAACAATGGTAGTGCCTTTACCTCTGAGGAAACCTGAGATCAATCTGGTTAATGGATGCTCAGACACACAGTAGTAAGTGGCAGAGTGAGGATTCATCCCACTTCCACTAGTGCCTTTTTCAGAGCTCTTTTCAAGACACCCAAAGACTGTGAGAGTATGTGAACTCACTTTCTGATTTTCTGTGTGTAGAGAGAAATATCTTCCAGCAAATTGTTCTGTCTAATTTAAATGCATAATTAAGCATACTATAGTATAAATTAATGTGTTGGCACAGTTAACTATTTCTTATTTACTGTTCTATCCCTACGAAATCTGCTGCTCTGCAGGAGACTTTAAATGGACACATACCATTAACTTCCATAACCAAGAGGTGGGGGAGCACACAGAGCAGTGAGGATAGCTTTTAGGCACCCTGAAAGGATGTCACCGCAAACACAAGAGAACAGTGATCATGCAAGAAGGGTGGCAGAAGGGGTATCCGGAAGATAGTCTTGCTTACTTCTCCTCAAAATGTGATCTGCTTCAGCATTATTAGACATGCAGATTCCTGAGATATAGTCCAAACTGCTGAATTTGAATCTTGCATCAGGATTTCACATGTGCCATTTGTAAAAGCTTCCTTGGGGATTTTATTTTTTTTATTCAAGCACATTAAATATTAGGGCTCTGAAAATCTAGTTGATTCTGAGTCAATATGCTTTTGTATTATTTATAAATTTAATTTAATAGGGTGATATTGATCAGTAAGAGGACATAGATTGCAAGTCAACATCTCTATAGCATTTGAACAGTTGATTGTGTTCTGTGCCCACGAAGTCTAATCATTTTCTGTCACTGTGTATTTGTCCCCCTTTACTCCCTTCCCCCCTCAATTCCTCTCCCTCTGATTGTTCAGGTGCATTTTCTGCACTAGTGTACTATTGCTAATTTAAGCAAACTGGAATTTACAGAGAGCTCTAAAAATCTAATTGAGTCAGAAGAAGCAGCATTAGGAACAGGAAGGAACTCAGTTGATCTTTAGGGTCTAGGAAACACACTACAACATGAACAATTTGTCCAGGACATTGTAGCCCCAACTGGAGGGACACCAATCATTTTGTGTTTTTTTCCTGCCAGGTGTAGCACAGGTTAGGAGAGGCCTCCAGGTCCAGTAGGTAGCTGGGCCTCTACAGAACATGCTGAATCCAGTAGGAAAAAGATCATTCCAGTATGGAACTGGATACAATTAAAAAAGGGAATTAATGCTGAGTAGTTCAAACACAACTGTGCTTTCTATAGTACATAGAAGTTTAGTTTCACTATTGACAGAAGCCTAAGATTGCATTCTGTAGGCAACCCTAGTAAGATATAGTCTGGAAGGTGCATCCACTCATAGGAAAAACAGACATTCTAATGCCCTCATGTGACCATGAGTGCCAGACTGTAACAGGTCTCAGTCCAACCTAGCTCAGCCCTTTGCTGGTACTTTGTCACACACCTTTTCCTGGTGCACACCTGATTATTTCCCTACCCTCACCACAAGGGAGTCTGTCAAATTTTAAGCTATAGCCCCTTAGTTTGATTAATTCAATAATGTTTTGTTGTAAAAAAGATAGCAGAGATAAATCACCTTTTCTATGGATTAGCACCCACTTTGGTTATTGATTGGAGTTTAATAATTCAAATATCTATAACCACTATGCCATCAGATGTCCCTTGTCTGCCCTCTGCCTTAACATCCCTCTACCTGGAACACTCCTCCAGATCATCGAAGTTTTGGCTTCTTTTTAGCATTAACACTTCAACTCAAATGAAATTTTCTCAAAAAGCCCTTTTCAACAATCAAATCTCCATAGTCTTCCTCACCCTGGCTCCCGCTTACCACCCTGCCCTTACAGCCTGATCGCTCCCTCATGTATGACCACGTTTCCTTCATAGCATTCTTCATTATTTGAGATCATGTATTGGTGCATTGGTGTCCTTGTCTAATATGTATTGGTATAATCACCCCCCTCTCCACTCCATACACCCTAAGATAAATTGGAAAGCATGCCTTCCTCACCTTGGAATGCCTAAGACTCATTTATTTAGAGTAGGACTTAATGCGTGCATGTTTTGTCTGGACTACATAGACCTCATAATGTCATTCTCCTTGGCAGGGGCATAGAAGGCCCTTCTTTCCACCCTATCATTTACTGCCTGTCGCCATTCACCCCGTGGCTTAAACACACCTCGTGCTCTAGAGTTTGCTGAATCTGCTATGTATGTTCTTCTGGTGTCCATGAGGATTTCTGGTTTTGTTTGTTTTTTTTTGCCTCACAACAAACTTAAAGGGGAGAGAGAAAGTTCACAGAGTGGACTGGGTTGTTAGATCTTTTGACACTCCATGATTTGTTTCTTTTGCTAATTTTTATTTTATTTTTGCTAAATATCTTCTCCAGAATTCCTTGCTTTTCCTTGATGAGAATTTAACTATGCCTGTCCTGTACAAATCAGTAATTTAAATGCAATTATTTGCTGAGTAACGCTTTCTAATAATGATAGGTGGCCCACTTTAACAATGTTAAGCATTTTATTTTAAAACAAGCAGTTTTTCTGAATGTAACCATTTTAAAGGAACTTAAATTTACTTTTAAACTATAAGTGGAAAATGTAAGTTAGTTTTTCCACAATTCAAGTGTTTAAATTTTAACCAATAATTAGGAAAAATGAAAGGCATTAGACCTGAAGCATTATAAGTCATGTTGATTAGAGTAGTAACTACAATTTTATTGTCAAATATAATTATATATAACTATGAATATATATGCAATATTAAATTCATATGTAGATGTTTTACAAATAATAAATATATATTTAATTGAATATAATTTTATTTGATTTTTGTTTACAATAGTTCCATTAGACCCTGCAGGTAAATTCTAGTGCCTTGAAATTCAAATACAACAAGGTTTTTACATTCAAATCCATGGGTCCTCTTTCAAGAGACTCTGTAAGCTCATTCTGAACTATTTGAACAATTGAAAAATGTCACTCTCTATTGATTTATACCAAGTTTGATTTGTCTTTTTTAAAAATTAAAAGTATTAATATTTACCTTTAGTTTAAGAAGAGAAGCTAGTAAGCTTGCTTGGCTAATTTTATTGAAATATAATTTGAAATATGGTTAGGATTTTGATAGCAAAAATAAGAGATCTTAGATTTATTATTTATTTTAAAAATTAAATTAATGATAAATATTTAAATTGTTCTTCATCTGTGAGTCAATGAGTTCTGATTATGGGTGATCATGGTTTTCCAGTGGTAATACTATGAAAAGTTTAGGGTTTTATTTTTCTTTTTTGTGTGTGTTATAATTCTTTTATGATTTCTTTCTTTTTATTTTTCTTTGACAAAGACAGAGAGAGGGACAGATAAGGACAGACAGAGAGAAAGAGAGATGAGAAGCATCAATTCTGCATTGAAGCTCCTTAGTTGTTCAGTGATTGCTTTCTTTCTTTTATAATTCTTATGCATCTATAAAATTTAAGAGATTAATAAGCATAGATTAAATAGGTTACTTTTAGATTATTGGCTACTAACATAATATTTAAACTCGATTTATCACATTTAGAAGATAATTTCATCAAATGTTACTTATTAAATTTTAAGATAATTTGCTTTTCTCTGAGAATAACACAAAGTATATATTATTTATATTCTACAGTTATTAATGTAAAATTATTGAAAATGAAACAATTAGTGTAGAACTTTTACACTTCAGTTCATGGGATTAGAATCTTATAGTGAAAATAAAATATTATGACATTTCCAATTATTTTAAAGAAATGTACATATTAAAATTAAAGTAATTATTATAATCAGGAATAAAGTTGAGGGCATTTTTGGTAATTTTGAGTTAGAAAATAACCAAATGTGTTAACTTTATTATTTAAAATACAAGTTTTATTACTTATATGTAATATGTGAATGTTTATTAGTATATTTGATTTATAAGATACAATATATTTTATTTATTAGTAACCTAATATTTAAAAAGAGTTTTATTTTTATATTTAAGTCATTCAAGTTAGAGAAAGACACTCTGTAATCGTAAGCCCTTAGATTTTACTATCTATCTGGCGAACTGCAACACATTCTGAAAAGATTAATCACAATGCAAACAATATGCTTTTTAAATTAGGTAGATATTATATATAAATATCCATCTATTTTTAGAAAAGAGGTGCTGTTTTATTAGAAGTGGTTACTGTTAGTTTGACTGTTGTGAAAACCTTCATTTTAGATGGAAGATTTTTAATGGGCATGGAATATTTTTCAATATCAAGAAGCAGAATGTTGATGGATGAGACTTTCAAGGAAGAGTTGAGAGAGGGAAACAGAAGAAGAAATAGAAACAGTCCAGGAAACAGGGGATGTGAATCTGAGCAGAGAAAATGAGTTGTGTACAGAATAGTGAGGTATATTAGAAAATGTTTTAGGGAATTCTGAAGAGTTTAAATATTGTGACTATATATTTTAGCATGGTAGGTCATTTAAAGTTTTTTAAATCTTTGGAAGATCTTTAGGATAGAAAGATTGTATATGTTCATTTTCAAAGTGCATCCACAGATGAACCTCCTCATAAAATCATCTGGGGAGTGGCTAAAAAAATGCCTATTCAATGTCAAAAAAACCCAACCTTTTGACTCAGTAAGTCTCAGAAACATACCAGGACTCTGCATTTGTAGCAAGATGTCTATTTCTTATTTCACAGTGAGGTCCCAGAGCTCCTGGAGGTAAGACCAGAGCCAGAAGAACTTTACTTTGGGGCTACTAAAGCCCCAGTATCTCATGCCCCTCTCTTGGATTCCTCTTCAAATGTGGATCATCTCAAACATTCAAACTGAATACACTTGAAGTATTGGAGATAATTCTGTTTTTCTGTGCTAAATCTGAAATCAGAAACTGTGGTTCTTTCCCAATCTGTGTTCAGAGTCTAGACCCTCAAAAAACATTATTGGTCACCTTTATTTAATTGTCACCATATTAATCTGGATTATTGGGTGTATTAATTAGAATCCATGGAATATGCAAAGTCAGCAATTTCATTTCTGTAATTATAGGAGAAATTTTATATTTGTGTGTCTGTGTGACCAAGTTAAGAGTTTCACTTGGTATTTATTTTCAGGGTTTTATTTTAAATTTTAAAGCTTTAAAGGTGTAAGTCCAAAGCAACATTCAAGAAAAGAAATGCAGCCCTCATATTTTTAACTACTAATGTATCAATATGAATCATTTGTATAATGTCATGTGTTAATTAGTGAAGCACATATGGAATGTGTGTGATGAGTAATAAAGGCTTTAATTTGTTGTTCAAGTGTTTGTAAATACTTTTTCTTTATTATCTGTACTTTGTAAAATTAAATCAGTGATCCTTGGTATTTACCCAAAGGAGTAGGATACTAGATTTAAATGAAAACTTACACATAAATGTTTACTTATACTTGCCAAAACATGGAAGAAACCTAGATGTCCTTCATTGGTTGAGTGGATTAGAGAAAAGTGGTACACCCAGACGATGGGATATTACTTAGCACTACAGAAAGAGCTATGCAGCCATTGAAAGACATTGAAGAACCTTATATTTGTATTGCTAAGTGAAAGAAGTCAATCTAAAAAAGCTTCTTTCAACATGCTCTATGATTTCAACTTTATGACATTTTAGAAAAGGCAAATCTATGGAGATGGTAATAAGATCAGTGGTTGCTAGGAGTTAGGCAAGGGACAGATAACCATAAAGGATGTTTAAGGCAATGAAAACATTCTGCATGATACCATGATGATGGATCTATATCATTATACATTTGTCTAAATCCATAGAATGTATAACCAAGAGTGAACTGTAATGGGGATGATGAGGTACCACTCTAGGCTTATCCGTTGTACCACTCTAGTAGGGGTTCTTGTTAATGGGAAAAGCTGTGCATGTGAAGGGGCATGGGATATATGGGAAATCTCTACTCCTTTTAATTTTAATGTGAAACTAAAGCTACTCTAAAAAACAGTCTTTAAAAAATCAAATGTCTTCCATTATCTAGGTGTGGATATTCAACATGCAAAGTGTCTGTACCCTATAAATGATGAGTATAAGGCTGTCATGAGAGATGTCATGTGAAGTCGAATGCAGAATTGGTTTACTCTATGAATTGATTGCTCATGTAAAATTAGTTTCTAATGCTGCTAATGCTTAAGATATAAACCTATCTGAACTGTTTTTACTCATAATGCTTCTGACACCAAACATGTGAGTTTATTTTTTTTTTCCTTCACATTAACCAGTTTTTAAACTTTCTGGACCACTTGTTGGCCTACAATTTAATTCAGTTCTGACACTGACTATCCAGATTTAGCACAGACCTCAAAGGGTGAGGGGCTCAGTCTCATAAGACAGCCCCCACTTCAGGTGCCAGATGGCACCTATAGTTCTGACCAATGGGCTACAAGTTCAGGGGGTCCTTACCAGCCCCTCCTTGGGTTATAATTTGCTAGAGCAACTCACAGAATGAAAGCGTTTTACTTAATGTTGCTTATTCTTGTGGGGTATTTTAAAGAATAAATTGGAGAGATTCATAGGGTATGTATGGTATGTGGGAAGGGGTATGGCCTCCCAAACCCTTTTCAGGCTTGCCACCCTCCTACAGCCTTGATATGTTCATGACTGAGAAGCTCTCTGGACCACACTGTTTAGAGGTTTCTATGGAGATTTCACTATGCCAGCATAATTGGTTAAATCCTTAGTCATTGGTGATTGGTTCAATCTCCAGCCCCCTTACCTCTGCAGAGATCTGGTATGGAGCTAAAAGTTCCAGTCCTCTAATCATGCCTTGGTCCTTCTGACCATTCCCTTGCAAGGGGCCCCCGACACCAGTCATCCCATTAGCATACAAAGGACACTCAGCACCCTAGGGACTTCCAGGAGATTTAGGAGCAGTGTGCTAGCAAGCTGGGATAAAGACCAAATAAATATTCCTTATTGCATCGCAACCCACAACTTACTTTTCTTTTTAAAAAATGAAACAATTACTGGTTTATTATGTGTATAAAACTTTTTTACTATCTTGTCACTAAATTGAAGGTAAGATTTTATGATTTTGCTTCAATTGTGAATTCTGAATTCTGTTGTAATAGATAAAATAAATATAGACAAGCAATATATTAGAGGACTCTGGAAAATATTCATGAAGCATCCACCTTAGACTAATGAGAAGTAGCCAGGGTTTTCTCATTAGTATTCTACTTTTACATGATGTGTCTGTTTGGTATCATGCTCTTTTGTTCCATTGTCTGAATCTAAAGAAATAGTAGTTTTTTTTTTACTAAAAAATTAAACTAGACTCCTTGTTTTACGGAGAATGTCCATTTATTTGATATACTTTGATAAATAATTTAAATAGATGAAAAGGCAGATTGTTCTAGTAATAAATTTTTAACCAGGAGTAGGTTAGGTACTTTGAAAAGCTACAAGCCATATTGGTTAATATTTAAAAACTGACAAAAAATTATAAAAGATGTGCTAATCATAATATAAGAATTATCAGAGTAAACAAAAGTGAATCTACCCCTATTTCAGTCGTAACTGTCTCTCAGTATTCAAGTTCTGTAACAATGAATTTACTCTCTAATGTGACTCTTAGGCATTTTTAGTCTATTACCAATGGATTAGCCAGCATCATTCCTTCATGGTACATACTGAACAATGTAATAAACTAGTAAAATTAAAAGGCACTTTATTAGATTAATTATGTGAGACTTCATTAGTAATTAAACTACGATAAAAACATATTTACACCAATTTAAGAAAAATGCTTTCTTTGTATCTTTGAATTTTTCTTTAATATCTAAAAACCTTGTAGAAGATGAAATAGAGGAAAAACATCTGCATTCTGGGCTTTGATTATCAGCATTCTAAATTACAAATGCTTGTACTTGAACAAATTATATTATGGTAATTTTTTTCTTTAAAGGGAGAATATCAATGGTGGGAGAATAATACAGGCTCTTTATCATCATCTGTGAAAAAGTAAAATAACAATAAAGCCCATTTAGGAGACACATTAATCTCCCATGTGACTGCGGAGGCAAGCTGAATTTTAAAAAGCATCTTCAAAAATTATTTGAAACACATTTCCTCTGTTCTCTAAGACTATATCTTTTACATTCTTTAAAAGTGTTAAGACTATTAGACTAAGGTAATGCTAAATAGAAAAGTTTGGCGATAATTTCCTTCCTGGGGCCTGGGAAAGAAAGACTGACAAATGTCAGTAGAGGAGTAGTTCATTTCAATGACAGAAGTCCTGTCTTCCTTTTGTACGTTCTTATGTTAGAACACTGACTGGTTAAGTGACAGAGCTGGGATTTGAACCCAGGTTTGTCTGAATCGAGTGCCCACACCTTTGACCACAATACCTTGATATAGTACATACAAAAGGATTTTGCTGAATCAGAAAACAAGAGTTTAAATCCCCACTCTATTCTTACCAGCTGCATAGTCGTGGACAAGTTGCTTTAACTCTGTGTCTCAGTTTTTCAGCACTAAATGGAGATTATAATAAATAATAACAATAGTACTCACCTAATAAGCTTGTGATAAGGTTAAATGAATTAATACACTTAAAGCTCTCAGAATGATTGACAGAACACAGGAAGTGCCTAAGTAATTTAGCAAGGAGACTAAAGTAGTTACCTAGAGGTATGTTCGTCATCAATTTTAAAAGTACTTTCTGGGAATTTATATTGTTCATGATTACATATTCTTTTTAAAAATAAATTTATTGTCACTTGAGTACAAGTTCAAGTGTGTATGTGGGGGTTGTACTTTTTTTGAACTCTTTATTATTTGAGAAACAAGTAAGTATACATTCCAATTGAGAAACAAGGTTGTCTTTCTATATCTCAGGAGCAGCCCAGTGTGTTCCACTATGAGCCATGGAACTTACTGGTGTTGTGCCAGTAATATGCTGCCTGGAGGTTTGCACTCAGCTCTGTGGCATTATTCTGGTCTCATTTTCCTGGCACATCCCGGACACCAAGCTCACACTTCACCACCATCATCATCATTCTCATCATTCTCTGTCCCATTGCTGGGTATTAGTTTCTTCTATCATTTACTGTAAATGACATTCTCATTCACCATAAATGGATGTTTATTACTTGCTTATTACACTGGGGAACAATTTTTTTTTTCATTTTCAATTGCATGAGGTTTTAGAACTGTTTCTATATAAAACTGTATCACTGATGGCAAATCTGAAACCTGTTTTTCAGTGCATGCTCTAGTTTGTATGCAATTATAATTTCTTTTTGTTACAGTTAATGGCATGCATTGGTTTTTAAATCAGAGTTAAAGGGCAACGACTCTTGGATTGAACATAACCACAAGGCAATTAATGTTTTATAAACATCACTTTTACATAATTGTAGTTGTTCTTAAATGTACAATATTATTATCTGATAAAAACACCCTCTTCTTTTATTTTAAGATTGAATCACAGCTCCTTCAAGTAGTCCTAAATGTAAGAATGGTCCTGACACCTTCTGTTCTATATGTGGTTACATACTTCAACGTCAAAGGTGCAATATTTCATCATTTGTGACATGTGCATATATTGCCTCTTTTCAAATTCCCCTTGGTGATCAAGAAAAGAATTGGGCTCCTCATATTGTATGTCATAATTGTGAGAAAATGCTTCATGATTGGACGAAAGGAAAATGCAAAGGAATGCTTTTAAGTATTCCCATAATTTGGCGTGAACCTAAGGACCACAGCAGTGACTGTTAATTCTGTCTGATCCATACAAAGGGCATCGGCAAAAAAAACATCGCATATGATCGCATATCCTAATATTCCTTCAGCAATACGACCTATCCCACACTCTGAGACACTCCCGATTCCAGTTTTCACTGGTTTTATTTCTTCTAAGGACAAAGAAAGTGAACATGGTGATCAAGTGTATTTTGATAAGATGCATGAGGAAACGGTTGTAGAATCTGAAGGGTCTTCTTCTGATGCCAAGCAATCATTAACCCCTCAGAAGATTAGCCAACCCGAATTGAATGACTTAGTAAGAGATTTGGGCCTATCAAAGAAAGCAGCTGAGTTATTAGTCTCAAGGCCTCAAGAAAAGAATGTACTTCACCAGTCAGCTAAGGTATCCCATTTCAGGAAGCGTGAACAAATTTTTGTGGTGTGGACTTTTTTCCTGAAGACAAACATTTTGTTTACTGTCATGTCAGTAGTCTTCTCAGCCAACTAGGTGCTACCACTTACAGTCCAACAGAATGGCGGCTATTTCTTGACAGATCTAAACAGAGTCTGAAATGTGTTCTCCTACACAACGGTAATGTTTATGCAGCAGTTCCAATTGGTTATTCAACTCACTACGAGAAGATTATAATGACATAAAAATAGTCCTCAACTTTCTGAAGTATGAGAAGCATAACTGGATTATTTGTGTGGATCTTAAAGTGGTAAATTTCCTGCTAGGACAACAGAGAGGTATCACAAAATATCCTTGCTTTCTGTGTTTGTGGGAGAGCCGAGCTCGGGAGAAACTCTGTACACAGAAGGAGTGGCCAAAACATGAAGTTCTGGAAGTAGGAATACAAAATATTGAGAATGAACCTGTAGTTAATTGAGACAGGATCATTTTTCCCCTACTTCACATCAAACTTGGCTTAATGAAGCAATTTGTTCAGGCTTTAAATAGAGAAAATGAATGCTTTCAACATATTATTTCTGCTTTTCCTGCCTTATTTCAAGAAGATAAAAGCAGGTATATTCGATGGACCTCAAATTTGAACCCTCATACGTGATGAAGAATTTGCCAGAAAGATGAATAAGGAGGAGAAAGCAGCATGGCAGTCTTTTGTGGCAGTTACAAAGAACTTCCTTGGCAACAAAAAAGCAGAAAACTATGAACTCTGTAGAAAACTATGAACTCTGTTTCAAAAGATGCTGTTGGCTTTCCGCGATATTGGATGGAAAATGAGCATTAAGATTCACTTCTTGAAGAGTCACCTTGGTAAGTTTCCTGAAAATCTTGGAGCTGTTAGTGATGAGCAGACTATTGCTGGAACATCCAACGAGATTGTCCTAAACAAGTACACAAACGCAAGAGCTACAAACGCAAATTTTTGCCTGAATAGAAGTTAAATAAGTTTTGTGCAAATTTTATTATTAAAATAAGTGTTTTAATATGTTCTATTTCAAAATTTTAGACAAATTTTTATGAAATCATATCTTTTAGTGTATTTACTGCATTATATTAATTATTATATTTTCACAAAGATGATGCCCAAGAAGATATTCTACTTCATTATGTTAAACTAAATGTTGAAAATTTTATAAGTTGAAAACCTAAAATCTTGAATTGCAAAAGAACTGTAGCTTACAGAGAAAAACTAATATCAGATTTGAGATCAGCACACTTGAATTAGTTAAGAACAAGTGTTTTAGTGGATGCAACATAAATTTTGTTTCCCAGTGTTATCTAACTTCCCTGCTAGAATGTAAGGCTGCTTGAGGGCAGAGAGCATGCCCTAATAGGCCTTTTATTGCTAGTCTTACCTTCAGTTCAGCTGACTCTTGAGTATAACCGGGCATTTCATGGTCTTCTAGGTACAAGTTAGAAACATGTACTCTTCTGTTTCTGACCACACACCTAAGACTTGATGATGGGGAAAATTTGGGGGAGGTCTTTGAATTATTTGTGGTTCCAACTATTCTTGTAGATATTTGTTTTATTCCAAATTTTTAATCTGACATCATCAAGATGGGGATCTGGCATCATTTTGCTATTCATAAAATTGAGTCATTACTGTTATAGAACTGTGTTTTCATTGTATGTCCTAGCCCACACTGAAGAATGTTATAAGAAATGGACTTGTAAAACTTACCATTATTATTTCAGAAGCTGTGTATTTGAGTATTTGACTTGTATCCTCAATATAGGTAATCTATAAAAACTAAACAACTTTAGGTAGTCAAAACAGAAGGGAAGGAATTCAGTTCAGGGCAGTGGTTATATGGGTGATGGAAACACTAAGAAGACAAGGGAGACAATGATGGATTGAGAAAATAGTGACAGTCTGGCTACCATTGCTAGGCTGCAGGGACAAGCGAGTAGGTAGTGACCAGAAGGAGGAACTTGTATCTGTGTAATGAGATTCAGAGCCAGGTCCACACAGCAGCTTTTAGAGACTTCATGTGAGAAGCTGGGAAATATCCTGGCTGCTTCCTTTCTGTCCCCCTTCAATCTCCAGCCAGCACTTGCCATTGGCTAAAGACAGCTGCAAATCAGCTCTTGGGGAACCCTGGGGGAAAGTGACTTTCATATCATGAAAAGTAATGAGCTGAGGAGAAGAGGAGTGAGGAATAGATCTAAAGGTAGCATAACTCAGGACTGACATACCACTCAGTGAGAAATCATAGTTCAAATTGTGCTCAGATTTCAGGATGGGAAATGGATGTGGCCCATCATGGCAATTAAGTTGACCGTGTGATCGGTCAAAAGTGCACCATGACTTTACGGACACACTGTATATACTAGACACTAAAATATGCTACCCATCAAGATTCTCTCCATGTGTTGGTTTCTTTAGGAAGTCAAGTTTATGGCTTTCTTTTGGCATAATGTACAAGAATCTTGTGGAATATATTTTGTGTCTAGCACTTATTTCCAGATTATTTCCTGAATGTTGTTAGTCACTTGGCTAGGCACTGCATCCACAACTGTGGGTTAAGAATGCATATAGTCCTGCCTGACCTGTGGTGGCGCAGTGGATGGAGCATCGAGCTGGGAACACTGAGGTCGCCAGTTCAAAACCCTGCACTGGTCTGGTCAAGGCACATATGGGAGTTGATGCTTCCAGCTCCTCCCCCCATTTCTCCCTTTCTCTCTCTCACTCTGTGTCTCCTCTCTAAAATGAATAAATAAATAAAAATTTTTTTTTAAAAAAAGAATGCATATAGTCCTTGTTAGCAATGGCTGTGAGAAAAAGGCAGCTGTAGTTTTGGGTACTAACCATCCTAACCAATCTGTTCATTGTCTTTATAGGTAAGGCTATCAAAGGGACAGGTCACCAATTGTGACACACTGACTTTCCTCTTAGAAGTCTGGATTTCTGACTCCAAAATTTACACTATTTCATTTAGGCTGACATTTTAATATTCTTTTCTGATTTTTCTCCATTCCTTAGCTTATGTATTACTTCCTTGGAGAATGTTGCTTTATTACCTCTGTCAGAGCACTTAGAATGATATAATAGGAAATTCACCTTTTTCTTTCTACAGGTACCTTGTTATTTTTTTTTATTTTCTGCACCCATCATATTGTTTTACAACTAAAACATGCTTAATAGACACACCTTGAATAAATCAATGAATAAGGAAATGAATGAATAAAATAAATGAGTATCTTGATTAAGTCAATCCAATTCCTTTACTGATGATATAAATAACCTATTTAATATTTTGAGTTCAATTAAAACTAGTTATGGGATGTAAACTTTGCAAGTCATCTAAGTCAAAAAATAGAAGATGGAAATTGAAAGTAAAACAAGTTTTGCTTATCTACAAGTCATAATTATATAGCAGAATAAATGAATCTGCTATGTTGTTTTCTATGATCAGGCATTTAGACACTTAGATATTTTAACCAATTTTCTAAATCTGGCATATACTTTTGCTGAAATTATACACTTCTTTGAATAATGGCCATATAGATGAGCAATGAGACTCTTCATAAGAATTTAAATATAGACATAATAAAGAGACTCAACCCCTCAAAGAATAAAAATTGCAAAAGATGAACTATATTTTTAGGTGCACAGAAGAGTCATTAATAGGTGGAATTTTACTGACTTGTGGAAGGAATCTTGAGCCCCATGTAGCTCATGGTGCTATTTGTAACACTGCAAAACATTTGGATTCTGGAACCAAACTCACGATTTTCCTGACCTCATAACAAAGGATACAAATCTAGATGCTGAGAAAGCATGATCTCATGACTAAGCCATAACTATTCACAAATTTCTGAAAAGTGCACTGTCATACTACCGACAGATGAAAGTTGAAACTAGTATTAAAGGAACACTACCTTGTTCACTGGAATTTTTGGTAATTCAGGACATGAGAATTTGCATGAGGCAGTGCTAAGGCCTACAACTTTCTTTCTCTTTGGATAGAATTATGTCAAGTACTACACTTTTTAAAATGTTGTAAGTTTTCACTGACATTTCTGGATTGGAGGAAAAGAGAAATACTACTTTGGGTACTGATCACTGAAGGAAAGAATTGTATCAGTGATGCTGGGAAGCTCTTGTGCTATTTTGTGGTGTGATAGCTGAACCAGACAGTTTGATTTTAATGTAAGGATAGGCTATACCATTTCTGAGGTTTAAGGTATTTATACTATGGGTAATTTTACTATACGGAATGGTCTATTGACACACTAATTTTATTTCTGATAACTCATTCATCAATTTACTTATTAGCATTCTTTCAATAATCAGTTAAGTTCCTTTTACTTCTACCCACTAGAAACAAGACAACATGATGTTCCAGGGGTTCATGGTGTGGCAAAGGAGGAAGACAGCTGAAAGAGTACAAATTGAAATTGCTAAAATGATGGGTAAACTGCTTAGAGAAGAGAATGCAGAAATTGATTAATTTTGTGTAGGAAATTTGAGGAGGCAAAAGGAGAGGCTTTATTAGAGATAAATAAAAAAAAGAGTTTTTATTAGAGATTATTCTATTTGAGCAGAGGCTTACATGGTTAGCTGTATGTCTCCAGTTACTGAAAGAAGAAAACCCTGGTAGGAAAGAAGAAATTATTACTCTGTGGTTTAAAATGATAATCAACAGTTATGTAAGAGTTCAGATACTAACCAACTAGCTTTGAGAACACTGAGTCATGTAGGATGATTTTGACTTAATCTCCTCTTGTTCCACTACATCCACCTTCTCAGATGAAAAAGATTCTTCATCAAGCAGGATCTTTTATTACTTGCATTCCCTTCAATAGTGTGGCTCTTCCTTATAACTTGTGTCACAATTAGTTCTATACCGGGATTGTACTAAGTTTTAAGTACTGCACAGAGTCTGATACATGGTAGTCGGCCAAGTAAGACAGTCTGACTGTAACTTCATAGGGTGTGCAGAGTACATTAACCGGAGTACAGAAGTCAGTGTAACATTTGTATACCTTGATCTATGGTACTTTAGTCTAAAAGAAAAAATGAGTCTAATAATATTTACTTAGTATTTGCTTCAATCTTATAGTTGCCAAAAAACATAGCTTAATATAGCAATGATTCTATAGCAAGATTGCTTAAATTTAAATTTGTAAACACATATCAATTTCTTTTTTAAAAAAAGACTTTATGTATTCATTTTTAGAGGGGAGAGAGAGAGAGAAGGGGGAAGCAGGAAGCATCAACTTCCATATGTGCCTTGACCAGGCAAGCCCAGGGTTTCAAACCGGCAACCTCAGCATTCCAGGTCAATACTTTATCCACTGAGCCACCACAGGTCAGACAAACACATAATCAATTTCACCTTGAACTAAATGGGAAAATTATAGTTCAATGATATCAATTATGCCATTGACTTATTTTTTAAGTAGATTAACCCATTGGACCTTTACAACATCGTTTTGAGAAAGGAAAATACAGATGAGTATATTTTAATTTCTAGATTATTTCTAGAATAGAGAATAACTATTTTTTTGGTATGCATAAGTTCTGTGGAAGATTATAAAATATTCTAAATATATTCTAAATATTCTATTCTATTAGTTATCAATTCTAAGAATAAAGTTATATTAGTACAAAAATGTATTATACTTTCTCAGAACTTTTATATTAAATAATAATGTTGAGACTTATCACTATAAACTTTCTTATTTTAATTAAAGTGATTTTATAGTTTTGTTGTTTATAACAATATCTTGTTGTTTATGGTAAATAATATTTTTCAAATTTGTTATTTTTTTCTATTCCCATTTTTATCATGTTTATCTGAGGAATGCATCTATCAACATAAGTGCTCATATTTTCTTGGGTGGTTAATTTTTTGTTTGACTTTCTCCCTCTTTTTTTTTTTTTTTTTTACAAGGACAGAGAGAGAGTCAGAGAGAGGGATAGATTAGGAACAGACAAACAGGAACAGAGAGAAATGAGAAGCATCAATCATTAGTTTTTCATTGCCGTTGTGACACCATAGTTGTTCATTGATTGCTTTCTCACACGTGCCTTGACCGCGGGCCTTCGGCAGACCAAGTCACCCCTTGCTGGAGCCAGTGACCTTGGGTCCAAGCTGGCGAGCTTTTGCTCAAGCCAGATGGGCCCGCGCTCAAGCTGGTGAGCTCGGGGTCTCGAACCTGGGTCTTCTGCATCCCAGTCTGACGCTCTATCCACTGCACCACTGCCTGGTCAGGCTCTCCCTCTTTTTTTAATCTGTGGGAAGCTTGTGAATTTTTAAATTTGTTTTAATGTTTTGTTTGTTTTTGGCAACACTTAGTCTTCAGGAATTTGGTAAGAATATAGCTAATGTTAATTTTTTTCCAGTTGCTGATTGTATTCAATCTTGATACTATTCTTTTTAAACAGGTGAAATTTTCTTTGTCATTTAATTGCCTTTCCTGCAACAATTCTTCATTTTTTCTAGAAATTCAGTTATTCACAGTTTAGTTTTTATGGGCTTAACCCTTGAGTCACATATTTCTTTTCCTTATGATATCCATCTCTTAGGGTCCTGGCTTTATGCTTTAACATATTCCTTCCTTTCAGTGTGCCAGATAATTAATATGGTTCTTCATAATAATCATTATTTAATTCATTTTCTGAGCCTTTTTGCTTCTGATTATTATTATCATTTTTAGTTCTAAAAACTTTTCTTTTGTATGGAACTCTGTCTCTCTAATAGAGACTAAACAATAGTTATCCATATGAATAATGACAACAGAAGATAAAATTTGACTTTTACTTACTCCATACACAAGACCAACTTTATATAGTCTTAAGAATGAAATATAAAATAAAATTTTAAAAGTTCTCATAGAGGTTTGAAAGAGAATTATCTCTTAAAACTTTAGAAGGGTGTAAGAATTGCTTAAGTAATACATAAAAACAATAAAGTAGAATAATGGTAAATTTGATTAGGTTAGAATTAGTAACATTTGATTTATAAAAGATACTTTAAAGTAATTAAAAATAAATTACCAACTGAGAGAAGGCTTTTTGTTACACATGACCAACAAAGTATTAAATATCAAGTATATATAAATAAATCCTATAAATCAGTAAAAATGTCCAAATAATCACAGACTGACAGCTATCATAGGGAAGGGTTTTTGGGGTATTGGATGATGGATGGTGAAGGTATAAAGAAAAAATAATACACCTGTATATGTAACACATAGACACAGACAACAGTGTGATGATGGCCAGAGGAAAGGGCGTAGAGGTGAGCAAAGTGGGAGAAAATGGGGTTGAAAAACAGCTTGGGTCAATGGGCACATGATGCAGTGTGCAGATGATGTTTTGCTCAGCAACACACCTGAATCTGTACCCCAGTAAATTCTATTAAAAATAAATACATATAAAAGCAATGGGCATAAACCATGAATGAATGGCATTTTACAGAAGAGAAAATATAATCTCACCAGTAACATATGAGAAATTTTTGGACTCCATAATGATCAGAGAATTACATACTATACCATAATGAGCTCCATTTTATATCCATTTGATTGGGCAAAATAGAAAGCTCAATTATACCAAGTGATTAAGGGGATGTGAGTCCTCAGGGTCCTGTACACATTGTTTCTCTCCATATAAATTGGTACAAATGGTTTGGAAAGCAGTTTGGTATAGTTTTTCTTACAAAGTGTAGTTTTTCTTACCTAATGATGAAGTAATTTAGGCTATAAATCTAGAAGAAAATCTTTCCTGTGTAACTGGCAACATGCACAAGGATGTTCAGAGCAGCTGTCTTCATAATAGCAAATATGCGGAAGCAGATCCAATGCTTCCACAGCAGAAGGGTGGCAGAATATAGTGGGATAGATTGTTACAAAGCAGTAAAATAAATAAACTACAATGGGTTGATGGCTAATTTCACTTGTCAATTTGACTGGGCTAAAGGATGCCCAGATAGCTAGTAAAACATTATTTCTGGGTTGATTGTGAGGGTGTTTCTGGAAGGCATTACTATTGAATTGGTAGACTGAATAAAGAAGACTGCCCTCACCATGTGGTGGGCATCATCCAATCCACTGAGATCCTGAATAGAACAGAAAGGTGAAGAAGATAACACTGAACTCTCTCATAAGTCTTTTCCTACCCTCAGACATCAGTGTCCCTAGCTCTCTGACATTCAGCAGCAGACAGGGACTTTTTACTTACACCATCATCTCCCCTTACCCTATTATTGGACCTTTGTACTCAGATTTAGATTCACTACATCAGATCCCTTGGTTCTCAAGCTTTCAAACTCAGACTGAATTACACCACTAGCTTTTCTGGCTCTCCAGTTTACAGACAGCAGACTGTGGGACCCCATGACCTCCATAATTGCAGGAGCCAATTTCTATAATAAATATTCTCTGTATTTGTTGTTGATTTTTCTCTAGAGGATCTTGACTAATATAAATGGTATGCAACAGTGAGCATGAACCCTAGGAATATACACTGAGTAATTTAAACATAATACCATTAAAGTGAAAATAAATTTTTATTAAGAAATATAGATGAGGTGAAACTGTAAGGGAAGGACTGTGAGAGAATGACAAACACAGGCCTCAAAAGGATTCTTCTCTTGGACGAGGGTTGAGAGGGAATGGGATGAGGGGAGACCATATAAATATATATGAATGATTGGTGACATCCTACTTTGTGCATTGCATATGGTGTACTCGCAGGTACATATTACACTACTCAAAAAAAAATGAGCAAACAAATAAAAAAACTGGTTCATGCATGAACCAGTTATGAAATGTCACACACCAAAACCAATGATTGATCAAATTCTCTATACCCTGATACGAAACAAAAAAAAAATTACTATTTGTTTTCTCCAGATTATTATTTTTTTTAGAGACCAGTTCTTTCTGCTTTCTTTTGAGCTCTTTTTAGGAGTATGCTAATGATTCGCCCATTTATTTAGGACTCAAGTGGAGCTGCTGGTGTACCTTATATGGTGGTGATCCCTAGAGTGGTGAATGGTTCTTTTGCTCTGCTCTTTAGGGTCTTTCATTTAGCAACAGGCAGATTGGGAGTTTCTTGTTGAGGCCCCAAATGAAAGCATCTCAGCTCGCCAGTCTCCTTGTAGTCTCCTGGCCTCAGTCATGTAGAGAACCTGGCAGCTCCTCTTCGAGCTCTGAAGGTCAGCCAGACTACACACACTAAAGTGACATGTGGCACACTTCCCCAACTCTGAGGATCTCTGTAGACAAGGGTCTTTCCAAGATGTCTCGGCCCATTCCAAACCAAGAGGCTCTGTCTGCCCTGAGAGGTCAAGTTATGCCCCAAGTATCAGGGCCAAAGGAAACATGAAGACTCAGTTGCTTCTCTAATTTATTCCTCCCCCTGGCCATAGCAGCTTGGCTCATAGGCGGTAAACATGTCGGACTGGAGAGTAAAGGGGAGCCAGGAAGTTTAAAAATTACTTTCCCAGAAATGGCTCCTCTCTGCAAAGATTCCTGTATTTAACTACAGTTCTCATTTTCTTAGGATTACCAGCTCAAAATCACAGATATGTTCTATTTCCCTATCTATTTATCTATTCATTTGTTAATTGTGTTCTTCTTCTTCTTCATTTGCTAGTCTTTATTATTTTTCAGTTCTAATTTTGCAAAATAAAGTAAAAAAGGCACTGGAAATAACAAGCAAAGTTTTAACATTTACAGCTGGTAGAGCACACTTAAGATTACTCTAAGTTTGTGACTGACTACAAAGGGTGTTAATTAAGTAGCAGGTGCTCTATTACCTATTTCTATTTGAAAAAAAATGCAGCACAGATGTAGATATCTATAGTTTGTATAACAAAACTATATTCATTGGGTTCCATCTGTCACACTAACCTCAAACCACACTTAGTATCAGCCAATTAACACCTTGATTAAGCTATATACCACCTGCAGCTTCAGCAATGTAATGAATTCACTTTTATATAAAAAGCTCATTGTAATGCCTAGATTAAACCAACACAAGAAAAATGGAGAAAAAATTCACACATCAGCCACAGCGTGTTCACACACACACACACACACACACACACACGTTTGTGACACTACTTCTCATCTCTGCTTCTCTCATTATTTCTTCATCCTCTCAGACATGTGATATTTGTTTGAAGGTCTTCCAGGTTCACAAACTGCAAGTAGAAAAGAATATTATTCTATTTCCTCAAATAAATTTGGAAAATCCCAGACAAGTGTTTCAATTTACTTAGCTCAGGTCACATGCTATTTTGAACAGAACTGGGTACCCTCGTTCACCCAGTGTAAATTAGCTCTCTAATCTTGGCACAGTAATGGGAGCCATCAGGAAGAAGCAAGACCAAAATATCCGTGATTAAAAAAATAACTTGCGTGAACAGATAGACCATGTATGAAAACTGATGCCTGTGTAATAGATGTACACTGTACATTCTCTGTCTCAATTTTTAAACGAAGTATTCATTTCTCACTTATAAAATAGTAAAGCAGATTTTATTTTTATGCTGGGAAAAATCAGTGGTTGTCCATTACAGAAAACTAAGCTACTGTATTACAGTGGTTCTTAACCTTTCTTGAGGTACCAAACCCACCAGTTTCATATGTGCATTCACAGAACCCATCTTTAGTGATAAATAAAATATTATTTTTTCCCCAATTTTAGTTTTGCTGGTGCGAGACTAGAGTTGCTCAACTAAGCATTGCATATCATGCAGATAGGATGCTGACTACCATCCTGTTCCATGATTCATGTGAATCCATGTTGTACATATTCGTCTGACCACTTTCTTTTTTTGCTTGACATATTTAGTATGGATTAAAATATTAAGAAAGAAACCACACGATGTACAACTACGACAGCCGTTGACTACTGTGCACACTAAATGCCCCGCAGCACTGGTTGGCCAAGCAATGTAACGTGATCCTCTGCAGCAAGTGATGGCCAAGCGGGGCGTGTCATCACGACTTTACACAAGTGTGTCTTTACCTCCGCGGCAGAGGCTTCTCCGAACCCCTGAGACCGACTCATCGAGACCCTAGAGTTCGATAGAACCCAGGTTAAGAACCACTGCTATATTAGTTAAAATATATCTCAGCAGAGAAATTACATTTTGATTAGTGAGTTTCATGGCACCTTACCTAGCAGCAGCTTGCGGGATTTATGGGAAAGGAGAGAGCTGGAAAAATAAAAGGCTATTATGATCATCAGATGTGAGATATAAAAAGAGGTGATTGAGGTGAAGGATAGGTCTGTCTTTCCAGAGGAAGGATCACAATGAGGGTGTGGGTAGGTGATGACCAGCCCATTAACTCTGCCTCAGTGATTGCAACAGTTGTGGATGATTTTTTTCACAACTGATTATGAGAAATCATGCACCATTATGATTAAAAATGTCAAGCAGAATGCCAGAAGACAGAAAATGCGGGAACAGCAAAATAAACTACATAGAAAATTGGTTTGATTTTCCACAGCTTGTTTTATTAGTTAATTATTCAGCGCTCATCATCACAGTATGTTCCTAATAACAGGGCTCAGAGACTGTTATGACCTTAAGTATTATCATTTCATACTGATCTTTCTATAAAAGAAAAAAAAAGAAAAGCTCCTGAATTTCATTGTATTCTACTCTCAAGAGGGAGAAAGGCAGTTTTTAGTTTAATTTGTTTCATGTCTAGTAAAACAATTTAAAAGTCTTTTACTTATTCCAAAATAGTGTGTGGATAAATGTACAATCCTGATAAACAGCCCTTAATGGAATGAAATGAAGGATTTGTGGCAGGGATTTGACAATATGTAATATGTGTGGCTGATTAAGTAATCTCTATGAGTCATTTGTCTTAGTATTTGATGCTGGAACTTGAAGTTTTCAGGGAAGGCATTTGGGAAGGGAAGATGGATGGCAATTGAGGGAATACAGACAAGAGGAAACTCATGGGCAGGAGCTGGAACCCTTAAGGATAGACAGGGTATGTTGGTTCTCATTGCTCTAAGCCTTGATAGTGTAGATGCCCTGCTGAAGAAACTTGCACTCTTTGTGTCAAAGCTAAACACACACATGGCCCAGATGCTGGGGTGGATCCATCAGAGGGTGAAGCCTTTGTTTGTTTGACTGGCTGCTAAGTGTGCCAAAGAGATGAGCAGGCAGATTGATAACCATGTGTATGACCTACAAAAATACCTGTTGACCCTGTCCTGACTTTCTGGGATTAACAATCTAACTGCTGGTTTTCTTCTGTCTTCAAACTCTTATGGGAAAATACACCTCGTTTGGTCCATCCTCATTGGAAATATACAAAGAATGGAATCCTGGCAAACAGTTTAACCTAGCCTGGTTGACCCATTAAACAGACACTTCAGTTTACAGTTTCTAATTTTCAGGGTTCATTCCTTTCCAATTAATGCCCTAACTATAAAAAAAATGATCCTGTGAGTTTGGAAATTCAGTGTGCACTGTAATTCAGCCACTGGGATTAGACTTGAGACTTGGTTTCGGATCTGTCAGACCTGAGGTTACAGGAGATAAAGATCTCTCTCTCTCTCTCTCTCTCTCTCTCTCTCTCTCTCTGCTTTTAATTAATATAGTATTTGGTATGAAAAGAAAGTAATTCCTGGCTTTAAATTTTTAGCCAAAGTCCACATGAGGAACCTGAGAACTTCTAAGCCTGCCCTAAGAGAGAAATCCCTTGCAAGTACACCAAGTACACACACACACACACACCACACACACACACACACACACACACACACACACACACACACACACACACCGTTTGTTGCAAGAATTTGATCATTTGCAGTATGGACGTTGGTTACAGCAGTCTCTGAGATATTTCTGATTTGATTTTGCATTTGATGATGCAACTTGAAGTCTGTAGGGTAGGCAGTGAGGAAGGAAAAGAAGAGGAATATAAAGTGAGAGAAAACAACAAGAAGCTAAAAGGCACAAGTGGGAGCTGAAGCCCTTGAGCACTGCTGGGAGCATGTCAGTTCTCATTCTCCCAGCCTTGATGTGCCTGTCCTGAAAAAGAAAGGGGCACTTACTTGCTCCTTGAAGGTAAATGCAAAAGTTGAAGAGGAAGATCCAGGGGAAGGCAGAGAAGTCTGACACCCAGCTGCTGCAGCATGCTAGTCAGTTGAGCCAGCAGATATGTGGCAACCTGTGTGAGCTACAAAAGTGTTCTTCTGGACTCTGGCCCAGTCTCCTTCAGAGAATAAGAAACAATGGCTACTGCTATGCCTCTTCCCTCTAAATCACATGCAAAAATATCTTTTGTGGTCCACTATAACCTGAAACATACAGGGAAGGGAATTCCAGGAAGTGTAGTTTAGCCTAATTAATCTGTTCCATATCAAACAAAACAAGTGGCAGAGGATGCTTAAAATTCAATTTAAGTAAGACCTTATCTATGAAAGTCTGGATTTTGTTTCTTCAGATTTTGAATCACTGACATGTAATTATTCTCAAACTCTTCCTTCATCATTTCACTGAAATTCCCACATACTTGACATGATAAAATTCTTTCTTTTCAAGTCTTCAAAATATCCTGGTGACCTATACAGTGTCTTTATTCATACGAAGGCTAAAACAGTTTGTTGGGTTTATGTTGTCCACTTTTATATTATTTCTAATTCATGTTAATTGATTAATCAAGTCTATAAAATGATAAGTATAAGTTCACTATTGAGTATATTATGTAACTGGTTGGATTTGTAAACATATACAAAGCAATATTTTTAAAACAGTGTTGTAAAATCCTAACAATATTGAGTTTTCTTTAAAAGTACAAAGTCCATTATCATACTTCAAAGATTCACATGCAGGTATCAGCTACTTTGGTGGCCTCAATGAAGTTAATTTCTCTCTCACTCAGTTCCCTTTTCGGTAAAGTGGGGGATACAATGATATGCACTTTTCAGTGGGATAAATGAGGTAATATACCTAAAATCTTAGCACAGTGCTTGATACAAAATAAGTGCTCATTGAGCATTAACAATATTGTTATTTTACAGTGATATTGTGTATTTGATTCTGCATATGATAGCTCTAAAATATATTTTTCAATAAACAGAAAATCACAATAATCACAATTATTTGAAGTAAATGACAGAAGCTGCCCTCTACAATTTTCATAAAATTATGCAAGTGTTGTGTCCTTTTAGCAACTTTCAAAGTCCTTTGAGTAGCACATTTCCACAGAGTTATTAGTTTTAGAATCTTAAAGTCTCTTCCTGGAAGAGAGTGATTACAGAAAATATGTAGTCTTAAATCTCCTCTGAAAATCGAAGTTCCTCTTATTACTGGTTTACTGTCATAGTCTAATCTCTGAAAAGAAAGAATCTTTGTAATCATACTAGCTCTTCTTTAAATGGCTTAGAAGGAGAAAGAAATAAAGGAGAGCTGGCAGGGGCTCAGTATTATATTGCTGAAGATCGAGAATGAGTCTTTTCACCTGGAATTTCTTCTATAATTTTTAAAATACAAAAATGTGGTATACTGTGTGAATTAGATGTTCAAAATTCATTCACAAGTGTTTTATCCTTTGTCTTCCATTACTTTACAGAAGAAAGCTTAAGTTATTGACTTCCCAGGATTTCTTACATGCAGGGTTACTCATGCAACATGATTGTGGTTGTGAGGAAGGGTTTTCTTCCTGGTTAAAAAGGCCCCAATTCACTGAGAGAAAATGTTTTGCCTTTTCTCCTTCCCCGATTAAAAAAAAAATCTTTTAAGACTACTTTTTTGGTCTGATCTTGAGCCCGCTCCTCTCTCTGGCCCACATGCCACTACTTTGACTTGATCAAGATACACCCTCAGCACAGAACACCCTTCTCAGTAATCCCCTCCTATTGGTATCAATTTACTAGTTTCTTTCTCATGAAGCAGCAATACTTTTCCCAAACTCCTCCAGATTCCGTTGGCTTCCTTCTTTCATGCAAAGCCTTCATCACACTTTTATACATATTTGTTAATAAAATTTTCTGCATACAAGCCACAAGTAGAAGGCATATCTGTCTTGTTTACCCGTATATCATAAAGAGCCAGGCATTGTGGGCCAAGCACTGTTCTAAACACTGCACATTTACTATCTTATGCTATGTGCCTTGCAATATCCTATTTTCCGGTGGGCCAACGAAGGTAGTGAAAAGTTAAGAGGTGGGTGAGGATCAGATGCCAGTAGCTTGCTCCAGAGCCTCTGAACTTAATCGTCATAATCGGCTACCTCTGTAAAATGTCAAGTGGCAGAGTTGGACAGCCTTGAATGAAAACCACACTAACAGCTATTCTGTTGTGCAATCAGAGCACATTTTAAAGGTTTAACATATTTCTGTGCTCTATTCAGTATAACTCATGTCTAAATATATATTGATTTTACACATTCCTTTTGCTCATCTCTGTTATGTTCGAAAGCAGTTCTCAAGTGTTAAAGTATATGAGAAGTACTCCAGAAACCTTTAGGAAGCACATATTCTCAGTCCTTCCTCTCAGATATTCTCTTTCAGAAGTATTAAGGTAGGAACCCACTAGTTAAAAAAAGTATATCCCAACTGTCTAACTAATAGAGCTGGTTCACTGATAAACATTTAGATAAAAGATACTGCCGTAATGAATATGAAAAAGGTAAGACAGATTTCTGTGTGAAAAATTCTGTAATTACAATGTTAAGATATTGACATCCAAAATTTAAAATATAGATTCCTCTTTTAAAACATTCCAGTGTCTAGAATTATTACATTTATTTTTAGATTCACTCTTGATGGTGTAACTAAAAGTGTCTGAAATTATTACGTTTATTTTTAGATTCACTCTTGATGGTGTAACTAAAAGTGAGTCTGTGATGTTAAAAACCAAAGTAGACTAATCAAGACTCCTAGGAAGTGAAATTTGATTCACAGAACAACCTGCTGGGCTTTTATACACAGTTAAGCACAGTAAACAATGCCATCTCAAAATGAGGCAGATGGATTCCTTTTTTATTTTAATAATATGTTATAGGGTGTTTTTTATTTTTTATCCATTGTACTTATTTTATTGAAGTACTGTTAATTGTATTTAACTTTATGAATAAGAAAAATTGAACAAAACAAATTGTTCCTTGCTGTTTCTTTATGTGTTTGTGTATACATTCATGCATGTACACAGGTATGTATGCATGTATTTAGGTCAGCATGTTTGTACTTATATATGTGTGTATGTATTTAAGTGGCTTTAGTCCATGATGGTCCTAGGTATCTGGTTGATGATGCTCCACTGTGGTTGTATAATATTATACACTGCTTTCTAATTTGAATATGTTTGGTGTGCATAAAGCTTACTTAATTATGAAAATAGAAGTTGAATAATTTTTGTGAAATAAACCTCAATAGACTTCAAATGAAAATCTTCATAACTATTTTTTTCTTAAGGTGAGAGGAGGAGAAATAGTGAGGCAGTCTCCCGCATGCACAGTAACCAGTATCCACCCAGCAATCCCATCTAAGGCCAATGCTCAGTACTGAGCTATCCTTAGCGCCTGGGGCCACACTCAAACTTATTGAGCCACTGGCTTTAGGAGGGAAAGAGGGAAAAAAGGTAGAGAGGGAGGGAGAAAGTGATAGAGGGTGTGCTCTGACTGGGAATTGAACCTGAATGTCCACATGCTGGGTTGACGCTCTATCCACTAAGCCACTGGCCAGCGCCTCATAAATGTTAGTAAACATTTCCCTTGGTTTTTAATGACATTATAGATTGCTTTCTCACTGAATATAATTTTTTTCAGGTTGGCTAAAACTGAAAAGAAATATATATTCTAATAATTATGGTTATGTACATAGTTTAATTAAGGTCGACACTGATGTGATAGATTGTGTTCAATATTTGTCTTTCTCTAGAATAAATATAATTATAGAACTAAACTCATTGGGCTTCATTATTGTATCTCAATTTATTCTCAGTTTTAAATAGATGGGTCAATAATTTATGTGCCTTTTGTTTAAAAGGTCATTTTAAAGAGCAATGACATTTTAATGACAATTTAATTATTTTTCATTGAAGGATAATGCTAATTAATTGAAATCTTTAAAACATTACAGTTTATTTTATTTATCTTTAGTTGTCAGTGAATAAAATAAAGACAAAAATTTGTGAATTAATCCACATTGCAATTATCTAGAACTTGATTTCCATATGAGGATGTGAACCATCTTTTCTTTTATTTATTTAATCGAGAGGCAGAGTCAGACACTTGAATGTGCTCCAACCAGCATCCACCCAGCAAGCCCCCTGCCAGGCAATACTCTGCCTGTCTGGGCCACTGTTCCATTGCTTGGCACCAAGCTATTTTAGCACCTGAGGCAAGGTCATGGAGCCATCCTTAGCACCTGGGGCCAACTTTGCTTGAATCATTTGAGCAACAGATGTGGGAGGGGTTGCGTGGAGGCCTGGAGAAGCAGATGGTTGCCTCTTCTGTGTGCCCTGACTGGGAATTGATCCTGGACTTCCAGATGCCAGACCAATGTTCTACCACTGAGCCAACTGCCCAAAGCCCCATCTTTTCCTCTTCAAAGGTGGTGCTACTATTATACCAGCAAAATGGTTATGGTTATTATGTATTTTTCTTAATTATTTTCTCAGGATTTTTAATTACTGTGTAACATGTGTATGTATAAAATGATCTTCCCCTAACACCTATTTCAGTCTGTAACTTGCAATAACAATAAACTTTATTAGAAGAGACCTTAGTCTAGGTGCTAAATTTCAATGGTGAACAAATCAAATAGTCTGCTTACTCATTGACTTTACAGAATTACTAAAACGTGGGTGAGAAGATAGACACCAATCATTTTAAGATTAAATATAGAACTGAGCTCTGAAGCGTGAGGAACAGTTAACAGTTTTGTGTGAGAAAGTTAATATTTCCCAAACAAGATTATCCTATGAAAGACCATCTAGACAGTGAGCACACTCTTTTCTAGGAACTGAAATAAATCAAGTAAGGAAAAGAATCAAAGACCAAGAGGGAAAGAGGTGAGAGATGAAGCTAGAGTGGTGGGCAGAGGCTACACTAGGTCATTTCAAATACACTGTATTAAGAATTTGGGTGGCTATTGCAAGAGCAAAACAAAGCCAGTAATGTTAGCAATACAATTAAAATCTTTACAGTAACTAATAGGAATTTAATAATTGCAGATGTGCTTACCTATATATAAAATACTAAATAAGGAGGCTTCATACATAGAGAGCAGACTGATACCTGTTGGGAGGTAGAGGGAGGCAAAGGAGAGTATTGGAGGGTTAACTGGTGATGAACAAAAACTTGACTTGGGGGATGTGAACACGCAACATGGTATGCAGAGATGTGTTATAATATTGGCCTCCTGAAACCTGTATAAGTAAGTTAACCAGTGTCACCCCAATAAATTCAACTAAGAAATAGTAAATAAATAAAAAATTAAATATAATAAGTTAAAAGTAAATAAATAAAAATAAAGCATATTAATGTAAAAAATAAATAAGATTCATTTGAAGTATGAAAATAATACTTAGGACAAATTAATTATTAATTTATATTTTCTTTTAATGACATTTAGTAATGTTTCTTTTCTGAAGGATTTATAGTTTAATTTAGTTGGGTAAACAATATATAAATGAATCTTATTTAATTTCAAAATATTTTAAATATTAAAAATTAACATTAAATAATTGTGTTAGATTATGAGTTGCTGAGTTCTCTAAAAAGGGTTTGGAAATGAAGAGCAAAATAATATAATTGAATATTCCAAGAGATTGTATAACCTACATTATAGATGAGTTCAAAAATGAGTAAGACAAGATGATTCTGGGGAGATAGTAGAGTAGGAAGCACCAGGAATCTGTCTCCCCATTTAGACAACAATTGCTCTGGCAGAAACTGTCTGATATAATTATTTGGAACTCTGTAGTCTATTGAAGTATGGCAACTTCCAAAGAAGAACTTACAAAATAAGTTGAGATTAATTTCACTAAGTTTCAGCTCTTAGTATAGTAGAGGACACCCATTCCGGATTCCCCAGCCCATCGCAGACAGTGGTGCATAAATTATTTATATATATATATATAAAACAAAAGGACTTAGCTCTTACTTTCTCCTGAGTGTTTTGACTCTGGCTCCTGTATTTTTATTTCTTTTCTTTTTTTATTAAAGATGGTCTTAAATCCTTATGTATTGTCTCAATTTAGCTGTAGAAGAATATATAAAATTTTTGTTAATATGAAAGCATTCAGCAATCTATGCTTTCCAAATAACTTAAACAGTAAGTGATCTTTGAAGATAGTAACCAAATAAAGTCAATTAAATTGATGCATTTCCTATGTAAAATTAGCTAACATATTTTTAAAATGAGATCAAGGCTTTATATCATTTTAAACCTAGAGAAATGGTTGCTCTCAAACACACTTAGTTATATTGTGATTGTTAAAGCTTTTCTGGCAAGCAATTTCATAATGTATGTACCAAGGATCATAAAAACCATTTGACCTAATAGTTACATTTTGATATTTCACAAGAAACAGTAAAATATTTCTATAAGAATTTATTAATAAAAATGTTTTATGAATTATTTTTATTTCTTAAATAAAATCTAACAGCAACCTAAGTGTTTAAAATTATGGAGATGGGTAAGAGAATGGTTAATACAATTTATGGGCTATTATTCGAGCCATAAAATTAGTGTGTACAAATACTTTAATGGCATTAAAAGAAGCATGTGATGTTATATTAATTGAAGAAAGTAGGAAGTTAAACTATCTGTGGTATACAGAGTGTATCGGTTTTCTATTGCTACTGTAAGAAATTACCTCAAACTTAGTAGTTTAAAACAACACAGATTTCTTATCTTATATTTCTAGATGTCAGAGGTCTAAAATCAATTTAAGTAGGCTAATAAAATCAAGGTGTTGGCAGAGTCAGTTTCTTCTGGAGGCTTTAAAGAAAGATCTCTTTCCTCCTCTTACAGTTTTTCAAACGTGTCCCCATTCCTTCACTCGTAGACCCTCATGGTATAGCCTTTCCTAGCCTCTGCTTCAGTGCGTGTTTTTTGTTCCTGACTCTGCAGACCCCTGTGATTGCATTGGGCTCAGCCAGGTATTCTGGATTAACTCCGCATCTCAAAATTCTTAATGTAATCACATTTGCAAGTCGCTTTTGCCATGTAGGGTGATGTATTTTAAGATTCTTCGAATTAGAATGTAGACATCTTTAGAAGGATTTAATTCTGCTCACCACACATTGGATGACCATATTTACCCCTGAAACTGGGATACTCCTGATAGTGAGAAAGGACACTATTATTAATTACTTCAGGCCATCAGAGGTAAACAGGAGCTGCCTTTGTAAAACCTAGGTAAATGATCACCTAAATACATAACTAGAGTGTTAAGAAATGACAAAGTGAGTTCAACTGGATTTTCATTTTTGAAAAGGACCTGTTTTTGTTATTTTAGGAAAATTTAATTTTCCTGCATTTCCTTATAGTTTTAGAATGTCACCATTATCAGTTTAGATGTGGATCCTTTGAATCATTATACTCAAGGATCTTTGGACTTTAATCTCAAAATAAGGACTTTTCTTAGATACAGGGAAATTACCTTCTATTATTACTCTGATTTTTACCTTTAATATTTTTTCTCTTTCCACTTTATGGAATCATGTCTCTTTAAATTCTTTCATATTCTCTACTTCTATCTTTTTGAAATTCTGATATTTATTGTATTTTATCTTCTTATTTACTAATTTACCCAGGTGGACTTGGCTGCCATGTGGACTCTAGTTGGAAGCATCTCACATATTTTACACAGTACTCCTGTGCTCTGTCTTCTCTTTCTGTATCATGATATTTCCCTGTCTACATTTCAGCTTCCTAAAATTCATAGCAATTTTGGGATCCCTGATGATTTTTTCTATTTTTTAATGTTAATATGGATTAATTTTTAAACCTTTCAGTTGTAATTTAAATGGCATTTGTGGAGTATATGTTATAGCTCCATTAGCTTCTGATTTGAAGCTAAATATGGCTACATATTATTTCACTATATGAGGACATTATGGTTAATTTACCCACACATTAATAAGTTAATGGTACTTTCTTAGCTATTATGAGCTATTCCTACATACATACAGACAGAAAAATTGGAGGTGCACATCTATAATTATGTTCTTATATTAAGGGTCAAAGATATGTTGACTTCAGTCCTTTCTTTTCCACAGGAAAGGTTGTGAATTTTTCTTCTCTATTAACTTGGTATGAAGATGCCTATAGTCATTTCTCCTTATCCCTGGTAGTTATGTTTTACAAAGTTGCTGTTGACACTAAATTGATGAATATGAAACCATTGTTCCTAGAGGAAATAGAAGGTTATGTTCCTGAGAGCCTCCGGTCAGCACATTTTCATAAACTGAACAACACATAACATTGTTTATGTGTGTTCCTGTGTAAAGATATTTAATATTTATGTTTATTTGTTATTGAACTCAGCAGCAGCAGTGCTATAACTTATGCCTGAACAAAGCTGCTCTAATACACATATTTTCTCTGTAAGGCACATTACAGGCTTTTTGCACTCAGGCACACTAGCCAGTACTTCATCACTGTGCCCGGGGGCTGAAATTAAATTACTTAAAACAGAGATATTACCAACAAAAAGCAAAACAATCATAAAGTGTGCCACTAAAAAGATTCTGAAAAGAACACTGTTCCCAGTGTCGGAACAGAATCAGAAGGCGGGGCATTACCTTGTTGAGCTTCACCTGGAAAAATGGCTGATCTACCTTCTGCTGCTTTGAGAATGCCCATGAATAACCATGAGGTCACAGAGACTATTGTTTTGGAGGTTACAAAAACATTTTAGTGAATAAGCAAATTTGCAAATATAGAATCACTAAAAATAAGAATGGAGAATGGACTATGGCTTATTTCTACTTATTCTATAAGACAAATTAAGTTGACAAAAGAAAAATGCATTTCCAAATTCCTGCTTTTTCAGGAAGTACCTACCGGTAGACCGCTTTGTTTCTTGTTGCTTTATTCACCAATCATTAAATTTCCCTTTCTTGGTCAATCCTGTAAAATTTGGAGTTAATACAATAGTCTCTCTCTCCTATTTGTAATAAAATTATTGTGTAAAAATTTTTTCCCAGTATGCATATTTGGTTGGATACAAAACAACTTTTCTAGCCTTTTTATCAGTAATAATGTTACTATTTGATGAGTGCTTTCTGCATTTTCTCATATATATATAAAGGAAAATTAATTTCTTTTTATTGATGCAAAAACTGAGTAATAAATGTACTAAATAACTTACCCAAAGTCACCCAGTTGGTATATATTGAAGTAGAATTCTAATTTAAGTAGTGTGATGCCACCATATACCCTTCTTTAAATATCACTGTTTATTCTCCATTGTGGATCCAGTTGAATTATTACTTTTTAAAACATTTTTTGTATCTCTCTTTTCAGATAAGACTTTATTTTTTAAATGATCTGGTTTCTTTGGTTTTATTTCTGAAAACTTTAAAGCATTTATGGAGAAAAAAACCCCACATAAACACCTGCCTCATAGTCTTAGTAAGGCATCTATCTGGCTTTTCTATTTACTATTTACTTTCATAGTGAAGACAATCTGGGTACTGAAAAGACTATGAGAAGAAAAGGGAGTATGAGAGAAAAATTATTAAAATTTCACTTTGCAGTAGATAACTGGGATAAGGTCTTTATGATGTTATTTAATTTAATCCTCATGATCAATCTGTGAGATTGATATTGCGATTCTCAATTTATGAAATAAGAAACTGAGGTTCTAAGAAACGTTATAGAAAACCTCACCTTGCTCAGATGGTAAGCACAGGTTTCTATCTGCTTTCAGCTCTTTCTACCTCAAGCGCCCACGTATTTGTTTCCACACTCATCATTTGCCCATGCCCATCAGGATTCAGCCACTGTCAAGCAGAAAGGGAATATCAGGAAAGGCTAATTTGGGTAGTAATTGTCTGAAAGCCAAATAAACTTTTGAGCTGGTAGGGATTTAAAATATCAAAAGGTTTGACTCCTTTATTTTGCTGATAAATTAATAGGACTAGAGAGGTTAAGTATTTTGTCCACAACAGAAGAGTATCAGAGGCAGACCTAGAATTCAAGCTTTTTTCTCCACTATTTTATTGCTCTCTCCATGATATAAAAATCGAGTATTTTAGTTAGTAAAATCTTAAAAATCCAACCTAATGAAAAAGAATAATGAATAAAAAATTATACAAAATCACTGTTACTCACTCAGATTTTAATTCTTGTCTTACTTCCCAACTGTTCTCTTCTGTTTTCTTTTCTCTCTCTTCTCTCTCTGTGTCTCTCTTCCCTTATCCCCCGGGCTTTCTCTGTCTTGCAAGGGGACATCTGGGAGATTAGAGACAACTCTGTTTATTGACAGTGATAGAGAAAGAAGAAATTATTGCCATAAAGAATAAAAGGAAAACAGATGTTGCAAGGGAAGTTTATGGGCTGGGAAAGCAATCTCTCAGATTGAGATGAAGATCAGAATCAGAGACCCTAAGAATTAAGATGTTTATTTCCAGGGTGCAAAAGCAATATTTGCTATATTCAAAACACTGATAATTTACTTTATCTGCAAAACTGCTTTACAATGTACATTTATTCCTACACAATTTAATTTTATTAAAATAAAAATATTGTACTTAAAATAAAAATAGAAAAGATTGGAAGAAAAGAATAATTTATGGATATAACTGAATTTATCTAAACATTTGTAAATGCTGCCTTTTGTAATCTAATAAAAATAACTGGGTGATTAAGTTTCTTCCACTGATTACTTTTAGTCATGGTTTTCAATATTGGAAACTTTTAATGAGATTAATCAAACTGATACCAATTTGGAGAATCTGATTGTTTTAAAAAAATAAAGAGACACAGAAACATCATCACTGTGACCTGAAAAATTTTCAGAAGAGAGAAACATTCTTGGATAGTACAGAAAGTGACATTGGTCGCTGATTAGGAACCGTGTGAGGTGTTGGGTGGGGCCTAGATCTCTGAGGGGGAACAGGAAGAGCGACAATAACTTCTCCAGGTGGGGTGGCTGAGGCAGGACTCACATGAGCCAAGATCCCAAGCTTCTTGCACATACTTTTGTCCCATCAGACTTTACTTGAAAAATAAAAATTCAAAGATAATATAAAGAATTTCAGAATGGCAACCATAGAGCATTAATCCCAGTATAAGGCTCTCCTAACAATGGGATACGATGAGGGTATATTAATTGATTGATTAAGAAGCCAGCCCTCAGTAATAGGTACTACTTTTTTTTTAATTCTCTTAACTGCAAGAAGATTTTTGACTTTAAGAAAGTATATGCTAGTTAACACGCAAAGTACCTTTCTTCTCCTATTAAAAAAAATTACCACTGTACTAGCAAACTATCCTGTTTTCTAGTTTCTACTAATCATTTGATGGGACAAGGTATTGTTTTTGAATAGAGAAAGTGAAAAATCCAGTAATGTGGTACTTATGACCTCTGACAGGGCTTTCCAGGCACCCTTCAAGTTGCTTCTCTGAGATTGGGTTCTATGATTATTCTCCCAAAAGATGTTATTTGTTGTTAGTAAACAAGATGCACATAGCTATCTCAGAGCTAGATGTGTTAGTTTTTGTTAATTTATTCTTTCATTCTTCAAATATTCTGAAATGTTGTATTAGGTGCTAGACGTACCACTATAAAAAAGAAAAGACATTCTATAATGTTTCTATTAACTTTGAAAAACATTAATAAAACAAATATACAATTAGCCTTTGAGCAAAACTGGTTTGAACTGCCTGGGTCCACTTTATGTGGATTATTTTTAATAAATGTTGTGTATTTTTTCTTCTTTATGATTATCTTAATATTCCTTTTTCCTAGCTTACTTTATTGTAAGAATTTAGTATATAATACATATAACATATTAAATACAGTGGTACATTGAGATACAAACAGACCAACATACAATTTTTTTTTTAAGATACAAGCTGCGACTCAGTTCGTATTTTTGTTAGAGATCTGGGTGAAATTCCAAGATATGAGTCGTGATTTGGAAAGCTGCTGCTAGTTGGTGCATTGGCGCACGGGTCCAGTATCGGCAGTTTGATATACGAGTTGACTGACTTACGAGCTCGGTTACAGAACGAATTAAATTTGTATCTCAAGGTACCACTTTATGTTACTTGGCTGTTATATGCTTCAGGTTAGCATTAGGCTATTTGTAGCAAGTTTTGGATGGTCAAAAGGAATATGTGAATTTTCCACTATGCAAGGTGTTGGTACCCCAACGTTGCCCTATATTACACATGGGTCAACTGTACAAATAAATGTATATTGCAATTTGTTCTGGAAGAGAAAAAACACCATGCATATTAATGAAAATGTGAAATAATGACTTGAATTTTGTTGGTATTAGGATTTTCTGAAAAAAATAGTATTTTATTATAAAAAGTAAGAAGTCTCTAGTCAGGGAAAGAGTTAGGAAAGAAAGTATTTGAGGTTTAAAAACAGAAAGTGATAAAGTTTTGAGGTGAAAAGGAACTCAAGTTTGTTCAAGAAATGGAAAGAAAGACCAAGTTTAGATGGACCAAATGGACAATACGAATAAATGTTGGAAAGGAAAGTCTGAACAGCTGGACCCTCCACTGGGTAATTATTGATGTATGAGGATTTCTACAGCCCTTTTATTTATTTATTTTTGTTTGTTTTCTTGTAGCTCTGTGCCTCCATTGGTTCTTTCCTTTGTTGTTTTGTTTGTTGGTATTCCATACTTTTTTCTTTTGTTTCCTCTTTTTTTAATTATGTGTCTCAGTTTTGGCTATTTTATGTGTGGTTATAATAAGATTTATGAAAAAGAGAGTTTATTATATACAGTAGTTCTTTTTCCTTTTGAATGTATTGGATAACCATCTCCTTTGCAAATTTATGCTTTTCCCCTCTCCCCTTTTATGTTTTTGTTATCACAAATTATTCCTGTTTATGCTGTATTTTTGTTGGTGATTTTACTCTTAGTTTTGTGATTTTTTTTCACAAAACTTTGTTTCAGGTAGAATAGCCCCCTTTAATATTTTCTGCAATGGAGGTCTTCTGGTGATAAATTTCCTCAGCTTCTGTATGTCTGGAAGAGTCTTTATTTCTCTTCATAACTAAAGAATAACATTGCTGGATATGTTATCTTTTGCTGGTAATTTTGTTCTTTCAGAAGTTTGAATATTTGGTTCCACTCTCTTCTAGCTCGTAGAGTTTCCTCTGAGAAGTCCAGTGATAGCCTAGTTGGTTTTCCTGTAAAGGTTACTTTCTTCTATCCTCTGGCTGCTTTGAGAATTTTTCCTTTGTAATTAATTTTTGACAGTTTTAATACTATGTGCCTTGGAGAAGGTCTTTTTGTATTGAGGTAATCGAGTGTTCTGTTTGCTTCTTGGATTTGAGAATCTATCTCTTTCAATAGTTTTGGGAAGTTCTCATCCAGTATTTGCTTGAATTAACTCTCTGTTTTTCTGTCTTCCTCTTCTTCTGGTATGCCTATTATTCTTATATTTCTCTTTCTGATGGAATCATATAGTTCTTAAAGAGTTATTACATTTTTATGCTCAAGTCTCTCTCTTCTTTACTCTGTATCATCATTTCTAAATTTCTATCTTCAGTACCACTAATTCTTTACTCCATTGGTCAGCTCTATTTCCTTTGTTTGCTAATTCATTCTTGATCTCTTTTATTGTGATTTTTATATCCATAATTTTGATTTGGTTCCTGTTAAAAGTTTTAATTTCTTTGTTAAAGTATTAATTTTGTTCATTGATTTGGTTTTTGATATTATTAAACTGCCTATCTGTATTTTCTTGCATTCTGTTGAGTTCTTTTTAAAACTGCAATCTTGAATTCTCTGTCATTTAAATCACATATTTTTATGTGTTTATTTCCTGAAGATTTAAAAATTTTCTTTCTGAGCTGCCTTGTTATCATGGTTACTCATAGTATTTGATGGATTCCTTCTCTGTCTATGCATCCATGTATGATGAGTGGCACTTCTCTAGTAGGTTGTTAAGTAGAAATACTCCTATTGCTTTACAGTAGGTGGTGCTGAATCACAAGTAGTTTAGCTCTCTTGCATTTCTCTGACTTTGTGTCTCTGCAGGGTGGTATAAAATGACTTCTGTTCTGAGAAGGTGGGCACCTCTCCTGTAATAAATTTTCCCTGGTCACAGGGGACCATTCCTGTAGGGGAACTCAGAGGACAATGGGACTCCAAATTCTTTAAATACTAGTGATGTCCTCCACAGCCAGACACAATCAGATGTGCAGCTTCAATGTTCTTTCTTGCTTTGAAGCAATGGTGACCTCAGATCTTGGCAGAGTCCTCCCTGTGTTCTCATCAAGCTCTGAAATTAGTCAGTGAGTGCACCTTTTGATCATGAAAAGACTGTTTCTGTAGTCCAGTTGGGACTGTAGATAGCATGCTCAACAATTCCACAGGAAGAATAAGGGGAGGTGAGCTCTGGGAGGATCAATGAAAGCAGCCAGGTTACGTGGTTTTGTTTTCTTGTCTGGAATGCCTGTTGCCAGACATTTATGGCCACACTTTTGTGCTTAGTCCTTGCCCAGGTCCCTGGGCTCAGCTGCAACTGGTACTGCTGACTCTTACAGGAATGTTTACTGAACCTCTTTGTACCTCCTGGCTGAAGGGAGTGCCAGCTATAACCTGATTTCTCCCCTCTCAGCATTGAACCATCAGTGAGCTTCAAAATGGAGTTCTGTTTTTGTAGCTTGTCTTAGCTTTTCTTCTCTCTCACCTCCCAGTTTGCACCCATTTCCCACCTTTAGTTGTTTCAATGCACAAGTCTCCCAAACATGTTTGTGCATTGAGCAGGGAATCCTTTGTTGAATTATAACTGTTCAAATCAGTGAAATTTCAAGGTGAAAGACCAAAGGGACCTCTCACAACACCAGTTCTCTGATGTCACTCGAATCTGAGATCTGCATTGCTTTGCAGTTATTGCCTCATTAAATTTAACATACAGGTTTCATCAACAGGTCTTTGTATTTTTGTTTTTTTTTTTTAAATCTGTTCTTGCTCATTTGTCTGGCTTTACAAACATATCACATTTAATAACAAGTGTCTCTACATTTTTGTACTTTTTAATATCTTAGGATAATATCAAAAAAGTAAAAATCTAAACTTGGTTATTTAGTTTATTACAACTAAATGTATTTCAAAACTATATTTTTTATCTTTTATAATCTCACTTTACTTGAGTGGTTACATTATTACTATAAAGCTATCTATATACTAAAACAAAGTTTATCACGGAGGGACGTGGCATCGTTCTCTCAAATCTATTTGAGTAAGTTATATCCTGATACTATACATTTATTTCTGAACCTTATCCCTTTTATCTGTGTTTAGTTGTTTGGTTGTCTCTGTGTCAAGTCATACCATTTGGACACATGCTATGCACTCTCTTTTATAGGTGGGTGCAAATCTCTATAACTTCAAAAAAAATAAAGAAATCTCCAATGATGTTAGCATTATGCCACCTATGTGCTTAGTCTTATAAAATGTAAAAATGCAAGGATATTTGTAAAAATACTTCAATCTTTGACTAACACCTGTAGCCCAGTCAGCAGTCTGTTTTCACCTTTACATTTGCCTAACCCTTAGTAAATGTCCAGTTGATAGGTTTATAGAGTTTTGTCCCTACCCACTTTGATATATACACTGATTCATTTCAGAAAGGAGAAAAGAAGATCCACCGATATTCATTTCATTGAAATTCAAGTATTCTTTATTTATAAATATAACAGAAGGTTTGAGGTATTTAGTGGAACAAGCAGAAAAGACTGTAGGAGTCATACTGAGGCTTGGCAACATGTTCTGGGAAAAGAAGGCCAGGGGAAAGGAAAATATGTGAGTCTAGATGTGAAGAGACGCATCCATGGCCTAGGACAGTGACCATTCTGATGGAGTAGAAAGCTGGGTGCAATGGAGCACCATAATCTGGTTGTCTAATGCATTTCTGCATAAAGTTCAAAGATGCTTTAATATACTTAAAGAAGCTTTGCCTGTTAGGATGAGGCTGGTGATTGAGAAAGGTAATAAAGAAAGGGTTTATTGCTCTCTCTTGATCATATTAATCTCATTCTTGAGTGTCTAGTTTTAGATTTCTAAAGAAAAAATGTTTTAAGAGAATAAAACAGAGACATGAATCTAAATAGAGTAGTATTTTTATATCCATCACAGAGTTGAACTACAGGAACTCATGATGTAAGCTGGATGACTGGATACAATTTTTCCAGAGCAGTGAGGTGTATAGATTGGGCAGAGTAGTTAAGGTATTTTATATAATTATACACAAGCATATTTAATGAAAACTTTTGTTTTATAAAAGTACATTTTATCTATATATTTAGATAATTATTAATGTTTTTATATTGATATGGGTGCTTTTTAAAAAATCCATATATTATTGTCTTGAGAGACACAAGGACACACAATAAATTATATTAAAATAATTTAAGGACTCATCCATGTATGAAATAATTATGATTGTGAGTATCTGAGGAAAATTAGTGTGTGATGTCTTTTTTTTTTTTTAAAGGGGACTCAAACCTTTAATTTCTTTTTATTTTATTCATTTTAGAGAGGAGACACAGAGTGAGAGAGAGAAAGAGAGAAAGGGGGGAGGAACTGGAAGCATCAACTCCCATATGTGCCTTGACCAGACCAGTGCAGGGTTTTGAACTGGCGACCTCAGTGTTCCCAGATCGAGGCCTTATCCACTGCGCCACCACAGGTCAGGCTGTGATGTCTTAATTAAAGCTGGGCAACATAATTTTATTTACAGATTGAATTCTATTAAATCTTCAAAGTGGTATATTTTTATTTTATTCTCATGTAATTAATATTTAGCAAGCTCTTTGGGTAGCACATTCCATTATTAATGTACGTTTGAGAAGAAATATAATAGTATATAAAAAAAAGTCTCTTTGTAAGATAGTCCATAAATTTTGTTATTATATTAAAATGCAAATTTTGCTTCTGGCTTAACAATAAAAAATACTTATAAGTTGCATTTTTGCTTGTTTAGGGGTATTAGCTCTGAAAAAAATGGTTAAAATCCATTTGATTTTTTGCATGGGGATCTGTTTTTATATTTTCAAACCAGCGTTGGGAATCTTTCCCAGTGGCATTCATAACTCACAGATATGATGTGAATATTGTGGTTGCTTTAATCCTGCTCTTGTTTTCTTTAGAAAATCTGTGATTTGTATTAGTAGCATATTGCCAAGGCTAGATGGCTATTAAAGTTTGAGCCTTGGGATAAAATAATAAAAACTTCAAATTCTTATTATTGGTCTTGTCAAAGACGTTGTTATTTTGGCTGTGGTATTCCCTTTAAGGCAGCCTTTAAGAAAAACATCATTTATCTTAGTTTATCTATGAGAATCCACAGAAATCCCTTTTTTTCATTTTTTTAACATACACTTTTAAAAATATTCACAAGTAGAAAAGTATAGTTAAGCACAAAACTCTGTAATGTTTGGTAACACCAAATAGATCTCCTGCTGAGCCCTTTTTTATTAACAGAAATAATGAAGAAGAACAAAATTAAAACACCTCAAACTTTTTATCCCTTAATACTAAAATAGGACAATATGAATCTTCTACTAGTCCTGGTGTTTCTCAGATTGGGAGTGAAAATCCTTTGAGTTTTATGATGGGCATTCTGTGGGGATGAAAAGAAAGTAGATTTCCTCATTTAAGTGCTGGCTTACTAACACAGTGTTGCTCCCCATGCAAACACCATCACTCCCACTTTCCACTTTCTCCTGCTCATTCATTCTCACCTCCTGCCATAGAAACTCTCTCTCAGTGACTCTGTTCCTGAGTGGAACCAGAGAAAACTAGCCTTACTTAGCAACTCATGAATTTGTACTGCTTCCTCCTGGAGGTGTAGATTTAGAAATACATGAAAATGAGACTCTTCTACTTTGCATTTGGCAAGCATGTTCTAATTCTTAAAATTTATCTGAAAATGACTGCTGAACAGGTAATCATGTGTTGCATAGAGTAATTTCATTATTGTTAAGCACTTTTTAGAAACTAATACTAGTAATTAGCTTCATATCATAAAATTAAAGCTTCTTATAAACTCCGTAATACTCTTAAAGAATCTGAGTAGAGAGTTATTTTGTTTTAACTCACTTATTTGTGTGTTTTTTTCTCTAGAATAATTTTTTAATGATATTTAGTCCTTTCAAAATCAAAGTTTTTCTCCTTGAATTTAAATATTTAGTATGCCTTATGTGTCTGTCCTAGAAAATATGAGAGAATTTTTCACATACTTGTAATACACACATTAATATTCCAAAAGCTAACTCTAAATACAGCAGACTGCTAAATTGTTCACCCCATGCATACAAATATAAAACTTGTCTCTGGTGTGTTAGTTCTAGTTTATTAATATGTTTATAATATTTTGGAATGTTGGGGTTAATTTTGGAATCTCTCAAATCAGCAAAGAAAATTAAAACAGAATTGGACTTTCAAGACAGAAAAATAGAAAATTCTCATATGATAAACTAAAAGTGGTCAGTATTGTTTCTCCACTTATTTTTAAAAACCTACCCTGAAGCCTGACCAGGCGGTGGCGCAGTGGATAGAGCGTCGGACTGGGATGCAGAAGACCCAGGTTTGAGGTCCTGAGCTCGCCCACTTGAGCACGGGCCCATCTGGCTTGAGCAAAAGCTCACCAGCTTGGACCCAAGGTCGCTGGCTCCAATAAGCGGTTGCTCGGTCTGCTGAAGGCCCACGGTCAAGGCACATGTGAGAAAGCAATCAATGAACAACTAAGGTGTTGCGACGGCAACAAAAAACTAATGATTGATGCTTCTCTCATCTCTTTGTTCCTGTCTGTCTGTCCCTATCTATCCCTCTCTCTGACTCTCTCTGTCCCTGTAAAAAAACAAAACAAAACAAAAACCTACCGTGAAATCAGGAACCAGCACATGTTTACTATAAAGTGTCTTTAATTGTGGAAACAATTGTTTCACTGTTGTTGTTCATGACCAATTCCTAGATTGTTTTCAAACTGAAAGAGACCCAAAATTATGAAAAGTAATTTTATAGGGGTATGTAGAATAATCTGCATTTTGATAACTGTCTTGAATATACTGAAAATATGACTGCTATATTAACACACAACTTTGACTAATTTTTTTTAATATACAGTTAAAGAATATCCACAGGTGAAAAAGTGAATCACTGTAAAGAAAGCATTAAGGAAATGTAGGAGAGTTGGAGCTGGACTACGGCAGTATTTCTGAAGGTAGAACCTAGCTCTTGGTTTCGGAAATGAGGGTCCAGTGCAACCTTTTCATATCCATAGGCAGGATTGTCTGCAAGGAGCCAAGATTTCTCATAGGTCTCTCGGAGCAAGAGGGCTTGTTCTAGAGAAGAAACCCATTCCTGGGGTGTAGACGTTGACAGTGACCAAGACAGCACTGTGGAGCTGTGGAGCAGTGCTTCCAGCACCTCTCTCCTGGAGACCTGCTCTCCCCGCGTCTCCCGGTGTGTCTGCTGCCTTCCGTTTATTGTCTCTTCCACAAGACTTCTTTCTTTATTCATCCTTTTAGATAAGTATTGAGGGATTGGCTCATGTGATTCTGGAGACGGAGAAATTCCAGCACCTGCTGGAGCCTCAGAAGAGCTGGTGACGCAGCTCAGTCTGAGTTGGGAGGCCTGAGAGCCAGAGGAGGTGATGGAATAAGTCTCCATCTGAGGGTGGGAGGCTGATGTTCCAGCTCAAGCACTCAGGCGAAAGAAATGAATTCTCTCTTCCTGCACATTTTGTTGTATTCATCCCTTAGTGGATTTGGACAATGTATACTCACCGAGGGGACAGCAATCTGTTTTGCTGAATCTACGATTCAAATGCTCATTTTGTTCAGAAACACCATTGTAGACATACCTCCAAATAATGTTCAGAGAAAACATCTGAACACCCAGTGATCTAGTCAAGTGGATTGGACACATAAAATTAACCATTTCAACCTCTAAATTTGGGTGGCACTGAGTTAGGTACCCCATTTTTTTTATATACAGATATGGCCAAGGTGCTGGAGGAATGTTAGATCTACACAGCTGTGAGCAGGGCACATTCATTTAGACAAGCTATGAGCTAAAGATAAGCATTTGTCATCTCTAGGACACACACCATTAATGTCACTCATGGAGGAACTGAAGCTTAAGAGTAATCATACAGCAAATGAGGACAGATTGAGGATGAGAGCCCAGTTTTGATTAGACTAATTGCTAATCAAGTTTCATCACTATTTATCCAAAAACATTTATCATATAGATCAGTAGCACATAGGATAGTATTAGGTGACTACAATGATTTAGATTTATAATTGTTTTTTTTTTTCCTTTAGAAAACTAAAATATAAAATAGACCCTAGTAATGTGGAGGGACAGTTAAAGTAGTATAGGAAGGAGTGGCTTATTAGAAAGTTGTGAAGTGTTTAGGATCAATTGCTGAATCTGCTAAACCATTATGACTATTTTTCATTTTTCTTTTGCCTTCCAAGAGCCTATTAATACCACGCTGTGCTTTGGTCTAGAATTCCCTTCTTTTCTCACTCAATTTTATCAGAATTTAAATATATTCTTAATAGAACAAATACTTCTCTCATCTCTCTGTCCCTCTTGTTTTACTTTAACATTCTTTTAACATTACCATTTGACAGTTAACTCTTCTTAGGTTAGGATAATTTTTCTTAAAATCTCTAGCAATATGTTTATTATGACTATATTGTTATTGTAGTCAGGGTGGCTGGTACTGCTAATTTTAATTTTCTGTTTCATTTCAACATGTAGTTATTTGATTTAGATATGTAATAGAGTGGAAATTCAAATGTCTATTAAAATATGACTGGAAAAGTAAATTATGATACTTCCATGTAGTGAAACATTACAGAGTTTTAAAGAAGAAACACCCATATTGGCATATATCTTGCAATATTGTTCAGTAGGGGAAAAAGCGCATTGCAGAAGAGGATATACAATTTGACTATCTTCATATACCGATTATCACACACATTGTATAGATACTACAGAGAAGGTCTTGGAAATTATGCAACAAATTGTCAACAGTGATTCCTACTAGGTGATACCGGGGAAGTGACAAGACCTCGATTATTGTCTTCTTGAGAGAAAGGACTCAATCAAGAGACAAAGTGCAGCCATCAAAGGAAGAATTTATTGGCCATCTTGGAAGAAAGTCAGAGGAAAGGGGACCTTGGACACAGGTTCATGGGCTTAGCCTGCGACAAGCTGCTGCTGCCCCTGCTCAATGGATGCAAGCCTCCCAGGGCCCCTTAGAGCTCAGGAGAAAGAGAGAAGCAAAGAAAATGTGCCTGGCAGAAAGAAGGGAAGGAGAAGGAGAATGGGAGAGCCTGCTAAGGCCTCAGTCCTAAGGGGTATTAGGGATGGGGACTTTAGGGGATTCCAGGGGAGGATCTCAATAGAATATTCATCACCTCTCCAGGTGTGTCTTGTAAGATCAAGATCTTCACTGATTGGTTGATGCCAATGCAGGTGGTCATTAGTCAGTGCAGTTGGTCCTGAGATCCACTGTGACTTTCCTTTGTCTGGTTTTGCTGCTTTTCTGGACCTGGAGCAGAGAAACAACCAAGGCCTCAATGTTGTCTCTAGTGTTAAAGCTTAAGAGCTATTCTCCCTTTCTTGTTTGTTCCTCCTCTGATCTGTTCTAAAACTTCATGACTAGTGATTGCCAGGGGAAGAATAGTCAGGGGAGGATTCGAATCCCACGACCAGGGGTATGGAATCAGGGGTCAAAACCACATGATCAGCTAAGGGAGGAAGGGTCACCCTGGGGTCAAGATCCTTGTTGTCCCTGTTTTGCCTGTTTCTAGGCACCTGGGGCTCTCTGCCCTGATGGCCTTCTGTGCCTGGCCTATTGTCCTTGCTCTGCTCATGTCTGTCTAACTGCCTACACACAGGGAGTGCAATAGTTACTTTATACATTCCATTCCATTTTGAAAATTTGCAATAAGCCTGAATTAAAATTATAATAAAATAAATTTATTACAAAATAACCAAATAAGGAAAAGAAAGAGCAGTTGAAAAAGATGTATAACTTTAAAGAAAATACTTATTCCACCCCTAGTTTTCAAATTAATGTGAAAATGAAAAAACAATCTCATGTTATAATACAATATATGTAAAATGTTAACATCTTTAATACTTAAGCTGCGAGCATCATTTGTAAATAGGCATATTTATTAATTGAGATGTATATATATATATATATTACTTATCATTGCCTGGAAATTGTTATAAATTTTAACAAACTTAATATATTATATATATTTCAATTGAAGAACTTAAATAAAAATAACAAAAATAACTCTACCAGTCAAAATGACAAGCTGTTATAACTTTGTAGATATACCATTTTATAGTTTGAAATTTCATCCAGTTCTTTAAGAGAACATTCTTGATTCTTTTGTGATTAGATTGCAAATAAGATGTGATAATTATTCTTTTAAGACATTGTGACCTAAAATTGCCAGGCCTCACCATCTTGCTGCTCACAGCCTTATCTCTATACCTTCGGGATGACAGTCTCTTTAGTTCCATGCTGATCACTCTCCCTGGTTTTAGGCTGCCCCGGCCTTTGTTGTCTCACCTTCACCCATTATCTTTTTCTTTCTCTTCTCCCTGGCCTCCAGCTGTCCTGTCACTGCTCCTGGGGCCACTCCAGGAGAAGGCAGTTTCTGCCTAGATTGCTGTTTTCTGGGTTCTCAAATCTGCAGAACAAGTAGAACATAAATGGGCATTTCCTTTTGACTTTATCTCACCCTAGTCCTGCTGTTCCTAACATGGAAATGGGCGGGGACAACCAACTCTCCACCCAGAAACCGTCACAGGCTCAGATCCTTTTCCTACAACAGGCTCCTCCAAGGGTGTGGGAGGGGTTTGGGCAGAGGCTGCAGTGGGAAATGCAGCCCTCCGTTTCTGTTGCTTCTTTTTCTTTCTTGCTTCCCGGGTCCTTGCTCACAGGCACACGCCAGAATCCTCCTTAGTCTTCCTTAAAGAAGGACAGCTTCACTGAATGTGGGTAGCTAGGGCTACCGTAATTTCTCACACAAATCTAAGTATCAGTTTAAACTTAGCCTGAAGTTGTATGACATGGAACAGATTTACAAGTTTCCTTAACATTATGCACTATCACCATTGAAAATAGCTTTGACTATGAACTTTACTTATTTATTCATTTTAGAGAAGAGAGAGAGAGAGAGAGAGAGAGAGAGAGAGAAGGGGGGAGGAGCAGGAAGCATCAACTCCCATATGTGCCTTCACCAGGCAAACCCAGGGTTTTGAATCTGCGACCTCAGTGTTCCAGGTTGACGCTTGCTCCACTGCGCCACCGCAGGTCAGGGCGAATAGAAACTTTAGATCAATGGTTCTTAACCTTTTTTGAGGTACCAAACCTACCAGTTTCATATGTGCATTCACCGAACCCTTCTTTAGTGATGAATAAAATATGATTTATTTTCCCAAATTCAAGACATAGGTATATATATTTTTTACTGGTGCACAAAATGAGCCGTGCATGAACATCACCTTGCTCAAAGAACAAAACCAACAAAGTGCATGAACTCACAACAAATAATGGTATTACTTTATTCTGGCCTCCGCGGCAGAGGCTTCTCCGAACCCCTGAGACCGACTCATCAAACCCCTAGGGTTCGATAGAACCCAGGTTAAGAACCACTGCTTTAGATGAAACATTCTTTACTTATAATGGTTTTTCCTCCTCTTTTCTTTCAGAATTTGAATTGCCTCTTCTAAGAACCAATAATTGAAAATTTCTATTCATTTTCAGTCTTGCAGATTTTGTACTCCAGAAAGTGGAGCCTGGCCAATAAGTAGTAGAATATGATTTAAAATTGCATTGCTGGTCCTGATACTAAGAATGATTGTAATCTTGCCTTAACTCTTTGTTTTTTACACTTGCCAGACAGCCTGAAAACTGTAAATACATTTAAAAACCACCTGTGAATAACCTCTTTAATTCGCTTTCTAAAACATTTTCCTAACTATATTTCACAATTCACCGTTGTTCTAATTGTTAGAGTAGACAGTTAGATAATTAACAGAGGAAGATGGAGCAAACAGTACTAGTCAACTAGGCAGGAAAGATAGCTTTATAGCCATGCTGGGAGTAACTGATAGGTTCTGCTGGATTAATGGATGGCACAGAAGAACACCGCGCAAGGAATTCCTTTTACTAAGTCCACGTGTAAGTGCAGTAGAAGCCAAATGACCAAGCAGAACTATGAGCCCTGTGTACTAGGGGCCAAAATGGTGACCCTGAAAGGGGGTGGGACTAGCCTGGGAAATTCTGGGAAAAAATCAGATGGGGGAACGGCACAAGCTTCTGGAAAATCCAGGAAAGAGATGTTCTAGTTTGAAAGAAAACTGACTCTTTCCCAAACCCAAGGAAATATAAAGAAACCTGAAAAAGAACCCAGTGTGCCCTCTTGGGGCCACACCCATACCCTTCCTTCTCTAGGGTGTGTGCTTTTCTGCCTTCTTTTCTCCTAAACTCTAGAGGTTCCCATGAGACTTGCAACCAGGGGAGCAGCGAGCAGTGGCAGAAGACTCTCCTTTTTTCTCTGTAACTTCCTTTCCTGAGTCCATGCAGCTGCTACCTTATAGCCTGCCTGCTCTCCGCCTCTCCAAGAGTATACTGTCTCCTTACGTTCTGATAATCTTTGCCACTATTGCTTAAAGCTCCTACATAAGTGTCCCTGAAATTTTGTGTCCTGCAACACAACTGAGAAACCTATTTCCTCTGATTTATGTGTTTGCCATGTTATCTAGGATAAAAATATTAGTAAGGTTTCCTTGGGTACGAAGTATCCATTAATATTATGGTAGCGTGATGCTTAGGACTCAAATTTTAAAATAAATGGGTAAGGGTATTATTTTTAGAGACATACAGACTATTTTTAATTTTTTTATTTGTTTTTCAACAAGTAGGTGAGATACTAAGGATAAGGTGCATGGAATGGAAGTCTAGATGACAAGGCCCTCACAGAAAGCACTTGTCGTCTTGACATTCAAAGATGAAATGTGTTAATTGCTTCCTTGTCACCCTGCTGGTGAGAATGGGACTTTTACTAGGGTTCGGGGCATACATGGCACCCACCAGACACTAGACAGATTATCACATAAACTCCTAGCCAGTGTGGGTGGAGGGAGGATACTGTTCACACTCTGGGCCACATGGGCCAGTGTTGAATTCAGGAACCGAGTGAACAGGTAGGGGCAGGAGAAGGCAGGCTTTGCAGTATTAACTCAGGAACTAAGCAGAAACTGTACCTACTCCCTTTGATAAGAAGACCCAGGGGAGCTTATCCATAGGAGCAGCTTTGGGAGGAAAGCTTTTGATTAGGCTATTCAAGGCCTTCCCTGTTTCATCAGATGTCAGGACAGCACATCATACCAGGCCTGTGTTTCAGACCTTTCAACACAAAATAACTTCCATGTTGTCTCTTGTTTATGAGGAACAATGATCATTTCTGATAGTTTAAAAAATATGTTTCATTATAAAGGCAAAACAAAGAAAGTCTCTTATGGAAATCCCAAGCCCAGAATTATGAAAAGGCATCAGGAACCATGAGTGATATACTCATCTATATGTTTCTGACCCTTATTCTATTAATTCTTCTGCTGCCAATAATTTTAAGTGTTTCTTATGAGAACCACTCTCCTCAACCTCAGCATTTCTTGACTTTTTAGCTCTGGTGCCTGCTAACAATTGGCAACCTCGTTTCTTGCTTATAGGTTCAAATTGTCAAGACAAAATCCAGTTATCTTAGACTTTTGCATTCTCACAGAGACATGTACACTAGGCCAAATGATATGCTTATGGCAAGCTTATGAATGAGCTATTTTTGAGACACACATCTAATCTTACTATACTTGACTTTAGCTGATGTAGGTTTGGTGATGTGTGACCAAATGACCAAGTAATGGGGTAAATACTGAAGGCATAGACTTCCTCAGCAAGAGAAGGTATAAGCAGCAAGACCTTTTGAAATGTATATAGCAAAATACCTCCAAGCATTAAATCAGTTCCCCTTGGTAGTTTTCTTTTTCAGAAATTAAAACCATTCTTTCTCAGCTAGCAAGTCAAATTAGTGAAGTAGCCTGTCTTATTTTTTCTCCTGTCCATCTTCTCACCTTCTCTAAATTATGATGCACCAAGATTTAAAAAAAAGATAACCCTCAGTATTTTATATATTTTACTTGTCCATTTTCTAAACTAGAGTATAACCTGTTAGAGGATAGAAATTAAGTCTGATGGTTCTTTTTACCTCAGTACCCACTTAATAATATACACTTTTGACGGTGGTAATATTGTTGATTTTGTTACTCTTTAAAAGCATTAGTGAGTTACTAATGTTGTTTATTTGATTCAAATGCTTACAAGAAATTATGGCTACAATATGTATATCTAATGTGATCACTGAGTGAGAAAATAGATGGACTTAAATATGACATATCAACATCTTAAAGCCACAAACTGAATAGTGAATCCCAACAAAATTTGAGATCTTTTTAGTGATATTACAAAAAAACTACATTGTTAATTAAAGAATGGGCAAATTTTTGAAATATATTTTATTCTTTAATCATATTATTTTCAATTCAAGGGGAAAGGCCGTACATATGGAAATCAGATAATCTCAGATATAGAACCTAGGGTATTTTTAGCTTTCTAAAGCTATATTACTGATTCTATATGTAAGTGTACATGATCTGGTAGATATTCAGAAATGATACGTTTTGAGAAACTAAGGCAGTGCGTTATGCTCAGCTTTGGAAAAGTATTCTTAAAATTCAAACAAAAAGTTCTCAAATATTTATCTTCTGTTTATATAAGGATTAACATTCAGTTTATCAAGATTTCAGAATATTCTGATTTCAAATTTATACAGAGGATTTGGTGTTGTTCTACCGTATATTCTTTCTTCAGTTTTATGGATATGTAAATTCATTAAAAAAAAATTCACCCTAACTTTGGACTAACAACATTGAATTGACAGCTGATAAAAGTTGTCAGAATTGCCTGTTTTATTGAAATTAAGGATTACATCCATGTAGTGATCACTCCAAATTTTCTACCTGACACTTAGATTATTGGTCAAATACAATCTGTCCCTCTCCACTGGACTGTTTCACCAAGATGTCCCGTTGGGATGACGGTCTCTGTTGTCCTCTCGACAGCACACACATACTAGGCTGCAGTGATTATGTATGTTAGATCTAGAGTTACTGAACTGATATTGAATCTGGCTTCCTTTTTACCTTCAATAGCTTGAGTAAGTGATTTCCCATCTTAACCTGTGAAATAGTAAAACTACCCTAAACTGTGATGATTAAATGAGATAATGCACATCAAGCACAGGGCACAGTACCTGTCACACAGTAGGTAATACATGTTGACAATTATTATTTTCTTCTTTTCCTTCTAACTACTGTAACTGCTGGTAATTACTATCACGCACTCCTAGTTTCCATCCCTGTTGTCATAGCATCTAATCTCTTCCTCAATTTATGATGTTCCCAGGCCATTCTTGTCAGCCCCCGCCTGCATTTTTCTTCATCACTTTTTTTGTCACTCCTGCATTGTCCTTACCTTTTATTTGACTTTCTTTGTCACTCTCACACTCTTATTTTTTTTTATTTTCTTTGTTATTCTCCTATTCCTTTCTTTTCTTCACCAATGAATTTAGAAGTCTCAGCAGTCCTCCTTTAAGACATCTTCCTCTCTGCCAGATTCTGCTTCTTAGTTTTCATGTTTGCTGTTAAATCTATCGCTATTATTTATAGTGAAGATGGAAAAGAAATGATTAGTAGCAGGTTGTAGGCCTCCTGTCACTGAGGACCTTCCTGGAAAAAAGTTTCCATGGAACATGCTAGTGCCAGACCACGTGGCAAACACTGGTGATGTGTGTGAGTGGGAGAGGCATTATCTGTGGACTGCTGTAGCAGGATGTCTAGATGTCTAGGGTGTGTTTGGAAAACGCACCTAGAATCTATGGATTAATGTGTCATTGCCCTTTGGAAATATCATGTACACCATGTCATATTTCTAATATAGAGTGGAAATGTTTCAGGCCAATATATCTCCTTTTGGGTAAGCCATGTAACCATACATATATGCTTTGAGGCTTCATTTATCAATCTGGGCCATTGTGTCCTGATTAATAAAAAAAGGCCTGGGAATTTGTGTTCGTAATTCTAGATTTTGCCTTGCTTTGTGTATACCATGTGATTACTAAAAACCATTAAAATCATTAGTAAAGCTTGATACTGGGTAAGTTTTATTTGACCACTAAAATCTTTCTGTTTTATCAGTAACTATGGTAACATTCCAGATGATTGAAGTTGCTAGAAATCTCTATAGATATCTTATTCAATAGTAGGCTATGATTTCAACATAATTATCTATAATAATTATAGTTCTCTTTGAGGCAATGCATTGTTATATGTAATTTAGTGAGGGAACATGTATATATGTATAAAAAGCAGTATATCATCAATATCTATATCCCTGGGTCTTCATAATCAAATTTACAAATAGGAAATAATGTTAGCTCATTTCAAAACATCCCGTATTCTTTTGAAAGTTGTAGTCTTAACAATTTAGGTATTATTTATAAAAAATAGAAATATAACATCCCATATTTGTATCTTTTTTTGTTTGTGCTGCTGCAATGAATAGTGCATATTTCTAAAGTATGCTATTTTCTAGATAAATGTATTTTCCATCACATTGTTATTAGGGCCATAACACTTCCTAGAATGTTGCTTACATATTAATGAAAGGATAATCATGCTAGAAAGCTTTGCATTTTGGACCTTATATTTATTACTCAGTGATTCTTTCACTTTGTAGAAACAATTTTTATTCTTTTGTGTTTTTAATGCATCATGTACCAAATGGAGAATTAGGTTATTCTTAGAGATTGAGACTGAATGTTGCCTATTGATAAAAATTCATATATCTACCTGAAATCACTTTTCTCCCCTCCTCTTACAGATTTTTTAAATTATTTCTTTTTATTAAGTGTTCCTTGATATTTTTTAATATTGCTTTTCTATCTGTGTCGTTTCAAAGACTATCTATATGTAGAGAGGATTATAGTTTATAGGGACTTGGGAATATAAAAAATTCTAGATTCAAGAGAAGTGAAGTCAATATTAATTATAGTATAATAATAATAATCTACCTTTGTAAAGTCCTTCTAACTTTTCAAAATTTTATATAGTGATATTTCTAATATATAAATATTATCTACAGCACACAGAAGCAGGGATCTCAACATGTTCCCATTTGTTGAATTATAAAGGAGAAAAATTTAACAAAGTTAAAATCTACAAACAGATTTTCTTTTGACTATTCCTTGTAAAGGGCTGTTTCCTTAGTTGATACAAATCAAGATGATTTATAATTGACCCTAAATAAACTATCTCCTCATGGGAAGTGAAGCCCAATAGTAGTACTGGCACCTACACCCACTGGGGTGGGCTCTTATATATATATTTTTTCATCTGTATTACTGTTTCTCTCTCTGCTCTGCTTTTCTCTGGAAAGATTAGAGCTGTCCACAAGATTAACTCAGGTATGCCCATCCGATGTGCTTTAATCAACAAGAGGTGAACATAAGTGAAGGATGTTACATCCTGGCAGAAGTTTTAAGAGTTGGCACATCTTTGCCATTCTCTCTTTCCCTCTTTTATAATGACAGTTATATTTGACATGATAAAACTACAGCCAACCTGAAATAAACTTGTATGATGAGTGAGAAATAGACCTTTGTGGTGTAAGTCATTGATATTTTGGAGTCATTTGTTACTGAAGCACAACCTCAACTGGCCTGACTGATAGAGGTTTGTTAATATTATTAGGGACTTTACTGTCCTGTTCTCTAATCTTCCTACTCCATTTTTAATAGTCTGACCTAACTGTGGTCAAGACACTTCACTTGGTTCTCCATTGCAAAGAGCACCATTTAAGAAACTACTAAAACTAGGTGTCAGAAAAATGAAACAAACCCAGGCTCTAGTATAATTGCTCATATTGTTATGATTTTCCAATTCCATATGGAACCTGGAATAAAACATCTTTATAGAAGTGTAGTCTTCCGTTCCTGCTCTTGGCCAGTAATTGAGTGGCTCCTACCATCTGTGGCAGACACTAGGGAGATGCACAGATCAGCTCACACTTCATAAAGGACTCATTGGCCAGCTGTGCAGACCATCTGTTAACTCCTTCAGGTCCACCTAAGCTTAAACTGAGGTGGTGCTCTCCTCACAGCAGCCTCAATGAGGCTGAGGCAGAATGTGGTGCAAGTATCTAGGCATTTCCTTTCAGCAGGGGGCTTCTCTAGCAGGGTAATCTTCACTCTGAGCTGGCAGAGGCTTTGTGAGATCTGCATTGTCATCTGGCAATTCCTCCTGCCCAATCCTGGTTTTGTCAGAGATACCACTTTCCAATGTATTTTGTAAACCAAATTTCAGTTTGGTTGGCATTTGTTTCCTGGAGGAATAAATCTGCATAATGTTTCTCCTCTCTTTGGAAACACCTTCTGAGATATAAAGTCAGGGATGGATGGAAGGATGAATGAATGGATGGATGCTTGCCCCATCCCTATCTTCCCATGGCTATTTTTCCTCAGTTTTGTTTCCTGTTTGTGCTTATTCACTGGGCAGCTTTACCATCAGCAGTATAATTATGCCTTATCCCCAAACAGTAATTTATAGCAGCTATATAATAATATATGTAAGTGGATATTCTCGGATCTGTTGAAATTTTTAAATAAAATATTCTCCTAGATATTTTTCTGAAGTGTAAATTGGAGATATTAACAGTAACTCCCCAAAAGAGTTGCAAGAATTAATAGGCAATGTTCATGAGTGCTCACTTTTTGTCAGAACTCGCATGAACTAAGTTATTTTATTACCTCCACAAGTGAGGGTAGGTACTGGATACCAGGGCAAAGAGATGATAAGTGACACAGTAGTAATCTATGGCTGAGCTGAGACTGAAACCTAGACAGAGTGACATCGCAACTCAATTACTGAACCACTCTGCTCTCTTCCCTCTCTCAATGAATTGGGTAAACAACTAAGAAACTTGTTTGCCATGGATTTAAGCTTACCATTTGTTGAAGTAGGCATTCAATAGATGTTAACCACTATGACTATTCAATCTCAAAGTTAAGGAAGTAAAAAAAAAAACTGAATAATTTGGATAAGAGAAATAAAGCAACTTTTAAAGCCCATTTAATAAATTTGGACTTTATCTTGAGAGTGTTGAGGATTACTGAAGAGAATTAAGAAGGGGCTGACATTGATACCTGTTCAATATGAGGCTCTATTTGTAGTATTGTCAGTGAATGGAACTTGACCATGAATGGAGGTAAGGAAATAATGGATGATATCCTGACTAAAGATGAGGGCCGCCTGAACCATGTTAGCAGCAACAAGCAATAAAGTAAAAATATTTTTTTAAAAAAATTAGGAAACTTCAGTTATAGACTTAGCCTTGCTTAGACTTAGCCACTAAGGTGTTTCACATTAGTCCGATCATTGAATCCATCTAGACTTCAGTTGACTCACTTGTGAAAAGGAGTCATCTGAATAAGGAAATCGCTAAAGGTTTTTTCCATTGTACTGTATTTATTCAGAGAAAATGAATGGGGAAATAAAGGGGAAAAGGAAGGGGAGGAAAGGACCGTGGTAGGTGGATTTGTAGATGTGAATATACATAGTAGAAAAGATAGCAATAACTTGGAAAGCTTTGTGCACTTATAACATTAGTAAGAAAGTTCCTTTTTTAAGGCAAAAATCTAAATCAAGTGCATTGAACATCCTGCTTTATGTTTCTCTAGCCTCTTAAAATACTTTTAAACGCCCTTAATGCAATAAACATGTGTCCATCTACTCCTTTACAAGAGAGCTTGTAACATTTTAGAACTGTCCCTTAAATGTGAACGGAGGGTGTCAGTCATAGTGGGGGTATTTTGTAAGTTTGTAAAAAAACATTAGGCAAGCTCCTACTACAACCAATTTTTCCTTTAAAAACTAATTCTAGGATTTATGCAAATCCCATAAACTTTGGCAGCCAGGGAAAATAGATATTTGCAATAAAGAGTAGTGACTTGAATCTGTATCTCAAGCAATCCAGATAATTGTAGGAAAAGTAAAGAAACATGCTCCACTTTTCTCTCTTGTGCTTTGGCAAATTTTGTTGCATCTGCTACAGACCTGGCAAAGCAAAGTGTATCGCTTTGGAAATTGCCGTTGAGTGGTTATAGCACACTACCAGCACAGCAGAGATGCACTAAGTCACTGCAGAGCGGAAGTGGCAGTCACGAGGTGTCGGCACTTTCACAGCTCTTTGTCAGTCTGCTGAATAGCTCACATCAATTTCGGAGGACAGAAAAATGCTGAACTCTATTTTTACTTGGCAAAGCTTTGAGAGATAGCGGTTGAGTGAATAAAACTTCTACTAACTTGCTTGTACTTCAAGAACTCCATGATGTTTTTTGGAGTGTTGAATTAATTGAGAAGGCTGAAATAATTTATTTAATAATTTTACTCATCAAAATATTTTCCCAAAAAAGAATCCATATCTTATTTTAAAATATCAGTGAATGTAAATGAAACAACAAAGATTAACACAATACTAAATATTTAACCTAGTTTGGGCCACCATCACATCCTGTCTGAAATACTGAAATAGTCTTCATTTTGCCTTTCTGAAGTCTTTCTACATAATAAAGCCAGACATTTTTCTGAAATGAAAATTTGATTATGGCATCTCTTGTTTAAATATCTCATTGTCTCACAACATTTATATGACTTTAGTAGGTTCATTGCCTAATTTTATGTAAGGAATCACATAGAAGCTTAGTGGCTAAAATCAACAAAATTTATTTTCTTTTCCTCAATTTATGTGAGTCAGCAATTCAGTGATGGTTCAGATGGATGGTTTTGGCTTGAGATCTCTCTAAATTTGTTTGCTGAGGCTGGTTATATGAAGGCATGCCCACATAACTTGGTGGTAGGTTGTGTGATTCGAGGAAGCAAGGGAAAACTCTTCACTGAATATTATGACCTAACCTCAGAATTAACCTGCTCACCTCTGCCATATTCTATTAGTCACATAGACCAGCCAGCATTCATTCATTGTGGGAGGGGTCTACATATGTAAATAATAGAAGGCAAATATGATTGGGTACCATCTTGGAGACTGGCTATCATAGTTGCCTTTCATTTGTTTACTTTAAAATAAGGTGGGAATGCAGACTGGTGCAGCCACTGTGGAAAACAGTTTGGAGATTCCTCAGAAAATTAAAAATCGAACTGCCTTTTGACCTAGCTATCCCACTTATAGAAATATACCCTAAGAACACCATAGCTCTGTTCAAAAAGAAGAAATGTGCCCCCGTGTTCGTGGCAGCATTGTTCACAATAGTGAAGATCTGGAAACAGCCCAAGTGTCCATCAGAAGACGAGTGGATTTAAAAGCTTTGGTACATATATACTATGGAATACTACTCAGCCATAAGAAATGATGACATCAGATCATTTATAACAAAATGGATGGACCTTGATAACATTATACGGAGTGAAATAAGTAAATCAGAAAAAAAGAAAAACTGAGAACAGCATGATTTCATACATAGGTGGGACATAAAAGTGAGACTATGAGACATGGACAAGAGAGTGGTGGTTACGGGGTGGGGGGAGGGAGGGAAGAGTGGAATAGGGAGGAGGGGAGGGACACAGGGAAAACCAGATCGAAGGTGACAGAGGACAATTTGACTTTTGGTGACGGGTATGCAACACAATTGAATGATAAGATAACCTGGAGATGTTTTCATTGTACATATGTACCCTGATTTATTGGTGTCACCCCATTAGAATTAATAATATATATATATATATAAAAATGAAGTCCAAACTTTAAGACATTGCTTACAAAACCTTTCATGATATAATTATGTTATACACATTTAATTTTATCCTGCCACCCCCTGGATCATGCTTAAACCATAAAAATAAAATATATTCAGTTCCTCAAATTCTTCATACTGTTCTCACTCTCCTCTGAGATCTCATATTCCTATTCATTTAATTGGCTCACTCCTACTTCGTTCTAAAGCTTAAGTTATTAAATATTACTCTTTTCTGAAAATTTCCCTTTACTTACCAATATTAGATTGGTGCCTTGATTCTGTGTTCCACAGTATCTTGTCTTTCTTAAATAATAACATCTATCACACTTATTTTGTATGATTTTTTCCTTAGGGTTTATATTAGTAACCTTTGAGATCAACAAAGAAAAGGGCATTGCATACTTTGTTCATCATTCTGCTTTATTGCCCATCCTGTGCATAAAATATAGAAATATTTGTTGAATGAAAGAGTGTTACAGAAATGAATTAATAATGATTAAATGATTAAATATAAGAATATCTTGACTCTCAGGTGACATTTAATTTACTTTTGATTTTCTAAGAAAATGGACATGATCTAGTAGCTAAACTTACCTGTTCATTATTTTTATTTAACTTAATCTCTCTTTATAAACATTAAAATAGAAAGGAAAACTCTAATGTACTATATCAAGACTAGGGTTTGGTTTTCTGTAGGATAACATTGATAATATATTTATTCCAGAAATATTCTATATTTTTTCAATGATCAGTAATAAATTACTGAAAATGATTTTATCTAAGTTATAGGTTAACACTCTGACATCTGAGAATTAGTGGAAATCATTTAAGATTTTCTACCAAATTAAAAGATATAGTTTTTTAAAGCTTTGAAATTACAATGTTGTGGTTAAAATAGATTGAGTCGAATTTTTAATATCTTTAAATTTAGTGTCACCTGTATATAATTTTCATATTTGTTTTGAAGAACAAAACATCTTTAACAAAATATAGTATCATTAATTAGGTGTACAAAACAAAACATCACTCAGACATTTCTATGAATTCAAACTGTTTTCATTGAATATGTCCCTTTTCGCGTCACTTAACATGTCACTAAATGTAACCAAATAACTATTCACAGTAAGATACACTTCTCTACATTGCACTTACAGAAATAGTAGTACTTAAGAAGAGTACTTCAGTGATAAAGTTTCAGTCATTGTTTTCTTATTCTAAAATGTATTGGGATATCTATTACCCCTCAAAGTAGATAAGCATCTCTGAGTAAGCTCTTCATGTAGGTTGATTTGACATCTATATATAGCATCCTACTGAACCTGGCTGGTTGCTTTCATGTCTTCATTAGTATGATGTTCCTGGTATTAATGTCTTTGGGGCTTGCATTTAAACTTTGACTGTAGCTAGATAAACTTAAGGGGTAGATATTTGAATAGAAATTCCCCAGATAGGAACAATTACCTTGAATTTTATTAGTGCAGCATTTACATAGAGCAAAAATTAGTACATTACTTGATAAGCAGTGTATTATAATCTGTGGCCCTCTGCTAATTGACATCATTCACACATCACATCACGTGCATTATAGAAAAAAAATGTTCTTTGATCATTTGTGGTTTGAGACATGGATATAACAGATAATAGAAAAGGGAAGTTTAAGGCTTCTTTCTATCTGTGAAACTTATATAAGATCTTTTTATAGGAGGAAGAGACCATTTGCTTTATATTTGGGGGTATTTGGAAATAATTTTACAATTTCACTAGTATGTTATAAAATCAAAAAAGAAGAAAACAAATCCAATATTTTGACTTATTATTCATCTCATCAAGGTTTTAGACTGTGTGTCATAAACCCATAAAAACAGTTTCAGTTGATTATAAATAGGGGTTCATCTTAATCCTTGCCAACTTAATAAAAATACAAAGAAATAAAGGTGTTAGGACTATCAAAGCTCATTTTAGGTAAAAAGGTAGAATTTTATTAACTAATAAAAATTTATAAAATATATGAAGAATATAGTTCTACTTAAATACCCAAAACCTCATTCTTCAATCCCTTCTAAAAAGTCAGAGGGGTGACACACATTTTCATTAAAGAATGGCAATGTATATATTTGATTTTTATAATTTTTAAGGTTATTTCTTGGAATGCAGTTGTTAATTTAATCATAACCTGAATCTAAATATTTAATTCAAAGAATGCATTATATTTTAAAAATAAAATTTACTATATAATTTGTGTGTATTATTTTGTTATTAAAACTCCCAGTGTGCAGTTGCAAGTTACTGTACAGAAACTTAAAAATTATAGATGACAAAAATATTAAGGAAAATTACAGAATTATATTTAATTCATAAGCAATTATTTTATATTTTTAGCTTAGTTCTTTTTATATCAAAATCTAAGGTCTCTTAGGTCTTTAGCACCAGAATGTATGCATGTATTGAATAATAATGTAACATTTGTTATAAACATTATAGTTTAATATCCAAAAATGTACTTTAGGAAGTGAATCACATTCTATGGATGTGTTATGTTGATGTGTTGTGAGGACACTGACAAATTGCTATTGCAATTTTCATTCTGGAATCCATGCTAGCATATATAAAAATTTAACAGTAAACAGAAAAGTGAAAACATTTTCAGAGTGCTTAGCAAAATAATTATTAGCATTTAAATATAATTCTAATCACATTCTGTGTTTATATACAAATTTGTATATACTCACAATCATATTTTTTGTTTTACATTTTTCTATTTTGTTTATTTATTTTGGTAGACATATAATACCATCTGTATTATCTAACATTATGTTTAATATACAGCTTGTTTTTAATAAATATGGTAACTTGAAATATAAAATATATCCAGATGCCAGAAGAATGCATTTTAACATTCAATTAATCTAAGGGTTTTCACAATTTCAGGACATGCCATTCTTAGCCTCTATCTAAATAATATATCTTTTCTGTGATAGGATATGCCTTTCGGTATAATCACTATGACTACTTTGTAGATAGGTTTGCAGGGTCACAAGAGTAAAGGAAACGATGTAGGTTAGAAAGACTTCTGTGAGCTGATGGTTGCCTAAACTAGGTAATAGAGATGAGCAGAAAGAGATTCAAGTTATACGTAAGAGATAGAATCAAAAGAACCTAAAAATTGATTGAGTATGGAAGTAAAAAAGAATTATGTGTGTGTCATTTATTTTTGTGTGTATGAAACTGAGAGAATACATCATAAAGTTAGAGGAAGGATTAAATTAGATAACTCATGACAAACACTTGACACCATGACTAGAAATGGCTAAAAATGTTTGTGAAGTATGGTTAGCTTACATTCTACCTTGCACATATGTTGTGGGGAAAGTGATGCAAAGCCTCTGCACCCCCTCTGCCTCATCTCTGAAACACCAAACACCAGTACCTGCCTTATGGTGTGCAGAGGGGATTGCATGAAGGGATTTTTGTTAGAGATGAGCACAGTACCTGGCACCAAAAGTTCTCAACTGATGCTACCTGTCTTTTACTAGTTCATTGTCTTTTCATCTATGTGAATTAGTGATACAGCTCTTTGAAGTAATTTCTACACGTCACTAAAGACACATGGATGCTCTCAGAAGAAGCTGACATTTCACATAGTTCATTGCTCTTATGTAACTAGTGAAGATTCTTTTGACCTTGTTATCTAATGACAAAACTACTCTGCTTTGGCATGATATAAGTATAGAGGGTCCTGGGATGTCATTCACTTCACATACATAATAGATGAGGCAATTAGGTAAGACAGAAAATAATTTTAAACTAAGTACAAGTAGGAAGTGATAAAGGCATGCCAAGGGTTAAAATTTCCCTCATCTATCTATTTAAGGCCATGTTACAAAGCTGGCACATTCAGGGGCATTTTTTGGCATTTTATTTTATGTATTCTATACACGTTCTCTAATTTGATTCTCTTTCCTTTTTATTTAACTAGATGGTAAATCTGCTAAAGCCAAATCAACTCTTTTGGTTCTATTTCATTTTCATGTCAAATGCATTGCATTTTTGAGACACGTGTATTATTAACAAAACTTCTATTTTTGCAATTATATAAAGACTTAAGATGCAATAAAATATTCACTTTATTGCCAAACTGTTGTATATGTCATAATGGTGACAAAGTCAGAGTGGTTTATAGATTTATACATAGCTCCATCATATATGGCTTGAAATGTTAACTAGCTTATACACAAGGTAATTTGGGGTGTCAGTGAATAATATACATAAGTATAGGCTGTAAGCAAATTGAACAATTCTAAGTTGAAATGTGTTTACTCTGGAAGCACATACAAAAGTTGGATTCAAGGAAAAATCATGAGCGAGAAAGAGAATAAACAATGATGTTTTCTTCAATCAAGATGGAGGCAAGCATCTTCCCCAACCAGAAAGTTAATGTCTTAAATTGCTATTGTTTTCGCATTATTTACAATCACTTACCAACTGGCTTTGGAGGAAAAATCAATTGTTGTTTTGTTTTGTTTTGTTGTTTGTTTGCAATTGTTCTGAGGACATTTTAACTTTTCTTTAATTTATCATTTCTAATTATCTTTAACTTTAACTCTATAGAAGTTAAATTATGTTTTGCTACACTTTATAGATCCCGGGATTGACTTGTCACTACTTTGTCATCAGTATAATTTAAAAATTCTATTTGCAGTCCGTAGAACCAGGAGTGGTAAACAAAGCCAGAATATAAATGTACTGACAGGTGAAAATAAGTTCTTTGATCTCAGTGGGACAAGAGAAATATAGTCATATAGCCCTGAATTCCACCACTTTCACATTCTAAGTCTTCGAAATTTTTCTTTCTTTGGCCTTCCGTTTATAGTTAGGGCTTTATTTGATTTTAATCATAGATTTGGTTGACACACCTAAAGTTAAAAGAAAAGGGATGTTATTTAATTAATATATATATATTTTTAAATTTTATTTCAGAGACAGAGATAAAGTCAGAGAGAGGGATATGTAGGGACAGACAGGAATGGAGAGAGGTGAGAAGCATCAATCATTAGTTTTTCGTTGCCGTCGCAACACCTTAGTTGTTCATTGATTTCTTTCTCACATGTGCCTTGACCGCGGGCCTTCAGCAGATCGAGCCACCGACCTTGGGTCCAAGTCGACAAGCTTTTTGCTCAAGCCAGATGGGCCCGTGCTCAAGCTGGAGAGCTCGGGGTCTTGAACCTGGGTCTTCCGCATCCCAGTCTAATGCTCTATCCACTGTGCCACCGCCTGGTCAGGCTAATTAATATATCTTAATAAAGGTAGATAATTATTTAATTGTTTCTATAAGGCTGAATACAAATTCATGAAGAGCTTTGTCTGTTCTACCCACTCTCCACACACTCCTACTGTGTACAGCAGGATTGTTCAAACTTCTGCTTACATAGGAACAACCTGACAATCTTCATAAAATGCGTATGGGATACAGTAGGTCTGGAGACCATAAATTCTTTTTCCTAACTTGATTCCAGGTGGTGCTCTGGGGGCCACACTTTGAACTATAAGGATTAAACAGGATGAAGAGAAGGTCAAGATATCTGAAATATTTTACATTAATACTATCCCTATGCTACACATCTTAACATCCATTTTCTTCTATTAACCCCAAAATTATAGTTCAGGAAGTAAGTGCTATTATTCTTAACTAGTGGGAAAATAAACAAACATAGACTTAACAAATCAGAGTAACAAACTGATCTCCCCGCTCAATGAGCAAGATGAATATTGTGAAATTTTCTACCTTCTGAAGGTCTTAGTTTTCATTTTGCAAGAGATAAAAGACCTACCTCACAAGAATGTTAGAAGGGTTTGAGATGTATGTAAAGCATCTACCTTGGTACCTGACCTGACTAATGCCATAACAATTTATATATTGTTATTATCTAAGTCTAATTTTAGCAGTGTGTTTTGCCAGTCACCTAAGAAGAAAACTGAAGTGCTTATTTTGCATATTTAGTGTTCATGATTAAGAAAAGATATAATTTGAATTATCGATGTAATTGACAAATTTGTACTTTCATTGACCTAATTGGTTAAGGTGCCTGATCATATAAGTATGATTTAAATAATGAATCTTGATAATAATCATTCATTGCAAATTATGAATGTACTGAACTTGTAGTTTTCATTAGTCAGCACTGATGCATACTGAGTGTGTATTTTTTTTCTCAGCATGGAAAAGTACAAGTCAAGTAGTGAACCCTAGTATGCCAATCATTTAGTAATTTCAAGATTGCTAATTAGCATCATGTTGAAGTGGTAAGATTATCAGGGCATACTGCATTCATTTATGTTAATGACTACTTATTTTTTCTTCTACAAGAATCATACATTTCTCCTAGAAGCAAAAAGAATTAAAGAGCCAACTGGAAGTTTTTAATAAAGTGTTTATGCATTTAAATGTGTAATTAACTTATTTTATTTTTAAGGAAATGACATAATAAAATGAAAAAACACATAATTTATAACGGAAAACTGTTGTCTTTCTAAATGTAACTGACATTTCAGTAACTGAAATGGGAATAACCATAGAAGTTTAGGAAATGTCCTCTGTTCTCAAGGAGAAAAAGAATGTAACATGCAAATAATTAGAGACTAATTATGATTTAAATTCTGTGTAAATAGCTACCTACAAAGTAAGAATGAAAAGAAATAGGATAGCCGTGGCCAGTTGACTCAGCGTTAGAGCATTGGCCCAGTGTGTAGAAATTCTAGGTTTGATGCCTGGCCAGAGTACACAGGATAAGCACCCATATGCTTCTCCACCCTTCCCCCTCTTTTTACTCTCTATCTCTCTCTTCCCCTCCCACAGCCAAGGCTCCATTGGAGCAAAGTTGTCCTGGGTGCTGAGGATGCCTCCATGGCCTCTCCCTCAGGTGCTAGAATGTCTCCAGTTGCAATGGAGCAATGGTCCAGATGGGTAGAGTATTGCCACCTAGTTGTCATGCTGAGTGGATCCTGGTCAGGCCCATGTGAGAGTCTGTCTCTCTGCCTCCCCACTTCTTACTTCAGCAAAATAAAAAAAATATAAAAGAAATAGGATAAAAGAAAGTAGTTATAGAAGTGGTGAATGAGAGGAGCTCAGATCTGAATGATAACATCCAAGTTATGGTGGGTAGACATGAAAAGCTACTACTTAGAAGATAGCATCTCAAGACATTTCTGTATTTGGAAAGTAGGGGACTAAGGATCACAAAACCTGAATTTAAATTTGGTACTAGTTTGAGCAAGTGACTGTACATTTCTTGAAGCATATTTTCTCATTTGTGAAATGAGAGATTTGCTAAAGATATTCTCCCAAGTCCTCTATAGTGCTTCAATTATAAAATTCTATTCCTAGCTATCCAGGGGAGGAAACAGAAGGGCATGTGCAGGCCACATATGTTAATAGCTGGTAGGAAATAAAATTTTGCACATAGCATGGGCCAAACTGTGGCAGTCCTCAAGACCTAGAATTTGAGGCAGAATCACGACCAGCTGCTGAGAAAGGCAATGAGGGTACACAGTTCAAAAGAGGTCAGGATTAAGATGTTATTTTAGACAAGGGAGCCCATGGATGTCAAAAGATAAAGAATTCAAATACATGGCAACCCTGAAAGAGCTATGTGAATAACTTGCAGACTGACTCTGATAGTTCAAATCATGTATCATGAACATTCAAGCAGTTGAACTGTACTCTTTGTAAAAAGACATAAATTTACAAGAAAAATTAAATGTCTAGAGTTCAGTTTAGGAAACTAAACATAGGTCAGGACTAATGAGGCAAGGGAGCAAAAACAAAGACAAGTAAAATCTTGGGGTTGATAAATGTAGGAGTCCAGGCATGGAACCATTGACAAAGGTACTGATTCAGTGGTAATGTACTATGGAACTGGTGACAGAACCAGCTGTAAAACTCACCTCAATTTTAAACTAAAGTCTTCTGACTGAGGGTGTCTTCTGTAAGCTTTTTCTCACATATTGTAATGGGAGTGGGGAGTTTTCAAATGAACCAGTATAGCTGACTCTTTTGGGAAGGAGTCATCCATTTGATGGGATTTGAGAAATAATAAATTCCTTGTCTTTTCACTTTCTCTTTTTTTTTTATGAAAAATGACTGACATCTGATTGCTAAATTGAGCTTCTTTCTTGCTTTTAAATCTGTAATCTGATAAGGTTTCTGGACTACACTTTCTCATCCAGCAAGGAGCCTTCCCCTGTGGAGATGGATGGCTGTCCAGTATAGTCATTCAGTGGGATTTAGATACAAACTCCAAGGTCAAGTATTAAGAAGTCCTTGTGTCTGCATCAAAGTCATGTTCTATAACCCAGGCTTCTCTTTCTGCCATATTCTTCTGTCCATACCTCATTTGCTTCCAAAATCTGAGGGGAAATGGATATTATTATTATGCCTAAACTGACACAAATAATCCAATTGTCAAATCAGATACATAAAATCAGACAACTTACCTAGTGTCAAATTTTACCAATAGTTTCAAGGATACAAGGAACAAGAAACCTGGCAAAAAAAAAAAAAAAGAGTGAAGATGGAAAAGAAGTCTAAGACATTCTATGTGGCTCCTTACGTCTGTCTTTGCTGTCTCAGATATGCATTTCAACCAGAGTAATAGATCAAGTTTCTAGAAAGGTTTGCAAATCACTTCATCTAGCAGGGACTTTGTAAAGCCAGTACCATCACAGCTGCCTGGCCTGTGCAGGTTTGCATTATATTCGTATAGATGGTAATGAACCAACAGAACCAAGAACTGGTGAGCCAATAGCTTTAATCCTAGCTTGCACCCATTGGGCAAGAAATACACACAGTTGGAAAACACTTCCCTCTCCATTCAGGGTTCCCAAAGCCACTGACTTATCCAAGTTTCCTAGAATCAAATGTTTTTAGCTGACCAGTTTTATTCTCCTCTGTTCCCTGCTTCTTCTCTCCTCCACATGGCCTTTCTCTGCTCTCCTACAGCATGGTCTCTTCCTAGAACGTAATCACTCTTCCCCAGGAACAATGTGATCTCTCTTCCTTTTAAAACCTTTTGGTGCAAAGGCCCTCCCCCAACACATATTAACATAATCACGCCCATCCCAAGCAAGAAGGGCAACTAATATTATCACCTGGGCAACGGGCTTCCACATGGGCAGTGCCATCTTTAACAAAGTGAGCATAATATATTTTATTTGCCCAACAGACTTTTAGGTTATGAATCATTTATATTTTATAGCCAGATGTTATAGGCCTTATGTGACAATTTTAAAAGGAGCTGCACTTCAAAAATCAACAGATTGTAGGTTTGTCTACTATAAGCAAACCAAACTAGGGACATCCTGCTAAAAATATTCTATAAATTAGAGCTCTATTAAAGTCATCAGTTTACCTATCAGGAATCATGTTTACAAGAAGGACAATTCAGGTCTTATCCCTGGGCAGGTCAAGCTGTTATCAGAATAAGCTGGAATTTCTGTTTCCCATTGCCTTGTTAGTCAGTCCATGAGACACAGGGACCGAGTAGGCATAAGTGTGTCTTTAATTCGGATTGCCAGCAACTCAAGAAGGCAGAGGACTCAGGTCCAAAAAACTACCTTAACAGTCTCAGCTGACTGGCTAGCTTATATACTTTTGGGGAAGTTTGCAATTCATTTTTGATTATGCAGCTAATCACATAGTTGAATGCAGGTAGTTGAGATCTGGCATGCAGGAATGTCCTTAGGATGCTGGCTCGACATGAGCTACGGCATTATATATGTCCTTTAATGTTGTCTCCAAGGCACTGGTGTCCTGAGTCTTTGGGAACCTAACTATAGAACAACTCTACGTTCCTTGGAAAGACATAAAGCAAAGGGTATATTATGAGACAGGTTATTTATTCTTGCTAAGAAGTATTATTACTGACCCCTTTAACTCTTTACACTTGGAAAGACATGAAGGAAGGACATGAAGCAAAGATTAAATTTCTTATTTATGACTTATTTCCTAAGCTATGAGTACAGCAGTTAACCCCTAATATACCATTAACCCTTTACAAAGCCACTGCTTTCACACCTTCTCCTCTAAATCCACTAAATTCCCAAGACTAGGTAGGGAACATAGGATGGGGATAGACATGGTCCACTTATGGCATTAAGCCAAATAATTTTTATTGTTTGTTATTAGCAGTAGTATATGAGAAACTATTGTTGTGGGAAGAAGAGCTATGACAGAAGAGTTTAGGAGTGTGTAAGGAGGATAGACTGACCAGTCACGAGGCATTAGATGCTGAGCTTGAGCATTACAATAATAACAGTAACAATGGGAGGAAGGAATGAAGCCCAACAGTATGTTAAAGAAAGGAATGGCAGAAACCGGTAACTTTCACATTAAGAGTAGAATAAACGTAAGAGCAAAAGGTTTACCTACAGTTTATAGTGAAGGAGGTAGAACTGAAAGTGGTAAAATTAAAATAAATGCCATATTTGCTGGGTAGTTCAAAGTCATGAAAAAAAGAGATAATCTGAATTTAATAGATGAGTGACAAGCTATGACAGTCGTCCAAAAGGAAGTTAGCCAGATGCATTGGGAAAAAAGCAGGCTTAGGAAATATGTGAAAATTTGGGAATTAGAAAAACTTAAATACTTATTTTTCCCATTTATTGAGAGTGAGAGTGAGAGAAAACAGGGTGAAGGGAGGAGAGAGAAAGAGGGAGAGAGAAGCATCAACTCCTTTCACTTAATTGTTCTGTGGAAGGAGGGGCAGGCCCCCTCTTGGCTTAGAAGGAAGAAACAAAAAGAATACAAAGGAAAGGAGCCAGCTGGGGTAACCGAGTCAGCCAGTGGTAAATTATCTATATCCCATAGTTACAATACAAAACAAAAATGCAAGATCTGTATGTAACTGGCCAGTGATCTGGAAACCCATTTCCCTTTGCTTACTCCACCGAAGCTTTTCCACTCCTCTCCTTGAGTCCTGGGAAACCTTAAACAAAAAAAAATCCCATGCACATTGCTTAGATACTGTAAAGGTATATAACTTGTAAGAAAATCAACTTCAGGGAGCTCATGTTTTGGAGCTACGAACTCCACATGCTCCGCCGGCTTTAATAAATCCTACTTCCTTCATCAAATTGTCTGGGCGTTTTTGTCCTCCTTTGATTCCTGCAATTGTTCCATTTAGTTATGTACTCATTGATTACTTCTCCTATGTGCTCTGGTCATATATGCCCTGACCCGGGGGTCAATCCCATAACCCCTGGTGCACTGGGTGGATGTTTTCTCCACTGAGCCACCTAGCCAGAGTCTAGATAAATCTAATACTTGATTCATTCAGTTAGCAAATATGCATTGAGCATAATACTGTGTTATTTCTTGGCTAGGGGATATAGATGTGAATAAAACAGTTACAAACAAACAATAATAAACAAACACAAATCTCTGCCCTTTATAATTCAGTACCTATGTGCCTTTCTGATTTATCTGTTACCCTTCCCTGAGTCCAAACTTGAAACCAGAAATATCAAAGTTTTTGCTGCCTGTCACCATTTCAGCCAAATAAGTAGAGACAGGGATTGAATCTTTTATGGGTGCTTTATTTAGATGGCTGGCGATCTGAGGAGGTGCGGTTATATTATTAAATCCTCTCAACCACCTACCACCAGCCAACCTTTTTAAATGGGGAAGGTAAGGGTGGGTAAGGATTTTGGAATTTTAAAAGAGAGCTGATCAGATCATAGTCAAAGTTAATTGGATCACAGTCTGCAAGGCTCTGCTTGCAGTCCCCTGAAGCACAAAGGTGAATCACTTGCAGGTCTCCTGGGACACAAAAGTATATTGCTTGCAGATGTCATTAAGTCATGTAGGCCTGTTCAGGTATCCCAGCTCCTGAAACAAACCTTTTACTGGCATTAGTCATTAAGCCCACTGACCATAACCAAAGTCACCATTGCTAACGTTAAAATTTTAACTTTTGAGTTCCACTTATCAACCTCAGTGATACAACCATATTCTGAATTGGATTATACAAGAATGTGCCTCCACTCTCATCTCTCATCGAGAATGATCATGTCAGGAGATATCTCTTGAACATGTTTACCCTCTGTATCACATAGGTCACTGCTCGGCCCATATTCCCTCTCTTTCCCATCCAGTGCACACCAGTCTGATTTCCATCTACCAACATAGTGAGCAAAGAAATTTCTGGGGGCTTCTTTTCATGGGTTAAGCGCACTTTGCCCACCCTGTGGCCATAAAGAAGTGACGAGCCATTATGGTCTGCTGGGAGCAGCCTTCAATCAGTACCAAAAGTAGTCAGTGTACAAATACTCCACTGCCCTTACCCCTGAGGTTGGAAATCTCTGAGGCATGTCTGCTGTACTGAAAAGGTTCTCCAGCAGGGTTTCAGATCCAGTCCGCACCATAGTATCCCCACGTAAGCACCCTTCAATAGGCATCTTTTCTCTCTTGTCTTGTTAGAATTACTGCGGCCAGGATAGCTGACCTTATCTATCCAAAAGATCATTTACTGAATGTGTTTAGCTGGGGAAATACAGTCAGAGTTGCCCACTTTTTGCTTTGAAAAGAAAAAGCTAAGAATTTAAGCTGCTGAAAAGCCATTGCCATCAATTATTGGGCACTATGAAAATAGGTTGAAATCTTAGCAGTTTCTATCAGAAATGTGCCCCGTGGGCATCACACTACCCTGGTTACTAATTGGCATTTGGCTCTCACTTTGAAAGTTTCAGGAGCTAGAATAGCAACAGCAGCAATGTTAAGGAGGTCAAGCAGACATGACATGACACCACTCATGTCAAGATGAGTAGTGAAACTATATACTTGGTTTCTCTAGTGTGAACACGCTCATACGGGTTGTTTTAGGATGTCCTGTGCTGCTGGAGATGCTGATGAATTTGATGGTAGAACTTTTACAGGGAAATTAGGTATATGAGTGGCAGAGGCAAATGTCAGCTTGTCTTGTTCTAATTCACTCCTTTCAATTTAAGAATTCTCAAAAGGTAATTAACGGTCTATACGTGGTCTAGACATCTTGCTCTACAAGTTTAATTTTGAGCATATAATCAAGATAAAATTTTATCTTTGAAAAAGTTTATGGACATTTTTATGCATTCAATTTTGATATCAATCATAGTTTTTATGGTTGTTTTGATATGACTTTAACATTATCAAATCACTATCCTAAACTTTTTAGGACATAATGAACAAACGCTAAAATTTAAAATAAATTTGCTTGCCGAACATGCCTAGGGAAAATATATTCTGTGGGAATGTCAGTTTTGTAGCCAATTTCATTCACTGATTCATTCAATCAGTCACTTATGCTGGGCAGTGAAAATTGAGCAATGACTGAAATATACAGTACAAAAACAGCTGCCTTCGTGGGGATTGATTCTAGAGGAGAAGCTGGCAGTTAAAACGAAGTTTAAAAATAATATACATGGTGATAAGGGCTATGGAGAAAAATACATAAAACAAGGGAATGTGACAGGACACAGTAAGCTGGGTTTGGGGGCTTGAATAGCATTTTAAACAAAGTGTTCAAGAAAACGTCACCGAGAAGATAATGGAGCAAAAACAGAAAGCGGGTGAGATAGTGAGAGAGAGCCTAGCCGATATCTGCTGCAGGATCATATCAAGTGGAGGGAACAATTGATGCAAAAGCTTTAACACAGACATTTTTCTACACAGCAGTTAAGTTTGTGCCATAGGGTAGGAATGAACGAGAAAAGGAGTAGGAGAAGATATGATCAGAAAGGTAGCAACGGTTTGTTTGTCTTTCTTGTTTGTTCATTTGTTGCTTTCAGTTTTATATTCCACATATTAGTGAAATCATATGATTCCCAAACAAAAGCAGACAAAGACAACAGTATGGTGGTTACCAGAAGAGAGGGGGCTGGAGGGAAATACAGAGTCAAGAAGGTCAAATTATAGCAATAGAAGATTTGACTTTCAGTGGTGGGCATACAGTGCAATGTACAGATCATGTATCATAGAAATACATGCTTGAAACCTTTATAATCCTACTAACCAATGTCACCCCAATTAATTTAATTTTAAAAAAGAAAAAAAAAGAGATTTATATTCACTGAGACATGCTTATTGTAAATGACCAAATTTACAAAGCAAGGTGCGAAATAGCATGCTATTATTTTATTTAAGTAAGAAGCTTTAAAGGCTGGTGTGTATACCTATTTGTGTAAATGTGTACAATATACATTGTATTTTGGGATCTTAAGAAATATGAGCTTTATATAAATGTTTTAAATGGTATAAATGCATAAGCAGAGGTATGGGAAAAAATATATAGCAAATTTTAAAGAAGATAAACCTTGAAACATTTTAGGAATAAATAGAGCTGAAAAGTGAATCCTAATTATTTATGCTCTATAACACTGTTATCTGTATTTTTTAAATAAGCATTTACTACTCTTGTGATTATAAATAACAACTGAGGCTTTAAAGAAATATATAATTATATAGTTTAAAATGGTTATATCTGAATAGTTAAGATTCCAGGTTTAAATGTCTTACATATTTCTGCATTTTCCGAATTTTTTATGGTGAACATATGTCACTGTTACAATCACAAAGATAATAATTATATTTGAAACTTAGCATGTCAGTTTTGTTTCAATCATCATAGTAAAGAAAAAAATAAATTTTAAAAATTACACAAATATTTTCTGTTGGTTAATGACACTGTAGTGTTTCTCTTATTTTGTTAAATTTAATTTTTTTCTATTAATTATACCTTTGCAATATAAAAATAAAACAAAACTAACAAGCAACAGCAACAAACAAAACAAAATAAAAGAAAGTTAGCAATGGGCTTGATCATATAGGGTTCTGAGAGCCTTCCCAAAGCCAGCCTTTGGACCCTAATGTGAGCTGTGCAAGAAACTTTGTGTGAGGATTCTGAGCAAAAGAATGACATAACTTGCCTAATATTTTAGTATTTTCAATCTAGCTAACATGTGAAGAATAGAAATGGAGTGTATTAATCAGGTTAAGCAAATGGATTTTTAAAACAGATACTAAGACCTTCAAGTCACTGAAGCTTAACCTAATAACTTTTCTTGTTCATGTGATTAGATGATTCTGAGTGTTCAGCAGAGAGGGGCTCTTCTCCAAGTAGTCAGTAAGGTACTCAGGCTGTGTATGTGTGGCTCTTAGAGTCCCAGCATTGGAGAGTAAAGCCAGTAGCCACATCCATCATCACAGCCGCCTGGCAATATTAATCGATGTTATATAAAATTAACTCTCATCCCCTTCCCCCGACTTGATGCTTAAGACATTTAACTGTGCTGCTAACAAAAACATAGGTAGGATAAAGGTAAATTGTATAGAGATTAAATATTTTTTCTTCAAAAAATAAGTTTAAACTAATATAAAATAGTATAAAATATGCTGCTAAATATGTACACTTTTAAAAAATAGTAATTATATGCTTGCAGTATAAAACTTGAACTTTATAGATTTGATTGAATCTTAAATTTTCAGGGTTATAAGGGAACTTAAAGGTCAGTTTGTTTTCTAAATGTAAGTCATTGGTTTTATCCAAGTAGTAATAAAGTGGTTATATTTTTAAAAATCAGTCTGTTACTGATTATTCTTTCTCATTCTTTCATTTTATTTGGATTTAGACATGCCTTTTTGGTGTGAATATGCATTTCTTCAGTTTTCAGTATTATTATAAACCAGATAATGTGCTATTGATTTGTTCAAGTAATTTTTAGATCTCTGGAAAAGTAGCATTGAATCCAATAAGTTATGTAGTAATTAAATAAAATCAAATAAAGAAATTGATTTGTGTTACATATGTATAGAGGCCCTGAATAGGGACATGGAGCAGGGACAGAAGTTCAGTGTCCTGAGGCAAAAGCCACAGTGACTTTACTGACAAAAGTACTGAAGGCAGTACCATGCTGAACACAGCACAACAGGGATAGAATTAGAAATTCTGATTAATCAATAGGTGTGAACATTTGAGCTACTCTCTTGCCCTTTAATCTGCCCTAAAGAAGTTCCCCTTCCTGACTTTCTCATTCTCTTCTCTGTTTCCTGACTTCCTCATTCTTGTTCCTGCTTCGATTTGTGTGTATCAATAAATATCCATAGGAACAGGGGGTCAGGGCTGTCTCATGAAAACTATATAGGGGATTATGAAGCAATCTCCCTTGGGTCCCTCAGTGCACACCACATGGTTTCAGAGAAGTCATTGTCTTCGTGACACATATGTGTTAAATTGTGACTCTCCATTGTCTAGTTCAGTATGTCTCAACATTTTTCCCCTCGTTATTCTCCCATGTTACCTCTCAAGATAAATTTTTATTATCACTACATATCCCATGAAATTTTATCACTATTACAAATATACTCTGGATCTGTTTATGTACTGCAGCCTTTCAGAGATCAAAAAACCATTATAATATTTAAGATTTTTGTTCCTCTCTATAAACCCATTTTTATACCCTAGAACATGCTGTTGACCTAGTTGAGAGTGCATGCCTTCTTTGATTAGTAATAATAGGTCATTTATCAAGCACCTAACAAAATATGTGAGTGCAGAGTCTAGAGTTAGGTCCTATGGTTTAATATCCTAGCTCAACTGTTTAGTAGATGTGTGATCACAAAAGATTAATTAACTAAATATTCCTGAGTTTTTTTAATTTAAAATAAAACTAATAGCACCTAAAGTAGTTAAACTAACACTGACTGCTGTAACAAAACCTCCTGATGTATGTATGATATTTTAAATATGATAAAATGTATTTTTCACTAAGGTGAATCCCAAATAGAGTTGTTACTAAGTGCCAAGTTAGCTTTATGCCAGGTATTGGCTTCTATATATAATGAGCTCCACTAACTTTAAGCCCAGACATAGTTTCCAAGGTTACCTTGGGAGCTGATTTCCAGCCATTAATTAGGACAAGATAATTGAAAATTTCCCATGAAAAGTTTTTATGGGCCAATGTAGAAGTAGTACACATTACTACTTCTCTTCACATTCTGTGGACCAAAACTCAATCTTATAACCACACCTAACTGCAAGGGAGGCTGGGTGATATATTTCATCTCTGTTTTCAAGAAAAAAAGGACATACATTTGAATAACTTTGCTACATAGCTATTTTATAGAATTGTGGAAATTATTAAGCTATTTGAAAGATATATAATGCTTAGAAGAGCACTGTAACTAGATTTTTTTATAGGAATGTTTTGAGGGTGGGGTATAGAAAACAAGTTTAAATACCATCTTATACAGATGGAAAAATTGAAATTTATAGAAATTAAGTAACATGCTTAGTGTTACTAAAGTAGAATTTGAAACATGGCCAATGAAAATGTAAAACCTATTTTTTTTCTAATTACATTGTGCTTTTTTAATAAATTTAATTAGTTACTTTTGTTTTGTAAAAGGCATGCTCATTCTTTTATTTTCACTGATAAATCAGGATTTAGTAATAAAATGGCATAAATATTTAAACCATTTTATAAAGTGCTTTGGATTATTATAATAAAGATAATAATGATGGCTCTAATCCTTGAGTTTATTGTTTCTCTAGGTAGAGTTTTTAATAAGATGACAATTGGAGACTGTGTTTCAGAAAGGAAATAAAAATCATTTTTAAAATGGAGATCTTAATAGCAAAATGAGAAATAAATTTCTCTGAGGATACCAAAATTAATCTAAGTGAAATAAACAGATCTTTCAAAATTCTGTTAAATCTTTTTAATAGTTAGAACTAAGTAGCTATCCCTATAAGGATAGCTCACACTTTATCACTTTCCAACCTACTCATTATGTCATTAAGATAATGTGTATACATTTTTTAATTACCATACTTTTTGCTCCATAAGATGCACTTTTTCCTTCCAAAAGTGGAGGGGAAAATGCCTGTGCATCTTATGGAGCAAAAAGTACGGTATTTTATTAAATAATTTAACACACCATTTGGTTCAAAATATGTTTCTTCTTTTTTTTTTCCTTAAAACCCTAGGTGTGTCTTATAGTTAGGTGTATCTTATGGAGCAAAAAATATGGTAATTGTTTTTCTATAGAGATCTGTGAAGTCTAAAAACTAGAGCTGTTAACTTTTTAGAAAGATTATGATGTAACAAAACTGTTAAATAACATGAGAATACAAAATAATAATACTACACCTTAACACTAATTTATTCACATTTACTCTTTCTTCTACTAGTTCTCTTCATGTGTACATGTTTTTCATGTCAGTGATTATAGCATCCTTACCTGCTTATAACCTTTGTTGTTTCCTGATATAGCTCTGTATTTCTATAGTCTTTAATATGATTATTTTAAAAGTGATCATTTTATTTAATAATGACTTTTTAAATGATCAAAACATTAACTTATGCTGTTGTATCATTGGTCACATTTAACCAACACCAACTTTTTTGCTTCCATTACTTATTCTCATGTATAGACTTTCTTCCTTAGTGTTAGTAAACTTATGCTAAATTGCCCTCCATTTGCGCCAGCACGACCTTTTGGTTTAACTCCATCTCCATTCTTCTTAGAAATTGCTTCCTTTTTCCTTTTTTTTTTTTTTTCTTTACGTGTTTGTTTCTGCTTCTGTTTCCTCTTAGCTATAGTTATCTTTCATGGGTTTTCTTGAGTGATCCCCTCCATTGTATTAATAGTTTGAGTAAGTCTGAACATTCTCCATCAACTTTAGCACTCAAATAAATTTCAGTTTTTGCCTTATCGTACAGCATTGGGATCACACTATTTATAATTTATTTGCCTATAAATTGATTACAGTCCAGAATTTGATAATTCAATATTTTGTAGAGCTCCTAGAGTTAGGAATCACATGTTGGATTACTGATAAAAGTTGTCAGGAAGATAAATAAAACATGTAAAAAAGGATGGTTGATATAACCGTAAAAAAATTTACATTTCTTCAAATATAATGCATGTAAAGAAATAAAATTAATTTAATTAAATTTAAAATACTGTTTAAATTAATATTTTTGAATGAGAAAATCTAATATTAGAAAATACCACTATAGAGTTATAAAAATTAAAGGCTTGTGACCTACCTCAGTTATCTTAGTTCTTTTCTCAACATAAAGATTTTATAAAACATCAATCTTAAAGCTTTAAAAGTTTTATCATTGCTTTCTGGTGTTGCTTTACCACTATTTGCTATTACACTGGGGAACAATTTTTTTTTTAATTTTTGTTCCATGAGGTTTTAGAACTGTTTCTATATATGTCTGGGTCGCTGATTCCAAATCTGAAATCTGTTTTTCAGTGCATGCTCTAGTTTTTATGCAATTTTAATTTCTTTTTGTTACAGTTAATGACATGCATTGGTTTTTAAATTGGAGTTAAAGGGCAATGAGTTTTGGATGGAATATAACCACAAGGCAATTAATGTTTTATAAACATCACTTTTACATAATTGTAGTTGTATTTAATGTAAAAAATTGTTATCTGATAAAAACACCCTCTTATTTTGTTTTAAAATTGAATCATGTCTTCTTTGAATAGGCGTAAATGTAAGAATAGTCCTGACACCTTCTGTTCTATATGTGGCTGTTACACACTTCAACGTCCAAGGCACAATATTTCATCATTTGTGACACATGTATATACTGTCTATTTTCAAGTTCCTCTTGGTGATCAAGACAAGAATTGGGCTCCTCATATTGTGTGTTGTAATTGTGAGGAAATGCTTCGTGATAGGACAAAAGAAAAATGCAAAGAAAAACCTTTTGGTATTCCCATGGTTTGGTGTGAACCTAAGGACCACAGCAGTGACTGTTGTTTCTGTCTAATCTATACAAAGGGCATCAGCAAGAAAAAATGTCATTATATCACATATCCTAATATTCCTTCAGCAATACAACCTATCCCACACTCTGAGACACTCCCGGTTCCAGTTTTCAATGGTTTTATTTCTTCTAAGGATGAAGAAAGTGAATATGGTGATCAAGTGTATTTTGATAAGATGCATGAGGAAATAGTTATAGAATCTGAAGGGTCTTCTTCTGATGCCAAGCAGTCATTAACCCCTCAGCAGTTAGCCAACCTGAGTTGAACGATTTAGAGATTTGGGCCTATCAAAGAAAGCAGCTGAGTTATTAGCCTCCAGGTTTCAAGAAAAGAATGTACTTCACAGGTCATCTATAGTATTCCATTTCAGGAAGCATGAACAAATTATTGTGGACTTTTTTTCCGAAGACAAACACTTTGTTTAATGTCGTGATATCACTAGTCTTCTCAGCCAGCTAGGTGTTACCACTTACAGTCCAACAGAATGGCGGCTATTTTTTGACAGCTCTAAATGATGGCAGACTACTGCTGGAGCATCAAACGAGATTGTCCTCAACAAGTACACAAACACAAGAGCTGCAAACACAAATTTTTGCCTGAATAGAATTTAAATAACTTTTGTGCAAATTCTATGATTAAAATAAGTGTTTTAATATGTTCTATTTCAAAATTGTAGACAAATTATGATGCAATCATATCTTTTAGTGTATTAGTGTATTTATTGCATTATATAAATTATTATATTTTCACAAAGATGATGCCCAAGAAGACATTCTACTTCATTATGTTAAACTAAATGTTGAAAATTTTACAATAAGATGAAAACCTAAAATCTTGAATTGCAAAAAACTGTAGCTTACAGAGAAAAACAAATTTCAGATTTGAGATCAGCACACTTGAATTAGGTAAGAACAAGTGCTTTGTTGATGCAACAAAAAATTTGTTCCCCAGTGTTATTATTGTTATTATTAGTTTTACACAGTTAAACTTTTACTCCATAAAAGTATGCTAGTTATAATAATATCATTCACCAATTATTTTGAAGGTTTTATTTTCTGGGCACATGATAGGATTATACTGTTGGCCCCGTTATTGGTGGGTTAGGCAGAACCATAAGACAGAGTTCGCCGTGAGTTTTGAGTAGAAGTAGTGTATGCTGCTTCTGATCAGATTTCACAGCAGAGATTCTCTGGAGTTTATTTTCCCACTGACACCACAACTACTAGCCTTGTTAATAGAGAGTGGCTGCTTGTCAGCATTGGTTGTGATGCGCATATAGGACAAGCAAGAAACAAACCTTTGTTGATTTAAATCAACACTGATTTGGGGATTCTTTGTTACTGCAACATAACCAATCACATTTTGTTCATTACAAGAAAGTCAGTTCTTCGTTGACTTAAATATATACCATTTGCTGATCTAATTAGTCCTAGTAGTAATATATGCCAAATGATAAATGAAGAATTCTGATTTCAAATTATTGATTTCTTTTTAGCTGTAAACTCAATAGGATAAGGTGATTTGATTAATTTACCCCAGTGACTGATTCTCTGACAAGTTAATTTTATAGTGTCTTATTTTGTAATGTTGATTACATTGCTTTCATACTCTTCAGAGTTAAAATGTATCTTCTACAGAGCACTATTTCATTTGCAGAGTAAATGTTGGTTTGATAAATTAATGACTGCACACCTGTTGCTTTATTTTTTAATTCTTTATTTGCTAAGTGCCATTTGATTTTTAGTTTAATTAATGATTATCCACAAGTTTATCAGGAATTCTTTATAAACAAATTCTTATTGATTCATGTACAAGAATATTCTAGGCATGTATTATTTAAGGAAGAATATTCTGACATATTATTCATAGTAAAATTTGTTTTGACACCATGTTGCAGTGTGTACTCATTTGCTATATCTGCATATTCCTTAAAATATTAAATATAATTCAAATTTATATTAATATATTTGAATTTTAAATGCATTTGGAAGATCTTGATTTTTAAGGCAACATTAATATAATTTTTTAGAGCACCAAAATTTATTTTATCATCACTAATAATTAAGATTTTATAAAATGACTTTACTTAGAGTGAAAAATCAGCATTGTATTTACCCCCAAATCAAACCTATTATCAGCATTAAGTGTGATATATTCTTAAATCAGAGTTGCAGCTCTAAGATTATTTATAATTATAAAATATTTCCAATATTTTATTGAATAAGAGCCAAGAGTATTAAAATAATATAATCCTTAATTTGAGGTTTAAACATATGATTCCAGGAATATAAAATCTAAGGTAGAGACTGTATCAGTTGAGTGCATGTTCTGTAACAGAGAAGCTTAAATATATATCACTAATGTGGAAGGACTATAAATAACAACAAATGACATTCCAAAACAGTCAAAACTGTGGAGACAAAAAACAAAAAATTAGTGGTTGCCAGAATTTAGGGGTGGGAGAGATGAATAGATGGTGCAAAGAGATGTGTAGGGTTGTGATGAAAGGGAACTGTGATTGGTCAACATAGGTTTCTCTTGGTAAAAAAGTGCACAATTCTGGTGAGCAGTGTTGACCATCAGAGGGGCTCCATACGAGTGGGGCAATGGGTAGTCAGAAATCTCTGTGCCATCTTCTCAATTTTGTTGTAAACTGAGAACTGCCTTAAAAATAAAGTCATTATTTCAAAAATTAAAGAATTTAGATACAGAGAGATTGAGAAATATGGTTATTATCATATGTTGGAACTTGAGTTCAATTCAATGATTCTGTTTGTTTTGTTTTGGTTTTCCTTCAGGAGCGTGAGTAACCTCTAATGTCTTTAAAAATAGAGGTAAATTCAAGCATACCTTGTATAATATTGATTTTAGATTAAAAAGAGAACTAAAGGCAAAATAAAATTAAACATTTCCAATAAGGTTATATTTATTGCTGTATAAAATCCCTAAATATGCAATTCTAGTTATTATAGAAATGTGCAAATACTTCAGTAGATATTTTTAAATTATCCCTTATATATTTGGAAGTTATGTTATTAATTGAAAGCCTATTTGGATTTGTATCTACCTGGTGAATTAACCTTTACCATTTTGAAGTTATTTTCTTTTAGGCTTTTAATCCTTAAAATCTCTTTTGTCTGATATTAATGTAGTAACACTCCTTTCTTTAGCTTTGTATATACATTGTATGCTATTTCTTATTCTTTTTTACAGTATCTCTGTATATTGATGTTTTAGGAGTCTTTGTAAGTTTCATAGAGTTTTGGTTTTTAAATATAATCATTAGCATATTTTAAAATTGGAGCATTTAATCAATTGACATTTCATGTACTACTAATGTGTTTGGGTTTGGGTTAAATCTGCCTCCTGGTTTTGTACTTGCTGCTTATTTTACATGTTCAATATTTGTTTTAACCTCTTCCTTGTCTTCTTTTTTATTATAGAAATTATTTTCAATTGCATTTTCTTCTTAAGATGTTTGGAACTTATAAATTGTTTACTACCTTTTTTTTATTTCTCTAGAGATTATGGGATATATACTTAAAGTCTAATATTAATAGTTTTATCCTCCCTTTCAAAAAAATGAGATGTTAAAAAATTTGACTTTGGGTGATGGGTATGTAACACAATTGAATGGTAAGATAACCTGGAGATGTTTTCATTGTACATATGTACCCTGATTTATTGGTGTCACCCCATTAAAATTAATAATAATAAAATATAAAAAAATATTTTAGTTTCCTTTTCACCCCTTCTGACATATTATCATTGCTATACATTTTAATTTCATCTTATTTTTAAGGTAACCCACCAAGACATTATCTTTGCTTTATCTAATTAATATTGCCTGAATTTACTCCTGTGTTTACCACACCCACTGATACCCTCATATAAATTGCCGATACCTTCGCATAAACAGTCTTGCTCCTCTTATTTTGGTCTAGTTCTTAATTTTGTAACCATGACCAGTTTCTAACATGCTACATAATTGTCTTTTTAGAAATTTATTTTATTGTTCATTGCATCTCTTCTCCCAACTGAAATGTATGTTTTGAATGCAGTGATTTTGTCACTTGTGTTCGTGAATTGGCTGCAAGCACCTGGAGCAGGTCCTTCCCCATATAGTGAGCACTAATTAAATATTGGTGTGGAAGAATTAATTTATTCTTACATGTCTTATGCTCCATCTTGACACCAGTATTCTTCTGTCCAAGGTATACCCTCTAGAGGTTCCCTTTGTTAGGGTTGGTTGGTATGCCCTCTGATATTTTCTTTCTTTTATTCTGAAAATGTATTTAACAGAGAATAGAATGTGTCATTCTATATTAAAATAGCATCTGTTTTCCACCTGTGCTGTCAAGCAGTCAGCTCTCCGCCTGCCTGGGCCTCCTCTGTGGTAATCTGTATCTTTTCTCTGACAGGTATTAAGGACTTGTTCCCAAACTTGATACTCTGAATTTTCACAGCGTTGTCTTTAGTGTGATTTCTTCTTTATTTATTTTGCTCTTTGGTTCATTAGATTTCTTGAGTTCATGGGTTGTCTTTTCATCAGTTCTGGAAAATTCTCTGCTATAGTCTCTTCAAATACTGTTTCTGTCCTTTCTATCTACATTTTTCCTTCTATGCATCTTTTTCTCTTTAATTAGACATGTTTGACTTCCCTCAGGCTTTCTTGTGTATTTTCTCTGCATCTGCTTTGTTCCTGCTGGTTATGACAGTGCCTTGCCTCTTGCATGCGTGGTTATGTTTTACTCAGAGACACTCTTTTTCCTTGAATAATTATTTGTGGGGATTTTTGAGGCTGAGAACAAACACATATTCCCTCAGAATGGCTTTTGCTACCTGTCTGAGAGCAGTTTATGCTAAAGACATAGCAAGATGTCTTCTTTTTTTTGCTTTTTTGCTTTTTGGTTTGCTCAGTTGATGTGAAATTTGTACGTCTATATTAGTGATAATTCAGGGATCTCTTTCCTGCTTTACTCTATGTCAAAGCATATTTCTTAGCCCTCTGGAACTGCATGAAGTGGAGGTGCACTTATTTCTGGGTAACCGTGTCTTCCTAAAATACAGATTTATAGTTGAGCATTTAATTTTGCACTCTATCTAGAAACTGAGTTTTGCTTTCTTTCTTCCCACCACTAGCTTATTCCTAGCCCTGCCTAGGAAAGCTGTGATCATGGAAGTTTGAGTTCCTTGCAACAAAAATATTATTTGTCAACTAAAAACAGAATGAACTTCTACTCCCTGTACGTCTAAACTGGTGTCCAGTATTAGTTTGTGATTCTGCTTTCTTAAAATGAGAAAAAAAAATGATAGTTTTATATATTATCACTTAAATAGAACAATTTAGAAGATTCAAACTGCTTACTATGAACATCTTGGCTAGTAACTACCACTCTGTGAAAATATTCTAGTTTATTGAATATTAAATTGATATTATTTTTGTAAATTTTATTTTATTTTGTTTTTTTGATTTTCTCTTCATAATTTCTTTTCTTGAACTAGAAAGATTTTTTCCCCATCACCGTTTCTTTTAAATGACATTTTTCAATTGATTTTATTTTGTATTTGTTTCAAGTATACTGCATAGTGATTAGACACTCAGTGTGTCCGTGAAGTCATGGTGCACTTTAAGCCATGTGACCAGTCAAAAGTGCACCATGACTTTATGGACACACTGTATTTTGCAAAGTATTCCTGCCAGTACCATACGGAGATACAATATTATTGAATATATTCTCTACATTGTACGTTTTAGTGTCTTTTAATTACTGGTCAACAGATTGGTACACCAGAAATTTTTATGCTGGTCTGTGAAAGATTTAACCATCCTGATGTTGTATGAAGATTATAGACGCTGTGACGTTAGTTGAATTCACTTATGCACCGCGAGATTTCTGCCTTAGTGGTCTCCAAAATAATTCTCCTATTATCACTGGTCCCCAAGTGAAAAATAAAAGGTTGAAAACCACTACTTTAAGTCCCTGTGCCTATTTTGTGGCAACCTTTAATCTGTTTTCTGTATCTGTGATTCTGTTTCCGTTTAAAAGGATTATTTTAAACCTGAGTATTCTTTTAATCAATTCACCTCCTGACTAATTTTACTGGTTGTATATATTGAGATATGGAAACCTCTGTAGATATTCAATAAAAGTATTATACTGTAGCAGAATACATGACTCATCATGTATTAGTCTTATTTTACACTCACCAACCCTTCTGACCCTCGGATTGCACTTGGAGATATGGCATTGTTCTATATTTTTGATATTTGCAATGAGTCAAGGAGAATACTCTGTTGTATCTTAGAAACAATAACTACATTGACTAATAAGAATAAAGTATAATTATTAATTTTGACTTTGTTGTATGGAGGTAGGACAAGTATACCAACAAACTTGATGAAACACAGACAATGCTATAACACATAGACTTCGTAAAGGGTAACATTGTGACAGTTCTGTAAGCACATCTTTTCCCTGATGACATTAGTAATGCCAGCCACCTTCATTCCAAGAGACATTTTAACTTCAATTTCAATATTATAGGAAACACTGACTAAAAAGACAATAATAGTTAAATAAAATTGAAATATGTATCATAATTAAAATAAAGAAATTTAAACATACTTTTGTGTTACCTGCTGTGATTGTTATAAGTGAGCAAAATGGAATAAATTTCTGATTTGGAGAGCTATTACATTTTGTTTTTTAAATTGAAATATCTTATTATAATTTAGAGCTCTAAAAGATATTTTTACAGTTATTTTAATTCTCATTTTGGTATTTCCTTTTGTTTGTAAATCCCAAGATTTTTTTTTAATATAAGTGGTGGCTATAATAGATTGACACTTGCTCACCTCTCACTACCAATCTTTCTGTACTGCAGGGGACAGGAAGTTAAGCTGCTACATTTCCCAGAAAGACTTGAAGTTCGAATTCTGTGTGTAATTTGGGTTCCACCAGTTAGATCTCCTAGAGTGAAACTTGGAAGGTGGGAAGGATTCTTAGGGTATGCATTTGAGGTTTTACTGTTGATAAATACCTGGTGGAATTACCTAGTATCTCTAGGGCACCTTTCCAGAATTATGGTTTCCTTGATCAGTGCTGTATCCTCACCATAACATGTTCACCTCCCTAGGTGTGACCAGCTGGCTTCTAGATTATAGAAAATGCATTGACTCCCCGGGTTGTCCAGTTCTGTTGGCAAAGCCCTCATGGTGGTTCTGTTAAATGCAGAAAGAAACACATGAAAGGACAAGGAAAACAAAGACTTATAGGCATAGATGATAGTAAAGTGGTTACCAGAGGGAAGAGGATATGGGGGAGGTATAAAAGGGTATAAGGGACCAAATATATAGTGGTGGAAGATTTGACTTGGGGTGGTGGGCACACTGAAAAATATACATATGTATCACGAAATTGTACACTTGTAACCTATATAATTTTATATGATGGATCAATTTTTTACTTATAGTAGTAGAGTATGTTCTCTGCATTTGAACCAGTCATTTTTTAACAATAATATATTTCAAATTTATTTGCTTATTGCACTTGTTAAATATTTTATAGGGGAAACATATTCATATGGCAATATTAATCAAAAAAAGTAGAGGTAATCCTATAACAAAAAGTAAAAATTGCCTGACTTTACCACACCTGCCTCTAATTCTATAGCTAGAGACAATCACTTTTAAATATTTTAAAGTTTTATACTTTTGTGGGTCACTTCATCCTCTGAAAAATGTGAGAATTGCAAGCATCTTGTGACACATGTTTTATTGATTTTCTGCTAGATTATATATATATATTCCTTCCTATCTCTTCTCCTCATAACTGACCAATATAGTTATATCACTGTTTTTACTTCCTTATTGATTATGTTTGCAACTTAAATATTATGTCTCTACTCTTATTCCCTGTTCATAAACTCTAGAAATAATATTTTAACTCCCTTTTTTGTAAGATAAGGCTATCACCTCTACTCTTCTCACTTCCCATCCCAGCTCTTCCCTGACCTTTCTCCTTTATCACTCCTACGTCCCTTCTGTTTTTCTTGCTGTAGTAATAAGTTTAATAACTATAGTAAATAGCACAATTTATTTCTTTTAAAAATTCCTATTAAACTTCAAACTGTTTTAAGCTTGCTTTAAACATATAGAGATTTGATCATGAAAGTTATTTTTTTAATTTCCTCCTGTCAGTTTGTTCACAATTTTCTTAGCTCTTCTCATGGTCATTTAATGCTGGATCTTTCAAATCAAAAATTTAATTTTTAGTCTGTTGTCATACTGAAATTCCTCTGTTGCATTGGTTTGTTATATGTTGTTCTCTTAATCTTTTCTTCTACTTTATGTTTTGTGAAGGACCAGGAACAACACAGTACTCTAAGCCATAACTAATTATATTTGGCAAAAAAAAAAAAAAAGAAGAAGAAGAAAATAGACAAACTTTATTTTGGGTTTCCAAATCCAAGGAGGTCACCACTTTGTTAACTTTATTTAGAATGCACTAGAATAACTTTAGGGAAAAATACACAGAAGACTCCTTGTTCCCTTTCCTGGTCAATAATTGAAAGTTTACAAGTCATTATTATGTGTTCCAATTATTTTTTCAAAATATTTTACTGTGTACTTGTTTACATTGAAGCTCATTGGCCAATTCTATGCTAATTCACAGTTATATTTTTTATGTCTTACTCCATTTAGCATAGTACTCTCTTCCTCATAAGTTCTTATGGCAACTAGTCACTTGATATTTCACTGGATTTTTCATTATTTCTCTCGAATATTTATGATCATACATGATATTTCTCAGGCAGTATTAATATAGCTGTACACGAATTACATACATATTAGTATTACAAATAATAAGTATAAATTCAGATAAAATATATTAGTTTCTTGTTTATTATCTTTCAAGCATGCTGACGTCCCAGTAGTTTCAGTTATGGAAGGGACAGAAAACTAGGGACAGGTAGATCCAGAGTCAGGTACTTCCCATTGCTCTGAAGCTAGTTCTGTAGCAAGTGATGATGATACAAATGACAATGTTCAGTGTGGATGTTATGTAGCAGCAGGTTTCTCTAGGGCAAGTTAGGACACTTGTAGATGGAGTAGTGCCATCATTGTAATTAAAGATGGTGTTAATGATTTGTGCTCTACTAAAGACATAAAAATGTGCATGGTCTTAGGGAAAAAATGATGTCAAAGTCTAGCTGGGCTATCAGGAACCAGGAAAATGTTTAACCTTTTAAAGGGGGATAGACTATGTATGGAGAACAGCTACATCAGGCTTGCTCACTTGCACTCTGCATGATTAGTGCATGAGCACGTGGCAGAGCCATGTGTGCATAGCCTATATAGGCAATGGATACTTTCCCTTTGCTCATCACCATGAGGGGCCATTTTCCTCTTTGCTCGCCCATTGCTATGAAAATCTAATAAACAGGAATGGCCCAATGGTTTCTGGCTCTGCAGCTCCTCTACCATATGCCTGAATTCAGTGTTAACCTGCCTGACCTCAACCACCAGCATTACATCTGGTGCCGTTAGCAAGATTCGGATCAGATTGGTATGGAATGCCACACCCTTGAAGAGTGGAATAGAGAAGTGGCTATTGTTCTCAAGCACATGGTTCCCACTAACTCTCCTGTTGAAGGTCATGGGATGGATGTGTTTTAGAGCCTGTGAGAAGAAACTGAAAGCTCTCTGTGAGAGGCTGCGTGAAGTCAAAAGCTCCAGGATGAACTGCAGATTGAGTGTCAATGACAGTGGAAACTGGAACAGCCACTGGAGAAAGAGTTGTGAATTCAAGAACTCCAGTTCAGGATACAGGCTGAGAACCAACAATGACTTGAGCTGGAACAGTTGTTGGAGAAGAAGGAGGCTGACTACTTTTGAGAGCTTCAGTTTGAAATGCAGGCTGAACACCAGTGATGCCTGGAACTAGAATGGTTGCTTGAGAAGTAATTGTAAGATTGAGAGATCCAGTTTGCACTAGAAACTGAATTCTGGCAGTGACGGTTGTTAGAGAAACAGCCGCAGGTTCAAGGGCTCCAGTTTCAGCTTCAAGCTGAGAGCCAGCAGCTGCAGAGCTGAAGTGGTCACTGAAAAGAGTACCAGACGAGTGACTCTGAGTCCGTGGTAGTAGGCATTTCCAACTCCTCCTCCTATGAGGAAGAGGAGATTTGGGCTGCAACTGCCATCAGCAGACTCAGAGCCCAGCCCAGACTCAGGAGCAAAACATGCTTCAAGGGCAGGCACAACTGTCTCCATAAATACAGTGTGTCCGTAAAGTCATGGTGCACTTTTTGACTGGTCACAGATCAAAAGTGCACCATGACTTTACGGACACACTGTAGTTGATCACTCTGTGGTCTGGCCCTATACAGTTGATAGAGTTAAAGGCAAAATTCAGGCAGAAATCCAGCCACTGAGTTCCTGGCAACCTGGTTGCTACCACTGTGGGAAATAGGGCTGCATAGCATCATTACTTTTGGAACAGAGATGGAGAAGTTAGCTCCCACTACCATGCTTTCCTCTTTGGGGCAGCATCTTAAGGACTGCTATGACAACCCAGGCTACATGCCCTATTAGAATGGATGATGACTGCCATTCATACAGTCTGGCAGAATGCTGGAGACTTGCCAGGGGCAGTGAGTCAGTGGCAGTCATATACTGAGCTGCAGCAGGTTCTCCGGAAACTGGATATGAAGAAAGCTGCTTTCAACCTGAGATCTTATGGGCCAGATGAGGAAGTATTAATAGCAGGGATGAGAAACCTCATTCTCTGTAGTGCCCCATCCACCCTTTTTGGGTCACTACTGGCTATCTTGAGCCCCTATGTGGAGCAGCCCATCAATGATGTTACACAGATGGTGGAAGATTTGGGGGAGGTAGAGGCAGTGTGGCACCATAGGGATGTTCAGGCTGCTGCCTGTGCTTCCTCTCCCCACACATGAATAACAAGAGAAATGGGCCTATAAAGGTTGTCTGAACACAGATATGGGTAGATTTGATAATGGCTGGGGCAGATAGAGAGAAATTAGATGTGGGTCTAATTGAGTCCTGCTAAAGATTTGATGGCAGCTTGAGCTGGAACGAAGGTTCCAGCCACTGAAAAAGTGGGGGAAGCAGACAGTCCCAGCATCTGCCAAGAAAATAGCTGGCACTTGCACAGCATGGTAGCAAGACAACACATTTGGAGGCAGCTGCCAAGAAAACGGTTGGTGTTTAGGTTGCACGATTGCAAGATTATATGATGAAGACAGCTAAGGGAGGAAAGGATCCATAAGACCCATTGTTTCAGGTTGAATAGGGGGAAGGCCAAGGGACCTGTCTAATGGGGATGAGCAGGGGCCAGAGGCCACATGTGAAATTGGCCATGCACTGGTTCCCTTCTAATATGCAGCTGGTGTTGGCCTTAGAAGATAATAGGTGCTTTTGGAGCAGCTAAGAGAACTGTCAAGCCAGCACAGGCCTTGAATGTGTTTGACCTCACCAGGCTCTGTAAGCTTGCTGAGATGTTTGGATGGGGCTTGTAGCAACTGAGAAAGTGCTTATGGAAGGGTACTGATGTCCATTATCAAAGAGCTGTATGGCTAGTTGCCTGTAATTGACCTTCACGTTGGGTGATTTTCATAAATAGCTGGGCTGTCTATCATGGTTTGATCATTGAACAATGTAATGCACTCTTGAAGCAAGGACTGCAAAAAGAGGGGGTCACTGGCTCCCTCGCTGGATGGACACGTCACTTGTGGGCAGTAATAAGACCCTGATGGGGGCCTCGATACCTGTGGAGGCCCTCTTGAACTAGGCAGCTACTCTCATTCACTTGCAAATACACGCCAGGACACTTAAGCTGGGCTTTGGGCAGCATAGCAAAGGCCAACCCCACAGGCCAATTGATTCAATGGACATGACCCTGGACTGTACAGGTCCCTCACCTATGATTGGTGGCCTCATTGGCACTGTGGCTTAAGAGGCTAAAGTTGGGCCTCCAGTGATTCCCTGGGAAGCTGGTGCCTGGCAGCCTAAGGTGGAAATGTGTTATCCCTTGGGCGCTCAGGGAGATGTCATTGTGAAGGACACTTTTTAAATTATTATCATTTTTTGGTATAGCTGTGCTGTTGCTATAGTCTCTGATTATGTGATGTACCTCAGTTCTTGCACAGGGACCATCATGGAAGATATCTGTCGTGTAGATTGTGAGGTGAGCAGACCTAAAGGGGTGGAATGTAGGGAAAACAGTTTAGTTAGGTTTGCTCGCTTGAACTTTGCATGATTAGTGTGTGAGTACATGTCAGAGCCACATGTGTATAGCCTAAATAGGCTACAGGTACTTTCCCTTTGCTTGCCACCATGAGGGGCCATTTTCTGGTTTCCTCACCTGCTGTTGTGAAAATCCCATAGTTGGGAATGGCTCAATGCTTTCTGGCTCTGCAGTTCCTCGACCATCTGCCTGAATCCAGTGTGAACCTGCCAGGCCTTGACTACCGGCACTATAGGACAACAATCAAGAAACAAAAGTATAATTCTAGTTGCACATTCAAGAAGCCATGGATGGCATGAGTAAGAAAAGACTGCAGCTCACTAAGCACTGAGGTGACTTGGGAGTTTATCTAACCTACCTAGTGTTTATCAAATGTGACCTATCATGATTGCCTGGAGTTCTAGCTAAAAATCAGATCCTTAGTACTATGTACTCCAGTTGTTTAGCGAGAGATAGGATTCAGTAATCTGTAGTAGAGTCTTTGAAAGATCCATATGAATTTTAAGATTTGGGAACATGTCCCTGAGCAAAGAAGATACTGAACTTAGGGCAGGATACCAAATTCTTGGCATTTTCTTTTACCTGCTTACTCCCTTCCACCCAGGGATTAAGGCCAGACTTCCTAGCCCACTGTCAGCTTTGCTGGAACTGGCAAAGGAGAGAAATGGCTGTGCCTCTGGTTGGAAAGAATTTATATGGCTGTGGAGGGGAGCTGGGACAGAATGGGGTTGGATTATGTCTTCACTTTGTTTTCCATACTAGTTGAATATGCAAATAAAATGTGAGAATCCATTTTAGCTTCACTATATTCCACTTTGTTTTCCATGTTAAGTACTTAAAATTCTTTCAATGGGTGTAGCTTCACAGTCAAACCAATGTATGTTTAAACATAAACACATTACAGTGTATGAGGCCTAATTTCCCTTTGTAAACTATATGGACATGAAAATTGATTTGTTTCTTTAATAAATATGAGAACTAGGCAAATCTTCAGTTAGTTAAAGATAAGTCTTAAATAGAGTGTTGAAATATAATAAAAATAGGGTTTCACAGCTTGGTGACTAGTTACCTTTTATTTGCCTGATGAATGAGAGAACGCAGGCCATTGAATTAAACTCATCTGGAGTGCGCTCAGCCGCATTAACTGGAGGTTTTCAGAGATGTGGAGAAATGTGATTTTGATTTCACCTGCAGACTTTTGAAGGCAGCGTATTAAGAGACACAGTGGATAGTGATACCATGCTGGTGGCACTTGAGCTTTCTGCTGGAGGATGTAATCCAGTCTTTGCAAACCAGAAATTACTGTTTCATCATTGAATCTACATATGTCAAAAAGGTGTTCAGAAATAATACACAAAACAGGCATAGCAATGTAATGATAAAAACAATTTTTGTTTCAACAGTATTAATTTTTTGTCTTTCTAATGATATCATGACATGTTCTAAGAACATTTAGTATGATTCACAATTTGTTTTGTTTTTGACAGTTTTGCTATTATTATTTTCATAGTTTCCAACTCTGTTAGTCTTTCAAATAAAAAAAAATTGTATTCCATTATCATAAATGTATACATCAGAGCTTGATTAAGAAGTGAAAGTGGAATTTTTAAGTTAAAACTTAAATATTTGTATCTAGTTATTCAAGATAAATATTTTAAAATAGTTTTCTACTAATAGCATTTTTCATAAAAAATGGGGAAGCCATAAGTATATAATAGGATGTCAAAAATACATACTTTTGTTTGTTAATTTTGAAAAGAAATCTTGATAAGTCATTATTTCTACTCTAAAAAATAAAGATAATATGTGATCCACTAAATATGTAAACATTCCAAATACAAAGTTTAATTTTACACATGAAAATATACACAGTAACATGATTTTTCATCAAAGAGAATGAAATGTTCCTTTTTTCTCATCATTTCATCTTAATGTGTTTCAGAAACTGTCTGAGGCGTAGAAAGTAGAGCTGTGAGTAGGACCAAGGCTTTGCTCTTGTAGCCCAAGTATTCTGATGGGGGAGATAGAAACTGAACAAGTCAACAACAATGCCAGGCTGATATAATGATTCAGATGACACTTGTCACAGTGACAATGATGGTGGGCTTCCATAGATGTTGTAGAGATATGTTTAATGTCGTTGCATATAACATGCAACTAACAGACAAGAATCTATAGTAACTAAGTCCAAATGCTAAGCATGTGAAGTCATTTCTCTTTTCACAGTCTCAAGTGAATCTCTACTTACCCTGTAAAACTCAGAACTATTGCTGTTAAGTGTCATATAAATATTAGTTAGGTGTCTTGTGACTTAATGAAGTAAATCAGTAAGACAATAACTTAGAAAAATTCTTACTTTATTAATGAGGAGTTAGTGACAGATTTTAAAATATTGACAATGCTGTCTTCCCCACTTTTACCTCATTTCTCTACCCCTTTGCCATTGAGGGGTATTTTCTTTTATAGTTTTTGGGACAGCACAAAGGATTACATGAAATAGTCTCTCTCTCTCTTTTAAATTTGTTTTCTTGCCTCATACTATGTTGCAGTGCTTATATCAGTATGTGTAACGTTGAGCACGTTCAGGCAAAGAAAAAATACTGAATAAATTTAAGTTGTCAGTTACAGGATATGAGAATAATCTGCAAAAGACAATAAATTGACAGTGAGCTATAATGTAGCCTTAGATTTACATTTCGCAACCCAGTTGATGATATACTGTATTCCAAATACTGTTTTCAAACTCTCTGAAAAATAGAAAGACTAGAGATGAAATAACTTCTAGAAACTTTTTTTATTTATGTAGCTAAACCGTTTTATTTGTAGGTTTGGCCCCTCTGTGAATTCAGTTCTGGTGTTATCACCTTGAATAAAAGCAAAATATTTGAAACTGCTGGAAAGAAATTGGATTTTCCCCCGAAAAGCCAACATATACCAAAAGAATATAGAGACAATTATAAAATTATAAACTATAGAATTATAAATGATAGCATTTAATATCAAAAACATTACATAATAGTAAATATTTTAATAAATTATGGCCATCTCAACATTTCTTTATAACTTTTACATCATAATATTTCATTTCTAAAAGAATAATTTTTCTAAGACGAATAAATATTTTAAGAACAAAAGTCTGGGAGAACATCATGACAGCTATAAATACTCCCTTACCATTTCCAGGACTTTTTTTTTACTGTCGTTGAATCAGATAGAAAGCAAACTACAAACAACGGGCCAACAAAATACAAAAATAAAAAGAGCAAAATGAAACATCAGTGATTCTTTGATCAGGTTTAAGAGAAGGGAGGAAGAGAAATAAGCAGATTTTCACTTAGATAATTTCTTCCTATCCTCTTGAGATTTTGCATATTTGTGTTATTCTTGCTTGGCTGTGACCTTTCCCATGTCTCCAGGACACCGGCACCCCTCGTTTTAGTGCGCTTGGCTTTGTGACACTCCACAGGTGTGGCATTTTTTTATGGAGACCCCTCCATTGCTTTATTACAGTGTTCTGGAACCGAACACGGTGTATCTCTGAGGTAGGCCTATCCGCTCACTTGTTTAGTTTCTCTCCTCCAAAGGACTTATCTCAAAAAATACATGCCTCCTTGGAATTGAAACTTTAACAAGGATTCATGGGAGCTACCAGTTAAATTCAGAAGGAATGCTTTGGTTCTAACACTGAAGGGCTAAGGGAGTTCTACTTCGGGTGGTGATGGAGGTCCGATTGTCCTGACTCTTAGTGCCTTTGTAGTTGGAGCTGTTACGGAGATAGAGGGAACTTGAATGAGGAGCTGTGCAGATAGCTTAAGGACAGAGGGGTCAGGAAAGACAGATGTCAAGAAATGGGAACATGTGGTTCAAGAAATGTGGACAAGCCAAAGTCAAATGAGAGTGATTATAACATTTTCCTGGAACTGACCTCGGACTGAAGTGCTTCCTGCTCTAGATACTGGGCAATCAGTCTGGTGAGTTTAGCACTACATTTTAGCTGCCTTAGGGGTCGTGTGTGTGGAATTCTGTATTCCTGGCTCTGAGGACAAACTGACTTTCACATGGAATTTTACAATAGGTCTCTTATTGTATGATTCCATTTACATGAAATATCCAGAGTAGGCAAATCCACAGACACAGAAAGCAGTTTGGTGGGAGTCAGTGGTTGTGTTTGGGTATGTCTGGGGTGGGGACAGGTGACACGAGAAAATGAGGAGTGATAGCTAACATCATGGGTTTCTTCTTTGGGTGATAAAAATGTTCTGGAATTTGATAGGTACTAAAAACAACTAAATACATTTTAAATGGTGAATTTATATTAATTATATAGCAATAAAAAGGAATTGAGCCATTGGTTGGGTTCTCTCTGCAAATATCTATCAGTAGCTCAGCTAAGCTGGCAAGAGCTGAGCGGTCAGACTCAGGTCATTAAAGCAATAAACCAAAATAGCATTAAGCCTTGAATCACTCACTGTGATGTTATAAGCAAGAGGTTACAGAGAAAAAAGTGTGAACTCCCCCTGGTTCATTTGCCCCATGGTCAAAGATCTGATGGATCAGTGCAGACATAGGGTGTCATCTCAGTGTTGAAGGAACCCCAAACAAAAGGCTTGAGCAACTTTATGAATCTGGACTTGAGGTTGGGGAGGGAAAGAGGAAGGGCTAGGAGTAGAAAAGTTCAAGTACAGAATACCGTGTTAGTTGGGGAAAAGCATGTTCAAGGTTTCCCCTCCTGACCTGTACCCCCCACCCCCACTCAATAAGGAGGCCTCAGCATAATCCCTTCAAGAAGACCTCAGGCTAAGGGCTCCACTAAAGACACCAAAGAGTGAAGCTACCTGGCCAACATGCAAATGTGCAAAACCTATGGCTGGCCAGACCCAGGTAACTGTGTCCTCGAGTATAGGGGTGTTCAGAGATAGCAAGTACATTTACTGTGCACCCCATCTGGTGTGTAGAGTGGCTCTCCTCTCTGAGGCTCCCAGGTAAAGCCTTTGTAATTCCCTGAAAAGTCACACATGGTTGTTTAACTGGAAGCCAGACCTCTTAATCTCTACCTTGACAGATGTTTTATGGACATAGCCAGACATTGTTATCAATTCTTACATACTTTGCATTAGAACAGCGATTTTTAAACTGGTGTTCCATGTCAGGCACACTGATAGGTAGGGGCACTGACCTCTTTTCCCTTAGATTGTCAAATAAAAAATAAAGACAGCCAACACAATAAGAGACATCCATGTGAATAAATCAAAATTATACCTATTTTGTTTTGTCAAATTGGAAATAAATATAAATTTGGTGTGTGCTGCAGAATTTTAGTAGTTAGCTGATATGTGCCATGAGTTGAAAAATATTAAAAATCACTACATTAGATTTCCAAAAAAAAGCTCTTCATTATCTTATAGGTGTTAATTCATACATTGTTGTGCTTTGCTTTACCAATAACTTAAGTTGTTAGAACATGCATTATATGTTTTATAATCACAATTAACAATTAATGTTTAATATGAACCTATACAATGCACTAGAACACTATATAATGAATGGTCTCCTCTTTAGAGCAATAAACAAAAATTGGTGATTTAAATGGCTTATTAAAAGGAAATTTTAGAAAAGACACTGTACAAAAATTCATATAAAAGGTAAAGATTTATGAGTCTTTCAGATAACTTATGAGAACTTTTAAGCTATGATAATATAGATATTTGCCTACATTTTCCTTTGGAGTAACTAAAACTAATGTAAATCAAATCAGTGCAGTATATAAGGAGCAATTCCTTACAAGCATGGCAGTAAAATGGATAAGAGATAAAATGGTAGAGAAGTAAACACAGTCTCTACCCTCTACCACCTTATAGACTAGCAGGGACTACATGCAAAGAGGCAATTAGTATATAATGTAATAAGTGCTCTGATGAGGGAAGTGCAGTTTGTTTAAGTGCTACATTGAAATAGCCCTTAACTCAGTTTCGGAAGGATGGAGGGAGTTGGCTGGCTTTTAAGGGATAACTACCTGGATAAAGAATTTACCCATAATTTAATGAAAGTAGGAAAGAAAGCAATAAAAAGAAAAGGGTATCTAGTATAAAGGGAAGGACATGTGCCAACACCCACAAATTCAGGTGTCATCTGGGACCTGAATGGAGTGTAATATGGCTTGAGCATGGAGTGTTAGGTGAGACATTGGTGAGGGCAGCAGCAGGAAAGAGAGGTGAGTACTGAATAAAGAAGACTTTCTAACACAGATTAGAAGGAACTGTTGAATGTCATTAAGCAGGGTGATGACATAATCAGATTTACAGTCTTCCTGTTAGTGCCAAGAATGGATTAGAAATGAGCAAAAGCAAAGACAGAAAAGTTATTTTGAAAGCTCTGGAATTGATCCAGGCAATATAATGGTGTTCTAATTTAGGATAGTAGCTATCACAATAGGGAATGGTATATGATACAAAAATATCTTTGAGATTTAAAATGCATCGGTGTTAGTGATTGGATATAAAAAGTATGGGAAAGAATATAAATTTGTACTTTGGACAACCAGCTGGACAGAAGCACAATTTACTCAAAAGGGAACAAAGAAAAGGAGTAAGTCTGAAAAAGTGACAATAAATTTTAGATATGTTAAGTTTGTAATATCTATGAGCAATCCAAATGGAAATATCCAGCAACCAATCATGACTATGCTGGGTGTGTGGCTCATAAAAAAGATCCTGATTGCATATGTAGATTTAGAAACCATCAATCTAAGAGAGGTACAGCAATGAAGATGGTTATGCAGAACAAGTAAGCATCAGATAGGAATGCCTGGAACAGCACCAGATGAACAGAGACAGTAACAAAAGGCAAGTGAAGAGGAGGCAATAAAATAGAGAGTAAGAAAAGGTAAGAGAAGTAAGAGGGAAACCAGAAAATCCATGTCATGAAATGCATGGAAAGAGATAGTTACAAGAAGGAAGTAGTCAATGATATTATAAACAGGTACGAGGAAAAGAGTTGGAAGGAAACCAATTTGCTTAGCATCAAGGTCATTGATAGCATTGACGAAAGCACTTTCATTAATGCACTAGGACTAAATCCAAACATCAGTGAATTGAAGGGGGAGGTGAAGTTAGTAAAGTCAGTTCTTAAGAAGTTAAATAGTGAAAGGTTTGGGGCTATATTTGTCAATTTTGTATGGCCAGTTCTATTTAGAAGAATTTTGCCACCTTTTACATTTCAGTGGGCTGTGCAGTTTTTTCCACTAGAGTGAAGATATCCATAGAAGCTGACCGTGTCATATTCTCAGTTTATTTGCAATAAGATATGAACAAGACTTGAGCTCAAATAGACTTTTAATTGATAGCCACTAATAAAGAGAAGCAGAACCAACAGAAAATCTTTGCTGGCACTGGTACTGTTAACAACATATCAGATTGGAGTGTACAGAGTAAGGAGATGAAGCTGTGACACTCTTCCACTGTTGTACCAGTGGCAGGGACAATGACTTGGGAGTCTTCATCTGAGTTATCTGGCACAATTTAATTATAGTTCTGAATTCAAACCTCCCTTGGTTTCATCTGTTTTCTCCAACTGGCTCTCCAGTCTTTCTGAAAATTGCTCACCACCCAATATCTTTTAAATATATCTTGATCTGCCTAATTGAGTCAATTGAGGTACAATTTACATAAAGCAAAATGTACAGATCAAAGTGCACAGGTTGATGAGCCTGTGGCAAATTCATGTAACTACAGAATCTGTGTTCTGTCTTTCTATTGCTGAGTTTTATTCAATATATGAATCTAGCAGTTTCTCAATCTATGAATACCTAATAGTGTGTCCATATTTGATTGTTTTGTTGTTTTAATTTTTACTGACATTTTATCATTTCCATTAGCTATATATGGAATAGAGAAAGCATTTCTGAGTATTAGGGTATACATATTTTAACTCTTAAGAAACTGAGAGGCATTTTTCAAGTAAATCAAGCAAAAGAATTTTTCATCTCTATTACCATATTCTATGTTTCTAATATTTCCTTTGAGTGTGTTTGTATAGTTTCCTGTGCTCTGTTAATGCTGTCTACCCATTCACTCCTCCTGTTCACTTTTTCTACAGACATGTACTTTAAAAAGCATAATATATTTTTTATAGTTATTTTCATGTCTTGTCAGATAATTCTAACACTTGGGATACCTTTTGGTCTCCCTTTCTTTGTTATTTTTATTTATTTATTATTTATTAATGTGTTTATTTATTTTAAAAAGAGTGAATGAAAGAAAGAGACAGAAGGATAGACAGGAGCAGTGATAGACCGGAAGAGAGATGAGAAGCATCAACTCATAGTTGTGTAACCTTAGTTGTTCATTGATTGCTTTCTCATATGTTCCTTGACCGGGGGGTTCCAGCTGAGCCAGTGACTCCTTGCTCAAGGCAGTGACCTTGGTCTTAAGCCAGCAAGCTTGGGCTTCATGCCAGCAACCTTAGGGCTCAAGCCAGCAACCATGGTGTCATGTCTGTGATCCCACACTTAAGCTGACAACTGTGCTCAAGCTGGTGAGCCCACACTCAACCCAGCAACCTTTGGGTTTCAAACCTGGGTCTTCAGAATCCCAGGCCAGTGATATTAGTTTCTTTTTGGACGTTGGTTAGTCTGTTAACTTCCTAAAGCTGCTATAATAGGGATAAACTGGGAGGCTTAAGACAACAGAAATACATTGTTTTGCAGCTCTAGAGACTGAAAGGCTGAAAACAAAGTGTCAGCAGGGTGATACTTACTTTGAAACCCATAAAAGATTTCTCCCTTGCCTTTTCTAGCTTATGGTGGTGGTTTGCCAACAGTCTTTTTCATTCGTTGGCTTGATACATCACTTCATCCTCTGTCTTCACACGTCACTTTTTCTGTTTCTCTGTCTTCATGTGGCCATCTTCTTATAAGGACACCAGTCATAATGAGTTAGGGACCTTTCCCACTCTGGTAAGACCTCATATTAACTCATGATGGTTGCATTTTCCTGTTTCTTCTGTGCCACCATTTAAAAATCAAACACCAGATATTTTGTGTAAAAGAACTGTAGATACTGAAGTCAATATTACTTATGCCCAGAAAAGAACGTGCCCATCTTTTCTGAGGCTACTAGAAAGGTAGGCGGAGTCCATCTAGCTTGTATTTGATCTGGGTCTTCTCAGATTTCAAATTCTTTGAGAGCAGAATTACAGAGGTTTTTCTTCACGTCTCCTGCCCATTTCCCCAAATCCTCAGCAGCACAATACACCTGTACCCCAGGATGGGTGTTCTCAGTGCTCCTATCCATCCCCGGATTTTTTTTATATGGGTTTGTAGAAAAGAGTTTGTGGGTTCAGATTTTCTTTGTTCGCCTGTTTTAATTTTGTCCACCTTTATAGCATTTTCTTTTTGGTGCTGTTCTGCTAAAGACAAAAACCTATCCCTCCTCTTCCAGATTGGACTCTTACATTTTAGACATTAGATTCTTCTCTTTGCATCCTCATTTCTCTGGTTATGTATTATGCAAGGCTTGTTGTAGGCAGAAAAATCCCTACTCTCACTCCAAAGATGTATATATCCTAATTTCTAGAACCTATGAATACATTACATAGCAAAATAATCTTTGCTGATGTGATTAAACTTAAGGTCCTTGATTTGTAGACATCAGTCTGATGGGGCCAGTCTAATTAATTATATGAGTCATTAATAGTGGAGTTTCTTTTTTCTCTTTTGGTCTTTCTTTTTCTCCACTGGGGGTAGAGAAAGAAGGGAAGAGGTTATAGGGGGAAAATGGTGATGGACAAAGACTTGACATAGGGTTGGTGGTGAATGCACAATTGGTATACAGAGATGTGCTGTGGAACGGGGCCCCTGAAACTTGTATAATTATGTCAACCAATGTCACCCCAATAATATTCAATTTTAAAAAAGTAGAGAAATTTTTCTGGCTGCTTTTAGAGAAAACTGGTAATCACAAATACTCAGAGAGATGCAACATTGCTGCTGGCTTTGAACACGGAAGTCAGCAGCTAAGGAATGCAGTGACCAGTAGAAGCTGGAGAAGGCAAGAGAGTGGATTCTCCTCCTCTAGAGCCTCCAGAAAAAAATGCAGCTTTCTGGGTTCCTTGACTTTAGTACATGAGATTTACGTGTGACTTCTGACCTTGAGAAGTGTAAGATAATTAATTTTTGTTGCTTTAAGCCACTTAGCTTGTGGTAATTTGCTATAGCAGTGATAGAAAACTAATACAGAGCCAGAGCACAATATATATATATGTATATTTGCATATATTTTTTAAAAATTTCAGAGTTAAAAATGACAAATATTTTTTCTCTTATTCTCCTCAATCTTTAGTTTGCTAGAAGAGTAAGATAAGAAAGAAATTAGAATATTGGAATAAATACGTACACTTTTTGTAAACATACAATTTAAAGACTTGACAAATATACATACAGTATTTTAAAATCTTACCCCATCCCCCAGCCCAAAGAAAGAAGATCTCATAACAAATTCATTCTCTTTCCCACATTCAATAGTCCTCGGGATCTTGCATTATTCAATTATTCTTTATATATAATTTACAAATACTCCAAATAACATCATTAACCTAAACTTTATGAAACATATTTAAGAATGAGGTCTTTTTAATGAATCTAAAATAGTGAAAACCAGGTAAATTTGGAGTTGTGGAAGGTTCAGAGAAAGAACAAAACAAAACAACTGAGTAATTATAGAAAGGCATCAAACTTAATAAAATACCATAGGTTTGTTTGTGATTCACAATTGAGAACATTATGCCATCTTCCTTTTGTATTCTATTTTGAAAACATTCCCTGAAGACAGCGCTGCATTTTCTACTAAAACACAACTTTTCTAACCCCAAATATTCCCATAGTTCTCTAGCAAGTGGCCAGTTTTTAAGCATAATTTAATTGCACTCCATTGTACATAATTCAATTGCACTCCGAGTTTTCTACAAGCAGTCCCATTGCACTTTTAAATGCCATCTTCCCTAAGAGTGAAGCATAATGATACTTGGAATCTGGTGTTTTAGTTCTTCTCTTGAGATTTTTATACATTTTCTGGCAAAGAGGCTGTCTATAGTCTTTCTAGCTATACCAAAACACTTTATATATGAACTATACAATCCAATTGTGAATGACTGTGAAAGAAAATCTAAATAAGGTGATTGTTACTTTGTTTGATATTAAAATTTTGTACTCTTAAGTATCTTGATATTGGATGAGAATTATATAAATACACATATTATCCACCTACTGTCATTTTCAGAGGGTGCTTAAAGTCTTCAATCAGCCCTGGCTGGTTACTCACTCATTTAAGAGCATTGTCCCAAAATGACAAGGTTGCAGGTTCGATCCCCAGTCTGAGCACACATGAGAAGCAACCAAAGAATGCGCAACTGAGTAAATAACAAATGCTTCCCTAGCCCCTATCCTCTCTCTCCCTTCCTCTCTCTGTCTCTCTAAAAATCAATAAAAATTAAGCCCTGGCTGGATGCTGGGTTTGTTAGAGCGTCATTCAAGAGCACAGAAGTTGCTGGTTCAATTCCCCAGTCAGGGCATGTACAGGAGCAGCTCAATGTAAAAAAAAAAATCTCGAATCAGAATCTGTCTGATAATTTAGCTTATAGTATATAATCAGCTGCAGTAAAAAAAAAGAAAGTCATTGCTAGATTTTTTTTTTGACATTTACTATTTTGAGGAGTGATACATGGAATCCTGACAATGAGAATAGACTAGTGGAGAAATAACTTAAAAATAGACTCAATACAGTCAAATTGATCTTTGATATTTTATGATAGAAACAAAAATCTTTATACCCTTCACTTCCCAAGGGCAGTGTGCAGTATGTTTTGTTGCTGAGTGTCTCAGCCTTGGTCCCCAGTCCTTATGTTTATCTATATTATATCTTTATCCACTGAATATACCCTAGGACCTGTAATACTCTTAATGCTCAACCCTCTGAACATAGGCCAAGAGCTTTCTAATTATGATCAGCATGCATTTCGTTTTTCCCCCAATATATTTATCTTTTGTACCTTCTCCTCAGTCCCTACATCAGGAGTCAGAACCTATGGTTTGCGAGCCAGATGTGGCTCTTTTGATGGCTGCATCTGGCTCGCAGACAAATCTTTAATAAAAAAATAATAACATTAAAAATATAAAACATTCTCATGTATTACAATCCCCAGTGTTTCCATCAGAGATTTTGAGCTACAAGCTGTTGAGCTGAAGGCCTCAGACATGTGGGTGAATAAGTTCAAGTTACTGAATGAAGATTTGGAAATACTTGCATGATGGAAGCAGAGTTGGCGAACAAACACAAGTGGGGAGAAATGTAAAAACTTTAATCTGCAGACCAGCTGACTGTCAAAACTTGGAACGCGCTTCCCGTCACATACCACACACTGCAGCATGTGAGTATTGCTGTACTGACAATGTTTGGCTCTATGTATGCATGTGAGCAGTCTTTCTCACATCTAAAGAATGTTAAGACCAACCTATGATCATGTTTAACAAATGAATGGAAGTCTCAATGCCTGCATGAAGCTCAAACTCACCATGTATCAACCAGACTACAAAGCCATCAGCAAAACCATGCAGCACCAGAAGTCTCATTAATGGTAAGAAGTACTTTATTCATCATTGGTTAGCAACAGCATAACTCCATTATTAAAAAAAAAATTCAGATACTTAAAAAAAAGAATTCAGAGACTTATTGTACTTTAAACATGTTGGTCTTACATAAAATGCACACATTTACTTGTATTTAGTGTTAAACATATTGTATGGCTCTCATGGAATTACATTTTAAAATATGTGGCGTTCATGGCTCTCTCAGCCAAAACGGTTCCTGACCCCTACCCTACCTGAATCCATGGCTCATCACTACAACCAAGCTCTGTCTCTATCCTTAGTCTCTGGCCCCATTGATATGACCGCATTAATCTAGCTGTCTATGAAGTAACTTGATCTTATAAATCTGGAAAGCTGAGAATTAATATTAATTAAAGGTCTCCAGTGCCATAACTACAGTGTTTCTCAACAAGCTATCTTTGTCCTCTCAGTCATCTCCCTTCTTCTCTGTCCAATAATACTTAAACTTGTCTGATATTCATAACTAATTACACAGTTACCATATGTCACTTTGCTCCTATCCCATCAATTTACTTACTTCTTTCCAAATAACATAAAAATCATCTTGTGTAAATGTAATCAACTTATCACTAGACCTGCACTGATGTCTCCATCTACTTTAACTCTTCCAACTTTCCTTATTTTTTCACAATAGAAGAGATGTAATATTTCCCACTTAATGTTTCTCAAGGACCTTGCTCATCATTGTTTTAAAGTTATTACTATAAATTCTTTTTCTTCATGAGGTCTTTTATTGTCTTCTTAAACATGTTTTTATCTTTCCCATATTAAAAAGCAATAACATACAAGTAAACCAAATCTTTCCTCAACTCCATATTTCATATTCAGGTCTGTATCATTTAGTATGGTTTAAGCTGAAAATTATAGTAACCCTGACTTAAAATAGACTGAACAGTATGAAAATTTTAGTTAACACAAGAATATTCTAGTCAGTCAGGATTTCAGTTCCATTCCTTTGTCATTCGTTCAGTTCTGCCATCTTTTATATGTTGGCTTTAATCTCAAGGTAAAATAATTATAACCATCCACAATTAAAGCACCTTATTGTATAACTTGTTAACATGCAGAGAGAGTAGAAAAAATTCTCTTTCAACTATGAAATATATTATATTTCTTAACTGGATCATCTATCTTATTCCTGGGTAACTGAACCAATAATTTATTGTCAAGAGGAATGGGTTTGCCATGATTTGCTTCATCTAGTCAGGTTCCTTGTCTGGAGCTCAGAATAAGATTACTATCTCTTTGGTCCTAAGAACTCTGTAATAAAAGTATAGGTACTTAAAAAAAGGGGGGAATTTTTTGTGTTCATTTCTCCCAACAAGAAGGAAAGGGTGATACTAGATAAGCCACCAGTGATGTCTATTACACAAAGAAACAAAGAGAATATATTGAACCAAATACATAAAAGAGATTGCACAGAAAGATGCAGTCCCAAGATACTATGAATATTCAAATCAAATTCCAAATTTAATGCTTAAAACAGCATTCTAGAAATGCTGGCTCCTGTTCTATTACTCATCCTGTCTGAGAAATTTTGCCTGCGGTGATTTTGGGTTACCAATCCTGTGAACCAATCATAAACCTCCTACCCTTTGAGATCAATGTCTGTATTTGAACTCATTTTAGCTACTCTTCAGCCAGGCCTGAGGCCTTTCCCCACCCAGACCCCAAACTAACCCAAAATTTGATGAGAGGTTCTTTTATATTTGTCATGTGATATGCTTACCAAACACAAATTATCCTACCCTTAGACTATCCTTTCTACTGTCTTTAAAACCAATGTTCATTTATTTCTGACATTTATAATATATACATATTTTTTGTATCTAGTTTATCCTGTTAAGCATTAATACCTTTTTTTCCTGGTATCTTTAGCTATTTTCTAGACCTAATATTTATCCAGTCATGTAAAATTTAATGTTGGGTACAAATAGGGCCTTCCTAAATCTTGTTTGACAAAGCTGACCCAAACTATTTTCTTGTTCTTTGGAAAATCTCAAATATCATTGGAAATTCTAATTGACTTTGGATTTCAGAAGCAAAAGAAATCATTTACCTCTTTGTGCTTTTGCAAAGTAACATGAACTACTTTGTTTCTTTCCTAATTCATTCTCAAGGCTGAGATCTCTAGTTTCCCTAAAGAAGAATATATTCTTTTCTGTCAGAGAAGTTGTCTTAAAAATACCTAATCATTTATATTTTGGCAACTGTGAAACCTAGAACATAAGATAACAATTACACAGATAATGATAAAGGGTGGTTTGTTTATAATTAGTGCCTCCTAGGACACCTTATTAGTGGATATACCTCATGGAAGATAGATACTAATTAATCCACATAAAGCTAGACTTTTTTTGCTCGTGCTTGAAGGGCCATCTCAGGACATTGTCATTCTGAAAAGTCTGGAAAAATAATGTGGGCTTCCATAGAACTGCCTCTTGAGGGGATGGCAAAAAGGTTGTCATTGTATGTACTGCGTAACACTCAACAAAAGTTACAGACCCCTCCTGGTTGTCTTCTCTTTCATTCTTCCATTCCTCAGGCCCTTCATCCTCTTAGTTCACATCTCCCTTCTTTGGTGGCTGCCTTTTTCTTATGCAAAGTGATCTGTTAGCCTTTGTTTAAGACTTCTTTATTCTGAGGAGAGAAAACAAATATTAAATACTTAGAAATCTTGTCCCTGTCACTCATTGAGAAATAATTTGCTTCTGATAAATGGCATTAATGGGTATAAGACATTGCCTTTAGTAAAAATATAACAAAAAGTAGAAGGCCCTGGCTGGTTGGCTCAGTGGTAGAGCATCAGCCCAGAGTGTGGAAGTCCTGGGTTTGATTCCTGGTCAAGGCCCAGAAGAGAAGCCACCATCAGCTTCTCTCCCCCTCCCGACAGCCCCCTCCCCCCACCCGCTGCTTCTCTCTTTCTTCTGCTCCAGCAGTCAAGCCTTGATTAGAGCAAGTTGGCACCGGGTGCTGAGGATGGCTCCATGGCCTCCGCCTCAGGCCCTAAAAAATAAATGGCTTCAGTTGCATTGGAGCAAGGGTCCCTGATAGACAGAGCATCGCCCCCTAGTGGGCTTGCAGGTGGATCCCGGTTGGGGAGCATGTGGGAGTCTGTCTCTCTGCCTCCCCACCTCTCACTAAATAATTTTTTTTAAATGTAGAAGCAAAAACTTGGTGCCTCACAGCCTTCAACTCTTCCTATTTCTATAGTTTTCATTCTTCTAACTCCTCCCTGTCCATACCTTCTCATGGAACAAACAAATACATATCTTTATATCTTATAAATGACTAAAACATTTCAACATGACTTTTGTGATCAGAAGTCATGTGAACATGCAAATCTAACAGAGGCAATAATTTATATTTCTGAGAATATTTAATTTTGGAGTTTCAGGCATCAATCAGCCTTGTAACTGGGGAGGGTTTCTATGAGCTGGGTAAAATTTGAAGAACTTCTTAGCCTGACCTGTGGTGGCACAGTGGATAAAGTGTTGACCAGGATCACTGAGGTTGCCAGTTTGAAACCCTGGGCTTGCCTGGTCAAGGCACATATGGGAGCTGATGCTTCCTGCTCCTCCCCCCTCTCTGTCTCTCTTTCTCTGCCTTACTTTTCCTCTTCTCTCTCCAAAGTGAATAAATAAAAAAAATATATATTTTTTAAAAAAGAAACTTCTGAAATCATACCAGGTGTTCAATTTTCTATATGCAGTTTGCTCAAGAGGAAAATTATTCTTCAAGTTGTTTATTGAAAAGGCTTTTCTTCTGTGATTGTCTTTTGTACTATGGAGGTCAAAATATACTAAAGAATATTAAAATTTAGTAAAAATTTGGATTACAGTTTAAAATATTCATAATCTTTTTGGTAAATACTTCTATAATGAATTTTATAACTAGAGAAAAAAAGAAAAAGTGCTAACAGAAGAATGCTTTCCATAACAATAACTACTTCCTCTGTGTTTCACCTCTTCAGAGGCTAATAAGACTGTCAAATTGATGGAAAGCTTCCTGCTTTACTAAATTATAGCACCTCGATTTACATTAGTGTAATATGTGCCAAAAATGAAATGCTATCTCATTTCAAAGTCACTGTATTTATTTTATTACTTGTAGTTGATTTTTCTAGTACTTGAAGCTATAATAGTCCTTTATAGGTTGTTGTGGGTTTTTTTTCTACAAATAAGAGAAGGAAGGAAGGAAGGGAGGGAGGGAGGGAGGGAGGGAGGAAGGGAGGGAGGGAGGGGGGAGGGTGGGTGGGAAGAGGAGAGAGAGGGAAGGAGGTAGAGAGAAATCAAAGAAACAAAGAAAGCTGCTGTGAACATGTGTTCTTTCTCCCATGATGTTACATGACAGTAAAATAGGATTTTTTTCTAACCTTCTCTAATTTGGTTTGAGTTACCCTTCTTAGTTTTTCTTTGTTTGTAATGTCATAGTGGTTATCTTGATAAAAACATTAATGCTGAACATGAATATGAGAGACCCTAAAGAGATTCTCCTTGTCTAACCTCCAGGTAATCTCATTTATGTGAGAGGATCTGTTGTATACGGTGATTTAATTTTGATAATGTAAAGAAATCTGAGTAATAAATAAAATTTACCAGGATTGCAAAGTAGAGATCTGGAGACCTTATTCAAAAGAGAGGCTATTATCTAAGAACACAGAGAAATGTTATCAAAAGGAAACTAAGCATTTTATACAGTGAAGTATGAGAACTAATGACAAAGCATCTAAAAGGAATGATATAGTTCATAGTGTAACAACTTAAAAATAGCCACATCAGTTTTTTTTTTCTTCTGATTTACTTATTTCACTCCGTATAATGTTATCAAGGTACATCCATTTTGAGAACAGCATGATTTCATACATAGGTGGGACATAAAAGTGAGACTATGAGACATGGACAAGAGTGTAGTGGTTACGGGGTGGGGGGAGGGAGGGGAGGGTGGGATAGGGAGAAGGGGAGGGGCACAGGGAAAACCAGATAAAAGGTGACAGAGGACAATTTGACTTTGGGTGATGGGTACGCAACACAATTGAATGATAAGATAATCTGGAGATGTTTTCATTGTTCATATGTACCCTGATTTATTGGTGTCACCCCATTAAAGTTAATAGTTAATAAAAAAAATAGCTTTACCGAGCTATAGGTAAGAGACAATCAGCTGCATCTATTTAAAATGTACAGTTTGATAAGTTTTGAGATGTTCATATAGCTATGAATCCACCATCATAATAAAAATTATTTGCATATCTGTAAAAAAAAAATAGCCACATCATTGACTTTAAAAGAACTCTTTGTATTATGTTGATCTATAATCCGTATTTAAAAAATTGCAAAACTTTTTATCAGTAAAATGATAGAATTTAAGGTTGAAATTATTAATATCTATATTGGTTGTAATTATAGAACTTTTGAAAGCCTCAGAACACTAAGAAATAGGTGGAGTAGATGAGTCTATTTTACGGATGAGTAAACTGAAACTTGGCAGTGGGACACTGAGGCTAATATTCTAAATTTAGTGATCGTTAAATCACTCCATCATTCATTTCTTTTGCCATTGGATGTTCTTGTAGTAAGAATTAACTTCTTTAATGATAGAGATTTTTGCTAAAGCAGCTTTTAGTCTTCTCACTTAACTTTGCCATGCCTCAGCTGTAAAATACTGGAGGGGAGGCCTGCAGGAGCTCCATGGTAGAGTTATGTAGTAGTCCTCGCTCCCAGACAGATTCCAATTCAACGTACAGGGAAGAGAAGCAAATATCCTGAAGTTCTTACACTTCCTTTTGACTGGAATCTTGGCCTGCAACTTTCAAGCAATTCTTTAATATTGAAGGGCTAATTTTCCTACTTTAGTGCTCCCCTAAAACTCTGTATATAATGCTATTCGTGGTTTCTACTTGTAATTATTTGTAATTATATTTCACAATTATTTTAAATCATATTATGGGCTTGTTGAGTATGAAAATGAGTTTCTACTCATCCTAATTTTACAAGGCCAAACCCAGTGCTTGGCATATTATAAGTGCTCAGTAGATGCATGGGTTTATTATATGTTTATTATTAGAAATTATACATTTCAAGCCATATAGAGATGTACAGTGTAAAAAGTATAATGTCAAAAAGGACTAATATATATATAAATAGGTGCTTAAAATGAGGCTTATTTATAAGTAAAATTGATTACTATCTTTTTTGGGGGTGAAAGATGAAACTTACTTTTCATCTCTTTCACCCACTCCTACTGCCCTGGACTAACCATTCTTAGCATTTTAATTCAGAATCTCCTAGACATTTTTTAAGTATACAAATATAATGTGATTTTGAGTTAATAAGTTAAATTCATAAGATGATTTGACAATACAAATGTAGAAACTTTATATGAATAATAGCAATATTATATTAAGCTATTTTATTGCCTTTTTAAAAAGAAAAAATTGGGTTTGATGATGACTTTAAAACTTTGAGGTTGTATAGATGATTCATAGAATTTTGTATGTCACACCAGGAATATTCATTTCAGGTTAATATTTTAAATCATTAAGACAAGAGGTTGAATATTAGTTTTTCTCATCAATCATTATTCTATTTTCACTTGAAATATTATTGGTCATATTCTTAGTCTAATAAAAGCTGACTTACTCTATTTGTTAGGTTCTAAACCAGAAAATTAAAAGGTATTTCTATTTTACAGTTCTCACTTAGTAAATTATTCTTAATCCCTTGTGTAGATATCTAGATAGTACATACTTAATAAATATTAAGAACTTGATACTATGTTTCCCATTGTTCAAAAGCATTCTTCTTTACAGACATCAGTTCAAATATCTTTCCTAGAATCTTTTAGTTTTATTGAGTGACTATCAATTTCCTTGATTGCTGATGTAATCTTTGCACTTTTTTGCTGACTTAAACATGGAGCAGATATATGCTCTTTAGACTCCATGCTAACTAGCCCAGCTTCTCAGTATTTTGGAGTTAGAGTAGTGGCCTTGACCACTGTGTGGAAACTTTTAAATGTTCCAGTAAGAACTGAATTTTAAAAAGTACTTTATAAAGAACAAGTAAGTTATGATTGAACTAAATAGATTTGTAACTAGCCATATAAAAACTGGATGATTAAAGAGAATAAGAACTTGCTGTTCCTAGAACAAGTCATAGTTAATTACTTGATTTTTTGGAATATAAATAAGTAAATTATAATAGATTACTATGTCATTGAATTACACTTGCTATGGCACAAACATTATGTAGCCTCGGATAGAGAAAAAGTTACTATGCAAACTGTGTATTAAAATAAATGGCAGAAAAGCTCTAAGAATCATAATGAACTAAAATCTAAATGTATGTCCAATAACACGCTTCAATATAGATTATTGGGAAATATACGACAAAATAAATGGTATCCTTAAAATAGACTTGATTTAGGCCTTAATTCTCTCAATGTGTATTAATTTAATAGTGTATAAAAAGTGTAAATAATATAAAAATAAATTTAGTGAGGGATTTGAGAATTGAAGTGGTTAAGATCAAATAATTCTGATTAAAAATTTAAAAATTATATAAGATAACTCTGATTAAAAAGATAGAAATTAGTACTGTATCAGATGAAGCTTATTTATGTAAAATTGATTGCTATCATTTGGGTCAAAGATCTAAGGAAAGTTATATAACCTATATTAAATGTAATATTTGTTATATGCAAACTGAATACTACTAGATAAATTAGAAAGTTAAAAAAAATTTCCTCTGGTTGGTTGGCACAGTGGATAGAGCGTTGTCCAGGCATATGGATTTCCTGGGTTCGATTCCTAGTCAAGGCACACAAGAAAAGCAACCATCTCCTTCTCTCCCATTTCCTCTCTTTTGTCCCACCTCGTCTCTTCCTGGAGCCAGTTGCTTGATTGGTCCAAGCTCAACTGGGGAGCTGAAGATAGCTCAGTTGATTTGAGCATTAGCCCAGACAGGGGGTTGTCGGGTAGATCCCTGTTGGGGCACATGTGGGAGTCTGTCTCACTCTCTCCCTTCCTCTCATTTAAAGAAAAAAAAAATATTTGAAGTTTTCTCATTCTTTCCAGTATAAAGGTGAAGATGATGATGATAATGATGATGAGTGATAATAATACTGATGTTTCCTGTATGTTATTGAAAATAAGAAATAGAAATAAATTAAGAGCTGACTTTTTGTCTTATTCTAGGTCATTTTAGTATATTATTTTCTCTGATGCCATGAGTTGAAGAGTGAAATATAATATAACTATAACATGGGATTCAAAGGAAACATGGTGAGGGAATATTGGAGCTAGGAAGGTGGTCTGTTTTGGACAGCCATGTAAGTCATGTGCCCTTTATTTTATGTGCAGTGTGAACAGCATTAAGAGTTATAAGCAGTAAAATTATATTATAGAATAAAAGTATGATATAGTTAAAACACTAAAAAATGTTTAATATGAATTCTAGATCTAATCACTAACATCCATAAAGCCTTTGTCCTTTCAGAACTCCAGTAAATTCTTCACCTAGAGGATTTACCAGGCATGTTATAGAGTGGATCATTGGGACTCTTGGTATCATTACTTGCAAAATTTGATTTAATCCATTTGTTCAGAAATTACTTCATCCATTACCTAGAATATATTAAATTAACCATAGATACTGGTTCATGTGTTTACTTTGTAGATGTGACATGTTGACAGTATACTTGTGTGGCTTCTTCATGGTGGGAGGTTGCATTTGACTCTACCATGTGACACAGTACTGTCCATGATGACATGATTGTCAAATCTTACTTTGCTTTAATATTTTTAAAAACTTGCATGCAACATTGAAATTTATCAAATATAATTTAAAAATAGTTGGAAGTGTGACAGTTTTACATCTATCAACCCCATCAGGCATCAAAACCATTAGCTGCTTCATTGGTTTTCAATTTGTTCTGGATTTCCATGTATGTAACCTGTATCTGTAAGCTTCCTGAAGGACAAAGAAAAATATTGTCTCTATATTAAAAATTACATCAAATCTTTGATCACCATGCCTGGTATCAATATTATTGATTTTGTAGATGAACCCACTGTTATTAATGCTAACATAACAGGTCTCAATTTCTTCATTTCTGTAGATAGGTTCTTTTTTCAATATTGCTTCTAAGTAATATTATTCTATCTCCTCTTTTAGTATCATGTTTGCTTTATAAAGATAGATGAAAAGCAGAAGTCTGAATACTTTTCCTGTTTGTCTGTCAATGAAAGAAAAATATTGGTGTACTTAAAGATAAGCAATTGAATGCTAATACTTTGGAAGGGTCATTTTAATCATTATGATTGTAGTAGAGCACTTTAAAAATGCATGTAATGGAATTTAAAAATAGACTAAAAATTACTTTAATAAATGCACTCACTCATTTGATTACTATGTAGTTGGAAATAAAACCATTCTTTCTGTAAGCCATGGTGTTTCATTTTGGCTTAATCGCTAAATAAGATTAATTCAGTTTTTGACATTTAGTGTGAGTCTTAATGTTTTATCAAGCATTTTAATAAATTTTACTTCAGTGATTTATATGGTTTTTCACTGAGATTTTCCCATAATTATATTTACCAAAAAGAGTAACTAAGCAGAAGCTATACTTATTTAATAAGTAAAACCACAACGCTAAGAATTATCATTGTCTCCATGTTAAGTTTTGTCTGAGACATTGTCTAGAATCTCTCCAATAAATACACGTGAGAGACTATTGAAACTTTGTTTGAGACTCTGCAGAACTTAGATTTGTTCATCATTCTATCTTTTGTTTCACTAGCACCTTTGAAAAGACACACCATTTTAGTAAACTGCATTCAACATCTGACAGTTCTGTTTGGTGATAGATTTATTTATTCATGTGGTGCAATGATTCCTGTTATTTCAAAAGGACTTACCTTGATCTTCTTGCACTACCACTGATTATACCCATAGGCTCTATGATGCTTGAAATTCCATTGTATTCATTGCTTTATACAACTGAACCTATCATATCAACCTATCCACTTTTAACCCCAAAATAGACTCATCTATTTTGACTTGAAGTTAAAAATAATGTGAACCCTCTGGGTTCCTGTTTTTGAAAATGACAGTTTAATCATCTAATTCATTTGGAACCAAACCTTGATCCTTGATATTATTTTTATTGTTCACTTTTCTAGATCTTTCTTTACCATTCACATTAAAATCTGCCCCCTCCCAAATAGGACCTGTTGCTTTGCCTCTCTCATGCATTGTCCATTCCATCCACTTATTACTGCCTCTCAATATCATTTAACTTGATTATTAGAGTTTCACTTACCTTCTAATCCCTTGACACCATTCACTCTTCACTTCTTTGTTCTTTCTCAATACAGTACTCTTTTCTAATGTCCAAAACGACTCTTAAGAATTATGGATTTAATTATTTTATTTTATTTTAAAAGTATTTTTGAATGTTTATTTTATTGATTTTAGAGAGAGGGGGAAGGAGAGTGATATAAAAAGACAGGAACATTCATCTGTCTCTGCAGGTGTCCTGACCGAAGACCAAACCAACAGACTCTGTACTCTAAGACAGTGCTCCAGACAACCAAGCTATTTGGCCATGGACGAATTTAATTATTTTATTTTAATTCTTAAACACCATTGATGACTTACTACTGCTCATAAAACAAGACGCATTTTTTTCCTTTGGTGTTCAAGACTCAACTATAATTTCCCAAACTATTTTTGAGTTCTATAATTCATGTTTATATTTTTCAACTTGCTAACTCTCAGCTCTCAATATATCCACCTTGAGTTCAACATCAGTGGTTCATTTACCATTTTCTAAACATTTCTGTTTTAAGGCACTATTCTGCCCAGATTAAATGCTCTCCACAACTCAAATCATTATAATCAACAGTATATTTTTAAAATTTTAATAATATCTTTTCCATGAAGGTCTTGTAGGTTATTTCTGAAACATTTGTCAATTTCTATCTCTTTTGTACTTGTGTTTTTATTAATTTATTCAAAATATAATGTTCTTTAATATAGTATTTGTGTAGTTCTATTTTGTATTATGGGTGAAAAAACAGTACATTGCATGCCATATATATTACAGTGTGTCCGTAAAGTCATGGTGCACTTTGACTAGTGACTGGTGAAAAGGAGAAGACCTTTGCCTGTTTCACATTTTGTCACCATCTGACTTCATATCTGTTGAAGTTGCACATCAAGATGGCTTAAATAACTTTCTCCTGCTTGTTCTGACCTTCATTTTCTTACTTTAACTCATCATTCAGCATCTGCCTGAGTATTTTGCTTTATTTGCTACTCAGCTAATTTAGAAATATTGTATTAGATGAAAATAGCATGTAAGTATCCACTGAGAAATCCCTGGTGGTTTAATTATCACTGGGTTTTTTTGGAAGCAATTTGAAATGGTCTGCGATTGTGATTAATTTGCAATAAGTTTTCAGTGATGTAGACATGGCAATAAGTGTTAAAATATTAAACAAGCCTTTTTGGGCTTAGGGTGGTTTTGACTATAAAATTTCTTTTACAGCAAAACCAATATAGGAGTCCTTATAGTCAAGGCTTCTTTACAAATCCAAACCTTTGTTGAGTGTGTGTTTGTGTTTAAGCGTATGATGGAAAAATAGAAGTCTCTTTGGAGAAAATCAAAGTTTGAAAACAACTTAAATCCTTTCTATCTACTCTTCATTTTTGAATCATGAGACATGTTCAGGAAAAGTGGCAAGCAAATACTATCAGTGATCTTTAATACATCTCCTATTTTTCTATACAAAGAAAACAGATTTGAGGAATAAACTGGTACATTGAGTTCAGCTACTGAGTAGATAATCATAATTTTTATGGAAGACTATTTGACAACAGCTTAAGGGCTACACAAAATAAGAGCGCTAAACCATATAAAAGGATTAGACTAGTGTTCTCTCAGTAAAGGAGTGAGTTGCATAAATCTGGAACTGGAATGGGAAAAGAAATGTGTGCACCACAATCCTAAACATGAAAAACAGGTTCATTCTTAAGTATACATTCAATATTTTAAATACTACACGTGTTTTTGTAATATCCCTATGGCTTTTCTAAACTCTGTTACTTTGAAATGTAAGTCAAGCATGGTAAAACAAGTCCTTATCATTTAATGAAAGGGATTAAGTGAAAGTGTAAAAATGTTTTAAGTCACATTTTCCCAAGTTTGTTTTATGGAAAAGAAGTCCTATAAGATGTGTAATGAAAAAAAAACAGTGTTCATGAATAAATGTTTTCCAAACATTATGTTATCCTACATTGAAGTCAAATCACTCATTAACATAATAAAGACTGAGCATTTCACAACATATTGAAGCCAATTTTTCTCAAAGTAATTTCAGTACAAGATACCTTACCAAGCCTAACACATTTTTTTCCCCTCAAACCGCCATATTAGTATGTCAAGACAGATGCTCGGGCACATTATTTAAAAATGTTATTAATTTTAAAAGTTGAAGTAAGAATTTCTTTGCAATAGGCCAGAGCTTTTAGCACATACAGTGGTGGTGCAGAGAAATCCCTGGCTGCTGCTATGCGGAAGATGGGTGTACCATTCGCCACACCAACTGTGGTGTATTCCACTTACCCTCACTGAACTTTCCTTTTCTCATCCATCAAAGAGCAACAACAGCTTTCCTTTGGGTGTTATTGTGAGGATTGTATACAGAAATCTATTTTATCAGCTGTAAAGTGTTACTAAATTCCCCAAGCTTTCCAACTTAATTTTGTCTCAGAATATCTGGCAGGCTCAGATTTTCAAGTCGGTTATGTTTCGCTTCCAGCTAATATGACTGTTTTAACCATGTTCACTCCCCTTCTGACTCTGAGGACACTCCTCCAGTTGTGTTGCTCATTAAATGACTATGCTCTCACTTCTTAGTGAAAATGTAAATCTTAGCGAGATATCTTCAGGGTCCTGCTGCATATCTCTAAAACTTACCTGTTTCTTGCCGGTGTTTTCCTTCCTATTAAAATGGGGTGCACTTCCAGGTAGCCTGAATCCAAGCCTCTCCAACATTCTTAGAGCTCTATGCAAATTTTCCTTCTTTGTTTCGTATTTGTATTGTTTGTTTCCTTTATATTTTTTTCCCCGTCGATATTTAAAAACAGGTTTTTGTTCTTATCAAAGCATGAAAAGCAGTACCAAAAACATACAAAGCAACAGGAAAACATGCAAACCTTTATTCTGTGTACACACTTCAGTTATCATCAACAGTCTTTCCTTCCATCTGGAGTCAAAAAAAATTTTTTTTTTTTACATTTTTTTAATTTTTTTTTTTTTTTTTTTTAGATAGAGGGAGAGAGACACACCTAATACTTTGATTCACCTAGTTACATGGATAGAACCCGCACACTTATCCCATCTAGGCCACACTGCAAGTTATCCTTGGCTTTTAGTTTTATTACTATTTATGTTGAATGTACTCCCGGGCCATAAGTTTTTGTTTCTTCAGTTTTTTCTGGGATCTTTTTCTTCTGTACAACTTCCTCTTCTGATTTAGAAACAATCTGCTCCTTTTCAGTCAAGATCATCTCTGTGGCAGGGAGAGCTCATGTAAGGGTTAATCCGCCTATGAGCTCTGTAAGTTCTCCTTCGCATTTTGGGAGCCTTGTTCACCTGGATGTGCTCAATGACCAGAGAATCTACGTCTAACCCCTTAAGTTCAGCATTGCTCTCTGCATTTTTTAGCATGTGGAGCAAAAATTCAGCACTCTTTTTGGGCCAGCGAACCTGTGTCCAGTCCCACTGTTTGGTCTAGGCACACCTACCAACTCCACCATTGTAATGATGGAATGGCACACACTGCTTCTGTAAAGTGACATCCTTCAGGTACTTGGTGGCTTTTCGAATATGCATACCCTTGATGGCCTGGGTAGTTTCACGTGTGTTCTTAAAGTGAACTCAAAGGTTTGAACCTCTTGACTTGCATGATTTTGTGGGGTTTTCTGGGTCAAGTGAGTAGCGAACCATTTTGAGAGGTCACCTTCACCCGTTCTGGGGAAGAGAAAGCTGGAGTAAAAAATTTTTAAAAGATTGTCTAGACTTGTTATTTTTTAGTCACTCTGAATAAATAAGTCATCAGTCTGGCTCCTGCACACATAATTTTCTCTCAAATTTACTTTCAGATAGTTGGCTATTAGTTGTTTGTGTCTAACAACTTTAATAATCTTTGAAAAAATACCTAAGAGAACTGATTTCTAACTTCTAAGTTTCTCTAATTTATATAAGACTTATAGTTTACCTACACTTGTAATCACTATATTCACTGATAATTCAAAACAGAGTTATTTAAAGCATGTTAAATAGATAAAGCAAGATTTTATTTCCAAGATCAGAAATAAAAAGACGAGATAATGTTTGTGTTTTTAAAATGCTAGTTTCTTCTCCCTCTGGTCCTATTTGAATAACTCTGAAATCATGAAGTATCACATCTTAACACCTTCATGTATCTTTTCTATACCTATATTATTTATTGATGGGCCATAAATAAACTAGACATTTCTCAGTGGATTATGAATATGCATCACTTTTCAAATGGCTTAGGTTGATTTCTTTTTTAAAATAACTAATACTTTTGGATTTAACCAGGTCTTTTGTTTATAAACACCATCAACTAAATTCTTAGCCCCTATGGTTATATCCAAATTTAAGAAATTCTTCAACCTTTTAAAGTATAATAAAGACTTCTCTGTATATCAGTGAGATATATTTAAAAGGTCAGGGTGTTTTTAATTAAGGTTCAAATTTATCCTTACCTGTTCATTTTATTCCTATTCACAACAGTCTTAATATCAGGGTATTACTTTGATAATTTTCCTATTTTATTCTAAAATGACGCACTGAATTTGAAATGAAAATTATTTTAATTACAGTGACAGAAAAGGTAATATAACATTCCTTTCTGGTAGTTTGTTCCATATGAGCTTATTCCAGAAGTGAAAGTGTATTGAATATAATTAATATACACAATTGGCAGTTTTGGTATGTAGCCCAAATCACAATGGTAGCCCAATTTTATAAGCAGTATTTTAAAACAAAGTGTGTAAGTTCTCTACAAATAGAAATGACTACGTTAAAGAGTATTGGTTTTCTGCATGTTTCCTTTCCCAGTGTTTTTGCTATTTTGCTTTGTCTTTTTCCATTCCCTTGTGTTGATTACATCATTTAGTTTTAAACATTTCTTTTCAAAATACTTATTTCTAAGAACAGTTGTTGAGATAGAAGCAATAAACTTGGACTGGTAGAATAAAGAACAAATTATTATTTGGAGAATATACTTGATATTTAATGAGCTAATGGGTAAGTTTTATTTAGTGCCTTTTAAAGTATTTTCTCATTTAATTTTAACAGCATCTTTTTGAAACAGACTACAAAATTATGCCATGAATTTTTCAAATGAAGACATAGATTTAGACTTATAAGCTAAATAACACCTACAATTACACTTGATAAAAGAGAGTTAGAATTGAAACACAAACCTGTCTTTCATTTCCTTAAATTGCTCAATACATGAATCTAAAACTTTATCAAAAATTTATTTAAATTTGGCTTGAAAATTTTAACTTCCTTTTTATTTGGACCCTGTTAAAATTCACATATAGTGTCTGGGCAGCAGCAAGTAATGGTGCCGTTGTGGTAATGTGGGCCAATAAAAATAAAAACCAGGACATTTGAAAAAAAAGGAGTGAGACTTATTTAAACATATTGTCACAGATAATTGCAAGTTGGTTCTAAAAGTCTAAGGTGGTTCTCTCCAATGTGGTAATTGTGAGGTAAACTTTCGAAATAGTCAAGTAAGGAGATTTTACACTTAGCCATGACTAAGGATTTATATTGGCAAGTTTTAGAAGAAAAATGACTTCTATGACATGTTTGTACTCTTAAATTAATGCCATATACAACACAGTAATCAGTTTGTAAACTGGTAACAATTGATCGATACATAAAATTGATACTAACACTAGTCATTTCTACACATTTATGTTTTCACATAAGAAGAGAATCTTAAATCTTTATGCTTTCAAACTTTTTACATTTAGTATTCATAATTGCAGCCTCATATAATGTCTGCTTTCAGAAAGTAAATTACCTTTATTAAAAATTATGGACAATATTTTATTTACTCATTCTTGTTCACATTCCTGGCACTTGAAATTCTGTGGTGTATATTGTTTTGAAGGAAAAGTTGTCTGATCAGGCGTTGGCACAGTGGATAAAGTATCAGCCTGGGATGCTGAAAACCCAGTTTTGAAACCTTGAGGTCGCTGGCTTAAGCACAAAGTTGCTGGCTTGAGCACAGAGTTCCTGGCTTAAGCATGGGATCATAGACATGACCCCTATGGCCACTAGCTCGATCCCAAGGTTGTTGGCTTGAGCAAGGGGTCACTCAGTCAACTGGAGCCCCCTGGTCAGGGCACATATGAGAAAGCAATCAATGAACAACTAAGGTGCTACAACTATGAGTTAATGCTACTCATCACTTGCCTTTTCTGTCTATCTTTCTGTCTTTCTCTCTCTCACAAAAAAAAGAAAAGAAAGAAAATATTGTAACATAATTATAACTATTTTGTAGGACATGGTATATGTTAAAAAAACATATACAGCTAGTGCTCGACTTACGACCATGATTGGTTCTGACAGACCAGTTTTAACACTGTTTGGTCGTAAGTTGAGTAGGCTATATGTACAGTATTGTGAAATGATGTTATAAAAGTCTTTAAGTCATATTTTATCATAATTTTCTTTCATTATTGTTATATATCATAATTTTCTTTGTTCACTTTATGCCATTTGTATCATCTCTACACCATTTTGTTTCTTATTTTTACATTCGTCAGGTTTAAGTAAAACACTGCATTAGCAGTACAACTGGTTTAATATTTGCAAAACATACAAAATTACAAAATACAGGTGCATACAAAAACTGCTCCAGACGCGGAGCAGTCGTGGCTAGTGATTATGGTCGTAAAGTAGAATGGTCGTAAGTTGCATAGGTCGTAAGTTGATCAATACCTGTACTATACTATTCACCTCCTCCACAATATGGTTAAAATGTTTATTAGAAATCTTTCTTTGGATTTTCAACATTTTAATCTCTTTATTGAAATTTTATGATTATTTTCTTTTTATTAAATTTCCCTCACTTTAATTTTAAATTTTAATTATTTTTACTAAATTTTACAGATTTGTACAGATTTGTACAATCTAATTTTAGAATATTGCCATCAGCCCAGAAAGAAAACCTGTAATTTTTTTCTTTTTTTTTTTTTGCTTTTGGAAGCTAGATCTGACTTAATTTTTATATTTTGTCATTAACGTATTTTTGGTTTATTTTTACATGTAAAAATGGAAAGCTTTTAATTTTTATCATTCAATCTCAAGTCTCATCTCTGCCTCTAGGAAACAACAAAACTGATATTTACCTCTATATATTTGCCCATTCTAGGCATTAATAAAAAATACAAGGTGAGCAGAAGTAGGTTATAGTTGTGAGCACAAAAACTACAGAGTTTATTCTTGTATTATAATCTTATTAATTGTTATATATATCACAACAGTAAACCTACTTTTGTTAACCTCTGTATAGTCATGTAAGCTCTTTTATGTCTGGTTTATTTCATGAAGCATAATGTTTTTGATGTTTATTCATGTTGTAATATTTTTAAGTACTTCATTAAATTTTATGATGGAATATATATATATATATATATATATATATATATATATATATGTCTGTGTGTGTGTGTGTGTGTGTGTGTGTGTGTATATATATATAATTTTTTAAATCCACTTACTAGTTGATGAATAATTAAGCTTTTTTTACTTTTTACTTTTTGACTATTGTGAATGAGGCTTCTATGAACATTCTCTGTATGGACATCTGTTTTCATTTCTCCTAGGTAGATACCTAGGAGTAGAGGTGCTAGCTTATACAGTAATTTGTATGTTCAGCATTTTGAGAAATTGGAAGGCTGTTTTCAAAGGCCTACATCACTTTTTATTGCTACCAGTCTTTATTTCCATTTCCCTAATGACTAATAACCTTGAGAAAAAATATTTTTGTATGTATTTGCTATTTTTATATCTTTTTTGGACAACTTTCTACTAAATTTCTTTGCCCATTTAAAAAATTTACTCTTTATTATTGAGTTGTGATTTTTATATGTTCTGGATATAAATCCCCTCTCAGATGTACGACTTGCAAGATAGCCATAATGTGGTATCTTTTAAAACATAAAAGTTTTCAATTTTAAAGTTCAATTTATCAAAAAATTTTTTTTACAGAGATAGAGAGAGTCAGAGAGAGGGATAGACAAGGACAGACAGACAGGAACGAAAAGAGATGAGAAGCATCAATCATCAGTTTTTTGTTGCAACACCTTAGTTGTTCATTGATTGCTTTTGCATATGTGCCTTGACCGCGGGCCTTCAGCAGACCAAGCAACCCCTTGCTTGAACCCGCGACCTTGGGTCCAAGCTGGTGAGCTTTTGCTCAAGCCAGATGGGCCCGCACTATAGCTGGTGACCTCGGGTTCTCGAACCTGGTTCCTCCGTGTCCCAGTCCATCACTCTATCCACTGCGCCACCGCCTGGTCAGGTCAATTTATCAAATTTTTAATCACTTGTATTTTTTGTACAATCTGAAAAATCACTAACCCAAGATCTTAAAGATTTACTCCTATGTTTTCTTCTAAGAGTTTTATCATTTTACTCTTGCAATTAAGTGTCTGGCCCATTACTAGCTATTATTTATGTATGCTATAAGGATCAAAATTCATAATTTTGAATATGGATGTCCGTACCTCTTGTCCTACCAATTCACACTACCATATAACAAAATCAAGTCAGCTCTCCCCATGATTGTCTATGCTTTCTACCAAGTATCAGAAGTTTTGCAAGTACAAGAAAACATTTTAGTCAGTTTAAAAAGCAGTGAACCTCAATAATTTTACCATTATAATTCTAATCCTAGCCTTCCACTGATTCTATTTTTTGGAATTTTCATATCCCACCATTATCATCTGTAGTAAAAAAACAATAAAGCCAACTGTTGTGAATGCTTAATTAGGCACTTAAGATTCTGCTATTTGTGAGCAAAACTTCTTAAATATAGAATAGCCCATCAAGGGGCTAAAGGGTCAAAGCTCCCCAGCTGGTAAATTGAATTCATATGGATTAAAGTAAATAGGCAATACTTATAAGCCTTTATATATGTGTCTTCAGATCTGGTCTAGCATACTTTGCAAGTACTTATTGCCAAGGCAACCATAAAAGAATATTAAACTATAAAATAGAGGAGTGAGAAAAAAATCTGTGCTTGTTTTTTTTTCTTTTCATGAAGTAATGACTTTCAATAGTTTCTAATTTATGATTCTAGGAATTGCCTCTCTTCAAGATGATAGTAATGCATTTCTTGGCAATACAAACCTGAAAGCTGTCAATAAATTCTGTCATTTACTCCCATTGTTTTCATCAGGCACTAAAAGATAAGAAGTACCAAGCTATATTTTAGAAGAATGTCAGATTGCCCAGCCATATGGCATATTAGCTCCATAGTCAAATACATGTTTTGCAGAATGCTAGGTATACAGTCTTTTTCAAAGCTACAAATTGCAATGCAAATCTCTTCACACTATCCAAACAACCTTCTTACAAGCCAATAAAACAGAAAAACTAAAGCTGTATCCCAAAGAGAATATAGAAGATAAGGCCAGGTGGGAGATACCAGGGGAAAATGGGAATTGAAAGATAAGGCAAGAGGTGGGAACAAAGGATCTAAAATGAAATGTTGAGAACTCGGCATTGCTTTCTCTGATTCATTTACCTATAGCCATAGTCCCTGAATTTAGAAAGAAATATGAGAGGAGGTAAAAGTATTCAAATTTTTGGAATAATGAAGGTGCTGACAATAATTGTAGGAGCCAAATATTTAATGTGAATAATAATTACTTTTTTGAAAGATTTAATTATGCTTAGTCATTATTTATTCTATTTAATTTATCAGAATAAAATATTTTATAAATTATAAGTCACAGCCCTGGCCAGTTGGCTCAGTGGTAGAGCATCAGCCCAGCATATGGATGTCCTGGGTTCTATTCCTGGTCAGGGCACACAAGAGAGGCACCTATCTGCTTCTCCAACCCTCTCCCTCTTGGTCCTTTCTCTCACTCTATCTTTCTCTCTCTCTCTCCCTCCTGCAGCCATGGCTTGATTAGAGCAAGTTGGCCCAGGTGCTGAGGATGGCTCCATGGCCTCTGTCTCAGGCGCTAAGAGCTCAGTTGCTGAGCAATGGAGCAATGTCCCAGATAGGCAGATGTAGGGCCAGTAGTCACTGCTGTTGTGGCCATGCACATGCAGGTTTCCATTGGATTCATTCAGGCAGTAAAGAAAGAGTGGAGCCAAAAATGGCGGGCTATTCCTTTATTCAAGTCTTGCATCAGCTGACAAGCAAACACACAGGGCTCCCAAAGCCACTGACACATTATCCAGTTCCACAATCAGGAGAATCTTCTCCAGTTTCTCATAGAATTAAAGGCCCCCAAAACCTCAGTAAGGCTTACAAAGCCCCTCACCTCTAAACTTATCAAAACTTTAACTTAAAAGATGTGAGATAGTGGAGTATAATATTATGGCCTAGTAGAATATTGTTTACAACTGTTGTAACTGTACCTCCTGATGTCTTCACTTAGAGAACAATTGGAACAATTAGATTAGTTTTCATCTGTAAAGAAGCAGTTAAAAATAAATAACCAGCTTCACCAACAGAAAGCCTGTTATACTCAAAACATTTCGACTTTCTATGTATACAGATACTTTAATTTTAAAGTTCTAATAAATAAATAATAAATAAATAAAATAATTTGTGGTCTTTTGTTTCAAATGGATAATACTTCAGTGTACTAATACATAGGAAGCTTTTATTTTCTGCCTTAAAGATATGTCTATAAAGCAGATATATATTTGTAATATTTGTATCAATAAAACAAGTAAATAACAGAAAATTTAAATAAGCGACATAATTTTAGAGAAAGTAGGGTCCCTAACATGTAAGAAAATAGATCACAATTAATGATTTCCCATAATAAAAACTATATAGAAATAAGGTCTCTTGGAATATAATAAGATGACTGATTGGAACAGAATTATAGATCCCAGGCAAAGTAGCTCCCTAATCTCCTAAATTGATAATTTAAGCTGATCCTACTATAATATAATGAGATTGTAATACATGGACAAGTGTCACAAGTACCTTATGACAAAGATTTACTGGCCTTGTGAGCGAAGGGGGAAGGTGTCGAGGTGCGAGGGGAACGGAGAGACTAAGTTTATCCTGAACTGTATTGTAAACCAGACTCTTCCCTGATTTAGTCTCCTCCAGAGACTACAAGTAGCTTCAAGAGGCAAAGCCTCCAGAGAGAGAGGAAAAACCCTAAGTAGTTCCAGAGGACCAAGCTGAGAGCCTCAGATGCTCACTAGGTCAATATCTCCAATTCATTCTCCCAGCTCCTCAAGACTTAACTAAAAATTCTAGTTCGTTTTTCTGTGGCTCTCCCTAACTTCTTACGCTCGGCATTTTAGAACCAGAAAATTTCCTGAGAGGAAAACCATTGCCAAATATAGAGCTCGCATCCCTGTGCCTTTCTCCTTTGCAGAATCTCCATCTCTCGATTTTTTTGTGTGTGGCAGATCTGAACTCCAGTTTATTCTATATAAATATTTATTGATTACCTATCGTAGACAAACTGCAGAGCTAGGAACAAGGGGAAAATTGAGTGCAAAAACAGATGTGGTCTTTGCCTTCAGACAATTTAAAATCTATTGTATGGCTCAGACATAATCAAATAACTACATAGACACTAGTAAAACTGAAATTGAGACAAGAGGTACAAAGTGCTGCAAAACCATGTATTAGGTGAATTTACTGGGGAGATCAGGAGATGGTGCTTTACCTCTGATTAAGAAAAGATAACGGGCAGCTAAGCAAGGTAGAGAGTAAGGAGCTTTTCTGGAAGACGAGCACAGAGGGAAAAGTCTGTGCAGCGCAGGAGAATAAGAGCTGAACAGACCGGTTTGTCTGAATGAGAAAGCTTTGGAAACTATGACTTTTGTAAAGTCATATACGATGCTGGAGGCCAGCACATATAGTGTCTTTTAAGACAAGCTAAGTAGCTTTATCTCTATTTTCAGTGCAATGAGAGGCCATTGAACGATGTTAAGCAAGAGAATATCACAATGGAAAATGCTTATTGGAAATATTAGCTGGCCACATTGTAGCAAATGGCCTGTGCATCCTTAAATATTATAGTACAAATTTTACTGTTGAGTAGACTAAAATTCAAAGAGATTATGAGGAATACTTATGGCCTTAGAGCTAGTAAGTGACAAAGTTGGGCTGAAACTCACAATTCTGTTTCCTGACCTGGTGTTCCTCCCTTTTATCCAAATTACCTTACATGAAAGAGAAAGACCACACATAGAAAGGACTTACAGATGAATATCCGTGGTTTGGTTGTTTGTTTTGAATGACACCTGGAGAGAAGAGAGCAGTCCTGTGGTCTTTTTATTTATATTTTTTAAATTAAGTGAGAGGCAGGGAAGCAGAGAGACATACTCCTGCAAACATCCCAACCAGGATCCACCCTGCAAGCCCACTAGGGGGCAATGCTCTGACAATCTGGTGCCGTTGCTCGATTGCTTGGCAACTGAGCTATTTCAGTGCCTGAAGTGAGGCCATGGAACCATCCCCAGTGCCCAGGGCCAACCTGCTCAAACCATTAGACCCATGGATGCAGGAGAGAAAGGAAGAGAGGGAGAAAGGGAGAGAAGAGGAGAGGGAAGGGTGGAGAAGCAGATGGTTATTTCTCCTGTGTGCTCTGACTGGAAATCGAACCCAGGACCTCCACACGCAAGGCTGACACTCTACCACTGAGCCAACCAGCCAGGGCTGTCATTTTCTTTTCACTGCTTTAGCTGCATCCCACAAATTTTGATGCCCAGTGTTTCCATTACTGGTCAATTCTAAATATTTTCTGACATCCATTAGAAATTATGTTTTGACTCATATGTAATTTATAAGCATGTTTATAGACTTTCAAACATGAAATTTCACAATTACCTCTTAAATTTTTCAACTAAATTGTATTATGGCTAGATAATATACTTTATATAATGCTGGTTCTTTAAAATATCTTATGCCTGACTTTATAGTCTAATAGGTGGTCAGTTTTGTCACTATTCTATGTATGCTGGTAGAATGTGTCTACTGTTTTCTGTGTCCATTAGATCAAGCTTGTGAACTTTGTCACTCAAACCTTTCACATCTATCTGACTTTGCCTGGTGTATCAATTCCTAAGAAATATTAAATGTCTCCCACTTTTTTTGTGTGAATTGACTTCTCTTTGTAGTGTGTCAGTTTTGAGGCTGTATTAATGGAACACGTGCTAGAACTGTTCTCTCCCAGGACAATTGAACCCTTTTTCAATATATGATGATATTCTTCATCATCAGCAGTGCTTTGTATCTTAAAGTCTCTGCCTAAGAATGCAGCCACACCAGCTCCCTTTGGGTTACAATCTCTGTCTCTTAACTGGAGTTTACTCAAAATAATTTTAAATTAATATTTTATTAATTTTTATGGTACCATATTTCCCCATGTATAAGATGCACCCTTTCCCAAGAAAATGTGGGTCTAAAAACTTGATGCGTCTTATACAGTGGTTGTACATTTTTTTACTTGCATTTCCCACTTTTTTCGTAGGTGAGGAGTTGTATGAATTTTATGATGAATAAAACTTGAGTTCGATAACTTTATATAATACTTTTTCAAATTTCAGACCCCATAATTAAGATGTATCTTATAAATGGGAGCATCTTATACATGGGAAAATACAGTAATTCACATACCATAAAATTCCTCTGAGTTTTGTCAATTTGCATTCATTTTGATTGTCTGTATTTTTAAATTGATAAAAAAAAAAAAAGAGAAAGAACAGGTTGGTGGAAAAATGGATGTTATGACATGTGAGAAATAGTTGAAGTAACTATGTATGTTTATCCTAAAGTAGAGAAACTATAGATAGTTGAAGCATGTCAACTCTTCAAATATTGTAGAGTGGGAACTGATTCTGCAGGACTCCAAAGGGCTAACCAAGGCCAATGGAGTTAATATACAAGGCTATGCATTTGAGGGTTCTTAAAATTCTCCGGGGATAGGCATTGTCACCACTGCAGCAGCTTTCGGTTATTACTGAGAGTATATAAGCAGAGCTCAATAACTACCTGTTAATGATATTGTAAAAAAAATTTTTTTGTGTGTAGATAAATGAACCTTGTCATGTCGAAGATTTCTTTCTACTTTTAAATTCTGTGATGTTCTGATATAAAAGTACATGTAACACTTCAAATTTTTTAAATGATTAAAGAACCCAAGTAAAATACAATAAAATACCTACAGTACAAAATAAACTTGTACATATTTTAAACTATTCTTTTATTTTAAAATATTCTTATAAAATTGATTGTTATAATGCCTAAGGCATAGTTAGATGCCAGCTTTTAAGCAGTGTGGTAAGTTAGAGATGCCAGATTATCTGATAAAACATGAATACCTTTAAAAGCTTTCTTGAGATATATTAACCATTAAAATAAAAGTATTTTAGACAGGCTTGAAATTGCTGTCTATATAAAATAAATGAAGAATTATTATCAGGTTTTACATCTAACTTGATTGTTGAATAAAATTGACAGTTCCTTTGTTACCATGAGGCATTATTAATATGCTCAGTATGCAGTAGCAGTGTCCCAAGCAATGACAGAGAGCATTGTCTTATTAAATAACAAAAAAACAAAAATACCCCACAAAGTTGTAAATGTTGCGGCTTCAAGTAAAGAATGATACCTGTGATTGGGATGGTTAATTTATGATTGCTCAGTGATACCTCTTGTACAGCCTTGCTACCAATAATGAAGATAACTTTTGCTTTTGCCACCAGATGGCAGAAGTAGGCATTGCTTCAATAAGAGTTTAAAGTACTTTCATATTTTTTACATAATTAGATTAAATCAAAACAGACTGTTTGAATAGTTTTTATAACAAGTTTAGTCTTGGTGAAAATGGAAAATATTAGCCATAATGAAATTTTCCACTTAAATTCACTACAATTTTTTAAGTATTCTCTTAGAATAGTATTTTTCTTTATGCTAAAATAGTCTCACAAGTAGTTTCCTACTGATGTGTTTTAATGCATGAGTTAAATATTTCCATTATTGCTTTATTTATTAATAATTTCTGTATCATCCTAAATGCGGTCAGTGGACACACCAATAGGAGTTAAATACCATCCAAAGAAGAAATGTGTAATGTAGTTATCAAGTTAAGACAGATCATTTTAAAAAGAATTAGAAGTGTTACAAACAGAATATGGGGAATCACATGTACATTAATATAAAATAAATTGGCTGGCTTAAAGAGATTTAAAAAACAATAAAATTTATTCATATAGATTATAGGCATTTAAAAAAGTCATTCCAAAGAAATATTCAGGTTTCTTTATTAAACAATAAATGCTATTGTTAATCAAGAAATGTTCCTAAAGATCAAGGATGCATTAAGTATTTTTTGTATCAAGTCATGTTTTTGTTCAGTCCTTTAAAAATTCCACTTCCCTGTATCCCATTGACTCTTTTATTTTATTTTTTTTTTACAGGGACAGAGAGAGAGTCAGAAAGAGGGATAGATAGGGACAGACAGACAGGAACAGAGAGAGGTGAGAAGCATCAATCATTAGTTTTTTGTTGCCGTCGTAACACCTTAGTTGTTCATTGATTGCTTTCTCACATGTGCCTTGACCACGGGCCTTCAGCAGACCGAGCAACCCCTTGCTGGAGCCAGTGACCTTGGGTCCAAGCTGGCGAGCTTTTGCTCAAGCCAGATGGGCCCGCGCTCAAGCTGTTGACCTTAGGGTCTCGAACCCTGGGTCTTCCGCATCCCAGTCCGACGCTCTATCCACTGCGCCACTTCCCAGTCAGGCCCCATTGACTCTTCAACTCTCTATGCCTGATTTTTAACAGAGGGAATACTCATATCTGCTACGTTTTTCTGGTTAGCGTTGGTGTGAGCAGCCTCTTACTTGCCAACTCAGCAGACTATTTTGATGATAACCTCTCAGTAACTGTGACAAAGCTGACTCTACTTTCCTTCTTTTTTGAAAAATTTTATTTAGAAAATTAAGTTTAAAGGGGTTACATTAATCCATCAGGGTACATAGATTTCAGGTAAACATTTCTCTAGCCTTTGAACTATTGATTGTGTTGTGTAGCAATCACCCAAAGTCAAATCATTCCCCATCACCACATATAGTATTTGTCCCTTCTTACTCCTCTCCCCACCCCCTTACCCTTCACCCCTGGTCACCACTTCACTTCTTAAAACATGATCTTTTCTTAATTTTATGACGCCACACTCCTCCACGTTCCCCTTGCATTCCGTTTTAGTCCATTTGTGGGGTGTGGTTCTGGTCCTCTATCCCTCCTGCAGATGTCAGAGATCACAGCACCACTTCTTTCCTCCTGCAGCAACATTCTCCTGAGTGGTGTCTTTCATTCTCTTACTTCATGTGCTATCTACACAAGGATGTCTCCCAAATTCCCATCCCAGCCCATCTCTCTTCATAGACCCCTAGACTTGTACCTCCAACTCATATATCTAACTGCCTTCTTGAACTAAGTTTTGTTTATTCAAGTATATTACCTTTCTTGGTGCCACTGGCTTTGTGAAGGGGCTAGTTGTCCTTTATAATTTTATGCCATCTGGTAAAAATATTAAAAACATGCTTAAGTAAAAATAATGTGACCTACATTCTTTTTTATTTATTTTTTAAATTTTTTAACAGGGACAGAGAGAGAGAGAGTCAGAGAGAGGGACAGATAGGGACAGACAGACAGGAATTGACAGAGGTGAGAAGCATCAATCATTAGTTTTTCATTGCCTTTGTGATACCTTAGTTGTTCATTGATTGCTTTCTCATATGTGCCTTGACTGCGGGCCTTCAGCGAACTAAAGCAACCCCTTTCTGGAGCCAGCGACCTTGGGTCCAAGCTGGCGAGCCTTCGCTCAAGCCAGATGGGCCCGCGCTCAAGCTGGTGAGCTCGGGGTCTCGAACCGGGGTCCTCCACATCCCAGTTCAACGCTCTATCCACTGCACACTTCCTGTTCAGGCGCGTGACCTACATTCTTAACATAAGTAAGAATATGTCACTGTACAATAGAGGGGCCAGACAGACTATCATCACTCTTTTCAGAAGTAGGATATTTATAAAGGGTTTTGAAAATTTATTTTTGTTTAGGGCAGTAATAGTTATACAATTGAGCTATGACTTAATTTACAGAATAGACACCCTAGGGCTAAATATAAACTTGAGATGATATGTTTTATTTCATAAGTGTGTTGATTTATAAATTTGTTTGAGGTGAGGGTTTTTGCTTCATACTAGTTGTTTGATATCAAAAGATATGTAAACATGAATATGCCTGTGATATATTTTTATTGAATTTATTGGGATGACATTATTAATAAAATTATATAGATTTTAGGTGTACAATTCTTTAATATGTCATTTGTATATTGTATTGTGTATTCACCACCCAATTTCAAGTGTCCTTTCATCACCTTTTATTCCTTTTTTACCTCCCTTCACCCCTTTTCCTCCTTGTAATCACCATACTGTTGTCTGTGTCCATGACATTTCTTTTTCCTTTTTTTTTTTTTTTGCTTAATTTCTTCACTGCTTTCACCCAGCCCAACCCCCTTCCTTCTGACAGCTATCAATCTGTTATAATGTGGATGGACCTGCAGATTATTATGCTAAGTGAAAGAACCCAGTCAGAAAAAAAACAAATACCATATGATTTAACTTATATGTGGAATTTAATGAATAAAATAAACTAACAAAATAGAAACAGACTCATAGACACTGTGATGTATATTTTATATTTACTATTTCTTCTGGTTTGAACTAGAAACTGCCCAAGAGCCAGTCTCTCACAAGGCTAGTGATTGACTTATGGCATATCTTGGTACCAAATATTCTGCCCAAGCAAAAACAAACTGCATCACAAATTCTCTTTGAATTTGAATCAAGAAACATGGAAAGAATGAGATATTAGGCACTGGAATCAGCAGTTGTAAATTCATGGATTAATTTGACAAAGGGGCCATGATAAAGGCCAGTTATGAAGAAGGCTGTCCTTATGAAGAAGAATAAATAGTGTTAAAATGAGCCCCTAATATGTGCCAAGTATTGCTCTGAGCTCTTAAAATACAGCAGTAAACAAGACAGGCAAGGACCCTGGAGTCATGGAATGTACAAATTGATAGGGACATAAAGACAAACTAATAAGTAGAAAAATAAATATGCAAGATAATTTCAAGTGGAAATAAATGTTATAGAGTTATGGAGTTAATAAAATAGGTATTATTCTGGGGTGGGGTAGGTTGAGGAGGTTCTGGAAAGCCACTTGAAGGTGGTGACAACTGAACTGAGGTTATGAATGCTAAAAACTATGTCTATTTGACAGATTTCAGGGAACCATGTTAGGCAGCGTGAAAACATATGAATAAGTCCCAAGGCAGAAGCTGGAATAGAAAAGGATAGGTGGTGCCTGACCAGGTGGTGGTGCAGTGGCCAGGTTGCCAGCTTGAGCGCAGGTTCATCTAGCAAGGGGTCACTTGGTCTGCTCTAGCCCCCCAGTCATGGCATATATGAGAAAGCAATCAATAAACAACTAAGGTGCCACAATAAAGAATTGATGCTTCTCATCTCCCTCCCTTCCTGTCTGTCTGTCCCTATCTGTTCCTATATGTCCCTCTCTCTGTCTCTCTCTCTCTATCACAAGAAAGAAAGAAAGAAAGAAAGAAAGAAAGAAAGAAAGAAAGAAAGAAAGAAAGAAAGAAAGAAAGAAAGAAAGGACAGGTGGCTAGAGTATTGTGAGTGTGAGGGGTTCAGTGTGGGAAGAGAGGAAATGATCTGGGATGAGTTTAAAGAAAAACCAATAAAATTTTGAAGAAAGTAACATGGTGTGATTTATAATTACACTGGCTGCTGTGTGAACCATGGATAAAAGCTAAAAGCTAGGCAGATAGCACAGTGAGAAACAAGAGTGACTGATGGATTTTTTGAGCTGCCCAAATAGAGCCAATAAAAGAGCTTAAAAATAAGTAGAGGGATGACAACGTTCAAGTAACTCTTTTTTACTTTTGGTTTTATACTTTTAGGAAATCTTAAGTATATATGTAGACTTGAATAAAGGAGAATGAAGAGTAGAAGAGGTTTAAGAAGTGACGAGGACGTTACACTTAAGATCCTAGCTGAGGTCAAGAGTCAAATTCAGAGTTGGCTCTTATCATGCCAGATCATTTATGCCAGAAATCAAGAAAAAACCCACAACACAGTTAATGGTACAAAGGAAAATCTTGCATGGTTGAAATTTGCAAGACAGAGATATAGAAGTGTCCCACCTCGTTATCATACCACAGAAATGCACACCAGAATAGAGCATCTATAAGATAAGGGTTATTTTTGTTTTAGTGGAAGAATCCCTCCACTTCTGTGTGTCTCCTTATTTGTACAACAAACATGAGAAAAGACCTTGTCTATAGGAACATACATTGGTTTTTAGCATCAGGCAATCTGGATTTGGAGTGCCAGCCAATTACTAGGAATTCTCTGGAAAAGCCAGGTTCTTTGCACCTGGGAAAATAGAGATCCAAGGGGCCAAAGCAATTTGTTAGTCTAACCTGGCCTGAGGAGGAAGCCATTGGTTCTATGGAAGCTGGCCCTGGGTGTGTACATTGAACTGGGAGAGAGAAGAGCCCACCCAGGTCCTAGCAAGCTCCTTGTCCATGCAGCCCAGACTAAGCATCTAAGATCATGTGTGGGTATCTTTGCTAATAGTATAATAGCCTTGATAAAAAGAAGTACTTCATCCAAAACAGGAGAAAAGAAGTGATTATATAAAAATCAAGGTATTTTAAGTCAGAAGGGGATGAAGTAACAGGAATTTAATCATCTGAGGTTCCCAATGTTCTCAGTGAGATACTAAGTAATTTTTCTTGCTGAGAATAGGAGGAATAGTGTTGGGGAACTTGAGGGACATAGCAAAAGTTTTAAATGATCAATATGGGAATGAGAGAAGCTAAGTAAAAGTGAAAAGACTGTTAAACAATGCTGAGGGTCCAGGTGATTAGTTTTTACTTGGGAGGGGTTAATTTTAATGCTACTAATGTGCCTGTATTTATATGAGCATGTGCATGCTTTCCTTTAACACCATTTAGCCTCTGTTTGTAGAAATCAGGTAAGTGACTACATAACTGATTCATATTGGGATTTTTCTAGGTGTATATGATATAAGGATGGGCTCCATGGTAATTGAAGAAGCTGATGAGAGATTCAGTCATATGGTAAACCAGACACCAAGGCATCCACATGGAGAAAAGGAGAGAAGCCATCAAGGGGCCTATCAGTCCAGAGAAAAGGATTCAGCAAGAGGCCAATATTCTTACTATGTCAGGAGTCCCATGGATTGTACAAGTGAGAACATAAGAGACTAAGATAGCTAGGCTTTGATCAGACTGTGGACTGCCTGTGTTTATATAGCTTTAGGTAGAACCATTCAAATTGAGAACTAGAATATATAATTAGGATTTTATTGCCCAAGTGGATTGAGAATACTATTAAAATTAAGAAGACACAACTTTTTTTGAGGTTAGGAGTGTTGGATAGGTCATATACATGAATTCTGAAACCTTCTAATATTATAATAAGAATTCTTATGAAAAGAAAGAATGTGACGGCTCCCAATTTTTGGCAAATTAAAAGAATTGATTGGGAATTCAGTTGATGTAAGTGACAGGGGAAAAGTGCAGTGTTGCCTTTAGTTTGGTTAAGGATTGCTGAGATAGGATGTAACTAACTGTATTTAGTATAAATATTCTGATAATTAATTTAAGATGTTTAGGTTGCAGAACTGGCTAAGGGTCTTAGGCATATCTGGCCTGGTGTTAGAAATGTGGAGGTGATTACATTTCAAAGTGGCAGGCAGAGTTTTGGTTTGCAGAGGGACAATTCTGATCCAGAGTAGTGAAAAGGGGCCTGACGAAGCAAGGGCTATTGTCAAGACTGGAGCAGCTGTGTGGTTCTCCTTCTGGGCCTGGCTTATGTGTAATGTAGAAAACAATGGTGAAGAAAGGATGAATTTAGGTCCTTCTGGAAATCTTGTTTTCATACTTCTTTTATGAGATATGAAAAGTCAGAGTATATGTGTGTGTGTGTGTATATATATATATATATATATATATATATATATATATATATATATATATACTCACTTTAAAGAATAAAGAAAACATGCATTCATGTTCAGTCTCTACAGTTCTGCTTATTTTTAAACAGACTTTTTTACCTGGTTGAATAGTGTTAAACATTAAAGATTGTAACTCAATATGCCTCTTGAAAATGCAAAATCTCTTTTATCTACTAATGACTATAATTAAGGTACATATTTTCTAAAAGACTAGTAATTAGGTACCATAATAAACGTACTATGGTAGCCATTAGCTTTGACAGCTAACCATGACAAGACAGGGGTTTGCTTTTCTTCTTCTTTCCCTCCAGTTTATACTTTCTTTTATATAACCCTTCAATATCACATGTGTGCATACGTACACGTGTGTGCTTTGTGCACACAACAGAGTCATGGTAACAAAAGAGTGATGGGCTTTTAGGGCAGTGAGGAGGGGTAATGGTCTGTGTAACAAGGAGCTGGGAGTGCTCCCCTCTCATGTTTCTCTTATTTCCCTCCCATCCTCCTTCTGGACTCACTGCAAATACGCAAGGACACAGGACAGAGAGTATGAAAGAGAACAGCCAGGAAAAGAACAAGGGGCGGATGTCCCATCTGTCTGCCAAGGATGAGGGCAGCCTCCCCAGTCATGGCATTTAGTCGGGCAAGTGGTTAAGGATGAAGATGATCTTACACTGATAATTTATACATTTTCTTTACTACCCTACCATAAAATCAGCTGCAATTATCATCATGACTACTGAGTAATGGCTTGAACATGGCAGGCCACAGGGAAAGGGAAGCAGTGAGGGCCAATCCTGGAAAGATGTAATGTGGCTGGATGACATGGGTTGACACAACCTGAGCTCCTGGAAGAGGTTCAGGCAAGCTGAGGGTATAGAAATAGAAAATACATAAGCATGTTTGCAGCTAGGGGAATGTCAACAAGAACTATGAAGTGGGCATAACAGCAGGAGTCAGTAGCACAGTGAAGGGAGATGGGAACAGATATAGGGAAGACTAAGGATCACAGAATGAGAGGGACTAGGGTTCTTGGCACTTTATCAAGGCAAGATACAGGAGAAGAAGAGGGGGCCCAAGCGGCTGGAACACATGTACAATAACTTGAATGGATGCCTCTTTGTTAGAACTGCAAAGCTGTAAGGCCAATGTTACACTGAGTTGCCTGTGTAAATGAAAGCAGAGTTTGGCCAAGAAGGCTATTTGTCTCTGACCTCCTGTAGAACTAAGTCTGTAGCTGGGAGCTAAGAGTCTCCGCTGTAGATGATGAACAAAAATAAAGACAGGGTATCTAGTTGGTTGTTATGAACAGAGCATTTCTAAAACAGAACTGAGTTTGAGAGAAAACTGATTCTTTTAGCAGAAGGGTGTTTGTTTTCAAGAAAGAGGTGCAGGGCAGTACAGTGAATTAGTTCTTAGAAGAAGACTTGAATTTTTATCTCAGAAAATATTGGGAGATTTTTTTGTCTCCTGACATCTGTAAATTTAGATATCCAAACAATTCTAAAGCTACTTAACTTACTAGAGAACTTTTCATTCATTCATTCATTCATTCACAAAACAAATATTTATTGTTTTTCCTTTTAATTATATATAACCAGTCAAGTACTATCTAATCTTTAGGAAACTTGGATGAGTATTTAAAAAGAAAATATATTTTGTCTCTTTGTTTGGACACATTTTTCTTATGTTATTACTTTTTATGAATTTCAAATTATATAGATTTGAAATTACATAAGATTTATTTGTTTCAAAAACAAAATTAGAATATTTAGAAGATTCAAAAACTACTTTTATTTTATAGTTTAAAATTTCATAAAATAATAATTTAAAAAGCAGAGGTTATAAAAATTGACTCCATTTTATAACTTAAAATTTATTTTGAGAAGTTCTGACTTAGCTTAAAAATTGCTAATGTAGGGGGATGGTGTGAATTTGTCAAAACTCATTAAACTGTACATTTGTAAGGTATTAAGTTTTTCTAATTCAGTGAGAGGTGGGGAGGCAGACAGATAGGCCCTGCATGAGGCTGACCAGGATCCACCCTGCAAGCCCCCTACTGGGAGGTGCACTGCCCATTTGGAGTTGCTGCTCCATTGCTCGGCAACCCAGCTGTTTTAGTCTCTGAGGTGAGGCCATGGAACCATCCTCTGTGCACAGGGCCAACTTGCTCTAACCAGTCAAGACTTGGCTGCAGGATGGAAAAAGAGAGAGGGAGAAAGAGAGAGAAGGGGGAAGGGTGGAGAAACAGATGGTTGCTTCTCCTGTGTGCCCTGACCAGGAATTGAACCCAGCACTTCCACACGCTGGCTGATGCTCTACTGCTGAGCCAACTGGCCAGTGCTGTAAGGTATGAATTTTATTATAGGTAAATTATACCTAAATAAACCTGATTTTTAAAATATTCATTTGACGCAAATTTTTTTACTTTTGGAAATTTTATACAGGTAGACTCCAATGAGGTTTTCAAAACAGTGAAAAAACAATGGGTTGTCTAGTACCTAGCTGATAGCAAGGACCAAAAGGCGTTCCTGAAGCCTCCTTTTCTGAGAACACTTGTTCTTCTCTTCATACAATGGACTTCATGCATAAATAAACATCTATGAATGAATGAGTGAATGAATGAATGTATATATTGATCCTTCTCTGTCTTCATGCTTTCAAAAAATACTGGTTATGTTTTAATAAAGTTATTTTCTTTTAATAAATGTGGTGAATTTCTGGATAAAGTTGAGTTTTAAGATATGCAAAGACCTTGAATAATATAGCTTTTTCACTCTCATCGTTTTTATTAAAGTCTACTTAGTATACAACATGAAAAATGTTTGTTTGAAAGTTTAAAGGACCTCTCTGATAGAAGTGCATTGATGCTAAGTCTTAATATAGAACTGATTACCAGCCAATATTTTATTATATATCTATTTGTTTGTTTATTGTCTGCTTTCCTTTTCAGGAGGTAGATGGAGACTATTTCTTGTTTCCCTTTTTATTCTCAGTTCTTGGCACAGGTGTTCAATTAATATTTCTAATGTGAACAAATAAAGGAATGAATGAACAAGCCATTTCTTGAAATTAATTTTGAAAATAGAAACTGACCTATTTACGATTCTACATTTTCTTTATTGGTTTTGGTAATATATTTTTTAGGAAACATTTTTATTTCAGCACAATTCCTTAAGTTATGGACTCCAGAGACCTGAATAAGCACCTGGCTGATTTTTTGACAGGCTTCATAAGAATGGATGCTTAAAAAATCCTCATTTTAGTTTCCATAGTCACTTGAAAAAAAGTAATCTTGTTTACTGAGTATAAAGTATGAGATATTCTGAGGATATTATATTATTTAGATTATGATATGTATCCATATTTTGTCTAATCTTTTTTACGACTGAGAGAGGTATAATAAAATTCCCTAAATAGTTTTAGATTTGCTATATTTATATACATAGACTGATGGTGTCCTATCAGGTCCATACATGTTTATGGCTTTATGTCATCATATGGATTGTATCTTTTATCAATATTAAATGACCTATGTTATCAATTCTATCTTCTTAATATAGTTGTTGGTTGTGTAAATAGTATTATCAACATTTATTTTGTTCACTTTTCATGTATATAATGTTTTTGTTTATGTTCCATATGTAAATAATTATTAAATGTGTCTAAGTTTATCTATTATGTGAAAATCTGGACACAGAACAGCAAACAAATATAGGCATTCCTTTCTGAATTCCAATAAATATTTATCTGTTTTTTTTCTTAACATTTCTCTGTTCAATTTTGTATAAATAGAATACACATTAAGTTTTGTTGTGTGCCAGCTTTCTTGAACCTTGTCTGTAAATTCTAGTTTCTTCATAAGCTTTTTAAATCCCTTAAATTTATTCTTTAGTCATATTGGTGTCTGTTTTTATACATTCATCCAAAGTATTGACTTTAGTTTCTAATTTCTGCTTTTTGAAGTCTTTTCTTGCCTTTTTTCTTCTCCAGTAAATCGGGAAGATTATAGTTACTTTCTGATTCTACCGGGAGTTACAGTTGTAAAAAATTATTTAACTTATGTTTTTCCATCAAATAAAAATGATACAGCATATAAATTTCATCTTTTCATTAGAAAACGATATTGGATTTAGATTCTTATTAGTAAATTACTCTTTAATCAATAAATTCTTATAATTGTAAAATGTGCTTACTCATTTTCAAAAATATAGTTTAGTTTTTATGTTTCAATTCAGAATTCATGTATAGCACTTACTTGACTTTATCCTATATTTGATTTTATTCAATACTTATTATAATCTGTTTTACTTTTATTAAGGCTTACTGCCTTGAAATTCCCCAAACCTGAATTCTTAATTTTGATTCATATTTTGTTGACTGCCAAATACTTTTCAACATTTTTTATCAAGATGTTTCTTAGTAATGCTGTGTTTACTGAAATGTGGAAAAGCTTACACTGTCTTTTTCTGACCTTTACATGTGAATGATATTTGGCAGAATAAGAGTCTGATTTATAATTCTTTCCTCTCAAAATTCTTTAGTTGTTTCTTCATTTTATTCAAATATATTGTTGAAAAGTGAAGCATGACTTCTTTTTGTCTTTGATTACAACTGATATTTTCCTCTGACAATTTTTTTTAGATTTTTTGATGAACTTAGTTTTGTTTTGTTTAAAAGATATTTCAACGAATTCCTTTGTTACATTTCTATGGAATTAGACACAGTCTATTAGCCAATGTTTGCAGTTCCTGTAGTTTTTTTGTAGTTGTCTTTGTTGTGGTAATTTTTGTCATTTTATATTTGTTTATTTGCTTGTTTGTTTTCAGCTCAGGAAAAGCATCTTAATATGTGTCTTTGATTTTTATCTTTCTCCAATTGTACATTTCTTCTAAAGGACTTGTAACCCTGAAATCTGGTAATCCTCACCCCTACATTTTCTTGAACTTTTTCTGCATTCTAATAGTGCATATTCATGACATATGCAACATTATCTGTTTGATATTATTAGTAGCTAAAATTTATTGTTTTAAATCTTTAAACTATTAATTTATTTAATCTTCCTAATAATTCTATATTGAAGCTATTATTATTTCCCCATTGTATAATGAGGAAACAGAGACAAAGTACAAACTGAGTTTGTAATTTACCCAATGCAGCATAACTAGTAAGAGTTGAAATAATCTGGCTCCGGAGTCCATGTTATTGGCAACTGGGTTATATTACCTCTAAAGTCCAAATTTGGCTTTAACTATCTATGATGCAAACATTAATTCTGCTGTTAACGTTGGATGTATGTATCATGTGATTTTTTTAATCAAAGTTCTCTCTGAATTTCAGTCTTTAAATTATTATACTGCCCTACTTTTTTTCCATATTGACATAGTCTTTCTTCATGGCATTTTACTACTTCTTCTTGGAAATCACATATTTAATACCTTTTTGAATCCTAAATATTACTTTCATTCCTATAATACAGTCTTACCCTCTGTCCCCCAGAGATGTCACTTCTCACCTCAAATATTGTTTCCTTTCTGTTGTGTTTCAGAGAGATCTGAGACTGTTGTTGCTCTCACTGCAATTGATATTTTCTTTTTATTTATTTTTTAAAGGTGAGGAATCCACCAGACTATTTTCTAACATACAGAACATACAGAGTTTATGAGTTGTAGTACCTAAACTCTCTAGCTCCCTGTGCCATGGTATAACCTGCTTTTCATACCTATTGTTGGAGAACGTGTGTGTGTGTGTGTGTGTGTGTGAGTGTGTGTGTGTGTAAACAGCTCCTAGACCTCATTTGTTCAGATGACATTTAATATGTCTGCTGGACCAAAATGGGACCGTCTTCTACTCACACTGCTAGTTTCTGAGAAACCAATTGACCATAAGAACAACTACAGGCTTCTTCTTCTTTTTTTTTTTTTTTTTTGCCTTACACTGTAAAGGTTCTTACTTATATATATATCTCCCATCATAAACCCTAACACCAGTACTTTCACTTTCTACCCCTTGTTGTAATTCTGACCTATTAGTTACAGAATCTAAACTTATTTATATTTATATAAATAAGTCATTATAGTCTGTTTGCCATCAGAAATACTGCCTTTTCAGGGAAGGAACGTTGATAGGTTTGTTTATATCCTTGTGTCTGATTTAGGGGACAGATGGCTGGGTAGATTGCAATGTCTTCCCATCTTCTTTTTGGTCCTAGATACTGTCACTGGATACTCTTCCCCATTGCAAAAGACATTTGAACACCCATCCCCACCTCCAACTCAAACTTTACCGGTCTCTGGTTATCGGTTGTTATTAAATTTACAATAGAATATTTTGGACAGTTTCTATTTCTCTGTTTTTATAGACTAAATCTTAGTGGGAGCGTTAGAAAACCAAGCTCAAAGAAGTTTTATTTTGATACAAAAACAAAGCTTGGAGATACTAAGTACCTTGTAGATCCTAGTCCTGCTCCGGGGCTGGAACCTAGAAATCTCTGATTCTAGTGCCATGTTTTGTCCACCCTCGTGTCCAGGGTTGTTTCTCCATTTATAGTCTGAAAATAATTTTCTTTTTCAGTACGAAAACAAAGATCCAAGTAAATTACATAGAATTCTATTTTATAATCCAATGATGTTAGACCACAGATTCACATAGCCAGCTTGTCACGTAATTGTTTGTTTTGAGTGGTATGGATCTTAGAGAACTACTCAAATCACTGTTTTTTTTTTATTTTAAATATCTTTATAAAATGTACCTCTCAAACATGTTTTCTAGGATCTATGCTAACATGTTATGGTCTCTTCAAGTTGGGTATCCCATCTTTTTGTTATTTTTCAAAGATTTTATTGCACATTGCAGTAGTTTCTCTTTTTTTTCCCCCTTCAGAATTATGGTTGCATAATGCGACATATTAAAATGGAATATTTATTCTCTGAAATCTTAATTTCTATACCTTATAAAATCTACTATGTATTTTGGCACATCATTATTCTGTATTCCAGTTGAAAAAACACTGACCAGTTTAGAGTTGATAGAATAGCAAGCCGAATCAGGTAAATTTACCCACTTGCACTTTATTTTAACATCAGAACATTACAATTTTTCATTTGAAGCAGAGCAAGAATGGATAGGTAGGAGGGTTGGTAGCAATCTGGCAGATTCCATTATTTACTCCATGGTTCAAATAAAGCAAAGTTGAGCCTATAGCCATTTTTACTACATGTTTTGAAAATAACTGTGTATTTTGATAAATAAATTTATTTTAGGGAACCAAATTCAGTGGAAATTGGGTTACTAAAATGATGACATTATCTGTTAGTTTTATGAAACCAAAAACATTTAAAAACTTAAGTGGATACAATAAATTAGTAGTACTCATTTTATCTCTAAGAGCAAATGCAAACTAAAAACACTTACTATGTTTTTTGTTTTTCCATGTCTGAGAGAATAAAAATAGTTGTAAAGCTATCAGGTATTATAATCGTTCCTTGAATTTTCTTAGTTTTAGAAACACTCACAAAGAATGTAGTAAACAAAAGGAAAATTAATTTTTCCAAAAATATTTTAACTAAACATGAGAAATATGGGTTAGTGGAAATTTCTGATGTCTAAATTGGTAAGGTATTACTAAATTCTAAATTAATTTATGTTTTATCTAACTCCACAATTATAACAGAGAATATAAAACATTGCTGTTATTATTTTGCATTTAGATTATGTGTTATATTGCTTCAGAATTATTACTTTTTATTAGTCCTTTATGATGGCTAATAACTATACAAATGCTATTTTTGAAATTTCTCTATGCCTTCCAGCAATTGTGGTTTTTGTTATGAGACTAGGTCTTTATATTAATATTTTTATTTTTCCAACAGTGATTTCTCTCTGTAAAATGAAGAGGCTGATATTAACTTCATATATATATATTTTTTCTCTATATCAGCCTCCAGACCTCTCTGATACTATAATCTTTATCAAAGACTCCTTGTTTTAATTCATCTTGTTCTTGTTGCCACCACCAAATCTTATCTTTTATCATCTTGTAGATTCTTAGTGTAGAATGAACCATGAAATATACTTATGTACTCACACAATGTTCTTTTCTATGTACCCAGAGGATTAACATTGTAGATAATAGTTAAGTCTTATGCTAGGGAGCTAAACTAGAGAAAATTTCTATCCATATGCTATATAGGCCTTAGATCAATAATAAAAAGAGTTATTTTGTTATGTTCTAATACATATAAAATAAATATTATTTATGGCCTGACAACTTCTATGTTGTTGCTAAATGAAAATCACAAATGAATCCCAATGATACTAAATTGTATCTGTTTTAGGAAAGGGTCACTTTTAAATAAGCAAAAGTCACTTCTATCTCTCAACATGTTTTATAGATTTTTTAAAATGTACTTTTCCTTACAGTGCTGATATAATGTTGCTATTGAAGCTAAGGATATTGAGTTATTTTCATGGCAATGTTTAAATCACCACCATTTTAATCTTTATTTTTGATGAAGGTTAAAAGAATATAGTTAGGCAGAATAATGTCCCCTCATCAATGTCCATGTTCTAATTACCAGAATTTGGAAATGTTACTTTATATGGCAAAAAGAATTTTGCAGATGTGATTAAGGATCTTGAGATAGGGAGATTATTCTGGATTATCCGAGTGAGCCCAGTGTAATTACAAGGGGCCATCTAAGAGAGAGAGGGAGGCAGGAAGGTCTGAGGACATGTGATGATGAAAAGCATCCGAGTCAGAGAGAAACCTGAAGATGCAACATTGCTGGCATTGTAGGTAGAGGATGGGGTCATGATGAAGGAGTCTAGGTGTCCTCGAAATCCGGAAAAGGTAGGAATCAGACCCTTTCCCCAACCCTCCAGAAGGACTAAGTCCTGGCAACAGTTTGATTTTAGCCCAGTGAAGCCCATTTCAAACGTCTGACCTCCAGAACCATAAGATAATGTTTGTCTTGTTTTATGTCACTGAGTTTGTGGCTATTGGTTACAACAGCAATAGGAAATGATGACACAGATATCTACAGCCCTTGAATAATGTCTGTAGTCTCATCCCCCATTCATGATCGATTGTGAGCAGCCTGTGCTTCTCTAAAAAGAGCTTTGTCTGAGGGCCCTGAAGAAACAGAAGGAAGAACACCAGTGGCCAAAAGGCCAAGTCCATTTCATTGGCTGCGTATTTGGCAACCCTGGGGACAGCATCTTCCATCCTTCTTACCTGATAGCATTGCTTAATTGTATGGAGGTGATGGAAATGTGGGTATTGAGTATCAAACCATTCTAGGCCTGAAAGTTAGTAATTTATAAAACTATAACAAGGACACAAGAATGTATCCACTGAGGTGTCCTGTTGACAGGTATGTGATCTACATATAGCATATCTTTGAACTTGAACAAATGTTTCACCAACACATTGCCAAAGTTGATAACTTTCCAGCCTACAATGATTGGGTGTCTCACCTGTGTCTTCTTCACTGGAGCAGTCCCACATCTTAGGCTTTTATACTACAGCAAGTACAATCTTGAGGTGCCAAATTATCAGGATGTGTTCAGCTGACAAGAGGCAAAATGATTAACAGTCATTTAAAAACAAAGGAATTTCTTTGTCTCCTGCCTTGCAGGGCTGGCCGACTTTCTTAACCAAACCCTTATACAGTCTGATTTCTTTTCCTTTTCTCTCTGGTCTGTTATCCTTGCTGTGTTATCATTAGTGCATTGGTCTTGTCCTCATAATTATAAAACGTATTCTGCATTTTCAGGCATTGTATCCATGGCAAGTAGGAAAATAAAAAAGAGAAAGGCAAAAGTCAAAGGGCAGAAAGCTTTGTCCTTGTCCCTACTTTTATATACAGAAAAGATGGTTCTTTTCGAGAACTTTAGCCTATTTCTCAATGAGCAGTAGAATTGTGTATGTCACGTGGTTACTGCTACTATTAAGATAGTATAGGAAAGTGTTTAAGTTATAAATCAATAGGGGGAAAATAAAGAGAAATGACATTGGGAATGATTGGGGGAGTCAATCCTCAGAGACTACAAAGTACAAATTTTAATAAGTGATACCTGTAAGATGGATTGGTTAAATCTACTCTAGATGCCACAATTCTTCAACTTCCATCCTGTGTAAAATACTGAGCTTCACAGAGCTTCTGTGGAAAGATATAAGAAATGGTCCCCAGATTTATTAATTATTAATTGAGTCTTTTGCTCTTATTCTTCTTTAATTCAAAAAGAAAACACTTGCTGTGTAGAATTTTAATGATGTTATTAAAGTATTCCTTTATTCCCATACATATGATGAAACATTTTTTGATGAAACATTTTTCATGACATTTTTCCACTCGTAAAACAAGTACTGGATTCACAAATAATTCTTAAGGAAATGTCTAACACCTTAATAGACTGTCCTTATCAAAATCTTAAACATAAAAATGGTTTAAAATGAATAATTCTTACACTTAGAAGGCTGATCCAGTTGCAAAATTCTAAAACATTTTGTGAGTTCTCTCACATAAAGTTTCTGGCCCAAACCAACAATTCTAAAATGAGTTATTTTTTTATTACCTTTTGCAGCTTTCTTTAAAAGAGAGCATATTTCACAACTTAGAATGTAACATTATTGTCGCACAGCCGTCAAGTAGACGTGTACGCTATGTGCATGTATCCAACCGTATCATCCATCAACACAATTTCAGGGGTTAATTATACAATTCTATAGTGGAAAATTACCCACTTTCTCATAGGTATCATTTAAAACATCTTTTTTGAAATGAAATTTCTGACTTCCTGCTCACAGCTCTAGAAAGGAGATGAATAGGAAGATATAGAGGGGAAGGTTCATCCTATAATGAAAAGGAAGAGAGAAACAGAAAAAGTAGGAAAAAACCATTTAAAATGGCAACATCTGTAAAGAGAAAGCCAAATGCTCAGTAAGCTTTCCACATTCCAGCTTTCTCAGGACCCCTGGGCTGCCCGAGAGCTTCGAAGCCAGCCATTTATATAAGAACACATGTTTTTGTTGTTTTAAATTTGGATAGTCTTCACAGTTGGAAATTAGAAATGTAGGTTAAAATGTTAATAGGAAATTTAGTAGAGAAGAAATTTGTACATTTCATCACTAACCTTTAATACTAACCATATTTAGGCAGGCATCTATTACTCAGTGAATATAAGAAGTGAAGCAATTACCTTGACAGTTGAGACAAAACTATCCAGAGGTTATTATCCGGTTTAACTAGCTGAATTCTAGACAAAAGGCCGAAATTGATGTTGCTTGTTTAGGAGGCACTGAGCTACTCAAATTAAAATAGAAATTTTTTCTCTTTTCCAGTCTGGGACAAACTCTTGCTTTGGTTTTCCTTTTAAGAAGAAGTCATTTATTTAAAAGATGAATGAGAAATAAAACGGTGTTATTTTTTGACTTTGGAACATTACCTAAGATTTTAGGATCTTTGGTCAGTGTTCACTAATTAGGAAATGTAAACTTATCAATTGAAGACAGGGTAACATAATTTCAGTGGTGGGATTCAGGGAGTTCGCACCGATTTGGCAGAACTGATACCTAATTTTTTGTTGAGTTCAGCGAACCAGTTGTTAAAATGGCCCTTGTAATCAGGGTTCTCTCTGATGTGGGTGCCTGGACAGCCGCCCATTGTGGAAATCACACATTTACATTTCTTATTTCTTTTTAACATTCATCTGCGGTACAGCGTATTCTAAGTGTCTGTAGTAATGTTCATTCTGTTTATAGGTGAAAAAAATTGATGGCACTATGCTTGTAATATTTATTTATTCATTTCATAAAGCTCATTATACCTTTTGATGAAATACTACATTTTAATTAACTTGCATTTGTTATGTCAGCAAACAAACATATACGTAAATAGAAAAAGTGCCAAACAACCAGGGGGTGACAACTTGTATTGTTTTTTGTCAGGTATTATATAATACTTTTTTATTTATATTTTAAAATTCTTTCTTATAGCATATTCTAGTTTTGTATACCTCCTTTATTGTTCTTATTTAAGTATTAAATGCATGAAATAATAAACTACCTTCTAGTATATTGCTTTTTTATACTTAAAACGGTCTTTAGGGCAGAACACCAGTTGTTAGGGTGGTCAATCCTACCGCTGGATAAATTTCATAAATATCTACAATAAACTGGCAAATGAAGGAGGTGCAAATGGGGGAGAGCAAAACCAGTAAAAGGAAAAAAAAAAGGATTCTTAGAAGAGGTGATCTTTGAGATGGGATTTCTAGGTCTCAAAGAGAGCTAGGATTGGTCAGTGACAAGAGGGATATGGTACCATGTTTCTTAGGGAGAAACAAGCTGTCACAAGGTAGCCTCAATGATAAGAGAAGCAAAACAATAAGATTGAATAGTCCTTTGTTTATATTACTTTGTTTATATTACTGAGCATGTTTATAGATCAAAGTAGGGTAGTTCAGTGGATGAATACTGAACACTAAATTATTATAAGAATTTATTGGCCCTGGCCAGTTGGCTCAGCAGTAGAGTGTCAGCCCAGCATGTAGAAGTTCTGGGTTTGATTCCCATTCATGGTACACAGGAGAAGTGGCTATCTGCTTCTCCACCCTTCCCCCTCCCCTCTCTCCCCCACCCCTCCTACTCCTGTGGCCATGGCTCAGTCAAGCAAGTTAGCCCTGAGTGCTAAGGATGGCCCTGACCAGGAAATCAAACCTGGGACTTCCACACTCTGGGTTGATGCTCTACCACTGAGCCAACCTGCCGGTGGGGGAGGGGAACTGCATTACACTTTTCATACTTGCAGTTTTGACTTATATGTTGATGTGTTTTTAAGGTTTCATTACTTTTCAGGCTTAAAGTGGAGTTACATGTTTTAAGTTAATGAAATATAATGCAGCTTATATGGTAATTGAAGACTTCTTTTTTAAGTATAGAGAATATTCTTTCTTGTAGACTATAATTATAGCTATGTGTATTGTATCAAATTAAACAAGCATATTAGGCATTCAAACCTCATAATAAATTCTGTACATTACTGTATGGGGACTTTTGCTTAGTGGCACAAATATTTATAAAACTAAAATCTAAATTATAAGAATAAAACATCCCAATTTTTACATTCTTTAAAATACACTTTTTCATAATAGAAGAAACAAAATATTTTAATGACAAAAATGGGGTGAGATATTATTAGTAAAATTTTTAAATTTATAATAAAGCACTCATGTTCATGTTTATAGTCATGTAAAATAGATCTGTATCATATAACCTTTTTCTCAAGGCTAATGGAATATGAAAGCACCATAAATTCCATGTAATACCTGAATTAAGAATTCTAGATTTTTAATAATTTTGTTCTAAAGATTATAAATGTATTTTTTCCCTGAATTTACAAAGTTTTAGAATCTTATAAAGTTTAACTCTTTCATATAGAGAAGCATCTCCTGAATTAGTACAAGCAAGGGACTAAGAACTTAATAATAGTATTATTGTGGTATATATATGTTTTATATTATTTGAAAGTTGATTTATTTTCTTGGGAATAGCCTTAGAACTTCTTGGTTTTTGTCTTTCATATTTTGTTTTTCTTTTTTTTCCCATGATTTATTTAATAGCAAGAAGTAAAAATTCTATTTTTTTTTTTTTGTGAGAGTGAGAGACAGACAGACAGACAGGGACAGACAGACAGGAAAGGAGAGAGATGAGAAGCATCAACTGATAGTTGCAGCCTCTTAGTTGTTCATTGATTGCTTTCTCATACATTCCTTGACTGGCAGCAGCTCCCAGCCAAGCCAGTGAGCCCCTTGCTCAAACCAGCAACCTTGGGCTTCAAACTGGTGACCTTTGGGCTCATGCCAGTGACCATGGGGTCATGTCTATGTTCCTGTGCTCAAACCAGTGACCCTGTGCTCAAGCTGGTGAGCCTGTGCTCAAACTGGCAATCTTCAAATTTTGAACTTGGGTCCTCAGCATCCCAGGCTAATAAATACCCTATCCACTGTGCCACTGCCTGGTCAAGCTAAATGTCTATATTTTTTACCAAATGATATCATATATACAACTTGTATATAAGCATTCAATTTCATTGCATATGACTTGCCATTTATATAAGTTTAATAAGAAGTGAATTTTAAAAATAAAAGATATATTGCATTGCTTACCAAAGATTTATTTTGTTAACATAAAATTAGATGTTGTGTAACATCAGTGCATGAAAAACTGAGTTGTCAGTGTAGTATGTTACTCTCTTTCAGCATATGAATTGTCATTGAATAGGTAGACATTTCCCTGATGTTAATATGTAAGTTTTCTGTGTTTCCAGAGAAAACTAAAAAGCAAAACTGATTTTTTGAAAAACATATACTTAAGTGACTCTAAAATTATTAGAAATGATTATATAGAATAACATTACCACTCTTGACCACAGTACTGTTAAAACTAGTAATTCTAGGCCTGACCTGTGGTGGCGCAGTGGATAAAGTGTCGACCTGGGAACACTGAGATCGCCAGTTCAAAACCCTGCACTGGTCCGGTCAAGGCACATATGGGAGTTGATGCTTCCAGCTCCTCCACCCTTTCTCTCTCTCTCTCTCTCTCTCTCTCTCTCTCTCTCTCTGTGTCTCCTCTCTAAAATGAATAAAAAAAAAAAAAAAAAAACAACTAGTAATTCTAGCCTGACCGGTGGTTGCGCAGTGGGTAGAGCATTGACCTGGGACACTAAGGTCCCAAGTTCGAAATCCTAAGGTTGCCCACTTGAGTGCAGGCTCATCTGGCTTGAGCGTAGGGTTGCCAGCTTGAGCGTGGGATCATTAACATGATCCCATGGTCGCTGGCTTGGGCAAGGGGTTACTGGTTTGGCTGGACCTCGCCCCCCTCCCCCATCAAGGCATGTATGAGAAGTAGTCACTGAACAGCTAAAGTGCTGCAACTATGAGTTGATGCTTCTTATCTCTCTCCCTTTCTGTCTGTCTGTCTCTCTAAAAACAAAACAAAATACAAACAAAAAACTCCATTGAGTAATTCTTAGCTATGACAAAAGATAGAGAAATGATTTATTGTTGTGAGAGGAGGGAATAGAAAACCAACAATTCTACGTTGCATGCAGGTAGAAAAGTACTGATCAATAGTTTTGGATCTTTTTCTATAGCCTTTGCCTATAACCTGACTTAGAAGGAGAGCCATAGAGATAGTCCGTAGGTGGTTTGGTAGGAAGAAAAAGTTCATCAGTCACTTCTTTCCATTAGAGCCTATATTTGCAGTGAGCATTAAATGACTGAAAACACCAGAAGATAACCATCTGAGTTGTTTTTCCTTGCCACATTAAACACTATATATATATTGTATTAGTTTAAAGAATTTGGATAGTGAAGAAATTGAAGAGATGTTTTAAACCAAATTATATGCTTAAAATTAGAAAAAAATGTTTTTGAAAAATTTGAAATTTTCAAATAAACTTATGAGTGTGGAAAGAAATGAAAAAATTAATAACTAATATTTAATTGAGTACTGATATGTGACAAGTACTTTCCTAAGTGCTTGCTATATAATTTAGTTTAAATTATACTTAATTTCCCAAAACTTGTTTTCTACAAATGAGGAAACAATGTATAGATAGGTAAACAAGGTGATTTCAAAATATGGATACATTATTTTAAAGTCTTAAAGAAATTATGTAAGGAAAAGCCTTGTTTCTTAACTACCTCAAGAAACCTTATTTTTTATAAGTAACTTCTAGGGAAAATCTGATTTTTAGAGTTTAATGTTGTGAATTGTCTGAGAAATTGTTTCATGAAACTAGTCATTTAGAACCACACCATCCATGGTTACAGATACATGCTCTTGGCCCACATGAGTCAGACCATCTACAAGTCTGCAAAACCAACAGCAAACCTCAAAGCACAAAGCATACTAGGAGCTACCTAAAAGTGCTAGGATTAAATTCAAAATACCCCAACATTATAAAAACCATGTTCTTTTAATCTTCCAAATGCTACTGCTTGTTCTCAAATTTTATAATTCATAAAAAAACACTCTCTATCCTTGATCAAGTCAAGGATCCATTGGGAACTAAACATTGGACTCGGAAACATGGCGATAAAATATTAACTTTTACTAGTAAAAGCTAGATTAGAGGCATATTTCAATATGTTGCCAAAATGGGCTTTCTACTACTTCACTTTTGCAAATAGGCTAACATTCTGGAACCCAGACATGCTGAGCAATAGCTAGCCTGTCACTCTGCAGCCTGGGGTTGCAATGCTCAGCACTGAAGAGCTGAAAACATGTTTACTGCAGGCAGGCAGATCCAGAGAAGACACAGAAGCCAGAAGTAGGGACCTTGCAAATATATGTCTTTACTACAGGTGGACATACAGCCACACAGATAAGCTTCTTCCCACATTCTCAGAAGGGGTGAGTTATGGGGTGGAGAGAGGCCAGGATTGTAACCTTTAAAGGAAATCCTTCATTTAAAAAAAACAAGGCCTTATGAGAGGCTTTCCTCTAACAATCTTTTATAATTATAATAGATAAAAAAACTATAATAATTTCGATTATTTAAAGCCATTTGGAAAAGTATATAGATTGTTCATAGTTTAGAGCCGCAGGTTGTGTAGCAGTGAGATTAGAAATAATAAAGCTAAAACCTAAAGGTCAAGGAGCTAGTTGCCTTCTAAGTGCTGTCCTCGTATCTTCAGACTGTCAGAGAACAGAGGGTCAGAACAGGGAACACTCATTTTGCATAAAAATTTTCTACTGCTCTTGACATTTCCAGCAACTCAATAGCATGACCAAATGAACCTGAATTAATGGATAGGAGAAGTTAGGTGAGAGGAATGTCGAATGCAGGAATTCTGTCTCAGCTTAATTAGTTTTCAAAGAGAGGACAGAAAAGATGAAGTCAAAAAGAAAGAACAAAAATTACAGGGAAATTATCTTAAATGATATAGAGGAACTATACTTCATAGAAGGAATTAAAACAGTGAATTTAGTCATCTTTGATTTCTAATAAGCCTGCCAGGGCTTACAGCAGTATGTTTTGAAATTTCTAACAAGTAAAAGATTATTAGGTCAAAGAAAATAAAATTTGAAAAAATAAATATTCTATATTTTATTCACAGTATTGGTGCTTTCAGAAGACAAAAGTAAATGCCTCTGATTACAAATTTAATAACACAAAAAAGAAATTTTATATTTTTCTTGTTTTCTTGATAGGTAAAGTCTTAAAATCTGAGTATATAGTCAATAAATGCTAAATGACTACAGATAAAATTAAGGCTTTAAGAAACAAAGATTATTTTTAAATTATTTTCAGGTATTCTAAGCTATAGTCATATTTTTATCATTACTAATGAAAGAAAGCAATGTCATAAATACTAAATATTTTTGAAAATAATTTTAGTCATTAATTTATATGTGACATAACTGTGAAATTGTTTTTGCTATCCCAATGAAAGATTATCATAAAATAATAAGATAATTCTACATGCATATCAATGAAAACCCATTGTAAATGCCATTGGAGAGTGAATCTGAAAATAAATGTTTTCACAATGCGTGTATAACATTGTATATTTCCAAATGAGGAGTCCCTCTGGTACTTGTCCAATGAGTATTCCTCAAAATGCTGAGTTATACAGAACATTTCCTCTTATGCAAACTGCCATTTAAAAAGCAGGAAAAAAGGTTTTTAAATTATTAATATTTTATTTTATTTTTAAGTACCTAATTAGATTCTTAATCATAAGAGCATAAAATTTACTGATAAATTTAAATAAAACAATAAAAATTTTATTTCAATAGCAGTAAATGGGAAAAAATGTGAACGTAACATTTTTTTCCGATTCTGAAAAAGGAATATCTCAAAGGATACAAAGTATAAAATAATTTGTCTACATCAATTATATTTTTAAACCTTAATTATGTGTAAAAAGAATAGCCATATACCCTCAGTAATATGCAACAGTAAGTATTTAATCCATGGTAATTATTTACGCAGTTATGCTCTTTGTAGCTCAACTGGGATGATGGTTCTTCCGGTCTTGACTTAACTTACACATATGTGGGTCAGCTAATCTGGTATGTGGTGAAAATCAGGACATGTATATCTCCTGTTCCATGTAACTCTCCTGTTGCACCAAACTAAGGAAGATACACACATCTCATGGCAATGATAGAGGGCAAAAGTGAGGGAAAACCTAGTCAAGCAAACAGGCTTCAAGCCTCTGGAGCATACCGCATTGACTAACATCTCATTGGCTAGTGCAGCTCACATGGGAAGACCCATATCCAGAGTTGGGACAGATATTACAAAGTCATATTGCATTGGGCTGAGTCCAGAAACTGGTGGTAGAGAATAGCAGTGGTATCTAAAACTAATGGGTTTTTTTATACTATATAGAATTAAACAAATTTCAGAAGAGAAATAAATATAAAATTGATGAAAGAGATGAATGAGTTAAAAGTACAGATTGGTTGTTACAAAGTGACAATGGAGGTTATTAAGTAGAGCATAGAAAATATAATCAATAATATTGGGATAACTACGTGTGGTGCCAGGTTAGTACTAGAAATGTCAGGGAGAGCACTTTGTAAAGTATATGCTTATCTAACCATGTGGCATATACCTGAAACCAATACGAAATAATATTGTAAGAAATTGAAACAATTAAAAAGTAAAAAAAAAAAGCCTGACCAGGTGGTGGTGCAGTGGATAGAGCGTCAGACTAGGATGTGGACCCAGATTCGAGACCCTGAGGTCGCCAGCTTGAGCGCGGGCCCATCTGGTTTGAGGAAAGCTCATCAGCTTGAGCCCAAGGTTTCTGGCTCTATTGAGCAAGGGGTCACTCGGTCTGCTGTAGCCCCTGGTCAAGGCACATATGAGAAATCAATCAATGAACAACTAAGGAACCAAACAAAGAATTGATGCTTCTTGTCTCTCTCCCTTCCTGTCTGTCTGTCCCCATCTGTTCCTCTCTCTGACTCTCTCTCTCTCTCTCTCTCTCTCTCTCTCTCACAGACACACACACAAATTATTATTTAAAAAAAAGTAAAAAGAAAGAAAGAAATTATTACTGTAAAGTTATAACTATATAAAAATATCCATTTTAGTCGGATATATTTTACTTTTATCAAAAGTAAAAGAAAAGGTTTTAATAATTATTTATAATTATGGATGTTTATGTCGGAGCCATATATTTTCATCCTAATGAGAATAATCAGAGATAATTTGGGAGTAAGATAGCTATACATGGCAAAACATAGTGATTAATCAGTGATTTAAGAGAGGTAAATTCATATGTCTTAATTATTTTTCACAAGTTAAAATATAACGATTACCATAATATTAATAAAACACTGCTATGGTTCTTAGAAAAATTGAAAGTTATTATTATTTATTTTTAATTAAATTTTTATTGGGGTGACACTGGTTAACATCATTACTGTATACAAGTTTAAGATGTCCAATTCTGCAGCATATCTCTGTACCCCATTTTTTGTGTTCATCACCTCAAGTCAAGTCACTGTCCATCACCTTAACCCCCCACACCCTCTTTTGCCCCCACTCCCCTGCACCCCTAACAGTCATCACACTGCTGTCTGTGTCCATGAGGGTTGTTTTGTCCTTTTTTGCTCTATCTCTCCATCTCCATCACCCACCTCCACTCCAAAAAATTAGTTTCCAATCCATATTTTAGGAAAAGAAAGCTTGCCACAAACTATTTTTCCAATACTCTGATAAAACCAGTTGAAGGCAATTTGGAAAAAAAATTTTAGAACATATATAATATATTATGGTACAGGATAAAATAATATATGAATTGCATAATGTATTATTATATACATGTATATACATATATCCCTGCTAAAATTACCTACTAAACTTTAGTATTTCATTGGGGAGGAATTTCAAGTAGTTTATATTACATACCTTTTTTTGACTACAATTTTTCTGACTTAATTGTAATGTTCTTCTGTGGCTCAAGACTGATGAAAATATCATTAAGAAAGTTAGCCTATGGCATAAAACTTGTTTCACTGAGAACTATTTCATGAATTTGACACAAAATAAGATAATTATAAATAAGATATTAATGGATTTTTATTAAAAACAATAAACCTAATATTGTGCGAACCCTTTATATTAGATTTAAAATATTAGAGACTATAATCTCATATTCCATAAAAAAACTGCACATTTTGAATTAAATTTAACCTACTTTAGTACCCAGTGTAAGACTATTAGTTTTCTATTGCTGCTATAACTAATTAACATGAATTTAGTGACTTAAACCAACATAAATTTATCTCGCAGGTTTGGAGGTCAGAAATGTAGGCAGGTTCAAGTTCAGTTCTCTGTTTAGGATCTCTCTGGGCTAAAATCAAAGCACTAAAGTCTGGGCTCTTGTCTGGCATCTCAGAGGAAGGATATGTTTCCAGATTCATTAAGATAGTGGGCAGAATTCAGTTCTAGTTGGGTGCAGGGCTGAGGCCCTTATTTTCTTGCGGTTATCAGGGTGGAGATAGACCTTTTATCTTCTAGAAATCCTCTACATTTTAAAACTCATGCCACCACCATCCTCCATCTTCAAATCCAGCAAGGAGAATCCAATCTTCTCATGCTTTGAGTCTCTGATTTATCGTATTTCCACATGTATAAGATGCACCAGTTTTCAAAAAATTTGGGATCTAAAAACTGGGTGCATCTTACACAGTGGTTGAAGATTTTTTTATTCGCATGTCCCACTTTTTTGTGTGTGTTGTCTTTGCGCTCATTGTTTCAGACTTGTTACCAGTATATTACATTGCATTACATTTTGTCACATTCTGCCCAGAAATGGCTCAGAAAAGATTTACATACAGTGCTGAATTCAAGTTAAAAGTGATTCAGTTTGCAAAAGTGATTGGAAATCGTGCTGCTGAATGATAGTTTGGTCCTCCTCTGACTGAGAAATCAATCTGAGACTGTCTATGGGAAGAAGAAATCTTACTGAAAATGCCATGGCAGAAGAAGACCATGAGAGGCAAGTCAGCAAAATGGCCTGATTTAGAAAGAGATTTGAAGATATGGATTGAAGAGCAAAGGGCAATTGGAATTCCTGTGTCTACAAAGATGGTTCAGCATGAGACAAGAAGAATTGCTGGAGAGGACAAGATGGCGATGGAGTAGGTGGATGTACCAACTTCTAACTCCCAGAACCAAAGTATATTATAACTTGATGTTAAGAAACATCATCTGGATAAACCAACATTGAACTGGACTGAGAGGACTCTTCAACTGGGAAACACTGAAGAAGCAATATTGAGACTGGTAGGAAAAGCGAAAACGCAGAAAGGGCTGCCCAGCTCCCCAGAGCGAAAAGCAGCCCAGAGAGACTTGTGTGGTGGGAAGAGAGTGGAAGGGTAGGAACCTGGGTCCCAGGAACAAAGCCCCAGCCTACAGCCCCAGAGCCTAGAAAAGCTGTATGGACAGTATTTAGCTGTGAATCAGGTTAGGATACTGTTTGTGAGAGACAGTTGTCTCAGGCCCAGGATTCTTCTTAAAGGGACGGTGCAGAAAACCTCTCTCACAACCACTCACCAGGGACTCCGGGAGACAGGGAGAGAGGAGAGAACTGGAGCAGCGGGAAGAGAGTGCAGTCTGGAAGGCACAGGGAGAAAAGCTTTGAGGGACAGCCACCCTAAACCCTGGGCTGCGTCACTCCACAAATCTGAAACAATATTTCCCCTAAAACCAGAAAGGGGAAGCAGGACACTAGCCAAACAGGCTCTCCTGTGGCAATTAGAGCACAGTCACTTAGAAGGAAGGAGCTTTCAACTACATTATAGAGTATTAGGGTCTAAGCTGCAGTGCCGCCACCCACACTGCTGAGGGCTTGCTGGAGGGCGGGTGGTGGCAGGACACGAAAGCGTGGTTCTGTCAGCAGGGGCAGAGGCTGAGCCAGCAGGCATGAGCTCAATCTAGCCCAGCGGGGGTGAAGGGGACATACAAAAGTGGTCCATCGGCTGAAGGCCCGCCTGCGACCCCACCTGTAGGAGAAAAGTGGGAACCCGGAATGGGCAGAGATCCGCCACTGGGCAGGGGCAAGTGGGTGCGCAGCCTCACTTGGACTCTGAGGCTTGAAACCCTGCAAGAACCAGCTTTGCACGCAGAAGTGGGGTGGAAGCCCAGGCTCATTATTGAGCGCGCACCGGCAGCCCAGATGAGGAACCGAGGTTGGCAGGGTGGGGCGGAAGCCTGGCTCGCATCTGAGCACACACAAGAAGTCCCTCCCGGCCTGAGGAACCAGCTGACAGGGACCCACAGCTGAGCAAAAGTGCTCACCCTAGCCCTTGCTACCCAGGCTTGTGGACCGAGTGCAGGGTGCAATCCCACTCATGGGAGAGGGGCAAAGGCCCAAACAGGATGAGACTTACAGAGCCTGGCATGAGAACACAGATCCTCCCTTGGAGACGATGTGAAAACCACAGCAACAGCTGCAGCAACCGGCGCCGGCAACACGCATACCCAACTGCCCTATGCGGGCCTGCAGAAAGACCACACCTAGGGAACATAGAGGCAACACCCATTGGACTGCAGTAGTCAAACCCTTCTTACACACAGACAAAATGGGCAGGCAGAGAAAAGCAACCCAAATGAATCAAGAGAAATCCCCAGAGAAGGACCTGAATGAATCAGATAAAACCAAACTACCTAATGCAGAGTTTAAAATAATGATAGTTAGGATGTTCAAAGAGCTTAGAGCAACAATGGATAGTCACTATGAACACCTAAATAAAGAGATAACAAGTAAAAAAGAAAATTGAAATAATAAAAAAGAATCAGATAGAAGTGACAAATACAGTATCAGAACTGAAGACCACAATGGAAGGAATTAAAAGCATGATGGATAAAGCTGAGAATCAAATCAGTGAGTTAGAGGACAAAATAAACAAAGGAACAGAAGCAGAGCAGAGAAAAGAAAAGAGACTCAAAAAATGTGAGGAAACTCTAAGGGAGCTCTGTGACAACATGAAGAGAAATAACATCCTCATCATAGGGGATCCTGAAGAAGAGGAGAAAGAACAAGGGATAGAAACTTTGTTCAATCAAATAATAGCTGAAAACTTCTCTAAATTAACACTGGAAAATGTACCACATGTGCAAGAAGCACAGAGAACTCCATGAAAGAGAAACCCAAAGAAATCTACAAAAAGACACATCATAGTTAAAATACCAAAGTTAAGTGATAAAGAGAAGATTTAAAAAGCTGCTAGAGAAAAAAAGGCTATCACCTACAAAGGAGCCCCCATAAGGATGACATCCAACTTCTCAACAGAAACACTTGAGGCCAGAAGGGAATGGCAAGATATATTCAAACTAATGCAGAACAAGAACCTACAACTAAGACTACTTTATCCAGCAAGGCAAATGTTTAAAAAAGGAGAAATAAAGAGCTTCTCAGACTATAAAAAACCTCAAGAAATTCAATAAAGCCAAACCAATTCTGCAAGAGATGCTAAGGGGCCTGTTGTGAACAGTTCAAAGGGGTAAAGAATATAGCAAAAGAGGAAGACAGCTTTAAAGAATAACAGCAATAAACAACTAGATATCAATAATAACCTTAAATGTAAATGAATTAAATGATCCAATCAAAAGACATAGGGTAGCTTTGTGGATAAAGAAACAGAACCCATACATATGCTGTCTACAAGAACACACCTTAAAACAAAAGATGCACGTAGACTGAAGGTAAAAGGATGGAAAAAATATTTCATGCAAATGGAAATAAAAAAAAAGCCAGGGTAGTAATACTTATATCTGACAAAATGGACTTTAGAACAAAGGCTGTACTAAGAGATAAAGAAGGACACTACATTATGATAAAGGGAACAATTCAACAGGAAGATATAACTATTATAAATATCTACGCACCAAACAAAGGAGCCCTGACATACATAAAGTAGACTTTGATGGATATAAAGGGTGAGATTCACAGCAATAATATAATAGTAGGGGATTTTAATAGCCCACTAACATCACTGGATAGATCCTCAAGAAAGAAAATTAACAAAGAAACAGCAGACTTAAAGGAGACACTAGATCAACTCAACTTAATAGATATCTTCAGAACTTTTCACCCTAAAGCAGTAGAATATACATTCTTTTCAAGCAATCATGGTATATTCTCTAGCATAGACCATTTGTTAGGACACAAAAGTGGTCTCAACAAATTTAAGAAGATTGAAATCATATCAAGTATTTTCTCTGATCACAGTGGCATGAAACTAGAAATTAAACACAAAAGAAAAACTGAAAAATACTCAAACACTTGGAAACTAAATAGCATGTTATTAACTAATGATTGGATTAACAATGAGATCAAAGAAGAAATAAAAAAGTTTCTAGAAATTAATGATAATGAGCATACATCAACTCAAAATTTATTGGACACACCAAAAGCAGTACTGAGAGGGAAGTTTATTGCACTACAGGCATACCAGAAGAAGATAGAAAAAGCTCAAATAAGCAACTTGACCCTGCATCTAAAAGACCTAGAAAAACAACATTAAATAAAACCCCGGGGTAGTAGAAGAAAAATAATAATAAAGATCAGAATGGAAATAAATGAGATAGAGGCTAAGGAAACAATACAGAGGATCAATGAAACCAGGAGCTGGTTCTTTGAAAAGGTAAACAAGATCGATGAACCTTTAATTAGACTCACCAAGAAGAAAAGAGAGAGGACTCAAATAAATAAAATTAGAAATGAAAGTAGAGAAATAACAACTGACACAACAGAAATACAAAGTATTGTAAGAAAATACTATGAAGAATTCTATGCCAAAAAATTAGACAACCTAGGTGAAATGTACAAATTTCTTGAATCATATAAACTTCCAAAAATCAATCTGGAAGAATCAGAATACCTAGACAACCAAATAAAACAAATGAGATCAAAACAGTTATCAAAAAACTCCCAACAAATAAAATCCTGGGCCTGATGGCTTCACAAGTGAATTCTACCAAAAATTCAAAGAAGAACTAACTCCTATCCTCCTCAAGCTATTTCAAATAATTCAAGAGGAAGAAAGACTTCCAAACTCCTTTAATGAGGTGAACATAATTCTGATCCCGAAACCAGGCAAAAACAACACAGAGAGAGAAATTATAGACCAATATTTCTGATGAATTTAGATGCTAAACTTCTCAATAAAATATTAGCCAACCAGATCCAGCAATATATGAAAAAAAATCATACACAATGATCAAGTAGGATTTATTTTGGAGAGGCAAGGCTGGTTCAATATTCGCAAATCAATCAATGTGATTCATCACACAAACAAAAGAAAGGACAAAAAACACATGATAATTTCAATAGATTCAGAAAAAGCATTTTATAAAATCCAGCACCGATTTATGATCAAAACTCTCAGTAAAGTGGGAATACAGGGAACATACCTTTACATGATAAAGGCCATCTATGACAAACCCACAGCAAACATCATACTAAATAGGAAAAAATTAAAAGCAATCCCCTTACAATCAGGAACCAGGCAGGGGTTTCCCTTTCACCATTCTTATTCAACATAGTTTTGGAAGTCTTTGCCACAGCAATCAGACAAGAAGAAGAAATAAAAGGCATCTAAATTGGGAAAGAAGAAGTAAAACTGTCATTATTTGCAGATGATATGATATTGTATATAGAAAACCCTAAAGTCTTAGTCAAAAAACTACTGGACCTGATATATGAATTTAGCAAGGTGGCAAGATATAAAATTAATACTCAGAAATCAGAGGCATTTCTATATACCAACAATGAACTGTCAGCAAAAGAAATTAAGGAAACAATCCCCTTCACTATTGCAACAAAAAAAATAATGTACCTAGGAGTAAATTTAACCAAGGAGGTTAAGGATTTGTACTTGGAAAATTATAAAACATTGATAAAAGAAATCAAGGAAGACACAAACAAGTGGAAGCTTATACTGTGCTCATAGTTAGGAAGAATAAACATTATTAAAATGTCTATATTACCCAAAGCAATTTATAAATTCAATGCAATACCAATTAAAATACCAGTGACATACTTCAATGATATAGAAAACATATTCCAAAAATGTATATTGAACCAAAAAGGAACACGAATAGCCTCAGCAATCTTAAAAGGAAAACATAAAGCAGGAGGTATCACTCTTCCAGATATCAAGGTTTACTACACGGCCATTATACTCAAGACAGCCTGGTACTGGCATAAGAACAGGCACATAGATCAATGGAACAGAACAGAGAACCCAGAAATAAACCCACACCTTTATGAACAACTGATATTTGAAAAAGGAGGAAAGAGAATACAATGGAGTAAAGACAGCCTCTTTAACAAATGGTGTTGGGAAAATTGAACATCTATCTGCAAAAAAAAATGAAACTAGACCATCAACTTACACCATTCACAAAAACAAACTCAAAATGGATAAAAGACTTAAATGTAAGTCATGAAACTATAAGCATCTTAGAAGAAAACATAGGCAGCAAACTCTCTGACATCTGACGCAGCAATATATTTGCCAATTTTTCTCTACGGGCAAATGAAATAAAAGGCAGGAGAAACAAATGGGACTATATCAAACTAAAAAGTTTTTGCACAGCTAAAGACAATAAGAACAGAATAAACAGACAAACCACACAATGGAAGAACATATTCGACAACACATCTGAAAAGGGGTTAGTAACCAAAATTTATAAAGAATTCATAAAACTCAACACCAGGAAGACAATCAATGCAATCAAAAAATGGGCAAAAGAAATGAATAGAAATTTCTCCAAAGAGGACATACAGATGGCCAATAGGCATATGAAAAAGTGCTCAACATCACTAATCATTAGAGAAATGCAAATTAAAACCACAATGAGATATCACCTCACACCAGTCAGAATGGCGCTCATCAGCAAAACAACACAGAATAAGTGCCGGCGAGGATGTGGAAAAAAGGTAACCCTTCTGCACTGCTGGTGGGAATGTAGATTGGTGCAGCCACTGTTGAAAACCGTGTGGAGATTCCTCAAAAAGTTAAAAATCGAACTGCCTTTTGACCTAGCTATTCCACTTTTAGGAATATACCCTAAGGACACCATAGCACTGTTTGAAAAGAAGAAATGCTCCCCCATGTTTGTGGCAGCATTGTTCACAATAGCGAAGATCTGGAGACAGCCAAAGTGTCCGTCAGAAGACGAGTGGATTAAAAAGCTTTGGTACATATATACTATGGAATACTACTCAGCCATAAGAAATGATGACATCGGATCATTTGTAACAATATGGATGTACCTTGATAACATTATACTGAGTGAAGTAAGTAAATCAGAAAAAAACTAAGAACTATATGAGTCCATACATAGATAGAACATAAAAATGAGACTCAGAGACATTGAACAAGAGTGTACTGGCTACCCGGGGGGAGGGGGAGGTGAGGGATGGGGTAGGGAGGGGGGCGGGGCACAAATAAAACCAGATAGAAGGTGAAGGAGGACAATTTGACTTTGGGTGATGGGTACGCAATATAGTCAAATGTCAAAATAACCAGGAAATATTTTCTCTGAACATATGTACCCTGATTTATCAATGTCACCCATTAAAATTATTTTACAAAAATATATAAAAAAAGAATTGCTGATGAAAAAGAAGTTAGTGATTTCAAAGGAGGACACAATTGATGCTTCAGGTTCATGAAACAGAATGGACTAAGCATGCATACCTGCACCAGACTTGCCCAAAAGATGCCTGAAAGCTATAAGCAGAAGGTCTTTGAATTTCATTGTTTTGTCATTCAATGTCAGAAAACACATCAGTTTGAGTTGGGACAGATTGCAAATATGGTTACAATATTGGATGTAACACAAATGTTAAGATTCACTTCCTGAACAGTCACCTTGATAAGTTTCCCGAAAATCTTGGAGCTGTTAGTGATGAGCAGACAGACTATTGCCATAGCATTAAACGAGATTGTCCTCAACAAGTACACAAACACAAGAGCTACAAACACAAATTTCTTGCCTGAATAGAATTTAAATAAGTTTTGCACAAATTTTATGATTAAAATAAGTGTTTTATATGTTCTATTTTAAAATTGTAGACAAATTCTAATGCAATCATATCTTGTAGTGTATTAGTGTATTTACTGCATTATATTAATTATTATATTTTCACAAAGATGATGCCCAAGAAGACATTCTACTTCATTATGTTAAGCTAAATGTTGAAAATTATACTAGATGAAAATCTAAAATCTTGAATTGCAAAACAATTGTAGCTTACAGAGAAAAATTAATGTCAGATTTGAGATCAGCACACTTGAATTAGGTAAGAACAAGTGTTTTTGTTCCCCAGTGTTATCTATATTTTGCAGAATAGAAAACTGATACTTAGGTATCTTTTCCAAATGCCAGGCCCAGGGTGCATAAACCACAGAATCTTAAGGTAAGATGTATATGTAGTACTCCACTGCTTAAACTTTTGCTATGACTGTTTTAGCATATGTGTGTGTATGTGTGTGTGTGTGTGTGTGTGTGTGTGTGTACACACACACATTGGAAATATATATATAGTTGATTATAACAGTTGAAATGCTTTCTATTTTTCTCAAATTAATAACATTTGTATTATAAGAAAATTATCCTATTGGCAAAGAAATGTTCTAGAATAAAGATGATTTTTATTAATACATTTATATCTGTGTGTTTAGAATTGTCAGTAGTTAATTTTACCCAAAATGAACTAAAGATAAGCTTTTCTTGACTATCTGCCCACATCAGTCTTTTTTCCCAGGTGGTTGGACCATAGCTTTAATCACTAGTAATACTGGGAAAGGTGTGAGTGAGGGAGCAGATTATTTGTTGTATGAGAGAAGGGAAAAATTACCATATAGAGCTAAAATAAAATAAATGCAGTTATTAAATCAGATGGAATTTTACAGGTCACTGAAACCTGATATTGTGAAGAGATAAAACCGTACACAAGCATCCCTACATAAGTGGAGTAAAGTGAGACAACAAGGTGCAGGGGGGTTAAACAAGCAGGGGTAAAGGTTTATAACCACTGCAGCAAAGACTGCCTCTCCTGGTTGCCCTTGCAGTGAGATACCCTCTCCTTGCTAAGGACAACCAAATGTTAAAACATAAACTACCACACACGTGTGTGCACGCACACATGCACACACATATGCACACACAAACACAATGCAAGGAGTAAATAGAGGCAGAGTCATATGCTATAGGGGGCCTTGAGTAATCTCCAAAGGGGTCTGTGCTGCAGATGTAAAATGTTGTAATACAGAAAAGTAACTTGAGGTATTTGTAAAGGAGGGTTGATTGAGCTGAGTTCTTGAAAGTATTGGGAATGGTGCATACCTTTTATTTCTCCCACTGAATTTAACAAAACTCAGCATAGATAATAAAGCATCAAATTGATTACATGCGTAGTTTCTCCTGTTCTGATTGCAATATTGGGCTGGGTCGAAGCAAGCCCCGGTGTGTACCTGAGATCATTGCAGGTTACCGCTTGGATTGCTCTCTCTGCCCCTTTTGCTGTCTTACTCAACGTGAATAGTTGGGAATAAAACAGTGAGTCAGTACACACCTCTTTATTTTTGCTTTTTTCACATGAAGTAGAAGAAGGAAGATTTCAGCAGCATTTACAATTCAGAGACAAATACATGGTAATAAAAGATATTTGAAGAAACATCTTATTTAAGGCATGGTAAATTATCAGGACACATTTATGCCTGTTTCTTGCTTTTCTTAAACTCTCAATGTTTGGACCCATTTCTGTCTACCTCATTCCCCCTTTAAGGTTCATGTCCTACTGTTTCATTTGTTTATTGGTTTTCACTGTGGCCCAATTGACCACCAAATTCTACCCCTTCAACTTACACTTCTCACTGTATTCATCAATTCTGGCTGTATAGATCTGGTTGCCAACTCTGACTTTAACTTGTTTTTCTAAATAGCTTTATTGAGATATTTTTATAACCCCTTCCCCCTCATCCTACTCCCTGCTTTCTCTCCCCTATTCACTAGAAACTTACTGGGGCCTCACTTGTAGTCCTCCAGCATTCTGTCTCTGAAATCACCAGCTATATACAGTGAATGCCAAACTCAAAGATTTGTATGCTTTGCTAGCTCCCATCTATCCCACCACATGGCTTCTGATACAAATGAGACAGGATGATGTAAACTCATTCAGTCTTAGCACATTTTAAGATAGAAATTGAGACTTGTCAACATAAAAAATCTCCCAAACCTGTAAGAATTTTTATGAGTTTATTTGAGCCAATTTGTCAACAAAGGCCAGGAATCAAAGTCTCAACAGAATGAGAAAGTGCTTCACAAAATGGCGGTTTCACTACTTATTTTATACAACAGAATCAAAGGAAATATGTAAAGGGGGTTACATAAAATTGATTGGTAAAGATTAGGGAGGTGGGAGAAAGCAAAATGGGGTGGGGGGGGGTCTCTGGGATTGGGTAAAAGGTGAAAAAGTATATGCTAAAACTTCTTTCACATAAGCAGAAACTCAGTTAACAGTTAATGATTCACAAGATAGAAATAACAATGAGAGGGTTTGTTGGGTGCTGCTTTGGTGGGGTGCCTGCCCTGAAGGGGCAGGAAAAGAAGATGACCCTTACATATTAAAGACATGTTATCAGGTAGGTATGTTATTGTAGATGCAAAAAAACAGGCTAGATTAAGATAAGCATGGACCTTTGTTAGAAAATATACCTCCCCTAGGACTTGACTACCCACCATGAACTGCTTTTTAGTAAGATGTTTTCATTTCAGACGATCCTGTGCGGTTACTTTAGGTCTCTGAGTCTGTAAGCCCACCATGCGGGATTTCCCTGAGCTTGTCAGGTGCAGCATGCGACCCCTTTTTCATCCACAGACTCAAAAAGATTTGGATGACATGATAATTTTAATATACATCTCTTAAATTCCAAAACTTAATTTTTAGAAAGTCCTGAATTTATAATTAATTTTGACTTTCTAATCGATTTTTCAAATAGTTGCCAAAATAGTTGTCAGAAGTTAAACACCATCACTATCATCACATTGGCTTGGTGGTTTCTCTTAAATTGCATCGTTTAGAACAGAATTCTGTATTATATTTCAACATGTAAGTGTACCTCAATTTTATGTCTTAAGAAGTAACACTTCCAGTTATTCCTAGATTATATGTTGGTTATAGCTCTACCTATCCTCCTGGAAAGAGATTTTTATGATAGATCTCTTACCGTGGGGAAGATTGAATTCAGCCTGGAAAAGCCTCCATTCTCTGTCACTGATGCACTAAGAAGGTATGAAATGGAAAATTTTTGTATTCATAACAGCACAGAATTCATTTAAATTGCTGAAAAATGAAATAACCAAATAAACTTTATTTTTTAAATGAGTTTCTTAATAACATAAATGTGAAATGTAATTTTTCAAACTTGTTGAAGTGTGAAGAAAGACAACACCTTTGTAAGATGAGGCTTAACCTTTCTAAGACTATGTAGCATAAAATGTTCAGCTAAGGAGGCAGGAAGGTTCCAGGAGGTATTTCATATATCTAGAAGTAGTTATCTTGTTTTGTGGATCTTCCTCATTACATTCATCAATGTAATTGGAGTTTAATATTTCATTTAGTTAAAGCTGTGTATCTTAGGATAGACTTTCACATATTAGAAAGTTTATCAACTTCTATAGAGATGATATTGTTTGGACTAAGATTATCCTTTCCTAAGTTGTTTTTTTTAATTTATTAAATAAAACAAAAAATGGAGTAAAGGGTACAGGACAAATGATATCACAGTTTTTTAAATGTGAGGCAACAGAAACATAATATACTTAAATGACTTTAGCTCAAGGTCATGCCTCCCACCCAAATTGAGCACTATCATTTGTTTTGTTTTGTTTTGTATTTACAGGGACAGAGAGAGAGTCAGAGTCAGAGAGGGATAGACAGACAGGAACGGAGAGAGGTGAGAAGCATCAGTCAGCAGTTTTTCGTTGCCTTTGCGACACCATAGTTGTTCATTGATTGCTTTCTCACATGTGCCTTGACCGCGGGCCTTCAGCAGACCAAGCAAACCCTTACTGGAGCTAGTGACCTTGGGTCCAAGCTGGTGAGCCTTTGCTCAAGCCAAATGAGCCTGCACTCAAGCTGGCGACCTTGGGGTCTTGAACCTGGGTCTTCTGCCTGATCAGGCTGAGCACTATCATTTGAAAGATAATCAAGAAAGACCTAGCTTGTGCACCCACCCAAGTGAAAGTTTCCCACCCCAGAAATAAAGATATCCGATTGTAGATGAAATAATGTGCTTTTTGAATGATTATTAGGCTGCATATTTGCATATGGGTTCACTTTTCATCACTGACACATGAGTTGAGAGTTGATAGGAAATTGCTAGTTGTATGTATATTTGAGGGTCTTTTCTTATAAAAATATAAATCTACAAATTTCAATGGAGCATTTATACTAGTAAATAGAAAAAGTAACAAAAAATGGTGTTACCCTTATTTATAAATAGTTGGTTTAATTAACATTAGTTAAAACTGGACTTTATTCAATCTGAAGACTTTTCCTTAAAAACTGATTATCTCTGGAATGCTCTGGAATGACACTAAAATATCAGTTTAAAAGTATAAATATGCTACCTATTTTGAGAATAAATGCTAGATTTTTGGAAAAGTTGTGTGGACTGCTTCTTTACATGGGGACAGAAAGACCAAATGATTTACATCTTGCTATAAAGGCTTTGGGCTGAATCTGTAAACTGATAATATGGATGACTGTGATGATTCACATAGTATGTGTGGAATTTTTCACTACATCTATTATCTAAGTCAGTGGTTTTCAACATTTGTATACTTGGGAACTGGTGAAAATAAGAAAAGTATTTCGGGACCAAAAAGGCAGAAATCACACCGAGCTTATGCAAATATGACTAAGATCATTGGGTCTGTAATCTTTACATAACGTCAGAATGGTTAACTCTTTCACGGACAGGCACAAGATTTTTGGCAGACTGGTTCAAAGTCCTAACAGGTCTAAGTCATTGTCACCACTTGGAAACTTTCCCCACAGAAGAGCCAGAACACAGATCCAGTATTGGCTGCTTCCTGCCTTGCTGATGTCTGAGATGAGCACTATACCAGCCAGTTAGAAAGACAGGGAGAGAATATTTGGTAGCCCACCCCACTCCAAATTCATAATGCATATAAGGGTGGGAAAGCATCTGCTTGGACTAGAAAAATAAAAAAGAGACATTAGTCTTTATGACTATACTCCAGACGTTATTAATAAATCCACCACAAAGGGGTGGAAATAACCTACCTATTCAGTGAACGTGGAAAAAACATACTTCTTTCTAGATCTGGGCAACATAAATTCTACTTAACTTGGAATAAAATCTACAACATCACAGCTTTTATTCTTAAAGTACCAGGGAAGTATTAAAATTTCATATTTTCATATTTTCTTAGCTGGCTTTTTAAAATGAACGAGACCTGATATCTTCTTTTGACAGATGTCTCAATTATTTAGTTTTATGCACATATTTGTTTTATGACTTTTGTTCCTTTTTCACTTTTCCACTTTTTAAAGCACACTTAATTATTTAATATTCTTTATTGGTGAGAACCATGAGTTGACTCTTCCTGAAGGTGATGGTGAAAATGTTAATATACGAAAGTGACATCTGTCATGCCTGATGAGGAGCTATGTTAAATGAATCTAAAGCCATTATTTTTGGCTTACTGCTGTCTACTTCTAGTAAATGTCCTGGTTTCTTCTCTTGCTTTTCATTTTCTCATTTTCCACAAAGCAGCTAGAGAAGACTTTTAAATAGTTATCAGTTGTATAATGTTCCCCTACTTGAGGTCATTCAGTGATCTTAGAATAAATTTTGGTCTTCCTTTCTCAGCCAGTGAGGTCCTACACAATCTGGTCCTTGGCTTTCTACTGCTCCTCATTCATCCTTAAACAACCCTCCTTGCCTGCTGTCCACAGTCGCCCTGTCCTGCCTGCTATCCTTTGAATACACCAACTTCTTTCAGCCTTTGCACTTCTACACGTGCAGTCACCTCTGCTTGACCACCTGTCCTTTAATTGTCCCAAAGATGCTTCTTTCTTCTTGCCATCCTAATCTCAACTAGAATGTCACATCTTCCTTGAGGACTCCCCTAACCACCTAATTCTTCCCCGAGTCATTTGTTTATTTTATTTATTTATTTTTTAAATATTTTTTTTAAAATTTATTTATTCATTTTAAAGGAGAGAGAGAGAGAGAAGGGAAGGAGCAGGAAGCATCAACTCCCATATGTGCCCTGACTGGGTAAGCCCAGGGTTTTGAACAGGCGACCTCAACGCTCCAGGTCAACGCTTTATCCACTGCGCCACCACAGGCCAGGCCATTTGTTTACTTTAATGCTGCTGATTGCCCCGCACCCCATTCATATGTAAGCTTCCTGGCAGGCAGGCATGCCTGTCTGTTCTGCAGACTGCATCTTAGGCTCTTCATACATATTGGTTGAAATAAGGAAAAAAGTTTATTAATGAAAAATATCCTGATATATAAATCCTGATAAATATCCAAATATAAGGTGCAAGTATTTAGCTGAGAAACAATCAGATAAGTCCTTTATATATATTAGTCCTGGTAAGCTGGATATAGGCATACGTAATGTGTGAGTGTGTGCTGTCATTAAGAGTAGATAGGGTCACCAGTGTTCACGGGCACACATTTTGATATTGACATATTTTCAACCCACTGCGCATGTTTTATGCTGGAAACAATTAGAGCCTGTGAACCTAAGGGAAGGAGACCTTCACAATGCTGAATAACAAAATGAAGACAGGGTATCTAATTAGTCTTTCTTGTGACAATCTTGTTTTGGATTAATATTCTTCTTTTGGAAAAGTCTAACAGCGGTGCTTATGCCACCGACATTACTGATAATTAATAGTGTTCTCCAAACACCTACACATATTCTTTCCAAAATATCCTGTGTGATGCCACGACTGGGAAGAACAATTTCAATTAGAGAGGAGAGCTTTTGAAGTATGTATGAGCTGGCCTATTAGGGGGGGATGTGCCCTATTATAAAGGAGAGAAGAGTCTCCGCTAGAACATAACATTTTATGTAACATGCCTGGTATATTGTTTAACAAAACATTTTCTGGCTACTTTGTCAGGACATCGCTTGATGAAGAAGCAAGACTAGCATTCACCCCAATTTTCCTTTTTTAAATCCTTAAAATGTTTCCTGTACTATTTTCACCCTAGTCACAAGCTTATTAACTTGAGAATGAGGTGACAGGGCCTTTGTCTTCGAACCTTGTAATTATAATTAATAGTAAGTTAAAGGGAAGCAGAAAGCTTATATTCAAAGTTTAAAGTAAAATGAGTCTGCGGCACTTAGGGCAGGTGCCAGGAAGGTATTAAGTAAGAGCTCATTATTCTTATTAATTAGAGCTTCGGGAAGGCGTCTCTGAGAGCGAAAGTCATTCTGTGGTTACAGGAGGGACACCTATTTGTGGACAGAGCTTGAGGAGAGGAATGCACTCCCTAGTGGCGGCCTCCCTTGTGACCAGCAACTGCCCAGTGCCAGTTCCATGCTTGAGCAGGGGTGGGAGTCAATGACATACTGTTGCTCAGAGTGCATTCCTGGAAACTGTATCATGCAAAGAAAATCCACAGAACTTTACGTTCATTGGTGACAGTGTTACAGATGAAGGCTAAAATCCAGTCCGAGGATTCAACATCAAAGCAAGCCTAGCATGTCCACATGGGAACATCATTTCTCTCAATATCTGCAGGTTTAGGTGCTGAACTTACTGCTCATGAGCTCTAGAAGAGGCATGTGTGGATTATAGAAGTTAACTGTTCGAAGGACTAGATCACAACAAAGTACAATAATGTTGATTGACGATAATAGTTAACTTTTGATGGAGAGCTGAGTACATTCAGATATTGTTCCAACCTCTTCATATGGATGAACTTATTTATCCTTACAGTGTCTCTCTGGACCACTATGACCCAGTCTCCACCGATGCGCTTGTTCTGTGGCCAAATCAATAACAACTGTTTATTGGCTGATTATTGTGAAGCATTACGTTCCTTCTGCTATATGCTGCAAATATTTCTGTTCAATTAAAGACCATTTAATGGAGGAAGTAAAACACATTCTTTGAAACATAGAATGTCAGTATTTAAATTTGTGCAGAATAATTAGGAAAAAGAAACCATATATAATGAGAGATTATTTTTAAAAAGTCCATGTTAGAAAAGGAATATAAGGGCGAAGACACAAGAGTGTGATCTGTTCTTGTGGAGTGGAAGTAAGGGTTTACAGGTGGGGTCGAGGAGGCCTCAAAACAGAAGAGATATGAAGAGTCTGGAAACACGCTTCCAAAACATTAGCCACCAGTGGTTTTGTATTTATACGTTTTCCTTAACTTCCACAAATTGCTCCCCTCACAGAAGTCACTTGGGAAACTTATCTTTCAAAGTTCGTAAAGACATCAATGATTTAGTTATCTTCACTTAAAGAGGGTAATTTATCACCTAGTCAAGTGTGTATGTGTCTGCCAGGAAAGCTGTGAGCCAATATACATCACATTCAGTAGCTTCAAGGATCTGGTCTGCCTTCTTCTGTGTATTTGAATATAGAATTCATTTATTTCAGCCTGACATTTTTTACCTCTCATCATATTTTTCTTCTAATTAAGTTCTATAAATGTAGCTTCTCCCCAGTTTGAGCTATAATAAATTCCTTTCCTAAATTGGCCTTCTGAAAGTCACAAACCAACATGATGAATTGCAAAAGGAAAAATTTCCCTTCCACTGTGTTTATTTTCGGGCAGGGAAGTGCTGGAGCCAAAGGAAGCACTGTTTAACTGGAAAGAAGGCCCTGCTCAGAGTGGTTTAGCACCTGTGGGTTGACTGTTTGCAACAATGATTGACCCCAGCAGAGTTCCAAAACTGAATAGGTCTGATGCAAGGAAATGAATTTTCAGTTCAAAATTTTGAGGTTAAATGGAATGAATGGAAGGGATCCATATGAGAATAGTTCTCATGTCAGATAAACCCTGGAGCTACCCAGGCAGGTATGGACTGAGACTATCATTTTGGGGAGGACAATAATTTCCTAAAGTCTATATTGAAGAAGAAAGGAACAAGGTCATTCATAGAATGTACTGTGTGAGAAATGAACGTATAATTTTTATTTTTAAGTCATTGTTTCACTTCACTTTAAGGTCAAGTAGAAGTATTATGTCTTAGATTTGAGATGGATATGTTGAAATTAAACAGTTTGTTGCTAATATTTAATTGGTGCTTAGCATCAGACACACTTGTCCTCATTATATTGTAAGGCATAGATGAAACTATATACTAGTAAGGTTAAAGCATTACCATAGATAAACTATCAGGCATTAAGCTTGTAGACCCTTAGCTTGGGAATGGTTTATTTGAATAACAACAATGATCATAGACCAGTTCAAATAATTCTGCTTAATCTATTAATTGTTAGTCTTACACCTTTCTTTCTCATTCTCCTTTATGCCTTTATAGAGTGGGAATTGCCTTGTGAATTCTGAATTCATTACCATAATTTGTGTACTGTGCATTGACTGATGCTAATTTGAGTGGTGTATTAGCACAGAATTTAAGCTCCTTTGCTCCGTGTAGATAGTAGGCCATGGAGTTAATGTTTCATTTATAGTATTTATCAAAGGACAGTGATAGTAGTTATGATTTATGGTCTTTTCCTGGATAATCTCTGATTTAAGAAAAACTATAGTCAGAAAAGAATTCTGATCTTAATAATAAGCATGTCTACTGGTCCAACTATCCTAATGCCTAATTAACATTGGCATCACTTCTTCTCCTTAAAAAGAAATGAAACAGAATTTTTGTTGTCAAGTTAGAATTGGACATGAGTAATTACCTAAACCAACTATCTCATTGGACACATAAGGAATCTGCGATTTGTGTTCGACCTATAGCCAAGACATAACATCTGGTTCCTCTGAGTTTCACGCCAGCATGCTACAAACTGTCCTGCCTTGCTAAAGTGGGATCATAGTCCCTGCCATTTATTTACTCACAATTTGAAAGCATTCACTATTGTCTCCCATAACTCTTTCTCCTCTCTCCTTATGCAGCATCTGCATGCATCCCCGTGAAGACATCCTCATCTCCTGTGGGGAGGACCACATCTGGAAGGCAGTGGAAGTCCGCAGAGGCAAGGTGCTTCTCACAGGAACTGGCCACACTGACTGGCTTTCCAGCTGCTGCTTCCATCTCAGGTCAGTGTCCGTTAGTCCATGACCCAGCCTAACTCCAGAGAATGTGCTTATGTATTCTGTTTCTTCACTCTTTTGGCTTTTTTAAAATTGAAATACGAATAATGGACAAAACTGTGCATATTTGATATATACACCTGTATACAACTTGATGAGTTTGGAGACAGATGTACATCACTGAAACTCTCACCACTATCTATGCTGAAACTATTTTTATCATCTCCAAAAGATTCCTGCCACCTACTTTATTTATTATTATCATCATCCTCCTCATCATCATTAAAACACTTCACATATGACCTATGTTCTTAGCAAAAGTTTAAGCATTTGATGCAATGGGTTTCTGAGACTTACCTTATATAAATTAAACTTTGCACTTTGCTGGTTTTGATGACATCTTTTTTTTCTCTGCAAACTTACACTAAATTTAGAAACATGTAGATAAATGTCCCTTTGGCTTTCATTATATTGACTTTAGATTGATTGCTTTTGATATTTGGTACCCGAAAAACATAGTCAACATGCTGATCCGTTTAACTAGAGTAGAAAGTTTCCCAGAAGAAGCATTATTAATGCTCTTCTACTCACAAACTCTGACAAGACACACGGATTTCTAGTCAATAATGCATGCTAGTGTTTACTTAGCCTCAGTTAATCTTTCAGGTTTATCTTTTAAAATTAAATTATCTACCAAAAAGGATCAGAAGACAGTGATCAATAATGTTAAAAATTCAGTGACACTCAAGATATTAAACAAAAAAAGTAGAACTGAAAGCATTGAGTTGTGTAGTTTTCAGAATTCATTGAATGTTTGTGCCACAAAGTCCAAGGACATAGAGGGAAAGATCCTGGTAAACACAGATACATTAAAAAGCTCTGCCCACAGTTTCTTGTAGTCTACTTCTACCCCCAGTCCCAACTGTCTGCTGTTGTTCATCATTGTACTTGACATTTGTAAACACTCTTACATTTGGCTCTTTCTAATACTCTCTGGTCTTATTACTATAAGAAACTTATAATTCTGGTGCAATTTCTAAACCATTCCATTGGAAACTTTTGTTCTTAGAAGGATTCATTAGTTTATTTTCATAAACCCCTTTACAATTTTTTTTTATCTTGGTATCAATGTCAGTGCAACTAGATAAAAATAAAGAAACTAAGTTTGTCAGAAAATTGTAGTTAATAAGAAGAGTGAACTCATTTTTTTAATTTTTGAAAACTTTTTCAAAGTCTAATTTATCTTTAGTGCTAGATGTTTGAATTCAATTTTTGAACATGTAAAGCATTCCATATCTAGTACATAGAGAAAAAGAGCCAGCCACCTCTCATCTCTTAGAAACATAAAGCCTATCTTGCATGCAGAGGCAACAGTATTAAAAGTGTATGTAGCCTTATGTAGCTTCTGGACATACTAATCAGATTTCCATAATGCCCTGTTACCATAACAGCCAGTGACTCAGATATTTTCTCATTAGTGCTTGACCAGCACAGGGTTCTTTTAATAGACCTTCCTGTTTTTCTACTCAATTACTGAAATTAAAATGAGATGAAATACATCATCATTCACTCATAATATAAATTTACATTCACTAATTTCTTTGGCAGAACTGTAGTAAAATGCAGCTACACTGTTTGCTTTTTTCTTCTTCATGAGAAAAATCATGGAAGAAAACACATTTAACAATAAGTGTTTTTTTAAGTGAGTTAGATTTAATCGTAAATGTTCTTTTGTAGAATTGATGAAAAAGAATAAATGATTATCAAAACAACAGTAACAGCTCTTTTTTTTTATTTGGTACAGAGATAAATTTTTTATTTTACTTTACAATCACAGTTTACATTCATTATTATTTTGCTTCGGTTTCAGGTGTACAGCATAGTGGCAAGACAATCATATATCTTCCAGTGCTCCCTCCTGATATTTCCATTATGCACCTGACACCATACATTACAACAGTATTGACTCTGTGACTATTTTGTAACTACCAATTTGTGCTTCTCAACCCCTTTCCTTTACCTTTTTTACCCAGCTCCCTAATCTCCTGGCAACCATCAGCCTGAGATCATTGCTGAAAGAGTTTGTGAATCAGACCTCGTTTTATAATGCTTAATGTATGCAAATCAACACTGAAAACCATATGCACATAATATATCACATATGCATAGCATATATATTTATATAATGCGTATGTCTTAAAAGGTTGTGACATTTATGCTTTCTGAAACTTAAATTTGTGTCGTCTGTTTTTTATTTTGGCTTAAGTAATTTAGTCAGTAAAAAATAGTTTATTTTTGAAAACACCATTTTCTTATTTCTCTATATGCCTCGTCTATAATTAAAAAATAAAGTAAATTTGAAACAAATATAATACTTTAATATGTAGCTGTTTCTTTAATTAATGTATACAGTGGTAGTCTTTCTCAGAGCCCATCTTTGTGCGCTGCTTGATTCAGCCCCGTTGGAAGAGGCCCATAATGGACACACTATATGCTGACATCTGCCTAATTGCTATGCTTTTCACAAAGAAAAATAAGCTTTTACATTTTCTATTTTATTTTTAATTGCAATTGCACCTGTTTGAGTGTTTTCTGTAAGTTCCAATTGGCTGTATTCCGGATTCTTACAACATTCTAGCCACTGCCACAGTCTCTTTGGCTGCAATGATGTAACCCAGACTTCTTTTGGAGGTCATTCCTAGTTGATGCAACAGTGGTACACCTTGACTGACCCAAATCAGTCTTCCCTGTCCTGTTTCCCTTGCCCTACAGACATTATCAGTATATAAAGAACAAATATAGCACTCATCGCAATATTAATATTGGGCAAAGGTGGACTGAAAGTAAAAACTAAACTGACAGGACAACTGTAACCTGAAGATTCAGAAAATATGATGTTGAAATATATAGAATAAATAATATTATAAATATCTACAAGAAGATTCTGACAATGCCAAAGTCATCAAGGATTTCTAAGTGTCTTTCTCTGTTTTTAATCTGTCAGGTAAAGAGAATTGCAATAGAATTAGGGGAATTAATAAACTCTTAAGTGTATTTAACAGTATATATGTTTCATTTCCTACTTCATGTAGAGAAAATACAGATTCTTTGAAATCATTCATTATTAGATATTTCAAAATGTATAAATCTCACACCAAAAATTTAGCATAAACAAATTCTTCAGAACAGCAATACATAAACTAACATTTGTGAACAAGTTTCATTATAAAAGAAAATAATAGCATATTGATTTCTAAAATATAATAAAGCCTGAGTTATTAAAAATTACTAAATGAATATTGGTCAAATAAAAGCTATAAAATGTCAGTACTTAGTTGGTAAACAATCATAACCATAATGCTTATCAAACTTGAGTTATAACCAAAGCTGTATTCCTAATAAAATTCATAGCTTTAATTTCTGTATTATTAAACAAAAAATAAAGTGAGTAAATTATAAATTCAAATTTAATGTACAACTGGTCAATAAAATACAAAAAAGCAAAAAAAATTAAAGCTAGAAATGAATAAATTAGAATAAAAATATTAACTATATATTAATCCAAAGTTTGTTTTTGTGCAACAGAAAGTAAGAAAATAAGGAAGTACAATAAAATAAGTGGATACCTCAAACAACTGCTGGAGAAATAAAAGTGAGAAACAAATATAAACCTAGCAATTTGCAGTGAGCTAAAGCCATGTATAAGGAAACTAAATATATATATATATATATATATATATATATATATATATATATATATATATATATATATATATATATGATTTTTCATAAAATAATAGATTTCTATAAATATAAATACTCCTGATGCTGAACCAAGATGAGATAGAAACCCAGAATAGATTATTAACATTGGGAAAAACTGAGTTTTGGAACTCTTACCTTGCATTTCATTCTGAGCAGTTTTACAACTGAGTTTTAAAAATTGTATTGATAAAGTAAGTCAGTTAATTTTTAAGTTTATTGAATTGGGGGGAGAATAAAAAGAAAATTTGACTATTGGTTTTACAAATATATGAAATGTAATTCTAAACTAAACATATATAGAACTCCCACCACAGCTCTAGGCTAATTTTACAATTATAACTATAGGTGCAAAACTTTCTGAAAGAACATAAAAATATGTAATTCGGCTGTGTGGTTCAAGGCAATTTACAATGATCAAATAAAATTTGTACTTGAAAAGTGTGGATTATGTAAGTGATCTAATTATGAGGATATCGTATTACAAATTATATTAATAGACAGATACTTAAAGTTATTTCAAGATGGGGTTGTTAAGCCTCATGTTTTGAAACTGAAAAGAAGAATGAGAGCTAACAAAGTCTGGCAGGTGAATGTAGAATCTGGATGCCATGGAGTTAGAAGGGTCAAAAGAGGAATGTGTGCTTGCAGGAAACAGAGCAAAGTGAGGAGCATAAAAGCAAACTGGCATATTAGTCTACAGGTTAATATTAATAAACCGATAAAGTACATGCTACACTAATCTAATAATATATTATTTAGTCTTTACTTATACCAAATAACTGCTCAATGACAGTAGTATGGTTTTGAATGTAAACACAATGTCCACTTTGCTGATGCTTAGGGTTGCATTTTTTCCGTGTGACCACAGTGTGAAACGGCATGTTTTCTTCCCAAATATCTCTACAAATTGAAAGTAGTTGGGATTAGTGGTTTAAACAATTTCACAGTGCTGCATTTTTCCCCTGGGTTTACCGCCTGAAGCAGAAATGGAGCTGGCAGCACCCTGTTAAACATAGCTTCTATCCTGATAAGCTGATTTATGAATTGTGAATAAATGGCCCTCCCTCAAAGCCCTCCTACTCTCTCATCCCTGTACAAACTACCTATTCATGTATTTATTATAGTGCCTAATATCATAGTATGAAAGCTCCTTGACAAGCACATTATTTAGTTATTTAAAAGAACAGAAGCGTGGGTAACTTTTTTTGTTTGCTACAAACAAAGTCAAGAGTTCAAATTTCAAAGCATAATGAAGAGATTGATGTACCATTTCCCTAAGATTGTGATGTTCTGCTTTTTCCTGAATTTCAGAGATAGATGTTTTCTGAAAAACTGAGTAGATTTTTACCGAGACATTTTTTAGAAATATCTGTTAAATAATAATATTCTTCTCCATGTTTTTTGAAGAGGTGTATATTGGACTTTTGTTCTTAGTATAGTTTGTCACTTTTACAAGCAGCGGCTGAGCATTGAAAGTAATAGCATACTTTTTAAATATATTTTCTGTCTAATTCTCAAAGTATTAATGATCACCATAGAGAAAAGTGTTAAGAAAATATTTTCTATACTCTCACAGCTCCGTAAAAACTTGGAGAGACTGCCCAAGGGCCCTCCTCAGGCAGGTGGCAGGATCTGGTTACACATTAGAAGCATCTTTGAAGGTCAGAATGCTTTTTATTTATTTATTTATTTTAAGAATGTTTTTTAAGTGTGATATAACAAAACTGCCACTCTGTCATTTTATTTAACCTCTGAGTACCTTAGTTGTTCATTTTAAAATGTAAACAACCTCTTTTATAAGGTTTTTATGATTACTGCATGGGAAAATATTCTATGTAAAACATTAGCAGGCATGGGCTCAGAGTGGCCATCTGCTAGGCTTGGTCTTGTTGGTATTTTTTGGCAGATTCTAGCCTAGATGTGATTTTCTCTGAAACCTACATTATCTTCAGCTCTATCCTCTTTTTCCAGCCAAAAAAACAAAACAAACAAACAAAACAATCGCCCTCCCCCCAAATAAAAACAAAACAAAAAGAACTCTGAGGAAAACTATGTTGGGCAGATAAAATATATTACGCTCACTTTGTTAAAGATGGCGCTGCCCACGTGCAAGTTTTAAGAGTAAGCTTTTCCCCACACCCTTGACTGATTGGATGATGTGGGGTGGTGCACTCTCATGAGAAATCCTCCCATTATGCTTCATATAAATGACTTTGTATCAGAGACTTCCTTGTTTGTATAATTGGATTAAAGGTTTTGATTCTACACTATAAAATGGGGCAGGCCAGGAACTTGCTCTGTCTTGGTATCTGAAGTTAGCATTAGAGAGGAGAACAGATTAAGGCCATGGGGAGGAGAGGAGAAGCAGCCAAGATGGTGGAGTGCTGAGGAAGAAGCCAGTTTGTGCAGAGTTTGTGCTGGAGAAGGAGATGGGAAACAGAGGTGAATAAGTCTGGTAAGCTAGAAACCTTTGATGCTAGGAAACTCAGATAAGTCAGTAGCTTTGTGAGCACTGAATGAGTGGGTTTTGGAGCCCAGTGTGTGTTTTTACTTGCCCGCAGGGTGCAAGTTGGGATTAAAGGTGATGGCTCACCAGTTCTTGGTCTCGTTGTTTCATTACCGACTGTCCGAATCAAATGCGAACCTGCATGTGAATGGCCGTGATGGCGGCTCCTGGCCATACAAAGATGCTAGACCAGGAATGTGGCCACTTCCTCTCATACTCCTGGTGTTTTAAAGTACCCAATCCACAATTCCGTGGGTTTTTGTAGAGGCACGTAGTCCAAATAAATTTTTGAAAAGTTTTATTAAAGCAAGAAATTTATTAAATATACTGGCCACATATAGCTTACATGGGATCAGTCCCAAATCGTGTGTGTTATTAATATTCTAGGCATTGGTTATATATCGTTAAGTATACCTGGGTGGGGAAATAACCTGACATCACAGTGTAAGCGTATACTTTTTGTTTCCTCTTATATAGATTTGGGGAAAGGATGAAGGGAGGGGAATGGGACACAACTTATTAGCAAGTTTATAACATCTGTCTATAGAATTCATAAAAATACACTTCTAAACATTAAAACTTAAAAGGCAATACAATGGTAAAAATGTCACCTTACATACTAAAAGACATTCCTATATTTTCTAGTATTCATTTGCTATTCCTTTATTCAGAGATATATACATTAGCTATATGCTTTCAGGAGGGGAGAGGTAGTTTTCATGGGAATAAATGCCTGTAAATGGTCTAGTAGTATAAGAAAAGGTTTAATTTAATCTTTTTTCTACCTACACCTGGCTAGCTATTCACCCATTTCCCATTGCTATGGGGGAAAGTCAGAGAATCCAACTCTCCTTCCTCTTCTGCATTTACAACACAATGCCATCAGCCATCTTGGTTTTATGCTAATCACACAAGTGCTGTGATCATTTACCAAATCTCTCTATATGCCTAGCCCAAATTAATAAAATGTTCTTCCTAAAATATTAATATTAATTCTGTAGCCTTTGGTACCTTACAACCCTGGTAGGTATCATGTGATCATAGGGATATGCTCACATAGATACACTTACAGACATACGCATGCATGCCACTTCTTTCTACTGATCACTTTATCTCACTCCCAACGCATTCTCCCCAACTCTACAGTAGCCTTGTAAACCAATGGCGTTGTAACACAGTAGCTGTTTAAATCAAGATCTGCAAGCACAGCATCTGCACAAGTTTCAAGATCCCTGCAAAACCCCATTCTCAGAGAAATGTTATTTCCTGGAAGCCCCCTGGATATTCCCATTTGTAGGACTTATTTTTATTTGAACTTAGTCAAAGCTTACTCTGTCAAAATGGACTATTTGCTAGGACATTTGTAGCAAACAATTAAGAGCAAGTGTTTAAAATAGCAACTGCTTGAAGACAAATACCATATGATCTCACTTGTATGTGGAATTCAATGAACAAAATAAACTGGCAAACAAAATAGAGACTGATGCATGAATACATTGAACAGGCTGAATAGCTGTCAGAGGGGAGCAGGTTGGGGGACTGGATGAAAGAAGGTGAAAGGATTAAGCAAAACAAACAAAAAAACCCAAGCATATGATATATAACACATAGACACACAACAGGGTGAGACTGCCAGGGGGAAAGGGGGTTAGGGGATATGTGGAGTTGGGCAAGGGGGAGATAAATAAAAACGGAAAGAGACTTGCTTGGGGTGGTGGCCACACAATGCAGTGTGCAGATGATGTTTTGTTGAATTGTACATTTGAAACCTGTATGATTTGTGAACCCATGTCACTCCAATAAATTAAATTTAAAAAATTGCTACTGCCTGAGATAGCAATGATAGTTGAGCAAACAAGAGGTTGATCAAAATCCTTAAACAGAAAAGCTGGGGAATTAAATGTCCACAGAAGGTTTTAAAACACTCTGTCATTTGCCTATGAATATCAAAGGACACATGCATTTGGAGAGCTTTGTGACTTTCCACGAAAGAATTGAGAAGGGTCAACATCTTACCTCTGGCTGACCTTAAGGAATTGTTCAAGTAGACGTAAAGGCTGAGGCAGAGTTGTAAACTTCCAGAGGGCTGAGAAGGTGCCCCATAATGCACATAGAACCACTCAGAAAGATTGGATGACTTATTTCTTCAAAGGATTTAATCCTTACTTGTCCGGTATTTAGTTGACCACTGAGCTAAACAAGCAGATTTTTATGGCCACACAAAACAAAGAATACAGACTTTATTAAATTACTTCAAGGAAGTTACTAAAAAAGAAAAAAAAAACCCAAAACAAACCCTGAAGAGGAGAAAATATGATTTCCAGAGTTTCCACATATAATCTTTTTAAATGTCAGATTTCCAACAATCACAGCAATATAGAAAGTATGAAAAGAAGCAGGACAATGTACAGGACCTGTAAATATGTTATGTTATATAACAAGGTATGATTAAAATTGCAAATGTTTAAGATTCTAATAAGTTGACCTTAAAATAATATTATTCTGGAATATCCAAGCGAGCCCAACAAAAACACAAGGCTCCTTTAAATGTGGCAAAAGATAGAAGTGATCTGAGAGAGAGATTCTCCCCTAGAGACACCTGAAGGAATCAACTCTTTTGACATCTCTAGCCCAGTGAAACTTACTTTAGAGTTGTGGTTCAAAATTGGAAAATAGTAATTTATGTCATTTTATTCAACTAAGTTTGTGTTAATTAGTTACCACAGCATAAATAAAACTAATACATAGCCTGACCAGGTGGTGGCACAGTGGATAGAGCATTGGGCTGAGACACAGAAGATCTAGGTTTGAAACCCTTAGGTCACTGGTTTAAGCATAAGCTCATCCAGGTTGAGCACGAGCTCACCAGCTTGAGTTTGGGGTCACTGGCTCGAGTGTGGGATCGTAGACATGAATCCAAGGTCGCTGGCTTGAGCCGAAGGTAGCTGGCTTGAGCAAGGGGTTACTTGCTCAGCTGGAGCCCCCCAGTCAAGGCATATATGAGAAAACAGTCAGTGAACAACTAAGGAGCCACAACAAAGAATTGATGCTCTTATGTCTCTCCCTTCCTATCTGTCTGCCCCTACCTGTCCCTCTCTGTCTGTCTCTCTCTGGCACAGAAAAACAAACTAATACATAAATCTTACACTACTGTTGTTATATTTATTCTAAGTATTCTATATTTTTGGCACTATTGTAAATGAACTTTTCTTAATTTAATTTTCAAATTGTTCAGTGTTAGTGTATAGAAATATGATTCATTTTTATGTATTAATCTGGTAGCAATATACAACCTTATTTAATAATTTATAAAATTTGTAGTAGATTTAGAATCATTTATAAACAAGATCATATCTGTGAAGATAATATTTTTTCTAATATTGATGACCTTAATTAATTTACTTTTTCTTCTTTATTTTTCCTTTTATTTTTTACAGGGACAGAGAGAGAGACAGAGAGAGGGATAGATAGGGACAGACAGACAGCAACAGAGAGAGATGAGAAGCATTAATCATCAGTTTTTCGTTGCCGTTGTGACACCTTAGTTGTTCATTGATTGCTCTCTCACCTGTGCCTTGACCACGGGCCTTCAGAAGACAGAGCAACCCCTTGCTGGAGCCAGCGACCTTGGGTCCAAGCTAGTGAGATTTTGCTTAAACCAGATGAGCCCGTGCTTAAGCTGGCGACCTCAGGATCTCGAACCTGGGTTTTCTGCATCCCAGTCCGACGCTCTATCCACTACGCCACCGCCTGGTCAGGCTTCCTTTTCTTATTATTTAGCTAAAACCTCTGGAACAATGTTGAATGGATATGGCAAGGGCAGACACCGTTAGGGGAAAACGTACAGTCTTTCATCATTAAGTATGATGAAAGCTATGAGTTTTTTGAAAATGCCTTTATCAGAATGAACAAGTTCCCTCTATTCCAGATTTGAATGTGTTTATTATAAGAAGGTGTTGAATATTGTAAAAGTTCATTTCTGTAGCTATTAAAATGATCATGTAGTTTAATTCTTTATTCTATCAGTACGGTGATCAATTTTTGTATGTTGAACCAATTTTGCATTTCTGACATAAATGCTAGTTGCTCATGGTATGTAACCCTTTTAATATGTTGCTGAATACAGTTTGCTATTATTTTGTTGAGGATCTTTGCATCTATGGTCATAAGAGATATATAAGTTTGTAGTTTTCTTGTGATGTCTTTGTTTGATTTGGGAATCAGAGCCATGCTGGCATCAGAAGGTGAATTGGGAAGTATTTCCTCCACTTGTATTGTAGGGGATTAGTGTTAATTCTTCTATAAAGATTTGGCAAAATTAATCAATGAATTTTTTATACTATTCCTTCCCAAATAGATTTTCAGTATTGTAAACACTAAAATCTAAAAGATAAAATTAAAAATATATGTAAAAACTACTCTTTAAGATTTTACCAATTCATACTTCTTTCCATAATATACAATAAAAATGCCCATTCTTGCCAATGCTAAATTTTAGTATTTTTTTCCAAAATCTTGGATGTAATGAGTATGCCACCTACATTTAAAACTGCAGTTTCACAGTGAAATTGATCTCTTATAAATTAGCCATTTGCATTTCTCCTTTGTGAATAGCTTACTTAACATTTTTTCTATTTTTTAAATTTTAGTTATTCATAAAGTGCTTTTTATAACCAAGGTCCATGAGTTTAGTACCTATGTTTTCTTCTATGTAATTTATTGTTTCAGGTCTTATATTTAAGTCTTTGATCCATTTTGAATTAATTTTAGTACAAGGAGACAACCTGTAATCGAGTTTCATTCTTTTGCATGTGGCTTTCCAGTTTTCCCAGCACCATTTGTTGAAGAGGCTTTCTTTTCTTCATTGTGTGTTGTTGGCCCTTTTATCGAAAATTATTTGAACATATATATGTGGTTTTATTTCTGAGTTTTCTATTCTGTTCCATTGGTCTGAGTGTCTATCTTTCTGCCAATATCATGCTGTTTTGATTATCATGGCTCTATAATATAATTTGACGTCAGGTATGTAATGCCCCAGCTTCGTTCTTTTTCCTTAGGATTGCTTTGGCTATTCAGGGTTTTTTATAGTTCCATATAAATCTGATGATTTTTTTGCTTCATTTTATTAAAAAATTACATTGGAATTTTGATAGGAATTGCATTAAATTTGTATATTGCTTTGGGTAATATAGTCATTTTGACTATACTCATTCTTCCTATGCAAGAACAAGGAATATTTTTTCATTTCATTGTATCTTTTCTGATTTTTCTTAAAAATGCCTTGTAGTTTTCATTATATAGATCCTTTACATTCTTTGTTATGTTTATTCCTAGGTATTTTATTTTTTTTGTTGCAACCATAAAGGGGATTATTTTTTTGAATTTGTTTTCTGATGTTTTATTGTTGGCATATGGGAAGGCAATGGACTTTTGTATATTAATTTTGTATCCTATGACCTTACAGTATTGGTTTATTGTTTCTAGTAGGCTTTTTGTGGAGTCTTTGGGGTTTTTGATTTATAGGATCATATCACCTGAAAAAAGTGAAACCTTTACTTCTTCTTTTCCAATATGAATGCCTTTTATTTCTTTTTCTTATCTGATTGCTCTGGCTAGAACTTCCAGCACTACATTGAATAAGACTGGAGAGTCTGGACAACCTTGTCTTGTTCATAATTTTAGGGGAAAGTCCTCAGTTTTATGCCATTTAATATGATGTTAGCTGATGGTTTATCATAAATGGCCTTTATTATGTTGAGATATTTTTCTTCTATACCCATTTTGTTGAGTGTTTTAAATATAAAATTGTGTTGTATTTTATCAAATGCATTTTCTGCATCTATTGATAGGATCATATGGTTTTGTCCTTTGTTTTGTTGATATGGTGTATTACGTTAACAGTTTTATATATCTTGAACCAACCTTGTGATTCTGGTATGAACCCCACTTGATCATGTTGTATTATTTTTTTAATATGTTGTTGTATTCGATTTGCTAGTATTTTGTTTAGTATTTTAGCATCTGTATTCATTAGTGATATTGGTCTGTAGTTTTCTTTTTTTGTGCCATCCTTGCCAGGTTTTGGTATGAGGGTTATGTTGACCTCATAAAATGTGTTCGGAAGTATTTCTTCTTCTTCAATTTTTGGGAGCTTTTGAGTAGAATAGGAACCAAATATTCTTTGAATGTTTGGTAGAATTCACTAGTATAGCTATCTGGTCATGGACTTTTATTTTTAGGAAGGTTAATGATAGTTGTTTCTATTTCCTCACTGCTTATGGGTCTATTTAGGCTTTCTGCTTCATCATGATTCAGACTAGGAAGATTGTATTGTTCTAGGAATTTATCCATTTCTTCTAGATTGTTAAATTTGGTGGCATATAGTTTTTATAGTACTCTACAATAAATTCTTTGTATATTTATGATATCTGTGGTAATTTCTCCTCTTTTATTTTGGATTTTGTTTATTTGAGTCCTTTCTCCTTTTTCCTTAGTGAGTCTTGTCAAGGTTTTGTCAATTTTGTTGATCTTTTCAAAGAACCAGCTTCTTGTTTTATTAATTTTTTTATAGTTGTTCTGTTCTATATTTTGTTTATTTCTGATCTGATTTTCATTATTTCCTTTCTTTTGCTGGTTTTGGGTTGCCTTTTTTCTTCTTTTCTAGTTCCTTAAGATGTGAAGTTAAATGTTTTACTTGGGCTCTCTCTTGCTTGTTCAAATAGGTCTGTAGTGATATGAACTTCCCTCTTATTACTGCTTTTGCTGCATCCCAGAGATTCTGATATGTCGTATTGTTATTTTCATTTGTCTGTATATAACTTTTGATCTCTGCTTTTATTTCTTCTTTGACCCACTCATTTTTTAAAAGTATGTTGTTTAGTTTTCACACTTTTGTGGGTTTATTTCCCTCTTCTTTGCAGTTGAATTCTAGTTTCAAGGCTTTATGATTGGAGAAAATGCTTGGTATGATATCAATCTTTCTGAATTTGTTGATGTTATTTTTGTGGCCCAACATATGGTCAATTCTTGAGAATGTTCCATGTACACTAGAGAAAAATGTATACTCTGGCACTTTGGGATGAAATGTCCTGTAGATGTCTATCATATCTAATTGTTCTGGTGTTTCATTTAAGGCCAATATTTTTTTATTGATTTCCTGTTTGGATGAACAATCTAGAGCCATCAGTGGTGTATTGAGGTCTCCAAGTAAGATAGTATTTTTGTCAGTTTTTGTTTTTAGGTCAGTCAGTAGCTGTCTTATATATTTTGGTGCTCCTTGGTTTAGTGCATATATATTAAGAAGTGTTATATCTTCTTTTATCTTTTTCTTTTTTTTTTTCTTTACAGGGACAGAGAGAGAGTCAGAGAAAGGGATAGACAGGGACAGACAGAAAGGAACAGAGAGAGAGATGAGAAGAATCAATCATCAGTTTTTTGTTGCGACATCTTAGTTGTTCCTTGATTGCTTTCTCATATGTGCCTTGACCGCGGGCCTTCAGCTGACCAAGCAACCGCTTGCTCGAGCCAGCAACCTTGGCTTCAAGCTGGTGATCTTTTGCTCGAGCCAGATGAGCCCACACTCAAGCTGACAACCTCAGGGTTTCGAACGTGGGTCCTCCGTGTCCCAGTTCGATGCTCTATCCACTGCGTCACCACCTGGTCAGGCAAGAAGTGTTATGCCTTCTTGATTCAATGTCCCCTTTATTATTATGGAATGATCGTTTTAGTCTCTGATTACCTTTGCTGTCTTGTAGTAAGCATTGTTATATATGAGTATTGCTACACCTGCTTTTTTTTATGTTATTTGCTTTGAGTATTGTTTTCTAGCCTTCCACTTTGAATTTGTTTTTATTCTTTTTTTTTTTTTTTTTTTTTTTTACAGGGAGAGAGAAGGAGTCAGAGAGAGGGATAGATAGGGACAGATAGGAACTGAGAGAAGTGAGAAGCATAAATCATTAGTTTTTCGTTGCTGTTGCAACACCTTAGTTGTTCATTGATTGCTTTCTCACATGTACCTTGACCGCGGGCCTTCAGCAGACCGAGCAACTTCTTGCTGGAGCCAGTGGCCTTGGGTCGAAGCCAACGAGCTTTTTTTGCTCAAGCCAGATGGGCCCGTGCTTAAGCTGGCGAGCATGGGGTCTCGAACCTTGGTCTTCAGCATCCCAGTCCGACACTTTATCCACTGCACCATCACCTGATCAGGCTGTTTTTATTCTTGTAACTTAGATGTGTTTTTGTAGGCAGCATACAATTGGATTTTCTTTTATAATCCATTCTGCAACCTGTGTCTTTTTATTGGTGAGGTCAATCCATTTACATTTAGTGTAATTATTGACATTTGAGTTTCCTATTGCCATTTTATATATTGCTTTCTGATAATTTTGTATCTTGTTTGATTTTTCTCCTTTGTTTTTCTATCATTTGTTTTTATTTGGTTGTAATTCATACTCCTTTTGTCTGTTGCTTCTTTTTTCAAGCCATGTGCTTCTGTGGTGGTTTTTTCAGGGGTGGTTACCTTTAAGCAATGGAAAGGATACCTATCATGTTCATTGTAGTACATTATCTCATGAGTGCTTCTGTACTCCATTCTCTTTTGCTACTGTTTATCTTTGTCCTCTCCTTTTTTCTGTTTTTGTTATCACAGATTAAATTTGATTTCATTGTGTTCTTAATGGAGATTTTACTTTTAGTTTTGCTTTGTTTTGTTCTTGTATCTGGATGGAATCCCCCTTTAGTATTTACTGAAGTGGGGGTTTTCTGGTGATAAATTCCCTCATCTTTTCTGTATCTGTGAATGTTTTTATTTCTTCTTTGTATTTGAAGGACAGCTTTGATGGGTATAGTATTCTTGGCTGGAAGTACCTCTCTTTCAGAACTTTAAATATTGGGTCCACTCTCTTCTAGCTTGTAGAGTTTCTGCTGAGAAACTTGATGATAATCTAATGGGCCTTCCTTATATGTTGTATTCTTCTTTTCCCTGGCTTCCTTGAGATTTTTTTCTTTGTTATTGGTTTGTGCCAATTTCATTATTATGTGCCTTGGAGTAGGCTTGTTAGGGTTAAAATAACTCGGTGTTCTGTTTGCTTCTTGAATTTGAGGCTTTAGTTCTTTCCACAGGCTTGGGAAGTTCTCATCTATTATTTGTTTGAATATGTTCTCCATTCCATTTTCTCTCTCTTCTTTTTCTGATATTCCCATTATTCTTATGTTTCTCTTTTTGATGGAGTCAGACAACTGCTGTAGGGATTTCTCATTTTTTTTTTAATTTGTGAATCTGTCTTCTCTTCTCTCTGTAGTGCCTCTAGTTGCCGGTCTTCTATGTCACTATTTTTCGCCTCTATCTGGGCTGTTCTATTAGCTAAGCTTGTTATCTCATTTTTCAGTTCATGAACTGAGGTTTTCATCTCTGTTTGATTCGTTTTAATAATTTCAATTTCCTTGGTGATGTATTATTTTTGTTTGTTTAATTGTTTTTTGAGCTCTCTAAATTGCCTTTCTGTGCTTTCTTATATATCCCTGAGTATTTTTAGGATTTCAATTTTAAATTCTCTTTTATTTAACTTCAAGGTCTCCAAGCTATTGAAATTTTTTCTACAGATTTTTTCTCATCAATCTGAGCTACATTCTGTCTTTTGTATCCATAATATTCTATTTCTTTTTCCTTAATGGTATCTAAATGTGGTATTGTTAATAACACTAAGAGGAGTTGATAAAGAATTAGAAAATAAAGATAAAGAAATCAAAAAGTAAAAAATTAAAAAAAATTTTTTTGAGAAAATACAGTGAAAAACAAAATTATATTGTGCTAAATGGAACAAAAACTAAATAAAATGGTGGGCTCGAGTTTGGGAGAAGTAACAAAGAGGCAAAAAATGATGTAAAACCCCACAAAATGCTACAAAAAATTTGGATCAAGAATAAAATAATTTGTTTGTAAATGATGGTTGAATAAGAGATATAGTGAAAGAGAAAAGAAGAAAAAGGAAAAAATACACTGAAGGATGCAATTTCTATTATATTAAGTGGAACAGAAACTACATAGAATGGAGAGCCAGAGTTGGTGGGAATGCTAATGAGATAAACAGAGAAGTAAAAAGCACACAAAATGCCACAAAGAAAAAATTTGAATTCAAAATAAAATAATTTGTTTGTGATTGAGGATCGAGTGAGAGAAAAAGTGAATGAGAAAAGAAGAAACCAAAAGAGAGGAAGAAGAAAAAAAAGAAAAGAAAAGAAAAGGAGAGAGTTAAGATTTTTAGAATTTTCCCTCATAGAGAGAAAGGAAAAGAATGAAAAATATAACACCTATGGGTAATGAAGTTTAAAATGAAAAGAAAAGAATAAAATGGGAAGAAGATAAAAGGACCAAGGTGGAAGAACAAAAGATACAAAAAGAAAAAGAAAAAAATCAAAAAAGTTATAAAGACTGTGGATTTTTTCTGGTTTTGAGAGGTTATCTTCTTCCTTTTTCTTATTTCTTTTTCTTTTTGGCTGGTGGTACTGTACACCAGGTTCTGCCCCTGTGGCACTTTTAGGTAGAGATTTGCTGTTGATGTGTCACTATGGTGATGACATAAACTAGGCCTCAGTCCCATTGGTAGGCAGGGCTTATTAGCGTTTGTAGGCTTCGACAATGGGAAAGTCTGTTTTCCTGGAGCCTCTCCCTCAGTCTCTTCTTCCTGAACCTGCAGCCTGGGGATCCAGGTGTGAAGTTTCCACTGCCACTGCCTGAAATGCAAGAGGCTCTAAGAGCTGCCCTAACCCTCCTCTGTCCCCACTCAATGCAGGGTTCTGGGTAAGACCTTTCCAGCCCTAGCTGCCAGCATAATCAGGCAGGGCTGGGAGCCGATTTCTCCTCAGGTGTCTTTCTTTGAGCCTCCAGGTATATCTAATATGCCTCAGAGCTTCACAGGACTACTCTCCCCAGGCTTTTTGCACTTTGTAACCTGTATTGGCTGGCAGAAAGATTTTCCAGTCACTGCCTGCAGAACAAGAGGTCTTAAAAGCTGTCAAGTCCCTCTTTCAGGTTCTTTTGTAGCACAGTCCTGGTTATAAAAGCTCTGCTGACCAGAGCCACCAGCTTAAGCAGGCAGAGGGGTGAGCTGACTTCTGGTCAGGCTCCTTTCTAAGGTTCCCTGGGTATGTCTAGTTAAATTTGCCTTAGTGGTCCACGGGTCAGCTCTTTACAGGTTTCTTCCTTGTTTGGAAGCCTACAGCTCAGCTTGCCCAACTTCTGCAGTATTCTCTGAGGTCTGTTTTATAGAAATGTGTTTTTTACCCTGTATTGGCTAGCAGGAAGTTACTCCAGCCACTGCCTACTGAGCTAGAAGCCCTAAGAATTATCAAGTCCCTCCTCTGGGTTCTCTTAATTCATGGACCTGAGAAAGAAGACCTTGTCAACCAGAGCCACTGCCAGCATAAGCCAGCCGGGCAGTGAGCAGACTGCGGGTTAGGGTCCTTTCAGCGATCTGTGGGTCTGCTCTCCATAGGCTGTCTGCAATCTGCCTGCACACCCTTCCCCAAGCACTTCCGTAGTTTCCTTCCTGAGGAATTTGCTTTGTTATTCTATATGGCTGGGGGAGGTGCCCCGCCCAGAGAGGTCCAGGCATAGGGAAGCCAGCTTTTGTGCACTCCTGTGCACTGTTGTTCGGGGAGCAGGGATTATACAGAGGCTCTGGCTGCAGCCCACGCAGATGACTACTCCAACCCAGTCCCTCCATCCACGAATGCGAGCACCCACGCCTGAGGCACTAGGAGGAACCACTCGTACACTGCCCGTACTCACTGATCCAAAGACCTGGGGTAAATAAAGTCCACTCTGCAGGTAACCCACTCACCCACCTCTGCTGGGGTTTGCTGCTGATGTTAGCTCCCTGTAGATTGAGCCATGGGCACACTTTTTTCTTGGCTTGAACATCTCTTAGCCTTCCTTTCCTTTCAGTTCCAAGTGAAAAAAAGTTTCCTCGGGTCAGTGAGGGAGGCAGAATACTCCATTCTCCATCCTATTTCCTTCAGAGTGGTTTTTTCAGCCACCTTTTCACCCAGTTGTACCTTTGTTTGATGTATGTGTATTTCAGATGCTCCTGGGATTGTTTTTTTGTCTCTAGTTGTTTAATTTGTTGAAATTTCAGGGAGAGATATTGGGAGCCCTCTTCATGGTGCCATTTCTCTCGATAAATCTTCTTTCTTTCTCCATTACTCTTAACATATATTTGATTTTCTAAGTCTATAATCTATTTATATCAACCCTATATATTTTATCTCATTATGTTTTTTCAGGAGCAAAGTTAAAAAATTAAATTTTTGCTTTACTAATTAATATTTATAAAATGACATTTATGTTTATAGCTCCTTTGCAGATTTTACTGTGATAATTATGTTTTTATTGCTACATGAAAGAGACCTATACTTATGATACTTTCAATTGCCTGTAAACAATTAAGCTCCATATGTGTGACTGAGATTGGAGTTGCTCTTCCGTTTTCCTGGAGAGCTGGGAAGCAGGGTCATCTCTCCTCTCCTTCCTCCAAGTCCCCAATTCACACTCACATCTGCTGTTTTCTGCAGCCAGTTTTGGGACACACCCTCAAAAAGCTCTACCGGGACCCATATAACAGGGCTGATTTCACTTCCACAGAGCTGTCATTGCATTCAGTCCCACTGTTCTACCAGATATCAAGATTTGATTCTGATCTGAGTTATTGCACAGAAGCCAAATATTGTTTCCACTTACATAATATATACTGCTCACAAAAATAAAGGGATATTTCAAAACAAACATGAAGCTATAAAATATCCCCTAATTTTTGTGAGCAGTGTATTTAGGTCATGGATTCATCTTCAGCAGACCAGGCAGAATACAGTAGTTCAAGTCCACATTTTTCTTTCAACTTGGGATTCACAAGTGAAACAGCTTGGAAGGGACGCTGTTGTTACAGACATCTAGAGCTCCCCAAGTCCTCAGCCAGCTGCTGATGCCCATGAGGAACTGGGACACTCTTCATAGCTGACCAGTGAGAACCTCCTCATGGCCCTCCTTTTATAAATTACTTTGGGACAAGTAAGACACAAGTGGTACTTGTTAAATTAGTAGAAAATATCTGAGCACATATGTAACTGGTGCTTTCAACTTAACAAAATACGTAATCAGCATATACAGAAATTATTTTTAGTTTCAAATCCCATCTCTGAATGAAGTTTATCATTCTGTTATTCCATCTTTATAATCCTCCTCTCCATCTCATATTTTTCCTACCTCACTATTTCTGGAACTTCACACATGCTAAGTTGTTTGATGCTGAGTTATCTTGAAGCTTCTGGAAATATGATTCAGCAGTTTCTAATTTTTTTCTCCTTCCATTCTTAGTGAATAGAGTTCAGAGAGCTATTTTCTCTAATTCTTTGAAATTATCCCCTTCTTCTGACTTTTAATGTCATTTCAAAGATCTTATGGTTTGAGGGGGGAAATCAAGGTTAAGAAGAAATAATGCAATTGGAAACCAGTCTAAGTGTGCTGACTTTCCATTTCCTTTATATGTCTCTTCAGAAAAAAACTGTAGGTCTTCTTGAGCCTTCTGATTCTTTTAGTCCTTTACCCAAAAAGGAAGGCCTGCATCTGAAGTCTTGTGACCCATTTAAATCTAGAAGGATCTCTCCCCTGAATATTCTGCTTACATTTTAGATACTTGTTCCAGAAAAACACCACGTGCTGCTATGACTTGTGTGTTATGTTATGACAACTCATCTCATAAATTTTCCTCTCTGTTCTGAGGAGGTATTAGTGGGGTTTCCAGACTCCTTTTTATGAATATTTCTTAGTGCTGCTGTTCTTTTATGAAAGGGAAACTGTAAGTAAGAATTTTGTGCATGCTTTCCACCAATTTGGTGTGCAGTATATTTGGCAGACATTCCTTGAAAATCTTTGGCATTAATGATATTTCCTCATTTTAAGCTTAGAGCATGTTCCTTGTTTTCATCTTTTCCTGGTAATTCCTGTAAACTCTGGGTGGGAGAAGTTAGAAGCCTGGGTCCATGTCATCATCCTATACAGAAGCCCATATTTATTTTTAATTGATAATTAAAATTGACCTTTAAGGTCATTTTGTTCTTGAATTTTTATATAAGCAAATTTTGCCCTAAGACTATTTCTATAGATAAAAAGTTTCTCAGGTCAAATAGATGCTGTCAAAATAATGACTCCAGGAACTGTTAAATGTCATGGGGAACTAACATTTTGCCTCTAGTTAAACCAAAAATCATTCAACTGTATCTAAGCTCCAAAGAAATATTAGCTTGTATGACCTAACCTTGCTGATTGATGACCTGATTAAATTACAGAGTTACTTGGCAAGTTATTGCAGTTTTTAGAAGTTTTTTTGCTACACAAATATCAGTAGAGCTCACAGTTCTCATCTGGAAAGGTGTTATAATATATGCAAAAGCATTTTAATTGAGAGGGTATAAAACCTTGAAAAACAGCATCAAGCCCTCAGGTCAAGAGTTGTCATTCTAGACCCACCGTATGCTTTCATGCAAATGTATGTGAGGGCTGCATCTATTGGGCAAACTAGCTCATGACATGGCTCTTCCATTTATTTTCAACTGTTTTGTTTGTTTATTTGTTTGTTTGAGCGAGTGAGAGAGAGAGAGGCAGAGAGAGAGAGAGAGGGACAGACAGGGACAGAAAGGGAGAGAGATAAGAAGCATCAACTCATAGTTGTGGCACTTTTGTTGTTTATTGATAGCTTCTTTTGTGCCTTGACTGGGGGGTCTCCAGCTGAGCCAGTGACCCCTTGCTCAAGCCAGTGACCTTGGGCTTAAGCCAGCAACCATAGGGTCATATCTATGATCCCATGCTCAAGCTGGCAACTCTACGTTCAAGCTGGTGTGCCTGCGCTCAAGCTAGAGACCTTAGAGTTTCAAACCTGCGTCCTCAGCATCCCAGGTCAATGCTCTATCCACTGCACCACTGCTTGGTCAAGCTATTTTCAACTCTTTTTAAAGACTATATCAAATGCTCAGTACAGTCAGTCAGAGATAAAAATAGTGACATAACAGCAGGAAGTCTTCAGACTTAAGTATTGCAACTAATACAAAGCCAGGTAAGCAATGTAAAGGCTCTAATAATATATTACATATACTATTGTTTTAATTTTGTTAGCAACCTTGTCAGAGAGGATCTAACTTTTTTCTTATGTACAATTCACTCACAGATGAAAAACAATGACACAGGCTAGAGCATATCATAATTTATGAAGGATCAATTAATAGAAGGTGAGGATTAAAAAGATGGAATAACCGTGTCAACCATAGCAATGGTGCCCTAAAAAATGAACAAGACTTTCTTAAATCTGGATTCTTCGAGGGTATTAAGCCCTAGAAAAAATTATTTGAGTGAATACTTTTTCAGTTCCCTAAGTCTGAATATATTGGAGATAAACTAATGTATAACATCCCATGGGTACATTAGAACGTTAGAAATCCTGTTGCAAGAACCCTGATTGAGAAACTCCAGTTAAGATCCAATAATTGGTGAGAGAAGAAAACAATGATTTATAAAGAAATATAAGAGGTAGACTCAAGAGGAATAGCTCTCCTACTGAAATTGGGAAAGAGTGAGAATTTAATATAGTCCCAGATTTTTAATTTGGAAAACTGGGTTTCTAAGGTTAAGGAATATAGGTAAAAGAATGCATTTGTGGAATATTTTATAACTTTATTTTTGGTTTCTTGAATTTGGAATGTCTGTGAGTGATTCAGGTAGAGATAGTATATGAATCAGAATCTCAAGGAAGAAAATCAGAGCTAGTGTATGAGTTAGCTACTGCCACTATAAGGTTGCATAATAAACCAACTTAAATATTTTTAGCCTAATATAAGAATTATTTACTGAAGTCATAATTTTGTGGGTTAGCAGTAGAAATTGGGCGTCTTCTTTTTATTTCTTTTTTTATCCAAGTGAGAGGAGAGGAGATTGAGAGTCAGACTCCCACATATGGCCTGATGGAGATCCACTTGCCAACTCACGTTAGGGCCACTGCTCTGCCCATCTGGGGCAATGTTTGCAACGAGCTATTTTTTAGTGTCTGAGGTGGAGGCTACACAGAGCCATCCTCAGCACCCAGGGCCGATGTGGTTGAATGAATTGAGCCATGGCTGTGGGATGAGAAGAGAGAAAGAGATGGGGGAGGGGTGAAAAGTAGATGGTCACTTCTTGTGTGCCCTGACAGGAATCAAACCCAGGACATCCACATGCCGGGTTGAAACTCTACCACTGACCCAACTGGCCAGGGATAGGGAGTATCTTCTTATCTTAGCTAGGCTCTTCATTTGCCTGTCTTCAAGCTGAATCAGCTGGATTCTTAGCTTCTGGTGGTGTCAGCTGTCCTGCTTTCACATCTTCCGCATGTCTCATACTCTGCACGGTTCTCACATTCCTCCCACAAAGGAGGCTGGGTGTGTTCTTCAGAGGCACTCAGGTGCACAGACAAACAAACCCAACTGTGTAAGAGAACCAATAAATGTACATTCTCTTGACAACTAGTTGAACTGGAACAACATAATTTCCTTTTCATTCTATTGGCCAAAACCCAGAGTGAGATATGGTCAGGACTGCAAAGTGACCAAGTCAAGAGCTTTGTTACAGGAAGAGGTAGAAAATTAATTTCTTTCTTTTGCAATGTATCATTTCATGTAGATGGGATGACCATGCATCCAACTTTGTTCAGATAATTTCTGAACAGAAGTCTCAGGTAATTTCTATTATCCTTAGAGAATTATTAATAGCATCCCTTCTTACTGTAAAAATTATTTCCATGTGAGTGATAAATTACACAGGAACCCTACATTTAGGAGGGTTTGACTAGGAGTTGATGAATTCATTGAAACAGAATACATGAAGTGAGTAAGAGTTTAAGATTAGAGTGCATGAAGAAGGTACCACAGAGCAGGCTATGAACCAGGACAGAATGAATATGAGAAAGACAGGACAGAAGAGATGCACAGAAGATTTCTGAATGACAAGGTTAACACCAGCAAGGTCTGAAAGTATGTCTACTGCATTTGACAAATAGAAGTCTTTGATAAACACAGTGGAACATTTCAGAAGAGTGGTTGTAGTGAATTAAAGTGTTGGCCCTATTTCTTGATCTCACTCTGATTTAACATTAAAACTTTTTACTTGACTATTCTGGGTCTTAGATTTGAAATGATAAGGACTAGATTTTAAGGAATAAGGTCCTTCAAGTGCTGACAATATTCTCGGGGCTTGAATACTAAATACCAACTCCAGACTAAAACCAAATGTTTAAGAATAAAAGCTTATAGCTTACATGTCTTCCCTTTCCATCATTTTTTAGTACTAAGGAAAATGGTCTGATGTGTATTGATTAGGAATTATTCTAATATTATTTTATTATGTCTGTGAATTCCTTTTTCTCTGTGTATCCGATGCCTTTGATTGACACAAATCTCACTAAGACCCACTGCGGTTACATTAACTATTGACCAGGACATTATTTCAAACATTTGGGACACTGTGATACCTCAGCCTGAACAGAAACCTCCTTACTAAACATATTAAACAAGACAGTATTGAGGCTTGTCAAGATATTTTTGACAAGTGTTTCAACTTGATGAAACAAATAAATACCAACTACCCCAGCAGAGAGTTACTTTAAAAATCTATGCTTGACATTGTGTAAAAGTTTCCAGTTACAAACAGATCCAGCCTTAATGGTGGTTAATGACATTAAATTTTCAAAATAACAAAACCCACATTTGAAATTAACAACATAGCTTTTGGTAATTTGAAACTTCAAGGATAACTAATTGGCTAACACATAAAAGGACAGACAATCTGACTAGTATTGACTTTGTAACAAATAAGAAAAAGGGAAAATTGGGAGAAATAGGGACCCAAATTGTTATGTAGTTGAGTCCTTTTCTTGGCTGCTACTTACACTTGACAAACCTGTTTTGTGTGAGTGGACATGATATTACTTTGGGATTCTCAATTTCATTTATTTTATCAATAAAAGAGCATTCTTGTGGAGAAAGGAATAAATCATATAAGTGAAATATAAGAGATTACACTAGGAGCTGAGCTTTTACCTTGACTAATCCAGTAGCTTTAGCCAAATATCTCAATGTCAAAAGCATTATAAGTATTCTGCAAGGTATGTCTGGCGAAGAAAAATCAATAATAAAGTAGATTTGATTAAAATGTTTACTTTTTCCCTCTACCCTTTCCCTTCCAAAGCTAAATAGCCCTTTCTCTTACTTACCTGATCTTTGTTACAGTTATTGACTGGCCTTGTTTCTTGTCACAATGCCATGTATTTCAGAACTAATTTCTAAATCATATAATTTTCTGCCTTTCCAGAATTTCAATATTGAAGTTCACACTCTGATGTTATGCCGTGTGTCTCTGAACTTGTTATCAGACTTCAAAGAAACACCAGAAACCCATTTACACAAATTATTATTATTATTATTATTATTTTTACTTTTCTAAAATGAGAAGTGGGGATGCAGACAAACTTCGCCTGAGCTGGACCAGGATCCACACTGCACGCCTACCAGGGGGCGATGCTCTGCTGCAATCGGAGCAATTCTAGCACCTGAGGCGGAGGCCATTGAGCCATCCTCAGCACCCGGGCCAACTTTAGTCCCATGGAGCCTTGGCTGCGAAAGGGGAAGAGAGAGACAGAGAGAAAGAAGAAGGGGATGGGTGGAGAAGCAGATGGGTGCTTATCCTGTGTGCCCTGGCTGGGAATCGAACCTGGGACTTCCACACACTGGGCCGATTCTCTACCGCTGAGCCAACTGGCCAGAGCCTACACAAATTATTTTTATTCCAACAACTTTACCAATTCCAACAGCTTTATAATTTGTACAGAAGAGAAACCATGGTTAGCAAGATAATCCTGCCTGTTTGCTCAGCTCAGCTATGGTTAAGTCTTTTAAGTTACTTTGCTCATTAAAGGTTCTTAGACTTCATAGTAAATTCGAGTAAACTGGTTATGAGATTTATCTAGCAATTCAGGGCCTTTACATATTCTATTCTTTCTGCTTAGGATGTTCTTCAAACGCTCCCTTTCCCTTGTCCTTTACATAATTATGTTAATTAACCTGATCTGCCTTCAGGGCTAAATGTTTTAGTCCATTTGGTTCTGCTATAAAAAATCATAGATTGGATGGCTCAGGCAACAAACACGTCTATATGTCTTACAGTTCTGGAGTCCTGGAAGTTCTAGGTTAAGGTGCCGGAAGGCACTGTGTCTGGTGAGGGTACTCTTCCTGGTTTGCAGGTGGCCTTCTTTTCATTGTAACCTCATGGTGGAGAGCACAGAGGAAGGAAGTTCTCCAGTGTCTCTTCTTATAAAGGCACTAATCTCATGAAGAGGGCTCCACCTTCAAGACCTAGTTACTTCTCAAACCCTCATCTCAAATATGCCCATATTAGTGATTAGGGTTTCAATTTAAGAATTTGTAGCAGTGAGTGAGGCGAGGGAAGACACAACCGTTCAGTCCATAACTGAGCTTTCAGAGTCACTTATAAGGACATATTTGCCTGAGCCTTCAGTATTAGGAAAATTTCCCAGATGATCTTTTACATCTAATATCAAGCATTCATCACAGAAAATATCTTTTTTTTTTTAAGAATAACTGCTTTTTCGACTGGATTGAGAACTCCAGGATACCAGAACTGGGAATCATAATGTTTAGTTCTGTATTCCCAGCATCTTGTAGCACTGAAAAATATTTGTCATTGTACTAATGGTTTACTTGCTATTTTAAGAATTGGTGATCTCATTGATGGATTACGGCACAAACTGCCTTACATTTCTGCCTACCTCTCTCAAATCCGTATTGTCCGCACTTGACTGATCTGTTCTCCTAAAGCACTTTTTATCACGTTGCATTCCAGCGCAGCCGCTCTATCACCGTTGTTTATGAAGAAAAAGCAAAATGATACTCCATAGAGTAACATTCAAAACCTTCCATTTAAAAAAATTATTAGTTTGGAGAGCAAATATATCTATTACTGTTCTCATGGACTAAGAACCTGAAATCCCCAACTGGGAGCCGATATTCTCAAGTGACAGGTTTTGATTACTTAGCAGATTGTTAGTTTCTTCTCTATATTGTGAAATTCTTAAAGAAATTTTATTGGTATTCTATTTATATTGAACTTTCGATATAAAGTGATAGCCTCTCATAAACCCTGTAACTTGAAGAACCCATCATGGCTTCATTAGAAGACACATATAATTTCTTTTTTGGGGGGAATAAATTTTAATATTCAGATATATTATTTAAGACTTAATCTCTTACTGCATTACATTCTATATTTGATAATTTCTGTAAAATCTCTTGATATATAAACAGAATATCTCTGATAAAGAACAATCACCCTGAACTAAACTAAAAAATTCATCGCAGGATTTACCATATTTTTCACTCCATAAGATGCACGTGACCATAAGACACACCTAGGGTTTTAAGGACGAAAATAAGAAAAAAATCTGAACCAAATGATGTATTAAAATGTTTAATAAAATACCATATTTTTCGCTCCATAAGATGCAGGGCATTTCCCCCTCCACTTTTTTTTGGGGAAAAATGCATCTTATAGAGTGAAAAATATGGTAACTTAAATAAATCAATTACTTCTTTGAATCTCCTGATGAAGATTTAGGAAAAATATCTGCCTGTAAAATGATTAATATAGAAAAGTATAAATAAAACACAGTATCAAGTTTATTGTAATTTATCTGGAGAAAATATGTGTTAGCAGAAAAAAAGTCTTCTTCATGGACACAATGGAACTAAAAGTCAGAATTTGTCAAGTACCTTTATTTAAAAGGGTATTGCTTCCATATATGATAGATATTTTAAAAAACCCAACCAAATAGCATTTTAACCAAATAGTATTTCATGACCACCAAATAGTATTTTAATCACAAATACCTTTTCATTTCAGACTCTTAAGGTTAGGTGAAAAAATACAAAGATCTGAGTATTCCACTATGGAATATATATATTCCCAAGAATTGCCATTATGCTTTATTTTTATACATGACTGGTGAATTTGTTTAGAATGAGTAAGCCTTTTCTGCCTGTTCTACACTCGGTCTAAGCATCTTCTGTAGCTTGAAAAACCCATCATGGCTATATTAAAAGGCACAACCTTTATCCCTGTCCAACCTCTATCCTCAAGGAATGCTGGACTGGGGAGCTCTTGAATAGCCTATCAGGCTCTGTCTCACTTTACATATTTTCTTTTTTGGTACTCTACAAATATGTGCTTGTCAGAGTTAACATGTGCCTGACTTTAAAATCTTTAACTGTTCAATCAACCATTACCTTTTAATATTTAACTTTTCAAGCATTCATTTTTCGTTCTTATGGAGAATTTTCTGGTTAATTGGTAACAGAGGTTCTGGTTTACTTGAGGTATGTCTCAGTGAAACTAAACCATGGGCATTCTCCAGCCATGCTAAGCTCTGTGAAATGCGAACTCCTTTGAGATGAAAATTGTGTGCTTCTTCAAGTTTTACCATTTTGTGTATCTTTTCACAGCATCTTCCACTAGGAAACTCAGCCTCATCTGTGATTATAAAAAAGAAAAGAAAATTTTCCTGGGAGTTATTTTACCATTTTTATTTTATGTCAAAGCTCCTGTTGAGAATGCTGTTTTAAAACCCATTCTTCTCTGCCTGACCAGGCAGAGTGGATATAGTATCAGCCTGGGACACTGAGGACCCAAGTTTAAGACCCTGAGGTCACCAGTTTGAGCGCAGGCTCATCTGCCTTGAGTCGGGGCTCACCAACTTGAGCGTGGGGTTACTGGCTTGAGCATGGGATCATAGACATAACCCCATGGTTGCTGGCTTGAGCTCAAAGGTCACTGGTTTGAAGTCCAAGGTCGCTGGTTTGAGCAAGGGAGCGGTCACAGTCTCAGCTGGAGCCCCCTGATCAAGGTATATATGAGAAAGTGATCAATGAACAACTAAGGTGCAGCAATTATGAGTTGATGCTGCTCATCTCTCTTTCTTTCTGTCTTTCTGTCCTTCCTCTCTTTCTCTCACTCTCTTACTGAACACACACAATAAAACAAAAACTCCCACAATATTCTCCATGTATTTAGATATCTTCAGGGCAGTTATTTAAATTTTAGTACTAAAATTATGTGTTCATTTTTAGTACTAAAATTATGTGAAATATTGGAAATAGTTTATTCTTTTGTGTTAGAAATTATATTTGCTAGTATATTTCTGATTTGTTCATTAATTACATGAGAGAACTTTCAGATATTTAGTTACGACTATCCTCAACTTGGCCATTTCTGTATGCTTTTGAGAGCTGTTATATGACTGATTGTCACAACAGGAAAAATTAAATTAGATTAAGAACTAGTTCTAAAATTGTACTCAATTGAGGTTATTCTTTGATAACTGTCTGTATAAGAGAATGTCTTAATCTTAGTTGTTAGTTCTTTAGACAAACATAAAAATATTTAATGCCTATTTTATATTATGCACATTTTATAATATTTTACTTACAGTTGTTAGTTAACATATTTACAATAGATATAAATTAAATAATAAATATATAAATGCATATATGTGTATTATATATATATATAAACTATAATTGGTATTTTAGCTAAATTATATAAAGAGAAGGTTTGCTCTGAATTCTATATTAGTGAAATAGTTCATTTCATATAAACATTTTAAGATAATAATCAAATAATCTATAAACCATAAAATCTAAAAATTAAATAAAATCTGTTTAAAGAAAATCCATAGTTTAAAGTCAGGCAAGAGAGAGAATTGCTTAGGGGAGGGCCAATTCATTTCTAATAATTCTAGTGAGACACTCACCAGATTAGATTATGAAAGCAGATTTGGAAGAAAATATTTTCTTCCCTCTTACAATGGGAAAATAAATTCTTGAATGTACTGAAAAAATTAAATCCACTTCAAAGTACTGAAATACTGTTTATATGAATGACCTATGATGACATATATCTCTGCTTTAACATTTATTCTTAACTAAAATTAAAGCACCATAAAATATTTGTGAAGAACAGTAAGGGATTTAAAAGACATACCTTAACTGTATCTGCATTACAAATTTCCCAAGTGATATTTCCAATTCTTGAATAATTTTTCAGTTTGATTACCATATCAATACATCGCATTGTGAAAAGATAAATGGTTTGCATCCAGAACAGAAATTAAAATTACCTCTAAAAATAAACAAAATGTTTCAATTTATGTATAAAGCAACACTTAAAATCACCTTTGTATAAGACATATCATCTAAGATACCTATCTTTTCATGTAAAGTATTTACTCTGTACATTTTATCACTCTGAGAAAACATCGGAATTATTCAGACATGTAGTTATTATATGAAACTACCAAGGATAATTTGTATTTATGGTTATGGTATTTATTACCTTAAGCAGAGAAATAGATATTTTTCCCAACTATCTTTTAAGGTAGGGAAAACAGTAGTGATGAGAACACAGTGTTGTCTTATGAAACACAACTTTTTTGAAATTTTACATCTACTTATATAAAGTACTCCATCAAACCTTGAAGTTTGAGAAAGATAATGACATAGAAACTTTTTCATGGTAAGCTTCTGATCTGTGAAATATTTAGACATTGTACCCAATATAAAACTTTATGGTTATAAAGTGTTTCATATTCTCTGACTACAAAAATATTAAAAATTTCCTAGACTATTATTTGAAATCAGAAATTTTCATGGAGTTATGTTATAGCATAATAGGCAGTATATGCAGATGAAATGATTACAGTAATTTTTTGTAATTATCTTTCTGAATGCTGTATAGTTTGAGTTCAGTTCAGCAGACCAACATCAGCCATAAATTGACATCCTTCTAGCCACTTAAGCAGTTTCAAGCCTTGTAAATATTGGCAAGTTTAGTGAGAGGGACATTTTCTAGAAAATTTCTAGGCTAATGACTTCAGTGGAATTGTTAAATGTTCACAGGTTGTGTGAGAGAAACTTTAAATACAGAAATATAAAATTTAAATAGAAAACTACACGTTAAGTATGAAAGATCATATGAGTAAATTATATTCTCCTTTCAGTACTCTTATTGTATGACCACAATTATTTATTTGCACCAAGGAAGTGAATAAATGTGTATAAGTTACAAAAAACATAATCAGTTATTAGAAAACATTGTAAAACTGAGAAATCTCAAAAGTAGGTAATGAAATCAAAAGCATTTCATTGTTGTCTTTCCAACTTTCAATATCTCACAAAAATGCAACAACTTAATCATGAATAAAAATTTAAAATGCCTTTCATTGGTTATTTTGGCAGACAAAAAAAGATGGTTTTACTTTTATTTATATTTAATTATTTCCTTGAATATTATTTTGTGTGTAGACAAGTTACATTTTCTCCTTAGTTAATTGCCTGTTTATTAATTATTATGTGGAATTATTTTTAGTTTGAACCAACCATTTATATTTCAAATGTGTTTCTCTTTTTATAATATTTTAGTAATTTTGTTTTACTTATGTATTTTTTTCCTGTGGTTAAATTTTAGTATATTGAACTTTGGAGTTTGTAGTATTTGTCAACATTTTTTGGGGGAATGAAGGGATTGTTCTTTGTGTGAACATATAGCTCAGACAGCCATTCTTCACACTTATAAATTGGTTAATATTCATTTGCATTTATTTTAGTTTTCCAGTGTCTTTATTATTTAACAACAGTTTTAAGTTTACAGTATTGAGAAGGATGTACAGAGATTTCTAATATACCCTTTGCCCCTACACACACATACCCTCTCCCATTACCTACAGTTTTACTTATTTAGTTATTTTTTACTTTAGGATTAATCTACATTGACCCATCATAATCCTCCAAAGTCTAGGGTGTACCTTAGGGTTCACTCTTCTCCATTCTATGAGTTTGGACAAAGTTTAATAACATATATCCACCATTGTAATATCATATAGAGTAATTTTACTGTCCTAAATATTCTCTGTGATCTGTCTCTTTATACCTCCCCATGCCCCAACCCCAGGCAGCCACTGATCAAAATTGTCCCCATGGTTTTACCTTTTGCAAAATATCATATAGTTGGAATAATACAGTATAGAGTTTTTCATTCTGACTTCTTTCACTTAGCCGTATGCATTTCAGATTCTTCCATGTTTCTTCATGATAGATCATTTTTAAACATTGAATAATATTGCCCTGTCTTGATATACCAAAGTTTATTTATCTGTTCGCTACTGAAGGCCATCTGAATTGCTTCTATGTTTTGAAAATTATATAAAAAAAGCTATTATAAGCATTCATGTGCAGGTTGTTGTGTGGATATGGGTTTATAACTCCACTGAGTAAATAACAAGAAGTTCAATTGCTGGATTGCATAGTAAAAGTATGTTTAATTTTGTAAGAGTCTGCTAAACTATTATCCAAAGTGGTTGTACCATTGTTCATTTCTGCCATCAATGTATGAGAGTCCCTGTTCCATGTCTTTGTCAGTGTTCTGCGTATTGATCACTCTAATTAGCTGTATAGTGGTATCTTGCTGTTGTTTTAATTTTCATTTCCCTAATGATATAGAGCATCTTCTCATAAGCTTATTTGACATTTTTGTAAAGTTGTTTTCTCATTGAGTTTTAGGAGTTCTATGTATATTTTGGATAATAGTCCTTTATCATATGTATCATTTGCAATTATTTTTCAGACTTTATGTCTTCTCCCAACATTATCTTTTGTGAAGCTGAAGTGTTTAATTTTAATAACGTATAAGTTATCTCTTATTTTTTTCAAGGACCACATCTGGTGTTGTATATTCAAAGCCATCATCATGTGCAAGGTCATCTTAAATTTTCTTCTATATGTTATCTTCTGGGTGTTTTATTGTTTTGCATTTTAATTTAAGTCTGTAATCCATTTTGAGTTAATATTTGTAAAGTGTGTAAGATCTGTGTCTAGATCCATTTTTGAGTTAATATTTGTAAAGTGTGTAAGATCTGTGTCTAGATCCATTTTTGGATGTCCAGTTGATCTAGCAGTATTATATATATATTTGAAGAGACTGGGTTATTTATAATTTTTAATATTTATTTGTTTAAAGCAGTATGCTCTATTATTACAAATAAACACAAATTTCACTTCTTAGTGTCCACAGCTGCTTTCTGGGTTATAGTTTGACAAACATCCTTAGTTTAATTCACACTAGGGAGTCAAGTAAAAAGGTATCATTTCTTCCTTTTATAACTGTGAAGATTCATCTTCAGGAAGACCACTCCACAAGCACAAAGTTTTTAAATACCGATGATGTTACCAGAATGTGAGTTCTTACTTCTGAAATATTCTCATTTACCTTATTTCCAGAACAATTAAGAACTATTGAGTACTAAATTGAGTACACATAAAGGATTCAATTTAGTTATACTCATAAAGCTTGAGGTGTAGAATTTGTATTAGAACAAATACTCATCCCTGGCGAATGGTACAGCCTGCTAAAGGATATGTAGTCTATGAAGACTTGGCAAATTCAGGTGAAATTTGGGCTGTTTTTCTTGAGTTTATTAGAAATATGATGAGAGTCTGCTGAGATTATATCTATTGTTTCCCTCTCCACTAATTTTATGGTAAAACAGATAACACTCTCCAAAAGACCAGCAAAACATTTTAGTAATTATGAAATCTTTGACAGGAAATTAGGAGACTTGGGGATACATGTGTTGTCACCATTATTTCTTCCTCTTATCTACACTTGCAGGGATGGAGGAACAGGAAAGGTAAACAGCTGGCTTTAAACATGATTTACACTAATAGAGTTTGGATTTCTGAAAAGGGGCTTCATAAGCTGAAATGCTCAATTGGGTTCCTGTGTAGAAATACATTATAGCTCAGAATATTAGAAACAGCTTTGTTTGTCCTGAAACAAACTGATCTTATCAAGAGAACATCAACCTGACTGTAAAGCTGGTCATTAGAAAAAATAGGTCTGCTCTGGAAAGGAAAATAACAATTTGAAAATGAAACACAAAAAGTAATTAGTGAAAGAACAAGGAAGAGTAATGTGTCAGAGAATGGAAATTAAACAAAGTTATTCTCATATTTTAGCATGTGGAAGTACGTATGATCTTATATTTATTACCAAGATTTAAAGAGATAAGATATAATATTACAATATAATAATGGAAATATATGCCCTGTTCAATGGAAATAGACCAGTCATGAGTCACAGTAGAGTGAATGTACAGGTTCTTAGATCTCTGTGAACCTCTAAAGTGGAAATAGCATGGGGAAGAATATTTGGGTGATAAAGAGATGAATAGATAGTTATTTCTAGGATATGATGGCTTTCCTGCTGTACTTTAAAATCTCCTGAACAAGAGAGAGATAATTTGAACTCTGAATGATGCCAAGGATTATAACTAATTTTAATGAAAGTAAGTTATACATAAAAGAAAATAAGCTTAATAAAGAGAGGACTTTCTAACAGAGCTAGTCAAAACCAAATGAACTGGGTTATCTGTTACTAGATTTAAATAGAATATTGTGTAAAGAAATAATAGAGTATCAGTATAAATAGTTAAAAAGAAGGACGTATGATTAGATTAGATGAATTTAAAGACTCTTTCAGCCTAGAAAGTCTTGAATTCTGTTATACATGAATCTACTTTCACCAAACTAGTTTCACATGTATCCAATTGTCATTAAAATAAGTTACAAGACAAGAACAAACAAACAAACAACTAAAACCTTTTATTTTATACCAGAAACAGAAATATTGCTTGTTTTGGAACCATGGAAATATCCTGCTATGTGCTTTGGAAGGCTTTCCTCTGACAGTAATGCTTTAGCAGGTATGAATTATGGGGAAAAATCTGAGCCTAAGATTGAATGTTCCTTCCCAAAAATGCAAGGAAATGTTTTTCCTAATTTCACTTTCCAGACTGAATGTAGAGAATAATTACTTGAAAAATATTGCCCAACCTTCACTTAGAACTTTCACAAGTCTGAAAAACAGTCCTCTTCACCACACTCCTTATCTGTTTGAAGCTTTGTGCAACAACTCTTAGTGTCAAAGAAGCTAAGAAACTATGCCATTCCATATTTAGTCATTAGCTATAGTTATGGAATATGCATTCTGCCTCTATTGACCTTGAGTGTTTTGTCAAGTCAATTCTCCTAATAGTAGAACTCCATATCATACCTGGGTATTTTGGTTACCACATACTCCTAAAAGTCAGAATAGTGTACATTGAAAAATACTATATTTTAAGATTCCTTTCAAGTCAGATCAGAAGTTGAAAGAAGGTCGAGAAGCAGCAGCATCACTTGGGGAGGGGGACCTTTCTTCTAGAAGAATGATAAGTCCCCACACTTGACAGTGTAGACTTGGAAAAAGTCTTTAGCTAAGTGAAAAAAGAACAGGTGTTAGACTGAGGCTTAGACTTGAGAATCATTTACCAAAACTGGAGCTATGGTTATACAAAACAATAATCTCAAAATAATTAGGTTCAATAATTTAGTATAAGACTATAGTAGAAATCACTATCAATTCTCTTACATATTTTCTGCTCTTTCTCCAAAAATCTTGTTTTGTCATATTGCTAGAGCAGTGGTTCTTAACCTGGGTTCTATCGAACTCCTAGGGTTAAGAACCACTGGAGTTCGATGAGTCAGTCTCAGCGGTTTGGAGAAGCCTCTGCCATGGAGGCCAGAATAAAGTAATACCGTAATTTGTTGTGAGTTCATGCACTTTGTTGGTTTTGTTCTTTGAGCAAGGTGATGTTCATGCACAGCTCATTTTGTGCATCAGTAATAAAACATATACCTATGTCTTGAATTTGGAAAAAAAAATCATATTTTATTTATCACTAAAGAAGGGTTCCGTGAATGCGCATATGAAACTGGTGGGTTTGGTACCTCAAAAAAGGTTAAGAACCACTGTGCTAGAGTTATCATCCTAAAATTAATATCAGATTACTTTTTCAACTTCTCTTAAAACCCTTTAATCTCTGCTCTGCTCACAGCCTAAGATTAAAACTGTTGAGTGTTGTAGAAAAGACCTTGTACTATTTGATCATTGTTTATCTATTTAGACTATTGTACCATTATTCTTCTCTTTTATAATGTAAAAGGCTTAAAAATCCCAAATATGCCACAACTTCCACATGCTGACTTCTTATCCTCTTTCCAATTTTTATATTTGAATATCTCTTTATACATGTAGATTTAGGTCAGTTATTTCTACCTTTTTAAAGCCTCATGAATACATTCCAAGCTTAGAAAATTATTAGATCCTTCTTTGTCTTACATTCTATCCTGCATGTTATCTGTTAAGACACATGAAAATATTATAATTCATTGGTTATATGTTTGTGTAACCTATTAGACAGTTGGGTGCTTGAAGACAGTATTTATATCCTTAGTACATAGTATTTTTAAGTGTTTTAAGTTTTATTTTATGTCATTTATTTTTCAAAAGAATTTTGAGAACTTGCAAACATAAGAAGACAAGTAGTATGAAAGATAATTAAGGTGAAGAATAACTTCCCTTTTTACAGGGCAGTAGAACAATATCACAAGTAACTCAGTACAGGTATTGATCGACTTACAACCTATGCAACTTATGACCATTCGACTTTACAACCACAATCACTAGCCACAACTATTCCACGTCTAGAGCAGTTTTTGTATGCACCTGTATTTTGTAATTTTGTGTGTTTTGCAAATATTAAACCAGTTGTACTGGTAATGCAGTGTTTTACTTAAACCTGACAAATATAAAAATAAGAAACAAAATGGTGCAGAGATGATACAAATGGCATAAAATGAACAAAGAAAATTATGATATATAAAAATAATGAAAGAAAATTATGATAAAATATGACTTAAAGATTTTTATAACACCATTTCACAGTACTGTACATATAGTCTACTCAACTTATGACCAAACTGTGTTACAACTGGTATGTTGGAACCAATCATGGCTGTAGTCGAGCACTAGCTGTAAAAGCAAATCTATGATGGTGAAGAGAAAGTGAAAAAGTGATCTCTAAATATAGAAACTTCTAACTCTCATAAATTAATCTAAAAAAAAAAAACCTGTAAATAACTTGAGGAACATGTATATTTTATATCCTTCAGATCCTTTCTATCCCTGCTAAATAATGGCTACTCAGGAGGAATTGAATAAATTAAGAATCTTACAAAGTAATTTAATTATAGCATAGAACTGGTTGGAAGAGACCCAAGCACCAGAGAAGTTAAACTGTGAGAATATCCTCAGTATATAAACAGACTTAGTGATGTGCAAAGCCAACTTGGAATGTAGAGAAGGTCAACTGTCCATGAGAAAAACTATTATTCTAAATGAAGAGTGGCTTCCCTGTTTATGGACCAGGTAAAACACAAGGCCAGAAACAGACACGTGGTGTGAAAATGGAGAATTCTTGGTCCTGGTTCTATGATGAGAAAGAGGGCTGGGACCTGTTTGGGATGAAAATAAGGCACTTTGTGAAAAGAGAGCCAATAACTTGTCCTCCCATTCTGAGCACAACAGAGATGGTAATTTTAACCTTTGCAATATGGTCAGTGTTGGGCAAATAAGTTTAAAATATGACATGTATGTTTGCTCACTTTGGGTGTGGGAGACAAGCGGTAAGCTGGCAAAGTTATTATAGACTAAATTTTTTCCACACCCTTGACTGATTGCATGATGTGGGATGGTGCACTCTCATGAGGAATTCCATTATGCCTCAGATAAGTGACTTTGTATCATAGACTTTCTTGTTTGTATATTGGATTAAAGGTTTTGATTTCTACACTATAAAATGAGGCAGACCAGTAGCTTGCTCTCTCTTCATTCCTTAGGTTAGCATTAGAGAGGAGAGCAGAGAAAGGCACATGGAGGAGAAGCAGCCAAGATGGTGGAGTGCTGAAGGAGAAGCCAGTTTGTGCAGAGAGATGGAGATGGGGAACAGAGGTGAATAAAGCTGGTGAAGTAGAAAACTTTGATTCTAGGAAACTCGGATAAGTCAGTGGCTTTGGGAGCCCTGAATGGAAAGGGAAGTGTTTTCCCACTGTGTGTATTTCTTGCCCGTTAGGTGCAAGCTAGGATTAAAGCTAATGGCCCACCAGTTCTTGGCTCTGTTGTTTCAATACCATCTGTCCGAATCAAATGTGAACCTGAACGGGCCAGGTGGCTGTGATAGTGGTCATGGCTACTGGCCTTACAGTGGGATTGAGGCTGTTTGTAAATAATATGCTTCTGTAAGAACTAGATTCAGGCAGGGTATGGAATCTACCCTAAAGGCAATGAGATGTATGGATACACCAGAGAGCAAAGAGCTAAGTAAAGCACAGGTCTAAAAAACTGAGAGCTTGAGAACAGGTAGCAAATGAGAGAAATACGTGATTTACACAGTAAGCTAATAGTGATGAGTGCTACCAAACTAATAATAATAATAGTGATAAATATGATAATTAGGAAAGGAGCCAGCCTTGTGTCACCAGTGACATTGCATTTCAGGTAGGCCTCTGTGAGTGTCTTTCTGTAAAGTTCTGGAGAATGGCAGGAACCAGTCATTACTGTTTGGGTAGAGAACATTCCTGGAAGAAAGACTAGGAAGCACAAAGGCTTTGTAAGTCTAGAGCAGAGGGGTGGGGGAAGTGGTAGGAAAAAAGTTCAGGGTAGGTAACGACATAGGGGGTAGGAACGTGTAGGGCCTTATTTCATCGGTAGGATTTTGGTTTTTCCTCTGGGAGCAGAGAAACCATTGGAGGGTTTGGGCAGAGCAACAGCAGGCACAGGCGTCTTTAAGCTTCTATGATGAAAAAAGATAAGAAGGACTAGGGCAGAAGCAGTTGGGGTCCACGGACATAATTCAGTGAGAACACTGGGTCTGGCAGTCCTGTTGAGTCGATAGGCACAGGTAGATGAGACCACAGTCCAATGGGAGTAATGGATCTCTTCCACTCTTTATGGAAATACGGATAGAATTAACTCCATACGGAAACAAAACTAGAGATCACAAGGTAATCTTTTAAAAATATAATCTTAAATTTCAATAGTACCTAGAACTAAATGTGCTATCATAAGAATTCTCTATTTGATCTATAAAACAAGACTATAAGTCTTATTGACCAGGATTTATCCCTCATTTCACCCAGACAACAGTGTGGTGACAGTCAGAGAGGAAGGGTCATGGGGCACATGGAAGCGGGAGATAAATGGGGATGGAAAGAGCTGTATATTGGGGGACAGGCACACATGGGGCTGTGCAGATGATGCTCTGTTGACTTGTACACTTGAAACCTGTATGGTTTATGAACCAATGTTACCCCAATAAATTCAGTAAAACTATATCAGCAGAATCAAAAGGCAAACAGGTCTTCTTGCTTCTATACTTTCCACTTCCTGTTTTGTGACACCGAGTCTTTGAGTCTTTCTGCTCTACCCATCTTTCATGAAACACCTTGGCAGACTTCCCTTTTTTTCTTTTTTTAAGTGCGAGGCAGAGAAGCACAGAGAAAGACTCCTGCATGTGCTCTGACTGGGATGCACCCAGCAAAACCCCTACAGGGGGCGGTGCTTAGCCCATCTAGAGCCACTGCCCTGTTGCTCGGCAACCAAGCCATTTCAGTACCTGAGGCAAGGCCCTGGAGTCATCCTCAGCACCCTGAGCCAAATTGTTTGAACCATTCAAGGCATATCTATGGCTGGGAGGAGAGGGGGGAGAGAGAGAGAGAGAAAGAGAGAGAGAGAGAGAGAGAGACGAGTGGAGAAGCAGATGGTCACTTCTGTGTGCCCTAATCAAAAATTGAACCTAAAACATCCACACTCCAGGCTGATGCTCTACAGCTGAGCCAACCAGCCAGGGCCAGCACACTTATTTAAAAACAAGTAATTGTAGTCAATCTGGATCTGTAATGTATTCACTTGTTAAAACTGAAGTAATTTTCAATAGTGACAAACTCTAGTACTTCTGCAATTATGTGCTAAAGTCTGAAAAATAACAACAATTTTCAGAAATAAAGAACATGCAAAATATGAAATAAAGCAATTACAGGGTATGTAAAGTATTTCTAAATATAATTGATACTTATTCCTTACTGTTTACAAAGTATAAATTGCTTGACCCAAAGAAACTTGACATAATTTATTTGTAGAATGTTCATAAGTTGCAAAAAATCATGTTAATATAAATACCATTTTATGAAAAATAAATATAATTCTCAAACAAAAAATTAAAAAGAATTACACTATACTTTTGTAAAATTGCTTTAATATCTGGCTTAATAGATTTTGGTTTTCAAGAAACCTTTTTTTTTTTCAGCTTTACAGAGATTTATTTATTTTTTGTTTCTTCAAAGAATCACTTTGGTCTTTATTGATCTTCTATGGTATTATTTTATAGCATATATTTTCTAAACTTAGTCTCATGTTTAGCAGAAAAATTTTGAGGATGTCTTACTGTGTTTATAAAAAGCTTAAAAAATTGTCTTTAAAATAGTATTTTAATTTTTCTTCATAATTTTGATGTTATATTTTCATTCAGTTTTTTTTTTTTTTTTTTTTTTTTTTTTTTACAGGGACAGAGAGAGAGAGTCAGAGAGAGGGATAAATAGGGACAGACAGACAGGAACGGAGAGAGGTGAGAAGCACCAATCATTAGTTTTTCATTGCCGTTGCGACACCTTAGTTGTTCATTGATTGCTTTCTCACACGTGCCTTGACCGCGGGCCTTCAGCAGACCGAGCAACCCCTTGTTGGAGCCAGCGACCTTGGGTCGAATCTGACGAGCTTTCTGTTCAAGCCAGATGAGCACACACTCAAGTTGGCGAGCTCAGGGTCTCAAACCTGGGTCTTCTGCATCCCAGTTCGACGCTCTATCCACTGCGCCACCGCCCAATCAGGCTTCATTCAGTTTTAATTATTTGTATGCACTCAGTAATATTTTTGATATATAGTACTGTGTTTTAAAATTAACATGTATAGGTTTTAAAAATATATAATTTTCTTATTCTTTTATGCTAATGAATTATGATGAGAAAATACAATTTCTTACATTAAATTTTTTAAGACTTGCTTTATGGCTTATTTTCTCTGTTTTTATATATGTTTGAGAAGAATGTGTAGTTACTACTTACTTGAGTAAGGATTTTATGTATGTCCTTTAAATTTTATAATTTTAATTTTTTAAATATGTTATATCTTTGTTTATATTTTGAATTAGAGAAAAATTGAGTTATGTAAATCATTCTGACAATAGATTGGTTATTTTGTTTTCCTAGCTCTAATCATTACCTTTATTAGTGAATATGCATTTATTACTTTTATAAAATTTAATTTGTAAACAATTCTAGGAATAAAACATTTTATCATGATATAGGAATTCTCTGTATCCCTAATAACACACTTTTGCTCTATGGTCTCTTTTGTGTGATAATATGTCTAATTTATCTTTATTTTTATTTCCTTTACGTAGATATCTTTTTTTAATCCTTTTTTACTTTCAGTCTTTGTGTGTCTTTAGGAGTTTAGTATGCTTCATATAAAAAACATATAGCTGAACTGTTTTCCTTATACTTAACTCAAAAAATTTTGTCTTTTAGCTTGCATTTTAGTCCATTTGTGTTTATTGGCATTCTATTTTTTTTATGACAGACAGAGAGTGACAGAGACAGAGAGAGGGACAGATACGGACAGACACACAGGAAGGGAGAGAGATGAGAAGCATCAATTCTTTATTGTGGCACCTTAGTTGTTCATTGATTGCTTCCTCATATGTGCCTTTACCAGGGAGGATCTACAGCAGATCAAAGTGACTGCTTTCTCAAGCCAATGACCTTGGGATCAAGCTGGTGAGCTCTGCTTAAACCAGATGAGCCTGCACTCAAGCTGGCAACCTTGGGGTTTCAAACCTGGGTCCTCTGCATCCCAGTTCAACTCTCTATCTATCTACTGTACCATTGTCTGGTCAGGCTCTATTTTTTTCAATTTGTATCATTCATTCCAGTGCTTTTTCTCCTTTATTTCTTAATTTATTTTAAACATGTGTTTATAATTTGGATAGATGTTTATAATTATTAGCTTTCCTTACCCATGTTTTTCCTATACAGGTCTAGAAGATATATATATATATATATATATATATATATATATATATATATATATATATATATATAATATTCTTTTTCTTTTTTTTTTAAAGGGACAGGGAGAGAGAGTCAGAGAGAGGGATAGATAGGGACAGAAAGACAAGAACAGAGAGAGGTGAGAAGCATCAATCATTAGTTTTTCGTTGCTGTTGCGACACCACAGTTGTTCCTTGATTGCTTTCTCACATGTGCCTTGACCGTGGGCCTTCAGCAGACCGAGCAACCCCTTGCTGGAGCCAGCAACCTTGGGTCCAAGCTGGCGAGCGTTTTGCTCAAGCCAGATGGGCCTGCGCTCAAGCTGACGAGCTCGGGGTCTTGAACCTGGGTCTTCTGCATCCCAGTCTGACGCTCTATCCACTGCGCCACTGCCTGGTCAGGCTATATATATATACTTATAAAGTGTGTATATATATATAATATAGACTTTATTTCTGTTTTGTGTACTAGTTACCCTTTATATTACTGCTATTCAGACATAACTTATAAAAGTTTAAAATGTATCAATGTATTATTTTCCCTTCTGAAAAACAGAGAACATTCTTGTCAATATTATTTTTTTATTATTATTTTTTCAGGAACTATTTATGTACAAAAATATTTGAATACACTGACATGTTTACCATATATTTTGCTCACCATTCTTTTATTTTAGATCTCTTTCTAGGATTTTTTAAAGAAATATACATTCTTAGTAGTTTCCATGGTGAAGGACTGCTTTATTTAGCTGAAGATAATTTTATTTGCCTTTGTTTTGAAAGAGATGTTTGATATTCTAGAGTAACATTATTTTCTCTTAGGTCTTTGAAGAAATCCCATATCTGCCACTTACTAGCTCTGTGTTATTATCATTCAAGTGTTTTGAAGATAACAATGAAGCACATTTTATAGATGGTTGTAAGGATAAAAAATATATAATGTAGTTTGTAGGGTTCTATCACATATTATGTAATGTTTAAATGACATTTTCTTCTATTTTTCCTCTTCTATTTATTCCTCTAATTAGGATTATTATTTCCTATGGTGCTCTAAAGTTTACTAAAATTTACCTAAGTGAATAGTTCTTTTATTTTACACTATTTATCCTAGTTGTTACACATTTTTCTTCCTGAATATATGGTTCTATTCTTAAATTTTCTAGTTTTCATATATTTTCAACCTTTAATTCTTTGAGTGATGTATCTATGATTTTATATAATTCTCTTTTGAGATTTAATTGGGAAAATCTACATTTTTATTTCATCATTCTTATTTTGTAACTTATATACTGTTACGAACTAAATGTCTTTGTTCCCCCCAAATTCAAACATTGAAGCCATAACCCTGATGTGATGGTGTAAGGAGATGGAAACTTTAAGAGATAATTACATTTAGATGAGGTCATCAGGATGTAGCCCCATGATAAGATTAATGTCCTTATAAATAGAAGAAGAAATGCCAGAGCTTCCTCTCTCTCTCTCTCTCTGCTATGTGAAAACAAAAAGAAAACAGCTAACTGCAAGCCATGAAAAAAGTTCTTACTCTGCATCAAATTGTCTGACCCTTGATCTTGGACTTTCCAGCCTCCAGAACTATTGAAAAAAAATACAAAAAACAATTCTGTTGTTTAAGCACCTAGTCTATAGTATGTTATTATATCTGCCCAAGAAAACTAAAACACTTTTTATTTCCTGGTATATCTATACTTTAGTAGGGGTATATTTCTTTCTGATTTATATTCCAATTTATTTATTCTTTCTTTTGCTCTGTGTAATATGCCATAAACCCACCCACTGATTATTTTTAATTTCAGTATTTCTAAGTATGTATTTTGTTTCAGATATGCTGATTAATTTTATATTTTTTGCATGATAATCTTTATTTCATTTATTATTTATTTACACATTTAATTCATAAATATATTCCGTACCTTATAATTAGAGTAACTAGGGTCTTTCTAGGTGTATGTTTTTGTTAATTTTATCACTATACCCTCCGCCTTGGCTTTTTGTTTCCCATTGATGGCTTGGTAACTATTTTGTTGTGGTCGTTGTTAGTTCATATTTTTTGACTTTTATCTGTGGAATGCTGGGAGCCTAAATTAGAATAATTAAGTCTATATGCTAATAACCTGGATCCGCTTTTGCACTTTATGAGATTGGCATCTCCTATTTTTGTAGAATGAAGGGCAGAAAACCCTGACTTTTGTATGACTTAAAGCATTTTTGAATTTTAGTACACCATTTTTTCTCTCTGTAAGCCCTCAAAGATATCTTTATATTTTTGTGAACAAAAAGCATACAATTTTTCATATTTCAGATAATGCCTTTTGAAAATAACATTTCAAATATTTTTAGAAATTTATTTTTTACATATTTTAGATTTGGTTGAGTTCATATACATGAACAACGTATTATGAGAGCATTGTTTATATCTCTTGTTAAGCAAAATCAGTGTACACACCTATAAAGGTAATTACAACTGCTGTATTCCATTTAATTATTTACATAGTGATTTTGCTTTATGGGTCACATAGTTTGAAGCAAGAGAAAAGTATATAAAACTTATCTGAAAAGATTAAAACTTATCTGAGGTTTAAGCCATAAGCACAATTATACCACAGCAATTTATATTCTAGGGAAAGTCTTATGTCCGTAATAGTTTGCTAACCCACCAATAAAATTTAAGAGAGAAGCATGGTTAAAATTGATTTTGATTTCTATATTTGTTTGGCTATTTTTAGAAAAGTGAATTGTTTGGTGTTTAATACTAAAAAGTAAAATTTTGAATGGGAAATATGTGTACAAATAAAAAACAGCTACAAAGTGAAGAACAGCTTTTAATTTCTATCTATCAGTAAAGGACTACCTGTAATATAGCAATTTTTCAACTCAGCTAATTTGAAAAATAAAACAGATATTCTTTTATAACTTTAATAAGAAGTTCACTCTATAATTCACCTTTTTCTTCAACACCTTTATTAAACTCTCCTTCTCCAGTGGTTGTTTCTCTTCTGCACATCAATATATAATTCTCTCAGCACAAAAATAGGTACCCCATCCCCTACCCCAAAAAGAAGCAAGTAAACAGAAAACTTGTCTTGATCCTGACATTTTGTTAGAAATATCAGACATCTTTTCTTCTTCACTCATAGCATAACTTCATTCATTCATTCATTCATTTACATATTAATTTTGGAGACATTTTCTTAGCACTTCATCTGGCCAGTCATAATGCTTTATACTGTAGAAACAGTTTTTCATTAAAAACACAGGAAGGAGAGCAAATAAGCATTTTATTCAGTGAGAGAGACATTACTAAGAGAACTGATAGATAATGCATTGTAGGGCAATGTGGAAAAGACGATGAAATAGAAATCTTGCAATTAATATTTTACAAAAAAAAAACCTCAGTGTTTCTGCTTATGTTTATTGACACCTATTTGTTTCTTATACTAGCTTGTGTGTCCACAACTTGAAATGACCAGCTTTTAAAAACATCTACTAATGACCGAAACGGAAAATCGTCAACTCATCCTCAACTACCCAGGACTTTAAATCTTTTATCTCTCAAGATCTAGTTCAAATGCTCCCTTCTGCTTAATTCACTTCTTCCTTCACCACCCAAACTGTGCTAAGTGAGCATTTAATTAATGCAAACATCAGCAATGTTGATCTACTATTTTGCATTATGTTTTTGAAATTGTCTTAGCCTATGTCTAATCTTTCGTCATTCTGAGACTACATTATCCAGAGAGCCTAAAACATAGCCCTGAACCTAACACATGCTAAGAAATACAAATTTAATGAATTAGTCTGGAAGAATATAGGAGTAATCTAGGAAGTATGTCACAGCAGTTTTATCAACTTGAATTACTGAACAATACAAATAAGCATCTAATTGTATAGACTTAAGATAATAAGATTTAGGCATTTAGACATGCCATTATAAGTAAAATTAATATACACACAAGTTACTCATTTATGAAAATAAATTAAGCCTAAATTGATTTTTTAACAAATTATATTTTTTCTATTTTTTGCGAATAGTGGCAACAAATTGGCAACATCAAGTGGTGACATTACAGTTAAGTTATGGAACATGTCTAAAGGCAACTACTGCATTTGACCTTTGAAGGACACAAACATGCTGTATGGTCTTGAATGCAGCATTCCTTTGGGAATTTTGTGGCGTCTTCTTTATATATATATATATTATTAATTAATAATATATATATTATTAATTCTAATGGGGTGACACCAATAAATCAGGGTACATATGTACAATGAAAACATCTCCAGGTTATCTTATCATTCAATTGTGTTGCATACCCGTCACCAAAAGTCAAATTGTCCTCTGTCACCTTCTATCTGGTTTTCCCTGTGTCCCTCCCCTCCTCCCTATCCCACTATTCCCTCCCTCCCCCATCCCATAACCACCACTTTCTTGCCCATGTCTCATATTCTCACTTTTATGTCCCGCCTTTGTATGAAATCATGCTGTTCTCAGTTTTTCTGTTTTTCTAATTTACTTATTTCACTCCGTATAATGTTATCAAGGTACATCCATTTTGTTATAAATGATCCGATGTCATCGTTTCTTATGGCTGAGTAGTATTCCATAGTATATATGTACCAAAGCTTTTTAATCCACTCGTCTTCTGACGGACACTTGGGCTGGTTCCAGATCTTCGCTATTGTGAACAATGCTGCCACGAACATGGGGGCGCATTTCTTCTTTTCGAACAGTGCTATGGTGTTCTTAGGGTATATTCCTATAAGTGGGATAGCTGGGTCAAAAGGCAGTTCGATTTTTAATTTTCTGAGGAATCTCCAAACTGTTTTCCACAGTGGCTGCACCAGTCTGCATTCCCACCAGCAGTGCAGAAGGGTTCCCTTTTCTCCACATCCTCACCAGCACTTATTCTGTGTTGTTTTGCTGATGAGTGCCATTCTGACTGGTGTGAGGTGATATCTCATTGTGGTTTTAATTTGCATTTCTCTAATGATTAGTGATGTTGAGCACTTTTTCATATGCCTATTGGCCATCTGTATGTCTTCTTTGGAGAAATTTCTATTCATTTCTTTTGCCCATTTTTTGATTGGGTTGTTTGTCTTCCTGGTGTTGAGTTTTATAAGTTCTTTATAAATTTTAGTTATTAACCCCTTATCAGATGTGCTGTCGAATATGTTCTCCCATTGTGTGGTTTGTCTTTTTATTCTGTTCTTATTGTCTTTAGCTGTGCAAAAACTTTTTAGTTTGATATAGTCCCATTTGTTTATCTTGTCTTTTATTTCATTTGCCCGTGGAGATAAATCGGCAAATATACTGCTGCTACAGATGTCGGAGAGCTTGCTGCCTATGTTTTCTTCTAAGATGCTTATGGTTTCACGGCTTACATTTAAGTCTTTTATCCATTTTGAGTTTGTTCTTGTGAATGGTGTAAGTTGATGGTCTAGTTTCATTTTTTTGCAGGTAGATGTCCAATTTTCCCAACACCATTTGTTAAAGAGGCTGTGTGGCATCTTCTTCATTGGATAAAGCCAGTAATATCGGGGATGTTAACAAGTAAGAAGTACTTTAAACATTACACTGGGGAACAATTTCTTTTTCATTTTCTGTTGCATGAGGTTTTAGAAAGTTTTCTATATACGTCTGCATTGCTGATTCCAAATATGAAATCCATTTTCTGATGTATGCTCTAGCTTTTATGCAATTATAATTTCTTTTTGTTAGAGTTAATGGCATGCATTGGTTTATAAATTGGAATTAAAGGGCAATGACACATGGATTGAACATAACCACAAGGCATTAATGTTTTAAAAACATCACTTTTACATAATTCTAGTTGGTTTTAAATGTAAAATATTATTATCTGATAAAAACACCCTCTTATTTTGTTTTAAGATTGAATCATGGCTTCTTTGAGTAGGTGTAATGTAAAAATAGTCCTGACACCTTTTGTTATATATGTGGCTGTTACACACTTCAATGTCAAAGTTGCAATATTTCATCATTTGTGTCACGTGCCTATATTGCCTATTTTGAAGTTCCCTTGACAAGAATTGGGCTCCTCATATTGTGTGTCAGAATTGTGAGAAAATGCTTTGTGACTGGACAAAAGGAAAACGCAAAGGAATGCCTTTTGTTTTTCCCATGATTTGGCGTGAACCTAAGGACCATAGCAGTGACTGTTATTTCTGTCTGATTCATACAAAGGACATTGGCAAGATAAAATGGCATATAATTACATATCCTAATATTCCTTCAGCAATACGACCTATCCCACACTCTGAGACACTCTCGGTTCCAGTTTACTATGCTTTCTTTCTTCTAAAGAGAAAGAAAGTGAACATGGTGATCAAGTATATTTTGATAAGATGCATGAGGAAATGGTTGTAAAATCTGAAGGGTCTTCTTCTGATGCCAAGCAGTCATTAACCCCTCAGAATATTAACCAACCCGAATTGAATGACTTAGTAAAAGATTTGGGCCTATCAAACAAAGAAGCTGATTTATTAGCCTCCAGGCTTCAAGAAAAGCATGTACTTCACCAGTCAGCTAAAGTATCCCATTTCAGGAAACGTGAAAAATCTTTGTGGACTTTTTTTCCAAAGACAAACTCTTTGTTTACTGTCATGATATCAGTAGTCTTCTCAGCCAGCTAGGTGTTACCACTTACAGTTCAACAGAATGGCGGCTATTTCTTGACAGCTCTAAACAGAGTCTGAAATGTGTTCTCCTACACAAAGGTAATGTTTATGCAGCGGTTCCAATTGGTTATTCAACTCATCTGCGAGAAGATTATAATAACATAAAAATTGCCCTCGACTTACTGAAATATGAGGAGCATAACTGGATCATTTGTGTGGATCTTAAAATGGTAAATTTCCTGCTAGGACAACAGAGAGGTTTCACAGTGTAACCTTGCTTTCTGTGTTTGTGGGACATCTGAACTCAGGAGAAACACTGGACACAGAAGGAGTGGCCAAAACGTGAAGCTCTGGAAGTAGGGATGCAAAATATTGTGAATGAACCTGTGGTTAATCGAGACAGGATCATTTTTCCTTCACTTCACATCAAACTGGGATTAATAAAGCAGTTTGTTTAGGCTTTGAATAAAGTGAATGCTTTCAACATATTCTTTCTGCTTGTCATGCCTTGTCTTTCGAGTAGAGAAGATAATAGCAGGTGTATTCAATGGCCCACAAATTCAAACCCTCATACGTGACTAAGAATTTACCAGGAAGATGAATAAGGAGGAGAAAGCAGCATGGCAGTCTTTTGTGGCAGTTACAAAGAAGTTCCTTGGCAACAGAAAGCAGAAAACTATGAACTTCTAGTTCAAAAGATGCTGTTGGCTTTCTGTGATATTGGATGGAACATGAGCATTAAGATTCACTTCCTGAACAGTCCGTCACCTTGCTAAGTTTCCCGAAAATCTTGGAGCTGTTAGTGATGAGCAGACTACTGCTGGAGCATCAAATGAGATTGTCCTCAACAATTCCACAAATGCAAGAGCTACAAATGCAAATTTTTGCCTGAATAGAATTTAAAAAAGTTTTGTGCAAATTTTATGATTAAAATAAGTGTTTTAATATGTTGTATTTCAAAATTGTAGACAAATTCTGATGCAATCATATCTTTTAGTGTATTTACTGCATTGTATAAATTATTATATTTTCTCTAAGATGATACCCAAGAAGACATTCTACTTTATTATGTTAAACTAAATGTTGAAAATTTTACAGTAAGATGAAAACCTAAAATTTTGAATTGAAAAAATATGTAGCTTACAGAGAAAAACTAATTTCAGATTTAAGATCAGCACACTCGAATTAGGTAAGAATAAGTGTTTCTGTGGATGCAACAAAAATTTTGTTCCCCAGTGTTATTAATCCTCTATGCTGAAAAATATACATCAGCAATATATTTTTTCCTTAAATGCTACTACTGGAAAGAATGTGGTTTTTTTGTTAGTTTTAGATTTTATTTATTCATTTTAGAGAGAAGGGAGAGAGATAGAAAGAGAAGGGGGGAGGGGTAGGAAACATCAACTCCCATATGTGCCTTGACCAGGCAAGCCCAGGGTTTCAAACTGGCAACCTCAATGTATCCACTATGCCACCACAGGTGAGGTGGGAAGAATGTTTAAAAAAACTGTTAGCTGATAAAATTATAGACATCTACTTAAAATCTCTGTGAAATCCATTTCTAACCTCATTAGTCTTTGTTGATATAATAAATCCTTTTCAAATGTAGGCATCAAGATAAAGCCTGTGTAATAAGATTAAAATTACTTCATTGGAAAGCTGTTTGTTTAAGCAAGATAGAAACAAATACTTATTTTAATAAGTTAAGTTGTTAGTTCTTCCTTTCACAAGGTTATTATCTCTGTATTATCAAACTAACAATTTAATAGACATAAATATAAAATAATTACGTGCTTTATGCTTAATTTTAATATATTTTTTCAGATTACATTCTTCTTGGCAATTCACAAATTATAAAAACTAATGTGATTTATTATACACAAAGTCCTATAACTCCTATACAATATCTTATTAATATAGAAGTTTTTTATTTTGCCCTTAATTCAAGACAGACCAATCTGTTGTGTTTAAATCTCACTGCCCTCTTTATTTATTATTTTTTTATGGCAAGAACACTTAATATAAGATTTAGCCTCTTAGCAAATTTTTAAATACACAATACAGTATTGTTAACTATAGATACTATTGTGTACAGATACTATATTTTGTACAGTATTTCTCTAGGACTTAATCATCTTATCTAACTGAAATTTTAAAACTAGCATTTAATTTTAATTTTTATCATTTCTGGCTTAGATGAGAAGCCTAATAGAAGATTGTGACTCATTCTAAAAGGTAACTCATTTGCAAATCTTATTCAATTGTAGTGTTTAAACCAAACTATGGTTAAAAATGTATTCCCAATAGACTCCGTGCTTCTTAAAATGCTTTCAAACACTTTCATTTGACAGCTTTTCTCTATGACTCTGATATCCAAATACTGTCTTCCAACTGATACCCAATAGACAATGATATAAAGATTAAAACTTTCCTGTTTGATGGCAAATTTTTTTTACATTTTAAAATTCCCAGCAATATAAAGAACTCACTTTCATCATCAAAGACCAAAAACATAGTAATTTTGAAGCTGAGAATAGAAAATTTTTGACAAATATGGTAGAAATGAATTGTATTGATATATCTTTCAAAGTTATATTCAAAGCACTAACCCAGTGATGGGCAATCTTTTGAGCTTGTTGTGTCAAAATACGCCAAAAAAATTAGCATAACTTGGGTGGTGTGTCACTTTGAGAAAAACGGCCTAACCAGAAGTCCCAGAACTAGATGCTCTATGCTGGAGTTCTGTTGTTTTGGCCTACAGACCTCCGGCACAGAGTGTCTACACTACAGCAAATGTTTTATCCTTGGCTACTGCACCTGGCCATGCAGGAGCTGAGGTCCTTTTCGGCATGCAGCCCCATACTTCTCTGGTATGCGGCCGTATGTCATCGAAAATGGCTACACGTGTCAGTGCTGACATGAGTGTCATAGGTTCACCATCACGACACTAACCTATAATTTACAGTTACTCATAAATCAATGCTGTATTGATGTGTCTAAAACTAGTGTCTGATTTTAAAATTTCATAGGTTATTGGATCCAGCTTAGTGATTTAAGGTAAAGGTTATTTGCCTTGGGAAGATTTTGGTAGTAGAAGCTGTTCTGTGCTGAGTCAAATACTTTAATCCTGATACCACGTAGATTTTAATAAGAAAATTATATTGATACACTCCACTGTTCACCAAAATAGGAAGAGTTTAGAATATATTATTCTAATCATTTTCCGTCACCATCACACAACAGTTCAAATGCTATAGAAATATTTACCTGAAACTTATGTACTCTTATTGATCATTGTCACCCTATTAAATTTAATTTTATAAATAAAATTTTTTATAAAAACCACTAATAACCCCCCCCCTAAAAAAGAAATATATTACTCTGTTCACTCTGCCCTTCACTTAGAGGCCCTGGTCCGAGCCCTGTACTTGTTCCTGAACTGGACATTATCTCAAGTCTATTCAATTAACTCCTCACCAGAAAGCTGGATAACTGGTAATTATAATTAATGTAAAAAACCCAGATCAAGAGCCACTTTTACAGAACGTTAATAAATGCTAATTAAAACAATATCTGTGGCACCCTAGTCTGGATGCATCACCACTTGGCAAGGTTCCTGTGAATAATTAACAGTAGTATTTCTAAGATATTTTATATAAAGTGGAAAATTACAAGTGTTTTAATTTGTAATAATTGATTTCTATCTTAATTTTCAAATATATTCTTTAAAAATCAGTCTTAAAACACACATGCACATTTGAACATGCACATACACACAATTGTATTCTAAGCAGAGTGCTTGGCAAATGGCGGTTTGATTGCATAAATGATAAACAAACAAATTAAACTCATACATAGAAGAAAATGTTCTCCTTGCTCCCATCCGCATTTAAACTATAATTTAATTGTCTTATCCTACATGAATCTATGAAATGATGAAAATAGAATAGGAAAATCAGAAAATATCTCAGGCAGCTATAAAAATAATTTGTTTCTTTAAATCATAAACTTATCAATAAGTATTCATGAAATGAAATGCTAGTGTTAGGCTATATTATACACATTAGAAAATTCTGAGACTCCATTACTGCCCCCAATGAGATTACAAGTAATTTTAAAATGTAACAATTTTGAAGCAGTCAGAGAATATGCATTGCAGCTGCAATTTATGATATCAAATAGGCCATTCTGGTTGACTTCTGGCTGATTTCCTTCCAAGGTAGCTGGGTATTTAGCTTAGTAGCTATAGTATACCATCACTCTGATATTTGGAAGGCAGCCCACGTGCCTGCTTTGTAACTTGAGAGAAGCCAAAGTTACTGAGTGTAGCAGCCTCCACCACTTTCAACAAGATACTCACAGGCAAGGACTGAGTTGGTTGAATGATAAAGAGAGCTTTGTAAAGTTCATCAGCTTCTAGACCCCCAAGAGTTGGAGATAAATCTGTTGCCCCTTTACATATGACCCCTTTACAAATGACCTCAAGATAAAGTTGAGATACAAAAATAAAGCAGATTTAAAAACTTTGTTTAGAAAAGGGATCTGTGATTACTGCTACATGCATTGACTATAAGCAAATATATCAGCAACTACCAAGTTTTTGAAAGAATTATATTGAAAAAGAAACCACAAACCGATTCTTAATATCCCCATGACTCTTCAAACTGTAAAACTGTCCTCAGATCCCTTAACTTGCATCCAAAGGTAGTGGACTTCTGGTGTTTTACGTTCCATAATAAAGGCACAGACCACAGCACCACATCAGATGGGGCCATAGAAAATAATAGACGAGGAAAAACCTTAGCCATGGAACAATGCCAGAGCCCACAGAGAACAATGGACAAAGGCTCTCCTTTAAGGGAGAGAGGCACATCCAATCAAAGTATTTTTTTTCAGTGCCCGGGCAAAGTTCTGCAATATGCCTGCCTGGGATCCTATCACTATTTGGACTAGTGACTGTCATGTGGTTCTCATTTTTCTACTCTCTATTGGAGTTTGTACCGCAGTTACTCTGTCTTGGCTTCACCACTGTACATTATGTTTGTGGAGCGGAGAAGACAGAAAACTTGGCTTTTATAGTGTTAGTCACCAGAACACAAGTGACATCTCTGAACCCCATGGAGCAGATTGTGCATCATGCAGAGATTACAGACTGTGAAATTCATGCTGTAAATGAGTGGGACTTTGTGTTGTCTCCTTTTGGGAGGGCAAACAGGTCAGTAGATACTGTACAAGTGGAAGGAAGGGTGACACAGATATTTATTGAACAAAATGCCAAACTGTAGCATATATTGTGAGCTCTTGCCAGAATCCATTGTTTCCTTCTTCTGTGTTAGTCAGGCACCTGGCTCTCTAGCTAAGGGTACAAGGGGTCTGACCAGGCAGTGGCGCAGTGGATAGAGCATTGAACTGGGATGTGGAGCACCCAGGTTCAAGACCCTAAGATCCCCAGCTTGAGCGCAGGCTCATCTGGTTTGATCAAGGCTCAACAGCTTCAGCTCAAGGTCACTGGCTCAAGCAAGGGGTCACTTGGTCTCCTGTAGTCACTCGGTCAAGGCACATATGAGAAATCAATCAATGGACAATTATGGAGCCACAATGAAGAATTGATGTTACTCATCTCTTCCTTCCTGTCTGACTGTCCCTATCTGTCCCTTTCTCTGAGTGTCTCTGTCTCTGCTACAAAAATAAAAATAAAATGGTACAAGGGGTCCTTGGGTTATGACACAGTTCCATTCCTATGAAAGTGACATAACCCAAATTTTGGTATAAGTAGAAACATTCCCTAGCTTAAGTCACTTACCTATTCTAACACAGTTGTATAATCATAATCTAGAACATAAAAACACAACTAACCCACAGAAAAAGGAAAATGACATAAATATACTGTACAGCATATTATTCTACTCTGTGTACTAATTTGTCCATGTTTGTAAGGACCACACTAATGGCTTAAGCCAAACACTCATGTCTCAATTTTTTAAAGTTTTTATGAGAGTGAGCATTATAAACTCGAAACGGTATATGCCAAGACTTTTAGATATTTTATTCTGAGAATAGCATCTCCCCTTGCTCCAGCCTGTATACTCTATTATCACTCATCCAACAGTTTTTATATTCCAGTGGTATTGATGTCATTGTCTCCATTATCTTTTCCCCTGCCCTTGAAAACAGCCCTGCTCTTCTTCCCATCTTATCCAGACTGGATTCCAAGGTCCATCACATTGGTCTGCCCTTCCCTCACAGCATCAAATTCCTTGGTATTTTTTTTCATATTTCTTTCCTGTCAAAACCTCAACTCTAGTTAAACCAAATGTTATGCCTACTCTATGCCTGCACCTGGTAAGTTACACATGTCTAGAAAAAGATCAAAATGGCAGAATCATGCTGATTAGTGTCACATTTTATTTAAAACCTCAGCTCATAAGTTGGATCCTACTCTATTTCTTCTGTTAAATAATCATATGACATAAATATTTAATACCTTTCTCCTCTATCCTCAAAAACCTAATTCTCTCTCTCTCTCTCTCTCTCTCTCTCTCTCTCTATATATATATATATATATATATATATATATTTGTTTGTATGGATATACCACAGTTTATCAAATTTGGTCTTTGAAAGACATTTGTACATTAGAAATCCAATTTCTCCTCATCCCCTCAGAATTTAGTACTATCAATATTTTTATTATCTTGGTCATTCGAATAGATATGTGGTGATATTTCATCATGTTTTTAACTTACATTTCCATAATGGCTAATAATGTTCAACATCTCTTCATGTACTTATTTGCCATTTATATATCTTCTTGGGTGAAATATCTGTTCATGTTCTGGCCCATTTTTTTATTGGATTGTTTGTTTTCTTATTGTTCAGTTTCTGTTGAAATTTCTTTATATTTTCTGGATATATATCCTTTGTTAGATTTGTGTAAAGTTTAGGTTGAAAACTTTTGCTTATAAATATCAAATTATCCTAATACCATTTTATGAAAATTCATAAGCAAAAACACAGAAAATCTCATTTTTGAGAAAGCGCAAAAGCAATTCAATGTAAAAAAGAAAAAATATCAGTGACAATAGCGACGCATATTTGTTTTTGCATTTTCTTTTTGACCCCCACAAGTATCTTATTTACCCTTATTTCTTTTTCATGCTACTGTTCAGAACTAAATTCTCTCTCAACTCTTCTCCAATAATCCACCCATTTCCCCCAAGATTTGAGTGGAAGGCTATCCCCTTCTAATAACTGCCTGCCTAACCTCAGTTTCTAATGGCCACACTTTTTTAAATTTTGTTTTCATTATTAGCATCAGCATGTGAGTTTTTAAGAACTGATACATGCTAAATAAATAAATATGTAAATAATGCATCCTCCATATATAATTTTAAATTAAAACAAATAAAAGATTGTGAGTATAAGTCCATCAAAATTTAATTTTTTTCAGCCTGACCTGTGGTGGTGCAGTGGATAAAGCGTCGACCTGGAATGCTGAGGTTGTCGGTTCAAAACCCTGCACTTGTCTGGTCAAGGAACATATGGGAGTTGATGCTTACTGCTCCTCCCCCCCTTTCTCTCTCTCTCTCTCTCTCTCCTCTCTAAAGTGAATAAATTTAAAAAAAATTTTAAAAAAAACCTTGAAAAAAAATTTAAGTTTTTTCCATGAGCCCCATCTTAAATGCTATTCTATTTACTTATAATTTGGAATATATAATTATTTTAAAAATCCTCTCCTCCCCCACCCCCCCGTTGTTATCATTTATCTTCCCTCCAGTGTGTTGCAGCTGCTTTGCTGGTGCCTTCGGCACAGGCCTCATCTTTCTGTTGGGTAATCTAGCACGGGTTTTGTGAGTAATTTGTTCTATGTCATAAAGCATTTGGGTTTCTGCTCCAGTTCTTTTTACCTCTGTGTTCCACATCACAATCTCCTGTTTGGGTTTATCTTTTAAAATACCCAGTGTAGCCCCTAAGAGCTAATTAATGTCATGTTATCTCATCTTCTGTCTCATATTTAATTTATTCTTAAACATTTACCCTTTTTTCAAAATAAACTTAATCTTATATTGTTGCCTATATATTTCCATTAGAGTTGTCCCATAGGTTGCAAATAGTTAAATTGCTCCCCCGCAATGCCTCTCTTTTTAGAATGATATTCATCCTGCAGTGTCTGAACTTCAGTAAAAGGTTCCATATGACGTTTCACCCCTTGTCTTCTACAGTAGTTTCTTTGGCCTTGTCTTCACATAGTCATATGGAATATGCATCAAGAAAATCTGAGCACCTATTGAAAGTTTCTTCATATGGTTTACTAACCTTACAAGATAAGGTTATGGGAGAAAACAAGTTAGATAAAAATAGTGCATCTATACATACATACATATTTTCTTTTTCTGGAGGTTGGGTTACCACTCAACTATAACACTTCTTTTTAATTTTTACTTATCCAGTACCAGGTAACTTAATGAGTTAAAAGCATTTTTCCAAAATAATCACAGTTACTTACTTTTAAATATATATTTGGTTGCATTATGAGGTCTTTGGTACTCAGTGTTTCTCATTAAAGCAAAAGAAGTTTTAGCCGTAGGATAGAAAGAATATCCTCACTGAACATTTAAATTTGTTTAACATGTTGACATGTGCCTGCTATTTGATTGCATGATCAGGTGTGAGAAAGAAGGTTTGAGTATGACAAAATTAAAGACACACAAAAACTATGTACAGTTTATTTTCTAAAACTAACGTTAATATTAAGATGATTTCTTCCTTTCCACCTCTTTAGCAAATCTTTGCTGTAAAACTCTACTTCACTGAGAACAAGCCTTACATGTGTGAACAAAATGTAGCCTTTATTCAGATGACACAAAATATATAATGTTGGATTAGAAGTAACTGAAGCTTCCTTTACTGCATATATCTGTAGTGAGGTGACATGAACTGACACATATTTCTTATTCATGAGTTCTACTGCATGAGAAGGAGGATTCACCTGAATCTTAAAAGTGTTATGAACCATTAATATGTTCGAGCTTTGAATTAAATAAGCTGATCATATTATATCAAAGAAAAGGTTCACGTTACAGCTGCTTCACACATCAGTGCTTCTCGTTTGGATTCCAGTTTCTGTAGCCTGTGACAATCTTTGCAAATCATTGTTATTTCCCTTTTCGCTTCTAAAAAAGTCAGATTAAAAAAAAATTGTATTTTGAAAAACATTCACACTGCTCAGTGGCTTTTCTCTTCTTATAGTCACGCTTTTTTATTTTTTATCCTAATATGTAAGTGCTTTTAGAGCACTTACATACACACTCAGCTCATTTTTAAGCCCTTTGCCTTCATCTTTGCTCTATTTTAGTTTAATATGAGCACAGGTCACACAAGGTCACCTATCCCTTTAACAATGACTTCTCTTGTAGAAAAGGTCTCCAGAATATTGCAATAATGTCAGAAGCTTCAAATTGCCTTTGTACCCTCTCAAGGAATTGAAAAAATATTGTTCAGGATGCATTTATTTTGATTTAGAAATAAGTTATTTCTTATTTCCCCTTTGACATTGTTTTCTTTATAATACGTGTAGCATAAATTGATTAATATTTTATCTCAGAAATACTTTTATTTTGAGAACCAAGATTTTTAAATTGCATTCCCCATATTCAAACATACAAGGTCATGGAGCTTAAATTTTGCTGTTCAAAATTAAAGAATTCATCATTTAGGGATGACATGTAAACTCTCAATAAGTAAGAAAATTAAACATTTTAGAAAATAAAAAACCTACTTTTCTTTGTATTTACAAAACAATCCTGTAGCATTTTAAATGTGCTACTATGGTGACACAAAATAAACATTCAAATAGAAACTCAGTTATAATAAATTAAATTTAAAAATTACTTTAAGTTAGCAGAGGCATAGAGTATGCATGAATTAAAGGTTCCAGTGGTAGCATGTTCTTTTAAAGTAGAGAAATGCTCAAAATCAAGATAGCAACATAGCAAGCCTGCCATGCTTTCTCTCATTTCAAATGTAAATAGTTACACAACATACAAAAGATGTAAATACATAAAACACAGAAAATATAAGAAACTAAAGCATGCTAGACTGAGGCTGAATTTCTACTCTTAATTTGATTTTATTCTTATTTTTCCAGAAAATATTTAAACTCGTATACAAGGATAAACAAAATATGCCAGAAGAGTATACATTAAATTTGAAAAACTTAATAAGGGATAAGCTTTGAGGAATGAAAGTGGAGCCATTCATATGCCAAAATACATGCTATAATAACTCACTTCCTAATGCTGGGCAATACTGTTGTTTTAAGCTTTCAAATAACCATGCAAAGGACATTTTATTGGTATAAATAAAAATGTTTGAGTTGCACTCAAACCAAGTATTTAAAAAAAACCCCAGACAATTGTATTAGTAGTAGTAAGGAAGAATTTTCATCAGAGAATGCAAGCAGGTACATTAAATGATAATCTCAGCAATATCTGACACGTGCAACAATGTGGGTGAAACTTTGCATTTATATCCCACATATACATCTATCTCTATATAAACAATCTGTCTTCACCCTTATATCTGAAAGTTTTGACCCATGAACTTTTATTTTTAAGTGATAGGAAGGGAGATAGAGAAACAGATTCCTGCATGTGTCCAACCAGGACCCACACAGCAACCCCCGTCAGGGATACTCATACCAACCTAGCTATTCTCAGCAGCCAGGGCCATTGCTCAAAGCTTATTTAACTGAGCCACTGGCTGCAGGAGGAGAAGAGAGATAGAAGGGAGAGAGGGAGAGGAAGAGAAGTAGATGGTCACTTGTCTTGTGCCCTGACGGGGGATCAAACCCCAATTTGTGCACACAAGGCTGACACTCTATCCACTGAGCCAGTCAGCCAGAGCCCCCCATTAACTATTTTTGTAATTTGGTAAAACAAAATTGATTTTAACAATCATCAGGCAAAATAAGACATAAGAAAAATGACAAGAAAAATTTCATTAATAAAAAGCATTAGAGTAAAAATTGACATGTTATGAATGAAATATATAATATTCTCAGCTTATAAAAATGTATCTAAAACTCTTATTAAAATAAGAGCTTAGACAGTTAGTGAATATTTGGGCAAATCCCTCAAGTTTCAATCTAATATTGGAAAGTGTCCAATATTAGATTAGTTTACACATTTTTGTGTAAACCAAAAATGTCTATGAATTAAAGTTGTTTTTTTTTTAAGAGACAGGGAGAGAGATAGAGGGAGGGACAGATAGAGACAGACAGGCAAGAAGAGAGAGAGATGAGAAGCATCAATTCTTTGTTGGGACATTTTAGTTGTTCATTTATTGCTTTCTCATATGTGCCTTGACTGGGGCTGGGGTGCTACAGCGAAATGAGTGACCCCTTGTTCAAGCTAGTGACCTTGGGCTCAAGCCAGCGACCATGGGGTCATGTCTATGACCCCATCACGCTCAAGCCAGCAACCCTGCATCAAGCTGGTGAGCCCTCACTCAAGCTGGATGAGCCCGAGCTCATGCCAGCAAACTCAGGGTTTCAAACTTGAGTCCTCTGTGTCCCAGTCTGACACTATCCACTCTGCCACTGCCTGGTCAGGCTAAAGAGTTAAATTTTTAACAAAATATACATCACTTTGTGATATATACAGGAGTTGGCAAAAGTAGGTTTACAGTTGTGAGTGCATGAAACAATTTATTCTTGTATTATTATTTATTATTATATTGTTTTCCATACAAACAACTATAAACCTACTTTTGCCCACCCTTGTATAATAAAACATTATTTTATAACAAGGAAAGTGTCCAATATTAGATTAGCTATAAAAGCAGAAACACAGCTTTATATACAGTATGGTCCTTTTAAAAATATTAACATACACATAACTGAGAGAGAAAGAAATAATTTTCTTAAATATACCAAAATGTTACAAATAACTTTTCTGAGTTATGTGGTTAAGGGTGACTTTTTTGGATATATCTTTATATATTCAGAATTCTTCTACAATATATATTTATTTATTTAATAATTAGAAATAAAGTATTATTAAAAATAGTAATGCCTTTCTTAGGCCCTAGAAAATGTTTGAATGAATTTCACTAAGTATGTGTTGGCTAATCCCTTGATCATCCCCCCTTGATCTCCTGACACCTTTGCTTACTCTGTCCTGGCATTTCATCTTGGTCCATATGGTATGTGGCCTACTATGGCCACCTCTGTTCCAGTGCCCACTAAGGGAATCTGAGGGAAAGATGAAATTCATATCCCAGCAGCCCTTTCCTTTGCTTGCTTCTGGTTGCAAGCTGCTCACAACTCATGCAGGTCACCTGGAGCTCTGGGCATTCAATCAAAGCTCACCTTGTGAGCTAGAGGTTTAACTACACTCAGCAGGAGGATCTTAGACTGTTTCAACTTTGAATAGCTTAATTCAATCCTCTACTTTTTCTACCTATAAAATCAAGTAGTCATTATTATTCTTGTGATTTTTACATTAGAACATATTATATTATTCAGCATACCTAATAATACTGTTCTTTTATACTCCATTGTAAGAACATAAAAACTATACTAGATCCTACCACTTTATTTTTCACCTCTGACAGTATTCTGTATCTGATGGTCTCTGGTCAGTACCCTCTTTACGTGGAACTCACAGAAGACGGCAGTCATCAAATCTACTTATCCTGCCTTTTGTATTCCATAGGGAATTGGTTTTTTCTCTTACTTTACATTTTACCCAATAAAACCACTTAAGTCCAACAAAGCCAAATCTCAAAGGTACATAATAAAATTAAACAGAGAACAAAAGAGAGACATATTAAAATCACAGATAAAATAATTAAAAATTTTTTTGAATATTTGGAAACTATTTTTCTCTATCCCTCTACCTTCCTCACCCACCCATGTTGACAGTTGTCTGCCGGCTATCTATGAATGAGTCTGTTTCTCTCTTGCTTGTTAGTTCACTGTGTTCATTAGATTCTATATATGAGTAAAATCTTATGGTACTTGTCTTTCTCTGACTAGTTTATTTCACTTAACATAACAATAGCAACAAAAAACCTCATGGACACAAACAACAATGTGGTGACTCCGGGCGGGGGTGGGTGGGTGAGGATATAGGGGGAGAGGAAGAAGAAGATATAGGAGAATAAAGGGTGACGGATGATGACTTGGGGTAAACACATGATGCAGTGTACAGAGATGTGATGTAGAATTGGGCAAATGAAAACTATATAATTATGTTAATTAGTATCACCCCAATAAAATTTAATAAGGGAAATATTCAGAGACTACCATAGCTATTTTGGGGTAAAAGTCCATCTTTATTTGTGATCCTAAGGTCAATTTTAACTGTATACTTTAATACAGAAAAACTTAAAGATACAATATGATACTTAAAGCTTTTGTGAAAAAAATGAAAATGTAAATATTATTCAGATCTCTGCTATGATTACTAAAACCTAAAATAAAATAATTATATATTTAATTGTTATACATTATGTTGATTATAGCTAGCATCTTAGTTTTAAATTAGTTATTTATTTTAGGAGTATAGTGTTTAATAGGCTTTATGCACATTTTATTAAATACTGACAATGCATAATCATTGCATGTACTACATTTAGGCCCATTTTAAGGGATCTGAAGGACAATAGCATTACTTTAAATGATAATAGGGGTTTATAGTGATTGCGCTTTCTTTTATGGCATAACTGATTGATTTATTTAATGGCCAATCATTAATGTATTTTCAATATGTAAAGGTAGTCTACTTCTATAAAGTCCAACATATTATATGAAGCTGTCCACATGGCTTCCTCAATCCGCTGATTTAGCTACAATTTTATAATATCAACTACTTTATTTTAAGCCTGTAGTAGTAGGCTTCTGCTGATAGAAAAGACAATTTATTGGGTTTAGATTCAGAACTGAATTCAAATCCTACCTCCTTGGGCAATGATTTAACTAACCTTTTCATTTATCGTCTCTAAGTTACACAAAACCACCACTTTGAAATTGATGGTCTTTGATTTCAACCCTGGATCCATCCAGTGTTAACTAGATGTTTGACATTGGACGTATTTCTTTATTTCTATGAACATCAGATCCATTCTGTGAGACAGGAGTGGTAATATCTGTCACCTTAAGAGAAACAAATAAAATAAATATATGTAAAATGTTTTGTAAATTGCAGAGCTTTATTCTAACTTTTGTATGTAGCACATTTTTAGGCTAAGTTTTCTTTCCCTGGAAAGGTGTGAATATAAATAATGTTCACTCAAAGAGTCCAATAATATGCAGATGTGCAAAGTTACAGGAGGCTTTCAGAAGAACAACTCTCTAAATAAATACGAGAGATGACTAAAATGGTGACATAGGAGATAGGGTTTGAAAAGAAAAAATAAGAAAGCTTCAGAAAGAGGTAAAAGCATGATCTTTAAATAGGACCAAGAACTACCTTTGGCATGAGTGGTGCAAGTGTAGGCTAGAGTGCAGGGTATAAGATACAGGAGCAAATGTGGTGGGAACTGAGTTTTGACACAGGCAAAGAGTCATGGCGGTCAAGCTGGGAGCATGGACCTTCTTGTTGGTTCAATGTGGAGCCATAGGAGCTTTCTAATGATTCTTTATGTGGAAAATGGCCAACTGATTTCTATGCCTTATACACTTTTGACTTAAAATCTGGTGGCAGTAGAAGATGCCAAGGATCAATAGTTAATTCCTAAGACCTGAAACCCTGAACACAAGGGACACTGTTTTTTGAACTGAGTATGGATAAAATTTTGAAGAGAGAAACACAGTTTAACCAGTCTGCTTATAATTATTTAACAACAACAACAACAACAAAATGGGACAGTGGTAAAACATTGAAAGTGGCTGATGATCTCTCGGTTAATAGGATCTGCAGGCTTAGTGCTTTAGGGAAAAGAAGTGCATCCTAGCCTCAGAAATATTTGATAGGTGTCCTTCTTCAAATTATGTATATACATGATCCTAGACAGTTTATATAATATGAGCAGGCATATGTTTATTATACACATTAAATGTTTAAAAATATGTGTGCTGAATAAATATACGGTAGCTAGTATATTTATTTACCCATTATGTTTACACAATTACCCCTTTTACTCATAACCCTGACAGAACTGGCCTAATTTTCATTAAGCATTGACTACAGTTTTCTTACACTAATCATATTAATGCATACTTGTTTTGATATCTAGGAAAGCAATTAGGTTATTTTGATGACAGTGAATATAATATGTATATACCAAATTGATATGTTTCATTTTATTTTTCATTTCAATTATATATAATCAACAGACAATAATCCTAGTCAGCTCACTAACAATTAAAATAAGCATTCTTTTCCCAAAGCTAATTCAGTTTATTATTTGAAAACATGATTTTAATAAATTTTCAAATATTACTGTAATTAGAAATTTTTCAGGAAAAAATAGGTTGCTGCTAGTCTAAAATCTAAGTATATTAAGAGCAACTTTTTTTATATTCATTGCATCATTAGTGCAAAACTCCATATTCTAATTGAATTAATTACTTTCTTTACCTTCACATTAAATGAATATGTTAAAACACTTTTTAAAAATACTGATAATATATGTTTAACTTTTGAACACACCAACAAAATGTTTCCTACAATGCCCACATTTTACATCTTGCCAACAACGCACAAGGGCTCTATTTCTTTACATCCTTACTCTCTATCACATGTCATGTCCTTATTATTTGATGACAGCCAATCTAGTAGGTGTATCTCCTGGTTTTGATTTTCATTTTTCCTAATAACTAATGATATTAATAATTTTTCATGTGCTTATTGCCCATTTGTTTATCCCTTGGAGAAATATCTATTTAATACCTTTCCCATTTTTAACTTTGCTTATTTGCCTTTTTTGTTGTTGGTTGTAAATATTTTTTAATACACATCGTCTTTTGGGTAGCCTCCAGGCAGGTTAGAACAAACACAACAATGTGTTTATGAGGCCTGCTCTGCTCTGCCCCCTCCAGGACCAGGGACTATGGTCCCACACTGGGATCATGAGCTTCCACCTTCAGAACTGCAGCCAAGCCCAGCTGGAGTTGGACAAGAGCAATTAAGAATGTTACTACTTTACCTACCTTTTTCTTGATTCAGCATTTGCTTGGTTGCTCTATTCCTTTAACTCTTTTATTAAAGGTTTCTGAAAAGATGGTTCTGACAATTTCTGCTTGTTTTTCAGTGTTTTTTCATGAAAAGACAGGTCTTTGAAGCAGCCTGTTCTACCATTTTGCTGATATCACATTCCTGGTCTATAGTGTTATGTTCTAACTAGAGTCAGTGGAATTAATAAGCAGCCTGAGAATTATAGGACAAGCATAATACTAAGTACCGTAGGAGATATACAGATGAAAGACTGGCTCTCGAGGAAGGGAGAGACTCATGTCATGCATATAAATTTCTGCTATACAAGGTAGTTTATGACCTGCTACAAACCAACGGATTTGGGAAAGGATTAATAATGATAACTTTTAAGGTGGACTTTGGGAGTTCAGTAGGATTTTTATAGTTGGCAATAATGGGGGGAAAAGGTTCAGCTGTGACAGCATAAGAATGAGAAATAAGACAGAAGAGTCTTTTGTCAGCTCTTTGTAGAGGTTTGAAGGCAGATAGAGACAAATGATCATTACTTCTATATTCAAAAGGCAATAAATACACAAAAAGATTTAAGCAAAGAAATGTTATGATTAAAACCTTTGCTTCAGAAGTTTAGTTTGGCAGTAATATATATAAGGAATTGAGAACATAAAAGTATGTGTTGATTTGAGATGAATATATTTTTCTTAGTAGCTGGATTCATGTATTTTATGTATGATTAATTAAAAATTACATCTAATTAGAAAAAGTTAAATAAATTAGTAGCTTAAAAATCCACCATATTTTATAAAACAAATGAAGGTCATTCTTTAGTATTTATTATCAATCTATCACAAATTGTTAATTTATATCAATACACAGACTATATTCCACAATAAAAATTTAGATTCTTTATTACTGAATAGGTTGTTCATATGAACATGCATATTTTTTTCCTAGTATGAAATAGTCTTTCATCAAATGAGTGTTTTTCATTACACTGACTTTAAAGGCCAACACTGAAGTGTGTATAGAATTTTCAGTGCCTTCTAATTATAGTATTTTGGCTTCCTGTTTAGAAATAGCTAGTATTTTTTATTTCAAAATATTCCAAAATAATAATTAAGTCTATTACCTAGGTCTATATCAATTAACCACATGTTTTATCACATGACTTCTAATTTCTTTTTAATCCCTTGTCATGTTTTACCTATATTAGATACTTAATAAATGTTCTTTTCTAGCAATAAATTATTATGCAACTTTGTTACCAAATAATTCTTCATAGTTGTAGTGAAAATAATTATTTGTGTTTTTATTCTTTAATATTAATCAATTTAAACTACTCTCCAAACTATCCCTGCACCAAGCCTTCATGTACCAGAATATAAGTACAATGACAAAAATACTAAGTATCTCTTCTATGACCAGGGTATTTTGTTCACTTGTTTGTATTTGGTGGCTGCCTCACATCTGCGTTAGTTTATTGTAATAACTAATGAAGACTAAAATAGATTAATCTGTCCCAGAACAGATAGATGGAAAGAAAAATACAACTTCCAAGTATTTTCAAAATCTTGAGCTGACCAAAAAAGTAAATAAAAATTCATAGACTTTAAATGTGGTACAAAATAACAAGACATAAGTGTGTATGTATGTACACACACATGCACATATAGAGAGGACAGATAGATAAATATAACACTTTCAGAAAAACAATTTGTATCTGTTATTTTCAAACGCCTATACAACAGTTAACAAAGGTAGTAAAATGAAAATGTCCTAGGGTAAATGTTTAAAATGTAATTATAGAATTATTGATTAATGAAGGGAAAAACTGTATTATTACATACCAAACTAAAATTGATGATAAAAAAACACCAGTTTTCAAAGAAAGAGTATGAAGATATCAAGTAAAATGGAATGTAAACAAACAAAAGTATCATTCTCAGTAATTTAGAGGAGAAAGTCACAAAATTTACCTGTTAATTCCACCATAATAGACTAGGAAACAAAAGAAAATATTTGAAAGAGAAGAGAGAGAGCGGGGTGGTGGCAGGGGGAGTGAAAGAGAACTAAAGATGGCAAATTTAGTATTTTTAAACTTTATTCTCAATTACAATTTTTATTCAATATTATTTTGTGTTAGTTTCAGTTGTACAGCACCATGGTTACACAATCATATACTTCCAGAATTTTCTCCTGCCATAAAATAGGATACCCTGAGGGTCTATTAGTGTATATAGTACAGATTTCCTGTATTCATAATATTTCTATACCACTGAGCTTTGAAAATTGTTGTGGCTGTCTTTTCCTTTATCCACTAGCCTTCAGTTTGCCCTCTGCCATATCTCACTGATATAAATATTTCAGACTGACAAGGCCTTTCTCTACTTTCCCTGATTACTATGTTCTTCTTTGCAATAGATGTATACTATACATGATAGAACCAGACTTACTAGAATTACAGGAGGAGTTAAGAGTAAATACATTGAAGTAAAAATATGTGGGTGTTTCCCTGTTAGTCTGCTTGGGCTGCCATTACAAAATACCATAGTCTGGATAGCTTGAACAATGTAAGTTTATTTCATAGAGATCTGGAGGTGGGAAGTTTAAGATAGAGGAGGTTCCAACTGATGTGATTCCTGGTGATGGTTGTCTTTCTTCCTGGCTGGTGAATGGCTACCCTCTCTCTGTTCTCACATGGTAGAAAGAACAAGCAAGATCTCTGTACATAGTCTCCTATTTGAAAAAAAAAAAAGAATCCTATTAATCATAGACCTTTCCCTATGACCTCATTTAACTTTTATTACTTCCTCAGTCCAAATAGTCACGTTGGGGGTTAGTGCTCAGCAAACAATTCATCAAGTCCTTAACATTTCCTATAAAGTAAAAATGTTGTGCTTGGATTGTGAGATATTACAGCTGTCAAGGGGCTTTTTGTTTCCACAAAAGGATTTGTATTTATTTACATTATTTTTATCAATATTAGTCCAGACAATAAGCTTTTAATATCTTTGTGTTTCCAATAAGTTAAGTTGCTTATGATATATAGAGTTCCATTACTGCTGTTATTTTTTAGATGTATTTCCAGAGTTTCGAGTTCTAAAAAAAATCTTAAGTTTCATATTGTACTTTGCAGTTTAAAACACTTTTTGAAAAAGAAAAATTCTCAAAATTTACCTGCATAAGAAATTAGTAGAAATGAAATTTAAAGAATGAAAATAGCCTCACCTGAAGGTAGACTTGAATCTGCTTTGCTTACCTAAGTAGTTCCTTATCAGAGAGCCATACTGAATTTATAGTAATACAGAGTACAACAATTCCATTATATATAGTAATCTCATTTTTATACAAAACCTTTGAAAACTGCAGTAGATTGTCTTGAGCATTTCTTAAGATTCCTCTTCTAAACATATACACAAGCATGCTTGCCGTAATAAAATGTTATTTAATAACCATTTTTGAAGTAAGCCATTTAATTTATGAAAGTATACATTTTAAATTAATATTTGAATTTCTAATTTTATAACATCTTATACTTTGTATTTTTACTATTTTAAAAAATGTGAAGCTTATAAAAGACATAGACAAGTTATTGAATATGTTAAAATAGTAATGCAAATATGTTATAGTTTAAGTATCAGAAACATTTTTAGTAAAATATAAAATGTTATTATTGTGCCATCAGAGCTCTCACTAGTATTATATTCAGTTTGTAGTAAAGTATGTTAAATTTATCTAGTTTCTGAAATCAGTAAAAGAAGGCATTACTTTAAAAGAGTGATTTTAAGAATAAATATGAAGTCACCTTGTGCCCATTACTCTATCATTTTTTATTGCAATTAATATCTAAAACAATTCTGTCAAAACAACTCTGAGAAGTCAATTGTTCAATTATCTTATTTACATTTTTACTTTTATCATTTTCACTAATGAGTTAAAATATCATAATATATATTTATTGTTTTAGCAATTAAAAACAAGTTGGAAGAGGCTTTTGTATTTTAGACTTATTTACAATAGTGTTTTGAAGCACCTTTTATCTCTAAAAAGGAATTTATAAAAATGACTATTTGAAAATAAAATAAATTTTACATTTAATAAAACAAATACAAACAAACAAATAAAGATATAAGTCCTATCTCCAAGGTATAGATTTTGGTGTGTGTGAGTGTGTGTGAGTGTGTGTGTGTGTGTGTGTGTGAGAGAGAGAGAGAGAGAGAGACAGAAAGAGAGGGAGATAAGGAAAGAGGGAGTGCATGCATGATATCATTTATTTAAAATTAAAAAGTAACAAAATATTTGACAACATAAGAACACACAATGATTGAACAAAAAATGACCATTGGAAGTTAATCGCTGTGACATTTGAAAGAATAAAAAATTATTTGCTTTGCTTTTAATTTGTTAGTTGAACCCAATTATTATTTTCTATAAAAGGGTAAGTCATAAAAAATTTGTAAAAATGTATTTTAATAGTATTATTTTAACAATTTTTGTTATTACTATACCTTTAAAGAGTCATCTGGAATTCTTACAGTCCAAAATATAGCTCCTAAGAAAATTTGCTATCTTAAATATTTACTTTAAATTATACTGTCTCCCATAAATTTTAAGCTTTTGTGAAGAATGCTGTTGAATGTATAAATATTAGTCACTACAATTGAAAGTTTGAACATATGAGAATAATTTTTTAATAAAGGCTCACCTTATAACTTCTTGCTTATGATTTAAAAGAAAGAACTGTGGTATCCTATTTTGTAGATTTAACATTAGTAAAATTAGTTGGAAATTATATTAATCACTTAAAGGTTATTTGAAGGTTTGATATTTTACCTTAAAGATCAAGTAGCAAGTTTGGAATGACCCAGTTCAGGCTTCAAAAGTTTCAGGTAGTTTGTTTTCCTATAATAACAATCATTATAGTAATAGTAACCCATTATAGTCTCAGGTGCCAATTTATGCCAAACTGTTACAGTTCTTGGTGTCTAGGTAACTTTTTGCCTGTGACTTAGGTGGCCTATATAAAAAGACTTACTCAACATTCTGAAAATCTAATAACCCCTCATAGTCTATATATTAGAGTTAAATTGAACATAGTTGTAAAGATATTTTGAAAGACCTGTGATACTTTGTGACAAAAGAATCTGCGGGTGCCATTTATTCCACCACCTAGAAACAGAATGAATTTTGAATCAGTATTTTCAACTTTCTCCAGTGAAATGTATTCTTCTCAAGAACCAACAAAGCTTTGTTATATTATTCGTTTAGGTTATTTGTCATTTGTAAAGAATATTTATTGTGTACCAGGAGTTGAAGAATTCCTTGACAAACAGTAGTTTCCCTTATTTGTGGTTTTACTTTCTACAGATTCAGTTTACCTACCTGTGGTCAACTGTAGTCCAAAAATATTGAATGGAAATTTTCAGAAATCAACAAATCACAAGTTTTAAACTACATACTATTCTAAGTAGCGTGATGAAATATCTCACCATTCTGCTTTGTTGTGGCCAGGTGGGTATCACCCTCTGTCCATTGTATCCACAGTGTACATGCTCTCTGCCCACCAGTCACTTAGTAGCCCCTCGGGTATCAGTTTGCCTGTTGTGATATTAGTGTTTATGTTCAAATAAACCTATTTTGCCCCCAAAGTGAAAGAGTAGGGATGCTGGCAATTCAGATATGCCAAAGAGAAGCTGTAAAATGCTTCCTTTAAGTGAAAGCAAAGCATACTTACATACATCCATGTATGTATGTATAAATATTTATCTATCTATGTATGTATAAAGGGTTTGGTACTGTCAGCAGTTTCAGGCATCCACTGGAGTCTTAGAACATTTCCCTTAGATAAGGAAGGGACTGTTAAACTGTTTTTATTTTTCAGTGTTTAGAACATAATGTAAAATAAAAATTTATAAAGTTATTACTTTAGTTTCATAAGCAAGGGAATCACAGTACTGTCATTATAGTGGCATTGAAACAAGTATAAAACTCATTATAAACTCCAGCCCATATTATATCAAAATAGAAGAGGATTTGAAGTAAAAGGAATAAGTAGAACTGAGTGAAATTAACCTCAGGATTGGGAGATTTTGTGACTGATACAGCACCCTCATGTTCTAGCTGGAATTCACAATGAGGCATATATTATTATACACATGAATGAATATGATTGAAATAATTGATATGTTATTCCATCAAATCCAATTACCTATTGTCAACTGACTGAAAATTCTAATATCTGGTTACAGAACCATTACTGAAGTTCTCATATGTTTCAAATTGACATTGTATGCAGGACTATACCTCACTTAGGATTTATGAGAGCAAAATGTTTGGCAGTATTTATGCATACTTATATACATGCAAGGATATGTCTGCATATATGTATGTGTACATACACACATATATCCAAATTTATACACTATTTATAATGGTGTGTAATGTATTAAAGCCCTCTTTGTGTTCTTTAAACTTAGTTGACTAGACAGCAAGTTTACTGTTACTCTCCAGCTCCCCTGGCTTCCATACTTCCTCTAGTGAAACAGCTAGAATATGAAACAGCTCGTCTAGTGAAAGAGCTCCACAGCAAACCTTGTCTCCTGGACAAATCTGTGTCTTCCAAATCCACCTGTCACTCAGTACATAGGAAGCAGTCAGGGAATCACCCCAGTTCGAGCATCTTCTACTTTGATTATTACTGTCAGACATTTAAAGCTATGCTCCAACAGGCCACATGTGTTCTGAGGAAGTGTCTTCAGTATAGCTTTGGTGAAGCAAATGAAATGAGAAAGAAACGCACATTCTTACCATGGTTTCAGGCCTTATGAAAGATGACCTCCCCTCCATCTCCAACCTTATCTGCTACAACTCTTTGTACCCCTCCCTCCTGTGCAGAAGCGAGTGGCCTTTCTACTGCTCCTTCAAATAAGCCTCTGCCTCAGTGATCTACACCACCTAGAAATCACCTCCTCAGATAACCATATGACTTATACACTCACTTTACTTAAATCTCTGCTCATGCCTGATCAGGCAGTGGTGCAGTGGATACAGTGTTGGACTGGGACTCAAAGAACCCAGGTTCAAAACCCCAAGGCCACCAGCTTGAGTGCAGGCTCATCTGGTTTGAGCTCAGCTCACCAGCTTGAACTCAAGGTCACTGGCTTGAGCAAGGGGTGACTTGGTCTGCTATAGCCCCCTGGTCAAGGCACATATGAACATTTGAGGAAGCAATGAGTGAACAACTAAGGTGCCACAATGAAGAATTGATGCTTCTTATCTCTCTCCTTCCTGATTGTCTGTTCCTCTGTCTCTTTGTTTCTGTCACACACAGAAAAGAAAATCTCTGCTCATGAATTATCTCATCAGAGAGAAATTCCCTGACTACCTACCTAAATATTACATTATACTACTTCTATATTTTATTGTTGAGCTTACCAAATAGGATATCTTAAATATTTACTTGTCGTCTCACATACACACAATTTAAAGCTTTTTGAGGGGAGGTGATTATCAGAATTATAATGATGTATCCAACTGCTCACAATAGAGTATAGAAGATAGGAGGTCCTCAAAAAGCATTTGTTGAATGAACAAATGAAGGAGTGATCTCTCACATCCAGGTCAACTAGTTTTTGTTTTGTGTTTTGCTTTTGAGCACAATGGGCTTTGATACACACTTTTATTTGTAATAATGTTACTGTAGGGGAGGACTGGGTTGGAAGCAAGTCTGCCTAGGCATGGTTGGGAAATAGGATTCTTCTGCAGTGTCTCAGGAAAGGAATTTCAGGGATATGCATGTATAAGGATTTTAAGCAATAGTGGCAAGATTTACTAGCATGAAAACAGATAGTATGCTTTTGGAGAAGCAGAGAGCTGGCAGGCTATAGCAGAAGCTGATTTGAAGTTCTTGCTAAGCCTCCACACATTTTCTTGGGTTTGGAAAAAAGCTGGCTTTCTTTTAAACTATCCAATCACTTTCCTGGATATTCTGGTGTTTTGTGACCTTGTCCTATCTGATCTTTTCTCCAGGCCACTCCCCTCCCTCTTTATGGCTACCATCTTGGCTTCTACTGCACCTGCACTCAGTGAAAGAAACTTCCCCTTACTGTTTTCTTTTCTCCCCTCATTAATCCTGTGGCAGTGGTGCTGGTTACTCCCCAGGGTGACTGTGAAACTGTCCTTTACTGACTTAATCATGCTTAACCATATTTCTGGCTTTCTTCCATTTTGTTAATAACTAACTGCCTACTGTAACAATAAGATCTCTGTGTCTGGAGAAATGTTTGATTTATTAAAACCTGTGACTCCTGGTGGCATAAGCTCTAAATATGTTTTTTTCATGCTAGTAAAAATAATTCTAGAAATTATTAAATTATCTTAAAAATAAAATTAAAATAGATTATAAAACCATTCTGTGCCTAAGATTGTCATATCTGTTTGGCAAAGATAAACCTAATGCTTTGTAACAGCAGTCCAATTTTGATAATGATTTATATTATTTTGTAAGAAGATTCATGTAGCCTGACCAGGCGGTGGCGCATTGGATAGAGCATTGAACTGTGATGCGGAAGACTCAGGTTTGAGACCCCAAGCTTGCCAGCTTGAGCATGAGCCCATCTGGCTTGAGCAAAAGTTTATCAGCTTGGACCCAAGGTCACTGGCTCCACAAAGGGATTGCTCGGCCCGTGGTCAAGGCACATGTGAGAAAGCAATCAATGAACAACTAAGGTGTTGCGATGGCAACGAAAAACTAATGATTGATGCTTCTCACCTCTCTCCATTCCTGTCTGTCTGTCCCTATCTATTTCTCTCTCTGACTCTCTCTCTCTCTGTCCCCGTAAAAAAAAAAAAAAAAAAAAAAAAAAAGAAGAAGAAGAAGATTCATGTAAACCTGAATCTTGCATTGTGAATCACTTTCTCCAAATAAAATTCAGCAATGGAGCTGGGCACAAAAGCACCAAAGTGGAGTGGATAGAATTTAGAAGTTGGGACAATACAGAGTTCTGGCTGGATGGCAAGTGGAGCAATAACCAGCCCCCAATGATGTATGAGCAAAGAGGGAATGAGTAAATGGACAGAGTACCCAACAAGTTTCTCACTAGTAGAAAATCATATTCTACTAACTAATTCTAACATATGAGAGAGATTAAAGAGCCAGATGGGGAAATGGCAAAAACTGCTGAAAACAGGCCAGATCTTCATATCTTCAAGAACTTGGGACTTAGGAAAAGAGTTGAGTTACACACGGTGATGACCCTCTAACACTCAGTGGTCAACACACCAGTGAATTTGCTGTGCTTGAGGTCATGAATGTTGCTAAGTCAAACTGGGTACTTCTCTTTCTATTAGGAGAAATGAGGGGAAGGAGTTGCCTTTCTTCGCTGAAAGAAATGTGGGTACAATATGTAAATAAACTAAAACAATACAAGGCAGAAAGTAGTAAGCACTAAAAGAAAATAGTGAGGGTTTATAATCCTGTGGGAATATAGAGAAAAGAACATTATCTTTCCTGGGGTGCTAAGGGAAGACTTCACAGAGAAGGTAGGACTAGAAATGGCTTTGAAGCTTGGGTAGAATCTGGATAGCCCATGACCTAGAAAGGCATTCTAAGATGAATAAATATTATGAGCTCTGGAGCGGAGACATTCAATGAACTGATGAATACATACAACTAGCTGGATTATATTCATCTCACTATTTATTTTAATTTTTTTCTGACATGTTTTATATTAATTTATTTAACAATGAACGACTCAATTGTATCTTGAATAAGGTCAAGAGAAATACTTATTTAATGTCCATTTAAATATAATGCTTCTTTTTAAGGTCTTATTTTAAATTATCTTTATACCTTAGCTTGGAAGTATACTGAAATGCATAAAAAAACTATATTTTTTAGGTAAAGAATGAAGTTAAAATTTTGCAAAGTACCTTATTTTTAAACATATAAAACACTAGAGTGATTACAAAAGAAACAAAATGACTTGTTAGAATGCTTCAAAGAAATAATTCAGACAGTTGGAGAGAAATCTTGCATCCAAACAGCTATTTTCATATTATTCTCAAATTAAAAAAATGCTCAGGTCTTCATATTTCTTTAGGACATAAGACAGGTTTTAAACCATGCCTTATTACAATGTATGAAATTGGAAAAAAAGAAATCAGACTATGTATATAACTATAGCAGTTTAATAAAACATGGTATAAGCTTTTGTCTTTTTTAATAATGCCAGTTAAATGAAAACAGTTTCTAGTCAATTTTTCTGCCCTTAGCTTTTACAGAAATAAATCTAAGAAAGTCTCAAAAATATTTTAAAAGTTTATTTTAAGATAAGGGGTATAACAAAACAAAATGTCACCATGTATAATTTTATTAATCCTGAGATCTGATTATACTTGCCCTCTATGGAAATCCCAGTGGGAGAAAATAGAAGAATGCCTAAAGTTCATTTGTTCAAGGTTATGATAATCTTGTTAATTGGTCATGCACTATAATCCTTTCTTCCTTTCTTCCTTCCTTTCTTCCTTTCTTCCTTCCTTCCTTCCTTTCTTCCTTCCTTCCTTCCTTCCTTCCTTCCTTCCTTCCTTCCTTCCTTCCTTCCTTTTCTTTCCTTCCTCCCTCCCTTCCTTCCTTTCTTTTTCTACCATATTCTAGACATTGCAGCTGAATATTGACTCCTTTCACCTGGCCTTCAGAGACCTGGACTTTATTTCTACTCAGGCACTGATACCTTCATACATCTCTGGCACACCCACTGCCTGCCTACTTCATCTTTAACTAAATTGGATTTGCTTTAGGACCTATGAGGCTCACCAACCTACAGGAGGAGAGGTTAATTTTTGATCCAGTGTTATATTTTTTGTTGTTGTTGTTGCCATTGCGACATCTTAGTTGTTCATTGATTGCTTTCTCATATGTGCCATGACCGCAGGCCTTCAGCAGACTGAGTAACACCTTGCTGGAGCCAGCGCCCTGCCATTGGGTTCAAGCTGATGAGCTTTTGCTCAAACCAGATGAACCCACACTCAAGCTGGCGACCTCAAGGTCTTGAACCAGAGTCCTTCCACATGCCAGTCTGATGCTCTATCCACTGTGCCACCGCCTAGTCAGGCGATCCAGTGTTATATTTAATGATTCATCCAATACTTTTAGTCTTATCCTAATTTTCTGATAAATCAAGTTAACTTTAAAACACATATGTTTTGAAAAGTATGTTTGACCCTCATCCACTGTTGGTGGGAATGTAGAAGTAGTACAACCATTATGGAAGAAAGTGTGGTGATTCCTCAAAAAACTAAAAATAGAACGACCATATGACCCAGTGATCCCTCTACTGGGTATATACCCCAAAACTAAAAAACATTGGTATGTAAAGACACAAGCAGCCCCATGTTCATTGCAGCATTGTTCACAGTGGCCAAGACATGGAAACAACCAAAAAGCCCTTCAATAGATGACTGGATAAAGAAGATGTGGTACATATATACTATGGAATACTACTCAGCCATAAGAAATGATGACATCGGATCATTTACAACAACTTGGATGGACCTTGTTAATATTATACTGAGTAAAATAAATAAATCAGAAAAAACCCCAAGAACTGTATGATTCCATACATAGGAGGGACATAAAAATTAGACTAAGAAACAATTACAAGAGTGTGGTGGTTGGGGGGGGGTGGAAAAGGAGAAGAGGAAGAGGGTGGGGGGAGGGGAGGGGCACAAAGAAAACCAGATAGAAGGTGACAGAGGACAATTTGACTTTGGGTGATGGGTATGCAACATAATTAAATGTAAAAATAACCTGGAGATGTTTTCTCTGAACATATGTACCCTGATTTATTAATGTCATCCCATTAAAATTAACAAGAAATAATTTTTAAAAAAGTATGTTTGATAAGTCAAGTGACTTCTTCTGAATTGCAATCTCTACATACTCATTTGTAGACTAGTATAGCATTGTTTATATTCCCATCTTTAGTTCTCCGGCTTCTGTTTGAGGCTAGAATAGTAATCCTGGACAATTCTAGTTTCACCCACTTGGCTGAAATTCAATTTTTCAATTAAGCATATATTTGACATTATAAAGAAGGAAAAATATTGGGTTCTGCATATATTAAAAATATATACATTTTTTAGCCACAGATTCTAAATTCTAATATTTATGTTAACAACAATACACAAGCAAGGAAGACTATGCTAAAGCTATAAGAAAGGAACTGTATCTAGGTTGAGCAGATCATAAAAGGTTTTCTAGGTAGAGGGGAAAACTTTTATATATAATTTTATTGATTGATTTTAGAGAGGAAGGGAGAGAAACATCAATTTCTTGTTCTACTTATTTATGTATTCATTGGTTGATTCTTATATGTGTTTTGAATGGAAATCAAACCCGCAACCTTGGTGTATTGGGATGACATTCTAACCAAGTGAGCTATCCATCCAAGGAAAGAAGAATACTTTCAAGAACATACATGTTACACAGTCAAGAAGGAGTCAGCAGAAATGAAAGAAGAAAAAGAATGTAAATCTATAGAGTTTTGATGATTGTATAAGATACAAAAGATAATTCATTGGATAAGTGCCTCAACTTTTCCAAAGGAGTGTTCAAACCCATTTATATAAACCAAAGTCATCCATACAGATACATGCTATGATACTTGATAGAATAAATAGACAGAAAATCAGTAAAAGTGTACAAAACTTGCACAACATTATCAACCATATTTACCTAATTAATTTTTATAGGGTACTCCACCCAACAACAACATAATACACATTCCTTTTTAGTGTACATGGAACATCACCAAGATAGACTGTATGTTGTGCCATACAACAAGATCAATACATTTTAAATGATTTAAATCATATAGAGTATTTCCTGTACAAAGCTGAATTAAATTAGAAATCAATAACAAGAAAGATATCTGGAATCACTCCAAATATTTTGAAATTTAAAAAAATGTTATACCAACTCAAAAGATAAAGAGGAAGAAATTAGAAGGAAATTAGAAAAACATCTGATCAGATAAAAGCACAGCATATTAAAATTGGTGGGATAAAGTCTAACATGTTTGTAGAATATAATGTCAATGAACAAAAACAATCTTATTTCTCTAATACACTAAAATGTACCATTGTGCTAAAATTAAAACTATTCATGATAGTTCCCAAAATGAAAATACATAAGGATGAATAAGAAAGTACAAATGTTGTCAGATGACCCACTTTCTTCATAAAGAGTTTGAGTAATGGAAACAGCCTGGTCTGTGGTGGCGCAGTAGATAAAGCATCCACCTAAAATGCTGAGGTCATTGGTTCGAAACCCTGGGCTTGCCTGGTCAAGGCACATATGTTGATGCTTCCTGTTCCTCCCCCCCCTCTCCCTCCCCACACTCTAAAATAAATAAAAATCTAGAAAAAAAAGATGAAAACAACAAAAGTTGTACCTTATAGGGTTGGCAGCAGGTAGAGAGTTTTTCCAGCTTTCTCCTTTTCTAAATCTCCTGTTCCCACCTTCCTTGGTTTGGCATCCTCACATTGCATTTCTTCACCTGACTCCATATATATTCCACATCCTTGGCCTCCTAGGCCTCCTCACTTGTCTCATTCTGCTTTACCAATTTCTCCTGGCACTCCAGCTACTGGAGGGGATTGGGATAGTCGTGAGTCATACACCCAAATGCATCTAGTTTATATTTTAGATAGATTTAAAGGAACCTTCAATGGATGGGTTTCAAAGTCTTCTTTTGGGGGGGCAATGCATTGATTTGAAAGAATAAATAGCAAAGTCAATGTAATTAATTAAGACAGTGGTTCACCAGGGCAGTGGGCAGCACCACTCTTAAAGAGATGATATGATCATTCAGAAAGTGTTTTTTATTGTATCAGAGATGCATTAGCACTGCTGGCATGCCACACATCCTGCTGAATAAAGCAGTCCTGTACGATGAAAACACTTTTGTGCATACATGACTTCCAAATACCCCTAGGTATATTGATAACATTGAAAAGAGAATACGGTTGATAATTATTTTAAAATTACTATTAGCTGAAGCTAATAGTAATCTCCACAATATAAATAAACACAAAGCAATGTTTACTAACTTTTAGTTATAGACTGTTTTACAGGAATGCAAATACTTTGCAAATTTTTATCAAAACTTTACCAAGAGTTGTTTACCTTTGCAGAAAATGACTTAAGTGGCAGAAAAGCCAGTTGAATTTAGCTCTCCTGGACTGTATGCTTAAACGTTTGCCCTGGCAGCATCACAACCATGATGCTTCTGTAATACTGGCGTGAGCCTCTGGCTCCATCAGGGTTGGCCAGGAGCATTTCCGCTTTGAAAAACACATTATTTTGTTACAAATTACTCAGTTTCTATTTCCTTTTATATTACAGTTAGGCCAGTCTATTGAGTTTTCTAAATCATTATTTTCTATTAATTTTTTTAATATAGTAGATAGAGCTTTATATATTTGTTTTTCAGAGGGACCACTGGCACTCATAAAATTAAGAATTATTGTATGAAGTAACTAAGCAGACTGATAGTAACTAATAAGTACAAAAATTGCATAAGTTACTTAGCTGAACATATGAAGTGCTAATTATATGAGCCTGAAAAAAAAAAGATTTGTTGGGAATCATTGATACACTTATATGTGTTGATTGATATTTCCATTGCATATAAGTGATACTATATACAAATAATAAAGCAAAGTCATATAAAAGTCGGCCTTCTAATACAGATGTTTAATAGGCATATGAGTCATCCTTGTCAACTTTCAGCTGTGCTGACCAGTCAGAGAATGAAAATGGACGGCACCTGAATAAGAAAACAATTATGTGACTATCTGAGGGAAGGAGGCCATACCCAAAGGATAAATGAAACACTTCAAGCAAAACTAACAGCGACATAATGAGCTAAGGAGTGACAGGCACTAGCACAGGCAGATCATGTAGGCTTGAAGCGAGCCGAGCCTGAGCTGCTTCATTGCCTCATTTAAACAGAAGAGTATGCTCAGCATGAAGCTGAGAGACGGCTTACAGAGAAGGACGCCCTACAGGTAACAGCTGCTCCTCACGCTCAAAGGACAGAATACATAGATGGCATATTTATTTATTTTTGCAACTTGTGAGGAAGCAATTGTCTGACATGAATTAGTCCTTTCAAACCCACTCTTATTCACAGAAAACCTCAATGTCAATAGCCCAATAACACAGTGTAGAAGATAATGCCATATTGATATGAGTCAGTGGAAGAGCTGAAGTCATTTTAACAGGACTATTGAGAATACGTCATTTGCATAAATAAAATAATGTGCTGATTATGGCTTCTTAAGAAAAATGGACACTCAAAACTGAGCACCCTAAAGCATAATTTTAATGACATTGCCCTAGAGCCATATACTGTATTCAATTTTGGTTCTGGAATTGTACTCGTGTAGGGTCCAGTTCCTGGCCTCACCAGAAAGCAAGAAAAATCCAACCTTAAGTGGAAGAAATACTCCATAAATACCTACTGTATTTTAAGACAGATATGCAAAATAGGAAAACAATGTTTATTTACATCAGTGGTTCTTAACCTTTTTTGAGGTACTGAACCCACCAGTTTCATATGTGCATTCACCGAACCCTTCTTTAGTGATAAATAAAATATGATTTTTTTCCAAATTCAAGACATAGGTATATGTTTTTACTGGTGCACAAAATGAGCCGTGCATGAACATCACCTTGCTCAAAGAACAAAACCAACAAAGTGCATAAACTCACAACAAATCACGATATTACTTTATTCTGGCCTCCATGGCAGAGTCTTCTCCGAACCCCTGAGACCGACTCATCGAACCCCTAGGGTTCGATAGAACCCAGGTTAAGAACCATTGATTTACATGAAGTCTAGATTTGTTTAAGAAAAATATTGAATTCAAAGAAAAAATATAGTAAACAAAAAGTATGTCTTCATTTATTGAAATACTGGTAGTTTTAAACTCTTGACATGAGTCATTGGGTATGTCTTATGTGCATCTACCGAGGCATAAAATAGAGGTCATAAAATATAAAAACATGATAGAACATATTTATAGCCTCATAAAATAAACTGGCATTTTAATATCTTAATCTGGTCACTTTTAGTGTTTGTATATGGGTCCACTACAAACTTCTTTCTTGAAGTGAACATATCACATAAGACAGATAAAAAGCACATGGTAGATGAAAGATACAAATATCATTCTCTGTATGATTCTTATCTTTAGGGTGGTAACAATCAATCAACATGACCAAGGTAAAAATATATTTTTATAATAATCTGTAAGATCCTGAAAATTTTTCTAACAATATATTCATATCCTAATATATCAATTTGTGAAGCAAAAACAGCAGGTGGAAGTTAGTTCAATATGATGTTATAAATATAAAGAATAGCATGTGTGTCTTTCTTCAAACTTGGTTTAATATATTTTCTTACAGATGGTAGTTCTCTTTAAAATATAAATTATTTCATACAGTGTTTTTGTGATTTTAAAGAAAGGAGATGTGAGTAGCTATCATGGTAGCAGTAAAATGCAGGGAGCTATAATATATAATTCATTGTAATAATGAGAAGAACAGACATTAGGTGACATATTTTAATGGTTGGTAAAAGAATGACCAAATAAAATGAGAAAGTCAGTTTCAATATAAAAAGTAGAGGTCACTGCCTGACCTGCGGTGGTGCAGTGGAATAGGGCAACGACCTGGAACACTGAGGTTGCCGGTTCGAAATCCTGGGCTTGCCTGGTCAGGGCACATGTGGGGGTTGTTGCTTCCTGCTCCTGTCTTCTCTCTCTCTCTCTCTCCTCTATGAAAATTGAATGAATAAAGTCTTAAGAAAAAAAAAGTAGAGGGTAGAGGTCACTGAGTAAATAAAATGGAAGTATGAAAGCAGATTCTTAAAGTATTCTTTTATACTTACAATATCAGGTTATTCCTATAATAGTTAATTCTTTCTGATCAACATAATGATCAAGGTTTTATTCACTAGTTAGAGATCAAAAATGAGATCCTTTCAGAAGTCATCTCTTACAATTCACCTGTTATTTAGATAGATATTTCAAAGAGAGAACATAATTTTTCTTACATTGTTTAGAAAACTAAGGTACGGGTAGAAAATAGTAATTATTGTTACTATTAAAGTGTCAGCTTCCATTCACCGTATCTGAGACAGATCTGACTGATGTGCCTACACATTCATGTCTGCTTTTGTTATGTGACTTCTATTTTAAATTTTGCTCTCCACATTATAGTTGCAATATAAGAGATAAAATGTAAGTACTTTGTTTGAAGATATCAGTGGAGAAAAAATTATTTACATAATCAAGAAAAGGTCAAAACATAGACAATTGACTTAGACATAGACAATTTAAGGATTACTACAAGGTCTTTTGTGACCTCAAATAATCTATTTTCCTTCCAGTTTAATGTCTTGTTTCTTTTCTTATATGCAGTAAAATTCCTGCAATTAGAATGACATCTTTTGGAATAAGAATCAATAAATAGCTTTATGATGGTTTTATACAGTATTATGATATTCAGATACTAACTATTAAAAATAGTCTCTGGTAGAATGGGCCCTAGAGAAAAGGGAGGGTGGATGCTTGATTAAAGGAAGGCTTCTCATGCCCCCTTCTCATTTCATTACCGTTAGGATTAATGTATTAATTAGCTAGATGCTCACCAAAGCCTGACCTGAGAATTATGAAGAGGAAAAGCTACCAAATGTAAATATGTGTTAGAAACAGCAGCAAAAACCTTTAGGGAATGTGTGAGCCGCATAGGCTAACGTTGGGTGGGTATACAAGGAGGAGCCCAGGGAGGCCTCCAGGAAGCATGTGGCTGTCAGGGAAAGCAGATCCAGGGTTTGGGAGGATCATGGAGGTACTCATGTTGTAGCATAGAAAAGACTGATTTCACCCCTCCTAACTTCTCTCTGTCCCTGCCGTGAATAACATATATGGAATTACTTTAATTAAGTGATGAATATATTTATAGCCACTAAGTATGAATCTCTGCCTACAATCAGGTGTCGAAGAAATATTTTATTTCTTTGTTTTCTACAAGTCAAGATAATTTGGATTTAAGTGTCTTTCTCATAAATCTAGGTGGAAATTCTAACCCAGGCACTCTTAGTGCATCTGTTCCCTAGAATTGTGCCAATAATTTAAGACCTTCTGCACCTCTAGTAATCAGGAGCCTTTCCTAGTCATTTGTTAGCAACTCATGCTCAATGTCCCAGCTTCATGGCAAGGTCTGTCTGTTACTTTGGTGTAATAGGTGGAAAATTTTGGATAAAGCATGAGCACTGGGTTTAGAACTCAATCCCGCAATGTGATCCAGGTTGCCTTTCTCTCTGGGACCTGGCCCCCTTCACCAGACACTGCAATGAGTGATAAAAAATTCCTTCTCACAGGGCCTGACAAACATCTATACCTCCTTTCCACTTCGAGGAAATTCCTCTCACTTTTTCCCTGTCTGTTAAAGCTTCCCGATATTTTACCCTTCCTTCAGAGATAACTTGCTAGAGTTTATAAAAGATGAGAAATACCTTTGGCTCCACGTACTTTCTGCCATCTGTCCATCCAACATCCTAGAGACAAGGGATTACTCAGGCTTAACTGAAAGGTTGGGGGGAAACACCAGGAAAATAATGTGGATTAATATTTCAACAGATTATACTTTCATAGAGGAATCACCTCATGCATTGATATGACTAAGCACACAAGTAATAAATTCATTCTGCCTGACCAGGTGGTGGCTCAGTGGATAGAACATCAGATTGGGACATGGAGGGCCCAAGTTTGAAACCTCAAAGTCACTGGCTTGTGCATGGGTTCATCTGGTATAAGCAAGGCTCACCAGCTTGAGCCTAAGGTTACAGGCTTAATTTAAGCAAGGGGTCACTTGGTCTGCTCTAGCCCCCTGGTCAAGGCACATATGAGAAAGCAATCAATGAAACACTAAGGTGCCACAACAAAGAACTGATGCTCCTCATCTCTCTACCTTCTTGTCTGTCTGTCTTATCTGTCTCTTGTCTCTGTCAAAAAAAAAGGAATTTATTCTAAAATACAACTTTAAAACAAATACATAAAGACTAAATTATGACAAGGAGTTTAGTCTGACTTGTGCATCATTCATGTAACTATTTCAGAGACATAGAAGTTAAATTATATTTAAACATTATATTTTATGTACATTTATTAAAAATAAAATTATACAAAATCAAGACTGTCAGGATAATCTGAAATGTATGGTTACTATACTCAGTAGAAATAGGTATTAGAAAAAGACAGATGTAAAGCCATTGAATCTCTCCTGACCAGGCGGTGGCGCAGTGGATAGAGCGTCAGACTGGGATGCGGAAGACCCAGGTTCGAGACCCCGAGGTCGCCAGCTTAAGCGCAGGTCCATCTGGCTTGAGCAAAAAGCTCACCAGCTTGGACACAAGGTTGCTAGCTCCAGCAAGGGGTTGCTCAGTCTGCTGAAGGCCCGCGGTCAAGGCACATGTGAGAAAGCAATCAATGAACTAAGGTGTCACACGGCAAGGAAAAACTAATGATTGATGCTTCTCATCTCTCTTCTTTCCTGTCTGTCAGTCCCTATCTCTCCCTCTCTCTGACTCTCTCTCTGTCCCTGAAAATAAATAAATAAATAAATAAATAAATAAAATAAAGTACTATTTAAAGCCATTGAATCTCTAACTTACAATGATAGATAGTAAAGTAATGAGAAAGCTCTTCTACCAAAGATCGTACCAAGCTATTTACCCCTTCTGTTTTTGTCATTGTTAATATTTTTATGTATTTTTTATTCTTGTTTGGTGGGTAAAAAGCTCTGGGGTCTAGAAGGGAGGAGGGCATCCTTTGGGTAAATAGGAAGGTTGGATTGATTGAGAAAAAATGGTATGTATTTAAATTGTGTCTACCATTTCCAGTATTTTCATTTATAGGGAAGACATTCATAAAGACATGTATCCTAACTTAGGAACTTCAAACTGGGCTTAGTGGTGTTTCTTCTAGAGTTTCATGTAACCTCTGCCAGTGATCTTGGTCTTTCATTCTTGCTTTCAGTTGTTGTAGAATTAATTAAAGAGTAGGAGAAACAGTAAGACCCACCAGGGACAGACAAATGAGAGTATACAGACAATTTGTCTTTAGATGTTAAAAAAGACTCTATCTGAAGTATTACTATAAACTTTGTATTTTCAACTCCAAAGGGTGTTAGCTGTATATAGCAGAGGGATATTGGGGAACTAAGACTCCAGACATAAAGTTGGCATTTCATCATTTGTGTTACTCTGGGCAGATGATGGCAGCAGCCACAGGCTAGTTAGGTTGTAAGGAACATTGCATACTAGGAACATTGTGCAGTGACAAAACTGGAGGTCCCCAAAGCTTAAAATATTTTCCAAAATATTTTTATCAATGGTTCTATTTACATTCAAACATTTTAAAATGCTCATTTTTCTTTTTTACTCATTTTAAAGTAACACAGTGGAAAAATGGGACTTCTGATTGATATCATCAAGGATGGGGACATAAGATTTATCAATTTAATACTTTTATGTTGGGTTTTTTTTGTCCCCAAAAATAAGCTTGTGAATTAAGAGCAAAGGTTTAAGTTAATGAAATTCTACTTTTAGATGAGAAAAGAAACTAAACTAAAATATTGACTATTTCTTTAGAGGGAATTACTCCTTGTATCATTTGTGTTATTCATACAATCCTTTCTCCTTTAAGCTAATTGAAATCCATGTAAGGTTCTAAGTTTATTTTTAAACAATATATTCAGTTTTTCAAGATGAAATCCAAAGAGAATGAGATTGGATTGAGGGTTAAGTATGGGGAGGTAGTGTCCCCCTGGAGAGTATAATTCGGCAGGGCTGATGGGTGGGAGAGAGTACAAGGACAAAAGTAATCAAGCTAATTTCCTCTAGGGATTGGTGCTATGGAGGAAACCAACAGGAAGGCGTGACAGATGGGTGTTGTGGGTCCATTCAGTTTTCCACCTCTTTATCATCAGAAGACACCAAGCTCTGAGCATTAAAAAAAATCCAGATTGAAATCTCTTGGGGTTTTTTTCTCCCAACAATCCAGTCCCTGGATATTTAAAGATACCCCCCCCCCTCAATTTCAGCCCTGCTTCCTCTCCTTTCTGATCTTCTTGCTGGGTTTCCTGTTCTCCTAGAGCCAAGCTACTGTGGCTAGAGATCTTGCCTTCTGTCAGTAACCTTTCTCAAGCCTGATATCTGGTTTCTGACTAAACTCTCAAGGCCTTGAAAAGGAAAAGCAGTATAAGATTCAAATGTAGCAATGTGGCTACTTTTGAGCATATTATATTAAAATATTTTACAGAAATAAAATTGAATAGATTTCAGAAGTGTTTTTTTTTTAATTTAAGGTGCTGAACATTACATCTATTGATCAACTTACAGTTAGTTAACAATGAAGTTGATTACTATTATCTTTAAAGCTAATTTATTTCCTGTTTTGTTTAGAGTTTTAGTTTTGAGAAAGATGTTTTAAAGCAACCCTGTTGATCATTTTTGTTTGCTAAAAAAGAGACATTAAATGGTTGGTTGATAGTTTTAATCGTAGAATTTTTAGAATCGAAATGTCTTTAAAAAGTCATCGAACTGCAGACATAAAAAAACAGCAGCATATGATTGAAGATATGAGCTCCTACTCCATCTAACTCAGGTCTGAGGTGCAGGCATATGAAGGATTGGCTTTCATGGGTCCACATCAGAGGCCACAGGTTCTAAAGTATAAGTAACCATTTTATTTAGTCTATTAACTTCAGATACCTGGACAGGAGTCAACTCAGCAACATGACATTTCACTTCTAGCTCTTTCTGTCCTTTATAATAATATTCAGGGAAAATAATATTTAAAATCTGTTTAGTAGGTACTAAATTACCTAGGAGGTATGCATGGCAGGAAACAGAACTATGTTCTAAAAATAAAGGAAGAGTTTAGGAATTACTAAAGAAATAGTTTGATGTTGCAGTCTTAAAAACTGAGGGACTTATGCCTGACCAGGCAGTGGCAGCCTGGGATGCTACAGACCCAGGTTTCAAACCCTGAGGTTGCCAGCTTGAGCTCGGGATCATCCGGCTTAAGTGCCAACTTGAGCTTGGGGTTGTGGCTTGAGTGTGGAATCATAGGCATGACCCCCATGGTCACTGGCTTGAGCAAAGGATCACTGTCTCAGCTGGAGCCCCCCGGGCAAGGCACATAAGAGAAAGCAATCAGTGAACAACTATGGTGCTGCAACTATGAGTTGATGCTTCTTACCTCTCTCCATTCCTGTCTGTCTGCCCCAGTCTGTCCCTTCCTCCCCCAAGGAAAAAAAATGAACTGAGGGACTTACATTTATTCTCATCATATCAATTGTGCTGGATTAAAAAGTAAAGAAAACAACATAAAACAAAATAAATGATGCAAAGGAAACGCTTGTCCTCCATGCACAGTGTGATCAGATGATAAATGGGATTTTTAATGAAATCTCTGACTAATTAAAATAAATTTGACACAAATAAATTCTGGCTAAACTAGAATATTAAGATCAGGCAGTGGTGTGCTCGTAAACTCACTCTCAGAAAAATTAAACACTGATATATGGTATTTTTCAGTTTCCATGACCTATGGACTAACTACTCTCACCCTGACAAATTTCAAATTGTCCAGGTGAAGCCACTAGCTGTGAAATTGGGGAGAGACCTGCACCATTGTCTGTGGACCAGTTCAAACTGACTACACTGTACCACTATGTCAGACTAAGTAACATTCATTTTACCTAAATTTAAAAATGTGTCTAATTTATAAAAATTTATCTGTCTGGCACTATGGGAGAATAGGCTAACAGAAATTAATTTTCTAGCTAATTAATGTTTCACCTTAGGTACTGAAATATTTCATATAGTAACTATTCCTTAAAGAAAATTTCTATGAAATGTATGTTATACATTTCTGCCTGCCGAGGATAATTTCATCAATGCTGATGACCCAAGGCCCTCAGTTGACATTATATTATGCCATGCAATAAAGAAGACAGTGTGGCTAGTGGCTACAAGAAAAATGTTCTTAAGCCTGCTCTTTCAGGGCTAACTATCTGTGTAATAACACTGAACTGGTTGTCTAGATTCTGTTTATTTTGGTTTTCTTATCTGTGAACTGGAATACTTATTCGTGCAGTTGGTTCTTGTTATTTCAGGCAGTTATATTCGATAAAGTCACCACAGACTCTGAATTGGTGCATACAAGACCATTGCTCCTGAAAGAAAGACAGGGTTAGTTTCCTGCAAACTGGTTCATCAGTCCATCAATACATAAATTTGTTTTGTGTGTGCTTCTGTTTAAAGACACCTTATTTAATATATACTGTAGGTACATTAACCTTGAACTCACAGCCTACCTCACTATAGACCATGCATGAGCAAAGCTTATCTAACACAAGTTTTCACCCTAAGTCACATCATGGCCTGCTTGTTCTTAAGGACACCAGCCAGCGCTACACCTGAAGGCCATTGTAAACAGCAGTAATACCAAAACCACCTTAAAAAGCACCAAAATGTGAAAACAAGAGCACTAAAGAGACTGCAATGGGCCTTGAAACAAGAAAGCAGAGCTTCAACCAGTGTGACCTCAGCAGGGAAGGTGTACATTGTGTGACTAATTTTTTGCCATTCTTCGCATGTCCATGTCAGAGATTGCCTACAGGAGCATTGATCTGGGGCTTATAAGTGAATGCCAGCAAGCAGTCATCTCACAAATACGAAATCTGCACATAATGAGGGCCAGTTGTACTTTCTGGTGTAAATAAGTGTAAATTACTTAGAGCAGTAAGCACTCAATAGATGCCAGCTTAATCTGCAGTGTTAAATGTGGGGACTGTTTTAGTGCACAGAGTTATTTTCTTCCACCTTTGCTAATTTACCCCTGGCTGCCATTTCATTATTTGATCTTTTTGTTTTCTTTTCTGCATTTCCCACTTTACTGCCGTCTATGCTGAGCTTCCACTTTTTCTCACTGTCACCAGTGTGCTCGGCTGCAGCCTCTTCACCCCTCCCTGCTCCCACACACTGTGTAACAGCAATTCAGTTGACTATTTAACAAGTCAGAATGAGGACTTGGTCCTTTGAGTCCTCAGCTCTATTACAATTATTTTATTTACTCATCTTTTGCTTTTATTCCCAACATCCTTGTTGCATTCCAGGTTTTTGAGGTTACCAGGAATCTGCCTTTGACATATGTGGAGTTTTATTAAACCATTTCAAAGTAATGTTCAGGCTATATGTTTATTGTCAAGGGTTTGTACAAGAACTTTTCTTGTCCAGGAGCTGTGATCTGTTCGTGATCCTTCCTAAAGGAGACATCATAGATTACTAATTCACATACATTGTGTGAACTTCAAGAAGAGCTTGCCACGGACTCTCTAGTAGATTTCATGTAAATATTATTTCCTCCATTAAATATGCAACTGAATTTTGTGGTCACATACACACAAAAGAAACTGTTGAATGATGAAGGATTTTATAAGATTTGTGGTAATATAAAACAAACAAAAGGCTCTCATATTAACATGTGATTAAGTTCCAAAATGAAAATTTGGATGTCACCTGAGGACTTTGCCTGCTGAGATAAAAATTGTGGTGGGTTTTAATACTAGCATATATAAAAACTTTAAGAAATAAATTAGGGGACTTATTTCCTGATTTATATCCTGATTTTCTAATTTTTGTATCAGGGATCCCTAACTGAACTAGAATGTTATGAATTGCAGTATAAAGATTTAAATCAGTTTCATTTATGTTTATTTTAGGTTCTTAGATTTAGGTAATTTCATTTAAAAATTTTACTTCAGATAAACCCCATGATAAATGTTACTGTATATTGGCTCAATTATATAAATACTATTTAAAATTCAGGTCTTATGAAGGGTTAGTAAGACAATAAATTCTAATTAGCTTTTTCAAAACAAGGATAAATATTTTTCTATATTTTTCTATATTTACTTAAAAATACACTGCTCACAAAAAATAGGGGATATTTTATTGCTTCATATCCCCTAATTTTTGTGTACAGTATATATTGCTGCTGTCGTCTTGGAAATGCTCCAAAATCCCCATTAAGCACATTTTGTTTCTCTCTAAATTTATATAAACCTGAATTGTAAAGGTACAATTTCATATTCAATATTAATAGGGTTAAAACAAACAAACACAAATAAAGTAAAACCTCTATGAGTGAAAGACTCACAGAGGAAAACTGTGTGTCAAAATGATGTCCTCTTAGGAGTTAACATATATATGTGAAATACACTTTAAATGAAAATGTAACTTCTTGAGAAGAACAGATAACTTCGTTCTGCAGTGAGTGGAAAGTTCAGAAAAATATCCGTCATTCGATTACTAGAATAATAAATTAAATCAAGGGGGCAGGGAAAGACTAGAAGAGACAAAAGGAAATAAGGGAAAAGCAGGAGGTGAGTTAAGAATGAGCTATGGCTCGTGGACTACCTTCTGCCTACAAAAAATGATAGGAAAACAGCAGACAGGGCAACAGAGAGAAAATTGCATCAGGCTTCAATGTTTATGTTTTTGATGGAAATGTACAAATCATTTCCATTCCTTATGGTGCTGTCATGCTCCATCACTTTAGTCCATTTTCACCTTGCAAAGGAATTCTGAATGGGACTTCCTTCTCTGGCAGCTAATTAATCTCTCCCAAGCCTGCCCATGTAGCTTGTCTGCCTGGAATGCTGCTCACCTTAAAGCCAGTGACTCCTGAGCAGATCTCTTTCCCCCTTGAGCAGTTCTTTTATTTTCCCTTAAGCTATACGAAGCCCATCATTTTCTTTTCATTTGGGAAGCTATGTGAGCTTTAATATATCATTGAGAAATGGCTTCCTCTATCCCAGCACCATAAATGAATATTCACTCCCAAATAATTGAATTGAATTTTAAAGACAACAAACAAAACCTAAATAGAAATTATGAATGTGCACCATTTTTCCCCCAATAGTGCATATAACGTGTAAGGACACACATTACTTAGATAATGCATTTTTCGCATATTTGTATTTCTTAGATTATTATTGTGGTGGAACAAATATAATACTGTCACATTTGCCATAAAAATACTATCAAATTTTGCAAATGAAAGAATGCTTTTAGTTTTATGGCTAATTCTGTATGTAAAAAGAAAAAACAAAACTAAGTTAAGAGCATAATTCTTTATGTGTTGAAATACTTCAATTAAAAATAATAAAAATTCTATTTAAATGTTTTTCTATTTAATAAATATAGCCTTTTAAAAAGTTACCACTAATCAACTACTTACAAAATGTATTGCTTAATATTGTACAAGTGGAACTTTGTTTCAATAATGGCTCATAGAGTTTAGAAATATAAACTATAATATTTTCCTGATGTTGTTCACATATAGCTTTCTTTTTATTGCAATTATCTATGTTGCTTTTATATTCTCTTGCATGTTTTTGTGAAATTTTGTCTACTTTTATGTTTCCTTTTCTTTTAATTATACATAAAACACATCCCCTCAGCTATGTATTTCATGACTTTAGAAAGCAGAAGATATATATGTTAAGGAAATGCTATTACATTTCAAATATTAAAGATTCCCTGTCCGTCTGTAAAGATGTATGTAACTTGACCCATACATGTATGGAAAACATGCTTGACAAGATAATAGGATTATTGTAAATATTCAGTTATTCACAGAAATGTATATAGGTCACATTTTCAACATCTTTACGTGTGTAGTGTTAACCGATTAATGGGGTCTATTTGCCAGTGTGCATCAAAGCCCAATAGGATAGAAATAAGAGTTTTCAGCAAAGAAAATAGACATTGATTAGTTGAGGGAATAGCACCACACCCAGAGTCACAGATGAGCAAATGCTCAAAGACCTGTTTCCCCAGTGGCTCCTAAGGGATGGATTATATGGGGGGGGGGGGTCATTAATCATGATGACTAAGGGAGTTACAGTCATTGTCAAGGTTGTGGTCTCTACTGATTGGTCAACACTAGGGTAGGGGGTAGCTTATCAATGCATCTGGACCTGATGTCAACCATGGTAGCTGATTAGTGCATCTTGTCCTGATGTCAACCATGGAATTGCTTCATCTGGTTTCACAAGGTGTGATCAGTGGGGTTGTTCTGGAACTGAAACACAACCGAGGCTTAGATATTATCTGTAGTTTCATTAAAACTTTGTCTTGTGGTCAATAGACCCAAAGCTTTTATCCTAAGATTATTTGATGCAGAACAGAAACTCATTATCTTGAGACCTTAATAACTAAGGAAGAAGGAGGAAGGTGAGTCAGGGTGCTTGATGAGGAGAATTTGAATCAAAAGGAAAGAAAGGAGAAAAGGTCTTATTAAAGAAATGAATTTTCTGAGAGGTTACATTATTAATAAGTATTTAAAAATTAGTATATGCTAGATGTTGTTAAAGACAGATATAGTAGTCTGTAATAGGTGGTCTTTCTATAAAAGGTAGTGAATTCTGTTTTAGCAATCAGTTTAATTTCAGGCAAATTATTATTGCTATTATTGTTGGCTTTATTCTTTAGTAAGACAAATTTACTGTGTCTTTGAGCCCAATTCATGAATTTGACTCTTCTGTCGTAGAACCTTTGTGAAGTTCCAGCTGACAGTCTGAGGTGCTCAGTGAGTTCTCTCCGCTCTGGTGAGCACTAAAGTCAAAAGTCTTCCAGGCCTGACCTGTGGTGGCGCAGTGGATAAAGCGTCGACCTGGGAACACTGAGGTCGCCAGTTCAAAACCCTGCACTGGTCTGGTCCAGGCACATATGGGAGTTGATGCTTCTAGCTCCTCCCCGCTTTCTCTCTCTCTCTCTCTCTCTCTCTCTCTTTTTCTCTCTCACTCACTCTGTGTCTCCTCTCTTAAAAAAAATAAATTAATTAATTTAAAAAAAAAAAAAGTCTTCCAGCAGTGCCTGGTCTCTGGTGTCACTGTTCTCAGAAGCAGGAAATCTCCTCTAAGCCTTCTGGAATCTTACTCTGTAGAAATGCCATCTAGACCTTGGCCAACGATTCATAATAAATCCACACACAAACTATTGCCATTCCCAATGTGTTCCCTTCTCTCAAGCACATCCAGATCCAAGCAGTCAGGAACTCAGGCTGTTCTCACTGCCCTTTGGCTCAGTGAAACTTCAGTTCGACCGGGGTTCTACCACTGTAGTTAATAGCAGGGAAGTGCGTCCAAGCGCAAAGACGCAGAGGGCGTGGAGCTCATGTTGAGTTTTTTCTTCATTCAGGGATTACCAGATTGCCCTGCGTTTAGCTCAATTCCAGCAACAGTTACCTAATATAATTTCTGTAATTTTATAGTTGTTTACGGTGAGAGGAAAGTGCAGTAATGGTTGGCCTATTCTGGTTAGAAATATAAATCCTAACAGGACATTTTTTTGTTAGGTGTGGAAGAGAAAGAGATTTCCAAAGGTGAGGCCAATGGAGGGTGGTAAGGGGCTCAGGAACAAATACAAGTAATACAGAGCCTGTGACTCATGGGTTTTACAGCAGCTATAGTTACACTTTAAAATACAAACAGGGAGGAGAGATGAACATCAGGGATCAAGCCTGCAACCCTTGGTGATATGTCTTTGTGAAAGACAATAAATACGACTAGAAATTAGTGATAACCTAAGTTCAATTTCCTTTCTTTTGCCATTAATCTTTGGCAGATAGCAGTTTCCATACAAAGGTAAGTCATAATAGAAAAGAGTGAGAATTTATGAAGAACTGCAAAAAACTGAAGAATAAATGAATATAAACCAAATTCCACTGAAGGACATACAATGCATAAGAAAGTACCTAACTAAAGTCATGAATAATGGCAGGCAAAAAATACTATCCTGATCAAAACTTAACTGGGTATTATATGAAAAATATATGCTATTGACTCATCTGTATACAGCATTATTGGTTACCTTATTTCCACTCTTTCTCTATTTTTAAATTAGGTTTATAAATAAAGTTAATTAGAAGCATTCAAACATTACAAATGAAGAGTGATACTGTTGTATATATACCGTTTCATTAAGAAACAGCCCTTTCATAAAATGGAAAAAAACCAGAAATGCAGTTGTCTTTTCTTTTGAGTTATTTCTAATCATTTAGATCAGTGGTTCTCAAACTGCAGCCCAAATCAGAATCACCTGGAGAACTTGTTAAACCACAGTTTCTGGGTCTCACCTACAGGGGCTGAGTCTGGAGAATTTGCCTTTTGCTGTGTTCCCAAGTGAGGCTGATGCTGCTGGTGTGGGTAACAGTCTTTGAAAACCGTTGGTTTAAATTCTCATCCCTGAAGGCAAATAATAATCAAATTAAAATTAAAAGTGGACCTTAATTCACACTAATACATGGGCTCTATCTCAGAGCAATTAATTAAAATAGGTTGTCTGGGGCTTGAGGCTAAATATGGGCTAAAAGTATCTCAGCTGATTCTAATATACAGCCACAGTGGCGGAAAAACAAGAAACAAGAATCAGAACGACTTTATAAGGTTTATCTGGCCTTAACACATTAGTGAAATGTGTTCTTTCCCCAGTATATCCCTTTATTAGATGGGAATGCTTTTTATGTAGTGATGATTCCTGATAAGGAATGAATGAGATAGCATAAAGATGACTTTACCAAGTGACTTGTATAAATTAAAGATAATTTAAATGTAGTCAATTTCATGCTACTAATTTATACAGTGCTTAGAATATAAAGTAGTTATAGAATTAAAAACAATGTTGTTCTTACACATTTTGCCAGTTATAAAACTACTTTATGCCTTAGTAGTTTAGGTGATCTTTATTAACATTGTTCTATACAGTTAGACAGCATTAGAAACACTCAGGTGCTAAGTCCTGAAGCTTTAACTCTTAACTTTTCTCTTTGCAGTGGAAGATGCAGATGCACTTTGTATGGACATGCAGAATCCGTGAACAGCATTGATTCTTTCCCGACTCTAACACTCTTCTCACAGGTTCTACAGATAAGTCCCTGTCTATATGGGATGCAAGAATGGTAAGCACATTGTTAACAGTTTTTCCAAGTTGTCTTAAGCCTAGTCCAGTGGTTCTTAACCTTTTTGAGGTACCAAACCCACCAGTTTCATATGCGCATTCACCGAACCCTTCTTTAGTGATAAATAAAATATGATTTTTTTTCCAAATTCAAGACATAGGTATATGTTTTTTTACTGGTGCATAAAATGAGTCATGCATGAACATCACCTTGCTCAAAGAACAAAACCAACAAAGTGCATAAACTCACAACAAATTACAGTATTACTTTATTCTGGCCTCCATGACAGAGGCTTTTCTGAACCCCTGAGACCGACTCATCGAACCCCTAGGGTTTGATAGAACCCAGGTTAAGAACCACTGGCCTAGTCACTCTTCAAGTAATGTGTACAACTGATAAAGTAATTGTGCAAGGGCAGGTAGGTAAAAGAATGGTATTAAGTTTTTATATATGACGTTCTATCAATGTACTCTTATCTACCCTGCCTCCTAAATGTAAGGACTATAAAAATAATGTAATTTGTTCATTAAATATTATTTCAAGTATTTATTGAAACAGAAACTCTGCTATTGCAGCAGATATAAAAGGGAACACATAGTGCCTTTCTATATGTATAATTAGGTAAGTGTAAAACCAGTAGCCATGGCCACCATCACAGCTGCCTGGCCCATGCAGGTTTGCATTTAACTCAAACAGACAGTAATGAAACAACAGAGCCAAGAACTGGTGGGCCATTACCTTTAAACCTAGCTCGCATCTGGCAGATGAGAAATACACACAGTGGGAAAACACTTCCCTTTCCATTCAGGGCTCCCAAAACCACTGACTCATCCAAGTATTCCTAGAATCAAAGGCCCCAGCAGTCTTATTCACCTCTGTTCCCTATCTCCTTCTCTGTGCACAAACTCTGCACAAATTGACTTCTCCTTCAGCACTCCGCCATCTTGGCTGCCTCTCCTCTGCAATGCTGACAACAGGGTCTGAGCAAGAAAGCCCCCCGCCTTTTGCCTTATCTTATAGTGTAGAAATTAAAGCCTTTAGGCAATATACAAATAAGGAAGTCTCTGATACAAAGCCACTCATCTGAGGCATAAAAGGGATTCCTCATAAGAGTGCACCACCCCACATCATGCAACAGTCAAGGGTATGGGGAAAAGCTCAGTTTAGAGAAGTTCTTAGTATTAAAAGGATAGGAAAGGTTTAGTCTTAAAACCAAGCCTTAGGCTATGAGGACCTTGTAACCCTACAGTCTGTCTCCCACACCCAATGCAAACTACAAACAAGCAAACATATATATCATATATACAAACTTATTTGACTAACAGTAAGGAAGGAGGGTAAAGATTATGAGGTATGTGTTAAAGTGGAAGAATACACAAGGTACAGCAGAAAAGCCAGAAGAGTGCTTGGAAGAGTGTGGAGGGCTTCCAAAAGGAGACTGTGCTTTCTTGAGCTGAGATTTGCAGGGCAAGTAGACTGTATCAGGTAGTGTCAAGAAGGGTGGATTCCCAGAAAGGGCCGTGCATGTACAAACCATGAAGGGTGATGCTACAGTGGCATATTTGGAAGAAATAATATGTTTGAATAGCACTTAAGGAAGGAGAAAGAAATGATAGGCAAGAGTATCCAGGTGGACAAGGACAGGACAATGACTGTCTGATTGAAGTTTCTCCCTGTTTTGGAAGGGACCGTAATCGGATTTGCCTTTTAGAAAATTGATAGTAGGATGAGGGAGGGAATCAGTCTTATTGAGGAGACTAGTACAGCAGGCTAGGGGCAGATGAAAGTTTGGACTAGAACATTGTGAAATATAAAGGACTGAATGATTAAAGATAGAAGGTTTAACTCTCAGAATGTGAAGTGATTATAGATGGAGATTACAGGAGGAGAAGGGATTAAGGCAGGGCAAACTCCCCCAGCTTGTCTAGGACTGAGGGCTTTCCCGGGTCATGGGTATTTCAGTGCTAAACCTGGACAGTCCTGGATTACTGTGGCTTTTAGGGTGACTTACATGTGAAGAAATGGAAATAAAATGTGGACACTGCATTTTAAAACGGCCTGGCTATGAAGACAAAGAGCAGAAAAGTCTGTAGGTCTAGAGTCAGATAAAAACTCCTCATTTGTTCAGAGAAGAGACATGTTTCTTTGATTAGGTATAAGAGCAGGGGAGGGGAAGGGATTGAAGAAGCAGAACAGAGAAGAGATCATAGAAAGGTTTATTGAGTTCATATTTCAGTAGTTTGAAGAATGCCAAGAGCCTAACCAGGCGGTGGCACAGTGGATAGAGCATTGGAGTGGGATGCGGAGGACAGAGGTCCAAGACCCCGAGGTTGGCAGCTTGAGTGCAGGTTCATCTGGTTTGAGCAAGGCTCACCAGCTTAGACCCAAGGTCGCTGGCTTGAGCAAGGGGTTTCTTGGTCTGCTATAGCCCCACAGTCGAGGCATATATGAGAAAGCAATCAATGAACAATTAAAGTGCCACAACGAGAAACTGATGATTGATGCCTCTCATCTCTCTCCATTTCTGTCTGTCTGTTCCTATCTATCCCTCTCTCTGTGTCTCTGTAAAAAAAAAAAAAAAAAAAGCCAAGATTTGCAAAACAAGATCTCCTTATTCATTCTTAGCAACATATGCTGAAAATACTGAAGAAAACTAAGACTCCAGAACACTATACAGAAAGGAAAAAAATCGCCAGTTACTGGTTCCTGGGTCCCTGAAGAACTGCAACTATCATTTCTCCCATTTATCTTCCCCTCGCCCAATGTACGATTGACATCACTAAGGGAATATGATGAGGACATACAGATGCTGTGACAGGGACCCACATGCAGCATGGGAACGCTATTTGTCCTCCAAGGCAAATTAGGATGAATAGAGAACAAAAAGTCCTAAGGTAGAGCTGCCCGCACCCTAGACACCAGCTTCACATGTCGCAGAGCTTTTAGACTTCTGAAGAGTCAGAGTCAGAGGGACGCTGTCCGAAAGTGACTAACAAATGAAATGGCAGTGATTTGTTGTGAGGTTCATTCAATATCGCTTAGACCCTGGTGCAGTGGAGTTCACTTCTGCTAATGGAGCATCAATGGAAAAGCAAGGCTGTCAGTGCATTTAGTCCAAATACTTAAATGTGAAGTGCATGTGAAAGCAACTGGTAAAGGAAAACTCTTAGAGAAAATATTCATTTATCAGTGACCTACATTTTATGCTCATTTTCTCTTGATTCCAGTTTTTTTTCCCCCTGTCAAAGTGCTGTAACTGAATGTTCTCAGAAAGCGTATTCTCTTATTTACCTTTTCTCATGGGACAAACTGGAGCACTAATGCTTGGAAGGACAACTGTTCTTAGTAAGAGAGTTCACCTCTCATAAATCTGCCTTACATGCCTGGCGTTGTTTATTGACAGTGATCTTCCTACCTGAAGCTGCGAGCACTCTGTGTTCTGTGTTTTTCCCCACAGCAGTGCTAAGAGCAGGAGAAAAAAGGAAGTCATCTCTGCACAGGGCTGTTCGTGTACAGTAGCATGTGGATTGTGATGTGCAGAACAGATTGTGAATCCCATGGACATTAATCCAATCAGTACAAATATACACTGTAATTGGTTTACTTGCTGCACATTAAAGTATTTCTAGTTTTATTATTAGTATGGATATTAACTTATACTAGAAAAGGGGCTCTAGAATGTTTTAGTATAAATGAAATGCTATTCAGAAATAATGGTAAATACATCAATGATTAGAAATAAAATCCATTCAATGTGTTTAGTTTCTGAAAATGTTTTCAAACCAGATAGTAAAAAACATATATTTAAATTGGTGTCTGTAATATAGATGTAGCATGTAAAACAAAGAAAAAGTCACTTTTTAAGGTTGATAATATGTCTATTAATAATCAGACAATGCAAGGTGTTAACTAAAATATTAATATAAAAATCTATAGCTAATGCATGAAAATGCTAGAATTAAACAGATTCGTTTCACTAAAGCTGCATTAGGCAGTTCAGGTGATTTTGTTTTAGGTGTACCTCATTTAAAACAGAAAACCCTAAAATAACAAGATTTTTAGAAATTAACTTTGTATACATAATTTTTAAAGGTTCATGACATATGTTGTTTATATAATGTAGAATTATTAGCTGTTTTATATCCCATGGTTCATGGAGTTAAATATAATATATTTTTGAAGTTGACTATTATGAGATGTTGAAAAGGATAACCAGATAGCTATAGTTCCTTGCATGTGGTAAAAAACTGTACAACATATTGATACTGATGATGTTGACTTATAACATCAACTGAGTTCATAATATGCTAATATTCTCTTTTATAACATTAAGATTATGTTAATTCTTTGATAAGTGATAAACTCTCAAGTTATATTGAAAGTCTGAACCTTCCAAGATGAATGACATGACTTGTTCCTCTTCTTAGTAAAGCAAGAACAGTACATTTTGTCACCTTAATGTGATCAATTAGTATTGAGACATTCTCTAAAACATTTTTGAGGAAGAATGAAAATGACCAGTAGATTATATTCCTATAAATTAGTTTTAAATTTCCTTCTCCTATTCCCAAACATACACTAGTCTTAAATCCACCTAATCTAAGAGCTTATTGTCAAAGATGATGAATGTGCCAACCTCTAAGTCAGTCTCTAAGTCAGCTGGACAGATCAACTCTGGATGTTGTGGGAGACGAGGAGAGGGATAGAAATCTCTATAATTACCTAAGGGAGGCCATTAAATAGCTTGCAGTTTGGAAACTCATGAAATTGCTCTGCTTCACAGGACTACATGCAGAGTGGTTTTCCTCAAACTTATGAAACAATAAAATTCAAAAATAAAATTTAGTGTCACCAGGATATGGTGTATAATATAGAGTATATTTAATGAAAACTTATAATGCCCTCTCAAAAAGCAACATGAAAAGTTCCAACATGCATCTGTGATTTGGAAGACCATTTAAAATAAATGCAATGAGATTATTAATCATTCACAAATCTGATGAAAATATTAGGGCTTTTGACTTTTTGTTTTTTAAATGGATATGTTCGCAGTACAGTAAAACAGAATAGAATAAGTAAATCATCTGTGAGTCATTCAGAGCCGGGTTGGCAATGGTCAGAGTTGCTGACACTTCATCTCTTGTAATGAATCAGACACAGAGTTCATGGCCTAGACTGACTTTGGTGGCCACGCCTTGCTCCCTTGACTAACTGCAGGCTCTTGTCCAACAGATGGTGTTGTCCTGACTTACCTGTAGCCAACAGATTCAGTAACTGGTCACTGTGAGTTTCTGTGAGGCAGGACTAATAACTCACCAAAATAACTTAAATTCAACTTAGTAATAGTTATTGAAGATCTTTGTGGCAGGCAACATTCTGGTTTCTGCATTGTTGACTGTGACAGATTCCCTGCTCTCAGTGAATACTTAGTCTATTAGGGAGCAGACATAAAGATAAATTATCTTAAAATAATGTAGTAATTACTATATTCTCAACATAACTATAGCTTTGGCTTTTCGTTCCAAAGCTCACTCTTCCAAGTAGTGATTTTATGATGAACACTTATTTAATACCTACTATATGTCATTACTTTACCTATTTAATGCTTACCAGAATTACCATTATTATATGTATTAAGATCTGGAAAAACAAAGGCTTAGAAAAGTAAAGTAAGTTACCCAAGATTGACTACCTGGTAGGTAGCAAACTCAGGAAGCTGGCTGAATATCTAACCAATTCTACAGTTATTTTATGGTCTCCAGTTTTTTGTTGCTTCTCACTGAAAAATTAGAAGTGTCAAAATAACATGTTAGTGAAAAAAAGATAATTCAATGTGGTTATATTTTCAAACATAGTGTTTTAACGCTGTAATTAAATGCTTCACACGTCAGATCTCTGCTTGTATTTATAAACTGTCAGAGCTACAAGTGGTCCCTTACAAAGATACAAAACTGAGGAAAAAAGAATATCCCCTTTGGGATTATCAAGGTCCACCACTAATTATGCAAATGCATTTTCTGTAAAATTTTGCTAGGCATTTCTCTTATTGTGAAGTCAATCATTCGGTCTTATAAACCAATCAGAAGTTCTCAAATATTTTGAAAACAAACTAAAAAACTATGTTTCTACATTTTAAAAAGAATTTGATAGTTTGATTCAAAAGCTTTTAAAGGTGACTGCCCTTACATAGACTTGGCAGAGGAAACACTTTCAAACAACTATCATCAAATGTTCTGTAGAGCAAATTTCTTTTGAAAATGGCTTCCTTTTTTTCTTTTTTGTACACTGTAAAAATGTTACCTCTACTTTGATAGAATGATTACCTGTATTATTATTTTCAAAAATATCTGTTTATAGCACATGGTTGACAAATGTTTGTCATCACAAAAAATGTCAACGTATTAGGATTACTTAACTGTGGGAAAAAGCATAACACATCCTTAAGGTCAACTTTTTAAAAAAGGAAAATGTTTTGCTGAAATATAATGTAAAATTAAGTGGGGGAATGAAACATTTTCTTGGTTATTCTCTGGTTTATTACAAAAGACTTTAAGGTTGTAATCATCAAAGGAGTAGTTTGCATAAAATGAACCATCTTAAAAGTATTCAGAGTGCTTCAAATGGCAATAATACATTGCAATACTTGAAGAAAGCCTCACTGCATTGTTATCCATATATTTTGATGCAGCTTGCTTTGGAGATCAAGATTCAATGACCCTCATATTGCATAAATCCTACATGAAAGCTTACTGCACCTGCACTAAACAAATGTCAGCTACCATCAGTTCAGTGGTGAGATTCAGCCTGTTCACACCTGTTAGGCACAACCGATACCTAAGATTTTGTTGAGTTTGATGAACCAGTTGTTAAAATGGCACTTATAATCAGGATTCTCTCTAAGGTGGGCGCCTGGGCAGCTGCCCAATATGGAAATCACAAATTTACATTTTTTATCTTTTTTAACATTCATCTGTGCAACAGCATATTCCATTGATTCTCAAAGTGTGCTCCAGGGTACACTGGTGTGCCTAGAAGATTTCCAGGTGTACCCTATTTTACTGCAGAGAAATATGTGCCTGTTGGGGACAAAAAACCAACAAGGTTTTTGGAGGTTAGATTTTTGGGGGACAGATGTGTGGGGAATTGGCTATAAGTTGACAGTCTGCCCAACTCCCACCTCACTTGCCTGATTAGGTTGCAAAAGGCTGTTAAGCTGTGGTGCTGGATTGTTTACACTACCCCCCATGTTCCCCAGAAAGACTGGAGGCAAGTTTCTTCTATCCTTTGTTTGGTGTAAAGTTAAGATGATATGTATGGTGGGGGTTTTGGATTGATGATTAAACATAAGAAATTGTCTCTTGAAACCTTTTGGATTTCTATAAAAGAATATATGGCAATATCTTAAAAAGCTTTCAACATTTTACTACAATTTTCAATATTCTATTGATGTGAATTAGGATTTTCTGCACTCAACACAATTAAGAGTAAAAAGATAGGAATTCTTCAATGTATTGATGAGGAAATGAGAGTTTGCCTTCAAATATATGCCCAAACATTGAAGAAATCACTAGGACACATCAGAATCATGTTTTTCATAAACACAAGAATGAAAAAACTTAACACATTGGTGCCAGGACCTGCCGAATTTACTAAATTTTATTATGAATGTGTGTGTGTGTGTGTGTGTGTGTGTGTGTGTATAGATAGACAGATAGATAACTTTTTGTTGTTTTTTTTATTTTTTAACTTCTCTTTCTTTACGAATTCAAAAAAGCATAACAAAAATGTAATTTAAATATGTTCTTTAATTTCAAAATAAATTTAATTTTGTTGTATTTATTTTGTTTAATTACTATAAAAGCATGCTTGGACTTTATATTTTTTCTTTAATATTTGACTTAATTATTATAACCTATTTCTCAAAAATTTGTATATAATGCACCTACAATTATTTGTAGGATTTTAAATGCACCCCAACTTCAAAAAGTTTGAGAATCACTGGTGTATTCTAAGCGCCCATAGTAATGTTCATTCCATCTACTGGTGAAAAAAATTGCAAGTGAGGACACCAATCAAGACGCAATATGGAAATATCTTAAATAACAGTTTTATTGTTTTTTTGTCAGTTATTACTTAATATTTTTTCATTAATATTTTAAAATGTTTAATGTTTCTTATAATCTAGTTTTGTGTACCTCTTTTATTGTTCTTATTTAAGTATTAAATGTATGAAATAATAAACTACCTTTCGGTATATTATTTTTTTATACTTAAAATGGTCATTAGGGCAGAGAACCAGTTGTTAAATTATTTGAATCCCACCACTGCATCAGTTGTTACACACCTGGTGCCCTATGTGAAATTAACCAATCTATGCATTGTTCTTTTTCTGAAAAGGCTTTCCCTTTGCCATTTCTTCTATCTAGCATACATTTACCTGTTCTGCTGGCGAGTTTACCTCTATTCTTAAATTCTTCATCTTTTCTAAAATGCTTCCTGTGTTTCCCACCCTATATTTGATGTTCCAGGAGGCAACAAAAAAGACTTTGTACCACATATTATAGAATTCGCTAATTTTTTAAATAAAATATTTAAAATATTGAACTTGACAAGTGAGGCTTTTTCCCACCCACATAAACAACAAGCCTTCCCAATTTGCTGACTTTTGGGTAATAACTAATAGCTTTAATAATGAGGTACAAGCAGAAATGTCTGAAAAATAAATACACTTAATTGTTTCTATGGAATCCCAGGCTTATATCTGTCTGAATTCAACCCCAAATTCTGGTGCTTAGGAGCAGTGTGTATTTGGGATTTATTGTCTAAAATCTTTGTTTTTCAATTTCCTCATTTGTAAAATGAAAATAGTAATAGTACTTATTACATAAGGGTACAATGGGATTAAATGATTAATCATATAATGTCATGACAAGATTGACTGATATATATAAAAACTTAATATGTTCTAGATATTTTCTTAGCAGCTGTCACATCATATTATAATTGTTGCCTACTAATGTTTCCCTATTTTGAAACTCTGAGCCTTCTCACTGATTTTACCCTTATTGCCATAATAGGTGCTCAGTAAATATAGAAAAAGGGAGGGAAGGAGTTTAATATTTAATTCAGATATTTTTGTTTTTTATGTAGAAAATAGTTTTATCTGAAAAATCCACTGGTTTTTAAAAATTAAAGAGCAGTATTTTAATACACAATTAACTGATCATGTAGTAACTCAATTTAGTATAAGGGTTTAAAAGATTGTTACTGAACTCCTAAAATGCATTTCTTTGTATATCTCACACAATATATAAAATTTTTGCTTCGTGAGTCTAGCCAGGGGGTTGCCAATTTTATTCATCTTTACAAAGAACCAGCTCTTTGTTGTATTAATTTATATAGTATTTTTGTTCTCTCTTTCACTCAGTTCTGCTCTAATTTGTGTTATTTCCTTGCTTCTGCTGACTTTGGGATGCTTTTGTTCTTCTTTTTCTAGTTAAAGATCTAATGTCATATTATTTGAGATTTGTTTCTTGTTTCTTCTTGAGAGAGCCCTGTGATGATATATAAACTTCCCCCTCATTATTGCTTGCACATGCAGAAAGGTTAATTTTATGAGATTATTTGAATTTTTTAAGTGTAAAAAATAATTTCTGCATACTTCATGCAGTTCATTTCAATTTAATGTAATAAAGATATAAAGTTGTGGTTTTAAGTGGGCATAGAATCACTAAAATCCCTAACTAATTGTTTAGAATAACTTAAATATGTCATAGTTAAGACATCCCTTTGCTCTGTTTTTTATATTAAGTTGTATGGATTGAATTCGATTTTGATTGGAGAGGACAAGCCAAAAGAAAATATGGGATTAAAAATGTGTCTTTTGACTAAAAATAACATGGGCTAAATCATCTCAAAAACTTTCCCATATGCTTACCTAATTTTTAGTTCCTCGTTGAATGGCTTATTTGTATCATTTTGAGAGTATTTATATTACTAGAAAAGAAATGATCACCTAAAGAGGTGTTAAGTGTAGATACAGAAATTTTAGTTCCTCTTACGTTCTTTAATATTAGCGATAATAGAAATAACTAGTATTTATTCTGTTGAGCACTTAAAACACATAATTATGTTTAATTATCACAAATAATATTTCAAGTTAGAGAATATTTTCACTATATTATAGAAAATATTATATATTTTCACCATATCATCTCTAAAGACCAGAGATGTTGAATAACTTTAGGTGACAGCTGTAAATGGAGGTCTGAAGATTTCAACCCTGTTTCTTCCAACCTCAAAGTCTATGTCCCTTTACTATTACATTCTATTTCTATTTTAATACAACATTAAATAAAATATGAGTCTCAAAAGACATTTGTAAGCATCTCTTTATGACACTGGGTTTGATACTATCTCTTTTCTTTTTGAGAGGAGGGGATAGAGAGAGAGAGATTCCCACCAGCAACCCAACCAGTATCTACTGTACAACCCTCATCTTGGGCCAGTGCTGAAAACAACAGTGCTATTTTTAGTGCCTGAGGCTGATACTCAGACCAATCAAGGCACTCTGGCAGAAGGAGAAAAAGAGAAATGGGAGGGGCAGGGGCAAGGGATGAGAAGTAGATGGTCATTTCTTTTGTGTGCCCTGACTAAGATTGAACCCAGGATATCCATGTGCCAGGCCAATACTCTATCCACTGAGATAACTGGGCAGGGTTGATACTATTTGAAATAAAGTAAAACCCCTCTAGATTTAATTTGACTTTATTACCTTGTCTTCTTTATCATGATATATGTTCTTAGGGAAGAGTAAAGATTAATGTATGGTTAAACATAATAATTTAGTCTAATATCCATGAATATCACCTTTTTTAGATATGATAGGACGTAGGTCTGGTCTCTTAGCAAAAATAAATTTTTGGACTTATTTAAATTTAACATGATACAGGATTATCATGTAAGAATATTGAGAGGTTTTTATCATAGAATGCAATCGGCCAAAAGGAAATTCCAGTGCATTGCCTCCAGCCCTTTCTGCCTTGAGTATCAAAGATATATAGACTTTGAAATCAGATGGAATGAAGTTTGAATACAGCTTTCGTGACTTCCTGATTGTATGTAATAAGGTGTGTTATTTAATACCTATAAAGTTTACCATTCTCTTTTTAAATGGAAACATTTAAATCACAGTGCTAACACTGGGAGTACGTATTTAGAAGTCAAAGAAGAAGTTTTATTCCTTTCTTGGTAGCTGAGAATGCTAGTGGCAAGTCTTTTGGTGATGGGTAGTCCTGTTTCTTTGGTTGATGAATTAACAATACATAATGAAACTGAGCTATCCCATTGCAGATTGCTTCACCCAGTGTTTTGTCTGTTGCTGTCACTTTCAAGAACTCAATGACTGCAAGTCATTGCATCAATTTGCAATTGCATGGTTCATATAAGTGGTTATTGGACTTATTTTGCTTTTAGTCTCCTAATATTGGTTCAATCTGTAGAAATTACTGTGGAGTAATCTTGTCGCTTGTTATTTAGTCTTTTATACATTCAACCCATTAATGCTTCGATAGTGATTACTTGGCTATACTTCAACATAGTTTTCACTTTGAATCTATTGTAGCACTATGTGTTAATGATCATTTTTAGGTATCATTGATGAAACTCGAAATTAAATGCAGCATTTTTGGCAAGAGTTTCTGGTATCCAACAGTGGTTTTTATCAGTGTCAGATAAAAAGCCACCCTTTGTAATGCAAGCACCAGAAAATTATTAACAATTAATTAAAGTACATTTCTAATGGCTAATCATGAATGCTCCATACACTTTTTTTTTTAGCCACTAATTATACTCAAGCCTATCTAAGCTGCCATGTGTACACTTTGTTCCTCATGACATAACATATTCTCTGGGTTTTAGGTAAACTGAAGTAAAATCAAACACATCAACTTGTGGCATTTTTACATTCTATATTTAAAGGCAAAAATATCTAATTTAATCATACAACATAATGAAATTGTAAGCTTCTGTAACAGATATAACAAAATGGCCATTTATTGTTTATATGACTACCAAACCTCTAAGGAATATTCTCATTGGGGAAAAAACCAACAATGTACACATGAAACGATGGGAGGGACTGAACAGGTCTCAGGATTTTTGTTTGCCTGTTTCTGTTAAGTTTGTTTGTCTGTTTCTGCGGTTTCCAGGAAGATAGCATGTCCTCATAGAATATGAATCTGGGAGGAGTAATGCAAAGACGAAGGATCAGATAGGGAATTATTTGCAGTTAAAGTATTGCGGAGCCGAAATTCACCAAAGCCAGTGAGTGACCCGACCAGACTCTTCCTAACAGGAATTTGGCATTGTTTATTTAGTTTTCTCTGGTCCTTGGATTTTTTTCTGCCAAACCTTCTAAAATTTGTCTCTTTTTTTTTTTTTAAATTCAGTGAGAGGAGAGGAGGCAGAGAGACAGACTTCCACATGCACCCCAAACAGGATCCACCAAGGAAGCCCACTAGGGGACGATGCTCTGCCCATCTGGGTCATTGCTCCTTTGCTCAACAACTGAGCTCTTCTTAGTACCTGAGGTAAAGTGCCAGTGGCCTAATTGCTCTAATGGAGCCATAGCTGCAGGAGGGAAAGAAGAAAGAGAAAGAGAAGGGAGAGGGGGAGTGGTAGAGAAGCAGGTAAGGACCCATCTGTGTGCCCTGACCAGAATTGAACCCCAGACATCCACACACCCGGCTGATGCTCTACCACTGAGCCAACTGGCCAGGGCAATTTGTAGTTAATTTTTAGGTGGAATGGTGGTTAACAAATATATTATTATGTAGACATTCTCATGTTCTTTATTAGTGGATACATGATAATTAATTATATAGGTGAACCACTGTTTGCTTGCACAATCTCTTACTAATAGATAATAATAGGATTAATTTCTGATGTATTTGATACTCCAAATGAGATTGCAAAAATATTCTTGCAGGTGATTTTTTCACTTATCAACTCATTTTATTGAGATACATTTATAGGTGTTATCATCTATATTTTTAAAAGGTATTTAAATTAAAAATAAGTACTTAAATCATATTGACAAAGGCTCTATAAAATATCCACCATAGATACTTATGTACTAACTCAAGAAATATAGAAATGTACCCATTTTTCCTGTCTTGCCTCTTGAATTTTGGCTTTAAAATTATATTAATGTTCTAATATGTCATTATTAAGATATTTGAAATGTTTTATACATTCAGTAAGCATATATTTGTATGCAAGCTTCAATTAATATTTCCTATGTCATTTGTAATTGACTTTTAAGTTGACATAAATTTTGGACCATTGAAAAAAATTAGCTTAGTTAATTATTGTAAATTCAAACTAGTTGGATATTTTTAAATTTTTTTCTCTATTTTCCTTGTGAAATTAGTGCTTCTTGAAATTTATTGTGATTCTCTTAATGGTATAATTCATGACTTTTTTTAATAGGCTAATTATGTATAAAGCTAGGGCTGTAGGAGATGCTGTTGATGCATTTCCCTTTAACCTTACGTCCATTGCCCTTTAACCTTGCGTCCACCTGCAGCTCTGCTGGACAGGCCCTGAGGCCACAGTCAACTTTCTACCTCAAAGGTTCAGATATGCATCTCTCTTCAGGGATCCTCAGGGAGGGCCCCTTCCCTGAGGGCGATTCTTAGATGCTACAGTTTACTAGGCTCAAGTGGAGGAAGTTCATGCTCCTGGGGACAGATAAAAGTTAGTGGGTAAAAAAGCTCAGCATCCCTTCCCACAGAGGAACAATTGTGAGCATGCTTCATCTGGTGCCTCAAAGGGTCCTCGGTGGGTCCTAGTCCTAGCCGTGCATGGTGTGCCCACAGCATTCTCTTTGTTGGCTTTTACCTTCTTTGTTTCACCTCTCACTCTCTTGCATGGGCTTCCTGGGTTTACCCCTAAATAAATGTCCTTCAGCATATTTGTTCAGGCTATGTTTAGGGCTTCTCACAGCAAAGCAGGTGAAAATCCAAGTTGTTCATGTCTACTTGACAGAGCAAAATGTCCAGGAATGTTCCACAGGAATAAAGCAAAGATGGTGAGTGGCCTTTTGGCTTCACTCTGTCTTTCTTTTCCCTTACGGCTCACACTTAGCTCAGCATTGCAGAAACAAAGGATCTGAAAAAGCTCTAGAGCTCCGTTATGTGCCCCTACCAAACGACCCACTAGTACAAGCCTATATTTTACAAATGGCGAATCTGGTACTACTTCTGTAATTAATCATCTCTTGTCAATAGACACAAGCACAGCCATGAAATGCAGCATGAAAAATAGTGAGCTTAACATTTATGAGCATACTGCGGAGATATAATGACCACTTGTATCTGTAACAGAGAAACAGGAATACAGCTGCTTGGAACTTGGGCCAGTTTAGAGGGGAAGGGGAGACTCTGCCAGAGGACTCTGTGTCTCTACCATCCAGAGTGGCAGCTCGGGAGAATACAAAATGCCACTGTCACCTGGAAGGCACGATTAGATTCAGTTTGACTGAATTCTGGGGAAGTCACATATTGTAAGCAGCCTTTGGTAAAGATCACATCCTGAGATGATAAGAAAGTGAAGAATTTAGAAAAGCAAAAATAAAATAAAACCCCTAATGTTATATTTATTTTTTATGTAAATCTCCTCTCTGGGGGTATAATAAGGGTTAAGATGTAGGACTATGGATGAGTTAATAGTCATTGGTCCTTTTCTTGACCTCTCCTGGCATAATCTAAACCTCAATACCAGAAATATCCATGATGTAGGACACATTATTTTTTCTGTTATACAGAGAAGCAGGAAAATACAACTTGTTTAGAGATCAGACTGCTAGCAGAGAGCACATTCCTGGGCCACAAAAGAATTTTCAGGTGAATGCGGCAGCAAAGACAGGAAGTGGGAATTCAAGTCTGAGGCCCTATATCATTTTCCTGCAGTGATAGGAAAAGTGAAGTGTTTTTAATCAAAACAGCATAAACCAAATTAAGATATGACTATGCAGCAACTAGCAAGTGCACGATCACGTGCTTTTCTCATGATTGGTGCTAAATAGGTTAATTTCACAAAATAAATGTTTAGGGAGTGTCAGTACTCTGATGGGTGTGTAGGTGTGGACAAGAGGAAATGAAGCAAGCATAGAATTTAGTTCTATGACAGGTTAGCGGTTGAAAAAAAATGTAAATAACTTATTTCAGTACAGTGTGAAAAAGGCATAGGTCCTCCACAGAGCTAGATGCAAAGGAATGATATAATCTTGATTAATATTTTCAAAGAATTTCCCTGGTTGTCTGGTTAAGAATAGACTGAAAGGAGGCAGGGGGGCCACAATCCAGGTGGAAGACTGGCATTTTCGGAACAAGATGGTAGCAGTGGAGGTGACAAAAAGTTTATTAAAAAGGCTTTGTTTATTTATTTGCTCATATATTCAGTCTCTCATTCATGTAGACACAGGTTCAGTCTTACTGAAAAGTTATAAGAATAATACAACATATTTTACCAAGGTTCTCAAAGTGTTATATTTTATTGTATTTGCTACATCCTTTTCTCTTTCTGAATATACACAGGCATATATGTTTTCCTTAAACATTTGAAAGTAAATTGTAGGTGTATTTTTTTAACCCATAGTTATTTCATTGAGTAATATAGGAAAACAAGAACATGCTGTTAAACAACCACAGAAAAATTACCCAAGTCAGCAAGTCAGCATTGATGTAATTATCTACTCTATGGATCTTATTCCAGTTTGTCCATTGCTCCAATAATGCTTTATAACAAAAGAAAATTGAGTATCATGTGTTGCATTCTGTTTTTTAAATTTTATTTTTTTAATTAAAGTTTGCATTCAACAGTATTTTTTATTAGTTTCAGGTGTAAGGCATAGCAGATAGACAATCATACATGTTATGAAGTGAGCCCCCTGCTATTTCAAGTACCCACCTGGCATCATTATTATAATATCGTTCACTATACGTATTTACTCTGCTGTACTTCACATCCCCTGGGACTATTTTGGAACTACCAGTTAGTACTTCTTAATCTGTTCCCTTGTTTCTTTAGTTCTTTTTAATCTGGAATAGTTCTTCAGCCTTTCTCTGTGTTTTATTATATTGACATTTTGAAGAGAACAGGCCAGTTATTTATGGAATGTCTCTCAGTTGGGTTTGTCTGATGTTTTCTCTTGATTAGATTCAGTTTAGGCAACTTCAACAGAACACCTCAGAAGCAATGATGTTTCTGGTAATTTGATTAGGAGACATGTTGTTGATCTGTCTCATGACTGGTGATGTTAACTTTGATCATTTGGTTGTGGGAGATTCTGCTAAGACTTTGCACTGTAGAGCTGCATATTTCATTTTACTTAATAAATATCTTATTACTTTGAAACTATTAAATAACCTGTATCTTCTTGACATTTTCCTTACTCATTGACATTCATCTATCATTCTTACCTTTATTATCATTGCTGTGTTTGTCCATGGTGGTTTTCTAAATCCGTAATTTCTTCTTCATTTATTAGTTGGTTTTCTACTGAAAGGAAGAGCTTTTGCTTTTCCCTCATTTTTTAATTTATATCAAAATGGTTTAATGTATTTCTATTTTATTCTATAAGTTATAATCTATATGTTATTATTTTAATACTCAAACTGTTCTATTCTTGGCTACAGTGTCCTTTTTTTTCTTCTTTTATTCATTATAGAGAGGAAACACAGAGTGAAAGAGAGAGAGAGAGAAAGGGGGGAGGAGCTGGAAGCATCAACTCCCATATGTGCCTTGACCAGACCAGTGCAGGGTTTTGAACTGGTGACCTCAGTGTTCCCAGGTCAATACAGTGTCCTTTTAACATGTTCCCATGATTCTCTTAGTATTTTTATACTTTTATTGTGAGATGTTTTAGACTAATCTTGTACTTTCTTTGCTCTAACACTGAAATCAGCCATTTCTCCCAGAGGCCCTTGTTGCTTTTAGTGAAGAATGTTATTCGATGTCAAGATCTAGATTCTCATCACTGCAGGAGAGTCATTGCTTTTAAATCTTTTCAGTAAATACAGCTAGAAACACATATAAAGATGAATATATTCACATATACAAACATACTTCTGTATCTATTTATGCAACTAATTAGCTGTATTGAAAACTATAGATTTGGGCCTGACCTGTGGTGGTACCAATGGATAAAGGGTCGACCTGGGAAGCTGAGGTCGTGAGTTCGAAACCCCAGTCTTGCCCAGTCAAGGCATGTACAGGAGTTAGTTGATGTCTTGCGTTCGTCCCTCTTCTCTCTCCTCCTCCCTCCCTCCTCTCTAAAATGAGAAAATAAAATATTTTTTAAAAAGAAAATTATAGATTCGCACTGATATCTCTAAATCTAAGCCAGTGACAGAATTCATCCTGTTTTCTTCCTTTCCATACTACAACTCTCTTCTCTGCCAATCACAGTCATAGCTCCTGACACCTGCAATATATTTGCTTATGTGTTCCATCTTATACTGAACAGAGAGTAGTTCCAATCTCACTCCCCCAGGTCCCTAAGAAAGGAAGTCTGTTAATTAGCATTTAATATTTGTTTAGAGTTCTTTTTGTCTTTAGCCCGAAGACATACAGTACAACTGCTGCTGTGTTCAACAGTTTCTTTAGGTTAGATTTCTCCTATTTCCCTGTTAGTTAATGTTCTTTATTTAAACCTTATTTATTTGAAATATGTTGGGTCATTTGTTTCTGTTTGTGTTTAATTTTAGGGTTTGCCTTCCTTTTTTGTTTTAATTATTTCCTTTTTACTTTTCTTTTTGAGTCTGAGAAACATTAACATTCTAAAAGTCATACCTACATTAAGTTCTACTTACATCTCTATTGTTTTCTTCCTTGTGCTTTCTTTTGGTTTAATTTTCTTTTTGTAGGTTTTAAAGCAGATAATTTAATTGATTAATTTAAATATATATATTTGATTGGTAAAGTGTTTAAGGCTATCGAATTTCCTTCAGTCACTGCCTGGTGTCTCGCAGGTTCTGATATGTATATATATTCTGATAGACACACACATATATGGTTTTATTTTTGTTCTTTTTAAATGTTCTTGAATTTTTTTTTGTATTTTCAGAGTCACTGAAAAATTACCATATTTTTTTGCTCCATAAGATGCACCTGACCATAAGACACACCTAGGATTTTAAGGAGAAAAAAAAGAAAAAAAATATTCTGAACCAAATGGTGTGTTAAAATATTTAATAAAATAATGCCACAATAACATTTCAACAATATAAACTCAACAGCAGTATTAACAACCATTAGCACTGCTATTAGCAAATGAGAAGAGACTTTAATGTTCAAATACTCTTCTAGTTGTCTGGGAACCCAACGCAGCTAATAAAACAATGAACATTAGCTCTATAAGATGCACAGGCATTTTCCCATCCACTTTTGGGGAAAAAAGTGCGTCTTATGGAGCGAAAAATGCAGTATGTATCAAAAGATTTTTGATTTGTTATTTCCAGTCAAACTGACCTTTTATGCACCTTCTTAATTTTAAAATAAATTCTAAGTTTTTATGTTATTGGAACTTTAATTTTAATATTTATAATTATGCAACATTTTTGTGACTTAATATAAGATTAAACTTTATGATTGTCCCATGAGTGTTTGAGAAGATATATTCATTATTATCAGGGTAAATAAACATATGTGTCATATATATGTATATCTACCTTATTAATTAGGCTTTTAGAACTTCTATATCCTGTTCTTGTGTCCACTTGATTTAGCTCATATTAATTCTAATGTATTAAATTTCTCTGTGGTTAATGTCTCTCTCTGTCTCTTTGCATCTCTTACAGTTTTTGCCTACAAATGTATTTGCCTACAAATGTATTTGCTGTGTTATTTTGATGCTTAGATATTCACAATCATTATATCTTTATTAAGAATTGAGGCTTCTAGCATTAAAATTATATTTTTTTCCCACATTTAATATATTTTACCTTGAAGTTTATTTATTTATTTTTATCTATTTCTTTTTGTTTGTTATAAAAACAGTAAACATCTTTCCTATATTAACTAAGACAGGAATGGCGCAGTGGATTCATTTGCCTCACACGGAACTCCAGTGGCTGGCCCCCTAGGTGCCCTCTAGCACGTGACCATCTGCTCGGCCACCCTGGCCTGGTCTTGGAGCCATGCATGCAGGAAGCTTGCCCTCCTGGAGCTGCTCCTCCGAAAGACTGCTGATTTGGGCCTTCTTTCTTCTTTCCTCATATTTCTTCTGGATTTTTAAAAATCGTTTTTTTTTGTTTAAAATATCTTCCTCTTTAGTTATTTAGACATTTACTTTTAATTTGTTTAAAATATCTTGGCCCCCTTCTTGCAGCCCACAGACTGTGCATAGAGGTACTCAGACCCCTGTCTGGACAGGGTGATGTCAGTGGCACGATTCAGTTCTTTACTAGGGTCTTAGTGTGAACCAGTTTGTTGTTGAACATACTGTAAACACCAATGATCCTCGTATCGTGTGTACAGCACTCCGAGCCCTACGAGAAGTTGCCCATGTCTGTCCTCAGGCAGAGTATAGCTTGCTGCCTCCCCGCTCATCGGGACTTGTGTGGATAGGGTGTGGCCAATCTCAGTATTGGCAACAAGGTGTCCAGCTCTCACTTTCACTTCTTGTCGTGGGGCTTTCTCTTTCCCTCTGTCTTGTGGTGCTTCTGCCAGTTGTCCTTGGAGATGCCCATGGCTCAGCACTGGCTGGGAAGAGCTGAGGGTTATTTTGTTTGATATCAGTGTTGCCTGGTATGTCTTTGTCCATCTCTTTATATCTTCTAAATCATTTGTAAGTGTGTGTCTTAAATATATTTTGGGTGAAGATAGTCTTGGTTTGGGGTGATGAACACCCAATGTAATATACAGATGATGTATTGTTGAATTATGCACCTGAAACCTGTATAATTTTATTAACCAAAGTCATCCCAATAAATTTAATATAAAATTAAAATTGTAGTGATACTATTCTAATATATATATATTTGGGTTTTGCTTTGTCAGTCAAATTGATAATATTTTTTTATCGGATAAGTTAAACCATTCATTCACATTTATTGATAAGTGTGAAATGTTTGATTGCAACTATCATAATATTTTATGTAATAATTACCATATATTATGTTATATGGGTTTAATTTTCTATATGAAGTGGGTTTTGGGTTTTGTTTTTATTTTTTTCAAGTTTTTCGTTTTGTTTTGTTTTGTTTTTACAGAGACGGACAGAGAAGGAGTCAGAGAGAGGGTTAGATAGGGACAGACAGACAGGAACGAAGAGAGGTGAGAAGCATCGATCATTAGTTTTTCATTGCCATTGTGACAGCTTAGTTTTTCATTGATTGCTTTCTCACATGTGCCTTGACCACAGGCGGGCCTTCAGCAGACGGAGAAACCTCTTCCTGGAGCAAGCGACCTTGGGGCCAAGCTGGCGAGCTCTTTGCTCAAGCCAGATGGGCTCACGTTCAAGCTGGCAAGCTTGGGGTCTCGAACCTGGGTCTTCCACATCCCAGTCCAACACTCTATCCACTGCGCCACCACCTGGTCAGGCAGTTTTTTGGTTCTTTTTAAAATATATTTTGGTGTTTAAGGAAGACTAGTTTTGTTCTATATGCTAATTTTTTACTTAGTTCTTTTTTAATATTATTATCTTAATTTGTTTTTGTAGCATGTTACTACTACATTGTTGCAGTTTTGAATAATGTACTTTTAATTCTAACCTGTTGCCTATAAAACAAGTTTCCTTTTTCCTCTCTTCTCATTTTTACTTGCATTATTTCTTTGTAAAACATACAACACACTATGTAGCAGATGTCATAAAACATATTCTACTTTTGACCTCATCTTTGAGTATTAAATCTATAATTGAATATATTGAAAGCTCACTATCAGTCTCATTGCTGAAAATTTTCAATTCATCTCTGATTGGGTTCTGTGAGCACTTAAAACTATTTTTAATAACACTGATCATTGAATGACAATTTAGCCAACAGTGAATCCTTCATTAACTTTTCTACATTTGAATTATTTTAAAATGTTTCACTGGTATGATATTTTGTGTGTAGTTTCTTAGAAGTCTGATGCCAATTGTTTTACCCTTGTCATGTATCTATTCACTGAAGTCTACGTACTCTTTATTTGTAAAATTTAATATTTTACCATATTACTTTAAATGATCATTACTGATCAATATTCTCTGTTATGTAGTAAGCTCTTTCAGTATGTAGTTTCAGAACTTATTTTCATTCTGAGAGGTAATCTTATATTATCCTTTAAAATTAGTATTTTTAATTGTTTTAATTATCTTTAATAGGGACTCCAGTTTTACTAACTTGAATCTTATTTGCCTGTCTTCCATTTTAATCACTTTGTCTCAGACCTCTTCTATATCTTTTCTTATTTCATTTTCATTTTCTTTGTTGTTTTCCTACTATTTTTCAATAAACATTATTATGTGTTCATTTGAATTCATTCTTCCTTGGGCATCTTGTAATTTATTTTTAGAAATTTTTGATCTTTTAATAATTTTTTCTGTTATTGTTCTATTCTTAGTTGTTGATTTTTAAATTTATGGCTCAAGCTTTTTGTTTTCTTTTTTGTATACATCTCAAAAGCTCATCATCAATCTTGCTTGATAGAAGATAATGTAGATTGTGACAGTTTTCTTTTTCTTGGTTGGTCTTGGTTGATTGTAGAACAGGAGGATTGTACTCTAATTTTCTAATTTATTTCATAGTAGCTTTTAATAAGTAAGACTGCACTTCTGCAATTTTATTTGCTTGAACTGGTAATTTATTGTCGGTGTGAAAAGGGTTTTATTATAAGTAGATTTATTTGGGGGGGGGTATGAGGGTGGTGAGGACATTGTGAGAAGATGAGTTTTATTTCTCTATTTTACAAAGTCCTAAATTTCTCTCGATTTTTTTCCCCCTTCAACACTCAATATCTTAAGGTCCTTTCTTTCTTCCTTTTTGACTTTTGTCTTAAAAACTAACTACTTATTTCCTTACATACTTTCTCTTGTCTATAATCATTGCTCTGATCTACACTTTCTTTTTAGAATTTACACATAGAGGAAGACTTTTTCTGAAGTAGTTTTAGATTTAAAAAGTATAGGCTAAATTATAGGAGATGTCATTTAATTTCCATATTTTCAAATAATATAAGCAAACATATATAACTATATCACAACCTATCAGCTGGAAGTCCTCTAATCCTTGGAAATCTAATTAAGCTTGCCTTAAATATGTAATTTAATTGCCTGTAGAAGTGAAAAAAAAAACCTTTGTGTCTAACTTGCATATTTTTTTGGTCTTGATAGGTCTTGTATCCAAGCACAATTTATCAATTTTTCAATGTCTCATCATAAGTAAGAATATTATCTCTTGGCTGAGTTCTTATAAGATATATATATAATAATAATTTGTAATACTAATTACTATTATATAGTAATATAATAATAACAATAATAATTCTCTGATACTTGGATTTTGCTAAGTTTTTAGCAGACTAGAAAAGTACAGCACTGGGGTCACACTTTCTCCCTTTGTTTATATTTCCTGACTAGAATTGTAGCTTCCCTAAATCTCCTTTTCCTAATATGGAGGACAATGCAACTCTCCTAAGTTTCTTTTTTAATTTATTTACCCAAGTTCATTGAAGTGTTCAGCATTAGAAAGGACCTTCCATAGTCACCTTTATGAGGTCAATTATGATAAAATATAACCTATGTTTACTTCGTTAATACAGTGAATGAAAAAAGTCTTAAAATTTATACTTGTTAATAGAAAAATAATGTATCTTTTGAGGGTAGTAAATGAACATAAAAGATTGGATTTTCTGGCTAGACTTCTAAGAATCAGAGCTCTCACCTAGAATGAAGCTCTACTAAGATATGCCAAAAAGCTCATAGTAGACAGAGGGATCTGGAATGTCCTTTCATAGTAGACATACACTTCCGGCCAAGAATTGTATATAGGGTCTCTGCAGGAGGATCTTGGAGAAACTCATGCAGTAGAAATATTTAAATTATGAAACATCTAGATTTAGTACCTCCAACACTTGTGCAGTTGACCTTTTATTTTCCAGGGAGCTGAGCCTCACAGATTCTGGGTTCTATAGTTTAACTCTAGCTAGAACATCCTTTGGAAGTACATTTTGTAGATAACTTTTATTTTCCCTAGAAAATATAAATAGTATATAAATATTCAACTCTCCAGTTGACAAGATGATAGGATTAGGTCACCTGCCACTATCCCTTTCCTTGGTGCTCTTACCCCACAGAGCTTGAATGTTTATGTCTCCTTCAAATTCATGACATCCTAACTTCTAAAAGTAGCGGTATTATTTAGATGGGGCCTTTGGGAGGTGATTAAGTTTTGAGGTTTTGAGGGTAGAACCTCCCATGAATGGGATCAGTGTTCTTATAAAAGAGACCCCACAGGGCTCCTTAGTCTCTTTCATCACACAAGGACACAGAAACCTTAAAGGTGGAAGAGGACCTTTACCTGACTATGCTGGCACACTCTGACCTTGGACTCCCAGCCTCCAGAACTGTGAGAGATACATTTCTGTTGTTTATGAGCTATCCTGTCTGTAACATTTTACTGTAGAAGCCGAATGGACTAAGACAGGAGTTAATGGGTTATAGATGAGGTACTTTAATTACTTCCTTCCAACAATTTGATGTGCCTTTATTTTTTGTATTTTTCTAATTATTTTCTAAATTATTAGATATTTAAATGGACAACTAGAGGGAAAATTTGTGTAATAAAAGAGTGAGGAAAAGATTGATCATTCAAACCATGGAATAAAAACTATTTATTTACCTGATAGCAGCTCTGTCTGTGTTCATTTAAATAGCAGACTGACTTCATACCTGAAGATTCATTCACTTAAGAAACAATGCAGCCTGACCAGGCAGTGGTGCAGTAGATAGAGCATTGGACTGGGATGCGGAGGATTCAGGTTCAAAACTCCAAGGTTGCCAACTTGAGCACGGGCTCATCTGGTTTGAGCAAGGTTCACCAGCTTGAGCCCAAGGTCACTGGCTTGAGCAAGGGGTCACTCAGTCTGCTGTAGCCCCTTGGTCAAGGCACATATGAGAAAGCAGTCAATGAATAACTAAAGTGCCACATTGAAGAGTTGATGCTTCTCATCTCTCTCCCTTGTGGTCTGTCTGTCCCTATCTGTCTCTCTCTCTGTCTCTGTCACAAAAAAAAGAAAAAAGAAAAAAAACAATGCAGTTACCTATTTGCTTAAATCATTGATGTGACGCATGGAATCAGAGGCAGAATTTAGATTTTTATTGTCTCCTTGAAAATTAGAAAACAGTGCCGGTAATTGATATAAGCATACTATTAAAATTCCATGTGACATATATATATACAAGTATTCACATAGGTTTTCTCATTGATGTATATGCTGCTCATCTGCACATAAACACCTATTGCTCTCCTGTGCTTTTTGTCCCTAATTCCATGAGCTATATTTCTGTCCTATTTTCTGAGGAGAGGATGTGTTCCATCACTCTCTCAGGGTGTTGCCTTGCCATTTCTGTGTCTTTTGTTTCACGTCAAAAATTTTGTGAGGTTTTCTAATTTTTTTCACAAATATGTAATATCAAGAAAATAATAACAATCCTTTCATATGTATAATTTTTAATTTATAAGTCACTAAAAACTCTAGAAACTACTCAAAATACTCTACAGTTCTCTGAGTAATAAAATAAATTTGTGAAGTGCTGCAAACATTACCTTAGTCATTTCAGTTTAGAAAACATCATTTTCTTTGTTTTTCTCTCTGCTACCAAGCTATCATTTCTCCCAATCAGTACAAATGCTGACTGTAGATCTCTGATGTCACCTCCACCCCTGGATACCTTGGTACATGGCTTTTAAGAAAAGAACAAACAACTCAGCCATTATTCCCCATTGGTAAAATCTAAGGGGAATTTAGTAATTTAGACATTTTCTAAAATGAAAATATCCTTATAGCAATCTGCAAAAGCTTGTCTCAGTGACTAGAAAGGAACAGTTAAGAAGTTAAGTGTACCTGACCTGTGGTGGTGCAGTGGATCAAGTGTCCACCTGGAACACGGAAGTCGCCAGTTCAAAACCCCTGGCTTGCCTGGTCAAGGCACGTATGGGAGTTGATGCCTCCTGCTCTTCCCCCATTTTCTCTCTCCCATCTCTAAAACAAATTTTTAAAAATTTACAGAAATTAAATGTAGCTTTGTTTTCAAATGTAGTCAAGATCTTGATTCTTTGAGCAGAAGCATATTGCTTTTTTCTTCAGTACTTGGCTTTTTTGATCTGCGTCATGTGAATGGTAGCCTCATCTCTTTACTCATAGGAATGAGTACATGCTGCTTTAAAAACAAAAAGCAGAAACAAACCTCCCTTTATGCTGATTTGTAACCATGTTGTTTTATATAAACTATTAAATATTTATTTTAATCTGAAAATAAATTATCCTGGTTTTAATTATAACTTTCATTGTAGATATAAATTTATATCTATATAATAATTATATTTTCATTTTACATACTTTCTTACTCCTAATTAAAATTTTATAATGATATAAATCAAAAACTTTAAAATAGATATCTATAAAGAAATATTTTTCATTCACAGAGCATTTTTCTAAGGTGTCTCAAAACCAGATTTTGCTGTTTTAGCTCCATGGCTCCACGCCAGGTGGCTGGGGGCACTATGAGCTTACAGCAAGAAGGCTGGAGGCGGCCTGGGGCCCTGGAGGGTCAGAATCCCAGGAGGGCAGGACAGGACCAACCTGGAACGATTTTGGAGAGAAGTTATATAACATACCTCAAATTAAAAGACAAATAAGAAAATGAAATGTTTTTTAAAAATCACACTTTAACACACGGTTTATAGAAAAATCACTTGAAAAATGTACAAACGAGCTATATGTTCTTTATCAAGAAACTAATTGATGGAAAAGAATATGTAAAGTTCGGTTTTACTTGTATACATTTTAGGTAGAATTCTTTATTCTGAAGTGCATAAGCAAAGTGACCATAGTCATATGGTTCACATTCTATATTATCCAAACGTGTAACCAATTGCATTACGGTATCTCCGTCCTCTCAGTGACAGTGAAAGGACTGCCTTGCCCAGGGACAATATGGCAGGCCCAGTCATCAAGACCAGGTCAGGTGGTGAAAGAAATTCTAGTCTCATTGTTTTTTAGCTTCAGTGTGAATTATCCAATGAGGTTACGTTTAAATGCAGAGTCCCTTGGCCCCAGCTTGAGAAATTCTAATTGTTTGCCTTGAAAGTTCCTGGAATGCATATTTTAACAAGTATCACGGTAGTTCTGGTGAAGGTGATTCTCTGCGCACACAGAGGAAAGGCTACGTGAAGGCATGGTGGGAAAGCAGCCATGTACCAGCCCACGAGAGGGGCCTCAATAAAAAAACCAGTCCTGACGGCATCTTGATCTTAAACTTTCAGCTTTCAAAATCGTGATAAAAATACATTTTTGTTGGTTAAGATGCCTAGTTTGTGGTATTTTGTCATGGCAGCCTAGCAAACTAATACAGATTTTGGTACCAAGAAGTGGGGGGGGGGGCTACTGCAAGACATACCCAAAAATGTGGATGTGGCTTTGGAACTGGGTGATGGGTACAGACTACAAGAGTTTTGAGATGCATGTTAGACAAAACCTAGATTGCCTTCAAGAGATTCTTGACAGGATATGGCGGTTGAAGGTGATTTTGATGAGGCTTCGCACAAAAATGAAGAATGTGTTGTTATAAAGTAGCAAAGACATTGGCTGAACTGTGTTCTAATGTTTTGTGAAAATTAGTAAGTGATGAATTTGTATACTTAGCTGTAGAGATATCTAAAGAGTGTTGAGGGTGTAGTCTGGGTTTTTCTATTCTGCTTATAGTAAAAAGTGAGAGGAGGGATAGGAATTGAACGCATTAAAGAAACAAGAGCTTGAAGATTTAGAAAATTCTCAGCCTATTTATACTGCAAAAAACAAGAATGTATGGGAGATAATTTTAAGGGTGAGGGTGGAAAATAACAACATAAGGAGATTATGGGTGTGACTCATGTGTCTAATCAGCCATGTCAACAGAAGCCAAGAATAGAGTTGGGGTCATACCAGCAGAAACAATGCTGGCTTGGACTAAATGGGACAAAATAAATAAAGGCTGTTAAACTTCTAGGTTTCCATGTGATGAGACAATACAGCTATCTGGCTGTGAACATGTATTATCATCCAATAAAAGGAAAGAATGACCCTAAAGGCAGGGGTATGTCCCCTCAATTCCAGAGGAGATGGCCACTTCCTTAGTTATTACTGTAATAGTGTCTTGATTAATCTATTTATATGTAGTCTAATTGACACCCATTGTTTCTTTATATTGTGGTTGTAGTGACTTTCTGAACTGTACTCTGATCTGTATATTCATACTTCACTCACATCCCCTCCACTAAGAATCATAAATTGTCTTGCTTTGCTCTTAGAAAAAATATTAAAACCTCAAACGACATGGCTTCTACCGGCCTCCCAACCTTATCTTATATCATCCTCCTCCTCAATCTCATACTCATCAGGTACATTCTCTGCAGAGCCATTGCATATGTTGTTCTCCTTCTAGAAAGGTCTTCCTACCTTTCTTTGCCAATTAACACCTACCGATCCTTTAGATCTCGGCACTAAGATAATTTCCTTAGAAAAGTCTGACTGTGAAATTTCACTGTTATGGTCATTCATAGAACTGCAAATTCTTCTTCACATAATACTGTAAATGACAGAAGAAGAGGGAAGAAGTTTGTTTGTGCTCACATTTGTGTCTTTACAGATGGGCACTTACCTCCAAGTAGAAACTTAGTAAGTATCTTTGCATAAATGCATGAACGAATGAATTTTAAATCTTAAAGAGAATCATGCTTTGGGTCAGTTATTGCTGTCTGCTTTAATTCTAACTAGATATGTTTAATAATAAATTTAAAAATTCATATAAATATTGCTATGAGCAAATTGGTAATTTTAACTATTTTATAATTACAATAAATCTGTAAACACACACTCATTTATCTGGAATAAAGCAATTAATGTAGAAGGCATTCCGTGAAAATGGTAAGAGGCACTATCACCATTTGATAAGCGGCACTGCGAAACATACCGATCCTCCCCTCCCATCATTTTCCTCCCTGTCACCAGCTCATTTCTTTCCCTAAGTTATTCAGCTGAATTCTTTCTCCAAAAAATTATTATGGGCTCTGAAAAAAATTTTAACTTACCAAAATGATTATAGAGTGTGAGCCAAACCGTGACAGTCACTGGTAGGACACTATTACTCATTTCTACCCTGAAACGTTATTGTTAAGTACTCAGAACCCGGAAGGGGGAGCCAGGCTGGAGCAGGGGGCTGCTTGTTTCTCTGAGGACTCTGAGGACTAGTTATGACTGTACTTTCTGAAACACACAATCACAACAACGCCTTACCCTTTCATACTGACGACACAATGGCTTGGTACGTTTTCAGTTAGCTCTAAGGATCGCCCTGGCATTTAGCGTTGCTTTGTGGCTGCAGCCCGGAAGCTACCCTTTCAAGATCAAGGTCGGTGTGCAGTGCTATTTTGCTAATGATAGTGGCATAGCCAGTCTGTGAGCGCATTGTGTTTCTTTTCACTCTGAAAATATTTTATAGCAAAGGAACAATATCTCAAAAAGAAGACATTTATTGAAATAAGGTAGAAAAGGAGAGACCAGGAAGAATTGCCCAGGGAAGCCTCTCCTCACGCCCCTTGTAAGGAGCGGCTGTGGAGTCCATTCGGAGAGCGATGAGAGCCCGGGTTGGGATTTTACTCCCTAACACCCGTTAGAGACTCAAATTGTATTGAGTCTATTTGCTTTTTTATTTGCTGTTTTCTTTCCCGTTTCATTCCCTTCACAGTTTGTACCTTCTCCTCCCTTAAGAGTGCTAACTTTCATTTTGCTTTTCTAAATGATTGTGCTATATCGGCTGTAACATTCTAATTACGCCTTTTCCAGTTGTACGTAGAAGAGTGTAGAAATCTCAAGACAGAACTTCTCTTGCACCTGGAGAGTACATGCCCCGCGACGGGGAAGCTCAGCTGGATGCAGTTAGCAGAGTCAGCAAGGGTACTGACATAGCCATGAGGTAGCTGCCTCTCAGAGGTGACAGATGACATTCCTGCAGACCATCAGCCTTAAGGGCTAACACACATTACTATCACTTTTCTTGCTAATCTGTTCTCAAACTCCAAGCAGCTGCAATCATAGGGTTCTTTTCCTGTGTCATTTGCTGTACTTGATAAATTTTGCTCAGTGGCAGACTTCATTTTAACATGTTCATATTTATTTTAATGAATAATACCTTTCCTTTTTTTATATGATTTGTAATATGGCATATTGATATTGGATGGAACATACTTGAATACTGTTTTCAAACATGTGACTGTGCTACATGAGCTCTATTCATGTCAATTGCAACAATAATTTTCAGTTATTATTGTAAAATCATTTTATTGGTGGAACCATATTTTTACATGGGTTAAAAAGCCAATTTAAAGAGCTCCTTAAATTATAAACATTAGCATCATTCTCTACATAGTACCTCCTATAGTCTCTCATAAGTGCTTGATTAATTACATTGAATTAACTGATCCAGCTTACTAGACTGGACAAAGAGTTTTGTGAGCAGTGTCAATCACCAGGTGACCTTCTTTGAAGCAGAAGTGGACCCTCTAGAAGTTTTATGACCTTTGTTGCTGTCACATTGCTTTTGACTTTTTCAGGTTTAAATCATAATGTGGCATAGAATTATTAAGTCACAGAAACACTTTGACCCCAGGGCACAACTAATTTCTTTCCATATAATTCTTATCTGGTAAACTCTGACTTGCTGGCACCAGCCACACACTCCAAAGCTGATTACACTATTGCTGACAAATTATCTGGAATCAAGGTCTAGTGTGTTTCTACAAGACTAAGTTTTGGACAAGTTTTTCCTCTTTGCATCATATATATTAATAGCAAGAGTATAAATTCAATTTAAAAGAGGTGTTGTTTTTGAATAGTAAACTAAATAACTGATCTTCTCTGCCATTTTTAATTATACTTTGGTTTCTTCTGTGTGTGCTGATACTGAATCTCCATGCAAGGCTGGTTTTTTCCTTGTACCTCCCCTCTTCTGGCAGCAGAGTTCCATTAAAAAAGCAAAAACAAAACCCAACACACATGCACACACAGATACAAATGAACTAAAAAGGGAACAAATAAAAATGCCATAACTTAGCTGATTTCTATAAATCTAGAGATGCTGCAATAAATATGGAAGACAGCCATTCCATTTGAACCAGAGGTTCTAATTTAGTTCCATCTGAACTAAAATTAAATTTAGTTTTAATTTATACCGGGAGTAATTTGCAATGCATATTACATCTTAATTAGACCACAACAAACCAAAGTGAAAAGTTGATAATCTTTAGTGATAATTAAGAACTGACCAAAATTATTTCTGGTCAGTGCTGTTTGGAAGCAAATATGTGTTGTTGATGAGAACGGGCAGGACCCTGTGCTCAGTACTTACCGGATGTCAGACCCTTTGAAGCGGGAACAGGTCTTTTAGAAGTATTACAGCCTCTGTGTGGTCACACTGCTCTTGACTTTCTCTTCATACAAGCCAGGTGTGTCAGAGATGCACAGAAGAGAAAACTTATCTCTGGAACATAACCAGCGTACTTCTAGATAATTCATTCCTGGAAACTGACTCGGGGCACCAGCTACAGACCCCAGTGCTGACTGCAATATTGCACACAAATTATCAGGAGCCAAGGTCCAAGCTGATGCAGGTTTGCTTATGTGATGATTACCACAGCACAAGTGATGAAGCAGAAACCCAGAGATGTAACTTAACCAGACTAGCACAATTAGGTAATGGCAAGTTTAGATGAGGATCTCAGTCTGTCAGTGCCAAAGCTTATGTTTTTTCATCATTCCACACTAGATAGCTAGGTGAATTTTAGAAATCCCTTTTTTAACTTTAGGTTATATTAATAAATGTCACTAGAGATAAAGCTGCATGTTTTATTTTCTTTAAGGTACTAGATGGAACTCAAAGGTGAATAATAAAACTATGCAATAGCTTCTCTTTTCTTCCCTTATTCTTGTTCTAAAACCCTTTATATTTTTGTTGAGAAATACAAACTAGTAATTAGAAAATCCATAGGGAATTCTTTATTTTTTTCTTTTTTTCAGTTTGAGGAGGGGAGGCAGAGAGACTCCCTCATGCATCCCGACCGGGATTCACCTGACAAGTCCACTAGAGGGCGATGCTCTGCTCATCTGGGACGTTGCTCTATTGCTCAACAACCAAGCACCTTAGCACCTGGGGTGGAGGCCATAGATTGATCATCAGGGACTGGGGGTCAACTGGTTCCAATCGAGTCATGGCTGTAGGAGGAGAAGAGAGAGAGAGAGAGAGAAGTGAGAGGGGGAGTAAAAAGAAGCAGATGGGTACTTCTCCTGTGTGCCTTGACCAGAAAATGAGCCTGGGACATCACATGCTGGGAAGACACTTTATCACTGAGCCAACTGGCCAATGCCAAGGGAATTCTTAATTTAGGAATTTTTTTTTTAATTTTGTTTTTCATATTTTTTATTTATTTATTTTTTCCAAGGACAGAGAGAGAGAGTCAGAGAGAGGGATAGATAGGGACAGACAGACAGGAACGGAGAGAGGTGAGAAGCATTAATCACTAGTTTCTCGTTGCTCTTGCGACACCATAGTTGTTCATTGATTGCTTTCTCACATGTGCCTTGACCGTGGGCCTTCAGCAGACCGAGCAACCCCTTGCTGGAACCAGCGACCTTGGGTCCAAATTGGCGAGGATTTTGCTCAAGCCCGATGGGCACGCGCTCAAGCTGGCGAGCTCGATCTCGAACCTGGGTCTTCCGCATCCCAGTCCAACACTCTATCCACTGCGCCACCGCCTGGTCAGGCTAGGAATTTATATATATATATATATATATATATATATATATATATATATATATATATATATATATATATAATTGTCCCTATCAGAAACCTTGCATGTTTCATAGAGCATTAAAGAGTGTAATAGAGAAAATATGAAAATGACAGATTTCCTTTGCAGAGCTTAATATATTTTTGCAGCCTAATGGACCTATTATTATAATTAATTAATTATTAACTAAAGCCATTAATTAACTATTAACAACAACCAAAGAACCTAGCATACTATTTCTGTAATTGTCAAAGAACCTAGCATACTATTTCTATAACTATCATCTGAACATGACCTGCTTGGATGAACGATATAGCCTTGGACTCCTCACAAAAAATCCTTGTCTCTAAGTCAGGATGCATTTGTGTTTATCTGCTTATATGTAGCTACGTATATCATTTCAGTCCAAAGAGATTTTTTTTTTTTGCTGTTGCAAATTTAAGGTGATTAAAATGGTTTTTAATGGCAGCAATTTTGCAATTCTAATTACAGTGTTTATTATGATGAGGAATTTAATCTAAATATATGGCAATTAGCAGTGTTCTGTTAGGGAAGGCTGAAAATAATTTGTCCTAACCTAGAGATTTTTCCGAGATCCATAATATGTGTTTACAAACCCCTCTGCCTGAACAATACCGCTGTAGGAAGGGTTTCCAGGGATTTACACAGGTTAAAGAGATCCTCGGAGCTGGGGAGTGACAGAGCATTTATAGGAAACCCAAGTTCTCCAGCTCTTTAGCAGGATTCCCCCATTAAATCACAGAAGCATAAAATTAGATATGTAAAACCACTTCATTACATTTATTTTTTAACTAGAATTTATATGTTTTCAAAGTGCCAGAAAAAACTTCCCAAGTTGCTCTTCTTGTATTCTACTATATTTGAAATCCTATAAGAACTGCCAATTATATGTTGGTGACTTCCATTTTGATCGATAATTTAGTTATAGAAGTTTAAAAACATCACTCCTATGAAATCTATTGAGTGAGCAGGGTTACTCTCTCCATTAGCCATCCTGTATGACCAAATGGATTACTCTTCTTAATTAACTTGGCACTTCTCAGTATATAAAGAAGCAAACAATAATGATTTTTTAAAAAAACATTTCTGGTTTTCAAGCCTTTATTTCACTGTCTCAATTTTAAACTGTCCAAACCAAAACAAATGCCTATGGAAAGGTAATTACTTTTCTCCTTCTTTAACTTATTTTTAATTAACTTTTAATCTATGCTGTTACACAGGGAGCATCTCTTTATAGTAAATGTGTCTAAAATGTAAGAGACAGAGATTTGAACGATTTAGATAAACATCTGCCTAGCACAGAGGCATAAAAATTACAAAATTAGGATATGGGTGGCTGAGTGCCAATTGTAGCTTCCAGTGAAAGATATTGCCTTCAATTTTTTAATCTTTTGCTTACAAACAAACCAACTTAATAAATGCCTTCTAACCATACATACTTATTTCGGAACATATTTCTTGGTTTATCTTACAGAAAATTCTGAAAAATATTTTGGATGAGAAATTACAGAAAAACAACTATGTAATCATTTATGAACTACATGTCTTAATAGAGAAAAATCTATAAATTGAAAAGTTTATGATGTGAACCACTATTGTTTAGCTGGAGTGCATTTTGTCAACAGTAATTTAATAATCAGTTCAATGATATGATTCCTAGTTGGTGTTCAGATAATTACTATACTTATGTCTAGTAATTTTCATCTATTAAGTGAATCACAGAGTGGCAAGGAAAGACAGAGATATTTGACTCCGAACACCTCCTTTGGTGTATGTGTGTAATTTGTCTTCTAATAACTAAAAGGACATGACAATAAAATCCATATATACAAAATAGAAGCCATCCTACATTCTTTGTGAATGCCCAGTTTACCAAAATGTCTTTAATGTTTTTACACAAGATATATATAACAGTAACACATGCGTGCACACACACAGGTAGAGAGAAAAGAGAGAGGTGCAAACATTTATTTTTCTTTTTGTTTCCAAATCCCATTTAAGTAAAGAATGAAAAACAAATAAACCCTGAGTGTATTTATGGGAATACCGAGAAGAGTAGATGGAGACATCTCAGATCAGAGATTTCTCAAAGCTTCTTATATTTCTATATCTTTCCTTTACTTTTTTCCTTTTCTTTATGATTCTCCTTTCTTGTATTTTTTTCCTCTCTGTTTTATTTCTACACTTGATCTTATTATTATAAGTATTGTATTTTGAGTTCTATCTGGCCTTTGACTTCTTTTGATTCTTTGTCAAGTTTTACTTTGGGGAAATACTTTAGATTTTTGGCTCACCTGCCATTGCTCAGGTTGCTAATATCCATTAGATATGTTTTTTTCTTTGCCTGTGTTTCCTTGCACATGCTCTTGTCCTTTAGACACACGGGAGTATTATGGGTTTTGAGCCATGATGTACTTTTGATGGGGTGTGTGGAATAAAATGGAAGGCGCAGTCACTTTTGCTCTTGGAGTTAGGCTGCCTCATCTGTCATATAGGTTGTTCACTCTTAAAACATAAAAATACAGCTTCCCAATTCACATTTTACCTGGGGATAGGTAAAGGCCCTCTGTTAGTCACAGGAACTTGTGACAGTGGGTTTTCCCCAAGTCTGAACAAAGGACTGGGATCAGGTAGACCTTCAAAAGACCACACATAGCCACTGTACAGCCTCATCAAGAGAATTTGCTGGTTTCTTCTCATTGATTCTTCTTAAGGCTTTTTCCCCCCACCCGCATTCCCTGAATACCAGATGCATCACCAGCTCATATGAAATGGCCTGACTTCTCAATTGCTCTAGGTAGAGTTGGACATGATAAAGAGCCAGGGAAGAAAGCTTAAGTTTCCAGTCTTTATTTTGAAAAGAAGGGAAAATATTTTTAAATTTGGAAAATGTAATTGTATACCTCTAAAACTCAAGAGAATAAACTGAAATACTTTTTGAAACAATAAGAAAATTCAATAACAAGACAGGTTAATACATGTTCAAAAAACAAACAAAAAATATATAACTAGAGAAAAAAGGATCATTTACCATTACAAGGAAACCATAAAACTCTTGGAATGGAATCTTTAAGCAATGTTTGTAATAAAAAACCCATAAAGTTTTCTTGAACAACAACAACAACAAAAAGACTTGTGTTAAAAGAGTAGTTATCTTCTTTTGGGGGGGATTGAAATATTTAACATTTTTTAAGTGTGTGTGTGTGTGTGGGGGGGTAGTAAGAAAGACACCTGCATGTGCCCTGACCAGGCAACCACTGTCTTGGGCTGATGCTCGAATCAACTGAGATATTTTAGCACCTAGGTTGATACTCAAACCAACCAATCTATCCTCAGCGCCTGATCGTCACTCGAACCAATTGAGCCACTGGTTGCTGGGGGGCAGGGGGAGAGAAGCAGGTGATCACTTCTCCTGTGTGCCTTGACCAAGAATTAAATTCAGAACATCCACACAGTAGGCTGACACCCTACCACTGAGCCAAATGGCCAAGGCTGAAATATTTAACATTGTAAAGAGGCCGGATCGCCTCGAATATCTTTATGAAATCAGAAAAGCTTCAAATTATCAACAAGATTTCTTTTTTGAGGAATGAAGACAAGGCAAAGAGTTGAAAAGGTATAATGCATAATGAATCTCATGTATTTGATATATTCCATATGAGAAAAATCAGAAAAAAATTTTCAAATACAGAATATACTGTAGAACTATGACAATTAAAATGTGATATAGGGAAAAGAATACATGAAGAAAATAATGACTTTCAAGACACTGGACATCAGGCAATGAAGAACTGTGATACTCAGGTTGGGAAGCAACTAAGAGGGCCCCATAATGTGTGCCTCAGCTTCTCTGAGAAAATTTTCAGGTAATGACACAGTAGATATCCCCAATGAAAAAGATGTAATCAAAAGTCCAGGGAAAAGGGAAAGCCAGATAGCTACAGTTTGCAGGACAAGAGTACTGTAATCAGTTCCAGCCCTGTGAAACATCCCCAACCATCCTAAATTATGACAAAATACATGTTTTTAATTAAGAAACACACATGTACACTTTACCAATGCATAACAAAATATATAAAGTAAAAGAAAAAAGTGTTATTTAGTACTGTATTCTTACCTTGGAGACAGATGAGTGTGGCTAATGGAGGTGAATGGCAGAGGAGGAGGGTGGGAGGAAGGGATGCAGGCACTGTAGACATGTAAACTAAAATTGCACTTTCTTAACACTAAATATAAACTAAAACTGCATTTTCTTTAAACAAAACTAAAACTGCACTCTCTTTACTTAAAATAAAACCACAAAAACTTAATGTAAAAAAAATGCACTTTATTTTAAACTTAACTTAAGCTTAACATTACATATTTTTAATTTAATCATCACCTGTTTTTGCCTTTTTGGCTGCACTTTTGGCACTTTCACTTGCAGGACTTTTGAATAAAAATCTATCCAAAGAGGTTTGCTTTTGCCTGCCTTTAAAAATGTTATGGAAATGTGACAAACAAGTGTCATTAAAAAGTGCGGAAGCATGAGCAGTTGAAACTTTCTCTGGGTGTTTCTTTTCAATGAAACTTGAAAGCTTCTCCCACATTGCCAGCATGTCTTTAATTTCACTTGTAGAAATCACTTCCTCTGACTCTGCCTCCTCCTCACTACTGATCTCTTGCAGAAGCTCCACATGTTGCATCATCTGTAGCTCCTTCAACTCCTCAGTTGGGAGTTCCTCTTCATGTTCCTCGATGAGTTCATTTACATCACCCTCATCTACCTCCAGACCCATCGACTTTCCGAGGAACACAATCTCCTCCAGCGTTTCTACCTCAGTCTCGGTCTCTCGTTCGAATCCTTTGAAGTCCCTGTCTGCAACAACATCAGGCCATAACTTTTCCATGACGAGTTCAAGGTTCTTCTTCTATCCTCTTGCCATGCCAAGTCAATAATGCGTAAACATATTACGATGTTGTAGTGATCTTTTCAAAACTCTTGAAGGGTTAGAATTGTATTCTCAATCACCTCAAAGCAGCGGTGGAACAAGCGGAACAAGTGCTTTGTGTAAAGCTTTTTAAAGTTGGAAATGACCTGCTGATCCATAGGTAGCAAGATTGAAGTCATGTTGGGTGGGATGTAAAGAACTTTCATGAATTTGAACTCATCGAGAATGTCATCTTCAAGACCAGGTGGGTGAGCTGGAGCATTATCAAGGATTAGTAATACTTTCATCAGGAGTTTATTTTCTTGAAGATATTTCTTCATTGCAGGACCAAAGACGAGATTTACCCATTGAATAAAAAACTGGCGCGTAACCCATGTCCTAGCATTGGTGCGTCACATAACCTACAGTTTTTCTTTAAGAATCTTGTGAGTCTTAAAGACTCAAGGATTTTTGGAATGATACACTAGCAGTGGCTTTACTTTACAATCACCGCTAGCATTTACACACAATACAAGGCTCAGAGGGTCCTTCATGGGTTTATGGCCTGGCAGCTTCTTCTCCTCTGCGGTGATGAAAGTCCTGTGGGGCATTTTTTTCCAAAACAATCCTGTTTCATCACAGTTGAACACTTGTAGGGGGATGTAGCCTTCCTTTACAATAAATGCAGCAAAACGTGCAATGTACTCCTCAGCTGCCTTAACATCATCACTGGCAGCTTCACCACGCCTCACTACCAAGTGGATGTCAGATCTCTTCTTGAAATTTTCTAACCAGCCATGACTTGCCATAAACGTATCTTCTCCTGCTTCTTTTGAGCTTGATGGTTCTTTCTTCTTCAAGTTGTTGTACATAATACATGCCTTTTCACATATTACAGTGTCCATCACTGTATCTCCTGCCAGCTCTTCCTCTTTCACCTACACCAGCAGAAGCTTCTGCATTTATTTATTCATGGACATTTGTCCTTTTGGGACAGAATTGTAGTTCCTTTCACTGGATTTGCGCTTTTGATGGCATCCTTTTGTTTAAGGATGATACAAATTATAGATGTATTGTGGTCATACAGCCTTGCCAGTTCAATCACTTGTACACCACATTCATTTTTTCTATTATTTCTTGATTTACTTCTATCGACATCATTCTCTTCCTCTTCTCACTACTGTCTTTTATACTCACTTTCTTTGGTTCCATGATAGCACACAGAAAAAGTTAGTGAAAAATGCAAAAATGATGCAAGAACAAGTACAGCACATGAGATTCAACTTGATTCTGAGGGTAACACATGAGAAAGAATGAGATGCTTGTGTTGTGCTGCCGATACTGGAGCCATGCACCAGTGCACCAACTAGCAGCAGCTTCCCGAATCATGACTCATATCTCAGAATTTCACTCAGATCTTGAACAAAAATACAGACCGAGTCGCAGCTCATATCTTAAAAAATTTTCTGTTGGTCTGCTCGTATCTCAAGGTACTCTACTGTACTGAAGAGATGAGTCTCTCACAGCTTAGAAGATTTCAAAGGGATCCTCTAAAACATTTAGTAGAATACTGATCAGCACTTGTATATGAAGAATACACTTAAGTTTGGGAAACCACAGAGAAAGATTTGAAGAAAGGCTATCTAAAGCACATGTGGTGCTAGAAATTGTGCCTTTTCTAACCAGGCAAATTGGAAAAACTCATTATTTTTGTAGCATTGTTTGAGCAGTCAGAAAGGTCTTAATAATTTACAGTAAGTCATAAATCAGTTAAAAATAAAAGAATGAAAAAGGAAATAGCATTTGAAGACAAACCTAAGGAAATCTGGAGTCACTACATAAATATCAAAGTATATTTCCTTGCAAAGAACACTATTAAGAATAAAGAATGTTATTTCATAATGATAAAGAGGTAAATTAATCAAGAGGACATGATCCCAAATATTTTACACCTAATAACAAAGTTTCAAATGAGCACCTATTATTTTCCTCTGATAATTAACCCACAGTGCTAAAATCTATTTCATAGAGGTCACCATTGCATATCCCTACACGTATTTTCTCAGAAATACTCTGGGACATTTACATTGCACAGGTATTATGTTTCTACTTTCTTGATTCTGTATTCAGGGTCATCCGAATTACATCATTTAATTCCTAGGAGTGATCTCATAAACTGCTCTTCAGTTCATGTTCTTTGCAATAAAATTGTAAGTCGACCTACAAACTGAATTACAGAAATCAGGTATAAACAAATGAACAAATTTTAGCTGTCCATTTGCTATAGTGATTTGATTTAGTTTTAATGGGCCCTGTGGCATTCTTTTAGCCAAAATTTGTGTTTTACATGAGTAATAACTACTGTTTGAATTAAAAAAATATATGTGCCCCAAAGAACCGAGGGACTATTTAATGCCATTTTTATATTATTCCTTTAGTAGGGGCACATTTTTAACTCAATTTTTTTTAGAAAAGAAAAAGAAAATATTATTAGTATTCTAGTGCTGCCTAGAATTGCCATGGTGCTGAGTTTTGAATAGTGCATTCCATATGATTTTTAGCATAAGCCTATAAAGGTGGTACCAATATTGTTTCACTTTTATGGATGGGAAAGTTAAGGTTTAAAGAGTTGAGGTAACTTGCCCATGTCTACTTATCTATAATGTTAGAATCAACACATAAATATCATATTTGGTTTTACTCCGAAAACATGTATTAATAACTATGTCACTAATAGTGAAACCAACAATTTCTGATTATTTAAAAAAATAAATAGTTGTAAAATTACTAAAATCTTTTTTTATCTCAAATATAAGTCAGCTACATGAACCTGGCATGTGTAATATTGTATCACAATACAGAACATAGTAGGTACACAATCAATAATTCTGAACTCATAAACTCAGAAAGAAATTATTTTTATTAATTTTAATGGGGTGACATTGATAAATCAGGTTACATATGTTCAGAGAAAACATCTCCAGGTTATTTTGACATTTGATTATGTTGCATACTCATCACCCAAAGTCAAGTTGTCTTCCATCATCTTCTATCTGGTTTTCTTTGTGCCCCTCCCCTCCCACCACACCTTCCCTCTCCTTCCTCCCCCCTCCCCCCGTAGCCACCATACTCTTGTCTGTGTCTCTGAGTCTCATTATTATTATGTCCTACCTATGTATGGAATCATATAGTTCTTAGTTTTTTCTGATTTACTTATTTCACTCAGTATAATGTTATCAAGGGCCATCCATGTTGTTGTAAATGATCCGATGTCATCATTTCTTTGTTTGTTTGTTTGTTTGTTTTCTACAGGGACAGAGAGAGAGAGTGTCAGAGAGAGGGATAGATAGGGACAGACAGACAGGAATGGAAAGAGATGAGAAACATCAATCATCAGTTTTTTGTTTTGACACCTTAATTGTTCATTAATTGCTTCCTAATATGTGCCTTGACCGTGTACCTTCAGCAGACCGAGTAACCCCTTGCTTGAGCCAGTGACCTTGGGTTCAAGCTAGTGAGCTTTCTGCTCAAGCCAGATGAGCCCACACTCAAGTTGGCGAGCTCGGGGTCTCAAACCTGGGTCCTCCACATCTATGTCCAACTCTCTATCCACCACCTGGTCAGGCCCAATGTTATCATTTCTTATGGCTAAGTAGTATTCCATAGTACAGAGTGTCCATAAAGTCATGGTGCACTTTTGATCGGTCTTTGGTCAAAATTGCACCATGACTTTACGGACAAACTGTATATATGTACCACATTTTCCTTATCCAGTCATCTATTTAACAGATTTTTGGTTGTTTCCATGTCTTGGCCACTGTGAACAATGCTGCAATGAACATGGGGCTGCATGTGTCTTTACGTAGCAACGTTTTTGAGTTTTGAAGGTATATACCCAGTAGAGGGATTGCTGGGTCATATGGTAGCTCTATCTTTAATTTTTTGAGGAACCACCATACTTTCTTCCATAATGGTTGTACTACTTTACATTCCCACCAACGGTGGATGAGGGTTCATTATTCTCCACAGTCTCTCCAATACTTGTTATTACCTGTCTTGTTGATAACACTGGGGAACTATTTTTTTTTTCATTTTCTGTTGCATGAGGTTTTAGAATATTTTCTCTATATGTCAGCATCGCTGATTCCAAATCAGAAATCCAATTTTTGGTGCATGCTCCAGTTTTTATACAATTTTAATTTCTTTTTTTTAAAGTTAATGGCATGCATTGGTTTTGAAATTGGAGTTAAAGGGCAACAACTCTTGGATTGAACATAACCACAAGACAATTAATGTTTTACAAAGATCACTTTTACATAATTGTAGTTGTTTTTAAATGTAAAATATTATCTGATAAAAAACACCCCTTATTTTGTTTTAATATCGAATCATAGCTTCTTCAAGTAGGCATAAATGTAAGAATAGTCCTGAGACCTTCTGCTATATATGTGGCTGTTACACACTTCAATGTCAAAGGCTCAATATTTCATCATTTCTGACACGTGCATATATATACTATTTTCAAGTTCCCCTTGGCAATCAAGACAAGATTTGGGCTCCTCATACTGTGTGTCATAATTGTGAGGAAATGCTTAGTGACTGGACAAAAGAAAATCACAAAGGAATGCCTTTTGGTATTCCCCTGGTTTGGTGTGAACCTAGAGACTGACTACAGCAGCAACTGTTATTTCTGTCTGATCCATACAAAGGGCATCAGCAAGAAAAAAAGGCATCTGATCACATATCCTAATATTCCTTAAGCAATACGACCTATCCCACACTCTTAGACACTCCCAGTTCAGTTTTCAATGATTTTATTTCTTCTAAGAATGAAGAAAGTGAACACAGTGATCAAGTGTATTTTAATAAGATGCACAAGGACATGGTTGTAGAATCTGAAGGGTCTTCTTCTGATGCCAAGCAGTCATTAACCCCTCAGCAGTTTAGGCAACCCGAATTGAATGACTTAGTAAGGGATTTGGGCCTATCAAAGAAAGCAGCTGAGTTATTAGCCTCTAGAGTTCAAGAAAACAATGTACTTCACCAGTCTGCTAAAGTATCCCATTTCAGGAAGCGTGAACAAATTTTGGTGGACTTTTTTTCCAAAGACAAACACTTTGTTTGCTGTCATAATATCAGTAGTCTTCTCAGCCAGCTAGGTGTTACCACTTACAGTCCAACAGAATGGCGACTATTTCTTGACAGTTCTAAATGGAGCCTGAAATGTGTTCTCCTACACAATGGTAATATTTATACAGCGATTCCAGTTGGTTATTCAACTCATCTGTGAGAAGATTATAATGATATAAAAATTGTCCTCGACTTACTGAGGTATGAGGAGCATAACTGTATCATTTGTGTGGATCTTAAAATGGTAAATTTCCTGCTAGAACAACAGAGGTATCCTTGCTTTCTGTGTTTGTGGGACAGCTGAGCTCAGGAAAAGCACTGGACACAGAAGAAGTGGCCAAAATGTGAAGCTCTGTAAGCAAGGATGCAAAATATTGTGAATGAACCTGTAGTTAATCGAGACAGGATCATTTTCCCCCCACTTCATATCAAACTTGGCTTACTGAAGCAGTTTGTTCAGGCTTTGAATAGAGAAAGTGAATGCTTTCAACATATTATTTCTGCTTTTCCTGCCTTGTCTTTCAAGTAGAGAAGATAAAAGCAGGTGTACTCGATGGACCTCAGATTCGAACCCTCTTACGTGATGAAGAATTTACCAGGAAGATGAATAAGGAGAAGAAAGCAGCATGGCAGTTTTTTTGTGGCAGTTACAAGAACTTTCTTAGCAACAAAAAACAGAAAATTATGAACTTCTAGTTCAAAGAATGTTTTTGGCTTTCTGCGACTTTGGATGGAACATGAGCATTAAGATTCACTTCCTGAACAATTCCCTTGATAATTTTCCCAAAAATCTTGGAGCTGTTAGTGATGAGCAGACTACTGCTGGAGTATCAATCGAGATTGTCCTCAACAGGTACATAAACACAAGAGCTACAAATGCAATTTTTTGCCTGAATAAAATTTAAATCAGTTTTACTCTAATTTTATGATTAAAATAAGTGTTTTAATATGTTCTATTTTGAAATTGTAGAGAAATTTTGATGCAATCATATATTTTAATGGATTATTGTATTTACTGCATTATATAAATTATTATATTTTCACAAAGATGATGCCCAAGAGGACATTCTACTTCATTACGTTAAACTAAATGTTGAAAATTTTACAATAAGATGAAAACATAAAATCTTGAATTGCAAAATAACTGTAGCTTACAGAGAAAAACTAAAGTCAGATTTGACATCAGCACACTCAAGTTAGGTAAGAACAAGTGTTTTTGTGAATGTACACTATTTTGTTTCCCAATGTAATAGTTAATCTAACAGGTGTGAGGTGGTATCTCATTGTAGTTTTGATTTGCAGTTTCTAGTAATTAATGAAGATGAACATCTTTTCATATATCTGTTGGCCATTTGTATTTTTTTCTGGGAGAAGTGTCTGTTCATGTCCTCTTCCCATTTTTTTTATTAGATTGTTTGTTTTTGTTGAATTTTATGAGTTCTTTGTATATTTTGAACATTGTACCATTCTGTATCTTTATAATGAAGAAAAATAACATACAGAAGAAAGGACAGAAACAAATGGCACAGAGAACTGTTAACATTTAAGAATAAAAGGTAGTAAAATTTACTTGACTGTAATCAGGTAGGAACAATTGATAAAGAAAAAAGTGGAAAGTTTTAGAATATTCCATAGTATGTCTATTTGAGGTATCACTACACATAGATATATTTTTAATACTTTACATGGATAATCAGCTCTATTGATTAGAAAAATAGATCACCTAATTTTATATAACTGATGGTAAATAATTAGTTCCTCGGGTAATTTTACACATTTTGAAATATTTGAGGGCCTAGCTAAAATATGAAACACCTTCTGAGGTCAAATATAATAAGTCACTGATCCTTCTCCATTAAATTAGGAGACTTGGTCTTAGCCTTTGAAATATTACTCTGGCCTAGTCAAGCAAACTAATAATACTTGCTCCACTTTCTTTTTGATTTACTTCTCCCTAACCTTGTTACCTGGTTTTCAAAATATCATATCATGTAGGAGTCTATGTATATAGTGATCCCCAGTTCAACTCATTTTTTAAAATTCTTTTTAACACTTCACCAGTGCTAATCATCACCTGTTGAATTAATGAAATCACCTTCAAAATATTTTCCTTCTGCTACAAGTCCTCTTTGCTGCTACCCTCTTCCCAGTATCAAAGATTTATCTTTCTATAACTAGGATTTGTTCTATAGTCTTGTTAATTCCATGCCACTAAGTTCACAGCTTACTCAGAAATTAAAGAATTCCTGAGCCTTGCCGCAGCTACCTTTCCTGGATCACCTTCTGCACAACCCTAGAATGCTCCTGAGTTATAATCACAAAGAACTCCTATGCATGCCCCAAATTGCCATGTGCCAAATGTGAACTAAACCATTTCTCAAGTGTTGTAGCTTCTTCCTTTGTCATCAAAATTGTCAAGCACCAAGGCTCAGACATAGTGCCATCTTCTTCACAATGCTTTCCCTACTCTTCTCCCCTTTCACTCCCCATTTATAATTAATCATTCCCACTCATCTTCATTCATACCTTCCTTAGCAGTATATCCACTTCCCATCATTATAATAGTTGTCAGCATGTATTTCCTTACTGAGCTTGAACTCTTTGTGGATAAGTACCATGGGATATTGAAGATTTTCTCCTTCAGCACCTGTGATAGGGCAATATTTACAGGAAAAAAAAATCCATAAAATAAATATATTTTGTTTACTGAAATATTAAATAAAATCAAAACTAAATAAAATGTTGGTAAATCTGCTGAATAAAGTTAGCACAGGGGAACAAACATGATCTCTATATTATAAAAATAGAACATGATAAAACCTGTATTGATAACAGGTAAATTTAGATGGATGTCTTATTGGAAATGAGAAATAGAAAAGCTGAAAGGAAAATAAATCAAAATTATTCTTTGCTATCAAGTTTTCACAGAAAAAATTATCTTCAGGTACTAAGTTTGTCTGCATTGGGAAGAAATGATTTTGTAATTTCCAGAATTGTCATCCTTTGTTACAATGTCGTCGTCCTTCCTCTACTATGTTCCCAGGTGTTTTCAGCAAATCGCATACCAGGAACTCTGGGCACAATGTCACTGAAGTCTTGAGGCACCAAAAGGCTTGGTAATCAACTCCCCACTTCTAGGTGGTACTGTTTGGCTCCATTCACTTTTAGTTTTCGGTGTTCCATGTGAAGAAAGCCTCCAGATAGTGCGGAGGGAGGAAGAGCAATAAGACCAGTGATTACACATCAATCACTTTTATTGCTGCTAGAGCCGGTAGCAGAACACAGATGACAGACAAAGCAATGGTTTTGTTCAATAATTGAGTTGTTTCTTAGGGGAGAAAAGGAAGTCTTTTCAATATTCCACTCTTTTAGAAAATATGTATGTTGTTTCAAACATTGGGTGGCACACAATAGAAATGTAAGTTTTAATACATTGAATGCTCTAAGGCAGAGTTGATTAGATTTAAGAGAGGATCAGCTCTGCGGCAGAGATGCAGCCAAAAAATCGGTAGCACCTGCAACACATGAAAAAGAAAGGTGCACATTTCCTAAATGAGAGGTGATTCAGGAAAGGCACCATTATTGAGGAGATTTAGAAAATGCACTCAACACTTGGGCAAAGATGAGAGCAAGGAATTTTGTGCACAGAGGTTTGTGTGTATGTATATTTCTTTCTGAGAAAAACTAAACTTATGATACTATCATAATGATATAAAAGTCAAGTACTGGATTTGAATATAACAGTCTCTTTAAAATTGACCTTGCCAGGACTTTGTTGCAATACCTTTTTATACTAGTAAATGCTTTAAATAAATGCCATTTTGGTGATTTTGTTTGTTTTATAGGGCCCTATTTTCTCCCTCATTCTCTGATATCATTACCACCAAATATAAACTTACATTAACTGTAAGTAGGACAAAGAAATAGTATAAAACATTCCTTAGTGGCCGTACAGTATTTACTTGTAGAAGAGGATGCAAAACTATACAAATAGAGTATTATTTTTTTGTAAATAGAATTAAAATTACAGTTTAATTCTCAATTTAGGGGGTGGGGGAGAAGAGATGAGAGAATATTTAAGCTGTGTAGAAACTGTGGAATATAACAGAAAATGTCCTATGTCACATGACTAAAATTTATTCACATAATCACCATGTGCTTCTATGACATTAGAGCTAGTCACATAATTTCCGGAGTCTTCTGATCATATTATTAAATGCAGAAACAATTATACAGATTCTTAACAAAAGAACATGAAATATTGGAATGACAAACAACATGGGACTATATTTTAGCTGCTCAATATGCCATTTTTGTTATTTTTCTGAAAAGATCCACTCCCCAAAGGAAATTACAGAAAATAAGCACTATTGGTGTGCACTGTGCTATTAGATATTTCCACACAAACCATTATGCTGAACTCTCAGAAAGAGCATATTTAACCAGACGTAGAGCCTTTATTTGTTCTAATAAAACCCTAATTTGCCCAAGTTCTATCAGTAACCATGGTTTCCACACAGAACTCATGGAGGTGGCCGTAGTTTTTATTTCTTAATAAGACACTGTAACACAAGGTCAGTCTCAGAGCTTTTCCTAGGTATACAAAAAGGATTAATAAAAATGTAAAAGAAAAATAACTAACCTATTCCTTGATAACTAAATGGTTGATCATAAATTGGAGTGTCTATGCAAATGAAGTAAATAATTAAAAACTCCAAGAACAGCATGGGCTAGGTGGTTGATGACTGGCAATTATAAAAGCTGCATTTTTAATATGCATACATCTGAGGAGCCAGTAAAAATTAGCTCCCAGACTAATGGACTTGCCTTTCTTCTGAGGCAGAATTTTAATGAGAGCATTATTTATAACAGAGAGCCCAAGAATCAGGGTATTCTTGCTCAGTCTCATTCTTTTTACTCCCTGACACCTTATCCATTAAACTATGAACTTCTTTACAGAAGAATAATACTCTATGCACTAGGAAGTAAAGGTCAAAATGACTCGTAAATTAGTCACACTATATATACTCTAAAGACGTGCCACTTAGGAGAGAAGTAATTATAAAGCCTGTGTTTTTAAACACCCAAGTAGTATGAGCTTCTTTTATACATACATACATATGCATATATATACATATATACAAATACACACACACGCACATAGAACTAGAGAGAGGGATTAAATTTAAATTACATTCCATATAGTTTTGCTCTTGATGCTACACAAATTATTCTTCTACAACCTTTCTGTGTGATTGTTTTCTACATAAGATGACTGGCAATTAAAAATTCTTGAAACTAGTGTACTATTTAGCTAAATTCTTTAAGACCACCAAAAGGGTTGCATTTTTACTTGACACACCATTTTATCGTTGGCAGCCTCTATTATAAGCATCACAAAGTCATTCAGTGCTCTTCTTGACGTTAGATGAACACTTTCTAGTCCTAAGATTTTAATCAAAGCTATCTCTGGTCTTGTTTCCATGGCCCCTTCCCACATAGTTGTGACTAAGCAAGAAATATTTGGCAGATAGCATCCTGGAGATTTATTGACTGCTTTACCCAAAACTATGAGTCAGGCAAAAGCCTATTTCAAGGATGAGTCAGAAGAGTTGTTACCTTAGAGCAACTTAAAACAGAAATCCACTGGTTTCCTTCTAATTCTATCCCCTCACCTTCATCCCAGCACTACCTTAAACTCATATGACCTAGGGACAGGGGTAGAGGAAGCATTATCAGGGCAATGGGCTTTCATTTGTCCTAGAGTAGTCCCCTTCTATCTTTTTTATGGCCTTCAGCATTTTTTTATTTTTTTAAATGTTCTTGTATTTTTTACTGGTTTTAAAAAGAAAGGGAAAGAGAGAGAAAATTGGCGGGGGACATCAACTTGTTTTCCAACTTATTTATTTATTCATTGGTTGATTTTTGTATGTGTCCTGACTAAGGATCAAACCCACAACTTTAGAATATCAAGATGATACTCTAACCAACTGAGGTAACCGGCTCAGACATCATTCAGCATTTTATAAACTTCTGTATATACAAATAAGCACAAAAGAATTTGGGCTTTTTAAGAAATGCCAGGTTTTATTAAACTTCTTGGCATTTAAGTTTCCTCTCTAATGTTCAACATCAGTTAAATATTATCAATCTTATTATAATGATCTTAATATTATCTAATTATTCTAATTAATTAATCTAATTATTATAATCTTAATATTAGCAAGAACTTGTCTTTTCAGCATCAACTGAGCTAATACTATTCTGATTTTATTAATAAGATTGCTAATATTTAACTGTTCTTGCTTTTCTAAAATAAATCTTACCTGGTTATAGTTTCATTATATCAACCTATTATTAATATTCCTTGGATTTCTGCATATATAACTGAGAATGCTCTATAAATTTCTTTTTGATCTGTAATTGCTCAGGGTTTTATACGTTTTTCTTGTTGATTCATGAAATGAATTGAAAATACAGTAGAAAAAGTGCTAGGAATGACTGAGTCAATGAAGATATTTGGTGTCTCCTTTTTATCTGTCCTACTCAGGATTTATAGAAATAGCCAAAGAATTTTAAATGTAAGGAAGAACTAAAAGCCTGCACAAGTACTGGAAACTAGGAAAGGAGTCTGTCTATTCACAGGGCAGATAATAGTGAATAATTTCTGCTGTATGTGGTGCATATGGAAACAAATGAAAGAATTTTATGATAGATAACTCACAACTCTAGTCCCAAGAGTATAATATACTTTCTCAGAAAAAAAGTAAAGAAAATCTAGGCAGATCTGTAATAAAACTCCTCATGCTTGAAGGCTGAAAGCAAGAACAGAGCTATAGATAGATGATATTTAAAGTTACCACCATCTTTGCAGTAGTGTGGCTATGCCTTGTACATTAAATAGGAGTATAGCCATATTAGACCAAAGTCTTCAGAAAGCTAAAGTTATCCCAGTATGGCATTAAAAGCTATGAAGAATAAAGCAATACCATAAATTTTAAAAGGAATATGGAGGACAACCTAGAGATAATTATCAGGAACACAGGGTAGAATGAAAATAACCAAAGGAAAACCATTTGCAGAGATAACTAACTATAGATTTATAGAGATAACTCACATTAATTTTTTTTTATGGTGACCCATGTAAACTCCAACAGGAAGTTGGGGGGTATTCAGGGATGTCTCCATGTTACTGCACTTGTGCACAAGCGATGGCACTGCCAATCTTTCCTAGTTCCCTAATATTCCCACAGGGCAGATGTGGGAATTAGTCTTAATGGATTGCAAAAATTCCCTAAGATATTTTGGTAAGTGAATGGTACATTTCCCTCATTTTCAGTTTTCCCTTTTTATATGTAAAATGAAGAACACAGTTGCTGCATTTTTTCATATCTTTTTCATTTTACCATATATTTTGAGCAGAAATACTGTCATTTGGTTAAAATTCTACTTACTGACTCAAACAGAAATTATAGCTAATTAATACTAAAATCCTTTAAATTAGGTTTTAAAAGTTAGTGAGATTTTTTTCCCTTTGGTTTGTTTGTCAGTTTATCCTAAATAGGTGCAAAGTCTGTTTGAAAAACAAACTCTTAACCACAACGGTTAAAAATTGAGTTCTTAGAAAAGTAGTATATACAAAAGATCCTTTTTATCCCTGTTGTACTTTTCTAAACATAAATACATTAGTTTTAACATTTCCAGGTTTCCAGTTGTCACACCTCCTTTAAATAGCAAGCACAAAATTTGTACCTTTATATGAGAAAAGTAAATGTTCCTTGAATTATTTTGAATGACAGATACATTATAACAAATTGATGATGAGCAAAACTTCTCATCATATAAAAAGAAAATAGAAATATGAATTCTAATGAAGGGTGTGAAGAAAATTGTTGCTATTTCTGATCTGTCTTTCTAATGCTAGCAATAATATTCCATTGTTTCAAAGTCTTAAATTTGGTTAGCAAAAACGACTGGAAGATTTACCCTTGTTAAACACATCCTATCACACCACAGATACACCCACAATGGTACGGCTCCCCTCACATGCAAATCTGCCTCACCATAGTCTTTGTCAGGATTTTTTCCTTCTGTTCCATACCATTTAAGACAGACATTAAAGAAGTAATAGGGAATCTGTTTAGTGAAATTTGCTGTTGAGCAAAATTGCCTTAAATTTATTAGCATTGGTAAATGAAGATAGAAATGTAGGTATTTGATAGAGATTTAGGTGACTGAAATTATTTGGGTATAGTTATTTAAGATATTTAAAAATGGAATTCGAAATGATGTTGAAAAAATTCTAATGTTCAAAAACATTAAAAGAAAATATATTTTAAGAATACAGTAATTTTTAAAAAGTATTTAAAAATTTAAACATTATTTCAACAATAAGAGGGGAAATGCCAATTTTTAATAAGAACTAAATTTGGAAATAGTTTCTATAGCATTTTAATATTTTTATTTCTAATATAATTATATATATGCAATCATTCAGCATATATATGAATATGAGCACACAAATATTTGGCTGTTCTTATATTTTATTATAAAGTTATAAATTATAATTATAATTATTGCCTTTTATATATTTTACAAAAGTTCCTGAATTTAAGGTCAATATACAGAAATAAATATTAGTCTATAAACTTGGAACTAAGTATTATAAATTTAAATTTAAAGTAAGCTATTGCTTGAAGTAACATTCAAATAAATGCAAATCAACTAATTTAATGAAGGATATTAATGTCCTATACATTAAAAAGTACAGTATATTGCAAGAAAATTTTAAAGAACTAAATAAGGATAGGAATATGCAATGTACATGCATTAGAAGAACTTAATATTCTAAAGATGTCAATTCTCCCCAAATAAAATGATAAATTTAGTACTATAGCAATAAAATAAATTCATCTGTTTCTTTTATGGAAAGAGAAGCTGATTCTAAAATTCATATAGAAATTCAAACTTTCAATTATATGATGATATAATTTCTGGAGATCTAATGTACAGTGTGGCGACTATAGTTAGCAATACTGTATTTATACTTGCAATTTGCTAAGAGAGTAGATCTTAGTATTAGTAAGGAAAAGTGAGCTGATGGATGTATTAATTATCTTGTTTGTGATAATAACTTCATAGTGTATAACAAATCATCACAATGAACACCTTTAATATATACAGTTTTATTTATTAATAATATCTCAATAAATTGGGAAAATAAGTGACCCTTAAGTATAGTGGGAGAAAGGATGACTTCATCAGTGTTACAAGACCAATTTCCTACCTGTATATAAAATAATAAATTTTCACTCCAAACGTATACACAGAAATTAATTCCAGGCCAATTATGAACCAAAAATAAACGGTAAGGCAATACATTTTCTAGAAGATGGAAAAAAAAGGATATTCTAATTATATTTGACTTTTAGGTAGGTGAGGATTTATTAAACAGACCACAAAATATATTACTACTAAAATAAAGATTGATAAATTGGATATTATAAAAATCAAGAAATTCTGTATATTGAACATCACTATGGATCCTTGCCTGGTGGATCAGTGGATATAGTGTTGACTTAGTGTGCCAGAGGTCATGGGTTCAACCCTGGCTCACAGCACCTAAGAGAAGCAACCAGTAAGTGGACTAAACGAAATTAGTTGATACTTCTCCTCTCTCTCACTCTCTCCCTCTCTTTCTCTCTTCGTTCCTCACTCTCTCTCCCAAAATCAGTGGGAAATTTTTACAAAAAACACTATGAAGTAAAGACAACCAGAATGTAAGAGAATATTTGAAAAGAATGAAAAAAAAAAACCTAGCATACAGAAAATCATAAGAATAAATTATAAAAATACAATTTCCAAGAGATTTGAAAAGGAAATATTCAAAGGGCTAATAAATATGATTAAAGGTATTTAACATCTTTAGTCATCAGGAAATGCAAATCAAAAACACAATGAGATATATACCACAATACAACCACTACAAAGCCTAAAACTTAAAAGATAGAAAGTACCAACTGTTGGCAAGAATGTTGACTAAGTGGGAAAAAAATATTATGTAGCATTATTTGTACTTGCCGTTATCTGAAATAATTTCTAATGTCCATCAACAGTAAAATCTATAAATAAATAAACAGGGTAGCTTTATATATTGGCATGCCATAAAACAATGAAAAATAATTAAATACTGCTATACACAACATGAATGAATCTCATAAGCATAAATTTAAATATAAAAGAGTACATTATCAGGAAGTAAATCCATTTATGTTAAATTTACCGCCCCCCCAAAAGAACACTAATCTGTATTGATAAAAAATCAAAATAGTTACACTGTGGGGAGATAGTGGTCTGGAGGGGCATGGAGAGGCTTCTGGGTGCCAGGAATGATCTGGACGTTTATCTCCGCTTTTTCACTTGGCATAAACGCGTCAGTGCAAACACTTATGATTCAGCACTTTGATGCACGCGTATTATATACTTCAATGAAAATGTTTTCTTACTAAATAAAATAGAAATACTCTGAGTGCAGAAAGAAACTGTACATCCTTAGCAGAAAAGTAGAACATACATCTTTAACACAGAAGAAAATTCAAATGCAGCTCCACTCATTAAGTCCGAAACATGGAAATATAAACATGATGCTAACTAAAGGGAACTGATTTATTTTTATCTCAGCATGCATTATCATAACTCTTTATTTCTTTATGTGTTGTGCTTAAGGAAAAATGCATTCTGATGTCTGCAGTAAGAAAGAACAGATTGTAAATTCAAAAACTGTGCTTGAGTTCAGACTTTTCAAAATTAATTGTTAATTTCTTAAGTGAAGATTTATGCCTTGATTACAATTGATTAGTCAAAGGAAATTTCTTTCAATTATATTTTCTTATGTTAATTTATTAAAGTAAGTTAATTATATGTCTTTATTTGAATGTATTTTATATATTTAAATATATATTTTATATAGGAGAGTATATATTTAAATACAGAGTCACACAAATACATATGTATTTAGTTTTAAATGACTGGAAAAGAGTGTTATGGATAATCTAAGGATGATATTTATTTTTATTTGAATTTAGAATGTCTTCCATAGATTCTAAGGCATATGTGTCATCTTGATTAGAATTTGTTTTGCCTGATATTAAAATTAGTTGGCACTACATGAAAACACAACTCCTAATCTTAAAGAATTACACCTACAATATATTGAAGAACAGAAAGGAGCTCTCTGGGGATTGTTTTATACCAATATTTACCAAAAAATGTCAGCGACATATTGGTAAATGAGAATTTGCTGTAAATTAGAATCACTAAAATACAGACATGCCTAAAGTTAAATGCAATTAAGAAATTAGCCTAAAGTAAAAATTGGAGTATCTTAATTAATTTTAATCCTTCTTAGTTCTATTCTTGTGTGTGTGTGTGTGTGTGTGTGTGTGTGTGTGTGTGTGTGTGTGTGTTGAGAGAGTGTGCTATTAAGAAAAAATCATGGGCTTTAGATTCTAGCAAACAAGTGTTCAAATACTGTGTATGTTACTTTTAAGAAGTGTTAATAAGTTAATAGGCCTCTTTCAGTTCTTGTAAGAGCATATGCACTGGACTACAATTGTAGGAATTTAACCATAATGGCATATAGGTTAATAGTTTTCCTTAGGTGGGGCAAACTTAATAAGTAAGCAGTGGTCCATTCATGAGTTGGAAAGGTGTGTGCTGGAATATGAAGACTTTGGTGTGTGATAGAGTCAGTGTAATGGGACCTGTAATTGAACTATAATCTATAGCAAGTTGAATTTAGAGTGATGTGGGCTGAAAACATAAGTTAAAAAGTTATACCTACATGGCAAAGAAAGCTATGGGCGTGAGTCAAGGCCCTTATGATGAGGGTGTGTTATGAGAAAAGAGTAGGGTCTAGAACACAAAAACCTAAAAACATTTAAGGGAGGCCAAAAAGATATTTCTTTTGGGTCTTATAATCTGATAGTATGGATAGCCCATCTGTATAGTCAGTAGCCACGGCCATCATCTCAGCTTCCTGGCCCATGCAGGATCGCATTTGATTCGAACAGACAGTAATGAAAGAATGGAGCCAAGAACTGGTGGACCATTACCTTTAATCTTAGCTTGCACCTGGTGGGTGAGAAACACACACAGTGGGAAAACACTTCCCTTTCCATTCAGGGCTCCCAAAGCCACTGACTCATCCAAGTATTCCTAGAATCAAAGGCCCCACCAGCCTTATTCACCTCTGTTCCCTATCTCCTTTTGTCTGAACAAACTCTGCACAAACTGGCTTCTCCTTCAGCACTCTGCCATCTTGGCTGCCTCTCCTCTGTAATGCTAATTTCAGGAATGCAGAGAGAAAGCCCCTGGTTTCCCTTATTTTATAGTGTAGAAATTAAAGCCTTTAAGCCAGTATACAAATAAGAAAGTCTCTGATACAAAGTCACTTATCTGAGGCATAAATGGGATTCCTCATAAAAGTGCACAACCCCACATCATGCAGCAGTCAAGGGTTTGGGGAAAAGCTTAGTTTTGAGAAGATCTTAGTATTAGAAAGATGTTGAAAAGATATTAGTATTAAAAGGGTGGTAAAGGCTTAGTCTTAAAACTTTTAGTTTTTAAACCTTAGTCTATAAAGACTCTGCCTGCTTACAGTCTGTCCCCGACACCCAATGCAAACTAGAAGCGTGCAAACATATATATCATATTTACAAACTTGTTTGACTGACACCATCCATACCATTTGATTCTACATACTAACAAAAGAAACAAGTTTGAGGAGGTAAAAGAAAATTACTTCACAAAAATAACAATTATAGGAGTTTCTTGTACCTCAAGTCTGGGTACCTAATAGCAAGAATAACACTCTTCTTCTTTTTTTTTTGTGCGCACGAGAGAGAGACAGACAGGGATAGACAGGAAGGGAGAGAGATGAGAAGCATCAACCTGTTGTTGCAACACTTTAGTTGTTCATTGATTGCTTTCTCATATGTGCCTTGACTGGGGGCTTCAGCTGAGCCAGTGTCCCCTTGCTCAAGCCAGTGACCTTGGGCTCAAACCAGTGACCATGGGATCATGTCTATGATTGCATGCTCAAGTCAGCAACCCCACACTCAAGTGTATGAGCCCACTCTCAAGCGGATGACCTTGGGATTTCAAACCTGGGTCCTCAGTGTCGAAATCTATCCACTGTACCACCTCCTGGTCAAGAAAGAAGAGCACTCTTGCTAAGGGACTGAAACCAGGAATAGGAAGGCTTGAGGGATCCTGAGAGTACCCTCTTTTACTCTGGGCTCTGCTTCTTCCTTCATTTTTAATTTAGGTTTTTAATTATTGAATTGACTATAACTTACATTCAATATTATTTTGTACTAGTTTCAGGTGTACAACATGGTAGTTAGACAATCATACACTTTACAAATGGTTTCCCCAATATTTCAAGTGCCCACCTGGCCCTATACATAACTATTGCAATGTTATTGACTATATTCCCTATGCTGTATATTATGGCCCCGAGACGATTTTGTAACTATCAATCTGTAATCCTCCATCCCTTCACTTTTTTACCCATTCCCTTTAATGTCTGCTTTTCTTTTTTCTACACACACACTTTATGTGTTCCTCTGGAAAGGTGTTGAAAAAGTTGACAACACAAATTCTGGGTTTTACCTTTCATCTATTTGAGAAGCCAATTTAACATAGAGGTAGAATTTCAGTCCTTATTTTGAGTTCTGGGAAAAGGCCATTATTTCAGATACAAATCTTGCACAGCACCCCTGATGCCGCAGCACCATGGGCCAGAGCCATTCAATCATTTATCTGGGAAGTGCTGAGCCCTCCTCTCTTTCTGGTTGCCCCATGCAGGTAGGCGGACCAGATATGTGCCAGAGAATTTTAGCCTCCTGACCACCTTCAGTCTTCCGTGAGAAACCACACTGGAGGTTGTGGTCTTTGGCATATTTCACAGCTCCCAAAGTACCAAGACAATGACCCCCTGAAGTGTAGGGGGCTTTGATTTCTGAGAGACAAACAGTAGCTGAATTCCACTTCTCTCTCCCTCCTATGAATTATTTCTGTGTCCTGTCTGTAAGGTATTTTCCCTGCCGAGAAAGAATAAAATCAGCGTAGTTATTAAGTCTCAGTTATTGAGGCTTTATTTGGTACAGAGCGTTTCTTGGTCAGGACTCACTGGCACAAGAGATGAATGCCAGGAATCTCGCACCAGGGACCGCATGGCGCCAGATTTTAAAAGGGGCCCTCCCAGGGTCGTCTAGCTAATATGACGTAGTGAAATCTCACTGGCTGACGGACAGTCGCTTTTCTCCCAAATGTTTATGGGAAGTGTAGTTTCCGCGCACCTGGCCATGGGGGCAATCCCAGACAAAGACTGGGGCTCTGATTTCCCACTTGACCACCCCATTGCTAACCACCCTACATCCCAGCCTTTTTGATTAAATAGAAATGTGGTGCCATTTATCGTTCTGTCTGCTTCCTGCTGATTAGGGGTGTTGTGGGGAGGGGGGGTTGGCTGGTGGTGTCTTTGAGGGGTGTCCGGAGGAACATCAGTTTGGCCATGAGTTGAGAAACTTCGCGGATGTGCTTCGAACAGCATTGCTCCCTGGTTCAGTTCACTTTGGTGGTAGGTTCTTGGTGGGAGGGACAGGATGCAGAAGGAGAATCTGCAGGGCCTAATCTCTTGGTGAGCTGTAGACGAGTAGACCCAGTGGTTCTAACCTGTCAGCGATCTTGCATGGGAGCAAGTTTGAGGCAAGAGACCTGGTTAGAAATGAGGGTAGCATTGACTATGGGAGAGCCCTTGGTAGTGAGGAATGGTAGGAGTAAGTGGAAGATGTTGTCAGCTGGATAGTGGCTCCGACACTGTGTAGAATGTCTCAACCCAGAAGGGGTACAGGGCACGGTGGCATAACTAAGAATAGGTGCAATAAAAAGGAATTCTATCCAAACTTCATGTCAGGGGTAGTGTACGAAGAGGAGAAGAAGGGGTCCCATGAACCCCCCTAACCGAGACCTGTGAAGGAATTAGAGGTCCAGAGTGTGGTGGCAAAACAGAGAAGGTAGCCCCCGTGTCCACAGAAATGAAATGGACTTACTCGCTACCTGTAGCTTCAATCGTGGCTCAGAGAGAGTGGGGGGATGTCTCCGAGTCCGGGCTGTGTCAGCTGTCCATGAGGCCTAGGAATTCGAAAGATGGGCTTACTTCGCTAGCTTGGCTTCCCATCTGAGCGGCCTGTCCTCCACGTTGAGACGCTGAGGATGTACCTGCTGTCCAGAGGGGGCGATCGCTCCACCAGTGACCAGGCTGCTTGCACTTAGGACAAGGCTTAGTGGGTAGCCTTAGGCAGGGGCATTGTCGAGACCAATGACCCTCCTTGCTACACTTAAAGCAAGCTTCCGATGGGGATCCTGTTTGCGGCCCAGACATAGTTTGAGCACTTCCTGTGCTTTGCCCCTATTGCTCTGGCCTAAGGGCTGCCACAATAGACTGGGTTTGGAGTGCTACCTTCTGTTGCATGCAGGCCTGGCAAAAAACCTCGGCCTGTTTCTCTCGACCATTAATGCCATGTTCATCAGGTCTCGGATAAGGGTTTGCAGGCCCTCCTCTGCCTTCTTAAGTTTCTTCTGAATGTCCGGGTCCGATTGGGAAATAAAGTGAGTAGCTAATACAGTGGCCCCGGCACTGGAATTAGGGTCTAAACGAGTATGGAGGACCATAGTGTCAGTGAGGTGATTTAAGAAGAGAGCCGAATTTTCCTCAGGTCTTTGAGTAATTTCCCTTAACTTGTCATAGTTAACTATCTTTTGTGCGCATCCTGCATGGCAGCTATAAGACATTAAACCATCTGATCACATCGTCTCCTACCTGGTTGTTTCTTCCCGTAATCCTAGTTGGGGTACGTGTCAGCGACCGCCTCTGGGCCCACCGGCATTTGAGCATTAGAGGTATGGACCTTATCTGCATGAGCTCGTGCTGCTGTCCGGATCTGGTCTCGTTCGTTGGGGGTAAGGGTAGAAGACATAATAATATAGAGATCATGCCATGTAAGGTCATATTTCTGAGTAAGATATTGGAATTCTTTGGTATAGTTGGTAGGATTAGAAGAATAGGAGCTCAAACGCTTTTCAATTGCAGACAAATCAGAGAGGAAGAAAGGCACAAGGACCCTAACAACCCCTTCCATCCTGGCCACCTTGTGGAGAGGGCACAGGAGGTCGGCTCCCTCTTGTGGCCTGGAGTGTGATTGGGTGTGAGCGCTAACAGGGGAGGAGAGAGAGGGATCAGCGTTTGTGGAAGAGAAACAGGATTTAGCGAAGAGACAAGATGGGACCGAGGGAGTGGTGCAGGAGGGGAACAAAGTTCCTCAGGGGAGTTGGCAAAGGAGGAAAGATCTGGAGTGGAGAGTTTGGCTGTGGTTGCCCTGGCCAGAAGGACCTGCATTGTAGAGCAGCCGGCACAGAGCTTAGGACGGGAACACAACTGAAGAAACCCCTGTATATAAGGAAACTCTGTCCATTTTCCAACTTTTTGGCAATAGTTCTGTAAACCAATAAGGATGTTAAAATCGAAACTTCCTTCCTGAGGCCACCTGGTCCGGTTATCCAGTGGGTATTGTGGCCAGGCTATGCTGCAGAAGAAAATTAGTTTCTTCTTTTTTAGGGAGGGATCAATGTTTGGCAGGTTTTGGATAAGTCACCCCAGGGGTGTTTTAGAGTCAGGCTTGGGTTCTTTTGCCCCCATGGTTACCCCTCAGTTCTCGGAGAATGATCAAGAGATGAGTACCGGCATCCCAAAACTCAGACTCTGGCCACGGAACGGATAGGGAAAGTGGATATGTGCTTGGACGTCCCCAAAGCACACATGCACTCAGACGGAAAAGGCTTCCCTGACGTAGCTACGGTTTTCGAACAGGGAGCCTTGGCGGAAAGAACCTGAGGAGGTTTGGAGACAGGGAGCTTACCACACCGTGCACTGAGGTGGAAGGTTGGTCGACAGATAAAGTATATTATGCTCACTTTGTTAAAGATGGTGCTGCCCACATGGAAGCCCGTCACCCAGGTGATATTATTTGCCCTAATGCTTGGGATGGGTGTGGGGGAAAAGCTGTAATGTAAGCAGGCCAGGTCATTATAGCTTAAGGCTTTGTTTTAAGAGTAAACTTTTCCTCACACCCTTGACTGATTGAATGATGTAGGGTGGTGCACTCTCCTGAGGAATCCCATTGTGCCATGGATGGATGGCTTTGTATTGGAGACTTCCTTGTTTGTGTAATTAGATTGGAGGTTTTGATTTTACACTATAAAGTGGGACAGACCAGTAGCTTGCTCTCTCTTGCTTCCTGAGGTATTAGAAAGGAGAGGAGATTAAGGCCACGTGGAGGCCAGGAGATGCAGCCAAGATGGCAGAGTGCTGAGGAAGAAGCCAGTTTGTGCAGAGTTTGTGCAGAGAGAGGGAGATGGGAAACAGAGGTGAATAAGTCTGGTGAGCTAGAAGCCTTTGATTCTAGGAAACTCGGATAAGTCAGTAGCTTTGTGAGCATTGAATGAGTGGGTTTTGGTGCCCAGTGTGTGTTTTTGCTTGCCCACCGGGTGCAAGCTAGAATTAAAGCTGGTGGCTCACCAGTTCTTGGCTCCGTTTATTCATTACTGACTGTCCGAATCTAATGTGAACCTGCACTGGCTGGGCGACTGTGATGGTGGCCTTGGCCCAGGCTACTGGCTTTACAGTCAGATATCCTGGGTCCTCGTTCTTCCTCAGAAGGGACGGGAAAAGAGGAGCGGTCCATTGCAGACTTCAAACTCCTCCCGGGTTTTCGGCACCAAAAATGTAAGGTATTTTCCCCGCCGAGAAAGAATAAAATCAGCGTAGTTATTAAGTCTCAGTTATTGAGGCTTTATTTGGTACAGAGCGTTTCTCAGTCAGGACTCACTGGCATAGGATATGAATGCCAGGAATCTCGCACCTGAGACCGCATGGCACCAGATTTTAAAAGGGGCCCTCCCGGGGTCATCTAGCTAATATGACATAGTGAAATCTCACTGGCTGATGGACAGTCACTTTTCTCTCAAAGGTTTATGGGAAGTGTAATTTCTGCGTGCCTGGCCGTGTGGGCAATCCCAGACAAAGACTGGGGCTCTGATTTCCCACTTGACCACCCCATTGCTAATCACCCTACACTGTCCACCAAAATCCTGTATGTCAAGGGGGACAGCTGCTGAGCAGCTTGCTGTTTGCTTGTGTGTAGTAGCCAGTCCAGTAATGCCACATTCCTGTCCCTCTCTTTTCTCACCTTAGCTGCCTGGGGCTTGCACCTTCCAAATAAAGCATTAGCACATGAATCCTTGCTGCAAGCTTCAGTTTCCAGGGAACTGAGACTCAGACAGGAAGCTTGTTGCTTAGCTAGGCTCCAGTAAGCCCCTGGCTCTATCCCCATGTGGAAGAAAAGCAGAGTACTCCGCAGATGTCTGCTTGGGACCTGTCCATGTGATTCTGTCACTCGGACTGGACAAGGGAGCTTATTTCCAGAGAGAAAAAACCACTGCCATCAAGTCAGACACCCCAAAATGTATCTGACACAAATTGAAAGTATAGTCATTGAAGATTATCCTGTTGCTTATTACTCCTCCCTTGTGCATCTGATAACTGCAAATACTTTCAGTTTATGTATTCCCTTTTTAAAACAGTTAAATGAATTCAACCAGTTGAGATGTTACTTTAAATATGGGTTAATTTTGTGAGAAAATAATATGATGAGGATATTTATTATAACTGATATTTTTTTGTAGGTTGAGGTAGTGACATTATATATATATGTATGTATATATATATATATATATACACACACACATATACATATATACATATATACACACACATATATATGGGTACTTCTCTATAAAATTAAAAATGTAATTATTTTCAATATGTTCTTTATGTATACATAATTACTTTCAGATGCAATTATATGACCTTTTCAAGATAATTTTTTGCAAGGCATACCTTTTGAATTTCCAGAAATCATGCAATCCCTGATTCAGTTCTGTTTGCTGAGGTAAGGTCACGACGACACAGGGACAGTTGCCCTTCCCACCATAGAGGAAGGCAGCAACAACCAGGGAGAAAATGCATTAGGGCTTAATGATCCATTTTTGTGTGACCTAAGCATCAGTGTTTAGATCTCTCAGAGCCCCTCAAATCTTGCCCCCACCTATTTCTCATCGGCCTTAAGACAGAGATCTAAGTAAAGATAGTCATAACAAGATAAAAAAGCACTATTAAAAAAAACATAAAATACTTCAAAATTAGATATTTCAACCACTCAGATAAAATAACTTGCTATCTAATGTTTCTTTCCATGTCTCCTCACTATCAGAAGGCACTTGTAACTTTTTTATCTCCCTTTAACATGCTTAGCAAGTTACGTGTAACTTATGATGTGCAGAGTGCCATAGAAGGGCTATAAACGTTATATATCACTGCCCTTGGCAACAATCATCTCACAATCTGGTAGAATAATCATTTTATTTAGATAATTTATATTGTGGATTCTTGATGTTTAAAATTAAGGTGACTAATTGTCCTCCTTTAGGAAGGACAGTCCTTCTTTTGTAAGTTCAGTCCTCCCTCAAAAAGTGTCCTCCTACATGTCCTCCTTTTTGACATTAGAAGACTAATCTGTAAATGTGCGCATTCAATTGATGCAGAGTCGATCCACTGCGTGAGATGTGATGTATTTTATTTGACATGATGATTCATCGAGGATGAGTACAGTGCAGCGAGATGCAATTATGATACACGTGCACTCTGCTCAGAGACCTTGAGAGAGTGTGCGATATACCAAGTGTGCAAATGGCTTTGTGTACTTCTTACTGAAACACAACGTGGCACATACAACATTGTAGACTCACGATTACTTCTTTCTCAGTGAATATTCAATCATAGACAGGTAAGCACAATTCATATTTTATTAATCCATTATCAATTTAATAATTTCCAAATGCATGTAATTTTATTTACCAATATTTTCCTGAAATTCGAGTGGAAATCTAACCTCAAATCATATCTATTAATAACTCATTTTGACTAAATAGTTGCATAAAACAGATGTTTTTATATTAGAAAATGATAAATACACCAGAATATCGCTCTAAATTAGTGGTTTTGTTTGATAATTAGTTTTACTAAATGAGTACTTTTTTCTTACATTTATTATTAAAAACTAATAGGCATGTAAGCATAATTACAATATAAAATATTACAAATGTTTTTATTATGCAATTATATTATAGTGTATTATTGTTGCAATGAATAAAATGTTTTTTTTTATTTATGATATTGTTTTCTTCCATTTATTTTTGTCCTCCTTTTCATTGTAAAAAAGTTGGTCACCTTATTAAAATGTTTTTCACTATGGTTATAATGTTCACTTACTCATAGCAATTTTTAAATTTATTTTTATTTATTCATTTTAGAGAGGAGACAGAGAGAGAGAGAGAGAGAAAGAGAAAGGAGGGAGGAGCTGGAAGCATCAACTCCCATATGTGTCCCGACCAGACCAGTGCCGGGCTTTGAACCGGCCACCTCAGTGTTCCCAGGTCAACGCTTTATCCACTGCGCCACCACAGGTCAGGCACATAGCAATTTTTAAATGAGCAATTTAAAAAGTTAGATTCCAAGAAAGCATTAATACAAAAATTTAATCATTGTGTTTAAATTCCGAATAAAAATTCAAACAAAACCTAGAATCTAGCAATCCTTGTTGAGCAGGAATGCTTAGGGAAAACAGAAAAAATATCCAAGAAGTTTTCCGTTATCTAGATGCCATACAATATGGGGTCTCATGTAAACCATGGGCTTTTGTTGCCTATTTTATTAATTGCCTTCTTTTCGCATCAGATTTGAGACTCCGAAGAATCTGAGAGCAGGAAAGCGGAGAGAAGGTGCTGACTCTTTTCATGCCAGCCAGAGATCCTGATCTTTTGTTCTTGTTTTAGATGAGAAAAGAGAGTTTAGCAAAGCAACTAATACTTAGTTCAAGCAGTTAATTTAGGTCTCTAAGGTGAAGCAAGATAGTGTAGTTGAAGGAAGATGGACTTTGCAGGCAGTCGAATTAGATTTGAAATCTATTTTTTGTCATTCCTCACTGTGTATATGAGAACAATTTCCCTTAACCTCTTGGTGTCTCTGTTTGTTTGTTTGTTTTACTTTTTAAAAAGTTGATAACATCGCCTGACCAGGCAGTGGCACAGTGGATAGAGTATCGGACTGGGATGCGGAAGACCCAGGTCCGAGACCCCGAGCTCTCCAGCTTGAGCACAGGCCCATCTGGCTTGAGGAAAAGCTTGTCAGCTTGGACCCAAGGTTGCTGGCTCCAGCAAGGGGTTGCTCGGCCCGCGGTCAAGGCACATGTGAGAAAGCAATCAATGAACAACTAAGATGTTGCGACGGCACTGAAAAACTAATGATTGATGCTTCTTACCTCTTTCCGTTCCTGTCTGTCTGTTCCTGTCTATCCCTCTCTCTGACTCTCTCTCTGCCCCTATAAAAAAAAAAGTTGATAACATCTCTGAATATTTTGTAAGAAATCAAATATATCACTTAGTATATGATGCATATAGGGCACCTGAAACATATGAGACAAAAGTGAGGCCAAGGATTTCTTGGCAACAAAAGTATCTGAAGCTTGGAGCACTAAAACCACCAGCAGACTTTTGTAAGAGATCCTAGCCCCAGAACTTTCTCAGATAAGTTCTACAGAACTAACATGACCTTCAAAAGAATGCTAGAATAAAAACATTTAAATATTTATGAATGACACAGTAACATTGTTTTGTTGATCCTCTTTATTAATCAAACTCTGCAAGACACAAGTTCTTCAGGTCAAAATACTGCAGCCAAAAGAAATGCAACTCTCCTCAAAGAGCTACTCTCCATAATTACAGGCAACTTTCTTTAAGCAGAATCACCCAGCTCTAAAACCAGACTCATGAGGGAAGGCTTAGAAAAACATGGATGACAGGGCACACCCCCAGAGTTCTGATACAAGGGGTCTGGAGAAGATGTCAAACAAGTTTCCAGATACTGTCAATGCACCTGGTCTGGGGAACACTCTTTGAGAGCTACTGTTTAAGGAAATCATCCCTTAGATGCTTTCAAATATAAGGCTGTAAAGAAACATAGATAAATAGGAACGTATTTTTTAATAAAAAATTAAATAATATAAGGATATATACGTATATTTAGGGTAACAAACTGCCTCCTTTCTCCATTCCCTCACTGAAAAACACAATTAAAAAGACATTTTCCAAATTGGGATGCTTCTAGAAGTAGCATCATACCAAGACTCCAAGCTACACAGTGTTTTTCAATCCTTTCATTAACTCGAATTTACGTAACTACGAACTCTCTGTTGTCCCCCAAAAGAGTATGCTCAAGTCATAACCCCTGTACCTGTGAATGGTCCTGGATAATAAACAGTCTTTGCAGATGTAATTACTTAAGGTGAGGTCATATGGGAGTAGGGTGGATCCTAATTCAATACAACTGTTGTCTTCATTAAGAAGAGGAGGAGACAGACACAGAAGGAGGACTCCATGTGAAGATAAAGCTGGAGATTGGAAAACTGGAGCTGCAGCCCAAGAAATGTTAAAGATTACCAGCCATCACCATAAGCTAAGAGGAGACATAAGACAGATTCTTCTTCAGAGCACACTGACACTGTTGACATCTCTAGTTCATACTTCTAGCCACCAGGACTGTGAGACAGGACATTTCTGTTGCTTCCAGCCACCCAGTTTATGGTCCTTTGTTAATGGCAACCCTAAGTAAATAATTCACCTTCCTTACCCCAGTACCTACAGAATTCTCAACCATCCTCTCAAATTTACTTCACAATCAACATTTTTATGGTGTTTTCTCCCCATAATTTTAGTTTCTTAATTTAATGAGAGCCACATTAAAAATATATATATATATGAGAGGAGGTTTGGTCAAATATGACCATCTCAACCTGCAACACTAGCAATCAAGGAAGCTGTACTCCCTTGGAAATACCCTTCTGACCATTTCCCTCAGGCTCCACATCAGGTTTCTTATGTGCTCGGTGCCGTTTTATTTGTCCTTCACCCTAAGCTCTAAAATCCTGGCTCAGTTATTTAATTTTGGCTCTGATCCTTGGCTCTCTTCCCAGCTCTTCTTGCCCCTTGCTCTTGGCTTTAATACCCCTGAAGAATCCTGCAGCTAGACCTGGTAAAACTTTCCACTTGCCCTTCGTTTTTAGCTCTTGCAACCTGAATTTTCAGTTCTTCCTTGTCTCTCTCTGAGGCTGCTCTTAACGTGATGACCGTCACTTCAGCTAAGAGAGCCACTCAAAGCCCTGACCGGTTGGCTCAGTGATAGAGCGTCAGTCGGGCATGTGGGGGTCCTGGGTTCGACTCCTGGCCAAGGCACTCAGGAGAAGTGCCCATCTGCTTTTCCACCCCTATCCCTCTCCTTCCTCTCTGAGCAGTTTCTCTCAGCAGTATCTCTCTCTTCCCCTCCATCACCCATGGTTCCATTGGAGCAGGGTTGACCTGGGTGCTGAGGATGGCCCCATGGCCTTCGCCTCAGGTGCTAGAATGGCTCTGGTTGCAACAGAGCAATACCCCAGATGGGCAGAGCATCGCCCCCTGGTGGGCATGCCGGGTGGATCCCGGTCGGGCACATGCGGGAGTCTGTTTGCCTCCCCACTTCTAACTTAGGAAAAATACAAAAAAAAAAAAAGAAAAGAGAGAGAGCGAGAGAGCCACTCGACCTTGTTTTTCTACAAATAAATTTTCTTCATCCGTTTTTTATTAAATGAATTGTCTCTGTACCCTGAAGACATCAGACCTTCTACATCCTTCACTATTTCCTTTATCCACATGCCCTGACTTTGGGGCCCTGAGAGGTTTACTCTTCCCACGTACTTCAGTTCTGCCATTTTCAGGCTGCCCCTCTACTGTCTCTGCTCAATCATCTCTCCTGTTTTTGTCCCTTTCACTTCCTTGTGCCCTTTGCTCTTTCTTTTCCTGTCTCCTGTCTTCAGGACACCACCCCACATTTATCACTGCCTACAGTACCTGTTTCACCTTGGTATTCCTTTCTTTATTGCCTGTTCAGCTATACTAAAGTACAAGAAATTTGCCTCTGAAACAGGATCCGACAAGGACAGGTTTGAAGGAAAAAGTGGACTCACTGATTCTATGACATGCTAGTTGTATTACACACAATGAGCAACAAATTATCAGTCCTGTAAATCCAGTGGGTGTTAGAAAATACACACACATAATACACACAAACAAAATAAAGGGAAGAAAATACCGGTTTAATACTAGTGGTTTAAAATATTTCAAATGGAAGTAAAATTGGCAATGTAACTACAGCAACTAAACCAGTGCCTTGCAGAGTAACACTCATTTAATATTTGTTGAAATAATAAATGGTCTAGACAATTACAAATTTAAAAAACTGAAACAAGCAAAAAACAAAAGAAGTGGATAACCTGAATAGAACCATATTCTGGAAAGAAGTGGATATAGCTAAGGGGCTCTAACGTCTAAACAATGCTAGAACCAGATAGGTTTATGAATAAGTCTTCTTACCACCATTCAAAGGACAGATAATACCAATACTGTTCAAACTATTCCAGAACATGAAAAAATAGAAAGGTACATTGGACCTTTTTATAAAACTGGAATAACAATGATATTGAAATATGGCAAAAAGTGAAATAGAAATTCATAGCAATTATATTTCAGATTATAGATATAAAAATAATAAACTATTTGCAAACTGAAATCTAGTAGTCTATTAAAATATCAGAATCAAACACATTATAGAATAAAAAAGAATTACTTTTTAGAAAGAAATATATTGATATAGCTTATATACTTTCTCTTCTCACCTTCTCAAACTCTTCAACTGTGAATTCTCTATGGAGAGAGAGACAAGGCCATCTCCATAATCCTGCATCCATCCCAATTCCTTACTATAGTGATCAATAAATCTTCCCTAATATGTAGAAAATTGAATGGAGAGGCTGTTGGAGAGTGACAAGAGAAATTAGCAATAATTGCAAATAAAATTTAGCAACTAAAATAATGAGTCTATTATTAACTGAGAGGGGGGAAAATAAGAAAATAAACCTAATTTTGATATATTACATTAGTTAAGCAGTGACAATTATGAACATAATACTAATAATCTAAACATAGAGTGTTAATTTAACTATGTTATATTAGAATCATGGGGTGAGGAGAATTGGGATGCTATTTTAAGATAGTTTAATATCCATAATAAATGGAAAATCAAAAGATTGCATCGAATATGTATGCATCATTTAATAGCAGTTTAAAATTCCATTCAGGCATATGAAGGTGAATACCAAGATTATGTAAAAACAAACAAACAAAATAAGTGCTAAAGAAATTCCAACTTAGTTGTCTCTGGGGAGTGAAGTCATGGGAGACTGGTCATTTGACTACATTTTTCAGTAATATAATTATTCTTTATTATTATAAATAAAATCCTAAATGCTTAAATAACCTTATATGTTGGACATATTGTGACTAAATGCTTGTCTTCATCAAAAAGATTCCCAGAGGGGTTGTCACTTTGATGAAATTGAATTAATTAAATATAATCTAAAAGAAAATGGTTGAAATATATATAACAATTTGGTCTGTTTTTATGCTACTAGGAGCTTGTTTTTACAACTCTTCTCTAAATGGCATACACATCATGTGAAGGCTTTTCCTCCTCCTGGAAGAATCTTGTTTCTTCAGCAATTCAACCTTGAACAAAGAAATCAGAAATACCATGTGCTGAAAAAAAAAAACAGCAGAAATTTTGTAGAGCCAAGGCAAACTAACATTAATAAATGAAGCTAATTAGGCTTGATTTGCATATTTAACTCATCTTAATTACACATGGATTCAGCAAACATTTTAAAAGCTGTAATCAATCTTTCACGGACATATTTATTTATATGAAATAAAAAAAACCCAGGAGCCTTAATGATTATGTTTCAGTTCATATGGTAGTGAAATTATTTCAGTAATAATAATAGAGAATATTTTTCTTTAACAACATCTAAACCTGTTAGGTTAAGATTCTTTGGTTTCCCAAAATTATTATTTTTAAAAAAGTTTGCATAAACTATAAAGGTCACATAAATTATTATATTAAAGATTTGACCGTGTTCAATTAAAAAAAAGGATCTTCATACAATTCGTTGACAGTAACATTTAAACTTGCTAACTAAGGTAATACATTCAATAGAAATAAGCTATGTATATCTGCTAATGAGAAGGAGGATGTTTTCCTCACAGATGGCATAAATTTTAATTCTGCTCACCCCTGGTTTGCTTTCTTTTCTTTAAGGGTACTTTTCATTGATTATAAAATTTGAAGTAAAAATGTTTAGGGCACAATTGCACGATATAATTCTCTTTAACTTTAACGTTTATTTAGAGATTTTATTTTACAGTTTAAAAATATAAGCATTTTAAAAAGTTTTTACTATAAACAATTACATTTTAGAAACATGCACTGCAATAATGCTTTGGGGAGACAGTGCGTCTGGACTGCAATGTGAGGGGCTGGCCGGACTAACGAGGTGGGAAGCGCGGGGATGCTGCGCGCAGGAAAAATCAGTACCGGTACACAACTGTGTTCTGTGCCTGGGTCAGATGGGCGCCAAATTCAGTTACGAGGACTCCATTTTCCAGAGTTCCTCTCCTTGAGGATTACTAAATACAATAAAAAATCCTGAGATTTGAACACATTTGCCTGAATTGCCTTGAAAAAGCAAAGGTCACATGGTGGAGAAAAGAAAGTTGGTTAAGGGCAAACTTTAATGCCTTACTGAATAACTTTCATAGAAATGGCCCCGGAAGTGTGTGGTGTGTGTGTGTGTGTGTGTGTGTGTGTGTGTGTGTGTGTGTGAGTGTGTGTGAGAGAGAGAGAGATACTTCAAACATATTTTTAAAGACCCTCTCCTGAGTCAGCTCATCTCTGCAGTTATAATTATAAAGTGATGAAGATAATAGAAGTCATTCCCGCTATCACTGAACTTGCAATCTGCATAGTGTTACTAATAAACATTTATTGAGCACTTGCAATGTCCGGGCAGCAATCTAAGAACTTTACATGAATTACTTAAGTCCTCACAATGATGCCATCACATAGATACCCTTACTATTCCTATTTTACAGATGATAAAACTGAGAGACTCATAGCATGCCAAGACAATGCAAAGCCCAAATTCAAATCCAAGCAGTGTTACCCCAGACCCTGTGCCCTTCATTTGTCTTTTAAATATATGCTCAAATATCACATAAAAATGAACTTTTGATTTTGAGATTGCATATTTATCATAATATAATAAACTGTATTAATGCAAAATATGTAAATTCTATAAATAATACAATAAACACTGTAAGATAATATTACAGTTTAACTCTTGCAACTAGCTAATGCATTAATGGCTATTGCACTCTAAGATATTTAATGAGTAGTGGAATACAGATCTCTCTAGCACTTTGTTATGGGCTGAATTGTATCCTCTCAACTCATATATTGAAGACCTAACTGCCAGTACCTAAGAATGTGACTATATTTGGAGATAAGGTCTTTACAGTGGTAATTAACGTTAAAAAAGGCCTGTGGGACGGGACCTATTCCAACCGGACCCATGCCCTTATACGAAGAGGCAATGAGAACACAGATACCCAGAAGGCGCGCCATGTGCAGACATAAGAAGATGATGGCCTGCACACCCAGGAGCGGCCTAAGAATGAAACCAGCCCTGACAACACCTTGATCTGGACTTTTAGCCTCCAGAATAGTGAAAAAATACTTTCTGTGTTGTTTAAGCCACAAGGTCGGTGGTATTTTGTTATGGCAGTTCTAAACTAACACACCCCTAATCATCTTTATAGTGTAAAGGATGAGACCACCACTCAATATCTGAAACAAGCAGAAGGACCCTGAGTTTATGATACATTTAAGTGAGGAAGAGTTATAGTGTCAGAGTTATACTCATGGAGCAAACCCAATTGTTCATCTCTTCTTCAGTTTCCGTGATGAGTTTACTTTGGATTGCATTGGTAATAAAGGCAGCAGTGGGTTAGGTGAGGTACTTGCATTGGTTATTAAAGCTTATCTTTTGTCTCTTACAGAAGTGAAGGAAGGTTAATATCAGACATAGAAACATGTTCACTGTATTGAATCTTCGGCCAATTGGCTGACTTCAAATCCTGAGTCTGATGCTATGCATTTCACTTTTCCAGGAGTGTTCACTGAAGTTAGTTGTCATTGATTAATTGTATAGTTTTAAAATAAGTTCTGGTTGTTTACCTGTAAGCAGGGTTATGGAACTGTTACTAATTGATTGAACAAGTTAAAACTAGTTCTAGTGTTTTCCTGGGAGTGTGGTTATTTTTTATTCTCAGTAGCCAACAAAACTGGAAAAATAGAACAAAGAATATAAAAGAAGATGACTAATTAATCTATAAGTGGTAATATATTTACTGGTATAAGCACTATGCTAATTACCTTTCACATAGTTTTTCAACTCTAAACAAGTATTTAAAATATTACCAATTTTGTATGGTAGAAATTAGAAGAGTTACTATATGTGAAGTACTTAGCATAATATTTATACAAATGAAAAATATTACCAATAACTTTCCAATGAGTTGAGTTCTAAAGCCTATAATTTTGGTACAGAATCACATTTTTCAACACCACAATATACTACCTCTCATAATAATAAAATTCATATATAGTATGACTTCATTTATGAAAACACTGAACTGGAGAACATGATAGAGTAAAGACAAGTGAATGTATGTGCACAGACTGTACCATGAAATACACAGAAGATGCTATTTATAGTAGCTGCATTTAAGGATCACCTGAAATGGGAGATGAACTTTTCATTTGATAGTCTTCTGTGATATTTGTTTTTTATTTTAATCATATCCCTATATTTCTTTTCTCAAATATAATGCAGTTAATTTAAAAAATGGTGGGAATATTTTTCTGGACTTTCTGGAGTGATGGAAATGTTCTATACCTAAATCTGAATAGAGCATTATAGAGATAATATGTAGATAAAAATCCATCAAGCTAAGTTCCCAAGATTTGTGCATTGTACTGTAAGTTGTATGTTATATATCACTAAAGGCATATTAGCCCAACAAAAAGACAGTTTAAAAGATAGCCTAGTTTAAAAAGGTAGCCTGAGTTGGGAAGGCTCACTTAATATTTGAAGTCTGTTAAATTTTTTCAAAGAATATTGAATCCATTGGTTAAATAAATCATTATAATAAAAATAAAGTTTGTGAACATTAGCTCTTTAAGGATTTTGATGATGGTATACTTGGTTATTTGTTTTATGATTGTCTATGACTTTATATTTTATGATTATTTTACAATTTCATATTAGGCTTAATTTTTAGAATTTTTTAAACTTTTGTTGTTAGGCTTCTGATATGTACTATTTTAATATTTTCCAACTTTTTAGATTCTATGACTGATAGTAGAAAAGCTTTTAATATTTGAGGAGACAATATTAATTTTCTCATATAGGGTTTATGTCAGCCAGGCTAGCCTAGGTTAGGTTGCGTTATGGTAAAACCCAGCTTCCAAATTACGGTAACATTTACATCTACTTCATGGTCTGTGTTCTCATTAGCTTGAAAGGGAGGGCTCTGCTCGTCATACAAACCTAACATCCAGGGTGATCTAGAAGTCACCTTGAATGCTCCTGGTTTTTGCCAGACAGCAAGGTATTCCTAATTAAATGCTAAAAAGTTGGGTTACAAAAATCATGAGAGAGGATTACATGTCATTCCCACTTACAAATCTTGGGCCAGAATGAACTAGGTGGCCACACACAGCCACATGGAGGCCAGGAGGTACACATCAACCAGAGGAGAGACATCAGGAAATGTTATCAAATGGCTTGAAAAGTTGCCTAGAGCCTATAACTTCAACTTGCACATACAGGTAGGTTGACTTTGTAATTAGACAAAACCGAGGGACTGTCTTAGCTGTGTACTTTTTAATCTATGCCATCATGAATTAGTGCCACTATTTTCTCATCTCTAGAATGGGAATTATAGCACTACCCATCTCATTGAATTGTTGTGAGGATTAAATGTAAGACAGTAAAGCACTTACCACAAGGCTTTAGTGACATAGTAAACAATAAATGTAAAGCAGCCTTCTTCACCCAGAGTCATCAGTTGTCTCCATACAGATTTTTAAGAGGTAATGGCAGCCTGACCTGTGGTGGCGCAGTGGATAAAGCGTCGACCTGGGAACACTGAGGTCGCCAGTTCAAAACCCTGCACTGGTCTGGTCAAGGCACATATGGGAGTTGATGCTTCCAGCTCCTCCCCCCTTTTTCTCTTTCTCTCTCTCTCACTCTGTGTCTCCTCTCTAAAATGAATAAAATAAAAATAAAATTAAAAAAAAAAAAGAGGTAATGGCAAAGTTAACGGGTAAATGTGCCACTGGGTTACAAGCAACTTACGGCAAAGGTGTGAGGGAATAAGACAACATACATTACATGTCATGACTGATTAAGATAAAAATGAACATTAATAAGAAGACCAAGCAATTTGTCCAAAAACTATGGATATCTGGTGAGGATAGATATTTTGTTATTTTTGAAACTTTTAGTTGTCATCTTCATTTAACCGTTTAGTTTTTCACTCAACAACTGTTTACCAAATTCTACCAGATCTGTCTTGGGCCTTGAAGACGATAGAGTAATAGACAAGGAAAACAAATTTCAAACATACTTCTCTTAGGATTAAATCTAGAGGAAAGAAATAACAATAAACCAGAACACAAATTCATTTAGCTGATGACGAGTAATATGAAAGAAACAAAACAGAGCTTTGGGTATAGACATCTGTTGATACAGTTAATCCCTGGATTCTCAGGGGTTTCACACAGTGAAATTTAGTTCCCGCTCATGGAATATCTATCTGGTTGGAAGGTCCTAATTCATGGCTTTTCTCTTCATGGTAGTTTAAAAACTCGGGTTCATCACAGGGCCCCTCTGCCTACAGCATGAAAATAAGCAAAAATGAAGAGCTAAGAGGGTTGTGTGGGGCATTTAAGGTCCAAACCTCCATAAGACTTATTTCATAATTGCCCATATTTCCCTGGGCAGAGAGCTCAGTCACCTGCCACATGTGAACTCAAGTCTGGCTGCATGCCCAAGAGAAAAAGGAAAAGTTTTTCACAAAAGCTCTGCTACTGTAATGAATATAAGAGAAGGGGCAGGAACATCTGATCTGAGACATCAGCGAAGAGGATGAGTTTAGTTGAAAGCAGGATGAGAAGGATAAGGACATGTCTATGGTTACATGAAAACATACACAGTAGAGAAAACAAATATAAAGGCACACATCAGGCCTGTTAGAAGAACGGAGAGGCCAATATGACAATGGTATGCTTTTATGTTTATATTTACTTACTTATTTATCCTGATAGAAAACAGAAGGTTGCTGGATCCCAAGTCAGACCACTTGTTTGCTCACTGAGCAGTTTGTGTTAATTTTTCATCCCTCAATTTCTTGTGGTGAAAAGCAGTAAGAGACAGGTGTACCCATGGAACAGTGGAGTTATGTACCATGAAAGAAACTCCAAATTATGAAACTCAGAGTTCACATGTTTGTTTAGGAGGGAGAGAGAGAGAAGAGAAAAGAGAGAGAGTTATTTGTTTTGAAATATATGTAAATCTCTGGGAGGAGGAGTGGAAGGCTTCTAGTCTTATAACTCCTAGAATGTAAATAAAAAACCAAATGCCCAGGGAAAGATGCCTCTTAATCTCTCTAAAGTTCTTTATTGTTAGGGTTACTATTAATCATCCTTTAACCCAGGTATACCACTGTTTGTTCAGAAAGCCCTGACCATGTGGAAACATAAAAATATTCATAGAACACAGTACATGAGAGGGGACAATGGTAAAGGGTGAGGTCAGATAGCCCGACAGGAGACAAACGATTTAGATCCTTTGGTCCTAAGTAAAGAGTTTAGAATTTATTCTGAGTACAAAGGTAATTGTTTGAATGGCTGGAAGCTGGAGCATTGCATGGTCTAATTCAGGCTTTATTGATCAGGCCGGTGGCTGAGAGAGAAACGGAAGGAGAGTGGGCAAGAGAGGGAGCAGGTAGATCAATAAGGATGTTCCTGCTGTCATCATGCTCCAGATGATGGTGTCCTGCACCGGAGTGACAACGATGAAGAGTGACAGAGGTGGGCATAGTAAGGCCATAGGTTTCAGGAAGAGCTGATATACTGGATGAGGGAAGAAGGAGAGGTGTTGTTATTCTCAGGAGTTTGAATGCAATTGTGATGCTATTTCCTCGGAGGGGGTTGTTTGGCAAGGATCAAGATAGGCAGTTGGCAAGTAGTAAGCTAAAAAGTCTGCTTTCGCATATTATGTCTGACAGCCTGTATCAGGCAAGTCACCTGCAAGAAACAGAAGTCACATGGGGAACACTCAGTTGAATGTTTATAGAAATCTGTACAGGGTTAAGGGACCAAACATTCAGACATGGGAAATCAGTACCACCCGTTGGTCTGAAGGGGAAGGAGGAGAGGGTTACTGAAAACACATGGGCTGGAGCCATAAGAGGGCTTTCACAGCAGGAGCTGTGGAGCTCCGTAGAGGACAGGGTTGCTGACAAAATCACAGCTGAGCGAATACCGTGTATCTGTCCCCTCTATCTTTCTGCCCTTCCACACCCTGCTGGTGCTTTCCTCTGGCTGAATCTGACCAGAGGGAGCAGCCTGAGTGCCCACGGTGATGTGGTTAGTGCACAGCAGGGCGGGAGCAGGGCAGTGCCCTGTGAGGAGTGGCAGAGGGACAAACAGAAGCAGCAGCAGCACTGATATATACACCTCTAAGACGCCTGCCTTTAAAGTGGCAGGTAGGTGGTGAGGTGCAGAGATATTGATTTGGAAGTCATCACCATTTTCAGCAGTTGTGTCTCAAGCTGAGCGCTAATATTTGTTAAGCCCTGACTTTGTCTAAGCACTCTACCACCATTTCCAGTGCATTATCTCATTGAATTTTCAAAACAAAACCACAGGTTAAATATTACCTCATTGGACACAGGTAATGGTATTTGACATTTGGCTTTGTTTTGAGAATTAAACCAGGCCACTGAAGTACAGTGGAGTGAAGCAATTTGTTTAAGGTTATGTGGCTATTAGAAAGCTGTTCTAAGAATTAAGTCTCAGACGTTTGTATCCCCAGGGCCAGTGATAAGAAACCATTACACCATTACTGCGCACAGGATTACTGAGAGAATCAAATACTGAACAATGACATGTTAGGTCACATGATTTTTTTTTATAAGACTCTTCCCTCTTTTTCATTTTTATCAGTTCTTTGAAATAAAACAATTCTGACAGGATTTCATCAAAGAAGTTATTCCAAATTTTAACGTCCCAGCTTGGATATTGCTTTTGATTAAGGCGTTTGCAGACTAGCATATTAGTAACCCACATACTCCCTATACCATTAAAAGAGTAGGTTCACTTTTATCTTGGGAACAAAGCTGGATGGAAAAAGCTTTTTTAACTTTTTTTAATTCATGAAACATTTATCTTCCAGTCAGGTTTTGTTATAGCAGCACAAATGTGGTCCGTCAGCATTTTCATTATTTCCCCATATTTCCAGGGCTTTGCAAGAGTGCCTTGGAGATTCTACTTTGAATTAAAACTTGGCATTCGGGATTTGAATCAGAAAACTCCATTTTCCTTACTAATTAATCAAATAGTTTAGAGGCCCACAATTTAGAAGAGAACCAAATGTAAAGCTTTTGTTAAAGCAAAAATATTTTGAGGCAAATTTGCTAATTTAAATACTTTTCTAAAATTATTAGCACTCACTATACAAGCATCGTGTTATAAAACTACATGATACTAGTTATGAAATACAATTAACCATTAAAGTTCCTAAGATAAATAATATATGAAAGATGATAACATTTTATACTTGTCCTTTTTGAGTTCGTAAGTAGTTTATTTGCACGTTAGGAATGTGGATGATTTGAAGTTCTCAGCTTCATTCATGTTCTAACACTATCAAGATACTGAACCAGGACAACTCAGGGAGGGGAGATTCAGCAAGAATGCCAAAGTGTTTCAACCCATTTTTTATAAAATTTAAGCACATGTGGGTAAATTTTGCAGTCTGTGAAAATGTAATAATGGCATGCATTAATTCTGTAAATAAATATTGATATTTAATTTGCTGAATACAATGTTGAGGGCTAACTAGAGCCTAGTAGTAAAACCTATTCAACTTTGCATATTCCAAACACTCCATGAATGAATGTCCTCTAGCCGTGAGGGGCATGATGATGACCCTCTGTCTTTAATCTTTTTTTTTTTGTAATCTTTTCTGTAATCTGCCTTCCAGCCTTAAATGAGTGAAGACTAAGTAAATACAAGGTAGTGAATGTGAGTAGATAAAGCTTTTTAGTAAAACTACTCTTCTTTTGACTGACTCCTCTCCAGCCACATAGGCTCCTTATTCTTCTTGATATATACCAGACATTGGCTCTAGCTGTTCCCACTTACTGGAATGCTTTTTCTCTGCATATCTTCTTGGCTAACTCCCTTAATGACTTCAGTTTTGTTTTGTTTTTTCTAAATGTGGTCAAACTACATGAGTATACTTAATTTGCACAAAGCCCCGTGTAAAGCCAGTAGTCGCGGTCAGGATCACAGCCGCCTGACCCGTGCAGGTTCGCATTGGATTTGAACAGTCGGTAATGAAACACAGGAGCCATGAACTGGTGAGCCATCAGCTTTAATTCTAGCTTGCACCCAGCGAGCAAGCAAAAACACACACTGGGCTCCAAAACCCACACATTCAGTGCTCACAGAGCTACTGACTTATCCGAGTTTCCTAGAATCAAAGGTTTCTAGCTCACCAGACATATTTACCTCTGTTCCCCATCTCCTCCTGCACAAACACTTAACAAACTGGCTTCTTCCTCAGCACTCTGCATCTTGGCTACTTCTCTTCCACATGGCTTTAATCTGCTCTCCTCTCTAATACCACAGGAACCAAGAGAAAGAGATCAAGCTACTGCTTTCTCCCATTTTATAGCATAGACTCAAAACCTTTAATCCAATTATACATAAAGTCTCTGATACAAAGCCACCCATCTGAGGCATAATGGGATTCCTCAGGAGAGTGCACCACCCTACATCATCCAATCAGTCAAGGGTGTGGAGAAGAGCTTACTCTTAAAACTAAGCCTTAGGCTATAACGACCCGGCCTGCCCACAGCCTGTTCCAGAACACACATTAATATCAACGAACTTCCATGTGGGCAGCGCCACCTTTAACAAAGTGAGCATAATATATTTTATCTGCCGAACAATCCACCCCTATGCTCACTTTACTACCCACAATTTACACCACTGGCATTCCTGTACAAGGAAATTAGGCACATTACACAAATTACAACAGCATGACAAATCATACAATTTCAAAAATTACAAAGGTACACACATTTCACCAGTTTCTAAGCACTTTTCCAAAAGTGCAAAATGTCCTAGGCCTTCTCTCTTGCCATTTGAAAGGCTTCCCGGGGCAGGGGGAAAGCCTCCATTAAAGCCACCCCACCCCCATCAGGGTATTTCACATTGTTCAAAAACCATAAGTCCATTCAACAAATGAGCCAGTGCTCACTCAGGTCGTAGTCCAGGAAATCAGTCCACACACATGGGGTGTTAGCCTCCCCCCTCATCTCTGCCATCCTGGCAGCTTGTACACTGTCCCAAAAAGGAGCACGTGGCCATGGCAGTCAGAATTTTCATCTCTGCTCTGGGGAGCATGATGGCATCCACCCCTATGTCCCAAAATCGCAGACCTACCAGCATTGTAGTAGAAGCTCCTTGCTGGTGGGCTCTCACCTTCTGAAGACTGCAGAGTGCAACTCCAGCTTTATTCTCCTCATCCTCCAAAGAGGAACTGAAAACACTAGCTCCTGCTGCTGGGCTTGATCTCCGGGCCACCGCTGCCTTCTGCTCAGCAGGCCTTGCAGCTCCAAACCTGGCCTCAGCCTTGGTCCCGGCCTCAGCTCCGGCCCCAGCCTCAGGCCCGGCCTCAGGCCGCTGCTGGCTCTCCACAACATCCAGGGCAATCTCCAACTCACAAACCTTTGATTCCTTCTCCAGCGTCTGCTCCATTTCCAGGTGAATCTCGCAAACCTGGTTGGCCTCCTCCTCCAGTGCTTCCTCCAGCTCCAGGGTCGGCATCTCTTTCTCCCACCTTTCCTCCAGCTCCTTCCACTGCTTGGTTTGCAGGTTCTGGGCAGCCTCTTCCATAGAGCTCTCGGTTTCCTCACACATGACTGTAAAAGTCAGCCAGCCTACAGTCCCCCAAAAAACAGCTATGGGAAACCAAAACAGCAACCAGTCCTCTACTCCACCACTCAAAGGTGGTGGTGGCTCCATGCCGATCTGTATCAAATCCTGCCACAGACTACGCCAAATGTAAAGCCAGTAGCCAAGGCCGAGATCATAGCCGCCTGACCCGTGCAGGTTCACATTGGATTTGAACAGTCGGTAATGAAACACAGGAGCCATGAACTGGTGAGCCATCAGCTTTAATTCTAGCTTGCACCCGGCGGGCAAGCAAAAACACACACTGGGCTCCAAAGCCCACACATTCAGTGCTCACAGAGCTACTGACTTATCCGAGTTTCCTAGAATCAAAGGTTTCTAGCTCACCAGACTTATTCACCTCTGTTCCCCATCTCCTCCTGCACAAACTCTTAACAAACTGGCTTCTTCCTCAGCACTCTGCGTCTTGGCTACTTCTCCTCCACATGGCCTTAATCTGCTCTCCTCTCTAATACCACAGGAACCAAGAGAGAGAGATCAAGTTACTGCTCTCTCCCATTTTATAGCATAGACTCAAAACCTTTAATCCAATTATACATAAAGTCTCTGATACAAAGCCACCCATCTGAGGCATAATGGGATTCCTCAGGAGAGTGCACCACCCTACATCATCCAATCAGTCAAGGGTGTGGAGAAGAGCTTACTCTTAAAACTAAGCCTTAGGCTATAACGACCCGGCCTGCCCACAGCCTGTTCCAGAACACACATTAATATCAACGAACTTCCATGTGGGCAGCGCCACCTTTAACAAAGTGAGCATAATATATTTTATCTGCCGAACACCCCACAATCCCAAACCTCATGATGCCCCTACCCTGCTTGACTTTGCTTATTTTCACAATACTTATCTTCTAACATACTGTATACTTTATTTATTTATTTATTTATTTATTTATTTATTTATTTTTAGTGAAGGAAAGAGATAGAGATAGAGATAGACAGACACGGAGGACAGGCAGGCAGAAAGGGTGAGAGATGAGAAGCATTAATTCTTTGTTGTGGCACCTTAGTTGTTCATTGATTGCTTTCTCATATGTGCCTTGACCAGGAGCTACAGCAGAGCAAATGACCCCTTGCTGAAGCCAACGACCATGGGGTCATGACTATGATCCCATACTCAAGCTGGCCACTCTGTGCTCCAGCTGGCGAGCCCCACTCCCACAGTCAAGACAGCAAGCTCAGGGTTTAGAAACTGGGTCCTCCCTGTTCCAGGCTGATGCTTTATCAACTGAGCCACTGCCTGATTAGGCCATAATGTATACTTTTTTAAAAATAAAATGTCTATTCTTCCCTTTCTCACTAGAATGTAAGGTCACTAGGGACAAGACTTTTTCTTTTATTCGTTGACATAGCCTAAGCTCCTAGAATTGTGCTTAACGTATGTTAATCACTCTAAAATAGTGTGTTGAATGAATACATTGTTGAATTAAATATGAATTTCAGACCATAACAAGAATCTACCAACAATATTTCAGATACATTTTTCTCTGGTTCTTCTGTAGTATTTGGAACCTTTCCCTCAATTAAAAACGCCCTTTTAACACTGGTGTAAAAATGAAAGCCTGCCCCCAATTGAAATCCCCTTTGTACTGTATTATAAACCATATTTCCACGAATCATTTAAACTAGAGTGTAGACATTTGTAAAATTAATTTTAACTTTATTAAGAAAAGATTATCTGATTTGGTAGAAGTGAAATATGGTTTTCACAAAGCAAATGCTTATTTTGTGTTAAAAATACTAATGTACATTTTTAATAATATTTTTATGTTAGAAATTATTTTAATTGCCAAACTTTGAAAATTCTGAATCTAAGAAAATGATCTTACAGCTAAAAGAAAAAAGAAACAAGAATCCCATATCCCCAGCAGTGGTAGATATCATGGGCTTCACTACTTGGCCTCATGACATAAAAACGATACTAATTGCAAAATGGAGTCATTTGGGGAAAGTTCACCATCAGTTCAATGCTACAGAACCAGGGAAAAAAGAATTTCCATGTCGATACCAACCCTGGTGGCACACTCTTTAGCCCTGTCTGATTCTGAATGGTAGCTGATAGCAAAGACTAACATATTTTATCATGAGAATGTATTGTTTATTATTGGACTAAAACATTACTTTATAACAAATAAATTAATTATTCTTCAATTTCTTTATGCACATTGAATTGGATTTATTTTATTTTGTTTCTGCTTTGTCTTCTTAGGGTAAATGTGAGCAGTCAGTTTATGGTCACATGCATTCAATCAATGATGCCGCCTTCACTCCTAGGGTGAGTACAGTTTTCCCAGTACTTTTTAAAGTTTTTCACATGTACACATTTACTTAATAAAACAAAATCCCACGGGGAAGGGGGAAATGTAAGTTAACAAGGTAAGTAGGAGACAAATTTGGGAATTGGTTATGACAATGGAAAAAACATAGAAATTTAAAACAGAAACACAAAATATACACAGTGATAGAAAAAATGAGGAATTCACTGATTGTACTTAACTCCATCCACTGAAGCACATTTTCAAAAGTTTCTTGTTTAATTTGAGCTTCAAGAATATAAGTGTGATATAGACTTGTAAATATTAATGCTAATCATAAAAATAACCAAAATGCTTCAAAGGAAAACCAGAATAAACACCATTAAAGAAACAAGAATTTTCTTCTGGTTTGAGCACAGCAACATTGAATGGGCAGCTTTTCATTTCCTCATGGTAAGGGTTTAAAGAGTTCTTTCTTTATATAAACTGACGGCATACCAAAAGTATTTTTCTGAAGCCTGAGATATTTAGATATCAGGATGATTTCTTCCCAAATGATGAAATCATTAAACATTGCTTTGCGTTGCTGAGCTAATTGGGGTTATCTCTAAAAGGGTTTAGATAGCAATTGTGAAAAGATGATTTAAGTTTGTTCCTTCTCAGATGAAAGCTCTTTGACAAGATAAACCCTCAAATCTTTTCAAACTCTATGCTTTAATTATATCTAACGTTTTAATTTGTCTCTAAATTCCCATAAAGTGTGAATCTTAATTCCACATTCCTCTTCCAATTAGAAATCTGATAGATTCCCTACATCGAAATTCAAAATGATAGTATTGCCCAGTGGTCGGCAAACTGCAGCTCAAAAGCCACCTGCCGCTCTTTGGCTCTTTGAGGGTGGCTCTTTCACAAAATACCACGTGCCCACCCACAGCTACACGTGGGCGTGTCAGTTGGTCAGGCTACGGGAGACGCTCTGCAGGATACACAGCTCCACGCAGCTCCACGGGCAGGCACTGAATTGATGCACAAGTTGAGTGAGCATGTGGCTCCCCCTTCCCCCTTTCTTCCTCCCCCTCCCTTTCCCTCTCTTCTGCCCTCCCCACTCCCCTCTCCCTTCCAAGGTAATCACAACCTCAGCTTTCACACTCTTCATTTTTCAGGTGAGAAAAACAAGGTCCAGAGTGGTTGGGAACCCATTAAGTCTCAAGACTAGTGGGAACCACAAAATACCTTCTGCTTCTTTCCCTGGGCTGGGCAGTGGTCGGGAGCCACATTTGACTCTTTGGTCCCTTGAGTGTGGCTCTATCACAAAATACCAGTGCTGGTGCATAGGTACCAGTGGGAGTGTCAGTCAGGTGAGGGGAGATGAGCCCCAGAATACGCAGCACGAGGGAGTCGCGTGGGATTCATGCAGGAGTTGAGTGAGCATGTGGCTCGCCAGCCATGGTTTAAAGCCCACTGGATAACCGAAGATGGCTCCCAATTACACCCGAGCCTTGGTATAGTTAAAATTTCGTTAGTGTGGTGGTGTTCTTCTCTTAGATAGAGGAAAAATGCTCCCTTAATTTTTTTTTTTTTTTTTACTAAAGGAGGGTTGTTTGCTATACCTGAAATTATGCCAAGATCGCTGTCAACTCTGAAAGGTTAATGATGGGCTCAACTGCAATGATATTCTAACAAAGATATGTTATTAAGGAATTTTCATTTGATTGACTCATTGAGCTAATATATTATGGATTAGTTCTAGATACCAAGCAAAACTTTATTTCTAGCAGATTATAAATTCATTTAAACACTGTGAACCCATATAATTAGTTACTTATACCAAAAATGTCTTAAGTGGCTTACAACTTTATGCACCCTAGGGAAATGAAATGGAAGCTAAAATGAAGTAAACTAGTATGCTGTAAGTTAGGCATTTTAGTTTGGTAAGCAGTATTAAAGCTGAAAGGTCACATCATTTAACATCCCAAATAGTAAAAATTAATAAATATGGAAATAGCCAAATTAGATATATTGAATAAGCAATCAAGGGAGATATACATTAATTACACATATTTTAAAGGCAAAATGATGAATATGAGGTCCAAGTGTCCAATGTTAAAGTGGCTAACCTGTTTTTGTTTACACACTTTGTTCATACCTAAATGACTATTGTGACACAAGTCCAAATCAATATACCAAGGCCTCATTGAATTTCTCCATTAATTTATCTCTTCCTTGCTATAAATATTTAATATCTATTAAGGAAATGATATTTTGTTATGATAACTGACACTTCAAAGTAAAATTTATGCTTACTCCATCAGTTGATTTTAAAACTGTTTTATTTTACATATTGCTGAGGAATTGTCAAGAGATTGGGAGGCAGCAGTTACTGAAAGAGCAAAAAACTTTTAGACATTTCTCAAGGACATGGCCTTGTGGTATATTTAGCATTCAAACAATCAAAGTTGTGATAATAAATGCATTATAAAGTACATACATAGCAAGCAGCGATTTGAATTACTTAGTATTAGTCTTGTTAATTGATGCTTTGGAATGTGTATTTAGGTTATGTTAGTTAAAATGCATTCAGCTATCTATGTAAACACAATTTTAGGAAAATTTTAGATTTATAAGCAGAAATCACAAATGTAAAATTCCGTCCTGAAAAGCTATGTAAATGTAATTTAATTTTTATGTTATACAGAATTAGGGCTCTGATGTCCTACTGGAAGTAGGTATTTAAAAATAGATATTTATTTAAAACTTTTTAAAAGTAATTTGTTATTAAATATTTTCGAGAACTAAGAAAGCTTTTTACTAAGTTTATTTGGTAAAGTGAAATGAAAAACTAAAAATATGTACAGTACTTGTTGGAAAAAATAGGTATTAATAAATACAGACAATTCAATATTAGTTAAAAGAAAAAAAGACCGTGTAAACATACAAAGCAAAAAATGAGCAGGCTATACCTATCAGAGACAGTCTCTCCAGCTTCAATTTTCCAGGAAATTAACCCATAGTCTGACCAGGGTGAAGATTTCATCAGGCCTCTAGGTAGATCTTGTTGATCCTCTCTTGGGGCGATGCCATAGTGAGGTGGGCGTCCTTATCTCTCTGGGGACATTTACAATTGTTATTCTAAGAGTCACATAGCCAGAATGGATATTCTGTATCTGTCTGGTGAAGTCAGGTGCAAACAACTGTAAGTCAACTCTATTAGGATACCATTTAATATTTTCTAGTGAGTATTAACCTCCATCTCACACATTTAAGCTAGGAATTTTGTCTCAATTCATTGATGGTTGAACAAAATTAGAAGGTAGTATAAGATTGAAGATAATTCTAGAAGGTCTAGGGTTCTGACCTGCTCATGAAAAAGGAGGTATCAGATATACCTCAATTTTTTTCTCACTTCTTCCAATTTACCTGTTGTGTTCATTCTAATATTGTTATAATAAATGTTTTAAATGTAAAGGTGTGTATTTTTATTGCAACTAGATATGTAAAATACAGATATTCTGTTCAAAATGGATGACAAATCTATATTCTTTGGCCTCTGCCAGAATGATTAAAAAATGCCAAAGGATACTATGCAATCAGTTTTTAATTTAATTAACTTTAAATGTATTCCACTGACGTATATATGGGCAATCACTATAGATCAACATTTACACTATATATCTCTAGTGTGCTTATTTTTCAATTCACTTAGATTACTTTTATAACTTCTCCTTAAATATTCTCACATTTTAACTTCCCTTTCATTCACAAAGTCTCTTCTTACATCCTCGACTTATTCTTTAATGAGAAACCAGAAGCTGTCAGAGAAGAAATCTCATACCTTCCTACTACATAGCTAAATGCAGGGGCATCTCCACGATCTTCTGTGTGACCCTCCAGCCATCATGGAAAGGGTGTGTCATCTCCTATGGCATTTTGATATTTCAGGCTGTATTGCAGATCCCATTCCTCTTTCACTCTCATCTTACACTTTTAGTGATTCCTTGTTATTACTGTTCTACAGGATTATTTTCATCTGTACAGAAACATGCTTCAAAGTTTTCTGTATTTAAAAGTTTGTCATTCCATCTCTCAATCACTTACCTCACTTTTCTTCCTTTCATATACTTTTGATTTCTTCTTTAAATTTGAACTTATTTAAAATTGCTTTTAGTTTCCATATGTGTAATATATATGATGAAATTGAAGTTTAGCTTTGAATTGTTGGTTTAATATTTGATTAGATATTTGTCAGTAAAATTATCTGTATTATGTTAGTTTTGGAGATTTAGTAGGACTTATTTGCTGCATTATACATGACCACTTTTTAAATGTCCAATGTAGGTTTGAAAAGAATGTTTATGTTCTCTTTTTGGGCATGTAGTTTAATTTCTAAGATAAAAATTGCTATAACTAATTATTTTACAAATCATATGAAAACTGATGTTTGGTTTGTTTACTTACTTTTTCACATTATAAGACAGGAATGTTAATGTCTTCCAGCATTATTATGGATTTTCTTATTCTCTATTTTTATTTATTTTTATTTTTATATATATATATTTTTTTGACCAACAAGAGAACTTTATTCATTCATAATACATATATTTACTGAACACCTGCCTTGTGTCTTTTTTTTTCTTTTATATATATTTTATTATTATTAATTCTAATGGGGTGACACCAATAAATCAGGGTACATATGTACAATGAAAACATCTCCAGGTTATCTTATCATTCAATTGTGTTGCATACCCATCACCAAAAGTCAAATTGTCCTCTGTCACCTTCAATCTGGTTTTCCCTGTGTCCCTCCCCTCCTCCCTATCCCACTCTTCCCTCCCTCCCCCCATCCCATAACAACCACTCTCTTGTCCATGTCTCATACCCTCACTTTCATGTCCCACCTATGTATGTAATCGTGCTGTTCTCAGTTTTTCTATTTTTCTGATTTACTTATTTCACTCCGTATAATGTTATCAAGGTACATCCATTTTGTTATAAATGATCCGATGTCATCGTTTCTTATGGCTGAGTACTATTCCATAGTATATATGTACCATAGCTTTTTAATCCACTCGTCTTCTGACGGACACTTGGGCTGGTTCCAGATCTTCGCTATTGTGAACAATGCTGCCACAAACATGGGGGCGCATTTCTTCTTTTCGAACAGTGCTATGGTGTCCTTAGGGTATATTCCTAAAAGTGGGATAGCTGGGTCAAAAGGCAGTTCGATTTTTAATTTTCTGAGGAATCTCCAAACTGTTTTCCACAGTGGCTGCACCAGTCTGCATTCCCACCAGCAGTGCAGAAGGGTTCCCTTTTCTCCACATCCTTGCCAGCACTTATTCTGTGTTGTTTTGCTGATAAGTGCCATTCTGACTGGTGTGAGGTGATATCTCATTGTGGTTTTAATTTGCATTTCTCTAATGATTAGTGATATTGAGCATTTTTTCATATGCCTATTGGCCATCTGTATGTCCTCTTTGGAGAAATTTCTATTCATTTCTTTTGCCCATTTTTTGATTGGGTTGTTTGTCTTCCTGGTGTTGCGTTTTACAAGTTCTTTATAAATTTTAGTTATTAACCCCTTATCAGATGTGCTGTCGAATATGTTCTCCCATTGTGTGGTTTGTCTTTTTATTCTGTTCCTATGGTCTTTAGCTGTGCAAAAACTTTTTAGTTTGATATAGTCCCATTTGTTTATCTTGCCTTTTATTTCAGTTGCCCGTGGAGATAAATCGGCAAATATACCGCTGCTACAGATGTCGGAGAGCTTGCTGCCTATGTTTTCTTCTAAGATGCTTATGGTTTCACGGCTTACATTTAAGTCTTTTATCCATTTTGAGTTTGTTTTTGTGAATGGTGTAAGTTGATGGTCTAGTTTCATTTTTTTGCAGGTAGATGTCCAATTTTCCCAACACCATTTGTTAAAGAGGCTGTCTTTACTCCATTGTATGTTCTTTCCTCCTTTGTCAAATATCAGTTGTCCATGAAGCTGTGGGTTTATTTCTGGGTTCTCTGTTCTGTTCCATTGATCTATGTGCCTGTTCTTATGCCAGTACCAGGCTGTCTTGAGTATAATGGCCTTATAGTAAACCTTGATATCAGGAAGAGTGATACCACCTGCTTTATTTTTTCTTTTTAAGATTGCTGAGGCTATTCGTGTTCTTTTTTGGTTCCATATAAATTTTCGGAATATGTGTTCTATATCTTTGAAGTATGTCATTGGTATTTTAATTGGTATTGCATTGAATTTATAAATTGCTTTGGGTAATATAGACATTTTAATGATGTTTATTCTTCCTAGCCATGAGCACGGTATATGCTTCCACTTGTTTGTATCTTCCTTGATTTCTTTTATCAATGTTCTATAATTTTCCGAGTACAAGTCCTTAACCTCCTTGGTTAAATTTACTCCTAGGTACTTTATTTTTTTGGCTGCAATAGTGAAGGGGATTGTTTCCTTAATTTCTTTTGCTGATATTTCATTGTTGGTGTATAGAAATGCCTCCGATTTCTGAGTATTAATTTTATATCCTGCCACCTTCCTGAAATCATTTATAAGGTCCAGTAGTTTTTTGACTGAGACTTTAGGGTTTTCAATATACAATATCATATCATCTGCAAATAATGACAGTTTTACTTCTTCTTTTCCAATTTGTATGCCTTTTATTTCTTCTTCTTGTCTGATTGCTGTAGCTAGGACTTCCAGAACTATGTTGAATAAGAGTGGTGAAAGTGGGCAACCCTGCCTGGTTCCTGATCTTAAGGGGATTGCTTTTAATCTTTGTCCATTTAGTATGATGTTTGATGTCGGTTTATCGTAGATGGCCTTTATCATGTTAAGGAATGATCCCTGTATTCCCACTTTACTGAGAGTTTTGAGCATGAATGGGTGCTGGATTTTATCAAATGCCTTTTCTGCATCTATTGAAATTATCATGTGATTTTTGTCCTTCCTTTTGTTTATGTGGTGAATCACATTGTTTGATTTGCGAATATTGAACCAGCCTTGCCTCTCCAGAATAAATCCCACTTGATCATGGTGTATGATTTTTTTCATATATTGCTGGATCTGCTTGGCTAATATTTTTGGGGATTTTAGCATCTAAATTCATCACGGATATTGGTCTATAATTTTCTTTCTTTGTGTTGTCTTTGCCCGGTTTTGGGATCAGAATTATGCTCGCCTCATAAAAGGAGTTTGGAATTCTTCCTTCCTCTTGAATTTTTTGAAATAGCTTGAGGAGAATAGGAGTTAGTTCTTCTTTGAGTTTTTGATAGAATTCACTTGTGAAGCCATCAGGCCCAGGACTTTTCTTTTTTGGGAGTTTTTTGATAACTGTTTCGATCTCATTTGTTGTAATTGGTCTGTTTAGGTGTTCTGATTCTTCCAGATTGATTTTTGGAAGGTTATATGATTCAAGAAATTTGTCCATTTCACCAAGATTGTCTAATTTTTTGGCATATAGTTCTTCATAGTATTTTCTTACAGTGCTTTGTATTTCTGTTGTGTCAGTTGTTATTTCTCCACTGTCCTTTCTAATTTTATTTATTTGAGTCCTCTCTCTTTTTTTCTTGGTGAGTCTAGTTAAAGGTTCATCAATCTTGTTTACCTTTTCAAAGAACCAGCTTCTTGTTTCATTGATCCTCTGTATTGTTTCCTTAGCCTCTATGTCATTTATTTCTGCTCTGACCTTTATTATTTCCTTCCTTCTACATGTCTTGGGTTTTATTTGTTGTTGTTTTTCAAGTTCTTTTAGATGCAGGGTCAGGTTGCTTATTTGAGCTTTTTCTAGCTTCTTATGATATGCCTGTAGTGCAATAAACTTCCCTCTCAGAACTGCTTTTGTTGTGTCCCATAAATTTTGAGTTGATGTATGCTCATTATCATTTGTTTCTAGAAACTTTTTTATTTCTTCTTTGATCTCATTGTTAATCCATTCATTATTTAATAACATGCTATTTAGTTTCCAAGTGTTTGAGTATTTTTCAGTTTTTCTTTTGTGGTTAATTTCTAGTTTCATGGCATTGTGATCAGAGAAAATGCTTGATATGATTTCAGTCTTCTTAAATTTATTGAGACCATTTTTGTGTCCTAACATGTGGTCTATCCTAGAAAATGTACCATGAGCGCTTGAGAAGAATGTATATTCTACTGCTTTATGGTGAAAAGTTCTGAAGATATCTATTAAATCAAGTTGATCTAGTGTCTCCTTTAAGTCTGCTGTTTCTTTATAATTTTCTTTCTTGAGGATCTATCCAGTGTTGTTAGAGGGGTATTGAAATCCCCTACTATGATAGTATTGCTGTTAATCTCGCCCTTTATATCCATCAAAGTCTGCTTTATGTATGTCGGGGCTCCTATATTTGGTGCATAGATATTTAGAATAGTTATATCTTCCTGTTGAATTGTTCCCTTTATCATTATGTAGTGTCCTCCTTTATCTCTTACTACAGCCTTTGTTTTAAAGTCCATTTTGTCTGATATAAGTATTGCTACCCCTGCTTTTTTTTCATTTCCATTTGCATGAAATATTTTTTTCCATCCTTTTACCTTCAGTCTATGAGCATCTTTTGTTTTAAGGTGTGTCTCTTGTACACAGCATATGTATGGATCCTGTTTCTTTATCCACGCAGCTACCCTATGTTTTTTGATTGGATCGTTTAATCCATTTACATTTAAGGTTATTATTGATATGTAGTTGTTTATTGCCATTTTATTCTTTAAAGCTGTATTCTTCTTTTTCTCTATTCATTCCTCCCTTTAAACTGTTCACAAGAGGCCCCTTAGTATCTCTTGCAGAATTGGTTTGGTTTTTATGAATTCCTTCAGGCTTTCTTTTTCTGGGAAGCTCTTTATTTCTCCTTCAATTTTAAATGTTAGCCTTACTGGATAAAGTAGTCTTGGTTGTAGGTTCTTGTTCTGCATTACTTTGATTATTTCTTGCCATTCCCTTCTGGCCTCAAGTGTTTCTGTTGAGAAGTCCGATGTCATCCTTATGGGGGCTCCTTTGTAGGTGATAGTCTTTTTTTCTCTAGCAGCTTTTAAAATTTTTTCTTTATCCATTAGCTTTGGTATTTTAACTATGATGTGTCTTGGTGTAGATCTTTTTGGGTTTCTCTTTAATGGAGTTCTGTGTGCTTCTTGAATGTGTGGAGTGTTTCCCAGTCTTAATTTAGGAAAGTTTTCTGCTATGATTTGATTGAACAAAGTTTCCATTTCCTGTCCTCTCTCCTCTTTTTCAGGCACCCCTATGATGCGAATGTTGTTTCTCTTCATGTTGTCACAAAGCTCCCTTAGAGTTTCCTCACATTTTTTAAGTCTCTTTTCCTTTTTCTTCTCTGCTTCTGTGCCTTTGTTTATTGTGTCCTCTAACTCGCTTATTCGATCCTCAGTGTCATCCATCCTGCTTTTAATTCCTTCCATTGTGGTCTTCAGTTCTGATACTGTATTTGTCATTTCTGTCTGATTCTTTTTTATTATTTCAATTTCGTTTTTTATACTTGTTATCTCTTTATTTAGGTGTTCATAATGACTATCCATTGTTGCTCTAATTTCTTTGAACATCCTAACTATCATTATTCTAAATTCTGCTTCTGGTAATTTGGTTATATCTGGTTCATTCAGGTCCTTCTCTGGGGATTTCTCTTGATTCATTTGGTTTGCATTCCTCTGCCTGCCCATTTTTTCTGTGTATAAGCAAGTTGTGTCCACTGGAGTCCACTAGGTGTTGACTTTGTGTTCTCTAGGTGTGGTTTATCTGCAGGCCCCCCACCCCCTCTGCTGGTGCCTAGGGTGGTTGGGTATGAGCGTTGCCAGCGCCGGCCCACTGTGGCTTTTGCTGTGATTTCTGCCTCTCCTCCGTGGGAGGGGCTGTGACTGAAGCCACAAGATTAGCACCAAGGGTAGAGGTGAGCACCTTTCCTCAGCTGCGGACCCAGCCTATTTCCGGACTTCCACCCAGAACCAGCAGTCGGAGCCTGCTCGCTACAGTTCCGCGGGTTAGGCGGGGCTTTTGACATGCTCTCAGCTGTAAGCTTTTGCCCGTCCGGAGCTTTAGCCCCGCCCTCGAGGCCAGGGCCCTTCAGTGCAGGGTCGGAAACCAAGGTTTATTGGGGCGGGCGTGTTTGCTGGCTTCCGCTGAGCTGCGTACTTCCGCTCATCCCGGACTCTACCCCTCCCCCGCGTTCGGAGCCCGCTCGTGCACGTATGTATGCAATTCGCGGTTTCTCCGGCCGGGTGGGGATAGTAGCGTGGGCTCAGCTGCGAGCCTCCACTTGTCTCGGGGTCCACCCCGTTTCCGCGCTCGGAGCCCGCTCGCGCACGTATACTGGCCAACCGCGATTTCTCCGGCCCCGGGGTGGGTGGGTGGAGGGTGGGGGACTGGTAGCATCAGCTCAGCCACGAGCCCCTGCCCGTCCCTGGTCCTAGCCCGGTCCCCGCTGTCAGGGCCGGCTTGCGCAGGGCCTGCCTGTTCCTGGCCTCCCGCTTTGTCCCCGTAAGTGGGATTAAAGGCGGGCCCGCAGCTTCCGGACCGCTCTCGCGCTTCCCCTCCTACCCTCTGGGCTAGACCGATCTCCCACCGGCTTGGCCTCTGCCCACGCCGACAGAACCGCCTTTCAGCGTCCTGCCGCCCCAAAACCTTAAGCAGCCCTCAGCAGAGTAGGAAGGGACCTAATACTCCACACTGTAGGCCTGGGAGCTCCCTCACTTGTTTCACAGCTCAAAACTGTCCAAATGCCTCTTCTAGGCTCTAGGACTGCAGGCTGGGGCTTGGTTCCTGGGACCCAGGTCCCTCCCTCTCCGCCAGACTCTCCTCCCGCCCCACGGGTCTCTCCTGGCTGCCGTTTGCTCCGGGGAGCTGGGCAGCCCTCTTCGCGTTTTCGCTATTCCTACCAGTCTCAATGTGGCTTCTTCTGTGTTCCTTGGTTGAAGAATCCACTTAGTTTTGTTCAAAGTTGGTTTATCCAGGTGATGGTTCTTAAAATTGAGTTGTAATCCACTTTGGTTCTGGGAGTTGGAAGTTGGTACGTCCGCCTACTCCGTCGCCATCTTGCTCCCCGCCTTGTGTCTTGTTCTATGCAATGTGCTTGCCAGGTCCCGGAGATGTATCGGAAACAATCCAGAAACGGTTGCTATGGCGACACTCTTTATATTTTTTATTGATTTTAATTTATTGTGTTTACATAGATTCTAGTGTTGCCCCGAATGCATCCCCCCTCCCTCGTATTCCCCTCAACATCTCCTTTTCCCCCCTGCCTATAGGGCCCTCCCCCCTTCCCTTCAGGTTTATCCCATCCTATCATCCCTTTTCCCTCTGTGCTCTTTTCCTCTGTCCCCTTGATCTCTCCTCTGTACCACCTTTGTTCCTCAGTTCTCATCGTTCATTGGATTCCTCAAATGAGTGACGTCATATGATAATTTTCTTTTTCTACCTGGCTTATTTTACTTAACATAATACTTTCCATGTCTATCCATGTTGTCGCAAAAGGTAAGATTTTCTTCTTTTTCATGACCCATAGTATTCCATTGTATATATGTACCACTGCTTTTCAATCCACTTGGCCACTGACGGACACTTGGGCTGTTTCCAGATCTTCACTATTGTGAACAATGCTGCCATAAACATGAGGGTGCATATCTCCTTTCGAAACAGTGCTATAGTGTTCTTGAGGTATATTCCTATGAGTGAGATAGCTGGGTCAGAAGGCAGTTCGATTTTTAATCTTTGAGGAATCTCCATACTGTTTTCCACAGTGGATGCACCAGTCTGCATTCCCACCAGCAGTGCAGGAGGGTTCCCTTTTCTCCACATCCTCGCCAGCACTTATTCTGTGTTGTTTTGCTGATAAGTGCCATTCTGACTGGTGTGATGTAATATCTCATTGTGGTTTTAATTTGCATTTCTCTAATGATTAGTGATGTTGAGCATTTTTTCATATGCCTATTGGCCATCTGTATGTCCTCTTAGGAGAAATTTCTATTCTTTTTTTTTTCCACATTTTTTGTTTTGATTGGATTATTTATCTTCCTGATGTTGAGTTTTACAAGTTCTTTATAAATTTTGGTTATTAACCCCTTATCAGACGTATTGTCGAATATGTTCTGCCATTGTGTAGTTTGTCTTTTTATTTTTTTCAATTTTATTTTATTAATTTTAATGTGGTGACTTAATAAATCAAGGTACATATGTTCAAAGAAAACATCGCCAGGTTATCTTGTCATTCAGTTATGTTGCATACCCATCACCCCAAGTCAAATTGTCTTCTGTCACCTTCTATCTGGTTTACTTTGTGCCCCTCCCCTACCCCTCTCCCTCCCTCTCCTCCCCCCCCCCCAAGTAACCACCACACTCATGTCCATGTCTCTTAGTCTCTTTTTTATGTCCTACCTATGTATGGAATCATGCAGTTCTTAGTTTTTTTCTGATTTACTTATTTCACTCTGTTAATGTTATCAAGATCCATCCATTTTGTTGTAAATGGTCCGATGTCATCATTTCTTATGGCTGAGGAGTATTCCATGGTATATATGTACCGCATCTTCTTTATCCAATCATCTATTGAAGGGCTTTTTGGTTGTTTCCATGTCTTGGCCACTGTGAACAATGCTGCTATGAACATGGGGCTGCATGTGTCTTAACGTACCAGTGTTTTTGAGTTTTGGGGGTATATACCCAGTAGAGGAATTGCTAGGTCATATGGTAGCTCTATTTTTAATTTCATGAGGAATCACCATACTTTCTTCCATAATGGTTGTACTACTTTACATTCCCACCAACAGTGGATGAGGGATCCTTTTTCTCCACAGCCTCTCCAACACTTGTTATTACCTGTCTTGTTGATAATAGCTAATCTAACAGGCGTGAGGTGGTACCTCATTGTAGTTTTGATTTGCATTTCTCTAATAGCTAGTGAAGATGAGCATCTTTTCATATATCTGTTGGCCATTTGTATTTCTTCCTGGGAGAAGTGTTTGTTCATGTCCTCTTTTCATTTTTTTATTGAATTGTTTGTTTGTTGTTGAGTTCTATGAGTTCTTTGTATATTTTGGATATTAGCCCCTTATCTGAGTTGTTGTTTGAAAATATCATCTCCCATTTAGTTGGTTGTCTGTTTATTTTGTTGTCAGTTTCTCTTGCTGTGCAAAAACTTCTTTGGTCCCATTCATTTATCTTTGCCTTCACTTCCCTTGCCTTTGGAGTCCAATTCATAAAGTGGCTCTTTATAACCAAGGTTCATGAGTTTAGTACCTATGTTTTCTTCTATGTAATTTATTATTTCAGGTCTTATATTTAGGTCTTTGATCCATTTTGAATTGATTTTAGTACAAGGAGACAAACTGTAGTTGAGTTTCATTCTTTTGCATGTGGCTTTCCAGTTTTCCCAGCACCATTTGTTGAAGAGGCTTTCTTTTCTCCATTGTGTGTTGTTGGCTTCTTTATCAAAAATTATTTGACCATACATATGTGGTTTTATTTCTGGACTTTCTATTCTGTTCCACTGGTCTGAGTGTCTATTTTTCTGCCAATACCATGCTGTTTTGATTGTCGTAACTCTATAATATAATTTAAAGTCAGGTATTGTAATGCCCCAGCTTTGTTCTTTTTCCTTAGGATTGCTTTGTCCATTCGGGTGTTTTTATAGTTCCATATAAATCTGATGATTTTTTGTTCCATTTCTTTAAAAAAATGTCATTGGAATTTTGATGGGAATTGCATTAAACTTGTATATCGCTTTGGGTAATATGGTCATTTTGATTATATTTATTCTTCCTATGCAAGAACAAGGAATATTTTTTCATTTCATTGTATCTTTTTCGATTTCCCTTAACAATGCCTTGTAGTTTTCATTATATAGGTCCTTTACATTCTTTGTTATGTTTATTCCTATGTATTTTTTTTTTTGCAACCATAAAGGGGATTATTTTTTTGAATTTGTTTTCTGATGTTTTATTGTTGGCATATGGGAAGGCAATGGACTTTTGTATATTAATTTTGTATCCTACGACCTTACTGTATTGGTTTATTGTTTCTAGTAGGCTTTTTGTGGAGTCTTTGGGGTTTTTGATGTATAGGATCATATCACCTAAAAAAAGTGAAACCTTTACTTCTTCTTTTCCAATATGAACGCCATCTATTTCTTTTTCTTATCTGATTGCTCTGGCTAGAACTTCCAGCACTACATTGAATAAGACTGGAGAGTCTGGACAACCTTGTCTTGTTCATGATTTTAGAGGAAAAGTCCTTAGTTTTATGCCATTTAATATGATGTTAGCTGATGGTTTGTCATAAGTGGCCTTTATTATGTTGAGATATTTTTTTTCTATACCCATTTTGTTGAGTGTTTTAAACAAAATTATGTTGTATTTTATTGAATGCCTTTTCTGCATCGATTGATAAGATTATGTGGTTTTTGTTCTTTGTTTTGTTGATATGGTGTACTACGTTAACAGTTTTATATATCTTGAACCAACCTTGTGATTCTGGTATAAATCCCACTTGATCATGTTGTATTAGTTTTTTAATATGTTTTTGTATTCGATTTGCTAGTATTTTGTTTAGTATTTTAGCATCTGTATTCATTAAAGATATTGGTCTGTAGTTTTCTTTTTTGTGCCGTCCTTGCCAGGTTTCTGTATGAGGGTTATATTGGCCTCATAAAATGTGTTTGAAAGTATTGTTTCTTCTTCAATATTTTGGAATACTTTGAGTAGAATAGGAATGAAGTCTTCTTTGAATGGTTGATAGAATTCACTAGTATAGCCATCTGGGCCTGGACTTTTATTTTTTGGGAGATGTTTTTTTTTTTTTTTTTTAATTTCTACAGGGACAGAGAGAGAGAGTCAGAGAGAGGGATAGATAGGGACAGACAGACAGGAATGGAGAGAGGTGAGAAGCATCAATCATTAGTTTTTCATTGCCGTCGCAACATCTTAGTTGTTCATTGATTGCTTTCTCACATGTGTCTTGACCATGGGCCTTTAGCAGACCGAGCAACCCCTTGCTGGAGCCAGCAACCTCGGGTCCAAGCTGATGAGCTTTTGCTCAAGCCAGATGGGCCCGCGCTCAAGCTGGTGAGCTCGGGGTCTCGAACCTGGGTCCTCCGCATCCCAGTCTGACGCTCCATCCACTGCGCCACCGCCTGATCAGGCTTTAGGGGAGATTTTTAATAGTTTTTTCTATTTCCTCCATGCTTATTGGTTTGTTGAGGCTTTCTGCTTCTTCACGACTCAGTCTAGGAGGTTGTATTGTTCTAGGAATTTGTCCATTTCTTCTAGATTGTTGAATTTGGTGGCATATAGTTTTTCATAGTATTCTACAATAATTCTTTGTGTATCTATGATATCTGTGGTGATTTCTCCTCTTTCATTCTGGGTTTTGTTTATATAAGTCCTTTCTCTTTTTTCTTTGGTGAGTCTTGCCAAGGGTTTGTCAATTTTGTTGATCTTTTCAAAGAACCAGATTCTTGTTTTATTAATTTTTTCTATAGTTTTTCTGTTCTCTAATTCATTTATTTCTGCTCTGATTTTTATTATTTTCTTTCTTTGACTGGTTTTGGGTTGTCTTTGTTCTCCTTTTTCTAGTTCCTTAAAGTGTGAAATTAAGTGCTTTACTTGGGCTCTCTCTTGTTTGTTCATATAGGCCTGAAGTGATATAAACTTCCCTCTTATTCCTGCTTTTGCTGCATCCCAGAGATTCTGATATATCGTACTGTCATTTTCATTTGTCTGTATGTATCTTTTGATCTCTGCGCTTATTTCTTATTTGATTCACTCATTTTTTAAAAGTATGTTGTTTAGTTTCCACATTTTAGTGGTTTGTTTACCTCTTTTTTACAGTTGAATTCTAGTTTCAAGGCTTTATGATCAGAAAATATGCTTGGTACTATTTTAATTTTTCTGAATTTGCTGATGTTATTTTTGTGACCCAATGTATGATCAATTTTTGAGAATGTTCCATTTACACTAGAGAAAAATGTGTACCCTGTCACTTTGGGATATAATATTCTGAAGATGTCTATCATATCCAATTGCTCTAGTGTTTCATTTAAGGCCAATATTTCTTTATTGATTTTCTGTTTGGATGAACAATCTAGAGTCCTCAGCAGTGTATTGAGGTCTCCAAGTATGATTGTATTTTTGTCAATTTTTGTTTTTAGGTCAGTCAGTAGCTGTCTTATATATTTTGGTGCTCCTTGGTTTGGTGCATATATATTAAGAAGTGTTATGCCTGCTTGATTCAGTGTCCCCTTGATCATTATAAAATGACAATTTTTGTTTCTGATTACTTTTGCTGTCTTATAGTCAGCATTGTTAGATATGAGTATTGCTACTCCTGCTTTTTTTTGGACGTTATTTGCTTTAGTATTCTTTTCTAGCCTTTCACTTTGAATTTGTTTTTATCCTTGTTGCTTAGATGTGTTTCCTGTAGGCAGCATATAGTTGGATTTTCTTTTTTAATCCAGTCTGCTACTCTGTGTATTTTTATTGGTGAGTTCAATCAATTTACATTTAGTGTAATTATTGACACTTGAGGGTTTCCTATTGCCATTTTATATATTGCTTTTTGTTAGTTTTGTATCTTGTTTGGTACTTCTCTTTTGTTTTTCTGTCATTTGTTTTTGTTTGGTTGTAATACATACTTCTTTCCTCTGTTACTTCCTTTTTCAAGTCATGTGCTTCTGTGGTGGTTTTCTCAGGGGTGGTTACCATTAAGTAATGAAAAGGATACCTACCATGTTCATTGTAGTACACTATCTAATGAGTGCTTTTGCACTCCATCGTCCTTTGCTACTGTTAAGCTTTGTCCTCTCCCCATTTTTGTTTTTGTTGTCACAGTTTAAATTTGATTTTTTGTGTGTATGTGTGTGTTCCTGGTGAAGCTTTTACTTGTGTTTTTGTTTTGTTTTGCTCTTTGTATCTAGTTGGAAAATCCCGTTTCTTATATCATCAAGTGAGGGTTTTCTGATGATAAATTCCCTCATCTTTTCTGTATCTGTGAATGTTTATATTTCTCCTTCATTTTTGAAGGATAGCTTTGGTGGGTATAGTATTCTTGGTTGGAAGTTCCTCTCTTTCAGAACTTTAAATATTGAGGTCCACTCTCTTCTAGCTTGTGGAGTTTCTGCTGAGAAATCCGATGATAATCTAATAGACCTTCCTTTATGTGTTGTATTCTTCCTTTTCCTGGCTGCATTGAGAATTATTTCTTTGTCATTGGTTTGTGCCAATTTCATTATGATGTGCCACAAAGAAGAAAATAAGAGAGAGGGAGAGAAAAGAAAAAGGAGAAAAAGAAAAGAAAAAAAAAGAGTTAAGGGTATTGGAGTGTAACCCTCATAGAAAGAAAAAAGAAAAGAAAAAAATGGGAAATGTAACACTTCAGGGTAATAAAGTTCAAGATAAAGAGAAAAGGGTAAGACTTGCAGAGGATAAAAGGACCAAGGTGAAAGAGAAAAATAAATAAATAAAGATAAGAATGTGAAAGAAATAAAAGTGAAAAATATTATAAAGTTTGTAGATTTTTCTTGATATTGAGAGGTTATCTTCTTCCTTTTTCCTTCCTCTCCCTCTTCCTCACTGGTGGCACTACCCCAGGCTCTGCCCTTGTGGCACGCTTAGGTAGAGATTTGCAGTTGATGTGTTGCTATGGTGATGTCATATACTAGGTCTCAGTCTCATTGGTATTTGGGTCTTGTTAGCATTTGCAAGCTCCAACAATGGGAGAGTTCGTTTTCTTGGAGCCTCTCTCCTTCCTTAATTAGCAGCCTGGTGATCCAGCTATGAGGTTGCCGCTGCCACTGCCTGGATAGTAAGAGGCTCAAAGAGCTGGCAAATCCCCACTCTTTCCCCACTCAGCACAGAACTCTGGGTAAAGCTCTGTCAGTCAGAGCTGTCAGCATAATCAGGCAGGGCTGGGAGCCAATTACTCTCAAGGTGACTTTCTATGAGCCTCCAGGTGTATCCAGTATGTCTCAGCACACTGTGGGACCACTCTCCCCATGTTTTTTACACTTTGTATCCTGTCTTGGCTAAGAAGAAGATGCCCTAGTGCTACCTACAGAACAGAGGTCTTAAAAGCTGCCAAGTCCCTCTTTTAAGCACACAGCCCTGAGTATGAAAGCTCTGCTAATCAGAGCCACCAGCATAGGCAGGTTTTTCACCCTGTATCAGCTGATTGGAAGTTGCCCTCCCCATTCCATAAAAAGCAAGAACCACTAAAAAATATCACATCTCTTGTCTTAGATCGCTGAGCTGAGAGAAACCTTTTCAGCCAGAGCTGTGTATGCCGGTTGGGCAGTGAACCTACTGTGAGTTAAGCTAACTTGAGCGATTGGATTCACAGATTTGCTACAGAGACTGTTTGCAAGCTGCCTGCGCTCCCCTCCCCCAGTGCTAGCCTGAATGGCTGGCGAGGGCGCCCCGCCAGCCCGGAGAAGACCAGGCGTAGGGAAGTTCGCTTTGGAGTGCTCTCCTGCGCTGTTGTTGGTGGAGCAGGGATTACACCGTGCCTCTGCTCGCAGCCCATGCAGGAGTCTCTGACCCTGCCTCTCTGTCTGGGAATGCAGGCGCTCACTCCCGGGGCCTTAAGGGGAATCTCACGCACACTGACCAGGCTCATCAACCAGGCTATCAGGGTAATGGAGGCTGCCGCTTGCCCTCCTGTGCCGAAACCAGCACCGGCACCGGCGTTAGCTCGCGTGGGCTGGGCCACGGGGGCACACTCTTTCCTCTGCTTGTACGTCTGTGCCACAGCCCGCTCAGAAGTCTCTGACCCTCTGTCCGGGAACATGGGCACCCACTCCCGGGGTCCTAAATGGAAGCTTTCGCCCACTGTCCACGCTTGCTGGCCAGGCTATGGGGTAATAGAGGCTGTTGCTTGCCCACCTCTGCTGGGACAGCACCAGCGTTAGCTCGTGCAGGCTGAGCTGCGGCGGGCACACTCTTTCCTAGGCCTGCACTTCTGTGCTGTATGTAGCCTGTCTCCTTTCACGCCCAAAGCTCTCACTCTCTCTCAGTCCAAGTGAAAGCAGCCCTTGCTCAGGTTAGTGAGGGAGGCGGAGTGTTCTGTTCTCCGTCTTATTTCTTTCAGGGTTGCTTATAAATTTAGTAAGTTTTTCAATGCTTCATACCTTTTTTGTTCAGTGTGTGGGACCCACAGATGCTCCAGGGATTGATTTTTCTGACTCTGGTTGTAGAACTTGTTGAATTTTATGGGAGAAATATCGGAAGCACTCCTCACGGTGCAATTTCTCTGACGTCACTCCTGTCTTTTTATTTTGTTCTTATTGTCTTTAGCTGTGCAAAAGTTTTATAGTTTGATATAGTTCCATTTGTTTTTCCTGTCTTTTATTTCCTGTGGAGATAAATCGGCAAATATATTGCTGCAAGAGATGTCGGAGAGCTTGCTGCCTATGTTTTCTTCTAAGTTGCTTATGGTTTCACAGCTTACATTTAAGTATTTCATCCATTTGAGTTCGTTTTTGTGAACGGTGTAAGTTGGTGGTCTAGTTTCATTTTTTTGCAGAAAGCTCTCTAATTTTCCAAACTCCATTTGTTGAAGAGACTGTCCTTACTCCATTGTATGCTTTTATCTCTTTTGTCAAATATCAGTTATCCATAAAGGTATGGGTTTATCTCTGGGTTCTCTGTTCTGTTCCATTGATCTGTATGCCTGTTCTTATGCCAGCACCAAGCTGTTTTGAGTACAATGGCCTGGTAGTATAACTTGATATCAGGAAGTGTGATACCTCCCACTTTATCCTTCCTTTTCAAGATTTCTGAGACTGTGTTCTTTTTTGGTTCCATATAACTTTTTGGAATACATGTTCTATATCTTTGAAGTATGTCATTGGTATTTTATTTAGTATTGCATTGAATTTATAAATTGCTTTGGGCAATATAGACATTTTAAAGACTTTATTCTTCCTAATCATGAGCATGGTATATGCTTCCACTTGTTTGTATCTTCCTTGATTTATTTTATCAATATTTTATAATTTTTCAAGTACAAGTCTTTAATCTCCTTGGTTAAATTTACTCCTAGGTACTTTATTTTTTTGGTTGCAATAGTGAAGGAAATTGTTTCCTTAATTTCTCTTTCAGACCATTTGTTGTTGGTGTATAAAAATACCTCTGATTTCTGAGTATCAATTTTATATTCTGCCACCTTGCTGAATTTATTTATCAGGTCCAGTAGTTTTTTTACTGAGACTTTAGGGTTTTCTATATACAGTATCACATCATCTGCAAATAATGATAGTTTTACTTCTTTTCTAATTTGGATGCCATTTATTTCTTATTCTTGTCTGATTGCTGTGACTAGGACTTCCAGAACTATGTTGAATAAGAGTGGTGAAAGGGGCACCCCTGCCTTGTTCCTGATCTTAAGGGGATTGCTTTTAATTTTTGCCCATTGAGTATGATGTTGGCTGTGGGTTTGTCATAGATGGCCTTTATCATGTTGAGGTATTTTCCCTGTATTCCCACTTTAGTGAGAGTTTTGATCATGAACGGGTGCTGGATTTTATCAAATGCTTTTTCTGCATCTATTAAAATTATTATGTGATTTTTCTCCTTTCTTTTGTTTATGTAATGAATCACATTGATTGATTTGCAAATATTGTACCAGTCTTGCCTTCCCAGAATATATTCCACTTGATCATGGTGTATGATTTTTTTCATATATTGCTGGATCCGGTTTTCTAATATTTTGTTGAGGATTTTAGCATATAAATTCATCAGGAATATTGGCCTGTAATTTTTTTTCTTTGTGTTGTCTTTGCCTGGTTTTGGAATCAGAATTATGCCTCCAACATAAAAGGAGCTTTGAAATCTTCCTTCTTTTTGAATTTTTTGAAATAGCTTGAGAAGGATAAAAGTTAGTTCTTTTTTGAATATTTGATACAATTCACTTGTGAAACCATCCTACCCCAGGCTTTTGTTTGTTGGAAGTTTTTTGATAACTGTTTCAATATCATTTGTGGTAATTGGTCTGTTTAGGTTTTCTGATTCTTCCAGATTGATTTTTAAAAGATTATATGTTTCAAGAAATTTTTCCGTTTCATCTAGGTTGTCTAATTTTTTGGCATACAATTCTTCATAGTATTTTCTTACAATCCTTTGTACTTCTGTTGTGTCAGTTGTTATTTCTCCACTCTCATTTCTAATTTTATTTATTTGAGTCCTCTCTCTTTTTTTTTCTTGGTGAGTCTGTTTAAAGGTTCATCAATCTTGTTTACCTTTTCAAAGAACCAGCTCATGGTTTCATTGATCTTCTGAATTGTTTCTTTAGTCTCTATGTCATTTATTTCTGTTCTGATCTTTATTATTTCCTTTCTTCTACTTCCTCTGGGCTTTACTTGCTGTTCTTTTCTAGTTCTTTTAGATGCAGGGTTAAGTTGTTTATTTGAGCTTTTTCTAGCTTCTTAACTTGAACTTTTCTCTCAGTACTGCTTTTGCTGTGTCTCAATGATTTTGAGTTGTTGTATGCTCATTATCATTTGTTTCTAGGAATTTTTTTTATTTCTTCTTTTGATCTCATTGTTAACCCATTTATTATTTAATAGCATGCTATTTAGTTTCCAAGTGTCTGAGTGTTTTTTTAGTTTTTCTGTTGTGGTTGATTTCTAGTTTCATGCCATTGTGCTCAGAGAAAATGCTTGATATGATTTTAATCTTCTTAAAATTGTTGAGATCGCTTTTGTGCCCTAACATGTGATCTCTCCTAGAGAATGTACCATGAGCACTTGAAAAGAATGTATATTCTGCTGCTTTAGAGTGAAAGGTTCTGAAGATATTTATTAAATTGAGTTGATCTAGTGTGTCCTTTAAGTCTGCTGTTTCTTTGTTAATTTTCTTTCTTGAAGATCTATCTAGTGATGTTAGTGGGGTATTGAAATCCCCTACTATTATAGTATTGCTGTTGATCTCACCCTTTATATCCATCAAAGTCTGCTTTATATATTTAGGAGCTCCTATATTAGGTGTGCAGATATTTATGATTGTTATATCTTCATGTTGGGTTGCTCCCTTTATCATTATGTAGTGACCTTCTTTATCTCTTACTATAGCCTTTATTTTAAAGTCCATTTTGTCTGTTCCTCCACCTCATGGCTGGAAAACTTAACCAGTGTCCCCATTTTCTATTTCTTAGATTCCATTTTATATTTGTTGAGACTACATTGTTATATTTATACAAGTTTATGATTCATATCTTTCTCATAAATACTTCCTTTTAAATTTTTGTAATTGCCCTTTTTGACACAATTAAAATATACTTTATTATTTTATTGTATTTACATAATATTTCTTTTGTCATCCCTCAATTTTTTCCTTTTTATAGGTTAATTTGAGTTATTTCACTAATTCGCAGTATATACTGTTCTACTTTTTAATAAAATCTAATTCTTTAATAGCTGATTTTAACACAGTTACATTTATTGTGAATATTAATATATTTAAACTTGCTTTTACAATTTTATTTTATGTTCTATTGATTGAGAGTTCTTTGACTTTTCCTTCTTGTCTATGTCTATTTTTAATAGTTACCTTCTTTTTCTAACATGTATATATTTTATTTCTCTAAAATGTGTATAGTTAAACAATTCTACTATTCTCTCCTGAACAACAAAAAGAACTTAAAGCACTCAAACATTTTCTACATTGTTTTTTATATTTCATGTTAATTTTTTTTGCTTTTTGTTTGTACCTTGAAATTAGTCAGACAACAGTTAATATTTACTAGTGCTAATAATATATTTTACTTGTTACCTATAATTGACTTATTTTCCATTCTTCTTTTAGGATTTTTTTTTCTTTACAATTTCTTGTTTGTTTGTTATTTTTTAAATGGGTGGGAAAAAAATAAACAGTAAATGCTCTTGGTCTTTGTATATTTTATTTTCATTTTTTTTTTCTTTTTATTTTTGAACACTTTTTCTCAATGAAAGTCTGCCCTCAATCTAGTAGTTGATCCAGTGTGGGTAATTTGTCTGATTTCTCTCTGATACATTTTAAAATATGTGATTTTATTTTTAATATTTCTATGATATATCTACATGTGAAATTATCTTACTTTTGTCTTTCTTAAAACTTAATAGTGTGCCTTCTCAATGTGCACACCATTTCTTTTTTTCAGTGCTGGACAATTATTAGTCATTATTTCTTCATTGTTTCTTGTCAATTCCCTCAAGATTCTCCTTTAGACTATTTTTATATATTTTCAATGAGATTTTCTGTTCAATTATGTAGGTTTCTTAGCTTTCCTTAATATATCCTATGCTTTAATTTGTTTTTTTGTGACAGAAACAGAGAGAGACTAAGAGAGGGACAGACAAGGTCAGATAGGCAGGAAAGAAGAGAGATGTGAAGCATCAATTTTTTATTGTGGCACCTAGTTGTTCATTGATTGCTCTCTCATATGTGCCTTGACTGGGGGGCTACAGCAGACCAAGTGACCTCTTGCTCAAGCCAGCAACCTTGGGCTCAAGCTGGTGAGCTTTTCTCAAACCAGCTGAATCCGCACTTAAGCTGGCAACCTCGAGGTTTTGAATGTAGGTCCTCCACATCTCAGTCCGATGCTCTATCCACTGCGCCACCACCTGGTCAGGCTGCTTTAGTTCTTTCTGTTGCATTCTGATGGACTTCTTCAGACTAGTCTCAGATTTACTAAATTTTATTTGGTTAAATCTAGCTTCCTACATAATCTTTCCATTGAGACTTTATGTTTCTATTACTAAATTCTATCATTTATAGAATTTGTATTTAATTCTTTTCAAATTTGCCTGCCCTTGTTTTATTGTTTTGAGTTCAGATACATATTAATCTTTTAGCTTAATATAAATCTAAGTTTTGAGTGGTGGTGTTAGTTCTGTATTATCTTATTTCTCAAAAAATTTCCAATATCACTTTCTTCTCAACCATTCATATATAAACTCCAAGTCAACACTACTACAGAAATTGCTCTAGATTTTTACAGTTGCATACAATGACCATTCCTCTATTATTATTAGATTTTACTTTTATAACTACTTCAAAAATTCTTCCTGATTGCTGAGAAGTAAAATTTCCATGCTCACTGTTTCTCAAACTACTGCAATACATTCTCCTTTACTACTTGATAGCTAAGTATTCATCTCTATCAAGACTCTATTTCTGTTCTAGCAGACTCTATTCTTATATCATCTCTTCAACCTGGCATTTTTAATTTCACCTACATGTGATGATTTCAAAGTAAATCACACTTTGACCCTCAGATTTACCACTAGCTATTTTGCATCTCAGTCTAAATTTGTATAAGATACCTTATTTTAATATGCTAAATATGGAACTATTGCTTCTCTTTCTTTCTAATTGGGTATTTTGTCCATCTAGTCATCTTAGTCAATGTTATCCTGTTTATTTCAAGAAGCAAAAGCTAATGATTTTAACCATTTGTGTTAAAAAATATAGAAACAAATAAAATACACAACTATATGAGATGAATATCTTTTTTCATATTTTTATTTCATTTAATGTAATATAAGTTCTATTAACATAAAGTTGTAGAACATACTTTGCACTTTAACAGAGATAAGAAAATGGATTTTTAAAACTATGTTAAGTAGATTATGTAAATCCAATAAAAATAGATATAATCTTCAGTTGGAATATTTTGTTGTTCTTTTCTTCATTAGAATACACCATTTTAATAACTAGGCAGTTAAGAGTTTTAAGTTTGATCTGAGATAGGTTGTTTTTCCTAAGGTGTAGACATAAATAAATTAATTTGTATTTTTTTCTTTAAATCAGAGATAAACTTACCAGAAATTGCTTACCTAGCAAAGTTATCCTCACTCCATTTTAGCAAAAGAAGCTCAATATCTGAAAAAATTTTTTGAATTTGTTTGTTATTCAATCACAAACAGAAAGTACATATTTAGTATCAACCTCTGGCCACTTTAAATAAAGCAATATTACCAACATTTAGGTCATGCTGCTATTGATCTTCTGAAGGACAAATGATGTCAGACAGTACTTATGCACAAAAAAAATTTCAATTTTGTTTACTTCTCCAGCACTCCAACTTGATGTCATCTATCATTTAGCTGGGCCAATATTGATATTTAATGTCAGTTCTTATTCATTATTGCACCCAGATAATGCATAAGTCAAAACTTTCAGTTATGTGGTAAAAACACCAAAGCAAGTTCTATTTGAGAAGATTAGAAACAACAACAGAATAAAAATTAAGGGACATGTAACATACTAGTTTTATTTATGTAATAACTGGCTGATTTTAATGGTCCTACATAACTAAAAATCAATTTTATATCTTTTACATTAATTTTATACTGTGAGATCTTTACCTTTTATGAAATAACCTTGTCTTAATGTAAGAAAAAATTTTGGTAGAAAAAATTTTTAAGTAAAAGAAAAAATATTTTCTACTAACACAAATAAAAAATTAATTAGCAATTACTTTTAGATATACTAAATTGACAGAGGTCTTTTTTCTTTATTTCTACTGTGCTCTGTTCTTAGAAATTTAACAATGTAGATGACAAAACATAGTACATTCAAAATCTTATTACCCTGCCCACCAAGTTTAACCTTCAGTAATTTCTACAGTTAAAGATAAATTCAAGCATTTGTAATTTTTCTGATGGTTCCACAAAAAAAGAAAAAGCAACATGATTATGTCATATTTCTTGATATTTTTTACTATATAACTAATCATTGTTTTTCTATATGTTCATTCTTTGAATGACTATTTCTTTTTGGCATGTATAAAAAAGTCAATAATGGTCTTTAAGTTAGCAACTCTTTTCTGAGCACCTACTGGGTCTCAGGCACTGCCCTAAATACTGAAGGTACAGCAATGAAGAATACCAAATCTTGTCCTTATGGACTTTATATTCTGGTAAGAATCAGAGACAGGAAACAATTAAAAATAAAAAAAGAATAATGTCAAGAAAATAAATGTTACCTAACCAGAATACATTAGAGTAAAAAAGAGTAATGATGTGAGAGTTGAGGCTTATAAGTAACAGAACAGTCAGGGAGGGACTCTGAGAGAATGATAGTCCAGAAAACTGTGCAGAGATCTTAAAACTTCAGGCAGTGGTGGCAGAAAAATACCAAGTTCCTGAGGTGGTAGAAGTGTGGCGTGATGAAGCGACAACACATGGAGCTAGGATTAGATCAAGCAGGTTAAATATTTGACATGTGAAAGATAACTATTGTTATTGGTTAAAATGTGGAATGGTTGAGGCCATGGTAGAGAAACACCATTGCGTTATCTATAGCTTCAAAAATGTTTTTCAGTTATAAAGACAAAAAGTGCCCCTCTATAGGCAATGTGATAGATTATTTGGCTGTGTAACACCTTAAGTTTTTTACCCTAAAGCTTTTGGCACAATTCTTGGTACAGAGATAACCAATAAATAAATAGTCATTGATAAGGAAATATCAGAAAGTCACTGCAGTTTAGAACTCAAGGGGTATTTAAAAGAGGACATAGTTAAGATAATGTTTGCTATGACAGGATTAAATTTATTTTATACTGTCGATCCTAAAATATTATTTTAAAATTTGATAAACTTTGCAGCCTTCCCATGCTTATTCTGAACATAGAGCTGCCAAAAATAGTTCAAAATATATTTACTACTTTTATCAAAAATGATGTCATTGCTCAGAATAGTCATTTCAGCAAGTGGTCTTTTAATACAACTGTTTTTATTTAAACAGTTTTAAGAGAACAAAAATATTCTAAATAATATAATATTAATATGAAATTATACATTTTTCTGTAGTCCTGATTAATTGTAATCAGTCTAAACTTGCACGTAATTTAAAAAGTTTGAAAAACTACATGTATAATAACAGAATGCGTTTTTTAATAGACTGTTTTACATAAAGGTATAATGGCCAACATACCATCCATTACCCCTGAATCACATAATTAGAGCACAAAGACTTGTCACACCAATTTACTCAAAAGCACAATTACAAGCTAACTTGATTATCCCCTTTAATGTAATTTTTCCCACTTAATTGCGTGTTCGTGGGTGAATGTGACCCTGTGAATCCATACCTCAAGAAGTGACTGCTCGTTAACATGCAAAAGTACAGGCAGAGCGGAAGAATCTTCCTTTCCTCTTCAGAAGTTTAATTTGTATACTCAGAGTAGCCCTGCAGGGAAAATATTTTAAAAGTAAAAGTTACATTTTTCCACAGATGGTCTGGAATTTCCTGTGGCAGAATTAACAGTGGTCTTGGGGCCCAGCATGTCAGTCACCACCATGCTCAGCCTCTTACCCCACCCTATTCAATAACTGTTATCAAAAACTCAAGTTTTCTAATTAAAAATATATAAGTTGCCATATTTAGATTGCATTCAGAGACCTGAATTTATTATATTTTTTCTGAAGTATTCAAGTTTTTAGCCGTGGCTGATAGCTCAGTGCATAGAGCGTTGGCCTAGTGTATGGACATCTGGGGTTCAATTTCTAGTCATGGAACACAGGAAAAATGGCCATCTACTTCTCCCCTCCTCCCTCGCCCCTTCTCCCGCTTTTCCTCCCACAACCAGTGGATCGATTGATTAGAGCATGGCCCTGGACACTGAGGATGGCTCTGTTGAACACATCTGCCTCAGGTGCTAAAAATAGCTTGGTAGGCTAGCATCGTCCCAAGATGGGGCTGCTGAGTGGGTCCTGGTCCAAGCACATTCAGGAGTCTGCCTCTTTATTTCCCTTCTTCTCACCTAAAAAAATAAAATAAGTATTAAAGTTTTCTTACTCATTGATTTTAAGAACTTTCAAATATTCCTTGACTTGTACTTAGATGGTAAGGTAGAAAAATAATCCTTTGTTTCTAACTTAAATGCTGATCTATCTATGTCTTTTACTCAACCTGAGCTAGAGAAAATTAAGACCACAAAGATGTGGCTTGCTATTTGAATTAAACAAAGGTAATCAAAATATCTCTTGTTAGGTTGAGGGACAGAATTTTTTTATAAACTAGTTGTTTTTCAGTTTACATGCCCAAATACAAAATTATGAAAGAGGCCTGACCTGTGGTGGTGCAGTGGGTAAAAGCATTGACCTGGAATGCTGAGGTCGCCAGTTTAAAACCACAGGCTTCCTTAGTTGGGACACATGTGGAAGTTGATGCTTTCTGCTCCTCCCTCCCTTCTCTATCTGTCTCTGTCTCATCTCTCTAAAATGAATAAATAAAATCTAAAAAATTAAATAAATTATTAAAAAAATATAAAAGAAACCAAATCATTAAATTATGATGGCTTCCCTATTATGTTATGGTTTGCATATCTAAAAATGGTAAAGATAGACTTTGTCTTTTTGAGATTCTAACTTTTCTTTCTACAAAGCATTTTTGTGGATACAGTTTCATATCATATCTTTAACAAAGCATGATTGTTTCTCTTGTGAAAAAAAATCTAGACTTTCTAAAAAATTCTGTGCCAGCACAGCCTAATAAAGCGACAATTCTTAGAAAAGCTATGAATTTAGTTAAATATGTAAGTATAGCTTAAACCTCTAATCTATTTTTATGAATCAAACTATAGCTTTGAGAATATTTTATCTAATCACTTCAATATGGCTACAGCCAAATATAGCGTATCATCATAAACTTGAGCCTTAGCAATATAAACATTATGAGGATACAAACCTATGCATAAATTATCATTTTTATGTATATAAAGCTGTCCTGATTTTATGCAACTGCATTTATGTACATATTAAAGGAAAATAAATTTATTGCATGTTATCCCAGCAATATTGTTACAGTGAACACTCTATTAATCAATAATAATTGGCCACTTTAAAAGAGACTTCTGCCAAATAGAGTAACACCTTATGTTGCTGTCACAATAAATAAAACAGATTTAAGAGAATTTGTGTGGATCTGACCATATCTTCTACAATGACGAAAGACTAGCAGGACAAAGAGAAAAAGGACAGTAATCAAGAATAGTCATTAAGTTGTTGCTCTCTTTGCTAGATGATTTGTTTAATTTCACCATGAAGAGGTAAAAATACACATATATTTTTAAAGTTGTAGCTAAGCACTTCAGAAATGATTATTTTGAATTTACGACAAATATGAATCTGTACTTTGTTCATAGTAAGCACTCTATAAATATTTGTGGAACTGACTTAGGTAAATTTAAAAAAAAATTATAACTTTTTCCAACCAGGAAAGAAACAGATTTGACTGGATATTTTGGGATACATACGTATGGCAACTGCTAATGTGAACATTCAGGTTCCAAGCCCCTCACTGACCTCTAGGCACTACTCCAGAAAATGACAGTGATTTAATTCCCACGAGAAGCCCTGCCTCCTTCATCCATTGCTCTGGGACTGTATGTAAAAAGACTGATTTCCTCTCCTGATGAAGGACAACAGATTAATGAGTTTAAGTGTCTGTATCATTACAATTGTCATCCCTGGTACACTATTTAAAGTGTAGTAGAAATTGTGGCTAGTTTTTACTCTTCAGAGGACCCTGTGATCTCAAGTTTTTTTAAAAAATGTAAATTAATGCAAAAAGCTGCTCCAACATTACCCCATGCTGTTCACTTCTAACTCCAAAAGAAATGTTCTATTTCTTGATTTAGTAAATGGACAGAACGGAGTGGCAGTGCTGTTACAAGTTAACATACAGAACATTGCTCCAACCAGGGATGAAGGGTGTTGGAGAAGAAAGTGCTGTTTAGTTATTTTAAGTGTGTTGAATAGCAAATTCACCTATACCTATTTTATTCTTATGCATAAATATTTCTAAAATGTAAAGTTACAAGACAACGCATTTCATTTCACTTAGAAGGTTTGCAGATTAGTTTGTCTATGATGACTTTATAGGTCATTAAGGTCTAGGACAGTGGTTCTTAACCTTTTTTGAGGTACCGAACCCACCAGTTTCATATGCACATCCACCAAACCCTTCTTTAGTGATAAATAAAATATGATTTTTTTCCCCAAATTCAAGACATAGGTATATGTTTTCTTACTGGTGCACAAAATGAGCCATGCATGAACATCACCTTGCTCAAAGAACAAAACCAACAAAGTGCATGAACTCACAACAAATTACGGTATTACTTTATTCTGGCCTCCACAGCAGAGGCTTCTCTGAACCCCTGAGACCAATTCATCGAACCCTTAGGGTTCGATAGAACCCAGGTTAAGAACCACTGGTCTAGGATTATCTCTTATCTATTTCTGTATTGCATCTGTCTTGTCTTCTCATCCTCGCCCCACATTCCATCACTCGGCATAAGGCCGCTCTAACAGAGAATACTTGTCTGTTCAATATTAATGAATGGCAAATAATTTTATCAGAGTCTTTAAAAAAGTATTGTCTTCTTTTAAAATAATGGACATATTCATTTGTTCAGCTCACTATACAAAAGAAAGTAGACTAGCAGAGAGATAGAGATGTACTACTCTAGAAGGATGGGTTACGGCAGCTTGATTAAATTGATCAAAGGGTAGAAGTTTAGCAGTTGAAAAATTGATCTTTAAAAACATTTGAATGTTCTTTAATTCTCAAGTTGAATCATCCATTATTGTGGGTTGCTGTAGGAAGTAAGATTATCAAGGCAGGCTTCATTCACATGTAAATATATATGACATGCATGCTTTATTTAAAGATGGTTGTTTAGAAGAAAATAAGTTAATGTACAGAGGCAAAAATTTTTCAAATCAAAATCATTTTGGGAAAATACTTAGTTGGGTGTCTGCATTAATTGTGTACATGTGTCATCTTATAATTGCTGAAAGAGTGGGTGGGAAGTCTATTGACATGTTTTATTTAAGTTTGATATTTCCCAGTTTAACAGAGAAAGTGACAAGAAAAATGATAAAACTCCAAGTTCTACTCAGACTTCTAATTGTCTGGTCTGTTCACTAATGAACCACATCACCACTCTCTCTTTCCCCTAACATCTGTTCACCCTCAACTTCTGCTAGTCCCAAGGTCATTAGACCAAAATCAAATAATAATGTGCATTGAAATTAATTTTAATAATTTTGAATAAAAACCTTCTATCTTATTTATATTTCAATTCAGTCCTGACTTTCTTCTTGTTTATCTAATGGGTTTGAAATCACACTGAGTTTCAGGAGCCTTTGATCCTACTCTTCCCAGATCAGTTCCTTTTCCTCTAGCACAGCTTGTCCCCACAATCTTTTGCTCTTAACTCAAAGTTCATATACCTAGCGAGACTCTGGCTGCCCAGGTGGATTACATTTCAACACTCTTTCTGCCAGATAAGTCCTTCTCTGTGATTTTTTATTCACTAGAGGTCTTAACATCTAATGCATTGGTTCTCAAAGTATGCACCAGGGTGCCCTGGTGCACCCCAGATTTCCAGAGAAATACGTGCCTGTTGGGGACCAAAAAACCAACAGGGTTTTTAGAGTTTAGATTTTTTGGGGACAGATGTGTGGGGAATTGGCTGTATACTGACAGTCTACCCAACCTCCCACTTCACTTGCCTGATTAGGTTGCAAAAGGCTGTTAACTGTGGTACTGGATTGTTTGTTTATACTACCCCCCATGTTCTCGGGAAAGACTGAAGGCAAGTTTCTTCTATCCTTTGATTGGTGTAAAGTTAAGATGATATGTATGGTGGGGGTTTTGGATTGATGATTAAACATAAGGAATTGTCTCTTGAAACCTTTTGGATTTCTATAAAAGAAGAATATGTGACAATATCTAAAAAAGCTTTCAACATTTTACTACAATTTTCAACATCCTGTTTATGTGAATTATGATTTTCTACCCTCAACACAATTAAGAGTAGAAAGAGAGGAATTCTTCAGTGTATTAATGAGGAAATGAGAATTTGCCTTTCATATATATGCCCAAACATTGAAGAAATCACTAGAACACATCAGGCTCATGTTTCTCATAAACAGAAGAATGTAAAAACTTAACACATTTGTTCCGGAACCTGCCGAATTTACTAAATCTTACTAAGAATGTATCTATATATATAAAAAGATAACATTTTGTCATTTTTTTATTTTTTAACTTCTCTTTTTTACAAATTCTAAAAAGCATAACTCAAAAAATATATCATAAAAATGTTTTTTAATGTCAGAATAAATTTAATTCTGTCACATTTATTTTAATTTTCATAAAAGCACACTTGGACTTTATATATATTTTTAAATATTTGACTAAATTATTATAATATATTTCTCAGAAATTTGTATATAGTGCGCCTACAATTATTTGTAGGATTTAAATGTGCCCCGACTTCAAAAAGTTTGAGAACCACTGATCTAATGTATTACATATTTTACTGATTTATTTAATTTATTGTATGATTCTCCCCAGAACTATACAAGTCCATAAGACCAGGATTTCTGTCTGGTTCATTCCCATATATCCACGACTTAAACCAGTACCTACTACTATGTAATAGGCTCACTCAATACTTCTTTGATAATGAAGTAATAGGTTTTCCAATGGCCCAGACAAGTTTGCCTGGTTTCTAACTCTTGCTTATACTTATGCTGCAAACTAGAAAGCTATAAGAAAGTAATGTTTACTGGTTTTTCAGTGCCTCAGAGACACAAAAATGCACTCAACAGTACCTGCTTAATGCACTGAGACTACAGGCCTTCAAACATTCTTTTTAACATACCATTATTTATGCTCAAAACACGTGAGAACATTTTATATCATACATAAAATTCATATTGCTTAGTGTGAGCTCCAAAAACTCTTCGGAGAATTTACACATTGTTAACCTTATCATAAATTCAGCACATTCCCCATAGCAATGTGGTAGGTAGTTAGACAGACATGAGCAGAACAACGACTTATAGGCTAGGCACAGAAGATCACCAGGGTGGAAAGCCCTAGGTGCCTAGCAATAGACTATTGTAAAATGGGACCTCCCCACTAGGGTATTTCTCCCCTAGCATATTGCTGGTCATGTGGTTTAGACCCCCCTGACCTTTCATATCACTGGTGAGGAGATTTAGACCCTCCCCCAACCTTTTCTCCTCTGGCATATTGCTAGTTATGAGGTTTTAGAACCAATTAGAGGAGGAACAAAGAAGAAAGCCTCTATCTCTGACTATTAATTATAAGTTCCTTTTGAATTTACACCCATTATATCTCTTGCTCTTGGGCCTAAGCTAGGGACATAGTACACAGCTCAGTAAATATTTGTTTCTTTATGTACATTCATTATCTTCATCTATTTCAAATTATTATTCTGCCTTATGAATTTAAATACCTGCTTTTTCAATTTGTTATTTGCTGATACATTTCTGTTGATAGTTTGTTAAAGTGCTATTACTTCTTTCAGAGTGTTCTGCCTTAATAACAGAGTGTGCTCTTTAAGTACTTAAGTGCTACTTCATTGGCTTCCATTCCCCGAAGTGTTTTAAGTCAAGGCATGTAAGCTGTCTTACTTGTTAAGAGTTTAAGAGCTTGGCCATTTCATTCAGATTAACTGGATTTGAATCCTGGGTCTATGTTTTTCTATCAAAATGACTTTGGGAAAGCTTTATGCCATTTCAAATCTTGTTTTTCTCATCTGAACCGTAGGGCAGTGTAATCTAACCATAAATACAAAGGATTAAATGAGATAGTGAATATAAATCACTTTGAACAAGTTATTGTGAATATGTAATGTAGTGTTATGTGCTGTGGATGAAAAGTAATTATTTTTGAGATGTCCTGCTTCCTTATACCTGGGGCAGGATTGGGGATATAAATGATTACTGCCTGACAGATTGACAGTGGCCTAGGGAAGGAGTCTGTACAGACATCAGCAATCTTATCTCCAGCTGCCCAGTGCTTTCTATTCTCTTCTTCTTTAGCCTTGATTCCTTGAGTATTCCCAACTGTTACCTTCTGTTTTCATTCTAGTTCCATAATTTCTGTGCCTTATTTGTGTCATTAGGGTGCTGAAGAAATGATGTAATGAGCTCATGCTTAATGCTGCACAGGCCTGTCCTAAGAGACACACTAATGAATCAGTATACGAAAAATGTTTGAAATACTAATTTTTCTCCTAATGAGCCTAAACATTTTATTATAGTTATACCTTAATACCAAGTTGCAGGCCATTACCTTCCCATATTGAAAGCAGCTGATGTTTTAGGGCTTAATGTTTCTGCTATTTGCTTGATGGACCCTCTTTCTTGCCCATTTTGCATAGTAGACTTTTAAGTTATGAAAATTAGACCACTTAACAGGTATGTGTATGACATTTTTACTTATAAAAAATGTTTTCTGATAATAACCATATATGCCAATTCCATTAAATTTGAATTTTAAAAACGCTAAAAGGAAAAAATAAAATAAGAAAGATTTATCCTACTACCTAATGATACTAATAATTATTTCTAGTTTAGTTCCTGATTTTCAACTCATGGTTTGTGCGTGTGTATTAGATAGTGTAAACAATTGTGTTTGCTGTTTCTTTCATTGAAGTATATGTGTATGTTTTCCCTGTGCAGTAGTACCTCACCATATAGCAGTTCACTTTTCGCGTTCTCATTGTATCACGGATTTTAAAATTGTACATATCTAATTTTTCATCGTAGATTTTTCACTATATTGCGGGATTGTACGTAGGTTTAAGAGTGTAGAAAGTTTTGTGAGTATAGAAAGTGTTTATAAGAGTGTGGGAAACGTTAATAACAGTGTGGGAAAGGTTTATAAGAGTATGGGGAGGGTTTATAAGGTTGCTACTTCGCAGATTTCTGCCTATTGCGGGGGTGTCTGGAACTTAACCTTCACAATAGATGAGGGACCACTGTATTATCAATTTTTGGAAATGCCATTATGATAGTTTAGTAATAGTTTATGTATTTATATGTTACAGTTTTATCTATGGACATATACATACATGCATGTTTATTTATCCATCCATTGAGAATTATTTTCTTACATTTCTACTGCTCCATCTTATAAATAATATTGTGAGAACTATCTTTGTAACAAATAGAAATCTGAGTAATTGACTTATTTATATGTATCCTAGCCTTGTCTGGGTAGCTCAGCTGGTTAGAGTGTCATCCTATTATGCCAAAGTTGTGAGTTTTATGCCTGGTCAGGGCACATAAAGAATTAACCAATGAATGCATAAATAAGTATAACAACAAATCAGTCTCTTTTATTTTACTCAAATCAATCAGTAAATAAAATTTAAATAAATAAATAAATGTATTCTAATGGAGTAATATATTCAATATATTTAAACATTTTTGACTTATTATGGTTTATGTTTCAAGAAATAGAGTATATTTGTTAAAAATCTCAGATTCTGAAGCCAACTGGATCTATGCTTGAATCCTCACTTGAATCATTCTACCTAGGTAATTTTAAGAAAGTCACTGGACCTCTTTAAACCTCAATTTCCTCATCTGTAAAATGGGATTATTGCACACAATGAAATATTTCTAAAAAACATTTTCTTTAAAGTTTTTCTTTATTCATTTAAGTTTAACACATAACTATAGCTAACCATTGTTTTACTTACCTCAATAAGTTTTTAATACATAGTTTGCTTTTCCCAGGTAGTCAGTTAATATCTTCCCCATATTTTTGCATCTCCAGATCCCTCAAAACTCACGCTATGCTGTTAAGATTAGCAGTATTCTAGTATCTTCCAACACTCTGTGGAAGGAGCTGACTGGCAGGTGGCCTTACATTTAGCATGAGGGAAGAGGTGGAGGTATATTGAGCTTTGAGAGTATTCCAAGTATTTGGTTCTGTATTTTCTGCATCATCTATCTCTTCTTTTTTCCCCAAGTGATCAGAACCATCAGGGTTAGAACTCATATTTACCATTTACCTCAAGCCTGCTTTGGAAGGAGTTGGGCTAAAGTAACACTTCTACTAAGCTCCGTCTAGGCATTCATCATCCATTGGTTTCACAAAAAATTTTTGCGATCTAACCTGCTCCAGACACTGCCATAGGCACTAACTACATCTGCCTCATTGGCTAACTGGAAGTGTAGCTAAGTTGTTCTTTCATTACCAAATATCTCTTGGTTATCAAATCTGAACACAGACTTATTTCTATCACTTAATAGGTTGTATTCATTTTATAGAATGCATATTTGCCACGGCTTCTATCTTGGGAAATAAAAAATTCTGACTAAATGATATCATTCAAAATTGTCTATAATATAATACCTACTCTTTTATTAATAAAGTATTTAGCACAGTACTTGATTCATTGAAAGCATTTAATAAGATTAACTATTATTTTAATATTATCAAGTAGTTATAATTGGTCATTCAACAGCAGTGTAAGTTAAATATCAAAATATTAAAAGTATTTAAATACTTATTTTCACCCCAAAAGTGATTGAACTATTTTTTATTTTAAGTGTGTATCCTCCACTTTTAATATTCAGTGGTATAGAGCACACTTCAAAATGACCTTTAGTTCATAGCAGCCGGACAAGAAAAGCACATCACGTCCCTGACCTGCCTGTGGTATAAAGTGCATCCAAATTACATTCTGATTAAAATTTATTCTGTTCTCAGAATTAAAAAAAATGTTCAATTTTTTTTTTTTTTTTTACTTCTGAAAGATGTTTGAAAGCCCTTGTATTGGAAAAACTTCTTTCTAATTTCTAACAATATTTCCTGCTAAACCTGAAAACTTTCCTTTTCTGAAAATTAAATTCACTGATTCTTCACAATTCTTAAAATACATGTTTACATACTTGAAAATATCCCAAGTTCTGCATGTTCCTTTTAAGTCATAAAAAAGATTAGACATTCCATTTATTAGATTGGGGACAAGGTTGTTGCATTGCTTCACCTGTGACTACAGGTATAGAATTTTAAAACTAATGGCATTTTTTGCATTTTTGATGTGTTTAGGGGAAAACAGCTCTCTGGGAGTGTAACACAAGATGCACATTTTTGACAGAAAGGATGAAATGAAGAAGTAAATGAGAAAAACTGTGTGAGTTAGTTAAAAATAGAAAGAAGGAAAATTGTATAATAATTGTTATTATCTTTAACATTTTAGAATATTTAGGAGGAAAATGAGTATGATTTTTCACTTGATGTTAAAAAATTAAGCTGGAACTGAAATACTGTATACTGAATGGGAAAAAGTATAATAACTTATTATAAACATTATTTAAGTTATTTAAGGGACAGATATGACCCAATTCTCATATGTCATTGGTGAGTAGACAAAGAAATTAAATGACAATGATGGGAATGAATAGAGATTATGAGTTCCTTTGTTTTCTTATCTCCTTTATCCAATTACATTTGTCCTTACCCTATTGCACAAAAGCCACAAATATTTCAGTAATTTTGTCTAACAGACCTCAATAGACACTGTTCCTCGCCATCAGTTTTACCTAGTGCGTGCCTCCTGTGATTAAAAGCTCTTCTTGTGTTCATTTGTTTTCCTACCTCTGTTTTCAGTTTTGCTCTGCCTGAGGCGGAAAACTCAGTATTAACTAGTTACAGTATAAAGTGAGATGCTTTCCTAGTGCAGTTGTTTCATGTACATAGTTTTTATGTGTAAATCACATACCATACAGAGTGTGGCAAGAGTAGGTTTACAGTTGTCAGTATGAAACAGTTCATTCTTGTATTATTTATTAATTATTGTATAATTTTTCACATGAATAACTGTATACCTATTTTTGCCTCACCCTGTACACATGATATGTGTAAATATATAAATTACATGGATGTATGCATTTTGTTACATCTTTTAATATAATTAAAATAATCAAAATGAATAATTTTCTGAAAAATAATATTCCAAAATTACTACAGAATTTCATATATTTAAATTATCATTTTATTACAACTTCATGGTTAAGACAAAGGTATGATGAATACCTATTAGAAGAGTGTATTCTTTTGAATTTAATAAAATTGTAGGAAAAATTTATTTGGTATATGAGTTATTATATATTTTTGTGTATATATTTAATATATGTATATACATTTTTTTCTTATGTACTTTAAAGGGTCACATAATAACATCCTGTGATTCCTGCGGAGTTGTAAAACTATGGGACTTTCGGGAACTCTTACCAATTGTGTCCTTTGATGTAGGTCCAAGTCCTGTCAATGAGGTGAACTTTGATCCATCAGGTAGGATTTTGTTTAATATTTGTGACCAGTCTGACAAGTTAAATATTTGTTCTTACATTATTTTCCGTTTCCACTTTAGTTTGTAAATTTCTGTTCCTACTACTACATTACAACATACTATATTACATTTCTTTGTATTTTGTATCCAGTGTCAATTATGAATGCATTATATTTGTTATGTATGTAAAGGAAGAATAATAGAGGGGGTAAGTGTGTGTTAATGTATACTGCACAAGTTGTTAGCAGCATCATGCAAAACCTTGCAGCCTGTATCCCTTAGAATCACCGTCCAAGGTAAGTGAACTGGCTTTTCTGGAGGCAAAATGAATGAGAGCAAAGAAGAACAAAATTTTGGCAAAGTAAAATGATAACATTTTTAATGGAATATTTGGTTTTACAAAAATTTAACAAATGACTCTACATTTTCTAGATTTTATAATTTATTTGAAATATATTCTTATTGTTACAGTTATATGCTCTACATTCTTTCATATTATTTGACTGTGTTTAGCATTTTTGTGAAATAATATACACATCAATCTGATAAAATAGTTTATCCTTGCTGATGGTTAATAGTATCACAGCTGATATTAACAATCATACAATGGTTTCAATTGTCTGTTTAGATGGTTAAAATTACAGTTAAATCTTTATTTTTATTGATAGCTCATTCAAAGTAAAAAGTGTGTATCTATTATTAGATAATATAACTTTCCTTTGCAAGTGTGATACCAGTTTTAAACTTGAAGTTTTGAAAATTTAAAAAAAAATTTGATAATAATTTGTGATAGATAGATATTGTATAAAGAGCTACTTTAGATGAAGAAATTAAGATAATATATCTATAATGCTATATTTTAGAATAGTTCATATTAATTCTGAAGTCCAGATTTTGTAGTGATTATAGTAACATAAGAAAATTAATTGTACAGTTTCATGATATTGCCATCACATAACTGAAATTCAGAACACAATAAACTTGCCTGCTTAAAAAGACTAAGTTATGTTGCTATTACAGATTAGTATATGAACTACCCTGACAACAATGGCTTCTTTACAATTTTTTTTGGTAATGTTTTTTGACGTTAAAACATTTATGACCAATTAAAATTTAAAGTTAATTTTTAAAATTCTGTACAGAATAAAAAAATCTCAACTATGAGAATTTTGTTTTTTATTATTTTTATTTTGTTTTGCTAATTTTGTTTCACAAAATTTTAATACTGTATAATGGGAATAGTTATGCAGATTAATAACACTGAACAGGAACTATGTGAAATTATAGAATAGTGTTAGTAAATTTAACATAATTATTTTCTTAAAATATGCTCCCTGGAAGACAAATAGTTACAATGATTTTTTTATTGAATTTATTGGAGTGACATTGGTTCAGAAAACCATAAAGGTTTCAAGTGTACAACTGAACAAAACATCATCTATACACTGCATCATGAACCCATCATGATAATATATATATCATCAACCCCCCAAACACCTCCTCTCCGACAGCTGTCAGCCTGTTTCATGTATCCATGCCTCTGTTTTTAGTTTGTTCATCAGTTTATTGAGTTCTTTAGATTCTACATGTAAGTGAAATCATATGGTATTGGTCTTTTTCTGACTGGCTTCTTTCACTTACCAAAATAATCTCCATGTACATCCATGATGTTACAGAAGGTAGGATTTTCTTCCTTTTTATGGCTAAGTAGTATTTCTGTGTGTAAATGTACTACAGCTTTTTTATCCACTCATCTACTGATGAGCACTTGGATTGTTTACAGATCTTGGCTGTTATATATAGTGCTGCAGTGAACATAGAGGTGCATCTATTCTTTGAATTGGTATGTCAGGTTTCTTCATTTATATTCCCAGAAATGGGATTGCTGGGTCGAAAGAGGGTTCTATTTTTAATTCTTTGAGGAAACTCCATACTGTTTTCCACAGTGGCTGTACTAGTCTGCATTCCTACCAATAGTGCATGAGAGTGTCCTTTTCTCCACATCCTTGCCAATCCTTGTTGTAGTGTAATTTATTGATGATAACCATTCTGACAGGCATGAGGTAATATCTCATTGAGGTTTAAATTTGCATCACTGATGATTAGTGATGTTGAGCATTTTTTTATGTGTCTGTTGTTCATTAGTATGTTCTTTTTGGAAAAGTATCTATTTATGTCCTTTGCCTGTTTCTTAATTGGGTTGTTTGTCTTTTTGGTGTTGAACTATGTAAATTATGTATATATTTTGGAAATTAACTCCTATCAGATGTATCACTGGCAAATATGTTCTTCCATTAAGTGGGTTCCATTTTTATTTTGTTGATGATTTCTTTTGCTATACAAAAGCTTTTAGTTTGACATAGTCCCACCTAGTTATTTTTTTCCTTTGTTTCCCTTGCCTGAGGAGATATATTGGCAAAAATATTGCTCTGAGAAATGTCTGGAATTTTACTGCCTAAGTTTTCTTCTAGGATTTTTATTGTTTCATGATTGAAAAGTCTTTAATGCATTTTGAGTTTATTCTTGTGTACAGTGTAAATTGGTGGTCTGGTTCTGTGGAGAATAAAAAATCCCAACTATAAAAACCCCACTTTAAAATGTAACAACCTATTAATATTTCAATTTATGCTTTGTGATGTACAAAATTAGCATCGACATCATAGTGTTAAAGAAGTTTTAATTTGGTTTTCATAAGCATTTTCACATCCTTAAGTCCATTTTTATCTTGAGCTACCATGTAAGTATTTATGTTCTTGAATTTTAAACTATGAAATTTCAAAACTTCTGGCTATTCTCTCTAATAATATAAGTTAAAGGTGTTATGAAATGTTGTACAACTAATACTAGATATATATCTACTGTCGTTATTTAATATGTTGCCACTTGCTTTTTACTGTCTGTCATACAGCTTGAAATTTCTTTCCTGTGCTTAGTCAGGCAAACCTGACTTCCCAAAAAATGTAGTACCTATTTTATTATTATACAAGGCAATATCATCTTAAAGTCCCTGGTACAACAAGCCTATTTTTTTCTCCATTACTGTTATAATCTTGATAATTTACTAATATTAAAGTGAAAGCATCAAGAGAAGAACAATAAGAAACACAAAAGGCAAAGAATTGTAAACTAGGAGCCCTGTTAATGAAACCACTTGATCAATTTGAAGGCATGTAATATCAACCTGACCTTCCCATCCCTTTGATCATTTCTTTAAGAAACATCTATAATTAATTTTAATTCTGTCTGTTTGAGAAATTAATGTCATACACTTTTTTATCATTTAATAATGAGAAATTTGTGCTTCTGTAGAAAAGTCATTTAGATGAAGAATCATTTTAAAAAGTTGAAATATATCAGAAATTGAAGGATGGAGGGAAAGCAAAAACAAGGTCTAATGAGGGCGTGAACAGAGGACAGGAAAATCACAAAGTCAAACACCAGAAATTATGTTCATCTTAACAAAGTAAAGAAGTACAAGTCAAAGAAAAACAAAGTCACAATAAAGATATGGATGCATAGATTTCTTCAAATCTGCATTTATTCAGGAAAAGATTCTTTAAAAAAAAGTATAAAATTATATCATGAAAATATCTGAACTATGAGGATTAAATCAAATCTGACCTTATTAGCTCTAAAGGCACATTTATTTGACATACTTTTATTTATTCCCAGTAACAATACAAGCATGTAAGATAGTTATTCTTTTTAATCTTTTTTCAATCATTAAAAATTATTTTTGAAATATATATTGGTACTGTTGACAATAATTAACAATTATTTGAGGGTTCACATTAGTTAAGTTGTACCAACTTATGTATTCAGGTTGAAATTCTGTGACAAAATCAAACTGTGCTTTTATGTACACCTAAGACACTATTTGTCCCAACTTGACTATTGTGAGATAGGCTCTGGTCTGCTGCCTCAGCTGTATCTTTGACCTGAGGAAAAGTCATTGAAAACATACATGTAATGTCATCATAATATCGTAAATGAGTAAACATTAAAGAAACAAGGGTCAAACCTTGTTTTTATTTAATATTAAAAATAACTAAAATGGTTAAGTAAGAAGTAAAGTTGTATATAATATCTCATATACAATATAATTAAAATCAAGATTTAAAGGTGTATGCATCACCATCAAGAGTTTAGCTTTTCTGTTGCTATAACAAATCTTCTCACACATTTAGAAGTGCAGTTGCATGTGGCATAACATTATTTACATAACGTTTTATTTGCAAATACATTGCTTGTGACAGATTATTGGTATTTGCGGGCATATACATATATTAGTTTATATTTATAACTCATGTATTTGCAAAAGGATACAGATTTCTTTCTCATTCAACAGAGAGCCTCCTGATGATATAATGCTACACATTTCCGCAAATATTCACTATCTAAATAATATCTCTCACTTGGCATACTCAAAGGCCATATGTTTTTATCATTCAACAATTTATTACAATTTCAGAAAATGTTAAATTGAATTCTGTGAAGTAATAAAAATGAACTGAAAGAATTTATACTTACATTTCCACACTTCTCACTTCTTCATGTTTATGTAGTTTAGAAAGACATGCCTGCCTTTCTCTTCTTTGTCCAAAGGTAATTCCAGTGCATTTGTAAAGCCACATTCCTAGATGGTGCAGAAGCTGAAGTTTGAGCCAGATGAGGACTTGCCCACAGAACACTTATCAGTGTCAAATCATCAAAATGGTCAAGGTTCTCCATCCTTTGGAGAAAAAAATAAATATTCTCCACAAATGGAACCACAATAAGATTGTTAATATGGGAGGGTAAGCAGGGGAATGATCGATCCCATTGGAAAATATGAAAAGTATAAAATCCCTCCAAAGATTTTAAAATATAACAAGATATCCCCAAAATCTTTGGTTCAAATTGGATTTATCAGTCTTTGTTAGTTATGGCTACAGTACATTGTTTTGTATTTAAAAGGCAGGTTGTAGGTAATTCTTCCTGATGGGAGCAGTGGAGTATAGTGGGGAGAGCTCTCATGTAGAAGTTAGAGAAGCCCTGGCTTTGGATTTTATCTCCAATACTTACTAGCTGAATGGTCTTGGTGATATTTCTAAGTGTTCCTGAGCCTCAGTTCCTCGTATGTGAAATCATAAAAACCTATCAGGACTTCTACTTCCAAAACAAAGTACGGTAGTAGGGACCAGATTTACCCTACTACCTGAAACAACTAGCAGAAAATCAGACAAAATATATGAAACTGTTACTGAAATAGGCTGGGGTTTTTGTTGTTTATCACCTTTTTATTTTTTCCAATTTCATGAGCAACAGCCACTGAATAGGTTAATTAATAATTAAATAAAATTATTTAATTCAAATTTCAGCAACTTGAAAAGGCAGGGAACTCTTGTCCAAAAGAACTACCTTAACAGTCTTGGCTTACTAGCCAGTTTATGCATCTTTTAGAAAGTTAGTCATTTATTATAAAGCATGCAGTCAGTCATGGAACAGTGTGTGAGAGGCAGGAGTCCAGAATGCAGGGATGCCTCTCCGGAATGTCCTCCTGACACTGAAACAGGTCTTTTTGGTGTCTTTGATATTACTCCTGAATGGCTGTGGTCTGGCGCCTCTGGGAACTTTCTGCAAGAGAACTCCCTGTATTTCTAATGCAACAAAGTAAAAGTTAAGATTTGTAAACTAAGCTCCTAATAAATCTATAGGCCTTAATTTTTCACAAAAAATCCTGTGGCTAGACTTTTATAAACAACTATTATGATTTAGACTCCCCTGATTGTCAGGTCCCTCCCGAATGTAAGCTTTCCCCAACATTATGCAAAAGTAAACTTTCTGCTGCATTTAAAAGTAAAGGTCAAGAAACCATTAAGAGAGAATAGCAAAGAGAATAATTATTTCCTAACTCTTACATATCTCCTATTCCAAACAACTAAAAAGCTACTATTTCTCTAAAGCCAAATTTCTCATTTTTGGGCTCCCCTATGAAAACTAGTTTTTCAGACATCAAATGTTGGGCAATAAAAGACAGCAATACCTAAGAGAAAGGAAGTCAATAAGATGAACCCTATCTCAGCCCCAGAATACTACTTGGAGAAGGTTTCTAGAGCACAACTCAGGATGAATGAAAACCAAAGGGAAACTGAGCAGTCTCCCAAAATTGAGCAGACAGAATGGGCAATCCAGGGCAGCCAGTCAGCTAGAGTTTGCAGTACAGACTACAGGACAGGAGAGCGGCACACAGAGAAAGGCTCTGGAAATTTGCAGAAGATCCACTCCAAAATTAGCTGAATAGAAATCAGTATCTGACACGTAAGGCCAGGGAATAATCTGTCTGAAGAGTTAAAAGGAAAATTCCCCACCAACTGGAGTGAAAAAATTGTGCAATTAGAGAGGACAGTAAATAGAACAAAGGTTGCTAAACCACTGCCCATGGGCCCTACTACCTGAAACAACTAGCAGAAAAACAGACAAAATATATAAAACTGTTCAGATACAGTTTTAATGGAACACAGCTAAACCCACTCCTTTACATATTGTCAAAGGCTGTTTTCACACCACAGCAGCAGAATGGACTATTTGCAACAGAGATCATATGGCTTGTGAAGCTTAAAGTATTTAATATCTGACTCTTTACAGGAAAAAAAAATTGCTGAATTAAGGTATGCAGAAGGGTATTATCTCAATAGTGTGACAACCTCAGTCCACACTCAGAATCTTGTCCCCTCACTAATGTCTATTTAACCATCTAAATTAGCTCATGTAAAAACCTATTAATCTGTACTCCCACTCAGTAGGATTGTGAGTTTGTCCCCTTTTCACAGATGAGAAAACTGAGACAAAAGTTAACAAGTCTAATGACACCTTGCCGATCTAACGTAATGTCAAAATACAAAGCCAGGGCATCTAATTCCAGAGACTAGATTTTAAACCTTATGTTATTCTGCCTCTTATTTTTCTAATAATATTCAGTTTCATATTGATATATGATCTGTTAGAAGAAATGATCCATTTTCTATAAATATTGAAATAGCCCCATTAATGACCACTTGACAATGTTTGACTCAAAGCTGACTAAGACACAGAATCCCATCACTAGTTGCCCATTTATTGTCTCTGGAAGAAGAAAGAAAGAGAGGATAGCCCTACTATATTCTGCCACGTTTTCAATGTGCCTTGTGCACAAAGGGGCATCCTCGGTGCCTGTATGTTCTTGATGGGATCTGGAACTCCAAGCCTACACCCTCAATATAAATACCCATTAGAGTAATCAGGGCTGGATTATGGGAGCACCTGCATGGCCCCTCCTTCTGCCATTTATTTTAAGTCCCTGCCTTATTAGGAACCAAAATAAGAATAGAAGCAAGATAAAACCTAACCTCTTTTATCATCTAAGGCATACGGCAGAACCGATCTAAGTCGCCCCTCCTAAAAGCAAGCCATTTCCATTGCATCACTTTCCAGAGAAAGAACGCCACTAGGAGATAAGATAAAATATACGTGAGGAAAGGTGACCAGATGACCCTGGTCAGTTCTATACAATCCCATTATTTATTCCCTTTTTGAGTTGTTCTGTTGTATATGCAAAACCATTTTTTTCTTGAGTAGAATATGGGCCTGATACTGGAGAAAGGAATGGGAGGAACTAAAAGAAATCAAGTTATATATCTCCCTTGTGGACCTGTGTCTATGCCTAAAATCTGAAATGAAGTATATTATACTCTCGGAATGGGGCAAGGTACTTTTTCTTTTAATCATCACAGAACTATTAGTTTGGTTCCATTTCTCCCATTCTAAAGAACTTTGAGAGCTCTAATATCATATGCATATTAATAAATATATATATATTTGTACAATTCTGTGAAATCCTGACTTACATTTTATTTCATCTGTAGCTCTAGAAGACTATAAAAATATATCTTTTGGAGATTCATAATGACTGTGTTATATTTTATCTCTTAAAGAAATAAACTATATATTTTTGCTATCCCATTAGAAGTAATTGTATTTATCTGATGGCAAGTATGAAAAATAACATTCTACTAATAGTGGAAACACCTGGAAAACTTTAACTGAAGGCATGTTGACCAAAGATATATTAATTCAGAGAAAATCATAGTTGTACAAAGTGTTATGGCTATAAACCAGGCTTGATTGTCTATTGTTTATTCTGATTGGTTAATGGCAATGCAATATTGGTTGTTAAGTATTCAGACTATTATCCCAATAAGGAATCATCAATTTTGAGTACTGAAATGTATTTGTATTGCATAAATTATGACAAATTAATACTATATAAATAAAAATTAGTGACCTTCAGAATTAGTAGAATGTATACATGTAACAAAGTCTTGTTCCTTTTAGATATTATTTGAAAGGTTTTCTACTAAAACTAATGGCAACATCGTTGTACAAGCTAGGAAGCCTCCTTTTGGAATTGTCTTTACAGTTTTAGGAATAATTATTAATATTCCCCAATACTCACAAATAATCTTATCTGAGTCTGAATTGAATTTGTAGAGACATCTATAAATTATTCACTCTCATGAATCAGCAAAGGACATTTGAGTCAGTCACAAAGTGAGGCTCCAAAGAAAAAAGATTGTTGTTCATTTATGATATGTAACATGACATTGAGAAGGACACTTTATCTCTGTTGACCTCAACTTTATCATCTCTAAAATAAGAGATTTGAATTAGGTGACTTCATCAATTGGGTTTATAACCCAAATTAAACATTGTATTTTCCTATGTCCATTAGGACATGGTATCCTGAGACAAAAATAATATTCAAAAATAAAACTTAAATGCTTTTTATACTATTTAAAACTTGAAAATAAAATTCCAAAATGTAAGTAAAACATTTTACTTTTTCTTGATCCAAAGGGGAAATCTCATTTATTATAAAAAATCAATATTATTTAAAAATCGAGTCTCAAATTTAAATGACAGCAGTATTGCTCAGTAATACAAAACTTTTATTCTTGTATATCTGGCAAATAATTCTGTTTTACTTTCAACAGGAGTTTTGATTTAAATAGAAACCATGAGTTGTAACATTTTAATCAATTAATGACTTGATCAAACTCTTCTTATAAGACTATATGAGATAGTAAGAATCTAACCCATTCTGGTTAAATCAGAGCAGAAAATAAGTGAATAATTGTACAAATTACAGTATTATGCAGGTGCAATCCACTACTATAACTGCAGTTAACCTGGGTGATACAAAGAAGTCATATTTATGTTTTTAATTCCTCAATTTTGTGTGGTATATTTTAAACAAGTGTAATTTTATTTTGTTGCTTAGCTCTTTATTGTAGTTGTACTGCATAGAATTATATTCATAACCTGACCTGTGGCGGCGCAGTGGATAAAGGGTTGACCTGAAATCCTGAGGTTGCTGATTCGAAACCCTGGACTTGCAACTAGTCATGGCACATACGACAAGCAATCAATGAATAGCTAAAGTGAAGCAACTATGAGTTGACACTTCTCATTACTGCACCCTGTAAGATCAATAAATAAAATCTTTAAAAAAAAGAACTATATTCATAACAGTGTAGGCATAGAGGAGCAAAAGGTTCTTGTAAATATTTCATATATAAATAAAATATCTCCTTGGAAGTCCATTACAGAGTTTATATTCATAATATTATATGAACAATTTAAGTCTAGAAAATGTCCAAATAGTAACAAATTCTAAATTAATGCCACCATATTTAATAAAGATTTATTTTATAGTATTAATGTAGCAAATATCTTGCAAATGTATTTTCAGTACTTGTATGCATATTGTTATATGTTTTTCAATGCATTAAAAAATTCAAAAAGATTTGTATCTATATGACAAGTGAGAGAAATAAGTTGCATGACTAGCTATATTGTAATATCATTTAGGCAATGATATATCCCAAAGCATAAAATTAGCCATACCTGTATATTTACAGATATAATAAAAAGTACATGTATATGGCCTGACCTGTGGTGGCGCAGTGGATAAAGCGTCGACCTGGGAACACTGAGGTCGCCAGTTCAAAACCCTGCACTGGTCTGGTCAAGGCACATATGGGAGTTGAGCTTCCAGCTCCTCCCCACTTTCTCTCTTTCTCTCTTTCTTTCTCTCTCTCTCTCTCACACTGTGTCTCCTCTCTAAAATAAATAAAATTTAAAAAAAGAATTTAAAAAAGTACATGTATATGTTAGCATAGCTCATTTTGAAGTATGATAAATGACATTTTTATGCATATGTTAATCAAGAAAATGCATTTGTTTAAAGAAATGAGACAAAATCAGACCTTTGAGTTATTCTAAGGTACATAAAGTTGCGGTATTAAGAGTAATGTATTATTTTAACCTAATAGCATATAATAGTTTATTCTATTTAAAGTTAATATGGTTAAAATTTGCAGTCCACACATACTTCATAGCCCAAAATCAAGTAGCCCAAGCATTTGTCTTCATTTTCATAGACTGTATATACAAAATTAAAAAGATTATCATCCTTAATCTGTCAAGCTGATACTTTTTAATAGGATAATCCTTTAAGGGAAATTGCAGTTCAACAGATGTGCAAATCAGCCCAGAACAAATAGCACAGCGTGGTTGGAGACGAAGCCTGCACAGTTGGTACTTGTGATAACTTGCAGTTATACTTCTCTAAAATTAAATTGCAAACAATATTCAAATATGATTTACTCAAATATGATTGAGCTCAGGAATATCTTCTCACACTGGTAATATAAGAGTATAAATAAAAAATGTTTTAAGTCATCTACATAAAACATCCCTTACTATGCACTTCTCTACCAAAAGAGAGAAAACTTGAGAGAAGAAATAGTGTGGTATTAGAATTATGAAAATCAATACCCTGTAAATATTTTAAAACAATGAGTTTGACAAACATCTCTGAATAATATGCATTTCAAGCATGCCTTCTATTCAATAATTTTATCATTCTCTCTTTTATTTTTGTTGATCTAATAGTGGAAATTGTGTGAATTCAGTTGACAAGTATTTAGTGTAAGGATGCTATCTTCCAGGTATTGTTCTAACTCTTGGATTTAGTGATGTAGAGGTAAGTAAAATTTTTATTTACAAAGCAAATTGAAGCAATAGACAAGAGTCTTCAGGTAATAACTGGGAAAACTATAAAGTTAAACTGTTCCTCATGTAATATTCTCTCTGTACTATCAGAGCGTGATTTGTAAAGAGTCCTTTTAGCTGCATAAGGATCAGGACAAAATAAATGGCACTACTATGTTAACTACATAATTTAGCCATGTCTGTTCTCACAAACTCAGTTTAATTTGAGGTTTTGATTACTCTCCTTTATTCTATTATCCTCTCACTATGCCTGTTATAATGTTTGATTTGGTTCTTTATCTATGTTGCATTAGGAACCATTCACCCCTATCAAAATTTAGTTGTAACAATGATGTTTCTGCTTCTTTTTCCTTCCTTTACTTCTTTCTTCTTCCTCCTCCTCCTTGCACTTAGCTCCCTTCTCCTCACCTTATTCTCTCCCTTCTACTTTTTCTTCTATTAGACAAAGAGCTGAGTTAATCATACTTCTAATCATATAAAATTAGAGACAATGATTATCAGATTTTACTGTTTTTCTTCTTTTATATCCCACCCCCACACTCATCACATTCATTTCCTCTCAACCTCCATGGGCGTTTTTAAATATCTTTGTTCTTTATTTGTTCATTTATTTGCCATAGTTGACATTCAGTTTGTTTTGTGACTGTTAAACTAGGTCATAGTTCTAGATTTGTTATCTCCATTCTTCTGCCTACATCCAAAACATTCTATACATTTTTTCCTCCTGCAGTTATAATCTTGATTAAACATTGCTACTTATAAGAAAACCTTGACCCCACTTTGAAGTTTAGAGCAGCCAATTGATGGCAATATAATGACTACTGTGTTGGCAGTAGTACTCAATAGTCCCATCATATCTCAGTCAACCAGGTTAAAGTATAAAAATAATTCAAAGGAGCAAGATGGCGATGGAGTACGCGGACGTACCAACTTCCAACTCCCAGAACCAAAGTGGATTATAAGTCAATTTTAAGAAACATCATCTGGATAAACCAACTTTGAACTAAACTAAGTGGACTCTTCAACCAAGGAACACAGAAGAAGCCACACTGAGACTGGTAGGAATAGCAAAAACATGAAGAGGGCTGCCAAGCTCTTCAGAGCAAACGGTAGCCCGGAGAGACCCAAATGGCGGGAGGAGAGTTTGGCGGAGAGGGAGGGACCTGGGTCCCAGGAACAAAGCCCCAGTCTGCAGTCGCAGAGCCTAGAAGAGGCATTTGGACAGTATTGAGCTGTGAAACAAGTGAGGATACTGTTTGTGAGAAAGAGACAGTTTTCTCAGACCTAAGATTCTTTCTAAAGGGACAGCGCAGTAAACCTCTCTCACAACCACTCACCCGGGGCTCCGGGGAGTGGGGACAGAGGAGAGGACCAGAGCAGCAGGAAGAGAGTGTGGACTGAAGGCATAGGGACAAACACTCTGAGGGAAGCCACCTTAACCCCGGGATTAAGTCACTTCCCTAATCAAAAACGAATATTTCCCCTAGAACTAGCAATACCAGCAAAGGGAGAGAGGACACCAGCCAAACAAGTTCTCTCGAGGCACTTAGAGAAGAGCTGCTTAGATGGAGGGAGCTCCCAGGCCTACAGTATGGAGACTTAGGGTACTTCCTACTCTGCTGAGGGTTGCTGGAGGGATGGTGGCGGCAGGACGCTGAAACGCAGTTCTGTCGGTGGGGTCGGAGGCCCAGCTGGTGTGAGCTCGGTCTAGCCCAGCAGAGGCGGAGGGGACGTGCAAGAGCAGTCTGGCAGCTGTGGGCCCGCCTGTAACCCCACCTGCGGGGGAAAAGCGGGAGGCCAGGAATGGACAAAGATCTGCTCTGCAAACCTGCACAAGCCAGCCCTGACCGCGGGGATGAGGCTAGGACCAGGGACAGGCAGAGGCTCACAGCTGAGCTAACACCAGCAGCCCCGCCCAGCCAGAGAAACTGCGGCTGCCACTGCGTGCGCAAGTTGGCTCTGAACGTATGGGCGGGGTAGAGCCTGGGAGGAGCGGAAGTTTGCAGCGGAGCACACGCCAGCAGCCATGCCAGGCCCAATAAACCTTGGTTTGCGACCCTGGCAGGAGGGCCCTGGCCCGGAGGGTGGTGCTAAAGCTCCAGACGGGCAAAGGCTCACAGCTGAGAGCACAACAGAAGCCCCGTCCATCCTGCGAAATTGTGGCGAGCCGGCTCTGACCGTGGGTGCTGGGCAGAAGCCCGGAAACAGGCTGGGTCTGCAGCTGAGCAAAGGTGCTCACCTCTACCCTTGGTGCTGAGGCTTGTTGCTTCAGTGACAGCCTCTCCCAGAGAGGAGAGGCGGAAATCACAGCAACAGCCGCAGTGGACTGGCGCTGGCAACGCCCATACCCAACCGCCTGAGGCAGCGGCAGAGGAGGTGGCAGGCCTGCAGACAGACCACACCTAGAGAACACAAAGGCAACACCTACTGGACTCCAGTGGCCACAACTTGCTTATACACAGACAAAATGGGCAGGCAGAGGAATTCAAACCAAATGAATCTAGAGAAATCCCTAGAAAGGACCTGAGTGAACCAGATATAACCAAATTACCAGACACAGAATTTAGAGTAATGATAGTTAGGATGTTCAAAGAAATTAGAGCAACAATGGATAGTCACTATGAACACCTAAATAAAGAGATAACAAGTATAAAAAACAAAATTGAAATAATAAAATAGAATCAGACAGAAATGACAAATGCAGTATCAGAACTAAAGACCACAATGGAAGGAATTAAAAGCAGGATGAATCACGCTGAGGATTGAATCAGCGAGTTAGAGGACACAATTACAAAGGCACAGAAGCAGAACAGAAAAAAGAAAGAAAATAAAAAAATGTGAGGAAACTCTAAGGAAACTCTGTGACAACTTGAAGAGAAACAACATTCGCATCATAGGGATTCCTGAAGAAGAGGAGAGAGGACAGGAAATGGAAACTTTGTTCAATCAAGTCATAGCAGAAAACTTCCCTAAATTAAGGCTGGGAAACACTCTACACGTTCAAGAAGCACACAGAACTCCATTAAAGAGAAACCCAAAAAGATCTACACCAAGACACATCATAGTTAAAATACCAAAGCAAATGGATAAAGAGAAAATTTTAAAAGCTGCTAGAGAAAAAAGGTTATCACCTACAAAGGAGCCCCATAAGGATGACATCTGACTTCTCAACAGAAACACTTGAGGCCAGAAGGGAATGGTAAGATATATTTAAAGTAATGCAGAACAAGAACCTACAGCCAAGACTACTCTATCAAGCAAGGCTAACATTTAAAATTGAAGGAGAAATAAAGAGCTTCCCAGACAAAGAAAGCCTCAAGAAATTCATTAAAACCAAACCAATTCTGCAACAGATACTAAGGAGCCTGTTGTGAACAGTTCAAAGGGAGGAAAGAATAGAGCAAAAGAAGAATACAGCTTTACAGAATAAAATAGCAATAAACAACTACATATCAATAATAACCTTAAATGTAAATGGATTAAATGATCCAATCAAAAGATATAGGGTAGCTGTGTGGATAAGAAACAGGACCCATACATATGCTGTCTACAAGAGACACACCTTAAAACAAAAGATGCACATAGACTGAAGGTATAAGGATGGAAAAAAATATTTCATGCAAATGGAAATGAAAGAAAAGCCGGGGTAGCATTACTTATATCTGACAAAATGGACATTAAAACAAAGGCTGTAGTAAGAGATAAAGAAGGACACTACATAATGATAAAGGGAACAATTCAACAGGAAGATATAACTATTATAAATATCTACACATCAAATATAGGAGCCCCGACATACATAAAGCAGATTTTGATGGATATAAAGGGTGAGATTAACAGCAATACTATCAAAGTAGGGGATTTCAATACCCCACTAACAACACTGGATAGCTCCTGAAGAAAGAAAATTAATAAAGAAATAGCAGATTTAAAGGATACACTAGATCAACTCGATTTAATAGATATCTTCAGAACTTTTCACCGTAAAGCAGTAGAATATACATTCTTCTCAAGTGCTCATGGTACATTTTCTAGGATAGACCACATGTTAGGACACAAAAATGGTCTCAATAAATTTAAGAAGATTGAAATCATATCAAGCACTTTCTCTGATTACAATGCCATGAAACTAGAAATTAACCACAAAAGAAAAACTGAAAAATACTCAAACACTTAAATAGCATGTTATTAAATAATGAATGAATTAACAATGAGATCAAAGAAGAAATAAAAAGTTTCTAGAAACCAATGATAATGAGCATACATCAACTCAAAATTTATGGGATACAGAAAAAGCAGTACTGAGACGGAAGTTCATTGCACTACAGGCATTCCAAAAGAAGCTAGAAATACTCAAATAAAGAACCTGACCCTTTATCTAAAAGAACTAGAAAAACAACAGCAAATAAAACCCAAGACAAGTAGAAGGAAGTAAATAATAAAGATCAGAGCAGATAAATGACATAGAGGCTAAGGAAACAATACAGAGGATCAATGAAACCAGGAGCTGGTTCTTTAAAAAGGTAAACAAGATCTATGAACCTTTAACTAGAGTCACCAAGAAAAAAAGAGAGAGGACCCAAATAAATAAAATTAGAAATGACAGAGGAGAAATAACAACTGACACAACAGAAATACATAGCATTGTAAGAAAATACTATGATGAACTCTATGCCAAAAAATTAAACAACCTAGGTTAAATGGACAAATTTCTTGAATCACATTATCTTCCAAAAATCAATCTGGAAGAATCAGAACACCTAAACAGACCAATTACAAAAAATGAGATCGAAAGTTATCAAAAACCTCCCCCAAAAGAAAAGTCCTGGACTGGATGGCTTCACAAGTTACTTCTACCAAAAACTCAAAGAAGAACTAACTCCTATCCTCCTCAAGCTATTTCAAAAAATTCAAGAGGAAGGAAGACTTCCAAACTTCTTTTATGAGGCAAGCATAATTCTGATCCCGAAACTGGGCAAAGACAACACAAAGAAAGAAAATTATAGGCCTATATTCCTGATGAATTTAGCTGCTAAAATTCTCAACATAATATTAGCCTACCGGATTCAGCAATAATAAAAAAGTTCATACACCTTGATCAAGTGGGATTTATTCTAGAGGGGCAAGGCTGGTTCAATATTGCAAATCAATCCATGTGATTCATCACATAAACAAAAGGAAGGACAAAAATCACATGATAATTTCAAGAGATGCAGAAAAGGCATTTGATAAAATCTAGCACCCATTCATGCTCAAAACTCTCAGTAAAGTGGGAATACAGGGAACATTCCTTAACATGATAAAGGCCATCTACGACAAACCCACAACAAACATCATACTAAATGGAGAAAAATTAAAAGCAATCCCCTTAAGATCAGGAACCAGGCAGGGGTGCCCACTTTCACCACTTATTCAACATAGTTCTGGAAGTCCTAGCTACAGCAATCAGACAAGAAGAAGAAGTAAAAGGCATCCAAATTGGAAAAGAAGAAGTAATACTGTCATTATTTGCAGATGATATGATATTATATATAGAAAACCCTAAAGTCTCAGTCAAAACACTACTGGACCTGAGAAATGAATTCAGCAAGGTGGCAGGATATAAAATTAATACTCAGAAATCAGAGGCATTTCTATATACCAACAATAAACTGTCAGCAAAAGAAATTAAGGAAACAATCCCCTTTACTATTGTAGCCAAAAAAATAAAGTACCTAGGAGTAAATTTAACCAAGGAGGTTAAGGACTTGTACTCGAAAAATTATAAAACATTGATAAAAAAAGTCAAGGAAGATACAAACAAGTGGAATCATATACTGTGCTCATGGCTAGGAAGAATAAACATCATTAAAATGTCTATATTACCCAAAGCAATTTATAAATTCAATGCAATATCAATTAAAATACCGTGCCTGACCTGTGGTGGCGCAGTGGATAAAGCATCGACCTGGGAACACTGAGGTCGCCAGTTCAAAACCTTGCGCAGGTCTAGTCAAAGCACATATGGGAGTTGATGCTTCCAGCTCCTCCCTCCTTTCTCTTTTCTCTTCCTCTCTCTCTCACTCTGTGTCTCCTCTCTAAAATGAATAAAATAAAAAAGAAGGTTTAAAAAATATACCATTGACATACTTCAAAGATATAGAACACATATTCCAAAAATTTATATGGAACCAAAAAAGAACACGAATAGCCTCAGCAATTCTAAAAGGAAAAAATAAAGCAGGAAGTATCACTCTTTCGGATATCAAGGTTTACTACAAGGCCATTATACTCAAGACAGCCTGGTACTGGCATAAGAACAGGCACATAGATCAATGGAACAGAACAGAGAACCCAGAAATATACCCACACCTTTATGGACAACTGATAATTGACAAAGGAGGAAAGAACATACTATAGAGTAAAGACAGCCTCTTTAACAAATGGTGTTGGGAAAATTGGACATCTACCTGCAAAAGAAATGAAACTAGACCATCAACTTACACCATTCACAAAAACAAACTCAAAATGGATAAAAGACTTAAACATAAGCCGTGAAACCATAAGCATCTTAGAAGAAAACATAGGCAGCAAGATCTCTGTTATCTGTAGCAGTAATATATTTGCCGATTTATCTCCACGGGCAAATGAAATAAAAGACAAGATAAACAAATTGGACTATATCAAACTAAAAATTTTGCACAGCTAAAGACAATAAGAACAGAATAAAAAAGACAAACCACACAATCGGAGAACACATTCAACAGCACGTCTGATAAGGGGTTAATAACCAAAATTTATAAAGAACTTATAAAACTCAACACCACTAAGACAAACAATCCAATCAAAAAATGGGCAAAAGAAATGAATAGAAATTTCTCCAGAGAGGACATACAGGTGGCCAATAGGCATATGAAAAAATGCTCAACATCACTAATCATTAGAGAAATGCAAATTAAAACCACAATGAGATATCACCTCACACCAATCAGAATGGCACTTATCAGCAAAACAACACAGAATAAGTGCTGGTGAGGATGTGGAGAAAAGGGAACCCTCCTGCACTGCTGGTGGGAATACAGACTGGTGCAGCCACTGTGGAAAACAGTTTGGAGATTCCTCAAAAAATTAAAAATTGAACTGCCTTTTGACCCAGCTATCCCACTTATAGGAATATACCCTAAGAACACCATAGCACTGTTCGAAAAGAAGAAATGCGCCCCCGTGTTATTGGCAGCATTGTTCACTATAGCAAAGATCTGGAAACAGCCCAAGTGTCCGTCAGGGGACGAGTGGATTAAAAAGCTTTGGTACATATATACTATGGAATACTACTGAGCCATAAGAAATGATGACATCGGATCATTTACAACAAAATGGATGGACCTTGATAACATTATACGGAGTGAAATAAGTAAAACAGAAAGAAAACTGAGAACAGCATGATTTCATACATAGGTGGGACATAAAAGTGAGACTATGAGACATAGACAAGAGAGTGGTGGTTACGGGGTGGGGGGAGGGAGGTGAGGGTGGGATAGGGAGGAGGGAAGGGACACAGGGAAAACCAGATAGAAGGTGACAGAGGACAATTTGACTTTGCGTGATGGGTATGCAACATAATTGAATGATAAGATAACCTGGAGATGTTTTCGTGGTACATATGTACCCTGATTTATTGGTGTCACCCCATTAAAATTAATAAAAAAAATAATTCAAAAGAGCATCTTTGGACACATTATGAAGAGATAACAACTGAAGACAATTTAAAAATAAATTCGATGTGCAAAAATAAGACTATGTTCAAATATCTCCTACAATGGAATACCATGTGATCTCAGAAATGTCATAAATATGTAGAATGTATATATAAGTACATACAAAGATAGACTTGTGATTCAAAGTGAAGGTGAAGGTAGTGACAAACCAAGTATGGAACATGATTTCATAATAGATAGATAGATGGATAGATGGATGGATGGATAGATAGATAGATAAATAGATAGATAGATAGATGATAGATAGATAGGTAGGTAGATAGATAGACTAAGAGATCAGCAGATTGGTATTTCTTCACTAGCTCTGTCACTTTACTCATCCATTTTTGCTCTTTTCTGCCCTCCTTCATTCCCTTGATAAACTGACTGACTCATTAACTTGTTTGGAATTGACCAATAAGAGGCACTAATGGGAGACGAGAGGGCAGGAGAAGTTTGATCATTTATTCCTCTGTTCCACCTTGGATGCATTTGTGGTGATGGCTGCATTGATTGACAGCTATGGCTTCTGTCAGGCAGCCCCATTTCTGGGCTCTAGTTCTCTGCCAAGATCTACTTAGATCATTTCCACTCTTTGCCTGTTTCAGCACAGAATAAATTAACTTCCACTGTTCTTAATTAACGTATTTATTTTCTTAAAAAATTTTACTGATCCTGGCTGGGTGTCTTAGTAGGTAGAGCATCATCCTGGTGCACTGAGGTCATGGGTTCAATCCCCAGTCAGAGAACAGATGAGGAGCAATCAGCAAGTACACAACTAAATGGAACAATTAAGTGGAATGAGTTGATCCTTTTCTCTCTCACTCCCCCTTCCTTTCTTTCACTCTCAAATCAATGGGGGGAAATTTCCTCTACTTACCCCCTCTGTATATAGTTACTTCATTAATAAGTTCTTTAAAATTTCCATTTGAGTGTGTGCTTTTTATTTCCTGCCAAAATCTTGGCCAATAGATGCTCATAAAAAGCCTGACTTTGCCTGACGTGTGGTGGTGAAGTGGATAAAACGTCGACCTGGGAACACTGAGGTCGCCAGTTCAAAACCCTGCACTGGTCTGGTCAAGGCACATATGGGAGTTGATGCTTCCAGCTCCTCCCCCCTTTCTCTCTTTCTCTCTCTCTCTTTGTGTCTCCTCTCTAAAATGAATAAAATAAAAAGGAATTAAAAAATAATTTTAAAAAAAGCCTGACTTTACAGCCATCAAAATGTGTATAGGTATTCTCTTTGAGGTGTTTTCCCAATGTTATAAATTTTTAAAGCAAATATATAATTTTTAATATAAATACAATAAAGTTAAAAAAATTTATACATAAAGGTGGGAAAAACATGCAAGTCAATCACACTGGTATGAAACAGTAAAGCTGTACAATCTTTTTAACTTCCTATAATTATCTAGATGAAACCTAATGATCTCTTATAGCCATCCTGAAATCCTACCCATCTCCTTCCAAAATGAGTCAGAAAGAAAGGAGGGAAGGACAGATAAAGATTTGTCTAAATGAAAGGTGGCATTTATATGTAAGAGAAGTTGACACTTTATCCCTCTAATTGTCACTTTTGCATGGAGGAAAGGGCCCTGCAATTATTTTAGCCTTTCTCTATTCCATTTTTCACTCCCTTCCCCTCTTTCTGTGAAAGGAGTGTTTTTGCTTAACTGAAGAGTTCAAAAAGAACAGAGCAAGTTGCACTGAGTAAATTCTCTGACACCCCCCCCCCCTTGGGAAAAATCTGTCCTCTGATCACATGGGTTCTATCTTCCATTGCGTTCAGCAGACCACTCCAACTGCAGAAACCTGAGGTTTTATAACTCTGCCAATAATTGGCAGGACAGGATTAATTAATTATCGCAAATGTTAGGACACTGATGAGGCTGCATATTTGAGTCATATTTTTAAATTCATCCATATCACATTTAAGGTGATATTTTGATCTCTGTCCCTATGATTCCTGTGTCCACTCCTCAGGTTGGTCCAAACTGGTGCAGGAAGGGAAAGAACGTAATACTGGTGCCTGCAAACCACAGTAACATTCAATTTTCTTCTATGCCCACAGGAGGCATTGTTTTTAATATGTGTATTTTTTGTTATTTTAAATGTTTTATGCAATAATTGCTAACATTTAAAAAAACATAAAATATTAATCAAAGAAAAATATATGAAATCACACAAATTAGAGTTTAAAATTTTTATGTTTCTTATGAAACTATGTAAAATTATGATATATAATTATATATAATGTAAAATTACTATATATTGCTAAATACCATAAAATACTATATTATTACTAAAAATAGTAAAATATATATTTAACATAGTTTTTTATTTACACTTTGTATTTATATCCTAATAATCTACATTCCACTTTATGTCCTATAGTGTTCTAATGATATAGTGTTTTAACTTTATATTGGGCCGTTTTTAATTTTAATTACATTCAGAGGCAATAGAGCAGTTAAGAGCAACAGTCTTCAGAATAACAGTGGTTGATTTTGAATCCAGATTCTACCACTGACTAGTTCTCTAAATTTAGGCATGTTTTTTAACATTTCTATGCCTAAATTTCAGCCTCTGTGTAATGATAATAACAAAATAGTATCTGTTATGTTTTTTTGTAATCATTATAAAATAATCTATATAAACATGGTAAAAAGACTTAAGTCTCTGCCTTGCCATGTTTGCATTCTAATGGGAGAAACAGTAAATTAAATCATTTCCCCCACTTTTTATTATTTTTTTATTTTTTAATTAAATTTTTATTTTTCAATTAAAGTTGACAGACATTATTAGTTTCAGGTGTAGAGTCCAGTGATTGGACATTTTATAACTTACTAACTGATCGCCCTGATAAATCCAGCACCCCTCTGACACCATATATAATTATTATAATATTACTGACTATGTTCCTATCTCTCTATCTCTATCTGTTTCTCTCTCTCTCTCTCACATACACACACACACACACACACACACACACACACACACACACACATATGGTATAAGATACATAAAGCCATAGTAAGTGTAATAGAGTGAAAGCACAGGGAGTTGATATTTCAAATAAAAGTTGTTTAGGGAAGATCTATAAAATAAAGACCAATGTGCAGGAAGTGAGATGTAATTCATTCCACAGATCTTGAGAAAGAACATTCTAGGAAGAGGGCTCAAGTGGACAGAACTTGAGTTAGAATAAGGTTGAGGAGATCCATGTGACAAGAGCAAAATAAATAAAGCCAAGATTGGCATGATGAGACTTTGAAGAGGTAAGCAAGAGCTACATTATAAAGGGCCTCAGTGGTCATGGTAAAGAGATTGAGTTTTATCTGAGTATAACATGAGGACATTGGACAGTTTTAAGCAATGAAGGAGAGGAATTTTACTTACATTATGCCAAGCCAACAAATAAAAAAAACAAGTTGACATCTATGTTGACCAAAACTTTATCCAGGGCAAGAGTGGAAGCAGAGAGAGAACAGTGAGGATGTTCATATTGTAACTCAGAATTAAAGAGATTGGACCAAGGCAGTGACATACCAAGAGCAGGCTTAGAGTTCCGTAGGTGGGGTACACTGTCTGTAGAAAATTTATTATTGTTATTTTTTACAGGGACAGAGAGAGAGAGTCAGAGAGAGGGATAGACAGGGACAGACAGACAGGAACAGAGAGAGGTGAGAAGCATCAATAATTAGTTTTTTGTTGCCCTTGCGACACCTTAGTTGTTAATTGATTGCTTTCTCACACGTGCCTTGACCGCGGGCCTTCAGCGGACTGAGCAACCCCTTGCTGGAGCCAGCGACCTTGGGTCCAAGCTGGCGAGCTTTTGCTCAAGCCAGATGGGCCCGCGCTCAAGCTGGCGAGCTTGGGGTCTCGAACCTGGGTCTTCTGCATCCCAGTCTGATGCTCTATCCACTGCGCCACCGCCTGGTCAGGCATGTCTGTAGAAAATTTAAAGCAACAATAAAACCATCATAAAGGAAGTCTGATTCTTATCACCACCATACTTCTAGAATTCTAAACATCGGTGATCAAATACTTGTCCCCAAAGGGACAAATGCTTCAATTGCCTCTCCTTATCCTGTTTATGCCAGTAAACGTAGTGACAACTGAGAATGTGTTAAAATGCCATCATATATTTGAGGGCAGTCAGCAGAATTTGCTGATGAATGAGATATAAAATATGAGAAAATACAATCTTATACTTCCTGCAGCATTTAAGTGAAATATGACACTGTCTATGATAAATCATTTACTCTATTCTGTGTAATATGGTAATAAACTTTACATGTGGTCTAGGATATGTTAGTAGATTATGAACTTCATTCCATTGGTTTTTCTTTCAGTTAGTTTGGCAGTTCTACACTATATTAATGGTGTTTCTTGGTCATATGTTTCAAAACCAGGTAAATTAAGTTTCATTTAATAAATATGGTTTTCCTAAGAGTTCTTGATTATTCTTGTTTATTTAATATTAATTGATTAAGATGCTTATGGCTACAAGTACCAGAAATCCCAAATGACACTAAGAATAAGAACCTTTCTATCTCACATAAGAGAAAGTTCACAAGTAGGGCCAACTTTAGATTTGATTGATTCAGCAAATCTTTGCAAAGATCAAGTTCTTTCTTTCTCCCTGTTCTGCCATCCTCAGTGTTAGCAGTGAGGTGGCCTTGGCATCTCTATTAAGCTTTGTCAAAATGCGACAAAACAGCATCCAGAAGTGATGAGCTTGTCACTTCCTGTGGTTCTGAGAAGAGAGGAAACTGCCTCTTAAAGTTTCCATGCAAACTTCCCTCATGTCTTTGGGGCCAGAATTGGGTCATGTGCACTTTTCAGAATAAGGCCTTAGATAGGGGAGATCACTTTTATATCCTATAGTGGGGTCTGCTTCACTTTGGGTACCTGTATGTGTGTGTTTGGGGTGGGAGGGAACATGGGAGGAAAGGAAAGCCAGGAGAAAAGAAAGGAACTAAACATTGAGGGAAGCTCTAACTAAAGCAAATAGAATTAACTCAGTAGTCAGAGACATTATTTTTTAGGGAGACTAGAGGAACATTGTTTTGGATAGGAAAGAGAAAACCAAAATGTCAGAAAAAAATTAAACTAAAGAAGTGACTTTAGAACTTTATTATAAGGACAATTCATTTGCAGAAAATTCATTTTATATCACAACTCTACATTATGAGTATGGACATGTATGTGCATATATGTATATATAATATTATATATAATCTAATTTATGTTATATATAAATATACACATTTTTATTCTAAGTAAGTAAACTAAATTTTAAAGTGGTAAATTTAGTATTGAATTGGTGAATGTTTATTTTAACTTTCTTTTGAGAATTTCTGTCTCAAAGTCAGGCAGTATTTTGCATTTTGGTCATTTTTCTTTTGTTGAGATAATGAGGAGGGTACTCTTTACAACTGCAGGCGATTGCTTTGAGCTCGCAGCACTTTGAAGAGATTAGCCCCATTGATATTCTCTTCATTTTTTTGGAGAGACATGCTGCCTTCCCGTGGGTATAGGAAGATGGACAGCTATTGAATAGAGACTGCTTTTGTCTAGCAAATAGTATGGTATTAACTATTCTCTTCCTAAAGAAATATATGCAACATTAGGAAGTTCTGTAAGATGATCGGAAGCCTCATTACACGGACTTACTAATTTTGTCTGAATCTGAGAAGTTAAATTTGGTATCACTTGCCTGGAAAATATTCTTAACGAAGTTAGGTCCAGGATTGTATTGTTATTAACCCAGCTAACTTGATGATGAGCAAGTTAATTGTCCTGGGAATAAAAAGGGGGTAAAAAGAACTCATTTCTGCCAGCAATCCAATGAAATATATACAAATGAACTATGTGGAGGTCTTCCACACACCGTATGCCTCCACTGGACAGTGACCTCTCTCTCCTGTGTGAGTACAATCAAAGATGTCTTTTTTTTTTAATTTAAAATGTTACACTTTGCTAGAATTCAGATAAAGCCTATAATTAAGTTTTATGCCAGATGACTTCACATGCATTATGTTACTGTTGTTTCAGAGAGGTTCAATTGGCAAAAAATCTCAATTCAAATGACTTTCTGTCACTAAAAAGAAGTCTTTTGTGGGAGATTATATGACAAATACATATATGGTAAATATCTATGTTATATATGATAAGAATATATGTATATATTTTTTAAATTCTAGTGCTGTTGTTCGATCCAGTGTCTGGCTTAAATACAAGAGCTTCATCTAGTGATCATCCTGCTCCTCCAAGCATTCAGTTACATATTGAAACATTTTGAAGGTCATCATATCCTTCTCTTTTCAAAAGCATCACTTGAAGTTTAACAGTTTAGCATGTTTCTGTTGCCTTTGTTTTTCTTGTGCTGTTACAGGTACATAAAAAGGAATGTTACTTTTATTCAGAGAGGATAATAAAAATCTGTGTTTTAGGAAACAAGGTTATTATCAAATAAACCTTTTATTTATGCTATTCAGATTGTCTATCTTTAGGATATCACCAGTATTGATCGATATCAGGTCAATTGGATGTGTAAAATAGAAATAGCATGCTATAAGCTCATGATTATATCTGGTGGTTTGAAACAGTGAATTATTTGATAACAGGACATGTTTCTGTACCCTCTTTGGTCTTACTGCCAGTGCATTTGAGATAATCTACCTTTGCCAACTGTAAAAGCTAATATACTAGGAAAGAACCTGTGATATAATTTTATACATTTTTTCAGGGTGTTAGAAATGAAAAATTCACCATCTCCCTCCCAACAACTTAATGCCAGTCCCAATATCATAGTCAGAGATCCTAGGCTCACACTGTGTGGCACCGGGATGGAGTAATAGAGGCAAGTATAAGATTTCCTGAAAGATGTCTAGCATCAGATAATTGCTATTCTGGCTGACCAAGCAGTAGCACAGTGGATAGAGCATTGGACTGGGATGCAGAGAACCCAATTTCAAAACCCAGAAGTCACCAGCTTGAATGCAGGCTCATCTGACTAGAGCATGAGCTCACCAGCTTGAGCACAGGGTCGCTGGATTGAGTATGGGATCATAGACATGACCACATGGTTGCTGGTTTGAGCCCAAAGATTGTTGGCTCAAGCAAGGGGTCACTGGCTCAGCAGTAGCCCCCCTACCCCCATCAGGGCACATATGAGAAAGCAATCAATGAACAACTAAGGTGCTGCAACAAAGAACTGATGCTTCTCATCTCTCTCCCTGCTGTATGCCTGTCCCTATCTGTCCCTCTCTCTGTCTCTCTTACTAAAAAAATAGAAATTGCTATTTTGCCTTTATCTCCAAGAGCACCTCACAGGTTCCCAGTATTCTGTGACTTCCTAGCCCTTGACACTAGAGTCAATGAGACTTTTCCAAGATTAATACAACTTCCAAGGTAATAAGATAAACTAAGAAAATTCTAATCTAAAAGTCTCCTCACTTTTGCTTAGGGCCACACTGCCCTAGTTATCTCAAACCTTAATTATGGTGTTTACTTGGAAGACCAGTTTTTGGCTCCTTTACAGTGAGATAGATTGTTCAAAGGCTCTTAGAATGTTGAAGAACCCCTTTTTCAGTGTGCAAAATACAAAATGTATTTTGTTCTTTTGTTGCATTTCCTAAGTTATTTTCATTTCTCTTCTGTTATTTCAATAAATATTTGATGGATTATAACAAAGAAAATGTTTATTAAGGTCCTTTAATCCTAATCATTCTTAGTAACTAGGATTTTTTCCTCTGCTTTTCAGATGATTTTTAAAAATCACCCATTAAACTCTGCTAAATTTTAAATTTGAGCATTTTTTTCCAGCAATTTTACCTGGTTTTTAAAGGAAAACTTTGGCTTCCTTCACTAATAAAGTATACTAGTGCATTAGTTCAACTCTCATGTTGTGCAAAGATTTTCTTATGTTCCATAGATTTAGTGGGTCCATAAATTGCTAGTGAAAGAATCGGGTTTGAAAATACTAATTTGTAACTGCTACCACTGATTTGTAACTGCTTACTAAAGTTCTTAAGAACAATAAATAAATATTGTATATTTTAAGTGAGAAATTACTAATGTTGGAAAAGCTCAGTTTTGTTACATGCATGTATTAATTAGTATAATGATAGGTGATGAAAAATAATCAATCTAGGCCTGAACAGGTGGTGACACAATGGTTAGGGTGTCGGCCTGGGACATAGATGACCCAGGGTTGAAACCTCAAGATCGCTGCCTTGAGGTGGGCTCATCCACCTTGAGTGCGGGTTCACTGGCTTGAGCTCAGGGTCACTGGCTTGAATGTGAGATCCTTGACATGACCCCATGGTCACTGGCTTGAGGCCAAAGGTCACTGGCTTGAAGCCCAAGGTCACTGGCTTGAACAAGGGGTCACTTGCTCTGCTGCAGGCCCCCCCATCCCATCCCTCATCAGGCACATATGAGAAAGCAATCAAGAAACAACTAAAGTGCAGAAACAAAAAATTGATGCTTATCATCTCTTTCCCTTCCCACCTGTCTTTCTCTCTGTGTCTCTGTCTCTCTCTTTTGCATGCATGCTAAAAAAAATAATAAAAATCAATCCAGGACTGACCTGTAGTAGCACAGTGAATAAAGCATCGAACTGGAACACTGAGGTCGCCAGTTCGAAACTGTGGGCTCTCCCAGTGAAGGCACATGTGGGAATTGAAGTTTTCTTCTCTCCCTCCCTCCACTTTATTCTTTCTCTCTCTGTTTCTCTCCTCAATAAAATAAATAAATTAAAAAAGATAATATCCAAAAATATGAATTTCTCACTCACATTAGTCCACTGTGAGGAGAGTTCTTTTCCATGGAGCCATGGCCATGACCCAGGGTGACAAAGACTCTCCAGTGTTCAGCACCCAGGTTCCTAGGTCACTCTGGGTACCAACATCCAGCCAGTAGACAAGAGAAGGAAGAAAAAACAAAAATATGCTCCTTATCCACCTTTGTCCAGATGTACAAGTAAGTCTATTCGCCTATCAGGGCCAGTTGCTATAGAGAGTTATTCCTTAAACATGAATACAAGGTGGAAAAATTACAGGATAGACCTGTGGAAAAATTGTAAAACTGACAATGAAAATCCTCTCCGAACACATCTTAACGTACCCCTCTTATCACTTCATGCTACCCTGTAGTTATAGTTTTTCGAGTAGTCTACTAAGTTGTCTTTCTTACAAAGATTTATTTTAGCAAATGGCTGTTCCGTCCCTGCACAAAGAAAGTGAAATAACCCTATAATTTTGCGGATTTTTAAAAAGTAAGCTAACAAAAAGGTTCTTCTTTTCCTTTGATTCCTTTGAGAGCTCGGTAAGACAATCTTCCCCTGAATATTTCGAGTATCTCATATAACAATGGATGTATAGTAATGGTCAATTTTTATAAAGCTTCCTGAGCTAGTTTGCTCTCCTAAGAGAGACTCTAGTGTATTGTGTGTATGTGTGTGTGTGTGTGTGTGTGTGTGTTTACATATGTTTTTTAAAAAATAGTTCTTTAGAAAGTATTATTTTTCTTTGAAGTTACAGTGGTTTTTCTAGACATTATTAGCAGAGATATCTGGGGCTAAAATTTTATGCTAGATTACTTTTTAATTTCTATTCTTGAAATATCTCTTATTTATTTATAATTAGTGCTCAGCCCGAACTCCAGGAATGCTCATAAATATGGAAAATTAATTAAGGTCTAATTTTAAGGATAATGTTGGGAATAGCACTCCGTTAATGACAATTCTCAGTATGTGAGTGTTATATTTATATAAAAATTAAAACCATCATTTTTGTGGAAGGACATGAAGTTATGTTTCTGTTGGTCATGTATACACTATTTTTATTTAAGCTCAGAAGCCCTGAATTTTTTTTAACTTCTTTTTCTTAACATATGAACTCTCACCAACTGCTCTTTTGCTTGAGAAATAGCTTCAAAATCCTCCCCCCATCCCCATATCTGTCTTTAAAAACATTGACCTGATCATGAGAATTCCCTGCTTTCAAGTCCTTGGTGGCAGCTGCTGTTCTAATAGCCATCTTTCAGTGCTGCCAGGATTCTACATCTTTGCTCCATGGATTCTTGTCTTCTCCTTTTCTGAGTGGACAATTCTTATTTGTTCTTTAATGTTTTATTCAAATGGCACTTTTCCCAATATCACTCTCTCACTTCTATTCAACTCCATTCCCTGGAGCAGAATAAATTCCTTTCTCATCTATGTTCTTATTACATTTTGAACAAATCTCTATTACTTATCAAATTGCATTAGCATTAATTTGTGTTTCACATGCCATCTCCCTTGCAGAACTGAATTCCTGGAGAAAGGCATACTTGCTTACCCCTGTGTTCAGTCTCTCTGCTATTGTGCCTGGCTTATTTGTGGCTGCTCAATAAGTGGTTATGGAATTATGTTGAAGTTAGTTATATGCTGAAATGGATGAGGTTAAAGCAGAGGGGATGCTGGAAGTATCTTTGGCCCAAAACATTGCATATAATAATTAACTGTACATATGATAATTAGATTACAAAGTTTATAATCTGGGATTCAAAATCTGAAATATGAGGACACTGATTCTTCAGTTTCAGAACTTCTCACTTAGCTTTCTCTTTAAGAGAATGGAAGTTTTTGGACCTGAGAAAGTCAGATTGTCTGGAACCCAGAAAGAATTATGTGAAAGGCTTTTTGTCAAAAAAAGCTGCTTATGACATTGGCCAGTTAGCTCAGTCAGTTAAGAACGTCATCCTGAAAAAGATAAGGTTGCAAATTCAATCCCCATTCAGGGCACACACAAGAAGCAACCAAAGAATGCACAATTCAGTGACCAACAAATGAATGCTTCTCTTCACCCTCCCTTCTCTCTTTCTTCCTCTCTCTATGTCTCTAAAAATTAACAAAAATTAAGCCCAGGCCAGATAGCTTGATTGATAGGAGCATCGTTCCAGAGTGCAAAGGTTGCTGGTTCGATTCCCTAATCAAGGCACATAAAGAAAGAGCTAGTTGTTCCTGTCTCTCTCATTCTCCCTGCCTCTCTCTCTCTAAAAACAAACAAACAAACAAACAACAACAACCAAAAGAACCATCTCATGGTAGTTATTGTATTTGCTTTTTACTTTGAGTTGATGCATTTATAATATGACTAAATATTATTATTGTGGTACATTGAATATTGATACTTCTAGCATCAAATTAACATTATAATGAACTTTTACAATAGTTAATAAAAACCATGAGTTTCTTCCTATAAGCAGAAATTTAATGACTTAATAACACCAAATTGTAGTGAGTGTTCAAAATGTAATTTAAGTAAAAAAAAAAAAAAAAGATATAGGCCCTTACTAGTTGGCTCAGTGGTAGAGCATTGGACTAGCATGTGGATGTCCTGGGTTCTATTTCTGATCAGGGCACACAGGAGAAGTGACCATTTGCTTCTTCACCCCCCCCCCTTATCTCTCTCTCTCTTCTCTTCCCACAGCCATGGCTTGATTGGTTTGAGTGCATTGGCTCCAGGTACTAAGTATGGCTCTCTGGGGGCTCTGCCTCAGGCACTAAAAATAGCTTGGTTGTGAGCATGGCCCCAGATGGGCAAAGCATGACCCCAGATGGGAGTTGCCAGGTGAATACTGGTCAGGGTGCATACAGGAGTATCTCTCTATCTCCCCTTCTCTGACTTGGAAAAGAAAATAAAAAAGAAAGAAAAATATAGATATGTGTGCACAACCCACTTTTATAAAATGTGTTTGTATGTATATACACTACAATATATATAAAGTATGTATATATTTGAATATATACATATATGGAAAAAAAAATCTGGGAGGAAATGTAGCTGGTTTTCTTTTCAAACATTTCTATAATAGTCATATTTAATTTGTATTACCCACAAAAATCTTATGTGAAAATGTTACTATAGCTAATATAAGTAGATATAATTACATTATTTTTGGAATAAAAAGTTTAGCTGAATTAACTTTCTTTAGATAGGAGATGTTAGATTTCTGAAAACACTGTGGTATATTTTTATAATAAACTAATCTAGAAAATTGGAATGTAGGAGTCTTGAGGTTGCTACATTATGTAGTTTGTAAAATCATGAAAGTGATGTTAATCAATGTAGAAAATTGCATATATAAAATTGAAAACAGATGCTAATACACAGGTGGTTGAACAAAAAATAATGCAGCCTTGGTTCAGCAGTCTTGTGCTACAGGAACATCTGGATGTTTGTTTTATCCCTAAGCAAGAACTAGCTAACAAGAAACAAAATCAAGAAATTTCTTGAGTGAATAGAGTTGAATCAAAGAGTGAATTTTGAGGTAATATTTAAGTCTATATTTCTTCTGAATCCTCTAAGGTAATGAAGCTGATTCACATGAGCATGCATGAAGATGTGTTGCTAACAGATACCTCATAGGAATGTCACATGTGTACATAAATAGTTTATTAATGTTAAGGTGATATCAGCTTTACTAAATATGAGCATGCATGTTATGAAAGCTCAGAGACTACAGTACCCGCACTGCCTGCAGTCAGAGAGTAATCTATGTGGACATTAGGAATTTACCCAGTAGTCTATGCTTGAGTTTATGTTTTGTGCACACATTATGGGAAGAATAAAACAGGTTTGGCAATTCCACGTATTTTATATTATTTAAAAAGACTGTCCAGATCCAAGTGGGAGTTTTTTGTTCTAATTCTCTTTTCTTATATGATGCCAAGGTGGCCCATAGTGAGACAACAAGGAAGGGCTGCAATGTCTCTGTATAAAAGGAGAGTTGAGCCTGACCAGGCGGTGGTGCAGTGGATAGAGCGTTGGACTGGGATGCAGAGGACCAAGGTTCAAGACCCTGAAGTCGCCAGCGTGAGCGCGGGCTCATCTGGTTTGAGCAAAGCTCTCCAGCTTGGACCCAAGGTTGCTGGCTTGAGCAAGGGGTCACTCAGTGTGCTGTAGCCCCACGGTCAAGGCACATGTGAGAAAGCAATCAATGAACAACTAAGGTGTTGCAACAAAAAACTAATAATTAATGATTCTCATCTCTCTCTCTGTTCCTGTCTGTCTATCCCTATCTCTCTTTCTCTTTCTCTGACTCTCTCTCTGTGCCTCTGTAAAAATAAAAAAAAAAAAGAATTGACTCAAAAATTACCTAGAATTTGGAATTAAGAGGTAGTCCTATTGCATTCATTAGAATAACATGCAGAATTTAGGTGTTTCCAAAAATAAATTTTAATTAGCTTAAATAGAGTATAATGTCCATTCAATTTAATTACCAAAAAACTTTGCCTAAGAAATCATCATTCATCCTCCCTCTAAATGACCAGTTAATTCAGAAGAACAAGGCAGCATTCAGACAACCCATGTACTGTAGCATTATGGAATTATTGCCAAACAAGGGAAACAATGTCTGGCTACTTAGAATTTGGTCAGCCAATCACGTATTATTGTAATAAGATATAAATTGTGAATGGTGTATTTGTAATGTGGACTGTGATGATGGTTCTAGAATTAGATTTTTGTTATACCTAAGAAATTTTCTGGATTAATTCATAACTCAGGCTTAATGTGAAATTTCTAATATTAGACTGATGCAAAATGACCTTTGAATTCAAACCAAACCTACCTGGGGACACTTTTGGCCTTAAATAGATTATATTTAAAAATTTCTTGCTCTTTCCATCATTTCTGATTGGTTTTGTTAATAGTTTAATTAAAGATACAAATATTCTGTGCTATCCAAATTTATTTATTTATTTATTCCCTTTTGTTGAATTTATTGGGGTGACACAGATTAACAAAATCATAGAAGTTTTATGTCCCCAATTACACAAAACACCGTCTGTACACTGTATTGTGTGTTTACCACACCAACTCAAGTTTCAAAAGTAAAAACAACTTCTAGCTAATTTTATTTACTTAGTGTATGTTCCCATCTAAATTTAGAAATAACTTTACAAAACATGGCAGAAATATTGTTTGAAAGGCATTAAATTAGCAATAGTCTGAATGTAGATTAACAAAAAACATTTGGGAAGGAGGAAAGGCAATAAAATGTGAGCAGATATAACAAAGGACTTTCTAAAATCAGATATGTGATTTTATATGTTAAATTTATGTACTTATACCACATCTCTCTTTGTAATACTAAGCTGACAGTAGAATGTCAGCCTAACATGACATAATGAGCAGAGAGGTGGGAAATATGACTTCTTTACTAAATGGAATGGCACAAAATAGGGGCCGCTGATTTGACTTGGCGGAATATACGATGTGGTTCTCTCCATCAAGGTGATTCCAAGGGGGGATTAACATAGCTTTCTGTTTTATAAGCAGTCTTTTTTCTCTTTTCCTGATGTGGCTACCAGTACCGCTGTATGGACAAAGGGGAGGCATAGCGGGCATTTTTTGTAAAGAGCACACATTCTCGCTGAGCATAGCTCTCACTCAACATGCTTTTTATCTTCTCTGCCCTCACCTTTTGTTCCTTCTTTACACATCTAGATTTAAATATTCTTAAACAAAGAGTATTGTCATTCTCTGCCATTGTCACATTCATAAGATGTAAAATTGTATATTTAGTCCAGGTAAGTACTCATTAGTCAAGCAGATGAGTTCAAGAATAGGAAATGTTTAAAGGGTGGTTCCAATCTAGTCAAGGTTGTGACTGACAGATTTTCTAATGGCTATACCTCTTGCATCACAATGACTTGAAGTTATTTTAGAGGACCCTTAACGTCACAATGTCATGCTATTAAATTCCACCTGCCACTAACACACACTCCTCATGCACACACAAAGTCATAGAGAACAGGAAGTGCAACAATGATTTAAAACCCTATGTTATCTACAAAGTTTTGTGGTCTTTAATCTTCTATATGTTTTTCACTAGATTGATCATGGAGTAAAATGAACTGACAGTTTATCTCTTTCTCTTCTGTACCTTTTGCTGGAATGGAAATACCTCTAGCAAAAAAAAGGGGAAAAGTTAAACTTAAGGATCTAGACATATTTTACACTAGGTAATAATAAGTTCTATAGTTATCAAACGTATACTTGTGTTATTATTCTTATGTTTGAGAGTACAGGTGATTTGTTTCTTCATTTTTTTTAAAGTAAATGTACTTATGAGTCTAGTAGTATAATGGACACTCACAAATATGGTCTCTATCTTTTCAGAGAGTATAATCTAAAATAGATATAAATAATTAAATGACTGTTTAAAAGATAGACTAGTGTGTGCCTTATACAACCAAGATGAAAAAATATAACCTGTCTTGCAATTCTTTCTTCTGTTCAAGTGCTAAATAAATGCTATGATAAACATGTGCATTATTAGGTATTTGATAATAAGGGTGAAAAAGACTATATTTTTACTTTCAATCTTTTTGCAGCTGCTGCAAATAGGTGCAGATTTACAAGATATATAGGTAGTAATGTGACATAGTGGGACCAAGACTGAACCAAGCGCCCCAGTAGATTCTGGAATTTTCTCACTTTCTTTGCGTGTTAGACATATTAAGAAACTTATCTTTTTATAAGGTGCCAGGATCATGTCAATTTCTTGCACATAAATATCACAGCCATTGACTAAATCCTTTCTCAACTTCCTTATAGAAATTTTGAAAAATGAATATAACATATACTTTAAAAATCAAGTTATTTTGTCACTGTGGCCATTGGTTGTATACTTCTTATATCCAAAATTACCAGGAACTCTATAAGAAATCGTAGCAATGATGTGCTTGGTATATAGTAAACATTCAAATACTTGGAGAAATAAATGACACCAATGCTTGGATATTTTTTTAATAGAGCTGATTGGGGGTAATCTATAGTTTCATTATTCTCTCTCTTTCAAAAACATTATTTGAGGTCTAGATGGCCCATCTCGGTTTGAACTGCAGCCTGTTTCTCTCAATTTAAAAATATAAACATCTAATTTGTATTTTTCAACTGTGGTTCTCTGAGCTCAGATTTATTCACAAGCAGATCTATTTCTGTGTCCATATTTTGCCTACATTTTCTTCTTGAGATTACTGTGTCCTTTATCAGAAAAAAATTCACTCAGGAACAAATAAGAGAAATTCACTTAGGGACAAATAGTAGACGATCTAGTGAAGAGAAGTTTAAACAAATAGGAGTTATTTTTCTCCAATAGATGGGATTCTGGGCACAAACAGTTACTAGTGTTGTGCTGGTGAGAGGCTCAGTGTTGGCAGGGCATGCCACTCTCCAAATCCCTTGACCCTTCCTTCTTGATGAAGTAAGGGAGGAAAGCTTTTACCGTCATTCCTTCCAGGTTCTTTGTTTGCTTCAATATTTAAATTGACATAAAATAGATTAACAGGGGCCTGACCAGGTAGTGGCACAGTGGATAGAGAGTTGGACTGGGATGCGGAAGACCCAGGTTTGAGACTGCGAGGTCTCCAGCTTGAGCGTGGACCCATCTGGCTTGAGCAAAAGCTCGTCAGCTTGGACCCAGAGTCGCTGGCTCCAGCAAGGGTTGCTCGGTCTGCTGAAGGCCCATAGTCAAGGCACATGTGAGAAAGCAATCAATGAACAACTAATGTGTCACAACAAAAATCTGATTATTGATGCTTCTCATCTCTCTCTGTTCCTGTCTGTCTGTCCCTATCTATCCCTTTCTCTGACCCTGTAAAAAAATAGATTAACAGGGAGAAACAAAATCAAATTTAACTTCATACATATGGAAGCCCATAAACATATGAAAGTCAAAGAAGGACAAAAGAAGGCAGCTCTTAGACCTTTTAGAAAAGAAAACAGTACATTTGTGGACAAGACAAAGGAGTTTGGGCTGGGGTGCAAAAACTCGTGAAGAAGTAAAAAGGTTTCTTGATGCAACCTTCTCAGCCCTAAATTCCCCATCTCTGGTGATGCTTCTACCCTACTGACACAGGGAGGGTACCTTTCATATGTGAGATTTACTTCCTGCTTTCAGGGGGCAAAGGAAGTCAGAGTGTCCTTGCACCAGCTTTCTTAAGTAACTTTAATTTAAAATAATATTCCAAAGTGCCGTATTTTGCTCCTCTTCAGCTGAAAGGCGGCTGCTGCAGCTCTGTGCTAGATCAAGTCACAAAGGAAAGGGCAGAGTGGAGACATGATCAGCTGCTTTCCTTCATTAAGGAGAGCAAAAAGCCTAGCAATCTTTTGTTTATTCTTCACTTACTTGAACCTTGGCAACACAGCAAGCCCTTGTTGAATGGAAAGCAGAGGAAGGGTTGAGAGGATGGGACAGCCCTTCACTCTTTCCGTATTTCCGCTCAGAAACTGTCCTGGCTGTTCGTATTCTCTCCATCCACGTTGTCAGAGTTTATACTGTCATACTATCTGCTCTTGATGCCTATTATTATTATTATTATTATTATTATTATTATTATTCTAAGAAATAAAACCTTCTTGTAATTTCACAAAATATACTTTCATGAAGCCCAAATGTTTCACTGACCCTTCCTGGATGGATTATTCCATCTGAGATTATAAAGAAGCAATCGCTAGTGGCTGAGTTATGTCTAAACCACATGAGAAATACCTGTCTTCAAACACTTGAGGGTTTCAACAAAAGAGCTGACACATTATCTCAACATAGTCTAGGTCCAATATTCCATTCTAGTGTGGTATTTACTATATATATTTTTTACAGTATTGATTCTTAAATGCTTATTTTCAATTTCTTATATGGACCAGTGATAAAAATGAGTTTATCAGCACGAGTTTTCCAACCACACATCACCTAAAATAAATATGCTTGTACACTAGCCCCTCTTTATCTATAGGGGATCCATTACAAGGACCCCAGTGGATGCCTGAGACCTCAGATAATACCTATTATTTACCTGAGGTCTCAGGCAAATCCTATATATATGTTGTTTTCTGTACATACATACCTCTGATAAATTTTAATCTATAAATTCGGCACAGTAAAAGATTAATAACAATAAATAACATGAAACAATTATAACAAGATACTGTAATTAAAGTTGTGTGAATACACCATTATTAAGTAAAATAAGGACTTCTTGACTCAAGCAATGCCACTGCATGAGGTACTGTGACATCGTTCTGATGACTGAGCCAACTACTAAGTGAGTAATGGGGGAGGGGTGTATATAGACATCACATCTACACTGGACAAAGGGATGACTCACGTCCTGAACAGAATGAAGCTGGATAGTGCGATATTTCATCAGACTATAGCTAGTGCTCGACTTATGATCACGATTGGTTCCGACAGACCAGTCGTAACACGATTTGGTTGTAAGTTGAGTAGGCTATATGTACAGTACTGTAAAATGATGTTATGAAAATCTTTAAATCATATTTTATCATAATTTTCTTTCATTATTGTTATATATCACAATTTTCTTTGTTCATTTTATGCCATTTGTATCATCTCTACACCATTTTGTTTCTTATTTTTACATTCATCAGGTTTAAGTAAAACACTGCATTAGCAGTACAACTGGTTTAATATTTGCAAAACATACAAAATTACAAAATACAGGTGTAAAAAGTACCATAGGAAACATTTTCCCAATTGCAAAGTGCTGCCGGAAGCTGGTCTGCACTGTCGTACGCCCAGCTGGGCAACGTTTGTGCTGCCAGTCACGAAACAGTCGTGGCAAGCAATTGTGTCTTAAAGTCGGATGATTGTAAGTTGCATAGGTCGTAAGTCGATCAATACCTGTACTCAAAACAGTGTACAAGTTCCAATTTATGAATTGTTTATTTCTGGAATTTTTCATTTAATATTTTCAGATGGCAAGTAGCTGAAAGCACAGACAGCTTAGGGAGGACTACTGAATTCTGATACTTTGCTCCTCACCGCTCTCATATGATAAATATCTCTGTTTCTTTCTTCTAGATGATGAAATGCATGATTCGTAGTATATACCATTTAAATATAGTTTGATCATACTTGTCTGATGATAAATACCATCAAGGCTGTTTATGTCACATAAATATAACATTATTTGAAACTTTTTCAAGCTTTGTCAATAATGATATCAATTACTCATCTCAAAGTATTTTTTCTGTAATTGCTAATCTTCACTAGTCTTCTGTTAACAGATTTGAGATAGTTGGGCTAACCCATAACAGATTAATGGTTGGATTTATGTCTTTTGCCATCCATAACAGCAAGAATTTCTTTTTACCCTACTATGTTCTCTAGAAGAACCATGGTATATTATAAAGGTCAGCTATGGGTTGAATATTACCTGTATATTTCTTAAGGGTGAATTTGCAACCACTTTCAAAGCCAAAAACAAAAGGGCATAATTTGATAAAAATCTTATTGCTTGATAGCTTGCAGATATCTGTCAGTGGTTTTGGTTTCTTTTAAAGGGCAGCACATGGCTGACTGATCTCATTGTAGGATTTATATGTATAATTATTGCCATATAATTCAACAAATCACTTTTATTACTGAAAACCTAAAGCTTTCAAATTTTTGCATTTTAGTCATTGAGTCCTTCAGAAGATAGACTTCTATAAAATGGATTTTAATTCCATTAGAAAGCCTTCACTGAAATTTAAGTAACTTAATGACAAAATAGGTATAATGACTTTAAGTCTTTAAAAGAAATCTAGTTTTTGCTTTAGCATTTAGAATAATATTACTATGAATGTTAAAAAGGCAGCTGGACCTTTTAGGATTATGTTGTTTATTAACTTCAATAATTAGTTGTGCTTAGTCACATCAAATATTTAGCACGCAAACTGCTTGACAATTAAGGTAGATTTACACACAAAAATGGACATGCAGATGTTGAAAAATGCCTCAAAAAGTACTCATATTAGAGGCAACGCCAGTTTCTAAGCACATCTCACTATAATCCAGCATGTACAGGCAGCTCAAGGAAGTAACCTGAGCATGGAAGTGCTTCTCTTATGAGGGTGTTATATGCATAAAATGAGACACTGTATGTAAATTAGTGAGTGCAATTCTTGCCACATAATATTCACCTAATAACTTCTGGTTATTGTAGAGAAGCTTATTTCTTATTTACTGGGTGGACGCGCTTTGTGTTTAGAAATGAGAATACTAATTTGGTGCAAAATAACAAAAAAAGAACAAAACAGGCTAGCATAAACAGATATGAAACGTCCCCAAATTAATTCCTACCTAATAAGAGGAGTTTACAGAATAATGATGCTAATTACATATGGAGAAAAAGACTAGAGAAATTGCTAACAAATATTTTCTTAGACATTAAATAGGCATATGAAAAGCAGATGTATTATTTTATTCTAAAGAATGGAGAGCTGTTCATGAACTGGATTGGTCTGAGATGTTTTCAAGAGCAGGACAACTCAGAGAATGAAGGCAGAGCGAATGAGTGGTGATCTGACTACGTGCCTGTGTAACCCAGGGATAAGAGCCAAAAGACTGAATGGGACAGATACAGAGTCATATGAAAATCAGAGAACAAAGGAACCTGAGCATTACATGTGGAGTAGCCCTGCAACCACACACAACACCGTCACCGCTTTATCTGTTCATTCTATTTATTTCTTTATATCAACTTTCACAGTGTGTAATTGCATTTTCTCTATTTAATTTACACTCTCCCCCACTACTGTATGAATTTTATTAAGGCAGAGACCTTGTCTGGCTTCTCTGGTACTCATTCTGACATACCTAGTACTCTACCAGGCATGAAATAAAATAGTCACTATCTTAAAAATAAAGATTAACTTAATAAATTAAGGAATAGAGCTGAAAATGAAAGGATTAGTTATTTCAATAGACGTTATTGGATAAACTGTGGATGAGAGCGTCATGTACTATTCACAGAATGTCATGCCTCCCCACCCCACCACATTGTTTTTCACCATAAAACTGTTCTCAGCTCTCCCTGCTACAGGAAGGAGTTTTCATAGCTCATAGTAAGCCAGGGAATAAAGCATCAGATTCTCACCTTTCAAGTTTAAATTCACGTTCTGCGGGTAAGAGTGAAAGATTCTTGAGAATCAAATTATTTGGGTTTTTCTCCTCTTCTAAACTAACTAAATAATCCAGGGGCTTGGATGGAAGGGGAAAGATTTAATAAAAAAAATAAAGAGAAGTGACTGAGGGTTGAGACTAACTGAGAATGATGATGATTAAGTGATTTAGTTGATCTGGTAATAAGTATACATCAAGGAATGAAGGGATTTCAGATATATTATTAGATGTTATCATGGAAGAATGACAGTGACACATAGAACCACAGTTTCCATTGCTCCCATTGTCATAACATTAGGTAAGCGCCCTGGAATATTTGGGACAGGTAGAAGAGAAGGGATGGATAGAGGGAGTAAAAACTAAGCTGACTAGTATACTATGGATCATCAAAATAAAGTTCTCTCTTAAAAATAATAAGTTTCAATTCAGATACTTATTCAATATGCAAATAGTTTCAAAGGGAGAGCCAATGGAAGTATTCCAATGTTTACTCTTTCAGGAGGACCTCTACCTAGCCATAAAATAGTCATATCTTAAATATATGTGCACTCATCAATAGTATGTGCACCCACCTTTTCCACGCACGAAATGTTATTATATTTATGTTTTAATCCATAAAAATCTTCTCTTGTTTTAAATGCCTCCCAATTACCCTTTGACTTTGATCAAGCTGTTTACAGGTGAGAGGCATCATGTTTTAAATTATCTATCAGTATTTTATACTGGCATGTTAGTGTCTTAAATCACTCCGATAGGGCAAAATAAAATCATAGCAACCGAATTTTATCATTCTTCTTGATTACAAAATATAAGCACTCACCCATCCACTCATTATTTCTTTAACAAATGTTTGTCACTTTTATCAGAAAGCAAAAGCTTTTCCAGAAAATGTCAGCAATTTAAGTTTACCTCTTATTGTTCAAATATGAGCCATGTGCCTTCCCTAGCACTGAGGGAAACTGGGAAAGAGGGTTTCTCATCATCTATGGAAGGCAGCAGTAATAGGAGGTTTGGGGATTATCATGTAAACCACATCTGCCATAATAATTAATGGGAAGATCTTCAGGTTAAGATAAATCTGCCTAGCCAAATATTACCATTCTAGTTCTTTGTGATTACTCTTATGACTTCATATTCTTAGCCAGAGGAAAAAATGTAAAGCAATATATAAAATGAGAAGAATGATACAATTTTCAAACCTTCATACAAAGTACAAGGTCATACTTTGACCTATTTTCTCTATCCTCAACTCTTCTAATTTATTATCAAAGTGCATTCTTCTCTATTAAGGGATTTTCAGATTGGATAAATTTTACATATAAATATATGACTTTCAAAGCAGAGGCTCGCTCTACTCCAGCAACTACATCTACAACCATCAGAAGCCAAAGTTTTGAGTAATGAATAGGTCAGAGTATATGCTTCGCTGCCTCTGCACAGATCAGAACCTGCTTTTTGTCTCCACTTCTCCCTGAATATCTGCCTCTCACATGACTCAGTGTCTGACCTGACCATTTGTGGCTGGTTCATCTCACATACACTCGGAAAGGAAAGTTTGCAGTTGAAATTTGAGAGACGCTGCCAATAAAGTATTAATTAGACATGCCATTGAGTATAGTTGAAAGCATAATGAGGACGTATAAGGAGGCTTATTTTTGTCCCATATAATCATTCAGAAACATTGTATATTCAGTCATTCAGCACATGCTTATAAAGCAGATACTGTTTGTCAAACACTACATGACAAAATATGTGTCCCCTGTACTTGGTCTTTGTTTAGGTACAACTATAAGGCAATGTGTGAAAATTAAGTCTAGATACAGTTGTTTTAATTATCTGTGAATCTTCAAATAATAAATTGAAATAATTGAAATTCCATGTTTTAAAATGAAATGGGCTCATTAAACTAGATATATAGATGTTATTTTCTTCATATTTCAAAAACTAAAGTCTAATCCAAATAGACTATTTCTTCATATTCATAGAAATGCATACTCTTCACAAATGTAATGTCTCAGTCTTCAGGGGCAAGAAAACTTTACCATTAAGCCTGTCCTTAGCCTTATGTGTATCTGCTTTGGTCCTAAATACTAATTTTAGGAATATTGAACTCCCCTTAGTTAACAGTGTCCAAAAGTGAAAATCTCTTAATGCAATTAATTCTATACTTCTGAAATAACACATCTATCTTTGTAACCTATCTTTTATTCATCTCAGGGCCATAAAATAATTTTATGATAATCACTTGTTGGGCAAATGAGTTTGTAAAATATGATTTTTGAGTTTGCTCACTTTTATTGTTAAAAATGGCACTGAGCAGCGCCAGGTATGTGGTCTGTGAAATTGTAAATTACCTTCCTGCTTGGGAAGGGCCATTGTTATTCTAATGTGTGCTGGAGGAGAGGTTTTCCCACCAGAAAAGTTTTAAAAGGAGAGAAGAAGGAGGAGAAGGGGAGAAAGAAGCCAAGATGGCAGGGAAAGGGAGAAGCTATATTTTTGCAGAGAGAGGAGAAGGGAGGAGGTATGCAGATGGGAAGATGAAAGGCTTTTGTGAGCTCCGCTGAGACTGGTGAGACCTTTGATTCTAGGAGAAACCAAAGAAGATCCTCCTGGTTGTGGAACCAGAGAATGTGTCAGAGGCTTTGTGAGCTCTGAGTGAAAGGGAAATGTTTTCCCTGTGTGTTTGCTCATCGGCAGGTGTGAGACTTTAATAAAGGAATGGCCCACCTTTTTTTGGCTCCACTGTTTCTTTGTTGTAAAGTAGCATACCTTAATTCCACAGGTTATGTAGGGACACCAAGGCGGGGTACAGAAGAATTTTTAGGAGGAGATTTATTAATAAGCCAGCTGCATATGACTTACACGGGGTATAACTAATGTGTGTGTGAAAAATAGCCCTACAGCTCAGTATGTAGACTTGATCATATATAGGTTGGGGGAGAAGGAGGGGCACGTGACACAATAACCAATCATTAACAAGCTTACAACATTTGTCTATAGGATGTATAAAAAACATTCCTACATATTAAAACTTACAAGGTAACACAATAGTAATGTCGTTTTACATATCAAAGACATTCACAAATCTTTTAGTGTCTACCTCCCATCCCTTTGTCTAGAGGTATGTTACTCTCAGGAATCCAGGAAGGGAGGAAGAGTTAAAATCAGTGTAGGATATGTAAATATTGTCTCTTGTTGAAAGGTGTAAAGTATTCCCCCGCCGCCAAGAAAGAAGGAAGGGACCGGAGCCACAAAGTGTGGAATAATAAAAGGTTTATTGAGTACAGAGCACATCCCATCTGACAAGGTTCCCTAGCCCCGGGGATAGAGGTTAGGGACGTAGCATGAATTAAACCACATGAGAGGTATTGAAAGGGTTCCTCTAGGTGGTCGAGCGAATATGATGTGGTGAAATCTCACTGGCTAATGGGCGGTTACTCTTCTCCCAAGGACTCCTGGGAAGTTTCTTTTGGTGTGCTTGATTGTGGCTCTAGCCAAATGTCCCAGGTCTGAGTTCCTCACGTGACAGTCCCTCATTATCCACTGACCTTACATTCTGACCTTTTGTGTTAAATAGAATAGGGGCACTATTTATTCATCTGGCCACTTCCTGCTGGTTAGGGGTGTCGTGGGGAGAAGAGGTGGGCAGGTAGTAGCTTTGAGGGGTGTCAGGAGAAACATCTGTTTGGCCGTGAGTTGAGAAACTTCACAGATGTGGTTCTGTTAGAATTTAAAAAGAGAACCAAATATGAGTTATACACTGATAATTAGAAGAAGATTTAGGATAGGGGCAGCCCAGGTAAGAATGGGTGGCTGCCATCAGGAGTTAAGTGGGTTGTAAAAGGAGAGATTCTTGCTTAATTTTTTCTCACTGACAGTGTTGGGCAGATAAAATATAATATGTTCACTTTGTTAAAGATGGCGCTGCCCACATGGAAGCCTGTCACCCAGGTGATATTATTTGCCCTTATGCTTGGGATGGGTGTGGGGGAAAGGCTGTAATGTAAGCAGGCCGGGGTCATTATAGCCTAAGGCTTGGTTTTAAGAGTAAGCTTTTGCCCACATCCTTGACTGATTGGATGATGTAGGGTGGTGCACTCCTGAGGAATCCCATTATGCCTCAGATGGGTGACTTTGTATCAGAGACTTCCTTGTTTGTATAATTGGATTAAAGGTTTGGATTCTACACTATAAAGTGGGGCAGGCCAGGAGCTTGTTCGCTCTTGGTTCCTGAAGTATTAGAAAGGAGAGGAGATTAAGGCCACATGGAGGCCAGGAGAAGCAGCCAAGATAGCAGAGTGCTCAGGGAGAAGCCAGTTTTTGCAGAGTTTGTGTAGAGAAAAGGAGATGGGAAACAGTGGTGAATAAGTCTGGTGAGCTAGAAACCTTTGATTCTAGGAAACTCGGATAAGTCAGTAGCTTTGTGAGCACTGAATGAGTGAGTTTTGGAGCCCAGTGTGTGTTTTTGCTTGCCCGCCGAGTGCAAGTTAGAATTAAAGCTGATGGCTCACCAGTTCTTGGCTCCGTTGTTTCATTACCGACTGTCTGAATCTAATGTGAACCTGCACAGGTCAGGCGGCTGTGATCCTGACCGCGACTACTGGCTTTATAGACAGTTAAGGAGATTGAAGCTTCTTTCATCAAGCCAGTCTTACTGAACAGCATTGCTCCCTGCTTCAGCTCACTCTGGCGGCAGGTTTTAGTGGGAAGGACAGGAGCAAAAGGAAGGTCTGCAAGGCCCAACCCTTTGGTGAGCTGCAGACGAGTAGGACTCAGTGATTCTGACTGCCAGCGATCCTGCATAGGAGCAAGCTTGAGGTGAGAGACATGGTTAGAAATGAGGGTAGCATTGATTATGGGGGAGCCCTTGGTAGTGAGGAATGGTAGGAGTAAGTGGGAAGATGCTGTCAGCTGGATAGTGGCTCCAAGACTGTATAGAATGTCTTGACCCAGAAGGGGTACAGGGCATGATGGCATAACTAAGAATGAGTGTGAAAAGGGGATTTTGTCCAAACTGCATGTCAGGGGTGGAGTGCGAAGGGGAAAAGAAGGGGCCTCATCCATTTCCATAACCGAGACCTGTGAGGGAACTAGAGGTCCAGAGTGTGATGGCAAAACAGAGAAGGTAGCCCCAGTGTCCACAGGAAATAAGATAGACTTACCCATTAGTTGCAGCATTACCCTGGGTTCTCCGAGTCCAGGCTGTGTCCTAGGAGTTTGAGTGATGTGCCCACATAGCTGGCTCGTCCTCCACATAGAGGCATTGAGAAAAAAACCTGTTTCCCAAAGGGGCAATCGCTCTGCCAGTGACCGGGCTGCTTGCAGTTAAGGCAGGGCTCAGTGGGCAGCTGCGGGCAGGGGTCCTGTTGGGCACAGTGATACTGCTTGCCACACTTAAAGCAAGCTGCTGGTGGGAATTTCTCTTTGTGGCCCAGGCTTGGGTCGGGCACTTCCTGTGCCTTGCCTCTGTTGCTCTGCCGACCTCAGGGTTGCCAAAAGAGTCTGGGTTTGGAGAGTTACCTTCTGCTGTATGTGGGCCTAGCGAATAGCCTTGGCCACTTTCTACTAGCCGCAACCATTAAAAACTTTGAATGCCATGTTCACAGGTCCCGGATAGGAGTTTGGATATTGAGAATAAGAGAAGGAGGGCTCCTAGGGACCCTGGCACCCAGATCCAGCTGAAAACGCTGGTGCCAGAGGCAGGACAGGGTCAGAACTTCTTGCAAGCAGATTGGGGTTGGGTGTCCTGCAAACTGGTGTAAGAGCCAATGGTAGGCAGAGAATGGCCTGACGAAGGAGGGGCTTAAGAACATAGTGGAGAAGGGAGGGGTCCCTGGCCAGCAGGGGAGGATAAAGAGAGACTGGTATTTGTAAGTGAATGAGAAACAGGATCCTGCAAAGAAAGGGGGCTCTTGGTGGGAAGAGACCAGGGTGAAAGAGGTCTGCAGAGGAACCAGAGAGGGGTTCTGAGAGAGGGGTGCCCCTGGGGGTCAGGCAAGAGGGGGAGAGAGTTGGGAGTCTGCAGAGAAGGAAAGATTAGGAGAAGAGGTTTTAGATGCAGTTTCTCTGGCCTAAGAAAGGGCCTGCACATAGAACAGGCAGCACAGAGATTAAGGACGGACGCACAAATAATTAGAAGCCTTAAAAGTAAGGGATCTCCAATCAGCTCCCAGCTTTTTTGGCGACAGTTAAATTGGTGAGGGTGTTAAAACCAAAAGTCCCTTCAGGAGGCTACCCGGTCCGATTATCCAGAGGGTTCTGTGACCTGGCCACAGCGGAGAACAGTTTCTTCTTCGAAGGAGAGATTTTGGATAAGGCACTCCAAGAGTATTTTGGATTCCTGTGCCCCCACGGACACCCTCAGTTTTTGGAGTGGTCAGAGATGAGAATTGGCATCCCAAAACTCAAACTCTGGCCACAGACAGATAGGGAAAGTGAATGTGCTCAGGACATCTCCATGCACACACACTCACTGAGATGGGAAGAGGTCCCTGATGTAGCTACGGTTTCGGACAGGAAGTCTCGGCGGAAAGAACTGAGGAGAAGGCTGGAGGCAGGGGACTTACCGCACCATGCACCGAAGTGGGTGGAAGATCAGAGATCCTGGTTCTTTCTTGGAAGGGACAGGGAAAGGAGCAGCCCCAGCAGGCTTCTAACTTCTCTCTGGTTTTTGGCAACAAATGTAAGGTATTTTTCCCCACTGAGAAAGAAGGAAGGGGGCCGGAGCCACCAAGTGTGGAATAATAAAAGGCTTTATTGAGTATACAGCGCATCCCATCCGACAAGGTTCCCTAGCCCCGGGGACAGAGGCTAGGGAAATCGTATGAATTAAACTGCATGAGAGGTATTTAAAGGGTTCCTCTATGGTGGACGAGCTAATATGATGTGTTGAAATCTCACTGGCTGACAGACAGTCGCTCTTCTCCCAAGGACTCTTAGGAAGTTTCTTTTGGCGTGCTTGGTTATGGCTCTAGTCAAAGGTCCCGGGTCTGAGTTCCTCACGTGACCATCTCCCATTATCCACCGACCTTACAAAAGAGAAAGGAAGTTTTTAGATAACCTCTATCTTCTTTGTTGTCTAACAAGTAGTGGCCTCAGTCATTTCAGAAATTTATAGTTAAATTATGACTAGATGACCCATTTGTCCCTGTAAGCCAGAAAGCTTCTGCATTCTTCTCACTTCATTTTCCACAGAATGCAGGGGGAAAGAAGCCTGATTTTTCCTCTTTAAAATGGCGTTGCCAATACGGTTTTATAGTTCTTTGGCACCTTATCATATCTTTACCATCTGTCCAAATCCAATGTGAACCTGCACGTGCATGGCCACAATGGCCGTGACTATTGGCCATACATCACTCTTTGATTCAAATGTGGATTTCTCATCTCTCTCTGTATTTCATTTATAGCAGATTGTGAAAGCCTGGATGTGATTTAAGAGAAATGAATGATATTTTCTATTCAGCAACCTCTCTTAACCAGGAAAGAGAGCAACTCTTTACACAAAAATTGTGATTTTTTTTTCTCTTTTAGTCATATATATGATCACTTCCAGAACTAACAAGTCAATTCATATAATTACCTCATTGCTTAGATATGTGCAGGACTTTTCACAGGGTTCTACTGACTCTTCCGAAGCTTTTGGCTGGCGAATGACAGACTTGTAGCTACTCAGCTTGTTAGATTAACATGAGAAAACAGAATTTGCATCTGGCCACCAAGCCTTTACTCATCAAATAGCAAATGGAACTAATGTGGAATAATAATAGAAGTGCTGGCTTTTGAGAACAAAAGACTAAAAGAGATTTTTATGAAACATGTGGTTCACATTTTTAAAAATCACAAAAGCCATTAAACACTGAATGTAACTTATTTTTCATGTCAACTAAGGTTATCATTGTCTCTTCTAGGACATTCATGATTTTCATGCTACAAGTAATGTTGCTGATTTATTTTTTCCTTAACTGTTTTAAATGCTAGTCATGTAAGCAGTGTTCCTTGTCTTTGGATAAAATCCTCTACTATACTTGGGCATTTTGAAGCTTTTAAAATATGTACCTAAATTGAAAAAAATCTTTTTAAGACTTCAGTAAAATGTGATACTAGAAAACTATCACAAAGCCAGCAAATGCTAAATGTGAGTTTTCTCTATTGAATGCATAAATACCTTTTTTACATTTCTATTATGATATTTTGATAGAGTGACTATAAATATTCCAGGGAAGAGAGAAGTTTTTAAGAGGGCCTTTTAAAAATAATCAACTTAATGATACAATTAGTTCCTTTACATGTAAATTAACTTATGTGACTATTAAAAGTAGACTTGTATCCTCTTTTTATCAAAAACTATCTAGCAAATTGTTGGTCAAATAAGTTTGTAAAATATAATTTTTATGTTTGCTCACTTATAGTTTGCATTGGGGGTAGCATCTGGTATATGTGGTCTGTGAAATTGCAAATTACCTTCCTGCTTGGGCAGGGCCATTGTTTTGCTCATGTTTGCTAGAGGAGAAGCAAAACCAGAAAGTTTTGAAAAGAGAGAAAAGGAGAAGAGGCAGATTTGAGGCATGTTTGCAGAGTGAGAGAGGAGAGAATTCAGAGTGATGAAGAAACCAGTTTGTGCAGAGAAAGAAGGTGTGCAGGTGGGGAACCAGAGGTGAGGGGCTTTGGGAGCCCTACTGAGTGAGGCTTGTGGGGACCTTTGATTCTAGGAGGAACCAGAGAAAATTCTCCTGGTTGTGGAACCAAAGAATGTGTCAGAGCTTTAGGAGCTCTGAATGAAAGGGAAGTGTTTTCCCCGCCTAGTTGCTTGTTGGCCAGTGTGAGACTTTAATAAAGAAATGGCCCACAATCTTTTGGTTCCACTGTTTCTTTACCATCCGCCCAAATCCAATGAGAACCTGCTTGTGCATGGCCACAACAGCCGCACTACTAGCCATACACAAAATAATATATATATATTTTTTACAGGACAGAGAGAGGGATAGATATGGACAGACAGACAGGAATGGAGAGAGATGAGAAACATCAATCATTAGTTTTTTGTTGCCCTTGCGACACCATAGTTGTTCATTGATTTCTTTCTCACATGTGCCTTGACCACGGACCTTCAGCAGACTGAGCAACCCCTTGCTGGAGCCAGTGGCCTTGGGTCCAAGCGAGCGAGCTTTTGCTCAAGTCAAATGGGCCCGCACTCAAGCTGGCGAGCTCGGGGTCTCGAACCTGGGTCTTCCACATCCCAGTCCGATGCTCTATCCACTGCGCCACCTCCTGGTCAGGCAAGATGGTTTATTTTTTGAATTAATAACAATCCTCTTTAAAAACTTGTTAATGCCACTTAAAATATTTACAAACTTTTGATTTTATACTTTGGAATAAATAAAATCATTACGAATTTCAGTTGAGTGAACCAATCTTCAAAATGGCCATCATAGCCTAAAATTAACTTTTATTTCCTCGTTTCATGCATATAGATACTTGTTGTCACATACTAGTCATTCTTGAAACATTCATCCTACAATGCCACTGGATTTTCTCCCAGTACTTCCTCCATTTGTCTCTTCATTCCTGTTGGACTAAATGCTAGATACAAAAATTAAAAAGAAATATGAGTGGGACCTTTGCAGCCTTCATCTCTTCTTCATTTGCCAGATTACATTGTATCTGCAGATTTAAATTAATCAATTTATGATAAATAAATTTATGATAAGTAAAGTATGTTTCTCAAAATGGCCATCTTTTTGGATTTTAGGTAGGGGAAATAAATCATAAAATAGTACAGTGTGTCCATAAAGTCATGGTGCATTTTTTACTTTTGACTAGCCAAAAGTGCACCATGACTTTACAGACACACTGTAGAATGATAGACAAATAGACAGACAGATGGATATATAGGAAAGAAAGATATGGTCTAGCAGAATTGTGGGACCTCACCCTGATTTGGTATGAAAAAGGCACAGCCACCTGTAATGTTGCCAAAGCTCTCTTTGTTTCTCCTGTAAGACTCTTTCATTAGGAGCCATGCATTTTCTTACTGTCCATTGGTTTAGGACCTCTGACTTGGTTATAACCAGTATAGTAATATACTTATCTATAGAAAATTAGGAAAACAATGAGAAAAAGAATTTGGAAAGGGAAAACCAGAGTGCTGTGAACCAGAATGATGTAAACCAATTTTAGAAAAGAGTTCCTATATATATTAAGATTAAAAAAATTGTTTATCATATAGCTCTATGGTCATGTAGCCATAGAACATTCTTTGTGACTGAATTGAAGATCTTTGACACCATTTCAATAAAGATATAATATATAGATATATAGATATATATAAAACATTGTGCAAGTTTAAGAGTTTAAAGTGCTTTTAATGTGCAGATTTCTGAGCTTCAGTTGCAACAATTTCTTATTCAAGCAATCTGAATGAATCCCTGGACTTGACTTTGAGAAAGCAGGGCTAGTGTAAAGAAATGGATAAATGAGGAAGAAAATAAATGCTACTCTAAGAGAAACTAATGTAAAAATCTCACAATTGAGGTTGAAATTCTTTGAGGATATGGGAGTCCATCATTTCTTTCTAAGCAAAAATTTATGATATTTTGGACAAAAAATTAGAGGGCTTCAGAAAACCAAGCAATTCTACCCACCCTGTGGTTCACTTGGTGATAAAGTCACACGATGTTAAGGAAGACACACATAAATGATTGATGCAGAACAAAATAGTCACTTTTCTCTTCATGCACATTTTCTTTAATGTTTCTTTTGTTCTCCCCATTCTTTAAGAAAATGCCTGGGTGAAATATTAATAAATAATGTTCAATTTGGTACTGAGAACTTTACATTCTGGTAAAGCACTTTATTTGCTATTTCCCAAGTAGAAATGGAGTTTGTTTCTTCTATTAAAGGTGGTATTGCCATCCCCAGGGGCAAAAAGCATGCAGAGAATAGTATTTTGCTTGCAGTGTATTTAGATATATTTTAGTGGCATTTTACAATCCTTTATGCCTTTTATTCTTTTACTTTTCCAAAGAGGCAGTTCTAATATTTTATGCTGTTTTGATTGGTTTTGTTTTCCTAAAGTGATTTTTTAGTGTAACAATTTCTGCAGTTAACAAGGACCCATTGGTAAACAAAATATTCCATTTGCCAAATTCTGCCTATATAAAATGGTTGTGTTGTTGCCAAATGCATAAAAAAGAGTAGTGAAACTTCAATAAGCTCCTGTTTTACATCAAATTTCTCTAGAAGAAGAAGTTGAGACAGGAACTCTTATGCACGGCAGTACCATTAGGAGAAACTTGCGTGATGGGATAAGAAGATGGGGAACCGGCAGACGCCATGCAGTGCTGAGGTTTCTGCGCAAGTCTGACATCAGTCTGACACATGGAGAGCTCTGGCATGTGATTAACACTGTGGAGTTGTTTCCCTTGTAACACTGAGCTCTGTGACCCTGCATCAGTCAGCGAGTGGCTGCAGAGAGTCACCAGTGGGTAGAGAGTAAACATAATTTCACCAACATTGCCATATAAGATGACACTTAGCAATAGGTAATTTTTAAAAAAAATAAAATTGCACCATAAACATTTAGCAGCCAGCACTCCCAGCAGCTGGGGGATGGGTGTTTCACTGGCTACAGAAGAGGAAACCGGCCAAAGCCCCAGCAGCCTGCTAAGCCAGTAAAATATATTTGTTTAATTCAAAAGTTAAGAGCTTTCACTGAAATTCATTAACATTCAACACAAAGAAATATCTTTTATAAGTATGTGATTCGGGGTGGGGGATCATTGGGTTGATTTGGTAAAGCTCAGGACTGTTACCACCAGGGTTTCAGGCCAAGTAGTTTAGTGAAGAGAGAAGATTTTCTGGCAGTAAGTAGATCTGTTATGATTTATTTGCTCTGTGACCTTGCATAGTTATTCAACTTCTCTGAATCCAGTTCATTATCTCTGCAATTGCAGTCATCATTCTCATCTGTGGAGTGCTGTGAGAACACGTGGGCAAGGCTGATGACCAGAGGGTCATACCCACTAAATGGCAGCTCCTTTTAAAGATATATATCACAAGTTATATTTTTGTCCTCCATTTCATGACCCCAGACGCTTCCTTTAAAAACCAAAAATATACCAAATGAGAAAGTGCTGCTGTGTCAGTACAAATGGCAACTTAATGGGGAAAAAATGCTCAACACTGGGTATAATTTCTATGTAAAAATCAGGACATTTAGTTTTCTATTTTTACTTTAAATAATAAATGTCTCAGACACTACTGAGGTGAATAATAATGCACCATTCAAACGCACTGATGCATCAGCAAAATTGGTTGGCATTCTATAGAGATTTCTAAAGAAAGTTACTCTTTATATAATACTCAAATATTATAGTCAGCAAATGGTAAACACAGCTTGGGCAGGCAAAATATTTAAGATGTAACTGACACATGCTAAAGCAATGGTGTTATATAATCCATAGGCATGAGTGGACTTTTGCTTTTCTACTGGCCACCACTAGATGGTGATATGTAAAACATTAGCTTCAGACTTATTTAAAGATAAAAGTAATGCCTTGATCTCAAAAGTCAGCTACAGGCAAATCTCTACATGGATCACAAGTAGTCACAAAGCACGTTCAGTAATACATATAGCTACTAGAGTACTTACTGGATCCCTTCACTCCCACATACCCTAAACTCTTATTTTATAGACTATCAGAGTAAGCTTTGAATGTTTAGTGTCTGAAACTACAGGTACATTAGAAGTAGGATAATGAGATAGAAAAAAGAGACCAACAAAAATCTACATACTATTTTCAGATTGAAATCTAACAACCCCAGAGCCATAATTCTTCGAATTTGTATATTTTACTAGCACAAGATACCACCTATGGACATTATTACTGTAGATATTTACAATACACTTTAGGGTTTGATGCTCAAGTATCCTCATTTTACCTGTAGAGGATGACCTAGCATGTTTTTGATGTTTGCAGTCACAAAGTTAGTAAACAGCAATAATTTCAGATATATATATATATATATATATATATATATATATATATATATATTAGATCCACAAGGCTGCATGCTTATCATGTTTCTAGATTTTAACAAAGAAGTCCTTTAACTCAGAAAGCCCTGCTTTGAAATCCATTTGATAAAGGGAAACAATTTCATACTCTTACTACAAGGACTGAAATACAAGATCATGTATTTCAGTTAATACATATTTGTTTACACAGCATCTTCATGCAGTTGCCACTGTACAGGACAGTGGGATTGAGTGCTGAAGAAGGCAAACGTGCCCTGCCCCTCATAAAACTTACCATTTAAACTAGTAGATACAAAAATAATTATGACAAATTTGATTTCCATAAAATAAAAAGAGAATGGGAGAGAGAGAATAACTGGAAGATTTTACTGGGATGGGCCATTAAAGAATTAACATTTAAGATGTGACCTAAAATATTAGATGTGACCTAAAAGAAATCATAAGAAACATCCTGGCACAATGAATAACTTGTAGAAAAACTCTGAGGGCAGAAAATACTTTGCAAGTTTTAAGAAGAGTCAGAAACGAGTTGTAAGAGGAGCAGAGTGACCAGTGATAGATGTCAACATGGAGAGATGAAGACATAAATATGGACAGGAGCCATGTTAAAGAGTTTGAATTGCAGTCCATGTTCAAATGAAGGCTTGATTGAGTTCTAGCAGTGGAAAATGCTATGATCTGATTTACATGTTTTAAAAATTACCATCTTTGCAGGAAAAGAATTGGAGGGGATTAGGAGTGGAGTGGAGAGACCCCCTGGTGAGGCTGTTATAAAGAGTGAAAGAATGGGATACAAAGGAGGTGGTGCGGGTAGAAAGAAGTGAATAATTTATATTCAAACAAAATGTGGAGGTAAAACTGACAGTATGTGGTGATGGATTTGTAGATGGAAATATGGAACGGGAATGAGTCAGGAAAGTAATGACCCCAAGGTTTCTAGCTTGTGCCAATCACTAAACAGTTTCCTATATCATCTCTGAGGTGAAGAAGATTAGGGAAATGTCAAGACAGATGCAGCAGAGAAATCAGCAGTTTGTGTTCACATTTGAAAAGTTTGAGATTTTTATGATCACACATGAAGATTCAAATAGAAAAGTAACTATGCATGTTTAAATTCTGAAAGGGGGTTTCAAGCTACGATGCTGAACTCGAAGTCACTGACATTAATAATATTTTATTGAAAGTCAAGTAAATAAATAGTATCTTCTATGACAGCAGAAAGAGAGATGTTGAAATTAACCAAAACACCCAGGACTGAGGCTAAAGAACATCAATACCTAGAGGTCTCTCTACTATGTCTGCAAAAGCGTACAAACATTTTGGAAATAAGTGTAAAATGCTACCGGGGCTAGAATCACAACGTTTTCCTTATTAAACTCCATATTGCATATCATGACCCAGCATTATTCTCCCAGGGAAGGTACAGTTATAGGATGGAAAGAAGAAACTGTGTCAGCAGAGACAGAAAACAACTTGCCACTGCACTATTTCTTCATTGTTTAGCTTTCAGACTCCTCCACCCTCTTCTTCTGGGGAAACCTTGACATCTTAGAACCTTCAGCATCAGGGCTTAGGCATGGAAGAATTTGATCTTGATGCCATTATTCTACCACATTTAGATAAGCTTCATGACAGTTTGTAGACTAGTTACATAGGATAAAAAGGACAACTGTCCTAAGATGGGGACACAGAATCTATTCCTAGGTTACCATTTAATAGTTAAAGAAGTGCTGAACAGAGAGAGGCACTATCATTACCTAATTTAGAAAGGTAGAGTGCTCTAATATTGGCCAGCCACAGATTATTCTAATTTCAACTGAAGGGACCCTACAAACCAAGACAAATGCAGAAGATGCTCAGAAATTGTGTAGCAAATCTGCAGAGAAGAAAGATGAAAATGCAAAACCAATTTGTAATGCTTATTGCTTTATTAAAGGTTGAATAAAAATAAAACATATCATATGCAAACTAGGTAAATTCCTACTTTAAGAATCAAAATTTAATATTTAAGAATCAAAATCAGACAGTAATTTGGGCTTTAGCTAAAAAGTATTGTAAGAGAGAGAGCCGAAGGATAGTAGAATGCAATGAATCCTATAGCACAACACAATCTATCAACGCCACAGAGCCTACAGTTTTCTTCCTTTATATTAGATTGAAAAATGACTTCAGAGTATATGCTTACAAGGCTAAGTGATGAGAAATCTAAGCTGAAGGAAAGGACTTGATACTAGCTCTCTATGGTAATGTATAACCCCAACAGCTACAATTAATAATAGGTAAAGGCTTAAATGGCCCTAGGAGATACAGTTAACGGAAGACAGGTACACCTGTCAATACAAAACTTGGGAACATTACTCAGTTAAAGTAAAGGCAATTAACCTGACAGCATTCCACTGTATTTCTGAGCACAAATAAATGTAATAGAAATAATGTAGGGCAGAAACTGACTTATGATATTAGAGTTCTGACACATATTTAAATTATTATTCAATCGCAACTTAGAAATCTGTGAATAAATCTGAACATGCAATTTATGTGGACAAAATAAATGTGAAAAAGCCTTACTGAATTTGTATTCATAATTTGATGTTAATATTATTGAAAAGACTGTTAACCCTATTTAGAAATTACAAAATTTCTGAATCAATAAAGTACAATTTAAGTAAAAGATCATTCTCTTGGACACATTCTATAATATGAATAGACTAAATAGTAAATCCTTGTAGTGGATAATTTCAAATCTCCTACCTTTTTATTGAAAAATTTAAACTATTTCCATTGCAAATAAAATATGATTGACATTAGGGATAAAATTGTTCTACATACTCCATATAGCATAGTTCACAAACCATTTCCAGATTTCTGTCATCAAGCTCTACCCTGTTCTTTATACTTTAGTATTCTTTTTTTTTTAATTTTTATTTATTCATTTTAGAGAGGAGACAGAAAGAGAGAGAGAGAGAGAGAGAGAGAGAAAAAAGAAGGGGAGGAGCTAGAAGCATCAACTCCCATATGTGCCTTGACCAGACCAGTGCAGGGTTTTGAACTGGCGACCTCAGTGTTCCCAGGTCGACGCTTTATCCACTGCGCCACCACAGGTCAGGCTATACTTTAGTATTCTTTATTTACATTCATTCATGTGACAGCTGTGTGAGGCAACTCAAGTTTATGTAACATAATCATCTGTTTTCTGTGTGGTTTTCTTCTCTTGGTTCACCCTTTAGTTTATAAAGTGTTTATGAAAATATTGAAGACCACAGTATTAAAAAAATAAATTATATTAATAGTATGAAGTAAACATCACATTTATTTTCCCTTCTTTTGTCATTAAAATATTTAGGCCACATTCGTTATTGAGTTTTACCTGGTTATTGTTTGAAAATAGCCAAGGTTTTAGTATTCTATAATTTCATGCGTATATCATGTATAACTCATTTCCACTTCATTTCTAAATCAATAGCAAATTGACATAGTATATAATTACTTAAAATGTAGATGACAAGCGAACTATACAAGTGAAACTCTAGACCAATGTGCTAGGTAAAAATTTTAAAAATCAAAATCAATTTTTAATTCTTTAAAATCTTTTATTTTCAAAATATAAAATATTTGTACTGCTCTACTTTAAATTATAAGTGAAACAAAAATTAAATTGATTGAAAAAGTTAATTATGTATTTCTTTATACAATCATGAGCTGCTTAGTGATGGGGATACATTCTGAGAAATGCATCATTAGGCAATTCCATCCTTGTGCCAAAATCATAAAGTGTTCTTACACAAACCTAGATGGTATAGCGTAGTGCACACGTAAGGCTGTGTGCATATCTTATGGGATCACCATTGTATATGCGATCTATTGTTACTCAAAGTGTCATTATGTGGTAGATGGCTATAATTCTTTGAAAACTCTCATAAGAATATAAATTTATGGCCCTGGCCAGTTGGCTCGGTGATAGAATGTCAGCACGGTGTGTGGATGTCCTGGATTCAATTCCGGGTCAGGGCACACAGGGGAAGCAAATATCTGCTTCTCCGCCCCTTTCCTCCCCTTCTCCCTTCTCTCTCTCACTCTCTCTCTCTCTCTTCTCCTTCTACAGCCATGGCTCAATTGATTCATGGGAATTGGCCTTGGGCACTGATGATAGCTTTGTAGCTTCGGCCTCAGGCACTAAAAAAGAAATGGCTCGGTTGCTGAGCAATGGAGAAATGAACCCAGATAGGCAGAGCATCTTCCCCTAATAGACTTGCTGGGTAGATCCCAGTCAGGGTACATGTGGGAGTCTGTCTCTCTGTCTCTCCTCCTCTCACTAGAAGAAAAAAATAATTATATATATATTCATAAAAATTAAAACCTTACTAAAACAAATGTTTTCAGGAATTTTGAGAAAGCAAAAAACAATTCTAAACTTTCTAAAACAAATATAGAACATGGATCTACATTCAATATTATTTGACTCCAAATGCTTATCCTTTTTTCTACCACCCCAGTAGCATTTTTAGATATTTATTGTGGTAAAATACACTTGACATAAAATGTATTATCTTAATCATTTTTAAGTGTACAATTCAGTGATATTAAGTATGCTCATACTGTTGTGCAATGGTCACCACCATCCATCTCAAAAACTTTTTTTCATCATGAAAAATTGAAAGAGTATACTCATAAAGCAATAACTTTTCTTTCCTCTCTTTCCTTATTCCTGAATACCATGATTCTACTTTCCATAGAGTTTAACTACTCTAGGTATTTCCTATAAGTAGAATCATATAGTATTTATCTTTTTGTGATTGGTGTATTTCCCTTAGCATAATGTCCTCAAGGTTCACTCATGTTATAGCATATAATAGAATTTCCTTCATTTTTAAAGCTGTATAATATTCTATTGTATGGGCATATTATATTTTGTTTATCCATTTATCTGTTCAGGGGCAATGGGCTGCTTCCACACTTTAGATATTGTAAATGATGCTGCTATGAATGTGGGCATGAAAATATCTCTTTGAGACAATTATTTTGGGTATATACTCAGAAGTAGAATTGCTGAATCATATGGTTTTTCTATTTTTAATTTTTTTGAGGAACAGCCATACCATTTTCCAGAGTGACTTCACCATTTTTATTTTATAATTCCTCCAAAAATGCACAGGTTTTCAACTTCTCCTCATCCTTGCCAACATTTGCTATCTTATTATTATTTCTTTATGTTAGTCGTTCTAATAGATGTGAAGTGGTATTTCATTCTGGTTTTGATTTGCATTTTCTTAACAATTAATGAAGTTGGGCATCTTTTCACAGGTTTATTAGTCATTCAAATAACTACTTTGGAGAAATGTCTATTCAAGTCTTTTGCTCATTTTGAAATCAGGTTATTTGCTTTTGTTGTTGAGTTTTAGGAGTTCAGTATATTTTATATATCAATCCTTTATCAAATATATGATTTGCAAATATTTCTACCATCGTGTAGGTTGTCTTTTTACTCTGTTGATAATGTCCTGTGATGCTCAAAATTTTTTAATTTTAATAAGGTCAGTTTTATCTATTTTTACTTTTGTTGCCAGTGCCTTTGGTGTCAATCCAAGAAATTATTGCCAAACCCAGTGAAGCAATAGTCTTGTCTAAGAATTTTATAATTTGCTCTTACATTTAGGTCTTTGGTTCATATGACTTAATTTTTATATATGGTGTTAGGTAAGGGACCTTCATTCTTGTATATGTAGATATCCAATTTTCTAAGTACCATTTGATGAAAAGATTGTCCTTTCCCATTGAATGATCTGGGCACCCTTGTTAGAAAGTATTTGACCATATAGGTAAGATCTAATAATTTGGCTTTTTATTCTATTTCCGTGGTGTGTATGTCTGTCTTTATTCCAGTGCTAGATTGATACCTGTAGCTTTGTAGTAGTTTTGAAAGTGTGAGTCCTTCAACTTGGTTCTTTTGCAAAATTGTTTGTTTATTAAGAGTTTCTTGAAAATTCATATGAATTTTAGATGCTAAATTTTTCTATTTCTGTGTAAATGTCATTGGGATTCCAGTAGTGATTTATTGAATCTGCAGATCATTTGGGTTGTTTTGACATATTAAAACTATTAAATATTTTACTAAGAGAACATGGGAGATCTTTCCATTTCTCTATGACTTTCTTAATTTCGGTGATATTTTGCCTGACCAGGTGGTGATGCAGTAGATAGAGTGTCAGACTGGGACGCAGAGAACTCAGGTTCAAAACCCCAAGATCACCAGCTTGAGTGTGACTCACCAGCTTGAGCACAGGGTCGCTGGCTTGACCATGGGATCATAGACATAACCCCATGATCACTGCCGTGAGCCCAAAGGTCGCTAGTTTGACCCAAGGTTGCTAGCTTGAGCAAGGGGTCACTCAGCTGGAGTTTCCTCCCCCCCATCAAGACACATATGAGAAAGCAATCAATAAAAATCTAAGGTGCCACAATAAAGAATTGATGCTTCTTATCTCTCTCCCTTCCTGTGTCTGTACCTCTCTGCCCCTCCCACTGTCTTTCTATCTGTCTCTGTCATAAAAAAAAAATTTTTTTTGTAGTTTACATTATACATTTCTTTCACTTCCTTGGTTGATTCCTAAATATTTTATTCATTTTGATGCCATTGTAAATGGACTTACCTTCAATTTCTTTTCAGATTATGAATTGTTAGTGTATAGAAATACAACTGATATCTGCCTTGTGTTGCCTTTATATCCTGCTACTCTGATGAATTTATTAGTTCTAACAGTTTTTTTTAAAAAATATTTAGGGTTTTCTACATAGAGAATCATATTGTTTATAACCAGGATAATATTATCTCTTTAATTGTAGATATCCTTTATCTCTTTCCTAACCTAGTTGCTATGGCTAAGACTTTGAATACTTTGTTTCATAAATGTGGCAATAGTGAATAAAAATTATTTAATAGAAAAAGCTTTCAGTCTCGTAATATTGAGTATTATTAGTGCTGTGGGCATTTATTATATGGCTTTTATTATGTTGTAAAATTTTCCTTCTATTCCTTTTTTGTTGAGTGTATTTATCATAAATGGGTGGTTCATTTCATTCTGTTTAACGGGTTTATTATCTTGATCTAGTTTTAGGAATGGAACCATCCTTGTATTCCAAGAGTAAAACTTACTTGGTCACAATAGTCATGTGATCTTTTTGATATACAGTTGAATTCAGTTTGTTAGTAAATTTATATTATATTTACAATATAGATAAGGAGGGCTAGCTGTCATTTTGCTATTTGTTTTATTTTTATGCCTGAGAGCTTTTTATTTTTCGTTTTCTGATTATCTCTTTAATTTATTCATGTAGAGAAAGATTTAAATTTCATTCTTAGTTATTTTTATGTATTCTGTGATGTTTTTTATTTGTGGTTGCTATGGAGATTATATAGAACATCCTACATTACTAACTTCTGATTTGAATATGCCAACTTAACTTTAATACGACACAAAAACTGCTCATACATAGCTTCATCCTCATGCCTTTCAGTTATTGATGCCTTAAAATTATAACTTTTATATTCTTTGTTTAAAAAATACAATATTAATGGGTTTTTAATGCATTAGACTCTTCAATTATATAAAAACCAAAAGTGAAGTTACAAACCAATATTACAGTGATACTTTTAAACTAATGATTTTTTAAAGTATTAGTCTTTTAAATTATGTAAATCTCCAAAAGTGGTGTTATAGACCATTGTTACAATAGTGGTAGTTTTATAAATGCCTGTATACTTGCATTTACTGATATCTTTATTTTTTTATATATACTGCTTCAAGTTACTAGTGTTCTCTCATTTTTACCTTGCTAGATTCCTTAAACATGTGTTGAATGGTTTATATAGTGGTAACAAACTCTTTCAGTTTTGTTTATCTAAGAAGTTCTTCTGAAGACAATTATGCCGGATATAGAATTATTTGTTGACATGTTTTCTTTTCCTTTTTAGCACTTTGAAAGTCTCAGCTCACTGCTTTCTTGTCTCCAAATTTTTTTATAAATTACCTGCTAATAATCTTATTGAGGATCCCTTCTGTGTAATGAGTCATTTCTCTCTTGCTGCTTTTAAGTTTCTCTCTTTGTCTTTGTCTCTCAACAGTTTGTTATAATGTTTTCTCAATGTGAGTCTCTTTCAGTTCATTCAAGTTAAAATTTATTTGTTGATTTTCATGAATGTTTGTATTCATGTTTTTCATCAAATTTAGGAAATGTTCAATTATTATTTATTTAAATAATCTTTCTGCCCCCTTTTTCTCTTCCTTTAGAATTCTCACAATGTGTGTATTGGTACACTTGATGATTTCTCACAGGTTCTTTAGGGTTTGTTTACTTTTCTTCAGTCTTTTCTTCTTTATGTTCTTCAGACTTGATCATTTCAATTTTCTCATCTTCAAGTTTGCTGACACTTTCTGCTTGCTCAAATCTGACTTTGAATCTTTCTAACGAATTTCTCATTTTAGTTATTTCACTTTCCAGATTCTAGAATTTATCTTTGTTTTATATTTCGTTTTTATATTTTTATGTATATTTTTATTTTGTTCATATATTGTTTACTTATTCTATGTCTTTTTTTTTTTTGTAAGAACTCCTCACTTTTTCTGGCTGTGATACAATTCTAAAGATACTCAGCTTAATCTCCTTCCATCATCACAGAATTATGATGAGGATAAACCTCTCTTCTCGTTCCCTTCCACCCCTCTTCTCCTCCCTTCTCTGTGCTTTCTTTATTACTTGGTGCATGTTTATGGTGGTCATGTAAAAAGTCTTTGTTCTGTAGGTCTGCCTTCTGATCTTCTCAGAGATCATTTCTATTAGTTTACTCTAGCTTTGAAGAGACCTTGTTTCTTGTATGCCTTATGATTTTTTTGTTGTTGAAAACTGGGCATTTGAATCTAACAATATGGTAAATCTGGAAATCAGATTATCTTTATTCCCGAGGTCTTGCCGCTTTTTGTTTTTGTTTCCCTTTGATTTTATTGTTACTGGCTTTTTCCATATTTGAGGTGGAAACTAAAGGCATTGTCAGATCTTTTCTGAGCCTCAGACTTCCCTTGGGCATGCATGTTTTCTTGTATATGCAGTTTATTTGGAATGTTCTAGTCTTTAGTATTTGTCCCTCAAAGTGGAAAAAAGAAAAAGATATGGAAAAGGAGAACAGGCCTAAATTTATAAATCCCTTGCAAGTTCCTTTATCTGGAGGAGAGTCTTGCAACAAGAGAGGGAACTGCACTAATGACTGGCTCCTCTGTGTCTGTACCTCCATGTATGGGTGTATCAATCACTTATCAGAATGTAGATTCTCAATTTTGTCTTCTCTGGCCCTTGCAAACTCTGTGCAGGCTGCTCCAGGAACACATGTATGCCTACGTTCTATGAGGCTAGAGTAGGGGATAGGTAGCTACTGCTGAGCTAAGAGCTTAAATTGACTGAAGTTAACATCAATGTACCTCACCAAGCCTTTTGCTAGACGTTGCAAACCTTCCAAAAATGTTAAATCATACAGGTTCTACATGTATTTACTGTTGTCTAGGTGAATAATCATATTTCTGGTGCTTCCTACTCTAGCATCTTGTCAGAATCTTTCTCATTAACTATTGATTTAGCAAGTAAATCAAGTTCAAAATACTTGATCAAATAATAGTTATAGCACAAAGACATTGTCTGATTCACAAAGTAACAACCCTAAGGTATTTGCTTCTTCCAGCCAACCAATAAGTGATCCATTCAATCAACTAAGCTTTTGTGTTTCAGCAAAGACTAGAAAAAATACAGACTGAATAAATACTGTCATTATCACAAGATTATAGATTGGCACTGTTTTGAGGATCAATTAGCAAAATGACTGAAAAAAAGTATTTTTCCCAAGATGGATCTACAGGTATCTATAGGCCATAATTAAATGCAATAAAATGTTAGTTCAGTGATTATTCTTTCAGTGTCAGTGTTGGTAAAATTTGAATAAACAAAGCTTCTAATATACCTATTCCTCACTTAATTAGTTTTTGGAAAATCTAGCATTTAAGAAAATATTCTTAAATAATATTTTTTCTTACTTTTACCGGGAAAAGTTATGTGTTCCATTTCAACTTGTCACATCCTAGATATTAAAAAGCATGAGAAATACCTCCGCCTGCTCCTGTGCTTTTACACAAATAAGTTCAGATTTCATTAATTCATAGTATGTGACAAGGTAAATATACTTATGGTGTAGAATTTGTATTTATGCAGAAGTCCTTTGGAAAGGATAGTTAACAATATAAGAAAAATGTTTAAAGCTTTTGAAAATAGCAAACTTTCATGTTCTCTAGAAACATCTATTCCCATACAATCAGCCAGCATAATACTTGGGACATAAACTAGTCACATCATTTTAGCATGTCCTCTACAATCTCTGATAGGCTGAGTTTTATTGAAACAATACCAATCATAATTCTAGAATAGTTCATATATTCTCTGACAAAATACTTTTGTGCAAAGTAAATTGAGCATTCTCTTGCCTGAACTGTTATGTCAAAATACATCATTTTTAGAACATATTGATTAAGCCAGGGTTTTTATTGTGAGGGGTTTATTTGTACCACCAAAATTAGTCATTTAGAAAGAAATTTAAGTTTCTCTTAAGACCTAAAGATGTTCATTTATCAGTTGCTTTTAGATAAGGCTATACATAGAGAGAAGACAAAATTATCTGGGGGAAAATGAAATGGGAAATAAAGATGGTTAAACAACATGGCATGGATGATAAAAAAAATGTTAAGAACATGAGTGACTAATATTTAATTTCAACTTATCTGCAAATTTAAGATATTATTAAAACCTTCAGTAAAGTAAAATCTGTTATAATCTAAAAAGGCCTTGGATTAGCACTTAACAAAAAACATAGGGTTGGGATGAATTCTCACTATGATCAACATCAGAAGAGAAGTAAAGAAACTCTGAAAGAGAAGGAATTGTGTAGATGCAGAAAGAAGGAGTCGTACATATGCAGCAGTGAAAATTTGAACTAGTTTTTATTATTTATTTATTTATTTCCAAATGAGAAGAGGGGAAATAGGCAGACTCCCACATGTACCCCAACCAGGATCCATCTGTCAACCCCCATCTGAGGCCAAACTTTGCCCATGTGGGGCCATGCTCATAACTGAGCTACTTTTAGCACCTGAAGCAGACTTCACAAAGCCATCCTCAGTTCCCGGGGCTGATACACTTGAACCAATCGAGCCATGGCTGCAGAAAGGGAAAAAACAGGAAGAGAGAAAAAGGGAAGCAGTAGGGGTGGAGAAACAGTTGGTTGCTTCTCCTGTGTGTCCTGACTGGGAATTGAACCTGGGACATCCTCATGCCAGCCCAACGGTCTACCATTGAGCCAACCAGCTAGGGCCTGAATTAGTTTTTAAAGGACATTGTAGTTTACTTAAAACATAAAAGTTAGATTTGAGCTAATATTGTGTGTATTATTAAAGAAAAGAGACCAAATGGTATGTAGTTTACACAAATATGTTCAAAGCACCAACATCAATATCCAAACATATTCAAAAAGAAGTGAAAAAAAATGCTTTCTTATTTTTTTTATTTTTGTATCATCATTGAAACCATCACAGGATTTTTTTCTTCTATCTGCTAAGCTTTTAAACATTATGGTCTTGAGAAACAAACCTAAGAGAATTACCTTTTTTTTTGGTACAAAAAAAAACTTTCCTAAAGTTCTATTTTTTAAAATCTTTCATCAGGGTAAATTCTGTGTAGGAATTCAAAATTGAGATTAGTAGTGATTTAAATTATTCTCTTTTATGTTGGCAAAAATTAATGGTTAACTCAAACCAAATGAAACAACCATTATTTCTATATATGAACTTTATAATCGATGATGAAGATAACTATATCATGATAAAGATAATTTTTAATGATGTTTTATATAATTTGCTAGTTCTAGGCTATTTTTAAGAGATTACTTTAAAAATATAGGTTGATAATATTGGATGCCTAGTTCTTAATGTGACAGTTAAAAAACAAGTTTCTGACAAACATAATAATCTCATCTTTTTACTTTGATAATTACAAATTTTACATTTTAAGTATAATTTTTATTCTTAAAATATTTTTTAAACAATATAGTGAGTACAAAAGCATCTGTTGCTCATCAACTTGGCTATATTAAAAAGAACAGTTTTGGAAACACATCTTACCTAAAAGACATTTTTACCTTAGTTGAGAATATAAAACCTACAGTCATCTAATAACCTGTTATTCCTAAAAATAAAACTTATCTATCAAAATATGTAGTATGCAAAATATGATAAATATATTAAAATATTTGAGAGGACATTAAGAGTTTAACCTAAAAGAATGAATATTAGAAAATGTATATGAGTCTAAGTCAGGGAAATTATTGCCTACGGTTGATCTCAATCTCATTAAAGTTGATTCCAATAATAGAATGTTAGAGTCTTAAAGAGGCAGCTCCTTTAGAGATACTAGAAAATTTAACCCTCATGATAACTCAATTCTACCTGAAAGACTTATATTATCACTCTATACACCCAAGCATTATTAATAGTTAGCTCTTAACCTATGACATTTGAGGATTAGACCAGTTTTATTAGCCCTTGTTCTTCAAAATTGAGATATCTTTTGTTTCTTAGCCTGCTGATAGAAAATCTTAATTGCTTTAGAGCCTTATCAGAAAAAGATGATTTTCCTTGAAATGGCTCTTATTAACTTCTATGACGTTTGAACTTCAGCCTTTCTAGATGAATGAGTCATTCTGTTTCTTGGACCTATTCTGACCATGATGCACACACAGGCCAAAATATTACCTTTCAATCAGAATTTTGTAAGGGGTATTAATTTGTTTATTCCTGCTCACAAAGCATGCTAGAATTCTATTTCTAAATATCAGATAGGGTCCACATACTTCAGATGCTTGTTCTTAAATAATTTCTGACCAGACTGTTCTTAGAGAGTTAAGAAAGCAGCAAAGAATATATTGTAATTCCCCTGTCCCATTCCTTTCTGTCTCTCCTGTTTCTCTTCCCTTTACCAATAAAATTGACAGTTGACTCTACTTGATTATATATTCACTGAAGAAATACAGTGATTTTTGATTCCAACTTTCAACATTTTTTCATTAAGAAATGGGTCCTATCCCTTTATCTGTGGAGCTGATCAGTTTATATGTTCCTAGTTGCTCTTATCAAATACCAACTCCCAAAGGGTGGCTTTATTTTTATGGAAGATCCTAACTTTTATTTATAAACATACTCAAAATAAGCCTTTAAGTGCTGAGTCTGTTGAAACTATTTCAGTTGAAGGCTTTATTTTGCATAATAGACACATCAAAATGTTGGTTATATTAGAATAACATAGTGATTGAGAACATTGATTCTAGAGCCTAAAAGCCTAAATCTGAATTCCAGCTCATTCACTTATTAGCTGAATTAATGGCTATGTGACCATAGACAAGGTACTTAATCATTCCGTGTCTGAATTTTTTTATTTTACATAGTTGAGATTATAATAGTAACTACTTCATAAGTTTGTAAATATAAAGAAATAAGACGGCATTTGTCTGGCACATAGTAAATGTTCTGTAAGTCAATTTGGTTGTTTATGTGTTTACAGGTATGAGATAATGTTTTTTATTTCTTGAATCCAATGCTTTGTTTTTGTTATTCTCATGTGTTTTTTATTCTATTTTCTGGGTGCCACAATACCTACATAAACCCTTGTTTTTCCAAAAGCTATGATAAAATTTTAAATCCCATTAGTTGGGATTTAAAATTTTATCCCTTTCCTACCTAGACTCCTGACTCAAAAAAGATCTCCATGCTGGCTATAGTTCTCTGTAGCTGCTCAGTAACTTAGGTTGTTGCTATTTCTTCAATCCATGCCAAATATCCTGGGGACAAACCTGAAACCTTGAATAAGACCAAAAAGCAGAAACTTCCAGCCTAATTACAGAGAAACCCACAGCAACCCGTCAGAAATAGGGATTTCACGTGTGCTTTATATACCACTAACCCGGCCTCCTGAACTATAAAATTATAGTATACATCTCTGATTTATTTGAAATTTTGGAAATGTGCATTACCTAAGAGCTGTTAAAATAATCTGGGAAAACTGTACAAACAACAGACATACTGGTGAAATAAGTCATGGGGAGATGTTTTCTGCTCTTCTCTTTTTCTCTTTAATATCCTGAATGAGTATTATAGGACATAGAGAGAGTTCTGCCTTTGAAGCTAGCTGACCTGGTCTTACAGCAATAGTAGAGAACCCTAACCCTTGATTCCAGGTATTGTTTTCAATATAATCAATGTCTTTAACTGATTCATTATAGGTACTAATGCCCATAGCAATGATGTCTTGGCTTTTTTCAGAAATGATAGCACTTCCACCTTGTATTAAGCCTAATTGAGATTATTAACCTGCAACCTTCCACAGTCAATAATGTTATATGATACTAATTTGACACCAAGAGCCATTCTCCAGTTAAGTACTTGTATTTTTTTTAATGGAGATAACCTCAAGGAAGTTTTTAAAATCCATGTATTTGTTTGTTACTCGACCTTTACCAACTTCACTCCTTCACTATCCTCCTTGTCAAGAAAAACAGAGAATTTAATGTTTGTACCAAATACCAGATGTTGAATAAGATCACCATCTAAAATTAATACATCCTCCTACAGTTTTCTCACCTGTTTAATCAGCTTGAGTAAGTGTGATTTGTAAAAGCTGAAACTCAAGAAAGTTAGAAAGTAGGGAAGAGAATACATGAAGGGCCATATCTACAGATAATATTGGAAATATTTCAAAGTATTCATTAAAGACTGTGTTTTCAGGGACTCATGATAATTTTTAATACTGGTGCAAATAGCACTGGTTTTGTCCTAAACAAGTTTCTAGGCTCTAATTAGAATATTACATAACCATATATTTAAATAGAGACTAAGATATTTGTGAAACCCTAAAAATACACCTTCTAATAATTGCAGTTAATTAATTTAAAAAATTACTCAATAAATGATTTAAGGACATTTGGTTACCCTGCTGTGACAGAAATGTTGGTGGTAGTAGTAATGAATTCCTACCTAATTCCGTTATTCACTAGAATTACAAATGGTCTTTATTAAATGAACTCTTATGAGATTTAAAAGAAATAATGGCAAATACTCAGATTGCCTTAAATTGGTTTTCTAAAATAATCAAATATAATTTAAAAGGTAGCAGATTTACCTATATGCAGTTAAAGTAAATGTATTTCAAATAATACCATAAAAATTTTAAAGCAAAAGATACTCTGAAAAAAATGTATTTATTTGTAACATAACAGAGATGTGACGAACCTTAATATATAAAGAGGTGAATGTTCTTAATCTATAAAGAACCCTTATGAGTCAATAAGAAAGAAAACACAATAGAAAAATAGGGCAGTAGATGAACACAAGATGGCAGCGGAGTAGGCAGATGCACAGACTCCCAGCTCACACCACCAAACTGGACTGCAAATTAATTTAGGAACAACCAGTTTGAAAAACCAACTCTGGACTACAAAAACTGCTCTCAAAAAACAAGGAGCAAAGAAGGAGCCACACTGAGCCTGAGGAGTGGTGAGCCTCCCCTGCTTACAAAAACAAAGGGGGTAGGGGGTAGGCTGAGAGCTCAGAAAGGCTCTCAATTCAAGGAAAACAGTAGAAAATATCACTCACAGCCACTTGCCTGGGGACCTGGGAACGAGGTGTGTTGAAAGAGCTGGCTTGATTTCCAAAAGAAAAGGGGGAGTGAGAGAGAGACAACCTTTGACAAACACTCGAAGAAATGCAAACACTTCCCAAGAAATGCATGGAAGGACCTGAGCAGCGGACTAATCCAGTGCCATACCTGGGGGAGGTGCTGGAGGCAGCCATAGCTGGGGAGGGGTTGATCCTTCCACATAACACAAGACTAAAGTGGTTTCAGGTCAACCATCTCAAGATATCTCTCCAGCTCCAATCAGCACAAAAAGACACAGCTGAAAACAAGAAGTGGAGAAGAGGGACAGTAACTCAGGTCTCCATGGAGGTATGAGATACACTTCCCCCTACTGAAGTGGAGAAAGCACCCCGCCCCAGAGAGAGTAACTGGCAGATCAGGTCTTCAGAGTCTCAGGTTACACCGACCATATTCCTGGATACAGTTTTAAATAAGGCCCTGCTGAGATCAGTAAACAAGACTACTACTGAGTTAAGAAAACTGAGAAGAAAACAAACAAATCAAGACTTCAAAGGGGCTCTATTAGAAAAGCTAAATTCCACAGTGGATTACAAATAATAGCTGAAGCCAACCCAAGAAGACCTAGAAATAACACAACTAAAAATTGGAGGCAGACAATACCAAGCCTAGACTCAACCAGCTCTACAAACAACACAACCAAACACACAGACATAATGAGAAGACAAAAAAGTGCAATCCAAATGAAACCACAAGAGAATCCTCTAGGAAATGAACTGAGCGATATGGAAATAACCAAACTTCCAGATGCAGGGATTAGAATAATGATTGTTATGATGCTTAAGGATCTAAGAACAACAACGAATGATCATTATGAACACCTAGATAAAGAGATAGCAACTATAAAAACGAACATTGAAATATTAAAAAAAGAATGAGTCAGAGATGATAAATACAATATCAGAAATGAAGACCACAATGGAAGAAATTAAAAGTAGGATGGATGAAGCTGAGGATTGAATCAGTGAGTTGGAAGACAAGATGAATAAAGGAAAGGAATCAGAGCAGAAAAAAGAAAAGAGACACAAAAAGTCTGAGGAAACTCTAAGTGAGCTCTGTGACAACAAGAAGAGAAATAACATCCACATAATAGGGGTTCCTGAAGAAGAAGAGAAAGAACAAGGGATAGAAACTTCATTCAATCAAATCATAGCTGAAAACTTCCCTAAAGTGATACACGAAGGGTTTTACAAGTTCAAGAAGCACAGAGATCTCAATTAAAGAGAAACCCAAAGAAAGCTACACCAAGACACATCATAATTAAAATACCAAAGCTAAGTGATAAAGAGAAAATATTAAAAACTGCTAGAGAAAAAAAGGCTATCACCTACAAAGGAGCCCCCATAAGTATGACATCTGACTTCTCAACAGAAACACTTGAGGCTAGAAGGGAATGGCAAGAAATATTTAAAGTAATGCAGAACAAGAGCCTACAACCAAGACTACTTTATCCAGCAAGGCTATCCTTTAAAATTGAAGGAGAAATAAAAAGCTTCCCAGACAAAAGAAAACTCAAGGAATTCATTACAATGAAACCAATGCTGCAGAAAATGTTAAGGGGCCTGTTGTAAACAGATCAACATGGGAAAAGAATATAGCAAAAGAGAAATACACCTTTAAAATATAAAATGGCAATAAACAACTACATATTCATAATAACCTTAAATGTAAATGGATTAAATGATCCAATCAAAAGACATAGGGTAGTTGCATGGATAAAGAAAACAGGACCCATACATATGCTGTCTACAAGAGACACACCTTAAAACAAAAGACGCACATAGACTGAAGGTAAAAAGATGGAAAAACTATATTTCATGCAAATGGAAATGAAAAGAAAGCTGGGGTAGCAATACTTATATCAGACAAAATGGACTTTAAAACCAAGGCTATTGTAAGAGATAAAGAAGGTCACTACATAATGATAAAGGGAGCAATCCAACATGAAGATATAACCATCATAAATATCTACACACCGAATATAGGAGCTCCTAAATATATAAAGCTGACTTTAATGGATATAAAGGGCAAGATCAACAGCAATACTATAATTGTAGGAGATTTCAATACACCATTTACATCACTAGATAGATCCTCAAGAAAGAAATTAACAAAGAAACAGCAGACTGAAAGGACACACTAGATCAACTCCATTAAATAGATATCTTCAGCACCTTTCACCCTAAAGCAGCAAAATATACATTCTTTTCAAGTGCTCATGATACATTCTCTAGGACAGATCACATGTTAGAACACAAAAGCTGTCTCAACAAATTTAAGGAGATTGAAATCATATCAAGCATTTTCTCTGATCAAAATGGCATGAAACTAGAAATTAACCACAACAAAAAAACTGAAAAATACTCAAACACATGGAAACTAAATAGCATGTTATTAAATAGCGAATGGGTTAACAATGAAATCAAAGAAGAAATAAGAAAATTCTTAGAAACGAATGATAATGAATATAAAACAACTCAAAATTTATGGGACACAGTTAAAGCAGTCCCGAGAGGGAAGTTCATAGCATTACAGTCATTCCTTAAGAAGCTTGAAAAAGCTCAAATAAACAACCTAACCCTTCATCTAAAAGAACTTAAAAAGAACAGTAAGTAAGGCCCAGAGGTAGTAGAAGAAAGGAAATAATAAAGATCAGAGTGGAAATAAATGACATAGAGGCTAAAAAAACAATACAGAGGATCAATGAAACAAAGAGCTGATTCTTTGAAAGGATAAACAAGATCAATGAACCTTTAACGAGACTCACCAAGAAAAGAGACAGAAAACTCAAATAAATAAAATTAGAAATGAGAGTGGAGAAATAACAACTGACACAACAGAAATACAAAATATTGTAAGAAAATACTATGAAGAACTGTATGCCAAAAAATTAAAGAACCTAGGTGAAATCGACAAATTTCTTGAATCATATAATCTACCAAAAATCAATCTGGAAGAATCAGAAAACCTAAACAGACTGATTACAATAAAAGAGATTGAAACAGTTATAAAAAAGCTCCAAAAAACAAAACCCCTGGGCCAGATAGATTTACTGGTGAATTCTACCAAATATTCAAAGAACTAACTTCTATCCTTCTCAAGCTCTTTCAAAAAATTTAAGAGGAAGGAACACTACCAAGTTCCTTTTATGAGGCAAGCATAATTTTGATTCCAAAACCAGGCAAAGATAACACAAAAGAAAGAAAATTACAGGCCAATATCCCTGATGAATTTAGATGCTAAAATCCTCAACAAAATATTAGCAAACCGGATCCAGCAATACATGAAAAAAAATCATACATCGTGATCAAGTGGGATTTATTCTGGGGAGGCAAGGATGGTACAACATTCGTAAATCAATTAATGTGATTCACCACAAAAACAAAAGGAAGGAGAAAAACCACATGATAATTTCAATAGATGCAGAAAAAGCATTTGATAAAATCCAGCACCCATTTATGATCAAAACTCTTAGCAAAGTGGGAATACAGGGAACATACCTCAACATGATAAAGGCCATTTATGACAAATCCACAGCCAACATCATAATCAATGGACAAAAATTAAGAGCAATTTCCCTAAAATCAGGAACAAGGCATGGGTGTCTCCTTTCACCACTCTTATTCAATATAGTACTGGAAGTCTTAGCGACAGCAATCAGACAAGAAGAAGAAATAAAAGGCATCTAAATTTGAAAAAAGTAAAACTATCATTATTTGCAGATGATATGATACTGTATATAGAACACCCTAAAGGCTCAGTCAAAAAACTACTGGATCTAATAAATGAATTCAGCAAGGTGGCAGGATATAAAATTAACACACAGAAATCAGAGGCATTTCTATACATGAACAATGAAATGTCAGAACGAGAAATTAAGGAAACACTCCCCTTCACTATTGCAACAAAAAAATAATAATAAAATACCTAGGAGTAAATTTAACCAAGGAGATTAAAGATTTGTACTCAAAAAATTATGAAACATTGATAAAAGAAATCAAGGAAGACACAAACAAATGGAAGCATATACCATGTTCATGGTTAGAAAGAATAAACATCATTAAAATATCCATATTTCCCAAAGCAACTTATAAAGTCAATGCAATACCAATTAAAATACCAATGACATACTTCAAAGATGTAGAACAAATATTCCAAAAATTTATATGGAACCAAGAAAGAACAAGAATAGCCTCAGCAATCTTGAAAAGGATGAATAAAGTGGGAGGTATCACAATTCCTGATATTAAGTTATGTGACAAGGCCATTGTATTCAAAACAGCTTGGTACTGGCATAAGAACAGGCATATAGATCAATGGAACAGAACAGAGAACCCAGAAATAAACCCACACCTTTATGGACAACTGATATTTGACAAAAGAGGTAAGAGCATACAGTGGAGTAAAGACAGTCTCTTTAACAAATGGTGTTGGGAAAACTGGACAGCTACTTGCAAAAAAATGAAACTAGACCACCAACTTACACCATGCACAAAAATAAACTCAAAATGGATAAAGGACTTAAATGTAAGCTGTGAAACCATAAGCATTCTAGAAGAAAACATAGGCAGTAAACTCTCTGACATCTATTGAAGCAATATATTTGCTGATTTATCTCCACAGGCAAATGAAATAAAAGAAAAGATAAACAAATGGGACTATATCAAACTAAAAAGCTTTTGCACTGCTAAAGACAATATGAATAGGATAAAAAGAGATACCACACAATGGGAGAACATATTCGACAACACATCTGATAAAGGGTTAATAACCAAAATTTATAAAGAACTTGTAAAACTCAACAACAGGAAGACAAACAATCCAATCAAAAAATGGACAAAAGAAATGAATAGACACCTCTCCAAAGAGGACATACAGATGGCCAATAGGCATATGAAAAAATGCTCAACATCACTAATTTTTAGAGAAATGCAAATTAAAACCACAATGAGATACCACCTCACACCAGTCAGAATGGTGCTCATTAACAAAACAACACATTATAGGTGCTGGCGAGGATGTGGAGAAAGGGGAACCCTCCTGCACTGCTGGTGGGAATGCAGACTGGTGCAGCCACTGTGGAAAACAGTATGGAGATTCCTCAAAAAATTAGAAATGGAACTGCCTTTTGACCCAGCTATCCCACTTATAGGAATATATCCCAAGGACACCATATCACTGACTGAAAAAAAGAAATGCACCCCCATTTATGGCAGCATTGTTCACAATAGCGAAGAGCTGGAAACTGCCCAAGTGTCCATCAGTGGATGAGCGGATTAAAAAGTTTTGGTACATATATACAGTGGAATAGTATGGGGCCATGATAAAGAAGGAAATCTTACCTTTTGCAACAATATGGAGGGACCTGGAAACTATTATGTTGAGTGAAATAAGCCAGGCAGAAAAAGAAAAATATTATATGACCTCACTCATTTGAGGAATCCAAGGAACACTGAGAACTGAGGAAAGGGATTGAGACAGAGGAGGGATCAAAGGGACCAGAGGAAAAGAGGACAGAGGGAAAGGGAAGGATAAGATGGGGTAAACCTGAAGGGAAGGGGGGAGGGCACTCTATGGTGGGGGGAAAAGGAGATGTGGAGGGGAATATGGGGAAGGGGAGATGCAGTCGGGGTTACCCTAGAATCTATGTAAACACAATTAATTAAATAAAAAATAAATTAAAAAATAGGGCAGTAGACAAATACATCACAGAGAAGAATGCAAATAAACAGTATACATATATGGAAAGATTCAACTTGAGTATTAAAAAGGTGTCCCAATTAAATTTTAAAAGGATTTTAGAGAATAATGACACTCTTTGGAAAAAAATGAGCACTCTCATCCACTGTTACTGAATATTCTAATCTTTCATTGATATGTACAACTGTATATATAAAAAACCTTACAAATATGTTTACTTTTGATCCAGAAATTCTATTTCTAGGAATTTTTCCAAAAGAAATAATTAAACATAGTACAAAGTTCTGTGTAAGGTGGTCATGATTTCTAATTAGGAAATAAGAAAAAGAGCCACAATTTTGAATTTGTATATATGGGTGTGTATGAATGACAATGTGACTTTTTAGGATCATATCAATGCAGTATATTTGACAAAAAAAAAAAAAAAAAGGAAAGCTGTTTTGAATTCTGCTCTGTTGTTGATGTTTCTAACATGGTTCTGAATTTATTCTTAAGTGGCCAGGTCAGCATCAGTTCATAATGGCATTTGGGTATCACTGCCTTTGAGGAAAAGAATACTTTCTCAGGACTTTGTGAGAACTAAATGAAATGATGTAAGTGATCCAGGGATGACTGATGACTACCATAGTTATAGCCTATTTCATAGGAAACTTACATCTGTGCATATGAGTTTTTTGAAAGAGACTACTGTAAGCAAGTAGCAATGGTAGTATCCCTCTAACACCTTTACTTCTGTCTTGTAGTAACAAACTCTAGCTCTCTGGGCATAAATTAAAATAGGGCCACACTATGTGAAGAAAGTCAGGGTGCTGAGGGACAGACTGAAGTCACCAAGAAGAGGGAGTGGCACAGAGTGAAAACTGGAAGGGCTTTACTCTGGGAATCATCCCTGCTAGATCCCCCCGTGCTTCTTTCCATCCTTTGGTTAGGTAGACCAAAAAAAGTCCTCCTTTTCTCTTTGAATATGATATCTGTCACTTGAAACTGAAAGATTCTTGACTAATAGCCAGTTGAAGATTCAATTTCAGGACTCTAGGCATTTGGGGGTGTCGGGGGAATCCGTGAAACATTACAACTCTGTGTCCAGAATACTGTAATTTAGAACTCTACACAGAGGGAATGTCTATTCCCAGGTTAACCTCTGAGTGCGCCATGGGCCACCATTATCACCAGGATAGTCAAAGTGTTTTCCCTTTCCAGCTGAGTACATTTTTCATTTTGTGATTTTGTATTCCCTTCATCTGCTGCCTGAACAACTCAGCCTGAGCTGCTTCTTACCCTTCCTAACTTTTCTTTTACCAGGTTTACAGATAACTTCAGTGTCATGCAGGAGATTTTATAATCATTCAAAATTGGGGCTTACTTGGCTTCTATCTCCTACAGACTTAGCAAATAATACAAATCATATTCTGTAATACCTTCATCCCTATCCAGTTTTAAACAGACTCGTTATCCATCTATCCACACTTCTGGTTTTGCTTATACAAATATTCACAGGAAGCTACTAAATATTCCTGCATTTCAAGCAGAGAGGATGACTTCAAAGGACTCCATGCACCTTGAGCATGCTGAAACCATCCCCTGTGGCAACATAAGGCAGTCTGAATAGGTAGGGAGCTATGTCAAAGCCAGAGCCAGAGACCAGCTGCCAGAATTCTGTCTCCAACCTAAAGGAGCAAATGCAGGTCTATGGCAGGTGTCTCAACTGTAGCACTGTTACTGACATTTGGGGCTGAATATTCAATGTACAGGAGCTGTAAGACTGGTAGTACTACTTCTGTGACAACCAAAAAGATCTCTAGACTTTGATAACTGTCCCCTGGTATAAGTGTGTGTGTGGTAGGATAAGGATCTCACCCAGTTGAAAATGACTTGTATTCAGGGAAAGAACTGGTCTTTTGACTCAAAAAAAAATTTTTATCATTGGATATACTTTTCTTCCCTTAAAATAAGCAGTATAGTGTTCCTGAGTAGGTGAGTAACTCTCTTTTCTTCAGAGAATTAAACCACTTTTAACAGGTCCGAACCTTCATAACCCAATAAGGATCTATTAGGAGTGAAATGGGTAGGATAATGTAATCTAATTACAGTTTTGAATTTTAAAAGGGGTCTTATTTTCTTCAGCACCCCATGACTGTCATGGTTAAGGTTAAATTCTTTTTCACTTAGGAAGCCTTTTATGAGAGAGCTCAGACTCACTTCCCAAACCTGAATCCACACTATTACCTTGCACATGTCCTCTGGCCAGCCCTGTCAATAATTTCAATTCTGTGGGGATGATGCTTTCTAATATTGCCATGTTATTCATACATGCTGTTCCCACTCCTTAAAATACCCTTCCAAATCTCCTATATATCTTCTGACATTAATTCCTGTAAAATTGAAAAAGTTACCTCAACTACTCTTTCTCCCTGATTTTTTCCCCTTTCAGGCCAGCAGGCTCCCCTCCTCTCTGATTCAGCAAGTCTTAGTGGTTATTCTGTCTTGTAACTGTCAGTTGGTTTTTTTTTTATATTTTAAACCCATATCCCATGAGACATTTGGGAGTTATATCTTATTTACAAATATATTTATTTAAGATTAAGAAAAATTAAAACCAATGACTGGAATTTTAAAGATTTGGGATCCTTTCTAAGATCTCTTCAGTCATTTTAGTAGAAAGATTTACATGGAAATAGGAAGCAGCTTTCCCTGCTATTGGAATTCTCTCAGCTACAAGCATCTCACAAAGTTGCTTTGCAATTGAGAGACCCAGAGCTTAAGAGTCATTACCTTCATGGTAAATCTACCTTTTAAAAATTTCTCTTTGTATCTCCAATGCCCAGTACAATGTTTGGGCCATAGAAAGTGCTTAATAAATAGTGGTAACAATATTGAGTTTTATTTGAATGTTAAGAAATCTCCTGCCTGACCTGTGGTGGCACAGTGGATAAAGCATCAACCTGGAAAGCTGAGGTCGCTGGTTCGAAACCCTGGACTTGGCTGGTCACGGCACATATGGGGGTTGATGCTTCCTGCTCTTCCTCCCTTCTCTCTCTCTCTCCTGTCTCTCTTTCCCTCTCCTCTCTAAAATGAATAAATAAAATCTTTTAAAAAATCTCCTCGCCTGACCTGTGGTGGCGCAGTGGATAAAGCATCGACCTGGAACACTGAGGTTGCTGGTTCAAAACCTTGAGCTTGCCCAGCCAAGGCACATATGGGAATTGATTCTTCCTGCTCCTCCCCCTTCTCTCTCTCGCTCTGTCTCTCTTCTCTAAAGTAAATAAATAAATAAAAATAATTTTTAAAAAATCTCCTCACCATTTTGTGTTTTAGAAAAATACTTACTTCAAAGAACCACCTTCCCAAAGTGACTCAGTGAAGACACATGGCTGTCCCTCTTATTTACATAAGATAAAGCCAGACACTGACCTTCTATCCCCATTCTTGGCCTCAGAGAAACCTACATGAATTTTCTCCACTCACCAAGTAGAACTAAGTGCTTGTTAACCAAACTTTGGTTAAGTTTCTGTCCTTCCTTAGGATCTATATCTTTGGGTTATTTTCAGCCTCAGCCATCATATTGCCCTCCTAGAGAAGGGTGACCCCTGAGTAGAACATTCTTTGGCCTAATACCCTCCTATAACAGCCTTTCGTCTCTTTTCCCCATGCCTGGTTCTTTCTAGCGTTGTTTACTTCTCTATAAAAGAACCTTTGTCTAACTCTTGAGAAGCTTACATTTCTTTTTTAATTTTTTTTTCAATTACAGTTGACATTCAATATTATTTTATATTAGTTTCAGGTGTATAACGTAGTGGTTAGACAGTTATATAATTTACAAAATAATGTTTCTAATAATTGAAGCATTCACCTGGCACCATACATAGTTATTACAATATTGTTGCGTATTTTTCCTATGCTGAACTTTACAGCCCCATGACTATTTTGTAACCACCAATTTGTACTTTTTAATCCCCTCAGTTTTTTCATCCAGCCCCCCAACTGGTCTCTTCTCTGGCAACTATCAGTCTGTATCTATGTGTTTGTTTCTGTTTTGTTTATTCATTTATTTTGTTCTCTATATTTCACATGTAAATGAAACCATATTGTATTTGTCTTCTAACTTTATTTTACTTAAGCATAATATCTTCTTAGTCCATCCATGCTTTTGCACATTTGCAAAAAGATTTTTTTCTTTTTTATGACTGAGTAATATTTCAGTGTATACATGTACCATCACTTTTTTTTATCCACTGATCTATTGATGGGCACTTGGGTTGGAGAAGCTTGAAATTCTTAAGGTCATAACAGTCTCTCTATTGCAGTTGTCCCTTTCTCCAACCTTGAAGGAAATTCTTTCCCATGGCTTTTGAGCAGTCTCTCTCTACCAAGTCTGAATTGTATTTTTTGACAGAAGAATTACTGAAATGAAGACATAAATAAATAAATACATAAGTGTGAAATTCCATCAAAGTACCCAGGTTCCTTTTTAAGTCTTTATTGTGTGGCTACAGTGATAGCACTGCCACTTGCCTCCTGATCCTATGTGACACTGTTCCATATGCTACAATCTACTTCTCTGTCAGCTATAACTATAAACTTGATCTGCCAATATTATCAAAGAGCTGACCTCTAACTTCATTTTGTCTTAAATCTCACCTTCAACAAGACTCAGTCTAGATACTAATCCCTTCAGACATTTTCATTGTTTAGTTCCCAAGAAGACCTGATCCTTTTTCTGTAATTTTGAGGAGACGAGTTTATTTTGAGAAGACTAATAGGTACCAATTACAAGAAGTTAGACAATTGTATCCAGATGAAACAATTGTATGTAAAGTCTTGGAAGCTGGAATTGCAAATTCATTCCTGAGGATGATAAATTTTAGTACAACTTGGTAGAATAATGAGAGAAGGTAGGTGATAGGTGATTGTCAGGTGATCGTTTTAATTTTTAGACACAAGTGATTAAACTTGATACAAAAGACTAAAATAAAGAAATGCTTGGCCTGACCAGGCAGTGATGCAGTGGATAGAGTGTCAAACTGGGATGTGGAGGACCCAGATTCAAAACCCCTAGGTCGCCAGCTTGAGCGTGAGCTCTTCTGGTTTGAGCCAGCCCAAGGTCACTTGCTCAAGCAAGGGGTCACTTGGTCTGCTGTAGCCCCCTGGTCAAGGCACATAACAGAAAGCAATCAATGGACAACTAAGGTGCCGCTACGAAGAATTGATGCTTCTCATCTCCCTTCCTTCCTGTCCGTCTCTCTGTCTCTGTTAATAAAAAAGAAGAAGAAGAAATACTTGATTGTGAAGGGGATATAATAAAACTGTTCCTATGCAATCTTAAATAGATATTAGGTTTTGTGGAGGTAGGAAGAAACTGGAAAGCAGGGACAATCAATCAATAAACAAAAGACCAAGAAAATAATGCAATTGGGAGTTGACTAGGACTCTGATTTTTAGGGCTGCTGTCAAAAAAGCATGTTAGGAATACATATTGCTTGGGGTAAAGATAGTGAGCTCTGTTTTTCATGTGTGAAATTTCAGATATGAGCAAAATGCACAAACAGTACTATTTCTATAGTGAATAAAAGTGTTGAAACTATAATTTGGGAGACATCCTGAGTTATCATTTGAATGTTTTGAAAGAATCCTATGATTGTTAAAAAGAAATTCTAAAGTACATACACCTTTGCAGTACAAATGTGCTACCCAAACTTAGGGTTAAAAATTTAGTATTTTCTTGCTTTTATAAAATACGTCAATTGAATTCTTAACTGATTTTACAATTTAATATTTATTATAAGATTTAAAAGGCTTATTTATCATGAGATGTTTTGAACATTTAAGCACAGTTAACATTTGAGAAAAGTTAAGAACATTCAGTACAGTTTTTTGTTTTATATTTTTTAGAGGGAGAGACAGAAACAGAGAGAGACACAGAGGGACAGACAGACAGGAAGGGAGAGAGATGAGAAGCATAAATTCTTTGTTGTGGCACCTAAGTTGTTCCTTGATTGCATTCTCATATGTGCCTTGACCAGGGGGCTTCAGCAGAATGAATGACCCCTTGCTCAACCTAGCAACCTTTGGGCTCAAGCCAGTGACCATGGGTCATGTCTATGATCTCATGTTTAAGCCAGTGACCCCGCTCTCAAGCTAGTGAGCTCATGCTCAAGCCTTGGGGTTTCGAAAGAACCTGGCTCCTCTGTGTCCCAGATCTATTCTCCATCCACTGAGCCACCACTTAGTCAGGCAAGAACATTAAGTACAGTTTTGAAATGATCATTTCATTGGTTGAAGTTATTACAATAAAGAGATACAGATAATAAAATTCCAGAAAAGCACCTGCATAGACACAGGGAATATAAGAATGTGATTAAGATAGTGTTAAATTACAGGGTCATTTTTATAATCATTATGTTATAATTTAACAAATACAAACTTTATCAGACATTAAAATCCATTATTTCAGGTGAGGAACAATGATTTATAAGAGCCATGTGGCAGATTTAATACAACCTCATTTTAATAAAAGTGTTACAAAGTTTTAGTTATTAAAAATTCAAAAAGGTTAACATTTTATATATAAAAAGAGCAAGGCACCAATCGATTTAGTGGGAGATAAAGGGTAAAGCATGCGATGCTCAGGCTTTAAAAATCCAATTATTCCTTTTACTTACTCTGCATACATTAGGCCATCATATTTTAGTGCTATCCCATGCCTCACTTGTCTTGCTGCTTCTTATCAAACCTCCTGTTTGCATTTTAATTGACTTGGGGAAAAGCAAAGGAAAAGCGAAAAAGTTGTAAAATTAAAGACTGCATATTTGAAACCATATGTGACCCTCCCTGACTGTATTATGCCAATGCTTTAAATACTGTTGTGCTCCCTATCAGTCTGATGTATTTAAATGATCTTTTTTCAAATCTAAATACAGTTTATGGAAGTTTATGTTACCACTCTTCCCAGTGCTTAATTAGACTTACTTGAATCTACTCCCATTAGGCTATGCACACTTTCCACATAGTAAAAGACAAGGCCACACATTTGTTGAGTTGTTTTACATTTATTTAATGTCTATATCCCTCAGTTTTCTCATCTGAAAATGGGAATGGTGAGAGCTACTTTCTAAGACAGTGATGAGGATAAAAAGTTCATGTCCAAGCATGCCCAAGAAGGGCCCTGTGGGCTCTCTGTGAATTGATCATAGTGTTGTGTTATGACTTCTGAAGTGGTTCGGGGCTGCTTCTGGGCAGTGGTTCTCAAGCGAGATCATAAAGCCACTCAAAAATTATTGAGGGTTTTAAAGACCTTTTGTTTATTTAGATTATATCTTTTCATACTATATTTTAAATTAAAATTTAAATGTATGCAGAATTTTAAAATAGCCATTTATTAATTAATTTACAATAACTATAATAAACTCCATTTTCATAAAAATATTTACAAAAATTTATATTTTCCAGAACAAACAAGCAAAAGGAGAAGATTGGCATTGTTTTATAGTTTAATGTTTTACATAAGAAAATGTGTAGCATAAGAAATCCAGACCCTAATATCTAATTCTGCCATTAGTCTTTTGTGATATATTGTTTTGGTTGAAGCATAGAAGTAAAATCAGGTCTCATCTAGATCTGTGGTGGAAAAGGGAAGGAAGACCTTGAGCAAAGGGGACCCCAGAAGTCTTGAAACCACACTTGGAGAATTACTCACTATCCTAGGGAATAGAAGCAAAAGGGGAAGACAGAAGACTCTTCTGCATTAGCTTCATGCCAAATCTAGGGAACATGGAAAGGAGAATACTGGGCACCTGGGGACTTAACTTTTGCCTTCAAGCTGCATTTAACCTGGCTATCTGTCCACTGTCCACTGCCCACCCCAACTTGGCATCTGCCAAGATGATCAGAACTCTAGTCTGCACTCATCTGACGAAAGAAATTGGGAAGAGGACAAGAGCTACTTATATAAAAGTACATTCTTGCCAAAGAAGTTTTACTGTACTATATTTTTGGTTAAATGTGGTTTGATTTATTAATTATTGCATATTCTTAATAAATGCAGATTTAACATTTGCTGTTTCACAAATGGTCACAAAAATGCATGACATGAAATCATTTATAACTTTGTTGAGGCATAAGTTTGGGACAGACTTAAAACTAGTATGCAAGAGTGAGTGAGTCATATGACAAGTGGGTTAGTGGACTGAATTACTGATGGCCACTCCTCTTGGGGGAACTGTACCTAGAATAATTAAAGTCATTGTTAGAAGTCCTGGGATTGGGAGAATATTGCTGTTTTGTGAAAAATGGACTTGAGAAATTTAAATGTTAACTACCAGTCTTGGTAGTGAAAACAAAGAAAAAGAAAAATTATCTAATATATGGCGCTTTAAAAATAATAACTCCATATTGTACTTGGTCAAATATTTATAAAATAGCAAATTATGCAAAGATAAAACTTAAATTTAAGCTTTATTGTAGTCTATGATGATAATTATATATAATTTTGGTGTTCACAAATTTGGGCATTTGAAAAGTGAAAATTTTACTGCATTAAATCAATATTTAAATTTAGAATATTCAGCATTGTTTTTAATTTTCAATTTGGTATGGTTTTAAAATATTTGATTAAAATCTAATCTTTAGGAGAAGCTGAAATATATTAATTATTTATTATTATGAACAGTATCTATAAAACAGTTATAAACTAAGAGAAACAATGTATCAAGTAAAGATATTGCCATCATAAATGTATCATTTTTTGCTTATGTTAAATTTTCCATACTAATCTATTAAGAACTAAATTTAAAAGGTCTGAAACAATTACTTGGTATGTATAAAGTGCTATATAAGATTTGTTATTTTTACACTTTGTTACAAATACCAATAAAAAAAGGTGACAAGAAAAAACAATATAATTTATTGAGTACCTGTTCTTGTGCCAGTTACTATTTTAGGCACTGGGGATTGTGAGCCTAGAATAGAACTGAATGGTCTATGTTACACAACCCATAGTTTTATTCCATGCATAAAATTTCCTAAATTCTTAGAAAAAAAATCTTGCTAATATCCCTTTATCTGTGTGTTTAATGTTAATTTACATGAATTTACTCTAACTAAAAGTAATTATTTTGTATGGCAAGTTGACATAATTATTTCCATCTGAAATACTAGGCCAGCTGTTCCATTAACTGATAATACAGGCTTAAGAAGTATAAACCTTATTAATAAACTTAATAGGCATGAACAAAAATAATTTAGAAATACCTATTGATAAATTCATTCTCCAGAGGAACATATTTTAATTACTATATTTATTGATACTTCATTTTGGATTATTTATTTTATAAGGACACTTCACATCTAGGTAAAAAACACTCAATACATGTTAACTTTAAAAGGATACAAGATTGGCAATAAGATATTTAAATGTAGAAGGCAATAAGATATTTAAATGATTTCATATCAAGTGTAGTTTAAACTTTGTTACCAGTAACTATTTAAACTTCATACTGAGAACGTTTACATATTTTTTAAGTCCTTGAATCCTTGATCCAGATGAACTTTTATCTAATAGTTTAGAACCTTCACCAAAAATGTCAGCCTTGCCTCTCAGCCTGCCAACAGCTATCTGAAACTTGCTTGATTCTCCTGACTAGTTAAAAATTGTTTCAGATATTAAAGATTATCTGAGTACTATGCACTTGAGGCATGAAAACGCTTAATGTTTCACTGATTTTAATTGAATATGAGCTTGTTAATTTTTAAGCACTAAAATTCAGTGCATTCTCAATCTGGAAAGTCTTATTCTATAAACTAAATGTCAAGACACCATCAACCTCATCTCCACCCAAAGCCCTCTCAGACTTCCCATTTATACCTCATCATCCAAGCTGATTTAAACACCCCTTCTCTGTTCTTATAACACTTAATACATGCTACTACAATTATGGAATTTGTCACAGTTGAATATGCTAAGACATATTCAATTATGTATTACAGTTAAATATGCTAGATTGTAAATTTCAGAGAACCAAAGAATTCTTTAGGTTAGTATCAGGGAGAGTATACTGCTCGCAAAAATAAAGGAATATTTTAAAATGAATATGAAGCAATAAAATGTCTCCTAATTTTTGTGAGCAGTATAATAACCTCTCAACAAGTGTTTATAGGGGATGAGAACATGGCGATGGAGTAGGCGGACGTACCAACTTCCAACTCCCATAACCAAAGTGGATTATAACTCAATTTTAAGAACCATCATCTGAATAAACCAACTTTGACCTAAACTAAGTGGACTCTTCAACCAAGGAACACTGCAGAAGCCACATTGAGACTGGTAAGAATAGCGAAAACGCGAAGAGGGCTGCCCAGCTCCCCGGAGCAAACGTCAGCCCAGAGAGACCCGCGTGGCGGGAGGAGAGTTTGGCGGAGAGGGAGGGACCTGGGTCCCAGGAACCAAGCCCCAGACTGCAGTCCCAGAGCCTAGAAGAGGCGTTTGGACAGTATCGAGCTGTGAAGCAAGTGAGGATACTATTTGTGAAAAAGAGTTTTCTCAGACCCAAAAATCTTATTAAAGGGACAGCTCAGAAAGCCTCTCTCACAACCACGCACCCAGGGTTCGAGGAACTGGGACAGAGGAGAGGAACAGAGCAGCGGGAACAAAGAGTGGACTGAAGGCACGGAGACACTCTGAGGGACAGCCACCCCGACCCATGGGCTAAGTCACTTCCCTAATCGAAAACAAATATTTCCCCTGGAACTAGCAATACCAGCAAAGGGAGACAGGACACTAGCCAAACAAGCTCTCCCGCAGCAATTAGAGCAGAGCTGCTTAGAGGGAGGGAGCTCCCAGGCCTACAGTGTGGAGACTTAGGGAACTTCTAGCCCCCTGAGGTTGCTGAAGCCTATGGTTGGGACAGGATGCTGAAACACGGTCCTGTCGGTGTGGGCGGAACAGTGTGAGCTCAGGCTAGCCTAGCAGGGGTGGAGGGGATGCGCAAAAGCTGTCCGGCAGCTGCGGGCTGCCTGTGACCCCACTTGTGGGGAAAAATACGGGCAGAGATCAGCTCTGCGACCCTGCGCTAGCCGGCCCTGACCGCGGGCACGGGGCTAAGACCAGGGACGGGTGAGGGGCCCGCGGCTGAGCTCAGCTGCCAACCCCGCCCAGACGGAGAAACCGCAGTGTGCCATCTGTGTGCGCAAGCGGGCTCCTAAGGCGGGGGCGAGGGAGACACTGAGACCAGCAGAAGTTCGCGGCTGAGCTCACACTGCTCTCCCCGCCCGGCCAGAGAAATTGCAGATTACCACCCTACGTGCCCGAGCTTGCTCCAAGCGTGGGGGCGGGGTAGGATCCGGAACAACCGGAAGCTAGCAGCTGAGCTCACGCCAGCAAACACGCCCAGCCAAATAATCCCCGGCACAGGAGGACCCTGGCCTCGAGGGCAGGGCTAAATTCTGGACGGGCAAAGGCTCACAGCTGAGAGCATGTCAAAAGCCCCGCCCAACCCATGAAACGATGGCAAGCAGGCTCTGACTGAGGGGGCTGGGTGTAAGCCTTCTGGGAAAAGACTGGTTCCGCAGCTGAGCAAAGGTGCTCACCTCTGCCCTGGGTGCTAAAGCTAGTGACTTGAGTGACAGCCCCTCCCGCAAAGGAGAGGCAGAAATCACAGCAATAGCTGCAGTGAGCCGGCGCTGGCAACGCCCACACCCAACCACCCTAGGCAGTGGCAGAGGGGGTGGCAAGCCTGCAGACAGACCACACCTAGAGAACACAAAGGCAACACATACTGGACTCCAGTGGCCACAACTTGCTTACACTCAGATAAAATGGGCAGGCAGAGGAATGCAAACCAAATCAACCAAGAGAAATCCCCAGAGAAGGACCTGAATGAACCAGATATAATCAAATTACCAGAAGCAGACTTTAGAATAATGATAGTTAGGATGTTCAAAGAAATTAGAGCAACAATGGATAGTCACTATGAGCACCTAAATAAAGAGATAACAAGTATAAAAAGTGAAATTGAAATAATAAAAAAGAACCAGACAGAAATACAATATCAGAACTGAAGACCACAATGGAAGGAATTAAAAGCAGGATGAATCATGCTGAGGATCGAATCAGTGAGTTAGAGGACACAATAAACAAAGTTACAGAAGCAGAGAAAAAAAAGGAAAAGAGATTCAAAAAATGTGAGGAAACTCTAAGGGAGCTCTGTGACAACATGAAGAGAAACAATATTCGCATCATAGGGGTGCCTGAAGAAGAGGAAAGAGGACAGAAAATGGAAACTTTGTTCAATGAAATCATAGCAGAAAACTTCCCTAAATTAAGGCTGGGAAACATTCCACATGTTCATGAGGCACACAGAACTCCATTAAAGAGAAACCCAAAAAGATCTACACCAAGACACATCATAGTTAAAATACCAAAGCTAATAGATAAAGAAAAAATCTTAAAAGCTGCTAGAGAAAAAAAGACTCTCACCTACAAAGGAGCCCCCATTAGGATGACATCAGACTTCTCAACAGAAACACTTGAGGCCAGAAGGGAATGGCAAGATATAATCAAAGTAATGCAGAACAAGAACCTACAACCAAGACTACTCTATCCAGCAAGGCTAACGTTTAAAATTGAAGGAGAAATAAAGAGCTTTCCAGACAAAGAAAACCTCAAGGAATTCATTAAAACCAAACCAATCCTGCAAAGAGATTCTAAGGGGCCTAGTGTGAACAGTTCAAAGGGAGGAAATAATATAGCAAAAAAAAAAAAATACAGCTTTAAAGAATAAAATGGCAATAAACAACTACATATCAATAATAACCTTAAATGTAAATGGATTAAATTATCCAATCAAAAGACATAGGGTAGCAGCATGGATAAAGAAACAGGACCCATACATATACTGTCTACAAGAGACACACCTTAAAACAAAAGATGCACATAAACTGAAGGTAAAAGGATGGAAAAAAATATTTCATGCAAATGGAAATGAAAAAAAAGCCGGGGTAGCAGTACTTATATCTGACAAAATGGACTTTAAAAAAAAGACTGTAGTAAGAGATAAAGAAGGACACTACATAATGATAAAGGGAACAATTCAACAGGAAGATATAACTATTATAAATATCTACGCACCAAATATAGGAGCCCCGACATTCATAAAGCAGACTTTGATGGATATAAAGGGCGAGATTAACAGTAATACTATCATAGTAGGGGATTTCAATACCCCACTAACAACACTGGATAGATCCACAAGAAAGAAATTCAATAAAGAAATAGCAGACTTAAAGGATACACTAGATCAACTTGATTTAATAGATATATTCAGAACTTTTCACCCTAAAGCAGTAGAATATACATTCTTCTCAAGCGCTCATGGTACGTTTTCTAGGATAGACCACATGTTAGGACACAAAAAAGGCCTCAACAAATTTAAGAAGATTGAAATTATATCAAGCATTTTCTCTGATCACAGTGCCATGAAACTAGAAATTAACCACAAAAGGAAAACTGAAAAATACTCAAACACTTGGAAACTAAATAGCATGATATTAAATAATGAATGGATTAACATTGAGATCAAAGAAGAAATAAAAAAGTTTCTAGAAATGAATGATAATTAGCATACATCAACTCAAAATCTATGGGACACAGCAAAAGCAGTTCTGAGAGGGAAGTTTATTGCACTACAGGCATATCATAAGAAGCTAGAAAAAGATCATATAAGCAACTTAACCCTGCATCTAAAAGAACTAGAAAAACAACAACAAATAAAACCCAAGACAAGTAGAAGGAAGGAAATAATAAAGATCAGAGCAGAAATAAATGACATAGAGGCTAAGGAAACAATACAGAGGATCAATGAAACCAGAAGCTGGTTCTTTGAAAAGGTAAACAAGATTGATGAACCCTTAACTAAACTCACCAAGAAAAAAAGAGAGAGGTCTCAAATATATAAAATTAGAAAGGACAGTGGAGAAATTACAACTAATACAACAGAGATACAAAGCATTGTAAGAAAATACTATGAAGAACTCTATGCCAAAAAATTAGACAATCTAGATGAAATGGAAAAATTTCTTGAATCATATAAACTTCCAAAAATCAATCTGGAAGAATCAGAGCACCTAAACAGACCAATTACAACAGATGAGATCGAAACAGTTATCAAAAAACTCCCAAAAAAGAAGTCCTGGGCCTGAAGGCTTCACAAGTGAATTCTATCAAAAATTCAAAGAAGAACTAACTCCTAATCTCCTCAAGCTATTTCAAAAAATTCAAGAGGAAGGAAGACTTCCAAACTCTTTTTATGAGGCAAGCATAATTCTGATACCAAAACCAGGCAGACAACACAAAGAAAGAAAATTATAGGCCTATATCCCTGATGAATTTAGACGCTATAATTCTCAACAAAATATTAGCAACCGTATTCAGCAATATATGAAAAAAATCATACACCATGATCAAGTGGGATTTATTCTGGAGAGGCAAGGCTGGTTCAATATTCGCAAATCAATAAATGTGATTCATCACATAAACAAAAGGAAGGACAAAAATCACATGATAATTTCAAGAGATGCAGAAAAGGCATTTGATAAAATCCAGCCCCCATTCATGCTTAAAACTCTCAGTAAAGTGGGAATACAAGGAACATTCCTTAACATGATAAAGGCCATCTACAACAAACCCACAGCAAACATCATACTAAATGGACAAAAATTAAAAGCAATCCCCTTAAGATCAGGAACCAGGCAGGGTTGCCTACTTTCACCACTTTTATTCAACATAGTCTGGAAGTCCTAGCTACAGCAATCAGACAAGAAGAAGAAATAAAAGGCATCCAAATTGGAAAAGAAGAAGTAAAACTGTCACTATTTGCAGATGATATGATATTGTACATAGAAAACCCTAAAGTCTCAGTTAAAAAACTACTGGACCTTATAAATGAATTCAGCAAGGTGGCAAGATATAAAATTAATGCTCAGAAATCAGAGGCATTTGTATATACAAACAATGAACTGTCAGCAAAAGAAATTAAGGAATCAATCCCCTTCACTATTGCAGCCAAAAAAATAAAATACCTAGGAGTAAATTTAACCAAGGAGGTTAAGGACTTGTACTCGGAAAATTATAAAACATTGACAAAAGGAACCAAGAAAGATACAAACAAGTGGAAGCATATACCGTGCTCATGGCTAGGAAGAATAAACATCATTAAAATGTCTATATTACCCAAAGCAATTTATAAATTCAATGCTATACCAATTAAAATACCAATGACATACTTCAAAGATATAGAAAACATATTCCAAAAATTTATATGGAACCAAAAAAGAACACGAATAGCCTCAGCAATTTTAAAAAGAAAAAATAAAGCAGGAGGCATCACTCTTCCGGATATCAAGGTTTACTACAAGGCCATTATACTCAAGACTGCCTGGTACTGGCATAAGAACAGGCACAGTGATCAATGGAACAGAACAGAAAACCCAGAAATAAACCCACACCTTTATGGACAACTGATATTTGACAAAGGAGGAAAGAACATACAATGCAGTAAAGACAGCCTCTTTAACAAATGGTGCTGGAAAAATTGGACACCTACCTGCAAAAAAATGAAACTAGACCATCAACTTACACCATTCACAAAAACAAATTCAAAATGGATAAAAGACTTAAACATAAGCCGCGAAACTATAAGCATCTTAGAAGAAAATATAGGCAGCAAGCTCTCCGACATCTGTAGTAGCAACTTATTTGCCGATTTATTTCCACGGGCAAATGAAATAAAAGGCAAGATAAACAAATGGGACTATATCAAACTAAAAAGCTTTTGCACAGCTAAAGACAATAAGAACAGAATAAAAAGACAAACTACACAATGGGAGAACATATTCGACAGCACGTCTGATAAGGGGTTAATAACCAAAATTTATAAAGAACTTATAAAACTCAACACCAGGAAGACAAACAATCCAATCAAAAAATGGGCTAAAGAAATGAATAGAAATTTCTCCAAAGAAGACATACAGATGGCCAAAAGACATATGAAAAAATGCTCAACATCACTAATCATTAGAGAAATGCAAATTAAAACCACAATGAGATATCACCTCACACCAGTCAGAATGGCGCTCATCAGCAAAACAACACAGAACAAGTGCTGGCGAGGATGTGGAGAAAAGGGAACCCTTCTGCACTGCTGGTGGGAATGCAGACTGGTGCAGACACTGTGGAAAACAGTTTGGAGATTCCTCAAAAAATTAAAAGTCGAACTGCCTTTTGACCCGGCTATCTCACTTATAGGAATATAATGTAAGAACACCATAGCACTGTTCGAAAAGAAGAAATGCGCCCCCATGTTCGTGGCAGCATTGTTCACAATAGCGAAGATCTGGAAACAGCCCAAGTGTCCGTCAGAAGACGAGTGGATTAAAAAGCTTTGGTATATATATACTATGGAACAATATTCAGCCATAAGAAATGATGACATCCCATCATTTACAACAAAATGGATGTACCTTGATAACATTATACGGAGTGAAATAAGTGAATCAGAAAAAAAAGTCTGAGAACAGCTTGATTTCATACATAGGTGGGACATTAAAGTGAGACTATGAGACATGGACAAGAATGTGGTGGTTACGGGATGGGGGGAGGGAAGGGAGGGTGGAATAGGGAGAAGGGGAGGGGCACAGGGAAAACCAGATAGAAGGTGACAGAGGACAATTTGAATTTGGGTAAGGGGTATGCAGCACAATTGAATGATAAGATAATCTGGAGATGTTTTCATATTATATATGTACCCTGATTTATTGGTGTCACCCCATTAAAGTTAATAAAGAAAACAAGTGTTTATAGAGATTAATTGATTAATTAAGTAAGTTTGTTTAACTAAGAAGCAAAATGAAATTAACATGGTAAAACAATTAGGGTCATGCAGTAGACATTTTATATTCTAGCTATTCTTTATTTTATTTATCTTTTGGGGAGAATGCATCTACCACATTCTTTTTCCATATGGTTGAAAAAGAATGACACCATTTCCATACACAGGGTGGTCATATGATCAGGACTTCTGCAGCTTCTTTCCCATCCCAATGGTTTAATTATAAGAGCCAATGTATTCCTTTATTTTGCTTTAGATAATTCCTGCTGGATGTTAAACATATCCAACCACATCTTGGTTAAAACAACTTCTGCATTTTAGAATTTCCCCATCAGAAATATTCATCCAGTTCTCATTCTTTAGCTCTTTGGTGGGTTGTTAACTACAGTTTATGTGCAGACGCAATGCTATGTTTTATTGCCTCATCCTGCAGAAAGTTTTCAACTCCCACAAGGTTTTATTTATTTATTTTTAGCAATGGTTAAATAATTTGAGCAGAGCCAAACTCTTTTTAAAAACAGATTTACAGAATAATGTTTTCTTTGTAGCTTGTCACATTTCCTCCTTGAATCCTAATCTGTATTTTCCAACCATTTTCTTTCTCACACTTGTCATTTCTCTCTATTTTCTCCAATGATTTTACATTTCAGCCTATTTTTCTCACTCATGATACAGACAAAGGTATATCTATATCGAACTTTAGTAATATTCACCTTTAAGTGTAGCCCACACAATGCTTAAGGCAAGATGTTTCACTTTATGGCATGAATATTGATTGATAACACTGGGGAACAATTTTATTTTCATTTTCTGTTGCATAAGGTTTTAGAATTCTTTCTATATATATCTACATGGCTTATTCCAAATCAGAAATCGGTTTTTTGGTACATACTGCACTTTCTAAGCAATTTTTATTTCATTTTGTTACAATTAATGGCATGCATTGGTTTGTAATATGGAGTTAAAAGGCAATGACTCTTGGATTGAAAAAAACCACAAGGCAATTAATGTTTTACAAACATCATCACTTTTACATAATTGTAGTTGTTTTTAAATGTAAAAAATTATTATCTGAATAAAACACCCTCTTATTTTGTTTGAAGATTGAATCATGGCTTCTTTGAGTAGGCATAACTGTAAGAATAGTCCTGACACCTTCTGTTATATATGTGGCTGTTACACACTTCAACATCTAAGGTGCAATATTTCATCATTTCTGACACGTGCATATATTGCCTATTTTCACGTTCCTCTTGGTGATTAAGACAAGAATAAAGATCCTTATAATGTGTGTCATAATTGTGAGGAAATGCTTCATGACTGGACAAAAGGAAAATGCAAAGGAATGCCTTTTGTATTCCCATGGTTTGGAGTAAACCTAAGGACTACAGCAGTGACTGTTATTTCTGTCTGATCCATGCAAAGGGTATCGGCAAGAAAAAAAGGCATATGATTCCATATCCTAATATTCCTTCAGCAATACAACCTACCCCACACTCTGAGACACTCCTGGTTCTAGTTTTCAATGGTTTCATTTCTTCTAAGGACAAAGAAAGTGAACATGGTGATCAAGTGTATTTTGATAAGATGCATGAGGAAATGGTTGTAGAATCTGAAGGGTCTTCTTCTGATGCCAAGCAGTCATTAACCCCTCAGCAGTTTAGCCAACCCTAATTGAATGACTTAGAAAGACATTTGGGCCTATCAAAGAAAGCAGCTGAGTTATTAGCCTCCAGGCTTCAAGAAAAGAATATGCTTCACCGGTCAACCAAAGTAACCCATTTCTGGAAGCGTGAACAAATGTAGACTTTTTTTCCAAAGACAAACACATTGTTTACTGTCATGATATCAGTAGTCTTCTCAGCCAGCTAGGTGTTACCACTTAAAGTTCAACAGAATGGCAGCTATTACTTGACAGCTTTAAACGGAGTCTGAAATGTGTTTTCCTACACAATGGTAATGTTTATGCAGTGGTTCCAATTGGTTATTCAACTCATCTGTGAGAAGATTATAATGACATAAAAATTGTCCTTGACTTATGTAATATGAGAAGCATAACTGGATCATTTGTGTGGATCTTAAAATGGTAAATTTCTTGCTAGGACAACAGAGAGGTTTCACAAAGTACCCTTGCTTTCTGTGTCTTTGGGACAGCTGAGCTCAGGAGAAACACTGAACTTAAAAGGAGTGGCCAAAATGTGAAGCTCTAGAAGTAATGATGCAAAATATTATAAATAAAGCTGTAGTTAATTGAGATAGGATCATTTTACCCCCACTTCACATCAAACTTGGCTTAATGAAGCAGTTTGTTCAGGCTTTGAATAGAGAAAGTGAATGCTTTCAACATATTATTTTTACTTTTCCTGCCTTGTCTTTCAAGAATATAAAAGCAGGTGTATTAGATGGACCTCAAATTCAAACCCTCATACGTGATGAAGAATTTGCCAGAAAGATAAATAAGGAACAGAAAGCAGGATGGAAGTCTTTTGTGGCAGTTACAAAGAACTTCTTTGGCAACAGAAAAGCAGAAAACTATGAACTTCTGTTTCAAAGGATGCTGTTGGCTTTCTGCAACATTGGATGTAACATGAGCATTAAGATTCACTTTCTAAACAGTAGCCTTGATAAGTTTTCGGAAAATCTTGGAGCTGTTAGTGATGAGCAGGGAGAACACTTTCATCAAGATCTGAAGACAATGGCCTGACCAGGCAGTGGCACTGTGGATAGAGCATGGGACTGGGATGCGGAAGACCCAGGTTCCAGACCCCAAGCTTGCCAGTTTGAGCACAGGCCCATCTGGCTTGAGCAAAAGCTCGTCAACTTGGACCCAAAGTTGCTGGCTCCATCAAGGGGTTGCTCGGTCTGCTGAAGGCCCGCAATCAAGGCACATGTGAGAAAGCAATCAATGAACAACTAAGGTGTTGCAACAGCAACGAAAAACTAATGATTGATGCTTCTCACCTCTCTTCGTTCCTGTCTGTCTGTCCCTATCTATCCCTCTCTCTGACTCTCTCTGGCCCTGTTTAAAAAAAAAAAAAAAGACTGTTATCAGGGGTGATGGGACAGAAATGTGATGTCAGACTACTGCTGGAGCATCAAACAAATTTTCCTCAACAAGTACACAAACACAAGAGCTACAAATGCAAATTTTTACCCGAATAGAATTTAAATAAATTTTGCGCAAATTTTATGATTAAAATAAGTGTTTTAATATGTTCTATTTTGAAATTGTAGACAAATTCTGATGCAATCATATATTTTAGTGTATTAGTGTATTTACTGCATTATATAAATTATTATATTTTCACAAAGATGATGCCCAAGAAGACATTCTAATTTATATGTTAAACTAAATGTGGAAAATTTTACAATAAGATAAAAACCTAAAATCTTGAATTGTAAAAACACTGTAGCTTACAGACAAAAGACTAATGTCAGATTTGAGATCAGCACACTCGAATTAGGTAAAAACAAGTGTTTTTATGGATGCAACAAAAATTTTGTTCCCCAGTGTAATGGGTTATTTTAAACTCTATTAAAAGAAAAAAACTTCTAAAAAGTAGATATTTGTTCCTTTTGAATATATTTCTATAGCTTCTGATTCTTCCACACTAACCCTCAGAAAAGGCGTAATATAATATTTTTCCATTCCAGGGCCTATGTACATCCCAAACTGGCTTTAGACTCTTTCTGCAGCAGAGGAGTGATAAAGAAATTCTTATTTTCACTTGAGCACTTTAGTTACGTTTATTATTGTACATTCACTTTATGTTTGGGGGTTTTATTTATAGAGCCATTTTATTTTCACAGAAAAATTGTAAAGAGGGCACAGATATTTTCATATGCCCACCTCTCCCATGCATGTGTAACTTCCCTCAAGATCTTAATTCCCAACAAGTGGTACATTTGTTACAATTGATGAACCCACATTAACACATCATCATCACCCAAAGTCCATAGTTTACCTTGGAGTTCACTCTTGGTGTTTACATTCTGTGGGTTTGGATGTATTTGTAATAACCTATATCTATTATTATAAAAACATATCTGGCATTTTTACTAACCTAAAAATACTATGTGTTCTGCCTGTTTGTCACTCCTTTCTAACCACAATGTTGGACCACTCCTACCTATATTTTTTACTATTCTTATCATTTTCTGTTTTCTAGAATGTTGTATAATTGGAATCATACAAAATAAGGCCTTTTCAGATCAGCTGCTTTTACTTAACAATATACATTTCAGCTTCTTCCATGTGTTTTAATGGCTTGATAGTGAAGTGTGTGTTCCTTTTAGTGAAGAATAATATTCCATTTTCTGAAAGTATCACAGTGTATTAATATATTTACCCACTGAAGGACATCTTGGTTGCTTCCAGGTTTTGGCAGTGATGAATAAAGCTGCTAAAAACATCTGTGTGCAGGCTTTTATGTAGACTTATTTTTTCCTTTGGGTAAATGCCAAAGAGCATGATTGCTGAATTACATGGTAAGAGTATGTTGGTTTTTAAAGAAACTGCTGAAGTATCTTCCAAAGTGGCTGTTCATTCAGCATTGCCATCAGCAGAGAATGAGAGTTCCTGCTGCTCCAAGTCCTCACCACCATGTGGTGTTGTTGTCAGTGTTCCTTATTTTGGTCATTCTGATAGGTGTGCGGTGGTTTCTTGTTTTAATTTGCATTTCCCTGATGACACATTGCCGTGGAGTATCTTTCATATGATTTCCTGCCATCTGTATATCCTCTTTGCTAAGGAGTCTGTTAAAGTCTTTGACCCATTTTTAAAATAAGATTGTCCTCTTATAGCTGAGTTTTAAGAGTTCTTTGCATATTTCGGATTATAGTCCTCTATCAGATCTGTGTTTTGCAAATATTTTCTCCCAGCCTGTAGCTGTCTTCTTTTGACATTTTTGTTTTGCAGAGAAGTAGTTCTTCATTTTAATGATGTCCAGCTTATCAATTATTTCTTTCATGTATTGTGCCATTGGTGTTTTATCTGAAAAGTCATTCCTTTGGTTTGTTTTTGATGAGTATAGTACCATGATTATTTTAGAATTCTAGTTAGATTAAACAATCAGCCAACATTATTTAAAAATTGTTAGAATTTGTAAAGTGCCAGTTGCAATATACATAAGCTATATGCATATATATATATATATATATATATATATATATATATATATATTAAAAGAATTGGAAAATATCTCAATATTAATTTTAAATAAAATATACATTCATGCTTTTGATATCTTGTGTAATATTCAGTCATACTAAATGTGACATACATCTTTCATAGCTAATAGTTTTGATTACACTGGGGAACATAATTTTTGTTGCATCTTAAAAACATTTGTTCTTACCTAATTTGAGTGTGCTGATCACAAATCTGGCATTAGTTTTTTGCTGTAAGCTACAGGTTTTTTTGCAACTCAAGATTTTAGGTTTTCATCTTATTGTAAAATTTTCAACATTCAGTTTAACATATGAAGTATAAAGATAATGTCTTCTTGGGCATTATCTTTGTAAAAATATAATAATTTATATAATGCAGTAAATACACTAATACACTAAAAGATATGATTGCATCAGAATTTGTCTACAATTTCAAAATAGAACATATTAAAACATTTATTTTAATCATAAAACTTGCACAAAATTTATTTAAATTCTATTCAGGCAAAAATTTGTGTTTGTAGCTCTTGCATTTGTGTACTTGTTGAGGACAATCTTATTTATTGCTCATCACTAGCAGCTCCAAGATTTTCGGGATACTTATCAAGGTGACTGTTCAGAAAGTGAATCTTAATGCTCATGTTACATCCAATGTCAAGAAAAGCCAACAGCATCCTTTGAAACAGAAGTTCATAGTTTTCTGCTTTTCTGTTGCCAAAGAAGTTCTTTGTAACTGCCACAAAAAACTGCCATGCTGCTTTCTCCTCCTTATTCATCTTTCTGGCAAATTCTTCATCACATATGAGGGTTAGAATTTGAGGTCCGTCGAATAAACCTGCTTTTGTCTTCTTGAAAGACAAGGCAGGAAAAAAGCAGACATAATATGTTGAAAGCATTCACTTCCTCTATTTAAAGCCTGAACAAACTGCTTCATTAAGCCAAGTTTGATGTGAAATTGGGAAAAAATGATCCTGTCTCAATTAACTACAGGTTCATTCACAATATTTTGCATCTACTTTCAGAGTTTCATGTTTTAGCAACTTCTTCTGTGTCCAGTGTTTCTCCTGAGCTCTGCTATTCCACAAACACAGAAAGCAAGGATACTTCATGAAAACTCTCTGTTGTCCTAGCAGGAAACTTACCATTTTAAGATTCATAAAAATGATCCAGTTATGCTCCACATAGGTCGAGGACAATTTTTATGTCATTATAATTTTCTCACAGTTGAGTTGAATAGCCAGTTGTAACTGCTGTATAAACATTACCATTGTGTAGGAAAACACATTTCAGACTCCGTTTAGAGCTGTCAAGTAATAGCTGCCATTCTGTTGGACTGTAAGTGGTAATACCTAGCTGGCTGAGAAGACTACTGATATCATGATAGTAAACAATGTGTTTGTCTTTGGAAAAAAAGTCTACAAACATTTGTTCACGCTTCCAGAAATGGGTTACTTTGGTTGACCGGTGAAGCATATTCTTTTCTTGAAGCCTGGAGGCTAATAACTCAGCTGCTTTCTTTGATAGGCCCAAATGTCTTTCTAAGTCATTCAATTAGGGTTGGCTAAACTGCTGAGGGGTTAATGACTGCTTGGCATCAGAAGAAGACCCTTCAGATTCTACAACCATTTCCTCATGCATCTTATCAAAATACACTTGATCACCATGTTCACTTTCTTTGTCTTTTGAAGAAATAAAAGCATTGAAAACTGGAACCGGGAGTGTCTCAGTATGTGAGATAGGTCATATTGCTGAAGGAATATTAGGATATGCAATCATAGGCCATTTTTTCTTGCTGATGTTCTTTTTATGGATCAGACAGAAATAACAGTCACTGCTATGGTCCTTAGGTTCACTCCAATCCATGGGAATACCAAAAGGCATTCCTTTGCATTTTCCTTTCATCCAATCACGAAGTATTTCCTCAAAATTATGACACAAAATATGAGGAGTCCAATTTTTATCTTGATCGCCAAGGGGAACTTAAAAATAGGCAATATTTGCACGTATCACAAATGATGAAATATTGTGCCTTGGACATTGAAGTGTGTAACAGCCTTATATATAACAGAAGGTATCAGGACTATTCTTAGATTTACGCCTACTCAAAGAAGCCATGATTCAATCTTCTAACAAAATAAAAGGGTATTTTTATCAGATAATAATTTTTACATTTAAAAACAACTACAATTACGTAAAAGTGATGTTTGTAAAGCATTAATTGCTTTGTGGTTATGTTCAATCCAAGAGTCATTGCCCTTTAACTCCAATTTAAAAACCAATGCATGCCATTAACTGTAACAAAGAAAAAAAAAATTAAAATTGCATAAAAACTAGAAATGCATCAAAAAACGGATTTCCAATTTGGAATCAGCAATGCAGACATATATTGAAAAAGTTCTAAAACCTCATGCAACAGAAAATAATAAAAATTGTTCTCTAGTGGTTTATCAAATAACTAAAAGATTAATAATATGTGTTAAGAATTTAGTTTTCTTGCCATAATAAACTGAATGTGTATTTGCTCCCAAATTCATGTTTTGAAAGTCTAACCCCTAATGTGATGATGTTAAGATTAGCTTTTCAGAGATGATTAGGTCATTGTGGTAGAGCTCTCATGAATGGAATTAGTATCCTGTTAAAGGATTCCCCAAAAGCTCCCAACCACCTTATGTCATGTGAGGTCACAGCAAGAAGTCAATGGTCCATGAACCAGAAAGTAGGTCTTCATTAGACACTGAATTTTCCAGTGCATTGATCTTGGACTTCCCAACCTCCAAAACTACAAGAAATAAAGTTCTGCTATTTATAATCCACTCACTTTATGGTATTCTGTTACAGAAGCATGAACTAAGACACCCGGTATTTATTAGTATGATGTGAACAATGACCTATTTTGAGCCAAAAATAACCTTGCCATTTATACAAACTTGTTAACCCTTTTTAGTCTAATTATAATTTGACATTTTCCACTCAGAAGAAAAATTTTATCTTTTTGTCTATAAAAGACACGCAGAACCCAAGTAAATGCTTTTATTTTCTGTTGTAAACATCAGGACATAGTTGCCTGCCATGTAGAATGCTCACTACCACTAATATAATTATCATAAGCAGTGTTAGAAACAGCTATTTTTAGTGAAGTCCTGTGACTAACCCAGCTAAAACATGTGTTTTTAAGTGATTCACCTCTGGCAGCATCAACCTTGGGATTCTCTAACTCACTGCCCTTTTAGAGTTACCTAGGGCCTCTAAAATGCCCACTGAATGCATATGTGTTGTACCAGTTATGTAACATCTTTGGTGCTGGGGCCTAGGATTATGTTTCTGAAAACTGTCCAGGTTCTTCTGCCAAGGTGAAATACCATTTATTTGGGCTAAATGGATGTTCAGAATCTTCTTAATAAATTTATAATCATTTGTTGAAAACTATTTTCTTCACCAAAAGGCATTCACTTAGTGTTGATGGATAATGACAACTGTTTTTTCTTTTATTTTTAAACATGAAATATGTTTCAGAAATCCTTGATAATTGCAAACATCAGCATTTTAAAAGATTTCCACTATTGTGAACCATTTGTGCTTATTCAGATCTTCCTGGGGACTTTATCTCCCTGGGAGGTAATCTATGTTTAGCCTTAACTCAAAAAATGAAAGCTCTTCAGAAGGCTTGTGGCATGCACATTATTAGCAAGGGGTTGAAACTGAAGTATTTACTGAAGTATCCTTTATAATAACGAATACTGCATTATTATCAGATTGTTTTTTCTGAAATAGTGATTCTCCTACGTGGACACTTTGCAATATTTTATGATATAGGTTCACTTTAAATGTATTACTGACTACATATAGTATATAAATGAAACCGAATAGGTAAAAATGGGCATAGAACGAGGCATGGTTATTTTTTTACAACACAAAAAATGTTAGGCCCAGGCTTTGCTTCAAAACAATAAAATGCAACTAATGGAATGAAATGTTTTATTAATTTAATTTAAAAGGTAGTTGTTCTGTAGCAAAAATCAAAGCAATAAAAATAATTTTGGTAATATTTAAAAATAACAAATTTAACTATTCTGTATAGAATATGCTACACATTCTATAAATTTTCCCTCTAGAAAAACGTTTCTATGATAATAAAATATCTACTTTAAATTATAATTTTAAAAATATTTATGAATGCCAAGTTTATTCTCATAATGTACAGAAGCTATAAATATGAGTAGGAGATGACTCCTGCCCTTAAATAAATCTGTATTTCATGGATGACATAGATCTATGCATATTTATTGCAGGTAGCTTGTGCCCAGGCACTAAGCATAGCTGCCCAAAGGGAGAGACATTTAAAATGAATTCCAAAGGATGAGGAGAAATATAGCATAAAGGGAGAAAAATGAATGAATTAAAGTCAATAAAACTTAAAACAGTTGCAGAAAGACAAGTTGTTTAAGATGCCCAGAACTGAAGAGTACAAGTGCAAAGAGCAGCTGTCAGTGTGGCTGCAGTCACCTTGACCCCAGATCATGAAGAACCTGGAATGTCATGCTAAAGATTCGTATCTTCTTCCCGTGGGGCAATGAAGCACCATCCACACAATATAACTTTGAGTTGTTTAAGGTTACTGATTTCTTATCATTTTTCCTTGACCTGACACCAAGCTGTCTCCCCACAGACATACTTGAGCTTTTACTTTCATGAGTCAACTTGCTAAGTTACTGAAATTATTTTACCAAAAAAAAGAGTCAATTTCTCTAAAATTAAAACAAAACAGGGACTGTCCCAAAAGGATGTATGTATATTAGTACACATTAGTTATTCACATGAAAGATAAGTTATTATAATTGAGGTCTATGATTTCATTGATATGTCCAAGTACTTTAATTTTGGTATGTCAAAATATGATCACTTATCAAGTAGAGTTTTATTTTATAACAAAGACTTTCAAAGAGACCTGTGATTTCCTAACCAATAAATAATACACACATCATATGAAAAGCTTGAGAGTTGTGTCAGAAGAAGTAATTGCAAAACTAAGGATTTAGGGAGTAAAGGCTGTACAGATAATTACCCTGAGACTAGGGCTCTGTTTGTTTTCTTGTTTGCTGGATAGCAAAAACAGCTTTAGTTTTAAGGTTTATTTTATAACACTGAGAAATTTTATATTTTTAAGTGTTTTACTTGTTGAAAATGAACACATGAATATTTCAAACAAACATTCATTTATCTAACAAATATTTATAAAGCACCCAACATCATGAGGCACAGAATATGCAGCAATGAAATATGGTAGCATGAACCCAGGCCTTGTGGGACTCATGTTCTAATGGCAGTTGTCATAGTAAAGTAAAGAGACGGTCCACGATAATTAGCTAATGCATGCTTATATTATCTGATTAAAAATACAGTGAGGATAAGAGTGAGATGTTTGTTTTGTTCTAATCATTTAAACTGACTATATTATGAACATCAAATTTACCAACTAAATGCCTATGTAGATACTCAGAAGCAATTATAAATAAGTTGATAACATTATTCCTTACATTTTGATCCTTCACAATCTAGAAATTATATGCTTTTTTCCAAGTAAGGTAGTCATCTTGAATCAAGAAGTCTGATTGCTTGTGGAGGAAAGCCAACTGTGGGACTTGGTCTTTACTTAAATGTAGGCTGGAGTCAAAAAATGAAAAGGGTTTGATTTGCAGATCACTGCATAACAAACCAATCTAAATTTATTAGCTTAAACATGAAGTGTTTATTAATTCTCAAAAGACTCAGTGAAGCTCAGCTGTCCTTCCTTGTACATAGTTTGCTGGTGGGTTCGCAGGGGCTGGCTGGTCTAAAATGGTCTTAGCAGGAGTGCTCAGCTGTGCCCTTGTGGTCTCCCATCTTGTGAAAGGTTTGCCTAGGATTTTTCTTATAATGGGCGTGTAAGTCCAAGTGAAAGGTAAAAATACACAAGCCCTTTCTGAAACATCTGTTATATCAAGTCTGATAACATTCTTTTGGCCTTGGCCAAGCAAGTCACGTGTCTAAGCCCAATTGTAAGGATTGGGAAGAAAAGCTTGGACCATATAGTAAGAAAAACTTCAAGTCACAGGTAAAGGACAAACAAAACAAATGACATTAACCACCAACCCCAAAAGCATTATAGCAACCATTTCTTTTTCAAGTGTCAAGTCTAGAAGACAAGCAACTTTCATTAAACTTTTCCCAATATTGACCCTTTGCTGTGCACTAAGATGTGATTGCTGTGCCCAGAGCAGCAAAATGATTTACAGGCTGTTTAAAGCACTTGCACACATTCTCTCCAAATCTTACCCTGGTAAACACATTAATAGAATCACATAAGGTCATATTTTGAGCACTCACTTGAAAAAAAAGAGATCAAAAGCATGCAATTCAAAGATCATTCATATAGCAGTACCATCCTTGAGAAAAGAAAGAGTGCTTTCTGGCTAAGACTAATTCCATGGCTTTTAAAATGTGCTTAGTTTCTTAAAATTTTAATGATCAGATAGATCATTGGAAGCTTTACTCTATGCATTTGTGTATTGTAGGCTTTTGTACTTATCTTTTATTGATATCAAGCAATAGCTATATTGGCAATAAAGTATGAATAAATATAATGCAAAGATGATTAAAATCTTAAGGACACTTCAAAGGCAAAGCAACATGCAACCCAGAAAATGTAAGTAAATCCAAGAAAGAGGTTTTAACATAAGTTATGAATTATTTCTAACTGAGCAATAAAAATCATATAAACTTCATATCTAAAACTTGTTAAATTCTGTCTTCCTCCTAATAATTATTTTAATTAACTTGTGGTCAAATAATAACTGGGAAAGTTTTAGAGATTCTTTATCTTCTGTGTAACTTATTCACTCTACATCATGACCTGAGTAATTTGCTGTCTCAATAATGTCAAAATTAATAAGCTTAAATCGGTATTAGGAGCTGTTTAAACATTTGCTGCCAAATATCCCCTAGAATACTTTTCAAAGCAAGATAGGAATAAATAAATAAAAGCCAGCAATATTAATATTTTATTTTATTATTTCCAAGTGCTACATATTTTTTGTCTCCTGTCACTCTTGCTGAAACTCCTTTTGCAGTCAGGACTGCAGTATGTACTCACCGGTCTCCCAGGGACAGAGACAGACGTTGACTGTCCATAATCCCACTTCTTCTCTAACATGATGCATCTTCCTGTTTTGTCCCTGGTTAGTTCTAACAGTTGCTGTAGTTACTCTCTTTAATGATTTTCTTTTTGCCATACATGGTGGCCATTTTGAAGACTCCAACTCCCCAGTGAGTACCTAAAAATTTATGTTAATAAAACTTTTCCTTATGGAAACTAAGTATGTATGCATGCATGCGTGTGTGTATGTATATACCGTACTGCATTTACTTTTTCTACATATCTATCTTCTCCCTCTTACAGATCAATCTTGGGCAGTCATTATTTTATCCAGATCTGGAACTAAGAATAGCAACTAGTTTAGAGATCAAAGTCTGGCAAATCGCTTTGTTTAAGCTGTTAACCCAGAGTGTTTTTTTTTTCTACATGCCTTTCGCTGAGATTTTGTGTTGTGTCTATTTATAAATATAAAAGCTGCTCCTGGAGACAGATAATTATTTACAGTGTTTTCTCTATTATACGGGATAAATTATTAACAAGAAAATAATTGAATATTGAATATGCCCTGGAAAAGAAATAATCTTTCACAGAGTCTGTCACATAGTATGCTGCAAGCATGCATTACAATGAGTGGAGTGGGCCAAGCAGATTAATGTATCAAGTTATTTAAATTCGTTATCCAAACCTATATTCCTTAAGAACTTAGTACAATTGAGTTAACTGTTATTCAAGTTTGTTAATATCCTACAAGTTGAACTATATTTTATGACCTGTGGATTTAAAAGATAACTCAATACACATACCATTGAAGTTTTCTTGAAAGCATTTTTTCATTGTGATAGTATTATATCACAGCTGACAAAATAATTTGTCATTTTAATATATTAAAATGTATGGGTAGAAAATATATTAACTCATTTTTTATAAGTAAGTTTTCAAACTACCAAATATTGACATAGAAAAAAATAATGTTCAGCTAGGACAGTGAATAGCTAGAATATCTGAATATTAAAGGATTAAATATCAATATAGAAGTAAATAAAACTGTTTAATCATTACATAATAACAATCCTCTATATCAGTTGTACTTGGAATGTGGCCCTTGCCTTGACAGCATCAGTAGTACTTGAGAAGTTGTGAGAAATACAAATATCAAATCCCCAAATTTCTGAATCGGGAACTCTAAGGGCAGGGCCCAGCAACCAGCCATTTATAATGATCTCGAAGTGATTCAAATAACACTAAAGTGAGAAAGCCAAAGTCTTGTAAAGTTATTTATTCTTTTTAAGCACCCTTATGATTATCTAAATGCACATTATTTAATGTGCTTTTAGAAAGTCAAAGTATTTTTATCCACTTTTAACTGTTAAGGAAACTGAAACTCAAGGTTAACCAGTGTTTGACTTGACTTACACTAACACTTGTTCTGTGAACAAACTCATAATTTTCACCTTAAGTAGACAAAAATTTGAAGCAAAAGGAAAGTCAGTCAAGGCACTGACTTAGGCATGATGTGGAATCAGGGGAAGAACAGTCAATACATTAATGTTTATTAAATATTATATACATTACAGGAGAGGAATTTGCTGGTAGAATGAAGACTGCAAAGAATCATTTTCTTTTAACGAACTATTTACCGGTGACTGTGTTAGGCAGGAAGAATACAACCAGTAGCAAGACACAGTATTTGCCCTCAAGGATCTTGCAGTTATTACTAAGAGAAACCCACCAAAAAGTGAGTAATTTCAATATTGAACAAAATATGCTGCAATACATAATGAATGACATGATGAGCACATAAGACAAACACTTCTGACTCTGAGTTTTAAAAAAGAGTTGGCAAGTAATTCAAAGACTACTTCCTGGACTATTATATTATCTTATAGTAGAACAGAGGAGAAAAGATCTTAACCCATTAAAATAGCAAACAACATGAGAAAGAACAAGTGGGCATAAATTCTTATTGTCTTGCCAATTTTTAATCTAAAGAAGGGTGTGTACATTTCAAGTGTCATTATTTTGAAGGGTCTTTGTCCACAGTACATTTAAAACCCAGAGAAAAGTTTTGAATTGAGTTTTTTTTTAATTGAAATACAACAATTTAAAAATTTTACAGTATAAAAATTAGGCAAACATTCTATTAAAGACATTTTATAATTTAGAATATTTAAAACAAAAATAATAGTTTACTGCTTAGTTTGTATTTTGATAGTGTTAGATACAAAAGGTGATTTAATGCTATTTGAAGATATTTTCTTAGAGCGAAAGTGGCAGTCAGCACTGAAAATGGTCTAGAAAAATAACAAAAGAGCTATAATCTCTATAACCTTCTTCTCTGCTATGAAGTTATTATAGTGTTCATCAATACATTTCCTTTCCACAGTAGCATCAGCTAAGTTCTGCACAGTAATATTGAACTGTTCCATTTTTTCCCAACTTAACCTTATATTAAATTTTCTCTTACCTTCCAATATTACACATGATGAATATAGAAAGAAGGTGAACACCGAGAATATTAGAGAAGATGCAGTAAACTATAGATAGCTAAATCAAAGTAGCTACTCTGCATTTTCAGCATGCGAGACAACAAAAATGAAGATTTAATATGCAGTCACCTTTTCATTGCAATTATTCTACAACAATGAACCCATGGTGATGAGAGTATTTTGCGCATTAAATTATATTGTTTGCAATTATTGCTACCTGATTCTGGATGATATTTATATCAGCCAGCTAATTTCTACATTAACCAAAATGAGTAATTAATAAACCAAAATATGTGACAAGAGAAAAGAAGTATCCCTAACCCTTTGTTTGTTCACAACAATATTAAGTTCTAGAATATCTGAAGAATACAATATTTTCACTGTTAATCAGTAATGTCACTGTGTAGTTCTGACTATGACACAAATGCTTTTTGCAGCATGGGATATAAATAAATACATGTCAGTGATGTTAAATATTTATTACATTAAACTTTTAAGTATTGGAAACAATAGTTCAACTCAGAGAAAAATATTTTGACAGTTTAAAACTAAGTTCATAAATAATTGTACATTTATAAATTCACTAGTTTGCTCCCAGCAGGGAATTAAAATACACTTCTCTACACATGCCAGTGCAGAAGGTGTGAAATGTAGATTAGGAACTCTCCAGAAGACACCAAAATTCTGAGGCTAAAGCCAAACAGAGGCCATAAGACACAGTGTAGTTCTAATTGGTGTCTGATATCTAAGGGAGAGGCCACTGTTGTGGAGAGGTTGAATGGGAAGGCATCAAGCAGCGGCATATTTCAGAAATAGTAAATTTGGCAGTTGTTGTGGGTCATTTTTTACAAAGGATATTTTGAAAGCAAGATGATTCAAGTAGATCCAAACCATTTCTCTACCATTTTGGATATCAATGCTATTAGAGGAGAAATAATTTTTGGGAAACTTTGTTCACCCAACAGGTCTTAATGGGGGTTCTTGACTGACTAGCTCCAGCCCACTTCAGCCTATTACAATCTTCAATGTTGTCTGTACTAATTCTTGATGTCCTCTGCCATTAGTTCTAGAGAGAGTTGTGACAACCAACCATGTCCTAGAGCAGTGGCAACGGAAAGCATGAAAATGGGCCATGGCTTAATATGTTTTACAGTTAGATCCCTGGTCAGGGCACATACAGGAACAGATTGATGTCCCCCCCGTCTCTCCCTGCCCTTACCTCTCTCACTAAAATTAAAAATAAGAAGACAAAAATAGTATAAACTTAGAAAAGACTGTGGACAAGGCCCACCGGAGACACAGAGACCCGACCCCGGAGACCAGGTTCAGTGACGCAGATCCGCTCTATTCAGAAAGTAAGCTAGCTTATATACACAGGTTCCGCCTGTGTAGGTGTTACAGCGTGTTCTTCAAAGCCAATGGCTAAAATGATCAGGGAGCTGCCTGGTTGGAGCTGAGTCACCTCCTTACAGCAGGCGAACTCCCTCCCAGGTTTGCCTAGGAGGGTTTCAGGCACTGGAGTGTTCTCACAGCATTGCATCAGCCACAGCTGTTAGGAATGCACTCTGTGCTCTACCTACAAAAGACTGTGGTCAAATAAACAACATTTGTATTTTTAAGTGTCTAAGTATTATATAACATACTCATAAGAAGTCATAGTATTTTTTCACATACAATTTTGAAATTTCAATTACAATAGAACTATCAGTCTTATTTACTTATAGTCTTTTCTATTGAAATAAAAAAAATCACATGACTTATGCTAGGGACAACATGGAGCAGAAAGGTATTACTGAAATATTGAGCCCCAAGAGGAAAAGAAGTAGTGGTGAGGCAGGGGAGGGGCAAAGAGAAACCAGAAGTCAACCACACAGCTTTGCACTTTCAGAGGCATCCCATATTTTTAAACCTATTGTCAGCTGTCACTGGACTAGTATCTGCTTAATTATTTTGTGGGAGAGTGTGAGAATCTGCTCATGTATTTTGATTGCTAAAGTTAAGAATTTAAATGCTTTTTATGTTTTCAATGAGTGAGAGCAGAATATCACTGAATACACATTAAATTTTATATATGACAATAATTATATTTACAGGAATTTAAGAGGAATTACCATTCAAATCTTCACTTAGCACTTTGAGAATATATTGGGCAAATGTAATATAATAACAAATAACCCCTTACCCATTTCAGAGGTCACTGGGATTTAGTTAAGATTTGCACAAGTCCCTCTGTTTAAGGATCTAAAATATTCTCAAATGTTCTTCTGTAGTTACGGATTCCATGACTGACTGGACTTTCCACGGTCACTGAAAACTCCAAATCAAATGCACCACCAATATTGCAGTTATTAAAGGAGAATGTTAAACAGGAAAAATGAAAATAATAAAAGTGAACTTTATTTCCATTTTGGACAAAATAGTGAAGTATTCCATACCAGTTTAGATTACATTTAAGCTGTATTAGTTAAGCTAAAGATATTAAATCTGAGAAAATTCTAGATTAAAACTCTAAATTTGACTATCCTTATTTCCAGAAAGGAGAATAAATAGCATGTACCATATGTTTACTTTCCTCTACAACTTCTTTCTTAGTTATGGCTGCAAGAACAGAAAGTATATTTAAAAATTTATGTAACAGAAAATAGATGTTACTGCAGGTATGCATACTCTAATGTCAGTCTTATGTGATATTACATGTTCCTTCTATTTATATAACACCTGTATCAGTTTAATTTCAAAAATGTATCTACTACTAATGCACAAAAACTAATTACACAATATGTCTAGCCAGACTGACCTTTAGTGGTACAATGAATAAAATGGCAACCAGGAATGCTGAAGTCGCCAGTTGGAAACTCTGGGTTTGCCTGATCAAGGCACATATGGGAATTGATGCTTCCTGTTCCTCCACTCCTTCTCTCTACCTCTCTCTCTCTCTCTCTTTCTCTCTGTACTCTCTCATTACTTCTAAACAGGGCTGGAACAGCCAACCATGTCCTAGAGCAGTAACAATAGAAAACGTGAAAATGAGCCATGGCTTAATACACTTTATGTTAAATATTGATAAATATATTTCAAATATAACCTAACCAGTAATGAAAAGTGAGCAAAGCAATCTAGAATAGATATTAAAAATATGTAAATTAACTTTATAAGTGGATATTTTCAATCTAACACTGTGTTAGAACATGTGATTTCTTTCTATAGCTTGTATATGCTGCTATTATTTATTAAACTTTAGAATGAACTGAGAAAACCCATGATTTGGAAATAAGGCATCCTGGCAGGATAACTCAGTTGGATAAGACTGTCATCCTAAAACACAGAGGTTGTCGGTTAGATTGTCGGTCAGGGTACATACAGGAACAGACGAATGGTCCTGTCTCTCACTCTCTCTCCCTCCCCTTGCCTCTCTCACTAAAATTTAAAAAATAAATAAGTTAATAAGAAATAAGGCAATAATAGATCTACTTAGAAAAGACTTAACTTTTAGTTTAGCAATCAAATAAACAATATTTATGTTTTTAAGTTTATAAGTATTATATAACATACTTTCTTCTTTGGCGATTTCAGATTACCTCAAATACAAATGGTGTCAGTAAATTCTACAGTGCTATATTTTTTCTTTATTGAAAAGATGTTATAAAAAGTCAAGGTCGTTAGTTAAGAAAACAACCAAAACATCAATCAGTAGTAGAATAGATAAATAAAATGTAATATATTCATGCAATAGAATACACACAAGGAGGAATAGGAGCACACACAGAAAACCATTATGTTGACTTAAAGAAATCAAGCAAAAAAAATACATGATCTATAATTTATTTTTTTTAATGTTCAACATTGGCAAAACTATTCTATTTTATTTAAAGATGCATACTTTACAGAGCTCTATAGTAGGACAAGGAAAAGATGGCCACCAATTTTAGCACAGAGGGTACCTCCAGGAGGAAGAGCAATAGTTAGAAGAAATAGAAAGTGACAAAAGGGGAGCACTTCTGGGGGACCAGCAATGTTCTCCTTCTTGACATCGGTGGAGGCAGTTACACAAGTGTTTGCTTTACAGTCGTTTAGCACCCTGCATTAATTTATTAACTTGTTAGGTGTGCCCTAATTCTGTAAAAATAAATGGATCAGGTGATTAATTGACTGACATATAAAAAAGAGAATAAATTAAAAATAAGAAAACTAGGATATTTGATATGTTGTTGTCTGTTTCATCCATAGTTTACAGTAGACCACTATAGAAAGCATATCACAAATGGTCATGGAGATAATTTGGAAAAAAATTAACAAAGAGACTGAGAACTTGGGTTAAGAATCCAGATCCATACTTATACACTTAACATTGTTTATCATGGAAATTCACTTTAATCCTCTGAGCCTTAGAGTTTTTAATCTGTAGATTGGGAGTATAGAGAAGTCAGTGATAATTTCAATGAGATTGTAAAAATTATTTATATAATTAACTCCTCAACTCTATTCTTCTCACCAAAACCCCCCAGTCCTATGCATAAAAATGTGTAAACAGTGTCAAAATTATAATTGTCAAAATGTATGAAGTATTTTTACTTATTTCAGGCGTTCATTCAGTGTTTTGTTCAGCAAAACTTCATTAAACATGTATTGTGGTCACGAATATAAAAAGGATGGTGTCACTTTTATTGCACACATACACAAAGACACATACATGCATGCTTGCATGCATTCGCACTGACACACACACACACACACACACACACACACACACACACTGCCTCTAACCTTGTCAGAGTTAAGTACATTAAAGAGTAGAAAAGAGCAAAGTGACCGTTAACAGGGATTCACCTAGTGTCTTTCCTGGTCGTAGAACATGAACAAGGAACTCACTATTATAGACATTAACCTGAAAGATTGAAATATGCACATCTGAAATAAGAAACAATGAATTACATTTACTGAGCATCTTTTCTTCATTCATGCCATGTACTTAACTAGCCACTTTCTCTCATAATATTCATTTAATCTCACAGAATTATTGTAAATATAATAAAAATTCCAAGAGGTCAGTTGGTATCGCCAGGACTTATGGACAATAAATGCCAGAATCAAGATTTTCCCTCAAATTTGCCTGATTCTACTACAGCAGAGCATCCCCACCCACCCATCTCCCATTCTCAAACATAGACCCATATACATACAGAGGAACTTTCTGATTTTTTAAATTATTTTTTATTGCTCTCTTTAACATGCCAAGGGAAGAAAAGAACCAACTATTGACACAAAACCAGTTTTCAGAAATATTTAGGTCATAGTCCTGGAAATAAGAAAAATGTCTTTCAAATATTGATCCTATAGTGTAATTTAAGAATAAACTTATTTTTCATTTAAATACCACTAATGGATTAATAGTTTATTGTATACTTAAATTTTGTGCTACTGAACTGTACCTATCCTTTCAGGATTCATACGTCTTGCATTAAATACCTAAATAGCTCTAAGGACCCCTCACCCATGCCTGGAATAGAAAGAATTCATTAAATATATGTTGAAAGGAATTGTGAAAGGTGTATCTATCTCCCTTTTTATGACACTGAAAATTATTTAGATACTTGTGGAACAGAGAAGTAGCTTGTGGTCACCAAGGTTTTTAACAGTTACTAAGAATTCACTTCTCTTTCATACTCATGCCCATTGGCAAAGTAATGCAAATTACAATGTTTAAACTATTTATGTTTTGTTTTGTTTTTTCTTATCATGCCAATAATATTTCTAGCACTTTAGTTAAATTATTTATTTGTTGTTTTTATGTATTATAGCTATAACAGCAGCACATAATATCCAGATCTATAATTACATTCTATAATTTCTAGTGTAATCAGAATTTTTTATTGTCCTTTTTTTTAGCATTTTTATTTTGAACTAATTTTAAGGACATAACAGTATAGAGTGAAGTGGGGTGGGATCATTTGTTATTCAGAAAAAGAAAATGTATATCTTCTATTAAAGCAATATGGTAGGAGTACAAATATACTTATTTTATCATGACTTTGGTAAAAAGAGCCTAACCATCTTCTAGACCATATTATTGAGTAAATAACTCCCATCAGATCCCTACTAGTGAACTAAGATTAAGAAGTACCTGGAGGGATGGCAAGATGGCGATGGAGTAGGCGGAAGTACCAACTTCCAACTCCTGGAACCAAAGTGGATTATAACTTAATTTTAAGAACCATCATCTGGATAAGTCAACTTTGAACTAAACTAAGTGGACTCTTCAACCAAGGAACACTGAAGAAGCCACACTGAGACTGGTAGGAAAAGCAAAAACGTGGAAAGGGCTGCCCAGCTCCCTGGAGCAAATGGCAGCCCGGAGAGACTCACGTGGCAGAAAGAGAGTTTAGCGGAGAGGGAGGGACCTGGGTCCCAGGAACAAAGCCCCAGCCTGCAGCCCCAGAGCCTAGAAGAGGCGTTTGGACAGTATTGAGCTGTGAAGCAAGTGATGATACTGTTTGTGAGAAAGAGTCAGTTTTCTCAGACCCAGGATTCTTCTTAAAGGGACAGCACAGAAAACCCCTCTTACAACCACTCACCCGGGGCTTCAGGGGATGGGTACAGAGGAGAGGACCAGAGCAGTGGGAAGAGAGTGTGGACTGGAAGGCACAGGGAGAAATACTCTGAGGGAAGCCACCCTAACCCCTGGGCTGAGTCACTTCCCAAATCGAAAACAAATATTTCCCCTAGAACTAGCAATACCAGCAAAGGGAGACAGGACACCAGCCAAACAAGCTCTCCCATGGCACTTAGGGCAGAGCTGCTTAGATGAAAGGAGCTTTCAGGACTACAGTATGGAGTGTTAGGGTCTGAGCTTCAGTGCCCCTACCCATACTGCTGAGGGCTTGCTGGAGGGACAGGGGCGGCGGGATGCTGAAACGCAGTTCTGTTGGTGAGGGCGAAGGCCCAGCTGGCATGAGCTCGGTCTAGCCCAGCAGGGGTGGAGAGGACGCCCGAAAGTGGTCTGGCAGCTTCGGGCCCACCTGCAGCCCCACCTGCAGGGGAAAAGTGGGAGGCCAGAAACGGGTAGAGATCTGCTGCTGAGCAGGGCCAAGTGGGCCAGCAGCATCACCTGGCCTCTGAGGTTTGCGACCCTGCGCGAGCCGACCCTGACCACGGGGGCAGGGCTAAACCCCGGGACAGGCAGAGGCTTGCAGCTGAGTGCACGCCAGCAGCCCTGCCCAACCCAAGAACCCGCAGTTTGTGATCCTACGCAAGCAGGTTCTGACCGCGGGAGCTGGACGGAAGTCCGAGAACAGGTGGGGTCTACAGCTGGGCTAACGTGCTCACCCCTACTCTTGGTGCTGAGGCTTGTGGCTTGAGTGTGGTGTGCAACCCCACTTGTGGAGGTGAGGCGAGCTCCCAGACAGGCTGAGGCTTGTAGAGCCAGGAGAACACAGCCCCTCCCGCGGAAGAGAGGCGGAAATCACAGCAACACCCGCAGTGGGCCAGCAAAAGCAGTACTGAGAAGGAAGTTCATAGCACAACTGTCATGTCATAAGAACCTAGAAAAAGCTCAGATAAGCAACCTGACCCTGCATCTAAAAGAACTAGAGAAACAACAGCAAATAAAGCCCATCCCAACCACCCTAGGCAGTGGCAGAGGGGCTGGGGGGGGCCTGCAGACAGACCAAACCTAGGGAACACAGAGGCAACACCCATTGGCTCCAGTGGCCACACGCTTCTTATACACAGACAAAATGGGCAGGCAGAGGAATGCAAACCAAATGAATCAAGAGAAATGCCCAGAGAAGGACCTGAATGAACCAGATATAACCAAATTACTAGATGCAGAGTTTAAAATAATTATAGATAGGATATTCAAAGAGCTTAGAGCAACAATGGATAGTCATTACAAACACTGAAATAAAGAGATAACAAGTATAAAAAAAATTGAAATAATAAAAAAGAATCAGACAGAAATGACAAATACAGTATCAGAACTGAAGACCACAATGGAAGGAATTAAAAGCAAGATGGATGAAGCTGAGGATCGAATTAGTGAGTTAGAGGACAAAATAAACAAAGGCACAGAAGCAGAGCAGAAAAAGAAAAGAGACTCAAAAAAATGTGAGGAAACTCTAAGGGAGCTCTGTGACAACATGAAGAGAAATAACATCCGCATCATAGGGGTTCCTGAAGATGAGGAGAAAGGACAAGGGATAGAAACTTCGTTCAATCAAATCATAGCTGAAAACTTCCCTAAATTAAGGCTGGAAAATGTTTCACACATTCAAGTACAGAGAACTCCATTAAAGAGTGTAAAGCCAAGAGCCAAGGCCACCATGAGAGCCGCCTGGCGAGTGCATTAGATTCAAACAGACGGTAATGAAACAATGGAGCCAAGAACTGGTGAGCCATCAGCTTTAATTCTAGCTTGCACCTGGCGGGCAAGCAAAAGCACACTAGGCTCCAAAACCCACTCATTCAGTGCTCACAAAGCTACTGACTTATCCAAATTTCCTAGAATCAAAAGGTTTCTAGCTCACCAGACTTATTCACCTCTGTTTCTCATCTCCTTCTCTCTACACAAACTCCACACAAACTGGCTTCTTCCTCAGCATTCCACCATATTGGCTGCCTCCTCTACTCCATGTGGCCTTAATCTGTTCTCCTCTCTAATGCTAACCTCAGGAACCAAGAGAGAGCAAGCTCCCAGCCTGCCCCACTTTATACTATACAAATCCAAACCCTTAATCCAATCTACAAACAAGGAAGTCACTGACACAAAGTCACTTATCTGAGACATACTGGGAAGATCCCTCATGAGAGTGTACCACCCACATCATCCTTTAGTCAAGGGTGTGGGGAAAACCTTACTCTTAAAACTTGCACATGGGCAGCACCATCTTTAACAAAGTGACCATAATATATTTTATCTGCCCAAAAATGAGAAACCCAAAGAAATCTACACCAAGACACATCATAGTTAAAATACCATAGCTAAGTGATAAAGAAAAATTTTAAAAGCTGCTAGAGAAAAAAAGGCTATCACCTACAAAGGATCCCCCATAAGGATGACATCCGACTTCTCAACAGAAACACTTGAGGCCAGAAGGGAATGGCAAGATATATTCAAAGTGATGGAGAACAAGAACCTATAACGAAGACTACTCTATCCACAAAGGTTAACGTTTAAAATTGAAGGAGAAATAGAGATTCCCAGACAAAAAAACCCTCAAGGAATTCATAAAAACCAAAACAATTCTGCAAGAGATGCTAAGGGGCTTGTTGTGAACAGTTCAAAGGGGGAAAAGAATATAGCAAAAGAAGAATGCAACTTTAAAGAATAAAATGGCAATAAACAACTACATATCAATAATAACCTTAAATGTAAATGGATTAAATGACCCAATCAAAAGACATAGGGTAGCTGCATGGATAAAAAAAACAGGACCCATACATATGCTGTCTACAAGAGACACACCTTAAAACAAAAGGTGCACATAGACTGAAGGTAAAATGGTGGAATAAAATATTTCATGCAAATGGAAATGAAAAAAAAGTGGAGTAGCAATACTTATATCGACAAAATGGACTTTAAAACAAAGGCTTTAGTAAGAGATAAAGAAGGACACTACATAATGATAAAGAGAACAATTCAACAGGAAGATATAACCATTATAAATATCTACACACCGAACATAGGAGCCCCAACATACATAAAGCAGATTTTGATGGATATAAAGGGCGAGATTAACAGCAATACTATAATAGTAGGGGATTTTAATACCCCACTAGCATCACTGGATAGATCCTCAAGAAAGAATATTAATAAACAGCAGACTTAAAAGATACATTAGATCAACTCGATTTAATAGATATTTTCAGAACTTTTCACCCTAAAGCAGTAGAATATACAGTCTTTTCAAGTGCTCATGGTACATTCCATAGGACAGACCACATGTTAGGACAAAAAAGCGGTCTCCACAAATTTAAGAAGATTGAAATCATATCAAACATTTTCTCTGATCACAATGGTATGAAACTTGAAATTAACCACAAAAGAAAAACTGAAAAATACTTAAACACTTAAAAACTAAATAGCATGTTATTAAATAATGAATGGATTAATAATGACATCAAAGAAGAAATAAAAAGTTTCTAGAAATGAATGATAATTAGCATATATCAACTCAAAATTTATGGGACACAGCAAAGCAGTACTGAGAGGGAAGTTCATAGCACAACAGTCATGCCATAATAACCTAGAAAAAACTCAAATAAGCAACCTCACCCTGCATCTAAAAGAACTAGAGAAACAACAGCAAATAAAGCCCAAGAGTAGTAGAAGGAAGGAAATAATAAACATCAGGGCAGAAATAAATGACATAGGTGCTAATGAAACAATACAAAGGATCAATAAAACCAGGAGCTGGTTCTTTGAAAAGGTAAACAAGATCGATGAACCTTTAACTAGACTCACCAAGAAAAGAAGAGAGAGGACTCAAATAAATAAAATTAGAAATGAGAGTAGAGAAATAACAACTGACACAACAGAAATACAAAGTATTGTAAGAAAATACTATGAAGAATTCTATGCCAAAAAGTTAGACAACCTAGGGGAATGGACAAATTTCTTGAATCATATAATCTTCCAAAAATCAATCTGGAGGAATCAGAACAACTAAACAGACCAATTACAACAAATGAGATCAAAACAGTTCTCAAAAAACTCCCAACAAAAAAAAGTACTGGGCCTGATGGCTTCACAAGTGAATTCTACCAAAAATTCAAAGAAGAACTAATTCCTCTTCTTCTCAAGCTATTTCAAAGAATTCAAGAAGAAGGAAGACTTCCAAACTTCTTTTATGAGGCAAGCATAATTCTGATCCTGAAACCAGGCAAATACAACACAAAGAAAGAAAATTATAGGCCAATATCCCTTATGTTTTAAATGCTAAAATTCTCAACAAAGTATTATCCAACTGGATTCAACAATATATGAAAAAAATCATACAGCATGATCAAGTGGGATTTATTCTAGAGAGGCAAGGCTGGTACAATATTCGCAAATCAATCAATGTGTTTCATCACATAAGCAAAAAGGACAAAAATCACATGATAATTTTAATAGATGCAGAAATAACATTTGATAAAAGCTAGCACACATTCATGATCAAAACTCTCAGTAAAATGGGAATACAGGAAACATACCCTAACATGATAAAGGCCATCTGTGACAAACCCACAGCAAACAACATACTAAATGGGCAAAAATTAAAAGCAGTCTCTTAAGTTCAAGAACCAGGCAGGGGTGCCCCCTTTCACCACTCTTATTCAACATAGTTCTGGAAGTCCTAGCTACAGCAATTAGACAAGAAGAAGAAATAAAAGGCATCCAAATTGGAAATGAAGTAGTAAAACTGTCATTATTTGCAGATGATATGATACTGTATATAGAAAACCCTAAAGTCTCAGTCAAAAAACTACTGGACCTGATAAATAAATTCAGCAAGGTGGAAGGATATAAAATTAATACTCAGAAATCAGAGGCATTTGTATATACCAACAATGAACTTCAGCAAAAAAAATTATAGAAACAATCCCCTTCATTATTGCAACCAAAAAAATAAAGTACCTAGGAGTAAATTTAACCAAGGAGTTTAAGGACTTGTACTCAGAAAACTATAAAACATTAATAAAAGAAATCAAGGAAGATACAAACAAGTGGAAGCATATACTGTTCTCATGGTTAGGAAGAATAAACATCATTAAAATGTCTATATTACCAAAAGCAATTAACAAATTCAATGCAATACCAATTAAAATACCAATGACATACTTCAAAGATATAGAACACATATTCCAAAAATTTATATGGAACCAAAAAAGAACACAAATAGCCTCAGCAATCTTAAAAAAAAAAAATAAAGCAGGAGGTATCACTCTTCCGGATATCAAAGTTTACTATAAGGCCATTATACTCAAGACAGCCTGTTACTGGCATAAGAACAGGCACATAGATCAATGGAACAGAACAGAGGACCCAGAAATAAACCCACACCTTTATGGACAAATGATATTTGACAAAGGAGGAAAGAAAATACAATGGTGTAAAAACAGCCTTTAACAAATGGTGTTGGGAAAATTGGACATCTACCTGCAAAAAATTGAAACTAGACCATCAACTTACACCATTCACAAAAACAAACTCAAAATGGATAAAAGACTTAAATGTAAGCCGTGAAATCATAAGCATCTTAGAAGAAAACATAGGAAGCAAGCTCTCCAACATCTGTTGCAGCAGTATATTTGCCGATTTATCTCCACGGGCAACTGAAATAAAAGGCAAGATAAACAAATGGGACTATATCTAACTAAAAAGTTTTTGCACAGCTAAAGACAATAAGAACAGAATAAAAAGACAAACCACACAATGGGAGAACATATTCGACAATACGTCTGATAAGGGGTTAATAACGAAAATTTATAAAGAACTTATAAAACTCAACAACAGGAAGACAAACAATCCAATCAAAAAATGGGCAAAAGAAATGAATAGAAATTTCTTCAAAGAGGACATACAGTTGGCCAGTAGGCATTTGAAAAAATGCTCAACATCACTAATCATTAGAGAAATGCAAATTAAAACCACAATGAGATATCACCTCACACCAGTCAGAATGGCACTCATCAGCAAAACAACACAGAATAAGTGCTGGCGAGGATGTGGAGAAAAGGGAACCCTCCTGCACTGCTGGTGGGAATGCAGACTGGTGCAGCCACTGTGGAAAACAGTATGGAGATTCCTCAAAAAATTAAAAATCAAACTACCTTTTCACCCAGCTATCCCACTTTTATGAATATACCCTAAGAACACCATAGCTCTGTTCAAAAATAAGAAATGCGCCCCCATGTTCGTGTCAGCATTGTTCACAAAGAAAATCTGGAAACAGCCCAAGTGTCCATCAGAGGACGAGTGGATTAAAAAGCTTTCATACATGTATACTATGGAATACTACTCAGCCATAAAAAATGATGACATTGGATCATTTACAACAAAATGAATGGATCTTGATAACAACATTATACGGAGTGAAATAAGTAAAACAGAAAAAAACTGAGAAGAGCATGATTTCATACATAGGTGGGACATAAAAGTGAGACTATGAGACATGGACAAGAGTGTGGTGGTTATGGGGTGGAGGGAAGGAGGAGAGGGTGGGTTAGGGAGGAGGGGAGGGACTCAGGGAAAACCAGATAGAAGGTGACAGAGAACAATATGACTTTGGGTGATGGGTATGCAACATGATTGAATGACAAGATAACCTGGAGATGTTTTCTTTGAACATATGTATCCAGATTTATTAATGTCACCCCATTAAAATTAATAAAAAAATAACAACAACAAAATAGAAATACCTGTAATCAAAGCTCACTAATAACTACAGCTACAGCCAGTAAGCACTCTTTCCTGTTTGACAATCATGGTGATAGATTCAATTTAAGCTGCTCAAGTTTCATACTGTGAAAATTATATTAATATTATAGCTGATTATAAAGAATTACTAGGAAAAAGGAAACTAAATATTAATAAAGTCTTCAAAGATATAATTTTTAAGTTCATCTACTATATTTTGATGGCCTAACCGTTTATCATCATGAGTTACCCAATAATCTGATGATCATGCATAGAGATTTTTAGACCATTAAGCTTTAGGCATCCTCTGGAAAGTGACTGTGGAATGAGAATTAACCATAGGCTTCTGGCTAAGCTGAAAGTGAAACAGAGTTTATGCCATCTTCCTTAGAAACACAGCATGAAATGAGGAAATAAATAAAATTTCCTGTTTTATTACTGGACTGCATTTTTCTCATGGTGACCCCTTCTCTCCATATTCATAATGTGGACTTTTGATCATTATTAAAGGACAGATAGAACTTTAAGAACCAGAATGATTTTTCATAAAAATCAAAACTCAGAATATTGTAAGTTGTTATGTGATCAGCATTAATGTGGCAACTGGGAAACACAATTTCATCACTTTGCCACCATACTGTTTGTTACTCTTCTTTTTATGCTCTGGATTTAGTTTCCGCTCTGATGTGAGAAAGTGTTTTTCATGAATGCACCTCTTAAGAGCATTTTCTGAGTTAATAGTGCTTAATGAGCTGGCTATTAAACATTGAAAAAAAAAAAAGAAAAACATGGGGCCCTGGCCGATTGGCTCAATGGTAGCTTATCAGCCCGGTGTGTGTAAGTTTCAGGTTTGGTTCCCGGCCAGGGCACAAAGGACAAGCACCCATCTGCTTCTCCACCCTGCCCCCTCTCCTTCCTCTCTGTCTCTCTCTTCCCCTCCCGCAGCCAAGGCTCCATTGGAGCAAAGATGGCACCAGTGCTGAGGATGGCTCCATGGCCTCTGCCTCAGGCACTAGAATGGCTCTGGGCACAACAGAGGAATGCCCCAGATGGGCAGAACATCGCCCCCTGATGGGCATGCCAGGTGGATCCAGTTGGGTGCATGCAGGAGTCTGTCTGACTGCCTTCCACTTTTAACTTTGGGAAAAAAATACAAAAAACAAAACAAAACAAAACCATGGATTTTAATTCATTAATTACTCAGTATTTTATTCATAAAATAAATAGCCTCATGAAATCATTAATGGTCTAATCTCATGGAGAAGATCTTTATAGGATAGAATTTCTGTGCTGTTTTCATACTGTATTACTAGATTTCCAAAAACAACTCTGAATTTCATTTAAAATGTTAATAATAAATTGACTTAAATATTTAACACATAGAATCCTCTTGGGAAATGGGAAAAAACTAAATTCAAAGTGTACTTATCTTTTAAATCATTGTAAAATGCAATAATAACAATTCATCTTTGTCACTTACCAAATAAAATAATATTCTGCTCACAAAAACTAAGGGATGTTTCAAAATGAATATGAAGCAATAAAATATACCCTAATTTTTGTGAGCAGGGTATGTATAATATAATTCTGTTTCTATGACTTTATACTTTGCTTTATAGGAGTAATTATTTTGTTCATCTAATTTTCCTTATGAAAAGTCATCTAGGATAAAAAATATATATAGTGTAGAAGTATGTTTTTGAAAGAACATGGACAATGGAAAAAATTTAATAGCACAGGTTCTATATATAAAGATTAGAACTAACAGTTATAGTAGCTTCATTGCTGTTTTTTACATTTAGAGACTATAGTATCATTCTTTTAAATATGGAAAAAACATTAAGTCTAATATTAAGACATTTAAACGATGAACAAGATATTATGCTGAAGAAATCTATTCAAATTTAGATTGTCATTAACATCAAGAGTTCTTACTGCATTAACAACATTTAATTTAGTTAATTATATACTTTGTTTTTATTTTACTAAATGCAACATTTCAATATAGATTAGCAATCAAATATACTGTTTCTAGCTTTTTTTAATGTTACCTCAAGTTCAAATTGTCAATGGTAGGTCTGCATGATCTGGACAGATGTAAGATACTTCATGTTTAACTTTCCATCTTCTTGAGTTATCACTCTTTCACTAGTCTTCAGTCCATACTGTACTATTTCCATGAAAATTTCCCCTCTAATCTTATCAATCCCTTGAAATCAAGCTGTCTTTTATTCATAAATTACATTCATGCACAGGATCATTTTGTGAATTATTTGACCATATCAAAAGATGCAGGAAAGGCATTTGATAAAATCCTGCACTCATTTATGATCCACACTCTCAGAAATGTAGGAAAAGAGGAACCATACCTCAATATAATAAAGGCCATATATCACAAACCTATCATCAACATCATACTCAATGGGAAATAATGAAAAACATTACCCTTAAGATCAGTAATAAGCCTGACCAGGTGGTGACGCAGTGGATAGAGCATTGGACTGGGTCGCAGAAGGCCCATGTTCAAAACCGTGAGGTCGTTGGTTTGAGTGTGGGCTTACCAGTTTGAGTGTGCAGTTGCTGGCTTGAGTGTAGTATCATAGACATGATCCCATGGTTGCTGGCTTGAGCCCAAAGGTCACTGGCTTAAACAAGGGGTCATTCGCTCTGCAGTAACTCCCTGATTAAGGCACGTATGAGAAAGCAATCAATGAACAACTAAAGTGCCACAACAGATAATTGATACTTCTCATCTCTCTTTCTTCCTGTCTGTCTGTAACTATCTGTTTCTCTCTTTGACTGTCTCTCTGTCTCTATCAAAAAAAAAAAAAAAGATCAGTAACAAGACAGGGCTGGCCATTATTACTATTCATATTTAACAAAATACTGGAAGTCCTAGCCACAGCAATCAGATAAAAAGAAAAATAAAAGGAAGCTGGAAAAGAAGAATTAAAACTGTCATTTACTAATGACATGAGATTGTACATAGAAAACCATAAAGTCTCCACCAAAAAACTACAAGACCCAATAAATGAATTTGGCAAAGTAGCAGGATACAAAGTTAATATTCAGAAAACAGTAGCTTTTTTATATACCCATAATGAACTATCAGAAAGAGAATTAAGGAAACAATCCCATTTACTATTGCAACAAAAAAATAAAGGACCTAAGAATACATTTACCAGAAAGGTAAAAGACTTGTACTCAGAAAATTATAGAACATTGAAAAAAGAAATTGAGGAAAATGCAAAACAAGTGGAAGTATTTACCGTGTTCATGGATAGAAAGAATGAACAATCAATTTAATGGCCATGTATTAAGATTATTTTAATAAAAACAACAAACTTTATAGACGTCATTGCTGTTTCTCTGCAGTTCCTTTGATTAGAGGAAGCAGTATTAACATCACACTGGAGGCACAGGTAGAGGACATTCAGGTTGTCATGTCCCTGTTCAGAATCCCTGACTAAGGAAAGTTGTTAGTGTAGGAGATGTAATCGATCCAGTTATGATTAAATTCCTTAAATCAGTTATATAAATTGGGAGGTGTGGTCATACTCCTGTTCTACTTTACAGTTTAAAACACTTTAAAATTAATAAAATTCTCATTGAGAGAAAAAACAACAACAAATAACAAAAAAAACCACCCACAGGTACACCCTTTACCACCTAGTCCAAGTAGCCAGGACCCAACCAAGATAAGAACTGTGTTCCTTTGTGGGGGATGGAGGTAATAAAAGAAAGATAAGAAAATTGAACCATGGCAATCAATTAATATCTTCCCAAACTTATATGATTATGGAGGGGCACTGCTGGGCTAATATTTGGGTCCTTTCTCTCATTTCTACATGCTCTTCCCACTTTGATGTTGGAGTGGCTGACCCTTATCACCCAATCCAGGGGTCTGAAAGTGGCACAGAATTGCCCTTAGCGGACTGAATAACTGTTTCTGATGTCCCTAATATTAATTCCATAGAAAAATTTCAAAGCTAAACAACTAAAAAGGCTCAGTTTGATTTGGCTTTGTCATTTCACTTATTTTAATGCACATTCCTGACTTATTTCTCATTCTATTCTTCAGACTTTCTCAGTATCTGGCTTATTTTGGATAGATAAGAAAGTTTGATAAACAAATAATTAATATACTTCAAGGTAGGATACCTGAACTCAGATTTCTGTTCCAGTTGCACAAATTCTATGTCTCAGACACCACCACCACCAAAGCAGTGTTTAGCAAAGGTGTCTCAGAATGAAAAGGCAAGATAGAAGCTTTAAAGTAAGAAATAGAAAGTTTTTCTTTTTATTTTGCCTGCAAATTCTCTAAGGATTTATAAAATTTACCTATACAATCTATCTCAAGTAACGACTTGTAGATTCTATTTAGAAATTGGTCAGTTGTGCCAGATAAAAATCATCTGAGATTATAATGCAAATCAGTCATCATCAAAAATGTATAATAGGGACCTAGAATTTATACAAATTCTACTAAGAATTTATTTCATATGAAAGAGGAATACATTTCGCAGCACATACATAATTAAATGTAAATGTGTGCTGAAAACACTCATAATCATGAAAAATACATATCCTGATGGACTGCTTTTATTTGGCAACCTTTTCCTTCCAATATCTCTCTTAATATTCAAGTATAGATTAGAAATTATATCTACAGTTCCAACTCTTTCTATGAAATATGTATATGCATAGGTATAATTTATTTTACTTTAGCTGTACATAGAGATGGATAATTACATCTTTCTGAAAACTTAGTGAGGCCGTTAGAGATCTTTTAACCTTTTACTGTGTCTTTATAGACTTTAATAATGTCAGGTAGTACAATTTAGTTATATGCTATTATTTGAAGGTGAACATCCCATTTTTCTAGCTTCTTTTATGTTGTAACATTTATGCAGTGTTACTATACATATGACTTTATTGTGTAACTTAAATTCTTTAGTGACATTTTCAAGAGTAAGTTTTTACTATGTGGTTAAATAAAAATAAATTAATGATGGGAACACTCTATACTTTCTTAGAAGTACAGAGAGTGCTAAAACTGCTCTATATATCTAAAACTTCCCTAAGACATAAAATCAATTAATTTAAAAATAAATTGACATATAAATTTTTTAAATGTATTACATGTTTTTCAATAATTATTTTTTAAGTATTGTTTAAACTGGATGAGAAATGGGAGGAGAAGAGTTTAATAATCTTGTAATTGAGTATTTTACAAGACATGCTCATTGCCTTTCATCTTCTATAAGAACATGAATAGGAAGTAGACTTAACATGTCAGAACAGTGATGTCAGTTATGTTAAAGAAACATGTGACCGATTATAATTTGTTAGTAGTATTGAAACAGATTCCTAGCTAAAACTTCCTGCATTTCATGTCCTAAAATATGTGAAGAAAGATACAGATGATCAATTGTCTAGTATGGCTTAATTTTTTCTTTTCTAGAGGCAAGGGGGTAAATTAATCAAAACTAGAAAACCAATCCAACCTCCTGTGACGAAGATCTTTTCTTTTCTGAACTAGTTTGCTTAACCCATTAAAAAAATATGGGCTTTATTAATTTAAGGTTACAGGTCTAATTCTTATTTCAAAATGTTAGCTTCCCATTCTTCCGAGGTCTTAGGCTCTAATCTTAACCTTGGCAAATTATCTGGTAACTTTCATCCATTCGTAATATACTTAGAGTGGTCAGGCACCTCATTTTCCTTGCAAGTCTCTAGACATCGAATCACAGGTTAGACTCTCAACACCAAAGAAAAAGACGTGCAAAAAGCAGAGGTGGCTCATTAAAATTGTTGCTTGTCAAAAACATATAAAGGCTAAGATAAGCCTAGCAAACTGTGATTCACTTATATATATAAAAATAATGAGAGAGAAAGAGGACTTCAGAAGGTTGTTCTCTTTTCTCCTTCAGTGACTCACTCACACCTAATGATTTTGAATATTGTTTCTTCTCCAATTTCTCCATTCCTGATGAGTAAAATATCCCTCAGCTATATTCACTGAATCTACCAAATTATTGTTTTGAACAATGAACAGTCAAGGAAAAATGAATTTATTTTCCTATATTTTGAATAATAGTATCACCTTAATCCAGTGATGGGCAATCTTTTGAGTTTGGTGTGTCAAAATTCGCCAAAAAATCAAGCATAACTCGGGTGGTGAGTCACTTCGAGAAAAATGGCCTAACCGGAAGTCCCAGAACTAGATGCTCTGTGCCGGAGTTCTGTTGTTTTGGCCTACTGACCTCCGGCACAGAGTGTCTACACTACAGCAAATGTTTTATCCTTGGCTACTGCACCTAGCCATGCAGGAGCCAAGGATGAAACGTCTTTCTCCGCATGTGGCCCCATACTTCTCTGGTATGTGGCCATGTGTAATGAAAAATGGCTACATTTTTCAGTGCTGACACATGTGTCATAGGTTTGTCATCACAGCCTTAATCACTGACTATAAGAAAATGAAAACTCATGAGCTGGTTAATATTATAAATAATATAGCAAAGCCCTACTATATAGAATAATGCAAAACTTATATTTCACAAAGTCACCATAATTAAAATATATAAATCTTTTATACTAAATAAAAATTATAACACGTGTGATGACATCTGTTAGCATATACTTGCCATCTTCTACTTAGATGTTAAATGTGATCTATTAATTATCATTTTAGGTAGATGTGGCCATATACCAATTGTTTCATCCTTTTTATAAAATAAAAATTTATCTCAGGTATGGCTTGCTGATTTGTAAAACTGAATTCTCTTAAGCTTAGAACTTGGGAAATCAATAATTGGAAAGAGAAATGTTTGGGGACATAATGAAAAACAAGTATAATAATCTCTAAAATCCTAAGGCATTATTCAAATTTATAGACATGGTAACTAAGTGTTCAAAGACTGAAGAGACTGGAGAACCTGAAACCTGGTTAAACACCTTGAAATATTTGTCTCTTTGTACTGATGAATAAGTTTTAATCAATGTGACTGTAGAAATAGAACCATAAGGAGTATTATTCTAAGTGGTATCAATACTCAAGTCAGAAAATCCTGATATTATATGCTCACCATCTTTTTCAGTAGTCCCTTAAGATATCAACAAAAAGAACTTGATTACAACATACAAATTTTCCATATTTATTTAAAAAATAGTCTAGAAGTATAATTTATTTTTTGATAAGTTCGTCTCCCTGGAGTAAGTGTTCCTAAAATTTATCTACAGAAACTAGTCTAATGTTTTATGAAGGCCTTATGTTAATTATGTTAATGTGAATTACTAATTAATTAGTTTCATGCTGATGAGTATAACAAATCATCTTTTTATGATATCCTTGATATGCAGATAATCACATAAAAGGCTTTAATGCATTCTAAACCATGAATTTCAGTCTTTAGTTTATATATGTCACAAGTATCTAATTTAACAATATATATTTATACCTATCATTTTCTGGTTGAGAGTTTATATTTAATAGTTTATATTTAGCATCAAGTGATTGCCAATCACAATACAATCAATGTTTATGGGCAAATAGTATCCTGAGAATTTAAATTAAAACAGATATTTTAAATTATGTCATAAAATACTGAACCACATGGAATTTGGATTGGCATCAGTAAATAGCACACAGAATGATCCTATTCCCATAGTCTGTTCCCATACTCTTTATCTGCAGGGTTCTCATCAAACTCACAATTTCAGTTTAGATTTTCAGCCTATTGACTGCCTCAGGGAAGCATGTAAATAAGAATGAAGAAATTCTCAAATCTTCACAGTCATCTGTAAAGGTGATGGGGCCTGGGTCAAGTTTTGTCCCCAAGTCACATATAGGATAAAAAGAATTAAAATTACGATGTGATTGTCAGTCATGGTTCTAAAGTTCAATTTCTAAACTTTTGCATTCATTTATAAATTATTTCTTAAGTATAATTTTAATCATAATGCATTGTGTGTCACACAAACTCCTAGTATAATGGCTTTCTTGGGAATCCACTCAATCTGTTTATGTGTATAAAATATTTTTAACAAGGCTTCAGATGCTTAAAAAATAAATATTGAAAATAAACACTTAACTTGAATATCTTAAAATAATTACTTTTTGTATATAACTCCATGGGTCAGAATCCATATAAAAATTGGAAACACATGCTATAGTAATCAGCTCTAAATGCAATTATAAATAGATTTAATTGAAATTGAGTTTTAAAGCATACTTACTAGTGTGTAACAAATTAAAAGAATTTTCAGCCTGCTCAGCATGTGACTTCTTCAATGATAAGCTGGTTCTGAAAATAAAAACTTAAGATGACCATGCATATGTTTTTTAAATCACTCTCCACATTCTTCGAGAAATTAAGAGACTAAGTATAGTACTTGATAATAGGTTAAAATAATGGTAGAATAAATAATTGCTACAAGTGAACTTTTTATACTACTAAAACTTTTCAGAATGCAGTTAAAAATTAACTTTTCAAAATAGTAACATTAAAATCTATTGCTATTTTGAAATTTGTTTTGACCACCAGTGCTCTATAGGTTTTCAATAGATATTAACATTAAAATTGTATTTTTACCACAATGATCTTTCCTACTGGCTAATCTAGGTCATTTTTATTATTATGCTCTAATCATTTTCATGTTTAGCATATGTTTTTATTTTCCATACTCAAAACTGAAAGTTGTACTTAGAAATTCTGTAGTCTTATCTTCTCATCCACTACTCAAAAAAATGACCCTTTATTACAAATACCTCTTTCTCACTATTTTAAATATCTTCCCAGTAGCAAACTATGCCTTAATATCTTTCCATTTCCAGGCTGCCCTGGTTAACGTTCTCGTCTTTTAATGTCCTTAAACTACTGTTGGCTAAATCTGCATTTTCACTCTATATTATTCATGTTCCTCAAAGACCACCTATAAACCTCTACTTCTGCACACCATTCCATAATTTCCTGATCACTGCACAAGAATATTATTCTGACTTCACAGCAACATTCCAAAATCATCAATTTAAGATTAATGTACATTTTTTAGATGTTTTTAATACCTCCCCTCCCCTCGCCTCATCACAGTTATACTATCTGTATCCTATAGTTCCCTGATAACCTCCTCATTTTTCTCCAACATCTCTTCCAAAGATAACTCTTACCTTCAGATAAACCACCTTTGGCATTTTACCTTTTTCATTGCTTAATGTAGCTTAATGATACATTTTTACGTTTTTAAAAATGTTGAAATTTAAAAGAGGAATTAAAGAAAATAAAAGTCATTGAGCATTTTTCCCTCTAATCAAAAAACAATAGTATGTTGGCTGAAACTTTTAGGGAGAAACTTGGGCCATAGTCCTGAAGCATTCTTTTTTATTCTAATTAAAAATAAAAATAAAATACTATGGGAGACTAAAGAAAAACCTTTTCTCACACACAAAGAGAATATTCTTTTGTTCTATAGATTATGCTAAACACAAGTTCTAGTGTATATGTAAGGCAGTATCTGAACATTAGATAAAATATAAGGATATTTCAGGTCAACTCAAGCAAATATCTTTTGGTTTTTTAAATGAGGAATTTATGTCAATATTGTATTACATTTGACATTTGTACTTTCATTAAATTTCTTTAAGTTACCTGACATGTTAAAATATCCCCCTGCACACTTCAAAGTTTTGAATGAGTATGTAATCAAATGCATGTTTTTACAATGTATAAGTCATGTTCATTTAAGACATTACATACACAGACAGATTTCCAGTGTATATTATTGCCATTACAAAGATATTTTAGTTCTTTTAATGCTCAGTAGTCATTTTGTATGCTTTAGAAATTCCCAAGGAAGTCACAGCAACTGTGTTTCTAGGTTCTCAACTTCCTTTTGGTACCCTGTAAGAAGTATTGTACAGACAGAGGGAAAAAATGAGAGTGGAGGTCAGGAAATATATGTTCTATTTCTAGCTCTGCCACTAACAGAGGTACTTTGAACATTTCTTTGGACCCTATAGTTCACAAACTTATAAATTAAGAGGACAAAATCCTGCTACTGGCTGTGGCAGACTGTATTTTCCAAGTAGTTCCAACAAGATTTCCCATTCAACCTACTCTTCTACAATGTGATCTTGACACTCTTTTCTTCAAGAGGTGAAGTCTAACAGTCCTCTCCTTGAACCAGGTGGGCTTGAGACTCACTTGTTACTAATATAAATGGCAGATGGTTGCTTATATAAACACTGGGTGGCTTCTGAGGCTTGATCACAAAAGGCAGTGTAATTTGGGACTGGCTTCCTAAAACATGTGCACTGAAATCCTGAGCTATCCTATAAGCCCTTGCCTGCCCTGAGTCCGTCGTGCTTTGAAGAAGCCCAAACTAGATCACACAGAAATATCACCAGCCTGACCAGGCAATGATGCAGTGGAAAGAATGTCGGATTGGAATGCAGAGGACCAAGGCTCAAAGCCATGAGTTTGCCAGCTTGAGCTCAGGCTCACCAGCTTGAGCATGGGGTCACTGGCTTGAGCGTGGGATCATGGACATGACACCATGGTCACAGGCTTGAGCCCCAGGTCACTGGCTTAAAGCCCAGGGTTACTGGCTTGAGCCCAAAGTCACTGGCTTGAGCCCAGGGTTGCTGGTTTGAGCAAGGGGTCACTTGCTCTGCTGTAGCTCCTCAGTCAAGGCACATATGAGAAAGCAATCAATGAACAACTAAGGTATCGCAATGAAGAATTGATGCTTCTTTCTCTCTCCCTTCCTGTCTGTTTGTCCCTATCTGTCCCTTTCTCTGTCTGTCTCTGTCACAAAAAGAAAGAGACAAAGAGAGAAAAAGAGAAAAAAAAAAGAAAGAAAAAGAAAGAAAGAAAGGAAGGAAGGAAGGAAGGAAGGAAGGAAGGAAGGAAGGAAGGAAGGAAGGAAGGAAGGAAGGAAGGTCACCAGAGAAAACCACCCAGGCAGCAGCTGCTTGGGCCTCCCAATGTTTAGCTTTAGCCAATCTATGACTGCAGCCACAAAGGAGACTTAAACCAACACCATCCAGCCAAGACATTCCTGAATTCTCGAGCCACAGAAAATGTGAAACATAGTAGAATTACTTTTTGTTTTCAGCTGCTATACTTTGGAGTAATTTGTTATGCAGCATACAGTAGCAGTTGAGATAAAGGAAACTATTTCATGCCACAAACTGCATTTTTAGCTGATGCCATAGCATTTTTGCACAGATAAGTTAGCTCTAAATACTTTGAATTGATCCAGGGTAACATGTAACAATAATTGTATTTATTAGATCACAGGCTCATGAAAAAATTACAATACACCTTTTAGTTGAATTAGGTGCAATTCCCAACACATGCTGGAGTAAACCACATGCAAATTATAACTGGAAATGTCATTTTCAAGGCTATACACTGAATATGTATAACCAGCTATCTACTTAGTAGGGCCAGAGAGACAGTGCTAGATTTCGAAAAGAAGCAAGTAAACATGAGAGGGAGACAAAAATGCCTCATAGTCATTGATCGTATCAGTGATTATTAGTAATAATTCACTGATGATTTATTTCACACTAGTAACTTTCATGTGATAAAACACTATCTCATATTAAAGCAAGAATAACACTGGGGAAAAAATTTTTGCTGTATCCCAAAAAACAACTGTATTACCTAATCGAGTGTGCTAATCCCAAATCTGACATTAGTTTTTCTCTGTAAACTAGTTTTTTCGCAATTCAAGATTTTAGGTTTTCCTCTTATTGTAAAATTTTCAACATTTAGTTTAACATAATGAAGTAGAATGTCTTCTTGGGCATCATCTTTGTGAAAATATAATAATTTATATAATACAGTAAATACACTAATACACTAAAAGATATGATTGCATCAGAATTTGTCTACAATTTTAAAATAGGACATATTAAAACAGTTATTTTAGTCATAAATTTTGCGCAAAACTTATTTAAATTCTATTGAGGCAAAAATTTGAGTTTGTAGCTCTTGCGTTTGTGTACTTGTTGAGGACAATCTCATTTGATGCTCCAGCAGTAGTCTGACATCATATTTCTGTCCCATTGCCCCTAATAATGCTCTTCATCATCTTCTGATCTTGATGAAAACGTTCTCCCTGCTCATCACTAACAGCTCCAAGATTTTTGAGAAACTTATCAAGGTGACTGTTCAGGAAATGAATCTTAACGCTCATGTTACATCCAATGTCGCAAAAAGCCAACAACATACTTTGTACCAGAAGTTCATAGTTTTCCGCTTCTTTGTTGCCAAAAAAGTTCTTTGTAACTGCCACAAAAGACTACCATGCTGCCTTCTCCTCCTTATTGATCTTTCTGGCAAATTCTTCATCATATATGAGGGTTCGAATTTGAGGTCCATCAAATAAACCTGCTTTTATCTTCTTGAAAGACAAGGCAGGAAAAGCAGAAATAGCATGTTGAAAGCATTCACTTTCTCTATTCAAAGCCTGAAAAAACTGCTTCATTAAGACAAGTTTGATGTGAAGTGGGGGGAAAATGATCCTGTCTCAATTAACTACAGGTTCATTCACAATATTTTGCATCCCTACTTCCAGAGCTTCACATTTCGGCCACTCCTTCTGTGTCCAGTGTTTCTCCTGAGCTCAGCTGTCCCACAAACACAGAAAGCAAGGATACTTCATGAAACCTCTCTGTTTTCCTAGGAGGAAATTTACCTTTTAAGATCCACACAAGTGATTCAGTTATGCTCCTCATACTTCAGAAAGTTGAAGACAATTTTTATGTCATTATAATCTTCTCACAGTTGAGTTGAATAACCAATTGGAATCGCTGGTAATAAACATTACCGTTGTGTAGGAGAACACATTTCAGACTTCATTTAGAGCTGTCAAGAAATAGCCATATTTTGTTGGACTGTAAGTGGTAACACCTAGCTGGCTGTGAAGACTACTGATATCATGACGGTAAACAAAGTGTTTGTCTTTGGAAATAAAGTCCACAAATATTTGTTCACGCTTCCTGAAACGGGATACTTTAGCAGACCCGTGAAGTACATTGTTTTCTTAAAGTCTGGAGGCTAATAACTCAGCTGCTTTCTTTGATAGGCCCAAATCTCTTACTAAGTCATTCAATTTGGGTTGGCTAAACTGCTGAGGGCTTAATGACTGCTTGGTATCAGAAGAAGACCCTTCAGATTCTACAACCATTTTCTTATGCATCTTATCAAAATACAGTTGATCACCATGTCCACTTTCTTCATCCTTAGAAGAAAGAAAACCATTGAAAACTGGGACCAGGAGACTTTCAGAGTGTGGAATAGGTCGTATTGCTGAAGGAGTATTATGATATACAATCATATGCCGTTTTTTCCTGCTGATGCCCTTTGTATGGATCAGAAAGAAATAACAGTCACTGCTGTGGTCCTTAGGTTCATGCCAAACCATGGGAATACCAAAAGGAATTCCTTTGTGTTTTCCTTTTGTACAGTCACGAAGCATTTCCTCACAATTATGACACACAATATGAGGAGCCCAATTCTTGTCTTGATCGCCAAGGGGAACTTGAAAATAGGCAATATATGAACATATGATAAATGCTGAAATATTGCACCTTGGACATGGAAGTGTGTAACAGCCACATATAGAACAGAAGGTGTCAGGACTATTCTTACATTTACACCTACTCGAAGAAGCCATGATTCAATCTTCAAACAAAGGAAGAGGCTGTTTTTATCAGATAATAATTTTTTACATTTAATAAAAACTGCAATCACGTAAAAGTGATGTTTGTAAAACACTAATTGCCTTGTGGTTATGTACGGTCCAAGAGTCATTGCCCTTTAACTCCAATTTAAAAATCAATACATGCTATTAACTGTAACAAAAATAAATTAAAATTGCATAAAAACTAGAGCATACACAGTAAAACAGATTTCAGATTTGGAATCAGCAATGCAGAGATATATTGGAAAAGTTCTGAAACCTCATGCAACAGAAAATGAAAAAAAAATTGTTCTCCCGGTTAATAATAGTGACCATTGTTTACATAGTAATTATTATTTATAAACATTTATTTTATTTTATTTATTTTATTTTATATATGTAAAATAGATTTACAAAATTATTAGTCAACAAATTCATTTGCATATTATGCTTAAGGCTGCATATTACTGAAATTTTGGTTTCTCAAGATATTTCAGGAGGAGTGTATCCCATGGGCTTGGTCTGTGCCCAACACATATACTCCTCTAATGTTCTTGCTTGCTTTGTTTGACTCATTGCCTCTGACATAGTCCAGTGTTTCTGTTTGCATATGTTTTCTAGTTCAAGGTTATACTATTCATTCCTGAAAGTCAGCACAAATTGATAAACAGTAGAAACTAAGTAGCCAAAGAGATGTTCATTTCTTACTGTTAACATTTTAAGAGTAAAACACTGAAAAATAGCATGCGCTTTTTGTTTGCTTATTGTTTTCCTTTGAATTCTAAGGAATTCTTTCCAAATAACATTAATCTCAAATAATTCAGTGTTATAAATATAATTACTTTATTTACATGAATTAATTTAAGAGGTTTCTACTCTCAGTTAAATTTTATTAGGTCTAAGTCATAAAAATATTCTTAGATGAATGTATCTTCCATTTCATAGCAGAATCTATTAAAAAATTAAATTCTTTGTAAATTTCAGAACTACATCTTTTTCTAAAAAGCAGTGTAGAATGCTAATACAAAGAGCATTGGATTTACAATAAAAAGTGTAAGGTTAGCCTGACCAGGCTGTAGCACAGTGGATAGAGTGTCGACCTGGGTCAATGAGACGGTTCAAAACCCCAAGGTTGCTAGTTTGAGTGTCGACTCTCCAGCTTAAGCACGGGCTCACCAGTTTGAGTGCAGTGTTGCCGGCTTGAGCCCGGCAATATAGACATGACCCCACGGTCGCTGGCTTGAGTCCAAAGGTTACTGGCTTGAGCAAGGGTCACTGGCTAAACTAGAGTCCCCCGTCAAGGTATAATATGAGAAAGCAATCAATGAAAAACTGAAGTGTCATAACTATGAGTTGATGCTTCTCATCTCCCTTCTTGTCTGTCTATCCCTCTCTCTGCCTCTCTGTCTCAGAAAGAAAGAAAGAAAGAAAGAAAGAAAGAAAGAAAGAAAGAAAGAAAGAAAGAAAGAAAGAAAGAAAGAAAACCTAAGTGTAAGTAAATTTCATGCAAGTTTTGGCACTTGTTAGCCTGCGGAATAATCACTTAATCTTCTGCATCTATTAAATATGAGGAAAATACATTGTAATACAAATAATAAACTACTCAGTTCTTCCATTACCAATGATTACTTACTTTTTTTTGGAATGAAACTAGCTCTGTCACTCTGGCCCCAGGCTTTTTCTAACAGAGAAGAATGCTTAAAGATTTACCCCTGAATACCCATATTCACAACATTCATTCCACAATTAACATTTTACTATACTTAATTTATTCATCCATCTATCTATCCTACCTATTCTAACATCAATTCATCTTTTTTATGCATATAAAATTAAACTGCAGATATTACAGTTTCTCAAAATACTTCAGCATGTGTATTATTTGGCTAAAGTTCAGTGTTTGTTTTGCACAAATCTTAAATTGTATCATTTGCTGACCTCTAGGACATACGGAATGTTATCCCCCGAAATTGTTTGGTCCTGCCCCTTCCCCTGCCCTCCTCTTGCATTCCTCAGCGGCAACCTCTGCTTGGGTATTTTGCAACCACAGATTTGTTTTTGACTATTGTAGAACTGCAAATAAATAGAATATTTCATGTAAAGTTTCTTTCACTCAGCATATTTATGAAATTCATCAGTGTTATTCTGCATATCAGTAGTCCATCTCAGAATACTGTTTTCAGAATAGTGTTTTATTCTATGAATATATTAGCTTATTTATCAATTCCCCTACTGATGGGCATGGGCTCCTCTGAGCTTGAGATATTATGAATAAAGTTGCCATGAACAATTTTGTACATGGTCTCTTTGGGACATGTATTTATTTCTCATTCTAAGGTACTAAAAGTGAAATGGCTAAATTACAGGCTAATATAGGCTTAAAAATTCCACACTTTTTCATAGTTTTACATTCGCCCCTCACCATATCGTGGTTCACTTTTTGTGGTGTCAGTGTATTGCGGATTTTTAAATTGTATATATATAATTTTATATCGTGGATTTTTCACTATATCGCAAGATTTTATGTAGGTCTGAGAGTGTAGAAAGTGTTTAAGAACATAGAACAGTGGTTCTTAACCTTTTTTGAGGTACCAAACCCACCAGTTTCATATGCACATTCACCGAACCCTTCTTTAGTGATAAATAAAATACGATTTTTTTTCCAAATTCAAGACATAGGTATATGTTTTCTTACTGGTGCACAAAATGAGCCGTGCATGAACATCATCTTGCTCAAAGAACAAAACCAACAAAGTGCATGAACTCACAACAAATTACGGTATTACTTTATTCTGGCCTCTGCGGCAGAGGCTTCTCCGAACCCCTGAGACAGACTCATCGAACCCCTAGGGTTCCATAGAACCCAGGTTAAGAACCACTGGCATAGAAAGTGTTTATAAGAGTGTGGGAAAGGATAGTAACAGTGTGGAAAAGGTTTATTAGAGTGTGGGATGGTTTATAAAGCCTTAAGATAAGTAATAAAGTAAATATAAGGTTGCTACTTCACAGATTTCCACCTATCGCGGGGGGTTCTGGAACCTAACCCCCGTGATAGACAAAGAACCACCGTACTAGTAGTATGTGAAAGTCCTACCCTCACTATCATTTGATCTTGTGTATCTTTAAATTTAGCTTTTCTAGAAGTTGCAATTAGTATCTAATAATAGTTAAGTTTGCATTTCCCTGATGTTTAATGATGTTGAGTATCTTTTCATAGGCTTATTGGCATTTGTGTATCTTTTTATTTTTTTAATTTTACTTTTTGATCTTTGGAGAGAGAAGAGAGAAAGAAAGGGGTGGGGGATAAGCAGGAAGCAGCAACTCATACTAGTTGCTTTCTCTATGTGCCTTGACCAGGTAGGCCCAGGCTTCTCTGAACCAGGGACCTCAGCGTTCCAGGTCAACACTTTATCAGCTCTGCCACCGCAGGTTGGGCTATATGTCTTTTATAATGAAGTGTCATTCACATAGTTTGCCCATTTTAGATTGGGTTGGTTGTTTTTTTAATGCTGAATTATAGAATTCCATCATATAGTCTAGATATCAGTCTTTTGCTAGATACATGTTTTGAAAATATTTTATTCATTTTCCAAACATATATTGATAAGCTCAAGTTTTTACTTTAGATGAAGCTTAAATAATTATTTCTTTCTTTTATGGTCAATACCTCCTATCATCTGTCCTAAAAACCTCTATTTACTCCTAATTTACAAAAATATTCTCCTTTGATTTCATCTAAACATTTTGTAGTTTTAATATATAAACCTAGGGTTCATCTGAAATTAAGTTTTCAGTATGATGTGCATTTGGGTGAAAGATTCTTTTTCTTGTTTGCAGTCTAGTTATTTCAGTATCATACATTAAAAACCTTTCCTTTGCCCACTGGTGTTGACATGCCAGGCTGATACACTCTAATGCTGAGCCAAGCAGCCAGATCTACAATGATGCTTCCTAATAGGTATTTTACTGGTTGAACAAAGTCTCTCTGTCCTGAAAGTGGTCAGCAATTCAAATCTCAGTTCCGTTGTTTAACTTTAGCTCAGTTTCTTGGCGTCTTCCTTCAGCACGCTTGATTCGCAGGTCAACCAATTTGATTGGAGTTTATATACATTTGTGAGGTCTTCCACTTTCTGGCTTTCTTCTGTCCTAGACTATCACCCCCTCCCACCCTCATCCCCCAACCCACACATACACTTTTCAGTCAATATATTTTACTCAAATTCCACGCTTTGGTTCTTAGACAAAACAGCAAGTGTTTATATTAGTGTTTTACTCATTCCCATCTTGTAGATTGGGGCCTCCCTCTTGCTAGAAGCCAAAAAATACATAACACAACCTGAGCTAAGTCTTTCTGCCCAGAGTTCACTCTCTTTCATTGTCTAGCTGCCTGTTTGTTTTGTTTCGCTTTGCTTTTTTTACTTGCCAGTCTTTGAGTAATTGTGCTTGTGTGTGTGTTTAAATTTTGTTCTTTAATAGACAAAAGCTCTCAACTCAGAAGTTCCAGAATGTGTGTCTGGGTTTATTTTCTAAGTGAACTTCTCAACTGTTCATATATGTAGAGCTATCAGCGTGGAGGGCCCATAGTGTCTGAATCGGCTCTTATTTGGGCCAAACCTTTCATTTAAAGTGGTTTTAGAATCGTGTTGTGGAAGAGTTATGCCACTCTACCAAGATTACTATATAACTTTTCATGTTTTGACACAAAGGGTTAAAACAAATTTCTTTAGTTAAGGTTTAACTACTGAAAGTCCTCACCATTGTTGATAGGTTCTGCAATTTTTAGTGAAATCACACGCAGTGAAACAAGTCTTACCAGAGGCAAATTGATATAAACAAGAGTTAAATTCCTGTGGCATCTCATCAACTTTATAACAAAATTTTATTGAACAAAATTATGTTATTTGAGGACCTGATTGTAAAGCCAGTAGTCGCGGCCACCATCACAGCTGTCTGGCCAGTGCAGGTTCGTATTTGATTTGGACAGTTGGTAATAAAACAACGGAGCCAAGAACAGGTGAGCCATCAGTTTTAATCCTAACTTGCACACGGTGGGCAAGTAAAAACATACACTGGGCTCCAAAACCCATTCATTCAGTGCTCACAGAGCTACTGACTTATCCGAGTTTCCTAGAATCAAAGGTTTCTAGCTCACCAGACTTATTCACCTCTGTTTCCCATCTCCTTCTCTCTGCACAAACTCTGCATAAACTGGCTTCTCACTCAGCACTCCATCATCTTGGCTGGTTCTCCTGGCCTCCTCCACATGGCCTTAATCTGCTCTCCTCTCTAATGTAAGGTAACCAGACGTCCTGCTTTTGGTGGGAGAGTCCCGATTTTTAACAATTTGTCCCGCGGCTTTTGAAAAAAGTCCCAATTTTTGGAAAGAATGAACGAAAAGCTAGGGAACGGTGGGAGAACAGGAAGGGAATATGCAGTTTTTGGCAAGGAGACCTCGCGTTCACCTGGAAGCCCCCGCACTGCCGCAAGAGCTGGCTGCCCTGTGCGGGCCCAAAACAAAGAACTTAGGGCGGGACGTACCTGCTGGGGCTGCGGTTGTCAAGTCCCCTAAGTACCCATAGGCCCGCATCCTGGACACCAGCGTGCGGCTCCAGGCTCCACTAGGCTCAAGCTGCTCGGTCTCCAGCAGGCAGCTGGGAGCCGCCAGTGGCTCTGCCCTGCCTGCTCCCACCTGCTTAAGCAGCTCCAGCATCAATTTCAGGGCTATGTAACCCGATCCCTCTGACTTACTCAAAATTTCCCATATAGTAATATTTCCTAAATAATCTTTATAATGAGGTATCATTATTTAAAAAAGTAGATTGATAAGGACAAGGTTAAATCTTGGGCATCAGCAGAAATCACAATAGAGAACAAATGGTTAGAAATATTTCATCATTTTGAAACAAACCATATTCCATACAATAATGCACTAAAAATATGGAATACATGCTGTCTTTAACAGGAACTAATGCTGTGACTGAATGTATTCTTTCTACGGTAAATAAAGTGTGGACATCAAAAAAATCACAATTAAGTGTTAAAACTTTGAAATCCATTTATGTGTGAAATATAATTTAACAAATTCTTGTGAAAAATGTCATGACCTTTTTTTAAACAACGACAGCAACCTACTAATAAAAATCACTCAAATGAGAAATATACCAAAGAATAAAATAATACTATACATAATTTTTAATATATTATATTTGTAAATTGTACTTATGTTGAAATTTTTAAAAATATATTACAATACTATTTTTGCATTCTATGAAAATTTCTTTTGCTCCATATAGAACAAATTTTTAATCAAGAATCTCCCCCTCCCCAATCAATGGTGTCCTACTTTACCAATTTTAAAATCTGGTCACCTTACTCTAATGCAGTGGTTCTTAACCTTTCTTGAGGTACCAAACCCACCAGTTTCATATGCGCATTCACAGAACCCTTCTTTAGTAATAGATAAATAAAATATGATTTTTTTTCCAAATTCAAGACATAGGTATATGCTTTTTTACTGGTGCACAAAATGAGCCGTGCATAAATATCACCTTGCTCAAAGAACAAAACCAACAAAGTGCATGAACTCACACAAATTACGGTATTACTTTATTCTGGCCTCCACGGCAGAGGCTTCTCTGAACCCCTGAGACCAACTCATCAAACCCCTAGGGTTTGATAGAACCCAGGTTAAGAACCACTGCTCTAATGCTAACTTCAGGAATCGAGAGAGAGCAAGCTCCCGGTCTGCCCCACTTTATACTGTAGAAATCCAAACCTTTAATCCAATCTACAAACAAGAAAATTTCTGATACAAAGTCACTTATCTGAGGCATAATGGGAGGATTCCTCATGAGAGAGCACCACCCTACATCATGCAATCAGTCAAGGGTGTGGGGAAAAGCTTACTCTTAAAACTAAGCCTTGGGTTATAATGACCCAGCCTGCTTACAGCCTGTCCCCCACACACAATAATATAATTACGCCCATCCCAAGCATAAGGGCAACTAATAATACCTGGGCAATGAGCTTCCCTGTGGGCAGCGCCATCTTTAACAAAGTGAACATAATTTATTTTATCTGCCCAACACTGATGTACTCTACTGTGATTTAGTAGCTAGTGAAATAAATAAATACTTACAATGAAGATTTTGTTCTGAGTATTGAGCAGTGTTATCTTTTATGCAAGAAGCAGATAAAGCCTGACCAGGCGGTTGCGCAGTGGATAGAGCATTGGACTGGGATGCGGAAGACCCAGGTTTGAGACTCAGAGGTTGCCAGCTTGAGTGCAGGCTCATCTGGTTTGAGCAAAAAAAAGCTCACCAGCTTGGACCCAAGATCGCTGACTACAGCAAGAGGTTACTCGGTCTGCTGAAGGCCCGCGGTCAAGGCACATATGAGAAAGCAATCAATGAACAACTAAGGTGTCGCAACGAAAAACTAATGATTGATGCTTCTCACCTCTCTCCATTCCTGTCTGTTCCTATCTATCCCTCTCTCTGACTCTCTGACTCTGTAAAAAAAAAAAAAAAAAAAAGAAGCAGATAAAAATCTCAGCCCATAACTCCAGGGATGAAGTAATATAATTAAAAAAAAAAAAATCTAGTTAGCTTTCATTATAATCCTCTGCCACCAGGTGGGAAAGCTAATTTCAGTCATTCAGCCTCTTCTCCACCCTCTTCCCAGGGGTTATTTTCATATTATAGTTGGCTTTTAGATAACAAAGGAGGGACAACTATTTAGTCCTTGGAATGAGGGGAGAAGCAAGAGCTAGTCCAAAGGGGATAAGACTGTAAAGTGCATAGGAATTGGAGATGGAGAGGTAGATTATATCAGTTAATATTTTGGAATACTCTCTTACCACAGACCGGTAACCAGTCAAAAGTGCACCATGACTTTACGGACACACTGTATTTATTGTGTTGTTTTCACTTAATGTTACTAATTACTATTTTTCTAATGAGTTGGAAGTGCAAATCAGAGTACATAGATATATAATATGTATACATATGTATAATTACACTCAAGAATTTAACAAATTATAATCTAGTTATCTCATTTATAAAAACTTTGACAAATAATTTTTAATTAGTGAGCACTATTCCATTTTGAAGTAAAATTTAACCAACAAATATTGGTAACATAGACCATCTGTTTAATCCAATACATAATGTTGAATTATAAAACAGGCATTTTCATAAGTAGGAAACTGCTTTTTTTCTTCATCATGAAGAAGAAAATCTTTCAAATACTTTTATTTTACTCTTTCTTAGATCTTATATTTTAAGGTTTAAATATTAGATACATATGCTAAATATCTAATTATATTACATATTTATTACATATTAGATAGCTTAATAAATATATCATTATCCTTCTATAATTTTTCTTATTTCCAACTACCTTCTGTCTTTGAAATTTGCTTTTATTTATTTCAGCATCCTATGTATTTTATTCAATAAAGACTTTTCCAAACTGTCCTTACCATGAGAAAATGAAAACAAAGAAGAGTTTTAGAAATGAGAATACATAAATTAAAACTTTTGGAGTCAATTTTTTTCTTTCTTTTTTTTTTTTTACAGGGGCAGAGAGAGTCAGAGATAGGGATAGACAGACAGGAACAGAGAGAGGCGAGAAGCATCAATCATTAGTTTTTCGTTGCCATTGAGACACCTTAGTTGTTCATTGATTGCTTTCTCACATGTGCCTTGATCGCAGGCCTTCAGCAGACCGAGCAACACCTTGCTGGAGCCAGCAACCTTGGGTCCAAGCTGGCAAGCTTTTGCTCAAGCCAGATGGGCCCGCGCTCAAGCTGGAGAGCTTGGGGTCTCGAACCTGGGTCTTGCGCATCCCAGTCCGAAGCTCTATCCACTGCACCACCACCTTGTCAGGCTGGAGTCAATTTCTTGCATGAAGTGCTATGTTTAAAAATGTGCCATATTTGAAAAGTCCCTTGAATTACCTAACTTTCAAAATGTAATTGATTTCAACCTAATGTGCACTTGTTACCATTTTTTGAAATGTTTTAAATACTTTGAAAATAGTCTATCGTTAATTATTATCTTAATAATATTGTTGGTTTGCAAATTTAATGGGAGCTTCCCAGGTGCAATCTGAAAACAGTCCCTTAATGTGGAGGGCAGGGAGAAAACAAAGAAAAAGGCAGACCCCTTCAGATTGGTTAGGTGGCAAGTTAATAAGCAAGAAACTTATGCATGAAGTCTGTGTTGGCAGACATAAAATGAATAGTTTTCTGTAACCTACTTGCCAAAATCCTAAAAGTTTATATAGAGGCCACAACTGGGTCAGCCACATATACACGAGGTATAACTGGGTTCAATTTCATACCCAATGCAGATAGTCTCAACACCACATTGCTATCTTAAGACTCTATCCTTAGAGTAGTTTCTGGAAGCAAGAAAGCTAGCCAAACACACATTCTAACTATAGGGATAGAGTGGGGAGCCTCGGGTGTCAGGGTCCAGCTCTCAGATCAACTGGAAGTCACATCTTTTCATGACTTCCTCCAACAAATATGTTGTATGTTTCAGGGACCAAGAAACAGCAGCCAAACAGACTGAAATAAACTTTTCATGCTTTCAATGCTAGATATAAACTAATCACTAAAAGTCTTATTAGAATGATGAAATTTTGAAAGAGCTTTGTTGAATTTACCAAAATTTTAAAGATACATCATGTCAAAGTGACAGTTTCTTTACTTTCATTTTTATTTACAAAATTAGGGCAAGGTGAGCTATGTGATCCCAAGATCTCTGGCTTCAAAAGTATTTGATTCTAACAAATAATTAAATAATAACAAACTGTATTGAATGTAGTTAATAAATATCAAATGGTGTAATACTGCACTATATAAATGATCTCTCTTTATCGTCATCATGTCTGACTTGCTATCGTGAGTCAGCAATGTTTTGATGTTTAATGGTGTTTGTTTGTTGTATGGTTCTTTGAGATCGCAGGTGCAGTGACCACACACAAGCATAAATTTCACATTTGCATTTTATTTCCTTGACTCAGCATAATCCCCCTATCCATCTTCTCCAGTGACTTCTTAATTAGTGATTATTTATGTCTTTACCTGCTTTGTATTGTTTGCAAGGTTTGCAATAAATTCTGCATATCATTATGTTTATGTAAATGTGCAAGTATGTAGTAATGAAATCATTTATGTTCCAAGCACTTGATAAAAGCATATGTTTTTATATCAGCCTCACAGTTTCAGGACACTTTTGCATACATGGGAGATCCTGCTGTATTTTATTGCATTACATTGCAAACTAACCTTGGCTGTTATACTTCAAGGACTCAGGTGTTGTGTCATTAGCAGCTGTGGAATAGATCAGAATTGCATTACTGCTGCACAGCTACGAACCAAGGGTAATCCAGGCTCTTTCAGGCTTAACATCAGCATATGGACAACTCCTCAGCACTTGCCTGGAAAGACAGTTAATTTGGGAATTTTGAGCTAAATTCCCTCAGGATGACTTCTCCAGATGATTTTTAACTTTTATAATGCAAATAGAAAGGCATGTAAAAATAAGCAGTGTTCAATTAAAACAGAGAACAAACATTTGTGCCTGCATCTTCCAAAACTGGTCGTTTTATAACAAATTGTGTTTTAACATATTTGATTTCTACTTGCATGTACATGAGAAATATTTTGTTTGTTGACATCCTGGATATAATTAAGGTAGTAATAGTAAAATTTCTATGAACAAATTATCAGCATTATTGAGTCTATACTTAAAAATTAAGCATCAAGTGGTATCTATCAGAATTAGAAATAAGAAACTGAGTTACATAACATTTAAACTACAGAAATGGTTGTCCAGACTCTTGAAACCACCTCCTAATTGTTCTGCTTAAACCCTCTCTCTGCTGTAGTCCCACCAATATCCCTAAAATCCATGTTCCTCCTAATAGTGAAATGAAATTTGGGGAAATCAGATCAGATATCTCATATACACCCCAGAACAAGTTTCTGTTGCATCTTGGATGAATTTAAAATATCTTCATGACCTATGAGAGCTTTCATGATGAAATCTACCTCATGAACCCCATCTCCATCTACCCCTCCTTCTGTATTCCATGCATACTGGCTTACACTTGCCACATGTATTTCTTCTATGCTTGCAAATCTTTTTATCTAGGATGCCCTGCCCCTGCCCATGGATCTTCTAATGCCTTTTTCTTTCAATCAATACTTTATTTTTAGAGTGGTATTGCGTTTACAAAAAAAATTGAGTGGTCCCAACCAATCAGTACAGCCCATAACCCCAGCTCTATTAGTCACAGTGACTAATACATTTTCCACTATGTAATCTATCCCTTGAAGCCATCGGGGAGTCAGGTCGTAGAATGCTAGCTCACCTATATCTCCAGACTTGGCACTATTACCTTAAATAAACCCTTGCTTTCTTTGCTTAAAAAATTTGAAAGTACATAAATTCTCATACACTCCCTCTCCCTCCACTCTTCCCCTGTACCTCCACATTCCCTTACACAATTTCTCATAGTATTAACATATTGCAGTAGTTTACGTGTTTGTTATAATTCATGAACAGATATGGATATCCTAATTAACTAAAGTCCATAGTTTGCATTAGGATTCATTCTAGTAATGTACAGTTCTATGTTTTCTGTTTATTTTTGACAAATGTATGTCATATAGTTGTCATTACAGTAGTATACATAGTAGCTTCATTGGTCTAAAATTCCCCTCTGTTCCACCCATTCATCTCTCCTTCTCTCCTCCCAAACCCTCGTCAATCACTGGTGTCTTCACTATCTTCATAGTTTTAACTTTTCTAGAATGTCATATAGTTGGAACCATACAGTATGTGGCTTTTCAGATTAGTTTCTTTCATTTAGAAAGTGCACTGAAGTTTTCTCTATATCTTATATAGTTTGATAGTTTATTTCTTTTTATTACTGAATAACATTTTACTGTCTGTATGTACCACAGTTTGTGTATTTATTCACTTATTGAAGGACATTTTGGCTGCTGCCATATTTTGGCAGTTATAAATAAAGATGCTATAAACAGCGGTGTGCAGGATTTTATATAGACATAAGTTTTCAACTGATTTTGGTAAATACCAAGGGAAATGGTTGATGGATCATATGGTAAGAGTAGGTTTACTTTTGTAAGAAACTGCCAAAATATCTCCTAAAGTGCCTGAATCATTCTGCATTTCTAGTAGAATAGAGTGAGAGTTCCTGTTGCTCCACATCTTTACCAGCATTAGCTATTGTCAGTGTTATGAATTTTAACCATTTTAGTAGGTGTATAATAGTATCTCATTTTTTAGTTGACAATTCCCTGATGACATACGATAATTTTTTCATATGCTTATTTGCCATCTGTATATTTTCTTTGTTTGAGAGTCTATGTAGATCTTTTGTCCATTTCTAAATTTGGATTTTTGTGCTCTTGCTGTAGAACTTTCAGAGTTCTTTGTATATTTTAGATACAAAGTCTTTATCTGATATCTATTTTGCAAATATTTTTTCTCTGTGGCTTATTTTTTTATTCTCTTAAAATATCATTCACAGAGCAGGAGTTTTTCATTTTCATGAATTCCAATCTGTCATTTTTTTTTCATTTGTAGTGCTTTTGATGTATCTAAAAAGTCATCACCAAACTTAAAGTTACCTAGATTGTCTTCTATGTTATAGTATAGAAAGTTTACACTATCTCACTTTCATTTAGGACTATGATCCATTTTGAATTAACTTTTGCATGAGTTCTAGTGGCTTTTTAGAGCTCCTTCTCATTTTAATGTCACCCCTTCAAAGAGGCCTTTCCTGATCATACTAGCTACAGCAGTTCCTAAAGAACCAGTCACTGGCTAACCTATTACCCTGCTTGATCCCTAACATTGTCACTATCTGCTTTACTTATGGTATTCTCCTTTACTTATCTGCATATTTACTTTCACTTTGTCTAGGATCTAATTTGCATAGACAACAAGACTCAGTCCATCTTGTCCTGTACTCCATCCCTAGTGCCTAGCCTACTGCTTGGTACATATTAGGGACTCAACAAATATTTGGTGAATAAATGAATGATCAGGAAATACACTTAATCAAACTCTTAATTATATCATGAAATATGTTAAAGACCTTGACTGTGCCTTTATAATGAACAAGAATAGAATATCTCTAGAAATGAATACAGAAGGGTACAGAGAAGGAATCAAAATTAGAGCAAAAGCATAGCTATTTTGTTTGTCCTACCTGTAACATATATTAAACCCAGCTGAATATAGAATATGGTGCCCAAAGAAGAATGTGACTCTTAGGGAAATTAAATGATTTGAATGGAAATGTTTAGAGTCCCTGGCCAATTGCCAATACTTTTTATTTTTAGAGAAGATCTATTTAATCACTGGACAGTCAATAGAAGACTCAGATAGATTGCTTCTCCTTTCCACAAAATGCAAATTAGCTCTGACTAATTCTAGTTGAATTTCTATTAAGCAAATAATGGAAAAGAATGTATTTGTAATCTGGGTTAGATTAAATGATAAATTATATCTTTCTCCTATATAGGGAAATAATTATGTTACCCAATCTTCTTATAACCTCTACTAAATCTTAGATCAAAGAAAAAGCCAAAGAGGTTTTATAATTATTTCTTTGGCTGCTAGTGAGCCATTATGAAAACATTTCTTGAGTTTTGAAAATATCCATAGTCAGATCTGCCTGCCAGAGACCAAAGATGTATGCCTGGTTTATACTCTAGTCATTGTCATCAAGGTATTAATGTATCTGTTTGGACTAGTTAGTTATCCATTACTTGAATATTTCAGGTCGTATTTTTAGAGTTCACAACCCACAAAAATTTGAATTTATTTTGCTCTTTCCTACTGAGTCTAATTATCCTTCTTTCTGGGCATGTTTATGAAAGAAGTTAGAGAGACATCTCTCTTTATTGTTTGATAAAGTACATTAGATCAATATTTATTGAGCAAACTACTCTCTGACTAAATTGGCTCAAAATACTGTCTTGGTTACCAACAAATATGTGACATAGTTTCTGCATTCAAAAGGTTACTGTCTCTTAAGAGAAATAAGGTTTGGGTACTTAGAAATTTGGAGAAAAACACCAAAAATGATACAAAATACCTATCTTTTTAGCACTCAAAATGGACTAGTTTCGTAGTCATTGTTATATTTAATTCTCACAGTAAATTTTAAAGATGATATTAATGTGATTTTTAAATGGGCAAAAATAGTATTTACTAACATTTTTAAGAAGACTTTATACAGGAACAAAAATACTTGAATAGAGTTTTAGGGAGTGGATGGGAGATGAAAAAAAGAAGAAAGCCATTATGTTGAGAAATAATGTAGAAATTATCATATCATCCCAAAAGAAAGAAGAATAAATGTGACTAAAACTAAATGAGTAACATTTGTACTTATTCTAAAAGTAAACAATGAAAAATAAACAAATAAATAAAAGTAAGCAATGGAGAAATTGTGGCTTAATGAATAGAGTCGGGAAAGAATATTCTTCATTGTGTATTTATGTGCCATTACATACACTGTTAGTTTCTAGAATTCTGTGCTGATACATGCCACACATGGAAGAACAACATGGAATATTCTTTTCTACTCTATTCAGCAGTAATATCTTTTTAAAAAACAGCAAAAGAGCGCTATGTTCAAATGTTACTAATTGCTTTGAGTAAAATTTGTGATTCAACAAATTAACTACTCTGATTGCCAAAAATTTGGTGTCCTTTCTTTAAAATGATAAAACAAATCCTTAAAAATTGCATTTAATAACATTGTCTGTTTTTTTATTTATATAAAAGAGTATTTATAGTAAATGTATTCACTGAACATTTGCCTTTCCAATATTTCTTCTGACAACAATTTGGAAATTTTACAAACTCCACTGTAAATTTGAATTTCAAGAGTGGTCATTTATATTTTCAAGGTGTCCATGTAATATATACAGAGTAAAATATATGTGTTTCTATTTAAACATGAAAATTCTAAGTAAGCAAACATGTCATTATAAAAAGGAACTGCCAAATATTGCCTTCCTGAAGAGAAATGTCATTTTAAAACATTTTATTAAAAAATACTATAGCATTAGTAACATTTTCACAGAAAAGAAAATAAATCATACAGTCTAATTCCACCACATAAATAAGGTAATTGATTTCTGTTGTGTTTTCTTCTGATATTTAAAAATGTGTCTGTTTTTTTATGGTTGTACTGGCTAAAATTAGTGAACAAGAAATGGTGTGATTTTGCACTAATATATGTATAACTTAAACAAATTATATTACTATTTAATTACTTGGCTGTTTACATTTTCTTAATTGTGTAGTTTTATTTATTCCAGGAAATCTAGTATACATTTGGGTTTGCAAAACTCAATGCGCTCTATGTCAAAATACAAATTGTAATGCCATAAGTATTACATTGCATGCCTTCTGTGACTCTGATCTATTTTTTGGAGGGGAAGTGGAAAAGTAAGTCACATAGCTATCAGAGGAGATTTTTCTCAGGTACTTCGAAAGTGTTTCATTCAGAAGGAAGTAAATGCAACAAAGAGAGTCTGTGAGAAGAATCTATCTCAGACACTTAAGCTGAAAACAGAAGTCCAAATACTGCCCCTTGAATTATGAGGGGACTTCTTATTCACTATTTACTTTAAAGGATCTTTTTATTTTTTCTTTTTATTTATTCATTTTAGAGAGGAGACACAGACTGAGGGAGAGAGAGAAAGAGAGAAAGGGGGGAGGAGCTGGAAGCATCAACTCCCATATGTGCCTTGACCAGACCAGTGCAGGGTTTTGAACTGGCGACCTCAGTGTTCCCAGGTCGACGCTTTATCCACTGCACCACCACAGGTCAGGCTCCACTATTTACTTTAAGTTTAACATTTGGTAAAGAAACTTATCCTGATACGTTTGTTTAAGGAAAATGTCATTTTCTGATTGAGATCCTATTATAAATTAGTGCCAGAGATAGAATTAGGAAACAGAAAATGTCTTTTAATTTCAGGGACACAACTATCAATATGTTTAGTCTCATAGCTTTCTCCTCATATCGGACTTGAAATTTCTTTAAGAAGAGAACTCCATCATATTTATTTTAGTGTTCTTCAGAGCACTGGGTACAATATCATGCATTCAAAAATGTATTGAATTGAATAGTGTTCCAATGGAGTCTACATAGCTGTATAAATATTCAATTGGCAAATTAAACTTCAATTAACAGTTATTGAACATTGGCTGCATCTTAACAACTGCTCTGTTAACCATTTGCATAGTGTTTGTTCAAGTATTTTATAATTCATAGCTTCCTTTTCAGCTATAATCCAAACATATTTAAAAAGTGAAAAATAAAATTCTTCATGGCTATTTTTAACGTTCGTAAGAACTGAGATATTAAATTGTTCGTTGATGAAATGGGGGAACTGTGTTGGGATATGAGTTATCTTTCTGGATGCCAATCTGAAGATTCTGTCACTCTCTACTTACAACATATTACACTTATGAAGCCAAACTCCTCAACACGACACACGTGAGCCTTTGTGATATGGTGCCTGACTACATGTCCTATCTTTATCTCTAGTCAACCTACCTCTTTTGACAATAATTCCTGTCTTTCTCATCCTAGAATACCTCAGCTCCATGACATCATAGTACTTTTTATTTGCTTTCCTATCTGCCTAGAATGCTTATTCTTTTGATGAGTCCTGTGATTGACTCCATAGTCCTGCAGTTCTTGGATTAAATATCTCCATCTTAATCTAAAGTAGCTCCTCTCCAGAGTTGTTTGCTGTCAGATCACCACTTTATTCTTTTATAGGACTTATAACAATAAAAATCATATTGATTGGCTATCTTCTCCAACAAAGTGTAAATCCCATGGGCACAGAAACCTTTCTCTACCATTTTCCGTGATATAGTAATGCCTCTTAGACGGTAAAAATAAAAATGCATAAACAAGTAAAATGCAAAAATGTAACATTTAATATCTTACTATAAGTAAATTAACTTGAAAAGGAGATATCATTCCAAAGCTCTTTTACATCTTTGTTTGTCTAAAACAGTGGTTCTTAACCTGGGTTCTATCGAACCCTAGGGGTTCGATGAGTCGGTCTCAGGGGTTCGGAGAAGCCTCTGCCGCGGGGGCCAGAATAAAGTAATATCGTAATTTGTTGTGAGTTCATGCACTTTGTTGGTTTTGTTCTTTGAGCAAGGTGATGTTCTGCACGGCTCATTTTGTGCACCAGTAAAAAACATATACCTATGTCTTGAATTTGGAAAAAAGAATCATATTTTATTTATCACTAAAGAAGGGTTCAGTGACTGCGCATATGACACTGGTGTGTTCGGTACCTCAAAAAAGGTTAAGAACCACTGGTCTAAAAATAGTGACTATATTATTCTCCATGTTGCGAGCTAGCCAAAACATATTATCATCAACACAAGTGAGACTCTTAGATGCATGAAGTTAGGAGATTTTCCAAAATTAATAATATGGATGAAAAAATAAGTGATCTTTACACTTTGTTTTTATTAATAGGAAAAAATAAATCTGTTTTTAAACTTTTTGACTGTAGATAGGTGCCTTATGATAGCGAGTATTGTAACTTTCATATTTATATCAAATTTGACAATTAGCTTGGGCAGAACTTCATAAATTTGGAAGGTCCTGGGACGTTGTTACTTCTAAGAGCTAAAGGCAAACAATAACTTCAAAAAATATATCAAAATCTTATCAAAATAACTCATAGGAGACCAAAAAAATAAAAAAAGAAAGAACAAACAGGATTTAATTTTAGATGACTTTCATTGAGTTAAACAAGTATAAAGGTTGAACTTTGAAGCATTTTTACTATATGCATGATTCTAATAGTATCTACCTCACTTCAAAGGCAATCAGTGAAAATAATTTCAGGTAAAATAAGGGAATGTGTGATCTTAATACACGGCACTATAATGTTGACTATATCATAGACATGCTTACTATCTTACTTTTCTTTGAAAATTTTATATCATACTGTACCATTATTGTCTGTGTAAGTTTTAAAATCATAATTCATATTTACCAATTTACTTTTTAAAACATGGTACAGGATAAGCAATAGTGTTAGCCTCCTTTTGCTTAACACAAACTTATAATTTAAATTTTAGAGCTGAAACGGATCGCAGAATTCTGTAATCTATCCCCTCGTTATATGAAAGCCACATTGGAGGCCAATTTAAATGACATCTTAGGATCAGAAGAATAATTAGTGGCAGAGCTAAAACCAAAATTCAAGTCTCATAATATCCACTCCAAAACTCTTTGTGAAACACTATGCAGGCTACTTCCACTTGATATATTATGTATGGTAGCATCATGGGTTCTCTAAATAGGCTGAACAAGACTTTACTGTGCACTGACAGATTAGCTGAGGGAAGACAAAAAAGATCACAGCAGGTTCAGATGAAACATTGATAGGAGCCACCATCTAAATCCGATCTGGTCTCAGTATGAGAATGCAGAGCTGACAGCAACAAAAACCCTAAAATATTTATGTATAAGGGAAAAAGATACAGCCTAACAGAAGCATCAAAGTATAAAGGGTAATTATTAAGTATTGTTAATAATTCCAGTGCGTACTAGTCTCTGTCAGTAAATTGATTTTACTCTGCTTTCCAGACTGGATAATTTGTTCGTCTTGCCTGCATCGATTCTTTTGTTGAAAGATTATCATAATTATATGTGTGAAGCAGTTTTCTTGAAAGTATAAAGACTTTGGTTACTTCTTGTGAATTTATGGTCTAAAAATAATAGCAACAACCACAAAAATAGCAAACACTTATAGGGTGCTATCAGTACTGTATAATACCTACACACTTTCGCTTCTTTAAATGCTTTAGATATTTCTAATGCATTACATATTTGAACTCCTTTAATTGCTACAAAAACTTGTAAGTTTGGTGCTTTTATTATCTCCATTTTGCAGATAAGAAAACCAAAGAAGATATACTGAGTGGCAGAGCAGAATAAACTCTGGAGATAACATTCTCAACCACTTTTTAAATGTGTAAAATTAGCCTTTTATAAAAAAAAGGATTGACACGTTAGCCAGAATTGAGAGAAAAGGTTGCATTCCAAACTGATGCTTTCTGCTGATGTTGGGAGGATTTTTCCTGCTGTAATAATTTCCACTTAGTGAACAAATTGTTAAGTACACATATACCACTATGGTGCTAAAGATAAAAATATTTAGCCTATTTCTTTTCCATCTGTGATTCCAATGTTGCCTATTTGTATAATAGTATTCTAAATTAAACCTGAAAAAAATATAACATTTAAAAAATTAACATTATACACTTTAATTTTTTTCTAATGCATAAAGAGGAGCAATGAAATCAGTCATTTACTAAATAAAGCAAAATGGAAGCATTCATTATAATGTTGTTATAAGAAGAATGAATAATCAAATTTATTCTATTGAGTTGAGAGCTCATCAGTAAGAAGACTTTCATTAAGGAGACTAGCACATTTAGCAATAAATACCATGCATACATACATACATATATGCATACGTGCATACAAATATAAGGATTTAAATGAATAGTCCACAGCCTCATATAGCACTCCCCTCTTTTCAGGGGGTTATACATGGTAGTGAATGTTCTCTAAAACAATCTGCTCCCTAGAAAAGAAAACAAAAAAAAGATCCCCTTCTAATATATTAAAAAAACCATTATTGTATGTCATAGTGCTTATTCTTCTCTCCTTTGTCTTGATAAATTTTATCAACCCTCCAAAAGTCAGTTTAATTTTATCATTTCTAAAGGATTTTTTAGTTTGATTTCTTTCTTCTTCGATTGTTCCAAGAACTGAAATCTCAGCACCACATCTAGTCCACAGTTATGTGGTATTTGTGCTGTTAATTATTGATCCCTGCTACTAGAGCATGTGTATTAAATAATACACACTTTGCAGGTGGTGTCTCTGTCTTAGGTTTAATTCCACAGGACTTAGTACAGAAACATAGGTGGGAGACTTTCAGGAGCACTCTGGTTCCTTTGTCCAATCAAAAGTAGTGCACACTGAGTTCCAGTTCACAATAGCAACATAGGAGGCTCCAGTACTCGCTGACTTCCACAGCCACACCTAATCTACAGCTACACACAGATTTCTCCATGAAAGAAATTCACAAACTAGCTGAGCTTCTCCTTTACCTGAGGCAAATGAGAAAATACAGCCAAACAGGTAGGAAAGGCTGAAATGTCTCTTCATCAATCTCATCCTCAGGACAGCAACATACATTGAGTTGGAAACTCACAACTCCCAGCTTCTTCCCAAGAAGTAGAAGGTTTGAACCTAATATTTAGCACCTCAACTTTGAAAACTTCCATCGAGAGAAGGGTGCCATTTCTGCTGAAAGCCTACAGGGCTTGCATCCATGCAACCCACAAGACTGCAGCATCTGACACACACGGACTTTCCACAGCTGTCTCTTCTAGACTCAGCACAGAGGGAGAGGGCAATAGTGCCCATCCCCCAGTCTTTCTCTGCAACAGGTCAATTGGCATATTTTAAAAGCTGCTGCCTAAGGATGCCTTCCCTTCTCTCCTCTTCTCTTCTCTTTTCTTCTCTTCTCTTCTCTTCTCTTCTCTTCTCTTCTCTTCTCTTCTCTTCTCTTCTCTTCTCTTCTCCTCCCTTCTCTCTTCTCTTTTTACTCTATTCTTAACCTTTTTTGAGGAATCGAACCCACCAGTTTCATATGTGCATTCACAGAACCCTTCTTTAGTGATAAATAAAATATGATTTTTTTCCCCAAATTCAAGACATAGGTATATGTTTTTTTACTGGTGCAGCAAAATGAGCTGTGCATGAAGATCACCTTGCTCAAAGAACAAAACCAACAAAGTGCATGAACTCACAACAAATTACGGTATTACTTTATTCTGGCCTCCGCGGCAGAGGCTTCTCCGAACCCCTGAGACCAACTCATCAAACCCCTAGGGTTCAATAGAACCCAGGTTAAGAACCACTGCTCTAGTCTCATGACATATAACCAGTGTCTCCCTGGAAGGCGCTTGTAAACATGTCTAACTAGACATACCAAGAAAAACAAAGGATATTTAAATTAACAAAATTAGCAATAAAAGATGAGACATAGCCCTGGCCAGTTGCACAGTGGATAGAGTCGGCTCAATGTGCAGAAGTCCCAGGTTTGATCCCTGGTCTTGGCACACATGAGAAGAAACCATCTGATTTTCTCCTCCTTCCTCTCCCTCTTCTCTTTCTCTTCCCCTTTCGCATCCAGTGGCTCAACTTGTTTGAGTGTCGACCCTAGATAGGAGTTTCCAGGTGAATCCTGGTCAGGGTGCATGCAGGAGTCTGCCTCTTTATCTCCCCGATTCTCACTTAAAAAAAAAAAAAAAGATGAGACATCAAAACTGACACTATACAAATTTTTTTAAAAATCATAAGAGACTATAGTGAAAAATTATATCTCAATAAATTGGACAACCTAGAAGAAATGAATAAATTCCTGGAAACATTAAGTTACCAAAGCTGAATCATTAAGAAATAGAAAAATCTAAACATATTAAAGGTCAGATATGACAAGGCCATAACTAACGTTATACTTAACAGTAAGAAGCTGGTCAGTTTAGGGAGAAATGACATCTTAACAATATTCATCTTCTCACCCATGGACACATTGTACCACTCATTTTGTATAAATCATCTTTAGTTTCTCCCTATAATATTTTGTAGTTTCAATATAAGGTCCTGTGCATCTTTTCTTAGATTTTTCCATAATTATTTCATGTTTTTGATGCTGTTTTAAATGTATCAGTTTTGAATCTCAAGGTCTGACTGATTGATGCTAACATATAAATATGGTATTTTAATATAACAATTTTATATTCTATGACCTTGCTAAACTCACTTGATAGTTCTAGTAGCTGTTTTATACATTCCATCAGATTTTCTACATAGATGATCATGTCATCTGCAAAAAAAGTTTTACTTCCTTCATTTAAAAAATAAAAAACAAAATAAAAGTCTGAAATCTTTTCCTTTAGGATGTGGAGCAAGACAAGCAAGAATGCCTACCCTCATCACTTTATTCAATACAATATAGGTGGTAGCAGTCAGAGCAATTAGGCAAGATAAAGAAATAAAGGCATCCAAACCGAAAAGGAAGAAGTAAAAATAGCTCTATTTGCACATAGCACAAGATTACATATAACAAACCCTAATATTGCCACCAAAAGCACAGTTTGAAGTAATAAACAAATTCATAAAAATGGCAAAATACAAATGCAATATAAAAATGAGTAGCATTTTATGACTACAACAAACTATTAGAAAGGGAAATTAAGAAAGTAATCCTATTTATAATTGCATCAAAAAGAATTGAATGCCTAGGAATACTTTTAACCAAGTTGGTAAAAGGTCTATATTCTGAAAACTATAAGACATGGCTGAAAAAAATTGAAGAAGACACTGGTAAATGAAAAAATATTTCATGTTCATGGATTGGAAGAATTAATATTATTAAAATCCATACTACTCAAAGCAATCTACAGATTTAATGCAATCCCTATCAAGACTAAGTCATTTTTACAGAAATAGAGAAAACAATACTAAAACTTGTACAAAACCACAAAATAATTTGAATAGACAAAACAATTTTAAAAAAAACAAAGCTGACAGCAGCATTCTTTGTGATTTCAAACTATATTACAAAGCTATAATAATAAAAACAGTATGGCATTAGCATAAAATACACACACAGATCAATGGAACAGAATAGAGAACCCAGAAAAAAAGCAGAAATAATCTCACACATATACGTCAATTTATTTATTGTAAAGGAACCAAGAATATACAATGAGGAAAGTACAGTCTCTTCAATAAATAGTGCTGCAAAAACCAAAAAGCCATATGCAAGAGAATGAAACTAGAACCCTATCTTACACCTCACACAAAAAAATCAATTCAAAATAGATTAAAAGTTAAACATAAGGCCTAAACCATAAAACTTAGAAGAAAAGATAGGAAGTAAGTTCATTAACATTGGCCTTAGTGAATATTTTAGACCAAAAGCTAAGGTAACAAAAGTAAAAATAAACAAATAAAATATCAAACTAAAAGCTACTTCACAGCAAAGGAAATTATCAATAAAATGAAGAGGCAACCTACAGAATGGAAGAAAATATTTGCAAATTATATATATAATATATCCAAAATATATGCTACTCACACAACTCAATAGCAAAAACCAACAACCCAGTTTATAAATAGGCAGAAAAACTGAATAGCCATTTTTTTCCAAAAAAGACATACAAATGACCAAAAGGCACATTTAATGGTGCTTAACTTCACTAATCTTTAGGGAAATGCAAATAAAAACCATTATAAGGTTTCATCTAATACCTGTTAGAATGCCACTCATCAAAAGGACAAGAGATAGTGTTAGTGAGGATGTCGAGGAAAAGGAACCCTTGTGCACTGTTAGTGAAAATGTAAATTGGTGCAACCATTATAAAAAAACATTGTGGACTGTTCTCAGAAATTAAAAATAGAACCATAATATGATAAAACAATTCACTTCTGGGTATAAATCCAATGAAAATAAATACAGTATCTTTAAGAGGTACCTGTATTCTCATGTTCATTGCAACATTATTCATAATAGCCAAGGTATGGAAACAATCTAAGTACTTATCAGTAGATTAATGAAAAATAAATATGAATATGAATAAATATAGATATATAGCTATATATACACACAATGATAGAATACTCAGTAATGAGAAAGAAGAAAATTCTGCCATTTGCGACAATATGGATGGCCCTTGATGATATTATGCTAAGTGAAATGAGCTAAAGTAAGTCAAATACTGTATGATATCATTAATATGTGGAATCTAAAAAAAAAAAAAATGTCAATCTCATAGAAACAGAATAGAAGAGTGGTTGCCAGGGCCAGAGATTGAGACAAAAAGAGAGAGGTTGCTAAGAGAGTATAAATTTTTCAGCTATAACATGAATTAAATCTGAGGGTCTAATGAAAAACTGGTAACTATAGTTGATAACACTGTATTATGTAACGGAAATTTGCTTTGAGAGTAATACTTACATATTCTTACCCAAACAAACTAGCAAAAAGGATAAAGATGTGAGGTGATGTATGTGTTAAGTAACTACCATATTTTTCTATGTAAAAGACACTCCCATGTATAAGACACACCTTTATTTTAGGGCCCAAATTTTGAATAAAAAGTATTATATAACGTTATTGAACTCGTTTTATTCATCATAAAATTCATACAGCTCCTCATCACTGTCAAACTCCCATCTATTAGCTTGCCCTCATATGTATCTGATGACGAATCATTGTCTTTAACATTGAGCACAAAAAGAAGTGCAAAATACTGGGACATGCAAATAAAAAAATCTACAACACTGTATAAGACATACCCAGTTTTTAGACTCCAAATTTTTCAAAAAAGAGTGCATTTTATACATGGGAAAATATAGTATATGGGGGAAATCCCTTCACAGTGTATACATATCAAATCACCTAATGTAGACTTTAAATATCTTACAGTTTTGTCATTTATGCCTCAATAAAGTTGAATTCTTTTTTCTCTCTTTTTTATTTTATTCATTTTTTTTAGAGAGGAGACACAGAGTGAGAGAGAGAGAGAGAGAGAGAGAGAGAGAAAGAGAGAGAGAGAGAGAGAGAGAGAAAGGGGGGAGGAGCTGGAAGCATCAACTCCCATATGTGCCTTGACCAGACCAGTACACATTTTGAACTGGCAACCTCAGTGTTCCCAGGTCGACGCTTTATCCACTGCGCTACCACAGGTCAGGCTAAAGTTGAATTCTTAAAGTGCATATATATTTGGATGTGGGCATGGTAAAATTAAGAAAGTGGCAACTAAAGAGTTTTTCTCTTTGAAAGGATTTGTTTAATTCTCTATTAAGATCTATAGAAGGACATACTGTAGTTAAAAACCCAGTCAAACATTCATTAGGTTAAACATAACTGGTGCCTTCATTTAATAAGAAAGTGTTATCTAATAGCATTCCATGCCTACCTCAAAAAGCAAGAAAGATCTCAAATTAATAATATAACCCTACACCTAAAATAAACAGAAAAAGAACAAAAACAAGAAAACCCAGGGGAAGTAGAGGGAAGGAAATAATAAAAATAAGAGTGGAGGCCTGATCTGTGATGGCACAATGGATAAAGTGTCAACCTGAAATGCTGAGGTTATCAGTTGGAAACCCTGGGCTTACCTGGTCAAGGCACATATAGGAAGCAACTACAGTGTGTTAATGCTTCCCATTCCCCCTCCCCCATTTTTCTTTCTCTCTCTCTTAAAAAAAATAAGAGTGGAAATAAATGACAGACTAAAAAAACCAATAGAGAAGATCAGTGAAACCAAGAACTGGTTCTCTGAAAAGATAAACAAGATTGGCAAACCTTCAACCAGATTTGTTAAGAAAAAAAACAAAAAGAAAGGACCCATGTAAACAAAATCAAAAATGAATGCAGAGAAGTAACAACTAACACCAAAGAAATACAAAGGATTGTAAGAGAATACTATGAAGAACTATATGCTAACAAACTGCACAACCTGGGTGGAATGCATAAATTCCTAGAAACATACACTCTTCCAAAACTAAATCGGGAAGAATCAGAAAACCTGAATAAACCAATGAAAACTAATGAAATTGAAGCAGTAAACAAACAAAAAAGAAAAGACTTTCAGCATATAAAAGTCCTGGACTGGAGGGCTTTACAGGCTACTTTTATCAAACATTTAAAGAAGAACTAGTACCTACCGTTCTCAAACTATTCCAAAAAGAAATTCAAGAGGAGGGGAGACTCCCAAACTTTTTACAAAACCATCATGATCCTAGTCCCAAAACCAGACAAAGATACTACAAAAGAAGAAAATAGGCCAATATCCTTTATGAATATAGACACAAAAATCCTCAAGACACTAGCAAACTGCATTCAACAATACATTAAAAAGATCATACACCATGATCAAGTGGGATTTTTTCTGGGGATGCAAGGTTGGTACAATATTTTCAAGTCATATAAAAGTAAAAGGTAAACACCACATGATCATATTAATAGATGCAGAAAAAACATTTTATAAAATTCAGCACCTATTTATGATAAAAAAAATTCTTGGCAAAATGGGAATAAAGGGACCATTTCTCAATGTAATAAAGGCCATATATATCAAACCCATAGACAACTTCATACTCAGTGGGCAAAAACTACAAGTGTTTCCTCTAAGATCAAGAACAAGACAGGGCTGTCAACTTTCACAGTTCTTATTCAACATAGTACTAGAAGTTCTAGCAATTAGACAAGATAAATAAAAATAAAAAGCATCCAAATAGAAAAGAAAGAAGTAAAACTGTCATTATTCACAGCTGACATAATATTGTACAAAGAAAACCCTAAAGACTCCATCAAAAAACTACTAGAGCTAGTAAATGAATTCAGCAAAATAGCAGGATATAAAATTTATATTAAGAAATTGGTGGCATTTTTATACACCAAAAATGAACTATAGAAAGAGATATTAAGAAAACAATCTCATTGAATATTGCAACAACAATAAATAAGGTACGTACGAATAAACATAACCAAGAAGGTGAAAGACCTGTACTTGAAAAATTATAGGACAGTGAAGAAAGAAATTAAAGAAGATACAAATAAGTGGAAGCATATACCATGTTCATGGATTAGAAAAATTAACATCATTAAAATGTTTTTGCTAGCCAAAGCAATCAACAAATTGAATGCAATGCCTATTAAAATACCAATGACAAAAAAATAATAATAATAAAATAAAAAATAAAATGCCAATGACATATTTCACAGATATAGAACAAATATTTCAAAAATTTATATGAAACCTAAAAGGACCCCATATAGCTGCAGCAACCTTGAGAAAAAAAGGAAGTTAGAAGCATTACAGTACCTGACATCAAACTATGCTACAAGACCACTGTAATCAAAACAACTTGGTATTGGCATAAAAACAGGCATATAGATCAATGGAACAGACCACAGAGCCCAGAAATAAATTCATGCCTAATGGTCAAGTAATATTTGACAAAGGAGGCAAGAGCATACAATGGAGTAAAGACAGTCTCTTTAATGGATGTCAGGAAAATTGGACAAGTACACACAGAAAAATTAAACTACACCACCAACTTACACCATACACAAGAAAAAATTTAAAATAGATAAAAGACTTAAATGTAAGTCATGAAACCATAAAAAATCCTAGAGGAAAATGTAGGCAGTGAAATCTGACATCTCTTGCAGCAATATTTTTGCTGATATTTTTCCTTGGGCAAGTGAAACAAAGAAAAAAATAAATGGAACTACATCAAACTAAAAAGCTTTTGCAGAGCAAAAGAAACCATCAACAAAATGAAGAAGAAATACACTGAGTGGTAGAGCATATTTGCCAGTGGTACATCTGATAAGGGATTAATTTTCAAAATTTATAACTAACTTATAAAACTCAACACCAGTAAGACAAACGACCCAATTCAAAAATAGGCAAAGGACCTGAATAGACACTTCTCTGAAGAGGACCTACAAACAGCCAATAGACATATGAAAAAATGCTCAAGGTAACTAATCATCAGAGAGATGCTAATTAAAACCACAAGATATCACCTCACACCTGCTAGAATGGCTATCATCAATAAATCAAGAAACAACCAATGTTGTCAAGGATGAAGAGAAATAGAAACCCTCATGTACTGCTAGTGGGAATGAAGACTCCTGCAACCATTGTGGAAAACAGTATGGAGTTACCTCGAAAAAAAAAAAAAAAAAAATGGAGCTACATTCTGACCCAGCGAACCCACTTCTGGAAATAAATCCTAAGAATCTTAAAACTCTAACTCAAAATAATGTATGCACTCTTATGTTCATTACGGTGTTATTTACAGTAGTCACAATCTGGAAACATCTCAAACATCTATCAGTAGATGAGTGGATAAAAAAACTGCAGCACATTTACATAAAGGAATATAAACATGGCCATAAAAAGGAAGGAAATCTTACCTTTTGCAGCAGCACAGATAAGTGAAATAAACCAGTCAGAGAAAAACAAGTACCATATGATTTCACTTATACTTGGAACCTAATGAACAAATTAAACTGATGACCAAAATGGGAACAGAGATGACTTTACGAGAGGATGGGGGTTGAGGAGGCTGGAAGACAGCCATAGTATTAGCCATAGAGAAAGGGGGTGAAAGGTAGGTGGGTAGGTGAAGGTGGGCAAAGAGCTGGAAAATGGGGAGGGCACAATAGTATTGTTTTAAATGATGATACTTGTTCTAATGTTTCCCATTTCCCCCCCCCCCCATTTTTCTTTCTCTCTCTCTTAAAAAAAATAAGAGTGGAAATAAATGACAGACTAAAAAAACCAAGAGAGAAGATCAGTGAAAGGAAAAACTTAGTGATTAATAAACAAAGTACTTTTGAAAGGATGTTTTAAGTTACATATTCATTTTTGTGTAAGATTTCCTAAATTACATGATTGTACCAACAAAAATCCAAGTCTTAGTTGTCTTTTCTTTTCTTCTTACATATTTGGCAATACCAGCACCTTGCATGGTTTGCTGTTACCTTCAAACCCTCTTTCTATTGATTCATAAAAAGGTTGACTGTGAATTTTGCTGAACTCTATCCATAAACGCGCTTAGAGCATCTAAAGCTAAAAATTACTCTTCACATTGTTTCTTTTATCTTTTTACTGTTATAAGGTTATCAGTGACTTCTTTCTGTATCCCATTATAGGAATGGCATCATGAAATAAAATATATGCTGACAGTTTTCAGATTTATTATTGTAAATAAAACTTTCACATTTTAAAGAGTGATGTTCCACAGTTAAATTAATTCAGAGATTAAATCTCCTTGAAAGAAATTAATCCTCCCAGAGTGCTATTTTTTTTCCCAGCACAACTTGATGGAACTATAATTGGGTATGTGCTTTAGGAAACTACAATACTTTTCATCTGTTCATCTACTTTAGGTAGAATTTTTTGTCTTAATATCTTAAAATATTGATTTTTTGTCTAATCATTAAAATCGAATGTATTGACATTAGTGCATTTCAATGAAAGTGTCAACACCAATAGCAATTACATTCAGGAAGTAGATTTGATTCAAGGACTTAAAAAATCAGTGTGTATGAAAATTAGAAAGTCAAATTTTTGTGAATATTACCTTAAAGTATTTCAATGACATGCTGTTGGGCAGATAAAATATATTATGCTCACTTTGTTAAAGATGGCGCTGCCCACATGGAAGTTCGTTGATATTAATGTATGTTCTGGAACAGGCTGTGGGCAGGCCAGGTTGTTATAGCCTAAGGCTTAGTTTAAGAGTAAGCTCTTCTCCACACCCTTGATTTATTGGATGATGTAGGGTGGTGATGTAGGGAGGAATCCCATTATGCCTCAGATGGGTGACTTTGTATCAGATACTTCCTTGTTTGTATAATTGGATTAAAGGTTTTGAGCCTGCTATAAAGTGGGAGAGAACAGTAGCTTGATCTCTCTCTTGGTTCCTGAGTTCCTGAGGTTGGTATTAGAGAGGAGAGCAGAGTAAGGCCATGTGGAGGAGAAGTAGCCAAGATGGCAGAGTGCTGAGGAAGAAGCCAGTTTCTTAAGAGTTTGTGCTGGAGGAGATGGGAAACAGAGGTGAATAAGTCTGGTGAGCTAGAAAGCTTTGATGCTAGGAAACTCGGATAAGTCAGTAGCTTTGTGAGCACTGAATGTGTGGGTTTTGGAGCCCAGTGTGTGTTTTTGCTTCCCCCCGGGTGCAAGCTAGAATTAAAGCTGATGGCTCACCAGTTTGTGGCTCCTGTGTTTCATTACTGACTGTTCGAATCTAATGCGAACCTGCATTGGCCAGGCTGCTGTGATGGCGGCCCTGACTACTGGCTTTATATTTGGCGTAGTCTGTGGCAGGATTTGATACAGATCGGCATGGAGCCACCACCACCTTTAAGTGGTGGAGTAGAGGAGTGGTTGCTGTTTTGGTTTCCCATAGCTGTTTTTTGGGGGACTGTTGGCTGGCTGACTTTTACAGCCATGTGTGAGGAAACCGAGAGCTCTATGGAAGAGGCTGCCCAGGACCTGCAAACTGAGCAGTGGAAGGAGCTGGAGGAAACGTGGGAGAAAGAGATGCCGACCCTGGAGTTGGAGGAAGCACCGGAGGAGGCTGACCAGGTTCGTGAGATTCGCCTGGAAATGGAGCAGACGCTGGAGAAGGAATCACAGGTTCATGAGTTGGAGATTGCCCTGGATGTTGTAGAGAACCAGCAGCGGCAAGAGGCCGGGGCTGAGGCCGGGGTTGGAGCTGCAAGGCCTGCTGAGCAGAAGGCAGTGGTGGCCCAGAGCTCGAGCCAAGCAGCGGGAGCTGATGTTTCCAGTTCCTCTTTGGAGGATGAGGAGAATCCAGCTGGAGTTGCAATCCGCAGTCTCCAGAAGATGAAAGCCCAGCTGAAACGGCAGGGAGTGCCTGCCAAGCTGCTGGTAGGTCTGCGATTTTGGGACATAGGGGTGGATGCCATCATGCTGCCCTGAGCAGAGATGGAAATGCTGACTGCCATGGCCACGTGTTCCTTTTTGGGACAGTATACGAGCTGCCAGGATGGCAGAAATGAGGGGGGAGGCTAAAGCCCTATGTGTGTGGACTGATTTCCTGGACTATGACCGGATGGGCACCAGCTCCTTTGTTGAATGGACTTACGGATTTTGGACAATGTGAAATACCCTGATGGGGGGTGGGGATGGCTTTGCTGGAGGCCCTCCTGCCCCGGGAAGCTTTTCCCATGGCTAGAGAAAAGGCCAAGGACATTTTGCGCTTTCGGCAAAGTGCTCAGAGACTGGTGAAATGTACCTTTGTAATTGTTGAAACTGTATGATTTGTGTTATTGCTGTAATTTGTGTAATGTACTTAATTTCCTTGTATAAGAATGCCGGTGGTGTAGATTGTGGGTAGTAAAGTGAGCATAAGGGTGGATTGTTGGGCAGATAAAATATATTATGCTCACTTTGTTAAAGATGGCGCTGCCCACATGGAAGTTCGTTGATATTAATGTGTGTTCTGGAACAGGCTGTGGGCCAGGCTGCTGTGATAGTAGCCTTGACTACTGGCTTTACACATGCCAACTAAAGTTTTGGGAAAACCTAGCTCTTGTTCTAGCAGTGAGCACCTGTTCACTTGAGTTTATCATTTGTCATCTATCAACCTTGACTAGAGAAGATTCTAAGCCTGTATCAACAGCAAATCATGGACTTAGTCACTGAGACTCCATTGATGACCTGATGTTTGACTGTATATGTTCTGTCCTTATCTGGCTATCAATAGCTTACTTTATAACTGTATATGAATCTCCCTTCCCCAAAGAAAGAGAGTTTATTAAAGAAGACACAATAATGCTGATGTCTGATCTTACTGCCTTTCCCACGGTTCTTGCCTGATGCCAAACTACAAATCTAACTATTTTTGACTCCTGAATATGTAATCTACATTAACAACTGTTCTAACACACACTGAATTCTATTCCCTCCCAGAACAAAATATGCTTGGTTATTTCAGAGTAATGGTTGAGCCCATACCATATTCTTGTGTGGGCAGTAGATCTAGTCGTGGTCATAGTGTATCGGCACAGGGTTTGGTGAAATCAGGCCCATCAGCTATGGTGAGGCTGAGGGTAGAAGAGATGGCATGTAGACCAGTATTAAGAGTTATATCAAGTGCATAGACAGTTCTCAAAGTCACCCCTTCACTCCATTTTTGAGATCAGAACTCTGCATAAGTCATTGCTTTCTGACAAGCCCTGCAGTTGACACCCAGGGAAAGAAGTGGAAAGAGCATCTTATAGTTGATGAATCTAGGTGATAACTATTTGATCAATGCATGCTTTACCATACAACAAATTTGTTTTCATGCTCATACAATGAGGAATATATAATACATATTTTAATTCTAAATTTATTCCATACTATAATAAAACACTTTTTTTCTAACTAGTATTTCTTAAGAATATGTATTTTTTACATCTTGCCCATAGTAAACAATCTTTAGGAAATTCTGAATACCCTCTGTGGGCAGATAAAATATATTATGTTCGCTTTGTTAAAGCGACCACTGACCACGTGCAAGTCCGTTGACATTAATGTGCGTTGGGAGACAGGCTGTGGGCAGGCCAGGTTGTTATAGCCTAAGGCTTAGTTTTAAGAATAAGCTTTTCCCCACTCCCTTGACTGATTGGATTATGTGAGGTGGTGCACTCTCATGAGGAATTCTCCCATTATGCCTCAGATAAGTGACTTTGTATTAGAGACTTCCTTGTTTGTAGATTGGATTAAAGGTTAGGATTTCTACATTACAAAGTGGGGCAGGTCAGGAGCTTGCTCTCTCGGTTCCTGTGATTAGTTTTAGAGAGGAGAGCAGAGAAAGGCCACATGGAGGCCAGGAGAAGCAGCCAAGATGGCGGAGTGTTGAGGGAGAAGCCAGTTTGAGCAGAGTTTGTGCTGGAGAAGAAGATGGGGAACAGAGGGGAATAAGTCTGGTGAGCTAGAAACCTTTGATTCTAGGAAACTCGGATAAGTCAGTAGCTTTGTGAGCACTGAATGAGTGGATTTTGGAGACCAGTGTGTGTTTTTACTTGCCCACTGGGTACAAGCTAGGATTAAAGCTGATGGCTCACCAGTTCTTGGCTCCATTGTTTCATTACCGACTGTTCGAATCAAATGTGAACCTGCACGGGCCAGGCAGCTGTGATGGTGGCCTTGGCCACTGGCTTTACACCCTCCCTTCCCAATCTTGCCTTAATTAGAAAAATTAGTTATGTGAAATCATACCAGGATAACCAATCTATTACACATTCTCAAACCATTTTCTTGGCCATGTTCAGTTAATTTATCTTTTTCAAGTTTCCCTTTAATTAGGTAACTTTAAATGTGATGTTGTCTAAAAAATATATACTCACACTTTTGTGGTCAAAATGCACAACTAAGCTTCTCAGTCTACATAGTATTCTTTTTTATTATTCATTTTAAAGAGAGGAGAGAGAAAGAGAGAGAGTGAGAAAGGGAGGGGCAGGAAGCATCAACCCCCATATGTGCCTTGACCAGGCAAGCCCTGGGTTTCGAACTGGCAACCTCATTGTTCCAGGTTGACGCTGTATCCACTGCGCCACCACAGGTCAGGCCACAGTATTCTTAAAAACAGTGTGAAATCTACCCTCATACCTCCCACACTACTTTTTTAGTAGAAAGAATGAAAAAGAAATTGCTAGCACAGGGAAAAGATTAATATAGTGCGCATTTAAAAATAAAGAATTGTAAACCTTCAAAGATAAAAGTATTTCCATACTAATAAGTTGAATTATTCAAAGAAAAAAAATACAATATTTGGTATGGGTTTTAGTGTGTGAATCATTTACTTTGTGATGAAAATGATCATGTTTAATGATATGAATTATATTTTTTAACAGTTATGATAAATCTTTTAAACCTAAACTGAAAATTATGTGTCAGAGGCTCTCAAATTAAAAACAAAAGAAATACCCTTCCAGAGTGAGTTAGTAATTTTTAGAAATTATTATTTTTCAGTTTATGCACTTGAATACTACTTGGTAAATTCACCTGCTTCAATAATGTATACTTTGGTTTCATGCAAGGTAAAGATATCTCGTTATATTCTTTTAATAATTTGAATCCAAATTGCTATGGAAAGACTAATTTTTATCCTGGGTAAATTTGGCCATATTATCAGGGTGTCTCTGGGTCTGACTTTTAACCTTTTGCATAGCATTATTGATATCATGTTTGTTTAATATAGGTTAGGACCCTCTAGGTCAGCTTAATTCTTCTACGAGTGCTTATAGATGGAAAATAGTATCTACTGACCTCTTTCCATTTGTTCTACCCTGCTGTGCTTCACTGATTTCTAGAAATTTGACCATCCACACTCATGATGTTGTATTAATTTATTTATATGGAGCTAAAGGCATTGGGCTATTATTTTACTTGAATAGCAATCTGTCCTTAGACTATAAGTGATTTTGGCTTATTTATAAGAAGTGTCATTCAGTTATTCTAACCAAAGATACAATACAGTGTAATATAACTAGTACCTTATTTCTGTATGGACTTTCAATTTCATACTTTCTTGAGGCAAATTACCTAAATTCATTTCTGTTGTAACAGACCCTGTTGATAGAGCATTCAGGTCAGGGTTAACACTGTCAAATAAAAAATAAAACTACCTGTACATATTTCGTTACATCATTTTGAGTAAACAAATTTTAGTTAAAATTGTTTCCGGTAAACTAAATATATATTTTTAAAAACCGGGTTAGTCAAACCAAACATTTACTTTAATGAATTTGATTTATAATCTGTCTACCCAAGTGCCATTTTTGAAAAATTTAAAATCACCACTAATATTTGTAAATGGTGCAATATACACTTATTAGTTCAACTAATAGTAATATATGCATTCCTGAAAGGGAATTTGTAAATTTAAAATCACTTCTTATTTTGCATGACCTGTGGTGGTGCAGTGGATAAAGCAACAATCTGGGATGCCAAGGTCACCAGTTCGAAACCCTGGGCCTGTCCAGTTAAGACACTAACGAGAAGCAATGTCTATGAGTTGGTGCTTCCCGCTCCTCCTCTCCCTTTCTCTCTCTCTATCTTTCTAACTCTCTTTCTCTATCTCAAATCAATGAATAAAATAATTTTTAAAAAATAATTTCTTATTTGATATTAAGAAAATTTATTTTTAGATATTTATCTTCTGACAAAAGATTCCCAAAGATTTAATTACATTTTATTTGTTCATATATTTTTATAAGACATATTTTGGAAAACTTTCTAAAATCTCACATTTAGTAAAATCAAAATATATTATACTAACCTTAAGCCTGGTTGTAAGGCTTAAATATGCCTACATGCACAGCTTTGGCACATTAGAGTTCCATAAATTTTATCTATTGTGAAAAGTTTTTTATTATTCTATTGATTATCTTAACTTTCACTAGTTTAAAAGGTCCTTCAAAAATAAATATTTTTCTCTTATTTCACAGGATCTTTTTTTTTATTAATATATATTTTATTATTATTAATTCTAATGGGGTGACACCAATAAATCAGGGTACATATGTACAATGAAAACATCTCCAGGTTATTTTATCATTCAATTGTGTTGCATACCCATCACCCAAAGTCAAATTGTCTTCTGTCACCTTCTATCTGGTTTTCCCTGTGTCCCTCCCCTCCTCCCTATCCCACTCTTCCCTCCCTCCCCCCATCCCATAACCACCACTCTCTTGTCCATGTCTCATATTCTCACTTTTATGTCCCACCTATGTATCTTTTTAAATTCCTCTATCCATGATTTTTTTCCAGGTACTTTTTTTCTATTTCCAGAATAAAATGTCTGAAATAAGCAATCAAAGATGAGCTTTTTTACTATTATTTATTTATTATTTCTTGGGAAAATATCGATTTGTTGTTCCACTTATTGTGCCCTGACTCGGTATCTGCAGCCTTGGCATATCAGGACCATGTGCTAGCCAGCTGAGCTACCTGGCCTGGGTCTAAATATGAGTTTGCTAATGACTACCAGCAAGGAATGCCAACATGACAGTTAATGTTTTGGGTTTTGTCTTTTAAATTTTTAAAGTACTTCTTTATATATTGTTAAGGTTTATTTCTTTTATTTTGTTTCTATTTGTGTGTGTATGTTTCTATTAAACATGACCTGTAGCTTTATTATGCTATCTATAGTAAATTTTAAGTAATTTAAAGAGATTATTATTAATTTATATATTGCTATGCACTAATAATTGTTCAAATTAAATCTACTCCATAGTGGTATTATTGAATTGTTTACTTCAGGTGATATATTTGTATCCAGGCTTGATATCTTTTTACTTATTATAATATTTTTATAACTTAAAGACTAAAAATTAGCAACACTTGGTCCATTTCTCTTCACTTTTGAAAATAAGTACATAACTCTCTTTTGCCTTATACTGTTCTTTCTTAGAAATAAAATCATTACTATCCCATTGGTGACATTTTTACACATTTAATATATTTTTCTTCTTAAATTAGTTCCATTTATGTAATTACAGTTATAGCTGCATAATATTTAAACTTATGGAGGACAGTTACATTAATAATATTGTTATAATTATTTATGTACAATTTTTAAAGTTATTTCAGGAAGCCTTAAATTTATACTAAGTGCTCACTTTATTGTTCAACTCTAAAACATAAATAAAGACCTAAAGTTCGACATATGAGAAAGCAATCAATGAACAACTAAGGTGCTGCACAAAGAATTGATGCTTCTCATCTCTCTCCCAGCTTGAGCGTGGACTCATTTGGCTTGAACAAAGGGTCATCCTGCTTTGTGGTAGCCCCTGAGTCAAAGCACATATGAGAAAGCAATCAATGAACAGCTAAGGTGCTGCATGAAGAATTGATGCTTCTCATCTCTCTCCCTTTCTGTCTGTCTGTCCCTATCTGTCCCTCTCTCTGTCTGTCTGTTTGTCTCTCTCTCTCTCTCTCTCTCTCTCTCTCTCTCTCTGTCACACACACACACACACACACACACACACACACACACACACACACAAAGGTTAAACTTAATATAATCAAAGAAAAAAGTAAAGAAGGAAAGAAGGGACTGGGACATTGTGGGAAAATTTTAATGAAAAAATTGTCTGGATGGAGACTCCTGAGATTATAACCTCCAAGGTGACATTCCTAGTTTCATCTATTCCCCTTGCCCACTGGTTTTCAGTAGGAGGAAAGGAATTAATAGCATCAGCAAATGGGCAGGAGCTGTAAGGAGTGGAACAGTCCAGAGATAGGGTATTAGCTGTGCAATCTTGAGTGGTCTTTTTTATACAGGCACAGAAGAACACAGTCCTATACCAACTATATTTTATAACTCTTAACCACATATTTGAAAAACCACACCTACTGGTGAATTTATGAATAGGCGGTATTTATTATTAGGCATATTAGACTGATTTAGATACTACTACCTCCCAATGTTGGTTCAGTTGCCATAACCTCAGTTTTTACATATTTTTAATGTTCTGGTTTCCTCCAAACAGAACTAAAACCGTGAACAATTTCATCTCGAATATGAGATTATCCAGATAGATAATGGGGCTACTTTTTTTTTTTTTACCAAATCATGCATAAATATTTTTCTTTTTAGTTTTGGCTGTTCAGACTTAGTTTAATATGAAAATGCACTTTTCAAGGCTTTTAACCAAATAAAAGTAGTAGATAAAATGAGATTGGAAATATCTTGTTATTTATCTGCACTAGCTTGTTTGTTCGTGGAACATTAATAACACTGGAGAACAATTTCTTTTTCATTTTCTGTTGCATGAGGTTTTAGAGCTGTTTCTATATATTTCTGCACCGCTGATTCCAAATCTAAAATCTATTTTTTTTGTGTGCATGCTCTAGTTTTTATGCAATTTTAATTTCTTTCTGTTACAGTTAATGCCATGCATTGGTCTTTAAATTGAAGTTAAAGGGCAACAACTCTTGGATTGAACATAACCACAACGCAATTAATGTTTTAAAAACATCACTTTTACATAATTGTAGTTGTTTTTAAATGTAAAAATTATTATCTGATAAAAAACATCCTCTTATTTTGTTTTAAAATTGAATCATGTCTTCTTCAAGTAGGCATAAATGTAAGAATAGTCCTGACACCTTCTGTTATATATGTGGCTGTTACACACTTCAGCATACAATATTCAATATTTTATTATTTGTGACACGTGCATATATTGCCTATTTTCAAGTTCCCCTTGGTGATCAAGACAAGAATTGAGCTCCTAATATTGTGTGTCATAATTGTGAGGAAATGCTTCGTGACTGGACAAAAGAAAAATGCAAACAAATGCCTTTTGGTTGGGCATGAACCTAAGGACCACAGCAGTGACTGTTATTTCTGTTTGATCCATACAAAGGTCATCAGAAAGAAAAAATGGCATATGATCACATATCCTAATATTCCTTCAGCAATACGACCTATCCCACAATCTGAGACACTCCTGGTTCCAGTTTTCAATGGTTTTATTTCTTCTAATGATGAAGAAAGTGAACATGGTGATCAAGTGTATTTTGATAAGATGCATGAGGAAATGGTTGTAGAATCTGAAGGGTCTTCTTCTGATGCCAAGCAGTCATTAAGCCCTCAGCAGTTTAGCCAACCTGAATTGAATAACTTAGTAAGAGATTTGGGCCTATCAAAGAAAGCAGCTGAGTTATTAGCCTCCAGACTTTAAGAAAACAATGTACTTCAGCAGTCAGCTAAAGTATCCCATTTCAGGAAGTGTGAACAAATTTTTGTGGACTTTTTTACTGAAGACAAAGACTTTGCTTACTGTCATGATATCAGTAGTATTCTCAGCCAGCTAGGTGTTACAACTTACAGTCCAACAGAATGGCAGTTATTTCTTGACAGCTCTAAACGGAGTCTGAAATGTGCTCTCCTACACAACAGTAATGTTTATGCTGCGGCTTCATTTGATTATTCAACTCATCTGCGAGAAGATTATAATGACATAAAAATTATCCTCGACTTTCTGAAGTATGAGGAGCATAACTGGATCATTTGTGTGGATCTTAAAATGGTAAATATCCTTCTTGGACAACAGAGAGGTTTCACAAAGTATCCTTGATTTATGTGTTTGTTGGACGGCCGAGTTCGGGAGAGACACTGGACACAGAAGGAGTGGCTGAAACTTGAAGCTCTGGAAGTAGGGATGCAAAATATTGTGAATGAACCTGTAGTTAATCAAGACAAGATCATTTTTCCTCCACTTCATACCAAACTTGGCTTAATGAAGCAGTTTGTTCAGGCTTTGAATAGAAAAAGTGAATGCTTTCAACATATGATTTCTGCTTTCCTGCTTTGTCTTTCGAGAAGATAAAAGCAAGTGTATTGGATAGACCTCAAATTTGAACCCTCACACATGACGAAGAATTTTCCAGGAAGATGAATAAGGAGGAGAAAGAAACGTGGCAGTCTTTTGTGGCAGTTACAAAGAACTTCCTTGGCAACAAAAAAGCAGAAAACTATAAACTTATGGTTCAAAGGATGTTGTTGGCTTTCCGCGAAATTGGATGTAACATGAGTGTTAAGATTCACTTTCTGAACAGTCACCTTGATAAGTTTCCTGAAAATCTTGGAGCTGTTAGTGATGAGCAGACTGCTGCTGGATCATCAAATGAGATTGTACTCAACAATTCCACAAACACAAGAGCTACAAACACAAATTTTTGCCTGAACAGAATTTAATTAAGTTTTGTGCAAATTTTATAATTAAATAAGTGTTTTAATATGTTCTATTTCGAAATTGTAGACAAATTCTGATGCAATCATATCTTTTAGTGTATTAGTGTATTTACTGCATTATATAAAGTATTATATTTTCACAAAGTTGATGCCCAAGAAGACATTCTGCTTCATTATGTTAAACTAAATGTTGAAAATTTTACAATACTATGAAAACCTAAAATATTGAATTTCAAAAAAAACCTGTAACTTACAGAGAAAAACTAATGTCAGATTTGAGATCAGCATACTTTAATTAGGTAAGAACAAGTGTTTTTCTGGATGCAACAAAAATTTTGTTCCCTAGTGTAATGGAAGAAGAGATTGCACTGATTTTGTAGTTTTCCTTATGACCAGTTTCATTATTAAACTAGCCTGGGTCACCTTGGTGACCATGGTTTCTTCCGACCTTCTTTTTAAAGAAGGTTTTCTTTCCAGCTTATGAATCCCAAGTGCCGTAATGAGGGCCTCTGTAGGTAGCCTATCATACAGTGTTGTTATAAAGCAAAACAGAGCTGCAGAAACGCAACCCAGCAGTAATCCTATTAAGGAAAGCAGCCTATGTCTGAGATAACATTAAAAAAAACAGCTTCAGTGTGATGGGAGAACACTGTGGCTCATCCATGGGATATTGAACAAGAAACTCTCTTAACCTCGTCAGCAGGTAGCTGACTGTGGATTCTAATTTTCATTTGCTTATCATGCTACTGTTCAATGGCAAGCAGTGACTCTTGCTGGCTTTGTTGCTATCACCTCATCTGGGGCTCTTCTAACAAGGACCAGTAATGAAAGTTGTAGTTAGTGACTGTGAAGAAATTTCACCTCCCTCCCCTAGCTCTGTAGGTCTGGAGATCTGAATAAAATGTATCTTTTTTTTTTGGAAATGACTTTCTCCATTAACGTCTGTAACTCTAGATTTCTAGATTCTTCAATCTTAAATACATAAGCATAGTTTTCTTTAACTTTTTAACTTGTACATTTTGTCTCAAGATTCTATTACGATTACATGATATAAATCTTCATATGCTGGCCCTCACCCAACAACATCTAAAGCAGTGGAGATGTTGCCCACATTTTGGCCATCCTCAGATTCTCATCTTCGTGCTTAAGACACTTCCCCAAATGGTCAATAGGCCTGATATTGTCAAATCCTGCACAAAGAACACTGTCATCCAAAGTAGTCCATTAAAAAGCCCACATTATTGGAGTAATAATAAAGCTTTATGCGATGGGCATGGGTATACAATGAGACACAGAAAGAATATAAAGTTTCTTCCTTAGTTAGAAACACTTTAGTGCCTGCTCCTGGTTCCTGGAAGCACGCTGTGGATATGTTTGCAGTATAGAAAACAAGAGCCAGGACCCCATTAGAGATAACAGTGTGTGACCTCCTGACTTAGTGGTTGAGAAAACCACATCCCAGAGCAAATGTTCCATTTTCTAGCCAAGGTCACCGGGAAACTTTGTATCAACATAAGGATGAGCCCGAAGTTCTTTCCACTTCATTTTACTGTTACAAAGGAGAAGTCATTAACATCAGCATAAGAAGTAATTTGGGCACATCTTCCTTCGAAAACAACCTCTGTTATAATATAAAAGATGATCCAAGTCCAGGAATGTGACATTATAGTGTGAACTGAACGATGGGTCTCCCAAACGAAGTGAGCAGAGCTCTGAACTCATTCTGCCTTTTGAGAGACACCCATCAGTCATTTAAGATTCCCAAACATACCTTAGTAAATTTCTAGAATAACTTAGATTGCATGGACTGAAAGTTTAACCAATGGTTATTTCTGAAAGTGATGCAAACAACAAGGGGTTTATTGATTCACAAAACATGTAGACCAGAGGAAGGGAAGATCTAAGATAAATTTATCAGTTTCACAATGTAGAGATTCTCATTCTCCACAATTCTATTGACTTTGCTTGTTCAGTACCACTATGTTTCCTGGCATTATGTACAGCCAAAGGCAGGGGAAAAAGTGACTAATGTCTGTCTTTGTCCCCTTTTTAGAGTCGAGGGAAACTTTTCCAGTCACTCTCCCTAGTAGATTTCCCCTTATGGCTCATTAGTCAGAATTACATCACATGTCCTTGTCTAAACCAATCACTGTCAAGAAAATGAAAGTACCACAATTGACTTAGTGTAACCAACCTTCGTTTCCCCTGAAGCAAAAAGCCTCCAAGTATCTGGAAAAAATCAGAATTCTGTTGGAGAAAAAGAATTAGGAAATATTTGAGGGAGGATGATGATCAAGTCACATAATTTGTGTATATTTCTTAATTACTAAGCATGTATTTCTGTTAGGAGATATTTAAGATGTAAGACATTATCAGAACCCAAGATGCATGTCTCTGGCACATTACCACTACTTGCCACAAGTCTAGAAACATCCTTTGCATGCAATAACATGGCACCTGGGAACATGTACTGCTGTGTCCATTATGACTGATCACCATACTTGGAGGAATCATTATTCTACTCACAGAAATAAGAAACTCAGCAAATGTTAGAGAACAAGGCTTTTAACTTAGGCAATAATGGAAGTTTTCATTCACTTTCCCACTCCTGTCCCCTGAATAATCTCATTGACTCTCCCAGAAATTGCACTTGATGAGGGATATAAACTCTTTAACAGTCAGACTCCATAGCAGCCTAGAATTTAGACCAGACCTTAATGTAGCAGAATGGTATTTTAAAGTCTGCAAGTGGGATGGGCAGGAGTAAGAACAGGCATCTGGTCTTTAGAGCACGCTGAATAGACTCATTTGGCTCTAGAAGAGGGTTCCTAACATAGGTCAGAACCTAACCTGAAGCAGAGCAAGCCTGGGATGAGGAACTTGGTCAATTATGTGCAATTGAAAGAATGTCACTGCTTTTCAGCTTTCTTTATGTTAAAATCTGGCTTTTTACATTGCTATTTCTAAAGCACTCTCATTATGTTGCTAGGGACCTGAAAGTGGACATATTAGCTTCAACAAACTTTGGAAACAATGCTGGTCTTGAGAATTTGTTCAGGGTGAGCAATCATTTATCCTCCTTCCAGTTATGCTTCAAAAGATTGGAAAAGTTGGGTTGAGTTTAGTTTCTGAAGGTTTCCTTAATATCAGGCTAGAATTTCTGGATTTTATACCAATGAACTAAGGAAATCAGAGGAAGTGTTTAAAGGGAGTAGTGAGAGAAGGAAATCAGGGTTTTAGATTTGGACTACGTCTGTGAGATGGGAGAATGAAACTGGCAGGGACTAAAGGCAGGGAATCAGTGAGTGAAATACTACACAATTCAAAAGACAGTGATAAAATCCCAAACCAAGGGGATGACTCAGGCTGAAGAAACCATTAACAGAAGAGTAAGAAGAGGAATTAGTGGAGGACTGTACATGGAAAGCGAGGTGACAGTAGGAAGTAGGACAAGTCGATCTAGTGCCTAAGGCTGAGTGACAGAAACAATGATAGAAATGGAGATTTTTATTTTTTAAGGAGAATCAATGGTTTTGTTTTTTGTAACCTTAATACATCCTTGAAGGAAAAGACAGCATTTTTCTCTTCTCCCCATCTTAGTTAACACTAGAAAACCTAACACAATACCTGGGATAGAGTAGATGTTCATTAATATTACAGAATAGATGGAAGGCTTAGTCATCAATAAATTGCTGTTAGTATATCTCTGAGCCTGACCGGGCAGTGGCGCAGTGGATAGGGCGTAGGACTGGGATGTGGAGGACCCACGTTCAAGACCCCGAGGTCATCAGCTTGAGTGTGGGCTCATCTGGTTTGAGCAAGGCTCACAAGCTTGAGCCCAAGGTCTCTGGCTTGAGCAAGGGGTCACTCGGTCTGCCATAGCCCCCTGGTCAAGGCACATATGAGAAAGCAATCAATGAACAACTAAGGTGCCGCAACAAAGAATTGATGCTTCTCATCTCTCTCCCTTCCTGTCTGTCTGTCCCTGTCCGTCCCTTTCTCTGTCTCTTCACAAATATATATATATATATATATATATATATATATATATATATATATATATATATATATAATTTACTATAATATTTCAATAGTAACTTAATAGTGAAACTTAATTTTATAAACCAGTTTTCAAATAAACTATTTTTTAAAAAGATACCTTTACTTGTAACATAGAGCAGTGATTTTCAACACTTTTCATCTCATGGCACACTTAAACTAATTACTAAAATCCTGCAGCATGCCCATATATATATATATATATATATATATATATATATATATATATATAATCAATCTGACAAATAAAATACTTATAATTATGACTTATTCACACTAGACACCTATTGTTGTGTTGACTATTGCCACTTTTTCATTTGACAATCCAAGGAAAAAGAGGTCAGTGTCCCTAACTAGATAGTCAGGCAGTGCATGTTTTAAAAGTTCTTGCAGCATGGCAGTTGACAATTGCTGACATAGAAAATTCTCTATTGCCTTAATCCTTAAAATATTTGGTTAGTGTCATTTAGTGCACACAGGATACCATACCCCGGTGAGGTTGGCCTATATATTTTAATCTTCCAAAGTCAACATTGCTTTAAAGACCCCACATGATCCAGCCCTGCTTAACTCTCCAGCCTCATCTCTGCTATTGTATTCCACTCCAAATTCCCTCTGTCTAGGCACAGTGGATATGCTCATTGCCATGCTCTTTCCTTTGGGTCCTTTGCCTGAAAATATTTATCCTATTGCTGTACCTGTTCCAGTCCTGGTCTTTTTTTTTTTTTTTTTGTATTTTTTGTATTTTTCTGAAGTGAGAAACAGGGAGGCAGAGAGACAGACTCCCACATGTGCCCAACCAGAATCCACCCAGCATGCCCACCAGGGGGTGGTGCTCTGCCCATCTGGGCCATTGCTCTGTTGCAACTGGAGCCATTCTAGTGCCTGAGGTAGAGGCATGGAGCCATTCTCAGCACCTGGGCCAACTTTGCTCCAATAGAGCCTTGGCTGTGGGAGGGGAAGAGAGAGATAGAAAGAAAGGAAAGGGGGAAGGGTGGAGAAGCAAATGGATGCTTCTCCTATGTGCCCTGGCCAGGACTTCCACATACCAGGCCGACGTTCTACCACTGAGCCAACCGACCAGGGTAGTCTTGGTCATTTTTAAGATTTGACCTCCAGAACTCAAAGCACTCAGTCTGGGTTAAGGGCCTTTGTCTATTGCATGACATACTAGCCCTTCTTCACATAGCACATATCACTCTATTTGATTGACTTTTTCTTTGTCTACATTCCTTTCTTGTTAACCATACTTTTATAAACCCATAGTACCTAGCCTTAGCTGTTGCTTAATAAACATTGTTAAGTTAGCTTATGCATTAATTAATGAAGAAAAATAATTTCAAGTGTCCTGGTTGGCAAATTTATGTTTGTTAAAAAACTATAATACTTTTAGAGGACCACATAAGCCTCATGGTCTGTTAGTAAATAAATATATTGTCTATAGGTTAGAACACAATAAAAGTACTATAGTAAATGGTATTTCATCTAGTTTATACTTCAGCATTTCCTTACCAGGAACAAAAGAAAAAGATAATAGCTCTTAGAAAAAGAATAGTTAAAATATCTTCATCAAAAATAAGTTTGTGTGCCTGACCAGGCAGTGGCGCAGTGGATAGAGCGTTGGTCTGGGATGCGGAAGACCCAGGTTCAAGACCCCTAGCTCGCCAGCTTCAGTGCGGGCCCATCTGGCTTGAGCAAAAGCTCGCCAGCTTGGACCCAAGGTCGCTGGCCCCAGCAAGTGGTGGCTCAGTCTGCTAAGGGCCCGCAGTCAAGGCACATGTGAGAAAGCAATCAATGAACAACTATGGTGTTGCAATGGCAACAAAAAACTAATGATTGATGCTTCTCACCTCTCTCCGCTCCTGTCTGTCTGTCCCTATCTATCCCTCTCTCTGACTCTCTCTCTCTCTGTCCCTGTAAAAAAAAAATAATAATAATAATAAAATAAGTTTGTGTGACAAAAGTAAGACTGAAAGAATTTCACATATGGATTTAATAAAACAATGACAGAGGAAGGATAGTTGTCTTTGTGTAGACAAGGAGAAGAAGAAATTTGTGAAAATTTTGACTAGACATACTCATTATGTATGCTTATACTTCTTTTTAAAAGGTTATGTTCTTGTCTCTCCTTCTCCTGGTGCCACCTGATCACATACGATAATGAACACCATGTAAAAATGAACTTGAAATCTCCCACCTTATCAAAGTTTTGTAATCAAGCCAGTCAAATGCTTCCTAAATATCTAACATGTAGGAAATACAGTCCTTTTTCTCAAGGAAATCAGACAGGAAGATAATACTAATACCGGTAGGAATAATCATGAATTCTGAAGATAAACCTAATTAGTGCTGTTTAGAGTATACTATATACATGCATGACAACTCTAAATTAATAAATGATAAAAGAGTCAGGCAAGCCATCTGTGCATAAGATCATTCAGTCCTCCAGAAAGTTGCATGGATTGCATATTTAACCACTTTGACCACTAGCAATTTTAGTTGACATTTGGGTAGAGGGTACACAATCATACTTTGCTTTGTTGATATTACTGTTTATATTTTCAAATAATTATTCTTGGTACAATTCTACCATAGCAAGTATGGTGGCTCAGACCTACATAGTCAAAGGTGGTGACCATAGTTCTACCCTATTCGGTAGGTTAAATTCACCTATTGCTCAAATTGTTTTAATTTACTTAAAACCACTATATACTGGAAATATAAATGTAATGAATTATAACATTTAGCTTAATTATTTTAGATCATTTTTATTTACAGAAATACTAACATAGATTTCAATAATAAATCAGGAACAATTTCCTTTGTTTATTAGATTATATTTGTTTGCTTATTAAACTGGAATATTCAAAATTAAATAAATGTTACAAATGATCTATGTGTAAATAATATTATATTATTATATAATATTAATATATAATATTATAATATTATATTAAAAATAAAATTCAAAATTGTTTTCAAATTGATTATTAGGTAAAGGACCTAAATAACTCCACTTATCCTTAAGGTTAAACTTGTGTTTCTTTGAAAGAGCCCTCTATGGTCCCGATCTGGATTAGTTTTTTTTATTTTTTCCTGTGCTTCTATGGTACTTAGTGCATATATATTGTTATTTTAAACTTCTGGCTTTTAAGTTTGAAAAGTAACACCTGTTCTTTTGAAGCAAATGAATCTTTACAGAATTATGTAAGGAAAGAGCTGGCAACCTTCTGCTTCCCTCAGATATCCTGAGTTAAAATAATAAGTTTGTAGGTTTTCTTCCCCACTTTTCTCTGTTTCACATATATTTTTACCAATGCTGTTACCACGCTGATTTATAATTATCTGGTTTGGCCTGTCTCTTGAACTCTTTCAATCATTCTCAATTTTTGCTGCATGTTAGAATTGCCTAGGGCAGTTTTTATTTTTCTAAGATTTTATTTATTGATTTTAGAGAGAATAGAGAGAAAAAAAGAGAAGGGAGTGTATTTGAGAAGCATCAACTCATAGTAGTTGCTTTTCATATGTACTTTGGGCAAGCTGGGGGCTGTGAACATGTAACCTCAGAATTCCAGGTTGATGCTTTCTCCACTGCACCACTACGGATCAGGCAACCTAACGCAATTTTTAAGAAATTCAAATATATTAGCATTCCCTTCCCCAAATCTGAATTTATTGGTCTGATTCACTGAGGTGAAAACTAAGTGTGTCTTTTTTAAACCACTCAAGGATTAATGACATCTGTTTTATCTGGGTAGCTGCCATCCCTTCTTCTTCCCAATCTAGAAGTTTCATAAGAAAATGGTTGTTGAATAAATTGATTAATTTGTTTTTAAAGGGACAAAATTGCCTTGATTGGCTGGAATGGAAAAAGCCTAAGTCTCATGTTTCTAGTTTGCACACAGAAATGCCTCACCTTGTGGGGAAGAATATACATCACATAAAAAAAAAAAATTGATACCAACGTATATTTCCAAAGAAATAAATTACATTTTCTATAGTTTTATAGAAAGTTAGAATATATTTTGGATAGAGGAACAGTTAGCACTAAAAAGTTTAAATCCTAAATGTTAGCAAACGTTTCAAATATAATTAAATTTTATAGTAACCCTTCTACTTCATCTACCATCAGAAAAGTACTAGCCACTATATATTTTTATTTTTATTTATTAATTTTAGCGAGAGAGGAATGGAGAGAGAGAGACAGACAGAAACATTGATCTGTTCCTGTATGTGCCCTGATATGGGATTGAACCTGTAATCTCTCCACTTAGAGACAGTGCTGTCACCCACAAGCTATCTGGCCAGGGCACAGCCAGTATTTGTAAAAATTAAAATTACGCAGTGATAGTTACTTCTCCAGGGGAATAGGTGGGTTGGTAATAAGCCACGCCTGCCAGTAGCTTTATTGTTCTTGCAATCACAGTGCAAATCCAGAGCCCAGAACCAACCACTCCCTGGCAAGTTGACCATGTGGGGACCAAGACCACGGCTCTAGTTCTGGTTCAAACTTAAGCACAGAGAGTCTCTACAAATCCAGTTACTGACTGACATAAGAATTTATTTTTTAAATAACTGAAAGCAGTGGAATCTTTCTTGGGCACTCACTCCATTATTTTTAGCTCTTTCATCCAAAGGAATTTATTGTGTGCTTTGTTGCTCATTCTCCACTGCTGCTTCTTGATTATTTGTTGAAGTGTATCTGTCCTGTTGAGGGCAGCTGTTGACATTGTTTATGCCATGTCTGTCCTTTAGTTTTTGTCCTAATACAAAAAGCCTGTTCTTTCTCCTGTGCCCTCCTCCTCTCTCCACCCCACTGAGTTTCAGATTGTTTTTAAAGGGTGATCTGGCAACCCTCATGGGCACTGGTATTAAAAAGTGCACTTTTCCCATTTATTTGTGAGATGTTTTTAAAAGAAGATTATTTAAATGGTTACAATTGTATTTCAAAAAAAGAAACGGTATCTGTGTAAAAGGATAAAGGGATAGTCAGATCAAGTATAGGTTATATTAATCTCAAGTAGGAAACTGGGGAATATTTTAACAACTTGGATGAGTAGAAAAATAAGGAGTTCAAACTGCTGGAGTTTTTTGAGTTCCCACCTGGTACCCTTAAATGTATTAAATCAAGGATTTTTTCTCATCGTGGAAAGTTAAGTAGCAGGTGTGGTACTTAATGAACTGCAGCGACTTGGGCTTACTGGTGTGGCAAATAGATTGTGATATTCATTTCCAATTAAAGTTCTTTTGCAGAGATCAATGAAGCACATTTTCACAAATTGAATCACACTAAACTAATAAACAAAATATTCCCATCCCCATTGATGGCAAATTATTATTTCCTTAACATTTAAAAACCCATCACAATTATAAGACGCAAGTGCTAGGAAAGATCAAATATTTATTTACCCACGGCTTTGTGTTTCACCCTGATTTTATAGGAAAGGTAAGGAACACTGCTGTTTTTAAGGAAGCTGTGTACGAATAATTTTCCACACCTGAATTTACTATGGTCTTTGATCCATGAGCATTTTGTTGTTACTGTTTACTAAATAACATGCTTGTCCTAATGATTAAAAGGTCTAATCTTTGGTAAATTAGAAAAGAATCTGTTATAGAGTAACCTTTAATTAATGAATGCACAGTATACATTTCCATTAGAAACAATGGGGTTTGTGCAGAAAGGAAAATAGCTTAGGACTTTGCCTGTAGAATCACTGAGTTGCTTCAGAAATATTAAAATGTTAATTTAGCAATCTTAAATGTCACTAGTTTGTTCAAAGGACACAAATGTTATGATATTCATTTTCAAGGACATTCTTACCTCTCACCTCCCTTAATACCTCTCTCAAAGTATACTTATGAGGAAATGTTATACATTTGTATAGTTTTCATTTTAAAGTTTTTAAAATGCCTCGATGTTAACGCAGGATAGGTGAAATGGAGCAGCTTAAGAAACGAAGGGTGAGAATGGAACATACACTTTCATTTTTACACAGCCAAATGGGGTACTTGGTGGGTAGGCCCATGCAAGGTTTCCCCTCTGAGAAAATTCTAGAACTTAATTTTCCACACCATGGTCTAGTAGTTCTCAAGATGTTTCCAGTAGCTCATGGTATAAGCTGAGTTTCGTGAGCATTACTGGCACAAAGAAGGGCTTATCAGATAATCCTCTCAAGCTGAGTGGCATCAAAGTACTTTGCCAAGCCTTCTCCACGTGGTCTCTCCAAAGAGGCACAGCCTAAAAAAAAAAAAATTAAGGCAAATGTCAAGAAAAAATGTAAAGAAAAATTTTTCTTTGATATTCCATTCTACTCCCTCCTTTTTTCTCTTCTACTAATTCCACCCTCCTCTCCAGGGAATCATTTTCTAGCCACTCTACTTTTAGATGTTATGGGTCAGTAATTTAAAAAGGAAAAAGCACTGTGGGTGTTTGTCAAACCCCTTTTATAAAGATCAGACACCCCCATACACATGAGCAGGCATGCTGCACGTGACCATCTTCTGTCATCGTCACTTCATAAACAAATGAAGAAATAGTAGGAAACTCTTCCCAGCAGAATAAAAGCCATGTCTTTAAATTGAGTAAGTCCATCTTCATGACACTCACAAAATAAAAATGGGTCAGTTCTTTTGTCCCACACTGGTGACCCTTGCCATAATGAACATAAGCCTGCAGTCCACCTTTTGAGAACTGTTATATCAACTACCTTGTTTCAACATGTTGTTGGAAAGGATATAATTAACTTTTTGAAATGTAATATACCTTCTAATGGCTAAGAGTCTTGGGAAGACACACTTGGCTGGTTTGGTCGGTCTGGTTGGAGCCTGAGGTTCTGAGTCTAACAAGCCCCCTGGTGATACTGCTTGTGTTGATCTTTGGACCACATTTTGAATACTAAGGAACAAATATATTTTCTCCCAAAGTGTACATTGTCAGTCTTTAAGGCGTTATATTCTCGAGTTCTTTTAAGATAAGAGAAAAGAGTGTATTATAATGAAAATCCTTAAAAACTCAAAGAAATGAATCTGTAATGATGATGTTATCAGGGCATCATTTTGAAGAAATGTTAACTTTAATCAAATATAATTCATTTACAATTTTTTTTCCTTCTGTCAAATCATGCCACTTTAATTATCCTTACTGTTATTTTACTTGAGAAACATCCTCATCTACATGTATTTTTGATTGATGCTTTCTTCAGTTATTCCCAGGAAATCCCTATTATTGATCATATTCTTTTGACATGTATTCAAGCTGCAAATGAGTATCATTGGTGTGACATCCAATTCATTTTCTCATATTAAAATACTGAGGCAAAAAAGCAAAAAGAGAAATGAGATGTTAATTTTAAAATGATAATGCTAACTTGCAGTTTTACACTGCTTTGATTTCCAAAGTTCTGCAGCAATTAAAATGCCCCCCGTGTGCCCATTTCTCCAAAAGTTGTCCAGCATCCAAACCTAATGCCTGGCAAAGAGTAGGTATAGTGGATTGGATTGTGTCCCCCTAAAAGATGTTACCTCCTGGAACCTGTGAATGTAACTTTATTGGAAAAAGGGATCTTTGCATGTGTAATTAAGTTAGGGATTTTGAGATGAGATCATCCTGGGTTACATAAGCGGAACCTAAATCCAATAACAAGCATTCTTAGAAGAGTAAGAGGAGCCAACACAGACATAGATAAGAGGAAACAGGAAAACAGAGTCAGAGATTAGGATAATAAAGCCAGCCACAAACCATGAGTGTCTACAGTCAGCAGCAATGCAAGACTTCAGGACTAGAATGTCCCGCAGAGTCTCTGGAGGAAGAACAACTCTGCTGACAGCTGCTCTCATACTTCAGGCCTTTCGAACTGTTAGAGAATCCATTTCTGTTATTTCAAGTCACTAAGTTTGTGGTAGTTTGTTAGAGCCGCCACAGGTAACCAATACAGTAACCAAAAAGTTAAACGCGTGGAATGCCTGAATAACTGAAGGACAGATATTCGAAATTTAATCTTTAAGGAAAGAGAAGTCCAGAGTGGTGAAGTGATTTACCTAAGTATCTTCAGCCCAGCCTGGTAGAAGTGAATGCCAATACCAACCACTTCACTTCGTTTACTAAGACTTAAAACATTTGAATAGTCAAACTGTTACAAGCTATCTGTAGAAGACAAAGTATTAGGTAAAAGTATTGAATATGGTGCAGCAATAACTTTATGAACATCATCCTCTGGAATAAGATTAAGCATTTTTAGAAGTATTTTTGTGACATCTAGTTTTTAAAAGTTTAAGAACTATAAAATGGTCATATTAGAATCAAATAGACCATGCTTGTGAGATATCATTGCTCTGGGTCAATCCAACGAAACAATGAGTTACTCCAGTTACCTGTGAAAAGAGGACATATTTAAGAATAAAAGATAAACACTGCTTGTGCTGAAGGACAAAGGTTTGAATTGTGGTTCTACCATCTAGAGAGAGTGAGACTTTGACCAACTTACTTAATCTCTCTGTGCCTTAGTTTTTCAGGGGTAAAATATTGTATTTCCTTTAAGAAATGTGAGGGTTAAATGAGATCATACTTTAAGGTCCAGACCACAGACTCTGGCACACTATAGTGATTCCAGTCTGGTGTCTGGCACACAGTAAGAGCTCAATGAGTTTTGGTTGACTATATTTACTCAACTCTGCATTTGGACTAAAATAGTAAGATACATTAACTGTCTAAATTGTTCAAATAGCTCCATTGTCATCGAATACTTTTTAAAGTGCAGTTCAAACTATGAACTTAGCTATATTGTCTTATAAAGAACAGATTCTAGATATCAATGAAAGTATTTTTTCTTTATTCTCATGGCTCATGAGACTTTCAACGATCTGCTATTAGGTGAGCTTGCATTTCTTTGAGAGTAAGATGCTAAGATATGGTACAGACTCTTTATTTCCCCAAATGTTCATTACTCTGAAATTGATTTCTCCTTCCTGATTGAAAGTCTGGAATTTGTTGGCCTGCAGGGAACTTTGCAAAAGGCCCATCTGGTTAATCAGTCACTTGTCTGATTGATACTAGAACATCAGCAGGGTGGGTTATAGATCATGGAAGGAAGGATCTGACAGTCAGTTAATTCAGTGTCATCTGTTTGTATGTTCCTGGAGACTCTATATTAAGAGCAGACTTATAAATAAAAGATAAAGGGAAGCTATTTGTCTAGATTAAATTAGGTTTTGTTCTAAATTCATGCTGTACAGTAGTCCATGAACATGAGGTAATTGATAATATATAGAGAATCCTTAAGAAAATTTGGGTTGAGGATATTACGTTAGATCCCAATATACTTTAAAAATCCCAAACTCTCACAGTTCTCTTACAGGAACTTATGTAAAACTAAAAATTACACATTTGGGCAGTTCAATTGAACATATGCTCTTAAATATAATATCTCAAGTTACATATTGAAATATATTTTATAAAACTCAGATGCTCAAAATTCATGTGCTGTGTCTATATTTGTCGGAATTTTCAATTTCTCTTTTGATAGTGTCATAATTGTTCAATTCTGCTTTTGGTTGGTATTGTCTTCTATAGCTTTTCTTCACTTTATGAAAGCTTCAATCCATGTAATCATGAATGCAACAATAGTGCATGTTAACATTCATTGACTGCTTACTAAGTTCCAAGCACTTCTGAGGTGAAAGCACTTTATATGTCTTTTCCTATGTACTGTGTCTGTGTGTATTAAACTTGAAGTGACTGTTCAGGAAAGTAGCCTTAATTCTTCATTATATAGATATGAAAACTGAGGCACAGAGAAGTTAAATGACTTGCCCAACTGAGAATATAAAGATGGTTAGAATGTGTCCTAGTCGCATCACATCTCTATGACCAAAAGAACAATAGCAGTTCTGTGATGCAGAAACAAAGGTTTCTCATTCCATACTGTGAAAGGCAGGGCTGCTCCCAGAACAAAGCTACCTTTGAAGCAGAGGATCGCTCCATCTCAAGGCAACCCTGTAGGGTGCAAAGTATGACACCACCACGGGGCCAGCAAAGCAGAAAATGCAGTATTAAAAACTCTGAAATTATTTCCAGCCCTTTGGTGTCAATCCTTAAAAGAATCATTATTATATTTTATGTACATTTCTAACTTGTCTTCATTAGCTTCTCTTTATTTTTAGCAAATCTGTTTAACCTTCAATATTCATTTATTCTGCTTGATTAAATCAAACAACTGCATGCATAAGATAAAAACAAATAGTATTTTCTCTGCTACAAAAGCAGCAACCCAAAGGGTAAAAAAAAAAAGTGAATTGACGTTACTGGCTGCTTGTACAGGGTGGGGCAAATATAGGTTGTTCACATAGAAAATAATACTATAATTAATAAGATAAGAATGAACTCTGTTTCATATACTCACAACTGCAAACCTACTACTGTCCTGCTCTGTATATATTACTCTATAGAATTGCTAAATCTTAGATTTGGATGGTGAGGGAGACATAAAAAAGTTCCTGAAATAAACAGTGAAATATTTGACCTGCAGTGCATGGAAGTTTTAAAACAAAATAACTACTTAGAAAAGGATTGAAAAGGAAGTTTCAGACTGTGGCATTTTTGTCTTGTTAGTTCCTGTGAAAGCCCTCCCTTTAGGTCGGGTTTCCTTCCAAGTACTATCCCTAGAGTGTATAAATCAATGTTACACTGCCCTGTAATGGTATCCTAACCTGGTGAAATATCACAGGACTATAAAAGACCGCTTTTAGCGAGGTCCCAACTTGACACCTACACCATCAACGAGATGTCAACTTGAAAGCCCAGGTATGCTGGGGTCATCAGAGAGAAAAAGAAGAGAAGATAGATTTTAAAAAGAGCAGAAAGTAGACAATTTAAATCAAAAAGTGTACGGGACAAACACAACTAGGCCTTTTAGCTCTGTGGGAATAGAATTGGGGATAAATTAGGAAAGTGGCAATGCAATGAGAGAACGAGAGAGCACTGCCTTGTATCAGGCTCCCCAAGAAATATCCTTAGATGAAAGTTTATTGGAAAGGACCCTGGGGAACACCTATAAGAAAACAGGAGAAACAGGGGTAGAAGCTGCAGTGTGTTGGCAAAAGACACTTCAGTCATTCCTACAAAAAGCTCTGAAGCTGAGATGGCCCTTCTTAGTTGTCCCGAATCAAAGCAAGGGGCCTTTGACCTTCAATCACTCATTTTGTGCTGACCAGCCTTAGGAAGGGGGCAAAGTCTTGGACAAGACAGCTTCTCCTGGCTAAGATTCTGTGCTGGGAGCTAGACCCAGTGGTGGGTCATTAAGGAGCAAACACTCTCAAGAATTGGGGGAATGAGTGTGTTGACCCTGAATAGAGAATGGAAATAGGTATCATAGCACCCACTAGAGCTCAGCTCTGTGCTGTTCACATCTGCTTTCTTTGTACATTTAGTGTATGCCCTCTGAGAACAGAACTTGATTTCTGTTGATCTCTCTCATGGAACAACTTACAAAAGGAAGCTTCTTTAGAATACAGGACAACCTCCACCAGTGTGGTTGCTCCTGAGGCTGCAGCTGATGCTCACCGCTTCTCTCATTTAGCACCATTCTGTATTTCCACCAGCCTTGGTTAACATCTCTGTAGGTGTGGTAGGGTGATCCAGACCCTCTCTAACAGGTCCAAGCACCTAGTCAGCATGCCCTTCTCGGTGGCAGTAGCTTTGCTTTACCATTTTTAGTCAAAATTGATAAGGAGAAAATTATGGAATACAAAAATAAATCACCTTAGTCCCAAAGATAATCTTTGTTAATCTCCTTAAATAACAGAGCCCTGCCTTTTATTTACTTCAGCTGGAATGGTGATTCCTCTAATTATCTCCAGCGCTCTAGGCACAGGAGTATACAGTGACCATTAGCAGCCATCGCTTACAGTTTAATGGAACACTGACTGTGCCCCCTAATTGAAAGGTTTTCCTGTGGGAACTACACTGACATTGCTTAAAGCTTCAGGGATAGAAAGCAAAAATTCCCCAGTGGTTCTCTGGGAGTAAACTCCCCCCCAACACACATTCATGCAGCGAATCTTCTCCAAGATGGCCTCTCAGCTGCAATTTCAAAAGGTCATTCCATAATTCTTAGGCTGAAAAATTTGGCATGGTGGACTATTGGATAGGACGTATGGATCCTGTTACCCTTTGTCCATTTTCACACCTCTTTTTCTGTGCAGAAGATCCCTGGGTCGGAGATTATTTTTTGTGTTCTATACATTATCATTTGAACACATACTCTGTAAACCCTCCAATAGTGGAGTTAGTAGTCAAAGCCTTGTGGGCAGAAAAGCAAACCCTTCCCTGGAAAATATATCTGTTCTAAACAAGGAGAAAGGCTCTATTTCCAGAGTACAAGGGATCTAAGGAAAACATTTGTCACAATGGAACTTTGTGGAATTCTTTAAAGGATTTTGCTGTATTAATGACTTAACATTGGTTTCTTTCAGGGACAGGTTGAACATTCAGAAAGAAAGTAGCTAGATCAGCATTTGGAAATGGAATCTCAAGATGCCTGGTTCACACATGGCTCCATCCCTGATGCCATGGCTACTGGGGTGCTTGGTGACAGATACTAGCTGGCAATATCTAATGGCCAAGTCAATCTGTTTTGTTTCTTTATGCTTCTTTGATGGTAGATGTGCTCTTGGGTGCATTGCCCTGTAATTTAATGATGTTTTCTGCTTACCTTTTGTAGGTCTATCTGTAGTCTTATCTTCTCCATTCTCCTTGTCTTTAATCCCCAGTCTTTCTCCTTCCAGCCATCTGAACAACCAAATAAACTATTTGCCACTGCCAGAGTCTTTGTGTATTCTCACCTGAACTACTTCCCTTTCTACATGAAATGGATAATCAGGTACACTGTCTTAATCTCGGCTGCTTGGGAGTATTCCCCACACCACTGGTTTTCAGGACCATTTCTGTGTGGGACTGAATCAGCAGCCTGTTTTTGGCTTACACCCAGGCACTGACTGATTAATTTTTGCTTTTTTCCTATTTCTATTGCACACTCATAAGGGACCCCCATGTGCTCATAAGCGTAAGCTGAAGAAGAGGTGCTGGTATGATGGTGGGTGACAGCACAGTGGTCTAGGCCACTCATGCAGCTTACTTGTGTCTTCTGATCCCACTGATCACTAATTCAAGATGCATCACTTCCATCATATTACATTCTGCTGACCTTATGATCTAGTGGTTATGACAGAATCCAGCTTGTGATGGGCACTTTGGGCCACCTGGTAATTTGATTCCCCAGTCAGTGGTCTGTTTCTACCAGGAACACAAGCATGTCAGCAGTTGTATTTTTTGTTTTGTTTTTTGAGTTATATAAAGTTTTTTGAGCAGATGGCATGATGTTGCTTCAGAAACCTACCTGTCTATGTGGTGATTCTCTCATGCAAGCTTGCCCTAAGTCTAAAAAAGACTTATTTTCCAACACAGATACTTGTTATTATAGGGTCTTTCAGACTGTATGGACCTACTACAAAGCTCTATTTTTGCTCTGGAACTCACAGCAAGCTGTCAGCTTTTCATGCCATTCAGTCAATTGGTTGAAGTAGTTTATCAGCATAGAATACACTGCATCGTGAGCCCACAGTGATTGACCAGGCATTACATTTTCCTCTTTGTGGTGGAAATTATAAGATGCAATATACTGTTCTTTTGGCAGGGAAGGAATGCCTTGCCATACCCAGACATAAATGGATCTTTACAAAGTTTACTAATGTGGCCAACTCCTTAATATTTATAGAATTTATCTCCCATTCTCTGGAATGGTTGTGTTTTACCAAGGTCTCTAACATTCTTGCCATTTGTTTCTCAGTTAGAAAAACTACATGAGTCATAGGTAAACCAAGTATGTCCAAGTAGTGCTGATCCCTTCTGACTATAAGCATGGATAGAAGAGTTTTTCTAGCCTTGGGACTAGACCATAAGACTATACTTCCATCCAATCTACTTCTGATACTCCTCCCTGATGAGGATAGGAGAAAACAAAGTGCTTGCAAGCGAGTTACAGTGAGCTGTGTTCCTTTGCTTTACTAGAATACATCTTATGTCATGATGCATTAGGACAAATACTTATTTGCATTTGCAGTAGTCCACTGTAATTCATCAAGATCTGTCTGGTTTCTATAGGGATAAGACAGGTTAATTAAATGGGGATATTATGAGGACTATCTCATTTCATCCTTTTAAATCTTTAAGAGTTTTAAATCTTTAAGAGTGGCACTAATCCCTACAAATTCTTCCCATTGTGATAGCTCTTACTCCAAAGGCCAGGGAAGGGAACCAGTGTGGGATTTTGTGAATTACCATGTAAGTACATTCTAATTATACATTCAGTGACCAGAAAAATGACTACCCATCGCGTTTGTGAACAAACTGTAACCTATAAATGGGTTAGGATTCACTTAATAACCTACCTATATCTGCTCACGTCCTCCAAAAACTCTAATAACGGAGTCGTGATGTGATGCTGTAGTTTGTAGGTGTCAATGTCAACAGTCCTCACATTGTCTAGATATTTTCCTTTCTAATGTCATCTGAGGAAATGGCCATAGATCTCTTTGAAGAAGGACCAAATGATGATTAACATATACCCTTTCCATAATGTTGCAAAATCTTTTTTCAATCTGATTTTTTTTTTTTTTTTGTCTAGTCAGTAGGTTCTAAATCTGAGCATTGACTCAGGTTTCATACCTCACATCAACTGATTTGACTTTTTATTGACACACCTGAGTTCAGCCGCTTGGTCATGCATACATAATTTCTTTAAGTTATATAGATTAATCAATACTGTTGCTGGTGCCTGTATATTTACCTTGTACCTATGATCTCATGTTCTAGTAATTATCTCCATAGTGCTCTGCATGTCAGACCACTCTGACTGCCACTCTGATCTTCTCACTCTTTAACCTTTTACTGTAATATTTTACTAAAAAAAAAATGTACTGTGATAGTTACCAGTAAGAATTAAGGTAAGAGAAAATGTTTAGGAATAATCTGAAAGGATCAATGTTGACTGTTAATTTGCCACCAGTAACGACTGAGACATAGGAATTCTTTTCTACTGGTGAATGAATCTCCCAGGCTCCTTCATTTCTTTCAAAATAAATGAACACAGATTAAGTTTAAAGAGATAGAAATTATGGTAATGCCGAGACCTCTGCAAGTTCTTGACCCTAGTTTTCACTCCTGAAAGAAAGTCATAGGATTGGGGCCACATTGGCACTTCTAAAAAAATCATGGTATTGATCTAATTTATACAAATCCTTGGGGCTTGCTAGGGTTATTCCTGTGTCTAAACCAATGTTTTCTCTTTAAAAGTCAAGTTTTCTTACTTCAAATGGGTAAAAAAAAATACAGCAAGAAGAATATTTAGGAAGATTTTACGAAAAAAGGTGAACTCATCAACTTATTAAATCCATTTCTAAAATCTTAATCCTGAATAAGTTACTTGACTCTTCTTGGACACAATTTTCTTATCTGTCAATGAGAAAGTAAATATATATATATATATGGTTTTGAAGATCTCCACATTCTGTGTTGTTATTTTCTGGGCAGATAACAGGCACGTGGCTTGTCATCTTTGATTCACATTGCAGGAAAACAGCCACACCATAATAATAGTCAACTACTATTACATTTCAAACTAATTTAGTGGTACCTTTAGAAAATTGTGTTATCTGGCTCTTCTAAAACTAACCCTGCCATTCTCATATTCTAGGGAAAGCAGGAAAAAACAAAACAGATTTCCTGTGGATATTTTTAACAAAGAAATGCATACGTACAGAGAACAGTCCAGTACTGGTTCTGACTGCCTCATAAGTCAATTTTGTGCCTCTCTTCAAAATTCTGCATTCATTGATGTTACATTGGTAGCTTGATTTTTTTTTCTGTGGTGGAAGTGTTATACACTTTGAAAATCAGTAGACACTATAATCCTTTGTTTTCTTTTTTAAACTGAATGCTAAATCTTTCTGTTTGAAAACAAGAGGGTAAAACCAGGTGATTAAAGAACAATTTGAGGCCTTAAGATACTTTTTTTTTCAAGCTAAGAACTTGGGTTTCTTCTAGAAATTAAAAGGCTTCTAAAATGGTTTCGTAGAAATAAATTTAGTAAATTTTTGAACTGTGTTTGTATTTACTAATACTGCTTAGTATTGGTTTCATTTTTCTGGTATGCATAAAGGATGTTTTCGCCAATAGAGAACATTTTTGCTACCTCTTAGGTGTCCAATGGTAGCAACCAGAAGTTATAAGTAAAGACTAAGGAATCAATAAATACCAATCAAAGAAGCTATGATAATTACTTCTGCTCAAAGACGGTTGAATTTAGTATGGTATTCTTTAGAGGTTGATTTCATTCTCTATTAAGCAATTGCCTAAAATTTGGGTTAACAGCTAAGAGTTGATTGAGTTACACATGAAATGATGACATGATGACATAATGACATTTACAACAACATTGCTGGACTTTGAGAACATTATACTGAGTGAAATAAATAAATCAGAAAAAGCTAAGAACTGTATGATTTCACACATAGGTGGAATATAAAACTGGGACTCATGGACATGCATAAAAGTGAAGTGGTTACTAAAGGGAGGGAAGTAGGGGAAAGAGTGAGGGAAGGGAGTAAAGAGGAACAAATATAAGGTGACAGAAAATGATTTGAATTTGGCTGGTGGGTATATACCATAATCAATAGTTCAAATGCTATAGGAATGTCTACCTGGAACCTATGTACTCTTATTGATCAATGTCACCTTGTTAAATCTAATTTTCTAAATAAAAATTTTAAAATATATTTTTTCCTGCTTTACTGAGATACTATTAATAGAACATATGTAAGGTTAATATGTACAACATGTATTTATTATGAAATGATTATCCCATTAAGGTTAATTTATACCTCCATCGCCTCTCATAATTACCATATTTTTGTTAGCGATAAAATTTAAGATCTATTCTCTAAACAATTTTCAAGTACATGATACAATTCTGTTAATTATGGTCACCATGCTATACATTAGATACCCAGAACTTATTCATCATATTGTTGGAAGTTGTTACCCTCTGCATATGATGGCTTATTTCCCCCACTTTTTCAGACCTTAAAAACAAATATTTAATTCTTTGATTTTGGCTTTTTAGATTTCACATGTAAATGAGGTTATACAATATTTTTCTAAGTCTGATTTATTTTGCTTACCATAATATCTTAAGGTCTACAGGTCTTTATATTGTCACAAAAAAAAATAGAATTTCCTTCCTTTTTATCTATGGATAATATTTCATTTTTTGTGTGTGTTTGTGATGTCTTTTTGAATCCATCAGTGAACACTTTAGTTGTTTCCATGTCTTGGTTATTACAAAAAACATGGCAATGAACATGGGAGTGCAGTTATCTTTTTGAGATAGTGATTTCATTTCCTTTGGATATATACCCAGAAGTGAGATTGTTGGATCATATGGTAGTTCTATATTTAATTTTTTGAGGATCTTTGTACCATTTTCCATAGCAGCTATATTAATTTTCATTCTCACCAACTGCACACAAAGTTTCTCTTTTCTCCACCATCTCCCCAACATTCATTGTCTTTTATCTTTTTCAGCCATTCTAAAAGGTGTGAAGTGATAGTTCACTGTGGTATTGATTTTCATTTCCATGGTAATTAATGATGTTAAACATCATTTTGTGTAATCTGTTGGCCATTTGGATGTCTTCTTGAGGTTATGTATTGCTATTGAGTTATATTAACGCCTTATCAAATAGATGATTTTTGGATATCTCCCACTCCATTCTGTACATTGCCTTTTTATTTTACTGATTTTTTTGTTGAGCAGAAGCTGTTTAGTTTGGTCCAGTTCCAGCTGTCAATTCTTACCTTTGTTGCTTTGCATTTAGGTGCTACATCAAAAAAATTATTACCAGTGCTGATGTCAATGACGATTTTCCCTTATGTTTCCGTTTATTAGTTTTACAGTTTGGGGGTCTTTAATTTGTCTTTAATGTATTTTAAGTTAATTTTGGTAATAATCAGAAAAGACTTCATTTTATACTTTCAATGTGAATAGACTGTTTTCCCAACACTGTTTATTGAAGGGACTATCCTTTCCCCATTGAAAGCCTTAGATCTCTTGCCCAATATTAATTGATCATATATGTGTGGATTTATTTCTGTTTTATTGGTCTATGTGTACAATTTTTTTTTATTAACTTTAATGGGGTGACACCAATAAATCAGGGTACATATGTACAATGAAAACATCTCCAGATTATCCCATCATTCAATTGTGCTGCATACCCATTACCCAAAGTCAAATTGTCCTCTGTCACCTTCTATCTGTTTTTCCCTGTGTCCCTCCCCTTCTCCCTATCCCACCCTCCCCTCCCTCACCCCATCCCGTAACCACCACACTCTTGTACGTGTCTCGTAGTCTCATTTTAATGTCCCACCTATGTTTGAAATCATGCTGTTCTCAGTTTTTCTTTTTTTCTGATTTACTTATTTCACTCCGTATAATGTTATCAAGGTACATCCATTTTGTTATAAATGATCCGATGTCATCATTTCTTATGGCTGAATATTGTTCCATAGTATATATATACCAAAGCTTTTTAATCCACTCGTCTTCTGACGGACACTTGGGCTGTTTCCAGCTCTTCGCTATTGTGAACAATGCTGCCACAAACATGGGGGCGCATTTCTTCTTTTCGAACAGTGTTATGGTGTTCTTAGGGTATATTCCTAAAAGTGGGATAGCTGGGTCAAAAGGCAGTTCGACTTTTAATTTTTTGAGGAATCTCCAAACTGTTTTCCACAGTGACTGCACCAGTCTGCATTCCCACCAGCAGTGCAGAAGGGTTCCCTTTTCTCCACATCCTCGGCAGCACTTGTTCTGTGTTGTTTTGCTGATGAGCGCCATTCTGACTGGTGTGAGGTGATATCTCATTGTGGTTTTAATTTGCATTTCTCTAATAATTAGTGATGTTGAGCATTTTTTCATATGTCTTTTGGCCATCTGTATGTCTTCTTTGGTAAAATTTCTATTCATTTCTTTTGCCCATTTTTTGATTGGATTGTTTGTCTTCCTGGTGTTGAGTTTTATAAGTTCTTTATAAATTTTGGTTATTAACCCCTTATCAGACGTGCTGTCGAATATGTTCTCCCATTGTGTAGTTTGTCTTTTTATTCTGTTCTTATTGTCTTTAGCTGTGCAAAAGCTTTTTAGTTTGATGTAGTCCCATTTGTTTATCTTGCCTTTTATTTCATTTGCTCGTGGAGATAAATCGGCAAATAAATTGCTGCTACAGATGTCGGAGAGCTTGCTGCCTATGTTTTCTTCTACGATGCTTATAGTTTCACGGCTTATGTTTAAGTCCTTTATCCATTTTGAATTTGTTTTTGTGCATGGAGTAAGTTGATGGTCTAGTTTCATTTTTTTGCAGGTAGATGTCCAATTTTCCCAGCACCATTTGTTAAAGAGGCTGTCTTTACTCCATTGTATGTTCTTTCCTCCTTTGTCAAATATCAGTTGTCCATAAAGCTGTGGGTTTATTTCTGGGTTTTCTGTTCTGTTCCATTGATCACTGTGCCTGTTCTTATGCCAGTACCAGGCAGTCTTGAGTATAATGGCCTTGTAGTAAACCTTGATATCCGGAAGAGTGATGCCTCCTGCTTTATTTTTTCTTTTTAAGATTGCTGAGGCTATTCGTGTTCTTTTTTGGTTCCATATAAATTTTTGGAGTATGTTTTCTATATCTTTGAAGTATGTCATTGGTATTTTAATTGGTATTGCATTGAATTTATAAATTGCTTTGGGTAATATAGACATTTTAATGATGTTTATTCTTCCTAGCCAAGAGCACGGTATATGCTTCCACTTGTTTGTATCTTCCTTGATTTCTTTTATCAATGTTTTATAATTTTCCGAGTACAAGTCCTTAACCTCCTTGGTTAAATTTACTCCTAGGTATTTTATTTTTTTGGCTGCAATAGTGAAGGGGATTGATTCCTTAATTTCTTTTGCTGACAGTTCATTGTTTGTATATAGAAATGCCTCTGATTTCTGGGTATTAATTTTATATCCTGCCACCTTGCTGAATTCATTTATAAGGTCCAGTAGTTTTTTAACTGAGACTTTAGGGTTTTCTATGTACAATATCATATCATCTGCAAATAGTGACAGTTTTACTTCTTCTTTTCCAGTTTGGATGCCTTTTATTTCTTCTTTTTGTCTGATTGCTCTAGCTAGGACTTCCAGAACTATGTTGAATAAAAGTGGTGAAAGTGGGCAACCCTGCCTGGTTCCTGATCTTAAGGGGATTGCTTTTAATTTTTGTCCATTAAGTATGATGTTTACTGTCGGTTTGTCGTAGATGGCCTTTATCATGTTAAGGAATGTTCCTTGTATTCCCACTTTATTGAGAGTTTTAAGCATGAATGGGTGCTGCATTTTATCAAATGCCTTTTCTGCATCTATTGAAATTATCATGTGATTTTTGTCCTTCCTTTTGTTTATGTGATGAATCACATTGATTGATTTGCGAATATTGTACCAGCCTTGCCTCTCCAGAATAAATCCCACTTGGTCATGGTGTATGATTTTTTTCATATATTGCTGAATCCGGTTGGCTAATATTTTGTTGAGAATTTTAGCGTCTAAATTCATCAGGGATATAGGCCTATAATTTTCTTTCTTTGTGTTGTCTTTGCCCAGTTTGGGGATCAGAATTATGCTCGCCTCATAAAAGGAGTTTGGAAGTCTGCCTTCCTCTTGAATTTTTTGAAATAGCTTGAGGAGGATAGGAGTTAATTCTTCTTTGAATTTTTGATAGAATTCACTTGTGAAGCCATCAGGCCCAGGACTTTTCTTTTTTGGGAGTTTTTTGATAACTGTTTCAATCTCCTCTGTTGTAATTGGTCTGTTCAGGTGCTCTGATTCTTCCAGATTGATTTTTGGAAGTTTATATGATTCAAGAAATTTGTCCATTTCATCTAGATTGTCAAATTTTTTGGCATAGAGTTCTTCATAGTATTTTCTTACAATGCTTTGTATCTCTGTTGAATTAGTTGTAATTTCTCCAGTGTCCTTTCTAATTTTATCTATTTGAGACCTCTCTCTTTTTTTCTTGATGAGTCTAGTTAAGGGTTCATCAATCTTGTTTACCTTTTCGAAGAACCAGCTTCTGGTTTCATTGATCCTCTGTATTGTTTCCTTAGCCTCTATGTCATTTATTTCTGCTCTGATCTTTATTATTTCCTTCCTTCTACTTGTCCTGGGTTTTATTTGTTGTTGTTTTTCAAGTTCTTTTAGCTGCAGGGTTAAGTTGCTTATATGTTCTTTTTCTAGCTTCTTATGATATGCCTGTAGTGCAATAAACTTCCCTCTCAGGACTGCTTTTGCTGTGTCCCATAGATTTTGAGTTGACGTATGCTCGTTATCATTTGTTTCTAGAAACTTTTTTATTTCTTCTTTGATCTCAATGTTAATCCATTCATTATTTAATAACATGCTATTTAGTTTCCAAGTGTTTGAGTATTTTTCAGTTTTTCTTTTGTGGTTGATTTCTAGTTTCATGGCATTGTGATCAGAGAAAATGCTTGATATAATTTCAATCTTCTTAAATGTGTTGAGGCCTTTTTTGTGTCCTAACATGTGGTCTATCCTAGAAAACGTACCATGAGCGCTTGAGAAGAATGTATATTCTACTGCTTTAGGGTGAAAAGTTCTGAATATATCTATTAAATCAAGTTGATCTAGTGTATCCTTTAAGTCTGCTGTTTCTTTATTGATTTTCTTTCTTGTGGATCTATCCAGTGTTGTTAGTGGGGTATTGAAATCCCCTACTATGATAATATTACTGTTAATCTCGCCCTTAATGTCCATCAAAGTCTGCTTTATGAATGTCGGGGCTCCTATATTTGGTGCGTAGATATTTATAATAGTTATATCTTCCTGTTGAATTGTTCCCTTTATCATTATGTAGTGTCCTTCTTTATCTCTTACTACAGTCTTTGTTTTAAAGTCCATTTTGTCAGATATAAGTACTGCTACCCTGGCTTTTTTTTCATTTCCATTTCCATGAAATATTTTTTTCCATCCTTTTACCTTCAGTCTATGAGCATCTTTTGTTTTAAGGTGTGTCTCTTGTAGACAGCATATGTATGGGTCCTGTTTCTTTATCCACGCTGCTACCCTATGTCTTTTGATTGGATCATTTAGTCCATTTACATTTAAGGTTATTATTGATATGTAGTTGTTTATTGACATTTTATTCTTTAAAGCTGTATTTTTCTTTTTTTTGCTATATTCTTTTCTCCCTTTGAACTGTTCACACTAGGCCCCTTAAAATCTCTTTGCAGGATTGGTTTGGTTTTAATGAATTCCTTGAGGTTTTCTTTGTCTGGAAAGCTCTTTATTTCTCCCTCAATTTTAAACGTTAGCCTTGCTGGATAAAGTAGTCTTGGTTGTAGGTTCTTGTTCTGCATTACTTTGATTATATCTTGCCATTCCCTTCTGGCCTGAAGTGTTTCTGTTGAGAAGTTCGATGTCATCCTAATGGGGTCTCCTTTGTAGGTGAGAGTCTTTTTTTCTCTAGCAGCTTTTAAGATTTTTTCTTTATCTATTAGCTTTGGTATTTTAACTATGATGTGTCTTGGTGTAGATCTTTTTGGGTTTCTCTTTAATGGGGTTCTGTGCGCCTCTTGGACATGTAGAATGTTTCCCAGCCTTAATTTAGGGAAGTTTTCTGCTATGATTTGATTGAACAAAGTTTCCATTTCCTGTCCTCTTTCCTCTTCTTCAGGTACCCCTATGATGCGAATGTTGTTTCTCTTCAGGTTGTCACAGAGCTCCCTTAGAGTTTGCTCACATTTTTTGAATCTCTTTTCCTTTTTTTTCTCTGCTTCTGTAACTATGTTTATTGTGTCCTCTAACTCACTGATTCGATCCTCAGCGTCATCTATCCTGCTTTTAATTCCTTCCATTGTGGTCTTCAGTTCTGATACTGTATTTGTCATTTCTGTCTGGTTCTTTTTTATTATTTCAATTTCATTTTTTATACTTGTTATCTCTTTATTTAGGTGCTCATAGTGACTATCCATTGTTGCTCTAATTTCTTTGAACATCCTAACTATCATTATTCTAAATTCTGCTTCTGGTAGTTTGGTTATATCTGGTTCATTCAGGACCTTCTCTGGGGATTTCTCTTGGTTGATTTGGTTTGCATTCCTCTGCCTGCCCATTTTATCTGAGTGTAAGCAAGTTGTGGCCACTGGAGTCCAGTATGTGTTGCCTTTGTGTTCTCCAGGTGTGGTCTGTCTGCAGGCTTGCCACCCTCTCTGTCGCTGCCTAGGGCGGTTTGGTGTGGGCGTTGCCAGCGCCGGCTCACTGCAGCTATTGCTGTGGTTTCTGCCTCTCCTTTGCGGGAGGGGCTGTCACTCAAGCCACTAGCGTTAGCGCGCAGGGCAGAGGTGAGCACCTTTGCTCAGCTGCGGACCCGGACTTTTTCTGGAAGGCTTACGCCCAGCCCCCTCAGTCCGAGCCTGCTCGCCACCGTTTTGTGGGTTGTGCGGGGCTTTTGACGTGCTCTCAGCTGTGAGCCTTTGCCCGTCCAGAATTTAGCCCCGCCCTCGAGGCCAGGGCTCTCCTGCTCAGGGACTGAAACCGAAAACCGGGGATTATTGGGCCGGGCGTGTTTGCTGGCGTGCGCACAGCGGCTAGCTTCCGGTTGTTCCGGCTCCTACCCCGCCCCCACGCTCGGAGAAAGCTCGCGGACATAGGGCGGTACTCCGCGGTTTCTCCGGCCGGGCAGGGAGAGCAGCGTGATCTCCACAGGGAACTTCCCCTGGTCTCAGTGTCTCCCTTGCCCCCGACTTAGGAGCCCACTCGCGCCCACAGATGGCATTCCGGGGTTTCTCCTTCTGGGTGGGGTTGGCAGCGTGAGCCTCGGGCCCCTCGCCCGTCCCTGGTCTTAGCCCAGTGCCCTCGGTCAGGGCCGGCTAGCGCAGGGTCGCAGGGCTGATCTCTGCCCGTATTTTTCCCCACAAGTGGGGTCACAGGCGGCCCGCAGCTGCCGGACAGCTTTAGCACGTCACCTCTGCCCCTGCTAGGCTAGCCCGAGCACTCACTGTTCGCCCACACCGACAGGACTGCGTTTCGGCGTCCTGTCCCGACCATAGGCTTCAGCAACCTCAGGGGGCTAGAAGTGCCCTAAGTCTCCACACTGTAGGCTTGGGAGCTCCCTCCCTCTAGGCAGGTCTGCTCTAATTGCCGCGGGAGAGCTTGTTTGGCTAGTGTCCTGTCTCCCTTTGCTGGTATTGCTAGCTCCAGGGGAAATATTCGTTTTCGATTAGGGAAGTGACTTAGCCCATGGGTCGGGGTGGCTGTCCCTCAGAGTGTCCTCGTGCCTTCAGTCCACTCTTTGTTCCCGCTGCTCTGTTCCTCTCCTCTGTCCCAGTTTCCCGGAGCCCCGGGTGCGTGGTTGTGAGAGAGGCTTTCTGAGCTGTCCCTTTAAAAAGATTTTTGGGTCTGAGAAGACTCTCTCTTTTTCCCAAATAGTATCCTCATTTACTTCACAGCTCGATACTGTCCAATCGGCTCTTCTAGGGTCTGGGACTGCAGTCTGGGGCTTGGTTCCTGGGACCCAGGTCCCTCCCTCTCCGCCAAACTCTCCTCCCGCCACGCGGATCTCTGCGGGCTGCCGTTTGCTCCAGGGAGCTGGGCAGCCCTCTTCGCGTTTTCGCTATTCCTACCAGTCTCAATGTGGCTTCTGCAGTGTTCCTTGGTTGAAGAGTCCACTTAGTTTTGCTCCAAGTTGGTTTATCCAGATGATGGTTCTTAATATTGAGTTATAATCCACTTTGGTTCTGGGAGTTGGAAGTTGGTACGTCTGCCTACTCCATTGCCATCTTCTCCTCCGGTCTATGTGTACAATTTTATGCCAGTACTATACTGTTTTGAAAACTAGAGCTTTGTAAAAATTTGAAGTCAGGAAATGTGATCTCCCCAACTTCGTTCTTCTTTCTCGGGATCATTTGGTTCCTCGGGATTTTGTGATTCCAAATAAAATTTAGAATTACTCTTCTTCACTATTTCTGGAACAAAAATGTCACTGAAATTTTGACAGGGATTGCATTAAATCTATTAATGACTTTGAGGAATATGAATATTTTAACTATATTACTGCTTCTAATTTATGAACATGTGATAACTTTTCACTTATTCCATTTCTTTTATTAATGTCATTTAATTTTTAGTATACAGGTGTTTTACCTTCTTGTTTAAATTTATTCCTACATATTTTATTGTTTTTGATGCTATTGTAAGTGAGATTTTTAAAATTTATTTTTCAGATAGTTTTGTAAGTGTATAGAAACACCACTGATTTTTGTAGATAATGTTTTAAACTAGATGTTACATGTCAGTAATTGTACTACTATTCCTAGTAGGTTATGAAACTGATGCACATTTATGCAAACTACTGTAGATAAACTTAGATATAATGGGGTATTGCATTTAAAAAATAATTTAAAACTCTTGCTATCAAATGAATATGGTTTCTCCTCCTGAATGCCCTTTAAATTAACTTCCAAATTTAAAATAAGCCATAACTGACGTAACTAACTCTTAATATAGTAAATAATTATACTGAGTGTAATTAATAAAATTGGCTGTCTGGCTTACTGAGCTTCAATAAGGAAGAATGAACAATGAGACAGAACCCAGCGATGATATGAGGTGAGAGTATTCAGGATGCAGCTCTGCATCTCAGGCTCGACCATGTGCAAATGACTTGTGGAGAACAAATGGGTTTTGTATTTTCTTTCCTTAATAATGGTGGATCTCCATTTCCACCGCAGAACTTTTCTTTTTCCTTAACCCATATATATTTAGTAAAAGCACATTTATCATCAAGTACCATTTATTAAAAATACTGAGAGTATCAGTATGTATTGAAAAAAAGGAGATATGTGTAGATGCTGTGCATTTGAATGACCTTTCAAAACCTGACTTTGCTGTGTAGAGGAGATAACACTTAATAAAGTCAAAGCCTTCCCAATTGTTTAACTTTTAAAAATCAGAATGTCATTGCTTTGAAATATTTGAAATAAAAACTGGCTTTCCTGGTATTATGAAAGCTTCAACTTGACTCTGCTTTCATACCTTTATAAAAAACTCAAAAGATTTAGTTTGGGTATAGAATTTCTTGCTTTTTAAATCAATATAAATTACTTGAAGAAATTATTATTTTTACTGCTAAAATAAGAATTTTGGACAGGTTCTTTTGAAAAATCTACTCTAATCAAGATAATTCTATGCCTTTTTAAGTTTAATATTAGCCAGAAGCAAGGTCTGTATTCTAAGTTTATTATTTCTCTTATTTTTAATAAATAATGAAGGTCAAAAGGTAAAATAAAATTTTGACATGATCTTATCTAATTGTCATGGAAATTACTATTCATGTATGGTTTGGAACATGGGAGTTAATACAAGCCATTTCTATATGCATGACTGTTTTTGCAGCTGAATTACATACAAAGCTAGAATACTGAAAACCTACTTGCAGTTTCATACCTGACTGTCCTCTGACACCATTCCTGTCAACAAAGAAATAGACACAATCCTGAACTACCAGCCCCAGATGATCTTGTTCCTCACATCACCTAAAAGGTTGCCTTTTCTTTTAGTAACTTGGATGTTAATTTATGCAAATTCAACATACCTTTCACTTAAACCTCAAGTCAAATGATTGTGGTTTAACTACTGAATTCAGCTTCTTGATCCAGTCTTTCTAGTATATTCCTCTAGGCTTGGAGTCCTAGAAACCTCAACCTTTCACAGGTGGATTTCAGCAGCCTTCCAGCAGACTTTGTTGAAGTCGACTTGCCATTTTTGTGGATCACAAGCTATTGGTCCCTGTCTTGTTTGCAGACATAGACCCTATAAATAGTTCTGATTTCATGGATGTGATAATCCCCATTCTGTCTTAGTGACAAACACACCAGTTTTCATCAGATTCTCATCTCTCTATTGGCCTCCTTTCCCATTTCTTTTCGCCTTAAGTCATACTGTTATTTTTATATCTTGCCTGAACAAAATTTCTCCTAAATGATCTTGTTGTCTTTTCTTACATTCTAATGTATAATCTGTTATGTTTTTAAAATTAATATATCTTGCATCAAAAATGCAAAAACCATAAGTATGAATTAATATGAATTATTATAAGGTGAACATATCCTTGAAACCACTACCCCGGTCCAAGAATACAACAATACCAGTACCTCAAAAGGAACCCACAAGTCCTTTTCCAATCACTTTTGCTCCCTCATCCTCACTGGTAATCATTATCTTGATCCTCAGCATTTTAGGATTCAGAAAGTAGTGGAATTTTCAAACTTTCCTCAGGACCCATATATTCATCAAACATTAATTTCCTCCACCAGATTTGCTTTCCTTTGGCTTCCCTACTTGGCTCCAGTATCCTCTTCAGTAGATGGCTCATCTCATGGTGAAGGAACTTGCTTAAACTCTCTCCCAAGATAACTCAATAGTGACTTCAGACTAATCCACACCATGGCCCTCTGGTCCATGGCCCACTAGCCCTCCTATAACACCATATTATTGAACTGCAAACAAATAGAAACACATATGATGTATTCTGTACTCAGCTTCTTATGTTTAACTTCACATCTGAGAGGTTTATCTTTTTCTTTTCTTTTACATTAGCCATAAGTAATTCATGCATTATTATGCAGAATGTCTTTTTATGAATATACCACAAATTATTTACCCATTGTATTGTAAACTAACATTTGAGTTGTTTCCAGCTTAGTGTTTTACAAATCTTGCTGCTACGAACATTCATGTATAAGTTTTCTGTATTCATGTGTACACATTTCTTGTAGGTTATGATTAGATGTGAAATATTTTGTCATATCATGTATATGTTCAACTATAATAATGCCAAGCAATTATATAACATGGTTGTGCCAAATATACTCCCACCAGAAATATATGAAAATTGCCACATGCTTTCAAACACTTGGTCTTGTCAGACTTCTAAATTTTAGCCATTCCAGTTGGTATATAATAGTATTTCACTGTGCTTTAAATTTTCATTTCTCTGATGACTAACTAGTGAGAGTGAGCAATTTTTAAAATGTTTATTGGTCATATTGGAGTCTTTATTAATTAAGAGAATCTGGTTTAAGTCTCTTCTTTATTTTTCTTTTGGTTCTTGTAATGGTTTTAAATCATGACCACAAATTTTCCTCCTATTAGAAGATGAAGACTATGTCTCCAGGCTTGTAATTTCTTACTAATAGAATTGTGATAAAGTAATGCTATATAGTTTCGGAAGCTAAGTCATAAAAAGTCCTTTATCTTCTACATCATTCACTGAAAAACTTGCTTCTGGAGCTCTAAACCACAATGTATGATATTACCAGATAAAAGGGTTTGTTTGCCTACTGCATCAAAGCCCAATAAGCTATGAACAAGAGCTTGTAGCAAAGACAGTAGGGTTTATTTCAGGAAGTGGCTCGTACCCAGAGACAAGTGAGCTCATAAGGCTCAAAGACCTGATTCCCCAATGGCTTCTAAGGGATGAGTTATAGAAGGGAAAAATCATTAATCATGGTCACTAAGGGAGTTAGCTCTGTGGCCTCTACTGATTAGTTGGTGCTAATGTAAGGCAGTTGATCAGTGCATCTAGTCCTCATGTCAGCCATCGTGTGGCTTTTCAAGGATGTGGTCAAAGGGATTGTTCTAGAACTAAAACACCACTGAGGCCTAGATGTTATCTATAGTTTGACTAAAACTCTGTCTCTGTGGTCAACAGACCCAGAGGCTTTGTTCATAAGATTATTTGATGCTGACCAGAATCTCTGTGTCCTGAGAACTTGATAAGAAAGTCATGAAAGGAGGCAAGTGAGTCAGGGTGCTAGGTGAGGCTTATTTAAATCAAAAAGAAAAAAAGGAGAAAATGTTATGTTAAAAAATGATGCTTCTATGCAGTTACAGTGATGCCCCACTACCCTGAGACTGCAGGAGGGTAAGCACTTCTGTCAACTGCTGCACACACTCTTACAGCCATTCTCAACAAGGCACCAGATGTGTGAGTGAAGCTGTTCTGGACCTTCAAGAACACCTCCTTCTCTAGCTGAAACCATCGAATGACCTCCATTGACACCACTTGAAACAGAAGAATAGTCTAGGCCTGCCTAAATTTCTTATTCACTAAGGCATAATATGCAATAAAATGGTTATTAATTTTAATCCATTAAGTTTTATGATCGTTTTTCATGCAGCAATAGATAAGTGAAACAGAATTTGTTACCCGAAAGTGAGATGGTGTCATAATAAAACCAAGCATATGGCAGTGGATAAGGAAATGGCTAGCAGTCTGAAGAATCTATTGGTGAAGGCTCAAAGCAGAACGAGGAAACTATTCCTAGGGCTGAAAGAAAGGGGACCCTGGTTATGTAGCTGTGGAAAGTGTGGCAATACTGTGGAAAGTGTTTCCCACGATGACAGAAAAAACAAGAAATGTACCTATATATTAAATGATCAAGCTGAGGAGCCTTCTGGGAAGAGCTTTGAACATGCTGCCTGACTTCTTGCCTCCTGTAGTAAAATGAGTAAAGAGACAAATATAGATGAACAAACTAAAGAATGAACTGTTTCATTTTTTTAGTAGTATTTGACAGAAGTATAAAAGCCCAGAATAGGCTTTGCATTCAACAAAATAACTCTAAAAAGATAGCTTCAAAGCAAAGACCAATCCTGGGCTCTGCCAGTGAAACATTACCTCAGGGGGGTCCAAGTGTTACTGTAAGATTCTTCGTTAACACATCAGTAAGATTGAAGCTATCATATATTGGCTCATTTAAACAACAGCAAAAGCCTCTAAGACAGTGGTTCTTAACCTGGGTTCTATCGAACCCTAGGGGTTTGATGAGTCGGTCTCAGGGGTTCGGAGAAGCCTCTGCCGCGGAGGCCAGAATAAAGTAATACCGTAATTTGTTGTGAGTTCATGTACTTTGTTGGTTTTGTTCTTTGAGCAAGGTGATGTTCATGCACGGCTCATTTTGTGCACCAGTAAAAAAACATATACCTATGTCTTGAATTTAGGAAAAAATCATATTTTATTTATCACTAAAGAAGGGTTCAATGAATGCACATATGAAACTGGTGGGTTCGGTACCTCAAAAAAGGTTAAGAACCACTGCTCTAAGAGTACTAAGGGTATGGTTTAAGACCCTCCCTACTCAACCATTGTGCTTCTATGGTTATTGTTCTAAAGGTATTGTCACAATGAGCCCTGGGTAGAAAGGGTTTCATATCAAAGATTTGTGAGTGAGGTTTTTGTCTAATAGGTAGTTTATAAATTGATGTATCCAAAACTCAAAGGAAATTTAATAGCTTGGACTGGAAGGGATTGACAGAGTACACAATGAAAAGAAGAATTTGAACCCCAAACTTTTATGTACATGAAGCAGGTTGAGAACTACTTAGCTGCAAAGATATGCTACTCTTTGAAAAAAGGATGACTCAAGAGCCCAGAGGGCAAAGCCAAGAGTGGTGGAGACTCATTCTATGAGGGCAAATTTTCAGCACTAAGCAAGGAACTGACAACAGCAGTACACAGAGTAGGCAAAAGTAGTTTTACAGTGTTCGTATGGAAAATAACACAATAACAAATAATAATACAAGAATACACTGTGTTTTGTGCATAAACATCAATTAGGGGAAGATAGTATCAGATATATGTTACACATCCCTTCAGATCCTTGGTACTTTTGTATTGTTTACGCTACCTACAGGGGAATGGGCTTCCTATAGGTCAAACTTGAGGACAAACAAAAAAATGCCCAGAAATTCTGTGTTCTCCTGTTGTTTGCTGACAAGAAAAATAAGCAACATGTAGAAGAATTGGACAGGTAGAAGTAAAGCTGTCATCATTTGCAGTAAACATGATTAGGTATGTGTAAAATCCAAAGAATCATTTTGCCTAACACAGAATTTCATAGAAGTGGCATTATATAGCGTGTAAGCTTTTGTGTAAGTTTTTTACTCAGCATAATGTTTTTGAGGTTAATTCATGTTCCATGTATCAGCGGTCTATTTATTTTTATTTCTGAGTCATTTGTATGAATATATTACAGTCTATTTATTATTCTGCTATCGATGGACACTTGGGCTCTTTTTAACTTTTGTCCATTATGAATAAAGCTGTTGTGGACATTCTCACAAAACACTATCTGTGAGCATATATTTTCATTTTATTGGGGTAAATGGCATAGAAGAAGAATTCCTGGGTCACAGTGTAGGCATATGGTTAGTTTTATAAGTCAGACCTTTTTGCAAATTGTTTATATCATTTGATATTGCCATATGTGATATATGAAAGTTTCAGTTGATGTCAAAATGTAATGTTGGTATTTTCAGTTTTAGCAATTCTGATGGATGTGTATGGCATCTCATTGTGACTTCAATTTGGATTTATTTTATGATTATTAAACATAAGGACTGTTTTTTAGATCTTGTGAGTCCCTTGTGGACTTTAAAATATTTTTTAAATTTATTGGAGTAACATTGGTTAATAAAATTATATAGGTTCCGGTACACAATTTTACAACACATCATCTGTATGTTGCATTGTGTACTCACCATCCCAAGTCAGGTCTCCCCTATTACCATCTGTCCCCCTCTACCTTCTTTTATCTCCCTGCCTTTCCTTTATGCAATTCCCACACTGTTGTCTTCTGTCTATAAGCTTTTTTCTTTGCTTAATTATGTTTTTGTATGTTTAGTGAGAATTTTATTGTATTTCTTTGTGAAATGTCTGTTTCTTATTGGTATCTTTATTTTATTAGGTTGTAGGGGTGTTTATATAAAACACCCCTACAACCTAATAAAATCAGTCCTTTACTTGAGTCCTTTGGTTTGCTTACTCATTTCTTAGCAAGTGTAATTTGTCAATGTTTGCATTTATAATTACAGTCTAAGAAAACTATTTCTATCCCCAAAACATGATGGCTTCCTTGTTTTCCTCTAAAAACTTTGTGGGAATTGTTATTTTCCTATATGTAATTTGTCAATTTTTTTTCCTGGCAACTTTCAGGATTTCTCTCACTAACTCTGGTGTCAGCAATTTGTAATGTGCCTAAGTGAGGTTTCCTTTTTATTTATCTTGCTTGGTGCTCACTAGGTCTCTTTTCTTTCCTTTTCTTTTTTTATTTATTTAGAAACTAAATTTAACGAGGTGATATTGGTCTATAAGAATGCAGAGGTTAACATCTCTATAGCATTTGAACTCTCAATTGAGTTTTATGTCCATCACCCAAAGTCAAATAATCTTCTATCGCCACATATATGTTCATCTTTACTCCACTCGTCTCCCTCTTGTAACCACTAAACTTTTGTCTATGACCATATGTCTCATTTTTATATTGCACCCATGTGTGGAATCATGTAATTCTTAGCTTTTTCTGATTTACTTATTTCTCTTAACATTATGTTCTCAAGGTCCATTCATGTTGTCGTGAATGGCAATATCTCATCATTTCTTATGACTGAGTAGTATTGCACTGTATCTATGTACATCCTTTTTATCCAATTCTCTATCAAGGGACACTTTGGTTATTTTCATGTCTTGGCGACCATGAATAATGCTGCAGTGAACATGAGGGTGCATGTGTTTTTGCGTTTCAATGTTTTTTGAGTTTTTTAGGCTGACACCCAAAGGGATTGCTGGGTCATACAGTAGCTCTAGTTTTAATATTTTGAGGAACTACCATACTGTCTTCCATAATGGCTATACCAGTTTACATTCCCACCAATGGTGAATAACTGTTCCTTTTTCTCCACAACCTCTTCAACACTTATTATTATGTGTCTTGTGGATAAAAGCCAATTCCACAGGTGTAAGGTAGTATCGCATTGCAATTTTGATTTGCATTTCTCTACTAGCTAGCAAAGATGAGCATCTTTTCATATATCTATTTGTTGTTTGTATGTCTTCAGGAGAAAAGTGTCTGTTCAGGTCCTCTCTCCATTTCTTAATTGTTTATTGTTTGTTTATTGTTGAGCTTTGTGAGTTCTTTATACATTTTAGATATTAACCCCTGTTAGCACTGCTGTTTGTGGATATCATCTCCCATTTGATTGGCTGTCTTGTTGGTGGTTTCTTTTGCTGTACAGAGGCTTTTTAGTTTAATATAGTCCCATTCATTGATTTTTGCCTTTATTTTCCTTGCCTTTGGGGTCAAATTCATACAATGTTCTCTACAGCCAAGGACCATAGTTTACTACCTGCATTTTCTTCTATGTAATTTATTGTTTCAGATCTTATATTTATGTCTTTGATCCATTTTGAATTAATTTTTGTGCATTAGGACAAGGTGTAGTCAAGTTTCATTCTTTTGTATGTGGCTTTCCAATTTTCCCAGCACCAATTATTGGAGAGGCTTTCTTTTCTTCATTGTGTGTTTTTTGGTTTTTTTGTCAAAAATAATTTGTCCTTATATATGTGATTTGATTTCTGAGCTCTCGATTCTTTTCACTGGTCTGTATGTTATGTATATTCTACTACATGACTCTGTTCACTAGATTTCTTGATCCAGTAACATATCTTTCAATAAATTTGGGGAAATTTCAAACATTTATTCAAATACTTTTTTCTTTCTCTTTTTCCTTGCTTCTTAGACTCTGATTACTCATATAAAAGACCCTTTGATATTATCCCACAGGTCCCTAAAGTTCTGATATTATTTTATTTTGTCATCTTTTCTTGGTCTTCGTTCTTCAGATTGGATACTTTTTATTGTTTTCTCTTCTCATCTCCTACCTCTTTCTTTTGTTATCTCCATTCTACTGTTAAGCCCATCCAGTGAATTTATATTCCAGGTATTGTACTTTTCAGTTCTAGAATTTTTCTCTTTACTAAAGCCTAGTAAGCAGCTTTCAAGAGAACCACCTTGAGTAGATATGTCTTTTAGTATGCAAGAGAGACAAAATCTTACTCTCACCTGGAGAAATATGAAACTGAGCAGTTATGTGCCGTTAGTCAGGTTAGAAGTAAGCTCCACCCCCATAAACAGTGAGATAGTGGTGTGTATTTCTCTTGGTCTAAGGGTTGTCTCTCGGCAAGTCTCATATTCATCTTAAGAAAGACAATTTATAAGACTGTCATGGAAGCCATGTAATCCCAATTTAGTAATAAACTTTTGGGAGCTCAGAGGCTAACTAAGAAGTTGTTGGCAGCCAGCAGAAATAAAGGCAATGTCAGGCCAATGGATCTGAAATAGGCCTTCCAACCTCAGCAGGACATCTCTAAGAAATCTCCCAAAGGGACCCATGAAAAAACAATATCTACCTTTGAGGTCAATCTAGTGTTGCCCCAAAATATCTGCTAAAACAAGAATTAGAGTAAGAAAAGGAATAGAATTGAACCAGACATTCCCTCCTCTGTGAGCATCCAGCCTATTGTAAGTCAGAGCTAGATGAGAGGAAAAGCATTAATTGGATCAGAGTGGGGTTAGTGATACTGCATAGGAATAAGGATATGTTATTATTAGACAGAAAGAGACTTTAGTGCCATCTAACAATGACCAGAAAAGCTATGGGAGTCATCCAATATTTTATTTAAGATTTGAAAAATGAATGACACAAAGCAAATATGAAGTTACAGAAAAGAAAGAATAAGCATTGTAGGACCATTTCTATGAAATTATGTCCATATATTAGGTATCTATAATTATATACATTCATGTTGTATTTCTGCATACATATATACATGGCATTATTTTTATATACACATAATAGAACACTGAAATATATAATGACATAAGATAATTTTATTTGGGTTTCCTTTTTTTCTAATTCTACAATTAACATGAATTTGTTTACATAAGAAAAAAAGCTGATAAGTTGATATATCAGCTGGCTTTTTTCTGTTAATCATATAACCTAGATATTCTAATAGGGTCCCCAAAGTTACTATCATATTCAAAGTTTTAATTTTAATAATTTGAGACATTAGACCAAGTATTTTATCATCTGATATTTGAAAGCTAAATCATATTTTAGTTCCCTCAATTAAATAATGTACTTGAGAATTGACTAATCTTTCATAGCATTCTCCTTAAAGAGACTCATCTTTATTCCAACTCTAGTCTTTAGATTCTGTCCTGATGCTCAGACCGGAGAGTTGTAGCATTTGTCACACAAGAAAATTAATGTCTTTTTTTACTTTCTGATTCCCTCTGTGCGTGTATATGCTTATCACTTAGTCTTGCCTAATACTTTTTGCTTCTCTCCTCTTCTTTGGATATTGCTTAAAGCATTTTGGTGTCCCCTTAATTTTTTACTTTTTCAAGATTGACATTTTAAAGTATACTTTTCAAATCCTGGTAAATCTGTGTACATTGTTTTTCCCTTTTTATTTATATTTTGCCCTTTAGTGCTGGCTATGTAAACTGTTTATTCCTTAGATTTTATGCTGCCTTCAGGACAATTATTTAACTTTAATATATATTTTGTCATTGAATTTTCTTTCAATCATTTCCTCAGAAGTTTTACAGAAAACTATGAAGGATACAAATCATTACTGTACAACTTCTGTTGTGGTTCTAGCTCTCCTTTGATTCTAGATCTTAAAAGGAGGTGTGAGAATCCTCCACTCCTATTTTATTTTCCTTACAAATTGTTTCATACATTTGATAGATGAGTTACTGCTCTTTTCTGCTTGTATCTTTCTCAGTTTTTTATTTTTTTAATTGACATATAAGACGCTGTAAATTTTAATTTATGCAACTTGGTGAGTTTGGAGATACACATCTGCCAGTGGGACCATCACAGAATCAATGCTGTGAGTATACCCATTACCTGCAAAAATCTCCCCTCACCTTTGTACGACTATTATTACTGCTTTTTCTTTGCCTTTTCCTCATTATTTTTCTCTTCCTCTTTCTTGTTCTTACTGTTAGAACTCTTAACATAGATGTTATTGTCTTAGCAGATTTTTACGTGAGAATTATTAACTATAAGCTCTATGCTGTAAAGCAGATCTCTAGTACATACTCATCTTGAAGAACGGGAACTTTGACCAACACCTCACCATTACCCCCTCCTCCAGCCCCTGGGGACCATTATTCTGCTCTCTGCTTTCCTAACTTTGACTATTTTAGATTCTTCATATGAATGGTGTCATACAATATTTGTCTTTTTTACTTTTACTGGTTTATTTCAGTTAGTATAATGCCCAATAGGTTCATTCATGTTGTCACAAATGATAGGTCATCCTGGTTCTTTATTTGAGGAGTCCTATAGAATTCTTTTATATTATCCTGTTACAAATGGGGTTTAATCTAAATATTGATTTGATCCAACCATCAGTGTTTCTTTGTTGCATAAAACTCACCACTAAACCCTAGAAAACTGCAGACAAAATAAAAGGGAGGTATCTTTACTGAAAGGCTAAAAATCAAACTGATTAATTCAACATTTCTTAAATTTACTACTAATTACATATGGAATGCTGAGGGGGGAAAATCAACTCTTGATTTCATTTTCTAAATCCTGTGATAACACCCTGAACACAGATCAGTATAATAAATTTTCTAAGTCTAATTACCCTGCTCAAAGAATAATTAAGGATTTTTTTTTAAAGTCTCATTTTCAAACCTACAATTTAGGGTTTAAATTGTAAAATTTTCTAGTTCCCAGAATCTGTCTGCAAGAGATGTGGGCAGTCTTTCATGAAGGTGTCAGTAAATTTATTCTTTTCTTCAAGAGAGAGGTCCAGAGATCAGATACTCCTTTTACAAATTAAGCCCTGTGTTTCATAGATAACAAAATACCCAGTCAGTCAAGGATCAAATGCTAACAGGCAGAATCAAATCACCCAGGAATAAAAGACTAAATTGCATAAAGACACAACACCTCCCTTAGGATTCTAAGATATTTAAACTTTCCCTGAATCTCAATTCCCGTTTAGTCACATGAAAATCAACATGTTATTTATATGATTAGTGATAATCTTTGATAGTTATTATCATATAAAATATAGTAAAACCATTAATTTCTAATCTGCTTCTATTATCTTTATATTTTAAGCATGGTAATCTTTCTCTTAGCTGTGATTGAACTATATTAGTGAGAAATTCACATCTGGAAATATAGGCTGAAGGAAACAATCATTTCCATTGATGTCAGTCTCTTGCTGTTCATGTAACTCAAGAAAATATATACATTTTTATCACTGGAGTAAACATATCTAATAAACACATACCCTGCCTTTTGAACAGAGTTAAAATTATGAGGAAAAACATGTCTGTAGATAGATTGCATAGATGTGTTCCCAAAACACATAAAATAGAAGAAAGTATATAAATAACTAGGACTTCCATAATTTATCAACCTTTTCTGTAAAATGCATTTAGTGTATATCAGAGAGCAGAAGAGTTATTTTAAAAATTGAAATGTTTTCAAATGCATTTTTCAATTTTTTCTTTTTTTCTTCTCTTGGACGTACTAAAAGCCCCTCTGCCTCACTTCCATTTCACTCTCTTAACTCAGAAGCTGTGTAACTTATTCCAGTTCTTTCAGTATTTATTCTAGAAATTTCAACACAAATATTTATTATAAAGATTTATCTGTGTTAACTCTACCCCAGAACAATGCAAGGACCTTGAAACAATTTAAGGTAAGGCACCATGTCCTCTCTCAATTCATTTTTATAGGGTGGTATTTTAATTCTATGTGATTTGTTTTAAAATGTTAAAAATTTTTAATTGATTTGATTGGGATGACATTAGTGAATAAAATTATATAGGTTTCATATTTCCTTTTTTTATGACAGAGACAGGGAGAAACAGATAGTGGGACAGATAGCAACACACAGACAGGAAGGGAGAGAGATGAGAAGCATCAATTCTTTGTTGTGGCACCTTAGTTGTACATTGATTGCTTTCTCATATGTGCCTTGACTGGGGGGCTACAGCAGAGCGAGTGACCCCTTGCTCAAGCCAGTTACCTTGGGCTCAAGCTGGTGATCCTTGCTCAAACCAGATGAGTTCTCACTCAAGCTGGCGACCTGGGGTTTCGAACCTGGGTCCTCTGTGTCCCAGTTGGATGTTTTATCTACTGTGTCACTGTCTAGTCAGGCAGGTTTAATATTTTCAATTTTATAATCAATCTATATAATGTGTGTTCATTGCCTCAAGTCAAGTCTCCTTCCATCACCATTTATACCCCATTACTCTCCTCTACCTGCTCCCTACCCACTTTTCCTCAGGTAATCACCATACTGCTGTCAGAGTCCATGAGTTTTTTGTTTTGTTTTGGTTTTTGCTTAATTCTTTTACTTGTTTTCACCATGTCCTGCAACCTTCATTTCCTCTGACAGCTGTCAGTCTATTTTCTACCTATGAGTCTGTTTCTATTTTGTTTGTTAATTTATTTTGTTCGTTAGATTCAACATATGAGTGAAATCTATAGTACTTTTCTTACTCTGACTGGCTTAGTTCACTTAGCACAGTGCTCTTGAGGTCCATCCACTGCTTTCACAAAATATAAGATTTTCCTTTTCTATGACTGCATAGTATTTTATGATATAAATGTATTAGTTTTTTATTCACTCATCTGCTGATGGGCACTTGGGAACAAACTTCTTTAGCTTTCCTTGTCTAGGAAGCTCTTTATTTTTAAATGTTAAAATTTTAATAATTTTGTTTTATCGACATGATTAGTTTCTCCTTAGTTCAAGTTTTCTTCTTCCATCTCATACCTTCTTTTGTGGGCATTTTCATTCTGGATTGAAAATGTGATTGGTGCTCTTGTCCCAAGTACTATCAGTGTTTGTTTCTAATACCCTCGTTTTTGCCAACCTTCTTGAATGTTTTGTTAGTGCATTCGTAGATCAACTGCTTTGTATCAGTATTTTAAAGTGAATCCTGTTTTCTGGCTCCAATTGCTATTATGAAGATAGGACTTCCAATGTAATACAGTGGTACCTTGAGATACGAGTAGACAAATATATATATACATATTTTTTAAGATACAAGCTGCGACTCAGTCCGTATTTTTGTTCGAGATCTGAGTGAAATTCCGAGGTATGTGTCATGATTTGAGAAGCTGCCACTAGTTGGCGTGTTGGCACATGGGTCCAGTATCGGCAGCACTACACCAGCATCTTGTTTGTTCTCACATGTTACCCACAGAATCAAGTTGAATCTCATGCGCTGTACTCGTTCTTGCATCATTTTTGCATTTTTTACTAACCTTTTTGTGTGCTATCATGGGGCTGAAGAAAGTGAGTATAAAGAACAGTGGTGAGAAGAAGAGAATGATGTTGATAGAAGTAAAGCAAGAAATAATAGAAAAACATGAGTGTGGTGTATGAGTGATTGAACTGGCAAGGCTGTAACCCGACTGCAATACATCTACAATTTGTACCATCCTTAAACAGAAGGATTCCATCAAAAGCGCAAATGCAGTGAAAGGAACAACAATTCTGTCCCAATTAAGGACAAATAACCATGAAGAAATGGAGAAGCTTCTGCTGGTGGGTGAAAGAGAAAGAGCTGGCAGGAGATACAGTGACAGAGACTGTAATATGCATAAAGGCACGTATTATTTATGGCGACTTGAAGAAGAAAGAACCATCAACCTCAAAAGAAGCAGGAGAAGGTACGTTTATGGCAAGTCATGGCTGGTTAGAAAATTTCAAGAAGAGATTTGGCATCCACTCAGTGGTGAGGCATGGTGAAGCTGCGAGTGCTGACGTTAAGGCAGCTGAGGAGTACATTGCACGTTTTGCTGCACTTATCGTAAAGGAAGGCTAAATCCCCCAACAAGTGTTCAACTGTGATGAAACAGGATTGTTTTGGGAAAAAATGCCCCACAGGACTTTCATCACCGCAGAGAAGAAGAAGCTGCCTGGCCATATACCCATGAAGGACCGTCTGACCCTTGCATTGTGTGCAAATGCTAGCAGTGACTGTAAAGTAAAGCCACTGCTAGTGTATCATTCCGAAAATCCTCGAGCTTTTAAGACTCACAAGATTCTTAAAGAAAAACTGTAGGTTATGTGGCACACCAATGCTAGGACATGGGTTACGCGGCAGTTTCTTATTGAATGGGTAAATCTCATCTTTGGTCCTGCAGTGAAGAAATATCTTCAAGAAAATAACTCCCGATGAAAGCATTACTAATACTTGATAATGCTCCAGCCCACCCACCTGGTCTTGAAGATGACATTCTCGATGAGTTTATATTTGTGAAAGTCCTCTACCTCCCACCCAACACGACTTCAATCTTGCAACCTATGGATCCGCAGGTCATTTCCAACTTTAAAAAGCTTTACACAAAGCATTTGTTCTGCCGCTGCTTTGAGGTGTTTGAGAATACAATTCTAACCTTTCGAGAGTTTTGGAAATATCACTACAACATCATAATATGTTTACGCATTATTGACTTGGCATGGCAAGAGGTTGCAAGGAGAACCTTGAACTCAGCATGGAAAAAGTTATGGCCTGATGTTGTTGCAGACAGGGACTTCGAAGGATTTGAACCAGAGACCAAGACCAAGATAGAAATGTTGGAGGAGATTGTGTTCCTCGGGAAGTCCATGGGTCTGGAGGTAGATGAGGGTGACATAAATGAGCTCATTGAGGAACATGAGGAGAAACTCTCAGCTGAGGAGTTAAAGGAGCTACAGATGATGCAACATGCGGAGCTTCTGCAAGAGATTAGTAGTGAGGAGGAGGCAGAGTCAGAGGAAGTGATTTCTACAAGTGAAATTAAAGACATGCTGGCAATGTGGGAGAAGCTTTCAAGTTTCATTGAAAAGAAACACCCAGAAAAAGTTTCAGCTGGTCATGCTTCAGCACTTTTTAATGACAGTTGTTTCTCACATTTCCGTAACATTTTAAAAGGCAGCAAAAGCAAACCTCTTTGGATAGATTTTTATTCAAAAGTCCTGCAAGTGAAAGTGCCAAAAGTGCAGCCAAAAAGGCAAAACCAGGTAATGATTAAATGAAAAATACATAATGTTAAGCTTAGGTTAAGTTTAAGGTTAAGAAAATGCATTCTTTTTACAATTAAGTTTTTGTGGTTTCATTTTAAGTAAAGAAAGTGCAGTTTTAGTTTTTTTTTAAAGAAAATGCAGTTTTAGTTTATGTTTAGTGTTAAGAAGTTGCAGTTTTAGTTTACGTGTCTACACTGCCTGCATCCCTTCCTCCCTCCCTCCTCCTCCACCATTCACCTCCGTTAGCCACACTCATCTGTCTCCAAGAAAAAAATACACTACTAAATAACACTTTTTTCTTTTACTTTATATATTTTGTTATGCATTGGTAAAGTATACATGTGTGTTTCTTAATTAAAAACATGTATTTTTTCATAATTTTTTGATGGTTTGGGGATGTTTCACAGGGCTGGAACAGATTAAATCTATTTCAGTTATTTTAAATGGGAGAAATTTGTTTGATATATGAGTTGACTGACTTACAAGCTTGGTTACAGAAAAAATTAAACTTGTATCTCAAGGTACCACTGTAGTCATCCCTTGAAAGGTGTTTGTCTTTTTTCTCATCTGCCTTACAATTACCTTTGTGTTTTGGATACTCTATATTTTCACTACTGTGTGCCTAGTGTTACTTTATTTAGTTTATTATTCTTAGGATTGATGCTTTCCATCAATTCTAGGCAATTATCAATGTTTTTTGAATAGAGAGGATCTCCCCATTATCTGTATTATCTTACTCAAATGCCAATGAGAAATGTTTTAATACCCTTATACTCTATTTTTCTTTTCTTACCACTTTTCTCTTACATTTCCATCTGTTTGTCTCTTTGTGTTGCATTCTGTTTAATTTCTTTGGATCTGTCTACTAGTTTATTCAATCTTCTTTCAACTATGTCTAATCTGTTATTTATTCCACCTACTTAGTTTCTAATTTCAATTATTTACCATTTTATATGTGAAATTTCTATTTGGTTCTTTTAAAAATATGTTTAGCCTTTTTTTTTTCTCTTGTTTCTTTATCAGATTTTAAATCTGTCTTTTACTTTTTAAAATATATTCAGCTCTGGCTAGTTGTCTCAGTGGTAGAACATCAACCTGGTGTGTGGATGTCCCACGTTCAATTCTCAGTCAGGGCACACAGGAGAGGCACCCACCTGCTTCTCCACCACTTCCCGTCTCGCTTCTCTCTCCCACCCTGCCTGGGCAGTCATGGCTCCGCTGGAGCGAGTTGGCCCCAGGCACTGAGGATGATAAGTAGTGGCCTCTGCCTCAAACACTAGGAAGAGCTCAGTTGCTGAGCAATGGAGCAATACCCCAGATAGGCAGAGCATTGCCCTGTAATGGGTTAGGTGGGTGGATTCTGGTTGGAGCACATATGGGAGTCTGTTTCTGCCTCCTGTCCTCTCACTGAATAAATAATTAAATTCCATATGCTTATTTTATATTCTCTTTAATATCAATAGCTGCAGTCTTTGTGGGTCTGATTTGCAGTCTGTTTTTATCCGGGCTTTTTTTTCTAACTCCCCCTTATGTGACTTGTTACCTGATTTGTTCTGTGCTTTTTCTTAGGGTGACTTCTGTTTCACAGTAATCCCTTGAGGATTGGACTTAAAAGATTCTGCTAGGGAGGGTCTAGCTGTGCTTCTGGCAAGTGTCTGGAGATGCTCCTTTCCCAGGAAAACTTCAGATAATTGAGTTCAGGAGTCTTCCAGGTCACACTGTTAATGTGAATTTGGGGCCCAAATTCTTAAGAGTATGAATTTATGATTAGCAATTTTCAGGGGATTTTAAAAAGAAAAATTTTTAAGGAGAGCCATGGCAGTATCTTGCACAATCCTTGATGTATCTTTATGAAGTGCAAATTTTTCTCTACTTCACTCAGTGTTGGTATTTTCCAGAACTGTCATGTTCAGTTTCCGAGGGCCACCCTGCCTTGCGTCCATGCCAAGAGCATTCCCTGGGGCTGCATGGTGCACAGTGTTGGCAGTCACCTGTGATGGTCTTGGTGTCACCATTTGGGCATCTCAGTTTTAAATGAGTCTCTGACCTGATGACTCACCCTGCTTAGGTTAATCTTGTGTTTCTTTGTTTTTGTTTTTCCTCCAGTCACTTTGTCCACTAAATAACGAGTTCTACCAAGTCTCCAGAAGTGAGCAGGTAGAGCTCGAGAGCAAACTCTAGCTTTAGTCACACTGATCTTTACTTCGAAACGTTTGCTTATTAGTTCTTTATTACTGTCACCCACTCTCCCCTGCAAGCCAGGCAGTGCATTTTAATATATATATATATATATATATATATATATATATATATATATATATATATATATATATATTTACTAGAAGGGGCTATCTGGACATTTAGTCTGTCATACTGCCAAAAACAGAACCTATAAGACCTACTCTAAAATGACAGACCCTGTCACTGTTATTGTTGCTGTTTAAACCACTCCTGTGAGCAGAGAATCTTTTCTAGCTATGGCTCCAGATATAGGAACTCTTGTTGTTGTGGTCTTATGAGCTGGTGCCTGTATTTCATCATGGAGAATCTACACAGACCCCGATAATGCATGGACTTGGGAAAGCTATACAGGAGGATCCATGTTGTGTATTTTCAGTTTCCCCTTGCCAGGCACAGAATTATTTCATATTACGACAACAATTTTTGCCTACTACTTTAGAATCTATGATCTTAGAATGAGAAAGCCACTGATGACAATTCACTTCTCTTTTTCCTTGTGTAAAATGACTGATTCTTTTTACAACTTCACAGAGGCATGGGGGCAGAAAGAATCAGTTACTGAAAGCTTACTATAAGCACCTGCTAGGTACTACTTATGATATATCTTTTATAATCTGTTTTATAAATAATAACAAAAATTGTAATGGTAACACAAGCTTACATGTGAGTTTACTTTGGGTCAGGCACACCTCTAAATGTTTCACATTTATCAAGTTATATTATCCTCGCTACTCTATGAAATAGTATATCTATCCATATTTTATATAAAAACAACCTACGAGAAGTTAGTTTTTCAAGTCAAACAGCCAGGAAGTTACAGGTCATGGTTTAAACTCAGGTTTTCCCAGCTCCAAATATTATGTCCTCTCTACATGAGGCAAATAAACTACTCCCCATAATCATATTGGTCATTTAGGGGAGTAATTATTTTGTTTAACAAAACTATACAAAAAACATTTCAGTGATGCTAAAGAGTTCATGCAATTTTAGAATAATAGAGAGAATATTTTCAGCAGATGAAAAAAATCTAATGCTTCAGCCTTTCAGACAGCATTTAATTCTCGTGGCCATGCCTGTCCTGGATTTCTCTATCCATTGTGGATGAACAATTAACTTTCAAATTAGTCGCTCTAGGGGTCTATTTACATTTTTAATAGAGAAAATATCAGAGGTTCATAAGGCCTAAGTTAAACTCAAAAGAATTTTTCTAGAGAAATAAGTTATCAGAGCAACAGAATGTCTCCCAATGCCCTATATATCATTAACTAGTTAATTAAATGTATTAAGCAAAATGTGGTGTCAATTTGCTCTGATTAAGAAAATTTTTGAAAGAAATTATTAAAATCAGGCTTAAATGAGGAAGACTTGGTCTACATAATCTGCAGGAGCCTTGTTGATCCACCCAGGACTCCTTGCTAATAAACTCTGATTTGTTTACAGTCCCTCTGAGAGAGAGTATTTAGTCTACAATTGACTTGCTAATGAGCACTGTCAAAATGTAGATTGGTCTCAGGTGCTATTCTCTAAAACCAGCAGAAAATTTTCCTATCCAGTCAACTTTTGAACAGAACTTGCTTTGCAATTTGACCCTGTTACCTTCCTCCAGCCAAAAATCACAGTTGTGTCATTTCTCAGGACAGGACACAAGGAATATTTATAATGAGATGAGTTAATTTGTATTTTGGGGAGCATCATTAATTTACCCTTAATGACTCTCCCTATCAAATGTATTACAAAATGTTAAAAATCAATGACTTGATATTTTAATAGATTCAAAATATATTGGAATAGCCTTTTGGACAAGAGATATTTTAGACATTCAAGCATGTTTGTTTAGCTCTTAAACTACTACGGAAAGAAAAAATCACTAAAAATAAATTTACTCTAGGGCAGGGGTGCTCAATACGTCGATCGCGATCTACTGGTCAATTGCGAAGGAAGTGTGGGTAGATCGCATGACATTAAAAAGACATTTGTCTTTTAATTGGCATACAGGGTAGCCAATCTGGCGTCTGAACTTTTGACATCCTACGCATGCGCATTAAACCACGCTAACTTGTTCAGTTACACTGCTGCGTAGTTACCCTTCAATTTATTTAAACTAAATACAACAAAGGGTATAAAAATGAGTGCCGTAGCTGGTCCGAGTAAGAAGCCTAAAACCTACCACTTTCATACAGAATGGGAGGGGATTTTTTTCACTATGTCATATTCTAAGTATGTTTGCCTCATCTGTGTGCCATTGCTATTCCAAAGAAGGGAAATGTGGAGCAGCTTTTTCGGACTGTTCATAAAAACTATGACATTGGCTTTTCTCCAAAAAGAGAGCTGAGAAGGAGAAAGGTGAAAGAAGAATACACAATATTAAATAGTAATAATAGTAACTTAAATAATGATAATATAGAAGAAATAAATTTATGTTTTGCATTTTTATTGTAGGTAGATCATTTTGACTTGGTCATCTTATAAGTAGCTCGCAAGCTGAAAAGTGTGGGCACCCCTGCTCCAGGGTGTTGACATGTCATGTTAACCATAGTAAACAAATCGAAAAGCCTGAATGTTCTATAGTTTTCTGCTACCATTCTCTTTTCTTTTCTTTTTTTTTTTTTTACAGTGATAGAGAGAGAGTCAGAGAGAGGGATAGATAGGGACAGACAGACAGGAACGGAGAAAGGTGAGAAGTATCAATCATTAGTTTTTCATTGTCGTTATGACACCTTAGTTGTTCATTGATTGCTTTCTCACATGTGCCTTGACCACAGGCCTTCAGCAGACTGAGCCACCCCTTGCTGGAACCAGCGACTTTGGGTCCAAGCTGGCGAGCTTTTGCTCAAGCCAGATGGGCCCGCGCTCAAGCTGGCGAGCTTGGGGTCTCGAACCTGGGTCTTCCGCATCCCAGTCTGATGCTCTATCCACTGCGCCACCGCCTGGTCAGGCTACTACCAATCTCTTTACAAACAAGTTCTATGATAATTTACAATTTTTGGAAACTCTTACATTTTTACAGAAGTTAGATTCTATAGTCACTTTATTACATTGTTAAGTGAAATTTCTATTGCCATTTACAGGATATTCCGAGGTAGACACAAATCAATTTATCCCAAAATTCCACCACTATAATGTTACATACTTAAAGTAGGCTACTAGGGTCAAAGTTTTTCAAACTTAATGATACCACTCCAGTATAATACAGTTGTTACCATTTAAATTGTCTTTTACCTTGTACTGGTCAGGAGCTGCCAACAATTCAGTATCAGTCAGTGAATTAAAACCCTTCACCTCTAATGTGTGTTTTCTTGGTTTGCTATAATCTTTCTATTGCTCAAGTGTTTGGAACACCAATAATAATGTCATGTAAAAATATACTGTAGGTACAAGTAAGTAGAATTCTTAAGCTATGCACTCCTATATAGATGAACATGCACACACATACAAACACTAATTTATGCTTTGCCACTTTTATTGAGTTTATTATTATAGAGTCAAATTGAGTGTGAATTGTTGATCCAACTATATCATCACTCTTTAATCTAATCTTAGTATTTTTGTTTTGTTTAAGGAGAGAAGCAATTTGAAAGATGATTTTAGTAGAGATGATTAAACTTCCAAAATTAGAAAATTTAGGAGGCTCTGAAGGTTCTGAACATAAATTTCTACATGTCTGAAAAACCATCATAAATCTCTATAGCTCCTTCCCTTTGTCTTAAAATTCAACTCCAGATATGCCCTTTTTTTCTGTTTAGCCTTTACTTGCTTAGTCCACCTTCTTCCAGTCTCCACATATAACTGTCACAAATTCACTATATTATATTCTACTTACAGATAATTAGATTATTTTTAAATTAATCCATTTGTGTATATCTTCCCTGCAGCTAGATTGAATGTGAATCAGTAAATAGGCCCCTTATCTTCATGATTCAAGGTATCTCAGATGCTTCTCAAGGAGAGGGACTGGGAGGAGACCCCCTAGAAGGAGAATGTGTCAGTCTGGACTGTTTGTCATGGTAACAACAACAAAAAAAACCAAATCAGCATCTTCCCGGAACAGAATTGTGTTTCTCAGTCACATAATGCTCATGCAGGAACAGAGTTTCTGCTCCATGTCATCCTCAGCACTAGGCACAGAGTGAGGAGTGGCCACTAATCTGTGATATTGTCAGTCTCATTGCAGAGGAGGAAAAAGAAGATTGCCAAAACAAATCACTTACACACTTTTTTGTCAAAGCAAGTTATACAGCCATTTCTGAGTTCATCAGAATGTGGATATTTACTTTCCCCATATGGAAGAGCCAAAGAAAGTCTTATGGCTAATCTGAATTCAGTGGGGAGGGAAGTATAATCCTTCCTCACCAACTCCTTTGAGAAATAATGCAACCTATCAGAGATGGGATGTGTAGAAACATTATCAGACATATCAACATAACTTTAACTCATCGTACTAAATGGGTAGAGAGATCTACTTGATATCCCAGTTACACATATTTTAGTGCAAAGTCCTAATAGTCTTTTCCCCTTCTCCAGCCTCATTGCCTAGTGTGACGCCCATGGTTTCCTCTTTACTATGGATAGTCAGTAAAGAGTTATATAACAAATACATGTTTAACTATTATTTAATAATATACCTACAAAAATATATCAATCCCCCTAAACTTCAATTTACCAAACATTGCCCAAAGTGCATGGAGGAAACACAAGAAAACTAGACATGGTACCTGATCTTAAGCAACTTATAATTTTATAGAGAAGTTAAAATACAAATAGCTATGTTTCAGAGTAAAATGTGATGCCTGCCTTAAAAGAAATAAAAAATGCCCTAACCAGTAGGAATCATTCATACAGACACATGAAATTGGAACCATTGAACTCCACCTGTAAGGCCAAGGGCCACTGCCATCATAGCCATTCACATGCAGGTTCTCGTTGAATTTGGGCAGATGGTAAAGAAACAGTGGAACCGGAGGATGATGGGTGATTCTGTTTATTGGTGTCTCACCAAGACAGGTAAGCCACAAGAAAGCCAAGAGAAATGCAGAAACCTGCTTTTCCCCTGGAGGGCAGGGGATCAGGAAGGAAAAAGAAATCCTACCACACCTCTCAATGGTGGGGGCAGAATCTCTTTCTCCCATGACCATTCCAACTCCTTCTGCTCCTCAGTATGCAGGCCTAGGGCAGCCTCTTGCACAGAGCTCTCGGTTTCCTCTCGCAGGGCTGTAAAAATCAGCCAGCCCCAAATCCCCAAAAGAACAGCCATGGGGAACCATAACAAGAACCAGTCCTCAACGGTGGTGGCAGCTCCATACCAATCTGATCCTAATCCTGCCGACTATGCCAGTTGTAAGGCCAAGCAAGGGCTGCCTCAGTTGTGGCCATTGTCTTATTAATGTTTGCTGGAGGAGAGGTTTTTGTGCCAAAAAAGTTTAGAAAAAAGCCATGTTTGCAGAATGAGAGCAGAGAGAAAGCAGAGTGCTGAAGATGAAGCCAGTTTGTGCAGAGAAGGGAGAAGGTGTGCAGGTCAGGAACCAGAGGTGAAGGGCTTTTGTGAGCTCCACTTAAACTGGTGAGAACTTTGATTTTAGAAAAAAACAGAGAAGGTACGCCTAGTTGTAGAACTGGAGGATGTGTCAGTGGCTTTGGGAGCCCTGAATGAAAGGGAAGTGTTTTCTTTGTGTGTTTGCTCATCGGCCAGTGCGAAACTTGAATAAAGGAATGGCTCACCATTTTTTGGCTCCACTGTTTCTTCACCATCTGCCCAAATCCAATAAGAACCTATGTGTAAATGGCCACGACTGCTGCAACTACTGGCCATAAACCACCTATTTTCTTCTATTCATCCTTAGTTTTTCTCCTGCTATCCTATACCACTCTTTCTACCAAGACTCTTAGTTTCATTCCCTCCTTCCTCTTCAGAGTCAGACCCAAAATTATTTTCTTCTTTCCCATAGCTTTAATTTCTATCTTTCCACTGCTATGTTTTCTTTATTTTGTTAAACTAACATTTTTTTAAAAAATACTATTTTTTAATTTATTATATATTTTTTTAATTATGCAATTACTTAGAGAGGTGGTAGGGGAGAGGGAGAGAGAGAGAGAAAGAGAGGATGAGAGAAAAGACAGGGGAGGAGCGTGAAGCATCAACTCCCATATGTACCTTGATCAGGCAGGACCAGGGTTTTGAACTGGTGACCTCACCATTCCAAGTCTTCTGTCTTCTTTAATGTACCACTATCCAAGTATTATCCCCATCAAAAATAGCCTCTTTCCCTGAATATATCTGTATTTTACTTTTCCTTTAGTTGGAAAGCTTCTTGAGCTGGAAACCTCTACTTACCACCAAACTTTCTCATTTCCAATTCACAACTCAAACATTGCAATCTATCTCTGTCATCATTCTTTTATATCTATGCTCCTAAAGACCAAATAAAGAGGCCTCTTAATAGCTGAATTTGATTATTTACATGACTCTTCTTTACCATTTAAAGCTGCTGACCACTCCCTGTATCTGTAGGCAATCTTTTCTTAGTTTCTCATATATTTCCTCTAGTTTCAAAGTACATCTTCTTTTAAAAAATAAACCATTCCCATGCCTTTAAATATTATTTAAATGTTAATAAGTCCTATGGACCCACATATCCATTAAACACATGGACATCTTGTATATAATTAAATCATAATAGGTTGTAAAATGACCCAACATATTTCTTCTCTGCATTTCTCTAATTTAATCAATGAGCTTATCATTCTTTCCAATCGAGAAACACAAAAGGCCTGACCAGGCAGTGATGTAGTGGATAGAGCATCAGCCTGGGATGCTGAAGACCTAGGTTTGAAAGCCTGATGTCACTGGCTTGAGCGTGGACTCATCCAGCTTGAGCGTAGGGTCGCTGGCTTGAGCATAGGGTCATGGTCACTGGCTTGAGCCCAGAGGTCCCTGACTTGAGCAAGGGGTCACTGGCTCAGCTGGAGCTGCCCCAGTCAAAGCACATTTGAAAAAGCAATCAATGAATAACTAAGGTGCCACAACTATGAGTTAATGTTTCTCATCTCTCTCCCTTCCTGTCTGTCTGTCTGATTCTCTCTCTCTCTCTCTCTCTCTCTCTCTCTCACACACACACACACACACACACACACACACACACACACAAATAAATAAATAAAAATAAGAAAGAAAGAAATCCAAAAATCTTAGTAGGCTTTTCCACCTTTATACCCTCACATGTCTAAAGAGCAACCATTATCTTTTTGCTTTGCTAAAACATGTCTCTTAGTTCTTTCTACACTACACAGTTCATCCCACTACAATATCTCCAGTAATTAGTAATGTCTGACATATAGTAGATTCCACATAAATATTTGTTGAGTAGATTGACTTTTTACTGCTTTTGAATGCTTTTTCCTTCATGTAGAATGTTTATAATTTGTTTTACTTGTAAAACTAGATCAGATCACAGTGGCTCTATAAAATGTTCTGTGACTGTCTGAAGAGATGCTCCTCTTTGTTCCCATAGTATTTTTTTTTAGGAGAGAGGGGAGATAGTGAGGTAGACTCCCAGTGCACCCTGATCAGGATCCACCAGGCAACCCCGCCGAGAACTGATGCTCAAATATTGAGCTATTTTTAGTGCCTGAGGCTGATGTGCTCAGACCAACCTAGCCATCCTCAGTGTCTGAGCCGTGCTTGAACCAACTGAGACACTGGAGGCAGGAAGAGGAGAGGCAGAAAAGAGGGGAAAGGGAGAGAAGCAGATGGTCACTTTTCCTGTGTGCCCTGACCAGGAATTGAACCTGGGACATCCATATGTCAGGCTGATGCTCTATTGACTGAGCCACCGGCCAGGACCTATTCTTATAGCCTTTTGTTAATACCTTTAGTATAAAAAAAATCAGAACTATTTATATTATATTATAATATTATCTCAGTTTTAATATTTTTCTTTAATAGCGATTTTATTTCTTGAGGATAGGCATCAAATGTTATTTGTTTTTGGTATCCTCACCATCTTTTCAACACTTCGATGAATCAGTGCATGGTTGGATATTTGAATGGATATAAGTTTACAATAAGCTTCACATAGAAGACAGCATTTGAATGGGGCTTAGGTATGAATTCTATTTGGGTATGATAAGAATGGTATTTTCATTAAACTGAAGGTACAGAATATTCTCAGATTACACAGTAAGTCAACTTAGCTAAAATATGGAGACATTATGGAAGAAGGATTCATGGCAAGTATTTGGGAGGGTAGATCAGAAATGATTATGGGGAACTCTGAATGACAGACAAGTATATTCATTCCATTTTTTTTCTCTCTGGAAAGAGGTAAGCTGAATATGGTTTATGAGGAAAGGAGTAGGTTATTCAAACTTAGGAAGATTATACCGCCACCAGTATATCTTATGGAATGGAATGTAGACTGCAAAGTCTATTAGAAAGATATGCAACAGTCCAGAAGGAAGAAAGGCTCAAATAAGAAAAAAAGAAAAAAGAGAGAGAAAGAAAACGTTGGAAGACACATTGTAAAGTTACCATCCAAAGGGCGGAAGAATGTGACTGTTAGAGCTTAAGGGAAAGAGAAGAGAACTGAGGTGTCAAGCCTGAGTGACAGAGGGATGTTCCTGCTTTTAACAGGAGATAGGAAATACAAAAGGAAACTGAAGTTTGCAGGGAAAAATTATGAGTTCAACTTTGGACATAGTGAGTTTAAAGAGCAAATCTGAATTTGAACTTGAATATTAGCACTTACTTAAATTCTTCATATCAAGATTGCTTTCCGTTTCCTATTAAGTGACCTATAGAACTGTCACTTGGTAAAATATTCAAGACCAAATTCTCCTGCTAACAGCAGCAGCCCTCAGTGAAGGACTGCCATTTTGACTGATTGGAAGATGAGATTCAAATGTAATCTTACGGCTGAAGGGTAAAGCGCCCACTATCAATAAAGTGAAAAAACAGACTTAAAACAAGATATAAAATATACAACCTTAAAAATTTTCAATAGGAGAAAATACATGCTTCAGGAGTATTCCTTATGTAATACACAGTAGTGTTAAGGAATGAGTAAATAAAGAACTTAATTCCAAAAAATAGATAAAAATTATGATTTTTCATGGTATTTCCATTAAAACATGAAGTTGACTGATAGTCATTTTTTATAGTTTATATATTTTGAAGTACATTAATTTTCCCCTGTGTGAAAAGTGAAATTAAAAAAAAAAAAAAGATTGTGGGAAAAGATGACATCTTTATTATTCTGTCATATAAAACTAGTTCTCCACTCTCTTCAAGGTCTGTTTCTCTCTCAAAATGACAGTCTGATACATTCTATTATCAAATTCTGAGTAGCCTTGATAAAGCACCCATAAATTTATCCTTACAACTGAAAATAAAAAGAAATTCTGTAAATGCATACATAGAAAAAAAAATGTGAGAGGCTGGTCAACAGAACAACTATATTTGTCAGATTTCTGTTTCCTGTGAATTACTCACATTGTGGCTATGGTCAGATTGTAGGTATTTGGCTTCTACTAAGACTTCCCACCACTGAATAATAGTTTGGTACAATCTACTTTTTCAAACTATTAACCAGACCAGAAATATTGAAACATTTCCTTAGAGAAAAATTACCCAACCTACAGCAAAATTTAAGTGTGTGGGTGTCACATGTATACGTAACACATATATCCATTACATGAGTATGTATATATAAATGTCTATAGTGCATGTATGTATCGTTATCCAAGCATATATATCTCAAGATTGGCTTTCATTTCTTGTATCGCGGTGACAAAATTCAAGTCACTTTTCAAACCAGTTTATATGACCATACCATGAAATTTTGTTGTTAGCTAAAATCCTTATAGCTCTTAGAAATTGTGAACTTTTTATCTCTGCCTATAATATCTTTGGTTTCCAATTCTCCATCACCCCTGCTCTCCTTAATCTATTCTGCTCTGCATCAGAAGTTTTACCAGAAGCCCTCAACACTTATCCCTTTTCAGGTTTCCTCACCTTCTATAGCAGACCCCCCGATCAATTATTTTATCCACTGTTGCCGAGACCATGAATTCTGATGCATTTCTTGACCTTCTGCCACACCTCTTGGGAACCCCAAATCCTGCGTCATCCTAAGAAATGTCTAAACTTAAAAATTGTATGGAAAGAAAGAGGAACAAGTTTTATGATCCAACTTGGACAAGAATCTTGTTCTACTGCTCACTAGTTAAGTGATGTAGAAAGCTTCAGTTCTCTCACCCATAAAATAAAGATAACTCATTATTATGTTGTGAGGGTTTTATGAAATCTCCATGATGCAAATATGATGGCTCAGCAGACAATTTATAATAATTCTGACCCACTTTCCACTGAGAGAGACTACAGCCTGTTGACTGTTAAACAGTACTGATCCTTGGTTAACTCTTCTCATTCTCTACAAGAATTTATTTCATATTTTTTCTAAGACATATGTTCCATGTTGGTCCCTGCTTCTCAACAGGTGACATGATCTTTTTTTAAAAAATCAGTAGAATATAAATCATGACACTATGAACTCCTTCCATTTTTCTTCCAAACTTATCTAAATATTCACTTATGCTATCTTAGAGGATGAAATAATTCATTTCCAAGGTCAATCTCCCTATCAGTAGTATTGATTTTACCATTTTTGCCTCCTCTGAGATGACACTCTCTCAATTATTCCTCCTCTGGACTCATTAATAGAGCATCTCTGGATGTTTTTCCCACTCTGCCAGTCCATTTCACTCTTTAAAATAATGTTGAAATACATTTCCACCCTCACCTCTATATTGACATTCTTTTTTCAAAGGCCAAAAATGATCTGGTCGCTGGCAAGCCATAACTCTTCACTTGATCTTTATATCTTCAGTTCTTGACATTCTTGCCTAGAACCTACTTCTTGGTAAAACAGTTCCTTCCTGTGACGTCTACAATGCCTTTTCTCTAGTTGTTCTTTCGATTTTCCTGACTTATTGTGTATATCCATATTTACCAGTGGCTCTTTTAAAACTTCTGCAATAAAATCTGTCCAAATTGATTGATGTTACATAAAGACATGGTAAGGAAAGTGCCGTCCATTTTTTCGGTAAGTAGATTGGTTTTTAGAAAAAGAAGTCACAACAGAATGTTTAGGCTATGTCTTTTTGACGACTCCCACCCCTGCCTGAACCACAGTCTGCAGCTTGCCCCCACTTTGGTTGGTTGCTGTGCTTCATATTACAAAGCTGCCTTGCTCGCCCTAACATACCTTGGTCTATAGGTAAGGGTTCAGTTTTACTGGAAAATCTAATCCACTGCATTTCTCAAGAACATGTGTTAGAACATGCTCTAATAATAGGGCTATGTTGTGGGGATAAATGAGTGAAGTCACATTTCAGTCAAGGTTTCTACACAAGTTCTAAATTCTTTGACACTCTCAGTCCTATTTGTAGCTGAATGAATAACTTCCAGGACTTTACTGCCCATTTACTGTGGTTGTTCCAGGTCATTTTAAAGAGCTGAAGGGACTTGTACCCAGTTGACTCACTGTCAAATTCACAGTTGAAGGTGAACGGTTACTGGGGTAATTTACTAGATCTGACTGAAGGCCTCCAAACTGTGGGATACCTCTGAGGGTATTCTTTAATGAGGTTGCACTAACATGTGTACTCTGTGGAAAAATCTATTGTTTCTATATGGCAACAGCCTACGCAATTATTTAACAAGTGCATTTTGACATTAGCCCTCAAACTTCTGTGCCAGGTTCTGTGCTAGAGGTTGTCTATAAAGGCAGTCGAACATAAAAACATTTTACTTCACATCATTGGCTTATGTGAATTTAATTTTCTGCAAATGTTAAGAAGATTCCAGTATATGTGTGCATATCTTATGTATAGCTTATTATTAGACTTTCCCTTGTCTTCTCCTAACTTTGAGATATATTACCGTCTCACCGGTCTCTTCTCTTAGGTCTCTCTTATTTTGAATAAAATTGAAAGTAACAATCAGCGAAGAAATTAGTGATTCTTCACATACTAGATTGGAAGTTAGAGAATAATACATAAAACTCATTAGGGACCTAAATTCCATGCTGTTTTTATGCTTCATCTCTATAATAGAAATTGTATAAATAGCCAGTATTGCGTTCTATTTTCTTTTTATGGTCAAATGGGACAAATAGTGATCTCAGCTTTCCTGGAGGCATCACAACAGTATACCTTAGTCTATATCATTTAAGTTTCAAAATTAAACAAAATCAGACTTTTCTTTTCTAAAACAAAGAAACAAAAAAGAAATTGCATGTAATCAGGGATACCACAGATGTTTGAAGGAAAAACAGTAAAAACAACCAGTAACTTTTCTATTTAATGTCATTTGAAGCATATCTTGGGAATTGTTTCAAATACAAAAAAAGAAGCCAGTTTTGTTGCTGATGGTGAAAGGTGGGTGTCAAGGCCCTTTTGGTGTGTTGTTTATTCATTGGTCCACAGAGAATTCCATGGATTTCAGACACTCGGCCCCAAGAAGACATGGTCCCAATTTAGGGCATAGGAATATGTTATTCTATTTATAGTGTATTATAATGATGTAATTTCTAGACAAAAAGAAGGAAAGACAGCCTATCGTTGAAGATCTCATCTCTTCCTCTGTTATCACTGCCCACCCCCAAATCAGTGCCATGAGATTCTATTACACATCTTGTCATTTTTAAGATTAAAAATAAAATTTGTATTTAAATTGAAATATTCAAATATGCATACCAGCAAATTGTGCTACCTACATTTATTGAGGCTCTGGAATGACATAGCAATATTCAAGAGGGAAGAAAATCATGATGAATGTTTTAAGTAACTCCAAGTCTGTGAGATGATCAGAGAGTATATCAAAGAATGTAGTAAAATTCTATGTTTTTCTTATTTATGAAATCCTAGTGAGTTTAAATATACCTTTAGACTGGCACTCTCTTAATAAAGAGAAATAATTGCTTCAGAAAACTTGCTTTTGGAATAAACTAGTAATAATACTGAGAAATTTTTGTGGGCAATTTTACAACGCCTTTAATAAAATGTCATTTGCTCACCACCAACAGATATTATGAAGATGATAGGGAGGTGCTACATGCCAAAGCCAAAATATAGAATTACATTTTCCTCTCTTAATACTATTGATTATAAGGCATGACCATAAAATAATGAAACTGATTACAAGAGCCACACATTGTATGGTTAAACCTTGTGATGCAGTTCATCCTCTCAGAACATTGTCAAATCTCGTATAGTTGTATGGGATAAAAGTTCATTTATTTATTCATTTTAAAAATAGAAATAAATTATTATGCAGGCAGTCTGTGTTTTTCAATGCTCAACCTAATTAATTATTAATGTACAGAATAGAGAAATGTCAGAGCAAAGCCCCCACTCCACCAGAACAAGGGCCCTTACTTTCTGATTCAGAAGTTCCGATAGTTCAAGCAAAGAGAGGCACACAAAGAGACAGACAGAAGGAGACAGAGAGAGACACGGAGACACACAGAGACAGAGAGAGAATGAGAGAGACAGAGAGAAAGAAACATAGAGACATAGAAACAGAGACAGACAAACAGAGACAGATCACTTTACTTGTGGGAGTGCAAACTTTAAGGGAGATTATTCTTTCACAAGGAGCCAGGGATCAAGAAAGTGAGTCATTTACTTTGGATGCCCAGCTTTATCTGATCCCAGTAATGTACGAACTAGAAATTGTTAAGATTTCACTTCCTCATGACAATAGTTTTCTAAATCATGGATATAATCTAAATAACGTGAACTTGTTCCTTTATTTAGCAAATAATCCTTTGAACACCCACTATGTGCCCAAAACTGACAATGTTCCAAGGATATACAGCGTGTCCATAAAGTCATGGTGCACTTTTGACCGGTCACAGAAAAGCAACAAAAATGACAGAAATGTGAAATCTGCACCAAATAAAAGGAAAACTCTCCCAGTTTCATACTGGGATATGGAAGGTCACCTCATCACTAAACACAATCTTCTGCAAAAATCTTGCATCATTGTCAATCTCATGAAGCATATCTGTAGCAAACACGCATCATGTGGATCTATCCGCCGGTTTGATAGCGTGCAACAGCCACAATTTGTACCCCATACAACAGAGACGTTTCTTTAACACCTTATGAACTGTACTCTTGCTTAGGTGTAATTCTCGAGCACACGCATGCACTGATTTTTTAGGGCTCCTTAGGTAGCTATCCCGTATAGCCTCTACAGACTCGTCACTGACTGATGGCCTACCAGAACCCAGACAGGGTTTCTCCACCAAACTACCGATTTCCTTCAACTGCTTATCCCACTGAGTAATGTTATTCCTATGTGGTGGCGCTTCGTTATAAACGCGCCAATATTCACGTTGCACTTTGGTCACGAATTCGAATTTAGCGAGCCACAGAACACACTGAACTTTCCTCTGTACCATCCACATCTCGACTGGCATGGCCGTGGGATGCTCTGCTGTATACACAGTGTTACGTCATCATCTGCGCATGCACACATGCTGCCACATCATTCTACAGAAACTGGGAGGGTTTTCCTTTTATTTGGTGCAGATTTCACGTTTCTATTGTCTTTTGTTGTTTTCCTGTGATCGGTCAAAAGTGCACCATGACTTTACGGACACGCTGTAGAGTAAGGTGACCAGATTTTAAAATTGGTAAAGCAAGACACCATTGGCGGGAGAGGTGGGGGTTCTTGATTTAAAATTTGGTCTATATGAAGCACAAAAAATTTTTCATAGAATGCAAAAATAATATTGTAATATATTTTTTGAAATCAGGACTTTTATAAAACGCGTGGGATGCAGGACAAATTGTTAAAAATCAGGACTGTCCCACCAAAAGCGGGACGTCTGGTCACCTTACTGTAGAGGAAAGTAAAACAGATATGGTTTTTACCTTTGAGTTTCTTAGTTTATTGAATATAGTAAACTTAGTTTATTAGAATATAGTAAGATAAAAAGCTAAACCACACCATACAAAGTCAATAAGAAGCGGTGGCTGGAAATGGAAATAGAGATAGTTTGAGGCCAGCGTGCAAAGACCCTACCTGGAACTGTAAGCAATTTAGATTTTATCTCATGGGCAACTTCTAAAAACTGCCTTTATGCTAATTATTTTAAATGAACATCCAAAAGTGTCTGCTTGGCAGCAAGTGATAAACCAGGAAGGGAATCTGGAAACGACTCTAAAAATACCCGGAATGATTTGCTTCAGATCAAATACCCAAGCAAGCAGATTTGTCCAAAATCTATTTGGCAGATGTTAACATTAATTCGTACAATAAAATATACGTGAGCCTACATTCAACAGGACAAAAAATGTGAGGGGCCACCAGCCTAAGAACACTAGCCTCTCTGGATATTTAGCAGATGTAAAATAAATGTCTGTTCACATGCAAATCCCTAGTGGCTTATTTCTCTAGCTCTTATTGCCTGAAAAACTTTTTCCTCTAAAATATGTGGTACCATAAACTCTTTTATCAAATAGAACAGAGCCCAGTAGAACACCAAAATCTCTAAATTTCTCAAAATACACAAAATGCTAGAGAGGCGGCCTGCACCTGCAGCCCCAAAAGCAAATGTGTTGAATAATCAGGAATCCCAAACAGAGTTGCACTGGAGTAATTTACTCAGCTGATCATTATATGAAATAGAACATTTGATTTCTGCACCCAAGTTACACCAGAGTAGATGCATACCTCATTCGATTAAATAAAGCACCACAAACAAAATCATTTAGCGCGCACTAAATCTAAGTTCCATTCTTAGAGAGGGCACGGTGTGTTTATTTTGGGTGTGAGTGCTTCCTGGCCCATGGGGAGGAGGTCTGCATAATTGAGAATCCTGTTAGGTGACTGCTGGGCCCCATCTATGTCCTTAATCTATTGTGCAAGGATACACTATGCTTTAAGATATTTAATACCAAAATGCCCTATGATGAGCGTGGGTGTTGGACCACACATGCCAGAGTAGAGCTGCTCTCCATTAATCGGCCATAGAACTAACATCTTCAGCCACTGGAGTGCTAAAGATTAGGAGGACAGCGGCCACAGATTACTTTCCTTCTCTAGCACTAGATTTTCTAGACCTTGGCTAACTTTGAATTTGGGCTTTAATTTTAAGGATTTTCCAGTGTAAGTAAAGGGTTTGGGTTTCCAAGAAAATGTGTGGAATTGTTAGAAAATGTAAAAGTTGAAGCATCCCAAGTTATTTTGGTTTTCCAGAAACTTGTTAGGGAACCCTTGTCAAAAACCAGTTTATGAAGTGGGGTAGAGATATTTTTGTTTTATTTATTTTTTTCCTGATCTTGTCTTTCACATTCTCTCTTCAGTCCTAGAGAGTGGAATGAAGCTTCTCAGGACATAATACCTCTAACACTAGGTAGATTCTCCACCAATCCAGGAATGCACATTGGCCTTAGATACTCCCCCCCCCCACACTAACACACACACACAGTCACACACACTGTGCACACACTGCATACACCACATGCTGCACACACCGTGTACCACACACACCGCACACTGTGCACACTATATACACTGCATAGTCTGAACATACGATACACACAAAATGCTGCCCAAACCACACTGTACACTGAGCACACAATGAACACCATGCTGTACCCCCAATAGACACCCCCACACTATACACAGCACATTGCACACACTGCTCACAATACACAAGCAAAAACGCTGTTCTACAGAACCATTCCTTAAAGCAGTGGTTCTTAACCTTTTGGAGGTACCGAACCCACCAGTTTCATATGCGCATTCACCGAACCCTTCTTCAGTGATAAATAAAATATGATTTTTTTTCCAAATTCAAGACATAGGTATATGTTTTTTTACTGGTGCACAAAATGAGCCGTGCGTGAACATCACCTTGCTCAAAGAACAAAACCAACGAAGTGCATGAACTCACAACAAATTACGGTATTACTTTATTCTGGCCTCCGCGGCAGAGGCTTCTCCGAACCCCTGAGACCGACTCATCGAACCCCTAGGGTTCGATAGAACCAAGGTTAAGAACCACTGCCTTAAATGTTGCAGATGTACATGGTTAAGTTGTATAAACAATGAAAACAGGAAAATTTATAGAGAGTCTTCACCAGGGCTAACTGGCAACCGCACAGCATCACACCTCATGTGAGTTCACGTGTCTGTGGTCGGCGTTGAACTACATACAGTGGTTACCTCTAAAATGAGAGCTTTGGAGAGGGAATATTTTCCAAATCTCTCAACTTGATGTCTCTACAATTGGGATTTATTCTAAAATTGATAGTGTGTTGACTTAATTGGAAATCTTTATTTCCTTTGAGTGACACATGAAATATCAGTACATGTTCCAGTCTCTGTAACTTAGAGTCTATGAGATATGTTATTGTTAAAGCAGCTGCATTATGGGAGACTTTTGCTTTCTTGTGACCTTCAGTCCTTTCAATTTTTTTAAATAACAAAGAGAAAGAAATAAAAAATATTTTTAAAATTAGAGGAAATACTAAAACCAAATAAAAATAATAAAGTAAAAGATGATAATGGCATGATTCATGGCTAATCAAATATTCCAAGGTATACTAAATGTATTTTAGTTATTTGTATACCTGTCTTGTCTCTAGTTAGATTACAAGAGGCCATGGTATCTTAATCACCTTTGAATTGCCTCTGGGATGCCATATAATTCTGGTAACTTAGTAACTCAGCAAACAGTGTTTGAATAAATAGATTGTGAAATGAACTGGCTTTTAAATGTGTGGTCCAAAGTCATTTGGGCCACATTTCTCAGACTTCTTAAGCATTTTCTGCTAGACTGATGGAAACCCGACCTGTAGAAATCTAAAAAAACATAATTCAAAATAACAGGACCAAATTGAAAATAGATTCATTTAAGACTATATTTTCCTTTATGATAATCTTGTGTTGTGGTGACATTATAATCTATATCTGTGATTTTAAAGATTTTATTATTACCAAATAGCCTAACTAGCAATTAGAGCGAGGGATCTTCTCTGTTCACAGTTTCAACTACAGCACTACACATTCTCTGAGAAGATCTCTTGACTACTTGTCTACCTGTCTGTTGGGCAGATAAAATATATTCTCACTTTGTTAAAGATGGTGCTGTCCACGTGCAAGTTTTAAAAGTAAGCTTTTCCCCACACTCTTGACTAATTGGATGATGTAGGGTGGTGCACTCTCATGAGGAATCCTCTCAGTATGTCTCAGATAAGTGACTTTGTATCAGAGACTTCCTTGTTTGTAAATTGGATTAAAGGTTTTGAATCTACGCTATAAAGTGAGGCAGGCCGGGAGCTTGCTCTCTCTCTCGGTTCTTGGAATTAGTATTAGAGAGGAGAGCAGATTAAGGCCATGTGGAGGCCAGGAGAAGCAGCCAAGATGCCAGAGTACTGAGAAGGAAGCCAGTTTGTGCAGAATTTGTGCAGAGAGAAGGAGATGGGAAACAGAGGTGAATAAGTCTGGTGAGTTAGAAGCCTTTGATTCTAGGAAACTCGGATAAGTCAGTAGCTTTGTGAGCACTGAAAGAGAGGATTTTGGAGCCCAGTGTGTGTTTTTGCTTGCCCGCCGGGTGCAAGCTAGAATTAAAGCTGATGACTCACCAGTCCTTGGCTCCGTTGTTTCATTACCGACTGTCCGAATCTAATGCAAACCTGCACTGGTCAGGCTGTTGTGATGGTGGCCTTGGATACTGGTCCGACACTTTCCCTTTCAAAAATGGTCAAGGACCTATTCACCTTTGGAAGTGAGTTACTTAGCACAATGTCTAGTGTATGATGTTCTAGAAATATTGTTTTAATGGCATGACTAAATTACAAATTTTAAAAAATGTAAAACTTGATATTAGTAATGTTTATGGGTAGGAGACCACAAAAAGCCCGATTAAAAATGTAGTTATGTGGCTACTGTAAGCAGTGTGGCAAGCAGTGGCTTTCCAAAGATATTATCACCTTCGAAGCCCCAGAATCTGAGGATATGTTACTTTCAGGGCAAAAAGATTTTGTGGAGATGTGAGTAAATGAGGAATCACGAGATGGGGGTTATCATGGATTTATCCAGTGGGCCCAATATAATTGTGAAGGTCCTGGGAGATTCAGAATCAGAAAAGGAGAGGTGATGGCAGGAGGTGAGGTGGGAGTGATGAGGAGCCACAAGCCAAGGAAGGCGAGCAGCCACTAGGAGCTGGGAAAGGCCAAAAATGGGGTCTTCCCTAGAGCCTCCAGGAAGGATGTAGCTGGGCTGGCGCATCTCAGTCTTCTGACCTCTAGAACTATAAAAGAGTCAGCTTGTGTGCTTTAAGCCACTAAGCTGTGGCAATGCATAATAAGCAACTAATACAACAGGTCAATCAGTTAGGAATAGTTTGTGTTCAAGTAGTAGAAACCACCACCCAAACTGGTTTAAATGGTAGGAGAGGGCACTGGTTTAGGTATTAGGAAGTCTGAGATGTCTCAGAGTTATCATGCTATTCAATTCCTTTCTGTATGTCTGCTCTGCATTTCTGTTCTACCAGCTTCATCTGAAGGCCAGTTGCCTTATAAATTTGGAAAGGCTGCCAGTAATAATTGGAGTTAAATGCTTCCTTATTCATTTTTAGCAGGAAAGAATCAGACTTCTCATCATTATCCTCTGTGGTAGAGTTGGACAAATTAGGGCCAATCCCTGGAACTTTCCTCAAGGACTATCCTCGGGGCACATGCCCAAACAAAATAAGAGTTCTGTTAGGAAGGAAAGAAGAGAGCACATCCAGAGAGAACACCAGCAGTGCCCCACCAAGCATGTCACAGAATCCGGTGATTGGGAGAGCGTAGGGATGAAAGTGGGGGGTACATGTTCCAGGCATAGTGTGCCCCGTTCCTAGGTCTAGAAAACAAGATCCAGCTTTTTCTTGGCAATGTTTTCCCTTGCTCTGTAAGGACAGTTGTGTAATAGTAGAAGGAACAGCAGCAGTTAGGGAAAACTCACAACTAATTCTGCCAGACTCAGACTGGCGGTTAGTCTGGACTTTTTCCCACCTGGGGAATGGCAGCATGCCCAGCACCTTGGCTCATCATACCACCGTCTGGCATACCTGCTGCAGGTTGCTGAACTCTGGATTAGATTGACACATGTTAGTCGCCTGTGATTCATCCCCAAAATGGTGCATCCCCTTTGAAAACTGACATGTTCTTTTATAAACATTATTGCATCAAAATCTACTTCTTTGTGTCTGTTTTATAAGTATCCGATGAGATAGTTCTCATGATTTTCCTGTCCACCCATCTCTGTAGCCAGAAATAGTAATACTGGGTGAGAAAATGAGATAGAGTGGGATAGATACTAAGTGGGTAATTATAAGGTATGCTATACACTTTATTATAAAATATTTTACTTAATCTCTAGCTTTTCAATGCATGATTTTCTCCAGTTTTACATAAGAGGAAATTTGAGATCTAAGTTGCATAGCTTGTAAATGTCAAAGCTGTTATTAACCTTTAGCCAGTATGGTACCCAAACCCAGATTCTTCCTTTTGTACTTGGAGAGGCCTCTCCCAGAGCTGAGTATCTGAATAGACTTGACCTGTGAGAGTTGCCCATCCTAACACTACTCTTGTGATCTAAGGCTCGCCCTGGAACTGGTCCTGATGTTCTATAAGGAGACTAAGAAATCTGAGGAGCATCAAACATTCCTTAAGTTTGTTAGAATTAGTTACAGAGGAAAGTGAGAATGTGTAAGTGACTTAGAGGCCCCCTTAGATCAGTTCTACCCCAATTAACTTTAAGGTGAAATCTGAGTGCAACTGCATTGATCATCAGGACTGATTAGGTAATTTGACTTACCAGGTGGGTATATCCTTCCTCTATCATAGTCCTAAATATTTGCAGAAGAGTAACATCAAAGATAGAAAAGAATTACCCTTCAATATTTTTTTTGTTTCCGGGAGCTCTTTCAGAAAGAACACAAAAATTGCCCTAGCCATATATACAGTTAAGAAGAGCCCAGGCATCCAGGAGACAGTGTATGAGTGGGCCAGAATCACTTCCATGTTGCAGAAAGTGCAAGTTGTGAATGTTGTGTCTTCAGTCCCAACCACAATACCTGATGCACAACAAATTATTACTGTTCTATGAAAGATTAATGAATGAAAAAATGGACAACTTAGTAAACATTTTATAAACATTTTATCTGCAAAGAGAAAGACAAAAATGCAGCAACAAGGGGAGTTGGTGGCATTATCCAACAACTTTATAAGACATGTTGTCTTATGGCAGATCCATGGGTGCTAATCCTATAGCGAAGACCTTTAAAATAGTGTTTTCCACCATTGGCATTCACGGCGTAGAAATAAAAGATCTTTTTTACCCAGTAAGCATCACATGAGTTTGCAGGCTTTGCAAAATGTTAGCGTTTGAAAGGCATTTCTAGTCACTGGCAATCTTCAAGAAAATGCCTAAGACAATTTTCAGAAATGCTTCTATTGAACTCTGCTGAAATTATATTTTATATTGTTCTGTGTGATAGCTTTTGCTTTATTGTTCAAGAACTGTTAATAATGAATAAGAGTTTTAATATGCAGAAAATGCACAACAGAATGAGACCCAAGTTTCCTTTATTATAGTTTTTAATAAAAAAAGTAAAGACCCTGTTAGACTCAGTTTCCAGAGATAATTTACTGCCGCTATATATGTGCTTAATTGATTTCTGATGTAGAGATTAATCAGTGTGTTAAGAAGTTAAAACATAGCATATCTTCAAAATCAGATGGCTCAGAGGCTCCCAGGATCCACTAAACACTTTTTTTTCTCATAGCAGATGTGACTTGAAATAAATCACAGAATGGCACTGAGAAGCACCACAGCATATATCAGACAGCAGCACTGAGTTGAACATGGTCACCACTTTTCCATCACCATTTCCAGTGGATGTTTTCCACAATGTGAAGTCAATTACTGCTCTCACTCCTGCATTAGTGTAATTGGTTCTTGCTCTCCAGAGGAGAATTTATTAAGGCAATTTCAGTAAATAAGGAAAAAGGGGTCCCGATTTGCTACTGAATCCACTGGGTGTGGATAATCACTCCTATCTTCCTCCAGATCCTGAGGGAATTCTTGTGTCTGTAAAGCCTTTTTTCTCTGTGCAAGAGAAAGCAGAGGACACTTTTCATTTTCAAGAAAATTGGTACACAGAGTGCCAACAATTCTAAGAAGGAACACCTTTCAAAGTATTGATTATCGTATGTTTTCAAGAACACTCAGAACGTGTTCAGAGGATAGTTCAAAGGAATTTATGTACAAAGCATTTGCCACTTCTAAATAATTTTAAATTTTCAGTTGCTATTAAGAAAATGCATGACAAAGCTAAATTTCCCATGGTTCCTGCCTGAGAACAGATCTTTGGTAACTTAGCAAAATTAAGAGGAGCTTTACTTTGCGGAAACTTATTCCAAGTATAAAAGAGCAATGATGCTTTTTCATGTGGGTAAGTTCTTCCTGCATGGACTGTGATAAACGGGAGGCATCATTTCCAAGATGGTTGCCTCTTTGCTGACACCATTTTTCATTTTTACTAAAATATTTTTGGAATGCCCAAGAGATATCATTATTGGAATAGGGAGCCGAACACCACATCTACAGCATATTTGGCAAATTTGGTAATGCAGTGTAGACATCAGAACCATCTGCAAAATCATTAATGCCTTCTACACACTTTGGGATGTTGAGAGCAGCCAGATTCTCTGGGTGAAGCTACACTGGGGTCCCCAGATGAAGGAAAGCATTAGCATCTGTATCTGTGCCGACTCTGGTGGGACATGGGTGACTATAGATTTTCTGGCCTTGGAGAACCATGATTCAAAGCAGTAGACAATCTGTTACTTTATACAAGCTAAACAAAGCAAAGAAAACAAAAACTCTTTATTAGATATCTACACAAATATTCTAAGGGCTAGAACAATCATTTAATTCAGGTGAGAATGAGCAGCTCTGCCTCTATTAACTGGATTGTTGCCTTAACCTTCAGCTTTGCTTTGAAAACCAGACCTCGTTTTGCATCCTCAGAGCAATATTAATTCCAAGCTGACTTGGATTTGTTCCTTGGGCAAAAGGTTAAGTGATCCATAAATTTATTTCCCTGTAGATTTGGAAAAAGAAAAGTAAATATCACAGTGATTTGTTAGCCAGCTTTTTTTTTTTTTTTTGCAACAACAGAATCATTGAATGTCCCTCCTGTCACCAAAGTCAACGCCATGTGGTGAATGGAAAATAATTTTTAAATGTATGACTTATGCACACAAATGATGCCACTAAGCCGAAAGATCAAATTCTCAAAGAAATCTGATTAATAAGAAATCACTCTAACTTGCTGCATGTTTGACTACGAACTAAATTCCATTACAAATGTGCAAAGAAGTATAATCCATCCCCACAAAAGGCTTTTTGTTAACATTACTTCATGGCGAAGACATGCTCAGTATCTCTAAACCACAACATATTTGTTGCAAGATAGAACCTACATTTTTTAGGACTAACCTTAGATTTTTGTGGTTCCCTATCCAGTGACTCAACATTAGTAAGAAATACCTTTATAACAGCACATCCTGTGCCTGCAGGTAATAGCCTTCAAACTTAAACACTCTCACAGATGAGGGTGTGCTTGAAAAGATAATAGTGGTGGGGAGATGGCACCATCCTCTCTCAGCAGCAATAGCTCAGGTCTTGAATATTCATCAAGCAAATGACATTGGTCTGTGCTCACCAAAGGTTTCCATATTGATTCTGAGCCTATTTTTTTTTTCTGAGCCTATTTTTCTAGATGAAGAGCATTGCCGTCATGTCCCTTTGTGTCTCCAAATAAATTGTTTAATATGCAGCAAGAGATGAGGCTTTTTTCCTCTGGTAGTTGTGAAAAGATGTGCCAGACACAGAAAACCATGACGTAGAAAGGATCCCATGAGATCAGCTTGTTTGGCCCTTTGCTTCCTCATGCATGACTGTTGCTAAGACCTTTTACAAGGAAGCACCAAATGCTACAAACCCAGAGTTTGCCATGGGTCCACCTCCGTGCCATTGCTCATGTTGAAGCCCCACCCCCAACCTTAGCGCTCTTTCCCCATGCTCTTCTCCTGTAAAAACCAACTTCATTCAGTCAGCAAACTTCTTGCTGAACACAACGCAGTGCTTGACCCTGACAATAGAGGTCAAGCACCAAACAGAAACATTCCCAACCTTCACTGAACTTGTAATCTAGTGGAGAAGACAGGCATTGTGCAAGATTATCACAAATAATGATTTAAGTAACTACATGTTGCATGGTCTGGAAAGAGGTCCAGGTTCCCGTGTGGTGTATGAGTCCCAGCTTAGTATGAGAGATCAAAGCTGGTTCCCGAGAGGAAAGGCATTCAGACTAGAACTTGAAGGAAACTAATTTAATGAGGAAAAGAAGGTGCTTGGAGGGAAGAATGTTTCAGCCAGAGAAAAGATGACTTGTCAAGACTATGGGCAGGCAGTGGGGTGGGCCGTGGTGGGATTCAAATAATAACCAGTTCTCAGCCCTAATGACCGTTTTAAGTATAAAAAAACACTATACCAAAAGGTAGCTTATTATTTCATGTATTTAATACTTAAATAAGAATTATAAAAGAGGTACACAAAACTAGATTATAAGAAAGAGTTATAAAATATTAATGAAAAAATATTGAATAATACCTGACAAAAACAATAAAACTGTTATTTAAGATATTTTCATATTGCTTTTTTTTTCTTCTCTTTAAGTGAGAGGTGGGGAGGCAGACAGACAGATTCCCACATGTGCCCCAACTGGGATCCACCCAGCAAACCCCCATAGGTGATGCTCTGCCTGTCTGTGGCTGCTGCTTCATTTTAAGCAAGTGAGCTATTTTGGTGCCTGAGGTGAGGCAATGGCACACGGGGCCAACTTGTTTGAATCATTCGAACCATGGCTGCAGGAGCAGGAGAGAGAGAGAGAGAGAGAACGTGAGAGAAGGGAGAGGGGTGGAGAAGCAGATAGTCGCTTCTCCTGTGTTCCCTGACTGGAAATCGAACCCAGGACTTCCACACGCCATGCCAACACTCTACCACCAAGCCAATCGGCCAGGGCCGATATTGCTTCTTGATTGGCATCCCCACTTGAAATTTTTTTCACCTATGGACAGAATTAACATTACTATAGGCATTTAGAATAGGCTGTTGCACAATGAACAGTAAAAAAGAGTAAGAAAGGTAATTTTGTGATTTCCACATTGGGCGGCTAGCCAGGGACCTACCTTAGAGAGAGCCCTGATTACAAGTGCCATTTTAACAACTGGTTTTCCAAACTCAACAAAAAATTAAGTATCAGATCTACCAAACCGGTGCGAACTGGCTAAATCTCGCCACTGTGGGTGGGGGAAATGATGTAAAAAATATATGCGGCCAGTGATTTTTATTTTATATATAAGAAATTGTCCTTTCAATTTAAATAATACTGACACTTGTTGGCACTCATTTTGTTCTTTAGAGATGACTGTGGCACACCAAATTATGAAGGCTAAATGGGACAATGAATACATATCAACTTCTAATTGTGCCTCTGAGTCTCTGGCATGACTGTCACTCAGGAAACTGCTCTGAGTTTCAGAGTGGTGCCATATTTCATCCAAAACAATTACTTAACTAATTTCTTCCCTTCACAACTATGATTCTCCATATTCCGCCTTCCTATCCCACTTATTGCATAAATGTCTTAAGTATATTGGATGCCCTCTTTATAAAAACACTCTGCATCCTTCTCCAGGTAGAAGGTAGATTCTTACATGCTGATGGTAGAACATGTTTTCAAGGCAGGAAAACTTTTTCAAATTTTTCCAATTTATGCAATAGGTCGCTAAACATGCCATCTGCTGACCTGGTTTCCAAAGCATATGGCTGCTTCTTCAGTCAGCAATGCAGGAGACAAACTAAAAGAAGTCACATTTATGAGAGTGTGACTGAAGCACATACAGTAGAGTCACTCTTCTATGTGTTCTAAATTCTATCCCTGGGTCAGGTTGAAATTCTTAGAGTCCTCATGCTTGGAACACGCTAGATTTGCCATTTGCAGAATTGTTGTTACTGAGTTCCATTTTAATATTATACTTTTAACATAGACAAAAGGAGACAGCCATAGAAAACCCATGACTATGTTTTCTTTTAAATGGTATTTTTAAATGGTATTCTTCATCCTCTATCACAACACTAATAGCCATTAGATATTAAGCACTTGTGATGCACTACGCACATGGCTTTTCTTGTTTCAAATGGGCAGCAAAGCCAGTAGTTCAGAGCCTGGCTCTACACCCAGGCCACCTACTAATAGATTCTGGTTCAATCACTCACTATTATATGCTCTTGAGAGACGTATTTAACTTCTCAGTGCCTCATTTGTAAAATGAGGCAGAACGTAACAGCTCCTACCTTGGGGGTAGTTATGATGATTAAATGACTTAATATGCATAAAATACTTACATCAGTCTCCAACACATACTCAACACTCTGCAAATCTCACTTGTTAGTATCTCATTTAAGCCACACATAATCTCCATTTGATATATGAAGAAACTGAGGCACAGAGAGCTTAAGTAACTACCACCAAAGCATTCTGACTCTACAGTTCATGATCTTAACACCTTGTTCTTTAAGTAAAGACTTAAAAAAGGATATTTTTTTAGAGTTGTAAAGCCAGTAGCCGCGACCACCATCACAGCCGCCTGGTTCATTCAGGTTCGCATTTGATTCGGACAGTTGGTAATGCCAATGGAGCCAAAAACTGGTGGACCATCATCTTTAATCCTAGCTTGCACCCAGCAGGCAAGTAAAAACACACACTGGGCTCTAAAACCCACTCATTCAGTGCTTACAAAGCTACTGACTTTTCCGAGTTTCCTAGAATCAAAGGTTTCTAACTCACTAGTCTTATTCACCTCTGTTTCCCATCTCCTTCTCTCTGCACAAACTCTGCACAAACTGGCTTCTCCTTCAATGCTCCGCCATCCTGGCAGCTTCTCCTCTCCTCCACGTGACCTTACTCTGCTCTCCTACAGCATGGGCTCCTCCTAGAATACAATCAATCACCCTTCTCCGGAACAAAATGATCTCTCTTCTTTTTAAAACCTTTTGGCATGAAAGCCCTCCCCCAACACATATTAGCATAATTACACCCATCTCCAGAGCAAGAAGGGCAACCAGTATCATCACCTGGGCAACAGGCTTCCACATGGGCAGCGCCATCTTTAACAAAGTGAGCATAATATATTTTATCTGCCCAACAAGAGTGATATCTCTTTATTAAAATTATGAACTTATTTTTAATACATTTTTAACTTATAACACAGCTATCAGCAAGCATAAATCAAATTTAAAGTTTAGCCTGACCAAACAGTGTCACAGTGGATGGATGGAGCATTGGCTTGAAATGCTGGGGACCCAGGTTTGAAACCCTGAGGTTGCTGGCTTGAGTGTGGGATCATAGACATAATCCATGGTCACTGACTTGAACCCAAGGTTGCTGGCCTAAACAAGGGGTCACTGGCTCAGCTGGAGCCCCGTGGTCAAGGCACATATGAGAAAGCAATCGATGAACAACTAAGGTGCCGCTATTATGAGTTGATGCTCCTCATCTCTCTCCCTTCCTATCTTCTACCCCTCTCTTGCACACATGCACAAAAAATTAAAATTTTTTGAAGTTGAATAATGAAGACATTTTGTTGAATTTGCTGGTTGCCATTTGTGTGTTCTCTTTTCATGATCCTGATTTTGTATTAATGTTTCAATTTGACTCTTATATCGTATATACCTTTGATAATAACCACCTCATAAAATGCTCCATAAAGTGAAAAGTTATGAATATTATATTTTTTAAGAGAACATTGCAATCTGTAGAGAAAAGTCAGCTAAATATGAATAACGAAGTTCATTCTATAAAGAAATTTTGTTCTAACAGGGACAAAAATAAGGATACAATATGTAAAGGTCAGTGCCCGCAGCCACCATCAGAGCTGCCTGGCCCATGCAGTTTTACATTAGATTTGGATAGTCAGTAATGAAACAACGGAGCCAAGAACTGGTGAGCCATCAGCTTTAATTCTAGCTTGCACCTGGCGGGCAAGCAAAAACACACACGGGGCTCCAAAACACATTCATTCAGTGCTAACAAAGCTACTGACTTATCCGAGTTTCCTAGAATCAAAGGTTTCTAGCTCACCAGACTTATTCACCTCTGTTCTCCATCTTCTTCTCCAGCACAAGCTCTGCTCAAACTGGCTTCTCCCTCAGAACTCCACCATCTTGGCTGCTTCTCCTGGCCTCCTCCACGTGGCCTTAATCTGCTTTCCTTTTTAATACTAACCTCAGAAACCAAGAGAGAGCAAGTTCCTGGTCTGCCCCACTTTATAGTGTAGAAATCCAAACCTTTAATTCAATCTACAAAAAAGGAAGTCTCTGATACAAACTCACTTATCTGAGGCATAATGGGAGGATTCCTCATGAGAGGGCACCACCACATTATTCAATCAAGGGTGTGGGCAAAAGCTTACTCTTAAAACTAAGTGTTGGGCAGATAAAATATATTATGCTCACTTTGTTAAAGATGGCGCTGCCCACATGGAAGTTCGTTGATATTAATGTGTGTTCTGGAACAGGCTGTGGGGAGGTCGGGTCATTATAGCCTAAGGCTTAGTTTAAGAGTAAGGTCTTCCCCACACCCTCGACTGATTGGATAATGTAGGGTGGTGCACTCTCCTGAGGAATCCCATTATGCCTCATATGGGTGGCTTTGTATCAGAGACTTCCTTGTTTGTAGATTAGATTAAAAGTTTGGATTTTCTATGCTATAAACGGGGGCAGACCAGTAGCTTGATCTCTCTCTTGGTTCCTGAGTTCCTGAGGTTAGTATCAGAGAGGAGAGCAGAGTAAGGCCACGTGGAGGAGGGGAAGAAGCCAAAATGGTGTAGTGCTGAGTGAGAAGCCAGTTTGTTAAGAGTTTGTGCTGGAGGAGATGGGGAACAGAGGTGAATAAGTCTGGTGAGCTAGAAACCTTTGATTCTAGGAAACTCGGATAAGTCAGTAGCTTTGTGAGCACTGAATGAGTGGGTTTTGGAGCCCAGTGTGTATTTTTGCTTGCCCGCCAGGTGCAAGCTAGAATTAAAGCTGATGGCTCACCAGTTTTGGGCTCCAGTGTTTCATTGCCATCTGTTCGAATCCAATGCGAACCTGCACGGGTCAGGCTGCTGTGATAGCGGCCTTGACTACTGGCTTTACACTAAGCCTTAGGCTATAAGGACCCAGCCTGCCCAAAGCCTGTCCCCCAACATATATTAATATCAATGGACTTGCATGTGGGCAGCGCCATCTTTAACAAAGTGAGCATAATATATTTTATCAGCCCAACACTATAGAAAGTATAAAATGGAGAGGATTGTTTGTTTTTGTCAGCTGCCTAACTTTTTATTCACTGGACCTATCAGTCACACAGATAACCTGCACTCCAAACCCAATTAATTTAACTTCTCCAAACAAATCAAGTTCCTTCACACATCTTTGTCCTTTTATATTCTACTTCCTTCTATCCCAAATGTTCTCTGTTCACTCTATTTTCTCTTCAAGCTTTTTCTTGATCTTTGAAGATTAAGCTCAAATATTACATCCTCTGTGAAGCAAGCATTGTCTGACACCTTTAAGCAATTAATAGCTTTCCCTCTTTGAACTCTTATGATGCCAGACACATAATACTATTATGACATTTTATTGACTCACTTGTTTACTCTTTTAACAAATAGTCATTGACTGCCTGTAATCTGATGCTCTGGATTATCATGAAAAGGTTATTTTCACTTTTAAAATTGGGCCCTCCCTGTTTTACCTACCAGGGTACCTAAAAACAAAGCAGGTTTTTCTCCCCTTGTACTATTATTTATTTATTTGAATTGAATTTATTGGGGTGACATTGATTCACAGAACCATACAGGTTTTAAGTGTACAACTCAGCAAAACATCACGTTGTCAATTTAAGAAATGTCCAAACAGGTAAGAATTTTTAATGAGTTCATTTGAGCTGAAGTGACAATTGCTGGGAAACAAAGTCTCAATGGACTGAGAAAATGCTCTGGAAAATAGTGCTTTTACCACTTATTTTATACATCAAAGGGAAAGATATAAATGGATTACATGAAACACATTTGCAAAAGATCAGCGAAGCTGGAGAAAGTTAAGCAGGGGAAATCTTTGGGATTGTATAAAAGGTAAAACTGTATACTTAAACTTTTTTACAAAAGGAGAGTTAAAATAGTTAACAGTTACAATTAACATAATAATAACAATGAGGCAATTTGTGATTTTTGTTCTGGTAGTGTTGTTGTACTCTGAGGGGATAAGCCAAGAAGATTACTCATACATTTCAAAGATGTGTTATCAGGTGCATTGTTGTAGATGCAAAAGACAACAGGAAGGCTCAATTAAGATATGCATTAACCTTTCTTAGAGATGTCCCCTCTAGGACACGACTACCCACCTTGAAGGACATGACTACCCACCTTGAACTGCTTTTAGTTAGAAAGTTTTAATTTCAGACCATCCTGTGTGGTTACTTTAGGTCTCTGAGTCTGCCAGGCCACCATCCAGGCCTTCCCTGAGCTTGTCAGGTTCAGCACTGGCACCCTTTCTTTGTCCACAGTCTGAATACACCACCTGTGCCCATCGCCAAACTCTTGCTTTGGTCCTATTCTCCCTCCACCCTGCTTTGGTCTCTTCTTCCACTCCCACTTCCCTTCGCTCTGGCTATCACCACACAACAGTCTGTGTCTATGTGTTAAAAATGTGCACGGTTTTGCTTAATCTCTTCACCTTCTTTCCTCCAGCTCCTCAACCCTCCTCCCTTCTGACCACTGTCAGTCTGTTCTGTATATCCATGCCTCTGTTTCTATTTTGTTCATTAGATTCCACATAGAAGTGAAATCGTATAATACTTGTCTTTCTCTGACTGACTTAGTTCACTTTTCATAATAATCTCCAGGTCTCTCCATGCCGTCACAAAGAGTAAGATTTCCTTTTTTTGCAGTAGAGTATTATTCCAATAAATAAATGTAACACAGCTGTAAAGCCAGTAGTCGCGGCCACTATCACAGCCGCCTGGCCAATGCAGGTTCGCATTTGATTCGAACAGTCGGTAATGAAACACAGGAGCCAAGAACTGGTGATCCATCAGCTTTAATTCTAGCTTGCACCCGGCGGGAAAGCAAAAACACACACTGGGCTCCAAAACCCACACATTCAGTGCTCCCAAAGCTACTGACTTATCCGAGTTTCCTAGAATCAAAGGTTTCTAGCTCACCAGACTTATTCACCTCTGTTTCCCATCTCCTCCAGCGCAAACTCTTAACAAACTGGCTTCTCCCTCAGCACTCTGCCATCTTGGCTGCTTCTCCTGGCCTCCATGTGGCCTTACTCTGCTCTCCTCTCTAATACTAACCTCAGGAACCGAGAGAGAGCAAGCTCCCGGACTGCCCCAGTTTATAGCATAGAAAAATCCAAACCTTTAATCCAATTATACATAAAGAAAGTCTCTGATACAAAGCCACCCATCTGAGGCATAATGGGATTCCTCAGGAGAGTGCACCACCCTACATTATCCAATCAGTCAAGGGTGTGGAGAAGAGCTTACTCTTAAACTAAGCCTTAGGCTATAACGACCCAGCCTGCCCACAGCCTGTTCCAGAACACACATTAATATCAACGAACTTCCATGTGGGCAGCGCCATCTTTAACAAAGTGAGCATAATATATTTTATCTGCCCAACAACAGCTTTTTAATCCCCTTGTCCACTGTTGGGCAGGTAAAATATATTATGCTCACTTTGTTAAAGATGGTGCTGCCCACATGCAAGTTTTTTTTATTATTAATTTTAATGGGGTGACACCAATAAATCAGGGAAATCAGAGTACATATGTACAACAAAAACATCTCTAGCTTATCTTATCATTCAATTATGTTGCATACCTGTCACCCAAAACAAATTGTCCTCTGTCACCTTCTGTCTGGTTTTCCCTGTGCCCCTCCCCTTCTCCCTATCCCACCCTCTCCTCCCTCCCCCCACCCCGTAACCACCACTCTCTTGTCCATGTCTCATAGTCTCACTTTTATGTCCCACCTATGTATGAAATCATGCTGTTCTCAGTTTTTTTTCTGATTTACTTATTTCACTCCGTATAATGTTATCAAGGTTCATCCATTTTGTTGTAAATGATCTGATGTCATCATTTGCCATGTGCAAGTTTTTAAAGTAAGTTTTTCTCCACACCCTTCACTGATTGGATGATGTAGGGTGGTGCACTTTCATGAGGAATCCTCCCATTATGCCTCAGATAAGTACTTTGTATCAGAGACTTCTTTGTTTGTAGATTGGATTAAAGGTTTGGATTTCTAGAGTATAAAGTGGGGCAGACCAGGAACTTGCTCTCTCTTGGTTTCTGAGGTTAGTATTAGAAAGGAGAGCAGATTAAGGCCACGTGGAGGAGGCCAGGAGAAGCAGCCAAGATGGCAGAGTGCTGAGGAAGAAGCCAGTTGGTGCAGAGAGAAGGAGATGGGGAACAGAGGTGAATAAGTCTGGTGAGCTAGAAACCTTTGATTCTAGGAAACTCGGATAAGTCATGTAAAGCCAGTGACCAAGGCCACCATCACAGCAGCCTGACCAGTTCACATTCGCATTAGATTTGGACAGTCCGTAATGAAACAATGGAGCCAAGAACTGGTGACCCATCAGCTTTAATTCTAGCTTGCACCCAGCGGGCAAGCAAAAACACACACTGGCCTCCAAAACCCACACATTCAGTGCTCACAAAGCTACTGACTTATCCAAGTTTCCTAAAATCAAAGGTTTCCAGCTCACCAGACTTATTCACCTCTGTTTCCCATCTCCTCCAGCGCAAACTCTTAACAAACTGGCTTCTCTCTCAGCATTCTGCCATCTTGGCTACTTCTCCTCCACATGGCCTTAATCTGCTCTCCTCTCTAATACCAACCTCAGGAACTCAGGATCCAAGAGAGAGAGAGCAAGTTCCCGGACTGCCCCCATTTATAGCATAGAAAATCCAAACCCTTAATCCAATTATACAAACAAGGAAGTCTCTGATACAAAGTCACCCATCTGAGGCATAATGGGATTCCTCCCTACATCACCACCCTACATCATCCAATCAGTCAAGGGTGTGGAGAAGAGCTTACTCTTAAACTAAGCCTTAGGCTATAATGACCCGACCTGCTCACAGCCTGTTCCAGAACACACATTAATATCAACGAATTTCCATGTGGGCAGCGCCATCTTTAACAAAGTGAGCATAATATATTTTATCTGCCCAACAAATGCTCACAAAGCTACTGACTTATCTGAGTTTCCTAGAATCAAAGGTTTCTAGCTCACCAGTCTTATTCACCTCTGTTCCCCATCTCCTCCAGCACAAACTCTGCACAAACTGGCTTCTCTCTCAGCACTCTGCCATCTTGGCTGCTTCTCCTGGCCTCCACATGACCTTAATCTGCTCTCCTTTCTAATTCTAACCTCAGAAACCAAGAGAGAGCAAGTTCCTGGTCTGCCCCACTTTATAGTGTAAAAATCCAAACCTTTAATCTAATCTACAAACAAGGAAGTCTCTGATACAAACTCACTTATCTGAGGCATAATGGGAGGATTCCTCATGAGAGTGCACCGCCCACATCATCTAATCAGTCAAGGTGTGGGGAAAAGCTACTCTTAAAACTTGCACATGGGCAGCACCATCTTTAACAAAGTGAGCATAATATATTTTATCTGTCCAACAAGTCAGTAGCTTTGTGAGCACTGAATGAGTGGGTTTTGGAGCGCAGTGTGTGTTTTTGCTTGCCCGCTGGGTGCAAGCTAAGATTAAAGCTGATGACTCACCAGTTTTTGGCTCCGTTATTTTATTACCATTTGTTCAAATAGAATGTGAACCTGCACTGGCCTGGCAGCCCTGTTGGTGCCTGTGACTACTGGCTTTACATCCACTGATGGGCACTTGGGCTGCTTCCAAATCTTAGCTACTGTAAATAACACTGCAATGAACATAAGGGTGCATGTATTCTTTCAAATTAGTGTTTCAGGTTTTTTTCAGATATATTCCCAGAAGTGGGATCTCTAGGACAAAGGCAATTACATTTATAATTGTCTGAGGAAATTCCACACTGTTTCCACAGTGGTTTCACCTGCCTGCATTCCCACCAACAGTGCATAAAAGTTCTTTTTTCTCCACGTCCTTGTCAGCACTTCTTGATTTTTGATTTATTAATGTTAGCCATTCCGACAGGTGTGAGATATCTTATTATAATTTTTTATTTTTTAACTGACTTGTATTGGGATGACACTTATTAGCATAATTTTATAGGTTTCAAGTGTCCAGTTCTATATCACATCACTGTACATTGTATAGTAAGTTCACCACCTCCCCGAGTAAGTCTTTACCCTTCACCATTTATCCCCCGTAATACTCTCTTCCACACCTCCCTTGTTGTCATAGCACTGTTATCTGTGTCTATGAGTGTTTGTTAATTGTGTTTTGGTTCTTTTTTGCTCTATCCCTCCACATCCTTCACTCAACACCCTGCTTTCTGACAGCTGTCAGCCTGCTCTCTATGTATGAGTGTTTGATTAGTGATGTTGAGCATCTTTTTATATGTCTATTGACCATCTGTATGTCCTCTTTGGAAAAGTGCCTTTTCAGGTCCTTTGCCCATTTTTTAATTGAGTCATTTGTCTTCTTGGAATTGAGTTGTATAAATTCCTTATGTTATTCAGAGATTAACCCCTTATCAGAGGTATCATTGGCAAATATGTTCTCCCATTCAATGGGTTCTTTTTTCATCTTCTTGATGGTTTCTTTTGCTGTGAGAAAGCTTTGTTTGTTTTTTCCTTTGTTTCCCTTTGCCTAGGAGATATATGGACAAAAATGTTGCTCCTGGAAGTGTTGAGATTTTACTGCCTATGTTTTCTTCCAGAATTTTTATGCTTTTGTGATTTACATTTAAGACTTTAATCTATTTTAAGTTTATTCTTTTGTATGGGGTGACTTGGTGATCTAGTTTCATTTTTATTTTATTTTATTTGCATGTATCTGTCCCATTTTCCCAACACCATCTCTTGAAGAGACTGTTTTTACTCCATTATATGTTCTTGCCTCCTTTGTCACTTACTAGGTGACCATAAAGGTATGGGTTTATTTCTGGGCTCTTTATTCTGTTCCATTGATCTATATTCCTAGAATCATACAATCTTCAAAAACTGAATCAGGAAGATCAGAAAATCTGAATAGACCAATCACAAATAATGAAATGAAAGCAGTAATAAAAAATAAACATTCAAAGAAAAATTAATACCTGTCCTCAAACCATTTCAAACTATTGTATTCAAAATGAGGGAAGACTCGTAAAGTTCATTTTACGAGGCCCGCATTATCCTTATTCCAAAATCAAGTAAAGGCACTATAAAGAGAAAAGTATAGGCCAATATCCATAATAAACATAGATGCTAATGTCCTCAACAAAAATATTTGCAAACCAGACCCAGCAATATGTTAAAAAGATCATATACCATGATCAAGTGGGATTTATTCCAGGGATGCAAGGTTGTTACAATATTTGTAAATCAATAAATGTGATATGCCACATAAGCAAAATGAAGGATAAAATTTCATGATCCTATCAGTAGATGCAGAAAATGTATTTGGTAAAATCCAAAATCCATTTACGATATAGCTCTCATCAAAGTGGAAATAGAGAGTTCACACCTCAATATAATAAAGGCCATAAGTGACAAACGCATAGCTAATACCATATTCAATGGACAAAAACTACAAGCATTTCCCCAAAGATCAGAAATGAGATGAGGATGTCATTTTTACCACTCTCACTCAACATAGTACTGGAAGTACGAAGCAGATTCTTAACCCATACCTTCTGAAGGAACAAGTTGGTCAAATAAAATAATCCCATGACTTTGTTGTAGTCACATTCTGAAGAAGAAATTCTGCAATCGTCTCTGGGATAAATCTAAATCCTCCCTCAGGTGACCACATGAAAGTATAGCATGTACTGGTTTTAGAAGTTTTGTGTATTTGTTACAAAATTAGCCACATTCTTTTATGAGAATATCCCTTCTATTAATAGACTGCTCCCCAGGCCTCCCATAAAAACATGCCACAGAAGAACCAGATAAGGAGAACACAGAAGCTCAGTGACCTACAAATGGGGTGCCAGGAAAACCATCCTTGGGAAATAAAAGACCTTCCAGTACATCCATGTAAAATCACTTAAATCAATCACCATTTGAAGCCAAAAAGAGCATTCCTCCTTAAAGAAGACATACTTGAGATACAGCAGTTGCATATATAACTCACAAGAATAGACTGTAATCAAGACAATTCAAGTCAATAATATCTCTCTTCACTTCTATACAGGTGCCACTTGATTGTGGTAGAGGAATATCCAGTACACATTTCAAAACAACTTATCATAAAAAGAAGTTAAAGGAGATTCACACCAGAAAAAAAAATGTTTTTCCAAATAACTAGTACCACCAAGATATGTGCAATCTAACTTTGCATGATATATTTATGCCAACAGCATTTTCCAGCAAAAGATTCTCTGGTTCCAAAGGCAGAATCTCATAGCGGTATAAGACTAATGACTACAGTGTGTCCCAGCCTCCACTCCAAGCATGAAAGCAGGTGCCTTTCTCTTAGGTGTTCTGACAGGCTGATATTAAAGAGCAGCATATGCCAGAAGATGTAGGAAATCGCTGGCCTCTCTGACAGGTTTTACAGTGGAATGTTTGTACTGTCAGGGCAGTGGGTATGACAAACCTGAGCTATGGCAGTAATAGGAGTGTTTAGGTAAAAGAACATGCTTAATAGAGATGCCACTGTTGACAATAACATGCTTATGTTAAAAGAAGAATCCTTGCTTTCATTTTCTACTGGAAATTCTGAAACCTATTTTTGAGTCTATTTTTTGTTCTCTAAATCTTACAAAACTACCTTTTAGTTCTTTACACAGGTAGGAGACCAAGCTGCCCGTCACATTTTCTCATCTGGTTTTCAAGATACCCCAGACCATCATATCATTGACATTTTTCCATCAGGGCATTAGTCGGGACTGAAGCAGAACTTATGTAGAATTTTGAAGTGACTGTGAAATGACTGCCTATTTTTCTGGAGTGCACTTTAAATTAACCCTGGAGCCTAAACTTGGGAATGGTTATTATCCAGCATTCGTACCGAAGCCCAACACTGTGTGCAGAGTACCTTGTGATCACTCTAATTCAACTATCTCATTATTCTGCACCGCAAATAAAATGTGTGAAATATAATCTTTCTCTCTACAAACTCATATATATTTTATATATTTTACAATTCTATGGATATTCAAGTAATTACAGTGTCTATGTGACATCTTCAGCAATAACCTACATACAAGTTATTTGAACTCCTCCAGAAATATTTTCCTCTAACTCTGCATGCATGCCCAGAGATGGAGCAGTTAGGAGAATGGACTGCCAATTGTGAATTGATGCCAAATGAATGGGTATGCTTTAAAAAAAAAAAAAAAAGAGTCCTTTTCACTTGTGGGCTTTAATACTCATCTAATTATAATGATTTCAAATTCTCTCAAGTCTAAAATTAAACTTGGTTTCCTGGGTAGCCAAACAACTGGCTATTTTGCTATACTGCCCAGCTCCCATTTTATCTCAGGTTCACTTTGAGTATAAAAGTTGGTTAAAAAACAGTCATGTTCTGAATCCTGAATTAAATATCACTAAAAATATACTTTGAGGGAGCAGTTAAAATCCAACACCACCCAGTTAGAATGACAGTAGAGTATTGTCATTCTCTCTCAATGAAATGGGAGAGGCTGGGGGTTTGGGTGACCCTACACTGGTTCTAGAGGAGAGCATTGGCCACTCTGCCAATGTCCAAGTGGACAGAATATGTGGAACCAAGGGGAACGTTAACAGAAGCACAGTTTCAATGAGAGAAAAATGAGTCAAAACGGATCCAAAATTAAGCTGCCAATCTATAGGAGGCTTGACAAAAGTGACAAGGCCACATATGAAACTGCTCGGCATAGATGAAGAATACTTTATGAGAAAGGAGGCATGAAGCAAGAGCTAGGCAAAGCCCAGAGCTATTCCTGATATCTCAATCCATCCACTAAGGTACTTGATTGGATATCTGTGGCTTTAGAAATATACCGTTTCCCCAAAAATAAGACCTATGCAATTTTTTTCAATCTTAGAAATATAAGGCCTCCCCTGAAAATAATACATAGCATGTCTTTAGAAGCAAAAATTAATATAAGACACTGTCTTATTTTGGGGGAAACAGAGTAGACTGTTGTACATGGAAATAGAATCACAAGAAATTCTTGATGGAAATCAGAGTTTGGCTGGTTATGCTGATGTTTGTGATGACATGACTACAGTATATTAATAAATGTTGATTTTTTTTTTGTTCAACAATAAATGTGAATTCTTGTTCATGGAAAAATAAGACATCTCCTAAAACTAAGACATAGTGTATCTTTAGGAACAAAAATTAATATAAGACACTGTCTGATTTTCAGGGAAACACAGTAGTAGCTTGTGGGAGCTGGTAAGATCTATAGAAGATACTATTATCACATTAAAGATCACAAAACCATAACCTGATCTTAAATGCACTGTAAGCATACGGTTAAGAGCAGAGATTTTATACCAACGTACTACCTTTTTACTGACCCAGGAATTTCTCTTTTATTTATTTAGTTAAATTTTATTTTCTTCCAGTTTTGTTGAGATTTAATTGACATATAACATTGAATTAGTTTAACCTGTACTATATTATGATTTGACATACATATATATTACTAAGTGATTACTACAAAATTTTAGTAAACATTTTTCACCTCACATAGTTACAAATATTTTGTGTGTGATGAGAACTTTTAAGATCTACTCTCTCATATACAATATAATATTATGAACTATATATAGTCACCATGCTGTATGTTTATTAAACTTATAATTGGAAACTTACACCTTTGAACACCTTTACCCATTTTTTCCCAAGCCCCACCTACGGCAATCAACAACCTGTTCTCTGGATCTATATTTTATCGTTTTTAGATTTTATGTAAAAGTGAGATCATACTGTATTTGTTTTTCCCTAACTTATTTACTTAACTAATATCCTGAAGGTCTGTCGATGTTCTTGTGAATGGCAAGATTTCATTATTTTTTATGACTGAATAATTCCACTGTATGTATATGCCAGTCAGAAGAAAAGTACCACCAGGACCGTGTAATCATTTTGAAGCAGATGGTGGAACAATTATCTGATGGACACTACCATTGGCCAATTCACAGAGTGTGGGCCAGGACATTTATTCTGTGTTTTTTTTTTTTATCTGTTTTCTACTTATAATGAATAATGTTCTTCTAATGAAAATCTTCGTATTATTATAGTTTCTATAGTACAAGCTGCATCCACATAGGCAACATTTTCTTTTCCTTTCCCTTCCCCTCCCTTTCTTTCCCTTCCCTTCCTTCCCTTCCCTTTTTTGGAAGTCAGGTGTAGCTCTAGAGTGGTAATTCTAGAAACTAATTTTTGATTTTTAGTCTGTCTTGTGGTGGCGCAGTGGATAAAGCATCAACCTGGAATGTTGAGGTTGCCAGTTTGAAACCCTGGGCTTGCCTGGTCAAAGCACATATGGGAGTTTATGCTTCCTGCTCCTCCCCCCTTCTCTCCCTCTCTACTCTCTCTAAAAAAATGAATAAATAAAATCTAAAATAATAATAATAATAATTTTTGAGTTTTAACTGTGATTATTTTCAATATCACCATGGCTTATTATATCAATTATTTATGTAAATAACTGCTTCTTATACTAGTATACAAATCTTAGTATTTTATTTAAGTGCATTAAATACCAAAAAGCACATAGTGTGATTCACACAGAATTATGTACAAGAGTTTAAGACTTTCAGAAGACATTTAAAGTGTCTACTTTTTAATATTTAATAACATCATCTTAAACGATATGTATTTTACTTTTGAAATTATAACTAAAAATGTTCTGTTATTCTCATGAAGGTTTCAAGTCTGGTTTTTTTTTAACACTTTATATTTAGGAGCTTTACTTATCATTACTGATTATATAACTGCTAATATAATTACCTAAACACATTGTATATATACCTAGTTCTAGAACAATTTGAACATGTCTGTATAATAATCAAACATATTTTAGTTCTAAGTATAAAAAATGATTACATAGTAAAGATGCTGATCTTATTTATGAATAATAGTATTAAAACTTTGAATATAATTTTTCAAATATACATAATAATGGATAAAATAGTTTAACAAACCCCATTTACCCAAAATCCAGATTCAACAACTATCAAGATTTTGTCAATTTTGTGTCTTCAATCTTCTCCCATTATATTTTCATGTGTTTATTCTGAAGCAATTTTCAAAGAATACTTTTTAACTTTAAACACTGACTACAACAAAAATAGTATAGTTTTTTTTTTTTCTTTCAAGATAATGACTTCACAAAATAGCCTTTATCTATTTGGTGTAGATATAAAAATATGTTATATCTTATGTCTGAAAATGGCGCTTTATTTTAGAAATAACTAAAATACTTTTTTTTTTAGTATGCAGAACTTTTCTTTCAGAGACACAGCAAGGTCTTTTGAACCTTGTGACAATCATATGCAAAATTTTCACTGAAACTTAAACTATATCAAACTGGTAGACGAGCCCTTAAAGGGCAGTTTTCTGAAGTTAGTTCTTCCTGAAAATACTGAGATTATTAAAAAGCCTTATATAGAATATGCTATGTTTCCCATTGTAAGGATTATAACAATTTATTCTCTAACAAAGGAAAGTCAGTGGGACTTGCTGGGACGGTGTTTCTTTTGGAGGCATAGATGAATACCTTCCAGATATTATGTAATAATCAGAGTATCTAGTTAATGCAACAAAGGCCTGACTTCATGGAATAGTTTCCATTTTCTGACACAGATTGCTTGTCGCAAGTTATTTGGTGCTTTCTGTTCCTTTGCAACTATAATTCCCACTTTATCCCCACCCTCCCTAAAGTTTTCCATGGATATTTTCTGCAACTTTTAGCCTCACTGTAAATCAAGAGACTATAAACACTGGCTTCTGTTTACTAAGAAATCAGCACAATTATTTTATTAAAGCCAAATAAAGTTTATTTGCATGAGAGAATTTTGGGAGACAAGAATATGGAATGAGGTGTGCAAGATAAATCAATCAGCTAGGTTAACTCCAGATGTAGGTTCACGAGATTTCAGAGACCATCTGTGCCAGGAGCGCTCAAACCTCAGAGTGGCAGTGCCAGGTTAGAGGCAAGAACGATATTAAGACTTATCTACTGTGATCTTTTGACTTGCTGATCTGTAAAATGATGAGAAGCAGGAGGCAAGATGGTGATGCAGTAGGCAGACATAACAACTTCCACCTCCCAGAACCAAAGTGGATTACAACTTAATTTTAAGAACCATCATCTGGAAAAAACCAACATTGGACTAAATTGAGAGGACTCCTTAACCAAGGACTACTGAAGAAGCCACATTGAGACTGGTAGGAAAAGCGGAAAAGCAGAGAGGGCTGCCCAGCTCCCAGAGCAAATGGCAGCCCAGACGGACTCACGTGGTGGCAAGTGAGTTTAGCAGAGAGGGGAGGGTTCTGAGCCCCAGAAGCAAAGCCCTAGCCTTCAGCCCCAGATCCTAGAAAAGGCATATGGACAGTATTTAACTGTGAAACAAGCCAGGATACTGTTTTTGAGAAAGAGACAGATTTCTCAGACCCAGGATTCTTCTTAAAGGGACCACGCAGAAAACCTGTTTTACAACCACTCACCCGGGACTCTGGAGGTGGGGAGAGGTGAGAGGACCAGAGTAGCAGGAAGAGAATGTAATCTAGGATGCACAGGAAAAACCACTTTGAGGGACAGCCACCCAAATCCCTAGGCTGAGTCATTCTCCAAATCTAAAGTGAGTATTTCCCCTGGAACCAGCAATACCTACAAAAAGAAGCAAGAGACTAGCCAAAAAGAAGATCTCGTGTGGCTCTAAGAGCAGAGTCGCATAGAGGAAGGGAGTCATCAGGGATACACTATTGAGGGCTAAGGTCTGAGCTGCATCACCCCCACCCACACTGCTGAGTGTTCACTGGAGGGTGGGAAGCAGCGGGATGCGAAAGTGCAGTCCCATTGGTGAGGGCGGAAGCAGGGCTGACCACAACTGAACTGGGTGTGAGCTCAGTGCCCCCTCAAGTAGGATTGGAGGCTGAGGGAGGCTATGGGGACAGAAGGGGTGTGTGAAAGCGGTCTGATCCGGCTGCAGGCCAGGTGAGCAAGAGTGGTCCCACCTGTAGTTTCTGCAAGTCAAAAACCAGGAACCGGCGGAGACCTGTAGCTGAGCTGCAGTGCGCAGCCCTGCTGGTGAAGCTGGAACTTGCAGTCAGGCAACAGGTAGCAAAACCTGGGGAACAGAAAGAAACCAGCAGCTGAGCATGGGTGTGCAGCCCAGCCCTTGCAGCCGGGGCTTGCGGTCTGGCCTGCAATCACAACCCTGCCAATGGGGGCGGGGCAAAAGCCAAGAAAGCAACAGAGACCCACGGCTGAGCATAAGTGCACAGACCCGCCTGCAGTGCCAAGGCTTGTGGCCCCGGTGGGGTAATGGCTAAGGCCAGCCAGGGCTTATAGCTTGGGGACATGAACACAGCCCCACACACGGAGGAGAGGCAGAAACCTCAGTGTCTGCCACAGCGGGTTGGTGCCAGCAATGCCCATATCCAAACGTGTGAGGCAGCAACAGAGGGGGTGGAAAACCTGTAGACAGACCACACCTAGGGAACACAGAGGCCACACCCACTGGATTCCTGTGGCCACACCCTTCTTATACACAGGCAAAATGGAAAGGCAGAAAAATGCAACTCAATGAATCAAGAGAAATCCCCAAAAAAGGACTTGAATGAGTCAGTTATAACCAAATTACTGGATGCAGAGTTTAAAATAATGATTGTTTTGATGATCAAAGATATTAGAACAACAGCAGATGGACGCAATGAGCAGCTAAATAAAGAGATAGCAAGTATAAAAAAAGACATTAAAATAATAAAAATGAATCAATCAGAAATGACAAATACAATATCAGAGATGAAGACCACAATGGAAGAAATTAAAACCAGTATGGATGAGGATCGAATCAGCTGAGGATTGAATCAGCAAGTTAGAGGACAAGATAAATGAAGACATGGAAGCAGAACAGCAAAAAGAAAAGAGACTCAAAAAGTCTGAGGAAACACAAAGAGAGATCTGTGACAACATAAAGAGAAATAACATCTGCATCATAGGGATTACTGAAGAAGAAGAGAAAGAACAAAGGATAGAGACCTTGTTCAAAGAAATCATAGTTGAAAACTTCCCTAAATTGATGCAGAAAAATGTCACACAGGTTAAAGAAGCACAGAGAAACCCAAAGAAATCTACACCAAGACACATCATAATTAAAATTCCAAAGCTAAGAGATAAAGAAAGATTACTAAAAGCTATAAGAGAAAAGCAGTCTATTAACTACAGAGGAGTCCTCATAAGGATGACATCTGACTTCTCAACAGAAACATGTGAGTCCAGAAGGGAATGGCAAGACATATTCAAAGAAATGTAGAACAAGAACCTACAACCAAGACTAATTTATCCAGCAAGGTTAACATTTAAAATTGAAGGAGAAATAAAAAGCTTCCCAGACAAAAAAGAACTCAAGGAATTCATTAAAACCAAGCCAATCCTGCAAGTGATGGTAAGGGGCCTGTTGTGAACAGATCAAAAAGGGGAAAAGAATATAGCAAAAGAGGAATACAGTTTTAAAGAATAAAATAGCAATAAACAACCACATATCAATAATAACCTTAAATGTAAATGGATTAAATGATCAAATCAAAAGATATAGGGTAGCTGCATGAATAAGAAAACAGGACCCATACATATGCTGTCTACAAGAGACACAACTTAAAACAAAAAATGCACAGAGACTGAAGGTAAAAGGATGGAGAAAAATACTTCATGCATATGGAAATGAAAAAGAAGCCGGGGTAGCAATACTTTTTATCTGACAAAATGGACTTCAAATCAAAGGCTTTAGTAAGAGATAAAGAAGGACACTGCATAATGATAAAGGAAGCAATTCAACAGGAAGATATAACCATTATAAATATCTATGCACCGAACATAGGAGCTCAGAAATACATAAAGCAGACTTTGATGGGTAAAAAGAGTGAGATTAACAGCAATACTATAATAGTAGGGGATTTCAATACCCCACTAACTTCACTGGATAAATCCTCAAGAAAGAAAATTAACAAAGAAACAGCAGAATTAAAGAATACACTAGATCAACTCGATTTAATAAATATCTTCAAAACCTTTCACCCAAAAGCCCCAGAATATACATTATTTTCAAGTGCTCATGGTACATTCTCTAGGATAGACCACATGTTAGGACACAAAAGCAGTCTAAACAAATTTAAGAAGATTGAAATCATATCAAGCATTTTCTCTGATCACAATGCCATAAAACTAGAAATTAACCACAAAAGAAAAACGGAAAAATACTCAAACACTTGGAAACTAAATAGCATGTTATTAAATAACAAATGGATTAACAGTGAGATCAAAGAAGAAATAAAAAAATTCCTTGAAACAAATGATAATGAGCATACATCAACTGAAAATTTATGGGACACAGCAAAAGCAGTACTGAGAGGGAAGTTCATTGCACTACAGGTATTCCATAAGAAGCTAGGAAAAGCTCAAATAAGCAACTTGACCCTGCATCTAAAAGAATTAGAAAAACAACAGCAAGTAAAGCCCAGAGGTAGTAGAAGGAAGGAAATAATAAAGATCAGAGCAGAAATAAATGACATAGAAACTAAAGAAACAATACAGAGGATCAATGAAACCAGGAGCTGGTTCTTTGAAAAGGTAAACAAGATCAATGAACCTTTAACTAGATTTACCAAGAAAAAAAGAGAGAGGACTCAAATAAATAAAATTAGAAAGGAGAGTGGGAGAGTGGAGAAATAACAACTGACACAACAGAAATACAAAATATTGTAAGAAAATACTATGAAGAATTGTATGCCAAAAAACTAGACAACCTATATGAAATGAACAAATTCCTTCAATCATTCAATCTTCCAAAAATCAATCTGGAAGAATCAGAAACCCTAAACAGACAGTTTACTACAAAAAAAGATTGAAACAGTTATCAAAAAACTCCCAAAAAAGAAAAGTCCTGGGCCTGATGGCTTCACAAGTGAACTCTACCAAAAATTCAAAGAACTTCTATTCTTCTCAAGCTATTTCAAAAAATTCAACAGGAAGGAAGACTTTCCAGCTCTTTTTATGAGGCAAGCATAATTCTGATTCTGAAACCAGGCAAAGACAACACAAAGAAAGAAAATTATAGACCAATATCCCTGATGAATTTAGATGATAAAATCCCCCAAAATATTAGCCAAGTAGATCCAGCAATATATGAAAAAAATCATACACCATGATCAAGTGTGATTTATTCTGGGGAGGCAAGGCTGGTTCAATATTCACAAATCAATCAATGTTATTCATCACATAAATAAAAGGACAAAAACCACATGATAATTTCAATAGCTGCGGAAAAATAATTTGATAAAATCCAGAATCCATTCATGATCAAAACCCTCAGAAAAGTGGGAATACAGGGAACATACCTTAATATGATAAAGGCCATCTATGACAAACCCACAGCAAACATCATATTAAATGAACAAAAATTAAAAGCAATCCCCTTAAGATCAGGAACAAGGCAGGGTGCCCCCTTTTACCACTCTTATTCAACATAGTTCTGGAAGTCCTAGCCACAGCAATCAGACAAGAAGAAGAAATAAAAGGCATCCAAATTGGAAAAGAAGAACTAAAACAATCATTATTTGCAGATGATATGATATTGTATATAGAAAATCTAAAGTCTCAGTCAAAAAACTACTGAACCTTTTCATATGCCTATTGGCCATCTGTATGTCCTCTTTGGAGAAATTTCTATTCATTTCTTTTGCCCATTTTTTGATTGAATTGTTTGTCTTCCTGGTGTTGAATTTTATAAGTTCTTTATAAATTTTGGATATTAACCCCTTATCAGACGTGTCATCAAATATGTTCTCCCATTGTGTGGTTTGTCTTTTTATTCTGTTCTTATTGTCTTTGCTGTGCAAAAACTTTTTAGTTTGATATAGTCCCATTTGTTTATCTTGCCTTTTATTTCATTTGCCCTTGGAGATAACTCAGCAAATATATTGCTGCTACAGATGTCAGAGAGCTTGCTGCTTATGTTTTCTTCTAAGATGCTTATGGTTTCATGGCTTACATTTAAGTCTTCTCAACATCACTAATTATTAGAGAAATGCAAATTAAAACCACAGTAAGATATCACCTCACACCAGTCAGAATGGCACTCATCAGCAAAACAACACAGAACAAGTGCTGGTGAGGATATCGAGAAAAGGGAACCCTCCTGCACTACTGGTGGGAATGCAGACTGGTGCAGCCACTGTGGAAAACAGTATGGAGATTCCTCAAAAAATTAAAAATCTTACGGCCTTTTGACCCAGCTATCCCACTTTTAGGAATATACCCTAAGAACACCATAGCATTGTTCGAAAAGAAGAAATGCGCTCCCATGTTCGTGGCAGCATTGTTCACAATAGCAAAGATCTGGAAACAGCCCAAGTGTTCATTAGAGGATGAGAGGATTAAAAAGCTTTGGTACATATATACTATGGAATACTACTCAGCCATGAGAAATGATGACATCGGATCATTTACAACAAAATGGATGGACCTTGGTAACATTATATATAGTGAAATAAGTAAAACAGAAAGAAAACTGAGAACAGCATGATTTCATACATAGGTAAGACATAAAAGTGAGACTATGAGACATGGACAAGAGTGTGGTGGTTACGGGGTGGGGGGAGGGAGGATAGGGTGGGAGAGGGGGAGGGGAGGGGCACTGGGAAAACCAGATAGAAGGTGACAGAGGACAATTTAACTTTGGGTGATGGGTATGCAACATAACTGAATAATAAGATAACCTGGATATGTTTTCTTTGAACATATGTACCCTGATTTATTGGAGTTACCCCATTAAAATTAATTTTAAAAAAGATAAAAAACTACTGAACCTGATAAATGAATTCAGCATGGTAGCAAGATATAAAATTAATACTCAGAAATCAGAGGCATATTTATACAACAACAATGAACTGTCAGAAAGAGAAATTAAGAAAACAATCTCCTTCACTATTGCAACCAAAAAAATAAAGTACGTAGGGGTAAATTTAACCAAGAAGATTAAAGACTTGTACTCAGAAAATTATAAAACATTGATAAAAGAAATCAGGGAAGATACAAACAAGTGGAAGCATATACTGTGTTCATGGACAGGAAGAATAAACATTATTAAACTGTCTATATTACCCAAAGCAATTTATAAATTTAATGCAATACCAATTAAAATACCAATGACATACTTCAAAGATATAGAACACATATTTCAAAAATTTATGTGGTACCAAAAAAGAACATAAATAGCCTCAGCAATCTTGAAAAGGATGAATAAAGTGGGAGGTATCACAATTCCTGATATTAAGTTATACTACAAGGCCATTGTATTCAAAACAGCTTGGTCAATGCAACAGAACAGAGAACCCAGAAATAAACCCACACCTTTATGGACAACTGATATTTGACAAAGAAGGTAAGAGCATGCAATGGAGTAAAGACAGCCTCTTTAACAAATGGTGTTGGGAAAATTGGACACCTACCTGCAAAAAAATGAAACTAGATTACCAACTGCACCACTCACAAAAATAAACTTAAAATGGATAAAATCTTAAATGCAAGTTGTGAAACCATAGGCATCTTAGAAGAAAGCTCTCCAACATCTCTCGCAGCAATATATTTGCTGATTTATCTCCACAGGCAAATGAAATAAAAGACAGTATAAACAATTGGGACTATATCAAACTAAAAAGTTTTTGCACAACTAAAGACAATAAGAACAGAATAAAAAGACAAACTACACAAGGGGGAACATATTCGACAATATGTCTGATAATGGGTTAAGAACCAAAATTTATAAAGAACTTATAACTCAACACCAGGAAGATAAACAATCCAATCAAAAAATGAGCAAAAGAAATAAATAGGCACTTCTGCATAAAGGACCTACAGATGGCCAATAGCCATATGAAAAAATGCTCAACATCACTAATCATTAGAGAAATGCAAATTAAAACCACAATGAAATATCACCTCACACCAGTCAAAATGGCACTCATCAGCAAAACAACACAGAATAAGTGCTGGCGAGGATGTGGAGAAAGGGGAACCCTCTTGCACTGCTGATGGGAATGCAGACTGGTGCAGCCACTGTGGAAAAGTTTGGAAAATTCTCAAAAAATTAAAAATGAAACTGCCTTTTGACCCAGCTATCCCACTTTTAGGAATATATCTCAAGAACACCATAGCACTGACTCAAAAGGAGAAATGCACCCCCATGTTTATGGCAGCATTGTTCACAATAGCGAAGATCTGGAAACAGCTCAAGTGTTCATCAGTGGACGAGTGGATTAAAAAGCCTTAGTACATATATACAATGGAATACTATGAGGCCATGAAAAAGAAGGAAATCTTACCTTTTGCGACAACATGGGTAAACCTGGAAACTATTATGTTGAGTGAAATAAGCCAGGCAGAAAAAGAAAGATATCATATGACTTCACTCATGTGAGGAATCCAATGAACAATGTGAACTGAGGAACGGAATTGAGACAGAGGAAGGATCAAAGGGACCAGAGGAAAAGAGGACAGAGGGAAAGGGGATGATAGGAGGGGATAAACCTGAAGGGAAGGGATGAGGGTGTTATGGAGAGTGGGGCAACTGAGATGTACGGGGGAGGGTAGCATTTGGGCGACACTAGAATCTAGGTAAACACAATAAGTTAAAATCAATTTACAAAAAGAATATGGAATGACATGAATTGCTAAATGAAAAATAAATAAATGAACAAAGAGAAGCATCATTTCAGTGGTCTAGAATATGGCTTATTATTATTTTTTTAAATGCAAAAATTTTAAAAAATGACTATACATGGCAGAAATGACTATCTAAAGTAAGGTTCATTTGTTTGCTTTCATCCAAAAAGTCTATTTCTCTTCAACAACAGCATCTTGATCTCCTTTTGTGTTTCTGCATGCTCTCAGTTGTTGTAGTGAGCCCTCAGTCCTGGCCTGGTCCGTCACACCCTCCCACAAACCAACCACAGTAATTGGTTCAGAGATATGCATGTGATCAAAGCTGGCCAATGAGGGACAATTTTTACCCAATATAGACCTGCAGGTAGTAGAGAAGTCTCTCCATAGACGCTGAATTTGGGAGGCTATGAACCTGAACCTGCTATGGCCACCAAGTGGAGAGAAACTGCCTGAGAGTGAATTCACACTGCTCAAAACAGAGCTGAGGAACGGAGACATGGTGTTCTTGTGACATCAGTCTACTTGCTGGGTCCAGCTGTCTCTGGTTTTACTCTACATATATTTCTGCATTATAAGTATATATTCTTACACTATTTTTTTCTTTGCCACATTGAGTTGACTTTTCTCTCTTGCAACTGAAAACTGTCCTAATATTACATTTATTTAGAAAACTTAAAACTTTGTTTCTTAAAAAAATTAATTGCAACATCAACTTGATTATTTTTACACTCATGTACATATCTATTTATGTCTCACAAAACCATACATTGCTTTTGTGAACCAATGTTGCCTTAATAAATTCAATGAAAATAAAGAAATAATTTGTGTCTCATTTTAACCCAAAGCAGTCATTGGTTCCCTTAATCTCAAACTGTCTCCCAGCTTTTAGCAAATGCCCATTGGGCACAAGTGAAATGTCAGATTTAGAGGGTAAGAACAAGAAAGTATGAGCCCTGGCCGGTTGGCTCAGCTGTACAACATCAGCCTAGTGTGTGGAAGTCCCGGGTTTTGTTCCCGGCCAGGGCACACAGGAAAAGTGAGCAACTGCTACTCTACCCTTTCCCCTCTCCTTTCTCTCTGTTTTTATCTTCCCCTCCTGCAGCCAAGGCTCCACTGGAACAAATGGCCCGAGTGCTGAGGATGGCTCCATGGCCTCTGCCTCATGCGCTGGAATGGCTCCAGTTACAATGGAGCAACGCTGCAGATGGGCAGAGCATCGCCCCATAGTGGGCTTGCTGTGTGGATCCCAGTTGGGCACATGAAGGAGTCTGTCTCTCTGCCTCCCTGCTTCTCACTTCAGAAAAATACCAAAAAAAAAAAAAAAGAGAGAGAGAGAGAGAAGAAAGTATGATGGAAGTAGACTAAGTAAATAACAAACTAATCACATTTTTCTTTAAATTTTCTGTGAAATTACTTTTCTGATTTAGTATCTCATCTATAAAATGAAAATAATGTTTTCTTCACCTGTGGTTAAAAGGATTACATAATATAATAAAACATTCAGAAAAAAGGAGCTAATAAATGAAAAATATTGCCTTTATCTTTTATCAACCACTTGAAATTATTTTGGAGGTAAAATATCAATGAAGTGTTAGGTCTTTGTATTTCCTCAGGTCATGAATTATGAAAGATTTATAATCTCTCTATAATATCAGAGAATTTTATCGTTTTCTACACATCAGCAAATACAGGAATGCTATCTTTGAACTAATTTATTTAGCTACTGCAAACTCACACAAGACTTTTACATTTAATAATTCCGTCATTCTTTTATTCTTTGGGTGGCCATAATTCTTTTCTCATATATTTACATCTTTTTGACTGTAACTATTCATAGTTTAGTGGTGCTGACTTATAATTAACCACCTTTATCCAATGGACTATGTTGTCCTGGAGTAGAAAAGAATGAGTTTCTAAAATAAGGATACAATTATAATAATTCACCACTTCAACATTAATTAACAAAAGCCGACATCATTTTTCCCCCATTGATAAAAGTCTGCATTCAGGAAAGGAAAAATTCCTCCATAATGAAGTTGGTGTTGACATGACAATTCATGGAGAGAAAAACTCCTAAAATATTGGAATTCTAAGTCTTTGAGTCTTAAAATGTAGCAAATGTTATGGTTTAAATAGTGAAAAATGAGAAATGCTAAAGGTGGTTTTATTACTTTATAATAAAGTTTTAATTAAATTTGGGGTATAAAATATAAGCCTTCAGGGTTTTCTATCCTCAGGAATAATGGAGAAGAAGAGACCATAGTCTATGAAGCACACCTCACCATAGCTTATCTGATCCCTAGAACTGAACTAAAGCTAGATTTTCTTCTGATATCAGCAAAAGTTTTTCTGAAATGTTTGCAAAGTTTCAGGTGCAGGGGTGTCTGTGAATAAGTCTTATTTCCAATATGATCAGTTGCATAGGTAAAGACCATGTTAGGGCACATGTCTACGAGGATTTCTTAATGAAAGCAGGTGGTTCTTGATATTCTAAATAGATTTAATAATTAGACTATTTTAAGGACTTTAGGCACATCTCACAAAGGATTTCTGTAATATTCAGAAAACAGCTCATGTAGGAAAGCACCTGTTTAAGAAAATACTTATTCATACTCTCCTAATAGGAGGAAAATATTTTTCAAACCATATGCAGTAAGGCCAAAAATTATGTTCCTAGTAAGAAAAGACACTTTTTGGATTTATTTACCTGCTCAAGTTTAGAAATTTCTGCAATATCAATGAAATATCTTCCTAAACAACTGTGGATTTCATGTGAAAGACAAAAAAATAATTACTGTATTTGTTTAAAACCACTTATTTAGGACAAACATATAATACATACTCTGTGGGTACTTCATTAAATAGCATTCTATATCAAGTTTAAGTAATGGAAGTTTTTATCTTCAACCTCTGTTATATTCATTTAATATATTATTTAATTTCTAAGTAAGGTAAACATATATCTGCTTGACTCTGGTCCTAAATAAAGATATTGAAGCTCTCTCTATTTTTGTGTTTATGACATGAGTTTCTACCCAGAGAAATTTGAAATGCATTAATTTTTAACCTATATTTATACTTTGATACCAATAAATCTTTGTTCAAGCAGTACTACTAACAATAGAAATGTTAAGACACTTAGCAAATGTATACCTAGTAAAAATACTGAAAAAGTTTATAAATTGATACCAACACCTAAGCACTTAAACAAGTCAAATTCCAAAGTTATATATTTCTTTTTATGAAATATATTGATCAACAATAGAATGCAAAATAAACTAATTCAAATTTTACATCGCTTTCAATGGTGTTTTTGAAATTCTGAGTAATGACTCATGTTGAGTCATTAATGCAATTCCTCAATCCTTAAATAGTTTCTTGATGCTTTTCATTTTGGGGCATCTTTTTAAGAAACAACTGATCCCTTTTCACATGCATTCTAAAAATCAATACAATTGATCAATAATGCTCTCCACAGGTAATAAATGCTGAGAAGCATTTCTGCCTATCTATATTGATCAAGAGAATTGCTTCAAATTGCTTCTGATGTGTATAAAAATCATTTCCCTATTGATCAAAAACTCTCTTTTCCTTTCTGATATGTTATTTCATATATGGCCCACAATTATTCTAAACTTCATTCTTGTGTTTCTATGATAAAAAGTTTCCTATAATCTGTATGTAAGAATTATTTAAATGAAATATAAAATGGGGTGGTTTTGTTTTGTTGGGGAAATACTTTACTTAAAATTAAGCATGCATAATCATAAGAAATTACTGAAGTTATTTAAATGAAAAATGTAAGATGTATTTCATTCACATTTTCATTATTTAAAATAATCTTAAAGCTTTGAATCTGCTTCTATTTCTTATAACAATTCTATTTAATCCAGAATGAGGCTATTTCTGATAGAATAAATAGTAGAAAACAGCACAGTTATAGTTATGTTAATTCATAATATTGCTAGAAAATTATATTTTTGTAGCAGGAGTAAACATGCAAGTGAATTTTGTGACCTTTTTGGTAATATCTATGTTAAGGGAAAAAATTCATAGCCTTGAACAACAGTGTGGGGGTTGCTAAAGAAAGGAGGGGTTGCAGGGAGGTAGAAGAGGGCATATGAGGGATAAATTGAAATGGGCAGAGACTTGAAGTGTTGAACACACAATGCACTATACAGATGATGTGCTTTGGAATTGTGCACCTGAACTTGTATAATTTTGTTGACCAGTGTCACCTCAATAAATTCAATTTTAAAAAGTGTATAGATGTAGAGAAATAAGCAAAGTATGTCTTCTAAATTAACTTTCTAAACAATACGTTTACAATTTCACAGCATTTAATGAGTCTGATCTAATAAGACTCTATTCATCTTTGGCACAAGACAATATATGTTACCACAGCTGCCTTGGTTAGCAGTGATGGCAGCTGACAGTTCCCTGGGTAAATCTTACTAGATCAATTAAGAAGTTTTCCAGGGAAGCTCAGCTTCTAACTTTTGATATATTAACTAACATTGTGAATTATTCTCCCAATAATAAAAATATTGAAAGGTTCCTATTAATATGACTCAGCAAATTTCTGAGCCTGCACTACCTATTTTCCTTCTCTAACTGTTCCATTATAAACTGATATTATTTTGTCAAATGAATACATTACCAATGGAATGTGTGGCTGAGCCAGTATCTTCTTAAAACTGGACCACCAGTTAACTTTATTAAAAGATTTTATTTATCTCATATTTTTTATTTTGAATATCTGGGAATGTGAACTATAGTATTGACAATTGATGTCCCAATATATCTATCTTAGATAATAATTTCTTTTATCTATCTAACGATTTAATTTTGCCTCTTTTTTTAATTCTGAAAGAATCTTTAATGCAAAACAAATTAAGTTGAAATATTTTAACCAAATAAGAACTATTCCTTTTTCTTCTTCTTCAAAACGGTGTATTCCCAGAAAGCTAATTGCACGTTAAGATTCTCAGAGTCAATAAGGGCTATTAGGGTAACCACAGAAGTGAAACTTTTGAAATATTTCTTATACTTAAATAGAAATTAATTTTAAAGTAATCCTAGGAGCAAGCAAAGATTCAGCTGGATATTGGAGCTCCACACCCAGGAGATGGTTACTCTGACTCATCCTGTATTTTAGTGAGGACAGCTTCATCACTGTGGGAGAGACAACATTGAGCCAATCAATAAAAATTCGTCTGGAAGTATTAGGGTATGACGTAGAGGATAAAGAAGAGCATGACTTTTTGGAGTCACACAGGTCTCAAATACAGACTCCACTATTTATAAGCTGTGTGGCCTTAGAGAAGTTGTTTTTTTACCTCTCTAAGCCTCATTTTCCTCCTCTATGAAGCAGGATATGTGCTAGCACTACCCAGTTGAATTATAATGTGAACCATATATATAATCTTAAATGTTTAGCCATTACATACTAAACAAAAAAACAGGGAAATTAACTTAAAATGTAATTTAATATAATATATCTAAAATACTGACATGCAATCAATATAAAATTTATTAATAATTTTTGTTCGTATCAAGTTTTTACAATCTAGTGAGCATTGTACAATTATAACACGTTTCAGTTTTTACTAGCTGCATTTTAAGTTCTCCATAGCCACATGTGAGTCATGAGTGCTATAATAGATAGTGCAGGTATATAGCTACCTTGTAAAGATGTTGTAGGGATAAAATGAGACAATGTGTATATAGAACTGTACGTGGCAAATAATAAGCATTATTACTATTCCCACTGAGTACTGATTTCAACAGCCAGTGTGCTAAGCTGGGGGGCAGGCAAAATATGACACAGCCACTGATGCTGAGTAATTACAAATATAAAAAGGTGAGACGAATACACAGCCAACAATTATTTATGGCATCTTATTATCACATGAGTGTATGAATAAAATGCAAAAATAAATGTTCAAAAGAGGAAAATCTCTTGGGATGCCTTATACTGACTTGGTGAAGAAAGTCATTTTGAACTAATAAATAGGTGGGATTTTATTGGGAATATATGGTCAGGGATCACGGAGAGAGCTAAGAAAAATAGTACAAAAAACAATAATAGGAGTAACAATCCAACGCTGAGGAAGGGTAAAATATATTCAAGAAATACTAGCAAATCATTTGATGAACACAGAGTTCACATAAGAGTCTATTTGAATGAGTAAATGCAGATTTGTTTTAAAGTGTAGAGATCGCAAAAGTCATGCTAAGACTCTAGGACCATTATCAGTGTCAGAGGGAAATAGTAAAAAGAACGTTCATTTGGGAGTCAAAGATCTAATTCACTCAGGTTCTACAACTGCCGTGAAGATGTTTTGTTTTGTTTTGTTTTTTTTTTTACCTTGGGAAAGTCAGTTTATCTCACCTGTTTTGGTTGGGTCTAAAACAGAGTTTTTTTTTGTTACTGCAGCTTCTGCTAATCTATTCAAATAGATGGTATATCAGGATGGAAGTAACATAATTGAAGAAACACCTTATGAATTAATATAGGTAGATTTAAAAGTAAAGATGTAACAAAAAGATGATCTGGGGTATCATTTCAATGGTGTGATATCTAAAATTAAGGACTTTATATTTTGGACCTAATAATCAGAAATGGGAAGATGATAGAAAAATGGATAGAACTTGGATTGAACCTGGAGAGGGAAAAACGTTGAGAAATGAACTCTACTGCCTTTTGGAATCTGATATAAAAAGAGAATATGGTATTTGAAATAGAAATGGACAAACTAGGGAAATAATTTTGTTGAGATACGGAAAGGGATATAACATCGGTTTCTTTAGTTAATCAGGTATGATTTCTTTGTATATACAATTTATGCACTAAAAATTTCTGTATTTAAGAATTAATGGCTATATATGTAGAATGATACCAGCAAGAACATGGCTATTTTAGGTTCAGAGTTTCACAAAGTAGTAAAATAAACACATAATAAAATAATTATATAATTAATGGAAACAGTAAATTAAAATTTTTATTTACCTTGTAAATTTAGTGGCATTCATAGAAAAGCCCAAAGTGTCACATTTATCTGAGTCTAAATTTGTGAAAGAAACTTTCAGGCAAGACTATTGAATATAAAAGATTTTCATACAAATCCCAGCTTAACCTTCTCTGCATCTTATTCTTCATTAATCAGAGAGGGAAGACATCAATCTGATGAGGTTGATTGCTGAACATATGAGGTAACATGTGGAGCTCTAAGAGACTCAGTAAGTGATGGCTACTATGAACTTACTCTGGTAGAACTAAAAGATGAAGAAATGGACTCATATCCTTATAATTTAAAAAAAAATCATAAGGGTCTTTGTGTTTCTATTTATATCACACTACAACTCCTTATGCAACAAGCATTATTAAATATTGATGATGTCAAGTTTTATGTTTGATGTAAAAAATATTACAATATTAAACAGATGCAGAATTCCTGAATTTAAGAAGCATGTCTAGGTTAGATGGCAAGTAAGTGTTGAGAAGTTTAATATAACTCTTGTTTTCTTCAACTTTAATGAACTGTGTATCAGATCTGGTATGAATTGGTGCACCACAGTATTTTCTATATTCAAGATCATGTTGACTTTACTGAAAATGTTCGACAAAGGACCTCCAAAAAGTCATTCTTTCATTAAAGCAATTTCAAAGACTGACAAAAAAAAACCAAAGATAATTCTTAGCTATTCTAGCATATATTCTGAAAATCAAAATTGAATTATCACACATGTATGTATCCAAAATTAGTTTAAAATTCTGTAATTTGAAAAAGTGCCAATATATTTTAACTTTTATTTATTTATTTGTTTGTTTATTTATTTATTTAAAATGAGTGAAGGAGAGATTGTGAAAGAGACCCCTGCATACACCCTCACCAGGATCTACCCAATAACCCCCATTTACAGTGGATGCTTGAATCAACCTAGCTATCCTTAGCACCTGGGTCTGACACTTGAACCAATTGAGCCTTTGGCTGTGAGAGGGGAAGAGAGAGAGACAGCTAGAGGGAGGAAAATGAAGCAGATCATTGCTTCTCATGTGTGCCCTGGCAGAGGATTGAACCCCGGACATCTGCACACTGGGCCAAAGCACTATCCACTGAGCTAAACAGCCAAGATCTTGACTTTTATTTTTATAAGATAAAAGATTCCAATTTATGTTGGTTTATCCAAAATGATTACATATACCCAGATAAAGTTTTACCACTTGATTTTCATGGATGAATTCATTCTAGAAACTTTTTCAAGAGTTCTATTGGCTAGTGATGGTTAAATTAGTAAGTACACTGAAATATTCAAGTTTTATATATCAAATCAGTTGAGTCTGCTTTACTCAAGATATTACTGACTCTTTTTAAAAATAATTTCTTTTAAAGCAAGATATAAAGGAGCTATATAATCTTAAGAAATGTATAAGTTTATTTGGAACTACAATTTGAAAGACCTACTAATTTTTAAAGGTTGGTTCGTTCAATAGTCAAACAATACTTTGAGGATAGGTAAACTTTAGTGCTTATTTTAGCCAAAAGAACTGGCAAGTTTATCAATAGAGTAAAATGGATAGCAATACATTACCTTAATGACACTGGTCAACAAAAATGATACTAATTTAACTAACAAGAAAATATTCTGAAGTCTTGCTAGATAAAAGTATTAAGTTTTTCAGAGACATGTACATGAAGAGAGAGTCATAATAACTTATAAGTTAACTTAACAAAAGACACATCATTTTTACACAACTGATATTTAAATATTTATTTATATTTTATTTTTAATAACCTTTATGAATCAATTTGACTATCTTTATTTTTAAATCAATATTGAGAAACTACTAACTCTTTGTTTTTAATCATATACTCTCAAACTATGTGGTATTTGTAATATGGATGTACTTATAATTGATATAATTATTCTCATTAAAATACTAATGTAAATGATATTTTAAATAATCTATTCAGAAATTAAATGTTATCAATTATTTTCTTTAAATTTTGTTTTACAACCTTTTAATAACAATTATTTTATTTTTTATTTTACATTTTTAAGAGGCATATTTACTTTAACAAAAGTATTATTAATGTAAGTTTTTAATTTTATGTTACAATACAAAATTTTATTTATTGTATATTTTAATTCCATTGACCAAGTTTTAATATAACTAAATCTACCAAATTCCCTAAAATTATCATTAAGATTATGACATGGGGATGACAAATAATTTTTATTTTTATTTTTTATTGCTAATCATCAGGATATTTAGAAAGATATCCATGTACATGTTTGTAAGCACTCTACTTTCTGGAAACATACCAATAATTATACTGTGGTTTTGTTTTGAGACTGTCAGCTCTCTCATATACCAACTAGATTCTAATGTATTCATTGACACATTAATTTGCAATTTTGAAAATCTTCAAACCCTAAAGTGTTCAGCATCTCAATTGCCAATAAAACTAATTGTACTAATCCAATATACTTTATTTTTTTAAGTATAGTTGACATACAATAATATATTAATTTCAGGTATACAACATAGTGATTCTACATTTATATACCTTACTATATGACCACCACAAATTTAATAACTATCTGTCACTATATAAAATTATTACAATCTTATTGAACATATTGCCTGTGTCTTACCATCCCCATGACTTATTTTTTATAATAGAGAGTTTATACCTATATATATATTTAAAAAAAAGATAGTGAACACACTATCTTAACCCATCCCCCACACCCCTCCTCTTTGGCACACTGATCAGTCTGTATCTATGAATATTTTTCTGCTTTTTGTTTAGTTTCTTTAGATTTTAGATTTCATATATAAAAGAAGTCACTTGGTATTTGTCTTTCTTAGTCTGATATTTAATTTAATATATTATCCTCTAGGTCCATTAATGTTGCAAATCACAGAAGTATATATTTTATTGCTGAATAGTATTTCATTACATATACCACATCTTTATTTACTCATACATTGATAGACATCTGGGTTGCTTCCCTATCTTGACTACTGTAAATAATGCTGCAATTAACATAGATGTGCACATATCTTTTTGAATTAGTGTTTTCATTTTCTCTGGATAAATACCTGGAAGTAGAACTGTGTCCTATGGCAGTTCTATTTTTATTTTTGAGTTGCCTCCATACTGTTTTCCATAGAGCCTGCATCAATTTACATCCTCACTAATAGTGCTTAAGGTTTCTCATTCCTCTGCATCCTCTCTAACACTTGTTATTTGTTGACTTTTTGATAATAGCCATGCTAAGAATTGTAAGGTGATATTTCATTGTGATTTTGATTTAATTTCTTTGATGATATCATTTCCCTACTGATGATTAGTGATGTTGAACAACTTTTCCTATATCTATGGGCCATCTGCATATCTCCTTTGAAGAAATATCTATTCAGGTCCTCTGCCCATTTTTTTATTGGATTTTTTGATTGGTTAGGACTGTAGCAAGCACTGGCCAAGGCAGCTAGGGCATGTTGTGGAGGCCATACAGGGTGGCTATAGTGCTGGGACCAGGCTCCCACCCACACTATCTAGGTAGATGAGGAATGTAAATAATGTTGTTGACAGATACCTCTAATTCCAGAGAGTTTCCACACATTCTGAAATGTCCTACAGTTCTCCAGCCATAGTAGGTCCCTGGGGTCAGTAAATGGAATTTTTTCCATGTATAGTCTAGGAAATCTTTAAATTGCTGTCTTATTTTTATTCTCCAAAATAGGTGAGTATGTCTGCAAGGACTCTAAGTAATACATCTCTCTACTACAAGTCACGTGTTAGGGTAGGCTCCCCATGACTTCCATGTCTCCTTCTCTCCTATCGTTCTCTGTGTGGTTCCTCTACCGTTTGTTGTGCAGAAGTTGTTCTTCAAGACGCATTGTTTCATATATAGGTGTATATTTGGGGTGTCAGTGGGAAAAAAGTAAGTTCTGGGTCTTCTTAAACCATAAATGCTGGGCCATCTTCACCGTAATTCATTATAATTTCAATTAAATTAAACATTATTGTAAATTTATACTTCTTAGTTCAAGTAAACCTGAAAAACCTTACCATAAACTTGCTACTCAAGTCTGTTCTAACAAAGACGAGATTTAAAAAAAACACCTGAAATGTGGTGCTGCTTAATTATATAATCCTATTATTAAATTCCACTATTATTTCTTCTATTTTATTAAACAAACTTTTAGAAATTACCAAGCACCTTTATAATTATTTCTAGTTATAGTTTTTACAAATTTGACTTCACAAAAGATAAGGATTTAATGCTAATTCTTTCCTTTTTTTCCTTATGGGTTTGATTCTGTTTGGTTTCAAAAATAGTAAAAAATATTTGCTTCCTTCCTAGCTGTTATATGAACATTCCAAGAAAAAACTTATTTGATTCTTAGAAAAGTCACAAGCAGAACTGCCTGTAGAGGCAGGAAGTGAAATCCATAGGCAATGCTTCTGTCAGCAAAGACTCTGTAGAAAAGGGTTTATAATAAATATTCACATCTGCTGCTTTGGACACTTTAATCCATCCTAAGGATCTTTGCTGTGTCAGGCTTTGTTCTAGATGAAGAAGCCCAGTAGTTATAAAGGTTTGCAAATAAGCTATATTTATCATGGTTAGCTTTACTTTTATAACTTTTCTCTGTTTTAGAGTCATTTATGGAAATTTTTATTATAATTTATGATTAAATAATTTACTGTGACTTTTATGGTGATATCATATAGAATCTTCATGATGGATGGACAAATTCTATTTTCATCTATGTAGAATTGTCAAGAAGGTATCATTGATAGCAGTGTTAATTGCATGTAGAAAGAATATTCCAAAGTGTTTGTGATTAAATGCTAGCTCCCTTTGTATTTAGGGTATATCATCTTGAACAAGTTTCTTAGTTTTTTTTAACCTACATAATGGAGTTACTATTATTTTCTTTATTACTAAATTATTGTAAATATTATATGAAAGATTCCATGTCATGTGACTAAATCTAGTATCTAGCATGTTAATTTTAATAAATTTAACTGTTGTTACTAAATAATACCATATGCCTTCTAAGTTTTATTGGATAATCGCATGAATAGTATTAATATCATATTGATTTACCCCACATACTGAACTTATGTAAACATAATCTATTGCTTTTACTTATCTCCAAATTCCTTGATAGTTTGCTTCTGAACTTTTAAAAATAAAAGTATTAGTTCAAATTGTATTGCTGATATGTTTTTCCCTTTAATAAAAATATTCACTCAAAAAATATATGGTATGAAAATACTCTGTTGCATTCAGTTCTTTTTTAGTTAAACTTTTTTTTTAATTTTTTTTAAATTTTATTCATTTTTGAGAGGAGACACAGAGTGAGAGAGAGAGAGAGAGAGAGAGAGAGAGAGAAAGGGGGGAGGAGCTGGAAGCATCAACTCCCATATGTGCCTTGACCAGACCGGTACAGGGTCCTGAACTGGCAACCTCAGTATTCCCAGGTCGATGCTCTATCCACTGCACTACCACAGGTCAGGCTCAGTTCTTTTATGTAACAAAAATTTAACAGAATTTTGAATTTTAAATTAAAGTATAAAAATTAATGCTATTCCTAAAATGGAGTTATTTTTATTTTAACTTGTTATTTTTTGTTTTAATTTTTTAATGTCACAGTTTTAAAAGCATAAATGTGTTATTATAACTTTAAGTAACAATTTAGTATAATAATAATTATAATAAAAGTTTAAGATTAACATAAATTTTAAAATATAAATAACTCATATTCTATATATGTGTGTATCTTTGCCATAAATACATTTGAAGCTATGTTTAACAATTTTTCACAAATAATACACTTATAAAAGAAAGCTGTTCCTTAATGCTTTCAAGTTCATCCTCTCAAAATTATTTATTAATCTCAAGTATAAGAACACTAGCAGAGCATTTGATGACCTGTGCATATAAAGTAGGTAAAACATTGGGTTTTTCTTTCTCATTTAAAATTTTTATAACTTAATCATTGACATGTCTTAATTTTGACTGGAATTATTTTCTACACTGACAGGAGTTAGTTCATATGTAATGACTGATAGCTAACATAAAATGAGTCTGTCGAATTTAAATGGAAACAAAACTGTATATTCCATTGCTTATAAACTGTGACTGCTTGAAATACAAGTTTGATATTTTCCTCCCTCTTTTTCTCTCTCTCTCTCCTCCCTCTCAGGTCAAGTATTAGCTCAGGCGAGTGGCAGTGGGATTAACCATTTGCTGGATATTAAATCAGGGAAGATTCACAAACTGGTGGGCCATGAGAATGAAGTTCATACAGTCGTGTTTTCACAGTGTGGAGAGAGTCTGTTTTCCGGAGACGCTGACGGCACTGTTCGAACATGGTCCTGATGGCCAGCATGTCCCACTGCAGAAGGTATTCCCTTTAAGGCTTGAAAATGCCTCAGATAGTCCCAAACCAGTCAAGACCTGGTGAAATATTCCAGCAGGTAACATTTACCATTTGCTTTAAAACATGTTTTGAACAAGTATTTTAATGTTCACAGTGTTACCAATAAAAATAATAATAATAAACTTTCTACTCATTTATTTGTGCCTGGGTCTGTCTTCTTACTTTGATACGATTTGCTAGGGGTTTGGAAGAAACAGCTTTACAATGACGCCTAATGACAGACTAGATGAATTACAGGAGATTGATTTTGAACGTTACAGAACAAACTGCAGAAGAACCAGGCTACTTTTTAAAAAATCAAATTCCAGCTGCAGGAAGACCTGAAGTTTAACCATCTAGCAGAGGAAAAGTGTGTCTCCAACCAAAGAGTCTATTAGAATTGGGGACCATGCATTTTTACCGATTCTTTGGCAACAATTATGCTTTATCTATTAATAATTATCAGAGACTGCAGCTGGCTTAAATCTAAATGCAAGGCTCTTCCGGAACTTTCATCTCTGCAGCTCATCCAAAGAATGCATTAAGTATAATTAGAATGTTTGTTTTATTTATTATTTTATTGTAATTTCAATGCAAATAAGTGTCTCGCACGTGAAATACCCCACCCCCACCCCCCGCGCCGTTGTATGCATCTGCTGTATAAAGTGCGACTGCTTAGAGAACACTAGCCTGGTCTAAAGCAGCTCGGGATTTCAACCGAGATGGGCTCAGAAGCCAGTTAGCGCTGTCCGTGGTGCTGAGGAATTCCCTGCTGCTGGCAGAATGAGCTCCAAATCAGCAGTCTGCAAACTGCTCGTGGTGATGCAGAAAACCAGCTAAAGTTGCTCCTCTTCTTCACGTCCACAGTTAGTATTTTCTGGTGTGTAAGAGGGGATTCGAGCAACATATTGTGGATGATGCCACTGTTATTGCCAGCGGAGAAGGCTTTAAGCTACAGCATGCTGTTGCTGTTTGTGATCCGTAGAGCCTAGCCAAATCACCTCTACTGCCGTAGCAAACACTGTGTAAGTGAACTCATGTGTGGAGGAGGCGTAATCAGCCGGGAAATTTCATAGAAGGATCTGAAAAAATGCTAAAATAAGTTCAACATGATTCTGCTACTGGGGTCTGGATTTCTACAGGACCAACATTGCTTTTTGCTTTGAATTTTGAAGACAAGTCCAAAGCATATTTCTTATGTGTGTCTGCTGTATTTCTCTCTGTAAGGGCAGGAGACTGCTTCTTGACTGTGGTTTGAAATGGGAGGTAGAGAGAATGGATTGCCTTTAATTCAAGCCTGAAAATGCATTTTTTGGATAATTAAAGAGGAACTACTTTCTTAAAAGATACCTGATCTTTTAGTTCATATTGGTCTATGACCCCCATCACCACCATTAACCTCCAGAGTGATTAGGTAAGTGAATCTTATGACATGAGTTATGTTTGTTTTCTCAAAGAAATAAATGCAGTCATTTTAAAGCATATGTAGCAGTGTGGGGAGGGAGGAAAGTTTAGCTGGAAAGTGACCCTCTATTTAGCAATGTTTGCTTACTTATTAAAAATTTCCAGATAAACATTTTATTGGATTTCTGTAATTTTTCCTGCTAAATAGTATCTTAAACTGCAGTAAAAACAGCTCAGTTGTGAAGAGAAAAAAAATTTCAATACCCTAAGAACTTTGTTATATTAGAAAGAAAACCTTGTTTTCTTCATGCAGATTTTATAAGGTATTTCATATAATAAAAGCATGTTGAATGTTTATGTAAAGTAGATATTACACCCCCTTTTTACCTTTAAGTTTACATTTACCATAACCTGACATTAATACCTACCTGTAGCTTTCAGAGAGATCATTTCTGTCTATGTCCTTTTGAAGCAGAATGATATGGGCATTTTATGTGGCTTATCTTGCATGTATTGACTGGTACTATTAGAATACTATAAGGAAGCACAATAGATTTTTTTTCTTCCAAAATAAACTTTTTAAATATGTCAGAGATGTATAAAATGTTTACCTTAATTAGTAATATATACATATATATATATATATACTGTTTGAGAAGCTTCTGTTTATATTTGTAGCTTCAGTAGTAATTTAAGAGAAAAAAAAATGCTTTGACAAAGGGAGCTTCCAGCTTCTCAAGTAGAATTATAGGTTTGCATTTTTTGTTCTGTCATGACTCATTATTTTTGACATAGTTCAAAAGAAATCCATCTTATTTATCATTACCTACCCAAAAGGAATTCAAATATCAGAGAGCAGTTTTCTCTTGAAGAGTGGGCATAATATACTACCTTTCATTTTACTATTACTAGGATTTGCATGTCTAACTTAAAATGCTAATTTTATAGTTCATGAAGTTTCCTAATGCCATCTTTACTTTATTTAAAAGTATCTTCTATACATTATACTAAAAAGAAATGGTTTATTCTTGCTCTTATTATAATCTGAAAATAAACCAGGAAATAATATTTATAAATGATCTGAAAATATCCTATATACAATTTTAGTGATATTTGGCATAAAGCCAAAAACTTTTAAATAGACAAATGATCTATTTAATATTTTCATTTATTACTCCCTAACATCCTTTTACCCAGAGTCTTTATATAAGTTATTCACTTTAAACATTTAAATAAGAACTCACTAGCAATGCTCCACACAAGCACTAATACTAAGTTGATAAGAGTCAATGCTACCAAACTAATAAGGGATATTTTCTATGAATAGCTACACCTTGTTACTATTCTATGAAACCAATAAAGAATTTTACTCTGTTTTCTTGTGTGTGTGTGTGCAAAGTATCTTTGGCATATCAAGAGAAGCATGTTTTCTAACTATTCAATCGTATTATATCTTAAAATAATCCAATCAAATGGTATTACATGAATACTAGATTCAAGTTGCTCTAAAGAATTCTGATATATCTTTCCTGCCCACTAGGAGCTTACTCTTTGAGTAAAATAAAGATGTAGACAATAATACCAACAAGTTTATTTTTAATAAATTATTTTAAATACAGAAAATTCTTTTGTACGCTTTATTTTTTTTAATTTTCTTTCTCTTATTCAATGTGGAATAGTTACACTATTTTTCTTCTTAGCTAAGTTTCAAAACCCACATTTATGTTGACTGAAACAAGTAACCCATAATGAGACCATTGTTCACCAATTATGGACATAAAGAAGTAGGAAGGCCTAGTATACTAGCTCCATCCCAATTATATTTTACATTCAATTTGGTTTCTTCCCTTTCTCTTCAATTAAATTTTTCTCACTAATCTCTTGAGTTTTCATATAGATAATTATAACACACATACACATATTACCACTGATATTACAGTTTAAAGAACAATAAAAATTGTGGATTCAATTATTTTTGAGTTATTTATAAGTAACCATCTGTAAAATATCAAGTTTTGAGGTTTAGTAAAATTATTTCTTACAATTTAGACAAAGCCAGACCCCTGAAATTTAGAAGCTAAATTCAAGGTGTAGGTTCAAATGTGAAATAACTCCATAAATGACTAATTTTAATATATATATTGCCAAGGATATACTCTCCAAAATTCATAATGAAGTGTAAATAGTTGTATGGATTTAGTCTATTTAAGGTCTATCTTCCAAACAAATCCCAAGTAAACAGGATAAGAGCAGAGGCTTAAGTAAATCACATTTTCTTTATATATGTCAAATTATTTTCTTAATATTTATTTTCAGCCTACCCCTCTTGTATTCCCATGGAAGGAGCTGAGTGTATTTAATATTAGGCGCACATCCAGAAGCCTTTGAGGAGGGGGATGGCTCTTCATATTCATGAAGCTTGCATACTTCTGTTGGTCATCCCTGGATTGGTCACCTCTGCTGCCATCAGTCATGAAGACTATCCTGCTGATGAAGGTGACCAGGCTTCCAGTAATGACAATCTGATCTTTGATGACTATCGAGGGAAAGGGTGTGTGGATGACAGCGGCTTTGTATACAAGTTGGGAGAACGATTTTTCCCAGGGCATTCCAACTGTCCATGTGTCTGTGCTTTAGATGGACCTGTATGCGACCAGCCAGAATGCCCTAAAATTCACCCAAAGTGTACTAAAGTGGAACACAATGGATGCTGTCCTGAGTGCAAAGAAGTGAAAAACTTTTGTGAATATCATGGGAAAATTTACAAAATCTTGGAGGAATTTAAGGTATGAGCTACCGTCCATACTTATTGAATACTAACTTTTCACACCACATACTTAGTAGATTACTACATTAAAATTAAAACTGAAAACAAAACATTTTAAAATTTGCCTTTAATTTGCAACAATATTACAGTTAGGTTAAGTTCCACTGTAATCAACAAATAGCCAGTTGGTTTGTTGATCAATACCTACAGGATTCCACAATAATTTTTTCCTTCAGAAGTATTTGTGGCATGCTAACATATTTTTTGCCCTTAAACATTTCTTCTGTGTTATTACAATATATAATTTTTGATAAAAACACTTTGACTTGAAAACTATGTGTCTATTAAGTTAATGTTTAAATTTTTTGAGGGTTTTGTGTGTGCGTGTATGTGTTTGTGTGTGTGTGTTATTAGCCTGTATTTGAAGCTATTTAACTATAACCTAGAGCTATCTGTTTAGTGTGTGGAAATGTGAGTGCTATAGAGACACAATATGCATTGGACCTACTTGTTGTAGAACATGATCCCCATTCTGTTCTCTGATCATTAGCTTTTTTTTTTTCTTTTACTTAAAGGACCCCAGAGAGGACTGAAATTTTATCATTCCATTGTAAAAGTTCTTTTAAAAGACTAAATTTTCAGCCTCCATGATACTTCTTGGACTGTTTTTACGATTTTATCATATTTTCAAATAAATGGAGCTCATTTTTATTACTTTTCAGAGTTTTCTCCAATGTCTAGTTTTAATTAGAGCTTCTTACAAGCCAGATTTGAGCCCTGAGGGTATAAATTAATATATCAAATTACCCTCCTTAAATGTAATGGCAGTTTGTGCCTGGGAGTGTCTGTCATACTGATGGCTTGATATAAAAGATTTTAATTTCATCTAGCCAAGTTCAATAACAAAGAGCTGAGAACTTTATAAGCAAAATAAGATATAGGAAGTTTTCAGTGTGACTATGTATTTTTAAGGGGAGAATGTTTAGTTATTACCACTGACTGAACTCCACAAGAGTCAAATGGTGAAAGAAGTCAGTATGAAAAAATAGAAGATTTTAACTGATAATGATCAGAGCATTCTGTTATATTAGCATTTCATTGCATTCAGTCCATTCCAGATTACGGGTACAAACCAGTTCTAATTTACCCAAAGATCACCAGTCATTCTACCAAGATTCCTAAGGACATGAGGGAAATTTTCAATGTAATTATCACAATCAACTCTTTTACACATAAATGTAATTGTAGACTTTTCTCTTTCATGTATTATAACACTTTGTTGCACAATATTGAGAAGAGGCCTGAGAATCTAGCAAAATTACCATATTGATATCAAATAATAGTTAAGAGTATAGTATATTTATTAATGACTTCATTATGTCTAAAATATTGGATACATTTTGACATTGGCAAAAGTAGGTTTTGTAAGTATACAGCAGTTTATTCTTGTATTATTACTTACTAAGTAATTATTATTAACCTACTTTTGCCCACCCTGTGTGTTCCTGCTAGAATCATTATATAACTCACTGATGTGCACAACTTTTTCACCTGACTCTCCAGGTCATGAGATTTTTACATGTGATTTAAAAAAAAAAAAAGAGGCAACATTTTTATAATTTATAGATTATCTAGGGCAAATTCTTAAAAATGAGGAACTGAGACCAAGATACTTTGTTACTTGTCCGAAATCATCCAGTAACTTAACCTATTTCTAAAAACTGTCCTTCTAACAATAATGTCTATAAAACCTCTCAGAGCACTTTGGCTCAAAAGACAAACAAACCTGAATTCTAATTCTAAATTTATCATTTAGATGTAAGACTCTGGAAAGAATCCTTAAACTTTTTTGAGCTAGAATTTCATTGGCTATAAAATGATCATTACAATAATCATTTGTCTCGAAGAGGAAATATCAGAAAGATTTAATGAGATAATTTATGAGAATTTAGAAGCCTTGTGATGACTAGTACTTTGTCAAAAGGTATTGAATAAATGGTGTTCCCATTCTCTTCAACTCTAATACTCAGGAGTTTACTCTAAGTTGTAAATTCCTCTATGTCTTCACCTATGTTTATAATGGAAGACCAACTTTAAAAGTCATTCAATTGAAAAAATTCCAATACTTTGTTAAAATGTTTTAATTATCTATATGAAGTACATGCACCTAAGGTAATATGTAGCCATAATCTGTCACCTTGATTTTCTTTCAATTCAGCTTGCAACAGACTAGTAATTAATTTTTAAATATACTGTATATGGAACTTTCACATAATAATCTTGGCATGTTGTTAAGGAGGTTATATTACGTGATACCTTTACATATAAAATACTCATATAACAGGCATTTATTGGACTTTTTAGTATGTAGGATACTGAAGATGTATGTACATTGGAAAGTAAGATAACTAGAAGACAAAATTTATACTTACTAGAAAAGCATGGGCAATGTGGAGAGAGACAGGGTGGGGGAAGCAATCTGAAGTATGTGACAATGCCAAGAAATGTGGTGTCAAACAAACCCTTGTCAACATGCTGTGAGGTTTAGTCAACAAATTTATTTCAGGATGGTCAAGTTTGAGCCTTCTCAAAGAAAAATTAAAATTAATCTGGGGAGAATAAAATTACAAAGAGAAAACTGCTTGAGCAAAATCAGAGACTGGAGTGAATAAAATCTGCAAAGAGAGGAGCAAGATAGGAATAACAAGCTAAATCTTACAAAAATCTTATTAGAATGAGAGCAGTAAATTTGCATATGTATTTTGGACAGTGGGAGAGGAACTTGAGTACTGGGGTAAAATATTTAGATTCAGTCTACGGAATAACAATGAACAAAATGCAGGTTGTTATGCATAGAGGTGACATAGTTATATATTTTTTTTCAAGAAGATTACCTTATAGCCATATATAGAATAGATTAAGAAGTGGAGATAAATTAATGGCTGGGGAGGTGAGGCTGTTACAGAAAACAAAGAATGAGATGACCGGCATGCAGAAGAGCGCAAACCTTCAGGACAGTGTTTAGGATAAAAATCTAAATTCCTTAGTATAGTCTAGTCTACTCGACCTCTCCAAGTATCCCTAATTCTCAGTGAGATTTCCTCCCCGTGTGTTTGTACATGCTGCCCACACTTTTTCACCATTGCATACTTGTATAATTCCTGCTGGACTACTTCAAAACTCCATTTAAATCTCAGTTCAACTGGAAAGGCCTCTCTGGTTGTCCTATGCAGTATCCTGGGATGGATCTCACTCTTCTCCTATATCATCTCACAGCATACTGTGTGCACCACTAAAACAAAAACAGTGATTATAGCTAGGCACTGTTAAGACCTTTATATGTATTAAAATACATTTCATTTCATAATATCAGTATGTGGATTATACTTCTATTAGCACTGTTTTACAGATAAAACTGAAGCCTCAACATCTAAGTAGCTTGCCCAACACTGTACAGCTCTAAAATATATAAACTAGGATTCAAACCCAAGTAGACCAGCTGGAGAATCTAAGCTCCTCACCATCTCTGCTACCCTTGTCACACCACAATAATACAATTTGACACCACCTGCCTCTCCCACTAAACAGTGAAACCTTTAAATCTGGAGACAGTATTTTCTTTTTTTCTCCTCTGTTCCCAAACCCAGCAATATGTGAACCACATCACAAGCAATATAATTTTTGGTGAATGACATAATGAAATGAGTCAGATTATAATTAACCCATTGAATAAAGAAGTTAAAGGCCATGTCTGGTGGGCTCAGTCGTACAGCGTTGGCCTGGCGTGTGGATGTCCTGGGTTTGATTCCACATCAGGGCACCCAGGAGAAATAATCATCTGCTTTTCCACCCCTCCCCTCCCCCTTTCTCTCTCTCTCTCTCTCTCTCTCTCTTCCCCTCTTGCCGCCATGGCTTGATTGGCTTGAGAGAGTTGGCCTTGAGTGCTGAGAATAAAACTCCATGGCCTCTGCCTCAGGCACTAAGAAGAGCTTGGTTGCTGAGCAATGGAGCAATGCCACAGATGAGCAGAGTATCACCCCTTAGTGGGTTTGCCGGGGAGAGGGGGGAGGGATTCCAGTCAGGGTGCATGCAGAAGTTTGTCTCTCTGCCTCTTCTCCTCTCACTAAAAAAAGAAAAGGAGTTAATTATAGTTTCTTTAAAATGCTTTAGTTTTTTTTTTCTGTTTAAATGTTAATCTCTTCATTTTAATTATTTAAAAGAAGCACTCAAAATTCAGATAAAAAGTACTCTTACACCTAGTTCACAGAGCACCTATTTCCATCCTGCGACTTTCTACTTGTCTTCCTTGCCCCCTTCCTCACCCAGGCTCATCTTGGCTGCTGTTTCCCCACCTGCGCTTTAATGACCACCCAGTGTTTTAGTTGTGCTGTCCACTGTCTCACTCCCTACTGTGGCAAAACATATGTCCCTACTTCAATCTTTTCTTATCACCAAATTCAAATGTAAATTGAGCCACATGTCCCCTGATAAGAAGAGTAACGTTGTGTATAAAGGTTGGGTTATTTTTATTTTCAACACGACTGATGCAAGCTTTGAAAGTAGAGTTTTGTCTACTCTTTTTGAAAACTCTACATTTTCCAGTATTCTAGTAATATTGTATTAAGATAAAGGTCACTGTATAGAAGGTTCTCTCACCTTTCTTTTATGTGTACACAGGCAAAAAGACACTGGACCTACTTTTGATAAAATGAGGAGTATAAATAATAAATTACAATAGCATTTTCTACCAAAAAAAAAGGTTGACTGCAAATGTAGTCTCTGTCAGTTTTGGTTCTGTGCTTAACTATCTCAGTCTGAGTTTCCCAAAGGGAAAGATAATTTCTTATTTTGCTCAGTATTTTTATAACTCTTACTCAGCTAGAATTAGATTTCTGGATATTTTTTATACTTTAAAACGTGTACTGATTTAGTTTTAGGGCAGACACTGAAGGTTATCCTACATGCAGCTGGAAGAGATAGTGCAGCTTTTCCATGGCTTGTCTCATTTGAAAGAGATTTTCTCAAGTCAACCCTCTGTACCCCTAACTCAGAATTTGGCTTTGCCCAAGATCTTCCTTTTACTACAGGCATGGGCCTTTGTCATGTTCCCACTGCAGGCCAAAGACAGTAGATCAGGTTTCTTAAGTTCGGTGTGATTGTTTACTCGTTCCACACATTTTATGTACATGTGTTCCTTTTTACAAAAAGGAAATGTGTTTTCATGCTGTGATAAGCTGCCTAGTTTGGGCCCTGAATTTTGCATTTAATATTTAAATCTGAGGACAGAAGCAAACAGGACAGAAAACTAATCACTTCGAGTATTTTGCCAAATCATCATGCCCATTAAAACTGCTGATGCCAGTTGAGGGTGAGAAGTAAATGACTTGCTCTTCAGTGGGCACCTTCACAGGAAGACAGGTTTTCCAGTTTTCTGGTCTTTTCCTTAATCTGTGCCCCACCATTAATGTCTACTATTGTAACATTACATCTCTAAGAGTGTTTGGGCAAAAGGGATCCTTAATTTAGGTTTGAGAAATTTGTTTGATGGCTTTTTAAATTTTAATATGGCAAAGGAATGGACAGCAAAGTGTTCTGAGAGCTCAGGACCAAATATGTGAAAGAACAGGAAAAAATGGAGGCTATGAAGAAATCTCAGTTGAGGAGTCTAATAGCTAATGCCTTGCAGAAGGACAATTCATTGCTCCCCATCCACCAACCCGCCACAGCACCAGCTTCTATAAAAGGCACAGAAACTACGATGTTTGCTTTAGGGAAAAGGGTAGAGAGAGCATCTTTCCAAAGGTGTGAAGGCTGTGTTTATTTTAATAACAGAGAAATAGGCTGATCTTGATTTATGTGGGTGAGGTTTTTGAATATTTTTTTCCAAGAAGGGTTTTACAAGTTCTGGACAAATGAAATTACCAGGGACATTTGTAAGATTCTATATAAAGAGAGTCCTAGAAATCATCATAGTTTTAAACAATAATAATTAGTTAGTATCTTTGTTGAGTGATTGAGAAGGCTAATTCTATAGTTGCTGACTTTGCAAAATAGCTTGTTCTGCAGAACATGTTGTGGTTTTTGTATTAAAATGGCTTTTGAGTAAATTCAGGAGTGGCTTCTCCTTTCAAGTTTCCACAAAATAACTCAGATTAAGTAATTTAATTATTGATGGCTGTTGCTCACCTGAAGTTCAGTCTCTGCATGCAAAACCAACAGTCTCAGGGTGAAGATTCTGAATGGGAAATTCACTTCTTTGTAAATAACTAGGGAATTTCTATTTAATATGCATGATCTCTGACCAATACCAGAGATTAGAAGTCAATTTTGTTAAAATTTATAGTTAGAAAGTTCCTTGAACCCTTTCTCATTATTTTTATATTGTGCTCACGTGGCATTTTTTAATTGAATTTTATTGGGGTGACATTGGTTAACATAATCACTTGGCATTTTTTAATTCTAGAAAAGTACACTAAATCTAAGAAATAGATCAGATTTTACAATCATTTATTTTCTTTCAAAAACTCCAGTGATAATTGAGAATGACTTTCTTCATTTGACACTTTTTAAAATTAGGAAGTAAATATACATGACTTCCAAGATAACCCTAGAAGGAGTGACACAGTCTGTTTCTAGTCAGAAAAGGTATCTTGCTTTAAATTTTAGGAGACTTGATGGTCAGTCAGCCCTTTGGTTAGTTGTATGTAGGAATAGTTTTTCATTCTCACCCACTGATATATATGGCTGTCCTTTGTATTTGCTGCTGCTAATGACGGTAACTGTGTGATAAGAATGACTACAAAGATTTGTGACTGGGCTCCGGTGCCCTGTGCACATGGGGCAATCGGTGTTTGATTTGCAGCCACATCTGAGATTTGTGGGGCTTGTCACTGTTAGTGACTACCTCAGACTTGAGGTCAACCATCAGCCACTTACAGACACTGCTGCCCATCCCTTACTGACTCTCCAATACGGTAAGTGGACGAAACCTAAAAGCAAGTCCCCCTTCCAAACTTTCATTCCCAGTTGTACAAGGTTTTAGATATTTTAGAAATTTGCCTATTTTCAATTGTGGCTTTAGTCTCCAAAATAGATAATTGGTCAATGGTGTGATAGGGGAAGCATGATATTTTCTATTTCTTTTATGTAATTTCATAAGTTAGATCTACCTATGCTATGCAAATTTTATAGATAAATCTATATAATCCAAATTGAGATTGCTGTATACAAACATTGAAGTTAGTGTGTGAATGTTTGTCTTTGTTAAATTTGAAGGAGCAGGAATATTCTTACATCATGAAAATCGTACTGTAAGGTTAGGTGAATCCTTTGTTCCTACTTCTCCTTACTCACCCTGACCATATTTTTGTTTTATTTGTTTTCCTGCAGTTTGATTTATACATCAGGCAGTGTTTTATAGAGGACAGCACAGGAAAAACTGACTGGTTTATTTTTTAGTTATATTTTGCCAATATTTCCAAGAAGAGATTGAAACAAATAACTGCGATTTGAGGTAATCAGTGATTTTGCTTATCCAGGTGATCTTTCCCAAATACTAGCCATTGCTGATTGGTCACTGGCTTAGAGTCTATACTTTGTACTTTTAGCATCACTGCTGATTAACATCAACAGTTTCAGTCTAACACACCTCCATTGTTGAGTCCCTTGTAGCTAACCTTCCATATAACACATCACAATAAGGCCATCTCTACAAAATCTTAATGACTCCATGAAAAGAGTGGATGAAGTACCAAAGTGACAGAAAATCATTTATTTTCTGAAAAACTTTTCAGATAATATTATTGTATGGCTGTATAATGTTTTCCAAAGTGGATAAAAGTCCACTGAACACACTTTAATTTTTTCCCTATTATTTTGTGTGACCATGAAGAAAAAACAAGTAATTTTAATCTTTATAGCTATAGGATGAATACAATAATGTCATCATATATGTCTCATGAAGAATAAGTAGTATTGAAAATTAGAAAATTATAGTATTATATATTGATCTACAGCTAAATTCTAACTGCTTAAAAGTTTTTTTTAATTAAATATTATTTGGATGGGATTTTGAAATCATTTTGTTTTATTACTGACCTTTGACTACCACTGTTACTTCCTGGCATAGGACTGGATTTCTAGTATCTGAGTTTATATAAATTTTATAACAGGCAAGTATTCTGATATGTTTCTCATAGTCTAGGTCCTTTATACTTTTAAGAGCTGACTATAGAATTTTAGATCTGGAAAAGGACTTTGAAATTATTTTGCCTAACTCCCTTATTTTACACATGATAAAGCAAGGCCGACAGAAACTTAGTGAAAACATCACAATGACTTAACTCATTATTGGCAAAGGTAATACTAATACATTGCTTTTCAATGGTCTTTTTTTTATATTTTACTACCTTTAGATATAAGAGAAAAATGCCATTTATTTGTATCTTCCTTTCTATTAAATATACTGGATGCAACGATTTATTTCAGACGATTGTCTATAGAAATGTGATACCAGGACCTATCACCATGACAACCCAGAGTTACAGGTACAAGAGAACAATAAGATATTGGCATATCTAATATCAGTCTGACACAGTCTCCTTTTGCAAACTGTATTCTGACTTTGCAAAGGCTCTGATCAAAAAGGGGTCTTTTGTCTAAAAATTAAAAATTTTGTAATTAAACAAACAATATAGGTCAAAATAAAACAAAAATACATTAGATTAAACACTACTTATTTATTTTCAGAGACTATACTAGGAAGCAACAAAAAAACAAAATTATTTATATATTGCAAGGAACTAACATTCCATACATTTGATGATGTTAAGAACTGAGAACTCTGTTGTTGATTTTTTTTATTCTGCAGTCTCCCACCTCTCACTTCATGGCAAGAATGGAGTGTGCAAAAATGGATGGGGAATGCAAAAATCTCTGGTTACATGGCATTGGAACAAAGGCATATCCTTAAATCAGGCTATTATTAGTGTCATCTAAAGGAGGAATATTGCAAAAACTCACATGCCTGATCTCTCCCTTTTTGATTCAATTAAAATTATTTACATGTGTGTATATATATATTAAACCCAGCCATCATGATGTCCTGAAGAAGTCTCTCTCTCTTTTAATTTAGAAATTAAATTCAATGGTGTGACATTGGTCTATAAGAACACACAGGTTTCAGGTAAACATCTCTATAGCATTTGAATTGTAGATTGTGTTGTGTACCCATCACCCAAAGTCAAATCATTTTCTGTTGCTATTTATTTGTCCCTCTGTTCCCTCCCCTTGATCCTCCTACCTCTGGTAATTGCTTTACTTTTGTCTATGTCCATGAGGCTCAGTTTTATATCCCATTTATGTGTGAGATCATATAGTTCCTAGCTTTTTCTGATTTACTTATTTCTTTTATATATATATATATATATATACTTTATTAAAATTTTATCTAGAAAATGAAATTTAATGGGGTGACATCAATCAATAAGAGTACATAGGTTTCAGGTAAACATTTCTATAGCATTTGAGCTGTTGATTATGTTGTGTACCCACCACCCAAAGTCAAATCATTTTCTGTCACCATATATTTGTCTCTCTTTACTTCCTTTTCCCACCCTCTCCCCACAAACCCTTCTTCCTGGTAATCACTTCACTTTTATCTATATCCATGAGTCTCAGTTATATCCTACCTATGTGTTAAATCATATAGTTCTTAGCTTATTCTGATTTACTTATTTCACTCAGTATAATATTCTCAAGGTCCATCCATGTTGTCCCAGCAATATATCATCATTTCTTATGGCTGAGTAGTATTCCACTGTATATATGTACCACATCTTTATCAAGTCCTCTATGGAGAAACACTATGGTTGTTTTCATGTCTTGGCCACTGTGAATAATGCTGTGATGAACATGGGGGTGCATGTTTCTTTGCTTACCAATGTTTTTGAATACATAACCAATGAAGGATTGCTGGGTCATATGATAGTTCTACTCTTAATTTTCATTTTTAAAATTTCCCAGATTATTCTAATGATCAGTCGGATTTGGGAATTACTGCCATTATGGAACTTTTCCCAGACTGTCTTCTAGGGAACACTAGCACCCTGTAAAATTCTTAGTAAGAATTTTGATTTTTTTTGTCATAGCCAAGTAAGTTTGAAGAATGATGATTTCTTTAACATCTATTGGAAATGTGTAGAGCACATTAGTATACTGACAATGCTTGATCCTTTTTAAAATGTTTGAGCGTCTGTTTAACAGCTAATAGCTCAACAGTAATTGAAAACTGGATTTGAGTGGGCTCTACCACCTACCAGCCAAGTGATCAAGGCGCACATACTTTATCTCAGTGTTTCTTAGTGTATACATCTCCAAAACAGAGAGAATAGCAAGAACTTGGCACAAAGAAGAGATTCATAAAAACTGTGACGTTTTTACTGTTATTACTACTAAATTGAATTTAATCCAGTATTTTACAAATTTATGTAACTATAAAACATCTTTTTCTCAGTACTTTTATTTACATTATAAAGTTAATAATAGTTCAATAAACACAGCTTAATAAATATCTTCCTAATAATATAATTGTTTATTTCTTTGACTCTTCTGGGAAGTCAATGAAAAAAAAATCTTTATGTCTCAGCTTATCTTCTATTGTCTGGTTCTTTTTAAAGTTCCCAAAACTGCATTTAATATGATTATTTATGCTAGTTTATTAAGTTCTGTTACATAAAGCAATGTAATTGGAAAATTACTTATTTAGAATTATAGTGACAATGATGCCAGTCACATATAATCAAAAGGCTAAGACAGGGATCATCAGTACATTATAATTTATTAACCAAATCCAGCTCACTATCTGTTTCGGTAAATAGTTTTATTGAAAAAGAGTGATGCTCATTCATTTATGTCTATGGTGTCTTTTAGGCTAGAATGCAAATTTCAGTAGTTGCTCCAGAGACTATATGACCCACCTGGGTCAAAAATAATACTATCTGGCCTTCTATAGAAATAGATTGCCAACTTGTGATCTACGATCAAATTCTTCTTCTTCCCTTCCACTTCCTTCAAATTGTTCTGTCATCAAATCTTTTCTAATTTGCGTTCTCGAAAGTTACAAATTCTTTGAGTACTGATAAATATAGGACCTACTATACTTGTGGGTAGTCTCAGGGATTCCTTTTCAGACATGTAAATTTTAAAAGGCATCTAGAATTGCCAATTTTAAGTGTGCTATATATATACTTAGCAGTAGACATGCTAGCTTGTCTCCAAGGAGTACAACTTTGCTCTTGGATATATAATAATTTGCATGGATATATAATAACATATATACTGTAAATATCTATAATTATATGTATAATTTTCTAAATATTTAAGTTATATGTAATAATTTAATAACTTTTCATTTAATGAGGATCCTCAGATGAAATAGATAAGAAAATTTCATTACTTTGATATTCCATGTGCTCTCTTTTGATGGTGTGACAAGTCAAATAGGTATATTTAATGTAATATAGTAGATCTCCTATTATATCAGTAAGTGAAACTATATATACTGTCTGCTTACTTAGATATTAGTCCATTATTACATCTTTTCAAATCACCTTACTTAATCCATACTTTGATTTTATTGTGTCTCATTTTACTAAATATCTCTTACATGTGGAAAAGTTGTAGGTCTTGTGGGCATGTGCTAACATATCTAAGACATAAATGTGATCCTCCAGTTACTCCTAGTCTATCAAAAAGAGCACTACAGATACTACAAATAACAGGTATCCTGTAATGACTGCTCTAAGAGCTATGAAGAAAGGAGTGATTCTGTCTGTATCTTGAGTGGGAACTTCAGGGCATTGAAAGCATTTTAGACAAAATAGATATTTTGCAAAAGTAAATGCAAAGCATGTATAGAGAAAAGTGGATAAACCTTCGTGGCCAGAACATAGGGTAGAAAAGGCAGAAGAGTAAGGGGTAAGCTTGAGAAGGAAGCACCGGCCAGCTCAAGATAATGAATGCCACACTAAGGAGCTTGGGTAGAAGCCAGGGTTGAATAGCGAGTCACTGAAAGGGTTGGATCAGGGGACTGACACAACCAGATCAGAACAGGTAATTGTTGAGAGTTGTATGAAGTATTTTATAGCAGTGTTCTCTCATTAGTTCTAAGGCATTTTTATTCTCATTTTATAAAAAAAGAAGAGCTTTTTACTCTAACTCTATCTAGTGCTCTCTCCATTACACCGACCAGCTTTCATAAGTTCACTGGAACATTATGCAAGACCTGGTAGAGGTGGCTTATTTTTAATTTCAGCATGTCCATGTCCTATATTCTGGAATACGTGTTCAATTGTAACTCGAATATTTCATGTTAAGTCCCATATCTTTCTGGAGGAAATGTAGTAGATTGCTAACACGAGGAAAGTTCTTTCTTTGCTCCACATTTCACAGGGCTCAATTTGCCTCATTTTAAAAAGTTGCATGGCCATAAAAAATTATGCATCCAAAAAAGCACATTCCCATCCATTAGACAAACAAAACCTTCATTCTGAATGCAGTGAGAATTGGCTAGGAATATGTTTTGTAAATTTAGGTTTTGGGCTTTTATTTCCAATTCCTCCATCAGTGAAATACAGATTTAAAACAACAATAAACACAAAACCTTGAGAATAATTTTTGCAGACTTAGAAATTCCATAGTCAACTGTAAAACCTTCCAGTAGTTACCAAATGAAGTCATCTTTCTTTATAGTGAGAGAAGAGCCATAGCTATCTGAAACTGCACTTATTTTTATTGCATATCAGTTTTATTTCCCTTTCTTAAATATGACAGGGAAAAAATTAAATTGTTCAGTAGAAGTTTAATTTTCCCCCAACGTTAAAAAGAAAATCCTGCTAAAGTAGCAAACCTTTGACTGCTGAGATTTAGAAAGCTTCATTAGAGAGAAAAAGGACAATCACAGAGAATTTTCCTTTTATTAATGACACTCCAGGACATTCACACTGAAACTAGAAGGTGTTTAAATCAAGACTCCAAAAAATGTGAGCTCAAATTACCCTGTCAAAAGAAAAAAGAAAAATCTGTTATGGCACCAATCTGACTGAACGTTAAAGTTTAATATTTTTTTAATAAGAATCTAATTAACTATCTAAAAAATGTTGTGCAATGTCATTCTCAGTCTAACCACGACTGGAATACAAACACTGCTATAATTTAGAGATGAAACCCAGATTGCTTTCAAAACTCTAAACAATATATTCTTTACAGATTCAATACTTTAAATTATTCGGAATGGAAATGATTATACCATCGTTTCGTACAAATAATTTGTGATAAACATAAACCTTCCTTGAGAAGTGCATGGCCATTGATAAAAAAGGGAAGTAAAGAAAAGAAACAGTGTTCAAGTTGAAAGCTGTGATGAAGATGGCAGTCATTTAACAAGTTTACAAGTTCACATAGTTTAAAAGTTCCTTTTAGTCTCATGAGAATCAAGTGAGAAAATTAGAGCCCTGTTAGTGTTATATTATTATTGCCTCCATCTTGCAAACAAGAAAACCAGGTTCAAGTGTCTCAAATAATCTGTCCAAGGAAAAGCAACCGTGTTTGACTGAAGAACTTGAGCTCCAAATGTGCTTGTTTCATGGATACATCCTACTGGGCAATGAACTAACAAATTTTATACATAGTTTCAAAATTGACTGTGTTTGCCGTACCTTTCATAACAGTGCTAAAGTTGAAAGGATTATCAAGAGATGATTCAGTTAAAATGTTTTTAAAATTAAAATATATTTTCATTTTATTGCCAATAAGCCATCTTAATATATTTTGTGGAATGAGATAAGCTATGAATTAAGTAAACATCAAATAATGAAATCGAGCCTGACCAGGCGGTGGCACAGTGGATAGAGCGTCAGACTGGGATGCGGAAGACCCAGGTTCGTGACCCCGAACTCACCAGCTTGAGCGCGGGCCCATCTGGCTTGAGCAAAAAGCTCGTCAGCTTAGACCCAAGGTCGCTGGTTCCAGCAAGGGGTTACTCAGTCTGCTGAAGGCCCGCGGTCTAGGCACATGTGAGAAAGCAATCAATGAACAACTAAGGTGTTGCAACGGCAACGAAAAACTAATGATTGATGCTTCTCACCTCTCTCCGCTCCTGTCTATCTGAACCTATCTATCCCTCTCTCTGACTCTCTCTCTGTCCCTGTAAATAATAATAATAATAATAATGAAATCTAAAATTTAGTAGAAAATTGCTTTTTGGACTTAAAGTTGAAAATTAATATATTTTAATATTAGCATGTATAAAGCACCTTATTTATTAATTATTAATTACTCCCTCTTCATAATACATAAGGGAATATTACCAGCAAATAGAAAATGAAGATTTCAACTTTTAGAAAATTTTAGCCCAGAGAAACACTGAAACAGTGGCAGAGATGTCTTAGTAATAGTCTGATTGGCAGTCCCAATACAAATGGACTTGGTTGTACCAGGCCTGGAACTCCTCTCTCCCCTAGACGTTGAAAAGCCCTGAAGTCAGTGTCATCAGGTAAAGCTATCAGGCTGAGTTCTAGTCCTCTCTCTTTTTTGTTATCACCTCCTTCTAATGTTTCCCATAAAATAAGACTGGTGCATTTGTCTCTTACATAATTCTTTCAGGTTGTAGAATTCTAATGGTGACGTATTCTCCCCTACCCACACATGGCCTTGTTTTAATACTATTAGCGATGATTTAGATTTTTAAGTGATATCAGCAATCTGTCCTTTTCAGTGTCAACAGTACAGTTGTGAAATTATGCTGTTATTCACTTTTTCCCTTCCGCATAAATGGGTGATAAGTGGAGTATCCCTAGCATGGAAACATATAGGCTCTCCTGAAAATACTCAGTTCATTGTCAAGGACCTTTCTTGTACCAAAGTCAACCGTCAATTCAGCTTATCAGTGAAGGACTAGAGGCTGCTGCTTTTCTAAGCTATTTCACAAGTGTAGATGTGATACTTTATACAAATCTTTATCTTGAATCCTTAGTCAATTCCATTGGGTTCTCCTAAGATCTTAGAGGCTAAAAAAAAATCTATTTTCCCCCTCTTAAATATGAACTGATATTTTCTTGATAAGTGTACTTGCTTACTTAAAATAAATAGATCTGTTATTATAACTAAAAAATGATATTCTTGCTTACATTTTTTATCTATATCTTCTTTTCTGTATAAGACTCCTTGAAAAGATTCAGAAAAATATTGGTTTAGTAGACCTTCAGTTTATCAGAATAGTCACTATATAATTGTAGAGTTGCCTGCCTATCAATCATATGCCAAAGTCTATTTAAATACTTTTCAGGAAAAATACTTTTAGGGAGGGAAAGTAAGCCATTAGTATAATGTCACTGTTGTGGTACAACTGTAGTGAAGACTTTTCAAGAATGAGGCAAGTTTTTTGTACTTTTAATTAATAATTTTATATTGGACATTTCATCAATTATTTTTACAATATTCTTGAATTTTACATTAGCTTGGAGTAATTGCAAAGTAAGATTCACTCCAATAACCCTGTCTTCCATTATAATAGCACATCATCAGTTGTTTTTATAAAATATCACTTGTATTAAAACTTATAAATATCTAGATTGTCATTATTGTCTTTTAGATTGTCATTTATTAAAGGCAAGCTAGCTATGTAATTTATCTTGGTTTATCTTACATACATGACTGTGTATATAGTATACACAATCATATACATAATATACACAATAAATAATTGAAAATTTTTATATTTTATTTCTGAATTTTGGTTTATTACCTACTTAGTTTGTCATATCCCCATAAGTAAAGCTGTGTGTACTTTTTACAATCACTTGGTTAAAATGTTTGTTTTTTTAATAAATTTGAAGTGGTTTTTAACAGGCACCTCGAAATAATATTCCAGAATCTAATATCAAAATATCAGCTTTAAAAAAAGCCAGAACAACCACTGTTAACTTGTTACTCAAATGATAATCAGCATACACATTTCTGACCAGCAGAGGTGGTTATAAAAAAAAATTATGCATCTGATATTTTATTTGCTTTAACAGTATTAAAATCTTAAAGAAGTTCCAGCTCTGTGTTCATAATTTTATAAGACTTACAACTTCAGTATTTCAAATATACTCCAATCGATAGTGCAGATCACTGAAGAGGTCAACACAGTCCCATTAGGTATTGGACACTGAGGAGCATTTTAATCAGTAATGTGATGGGTCTTTCTTTCAGATGATGGTGAATTTCTGCTAAAGCTCATTGGATCCTTTGGTTATTAGGTGACACCATATGCAAATTATTGGCTACTAGAGTAGCAGTGGATGCTAAATATCCTTGTACTCTATAATTTAAAGTATATTTTAATGAAGTGAACAGTGAGATTCCTGACAGGCATCAGCAACTTTGAAATACTGTCTTCCAAATTTCTCATACAGTTTGAAAGTAATGAGATTTGTTTCATAAAGTGATGAAATTTATGCCATAAATTACCTCCAAAAGAAGAGTGCTTCTTAAAGCAGAATATTTCCTTGGTAGAGATCAGATTTTACATAGTTGTTTAATTGGAAGTTTTTACAAGAGCAATCAGAGTTATCTTCTTTTTGGTAACTTTTGCCAATTATCAAAGAATTAGAGCCTGTGGTATCCAAAACCTCATATCCCATGATCAGAAAGAAAGTCATTGATACCAGCATGCTGAAACTTGGCCCTTAAACTATATCTTGTCCATTTCTGTATTCCTTCCTTCAGCCTTCAACAATATTCACAGAACACTTTCTAGAAATCAAGTTATCAAGTTTTGTTTTTCAGAATTTGCAGAATGTGTTAGGTTAGACTTTGCATGCTAACCTGTCCTTTAGGAAAATAGACATGTTTAAAATCAGGGCTTTTTTCTAAAAAATACTTTATAGTATGCTAAAGTAATTCTGTTTAATAAGGAAACCACTTAACTTGACACACATTATAAAATGAGACTAGCTTTCTTCAGACTCTCTAGCAATTCCTATGCATGTATTCTAGTCCTAAATTTAGTTACATGGTATTTTCGAGTGCAATAAAAGTCTACAATTATTGACTAGATAGTCTAGTCAATGGAGAGCTTGAAGATTGTCTTACCTTGTGATCCACACAATAGATATTATGAAAGTCAAATTGCCTTTAGAGAGTGTGTTTATGTTCACTGCCATAATATTAAAACTTAAATAGTTATTTCCTGACTCATAGTCAGAAACCTTTCTCCCTAAACTACCCTGAACACAGGTGAAGCTGCCCAGAAGTACAGTTTTAACAAATAAGAAAACATAAATATGCATAATGATTATGCATATGTTAAAAATTTATTGAGTATTTATCATGTGTTAGTACCTCTTATTGGTGCTGGGAATATAGCAATGAACATTATACTATATAAGAAGTTAATAATCTATAAGAAAGGCAGACAAAAATAAAGTATAAACAAATGTATAAGATAATTTCATGAACTGATTAAAGCTCTGAATGGACCACATGATGAAAGGTGATGATGGATGATAGTTGGGACAGACCTCCCTGGAGAGAGGGCATTTGAGTTAACATCTATGATAAGGCTGCAGAAAAATAAAGTGAGTTTGTTGCTTTTTCTTTTTCTGAGTGACTTTTAATGGTCATTTTAACTATTTGTAATTATTCTTTATCTTAAGTCTCCTAATAATTTCAATGTGTTCCTGACATAATTCATTCTGTTAATTCATAAATACTTCCCCACCAAACCAAGTTCATAAAAACTTTATTACAGTGGTTCTTAACCTTTTTTGAGGTACCGAACCCACCAGTTTCATATGCGCATTCACCCAACCCTTCTTTAGTGATAAATAAAATACGATTTTTTTCCAAAATTCAAGACATAGGTATATGTTTTTTTACTGGTGCACAAAATGAGCCATGCATGAAGATAACCTTGCTCAAAGAAAAAAACCAACAAAGTGCATGAACTCACAACAAATTACAGTATTAATTTATTCTGGCCTCTGCGGCAGAGGCTTCTCCGAACCCCTGAGACCGACTCATTGAACCCTTAGGGTTTGATAGAACCCAGGTTAAGAACCACTGCTTTATTATAACCACCTCTGCAATCAGATTATACTTTAAATAAGAGATATAACCTAAATATTTTTTTTTAAATCTTATGCTTCCAATTTTATATTTTTTGAATTTTTTTTCAGAAAGTCATCACATGATGATGATGATGGTTATAATATGCCTTACATATTTCTACTTATGTAAATTATTGTGGTGCCTCACAATAACATTATGAAGTTTGTAATACTGTTATTCCCATATTATAAATTAAGAAAGGTTATATAATTTCCCCAAGATTCCCAGCTACTAAGTAAGCATTTAAGCCTAAAACTCTCCCTGGCCAATGGCTCAATAGATAGAATGTTGGTCCAACATATAAATGTCCTGGGTTTGATCCCTGGTCCAAATGCACAGGAGAAGTGAACATCTACTTCTTCTCCACTTTCTCTCCCCCTTCTTTTTCTCTTCCCCTCTTTTGGCTCAATTGGTTTGAGCATGGCCTTGGGTACTGAGGATAGCTCCAATGGAGTGCATCAGCCTCAGGCACTTAAAATAGCTCAGTACTTGAACATCAGCCTTAGATGGGGTTGCCAAGTGGATCCTGTATAGGGAACAAATGGGAGTCTCACTATCTCTCCTCTTCTCTCTCACACACACACAAAAAGACTAGAACTCAAGTAGCATAATTATAGAGTTACAGAGAACTTGCTTTTAATCATAATACCACAACTAATCAAACAAAGGCAACTAAGTGAAATATTTTTTCTAATTAAAAGTTCCTCACCTTATATGAATAATGTTATTTTAAACTTCACCAAATTAAAATAGTAAGCAATGCTACTATAACCCTTTTCACTTTTAGGATTGAATTCATATAACAAATCTTATGGATTGTTACCATTTTCTCCTGGGCACTCTATGAACAATGTCAGTAATGTTTACCACATAAATAATGATGCCATGATTGTACTATGGACCAAACATGCAGGCTTTTCTCAGTGTGGATACAAAATACAAATTAAATGTGCATTTTTTATAAACATTTGGAAAATTCTATGTAACCAGTCTAGAAAAACATGGTCTAATAACTCTGCGGTAGTTTCCAAATTTTTTACAAAGAACATTTTTGATAATTTTTAAGAGTTAGTCATTTATTCCAGTAAATAAGTTACTGGTTTTCATTTTACTTTTTCCATTTTAAAACATAATGGACCATACAATTGTTTCCAAGATTCTGGTACCTCTCCTCCAGTTTGCCAAGAATCCTCAAAAATCACATTGGAATTTTAGCTTCAAGGTCTTTAGAAGTCAACCACTTGAAAATATGTAATATGTATTGCCATGTTTCCATTCTAATCCCAAGGGAAAATTTTGGATTCTAAGTCACCTAAATCAATATTTAAGAAAGAATCTCTTTATACTCTATTAATTATAAATCATAAAAACAAACTTTGAAAATTGGGGGCAGCTGGGACATTTGGATTTGTCATGCAAATATATTCAGTGATAACAGGAGCTACAGATAAAAGCACGGTTTCTGCTTAAACGGGGTCCCATATTAGATATTCAAGACACTAAGCTAAAGGTGTAGCAATTCATAACAGACTTATATTCAAATCATCAAATACATACTGTAACAAATGAATTTGACCACTAAATCTAATTTTAATTAAGGTTTCTATAAAGGTATATACAATGAATGTTACTTATTTTCCAGAGCTTTCCTGGAAGTAAAATATTCTTTGACATTTCTTAGAGAAAGAATTGCCTTGTATAAAATTTCAGAATGGTGTCATTTAATCATCTTACCAAATTTCTAGCTAACTAAAGTCATGTACTAGACATAATTACACATGTTCCTCTGTGTTTAATCTGTGGTTTTACAGGGACATTTTAGATTTAATCTATAGTGTTCATGTTGAAGAGCCTGATAAAAAGAAATCTGTAACCAGCTCAGTGCTTAAGATGTAGAGATTTAGTCAAAGCACCAACCTTTTCGAGTATTATGCTGTTTGGTGGGGTGGGTATCGCAAGTGTGAACTTGATGTCAAAGTGGAATACTGCCATCTGCTAGGAAACTTCTCAATGGGTAAGCAATGTGTTTTCAGAAGTGCAGGGAAGATCAGGCCATTGAAGGAAGCCAAGTTGGGCAAGAAAACAATGGTGTCCGAACTGGTGAGCTTATGGAAGAGGATGGCAAGGGACAGAGGGTCTACAGCAGGAGGCCAATGGGTTAAATTTGATGGACTGTTAAGAGGGAAGAGAGGAAGGTACCTGAAGGCTTAAAATGAGAAAAATAGAATGAAACAGAAACATGATTTGAAAAAAAAAATTGAATGAAAAGAAAATAACATTCTTCAGAGAAGAGATTGTGGGCCAGGAAGGGACATATGAATATGGCATATGAATAAAGCCAGATTCAGGGAAAATTAGAAAGATGTTGATGGCTCAGGTGACATTTTTATTTTCCTAATTTATGTTTTTTATTATTCAAAATTTTTTAAAAACCCAAGCATTAAAAAATAAATAAAAACAAGCTTACTTTTATTAGGAAACCTTGTACCCTTAGCTGTTACTCAAAGCATTTCTCAGGCTTCCAGGACACACACATTTAGCCTCCACAGAATTTAGGCAGATGCCCCAGGACCAGTATCTGTTAGTGCTTTCCTCAGACACACACAAGTGTGACTATGAGGCTCCAAGCCTGGAAGATGCCAAGCTTCAAGAACATGAGCTTCATGGCAGCCTAACTTCAGCCTACTACAATTTTCTCCTAATTCACAGCTGCAGAAGGTCAAAAAGCTCTGTGGCTCCATAATAACCTCATTACTCACTTACTACCCCACTTAGTGAAATCACATTCTTAGCAGGAAATACCTATCATCTAAAAATCAATTATTTAGTTGCTAATGGTTATTCTTGAGGATCTGATCTGCATGAAGAAGTGTACAAATCACTGAAAAATAAACTATTCAGATGTGAGTGCAGAGAAGATCAATTCTTGCTATCATGTAGCTGCACAGTATCACGATTAGACTGCCTAGATCCAAATCCCGCCTCTGCCTTCTACTGCCTCTAGTGCCTCGGAAAGCCATTGAACCTCTGTCAGCCTGTATCCTCATCTGTGATATGGAGAAGTAACAAATCTCCTTTTACAGAGTAACTACAAGAAATAAGTAAGTTGATAGAAGTAAATTGCTTGACCTTGTACCCAGAATTTAATAATGCTCAAAAACATTATAATTAGAATGGTATTCTTCATCAGTCTGTGTTGGGAATCAAATAGTCGACCAAATCTTTCTCAAAGACCATAGTTACTTTGAGATAAACATTTGCACGGGAACCTTTAGAGCAGTGGTTCTTAACCTGGGTTCTATCGAACCCTAGGGGTTCGATGAGTCAGTCCCAGGGGTTCGGAGAAGCCTCTGCCGCGGAGACCAGAATAAAGTAATACCGTAATTTGTTGTGAGTTCATGCACTTTGTTGGTTTTGTTTTTTGAGCAAGGTGATGTTCATGCAAGGCTCCTTTTGTGAACCAGTAAAAAAATATATACCTATGTCTTGAATTTGGAAAAAAAAAATCATATTTTATTTATCACTAAAGAAGGGTTCGGTGAATGCGCATATGGAACTGGTGGGTTCGGTACCTCAAAAAAGGTTAAGAACCACTGCTTTAGAGGGTCTTTGGGATTTTTAATACCAGAATCAGCTCACTAACGTTGCACACATCAGCACCTCCTTCAGCAAGAACCAGCAAGAATAAATGGTCACAGCTGTGGGAGGGCAGGGTGTGGAAGCAATGACATTAGCAGCTCATTTTTTTCTCATATTAGCAAGAAATGCAGGCCAAGTTCTTGCTATACTTTTAGAAGGCTATGTAAAACCACTACTTTGCAATTAACCAAGGAAAGGGGGATGCCTTCTGACAATTTTGCTTAGGATTGTAAGATATCACAAAGGACCAGAATAGCAGCAAGAATTTCCATGTCTCTCACTGCTTCCTCTTTAAACATTTTCTCCATCAAATAATGTGCTGTGGTAGCAAGGTTTTCCTTCATGTACTTAGACAATCTAATACATTTTTCTGAAATAGGTAACACAACTCACCATATGGTAAAAAGCTTAACTCTACCCTTCAGCAAACTTATTAACCTTGATTAGAAATGGCAATACTTTTCTCACAGATTCTATGGCTACTTCTCTTATTCCTACTAAATTTGAAAGTAAAATAATTAATTGAAAACTGGATTACCATTCTTCAAGCAGAAAGCAAATATAAAATTAATGGAAATATATATAGTTGAAAGATTTCCCACCCATACAGACTGCCTGGGTCCAGGATCACTGATATTACTCAAATTTTCAGGTTCAAGAAGAAACAAGAGCTGACAGTGGTTATGGACAGTAGTCACGGAGGCAAAGGCAAAAGGCTTCAACCAACACAATTTGGAAGAGAGGGACTAAGGTGTGAGGCAGAATTTTCTGGAAACAAATGACTTGATTGGAGAAGTATAGACCTGTGTAACTTCCAAGACCTCCAAGTTGTCCTTCTAGAATGCTAAACCCTTGAATTATGAAAAAAGAAGGCTAGAACCTGTAAAGACTGTGAAAGTCATAGAGTGGCTTGAGATTATTTGTGGGTAGGCAATTTCTAAAAGGAAATAGAATCTCAAATTCATTCTTGGTCGGTAAGTACTTTGAATCCAAAAAATTGCTTTCTGATTTTTTTTCTCTTTTCTTTTTCAACTACAATTTACATTCAATTTATTTTTTCTCCTAAGTTAATCACTTTTTAGTTCTATATCTAAAGTCTTTGACTCTCAAAGAGTGGCTTTTTAAGTCAATGGATTTTAGGTCATTCATGAAAGCAAGCAGGCAAGATTCAAGGTATTCACTAAATCTTTCAAGAGGCAGTACCTGGATGTTTGGATCCCAAATGCAATCTCCTCTAACATTCACATTGAAAAAAAATGCCATTTAGATCCTGAGTTAGCTTGAAAAAAGGAGTTTGTAACAAAGAATAAGAATGGCCATTTACCATTTTCTTCTTTCTCAGTAATTTTCTTAGGAAGAAAAATGACAAATGGCAAAAAGACTTATTTCACATGTTTCATTCTCATTCCTCTTTACCAGAGGAAGGCAGAACAATCAGCACATCTGGAAACCAAAGCAAGAAATGACATGTTAGTTGCCCAAAAATTTCTTTGGAAAGTAGGAACATAGACAGGGAAAGTCATACATGAGCACCTCGTTGCTCATGGCAACTTGAGTTACATATGGCAACCTACTGTGGCTTGGACATCCAGGTTGCCTTCTATTGGGGAACAATGATCATACTCGTGGGAAATGGAGTTAATACAGTAAAACTAATATAAACACTAATGTTTTGTCTTCTGACAGCATTTGAATGTCAAGCATTAAATTATAGGAGAAAAGGGGCTAATTTTAGATTTGTTCCTAGCCCTCTCCATGTGAATGGTGTCGCTGTGAGCCCAGCAATGAAGTTCACTGTGTTGTAGCAGACTGCGCAGTTCCTGAGTGTGTCAACCCAGTCTATGAACCAGAACAATGTTGTCCTGTCTGCAAAAATGGTAAGACCATACTGCATTAGCTTTCAAAGAGAGGTTAGTGCAAAATACAGATACTTCACCAATGCACACCATTCAATGCAAGAGCCCTTCAAGACCTGCCTGTGGTGTTTCAAAATGGATGTGGCCAATATTTATTTTCTTATTCCATCCTAAAGTGAAAATAAACTGGCAAGGGTGAATCAGAAAGCTTTCCATCTGGGGAACTAAAGCTCTTATAAGCTGACTTTGTTGTGATGTCTACTATTTATTGTTGATTTATAAGGAGGATATTGGAAAGTGTATGTATCACCTTTTCATAGTGACTGAATTTCTGTCTTCTGGTGGCTGTGAAGCAGTTGACCTCATTTCATAGTGCATAAATAACCCAGAAGAGACAGGATAAATGCCAAGTATTTTGCTTTAGGCAGAGATAAGACTTTAGGTTTAAAGTTATCAAAGAAATGCAAATTTTTATTATTAGTACACTTAAGTTAAAGTAAGAAAAGACTAGAAAGCTTAGGACTTTTATTCTAGGTTTTCATTAAAATGGAATCTCACTCTTATAGTAATTGCAATAGAAGGAAATTTGTTTTAGAAGATGATGACTTTCTGTTGGCCTGCATGGAATGAAGAGGTTGAAAGGATCCCAGTATGCTAATCACCCAAAGTCAAGGTGATGCCTCAAGGAAGACAATGCAGTGCTATTGAACCAGAACAGCACGTCAACAAGCCAACAACATACTCTTTCTATTGATCATATTTTACCAAAAAGTAAGCTTTGCTAGGTAACAATCCATGAATATCCCCTCTCTGCATTAATATCTCCTTGAAAAAGTGGTTCTAGCTTTTAATGAAGCTGAGGTCACTATGCCAAATCCCTACACCCTTTCTTGAGTTAACAGTGCTCATCTTCCTTTACGTATTGGACTTTTTTTGTATGGAATTTTGCTTGATGTTAGTTCACATACTAATCTTTAACTTGGCAGAATTGCCATTAGTAAACAGAGCTATCAGGTTATTTAGTTAAAGAAAACTCAAAAGCAGCTCTGCTTGTTTTTATAGTACTTTTATATTTTGATATCCTCTCAAAGGATTTGTAACGAATCCTATGACATTTTTCCAGACACAGTTTTTACTCTTTCTGATCGTATAAACCCCATTGAGTTGAATATTAAACTGCTCACCTGGCTTCTGTTGTTCTTCTTATCCCTCCTACCCAACTAACCTGTGTCACTGTGACCATCTCTCTGACTGAGACTGTGGAAATAGATATACTCCTGAAGTTATAATCTATCAAAAATAGGCAAAGATGTAAAATGTAAGACTTTATATTTTTTAAAGGATTTTCAAGAAATTGGAAAAGATACAGCTAGAACCATAATATGATTTAATGATTAGAAAATAGGACCTATGAGGACAGACTGAAGGAGTTAGTATAATTTGTCCTGGAGAAGAGAAAGCTCAAGGGAAACCTAACTGTCATGAAGTATATGAATGGTTAGTCTAAAGTGGAAGGGGACCTGTTATTTTTCATTTTCTCCAAGGACAGAAGGAAGAAAAAATCAACTACCTAATCAATCTTTAAAAAGAAGATTGACACATCTTTGAAGGAAGACTGTTTTGTTTGGTTTTTTCTAGAAGCAACTGTCTAAATAGCTCCTTGAGGATCCTCTCTTCCTTAACTGGCCCTGGTTGGCTTTGTTTTTACACTTAACGTAAACAAAATTATGCTTATAGTTAAAAACTCTTGTCTGGACATACCCACAGTACTCACAGAATTAAAGCATATGAGACCATATATTTAAAATGGTTTTGCATATGCACCTGCACATCATCCTAGCTACCCCACATCAAAGCCTATATAATACATCCAGTTAATTTCTATGTCAAATATTAAATCAGCCACTGCAAGCTAGTCACACTTAATTTCATGTCAACCAAAATTATCTTATTTCTCTGTATCATGTTCCAGGGTAGGAATTTGTTTTCAAATAAAACCTTTGTTGTATAAAAACATATAATGAATGGACTTTAATTGTTCAGTTAATTTGTTAATTAATTAGTAATCCAGTAATATTCCTGAAAAACATATGTTGAAAGAACAAGATATATTAGTAAAGCTTTCCCAATTTTTGATCATGAAGCAGTACAAAGCAACCACTTCTGTTCCTTTTTGCCACTTTCAAACAATCTTTTACTTTTTAAATAAGAGAAATGGACTTAAATTAGAATTAGTAGAAACACTACCTTATTGTACTATAAATTATATTTTCTTTCCTTATTATTAAATTCCAGAATTAGTCATTTATGTCCCAAGGTAAAGAATAATCATTGTCAAAGAAAAGAGCATATTTAAGACGACTAGAGAATCCTTATGACTACCAGTGTTACAAATATTATTATTGTGCCAACAGGCTGAACCCAGGTCTTGCTTGCTCTCATTGAAAACCTAGCCCAGAAAACAGAAAGAGATGACCCATGTATAAAAGAAGTAGAGGGAAATAGATGTTTATTATCACAACATGTAACTGGAACAATTTCTTAAATTTACAACACGATAAACCTATCTCATTCTATATGACAAGACCAATTTGCCATTATAATATAAACTATTTTTGAAGTGTGCTTTTTTCTTACATTAAAAAAAGATAAAAATCTACCCTGTAGATTCAAAGTAAAGGCACTATTCTTATTTTGTAAACAGTTCTACAACATTTTCTACATTTTAAAAATCTTCATAAATATTGAAATTTTTCAGTTTGCATAAATGCTGATTATCTTGACTGCCAAAAAGTTTCCTTTCGGATGCTAAATTTTTTCTGCCTTCTTGAATTATAATTTGCCAAAAGCAGGAGGCATTAAAGATATGAAGTAAAAGTTTAAAGCAATAGGATCTACCATATTAACATTAAAACTCAATATTCAGCTAATATTAAAATCTTTCTTCTCAGTTTATTTAAGGGCAAACAAAGCAAAAAAGTACAATGACATGCAGTTTTCCAGAAAACAATAGTTGCCAATGAGAATATAATAATTATCTTTAGATACAAGTATTTTTAAAAATATTATAAAGTGCAAGATAATATGCTCCCTAGATAAACAGTGATATTAATTCTCTATAATATCATTTTTAAGAATAAATTTAATGACACATACTTCTAAAAAATTTTAAGGATGTTAAAAAGAAAATGAAATAAAACTTTAATTTTCTGGTCTCAATGATGACCTCAAGCAAGATTTTCAGTGGTTATCAATGAATATAGCCAAGCCATTAAATACGTACTCCATCCAATTAAAGTTAGTTTACGACCAAATAAGGACTCTCAATTTAGTCTGAATAAAGTAAAAACATTAAGGAAAGATATCAGTGGCTGGGCACACACAAACCAGGAGTTTGTCTTCATTTGGGGAAGATGGGGGGATTAACATAGTCATTTATTTTTTCTAAAAATATTATTAAGCATCTCCTTCTCCCCCACCATACATCTGCATGAGTTAGTAATCCAAATGCTTCCCAAATTTGACTTTTCCAGACTGTTTTTCTTCCCCAAGGTGGTATATCTTTGGCCTATATTTCAGCCCCAATTAATGAATACTTTTAATGGGGTTTTGGTTTATTTGTTTTTTAATATGGAAACAAAATAAGTTAGCACAGCATCTGCTTAAAAACATTCTACATTGGAATATGTTTTAAATACTTCATATATTCAGTAACTGATCTTACATTTGACTAGTGAAATATATGATTATTGGAGCATCCAAGTGACTGACTGCATTTTTCTCATCTCATCAGCCAGTATGTTTTCACTGGGATGTATAGTCAATCATTATTCATGGTTCTGAAGGAAAAGTCACTTCATGAAGAATTGGAATAGACAGGAAACACCTGCAAAATCCTCCATACACATTAAGTGAGGCATTTTTATATCCTTTCTAACTAAACTGAAGTTGTCATAAGCCCTGTTCAAATATTTAATTCCATGTGCCTGTCTCTCCTCTAGTCTAGTAGGGAAACAAGTAAAGCAGGAAGCATACAAGCCAAAGGGCAAATGGAAAGAAGGCAGTGAAGGGCTGGGCTGGGCACAAATAAGAGGGGACCTTAGAGGCATCCAACACCTTCTAGAGGTTCTTGGGAAAAAATATTTAATGCACATAATTGTTAACATCCCTAATGTATGAAGAGCTCCTTGATTAAGAGAAGAACCATTTCACAGGGAGGAAGGAAATGAGCAAAGGGTATATAAAGGAAAGTTGCAGAAGAAAACCACTGTCTAAGAAGTATATGGCCATTTGCCTAACCTCACAAGGGAAGATAGAAATTAACGGTATCAATACTTTACTGATAATAATTTGAGACTGATTGTACCTCAAGTTGGCAAAAGTATTAAAGGCTGAGGATGTTGGAACAACTTTTAAGATTATTTCTATCACAATTTTTGTGTAACTTAAAGTCGCCTATTTTATCACTTAGACTTTGTCCCATATTTATGTCCCACATTTTCCCCACATTTTTAGAATAAAAAGATGAGAGAAAATGTAATAGTTCTTCAATGGAGTAATGAAATCAATTTCAGTCTTTAAAAATACCTTACTGACATTTTTATTGCTGTGTAAAATAAGCAAGGAGTATATAATAGAGTACACATTATTTTATACGTAATATAATAATGTATCTTATCTATAATACATTTTAAGTGATATATATTTTAAATAATTTTATTATTAACTGATATATAGTTTTAAATAAATATTAGATATTTATGCACATAGGAAAAGAGCTAAATGCATACATAATAGAACACTGACAATGATTCAAATGAACACCTGCAGGGAGTGGAAATGAGAAGGTAAAGGGAGGGGAGATGAGAGATAATCTCTTTAAAACATTAAATCCCTATAAACTGATGTGAATAAAAACAACAGGAAAGTACACAAGCAGGAAATTCACAAACAAAATGCAAATGTTTAAAAGATACGAAACTATTAAGTCTTACTAATAAATTGGATTAATTTTTACTTTCAAACCCTTTTTCTTGTTATTTTTGTAAACGGTATAGCAAAAGTTCTGGGAAAATACACAGTGAATTTTTAACAGGGACCCAGTGATCAGAAGAGTAATTAAAGAGCAGAAGTGAAACAGTAGAAGCAAAGAATTTTAACTCTTTATTTCATGGGCCTCTTTATTAGATGACTCTTCAATAAACTTTTACTTTATATCAATCCTTTAAAGAAAAGACAGTTATAATGTTATTTAAACCTTTTCCAAGGAGAAACAGAGCACAATTTTCCTTTTTGTTTTTTTCTGGAGTATATTAGTGATACAAAGCAAAAAAATATGCACTAAGAAAGAGAAAGTAGAGGACAACCTCATTTATGATTAGTAGTGAAGAACTACTATACTAAAATACTGAGCCCCAATCTAAAGCCCTGGGTTGTAGATTGTACAGCAGAAATGGAGTTTATATATTGTGTAATATATTACATGTATTACATCGCCAGTGGGTCTAGTGCAGCATTCTTCAATCAATCACGTAAACATTTCTACAAAATATATGATAACTATACTACAGAGACTGAATAAACATAGTCTCACATCATCTCAGGTCAGGTTTTCATTGTAACTGAGTTTTGGCATCAAAGTTATGAAAAAATGTTAAGGTTTCAGAGATTGTGATAAAGGGATTGTATATTTCTGTTAGCAAACAGAATATAGTAGTGGATTAATATAATTATTTATCCTGACTGAGTGCAGTTTACAAAAATAGTTCAAAATTAGAAACTATCTTAATATAATTTATCCTATTACTAAATTGAAGAGAAAGCACATTATGTCTATATATACATAAAAACATTAGACATAAATCAGCAAAAATTCTTCATCAAATAAGGCTAAACGGATAATTTTTACATGATGAAATGTATCTACCTCAAGACGAAAAGAGAGAATATGTTTAAGGTAAATACTGAATACATTCTTGATCAAGTCAGTAATAAGAGAATGATATCCACTATTTAAAATTTCAGAGAGATAGTAGATATGAACTAGCTAATGTAATTTGAAAAAAAGTAATCAGAGGAGAAAAATTGTATAAAAAAGATAAAACATATTGGCATATGATATGATTATATACTTGGAAAACTTTGGAAAATACAATAAAACTATATTAAAACAATTTGGTAAGGTAGGATACAAAATTAATGTATTAATCTTTATATATATGTATATATATATATAAAATAAAATTGTTGCATTGATACATGGTACAGAGATATTAATAAAATATAATAGAAAAAAATATATAATAGAAAGTTCACAGAAAGACCTAACAACATAAAAATATGATATATAATAGATAAAATATTTTAAATCCATGGCAGAAAAATAACTTGCAGAAGACAAACAAGATAGTTGTCTGAAAAATAATGTAAAATTTCTACCTTATCTTATAATTCATAAAAAAATCAATTCAACACAGATTTAAATATAAACTGTTTTCCAAAAGAATACAAGAAGAAAACATGGAAATTTGATTTTAAAATCTTGAGAAGGCTAAATTTTAAAAGCAGACAAAAATGTCCACATAAAAAATAAAACAAAACATCATTTTGGGGGGTAAAAAAAATATATCAATCTTATTTCCCAAAGGATTAATCTCTCTCATCTGTCCAGAGCTATTAGAGCTCTTTCTGAAAACAACCGTAGGTGACATCTGAAAATGGTTCGCTATTCACTTAACCCAGAAAACCCCACAAAATCATGCAAATCAAAGGTTCCAACCTCGAGTTCACAGTTTAAGAACACACGTGAAACTGCCCAGGCCATCAAAGGTATGCATATTCAAAAAGCCACCAAGTTTTTGAAGATGTCACTTTAGAGAAGTAATGTGTGTCCTTCCTCCTTGAGACTTGTTTGGAGGTTCTATCAGAGGAGCGCAGCTACTCTTATACCCTTGACCGAAGAATGGTCCTCTCCTCTATCGGGGAACATCGTCCTCCTCCACCGGGTGCGCAGCTTCGGGAGGGACGCACATGGAGCGGTTAGAGAGAAAGGGGACACCCGCCTAGCCAGCCAGATCAACCGAATCAACCCTGGCGATCAATGGGGTGACAGATGTCGCAACCAGATCACCCTCACATCCGTGTCCTTCCATTGTTACAATGGTGCAGTTGGTAGGTGTGCTCAGGTCAAACACTGGGGCTGGAAAGAGAGTCACTGGTCCAAAAAGATTGCTGAATTTCTGCTGAATAGGCTTAAAAATGCATAGAGTAATGCTGCATTTAAGAGTTTATATGTGTATAGATTCTCTGGTCATTGAGCATATCCTGGTGAACAAAGCCCACAAGATACGAAGCAGATTAACCCTTACATGAACTCTTCTTGCCACATTGAGATGATGCTTACTAAAAAAGAGCAGATTGTTCCCAAGCCAGAAGAGGAAGTTGCACAGAAGAAGAAGATATATCAAAAAAAAATGGAAGAAATAAAAATTTATGGCCTGGGAGTAAATTCAACATAAAATAAATAGTAATAAAACTAAAGCCAAGGATAACTGCAGTGTTGCCTGGATGGGATAAGTTTGCCGGTTCTATCCATGCAACTGGGTGAAACCAAAGGATTCAGTGACTTCTATCTAAAAAAAAAATTTTTTTTTAAGTAAAAGCAGAAAAAAAAATTTTAATTAAAAAAAAGAGCTATTAGAAATTGATAAGGAAATTGATCAACAACTTTATCTTTAAAATGGGTAAAAAAACTTTAAAAGTCATTACACAAGAAATGCAACATAAAAATTTCTCAAACCATGTACAAAAGATAACAATAAAAATTTGATATCATATTTTTACACACAGATTGGCAAAATATAATAAAATTTAATAGAATCTTTCATATTGCTGGTACATGTATATACCAATACAACCCCGATAGGAGAAAATGTGACAAGATATGTCAAAATAAAAATGCATATATATTCACCTCAGCAATAACACTTCTGCTTACACATGTGGCAAATGACAAATGAACAATGTTACTTTCTATGTTGAACTTCTACTTTTCTGATTAATAAAACATATTCAGAAAATTTCTAGAAATAACTATAAATTTTTATTAAATTTATTGAGGTGACACTGGTTAACAAAATTCTACAGGCTTCAGATGCATAATTCCACAACACATCATCTGTATACTATATTATGTGTTCACCCCGCAAGTCAAATCTCCGACCTTCACCATTTACCCTCCTGACCCCTTATCTCCACCCACTCCCCTTCCTCCAAAAATGACCTTACTATTGTGCATGTTTCTGAGTTCCTTCCTATTTTTTTCTAATTAGCTCAATCTCTCCACTTCCCCTTAAATGTGCTATTAGTTGATAGTCTAAAACAACTAATTTCTTTCTTTAAAACTCAATGAAACATTTTACTGCATTGTAATTTAACTAACTTCCATTTACCTTTCTTTTATTTCCTCATCTCCTAATACATTTATAAACTTTACTTTCACATTGCTCAAAATTATGTAATAAAAATCTCCTTAGCATCAACAGATAGTGGCTACTTCTTAAAAGCATATAAATTATTAATGTTGGACAGATATGTTTTAAACACATATATTATAAAACCTTATTAATGTCTATTTCAAAAATTAAAAAAAAGACATACAAGATTTCTAAATGTGAATACTCAAATTTCTTAGGTCGCTATTTCTCTAGTGATAAATTAACATGGAAATCTTATTAAATTTTCAAAAGTGATGTAATTTTTTTCTTAAGTTGACAAAAGTTGAATAATTTATGCACATGAAAAAGAGTGCACTTGGTAAGATTGGCAAATTCAATCTATCAGATATGTTAATATAATAACATAAAGATATAATAATTCAGTGTGATAATAGAAAAAAAATAAGTAGCTCTATAGAAAAGAAAATCAAAAGATACCAACATTTATATTACAATTTAGTACACAATTAAGATGCCATTCAAAAATCTGATGAAAGAAAATATGACTCTAAAAATACATTGTAAAGGTTAATCATTCTTAAAGTAAATTTACATTCCTGCCTCACCCATTATATAAAACATAAATTTCAGTTGGGCTCAAGATCTAAATCTAAAAAACAATGAAATCATAAAGAAATATTTTAAATAGTGCAAAAATTAAATTATTCTCAGAATAGGAATGATCTTCCTAAACATAAAAGTAAATAAAGGATTTATAAAAGGAAAAATTAAAATGCAAATTAAGTAACATATTTTTTTCTATACATTTCTTTATAAATTAAAAGAAGACTGTCTAGCCTGACCAGGCAGTGGCGCAGTGGATAGAGCGTCGGACTGGGATGCGGAACACCCAGGTTCGAGACCCCGAGCTCGCCAGCTTGAGCGCGGGCCCATCTGGCTTGAACAAAAGCTTGCCAGCTTGGACCCAAGGTCGCTGGCTTCAGCAGGAGGTTGCTCGGTCTGCTGAAGCCCGCGGTCGAGACACATGTGAGAGGGCAATCAATGAACAACTATGGTGTTGCAATGGCAACGAAAAACTAATGATTGATAGTTCTCACCTCTCTCAGTTCCTGTCTGTCTGTCCCTATCTATCTCTCTCTCTGACTCTCTCTCTGTCCCTGGAAAAAAAACAAAAGAAAAAAAAATACAAAAACAAAAGAAGACTGTCTAATTTGGAAAGTTAAAATACAATAGGCAATCTCATGTACTACCGGTAGAATATAAATTGATGCATCCTCTCTGAAGGGCAATTAAAGTGTGCAGACCTTTGATACAGCAATGTCACTTCTAAAAGTTGATCAAAAAGAAATAATCAGGTACCTATATAAAGATGTATATTCAGAGATATTTATTCCATAGTTGTTTATAATAGTAAAAACCTAGAAAATCTAATACCTAAATATTCAACAATAAGGTGTTTCAAAAAAAAAACTGTAGAATATCTACATGGACTGACTACTGAGAAAATATTACAAGTAATATTATAGGAATAAATTAGGAACATCTTTTACAGAAGAAATGCATGTTCAGAGTATATTATTAAAATAAACTAGTAGGCCAGAAAGCAACATATTATCTAGTTTTTTTGTTGTTGTTCAAAAGAATACATGTCATATATATATATATATATAATATGTATAAATAAATTAATAAACTGGAAGAAAATACTTCAAAATGTTATTAGTATTTAACTCTGAACAGTAGGCTAATAGATCATTTTTAGTTTCTTCCCTTTACTAGCCTACAACAGATATGTATATTCCTTATGATTTAAAATAATGATTAGAAGAGAAAAATTCTTTTAATGGATTGTGTAAATATTTCTCACTATATTTATAAGTTAATAAATAATCAATGATGTGTTACTTATTAGGAATTGCACTATAATCCCTTGTAACATTATTAATTAACCAACTAACAATTCTACCACTTGACTTTCAACTCCTTAACATGAGATTTTTTATAAATGATTTAGAAAAACCTCATTGCCCATTTTATGGATTTATTAGGACAATTGCTAAAATATTTGCTTAAGTATAGCCATTTATATTTTCATGAAGCTATTTTGCAAAATGAATATTGAATGCAAGTGTCTCACCTTAATTTGATATTTTTCTCACTTCATCTAAGGAAGACAATTAGTAACAAATGAAGCACAGACATTGAAAACAAACGTCCTGAAGATGAAAAATTTTCTGGCAACTGCACATACCCATTTTCTGCAGAGCCCCTAAAATAGTTCACGATGAAAGCACATCCTATGACAGGCAGTTTCAAAGTTGCATTTCATTGACTCCATAACTGAAGGTCAGAATTATCATATTCTTATAAAGTAGATGTCACCACAGAGTAATTATAAATAGCTATTTCAATGAGCCACAAACAATTTTCTATTGCTTTCATAAAGCTTCCTTCAAAATATGAAAGAAAATATTGATATTTATGTTGTTTTAAACCAACAGGATTCCTCCTAATTCATTAGCAAATTAGATTTCAAAAACATCCTTGTACAATGTTGACCCAAAGAAAGTGAATGCCATATTTATTCCTTGCTAATCACATCTCTTTTTGAATATCAGGACTACCCAATCCTTTACAAAATGATGGAAGGCCAACATATGCAAAGTAAACTATTTCCTTGTTTTCTCTGCTACATACAGGAAAAACTTAGGGATGTATTCTCCTTACAGAAACATTTGGATTGGCAAGTCCAGTCCTGCCACAAAGCACACATTTATTCCCATGGGGACAAACACATTAGGGAGCTGCACTCACTCCTTCAAGTGCTATATGGTACTTTAATGTTCAGTGTATTGCCCCACAGGGCACCTGGGAGGCCAGAGGAAGAGTAACAGGCACACTTGTACTATCTTTTTCCTAAGCATCATATAAACTCAGGGTAATCGGGCTCAAGCTAGTAGCTTGGCAAAGTACCAAATTTGTCTCCCAGAACTGAGCATGCATTTCTATTCTTAACTTCACCCCCTTTCTTACTGTTGAGTCTCTCTTCAATTATGTTTTTATAGAATATTGCTGACATTTACAATTGTATACAGTAATCTCTAATAAGATGCCTCTGCGGACCAGGGATGGCAGTAAAAGGGCGATTGGTATCATGAGCAGGCTCTTTGGGAGCTGGATTGGGTTCTAGGAGTAATTCAGTGAGATGTCTGACTGGGAAACCAAGGCATTCAGTCTCGCCAAGATTCATGAACTCCAAGAAATTACCTCATCTCTCTAAAGGAAGCGTAAGCCAAGGGGAGCCATAAAACTTGTTGGTCTCAGAAATGTGAAGCCACCAGTCTATGGTGACCCCCAAATTCTGCCTCATGTGCTCAGATGTCCACATAACTCTCAGAGGCACTTGAATACTCATGGGTCACTGCTGACAATAAAGGCACAGATTAAGTCCCAGAGTCTTGCTGCATCCAAACCTCCTTTCTAATGTACACACATTAGGAGTTGTCCTCAGTCTGCCTCATGCCAACATTGCCATGTAGAAGCACAGGCTTTCCAGAGATGGAGGTCTAAAGGAAGCTCTGTCCCACCACTGCACCACCTCTCACCCCCTCTAATTAACATAAACCTGGTGCAGTCCACAAAAGCCAAACAATGTTGCAATGTGAATAGTGTTCCTTGATCTTCTTTGAACTTGATGGTCTTCAAAATCATTTGAGCAAGGTGACCCTGGGGGTGCTTCCAGGAAGCTGTCTTCCTCGGAAGTCTCGGGGGTCTGGAGAGAGTCTCTAACATACTCATCCCTGAGGCACAGATTGCAAGATTCCCCTTCTTACAGATAAAAAGGAACCTCTTTGTCCTCTCCTTCCTATGCCATTAGTAAAGAAAGAACCCAGAACTCCGGATGTTCCTGCAAAGATCCTAACACCTCCCCAGCCAACAGTCACAGTCTCATCCTCACTGTTGGACTTCAGACCCTTAAGACTAAATTTTCCCTGCTATCTCAGACCCCACCAGAAGCCTAGGACCTTAGCCCCAGGACTCTGGTCCTCATATGGTTGAGTGAGCTATGAGGTAACACCCAAAACTACCTGTTCCCTACCATTTCATTATCCTTCATTCCTAATGTCACCTGAGTGACAGATTTTACACATTCAGTTGCTTGTCTCCCTCCTACACACAAGTATAAACTCCATTGAGGCAAGGATTTTTGTCTATTTTGTTCACTATTTTATCTCCACAGTACGTTATAGGTGTAAATTTATGGTTTTTGAATGAATGAACAAACACCCATACTGTTCTTATGGAGGAGCTCAAATTAAATAAGAAATTTGATTCTTTGAGTTATTTTTAATTCTCTCTTGAAGAGGCCTAGTCTCCTATTTCATAGAGAAGAGCTGTCTGTAATATGGAGAGTCTAGGATTGTATGGACAGTGCTAGCATTGTATGTTGGGAAGCGGGTTCTTTATAAGAAGATTTCTTTCCTAATTTCAGTTTACTGCTATGATGATGGAAGGTATATTGAGGTGATTTAGAAGAGACAGGTTGATTGCAAGGGATAACCAAGTCCAGTTTGATATTTTACTGCTTGAAATCTTGCCATAGACACTTGAAGCTTCAGTTTCTTAAGCACTGCCTTAACTACCTAAGGTAACATGTGGTCACGTTAGTGCAAACTTAATTTAATACTTTAGCCAAATTATCCGTAATGATATACTTCATCTAAAACTAGGGATTGAACTTTTAAGTTATAAGGAAGCCATGAATATTGACTGAATATGTGATTTGTCAGGATTTAGAGAAATCCACTGAACTTAATATGAAAGACATGAAACAAATTCAGAAAATATGACTTGGTAATCGGGCAAAGGGAGAAAAACTATTCATAGGGCATACTATTTCATTCTGGAAATCAAATTATGCAATTGGAAAGAATATCCAAAATATGTCATAAGACAGGGGCAAAGGCAACTTGCTAACTAATATCTTTTCTGGCATGAGCTGATAGGGGAAGTCTCCAAGGGTGAGGAAGGAAGTCCTTGCAGTAACACCTCTGATATTTAATGGAGCTCTGAGCTGCTTCAGATCAATCTATCAGGAACGTTAAACCTCTTTTGAAACATATTTATAGTTGAATATCCCTCAACTGAGAACAGGGAACTGGGAAGTTCCTGCCTGCACACTTATTTTGCTTACGTGAACTTTATTCGTACAAGGGGATGGCACAGAGCAGCCATAAACGCTACTGCTTGTCAGAGTGGATAACAAGCCAACCCTAAGTCCTCCCTTCCTTTCACGCTCACTTTTATGTGTTCTGAAGAAAGGTCCATAAAGCAACACACCTGCCTTCTGGAAGGCTAAGCTCAGTTAGTTTCCAGCGTCGTTAAATAACAGAAGAGTCGGCAGTACTGTATCCAAATCTTTTTTCTGCGTTGGGATTTCACAGAGGGGCCACACAGGCAGCACTGGGGACTGATGCCACGTGTTTAAGGTGTGGGGTTCTCCATGTCTGCATCCCTTGTCTTGCCTGCTTTGATGTGATCATTTCTTTAAGAATGGAGCTAGATGCTAAGTGAAGTAAGTCAGGCAGAGAAATACAGATGCCATATGGTTTCACTTATGTGTTGAATCTAAAAACAAAACAAACCAACAAAACAAAATCAGACTCTAAAATGCAAAGACCAAAGAGATGGTTACCAGAAGGGAGAAGGTGGGAGGTGGGTAAAACGGGGAAGGGGAATAGAGTCGACAATATTGTGATGTTTATGTGATGACAGAAGATCACTAGAATTAGCGGGGTGATCACATTATCAGGTATAAAAATGTTGACTCGACTTGCTATATTGTACTCATGAAACTAATTAATATAAGATTGAATACCAACTATACTTAAATAAAAATAAATAAATTATGAATGGAGATAGATGACAAAGAAAAGCAAGGTAGGCAGAAAGCTGCAGGACAGAGGAGAGCATGTGAGCCTTTCAAGCCAGAAGTCCTGTAAGTTAATGGTTAAAAAAAAAAAAAGACTCAATTGGATTCTGTTTTAACTCCTAGAAAAGGCAGTAGTCCAGTCTCTGAGCTGAGTGAAGTAATCATCTCCTTACAAGTATCATCTGAGGTATACTAAAAACCTTTACAACCCATTTAAAGCAGTGCCCTTTCTAGCCTACCAACACACATGTCTGCATATACACACATTTATAAAGATTTCCGTGTTCACAATTTCTTTTGCTCCTAAAATGTTCATAATTAATGCCACTAAAAATTTGAGGGCAATAGCTAGGACATCAGATTGTATATGACACAATTAAGTTACATATTTGGGGTATTGCTTATCAGACAACAAGGTCATCAAGTAGAGTCCCAGTTAGTTTAAATGTGGGAAGAGAAAACCCAAGCCAAAGAGAGACTGTAAGTAGGAAGACCCTGGACCAGAGAAAGAGAGGACACCTGGAATAGGAGACAGTAGAATGAGTAAAGGCTCAATGAATGCTGGGAGACTAAAATGGGAAGAGAAGTCTGCTGATGGCACATGCTATAAGAAATAGTTTCCTTTTCCTTATATTTTCCAAATGACTAGTCTATTAATGATTAACTACTAAGCATAACACTAGCTTTTATTTATGAAATCCTTATATGTTTTAGGGGCTTAGAAAATATTAACATATCTAATCTTTACAAAATTCCTATAAAGAGGAAACAATAATAATTGCTAATTTTCAGGGGAAGAAACAGAAATTAATGTTAACAAATTACCCTCATATACATGTCTGGGATTTGAATTCTTCTCTACCAAACTTTAATGCCAAGTGTTTAACCAGAAGTTCTCAAAGTAGCCCCATGCCAGCAACATCCCCATTATCAGGGAACTAGTAGTTAGGAATGCAAATTTTGGAATCTATCTCAAATCTACAAATTCTGGGAATGGGACCCAGCATTCTGTATCTTAGCAAACCTTTCCACTTCTGATGCATAAAGTTTAAGAACCATTTATGCCTTCTCAGGTATCTATTAAGGAGTTTTTTCTCTTTCAAATTAAGGATAAGTGTGTGTGCTGGGGTGTGGGAGCATATTACAAGCTAAAATAATCACCAATCATCTATTATATATCTGAGGTAATGTTATACCAGGATAAGAAGTTAGAGAAGGCTGGAAAGGAAGGGTTGGACCACAAAATTCCCTAGCGTCAGAGCAGACCACTTGGGTTGCAGAGAACCTAAGAGTAGTAAATTCAAATGGGGACAAAGGCAAGCCAAGAAACAACAGTACAGGTGGAAACTACCAGGGAGATGATATTCAGGGTAAGCTATCAGATGGTCTGACCTAAAGATATTTCTTAATAACAAAACCATAATCTTTGAGAACTAAATCCAACTGATTTCTAAAGACAGCAAAAGTCACTTAAGAAGGCATAATAATAAAAGTAAAGTCAAAGTGAACAGAACATAATCATTGCTAATTTATTTATCATGTTCCTCTTTACTGCTCTACTATGATGAAGTGATTTTTCAAGAGAATTATTTTTTCTGGACTTAAGTTATGATAACTTTTAGCATTCTATTAAGTTATAATTATATTTAAGAATATTTTAATCTTTTAAAATGATATAATGAGGTCTTATTGACACAGAATGAGCTCTACAATTCTAAAGTGTACAATTTGATGTTTTGACATCTATATACCTATAGAACTATTACTATAGTCAAGAAAGTGCCCATAATGTATCACTTGCAAAATGTTTCTGTGTCCCTTTATAATTCTTTGCTCTGCTCTTCTCTGCATTCATCCATCACAAGTAACCTCTGTTCTGCTTTCTGCCATTATACATAATTTTGCATTTCTTAGATCTTTGTATAAATGAAATTATTCAGTACGTATTCTATTTTGTATCTGTTTTTTCATTCAGCATGATTATTTTTTAAATTCTTCCATGTTGTAGCATGTATTAAAGTTTATTTTTCTTTTATTGCTGAATGGTACTCTACTGTATAGATATACCACAGTAGAATTTATCTGTTCACTCACTGATGAACATTTGAGTGGCTCCCAGTTTTTGACTATTATAAATAAAGTTACTTTAAACATTCTTGCACAGGTCCTTGTATGGATATATGTATATGCTTTATTCTCTTGTGAAAATACCTAGAAGTAGAATGCTAGATCATATGGTAGGTATATGCTTGATCACATGGTAGGTAGATATATCACTAATATTTTAATGACAATAATTTGAGAGTACCTGTACTATTTCAAATTCCCATCAAAAATGTCTCAGAGTGCCAGCTCCTCTACATCCTTACCAACTTGTAGGGTCATCAGTCCTTTTAATATTAGCTGATTTAATAGAAGTATATTATTATTTTATTATGGTATTAAATTGCATTTTATACCATTAGTATAAATGTTGAGCATCATTTCATATGCTAATTTCCATCTGTATATCTTTTTTAGAAGAATGTCTATTCAAATCATTTGCTCACGTTTTATTAGGCAGTTTGTTTTGTATCATTAACTTTGGAGAATTCTTTGTATATTTTAGAGATGAGTTCTTTATTAGACATATACTTTGCAAATATTTTCTATCAATCTGTTACATATCTTTACATCCTCTTAACAGTGTCATTTGAAGAACCAAATGTTTTAATTATGATGAATTAAATTTACTAGTTTTATTTTATGAATTGTGCTTTGGCATTAAAACTAAAAAATTTTGGCCCAACCTAAGGTTAAAGGGATTTTTTCCTTTGTTTTCATCTAGAAATATTCTAGTTTTAGATTTTACATTTAGATTGATGATTCATTTTGGCTTATTTTGTGAATATGATGTAAGAAATTGATTGAAGGCTTTTTAGCACCATTGCTGAATAGACTGTTCTTTCTCCACTGAATTATATTTGTACCTTTGTTAAAAAGCAGTTGTCCATATATGCCTATATACATTTTCATCTATTGATGAACTTTCCATTCTGTTCCACTAAAGTTGTTTTGGCTATTCTAGGTCCTTTCACTTATATCTGAATTTTAGAATCTGTTTATTTGTTTCTATTCCCAAAAAAGTTTATTTTCATGGACACTAAATTGAATATGTACATCAATTTGAGGTGAATTGATATTCCAACAATATTGAGTTTTCCAATTCATGAACATGGTATGTTTTTCTCAGTACTGTTTTGTAGTTTTTAGTGTACCAACTTTTCACACCTATGGTTAATGTTATTTCAGAGTATTTTATTTTTTAATTCTATTTTAATTAGTATGCATATTTAAAACTCTTTGCTGTTAGCATATAGAAATAAGATTGATATTTGTATATTGATATTGGATCCTGAAACTTTTATAAACTCAGTTATTACATCTACTTGCTTTTTTGTAGATTCCATTTGAATTTCTACATAAACAATCATGTTACCTGTAAAGAAAGGCAGTTAGTTCTGTTTATTCCTTACCGATTTGGATGTTTTGTTTTGCTTTTTACCTTATTAAAAAACAAAACTTGCTAGAACATTTCATACAATGTTGAATAGAGGTGCCAAATCTGCAGATCTTTTTGTTGTTCAGATATAGAAGGAAAACCATTTAGTCTTTCCCAATTAAATAGAATTTTACCTGTACACTTTTCATAGATGCCCATATTAGGTTGAGGAAGTTTTTTTCTATTATTACTTTGCAAAAAGATATCAGGAATAAATGTTTGGGTTTGTTAAAAACTTTTCAGTACAAATGGGGATGATCATGTAATTTTTCTTTTATAGTTTATAATATATCATTTATATTGATTGATTTTCAAATATTAAGCCAACATTGCAGTATATTTGGACATGAGTGCTATCCTTTTTATATATTGCTGTGTTTCATTTGCTAAAATTGTATTTTTTTAACAATATAGTCTTCCAATCTAAATTTTTTTAAAATTATTTTTATTTATTTATTCATTTTAGAGGAAAGGGGGGGAGAGAGAGAGAGAGAGAAGGGGGGAGGAGCATGAAGCTTCAACTCCCATATGTGCCTTGACCGGGCAAGCCCAGGGTTTTGAACCGGCAACCTCAGCATTCCAGGTCGACGCTTTATCCACTGCGCCACCACAGGTCAGGCCCCAATATAAATTTATAAGGTATATTGGTCTGCAGTTTTCTTCCTTTGCAATATCTTCGTTAGGTTTGGGTATCAAGGTATTGCTGATCAACTAGAAGGAGTTCAAAAAAATTCCTTTTTTCAAGTCTCTGGAAGAGTTTGTTTAGAATTAGTATTAATTTTCCCTTATACATTTGGCAGAATTCACCAATAATATCTGAAGTTACAGAATTCACCAATAATATCTGAGTTACAGTTTTCTCTAAAGAAAGTTTTTTATAACATTATTTAATAGCTATAATTGTTTATGGGTTATTAAATCCTGAATTGGCATTGAAAATGTGTCTTCAAGAAATTATACCATTTCATGTAAGTTGTTAAATTTATAATTATAAAATTGTTAATATTTCCTTAATATCCTTTTAATACCTTCAAATTCTGTTTTTATTTCATCTTTCTCATTCCTAGTGCTGGTAAATTTTACTTTCTATTATTTTCCTCATTAGTCTAGCTAAAGGTTTATCATTTTTATTTATTCATTCAACTTTGGGGTTTATTGATTTTTCTATAACATTTACCATTTACTATTTTATCGATATTTCTCCAATCCTTATTGTTTCCTCTCTTCTACTTATATTGGGTTTAATTCATTTCTCTTATTCTAGTTCAATAAGATAGCATTTGTCATAATCAACTTGAGACCGTTGTCTTTTTTTAATACTGTATAGGCATTTCTATAAATACCCTAAGTTCATCTTAATCATTATTTGCCAATTTTGATATGTTGTGTTTACATATTTATTAAACATAAAAATATTTTCCAATTTTATTTTTTTATTTTATCTTTGAATCATGAGTTATTTAAAATGTCTTAATTTTAGTTTCTAAATATTATATATTTTCTAGGTATCTATCTACTTCTTTTTAATATCTGATTTAGTTCCACAAAAATGAAAGAACATGCTTTTATTACTCAAATTATATTATATTTATTGAGACTTGTTTTATGGCAAAGAACATATTCTATCTTGGTAATTTTACTATGTGTACCTGTAAACAATGTGTATGTTGCTGTTTTTGAGTATGGTATCCTATAGTTGTTAATTAAGCCAAGTCAATTGATAGTGTTGTTCAAGTCTTTCATAGTCTTATTGATATTCTGTCTACAATTATTGGGAGAAGGATATTGAAACCTCAGGCTCTACCTAGATTTGTCTATTTCTTCTAGCAGTTCTATCACCTTTGTTTCATATACTTTGAAAATTTCATTATGTGTATCAGTATTTAGAATTCATTATAATCTCTTCATAAATTGATTCCTTTGTAATTATTAAATGACATTGTTTATGCTTTTATATTCTCTTCTCAGTAATCTTCTTTGTCACAACATTGGTATAACCAATCCAGCTTCCCTTTCTGTTAGTATGCTATATCTTGTTCCACCATTCTACTTTTATCTAATTGTGTTTGTATATTTGAAATCCTTTTCTTATAGACAACATAAGGTAGGTATTGCTTTCTTTTAGGTGAGAGGAGAGGGGAGATAGTGAGGTTAAAGTCTCACATGCACCCCAACCTGGATCTACCTAGCAACCCCACCTAAGGCCAATGCTCAAGTACCGAATTATTTTTAGTGGCTGAGGGTGATGTACTCAGACCAATCAAGTTATCTTCAGTGTCAAAGGCCACACTCAAACCAGTTGGGCCACTGCTTGTGGGAGAGGAAGAGGGAGAGAGGAAGAAGAGGGAAGGAGGAGAAGCAGCTAGTCGCTTCTCCTGTGTGGTCTGACTGAGAATCAAACCCAGGTGTCCATATGCTGGACTGATGCTCTATCTACTGAGCCATCATCCAGGACCAGGTATTAATTTTTTATTCAATCTGATCATCCGTACCTTTTAATTTGGCATATTTAAAGCATTTATAGTTAATGTCGCTATTCATCTATGGTTAGGTTTAAATCTGTCATATTATTTTTTTTATTAATTTTAATGGGGTGACATTAATAAATCAAGGTACATATGTTCAAAGAAAACATCTCCAGGTTATCTTATCATTCAATTATGTTGCATACCCATCACCCAAATTTAAATTGTCCTCTGTCACCTTCTATCTGGTTTTCTTTGTGCCCCTCCCCTCCCCCCTCTCCCACCCTCTATTCCCTCCCCCCACCCCGTAACCACCACACTCTTGTCCATATCTCATAGTCTCCCTTTTATGTCCCACCTATGCATGAAATCATGCTGTTCTCATTTTTTTCCCGTTTTACTTATTTCAATCCGTATAATGTTATCAAGATCCATCCAATTTGTTGTAAATGATCCGATGTCATCATTTCTTATGGCTGAGTAGTATTCCATAGTATATATGTACCAAAGCTTTTTAATCCACTCGTCCTCTGATGGACACTTGGGCTGTTTCCAGATCTTCGCTATTATGAACAATGCTGCCATGAACATGGGGGCGTATTTCTTCTTTTCGAACAGGGCTATGGTGTTCTTAGGGTATATTCCTAAAAATGGGATAGCTGGGTCAAAAGGCAGCTGTCATATTATTTTTTAATTGTCCTTTTATTCTTTATTTCTTCTTTCCCTTCCTATCTTTTATGTCTTCTTTTAGATTGAGATATTTTATGATTCACTTTTATCTTTTTCTAGCTATTAAGCTATAATTTTTTAGTTTGTTGCTTATTGGTTTCTTTGAGGTTTACGGTATACATTTTGAACTCATCACAGTTGAGATTAATGTAATATTATACCATATCATGTATAGTATAAAACTCTTACAATAGTGTACTTGAATTTCCACTCACCAAACCTTTGTACAATTGTTTCACATAAAACAATATTTGGTTTTATCTTTACCTAAATAGTAAGGAGAGATTTACATTATAATTTAAAAATTATATATGCTTTTAATGTGGTAAATTAGAAATATTTTAATGTATTTAGCTGGAAAACATAATTAAGAAATTTGTTATTAAATGTCTTATTTTTACTTTTTGATAAATAATAACCACAGAAAACATCTAATGTTTTCCATTTCCTTTGTGTAGACCAATATTTCCATGTAGTGTAGTTTTCAGTCTGAATAACTTTCTTCATTATTTTTTATAGTGCAGGGGTGTTGGTGAATTCTTTAAGCTTTTTATGTCTAAAAATATTTAATCTATTACTTAAAGATATTTTTACTGGTATAGAATTCTTGGTTGACTTTGTTTTTCTTTCACTGCTTTGAAAATATTGCTCTACTATCTTTTTTCCTTGAATATTTTTCTGATAAAATGTAAGCTGTTACCTTATTCTTATGAATGTAAAATGTTTTCCCCAACCCTGTCCCCATGGATTTTTACAATTTTCTTTTAATCAGTTTTTATGTAATATAATCATTATGTATTTTGATGTAATTTTCTTAATATAATCATTATGCATTTTGATGTAGCTTTCTTAATGTTTCTTAAGTTTGTGTTTCATTAAGCTTCTTGAATCTGTGGGTTTATAGTTTCTATCAAATTTGGGAAATTTTTAGCCTTTATTTCTTAAAATACTTTTTGTTTCTCCCCCACGTTGAGGAACCACAATTATATATGCTTTAGGCTGTCAAAAATTGTCCCAAACCTCATGTTCTGTTCATTTGGGAGGGAGGAGATTTTCTTTTGTTTTTCATTTTGTATAGTTTCTACTGTTATATCTTTAAACTTACTCATATATCTTTAAACTGCTAATGACCATAAATAATATCTCAAGGGTTTAGATTTTTGTTGTTATTGTTGTTAGTGTTCTTTGTTTACCTTTCCCAGCTTTGTTTGCATTTTTGGAATCAAGTTATAATTCTTTTATGTTTTTTCTGCTTATTATAATATCTTTTTTAACCATCATTTTTTTTACTTCTTAACCTTCTTATTATAGGTCATAATTTCATGCTTCTTTGCATGCCTGATAATTTATTTTATTAAATACCTGTCAATTTTACCTTATTGGGTGCTGGACACTTGTTTTCCTATATTTTTGAGCTTTGCTATAAAATTAAGTTACTTAAAAGGTTCATTTTATGTCAGCAAGAACAGTGCAGTACTCATTCTAAGGCAAGAAATTTTGAGCACTGTAGCCAATGCCCTATTAATTATAAGCTTTTTCTAGTCTGGCTGGTGGTGACTAGTACTTTCTCCAATCTTTTTTCCTAGTAGTCTTTTTCTCACATGCATATGCTGATCAATATTCAGCTGGATACAGGTAAAAACCATCAGAGTCTGTCTTGGGCAGCCCTTTTTTTCACCAACACTCTGTCTTGCAAACCCTAGTTGTCATGGTCTTCCCAAAATCTTAACTCTGTTTCTTCAACTCTGGGAGTCTCTTGGGTTTCACTGTCCAGCACTGGACACCCTCAAAAGAGAAACAAAAGACAAAGAGCTTCCTTATTTGTTTTCCATCTCTCAGGGATCACTGTTCTTCTGTGACTTATATCTAGTGTCTTAGGAGCCACCGTTTCATATATTGTATTTGTTTTTTATGATTTCTATTGAAGGCATAAATCTGATCTGTTACTCTACTTTGAAATAAGTGAAAAAGCATAGTTTAATTTTATAATCATTTTCTCAAAAGAGGCCCAGGTTCATTCAGTCTCTACTTGTCACAACAATGCTGAGCAATTTATAGCTAAACAAGTTAGAATATTAATATTAATTTCCCCCACAATAACTGCAAGTGGTTGATAATAAATATTGAGTACCTATGTCTTAGGTATTTTGCTAAATAGTTTACATAAATGATCTCTATTCTTAATAATACATGAGGTTTTACATTTTTTTATTTTACCATTTATGTAAATGAGGGAAATTAGGTTTAGGGATATGAAATAATGTTCCAAATGCCTTGTAAATGATGCACTTGTCTTTCAAATCTAGATTTTTCTGATTCAAAAGATGTTGCACTTTCCATGGTGCTGTGGTTATTATTTACTATAAAATAGAAATAGGGCACTTAATAATAGATTTGCTAATTGTACATTCCAGCTCAGTACATTAAGACATTTCTAACTTATCACCTTAAAAGATTTAGCTAACTTGTAGAATTTTAAAAGAGGTTCTCTATAGATCAGCAGGTAAAGAAAATTTATATTCCAAGAACAAAAGTAATAAAATAAAAAGACTATAAAATGGTTAATTTTTATCACTCAGTTTAATGCCAAATACTGAGAACAAGAATTTGCAGTAGAAGAGAGGGGGCCAGGAGAGGCAGAAATCCAAAGGAAAACTCAGAAGGAAATCAGTTCATTTGACAAACCACCAAACACAGCACATTATTGCTGACTTAAGAACAAAACTTTGGAACTTTTTGGTGACTTCAAAATCCTTTCTCAGATGTTGAATATATAGCTTTTTAAAAATTTAATCTTCATTAAAGGTATTAAATATTTTGATTTCAAAAATATTACCAAAATCATATATTCTTTGGATTGAAAGTCAGACACTCAGATCTTGGTTTAAGTATTTTAAATAAATATGTTTTTAACAGCAGATTATCAAAGTTTAATACATGTGCATGGAAAATTTACATAGACATAAGAAATCCATGAAAATTCCCAAAGACAGTGATGCAACATTGGGTATATACGACATTTAGGACAAAGGAAGTAAGGGGGGGGGGTCGGGTATTAGATTTCAGAAGTGAGAGTGGGCAAGTTACATGTATTTGAGGAGAAAGGAACACACCTGACAGGAATATCCCCTTGGGTGACTCAGAGACTCTGGGACAAAAAAGAGGTATTCAGCCAACAGGCAACTGTCTGAAGCCTTCCTGTATACTATACTTAATTCAAATTAGGCTAAGGCAACATCTAAGATCTCCTTCCTGAAGTGAATTTTTCTCTGTTTGAAAGTCTTGGGCATGAAAAAGGAGTGAGAATCAAATCCTCTGAGTACTGTGTCTTTATAAACTGACTTAAAATTAATCCCCCAAAAAGCAGCTTCAGGGAGGCTTAAGTTTGGTCCCTTCAGTCGCACTTAGTAACTTTAAATAAATAATAATTTAGTAAGTATTTCCAGCACCCAAATTATTTTTAAAACCTCCATATTATTAGGACTGTCACAAAACATCAAATAACTGCATTTTACTACTGAATTCCAACAATGATGAAATATACAAAGTATAATAAAGCTAAAGGAGCATTTCATACATATTGTATAAATAACTCTATCAGATAGTCAGGAATAACCAATCAGTGCCAATGTAATCCATGCAGTCGGCTACATCCTGACATGAGAAGTGGGTCTGCTTCAGATTCATGCTTCCTCACTTTAGAGTATCATGGGTATATTGCATTTGAGAAGATGAAAAGAAATTCTGTATAGCATTTGAGATTTCTATATTCCCTTAGGGATAACGGGAAGTAAAATATCACCTTGAAAGGCATTAGGACAAAATAATAAATTTTCCAGAACTGCTTCTCATTCATTTCAGCTATTTAAAATTTCCTACATTGAAGCAAAATGTAAACTTTATTTCATTCCTGTTGAAGAGAGACCTAAGAAAGAATCTTGGCTGCACAAATGAATACTCATGATGTGATTATTTTTCTTTATAGCATGGTTGTAAAGAATAGAATGGAACTGATTTTCCCTATGTCTCAGCATTCTTCAAGCATCTAATGAAATTACAGCCAACTCCTTTAGAGAGAGAAGAGACTTTCGTGACTTTAAAAAGGGTTTGACTTAAAAAAAAAAAGGCAAAGGGAAAATGATGTTACAAGTAAACTCTCACATAAACTATCAATATATGCAAAACATTGTGGTGATAATATAAATACAGGTATAGATCAATTAGACAATTGGTATAGTTCTACAAAGAAGGCTGGACTACAGACTCTGCAGATGATTTTTTTCCAAAATTACTTTCTAGATAAAATTGGAAAACATAGAAAAATAGAACCTTAAAACTATAAGAGACCTTAGAAATGATTCTATATAAATCTCTTATTTAATACTTAAAGAAAACCCAAGTTTAGAAAGTGAAGGTGAATAGTTCAAAAACTATAGCAGAAAAAACTAGGACTGGAACCCAGCTCTGCATACTCTCTGGGGACCAATGTTTTATACTAAACAAGTACATATTTTGTGTTGTCCCAAAGGTATTAGTTGGTTTGTTTTCATTTAACAGAAATGCTTGTGTATTTTTATAACAAGTATTTTATAGAATTTAATTTGTTTTTATATGCCACTGGGTTTTAAGTGCCAATCAAATGATTCTTAAGGTTATTTTTGATTTTGCGAGTACTTGTGCACCTACTGGTAAAAACGTGTGCTTAGAATGTTAATGGCAACATTTACTCAAGAAAACAGGGACATCTGGCATGTTAATAAGTTTGGGAAACACCATGCCCCAGGCTGACTTTGAAAAAATGCATTTCAAATTACTTCTTGGGAGAAGGAATCCCAAAATTTTTGAGCAAGTATTGAAAAATGACTGATAGGAGTTTCTTTTTAGCATCTACATATTTCTAGTTTTGTTATTGTCATGATGAATATATTCCACAGCACAATAAAATTAAAATATCAACACTTTTGTGCTCAATTCAGTTTAGCAAAGATTTCTTGTCCTTCTTCACTTGGTTGACACATATTTATCGAATATGCACCATTTGCCAGGCATTGTGCTATTAGAAATACAATGGTCGCTAAGATTATTCCCTGTCTTCAAGACTTTAAGGGAAATCAGGGTAAGAAAACAAGCAAAAAAGCAATTAACTGTCATTGCAATATGTTCAAAGAAAATTATTGGAAATATATGCTAAAGAGTGCCTGGGGGTTGGGGTGAAAGGGAGTAAATAGAACTTTAAGTCACTTTGGCTATCTTAGAATTAATTATAAGAATTAACTACAATATAGGACAATTTATTAGTACTTCTGCTTTTGCTTCTACAGAATCTTTGAATTGTTAAGTCCTCTAATTTGAACCCTGCTGGAAAGATTTCATGTAGTTGTAATTTAAAAAATGTTTAGTAGCTTTTTATTAGTGTCCGGTTACATAGAGGATTGATAAAGGATTAGGAACTAGCAGGTCAAAGAGATTTTTGTACTTCTTCCTGTTCTCTACTCACACAATACGAAACAAAAACCTAATAAGAGAATATTTAGGAAATAAAGATTAGAGCCAAGGAAATGAAGAAGATACAAATTGGAAAGATTATTTAAGAATCTCTGTGTTTCTCTGTTTCCTTCTTTTGCTATCCACACCACTTGATATTTCTTAATCATCTTCCCTCTCTATTCCTCTGGCAGTCCTAGCTACTTAAATAACCTATTATTTATTTCACTTAAAACACCAGCAGGTAAAGAATAATCTAATTCCAAATGATAGCACCTGTGACTTGTTTCTTTCATTCTTAGAAGTTGAAAACATTGATTTCCACTGTTGTTTCAGGGAATTCCACAGCAAATGCCTAAAGTATTTCGAAAGACTCCCGACAGGAAAATAAAAGTATTTGCTTTTCAAAGAATAGGTAAGCTGAAATAACAGAACTTCATTTTGTAGCTCCCAACTGACCCAGGTGATCATGTGATGGAAGTTAGGGTCATATTCTAATGAAATGTGTCCTCTTGATTGCAAAGTATTTTCTCCACAAGTATTTTTTAAAATCTATCTTAATAATCTGTCAGTAAATTTTATTGTTTGCAAAAATATCTTAGTAATCTTTCCAAGATGAGGGAGATGGCACTATTCAGATTAGCCATTTTCTAACTGCATTGTAATTCTGGAACCACGTTGGAAGAAGAAATGCTGCAAAGCCTAAATCATGCCCTTCCCTAGACCTTGCAGACTCCTTACTTTACATTTAATGGGTGTATGATTATTTGTAGTTTAAATAGAAAACTTGGGCTATTCATAGAAACTCATTGGAAACTAAAACTGATGAATGGATGAAGGAGCTAAGGCAGTAATGGCTAACGTAGGTCTTGTTTTAGGCACTGCAGGATGAGTGAGTTAGATGAAAAGTTAGATGAGTAAGTTAGATGAAGTCAGTATAGTGGTAAAGGTAAATTTGCCATAAAACAGACATTTATTGGGCAACTAAGTTGGGTACTATAAACATGTAATATCATTTAATTTTTTCAACAATCATCTTACAGACAAGACTGAAGCTTGCCAATTATCATTGGATCACATCGCTTAAAAGTATATACATATATACCTATATTCACCACTATTTTCTGTCCAAATCTCATATTCTTTCCACTAAACCCAGTAGTCAATGTATGCTCTATAAGCTATTACCTTGATGCAACACTTTCATTTAAATATACTCCATTAACAAAAGGCAAATTTGAATGTGGGCTTTGGGGCTATAAAATGAACTCATAGGACTCTATAGACTTTTTAATATAATAGGTGTGGTCGGCATTCTATCTGTAATATCTTATTTCCTCTAGTTGCATTTGTGAGAACCAGCTCAGCTGCAAATGATAAAAAAAAATTTTTTTAAAAATCGCCTTCAGTTGATTTAAGCCAGAAAGTTTCAGATATCTGAAAAATCCAAGGGCTTCTTTCTGGTGCTAAGCCTATTGAATTAAGGTACTTAGACAATATGAGGACTTGTCATTTTATGTCATTTCTCTTTTCTCCATTTCTCTTGTTGGTTGTATGTTGAGGCCCTTATTGGTAACAAGATGGCTATCAGAATGTTCAGGCTTTATTCCTCAGTTGTCTAATTCTAGTGGGGATAAGGGATGGGTCGATATTTTATCCATCCTAAGTATTTGGTCTGACTCAATTTGATCTGAATTGAGAATAAAAAAATTTCTGAACCAAAGCCCATGGACAGAAGAATATGATTCTTAGTTGGTCAGGCTGGAGCCACATTTCCATTCCTGAAAATGAGAATGGAGACAGTACCCCAAGAGTCACATGGTAGTGCTGTTTTTCTAAAGAAACAGGAATGCTATATACTCAGGAAAAAAAGTTAATGTTTCCTAAATGCAAAAAAAAAGAAACATGTAATTTCTACTATAGTACAGAATGAGGAAGACATTAGATATGGTTGCAATAAAAAGTCTGTGTGCACATGCACTGAAGCTATAGGTGTTTGCCAATGACAGTGACAAACACATCACAGATCATCTCAAGCCAAGCAACTTTTAATACAAAATATATTATGGCCATGCTTCTGTATGTTCAACTCATACTGATGAGTGAAAACGATCTTTCCATCAAAGAATCCTGATGCAGAGCATGACCCCAAAACAGGCAATAGACAAGAGACTTAGAACACCAGTGCTGTCTTTAATAGACTGGTATTTCGTGTCAGCATGGTGGTGTTCTTCTCTGTATTCAGAACATCTATTAGCATTTCATGGACCAATATGAGAAATGTTAGATTTTTTGTGTCACCTTCTCAGTGAATGTTCATGTAGAAATATATAGGTGTACCTCGCTTTTGCATAGATTTCTGATGTCCTGAGTTTGAGAAGGAAAGCAATAAATTTTACAATTTTGGTAGCATCAATAAATTGGAACTTTTCTTATCTCTCCTAAGACTTTCAGGAAATGTGGTCAAGGCCAGGGGGCAATTTGTAGCTATGGACATGAGCAAAGCTAAACGACTATCTTGGTCTCATTAGCACATGTCTAGGTGAGCTGATCAATTACAAACAGGTTCATTACAGACACCTCTCAGAGATGTCATGTCAGTCTAAAAATTCTATCCATGAGACATAGGAGAGTCTGTGGGTTTAAAATAAACAGTATAGCCAATTTCTAGTAACTGTTTTGTTTCTTATTATCATCCATACTGTATCACTGAAGTAAAAAAAAAATGAGAAAAAAAACTTTTTTAATGTTTATATGGAAAGTAAATCATTTTTCCTCACTTTGTAAGTGAGAAGGCTCTTGCATGCATACTGAGAAGCTTACCAATCATCTAGCCTAAAAGCAGAGAGGCACACGGCATGCTGAGAAGTGATGAGGATGTGGCATATGCAGACTGTAGTTCAATTCCATGAGAAGTGTGACCTTGAGCAAGTCATTCATGTCTACAGGACTCTGCTTTCTCACTTGCAAAATGAAGTCAATAAGACCTGCCCTGCCACCTCCTGAGTCTGTTGTGAGAGTCAAATGTGAAAATATTTACAGAGAAAATATTACAAAGAACTATGCCAGCATTTGAGAGGAAAAATAATTTCTATTATTATATAGGGAATGCATTCATTTTGATCCCTCGTCTTTCTTTGTCAAAACCATTAAAGCCATTGTACAACATACATAATGAAATGGTATTGAGCAAAGTCCATGGATATGAAGAGACTAACTGTCCAATGCTACTTGTGTGACCTTGAACCAGCCATTTAACCTCCTAGCATCTTAGACTCCTCACTGAATTGGGAAAAATAATACATTCCTCATAAAGTAATGGAGGATAAAATGAGATGACGTATGTAAAATGCTCGGCATAGCACCTGACCCATGAATGCCAGCAGTTGATTGTACTTAGTTTAAGGAAGGGTAAGAAGTGTTATTTATCTTCTGCTTCCCATGCTTCTGGGGTTTCTATTATTGTCAAAACAAAACAATACAAAAAAACCCTCAAGGCAGTGCCAAGCAGGACTGAAATCCTTGGTTTGTTGTGGAAATGAAAGACTACAAGGAGAAATAAAACTCTGGTTTGGGAAACCCACTCTCTTTAGCATACACTTGCCTCACTAAGACCCCTGAATTCATACAATTTGCTTATACCTGCTTACAAGCTACTTACTTGGCCCCCAGAGCCCTTCTTTTGCAAGCTTAACATTGCAAGTATAAAAGTCCTTCTTCTGGCTATTAGACCCTGACATCTTCCCAAAGAATTCTCTCTTTAGTGCATATCAAAGCGACATTAAAAAGGAGGCATCTGTTGAGAGGTTTCTACATGAAGTTATAGAACTACAGCATTTTATGCCCAAATGGACCAGGGATGAAAATTTTGAATGCCTAGACATAAATGAAGTGGGGCTTGTATTTTTTTAGCATGGACCCTCTTGGTTAGCATATTAAAACTAAAGAGATCTTTATCTTAAAGAGAAATGTACTCTTCCCATGTATTTTTTGAAACCCTAGTGTCTTGAACTTTTCTTTTTTCCACTTTAGTTAGAGATACAGATACTGAAAAGTATAGCCATACTATAAGAAAATCAACAACAAACATAGAAAGTGGAATAAACATTTAGTCCCAGTTTGGGAAGAGAATAAGGAGTGGTGGAGACTGAGACAAATAGGAGAAAGCACATGCCATGTTGAATGAATTGTCAATATGCTCTGGTCATTTGTTGCCATGTAAGAATATGAAACTGGTATTAAGTCTAACCATTTGTAATGCAAGCCAAAAATCTGTTTTACTAAGGGAAACTTTTCAATTTTTTAATGTTGGTTCAGAATTTTTTTTTAAATAATTCAGGTTTAAAAAAACATATCAATAGACCAAATGGAACTGTGATTGCTGACCATCAGAAGAGTCCCTGTTGCAGAGAAGTAATTGACTGCAAAAGAGGTTAAATGACTTGCTCAAGGTCACACTGGTGTTGGCAAAGCAAGAAGTTGAACCTGATCTCCTGACCCCTCAACCCAGGAAATTCAGTCTGTCATCTCACTCCTAAACCAGCCAGAATATTGTTGAAAACAGAATGCATGAAAACAGAACAGAGCAGTTAAATGTACATGTTCTTATTCTTTCTTAATCTCTTTTCCCCATCAAGAAAGTTCTCTATTTTTTTTCCTGTATTATCCAGAATATGATAAGACCCTCCTTTCTCCTTTCTTAGTGTGATAATAATTCTCACACTCACAGAAAGCAATCTTCCACTTGATAGCTACTATCTTTGTAGATTTAAGGAAATATACTACAACCGTTATGCAGAGTTTGATACAGGAAGCACATACTGTATCATTTAAATCAATATTTTCAATGATATATATTCAGAACAAAATCAGGCACATTCCAGCTGCTAGTTTGCATCATTTTTAACATCCAGTCTAAAATTTACAGACCACATATTGACATTCCGGTCAAAATCATAGTTTCTATACAGCATAACAATTATAAAAAGACTCATTTGGTTACAGATCATGGTATCAAATGCCAAATACTAATGAGAGTTGGTTTTTTTTTTTGGGGGGGGGGTTTGTTTGTTTATTTTGTTTTGTGGGTTTTGTAGGGGTTTTTTGGACATAGTGTGTCTCACTTGTTCAGCATCTCATTCTCTGCTACACCACAGGCTTAAACTAAAGAATTACTTGCGGTTACCAGTGAGCTAATGCCACTCAACTTAAAAAGCTATATGACAGCAGGTGCTGAATAGGAAATTATTAGGTAGTGGGGAAACAGAGATTAAAACCTGAAGCCGGCCTCATTACAGCCATAACTATATTTATTCAGCAGATTTGGAAGAGAAAACACATTTTCCTCTGCCTTTTTCAAGCTCTCTTTTTCTTTTTCCTTTTGAGCTATTGAAGTATTTTTATATTTTATCTACCTATTAACACTGTGGAAACTCAGTAAGGAAAGCTGAACTTCAAACATGTATTTTTTCAATTGGTTATGGAGCTGGAACTAGGGTGCTCTCTCCATGTTCAAGGGTGTTGATTGACTTACCTTAAGAGTCTACAGCCCTTTGAGAACTCTATACCCAGACAGACTGGCTTTTATGCTATGGTAAAATAAAAGTTCTAAAAGGGGGAAAAAGAAATAAAGAAAAAGGTTGCCAATGTTAATTTTCCTTCCATCTGCTAAAGCTCTATGACACCTCCAACTAATGCCACCCCTTAAGAAGAACTGAAGCAACAGGAATCATATACATATGTAAGGAGAAAAGAGATAAATCTCCATCAGAGAATGCACTTGTGTGAACACTCAACTCCCTAAGGAGGCTGTGAACTGAGTTCTTACCATCCAATAACAATGTTGGAGAATTCTCCAACGAATGGAAGAGGCCATGATATTTTCTCCTTCAACCCATTAAGTTCCTGGAAGCCACAGCCATGGATTTATATAGCACGCAAACCTTGAAAAATATGCAGAGGTCAATCTTGGTCAACTCTAATAAGGACTTGTTTTTCTGGCATAAATCTTCAGTAGGAGATTTGCAACATCCCCTTGATTTTTAAGATAGATATTCTTTGCTCCTTTGACCACAACCTCAGGAAAAGGGCCAATCAGTGTGGTCTAACTATCTCTGGAACCCTAACAAAAACACCAGGTAACTTGTGTGGAGCACTTTATACCTTATGGATGAGCTCACTTAATTTTCACAAGCTAACGAGACTATGATTCTTTCCTACCCATTTTACAGCCAAGGAAACAAAGGATTAAATATATTGTGTCTTACTTAAAATCACACAACTGGTAACTGATATGGCAGGCTTTGTACCCAGGCTGGCTGACTGTTAATCCCTGTGTATGCTGACTGTATAATGAAAAACCTCACTTTCTTTGAGTTTCATTCATTCTTAGGTAATACCTTTGTAATATGTATTAAAGAACTATTTAGGCTGTGCCTTAGCTGTGATGTTTTAGGGGTTTTGTTGACTTGTTTATTTTTAACTTATACATATTTTCATATTTTACTCTATTATTTTATTTTGCTGTGATAAGAATATTTACAATGCAATCTATTCTCAACAAAGTTTTGAATGTGAATACATTATGGTTGGCTATAGATATAATGTCACACAACTGATCGCTAGAGCTTTTTTATCCTACCTGATTGAAACTTTATATTCCTTGATTAGGAATTTCTTATTTTCCCCTCCCCCACCCCCTAGAAACCACCACTTTTTGAATCTATAAATTTGACTATTTTAGATAAATCATATAAGTGTCATCATGCAGTATTTGCCTTTCTGTGGCTAGTTTATTTCATTTAGCATATATACTCAAGGTTCATCTATGTTAATGCATATTAAAAAGTTACCTTCTTTTTTAAAGGTAAAGAGTATTCCATTATATGCGTATACCATATTTTCTTTATCCACTCGTCTTTTGAAAGAGAGTTATGTTGTCTCCACATCCTGACTATTATAAATAGTGCTGCTATGAACATAGGAGTGCCTGATTTCAAATTTTATGGATAAATACATAGAGGTAGGATTGCTGAATCATATAGCTGTTCTGTTTTTATTTTTACTTTTTTTAACAGGGACAGAGAGAGAGAGTCAGAGAAAGGGATAGATAGGGACAGACAGACAGAAACGGAGAGAGATGAGAAGCATCTATCATCAGTTTTTCGTTGTGACACCTTAGTTGTTCATTGATTGCTTTCTCATATGTGCCTTGACTGTGGGCCTTCCTCAGACCAAGTAACCCCTCGCTCAAGCCAGCGACCTTGGTCCAAGCTAGTGAGTATTTTGCTCAAGCTAGTGGAGCCCGCGCTCAGGCTGGCGACCTTGGGGTCTCGAACCTGGGTCCTCCACATCCCAGTCTGACACTCTATCCACTGAGCCACCACCTGGCCAAGCTGTTTTTAATTTTTGAAGAAACTTTATGTTGTTTCCCATAGCAGTTGCACTATTTTACATCTTCACCAACAGTGTACAAATGTTCCACATTTTCCACATCTTTGCAAACTCTTGTCTTTATTTACTATTATAGTCATCCTGACAGGTTTGAGGTGATATTTCATTGTGGTTTTAACTTGATTTCCCTGAGTTTGACCAGGCGGTGGTACAGTGGATAGAGCGTGGGACTGGGATGCAGAGGACCCAGGTTCAAGACCCCAAGGTTGCCAGCTTGAGTGCAGGTCCATCTGGCTTGAGCAAAAGCTCTCCAGCTTGGACCCAAGGTCGCTGGCTCCAGCAAGGGTTGCTTAGTCTGCTGAAGGCCCGCAGTCAAGGCACATATGAGAAAGCAATCAATGAACAACTAATATGTCCCAATGAAAATTAATGATTGATGCTTCTTGTCTCTCTTCATTTCTGTCTGTCTGTCCCTATCTATCCCTCTCTCTGACTCTCTCTCTCTGTCCCTGAAAAAATAAATTAATAAATAAATAAAATAATTTGATTTCCCTGATGATTAGTGATATTGAGCTATTTTTTCATAACCACTTGACTGTTTGTACATCTTTTTTTGGAAAAATATTTATTCAAGTCCTGAGGTCATTTTTAAATTTGGTTACTAGTGTTTCTTTGTTTATTTTTACAATTGAGTTGTTGAAGTTCACTGTATATTTTGGAGATTAACCCCTTATTAGATATATGACATGAAAATATTTTTTTCCCATTCCACAGATTGGCTTTTCACTTTGTTAATATTTATTTTATTTCTGTGCAGAAGCTTTCTCTTTTTTAAATGTTAATTTTAATGGGGTGACATTGATAAATCAGGGTACATATGTTCAGAGAAAACATCTGCAGGTTATTTTGACAATTGATTATAATGCATACCCATCACCCAAAGTCAAATTGTCTTCCGTCACCTTCTATCTGGTTTTAGTTGTGCCCCTCCCCTCCCCCCTCTCACACCCTCCCCCCTCCCCGCTCCTAACTAGCACACTCTTGTCCATGTCTCTGAGTCTCATTTTTATGTCCCATCTATGTATGGAATCTTATATTCTTAATTTGTTCTGATTTACATATTTCACTCAGTATAATGTTATCAAGGTCCATCTATGTTGTTGTAAATGCTCCAATGTCAACATTTCTTACGGCTCAGTAGTATTCCATAGTATATATGTACCAAAGTTTTTTAATCCACTCGTCCTCTGACAGACACTTGGGCTGTTTCCAGATCTTCGGTATTGTGAACAATGCTGCCAAAAACATGGAGGCGCATTTCTTTTTTTTGAACAGTGCTATGGAGTTCTTAGGGTATATTCCTAAAAGTGGGATAGCTGGGTCAAAAGGCAGTTCAATTTTTAATTTTTTGAGAAATCTTCATACTGTTTTCCACAGTGGCAGCACCAGTCTGCATTCCAACCAGCAATGCAGGAGGGTTCCCTTTTCTCCACATCCTCGCCAACACTTAATCTGTGTTGTTTTGTTGATGAGTGCCATTTTGACTAGTTTGAGGTGATATCTCATTGTGGTTTTAATTTGCATTTCTCTAATGATTAGTGATGTTGAGCATTATTTCATATGCCTATTGGCCATCTGTATGTCCTCTTTGGAGAAGTGTCTATATATTTCTTTTGTCCATTTTTTTATTGCATTGTCTGTCTTCCTGGTGTTGAGTTTTATAAGTTCTTTATAAATTTTGGTTATTAACCCCTTATCAGACATTCTGTCAAATATGTTCTCCCATTGTGCGATTTGTCTTTTTATTCTGTTCTTATTGTCTTTAGCTGTGCAAAAACTTTTTAGTTTGATATAGTCCCATTTGTTTATCCTGTCTTTTATTTCACTTGCCCGTGTAGATAAATCGGCAAATATATTGCTGCTACAGATGTCAGAGAGCTTATTGCCTATGTTTTCTTCTAAGATGCTTATGGTTTCACAGCTTACATTTAAGTCTTTTATTCATTTTGAGTTTGTTTTTGTGAATGGTGTAAGTTGATTATCTAGTTTCATGTTTTTGCAGGTAGATGTCCAATTTTCCCAACACCATTTGTTAAAGAGGCTGTCTTTACTCCATTGTATGCTCTTTCCTCCTTTGTCAAATATCAGTTGTCCATAAAGGTGTGGGTTTATTTCTGGGTCCTCTATTCTGTTCCATTGATCTATGTGCCTGTTCTTATGCCAGTATCAGGCTGTCTTGAGTACAATGGCCTTGTAGTATAACTTGATATCAGGAAGAGTGCTATCTCCTGCTTTATTCTTCTTTTTCAATAATGCTGAGGCTATTCGTGTTCTCTTTTGGTTCCATATAAATTTTTGGAATATGTGTTCTATATCTTTGAAGTATGTCATTGGTATTTCAATTGGTACTGTATTGAATTTATAAATTTCTTTGGGTAATATAGACATTTTAATGATGTTTATTCTTCCTAACCATGATCACGATATATGCTTCCACTTGTTTATATCTTCCTTGATTTCTTTTATCAATGTTTTATAATTTTCCGAGTACAAGTCGTTAATCTCCTTGGTTAAATTTACTCCTAGGTACTTTATTTTTTTGGTTGCAATAGTGAAGGGTATTGTTTTCTTAACTTCTCTTTCTGACAGTTTATTGTTAGTGTATAAAAGTGCCTCTAATTTCTGAGTATTAATTTTATATCCTGCCACCTTGCTGAATTCATTTATCAGGTTCAGTAGTTTTTTGACTGAGACTTTAGGCTTTTCTATATACAATATTATATCATCTGCAAATAATGAGAGTTTTACTTCTTCTTTTCCAACTTGGGTGCCTTTTATTTCTTCTTCTTGTCTGATTACTGTGGCTAGGACTTCCAGAACTATGTTGAATAAGAGTGGTGTAAGGGGACACCCCTGCCTTGTGTCTGATCTTAAGGGAATTGCTTTTAAGTTTTTCCCATTGAGTATGATGTTGGCTGAAGGTTTCTCATAGACGGCCTTTATCATGTTAAGGTATCTTCCCTGTATTCCCCCTTTGCTGAGAGTTTTGACCATGAATGCCTTTTCTGCATCTATTGAAATTATCATGTGGTTGTTGTCCTTCCTTTTATTTATGTGATGAATCATATTGATTGATTTGCAAATATAGAACCAGCCATGCCTCCCAGAATAAATCCCACTTGATCATGGTGTATGATTTCTTTCATATATTGCTGGATCCGGTTGGCTAATATTTTGTTGAGGATTTTAGCATCTAAATTCATAAAGGATATTGGTTTATAATTTTCTTTCTTTGTGTTGTCTTTGCCTGGTTTCAGAATTAGAATTATTCTTGCCTCATAAAAAGAGGTAGAAAGTCTTCCTCACTCTTGAATTTTTTGAAATAGATTGGAAGGATAGAATTTTTGGCTTCACTTTTGAAGCCATCAGGCCCAGGACTTTTCTTTGTTGGGAGTTTTTTGAAAACTGTTTCTATCTTCTTTGTTGTAATTGGTTTGTTTAGGGTTTCTGGTTCTTCCAGATTGATTTTGGGAAGACTGTATGTTTCAAGGAATTTTTCACTTCATATAGGTTGTATTGTTTTTTGGCATACAATTTTTCATAGTATTTTCTTATAATATTTTGTATATCTGTTGTGTCAGTTGTTATTTCTCCACTCTCCTTTCTAGTTTTATTTATGTGAGTCCTCTCAATTTTTTTCTTGGTGAGTCTAATTAAAAGTTCATCAATCTTGTTTACCTTTTCAAAGAACCAGCTCCTGGTTTCATTGATCCTCTGTATTGTTTCTTTAGGCTCTATGTCATTTATTTCTGCTCTGATCTTTATTATTTCCTTCCTTCTACTACCCCTGGGCTTTACTTGCTGTTGTTTTTCTTATTCTTTTAGATGCAGGGTCAAGTTGCTTATTTGAGCTTTTTCTAGCTTCTTATAGTATGTCTGTAGTGCAATGAACTTCCCTCGCAGTACTGCTTTTGCTGTGTCCCATATATTTTGAGTTGATGTATGCTCATTGTCATTCATTTCTAGGAACTTTTTAATTTCTTCTTTGATCTCATTGTTAATCCATTCGTTATTTAATAACATTTTATTTAGTTTCCAAGTGTTTGAGTATTTTTCAGTTTTTCTTTTGTGGTTAATTTCTAGTTTTATGCCATTGTGATCAGAGAAAATGCTTGATATGATTTCAATCTTCTTAAATTTGTTGAGACTGCTTTTGTGTCCTAACATGTGGTCTATTCTAGAGAATGTACCATCAGCACTTGAAAAGAATGTATATTCTGGTGCTTTAGGGTGAAAGTTTCTGAAGATGTCTATTAAATCAAGTTGATCTAGTGTATCCTTTAAGTCTGCTGTTTCTTTGTTAATTTTCTTTCTTGAGGATAGAAATCCCCTACTACTATAGTATTGCTGTTGATCTCGCTCTTTATATCCATCAAAGTCTGCTTTATGTATTTCTGAGCTCCTATGTTTGGTGCATAGATATTTATAATGGTTATATTTTCCTGTTGAATTGTTCCCTTTATCATTATGCAGTGTCTTTCTTTATCCCTTACTACAGCCTTTGCTTTAAAGTCCATTTTGTCAGATATAAGTATTGCTACCCTGGCTTTTTTTTCATTTCCATTTGCATGAAACATTTTTCTCCATCCTTTTACCTTCAGTCTGTGTGCATCTTTTGTTTTAAGGTGTGTCTCTTGTAGACAGCATATATATGGGTCCTGTTTTCTTATCCATGCAGCTACCCTATGTCTTTTGATTGGAGCATTTAATCCATTTACATTTAAGGTTATTATTGATATGTAGTTGTTTATTGCCATTTTATTCTTTAAAGCTGTATTCTTCTTTTGCTCTATTCATTCCTCCCTTTAAACTGTTCACAAGAGGCCTCTTAGTATCTCTTGCAGAATTGGTTTGGTTTTTATGAATTCCTTCAGGCTTTCTTTTTCTGGGAAGCTCTTTATTTCTCCTTCAATTTTAAATGTTAGCCTTGCTGGATAAAGTAGTCTTGGTTGTAGGTTCTTGTTCTGCATTACTTTGAATATGTCTTGCCATTCCCTTCTGGCCTCAAGTGTTTCTGTTGAGAAGTCAGATGTCATCCTTATGGGGGCTCCGTTGTAGGTGATAGCCTTTTTTTCTCTAGCAACTTTTAATATTTTCTCTTTATCACTTAGCTTTGGTATTTTAATTATGATGTGTCTTGTTGTCGATTTCTTTGGGTTTCTCTTTAATGGAATTCTCTGTGCTTCTTGAACATGTGTGTCATTTTCCAGTCTCAATTTAGGGAAGTTTTCTGCTATGATTTGGTTGAACAAAGTTTTTATCCCTTGTTCTTTCTCCTCTTCTTCAAGAACCCCTATGATGTGGAGGTTATTTCTCTTCATGTTGTCACAGAGCTCCCTTAGAGTTTCCTCAGTCTTTTTGAGTCTCTTTTCTTTTTTCTGCTCTGCTTCTGTGCCTTTGTTTATTTTGCCCTCTAACTCACTGATTCAATCCTCAGTTTCATCCATCCTTCTTTTAATTCCTTCCATTGTGTTCTTCAATTCTGATATTGTATTTGTCATTTCTGTCTGATTCTTTTTTATTATTTCAACTTCCTTTTTAATACTTGTTATCTCTTTATTTAGGTGTTCGTAATGACTATCCATTGTTGCTCTAAGCTCTTTGAACATCCTAACTATCATTATTTTAAACTCTGCATCTGGTATTTTAGTTATATCTGGTTTGTTCAGGTCCTTCTCTGGGGATTTCTCTTGATTAATTTGGGTTACATTTCTCTGCCTGCCCATTTTGTTTGTATATAAGAAGGGTGTGGCCACTGGAGTCCAATGGGTGTTGCCTCTGTGTCCTCTAGGTGTGGTCTGTATGCAGGCCCGCCACCCCCTCTGCCGCTGCCTGGGGCGGTTTTGTATGGGCTTAGCCTATGCTGTCCCACTGGGGTTGTTGCTGTGGTTTCTGCCTCTCCTCCAAGCGAGGGGCTGTCTTCTCATGCTGGCTCTACAAGCCTCAGCCTGTTTCAGCCTTTGCCCCGCCACACGGGTGAGTTTGAGCACCGCACTTGAGCCACAAGCCTCTGTACCTAGGGCGGGAGTGAGCACCTTGCTCAGCTGCAGTCCCTACCTGTTCCAAGGCTTCTACCCAGCATGCGCAATCAGAGCCAGCTCTGGCACAGGCTTCCGCCCAGCCCCCGCCGCCAGGGCCAGCTAGCGCAGAATGGCAAACCTCAGCTGTGAGCCCCGCCTGTTCCGAGCTTTCGCCCCACCCCCAGCAGTCAGGGACAGCTCGGGCAGGGTTGCAAGCCTCAGAGGCCAGGGGATGCTGCGGCACCCGCACATCCCTGCTCAGCAACAGATTTCTTATTCCTGGGCTCCCGCTTTTCCCCCGCAGGTGAATCTGCAGGCAGGCTCGCAGCTGCTGGACCACTTTCGCGTGTCCCCTCCACCCCTGCTGGCTTAGATCGAGCTCATGGTTGGCTGGCCCGGCCCCTGCCCCTGCCGACAGAACCGTGTTTCTGCATCCTGTCACTGTCCCTCCAGCAAACCCTCAGCAGTGTGGGTGGGGGCACTGCAACACAGACCCTAACACTCCATACTGTAGTCCTGAAAGCTCCCTCCTTCTAAGCAGCTCTGCTCTAAGTGTCGTGGAAGAGCTTGTTTGGCTGGTGTTCTGCCTCCCTTTGCTGGTATTGCTAGTTCCAGGGGAAATATTCGTTTCAGATTTGGGAAGTGACTCAGCCCAGGGTTTAGGGTGGCTGGCCCTCAGAATGTTTCTCCCTGTGACTTCCAGAACACACTCTCTTCCAGCTGCTCCGGTCCTCTCCTCTCTCCCTGTCCCCTGGAGCCCTGGTGAGTGGTTGTGAGAGAGGTTTTTTCCGCCATCCCTTTAAAAAGAATCCTGGGTCTGAGGAAACTGTCTCTTTCTCACAAACACTATCCTAACTTGTTTCACAGCTAAATACTGCCCATACACATCTTCTAGGCTCTGGGGCTACAGGCTGGGGCTTTGTTCCTGGGACCCAGGTCCCTCCCTCTCCGCTAAACTCTCTTCCCACCATGTGAGTCTCTCCGGGCTGCCATTCGCTCCAGAGAGTTGGGCAGCCCTTTCCACGTTTTTGCTTTTCCTACCAGTCTCAATGTGGCTTCTTCAGTGTTCCTTGGTTGAAGAGTCCACTTAGTTTAGTTCAAAGTTGTTTATCCAGATGATGTTTCTTAAAATTAAGTTTTAATCCACTTTGGTTCCAGGAGTTGGAAGTTGATACATTTGCCTACTACATTGCCATTTTGCAGTCGCCTATGCAAAAGCTTTTCAGTTTGATGTATTCTTTTTGTTTATTTGCTTTTTATTGCCTGTTATTTTTGGTGTCATATTTATAAAGTATTGCCAAGATGTATGTCATCAACTTGTTTCCTGTTTTCATATAAAAGATTTACAGTTTGGGGTCCTACATGTAAGTCTTTAATCCAATTTGAGTTGATTTTTGTATATAGTGGAAGATAAGGGTTCAATTTCATTGCATGTGGATAACATGTTCTCAAGACCATTTGTTGAAGAGACTATCCATTGTATACTTTTGACACCCTTGAAGATTAATTGACTGTATATGCATAGATTTATTCTTGGGACCCCTGTGCTGTACTATTGCTCTATATTTCTAGCTTTAAACCAATACCATACAGTTTTATTACTGTAGCTTTGCAACATAGTTCAAAATAAGGAAGTGTTATGCCTCCAAATTTATTCTTTTTACTCAAGACTGATTTGGCTATTTGTGGTTCTTTGTAGTTCTATATAAATTTTAGAGTTTATTTTCTATTTTGATGAAAAGTCCTTTTTCTAAATTTTTATTGAGTTTATTGAAGTGACATTGATTAATAAAATTATATAGATTTCAGGTGTACAATTCTCTAATACATCATCTGTATATTGTCCTGTGTGTTCACCAACCCAAGTCAAGTCTCCTTCTATCACTATTTATCCCCTCTTTACTCTCTTCTACCTCCCCCCACTCACCTTTCCCTTTGATAATCACCATACTGGTAATCACATATACATAGAAATATGATCATGTTGTCTGCAAACAGAGACAGTTTTACTTCTTACTTTTTGGTTTGGATGTGTTTTATTTCTCCTTCTTGACTGCTTGTTCTGGGGAGGACTTCTAATACTATGTTGAATATAATGAGAGTGGGCATCCTTGCCTTGTCTCTGACCTTAGAAGAAAAGTTTTTAGTTTTTACTGTTAAATATGATGTTAGCTATGCTGAGATAATTTTCTTCTCTTCCTACTTTGTTGAGAGTTTTTATCATGAAAGGGTGTTGAATTTTGTAAAACACTTTTTCTGCATTTATTGAGATGATCATGTGCTTTCTACTCTTTATTCTGTTAATACGCTGTACCACATTAATTGATTTTTATACATTGAGCTATTCTTGCATTCTAGAGATAAATCACACTTGGCCAGAAAACATAATCTTTTTCTTGTGCTAGTATTTTGTTAAGAATTTTTGCATCTATATTCTGAATGTCTATTCAACAAGGACATTGGTCTCTGGTTTTTGTCCTTTGTGGTACATTTGTCTATCTTTGGTATAGAGTAATATTGGCCTCACAAAATGAGTTTGGCAGTGTTCCATCTCTGTAATATTTTGGAAGAGTTTGAGAAGGATTGTGCTAATTCTTTTTTATATGTTTGGTGGAATTCTCCAGTGACACCATCTAATCCTGAGGGGGTTTTTTTGTTATTGTTGCAAGGTTTAGGAAACAGCTGTTTTAAAATGTCACTTTTGTTCAGATAATGTTCTTCATGTATTTAGTTTATCAATCAATGCTAACATGGTTTATTAATAAATACAATTTCATTTATGACTCGTATCTTTTTTTCAAACTTAATTGGTGAAAGTTAACTCTTCCCAGCTTTTGGATGAAAATTCAGCCAAGGTGTTGAGCACTTAAAGTCACACATATAGTTTCAACTCATTGATTAGAATATCTAGTCTGAGATATTAATCAAAACTGCAGGCCCTACCTGACCAGGTGGTGGCACAGTGGATAGAGCATTGGTCTGGGATGCAGAGGACCCAGGTTCGAAACTGAGGTCACTGAATTGAGTGTGGGCTTATCCAGCTTGAGTGCAGGGTCATCAGCTTGAGCATGGGATTATAGACATGACTCCATGTTCTCTGGCTTGAAGCCCAAGATCACTGGCTTGAGCAAGGGGTCACTGGCTCAGCTGAAGCCCCACCTCCTGGTCAAGGCACATATGATAAAAACCTGTGAACAACGAAGGTGCTACAACAAAGAATTAATGTTCCTCATCTCTCTCCTTTCCTGTCTGTCTGTTTCTTTCTCACTAAAACAAACAAACAACAACAAAAAAAAAAACTGCAGACCTGATTTAATGTCAAATCTCTACTTCTCTAGCTTTAGTGCAGAAGTCAGGAATGAGTAAGAAGGTGTGGTCTTACATCTGTCTGCTTTTCCCCATGCTTACCTCCCCACCCACTCTCTAACTTCTGCTTCCACTGAGGTCTCCAGGACAAGACAACTCCACCTGGGGTCACTTTCCTATGTAGCCCACAGCTGTGCAGTAAGAAATACTCAAGCCCCTCTTCTTTTTACAGTTATCTCCAGGCAATGGCTCTGTCTTGGTCCTGCCACAAAAGGAGTAGGCCAGCCAGTCATGTGCCTACATTATTTCCAAGTCCCGTACCTCTAAGCCACCTTAACTTTCCCAGGTGTAAGTCAGTCATCAGTCTTTTATTCCCCCCACCCCAAATGCAGGTAACATATTCCAAAGCTCTTAATTAGGGTCCCTCATTAGGTCTCAGAGGCAAGAACTAATACCACCACATATCCCTCTTCCAAAGTGAGGTGTGAGGCCCCAGGTAGAATGGGTATTTGCACAAAAGTCTCTTTAGCAGTGTTACCTCCCCTCCCTGCCCTATTGTCAGACACTCTCTAATATCCCGATCTTATAGAGGAGCCCTGAATCATGCAGCAAGTTACTCTCTTGGTAAATTGTGCACATGGGTGAGTCATCTCAAACTCTTCTTGTTCTTACGGTACTATGTCATTTAAAACTGATAGAGCAAGCTGCCCTTTCTACTATCTATTACTGGTATATTCACGGTATACCAACAATATTGTACTTTACCATTTTACTTTACATTATTGATAAACATTTCTCTTTGTTGTTAGCCACTGTGTTTATCATATCGTTTCTTTCTGCAACCACCAGAAAGAAGTAATCAAATATATAAAACCTATTAAAGTGTTCACTTTCTCAAGAAATTGACTCTTCTTGAGGTTTTATTATGTGAAAATAGAGTAAACAGTAGAAACATTAGATTTAATTAAACTTTGTTAGTTTCTATGTTTTAGTATTTTTAAAAATAATAACTAGCTCTTGATTTTCTGTGTTAGCAAAAGAGACAGATAGCTTTAGTTAACAAAACTAGAAAAATCCAAAAGTCAATGATTTTTGGTGATGTTTTGAAGTTATGGTTGACTAAAGGCAAGGTAGAAGATAATTAAGTTTCCATTCCTGTTTGATATCAAAAGAAGCATAAACAACTTGACGATAGGTTCAGTACATTCTGGATGGCTCTCTAATTATAAAACAAAGGGAGATGTGCTAGTATTCAGGTTTGTCTGTGCATATTAGACAGACCGAGGGGATCTCTAATTATAAAGCAAAGAGGAAGACAGGCTCACATCATAGAAGCCCAAGGGAAAGTGCTCAGACAATTTAGAAATATATTTCTCTTTGACAGTCAGGAAATCTAGAAGAAATCAGTCCAGGACTAGTATATCGTTTCTTGGGTTTGGAGACCTAGAGGTTTATGTACCCAGCTAAAAAAGAAAAAGAAGAAACAAATAAAAAAGAAAAAAAGGGAGTGTATTTTTGATGATGAAAAAGAAAAGAAAGGATTGTGAAGGACCACTAGCAGTCTTTGCCACAGGAAAGTAAAGTGATTTATTCTTATAAACTAAAATCAAACACAGAGTCCTTGGCCAAGTGGGTAGAAGACTTCAGGGACAGAGAACGATGCAAACCCCCCAGGGAAGGAACCAGCTTAGAAAGTGGTGACAGGGGTGCACAGTTATAACCCAATGTCCTCCCTCTGTGCATATCCCTGTTCCATGTGGCTCGTCCTCCCACTAAACGGGAGTGGAGTCTATTTCTCTACCCCTTGAATCTGAGTTGCTTTGATGAAGAGAATGCAGCAGAAATGATGCTGTGAGACTTCTGAGGCTAAACCCTGAGACCTCGCATTATCTTAAAACATTTCCATCATCATGTGCAGAAGCCAGCTAGTCTACAGAATGGGAGAGACCACGCAGAGCAAAAGGACCAGCAGACAGCCAACACCAAGATCTCAGACTTGTGAATGGAGCTATTTTTAGACCTTCTAGCACCATCTGAGCTGACAGCTGCCTGAAGCCTTGTGAGTGAGCTCAGGAGAGGCCTTGCCCTGTCAACCCACAGAACATGAGAAATAATAAATCATTGCTCTTTGAAGCTGCTAAGCCTTGGGGTGTTTTGTTATGCAGCAATAGACCGCTGGTGTAATGGTACATTTGAAAATCATCACAAAAAAGACATACCTTGAAATGCTGATATTTAATTTTTTAAGAAACTCTATAGGCCTGATGTTAAACTCTATTGCAAATATCAAAAACATTGACTTGAATTCGAATTCTGTAGCACCATGGCACCAGCACAATCAAGTTCACCTTCTTTGAAAGGCGTCACACAGACCTTATTGACTTCTTTGACCTAAAAGTAACTCAGTCTCCTTACCATGTTTGTGCAAGGTAAAACTCCTCTCAGATATCAATGCCTAGTATAACTTTTAAAAAAATGTTCTTGTTTAACAAGATAAAGAAATTTTCAGTACCAGAAAGATAGCACAATAAGTGAGGAAGGACATGCTAAAAGCAAACCAACTTAATGTATAGCACATATTCCAAAGGGAAAAAGAACACCACAGTCTGAAATACTGATCATTGAAACACTGGAAAAATTGTGAGTTACATGGACATACAGAACCTGGCAGGATAACAAGCACAAAGTCGAGGAGCGCCGAAGCCCTAAAGGGCAAGCCATATACTCATAACCTTAAGAAAAGCACAGGTTGGCCTTAAGCCTTCACGGTCCTCATGCTCATTGGCACCATTCAATACCCTATATGTAAGAGATTTGTTAGAGTTTTAATTAAGCTAAATAAAGGCCTCTAAAGGAGAAGTAAAAGAGTAGAGCTTCCTCCTAAAGCAGTGGTTCTTAACCATTTTTGAGATACCGAACCCACCAGTTTCATATGCGCATTCACTGAACCCTTTTTTAGTGATAAATAAAATACGATATTTTTTTCCAAATTCAAGACATAAGTATATGTTTTTTTACTGGTGCACAAAATGAGCCGTGCATGAACATCACCTTGCTCAAAGAACAAAACCAACAAAGTGCATGAACTCACAACAAATTACGGTATTACTTTATTCTGGCCTCTGCGGCAGAGGCTTCTCCGAACCCCGGAGACTGACTCATCAAACCCCTAGGGTTCAATAGAACCCAGGTTAAGAACCACTGTAAAGCATAGTGCTCAGTCTTTCCGCACAGCTCCTCCCGTAAGATATGAACCATCTCCTCTCTCACTGAGTGCAACACCAGCTTTAAAAATGTTTTCTTGCTTGACCAGGCAGTGGCGCAGTAGCTAGAGTGTCAGCCTGGGAAGCTGAGGACCCAGGTTCAAACCCTGAGGTCGCCAGCTTGAGAGTGGGCTCACCAGCTTGAGTGCAGGGTTGCTGGCTTGAGTGTGAGATCACAGACATCACCCCGTGGTCGCTGGCTTGAGCTCAGCGGTCACTGGTTTGAAGTACAGGGTCGCTGGCTTGAGCCCAAGGCCCTTGGCTTGAGCAAGGAAGGAGTCACTGGCTTGGCTTGAACCCCCCGTCAAAACACATATGAGAAAGCCATCAATGAACAGCTAAGGTGCCACAACTATGAGTTGATGATTTTCATCTCTCTCCCTTCCTATCTGTCTGTCCTGCTTTTTATCTCTCTTTCTCTAAAAAAAAAAAGAAAGAAAGAGAAAGAAAATTTTCTCCTCTCTCCTACTGTCTTACACAAGAGCAAAAACTATGTTCTACATGTTGTTCCAAATTGGTAGAAAAATAACAAAAAATAGCAATGTTCATTCAACATTGATTTTAGTCTACCTGATGGCCAATTTGATTTTGGTTTTTTTCCTATTTCTCCTGGAAAGCCATCGTCCTGGATTCTGAGCCCTTGCCCATTTCAGGGGTGAGTAGAAGTATCAAAGAACCATGGGCGCTAAAAGCACTTGTGTTCAGTCCCTCAGCAAAGCATCGGCCCCTTCCTCTCTCCCTCCATTGTTCACGAGCAGCAGTACACAAGCAGAGGGCTCGAAATCAATACCCTCTCTCTTTCCTTGCCTCCCCATTTGTAAGAATGAGGGGGAGGGATTGAAGTGTGAAGTTCTAATTGACTGGCTATTTATATGTCATGTAAACAAAACCTAAGTGCTTTGGTCTAAAATGGCATTTCTGGTCTCAGAGCCTGAGCTTTCAACTCTACCTTACTCCTGTGTGGCTGTAGCTTGAGTGGAATGAGTAATTTGTTATATTAGCTACGAAGCCCAAGAAGGCAAATCAGTGGAGAATTGGGATAAGTTTAGACTCTGATAAACCATAATACAGTAATCTGAGTTAATTAATCAACCAATTTTTTTTTCTATTAGACTTTTAACTTTAATGAGCCCGGTAAAAAAATAGAATGATATATCTGGTACCCCAAAAATGGTATTTTGAAAATCACAATGTGCCAGCCAATTCTGTGGGAAGATACTGCTCAAATATCAATATTTCTCTTATACATACCTCCAGTAACCCATACTGTTGTAACAATTCTGGATTTCAGGACCCACAATACCTGGGAGGCAATTTTTCCATGTTTTGTCCCTGTTTGTTATAAAAGTAAGCAGTAATACATTTACATTCCATTTAAATAGATCACTGCTTCCTGTGATGAGATTTAAGGTGACTTACAGCTAATTGGAACAAAAACAGCACTAAGTGTGTTTGTCAGGTGCGAGTGAGAAAGCTGTTCAGCTTACAGATTAAAATGTTGTCCTTCAGTGTGGTGATTGCTGGGGGCAGGAATAGGAGGTAGGAGGAGGTGGAGGAAGGTAAAGAGGGATAAGTGGTGATGGGCACAGACTTAACTCAAGGTGGAAATGCACAATTCAGTGTACAGATGATGTGTTGTAGAATTGTGCACCTGAAACCGGCTTAATTTTGTTAATTGGTGTCGCCCAATATAATAAGAAGGAAAAATAATTAATGAAATGCTGTTCTTTATTTTAGTGGATAGGACTTGTAACCCTCTGGCTGTGCAGCACACTTTGGGGGAGTCTTTGTCTAGAAAGAAGGATGCCTCAGTTGAGCCATGGGTAAGCAGAAGAGATTGTATTTGTTTCCTTGTACTGCATGGCAAAGAACCACAAATGGGGTGGCTTAAAAAACAGAAATGTATTATCTTATAGTTCTGGAGACTGGAAGTCTGAAATCAAGGTGTTTGGCAGGGCCATGCTGCCTCCAGCGGCTCTAGAAGAACTTCTCTTGCCTCTTCTGGCTCTGCTAATCAGCAGTGTTCCTGGGCTCTCTAGGTACATCTTTCCACTTCTGCTGCCATTGCCCTCTTTCTGTGTCGGTTTTCAGTTCTTACAAGAGTAACAATTACATCTTAAATTACCATCTATCTTCAAAGACCTTATTTCCAAAGAAGGTCACGTTCCAAGGTTCTGTGTGGACATAAATTTGGGGGAGATATTACTCAACCCAGTACAGGGATGTTTGTGAGGGACTCACGTGGTCTGAACTCTTCCTGAGGTTGGCCACTAGCTAGCTGTATGACACTGGGTAACTCGCTTTGTCACTTTGTCACTCTAGGCCTCCACACCTTGCCTTGAGATGAAAAGCTTTGAACTAGATGTTCTCTGAGAACCCTCCAAACTCTAGTTGTTGGTGATTCTCTCACGTCCTCAGTCTCAGCCAACCCAGTCACCCCCTGTGAACAATGGTGTACATTTCCCAGTCAGCTGGTGGGCCAGGCGGGAAGCAGTGTGCACACTAGAGAGCAGCAGCATATGGTCTTCCCTTAGGTGGCTCGGTCTGTAGGTGTAAGTTTCAACTAGGCCTTTACATGGAGTCTATCTTAAGATATAGTGTCAGATAGGAATCAGGGATATTTTTAAAGCTCAAGAGTATCATTCATTTCTAACTGTTAAAGGTCCTTTGTAAAGTCTTTCTAAGACATTGTAAAAAAATAAAAGAAAAGAAAACAGTATGATAACATTTGTGTTCTATTCTTTCAATTTGTGTTCTATTTGGTCTTTGCAAGTTACATGTTATCACAAATTCTTGGCATCGGTATTGTCCATGTCAAACATTTCCTACTTTTATGCAGCTCTTTTCCTGAATTATCTATATTTTATAAACATAAAAATGGATCATAGTGACAAATATTCAGGGGCTGCTTGAAGCTGAGACATGAAGAACAAACATTTCATACCCTTAGTACTCTAGACGCTCAGATTTGATGTCTAGCTCTGCCGTTCATTTGCTATGTGACATTAGTCAAGGTATATAACCTCTCTGAGTTCATTTTTCTTCATTTGAAAAATGAGGCTAATAAAAATATTTTCTTCATGTGAAAAATAATGTGTGAAAATCAGTGCCTGTTGGAGAGGAAAAAGGAGAATTTTACTATAGAGCTCGGAAGTAGGCTAACATTCACACATTTGCCTCATTCACTTAGAAAATGTGCGGCAGCTTACTGATCGCCAGCACTGCCTTCCGTCTGCCTTTACCTACACTCAGAGTCCAGGATGTAACGGCTCTCCTGTTTCTTCTCCTTAAAGATAACAGCCACGTCTCTTTCATCTTTTTCTCTCCAGTGCCCAGAAGGGTCAACACTATCGAATGAAAGAATAAGTAAATTACAAAAAATAAAAATAAGTACCAGGGAGTTTGTCCACAGAAATAAATTACTAAGGGTATAGTTAGCATAGGCTCTGACCTCTATGTTAGATCGTTTCGTCTGAGAGTAACTCTAAGAAGTCGTTTTTCTTCCCATGCAGTGTAATATATGTGCGTAGACCCTTTTCTGTGTGTGAACAGAAAATCACCGTGGCTATATTAAGCTGTAATTATACACTCAGAGCCTATTTTAATTGCTTATTTGTCACAACAATCTGATGAGCAATGTCACAGACACCAGCACTTTTCATGGTAAGACCCTGAGCCTCAGCAAGGTTAAGTGGAGCGGCTGAGTGCGGCGCGAGCAGGAGGAGTCTAGCAAAGCAGGAGTTAGCGTCTGCTGCCCTGGAACCGCCTTAGTTATGGCTTAGCGCCAGCGCCTGGGTTACCACTCTTTGTAATAATAGGTTCTTACAAGAAATCTTAGGAGCCTGGGGGTTAAAAATTGATCTTCAACAAGTTGCCACCTTTCCCTGAATTCTTTCTATGCCCCAAGGAGACTATCTTGTTCATCTGGAAGCTTCATAGAGCTGATCGGAGCAGCACCCCTGCTACCTCTGGTTGTTACATATCACCAAGTAGAAATTAGCCACTGATGAGGGTAGCAAGGCTGAGACCACTACCAGCCTGCATGCTGGGGTACTGGAGGAGACTGTTACTTATGTTTCTCAAGGACCTGGCTAGCTGGGCCTTTGTTTCGTTTTATATAAAGACTTGTGTTTTAGCACAGGTTTTGGTTTACAACAGAATTGGGGAAAGGGTATGGAGATTTTCCATTTACCCCTGCCCTGCACACAGGCATACCCTTCCCATTATCACCATCACTATCCAAAAGAGCTCAGTCTTACCACCAATGAACCTACACTGACACATCAGTCACCCAAGTCCACAGTGTACCTTAGAGTTCACTCTTGGTGTATACATTCTATAGATTTAGACAAATGGATAATAACATATATCTATCATTATAATATCATGCAGAGTATTTTCACTGCCCTAAAAATCCTCTGAGATTGACCTATGCATCCCTTTCCTCTTCCAAGCCCCTGGCAACCACTGATTCTTTTTTCTGCTGTCTCCACTGACCATTGTCTCCATACATTTTCTAGAATATAGTTGGAATCATACAGTATGTAGCCTTCTCAGATTGGTTTCTCTTACTTATAAATATGCATTTAAGGCTTGCATGACTTAATAGCTCATTTCTTTTTAGTGTTGAATAGTCTTCTATTGTCTGGATGTACCACAGTTTATTTATCCATTCACCTACTGAAGGACATCTTAGTTGCTTCCAAGTCTTGGCAATTATGAATAAAACTGCTATAAATATCTATCGACAGGTTTTGATATGGACATAAATTTTTAACTCCTTTGGGTAAATACCAAGTAGTGTGATCACTGGATCATGTGATTAGAGTGTGTTTGGTTTTGTAAACAAAAGAAAGAAAGAAAGAAAGAAAGAAAGAAAGAAAGAAAGAAAGAGAGAGAGAGAGAGAGAGAGAGAGAGAGAGAGAGAGAAAGAAAGAAAGAAAGAAAGAAAGAAAGAAAGAAAGAAAGAAAGAAAGAAAGAAAGAAAGAAGCTGTCTTCCAAAGTGGCTGTACCATTTTGCATTTCTACCAGCAATGAATGAGAGTTTCTGTTGTCCCAAATCTTCACCACCATGTGATGTTGTCAGTAGTCTAGATTTTGGCCATTCTAATAGGTGTGTAGTGGTATTTCACTGTTGTTTTTATTTTGCTGAGCACCTATGATGTAGAATGTTTCCTATGCTTATTTGCCATCTGTATATCTTCCTCAGTGTCTGTTAAATTCTTTGGCCCATTTTTTAATTATGTGATCTTCTTTCTAATTATTGTGTTTAAAAAGTTTCTTGTCTATTTTATATGAGTTCTTTATCAGATGTGTGTTTTGCAAATAATTCTTTCCAAGTCTATGGCTTGTCCTCTAATTCTCTTGATATTGCCTTTCATAGAGCAGAAGCTTTTAACTTTAACTACATATGGCTTACGCATTATTTCTTCCATTCTCATGTCTCTGGTGTTTTAGCTAAAAAGGCATCACCACACCCCAGGTCATCTGGGTTTTCTTCTGTATAACTTTCTAAGAGATTTGTGGTTTTTCATTTGAAATTTAGGTTTATGATGCATTTTGAGTTAATTTTTATGAAGAGTGTAAGGTCTGTGACTAGATTCATTTTTGTTGCATGTGAATGTCCAGTTGGGCCTTTGTTTTTTGTAATTTCCCCCCCTCATTATCAGCTCTAACTTCTCTGTGTTATCGCTGGATCTGTTTTAAGTTGCCTTTACTTTTAATGTACTTTGCACTTTATCTGAAAGCAGAACTCAGAGCTTCTAAGAAAACAACTTACCAGTTGTATCAGTTGTACATTAGAGGCTAACTTGTGTCCTCATAGGTTGAAATCTTAACCCCCAGTACCCCATAATGTGACTGCATTGAGAGATAAGATTCTTTTAAATAAGTAATTAATTTAAAATGAAGTTATTAGGGTATACCATAATCCAGTATGGCTGGTATCCTTACAAGAGGTGATTGGGACACATACACAGAGGGAAGACCCTGTAAGGACACAGGGCAAGACTGACATCTACAAGTCAAGGAGAAAGACCTCAGAGGAAACCAACCCTACTGACACCTTGATCTCAGACTTCCAGACTCCAGAATTGTGTAAAAATAAATTTCTGTTGTTTAAGTCATTTAGTTTGTGGTACTTTATTATCGCTGTTCAAGCAAATTAAGAATTTAGCAATCTTAATTTTATATTTATTACAATCAGCAAGCACTGGCTTGAAGAACTAAAGATATGCAATCCATTACTTAGTGAGCACCCACTGTGTGTCAGGCTGGTCATACAATGGTAAGCAAGATATAGCTGCTGCCTTTAGGAAGCTTGCAAGCCTACAAGAAGAAATATAAAAAGGTAGAGGTAATTATCACAAACTGTGATAAGTTAACAATAAAACAGAGACATGCACAATGTGTTCTGGGGACACAGAACAGAGATATACAATCCAAAGCATACTGGAGAAAGTAAGGTATCAGGTCATCCAGGAGAGGTTTGCAACACACTTATGTTTTGAAAAATCAGTAAAATCAATCAATTGCAAAAGGGTTTTCCATGAAACAAGGAGCCGCATTTGTAAATGAAAGAATCTGAGCTCAGTGCTTTCAGGAACACTGACTGGCTTAATGTTAGTCTCTTCCCCCAGTTAGTGACACAGAGCTCCTAAAACCCTTGTAAATTCTCAAGTGATAAGAGCACTAGTAGCAATTTATGTAATAATAAGGTGACTCAAGGTTCCTGAAGGCGCACTGGTCTCCAGAAAGATCAAGCCATGATTAGAAGTTGGAATTGTCAGCTTCCTCCTCCACTTCTCTACAGAGGAAGAAGGGCTAAAAATTGAGTTAGCAGTTTATCACATCTATGTAAGATAGCTTCCATAAAATCCCAATAACATCGTGTTTAAAAAGCCTCCAAGTCAGCAAACACACCCACATAACAGGAGGCTGATATGCTCCCAACTCCACAAGGACTGAGGCCCCTATACTTGGGACACTCCCAGACCTCACCCTACATATCCTGTCACTTGGTTTTTCATCTGTATCTTTTATCCACTCATTAATAAACTAGTAAATGTAAGTAAGTTTTCCCTGAGTTCTGTGAGCTACTCTAGTAAATTAATTGAATCCAAGGAGAGGGTCATGGGAACATCAGTTTTATAGATGAACAGTCAGAAGCACAGATGACAACCTAGACTTGTGGTTGGCATCTAAAGTGGTACTGTGCAGTCATTTGGGATTGGTTCCTCAACCTGTATCATCTAGCACTGTCACAAGGTAGATCATGTCAGGGTCAGAACTGAGTTAAATCGTAGGACACCAGCTAGTGTCACAGAAAATTGGAGGGAAGCACCCCCACATATCCGGTGTCAGAGGCATTGTCAGTATGGGAGTAGTATGAAAGTAAAGGAGAAACACAGGAGGAAAGACTGGGTTTTCCTAATTCAGAACCAGTCACAAAGATGAGGAGCACAAGAGAGAACAGGAAGTTTAAAAATGTGTTTTGGGGCATGTTGAATCTAATCTGGTTGTGAGACAACACATTAGTCAGGGTAAGTAAAATTGTTACAACTTTTATAACTCAACCTCCCAATCTCAGAGCCTTACCAACATAAATGTTTATTTCTTGGCCAGTTGGTATTGAGATGGATGGTGACCTGTGCTGTACAATCATTTAGGGCCTTCCATACTCAATGTGTCCCTTCAAGGTCACCTTGGTGGTGTCTAGCACTACATGGAGGAAGAGAGACTGAAGAATGCATACCTACTCCTGAGCACCTATACCCAGAAGTAACATATCACCTTCAGTCACATTCTTCTGACAAGAACTAGTCACTGAATACAAGAAGACTGGGGTTATGAGAGGAGGCTGGAAATAGTTTGTTGTGTGTCTGAGGAGAAGAAAACATTGCCATTGTCCAGCCAGTCTCTGCCACAAATAGCTGAGTGGAGTCTTCAAAGGCAAAATAAAAGGACACTCGGAGCAAATTTTTAGCTAATGTTATATGTGGGAATGAATCAAGAGGATGCCAAGGGCAAGGACGCAGCCAAACCCCAGGAACAGACTCAGATGAGAGCTTTAAGGGCTCACTCCACTTCTGTCATCTCTTCTCCTTAGTTTCTCAGTCCACATGGTAAAAACATGACCTCTGATAGCTACCAGCCCTGTATGTGTTAGGTAAGCACATAAAAAAAAGATTAACTCTAAATCACTTTTTTGGTTCCAATTACAAATTTCTAGGACAGGTTCCTGATTTGTCCAGTGTAGGTTGTTTGCCTATCCCCTGACCATTTATTTGGCAGAATCATGTCACGTGCCTCTAAGAGTTTCATTACATCACATGGCTGGGGGAGGGATGAGAGGATTAAGCCCAGGAGATGTGGGGAAGGTGAGAGATAGAAGAAAAGGAGCAGGGGAATCCAATAAGTAACCACTATGAAAATTTATTGGAATAAATATGGCAGCTGAAGCCTTGGAAAGAGGTAAATGATCAAAAAGAGACTACAATGGGAAATGTGCCCTAGCTGAAATCCTAGAAAATATCAATAGCTAAGTAATACCAATGCCAGGTAGAGAAAGATGAGCTTACAAAGAGGTATACAGAAGAAGAACCTCAAGTACATGTGATGTCCAGGTAGGAGAGAGGATAAGAGGGTGAGGGGCTGTTGCACAGAGGGAATGAGGATGAGGGTGAGAATCAATGTCAAGAGACCACAAGATTTAAAGCTACAACAAAGATAAATCTTGGAAACATCATGCTAAGTGAAAGGAGTCAAACACAAAAGATCACATACTATACAATTCCATTTTATACAATTTCCAGAGTAGGTAAATCCACAGGGACAAAGGGCTGACTAGAGATTGCCAGGTCCTGGGAAAGGGAGGAATAGAGAGGGAATGTTTAATAGCTGTGGAGTTTTTTGTTTGTTTGTTTGTTTGTTTTGGGGGGTGAGAGGTGATGAAATGTTCTGCAGTTAACTCATGGTGATGTTTGCACAACTTTATGAATACACTAAAAGCCACTGAATTATATACTTTAAAATGGTTAAAATGATAAATTTTATGTTATTTGAATTTTCCCTCAATGTTTAAAAAAGCTAAGCTACAAAAGCAAGGCAAGTGACGGTTGTGGATAAGAGGCAGCATTTGCTTTATTTTTAATTGAGAGAGTCTTGAGTGTGGTATGTGTAAAAGGAAAGACACAATAAAGAGAGAAGTTAAGTATTTAGAAGAAAGGGATAATGTTGGGGTTTTGTCCTGATTGCATATTTAGGGTAAATAACAGGTTTAAACTTGAATTGAAGAAAAATACACCATCTTTTCCATGAGAGAACCACCATGGGAAGAATGATTACCAGAGCCAAAAATTTGGTAAGAGAAAGCCAGAGAATGGAGGAAATTCTCTGCTTTTCTCCAATAAAGTAATGGGCATTGGGGCAACCATTTTAGATCCATAAAATATTATGATAGCTTAGAGTAAATTTTTCTCAACTTTTTCATTAACTAGGAAGCTTAAATAACTTTCCCCAAGTCATGGTTTCCCATCATGGCCTGAGAACTTTTTCACTAAATACTAAGAAACAGAAGAAAAGGAAGAGAGGAACTTTGGAGCCAGTTGGAAATCATTGAATCCCAGCTCCGTTACTTATGGCACCTTGGTCATGTTGCTTAACCTTCTTTGTTTAATTCTCGCATATACAAAATAGGGAAAATATCTACTTTTGAGTCATGACAGTTTCTAGCCCAAGGATAGGCATATAATAAACTTTCTTCTCCCCCCTTTTCTCCTGCATTCATGATAGCTGAAATTTGTAGAAATCTGGCAACTGGTAAGGAGGACATTATTGTGCTTTTATTTGACATGTCTTTCTTTGGACAAAGATATAAAGGGTCAAATAGCACAGCTTACCTTCCTGCAGGGCCTCAGGAATATAACATCAGAGAGATAATAGTGAGCATAATGACAGCTGATGTTAGAGAATTATACATGATGAACAAAGCGAAGGGGGGTGTCAAAGGGTGATTTTCTGTGTGGGGTCCCAGGATACGCAATATGACATGTGGCGACCCACTAACCAGCACAAAGCCCTTGGAAGCAAAAGGGCCTGTGATGACCATCCCCAGAGGTTGGGGTTGGTATCAAGAATGCAAAGCACTCAGAGTGCAATGTATGAAAATGGGGAATAGCTATTCAAAGAACTCCACAGTCCACCAACATGACCACAAAAGGCTATTCCAATGGAGCTGCTTCTGTGACAAGTGTCTTCTCTTGTGACATTTGTGTGCAGAGCAGCTGAAGAGCTGTCAGCTTAGAACAACAATGCATCAAAAGATTTACAGAATCAACAGTGTGATCCCATAGAGTACTGTATGTGTGAGACACACGGAGCAACCAGAGCCCAAGAAAGATAACCAGAGAAGAAAGGGGGGAAGGGGGACTCTGCAAAGAATGTGTTCATCTCATAGAAATTATTTTTGTTTGGTAAATTGAATAACATAAATGCACCGGAGGAACCTGTAATTTAAAGAAGACACCCGTTGGTATTATGCATCATTGATTGTAAATAATTATTTTTTCTTAATTGTGGACTTTGCCATGCCTAATGTGTCAGGCAGTATTTAGGTTTTGCTGATGTAACAAATCTCAGGAGCTTACAATGAGCCATTACTCCTTGTTCACATTACCTGTTGAATGTGAGTTGGCCATGACTCTACTCCTCATAATTTCTTCATTTTGGGGTATAGGCCAAAGGAGCAGTCCCCATTGGTACCTACCCTTTTCCTGGCAGAGGAGGGAAGAAGCAATGGTGGCTGAGCAGCTGAGGAGCTGTCAGCCTAGAACAATAGTGCATCATAGATTTACTGAATCAATAGTGTGAGCCCATAAAGTACTGTCTGTGTGAGACACAAGGAACAACCAGAGCCACAAGGTGCTTGGTGGCTCTTACAGGTTCTGCTCACATAGGGGGTTCATCACTTCCACTTAAGTTTCATTGGTCAAAAAGCAAGTCACCTGGTCAAATCTGTATCAACTGGGCAGGGAAATAGAATTGTTTTACAAGGACAGGAAGACAAATAATTTAGAACGATATTAAAATTTGTCATAAATTATAGTCTTCATGATAAATGCACCTGCATATGTGTATCTTAAAATTTTTTAAATTATATGAGTTTAGGTTAGATTAGACTATCCCTCTCTAAGAAAGTCCATCAAAATGTAAGAATATCTCAAAGAAGAACTTTACAGCATCTGAGAGGCATGGTTAAATGATTCCTTTAATAAGTATTATTCCTGTTAACCCATATATTTTTTGATTAGGCAGCCATCTTTGTGCAAAGAAAACCTAACCATGTGTTAACAAAATCCAAAGGAAAACTATTCCATATGTAACTGAAAAATCTCAGAACATGTATAGTTTTATGCATGGCTAGACTTACAGGTCCATAAATAGCTGGAAGATCCTGTCTATTTGCCTTTCAGAACTTTGGCATGTCAATCTGATCTATTCCCTTCATTCTCAGGCATGCTTCCCACCCTCATCAATTTTTGTGGTGAGGATGGCACTGACAGGTTTAGTATATTCAACCAACCTAGCGACTACTGTGAAAAAGGGAATGTCTATCTAAAATCCTTGGCAAAGTTTCCAAGAAAGATCCATTTGGTTCAGCATTAGCCATGTGTCCACCTCTGAAACCAGAAAACAGAGAGTTCAGAAGGCAAGCCTTAATCACCTGTTCATCTAAGCAACTAGAGGATTATTATAGTGATGACAAGGGGATTGATGACCAATACTTCACCTGTAAATATGTCTAAGATGAAGTTATTTCTTATCCTATGCACCATGTATCAGCTGTTTCTTTCATTCTGTCTCCACAATGAATCAGTCTAATGCCACCAGCTCCTGCTAAGCCAAAGAACTGACATACTGTCAAATTCTACAGTTTTATTCCTAATTTTATAAAGTTCGACAGGAAGTCAATAGAGAGGTGTACAGTACTTTGCTATAGTCATTACATTTTATGCTAAATGCATCTTCCATATCTTCACCTGTACATGAGGAAACCATAGTCGTCTTATTTACCACAACCTTATTCCCATAGGAACAGGGAATATTGTCAATTGCTTATCTAAGGTTTCATTTCTTGCTACAATGCTTTCAATTATTTATTCAGTTCTAGGTGTAATGAAATATTATAATTCATTCTCATAGACATGAAATAAAGTACTTTTTAATTATTCAAATTTAGATTTTTTTTTTTAAGCAAAGCAAACTCCTTTCCCCTGCAGAGTAAGCACAAGGCTATCAGAATGACTTAACAGATCCATTTTTGTCAAAAGCTTTTTAGCAGCAAATCAAACAATGAAACCCCATTCTGCAAGGTGCGGGAGAGTTTCTCAGTTGAGGATCGAGAATGAATTTGATTTTCACCCTCTTCAGAGCCTCTCCCACTCGTGACAGTGTCCTCCATTTTGGAGGAAAAATCTCTCAGCTCATCTGTGAATCCCCAAGTCTCTCCTGATCAGCTTTGTTTACCCCCTTTTCTCAGCGGTTCTTCCAGTCAAATCAGAAATTAAGGTTTATCAGAATTAGACAGGTGTTGCCGCCTCGAGACTTGAATGTGCTTAAAATTCATCCTTGAAATGTTATACAACGATGTTCTTTTTTTATAGCACTGGTTACTTTTTTTTTAAGTTTCTAATTTGGTTTCTTGGGTGTTTTCTTCTTGTTTTTCTTTTCAAGGGCACACTTCAAGTAGAAAAACTTTCTGGAAAAGTGACAGATACACTGCTGCTCTCATTGGCCCATTAAAGTTTCCACCAAGAAAAATTCTTAGGTTCCTAACACCTTTGATTGTTTCTGAACTATCTTCTAATACATAATAGTCTTTAGCTGATGTGTATCGAGCATTATGAGAAACAGCTGAGTATTTCATACCTTAATGACCAATTTGATGGTGTTTATTGTGTTTTACTTTATTTTACATTAATCTGATGTTACATTTCCCTGGATTGGAAAATATCTGGCTAATACTTTATTAAAGATAAAACAGAACTTGGCAGTGGTTACAGCGATAAGAACAAATTTCATTCAGAAACTATTGCACTAAGGGAAAAGAAACCTCAATATAGAACTAGCCTCAAATATGAATACAACAGGGACAAGTCGGGATTTCCGGCCAAGGGGTTTGTAGATGTCAGGGAATGGAAAATTACTACAAAGGAGTATTTCTAGCTAAACAGGCTGGATAGGATTTTTGCTGAAGGCAGACCGGGGAGTGAGGATTTTAATCAGATGTAGAGGGTGATTAGACATCAGGGGTGGGGGATGCTCGCTAAACTGGATCAGCCAATCTGGGCTAAATCAGGGCTCTTCAAGATGGACACAAATGGCAAGGCCCTTTATAATTCTCCCATCTTGCCTAGTTGGCAAGAGAGTTCCTAGGGGTCTGAGTCGAGTTTGGTCAAAAGAGAGGCTTTGTCAGCAATTTCCTCCCGCTGTCAAGTCACCAAGAGTTGCAGAAATTGAACTCCAAAGGCTGCTGTGTCAATCCCCGCCCCATCACTGGCTGTCCCCTCACTGCTGCCTTGCTCCCCACCGCTCTCCAGGGCTGAGCCGACCAGATGCTGCGCACTGTTCCCCAGTTTTGCTTTATTCCCCTTGGAGAATTGCGAGCTTCCTGCCGGCAGGGGTCGCGCTTTCTCAACTTGGTCTCACCTGAAAGACCAGAGTAGCTGCTCAACAAACAATTCTTAATTTGAATGATTTCCTTTTCCTGGAACTTGCTAAGATAATACATCAGGGGTTCCTTTCCAACGTCAGTTTTCCTCAGTTGACTGAACAGTGTTTAGGAACAACTACAGGACGACCTCACTGTCCCACTAGTTTAGTGGTACAATCTTTCAGTGACTTGCTTAAACTATTTTGTTTCAGTTTCCTCATCTGTAAATGAAAAGCACTACATTCCAAGCACCATATACTTCACAGAGCTATTGTAAATGTCAAACAAATTATCTTGGTCAAAGGATTTGGTAACCTTGAAAACGCTATGACCGTTTTTTTCTTAAAGGAACACAAGGACCTAAAACATTCACACTCAATATTAGTTTGCACATAAGGGAGATAAGCTTGAAAAACAGCTTGACCTCCTGAAATTATCAGGACCAGTTTCAAAACATGTAAATTATACGAAATAATATTTCAAAAAAGCCAACAAGTCAGATCAGATTTCTTGAATGGATTATTTCACATTTTTTTTTAAAGATGCAATAGAAGAGTTGCAAGTATATGAAATGAAATATCTTCTTCTCCATGACTTGTTTTCCAATATTTTTTAGTTTAGAGAGAAAGAGAGAGGGAGAGGGAAAAACATCATTCTGTTGTTCCACTTATTTATGCATTCATTGGTCGATTCTCATATGCCCTGATGAGGGATTAAACCTGCAAACTTCGTGTATCAGAACGATGCTCCAAACAACCAGGCTACCTGGCAAGCGCCTGCTTTTAAATTTACCCAAGATATAGGGCATCTTCTTACAGACTATGACACCTGTGTGCTGTACTATATTATTTTACAAGTATCAGTTATGCTTAGGTCTCCAGACCCATCACTCTACAGGAGCACCAGCTTTCAGAGCACTAATGGACCCCTAATTGATTTACTATTTCTAAGAGCACGTTCACCAGGTGCTTTGTCTACTTTGGGGTTCGATTTCACTTGTACAGAGCAAAGATGTTTTTAACTAGTGTAACTGACTTCCCAAAGGAAGAACAATTAAAAGGAAAGTCTATGTAGTTGTAAACTATTGCTTAAAGCTGTTGCTGACCAATTAAATCATCAATGATTATCAGTGTTTTTTAACCATTGGTCTGCAGACCCACCCGACAGAAATTTCGTGCTGGTCTGCAAAACAGTTAACCATCCTGATGTTGTAGAAAGATTATAGACTCAATGATCTTAGTCAAATTTGCTTATGTTCAGAGTGATTTCTGCCTTAGTGGTCCCCAAAATAATTCTCCCGTTTCGCCAGTCTCCAGATGTAAAAAGGTTGAAAATTACTAGATTAAGTGGTATTTTAATTTAAACAAAGTTATAATTTTATCTGTTATTTTTTCTAATTGTGCACTTCTTTCAGATACCCTTACCACCAGATAGATACTTGGATCTCAAAACTCAGTAGTGATAATACCTATAGAATTTATGATGTGGCCTGCAGTTCACCAGTAATAGAGTATTTTTCATGGTCCTTAGTGTTACATGTATTGACTTGTATATTTTGGTCCTCACTTCCTGTTACAATCTTTCTTTTCATTATGCTAATTGTACAGAACCAAATGACCATATTTCTTTGAGGGGACAAGATGGTCTGTTCCATGTTACAGTGAAATGCAGATTTCCCACTAAAAAGCAAATTCTACCTTTCAGAAGGTTGACTAGGCTGGTACTGACAGAATCACAGCTGGTTAAATTTAGAGCATTGGAAATGATCCAATCCAAGAATAGTCTTTGGATTTAGGCCTGTAACATTTTTATTTGATAGTGTATAGGAAAGAAAATAAAAACATTCATCTTAAGCTCTTGCCTTTTTGCCTGTTGTCCTTCTGTGATAGGCGAATGGGTGTTGATAGTGGTGTTGACTCAAAACCATGACTTTCTTTAAATTATGTATTTTAATTGAATTACACCAGTTTAAAGGGGCTTCTGTTTGCAAATGTTTACACTGAAACTATCCTTTCTTAATTCTTTATATGTCACCTGCTTTTTTGTTGGCTTCACTCCATTTTGCAACCCTGTCTTTGAGCCTCTACCTTCCGTGAAATATGACAGGGTCAGGGGAATCTGAGGATCCGTACTCATTGCTGCAATATGGAACTTTTCTTTGACCATTTTTTCACTTACCAGCTGACTTCTGATTCATTCAGCTCACACTTTGGCTCGGGATACAACCTGCTGTCCATTCCCAACCCAGACTTTCAGTTGCCATTTCTGCAAATCTACTCACTTTATCACTATTCCTCTAAATGCGCATCTAAATCACCCAGAATGGTGATGAAAATGCCTATTTCTGGGCCCCATCCCAGATCTAATGAATCAGGATCTGGGAGTGAAGCCTGAAGATTTGTATTCACCAACAACTTTCTCCCAAAAGATTCTGAAGTTTGAGCACAGCTCTCTGTTCAGCCAGCTTGCTCTTATAACGGTCACTTCCCAACCTCTGTGAAAGCCATCACATCACATATGTGCCCTTGTTGAGGGAGTGTGAGGTGCTATGGCATTGAAAAGCTTAGATATCTGACAGAGGTGAGATGGGGGTGAGGTGATGCTCTCTTCTACACAGCCTTTACGAGCCTGAGCCTGACAGAGGTTCTCCAAAGTCACCCTACGTATAAACATCCAGCCAGCCAACCAGAAAAAAGAGGGTGGGGGGTCCCCTAGGCTGTGCTTGCAGGGTTGGCCTGCAAGTGGCTTCCATCACATCTGCCTGTCTCCTTACGGTGGAAACTTGAGACTCTCCCTCGATGCCTGGGAAGTGCTGGGAAAGGCTCGTGCTGGGCAGCTGCTTCCCAGCAACCACTGTGTGCCCTGGGTGTGGAATGCAGCCCCGCTGGAGCCCTGGCATCTCCACCACCAGTACCACCAGGTTAGGAAACAAACTGCATGGTTCTGGCACAGACTCTGGAGTGTCAGAGGCCTGTTATTCAAAGACCCTCACCTCCAGTTTTCCTACCCAAGGAGGAAAGCCAGTCCCCTCAAGGTTTGTCTCTGGAACCATTTTAATCCTCAACATTTCTTTTTCTTAACATTCCTGTGGGCTATCTTGAAACACAAGCAGATTTTATGAAATTTTGGAGATGAGCTATATGAATATTATAATACATAAAAGTTAGTGAGTGAATTTTTCAATATGTTCCTAATATTGAAAAACAAAAACAGTTGTATGTATGCATAATTGTGTATGTGTGTGTATAAATATATATATGTATGTATATTTATATATGTTTATAGTTGTGTATGTCTGTATACTTATATATATATTGTATATGTATACATATGTGTGCCTATACACAGGGGTAGTAAAAAGTAAATTTACAGTTGTGATATACAGAACTGATTTACGAATCAGTTCGTTCATATATTATTTATTAATTATTGCACTATAACTGTAAACCTACTTTTGCCCACCACTGTGTATACACACACGTATCATATATTATGTGTACATAAATAAATGTACATATTCACAAATTACATAATATCAACAATGGAGTTTAAGTATGTGTGTGCATGTGTGTGTGCTCTGACACAACCAATTCCAGTGGCAGATATATTTTTCCTGAATGTAAAACTTTGCTTTGTTTTTATTTTATTACTGAGGAGACATAGAGTATATCAGCTCAAGAAAAATTAGAGATTCTGTGTCCACATCAACATAAAGGTGATTTATGAATGCTTTCATGCGCCTTTTGAGGCTTATATCTCACTATTCTACTATTTCTTTCAGATAAAACTGAAAGGAAAAATATCAGCAAAGTTTGAAAAATTGCCTTCTAGCTTAAAAAGTACCTGTTACACTGAACAATTGTAACAGACATGTTATTCTAACTGGCACAGGACTATTCTAGAGTTTAAAAATCTATTTGAAGTTCTCAACCTGAAATGAGCAATGAGTCATAGTTTTGTATTTATGCATTGATTTGTTGGCAATTTTCTCAGAAGTTTTTCAGAATCAAAGATACATTAGCTTTGCTTTTATTCAATTATGAATTCAATTGTTTAACAAATATTCATTGAGAAACTACCAAGTAGAAGTCTACTATAAGCCCTGAGGAGACAATAATGAACAATAACAAAGTAAAACATGCCAAGAGTAGGGAGTAAATGGGGTAAGGTTATAGAGTGTGACAGGGGCTATTATTATATAAAGGATGATTGGAAAAGGCCTTCTGAGCCATTGTCATTTGAGCCGGTGAAGGCAGGCATGTGCCCATGCATGTTCAGGAGATGAGGGCACCAGGCAGACGTCAGGGAAAGTGCTGATGCTCTGGTAGAAGAGAGCTAGGGACGTATCACTATTTCACCAAACAGCATCATCCTTCTTGAAGAAAGGATCAACTACACACTTGTATTTGTTCATTCTAATAAAATGATCAATTAGGAACTGTGTTCAACTGCAAAGTAAGAGAAATATAAAAAACAAAAACAAAAAACAGGAGCTTAAACAAAATAGGGCATTTTCTTTTTCCATGACAATGAAGTCAGGAAACAGATAATGAAGAGTTGGGAGGGACTCCATCATATCAACAAGGTTCCATCTTCCTATGTGGTTTTCTTTTTCTTTCTTAGTGCCTGGGTTTCATCTTCAGGTTTACCTCATGGTCACAATACGGCCACTGCAACTCTTTTAAGATTACATCTGCATTCCAGGTAGGAAAGAAGAAAAAAATGAGCCCCTTATAACTGAGTCTACTCTGCAGGTCCCTACATTTATTGCCAGCTTCGGAGGCACTTCCCCACAAGTCTCACCTATCAGCTTCTACTTACCAACCACCAGTCAATTGGGTCATATGGACTCTTTATCTGCAAGGAAGATTAGGAGATATGTTTTTAGTTGACTGCATTGCAGTCCTCAGAAAGATCAGGCATTTACAAGGATGAAGGGGAGAATCAGTATCAGTAGACCACTAAAACCAAGACATCACGGCTTTCGTTACAAGAGGAGAATATAGAACCTCCATTCTCTAACTAAATATAAGGAGTCTCAAGTCCGATTACTCTGTTAAGTACTTGTCCTCCCTGGGTTACATAATGCCTATCTCGGTACATGTATTCATCACTTACTCATTATCTCTCTTTTTCAGTCCCCACACATATCTCATCATTTGTAATCTCCTTATGTGGTTGTAATCCCCCAAGGAGACCTAGAAATAGCAAATCTCTTCCCTGAATTGAGAAACAAAATAACACAGAAGCAGATGGAAGCCAACTATCATTTTGGTTACTCATAGAGACCACGTTGGATGGCATAGTTTCAAGTTTATCAGCCAGTAGCTAATACTGAACCCCAAAATAATCCTTTTCTACCTGCAATGCTGGCCACCTCATACAGAAAAACAAACAAACAAAAAAAACTTACTCCCAAGAGTCAAACATGCTCAGTTACTTTTCACAAATTTAACAGTTAGATAAGCCACTCTACCAGCCAGTAGCAGAGTATTTCACTCTCTGTCACCTCCAGCTGGAAAAAAACCTGAGTTGTGGGACAGACGTCCTCCCAACACTCATGGTCTTTGGTGATTATGCCAGAGACCCCAGGAAATTATGCATCTCAGAATTCACACCCTGTCTGTACCCTTTCCATAGAATCTGCTTGAAACAAAAGAAGGCATCTGCCCTGAGCCTAAGCCTTAAAAAGACCACTTGTTGCTTCCATTGCTCTCTTGAGACCTATAAGAAGAATTCCCTGCTAAAACAGCTGCATAAAAAGGCCACTTAGAGAGGGGGAGGGGGTTGAGATTACAGAGAGGGAAAAAAAGTCCCCCTTCCCCAGGGCTCCAGCTAAGCCCAGCTCCCTGCTGACTCATCTGCATAACCTCAGCCCCATGAACGACCACTGAGTGACCACTACACAATGAGCAGAACTGCCCAGGCAAGTCAGCTGAGATTGCACAATTGGAGCAAATGGAATCATGGTTGTTTTAAAATGTTACAAAACAATCAATAACCAAAGCACTTAAATACTGCTGTTCCTTCTGCAGTATGCATTTTTCATACTATTTTCCTTCTTATCTGGTCTCAGATTTAGTATAAATTACTGAACTTGAAATACTGGCTAGTTCTCAATAAATATTAGCCATTATTATGGAAGTCTTTTAAAATTGGCAAGTGTAGCACAAATATTCAGAGTAATAACCATTTTCGAGCATTGTTTGTTGCTAGTTGCTTTTTCGAAAATCTTGCATGATGCCTAGTCTTCTGAGTGATCTGAAATTGTCATGATTTTCTAGCACTTACAGGCCTCCTCTATTTTTGTGTAACACGAAGCTGGTCTTTCTTATTTGCTTCATCTTAGAAGTTCTTCTGGGTGCTGTTTCTGCTTCATATTTTGAATTGCTTTCTTTTCTACGTTTTTTATACTCCTTTTCTCTTTCCTCCCAATCTCCTGTTACCCATGGCCAGATCTGGCCACTGAACCTGAAGAGCTGGTATGCCTATAGCCTAACACATCACAGGCGTGTATTTGTATGCAGTTGTCATGTGCATTTGTTAATGTGCCACCTACACGGCATGGTAATACTCGAGCGAAATTAAGAGCTAGTATTTTCCCCACTTTCGCATTTGCTAGTACGTATTTAGAAGTCAGCTGAAAGCTGCCTGCCTGTCTTCAGATCCAGGCATCCAGCTCCAAGCACAAGAACAACTTGCAAATTATCTTCATGGAAGTCATATCCTCTGAACTCTAATAAATCTTGATATGATGGTATGTCAAAGATACCATGTGTTTAGAATCCAAAGTTTCAGAAGATTGGATTACCAATTTTCTAAGTTGATTAGTCCTGGATTCATGCTGGGCTGTAAGAAAAACAGGAGGCCCAGGGGTCGAAAGCCCAGAGTCATTTTATGAGCCCATGAAAATGTTTTACTTTTTCCCCTCCTATTCAGAAGAACTGATGTTGAAGAAAAAAAGTAATATATACTATTAATATAGTCATCTATATGCCAATGCGGTAGTCAAATATAATTTTAAATATTTCTTATGGAGGTAGAGACCTACAAAAGTAAAAGTGCCCAGAGCCCATCAAAGTCATAATGTGGCTCAAGATTTATTAGGCTAATCGTTCTCAAAATTTAGAAGGCATTAGTCTTTCCTTTGCTTTTCTTTTAATGGATTCTCAGCCACCACAGCAGTGATTCTGTTAAGCAAGGCAAGAATAAATCTCAGGAATCTGCATTCTTAATGAGCAATTTAGGTAATTCTACTACAGACTGCACTAGAGAAAAACTAAAGAAGTGCAACGAGAAATAATGAAAGTTTTTGCCTCTAAGGAGTTGAGCTGAGCGATGGGACACGTCAAGCATGAGTATGTTGCTTTTGGTTGCAACTTTCCTGTCTTGATGATTTGTTCTCAGTACGTGCACACGGCACATATTCAGCTGTAGGCTCCATGATCGACAGCATACCTGCACTCCCTTGAAATGCTCCTGTCTGTGTGCAGATGATCCTGCAGGGAGGAACACAGTCTGCTGACTACAGGAAAACCACTTACCTTGTGGACTGGCAAACAAGATCGATCAGGTTAACCTTGAGAACAACCGAGATCGCTGTGCATTATAAAGCTGTTGCTGGGTCTGTGTACAAATGGGACCAGCTGGGTATATGACTGAAACCCTAAATAAACAAAACCAAAAACGAATGCAGGTTTCAAAATGAGAAGTCAGGTTCTTTAGTCTTCATTTTGACGCACTTTGGACGTTTTTGTTTCCCTAAGAGTGAAATCAAGATGTTCAAGGCAAAGAGAGAATAAGAGAGACTTGGGGGAGAATGACTGATGTTCAGACTACCTCTGACCCAGACACCCATTGGATGGACCAGAAGGGCTGGGAGGATGGCCTGTTCTCCAGACATGAGCGTTTTGGATCCCCCTCTGATTGCTTGTCTATGATAAGGGGTATGATAGCAGCGTATGTATCCGATGTTTTGGGGAGCTCAGATTTATTAAATTCAGCCAGACTGCCCAGCAAAAGTCAGCTTCTGGCCAAGCCGATTATCACAGGCCAGTAAATTATTCTTTAATTAAAATGACTTGAATAGCCACCAAAGAATTTGTTCAGGGGGCAGGGCCTGAACAGAACTAGAAATTTTACCCCCTTGTAAATAGTGACGTCTTCCCTAGGAGCGAGGCGTGATGTGTTCCCCAGTGTGAACTGGAGTTATTGGTTATTCCCTCCAAGGCCTGAGAAATACAAGGCAGGGTTCTGTGATTGCAAAGTGCCTCAGAACATTCATTATTTGATCTTCACAACAAGCGTATTGGGCAGCCTGGGGATGTGATTCCCATTTTACATAGGAGGAGACAATCAGAGAGAGATTAAGTAATTCACCCAATGTTCCAGCATGAAAGCAGAGAGACGAGTCCAATTTTGGGCTGTGAATTTCTAGCACATCATTTAGCTCATGGCCTTGCCTTGCTTAAAAACCCCAAAATAAATGTGACCGGCCTGAACATTTGAAAAGATATCACAATTAGTTACATTACAGATGTCTTGATGGACGTGAAGGCTATTTCTTGCCTGCCCCCACCCCCCAGTGGACATGTTCTCTGCAATTTCTCTTCTCAAGGACAGTGTTGATTTAATTGGAAGGAATCATGTTCCCGTTTTCTATTTTGGCTACCGCAGTCCCCCCAGCCATATGCACAGTGGCCATCTGGAAAAATCCGTTCCTAACTTCAGGGAGTATTACATCAGTTTGCCCGAAAACTGTTTACCCACTGGCTCTGCTCTTCATTTTTCAGAAGCGGTGTAACTTCGACTTGGGTTTACTTGAGATTCTGCCTAATAACCACAACAAACAGTGGAACAGAAACCTCCGTGGAGAATCTGAGCACACATATAGACAATAGTATCCCAGCGCTGCTCTGTAATTTGTTCTTTTTTGTCAGTTTTTGGAGTTTTTATAAAGAGTTAATTCAGCTTTTATTCAATGTATTCATGACTACAAAGCTTGTTTTATTTTTTCCCTTCCTTATTATTTTTTAGACTAAGAGATACTCAAAGGTATAATCAGGCCCTTCCACAGTATTTAATTAGCCATAATTAAAAGACAGCTCCACAAAGCACAGTGTTTTCAAAGTCTTTTCTCCTGTTACATTGCTAATGAATTAAGAAATTAATTGGCATTGTGAGTTATGCTAGGAAATGCCAATGAGAAAATTTTAAGTGTCTCATAAACTTATCCATTTTTGTAGATTGTGTTTTGTCTGTCACTGTACTAAATTCAATGTCATTCCCAATTCCTAAAAAAAAAAAAAAGTTATAAAGCAAAACATAAGAATTTAAGAATTGGGTGAGGGAGAACAGAGAAAGCAATATGTTCTTATAGATTCAGATTCTAGTAAGATTGCTTAAGTGATAAAATCTCCAACATATGACATTAGATTTGGGAGATTTTTTTAAAATCTTACTTCCTAACTATCTAATTCTATTGCTTAATAATATGTATGGAAATATTATACATGTGATTAATTGTAACAATAATAACAAGGTCTCATAAAATGACACTTTAACACAGAATTAGGCAAATAGTAGCTCGTGAAAATCTTCAGTCTTTCAGAGGCTATTTCCCATAGACACATGTAAACATTATCCTTGCACTTTAAAAATATAAAATGATTTATACTTGGGCAAGAAATAAAAATCAAGTATAACCAATTTCTATTATTTAGAAATAACCTAAATGCCACAACAATAAATTTAAAATATATTGACTATCCATTTGGTTAAATATTATGCTAATAAAATAATTTCAAAGAATATATAATGACAAAATCTTATGAAACAATGTTTTATGGAAACAAAATATAAAATGGTATTATCCAAATGTTTTAATAATGCATATCTAAGTGTTTAAAGAGAATAGAAATAGATTAAAATATTAAGTTATAACCGAGTAGTTGAAATTACTAGAAATTTTCTCCTCTAATTTTTATAAAATACAAGGAAAATGTGCTATTTAATGATTACAATATATAAAATTACTTTATAAAAAAGGTCAAGATCAATACATTTCTTTGAAAGAACAAGTACTCAAGCAGAAGTATATTTTTAAATTTAGACTTCCACCATGATTAAATACAACTGAAAACTTTATAAATTTAATATGTGTGTCTGAAGGCTTTAATGAGTCTATAGTCAAATCATAGATATATTTAACATTGTTAAGGAATTCTCTAATAAATCGAAAAAGATAAATGCCATTAGCTATCCAACATAATCAAATAGAATTTAATTTCAATTTGAACTTTATTTTGAGTCCTTAATTCTGTGCTAAACAATTTGGAAATCCACTATTAAATCAGAGCAATGATCATAGAAATAAAGGTTAATTATGATTAGTAATCATTTTCATACAGGTTACTATATTTGACCTTCATGTATGTAAACAGAAATAATCCTTTCTGATTAGAGATACAGAAACATTTATTACAGTAAAATTAATAGAGTTGTCCATGTCTCTTGGCAAGTGAGAGATGGAACCAGGTGTTTGACATTGTGCCTCTGGTTTCTAATCCTGGACCAAAGTTCAGTTTATGCCAATGTTCCATGCTGGCATCCTAAAATAATCACTCTCTCTCTCTTATCCATTGATATAAGCCTGCCAAATATATTTGCTCTTACAGTTAACTATAACAGCATCCATAACTGGTGAGTTTGATAACAGCACACATTTGTAGTGAATGGTCTTGGAGATATAAAGTCATAAGCCTGAAATGGGCTCGAATTTCCACTAGATGGCATGTAGCCTGCTTCTCTCATCTCATGAATGAATTGCAGAGAATATACAGGTATTTATCACATTTTTTAACATAATTAAACAAAATCATAACAGATATTATATTCACATTTGTTTAAAATGCTAATTAATGTAAGGGCCTCAATTATTACTACCTTTTTGAACGAGATAGTTACTTATATCTAATTCCAAAACTGTAGGAATGACCTCTGAATTCTCCAATTTAGAAGATATAAATATTAGTGTCTCTCCTCCTTCCTTCCACCCCACTTTTTCCCTTCCATTTTCCATAACTGCCATCTGTACTTTTACATGTTTAAAGTTGGTAATATTTACAGTCTGTCAAACTTAGTTTATAGAATGAGTCTAAATGATAGAACTATAAATAGAAGAATATGATAACTGTCAACATAATTTTTTTCACTAAACAAGTAGTTTGTAATAATCACAATTCCCTTCCTATATCACTAATGTATGTTTGTTTTAACGTGAGGTTTCCTATTTCCGTTTTATCATAAAATTCTTTTGACTTTTCTTCTAATACTTCCATAAGATTTATTTTTAAAATTGTAATCATTTTTAACCTCCAAGAGATCTTTCAAGTTGTCTCATTTCACATTTTACAAAATATACTCTTCTTTTACTGAGAAATGTCTTTCTTTTTCTCAACTCTATTTGAGAATTTAATATGAATTTATTTTGGAAGTTCTAACCCATTCCTTGAAAGAGAATTATTTTCTCAATGATTTCTCTGATTTTCCTTTCTTTCTTCTTTCCTTCCTTTCTTTCTTCCCTTCTCCTTTTCTGATCTTACTCTTATGTTTTTTGTGTATAGCATCTCACAGGATCCCTGCTTCCTCTCTGAATCACTTTGTGGCAAGTTTTTTGTTGTGTTTTTTTTTTAATTTCTTTTTATTTTATTCATTTTAGAGAGGAGACACAGAGTGAGAGTGAGAGAGAGAGAGAGAGAGAGAGAAAGGGGGGAGGAGCTGGAAGTATCAACTCCCAGATGTGCCTTAACCAGACCAGTGCAGGGTTTTGAACTGGCGACCTCAGTGTTCCTAGGTCGATGCTTTAGCTACTGCGCCACCACAGGTCAGGCTGTGGCAAGTTTTCACAGTATCTCAGAGTGTCTCGGTGAGAGTGAGCCCCAGATGTGTGCAGGCTTCCTTTCACCTCCTTCCCTTCCTGGTCTCACTTTCTTACTTTCCCACCAGAGTTCCTGGAGATTACCTCCCAAATGAACTGCTTGCCTCAAAATGAAGGCAGTGAATTTTCTAAAGTGTACTGGATCTTTGCCCATCCACACTAAATGTGAAGCAGCAACTCAATCAATGGTGATAAGTCATTCATTTCGTCGGAAGATTCCTACTTACCCAAATGTGGATATTTCGTTCTTCATCACTAATAATGCTATTACTATCTATCAGCCTCTAGTTCCTAAAACACTGCCCATTTACCCCCAAGACATTTGGAGGTATTTTTTTTCTATTTCTTTGAAGAAAATTTTTACTACATAGAAAAAAATTGTTTGCTGTCGACATTGAAGTTGCCTGGGAAGTAAATGCCTTCACTCCTGGATGTCACAGATATGGATGGGGAGGAGTGGAAAAGGGATTACAATTGATTTGAAGACAACCTTGCTGAGATCCTCTCCCTCACTATCTCTTCTACTTTACCTAGTCTACCAGAGAGCTGAATGGCATTGGGGTCTGAGGTACAGTGTCTTCCTGCTTGGCTATAACCCCTTACTGCATAATTTCAACAGCATCTTTCTTCACTACAACGTATAGCTCATTTTTTCCAAGTAGTTCTTAAACTCTTCTACTGATATGGTGCCCTTCTGATTCTCTTCATGATTGCAGATTTATACAGTTTTAAGTCAATCACTTTATGATCAATGCAAGGATGGCCTCTTGAAAGAAAGGAAACAAAATGCATGTGATCAGAGTGCCCATTAAAAGAGAAGCTAGCTGTTACCTTTTTGAAATAAAATTGTCTGGAAATGGACCTTATACTTTATGCAACTATGAACTATTAAAATAAGACCCATTTGTAACCAGAGATTTATAAAATATGTGCAATTTTGGTGCAGAATGTATTTGGCTCAATTTTAATGGGCCTCACTTTTTATTTCAATCCCTATTATATCCCAAACTTCATTATAATTTTATTTTGTCTCTTTTCAAAATCAGAAAGCCATGGGATACTTATTCTGAAAACTTTCAAATCCTAATAACTCATTAATGGGAACCAGATGCAAGCTGACTTGACTATCAGCAGTTGTGATGATCAATTATGTTTGTACTTCTGGGTTATCTGTGACTCTGCTGAAATGTTTAGAAATGATAATATATTCCCCTTACACTTTAGGTGTTACAAATTAAGTATTGAATTCATTCACATGTTATCTACTTCCTCTTTTAGGAGCTGTTTTCTGTTTGTTCTAGAAAGTCTCCCAAGAAAACTACATTATTTCTAGTTTCACCTGCACGTCCTGTCCTTCCATTTTCTCCTCTATTTAAAAAGAGACCCTATGTAGTAAATTAACTTACTCCTAGTTTTTCTTCCCACAGTTCTGGGAGGATTGCGTAATGTAAAATAAAACAGCAAAAGAAATTTATTCTTACTTGGGATTTTTACTGACCCTTATAAACACATTCTAATGGTTCCTCTAGTCAGCTAGAATCACATCTTCCATATTTAACAGTAGGCCCCCAGAGTGTATTTCCTGGCATGTCCTCATTCCCTAGCAGATAATTACTGAATAAATGAATGAACTCTAGAATAGCTCTACATCTTGACCCATGTAGTAGGCAGAATAATGACTACTCTAAAGATGTCCACATCCTAATCTCCAGAATCTCTCTCTGAATGTTAGTTTACAAGGCAAATGGTACTTTACAAATGTAATTAAGGTCATCAATCTTAAAATGGGGTGAATACCTTGGGTTATGTAGGTGGACCCAATCCAAGCATATCAGTCCCTAAAAGGAGAGAACCTATTCCAGCTATGGTCATAGAGATAAAGTCTTCATTGCTTTGAAATGGAGGAAGGGGCCTTGAGCAAAAGAATTCAGGTCTAGAAGGGAGAAAAGGCAAATGAATTCTCCTCTAGAGCTTCTAAAAAGAAACACAGCCCTGCTGACACTTCTACTTTAGCCTAGTGTAACTGACTTCTAATTTACAAAACTGCTGTGATGAGTTGTTATAAGACACTGCATCAGTGGTAAGTTGTTACACAGCAATGCAAAATAATATTCCTTCCGCCTCTATGCCTAAAATACCCTCACTTATATTTCTGCTTGTTAAGACTCCAATCCATCTGAAGTGCTCCAGCACCCATCTGAAGTTCACTTTCATGGGAATCCTTTCATGCCTTCCCCCTACCCGAATGAATTGATCTTTCCTTTGGGTAAATGGTCACTGCCTATTTTGATAGGTTTGTGGGTTTGTGTCTCTGTGTGTCTCTTCCCCTCCTTTTGCATTGTAAGTCCCTCTAGAGCAAGAAGCCAACAAGCTTTACTAACCCTCTCTCACCATTGAGACCAAAAGGACCATTTGTTTCACTCTATATTATTTGATTACAGTCTTGATCTCATTTGATTATTGTTGTAGTTAATATCTATGAGAGGAATAGCAATATGCTTGTTTTCCTTTTACAACAAATTTGCTGGGAAGCAACTGGACTACGATCTGCTCAAGCAAAAAGGACAGCAGGTCTTTTGTTTACTTACCTACCTTCATGGTACTGCTGCTATTGTGATGTAGTAAGAATCCTCTGCATTTGAAAATTAATCACTATTACTTTCTAAATATTCTTTTGTCAACGTGACAGGCATCTTCGGATAAATAGTACAGTTCGTGCTACAAACCGAGGACCGGTGCTATCAGGTCAAAATAAAAAATTCAGGAGATGTATTAAATCCAACATCAAAGAATTGCAAATCTAAGGGCTGTCAAAAAGAGTAGTTTCTTCATACAACAGTGATAAACCACAAGAAAAATGTATAATATGAATGTAACTGGAAACCGAATCGTTTATGACTTTATGTATTAAGGTTGGCATGATGAATTATAGATAGAAGTAAAATGATCACATAAACTACAGTGTCTAAGTGAAATATAAGCTACAAAGTTCCTCCTGAGACATCAGTGGTTTTCAAGACTGACTCTTTACAGAATCCATTGAAACTGGTGGCTTTTCAAGGTTGTATGCTCATAGAATCCACTGTAGTGCTAATCCAGCTATAATGAGCAGACAAAGGCAGCAAAATTCTATTGTAAAAGAAAGCCTGCATCTTGGGCATTAAGATCAGTTTGTTAAAAAAAAAAAAAAAATTATTGCACAGGTACAATTAAGGGAAACTTTAGAACTATCCTAGTACTGGTAGTAACATTTTAGAAATGAATGTTATTTCGTTCAAACTAATGATTTCTTTAAGGTCAAAAAGAACCAGCAGTGATGCCCCAATTATTATATAAACTAGACCTTTAACCCGACCTTTACGCTTTACTTCCTTCATCTTAAAATTCAGTTAGCCTTCCCAATCACGAACATCCAACAGTATGCAAGCCAGGCTGATGTGTTCAAGAACTAATCATTTAAATGATGGCTAAGATAACAAAATAGCAGTCCTGAGTAATGTTTCTGAAAATTACAAAATATAACTCATTTTTCCCTTAGGCCAATAGCAAAGGGAAGAAGGTCCTTATCATCTGATATGTCATCTGCAGTGTAAGAATTACATATGAACACTCATAATTTGGCAGAAAAGATTCTCACTTGTGATGCTCTTCAGAAGTATGATAGTAGTGGAATTGAATTCAATATGTTATCAGGACAGATCTGTTATTCATTCATTCATTTATTATTCATTCAAACATTCAACACATAATCTTGGAGAGTTACTCGGTGCCAAACAAAAGTTGCTAATGATGCTCCTCTTGAGCCATGCATCTCATTTTCATGGAATAAAGGACCAAGTTTGGGAAAACATTTACAATTAAAGAACAGAAGCCTCTATCTAATGTAATAGTATCATCTTCAACACCCCTAGAGCAAGAAGTCATCCAGTCTTCCAGAAATCTCTAAAGACAAATTCTCAGATAGATGTATGAAATCTGCCCCTAAAATGATGACTGGCAGCCACAGTGCTGTCTGCCTGTCACATGGCATACTCAGTTCAGTCAGCAACTTGAAGGGCTGCCACTCTGCCAGAAGTGGGCTGCAGGATGACAGCAGAATATTGGCCAAGCAAATATCTTTGGCTCTGGGTTTTACTTATCAGCAGGAACTGATAGATGGTTCAGCCCATATATACACATTAGTGCTAATGGCTTCTTTACAGTTCTAAATGTAAGACCATGTTAATTTGGATAAACAGTTGTTAAGGTTCATATCAAAGGTTTATATTTTTCTGTAGTCATTTACTTAACATTTTAGTATTTCCCTTTCCAGCCTTCCATTTTAAGTTGTTTAAAGATAATCTCTGTTTTAATACCAAATAGAGTCAGAAAACATCTGTACTGTGTCAAGTACAGACAAGAGGAAGAGAGAAGCTTCCATTTCTGACTTTTAGGTACTTTTTCTCATATTTCTTGGCACCATTTAATGTAACACAGTGTAGTATAATATTAAACTATCAGAGCAAAATTCTGTATTTCTAAGTCTTCCTTTCTGTTCATTTCTATCTGTGTCCAGATAGATAGATGAAATACTCATAGATGGATCCATCAATCTACAAGTATAATGGAATGGTATTATTTTTACAACTAACACCCCCCCACACACACACATACATACACTTCACAATATGCAGTAGGTGTGGGGCTATATTTTCTCAAACAGATAGTGTTGTTAGAGGAAATCTTGATACATCTTTGTAATCCCACATTCTGGAGCAATAGGTCATTAAGTGCCAATAGCACTTTACCTGGAAACCTTTCATTGGTCAATAGCACATGAATCATGAATTCTATCTAGTTCTGGGAAAAGAAGGACTAGATCCTGTTGATACATACTCATGTCTGAAAACTAACAGTCACTTTTTTGGTGGAGACATGCTATTCCAAAATTGGCATAATCACAGTTTCCACCTCGTTTATGAGCAGCATAAAAAATTGCATAAAATATCATGCACAGCTGTAGTCATAAGAAAGATTCAATTTGGGCTTTGTGTAGACTTGACTTGCTGCCAGGGCCATTATATACATCATCGAGGGCTGTATTTAAAAGGATAAAATGCCATTTTAATTCTTATGGCAAATTTACTTTTTTGAAGAGTGATGAAAATGTTAAAATAGATCACAGAGAGTATTCCGTTCCTCCGTGCCCCCACCCAGTCTACCTTTTGTTAATAGGGGTTAAAGGCTTAGCGAAAGTCATACAAGTAAAGGTTAAGAAGGCAGCCCTGCCTATCTTCAGAGCGAGAAGTCATCTGGTGTGATTGCATACTCCTTTTCATTATTTAGACAGCCTCCTAGAGAATACGTATTAGATGTGAACAACCTCAAACATCCCCGCTGGTTTCTTTGAGAAATCTCAAAGGCCAGAGTGATAGAGAACAGCATGGGAAAGCTGCTGAGCAAAGACCACATTTTCATCTGAAACTCAAAAGCACAATGTAGTGCATGGAATTTACAAGGAGATTTTCTCCTCCCCTGCAGAGGAGAGGGCTGACAGGCAGCCTGTGTGCCACTACGTCCCCTCTCCGCATCTGTGAGCTCTCCAGAGCCTTAAAGGGCCAGCAGCTTCATTTCCCAGTCGGGGGTCCAAAGAAAATAAATAAGTTACATGGCTAGTCAAAGACTGAATCAGAACCAGATCAATATTCTCTGGAATTTGAATTTAATCCTCTTTCTACCTTTTGGGACTGCTTCACTTTATGCTGCTTCAGAAAGTGTGTGGCATTTCAAGGAATGTGTGGCGATGTCTAATTAGAGATATAAAAAAAACACATTTAAAAAATTTTTTATCTAATGGTGTGCTAAAGCTGTTTGCACACTTCTTTTGCATTGAATACATTTGTATTGAGCCCCTACTGTGTACACCAGACACTGATCTGGGCATTGGAGATACAGCAAAATACAAAACAGACAAAAATCCCTGCCCCATAGAGTTCCCAGAGCTTACATTTTAGTGAAATCACAAAACCCATAGAGAAAATGACCAAGTTATGAACCAAAAAAACTCCTCTGAGCTGTAACAAAAGGGATTCCCTACTGTTTATGTCAGAAAGAAGCAACAAAGTCTGTCTTTTTTTTCCTTTTTATTGAATTTATTGGGTGGCACTGCTTAACAAAATTATACACGTTCCAGGTGCATAATTCTATAACACACCTTTGTACACTGTATGACGTGTTCACCACCCAAAACCGAGTCTCTGTGCATTACCGTTTCTCCCCCCCCCCATAGCCTCCATCATCTGCCCCCACTCAGCCCTCCCCGCCAGCAATCACCACACTGCTGTCCATGTCTATGGGTTTTGTTTTTGGTTTTGCTCAATCTCTCCACCCCCAGGACCTCCCTTGACAGCCTGCTCTCTATCTGTGAGTTCATCTCTACTTTACTTGCAAATTCCTTTTGTCACTAGGTTCCATGGATGAGTGAAGCCATACAGCACTTGTCTTTCTTTTCTCTCACTGCCTTATTTCACTTAGCATAATGCTCTCAAGAATCAAATGTTCTCATCTCTTCCTAACCCACATTTGGTGACTTCACATCAATAGCTTGAAGCTAGTTACTGGTGGGAGTATTTACACCATCACATGGACAAATAATACAAATCAGGGTTCTCCATTCCCCTAGGGCTGCCTGTTAAAACATTTAGCAGCCTGTCACTCTTGTCATTGCACCACCCCAGGGTGGAACTCATCAGAGATTAGGTGCACTGCTGCTCTTACCCACCCACACTCACCCCCCACCTCACCATCTGCAGTTATCCACTCTGGGTCATTTACACGCAGCTTGTGAAGAGTTACTCTGGGGCCCTTGAGAGAATCACCTGTTTCTGAGGGTTAGGACTCCATCGGGACACCTAAAGTCAAGAGATGCCAGAACAGGAAGTTTTCTCACTGACTTACAGAAAGCTAATATGCTCAAGAGTTTTATCAGAGCTTCGGGTTCCAAAGATTTATTTCTTTTAATCTAAAGAGGACATCGATTTCTTTAGTTTATGTAGATTATGCATAACTTATTGTTAAGTAGAATTTTGCTACAGGAGAAACAGTGTCTTGAAATTAAGAAAAGAAGCTGAGGAAGAAACTATGAAATAATTTCTTAATATAAAATTATAAGAAATGATGACGAATAGAAAGCCAACTCAGCTGCAACCAAAAGAATATTTTTTTAACAAGAGACAAGAGACTATAGTTGCTCAGAGTTCTATCAGCAGGTAGACCTATGTTCAATCCCAGCTCTGACAAGCGTGAGCTCTGCGACCTTGAACAAGTTAGTCACCTCTGTAAGTCTCACTTGCCTGATATATAAAATAGAAATAAAAAGAATATCTGCTTCTTAGGGTTGTTGCAAGGATTATATGAGACAAAGGGCACTAAACCCTATGCCCTTTGCTTACCCAAGAATTTGACTCTAGCAATTTTCTCTCCTGCATCTTCAACATTTTGTTCTCTACTCAGGGTTATATTTCCACTCCACTGACCACTGTTGACCTTGTCAAGGTCACTAATCACCTCCCTATTACTAAATCCATTGGCCAAGGCTTTGATTTTATCTTACTTGAATTAGCATATGACACAGCTAATCAACCCCTTCTTCCTAATACACATTCCTCACTGGCTTTCAGTCCCCCAGACTCTCAGGACTTCCCGCCTGCCTATGTGCACTACCAATTCCAGTGGTCCAAGGGCTGTCAAGGAGAGCTGTACGTGTAATGACAGACTGTAACAGGGACATTGAAATCTAGTGAAAGAGATGGAGATGCTGCAGGTGAGGTATGAAAAATTAGTCGGAAATGTTTATACCAGTTTTTTCAATTTTGAATGCACATTTGAATCGCTTGGAGGGGCTTTCGAAAATTAGGATGTTCTGGCCACACCAAGTAAATCAGAATCTCAGGGGGTGAGACCCAGGCTTTGGTATTATTTAAAGCTCCTCAGGTTATTACAATGTATCGCCAATTTGGAAAAACTGTTTTAGATAAAGAGAAAGATGAAGAAGACAGCAGATTCCAAAGGGAAGAAGCAGGTAAATAAATCGCAAAGGCTGAGAAAGGCGAATAAGGCTAAAGCAAAGAAAGAAAGGAGAAGATAACATTTGCATACCAATGACTATAATACAGGATGATATAGTTTAAAAGATGCCATTAAATGTGTACCAATCATGTACTGCTTAAGAAATGCAGAGTGGGAAGAGATGACTTGAGTTTGTGATAAAGTATGTAAAGGTGAAAATTAAGAGATATAGCACGAGGTATCAATTGATTGGAGTCAGAGTGACTGGATTTGAATTTCTATCTCATCACTTTTTCTGATGTTGTACAAGGTCCCTCAGTTTCCTCATCTGTAGCATGTATGTAACAAACACATCTTATAGTTCCTATACTGCTCTTAGAACAGCATTGGGCACATAGTAGACACACATTAAATGTTTATGTTGCTGCTGCTGATGCAGGCCTTTGCAAAAGTTGAGGAAATTAAGTTGGAACTTGTAGCTAGAACGTTGGCCCATGTTTGTTTTGGGCTTTTAATTTTAATAGAACCACAATGGATGCTAAACTGTATTTTCTCTTTCCAGCCTTAGCTTGCACAGGGAACACTGTTAATCATGAAACCTTATCTCTGATTGGTGTGTCCATTCTTGTTATGGCAGTTTCCTCTTCCACTGCCCTTCAAGACCAGGATTTTTCTACTTGCCAAGTACCTCCTAGTAGAACATGATCTGATAGCAGGGATTACTTTTCTCCATCAAACTATTCCTTAAAGTTTTATCTGCAGCTGTGGGAGGAACAACTTTATACTCAAGGGAATGTTAGCAATCAGCAAATTAAGATAATACAGATGAAATCACTTTTAATTTAAATCGCAATACAAATATTAACCTTCACATTGGATAACTTACTTCTACTGAGCCCCTGAGTTACTCAGGGGAGTATCTGCCTTGTTTCCTACACACTAAGCAAAGGCAATATTAGACCTTAAGAGAAGGCCAATATTTCTCACTAGCAGCACATTAATCGAGGCTTCTAGTAAAAAAAAAAAAAAAGACTGCAATGAGCTAAAAGGAGGATTGTGGCAAAAAAAGAAAAAAAAAGAAAAAAAAAGGCAGGTCTCCAAATTGCTGGTGATAATTCTATTCTTTAGAAAAGCCTTAACATAAAGATCATGCTGATTTATTCAGAATCATTGTGATTAGGGAGCAAAAAGAAAAGAGAAAACACAGGATACATGAGTCCCTGGAATCACAAGCCTGGCCACTGTCAACTCCTGTCCTTCTATTTAGGATTCCTACCCTTCACCAATGTATAGCTGGTCCCAAAAATATTTATGAAGCACCCAGTATACATCAAATACCTTTTGTTGTATTGGAGCTATAAAGATGAGCAAGACATCGTTTTTACCTCTGAGAAGTATGCAAGAGAGTAGGATATGCTGACCAGTTAAGTAAATAGATGAGTCTTAACATAATACACAAATATAGAAGCAGGCATGTGGTGCTGTGAGTGCACTCTTTCAACCCATATTGGAAACCCTTATACCACTCATGGGTCTTGACAGATAATAGCCTAGCCAGGAAAAGAAATCTACAAAGAATGTTCAAGATAAGAGAAGAAAGAAAGCAAAACACTGAAGTGGCCACAACAGCATACTGGTTAAATCCTCTCTCAAGCAGTAGGGCATCCTCAGAAAAGTTTAGTCGCCAATTAGAAAATGCTTTCTCTTCTTTTTTAGAGAGTCTACATCATTTCTTTCCACCACCTGAAGGAATAGTTTCATTTTCTTTCTCCTGGTCCTGAAGGTGTATGTCCAGGTGTGTACATACATGTACCCAAATATATCCCCCCCCAGCTTTGCTTGCAAACCCAAGGGTGCCTTTGCTCCACAAAGGACAGGGGCTAGAAGTGCAAAGGTATTTATGTGCAAAAATCAAAAATATACATTGCATTACCTACATTATTAAAAACACCATAAAGGTTAAGGACATCATAGTATACCCACAAAACACTCTAACACTCAAACTATTAAAAATACCTAGTTCTGAAATGTTAAGTCTGTGTAATGGCATGAGAAAATTTTCAAGATTTGTTTGCATGTGTTCCATATGTATGTGTGCATATGTAAATATGTATGCACACAGAGATGTTGGGTGTATGAATTCGTATTTGTCAAATTTTCTACTTTGATCATTGGCCTATGTAAACATGAAAGGCATATAGTAATGTGTATGTATGCATGGATGTATGTATATATATATATATATATATATATATATATATATATACAGGTATGCATAGTATGCATGTGTGTGCATATACCTACATACATAGTCACCTTTTATGTTTACATGCACCCACTCACAAAGTAAAAACTTTGAGAAATACAAATAAATTAATTAATAAACAAGTAAATGCTTGAATGAATACCATATATAATCCAACAGCCAAAGATAATCATTACTAACATTTAGATATATTTTTCCAGGCCATTCTCTATACATACCTGTTTTTTAAAATATTAAATTGCAGTCTTGGGGTTTTGCATCATGCATAATGTTCATATCATGTAACATCATATCAAGAACCCTTTTTTATATTAATTAGTCTTTGTAAATTTTATTTTAACATCTGTATACCATTCCATTTTTTGAATGTAGTATAATTTTTATTCTATTGTTGTTATAAATGACTCCTCGGTGAACAATCTTGACCATAAGTCATTGTTCATATTGTTCACTTATTTCCTGAGACTAGCTATATAGAAGTAAAATTACCAGGTCAACACATAGATGATTTTTAATGCTCTTGAAATATATTGCCTAAATTGCTTTCAAGAAAGGTTATTCTGGTGGATCCTCTCACCAGTGATGTATGGAAGCACTCAAACTCTGAATCTTCAGGCTTGTCTCTGATCTCCATTGCCAATTTGCTACATGAAAAAGTTTCTGGTTTTGATGCTATATTATGTTAAATAAAACAAAGTATAAAAAACTGTACATGCAATATGATCACAGCAATGGAGACGTAAGCTTAGCAAAACATGAATGAAAGGAAATACAGTACAGGAAAATGTTAGAATGTTTAGCAATTGATGGTAGAATAATAGATGATGGCTATTTTTATATAACAACGTTAATTAAAATATATGTACTATTTATTCAAAAGCTGCCATGATTTGGGAAAAACACTAGATAATTTGCATGCAGTATCTCATTTAATCCTCAAAACCCTACATTATATTATGCCATTTACCTAAGAGCATGATGGTGCCAAGAAAAGGAATAGAGCCCAGGCCAGAATTTAAACCCAATCTTAATTAATTTCATACTTTTTATGTTTTCTTCTTCTTTCTTTTACTTTCTCATATATACTTTTCCGTCTGTGAATTTATTAGACAATTTTCATGGTAGTATTTAAACATGTGCGCAATATTTTAAATATATATTACCTATGCCCTACCAAAAAAAGCTAACGCATTTGCAAAGAAGTTATTCTAACTTGTCTTTTTTTTTATTTTAACGGGGTGACATTAATCAATCAAGGTACATAGGTTCAGAGAAAACATCTCTAGGTTATTCTGACATTTGATTATGTTGCATACCCGTCACCCAAAGTCATATAGTCCTCTGGCACCTTCTATCTGGTTTTCTTTGTGCCCCTCCCCTCTCCCTACTCCCTCCCTCTCTTTCCTCTCCCTCCTTAACTTGTCTTTTAAAGACACATTTGAGTGAATTCCTAGAAACATACTATTTATTTTTCAATGATTATTATGAGTTTTGAAAAACATTTGCACATGGATGAATACAATAACTATTTTACAGACTAAGAAGCTACTTTTCCAACTGTTTCTGTTTTAGGCTTTATTAAATTTTGATATGTTAAATACTTATATTGAAAACACAATACACAGAACAATAAGGAAGAAATAAGGACTATTTGTACAAGTAAAAAGTCCCAAAGCTAACTTTTTTAATAATCAGAGAACACATTAGCCATTGGTATATGCAATATGATTCAAACACATCATTAGACATTGTATCAATAAAGAAATAAGCATCAACAAACCAGACTTTGTTAGTAAACTTGCAGATAAAATGAAGGAGGTCATCATATTCTGTTGCCTTTGATCAGAAGAGAAAGAATTTTCATGATGATTCTATCATTTGGTAGTGACTTTCACCTCTAAGTCTACAATGATGATGCTGAGGCCTATTCCCCTGGCCCCAGGCTATTGCCTCATTTTAACACCAGCAGTCCTAATTGTTTGACCTCCGTGACAGCATGAATCAATGCACAGGAGCCTTTCAGCATTTACTTTCTTGAGGAAAGTGCTACTGAATAAACCACATCTTGTTTTTCAAGAGCCAATAGAAATCTGAGAATTTGATAAAGTTTCGCACATTACCTAAGATGTTCAAAACATTTTCTCTTTCTCTGATTTGTATCTTGTGAATAACTTGGTTTTCTGGTTCTAGCCATCCAAGTTATTCTCAGTTGTTAAATCTTGAAGTTCAAGCACATAATGTCGCCTTAATACAAAGAACAATATCTTTCTTTTCTAAACCTGACCAGGTCTGGTTCTTATAATTCTCTTTCCAAGAGTTTCTATCTTCTGAAAAATTCTTAGATCTTAGCCAAGTTCTGAGAATTTTCTTCTAATAGTCTGAATGGAGCCTAGGTTTTCTCACATGCAAAAATAAAAAGATTAAGCCAAAGGACTCCCTGACCTTTTCTAGCAATAAAATGAAAATTAACATGATTCTGATTCTAACCTAATTTGTATTCTTTCCACAAATACTGGGGGTCCTCGGGTTACGACACAGTACTGTTCCTACGACAGTGATGTAACCCGAATTTTGGTGTAAGTCGAAACACACCCTAGCTAAGTCACTTGCCTACCCTAACCTGTAAAATCATAATCTAGAACATAAAAAACACCACTAAGCCACAGAAAAAGGAAAAGGACATAAATATACTTTACTATACACCGTTCTGCATATTCTTCTGCCGTGTGCAACCAAACTAGTTTGCCCAGGTCTATAAGTAAATACTAACAGCATAAGCCGAAACACTCATATCTCACTTTTCTAAAGTTTTTACGGGAATGAGTGTTGTAAACTCGAAATGTCATACGTCGAGACTGTCATAACCACCGCAGAATCCCCCGTATGAGGTAAGCACTGCTATGTACCAGGCACTGTGTTAGGGACAAGGCCTCAATGGTGAGGAAGCAGCACCAGGTCCCTGCCTAACTGACTCCCTCATGAGGGAAAGACTGGTGTTGCACCCCTGCCCACCACCCCCCTTACTGTTTTCTCAGACATGCCCTGGCCTCTTCAAGTAGAACACTCCACTTTTCACAGCCTATTTAAAAGAATCAGATCATTTGCCCTGCAAACTAAATACATCATTGACAGTTATCATATAATCTTGGCTCAAACAAAGGTTAGAGGAACACAAAAAGGTTTTATTTTCATTTCTTTGCTGACGGTTTTAGAGCCAAGGGCACGTTGGCTGACTTTATTCTTTTTAGAAATGCCAAGTACAAGACAGGTCCACATACTTATTGAGTGGTTTGCGTTCAGAAAAGCCTGAAGGCAGGGCAGGGGTGTCGGCATTCTCCCTTTTTCTTTTTTTAGTTTAAATTAATAATGAGCTCATTAGTTTCTCATAAATTCTTTTTACACTAGCTGAAAAGAGGATTTCATCCTATCTGGCCTGTTTGTCTGCAGGGAAAATCCCTGTTTGGGGGTTCTTAACCCACCTGTCACATGCCATTATTGGGAGAATTAAATGAGCTAATATGTGTTAAGAACTTTGATTAGTGTCTAGCATATAAATATCTAACATATATCAGCTATATTTTTTTACTTTCTGTAGTTACATCAATATATTTTGTTGCTTAAGTATCACTTGATTATCTTTGAATACAATATTTTATATATAGCCACAGGACGGTGATAATTATTAATATTTTCAAAAGCAGACAGTGGCTACCCATTTTCAAGATATCTGACGAGATCGGGCGCATTCAGTGTGGTATGGCCATAGACAGGATATCTTAATGTAAATTGAAACATTCAGAATTGGGGGAGAAGTCAGATATTTGGAAAATAGCCATTTCCTATCCAGAGAGGTGGGTATGTCTCTATTCCGTATTATGCAGATATACAAGAGCTACACGAACATTTGGAAACTTAAAGAGTGAAATGAAGATACCTCAATATTTCTGCCAACATCTCTCATTTACATGCAGTATTTTTTGGCATTATTTAGTTACTTTAGGGTGGAATAAAATAAATGATGCAGCTGGGGTCTCAGGCAATTAATGATAAAAGCAAAGCCCACTGTAAAAATAAGTAATCATTATTGATATATAGACAAAAAAAGCATAAGATTGGTAGGAAACTCAAACCTAGCTGAGTTCTACCTTGACCTGACTCATCATCATATAGCCAACTAGAAGGGACTGGGAAAATTCTCTGCTCCTATTACTGGTCTTCCTTTTCCCATTGCTTTCTTTCCTCACCCAAACCCACCTCCCACACAAGTGCCAGCCTGCTCCCCTGATTATAACTCTTCAGTGACTTCTAACTGTGCTCTGTATAGAATCCTTAACCCTTAAGTTTACAAGGAATTCACTCAAATGTGTCTGCTGCTGCCTCTGACTCCTCATCTCAGGTCAATCTCCCCCAACTTGGTTCTTTTTCTGGGGCTTAAATGTAGCACCTTTTTCTTGCCTCAAAGCTTTTGCACTGGCCATTGGTTCTGCCTGAGATGTGTAACCCTCAAATCATATTTGTCCTGATTCCATCTTACCATCCCAGCTGCTAAAAAATGGCAATTGACATCTCTTTTGACAGCATTCCCTGATTAGTCTATCTAAGGTAGCCCTCCTACCCATCCTCTCATTCCTTAAGTCTATCCTATTGCCAGTTTATTTTTCTTGAAGTATCAATATGTATTTGACATTACCAACACATTAATATTGGTACCATCATTGTTCTTATTAGTTATTTCCATGGCACAAATGAATTTTTCCATATCTGTTCTACTTTAGGGACAAGTCACCCTGATTTAGTAGTTATTATTGACCTATAAGTCCCAGCCACTATGATAAACATTAGCTCATTTTTATAATTCACAATGAATTGTAATATATATGACTCGACATTAATTTTGAAGCAATCCCTTGGGTAACACATAGAGTAATCTGAAGCTCATAGTTCATTAACAAAATGTTTTACAGTTTTAAAGAATGAGACTGTTGGCTCTGTTAGTGAATTCCATAACAACTCTAAAAGTATCAAGAAGTCATACAATTTCATTATTAGAAGAAAACACAAAAGGTTTAGAACAAGTCATTCATCTAATATTTGAATTCCTTCCATGATGTTCCAACTAAATGGTTATTCTTTATTAACAAGGAATTCACAGCCTCTTGAGGTAACCATTTTCTTTTTTAAGATTTCTGACTTTTAGAAATCCTTTTAAATAATATGGCAGACCTCACCATAACTTCTATCTCTTGGTCTTATTTCAATATCATAAATCCCAGTGAAAAAATCTAATCTCTCTTCTACACAACAGTCTTTTGGGTTCCTGATGACAATTGTACTTTCCCCTTATCATTCCTCTTCTCTGGAGGGATAGCTTTAGTTCTTTTAACTATTCTCAATATGCCATTGTTTCCAATTTTCATCACAAAACAATATTCCTAATCTATTCCACTTTCTCTATAGATCTCTTAGCAGGTGGAACCCAGAAATGAACCATTTCTCTCTTAGCAGGTGAAACCCAGAAACGAACTAGATCACTGCAAAATAAAAGAATCTGTCAAAACTTATGTTTGTGATGTCAAAAATCAGAAACAATAACAACAAAGCACATAGAACCATCGAGAGTTTAAATGCACAGAGAGAAGGGAAAGAAACAAAAAACAAAAGAACCTAAAGAACACAAGCCTTTTTTTCACTCCCAAAACTCTCACCCTCTTTGAATCATTTCCAATCTCTCTCTTTTTTAAAATTTTTTAAAAAATTTTATTTATTCATTTTAGAGAAGGGGGGCTAAAAAAGGGAGTGAGCCTGACCAGGCGGTGGCACAGTGGATAGAGCGTCAAACTGGGATGTGGAAGATCCAGGTTCGAGACCCCGAGCTCGCCAGCTTGAGCGCAGGCCCATCTGGCTTGAGCAAAAGCTCGTCAGCTTGGACCCAAGGTCGCTGGCTCCAGCAAGGGGTGGCTCGGTCTGCTGAAGGCCTGCGGTCAAGGCACATGTGAGAAAACAATCAGTGAACAACTAAGGTGGTCAACGAAAAACTGATGATTGATATCTCTCTCCATTCCTGTCTGTCCCTATCCATCCCTCTCTCTCTGACTCTCTCTCTGCCCCTGTAAAAAAAAAAGGGGGGGGGAGGAGAGAAATGGTGGGGAGGAACAGGAAGCATCAACTTCCATATGTGCCTTGACCAGGAAAGCCCGAGGTTTTGAACGGGTAACCTCAACATTCCAGGTCGATGCTTTATCCATTGTGCCTCCACGGGCTAGTAGTCTTCAGTCTCTTTATTTATTTTTGTTTTGTTTTGTTTCTTGTTTTTTATTACACAACTGAGTTTAGATTCACTTGATAGAATCTCTCTCCCTAAATTTATAGAGATAAAAATATCCTCCTTGGTTAGAACTACAAGAAATTGCCAATATGTGATTATTTTAACCTATAAAATTATCAATATTTAAATCAAAATCACAAGACATCACCTCATACCTGTTAGAATATCTATTATAAAAAAAAATATCAGAGAAAAACAAAACAAAACAAGAGATTAGTGTTGGTGAAGATGTAGAAAAAGGGAACCTTTGTATACTGTTGATGGGCATGTAAATCATTGCAGCCATTGTGGAAAACAACATGGAGGTTCCTCAAAAAACTAAAAATAAACTACCATATGATCTGGTAATGCCACTTCTATGTATATATCCAAAATATGAAAAGTGAATCTCTAAGAGATACCTGCACTCTCATGTGTATTATAGCATTATTCAAAATAGCCAAGATATATGATAGAAACAATGTTAGCATCTGTCAACAAATGAATGAAAAGAGATTGTAGATAGATGATAGATAGATAGATGATAGATAGATAATGATAGATAGATGATAGTTAAATAGATAGATTAGATAGATACCATTTAGCTATGAGAAGGAAATCCTGCCATTTGTCACAACATAAGGTTGGGATATGTTGTTCAAAGGATGCAAACTTTTAGTTATGAAATAAATAGGTTTTGGGGATCTAACATACAACATGGTGATACAGTCAACAATATTATAATATATTCCTGAAAGTTGCTAGGAGTATAGATCTTAAATATTCTCAACACAGAAAAGCAATATTAATTATATGAGGTGATGGAAGTGCTAATAATTTCTCGATACATAAGACTGCCAAATCAACATGTTGTGCACCTTAAATTTATATAATGTTATATGTTAGCTATCTCAATAAAATTGGAAATAATAGCAAGTTCTTAGGGCTTGACCTAATATATCAGGTATATATAAACAAAACATACAATCAACATGGTTCAAGTGAAGAATTTAGGTAATATAGAGCCAATAAGTTGCCTAAAATTACAAGCTAGATACAGTATTGAATAAGAAAACAAGGGTCAGATCAGAAGACAGACTTGTGACCTAAGGCTCTTGTCACATTTCATGTGACCTCCGCCCAAGGGCAGCCTTTCAGATTCCTAGAGAGAAAGAAAATGTGTTATATCAGGAAGCAGATTCTGTCATCTTTTCTGTGTTAAAAAAAAATGTAGAAGTGGAATCCAGAGAAGTTTATTAACTTGGCCAAAATCGCAAATCAGGAAGCTGACAATTTGAGCAAGGGGCGCTGACCCCAGGGCAAGGCACTCTGAGCCGGTGTGACAGGCACAGTATTTCACAGCTACTATTTGCCTTTACTCGTTCCTCGCAATAGTTCTTTGTTCTGTGGGATTTTCCAGTTTTTTTTTTTTTAAACTTGAGAAAGTCAATAGAAACTAAATGACCTAAATCTGTTTTCTCATTTAATGCGTTTTCTATAAGCCATTTCTTCTTACGGATACATCAGACTGCATATTTGTTTTACATCTTTAGGCAGTGGAAACCATGGAGACAATTTGAAAAAGCTTGAGAGGCAAAAAGCACTTGTACCCAAGCCATTGCCAGGTCCAGGTTTTGTTCCATGGCAGTTTTATATCTAAATTACGAAGCTTTTCTACAAATTGGGCTCATAGGAGAAGTGCTGACTCACTTTCATTACTGCAGTGATTTTTCACAGAGCAGCACCAAATGGTTGAGGAAGTAGAACAGTCACTATGTTGTTGTTGTTTTAAAATTTCTATCTCAGATAAATGAAACTATCAAATCGTATACGTGCATCGGTTAAAGTGATTCATGCTTAAGCTCTTCTATTTGATAGCTTCATCTTTCGTCTTCTATCAGGTGAGGGACTGGCCGTTCCAGAAGCCTCCATCACAAAGTCATGTAACTCAGTAGGTTCAATAGCACCTTAAGTTTAAAAACACAAGCTTTCTCCAAGTGGGTGGTTCTTTGGACCTCACAGCAGAAGCTGCCAAAGGAGCAATAATCATGTCAAAATCATGAGCATTATAGTAGTTTGGAGAATAACTTACCACACAGAAGAGAAAAAACAAAATAACTCTGTACTTAGGTCTCTGTTTTCTTTGCAAAGTACTTTTACAATAAATTTGTGCTAAGTGGGCTCAAGTCAAACCTTTCCTCTTTCACAGTTCACGTTGCCTTAGTTAAAATGTGGACATCATGACAGCACACCATGCCCATGGCACAGTGGTGAGTGGGTACCAAAGACAATCAACAATTATCCTGTGAGGAGGGCAAGTTTGTGTCAGAAACAGAGGGGGTTCAAGTTCAGCTGTGGGTGAGGGCAGAGTCCTCAGTGTCAAATATGAACTCCTGATCCCCATTTAGTCATTTGTTTCCAATACACATGCGATGACATTTATCTCTGCTCCAATGTCACAGCAGCTGGCCCTTAGCATAAACACATTCTTAGTACTGATAAAGCTGGAAAGAGAGGCAGACCCGGACACCCAGTCCTGACACATTGGCTCACAACTACCTGTGGGAGTAAAGACAGGAACCACTTGGGAAATCAGGACTGGGAGCTTTCAGGTAAGGAGAGGATAAAGGGAGAGATTAGTGCTCAAAATCAATTTCAGCAAATCATACATAATGCGTGCAAGTTCTGAAAATATATTGGTGTCACAAGTACTTGGTTGTATCTGTTTCCATCCCATAGTAAGTTTATGAGGTTGATATACCTAAAACTTATGCATACACATGAGTACAATTTATTACTGACACAACATTAACATGAAAACCATATAGAAAGGAGACCTCAAAATCTCTAAGCCATTGCTTAAACTGCCCTGTCAACTTTGTGTGTATTTTAGTTAGTGGTATCGGTAATCACATTAGGGTGAGTAAGTGGAAATAAAAAATACAGTAACATCTACAATAAGGGTGATTTAAGATTGCCACCCACTCAGGAAATTTTAATGTTTCCCAAATCTAGGATATTTGCATTTTTATTCTTAAGTGAACTTCGCTGTGTTTTGGCATTAATCTTACTACTTCCCCATAGAATCAATATGATTGAAAAGAAAGTGATTACTCTCCAGGGATCTTCCAAACGACACCCCCGCAAATCTTGAATAGTGATAGGATCCCAGAAAACAGGAAAAATGCAAGCAATAAAGGAGAACAGGCAGAGCTGCGAGCAGGCCTCCCCAGCCAGCATTTGTGCATGGGACTTGCTGCATGCAAACACATTCTGATTGTGTGTGGACTGTGTTAGTCGGACACCTTTTTCTGCTTAGGATGTGGAGGAACACTGCCAGATAATTATTACTTGGAAGTAACCAATGCCTTTTAGATCAAGTTATTTTTTTTCTTCGTATGCCATTCCTTCTTCCAAAAGTATAATTGAACAGGTCATTTGTTCTGGCACAGTGGAAAACTGAAAATAAAAGAAGCAATTTTACATGTTCTCTGTATTGGAATATTGGGTCTATTCTGCAGGAAATCAAGTTTCTCAAGAGTAAAGAATCCTGCTTTCCGGGGACAATGAACTTTTCAGGAGGTGGATGTCAAGCAAAGCCATTTCTCAAGTGGGTTCTTTGCAGAAGTGGCTGGCTTCACATTAAGGTAGAGTCAGGGCGGCAAGTGGCTCACAGAACATTACAATGAAAACAATTTCTCGTGTGACTGACTGTCTCAGGGGCGAACCCACCCCAAAACATGACTCTCAATAGAAGCTATCCATATCTTACTTTCTTATTGAAACACTACAGGTTTGAATGCCAGGGTTCTGGGTTCCCACGGCTATCAGGTTTCAAAGGATGAGTAGGAATGAAAACTACAGTACGCTATCTAAGTGCAGCGCTATAGTGTTTCCACTCACACACTGATTTTACATTTTTGCAATCCACAGTCTCAACAACTTTCATCCAAATGGAGCTAATGCTCACTATTTCTCTGTAGACTCAGTAAAACTAGGGGAAGAAAAAGAAATCTTACTCCCGCACCCCTATGGATTTCCAGAATGCAGAGTTACAGACCTTAAGGTCACAAAGTGCAAAGTTAGCCTCAGAGAAAGGAAACATAGATCAGGGACTGACAACGCCTTCCTCTATGAGTTGACAGAATTTACTTCCAAACACAATGATTTGCCTTCATCACACCTGGAACAGAATAGGGAAGAGACAAAAAGAGAGGAGTACAGTAAAAGTAGCAACAACATAGGAGTATCATCATCTTTACTTCATGTTCTAGATATAAAAAATGGTAACAAAACTTGATTTCTTGCTTTGCTTACATGGATATTACTGCGGTAAGAATATGCCATTTTTGATACACTTACCATAAAAACGAATAGCTCACTTTCTTGGAGTCACACTAGGAAACAGCACAGAGGCTCCCCAAGTAGCCTTTTCGCTGACATAAAAGATCAAATTCCCTCCTTTCTTTTTAACAGTTTAGTATCATTTTTATTATGACATTAAAATGTCTTTTAAATTCATTTCCTCTCTGTTTGTACCAAAATTAGGAGATAAGAGGAAAGGCTACTATCTCTTAATTTCCAATTCCATAGTAATTTTGCAGGCTCTTATAAAACTATACAGTTTTTGTGGGGGGGGGGGGCGGTGGGGGTTGTTGTTGTATATTTTTATTTTAAGTCACATATTTATAAATATAAACCACTGACCATGGCAACTTCACCTCCATGGTGGTTTCAACTCACTAGGATGAGGAAATGGAGCAGAAAGCAATGGACAGGGCTCCTTTCACCTGGCAGGGCACAGACCCAAAACTCTCCCCCCTGAGGAGACTGGGGAGGAAAAGCCAGAGGCAGCACCATGAAACCAGGAGGCTGCACTAGAGACAGAGATGCCAGAGCCAGGGACCTCGTACTGGGGCTGGGCCCCTGGCAAGCTGACTTTTGCACTGATTTTCATGACCTCCTCTTCTCAACCCAGATACTTTCTGAATCATCTCCCAACTTCCAGACACATGGCTTTTATTACAGAGTGAAATCCAAAGAAGCCTACAACCTCCACGAATGAGCAGAATCAGATTCTGCCTACATCAATCAATGTATCCAGTTCACAACTCTGCTCAAATTACCTGACAAGCCATTTAATGCGTTACACTTTTGTAACCCAGAATACTGTAATTATGCGTCTACCTCATGGGATCATTTTGAGCAGTAATTAAACACACATGTGCATGTGTATTAAAGCACTTGAGTTTTATAAGGTGCTCTAGTAAGATGTAAAGATAAAACACCAGAATAACTGAATAAGCCTGCAGCCATAGTGGGTCTGCTATCTACACAAAGCCGTTAGTATTAAAAGCATGACTTTGAGTTAGTCTTCCCAGGTCTTGACCCTCGGGCTCTGCTGCTTACTTGGTCTGCATAACTTCCACTGTGAATTCTCTCTGTCTCAACACTCATCCTTAAAACACTTTAAAGTGATGCACTCCCTTGTAGATGTTAGGACAAGGGAAAAGTCAAGGGATTTAATAACTATAATTACAAAAACAAATAACAGAAAGAATCCATCCCTCAAATACACACTTGCTAATCCTATTCACATAAATGTCAATTCAGCCCAAGAGTAAAATTACAAGAAATTCTCTGATTTAAGGCGTTTTCCTGATAATGGTCACAGACACTTTTTCCTGGTTTTAGCCAGCCAAGTGAAGAACAGGAGGTTCTGGGGAATGCCTATAACTTTGCCCCGAATGATTTGTATGTGGCTGCTATAAATTAAGTTGTAGGGGTTATCTATGGATAACGGCAAACAGAGTTTAGCCATAAACCTTCCAAGTAACCATGACTTCCTAAGCCCCTCGCTAGCAGATATTTCTCAACTGTTTTCCTTGATTCATTGCCAATAACATGGATGAAACGCTTTCAATTCTCTCTTTTTCTTTCTTGGTCATAGCTTCAGAACCCTAGCGCTGCTCTGATTCCCTTCAGTTGCAGATATTGGTGGCTGGAATCAAGGGCCACGCCCCAGAAAAGTTTCACAGAGGGGACATATGTAGGGCCAAATTGGACCCTCCGATTCACACCGTGTACCTCTGAGACGTGTGGTAAGTGTCTGAGGTGCTGATAACCCTGCAGCCAAGATGGTGCAATAGAGTCGACTTCCGCTTATTGTGCTGAAAAGGCGCATTGCATCCTCACGCCAGTCGTGCTGCGATGCATATGGCTCAGGCCATCACTACCTTGGCACTATGCATTTTAATTGCACATACTGCAATTAAAATTTAGGATTCAGAAGAAATTTTTGTATTCATTGTGTTTCCAGGTCATTGTCTAATATCTCTGTATTCTTTGACAAATATATATTTTAAAAATGAAGTTGTAATAGGGATAGCGTCTTACGGACTGTTTTTAATCACCTTCCACTTGAACAGAAATAATGCATTACCACCAATAAGAAGGCGATGGAGGGGGTACAGTTGTTGCACAATACTAACAGGGCATAATTTACTCAGAGATCACAATATGAACAGTGCCCCCAGAGGTGTGCAATGGAGAATTCCTGAAAGATCCCGGATATCTTTAAAGAAATCTTCCAAAAGAAAAAGTGACTTAAATAAATTAGAACTATCCATCTAGAAAAACGTAAGTTCCAATTTTCCTACTCTTGAGTCTGACTTTTCTCATTATAAACAAGGTTACACAAGATCATCTCTAGCATCAATGTCAGCTCTTAAACTCCATAATTCTGATTCAAATCCAATGAATAAGCATCAAGTGATAAGACTAATGCAAATGGTTCCCTCTTTTAAGCAGTAATTTGTAACCAGTGTCCTATTAGTGAAAACAGGAAGAAATTCCATATAATCCCTGGTTGTGCTAAAAGAGGCCTTTGGCAAGAAATTAAATCCCTGGACTGCCTGACTAGTTTAGTTTCTTTCACAACTAATGAAAATACTGCATAAAAACGAAAGACAAAATAGAATCATAAAGGAAATGAAATTCCATTGAATCAAGAGAGGCAGTATGTCAAAAATTAGTTTAGGAGCTTTGTTTTTCCCAAGCTAAAAAACATATTCTTCGAGCTAAATTATGAAGTTTGCTTTAAATCAAGGACAAGCAAAGCAGCACACTTGATTCTGGGTTGTGAGATATATATATATCCTATAATCTTTTCTCAAGCTATCATTTGCCTTTCATCAGCCAAATTCTTTATTGAGCTTTACATCTTGCCATTTGATTTACAAACATAGTAAATATGCTGAAGAATTGAAGATACCTTTTTTTTCTCATGTCCTTTTCTACTTACCTAGCCCAAGATTCTCATACCACATGGTGAATCCCCTCTCTCCATATTGGCCTAGACATATTGGCCTATTGAAATGTGAGCTGAGTTTGGCTTCTTGATAGAAAATGCCAGGTTTATTATGCTCAAACAGACTTAACAAACAAACTTTAAAGACTATAATCCAAGTGGCACTTTGATTACTTATAAATCATGAGCTTTTGTTTTAGAAATATAACAGAAGGGTGATTCTTAAAATTGTGTAAATTATCCTAATCTCAAACATTAGTGATTGGGCTGGCAGCCTGACTCAGGCTGGAGACAGCTACACAGTATTGAACTCAAGTGAAATTTTACAATAGAAGTTAATAAAATCATAATTGAAATTTAAACGCAAGTTGCAAAAATGAAAACACACACACACACACACACACACATATATATACATACACACACACACACAATATTCTATGCCTGGTCTATACCTGGGACATCTGAGACAAAAAAGAAGACACAGGACTCTGATTTACAGAATAAGTAACAAATATATTTTTCTAAAAGAGAATGAGCATACATTATCACAGTCTTCCAGGCTTTCTATCCAAAGCTAAGCTTTACCCTGGACAGTTCTCCTGGGCATACCTATTTAAATATTTTCCAGTATCCTTTATTGGTACCTGGAAGATGTGTTTCTTCTAACTTTATTCTCACACATCCATTATCAACTGCACCATGAGTCCCATGAGGACTTATTCTTGTTCACTTCTGAGTCCCAATGGTTTTCATATATTGTAGCAAGGCACATAGACAGTAAATATTTTTTGGGTTACTGAATAAAAGATGAATGAGTTATTTCTTTCTCATAATAAAGTTTTATCCTTTAGTGACATCCAGTTGAAACTAAAAACTGATACCCTAGACACATACTCACAAACACACTCACATGTGTAAAAAGAGAAAAAAAATAGAAATTAGAATTTACCCCTGAACCTTTTATAAGAAAAAAGTACACATATATCTTCCTTTAACTTTCCTTCTAGAACAAAAATTATTATCATTGTTCTTATGATTCTATAAAGGTGTTTTACCCTCTCTGCCTTTACTGAGTTTTCTAAAAACATGTATCTGGGATGAGGGGAGGTAAGAGTGGGTAAAGAGAGGATAAATGGTGATGGAAGGAGACTTGGCTTGGGAGAGCAAACACACAATACAATACACAGATGATGCATTATAGAATTGTACACCTGAAACCTATATATTTTATTAACCAATGTCACCCCAATAAACTCCATTAAAAATAAATAAATAAATAAAAATATGTATCTGCTCTCTTCCGTCAGGCTTAAAATAGTCCTAAAGCCTTCAGTATAAAGTCGAGATTCACAATATGACTTACCAAAAGCTTGATGACCTAGCCTCTGCTTATTAACTGAAAGCTCACATGCCCTAGCATCTTCTCCACAGTATTACCGACCACCATCAAATACACCTGTAATACTGGACTTTTTTCTTCTTGTCCTCTCCGTACGATAATGCCTTCTCTTCCTACTACACAAACTGATACCCTACACACATACTCACAAACACACTCACAAAATTTCTACCAGGATAACTTCTAGTCACCTCTTTAATTAGCTCAGGAATCATTCTTCCATAAAAATTTGCAAGTCCTCACCCATTGCTCCCTGCCATAATCTGGGTGGGTGGTCCTCATAGATAAAACTTGAACTCTACCTTAACTCTTTTGTCTGCTCACCCTTTCCCTAATTGTCTGTGATTCTTGGAAGACAGGACCTGAGACTCAATGTCTTTAGAGCCCTAGCACCCAGAATTATGCTTGTTATTATAATCAAAACTCAATAAAAATAAATAAATAAATAAATAGATCCATGTCCTTGTTTGCTTGTTTGTTTATACTTCCTCCCAAAAGAGTCTACAATGCATAAAACCAAACAAAGCAGCCAGGGACAAGCAGATTCCTTCCAAATGGGTCAGGACTGGATTGTTTTTGGTGGACTTGCTATGGATCAGATTTCAAAGTGGATACTGAATAAACACATATGTCATCGTGTATGTTTGCCCCATCCCCAAGCAGTTTTCTCCTGCAGTCTTCTCTTTGGGCATGCGTATTCTTCTTGCCATTTCTCATGAGAGTACTGTAGGAATAGGGATGGCTTTGCTCAGAACTGGATTGTGAGACAATGCAGCCAACGATGTGTCAGGCATATATCCCAATGTCTGCATGGCTGTGACAGAGAAAATAAGAGATCAAGAGACAGACTGAGCATTATTCATTGACAACTACTGAATGGCTCTTCATGAACTATTAATTTGCTCTCACACTTGGGAGCTGTTATATCACTCTAGAAAATTATCACTTTGGTTAGACATACCCATAGACAGCATTCTACATTCTGTAAGTGAGTGAAGTTGGTTTCTTGCTTGAGTAGAGAGACAGTAAGATGCTCAGACTATTTTATGCAAGTTAAATGAATACTATCATGTTACAAATGCTTCTGATTCACTCAACTCAACAAAAAAACGTGTCAAGCAAATAACTGTGGCTTCAAGTGCAGTGAATGAAGACATACTCCAAATAAAAATGCAAACAGATCCTTAGAGTTTATTGTCAGTATAACTTCAGTATAATTTAATATATACATATATATGCTCAGTATATATAATTTAGTGTAATAGTATACTGTCACTTAAATAAAGGTGTCCCAATAAAATGTTTTCTCTACTTTCTCCTAAATAGATTTATAAAAGGTTTTACTTCTTGTTATTTTAATTTGGATATTCTACTCTGTCAACTTTAAGTTACTTAAGAACTAAATGTGGTTAAGTGAGTAAATACAGGGTCAGGTCTATCAAAATTTCCAGTTCTCAGTTATCTGAAAGAGGAAGGAATTAGCTGTCTAGCCTATTTGCACAACTCACATTAGAACTTCCACCGAGGAAGAACTCTCATAATTTCTAAACTGAACACATAAATTGCTTCTATAGATCTTCTTTACATGAATGGATATCTGACTTCATATCTAGCGATGCTCGCTCCTCATAAAATTAAGCAACTGTACAATCAATTAAAGTTTTTTTCAAAGGCAGTGTGATGCTGCTCTCTTAGGATACCACGCTGCTGCTGTGTCTGATTTGTTTGGGGACTATTGTGCTTGACAAAGAAGGATAACAAACACTTGGTAACATTACAAAGGAGATATAAATCACCTCGGTGGAGCAACAAAGCATAACCCACTTGGCATCAAGAGAAACTATTTATTCCCACAACGTGTTCCGTTCTGCGAGGGAAAAGTCTGTAAAATTATTTTGGTAGCCCTTAACAAAATTTTGTTTCCAAAATTTGCCACAATTCAAATGCCAATGCAAAATAAGTGCTGTGATTAGTCCATTCTTAGTAAAGTTGTCACCGCTACCTGAAATCTTTGTGTGTACCTTGTACTAATTAGGAAAAAAGATCAATGAGAATGAAAGAGACTTTTTAGTTCCATTACAGCCTGACTACTTATTATTCTGAATCATTAAACTGAGGACATAACATTTCAGTACTTACCACAAACTTTGCTAGTGAATGACTAAGTTAAACTGACCTTGCTTAGTAACTGATCTCAGCTGAGGGTTTTGCCTTATATTCTGTATTCTCTTGACACACTGCTGCTTTTAGATAGACAATGTGTTCACCTGGAAGTAAAACAGTGGACAATCTAATTTTTATCAAATGTTTGTTTATTGAATAGAACCTAGATTTGTTAATGATATGACATAAGCCCTTTGTATTGGAAAAGTTGGCTGAAAGAAAATGCTAGAAAGGAGATAATAGTTTATACCATTAAAAACAGTATTTAACTTTCACTGGACATTTACTAGAATACTTATTTGCATTATGTCTTGACTCTTCACAATAACCTATGAGCAGACCAGGCCATTTTACAACTGAGGACACTGATGCTCTAAGAAGCAGGTTAATTCAGGGAACGGTCCTCAGGTAGCAAATTCATACCCAAGCAATGTGGCTCCCAGGACCCCCACAAAGACACACAGCGTCTAAGAACACAATGCTCTTGCCAGAAAAGACAGTTTCTCCTTGTGTAGAGTGGACATATTTGGGAAAGTTGGTGCCTTTAACTCATATATAACCCCATCTCTACTGGAGTGGGAGACATTTATTTCCAGGATTTGGTTTTCTATGCTGATAAACGTTAAATCCTCACTCAGATTTACATGAGAAGAATGCAGACCTCAAGTGAATCAAAGGAATCCCAGGGAAATTAATTTGCTTCCTGATAACTGTGGTAAAAAGCAGACAAATGCTTTGCATCTGTAAACAATATATTAAAACGCAAGGCCAGAGACGAGGAATAGATTTTCTTTTTTCTTCCAAGTGCTTAAAGCACTTCCAATTGTTAAGTAGGTATGTTTCTGATGGATTTTATGGTGCCGTAACATACCCACCACAGTTTCAAATGTTCTCTTCTTCACCAGACGGAGACTAGAGAGGAACCAAAATGTTCTCTTCTTCACCAGACGGAGACTAGAGAGGAACCAAAATGGTCTCTTCTTCACCAGACAGAGATTAGAGAGGAACCAACGCCTTTCTTTAGACAACGCATGAAAAAAAGCCAATAAAGCCCCCACTAATTTATTTCACTTAATTTTACTCCCTAATGCCCTTAAATTTAGCTTTTCTTTTCCCATCATAAGTGGCACTTTGTTTTCTTGTTGTTGTTTTCTGTTTCTTTGTTTCCTTGAAACACATTAGTTATATGAGAACACTTGGAAGGGATAAAATCACAAACGACTGGTACTTCAACAACTAAAGTTCAGGGTATTTTGTTTATACAAACTTCAAAAATACTTGGCTCTGAGTGTTGGAACGCTAAATAAGATGACACTCGTGTGCAGGGGAAGAGAGCACCTGTCACCTGTCAAGGTCATTTGGCTCCTTATGTATTTTATTTTGTTATGTATTTTATTTGTTATCCCTTGTGTTGGTCAAATAAGTTTGTAAAATATGATTTTATGTTTGCTCACTTATAGTTTGCATTGGAGGCTGGGCAGCGCCAGGTATATGTGGTCTGTGAAATTGCAAGTTACTTTTCTGCTTGGGAAGAGCCACTGTTTTGCTAACATTTGCTGGAGGAGAGGTTTTCATGTCAGAAAGCTTTGAAAAGAGAGAGAAGGAGAAGAGGCAGGAAGGAGCCATGTTTACAGAGTGAGAGAAGATGTGTAGATGGGGAACCAGAGGTGAGGGGCTTTGCGACCTCTGCTGAGACTGGTGAGGCCTTTGATTTTAGGAGGAACCAGAGAAGATTCTCCTGGTTGTGGAGCCAGAGAATGTGTCAGGGCTTTGGGAGCCGTGAGTGAGAGGGAAGTGTTTTCCCTGTGTGTTTGCTCATCGGCTGGTGCGAGACTTTAATAAAGAAATGGCCCACCATTTTTGGGCTCCACTGTTTCTTTACCATCTGCCAGAATCCAATGAGAACTTGCATGTGCATGGCCACATCAGTGGTGGCCCCTGGCCTTACACCTTGCAATTTCCACATTTTGTTTCCAGAGTCAATTCCACCCCAAGAGGAAAACACAAGAGCATACTTGTTCCTTCTTTGACTTCTCCTTGTTCATTTCTCTGAGTGACATTTAGCTATTTCCATATCAGGCTGAACCATCCAGACATATGTCCTTCTGCTCATCTGAGAGCTCCTTATCCAATCCCCATTATAGCTGCCTGATTGCTCCATATAGTCTTGATTTATTGATTTAGCATGCTCCCTGGCATAGAATAGAAACTCAAACAACATTTGTCAAAAAAATGTTTGAATAAACTTGCAATTTATAATGAAAGATGAGCTTGGGAAGAATTTTCTGGGTAATGCATCGATAAAAATGGCAGTGTGCACGGTAGTGAAGAACTTGAGCTTTGGGTTAGGACAGTCTTCACTTTAAATCTTTGCTCTGATGTACAAAAGCAAGGATGTTGCACTAGTCACTCACCCCCATCAAACCTTGGTTTCCCCATCTCTAAAATTGAGACAATTAGCTTGTACCGTGCTCAAGTCTGTGCCTGACACCAAACAAATACACAATAATAGCACTTTTAAATTTTACTTATTAATTTTTTGGTGGTAAACTGTCAATGCACTTATAATTATAAATTATACAATTATAATGTGGAGGTTTTAACATGTCATTGAATCTGATGTATTACAGCAGAATTTTAGAATAGCAGTCGAGTTCTGGGGAAGAGTAAACATTGTTTCTTCTTTTTTTTCCTCCCGAAATTAAAAGTGTTAAATCTGATTCAGAATAACAATAAAAACAGCCACCAGAAGGGAAATTAGGCTGCTGAAGGGTTGCTTAGTTGTTTTATTTGGCACAGGTGGGAGAGGTCATTCATTATGGGACAGGGTGGCTCCCTGGGTAAATGTAATGCGGGTGACAGTCTGCCAGGTGTTATTGGCTGCCCCTCATTTTCGGTGGATTATTAAGAGTCCCTATAGCTTGTTCTTGTATGCAGTGTGGTAAAATTTTGGGAAAACAAGCTGTAACCACTGGGGACGATTTGCATCTAATCATTTCTACACAACCCACCGAGCTTCCAGGCAGCTTGGAAAATTACACAAACACCTCCCAAACCGACCAGGATTGCAGTGCCCCTCAGGTGCCCCATACCAGCAGCTGGACTGCCTGTCTGGGGACCAGCATTGCCAATTCCCTCCCCATCTTCCACGCTCGCCGCCGACAAGACTTTGAAGGTCCTGACCCAGAGGTGGGAGCGAAGTTGAAGTGACTGCAAACTTCTCCCGCAGCCGCCTGGCTCCGATTGACCCTGACATCGCTCAGAAACATGCAGTGGATGCAAGATGCAGGTGGCTGGTGCTAGAGCTGCCAGGGCCAGCGGAGTCCCAATTTTAGCTAGTGTCCACCACGTAGGTGACAGGGGTGCCCCAGGCAAGCAAAAATCGCTGCAGGCACCAGTCAAAACAAGCTCCCTGCATCTGATTATCCCCTTGGCATGCCTTTCCCCTGCCCTTTCCAATCTTTCAACCTTCCCACTGCTGCCTTTCCCACTCCAGGAATGGACCGATCCCAGAGATGGTTACAGCTAATGGCCGCGCAGTTTCTGTGCACTTTTATCCAAGACATATTTATATAAACCTTCCCATTAGAGAAACGTGTACACAATTTAGAAATGACATGCCAACCTCATTCACGCAGCAAACACTTATTGCACACCCACCCCAGGTAGCTTGTCATTGTATTGTACTAATGCCTTTTCTTTGCAACTTTCTGGGAAGTCTCATCGAAAAAATCTAAACTGTGTTCATAAAATGACTTGCACCTGAGAGAATGCACTACTCCATTTTTATTGGTCTTTCTGGCAGATTTTCGTTAGAGACAGCAGCCTAGTGACAACAGCTCTTCCAGGTCAATAGGAAAAGTTGACTTCCAAGTTAGAATCCCAAAGACCCCTCCCTCAAATGCACTCCCCCCAACCTCTCCTCCAGAATTCTTGCAAAGCTTGAATAGAAATTATTTCATTCAGATGTATTCATTCAAACATAACTTTCAACCCAGCCAGACTTTAATTTGTTTTTGAGGCCTCTCAATTCTCCAGGGAGGGTTTACCTTTATATATGTTTGGTTTAGCAAGAGAAAATGTAATGATCATAACAGTAATTTCACAAGGATGTGGTTCAACTTAAATAGAAAGCATAAGAAAAGCTAATTCTGTTTTACACCTTTAGAAATGTTCACCAAGCTAAATTAATTGTTATCTCCAGGCCCTGCCCTTCATGTTCTATAGACAGGTTTTTTTAAGACAGCTATCAAATGTAATAGTCAACAAAAATTATTTGTGTTATCCAGAGCACTTTCCAGAAATGCAAATTTGCCCCGAGAAGACTTACAGATTAGTTATCCTTTAGCTGAATATGCTGACCAAAGAAAGCTAGAGTAAAAAACAGAGAGGAAAATGCAAATGTTTGGCAAGGTTTTCAGTTTAATCAAATAAACAAAAGAATTCTAAAGAGTTGTCCTACATGCTTTCTCAAAACCCAACCAGTTTGACTGATTCTAAAGTACTAAGTGGTTCCTACAGGGCATTTAAGAAGTCCTGGCTTTGGGCCAGATCAGCCAATGGCTTCACTTTTACTGTGTTGCTGGATAAGGTGAAAATAGTATCTTTATGGTGTGCCTAGAAGGGTGATTATTTGCTAATATTGTGACTATGGAAATAAGAAGTATACTATAGTCCTCTGCAAATTATAGGAATAATTTCTCATTCATTATTTTAGTTGGCAATCCTGCAACCTTATAAAAATAAAAATACAGATATGATATTGCTAGTGCTGTCTAAAAGAGAGGAGTTAAAATGTAGAAAGGTCATTCAGCTGAAAAGACACAGAAGCAGAGCTAGAACTCCTGACTCCTAATTCCAAAATCTTTCCTTGGTGCTTGTCAAGCAGGACAAGGAGGGGATTCTCAGCCTGGATACACAAAGCCTAGAATTCAAAATAATCTGGGACAAGTATCTGTATAGGCATTGAGTTGCAGCATCAGAGCTGCTGATCCCCTTCTTAACTCAAACCCAACATTGTGAAAAGATCTGGTATGTAAAACCTTTAAGAAGGGAGTAGTTGACCACTAGCTAGTAGCCATTTGGGTCTACTGGCCCAAACTGGTCAACACAGCCCCTCATTTCAGCCCCTCTGTGATTTGGAAGTTTTGCAAACATTGTAGCCTTCCAGTAAATTCCCCATACAGCTAGATGCCTTTCCCAGAATGTTCCAGCAGAAGACTGGTGCACATGATACTTCCTGATACTGCACTCCATAATGGAAGAAGTCCATGAATGGAGTCACGGGCCAAGACATGGTAACCAGTCAGGTGCTTGAATAATGGTGAATGGTGCATGAGATTTGGACCTGACCTTAGGCAAGTCTCTTAACCTCTCTTAGTTCCAATTTTTTTCACCTATCCTTTCAAATTTGCTGAGAAGTTACAAAAGGCAAATGAACTAATCTTTTATATTGTGCTATGAATCAGGCACTATTCTATGCTCATAGGAACTCTATGAGGTGAGTATTATTGTTATTTTTTAGATAAGAAAACTATAGCATAGAGTATTTAAGTAATATGGCCATGGATACATAGATAGTTAAGTAGTGAAAATGAGATTGGAACCTAGACTCCCAGGATTATTATGTTATGCTGCTGCCCAATTATCCTGAATTTTCACAAGCTCTATACCACTTAAACTGCAAAGTCTTTTATGTTGGTTAATTTGGATATCAGGGCTTAAAATGCCCAATCTCCAAGAATTTATTGCTAAAGTCATCTTGTAATAAATGTAGGGTAACTGCTATGAGGAGTATAGGATGCCTGTAGAACTGTGCATATTTTACTACTTTTCTTTCCTCTTCTATTTTATGACTCCCAAAAGTCATTTTGGAAAGTTGGATTATTTTTAGAAAAATATTTGTAATGATTTATTTTAAATATATATCTGCCAGGTATTATAGGAGCATTGGCATGTACTACCCCTGTGTATACTCTCACTTTGAAAGCCACTGTCATAAACTGCTCTCTTTTAAGTGATATCTCTGCCAACACACTGACTTAGCAGTTCTATCCAAACTGTTACAGAAAATACAGAAGGATCCATGGCTGTTGTAGCTTGGATTAATGGCATAAATTACTTTTAACCAAGTATACTTTTAACAGTAGCACGTGATCACAGTAAAGGGTATGTTTTAAGTAAGTCACCAATTTGCTCAACACACAAAAGGTATCTGTGACAATAAATATAAAGTCTAAAAAGCATATAGCACTTTATGTGAACCAAATCGTTCCTCTTTTTTTAAATGGGATGTTTCTGAGATTTCAGAGTTGGCAGAAACCTAAGGAAAGACATTGATGTCTCTCCTGAAAATAAATTTATCTTTGTGTTAATTTCATAAAGTGTTTTAGTGATTTCAATCAAACTTAAAATGCGATTTAAAATATGATTTAAAAACACTTTCTTGACTGGACTATTAGGGAAATCAAGTAATTCTGTAAACCTTGGTGACCACGTTCCAAGAATCTAACCACAATAACGATCTTGATGTTCCACTGGCCCTCACTACACAGCTGGAGGAAATGCCTGGTTTTTCTTACCCATGCCCTGAAGGAAAAAAAAAATGTATGAAATCATTTAATTATTCATCATCAACTAATTCAAAGTTTTTATTCTGGATATAACAAAAATAACTGGGGGATGTTCACCAGAACGAATGTGTTCCCTTCCTGAAAGGCATTACCATATCCACCCTCCTATCTCCTCCACCTCTATCCCTGCCCATTAACTTCCTTCACGGTTTGATTTGCAACCCTTCACCACAGCACAAATATCAGCATGCTTAGGTTTGAAGGGGGGTGGTATTTTGTATAAACAAGAGGGGATAACAACCCCAGCATAGATCTAGGAAATTAAATGCCCCTAAAACAGTCTAGTGAGCTGAACCAGAATGATTTCTGCTTCCTCCTCATGTTGAATCTTTCATTTCCTCTATACTTAAGCCCATTTACTGAGCAGTGAGAAAGAATCGCTGTGGCATTTGGCACCAAGCTGCCAAGATGCACAAAACTTCGGTTTGATTACCATATGTTCATTGTGTTAATTCTCTTTCAGCCAAATGCTCCCTAGATCTTGTTTGCTGTCTCTTGTAACTTCTGCTAGATTCTCCTGAATTCTAATGTTTTCCTTCCTCGCTCAATAATGCTCTAGTGGGGAGCATGCAAAAGCTCTGTTTTGTTCTGGAAATGGCCACAGTAGGAGTAATATTGCACTTCTATGCGGCAGTTGTTCTCATTGCCAGTGACTGTTAGTTTCATAAAAACGAAGCATAATGCTCACAAGCAGGCCAAGTAATTATTGCAAATATCAGAATTTTTAACAACAGAAAATCGCATGCATCATTCAGGAATCTTGTCATATGGTTTATATTATAATGTATGCATATTTAAAATCAATGCCATTCTTCCATCCCCGGAATTCCACTTTTAATAAAATTCATTTTTTAGCCAACACCATGAACACTGAATGTCACAAACCACGTAAGTGTTGGTAGAGTTGTCATGTTCATGTGATTCTATGCCCAAACCAAGTGTCACAGTGGGAATCCCATGGAGGATGATACCCTAATTTTAATACCAGAGGCAAACCTACTTTCAACTGTGCTGTTGAAAAAGTGTTACAGTTGTTTTCTGAACTCCTTCTGCACACTGTGTTGAGTGCCTTTGTGGTGGTCAAAGCCCAGCATAAAAATGGGTGCAAGGCCAGAGGCCACTATTGTTATGACCGTGCAGGTTCTCATTGAATTCGGACAAATGGTAAAGAAAGAGTGGAGTCAAAAAATGGTGGGCCATTTCTTTATTAAAGTCTCACACCAGCCGATGAACAAACAAACAGGTAGGGTAAACACTTCCCTCTCACTCAGGGCTCCCAAAGCCCTGACACATTATCTGGTTCCACAAGCAGTAGAATCTTCTCTGGTTCCTCCTAGAATCAAAGTTCCCACCAGTCTCAGCAGAGCTCACAAAGCCCCTCAGCTCTGGTTCCCCATCAGCACACCTTTTCTTTCTGCAAAAACTGGCTTCTTCAGCACTCTGCATTCTCCCTGCTCTCCTGCAAAAATGGCTGGGTCCACAAAGACCCCTCCTCCAGCAAATAGTAGCAAAACAATGGCCTCCCCCAAGCAGGAATGCAATATGCAATTTGCAATCAACTGCCTGCTCTGAGGGCAAGCACACAAATGGCTGCCCAGCACCATTTCTTAACAATAAAAGTGGGAAAACTCAAAAAATACAAATTTTACAAATTCATTTGCCCAAAAATGGGCTGTACATAAACTCTCTTCAATGCCAGATTTCATAGAGACACAGAGTACAGCACAGGAAAGGACCTAAGAGGAGGACAGAAAATTCAAACTGGTGTCATAAGGGGAAGACAAGAAATTCAAACCGGTGACATTTGTTCATCAGGATCTGAAGGTACCCCTGAATGCCACCATGTTTCCAGAAGTTTGAAAAGGGCTTGCGTAAATTCTTTTTTTTTTTTTTTCTGAGAGAGAGAAAGAGAGAGAGAGAGAGGCAGGGAGCAAGAGAAAGACAAGAACATCGAGCTGCTCATGTTTGTGCCCTGACCAGGGAATCAAACCAGCAGCCTCCAATCTCAAGATTGATGCTCTGGAGCTACCTGGCCAGGTTTAACTTTTATTGATTTTTTAGAGAGACAGAGAGAGGAAGGGTGAGAGAGGGGAAGGGAAAGGGAAGCATTTGTTAATTTGTTGTTCCACTCAGTCATGTATTCATTGGTTACTTCCCATCTGTGCCCTGACCAGGAATTGAACCCACACCTTATTGTTTTGGGATGATGCACTTAATTGACTGAGCTAAATAGAACACTTTGGTAACATGGCAACCTTCTGAGTTTACATCCTCCTAAAATTCTTGATCAACACTTGAACTAAAGCAAGGATATATAAAAGCCAGAGTAGAAAAAAATAGATAGATACAGATGCATACAGCCTGCCATGGCCTGGGAAACATTGTACATATACAATCTGGGGCATGGTGAACTTTACTAGGGCTGGAAGCATAAGAAATATTCAAACACTTTTCATCAGGTGGTCTATTATTATTAATATCTGTGTTTCTAGTGCTCATTAAAAATAAATGCCAAGGCTTGACCAGGTGGTGGCACAGAATATAGAGCATGGGACTGGGATGCAGGGAACCCAGGTTCGAAACCCTGAGGTCGCTGGCTTGAGCACGGGCTCATTCAGCTTGAGCATGGGTCCACCTGCTTGAGTGCGGGGTCACTGGCTTGAGCATGGGATCATAGGCATGAGCCCATGGTCATTGGCTTGAGCCCCACGGTCACTGACTTGAAACCCAAGGTCACTGGCTTGAGCGTGGAGTTGCTGGCTTGAGCAAGGGGTCACTTGCTCTGCTGTAGCCCCCCAGTCAAGGCACATATGAGAAAGAAGTCAATGAACAACTAAGGTGTCGCAACAAAGAACTTATGCTTCTCATCTCTCTTTCTTCCTGTCTTTCTGTCCCTAACTATCCCTCTCTCTGTCTCTGTCTCTGTCACACAAAAAAATAAAATAATAAATGCCAGGATTATTTATTTATTTATTTGTTTGTTTGCTTATTGATTTTTATAGAGAGAGAAGGGAAAAGAGAGAGAGAGAGAGAGAGAGAGAGATTTGTTGTCCCATTTATTAATGGATTCATTGGTTGATTCTTGTGTGTACCCTGATCAGGTATCGAACCCGCAAATTTGGTGTATCTGCATTCTACACAACCAAGCTACTCAGTCTAAGCTCTGATTAATTATGTTATGATAAATACTGGCTTCAGCATGAAAGTTATTAAGAGTATGGGAGATTAATTGAGCAGCACTCATGAAAGGTCATCACAGAGCAAAACTCAGCAAAATTATATCAACCTTTCTCTTCTAGGAGCAGGATGCAATCATTAAAGTGTTGTATTCAATGTCATATCTACCAGAAAGTACAGAGATTTCATGGGAAGCAAATAAGTAAAAGTTTATGCTCTAAGTATGTGGGTTTCAATGAAAAACAATCTTGCCAAGACCTCATGAATTCTCAGCTTAGTTTGACCATTCTCTCACACCAATTGTTGAAAGCTAATCATTTTCTTGGAAAAGTGCACTGCATATTGTACAGTAGGAACTGAGCAGAGTTTATTGGGTAAATTCATAAATACACAATTTTTCTCTTCTGCATGCATGAGAGTTTTTATTTCTTCTTCTGGATTTTTCCGTTGTTTTAGTTTTCACAGTGTTCTAACAGTTCGTGTAAATTTTGCTTTCTTCAAATGTCTTCACAATTGGAGGCAGCGCCAATGTAATTGTAGGGTTGTCATTAAATCTAAAAAAATTATATGACTCATGAATGTTTTCCTGTCTGAGGCTCTTTGCCAGTAGTACAACCGGCAGCACAATTAGTCACTCGTACTACTCAGAACTCCTGTTAGTTCTGCTGAATCATGTGACTCACTGTCTCTCTTTGTGTTATGGGTGTTCCATCACTGCTTGGCAACACAAGGTGTGTAATTTACAAGCTTAAAATCTTTACACATTTTTTTAAGTATGCCAATATTCTCTAGGATCTACATGGGCTTTTTTATTCAAAAACTGCATGCTGGAAGAGATTATTTATTTTTGATTTTTTGAAAAATGAACCATACAAACAGGAACTTACAATTTATAAATAAATTTTCATGTTCTTCCTGCAGGATATAAACACTCAATAGTGCTGTCTACAAATTTAAATATGAGCAGAGAATTCAACCAAATCCAATGGGTGACAGTACCATTCTGAGAACATTACAGAATTCTTCAATTATTTCTTTTAACACATAAAGCAGCTAAGGGTTGACCACAATTCTTTTAGTCAAATCCAGCGAAGTTGTTGACAAATAATGTCAAGGGGCTACCCCGATAACAGGTATGCTGACCTTCTGTATTTAAGCTTGTTAGTCTTCTGTGTTTAAACCAGTGGTTCTTAACCTGGGTTCTATCGAACCCTAGGGGCTCGATAAGTCGGTCTCAGGGGTTCAGAGAAGCCTCTTCCACGGAGGCCAGAATAAAGTAATACCGTAATTTGTTGTGAGTTCATGCACTTTGTTGGTTTTGTTCTTTGAGCAAGGTGATGTTCATGCATGGCTCATTTTGTGCACCAGTAAAAAAATATATACCTATGTCTTGAATTTGGGGGAAAAAAATCATATTTTATTTATCACTAAAGAAGGGTTCGGTGAATGCGCATATGAAACTGGTGGGTTTGGTACCTCAAAAAAGGTTAAGAACCACTGGTTTAGACCAAACACTTACCCCTCTGGAGAGTCTTTTTAAGAGCACTAATAACAGCCTTAGCAATCAATATGCAGTTTGAAATTCTTTTAAAACCCATTGGGAAATTCTGCTTCTGTTTAAACTTACCTTTTCTGCTTTAGCATCATTTACAAATTGACTCAAGACCACACTTTTGTAACAAAGTACCACAGTTTACTGGCTTAAAACAACACAGATTTATTTTTGCACAGGTTTGCAGATCAGAAGTCTAAAATTCAAGTGTAAACTGAGCTGCTGCATTACTCCTGGGAGCTTCAGGGAAGAACCAATTGCTTTGCGCTTCCTAGCTTCCAACAGCCACTGACCTTGCTTAGTTCATGGCCCCTTTCTCTCAACTTCAAAGTCTTGCTTTCCTCATCACATTTCCTATAGTAATATAGGAAAAAACCCTTAACCTCCTGCTTCCTTCTTATAAGGACTCTTGTGGTTACAGTACGCCCCCTGGGTAATCCATGATAATTTCCCCATCTCAGACTCTAACTTAATCCCATCTGCAAACTCCTTTTGACTGCATAAAGTTAACATCTTTGCAGCCTCCAGGGTTAGTCTGTGGACATTTTAGGGAGGCCATTATGCAGCATACCACAGACTAGGTATACCAAAAGGGACGCAAAAATAGCAGTTCCGTTTATTTAGGACATTATTTCTCCTCTAAAACAATAAGATATCATAGATGAAAGGAAGCAATTAGGAGAACATTAAGTTATGGTACTGCAAATAGACTGTACTAAGACATTAGCCTAATCTTATATTTACGTTATAAAAATGGAGATCTGAGTAAAATTAAAGAGTATATTTCTTGGATCTCCCTTTTTGTGTCCTAAACATAGATAGCATCCTTGATGCCCTATTACTGTCCAGCCTAGATGCCTTTGCTAAGGCTCAGAGACAGCCACTGTGCTGGATCAAAGATTTGACTTCCTAACATCTCTCATGATCACTCTGTAAACTTTTTAATGCAGAGAAGAAACACCCCCAGACATGTTTAAAAAGTGCCTAGCTCAGTGTTTGGAACCAACTTTCTGGCTTGAAAGATTTGGCTTGGAAATCTGCATATGAAATGCAAATGCTGCACAAATCCTCTTTATTGCTCAAATGCTCCAGAAAGTACAATCCCTAGCGCTGCGCGGTGCCATTTGGAATGAAAATGAGCATCGTGTGAAAACTTGGGTGTATTTAAAGGTCAGTGGAATTTCAACCAGATGCTTTGCTTCCCCACCACGGTGTTGGCAGTGGGAGTGGTCTATAGATTCCATCTTGGGGAAATAAGTGTAAATATTTTTAATAACACTTTCCATTTTCACCTTGGCTCTTTAAAGTTCAAAATACAGTCTCCCATACATTTTTTTGCTAATGTATTCAACCAACATTGATTACCATAAGTAAAATATTTGAAACTATCTAAAATTGAATCCATCGCTTCCTACTCTCCACATATTATCACCATTTCCACCCTCTGCCCTGAACCTGTTTCTCTCTCTGTTTAGCTCAGCGAATGACACTACCTGTGTCATCTAATCCAGACACCAGGGACAAATTACAGGCTTCTTCTACTGCAGAGAAAAAGGGAATTTTCATGTCATTAAATCTTACCATGTATGAAATGAAAGTTTTCCTGTCCAGACCAAAACTTAGGCTTTCTTTCAGACTCTTGTCTGTCTCATGGACAATGGTAATGGTTTTGCAGCTTGTGTCCCTGCCTCTCACCTTGCACGCCTCTGTTTAGTCTTCCACACTCTGGACAGAGTAAACTTTCAGAAACGTTAATATCATGTCACCTTCCTACTTGAAACTTTTCAGTAGCTCCTCATTTTAAGTTAAAACCCAAACATGTAATTATGGCACAAAAGGCTTCCCTAATCTCCTGCTAGCCCTCTCTCTCCAGTGACCTATCCATTCCTGAAACTTGTGAGTCAGCCATAAACCCTCCTCTCTTTGCTCAGCACTGCAGCAAAACTGAACAAGGCAGCTCCTGCTATTTACAATTTTACAATCACCTAGAAGGGATAAAACTGTTGATAAATATATTACATTTTATGTGTATACATATATATATTTAAATGGTGTCATAAGGCAAGAACAAAGTGCTTTGAGTTTCAAAAGTTAAAGAAAGAACATTTGGGGGGAGATCAGTGTACAATTCATACTTCAATTATAAATTTTATATCTAGTTATAAAGAAAATAGAAGACATTCAAGATAAGAAAGAACATCATTCTGATATCACTCAGATTTTCCGTCTTCTTATTCCCATTTAAAGAACTGAGAAGCTGTAGATTTCATAATGAGGAAGCTATCTGACTGGGCAGTTTCATTGCCTGGAGCAGCCCAGACTCTAGTTGGATAGGTGACCAGGGAAGGGAAAAAGAATAATGAGTGTTTTAGATGGGTTATTTGTAAAACACATCAACAAAGAGACTGTGCGGTGAGATGGAATAGCTCTTTATTTGGACAAACAGCCACTGTTGCTGGCAGTGTAATATTTCTCGTTTCTATTAATGACTATGACTGACCTCCATTTCCTTCCAAGCTATCAGTTCTCATTAATATTCATTGACTTCCCTTTTCAACCTAGACCCTGCGGTTCATTAATTCACTCTGTTTTTTTCCAACTCCCAGTTGCGTAGCAAAACCCTAAAACTACATCAGTCTGGGTGTCTGCCTCCTCCAGTACTAGCCCTCAGCTGTTGGAGACGTGTCTACACAGGCAGCCAGCGCACACCACAGTCAACTCCAGGGTTCCCGCCTGGTGAGGCTCTCAGCCCACCCGCTCTGGCCTCCAGAGCTAGCTGTCTTCTATCCCCTGCACTCACCCCCTCCCAGTCTCAGTAGGTCACTTTATTCCTTCAGAGTAAAACAAGACAGCATCGCTTTAACCCCTTCCTTGCCAACATCAAGAAACGTGCGTGTCTTTATCTTTGTATCTTCCTCATCTTCATATTTCAGGAGAATGTTCTTTCTTGTTAAAAGGCAGATTTCTGTGCAGTAAACCTGGGTGGGCCCTGACCTTGCTCATTTCTAGCAAGCTCCACGGTGATGCCGAGGCTGCTGGCCCTGAGACCGTGCAGTTTGCTTAGCAAGTCCTAGAACTCCTGCCCTCATTCTCGGGCTCCGGCCTAGAACTCATTATGGATGCAAACACCCAGGACTTTCTCTTTGCCAAGCCTGCAATCTTTCCTTCACCATGGGTTGTTTCTCCCTGTTCTTAAAACTGAAAATAAGGGCCTCACAAGTTCAAGGAATGCAGGGTAGAGCTAAAGTAGATTTATAGTTGTGAGTACAGAAAACCCAGAGTTTATTCTTCTATAATCACTTGTTAATTAGGGCACTACTTTCCATATGAACAACTGTAACCCTACTTTTATCCCACCCTCTGCGTTCCCTCCCAGTAGCATCTCATCATTAGGCCCTACATCTCACTTTTCCTCAAAACAAGTTCTTTCTTTTCTTTACAGTTTACATTCAATATTTTGTGTTATTTTCAGATGTTCAGCATGTGGTTAGACAATCCTATACTTTACAAAGTGGTCCCTTGATATTTCTAGTACCCACCTGGCCCCATACATAGCTGGTACAATATTATGGACTATATTTCCAACCTTGTACTTTATATCCCTGTGACTATTTTATAACTACCAATCTGTATTTCTCAATTCCTTCACTTTTTTCAACCAGTTCTCCAATCCCCTCTGGCAACTGTCAGTCTGTTCTTTGTGTCTATGAGTCTGAAACAAGGTTTCCTGAATGTGTGGCTTACATTTTTCCCACACGTCACTTTAAACCCACGGAAGTCAAGTTTCCTTGCTACTGTGACAAGGAAGTTGCTTTTGCTTTTCCTTTCTGCCTGCTGGATACTAAATTGAATGGATACATTCAACTCTTCTTTTATTCAACATCCTACAGCATCTGACTCCTTCCTGAAACCTTCTTCTCCATTGACTTCTATCACATCATCATTCTCCCAACTCAGTATCCACTTATCCATAACCCCCGTCTCGGGGGTCCATTCCTCTACTCATGGTCTAAATGTTAGTTCCTTGGAGATCCATCAACAGTAATCTTCCCATTCTTTATTTTCTCTTTTCTTAGGAAGCCACTTACATGGATTCAATCACCATCTATATCCTGAAGACTTCTAAATTGATGCTTCCAGTTCAAATATCTTCCTTGAAATCTCAACTATTTTATTTAACTACTTACTTTAAGCTTTCCACTGGTTAGAAGCCAAAGACAATTAAAACTCACTATAAACCTTCCACTTTAACTCAACTATTCTATATTTCTCCTTTTCATGAAAGAAACCACCTGCTATCCAGTACAAAAGCAAGGATTGGGGATATCATTGTATTTCTTTCCCCCTTCCATCCCACTTACACCCATTTACATCAATTACACTTCTTTTCATATTACCTCAGCTTGTCCCCTCTTCTTCACTCTGACTGCCACTGTGTCTATGTGGGCCCTTTCCATTTATTTTCTGGAGCAATTTCTATTCACACTTCCTCAAGGCTGGGGCCTTCCTACCCCACACTACACCAGTAATCTGGCTAAAACACAAATGTGATTATGATTATATCACTCCACCCCTTAAAAGTCCTTAAATGTCCCTCCAGTGCTATAACAGTAGAGTCTATATCATTCAGTTCAACCTTTAAGATCTTTCAGAACCTGGCTACTGCCACTCTTCTCTTCCAGCTTCAGCTCCCTGGACTCCTCTTGGAATCCTAAGCTCCAGGTACATAAAGTTTCTGCCATCTTGTCCCAGTGGGTCATAACCCCTTCTTTGCTCATGCCACTAACTTCTCACCCATCACTATCCTTGAAATAGTTCCTATTCACCCAACAGTGTCTGCTCAGTCTTCATGTGTCTCAGCAAGCTTTTCTCTTTCTGTTTTGATTAGATCGCCTCCTATATTCTCCAATAACATCCTATTTTCAACTTTGTACTTGCCTTCTTTCTGCTAGAGCAGTGGTTCTTAACCTGGGTTCTATCGAACCCTGGGGGTTCGATGAGTCGGTCTCAGGGGTTCGGAGAAGCCTCTGCCTCAGAGGTAAAGACACACTTGTGTAAAGTCGTGATGACAGACCCCGCTTGGCCATCACTTGCTGCAGAGGATCACGTTACACTGCTTGGCCAATCAGTGCTGCGGGGAATTTAGTGCGCACAGTAGTCAATGGCTGTTGTAGTTGTAAGTCGTGTGATTTCTTTCTTAATATTTTAATCCATACTAAATATGTCGAGCAAAAAAAGAAAGTGGCCGGATGAATATGTACAACATGGATTCACATGTATCACGGAATGGGATGGGAGTCAGAGTCTTATCTGCATGATATGCAATGCCAAGTTGAGCAACTCTAGTCTTGCACCGGCAAAACTAAATTTGGAAAAAATAATCATATTTTATTTATCACTAAAGAAGGGTTTGGTGAATGTGCATATGAAACTGGTGGGTTTAGTACCTCAAAAAAGGTTAAGAACCACTGTGCTAGAGGATAAGCCCATTGAGAGCAGAGAATCTGTCCTGTTATCTTTAGTATTTCTAATGATCTGCACAGTCTCTGGTACAAAGGACACTTTCAATTGATATTTCTGAATAAGTGAATAAATAAGGTATTCTTTATAATTGACATCTGTCAACTGGCAATTCCTGGGAAGGCAGCAGAATTGGGAATATCTCTGAGACAAGAGTGGCAGCATTTGTACCTAAGATGAGTTACCTGGATCTCTCTTCTCTCTACCCTGCCCACCTCTAAATGTTTCCTTTTGTTTCAAGAAAAAAATTGCTTGCACAGGCCAGAATAAACTCAAGATTTCTAGACTCCCAGGGGGCCAGGCCATAGCTTATAATTGTACTTTATTTACTTGCTTGTTAGTGCATGAAACTATCTTTCTATTTTTGGAGATCTCAAGGTAATATTTTACCCTATAAAACTTCTATCTGAATGACCATATAAAATGTAGTCCCAGAAACAAAACAGCTCCTCTGAGTGTCCCAGCATATCAGCAGTGCAGAAAGTTCCTTGGGAAGTTCAGTTTTGGACATCATTTATTCTGCAGCAATTTAAGTTCAGGCCAAACTGTTGTTTTCCTGGCTTAAATTACATTGCTGACATCAAGGAAAAGAACATAAACAGTTGGCAAATTTATAGTCTTTAAATAAAATTGCATTAACTGGAAGGGATTCCCTTGATACTGCTTGTTAAAATATTTTTCTTGTTTTTAGAATATTCCTATTTCATAAGAATTCAGAACATGAAGTCTCTCTCTCTCTCTCTCTCTCTCTCTCACACACACACACACACACACACACACACACACACACACACACATCTTTTTCATGTAAATTCTTTATGTACTGGGTACCACAGCCAAAGAGTAGAATATGAGCTAGAATAGGAGAGCTCAGATAATATTAATCATTTTACATCAACACTTTAATTCTTTCAAAATCTTAGGCCAGGATATTCATACCAGGAGAACTTTCAGTAAGTACAAAATCATCTAGTGATTTCCAAAATCAAGGGCTTCACTTCTCTTGTTCTCTGGTTTAACTCCTCAGTCTACAATTTTAACCACTCCCTTGTTAATATCTCCCATTCATTTGCTCCTATCACCCATGCCTGCCAAAACCCCAAAGTTAATACTTGCACAGTGTGTATTGTATGCTAATTCTTCTCATAATTGTCCTGTGTATAACTCCATTAATAATCCCAACAATCCTATCAGGTGGGTACTTTTACTATTGGAGATAGACTAAGTGACTTACTTGCCCAAGGTCACACTGCTATTAAATGATGACTATCTGCCTGGGCATTCACAGTATTGCTGAGCTCACGTGCAATCAAATTTGTACCACCACAAACTATCGTCACCATGCTCATCCTGACCTTCATCTTGTTCAACAATTTTAAGATACTGCTATCTTTTTCATTCTCTAACAGATGTCTGCAAACTTTTTATAAAAACGGCCCACTTTTGCAGTGATGGTCAACCTTGTCCGTACCTCCCACTAGTAGGCGTTCCAGCTTTCATGATGGGCAGTAGTGGAGCAATCAAACAGCACCGCGATTGGCCCACCATGAAAGCTGGACCACTCACTAATGAGCAATAGGGGCCAGGTAGACCAGCACTGCAAAAGTGGGTCGTTTTTATAAAAAGTTTGAAGACGTCTGTGTCTAGAATGACTGCCTCAACCTTCTCTTTCTTTCATTTTCTCCCTTCAGTTTCAGCAGATTAGTGCCCTTCCTCCTTCCCAGAGACAATAGAAATGATCAGACAGAAACTCTAGCTTCGTATTTTCTATTACAGTCGGGGGAAGTTCCCATCTCCCATCTCAGAACACAGTTTTCCTAGCCCCTTTGCTTTCTCGGGGACTCTACTCTCTCAGTTACACCCACCACACACACACATAGCATTTTTGTGTGTGTGACAGAGACAGAGAGAGGCACAGACAGACAGGAAGGGAAAGAGATGAGAAGCATCAATTCTTCATTGTGGTTCCTTCATTGTACATTACTTTCTCATATGTGCCTTGACTGGGGAGCTACAGCAGAGCAGAGTGACCAACAACCTTGAGCTTCAAGCCAGAGTCCTTTGGGCTCAAGCCAGTGACCATGAGTCATGTCCATGATCCCATGCTCAAACCAGCAGTCCCTCACTCAAGATGGTGAGCCCAGGCTCAAGCCAGCAACCTCAGGGTTTCAAACCTGGGTCCTCCATCTCCCAATCCAACACTTTATCCACTGCGCCATTGCCTGGTTTGGTCACCTAGCCTTTATATATGCAACCTCTCTCTCCCTCCTGATTCCTTTCAACAGCAATTAAACATATTAATATTTATCCTGTCTTAATATCCTCCCCCAGTCCAGGTCTTAGACAGCTACCAACAGGGCTTTCTTTATGTCTGCATCCCCTTACCCCATACCCATTCCTCAACTTTCTTTAACATGCCTTTTGCCTTCCCTGCTCCACAGAAATTGCTCTTGTGCATCACTGATAGACTTGTCTCAGCCCATATCTTATACAGCACCTCCGCCACATTGAACAATGCTGTGACTGCTTCTTCCAAAGAAGTTTTCTTCTCTTGGCTTCTCTGATATCATGCACTGCTGATTTTTTCTCCATGCTCTTTGGAGACTTCTTTTTAGTCATCGTAGTTGGCTTCAACTCTACTGTCTGTTCCAGGAAAATCTCATCTGCTCCCCTGACTTCAATCACCATTCACTGGCCAGGAACTCCCAACTTTTCCTATGCAGCTCAGTCAGTTCTGTTCCTTGATTCAGCTCCACTTAGATGAGTCATGAGTGCATAAATCCAAAATTTCTAACATTAATGTCATTTTCTTTCCCCCAAATCCTGCTGCATTATCAGTGTCCAATGTACTTGTTCAAATCAGAAACTTGGTGGCCATCTTTATTCCACATCTTCCATCCACCATCAGATCACATTAACTCAATCTCCAATTTCTGCTCACATCCATTGGCTTCTCTCTATTCCCATGGCCACCAGCCTAGCCTAGCCCACCATTATCTTTGCCTGAATAGATGCAAAAATAGGTTACATTGGTTGACTCTTCTTCAATATACCCCTCACCTCTGCTTCAACTCATTATCTACACTAAAGCCAATGTAATCTACTTAAAAAGTAAATCTTGTGAAGTCATGGTTTCAATCGCTCTTTAGATGGAATCCAAAATCCCAAATACAGTTGCTAAAAGCACCAAGCCCTAGCTTCTACTTATGTCTACAGTACTCTTATTTTGGTCCCCTCCCACTGGGTCTCTACTCTGCAGTCTCCCAAACACTTCCCTATGCCCCAAACTTTTATTGCACTTAGGAGCTGTTCACATGTGGCTTCTCTGTCCCCTCCCTCCTATTACCAACCATCGCTTCCCCCAAGGCATTATTCTCTGACTTCTAACCTGGAATCCCCTTAATATGTGTGTACTTTTCTCATTTTTTCTAAGTTTCCTTCCCCTTGTCATTTATATTCAATATCTACTTTTGCCATATCTATATAGGAAAGAAATATGACTGCCTGGTCAACATTATATTTCTAGACTAAAAATATTTCTAGACTAGACTTATCGTACAGTTTGAGAACTATTCTTACTAATTTTGTCATCACTTCACTTCTGTGTCATAATTATTAGCTATCTACAGACACTGTTAGCTGGACATTAAATAAAATGTCACTCCATTAATTTGCCTGTGGTATGTCTAATAATACAGGGTGGAGCAAAAATAGGTTTATACTTCTGAGTACACAAAATGCAGAGTTTACCTTTGTATTATTTTCTGTTTGAACAGCTATAAACCTACTTTTTTGCCCCATCCTGTATTTTACTGTGAAACTTTTGGAAATGTCAGTAAGGCAGCTTCGGTCATATGTTCTGATAATAAAATGATTTGTCAATCATTTTTCTTTCCAGTTGCAAAACATTTTGTGTCTTTAAATACAAAGAATAAAAAATGGAAAGTTTTCTGTTTCAACTCCATTATGAAATGCGTTATGTGTGTGTGCTAGAGGGTGATGACCACGTTGCTGACAAGTATACACGATGTCCCATGCCCTTCTCCCCTAGTGAGAACATGAATTTTATTACAGTGTGCTCAATCAAGCTAATTATTTTAAGAAAATAAAATAATCTGGTAATTTTTTCATCAATGAAATAAGCAATTTTCAAAGATGATACTAAATTAGTTATCAGAAGTAGAAAATTTGTTGCTTAAAAAATTATTTTTTATATGAAAGGTAGATAAAACTGAGTCATGTATGATTGTATCCAAAATATAAATATGTACTGTTTTCTTTCCAGTGACAACCAACTTGTTTTGGAAAGTGAGATCATTAAAGCATCCAAAATGCTCCCAAATGCCAAGTTTTACACATGACTCTTTGATTCTCAAAGCCGTCTTGTGGAATAAAATATCACACTTATCAAAGAAACACAATAATGACAACTCAGAGGTCGATACTGAAACTTGAAAGTAATTGAACCATTTAACCACCACTTACTAGCTCAGAATTTCTCATCAGGAACGACCCGTTGTTAAAAGCCAATGTTCTTGTAGCATGCTACATTCATTGCTTTCTGGATAATCTCAGTCTATTCTGAGGCATCTTCCAGAACTCAGGCTATGCGATCTTCCTAGTTCCCATAGTATGGTTTTTATCCAAGTTGTTCTATTCTACAGCAGGGGTTCTTATGTCCCACCTGCATCAGAATCACCTGAAATGTGTGTTCAAACAGAGATTGCTGGCCCATACCCAGAGTTTCTGATTCAAAAGGTGTCTGATGGAGATGAAAAATTTGCATATCAGAGATGTCCCCAGTAATCCTGATAATGTTGATCAAAAGACAATATTCTGAGAACCCTTATCCTAAAGATATCCCTTTTCAATATCACAGTATTTCTTCCTACCAAATTATGTAAAACGTAGTTTCCTCTTTGGTCACTTCTAATCCCTCTTCATCCTTTCATAATCCCTCTGGGCCAGTACTATCTGATAGAAATATCATGTGAGCCAATGATATTTTCTAAATTTTCTAAAATAATTTTTTTAAAGTAGCCCCATTTAAAAAATAAAAAGAGATAAAATTAATTTTAAGAATATATTTTATTTCACCCAACATATCTAAAATATTTTCATCCAGCATGTAATTGATATAAAAAAATATCACTGAGCAATATTACATGTCCAGGGCATACTAAGCTTTTGAGATCTCATGTGCATTTTTCCTTTTTTTCTTAAGATTTTATTGATTGATTGATTTTTGGAGAGGAGAGGGAGAGAGAGAGAGAAAGAGAGAGAGAGAAGGAGGAGGAGCAGAAAGCATCAATTCATAATAGTTGCTTCTTATTTTGCCTTGACTGGGCAAGCCTGGGGATTTGAACCAGCGACCTCAGTATTCCAGATCGATGCGCTATCCACTTTGCCAACACAAGTCAGGCTCGTGAGCATTTTTCACACTTGCAGCACACTTCATTTGGGACTCACCGCATTTCAAGTGCTCCATAGCCACATCTGGTTAGTGGCTACTGCAAGGGACAGCACAGCCTCAGCACTTTAGAGTCGGGGAAACTGGAAAATCGATAGATCTGCTTGCTCTGCCTCCTTCTGACTTTCCCCACATTTCCTCTCCTTAAAATGTGCCTGTCAGATGCATCACCAACTTAAAAACACACTTGAAGGACAAACACAAAATAATTACATCATTAAATGCACACATTGATTTTAAAATGTGTGCCAACACAAGTGTTTCCTCTTTTTATGCATAGGACCAAATATGAAATGTCACAATGCACCTGTTTTATTCCTGCCATTTTGTTCTGTTCAAATCCTCCCTCATCAAAACCTTTCCTTCCAGCATGATAATCCATGTTAACAACAGAGTATTTGTGCTGCTTTTATTTTTCCTTCATCCTCATATAATCCTATGCAAACATATACACAGAAGTCTGTCTATATTTGTTTTACAAAAATAGGATCATATTATACCTACACTTCTCCGCATAATTCCCTTCTTATTCAATAATAACGTGCAAAAATCCCTGCAAGTCAGCTGGAGGTTGTAATTCATTCTTTTTTAATGGCTACAATAGAGTCCATGTGATGGGACACCATAATTTATTCAAGAGTTCTGTTATTGGCAGGCGTTCACATTTCATCCTGTATTTTCAAGCACTGAGGAAAATGCTGCAAAAAAAAAACTGTAGATAGATAGATATTTCAATATATAATCAATATATAGCTATATATCTTATCTACTCTCTTTTATTTAGCTTGCAATCTCTTTGGTAGCCTCTAATTTAGACTTTTTCTCGCCATATCTGGGCCCTTTCTTTCCAACAAACAAAAATAGTTATCAGTAGTATTTCAAGCAAACCATTTTAAATCATTTTCCTAATGAATTCTTCCACAGTCAACTGGTTCAAACCAATACATCTCCTTTTAACCCTCCCCAGTGATGCTGTCTCTATTCACGGGAAAAATCCACACAGAAATGATTTTACTGTGATATGCTCAGTCACTTTGCAAACAAAATATTAGTCAACATCAACAAGATTAATTTCTTCACTGATGTTTCAACATTAACAAAATAAAAATCTGACTAGAAATGAAAGTACCTGGACTGTGTAACCTACCCAAAGTAGCACAGACTGTAACCCAGGTAATAACTAGAATCAGAAAGATTAATAGTAACAGCTAACATTCATTAAGTGTCAGTAGTGACAGGCTTTAAATGCTTCACATATGCTAATTCAGTTGCTTCTTCAAAACTTTCATAAGGTAGGTACTCTTACTATTTTAATTTTATGCCACTCTATGGCTAAGGACATGGAAATTATACCTCCAGTAAATAGCAGAATCAAGATTGAAAAGTGGATGACAGAGTCCTAATCTCCTTGTCTAGAAGCAAATCAACTTTACTACTCAATAAGTAAGTAGTAAATCACGTAAGCGACCCTCTCTTTGAACCTCAATGGCCCCAGCGATAAAATGGGTACAGTGATACCAGTTCTTCAAACCTTTAAGATCACATGAAGAAAGCTGAAACTGATTTGAAAACCACTGACAACTCTAACAAGGGAGGTTGTCTTGTTTTAACTTGGAAAATTTAGCTGAGACTTTCATCACTCACAGCAAAAACTAAGCAGGTAAAGAGTTTTGTGCAACAGCAAACCAACACATATGCTGCCTACACACATTCTTCCCAAGGTGAGCTGGACCAGTACGGCCCGCTAATGCAGGGCGGGACATATGCCAGACCCTCACAGCCTGCTGATTTGCCTGAAATTAGAAAAAGAGCCACCAACCTTTAGCTCTATTCTGTAGCCTGGCCGCATCCTTCCTCTCTCTGCTCCAGCCCTTGCATTACTTAATTGGAGCACCGGGCTATAAATCTTACCTACTTAAGGGCCAGGGAACTCTCTGGGGCTCTCTCACTAAAATGTGTGTGGGAGTTCAGCAATATTGAATTTTCAAATAAAATGATTAACAAGAACCTCAGGGCAGCCTCAGACAAAACAATCCTTCCTGAATCTTGCCACCTTCCTCTGAGGAAGCTTTTTGTTCTCAGGTTTAATAAAATGGTTGGAAAGGAACAGTGATGAGTGACCAGAGCAGGAAGTGAGAGGCACTCCACTCTCCACTCTCCACTCTGGACACTCCCCTCAGCAACACAGAGATCGTGTTGTGCTCTCTGTCCGGGCCTGACAGAGCCATTGGAACCTGTTCTTGGGAAGGTTTCAGTCACTTAGTTCAATTTTAACTGCAATCAGCTCTAATTACCAAGGTTTTTAGAAACATTTTCATCCAGATTTTGATAGTCAGAAATGGGGACACCTGATCATAAAGCCTATTTGCTTTTCCATGGCATAATAACGTCTATCAGATTTCATGAAGCAGATAATTAAAATCGGTTAAAAGGAAGAACGTAATGCAATCCAATTCAGTCCCGACCAGGCCTACAAGCCTACTATTTGCTGAAACAATGATTTAGATGCTCTGCCAAATAAATATGGGATGTTTATGGTCTTACACAATAGGAATTTGCCTCATTTATGCAGCAGGAAGATCATTTACAACCAATCTCTAAAAGACACCAAGCATCAATACTAAATTTTCAAGTCAAGGCCAGAAATTGCAATACGCAAACAGGGGCTATTAAGCCATATGAAGTTGTTGTCAGAAGGAGGATTTCAAGGGCTGCCATACCCATTTGTAATTCAGAAGCATCTGTAAAGTCTACCTGACAGACCAGACCAGCTTTCTTAGTCTCTGGGAAAGAGGAGACTTGGCAGGAAAGAGGATCTGGGTCAACAAGCAACAAGGACAGGGCACGTCCTACTGAGAGATCTCAGTGCCAGTCCGCCTGCCTTTTGAGATGATGGCTGGAATCACACTGTTTCCTCAGCCATATCTGTTTCTTGGGAGCAATTGTCCTGGGTAGGTATGGAGAAGAAATGAATAAAACTGCTGGAGGGGCCCTTCTCTGCCCTACATGAGAGTTTTGTAGGCCAGACCTACCCCTTTCCATTCGCTATTTGTCTATTCACCCCTTTACCTACATGTTCTCTCTCCCCAACCTCAGGAATTTAAATCATCTAGCCTTTTCCCTAACCGATCCCACACCATCCCAGGTGCTATTAAAATTTGGAAGAAGTGAGAAGCAACTCCACAGAAAGACTGGCATCCGGAATGACGCACAGAAAAGGGGCTGCCTATCCCCCAGCCCCACCACTGACGAGCTATGTGACTGAGAAAGTCACTTGACCTTTCTATATCTCATTGCCTCACCTTTGAAACAAAGGAAATAGTAGCTCATGTGAGGAGGAAGAAAGGTCATGCATGAAAATTCTTTCAAAGTATTCACTGAACCTGGTGTCCTCAACTCAGTCTGGGTTTTGTGTGAGCTCCTTGCAAGACAAAGCTGGGAAGTCAGGAACGTGGGAATGTACGATTACGACTGACATTTGGAGTAAATGACAGCACAAATAAAGAGGCTCCTCAAGGAGGGGTCAGAATTTGAGGGTTGAAATGTAAGCACTCCTGTTTTTTAGGTCTCTGCCCTTTATCAAGTTCCTTAATCTCTCTGAGCATTACTTTCCTTGCCTGTGCGATAGGATCCATGGTATATACCTTGTAGCATAATGGTAAAGAAGAAATAAAAATAATATGTATGAAGCGGGTCTGGAAACTAACAAATTTTTCCACTCTGAGCCTAGGAATTTGACTCCATTGTCTTATTTATTTTCTTCATAGCACAGAATGACTTGAAATGGCCCCATTTAATTGATTTTTTCTGATTCATCCCACTAGAATGTCAACTCCCTAAAGGCAGAAACTCTGTAAATGAGCTGTACCACTCATTTCTTAGAGCAGTCTTTTTCTGAATGAATAAATATTTATGACAGGCATACTGGTAGTCAGCCTCAGAAGAAAAAAAAAAATTAAAGCAGCTAAAGTTTGCCACATTGACCCTTCTCCCCACCCCTCTTAGCACCAGAAATGAATTGCCCCTTTCTTATGATTGGGGAATTCTCTACATATTAAGAAATTTCATCTCGCTCTAAAGAAGCTTCAATTGCCATGTATCTATGTTCCAGCCTCCCTTGCAGCTAGGGTATGGGTATTTAACTAGGCTTTGTTCTCAGGGTTACCTGCTGCAGACTTTAAATGGAAAGCTAGTAATTTCAAGAAGCATAGAACAAAACAGTCTTCAATCTAGCTAGAGTGGCAAGAGAGGCAGCTATGCCCATGGTTCTAGCAGCAGCATCTAGGGTACTGGGTTGGTGGTGATAGTGATGGCAAGCTGCTATATCTGCAAGGTATGTTTTCACCAGGTCAAATCTCTGGCATTGTTTTGGTTCTTGCTCTTGATTATATTATTCTCAGTTCTAGAGGCTATTCTGGATAATCTCTAGGTACAAATTCCTCTAATTTGTGTCTTTTATCCAAGATTAGTTTTGTTGCTTGACTGGTAGAATCCTCCTCTTCCCCAAACTGCCCAGTAGAATCTCCATCAGATTGCACATGATCCTGGTTCCCTAAGGGGCTCCAAACAAGCTTTTATTCTACAAATTACCTCCCTCCTCCAGTCCTTCTCCTTCATTCAGATTAAATTGTACATTTCCTGGGCCTTATTTCCCCTAGGACCTTATTTTCTATAATGTGTAATCTGATCAATTAATTCAAGTCAATATGTTAATTTCTGACAGTAATTTAATATTACCCCAGCACCTTAACAGATACTTTTAATACCTCAAAGCAAAGGAGAAAGACACGTGCTTTTACTACCACACAGTGCCAGGGTCTATGAGGGCTCTTGTCTATGTCTAGAATCTCAAAGGACTTGCATCCATCAAAACAAATTATGTCTAGACTGACCTTGGATGCTCTATGGACTAATCATATAGTGATGGTGTTTATTTTCTAAAATTCATGCCTTTATGATTGGGCATATGCACGTGCGCACGCACACACACACCTACTTAAAACCCTTCAATAGCTTCCCATGGCTTTTAGAATAAAGATCAAGATCTTTAACACAGCCAACATGGTCCAGATCTTGGAGCCCTAACCTAGTGATGATACCAACGGCAACTGTCTCTTGGGTTAGGGGACGGGTGGTTAAAATCCTGATTTGTAGCACTTGCTGATTTGGGTCGCATAAATACTTCCACCATGACAAAATTTCAAACTACTAAAATAATGTCAAAAAGGTTATAAAACTCCTGGATATTTAAAAATTTGCTCTTGAAGACCACCTTGAGTTACTACCAGCTGCAGCACGCCACTGTTTTCCAAGTCACTAGAACTTGCTTTCCTGGCAACTTCTTACTGCACTCACCATTCTACCCCATTGGCTTTCAAACTTCCTCAAAGTGTCATACATCCTCCTCCCTACACACACACACACACACACACACACACACACACACACGCGCGCGCACGCACACACAAAGCTTTCCATTTACCCACAGCCAAGATCAAGCTCTCTGATCCTGTCCTTCAGTGCATTGATTTTATGTTACACACCTTTTCCTTCATGCAACTGATGTGATGTTTGACATCATAAGCAAGCATGGATCTATAGGATGTGTGACCAGAGTAGCTATAGACTTCCTTTTCCATATAGTTTCTATGCACCCTTTTATGAGGGAAACGGTCGGACTCACCAAAAAGACAATGTCGGTGGATGAGTGAATCTGGTCAGTTCTTACAACCACAAATATGACAGAATTCTGTCTTGTTTTTCTCCTGGTGTCTCAGGTTATGGAAGATAATTCCAAATGCTTTTAATCTGATCACTAGATAGTCGGTGCAGATGCCTCTGGGCTAGCTTTGTGAGGCAGACATGGGAAGATAGGAAAATCACAGTTGCTGAGACAGTGCTCCAGGCTCGCAGACACCTCGCCAGGGAAGTTCTGCTTTTCTATGTTTAATAGATTGGCCTTATTTAAGAGATTTTTTTGAATGATTTCTACTGCGGAGGAAATATTTTCAAGCCAGTTTTTTATTTTATAAGTATGCAAAATAAGTTCTCCAAAATGTACAGAATAATAGGGAAATTATTGATGGGTTTCACAGGAAATTATTTTACGTATGTGAATTCCTAGCTTGAGTTTCCTTCTCTCCACCCCCACTTTCTCCAACTCCCAGTAAAAATGTAAGCTGCATTTCCCACTGTATTGCATTTTCAAACATGACTCCTTTTTAAGACTAGACCGTAGGGCCCCCCATTTGTATTCAAGTTATGGAGTGCTTGCCTAAAGTCAGAGATAATAAATTGTAGAACCACAACTTAAACCGAATCTCCTGAGTCACAGTTTTCTTTCATTCTGCATCTTAGTTGGTCTACTGTCAGAACCAGTGGGAGCTGCTGCCCAGAGGAAAGCCAGAGACCCACAGCGCATGCATCTATTCCACGGAAACCTCTCTTCAATAACAGATAAATTATGCTTCCTGGAGACACAATCTAAAACCAGTAAATCTGATAAAGATCCATAGAAAAACAGTCTCACATCTTCCTTGCCATCAAATGTCTCCCCTCGGTATGCATTCTCAATATGAAAACCAACTGGACTTCCAAATTCTGAATAGAAACTCAGGGCCTGGGTCTAGGAATCCAGCAATGCTCTCCATGGCATCGGATAGGTTGGGAAGATTTGAGTTTATGTTCCATTGATGGTACTTACTAGACATGTAATTTCACACAAGTCATTTTCTATCTCTGAGACTCGGAGTCCTGAGGATGAAAATGTTGACCTTATATGGTTTATTGCAGTGGTTCTTAACCTGGGTTCTATTGAACCCTAGGGTCTCGATGAGTTGGTCTCAGAGGTTCAGAGAAGACTCTGCCACGGAGGCCAGAATAAAGTAATACCGTAATTTGTTGTGAGTTCATGCACTTTGTTGGTTTTGTTCTTTGAGCAAGGTGATGTTCATGCATGGCTCATTTTGTGCACCAGTAAGAAAACATATACCTATGTTTTGAATTTGGAAAAAAAATCATATTTTATTTATCACTAAAGAAGGGTTCAGTGAATGCGCATATGAAACTGGTGGGTTCAGCACCTCAATAAAAGGTTAAGAACCACTGGTTTATTGGAAAGATTAAATGAGACAAACTTCTGGCATGAAGTACTCAAGAAATTATCATTCTGTGTTTCTATTAACTAATATTTCCATACCTACATTACTAGGGTTAGGCCATGAGTGTGTGTGTGTGTGTGTGTGTGTGTGTGTATGTGCATGTGTGTGCATGTGTGTGTGTATGTAATACCTGATCTGTAAGTTCAGAAAATAATTTTGCTTCCAATATATGGCTAGTTGGTTCATCCTATGTCATTCAGTTAAACAAATATATTCGGAGTTTTTACTATTTTGCCAGACACAGTATTAGGCCTGGACCATACAAGGTGACAGATATTCAGTTCCTGTTTTCAAGAAGCAAATAATTGAAATCATACCCGACAGACGAGATGTCCTATGTTCTTAAAGATCTCTAAGAGAGATCTCCCCACACTGTTGGCAACTGCCACACTCCATTCTCAGTACTCTGAGCCATTTGTGTGTGTTTACAATTCCTTGACAATCAGTGTATCTCCATTTTGTCTTAAGGTAGGCATCAGAAGAAAGAAAGAACAGGCAGTCACCATTTTTCACCTAATAGGCCTTCATTCCCTGAGAGTTATTGAGTTATTCCTCTGTCTTCTCTTTCTAGATTAAATAATTCCAATCCCTTTAACCTTTTCTCAGAGGTCCTATTTGCCAGCCTTGGTTTAGTCATTTTCACTGCTCCCCTCTGGAGCCTCTCCAAGTCTTCTGCATTAAAATACGTGGCTTTTGCTATTGAGTTCACTCTTCTAAGCATCTTATTCTTTCACATATATCAAGAAAGAAGGAGAGAAGCTTCCCAATAAAGAGAAGAGAAGAAACAGGAAGATAAATTTCCCATGTGAAGGACTCATGTAGAAAATTAGCATTTACTGTCACCACTACTGAGAAGGACGGGCCGAAACCAAAGCAGTTTTCAAATGGTGCCAGCCATTCTGTTTGACAATTATCTAAATTACTTTTAAGCAGATCAGACCTTTAACAGCAAACTACAGGCTTGCTTTAGTTAAACCTGAAATTTTCAGAAGAATGCTAATAAAATTACCATTCATGAGATCAAACAGGATTTTTTTTTTTATTTTGTCAAATGCTTCCGACTGCCCAGCACACCGCAGAGAAGTCACCATGTTATCCACAGGCAGTGCCTTTGATTGGTCAGTCCTAGCCAAGTGCAAACAATCTTTCTTTGCTTTCTGTCAATCAACATAAATTAATATTTTCTGAGCAGAGAGTGCAGCAAATGCTAAATGGCTCTTAAGAAATTATATATTGAAGCTGATCAAACACATGCTGATCATAGTGTGGCCCCACCATAAGCAGAAAGGGGAACATATAAAAACCAGAACCCTAGTACAATAATTCCGCAAGACACACAAGATGACTTGTCAGAGATTTCTTTTTACCAACAGCCACCAACCCCCTGACTTTTCTCTTATAGTGCCTCTGGGACGACCTGCCCCAGGGATTTCTCTACACACACACACACACACACACACACACACACACACACACACACACAGAGTTAAGAGTCATCTGAGCCTGACCAGGCGGTGGCGCAGTGGATAGAGCGTTGGACTGGGATGCGGAAGACCCAAGTTTGAGACCCCCAGCTTGTCAGCTTGAGTGCGGGTCCATCTGGCTTGAGCAAAAGCTCGCCAGCTTGGACCCAAGGTCACTGGCTCCAGCAAGGGGGTGCTCGGTCTGCTGAAGGCCCGCGTTCAAAGCACATGTGAGAAAGCAATCAATGAACAACTATGGTGTCGCAATGGCAACAAAAAACTAATGATTGATGCTTCTCACCTCTCTCCGTTTCTATCTGTCTATCCCTATCTATCTCTCTCTCTGACTCTCTCTCTGTCCCTGTTAAAAAAATAAATTAAAATTAAAGAGCCATCTGACAAATTTCCAGATACTTTCAAGAAGCTCAGAGAACACTTACTAAATAGTATTCTGCCTATTTCAGGGACTTTTTTGGTTTGAAACCAGTGTTTAGAATTCTATTTATTCCACTTCTTGAAAAGTTAAAAGTATAAAATTGGGGTGAACGGGACTGGTTAGAAGCAGGGAGGTGGAGAGAGAAAAACTACAGCCTTCTCTAGGTGAAGCCAGGAAGACAGTTGGATCTCTGGAGTGAGTCCGGCTCTGGCCAGGCCTGACCCGGGGCTGGCTGGGCTGAGAGGAGTCTGTCGACAACAGCCATGGACAACCATCGCTATTCTGAAAATGCTTCCTTATTCATTTCTCTGAAGACCCCCTCAGTTCTGGTAACAGAACAAGTTCATGATCTACTATGGGACTTTCCCAGGAAGGTGTAGTCCCAAATATGGTTGAATCTATCAAACAGCGTCTAAACCCTAAGACCTATGAAATTGATATAGTGATGCTTAAATAATCAGCAACTAGTATAGCCAGGCGCTTATCACTGCAGCATAATAAAAAGTCGCCCCCCTCCGGGTAAAAGCAGACAGTTCACTAGCTGTTTAGTTGTTACCAGTTTGCCATGTCCAGGCATCCGCGGAGTTTGTCCACCAGAGTGAAGGAAAAGCATAGATACACAAATCCATTGGTAAGGGCATGCACGAGTGAGGTCTGGGAGCTCTAAAACAACGGATGATTAAAGCCATAACATATTAAATAGTTCTATGTTGATAAATAGGTATCATTACTTAATAGTGACCGTTTTTATAAAAGCAAGATTTCAGTTATGAGGTAGAACTGCAAGTCACCCCGGTTTTATTTATTTGAAAGTAAATATAGTCTTGTACATTCTTACCCAGTGGTGAGAAAGTGAAAGTAGGACACTGATGCTGATGTATGCTGCCAGACTACTTTGTAGCGGTTATGGCATGTGGCCAGGAAGGCTGGATTAAAAAATCACTACTAGACACAACTCCGTGTTCCCTCTCTTCATCCTAATATGTACTTCCGAGATATATCAAATTATTTCAAAGAAACAGCAATTGGCACCACCCCACTATAAACCACTGCACCCTGGGAAGCAATTTCCATTCCTTCTGAATCTGAAAAATAAAATCACTGACACTGAACACTGGCATTTGTGAATTGGGAGGGTTCGAAAAAAAAAAAAAGAGAGAAAACAAGTAAAGGGAAAGTCAGAGAAAGGAGAGAAAGACAAGAAGTGAAAAACTGAGATAGGTGTTTAAAAACATCCATCTATAATGAGCAAATGACGTCTTTAGCAAAGAGTTTCTGAATCTGAAAAGAGTAAAATAAAATTCTGGTTGACTTTTAAAAGCCAATCATTTAGATCATCCTTTAAAAATAAATAGATACCCAACAGATTAAAGAAACTCCATTTATAAAAATCAAATGAACCTCTAACAAAGCTTGTTTGGGACATGAATAAATCATCTGGCCATGAATTATTCATTATTATCAAGAAACAAGCTGAGGATTCCAGGAACTGGGCTTGGGGAGGTGCTTAAAGCAGGGAGTGAGAGAGTTCATCATCTCAGACCCACCACAGGAAGCCAAAGAGCAGGCCACAGGGTACCGTCATCTGATGCAGACCTTACTAGACCTCCACTCGAGTTCCAGTGGATGCCAGCAGCCTTTACACCTCAAACCATAAAGCAAGTAGAGTTTAATTCATAGAACCTTTCTTTAGAAAACAGCATGTGCTCAGTAACAGGCAATAACATTTTTTTGAGCACTGGATCTTTTTTTAAATGCGTGATATACATGGGGGATACTAGCTGTGTGCAAAACAGAGTCGGGGTTGAAATTTTTTGTTTAAAGGAGATGACTAGAAAAGTCTTTAATGATAAATTGGCAAGCATAGTCTGACCTACTCATTCATGGCTATGGGGGTTGGGTTTTCTTAAGCGGGGCAGGGAAGGGAAGTGGGAAAGGGAGTATCTCAGATTCAATCTGTTAATCAATGTGTGTGTGTGTATGTTCCAGGTCCAAACTGCTTTGCAGGAACTACAATAATTCCGGCTGGCATTGAAGTGAAAGTGGATGAATGTAACATCTGTCACTGTCACAACGGGGACTGGTGGAAACCGGCTCAGTGTTCAAAACGCGAATGCCAAGGCAAGCAGATTGTGTAGAACGAATTCCCAACCGATGACGAGTTCTTAGGAGACGATGCTATCTGCGGCTTCTCCTCTGCACATGTTTAAATCAGAACAAAACAAACGAACTCCTGCCAGCCACAACAGGGTCACCAGCAAAACCTTTTAAGGTTGACAAAAGTGACTATTTTACTAAGAGGAAATTTCTCTTTTTCTCTCTTGCTATATAAAATCTATATATCATATAGCTATCAAAACCGCTTTTCTAACTACCCATGCTTGATGGTGACTTGACTGGATTTCTGGAACAAAAAACAAAAAACAAAGAAATAGCCTTGTACAGGCTCCTTCTCTGGTGACACCTCTAGCCTGCCAGCTCACCGTCCGCCGAGTTCATTCAGTTTTACTTTCCTGTCCATCATACATGGCCTTTTTCTTCTTGCAGTAATTCCTTTGCCCATTTAAAATCTAAGGGGCCAGATTTGACCACACAGTAAAGTTTTGAGTTGTGTCAAACAAGCTTTGGTAAAGAAATGTCAGGGGTGAAGACCCTGTCTGACCAGGAAGACCAAAAGCATCCAACTAATCACTCCCCTCGAGTGACTGAGTGACTCATACCCTGTAGGCTAAGACAAGAAACGTGCACACAAATGGACCCACTGCTGGGCAAGTCAGGGACCTGGTGCTCGGTGCATTGTGTGGGGGCTCCCAATTGCATTCTTACACACCACACATTTCATCCGCAAAACCTTGAAACTGCCAATCAAAATAACTAATATGTGAAGTACACCATGAACATGATTAAAGAATCCAAAGGAGACAGGTATTCAAATTTGTAGCATTAATCACCAAACTCTCATGATGCTGAATTTGAGTTCAGCTTGTAACTAAACACACTCTAAACCCACTGTCAGCTGGCACTATAAATACCAGAACCAGGGTGAGTAGCCACACTGTGAATTTGAATCTTTCTGAACTCTACTGGCTTTGCGGTTCAGATTTGGCTGAAAACCAGTAGTACACACAGGCAGTTTTTATGGTTCAGAAACCGTTCGCCACATTAGAGTGATGGCCACTCCGCCCTATGTCTAAAACACAGATTCAGGACACTCTTTCCACCTCAAGTGCTGATTTAAATTAAAGATTAGGGTAGAGTGAGTCTTGCACAATACAATTCCATGTGTTGAACATTTTTTTAAATGTATATATTAGATACTGAACCTTTGAATTAAAGTGAACCTTTGAAAAGTCTCAAGGTTGCCCTGGTAATGCTGCTAGCATAGTAACAGAAAAAATAAAATAAAACACACAGGGTATCTGGTGTCACCTCGATTCAAGTGCAAATTTAGCAATTCTGAAACCACACGGCATAGTTAATAGCTTATTCTACTTCCCTGTCTTGAATACCCTGAAGCAGATCTGGTAGGGTCCTTGAGGAAACTTGAAGGTTGCCTTCATTGTCACTGTTCTTTGCTTTCCTGCTGCCACCAAGCCTGGGCTTTGCCAAAACTCCTGTGGAGCGCCCCATTCTGGAACAAGGTTTCTCAACCTTCCTGCTATTGACATTCAGGGTCAGACAATTCATTGTTGTTGGGGGCTGTCCCATGCAGTTTTAGGATGTTTGGTAGCATTCTTGACCTCTATTTGCTAAATGCCAATAGCAACACCCTAGTTGTAACCACAGATGTCTCCAGACATTCCAAATGTTCCTGAGAAGTGGAAGAATGGGCAAAATATCACCTGGTTGAGAAGCAAAGGTCTAGAATAATCCGTACAGAGTAGTTTCTGGCAGGGACACACCAGGCGAGCTCCGGTTGAGCCTGTGGTTTGGGGAACTTCTGGGCCCTTTGGGACATGCACAATCAGCGGGTCCAAGGGGGAGGGGCCCATCTCCTCCAAAGGGGTCGATGCTTCCATGCCATAGGCCCACCCTCAGGATACATATTTTTTGAGTCTCATCAACTGGATTTTCATTTTAAATTGTCAGTTTCTCCTCCATGGAAGTACCTCCTGTCATCAAGAATGAGTTGTCATTTCCAAAATGAATGTGTTGACGAGTTGGACCTGACACTTCTCACATACACTGTGCTTGTGTTATGATACAAATAGCCATGCTGGCACCATCCAAGAAGAACATCTAGCCACCATCCCTTAGAACACCAATTTGCAGCAAGGTTGGTGCCTTTCAGTTGCCACCATGAATACGTCATCTAGACAGTCATGAATCATTCATGAACAATTCTGCATGATTTATTCCTACACTCCAAAGTAAAGGCATTTCATACTTCAGCTTGTGTCTAGACAGAGATGTATTATAGAGCTTTCTTTGCCCTGAGGTTGTCTGCTTCCAGCTTCAAAAATCCACACTCTTGGAAAGAAACAATAAAAATAACAAATGACAGAAATAAGGTTTGAAACCCAGCAAACATCCTTAATGGAGCCATGTAGCATAGTAACTCTCTATGTATTATTAAGAAGTTACTATGTCATTTTTAGAAAACAGAGAGAGAGTGCCATTGGGAAGCCAGGGTGCAGAAATATTGCCTCAACGTTTTGGCACTATGATAGTCGCAGTAAGAATTAACAGAAATTGAAGTACAATATCCATCAGGAAACGTTCTTTACACTGCAGAATAAAGGCTGCTCAGTGGCCTCAGAGACCAGACAGAGAAAGGGATTTTTTTTTTTTCTCTCCAAGTTTCACTATTAGCTGTTTCCTTTAAAACTTTGTAGCCCGGACACTTTTCCCCTATTAGGGAGAGATGAGCCTATCCTGCGACAGGATTTCTCATGAACCGTGAAAACAGACAACCTCCTTCCGCCCAGGTCATTGAGAGATTCTTCCCAAACTCTGAACAACAGAGTTGTGGTTTCATCTGTCGTTGGTTTTCTTTCTTTTTCTTTTTTTTGAAAGCTCTGTTTGCCACCACACTGTCACCTCTGTCCTTTTATTCCTCCTCCACTCCACCCTTGGTTCTTGGCTTTAACTCCAGCTATGCGTAAATAATGGATCGACAGCCTGTCAGCTGATGCCTGTTTAAAAAAAAAAAAAAAAGATTCAATTTCTAAAAATATTTCAAAAATGGTGTGCCTGAAAACTAGTGAGAAAAAAAAACCTAAACACTAAACTGTAAAAAAGGGGATTCTAGCAACAATATTTGATGTGTAAAGAGTATATTATTAAAAAACTATTTTGTTAAATATAAAGTGTGTTAACCAGCAAGCATTGTTCGTTCGTGGTATATTTTCCTTCCTAAATTTCTCCCTCTTCCTTACCTTTAGCATTTAATGACTGATTCTCCGTGACTCTGAAAGTACATGTGTCATTAGCACCATATTCTATTAGAATTTAGTGCTAGCTTTAGCATTTGCCTGTGTACATTTTCATTCTTCATAATATGAGGCAAGGCTGACTTGGAGGTCGGAGAGCAAGTTCAAATAAACCAGCGATGAGAGTGTAAGTGACAGGAGACATGTTTTCCTGACCTGGATCCATACTCAATACTAATGATAATCTATAATTATTGAGTGCTTGTTCTGGGCAGGCCCTGGGTTAAGCACTGAACCCATAGAATCTTCATCGGTCCACACAGCACACTTGCAAGGGATGGACTCTTGCAATCTCTGTCTTTCTGTTGAGGAAAGCAAAACGCAAGTAGGATAATTTGTTCAAGGTCATAGGGTAGGAAGTGGCAAAGCAAGAATTTTTATATTATAAAATTTTGCACACACACACACAAATCAAGAAAACAGTATAAGAAGTCTCCATATACCTACTGCCCAGTTATCGGTTATCAAGATTTTGAATGATGCTTCATCTATTTCTTTTTCTCTGAGGATTTTAAAACAAGCATCAAGCAAACATATAATTTCATCCTGACATCTTGCAGTAATCATCTCTTTAGAAAGAATAGATATTTTCTTACAAAACCGTGTATTACAGAAATAAAAAATAATAATAAAAATTTCTTAATAGCATCTACTATCCAGTCCATATTCAAATTTCTTCAACTTTCTAAAATATAAAAGGAAGGGGTATTTCCATAGTCCAAATCATCCACAACACTGCATTTGGTCGTAAGGACTCCTAGGTCCAAAATAGGGATTTGAGCCCTGCCAATTGACAGCTGTGGATTCTGACAGATCATTGGGTTTGTTGTTGTTATCAGAGGGTTGTGATGAGAAAATCGCCGTTTTTAAAGCTCAGTGTTAAAACTCTCTCCTAGACGGTAAGCAAAGCAAACAGCGGGCAAGAGGCTTTCTACGAATTGACCTGAAGGAAGCAGCAAAGAGCCCACCCAGAGCAGGCACCCTTACAGACACCAGCATCCAGAGGATGCTGCTTTTTTATGTGTGCAAAAGCTGTCCGTGGGGAGTAAGAGCAAACTGTTGATTTTCTTCTGAGACAAACATACACTGCCTAATACAGAGTAACACGGAACAATAGTTTATAAATTGCCATCATCTTCTGCACTGTTGGAGGGAAAGAAGAAAACAGCCAGCCACTAAGGAAACACCAGCATGGAGTCCCCACACATAGGCACCCCCACCTCCACCCCACCAACATTTTCCTAAAACAAGATTACACGTTCTTGCTTTTCAAATTCCCGTGTGTCCAATCTCCGCTTCCTTTGTGCCCTGCAAAGGATTGTTTACAGTTTATTCCTGTGATTCAAATGTCATGGGAGAGCACTTTCAGGTGTAAGAGAAGAGGCAGTGGACTGTGACGTCCTGAGGGTGTGGTTACGTGCGTTTCTGTTGGGAATATTTCTCTGATTTTGGAAGACAAATGCTATCTCTGAGCCAGCAACCTCACCTATGATTTCTTCCCACATTGTCAAGGGACCTACACCTTGAATTGGGGTGGTAGCCTGGTCAGTGAGCCTCAAACTGGCTGACGTACACGCGGGGTTCTCCCTGATCAATCATATACACCTGGAAGGCATATTGTTCTTTCAATGAGCAAGACATAATTGGTGCCATCGTGCCTTTCACAGAATAAGAGTTAAATGAATGCAGTTAAAGAAATTAATTCAATTTTAAGGACTTTAAATTTGTTTTAGATTCCAAATATATTCATTTCTGGTAAGGATTGAACAACTTTTTCTTTTAAGCAGGAAAACAAAAGTATTATGTATTAAAGAACCAGAGAGTGATGGTGGAAGATGGACAAATAAGAAATATTTTTGATTTTCATATTACTAAAGCATAGTAGAAGGAAATCAAGACTTGATAGAAATTAATTTATAATTTTGATTTTAAAAATTCCAGAGAGTGACAGAGAATCTATTCTGTAGTGGAAAAAAACCTGAGAGTGTCTCCAGGCCTCGCTTCTTACTTAAGTCATCAACTATTTTGTAAAATACAAATAAATAAATAAATAAATAAATAGATGGATAAATAAATAGATAAAAGTGGTTCCCCAACTTTCTTTAATTTCTAGGTTAAGGGCTGAACATTTTTTTCTGTTAAAAAAATAGTTTATTAGGTCTTATCAAGGAATCCCAAACCAAGCTACAGACAGGTCAGGTAACCCCTGGCGTGAACCAAATTCTATTTGCTACAATGTAAACTCTGTAGTTTTTCTTTTTAATAGTATAATGAACCCAACTAAATATAACTCAGCTTCAACAATTAACTCAGGGCTAATCATGTTTCACGTATTACTTCTGACCTCCCCATTTTTCTTTCTTTTTAAAGGATGACGGATGCAAGAAGGGAGTGAATAGGAGTCAAACATTAGCTTTCTTTTTAATTTACAAAAATCTTGAACTCATAGTTCTTTGAAGCTGAGATTCCAATGTAATTAATCCCAGTACTTGCACTACTATCTGGCTTTGAGTAGGGGCACTTTTTAAAAGCTATACTTTTAGAATTGGGTTGAGTTTTAAAACTTTCCAACTGAATAGTTAGGTGAGGTGGGTGAGGTGGGGGGAAAATGTGGTCATAAAACCTGGCTACCATTTCTTAAGACAGTGATATATATGTATTAGTTCAAACATCTTCATAACCACCACGAAATTATGAACTGGCATGACCCTTTCGCAGACAAGAACACTAAGATTTAGAAACAGTTTATGATTTTCTCAAGCTCACACAAGAAGAAAGAGGCAGAACCAGCTTTTTTTTTTTTTTATCAAGGAACTTTAAGTCTTAGAACACTACCCAAAAGTCGCTTAGTCTAGAACCTGGAACATAAAAAGAGCCTATTTTACCTAAACTGTCATTAAGATTGTGGCACCATAAGAGAGATCTCATAGATTAGGCAACCTTGGGTTTAGATTTTGTAGATTGTATATATGTTGGTAGGTAATTAAGAAATAATATTGCATTGCAGAAGAAAAGGAATACTTATTTGCAGTGTGACAGGCAGTCAGTCAGGTATGTGAGTGTAAGGTTGGAAATGGAATGGGGGGTGGTAGACACAATAAGAGATGAGTCTAGGAAAAAAACTCAATTGTTAGGCCCTGGAAGATAATGTTGAGAAAATTTGACATGATTTTATTAATACTGTGAATTCATTAATATAAAAATAATAAGGTGATGCCCTGGCCGGATCGCTCGGTTGGTTGGAGCATCATCCTGAAGCGCAGAGGTTGCCAGCTGATCCCTGGTCAGGGCACATACAGGAACAGACCAGTATTGCTGTCTCTCTCTTCCCCTCTCTCCATGCCTTTCTCTCTAAAATCAATAGAGAAAATAAACATTAGAAAAATAAGGCGATAAAGCCATATTTGTGGAATAAAACTTCTGATACCAGAGTGAGTGGTGGATTGGGATCTGGGGAAACAGAGGTGAGGACACTAGCGAGAGGCAGTTAGAAGAGTTCTGGAAAGAGCTTGACCAGGCGGTTGCGCAGTGGATAGAGCGTCGGACTGGGATGTGGAAGAGCCAGGTTTGAGATCCCGAGCTCCCCAGTTTGAGCGCGGGCCCATCTGGCTTGAGCAAAAGCTTGTCAGCTTGGACTCAAGGTCGCTGACTCCTGCGAGGGGTTGCTCGGTCTGCTGAAGGCCCACGGTCAAGGCACATGTGAGAAAGCAATCAATGAACAACTAAGGTGTTGCAACGGCAACGAAAAACTAATGATTGATGCTTCTCACCTCTCTCCGTTCCTGTCTGTCTGTCCCTATCTATCCCTCTCTCTGACTCTCTCTGTCCCTGTAAAAAAAAAAAAAAAGGAGTTCTGGAAAGAATACTAAGGATCTGACCTCTAGTGGTGAGACCAAGAAAGGCCAGCTAGGGCAACAAGACTTCGTAGAAGATCAAATGGAAATTCAAAAGTTACAATAGCCAACATTTCTATTGACTGTTCCGGTGATTAAAAGGATAGTGACACGAAGTGAAATTTGTATTTCCCTTGATGATGGCACATAATCTCATTGTAGACTATGCTGGAGATGCTGATAATATCAGGTATTTAGGATCAACTTTAATAATACTTGTTTCCAGGGTAGCTCAGTCTGTTTGTATTTGCCGATTTTATTTTCATTTCAGGTTAAATAATTGTCACATAAATAATCAAAGTTTTTTACTGGTCATACATTATTTTTTCTTCTTTTCCAAGTGAAAGGAGGGGAGAGATAGACAGACTCTCCTGCATGCGCTTCCAACTGGGATCCACCTGACAACCTCCATCTGAGTCCGATGCTCTGCTCATCTGGAGCCATGCTCACAACAGAGCTATTTTTAACTCCAGAGGCGGAGGCTCCACAGAGTTATCCTCAGCATCCAGGGTGACTTGAACCAATCGAGCCATAGCTGTGAGAGGGGGAGAAAGAGAAAGAGAGAGAGAGAACGGGGAAGGGAGGCACAGAGAAGCTGATGGTCACTTCTACTGTGCGCCCTGAACAGGAATCGAACCTGGGACATCCACATGCTGGGCCAATGCTTTACCATGGAGCCAACTGGGCAGGGCCTACTAGTAATATATTTATTCACAGTATTCTTGAAATGGAAGTCAAAGGTTAGAATGACAAGAATACGAGATTCTTCTCTAATTTGTGGCAAATATTCATTTAACACCATGGTACAATAAAATTTATTGGTATATTGAGATAGACACTGCTCATAAATTTCCAACACTTTCTTTTTCTCTTGCCATTCCATAATATAAAATGCAGATTTTATTTTTATACTGTTGTTCATCAGGGATCAGGAAATTTTAAAATAAAGGGGGATTACATAGTCATCCACTATGACCCTCTTTCATTTCTTCCTCAAAAACACATAGGAATAAAGGGCAAGTTAAGTCTTGGGAGAGCTTTGGTTTGAAATTTCCAAAGATGCCCACCCTGCTCCCATTACATTTTTCTTTGTCTTTGTTTTTTTGGTTTCATTCCCTTTTTAATTAATCACAACATTGGGTCAGCCAGACCTATTAACGGCATTTCGTATTCAGACCTTTCAGAGATGCAGCTGCAGATGCAATTTAATTTGTTGACCCATGATCAATAGCAATTAATAGCATCTCTTTAATCTTGTTGAAAGGTCTGTCTTTGGCTTCCAGTAGCCATCATCTCAAGGGAAAGATACACACACACACACACACACACACACACACACACACACACACACTAGTTGCCCTCAACCATCTATTTTCCTCATGACTTAGTAGCCATTTCAGAAGCTACTATTCTCTAGGGAATTCTCAATTAATTATTACAAAAAAAGTTCACCTGTACTTTGTTTTAAGGTCCCTCCACTGCAAGGTCACCATGTCAATGTTATAGACCAGTTATAACTCTGAGAAAATGTTATAATCGAGAAAAAAAATACTGCAAAAGTATTCTTTCCATTCAGAAAAAAACAGACTTGACTTTTTAAAGTGCATTATGTTAATAAAATAAATGTTTAGTTTTCTTGAGACTCCTCCATGTTGTCTTGTGGTTAACCCAATCAGTGCAGTCCAATCTTTTCTTTTATCTGTCATATTAATTAAAGAGTATATTCATATCCGTGAATAAATGGTGACAGAGGAGGTTTGACTTTAGGTGATACATACACAATGCAATATACAGATGACATTTTATAGAATTGTACACATAAGACCTATATAATTTTGTGTGTGCATGTGACAGAGACAGAGAGACCGATAGAAACAGACAGACAGGATGGGAGAGAGATGAGAAGTATAAATTCTTCCTTGTGGCTCCTTAGTTATTCATTGATTGTTTTCTCATATATGCCTTGACCGGGGGGCTACAGCAGAACAAGTGTCCACTTGCTCAAGCCTGTGATCATGGGCTCAAGCCAGTGACCTTGGGTTTCAAGCCAGCATCCTTTGGGCTCAATCCAGAGACCATGGGATTATGTCTATGATCCCACACTCAAGCCAACACCCCATGCTTAAGCTGGCGAGCCTGAACTCAAGCCAGATGAGCCCATGCTCAAGCCAGTGACCTTGGGGTTTCAAACCTGGGTTATCTGCATCCCAGTTCAATATTCTATCCACTGTGTCACTGCCTGGTCAGGCAAGACCTATATAATTTTATTAACCAATGTCACTCCAATTAATTTAGTAAAGTATTTTTTTAAATGATAGCAAACAAAAGAGAAAACTATAGTATACCAAAAACAGTTTATTCAATTAATAGAACTTTTCAGCTAGAAAATTAGGCACTGTGGTTAAATATCAATGAGGTTTTCTTTTTTAATGCTCTCAAATAACTTACTGCCTGATAAGGCAAACAGCAAGGCTGGTCCACATAACAGAGGGAAGAACTGTGCTCTAGCTATAAACAGGTACACTGGGAATATTTGCAAAAGGCAAGGTTTCAACCTGGGCCTGTGGGAGATGGAACTCGTAACACAAGTTTTAAAAAAGAAATAAATATTGAGGGAAATAGCCAATATTTTACTGTTTTTAAGGTAAAGTTTCTTCTATATGGTTCAGACCATGTAACTTGCCTATTTTGCTAATAATGAAATCCATCCAAATCAGTAAACACATATCTGGAACCAAACCAAGGGCTTTGAGCAAATAAAAGAGAACAAAGATGAGTCACCTCCATACTGTGAAAGAGTCATTTTTATGTCTGGGTGCCATCAGCTTTTCTTCATACAGGCAGACCTTGGTGGTACTGTGGGCTCAGTTCTAGACCATCACAATAAAGAAAAATATTGCAATAAAGCAAGTCACATGAATATTTTGGTTTCCCAGTGCATATAAAAGTTATGTTTATACTGTAGTCTATTAAGTGTGCAATAATAGCATTATGTCTAAAAATATACATACCTTAATTTAAGATACTTTATTGCTAAAGAATGCTAACCATCATTTGAGCCTTCAATAAGTCATAATCTCTTTGCTAGAAGAGGTACATTGTCAACAAGCTATAATGTTTTAAAAAGAATCTTTTTTTCTGAGCAGTAGTTCTCAACAGTAGGCTTCAAATATTTAATAAACCATGTTGAGAAAGAATTAGCATAACTCTTAAGGGCTCTAGGGTTTTCAGAACAGAAAATGAACATTGGCTTCAACTTAAAGTGCCTGGCTGCATTAGCTCCTAATAAGAGAGTCAGCCTGTCCTTTGAAGATTTGACACCAGGCATTGGCTTCTCCTCTCCAGCTATAAAAGTTATAGATGACATCTTTTTCCAATATAAGGTTGTTTTGTCTACATTGAAAATCTGTTGTTTAATGCAGCCTCCTTTATTAATGATCTTAGCTAGATCTTCTGAATCAGCACTTGATGCCTGAGATTGCACTTTTATGTTGTGGAGATTGTTTCTTTCTTTAAACCTCATCATTCAACCTCTGCTAGCTTCAAACTTTTCTTCTGCAACTTCCTCACTAATTTCTGCCTTTATAGAATAGAAGAGAGTTAGGGGTGTGCTGTGGATTCAGCTTTGGCTTAAATTAATTTCGGGGCTGGTTTGATATTCTATCCAGACCATAAAAACTTTCTCTATATTAGCAAAAAGGCTGTTTTACTATATTTTTTTTTGTTTATGTGTTCACTGGAATAGAACTTTTAATTTCCTTCAAGAACTTTTTTTTCTTTTTTTCTTTTTTTTTTTTTTTTTTTGCATTTACCACTTAGCTAACTCTTTGGCATAAGAAGCCTAGCTTATGGCCTATCTCGATTGTTGATATGCCTTTCTCATTAAGCTTAATCACTTCTAGTTTTTGCACTAAAGTGAGAGATGACTGTTTCTTTTACATGAACGCTCAGAGACCATTGTAGGGTTATTAATTCACCTAATTTAATATTTTTGTATTTCAGGGAATGCAAAGTCTTAAGGAGAGAGAAATAGGAGAATGGCCAGTCAACAGAACAGTCAATAGACACACATTTATTGATTGAATTCACCATCCATAGATAGACAAGGTTCATGGATGCCCAAAACAATAATAATAGTACATCAAAACTCACTGATCTCAGGTGACCATAATAAACAAAATAATAATGTTAAAAAGTTTAAAATAAAAAAAAATAAAAAAATTAAAAAAAAAGTTTAAAATATTGTGATAATTGCCAAAATGTGACACAGAGACACCAAGTGAGTGAATGCTGTTGGAAACGTGTTGCTGATAGAATTGCTTGATGCATGGTCTTCACAAACCCTCAGTCTGTAAAACATGCAATATCTGTAAAGCACAATAAAGCAAAAGCAATAACACGGGGTATATCAATTCACTGACTAGTGGAATTCCCTCTCCTCCACTCAATTCTGTGGACCTAGCACTCTACATTTAAAATAGGTCTTTGCATCTCAGTAGAAAGTTGGATAGTGCCATCCGTCAGTGGTATTTGCATTATATTGACTCTTCCTATTGGGTATCAGGCTCAAGTGTTGAAATGGAAGGCTGTCGTCCCAGTTAAAGCATCAGGAAACAAGCAAAAGATGTATTTTTGGGCAAAAAAATTCTTTTTAAATTGTTGGAAATGACAATGTGAGGATGGCCATCTGCTCTGTGAATGCACAAGACTAAACCAATTGTCAAGAAGTTTCCTGTGTTACAATGTACAAACAAATAAGGGAAAGATATTAGGCTTTTTAGATATATAAATATAAGGCTTATAATTTGTACATTACAAGTATAAAATGTGTAAGGTACACACATATGCATATTTGTATCTACATGTAAACAGTACTCTATATGTTTATATAAATGTGAAAAGTGTGGACGCTATAGTGGGCCGAGGGCTGTCATTAAGACCACTGACTAGCTACGTCTCCATAGTGTTGGTACATGCTTCTCCCACTTTTGCACCTGACAATCGCAGGCTTGTTTAGCCGACCGTAATTCTTATCCCACCTTTGCCTTATTGTAAGGCATTCATTAGTTCTGCTTGTTCTTAGGTTTAATTTCCCATCTCTAATCACTTGTGGCTCCTGTGGTCCATTGACTGCAGAAAAAGCCTGAACATAATAAGCAAAGAAGAAACCCAGAGGGGAATAAAAATCAAGTTGCTATGGAACCTAAAGATATTATTACAGTGACAATGAGATCTCTGTATTAAAAAAAATAATAAGAAGAAACAATATTTCTTATTAAGTGTGAAAATTATTAACATAAACATTGTTGGGGTTTTGGTTTGTTTCTTTTTATTTGGGTGTTTCTTTTCTTTCTTTCTTTCCTTTTTTTTTTTTTTTTTTTTTTTGACAAGTAAAGAATCATTTCTGCTTGAGAGGGCTTATCTTCCACTTACCTGCTCTGTTTCTTATCTGATGTGGTCCTTCAGGGCACCACTCCTATACGCTGAACAGAAAATGATTTTCTGGGAATCCAGAGAGCATGAGGATATTTGCATGCAGTTGGAGGAAAATGTCCTCCAAGTCCCGTCACTTATTAATAGAAGGCACACCCCCATCCTGTCACTTGGGTTGGGCACTCCTTTCAATTCTCCAGGGAATGCAGCAATGCTCCGGGAGGTCCTCATCACTCAGTTGCCTGTTTTCCAGTCTGCTCTCAGAAATGTCGACTTTAATTGCCTGCTTTGCTTCAGAGACCCACCTGTACCTTCCTGCTCATGAGTTATTGGGCAGGATCCACACAGCAAGGCACACTTTGGACATAAATGGTAGTTTAAGATGCCCAGCAGGATTCATGAATGAGAGCAAAGAGAGCCATGTTTCATTCCCATCCCTTTTCCGCCGCTGGTGACCAAGACTCCAGTCAGCAGCCTGTAATAGCATCATTAACATTACGACTGGGTCTCTAAGAAAAAAAAAATGCAGCTATCACCAGTGAATCAGGAGGCCAGGGTCACAGCAGCAAAGTTGTAAAACAACATATCCGAAAAGCATAAGGTAACTTAAAAAATAGGGGAGGTGCACGGAATTTAGATATTTCCCAACACCAATGTACCGTGCAATGACCCATTTTCCTTCCTTGCACTTGAAGAAGTAAACCAGAGTATACATTTGTAAACACATATTCCATCCCATTGATTTGCTCTGACAGAAAATGGAAGGCTAACCATCAAACTCATATGCCTATTGAAATGATGTCAACTCAGAACGTTATTCTTTGTTTACCATAAAATCTATTAACCAGTACATATAAATTTACTGTATGTAGACTGGGCAGACAGCATCCTACAGTTTTCTTTAACTATCTTCTAGAGAAATGAAAGGGCAAATTGGAAATGAATCAAGCATATAATGAAATACAACCTGGAAACATGTTCTCTAACCTTCTGCTCTGAAATACAAGGAGATGAAGATTTTTAAAAAGTGTTTGGTTAGTTTGAGTAATTGCATAGTTAGCATCATCAGACCTGGAGTAGAGTTAAAATAGTCAGATTCAAAGTCATTTTCTTGGAGACCTAATTTATGCCTGTTGAGCTGAACCAAGGACCCGGGATTGTTGTAAAGACCCACCTCGTAACGGCTCTATAGATACTGCCAGAATCACGTTTGCAAGGCCAATTGCTTTCGTCCTTTACCTAAGGAATTCATTTTAAGTAAACATCATTTTTTAAACTTGTTATTGACCTACACTATCCTTACACAAAGCTGCACGTTTTATAAGAATACTTCTAACACAGGATACATAAACTGTATTACTGGTAAACCAGAAGTTCCCATACGCCCCCTTTCAGTGAATGCCCTCACTACCACCAGGGGTCAGCCTTACCTGAAATGGCTAAACTTCCAAACAGCAAAACTCTCTTTGGTGTGTTTTGAAACTCTACATAACTAAAATCATGCAGCATGCATCTTCTGAACCTACCATCTTTCATTCAACATTCTTTATGTGTGGAATTCACCTACGTTGTGTGTCTCTTCATTTTCTTTATGAAAAACAGACTTGATTATATTGGCTGCAACCATATATTTCCTAAGAGGAATATGATTATTAATATTAAAAATCTAAAATCCCACCCAAAGATCAGGGATTATAAAAAAAATGGGGGGTGGGGTCTCTATAACTTACAATTTTTTTCTCTTCTATGAAGTTAATAGTAGATATTTATTTTGAATTTACTGGACTCTTACGTTAGAACTGTTTTTATAAAGAGGGAAATGATGAAGCAAAATTTCTATTTTTAAAGGAGAGGGTTTGTCCTTCACTGCAGTGTTTATTCCATCACTTCTAGCTGAATTTATCTTTTATCACCTCTCTCTTCACTCTTTATTAAAGTCTTATAGTAAAGACCTAGAGAAAGAAGCAAGAGTCCTTGACTAGTGAGCTCAGAAAAGTTAGATCTAAAATAGAGAAGGTAAAAAAAAATCATGGCATTCAGGGAGGGGTCACTGGAGACAAGAGGGGTGTCAAAGTATTTCCTGGGAAAGACAACTCATCCTAGCAGGAATTGTGTGCTATGTAATCTGCCTGCAACACCTGGACCAACCCCTTTCCCCAGCTCTCTCTTTCCCACCTTTCAGTTCTCAGGTAGCACTGGGCCTCACATCCCAACTGTGCCAAGTCCCTTGGGATACTCTCTCATAGGTGTCTGGAGTTCTCTTTTTTGAAAATTTATGATTCCATGAGTAAACTATTCTCTGGCTGTTTCCTCCACCCGACTACAAGTTGATGAGGCTCTAAAAAGTGTACATGACATATAGCAGATGTTCATCTAATATTTCTTGAATGTGTGAATTAATAAAGAAATAAAATTAAATAAATATTGCAGTCATCTGCAAGATACAAAATCAATGTTACCCCTAAACCTTTTGATTTGTTGCCTTCTTCTTAGTGTTCTTATATCAAGGGGGAATGTGTAAATCTCTCCAAACAAACAAAAACTTCTTGAGTCTCACATAAATACACTCCTTTCTAAATAAAATTTTTATTTCCAGGAATGTTTATTTCCTTAAACTAGAGATCCAGCTGCTCAGCATTTTGGTGCCAAAACCTACCAAATGAATGGAAGGTCAGTAGAGCAAAGACATTTGCTTTCAAAGAAGTGTATTACATCATCTCAGACAAATGGATTAATGTAGACTATCAAAATAACATCTTTAAAAAGACTTGTAACTTGTGTACCCCTCCTCACACCTACTGGGTCCACTTAGGATGACATATTTGACAGAAAGAAGACATAGTTAAGATGTGTGTTTTTATGTTTTTATATTACTCTCTTGTTTCTTCAAAGAAATTACACTCTCCTTTTTTTTTTTTTTGGACAGAGACAGAGAGAGTCAGAGAGAAGGATAGATAGGAATAGACAGACATGAAGGAAGAGAGATGAGAAGCATCAGTTCTTCATTGCGGCATCTTAGTTGTTCATTGACTGCTTGTTCATTGATTTCTTTCTCATATGTGCCTTAACTAGTGGGCTACAGCAGAGCGAGTGACCCCTTGCTCAAGCCAGCAACCTTGAGCTTCAAGCCAGTGACTTTTGGGCTCAAGCCTGTGACCATGGAGTCATATCTGTGATCCTATGCTCAAGCCAGCGATCCTGCACTCAAGCTGGTGAGCCCATGCTCAAGCCAGCAACCTCAGAGTTTCAAACCTGGGTCCTCTGCTTCCCAGTTCCATGCTCTATCCACTGTGCCACCACCTGCTCAGGCAAGATATTAGACTCTTGAGCCTCTTCTTGTCTTTCAAGATTCTTTGACTATAATGAAATATACTTATGACCAAGAGTCATGTTAATAAAAAGTATATGGGCTTTCTTCAAAAGTGATGCAGATAGTCATATGATGGGTCCAGTCTTCGCAGTTATAAAGGACCAACATGACCAAGTGATGGTCTGATCTGGTAGTTACAATAAAGTTGAAACAATTATTAGTTTTGTAGGTAGAGCACAGAGCATTTACCTATCAGCTGTGGCTGATGCAATGCTGTGAGAATACTCCAGTGCCCGAATCCCTCCTGTGAACACCCAGGAAGGGAGCTCACCGGCTATACGGAAGTGACTCAGCACCAACCAGGCAGCCTCCTGACCTTTTTTGGCCATCTGCCCTGCTGTGACATTCTATTGGCTGAACCCATGTATTTAAGCTAGCTTATTTTCCTAATAAAGTGGATTTGCATCACTGAACCTTGTCCCCGGAGTCGGGTCTCGAGCGTCTTTGTCGTCCTCACCCCTGGGTGAGCCTTGTCCACAAGTTTGAGGTTTCTTTGGGGATAAGAAATTCTTAAAATTCCAAACCTGGATAGGCCTCAGAGATTCTGAATTACTTAATCTGATGGGCACTAATTATTAATAATTTACACATAAAGGTATTTACATTTCTAATGATTAAAATGTATTTATAGCACATATTATTGCATATGATAGCAACAATCTTATAATCCTATCCATGTAACCAATTCCTAGAAGCTTTTAGCCAATATCTTAAAAACCTGAGCTGAAACTTTGTATATATCCTTTAGAATATTTTTAAACACAATGCTTATTATTAAAACCTCTAAGTGACACAGCAAGTATCTAAATTAAGAATTCTTCCAAGGTTTCTTTTAATAATCTGCCCAATTATTCAAAACTTTCAGCCAAAGGAAAGGAAATCTTATGTAAAACTATTAAATGTTTTAATTCAACTAACTCTAAGATGATTTAACAAGCATTCTTAATCTTTTGCCAAATGGAAGGTATTGAGCTTCTTGTTGAGGGTACTAGAAAGAATACAAAATCATCCTTTTCTCAAGAACTTTATAGCCTAGTGAAGTAGAGACACAAACAAAACTGTTAATAAAATTTCAATATATAGAGGTTTGCCTAGGATGTGATGGAGCATAAAAGAGGATTAATTATTTCAAATTGGATTTCAGAAAAGGCTTTCTGGAGGGGAAAAAGGAAACACTGCCGCTGATTCCTGAAAGATGAGGAAGGGCCAACTGGGAGGCGAGAGGGGAACAGGTGCTGCAGCCCAGGGCGCAGCACGAATAAACACACAGCGCAACTCACAGTGACCCTGCGGGTGTGCAGAGTGACAAGTCAATCGGTGGAGGATGTGGATTGAGAGGTGAAGCTAATACGGCAGGTGTAGGCCGAGTGAGGAAAGATTTTGCGAGCCCTGCTAGGGAGTTCAACTTCAGTCGTAGATGCTAGGACACCACTGAGAAAATTTCAAGAGGGGAGCTACATAGTCAAGGGTACACATTGGAGAGGCCATCCCAGTTCCGCCTGCACCATGAAGCAGCACCTGGGGAAAGTGACACCCTGCTGGAAGCAGAATTGGGTGACAGCTGCCCTCAAAGCAAGAGATAACGGAAGTCTATACGGCGTTGTTTAGAGGGATAAAAAGAAGTAGATCAATGTGAGCTACATTTTGGTGACAGTAATGAAGGCTAGAGAGTTACATATGGGAGTTGAGAGAAGAAAGCAGGATAGCCTGACTGAGAGCTGAAGTATCACAGAAAAATAGGTTGGGTTTGTAAGAATACGACTTTAAACCAGCCATTTTGAGTTAGAGGTAACAGTGGGATTTCTAAGCACGTAGCTCTCTCCAGTAGTCCATTGGATAAATGAGTCGGAAGTTCAAGACCAAGCTCAAGATAAGGATACAGGGTCCATAGTTCTAAGACTGTGGAAGACAGTGAAAATAAGACTTGCACAGGTAAAGACTATTGGCCTGGGGAAATGTCAATTACAACATAGAATAAAGATACATGTGACTGTGGTCAGGTCATATCCCTACGGCCACCCAGTTTTCTATATTCTACTCATGCTGAGTTTCTTCCTCAATGTTTCCAGTGGTCAAAGAGGAACTACATCTTGTTCACTCTTATTTTAGAGAAGGAAAGCCTAAACCTAACGCTGAGCAAAATGTAAGTGGCCTGATGAAAACTGATTCTCAGTGATCTCAGAGAAATGCAACAGCACATCTCACCTACCCAGGTAGATAAGTACATATTCCTCTGGATAAGGGGAATGTGAGTAATTTATTCTCCTACAAATAATTCCTACCTATATGTGCTGAAATGCCCATTTTTCAGTCCATTAGGTTCAATTTAATGCATATAGAACATGTCTAGAATCGATAGGACTTTGAAGGTTTCATTTTTAATTTTACTCAGATGAAAAATTCTGAGCACTACTTGATAGTCCTAGTGCTTACCCAGCATAGGCAACAGGCCCCGCAGGAAGCATGAGGCCAAGGTGAAAGCCCTTCTAAGTCAAGATGCTATGAATCCTAAAGAACCAATTTTTACAGTACTGCATGTCTCCTGGCATTTTGCTGGCATTCCCAGAATCTGAGAGCAAGAGGGGTATGCTGAGACTCATTTCAGTTGCAGATAGAGAACTCTTGATTACATTTTCCTTAGCTTTCAATAAATTCAAGGTTACTGCTTTAACTTATTAGTCTTTAGCTAATTTTATACCATGTGTGCAAAACAGAGGTAGGAATGTTGTTGTTTTTTTCAAAATACAAGACAACTGTGTATTGGGAGATGTGGGTCCCAGTTCTGCCTAATAAGCAAGTACATGCTAATGGAAGAAGAGCTCACATCACTTTTTTTCATGACTACCTTAGTAATTGTCTGTGTACAGAGAAGATGCCCCTCTGGCCAAATGGCATCTCTTACATGCTTTCTTCTTTTTCTTAATGAATTTATTAGGGTCACACTAGTTGACATAATTATGCAGGTTTCAGGTGCCCGATTCTACAACACATCTCTGTGCACCATACTGTGTGTTCACACACCAAGTCAATTCGTTGCCCATTACCACTTATGCCCTCTACCTCTCTCCCTCCTAGCAATCACCACATTAGATTCTTAAGTACTACAGATGAGTTGGTGTATCCCTAGCTCTATTCATAATCTCATTTGCAAAGTGGCAGATTAAAAGCAGGACTGGGGTTGGGATAACATATAAGCACATTGCCAGCAACAGCTCAAACACAGTGCAAAACATACCTTTCACCCCATTCTACAACCACATGTGCCTTAAACACATTCTTTATTTATTTTTTTAGAGATGGAGAGAGGGACAGACAGATAAGAAGGGAGAGAGATGGCAAGCATCAAATCATAGTCATAATACTTTTGTTGTTCATTGACTGCTTTCTCAAATGTGCCTTAACCAGGGGGTTCCAGCCAAGTCAGTGACCCCTTGTTCAAGCCAGCAACCTTGGGCTCAAACCAGCGACCTTAGGCTTTAAGTCAGCAGCCTTTGGGCTCAAGCCAGTGACCATGGGGTCATGTCTATGATCCCACACTCAAGCAAGAGATACCATGCTTAAACTGGCGACCTCGGGGTTTCTAACTTCGTTCCTCAGCATCCCAGGCTGATGCTCTATCCATTGTGCCGCTGCCTGGTCAGGTTAAACTCACTTTTGTGTGTGTGTGTGTGTGTGTGTGTTTACATAGATTCTAGGGTCACTCCAAGTGCACCCCCCTTCCCCCATATTCCCCTCAACATCTCCCTAGTCCCCCTGCCCTTCAGGCTTATCCCATCCCATCATCCCCTTTCCCTCTGTCCTCTTTTTCTCTGGTCCCTTTGATTCCCTCCTCTGTCTCAATTCTGTTTCTCAGGTCTCATTGTTCCTTGGATTCCTCACATGAGTGAGGTCATATGATATTTTTCTTTCTCTTCCTCGCTTATTTCACTCAACATAATAGTTTCCAAGTCCCTCCATATTGTTGCAAAAGGTAATATTTCCTTCTTTTTCTAAACTCACTCTTTACTGAAATATCATCCTTGGTGATTCCTGTTTCATCTGACCCAATAACTTGCTGAATAACATTTTATACCTAAACTTATATTTTGCAATTTTCAATGTATCTTCAAACATTTTATTTCATAACCTAAGAACTCACTGTAGTGACAGAGCAGCTGTTATTATTGCATTATCTTATGGGGGAAATTGAAGCTCCAAGAGGTGAAATTGTTTACACAAATTATACAATTCATATATCGTGGAACTGGTTTAGAAGTTAAGTCTTCACGTACCCAGGCAAACTTTAACTTCACTCTAGCCCAGGCATCCTGTAAAATTAAACAAATGAAATCTCTGAGGTCTTACTCAGGCTAGGAACAGTGCTTAGTGTCATGGGATAAAGGATTTTTCTTGTATTTCTTAGCTGGCTGGAGCTGATGACAGCGCAATTAAGAAATAAACTTTGTCCTTGACATTCCTACCCCTTTTCTAGTTCTTTCCCCATATTTTAATCTCCAGGTCTGAACACAGGGTTCTCAGAATCCTGAGGATATTCATTATGATCTTTTCTTAATAAGCAATTGCCATATTTCTTTACAAGGCACAAATGTGGCTCCTCTCTAAAGAGTTTTCTTATTTCTTCTGCAATCATTTACTGTCCCCTCTTATAAGCTACCAAAGAATAACTTTGTCCATACATTTTAATATTGCTCATTACATGTCTCAATATTCCATATTATCCAGTTTTTCCCCCACTGGACTGTGAATTTCCAAAAGACAAGTACCTATATTTTATCTTTTTGTCATCTACAAAACCTTGAAAATTCTCTAGCACACTAGAGATATTCAACAAATGTTGAGTTCATGAATATGGAAACTTTTAGCCTAAACTATCAAGGACGATGTGCTTGCTCCCTGAGAATAACAGCTGGATATGAATGTTAAGAAATGTCTTCAGGGGAGGAGCAAGATGGCGACGGAGTAGGCGGACGTACCAACTTCCAACTCCCAGAACCAAAGAGGATTATAACTCAATTTTAAGAACCATCATCTGGATAAAACAACTTTGAACTAAAGTAAGTGGACTCTTCAACCAAGGAACACAGAAGAAGCCACATTGAGACTGGTAGGAATAGTGAAAACGCAAAGAGGGCTGCCCAGCTCCCTGGAGCAAACGGCAGCCCGGAGAGACCCGCATGGCGGGAGGAGAATTTGGCGGAGAGGGAGGGACCTGGGTCCCAGGAACCAAGCCCCAGCCTACACACCCAGAGCCTAGAAGAGGAGTTTGGACAGTATTGAGCTGTGAAACAAGTGAGGATACTATTTGTGAGAAAGAGACAGTTTTCTCAGACCCAAGATTCTTTTTAAAGGAACAGCATAGAAAACCTCTCTCACAACCACATACCCTGGACTCCGGGGAACGGGGACAGAGGAGAGGAACAGAGCAGCGGGAACAGAGTGTGGACTGAAGGCACCGGGACACTCTGAGGGACAGCCACCCTAACCCCTGGGCTAAGTCACTTCCCTAATCGAAAACAAATACTTCCCCTGGAACTAGCAATACCAGCAAAGGGAGATAGGACACCAGCCAAATAAGCTCTCCCGCGGCAAGTAGAGCAGAGCTGCTTAGAGGGAGAGAGATCCCAGGTCTATAGTGTGGAATATTAGGGCCCTTCCTACTCTGCTAAGGGTTGCTGAAGGGTATGGTGGCGGCAGGACTCTGAAACGTGGTTCTGTCGTTGTGGGCAGAGGCCAAACCGGTGTGAGCTCAGTCTAGCCCAGCAGGGGCGGAGGGGACGCGCGAAAGCGGTCCAGCAGCTATGGGCCTGCCTGTAATTCCACCTGCGGGGAAAAAGTGGGAGGCAAGGAACGGGCAGAGATCTGCTCTGCGACCCTGCGCAAGCTGGCCCTGACCGCGGGGACGGGGCAAGGACCAGGGACGGGCGGGGGCTTGCGGCTGAGCTCATGCTACCAGCCCCGCCCGGCCAGAGAAACCGCTGTTTGCCATCCTGCGTGCATGAGCAGGCTCCAAACGCGGGGGCGGGGTAGAGTCCAGAACGAGCGTTAGCTCCCGGCTGAGCTCACGGGGCGGGGTAGAGTCCGGGACGAGCGGAAGCTAGCAGCTGAGCGGAAGCCAGCAAACATGCCCAGCCCAATAAACTGCGGTTTGCGACCCTGTGCAGGAGGACCCTGCCTCGAGGGTGGGGCGAAAGCTCTGGACGGGCAAAGGCTCACAGCTGAGAGCACGACAAAAGCCCCGCCAAACCCGCGAAACAGTGGCGAGCAGGCTCTGACTGCGGGTGCTGGGCGGAAGCCCAGAAACAGGCAGGGTCCACAGCTGAGCAAAGGTGCTCACCTCTACCCTTGGTGCTGAGGCTTGTGGCTTGAGTGACAGCTCCTCCCTCGGAGAAGAGGTGGAAATCACAGCAACAACTGCAGTGGGCCGGCGCTGGCAACGCCCATACCCAACCGCCCTAGGCAGCGGCAGAGGGTGTGGCGGGCCTGCAGACAGACCACACCTAGAGAACACAAAGGCAACACCTACTGGACTCCAGTGGCCACAACTTGCTTTTACACAGACAAAATGGGCAGGCAGAGGAATGCAAACCAAATGAATCAAGAGAAATCCCCAGAGAAGGACCTGAATGAACCAGATATAACCAAATTACCAGATGCAGAATTTAGAATAATGATAGTTAAGATGTTCAAAGAAATTAGAGAAACAATGGATAGTCATTATGAACACCTAAAAAAAGAGATAACAAGTATAAAAAACAAAATTGAAATAATAAAAAAGAATCAGACAGAAATGACAAATACAGTATCAGAACTGAAGACCACAATAGAAGGAATTAAAAGCAGGATGAATCATGCTGAGGATTGAATCAGGGAGTTAGAGGACACAATAAACAAAGGCACAGAAGCAGAAAAGAAAAAGGAAAAGAGACTCAAAAAATGTGAGGAAAATCTAAGGGAGCTCTCTGACAACATGAACAGAAACAACATTTGCATCATAGGGGTTCCTGAAGAAGAGGAGAGAGGACAGGAAATGGAAACTTTGTTCAATCAAATCACAGCAGAAAACTTCCCTAAATTAAGACTGGGAAACATTCCACACGTTCAAGAAGCACACAGAACTCCATTAAAAAGAAACCCAAAGAAATCTACACCAAGACACATCATAGTTCAAATACCAAAGCTAATGGATAAAAAAAAAAATTTTTTAAGTTGCTAGGGAAAAAAAGGCTATCACCTACAAAAAGCCCCCATAAGAATGACATCGGACTTCTCAACAGAAACACTTGAGGCCAGAAGTGAATGGCAAGATATACTCAAAGTAATGCAGAACAAGAACCTAAAACCAAGACTACTCCATTCAGCAAAGCTAATGCTTAAAATTGAAGAAGAAATAAAGAGCTTCCCAAAAAAAGAAAGCCTCAAGGAATTCATAAAAACCAAACCAATTCTGCAAGAGATACTAAGGGGCCTGTTGTGAACAGTTTAAGGGAGGAAAGAATAGAGCAAAAGAAGAATACAGCTTTAAAGAATAAAATGGCAATAAACTACATATCAATAATAACCTTAAATGTAAATGGATTAAATGATCCAATCAAAAGACATAGAGTAGCTGCATAGATAAAGAAACAGGACCCATACATATGCTGTCTACAAGAGACACACCTTAAAAGAAAAGATGCACATAGACTGAACGTAAAAGTATGGAAAAAAATATTTCATGCAAATGGAAATGAAAAAAAAGCCGGGGTAGCAGTACTTACATCTGACAAAATGGACTTTAAAACAAAGGCTGTAGTAAGAGATAAAGAAGGTCACTACATAATGATAAAGGGAACAATTCAACAGGAAGATATAACTATTATAAATATCTATGCACCAAATATAGGAGCCGCAACATACATAAAGCAGACTTTGGTGGATATAAAGGGTGAGATTAACAGCAATACTATCATAGTAGGGGATTTCAATACCCCGCTAACAACACTGGATAGATCCTCAAGAAAGAAAATTAATAAAGAAACAGCAGACTTAAAGGATACACTAGATCAACTTGATTTAATAGATATCTTCAGAACTTTTCACCCTAAAGCAGTAGAATATACATTCTTCTCAAGCACTCATTGTACGTTTTCTAGGATAGACCACATGTTAGGACACAAAAATGGTCTCAATAAATTTAAGAAGATTGAAATCATATCAAGCATTTTCTCTGATCACAATGCCATGAAACTAGACAATACCCACAAAAGAAAAACTGAAAAATACTCAAACACTTGGAAACTAAATAGCATGATATTAAATAATGAATGGATTAACAATGAGATCAAAGAAGAAATAAAAAAGTTTCTAGAAACAAATGATAATGAGCATACATCAACTCAAAATTTATAGGACACAGCAAAAGGAGTACTGAGAGGGAAGTTCACTGCACTACAGGCATATCATAAGAAGCTAGAAAAAGCTCAAATAAGCAACCTGACCCTGCATCTAAAAGAACTAGAAAAGCAACAGCAAATAAAACCCAGGACAAGTAGAAGGAAGGAAATAATAAAGATCAGAGCAGAAATAAATGACATAGAGGCGAAGGAAACAATACAGAGGATCAATGAAACCAGAAGCTGGTTCTTTGAAAAGGTAAACAAGATTGATGAACCTTTAACTAGACTCACCAAGAAAAAAAGAGAGAGGACTCAAATAAGTAAAATTAGAAAGGACAGTGAAGAAATAACAACTGACACAACAGAAATACAAAGCATTGTAAGAAAATACTATGAAGAACTATATGCCAAAAAATTAGACAACCTAGGTGAAATGGACAAATTTCTTGAATCATATAATCTTCCAAAAATCAATCTGGAAGAATCAGCACACCTAAACAGACCAATTACAACAAATGAGATCAAAACAGTTATCAAAAAACTCCCAACAAAGAAAAGTCCTGGGCCTGATGGCTTCACAAGTGAATTCTATCAAAAATTCAAAGAAGAACTAATTCCTATCCTCCTCAAGCTATTGCAAAAAATTCAAGAGGAAGGAAGACTTCCAAACTCCTTTTATGAGGCAAGCATAATTCTGATCCCAAAACCAGGCAAAGACAACACAAAGAAAGAAAATTATAGGCCTATATCCCTGATGAATTTAGATGCTAAAATTCTCAACAAAATATTAGCCAACCTGATCCAGCAATATATGAAAAAAATCATACACCGTGATCAAGTGGGATTTATTCTGGAGAGGTAAGGCTGGTTCAATATTCGCAAATCAATCAATGTGATTCATCACATAAACAAAGGAATGACAAAAATCACATGACAATTTCAATAGATGCAGAAAAGGCATTTGATAAAATCCAGCGCCCATTCATGCTCAAAACTCTTAGTAAAGTGGAAATACAGGGAACATTCCTTAACATGATAAAGGCCATCTACGACAAACCCACAGCAAACATCATACTAAATGGACAAAAATAAAAAGCAATCCCCTTAAGATCAGGAACCAGGCGGGGGTGTCCCCTTTCACCACTTTTATTCAACATAGTTCTGGAAATCCTAGCTACAGCAATCAGACAAGAAGAAGAAATAAAAGGCATCCAAATTGGAAAAGAAGAAATAAAACTGTCATTATTTGCAGATGATATGATATTGTATATAGAAAACCCTAAAGTCTCAGTCAAAAAACTACTGGACCTGATAAATGAATTCAGCAAGGTGGCAGAATATAAAATTAATACTCAGAAATCAGAGGCATTTCTATATACCAACAATGAACTGTCAGCGAAAGAAATTAAGGAAACAATCCCCTTCACTATTGCAGCCAAAAAAATAAAGTACCTAGGAGTAAATTTAACCAAGGAGGTTAAGGACTTGTACTCAGAAAATTATAAAACATTGACAAAAGAAATCAAGGAAGATACAAACAAGTGGAAGCATATACTGTGCTCATGGCTAGGAAGAATAAACATCATTAAAATTTCTATATTACCCAAAGCAATTTATAAATTCAATGCAATACCAATTAAAATACCAATGACATACTTCAAAGATATAGAACACATATTCCAAAAATTTATATGGAACCAAAAAAGAACACGAATAGCCTCAGCAATCTTAAAAAGAAAAAATAAAGCAGGAGGTATCACTCTTCCGGATATCAGAGTTTACTACAAGGCCATTGTACTCAAGACAGCCTGGTACTGGCATAAGAACAGGCACATAGATCAATGGATCAGAAGAGAGAACCCAGAAATAAACCCACACCTTTATGGACAACTGATATTTGACAAAGGAGGAAAGAACATACAATGGAGTAAAGACAGTCTCTTTAACAAATGGTGTTGGGAAAATTGGACATCTACCTGCAAAAAAATGAAACTAGACCATCAACTTACACCATTCACAAAAACAAACTCAAAATGGATAAAAAACTTAAATGTAAGCCGAGAAACCATAAGCATCTTAGAAGAAAACATAGGCAGTAAGCTCTCCGACATCTGTCGCAGCAATATATTTGCCAATTTATCTCCACGGGCAAATGAAAATAAAGGCAAGATAAACAAATGGGACTATATCAAACTAAAATGTTTTTGCACAGCAAAAGACAATAAGAACAGAATAAAAAGACAAACCACACAATGGGAGAACATATTCGACAGCACATCTGATAAGAGGTTAATAACCAAAATTTATAAAGAACTTATAAAACTCAACACCAGGAAGACAAACAATCCAATCAAAAAATGGGCTAAAGAAATGAATAGAAATTTCTCCAAAGAGGACATACAGATGGCCAAAAGGCATATGACAAAATGTTCAACATCACTAATCATTAGAGAAATGCAAATTAAAACCACAATGAGATATCACCTCACACCAGTCAGAATGGCACTCATCAGCAGAACAACACAGAATAAGTGCTGGCGAGGATGTGGAGAAAAGGGAACCTTTCTGCACTGTTGTGTTGGTGGGAATGCAGACTGGTGCAGCCACTGTGGAAAACAGTTTGGAGATTCCTCAAAAAATTAAAAGTCAAACTGCCTTTTGACCCAGCTATTCCACTTTTAGGAATATACCCTAAGAACACCATAGCACTGTTTGAAAAGAAGAAATGCGCCCCCATGTTTGTGGCAGCATTGTTCACAATAGCGAAGATCTGGAAACAGCCCAAGTGTCCGTCAGAAGACAAGTGGATTAAAAAGCCTTGGTACATATATACTATGGAATACTACTCAGCCATAAGAAATGATGACATCGGATCATTTACAACAAAATGGATGTACCTTGATAACATTATATGGAGTGAAATAAGTAAATCAGAAAAAAAAAACTGAGAACAGTATGATTTCATTTCATACATAGGTGGGACATAAAAGTGAGAATATGAGACATGGACAAGAGAGTGGTGGTTACGGGATGGGGGGAGGGCGGGGAGGGTGAGAATGGGAGGAGGGGAGGGGTACAGGGGAAACCAGATAGAAGCTGACAGAGGACAATTTGACTTTGGGTGATGGGTATGCAACACAATTGAATGATAATATAATCTGGAGATGTTTTCATTGTATATATGTACCCTGATTTATTGGTGTCACCCCATTAAAATTAATAATAATTAAAAAAAGAAATGTCTTCAGAGAGAGGTCAATACTTAGCACAAAGTAATGAATCTCTCATTGTGAAACAGCAGATACTACGATAGTAGAGGAAGATTCTAGGGACTTTGAAGTCCTTCTATTATTTCTCAAATCATGTCACATAGGCAACTTCCAAGACCAATTCAAATGATTTCAATCAACAGGTATTTACAGTGGACATTCAACATTCACATTCATACATTCAGAGTCTTCTCTATATCCTTAAATTTACTATTTCAGAACATTTTGCAAATGGTCTGCATTTCCTCTAGACCCACATACTATTGAAAACGACCTGTTTCCTTTCCATTTTCAAGCCATAAGGTAACCACTTTTTAAATTCTTATTAAATCATGTCTCTACATTTGACCTCTATTTTATACATTAAAAAATTGAGTTGTCAGCACTTGAATACAGTATTCAATAAGGATCACTTAACAAGAGCAGAGAACCACAAAGTCATGTTGAGAAGCACATGCTGGGAACAGCACAGTTCCAGGGCCCTCTGGAGGTCACTGGGGAAAATTCAAAACTTCAAAAGTTAAATCTGCAAATGCCAAGGGTTTAATATATAATGAGTAGCTATTACATGCAAGACATTGTGGTGAGTACTGCAGAAAATTCAATATGCATAACTGTCCCTGTCTTAAACAGTCTACTAATTAATCCAGTTCCTCTATCTCTGTTGTAATGCCATTTGAGCTTATATTTTTATCCAGATGATGGTTCTTACAATTAAGTTGTAATCCATTTTGGTTCTGGGAGGTGGAAGTTGGTACATCTGCTTACTTCATCGCCATCTTGCTGCCTCTCTGAGCTTTTATTTTTAATAGCACTTCATAGAGAAATTGGCTTCTCGTCAAGATGGTGCCTTGAGTTCATGCTTCAACCTTTTCTATAATTGCTCACATACATAGTATTGATAGATTAATACTTTAAAAACGTTAAAACCATAGACATATTAATATACATAAATATGCAAAAGAGCTAGAAGTAGAACAAAAACAGAGGTAAGAGTTAGAGCCACCAGATTAAACAGATTCCAGAATTATTCATAGTACATATTTTAGTTCAGGCTGCTATAACAACAGAAGTCAACACACAACAAAAATGACAAGTATATAGCACTGCATTGTGTACTGATATACACAGGTTATCCTGAAGAAAGCTATTATTTAATTGTTTGAATTATAAAATGAATTACCACTTTTTTGATAAAACACCACTTTTATTTGAAAGAATGACTGATAGACAAACTATAGCTATTAGTATTTGGTTATTGGCATTCATTTCCACACATACAAAAGAATAATATAATAAGTTTGTTACTGCAACGAAAACTGACACATAACAATATCTACTGACAATTGATAAAATTTGAGTTTTCAAGTGAACATTTGAATTTTGAACACTTGTATTAGAGCTTGGTAGAATCCCAATATTTAAACATTGTTCTGATGAGATAGGTGGTTATATTAAATAAATATGGGATTTTATGCTTATATATTAAAATTTATCCTTTGGACTACAGGTATTGATTGACTTATGACCTATGCAACTTACAACCATTTGACTTTACGACCACAATCACTAGCCACGACTGCTCCGCATCTGGAGCAGTTTTTGTGTGCACCTGTATTTTGTAATTTTGTATATTTTGCAAATATTAAACCACTTGTACTGGTAATGCAGTGTTTTACTTAAACCTGACGAATGTAAAAATAAGAAACAAAATGGTGTAGAGATAATAAAAACGGCATAAAATGAACAAAGAAAATTATGATATATAACAATAATGAAAGAAAATTATGATAAAATATGACTTAAAGATTTTTATAACATCATTTCACAGTACTGTATATATAGCCTACTCAACTTACGACCAAATTGTGTTACGATTGGTCTGTCAGAATCAATAGTGGTCGAAAGTCGAGCACTAGCTGTATTTGCATAACTTAGTGAACCAATATTTTCCAAATGATAATGCATAAAAAAATCAAGCACAGGTAAAATATCTATTCAAGGCACAAAATAATCCACTGTTTATTAGTGTAACAGGTCATATTGATGATTTCAGATTTCACCTTGCCATTGTTAGTTTGAGCGTATTACCAAAGAAAAATGTCCACAATTATTTTCTGTCCACCTACTGCTTAACATTTTATTGATTTCCTAATCAATGTAAAATGATAACAAATGTCATGACTTTATACAAATAAAGAGACCTAATTGTCATGTGCAAATATGATTGTCTACATAGAAAATCCAAAAAAATATTAGACAAACTATAAAAACTTGTAATGAAGTTCAGCAATGGGATCAAAGGCAAAAATCAATAAGCATCCCTATTTACAGTTATACCCAAACAGAAAATGTAATAGAAATACAGTTATTCACAATGGTAATAAAAACTGTAAGGTACCTAAGGATAATACTAACATTCTTTCATGATTTTATCAAGAATTTTAAAAATTCAAAACAAATGAATAGATCTGTTATGTTCATAGACTAGTAAAAAAAAGCTTTCTCCAAAATTTATATGCAAATTCAATTAAATTATTATCAAAATATCCTAAATATTGCATGAAACTTAAACTGATCTGAAATTTGTATCAAAGAAAATGTCTAAGTTAAAGCACGGCTTATAATAATGGCAACAAATTAAAGATACCTTATATGAAATGTAGCAAAAGCCTTACATGAATATTAAGAAAATTTTAAAATTTGCTAAAATCTAAAAACATAAATATATAAAAATATATGTTATTTGCATTCAGAATAATTAAACATCATAAAGGTATCAGTACCTCATGATTGCTGGCTTGAGCCCAAAGGCTGCTGGCTTGAAGCCCAAGGTCGCTGGCTTGAGCAAGGGGTCACTGGCTCGACTGAAGCCTTCCCGGTCAAGGCACATATGAGAGAGCAATCAATGAACAACTGAAGTGCCACAACTATGATTTGATGCTTGTCATTGCTCTCCCATCCTGTCTGTCCCTCTCTCACTCTCTCTCCCTCAAAACAAACAAACAAACAAAACAGAGCCCGCTAGTCAAACTGGATTAGGGTCCACCTCATTGTAAATCAGTTATCTCTGTAAAATCCTATCTCCAAATAAAACCACATTCTGAAATACTGGGAATTATGACTTCAACATATGAATTTGGGGAGAACACAGTTCAACTTATAACACCTTCTGCACATAGCTAAAACTTAAAATATACAGAAAGGAAAAAAAGTTTTCTTCAAGACTGTTAAATTTCCAGCCCTGGTCAGTTGGCTTAGTGAATAGAGCATCTGCCTGGCATGCTGACGTCCCAGGTTCAATCCCCAGTCAGGGCACACAGAAGCAACCATCTGCTTTTCTCCCCTTCCCTTTCTTCCTCTTCCTCCCACCCCTTCTACTCCCACAGCCAGTGAATAGATTGGTTGGAGCATCAGCCCCAGTCACTGAGGATAGCTCAGTTGGTCAAAGCATCGGTCCCAGATGAGGGTTACTGGGTGGATCCTGGTCAGGGCACATAAGAGAGTCTGTCTCTCTATCTCCCCTCCTCTCACTTAAAAAGAAATTTAATATTAAATTCCTCCCAAATAAAAGTGAATTTGGTGTAATAATATTCATTCAATGGTGAAATGTTAGACAGCAGAACTGAGCAGCAGCGGATTGAGGTTTTTGATCCCAGCTCCTTTTTAGATGCATTACAACATGTTGATGAGCCCTGTGGCCACAAAAGGCTGGACCTGCTAGCGTCTTACCTGTCACTCTACATCCAGTGTGCTGGGGGTTGGAAAGTAATACTAGCAATGCCAAGATTGTATGTTTAATTCCCATCATAGTGAATTAGCTTCAGTCATCTCTACTGGTATACGGTCACTCAGCTGTAACCTGCTCTGACCCATAGAACAACTAAGGCCAATAAAAACACCAGGGGATTGTCTGATCAAAAAACCCTGACTTCTATTCTGAGTCCCAGAATGTATTACCTAAGAGCAGGAAAGAGGCAAACCTCCTGTATCCCAGTTCAAACCACCACTCTCGTGTTATTTTAACCCTCCATGACCAGATGATTCACAGTGGGTAAAACAGCCTTCACAGAATGGAATGGGACAAACCAAGACAAGGCAGCCTCTGACTCAGATGAAACGATACGACCAGCTTGAGGCTGGTTAACAACAGTCTTCTCATCTGGCTGTTTCTTTCGACCTAATTAAATATAGTTTCATATCGAAATAATCACAAGTAAATTTAAACTGAATAATCACTACTCATACATAGTTTACCCCACATTTATCAACTGTTTCAGCTTTTTGTTTTCTCCTGTAAAACATTGGGCATTTTACAGAATAAGCTTTCTAAAATGTTTATCAAAAACAATGTCTTTATATTTCTCTCTTGTTTTTTTTTTATTTTGGTCAAATATTTGTTTAAATGAAGACGAGGGTTTTCTCATTTAGATGAAGAAGGCAGTGATCACATTCCCAGTTTCTCACAGAAGCATTTGAATTTCCAAGTTTTTTTCTCTTTTAAGTGCAAAACCCTTACCTCCTTCCTGCCTCAGAAACTCTGAGCCTTAGAATTGATGTGCATTGTAATGCAGAGAAGTTGACTAGGAACACAATACACTGGACTCGTTAATACACAGATATACAATGTGTCCGTAAAGTCATGGTGCACTTTTGACCATGTGACCGGTCAAAAGTGCACCATGACTTTATGAACACACTGTCGTTGGAGGGAGGGGGAGGACTCTATTTGCACTTTTCTTTTGTTACTATCCAGGCAACGATGACCAGAGAACATGTCTAAGAGTACTCTACGTTACAAGCAACAGAAACCCAATTCAATCCAACAAAAAAAGAAATTATTGTCACTCATCATTCAAGTCCATGACCCTACTTCAGGCACAGCTGGATCCAGGTGCTCAGATTTCACGCATCTGTACCTTTTCATCCATCAGATCTCCTTTTGTCATACAGGATAAACACAAATAATGACACAGAGGTCCAACAGGATCTTTCAAATCACAGCCTACTAGTTTTGCAATACAGGGAGAAAAATATAAAACTCCCCTTTTCTGAAATTTCCACCAAGAATCCAAAGTTTCATGATCACATGCCCATTTCTGAGCTAGTCTCATCTATTACATCTGGTCCATGTACTTGCCGTCAGAGCCTAGGAGAGGATCAAGACCCACCTCAACCATATGGATTGAAATAGGTGAGGGTTGGTTCCCCCAAAAGAAATTGGGGTGTTGTTATCAGAAGGGAAAATGGCAGACAAAAACAATAGATATTCATTATCAAAGTCCTAAGTTGTTAGCACAGAAAAAAGTACTGTTGGTCACAAAAGGCTGGAGTCAGAGAACACTGGCTAACTCAGCACAAACTCATCATAACTAAAAAAAAAAGAAAGAACAAATCCATTTTCTAATGCTAGAAACACTGCATTGTCTTGTGGGCCCCTGATTATATTAATAAGTTGCAGTTACCATTTGAAAGCTGCTCCGCAGGTATGAGAAAACAGCATATGAGGAGTGACACAGAAAGGTTGTTGACCTCATCCCCAGACACCAGTAAATCACACCTAAGCCTGCCATTTTTGAAGATCCACGAAAACATGATCCTATCATCCTAATCATTTCATTATAATTAAGTTAATAAGAAAATTGATATATGCTGCCTTTCTAGCTCTCTGCATGCAAGGAACTAAATCCTCCTCTACATGTCATTAATTTTTCTTTCTTTTTTTTTTTTGTAACAATTAGTTTCAATGCTCCTCAGAGGCACGATAATTTCTCATCAGGGTAAAATGAGGCACTTAGACAAAACTTGGGCTTCTATAAGCATGAATGTCAGCGCTGATGATGACTTTTGGATCAAAGTGTGCCCCCCCCCCCACTCCACAAACTATTCCCATGGGGCTCAAAAGCCTAGGAGAGAGAAGAAGCCCTCACTAGGCATGTCCTTTCAACTGCCAATTATACAACTGCCTGTTGACGCTTGGCCCCTTGGTTTACCTGTCCAGTGGGAGAGTCAGCCATAATACTGAGACAGTTTTTGCTACCATTACAGTACTCTATCATAATTAATGACAGTGTCACACTGGACTTAATGTAAATTAGTTCTATGTTTGTCCAAATAACCCAATATAATCTGTTTAAGCCTCATGTGTAGCCAGATTTTTTTCATGCATTATCTGAAAGAAGGGGAAAGGGATTCTTCTACAAAGGGTTTTGGACTTATTTTTTAAAAAAATCAGGAATTAAATAAATAAAGGACTCACCATATGTGCAGCCTGGGATATTGCTTGCAGCATTTAGCAGGGCCAGATTATCAAGTTTCATTATTTGATACATTTTTCAGGCCGGCAAGGGAGTCGCAAAGAATTGATGGGAGCAGCAAATTCATTTTAAAATGGGTTTATCGCTTCATCAGGTATTCATTTAAGCAGAATCCACAGCATAACTGGATCTCTTTGGCCCTATGTGACATGTTTTTTCAAATGGAATGATAATAAGTATAGAGATGTAATATGTAGTTAAAGAGTACCCATCTCCATGAGGCACCCAGATAGTCAGGGAAAGAAATTGACTTCATTCTTAAGCCAGTGCTCACTAGAGGATCAAGGGCCAGCTTTTTTAGGGCCCCCCACTAAAGAGAAATCGAGAGATGCCATGATCCTTTTGGTTTTCAGTGAATGAAGCTAACAGCTGTGTTATAGGAAATCATCATAAGGGGTTTAATTACTGGTGAGAAAAGACATAAACGGAGCATTAAATAAGGTATTAGAATACATTTTCTTAGAACTACTAAGCTAGATCAAATAGAAAAATAGCATTAAATTAGTTAAGAAGATAAAATTATAATACAATATATATTAATAATATATATATTATTAAGAAACTTGGCATTGTTTTGAATTTCCAGAGCATAGTGAATTTTGCACCCGATATGCACACCAATCCAAAATCTGCAAAATCCAAACGCTAGTCTGAGATGAAGATTTTTCATTTTCTGCATTTTTGTAGAATCTCTTCCACTTAATGAATTTTTTCATGACCTCCTCAAAACTTTTACTTTATCCTGACCAGGCAGTGGCGCAATGGATAGAGTGTCAGACTGGGATGTAAAGGACCCAGGTTCGAAACCCCAAGGTCGCTGGCTTGAGCGCTGGCTCATTTGGTTTGAACAAGGCTCACCAGCTTGAGCCCAAGGTCACTAGCTTGAGCAAGGGATCACTTGCTCTGCTGTAGCTCCCCGGTCAAAGCACATATGAGAAAGCAAGCAATGAACAACTAAGGTGCTGCAACAAAGAATTGATGCTTCTCATCTCTCTCCTTTCCTGTCTGTCCCTGTCTGTCACCTCTCTCTGTCTCTCTCTGTCTCTGTCACACATACATACACACACAAAAATTCACTTTAATATATAAATTGTTGATTTTCCAGGTGCATATTGATCTTATATTTTGAAAATATAAAAAACTATAGGTGGTATAATGGTATGTCCAACAACCATGGATCATACATACCATGGTGGTCCCATAAGATTATAATGGAGCTGAAAAACTTCTATTGCCTAGTGACAACATAGCCGTCATAATATAGTAAGTAGCACGTTTATACTTACCTATTTGTGGTGATGCTAGTGTAAGCAAAGCTACTCAATTTCCAGTTGTATAGAAGCATGGCACACACATTACAAAAGTAGGCAATACCATCCAGGATTGTATAATTGCGCTCTGTGATGTTGTCACAAACACAATGATGAAATTGCTTAATGATGTCTTTTTGGAAGGTATCCTTTTTTTTTAGGTGGGACATGACTATATGGAAGGGCATAGTTTAGATCTACTACCTAAGTGGGCAAAGAATCCTGCCACAGCACGGACCACTGGTTCTCAATCTTGGCTCCATATTGGAATTACCTGGAGAACTTATAAAATACCCCGTGCCCAAGCCAATGAAATCAGAAGCCTCACTAAGGATTTTCCCCAGCCATCATTTGGACACTATTCAGAATGGGTTTTTATTTTGGTTTATTCTCACTTCAGCAAGTGAATAGAGCGCAGAATATACAGAGGACAAAGATAAAAACACTGATACAAAGGGACAGCATGGCCATTCTTCTCACCTCCCTGGTGTGCTGCTGAGGCATGGTGTGAACTAACCACCACATGAGAAGAACTTGAACTGAATATTGTTAACCCCAGCCACTTGAGCATCCAGACACACCTTCTCTAACATGTAAAAACAATAATTCTGCCACATGGGAAACACTCGGCCAGGTTCCAGTTCTCGAAACCCTGCCAGGCCAGCACTGAGATGCTCTCTCCTTCTGTGCACCTGCTTTATGGATTCACACTCTTTCTATATTTGCCCACTCCCTGCAGGATGCCTGGAACATAGCAGGTGCCCAACGAGTATTTGTAAGATGAATGAATGGATGAGCTTAAAGTTTATAGAATTGGAAGATAGAATGTGATAGGTACACATATGAGAAATAAAAAAATTGTACCTCGTGTTGTGTTTCCTGTGAATTTAACAGTTTAATAAAAGAGCAGCCTAAATGGCCTAAATGAACACCCCTTTACAAGTTGTCTTTTTTCAGTATTTGTCTGCTGAGGCTAAAAAAATAAAAAAAGAACGTATCTTGTTAAGAATTCAAGAATGTTTTAATGAAGGAGGTAGCATTTTAGATGGGCCTTGAAAGATAGAATTTGACAGATGACATATTTCAGGAAGATATTCCAGGTGTAGGGAACCTAATTGTCAAAAGACATAAAAATAAGAAAGCATGAGGTGCATTTGGGGAGGGACAGTGATCCAGTTTAGCTGACATATACGATGCCTGAAAGGGACTATGCTGTACTGCAAGTTTGGATCTGGAGTGTCAATCTAAAGAGTTGGGATTTCTGTCAGTAGCAGTGTGGGGAGTTTTGATGAGGAGAGTGGCATAACAGAACTGTACTTTGAGAAGATGTATCTGTCATCAGAGATGCAGTGAGGACTAGAGAAGAGAATGACTGCAGAGCCATGAGATCAGCTATGATACTAAAGCAACAGTCCAAGAACAAAGGAACAAATCTTAACTAGGATGTTAACTCTAGAGATAGGAAGGGTGAATGTCAAGAGCAGGTAGGGTAAGCTTCTGCCAAAGGTGTCAAGTGAGGTCCCATGTGAGCACGGGGAAACGGAACAGTAGGGCATGGAGAAGGAGACAGCCAAGAAATCTCTGAAGTTTGAAATCAGGAATCACTGTAGCAAACTTGCTGGGATTATACTGCCTAATTTTCAAGTGTTGATCGTGAACACAGACCCAGCAGACCATAGAATGAACAGGTCTATCTGGATCTTTGGAAGTCAACTCCAGACTTACCCCAAGCTCCATGAAAATAGAAACTGTGTGTTACTTCACCATTAAATATTCAGCATATAGTCTGGTATCTACTAGGAGTAGTTAAGAAATATTTTCTAAAGAAAAGAATGAAGATTACTGTTGAATCAGTTGAAAAGGTTAAGATAGCTAAGTATGATGAGTGTAGAAATTAAGGAAATGGATCAAACACAGAACTATAACTAACACCTACAAAAAAGAGATTGTAAGAGGATGAAAGCCATCTGAGACCAGCAGTTGTCCCAGACAGTGTTGAGATATATTAATCAGCACGTTATAATTTATATGCTTAGAGTTCAGTGGAAGATAGAAAAGAATTTGTACCTGGCTACTTACAGACCCTGGAGCAAAATTGGCAACATTAGAAGGTGATACTGTTTTTTAACATTATGGTTTAAAAGGGATGTAGGGTTGAGTCTCCCATGACACCCCATTCTGAGTGATCACACTTTCTGGGGGACCTCTAGGGAAGAATAGGTTGAGATATGTATCTTAATGTCAGATGATCTTTTTATGTCTAGCCTCTTACTCCTCCATTTAAAACCCTTGAATGACTTCCTGTTACATTTATGAAAGATACAAACTCCCTAACATGGCCCACGTAGTTCTACAATATCTCTTCCCTGACAGCCCCACCACCACCACCAGTCCCATCTTGTACCTCCAACTCTAGTAGCCATGACACTGTAAATTAGCATTCCATTTCCCCTGTGGGCTGCTCTGCCTCCTGTTTCACTTTCTGAGTGAAACGACCACTTGTTTCTCCCACCCATTCACTTCATCTAGTTAATGACTATTTATTCTTTTATCTCAGTTCCAACGTTAATTCTTAGGGGAAGCCTTTTCACTCCCTTTAGTTTAGGTCAGATTGCCCTGTTATATACTATTAGAGTTCCATACACCTTCACTTTGCAGCCTTTATTGTAGTTTATACTTAGACACGTATCTGTCTCCTTTTTAAGTATATATCATTCTTTGCCAGTCAGCCATCATCACCATGGTGATAGTGTTGACTTTGATTCACTTTTATTCTCCCAACATCTAATAGAGTAACAGGCATATAATAAATGGTACTCTACAAAACTTTTAATAAAATTGCTAACTTCCTTCCATCCAAGTACTAACCTGGCCTGACCCTGCTTACCTTCCGAGATCAGACAAGATTGGGCGCATTCAGGGTAAAATGGCTGTAGATTACCATTCTCATATACATCAAGCACTGACTTAGGTATTGTTCTGAGTGCCAACAGGAAAGTAAGAAAGTAGAATGTGATGACAATGGCATGGATTTGAAAACTGGCAGCCCAGGCCCCAATCTGAGCTGTACCATTTATTAAATGTTTGAACTCAGAAAAATTATTAAGTTCTCTGTACCTGAGTTTACCGATCAATCAAATGGAGAAAAATGGAAATCTGTGTGCTGACTAGGTAACTGAGAACCAGAGACATTGATCACCCTGCCCAAGATCTTAAAGCCATAGAGGCAGGGCTTGCCATCTGACTTTGCTATTAAACTGCTATATAAAGGGACAATGGCATCCATTATATAGAATATGTACATGAGTTCCATCTCTAAAATTACTGAAAATATAGGCAGGGACATCCATAAGCACCTGTACCTGCACCTGTCCTCTCTACCCTACTTTGTTCCTTCCCTTTCTTCAGAGCAACAGCGGGCTATTAAGCTGAGACCCATGAGAAAATATGCTAAGAAATGAAATCAGGCCACGACGATCTTTCCAACCAATGCCAGAATGAAACCTGGAAGAAGACCAACAACAACAAGTCCCCTGGAATAAGCTGGTGACAAACACTGGTACATTTGTGCATTGCTTTTAAGTGGAATATCACTTCACAACAGATTTTAAATGTCACTCAGAGGCACACACATACCAATATGCTTTAATATTTATCACTTAATAAATGCATGAAAGATTGCCCAAAATCTGTGTCCAATGATCCTTGATAATAAAGCATTAGTGACCCAATTCTTTTCCAGACCTAATGATACTTTGCTCTGGTAGCCTAGCGCACTATCTCATATGAAACAAATAAGACACTCATGCATTAAATTAATACAGTGAGCTCTCTAGGCAGTGATGGATTTGGAAAAGAAACAGGCCCACATCATCATTTCATCTCTCTTATAGGCAGATTTCCTATAAAACCTTGAGTCACCTACATCTGGACTTGTAAGGCTCTTTCGGAAATTATGCCATCATCTCCCATGAAACCCAATAGGGCATGTCCAGTCAAGGCGGAAATAAAGGCTGCGATGAAGTTGTTACGGAGATGCTTAGAAATGTGACCACTTCATTTTCTGTGGGAAGGCTATTGATCTCTGAGCAATGAGAGAGAGCTCTCAGCTTGCCCTTTGCTGTTATGTTATCTCCACCATTTTTCTCCTTACTGTCCACCTGTGTAAATGGGTCCTGAATTCTCTGTTTTGTGTGGGAGCAAGTGAAGGTGATTGTATGCCCAGGAAACCTTTGAGAAGCAGCTCTTTCAAGAGTATCAGCATGGAAAAGCAGGGTTGCTTTGATTTCTTTTTTAATAATATACGTTCTCTCATTTTATTTTTTGATTCCTTTATTTTTTTTTAATTGATTTCTTCAATAATCCCTACGAGGCACCTCTCCTGCTGACTCGTGAAGACTTTCACAAATAAAACCCAGGTGTCCTCAGAAACAGGTCTTAGCTACCCGCGTGATGAACCTTACTGCTGACGTCTGAAACAGAAACTTCTGAAAGCGGGCTTTGAAATCTGAAAACTACACTATACTGTATTCAAAAATTACCCTTTATAGTTTTTGAACAACGAAGGAGGCAACCATTGCTACATGGATCCCATTAAACCTCCCTGAGAAGAAAATGAGAAACTTTATGTATTTAACACACACCCTGTTGATTTGCTGTGTCTGTCATGTTATACTTGGGTAGCACCTGAGAAAAATAAGGGATTCTGGTTGCGACAATGCTGATGATGGCGGTTGTTGGGTTTACTTCGCCAGGCTCAAAGCAGCATGTCTTAGCACTTCCGTGGCCTGCGATGGCATTTTTTACTCTTATTGCAACTCCAGTTGCAAAAGTGAGTTTTCTGAAACATGTGTCTCGTCGCTACTGTACAATCAGCAAATTATATGTGAGAGCGCTTGATGGATTCATTTTGACCTTGTTGGTATTTGTTTTTCGTTGTGTCATTTTGAAGAAGGAACTGGCAAACAAACATTGTCTTCTGAGATTCTCTGTTCTGCAAAAGGGGAGCTGGCTAGCGCTCTCTTTTTACCTCTTCCAGGTGGGGGTCCTGAGCCATGGCACAGTAGTTTACATATTAAATTGATAGCAGGAGTCTCTCTGGAAAATGAAAGCCAAGCTAAAGTACACCTTGAGGGGATGCTGAGGTGCAGAGATGTAATCTTATCTCTGTATAACCAAAGCATTAATATTAATAGTGAGCTAGGTGCACTTGCTTAGCAAAAAACACTTCTCCCCAGGGTGTTCCGCCAGCACTGACGATGCCCTGCTTCTCATTCTGTTCCCTGACTTTGAAGTCCTGCACCGTGATATTAGCACCATCCTGCCGATTCCCCGATTCCCCTGTTTCTTTACAGGTCGGGAGTCCCACTTATCCTTCAAACAGAATACATACCTCTGTCCACAGTGACATAGGGACTGCCCTTCCTTCACCCTCCCTTTATGAAGGCTTCTTTCCCTCTATTTTCCTCATCCTCTTACTATGGTTAATTATAGCTTTTTTAATAGTAACAGTGCTGGGTCCTTGAATTATGGGAGCTTAGGTTTAATTATATATTAACTGAAGAAATTATTTTTTTATTTTTGTTTATTGATTTCAGTGAGAGAGGAAGGAAGAGAGAGAGAGAGACTGGAACATCAAGCTATTCCTGTATGTGCCATGATGAGGGATCGAACCAACAACCTCTGTGCTTTGGGATGATGCTCTAACCATCCGAGCTATCCAGCCAGAGCTGAAAAAACTGATATTTTGAAATGCACATATAAAGACCCCAGAAAGACATAGCCCACCAGAAGAGAAACTGTTTCACTCTGCCATGATCAGAGTTCCTCTCTTATGAGCATATTTTTTTCCATTTCTTTTTTAGTAGTACGTGTCTTTGGTAATTTAGAGAAAATATACGAGTAAATGTAATTACTGATAAATTACATGGGGCACATTGTTCAGAATTGCAGGTGTTTGTGTGTTACTACTTGTATTTATTTATAAAGCATTTTAATGAACAACAGTTAAAATTACGCTATTTTGTACATTGTAAATATATCATTCTAAAAAAGTTAGTCATACCCATGAGAGCTGCCACAGCATATATTAAGCCATTTTGGGAATATGAAAGACATTTAGTTTCTTTGCCTGCTTTGGTTTCTTAAAAGAAGATTAAATCTCTGTACAAAATAAGCACAAGAATGTTTTATGGAAAAGGACCGTGTGTTCTATCTCATTCAAAACCTGCTAATAGGGATCATTGCTAGACTATATGTACGCTTACTTAAATCTACATCCTTCTTACAGCCTTACAGATACAGAGAACAGGCTGACAGCTGCCAGAAGGGAGGAGTATTGAGGGGGAGAGAAAGGTGAAGGAATGGAGATGTACAGATTGGTACTTACAAAACAGTCAGGAGGATGTAAAGTACAACCTGGGAAATATAGTCAATAACATTGTGATAACCAAGTATGGTGCCACTGGAAATATCAAGGGGAACACTTTGTAAACTATATGATTGCCTCACTGATAAGTTATATACCTGAAACTAATATAAAGTAATGCCGAATGCCAACTGTAATTGAAAAGTAAAATTTAGAAAGTATCTACATCACTCCTTTCTCTCAATCACTTACTTTTCAATAAGTGCATCTTACAGTAGATATGCACAAACAAATAAGTCTCACGACTGGAAACATAAGTCCTTATCTGTTTAGAACCCCAATGCACTAGAATGTTAAACTCGAAATAATATTTTAAAGTTTATACATGACCTGTGGTGGCGCAGTGGATAAAGCATAAACCTGGAACGCTGAGATCGCCAGTTCGAAACCCTGCACTTGTCTAGTCAAGACACATATGGGAGTTGATGCTTCCTACTCCTTCAACTTTTCTTTCTCTCTCTCTCTCTCTCTCTCTCTCTCTCTCTCTCTCTCTATATATATATATATATATATATATATATATATATATATATATATCTTTCCTCTCTAAAATGAATAGATTTTTTTTAATTTAAAAAATAAATAAAGTTCATGTTGTCCACCCCAAACATTTTATAGATGAGCAAGAGAGGCCCCAAAGAGATAAGTGGTTTGCAAAAATAATACAGTAACATAACATATTGTATAATTGTAAGAACTATAATATCTAGTATATTATACTGAACTTTCTATTAAAAATAATGGATTTAACTTACGGTTACCACATCACTTTATACTCCCAAAGTATATAAATGTTTTTAAATATGCGCTCATAACAGTAAAGAAAATGAGAAAAGAGGCAGCCTGCAAAAGAGAGATTTCACAGACTTTCTAGAACACAGAGGTTATGAAGAAGGGGAAGTGATGGAATAAGGCAGATGAAGCCAGTCTTCTCAGTGTTAACATATGCAGCAGATGGCAGGAGGCATACAAGTCCCAAAATAGCCATAGTCCAGCAGACCCAGAGATAAACCAGCCCAGTATATAGCAGAGAGACATATAGTTACAAAAGAAGTTTCCAGGAATAAAAGGTGAGTGCCAATAAAATAAAACTTTTGAAAAGAGTGGATTGCGATTATATATATCATATTTTTTCCCTCCATAAGACATACCTGACCATATGACACACCTAGGGTTTTAACGAGGAAAATAAGAAAAAAAATATTCTGAGCCAAATGGTTTGTTAAAATATTTAATAAAATACTGTATTTTTGCTCCATAAAATGCTCGAACATTTTACTCTCCACTTTGGGGGTAGGGGGTGGGGTAGTGCATCTTATGGAGCAAAATATATGGTATATATAACAAGGAAATCATATGACATGATGAAAACAAAGCTAATTTGAAATGTCAGGAAAACTAATTGCTATACAAAAGCAGAATATAATAATTAGCAATTGGCCTTATCCTAAAAATGCATATTTTTGAATTGTTAGCATAATTTAACAAACATCTATTGGTTCTGGCTGGTTAGCTCAGTTGGTTAGAGCGTCATCCCTATTTGTAATAGCCCCAAAACAGGTAAGTCAGACTGCGGAATCCAGAAAGATCAGACTGGTGAGAATGAACATGGGATAAATTAGGAGTTGTTATGGAGAATGCATTTGCCAGATTAAGGAGAGCCTGGAATCTCAGAAAAAGAACTTGGACATATTTAAAATGCTTAAGCAGTATGGAGTCATCAAATATATATGGTATAGGAGAAAAGTAACCATATTTTAAAAATCAGTCTAATAAAGGTATGATTTACAACCAATAACATGCATCTGTTTTAAGGGAACAGTTTGATGAGTTTTGATAAATGTATAGATTTGTGGAATCACCATCCTAATCAAGGTATAGAATATTTTTATCACCCCTAAAGTTCCCCATGACTTTTCATAGTCAGTCTCTCCATTCTCTACCAAGGAACTACTGATTTAATTTCTGTTACTATGAATTTAGGAAAATCTCTATAAACGGAATTAAATACACAGGATTGGTACTTTTGTGTCTGGCCCAATTCACACAGCATGCTACTTGAGCTTTCATCCTGCCTTGCTGCTCCTACCCATGAACCTCAAAAGGAAACCCCTCCATCAACAGAACTTGCCCACTTTCATAGATCCTGTACTCAGCCACTGTTCCAGTTACCCACTGCTGTATAACAACCCCACCAAAAAAACATTTCACAAAGTAAAACAGCAGTAAGCATGTGTTTTCTTTAAAAGCCATTTGGGCAGGACTTGATGGGAGTAGCTCATCTATGCTCCACATGACGTCAGTGGGGCAGTTTAATCAGGGTTGGAGTATTCACTTCCAAGATGGTGCACTCCATAGCTGGCCATATTGTGCTGGCGTTGGCTGAGAGTTTGCCCTGGGCTGTCAGTCAAGGGTTTTACTTCCTCTCCATAGGGTACTTGGGCTTCCTCTCAGCATGGTGGTTGGATTCCAGTAACTAGTTTGTTCAGGAGACAGAATGTGGAAGTAGAAGTTGCTAATCTTTTAAGGCCTGTTCTCAGAAACTGGCAGGTCACTTTTCTGTATTCTATTACTAAAGCAGTAACAAAATTTTTCCAGAATTAAGGGATAGAGACATGGACCCTCGCCTCTTATGAGAGAGCATAGCAAAAACTAAAGCCATATTTACACCTTCCTCATCAAAAGAGAGGTTTTTTAAAGAAAAATAAATTATTCAACAGCAAAGGAAAACTACACTGGTCATCTACACAAATTTACCGAATCTTCTTGTCAGACATTGTCAGACATTTGATAAGAACAGTTTCAGAAAAGGGAATGATCACCATGAACAAAGAGAAGAATGGTGGGGAAACAAAACTGACACAAATAATCGGAGAAAACTTCTTTTCATTCTAATTTTAATACAACTCTAATTTATAATTGTCACCAAAGATAATGAAGAGGATATTATTACCTCCATAAAATAAGCACCGACAGGTTGTATTTTTTTTTAAAAAATGAATCTAAAAATAAGAATGCATTCTTGGAAATTCTATCTATTTACCAAAAATATAAAAGTTATTAGAGAGATTGCATCTGAAAATGGATATGGCTAAAACCAACTTAAGTATCTGAAAGCTAACAAAAAATAAATCAGTCTAAATATAAAGCTAAACGACAAAATGATGAAGCAGAGAAAAATTAAAGCACACAAAAGCTTGATCCAGAAGGCACAACATTTGTCTGCTAGGCAGTCCATAAAGATAGAGCACTGGTTTACTTAGAAATGAAAGGAAAGAGATGAGCAAAGAAAGATAATTATCACCCCCCAAAAACTGCATTTTCAGATGAAACAGACACCTAATGTCAGAGCAGTGAATGACAAAAGATTCACACTTAGCTGTTTGGGGCTAATATTTTGAAGTTTAAGATTTAAAATAAATCTCTAAAAGTTGGGGTTGATGGTAGAATATGATAATAAAAAGAAGAATTATCAGATTGACATCAATATTAACATTAACTCTAAGTTCTGAAATAGAATAATTAATGCCTTCAGATGTCTGAGAAAAAATGATCTGATCTCATAGTTTTATGACTAGTCTAACTATCAAGCAAACATATTGATAAAATAGTTTTAGACATGTGAGGACACAGTAAGCTCATCTTCTGAGACCTTTTATGAAAGATTACTTAAAGTTGTATTCCAGCAAAATGAAGAAAGAAATCCAAGAAAAAGAAATGGGATCTAATAGTAAAACCAACCCAAAAGTACAATAAAATAATATCCTAGGATTATATCAGTAAAGCAGGTCAGATTATAACAACAAGTTAAAAATCTCTAGGAAGCCTGAGTGGTGGTGGTGCAATGCACAGAGCATCAGCCTGGGACACTGAAATCCCAGGTTCGAAAGCCAAGGTCACTGGTTTGAGTGTGGAATTATTGACATGATCCCACAGTCACTGGCTTGAAGCCCAAGGTCGCTGGCTTGAGCAAGAGGTCACTAGTTTGGCTGGAGCCCCCCAGTCAAGGCACATATGAGAGGCAATCAATGAACAACTAAAGTGCCACCACTACAAGTTGATACTTCACATCTCTCTCCCTTCCTGTCTCTCTCTCTCTTTCTCTCTCAAAAAGAAAAAGTATCTAGGAAAAATGACACAATTATATTTCTTTAAAAATGTATAAAACTTGACCAGTCAGTGGCACTGTGGATAGACTGTTGGCCTAGGATGCAGAGGACCCAGGTTCATAATCTCACAGACACAATCTTGAGCATGGGCTCATCTGGCTAGAGCACCGGTTTACCAACTTGAGTGTAATGTTGCTGGCTTAAGTGTGGGAATCATGCATATGACCCCATTGTTGCTGGCTTGAGCCCAAAGGTTGCTGGCTTGAAGCCCAAGGTCACCGGTTTGAGTCCAAGGTCGCTGGCTTGAGCAAGAGGTCAACTTGCTCTGCTGTAGCCCCCTGGTCAAGGCACATATGATAAAACAATCAGTGAACAACTAAGGTGTTACAACTACAAGTTGATGCTTCTCATCTCTCTCCCTTCCTGTCTGTCTGTCCCTGCCTGTCCCTCCATCTCTCTCTCAAAAAAAGAAAAAAAATATTCACATGAGTTCCTAAAAAACTGAAATAATGCATTTAAAAATTCTGGGGTTAAAAAAAAAAGCTGTACAAGAAAGTCCTGGCCCAAATATGAAGCCCACTGGTGAGTAAATGAAGAATCAATTTATCTTAACACTGAGAATATTCTCCTTCAAATAGAACAGTTTTAGTAACATGGAGTTATAATCCCATCTCTCTGGACCTAATTAAGGCTTCTAAATTTAGTGTTGCAATGAGTAAAATTTACATAATTATTAAATATTATGTAATGTTCAATATTTTCACTTTATCATTAACCTATGGACAGATCCAAAATCCTACACACCCATCCATATATATAATATATATTTATATATGTATCTATGCATGTGCACATGGTGCACACACGTGTTTGTCTATGTATATACTCATATATATCTTCTCTATAACATCAATGGAATAACTGACCAGAAAGAGTGGCAGAGAGTGTAGGTATGCTAATTTCCTAATTTTACATAAATAGAGCCTACTTAAAATCAATGATTCAAAAAAACCAGAGGTTGAGATATATAATTTACAATTCTAGAGTAATAACTAAAAGATCAAAAAAGAATAACATAAATTTTAAAAATCCAGAAGTGAATGGCAGGTAGCATATTTATACTAAATCCCTCACTTATTTTAGTGGTTAGTATACAGATGTTACTTAAAGTCATTAAATCGAGAAATAGGTTAACAAGTGTGCTATTTAGTATTGTTGAGGTCACCAACTCTTTAAGGATGTAGGAGAGGGAAGGAAACCCAAGACACTTCTTATTGCCCCCCGGGAAGGGGCATGACATTTTTGAAGCCACTCTCTTGAGCAGAAGGCAAATCCTTCTTGCTGAGCAGCTGAGATCAGAGAACTTTGATCTGGGAGGGGAATCTGGGTGCCAAACTAGAGCATTTGCTACAGCAAGCAGCTGGAGTTGTTAATGCTTCTGGGTTCTTATGTATAAAGGGGATGTAATAATTGGGGGTTTGTTATATAGGAATTTCCTATGTTACTCACTAATTATGAAGTGGTTTTCCTCATTTGTAGTATACTATCAGCATTAGAAATAGCATAAAAATAATTCCCAATAATTCTAACATGAGATGTTTTTGGTAATAGACTCTCTGTAAAACCACATGCAATTAGGACATATTTGCTCAAACCTTCCAGAATATTAGGCATGCTCTTCTTCTTATGTAAAATGAAGCTTTAAAAACTATGTAAGCCTGACCAGGAGGTGGCGCAGTGGATAGAGCGTGGGACTGGGATGTGGAAGACCCAGGTTCGAGACCCCGAGCTCGCCAGCATGAGCGAGGGCCCCTCTGGCTTGAGCAAAAGCTCACCAGCTTGGACCCTAGGTCGCTGGCTCCAGCAAAGGGTTGCTCGGTCTGCTGAAGGCCCGCGGTCAAGGCACATGTGAGAAAGCAATCAATGAACAACTAGGGTGTAGCAAGGGCAACAAGAAACTAATAATTGATGCTTCTCACCTCTCTCCATTCCTGTCTGTCTGTCCCTATCTATCCCACTCTCTGACTCTCTCTCTCTTTCCATGTAAAAATAAATAAATAAATAAAACTTCTAAAAAAAAAAAAAACTATGTGAAAGTCTCATCTCTCCTAATCACACATTTTCTGTTAAATGTATTCTACATCTACTCTGCATCATGTAAAAAGAGTACATTCTCAATTGCATCACTTCTTCACCTATAGGTTACAAATACAATAAAATTTTGTTAATTCTGTTTTCACTAAATTAGATTTATAGATACAGAAAATAAGTTGAGATTCATCTTTGTTCTACCATTTTTAAAAGACCTTTATAGTTTTTACAAAAGAATTATATTCATAAAATATTCAACAATTACAGGAAAGTATAAAGAATAAAGCAATTAATCACTTAAATCATACCACTCAAGAATAACCAGTGTTAACCTCACTCTAGATAACGCTCTGTACAGATGAATAAGTAGTAGAATGGATGGATGGGTAGAGGGAAATAGAGAGATAATAGAAAAAGGATTGTATAACTGGGATTATATGTACATTCTACTCTATAGAATCTTATCTTTATAACAAAGTAATTACTATATGTCAAATTCTTAAAATATTTGTGACAGTGATCTTCTAGTCTCTTAAAACTTCTTATTAAAAATAATTATGCTCTGTGATCTAGCCTTTTTCCTAGCCTAGTTTAATTCTACCACAGCCAAATTATTCTAAGTTTATAATTTTTTGTTTTCATAGTAATAAAAACACTGCCAACATACATTGAGCATTTACAATGTGTAAGGCACTATGTTAAGTACTTTTCCAAGGGTTATCTCATTTCATTCAAGATTTCCAATATGACCATAAAAAACATTCCAAATAGGAAGGCTAAGGCACATGTCAGCTAAGTATCAGACTGGATTTACACCCAGGCTTTTGGACCCCAGAATCTGCACTCAAAAGCACTAGTTTATACAAAATTTATGAACCCTTGATTAAAATGACCCAATACAAAATTAATAATATTTTCATCATTTAATTTTATGGTGTATCCTGACTAGTGGTGGCACAGTGGATAATGCATCAACCCAGAACCCTGAGGTTGCTGGTTCAAAACCCCAAGGTAGCCGGCTTGAGTATGGGGTCACTGGCTTGACAAAAGAATCATTGACAGAATCCCAAAGGTTACTGGCTTGAAGCCCAAGGTCACTGGCTTGACCAAGGGGTCACTGGCTCAGCCTGAGCCTGAGGTCAGGTCCCCAGTCAAGGCATGTAGGAGAAGTAATCAATGTACAACTAAAGTGAAGCTACTACGAGTTGATTCTTCTCACTCTCTCTCCTCCCTCTCTCTCTTTTCTTCTCTCTAAAATAAATAAATAAATAAATAAATAAATAAATAAATAAATAAATAAATTTATGGCATCTTAAATTCATGCAAAATATTGCCATGTTCAGTAAATGATTAAGAATCTACTAGAGTCTCACCAGGCGGTGACACAATGGATAGAGTATTGGACTGGGATGAAAAGACCCAGGTTCAATACCCCGAGGTCGCCAGCTTGAGCGCGGGCCCATCTGGCTTGAGCAAAAGCTCGCCAGCTTGGACCCAAGGTCACTGGCTCCAGCAAGGGGTTGTTCAGTCTGCTGAAGGCCTGCGGTCAAGGCAAATGTGAAAAAGCAATCAATGAACAACTAAGGTGTCGCAACGGCAACGAAAAACTAATGATTGGTGCTTCTCATCTCTCTCCATTCCTGTCTGTCTATCCCTGTCTATCTCTCTCTCTGTCCCTGTAAAAAAAAAAGAGAGAGAGAATCTACTAGATATCAGGTACTGTGGTGTGGGCTTAGAATTAAGGAGAAAAAAGGAAAAGAAATACTTGTGTAAGGAATTTTATCACAAAGAATGAAGTAATGGTCAAAAGACACTGCTTGCCTATTATTTTTTAAAATACTTTTTACTAGCTCTTTGAATGTAATTTTAATGGGTACATTTTAGTATGTGATTGAGCTATAAAATATTTTAATTACTCCCCAATTGTTTAGTGTTTGTGCTGTTAACTTTTTCCCATTATACAACAATAGATTTAATAAACTTTAGGAAGGTCCTAGAGCAGAAATAAAATGATTCAACTTTTTCATTATTTAAGACAAGAGGATGAAATTTATTCAAGAGATTCTCTGATAACTCAAATCCCAAATTCATCTCCTAAATAGTATTCTCTCTGTATTTATCCTTGTATGAAGTGACACTTTTATGTTCCCCTTTAAATATCTTCTTTGTTCAATGTATTGTTTTCCCTGTTTCTTTTCTTTTTCTTTGTTTATTTTCCCTGTGGGTATGGTCACCTTTGACACTGAAAGTAGCCAATTAGAGAATATTTCTGGGGAAAAACAACTCTTATTTTTTGTCATCATTTTACTGTCCCTTATTTTTCAGTTAACACAGGAAGATTCATATGGCACCAGTCTCTACTCAGTTGCCCAGTCTGAATTCACCATCATCACTGAATAAACACTCAAACTTTGGTTTAGAAAATTCAAGCACTTCCAGCTAAGGTCCAGTTCTCTCAAAGTGATGATATTAATGGCTTTGGCTGTGTTCCTTCCCTTAGCCGAGGGAAATAGTTCAGTGACTTAATTTTTCATGCTTTCATGAATTTAAAAATAAATAAAATAATCCAAAGGCAATAAATTATTCATCATGGTGCTTAGTCTTAAATCCCAGGTTAATTTTTTTCTATCATTTCCACATATACTCTTTCCTGTCCATAATCCTTCAGACACCAGTTAATAACTATGTGTGCTTGCATGTTGATCACTGGGTTTAATCACATGAATGCTTATCAAATCCAAGGGACTAATTATTTTAAGCTTTCTACAGCATCGAGAAGCATTTTTCTGGGAATTGAATATTAAAAATGCAAAATATCTCTCTCTGTGTAAAATGTAAACTGATTTATTCTCATAAGGAAAGATAGTATAAGCTGAAAACAAATTGGCCCCCAAAAAGCAAAATATACTTTAATTGGCTTCCTTGAATTCATTTTGATTTTCTTCCTTTGTTGGAGAAGAATCCTCTGAGTTTGCACAAAAAGACTAAGAACCAGCCATCTTATACAGTGCTATAAATGCTTCTGTAATTCCATCTACTGCATTCTGGGGTTAGTAATTATGGCTGTAACCATTTGGGTAAAGAAGTGATAGCCACCGTTTAAACTCGAAGTATGACTTCTTGTGGATGAAAATTTATCTGTCATGGGTCAGTTATCCAGAACATTTGCCCCAAGGCTTTTACCAGTGTGAATAAAAAACTAGCAATGGGACAAAGACCAGCATTGTCAGTTTTGTTAAATGTGTGAGGTGTTTAAAGGATGCAAAACTGATTCATGACATAACGAGAAGATAGATAAAAGCATCACCCATTGAGGGAATATTTGTATTTAACAACACGGGACTGTTTTTTTTTTTGAGACTATCTATCTGCACTTTTGCTGACTCTAAGTACCAGGAATAGGTCTAGGGGCCCATTTCGCCCAGTGGTTTTTAAACTGCATTTCCTTGAGCCCTGGGAAACTTCTACAGAGGCAGCATCAAAGACATGGAGAAATGGGGGGAAGGCTAAGCAGACCTCCTCCACCTTTTCATTAAAGTTGCTCAGCTTTTATGTGTCTTAACAGTGGGTGAAAACCCTAAAAATTCATCTTAATAATGAAAAATAACATTTTCTGGTCCACTCTCTCATCTTACAGGAGAGATAACTGAATACCAAATACATATCTGCACTCGTCTGGTGGTCAAACCAGATGTACTAACCAATACTTTTATGTAGCCCAAAAGTTTTTTCTCGTTTTTTAATGGTACTACTTCCATATTTTCAATAGTCTGCTTCGAATTGAAATATTCCAAAGGTCAGATTATTTTTCATCAACTGTCTTTTTTCTTAATTTGCTGAATACAACTTGTAAAGCCAGTAACCGCAGCCACCATCATCACAGCCACCTGGCCCGCACAGGTTCACATTTGATTCAGACAGTTGGTAATGAAACAACAGAGCCAAGAACTAGTGGGCCATTAGCTTTAATCCTAGCTTGCACCCGGTGGGCTAGAAATACACACAGTGGGAAAGCACTTCCTTTTCCATTCAGGGTTCCCAAAGCCACTGACTTACCCGAGTTTCCTAGAATCAAAGGTTTCTAGCTCACCAGCCTTATTCACCTCTGTCCCCCATCTCCTTCTCTCTGCACAAACTGATTTCTCCTTCAGCACTCCACCATCTTGGCTGCTTCTCCCCTGCAATGCCAATAGCAGGAACAGAGAGAGAGAGAGAGAGAGAACCCCTGGTCTACCCCATTTTATAGTGTAGAAATCAAAACCTTTAAACCCATATACAAACAAGGAAGTCTCTGATACATAGTCACTTATCTGAGGCATAAATGGGATTCCTCATAACAGTGCACCACCCCACATCATGCAACAGTCAAGGGTGTGGGGGAAAGCTTAGTTTTGAAAAGATCTTAGTATTAAAAGGGCGGGAAAGGCTTAGTCTTTTAAGCCTTAGGCTATAATGACTTTGCCGGCTTACAGCCTGTCAAGGACACCCAATGCAAACTATAAGCGAGCAAACATATATATTTACAAACTTATTTGACCGACATACCTTAAAAATCATAGTCAGATAAAATTATCAAAAGGGAAAGATTTTGTTTTGGTGACCTTTTCCCTTTTCATAATTCAAGAATCTCTACTATGTTTATGACTTTAAGTCAGTAAACATTTTTTTTTTTACCTTCACATCTTCATTTTTTAAATGAGTATAATATGATAACATGAAAATGGCAATCAGATACCATTTCACATAAAGATCTGATAATAGGTGTCAAAAAAATGAGGAGCTAGTGCTTAAGCATCGCTCATGAGAGTGTAATTTGGTGCCAACTTTGAAACCAGTTTGGTGAAATCTAATAGAGTGGACAAACATAGCCAGAGATATGACGTTTTATAAGCCAGAGACACAACTTCTAGTAACATGTCCCTCAGTATCATAGAGGAAACCTCCATGAGGATGCTCATTGCAACATTATTTCTTAAAGTGGAAAACTGAAAACCAGAGTCTACCAGCAGAGGACTAAGAAGAGTGGGTTTCCAGGTGCCCACTCAAGGATGTTGGAAGTCATTACTTTATGCAAATAAGTAAGAAGCTGAACAGACTGAAAAATCAACAACTTTTCTTGGGTGCATAGGGTGGGGAGAACACAGCAAACCTCGGCGCCCAGGTAGGAGGGACAAACAGAAGAATACGGGAGCCATGGGGTGCCAGAACAAACACACTCAGGGAGGGGAACTGCTGGGAGAACCAGCGTTGAGGAGAAAACCTTGAACTGAAATCGACGGATGGCTGGAGGCTCAGTGCTGACAAGTCACAGGGGAACCCAATAATGAGGATGGGGGTGCCACACATTCTGAGATCTACCTAAAGGAGTTTGAGCCAATGTTCACGGTGCATATCCAGTAAATATGGGAGAAAAATTCCCTCAGAGTTTAGCCACAGAAGGGGACAAGAAAGCATTTTGAAGTCCATCAGAACACTAAGGTTGTTTTTTTTCTTTTTAGTTGATTTTTGAGAGAGGAGGTGGGGGGAGAGAGAGAGAGAGATAGAGATAGGAACACCAATCTGTTTCTGTATGTGCCCTGACAGTTACCAAACCTGGTGACCTCTGCACTTCAGAATGACACTCTGACCAATGAGCCATCAGACCAGGGATGAGGTCTTTTTAATAAAGCCCATCCTCAGGAGAAATAAGCTAACTAGAGGTACAGGCAAAGAATCCTAAGTGGTGGCCAAACAGGATTTGCAAAACACATCCTGAGGCCAAAGGAACAAGCCCCAGCATAAGAGTAGCTGGGCGCATTTCCCCTGGGGGTGTGTGGCAGGAAAGACCTCCTGATCCTCATGACATAGCACCTAGCACATTGTATATGCCTCTCACACCTCAGAGCAGACTGGTGCTGCTCTGACTGCCAGCTACACCACACCCACTGCTATGTCAGTGCTTGGTACAATCTTAATCAGACCTGCAGCTGATTAGATTAGTGACCATTTAGATTACAGCCTGATCAATTAGGGTACTAATCACATCATGATTGATTAGTTAGTGTATAATTAGATTAGATTAGATTAATTAGAATAACAGTCCTAAAGTTTAGGAGGTTGCTTTAGGTCCTAAAATTTAGGAGGTTGGTTAGATCAGAAGACCACTTAGATTAGCAGTCTATCAGATCGGTGCCTGATTAGAGTAGAGGAGGAATAGTTACAGAGAGAGTGGATATGGAGCTGGTTAGTTGGGTGGTTGATTAGATTAGCAGCAGGCATGATCTGTGGCAGATTAGATCAGGGAGTTTATTGCAGGGATAGTCAACCTTTTTATACCTACCATCCACTTTTGTATCTCTGTTAGTAGTAAAATTTTCTAACCGCCCACCGGTTCCACAGTAATGGTGACTTATAAAGTAGGGATTATTTATATTTTGGTTGCTCTGCTACCGCCCACCATGAAAGCTGGAATGCCCACTAGTGGGCGGTAGGGACCAGGTTAACTACAACTGGTTAGTACCTTATTAGATTAGCACTTGGTTTAGTTAGGAGGGCTGATTGGATTAATGGCCAATTAATTCTACTCTTATTTTAGGGGCCTGATTAACTGCAGCACATGATTAGATTAGGGGGTTTGACTTGATCAGCTGTTGATAAGATTAACGGCTGATATTGACAAGGTGGTTGATTAGATTAGGGAGCTGATCATCTTTGCAGTCAGTTGATTTATCACCTGTGTCTGATTAGATTAGAGATGCTGATCAGGTTCTGCACCTGATTAGATGATGCCAGATTAGAGCAGCACCTGATTCAATTAGGAGACTGATCATATCAGCAGTTGATTAGAGGTCAATAAGATTGGCATCAGATGGGACAGGATTTGACTAGCAACCTGTAGATTCATGCCTGCTTGCATTAGGAGTTTGGCTGGATTAGCACTTGACCAGATTAAGAGGTTGCTCAAATTAGCTGCTGATTAGATTAGTCTTTGAGCTGGATTCTTCAGCAGTCTGATAGAATCAGTGCACACTTAGATCAGGGTCTGATTAAATTAGATTGATGGCAGATTTAGAGCAGATGAGGCAGATTCGATTAAAAACTGAAGAATTTAGCAGGTGTTTCAGAGTGGCTGATTGGATTAATGACCAGTTTTGGGGGCTCCTGCTTGATTAGGTTAGGCTTCCGCATATTTTGGAGTCTGATTATGTTAGGGTGGAGGGAGGAAGGCTGGCAGATGATTAGATTAATGGCATGTTTAGCTTTTAGATCTCCACTTGATTAGTTTAGCTTTGAAGATTTTTGTTTGATTAGATTAGGGGTTGGATCTACTAGAATCAGGTTAGATCAGCAGTTCATTTGAAGTGGGGATGATTTAGTTTAGGGCGCTGCTTGCTTTAGCGGTTGCTTGGATTAGCAGCTGGTTATATTAATGCCCAGTTAGATCAGGGATATTGATCCGATTAGCACTTGGTTTTTAATGGGAGGCTGATTAGTCTAGTGGCTGGCTAGATCAGCAGCTGACTAGTTCAACAGTTAGTTAGATTAGAGTTGTTTTGGTCAACAGGTTGATCAGATAGGCAGCTGATTAGATCGGCACCTCTCTGGTCCATGCTTTGATTAGATTAGCGGCTGGCTGGAATAATGCTGGGCAGGGAACAGAGAGGAGGCAGAAAATAAAGCTATTTTTTTTCTTTGTATTTTAACGAAATAAGAAGCGGAGGCAGGGGTGGGGCAGCAGACAGACAGACTCCCACATGTGCCTGACTGGGATCCATCTGGCATGCTGACCAGGGGGCGATGCTCAGCCCATCTGGGGCATTGTTCCGCTGCAACCTGAGCCATTCTAGTGCCTGAGGCAAAGGCCATGGAGCCATCCTCAGTGCCCGGGCCAACTTTGCTCCCATGGAGCCTTGGCTGTGGGAGGGGAAGAGAGAGATAGAGAAAAAGAAGAGGGGAAGGGTAGAGAAGCAGATGGTCTCTTCTCCTGTGTGCCCTGGCTGGGAATTGAAACCAGGACTACCACATACTGGGCTGATGCTCTACCTCTAAGCCAACCAGCCAGGGCCTAAAGCTCTCTATTGATGAAGTACATGAAGGGTTTCCAAACTCCTTTCTTTATTAAAAGGAAAACTCCAAGCATTTGCTTTCTTTATGATGTACTTAAAAAGCATTGCCTGACCTCACCATGTTATTTCTAAAGCCTTTTCATAGCACTTCCTGCTTACTGGTTGTTCTGCAACCATGAACCAGATAATAATTAAATTACTAATTTCAAAGCCACAATACCAAAAAACCTTGTTTTTCTTGATTGCTTGATTTTAACATTTTTATTCAGTCATATTAGTTAGTCATATGCTATTATTTGAGAAATAGTTATACCATGAGAAATTTATGGATGTTTTATGCTAACAAGTGCAGCAAGAAGTAAGTTTTAGGGCTTATGATTATTAAGAGAAAATAAATCTGGACTACTGAATTCTAAAACTAATGTGTCTTCTCTCTTCATGCTCTTTGTGCAGAAAAATGTGATTTTAATCTAAAAAAGAAAAAAAGAGTCATAGCTCTCCAAGTTCTATGATTGAGTTCTCAGAAGAATCCCAATATCTGCATTAAACCCTTGACTTCCAACACCAGAGCCACTGAAAGCTTGGTGAACTTAACCTAAGCTTCTGACTTCTGAGCCTGAATCTTCCTCTCTCCTCTCTTCTCTTCCTGGCTTTTGCTATCTGGCGCCAAACTCCCCTTCCCAAATGCAACTGACGAGGCTCACTGTTGTCCTGATCAAAGTTACACCATGTGGAAATTATATGGATACTTTTCCCAAATCCTGTGAACTGAGATTCCATCTGTACAAGGAGTTTCACAGACTAGTGCTCTGACTTTGGCATTTAAACAGTGGTACCAGGTACTTTTGAGGCAATCATGGGCTATACCAGCTAACACACAAGCTCTCCATTATTTTTTAAAAAAATTGCCACCTTTTAATTGTTCTCTATAACTTCTGGTTGGCAAAGACATCTGCCCAACAGCACCTGAAATGCACCCTTCCCAATTCCCATGTACACTCGGTAATCACAAGTTAACACTTACAACTAAGACATTGCCGGGATCTCTGCCCTAATTCTGAGGCAGGTGCACTGAGATACTGATGATGACGTTGGACTGACAGAAATTGATCCAGGCTTTGCCTCATGGAACACAGGCAACATATATTAAGGTTAAAAGATGTATCAATTTCCTTTGCTGCCTGCTCCCTGACCTTAGAGTTCTATAGTTGGTGAGGACCAAACCCCTGGGCATTCGCCCTTCTGCTGCATGAGACTAGTGTTCTTCAATACAAATGAGCCACCATGCTCATGAATCTGTCCCTGTGCTTATCTATTAATAGGCACTGACAGATAGATATTTCAGCATGCAACCAGACAGCAGCAAACGTGATAGTAAGAGAAATGAGGAGAGCCATGGAAATAGCCACTGCACCTATTTACAAGCAGAAGTGCTCAACATGGAGATGGAGCAAGGAGAAACGCTGCTAGCAATCCTTTTGAAAAATATGTGGGTTTTTTTAGCCATTGGTGAAGAGTATTTGAGAAAAAAAAATAATGGATATAGAAAAAGATAACTTTGTATAAAGCAGAACTAAGTTCAATAAAAGCACTTTGCATATATAATTGCATTAAACTCATCACAGCAACCTGAGTGGAACATTGTGGGCAGGAAAAGTTAATTCTCTTCTAAAGCACAGTGGGATCTCGTCCTCAAATGCTTTAGAATCCACTCATTACTTTAGCCCAAATTTATGGCATGCCTTCAAAGGTTCTGTAGCAGGTACCAAGCCTGATCGGAGAAAGGTGGTGTGCCTGGCGCCACGTGCTGAACTCCTCAAAATCACAAACAACCAAAATGTAACTGAGAAAACCTAAGTGACCAAAGGGAAGGAAAAATAAATTGATGCAAGCATGCAAGGGAAGACGGAACTTCAAGAGAAAGGAATTAAGAACACTGAGCTGCCTACAAGTTTTGTTCGTGTGTATGTGTTCAGTACCCCAAGTCTCCTTCCACACCATTTAGCCCCCCCTTTATCCTCTCCCAACTCCCCCCATCCTCCTGTTCCTCTGGTAATCTCCATAGTAGTGTCTGTGTCTATGAGGGGTTCTTTTGTCCTTAATCCCTTCACCATTTTCACCCAACCCCTTTCTCTCTGACAGCTGTCAGTCTGTTCTCTGTATTTATGAGTCAATATCTATTTTATTTGTTAATTTATTTTGTTCATTAGATTGCACATGTGAGTAAAATCATATGGTACTTGTCTTTCTCTGACTGGCTTCTTTCACTCAGCATAATGCTCTCCTGATCCATCTATGCTGTCACAAAAGGTAAGGATTCCTTTTTATTATGGCCAACTAGTATTCCATTGTGTAAATGTAGCACAGCTTTTTACCCACTCATCTATCAGTGGGCACTTGGGCTGCATCCAAATCTTAGCTATTGTACATAATGCAGCATGAACAGAGGGGTGCATATATTCCTTTGAATTTGTGTTTTTGATTACTTTGTGTATATTTCCAGAAGTGGAATTGCTTGGGCATAAGGCCGTTCCATTTTTAATTTCTTGAGGTAGTGTTTTCCAGAGTGACTGCACCAATCTGCTTTCCACTTCCTAGACATTTGAGCTGAATCCTTAATTGTAAGGATAGGGATGAGTGGAGGTAGAGGAAGAGCACGCCAAGCAAAGGCACTGACAAGAGCCAACGTGAAGAGCAAGGAAGGAACAAAGACTACGACTGAGGAGGGAGAGCGGGAGCATAGATGTGGAAAGCCTTGAAGATTCAGCTGAATCGACAGATTTTTTCCACACTGGTGATTCTTGAACAATGGCATGAAAATATTAGTGCTGTGCTTCAAGAGTCAACAGAAAACAGAATATAAGTTGTATTGGAAGGATGGGTTGAAGGAAAGTAACAAAAAGTCTGTTTGCAAACTTTACGTGAGATTTACAGAATGCCTGATTCATCATTATGTTACATCTTACAGATGAAGAAACGAAAGCACCCAGATATTATTAACATGTTCAAAGTCACACAACTGATTAGAGACAGAATCAAGACCCAAGTTTGAAAATCTAGTTGCAGGGTCTATAACCTTCACCAATCTGCTTCTCCATTCCAAAAGGTAAAGGCAAAAATAACAAAGTTAAATAAAAATTTTAAAGAAAATAAAAAGTCTATTAACCAATGTCACCCTAATAAATTTAATTTTAAAAATAAAATAAAAAAGAGACAAAAGCTAAGAGTATAGCTATGACATGACATTTAAAATACAAAAGAATAAGATATAAATAAAAGTAAGAATAAAAATGCAAGGCCCTGGAGAGCTGGAGAGCTGGTAGTGTCTGCCCAGTGTGTGGATGTCCCAGGTTTGGTTCCCGGCCAGGGCACACAGGAGAAGCAATCATCTGCTTCTCCACCCCTCCCCTTCTCTCTCTCTCTTTCTGTCTCTCTCTTCCCTTCCCTTCCTTGCAGCATGGCTTAAGCAGTCTGAGCAAATTGGACCCAGCACTGAGGATGGCTCCATGGCCTTTGCCTCAGGTGCTAAAATGGTTCATTGAAAGAAAGCAATGGAATAACACCCCAGATGGGCACAGCATCACCTCATAGTGGGCTTCCTGGTGGATCCCGGTAAGCAACATGTCTGAGTCTATCTCTGCCTCCCTGCCTCTCTCTCACACACACACACACACAAAAAGAATAAAAATGCAAGCAATCTAAAATTTCTATAAATGACAAGAATAAAGGCATCAATTACAAAACATACATATCCTGGGTATTAAAATGATGTTTGAGCCTGACCAGGCGGTGGTGCAGTGGATAGAGCGTGGAACTGGGATGCAGAAGACCCAGGTTTGAGACCCCGAGGTCGCCAGCTTGAGCGCAGGCCCATCTGGCTTGAGAAAAAGCTCACCAGCTTGGACCCAAGGTCACTGGCTCCAGCAAGGGGTTACTGGGTCTGCTGAAGGCCCGTGGTGAAGGCACATGTGAGAAAGCAATCGATGAACAACGAAGGTGTCACAATGGCAACAAAAAACTAATGATTGATGCTTCTCACCTCTCTCCGTTCCTGTCTGTCCCTATCTATCCCTCTCTCTGACTCTCTCTCTGTCCCTGTAAAAAAAAAAAAAAAAAAAAAAAAAAGATGTTTGAATGACTATTTAATGGCATATGAATAGTTTCATAATATGCTAAGTGAAAAACTCAGATTATCTACCTATATCTGCATCTATATGTGTGTAGAATAAACACAAGAAAGATTTATAAAAAATATTTACAGTTCTTACTTATCTTTAAGAGAGATGTGAAGTGATTTTTATTATCTTTAGTGTTCTGCATTTTATATTTCTGTTTGACTGTTGTAATAAAACCGCACTACTTTCTAGTACCAAATACCCAAGTTGCTCAGCATTGTCACCTCTCATGCATATTTCTTGTGTAGATAGAGCCTCACAGCTTCACGTTTAGTTGGCTTAATGTCTTTGAGCACTAAGCAGGTGCCAGACCCTATGCTAAGTGCTGGAGTTACCACTGTGAATAAGATAAACAGATTCATGAACTTCTCAGCGTCATGAAGATATTGAACGATTAAATTAAAATGTGATAGTTGTTTCCCAAGGAAAATTCTGGGATGCCCTGAGGGTACCCACAAGTACAAAGGAGGGCTGGCTAAAGAAGGAGGCATAGGATGAAAAGCAGACGTGAAGAAAAGTGAGCGGTAGGAGTAGTCCATGATGGGCAAAGAGCACGTGTGATGTCCTGAGGGGACAGAGGGTAGAAGAGGAGAAAAGGGCAAGGCCTCTGAAAGGCAGTGACAATCCCAGCTTGTTTGGAAGATGGAGAATCTTAGAGAGATGTTCATTTCCATGTGCGTTGTCCTGAGGGTAACAGGGAGCCACTGTTGTCTGGTGTAGACCGGCCTGGAGACGGGAAAGAGACAGAGCAGGGAAACAAGTTTATAAGAAAGGATGGTGGCTTGCACCAGGAGAGTGGTGATTGTTAAGGGGAAACAGGCACACGAGTCCAGGATATTGAGCAGATCACGTCAGCAGGACCTGATGGGATATGGTTGGTGAGGGTAAGAAAACCGTGGAAGATGACTCCCTGATGTCCGAGGTGAACAACTGAACAGATGAGGTTAACATACCGAGCCAGGAGGCACTGGAGGGGGAGGAGTCTAATAAAGAATGAAACGGACCTTCACCTCTAAAATCTAAACTAGTCGAAGAAACTTCTGAGGTAATGTCTACACTTCCTCATGAAAAGTTAAATGGGCAGAATAAGCAGCTGATTGAGACGCAATTTTCAGGGACCTGGGAGTGAAGGATTAGCTTTCGTTAAATCCTTATAAAGATAAATGGCCCTCCTGACAGCTGGGATTTGAAAAGAAATACAGAATTTCAACTACTTAAGCAATGACCTAAGTAGAGCTTAGCATCATTTGTCATCCAGACAAACAGGCAGGTGCCTCTTTCTGCATGGGCTCCAACTAAATCTGGAGGTGTGCCTCGTAGCTCAGTCACAGCAGCGGGGGAAGTCACTTGCTTTCAAGGCTTGCCAAGAATGTTACTCCTTCAAAATGGAGTTTGTCTTTGTTCTATTAGTAAGGGCCTTTCAATGTACTTATTGTGTTCCAATCCTTTTCTAATACTTCTTTCAAAATAAACTCTTCTTTGCCTGACCAGGCCGTGGCACAGTGGATAAAGCGTAGGACTGGAATGTGGAGGACCCAGGTTCGAGACTCCCAGGTCACCAGCTTGAGCGCAGGCTCATCTGGTTTGAGCAAAAGCTCACCAGCTTGGACCCAAGGTCGCTGGCTTGAGCAAGGGGTCACTTGCTCTGCTGTAACCCCATGGTCAAGGCACAAATGAGAATTCAATCAATGAACAACTAAAGTGCTTCCTGTCTATCCTTATCTGACTCTCTGTCTCTGTCAATAAATAAATAAATAAATAAATAAACAATCTCTTTTGTGATCTCATTGCCTCAAGGGTTCTCCAGCAGAACTGCAGAGTGATGCCAATGATTGATTAGATACCTGGAATGGCATCATATAATTACCAGACAGGCAGATCAAGAAGACCATACGTGTAAAAGCAGGGCTGGGGAAATAAAAGTGTTTACAGAGGCAAAGCAAGCTATTTGAATAATTGCAACAGCCTGTGTGTAGAAAAACGCAAGCAAGGTCAAATGATAAACCATATACTGCTGCAGAGTTGGCAACACATTAGGGAATGGTGGAGACTGTAGCCTCATGGAGTGTACATGCCCTACCCAAAAGCCAAATAACTCCTCAGCAGAGTGATGCCACATGGGAATGTGGGCCTTATGTTGCCCGGTATTTATTTTATTTTTAACTTTACCTTGAATGTACTCCTGATTCGTACATTTTGTCAATTAATTCAACTTTCTAAAATGTGGAAACCACCTAAAACAAGCTTATTGTGGGCTGTCAATTTGAAAGTGATAGGGGAAAAATGCCCCTTTGCCAATATTTCTCATAACACCTTAGTTAAAAGGGGTGATCCCTTCTGATTATGATTATTTTTAATAGATGGCGTTCTCATTTACAGAGTGTCATGAATCCTTTGCGCACATGCTCCTGATGGGAGGAGATGCCAGGAAATGTAACACTTTGCAGCATATTACCTTTTCAAGACACAAGGCTGGGAAATACTTGTGTGGTATTATCAGTCTTTGTATGCGAATCTAACTAAGTGTAGCAAATCCATTTTTTAAATTATTTTTCAGCATTTCTTAGGCAATCGCACAAGACAAGACAAAATGGAAATTGTGGCCCCCATCCAAGGGGCATGAAGTCAACACACGCTCACAAAGAAAACATTCCAGAAATAAAAACGCCAGCTGGGAGAAAGGCATAATTAATGAAATAGTGCCAAGATTATTGTCTTACTGCAATTACCAGGTGTTTCTGACACTTGGATAGGGACTGATGACTCGTGGTGAAGCAGACAGAGCAGGGACTCACATGCACCGAGTTCTACGCAGGCCTGAAATGGAGTGTAAAACTCTCATATGCTGCTGTGCCCCACTCCTGTCAACAACATGCAGCAGGCACAACGAAACGACTTGCAAAGCATTAAGGGATAGTCCTTAATGACAGTCATTCCACAGTTACATAGCTGCCTTGGCCTCCGCAGAAAATTAATAGCATTAAATTGCCTTACTTCTTCCACGTTCACCCCAATTTATTTTTTAAAGGATTTTGCTATTGTCTGAATTTTTTAAAAGGACTTTAGTAAAGGATTAGGGGAAATAAGTGGAAAACACACACTGTAATCAATATAATATGATCCCAACTTTGTTTTTACAAAATGTATGTACACGAAGAAAAAAAGATTAAAGTAAACCAACGCGCACCATTTCTGTGAGCAGTTGTTACCTCAGGTGATTGTTGTTATAACAGCGAGCAGAAACCAACCATGGTGTTTCTTCAGTATTTCCTTTACAAATCTACTCTGTAAATTTTCCCCTTGGATGAAATTTTACAAAATTTCCAAAACTTTTTCTGGTGGCTCTTAAGTAATAAAGGAATAATAGCCTGTCCAGATAATAAAAAACCCAACTTGGTCTGATATTGTACAGCACTATCACGTATAATATTAAAACTCCAAATTCCTACCCAATGTTTGTTTTCCTATAATAAGCGATAATGCTTGTTTAGACTAACATTCCTACAGGAAAAGAGATGACAGCTCACCTTCTCTTTCTGCACCCTTCCCAACCTGCCAAAATATGTGGCCTCTTCAGGGTTAGATGAGGTGGATGGTTAGAAGAGATAAAGGTGTAAAGAAGGCTTTTCTTTCTTTCTTTTTAAACTTTTTTAATTTATTCATTTTAGAGAGGAGAGAGAATGAGAGAAAGAGAGAGAGACATAGACAGAGACAGAGACAGAGAGAGAGAAAGAAGGGAGGAGTCGGAAGCATCAACTCCCATATGTACCTTGACTAGACAAGTGCAGGGCCTCGAACCAGTGACCTCAGCATTCCTGGTCAAGAGTTTATCCACTGCGCCACCACAGGTCAGGCCAAGAAGGTTTTTCTTGAATGACTTGAGAGTAATCTTGTGTTAGTGTGCTCGGAAAGCGGTCCTTTCCTTTTGAAGGGATCTTTTGCGCAGCCCTCAGAGAGTCACCTCTGGTTACAGTTCCCTCTCGCGCCCACAATGCCTCTCTTCTAACATACTTCTGACATTAACCTCAGCCCTGGACTTTCAACACGCTATGTCCTGGTTGGGGTCATATTGTCCCTTCAAATAATATTCTGGCAAAGTCTATTTAATCCCAAACTGCTCCTTTCAATGAGGTCAAAATCTAGTTCACAAGAAATACCTCTGTCCAACCTTCAAAGAAAATACAGCTCCCTCCCTGCATCCCTGGTCATTCTCTGGCCTTTGGGTTTTCCTGGAAGGAATCAGAAGCCAGTTCTGAGTTCACCAAACTCCAGGGGACAAATGTCAAGTTTGCCAAGTAGATCTTCTGATGCCCGAAGGTGAGGAAGAAGTCACTCAGCTCTCCCAGGTCCTTCTTGTGGAAGACCGCCCTGGGTTCACGCTGCTCACAGACTTCTGCACCTCACAGTGCTTGCTGCTTAAGTGGTCTACACTTCACTTTAGAACATGGGGTATATGAAACCTATTGCAGTATTCTCAGCCTTTCAATTGAACCTTACTGGTAAAAGAATTAACACTAACATGTTGCTGAATTTTTTTCTTTTGTATGTTTTTCTCTTTATTTTCTTTCTTTCTTTCTTTTCTTTTCTTTTTTTTTTTTTTGTGACAGAGAGAGGGATGGATAGAAACAAATAGGAAAGAAGAGAGATGAGAAGCATCAATTCTTTGTTGCAGTACCCTGGTTGTTCATTGATTGCTTTCTCATATGTACCTTGATTGGGGGCTACGGCAGAGTGAGTGACCCCTTGCTCAAGCCAGCGACCTTGGGCTCAAGCTGGTGGGCCTTGCTCAAATCAGATGAGCCCACACTCAAGCCAACGAACTCAGGGTTTCAAACCTGGGTCCTCCACATCCCAGTCCGACGCTCTATCCACTGCACCACTGACTGGTCAGGCTCACTTCATTTTCTAATTTTTCTACATTTTCATGAGTTCTTTGATTATCAGAGAGAAAACAAAAATAAGTGCTTCTTTTTCCTGAATATCCAGTGTTAATTTTGTGGAAACAATTTGGTAGTGGCTGCATGTAGTTGTTTCACAAATATTTTAAATATTATTTTTAAATGAAATAAGTATAGAATAATTCCCTTGAAATGTGCAATTATAAAAATACTTACAAACATATCTTAGAAATTTGTCACATGTATAACCAGTACAAATCAGCTCTCTAACATGTCACCATAGTCACATCAATGCCGCCTTTTTCCTCTCCCCATTAACATCTCCAATTGTAAAGAGTCATGGTGATAAGATCAAAAGCTTATTAAGGAAAGACTACCAGGCTATGCAGAGATGTTATTCAAGAATAGCACATCTCTGGCAAAGTCACCATTACCCAAAGACTTCATTATAGCGCTTCAGTCTATAAACTCAACTTGATTAGGGACACTAGAATTTATTAGACTCAGGATAAGCAAACAAAATCGTCTAAGAGTGAAATATGTCATACTATATATAATGGGAACAGATCTCAGATTATAAACCTAGCTGTTCAAAAATTTCTTTATATTTTGAAACTTCATGCTGCTGAGTGGAGAAAATTAATATTAGTCATTCCATGGTCACCTGTTAATTTCAGATTCCTTCATTGACTCAGGTGTCTACACAGGATGGGGGTGAATGGCTTACATTACTCTGGGGGAGGGCAGTCTGGTCACCACTAGTTTTGATAAAACACCCCTTCCTCGGGGGAAAAAAATGCCTCCTGTGGGGCAGGTGTATTAGGCTTGCTCGCTGGGTTACCAGCTGTAAGCACTTTGCCTAACGGTGCGCATGGCTGCAAGGCTCGCCACATGTGTGTGGCCTATGTAAGGCTATGTATGGGTGCTTGCTCCAGGGGGATTGGGAATTGTGGATGGTGGATTGCCTGCTCACCACTGTGAGGGGCCATTTTGCTGTTTGTTTGCCAGAGAGGCGGTTTCCCTGCCTGTGTGCTTGTCTGCCGTTGTGAGACTTTATTAAATGGAATGGCCTAACCCTTTCCCGCTCCGCAGTTCCTCTATTTGCTGCTGGAATCCAGTGAGAACCTGCCTGACCTCGGCCACTGCCATTATACCTCCTCTGCTTCTTTCTCACAAATTCCCACCCGGCCCCTGAAGCACTCACAGGTTGTCATTAATAGAGGTCGGCAGCTAACTCAATGGGATTGCTCTAAAAAATAGCCGAGAGCCAACCTTTATGAGAAAGAAGAGTATAAACAAATAAATCAGGAGGGCAGAATGAGCTAAGAAGTTTACATTTTACCCATTGCCTGCAATTTCAAAAGCCATGGTAAACCACTTTATAATTGTCTGCTTTTGGATACATTCTTGTGGATTTAGGGGCTAGTACTTAGAAAGAGATCACAATCTCCTCAAAAGACCGTGTCATATTAAATATGCGCAACTCGTCTCCGAGAAAGTAACTGAGTCTGGTAGAGGATCATTTAATAAATCGTAGCCCTTGTGCACTAAATGGTGCTTCTGTGGCCTGGGAAAGTTAATTTTCCCCCAAAAAAAGCTCAGTAGGCATCACTGTATAGCTACCCTGGTGGGATCTAACCCAGAAACAATGTCGGATCCAATTCTTCAATAATACGTACTTATTACAAGTCTGTAGTGGGAAATAGCAAGTCAGATCAGAGACAGGCGTTTGTGGCTGGGCTCCCAGACAGCACACATCACCACGTACACCAGGGTCCCCAAACTATGCCGGCTGTGGGCCGCATGCGGCCCCCACCGCACTTCCAGAAGGGGCACCTCTTTCATCGGTGGTCAGTGAGAGGAGCACAGGATGCATCCACATCCATAATTCCCAATGATATACCAGTCAGTCTGTTGATTTAAATTGACCTGCTCTTTATTTTAAATATTGTATTTGTTCCCGTTTTCTTTCTTTACTTTCAAATAAGATATGTGCAGTATGTATAGGGATCTGTTCATAGTTTTCTTTATAGTCCCGCCCTCCAACGGTCTGAGGGACGGTGAACTAGCCCCCTGTGTAAAACGTTTGGGGACCCCTGACCTCCCAGTGAAAGGTAACAAGTGCTGAAGAGAAGAAAAGGTAGAGTGTGATGTGAGCTGAGAGGAAGTTATAGAGTTTTCTAAAGAATGCACTTGGGGACAGCTTTCTAGGGGTGTCATCCTAAATGACAAGGAAATGGATGTGTGGAGGTGACAGAGAAGGGCAGTCCAAGTCACTGTCCTGAGCAGAGGCAAAGAGCAGGACAGAAAGGACTGTAGAAGGAAGAGAGGGAAGCAGTTGGAAAGACAGGTTGGGTCACAGACAAGGAAAGCCTATGAACATCTATCTCAACACTTAGAAAGATGTTTGTGGTGTTTTTTCTTTCTATCTTTCTTTCTTGCTTTCTTTTTTTCTTTTTTATTCTATACTAGGGATGCACTTGTGGTTATGGAACACGAGAGTGCAAATATCAGAGCTGCACTGCAGAAAGCAATGGGAAGGAGACTGTAAAATGGATTAGAGGGCAGGGCCAGAGCCAGTGAGAAATGGGATTCTATTGTCTATTGCTGTAGTCCTGGGAACACCTGCAGAAAGCCTCCTCTGGGGCCCTGTCAGCCTGCACCCACCACTGCGAGTGTGGGATGGGGTTAAATGAGAGCTGAATAAAGATGAGAGGGAGAGTGAATGAGTCAAATTCTTTTCCTAGTAAAATACTGGAAAATATAGCTGGAGGAAGGCAAATGAGTTTTTAGAGAAGGATAACATTGATTCCTACAGGTAAATCTAAAACTAGGCGGAAGGCTAAGGTCACATGACACGGGAGATGTTAGGGTCATGAATGACTGAAAGGGTCTTGGAACTCTCACTGGTGCATGCTCTCTCTCTCTCTCTCCCTCTCACTAATTTAACGGGTATACTACTCACAAAACTTAGGGGATAGTTCAAAATGAATATGAAGCGATAAAAAAAAAGCATTTGATTTTTTTTTATTAAACAAAAACATCAGAAAAGCAAATAAGTCAAAGAAAGTTATTCAGTTATGCAAATGAGATGCAAAACTGACTTTTATTTCATTGGTGGAAATGCACTCTACAAAAGGCTGAAAGTACTGGAGTGTCTGCACATTCCCTGATCCCCTAATATTTGTGAACAGTGTGTAGTCTCTTTCTTCCTTTGTTATTCTACCTACCCTCTATAGCTTCAGAATATATGCAACAAAGCACAACGTATTCATTAAAACATAAATTTAAAAAACTTTGTTGCATTTTTATAGATCTAAAAGTATCATCTGCTCAGGAAAGGTAGCAATTAATTTAATTAATAACTTGGAAAATTCAGAATAATCACTTGTAATTTCATCCCCACAGATAAGCACATTTAATTTGTATAAACCTTTCTATATGTGTAGATGTATGGAACATAAGTCACAAGATTGGCAGATTTAGAGATAGAGTAATATATATTGCCAAGTAAACTTTTTATTTGGAGTCGTTATATAATCCATTCATTATGGGAACTTGATTCCAGTGCTTTTTTGTTGTCTAAAAACTTTATCATTGTTGCTTTTACATCTCACAGAGTCAAGTCAAGATTAAAATCCATGCGGAAATTAAAGAACTCTGTTTAGTTGTCTCTTGGAGCACATTACTGTCCTTACTTTAATTAGTTATAATATGTAGTATAAGACAGTTGCTGTGAGGTTGCTGGCTGCCCTTGTCAAACTCCAGGAAGTAAATAGAAACTACTTTTAATCTTGGTGCTCAGATTCATAAAAGCAGAACTCCAGCAGTTCATAACGAGCTCAAGGTCACCTGGTTCAGGGAAAGCAGTCATGGAAATCAAAGCCAGGGTTCTGCAGACTGAAACTTTTACCTAAAGATGGAAATCTCTTCATAGAATGTTCAGTTTTGCAGATCTGGACCTGAGAAAGAATCTAGCTCAATCTCTTCCCTCTACAAACGAGGAGACAGAGGTGCTGAGAGGTTTGTGTGGGTTGTGTAGTTTGACATGGTGCATGTTAACTACTTTTTTAGATAGTTCTTTCCATTGTCTTAAAACCAGACAGCATATAGAATTTCTTGATTAACTCTGGAGAAAAGGTATTAAAAAAGATGTTTTTAAAAATCTAAAAAAAAAATGTTAATAACAAATCTTGAGTAGAAAATGAGAGTTCATGAAAAATGAAGAAAAGATCTTGACTATTTTTGACTTGATGAAAGTGATTTAAAAGTTAATTTCAATGAAGTGTCTGCCACTTCATTGAGTTTTTAAATTAAGTTATTAAGTCAATACATGTTTTATGATTTTTAATTAACTTTACTTTTTAAACATTGCATAAAGCTTTGCTACACATTTAAAACAGTTTTTGTAGATGTGTGTTATAACCCTACTCTTTTAAAAGTGTGGGAGTGGGGGTTGGGTGTGTAGGTTTTTAAAAGGTCATACATCAAAATATTATCATTGGATGGTGAGATTTCAGATGATTTTTATATTTTTCTTCCCTGTGCTTGCTTATCTATCATTACATATGTATGTATATATACATTATATATTACATTATATATTTTATATATGTATATATAAGGTATGTGTATGCATATATATGGTGTGTGTGTATATATATATACACATATATATATACACACATATATATATACACACACATATATATATATCTTATATAATTCAAGAAAGAATTTTTGCCAGCAAATTAATGATCTTCCCAGCCTTTTTAGGAAAATAGCCATTGATTGTATCTGAGAAGCAACGCGTGATTTCTCACTGTGGCAGATACTGTCTGTGTGTGGCTTGCCTGCTTGATATCTATTCCAGTGTCCTTCCAAGACATCTTTGTCTCCTGCTGGGCTTGGAAGACTGCAAATGACTTCGTTGGACTCCTTTGCAGCTATGGTTTCAGATGAGATTCAGGTTCTTCCCATCAGATGTCCTCATGCCTAGCTAGAATTTAAAAGGAGTCAGGTTGTAGGGTGCAGATCATGGCAGAGCAGAGCAAAAGAAGTATAGTTCTGCAATCCCCAGTCCTCAGCTCGCTGACTCTGAAGCTTCCAGCAGTATGGTGACAACATCCTAATCACAGAGGAGACAGTGTGCTCTAGGGCCAAGAGTAGTTTATGGAAATTTTACCTACCACCTGCTTCTTTGTCTTTTCAGATGATGTTATAAGCCATTTTATATAGTAAAATCTTTTTCTTTCCCTAACCCTAACCCTAATTCCTAACCCTAACCCTAACCCTAACCCTATATATAGTAAAATCTTGTTCTGCTTAAAACTAGTTATGATGGTTCTGTTGTTTACAACCGAACATTAACCCATGGAGTCATGTTTAAAATGTTTTTGTACACCCTTCTTTCAGTCCTTAGATACTACAATTTATTTTTCTCTTTTTGTAGTTACAAAAATAATGACTGCCTGATATAAAAATTAATAAAAATAAAATTAGGACATACAAAAATAATACACTGAACATTGAAAATCAGTCCTTACTGTTCCCACACTTTATCTTATATTCCAAAACTCCACTGTTACTAGCTTGTTGTTTCATATTCTTCCACATTTTTTATGCCTATAGAAAGTATGAAAACACAGAGAGGGTTATTTTGCATTTTTACAAAAATGACATGGCACTACATGTACATAAATCCTGCAACTTGATTTTTTTTTCTCTTTTCATATTTTATATGTGTGTACCAAGCTACCTCGTTCTTTTGTACTGTATGTTTTTCTCTACTCTGGAGAAACTAAAGAATAGATGGACATGTTGACATTTATAACCAGCGTTGCAATAATCGTCTTTTATCACAGATCTTTGTGTGTACATTTGAATATTTCTGAAGATAGATTCTAAGATCTAAATGCAAAAAAGAAAAGTAAGAAATGTTAACAGATTGTATTTAGCAGTGTTTTTCAAAAGTAATGTATGTTCTGCTTATTACTATATCACTGGTACTCAGAACAGTATCTGCTGGGTAGAGAGCACTAAATAAATATGCTTGAAATGAATGCCAAATAAATGATAGAAAACAGATTAGAAAATGCATTAATGCAATTCAGCACATGAACGGATTAAAATAGAAAAAAATAAATATTTATACAACCACTATGATGGATGTGCCTACAAATAGGGTAAAACTCCACATTCATTCCTAATTTTTTAGAAAAATTATTCATCAAGAAGTAGAAGAAATATCATTAACCTGATAAAAGGACTTATCAGAAACCAACAGCAAAATATATTTTTTAATATTTATAAAAGAAAGAATAATTACCTTCTTCAAGGACTCAACTATGAATAAAAATCAACTTGCAGGCCTGAGATAGGAAAGAAGGCAAAATATGAAAATAAGATATAAAATATTAAAGACCTCGAGACTCCCACAAATAAATGCAAAGCAGATCTAATCAATAATAAAATCGTCAGCCACACAGGTGCATTGAGTTTACTCTAAAGAAGTTCACAACACTGGGGGCAGGCTTGCTAGTCCAATTTTAATAACCAGAACGCTTCCAGTCAGAAAAGAAGAGGCATTCAGAGAGCTGTGGGGGGTGGGGATGGTGCTCTTCTGCCCCTTTCCAGTTCTCCAAGCCTCACCAGGAAAAACAAAATCCATTCACCTCTCTTCCCTAATGTTCTGTTTGTATCAGTTCTAAATGCTTCTCATTTCCTAATTATGCTCATTTGTAGGATATGAACAGGTCAAGGTCAAGGCTCTTAGTAGCTTTAGAAAACTGTGCTATAAATTCAAATTACAGGAAATAATCAAGTATCCTATAATTTAAAATATTAGGCAACTATTTAAAAACATAGGTAGCTTTGCCTGACCAGGTGGTGGTGCAGCAGATAGAGTGTCAACCTAGGACTCTGAGGACCAAGGTTCGAAACCCCAAGGTCACCAGCTTGAACATGGGCTCACTAGCTTGAGCGTGGGGTCACTGGCTTGAGCATAGGATTATAGACATGACCCCATGGTCACTGGCTTGAGCCCAAAGGTCTCTAGTTTAAAGCCCATGGTTGCTGGCTTCAAACCACAGTCACTGCCCTGAGCAAGGGGTGACTGGCTCAGCTGGAACCCCCCAGTCAAGGCACATATGAGAAAGCAATAAATTAACAACTTAAGTGCTGCAACTACGAGTTGATGTTTCTCACCTCTCTCTCTCTGTCTCTCAAATAAATAAATAAATAAATAAATAAATAACATAGGCAATTTTGTATGTTCTGATATGAGGAGAAAATAAAACACCCTAAAAAGTGTTAAATGGAAAGATAGCAGTGTATATAAAGCAATCATTTCTCATTTTTTTTCTATCTAACAACTTTTTGAGATGTCATTTACATAAGTTAACCTGTTTAAAGTGTATAATTTAATGTGCACCTACCACCAAAATTCTATTCTAGAATATTTTCATTATTCCAAAAAAAAAAACTGTGTACCCATGAACAGTCACAGTCACTCACCATTCTCCTTCCCTTCACTGCCACGAAACCACTAAAGTACTTTCTGTTTCTGTGGAGTTGCCCGTTCTGAACATCCATCATCAGAGGAATCATACAACTGGTGGTATTTTCTAGCTGGCTTCTTTAACTGAGCACATGTTTTAGGGTTTATCTGTGTTGTAGCATATATCAGTATTGCATTTCTTTTTTATGGCCCAATGATATTCTGTTTTATGGATATATTACATCATTTATCCACTTATCAATAGATGGGCATTTGGGCTTGGGTTGTTTCCACCTTTTAGCCATTATAAATAATGCTTCTATAAACATTTATGTAGAAGTTTTTGTATAGACATATGTTTTATTTCCCTTGAGAATGTATATAGAAATGGAATTGCTGTGTCATATGGTAACTCTATGTTTAACATTTAGAGAAACTATCAGACTCATTTCCAAAGTGGTTGCATTTTACATTCCCACAAGCAGCATATGAGGACTCAGTTTCTCCATATCATCACCAACATTTGTTATCGCCCATCTTTTTTTATTGTCGCCATCCTAATGGGTGTGCAGCGGCATGTCATTTTAGTTTTGATTTGCATTTTCTAACTGACTAATGATGTTGAGCATCTTTTCATATGTTTATTAGTCATTCATAGATCTTCTTTGGATAAATGCCTATTCAGATTTTTGCCCGTTTTTCAGTTAGGTTATTTGCCTTTTATTATTGAGTTAAAAAAACTATTCATATATTTTGAATACTAGTCCATAACCAAATACATGATTTGCAAATATTTTCTTCCATTCCATGTGCTGCCTTTTCACTATCTTGATGATATCCTTTGAAGTAAAAAAAGTTTTTAATTTTGAAGTACAACTTATCAATATTTGCTTCAATAACTTGCACTTTCGGTGTCATAGTTAATTTTTTTTTTGCCTAACTCCAAGTGTTGTATATATTTTTAACTGAATTTATTGAGCTGACATTACTTTACAAAACCATACAGGTTTCTATACATTTTTGGAAGCATCAAAAAATCCTATGTTGGAATTGATGTTTTTTTCCTAAAAAGTCACAGAAATGTTAATAGTGGGTAGCTTTGTGGGGAAGGACAAGGGGGAGGAAAGAGAACTTTATATTTTACTTTATTCATGTCTATGGCTTAGTCTTTTTTTATTATCTATATGTATCGTATCAATTTTAAAGATTATTTTTAAAAATAATCTTTGAATAGCAAATAGCAATTGATTATTGCTGGCACTTTAGAAGGCCTGATAAATGACAATTCTATTTTCTGCCTGAATTAGAAACCAACTGAGATACAGACACAGGAATGAGAGAGGTGGAAGCCATATATCAACCTGGTTTCTGATACAGCCATAGTGAAAGAAATGACTTAGCATAAGAGCCAACTTGACCTGTTAAAACACCTTAACCCTGCCTCCCCTCTCCTGCTTTATGTCTTGAGAAAAAGTGTGAGTCTAAGAGTGCACACACTTCCTGAGGATCAGTGTCCAGCACTGTGCAGGGGGAAAGAGGACAGCAAAAAAAGACGGGATCCTCCAGGCCTAAGAACTTTGACTATATTGCCTCCAGCCAAGAGAAAGTAGTAAATCAATGCCTTTCACTCACCAAGCAATTAGCTCACTCAACCTCCATGGCCAGAACTATGTAATTGAGGAAGCAAAAGGCTTAAAACATTTAAGAAAAACCCCTCCCTACCAAGCTCAGAGACATAGATAGAATAAGCATCCCCCCACAAACAATTACCATGACATTTTAAGCTACAGTAGATAGAAATTTGTACCTAAATACAGGGGGTCCTTGGGTTACAACAGTCTGGACATATGACATTTTGAGTTTATGACACTCTCATAAAAATTTTTAAAAGTTGAGATGTGATTGTTTTGGTTTCCAGCATTAGTGTCTTACTTACGGACTATGTGGGCAAACTAGTTTGGTTGCATGCAGTGGGAGAATGCACAGTAATGCGGCACGAGCGAGGAAGTTGGCGTCCCCCACTACCTGTGCCGGTTTTTGCTTAACTGTGTTTTTATGTTCTAGATTATGATTTTACAACTGTGTTAGGATAGGTAAGTGACTAAGGCTAGGATGTGTTCCAACTTACACCAGAATTCGGGTTATGTCACTGTCATAGGAATGGAACTGCGTTGTAACCTGACAACCCCTGCACTGTATATTCTTATATCTTGTTCCTGAGGATACATTATAAAGTTGGTGTGTATTTGCCAGTACTTAGTAATTAAGTAGCACATTGTGAATCTAGACCACCTTGGAGACTCCAGGGCCTTTAGATAGGTCTCACACTTCCCATGAAAGAAATTTGGGAGAAAAAAATGCTCAAGATTTTAGGATAAGGTATTTATTTACACTGGAAAAGCAGAAAGCAGAATAAGAATGTTTAGATTCTAAAGCACATGAATAAAGCTGGGAAATAGAAGTCCTTTTAATACAGAAAAGAAGAAAACCAGCAGAATACTTACTAAACTGGTTCTTGCTTACCACTGAGACAGGCACTGGATGAGACCAGAGCTTTCCAACCCACGTGCTACAGTACCTCATGTCCCATGCAACTGATGTTATTAGCCTTCAAGAAAGTAGGCAGAATCTAGAGTCGTTAGAGCCCACAGGTTGGTCACCTCCAGCCAAATCAGCTTTTTTCATTTCCCTGGTAGGCCACTAAAGATTAATATTTTTCCAGTGTTTGTCTTCATATGAACGACATCAAAAAGCACTGTCACATTAAGATATAGTAAAGACTAAGGTACAGCTATGGCTTTCAGAAACCCCAGTTCATATAAACAGACATATAGACAAATAACTAAAGTACTAAAATTCTATGCAATTGGTGCTAAAATAGAAATAAGACAGATAAGAACCTCATTCAAGGGAGCACAATCATACCTTATTTTTGCTGCGTAAATTACTGTATACAAATCCCTGTGGTAAGCAGTTTACAAACATTATTTCTACTGTGCATCAAACCCTCATAGGTGGGTTCTAATATCATTCTCTTTTCAGATGTAAATACCAAGACACTGAAAAGTTAGGTAGCTGAGATTCATAGTGATAGCAGAGGAAACAGGATTTGACCTTGATGCTTGAAGCTGGAGGCCTTGCCGTTAAGCACTGACCATTGACAGGTTTTAACACCCAGTTGTGGTCAAGAAATTATTTAAATATAGCACTGAGCCTGACCAGGCGGTGGCGCAGTGGATAGAGCGTCGGACTGGGATGCGAAAGACCCAGGTTTGAGACCCCAAGCTCGCAGCTTGAGCGCGGGCCCATCTGGCTTGAGCAAAAGCTCATCAGTTTGGACCCAAGGTTGCTGGCTCCAGCAAGGGGTTGCTCGGTCTGCTGAAGGCCCCCAGTCAAGGCACATGTGAGAAAGCAATCAATGAATAACTAAGGTGACACAAGGGCAACAAGAAACTAATGCTTGATGCTTCTCACCTCTCTCCGTTCCTGTCTGTCTGTCCCTATCTATCCCTCTGTCTGACTCTCTCTCTTGTCCTGTAATAAATAAATAAATAAATAAATAAATAAATAAATAAATAAATAAAATATAGCACTGAATGATATCTCTCAAATACATTCTCATTTAATTCTTGAGACATTGGCTTACATTCGTCCTTACTCAGAATATATCAGACTGAATGAGTAACACTATATTTTAAGGGTCTAAGCAACCAATAAAAATCTAAAAGCATCACATATATTTAAAGGTAGCGCTCCAATTTTTTTTTTTAATTTTTTTTAAATTTTTATTTATTCATTTTAGAGAGGAGACACAGAGAGAGAGAGAGAGAAAGAGAGAGAGAGAGAGAGAAAGGGGGAAGGAGCTAGAAGCATCAACTCCCATATGTGCCTTGACCAGACCAGTGCAGGGTTTTGAACTGGCGACCTCAGTGTTCCCAGGTCGATGCTTTATCCACTGCACCACCACAGGTCAGGCAAGCGCTCCAAATTTGGTAGCAGCTGAACACACAGACTCACATCTTCATGAGGACAAAGCAAGTATAGTGTGTTTTTCATTTTGGGGCCTTTAGCACAGTATCCAGTATAGGTGAGAAGAAACTCAACAATATTTGTTGGATAAATGATTGAATGAATAAATAAACAAATGGAAGAACAAATTAAAATAGCTGCTGGTCACAAAATAAAACAACAGTCACAGAGGAGAAACAAAGACATCTCATTACGCAAACAGAAATTAATGGGGCCTTGAATATCTGCATTGATGCAAAACCGTAGCTCTATGAAGATCATAGTTCACAACCTTGACATTGAGCTTACTGTATTGTTTGAATTTTATAATAGAATATTACATTTCCAAGAGACATAGAAGCTATCTAGTCTGACTCAATTTTGAAAGCCTCTTTTGTGACCTAACAGGATGTCATTAGGCCTCCATTTGAATGCATCCCGTGGTAAAAAGCTGATGCGACCAGCTGAAGTTTTTAAATATACAGATGTCTTCCCTTTCTTGACCCCGTCTCTACTTTCTGGTCCTGGTTCTTCTACTAAAAACCACATCTATTCTCTCTAGCTCATAAAAGGACCATCAAATATTTGAAGACATTTATGTTTCTTGTTTGTCTTCCCATATATTTTCTGTTTTCCTAAAGTACTATCCCTTCTTATTGATTTCACATGACACATGCGTATGTGTTTCCACAGCACAGTGGCATGAGTCCTGGGAAATGGGCATTACTGTGGTTAGAGGCTTGAGAAGTCTTTTAACGGAACATATTCAGGAATTTACAGAGACAGGTCTCCAAAATTCCCCGTGGGAGTAATAGACGTCAATACCACCTACACCTTTTCCCAGCGTGAGAATTGTTAGGCATATAAACTCCCTTTTGCATCTTCTTGGGGCAATTTTTTTACCTTCATGGCCTCCTTCCCCATCTGCCTACTCTGGAGTCTGTGTTTATGGACTCATCAGGTACAAAGAAATAATGCAACATGATCTGACACTATGTGAGACTGACTCTGAAACGTCAAGTTTTCAGGAACATTCCTCAGCAAGCCTAGGCGTCTGGCCTGGCTAAGTTTCATTCCTACATACCCAAAGATTTCCTTTTATCCTCATTTCCCTCCTCTGGTCTTGCTTAACTTTTCCAACATCTACTTTTCCAACCCAGGAGCATGAAGTGCTCCATACAAAATAGCCCAAATCAGTACCCTTGTAGAAAAATCAATCCAGCCTCAGAACATAAAAACAGAATTTTGCTACTCATAAGAACTGCCCTGCAGGAAGTAAGGGGCACTGAGATAAGGGACCACCATATCCAGTTCCCTAACACACCCACATGGCAGTTTTTGGTTAGGACATGAGCACAGCCTAAGACCCTCCAAGACTTGCTTGTGGTCAGCAAGGCAGGGGGGTGACATGACACCATTTAAGCAAAGTGAGAGACCTCAAGACATTCGACAGAAAAGGAAGGGGGAATGTATACTGACACCTAAGCACACTACACAGAGTCCGTAGAAAAAGGGTAGCAACAATACCTCGGAAAGAGATCACTGGACTGTACTCGAAGACCTGTGTGTCTAGGAAGGGTGACAGTGCTACAATGTGATACGGTTCAGGTTTGATCCGGTAATTTTGCATTGTAGATTTAAAAGGTATGCCTGTATCTGTCCAGGAGGATAAAATATTAAGGATCTCTGTTAGTTGAGAATTTTATCTTTTTGAAACTATGACACGGAGTTTTGTGGCTTGTGAATTCTGTTTCCCTCTTCAGTACAGTCTAAGCTGTGAGTCTCATTCCAAAAGGGCCACTTGTCCCTCTCTTCTCCCTACAGAAGGCTTCCCATCACTCACTACGTTGGGAGCTGTTTTGCTTATCATGTGTTATGATCCCGATCACCTCTCAGCCACAGGAGCCGTTGAGTGTTTAAATATGGACAAAGAGTAGTTTCAAACTGTCATTACTAAACAAAAGCTTCATTTAAAAAAAGAAAAAAGTTTCTATATATTTATCTGGCCTTCTAAATTGAAATTATGCTAAGGAATTACTTATCTCTTATAAGAAGTCATTTATTTGCCATTTAGTAATGGAACATAATTGTACAAATCAATGTTAATTTATGACAATGAAACAATAAAATATTGATGAAATAAAAATCCCTAGATTTCAGTAATGAGAACAGGCATTTAAATTAATTCTGCACACTGGCTCCAAAACAGTCTTTCCAAAACACTAACCGTTTTATACTTCTTGCTTACAACACTTCACTAGCTTCCCACCATTTGTAAAATAAAGTCCAAACACATTAGGACGATAAAATATTTCCTCCTTGGTTGACTCTTGCTTATAGCTCATATTCCAACACTCAGGTCCCCTCTCTTGTTTTCTGCTACAGTGATGTTAAGCTGCTTATAGCTCCCAAATCCACCATGCTATTTTATGCCTCATCATTCTGATGGAATTCCCTTCTCCCATGTCCACCCAGTAAGACCCATTCATCTTTTAAAATCTAGTCCAGATGTACCAACTCCAGGAAATCTTCTTTGTTCTAACGCTTCTCTGCATGAATTCCTCATTCTTTCATTTTTCTACCTCCTCTGACCCTCATCTAGATTTCTATATTTATATTGTTTCATTTAAGTGCAATGTCTTATAGACACTTTGAAAACAAATTAATTTCTGTGCTACAGTACAGAATACTCTACAAATGCAAGCACTCAATAAAAACTTTTCAATTATATGACAGTATAAATTATTTGATACACAAATGCTTTATATTTCTATAGACTGAAAAATGAATGCAAATGCTATTAATTCAATGTAATATAGCTCAGATTTGATCCTCCTGTAATCTTGCAAAGTGAGAAAGGCAAATATTTCCATATCATTAATACAGAACAGGTAGTAAATGCTAGAATCATAACCTAAGACTTTTGACTCTTACATGGTTCAATACTCTGTTTACTACCAACCTTGACAACAAAACATTCACTCTCAGAATTTTTTCTCTTCAGGTAGCCTGATGAGAAGGATCTCTATAGGATGAGTCTCAAAATAATTATGCTGAGGGAATGAGTCCAGACAGAAAACAGCATATATCATACTATTCTATTTATATAAAACTGTAAAACAGTGGTTCTCAACTAGAACCAGTTTAGCTCCCCAAAAAATGTTTGGTAATATTTTTGGTTTTTCAACTGGGGCAGAGGTGCTGCATGTGTCTGGAGGGTAGAGATCAGGGTTGTTGATAAACCTCCTGCAACGCACGTGACAGCTCTCTACAACAAAGAATTACCGGGTCCAGAATGTCAATAGTGCTGAGGAAAAGAAACTCTGGTGCAGAAAACGTAAACTAATCTATAGTGACAAAAAGAAGATCAGCAGTTGCTTAGATGATGAAGCAGTTGCTTAGGGATGAAGGGGGCTGACTATGAAAGATGTGGGAAAGGGATTACAGAAGACCACGTGGAAACTTTCGGGGATAATGGACACATTTAGTATCATGATTTTAGTAATCATTTCATGGGTATAAACATGTCAAAACTAATAAATTTGTACATTTAAATATGTACAGATTATTATTTGTCTATTAGGCTGTTGGGCAGATAAGATTGTAAACTGTAAATTTATGCTCACTTTATTCAAGATGGTTGCTGCTCACATGATGATGCTCTCACATGATACAACTAATTGCCTTTCATGCTTGGAAAGGGGCTTGGTTATGCTAATGTGTGCTGGAGGAAGAGGTTGTCCTGCTGAAAAGTTTCAAAAGGAGAAGCTAGGAGACCATTTTAAAGAGAAGAGATCACGTTGTTGTAGGGAGGAGGAGCCCATATTGTAGAAGGACAGGGAGGCCACGTGGAGGAGAGGAGGCAGCCAAAATGGCTGAATGCTGAAGGAGAAGCTAGTTTGTGAAGGAGGAGATGGGGAACAGAGGTGAATAAGACTGGTGAAGGCCTTTGATTCTAGGGAAAAAACAGAAAAAGTCAGTGGCTTTGGAAGCCCTGAATGGAAAGGGAAGTGTTTTGCTGCTGTGGGTATTTTCTCATCCGCCAGTTGGGATAAAGCAGGAATAAAGAGGATGGCTCACCAGTTTTTGTCTCCACTGTTTCTTTACCATCTGTCCGAATGGAACCTGCATGAGACAGGCGGCTTTGATGGTGGTCATGGCTACTTGGCCTTACATATGCCCCATTAGTTACTCTTCTAAAAGGTTTAAATATTAACTGATAGAATAAAGTCTCTACGGTATGAGCTCAAGGTCTCAACAATCCTCTTTACTCAAAAATATCACACTTATTAGAGGGACTAAAATATAGCTTTAGATGGCATTATGATCTCCTGGATAATCAATAAGTTTTCTTTCCAATTATACTCTCTGTCAAATTATGACCCACTTCAGATGGTAGATTAGTGTTGAAAATAGTGTAGTAGAATGTATGGCCAGGAGCCGCCATCGTGGCCATTCACATGCAGGTTCCCATTTGATTCGGACAGAGGTAATGAAACAATGGAGTCAAGAACTGGTGGGCCATTAGCTTTAACTCTAGCTTGCACCTGGTGGGCAAGAAATACACACAGTGGGAAAACACTTCCCTTCCCATTCAGGGCTCCCAAAGCCACTGACTTATCCAAGTTTCCTAGAATCAAAGGTTTCTAGCTCACCAGCCTTATTCACCTCTGTTCCCCATCTCCTTCTCTCTGTACAAACTCTGTACAAACTGGCTTCACCCTCAGCATTCCACCATCTTGGCTGCTTCTCCTCTCCTCCTCGTGACCTTTCTCTGCTCTCCTCTAGCATGGGCTCCTCTGCCCCATTTTATAGTGTAGAAATCAAAACCTTTAATCCAATATACAAACAAGGAAGTCTCTGATACAAAGTCACTTATCTGAAGCATAAATGGGATTCCTCAAAATAGTGCACCACCCACATCATGCAACAGTCAAGGGTGTGGAGAAAAGCTTAGTTTTGAAAAGAACTTAGTATTAAAAGGGTGGGAAAGGCCCATCCCCCACACCCAGTGCAAAATAAATGAGCAAACATATATATCATATTTACAAACTTATTTGACCAACGTAGAATTATAAGGAAGATTCAGAAGCCAAGATGTAGGTAATGGTTTGATATAAAGCACAAAGTGTTTATTTATATTTCAAACAAACCGAAGCACAAAGAGGGGATGAATGTTTGTAGTACTTCAGCCCGCAGGGATCTACCGTGTCTCATGAGAAAAAACCTACTCAAGATAGAGGGTAGGAGGGAGCCAAAGGCTCCTTGGGAGGAAAGGGTAAGGTGACCAGATGTCCCATTTTGGGTGGGACAGTCCCAATTTTTAACAATTTGTTCTGCAATGTTTTAAAAAGTCCCGATTTTTTGAAAGAATGCATGAAAAGCTAGGGAATGGCGGGAGAACAGAAAGGAAATATATGGTTTTCAGTGGGGAGACCCCGCCTCGACCTGGAAGCGCCCGCACTGCCGCAAGAGCTGGGGGCCCCGTGCTTGGCCCAAAACAAAGAACTTTGGGCAGGTCGTACCTGCTAGGGTGGCGGCTGTCAAGTCTCCTAACTACCCATAATCCCCCGTCCTGGACGCCAGTGTGCAGCTCTGGGCTCCGCGAGGCACAAGCCGCTCAGTCTCCAGTGGGCAGCGGGGCTGGATGCGGGGAGTGTGGCCGCTCCAAGGACGAGTCCATATTTCTCAAATGAGAAATATGCTAAAAATAAAAAATAATACTATACATAATTTTTAATGTATTATATTTGTAAATTGTACTTATGTTGAAATTTAAAAATATATGTTACAATACTATTTTTGCATTCTATGAAAATATTTTTTGCTCCATATAGACCAAATTTTTAATCAAGAACTCCCCCCCACCCCCGTCAATGGTGTCCTGCTTTACCAATTTTAAAATCTGGTCACCTTAGGCAAGGGAGGAGGAAGAGATGTTTTGTACTCCTTATCAGCCTCCTCAAATCTCATTGCTGCTGTAACTGGTGGTTCAGGCTGACTATGCTGAGATTTCTCTTTTACTTTCTGCCCTGTTGTAAGAAGAGGAAAAAAACTTTTAACCCTCGTTCAAACTGCCTTTTCAAAACTTTACCTTGTTGGGCAAATGTAAAGCCAGTAGTCGCGGCCAGGATCACAGCAGCCTGACCCGTGCAGGTTCGCATTTAATTCGAACAGTCGGTAATGAAACAACGGAGTCAAAAACTGGTGAGCCTTCAGCTTTAATTCTAGTTTGCACCCGGCGGGAAAGCAAAAACACACACTGGGCTCCAAAACCCAAACATTCAGTGCTCACAAAGCTATTGACTTATCCGAGTTTCCTAGCATCAAAGGTTTCTAGCTCACCAGACTTATTCACCACTGTTTCCCATCTCCTCCTGCACAAATTCTGCTCAAGCTGGCTTCTTCCTAAGCATTCCATCATCTTGGCTGCCTCCTCTCCTCCACGTGGCCTTACTCTGCTCTCCTTTCTAATACTTCAGGAACCGAGAGAGAGATCAAGCTACTGGTCTCTCCCACTTTATACCATAGAATGAAAACCTTTAATCCAATTATACAAACAAGGAAGTCTCTGTATAATGAGATTCCTTAGGAGAGTGCACCACCCCACATCATCCAATCAGTCAAGGGTGTGGGGAAAAGCTTACTCCTAAAACCAAGCCTTAGACTGTAATGACCTGGCCTGCCTACATTACAGACTTTCCTCCACAGCCATCCCAAACATAAGGGCAAATAATATCACCTGGATGACGGGCTTCCATGGGGGCAGCGCCATCTTTAACAAAGTGAGCATATTATATTTTATCTGTCAGATAAAATATAATATGCTCACTTTGTTAAAGATGGCGCTGCCCACATGGAAGTTCGTTTATATTAATGTGTGTTCTGGAACAGGCTGTGGGCAGGCCGGGTGGCTATAGCCTAAGGCTTAGTTTAAGAGTAAGATCTTCTCCACACCCTTGACTGATTGGATGATGTACGGTGGTGCACTCTCCTGAGGAATCCCATTATACAGAGACTTCCTTGTTTGTATAATTGGATTAAAGGTTTTGATTCTACGGTATAAAGTGGGAGAGACCAGTAGCTTGATCTCTCTCTCAGTTCCTGAAGAATTAGAAAGGAGAGCTGAGTAAGGCCACATGGAGGAGAGGAGGCAGCCAAGATGATGGAATGCTGAGGAAGACGCCAGTTTGAGCAGAATTTGTGCAGGAGGAGATGGGAAACAGTGGTGAATAAGCCTGGTGAGCTAGAAACCTTTGATTCTAGGAAACTTGGATAAGTCAGTAGCTTTGTGAGCACTGAATGTGTGGGTTTTGGAGCCCAGTGTGTGTTTTTGCTTGCCCGCCGGGTGCAAGCTAGAATTAAAGCTGATGGCTCACCAGTTCTTGGCTCCATTGTTTCATTACTGACTGTTCGAATCTAATGTGAACCTGCATGGGTCAGGTGGCTGTGATAGTGGCCTTGACTACTGGCTTTACACTCGTATAATATGCAATCTAAGGTTTACTCACTGGGAACCATGAGCAGTGCTCTTGTACAGCAAGTGCTGTAAATTTCTAATGTAAATGCGCTGCTGCTAGGTGAGCTCCTGACCCACGAGGAAACCTCTCTCTGACCTTGTAAAGCCTGTAGTCGCGGTCAGGATCACAGCTGCCCGACCCACGCAGGTTCGCATTGGATTCAAACAGTCGGTAATGAAACACAGGAGCCACCAACTGGTGAGCCATCAGCTTTAATTCTAGCTTGCACCCGGCGGGCAAGCAAAAACACACACTGAGCTCCAAAACCCACACATTCAGTGCTCACAAAGCTACTGACTTATCCAAGTTTCCTAGCATCAAAGCTTTCCAGCTCACCAGACTTATTCACCTCTGTTTCCCATCTCCTCCTGCACAAACTCTTCCTCAGCACTCTGCCATCTTGGCTGCTTCCTCTTCTCCATGTGGCCTTACTCTGCTCTCCTCTCTAATACCTCAGGAACCAAGAGAGAGCGATCTAGCTACCGGTCCGCCCACTTTATAGCATAGATAATCCAAACCTTTAGTCCAATTATACATTCAAGAAAGTCTCTGATACAAAGCCACCCATCTGAGGCTTAATGGGATTTCTCCCTACATCACCACCCTACATCATCCAATCAGTCAAGGGCGTGGAGAAGAGCTTACTCTTAAAACCAAGCCTTAGGCCATAACGACCCGGCCTGCTTATATTACAGCCTTTCCCCCACACCCATTCCAAGCATAAAGGCAAATAATATCACCTGGGTGACTGGCTTCCATGTGGGCAGCGCCATCTTTAACAAAGTGAGCATATTATATTTTATCTGCCGAACAGACCTACACATATATCAGTCCCCTCCTCAAAGTGAACTGTTTCTTACTGGAATTCTCTGTAAGGTGTGGCCACTAAACTATATGTTGGGCAGATAAAATATATTATGCTCACTTTGTTAAAGATGGCGCTGCCCACATGGAAGTTCGTTGATATTAATGTGTGTTTTGGAACAGGCTGTGGGCAGGCCGGGTCGTCATAGCCTAAGGCTTAGTTTAAGAGTAAGCTCTTCTCCACACCCTTGACTGATTGGATGATGTAGGGTGGTGATGTAGGGAGGAATCCCATTATGCCTCAGATGGGTGACTTTGTATCAGAGACTTCCTTGTTTGTATAATTGAATTAAAGGTTTTGAGTCTGCTATAAAGTGGGAGAGAACAGTAGCTTGATCTCTCTCTCGGTTCCTGGGTTCCTGAGATTAGTATTAGAGAGGAGAGCAGAGTAAGGCCACGTGAAGGCCAGGAGAAGCAGCCGAGATGGCAGAGTGCTGAGGAAGAAGCCAGTTTGTTAAGAGTTTGTGCAGGAGGAGATGGGAAACAGAGGTGAATAAGTCTGGTGAGCTAGAAACCTTTGATTCTAGGAAACTCGGATAAGTCAGTAGCATTGTGAGCACTGAATGTGTGGGTTTTGGAGCCCAGTGTGTGTTTTTGCTTGCCCGCCGGGTGCAAACTAGAATTAAAGCTGATGGCTCACCAGTTGGTGGCTCCAGTGTTTCATTACCGACTGTTCGAATCAAATGCGAACCTGCATGAGTCAGGCTGCTGTGATAGTGGCCTCGACTACTGGCTTTACACTATACTTCACGCACAGATTCCACACAACCACTTCGGGGGTCACCCCTTATAGTACTCCAGCCTGCTGGGAACTACCAGTGTCCCATGTGTTCGGCAGATAAAATATATTATGCTCACTTTGTTAAAGATGGCGTTGCCCACATGGAAGCCCGTCATCCAGGTGATATTATTTGCCCTTATGCTTGAGATGGCTGTGGGGGAAAAGCTGTAATGTAGGCAGGCCAGGTCATTATAGCCTAAGGCTTAGTTTAAGAGTAAGCTCTTCCCCACACCCTTGACTGATTGGATGATGTAGGGTGGTGCACTCTCCTGAGGAATCCCATTATGCCTCAGATGGGTGGCTTTATATCAGAGACTTTCTTGTCTGTAGATTAGATTAAGGGTTTGGATTTTCTATGCTATAAACTGGGGCAGTCCGGGAGCTTGATCTCTCTCTCTTGGTTCCTGAGTTCCTGAGATTAGTATTAGAGAGGAGAGCAGAGTAAGGCCACGTGAAGGCCAGGAGAAGCAGCCGAGATGGCAGAGTGCTGAGGAAGAAGCCAGTTTGTTAAGAGTTTGTGCAGGAGGAGATGGGAAACAGAGGTGAATAAGTCTGGTGAGCTGGAAACCTTTGATTCTAGGAAACTTGGATAAGTCAGTAGCTTTGTGAGCACTGAATGTGTGGGTTTTGGAGCCCAGTGTGTGTTTTTGCTTGCCCGCCGGGTGCAAGCTAGAATTAAAGCTGATGGCTCACCAGTTCTTGGCTCCGTTGTTTTGTTACCGACTGTTCGAATCCAATGCGAACCTGCGTGGGTCGGGTGGCTGTGATAGTGGCCCCGCCTACTGGCTTTACACCATGGAAAAAACCTACTCAAGACACAAATTTATGTCAAGAGGAAGAGAGAGGGTGGCAAAGAGAGGCCTGAATCTCCTTCTCCTTAGCTTTTATTATCAGAAGCAGAACAGAGCTAACAGGATTACAAGGGAGGGAGCTAAGGTGAAAGGGGAAGAATGATTAATGACCATTTTGCTGACATGGAGAAAGGGCTAAATTGGTCAATACCTTCCTTTTCTTTTGCTAATTAACAAGCACAAAGGAAGGGGCAATCCAGAATCTGTAGGTTAATTTTCTGAAGCCTATTCACATGCATTCCTTTGTGCCTGCACAAGGTCACCCACTCACACTTTCTTGGTGTTTGCATCCAAGAGACATTCACTCAGGGCTTTTAACTAAAGTTCCCTAATCCAAGTCATAGAGGGTTTAAAGTAAAATGGGTGATTCCCTATAAATGTTCAACACTATTCATCCATCATTGAGGAAAAAGTCTACTGTTGGGCAGATAAAATATATTATGCTCACTTAGTTAAAGATGGAGCTGCCCACATGAAAGGCCGTTGCCCAGTTGATGATATTAGTTGACCTTCTTGCTTGGTATGGGCGTGATTATATTAATGTGTGTTGAGGCGGGCTGTGGGCAAGCAGGATCCTTGTAGCCTGGCGCTTGGTTTTAGGACTAAGCCTTTCCCACCTGTTGGGCAGATAAAATATAATATGCTCACTTTGTTAAAGATGGCACTGCCCACATGGAAGCCCGTCACCGAGGTGATATTATTTGCCCTTATGCTTGGGATGGCTGTGGGGGAAAAGCTGTAATATAAGCAGGCCGGGTCATTATAGCTTAAGGTTTTGTTTTAAGAGTAAGCTTTTCCCCATGCCCTTGACTGATTGGATGATGTGGGGTGGTGCGCTCTCCTCAGGAATCCCATTGTGCCTCGGATGGGTGACTTTGTATCAGAGACTTCCTTGTCTGTAGATCGGATTAAGGGTTTAGATTTCTACAGTATAAAGTGGGACAGGCTGGGAGCTTACTCCCTCTCAGTTCCGGGGTTCCTGAGGTTAGCATTAGAGAGGAGAGAGATTAAGGTCACGTGGAGGCCAGGAGAAGCAGCCAAGATGGCAGAGTGCTGAGGGAGAAGTCAGTTTGTGCAGAGTTTGTGTAGGGAGAAGGAGATGGGGAACAGGTGAATAAGTCTGGTGAGCTAGAAACCTTTGATGCTAGGAAACTCGGATAAGTCAGTAGCTTTGTGAGCACTGAATGAGTGGGTTTTGGAGCCCAGTGTGTGCTTTTGCTTGCCCGCCGGGTGCAAGCTAGAATTAAAGCTGATGGCTCACCAGTTCTTGGCTCTGTTGTTTCGTTACCAACTGTCCGAATCTAATGCGAACCTGCATTGGCCAGGCGGCTGTGATAGTGGCTGTGACTACTGGCTTTACACCACCCTTTTTGATCTGGGGTGGGTAGACTCTCATGAGGAATGCCATTATACCTTAGATAAGTGACTTTGTATCAGAAACTTTCTTGTTTGTATATTGGATTAAAGGTTTTGATTTCTACACTATAAAGTGGGGCAGACTAGAAGCTTGCCCTCTCTCAGTTCCTGAGATTAGCATTAGAGAGGAGAGCAGAAAAAGGCCACATAAAGAAGACCAGGAGAAGCAGCCAAGATGGTGGAGTGCTGAGCAAGAAGCTAGTTTGTGCAGGAAGAAGGAGATGGGGAACAGAGGTGAATAAGTCTGGTGAGCTAGAAACCTTTGATTCTAGGAAACTCGGATAAGTCAGTAGCTTTGTGAGCACTGAATGAGTGGGTTTTGGAGCCCACTGTGTGTATTTTTTGCTTCTGGATGCAAGCTAAAATTAAAGCTAAATGCCTACCAGTTCTTGGCTCCGTTGTTTCATTACTGTCTGTCCGAATCCAATGCAAACCTGCATGGGCCAGGCGGCTATGATGGTGACTGTGGCTACTGGCTTTACATCTACTATGGAAACTAAGTGCCTTGTAAGCACCTATCAGAGTGGATGCATTTGGTGGATACTAGAGAGCCACCTCCAAGAAATGCCCAGTTGTGAGCGCAATGACTTTCACTTGTCCCATGCAGTTTGTTGAGACTGGTTCAATTAGATAGCTGGGTAGAATGCTTTATAGGACTAGGTGTTAAATCTCAACAAAATTCATGCAACCCTTGTTGTGCTTGGTTGAGCCCATTTGTGGTAACTAGACTCTAAGATGGCCTTCAACGATCCCACATCCTTGTCCTGGCGTTCCTATATGGCCTCTTACCCTGTGCCAGGGTGAATTTATTTGACCAATAAAGTACAGAAGAAATTATGGTATGTCACTTCCAAGAATTATTTTTTTATTTTTAATTTATTTCTTTAAAAATTTTAAAGTACATTTTACGTGAAATATTATTTTGTATTAGTTTCAGGTGTGCAGCATGGTGTTTGATAATCATATTCTGTACTTTAAAAAATGTGCACCCTGATATTTTCAGTACCCACCTGGCACCCTAATAGTTATTCCAATATGACTGAGTGTATTTCCTATGTTGTACTTTATATGCACATGACTATTTTATAATTGCTGATCTGTACCTTTTTTTTTTTTTTACTTTAAATAACCTTTTATTTTTTGAAGTTAATTTTAAAAGGCCCTTCATTAAAATCTAAGATATAGGTCTCTTTCTCTCTCTCTGCCTCTGTCTGTTGGTCTCTCTCTGACACACACACTGACTGAGGTGAACTGCCATGTAATGACCAGCCTTATGGAGAAAATTCCACATGGTAAAGAACTGAGTCTGCTGACCAGCAGCCAGAAAGAGACTGAGGTCTGCCAACAGCCATGTAAGTGAAGATCATCCAGCCTTAGTCACCCCTTCATGCTGCAATAGGTAACTAACAAACCCGCTATTCCTGACATGTGGGAGTTAGACACAAGCCTACATTTGCTATGTACATGGTCTTAGGATGCCCATGTTCCAAACTAATAGCTATACCTAAGATGGCATCCCAGCACTGACAAATGACCTCATATGCTCTTTATTTATTTATTTTTTTTTTTACAGGGACAGAGAGAGAGTCAGAGAGAGGGATAGATAGGGACAGACAGACAGGAGCGGAGAGAGGTGAGAAGCATCAATCAGTTTTTTGTTGCCATCGCAACACCTTAGTTGTTCATTGATTGCTTTCTCTCATGTGCCTTGACCGCAGGCCTTCAGCAGACCGAGCAACCCCTTGCTAGAGCCAGTGACCTTAGGTCCAAACTGGCGAGCTTTTGCTCAAGCCAGATGGGCCCGCGCTCAAGCTAGCAAGCTCGGGGTCTCAGACCTGGGACTTCCGCATCCCAGTCCGACACTCTATCCACTGCACCACTGCCTGGTCAGGTTCATATGCTCTTTAGATGTTGAAAAAAGTAAAGAAGAGAGAGATATAACCCAATTTGCTCATCTGGTCTGTGTAAGGAGCTGGGGAAGGACATCCCTTGTGATCGAGAACAAACACCTGAAGCTGGTTGGGAAGCTCAGCACAGTGACCTTCACAGAGGTCCTTCTTCCGTGCCCGGTCCAAGCAAACAGACGAAGGGATGGAATGGGATACACAAGCTAAGTAGAAATCTATAGCAAAATATTTCACTTAAAATATATACCATTAGAGCCACAGCTTTGGGAAAGGGGTAAGACATTATTTCCAGACCCTCCCAAGTTAAAATGCATATGCCATATGAGAGACGGGCAAAAAAACTATTCTTTTGATATTTATAGCAGAAGACGGATTGGTTACTAAGGTTAATTGTTTTGGGGTGGGTTTCTAAGGCACAAAGAAGAGAAGGGGAAAAAATTAGAATGGTGACCAAGTTTGTTTCAAATCTACTGTTATCAAGGGCATTTGATTAAGAAGTAAACAAACAACATCAGCAACAACAACAACAAAACTAATACAGTGGTTTACAACCTTAACTGCACAGAATACTTAGGGGGGCACACTTTAAAAATTGATATTGGCCCTGGCTGGTTAGCTCAGTGATAGAGCGTTAGCTCGACGTGTAGATGTTCAAGGTTCAATTCCCAGTCAGGGCACACAGGAGAAGCAGCCATCTGCTTCTCCACTCCTCCCCCTCCTCCATCTTCTATTTCTCTCTCTCTTTCCTTCCCACAGCCATGGCTCAATTAGTTCGAGCACATCGGCTCTGGGTGCTGAGGATGGCTCCGTGGAGCCTCCACCTCAGGCACTAAGCCTCAGAAGCTAACAATGGCTCTGTTGGGAGCATGGCCCCATATGGACAGAGCCTCTGCCCCAGACAGGGGGTGCTGGGTGGATACTAGTCTGGGTGGACACAGGAGTCTGTCTCTCTATCTCCCTTCCTCTCACTTGGAAGGGAAGAAAAATAATATATATCCTGATGTCTAGATCTATTACTTCACTGTCTTTGATGGTAAGAAACTGAAAATAATGTGTTCGGTTTGGTTTGGTTTTTTTAAGCTTCCTGGAGAATTCAAACATAGAGGTGAATTTGAGAACCACTAAGCTGTGAGATATGAGACACCCAAGCAGAATGCTGAGAGAGTGAGGAGGGAGAAAGAAACAAAGCACTGAATTCAGCAAATTTGTCCTGTCTCTCTCATAAAGATAGCCTCAGCGCTCTGGCTGCCACTGTTTACAGGAAAACATAAAGTCATCACGCTGTCTAGTATTGTAGTCCTCATTTTTCACAGCACCAAGCATGCTTGTTGACATTCTATAAAAGTTAAATAATAACAATGGTGTGCTGTCAGTTTTTTCTTTGTAGTTGTCACTATTGTAGAACTGTCTATCAGGGAAGAGGTTTTTGTTCAGCATGTTCCAAGTATTTGGACACCACAGTGCTGGTCAGATTAGTCTAACGCAAACCCTGGGGCAACGCAAGTACAGGTGGATTGTCAACAGAAGCAGTTCCCAGAGTGTCACCTTATTTTCCTATAGGAATGTGGCCCTACCGCCTCTCCAGCAAATCTGGGTCTCTAGCTCTCCTCTTTCTTTTTGCAGCCATCCTACACTCCTCTCTATTTCTAAGATTTGCTATGGCCCCAACTCAATTGTCTCTTTTAATCTGAATTCATATTATCTCCAAGAGAACTAGCCCTTGGGCTCTCTTCCCTCTTAATTAACAAGACATTTCTAAAATCACCTAGAGTACGTGTTTTGGGTGGTTCTTATAAAAGGAATACTGTAAACGTATGTAAGGTCTGGTGAGGTCTGGGGAACTCTCTAGGAATTGAGAAGGAATAAATAATTAAGGTCCAAAGCCCTAAGAAAATTGTATTTCCAATGTCATACATAATGGCCCTTCACTGGAAGTAGCTTAGAATTCTTGCACATTCAGGCTTACATGCTTCTATCTAGAATCTTTATATTACAAAATTCAAGTGTATGCTTCGTTCTAATGTCTTTAGATTTCCACTGGAAACTTCTTCAATTTGCAAAGGTATTAATTGGCTGACCGGAAAAGTATCTAAGGACTTCATGACCTATAGTCACTCTTTGGCAGAGTTAGATATTTCTAAACACATCTTCCCAAGGAAAGCTCATCACCGCGATTCTATCAACACCAAGCAATTGTGTGTTTTAGAATTGCGAACAAGAGCTTCCTCTGTCAGAGGTAGTATCCTAAGACAACTTAATAAGAAAATAAAGCAAGAGCAGTGCAATTCACCTATAAATACAAACAACACATTTAATGAATTACATAGTAGACAAAAAATGAGGAAAATACAAACAAGATTCTGGCTTTTTGCTTATGTGAGCCTATTTCAATTTTTTTTTTTTTTTTGCACACACCCCAATAAAAGACTGAAAGTTTCAAGTTTTTTGTTTTCTAATCTAGAGACCAAAGAAGTGAAAAGATATTTCTCTTTTTAATTAAAAGGACTTTTACCATAATAATGTCATGTAGTATTACACACAGCCCATTGAGAAGAAATAGGGGTATATTACAAAGCAGTGCCAAAGTTTTGGGGTAATTTGTGTGCCTGAAGTTCCTTATTATAATAATTTGATCTGCAAAGACATAATTATTATGCAGCAATAAAGAACTGTTGTATTGAGGCTTACTTGCTTATTACTTGGTTTCAGGTATGTTTTTATTGCTGCTTTGTGCAATTGTAGGATGGAAACTGCGGCACTTGTAGCACAATGACGTAGACCAGGGGTGCTCAATACGTCGATCGCGAAGGAAGTGTGGGTAGATCACATGACATTAAAAATATATTTGTCTTTTGATTGGCATACAGGGTAGCCAATCTGACGTCTGAACTTTTGACACCCTACGCATGCGCGTTAAACTGCGCTAACTTGTTCAGTTACATTGCTGCATAGTTAGCCTTCAATTTATTTAAACTAAATACAACAAAGGGTATAAAAATGAGTGCCGTAGCTGGTCTGAGTAAGAAGCCTAAAACCTACCACTTTCATACAGAATGGGAGGGGATTTTTTTCACTATGTCATATTCTAAGTGCGTTTGCCTCATCTGTCTGTGTGCCATTGCTATTCCAAAGAAGGGAAATGTGGAGCAGCTTTTTCGGACTGTTCATAAAAACTATGACATTGACTTTCCTCTGAAAAGAGAGCTGAGAAGGAGAAAGATGAAAGAAGAATACACAATATTAAATAGTAATAATAGTAACTTAAATAATGATAATATAAAAGAAATAAATTTATGTTTTGCATTTTAATTGTAGGTAGATCATTTTGACTTGGTCATCTTATAAGTAGCTCGCAAGCTGAAAAAGTGCGGGTACCCCTGACGTAGACGCAATGATATGCACAACATGTACACATACATAGGGCTTTTGATTATAGCACGATTTGCAACTGCAAATAACTGGAGGTGCGCTAAATGTCCATGAACAGGAAATACTTTACATAAATTACAATATATCTGTTTATTGAAATACAAAGCAACTGTTAAAATAATGAGGTACTATTTTTAATTCCACTAAACAGATATAGTTATATGAAAATAGAAGGATGTAATTTAGTATATTTAATATGCAATCATTTGTTAGACAAAAAAAGAATTAGACATATGCATGAGCTGATAATAAAAATGTAATTTATAAAGAAGAGGATTAAGAGAATAAGAATTAGGGTTAGGAAGGAGAATTTTTAACTTTTCTGTGATGTACATGGTCTGTACTTTTTTTTTTAATTAGTTCAACACAGGAACCTCTCATGCATATGGGGTCTCAGATTCTCTTGTGTATGTAGGGTTCCCATATATATGTGTGTGTTATTTTCTCTTGATAAAAATAAATAAAATACTTTAACATACAAGTACTGTATAGTATACATGTGTATATTCATTATTCCAAATTTATACCTATACCCTGGAAAATTAGTTCATATTTGAAATGCTTTACTCAGGAATACACACTTAAGTAATTATTAATAATAATTAGCATATTAAACTGTTCATCAAAGGCCCACATTTCACAAACAAGCTAAGATAATCACATTATCAATCTTGCTTTATGATCAATAGCAGAGTTCATGCTAGTTTATTAGCAGAGTTCATGCTAGTTTAAAAAGTACTTTATAAATTTGTTTATGTATTTAAAATATATTTATTTAGCAACTACATAATAGGCATTTTTGGTATTTGCCCTATATCAATGAACAAAACAAAGATTCATGTTCTTCTAGTGATCTAATATTTTTAAAGATGATTTATTGATAAGATTAGTGGATTTGACTTCTGCTTCCTGCTATAATAAACAGCATCTGACTCCCCCTCCCCCCCAAAAAAAACCACACAGTTAGAAAACTAAAAATAATATGAAATAAGTGTTTACAGATATTGAACAAGAGGGAGACCAGGATAATGAACCCTAAGAGAAAGTAAATAAGTAACGTATACTCTGCTTGTTGTCCTGACCGTCTTTTTAAACCAGTGGTTCTTAACCTTTTTTGAGGTACTGAACCCACCAATTTCATATGCGCATTCACCGAACCCTTCTTTAGTGATAAATAAATTATGATTTTTTTTCCAAATTCAAGACATAAGTATATGTTATTTTACTGGTGCACAAAATGAGCCGTGCATGAACATCACCTTGCTCAAAGAACAAAACCAACAAAGTACATGAACTCACAACAAATTACAGTATTACTTTATTCTGGCCTCTGCGGCAGAGTCTTCTCTGAACCTCTGAGACCAACTCATCAAGCCCCTAGGGTTCAATAGAACCCAGGTTAAGAACCACTGGTTTAAAGGTATCTTTCAGACCCTGGGAAGGAAATGAGGACCTCAGAAGAAAGACATTGGTCTTGCTGACTAGACAGGACAAAGATCAGAGTCAAGGAGGCAGCTGCAATTTGCAGGGTAGCATACTAAAGAGGAAGGTGGCACACAGAAGAAGAGCTCAAGAAATCTGCCTAAACGATTATGTTAAGTCAGAAAAACAACAGGGCAACTAGACACTGAATAACTCTCAGTGCCCACACAGGGCTGGTAAGCATCCAAATTTCAATGAGCCAAATTGTACATTCAACGGAGACCCTAGAGGGGTCACGCCTAAGTAATGCAACTAAACTAGTTCCACTATAACAGCTACACAGGACACCTCTTACAAAACTTTAGAATAAGCTTCAAAAGTATCATACTGTTTCAACTCCCTTACAAAACAAAATTCAACACTGCTTCTGATAAAGAAAACAAAATTTTTATTTTCCAATAATGTGATATTACACTGCCTGGTATTTAATAAAAAAGTTACTAAACATGGAAAGAGGCAGAAAAATGTGATCCATAACCAAGAAAAATAATCAAAAGAAAAGTCACTGAATGTCAAAGAATAAAATTAACACACACACACACAAAAAACCTTTAAAATAGCTATTATAAATATGTCCTAAATATAAAGAAAAATGTAAACAAAATAAAGACAGAAATGAAACCTTTAACAAAGAACTAATAGGTGCTTTCCAAAATTAGAAGTACAGTAAGTGAAGTGATACATTCACTGTACATACTTAATATCAGATTAGAAATGACACTGACTTGAAGATATGGCAAGAGAAACTATCCAAACTAAATCATAGAAAGAAAAAAAATGAACAAAATTCAAAAAAACAGTTACTTATGGGGCAGTTGCAAGAGTTCTAATATATGTAAAATTAAAATATTGAAATTCAAGATCAACAGAGGATAGAGAATAAGAAACTTCAAAATTAATGGCTCAGGTTTGTTTAAAAATTATAAACCTGGCCCACCCTGTGGTGGTGCAGTGGATAAAGCATCGACTCAAAATGCTGAGGGTGCGGGTTCAAAACCCTGCACTTGCCTGGTCAAGGCACATATGGGAGTTGATGCTTCCTGCTCCTCCCCCTTCTCTCTCTCTCTCTTTCTATATCTCTCTCGCTCTTTCTTTTCTTTCCCTCTAAACATGAATAAATACAATTTTTTAAAAAAATTAAAAGAAATGAGCCTGACCAGGCGATGGCACAGTGGATAAGGCAGCGAACTGGGATGCAGAGAACCCAGCTTCAAAACCCGGAGGTCAATGGGTTGAGGACGGGCTCATCCGGCTTGAGCACAGGCTCACCAGCTTGAGCGCAGGGTTGCTGGCTTGAGCCTAAGGTCACTGGCTTCTTCAAGGAGTTACTTGCTCTGCTGTAACCCTCCAGTCAAGGCTCATATGAGAAAGGAATCAATGAACAAGCAATCAACGAACAACTAAGATGTCACAACAAAGAATTGATACCTCTCATCTCTCTCCCTTCCTGCTGTCTGTCCCAATTTGTCCCTTTCTCTGACTCTCTCTCTGTCTCTGTCAAAAAAATATTAAAAGAATGAATTAAAAATATATTTTTTAAATTATAAACCTAAAGACATTCCATATGCTTAATAAACCAAACCCAAAGAGGCACAACATCATGAAATTACTGAAGAACAGTGATAAAAAGACAGTTTTAAGAGCAACCAGATAAAGACATATTAAGGCATATTACTTAAAGGAAAACATAAAGAAAGCTACAGTGATTTCTCATTTGAATTAATTCAAGCTCAAGACAATAGAATGATACCTCTAAAGTGATGGAAAAACTATCACACTGAAATTTTATATCCAATGAAATACTTTACAGGGACAGAGAGAGGGATAGATAGGGACAGACAGACAGGAACGGAGAGAGATGAGAAGCATCAATCATCAGTTTTTCATTGCCGTTGCGACACCTTAGTTGTTCATTGATTGCTTTCTCACATGTGCCTTGACTGCAGGCCTTCAGCAGACCAAGCAACCCTTTGCTGGAGCCAGCGACCTTGGGTCCAAGCTGGCGAGCTTTTGTTCAAGCCAGATGGTCCCGCACTCCAGTTGGCAAGCTCGGGTCTCGAACCTGGGTCTTCCGCATCCCAGTCCAATGCTCTATCCGCTGCGCCACCACCTGGTCAAGCTATCTAATGAAATACTTTAAAAATGAAGGAAAATTAAAGGTTTTTCTCAGACAACAGAAAGAGAAAACTGTCACTTGCATACCTGTGCACAAGAAATATTAAAAGAAAATTCTTCAGATTTAAATAACAGAAACCTCATAGAAACTCAAGTCTACATAATGGAATGGAGAGAGCTGGACATGGTTAATATGTAGATAACATATGACTTGCATTTTCTAATTTTTTAACTTATCAAAAGTAATAATATATGATGGAGTTCATACATATGAAAAAATATAATGGTAACAATGAAGCAAAAAGGAAAGGAAGAAGTGAAAGTACAGTTTAAGACTCATATATGAAGTGATATAGTAATATTTGAAGGTACACTCCAATAAGTTAAAAATATGAATTATAACGGCAAAATGGCGATGGAGTAGGTGGACACACCAACTTCCAACTTCCAGAACCAAAGTGAATTATAACTTAATTTAAAGAACCATCATCTGGATAAAAAAACTTTGAACTAAACTAAGTGGACTCTTCAACCAAGGAACACTGAAGAAGCCACATTGAGACTGGTAGGAAAAGCGAAAATGCGAAGAGGGCTGCTGAACTCCCCAGAGCGAATGGCAGCCCGGAGAGACCCGCGTGGCGGGAGGAGAGTTTGGCGGAGAGGGAGGGACCTGGGTCCTAGGAACAAAGCCCCAGCCTGCAGCCACAGAGCCTAGAAGAGGCGTTTGGACAGTACTGACCTGTGAAACAAGTGAGGATACTGTTTGTGAGAAAGAGACAGTTTTCTCAGACCCAAGATTCTTCTTAAAGGGACAGCGCAGAAAACCTCTCTCACAGCCACTCACCCAGGGTTCCGGGGAATGGGGACAGAGGAAAGGACCAGAGCAGCGGGAAGAAAGGGAGGACTGGAAGGCACAGGGAGAAACACTCTGAGGGATAGCCATCCTAACCCCTGGGCTAAGTCACTTCCCTAATCAAAAACGAATATTTCCCCTGGAACAAGCAATACCAGCAAAGGGAGACAGCCAAACAAGCTTGCCCAGCACTTAGAGCAGAGCTGCTTAGATGGAGGGAGCTTCCAGGAATACAGTATGGAGTGTTAGGGTCTGAGCTGCAGTGCACCCACCCACACTGCTGAGGACTTGCTGGAGGAACGGTGGCGGTGGGATGCTGAAACGTGGTTCTGTCGGAGGGGGTGGAGGCCCAGCCAGTGGGAGCTCGGTCTAGCCCAGCAGGGGTGGAGGGGACGCGTGAAAGCCCATCCGGCAGCTATGGGCCCACAAGCAGCTCCACCTGTGGGGGAAAAGCGGGAGGCCAGGAAAGGGCAGAGATCTGCTCTGTGACCTTAAACCCTGCGCAAGCTGGCCCTGACCATGGGGGCAGGGTTAGGACCAAGGACAGTCGAAGGCTCGGGCTGAGCGCACGCCAGCAGCCCCGCCCAGCCCGAGAAACCGCAGTCTGCCATTCTGCAAGCATGAGTTGGGTGTGACTGCAAGGGCGGGGCTGGAGCCCGGGAAGAGTGGAGGCTCGCAGCAGAATGCACACTAGAAGCCCCGCCCGGCCCGATAAACCTTGGTTTATGATCCTGCGCAGGCACAGGCAGGTGCTGGCCTCAGGGTGGGGCTAAAGCTCCAGACGGGCAGAGGCTCACAGCTGAGTGCATGTCAGCAGACCCGTCCAACCTGAGAAACAGAGGTGAGCAGGCTCTGACCGTGGGGGCTGGGCAGAAGGCCGGGAACAGGATGGATCCGCAGATGAGCAAAGGTGCTCACCTCTACCCTTGGTGCTGAGACTTGTGGCTTGAGTGCAGTGCTCAGCCCCACCTATGGGGGCGAGGCGAAGGCCCAGGCAGCCTGAGGCTTGTAGAGCCTGGCAACAGAACACAGCCCCTCCCGCAGAGGAGAGGCGGAAATCACAACAACAGCTGCAGGGGGCTGGCACTGGCAATGCCCATACCCAGCCACCCTAGGCAGTGGCAGAGGGGGTGGCAGGTCTGCAGACAGACCACACCTAGAGAACACAAAGGCAACACCTACTGGACTCCAGTGGCCACAACATTCTTATACACAGACAAAATGGGCAGGCAGAGAAATGCAAACTAAATGAATTAAGAGAAATCCCCAGAGAAGGACCTGAATGAACCAGATATAACCAAATTACCAGATACAGAATTTAAAATAATGATAGTTAGGATGTTCAAAGAGATTAGAGCAACAATGGATAGTCATTACAAACACCTAAATAAAGAGATAACAAGTATAAAAAACAAAATTGAAATAATAAAAAAGAATCAGACAGAAATGAAAAATACTGAAGACCACAATGGAACGAATTAAAAGCAGGACGGATGACGCTGAGGATCGAATCAGCGAGTTAGAGGACACAATAAACAAAGGCACAAAAGCAGAGCAGAAAAAAGAAAAGAGACTCAAAATATGTGAGGAAACTCTAAGGGAGCTCTGTGACAACATGAAGAGAAATAACATCCGCATCATAGGGGTTCCTGAAGAAGAGAAGAGAGAACAAGAAATAGAAACTTTGTTCAATGAAATCATAGCAGAAAACTTCCCTAAATTAAGGCTGGAAAACATTTCACCCATTCAAGAAGCACAGAGAATTCCATTAAAAAGAAATCAACACCAAGACACATCATAGTTAAAATACCAAAGCAAAGGTATAAAGAGAAAATTTTAAAAGCTGTTAGAGAAAAAAAGGCTATCACCTATGTAAAGGCAGTAGTCGCGGTCAGGATCACAGCCACCTGACCCATGCAGGTTCGCATTTGATTCAAATAGTCGGTAATGAAACAATGGGGCCAAAAACTGGTGAGCCATCAGCTGTAATTCTAGCTTGCACCCAACAGGCAAGCAAAAACACACACTGAGCTCCAAAACCCACACATTCAGTGCTCACAAAGCTACTGACTTTTCCGAGTTTCCTAGAATCAAAGGTTTCTAGCTCACCAGACTTATTCACCTCTGTTCCCCATCTCCTTCTCCAGCACAAACTCTTAACAAACTGGCTTCTCCCTCAGCATTCTGCCATTTTGACTGCTTCTCCTGGCCTCCATGTGGCCTTAATCAGCTCTCCTCTCTTCTATTAACCTCAGGAACTCAGGAACCTAGAGAGAGATCAAGCTACTGGTCTCTCCCACTTATACGGTAGAATCAAAATCTTTAATCCAATTATACAAACAAGGAAGTCTCTGTATAATGGGATTCCTCAGGAGAGTGCACCACCCTACATCATCCAATCAGTCAAGGGTGTGGAGAAGAATTTACTCTTAAAACCAAGCCTTAGGCCATAATTACCTGGCCTGGTCACATTACAGCCTTTCCCCTGCACCCATCCCAAGCATAAGGGCAAATAATATCACCTGGGTGACGGGCTTCCATGTGGGCAGCACCATCTTTAACAAAGTGAGCATATTATATTTTATCTTCCCAACAACCTAGAAGTTCAAAGGGGCAAAAGAATATAGCAAAAGAAGAATACAGCTTTAAAGAATAAAATGGCAATAAAAAATTACATGTCAATAATAACCTTAAATGTAAATGGATTAAATGATACAATCAAAAGACAAAGGGTAGCTGTGTGGATAAAGAAACACTACATATGCTGTCTACAAGAGACACACCTTAAAACAAAAGATGCACGTAGACTGAAGGTAAAAGGATGAAAAAAAATTTTCATGAAAATGAAAATAAAGCTGGGGTAACAATACTTATATCTGACAAAATGGACTTTAAAACAAAGGCTGCAGTAAGAGATAAAGAAGGACACTACATAATGATAAAGGGAACAATTCAACAGGAAGATATAACTATTATAAATATCTACACACCAAACATAGGAGCCCTGACATATATAAAACAGATTTTGGTGGATATAAAGGGTGAGATTAACAGCAATACTATCATAGTAGGGGATTTCAATACCCCTCTAACAACACTGGATAGATCCTCAAGAAAGAAAATTAATAAAGAAACAGCAGACTTAAAGGATACACTAGATCAATTTGATTTAATATATATCTTCAGAACTTTTCACCCTAAAGCAGTGGAATATACTTTCTTCTCAAGCGCTCACGGTACGTTTTCTAGGAAAGACCACATGTTAGGTTGTGTCTAGGAAAGGACACAAAGATGGTCTCAACAAATTTAAGAATATTGAAATCATATCAAGCATTTTCTCTGATCACAATGCCATGAAACTAGAAATTAACCACAAAAGAAAAACTGAAAAATACTCAAACACTTGGAAACTAAATAGCATGTTATTAAATAATGAATGGATTAACAATGAGATCAAAGAAGAAATAAAAAAGTTTCTAGAAACGAATGAAATGAGCATACATCAACTCAAAATTTATGGGACACAGCAAAAGCAGTTCTGAGAGGAAAGTTCATTGCACTACAGGCATACCAAAAGAAGCTAGAAAAAGCTCAAATAAGCAACCTGATCCAGCATCTAAAAGAACTAGAAAAACAACAGCAAATAAATCCCAGGACCAATAGAAGGAGGGAAATAATAAAGATCAGAGCAAAAATAAATGACATAGAGACTAAGGAAAGAATACAGAGAATCAATGAAACCAGGAGCTGGTTCTTTGAAAAGGTAAACAAGATTGATGAACTTTGTTGGGCAGATAAAATATAATATGCTCACTTTGTTAAAGATGGCGCTGCCCACATGGAAGCCCGTCACCCAGGTGATATTATTTGCCCTTGTGCTTGGGATGGGTGTGGGGGAAAGGCTGTAATGTAAGCAGGCCAGGTTGTTATAAGGCTTGGCTTTAAGCTTTTCCCCACACCCTTGACTGATTGGATGATGTAGGGTGGTGATGTAGGGAGGTTCTTTGTTTGTATAATTGGATTAAAGGTTTTGAGTCTTTGCTATAAAATGGGAGAGAGCAGTAGCTTGATCTCTCTCTTGGTTCCTGAGATTAGTATTAGAGAGGAGAGCAGAGTAAGGCCACGTGAAGGCCAGGAGAAGCAGCTGAGATGGCAGAGTGCTGAGGAAGAAGCCAGTTTGTTAAGAGTTTGTGCAGGAGGAGATGGGAAACAGAGGTGAATAAGTCTGGTGAGCCAGAAACCTTTGATTCTAGGAAACTCGGATAAGTCAGTAGCTTTGTGAGCACTGAATGTGTGGGTTTTGGAGCCCAGTGTGTGTTTTTGCTTGCCTGTTGGGTGCAAGCTAGAATTAAAGCTGATGGCTCACCAGTTTTTGGCTCCAGTGTTTTATTGCCGACTGTTCGAATCTAATGCGAACCTGCATGGGTCGGGCTGCTGTGATAGTGGCCCTGACTACTGGCTTTACATTTGGCGTAGTCTGTGGCAGGATTCGATACAGTTCGGCATGGAGCCACCACCACCTTTGAGTGGTGGAGTAGAGGACTGGTTGCTGTTTTGGTTTCCCATAGCTGTTTTTTGGGGGACTGTAGGCTGGCTGACTTTTACAGCCATGCATGAGGAAACCGAGAGCTCTATGGAAGAGGCTGCCTGGGACCTGCAGGCAGAGCAGCGGAAGGAGCTGGAGGAAACGTGGGAGAAAGAGATGCTGACCCTGGAGCTGAAGCAAGCGCTGGAGGAGGAGGTTGACCAGGTTTGCGAGATTCACCTGGAAATGGAGCAGACGCTGGAGAAGGAATCACAGGTTCGTGAGTTGGAGATTGCCCTGGATGTTGTGGAGAGCCAGCAGCGGCATGAGGCCGAGGCCAGGGTTGAGGCCGGGGTTGGAACTGAAAGGCCTGCTGAGCAGAAGGTAGCGGTGGCCCAGAGATCAAGTCCAGCAGCAGGAGCTGGTGTTTTCAGTTCCTCTTTGGAGGATGAGGAGAATCCAGCTGAAGTTGCAATCCGCAGTCCCCAGAAGGTGAGAGCCCGGCAACAAGGAGTAGCTACGCTACTGGTAGGTCTGCGATTTTGGGACATAGGGGTGGATGCCGTCATGCTCCCCAGAGCAGAGATGGAAATTCTGACTGCCATGGCCACGTGCTCCTTTTTGGGACATTGTATGAGCTGCCAGGATGGCAGAGATGAGGGGGGAGGCTAACACCCCATGTGTGTGGACTGATTTCCTGGACTGTGACCTGAGTGAGCACTGGCTCCTTTGTTGAATGGACTTACGGATTTTGGACAATGTGAAATACCCTGATGGGGGTGGGGGTGGCTTTGCTGGAGACCCTCCTGCCCCGGGAAGCTTTTCCCATGGCTAGAGAAAAGGCCGAGGATATTTTGCGCTTTTGGCAAAGTGCTCAGAGACTGGTGAAATGTACCTTTGTAATTGTTGAAACTGTATGATTTGTGCTACTGCTGTAATTTGTGTAATGTACTTAATTTCCTTGTACAGGGATGCCGGTGGTGTGAATTGTGGGTAGGAAAGTGAGCATAGGGGTGGATTGTTGGGCAGATAAAATATAATATGCTCACTTTGTTAAAGATGGTGCTGCCCACATGGAAGCCCGTCACCCAGGTGATATTATTTGCCCTTGTGCTTGGGATGGGTGTGGGGGAAAGGCTGTAATGTAAGCAGGCCAGGTTGTTATAAGGCTTGGCTTTAAGCTTTTCCCCACACCCTTGACTGATTGGATGATGTAGGGTGGTGATGTAGGGAGGTTCTTTGTTTGTATAATTGGATTAAAGGTTTTGAGTCTTTGCTATAAAATGGGAGAGAGCAGTAGCTTGATCTCTCTCTTGGTTCCTGAGATTAGTATTAGAGAGGAGAGCAGAGTAAGGCCACGTGAAGGCCAGGAGAAGCAGCTGAGATGGCAGAGTGCTGAGGAAGAAGCCAGTTTGTTAAGAGTTTGTGCAGGAGGAGATGGGAAACAGAGGTGAATAAGTCTGGTGAGCCAGAAACCTTTGATTCTAGGAAACTCGGATAAGTCAGTAGCTTTGTGAGCACTGAATGTGTGGGTTTTGGAGCCCAGTGTGTGTTTTTGCTTGCCTGCCGGGTGCAAGCTGGAATTAAAGCTGATGGCTCACCAGTTCTTGGCTCCGTTGTTTCATTGCCATCTGTCCGAATCCAATGCGAACCTGCACGGGTCAGGCGGCTGTGATCCTGACCCCGACTACTGGCTTTACAAACTTTTAACTAGATTCACCAAGAAAAAGAGAGAGAGGACTCAAATAAATAAAATTAGAAATGAGAGTGCAGAAATAACAACTGACACAACAGAAATACAAAGTATTGTAAGAAAATACTATGAAGAACTCTATGCCAAAAAATTAGGCAACCTGGGTGAAATGGACAAATATCTTGAATCATATAACCTTCCAAAAATCAATCTGGAAGAATCAGAACACCTAAACGGACCAATTACAACAAATGAGATCGAAACAGTTATCAAAAAACTCCCAAAAAAGAAAAGTCCTGGGCCTGATGGCTTCACAAGTGAATTCTACCAAAATTCAAAGAAGAACTAACTCCTATCCTCCTCAAGTTATTTCAAAATTTCAAGAGGAAGGAAGACTTCCAAACTCCTTTTATGAGGCGAGCATAATTCTGATCCCAAAACCGGGCAAAGACAACACAAACAAAGAAAATTATAGGACTATATCCCTGATGAATTTAGATGCTAAAATTCTCAACAAAATATTAGCCAACCTGATACAGCAATATATGAAAAAAATCATACACCATGATCAAGTGGGATTTATTTTGGAGAGGCAAGGCTGGTTCAATATTCGCAAATCAATCAATGTGATTCATCACATAAACGAAAGGAAGGACAAAAATCACATGATAATTTCAATAGATGCAGAAAAAGCATTTGATAAAATCCACTCATTCATGCTCAAAACTCTCAGTAAAGTGGGAACACAGGGAACATTCCTTAACATGATAAAGGCCATCTACGACAAACCCACAGCAAACATCATACTTAATGGGCAAAAATTAAAAGCAATCCCCTTAAGATCAGGAACCAGACAGGGGTGCCCCTTTTCAGCACTCTTATTCAAAATTTTTCTGGAAGTCCTAGCTACAGCAATCAGACAAGAAGAAGAAATAAAAGGCATCCAAATTGAAAAAGAAGAAGTAAAACTGTCACTATTTGCAGATGATATGATATTGTATATTGAAAATCCTAAAGTCTCAGTCAAAAAAATTCTGGACCTAATAAATGAATTCAGCAAGGTGGAAGGATATAAAATTAACACTCAGAAATCAGAGGCATTTTTATATACCAAAAATGAACTGTCAGCAAAAGAAATTAAGGAAACAATCCCCTTCACTATTGCAACCAAAAAAATAAAGTACCTAGGAGTAAATTTAACCAAGGAGGTTAAGGACTTGTACTCGGAAAATTATAAAACATTGACAAAAGAAATCAAGGAAGATACAAACAAGTGGAAGCATATACCATGCTCATGGTTAGGAAGAATAAACATCATTAAAATGTCTATATTACCCAAAGCAATTTATAAATTCAATGCAATACCAATGACATACTTCCAAGATATAGAACACATATTCCAAAAATTTATACGGAACCAAAAAAGAACACGAATAGCCTCAGCAATCTTAAAAAGAAAAAATAAAGCAGAAGGTATCACTCTTCCGGATATCAAGGTTTACTACAAGGCCAATGTACTCAAGACAGCCTGGTACTGGCATAAGAACAGGCACATAGATCAATGGAACAGAACAGAAAACACAGAAATAAACCCACATCTTTATGGACAACTGATATTTGACAAAGGAGGAAAGAGCATACAATGAAGTAAAAACAGCCTCTTTAACAAATGGTGTTGGGAAAATTGGACATCTACCTGCAAAAAAATGAAACTAGACCATCAACTTACACCATTCACAAAAACAAACTCAAAATGGATAAAAGACTTAAACGTAAGCCGAGAAACCATAAGCATCTTAGAAGAAAACATAGGCAGCAAGCTTTCGGACATCTGTAGCAGCAATATATTTGCCTATTTATCTCCACTGGCAAATGAAATAAAAGGCAAGATAAACAAATGGGACTATATGAAACTAAAAAGTTTTTGCAGAGCTACAGACAATAAGAACAGAATAAAAGGACAAACAACACAATAGTATAACATATTCGACAACATGTCTGATAAAGGGTTAATAACCAAAATTTATAAAGAACTTATAAAACTCAACACCAGCCTGACCAGGCGGTGGCGCAGCGGATAGAGCGTCGGACTGGGATGCGGAAGACCCAGGTTTGCGACCCCGAGCTTGCTGGCTTGAGCGCGGGGCCCATCTGGCTTCAGCCAAAAGCTCGCTAGCTTGGACCCAAGGACGCTGGCTCCAGCAAGGGGTTGCTCTGTCTACTGAAGGCCCACGGTCAAGGCACATGTGAGAAAGCAATCAATGAACAACTATCGTGTCGCAATGGCAACGAGAAACTAATGATTGATGCTTCTCAGTTCTCTCCTTTCCTGTCTGTTTGTCCCTATCTATCCCTCTGTCTGACTCTCTCTCTGTCCCTGTAAAAAAATAAAAAAATTAAAAACTCAACACGAGGAAGACAATCCAATCAAAAAATGGGCTAAAGAAATGAATAAAAATTTCTCCAAAGAGGACATATAGATGGCCAATAGGCATATGAAAAAATGCTCAAAATCACTAATCATTAGAGAAATGCAAATTAAAACCACAATGAGATATCACCTCACACCAGTCAGAATGGCGCTCATCAGCAAAACAACACAGAACAAGTGCTGGCGAGGATGTGGAGAAAAGGGAACCCTTCTGCACTGCTGGTGGAATGCAGACTGGTGCAGCCACTGTGGAAAACAGTATGGAGATTCCTCAAAAAATTAAAAATCGAACTGCCTTTTGACCCAGCTATCCTACTCTTAGCAATATACACTAAAACACCATGGTACTGTTCGAAAAGAAGAAATGCGCCCCCATGTTCGTGGCAGCATTGTTCACAATATTGAAGATCTGAAAACAGCCCAAGTGTCCGTCAGAGGAAGAGTGGATTAAAAAGCTTTGGTACATATATACTATGGAATACTACTCAGCCATAAGAATGATGACATCGGAACATTTACAACAAAATGGATGGATCATGATAACATTATACGGAGTGAAATAAGTAAAACAGAAAAAAACTGAGAACAGCATGATTTCATACATAGGTGGGACATAAAAGTGAGACTATGAGACTTGGACAAAAGTGTGGTGGTTACAGGGTGGGAGAAAGGAGGGAAGGGTTGGAGGGGAGGGGCACAAAGAAAACCAGATAGAAGGTGACAGAGGACAATTTGACTTTGGGTGATGGGTATGCAACATAATTGAATGATAAAATAACCTGGAGATATTTTCTTTGAACATATGTACCCTGATTTATTAATGTCACCCCATTAAAATTAAGAAAAAAATGTATTATATATCCTATAATAGCCAATAAAAGATTCAACAAAGAGGTATATCTAAAAAGCTAAATACTAATATTATTATAAAATAATAATTTATAATTTAGATATTCATATAACATATGAATTTATATAATATATAAAGAAATGTCTAAAGAGAGAAACAACATAATATATATTATACATCTGAATTTTTGTGTTATTTGTGGTATCTGTCAGATGCATAAATAAGTGTGATTTTTTTTGTGATTTCTCTTTCTAAATAGTGATTTTTCCCCTCCATTTTTCTATTTGGAATTCTGTATTATTTTTTTCATAAGGAGTGCTCTCAGAACTATTTAAGCTTTAGGCCCCACAAGGTGTTGCCAGAGAGTCCGTAAGAACAAGAGATGGCTCCTGATCACGCTTTCAGAAGAGGCAGTATGAGTGTTTTTATGCCTTCTTACTAACAAAAGATTTTACATGTGATAGAATTGAGTCTAAGACGTGTTCTAATATATTATACTACTCAATAAGAAGGTTGTCGGGGAGGAGACCAAAGCCAGGTATCCATATAATGTGTCATCTAATCAGGAGGCTTCAAAGAGGGCTAGACTGCTAAACTGAATGGGATAGCAGGTAACAGGTGCAAACAGATTCTGGTCCAAGCAAATTAAATCAATAGCACCTCCCCTCCCTCGAACTATAGGACGCTACAAATAGCTTCCCAAAAAGAACTTCTGACAGTCCAAATAGGCTTAGATCAGTTTGTAACAATTTAAAAGTATATATCTATGTATATACACATATATATACACATGGATGCATATGTACATATATCCCTCTATATACATATATAAGTAGTCATAAATATGTACCTACATGTATATACATATAAGCATATGTTTACATGGCTATACACATACACCTGTGTATATCTGCATGTGTGCAAGTATATGTGTATATAATACAAATATGCATACATATGTATATGTGCATACATATATGAATTCTAATGTTACAGTTTTATATGTATATATGTATATGTGCAAATGTGTAACTGTACATGCATGTATGTATGTATATATTTATGTATATGTATTTTAATTTTTCAAAAATAAAAACTAAATCTGCTGTTGAGGTTTTTCTTTAAAAATAACCTGATCATTATTTCAGACATGTAGTGTCCTTGGAAACCGTGTAACATGTGACATGTGTTTTTAGTGTCACGTTTTACTCAAAATACACAGATACCCAAGGAAAAAGTGAGGGATATTTTTAGGCAGAAGTCTATTTCTTTTGTTATTGTCTTCTTCACAGAATCCAGACCTCCATTATTAGGCAGAGGAAGAAAACTTGACCTCAGAGCTCTCTCAGAATCTCATCAAGGCAGGGGTGAGAATGGGGAGAGACTTAGATATTTAAAGGGTTCTGAAAACTGGTGCTATGTTAAATATTTCTACGTGTCTTCTTTTTACTTTTTACGTATATGGTCTTCAACCTTCTCTTTATATGTAACTATGCCCAGAAGTATGCAGTTTTCTTCATTATAATCTTGTGATATCAGTTATATGACTAGAATTTTCTGTTTTGGTATGATTTCCTTTAAAATCTGAAGTCAAATAATTGACATATAAAATTATGAGAATTTTGACATGTAATTTTCAATTTTTTGAAACTCAAATATTAATGACAGATTCTCTGTGTTTACTTCCCATTTGGAAATAAATCTATCAACTCTTATTTCCTAAAACAGTTGCCAATGGGCTTTGATAGAAAGAAGTTCTGGGCACACATGTCAGTCAACACTCAAGTTTCCAAACACAAGGTGATGACAGAGTCATTAGGAGAAAATATAGTCACACTTGAGTAGCTTTTTGATTTCCTGTTTGACAGTATGTTAAAGGCAGTGAAAAGTGAAGATGTGCAACACAGAGAAAACAAAATTACTCAATCTTTAGTGCTTAGGATTAAATCAACTTTATATTAAGAACCGTTTTTGGACAATAGACTCTTCTGTCAATGACTGCAATGAAAAAAAGAATAATAAAACCAGAAACAAGATCAATAGAACAGAAGAGTCCAGAAATAAACCCATACTTATATGGTCAACTAATGCATGACAAAGAAGGCAAAAATATGCAATGGGTTAAAGAACCTCTCCTTAATAAACAGTGTAAGGAAAATGTGACAGAAACATGCAAAAAAATTCTAAAACGCTTTATTACACCATAAACAAAAATAAACTTAAAATGAATTAAAGGTGGCCCTAGCCTGTTGGCTCAACGTAGAGTATTGGCCCGGCGTGTGGAAATCCCGGGTTTGATTCCTGGTCAGGGCACACAGGAGAGGCGCCCGTCTGCTTCTCCGTCCTTCCCCCTCTCTTTCCTCTCTCTCTCTCTTCCTCTCCAGCAGCCAACGCTCCATTGAAACAAAGTTGGTCCTGGTGCTGAGGACAGCTTCATGGCCTCCGCCTCAGGCACTAGAATGGCACTGGCCACAATAGATCAGCGCCCCAGATGGGCAGAGTATCCCTCTGGTAGTCATTCGGGGTGGATCCTGGTCACGCACATGCAAGAGTCTGTCTGACTGCCTCCCCATATCTAACTTTGGAAAAATACAAAAAAAAAAAAAAAAAAGAAGAAGAAGAAAGAAAGATAAAAGAGAAAAAGAAAGGCTTAAATGCAAGGCCTAAAACTAGAAAAGACAGGCAGTAAGTAAGCGCTTTGGCATCACTCTTTTTTTTTCCTTTTTTTTTTAGTGGGAGGAGGGGAGGCAGAGAGACAAACTCCCACATGCTCCCTTTCTGAGATCAACCGGGCAAGCCCACTAGGGGACAGTGCTCTGCCTATCTGGGCCATTGCTCTGTTGCTCAGCATCAGAGCCATATTTTTTAGTACCTAAGGTGGAGGCCTCTGAGCTATCCTCAATTCCTGAGACCAACTCACTCAAGCCAATCGAGCCATAGCTGTGGAGAAGAAGAGAGAGAGAGAAGTGGAGGGGGATGTGTGGAGAAGCAGATGGTCACTTCTCCTGTGTGTTCTAATTGGGAATCAAACCCAGGACATACACATGCTGGGCCAACGTTCTACCACTGAGTCAAGTGGCCAGAGCCTGACATCACTCTTAACAATATTATTTTGGATATGTCTCCCCAGACAAAGGAAACAAAAGTAAAAATAAGCAAATGGGACTCCATCAAATCAAAAAGTTTTTGCACGTGTGAAGTACAGCATAGGGCATATAGTCAATAATCTTGTATTAATTATATATTATGTCAGGAGGGTACGAGACTTATCAGGGTGATCACTTTGTAATGTCTGTGAATGTCAAATCACTATGTACACCTGAAACTAATATAATACTGCATGTCTGGCCCTGGCCAGATAGCTTGGTTGGTTAGAGCATCGTCCCGAAGGCCTGAAATTGCTCTTGTTCGTCTATGCAAGGCCAGAGAATTAGAGCACATTTCCCCGTTTACACCCATAAAAGATAAGATCTTAGGTTGTGATTAATAAAATGAAATGGAAAAAGAACCATAATGCTATTAACCTAATCTTAATCTATTTGTTCTCTTTTTTTACGAACCTTTTAGTTATAGAAAATGCTTAACCCACTTGTGTCAAGTTTCGCATAACAAAAACATTGGTTTCTCTCTTTTCTTCAGTGACCAAACACCACCCTACCTTCCCAACTCCTTAGTAGCTCTTTTCCCATCTTTCCCTGTCTCTTTTCTTGGGGGTTGGGGGTGGGGGTATCCTCCTACCTTTCTTTAATTGAAGGCTGATGTCATCTTGAAAGAACATGCATTATTTTCAGAGGTTCTGTCATCAGTGCAGCTGTCTGGCACCCTGTCATTGCCCATCTCTGTCAGCTAATACAGGAATATAAACCTTTGGTGACATTATGAAAATATGTCACCTTCCCTGGAGACTTCTGCCTAGATGCCAGTATCTAGGTTGCACTGAAATAACACACTGTTCACACAGATAGCTGTAACCTGCTCTAATGTGTGTCCAAAAAAGAAAAAAAGAAAAATTATCTTGACCTTATTTGCTAAGAGAATCTACAATTTCTAAAGTGGAACAGCAGTCTAGATCAAGGATCCCACAGGGAAAAACGCTTTTAAAATGCCATAGGTCATGTCATCTAGGAAGACCCCTCAATAGAAGTAGAATTTAAAACTCATCGAGCAGAATGACCAGGGGGTGGTGCAGTGAACAGAGCATCAACCTGGGATGCTGAGGGCCCATGTTCAAAACCCCGAGGTTGCTGGCTTGAGCATGGGCTCAATAGTTTGAGCACAGGGTCACCGGCTTGAGTATGGGATCATAGACAGAATCTCATGTCACTGGCTAGAGCCCAAAGGTTGCTGGCATAAAGCCCAAGGCCACTGGCTTGTGCCCAAGGTCACTCACCGGCTTGAGCAAGGGATTACTGGCTCAGCTGGAACCCCCATTCAAGGCACGTAAGTAGCAATCAATGAACAACTAAAGTGCCGCAACTAAGAAATGATGCTTTGAATCTTTCTCCCCAGTGTGTGTGTCCCTGTCTGTCTGTCTGTCTGCCTCTCTCTCATTAAAAATAAATAAATAAATAATAAAATTCATTGAGCAAAATTGCTTCTCCTAGTGCTTCAATAAGTAATATGGGTATTTCGGGATCAGTACCACACCTAAACTGAAGGAGAGACAGAGGAAATCCACTCTTCCCATAATCGAGTTCCCCAGTCCTCCCTTGTCTACTTTCCTCTCCTTCAGGTTCATCAGGCCAATGCAAGTTACCTAGCTGCTCTAGAATTCCAGGATATCAAGACATATACTATTGCTTTCACCATAAACTGTGGTCAAGCACTTAACATGTCCTGGGAAAAACAGTGTGGAATCACCAAAAGCCTGTCTTCAATGAATTTGCAACCTCACAGGGGAACTAAGGCACTTCAAATCAGCACCAGATCATGCAGTATTCTGATGACCTTTCAAGAAAAAGGTCAGTCACATTTATGAGCAAAGAAAGAGGAGGGGATAGTAATTTTCTTGTTGCCACTGTAAAAAAAATTACCACTAATTCAGTGGCTTGAAACAACACAAATTGACTGTCTAGAGGCCAGAAGTCTAACATAAGTTTTAGGGAGCTAATCTCAGGGAATCACCAGCAAGGCTGCTTTCCTCCGAAGGCTCTGGGTCAGAATCCAATCCTTGTCTCTGCCAGCTTTTATAGGCTAGCTTGGCATTCCTTACCATTTTTTTTTGAGAGAGAGAGAGAGAGAGAGAAGCATCAATTTGTTGCTCCACTTTGTGCATCCACTGCCATCTTGAGTGTGGGATCATAGACATGTTCCCAAGGTCTCTGGCTTGAGCAAGGAGTCACTGGCTTGGCTTGAGCCCCTGGTGAAGGTACATATGAGAAATCAATGAACAACTAAAGCGACACAACTACTATACTACAGGTTGATGCTTCTCATCTCTTTTTCTTCACTTCTCTCTTACAAAAAAAAAGGGGGGGGCGCATAAACCAGTGTCATTGGTGATATTAGTTGCTAATATTCAAAATCTATAAAGAACTTATGAAACATAAGACCAAACAAACAAACCAATTGAAAAATGGGCAAAGGACTTTGTAAAGCCATTAGTCGCGGCCACCATCACAGCAGCCTGACCCGTGCAGGTTCGCATTAGATTTGAACAGTCGGTAACGAAACAACGGAGCCAAGAACTGGTGAGCCATCAGCTTTAATTCTAGCTTGCACCCAGCGGGCAAGCAAAAACACACACTGGGCTCCAAAACCCACACATTCAGTGCTCACAAAGCTACTGACTTATCCGAGTTTCCTAGAATCAAAGGTTTCTAGCTCACCAGACTTAATCACCTCTATTTCCCATCTCCTTCTCTCTGCACAAACTCTGCACAAACTGGCTTCTTCCTCAGCATTCTACTGTCTTGGCTGCTTCTCCTCTCCTCCACGTGGCCTTACTCTGCTCTACTCTCTAATACCTCAGGAACCGAGAGAGAGCAAGCTACTGGTCTGCCCTCTTTATAGCATAGATTCAAAACCTTTAATCCAATTATACAGACAAGAAAGTCTCTGATACAAAGTCACCCATCTGAGGCATAATGAGATTCCTCAGGAGAGGGCACCACCCCACATCATCCAATCAGTCAAGGGTGTGGAGAAAAGCTTACTCTTAAAACTAAGCCTTAGGCTATAATGACTCGGCTGCCTACAGCCTGTCCCCGAACACACATTAATATCAACGAACTTCCATGTGGGCAGCGCCATCTTTAACAAAGTGAGCATAATATATTTTATCTGCCCAACAGACTTGAATAGACACTTTTCTATAGAGAAAGATAGATACCAACAGGCATATGAAAAGAGGCTCAACATAACTGTCAACAATCATCAGAGAGAGGCAAATTGAAACCATAATGAGATATCACTTCATACCTGTCAGAATGATAATTATCAGTAAATCAACAAACACAAGTGCTGGCGAGGATGTGGAGTGAAGGGAATTCTTGTGCACTGCTGGTGGGAATGCAGAGTGGTGCGGCTACTGTGGAAAGCAGCATGGAGTCACCTCAAAAAATCAAAATGGAACTGCCTTTTGTCCCAACAATTGTCATGCAAGTTAAACAGAATAATTCAATTAGAAAAAAACTTTTATCAATAAATATCACTTCATTGAAGTCTGACTGAAAGATCAGAAAATAAAACACTAGATTAATTCTGAGAATTTTAGTCCCATAATGTTAATAAGGAATACTCTGTTAGAAACAATTTGAGCACCCCTGACTACATTTTTCCCCCATGATTCTCAGGGAAAAAAGTAAAAAAAATAATTCTCTGTCCCTGTTTATTGAGAATTCAAGACATAAATTATTTTTATTAGCAAATGTATTATGACTGAGTAATATGTCTGAAGGTGCTAATATTGTTTGAAAGTCCAATATAGCTTTAAGAAGCTTCATGTATTTGGGAGAAAACTATCAGCAAACCATAACAGCCAAACAATTTTTCAAAAATGATAAACCTAATACTATTAATACTCAATATTATTTCACAGGCTAAAATGCAATTTATTTACTGTCTACTTAACAAACGTGTTATCCTAACGGGCCAGGGAATTATATTCTTAGGGAATTTGACCTGTACAAGGTAGTTGCTTGCCTAAATACCAACACTGAAGACATCTCATAAAATTAATCTTACACATGTATCAGATTTTTTATAATACAGAAGAGTCATATTTATAACCCTAGAGATATAGTATCTTAATTGCCTACATTAATGGTTCTCAATCTTCTTTTCAGTTTTGACATATGTAATGGGCAATTGTTGGTCAAATAAGTTTGTAAAATGTGATTTTTATGTTTGCTCACTTATAGTTTGCATTAGGGGCTGGGCAGCACCAGGTATATGTGGTCTGTGAAATTGCAAGTTACCTTCCTGCTTGGGAAGGGCCATTGTTTTGTTAATGTTTGCTGGGGGAAGAATTTTGAGTGCCCACAGCCTGTTTCGGAGAGAAGGAAAAGGAGAGGCAGAAAGAAGCCATGTTTGCAGAGTGAGAAAGCAGAGAGAATGCAGAGTGCTGAGAGAGAAGCCATGTTGGCAGGGAAGAAGAAGGAGTACAGATGGGGAACCAGAGCTGAAGGGCTTTGGGAGCTCCACTGAGACTGGTGGGGCCTTTGATTCTAGGAGAAACCAGAGAAGATTCTCCTGGTTGTGGAACCGGAGAATATGTCAGTGGCTTTGGGAGCTCTGAATGAAAGGGAAGTGCTTTCCCTGCCTGTTTGCTTGTCGGCCGGTGCGAGACTTTAATAAAGGAATGACCCACTGTTTCTTCACCGTCTGCCCGAATCCAATGGGAACCTGCATGTGCGTGGCCACGACAGCCGCAACTACTGGCTTTACAAAAATGTTTGCAGGTTCACATTCCCATGATTATGCAGACTTTCCTGAAATAAAGAATAGCTAGGACCTAAAGCACACAGTCCCAGGGATAGAATGTAGAAGTAAGATTCCCATTCACAATCTCTTCATCCTTACTTTCTTCCTTATTATACATTTACCCTTTGGTAAAACTATTTAAAAAATAATTAAAATTGTAATTTACAAGAATTTATATGATTCCTAATCCCTCACATATTATCAGTACTTTAATAACAGTTGAATTCTAATGGCAAGGCTGTGAATTATATACAATTTCCACCCAGCTAATGAATGACAGCTCAACTGTTTTCCTCCCATTCTAGAAAGTAGGCGAGGGAGAAAGCCTTGGGTCAGCCTTAATTTATAACAAAGGTTAGCTCATTTGTAAACTTTGGTATTTTAATTAATATTACATGACCTATGCCTAGGTGCACAACCCATTTTACTACAGATAAGTGTAGCTTGACATTTCTTGAGAGTTGCTAGCCTATCAACTGCAAACTAATGTGTTTGCAAAGGGAAAATAAGCAATTTCATGTTTGTGCTTTCAGCGGAAAAAAAGTGCTCAGCATAATAATTCTGGATCATTATAGAACACAAATTTAGAAAGCAGGGTCAGTGCATATTAATAATTGCTATTATTTTCTGTCTACCAAAGTCACTGCATTCATTCTAGCTATGAACCAAAGTTTAATGAAAATATGAAATGTTACTACAGAAGAAACTGCATAAGAAAATTCATTCATCATAGAGATTGTGAGCAAAAAGGAGCTACACACTGAAAGTGACAAGCTCAGAGAAAACTTGCATCTTGCAGACTCAGAGACCTAAAGTAAACACACAGGATAGACTGAAATTAAAACTTTCTAACTAAAAGGAGTTCATGGTAGGTAGTCATATCCTAGAGAGGTATTTTTCTCTAACAAAGGTCAGTGCTTACCTTAATCAAGCTTATTTGTTGTCTTTTGCATCTACTATAACATACCTGATAACAGGCAGGTAAATCTTTTCCTGACCCCCCTCAGGGAAGACATCCCACCAGAGCAGGAACCAACAAACTTCCTCATTGTTGTTATTATCATGTTAATTAAATATTAACAAATTTATGTCTGTTCATGTAAAAGAAGTTTCAGCATATACATTTTTACTTTGTATCTAATCCTAGAGATTCCCCCCTTAGTTTTCTCCTCCCTCCCTAATCTATCACCAATCAATTTGATGTAACCCCCTTGGTCTTCCCCTTTGATTCTGCTATATAAAATAAATGGTGAAACTGCCATTTTCTAGAGCATTTCCTCAATGTGGTGGTGTAAAGCCAGTAGTCAAGGCCACTATCACAGCCGCCTGGCCAATGCAGGTTCGCATTAGATTCGAACAGTCAGTAATGAAACAATGGAGCCAAGAACTGGTGAGCCATTAGCTTTAATTCTAGCTTGCAACCGGCGGGCAAGCAAAAATACACACTGGGCTTCAAAACCCACACATTCAGTGCTCACAAAGCTACTGACTTATCCAATTTCCTAGAATCAAAGGTTTCTATCTCACCAGACTTATTCACCTCTGTTCCCCATCTCCTTCTCCAGCACAAACTCTTAACAAACTGGCTTCTTCATCAGCACTCTGCCATCTTGGCTGCTTCTCCTGGCCTCCATGTGGCCTTAATCTGCTCTCCTCTCTTCTAATACTAACCTCAGGAACTCAGGAACCAAGAGCCAAGAGAGAGAGGTCAAGCTACTGGTCTCTCCCACTTTATACCATAGAATCAAAACCTTTAATCCAATTATACAAACAAGGAAGTCTCTGTATAATGGGATTCCTCAGGAGAGTGCACCACCCTACATCATCCAATCAGTCAAGGGTGTGGAGAAGAGCTTACTCTTAAAACTAAGCCTTAGGCTTCAACGACCTGGCCTGCCCAAAGCCTGTTCCAGAACACACATTAATATCAATGAACTTCCATGTGGGCAGCGCCATCTTTAACAAAGTGAGCATAATATATTTTATCTGCCCAACAGGTGGGACTTTTGCTTCCTGGCAATTGTTGACTGTTTGGCTCATATAAACTCATAAAAATTTTTTACAGGTTTGGAAATTTCTTATGTTGACAAGATCCTATGCAGACTTTTTAAATCTCATATTTTTTATTAAACTTAACAGTTAATCAGATCACATAGGTTTCAAGTGTACATTTCTATGACACATGATCTGTATATTGCACTACGTGCCCACCACCCAAAGTCATAAATTTCATGTGCAATTTCTATTGTTCCTTGTGCCTGGTGAGTCTCTGTGGTGGGGGAGGGGCAGCAGGAAAGAAGCAGGTTAAGGAGTTGTAGTAAAGTCCAATATAAGTCACCAGTAGCAGGAGATAATGAAAAGGTCTCACATGTTCTTTATTAGAAATGCAATATTCAGCATGAGTTCTTTCCCCTGACTGTTGAGCAAATAAGTTTTAACAAATGTTTGTTTGCTTGCTTATAGTTTGCATTGGGCAGCGCCATGTGTATGCAGTCTGTGAAAGGCTGTGGGCAGATTGCAAATTGAGAATTACTTTCCTGCTTGGGAAGGGCCATTGTTTTGCTAATGTTGGCTGCAGGAGGGGTTTTTGGTTGCCCCAGCCAGTTTTGCAGAAGGGAAGAAGGAGTACAGATGGAGAATCAGAGCTGGGGGGCTTTTGCGAGCTCCGCTGAGACTGGTGGGGCCTTTGATTCCAGCAGAAACCAGAGAAGATTCTCTGGGTTGTGGAACCAGAGAATGCATCGGGGCTTTGGGAGTTCCGAATGAGAAGGAAGTGTTTTCCCTGTGTGTTTGCTCGTCGGCTGGTGCGAGACTTTAATAAAGGAACAGTCCACCATTTTTTGGCTCTACTGTTTCTTTACCATCTGCCCAAATCCAATGTGAACCTGCATGGCCACAACGACGGCAGCCACTGGCCTTACACTGACTCTGAGTGTTGGGCAGATGAAATATATTATGCTCACTTTGTTAATATAAAGATGGCGCTGCCCACGTGCAAGTTTTAAAAGTAAGCTTTTCCCCACACCCTCGACTGATTGGATGATGTGGGGTGGTGCACTCTCATGAGGAATCCCTCAGATCAGTGACTTTGTATCAGAGATTTTCTTGTTTGTAGATTGGATTAAGGGTTTGGATTTCTACACTATAAAGTGGGGCAGGCCAGGAGCTTGCTTGCTCTCAGTTCCTGAGGTTAGCATTAGAAAGGAGAGTAGAGAAAGGCCACGTGGAGGCCAGGAGAAGCAGCCAAGATGGCAGAGTGCTGAGGAAGAAGCCAGTTTGTGCAGAGTTTGTGTAGGGAGAAGGAGATGGCAAACAGGTGAATAAGTCTGGTGAGCTAGAAACCTTTGATTCTAGGAAACTCGGATAAGTCAGTAGCTTTGTGAGCACTGAATGAGTGGGTTTTGGAGCCCAGTGTGTGTTTTTGCTTGCCCACCGGGTGCAAGGTAGAATTAAAGCTGATCGCTCACTGGTTCTTGGCTCCGTTGTTTCATTACCGACTGTTCAAATCTAATGCGAACCTGCACTGGCCAGGTGGCTGTGAAGGTGGCCTCGGCCACTGGCTTTACACTCAGCCTATGCTTGGATCATTGTGTGCTGTTTGGACCTCAACTTCTTGAGGGGGATATGGCCAAACAGGAGAGAAATCAGAGGGGTGTCTGGGATGGTGAGAAAGTTTGAAATCCTGCTGTAAAAATACTGCTTGAGGACATTACGCTAAGTGAGACAAGCCAGGCACAAAAAGACACATCTGTGTGATTTCACTTGGAGGAGGCACTTAAAGAGGATCAAATTCATGGAGACAGAAAGTAGTAAGTGTGCCAAGGGTTTTTGGGAAGGGGGAGTGAGAAGTTGACGTTTAATTGGTATGGAGTTTCATTTTTACAAGATGAAAAGACTTCTGGAGACTGGCTGCACAACAATGTAAATGGACTTAACATGACTGAACTATCTACTTTAAAAATGATTAAGATGACAAATTTTATGTTATATATATTTTACTGTAATTAAGAAATTAAAAAGAAATCTTCTGGGAAAAAACCCCAAGATATTTTAATCAGAAAAAGAGAAAGATTCATGGGCAGAATATAGAAGAAAGAGGGCAAATCTCTTAGTGAAGAGTCACCACATGGAGATTATGTTTATTTTTCTGACCCTGAGGAAAAGCCAGCACCAGCGATTATAAATTACGGGGCTACAAAATTTAGCTCAACGTAAATGAGAATAATTTCATAGTCAGAGTGTCAGACATCCTGATGGTGCCTGTGGTCCAAGATAATATTATATCTACCCTGGAATAATTCATGCCCCAGGAAAGAGGTAGTGGCAGAACAGGTGTGGTGTAGTCTGAAAGAGAATTGGGAAGGCAGTCAGGAGACCTAAGTGTAGGTCCTCCTTTGTCACTTATCAGCTATGTATGATCTATACCTTAACGTTCATATTTATACATAAAGGGGTTATAAAGAACTTCCTAGTTAAATAGCAACTGAGGTGGGCACTTAACTGTCCCAGTAGAGCCCAAGCTTTACATCAATCAGGCATCCCTGATTTGACTTCCCCATACAGTGGGACACTCCTGCTTATCAGCAGGGCTGGCAGCCTCTTTGAGACTACTCTTGAGGTGGCTACGAGGATTCTACAGATCAGTGCCGACACCAACTGCCACCGGAGGGAAGACACGAGACCGACACACAAGTTGCAAGAATCACACAGGGAATTTATTCTTTGGTCAGAGCAGTGTGGAGACAGTCCACGTTCACGTTGGAGTCTGGGTGACTACTGCATTGGTGGGGGGACTCAGCTTTAGTACCTTTTCTGGCCAACGCTCTCTAACAGGTGTCAATCTACAAAATTATCACCTCAACTCACCTTCTAACAGGTGTCAGTTTACAGGATTATCACCTCAACCTACCTTCTAACAGGTGTCAATCTACAGGATTATCACCTCAAACCACCTTTATGGGAGTTCCTCACAGGGAGCCCATTTTATGTTAATTTACTGAAATGTTACATCAAGCCACTTTTAAGATGTTCCTAGGGAAGCTTCTTGATTATGTTAAATTACAGAGTTATGACATCAAGCCATTTCTTATCTATGTATAACTTCACACACACACTAACTGGGCCCTGCTCGAAAGTCAGAATCTGTTTATCATATTTGTACATACTATATTAATTCCTATCCAGGCGGCATAACTTTATTTAGTTTACTTAATTAATTTTAATATTATATCTTAATTACTTTTATATATCTTCCATATTTTTTATATTTCTATATATTTAATTACTATACCATTATATTACTAAAACATTAACTCTACTTCACACAGATTTCTATTCAAATTATCAAGAGGCAAAAATTGTATAACTATGTCAGAAACGAGAACACTTTCGGCAGATGTAGTACACATGGGCTAGAGCAAAAGCAAACACCACGATGCCACCTGCTGCTGCTCTTACTAGTAAAAGAATGTCTCAACAATAAGAAGAATCTCAGAACATCACATTATCAAGCCAATTAATCAATTAATTTAGAGTCAGTCAAGTTTGAGCATCAGACGTGACTTCATGGCTGAGCCCAGGGACGGATGGAAAGCATCACCTGGAATCACTGCCAAGGAAGTGAGAGACTGTGGGCTGACTGAGCACGTGGTCTGTATCCTCTCTTTATTAAACACCATTCAAATGACAGTACAGAGTTATGTACTGTCAGCCTCTAAGGCTAGGGGTGGTCTTCAGTAAATGAGCTATTTCACCATATTTCTGGAAGACATAAATAGATGAAAGTGTTGTCAAGTGACATAAAATTGTGAAAGTTATAGTCTAGAGCTTAAACAAAGTAGGATGCAGTGCAGTAAAGAAGTAATTGAGTGTCCAGACTTAATACAAAGAGCAGATAAGACTAAGGACAGGAGGGAGAGGGAGGACAGACAGTCAGATAATTGATTGCAGGTCTGTATACACCACAGAAAAGTTAATTCAATTTCCACTCTGCCCCCACATCCCTACCCTTGAACATAGCAAATAGGTAGCTGGTATTTACATCTAAGCAGCGACCATTTCTAGACCTTTTTTTTAAAGATCTGGGGATAACTCGGAGAGCTAGTCAATATGGTGGTGCCCTTAATACAACCCTCCTGACTCTGACACCTGGCAATGAATGAATTGCTTCTTCAAAACTTACTCTGGAAAAAAAGCAAAACAACAACAACAAAAATAACCTGGTGTTACTAACTCTGCCCACAGTCATAGAGCTCCTACTCATTTGTTCCTCTTTTCAGAATTCAACTCAATATCAGAAGTCACCAAAAGCTGAGAGAAATCTATAACATTGAAGATAAAAAAAAAAAGATAAACAAGGCCAGAGCCTTGGCTGGGTTGCTTAATTGGTTAGAGCATCACCTAGAGACACTAAGGTTGCTGGTTCAATCCCTAGTCAGGGCAACAAGAGTCAACCAATGAATGCATAAATACGTGAAACAGCAAATTGATGTTTTTATCTCTTCCTTTCTCCCTCTCTCTCTAAAATCAATAATGTTTTTTAAAAAATGAAACAACCCCAGATGAAACAAAAAGCTATTTTATATCTTTAAAGGTATTCAATGCCTGACCAGGCGGTGGCGCAGTGGATAGAGCGTCAGACTGGGATGCGGAGGACCCAGGTACGGAGGACCCAGGTTCGAGACCCCGAGCTCGCCAGCTTGAGCGTGGGCCCATCTGGCTTGAGCAAAAGCTCACCAGCTTGGACCCAAGGTCGCTGGCTCCAGCAAGGGGTGGCTTAGTCTGCTGAAGGCCCGCGGTCAAGGCACATGTGAGAAAGCAATCAATGAACAACTATGGTGTCGTGACGGCAAAGAAAAACTAATGATTGATGTTTCTCATCTTTCTCTGTTCCTGTCTGTCTATCCCTCTCTCTGACTCTCTCTCTCTCTCTCTACCCCTGTAAAAAAAAAAAAGATATTCAAGAGAATTTTGCATAGACAACAATAATAAAATTAGAATGGTGACTTTTTTAGGTGTTAGCTTTTTTGTAATAAAAATGGAAAGAAAAATTTTTTACTAAAATTTTAAAGTCAGAAACATCCTCTAGGTTCCAAATTTATGTATTTTTCTCCCATTGTTGATTTAAATATTTTACAACTTCTAGGAAATATTTCTAGCTCTAGATAAACCTATTCCATGTTAATTTTAAATAAATCTATGATACCACTAGAGATAACATCAAGAAAAAAACTGAGAACATAAATTTGTAATTTGTAGGAAACAAGAACACCTACAACTTAATATATTTTTGAAATAAAGTTTTCAATAGATAAGTTGGAAATGCAAGACTCTCCCAGAAGGTAGATTAGAAGACAAAGGTATAAAAATTTTTCGAAAAAAAAATGAATATATGTGGAAGTTCAAATGTGGATAGGCATATCAAGAAGATAAAAAACCACACAGAAAAATATCTATCCTGGCTGTTAGTTTTAAAAATACTTATCTATACACCCTCAAGCTCAGAGATTCTGATTCAAAAGATCAAGAGTCAAACCCAACAACTATAATTTTATAAGTACCTCAGATGACTTTGACTTTCGTACAAGTGCTGAAGGAAGCTATTACTCTATGGAAGTATCGTCAATCAGAAAATTGACAAACCGGAAAGGCTAATCAGTACTCTTCCCAAAGAATATATCCCATCCTCTGTTCTTAAGTGCTGTAAAATTGTACTTATGGAGGGAAAAAGCTTATATTTCACCTCAAAGCTTGAACAGATATAATCCAATATTCTGCAGAGTTTATGCTTAATTTTTCTGACAAAGATCTACTTGCAAAAGAACAAGACTTAAGAAATACTTATTAGAGAAGATGCAGAGTTACACAAAAGGGAAAAGAGAAGAAAGTGGTCCCTCTTAGTACTCTCACATGTATCCCTCCATTAAAAGTAGCCCAAATCGCCTGACAGGCTGTGGCGCAGTGGATAGAGCATTGGACTGGGATGCGGAAGACCCAGGTTCAAGACCCCAATCTCACCAGCTTGAGCGCAGGCCCATCTGGCTTGAGCAAAAAGCTCGTCAGCTTGGACCCAAGGTTGCTGGCTCCAGCAAAGGGTTGCTCAATCTGCTGAAGGCCCATGGTCAAGGCACATATAAGAAAGCAATCAATGAACAACTAAGGTGTTGCGACGGCAACGAAAAACTAATGATTGATGCTTCTCACCTCTCTCCGTTCCTGTCTGTCTGTCCCTATCTATTCCTCTCTGTGTCCCTGTAAAAAAAAAAAGTAGCCCAAATCTTCTGGACCATTGATTGTCCTCTGCTTGATAAACAAGGAGAAATCAGGCCCTATCAATCACATTTACAAAGCTCTTTTTAAGACCAATATTTGGCTTCTTTCATTAGGGCATTCTGTCACCTGGAAGAAACCCACACACATATTTTATTTCTTCAAGAAAAAGTATGAATGTAATAGTGAAAAGGTAAAGAAATTATGAGAAGTTAATGGCTAACCATATAGAATTTTTTTTTTAATTAGAAAGTGTTGCTATTATTATACATATGTCAATAATAGCTGATTTAATAAATAATGCTAATAACAAAAATAATAGTTAATGCTATTAACTACTTTGTGTTGGGCACTGTTCAAGTACTTTATCTGTGCCTACTTATTTTAGTTCACAATAATTAACCCTGTGAGGTAGGTTTCAAGAGGTGAAATAATTTCTCCAGATTCTTACAATTGGAGGGCAGAGCAAGAATTTTAATCTAACAATCTGGCTTCAGAAATAAGCTTAAGAAATAAGCTTTAAGCTGGCAAAGAAAATGCAGAAAATGCTGTAATAATGGAACAAAGAGATGGCGAAGAGGTCAACAGCTGCAACAAAAAGAATACAAATAGAAAAATAAGATGTTAAGAACAATCATCTTAACTTTAAGTGCACAGGGACATAACATGAAAAAAACTGAGCTAGAATTGTTCAGCAAAATTACATATTTTTGTTTGTTTGTTTTTAGTCCCTCCAAGATTTGGTGACATGGAAGTCAGGGCTAGAATATGTGTAACGCATGAATCAGATCATAGATTTTAAGTGTAAGAGCAAAAGCTATACAATTTTAAAAAGGTAACATAAGAATAAATCTTAATGACCTAAAGTTAGGCAATGTCTTTTTTAGATAGGACACTAAAAGCACAAGTGACGAAAGGAAAAAATAATGTATAATCGAATATCATCAAAATTAAAAAGATTTCTTTGTAAAACATCAACAAGAAAGTAAAAGGACAACTCACAAGATGGGAGAAGATATTCACAAATAATATATTTAATAAAAGACTTGTACCTAAAATGCAAAGAACTCTTAAACTCAATGATTAAAAAAAGACAAATAGCATAATTTTAAAAAATTGGCAAAGGAGATAAATAGATCTTTTTTTTAACCTTTTTTTTTTTTTTTTACAGGGACAGAGAGAGAGAGTCAGAGAGAGGAATAGATAGGGACAGACAGACAGGAACGGAGAGAGGTGAGAAGCATCAATCATTAGTTTTTCATTGCAACACCTTAGTTGTTCATTGATTGCTTTCTCATATGTGTCTTGACCGCGGGCCTTCAGCAGACCGAGCAACCCCTTGCTGGAGCCAGCGACCTTGGGTCCAAGCTGACAAGCTTTTGCTCAAGCCAGATGGGCCCACGCTCAAGCTGGCGAGCTCGGGGTCTCGAACCTGAATCTTCTGCATCCCAGTCCAACGTTCCATCTACTGCGCCACCGCCTGGTCAGGCAATAGATCTTTCTTGAAGAAAGGTAAACAAATATCCAAGAAGTACATGAAAAGATGTTCAACATCATTGGTCATCAGGGAAATGGGATTCAAAACCAAAACCAGATACCAGATAATAACAAGTGTTGTAGAGGATGAGGAGAAAGCAGAGCCTGCACACTGCTGTTAATGTAAAATAAAACAAATGCTTTGGAAAACTGTCTGGAAGTTTCTCAAATAATTAAATATAGTGCTACCATGTAACACAGCAATTCCTATCTTAGGTACATACACAAAAGAAATGAAAACACGTGTACACAAAAACTTGTACACAATGGTTTACAGCAGCATTATTCATAATGGTCACAGGTGAAAGCATCTCAAATATCCATTCACTGATGAATAAACAAATGTAGTACCGTATTTTCCCATGTATAAGATGCACCCTTTTTCAAATAATTTAGGGTCTAAAAACTGGGTGCATCTTGTACAGTGTTTGTAGATTATTTTTTACTTGCATTTCCCGCTTTTTTGTGTGGATCTCGAGGAGTTGTATGAATTTATGATGAATAAACCTTGAGTTCAATAACTTTATGTAATATATATATTTTTCGAATTTTGGGCCCCAAACTAAGGTGTGTCTTATACATGAGAGTGTCTTATACATGGGCACATATGGTATATCCATACCCTGGAAATTATTCCACCATTAAAAGGCAACTTAATATGGATAAGTGATACAGTCTGGTTGAAAGAAGCCAGTCACAAAACACCGCACATTGCATGATTCCATTTATGTGGAAGATTAGAATAAGCAAAGAAACAGAAAGCAGATTAGTATTTGCCAGGGGCAAGGAGTGGGGCTAAATGGGAAATGATTGTTAATAAGTAAAAAGTTTCCTTCTACGTGATGAAAATGTTTTAAAATTTGATGGTGGTGATGATGGTTGCAGAACAGTGGATATACTAAAACCTAGTGAATGACACACTTTAAAAGTGTAAATTTTAGGTAGGGCATGTGACATATATCTTAATAAGCTTGTTATTTAAGAACAAAAATATATTGAGGACCAGGAGCATAAAAACATATTTCAAATGAAGAAAATAAATTTTCAGAGCTGTATTTAAATATTTCTATTTACATAAAAATGTTGTGTCATTTTATTTGTATCAACCACTGATTATGTTAAAAGTGATACTAAAATCTTTAAGTTTCTATTTGACTTACTCATTTTCTGCTTGGGTCTCTCAATAGTGCTCTGCTAACCAAAGCAACAAATAAAAGAATGATCTCCTTGGCCAGTTCTGACTTGGCAAACAATAACCAGAATATTATTTGTAGCCAGATTTCATTTTCCTGGCACGTAATGAGCATGTGTGCACACTCGGTGTTCCTCTCATTGAAGCTGCCAAGTAAATGCCAGGTCCAAAAGAAAACAAAAAACAAGAATCACATTGAACACATCACCCATAGAGAAGAAATCTCTCAGCATTGACTGTATTTTCATTAAGTTTAAGTTCAGGATGGAGGACTTGCTTCACAGGTGAATCAAGTTGAGTTAGGCTTGGTTCCTTATAACAAATCCCAAATAGGAGTAGCTTATGCAAGATACAGCGTATCTCTCCCACATAAAAGAAAGCCCAAGGTGGGCAGTCCCGGGCTGAGACAGGCTTTCCATGTGTCGGCAGGGAACCAGACCTTTTTCCACTCACCGCTCCATGATCTCTAGGTATGATGCTTGTCCAGCAAGCTCTGAACTTTCACCAGTAAAATGAAAGGAGACAAGAAAGGCTCATCATAAGCTTTTTGTCACTGATCTCTAGCACAAATTTATACAGCACACTACAGTGGACACTGGGTAATTTAGACTTTTAGTTAGACTATAAATCTATACTGAGGAAAGAGAGGAGAATAGATCGGAGGTAACAGCTAGAAATCTCTGCTGTGAAGGGCATCAGTAACAACAATCAAATTCCTGTCAGCCCACCGTGTCTAACCAGCAAGCATATACAGTTTAAGCTTATTCTACTTTTATGTGCTGATGGTCATTTTACAAACAGCCATTTCTCAAACCTATATTTTCCCAAAGGTATGTGCCAGTTCAAAAGTCACCTTGTTCCACAGTTAACTCTGTTTTGAATTACTGAACAATGAGGAAAGTTTAGATAACACATGTACGTAATTATTACATAATGGCAGAATCTGAAACAATTTTTAGGGTGCCGCAACACTTTCTATCAAACACAGATTCCCCTCTCTACTGTCATTTGCAATTCCTCTTTGGACTGAGATGGGGGTTTCATTTACACTCCCTGGACCTGGGCTGGCCCTATGATAGGCTTAAATCATTAGAAGGCAGCACAGAGATGCTATATAACTTCTGAGACTTAGCCTCCAGTGACTGCGGTTTCCTTCTTCACTGCTTAAAATACTGCTCTGTTTTGAAGCAAGTTGGCACATTCTTAGAAATCTAAACCAAGTCTAAGTTGAGAATCCATATGAAGAATCAAGATTCAAAGGGAGTTTTGTAGCCAATATCAACTAACAGTCATGTGAGTGACACATATTAAATGACCCAACCTAGTCAAATCTACAGACATCTGCAGTCCCAGAAGATACTATATAGAGCCATCCAGGTGAAGCCAATCAAGCCACAGGCTCATAAATTCGATTCATTTTTAAGACACTAAACTTTATGTGATAATAACATAATTGACATACACACCTTCTCATGTTAGATCAGTGACAAAATACAATTTGTTGTCATCTTATTTAGTTTTAAAATATTTGCTGTCTTGTTAAAAGGATTCTTTGATCTGTTAAACCATCAGGAAGAGTCAATTTATTTTCATGAATCCAACTATGTCTTCTCATCTTTAAATGTGCATGCCCATGACTAGTAGTGCACCTGCTCATCATGTAAGTATTCATTTAAAAAATGATGCTTTTCAAGAGATAGACATTTATACTATCAAAAAGTAAATAGGGTATAAAAAGTCAAGAATAAAAATCTCAATAAAACATTCTTTTGGAAGTTATTTTGAACATTTAAGGAGAATGACATTTACTGATGAAATGTTTTTCTTTAATAATAAACAAAAAATAAAAAAAGAAAGGAAAGGAAAAACAGAAAATTACTACCTGACCTGTGGTGCTGCAGTGGATAAGGTGTCAACCTGGAATACTGAGGTCGCTAGTTCAAAAATCTGGGCTTACCTTGTCAAGACACACATGGGTGTTGATGCTTTCTGCTCCTCCCCCTCTTCTCTCTCTTTCTCTCCTCTCTCTCTAAAAATAAATAAATAAAATCTAAAAAAGAAAACTTTTGGTAATGTCATTTTATTGTCATATTGAATTGTCCTAAAATTAAAAACAATCCCCTTACAATCAAGGACAAGGCAGGGGTGCCTGCTGTCACCACTCTTATTAAACATAGTTCTAGAAGTCCTAGCCACAGCAATCAGACAAGAAGAAGAAATAAAAGGCATCCAAATTGGAAAAGAGGAAGTAAAACTATCATTATTTGCTGATGACATGATACTATACATACATAGAAAACCCTAAAGTCTCAGGCAAAAAACTACTAGACCTAATAAATGAATTTGGCAAGGTGGCAGGATATAAAATTACTATTCAGAAGTCAGTGGCATTTTTATACACTGACAATAAACTGTCTAAAAAAGAAATTAAGGAAACAATCTCCTTCACTACTGCAACAAAATAAAATAAAGTACCTAGGAGTAAATATAACCAAGGAGGTAAAAGATTTGTACTCAGAGAATCATAAAACATTGTTAAAAGAAATCAAGGAGGATACAAACAAGTGGAAGCATATACCATGTTCATGGATAGGAAGAATAAACATCATTAAAATGTCTATATTAATCAAAGCAATCTATAAATTCAATGCAATTGCTATTAAAATACCAATGGTATACTTCAAAGATATAGAAAAAATATTCCAAAAGTTTATATGAAACCAAAAAAGAACATGAATAACCTTAGCAATCTTGAAAAAGAAGAATAAAGTGGGAGGTATCACACTTCCTGATATCAAGTTATACTACAAGGCCATTGTACTTGGCATAAGAACAGGCATATAGATCAATAGAACAGAACAGAGAACCCAGAAATGAACCTGCACCTTTATGGATAATTGATATTTGACAAAGGAGGTAAGAGTATAAAATGGAGTAAAGACAGTTTGTTTAACAAATGCTGTTGGGAAAATTGGACAGATACCTGCAAAAAAATGAAATGAGACCACCAACTTACACCATGCACAAAAATAAACTCAAAATGGATAAAAGACTTAAATGTAAGTCGTGAAACCATAAACATCTTGGAAGAAAACATAGGAAGTAAAGTCTCCGACATCTTTCGTAGTAATACCTTTGCTGATTTATCTCCACGGGCAAGTGAAATAAAGGACAGAATGAACAAATGGAACTATATCAAGCTAAAAAGCTTTTGCACAGCAAAAGACAATATGAACAAAATAAAAAGACAACCCACATATTGGAAGAATATATTTTCCAATATGTCTGATAAGGAGTTAATAACAAAAATTTATAAAATACTTGTAAAACTCAACACCAGAAAGGTAAACAATCCAATAAAAAAATGGGCAAAAGAAATGAATAGACACTTCTCCAAAGAGGACATACAGATGGCCAATAGGCATATGAAAAAGTGTTCAACATCACTAATCATTAGAGAAATACAAATTAAAACCACAATGAGATATCACCTCACACCAGTCAGAATGGCGCTCATTAACAAAACAACACAGAATAAGTGCTGGCGAGGATGTGGAGAAAGGGGAACCCTCCTGCACTGCTGGTGGGAATGCAGACTGGTGCAGCCACTGTGGAAAACAGTATGGAGATTCCTCAAAAAATTTAAAATGGAACTGCCTTTTGACCCAACCATCCCATTTTTAGGAATATAACCTAAGAACACCAAATCACTGATTCAAAAAAAGATATGCACCCCCATGTTTATGGCAGCATTGTTCATAATAGCGAAGATCTGGAAACAGCCCAAGTGTCCATCAGTGGATGAGTGGATTAAAAAGCAGTGGTACATATATACAACGGGATACTATGGGGCCATGAAAAAGGAAATCTTACCTTTTGCGACAACACGGATGGACCTGGAAACTATTATGTTAAGTGAAATAAGCCAGGCAGAAAAAAAATATCATATGACCTCACTCATATGAGAAATCCAATGAACAATGTGAACTGAGGAATGGAATTGAGACAGAGAAGGAATCAAAGGGACCAGAGGAAGGGAGGACAGAGGAAAGGGGTATGATAAGATGAGATAAACCTAAAGGGAAGGGGGGAGGGTGGTATTGGAAGGGGTGCAAAGGAAATGTTAAGGGGAATACAGAAGAGGAGGGAATACATTCAGGGTGACACTAGGATCTATGTAAACACAATAAGTTAAAATCAATTAAAAAAAGTTGTGGTACATATACACAATGGAATGCTATGCAGCCATGAGAAATAAGGAACTCTTACCTTTTGTGGCAGCATGGATGGACCTGGAGACTATTATGCTAAGACTATTATGCTAAGGACCTGGAGACTATTATGCTAAGTGAAATAAGCGAGGCAGAGAAAGACAAATATCATATAATCTGGTTTATGTGTGGAATCTAATGAACAAAGTGAACTGAGGAATGGAATAGAGGCAGAGGCGGGGTCACAAGGACCAGAGGGACAGCATTCAGAGGGAAGGGGGATGAGGGGATGGGATCAGAGAAGGTAAAGGGATTCATAAATTATATATACCTAACAGAGATATAGATAGCAGGACAGCAAATCCTAGAGGGAAGGAGGGAGGGTGTTGAGGAGAGGGGGATAGGGGTGTATAAAGGGGGACATGGGGGTGGGAGTGAGGGAGTTATATTAGGTGGAACACTTGAATTCATGTAAACACAATAAATTAAAATAAATAAATAAATATTGATTTAAAAAAGAACTTTTGGTATTATCATTTTATTGTCATATTGAATTGTTTTTTGATTTCTGACACTTTTTAGGAAATATTTCCTGTACTAGTATGCAGAGTTTAACAAATTTGTAAGATCAGAACGAAATTTCAATTTCACTTATTTTTACTACACTGTAAAGTACAAACTTCAGACTACATACATTTTTAGATTCCTGGCATGTGTTACTTTGTGAATTTAATAATCTATGCCATTAAAGTCCCCCTTCTGAATTCCTGAAGGTTATACTGAATGTATGCATGACTGGGAATCTAATGTAAAGATTAATCTTGATTGCAATTTATGATTCTCTTATACCACTGAGAGTATGTAATCATGAGGAAGAGCTCAAGAAAATATTTTTTACATATTGTGAGGTTAAAAAAATACAAGTCTTAGGAATAAAATGTTTTCATCTAAGAGTATCTTCTTAAGAATGTATATAACCTCTTTCAAGAAGTAACTTACAACCTTAAAATCATATGAAGGAAAATAACCTGAATTATTATCCAAACTATCTAATAGTTATACCTTGGTATACAATTAATTATTCCATAATTTTAAGAATGAAAGGTATTTATTAAAAATATGATTGATTTTATTTGCCTTTGACTACATGGCATGTAAAATATTTCAAATGTAGATAGCTTGTTAATATTTTGACAATATTACAATTATTGCAAATCTTTATCTTGGAACTAGATTTCTAGAGATGCTAGCCATCTCTAACATATCAGATCTATTTGATGTCAAAACTCTTCCTATTTTTCCTGACAGCCAGTAACTCTGTCTGCCTAGGTCAACTGCATATATTGGCTTTTTTCCCTCTTCTTGACAGAATAAGTCCTGAATTTAGAGAAGCTAGTTTGGTGTCAAAAGTCTCCTAAATTATAATTCATTATATCAATGGCAGACCTAACGATTTACACATGCTTTATTACCTGATGTTCAAAGCAACCCCATGGGATAGTCAAAGATTATTATTTTTTGGTACAAGTTAAAAAAACAAACAAAGAAAGAAAAAACAAAGAAACAACAACAACAACAAAAAAACGAGACTCTAAAAGGCCTTGTCCAGGTCAATAGTTAGTAAACGGGAACTCAGTGTAGAACTTCGCTTCCTTGTCACATGAACTTGCTACTGTATCAGCTGCTTCAGACCACAGAACATAGCTGAACTTGAGGGATTGATTGCAGAATCTACCACTGCTGACTTAGAAAGGAAAGCGTAAATTCATTTTATGCTGTATTAGAGATTACAGAATATTGTGAAGGGCAGGGACATAAAGTACAGTTATTGTCAAAAGAACCTTTGCAAACAGAGCATTCGAAGAACATATATCTCCTTCCTGTGTGTCCTGACTCACATCTGCTTAGTTTACTCAGATGAAATAAGGATTTTACTACCCCCCCCCCTTTCTGGAAAACCAGTACTGCTGGAGAAGAGCAAACTGCAAGCTCTTCTGCCTCATGAATCAAAACTATCGCTGACGAAACCCTGCTGTTAGAGTCTCCATGGTCGACAGTGATATACAAGCCAGAGGAAACTATTTTTTTAAATTAATGGTTTCAATGCCATGTTCTTAATATACAAAATAAAACATTTGGCAGAATGTTTTATTTGAAACCTATTTCAGAAATACTTTAATTTATTCGGATAGAGACAGAAATGCTTGACATCTTAAGTCTTGGATATGAGTGAGTGCCCTAACAGAAGAGTTGAGCCACAGATCTTATTATCAAGAGATGGCAATGTAATTTAATAAAGCCTTGACTTTTATGTGGCAGCAATATGTAGCAAAGCTCCAAGAAATTGAGAAACCTTGTACTGGCCTAATCATGCCTAGCAGTGATTTGAAATAAGTTAGGTAAAGCAGAACCCTGCAAGTCACAGAGAGTACATCTACATAAATATCAGGAGCTTCCTACAATTGCATCAGCTCTTACCCTGATGATAGCTAACCCCAGCACTGAGGCCAGCAAGCTCCATCAAGGACACAGTGGAACTGGCTCACCTCCTCACTACAGGACACAAACACGCCTACCTTCCCCCAATGGCTGGGATGACTCCGACCTGCAACAATCCAGGCTCAAGTCTGCACTTTTGGCTCCAAGGACAGTTGAGCACTTACAGGGGACTCCACAATTTCAATGCTCCTTTCATACTGGATGGGATAGATTTTGCCTCTTTTCTGTATTCTTTGGTTAGTAATATATATTTTACCTAAAAATGCAAGAATCTTTTCTGAGGTGGCTTATTTTATGAAAGGATAAAAATGAATTTTATCAGGTCAAAAACAAAAGAAATGTACACAGGCCCCTCTCCTCTCTCCAACGCGGGGATATTAATATCATATTACCTTCATATTTTAAGGCAGATAAACGGAAGTTATAGTCATCTTCGCTAGGTCATTTTCCAGCATTATAAGAAATTTACCATTAAGAGTGAACCAAGTATGATTCCTTGTGGGCTATGTTGCCACCTGTTTCATCTCATCCATCTCACACTGAAACGTTTTTTGTTAATTAACTAATTAATTTTTTGAGTGAGAAGAGAGGAGATAGACTTGCATGCACCCCGACTGGGATCCTCCCGATAACCCATCTGGGCTGATGCTCAAATCAACTAAGCTATTCTCAGTGCCTGAGGCCAATGCTGGAACCAATGGAGCCACTGGCTGCGGGAGAGGAGCAAATGGTCTCTTCTCCTGTGTGCTCTGAGAATCGAACCCAGGACATCCATATATCAGGGCCATATACTCTGTCCACTGAGCTAGCCAGCCAGAACTCACATTGGAACTCTTAAATATCCTTTTATTTAATACAGTAATTAAATAGCTAAAAAGCAGTATGTACCTGTTTTGTTTTTTTGTTTTGGGAGGTGGCAAAGTTACACTCAGAGACTGATTTTGTCTTTGCCAGCCATTTATTTAACACAGGTTTGCTGTGGGAATTGTAGTAATTTCATAAGCCAATAGAATTCAGGATAATTTCTCTTCATAAGCCAAATTAAGAAATAATGTACTCCAAACAAATGACAGATTAATCGCACTATCGTTTTAGGCACGGGGAGATGAAAGAAATAAAGTCCAAATTTAACTTGAGGTGTTATCTTTTATGAGTTTGGTTCCTCTGGAGGGGCGCCTTACCCAGCGGGGAGGGGCCGTCCAGCTGCCGTCTGAAAACCGAAGGCGCTTTGTTGTGCGCACGCTGCGAGCTGGGACTGCAGCACCGCGCGGGAGGGCAGGCCAGGCTGCTCTCAGATTGTCACCCAGTCACCACTGCACAGGGGAGCACCACTGTCGCCCACAGTCTCTTTGGCCACAGCAGGAGCAAGTGTCTCAAGATCTTTGGACAGCTATTCAGGTCAGCAAAGTGTGCCTTTCCCACACCGACACCCTAAAGTGTCTCCTCAAACTCTTAGTGTTTATTGTGTAAATGTCCCCTTGCCAGTTTCTTCTCCACATGGTCTTACCAATAAGGCCCCAGCAGGGTCCCTTAGCAGCTGGGCAGCTAGCTGGCTGCTTGTCAAGGACAAGTGGGATGATGGCATCCTGACAGTTGACTTTTTTTTTTTACAGGGTCAGAGAGAGAGTTAGAGAGAGGCATAGATAGGGACAGACAGACAGGAACGGAGAGAGGTGAGAAGCATCAATCATTAGTTTTTCGTTGCTGTTGTGACATCTTAGTTGTTCATTGATTGCTTTCTCATATGTGCCTTGACCGTGGGCCTTCAGCAGACCTAGCAACCCCTTGCTGGAGCCAGCGACCTTGGGTCCAAGCTGGTGAGCTTTTGCTCAAACCAGATGGGCCCGCGCTCAAGCTGGCGAGCTCTGGGTCTCAAACCTGGGTCTTCCACATCCCAGTCCGACGCTCTATCCACTGCGCCACCGCCTGGTCAAGCGACTTGATTCTTATATCAAAACAACTTAACACCTAAACACAACTTGGTCTTTGTCATAAACAAGTGGATTTGAAATCACACTAAAGAAAGACACAACAGGGCCCATATGATGGCCAGAATGACCCAAGCCCACCAAGTGCAGGTTAACATCATAGGCATCTTGTCTTTTTGAGCAAAGACAAGGCTATCAGCCTATTATCCCTTCAGTAAGTGTTTAGTGGTTTTGGTTGGCATTTTCCCAGGGAGTGGGGATAGGTTGAAAAAAATCCACATTCATTGTTATCTGGACTACAGTCATTTCTGAGAAGGTTGGCCAAGGACAGACGATAAGGAGTCAGGTAATTAAGCCCTGTAGAGTTCAAGCCCAAAATAGAGACTGTCATTACTCTAAACAACCAATTAAGGTAACCTCCTAAGGCCTGAATGTGAATACACACACATTATATATGTGTGTATGTATATGTGTATGTGTAAGTGTATATGCATGTAAGTATATATACATATTTGCATGTGATTCTTTTGCAAGGGTCAAGCTCACATTTTTCTGCCTTAATGTATATACCAGAAACACCTCCTTCCCTCCCAAATTAGTCCTTCCAGCTTCAACAGGCTACTCCTGCTTAGGCATGCTGCTGCTACTCCAGTTCTTCCCTAGTTACATGATCATTGTTCTTTCGGCTCCTGTTTCAGAAACATACTACACACATGTAACCACCATGCACACACACACACACACACACACACACACACACACACACACACACGTAGCGTATTCGCTAGCCTCTTCTTCCTTACCAACAATTCCATCTTTGTTGTTAGTCAGCACTTTGCAGGTAGACTGACCATGATCCTTTCTGGCCAATGAGACAAAGGATGCAGATGTGGAGTTTGGCTCTTTTGTTCTCTCCTATTTTTAATTTAAAATGCAGACACGATGTCCAGTTTTAGTAAACACCTTGTGACAATACTGCCAGGCGGTGAACAGGGCCCACTATACCAGCCTTGGACCACGTGCCAGCTGATGTCATGTCACATAAGGGAAATAAAATCCCCTGCCTTTCAGACCCCTGATGGACCTGTTGCTCAGACTGGCCTCTTGTGTTCATTACTCCATTTATGCCAAGCACGCTCTATGCTCTCATTTCATCTTTATGACCCATCAGTACATTATTGTCCTCATTACAGATGAGAAGAGTGTCAGACACAAAGGTACCTGCCCAATCATTTCAGTTAACTTTTAAACTTAAAGTTAGCCCATTGTTAACCACTGCTGCCTGTTGCCTCTTTGACACTGCTTGTTTCTTTAGACTTGCTGCATCCGTCAGCTAGGGGGTGGGCGGGGGGAGGGGGCCTGATTCCTTACACCAAAGACTTTTCTGAAGTCACACCTGGGTTCAAAGATGTTGGGAAAGCTCTTGAATCAGACTGTCTGAGCTCAACTCTCAGCAGGACTAAAACTGCCTGTTTGCCTTTAGTCAACCTACTTAAGCTCTCAGAGCCCAGTACTGAGGAAGCGAAGGCTGTTGTGAGAATTACGGAACATGTATATAAACCATTCAAGATGGTGTCTGATCTGATCAGGGTAGGAATGCATTAGAATGCATTCACTGAGATAGATATATCTTGATTGGTTTCTGAGATATATATTTTTTTCCTGACTTTAAGGAACATGTGTAAATTTGGTTACAGTTTATTTTATTAAGAGCCAAGGAAATGAACATTTTAGTAACTTTTGATAGCTACAGAGTAAATGTTGATGTAAAAACCAATTTGGAGGTGGTGAACGGACAGCAGGGAAAAAAAGAAAGCTAATAATTTATACGTAGTCCAAATAAAAAAATAGCATTCAATTCAATGAAGAGGTGAACTTCTGATGATTTTGTAAAAGTAGACAATTCTGAGAATCCTGGGTAACATTTCTCCTCTAGGACGACAAAGCTAGAACACAACTGGAGAGCGGGTGAGCTCAGCATGTCTGAGACTGAAGGCCAGCGAACAGAACAGCCGGGGGATGGGGTGGGGTGGGGATGGGGTGGGAATGGGGTGGGGTGGGGATGGGATGGGGTGGGGTGGGGCAAAGACAGCAGAGCAGGAGCATGGAGGCATTGGGGTGAATGGAAGCTTAGCAGAAGTAAAAAAACAAAACAAAGCACAAAAACGGTATGCCAAATACAACACCATCAGTCTTCGGTTCAAGACAGGATAGAGATGGAGGCAGAGGCCTTTCTATTAAGGAAGAACCGACTGAAAATATCTGGTGACAGGATTGGCAATTAGAATATACCCAAGTATAAAATGGAGAACAAAGGAAAAATCTAATCATCAGGAGGAGAAAATCTCTGGGCTCGGATTCTGCAGCCTTAGCTTGTGTGTGATGTAGCATTTTAAAACAAGCAGTGAGCTACATTTAGTGGTCCTGATGCTCACCTGCAAATGGAAATGATTTATGAAGCAATAAAATTTTGGAAAAGGTTCAGAACAAGAGAAGGAAATGGCTCAGTTTCAAGATTCTAATTCACAATTTCCTGACACTCAGCACATGCTGACAATTTTAGCAGGGATGAGGCCATCAAGGATGTGTTCAGTTCTTAACTTCCTCGTCTTTGTTCTACAGACTCATCTCCTTCAAAACGCATTATGCGCTATTTAACATACCCCTCAGCGGCTACCACCTGGATATATTTCTATCAGATTTTTACTACTCAAAGCAAGCTCAGTGGTTATTTACTCCTAATTCCCACGATGTACAGATAAAAAACTGGCTATTTTCTTATAGATAAAAAGCCCACAAAACCTACAAGCCTATCTTTCAGAGAAGAGGCGTGGCTTATCTGCCAATTCTTCAGAAATGACAGTGTAACATAAAGACTTAAAAGAATTATTATGCATACTCCAATATGTTGTTCTTTCTCCCCCTTTCCTCAACCACAGGAAACTGACTAGCTTTCTACTTGATATTCCACCCCAAAAATATCGGATTGGTCATCATCAAGTGTCCTTAACTTTTTCTGTGATCATTAACTGATCACTTTCTTTAATGATGGCTTTTTAAAATCCCCATCACCTCCCCTACAGCTAAGTGACTTCATTTGCATATGAGATCACCTGTGAACACTGCCTTTGCTTTTAGGTGTCTCAATTTATAAACATCAATAGAAGGCTTCCTGCTAAAAGAGTTAACCATGAATGTACGGATATTTTATATGAAGAGTACTACAGGTAGATGGGACAGGTGAGAGCTCAGTCATTTAAAATCATCTGTCAGCCTGACCAGGCAGTGGCACAGTGCATAGAGCATCAGTCTGGTACACTGAGGAGCCAGCTTCAAAACTTGGAGGTTGCTGGCTTGAGTGTGGAATCATAGACATGACCCCAGGGTCGCTGGCTTGAGCAAAGGGTCACTGGTTTGGGTGGAGCCCCTCGGTCAAGGCACATATAAGAAAGCAATCAATGAACAACTAAGGTGCCACAACAATGTGTTGGTGCTTCTCATCTCCCTTCCTGTCTCTTCCTCTATGACTTAAAAAAAAAACAAAAAACAAAACATCATTCAAGGGTTTGAGTCCTGTTTAGAAAAGAAACTGCTACCTAAGCTCTGGCAGCACTTTGCCCCAAGCCTCACATGACTAATCTGCCTTACTTTGTCAAACATTACTCACAAAGGACCAGGTTACAGTATATGTTAGACAAGAGCATGCTCAACTATTTCTAAATGCAGAAGTAACACAAAGCACCAGATAGTTTATCAACTATATATAAAAGGTAAGACTTACTGGTTTTCAGATGGATGAGTATGTGTGTTTAAGGCACTCTCCACTGCCTGCCCCTTTCTCTGCCTGAAAACCACATTAACTAAATATAACCCTCAACACAATATATATACAGTGGGTAAAAATGGCTTTGTTAGATGGAAGGTCAAAACCAAGTGCCTAAGAGGGGACACAGACCACGAGGAAGCTGACTAACTCCTCAAAACCCATTTAGTACCTAAGAATTATTTACCAAGCCAAAGCCAGAGGTAAAGGCAGAATGATAATATTTTTCAGACAAAATAATCACAGATTGTATTCTTTATCCTGAGGCTACTGAAGGATGCACTCCATCAAAATACAGATGTAAAGCAAACAAGAGGGATTCCGGCAGAGAAGCAAAGGGGTTTATCAGGACCCAGGAAAGAGGGAAGTCTCTGGCTGAAAGCTACTCAGCACACCTGGCCGGAGTTGGGGTCTCCGACGGAGGGTAGAGGGCTTCAGGAGGGAGGCTCCCCGGAAAGGCTGAAGCTAATCCATTTCCCAAATAGGTTTGTCTTGAAGAAAAATGAGATCACGAGACCTTTCCTGAGATGTCAGAGAGCAGTGGAAGATATAGACAGAGATTCAAAAGTTTAGACATAGATTTCCTAAACTAAAAAATAATTCAGAAAAAATGAAAAGGTGTACAAAAAACAATCATTCAGATAACTTGCAATCATTCAAATAACTTTGAAGAACACTATTTCCATAGTCAACACTGGGAAAACCCTGAGGAGAGATTTAAATTACCCATTGGGAAGGACAGAGGGAAGGGATTTCAGTGCCAAAATGATCAATTACCACAACAGGAAGTCACAGGTGTCTAAAAGGATGACTTAGAAGAACACAGTACACACATAGCTACTTATGTAGAAGGCAAAGAATTATTGTAAGAGTACAAAGTGATTGTTTTTCAGTAGAGATTGAGAAACAGCTACAGGAGACTGTTTTTTAGCCTAAATCTTTTAGCACTATTTGACTTTTCTTTTTTTTTTTAAATTAATTATTTTTTTTACAGGGACAGAGAGTCAGAGAGAGGGATAGATAGGGACAGACAGACAGGAACGGAGAGAGGTGAGAAGCATCAATCATTAGTTTTTCGACACCATAGTTGTTCATTGATTGCTTTCTCACATGTGCCTTGACCCTGGGCCTCCAGCAAACCGAGCAACCCCTTGCTGGAGCCAGTGACCTTGGGTCCAAGCTGGCGAGGTTTTTTGCTCAAGCCAGATGGGCCCGTGATCAAGCTGGTGAGCTCGGGGTCTCAAACCTGAGTCTTCCGCATCCCAGTCCGACGCTTTATCCACTGCACCACCGCCTGGTCAGGCATTTTTGACTTTTCTTAATTGAATTAATTGGGGTGACTTTAGTTAATAACATTATATAATTTTCAGTTGCACATTTCTATAATACATTCTCTGTATATTGCATTGTGTGTTCACCAACCCAAGTCAAGTCTCCTCTCATACACTGACTTTTTAAACTAGGTACATAAATTACTTTGGTAAAATAGGGAACTTTTTATTTTTAAATTTAGTGAGCAGTGTGGAGGCAGAGATAGACTCCCGCAGGTGCCCCGACCAAGATCCATCCAGCAAGCACACTAGAAAGTGATGCTCTGCCCATCTGGGGTGTTGCTCCGTTGCTTAGCTCCTGAGACAGAGGTCATGGAGCCAACCTCAGTGCTGAGGGACAACTCACCCCAATGCAGTGGTTCTTAACCTGGGTTCTATCGAACCCTAGGGGTTTGATGAGTCGGTCTCAGGGGTTCAGAGAAGCCTCTGCCACGGAGGCCAGAATAAAGTAATACCGTAATTTGTTGTGAGTTCATGCACTTTGTTGGTTTTGTTCTTTGAGCAAGGTGATGTTCATGCACGGCTCATTTTGTGCACCAATAAAAAAACATATACCTATGTCTTGAATTTGGAAAAAAACATATTTTATTTATCACTAAAGGGTTCGGTGAATGCGCATATGAAACTGGTGGGTTTGGTGCCTCAAAAAAGGTTAAGAACCACTGGTCCAATGGAACCATGGTTGCACGAGGGGAACAGAAAGAGAGAAGCGAGAGGGGGAGGGGTGGAGAAGCAGATGGGTGCTTCTCCTGTGTGCCCTGACCACAAAGAAAACACTTTTTAAATGCCAACAATCTATTTAAAAAATCTTTTTACATTAAACCCCCCCCTTTCTGATAACATTTGAATATATGAAAAGAAACAATGTAAATATTAAAAAGATGCATTTTAAAACATGGTTATCTTTACTATTTAAAATACCTTGAGATTAAATTTGCTAAGTTAGCGAATTAAACAGCACAAAACTCATTTTCTATTCATGGCTGAAACATGCTGCATTCTGTTTCTAACTTGATTTCCTAATCAAAGAAAAAGACCAAATCAGCTACTACTGGTAAAATGTCTTCTTTTCTGCAAAGAAACTAAAAGGTATCACTCAAGGGAATCGACCATAAAATGTTTAGTGAATATCATAGTAAATATTAATTCATCTGGTTCTAAGAATGAATCCTAGCTCCCTTTACACAAATAACTTTATTATGTGCAGAGTGCACACTCATTGGTTCTTCCGCCAAATGAGTCACACGTGGTGAGGTAGCCTTCTTGAAGCTGTCCCGACACAAGGGGCCTGCCTGCCTTGCCAAAAGCAACACCTGTAATCATGTTCCCTGGTTTGGACCTCCCAACAGAGTGTAAGTCTCCTCAAAGGCTGTGGCCACATCTTACTAACCTTAGATGCTCCACAGAAACAGCAGTAACTGATATCCAGTAGTTTTCCAATAAATATGAAATGAATCAATGTACAAATTAGTGAGTGAATCAATATCAGACTCTTGTTCAACCTCCTTTGAAAATGTAAATCTAGATACCCATTGTTTAAAAAGAAAAGGATAAAATGTGTATGTATAATTGCTAGTGAACTTCTGCATGGCCCTTTATAAAAGAACACTTACTGTAAGTCAATTGCCTTTTTCACAAGAAAACTTATTTCTTCCGCCATAAATCTGGAAAAAGAAAGGTTATTACACGTCTTCAGACTTGGTTTACTTTTCAGAATGTGTTAATTCCCTTTTAAAACAAATTAAATATCATATTTATTAATCACTACTTCCATACCCCAGAAAAATAATCCGAATTTGCCACCAGGAGTCTGGACTTCAGCAGAAAAAGGAAATTATACAATGAGAATAGTAATGACTTTAAGGTACATCAGTCACCGTATTCTCTAGCAAACTCCATATACCTTAGCTTTAGAAATGTGTCTTGGGCAATCAGATACAGTACATACGTAATATATGGTCACGTTTAGTCAAACACACACACACATGCTGCATTGCAATGGGCGCCTAAATCAGAAATACAATTTTATATGGTTATGACCATGTCTCAAGTCAATTTCCAACAATAAATGGTAACAAAGCAGTGAATTGCAACTGTGCCAAGTGCAGACATAAAAATCACCTCGAGAATGTTTTCAAATTATATTCCTCCGTCTTATTCTCTCCCTGTCCTGAAGCTTTTTGTGTTTTGTGTTTTTGAACTCCTTCGACCCACAACTAGGAGGGCATGAGAATCACTTCAGTACTGAGCTATAATTATTGACTGAAATATATCCTGTATTCCCTGCATATTGCCATGCTATGGGGTCAGCAACAAACAACAAACATAAAGATCACTGAGGTTTTGAAAGCACAGCTCAGTTTTTGAAAGCACGGCACAGCAAATCCATCCATCGGCTCTATCAACTTGACCAGTTGGTTGTGGCTGTGGTTTCTGGGAACAAAAGCTGAGAAAAAAAATGTAAGCCCTTTTTGGGGCTTACAAGAACAGCTGTAGTGACTAGTGATGTCTCCTGAAGCAGAGGTGGCGGCTGCGGCACGTGTGGGGTAGATGCCATCTTCCCTTCTGGGCGTCCCCGACTAGCCCACTAAGTTCATTCAAGTGCAAGTCAGATAGATCACAGCCCCTGGAACAGCAGATGCTTCAATTTACTTGAAGGTGCAATGTATCCTGGGAGGTGGTGTGGCGAGAGAGAACACAGGCATTTCATCTCGGCCCTGCCAATAAGCCAGTGGTTCTTAAATCTTCTGAAGTCGGGGTGCATTTAAAATCCTACAAATAATTGTAAGTGCACTATATACAAATTTCTGAGAAATATGCTATAATAATTAAGTCAAATATTAAAGAAAAAAATATAAAGTCCAAGTGTGCTTTTATGGTAATTAAACAAAATAAATACGACAAAATTAAATTTATTCTGACATTAAAAAACATTTTTATGTTACATTTTTTATGTTTTTTAGAATTCATAAAAAGGAGTTAAAAAATAAAAAAATGACAAAAGTTATCTTTTTATATATATAGATGCATTCTTAGTAAGATTTAATAAATTCGGCAGGTTCCGGCACAAATGTGTTAAGTTTTTTCATTTTTGTGTTTATGAGAAACATGAGCCTGATGTGTTCTAGTGATTTCTTCAATGTTTGGGCATATATTTGAAGGCAAACTCTCATTTTCTCATCAATACATTGAAGAATTCCTCTTTTTACTCTTAATTGTGCTGAGTGCAGAAAACCCCCACCATACATATCATCTTAACTTTACACCAAACAAAGGATAGAAGAAACTTGCCTCCAGTCTTTCCGGGGAACATGGGGGGTAGTGGAAACAATCCAGCACCACAACTAAACAGCCTTTTGCAACCTAATCAGGCAAGTGAGGTGGGGAGTCAGACAGACTGTCTGCTTATAGTCAATTCCCCACACCTCTGTCCCCCAAGTCTAAACTTCAAAAGCCCTGTTGTTTTTTGGTCCCCAACAGGAACGTATTTCCCTGGAATACCATAGGACACACCTGGAAATCTTCTAGGGCGCACCGGTGCGCCCTGGTGCACACTTTGAGAACCACTACAATAAGTTGGGTGATCGAGTTTCCTGCAGACCCTCTTACTCACCTTAACAAAGTATCTCCTCACAGGTAAGGTGATCTCTCAGTTCTTTACCAAACGGCCTGATTCCTTTCCGCCTCCCCTTTTTGATTCGTTTCTAACCCCTAAGAGCTGCAATATTTTCAACCTTACATTTAGTCTCATCAGCTCATGAAAATCATAGCAATCAATTAAGGCTCATTTTATAATTTTTGTACTTTAAGCATAACCTAAGTCTTAATCTAAGTGTATATGGTGTGCATTGCATTTTACAGAAATGGAATAACAGAAGGTGACTTAGCTTTATATTTTAAATATTCCATTCCCCCCCCCATCCATCTTCAAAAAAATAGTGGCTTATAGGTTAATTAAAGTAGCATTATTTCCTGCCATTTTAATGTGTTTTGACTAGAGAATAGAACAGATATTTGTACCACCCTGGCCAGGTAGCTCAGTTGTTTAGTGTCTGTCATTCCAACATGCCAATATTGCAGATTCTCTTAGAGCCCATACAAGAATCAACTAATGAATGCATAAATAAGTGAAACAACAAACCAATGTTTCTCTCTCTCTAAAATCAATAAATAAAAATTAAAAAAAATAGACATCTGTGACTGTTATGACTTCCACAACCCTTTAGAACACAATTGCCTCTTTTTCTATTCCAACCCAGGCAGGCAGTGATAACTAATGGGTAATGTGCCTCCTCTCCCATCCACACACACCCCACACTGGAAACACCAAACCTCCAAAACATAACCACTATCTATGCAGAAGTCACTTAATTGCAACAGTCAAAGCAGGCTCAAAAGAAAGCAAGAGAGATAAAAGAAATGGTGAACCTTATCTACAAAAACTGTATTTGATGATTTCAAACTATCAAGGTTACATTGTATTAAAAAATATTTAAGTTAATAAAGTAATATACTTTGGAAATAGTTCTATCTAAAAATAATTAAAAAGCATTAGCATTTAAAAGGTAAGTTTTTATTAGCTGAAGATTTCCTCACAAGTCTTCATGAGTCTCACTCTTCAGGAGCACAGAATAAACCACTTCCATAGGAGATACAGAATCACAAATAACTTTAATGATTTAAGATAAATAAAAGAAAGCTTATATCTATGATTGAAAAATGAAAATAATTACAAGCATATCTATACAGAAAGTACAAGTTTCAAGAACTTAACATCAATCAATTGCTGTCAAAATAAATGATTAAACAAAAGTAAAACTGCTCACAGTGGGTGACAAAATACAAGAGGGCAGGGGACAGCCTAAGCAAAAGAATAAAGGAAAGCGAGCAACGTCCCCAAAGGTCTTTGAACAAACAGGGATTCAGATCAGAGGAACAGACACAAACCTGTCTAAGAATGTGACCAATGAGCTAATAGAAAATGATGAAAAGTCAGTTATAAATCAAAAATGACAACCCAAATCCCAAAGAGTTTTCACTTCTTCCATCCAGACATTATCTAAACCCTCAGATTGGCTGGGTGCTATGGTGATCATCATTCTCCATTAGAATGAAATGTGGGACAAACACATACTGGGTGGAGAGAGTGTTTCAGAGCTAATTCACCCTGGAAGGTCAGGGTCAGCAGTATATTACTGTACTCACATAATATATTTCTTGATATGGAAAAGTAACATGTCTAAGAAGAAATTAAAGTAAAATTGATTTTGAATTACCATCAGAACCTCAAACTTTCAAATAAATGGGCCTTCAAATATCCATTAACTTCAGATCTCAGTATTCTAATCCAGTGGTTTTCAAACTATTCTCTTTGACCCAGGAGTGACCAAACTAACAGGTCTCACAGTCTTCTTCTTATGTCCTTAATATTATAAGTACATTCAATTTCTAGGAAGACTCCTTAAAACATGTTTTTAAATGATCTAATCTACCTTACGGACTCACAAATAAGAACACTCAGAGCAGAGTAACCTCCCCCGTGCCCCCATTCTCAGGTGGCACCCTGTCCACTACTCCACAACCTTGACTTCTTGCTGTTATATGTACGTTCTTTCCACTCCTGCCTCTAGGCTTATTATTATGGCCTCCTGTATCATCTGAATAAAATGGTTCTAATTTAAGTAATTCGAAACTTCTGCCTCCGCAGCAATTTAAAAATTAAAAAGAAACAAAATCCTGTATGAAGAAATTAAGATCTTTAATAAGTTATTTTAGCAACAGGTAGCAAAGTCTACCAGACTGTTTTCTAATTTAATATACTAATATTTGATTGACAATTTGCTAGTCTGATGAGACATTCTAAGAAATACTGATACTGAAATATGTTAGAGAAACTGCTTGAAGTATGCATTCATACAGATAAATACAGCAGCACATAGAGAGCCGCCCATAAGCAAGTGTATACAATGAAAATATGTGCCATGAGCCAATGTTAATTTCCACCACCAAGGAACACTTAATGCTATGGTTCAAACCATGATTTCCTAATAAAGACACTAGACAAAAATAAGGGGTAAGAATATAGGTATTCTTACCAAGTAAGACATCCAAGTAAATTATAAGAAACTAAATAAATACAATGTCAAATGAATACAACTGTAGACAGGAGAAGAATTTAACAACTAAGGTAACACATGTAGGCCAGGGACTTATTCTCATCACTAAAATAAAGACACAATAAATTATATGACAATGTTCTTTGTTTACTAAAGGATGACAAGTATTTCTGCTGGTGGCAGATGTGGATAATTTTATCAAAAAAAGTTAAAAGGCTGAGACATTAATGATACCACTTGTATATCAATCAGTAAATCCAATACCCTCTCATTAATCTTTGATAGCTGATAATTTGAACAGAAAGACATGATGCATCAAAACATGTCAGTTTTAAAAAGAAAATCCTTCAATAAAATCTCAAATCTAAATGGTCAACACAAAATAAATTCCTAATCTGGCATAAGAATTTTTAATTCAAGGACTAAATATATGAATGAGTTTGCCTACTTATAAAAATGTGAATGATCAAAACAATTGAAACGGCAGGGTTCTCACACTAAGTTCAATTTGAAATGTTCATCTGGTGCAGTACTCAGCTGTCAAGAGGGAGCAAGTCAAAGGACATCACACAATCTATAAACCAGCTGGTAGGAGCTATCCAGACCTTGCCCTGCCGAACCTTCTCTGGGCGGAGACTGGACAGATCCTCGAAGATGATATACTGTGTGCAGAAGCGCTGGTCAGAATCTGGTCTGGCATGGTATGCGACTGTATTGATGGTCTGAGTCACATCACTGTCTGGCTTGGGCTTTCTATTGAGGATCTGGCCCCCAGCTGCTGTGACAAGCTTAATAAGGTTGTCCTTTGGATAGTGTTTGAAGATTCCCCCAAAATAGAAGTAGCAACCATCAAACAGCTTTGGCAACTGAAATAACAAAAAAGCTTGTTAAATGCAGATAAAACTATTTTAAAACACTGCATATAATTGGGGGAATTAAAAATAATATAGTCACCATCAACCCAGCGTGTAGAAGTTCCAGGTTTGATTCCGGGTCTGGGCATATGGGAGAAGATCATCTGCTTCCCCATTCCCCCCAACCCTCCATCTCACTCTGTCTTCCCCTTCTGCAGCCATGGCTCAAATGGTTTGGGCAAAGTAGGCCCTGGGTGCTGAGGATGGCTCCATGAACTCAGCCACAGGTGCTAAAATATAGCTCAGCTGCTGAACAATGACCCTGTGGCCCAGCCAGGCAGAACATTGCCTGATAGGGAGCTGGCCAGGTGGATACCGGTCAGGGCACATGTAGGAGTCTGTCTCTGCCTCCCTGCCTCTCACTTAATAAAAAAAAAAATATATATATATATATATATATATATATATATATATATATATATATATATTGTATATAGCCACAAGTAGTCAAGCAGTTACTTAAGGAAGTACAAATACCTATGCATTTATAGGCTTCCTAGTTCTAATTTTTTTCCAAAGATTCAGTCACCACCTCAGGTACTTTTGACTCAGTCACCACCTCAGGTACTTTTGACTCTCTTTATATTTTAGGTGTGTTTTGTATAAAACAAAAAATAAGCAGAAACTGTCCCTCAAACTTCTTTTATCAGTTTATTCATTATTTGGTAAGACTTAAAGGACCAAGGATTCCTGGGTATCTGAAACATGCTTCAGGGATATGGGCTAACCTTAAAATAAGAGTAACATCTTTCCATGGACGTTTACCTAGTTCTGCCCAGCCATATCCATTCAGGTGCCTTTACTTGACCAACGCAAGGTCTCCGAGCAGCTGCGCTGGGAGTTGGGCGGGCAAGTGCACAGATGTACTCCTTGGGGCACAGTACATTATGAAGCCATGGCTAAGGCTCCAATAAGCTATGAAAGACACTTCTGTGTGCTTCATAGAAAAAGAAAATTCTTCAGATTCCCATGTATGAAAAATTTTCTCCATCATTTCTAACACACTTATACATCAACAGGAAAACGGAATATTCTCCATTAAAACTGCACTATATGGCAATAAAGACATATGGTAACTAAATCCGAGCAGCAGCTGTAAGTCTCCTTTCAAGTTACTTCCTGTCTCTGCAACTCCCCTCAGATTCTGAAAGGTTTATGGGAATGTTCAAGATGCCAAAAATCTATTAACAGCATGAAATTACTACCTTCTGGATTTTACTGCTCATCGTGATCATCCCTCAAAATCAAGTGCTTGAAATAAGTACAATCAGAATTTTAATCAGTCACCTGTACTTGTTGAAAGGGCAGGAGTTTCTCCCTGATGGTGATAATAACATTCAGCTACAGTAAGAACAATGAAAGTAGTAGCAAAAGAGAACTACCAGCTGCTCTCTGTTGAGCCTGCTTCTCTGCGGTCCTCCGGGGATCTCGTACTTTGCTTCCTGCTCCCATTCTTTACTTTGTAGACATGCTTTCACCCCTGACCAAAAAAAACAAAAACAAAAACACAAGCATAAAAGCAAAGTAAACATCAAGTGAGCATTACTTCTTCCTCATTCAAAGTAAGCAATTTACATAAGTGACTTTTTTCTCCATGGTTAAGTATTATTTCAAAATAGAAATAAAAACTTTACTATGCCAAAACAAATGTAATACAATGTGCTTTCCACATAAAGAAAATATAGCAATCTCTCCTCCAGAGGACTGAGCAATGAAGTAGTACAGAACACTAACAAACTCAGTCCCTTTCTGAGAAACCAAAATCAATACACTGTTTCACATTCGAATAAAAATCTAAATTATCAAAATGAAGGTGAACAAAAAGTCCCTTGTTCAGTTCAGCCCACAGTGATCCGAACTTGAACGCTCATGGTCACAGTCACGTCTCCTCTCCTTTTAGACTATCAACAAGGTGACAGGAAAGACACTGCTTTAGTCCAGAGCACCTAGCTCAGTGGGCCACACAACGGGGGCCACAGCACTTGTTAAAATAAACAATAGGCAGAGCCCGAGACATATATATTTGGCACCTAATGGTACACACTGAGGTCACTGCTCTAGAGGTGCCCTGGTGAATATTTTCAGTGCCTTCAACTGAGATGTTCAAAGATGCTGCTTCACACGTGAAGGTCAGAAGACTAACAACTCAATATTCCATCTCTCCAAAAGCAGGGCTTTGTCAAGAGACTAAATTTTTTCTTGACTTGGGACTGTTAATGCAATTCAAATTCACCTCTACACTTGACCTATTTATAATTTGCCATCACGCAATTCCTAATTTGTTCGCTGGACTGGTGCTTTGCTGTCCCTGTCCCCCAATGCTTTTAATACAGGAATCATCTTTAGACAAATTGGCGACGATGAATGTCCAAATTCTATTCTTCTCACTAATTTTTCATAAACATCATGGTTCTATAAAAATTGTTGAATTTTCTCATGTAGTAAAAATTGTATTTTATAAGTATAATTTTTAATAATAGGTCACTGAGTAAAAAATTATCTTTCTAATGAAAATAGTATTAAAATAGTTACTTTACTGTGTACTGAAAATAAATCTCAAAATTTTTGATGAGGTTAAAGTATCATATCAGAAACACTGCCAAGGTGTTTGCATTACATCATATACAACTTCCACATTAAACACCAACTCCAAAACATTAGCAATCGAGCTAAATCACGGACTTGCATCAAACTCATTATTTTACATGTTAACTATTACTTCTACTTTTGTCATCATGCATGGCGCCCCCATTCTAAACCTCATTTCCTAATGATATTTGCAGAGCACTCACAACAATCTTTATATAAAGGAATGTGCCAGCCTATAAACTCATGGACTTGACACTGAATACTCCAATATTTCTATGGTATCTACCTTAATAAGTGAACAGCTAATGGCTCATTACAGAAATAAATATGTGGGCTATGCCTTGTTGCTTATCCATTATGGTTTTATTTACTGTTAAAAAAGCATATTAAAGCGGTATACAGTGTGTCCGTAAAGTCATGGTACACTTTTGACTTTTGACTGGTCAAAAGTGCACCATGACTTTACGGACACACTGTGTATAATGATCCTGGCAATGTGCAGACATTAGTCACTCATCAGAACATAGCCTCCACAGACACTAGCGTGAGATAAGCACAGCCCCAGGGAAAAGAGATGGCACACTCTGCCAGGCAGCGTGGCACTTCTGCAGGGAGAGGCCAGTGCCTTCACAGTCGATGTGAATGTGCTTCAGGTCACAAAGCGTTCAGCTTTAGAGCAGTTGTTCAGTAAATTTCTGTAAAGTAAGGCAGAAAATCCACGCTCAGTCACTGAGCTGAATGAAGACGACATTCCCTGATACTCTAAGAAACAATGTGCCTGCCCACTCCATAGGTCACCTAATACCAACTAAAGGAGAAAAATATAACGTTTTCCCCCCCGAAAACTAAGAAACATGTTCAAATGGTGACAAAGTGCTATTGGAATCGCTGACATAGCCAAGGAATCATTTAGAATTTTTTAAAAGCTACGAGTGACTTCTAGTCCAAGGGTTGCAGCTGTAATATCGACAAGGGCCAATCAGATTCGATTCAGCTGTGAGGAACCTGGTGTTAACTGGTAGGGAATGTGGAGACAGCAATGAATGGACAAATGTACATCATACTTAAAGACACAGCAATTAACTGGGTATGCTGGACACAGCCACATCAGTGGTATCTGCTTTGGCCCTTTGACCGCCATGCTGAAACTCCTGGTTCTACATCTAATCAGTGTCTTCCTTTCACAGGCAAGGAGACTTAAGTCCTAAGAGATTTAAGCAGCTTCCCCACGACACAACTGAGATGAGAACTCATATGTCCTTCAAATCCTAGATCAGTTTAAAAATCTTTATTCTTCTTTGATCTTTATTCTTAATTTTATTATTATTATTATTAAAAGCATCTTAGGAAAAAGCAAGGAATTCTCTACTCAGATTTAATATATTGTGCCTCTCTCATAATAATTCACATAACCACTTACTGAATAGGAGGAGCCTTATTTTTAAGAGATTAGACAGAGAGTATATGAAATGGCAAAAACTGCTGACTACCTTGGGGAAGGAGGTGTGGGGAGTACAGTGCATTTGGCTTTGTCTTCAGTGGACCAATGAGTTTATTTAATCTAACTTCTGTCAAAGTTGCCACTCTAATCTGTACCCTAGGAGTATTAGAATGAAAATGTATGGTACTTACAGCACAGCAGATATTTATGATAATGACAAATTCTATCAACTTTATAGTGACCCTGTTTTGAAATAAACTAACTGTATTGATTGACTAAACAATCAGAAAAACAAGACTGAAATAGTTTAAACTTTCAGCAATTTAAACCGTGATATATTAACATCATCAAGGAAATGGAAGAATCTCCCAGCCATGCCTTTTCTAATGAAAAAGCCTAAATTACAGATGATATTCCACGGTTTTATTTACTCAATGAAAGTTAACCTGCAACAGGAATACTTAAGCCTACATTCCATGTTAAACAAAAAAAAAATCAGAACTTTCACAACATTCCTAGTGATAAACTCATAAGTATGATATATACTGTAACATACATCCAAATTTTAAAATAGGTCGTGTTCATCAATTTAAAGATACTTTTTAAAAATTAACCAAAATGTTTTATATTTGTAATGTGTACTTAATAAAGTCAGTATACATCATCTGCCACTACAACAGTTTAGCACAAAGATCAACTCTTATTCTCTTTTGAAGAAGAAAGCATTTGCAACACCACCTGTCAGCTCTCTCAGCTAATACTTTCCAAACTGAAATGACATTGCATGAATAAGTCTTGTTATTTATGTAAACAGAGATTTCTGCATATGCCAGAACAATATATACTTTAATACATGTAAAGCTACTATCATTATGAAAAATATGCTCTATTCTCCTCTTACTTTTTACATGTTTCAACATTTTAAGATTTTTGACTAGAGCTATCATTTTGAAAAAGAGGAATAAATTACATATCTTATTAAAAATAAGTGATTCTTTTAGCCCAAAGGGACTCCTGATCATGTCTACGATTTCAGGTAAACTTTCCTTTGGCCCTGATCACATTACTTTTTTATATATAGGTAAGCAGCCCAATTTGCAAAGTACTGCTTAACTCAAAGTCATTAAGATAGTTCTGGTGACCTCAGCAAAGCCTGGAATCCTTGCATGCTGATGCAGCTTATGAATTTGGGGCTACCATAATATTTTTTACACTTTTTAAGTTGGATCTTTTTGGGTAACACTGATTAATATAATGATACAGGTTCCACGCTGAGTCATAACAATTTTTTTAAAAATAGAGTCTTGTACTATACAGAAAGGTGTTACTTTATTCTAAACCTCTAGTAACCGCTCTTACCGCCTACCTCATAAAAGCTTGTCTACAGACGTGCATTTTATTTTAGCTGTATGAACCAGTGATGATATTCATGGGTCTATATTAAGCTCCGTCACTTTTCTTCATTTTAGAAGAAAAAGGCAGCATACAAATGGGAGGCAGTAGGAAAAGGGAGCTGCTGAGCCCACTGCTACACACAAAATGATTACAGAATACAGTGAAGACAGAGTAAAGCTTTAGTATGAAGATCTGTTAAATGTCCAAAAGGGAAAATTACCCTTCCATGGAAGGCCATAGAATTTGCTCACCCTCTTCAAAACCTAGAGCAGTAAATAAATCCATATTTTAAAGAATTATTCTTCTGGAGCTACTGTAAAAACTAAAACGAAAGCTAAATGTTCACTCACGCCATCATAAACACCTAGACTTATAACTGAAACAGCACTGAAAACCAGAAATACCATTCTCAGTTAACACTAAATGTCCTAAAAACAATTAAAATACAGCATCAAACACCACTGTCAAAATCAGAAGTCCTAATAAATGTGTCAATAGATCCAAACTAGGCACTTGCATAACTTAAGACAACAGCATATTAGACTGAAAAAAGGAATTGAAGAATTTCCCTTCTGAGTCTAATAAAAACACCCATCTTATGAAAATGAAATAATTTTGTTTTTAAATATTTTCATATAAACTTTTTAGAAAAATAGACTGCGATATTACTAAACTTGAGAAAAGAGAAAACAACAAGAGGTAATGTTTAAAACCAATGACAACAAAATGGAAAAGAACTTATCCTCACAGCAAATTCTGAAAAACTGGGTGGCAAGAAAAATAAGGCTAATATTATGAAATTCCACAGAAAGGCATGAACAAGCAATGAAATAAAGGCTTAAAGAAGTAAAATAAAAGCTACACACTCTGCTCCTGCCTGCACAAACGTCCAGCTTTGGGGAACCACAGAAACAGGCACAGGTCATTAGATTTTGTGATTCCATGTAAAGACCACTTAACAACTAGTTATTTCTGGATATGTTTCAGCTAGTATTCTAATTTTAAACATATTCATATAAAAACACATTTCCTCATATAATAATATGCTGTATTATTTTACTTAATGCATATTAAGAAACAGGACAAATTCAGTCACAAAATATATTACTGTGTCTTAAAATTTTCCTAGGCAAAATTTGGGTTGCAATTTTACACTTTATAAGTAATAATATAAAAATAATTATTTTCTTTATAGATGTGGTTAAAGACCAAATTCAGTCTAATGTCCAAAAATTTCCTTAATAAAATTATTTAAAAACTCATGCTTGGTGCACTTTTTCAGCCATATATTTAAAGTTCAAATATTTAGGTAAGAATATCTATTTTGATGAGGACGAATCAACACATCAGAATGTACGTGCTAGGTCTGCATAAAGGACACAAAAGATCTGGTATACAGACGGGAGAAAGGTACACACACAGGTTCTCATTTCTCTGACTGAGACTGAAGCCTTTTCCTACCCAATTACTCTTTGGAAGAGACTAAGAAGATATTATTAGAATTTAAGAAGGTGAACTTCTTCCTAGATAACTTGAATTCCTTTTAACAAACACATTGCTTTTAAAACTGTTACAAACAGGCATTTACCTACTAATCCACTACTGTTTTCTTTTGATTATTTCTTTGCTGTATGGACTCACACATTTATATATTATGAAAGTAAGCATACAGTTGTTCTATACATTTTAAAACTGAAATAATCCTAGTTTTCATACTTCAGTCTTAATAATCATAAATATAGAATTTTTTTCAGAAAATATATTTAAGCATTCCAGAATTTTAATTCACTCACATTTAGGTTATTCCCCCTATTTCTTGCTGTTAGAAATAACACAATAGGCTTTTCCTTTTATCTGCATTACTTGCTTAGGGTAAATTCTCAAGATCTAAATTATTAAATCAAATGGTGTTAATTTTTTTAAATCTTTGGTAAAGGATTTCTTTAAGCATGGAGTTGCCTAATTAATCTTAGTTGATAGAATTGCTCTGGTATATTTATTTTTTTATAATTACCAAGGTTTAAATAAAAAAAAATCCATTTATTTGTAAAATTCTATAGCACTCTCAATATCCATTTGAAGAAACAAATTTTAATAAAAAGTAAAAGTATGTTGATCTGATTATGAAGGCTTTTTTCCTTAACAATATTAATGATTGTTTTTTAGGTTCCATTTTCAAGTATAACCAAAAGAAAAATCACCCTATTTGGCCCTTCCTCACCTTATAGACTCAAGTCCAATGTCAATAGCTGGCACTTTCCCACGCAATTCCCTTAGGGCTGAGGACCTTCAAAAGTTCCACAGCAGCAGTTTTATTTAAACTTAGATGAGAATGGGGAAGAGGGAGAGATTATTAAAGAAAAGATGACAGCCACCAGCTCTCCCCTTCCCAACGAGATGAAAAATGAATAGGCAGAATTAATTTATTTTTAAAAGGTTAGCTTAGAGGAAATTTTGAAAGCAGTGTGCTAAAAGAGCAGGTCAAAAGATATCTTTCCACTGAAGGCTCATTTACATCTTTAGGATGCAGTTCTACCTTATTTATATTCTAAGAGATAAATAAAACAATTCATTTATATGTCTTCCATTGTTTCATTCTAGTCACCTCCTTACCAAAAGTCACCCTTACACAGACATGGCTGTAAGTTGCCTGTGAGGAATTAGTACCCAAACTAGGCCTAAAGCAGAAATCTCAGCCACAAATGTAATCTTGGAGAAGGAATTTTCCTTTCTACAGTTCCCATTTCTGTGAAGTCTCTGTAAAATACATGTGATGAGACAAAATGGTACAGCAGTAAAATTATGGTCAGTCTACAGAGTCTGCATGCTAAGTCCATTAACTGTAATGCTAATACACTCTACATGTACAATGTAGAAAAATAAGGGTATTAACCAATTAAGATGAAACATGCTTAAACAGAAAACTTCCAATAAATCCGACAGTTATTTTTTTAACTTTTTAAATTTTAATTTGCTAAAGAAGCCCAATATATAAAGAACACATTTAGAAAATTTCCCCTCGAAACTATGTGATTTATAGATAATCAGATTAAAAGATAGTATTATGTTATTATGTTTACATAGTTAAACCAGAAATGGTTTTGTCACCAACAAGCTAATGGATAACTGCAAACACAATACCTATTATTAACGAGTCATAAATCTTTACAGTTCACTTGGAAAGCTTTGGTGCACATCACCTCTGTTCAATACAGATCATTTGCAGATAGTTTGGAATAGCTCCAAACATTTTTAAAAATCAAACTAGATGCCTAAGACTAAGAATATAGAAACTGTGAGAAATATATATTTGGGGAAAAGGTGTTTGAGGGTTCTTACCTACTTTTTATAAACCCACTAACTATTTAAATTTATTTTATTTTTATTTTATTCATTTTAGAGAGGAGACACAGAGTGAGAGAAGGAGAGAGAGAGAAAGAGAGAAAGGGGGGAGGAGCTGGAAGCATCAACTCCCATATGTGCCTTGACCAGACCAGTGCAGGGTTTTGAACTGGCGACCTCAGTGCTCCCAGGTCGACGCTTTATCCACTGCGCCACCCGAGGTCAGGCTAAACCCACTAACTATTTAAAGAAAGTGTCTCAAACCCTAAACCTTTGGACCCTGTATGAGAAAATATGGCGATATGAACTTCAATAAGAGATTCCATCCACCATTTATCCTAAAAGAACCAGTGATAATAGAATATGTTACTCACTACTGTGAGAATCACCAAATAGCCCACAATTAAGTCAGCCTGAGTCCATTACTGATTCTACAAAAATGACATGCCCACACCATTAAATTGACAAAAACTTCCATTTCTTAAAGACAGATTTTATGAACATGAATCATGAAGCCTATATATGTAACCACATACAAATTCAACATATCCACAAGAACTACTATATATACTCAAAGTTAAGTGGTAAATGCCGTAACATTCAAAATTTCACATGGTTTCTTCATCACTGAGACCTTATTATTATGAAAATCTATTCCTTCCTAAAACCACTGTTTCTAGCACAAATTCGGTACAAAAGCCATCTATAATCATGGAACTATTTTAAATCAAAATTTTAAGCATTAAGATCCAGTAAAACTTACCACAGACTTGAAAGGGAAAAGAAATTTAAAAAATAGGAGTGAGATAGAAAGGAAAACTTTTTTCCCTAAGTCAATGGTTAGTCCCATTGCTCATCATACTTTTTAAACTGATTAGTGACTGGAAGAGAATAATAACACGGACTAATGGAAGAGAGGGACTGTCACTACTAGCCACTGTCCCCTAGCTGGATATGAGCACAATGGTGCATCTCAAGTGGTAGCTGCACTTAAAAAGGACATGAATACTAACTGCCAAAGAGAAACAATCTTATAAGCCAAATCAACTTCAAGCTACTGATTAAATTAATAATATAATTAAGATCTTAAGAAATCAAGCATTTCTACCATAAAAGCTTCAAAGCACAAAGCCATAGAACAAAAATTTTTTAAAAACAAATTCTGTTCCATTATTTATTTCTCAAAAAGTTTCATCAAAACGTATCCTATTCTTTCTTTTTAACTGTTTAATGTGAAATAAGTATAGATTCTTAGGAAGTTGCAAAGAAATGTACAGGGAAGCCCCATGCACCTTCCTCCCGGGGCCACTGTTAACATCTTACACAACTGGAACATAATATCCAAAGATAGAATCTGACATTGATGTAATCCACTCAGCTTATTCAGATTTCATCAGTTATACATGCATTTGTATGTGTGTGGTATGTGTATACTTAGAGCTCTAATTTCATTACATGTGTAGCTTGTGAAAGGTAACCGCCATGAGGATCGAGACACTCAACTGTATCATCACGAGACTCCTCCTGCAATCCCTTCCCCACCACTATTCTTAACAAAAAAGGTCAATCCACTGTAACAAAAGTAGAGACTCACTACTGAAGAGTAGAAAATCACCCTGTATGAATTTTCTTTTGTCTTTAGTCCTAAGTGAATCCAAGCTTAAGAAAAGCAAACAAGTAAGAGCAGGGAAGGTGGAAGGCAGCTTGGAAGATGGTAACGTTTGACTATAAACAGGAAGTGGGTAACAGGGATACATTTTCAGCGCAGGTTTAGTTTATGATTTCAACCAGTATAATTACCCCAAACCAGGTAATACAAAGCATTCTAAATTTCCCAGCAGCCCCTGGAAGATACCAGATTAGCTAGGAAAGAAAAAGGGTGTTTACATGTAAGATATGACAAATCATAGAGTCCTGGAGGGAAAGCAATAAACTACTTTCATTCCATACTAGTATGTTTAAAACATGCATTTATTAAGTTAAATTTCTCATTTAATAGTAATATAGATTGCTTGGGCATAAAAGTATACCATATTATACATTTATGCTTTATTAATATAGTTGGTATTGTAAAGAAAAATAGTTGGTATTGTAAAGAAAAAAAAAAGACTTTAAAATCAGAACCTATCTGCAGACATTTACCAAGAACATCAAAATGATACCATTAATATGACAAGCGTTTGCAATGCAGAGACTAACCAGAGGTAAGAAAATTAGTATAAGTTCCTTAAACAATTATTGGTAGTAGTGAAACTAGGAACACTTACATTCAAATTTTAGGATCCAGCATCCATTGAGAATCCCAAGCATACATTTTAGGGTAGTTTGAACTGTATCACCAGCAACAATGACATGAGTTACTAGAATACAAAAAAGGAATAATAGAAACAGAGATATAAACCAAAATAATCCTTTAACCAGCCGGCATTTATAACTAGACAATCACTTTATAAACTTTGATCTGAATTCTCTTCAAAAACAATAATTTTTATACTTAGGTATAAACTTCTTTTATTATTCTCTAGCCTGACCACCAACATAAAAAATCATATCATAAAGCATATATCTTAAAACCACGTTAGCATACACCATTTCTTCCTTTATTTTAAAACTAAAAATGAAGAATTATATACACTAAAACTTATTTGTGGTTAGCAAACTCATAAATTTGCTCTTCTAACATGTTCTGTCCTAACCTAAGGGCAAAGCTACAAACTTTATTTACATTTCCTAGGCAAATTAAGCCTGTAAGTGTTTATAACTATAGAAATGTTTTAGATTACAAGATTCAAAGTACAAAGCCATATCACAATAAAGTTCTACAAAGGAATTAACTATTTAAAAAATTTTTCTACCAAAAATAAATAAAGGATCCTCACCTGTACTGTCAAACTCAGCACATTTTTTAACCTTAAGAATTGTTGCCAGTTCACTGAGCTTAGTCTGCTGTTTTGAAGAAAGCCCGCTGCCTGTAAGGACAAGAGGTCTGTCTCTACGCTGACCAGAGCTCACCTGTTAATAAAAAAGGAGGGGTCACAGTGGTAAAAACACTTAAAAGACCAGAGAAAGATATTAAACTGACCTTTGTGCTTGATAAAAGCTTGAATTTCATTACTTAGCTTACTCTATTTACGAATTACCAGTAATTTTCATTGAGTTATCACTTAATGCTCAATTCATTAAAATAATTATTTTTCTGTTTCTTTATCCTTCCCCTCCTCCAAATAAAACATTTTTAGGATAGCTTTTTATACCCAGGGCATCTTGTTTCCTTGATTCTAATTTGGGTCTTTTTAGGGTTTTACAACTTCATTCTTTACCGATAAGCCCCCTTTTTTAAAAGTAACTCAAAATACCCACTTAAAATAACCAATTCCCTACCCCCGCTCCATTAACTTATTCTACTAGAGTTGAACTCAAACATGGTCTACTTAGTTTAAACTGAGATTATGTAGGAAAAAAAACAACTAAGATTTCTAGGCAGCAATGATCTCAAAGACAGAAACAAATTTTTAACATCAGGACAGTTACCTTTCAAAACCAAGAAAATAAAACAGACCGGAGAATACAAAAGTTAGATCAGATTTCAACACAGTCATTAAGTCAACACAGTTCATGAAAAGGAAAGACATGCTCTACTAACAAAGTCTAATATTTTCACTTCAATAGAAAGACTAGAACTGCATTACAGAAGACAAAAAAGACAAAAATAAAGAGAAGGCATTAATGGATAGCATTAGAGATTAGAACTGAAAGATTAAAAAACAAAAACACAAACACATGCAATAGTGTATTCAATAGTAGCCAACAGAAATTTAATAACTGGAATTGGAATGTTAGCCAAAAACTACCTGATAAAAAAGCAATGATTGAGCAGTGAAGAAAAGGTAAATCAACACTACTGCACGAGAGGATACAAAGTCAAACACAGTATTGTAATGTTCAAAACAAGACACAGGGCCCTTCTATGTGTACATATGTATACTGGACATCTGGGATCTCAAGGCTCCAACGAACACGCAGGAAACACTGGCAGTGTGATCACCAGTGTAGTTCAGGAGCTAGATTAGAGAAAGTTGGTATTTATTCATTCACTTCACCTGTCAGGGTAGTGATCATTTGTCCCGTCTGATACCCTATCACATTTTATCTGAAATATCTATGAAGAGTCTGGTCTCAGTAATTCATTCATATGAAATACATTAAATAGAAAAATACCATGTGTTATGTATGCATTCAAGACATTTTTAAAAAGATTTTCATAAGTCTTTAAATTGCAATGCTCTGCACTTAGAAGTTCACCTCCCTAAATTACTTATTGCTCTATGGCTCAAGTTGCAAATGCATTTTTACCGCACATGCTATGCACACACACACACACACATCACATTTCTGTGCATGTATCTTCCCTCTTCACTAAATTATAACATGATGCAACCACATCTATGTTAAACATTCTAAACATTCCATCACATGAAAATAGTTCCGTATACTTTATGAATTGTTCAATTACTGTACAATGGCAATATTAAAAAGAAAAAGTCTTCCAATAATTCTTGTCAGTTATACAAATAAGTGTCATAAAATAGCTTGAAATGGAATATATTACTTTCCAATTTATATAACCCACTTCAGCTAAATTAGTTCTCGACACAAAATATAAAAGTGAAAAGATACCAATTCTAAATATAGGCGATGATACTATTTCTACCAACCCAAGGAAAGCGCCAAAGTGGGTCAGGCCTTTTCCTATCACAGCTTTTAAATCTGAAAAAAAAAAAAAAGTAGAAACTGGCACAAATATCTCATAGTTAAGAAATGCTATTTTTAAAAAAATAAGGCAAGATGGAAGGAGCCTGGATTGGGGTGTGAACACAGTGCAATGCACAGGCGACATGTGATAGGATGTGCACCCGGAATGTGTGTAATTTTGTTAACCAATATCACCTCAGTACATTGAATAATAAAACTAATAAAAATAAATAAAGCAAACAGCCACCAAAGCCACATGTCTGATTTGGAGCAAAGGTCGGGGCGGGGGGCTGGGAGACATCTGGTCTGAAAAAGCAGAAGTGTCAGAACAAGGTCCCAAAAACATCCAAGACACCCCAAGGGGTTCAGTACTCTGATTTCACAGCAATTAGATACCATGTACACTGACATTAAACTCTTATTTAAAGGATAATTTAATATGGAGTGTTTTCTTAAATTATTTTTTTATTTTTTATAGGGACAGAAGGAGAGTCAGAGAGAGGGATAGACAGGGATAGACAGATATAAACAGAGAGATGAGAAGCATCAATCATTAGTTTTTTGTTGCGACACCTTAGTTGTTCATTGATTGCTTTCTCACATGTCCCTTGACCGTGGGCCTTCAGCAGACCCAGTAACCCCCTGCTGGAGCCAGCGACCTTGGGTCCAAGCTGGTGAGCTTATGCTCAAGCCAGATGGGTCCCGCGCTCAAGCTGGTGACCTCGGGGTCTCGAACCTGGGTCTTCCACATCCCAGTCCGATGCTCTATCCACTGTGCCACCGCCTGGTCAGGCTCTTAAATTATTTTTAATAAGTATCAAGTACAGGGTTTAAAACTGATGGAAAGAGAAAAAAGGAGAGACAAGCTGCTCACAGGGGCCATGGGCAGAGAAGTCACAAAGTGAGCATGGCAAGCAGCCTTTCTGAAGTCTTTAAGCTTAGAGACTACTTCTCAAGTTAAAGAATGATTTCCAACAGCCGTTAAGCTTTACTTGGAACAACAAAACTTCTAAACAGGAAGAAGAGGAGCACAAATCCACCCACTCATCACCTTGGCCCTTCTGCACGATGCTCCCTCCTTGAAGCAGCTTGCAGATGGCTTAACAGTCACTGATTTGAAGAACTTGACTCAGCTTGTGCATGTTTCAGGGGCAAGCCTATAGCATTAACGACCCTCCAGTAGTCATTCAATGTTCAACATACACTTATTGATCATCCACTATTTTCCAGACACTGATCCCCGTGCTGAGGCTACTACGGCAAGCTAGAGGCAAGGGCCTGCCCTCACATAACTTCTATTCTAGTTGGGGAAGAAAAATCAACAAAATAAAAATGTCAGGTGCCAAAACAAGGTCAGGGGAAGAAGCACTGGCAGGGCTAGTTAATATACTGCAGTACAGGTATTTCCTGGGAGGGGCTACAATGGAGCAGGACCGGCAGAGGGCAAGGAGCCACATGGACATCTGGTTCCCTAAGTTTGCTGTGGCAGGGACAAGAGTTAGTGCTAAAGATCTGAAATGGGGTATTTTTGCTGGATTCAAAATACAAGACAGCCCAGGTGGCAGAAAAAGAATGCACAAAGGGCAGTCAGGTAGTAACTCAAGGAATGCAGATCCCATAGCTTAGATTTTAAAATGCACATAAAGGAAACTCCCTTTCCATTTAGAACTTGTTATCATTCATTGTCTTTTTATTATTCAAGCATCTACCATTAAGAGAGTAAATAATAATATTCACTGGTCACACCCATGTGACATGCAGAACGTACAGGTTTGTTGTATTTAATAAAAACAATAGTAATTGAATAGGTGAACTAGGAGTATAATCACTTTGCTCTTTTCTGAAGGGAATTAACATCTTCAGACTCCAAGAATACCATAAAAATATCTTTATTTTATCACACATTTAAAATAATCTTTCTCCAGCTATTACATAAAAGGAATGTTGGCAAATGGCAATTTAGTTATGCTATGTTCTGCCAGAAAAGTTCAAGTTCAAATGAATAAAATAAGTGCCAATTTATAGTTGTTAAGTATGCTGAGACTGAATGAGTACTGACCTAGGATTTAAATAATCTGTGTTCTATCCAATCCATTCAAGAAAACTTTTTTATGGCTGATTAATCCTAGGCAAATCACAATCTTTCTAGGTCTTAACTTTCTCCTTGCTAAAATGAGGAAATTAACCTGATTTTTCGCTTGTCTTCCAATTCATTACAACTGAACTTACTAGACAAGAAGTCTTCTTTAATGGTTCTACATGTCAATATACCCCTTTCTCTTATTTCCCCACGTGAGCAGTTGCTAAATATAGTGAGTTCACCATCCACCTGTCTCTGTCCTCCTTATCCTCCCCATCCCAGGCCACCACCACGACCTGCATTTCCAGTTCTGACCATAACACACCCAGGCTGCACCACAACAGCCTCCTGAGCAGTCTTCAGTCTCATCCTGCTCCTACCTAACTTCTGCACAATCCTGTTCTATTAAAAACACACTGAGAGTGGCCCAGCAACCAGGGAAATAAGGTCTACACTGCTCCTTAAAGATTTCAAGGTCTTTTACAACCTGATCCCAACCCAGCCCTTCACTGTTAACGTCCTCTGACACACACTTTACAGTCCTCACACTAAGCTCTAGTTTCTCAGACTTCCAGGGTCCTGTATGCTTCCTTGTCTCTGAGGAGCTGTTCCTAATACGGGACTGCCATCCTCACTTGCATACCTGACTGCAGTGGGCAATGTTGGTTGTCACTAAAACCCATTCTTCACTTCCTACATGTTATAAGAACCCCAATTTTGTTCAGACACCACTCTTCAAGGACTGAACCTATCTTTAACCATGAACCATGATGTATTTCAAAACCAAGTGTGTAACCAGTTCTGACCAGTGAAATGTAAGGGAAGTCCACTGGAAGGCTTCTGGGAAGGGTTTCCATCCTTCTTTTAACTCTGGACACTCACATCTGGAACTGTGGCAACCACTCTATAACCCATAGGAGGAGATTAGTGAGGACAAAGTTGAGTGAGGATGGCAAACGGGAGAGACAGTAAACTTGGGTCTTTGGTGCAGCCACATTAACTGCTGAACTAACCAAGTGGATTAGTTGGGATTATCTTTGTATAAGATATACAATGTCTTTCAGCATTTGAGTGAAGGTTTTGTTATTTTCAGCTAATAACATTTTTTTTTAAATTAAGATATAACTGACACATAACATTAGATTCAGATGCATAACATGATTCGACGTATGTGTATGTTGTAAAATGATCACCACACTAAATGTAGCTAACATCTACCACCATACACCATTATAAAATTCTTTATCTTATTATGAGAACTTTTAAGATCTACTCTCTTAGCAACTTTCAATCTGTTCTCTGTATCTTGGAGCTCAGGATTATTTTGTTTGTTTTGTTTGGTTGGGTGGGGGCTGCCTTTAGATTTCACTGTAAGTGAGATAATACAGTATTCGTTTTTCTCTATTGCACTTAGCATGATGCCCTCAATGTCCATCCACGGTGTCACAGATGGCAAGCTTTTGTTTGTTTTCATGGCTGAAACTTATTCCATTCCACATATGCAAGCATATGTGTATGCATATGTATATTTTTTTCTTTACTTAATACATTTATCTAACAATGGACATTTAAGTTGCTTCCACATCGTGGCTATCATGAATAATAATACTGCAGGGGACATAGGGTTGCTTGTATCTTTTCAAGTTAGTGTTCTGTTTCCCTCAGATAAATACCCAGAAGTGGAATTGCTGGATCATATGGTAGTTTTATTTTTAATTTTTGAAAAACAACCATACTATTTTCCATAATGGCTTCACTAATTTACATTTTGACCAACAGTACATAAGGGTTCCCTTTTCTCTAACACTTATTTCTTGTCTTTTTTATAATAGCCATTCGAACAGGTATGATTCTCATTTTGATTTTGATTTGCATTTTCCCAGTGATGAGTCCACATTGAGCATCTTTTCATATACCTATTGGCCATGTGCATTCCTCTTTGAAAAAAAATCATTCTCTGCCGTGTTTTAATTATATTGTTTTACTGTTACTGAGTTGTAGGAATTCTTTATACCAACAGCATTCTATTAGATACCTCACTAAAGCGTTACCTTTGAAGGCTTCACACAGGTCTCAGACATGTTCTCTGTGACCTTCTCTGTAGACAAGCCCTAATTGCTCCTGAAGTTACCTTCTTTCTTCTGTAGGATTCTACTGTACATTTGTATGGCTTTCTATTATAAATGTATTACATGTGTGATACATTTTTTTTACACCTATATTCCCCACTAAACTGCAGGATCCAAAAGAATAGGATTCTTTGCACTTTATCTCGGATTTGCACTCTCTAAGCTACAGACTCAAATGGCCAACTCTCTAGTCAACATCTTCATTTGATGTCATATAAGACATCAAACTGGCAAGCCATTAATTTCCTTCTCCATGGCAACAAATGGTACCATCATCTACTCCACTGCTACACTCATATCAACTCTACTCTTCCCCCACACCTCATTGATAATCCATCAGAAAATTGTGTTGGCATTAACTCAAAAATATATACTAAACCTCATTACTTCTCATAATATCCACTATTACCATAATTCGGGTCTTCATGGCATCCCTACCCTTCCCCATAAAACAGCCCTACATAATCTCCTTGCTTCCATTCTTGCCCCTATCCCAGTCTATTACAAAGCAGCTACAATGAACTTTCTAAAGTATAAACTAAGTCATCATTCCTTTGCTTTAAATCCTTTAAGTGGTTTATCATTAGACACTCACTAGTTCCCAGTAATAACAACCTTCTCTCTAACCTTCCAGTACGACAAGCTCATCCACTGAGAGGTCTATATGCTTGCTGTCCCCTCTGCCGGGACACTTGCCCTCTGGATATACACCTGCTGCCTCCTCTCCTCGTGCAGGTGTCAAGTCAGATCTCAGTGCCTTACAGGCGCTCCTCAGTGACCCTTACCAAGCACAGCGGTTGTTCTGGATCACAGCACTCATTAGTAACTTCCTGGGATCCATTTACTTGTATTTGCTCGCACTTATAATCTGTTCCTCTCTCTCACTAGTAGGTAAGCTCCTTGAGAATAAGGATTCTAGCAGTCCCACTTATTGCATATGAATGCTGCCTAAAATACAGAGCAGGGGGTCAACAAATACTTGTTGATACATTTACCCTTATTACGTCTTCAAACTCACAATACCTAATACACAGGAAGTGCTCAATAATTGTTCAGTGAATGAAAGCAGTTTGCTAACTGGAAATTTTTCCATTATGCTCCTTTAATAACCAATTTCAATAAAAGTGATAAATTCTCCAAGGTGAAATCCATACTCACTACTGAGCAATGGCTAGCTGATGATGATGATTCATTCTTCTCTGGTAGCAGCAACAGCGACTTCATAGTGTCACTGTCTGTACAATCCACAGGTCGCAGACCAAATATGTTGCTGGTAAAATAAGTACAGATGGGTTTAAGTAAATAAAATATGTGACTTGATTCTTAACTAACTGGGTGCACTAGCAAAATAGTTTTTCAACTTCCTTAATGATACATTAATTTTACTAAAATAAATGACTCAGAATTCACATAAAGCATAATGATCAAATATCAGCAGCTGCTGAATTCAATGGAAAAAGAGGTTAAGTTTTAATGTGACACCAGACCATTACAGGGTTATTTTCAATTGAATACAGCACACTGTTACAGATGATTTTGTTCATAACTCTATGTTCTTCTATGTTCATATTCATACCTTAAAATATAGCTTTAAAATCATTAATCACTATGTGTGAGATGCTTTCAAATGCAAATAAAAATCATTTACTATAGCAATTACAGGCTTTATAATGTATATAAACAAATTCAGAAATTAGATAATTTCACAGGATAGGCAGTTGGGTCCAGTAGAAAAATGATTAATGCCACATGACAATTTAATAAGTGAAGTAGTGAACAGGACACTTTATAAATTAACTTTAATATGTATGTAAACAATAATCTGTAATAATCAGTCATCACAGAACAAACTGGAATGGTGCAAGAGAAAAAGGGGACACAGACTTCTTACCATGTACTACTTATCAAATGCCAAGTATCACGGTGGAGGAGACTTCAGAGACACAGTGTGACTCTGCTCTTCCACAGTAGAGAAAACAGAGAGACAAAGTTCCAATGACTTGGCCTGAGGTCACATTTTCCTTGTCCGTTATAGTAAGACTCTGTTATTGCCCAGCATTCTTTCATTTATGAGTAAACTGTAAAACTATATAACTTTTGTCTACTATCCCACTTCCTTACATATAGTTTCAAAATTATTTAATATACTACACTACGGCAGAAAGTTTTCTAAAATGAACAATTCTTTTATAACCCTTTATGGTTTTTAAGATTATGGTATATCCATATAATGGTGACTGAAGTTCACATGAAAATACAATGTGTTAAGACAGAATATAAAATGATAAACATGGTACAGTACCGGGCTTTACAATTGTATTGATGTGTAGAAAAGGAGCTGGAAGGAAACAGAGTGAAACATCAGGGGAGAGGTGGAGGCAGGTGTCCTCTCTGATGGGGCATGGAAGATACTGATGAGAGACACACAGATAAGAGACAGAAACAGATGCTAGGTTTAGGACAAGGTCTTCAATGACCTTGGAGACAGCAGTTTTGATGGCAGAATAGGAAAAGAAAGCTAGTGGATAAAGAAAAAAAAATGAACCACAGTAAATGTTTCCCTAATGATTGCTAATTCATAATTTATGAGTATCAGGCTCCGACACCTTTCTTACTAGGACAGAGCTGGGTAAACACCGCTAAATTTGTATTCTCAGATTCCCCTTTATGCCCACATCCAGTAATGTGTAACCTCTCTCTGGCAAGTCTTTTTTCAAACAAGGTATACTACAACCAATTGTATTTCAGCTTTCTGATTTACAACAAAGTGACAAGAGTCACTGCCCTGGAATTTGGGTCTTCATAAATTCCCATACAGTTTGAGCAAACAATCTCAGCTTATTTCAGAGGTAGCTGACCTCATCACTGTACTTGATACTTCTCAATTTTATTCCCTAAATTATTATGCCCACATACCAAATACACAATCTCTTCACAAACATGCTCTGTAAATATGACAATCAAAAAATAAATATAAGAAACCAATATTCTGTCTTAACCCACCAAGTGCAAAAATGAATAAAAACAAGTCACACTATATGCCAGCAAAAAAATCACTGCATACATAAGGACTTTTTAACAGAGACAAGTGTAGAATTTACACTTCAAAGAAATAAAAGTTAAGAACCTATTATGAACACTTTAATGCATAATGACTGTTGCACACTTACTTTATACAAATACAAATCAAGTCCACTCTAACAACATGAAAAAATGTTAATGGAAGTACTACCCAAAGTACCACAACCATCAGCTAGCTAGTGAGAACTTAAACCAAAAACTAACAAATAAAACAATGGTCTTGTAAATGCCTTTACTGTCTAAAGAACTGCTTCGAAAAATGTCTAGTAGGGTTCTAATTCACATTTACAGCCTTACTACACAAAGCTTACTGTCTCATCTGGTCTTTAAACATGTGTTTCCTCTACTTAGATTAAGGCGCGCTTCTTCTTATACACAATTCACTAGGCCCTCAGCCCCCTTGCATTACTAATGAACTGGAGAATGGCACTTTATAAATGCTGCAGTTTGAAAGATAATCGGTTACCTCAGCCCTGCATCATGGGAGATGGAGCCTATTAAATCCTGTGACGTGTCTGCTGTGTAGTACGCCACTGAAATTTGGAATTACACACAGGATTTTAAGTGGCACCTTCAAAAAACCAAAACATTTTACAACAGCCTGGATGGACCTGGAGTATTATGCTAAGTGAAAGAAGCCAGGCAGAGAAATACAAGTACAATATGATTTCACTCACATGTGGAATCTAATGAACAAAGTGAACTAACAGAGACAGACTCACAGATACAGAGACCAGACTGACAGCTGTCAGAGGGGATAGGGCTTGGCGGGCTGGGTGAAAAAGGTGAAGGGATTAAGCAAAGAGCAAAATTTACAGACACAGAAACAGTGTGGGGATCGCAGGAGGGAAAAGGGGGAAGGGGGAGGTGAAGGAAGAGAGAGGGGTAGATGATAAATTAGAGAACTGTACATCTGAAACCTGGACAATCTTATTAACCAATGTCACTCCAATAAACTAAATAAAAAATTTTAAAGAAAAACAGCCAAAGCAAGAAGTGACAGGGCATATGTAAGATTTCTCCTTCATTATGGGAGCACAAAAGAAAGTCACAAAAATTTTTCCCTATAATGACATATTTTAATGGACTAACACTTTGCTTATAGACTTTATGTAAAATATCAGTTTAAAATGTACATGACTTAACTTTATTCTTTTTTAAAAAACAGGTAATACCCAGGGAAAAGTTACATGTCACAAGAACAAGAGACTATCAATGTGACTATTGATTGATTGAAGGCAGTAACAAATCTGTTATTCTCCATTACCACATAGGGAAGAGTTTTTTTGTTTTTTTTTTTACAGGGACAGAGAGAGAGTCAGAGAGAGAGATAGACAGGGACAGACAGACAGGAACAGAGAGAGATGAGAAGCATCAATCATTAGTTTCTCGTTGCCATTGCGACACCATAGTTGTTCATTGATTGCTCTCTCACACGTGCCTTGACCATGGGCCTTCAGCAGACCAAGTAACCCTTTGCTGGAGCCAGTGACCTTGGGTCCAAGCTGACAAGCTTTTGCTCAAGCCAGATGGGCCCGCGCTCAAGCTGGCGAGTTCAGGGTGTCGAACCTGGGTTTTCCACATCCCAGTCTGATGCTCTATCCACTGCGCCACCGCCTGGTCAGGCGGGAAGAGTTTTTTAAATTGAATTTATTATGGCAACACTTGTTAACAAAATTATACAGGCGTCAGGTGCCCAATTCCACAACACACCTCTGTGCACTGGATTGTGTGTTCACCCTGCCCCCCCAGGTCAAGTCTTCGTCTATTAGTTCTGTTGCACACACTGTTAAACATCAACAATTTCATTAGAGTGGATTACCAAGGGACCTCATAAACTGATATTTTCTAAATGTTCTTAAACTTAGCATATTCCTATTTTTTGACCTACTTTAACCTAAAGCCTTAACATGTAAACTATGTATTTTGGAGAGATACCTAAGACTTAGAAAATACTGTCCCTGACTATAATCTTCCTGAGGATAAGTACACATTCAACAGGTAAGTCTATAACTGATAAAGAGTAAACCAAGTACAAGTAATGAGGTGAAATACGACATGGAGCCCAGAGTAGGTAAACAATACACACTAGCAACCAAACGGCCTTGAACCCACAGGACTGGAAACTGGAATTTAGTGGATCAACATGAAGAGCCTATGGAAGGAGTAACCAACATGATTGTTGAAATGAATGGAATTACTGGAAGAAAGCCTTCTATTACAGTTAGAGTCAAATCCCTGTGTGCTCATGTGTAGGAACTAAATACAATACAGAAACTGACGGAACAGTCAGGCATAAAGCAGTGGGCATTAGAGACAAAGACTGCATATAGCTGGGAAAGTGGAAAGGCACAAGCGTCTACCAGCAAAGCTCCATGGGCCAATGCAACACCAATGTAATGAAGGCTATGGTCAGAACAGAGAAAAACATCAGCATCCTCACTGCAGTTTCCATTTAGTGCATGACAGTATTAACAATATGCACCACTTTTGACAGTTGAGTTCTCTTAATGTCCTATCAAAGAAAGCCTCTTATATCTTATAACTCAGTGAATCCCAAGTGATAACACAGATGATATGCTTTATCTACACTAAATCCTAAAAATTATCTTTTTCTGATTGTTGAAACATTTTACATGGTCACTAACCAAGAAGATATTTTTTCTATTCTGAATTTTTTTCTGTCCCTTCACAACATAGCACATTGGCAAAGGTTACCATTTTCCTCTAATGTATTCCTGCTCTACTCCTTTAGCTGTGATTTGCCATCATAATTTGGAAAATATATTTCATATAAAACTTTTAATGATATGACTGAAGATTTTAAACTTAATTTAAAATCTTGGCAGAAGATCTAAGTGTTCCTCAGTTATTGCTTTTCAAGTGACAGGAGGGGAATAGAGAGACAGACTCCCAATTGCCCCCCCAACTGGGATTGATCCAGCAACCCCATCTGGGGCGCATGCTCAACTCAAACAAGCTATCCTCAGTGCCCAGACCAAAGTTCAAGGGCCAAAGCTCAAACCAAAGAAGCCATTGCCTGCAGGAGGGGAAGAGAGAAAGAAAGGGGAGAGGGAGGGAGGGGAAGAGAAGCAGATGGTCGCTTCTCATGTGTGCCCTGATCAGGAATTGAACCCAGGACATCCTTACACCAGGCTCACACTTTATCCACTAGCCCAGTGGTCAGCAAACTCATTAGTCAACAGAGCCAAATATCAACAGTACAATGATTGAAGTTTCTTTTAAGAGCCAGATTTTTTAAACTTAAACTATATAGGTAAGTACATTCCTTATCGAGGTAGCGCCCACACGTGGTATTTTGTGGAAGAGCCACACTCAAGGGGCCAAAGGGCCGCATGTGGCTTGCAAGCCTCAGTTTGGCGACCAGGGCACTAGCCCATCGACCAGGGTCAGCTATTGCTTTTTGCTATTAAAAGCTACTAAGAAATACTTGAGGGTCACTGCTACTGATGTAAATTAATAGATTCTATGTAAAATAGGCTGTATATGATAATATACATATACACAGCATACACATACCAGGACTAGCAATAATCATTTAATTATTACTTTTATTTAACACAGAGTGAGTAAATGTAGATACACATGAGGGGAAGTTGCAAATATCACATGGTAATCAGCTTGGCAAATATTCATTCAACAAGTACCTCTAAGAACTCTTTTTCGTCACTAAAGAACAGACGGGATAAAAGGCAGTTTCTGTTCTCAGAGCTCAGGGGACAAAGCACAGCGAGGCAAACAGGAAGGACAGCAAAGTCTGGTAAACCGGGCTGAGCGAAAGGGAAAGGAAAGAAAGGTGGAGCGGAGGCTGCGAGGCCCCACAGCTAGATGCTGCTGCGGCAATCTAGAACCACAAGAGGGAGGGAGGGAGGGAGGGAGAGAGAGACAAGCAAGGAAGACAGAAAAAGAAAAAGGAGGGAGAGACATAGAGAGAAAAAGAGAGAGAGAAGGTACAGGGGCAAGGGGTGTTACGTGAATGTACGCTGTGACCTGATTAAAACAAAAGGGTGCTGGTCAAGCTGGACCTGACCCTGAGGACAAGAAGCCCTGAACAGCCAGCTCTCTAAATGGCTGGACGCAGGAGGGTGGCGACGTGCAGCATGGTAGTTAGGAACTGGGGTCACAGACTCGGAGGGCTTGAATTTAGATGCCAGCTCCGCCACTCAACAGTTGTGTGAATTCAGAAGAGGAACTTATCCTATTGTGCCTGTTTTCTCATCTATAAAATGGGAACAATAATACAACCTACTTTATAAGACTTTGGGAAGGACCAAATACATTCATAACACAGCAACTACTAGACAGTGAAAGTTCAATGATTGCTAGCTGTTGATAACAGATTTGCACTTTTGGAAGACATACAGAATGAAGATAAGAAACATAAGTTGTATCTGCAGTGCTGACTCTTACCTTCATTTTCCCCAGCTTTATAATATACTTTATGCATGCTTGGTAATGAAAATTTGCAGCTTAACCAAGAAAAAATATAAAAGCCTGTTAACTTAACAACATTAAAATAGGAAGAGATACTCATTTTCCTGTATGGTACAAATCTATAGACAAAGAGTAGTACTAGATGACCTTGAAAATACTTTTCTTCATTAGGATTCTTTTTGATCACTAAACCTGATGAAAAAGAAATACTTATCAAATGATTAAACTACAGTGTTTAACAATTTATGTCAAAAGGGAGTTCAGTTACAGTATCACCTTTTAATGTCTTTTCCCTTCAAGAATGACATAATAGGCACCCGCCAGAAACTGTGCCCATAATGAGTTGCACCCCTATTACAAGGGAGCGAGGTAGAGATGGGCAAATTTTAACTAGCACTTGGCACATACAGACCAATTAATCCCAAAACCACATACGCAAAAAGGTGTTTTTACTAATGCTAAACCTATCACAACTGACAGGAGCCAGTCCACAAATGAAATCCTTATGAACGACCATGAAATTACAAGCACATGGGTTTTAATTTTCAGGTCACTTGGCTTTCTGTGAAGCAAAGAAAAGTACAGAAATTCAAAAGTGCAACATGTTTTTTTTAAGCCATAAAACATAAATTATCTCTGTTGTAGGAGATTAATATTTTTAAAATTAGGTAAGGCAACTGAAAAAACCAATGGTCCATACAATATTCTCTAATTAAGAATTCTACACCCTTCCAAGGAAACTCTACTAATGGCGGACCAAGTACTGAATGCAGAACTAAGTATCTGTAATAAAAGAAAAGCATGTGATCATTTCCATACACTCAGAGTGGCTCTGATGGGACTGGAAGAGATCTTGTCTTGGGTCCCCGCGGAGGACACGAGGTGGGAAGGCAGTGGGGCAGAAGCACAGCCATGATGTTTGGAACAGTTATCAACAGAACTATTCTCAGGCAACAGAAGATCTGGACCTTTTTCTCATTATCTGAGATTAAAATAGAAGTTATCTTCCCTCTTGGGTAATGGACTCATATTTTAGCTCACTGGAGGTACATCTCATTAAAACACAAGTTCAGAGTTAAATGAATTAAAATTAAATTGAAATGCAAGATGCACTTAAAAAAAAAATGCCAAAGTTTACATAGCAAAAGTTCAAAGTACATAATCAAGTTTTCTATGTACAGTGTGATTTAAAAATCCAAACAGAAATGTGTTAGAATTTTAATTAAATCAAAGCAAAAGATAAAGTCTCAGGTAGATTTATGATCTTCTATCGCATACCTATTTCCTCCATAATAATTATGATTTAGGTCCCCAAAACCTGGCAGTAGGAAAAGTCATAGTTGAAGATCATAGCTTCGATGGGAAAAAATAGGGTTGGGAGACTTCACTGGTGAACCTATGAAAGTCCCAGATTTTTTAAATTAACCAATGAAGATGGCAAATAAAGAGTATCAGTATTTTAAACTAGGAATTGGCTAATTCCTAGTTATGCTGCCTTGCTTTAAAGGTTTCAAGATTTCCCTTCCCCAGTATTCAGTAAGATGCTTTTAGATTGTCTTGGCTTTGCTGTAGAAAATGTTCCTTTCTTTCTTCTCTATGCCTGGCCTTCCATAATCACTCCATGCCTAATTAAATTACTGAGCTGTTGACTCTCCCCCCTCCCTGGGCTACAAAATGGCTCTCAGTTATATTTACATTTTATAAATTACTACCAAGAAGACAGCTGTTGAGCCTTCTTCCAACATTTAAAGTCACATGGTCTTAGCACCATTCATGAAAACTTAATAACAAAACCTAACAGAACACAGCACTTTCTAACAGAAATCCCCAAGCCCTTTGTCTAAACACATCAAAGAATAGCTCCAAGGTTGGATTTTCTTTGTCTCAGGTTTTCCTCTCTCACCCAAAGCTAAGTTACAAAAATCTTTATTCCTCTCGACAAGTTTGGCTTACCCCCAATTAAAATAATTCAAATAAAATTCTACACTAGCAGAAAAGGTATAAAGTCAATCCAAATAAACCAAATGCTGAGTAAGAAGAATGAATCTACACTTGGGTGACACCATAGGTCTTTTATGAAACTTGCTTTAATAGAAAGTCCATTAACAATCGGTCACTTCCTTATGTCTCTGGTATAATGGAGATGATATGATGCTGGCCTAACAGTCTACTTTAGCTTTAGCTTATAGGGCCCTGGGTATGTGGACACAAACTACTTTTTAGCATTCAGCCCAAAGAATTGTCACAACATTGAAGGCATGAAGCTTTATGGGTTTGAATACTGACATACACATATGTATACACATAGTATAGTTCCATACACGTGGGAACTATACTAGGGACAGCATTCCTCACAGACCCTGTCTGTCTCACCGGTGTGCCCTGTGGTAAGCATCACTAAGATGACATTCCTAGTCATTCTCCTAAAAAGCACAGCCTCAGATACAACTGCAAAATAGGCACATCTTTTTAATATATATAATCTATAGGGACTATTTAAGGATAAATTTAATAGCATCACAAAAATCCACCTGGTCTTTAGTACCTATAGCCAAGTATTAATACATTAGTATTTCAGAGTGATAATTACTTGTAACAAAATTGGAGAGCTCTCCAAATACTACATAATATGCAAGTTATCAAAATAGATGAATGATGGACCAGGTGGGGGGCATCCTAATACCTTAAAAAAGCTATGAATATAATTTTAATGTCAAAATCTAAAGGCAAGAAAATTAAAGATAAAACCACAAATCATTCTAACTTATAATTACAGATATAAAAGTCTTAACAAAACCCTAACAAACTAATGTAAAGTATTTGTTTAAGAATAACACACATGCCTGACCTGTGGTAGCACAGTGGATAAAGCATTGACCTGGAAGGCTGAAGTCGCTGGTTCGAAACCCCGAGCTTGGCTGGTCAAGGTACATACAAGAAGCATCAACTATGAATTAATACTTCCTGCTCCACCCCCTGCCTTTCTCTCTATCCTCTCTTTAAATCAATAAATAAAACCTTAAGGAAAATAAAAAGAGTAACACACTATACCAAGTCAAGTTTATCCCAGGAGTGCAACATGTATTTTTGTTTTGTTTTTCTTCTTTTCCATGTGAGAGGAGGGAAGAAAGAGAAACAAGACTCCCACATGTACCCCAACCGGGATTCACCCGATAACACCCATTTGGGGCCAATGTTTTATGCCCATCTGAGCCATGCCCACAACCGAGCTACTTTTGGCACCTGAGGAAAAGGCTCCACAGAACCAGCCTCAGTGCCCAGGGCCTATGCACTCAAATCAATAGAGCCATGGCTGCAGGAGAGGAGGGACTAGAGAGAGAGAAAGAGAGAGAGAGAGAGAGAGAGAGAGAGAAAGAAAGTGGGGAGCAGGAGGGGTGGAGAAGCAGATTGCTTCTCTTGTGTGCCCTGGTCAGGAATCAAACCTAGGACATCCACATGCTGGGCTGATTCTCTGCCACTGAGGCAACCAGCCAGGACCACAACATGGTTTAATATTTAAAAATTTATCAATGACATCAATAGGAAAAATGTCTATCATCATCTCAGTATAAGCTGAGAATTATTTAATAAAATAACATAGTCTTCTTATAAAATAATAAAATAACTGGAAGAAAGATCTTTGTTTTTAATATTGATTTAATAGTAACAGTAGGTTTACAGTCAATAAGATGAATAATGAGAATAAAAGCACGCCAAGAGTCTAGTCCCGATTATTGAGAAGAGTTCCACCAAGAGTAAGAGATATAATAATCAGAGAAAAAAGAAAACAAGCTTGCCACATCAGACTCCACATCCTGAGATATTATTGCTTAAAAGGAATAAAAACTTCAGGGAAAAGAAGAGTAATTAGAAACCCATGGATCCCCACACCTCTCACTTCCCATCCTCCCCCTTAGAAACAGAGGAAAGCATGGGAATGAACTTCATCTACTCTCACCTGTCAGTAGTTGACTCTAGAAAAACAATTATTAGGACAATGGCAGAAGACCTAAAAGTGCCACGGCTATAGGAAGGACCGAGTGGCCATGATCCCACAAAAGGTAACACATTAGAGATGCCAACTGGGCAAGCGCCAGAGAACACACATCACTTACTTACCATCTTCCAAGAGTCAGTTCTAGCACCTTCATGAAGGTGCCGATTATGGACACCTGGTTTTAGACATCATCTTCACATTTACAGTGAAATTGGGAGCAGAAAGAGACATTCCTATTTCATCTCATCTGACCCTTTATCAAAAGAGAGGAGAAAATATACTGTCTTTTCTTGCACGCACACTCCTACTGATTCACTCTACAAATATGTGGGGTAGAGACGCTTGGCAGGGCCTGGGAGAGCTGGCATGATCCCTGGCACAGAGACCGTACAACCAAATGAGAAGATATTCGGAGCAACGGCGCCACTACTTAAGTCCTATGACTGACAGGAAACACCGTATACGGACAAGAGAACCAGGGGGACAGCCAAAAGGAAATGATACCTAAGATGAAACCCCAGAAAATGAGAAATCAGCCACCAAAAATGAGTATTCCAAAGGGAAACCCTATTTAAAGGCTAGAAGGCAAAACGGTCTAGCACATTTTAAGGAAATAAAACTTTTAAAAGGCCACTGCAAAAAAAAACCTGTGTGAAGGAAAGAGACAGGAGGAGCTGGGAAGACGAGGCTGTAAACGGAAGCAGTGTTAGACCGTCAGAGACTGAGAACTATGTCTTGAAGTTCGGTTTTTAGTTTAAAAACACTGCCCTGGCCGGGTGGCTCAGATGGTTAGAGCAACATTCTGATACGCCAACGTGCAATGAATGCATAAATAAATAGAACAATAAATAAATCAATGTTTCTCTCCTTTCCTCTTTTTCTAAAATCAAATAAATAAATAAATCAAAACCTTAAAATACATTAAGATGTGACGGTCAAGTGTTTTACACAAATATATAATTTGGCCAGACCCGTATTTTTTGAAGCTCTTGGGCTGCAAAATGAGAAGTACCTGTAAGGAAAGAGGCCCGGAAATGATGGAGCCAGTCAGGTGAACAACTACTACTATAAAACAGAAAGCAGAAAACACAGAAAATACTTAAGTGTCTGGACAAGATGGAATAACAATACTGAGAAACAGCTACCACACCATGAAACCCTGGATTAAATCAAGCCCTGCATCTGCCCTGACTCCACCTGACACGATTCCCAGCCTCTTAGATCAAATAAAAGCCTCCTTCCCCATTATCCTAACGGCACCAACCAGCTGTCCAACACAGTGGCCACTTGGCACACGTGGCTATTTAAATTAATTAAAATAAAATACATGTTAAAAGTTAGTTCCACAAAAGCATGGCCACATTTGAATAGTCAATAGTACCAGACAGCTAGTGGCTACTGAGTGCACCACATAGCCAACAGGGCATATCCTCACTGAAAACGGCCCGGGGGTCAGGGCCGGGCTTTGGGTACACCTACGTCGGCCACCTCACCAGGTAGACCTATTTAAAACAACACATCTACCTGAGAAGGCACCTGTGAAGGCCGCCTCACTCACTGCCTCACGTCCACACCTTGTATAGTAATAAGCTTCAGTAGTGAAGACTCACAGTGTATGAGCCACAAGGCAGGTTCTGCATTTTGGCTCATTAATTCTCACTAGACTTTGAAGAAATGGAAAAGTAACAGGAATCTCCCATGTTTTATAGGTGAGGACACAAAGGCGAGAAATTAACCTGCATGAGACTAAAAAGCCAGTAAGGAGTCACAAATAAAAGCTGGATTCCCTAACACCCTGGCCAGCGCCCATTCATTAAAGCCGTCATGGCTGATTTGAGAACCCAAGGATAGAAACTATTCTATTTCATCTGACCCAGCAACTATTTGCTTATCAAGTGGCCTGTGCTACACCCACGGAAGGGGCATGTCTGCTAGGTACACATCTGTATAGAGACCTAATGTAATGTGTGTGTCCTCTGTGTGTAAAGCGAAAGAATAAAACATTTATCCCCTAAGTCTGCCCCAATTATCTTACCACATACGCTGGAAAAGAAAGGCTATTAAACACGCTACTAAAACTAACAGCACCAAGGTTTAGTGCATTCCTGCATTATTCATTTGTGCTATATGGTTTCCTATAAAAATTACAACCTAGATGCTCTGCATTTTGTAATTCTTGTTTGCCTCTGTAACCAAAGTAAGCACCTTTTCTGTGTCCCCTCCAAACCTACAAAAACAATGGGGACATAGAGACAATCTTGCGTTTTCATTTCAACTGCCTCATTAACTGAAAATAAATAATAGATAGAAAGACATGAACCAAGTTATAGATTAAAGATATAATATCCACATACAGCCTGACTTGTGGTGGCGCAATGGATAGAGAGCATCGACCTGGAACACTGAGGTCGCCAGTTCATAACCCTGGGTTTGCCTGGTCAAGGTGCATTATGACAAGCAACCAATGAACAACTAAAGTGAAGCAAGTATGAGTTGGTAATTCTCATTCCCGTCCCCCTCCTCTCTCTGTAAAACAATAAGTAAAATCTTTAACAAAAAATAAATAAAATAAACTCCACATACAGCATTTGCTTATTAACAAACTCTACAATTAGAATTTAAAATGCAGCAGCCAGCACTCGCTAATGCACCTCTGCCCTGACATTGCAAAACAACTCAGAGCTTCATTTGAATGATGTGAAAAATCTAAGAAATAACCTGGCTGACCCTGCCTAATATTTAAATTTTTACATATTTTACCTATGTAAATTGTTATACTAAATATGCAGAAAAAGCAGGAAAGAGTTAGAATACTTAAAGCAATTTCAAAGCATTGGGAAGCATAAAAAATAGTTATTTCTATGCTTGTAATTCTTTTCTTATTAAGTATTATCAACCAAAAGAATATAAAAACTAACTGAATTTGTACAGAAAGTCAAAGCTTCCAAAATAAACTGAATTATTTCTGAATTAAGAGAGAACATCCTCCTCAAACAGGTATCAGAAAGGAAAAGGGGCTGAGTGCTGATTTTAAATCCGGAATTTAATGGTCACACCTAACTTTCGTTGTGAAGAAGAGAACCATCAAATGGACAACAAAGTCTCTGCTTCATCACAGACCTTGATTTAGGAAGACAAGTCAATGAAAAGGTTTCCACACGAACTACTTACACGGCATTCCTGGAAGCCCCGTAGGACAGGAGCAGCTTGACTACATCCTCGTGCCCGTTCTTGGCCGCATCGTGCAGTGGTGAGTCGTTCTGATACCCAGTGGTGTTCACCAGTGCCCTGTGCTGCAGTAACAGTTCCACTACCTTCAGGTGCCCGTGACTGCAGGCTTCATGCTAGTTTTAAAAGAAAAAAGGGGTGAGGAGAGTGATGAAGGAGAGCAATGGATGATATAGAAAACCACACTTTAGGGGAAAAACTAAATCGCAGTTAGTAAATTGGTCCTTGTCTAAATACTCACCACAGACCATGAGTTGTTGATAGAATAAAAGCCACTATTAAAAACCTCTGTGATAAGATACATGGCGAGTTAGATCTATGCAATTCATGGAAATAGATGCTTTTATTTCAGACTTAGGTCAAGTGCTTTCTTTTTAGAAGAAAAATGTAGCTTTAAACAAATTATAACTCCTAAATTATTCCACAAAACAAAACAAAATCTCAGAAAGTATTTAACCAAATCATGCATAAAATCTAAAATTTCCAGGCTAAATAGGATTCATTAAATCGGGTGCTTAGCCGTAAACTAAGTGGCATATCAACACATATGTATAACCACCCACTAAAGTGAATTACTCTAGAAAGAGTATTTATGAGACAAGCCCCTCTCATTGCTGAAGCTGCAGATTACTGTACAGCTGGTGCCGGTAGCAGGAATTACCTGGAGGAGGTCCTCAAAGAGCTTACTGAATGAATGACACAAGTGGTAAGAGCAGGGTGCTCAGAGGCGCCTCCTGTGCGAACCGCTGATATTTTATACACTAACAATGCCAATCTGTTGCCATCTAATGGACCTCTGGGACAGTGTCCTAGTCAATTCATTATAGGTGAGACATATGAACTGTCTACAGGTTTATTTCTAGGAGAAAGGAATCCAAGGTAGGCATCAAGTTCTCGAAGGCACTCACCAACTTTTACTACAATATGCCTTTGTGGCTTAAAAACAAAAAATTAACCTTTCTTTGAAAAGGTTAGTCAACCCACAGAGTCCAAATAATGAAGTCTATGATCCAAACTAAACCCTCCCAGCTTAAATTTGGCAAAGAGAAGTCATTATGTACCACGTTAAACCTTTTCTGCACCTGACCTAATGAGAAGCGCCCAGGTCTTGTGAATCCCCATGTTGCAGGATAAGCACCCACCTCATCTGCTGACACGTCTATGGCTGTATTCAAATCACATGCTCACTACCCCAGTACAATTAGCCCATACAGCATTTGTTCTCACGTATTTGTGCCATTCTTCTCCCAGACTATTCTTTATGCTGCATATTAATAGTAAAAAGCAGAGACTTTTAAGAATTATTAACAAAGTTCTACTGCCTCTCTGTATCTGGAATTTGATAGGATGTGCAAGTGAGGCTGAGAGAGCTCCTCAGTAAGAATCACTGTCTTCTGATACATTCCTAACCCACCCTGTTCCTCTGACTTCTGACCTCTCCGCTCCACTCCGTTTTCATTATATTCAGGGCTGCAGAACGGAGCCTGAGGCTGGCAGCAGCATCACCTTGCCACACACTTGCCAGTTCAGCACAATGGGGTAACTGGTTTCCTAATCCTAAAGGTGGTCAGTCAAAAGGTAGCTCGTTCCATGCCTATCACAACTGAAGCGCTAGATGGAAAAGTATTTATTTTCTCCTACTTGGTGAAAATACAAATTTTCAGATTTAAAAGAGTATATACATGGCAGAGAATTTTATATATATATATATAAACAATGTAACTATAAATTGAAATATCTATAAAACATAAACAGAATGGAAATAAAAACAAACAGAAAACTACCAGCGGTGTCCACCCAGCATGGTCTTTAACATTCGGGTCGCTTCCATTTTGTAAGAGGTATTCAACAGAAGATAGGTCACCCTAGTGTAAGAACAAAAAGCACCAAAAAGAAATTAATTAAAAATCATCAAGGAAAAAAACCAAGATACTGAGATTTTTTTTTAAAGACTCTGCTTCTTTAAGATAAAACAAACCTCTTCCCTTAGGCCTACCGCTCATGAGTTAATAAAGAGTAAGTGTTGTATATATGAATTATTCTGAGGTACCAAGGCATAGAACATATAATGGCCCATCTTTGAATACACAGTGCAAATCTGCTATAAGCAACTCAAATTGAAACTCATTTCAAAATACCAAATAGCCATAGTTCATCCAATCATAATAAAATTCCTAAAAGTCATTTCATTTGTGAAAAAACATCCTTTTTAAGCTACATGAAAATGGTTTGAGTATTGTTTAAAACAAAATTAAAGCCAAGAAGACTGCTCAGTAAAACTAATATTAAAACAGCCAAAAACTATTGTCTTAAGAGGTTGTTGCCTATCCTTAATATATTAATTTAGTTTGTATTCATCTTATTTGATGAAAAATATTTTTCTAGGCAGAAGGCTTATTTTCTCCAAAAACTGTAACAGAACCTTCTCTGAGAAATAAATTTTAAAAATTGCATGTAACAAAGGTTACCTATGACAAGGTTGTGTTTTGTGAAGCACTTCTCAGAATGAACAACATCTCCCTCCTCCCACTCCCAGCACTGCATTCTTCTGACATGAGTTTCTATCCTACAGGCTGATGACATACAAGTCATTAGCACCCCTTAGTCCCTTAATACAGTAACACCCGCTTTTACCTGATTGTTCGGGCCACCCTTCAAATACAGCATATCTTAAGATGGTAGCTTACTTAGTTTTCTAAAAAACAAATCCACATGCAACATACAATTTTTTATGTTCCTAAATTAACAAAATGCCCTTAAATAATCAATACACCTAAAAAATAAGCATGGTATGTTTCAAATCAAATGCTCTAGTTCACATACAAAGCATTTCCCCACTGGCCCTAGGGGTGCAGACTGTATCTCTGATGCAAGTCTACATGTGGTTTAGAAATTTCTGCTCTATATTCAAGTCAGTTCCAAATGAATTCAGGAAAACCTGTCAAGGTATAAATATGAATTTTTTAAAATAACTTGGGACAGATGAACTGCCAGAACCACACGCATTCCCAACCTTTAACATAAAAGTAAATACAAGAAGTAGACAGAAAAAACTTATCTAAAATGTCCTCAATCAAAATCTACATGGTGGTCATAAAACCATATTCACCTAAAGGAGCCCATAAAATAATATAAAGACCATGGGATGGAAGAGCCACACAGGAATAGACTGACAATTTGGAGACTAAAAGCAGAGTCTGCTGTCAGGCTACTAGCCAGTGATCTTTTCCTTTCACACCCCCTCTCGTACTGTCAAATTCGTCTTCCGTTAACATTGAGCCCCTAGACTTCCCTAACTGTAGAGCTGATTTGCAAGCAGCTTGTTTTTAATACCGAACCTGCTTTCTCTTCCCTTGTACTTAAAAGTCTGTCATATTTTCATCTTTCTTCCTTAGGTAAATGTAATGCCATGCACATAAATGAAATTATGATAATTAGATAGGATCCACAGTAACTTGAACCAATATGAAGTTTCCAGGAAATAAATTAACTTCTACTTCTGATTTCTTTAAATTACTTTCTTCTGTAATAAAATATTTTGAGTAATAAGCACTCACTTTTAGGCTCCTCACAACTTAAAAAAATAACTGAGTTTTTGTGTGTTTTTTTTATAAACCACAGGAAGAAAAAATCACCTGAGGAAAGTTTTTACCAAGGCTTATAAGAAATTTTAAATGGATTCTATATTTTGAAGTAATACCTTAAAGGCTCAACATAAGGAAGCATGCATGCCACACTGAATTTTTGCTAAACTTTCATTAAAAGGAAAGACTCTTCTTCACATATTTATGCACACTATAACATAAAGTAACTTCCCCAAAATACACATATACACACACAAACACAAACAAAACATTTCCTTACTCTAAAGGTTAGTGCTTCCAAAATACCGTTAATAAACATCTTTATAAAAATAGTACAGGACATTATGATTAAGTGTCATAATTAGTTACCCAAAATGGTTATGCTTTCCTCATATACAAAGTATCTGAAATTTCTTTTAGCAACCAGAAGTCATTAAAAAATTTTTTTAGTCCTCTGGAATGGAGCTCTAAAATATATCAAACATTCCTCTGGCTTCTATGCCTGAGTCTACTGAATAAAATAATTTCACAGATGATTCTGACAACCCAATCATGACATAATACTGGTATCACAAAGGTAGTGAGTGACAGAGGGGAAAATGGATACGGACTCCTATATGTGTTCTAGAAATTAAAATCTTGAAAATATCACATACGCCAGTTTGCTTTTGAGTCCTTTCCTACTTTCTCAGGAAGCTAGTATGAAGGACATGTATGATGTGACTTTATACACTGTTATCACACTCTGTATTCCTGGGAAGGAGACTCCTCAGTAGGAATCTTCACTCTATCCAGGAGATCCTTATCACCTTTGTTATGTGAAGCACATCCTGCCTTGTAAATTACCTTCAAAATATTATCTATTATGTCTGCATAACAAATACATCACATGACGTGCCAAGTTCAAGCTATTCTCGTACTTGACAATACGCTCACTGCTGTGGCATGACATACGAGTCAGTGTTATCGTTTTAAGAATCTGTAGTAGAGAACTTTGGGGAGGTTTTCCCAACACCTACCAATTCTCCAGTGAAGGTGACATAATAAAGTAACAGATCAAAATGTTCTTTATGTCTAGAGAAACGTGAAGTCTAAAGTATTTTTTCATTAAATCAGAAGAATAAACAATAGGAGTGTTTATTTTAGTTTCTACTTAGTCAAGGGCTTTCTCATACCATCTCTCACTGTATAACATAATGTTCTCAGTAGCATTTTACCCACAGATGACATACATATTCAAATAGAAACATGGGGAATAAAAAGCCTAATGGATCTCAACTTTTGTTCTGGTTAAAACGAGAACATCCACAACAATCCAGACATATTAATGAATATTCTCCTTAAAATTCTATAATGTAACAAAATAAAAAGACAATTAAGGTACTCAAGAATAATTTTGTGCAGTTTTCATCAAACGGTGCTAAATATACCCAAAAAGTAGCCGGCTGGCCTGAACACCCACCACCCTGATAAAAAAAGGATGTGAGAATTAATGGTCCAAACAGTATCTGCTGATGATCTAACTATATTAGGTCAACCTGCATATTTAAACCGTTGGATATTTCCAAAGATCCTTCTATTGCCAAGATAAATGATAACAGAAGGTTTACATTAACTCGGAAATACCACTTCTAGGAATTTATCCTAAAGATATACCTGTTCATATATGAAACAAAGATTGCTTACTGCTGTACTGTTTATAAAAGCAAAACAGAAAAACAGGCATCCATCAGGAGAGAAATAGTTAGATAAGGAAAACTAATGGAAATTTATGTTACTCTAAAAATGTACAAAAAGTTGTGTACTAGTACGGGGAGCATTTGCTTATATTTGCATAAAAAATTCACAAAAGATACACAATAAGAAAGGTGGTTAGCAGGGTGGGCTTACCAGCAATGGGGTGGCTGGGACAGAAATGAAAGTGAGGTTAAATGAAGTTATTACTCATATTTTAAAATTACAATTAAATGAGGAATATACACCAAATAACCACAAAATTTAATTGAGGAATCATATAATAAACAGAAAGCTAAGTGAATATAACTGCAAACAAAATAATTGTGAAATAGTCATTAAAAGAAAAAAAGAAATAACAGAATTTGCCAATTAATGACAATAACAATATTTTATAAGTTCAAGAGAATCAAAATGAGTAACTCTAAAGCTAACAGGACTCTCAGTAAACTGACAATGACAATGCTCGTATGAAATAATGTTCAATGGAGAAAATTCACAAGGCAGTATCATGCCAGCATTTCTTTCCTATTTAATATTCTACTACGGCTTGTTTCCATGGCCTAGGCCAAAAGTAGGCAAGCACCAGTTGGCCAGACACTTGACTGGTTCACACATTGTCTATGGCTGCTTTTCTACTACCATGGCAGAGTTGAGTAGTTGTTATCAAGACTATTTCTCTGCAAAACTGAAAATATTTACTCCAATTGCCCTTCTAAGAAAGAGTTTGCCAAACCATGGCCTAAACTCTAGGTCTTAGAGATCCTCATTCATAAAGATAAACATGTAATTCTTATGGTTAAAAGAAAAATTCTCTGTGGAGATGTTTATCTCAAATCTATATACTCTTGTTGATCAATGTCACCCTATTCAATTTAATTTTCTAAATAAAAAAAATTTCTCCAAAATGTAAGTGGATGCTTATCTGGTGGTCTAAAAAAAACTCCCAGAGGCCCTGGCCGGTTGGCTCAGTGGTAGAGCATTGGCCCAGGTTTGATTCCCTGTCAGGGCACAGAGGAGAAGCGACCATCTGCTTCTCCACTCCTCCCTCTCCACTTCTCTCTTTCTCTGTCTCTCTCTTCCCCTCCTATAGCCATGGCTCCATTGGAGCAAGTAGGTCCTGGGTGCTAAGGATGGCTCCATGGCCTCTACTTCAGGTGCTAAGAAGAGCTCAGTTGCAGAGCAACAGAGCAGTGGCCCTAAATGGGCAAAGCATATAGCCCGCTAGTGGGTTTGACAGATGGATCCCGGTCGGGGCGTACACGGGAGTCTGTCTCTGTACCTTCACTCCTCTCACTAAATAAAAAATAAATAATAAATAAAATTCCCAGACAGCAAAAGATAGAAACTAAAGCTGTCAAATTCTTATGTAATATTCAGAAAAATGAACAAAAAATAATTGTAATTATGCTAGCTACTTAAGTCTATGAAGCATTAACAACATTCTGTTAGGATTTATAATAGCTTATATGTATATTTTGCACATATATATGCATATAGTATATACATATACAGTGTGTCCGTAAAGTCATGGTGCACTTTTGACTGGTCACACGGTCAAAAGTGCACCATGAGAGAGGAGCAAGATGGCAACGGAGTAGGCGGACGTACGAACTTCCAACTCCCAGAACCAAAGTGGATTACAACTCAATTTTAAGAACCACCACCTGGATAAACCAACTTTGAACAAAACTAAGTGGACTCTTCAACCAAGGAACACTGCAGAAGCCACATTGAGACTGGTAGGAATAGCGAAAACGCGAAGAGGGCTGCCCAGCTCCCCGGAGCAAACGGCAGCCTGGAGAGACCCGCGGGGCGGGAGGAGAGTTTGGTGGAGAGGGAGGGACCTGGGTCCCAGGAACCAAGCCCCAGCCTCCAGTCCTAGAGCCTAGAAGAGCGTTTGGACAGTATTGAGCTGTGAAACAAGTGAGGGAGCTCCCAGGCCTACAGTGTGGAGTATTAGGTCCCTTCCTACTCTGCTGAGGGCTGCTTAAGGTTTTGGGGCGGCAGGACGCTGAAAGGCGGTTCTGTCGGCGTGGGCGGAGGCCAAGCCGGTGGGAGATCGGTCTAGCCCAGAGGGTCAGAGGGGATCGCGAGAGCGGTCCGGAAGCTGCGGGCCCGCCTTTAATCCCACTTACGGGGACAAAGCGGGAGGCCAGGAACGGGCAGGCCCTGCGCGAGCTGGCCCTGACCGCGGGGACCGGGCTAGGACCAGGGACGGGCAGGGGCTCGCGGCTGAGCTGACACTACCAGTCCCCTCGCCCCCGGCCGGAGAAACCGCGGTTGGCCAGTATACGTGCGCGAGCGGGCTCCGAGCGCGGAAACGGGGTGGACCCCGAGACAAGTGGAGGCTCGCAGCTGAGACCACACTACTATCCCCATCCGGCCGGAGAAACTCCGGATAGCATTCATACGTGAACGAGCGGACTCCGAACGCGGGGCGGGGTAGAGCCCGGGACGAGCGGAAGTACGCAGCTCAGCGGAAGCCAGCAAACACGCCCGCCCCAATAAACCTTGGTTTCCGACCCTGCACAAAGGGCCCTGGCCTCGAGGGCGGGGCTAAAGCTCCGGACGGGCAAAAGCTTACAGCTGAGAGCACGTCAAAAGCCCCGCCTAACCCGCGGAACTGTAGCGAGCAGGCTCCGACTGCTGGTTCTGGGCGGAAGTCCGGAAATAGGCTGGGTCCGCAGCTGAGGAAAGGTGCTCGCCTCTACCCTTGGTGCTAATCTTGTGGCTTCAGTCACAACCCCTCCCACGGAGGAGAGGCAGAAATCATAGCAAAAGCCACAGTGGGCCGGCGCTGGCAACGCTCATACCCAACCACCCTAGGCACCGGCAGAGGGGGTGGGGGGCCTGCAGATAGACCACACCTAGAGAACACAAAGGCAACACCTACTGGACTCCAGTGGCCACAACTTGCTTATACACAGAAAAAATGGGCAGGCAGAGGAATGCAAACCAAATGAATCAAGAGAAATCCCCAGAGAAGGACCTGAATGAACCAGATATAACCAAATTACCAGAAGCAGAATTTAGAATAATGATAGTTAGGATGTTCAAAGAAATTAGAGCAACAATGGATAGTCATTATGAACACCTAAATAAAGAGATAACAAGTATAAAAAATGAAATTGAAATAATAAAAAAGAATCAGACAGAAATGACAAATACAGTATCAGAACTGAAGACCACAATGGAAGGAATTAAAAGCAGGATGGATGATGCTGAGGATCGAATAAGCGAGTTAGAGGACACAATAAACAAAGGCACAGAAGCAGAGAAGAAAAAGGAAAAGAGACTCAAAAAATGTGAGGAAACTCTAAGGGAGCTTTGTGACAACATGAAGAGAAACAACATTCGCATCATAGGGGTGCCTGAAGAAGAGGAGAGAGGACAGGAAATGGAAACTTTGTTCAATCAAATCATAGCAGAAAACTTTCCTAAATTAAGGCTGGGAAACACTCCACACATTCAAGAAGCACACAGAACTCCATTAAGGAGAAACCCAAAAAGATCTACACCAAGACACATCATAGTTAAATTACCAAAGCTAATGGATAAAGAAAAAATTTTAAAAGCTGCTAGAGAAAAAAAGACTATCACCTACAAAGGATCCCCGATAAGGATGACATCGGACTTCTCAACAGAAACACTTGAGGCCAGAAGGGAATGGCAAGAAATAATCAAAGTAATGCAGAACAAGAACCTACAACCAAGACTACTTTATCCAGCAAGGCTAACATTTAAAATTGAAGGAGAAATAAAGAGCTTCCCAGAAAAAGAAAGCCTGAAGGAATTCATAAAAACCAAACCAATTCTGCAAGAGATACTAAGGGGCCTCTTGTGAACAGTTTAAAGGGAGGAATGAATAGAGCAAAAGAAGAATACAGCTTTAAAGAATAAAATGGCAATAAACAACTACATATCAATAATAACCTTAAATGTAAATGGATTAAATGATCCAATCAAAAGACATAGGGTAGCTGCATGGATAAAGAAACAGGACCCATACATATGCTGTCTACAAGAGACACACCTTAAAACAAAAGATGCTCATAGACTGAAGGTAAAAGGATGGAAAAAAATATTTCATGCAAATGGAAATGAAAAAAAAGCAGGGGTAGCAATACTTATATCAGACAAAATGGACTTTAAAACAAAGACTGTAGTAAGAGATAAAGGAGGACACTACATAATGATAAAGGGAACAATTCAACAGGAAGATATAACTATTGTAAATATCTATGCACCAAATATAGGAGCCCCGACATACATAAAGCAGACTTTGATGGATATAAAGGGTGAGATTAACAGCAATACTATCATAGTAGGAGATTTCAATACCCCTCTAACAACACTGGATAGATCCTCAAGAAAAGTGCACCATGACTTTATGGACACACTGTATATATATTGTATACATATATATATATAAAACAAAGACAGAAATATAGTCTGATTTTTAAAATCATGCTTTTCAAAATTCAAAAATGTACTAAGAGCTAACTCCAAAACTCCCAGTTGTTCAAAGGGTATTTAATCCCAAGCAAGTACTCATGTTGCAGGCTCTCCCCTGCCCCAACTCGCATCAGATATATTCTGTATGCATCATTATTGGAAACTAATTTCTGTACTGTTTTCTTTTTCCACAAAAAATGCAGGGCTCCCAGGACTCCTCACCTCCATGTTCTTCTCAGAGATTGTGTCATCAACCTCAGTAAAGGTTCCTTCCAGACCTCCCATAGTTCTCGATTCATAAAAAAGACCCAAGGATAACCCAAAGAATTTACTGGAAGATTGTAGATCTACCTTAATTTAGTACTAAGCTCTCCCATGTCATATCTTCATAACACTTGCAGGAAATCAAAGATCAAAGCCTATAAAGCTATGGCGCTCACTGCTCGCTCCTCTTTATGCGCAGTACCTGTGTCAGTCTCAAAGATTAACCAGCTCCTGCTGCGTGAACCAGCCAGGTTCCAAAACACAAAACTGCCACACCCCAGGTGCTGAGCGATAAATACAGAGAATGAACTTCAATTAACAGGCTAGTAACCACTGGAGCCTTTTCTCAGTCGAATTTCCCGCCTGGTAATTGGAGAAATGTACAGATCGCATCTCTCAACCTCCAAAATTCTTGCGGTGCCCCCTAGGCATGTCCACCTACCAGGAGCCCGCACCTCTCACTCTGCCCGGGGCTCTTCCACTAGGAAAGGCCTGTTGCCAGCAATAACTTGGCAATTATCTATATCCATAAAGCATGAGAAGAATGGGTAAACAAAATGGTGAAAACTGAGCAAAACCATTATGGAATAGACAAAAACAATAGCACTTGCCAAAACAGAAGCTAAAATACTGAAACTTTAATTTTCTTCTGCGAGATCATGTTCCTTGGGCCCTGGGGCCACCTCTCTAACTGAAGTGGGCATTCCACCCGTTTTCCTTCTCTGGTTCAGTCTTCAAGAGTATCACACCTGTGGTACGTTCATTATCCTAGTAATCTTTTCTCCCTTCTCACAAACTCCAAAGAAACATTTTATATATAGTTGGTCTCATTCTGAAATTGTATTTCAAAGTAAGCTGTGTACCTTAATCGAAGCAATATGGAGCAAAGTCTCTCCCTTATGATTTCTTTTCATAGTCATCGAGATACTGGGTGACAGCTTCACAGCAGAGGGGCTGGACAGCATTCGCCTGTAACTGCTACAAGCCATTGTAGGAGGCGGCGTCTCTGGGGACGAGCTAGTGGATTCACCTAATATGTTTGTCCTTCTTAATGGAGGTGGCGAGGAAGAGCCAGGCAATGGGATGTTTTCTGAGGGCACTGATGATGTAACAGAATGCCCACTGGTGCTGGGACCGCTGCTTCTGCGTCTCTTAGAGATGGGCCTGGGAAGTCTCCCGCCACCCCCACGCTTTCCCTTATAACCTAAGGGCACAGGCTTCTCAGAACTGGGAGAATCTTCACAGAGACTCTCCTCAGAAGCTACTTCATCACTGCTCGCAATTTCGGGAGACTCTATGTTCTCAGCTAATGGTAGAAAGACTTCGCTTAAGCTTCCACAAAACTCATCTTCAGCTACTGAGCCACTTGCTAGTAAGTCTACTTCCCCATTTCTCTGAGGCCTAGCAATGACAGGGGGCTGGACACAGGAAGGGACCAACTTCTCCTTAAACTCCTCTTTGGAGTCAAGGTCACCATCTTTTTTGTCTGCCTCTAAATTCCCTTCTTGGTTGACTTTAGTTGAAGTTTTCTTTTTCCATTTTCTCCCCGCTCTTGTCGAGGACCCTTTAGGCCTGGCGGGAGCATCCAGGGGACTCGCAGAAATGTACTCAAAGGCCGAGGCCTGCCGCCCCTTCTTACCAGTCACCTCGTGAGGCCGAGTTTGCACGGAAACCTGACTCACGACGTATCTGACCTTCTTACTTCGAGGACTAAACCACATTTTTATTGACTTCTTCTTACTTTCTGCATAATTAAATAAACTTTTCCTGGATGTATCTTCTTTTAAATCTGATAGAAAAAAAGGGAAAAATAATCTGTTACATAGATTTACTCTCTCCATCTTCAACTCCCTAAGGTATTCATGATTTTTAGAAAAATTGAGCAAATTAGGGATAGAAGTAGGAGGAAATTTCAACCTGATGAAGAGCCAACTACAAAAATACAGATAGTATCATGCTTAATGCTAAAAGACTGAATCTACTATTTTGTTTCTATGACTGTCTTCCTAGAGAAGAAAGTCAAGAACAAGGCAAAGGTGTCTGTTCTCACCACTTCTATTCAACTTCATTCTGAAAGTCCTAGACAGCACAAGTTAAGAAAAAGATAGAAAAAGCTCCTCTGCCCAGGCATCTCAGTTGGCTGGAGCACTGTCCCAATGCACCAGGGCGCAGGTGCGACCCCAGTCAGGGCGCATACAAGAATCAACCGAAGTACACAGAGATGAGTGCAACAACAGACCAGCGCCGCTTTCTCTCATGTTTCTCTCTCTCTCTTTCCATTCCTCTCCCTCAAAAACAAAAACAACATAAAAAAGGCACACAGATTTAAAGGAAGCTATAAAACTGCATCTATCCATAGTTGACTTAATTCACTATATAGAACATCCCAAAAAATTTTTTTAAAAAATTAATAAAACTAACAGGTGACTTTAAAAGTGTCACAGAGTACAGTCACAACTCCTTAGGTACCATCTGATATAATCTCAAGCTATGTAAACCAAAACCTATTGAGAATTAATAAATTATAACTACATTCTCAAATGTACTCTTGAGCAAAAGAAGCCAGATACAAAACAGTACATAAAAACAGTTCGTATTAATCTAACTTGTTAAGTCAGAATACTGATGATCCCTATGGGGCTAGGAGACAGTGCTGCTTATTCTTTGGGGTGAGTTCAGTTAGACACTTACAATGTGTATATTATACTTTAGAATTAAGTCTCTAAAAAAATACAAATTTGTAATTGGGCATTAAAACAAAGATTAAGAGTTTTTTTAAAAAAGAATCACTGTCCCTAAGTAGATAAGGTATAACATTTCATGGGTGACTACTCATACAAACCACCCTGCTGCTTTAGGTACGGTCACCATGGAAGGCCTCTCTGGGGACTCACTTTTGAACTGAGACTTAAATGACAAAAGGAAAGCAGCCATGTAAGGATCTAGGAAAGCGTTTTCCAAGTAGAAGGAAGAGCAGAATGTCTAGGTTGGGAATGAGTTCAGCACATTCAACAGACAGAAAGCCAGTGTGGCTGGAGCTTGAAGCAGCAACAGAAGATGGAGAGAAATGAAGTCAGACAGGTAGGCAGAAGGATGCTACGAAGAGCTCAGTCTCAGGTGTTTTGGCTGTACTCATTTTACCAATCTCTGAAGTGAAGAAACTTAGGACTTCTCTGTCTGTAGCCACTAGCTTGGTAATGGTGTGTGTGTGTGTGTGTGTGTGTGTCTTCTCTGTCTGTAGCCACTAGCTTGGTAATGGTGTGTGTGTGTGTGTGTACACCATGCTATCTATATATACACTGTGTGTGTGTGTGTACACCATGTTATCTATATATACACTGTGTGTGTGTACACCATGCTATCTACATATGCACTGACAACTCCAAAGGTATATGTGCAGCACAGACTTCTACCCTGAACTCCAGGCTCCAATATTTAACTACAACTTAACAACTCTACCTGCATGTCTACCAGGTGCCTCACACACAACATGAGCTCCTGAGCCACCTCCTCCCAAACCTCCCCCAGGGTTTCCAAGCTCAGTAAATGGCACGTCCATCAGCCCAGTGGCTTAGTGGGAAAAGGTGGAAAAGGACGAATTTTTCTGGAAAGAGAGTAACTGATGAACCTGGACAAATGCAAGAAGGTGTATGTGAATAAAGGCAGACCGCCTGACATCCTTCTAATGTCCTGCTCTCCGTCACTGGGCCCACAGAGTGTTATTAGGACAGGACCTTGGAAATCAAAACAAACAGAATGAGGTGGCCATTCATACAGAGACTTAACATCTAAATTCAACAAGGTCTTTCCTCTGCAGTGATAAGTAGATTTCAAAACTAAGTCATTTCTGATAAAATCTAAAGCGTAGAGGAAAGGTCAAAATAAAATGTTACCAGGATTACTTTTTAAGAAAGACTCACAATTACAAGACTAAAGGTTAATCCTCTGGTAGTCTGTAGAAACTTGTACTTGACTTTTTAAAATTTATTTTAAACATAATGACATTTTCAACTAACAAGTCAAATCCTGAAGTCCTCAACATTTATAAAAACTTACAAAATGTAAAATTAGGCATTTAACAAAAAATTAAGGCTTGTAAGTAGTAGCAACTCAGTCAATTGACTAAAAAATCTAAATCTAAAATGACCACAAATTTCACTCAGGTGTACCTATTTCTTAACATATAAAGCAACAAATGAAGACGGCATCTATTCAGGGAATTTACAGCTACACCATAATTTCACTAGTCATTCAGTAGTACCAAATTTACTCAAGATTATTTTAATTGTGTATCTTGTCCTAACTAACCATGGACCACAACACCAAACATGTAAATTCTGGATTTTACACAGCATATCTGAGACTATAAAAAGCACAACCACCACCACTGCTGGAACGTAAATCATTCTAGGAACAGCTACAACAGTGTTTATGGGTGAATGCTTCGAAGCATAATAAAGTAGCATATTCATTTCATGAAGAAAAATACCGGTACTTCTTCTACATAATAAATTTCATAATGATGACATTTAAAAGAATCCTATTTTTTGAAATTAAACATTTCTGAGCACTCCACAACTATTTAGGAACAGAAACGCACATGTTGCCCAGGAGCTGGTTAGTCAAGCTCGCTCTTAATATTCAACAATGAACTATAGAAAAGAGAGGCAATTAGAAAGTGTGATTTAGCTGTCATTAATCTGCATCAAAGGAATATAATGATGTACATTGTGTGCCTTTCAAATTATTCTTTATTATATGTTTCACAACAGAAGTTGAGAAATCTCTCTGACAAACTAGCCCCTTATTAAAAATCAAAGGAAAAGTATTTTGCTACCATCTGTGCAACATTAATGCCTTCACTGAAGAACGATTATTCTGTAAGTTAAGAAGTATTCAATTCTATCTTTAAAAAAAAAAAAAGAAAAGCAACATAGCTATTCAAAAGCTCGTCTTCATCTATTATAAAATAGTCATAGCACATATGAAACACTATGTAATTCACCACAGAAAGACCAGCAACTCCCCTGAAACAAGAAAATAAAACAGGGATGCTATGAAAGCATAATCACAATTTTTTTTAATGTCACCATAATCAACATATATTTCACAGAACCTGGCCAGCACCTGCAAGGTCTGTTTTAATATGATGAGGCCAAGAGGAAATAAAAACTTTCAAATTTGACTCCATTAGTAGAAAACAGATTATGTTATAAAAAGGTAAAATTATCCATAAATGGTTGTCAGAAAACTTTATGACAATCTCTTGGCTTTAAAATACACTGAACTGAGAAAAATCTTGTTCAAGTTCTTAGAAGCTCATTTTAGAAAGTATTACTGTAAATTAGGCTTCTCTATCTCTAGTAAATACCATATACCACATCCAGGACTTGACAAGACCTTCCTAATTACCCACCTTAATTACAATAATTATATATTTTATAGTAAATGCAAATAACAAGGTTCATTTGGATGATAAATTGTGAACTACAGGTTTAAAAAAATAGAGAAAATGTGGGAGCTGTCCAACCATTCTACTTAATTCAACTTCAAAATTTAACCATTTAACCATATGATTCTGGAGCTAGACCTTAGGAATCACTTAATCTAATACCCTTATTTTACAAGGCAATCTTTTCCAATTTTTTTTTATAAAGGAGATCAACCATTATTTGATCCAGCTATTATGTCTCCCTACCTGCTCACCTCACTCACCTTACGCCACCTTAGTTTTAGAAGTACTTGCTAGATAAACCAACATAAAGGTACTACTTAAATATATCGCATAGATAAACTATAAAGATACACTCAAAAAAACTCAAATGCCCTTCAAGGCTAGTTTGTTTTAAGGGGCGTCAGAAGGGAAAGTTGATGACAATGCAACTTACAATAAGTAATTAGACCTGCATTAGAAATTTAAATTTCAGAATTTACATTTGAAATAGAATTCATATTTATCATCTTCTAGAAAAGTAGCAAAGGAGGATGTTGCTATTATAAAATGAATTGTTGAAACCAAAACCTAAGAATTGGTTTTAAAACTGTTTTATTTTCATTAAGTTTAGTCACTGGGATATGAAATCTTAGCATTGCCAATTTTTCTCCAAATCAATTCAACAAACATGATGAACATCTATGCTTCTAACAAAAGCAATGTGCTAAAAGATAAACAAAAAGCGAGAAACTGACAACATGACCACCCTGTTTAACCTAGGTCCTCAATTTCCTCATCTACAGAATAAAGGGATTCAAGAGAACCTTCCAGCTCCTCAAATTCAAATTATATATTGTCCAAACCGAAGTTTTAATTCATCTTAAAATGCTATGTCAAAGCCAGCACTACTAAGGACTGAGGTAATTACTCATTATATAATAAGGAAAACGAACACAAAAGAGACTTCAGAAATTTAATCACCATAATCCTCTCTCCAAACTCCACCTCTACTCTTAAACGAAAAAGTGCATTCTTAAGAGTCTCAGATCCTATGCAAGAACTTGTTCTAAATTCAATAATTTCCCTAAATATCTTTTTTTAGAGAGACAGACAGGGACAAACAGACAGGAAGTGAGAAAGATGAGAAGCATCAAGTCTTTGCTGAGGCACCTTAGTTAGTTATTGATTGCTTTCTCATATGTGCCTTGACTGGGGGCTCCAGCCGAGCCAGTGACCCCTTGCTCAAGCCAGTGACCTTGGGCTCATGTCTATGATCTCACACTCAAGCCAGTGACATCGGGGTTTCAAATCTGGGTCCACAGTGTCCCAAGCCAACACTCCATCTACTGTGCCACTGCCCGGTCAGGTCTAAATACCTTTTAAATGAAGAAATATTAAGGCATTTCATAGTCATGGTTCACAAAATATGAAAACTATACTGATGATTCAAACATCACTAACCACAATATAATTTCTGGATCCCAGTTTGTCATAATTCACTATTCATCAAGGGTTACTCTGCTCCCCTTCTAACATCATTAAAAATGTCACATCAGCCTGACCAGGCGGTGGCGCAGTGGATAGAGCGTCAGACTGGGATGCGGAAGACCCAGGTTCGAGACCCCGGGCTCGCCAGCTTGAGCACGGGCCCATCTGGCTTGAGCAAAAGCGCGTCAGGTTAGACCCAAGGTCGCTGGCTCCAGGAAGGGGTTGCTCTTGCTCGGTCTGCTGAAGGCCCGCGGTCAAGGCACATGTGAGAAAGCAATCAATGAACAACTAAGGTGTTGCGACAGCAATGAAAAACTAATGATTGATGCTTCTCACCTCTCTCCATTCCTGTCTGTCTGTCTGTCTCTATCTATCCCTCTCTCTGACTCTCTCTCTGTCCCTGTAAAAAAAAAAAAGTCACATCAGTTGTTATGGGTTAAATCATGTCCCTCCTAAAATTCATATACTACATAGAAGTCTGATCCTGAGCACCTCAGGATGTGACCTTATTTGGAAACAGGGTCATTACAGATGTAATTAGTGAAAATGAGCAGCAGGGTGGGACTGCTATCCTTTTTAAAAAGGAAAACCCGACACAAACACACCTACAGGGAGAACCACCATCTGAACATGGAGACCATTATTGACAACCCAAAGACAGAGGCCTGGAATGCATCCCACCCCCACAACTTCTTTTTTTTATTTTAGAGTTTTGTTCTGCACAAGAGGAGTTTATTTATTTATTTTTTACAGGAACAGAGAGAGAGTCAGAGAGAGAGACAGGTAGGGACAGACAGACAGGAATGGAGAGAGGTGAGAAGCATCAATCATGAGTTTTTCGTTGCCATTGCGACACCATAGTTGTTCATTGATTGCTTTCTCACATGTGCCTTGACCGCAGGCCTTCAGCAGACAGAGCCACCCCTTGCTAGAGCCAGCAACCTTGGGTCCAAGCTGGCGTGCTTTCTGCTCAAGCCAGATGGGCCCGTGCTCAAGCTGGCAAGCTCGGGGTCTCGAACCTGGGTCTTCCGCATCCCAGTCCGACGCTCTATCCACTGCGCCACCGCCTGGTCAGGCGACCCCCACAACTTCTTTAATTGCAGACTTCTAGCCTGCTGAACTGTGAGGTAAGAAACTGCTGTTGTTTAAGGCACCCGGTTTGTGGTGTGCTCCTTTGGTATGGGAGCCCTAGCAAGCTAGTATCACCATATGAGCACTAATAATCACTGTATAGCAAATAGAAAAGAATAAAAAATCAATCCATTACGACAGACACAAATCCCAGAGTAGCACCCCAAGTTTCTATGCTTGGCCTACCTTCCTAAGAGATCACACACCTTTAAGGACCTCATGAAGACCACTCCCACAGAGACATGAACATTATCCACACTGTACAACGAGCTCAAGAGGCTCACTAACCCGGCCCATCACAGCCAAAGACGGGGGCTCTTAATTAAGAGCTCATGCTTTCATCAATGTTGGGGACTACACTGTCAACTAATCTCTTTAATTAGAAAATAAATACCATAGGCACTGTCTCTGAAGAAAAGAATATAGATGAACTTAATAATAAAACTTTTATTCATTGCACTATGAAGAGATTTACAACACTTATTTTTTCCAAAAAGCTAAGTACTTTTAAAGATGTGTATAATTAAATCTGAAAACATTTTATCATAAAAGAACAAAGTCTAATTTAAGAAGATAATTTGATGAAAAAAACTTTTTGTAGGTAACTATGATTTTAATTCTTCATCTTAAAAATATAGACCTCATCAGTGAGACTCAGTGTTTGCTTTGTTTCTTTACTTTGTCCAATCACTTCCCTTTTAATAGTTGACAGTGACACTACACGTTGGAAAACTAAGATCAAAGGATTTTAAAACAGAAAGCCAGCCCTTTTACAGAAATATTATCAATCATTCCTGGCATCCTGCCATCCAAGAAAAGGTCCTCCTATCAAGAAACACAAGCTAAAATGAAGTGATCAAGCTAAAATGAAGTGATCTGGTCAATAAAAGGACAATTCCAGTATCTAATTATGAGATTCAAAACATTTTGCTTTCTTTCCACAGCTAATTAGTTCTCAGCAGAAAGCAGAAGGGGAAGATACACAGTTAATGCACAGAGTCTAAGAACTATTTGAAAAACATTAATCCCCATTTAAACAGAAAAAAAATGAGTATGAGATTTTTGCTCTTTCAAAATGTGCTCTTCTAAATTCAATCTAAAAAGGTGATCCATGGAAGAAGGTTGTCTTCTACCTTGTAAAAGTGTATTTAAGTGAATTTAAAAGCAAAATCCCTAGTATTAAGGACAAAGATCACTGTTCTCTATCTAGTACACAGAAATGACCGAGACTGAGAAAGCAGGCAAGGCGGGCGGTGAAGCGGACGGACATCAGAAGAATGGGCTGTCTCTCCTGCTTCTGGCACTAACTGCACGTGCGACTCCAGGCGAGACACTTCACCTCTCTGGACCTTGGCTTCTCATCTCGACAAGCAGGAGGTTGACTTCATTATCTCTCAGCCTAAGGTGTCTGTCACTCAAGATGATTCCAAACACTATACATTTTAAAATATGAAACAGGCCATTCAGAATCCTTGATAGATCTTTTACATACTTTATGTGATCAGTATGAATCCATCAGCTATTTAACTAAGAGAGACAGTTGATAGTTCTCACCTGAAGGCTCACTCCCATGCAGCAGACCCCGAAGCTTACTACAGAGCTGGATCATGTTGTCCAGCTGTCTGTTTATCTTCACATCCTGTATCCAGGCCGGGGTGTTACACACTGGACATTCGGTCCCAATGCAGTCACTGACACAGTTACTTAAAAAGAATTACAATATGTGTATGTAATTATCAATACACATTCAGCAGAGTCTGAATTCCAAAAAATAAACATAAACAGTGTTTGAAGAGAAGGAAATGAAGAAAAGGTTGTTCTAACAACAGGCAATTATAAACTACTTGTTTAAATAGTGTTTTTGAAAGAGTGTGACACACTCACAAAATCCAAAGTTGCTCAGGTAATTTCAATGAAAAGACTATATAGCCAGAAATTAGTCTGTATAATTTTTCCCTGCAAATAAATCTACAGCTTCTAAAGGGCAAGAGCACAGAGGAAGACAAAAAGAAATAGTACCAATGCATCTCCACCTCCCCCATCCTAAACCTTCACTATGCTTCATGAAAATAATTAAAAAGTACCGCAAAGAGACCAGGAAAGTTTTTGTTTTGCTTTGGACAAGTGTCTAAAGCAGCGATGGGCAATCTTTTGAGTTTGGTGTGTCAAAATTCGCCAAAAGACGAAGCATAACTCAGGTGGTGTGTCACTTCGAGAAAAAAAACATAATTTCACAATATTTAGTTTAAATGACAAAAATGTTCTGGCCTGCAGACCTCCGGCACAGAGTGTCTACACTACAGCAAATGTTTTATCCTTGGCTACCGCACCTGGCTGTGCAGGAGCCGAGGATGAAACGTCCTTCTCGGCATGCGGCCCCATACTTCTCTGGTATGCGGCCACATGCAGCCGCATGTCATTGAAAATGGCTACGCATGTCAGTGCTGCCACGTGTGTCATAGGTTCGCCATCACGGGTCTAAAGCCTATAAAATAGTTTTTGAGAAAAGGTCTTTGGTTCTTTCAAGTACTTGTATAGCTGTAGGTTCAATTAAATTACCTCGGATTATCTATCCAGGAATTATAATCTCATAGTTATAAGGGTTTTCCTAATTTTGGGAGTTAAAAACCTTTTGCAAATCCACAGACAACATATACAATCTCTTGTAAAAAAGTTAAGGGGATCACAATCTCCCCTGAAGCCTATCTGTGAACTTCCAAATAAGAATTGTATAAATCCACTCTATCCTTAGCCCCACCAGACAGGCTCAAAAGGACTGAGTGATGTAATAGTCATAAAATCCTCACTTCCCCCAAACACTGTTTCTTTTCACGTGACCCACTCATTTGTAGGCATAAAGGAGTCTTACAACATGAGCTCACTTCAGAAAAAGCCTGAGGCATTTTTAATTTTTGTATCCTTAGCATTATTCCTGAATCAAAGTAACTCAATAAATTTTTAGATAAGTTTATAAACCATATTGGGGCTGAAAGAGACAGTCCAGATCACTGGATTCCATAAATGTAAAATTCCTTTAACAAAGAAAGGAACTTGAGTTTGCTTGTAGTAAGAACTCTTAACTTGGAACCTCAACATATATAGTAGGCAAACTAATTCCTCAAGGGATTTCAATCAAATGTTGTAAAATACTCAAACTATTTGAGGAACCCTAGTGAAATCTAGTCAAATTCACTCATCAAAATCCATCACCTCATCTTCAGATGAAAAAACTGGAATTTAGTTAGTTAAGACGCCTACCCAGCACACCAGTACTGTGCTCAGATCTATTTTATATAATCTATAATGTCAGTCTTATAACTGTTCACAAATTATTTTATATACATTAATCCAGAATTCTAGGGTAAGATGTTATTTCTCAGTAAATCCGTATAACTGGGTGAGCCAATCATTTCCCAAACGACCAATGTAGGATCGTCATAGAATCAATCATGCTTGCATACAGGAACCACACAAAGCACAGAATTAAACCAATAAAATTTAATGTAACAGAATACACTGTTACAAATTTAAGAAACTATCACTTGCCAAAAAGTGGTATAGTATCGGAGAAGACTATCCATAATTATCCAGAACACTGCTCCTTTTCCAACTACAGATACATGTAAGATTTGATTTCTTCACATACTTCAATCACAACTAGATATCACAACAGACTGAATAGGTAAGTACATATAAGTATCTGCAAAATGTAAAACAGTGCTATTCCTCTATTTCTTGTTTTGTACAAGTTATTTTTCCTTTTAAATTAAAAAGGCATCATTTTTGTTAGTATGCAACAGGTTTATCATCATTTTTAAATGGATCAGATTTTTTAAATGCGTTTTATATGGTAACACGCACACACCCAAAGCTTTCTGGGATTCTCAATTTTTAAGAGCATAAAGTGATCTGAGACCAAAATGTTTGAATCGCCCTGCCATGTTTTAAATGACTTATTTGTTGAAGTAAGTATGTGGACTACTTTTACCAGGGGCATAAAAGTACCATGAAACTACAAAACACTATTAATGGTATAAAAATCTGTGCCTCTCCAACCTTCTACATTTCAGTTGGATTGAGATATATGAAAACCATCTTTTAAAAGTATACAAGGCCACCGCTGGTTAGCTCAGTCGGTTAGTGCGTTGTCCTGAAACACCAAGGTTGTGGGTTTGATCCCGTCAAGGTACATATGGGAAGCAAGCAATGAATGCACAACTAAGTGGAACAACAAATAAATGCTTTTCTTTATCTCTCTCTCCCTCTTCCTCTGTCTTCCTAAAATCAATCAATTTTTAAAAACTGCATGATATTTATGGCATTGCTCAGAAGTTTTATATAACTTCAAATCTGCAGAGAATACAAACAGCTACCATATTATTGATATCATATAGTCAAAATGAACCAAAACTGTACTGAACTGTTTATTTCCTATGTTTATACCATCTAAAGATGACCATTTTCTCTTTTAAGATGTTCTCATGCCTCTTTTAATCATTCATTGGCTGTTTTAAGTCACAGTTGCCTTTAGAACCCAATTAAAAGTAGCTATGGATCTCTCTCTGTCTCTCTCACAGACACACACACTATACATATGATTTTATGGGGTCTGTTACGCTCCAGCAGTTTTGTCACTAATCTATTATGTACATCAACTGAAACAAATGAAATCTGCTTGCTACAGAGTGGAAATAGGGAGTTGGCATCATTTCATAAGGGGGTCAGAGAAGGAGGTGACATATGAGCTGAAATGTAACGGATGAAGTTAGCCTCACACAAATTTGGCAGAAATATATTTCAGATGAAAGAAATAGCAAGTGCAAAAGTCCTGGGGCAGGATTGAGTTTGATGTTTCATGAACTAAAAGGAGGTGCTGAAACAGGCTGAGCCAGAGAGAAGCACGGTCCAAGAGCAGGCAAAGACTAGGTCCTGTACAGAATTGTGTGGATTTTATCATAATTGTAATAGGAAGCCAGTGAAGGATTTTAAGGAGAGTAATGGTATGGGATTTACATTTTTAAAAGATCACCGACAAGAATGAAGAAAGTGGGGAAGAGGACAAGTTATGAACTTATTAAAATATAGCCTTTGGAAAGATAATATGATGGCTTAGACCAAAGTATAAACAGTAGTAAATACAGAGAAAAGAGAGAAAAGTCAGGACTGAGGGCACATTTTGAGGCATAACTCACAGAACTTAACGAAGTGGGATAAGGAAGAAGAGCTCTCAGGTATGGTCATGGCTTCTGTCCTGAACGACTTGGCCACCCCGCCAGCAGTACCACCTGTTACCATGAAGACCCCTGAGGCAGGAACAGGTAAAAGGGGATGCTGACCGACAGATCCGCTCTAAACAGCCCAACTCGGAACCCCTTCATCCTCCAGACGGAGAAGTGAGGAAGGCCACGGGCGCTCTCTCTACCACACCCTCCTGTCCTGTATGCCCCACATAACAGATCTAAGTTCTAGAGAGGAAATCGGGACCCCGAGCAGAGCTGCCTCCCACACATCCCCAGCCCACTGAAGTCACAGAGGAAATTATTTCCAAATGTGCTTAAACTTCACATTATAGTTTGCTCGTGCCAGATAATTTCAGTCATAACCTGAAATAATTAAAAGATTGATTCAAAAGAGGCTATATTAACCCTGCTCAGAGACAATTAAACTAAGACATTCTGTACTTAAATTGATTTCTCCTGAATAATAAACAGGATGAGAAGAAAATCTAATATTCTAAGCCAAAGCTTTCAATGGATATAATTTCACAATAGCTGTTATGTTATGGCTTTAGCTTTACCCCACCCCAAGTGCTTTACTTTCAGTACCTGTGAATGTGATCTTACCTGAAACTAGGGTTCCTGCAGATAATCCTGTTAAGGTGAGGTCATCAGGGTGAGCCCTAATCCCATCTAACCGGTATACTTAGAAACAGAGATTTGGACCCCGAAACAAGCCTGCACACAGGAAGAATGCCATGCAAACATCAAGGCTAAGACAGAGTGATGATCTACAGGCCAAGGAATGCTGAAGATTTCCAGAAGCCAATGGTTCCCCACCAGAAGCTAGGCTAGCAGCAAGACCCGGCTCTCCCACACAGCCCCCAGAGGGGACCAACCCTGCTTACTCCTTACTCTCGGACTTCTAACTTTCAGAAGTGAAACACAATAAATTTCTGTTGTTCTAAGCTACCCAATTTTTGGTACTTTGTATGGCAGCCCTAAGAAACTATTAGTAAGAGCTACACTTTCATAATTTGGAAAGTCTAGATTCAAAACTAAATGAAGAAAAAAATATATATTTGAATAATATAATAGATATTAATTTTCCCCTGACGTTTAGCAAAGCTGATTAAAATAACTTTGATGAAGTCATCCTCTTTTGAGCTTTGATTTTCTTATTCCTAAATTAAGACAGTTAGTTATAAGGGTCAAATGAGACAATGTATAGTAAGTTACTTTGCAGTCTGCGATACTTACTCAAACAGAAATATTAGCATTAATATTAACACATGACTGTACTAGTAAAAAACACAATTGCTACATATATGTAGTAACAATACATATGTCAAGCCATAACTACTTACCTACAGAAGATATGCTCACATCCACCTAAGCACACAGGCTCCCTCAGGATATTAGTGCTGTTTGAAGAAAAAAACAATGAAGACCTAGTTACTGATAGAGGAACGTTTTATACTCAACATTTCATAAATCCAAGGCCTAACTCTACCAAATTTCTTTCTTTTCTCAAAGCAGAAGGTATTAAAGATGTATTCATCCTGGTTAAATACTGTTATCATAACATACCTGCTGAATGCAAATACCAACTACCAAATTTAGTACAAATTGCAACCCTTTTTAAAACATATATACTGGGAAGTCACAGAAAGGAGTAGCTTTGTTCAAGCATCTCTAACCTCTTACAACAGGCAAAACCAACCACAGTTCGCTTCTTTCAACTCCTAAAATAAATCTTCATCTAATGATTCAAAGTGTAGATCATAAATCTCAAAATGAGACCCACAGCTGAATGACCATATAATGTGCTGTCCAAATGGAAGCATTTCTGAGAGCGAACAGGAGTGATAACAGGGTAAGATACAGCAGGTCAATTCAGGACTGGCCCAGGAAAATCTGGACATCTGGTCACCTTGCCCATAAGAATTCAATGTTCCCATAAGAAAACATTGATTCCTAGCTATTGTTAAGTAACCACCTATTTTTCAGAGATGCCCTGTCAAAAATACAGCCATTCTTTCAGTTCAGAGAAAGTCAAATGTTTGGTACTGAGTGCAAATAGGAATCATCAGGCTGACAATCAACCTGCAGACTGAACCGAGATTCATGGCTTTGGGAGAACTGAGAAAGAAACACAATTATTGCCAACACTGTAGATCAAAATAGCCAGTATAGTTGATAACCTTACGAAGATAATGGTACTTATTAATAAACGCACACCAAGTCATTATGTTCAGAGGGCATAATGTAGCAAGAGCAAGCAGAAATTTTTAAGGGATGCAAGGTTTATTACACTAACCCTAGGACTGTTTGGTATCTATACCATGAATATCCAATTACTTCGGCACACATACCACAGGTCAATAAAAAATGCTCTTAATACATTTCTTGTAAGATCAAAAGTACTACACTGTACATTTTCATAGATACGAACGACCTTAAAGTGAAATTGAGCTTTCAAAATGAATGCTAAAAACAGAGTATACACCCATGATGTTATTCTCAAGTTACCAAAAATGATGCTTCCTGACATTACAATACCCATTAGTTTTTAAAAACTCACAATATCTGATTTTTCTGTAATACTACATAGAACATAGTCATGACTTATGATGTGCCAGCCAATTTTGTGATTCTAGCAATTAAGATAATCTCTGGTCCAATGTTCATGCTGCTTCTACAATTCTTGTTCATGATTTAATCTAACAAACCTAATCTCCTATCTCCTAGTCATATGTGTTGAATTCGACTTCATTACAAGCTCTACTCTGGGATCTCACCTCCTCCTGTCATAATATTCTCTATCTCCTGTATTCCACCACTCTGATCAAACCTCCACCTTCAGTCCGGTAGCTCCCTGAGCTCCACATCCAGCATAGGCCACAGATAACTCCTTCAGAGCCATCTTTACCACCAGTCTACCTCCCCTGACCTCTTGGGCACTCAGGTATGCAGATCTATTAATGCTTTCCTCACTGGCTCTCAGGCTGTGCATAACCATCAAAAAAGAAAGAACATACACATACATGTATGTGTCTTTACATTTAGGTGACAGAGTCTGCACCTTTGTACGTCTGTCAAAGTGATGTATTAGATGTTCTGTGAGTAAACAAATGACCAAATAGATGGCTATTCACAATAATCTCCATGCTCCTAAATCCCAATGGAGCCAAACAGTGTGAGCTTTTCAGCACCTACCTAGACTCATCCCTACCTCTTCACCCATACTCTTAACCCTCCGTCCAGGCACAAATGAAAAGGTTCCCTTAGTCATTTCCTTCTTAAAATGTGCTGCTCTATTTGTCCCTAGACCTCCTCTGACTCTTAAAAAGTATTCTGTTCTCATCATTAGTCACCTTCTCCCATCTATCTAAACACAGATACCTCTCCTTCAACCTAAAGAAAGTCACTTTCTTTACAACAGGCTCCCCATTCTTCCTTTTGCCCCTTCTCTCCCCTTCCCTGCAGATGTAAGTAAGCTCTTTAAAGTGTCTTATACCAGCTAAGTCCATGCTCTTACCTGGTTACCTCTACCTGCTCACTGCTGAAACTACTCTCCAGAGCATTTATGTCCTCATTTTCCGTCAGCTCTCTGTGAAATAACTTTATGTCACCTTCTTTCCTGAAACCTTTCTTTCTACTGGGCTTTATTTATTTATTTATTCATTTTATTTTTTTAACAGGGACAGAGAGAGAGTCAGAGAGAGGGACAGATAGGGATAGACAGACAGGAACGGAGAGAGGTGAGAAGCATCAATCATTAGTTTTTCGTTGCCATTGCAACACCTTAGTTGTTCATTGATTGCTCTCTCATATGTGCCTTGACTGCGGGCCTTCAGCGGACCAAAGCAACCCCTTGCTGGAGCCAGCGACCTTGGGACTAAGCTGGCGATCCTTCGCTCAAGCCAGATGGGCCCGCGCTCAAGCTGGCGAGCTTGGGGTCTCGAACTGGGGTCCTCCCAGTCTGACGCTCTATCCACTGCGCCACTGCCTGGTCAGGCTCTACCGGGTTTTAATTCTCTCATTTCTCTGCCTCCTTTTCAGCACTTCCCTAGCTGCCTCTCTTTCTACCTATTCACGCAGGCCTACCCCAGGATGCACCCACAGCTCCAGGTTTTCTCGGACAACAGCTGACTCCATGCTTTAATTCTTCAAAAATTCTTCTCAAAGCTTCAAGTTTCTTCCTAAGATGACTGTGAACCCGCTATCTACATACTAGTTCGTACCCTCCACCCTAGCAATGAGACGCTATAGTATAATTAGCAAAAAATCTAGTATTTATAAATTGATCATTTGCACTAATTATTCTACAGTCTAGCGAAGTAGAATATATTTTGTTGCTGGTAACAGATGAAAAGGTACGTGTGTGTGTGTGTGTGTGTGTGTGTGTGTGTGTGTGTGTGTGTGTGTGTGTACTGGTAGAAGAAGCAAGGAGGAGTGCGACAGTCTGGGGGAAAGTATGGCGAACTTCAAAAGAACGTTAATGAAGAGCTCGAGGGGAGGGGCAGAGCTCTGCCACCCCAAAATATGCCTCTTGGAATAATAAATTTAACTTGGTTTATTAAAGCACAAAAGACTCAAGAAAGAACCTTTGACCCTCTCCCTCACCTGCCTAAAGGAATTCAGATAGAAAAAGCTGCTTAAAGAAAGGAAAGATGTCCTTAGCATCATAATATAACTAAACGTGGCAGACAAGGAGAAATCAAGCAGCCTGTTTGCTGATCTTCCTTCTGTTTCCCATGTTTTCTGGGTGGCCCAGCAATAACTTGTTTCCATGTCTGCTCTTTCTAGTCAACCTGTGAACTGCCCACTTCCCCTGGAAGTCCCTGCATAAACATCTGCAATACAGTTAGGACCCTTTCTCCTGTTAATCTGTCTCATGCTAATTTGATTATTAGCCCAGCTAGAAGAACTTAGAAGGTGATAAGCAAAGTACATTTTGTGCCCCACAAGCACGAAGGAGAGATACATAAAGCAGAGTGGCAATAATGTGTCAAAGCTACATTTTCTGACAATATCTACAGTTTTGCTGAGAAGATACACTGGAATGAAATAATTGTATTAAAACCAGGCAATGGCAATATTGTAAATATGTATATCCAACTTCATTCAACTACTTCACTGCCAGGTACGTATCTTTTTTTTTTTTTTTTTGGCAAGTGTCAGAGAGAGGGACAGATAGGGATAAAGCAGTGGTTCTTAACCTTTTGTGAGGTACCGAACCCACCAGTTTCATGTGCACATTCACTGAACCCTTCTTTAGTGATAAATAAAATATGATATTTTTTTCCAAATTCAAGACATAGGTATATGCTTTTTACTGGTGCACAAAATGAGCCGTGCATGAACATCACCTTGCTCAGAGAACAAAACCAACAAAGTGCATGAACTCACAACAAATTACGGTATTACTTTATTCTGGCCTCCGCGAAAGAGGCTTCTCTGAACCCCTGAGACCGACTCATCGAACCTCTAGGGTTCGATAGAACCCAGGTTAAGAACCACTGGGATAGAGAGACAGGAAGGGAGGAAGCATCAATTTTTTGTTGCGGCACCTTAGTTGTTCATTTACTGCTTTCTCATATGTGCCTTGACTGGGGGACTACAGCAGAGCAAGTGACGCCTTGCTCAAACCAGCGACCTTTGAGCTCAGGCCAGAGACCATAAGGTCATGTCTATGATCTCATGCTCAAGCCAACAACTCCAGTCTCAAGCTGGTGAGCCCGCACTCAAGCTGGCAACCTTGGGTTTCAAACCTGGGTCCTCCACATCCCAGGCCGATGCTCTATCCACTGCACCACCACCTGGTCAGGCAGGAATATATCTTTGATAAACATTCAAATGTTTGTAAAACTGAAAATTCAAAAGAGCAAAGATATCTAGACAAGATACTAAAGCTTCCAGAGATTAAGAAATAATAAAATGAAAATGCCACATATACAGGTATATAGAAAACAGAATAACATAAGAACCTCAACAGTAATAGGGGATGTTTGCTATCAAAATAATAATTGAAGCCTGACCAGGCGGTGGCGCAGTGGATAGAGCACTGGACTGGGATGTGGAGGACCCAGGTTCGAGACTCCTAGGTAACCAGCTTGAGCATGGGTTCATCTGGCTTGAGCACAGCTCGCCAGCTTGGACCCAAGGTTGCTGGCTCCAGCAAGGGGTTGCTCTGTGTGCTGAAGGCCTGCGGTCAAGGCACATGTGAGAAAGCAATCAATGAACAACTAAGGTGTCACAACGAAAAACTGATGATTGATGCTTCTCACCTCTCTGTTCCTGTCTGTCCCTATCTATCCCTCTCTCTGACTAAAAAAAATAATAATTGAAAACTATTTTGTACTTTGAGCTTCACATCTGTTAATGTAGGTAGGTAGTTAGTAAAGGGAGCAAAGTGGAATCAGACATTAAGCCTAATAAATTAGGGAGCTGAATCAGATATTAAGCCTAATCTACCAGAGAGCTGGATCGGACAATAAGCCTGACTCACTAGAAAGCCACAACAGTCACAGGCTCTTCAGGGCATCACCATATCCTCCATGAGGGGAGGTAATCCCAAAGCGGGCAGGAAGAATTGGTTATGGGTCCTTAGCCTTGGCCAGGATTACTATGGGAGGGATACAAACAGCAGGGGAAATTCCTTTGCTAGGCATCCACACAACAGAAACCAGATAGTGAGGCAAAACTTTGAGGCATACACACTAGAAGCCAAAATGAAAACATAAAGGGGTGGGGTCTAGCATGGGAAAGTACAGGAAAAGGATCTGATTGGATAAAGATGGAGAACCCTTGGAAAGTCCAGGAAAGAGATTGGTTAGGGGAAGGGCCCAGCACAAGCCCAGGAAAACCCCAAAAGTGGGTTGGATAGTTTGAAAGAAAGCCTGCTTGTGCCCCCAAACCAAAACAATACACGGAGGATTATCAGGTACCTCCGGGCAGTTGCTACTAGAGCCTGCTTGCCCTCTACCTCCCCCAGGGAGTATTACTTCCCTTCACCCCAATAAATCTTGCCACCACACTATGCATGTGCCCTTTAAATCCCTTTCCTGTGACACTGCAAGAACCCTGACATATCTCATCATCTTCCATAGAAGAAAGTTAATAAACAGGTTAAAAGAAAACTCACCTTTCAGAGTAGGAAGTTAATAAATAATAAATCAGACATTTTAAACAATGTCTAAAATGGAAAAAAAATCCAGAAATATCAATAAAACATAGTTGAAAATATACAAATTAATATTTGAACTAAAGGAGATGAAAGAGGTGTGACAAGAGTATAGAATTCAAGGATACAGACACCTGGAAACTAATTTAATAATTCCAAAATACATTAAATAGTGTGAGCAGCCTTTTGTTGGTTGTACATTGCAGTGAATTGATGAACCCCTTTTTGTCTCTTCCTTCCACCCTCTGGCCTACTGTAGTTCAAGACATCTCAGGATTTTCTCCTTGCTGACACAAAATTAAATGTGACACTCTTTGCTAAGGAGCTTATAATCTAGCTGGGTAGTTTTATAAGCCAAGTTACTATATAATTTAAGAGAAGTACAAATGCTCTGAATTTCCAGAGATGGTATCTAGTTAAAAACAAAATATTTTTTATTTTATCTGCCCGATCCCCCCTTTTTCTGGTCTCGAAATAGACTGCAGCCCTATAGACAAGAGATACTGACTTTCGCTTATTTCTGAGCTTCCCCATCACTACTACCTACCTAGCTCAGTACTGTATAAACAGCAGGATTTCAATACACCCTTAGTGAAGAAACCAAAACGGGAGAATATATACAAAATTGCATATATATTAACAATTCTATTTGATCTTTCCCCTATTTTTTGTTATATATATATATATATATATATATATATATATATATATATATACACACACACACACACACACACATATATGAAAAAACAATCCAGAGGAATAAGAAAAGGCATTTGCATGGTAACAGGATTTCTGTTACCTTGAAAATTCCCATCTGCAGTCATACCTGTTACTTTACATGTAGTTGGTTTGGAAAGATTGGTGCAGTCAGAGGATTATAACTTAGGGAAGAACTAAGCAGTAAGAACAAACTATTGTTTTTAAAGTTCCTATTGATATAAAGTTTTCTTTGCGAAAAACGAAAGGAAAGTAAATTCACTTGCGATTATACAGCAGACCTATTTCTTAATGGAATGGCTCCCTAAGCTTCCATAATGTATCAACTGCTATTTAATATTAGGCAAGATCGCTACCACAGTACTTTTACATTTTAGAAAATCTCCAAGGTATTTTTTCATGTGGAACATGTTTAATACCAAAATGCACAGGCTCTCCTCTCCAAGCCAATTAAACAATTTGCTGTTTAACTTCATGAAAATAAACAAAATTGTTAACAAGGAAGGGATATGAATAATGACATGGAAGCATCTTATCTTGTGCAGTTATTTTATATACCAGATTCAAGTAAATCACATGGGGAAAATAAAAAAGCCTAATTGTATAATGTCAGTAATTACTGAATAAATCAATGAGTCAAATATCCCAAGTCAAGTGGACAATAGAATTCTACTTATTAATGATTAATGATAATAGAATCTATCATATGAGACAAATAGATAAGCCACAGAGAATATTATGCATACCCAACTCAAATAGTTTTCGCTATTCTGTCTACTATTCCCTTTTCTTTGAAGCAAAACAGTATCTAAGTAATGGCTGCTTCGCTCCTACCACCTGAGGTTCAAATGTTGAGTTTCAAGGCTTAGACCTAGGCATTGTCTTTATCCTCTCTTCTCTGCTCACTTCCAAAAGAATACCTTCCAGAACCATCTATCATCTCTCCAAGCCACCGACCTGAAGACCAATACTTCATTTGTGAGACAATCCCTACACTAAGGAGGACAGTATTAACCCTTCGAATAGTGGGTTTTTCATGCTCACTGACCCCGGGAGTGAGTTTTTTTTCAAAAAATGAAATTAGTTCCAGTTATATTTTATTAACTTAAACTGAGTATCACAATTAAGGAAGTCATCACCTTTTTGTGGAGGGTTTTGCCTTTAATTAGTAAAAAATGCAACATCTCTGAAGTGCAATAAGCCCGGTATGCCTGCACCTGAACCAGCTGAATAGTGACCTGTAGACCAATACTTCATTTGTAAGACAATCCCTACACTAAGGAGGACAGTATTAACCCTTCGAATAGTGGTTTTTTTATGCTCACTGACCCCGGGAGTGAGTTTTTTTTCAAAAAATGAAATTAGTTCCAGTTATATTTTATTAACTTAAACTGAGTATCACAATTAAGGAAGTCATCACCTTTTTGTGGAGGGTTTTGCCTTTAATTAGTAAAAAATGCAACATCTTTGAAGTGCAATAAAGCCCGGTATGCCTGCACCTGAACCAGCTGAATAGTCTGGTAGGCTACCAATCACTCTATGATTTGACCCTGCCTTAATTCTCTGCCCACTTGACTCATTCTACCTTTATTATACAGTACTTTCTAGCATTTATTTGTTAATAATCCCCCACTGGAATCCATTTATAAAAACCTACCCAAGGCCCGCCTGACCAGGCGGTGGCGCAGTGGATGGAGCGTGGGATTGGGATGTGGAACACCCAGGTTCGAGACCCTGAGGTTCCCAGCTTGAGCACAGGCCCATCTGGCTTGAGCAAAAGCTCGCCAGCTTGGACCCAAGGTCGCTGACTCCAGCAAGGGGTTACTTGGTCTGCTGAAGGCCCGCCGTCAAGGCACATGTAAGAAAGCAATCAATGAATAACTATGGTGTCGTAATGGCAATGAGAAACTCATGATTGATGCTTCTCACCTCTCTCCGTTCCTGTCTGTCTGTCTCTATCTATCCCTCTCTGACTCTCTCTGTCCCTGAAAAAAATAAAAATAAAAAACCTACCCAAGGCCCAATTCAAAAGCACATGAAGCCTTCCTCCACTGGCTCTACCCAAGTACTCTGCTCAGCATCGCCTTGGTCTTCATCATAATTTACCCTGAACTGTGTACAAATTTCATCCCTTAAAATTAAGCATATGTCCACTACCACAGAGCCCAGTGACCGCCCGGTGCCCTAGTGAATAACCAGCACCAGGGCAGACTGCAGGACCACTGGCATGGACAAATGCACCATACAAGACGAACTCATTTGCCCAAAAACACTGAGTAAGGATTTCAACCCAGGGTCCAAAATCCATGCTCTTAACCACTAAGCTATGCTGCCTAAGAATCTGATCGCCTTTTAAATGACAAGAGATAATTCAGAAAAACAAAATCACCTATCCTAAAAATTGCAAGATGACTTTATGACTTTTTACAAAAAGTTGATTTAAGAGGTGCTAGAACTCTAAGTTACCACTGTCATATATGCCCACCCTCCCGTCCCCCAATAAAATGTTGAGGTACCTAGTTATTTTAATTCACAAAATATTATCATATGGCACCCAGGCTTTACAGCGTGGCTCCTATTATCAATTCCTCGCTTCCTTTTAAGGACACATTATTATTATGCTTTGTGCCAATCTCTCAAATGATAGTCTTCTTGTCTCATTTTTCCCAACCTTTATATAACTTCTATCTGGTCATGAGGCTTGGCCTAACACAAATGTCACATCTGGCCTCCTGAACAATTTCACCAGCCTCATCGTGAAGCCCTCCTTTAGGCTAAAAGTCAAGAAAGGATGCCTGGTATTGCAGCTGATCCACCCTCACACGCAAGTAATGCTTGCTGCAAACAACAGTGTTTACCCTGCAAGCTCAGAGTAAATGGGGTAATCACTAGCTTACTACACAGAGCTCTGAAACTCTGCAAAAGGACATACTGGCACACAATTCCTAATAATATGACATTGCTGTGAATGGTGGATAGCACAAGCAAGAAGTAGGCCATCCTGAGTCACTCCTTTTGAGCAATAATGTAAGGTAGCTACTAGGCAAAGGCAGAGGTGAAAAGAATGTTTTTCCCCCCTGGGTAAGGAGCAATCAACCATGTTTCATTCACTACAGGCACTGCCAAACACACAGAGATACCAGGAGAGGAATGCAAATTCATCTCTTAATATTAAACCATGTGATATAAAATTTCACACCAAAAAAGGATTTTTAATTAAGACATTTAGGTCTGTTAAAAGTTTGGCAACCTATTGCCTAAGTGTCATATATATCAAGCCAATAGGCTGTTTTTGTACAGCCTTTGAGCTAAAAAAACATTGTGTTTTTTTACATTTTTAGGAGTTAAAAAAAATAAAAAGGCTCTACACGGCCAGCAAAGCCTAACATATTTAATGTATGACGCTTTACAGAAAAAGTATGCAGAGTCCTATGTTAAAATACACAGAGAAACAATTGTGATTTAGTTAATCCATCAGTGGTTCACATATGAATATTCTTTAAAATCACTGTAGTTCAACATCATTCTCTAGTCAAGAGATGAGGTATATTAAAAATCTGGACCTAGCTACCGATGTCTACTTTCAGTCCTGCGGCTCTTGTTGTCAGCTCACTTCACTTAGAAACTGGACAAATATTTGCTAAGGGAGAAACAGTGAACTAGTTTTATCAGATTTCAGGACAACCTATAGATTATTCATATAAATCACCTATCTTCTTCCCCCAAAACCACTCAGCAAGCAGACTTTGCTTTTTTGTATTTTTGTTTTACAGGGACAGAGAGAGTCAGAGAGAGCGATAGACAGACAGGAACAGAGAGAGGTGAGAAGCATCAATCATTAGTTTTTCGTTGCCATTGCAACACCTTAGTTGTTCACTGATTGCTTTCTCACATGTGCCTTGACCGCGGGCCTTCAGCAGACTGAGCAACCCCTTGCTGGAGCCAGCGACCTTGGGTCCAAGCTGGCGAGCTTTTGCTCAAGCCAGATGGGCCGGCGCTCAAGCTAGGGACCTCAGGGTCTCGAACCTGGGTCTTCCGCATCCCAGTCCGATGCTCTATCCACTGCGTCACCACCTCGTCAGGCTGCTTTTTTGTATTTTTAAGACACGTATGTCTTATCACTTATTCTATGACAACTACCACACTTAACACTTTACATGTAGAATTTCATTTATATTCTTTCCTCCCAAAGAATTTTACCTTCAAAAGGATTTCATACACACACACACACTGTTCACTACTGAATTCTAAATGCCTAAAACGTCTGGCACTTGAAGATGTTCAATAATCTTTGTAAAAATTACTATTAACGAGCAATATCATCACTCAAACAGGGAAACTGAGGCAAAGACGCTGAATAACTGGGGCCATTCAACAATGTCAGAGTTGGAATCTGAAATCGGGCAGCCTGACAGCATAGCCTAAGTGAAGTTATGCTGCTGCCCTAGTGTATTCCATACAGAAATGTCCCATCTGAAAGTCTAATTTTTGTTGAACTATTCATCTGGGCATGACCACACTGCTCCTATTATACAGCAACTTGCAGAGCTAGTTCTAAATTTCTTATTCTCGGATGGATGACCCCTGTGCTATGGGAAAACACACAATTCAGAATGTCTTTCTTGCAAAAGTGCCTCTTCTCAAAGGACTGCAATGTCATTTTTGTCACAGGTTTTAAAGCTTTTGTAAAACAAATTATAAATGCAAACTCTGTGGATTAAGTTCTTTTCATTTTACAAGAAAAAACTGCTATGTTACTTATACTGTATGTATAACTAAGTTCTGCAAGTTGGAAATCAGAGGCGAAAAAAAAAGAAATAAAAATAGTTCAAAGAGGAAATATGGTCAGGACATTTAAAAGAGAGAGAAAAGCTACCAGAGTGATGTTGATGCAGAATTCCTGACATGTGCACATAGCAGGGGCTCAAAAAACACTTTTGGAAGAAATAAGAAGTGAGACAAGCCCTTCCTGGGTTTTATAAACCTTCTTGGCTTTTATACTAGGAAGAGCAATTGGAAAAGGAGAAGCAAGAAGTACCAGTCATAAAAATGGTATCTTTAGAGGGAATTAAAACTTTGGACTCAGGGGACTCACATGATGTAATATAATAGCATGAAGGAAAATAAGACACAAAAAACACTAATAAGTAGCATCTCTAAAAGCTGAAACCCCATGCCAGTCTTCTGACCAAACCAAGGAAATGAGTACTTGAATGATAAATAGAATGTCGGTGTTCGTCTCAAGACCATCTTTAACCTACGTTCAACAGAGGGCCCCCAAACTCTCCCCTCCTCCAAACCTGCCACGGAAACAAGGTCAAAGAGGCCAGCTCAGCGAAGAGTGACAGCGGCTTGCAAACTGAGCACCAGATTCTGGAATTAGCAGGTCACCAAGATCCAGGGCCCTTCTACTACCTGCTGGTGCCTTAGCCCCACCCACCCCAGCCCCACAGATTCAAACTCCCGCGGCGCGGCCGGCGAGCGGCATTTTTAACCACACCATTGGGCGCTTCATACGCCCCCTAAAGTTCAAGAACTACCATCTTATTTGGGTTTGCTGAGCCCACACACGCAAAAAGGGCTAGAAAGCCGTCCAGAGACATGTATGGGGGCCAGGGAGGGGATAACTCACGCCAGATCCCTGGGCAGGTCCTCACTCCGCTGGCCGCCCGAGTGCGGGACGGGGACAGAAGGCGGGAAGCGGAGGTGTGAAAAGACCCCCGCCCCCCGGCCTGCGGAGACCCCTGCCCCTCTGCCGCCGTTGCCCGCGCGGCATGCCCCTCGAGGGTCCATGTTTACCAACGCGCGCAGCGCAGCAGCTTCTCCAGCCCGCCGAGCGCGGCGCGAGTGTGGGCCCAGGCCCCGCCAGCCGCCGGCTCCATGGCGGGCGCGGGACGAGGCTGGTTCCCGGAGCGGGCCCTCAGGTGCCGGTTCCCCGGCATCGCCCCGCCTTCGCGGGGAAAGCACCTCAGAGAGTGGGAGGCAGGACGGACACGACAGTGATCGAGACGCGGCAGGCCTGCGACCCGACCCTTAGCCCCGGCGATTCCCGCCTCGGACCCGCAGGACGCCTTAGGGGCGGGACACGTGGGGGCGGGGCCATGAAACCCGCCAAAATCCGCGCGCGCGGCCGGGAGGGGCGTGGCTAAGGATGCGCGCCCAAGTTTAGTGGGCGTGGTCTCGGAGGGCGGAGCGGGTCCAGGGAACGCCCCCTCTTTCCTGGAGAGAGAAATGCAGAAAAAACCATGAAAGATGTCCTTGTTTTTCTGGAACAATATTGGCACCCTAAGCTGAACTTGACCGATGAAAAATAATCACAAACCGAGAAATGTTTAGTTGAGCATTATCTACAAGGAGTGCTGTTTCAACTACTGTTGAGCTTGGGAAAGCTTTGCTCATGACACTGAAAGTGCCATTCTCTTTTTTCCTAAGATAGTAACCCCCCCAACCCAGCATTTTGTCTGTTAAAGTGTGTCTACCCTCATAGGGATCTTTCAGTGATTGGCATAATTTACAGATAACATCTATTGAGTTTCCCTTCACCCTGTGCTCCCAGTTCACAAATATTTTGATTTTCTCCCCCTTAACTTACTCTCAAATCTACCCACTTCTCTTCATTTTCACTCTAGGACAAGACCAACTGTAACATCGCTTTGTCTCCGCAGCCTTCTAGCTGATATCCCTGTGTCCACCCAAATCCCCTCCAAGCTTCAGGCTACATTGTAGCCATCTAAAACATTTCCAGATAAACTGTTAGTTCAAAGAAGCAGAATGAGTCAAACTAATTAAAGTCTTATAGGGTATTTTGACTGACCTACGATAGCACCTTAAACTAAACAAAAAAGTTTTAAGTCAGAAGTAGCCAAGGAGTTAATCCTTATTAACCCTGGCAAGCCATTGCTTTGCAGAGCACCAGCGAAAGCAAACTCAAGTAAACTTAAAATGTTAGACAACCTTGGAGAGATGCTATGATGTGTAATGAAGTAAACCGGCGATTTCAAGAGCCAGACCGTCCTACTTCTAATCCCATTTCCTTCACTAAATAATTGTGTGATTTAAGGTTTGATGATGCTTGGCTTTAATGGAGATGGTACACGTGTGTCTGAACCAACTCTTCCTTTCAGCCCTGCATCCTGATTTTGGAAAGCCACTATTTTCTCCCATGTCCACCCATGTGTGCTGGTAAGATGGGCAATGTGTAAAATCCTGAACTCTGGTCCTAGAGAAACACTTCCTGGTGGAAATCCAGTTCATCTATGAGGTCTTGGTAAAGCCCTGGCTTAAGGCGGCGATTTTCAACCTTTTTAATCTCACGGCACACTAAACTAGTTACTAAAATTCTGCAGCACACCAAAAGATCTACTTTTTGCCAATCTGACAAAAAAAAAAAACCCACAAAGCTATACTTTTGATTCATTCACACCAGACAGCTATTGTTGTGTTGACTATTATTATTTTTTAATTTGTTAATTTTAGTGAGAGAGGAAGGGAAAGAGAGACAGAGAGAGAGAGAGAGAGAGAGAGAGAGAGGAACATCTATCTGTTCTCTGGCTGGGGAAGGAACCAGCAACCTCTGTGCTTCAGGGCAATGCTCTAACCAACCAAGCTATCCCACCAGGGCATTATTGTCATGTTTCTATGTGGCAACCTAAAGGAAAAGAGGTCAGTGTCCCTGACTAAGTAATCCGGTAGTGCATGTTCCAAAAATTCCTGGCGGCACATAGCGTGCCCCAGCATATGGCATACCGGTTGAAAATCGCTAAGGGCATGAGCGATGCCCTCTCTCCACATTAAAAAGGGCTTAATGGTATCTTATCTGCCTTTTTGTTTCCCTGCAAGGACCTCCTGAAAACATCAAAGTCTAGCTTTGTTGCTCCATTTCACTTCTAGTCTGTTCTTCTACTCTTCCAATTAAGCAGTATTCCCTAGTACCTTAGATTCTTAAAATTATTCATTCCACCCCAGTGTAACACTGCAGCCCAGGAGGTGGGGGCATTCTGAAGCAGAAAAAATGGCTTGCTTTATAGCCTGTTTACACATCCTTCCCTCTCCATGCCATCTACCTCATTGCTTTGATCACAGTACTCCAAAGGCATCTCTGGCCTGAATCTCTTTCCTGATCTACAGGCTCAATATAATGGTTTGTTGAAAACAGTCTAAATGCTAATTTTTGTCTTCCTTGTTGTGAAGTGTTGTACAAAGTAAATCTTCCTCATATTCACTTGGATAAACAATATAACAAGCAAAATGGTACAGTATACACACAATATTCAGACTCTCCTCCCATGGAATGGAAGCTGTCTCTCAAATTCAACATGTACACTAACTACTTCTTCTCTGATGTTTAATTATGGTGTCATACAGAGGAATTGACCACTTTGACTCTTTTGAGCACATTCTCTTTATCAGATATAAATTTTGTTGGCAAGAATCTCTTACAGGAAACCTGAAGTCCCCTCCCCCACGCCCCAAATATTCAGCCTAAGAATAATTGACAACAAGCAATCAAACGTGGTAATTGATGGAGGGGAACAAGCTTCCACAGCATCTAGGAGCGGGATGTCTGCTCTGCACATTTGACAGAGCTAGTCATTCTATGTGAACAGGCCGGTAACCAAAGTTAAAGTCATTAGCTCTGTGCTGTTTTGCTCTGGAATCCAGTGTGGCATAATGATTAAGCACACAGAGCTCCAGAGTCAAGCAAAACTGGGCTACAAACCAAGCCTTGCAATTTCCTAAGATTGTGTCCATAGGTCCATTGTTGAATTTATCTTGGAACTTAGTTTCGTTTCTTGTAAATTTACAACGAATGTATATCAACCTTAAAGCATAAGGTTGCTGTGAGAGCAATTACAAATTACGAAACTGTTCTAAACCAAGTAGAGCAGCACAACCAAAGAAATCTCTTCACAATGGACTGGACTGAACTTTAATACATAGATCAAAGCTAAACTCACAATAAATGCTCAATACATTTCCCATAGTTAGTATTGGTTTGAACACTGAGTTGCACTAGCTAGTTATATTTGCTTTACAATTCTTTTTTGAAAGAGCATGTATTCTGAGCAGGAAGGAGCCACTCATTCTGTGACTATTGGAGCAGAGATACTTGCTATAGAAATTCTTTGCAAATATGATGCAATAACTCTAAAAGAAAGCTTGAATTCTGTTTACTGATCATAATCTGTTTTAGTATCCCCCTCAAATAAAGTATCCACTGGCTTCGTAACACCATCCTTGGCATGATATTAGTACCTGATGATGAAAGTCTTTATAGGTTTTGTTCAATAAGCTTGGAGAGTTTTTATTTACATTTTGTTCTTCCTTTAAGAGCAAAAAGAAAAAAAAAAAACCCTCAGCAATTAAGCTACTATAGACAGCTCATATAAAGCAAACAAAACAGTAGAAGCAAAGCGAATCAGTAGCCAGCACCCATGGATGCCACAGTGTAAATGTGGATCCCTCCAGGATGGATACAGGTGGGCATATAAATATATATATAGATCAAGTTACTGGCTACAATGGACTGTACTAAGAGGTTTTTACAAGCTGCAGTCTCTTTGACCTGCACATATAGGACACAGTCTCAATGTCACGTGGACCTTGGCATTTACTGAAAAATTACTGATGTCCTAGAAGTACCTAGATATTTTGAGCAGGTTTTTCTAACAGATATTAACTCCATTCTTGTGCGTACCTACCAAATTCTGTCACAGGACCAAAAGTAACCAGTCTAAGGATATAGTTACATTAATATGTTTCTACAGCAGTGGCTTTAAAGGTTTGGTATCATCTGTATTTCCTGATCATTCATCAAACTCAGTCTGACACAGATATTTCACTGGTCATAGTTTTTGTTCAACAGACTTCAGAGTTCAGCCTATTCCACTGCCTTTTATTGCTTGCTAGTTTTAAGGAGACACCTCAGTGGAAACCCCCTTTTTCTGTACAGTGTAATTACTGAAGCACATAAAGTGGTTATAGCAGGAATTTATCACTTTCAGGTGGAAATACTCGCAGCCAAATAAAAGATAGAGTAGGAATGCCAGCAGCAATTTATAACAGGCTCACTGACATTTTATGGTGAGAAGCTCTACCACTGAATAAGCATCAAGTCATAAATCTCTGTAAACGTGATTAAAGCAGCAAGTTATTTTTTGAGGGGACACTGTAATAAAAGAATACTGTGATGCAAAGCAGGAAAATTCTGTTGACAAAATAAATCACCAAAAACAGCTGTCAGTAAAATTTACAAACAGCTTGTTTTAAATTCTGTTGAATTTCAGCAGCTGTTTGTTTGCACATAAAATGTTCATTTAGGAAACGAGCATTGGCCCTAGTTTGAGTTCCATTGTGTTTCAAAATTCTGTAATCATTTTAATCAAAATTCATGCAATAATTTACATTTCTTTCAAAGGACAAATGAGAAATAACCAGTCTACAGTCATGTGCTGCATAGTAACATTTCAGTCAAAGATGGACTGTATATACGAAGGTTGTCCCATAGAATATAATGGAGCTGAGACGTTCCTGTTGCCTAGTGATGTTGTAGCCGTTGTAAAGTCATAGTGCAACGCATCACTAGCTGGTTGGTTGTTATGGTGGTGTAAAACCTACTGCACTGCCAGTCGTATAAAAGTATAGCACATACAATTATGTATAGTATATGAAACCTGATACTGATAGTAAACAACTATGTGACTGGTTTATGCATTTGCTTTTTATCTTTATTTTAGAGTGTACTCTTTCTACTTATAAAAAATGTGCTGTAACACAGTATGCTGTGTTTTGCTGGCAACAGGCTTGCACATCTTGTGTTTATTGATTCTCTTGATTGCATCATTTCCTCTTGTGCTTGATTTCATTTCTTGCTGTTTTATAAATTAGGCAGCCTAAGTGTATAGTGTTTATAAAGGCTACAGTAGTGTCCAATAATGTCCTAGTTCTGCCCATTCACTCACCACTTACTCACTGACTCATCCAGAGCAACTTCCAGTCCTACAAGCTCCATTCTTGGTAACTGACCTCTACATTATTTATCTTTTATGCCATATTTTTAATGTGCCTTTTCTATATTTATCCATGTTTAGATACACAAATCCTTACCATTTTGTTACAATTGCCTACAGTATTCAGTACAGTAACATGCTGTGCAGACATGTAGCCTAGGAGCAACAGGCTATTCCATATAGCTTAGGTGTGTAGTAGACTATACCATATAATCCAGGTGTGTAGCAGGCTGTACCATCTAGTCCAGGTGTGTAGCAGGCTATACAATCTAGTCCAGGTGTGTAGCAGGCTATACCATCTAGTCCAGGTGTGTAGCAAGCTGTACCATCTAGTCCAGGTGTGTAGCAGGCTATATATACCATCTAGTCCAGGTGTGTAGCAAGCTATACCATCTAGTCCAGGTGTGTAGCAAGCTGTACCGTCTAGTCCAGGTATGTAGCAGGCTATATATACCGTCTAGTCCAGGTGTGTAGCAGGCTGTACCGTCTAGTCCAGTTGTGTAGCAGGCTATACCGTCTAGTCCAGGTGTGTAGCAGGCTGTACCGTCTAGTCCAGTTGTGTAGCAGGCTGTACCGTCTAGTCCAGGTGTGTAGCAGGCTGTACCGTCTAGTCCAGTTGTGTAGCAGGCTGTACCGTCTAGTCCAGGTGTGTAGCAGGCTGTACCGTCTAGTCCAGGTGTGTAGCAGGCTGTACCGTCTAGTCCAGGTGTGCAGCAGGCTGTACCGTCTAGTCCAGGTGTGTAGCAGGCTATACCGTCTAGTCCAGGTGTGTAGCAGGCTGTACCGTCTAGTCCAGTTGTGTAGCAGGCTGTACCGTCTAGTCCAGGTGTGTAGCAGGCTGTACCGTCTAGTCCAGGTGTGCAGCAGGCTGTACCGTCTAGTCCAGGTGTGCAGCAGGCTGTACCGTCTAGTCCAGGTGTGTAGCAGGCTGTATCGTCTAGTCCAGGTGTGTAGCAGGCTGTACCGTCTAGTCCAGGTGTGTAGCAGGCTGTACCGTCTAGGTCTGTGTAAGTGCGCTTTATGTTCACATGAGGACAAAATTGCCTAATGATGCATTTCTCAGAACATATTTTCATCATAAAGCAGTTCATGACTGTATTTAAGTATGCCTTACACACCTTATGTGTTCATTAAATAGGGAACTAATGAAAAATATATAGCCCATTGATTTTAAATTTCCAGTAAACAGTCTATAAATCTATATTTGTCCAAGAATCTTAATTAAAAAATGGTACAGAATCATTTATGGATGTGCTCTGGCTCTGCTCACAGTATGTGCAGCTCCTTTACTTGCATAAAAGAGACTTACGTGTTCAGGCAGGAAATATCAGCTCCCTTACAGCCAGTTACATAGCGCTAGGGGGCAGTGTGGGGAGAGGAACTAAGCAACTCCCACCAAGGAAAAGAATTTAGTCATAGAACTTGTAAGGTGCAAATGATTTACATATCTCCAGGAAAGTAACTTATCCTAAGAGAATGTAAGAGGAAGTTTAGTCCAGAAATAATGACCCAGCATCAAAGGTGATTATTACTATAGTATAATATCTGTCACCATGTATTCATTCATTCATTCATTCATTCACTCTTTCATTAATTAATTCATTTTTCTTTGATCAATTCATTCATTCACTTGATTCTCTACTACACTGCTGGTGCTATTCTGGGTGCTGGAGATATAAAAATGAACAGACAAAAAATATTTGTTCTCTCAGAGCAAATAAATAGACCAAGCTTGGCCTTACTTCAAAAATCTAAGTTTTAAGCATCTACATAATGTACTTTTATGTAAGGACATTGTTTAAGACCACGACAGTCGAAATACTGAAGAGTACACTGATTTCCAGCAATTTTATGCATTGTGAGATTACAGAAAAAATTTAAGTCAAGGTCTCTCCACTCAGAGAATTTACTGTCTGGTTATAAACGAGATGCAAACAAGGAACAATGCAAATAATATGAGACAGACTATAATCAAATGTTCAGTTGTGTCATGCATATATTAGTCTCACAAAGGCCAGGGGACAGAATGCTTAGAATAGCTTAGTGGAGAATAGAGGGATCATGGACATCTCTGTGGGAGAGGTGAAAGTGGGAGTAAGTCTTAGAAGATAGAGAGATCTGAAGTGAGTAGGAAGATTACCACAGGTGGGAAGAATCATGTGAACACAGAGACACAGTTTGACTAGAGTGAAAATATTGAATTGAAGATATTAGATATTAGATCGAAAGTACCGCTTTTGTAGGTAAAAAATGGCTGGATAACAGCAATTTCATCTGACTCAACCTGATACATATTAGATAACAAATAACTGAATGCAATAAGTAACTCCAAGAACTTGGGGAGGAATCAGTGAAAAGACACTTCTGAGTGGGAAGCTAGCAGAAATCAACAAATAATGACTGAACTGATAATTTGCTCATTTATGCATCCTCAGAGAAATTTGGAAATATGTTGCTTAAATATTCAAAGAAAAGTCTCAGAAGAATCGAAGCAAGTAGAGTAAAACTAAAGGAATAAAGTATTTTTTAACTTGTCTTTTTAAAAGCAATTTAAGCTTGAACATAAAAGGTAAGTCACATTATTAATAAGAACAACACATTTATATAACATTGGCCTCTACCAGTGGGGTGTGGTAGATGGCTTGCATGAGCTCACAAGAGACAGTATTATAATTGCAGGAATTTTACTAGCTGTTTGTTAAACATAGCTATTATTAGAAACCATATTATTTAAACTTAGAATTAAATAATATGGTTTATTATTATTTCATAAAGCAAGCGTAACTAATATTCAAAAGTCATTATTTTCTAAATATTTTACTACATTTTCTTATCTATCTTCTTTATGTGATTTACATTTTTAAAGACTATCTATGTGATGGAAATGCTATAATATACAATGGTGTACTCTTGAACATTTCTTTTCAACTTCATGTTCAGTAACTTCACCTAGGTAGCTTGAAATCAGTTGTGTAAGAGTATTTACACAATGGATATTGCCCAAAGTTACAAGTTAAGGATGTATATATTATTTCATTGGTTGCTTTTTTCTAGACTTAGATGAAGATGTTAATAATAAGATAAATATATTTGTAGCTCTTGTATTGTTAACAGACACAAAAGTTGATTTATTCTTCCAGTATCCAAAACTAAGTCAGCAAACAATTCATTCATATCATTGACAGATAAGTTTCACTTTTGTCTGACTCATGAACATGAATATCAGTCAACATACGTTAGAACTACACTCAGAAAGCCAGTTGCTCAGCATTTACCAGCCTATCAGTGTATCTACTCATGGTGTCAGATTGGGTGTCTCCCCTGCCTGCCCTACTGTGGAAATCTTAAGTCTTTATTTCACATTTACTTACACAGTACTATGGGTGCAGTATGACATCCAGATCTTCCCTCTTCGCAGGCTCTGAGTCTGAGCTCCACAGTGATTTCTCCTGTCTAAGCTCAGATGCATGGCATACCCCAGATTCTTGAGATGTGCGCTCCTTCTGGACCCAAGACCCCTCCCATCTAAAAATCATCTGTAGCTACTGCCTTTGGAAGGTGCTACCTGTCTGCATGGTTCTACCCAAACAGGGCGAACTCCTTTTCCCTAATCTTGCACCTGTTCAACTAATCGGGTGCCTTCAGTATCTCTCAGAACTGGTGTATAAAACTGGCTCCTTTCCTTTTGTTGTGATTTTTACATTCATCTCACAAATCCGTGAGGGGCTGGTTTGCAGAAACTCTTCCTACCCTACTTTACTTTCTTTATGTTTTTCTAGCAGGTCTCACTAACACATTATATAGTATTTAGCTTATTCATCTAATTTATTAGCTATTTATGGAATGCATGCTCCCGAGAGAACAAATATTTTTTGTCTGTTCATTGTTATATCTCCAGCACCCAGAATAGCACCAACAGTATAATAGATAGTCAAATGTATGAATGAATTGATCAAGAAAAATGAATGAATTAATGAAAGAATGACTGGATGAATACATGTTGACAGATATTATACTGTAGTCAGAATCACCTTGGCCCTTTGATGCTGAGTCATTATTTCTGGACTAAACTTCCTCTTACATTCTCTTAGGATAAGTTACTTTCCTGGAGATATGTAAATCATTTGCACCTTACAAGTTCTATGACTAAATTCTTTTCCTTGGTGGGAGTTGCTTAGTTCCATTCCCCACACTGTCCCCTAGTGCTATGTAACTGGCGGTAAGGGTGCTGATATTTCCTGCCTGAACACGTAGGTCTCTTTTATGCAAGTAAAAGAGCTGCACATATTGTGACTTACTGAGCCAAGCCAGATCACATCCTTATGTGCCAAAAAAATTAATTAATTATATTTATATGGTGGGCTGGCAGTCCAGGACCCTGAGCTGATTAGAAAAGTATGAAATTGTGCCCTGACCTGTGGTAGCGCAGTGGATAAAGTGTTGACCTGGGAACACTGAGGTCGCCAGTTCAAAACCCTGCACTGGTCTGGTCAAGGCACATATGGGAGTTGATGCTTCCAGCTCCTCCCCCCTTTCTCTCTTTCTCTCTTTCTCTCTCTCTCTCACTCTGTGTCTCCTCTCTAAAATGAATAAAATAAAAATTTTTTTTTAAAAAAGAAAAGTATGAAATTGTTATTGGTGAGAGTCTAGTTTGAAATCTCATCTTTTGTTTTACTTAAGTAGGGCTGGGTACAAAAGGCTTCTGGTTTTGTTTGGTTTTAACATCAGATACTTCCTGTCTACAAGAAAAAACATTTTTGCTGCCAGAACAAGATGGGCAAAGACTGTAATGCTAGAAGGTGTGGCAGGTTTTTATTGTCTCAATCTCAAACTGTCCAAACAGCCATGAAACAAATGTAGGTTTATCTTTCCAGAGGCAAGAAATGACAGTTTTTGTGGGTAAAATATATCACCTGAAATTTTCACTGGTCATATTATCTTCTCAACAGGGTTCTATTTTCACACTCAGTGACTTCATGTCCAAGATTTTCCCATCTTTCTGGCTTATCGCTTTGATGTGAACATGGATGCTGGTGTAGCAGCAATTATCAAAACCAAGTAAAAACAGGAAAAGAAAATAATACCCTTTGTTTTCTAGCTATTTTTAATGGTTAAGAGTATATAAAACTAAAAGAAGAAATATGCTTCATTCTTTATTAAATTTATTGTAGTAATATTGGTTAATAAAATTATATAGGTTTCAGGTGTACAATTCTATCATCTGTATATTGTATTGTATGTTCACAGCCCCAAGTCAAGTTTTCTTCTGTCATCATTTATAAGAAATATAATTGCCCTGGCCAGATAGTTCAGTTCGTTGGAGCATTGTCCTGAAGCACAGAGGTTGCCAGTTCCATCCCTGGTCAGGGCACATACAGGAACAGATTGATGTTCTAGTCTCTCTCTCCCCTTCTCCCTTCTCTCTCTCTCTCTCTCAAATCAATACAATAAACATACATACATATATACTTTAAATGAATACATATTCTTAAAAGAATTCATTAGTATCTATTTTTTTGGAAGGAATCAGAGAGGTGGGATAGGGAGAATCGGATAACTTCTAATAATAAATGAGCAAAAACAACAAACAAACACACCAAAAAGAAAGAAAAATAGGGCAGTATTCTTGGAGCTGTAAGATATATGTTCAAATCCTAGACCTCACATTTGCTAGTTTTTTGACCCAAGTTAAGCTATTTAATGCATTATTCTTATTATTTTCATGTTTTAAATGGTGCTTGTGAGCTTATCATATACCAGTCACTACCGTAGATTTTTGAAATACTGGGGTGAATAAGGCCAACAGATTCTTTTCTCGTAGAGTTTACAACCTTTGCTTTCCTTTTTATAACTCTAAAATGGGGGAAATAATAATTGCCTTCTAATAGGATTTCTGTGAGGATCAAGTGAGAATGCCTTAAGTAAAAAGGGTTTGTAAACCATGTATGTGAGAGTATTATTCTACTTTTCTTTGTCCAAACTCAAAAATAAGAGAAGCTCAGCCAACCTCACATTTGTTAAAATTAAAACAAAATTATTAACTTCAATTGTCAGTTCACAATTGCCTCTGTAGAAGAAAATGCCTCTTTTAAAATAAACTATCAAGGTTTTGTGCAACTCCCATTATGATCAATAGACAATGTTCTCCTTCACAGTTCCAAGTAGGAATTAAATTTTTTTTCTTGAATTATAGGGTGCCAGAATAGAGGGCTGATGCACTGGACAAGAATCACAAAATCTAACTCATTCTCTCCCAGACCTGAACCACAGACAACAATAATAATAATAATACCTCTGTAATTCAAATAGAGATATTCTCAGACTTCAGGTAATTTTTTATTATACAGGACAGTAAAAAAAAATTCATACCTAAAAATAGTTTTTTAAAATATTGAATTAAAATAACTATTTAATCTGTTCACTCAGATAATAAATTTAATATCAAATCAAACAGAACCATAAACCTATATTTCTTCTTATTCTTATTTATATATTGTATCTCTTTAAATAAAATTACAGAACTAACATATTCACAAATCAAGCCATCTTAACAAAGTCAGCTCTACTAAGTGTGTTATGATTATTCAAAAGTTGTTATGTATTATTTGAAATGAGTATTTCCTATATTTCACGTATTACTTGTTAACAAGTATATCATTTCTGAAATAGTGGTAATACCAATTTTTAACAGTATGTTATTCATTGGTCTTATAAATAAAATTGGCATTAACCTTTTAAAATAAAGAATACCAGTATAGACCTTATAAGACAATAAAATAGAAAAATATAGCATCTTCTTTTCCATATACTGAAATATGTGTGCAGTCTTTGCCAATAAATCAGTATGTGTACGCATTTTTCTGTTGTGCTTTACTTAAATTTACAACCAAGTGAGCATAGATAAACTACTACACGTGACAATTAAGATGAAATGTATATAAATGTAGTAGTACCTACATACAAATATATTAAGTAGTAGGATATGAGATTAAATTGACTCATTTGGAAATTCACAAAGTTAAGGAGTTACAGATCCTAGAAATATAGGAAAGCTTTTCTGTAGTAAATTATTGCAGTTGGACATCCTGAAGTGCGAACAACTTGGTTGATGCAAGTGTGGAGAATGAACAGATCACTAAATTTGGTTTATGCAGTGGTTAATGCCACTGCAACAGGCAATGTCATTGTTGCCTTTATAGAAAAATGCATTTTAAAGTCAATTTGTAAAATGTGACAGAAAGCCAGTGAAATGGTTTCAGTAGTGGTGTGATGATATATGGTGATAGTTTAGTTCCATGCAAACATGAATTAGGACCTCCATAACCTGTCAAGGCAATAAAGACTCCAACCTTGCTAAGAGAGTAATATGGATTTCAAACAATGCACTTTTTAAAAGGAAAACTTTAGGTAAAAAATAGCACCAAGCATTTTGAAAGAGAAATACAATTATATCCTAAGTAGATTGCACTGTAGCCTCTCTATTTTAAAGGGCTTCCCATGTTATCATCTTCCTCACGTACTACTTAGTACAAATGGTTTATTTATTAACATGCTTAGACAAAATTTTGAATAAAAGTATAGTACTCATTATTTTACAAGGTTTGGTATGGTTTTTAATATAGTAAAAGTTCAAAATGTTCAAATTTGTGAAAATCAATATGTTAATTCACTAAATGAAAAGGAAAGGAAAAACAACTTTAAAATTAGGACTATTCTTAAAGTAATAATTTTTATTGTTTTTCAACATAATTTTAGAGGGGATAATAGCTCCTTTCAACAATATATTACTAATATTCTGCATAAACAAAATAAAGAATTTCATGAAACAAGTTATAAGTTTATAGTCCCATCAGTGAAGCACATTTTACTTAATAACTATTTCAATCAAGTATAATAAAATTCTGTAGAAGGCATGTTTTTGTAAGAAATAATCATTTTATATTTGTAGCTGCGTCACTGATGAAAATTTCTTTAAAATAATATATTAAAGTCAATGGTAAGGTATCTGAAGAATATAATTTGCAAGTATAGATAGCCCCTTATCTGACTCAACCTAATATTTATGCCTGATACTCACCTGTATCATGCATCTATACTAGAATGAGGGGTGACCAAAAGATCAAGTACAAATTACCTAGACTTCATCAGGATGTACCAGGAGGGTAGGTACCAATAGTTCTTAATCCTCACTTGTATGGATGGTCACTACTGAATCATAATGAGCAAGGCAGTTCAGTCATATCCCTTTTTAAATTACTCATGCAGGAAAGAGATTAAAACATTATTTTGATAATGATTTTCTCAGATACTTAGAATTAACAAAAATAAATGCATTGAATAGGAACAGAATGCAAGGGAAGAACGTGAGGATGTGTTTTCACACACTGCAAGGAATATAATGCAAGAATATCATCTTTCTGAAGTTTTGCATATTGCACTTATTTATTTGCTAAAACTGGATTTTCATGTAGAAAAAAATTGGGGAATGGGGTTCAGAAAAGTATTTAGAATGGTCTCTAAAATGTGCCCATTTACCAGGTGATAAATAAAACAATTTAAAAATGCTTCCTGATTTTCAGGACCTGCAAGGAGAAAGTATTGAGGAAAAGAGGGACGAGAATCTTAGGGAATATGAACATATAGGTGTCAAGAAAAGCAAGAAGATCCAGGTAATAAAAAAGGGGAAAAAGGCATAAAGGGGCTGTTACTTAAGTTTGAAAAACCTTATTTTGAAGGAAAGTTTGGGATTCTAAATGAATAAAGTGGGTACAGGGAGGAAGAGATTGAAAAACATCACTGATCACATGTTTCTTTTTAAAAGTCTCCTCCAGGGCTGACGAGGTCAAGGGTTGAGAACTGGGAAAAAGCCATAGAAGCTGTATAATTCAGTAGCGAAAGCATAGCAGCAGGTGGAGATATTATTTTTAGCCTGACAGCAGTTCAGACCAGTTTTCTATTAGTCAGATCCGGGTTATTGTCTTCTATTGCCTTGGAGGTTGCTAATTATCCAGGAAAAAGGTTGGGTCTCTGAAAGATGGAGAGAGAGAGAGAGTGTGTGTGTGTGTGTGTTGTGTGTGAAAAAGAGAAAGAGAAAATTTCTAGAGTTAGGATTCAACAAAAGTCATAAGGATCCTCAGTTTCAGAACGAGCCAAAAATATGATGGTTTATAGTGTAACATGGAAAAAAATGTTTTTGACAATAAGATTTGATATCCCTACTTCACATTTTCTTAAGGGCTTCTCTTAATTTTTAATATTTTTATGTAGCTTTGATCTTGTCATCATGTCTGTTGCTTTTCTCTTCGACAGTGGTTGAATGGTTTAATTCTCATCTGTTTGTGATCCTTGCAGTTCTCCATGATCATATTTGGTGACTTTAAGAAAGTTTGCATCTTGTGAAAAATTTACATTTTCACTTGGAATTTGATTTGCATTGTATAGAGGCTAGCATTAGGCATAGAGAATTCTGTGTTATTGAGTGAAGACATTTTATAAATGGCCAGTTTGGTACTATGTATCATAAAACATATTTTGTATTTTGCTTTCTTATACAATCTTGGCTAAGTTCAGGAATTTGATTATGAGAACTCAGAAGAAAGACCTCTCTGATCTCCAAATAATCAAGAATGCCTTGTCTCCAAACATATCAGAAGCGAACAAAATTTTATATAAAGGAAATATAATTGTTGAGAAGTATGCTCTCATGTTATCCTCAGAAATCTTGTTTTACTATTCTTAAGTCATAATAATATGTTTTGGGACTATATACCTAGCCTTCAGCAAGTCTGTTGCTCATCTCAAAATTTAACTACAAAGAAATAAAGCTGAGAAAATGATTGCTTACTATTGTGTAAGTAAGTATAGCGGGTGAGCTGTCAACAAAGAAAAGATTCTCAATTTTAATTGCTTTTCTCTATAGTAGATCAAATTGGTAAAAATTGTTAGTCAGTTTTAGACTTGACTTATCTTTGTTGTTTGTATAGGTAGGAAAAATAACTATAAATTATGAAAATTTAAAATGCAATATAATCTTGCCTGGCCTGTGGTGGTGCAGTGGACAGAGCAGGGGTCGAGAACATTTTTGGCTGAGAGAGCCGTGAACGCCACATATTTTAAAATGTAATTCCGTGAGAGCCATACAATATGTTTAACACTAAATACAAGTAAATGTGTGCATTTTATGTAAGACCAACACTTTTAAAGTACAATAAGTCTCTGAATTCTTTTTAATAACGTTGTTATGCTGTTGCTAACCAATGATGTATAAAGTACTTCTTACCATTAATGCGACTCCTGGTGCTGCACAGTTTTGCTGATGGCTTTGTAGTCTGGTTGATACATGGTGAGGTTAAGCTTCATGTAAGCGTTGAGACTTCCATTCATTAAACGTGATCGTAGGTTGTTCTTAACGTTCTTTAGATGTGAGAAAGACTGCTCACATGCATATGTAGAGCCAAACATTGTCAGTACAACAATACTCACATGCTGCAGTGTGTGGTATGTGACGGGAAGTGCATTCCAAGTTTTGACAATCAGCTGGGTTGAAGTTTTTTCATTTCTCCCCACTTGTGTTTGCTCACCAACTCTGCTTGCTGTTGTGGAAGTCTTTCCAAATCTTCATTCAGTGACTGGAACTTACTCACCCACATGTCTGAGGCCTTCAGGTCAGCAGCTTGTAGCTCCAAATCTCTGACGGAGACACCAGAAACATAACTCTCAGGTTAGTGCTGTCCACTGTACACTCATGTGGATGGGTGATGAATTTAAAAAGATGAGTGCACTCACAAAATTCTCCAAAGTGCACTTTGAATGACTGCAGGAGATTAGATGTGAAGCCCGATAGCTGCTGGAGATCAAGATGTTGAGCAGGGTCACTTGCTGTGCATGCATCTTTAAACTCTCCCAGTTTTTCAAAGTGTAGTAAATGACCTGTATTAATGTCAGTGATGAAGAATTCCAGCTTGTTTTAAAATGCAAACACTGCTTGTTGAAGGGATAAGACTGTATTTCCGACGTCTTGCATTTTCACATTGAGCTGGTTCAGATGTTCAGTCATGTCCACAAGGTAGTAGAACTTCAGGAGTCACTCAGTGTTAGCTAACTCAGGATGCTCGACGTTTCTCATTTCAAGAAAAGTCTGGATTTCCCTCAGACAAGCACTGAAATGGCTGAGCACCTTTCCTCTTGACAACCAACACACATCGCTGTGCAGAAGCAGACCAGGATAATTATTCCCAACTTCATCCAGCAGTGTTTTAAACTGGTGATCATTTAAAGCTCAGGCAACAATAAAGTTGATCACCTAAATGACCAGCGACATCTCCTCACCAAGCTGCTCGCCACACATCTGAGCACAAAGCACCTCCTGATGTAGGATGCACTGAAAACTTAGGATGGGTCTCTTTTCATGTTCACAAAGAAGTGCTGCAAATCCTCTGTTTTTCCCCACCATGCACAGAGCACCATCAGTACACACCAAAATAAGTTGATCCATCAATAGATTTTTTTTCTTTAATGAACTCAGTGAAAGACTGGAATAAATCCTCCCCTCTTGTCTCTTTCATAGGCAAAACAGCAAGACTTTCCTCACATAGTGTGTCACTGACAGCATACCTTGCAGTCATGCTGAACTGGGATAAACGGCTTATGTCTGTTGACTCATCCAAAGCGAGAGAAAAGAATGGTGCTGCATTTATGTCCTTCACTTGTGTTGCCTCAATCTGATTTCCCATCATGATGGTTTGATCATGAACAGTTCTTGCTGACAGAAGCACGTCTTTTATTTGTTTGATTATCTTGTCTTTATCGAAAAGTCATCAAAAAGTTTATTGGCAACATCAAGCATGAATGTTTTGGCATACTTCCTATCTGTGAATGACTTTCTGTTTCTCACAATTGCTAAAGCACCAGTGAAGCTAGCTGAATTGCAGTCATCTTGTTGGGTCCAAACATGGAGTTGCTGCTGACTAGCTTGCACTCTGCACAGTAGCTCTTGACATGCTTTCTTCCTTCTGTCCCCTGCTGGATATTTCAATGCAAATGTAGTATGGTGTGTGTCCAAGTGCCACTTTATATATGACCGTTTCATCGATGCAGTTTTATTATTGCATATTATACACACTGTAGAACCTGCTCTCTCCACAAAGGTGAATTACTCTGTCCATTCCTGCTGAAAGTATGGTACTCCTCATCCTTTTCTCTTTTAGTCATCTTCTTCATCAAAAGGGTTTCTGCAGTTAGCTAGCTGACTACTTGATTAAAAGGAGGGAAGTTTACTTCCTGACCTCACCATGACCCATGTACATTACACATTATCAAATAAAAATTTGGTGTTGTCCTGGAGGACAGCTGTGATTGGCTCCAGCCACCTGCAACCATGAACATGAGTGGTAGGAAATGAATGGATTGTAATACATAAGAATGTTTTATATTTTTAACTTTATTATTTTTTTATTAAAGATTTGCCTGCGAGCTATATACAGCCATCAAAAGAGCCACATCTGGCTCACGAACCATAGGTTCCTGAACCCTGGGAAAGAGTGTCATGTCAACCTGGGATGCTGAGGTTGCTGGTTCAAAGCCCTGGGCTTGCCCGGTCAAGACATATTCATATGCTCCCTACTCCTGCTTCCCCTCCTTATCTTTCTCTCCTCTCTCTAAAATCAATAAATAAAATCTTAAAAAAATAATAAAATGCAATTTAATCTTATGGTACAATGCATATTTACAGTCAGAAAAATATAACATTGGTATGAGACTTGTTATTAAATGTAGCTGTCTCTACCAATTAGTATTTCCGGCAATTTTCTATTAAAGAAATATTTTGGTTCATTTTGAAAATTTCTCTGGATTAATCATGTTGATATAATAAATTAAGTTGACAAAAAATGTAAATCAAACTTAATTCTATCCAATGCTTTTCAAAAATTAATTAAGAATAGGAAATCTGGGAAAACCCATTTATACTTTTAAATCTCCACATTCTATCTTTATTGTTGATGCCGAAAATAATCATTGCAGTGCATCACAAAGTTCATTTGTTTGCCTTAACAAAAATATAGTTGCTTTTGGAAGAAGCATTATTGCCCAAATTGCTTTGTGTTCGGTTGTGTTAGAAGCCAAGCCATTGTTAGCCAATAGCTAATTAGTGTATGAGATGCACTTCCCTTTGGCCATCTGTAATGCTTTTCTATTTTAGTATTTTGGTTCATATCATGCCCTTTTTGAAATACAGCTTTTTTTAAGTCATTTATTTATTTAGAATTGTGTGGACCTTCTCATTGCTTTGAACAGTGGGGACCACTTCTGACAAGAGTCTTGTTGTTCCCAATTTCTCCTATTCAGCCACAAACATGTTCTAGCAATTATTAGAAGGGGTCAACCGATTTTTCTAGGACAGTGACTGAAAGATTTTTTTTTAGATCTTGGTCAATGGTAAGGGCAAAATACTCTATGTCTCATACACAATATTCCTCTCACATTTCAACTAATAAGTAACAAAGAAGTGTTATTGTATAAGGATAGATTATGAAAATAATATAAACAATAAAGGGTCTTAAGATGATTCTCAATTATTGTTAGTCCTGCTTTAAATTAAATTTCTCAATAAACTTAATTACACAGCAATTTTAATTTATGCATATCAAAATATAATAAGCTCCTTGAATTTAGCAGTACACAAAAATTAACTAAAGATTTAAAATTTCCCAAGGAGCCTGACCTGTGGTGGCACAGTGGATAGAGCATCGACTTGGGACACTGAGGTTACAGGATTGAAACCCTGAGGTCACAGGCTTGAGTGTGGGCTCCTTAGGCACACACTCACCAGCTTAAGTGCAGGGTCGCTGGCTTAAGCTCAGGATCATCAACATGATGATTCCATGGTCACTGGCTTGAGCCCAAAGGTTGCTGGCATGAAGCCTAAGGTCTCTGCTTGAGCCCAAGGTCACTGGCTTGAACAACGAGGTAACTGGCTTGGCTAGAGCAACCTCCCATCAAGGCACGTATTAGAAGCAATCAATGAACAACTAAAGTACTGCAACTACAAGTTGATGCTTCTCATTTCTTTCCCTTCCTGTCTCTCTCTCTCTCTCATAAAAAAAAAACAGATAAATAAATAAATAAAATTCCCCAAAAAGATTTAAAAATTATATATCACTGTGAGAGGTCTACATGAAAAAAGATTATGAAAATACTGAACCATTGTCACTGCTGGATCTTTCTTTTAAATAATTTCTATATAAAATGCAAATATCCTGTTATTTTATTCTATCTCTCTGAAGCTTTCAAATTCATGACAGTATAAAGCACAGGCACCAAATTATAGTTAGAGGAACTCTGAATGATTTAGGCTGGGTGCCGCAGTCTGTAACTGGGCGCCCAGTCACTAGAGGGGTCACAATACTCATACACTTAAGTTCCTATCACATCCTCTCATCTGCTTTGCTTCAACTTAATTTGTCTGTTTTCATCAGACAAATTTCAGCTTGGTCTTTCCTGTGTGGTGCTCTCACTTTTACTCGCTTTTGCATTCATTTCTATAACCCAAAGTATTCTTTTCTTCCTTTCTCCTAAAGAGACAAAAATTTCCTCATGCAAGAAAATAACGATTTGCTAACAACTCATGGACAGTTTTCTCAAATTGAACCCATTTTCATCTTTACCCTCACTCAGCACTTAGTAATTCTTTCTGTCTTGTCTATACCTACAACTGATAATGAAAGATTTAATGCATTTGGCTGTTCTCCCTTGACTGTGTCATATCTCCTAAATCATAGTTGTTTCGTGACCCTTATTATTCCATAAGCTCATATAATCATGGAATTCAGCCTCCTTTTTCTGAAGGAATTATGCACTTAAACTCTGTAATAGATTTACCAACTGAGTAAGGTAAGCATGGTTTTCAGCCCAACTCCTACATACCCACTAGAACTCTTAGAGTTTGGATATGCAAAATTTCAGTTATGAAGATACTGGTCCTTAGCTAACAGTTTACACAATATATATTTAATAAGTAAGAAACAACAGGCTGCCATGAACCAGCGCGGCTAGTAATTGTCCAGGTCCTGAGTCAGAATGATGTGGGATGAAGAAATAAACTCAGATGGAAAAAGGATGGGATCAGGAGGTCTCTGCACAGCCCATAGCTTGCAAGAGCAAAAGCAAAGCCTCCAGTCTGCTTTATTATATAGTGCAGAGCCATATGCAAATAAGAAGGTCTCTGATACAAAGTCACGCGTCTGAGGCATAAACGGGAATCCTCATAAAAGTGCACCACCCCCCACCATGCAACAGCCAAGGGTGTGGCGAAGATCTTAGTCTTAAAAGGGTGTGAAAAGAGCTTAGTCTTAAACTAAGGCCTACGTTATAAGGACTTTGTCAGTTTACAGCCTGTCTCCCACAACAGGCAGTTAATAGGTGGTGGGGACAAATGTCAGCAATGTAAACTCCTTAATCTTACCCATCTCTGAAATCTCGGCTTCACTGTCATTTCCTCCAGAAGGTTTTATGACCCCCCCCCCTCACTCTTCTGGAGTCACTAGTGGGCATTGTGCTGTTCCTCTGTATACTCAGGGTACCTGTTCTTACTGTGCTGTGTTCCCCACTGAACAGCGGGGTGCGGTCAGGGGAGTAGGTGTTTGTTTCTATTTAATCTCTGTATCTCTGCTGTCTCACAGGCAGAGACTCCTTTTCTCCCAGACCAGCATGCCTAGCATATAGAGGGTACTCAGTCAATGTTTGTTAAATGAATCTTGCTCCTACAAATGCTATGTTCTAGGAGGAAGAACGCCTTTAATAAAAGAATCTTTCTCAGGGGCTACTCAGAAAATGTCAAGCCTTTTAAACTGCTGCAACATTAACCTTTAGAAGCCATACTAGCATTTATTAGAAGGCTATGTTTTGCAATGAATAACAGGCTACATCTAAAGTCTGGTTACTTACAATCTAATAACACAGGTTTAATATAAATGCAAACTGGATTGTACAATTATCTAAAACCATAACCTCTCAGCTTACTACTAGATTACAAAGAACATATTCACTATGTTTTGCAATGAATAACAGGCTACATCTAAAGTCTGGTTACTTACACTCTAATAACACAGGTTTAATATAAATGCAAACTGGATTGTACAATTATCTAAAACCATAACCTCTCAGCTTACTACTAGATTACAAAGAACATATTCACTAGTTCATCTTCTCCTTCTCAGTGATCTTTGGCCACTTAATCATGCCTAGAATCCTGGCAAATCATATATAGCATTAGTTCTTTCAGCTTCCAGACAGAAATATCCTCCATCTGCCCAAATCCTCACGTTTCCCTGTGGATCTAGGTTTCATTTCATCACCAGGTGAAAGTTATTTTAAAAATGACATGTTCTTTGAGTAATTTGCCCTATTTGAAAAAAAAAAGTGGAGAAAGGGGCTTTGAAATCATCAGCAGTGCAATCGAACTTCATCTGTCTCTACTAAGGCTTTATCTATGCTCACCATTTTGATAAATGCTGAGAGGCTTATAAAAGAGCTGCAAAACACCAAACTTTGTGCAATTCTATGGCATAGTCACATGACACATTTAAGGACATTATAAAGCAGGGTTTGATTGTCAAGATGAGATATACAGTTAGGAAGTGCTTTTGAAGTTCTGCTGAAAGAGAAAGACATCAACAGGGCTCCAAGAGTATCCCCCAAGGCAGATGGAGAACAGATTGCTACCATGGGCAACAGGCTTGGGTTAGGGACAGTTGTGAAGAGCTCTGAACAACCAAGGTGGAAGAATGAGCAATAAGGAGAAAATGAGAAGAGAAGAGAAAGGAGAAAAGAAAGAGGTGATGAATCTCCAGCTCACGGTGACTTACTTTTTTATATTTCGATACAGAAATATAAGTGCAAATTAGTATTACTCATGTTATAATTTACTATTGCTATTAATTTATTTCTCAGAGAATGTTAGATAGATTGTAAGAAAATCCTGGCAATAATGTAGAAAACTAAAATTGAAACATAAATAAAAAAACCATAAAGATATAAAGTAACAAACAAACAAACAAAACCAGAAGATAATTTAGAAGGTTAGGACACAAGGAGAAAAATCAAACAGAAAAGTAGACATGAGAAGATTTTACACAATTATTATATTTGAGCCACAGGGTCTGAGCTTTCTGGCAGTTAAAGAAGAGACATTATAATATTTTAACTTTTGCATTCATTTAAGAAAGGGTTCTTAAACAGGGTCTATGGAGCCCTTCATTGTCCACAATCTTCAGGGGACCCACAAACTTCCTGAAACCTTATATGAAACATCATTTTATGGAGATTTTTCTTGGGAAAGTACTCATAATTTTATCAGATTCCTGAAGGGGTTTGTGGCTTAAAATGTTAAGAACTACTGAAAAATGATGTTATTAGAGTCAAGGTCAAATTTAAGACTCCAAGAACCAAATTTGCCCTATTGATATGTTCTGTTTGGTTTATACAATATTTTCTAAAAAAATGGAATTGCTACCCTGGCCAGATGCTTGGTTGATTAGAGCATCATCCTGAAGCACAGAGGTTGCCAGTTCGATCCCTGGTCAGGGCACATACAGGAACACGCTGATGTTCCTGTGTCTCTCTCCCTCTTTCTTTCTCTCTCACACTCCCTTAATTCAATAAATAAAAAAATCTATTTTTTAAATGGAATTTCCAATGAATAAAGGTATTAAAAAATGGAAAAGCCTGGCAATATGGAACTCCCACCACAGCAAGAGAGTTAACCCACCGCTAAGGCTGAGAAATGGCCGGCCCTGAACCAAAAGGTGTCCCCTAGCTTATTCCACGTTCACCAAGCCCGGTAGCTCTGGTCCTCTTCTTCACTGATTTCCTTCCTAGCTGCTGGACACGCTTGTGCTTGAGAAGTCCAAATTAAATAATTGGTGCAGATGCTGATAACTGGACCTAATTTTGACTCCTATTAAGAACACAGTTTACTGTCTTAGTGGTTCTCAAACTATATGCCTGCTGGAACCCTGCTGTTATGCATTTACCTTTGCTTTTGCTACTATTTGTCTAACAGGCAAGTGTCAATCAACATATTCATACCTAGTTTATGAAGTTTTAGTTGCTTTTTCATGAGCACATGTGCTCCTAATTATTTTACATTTTATATATATTTGTATTCATTCAATAAATATTTCTTGAACATGTACTACATACTAGGAACTTCCTAGTTCTATAAATTATGCATATTCTGCTAGTAAAATATTTCCTCACTTATACGATGAAATTAAATATATCCACGTTTTCTAGTGTTCTGTAAAAAGAGCCGTGAATCCATGTGTGCCTCACCTAAGCACAATCACTGCCCTCCCCTGGCTACTGTCCTTTGAACTACTTGTTGGTCTTCTGTGTATAAAAACGATTCCTCTAGAAGAACCATGTTTCTTTCCTCCTGAATTGCAGTTCAGCCAACACTGAATGGTATATTTTTTCCCCATCCTGGTAGATATGTTATTCTGATATGGTACTTTCTTCTGCCTGGCTTTTATTTTATACTCTTTCTGCAACTCTTAATTTTCCATTAAAAATGTATCCTTGCCTTGCTTTCCTATCTTTCTTCCTATCCAATCAGTTTCCCTCATTATCCTGCTCCAAGATCTTGTTTTATATGTTTGCTTATTGTCTGCTTCTACCTGCTTGATCAAAATCTCCATGAGAGCAGGGAAACCTGTTTCTCTTATTCTTCTATTATTCACTTGAATGCCTAGATCAGGCACTTGGTCACTACATGGGTACCTGGCACAAAGATGGCCAAAAAATACTTGTGGAATGAATTAAGTGAACGCATAATAAATAAAATCATATGTAAAAAAAGATTAATACTCTTAAAGTCTAAATGTGCTGACTCATGACATGCTGACTTTCTGACCCCATGATGTAGGTAGTTGAATTTGAGGATAGATGAATGGAGGGATGGTTTTGTCTGCTCATTTGTTTGTTTGTTGATTGCATTTGAGTTACCCTATCCGGGTAAGAGAAGCTCAGTGGCTCATTTCCTTTTGGCTGAGAGGGTGTTGCCTTTGACTGAGCCATATAACACATAGCAGGTATTCTATTACCTAGTATATATATCACTTTAACAAAAATAAACTAACAGATTTTTGAAATCTGTTTCCCCAGCATAATTCACTGCCTGCTTTCTAAAACTATATTTTGATGTAGGAAAGAAAACAAAAACAAGAACAGATGCACAAGCACCACCAACAGGAACACTTAAACTGCTTGGAAATCTTTGAGCAAACTCTCAGTATGGGTAGACAACGATCATTTTTAATCATGCAGATTCATAACATTTCATCAAAGGAGAAATATCGTCTCCTTTAGTGATATGTGGGAAACATGGAATACATATTAATGCTTGAACTGCACAAGCTGGGTATGGCAGAAAAAAAGTAGTTTTGTAAAAAATAATAAATAAAAAATATTTTTTTAAACTAGGAGGAAATGCAGCATCTAATTATGTTTTTTTTTCTTCTTTTCCAAGTGAGAGGAGGGGAGATAGAGAGACAGACTCCTGCATGTGCCCCAACTGGGATCCTCCTGGCAACGTGTCTGGGTCCCAATGCTCTGCCCATCTAGAGCCATGCTCACAACTGAACTACTTTTAGCGTCTGCAGCAGAGGCTCCACAGGGCCATCCTCAGTGCCCAGGGCCAATGCGCTATCGAGCCATGGCTGTGGGAGGAGAAGAGAGAGAGAAAGAGAGAGAGAGAGAAAGAGGAGGGAAAGGGATGGAGAAGCAGATAGGCATTTCTCCTGTGTGCCCTGACCAGGAATCAAACCTGGGACATAAACACACTGCGCTGAAGCTCTACCACTGAACTAACCGGCCAGGGCTAATTTTTTATTAAAGGTGAAGAAATAATTTATTTTCATAAATATCAAAGTTGAGCTCTTGGATCAAACAGAAAACGATATTTCAAGTTATTACAGTAGGCAATTAGTTAGATATTAATGAAAGAGAAGAAAATCTGACATCTGATTAAACCAGATTAACTAGGAAGGGACAGTTTCACAGGTGCTTGAATAGGCAGGAAAGATGCTCTACAGTCACTCTGGGGAGCAGTGTTCTGCCAGATTAATGAGTGGTGGCGAGGGAGGGGGGAGAAAATGCGAAGGGAAATTCCTTTTACCAAGTGTACCCAGAATAGAAACCAAGATGATGAAGAGGGTAAGCTCATGCGCAGTAGAAGTCAAATGATGAAGCAGAACTATCAGGCATGTGCAGTAGGAGACAAAATGGTGACCATGAAGGAGGAGGGGACTAGCCTGGGAAAATCTGAGTAAAAGATCAGATAGGATAAGGGCATGAATCCCTAGAAAGATCCAGGAAGGAAATTGGATAGGGGGATGGCACCAGCACAAGTTCAGGAAAAACCAGGAAAGAGATTGGGTAGTTTGAAAGAAAGCCTGCTTTTTTCCCAAAGCCCAAGGAAATATAGAATTTGAACAAAGGCCTACCTCTGGGGCAACTGTGTGGGCCCAAGTACACAGGCAATAGGAGCCTAGGCACCATGGAACCTTGGTGGCAGACGTGCAGATTGGGAAATGGGGCACAGAGAAGTAAAGTAACTTGCCCAAGGACACACAGTTTAAGAATTTTGATGACAGATGGGAGCAGAGACTCAGCTGGGTTGCTAGAGCCTCTGGTGCTGGGGGAGATGGCACTGTAGCTCTGGGCCCTGACCCTCCTGAGCCTGGTGGGCACAAGTGATGGGCCTGTGGCCCTGGAAGCTGGGCTTCTTCAGCAGGGAGATGGAGTTGACCACCTAACTGTGGATGAGGCATGGTTCCTAGTGTACCTGGGGGCAGTGATCAGTGCCTTCCCAGCTGAGTACCTGGGAATCACTTCCACTCATGTGGCTGCGTTTTCGAGGGCATCGGGGCTGTCTGCCCTTCTCTCAGGCACGTAATTTTTACCTTCTTTTCCGCTAAACTGTAAAGGTCCCCATGAGACTTGCAATCAGGAGAGCGGTGAGGCAGCAGCAGAGGACTCTCCTTGCTTCTGTAACTTCCTTTCCTGATTCGCTGCCTCTCCAAAGGTGGACTATATTTTGTCACCCTGATAAATCTTGCCACTATTGCTTAAAACCCTCCTATGGGTGTGTCCCTTAAATTCCTTCCCCCCCCCCGCCCCCCCCCCCCCCCCCCCCCCGACACTGCAAGAGCCTACTTCCAGACAATGCAGGGGCAGACCCGTCTGGGTCCCAGTCCTCCAGTAACAAAGTCATAGAGAAAAGAAAAATGCTCTTCTAGGACAAAAGTAAGAAACACTCAGATGATTCCTACTGAGGCAACAAAAGAAAATTCAAAAAGATTTTAAAAACATTATTGCAAGGTAATATATCATTTTTTAGAGAAAAAAACGCTCTTTTGCTTTTGTAAAAATATTCAGAACCTGTCCCTAAACCTATAAGGAATCCCAACCTTTACTGAATGCAGAGCAGGATACAACACCTTTGAGCAATCTTGGAGTTACAAATAAGGAATTTCCAGATTTGCCTTGAATGCCAATTGAAGGTGAAATTTGTAAAACTTACCGATAATTGCACTAACACTTGCGTAATACTTTATAGTTTATGGGCACTTTCAAATCCAGCATCTCATTTGGTTTTCAATGGAGCCCTTGGGAACATCAAAATACATTTGGTGTTATTTTACCAGTAGGGAGAAAGGTGAGGGCAGACTCAAAGTCAGGCAGCTCTGCACTGAGAAGAGGAAAATCCTCCCAGGGGCTTCCGTCCTTTACTTGGGAACAAAGCCTCTCATTCCACAGAGTACCTGGGTTTCACCGCAAATGCTCTGGGAGATTTAACACCTGAGTTCACATTTCCGCTGAGATGCAAATGAGAAAGACTTTCGGAAGGGGTGGAGGATAGGGTCCGGAGCTGCAGCTCCGGTATATTTCCTTGGGTGGCAAAGGTCACAGTAAAGAAGATCTGGCCTATTCACAGGCTGTCTGAGGCCACGCCATCCTCATAGCTACTCTAGTGAATATCATGTATGAAAGTATACTTATATTCTGGAACTTTTGAATGTGTCAGTTGCTTAAAGTAACGAAACAAGGAATAATACAGATTTGCTAAGCGATTTTTAATTGGTTGTGAAGAGTGCGTTGGAGGAAGGGCAAGCCGCACTTTCCAGACAAAGGAAGCACCGTGTGAAGGTGAGGGGCAGAGGGAGCTGCGGCCCATGTCATTTCTACGTGCCGGAATACCTCACCAGAATAATTTCTGCACAGCTGTAGATGGATCAGAGAGCACAACAACTATTTCTTGCTATTCTCAGTTCCAGCAAGGCTGTTGGCATGAAGCTTATAGTTCAGAGTCAAGGAAATTTTCTTTTGTAAAAATAGTCCAAGAAAGGGGATGGGCTTCAAAACCTTACGATCGGGAACCAGCCATCGCAAACACTGAGAGACTCCCAGAAGGGTCGGCAATAGAGGGTGTGGACGTCACAGACCTGCCCTCCACCTCCCCGCTGCATCCCAGGAAGGTGTTAGCTCCTAGAATGACTAGACCCATCACCAAAGCTCCCAGTCTCCATGTGGATCTCAGTGCTCCATTCCCAACAGAGCCTCCTTACAAAGAAAATTCAGGCTTTGACAATAAGCGGTGACAGTTAGGGGTGGGCCAAAGCCAAGACCTGCTGAATCTAAGATGGAGGGCGTGGGGAGAGGGACGTGTGTCTCAGTTTTCTTAGAAGTGTGCAATTATTGTAAATACTCATTTAGGGCATGCCAATTCTTCTTAGACTCAGAGACCTTAAGATTAATCAGGCCTTGGAGCACCAGCGACTCATGCCTACCTTTACCTTCAGAAACTGTGCGGTTTCTGAACATCTCAGAGTCATCCCTTCCTACATATCCATACACCTAAAATGAGAAGTATCCATTTTCAAAATGATTTGATAACTTCTCTATTTTACAGTTGTCACCGTCACAAGAAACAGGAACTCATATATAGGTAAGACATGCCAAGGACCTTTATCACATGAAGGTAAAAAGAAGAGGTAACACTCAGTCCTAGAGCACATATTCTTCCCCAAGTACCCTTCTAAGTGATTTAGTTAGGTTGGATCACAGCATCCTCTTAACAGCCTTACAGAGCTACTGTTTTTATCCCAAGTGTGACCATTGCCAAGAGAAAGATGGTGGATGAAGAAATGCAAACACGGAGTAGGAAGCATTTTCCATCAGGAGAGGAGATGACATTGAGCACTGATGAAGTAAGCTAGAGGTCATTCCTGGACCAAATTCAAATGATATCATAAGAGAAAAATAATTCATTATTTCTACCAAAGGTAAAACTAGGCACAAAAGTACTTTTTTTTAATAACTATATAAAGAATAGATAAAATGATCACCTAGGCTTATTTTGCCCCTACTTTCGGGGAGTCGGTGGCTTTGTGTGTATAAGGCTTTTTGGCATTATCCCACTTGGGTTCGTACTGCCAGGTGACTTCCTGCATTATTATCAGGTGGCTGCATCATCCTGAATCCAGCCATTACTTTCAGGGCATTTAAAGACTACCCATTTGTTGTAACAAGCCAAACACTTTGCATTTGGAAATTTAGGTGCTATTGTTCAATAGAATTTACTACACAGTTCATTTTACAGCAAAATCTATCATGAAAGCAGTCAGTAAATTAATCCGCCTTGACGGTCAGGAGAACCTGGTGTTAGTGTATGTTTCCGCCCAGAGCACCCACAGGAGTTTGTTCATCTGCCACTTATATTATTCCCAATGATTTACTGTCAGTGACATGGCTGACTTGAGGCAAAATTTCAAAGTGGCCAAAGTTCATTTTTAAGAGCCCTTCCTTCTTTGCATATATGCCTTCCCTATCCTCTTGAGAAAGCCTGGGTTGTCTTTAGTCCCAGGAATGTTCAGACAGTCTTTGAAACTCTGGATTCGTGAAGTGTCTTGGATACCGTAAATGAGTTATCAGGCTTGAACTGATTTTCCGTTGCTAAATCCACACATAAATGCTCGGCCTTTATTGGATCTGACTTAGCAGCATTTGGCACTGCTGATTGCTCCCTCTTAGGGTTTCTTTCTAGGCCAGAGACAGCTTCTTTTTGATTTGCTTTGTCTGTTCTTTCTCTTCTCCCCAGCCTTTCAACATTGGAGGGGTCCAGTGCTCAGGCCTTGACCCTTTTCTTTCCCTCTGTATTCACCCTCTTGGTGACCTCATTGCTGGAAAGGTCATTTACACTCCAATGACTACCATTATATGTCGTCCGTGGAACTTCCTTCAGAACTCTAGACACATGTGTCCAACTGCCTACTTGAAACTGCTCTTGAATATTTACTAGGTGTCTCAAAGTTGAGTTAACCAAAATTCAATGCTATGTCTTCCCAAGAAAAACATCTGCTTTTCCTGGTGTCATTTCAATCTCACTTGCAAGAAATTCAGTCAATTCGTGAAACCAAGCAAAACCTTGGGAGACATCCTGGAGTTTTTTTTTTTAACCTTGTGTCACCCATCCAACTCACACATCTAACTTCAAAATATACCTACCTAAAATTCAACCACTCCTGGTCACATCCAGTGACCTCTGATGTACCAACCAATGTGATTGAGTCATCATTATCTCTTGTCTGGATTATTGCAATAATACTGTAACAATGTTTTCTGTTTCTACCCTTATGTACTATCTTGGTTTATGTCCCAATAGCAGGTCCTGAACAAGGATTTGAGTGGACTTTATTTAGGCGGTAATCCTGGGGAGCATTCAGGGCATAGTACAGAGAGAAGGATCTGGAGAAAAGCCAGTAAAAGGTTTAATGCTAATGAGTAGGTTACTATTGCAAACAAGTGGGGCTCAGTCCAGCTGGGACTCCTCTGAGAGATCAAGTGGAATATGCCTCTGAAATTTGCCAGCAAGGAGTCAGAAAACAGGGATTGTTAACACAACTGATAGAATATCTCCCAAATCCAAAGAGAGCTAAAGCGCTGGGCCTCTTTCTTTGTTGTAGAAATTGTAATTGCTTGTCCTTTACATTAAAGGAACATCCTGGCATTTTTCAAAACAGTGAACCATAATAATATCACTGATGCGCCACCAATTTTTCTAGGGTTTACCTAATTCCCAGTGCATGTATGACTTACCAAAGCATCCAGAACCTTTACCTACGTAAGCACAGACATATTTAGGCTATTGCTGGCATAACATGGCATACTGGTTTATGGCAAACATTTTTTTTAAGATGAAAAAGTACACTCAAAAATAATGATAAAATGTAAGCGCATCAGCACTGGCTGGTTGGCTCAGTGGTAGAATGTCAGTCAGGTGTGGGGATGTCCTGGGTTTGATTCCTGGTGCGGGTACACAGAAGAAGCGACCATTTGCTTCTCCACCCTTCCTCCTTCCCTTCTCTTTCTCTCTTTCTCTCTTTCTTCCCCTCCCACAGCCATGGCTGGGTTGGTTCAGGAAAGTTGGCCTTGCATGCTGAGGGATGACTCTGTCGCTTCTGCCTCAGGTACTAAAAACAAGCTCTGTTGCTGAGCAAAGGAACAATGGCCCCAGGCAGGCAGATCATCATGCCCTAGTGGGCTTGCTGGGTGCATCTTGGTTGAGGGCACATGCAGGAGTCTGTCTCTCTGCCTCCCCTCCTCTCACTAAAAAAAAGAGAAAAGTAAACACATCGACCAGTAACACAGTAACATAGTTGTTTATAGTCATTATCAAGTATTTTGTACTGTACATGATTGTATGTGCTACACTCTTATAGGACAGCCAGTGTAGTAGGTTTGTTTACAGTAACTTCACCACAAACACGGGAGTAACATGTTGCTTTATGCTGTTATGATGGTCGTGACATCCCTGGGCTATAGACACTTTTCAGCTCCATTGTAATCTATGGTACCACTACATATATGTGGTCCATCGTTGATGTAAACATCATTGTGTGGCACATGGCTGTATTGGGTTTATGTCGGCCCCTCCCTCAGGTTCTCTGTGTCCAGTAAAAAGAGAGGCTGAGAAGAAAGATGGACCTAGCAAGCTAGATTCACCTTCTTGCTTCAATTTCTGCACGATCAGGATAGAGTTTGCCTCTCAGGTGTACTCTACTTCGAAATGTCTGTTTCTCCTCCAATAGAAAAAAAGCTGATTGTTTCTCTAAACAGAGTCTCCATCACCCTTTTTTCTTCTTGAAATACCAGGTGATTGGTGCTCAGGTCGTCACACCCATCCTGCCAGTAAGCTGGCATCCCGTACCACCTGGATGTCAGTGAGTAAAGTCGAACCAGGGCCCGGAGTTCTTCTGTGTATCCTTCTGCGGGGTCTGGATCCCTTTCTTTGGGAATTCTTCTTGTGGGGAATTAGACTGGCACTGGAGAGCCGAATCATATAGCAAGCATCTCTCGCTCCCCGAGTTTCAACTGGTACTTTCCCTTGCAAATGCTCCTTTTGGTTTTCTTATAACCTGAAAGCAGCCAAATTGCTCCCTTTCTTTCTCCTTTTAAATTATCTTCATCATTTGTGAAATTTTGGCAAATTTGTTTTCCACCTTGCCCCTGTCTCTTAGCTATCTGAGCTTCTTCAGAAATATCTTCCTGTGAATTGCTCCTGTAACTGCCTAGAGCCATCGGGATAATCTCTCTTTGTCCTGGATCATTTTGTATGAATCCTTCTTGGCATGGTTTCTCCAGTCCTGGCACATGGACCAAGGCTCATTTCCCTGTAACTGTATGATCAGAACCGATATGCTAACTCTGACAAATCCTTATATTCTTAGATATCCAAATTCCTAGGTGTACTTATTTGAAGTGCAGGAGACAGCTGAGGCCTTGAAACCTTAAAAATTCTGAATGTCAGACATTGACAACCTTATCTTTATCCCCAAACTTTTCCCTTCAGTCTGTAGCACTGGGACTCTTGAAATGCTTATATTTTCTAGTAACAGGTAGCTTTTACTGAATAGGTACCTCTTTCAGAGTGTTGTTTCAGCTGCTGAAGGACAGAAAAGGCTATGAATTCTGTTTCACTTTGCCTCAAACCTCTGATCTTCCTCCAGGAACACCCCCCCTCTTTCTAAAAAGTACCCAGGTTGGGTTAACCATCAATTTCTTGGCTACTAATTCATGAGGCTGTTTCTTGGACTTGATCTTGACCCATTTACGTGGTGCTGTACTTATCTGATTCTTAGCTGGGCAGGTATAATCTTGAACCTTCATTGCCCCCCAAAAACTGGATTGCCAATCTCATTACAGTTTCCACAGTCTTTTACAGAATTTGGAAAAATGTTCTAAGAACTGACAGTCTTCTTTCACTTTGCATTGAAGAGCTTAGAGTTTAGCTGGGGAGGGTATACACTTCTGGCACCGTTTCATGAGAATATTCAAGATTTATGGAATAATCAGAAAAGAAAAGTACCCTGTAGCAGACACGGAAACACTTGGTGCAAGCTTTAGCTCTATCACTAATTAAATGATGTAACTAAAAACAAGTCATTTGACCTTCTGGTGCCTCATTTTCCTCATATAGCAAAAGAGAAATAATAATGATAACTAGATTTGTTGTGAGACAAAATGCTTTGAAAAGTATAAAACTGTATCAGTGTAAGGCAATTTTATTATTATATAGCTTAAGTTGCTTTGGTCTTCCAATTTCTGTTGAAATTAAACAACTGAAGATGAAACATCAATTTTGTAAAGGGAGTACAGCACAATGAACAGTAGTAAAAAGATCAATTTCATCTAGACTTTGTATTTTTATTATGTAAAATCATTTTAAAAGAAATGGTATTCTTACTGCAAATTTTGGTTTAAGAAAGGAAATACATTGGAACAATTGGAAAGAATTGGGCCATTTATATTATTAGATTTGACATCACTTAAATATGCTTAAAGTAAAGGTTGTATATTTGTTTTACACACCTGAAATGGTAAATTTAAATGATACTACCATAAAACCAAAACTAAAAAGACCTTTACCTTATGTGTAAAAAAAAAGGCGTCCCTGTTTAGGAAACTATTAGTATAGTAAATATATGTTAATAATTTTTGCCTTTGAATAATTACAAGTCACAAGAACAGCAAGTTATAACCTTTTCACTTATAATTCATTGTAATTAAATATTTGTAATTAGAAATCTTAATAGTTTTTAACTTTTTGCCCCTCCTCATTACTGCTGCAGATTTGCAAACGTACAGTCAGGGTGACTCAGCAACTGCTCTGCCTGTTTAAAAATGATCTGAATTCCATTTGCAGTCACCAGGGTGAACAATCACCAAACAGAGAAAGCCCCAAACAATCTTGTGTTCAGCTGCCTTCCCATCTTAATGCCTTGCATGGGGGGCACTGTGGGGGGTGTCAGAGCACCTTGGAGCGCACAGGCGGGGGTGGGGGGTGGGGGTGGGGGACACACACACACCAGTGTATTGTGCTATGACCCGGCTTTTCTGTCAGGCAGATCTGTTCTTCCAAATGGAATTTAAGGTTGTTTACAAATCTGGTGTCAAGAGCACTGGTCCCTAGAATGAGGTGGAAAAATATATTTAGGATGTTTATATTTATTCTGCATCTTAAAAACACAGAAGAAGTTAAGCTTTATCGGCAGTAAAACGCCATTTGACACTGGTATGCTTACATAATATTGAGTATAACACTTCATATATATGTATTTATAAACTAAAAACACATATGTGAAGGGTATGTGCTCAGTATGTTTACAGATAAGGTCATGTTTCCCATATATTTGGAGTTCACTTGTTCAGGGCACCAGAAAGCATTTATCTGACAAATGGTAAAAGTACTGAGAGATCTGTGCTTCTAATTTCTTACCTTGTCTTCCTGGTTCTCAAAATTCTGAAAAGTTCAGCTCTGGGTATATCATTTGCAAAACAGACATCCTTTGGGTAACTCACCCTACCCGGATGGTGGGATAGTTCCGGGACCATGTTGTTCTTGCATATTTGGAATTTCATACTCAGTTCCAAATGGCAAAGCAAACTATTAAGTCTCCTCATAGGGGGTTAGGAGGTAGGTATTTGGCATCCTATTGCTAATAAGGTTTTCCCCATATGTTTACACTTATAATTACCTTTGATTTATAAAGACATGTGTTTGATTTTATACTTTTCTATTGCCAGGGAGAAAAATGTTTTCTTTATACTCTTAGATTCAGTTCTGAAATCTGCAAATGTAACTGACAAAACAAACAAATAAACAAACAAAAACAAAATACCATTGAATAGGGGGAAAGGAACCTATTTATTTATTTATGAGAGAGACAGAGAAAGGGACAGATAGGGACAGACAAGAAGGGAGAATATGAGAAGCATCAATTTTTCATTGTGGCTCCTTAGATGTTCATTGACTGCTTTCTCATATATGCCTAGACCAGGGGGTTACAGCAGAGTGAGTGACCCCTTGTCCAAACCAGCAACCTTGGGCTCAAGCCAGTGACCATGGGGTCATGTTCATGATTCCACGCTCTAGCCAGTGACCCCACGCTCAAGATGGTGAGCCTGTGTTCAAGCTGGATGAACCCGCACTCAAGCCAATGACCTCGGGGTCTCAAACCTGGGTCCTCTGCATCCCAGACCAATGCTCTATCCGCTGCGCCACCGCCTGGTCAGGGAGGAACCAATTTATTAATATTCCTAGGTGCATGGGAGTTCACAGAAAAGAAGTGCAACTCAAAGAAATTGTTAGAGTTGGGAGCTTGTATACTTCTTAACAAAGGAGAGAGGGTTTGGCTCCAAAGATTATAAATTGTGGGGAAATAATTGGGAAATAAATGGTGGGACCAATGGAAGATAAGGGTTATTTTGGTAAGCTTTGCCTATCCAGACCCATGTTGGTACTAGGTCTCTTGTTAAATAGTGTACATCAGCTGCTCAGATGTGTTTGCCTACTTCACTTAATTAGATTTTTATTTTCTTCTTCTGGAGTTCAAGAATTCTTTCAGAGAGAAGCTATAGATGGTAACCCTTTTGAGCCTTGTCTGTTGGAAACTGTCATTATTTTGTTCACACATTTAACTGGCTGGACATAGAATTCTGGATTTGAGCTCATTTTCTCTCAGAGCTTTGAAGTGGTTACCCCACCATTTTCTAGCTTTGATTGATAGCAGTGACAGGTTTGAGCAGGGCGCTGCAATGAACCCCTGTGGGAAGTCCCACCTATGTTTCAATCTAATTAGCCCCTCAGTGTGAACTCTTCCCCCCAGGGATGTCAAATTCTGGGGTTTTTGAGTTGGACATTAGTTTTATTTTCAATCTTTTATAGATATGTGTTTGTTCCTCTTCTTTCTGAAAGTCTTTACAAATGTTCTCTTTATTCTTAGGCCCTGAATTATCTGTAGGAAGTGTCTATGTTGGTCTTTTTACATCAGACTTCAATTATGTGGTGGGCCTTTCAGCTCTGGTGAATTACCTTCTCCTCCATGCCTCCTCCTCTCTCTTTTTTCTTTGTCCACCTTCGTTTCCTCTCCCTCTTCCTTCTCCCCTCTTTTTATTTTTAAATATAATTTCCTCCCTCTCATTTTCTAGTCTCCCTCCTTCTGGAATGCTTGTGGGAGCATCTCTGAATGCGTTCTCTAGTCCTGCCTTTCCTGTTGTACTGTTTGCCTCTTTCTTTCTTGAACTGCATTCTCAGAGAATCTCCTTAGCTCTGTTGGCCCTCTCACTAGGTCAACCTTCAGTTGTTTCCAGCCTGCCTATCCACGGAATGTTTTACTGTAGGGATCATATAGATACATTTTATTTCTATGATCTCTACTTGTTTTTTTACAAAGTTGCTTAGTCTTATTCTCTCTGCTAACTGTTTCTTTTAATGTGAGTTCTCTGTTGAGTGTGATGCCTTTATTTCATAGTTTTTCTTACATGTTTAGTGATTTTGTTTTTTCTTTATGATGATAATTGAAAATTCTGATTTTTCTAGATCCATGTGTTACCCATGACACTTTCATCAGCACCTTTTCTTCAGTTCATGTCTATGACTGAATATTGGTTCCCTTATGGTCAGCTGATAGAGGGGAAAAATTTCAGTCCTGGTTCTTAAATAGGCTGAATGGGTTTGGAAGTCTAATCTGGAACAGATAGCAGCTACACTAGGGTGCCTTTCAGAGGTGGTCTTGAAAGATGATAAGTGAGGGTTAATGTTCCTAGTGGGTGGGACTTTGGATGAGCCCTCAGTAATTATTTTGTGTGAAAGGAGGCATACCCGGAAGCCAGAACATATACAAGTTCATGGACAGTAGCAAATAATTTGGCTAATTAGACAGGGACCTGGAAGATTTGGGATAGAGGCATATGGGTGGTATCATGCGAGTGGGCACCAAGTGTGGAAATATTAGTATCACACGTAAGGCACTCAGAAGCATTCACCATGGAAAAGGCATTAAACAATCTGGGAGATCAAAAACTCATCCAGTTGATACCAGCCAATCTCATCCTCATCTAAACTAGTGCTAGCACAGTGGACAAATGAAGGAGTATCCATGATGACAAGGTAAGAGGCTCTGCTTGAACCCAACAGCATGGACTATAATTTACCACGACTGATGTAGCTACTATTGCTACCAAATGTCCAATCTTCCAGCAGAAGAAACGAATACAGAGCCCCTCAATATGGCATCATCCCTCATGGAGAATAAGTAGCTGGTTGGTAGCAACTTGATTACATTAAACTCCCCTTACCATCCAAGAAGCAGCTATTTTTGTGTGTGTTTGTTTGACAAGAAGAGGTAGATATTTCAGGTATTGATTTACTTTCTGCCCACAGGGCTTTAGCCAGCCCCACTATCTTAGGGTTTACATAGTTGTTTTCTCTATTTATGGGACATCTCACCCATATTGTGTTAGACTAAAGGGACCCATGTGATAACAAACAAAATGTAGAAGTGAGTGCGTGACCAATGAATCCAGTCGCCGGGCATGTCAAATTCTGTAAAACCTAAAGAGCTGGTGACACAGGTGAAATACCAGCCCAGAGGCAACATTTTGCAGCGATGGAATACCATAAGATATACTTTAATCGGTGCTTCTCAATCAGAGGTAATTTTGCTGCCTGGAGGACATTTGGCAATTTTTAGTTGTCACAACTGGGGGGATGGGGAAGGGCATTACTTCTGGCATCTAATAGGTGGAAGCCAGGGATCCTGCTAAACATTTTGCATTACACAAGACATTCCCCCAACAAAGAATTATCCAGCACAAAACTTCAGTAGTGCCAAGGTTGAGAAATCTTGCCTTAAATTGATAAACTTTGTTGGGTACTACTTCCTTGTAATTGAAATACAGTGCTCTGGGACCCAGGAGTTAGAGGCAAAGGAGCTCACATAACCACTACTACCACCTCTTCTCTCTGAGCTGCGATCTCCAGAACACTGCCTAATAAATCTCTTGCATCTAATCTCTATCTCAGTCTCCTCCCTGGGGAACCCCATCTGTGGCAGATTAAAAATTGAGCCAAGGCAGTAACAGTAGCAATGGAGCCTGCATAGAAATTTTAGACCATTTAAAAAAAAAATAGAGTTCATTACCAAATGGATATAAAAAGAAGGGAAGATGGAAGACTTAATTATAACTTCCAGGTTTACTTGGACAACTGAGTAGTCAATGGTGCATTCATCAAGATAAGGAATGGAGGAATAGAAGAAGTTGAGGGAGAAAATGACCATTTTTTCTTGTACATTTTCATCATGTACATAAAGAAAAATGCAACAATATAATATGTATGAACTTGTTAGTCTGAATCATATGGAATTGCCATTATTATAGGTCAAAAACTGTCAAATGCTGGCAATTTCAAATGGATCAAACTAATAACTATGTATTAGCTTCTACATGGGAAAATTTACTATTTTTATTAAAATTTATATGAGCCATAAAATATTTTAGAAGGTAATATCTGTCAGATTCAAAAATATAATCTTTTGGATAATGATATGTCATTTACACTTGAGCTTATGAAGTAAGAATATAAGTCACGTATTATTGCTTTAAGGCACATTAGGGGATCTTGATGAGATTGGGAACTCTGTTTTATATCAATTTTCTTGTGGAAGTTGAGACATAATTGCCATATGTAGAACCAGGAAAGGTCACAGACAACTTAACTTTTATGCCAAAGCTTTCAAAATCATGCTATTGGCTATCTTAAAAAAACTAAGACAAATATAATATGCTATAGCATTTGTTGCCTACCAACAGCTCATTTGCAAAATCCCAAACAACTCCATGCAGTTTTAGGTAAGACTAAAATAGCAAACTCATAGATAAATTCCCATCATTTTTATGGGCTGAAAAATATACTTGTAATGTACTGTTTCCTACCAAGGTTGTAGTATGTAATGTTGATTAAATATGTACATCCGGATATTACTGATAGGACAGATTTAAAGTGGTGGTTGAGAGAATAGTGTTTTCAAAAGATTCTGTGCTGCTTTTTACTGTCCTGAGCCTGAGAATTCGGTGTTTATTCCCTTAAATATAAAGTAATCCACAGGATCTATACTAATCTGATCAAATGAAGACAAGTAACATGGCTAATATGTTAAATCACTGACCTGAAAAGATATAAAATTAAAATATGTACAAGTATAAAGAAAAGCAACTTTCTTTTAAAGTATAAGGCATAGGTTCAAGAACAGAGGCAATAACATCACTCCTTTGGGTATAAATCCAGGACAGATGATCAAGACATTGAAGACAATCAATTTAGAAAAAGGTACAAACTCACATCTACTTTCTTACTGAGTCAGTTTCTAACCCTACACTTATCAGCTGAAGAAGAAGGGACCCTGTAACACAATAGCAAGTCACTACTCAATGGGAATGACAGTCATTTCCTTGTATAAACAAATTCTAGGCAAAGGGAAATATATAAACATTTTGAGGAATGTTAGATGTCAGACATGAGTTGATGTTGTTAACTAGACATAAAGTATCATTGTCCTTATTTAAAATGAAGGCATATGAGGGCCAGATAATTAATGGAATTCTGGCATAGGTCCAGTTCATAGTACTTGGTTACCTGGGTTCACTGATGCACAAAGTGATTGTTTATTTGGTCCCAGGATGTAATTGGAATGAAGATACTAGGTAGTTAATGAATGGTTCATTAAACTGCAGGATAAGAGTTAATCCAGTTGGAAGGTCAAGTAAAAATTTCTAAAACTCCCTTCTACTCCCTCCCAAACCTGTGCAACACAGTAAGTAGAATATAATAATACAGGGTGGGGCAAAAGTAAGTTTACAATGATGAGTACGTGAAACAGAGTTTATTCTTATATTATTATTTCTCATTTTATTATTTTCCACATGAACAACTGTATATTTTGCTCCATCCTGTACATATTATATATATATCATCTTAGGTGAAATAAAAGATGCAGAGGTTATGGACCCATTATATCTCTACTTAATTCATTATTTTGGCTCCTGAACAACCAAGATGGGTCCTGGAAGATGAAAGTAGATCACTGCAAGCTCAACCAAGTAGTAGCACTAACTGCGGTTGCTATTCTAGAAGAAGTATCTTTGTTGCAGCAGATTAATATAGCGTCAGGTACATTGCATGCAGCCATTATCTTGGTAAATATATGTATATATATATATATATAGTTTCTTTATCTCTATCAGAAAAGAAAATCAGACACAATTTGCATTCATGTGAATTCAAGAACAATGTGCATTCTTTTCATGATTTGACTAGCAGTGGTAGTCAACCTGGTCCCTACCGTCCACTAGTGGGCGCTCCAGCTTTCATGGTGGGCGGTAACAGAGCAACCAAAGTATAAATAAAAAGATAGATTTAACTATAGTAAGTTGTTTTATAAAGATTTATTCTGCCAAACTTAGCGAAAATCCAACACAAAGTACTTGGTAAGGAATTATTATTATATGCTTTAACTTGCTGTAACTCTGCTTTATAAATTTTATAAAGTTACTTCCCTACTTTATAAATCATCATTACTGTGGAACTGGTGGGCGGCTAGAAAATTTTACTACTAACAGAGATACAAAAGTGGGCGGTAGGTATAAAAAGGTTGACTACCCCTGGACTAGAGGGTCTTAGTTCAAACATCTACATGATATCACATTGGTTTACTGTATTAATGACTCCATATTAATTGGGTTAGATGAGCAAAAAGTGGCAAGGTAACATGTAGGAAGCATCTGTATGACACATGCTTCAGAGGCTAAGAGATAGAAACTATGAAAGTTCAAGGACTTGCCGATTAGTTAAATGTTTAGAGATTCATTGGTCTGAGACATCTTAGGACATTCCCTCCAAAAAGAAGAAATTATTGTGTCTTCTTCACATTTTCCATTCACAATGCCTGCAGCTTTTGGGGGTTCTTAAGGTACTCCTCTGTTGTGCACTAGGAACATTGCTGTGCCAACTTTGAGTGGCACCCAGTACAGCGGGTCCAGAGGCAACAGACCTTGTGGTACAGAGGTACTTGTGGGAGGGTAGCTGTCACATTAATGACAATAGGAGAATCGCAATCCTAGAGCTTCTAAGGTTCTAGAATACGAGCAGGACAAATACGGTGGGCAATTATACCTACTTTTTTAAAAAATGTCTTTTAGTGTGCTGCTGATACTGGTAGAACCAGAGTGCCTGGTCATGGGGCACGTAAAATAGATGCATTAGTGATGTGACTGTACAACATTTTTACAGACTTAGAAAGACCAAAGGATCGGAGTTTTATCCAGTTGTACAATGTGCTCCTTAAAGAGATTGAGTGTGCCTCATCAATCTTTTTAATTACACAATAGGGTCTCCAGGAAGATTAAGGGCTTTGCTCCTCTGCCATCTTAATAGAAGTCCAAGAAAAGAGCTTTTCTCAAAGAGATTTATGAGTGTGACTTTTGTCTCATAGGGAAAATACCAATGAGATTCACCAAAGACCTAGAAAGTTTTTGAGAAAATTGGATCAGCGAAAAGATTGGCAGCATGGACCAAAGTAGGCAGAGCAGTACATGGTGTATGTGTCCCTCAGTCTCTCCCTTCCAGAGCAGGAATGTCCTAGTTATCCTGTGTTCCTGTCACCATTGTGTATTGGACAAGTGCGGGCAGATAACTCATCTTTCTGGTTTCACTAGTCCACAGCTATAAAAGAACTGGATTCCTGAAGCTGCATCCCAAGGAAATCACGCTCAAGGAGACTCAGCCATACGTGGATATGATTTAGATGAAATGATACCAGACTTTGATGTGATGCTGCAATGGATTGAGTTTTACAGGGACTGGAGGGGTGGTGAGTATATTTTTCCAGTGAAAGGATACAATAATTGGGGTCCAAGATGTAACGCATTAAAAGGTTGCATGTGAGATGCTTCCCTGTCATCCCCACCTTCTGGTATTCTCTCCCCTGTGGAACCCCTATCTTTTAAGTATGGATTAGACTTAATCACTTCTAGAGAATAGAATATAGCAAAAGTGATGGGTTGCCACTTCTGAGATTAGGTTATAAAGACCATGACATTTATCTTGCTCAGGCACTGTCCTTCTGTGACGCTTATTGTTTGCTTGTTTTGGTAAAGCAAGTTGCCACGTTCACAAAGAAGCTCACGTGGAAAGGAACTGAGGGTAGCCTCCAACCAGTGGCCAACAAGGACTGAGGTCTGTGAAGAGTGAAATAGTGCCAGTAATCACGTGACTGAGCTTGGAAGCAAATCCCTCTCGAGTTGATCCTTTGGATGACAGCAGTCCAGATACCTCCTTGATTGTAGCCTGTGAGGAATCCTGAAGCAGAGGACACTGATGAGTTGTGCCCATACTCCTGGCTCACAGGAACTGTGACATAAGAAATGCTGTTTTAAGCCAGTAAATTTTGAAATAATTTTTTATAAAATAATAGATAACTAATACAATTATATATCATTGCACAGCTGGAGGGTCATTTATCCAAGACTCTCCTTCACCTTACAGCAAAGGCAAATGAATCCCAGTATAACTAGGAACATAAAATATGTTCTTTTAACATACAGTTAAGATAAATGAGTTTTTAATCACCTTTAGATGTGTTTTATTTTTCTTCAAGATAGCACCAAATCTTTCAAGATGTTTAAAAAATGAGTAATTAAATCACAGAATCATAAAGCTGGAAAAGAATTTAGAGATCAGCTAGCAGTAGCCACTCACTTTACGAAAAAGAGGACTAAAAACCTTCTTTTGAAAATTCCCTTTTGTAATTGCCACTAAAGTGTTTTATGAGCTACATGAGAATACTAGGCTCATAACTTTAGCTCACCTTATTTTTATAAAACCCCAACAGTATAATTCAATTTAAGCAACTACTTTATTCACTAGTCTTGACTTTTGGCAATCTCTAAAAAAATCAAATCTCCTGTCAACGAATGAAGATTTGCCACTATTGAAGACAGGAAAAAAAAAAAATTGCTTCAGGCTCTGAAAGCAATTTCAAAAGGAGTTCTAAAACGGTTTTAGCAATGGTAGTATGGCTGGAATAAATGTATCTTCTGTCAGGACAGCTACTTTGAATGGGATATCGTAATTTAGATCTGCAATTTCTGCTTTGTATTTTGAAGGGTAGACACATTATATATCAGTGTGTAGAGAATAACAGACATCCATTCCATAACAACTATAACAAAAAATTAAATGCAAGGTTTCTAGTAGCGCTTCAATTCTTGCTCAGCAATCTACACCTATGATCTTGACTATAACTTCTTTGCATTTTGTAGTTTTCAGACATTTGAGTTGATGATAGTCTTACCATGAGTTCTGTCATTAATTATTCACTTCTCTAATATTTTCCTTCGATGTCATATTTAAAAGCAGGACTAGATTTATAATAATGGGACTATCATCTCTCAGTCTAAATCCTTTTATCCTTCTGTACAGTTCATATGTTCTCCATATTCGTACATCTTGACTGATACTTAAAATGTAACCATTAGAGTTTTAGGACATAGATCCTGAATTATAAATAAATTTTTACTTGCTTGTTGAGTTGTTCGTGGCTACCATGCACACCGATGTTAAGAATGATTCTGTGGCTTTATCTGGTCTCAGAGGGAGAAAATTTCATCTTTTGAATCTGCCATGATCAAAGAGAAAAAGTAGCCAAATATATATTGATGACCCTTGCAAGGCCGGTGGCCATGCAGGTTCACATTGGATTCAGGCAGACGGTAAAGGAACTGTAGAGCTGAAAAATGGTGGGCCATTCCGTTTATTAGAGGTTCGCAATGGCTGATGCGCAAACAGGCTGGGGAGAGGGGACCCCTTCTGCAAACAATAGCAAAAAAATGGCCCCTCCCAATGGTGGCAGGAATCCGCAATCTCAATCTGCAGCCCTGAGGGCAAACATCTGCAGCCTTACATAGACTATACACACGTGGAGTGGAGCTGCTCCGTGCTCATGCACCAATCAGGCAAAGTCCAAGCAAGCAAGCCTAACACACTTGTTTGCCCAACAACCCTTCTTTGGATCACTGCTTTGATTCCTATTGCAATGAAAATATCCTTAGGATGAATAACGCTTTGGTATTGTCAGCCTATATATACAGTACCTTAGAAGAACTAAAAGGCTTCCACCGTGTGGCAGTAGAGAGCACATACAGCTAGAATGCATTGGGAATCTGAGATGTTACAGAAAATGAAACAGTTGTTGCCAAGATGGTCTTTTCCATAGTTCACAGTTTTATCCTGGTTCAGACTTAATTGCTTTTAATTGTTTCTTTAATGTGTTATAATTTCCTATTTTCATCATTCAGGAATATTACAGAAACCTGGAACATTACAGAAACCTGGTATATCATATTATCACATATTTTCAGGACATTGATTTAAATTCAGCTCTATTGTGTTAAAACAGGTTGATTTTCCAAGCCCATTTGCTTGGAGGGTGGGTACAATTTATTGTGGTCATACACATGCTGGAAAATCGTTGATGTAAATAGTTTGTGCTATTCCTGGATATTGAATCAGGACACAGTCGTATATGTAGTCTTTATCTCACTTATATCACTTCTACTTTACTATAGAGTGAAGGCTCAGTGTTGGGTACCTAAATGATGCCCAGTTTTTGTTTGCATGTGTGTGTGTGTGTGTGTGTGTGTGTGTGTGTGAGAGAGAGAGAGAGAGAGAGAGAGAGAGAGAGACAGAGAGACAGAGAGACAGAGAGACAGAAAGAGGGATAGATAGGGACAGACAGACAGGAAGGGAGAGAGGTGAGAAGCATCAATTCTTTGTTGTGGCACCTTAGTTGCTCATTAATTGCTTTCTCATATGTAACTTGAACAGGGGGTTACAGCAGACCAAGTGACCCCTTGCTCAAGCCAGCGACCTTGGGCTCAAGCTGGTGAGCCTTGCTCAAACCAGATGAGCCCGTGTTCAAGCTGGCGACCTCAGGGTTTCGAACCTGGGTTCTCCGCATCCCATTCTTATGCTCTATCCACTGCGCCACCGCCTGGCAGGCGATGCCCAGGTGTTTGAATGCCACTATCTTTCCTTCCATGTCTAGAGTTCAGAGACTGTGAATTTGACAATTTAAAACTTCTTTTTCTGACTGCAGTAATAACTAAGTATAAAAAGGCAAACAATCAGATAATCTTGATGTAATGCTGGTGGCTGAGGCCAGGCAGATTCACATTGGATTCAGGCAGACAGTAGAGAAGCTGTGGATCCAGAAAGTATTGGGCCATATCTGTTTATTGGAAGCTCACTAGGACAGGCGAGCAAATCAACAACAAAAGGGAAAGTGCTAATAAACAAAAGAAAATCTGCTATTTGCAGTAAGGGAAAGGGAGCAGGGAAAACTGCACCTCAAGGTGGCGGTGGTGGGAGAGTGATCTGGAGAATCAATCCCCCAGGGGAAGCACCCACAGCCTTATATAGGCTATGCCCACATGCCTCTGCCACGTGCTCACGCACTAATCAAGCAAATGGCTTGCAGACCGTAAACCTGCAAGCAAGCCTAACACAGCTGCTCCACATTTGAGAACAACTCACACAGGTAACTGTGGGGAGGAAAAAGAATTTTCCCTCCACCTTACTAAGTTCTTCTGGCTAGACTAGTAATGAACAGGGGGATATGACTGCATTTATTATGTACGTATATGTGAGTGTGTCATAGAGTACGAGAGACAAACTGGGTAGTTAAGGCTTATATGCAGTCTTGAACTAAGTGGAAAGGAGGCTTGTTGTTTGGGACTTTAAATGGCAGGAGGGCAATGGATGTGGAGATAGAAAAGCAAATGTTTGCTAATTAAATGTTTGCTGGGTCTTCTTTAATAATGGAACACAGAGAGGACTTTGATCAAAGGAACCCTGCTAGCTTCCTCTGTTATCACAGCTCCTTTATAGTGAACTAGAGTTAGCTATGACATCATCTCTCTTCCTGTATGATGTCATCTCTCTTTCTGTATGATGTCATATCCTCCTGTATGGCATCACCTCTCTTCCTGGAGCAGGTTCTCTATCTAAATTCTTTTAGGCAGTTAGGGGGAAAGTCAGTTTCTTTAAGAGCCTTTGGTCTCTTACTGTTTGAAAAGAAGAAATGCGCCCCCATGTTCGTGGCAGCATTGTTCACAATAGCAAAGATCTGGAAACAGCCCAAGTGTCCATCAGAAGACGAGTGTATTAAAAAGCTTTGGTACATATATACTATGGAATACTACTCAGCCATAACAAATGATGACATTGGATCATTTATAACAAAATGGATGGACCTTGATAACATTATACAGAGTGAAATAAGTAAATCAGAAAAAAAAAACTGAGAACAGCATGATTTCATACATAGGTGGGACATAAAAGTGAGACTATGAGACATGGACAAGAGAGTGGTGGTTACGGGGTAGGGGGAGGGAGGGGAGAGTGGGATAGGGAGGAGGGGAGGGACACAGGGAAAACCAGATGGAAGGTGACAGAGGACAATTTGACTTTTGGTGATGGGTATGCAACACAATTGAATGATAAGATAATCTGGAGATGTTTTCATTGTACATATGTACCCTGATTTATTGGTGTCACCCCATTAAAATTAATAATAATAATAATAAAAAAAGAGACCTGGTCTCTTAAAATAAGCAGCTTAAAATAATCAGTCATTCAAAGGGTATATTTTGGTGTGCTAAATTCTGCTTTCCCTCAAACTTTGGCCTTAATAACTTGACTCAATTCATGATACTCTAGTTTTACCTGGAATTATCCCCGCAGCTTCTCCTTAGGCTTCTACTCCTTCCCTCTCCCCTCTCCCTGATCTCTCTCTCTCTCTTTTTCCAGATCTTCTATTGAGTTTTTTTCTTCTTTTCTTGTTATTTTTCTACCTCATGTTGCTGTAGTCATTCAGAGCTAAATAGAGTGCCAACCTCTGCACCAACCCATGGTATATTGCTGTGACCTGAATCCCATTTTCTCAGTTAACAATAAATTGAAATTCATTTCTCATGGCTTCCTGACATAACCTCTGACTAGTTCACACTAAATCTTTAGTGTATCCCAGAAATCTAACCTGGTCTAGACTTTAGTTCACTTTTATGGTTACTCAATATGTCTTTCTGGGAGGAGAATTAGAGTGGTTAGCATTATCTGATCTTTCTTAAAGTTTGAGGCAATATTACTAATTATGAACAAAGAATTTTAAAAAAATCTTTTATTTTAATGTCATTCGAGCTTGAAACACCATAACACTTTAAGAATGACTGAACTTTACTTTGCAAAATTTATTAAGAAAAAGATTTGAAGAACACCAAAGTATGCTTATTTTCTGAAGTAAAGGCTACCTTTGGTGGGTTGGAGACATTTCTAAATTCTATCAGAAGTAATTGGATGTGTGCATAAGACGAATTGCAAGCCAAGCCTATCGCCAGCAGCATACCAATTGACTCCCCTGAAAATATAGCAAAATCACTACTGGTAAATTCTCAGTTTGGCAAGTGAGGAGGAAAAAAATAATTACAACTTCTCATACTACTGATAATTTAATTTATAGTGTGCATAATTGAGTATTTATCAGTGATTCAACTCAATTAGGCTTCATTTCGTAGATTGGAGATTTTATTCTGCCAAACTATAAATCCATCTCCTCATGGCCACTGACCGTGAGAAATAGCACAGATCACCACCCACCATCTTCCTTCAATATTCTTTCCAAATTGAGATCTTACTCTTTATTTTCTATAATTATTTTGTCTCTAGCATCTGGTAGGGGTCCCGGATATGTTATGAATTTTCTGGATGGAGAATAAAAAAAAATTTATTATAAACAGTTTAATTGTATAACATGGAAAGAGGATCTTTATCCCCTGTTGAAAGGAATGGTGCAGTGTGTGGGAAGAGAACTGGCAGCCATGTGCATCTGTGCTTCTAGCAGGAGAGTCTTAATGAGTTTACCTGAGGGCTACACCACTCCATTGGACACTCTTCCTTGTTAGCCAGCTATTTGGTTTCTGGCTAGTTTCAATTGATGTGCATTTAGAAATAATTGCATGGTCAGCAAAAGCTTTCAAAAACCTCCAAAACAGCTTTTCTGTCTGTCTCAAAATACAATCATTGACCAAAAGGATGCTTTAAAGTGAATGACAAATAACATCCCGAAAAAAGCAGGGTAAGGAAGACAGAAAGCAGGATCTCTGAGCAAGTCAGTCTATTACTGCCTTAGTGATCACACTTCCTAAAGCATGTATGAGTACCTCTTCCCATTATCCTGAGTATGAGAAGTAGTTGACACAAGAACCAAAGTAGAAAACATAAAAGGCATAGCCTGAGGGCAAGTGTTAGTAATAAGAGGGAAAGACTGCAAGGAGAGTCAGAACCAACACGGAAGGTAGACTATAAGAAATAAAACAAACACAACCTCGAATCAGAGAAGTAAAAGCATTAAGGCTATAAGTGGCATATTTTTTTCTTAAGAAAGAGAAACTGAAAAGTGATGTAAACTCGTAAGGATCTGCACTAAAGGTAGCAAATATCTAGAAAAATGGTTATATCTAGACATTGCTAGTTGCAGAAGGCATGCAAACACAGATAGAAGCTGTCCTGGAGATGCTGCACAGCTCAAGTGGTGGAAGGAGGTCGGATGTCGTGAGAGAGAAAGAAGAGTCGATCGGGAGGCCAGAAGAAAAAGCCTTCATCGAGATCCTTTTGAAAATCTCCAGTTGAAGTCTCAGAATCTCTTCAGTGACATGTAACATGACGTTTCCTTCTTAAAAGAACAGATAAAACTAACAGATATTCAGCTATTCTCACAAGGCATCTCCTTTCTGATATACGTGCTGAAAATTTGTCCCAGGAAAGCATGAGGAAGAGTTTACAAGTCGTAAAGCGTTTTTTCTCAGGGACTCTCTTTTTTTTACTCTTATATACATACCACAGAGATGAGTTAGAAATGTGTACCATTGTTATTCCCAAATAAGACGAAAGGAAATTGTGATTGGCTCTTCCCAAACCCATACCAGCTCAGGGAGACCATGTCTCAGGGGATCTTGTGTGGGGAGCTGAATGAAGCTTTGCAGTAGAAGCAGATTTACTGTGAGGTGGATGATGTTCAAGCTTCAGGGTCATCTCATGTTATGGGCCTCAAACAGAAGTTAACACTTCTCATTTTATTTTGTGTTAATTTTCTTTTTGATGTCAGGATAATTTCTATTAATTTTATCATTCTTCATCCATTTTGTTTGGTATTCCATTATTTTTCATCTGACTTTTCTCAAGTCTTAAATATGTCATTTCATGTATGGCAAAGATGCTACCATTTACATGTCCAAGTTAGTGTCAGTAATGTCTCATTTGTTACATGAAAACATCTTTAAAGTGATAACAGAATGGGTCTATAAACAATGGCAACTAGGTGTTGTTTTTCTGTCTCTCAGCACTGATTCTATGTGTGGGCTTAATTACATCCTAATGCAACCAGCCAACACCTCTGGGGGCCCAACGACCATCAATCCCTGGTGCATATTTCCTGGCTATACAACTTGAGATGTCCAGAGGGATTGGCCCTTTTATCAAAGTTCTGATTTTTTCTTTTCTAAGTCATGGGTGAATTTAATGTTTAATTTTTAAAGCATTTTTGACATGTTTGTTTTGGATATATATATATATATATATATATATATATATATATATATATATATACACACACACACACACACACACACACACACACACAATACTGCTTAAGAAAAAATGAAAGGTGTACAGTTTCAGAATTAACGTATCAGTAGTGAAGGTCTCATCTCTATGTTTTTAAATCTTTTGTAGAGAAAATAATTGGCAAACATTCCTCTCTCTGCACTAGAGGGCTATGACTAAAATTTAGAAATTAATCATATCTGGGTGGGAGTTGCTCTTTGAGGAAAAAATGAGAGTCAATATTAAAGGCTCATGTAATTAATTATTCAGGGAGAACTCCCAGGCACAGCAATGCTCTGACTGCTATACAATACAATTATGGAGCCCAGGGAGAGCTGTCTTGATAATTAAGAAAATTACCATCTCAAAATTATTTTTATCTGGTGCCTCAAGTTAAGTGGATATACATGTTTTATTTGGCTTCCTCAATGTTTTAAAAATTGGACATTTCACATAGAAATCTAGATCTCTGAGGAGGGATTGGAGAAAGGAAAGGAGAACAGAGTAAAGGAGGGAGAGAAAGAGGGAAAGAGAGAAAGAGAGGTGACAACACTGTGTATTCTAGAAAAACAGCCATTGTCATGCCCTTTGCAAAGCCATGCAAGCGCACTCTACTCTACCATAATCCCCATCTTTGCCCCTTAATAACATCAAGTTCGCTTCGCTCCTTTGCATTATCTGCTTGAAGTCTGAATGCCTCATTTGTGATTCTTGATATAGAATGCCCTATTCTCCCCACATTAATTACTTTTCTTGGATGTGTTTCATTAAATGTTCTTTAATTATGGGGATCCACTCAACAGAAGCATATACTGAACAAATAATGGAAAAAAATAAAATCCGACAAGGGGCTCCAGCTTTGGCACAGACTCAGTGTCACTTCTTCCCTCATCTATTCTGTGAGGGTTGGTTATCTACCTGCTTCACTGACCATTTCAAGTATCTGACTTGGGGTGTTTATTTTAAGGAAAGAGGTGGGGAGGACTTGGGGAGAGGTGGAGTTTTCTGTGAAGCTGGGTGGGATTCAGGCAGATGACTAGAAGGTGGGATGCTTGGAGGAATGGATGTATACTGTGGGAGCCCAAATAAGGCATGAAGAAACCCTTGGGGGACCTCTTTTGCAGGATCCAGTTCACAGGCATCTTCCCTTGTAGTACTCAGGTATTACCTTCTGAATTTGCCCTCATCTTTCAGTAAAGAAATTTGCATTTAGCTCGACACCTGGTATGGCTGACTTTAAGAGACTAAAGCCGTGATGGCGACCTATGACACTGCAGCATGTGGCCGCACATCAGAGAAATATGGGGCCGCATGCCGAGAAGGAGGTTTCATCCTCGGCTCCTGCACGGCCAGGTGCAGTAGCCGAGGATAAAACATTTGCTGTAGTGTAGACACTCTGTGCTGGAGGTCTGGAGGCCAAAACAACAGAACTCCGGCACAGAGCATCTAGTTCTGGGACTTCCGGTTAGGCCACTTTCCTCGAAGTGACACACCACCCGAGTTATGCTCGGTTTTTTGGCGAATTTTGACACACCAAGCTCAAAGCCTTGCCCATCACTGGACTAAAAGGATGGGTTAATGCAAAAAAAAAGAGGCTTCCTTATTTCATGAATCTCTGGCACGAAACAAGAGTGGCCATTCTGGTTATTTACAGCTGTGTAACAAGCACCTGCATATTTTAAGCCATAACATAAACATATGTTCATGCTCACAAGTCTGCACATTGGGCCACATCTCTGCGGGGTTGCTTTCGCAGCTGAGGACTGAGCAGCCCGCCATGCATGTTTCTCTCATCCGGCTGTCTCAGGGTCCCTCTGCATGGTCTTTTCATGTAATCTCTCCAGTAAGGTGGCCTCGGGGAGCTCAGAGCTTTTACTCACCAGCTGGGAACGCTAAGTGTGAATGCGGCGCTTCTTATACACTCACCTTAGAAAATCTTATCACTTCTGCCACTTCCATTACTCAAGTCAGTCTCCAGGCATGGATCTTGAGGCTCGGCTCTAGGAGAGGAGGCTTGGAGTCTCCCCAAGAGGAGCAGAGAATACATGGATGTATTTAATCTACCTGTGTGGTCTCCTAAACTTACTGGGGACACTATGGTGCAGATTTCAAGCAGTCATTAGCATGAAGAAGAGGAATTCAATGGCAGAGCTGGGACTTGAGGAAGCTGCTCCGTAATTCCACAGGAGAACTGCTGGGGGCACCACTGTACAGAGACAGCAAGATCAAACCTGGGTTTAGATGCTTCCTAAAAAGAGAGACTGCTGCCATTGCAAAGTGGGATGGGAGGGGGCAGAATCTTTTTTTTTTTTTTTTTTGATTGCTAAATAAAAAGCAATAAATCAGTTGAAATAATGTCAACATCTCACTTATTTGACAACCCAACTTGTTATCGCAAACATTGATATAAAGATGAAGAAAACTAAAGAGATTTTAGGGCAGCCAAAATTGTAGTATAAAGTCTCGATGTCGAAGTGTGTTTACTTATTTATAAGAGGGTCACCCAGGCTTGATTCAGAGAGCTCATTCTCTCTTACTTTACACACAATTAGAAGAAATGGAGTATGGGCTATTTCAGCTGATAATAAATTCTGAGCGGCTTGGTAGATTGGTGGGGACAGGGTTGGGACTACTGCTAGTGGGAAGTTCACTGGCAGCAACAAGAAATAACTGAGCTTAATATTCAGACTTGACAGCTTCCTAATCCCAGCATTTTTCTCTCTTTCCCTACAAAACCCTGGGGCCAATTGGTCTTTTTTTTTTTTTTTTTTTTTTTTTTTTTTACAAGCTCATCTTAATTCCCAATTCTCAAAGTCAATAAAATTTAAACACTTTAAAAACCACTTTCTGAAGCTCTGCATTGCTATCTTTCGTGTGGATCTGACCCTGAAGGTTTGTCTCTGTTCTAATAACTGGAATGCTCTTATTTCTGAGTCCCCCAGTTCTCCTAATTCTTCTAACTTGGCTTCAGTCTAGGTTCTTGTTTTCAGGGTGTTATTTTGATACCATATATCCAAATCTCTCCTGGGATTGGAGTCCCATCCTCTTAGGAGTTACTTACAACCTATGAATCCCTGTTTAGTCAGTGGGGCTGTTTCATCATGGGAAGGACATTTTCCACATCAACTACCTACCTGCTGAGATACTAAGTGTCCCTCGTCCAAGCCCTCACGTTAAATTCTCCTCATGTTAGGCTGCCCTCTTCCTTTATTGTAAATCTCTATTGCAGTCTGTACAGGCCACAGCTGAAGAATTGAGGGAGTGACCAAGTCCTGACTTTTGTCACTTGACCTGACTGTTGTGAGCACCTACCTGCTGTCTGAGTGTGCTCATTTCCTCTAGTGGCAGGCACACTGCGCCATTACTCTAAATGGTTAATCAATGCTATACCTTCTTGTTGCTCTAGATATGACCTTAACATCCTCCATTATAAGGAAACAAAAGGGAAAAAATGAATATAAAACAAGCATAAAATAAAAAGAAAACGTATAGATTATTTTGTGAACAAATGAACACCTTGAATCTAAGGATAACACTGAACTTACATTTATTGGGAACTTCTTATGTGCCAGGCCCTATTCTAAGCTCTTACATGTGTGAATTCAATGTCATCCTCATACAACTTGGTGAGGTACTAAGTTCTCAAAAGATGTCAGTGTATCCTAATCTAGTATGATAACCCAAGCCCATGATGATGGTCCTGAGTCATTCACTTCTGTTCTACAGCACAGAAAATTGTGTAAGACACAGCAAAGAATTCTCTCATAATCTATTAAAAATGATGGTTCTCCAAAGGGCCCACTTCTGTTTTCTGGAATATTAATTTAGGGAGCACCGTGAAAGTAAGTTGTTACTGTCTTGTTACTGCCATTCACTTTTTGTCAGGTTTATTTAATGCTTAAGTCATACCACATCTTTAACTTGAATCTAATTCTTTATAGGACATAGTTACATATGCTAATATATTTCTGGAGTTACACCAGAGACAATTTTATTTATGGCATATTTTGATGCTTCCTAACATTTTGGTTTCATAAATCTCTTCAGTGTTAAAATCAACAATAATCGAAGGTAGTACTTCTGCCTTGGCTGGTTGGTTCAGTGGTAGAACGTCAGCTGACATGTGGATGTCCTGAGTTTGATTCCTGGTCTAGGCACACAGGAGAAAAGACTATCTACTTATCCACCCCATTCCTCTTCTCTCTTTCTCTCTCTCTTCTCCTCCCACAGCCATGGCTTGATTGGTTCCAGTGAGTTGGCCCCAGGAGATGAGAACGGCTCTGTGATCTCGCTTCAGGTGCTAAAAATAGCTTGGTTGCCAAAAAATGGAATAATGCCCCAGATGGGCAGAGCATTGCCCCTAGGGAGCTTGCTGGGAGGATCCTGCAGGAGTCTGTCTCTTTGTTTCCCCTCTTCTCATTTAAAAAAAGTGGTACTTTCAAAAGACAAAAGGCCCCAAAGTGAAAATAATTTGTCATTGTTTTCCTCTCTATAATACATTTGTAGAACTTTGATAATAAACATCATTTTCATTTTTCTACAAGTTTAATTAGGTAACTAAATACACTTTGTTCTCTATACTATATTGCTTAAACAATGAACTCTAATGGACAGATACACGCAAGAAACAAAATTGGTCCACTCTCTTATACCATATTCAAAAATAAACGAAGTAGTTTACAGACTTACACGTAAGACCTGAAACCATAAAACCCCTAGAAGAAAACATAGGCAGTAAACTGTCTTTCATCAATCATAGTATTATCTTTTTTAATATGTACCCTCTGGAAGGAAAACAAAAGCAACAATAAACAAATACAATTACATCAATTTAAAAACTGAACAGCAAAAGAAACCATCACAAAATAAAAAGACAACCCATGGAATTGAATGAACAAAGATATTCCCAAATGATGTACATAATAAGGGCTTAATATCTAAAACATATAAAGAATTTACATAACTCAATAAAAAATTCAATTAAAAAGTGAGCAGAGGACATGAAGAAATATTTCTCTAAAGAAGACACACGGATAACCAACAGATATAGTTACTCAGCATCACTAATCATCAGAAAAATGCAATTAAAATCACAAGATATCACCTCACACCTGTCAGAATAGCTATTATGAAGCACTCAAAAATTAACAAGTGTTGGTGAGCATGTGAAGAAAAGAGAATTGTAAATTGGTTTAGTCACTATGGAAAACCGCATGGAGATTTATAAAAATATGAAAAATAGAACTACCATATGATCCAGCAACTCAACTTCTGGGTATTTATCCAAACAAAATGAAATGCCAACTCAAAAAGATATATCACCTCTATGTTCATTGCAACAGTCTTTGTAATAGCCAACATATGGAAGCAACCTAGGTGTCCATCAATAGATGATTGGGTAAAGAAGATATAGTATCTATGTACAACATAATGTTACTCAGCAATAAAAAAGGAATGAAATCTTACCACTTGTGATAACATAAATGGACCTAGAGGGAATCATGCTAAGTGTAATAAGTTAAAGTAAGAAAGACAAACACCTTATGATCTTACTTATCTGTTGAATCTAGAAAAACAAAACAAATGAACAAACAAAATAAAACAAAAAAGACATATAGAAACAGAGAACAAACTGATTTCTGCCAGAGGGGAGGGAGTAGGAAAATGTGAAAAGGAATATAGTCAATAATATTGTGATAGTTTTGCCTGGTGACAGATGGTTACTAGACTTAGTGTGGCAATCACATTGTAAGGTCTATAAATACAGAATCACAAATGTTGTATACCTAAAACTGGTTTAATAATGTATGCCACCTATACTTTAATAAAAAGAATGTTTAAATGCTATCTGAGTCACCTGGGAAGATTTTCCTGCCCTGCGTGTCCCCCTCTTTCTCAACTACACGTAAATCACCTGTTCTCATTTCTAAAACCTAATACAGTATCCTGTCCTGGCCTCCTTTCTTTCTTTGTCCAAAATGTCTTATATACCCAACATTGCCTCACTGTTTAGGGGGGATTTTCATGGATTTATTGTGTCTTGTGAATTCTCCATGCACATGTTTCAAACTTTGATTATCTGCTGTTAAGAAAAAAAAAAAGAATCTTAATTACCTCAAAGTTAAGGCACAGTTTATTATAGGTCATGATTCAATCACATCAATCTAGATAGAGTTAATTGCTATATTATCTTGTTAGTAGCCAAAGCCATTAGTCCCCTGGAAGTTGTTGGGCAGATAAAATATATTATGCTCACTTTGTTAAAGATGGTGCTGCCCATGTGCAAGTTCGTCAAAATTAATGTGTGTTGGGGGACAGCTGTGGCAGACCAGGTCATTATAGCCTAAGGCTTAGTTTTAAGATCAAGCTTTTCCCCACACCCTTGACTGATTGGATGATGTGGGGTGGTGCATTCTCATGAGGAATCCTCCCATTATACCTCAGATAAGTGACTTTGTATCAGAGACTTCCTTGTTTGTATATTGGATTAAAGATTTTGAATCTACGCTATAAAGTGGGGCAGACCGGGAGCTTGCTCTCTCTCTCTCTCGGTTCCTGAGATTAGCATTAGAGAGGAGAGCAGAGTAAGGCCACGTGGAGGAGACCAGGAGAAGCAGTCAAGATGGTGGAGTGCTGAGGGAGAAGCCATTTAGTGTAGAATTTGTGCAGAGAGAAGGAGATGGGGAACAGAGGTGAATAAGACTGGTGAGCTAGAAGCCTTTGATTCTAGGAAACTCAGATAAGTCAGTAGCTTTGTGAGTACTGAAGGAGTGGGTTTTGGAGCCCAGTGTGTATTTTTACTTGCCCGCTGGGTGCAAGCTAGGATTAAAGCTGATGGCCCACCAGTTCTTGGCTCCATTGTTTCATTACCGTCTGTCTGAATCTAATGCAAACCTGCATGGGCCAGGCGGCTCTGATAGTGGCCGTGAATACTGGCTTTACAGAAGTCTAACTAAAATACAAACAAACAAACAATCAAAAAACATTCTCTCATAAATCTTTTCTGAAAAAGGGCAGATAAGGGTACTAAAACAGAAAAATAAAACATTTAACCTCAATTACATTTAACTGTTTTGTCTTGAGAAATTCCCAACATTGGTAATAGTTGAAATGAAAGGTAGGAGGTGGTGGGTATTTCTCTACTCTGGTATCACATGAGAATTATAGCAAGACCTTTAAACAAAAAGTTAATTAAATCAGGAGTTGAGGGAATAGGCCCTGGATGTTGGTAGTATATTTAAATTTTCCTTAGTTAACTCTAAAGTGAAGCAAGTCTGAGAACACTGATTGAGGCCAGAGCCTGATGTATTATGCTTTGTAAAAAAAATTTTTGGAACACAGCCATGCCTGTTATTATGCGTATTGCTTAGGGATGCTTTGGGCTATCAAGGCAGAGCTGAGTTGTTGAGATAGAGCATATGGCCCTGAAAACCTAAAATATTTATTGTCTGGCTTTTAAAAAAAAAGTTTGCCACCTCTACTATAGGCTAATATAATATCATGGTATTCAAGAAGTGTTTTTTAGATGTGCTAAACTAGCTCAAAAGAAGTGAGGAAAGGGTGATAAATAATATCTCTTTTTCTCTTGATTATTTTTCCAGGAAGTGGCACAAACCATTTTTGCTTACACCTCATTGGCTCCAGCTTAGTCACATGGCCTTATCTAGCAGCAAGAGAGGCTGGGAAATGTAGTCTTTATTCTGATGACCATTTACTCAGCTAAAATACTCTTACTAAGGGAAAAGGGAAACACATATATTGGGTGACTAAGAGAGATTGATTTTACATTAGCCTGTTTTCATATTTAAATATTACATCCTTGTGCTGCAACAGAACAGAAAGTATAGGTCAAATAAGTTTGTAAATATGATATATATGTTTGCTTGCTTATAGTTTTCATTGGTTGTGGGAGACAGTCTGTAGGTTGACAAGGTCCTTATAGCCTAAGGCTTGGTTTTAAGACTAAGCCTTTCCCACCTTTTTAATACTGAGATCTTCTCAAAACTGAGCTTTTCCCCACACTCTTAACTCTTGCATGATGTGGGGTGTTACACTCTTATGAGGAATCTTATTTATGTCTCAGATAAGTGGCTTTGTATCAGAGACTTCTTTATTTGTATATTGGCTTAAAAGCTTTAATTTCTACACTATAAAATAAGGCAGACCAGGGGCACTCTAACTCAAATCCTGCCATCAGCATTGCAGAGGAGAGGCAGCCAAGATGACAGAGTGTTGAAGGAGAAGCCAGTTTGTGCAGAGAGAAGGAGATGGGAAACAGAAGTGAATATGGCTGGTGAGGTAGATACCTTTGATTCTAGGAATACTCAGATGAGTCAGTGGCTTTGGAAACCCGGAATGGAAAGGGAAGTGTTTTACCACTGTGTGTATTTCTCACCCATTGGGTGTGAGCTAGGATTAAAGCTAATGGCCCACCAGTTCTTGGATCCGTTGTTTCATTACCATCTGTCCGATCAAATGAGAACCTGCACCTGCATGGCCACAACGGTGGCCGCAGCTACTGGCCATACAGGAAGAAAACTTTTTGGATGAGAAAACAACCACAGACTAGAGTGTAAAGCCAGTAGTCGCGGTCAGGATCACAGCCGCCTGGCCAGTGCAGGTTCTCATTAGATTCGGACAGTCGGTAATGAAACAATGGAACCAAGAACTGGTGAGCCATCAGCTTTAATTCTAGCTTGCACCCGGCAGGCAAGCAAAAACACACACTGGGCTCCAAAACCCATTCATTCAGTGCTCACAAAGCTACTGACTTATCCGAGTTTCCTAGAATCAAAAGGTTTCTAGCTCACCAGACTTATTCACCTCTGTTTCCCATCTCCTTCTTTCTACACAAACTCTGCACAAACTGGCTTCTCCCTCAGCATGCTGCCATCTTGCCTGCCTCCTCTCCTGCATGTGGACTTAATCTGCTCTCCTCTCTAATGCCAATCTCAGAAACCAAGAGAGAGCAAGCTCCCGGCCTGCCCCACTTTATAGCGTAGATTCAAAACCTTTAACCCAATATACAAACAAGGAAGTCTCTGATACAAAGTTTCTTATCTGAGACATACTGGGAGGATTCCTCATGAGAGTGCATCACCCTCATCATCCAGTCAGTCAAGGGTGTGGGGAAAAGCTTACTTTTAAAACTTGCACTAGGGCAGCACCCTCTTTAACCAAGTGAGCATAATATATTTTATCTGCCCAACATAGAGTAAGCATCCATTTGCCACTGTTTCTTATGATATAACAGTTATTTGGTTTTGCTTTTACATATACTGTGCTCATTGACGTAGTCTCTGATGGAGCCCAGAAAATGCTTTAGTCAAAATCTCTCTAAAAATGATAAGGCTTGAGTTTAATTCAAATACACAAAACTAATTGGCCAGAGCCACCTAACCTTTGTTGTCGTATCTGAAGACTGAGGTGAACATGTAACGTATGGTCAAGCTAGACAGTGAGAGAGAAAGGGGTGCTATTAATAGTTATACCTGGACAACAGGCATAACCTGGAAAAATGGGACAGTAGTCACCCTAATTTTGATCTATAATTTGGATGAGCATTTTCTACTAGTTAAGAGATAAATCCTCCAAGAAACTTGCTCTTCTGCTGCTGAAGAGGGAAGGGAAGTGAGACAGAAAATACATCTCGTATGTTCCTCTACTTTGGTCCCACAAGTAATCCTGAACTAAAATGCTTCTGAATCTTCCAGTGAGCTTTGAAAGAACAAATACCTAAAAGGAAGAATGTGCTTTCAAAACGTAAGCTCTATGTGATAGCCACAGCTTTGTTTTCCCCAAGAATAGCAATTTGATGACTCAAAAAGTTTAATTAAGAGTTGACATTGCTTAGTGACTTCTACTTTGTTTCTCCTTGCCCTTTTCTGTGGTGACTCAGCTAAGGTAAGGCACACACATTAGTTGAAACAATTTTTTTTTTTTACATAGTTGGCTTTCCACGCCAGGGGCTGTGGACTACAGGACACAAAAATATTACATTCTTACAGCAGCAGTTTAACAATTTCTGTTAATCCTTATGTTGTGGTTAGATGCCAATACTCCAGGAAGGCTACAGTTTAAAATAGCAATTATTTTAAAGTATGTCTCTTTTGTACACCACTAGTAAATTGGATTATGTTTTCTGAGCCTCCCAGGAGCTTTAACTAAAGCATATCTAAAGCTTTCCCAGTATTATAAATCATCTTTATAGGCTCACAGATATTTTATAATAAAGGTTGGGATTTCCCTAATCTTTTTAATGTGAAATTCATGTTTCTTTTTCTCCATTAATTCTTATCCCATTTCTGTGACTCTACTCACACATTAAATTTATCTAGGCTATCAGCCAAAGTGGAGTGCTTGTTTACTTTCTTCTTAAAGCCGGTCTCTTCATCCAAATTACCCATGGGAGATTAAAACTCTCTTCTGACCTTGCTGCAGGAAATCAGGTAACTCCTTACTCTGAATTGTGAGTAAGTGATAAACTTATACATTACCCACTTGTTTTGTTGGTATTAACTTAAAAGAGGAGTTTGTTTTTTCCCCAGAAACATATGTGAAAGGGAAGATTTTTTTTCCTTGTGTACTTGAACTGAATCCAACATTAGAACACATTTTAAAAACTGATTAACATTGGCAACTTGTATTTCCATTGTTGCAATGTGGGCCTACACCATTATACAATATCTTAATTAAAAAAATAGATCCCAGTGGTCAGTGTATTTTAATATTCAGAATTCTATTGGACTTTGAGGAAACTCTCTTGGAACCCCATCATAGAGTAAAAATAAAACCAAAACCAAACAAATAAGCACCAACCATTCTACACAGAGCTCTACCTAAATCATCAATGCCATATTTAAGAGCAAAAATGTCATTGGAGTCTGAATATCTTTAAATGTGGTTTTTGTTTTTTTTTAGTACCAAATCAGAAAAATAACTGGTATTGGACAGGTTTGCTTTAGTTTCAGTAAGAAAATATAGTAGACATCCTTCAAATAACTGTAATTTAGAATTTTAGGAAAATATTATTTGGTATAGATATTGCTCTGCATTACATCATAATAATCACAAATTTTTATCACTGTGGTGCTTTTTCACATATATTCTTAGGTCTACAAGTAATAGAGTATCTAACTTAAACGGCTTACCTAAAGATATATAATTATCTCACACACGCAAACACAGTCCAAAGGCTGGTTGCTTTCAGGAATGGTTCAATGGCTTAGAAATATCATGAAGGATTTAGGTCTTTCCATGTTTCATCTCTGCATCCTCTGAGAATTATCTTGGACCTTAAGTTTATTTAACCCTCTCGGATATAGCTGTGATTTAGGCATCGTACGTAAACACGACAATTTATGCTGCAAGAACTGCAGTTTCCCTTTATAGATGTTTTTTTTTTTTTTAAAGGAAGAAAAACCTTCACCAGAAGTTTCTTAGCTAACTTTCCATTGGGTCCTTTCTGCTAGAATTGGGTCACATGTCTTTGACCTAGATGGCAACTTTAAGAAAATGGTGTGTGGCATTTTGAGACGTCGGGACAGGGAGACTGTGACAGTCGGGAAGACAACAGTTATTTATCAGTAGTTTATATCATATTTTATTACTGTTCTTGTAAAATAAAGTTACTAAGATAAGTGTAATTTTATTTAAAGTAAACTTTTGCTTTTGCAAAGGCATTCGTATCAATACATTGCAGAGTATTTTTATGAGAGATTCGCAAATTAATTCTAATTAAAACCATTGAATATATTTTTAGTAAATTTTTGAAGTCCCCTTTGAATAGTTGGAAGAGAAAAGAAACCTCATTTTGATATTACTGTTCCAAGTAATAACAATAGGATGTGATGAAATGAAGAACCAACTCACACTCTTTCAATGGAATGTGGCAAAGACCAACTGACAAGTAAAAGAATTAAGAAACAGGGCCCTGAATATAGACAGAGGCACAGTGGAAACCAATCAGATTAAACAGACATCGGTGCTATAATTATATGCTACAACAGATGTAGAACTGAAAACAGTAGGGCACCTCAAACAGTAGAGCACTTCGGTTTGCTCAAACCGAAGCTAGACTTTATAGACACAGTTTAAAAGACAGAGGGCAACAGTAAATTATCTCCTATCATGTGGTTTGATTTACTGGGGAGGTGTCTAGATTTTCAAAGGGTGGGACAATTCCTTTCAGGAAAATAAGAGACAACTGAAAAGAATCAAAGAACAGGACAAAGATTTTACCTTTTACCAAATGTTCCTATTCTGAAAACTTTTGAAAGCATGTTTCATTTCAGTTTTCTAGTTTTATTTATGATATATACAGGTCCTCTCCCCCAAACAAATATGTTTTAATGCAAAATATTAGTCAACAGGCCCTGGCCAGGAGGGCTCCATGGATAAAGTGTCATCCCCACGTGCTGAGGTTGTGGGTTCGACACCCCCGTCACGGCATGTACAAGAAGCAATCAATGAGTGCACAACTAATGGAACAACTAAGTAGAACAATGAGTTGGTACTTCTTTCTCTCTTTCTTCCTCCCTCTCTCTCGCCCTTTCTCTCTCTCTCTCTCTCTCAAATCAGTGGAAAAATTAAAAATAAATATTACTCGACAATGCTATATAAGCAGGAACTTATGAATCCTCACAGGACTTTCTTTATTGATTTCTTTCTTTCTTCCTCTTTTGACAGAAAGGAAAACAAGTCTGAGAGACGCAAAGGAGAATTCATACGACTTGTTTAGTAAGTCGCCAGCTAAAGTAGCAGAAGCCAAGGCCTGCCATATTTTATCCAAAGACAAAAAAGACCTTCAAAGCTTCACTGATCACCAAAATAAACATAATTCTGGCTGCATTTAATTGAAAATTAATAGAGAATACAGAAATTCCTGCACACTGTTCAGGAGCGTTTCACCTCCTGAAAGACAAGTTGCGTTTCTAACAAAGAAAAGAAGCACACAGTACATGGAAATTTTCTTTTAAAAATAAAACAAATAAAAACATAGCTCATCCAAATGAGAATAAAGAAATATCATTTTATTAATCTATTAGTTTTTCAAGAATAAAGGCTTTTCATAGTCTTTATTATCTTACAAGTCAAAATCTCCATTTCAGTAGAGTGTTTTTAAGGGGAGGTGAAGGGAAGTTCTAATGAGTATTTATATCTAATTCTATCTGGATTTGGCTGCTGACAGGACACAGAACCTTTTCTCTATACTTTTAAAAATGTGTATGGAACCTAACATGCAAAACAGGACAAGCAGCACATGCAAATTGCTGGAGCTGAATGTACTCCAACAGGGCGTTTCAAAGGTCTTAAAACAATCATTATTTTTCATGGTGACAAGCGGCTTTCTTTCCAAGACACAATACAGCAAAACCAGTATTCATTTCATTACAGCATAATTGAGCCTAAGATATTAGGTTTAAGCCTGTGGAGTATTTGAACCCGCAGCAGCCATCAAGAACCCAGCATCCTATTATTTCTCCTGTCAGTCAGTAAGTCAGTAAATATTTATTTACTGTGATGAATTCTGGGACACAGCTGTGAACAAATCATAGGTTCTGCACTCAACTTTCAGCCTCCTCTCTCTCATTGTGTTTCTCTTTATGATCTAGAGAATTCTGAAACTTGTTTTTGAGAGATTCTCCAGTGATCCTGCGGGACTTGGAAAAAGATAAATAGCACATAGATGATAGATGTATCTTTCAGGTTTCAGCCTAAGGATGGCTTTATCCAAGGAATTTTTCTTCCAACAATGCACACCTTAACCAAATTAGGTCAGACTTTCGTGGACTTCAATATTATGTTAATAAATATTTCTTTCTATTTATTTTAATTCAAACTAGAGGACAATGACTGGGAAATTAATACAGTTAGAAATATATCTATGATGGTTCTTAATACAATCTCTAAATGATCTGATTGGTCATGCTAATGACCATCAGTTTAATTCACAATGTTTTTACATGCAAGCACCCAAGCACCCAATACTAATAGATCCCAAGGTCTGTTGGCATTTAATTTCATTTCTTAAAATGTAACCCCTTACCTTGGAGACCTCAGCTAATGGCATGAGTATAGAGAAACATTTTTCTTCTCTTTGAGAAATAAGAATGCAAGCGTGATGATAAATTTGGTCACTTATCTAACAAATATTTATTGGGTATCTGCAATATATCAGGCAGTGTTCTAGGCACTGGGGAAACAGATCTCTGCTAGGTTAGAACTTCAATTTGAGTGTACGTGGAGTCAGAATATAAGTAAGCAAGTGTGCCAGTGGTTATTTCAGGAAATGGTAAGTCTCATCAAGAAAATAAAAGAGGGTAAAATGGATTAGAGAGTTACCTGGTTTAGGAAATACGGGGGTCGGGGGACTTCAGTGTGAATTGTCAGGTACATGAGACTAGTCTGTGCTTTTAATCTCTGCTGTAGATCTTTCTTAGGTCTAGACCAGGCATGGCCAACAGTGTTTGCCCCTGGGACAGATTAGAAAGAAAACTTTTTTCATGGGCAGGACGAAATATTAAAATTAAAAATTGTCAAATACAAAAATGATTCGTTTAAGTAAACAAAATTTTATTATATAATTTGTTTATGAATAAATGTAAATGAGTGAAAATATTTTTAATATACAATATTATTTTAATAAAAATATAGTTACATATCATATAAATATCCAAACTGTATCGCAATCAATCGAAACAATATTTAATTAATAAAATGAGCTTGAAGGGGTTATATCGCAAATAAAACAATTATTTTGTTTTACAAACAGCCTGGACACGTTTTCAGTTATCAACTGCAGCTACTGTCTATGCTACAATGCCACTTGATTCAGCACACTTGACCACAAAAATAACAAATTGTTTGACCTTGGATGCCACTGGCAAACTCCGCCTAAAAGAATGTGGGTTTCACCTCGCCGCTAAACGTCAGTCAGTTTGTATGGAGTACAGACAAGTACGAAAGTTGTAAATCTTTATAATGGAATTTTTTTAAAAAAATGAGTATTGCGAATCCATTCAACCAATTATTGGAAGTTAACCCTAGATTAGTCACATGAGGAATTCTTTTCCACATATCACTATCTTCTTAAATATCTCGATTTCCAAAGACGCTTCCACTTCTGAGTAGCTGAGATTTTAAAGTAGCGGAGAATATTAAAAATTTAATCGTGGGCCGCATAAACTCATTACACGGGCTGGATCCGGCCCACGGGGCCGTATGCTGGCCATGCCTGGTCTAGATTATATAGGGCAAATCTAATAGTCTGGCCTATTTTATTAGATTATATATTAACCTATCTTCTGTAGGTGATATTTAAAATTTAACCAGGCATTTCCATGAAACGTGATGCTCCTTCTACTTGTGGACACAAAAACAATGGGAACTAAACCAATGGTAATTAATTAGCATGAAGATTAAGATCAAGGAGATTATTTTATGAATTACTATAGACTTATTTCTAATTGTATTAATTTCGCACTCATCTCTTCTCTTTTGGTTTATTAAAATAAATTAAAGGAAAGAAAATAAAAATTAAAGATACAGTTCTTTGATTTAATAAGAAAATGATATGCCGATATTATCCATGACATTTTATGAAATTAAAACATATACTTTATTGCGGGAAATAAATGGTATTTAGCCAGAGCATTTTCAGTTTTGCTCCTTTTGAGGTTTACTTGGGATTATTTTTCACTGCCCTTTTATCTGTCTAAATCCTTCCTTACTTCTCAATATAAATGTCAGAACTTGGCTATGATTCTTGGAAAAATCATGCCACATGGTGTTAATAGCTCACACTTTCTTAGAAGAGCCTGTATTTGTCGCACCTTCAAGTACAAAATGTATTGTGAACAATACCCTATTAGTTTCCTTTTAAGACTTTATCTTCTTAGAGTAGTTTTAGGTTTACAATAGAATTGAGAGGAAGGTACAGAGATCTTTCTTATGCCCCTGAAATAGGGGGCATTAGGCATAGTCTTTCCTGCTGTCAACACCACTCAGCAGAATGGTACATTTCTTTACCAATGACAAACGTACACTGACACATCATAATCCCCCAAGTCCATAGTTTAATTTACAGTTCACTTGGTATTGTACATTCTATGGGTTTGAACAAAAATATAATGACAGATACTCATCATTACATATTACATAGAATATTTTCACAGCCTTCAAAATTCTCTGCTGCTTTGTCTGTCCATCTCATCTCCCCATACCACCCTGGCAGCCACTGAATTTTGGACTGTCTCTATAGTTTTGCCTTTTCCAGAATGTCATACAATTAGCATCGTATGATATATAGCCTTGTTAGATTGGCTGATTTCACTTAGTAATATATATTTAAGTTTCCTCCATATCTTTTCAGAGCTTGATAGGTTATTTCTTTGTAATACTGAATAACATTCCATTGTATAGATGTACCACAGTTTATTTACTTATTCCCCTGCTGAAGGACATTTTGGTTGCTTCCAAGTTTTGGCAATTATGAATAAAGCTGCTATAAACATCCGTGTACAGGATGTTTTGTGTGGAAGCTCGTAATTCTTTTGGGTATGTGCCAAGGAGTGCAATTAACAGATTGTGTGGTAAGAGTATTTGATAGTTTTGTATCTATTAGTTCTACAAATTAAAAATACTGGCAGTCTTCCATGTGTTTGTATAATGGAGTGCAGGTTTTTCCATTATGTCTGTTTCAGTCAGATGATGGTTTTAGAAACACCTGACCAAGTTGTTCTTTTAATTCTTAAACATTTCAATCTGCAAACATTGATTTAAATTAATTACATTTACATTTAATAATAGAATCTTTCCTTGAAAAGAACTGTTAAAAAATTGAGTAAATACTATCTAGGATAAGCTCTTTTGGAAAACAAATTATATTTAAATTTTAAATATATATTTAAAAATTAAAATAATTACCCCCTTTAGGATTTATAGCCCAGGAAGAAGCAGAAGCAGGAGGAAGAGGAAGGGGGGAAGTAAAGAAAGAAACAAAAATTTTAAAAAAGAGTATCAAACTTTTTTAAAGGAATTTTTTTTTTTACTCTTCACCAAGGACAGATGGCATTAATAAGGGACAATGGAATCTTCCATCAAGTCAAAGACAGTAATGATAATGGTGATGATGAAGGTAAGAATAAAAGTTTCCCTGTGGTTAGAAAGCTTTCATGTGAACCAATTCATTTTGAAATAAAAACTAGAACCTTCTACCATGAGACTTGAACACAGGTATAAAAATCACATCCAACTCACCTGACCAGGCGGTGGTGCAGTGGATAGAGCATTGGACTGGGATGTGGAAGGACCCAGGTTCGAGACCCCGAGGTTGCCAGCTTGAGTGTGGGCTCATCTGGTTTGAGCAAAAGCTCACCAGCTTGGACCCAAGGCCCCTGGCTCCAGCAAGGGGTTACTCAGTCTGCTGAAGGCCTATGGTCAATGCACATATAAGAAAGCAATCAATGAACAACTAAGATGTCACAACGGCAACAAAATACTGATGATAGATGCTTCTCATCTTTTTCCATTCCTGTCTGTCTGTCTCTATCTATCCCTCTCTCTGACTCTCTGTCTCTTTAAAAAAGAAAATCACATCCAACTCAAAGGCTTTAATTGCTCTTAGTCTTTTCTTTCCATTTTATTTTTTTCTACTTTTCTGTACTTTTATGGTTATTTTTTACTATCATGCTGTTTTAGTTAGCATATTTACACCCTGAATACAACCACTTGAAAATTACCTTTGGCAAATTTCTGTTTTCTTTTGAAAGTCATAGTGAGTGTTGTGTACTTTTAAAGAGGTAAAAATGTATAATATTGATTCAGACAGAAAGGACCCTCTGCATAGACTGTCCTTTTCAAGAAACTAAAGAGAACTCTTTGTTCTTGAAGAATGCCACTTTCACCTTTCTGTTCTATTGTCTATTTGGAGATATAATGGGCTGCAAGCTATTCTTCCTGCAAAATAAGCTTTTTCTGAAGTTTGGTCATGGTGCCAGGATGAATTTTGTATGGACTACTTAGTGGAGCTGCTATTGGAATGGGAAGCTGTGGTGGAGACTTGCTTGTGGGATGGAACTGCGAGGTAGGTCGGGATCTTGGATCTGGAAGTAGTTACTTGAGAACCTATTATTTGCTTTCTATTTGGGCAGCTAAGATATAGTTTGATTCTTGCTAAGTCACTTTAAAGATAGCAAGCAAACAGCTGAGTAAAGCCCTTAGCTCCCAGGCTTCCAGGGTAGAGTTCCTCTGTGTTCTCAGAAAACCCTGTTCAAATCCTTATATTTAAACTACTTATCTATTTCATCACCAAAATCAATGTACTCACCAAAGAACTGCTTATCATTCTGTCTCCAGGGCACAGCCTTCAGCATAAAATAAAATCTGCTTTGTAACCTCAACTGATGTGCTCCATCCAATGATTAAAACACGCCATAAAAGTAAATTCTATTCCCTTCTGTAGCCATACATTCTAGTGCTAACCTTTATCTAGACCAAGTTCTTATTTATTAACCTCAAGCCTTCTGCTCAGCCCTTATCACAAAAAATGAACAAAAATGTAATGAGCACAATACCAGCATTCATCATCTATTGAACAATGTATAATTTCTGAATATAATTTGTTAATTTAAAATTAGGATACATTAGATTAATGGTATTTGATAAAATTAATATTTAAATTACATGTTTTATAAACCTCTAAATAAGCAATGTAACCATATAATTTGAAAAAAGGTTGATATAATTTATTTAATATTTTATATAGTCTTTCCCCAAAAAATAATTGACCATATTTATTGTACAATTTTGAGAGTGTAAGGTAATATTATGAATAACTAAGCTTGGTCCACAGTTGTAAACCAGAACTGTCCTGGGCACACCAGGATGCATGTTGTTTGTACCTCTAAAGCACGTTCTCAAGCTAAAGAAGAGTTAAGGTTCCTCAGTCAAGCAAAAGAAAAGATATATATTTAGAGTTCTTATTTGCAAGCAAATAAAACAATCAATTTCTTTTTACCTGCAAATAAGGAAACCTTGTTTAGCCAAATTTTCATCAATAACTTTTCCAATATGCATGTAACTCAATTAATTTATACATCATTCTTCTACCAAAATTAGTAGATAATATAGCAAGAACTTCTTGTTCCACTATCTTGACCACTCATACCACTATCTGAAAATAATGTATTACTGACACATTTGTTTTCTGTCCGCCACCCCTCCCCAAACACCATGTAAGCTTCACAGAGGTGAATACTTTGTTTTGCTTATTACTGTCTCCTCACTGCTCAGAACTTAGTAGGTGCTCAACAAGCATTTGTTAAATGAATGAATGAATGAAGGTTCATATGCAATAAATATTATTTGGTTAAAAGCTGAAAAGAAGATATGTATCAGGAGCCCTTGGTAAGGAAGTTTTGTAAGGCTATAATTTTAAGTGGGTTTTTTTTTAGGGCAGGTCCAGAATAGAATGAACTCAGCCAAGGGTAAAAATCCTTGTGTCTACACTGTGCTAGCCATGGAGTTACACTCCACCAAAATCCTTAGCTACAGATCAGGTTCAGCCAGGCACCGCCAAGCAAAGATGGAAGTCCAGTGTTGTCAGATCTTGCAAACTTTTAGGACCAGAAATTTGAATTTCAAGCCAATACCTAGAACATAACATATTGGCTCTTTATTCTTTTTTCATAATAATGTGTGGCTTAAGTAAAATGCCTCTGGTTTTTGTTTTGCACATTTGTGACCTCTGATCCAATTCTAATTCCATAAGTTGAAAGTTCATTATCATAAATTAATTATTTTTTCTGATATAAATAATGCTGAGAGTTTTAACTTTTATTATTGTCAATTTCAAAATGATAGTTTTTGTAACATCAATACCTTTGCAGCTAACAGCTTTAGGAACTGGGAGATTTGACTATGGGTTTATCTGGCATATTTGAGACTGGATCTTTTTTAAAAAATTCTCTTTTGAGAGTAATGGCAGCGTGAGAGATATCCTTGATCTCTCTGATTGAAATGACAACAAATTGAACAACTATAACAACCCCAGCTAGGCTTGCAGGCATGCCCTAAATATTCACATGTGGAATCACTAAAGGTGGGAAGGGTTGAGAAGGAGGTAGAAAATAAGATGCACTCGTGTTCCAGCTCAGAGAGGAGAGAAGCCCAAGTAATTGGGTCTCCTTCTGCCAGGAGGAACAGAGAGCTTGAGGGGCTGAGGGGGAGATAATAAACCAAAGCCTCGGCAGAATAAGGGGTCACTGTCAGTGTTCCCACAGTCTGCCTGGAACCTGCACTTGGCACAGACACAGGGAAAAACAAAGTGTGCCGGTTCCCTAGCCTCCCAGATCCTGCCTCCCTCATCTCAAGGGTACAGAGTGGCAGAGACATACTCCACAGCTAGCTCCTCAGAGGTGCTCCGCATCTGGTCTCCTGATCTGTTGAGACATGGGAAGGGACGCCTGGAGACCTGAGATCACTACTGCTAAAGCTGTAAAGCCATAAAGCCCTTACAACATGCCCCATTCATCACTACGACTGCAGCCATGCTTCCATCATTGCAACAGCAAAGTCTCAGGAGAAGTTAGCCTGGTAATTTCACAGAGCCAAAACTTGTAATACAGTGCCATCTACTGGAAGAAAACAGGAAAACCTCTCAAAATGGAAAGTTCTCTTTCTTTTGAATTTTATTTTTATTATTTTATTTTTTAATTTTAATTTTTTGAGATGTTTCGCTTGATTTTGATTTTATGGGTTTTCCTCTGTTTCTTGGTGGGTTTTATTTTTACTTTTCACTATTTTTAAATTTTTCTTTCTTATTGAACTTCTATTTTTTATTTTAAATACTGTTTTAGTTGTTTCTTGTTAGATTTCTTAACAAAATCACTCTCAAATGCTACCAAGGAAGAAGAAAATGAATATTATGGATACACAAGAAAGAGACAGTTCAGAAAAAAAATGAAAAATCTCCAGAAAGCAATCTCAATCACATGGAAACTTTGGCATTAAATGATAGAAAATTCAAAAGTGATGTTCTGAAAATACTTAATGAAATATGAGATAACACTAGTAGGCAAGTTAATGAGCTCAATACCAAATTAATGAACAAAATGTATACTTCACCAAAAAGATTGAAGCTTTAAAAGAGAACCAAGCAGAGGTGAAGAACTCAATACGTAAGTTGAAAATGAGGTGGCAAGTTTAGCTGATAGAACTGGCTAGATAGAGGATCAGTGACATCAAAGACAGGCAACTAGAGATACTACAGAGAGAAGAGAAAGACTCACAAATTAAAAAAAGAGTGATAGAGCTCTACAAGAATTGTCTGACTCCATCAGATAGAGCAACATAAGAATAATGGGTATATCAGAAAGAAGAAAGGGAGGAGAAATTGGAGAGCCTATCCAAACAAATAATTGATGAAAACTCCCCAAGCCTATGGAAAGAGTTAGATCCTTAAATCAATGAGCAAACAGAATGATTAATTACCTCAACCCAAATAGACTTTCTCCAAGGCATATCATAACAAAAGTGTAAAAAATCAATGACAAAGAAAGAATCCTTAAAGAATCTAGGGAAAAGAAGAACATAACATATATAGGAGGGACCATTAGGTTATTATAAGACTTCTCAACAGAAACTCTACCAGACAAAATAGAGTGGATCTAAACAATGAAAGAGAGAAATTACCACCCAGAAATACTATATCCATCAAAGTTATCCTTCAAATATGAAGGAGAAATAAAAACTTTTCCAGACACACAGACATTGATGGAATTTATCACCAGAAAACCTCCACTGCAGGAAATACTCAAGTGGATTATTCTACTGGATACAAAGGACAAAACAAAACAAAACTATAAATAAAAACTTCAACAAGGTTACAATAAAATCAAGAATAATCTGTGACAACAATAAATAAAAGGGGAGAGGATAAAGATCTGTAGTAGCAAAGGAGGATCGAGTGCAGAAGCACTTATAAGACAAAGAACTATTAAATGTATGAAACTTTTTCTCTTAATAACCTAATGGTAACCACCCACAAAAACAATACCAAACACATAGTTTAAAAATGAAGAAACAAGGGAAAGAAGTATGTAATATCACCAAACAAAAACAACTGACAGACACACAGAAGAGAAGGAACAAAGAAGACACAGAATTACTAGAAAACAAAACATAAAATGGCTATAGGAAATCCTCAAGTGTCAATCATTACCCTAAATGTAAATGAACTAAACTCACTCATAAAGAGGCACAGAGTAGCAGACTGGAACAAAAAGCAAAAACCCAACCAAATGCTGCCTTCAAGAGACACTCCTAGGTTGCAAGGACAAAAGTAGACTCAAAATGAAAGGTTGGAAAACAATTTTCTAAGCAAATAATACCCAGAGAAAAGCAGGTGTATTTCAAGACAAGGAAGGTAATAAGAGACAAAGATGATCATTTCATAATGATAAAGGGGACACTATATCAAGAAGACATAACACTTCTTAATATATATGCACTGAATCAGGGAACACCAAAATATATAAGACATCTGCTAACTTAGATCTAAAAATAAAAACAGACAAAAACACAACTATACTTGGAGATCTCAACACACCATTGATGACTTTAGATAGATCATCCAAACAAAAAATTAATAAATATTGGCCTTAAATGACACACTAGACCAAATGGACATAACAGACATTTACAGAACACTTCATACCAGAAAATCAGATTATACACTTTTCCCCAGTGTTCATGGAACATTCTCAAGGGTAGACCATATGTTGGGGCACAAAACTAACTTCAACAAATTCAAAAAGATTAAAATGAAAGCAAGCATAATCTCTGACCGTGAAGTTTTGAAATTAGAATTCAGTTTTGAAAAGGAAGTAAAAACCCCACAAAAATATAGAAACTAAACAATATACTTCTAAAAAGTGACTGGGTCAAATAAAAAAATAAACGCAGTGAGCACAGATATATGCAAACAAACAAGAATGATAACACAACACACCAAAACTTCTGGGAAGCAGCGAAAGCAGTAATAAGGGTGAAGTTTATATTATTATAGGCTTATATGTATCAAGAAACAAAAAAGATGCCAGGTATACAACCTAGCATTATATCTGAAAGAACTAGTAGAAAGAACAAAAGCAATTCAAAGTCAGCAGCTGATCTTGTTTAAAATTATTGAAACTAGGTGAAAATAAAAAACAATGTATTTTAGTTGGTTCTATTATTATTATAATTATATTTTGTGTTGACATGGTTTTAAGTATTCCACTCAATATAACACCTTCTACTCACTGCACTGTGCCCCCCATGGACCATGCAAAGTCTCTTTCCACCGACCCCTCCCCCTACCTCCACCCCACTTTCCCTCTGGCCATTGCTACCCTATTGTCTGTATCTATGAGTTATGTATATATAGTTTGGCTGATTATATTATTATTTTTAAGTTCTTTATAGACATTGTACCCTAACTTTGTCTGCACTGGAGCAGACCAATCCCACTGCCACTGTTGAAAGGTCATAGAAAAGGGGTAGTAAATAGAGGGAGGAAAAAAAATAAATGAGGAAGAGTATAATCCATCACATGACCTTTCCCATAAGCTCCCACCCCACTTTCAGGGAGGTGTGCACATTGTCTTATGACTCCTGCCTAGATCTAATGTTCTGCATAAGCTAAGGTAAGTAATAGTTTTTATTTAAAGAAGAAAACCAAAATAACTGAGCTCTGGCACCCTCATTCTATTCGAGGTACTTTTAGTCCCCTTTTCTCCCCAATGGCCAAACTCAGGGCTGCCTTTGCCTGCCTGCCTGCTCTGGACCCAGTTTCAGAAATCTGTGGTTCTTATTTCAGCTGTTTCTGCCTTATTAGACTGTTTATTTCATTTTTTGTTTTTGTGGATTTTTTTTTGAGTCCAGGTATGGCTTTCATTTCTCTTTTACATTTTATCTACCATTATCTATTTTTTCATGTAGGGGAGTCCAGCAGAGCTTGGACTGAGAGCCAGCTTCTCTGTTTTCCATTGGCACGTTCCTGTGCACACACATGTGTGAGTTATTTAAAACTCTAAAAAGATCTGGAGTGAACTCATCATGGTGGTTTTCTCTGGTGAGATGAGATGGGAGCCCAAGCTGGCAGTGATGTTAAAATCACTTTAATCTTATGTAATATTTTAAGTTTTAAGGGAGACTGTAGAAATATATTAATTCAGTAATTTAAAATTTACTTAAACACTAATGAAATAAAACATAAGAATGAGGAATGAAAAAAAGTATTTTATAAATAGCTGATGCTTTACTTTTTTTTTAGTTTTTAATTTAGAATGATTTTACCTTTATTAAAGCTTATCTCATCTATTGTTGGGATACTACTTTAATGAAACTCTAAAAATATTTAAATATATATATTATGGTGCTTCTTGCTTTTGTTAAAAGGTATTTAAATTTTAAGAATTGAAAAATTATTCACAAAGTTTAATTTGCTAAAATATTGTCATGAACAATTTACTTGCCCACAGATAAAATCTACAGAGACGAAGTGTGCTTCCAGGTAACCACTTTTCTGAAAGCAATCAATGTACTGAAAAAAATCAACAAAACTCATTTCTCTGCGGTAGTTCTTACTCGCTGACATTTAACATGATGCCTTTATGTCTTCATTGGATTGTTAGGTAGGGTTTAAATGATTCACATACGATTCTGAGACAAAGCCTCCTTTTTAAGAACAGCTCAACATGATTCATATTCTGTGCTATATTTTAAGAAACCAAGAAAGAATAGAGCAACGACTACAGAAGCAGATGGGACAAGCGCTTCAGAGGCTGTTCTGGTACCTGTAAGTGCCCTGGGACCACCTGGCTGCGAAAGCAGAGGAATGTTCATCACGACAGTCTTGCTGGGAAGAGCTGCTTTTGGAAAAGAACGACTCTAAACAGGCTCAGCTGTTTCTCCCTCTCATCTATGGCAGTTGAGTGAATACCCATTTTCTGAAAAAGCTTCATTGATTTTTAAATATAAGTTTAAAAGAAAAATGGCTAGGGCATAACTTGATTTTTACGTTGTTTCAAACCATGACTTGATATCTGAAGGGCTCTTCTTTCCAATGCCAATTTTAATGCTGTAATTCTTATACAAGTTGTCAAGGACTATTAGTACCTGGGATATATATTGAGGCAATACAATTTATAACTCTATTTACGGAACCAAAGACTAAAAGAAATTTAATAAGGCTCTGAGGAGTTATATGTTGCTTTTTTTTTTTTTTTACAGGGACAGGGAGAGAGTCAGAGAGAGGGATAGATAGGGACAGACAGACAGGAATGGAGAGAGGTGAGAAGCATCAATCATTAGTTTTTCGTTGCTGTTGCGACACCATAGTTGTTCATTGATTCCTTTCTCACATGTGCCTTGACCGCGGACCTTCAGCATACCGAGTAACCCCTTGCTGGAGCCAGTGACCTTGGGTCCAAGCTGGTGAGCTTTTGCTCAAGCCAAATGGGCCCCGCGCTCAAGCTGGTGAGCTCAGGGTCTCGAACCTGGGTCTTCCGCATCCCAGTCCGACGCTCCATCCACTGCACCGCCGCCTGGTCAGGCTATATGTTGCTTTTGAACCTTTTCAGTGAGATAGCAACTATCTATTGCAAATTATATTCCCTAATCTGACCTACTGAACCAACATCTCCAGGGAAGGGTCTGGAAAGATGTGCTATTATTAAACAAAGGGCCCTCGTTGATTCTTATTGTTAAGGAAGTTTGGGAACATGGCTCTTAGTTAGGCTCTACAATCAATAAATGACAGCAACTCAAAATCTCTAAAATTCCATCTGAAAAGTGGTATATTGATTGAGAGTGCTTTATTATCATGTCTAAAGAAATATGGATTTATCAAAAGAGAGATGGTTGGCCACAGAAGCATTGCAAGAGCTTCTCGGAGGCAAAGAATGGCAGAGCTCAGCGCTCAGTCAGCTCTGATGAGGGCAGGAAGTCTTCAGAACCATGGCGGAATCTTTTGAAAGTGTATCCTACTATGGAGACCGATGCTTCAGGCTCAAGAAATCTGATGACATTAAATGTTGGAATCATATAATTAACTCAACTTGCCCCAAGACCCTGCTCAGCAAGCAACCTTCTGATTAAAGTCTGACTTCTATGTAGTGTGCCATAGGGACAGAAAACGCATTGGTTGGGGGAAAGGGAATGTTCCGTTCAAGTTCTCATTGTAAATCTGCAATATGGCTCTCAGATTTTAACCAACAGTGCTCTGTATCTTCACATGAGTCCATCCATGGGAGGCATACCCCCAGCATGCAGTGCAGGTGTTATTCTGAGCCTGCAGAGCTGAAGTGCAGTGGGAGGTAAGACCTGCCGGTCTGTGAGGAAAAGGACCTGTCTGGATAGACCTGCCATACCCTCTTACCTTTGAAGCTCTTTATTATCTGCTTTTCTGATGATGATGCCTTTCCCTGTAGACCAAGCCATTCATCTTTTGGGGGTTGTGGGTGGGGAATTAACAGGGAAAGAATTTAGCAGACTAGAAAAATTCTGGGAAGGATGTAGAAGTATTACCAAGGTAATACTCAGTTTATGACAAACAACATAAGCATATGCAGCAGAACTGTAACTCTGAAGAACAGGCTATTATTTTAAGAATGGAACTGCTAAATTTCTTTGATTTTCCTCCCTCCATCCCATTTTGTTGATTAACAATTTAGACTGGAAAACTAGGAATGAGTTCAAGGTCACAGAGTTTTCTTGTAATGTAAAAGAATATACTTTCTGTCTTGAGAGTTGCTGTTCATTCCAGACTTGGGGCTTGACTTTCTATCCATACTCTAATGGCCTCCACAGTTTCTTTCTCAACTATGGACCTTCCCCAGAACTCCAGATGTACAGATCCAGCAGGCCACTCAACATTTTCTCCAGGACGTTTAACAAGAATCTTACACTTAATGTACCCACCTCTTAATTTTCTCCCTAAACCTGCCTTTGCGACTTTACTTTTACCATTCTTCAATAAATGGCACCTGTTTATTCGGTTGCTCGGGTCAGAACCCTTGGGTTCATTCTTGACTCCCTTTTTCTTACATATTCCTCACTAGTCTGGCAGCCAATTTCTCCAGACTCTGCTTTTCCTTACCATCTCTGCTCCGCTGGACTCCCTGGTTGCTCTGACTTCTACTTTGCCTCACCTCCGTGTGTCTGCCACAGCTTTTAGAGTGGTCCTTCACAAAAGCCCCCTGGGTTGGGTTACTATGCCATTTGTCAGTTCTGCTGGTTCCTGCTTGACTTTATCTAGTATGCAAGCTATTTTTAATATTATGGACATGATGACAACTGGGGGCCCTAGACTCATCTCCACTGGGTAGCACGATCTTAGAATAAGGAAATGACTCTCCCCAAATTTAAATGTAATAAAGGATCATTGGGTAACTTTGCTGGAAGCACATATCAATCACTAAACTAATCACAGATCTTGTGTCTTACTTATTTGCTGGGGTTAAATGGGGTCACCATCATTGAAACGATCTTGAACAGGAGCAAGAAACCATAGGAATCATAAAAGAATTCAGGGCAAACAAAAAATATAGCTAGCTACTATAATTTAATTGTGTTTGTTGAAGAGGTTTTTAATCATTTTAATCCTATTTCTCCATCTCGGGACAACACTTCACAAGATTGCTGTGAGCTTCAAATGATTTTATATATATAAAGTTGCTTTGTAAAAAATGTAATTATAGACCTTGTACTATAAATGCTAGCTGTTATTTAATTGAGACTAGTCCATCAGTGGCTAATAACATAGCAAAAGATACAGAGGGGCCCTGGCCAGTTGGCTCAGCAGTAGAGCATTGGCCTGGCATGTGGAAGTCCTGGGTTTGATTCCCGGTCAGGGCACATAGGAGAAGTGCCCATCTGCTTCTCCACCCTTCCCCCTCTCCTTCCTCTCTAACTCTCTCTTCCCCTCCTGTAGCCAAGGTTCCATTGAAGCAAAGTTGGCCCAGGCACTGAGGATGGCTCCATGGCCTCCACCTCAGGAGCTAGAATGGCTCCAATCACAGTGGAGCAATGCCCCAGATGGGCCAAGCATCACCCCCTGCAGGGTATGTCAGGTGGATCCCAATTGGGCATATGCGGGAGTCTGTCTAACTGCCTTCCTGATTCTAACTTCAGAACCCCCCCCCCAAAATAAAAAGATACAGAGGATGACCTTCCGTAACTTATAACAATGCTCTAGGTGTAAACAAAAAGACTTGGGGTGGTGAACACACAATACAGTGTACAGATTATGTGTTTTAGAATTGTCCACCTGAAACATGCATAATTTTTTAAAAAGTTTTTGTATTTATTCATTTTAGAGAAGAGAGAGAGAGGAATAGAGAAAAGGAGAGGGAGAGAGTGAGAGAAAGAGAGAGAGAGAGAGAGAGAGAGAGAGAAGGGGGGGGAGGAGCAGGGAGCATCAACTCCTATATGTGCCTCGACCAGGCAAGACCAGGGTTTCGAACTGGGACCTCAGCATTTCCAGGTCGACACTTTATCCACAGCACCACCACAGGTCAGGCCATGCATAATTTTTTTAAACAGTGTCATTCAAATAAACTCAATGAAAGAAAAAGTCAACGCAAGGGTTAATACATTTAGCAGAAAGAGATGAAGAGGAATCATCTTGAAAATCAAGTAAATAGGATTGCTAATTACATACTTAGGTGAGTAATGACTAGAGGTACATAATTCAAGAAGAATTATTTAAGAGAAAAATGTTATCAAACAAGATTGCAATCAAGGTGCTGGCCAGGGCTGGCTCAACTGGGGAAGAATCTATTTCCAGACTCAGGTGATTGTTGGCAGCAGTGTCTTGTACATTGTCCGGCTGAGGTCTCCGTTTCCTGCTGGCTGTCATCTGGGGGCCATCTTTGCTCATCGTAGTTGTTGGCCAGAAGGTGCTGCAATTCTTTGCCAGTGGGTTTCCCCAACATGACGTCTTACTTTATTAAAGCCAGCAAAGGAGAGGACTTTCTAGTAAGACATGTTACAATCTTCTGTAATGTAATCACCTTCTGACCAATGGCAATCACAGACCCTACCCACACTCAAGTATGGAAACTGGTCATTCAAGAATGTGAGAACAAGAGGTGAGGGTAATTTAGGGCCATCTTAAGAGTGTCTGTTATACTACTGGCAGTTTTTCTCCTTAGTCTGATCTGCAAAAAAATATTCAAAGAAAAAACAAACTTGCTAATTTTCTGTAATGTACTTACACATGTGGGTCATGTTACAGATTCCCTATTCATGGTGGGATCTTGAAATGCTGAATAGGTCACACTTCTCAAGAAAGGTTAGAAACACTCCCTTTAATAAAGATAAATTATTAATGAGATGATCTATCCTTTAATTTCATTATCAAAGAAGGATTTGAGAAAGACTTCCGTAGTAGGAGAGTACATTTAAAGCTCTGTTTAAGAGGAATCAGATGCATTGTTAAAGCAAGTTAGTGCAAAAAAGCATTTCCTAGCTTAGTTAATACATGTTTGTACATCTCACCAAAGAATCAGACTGAAAATGTCAGAACTTTTCTGGAGTCATCTGAGAGTTTCTTTTGGTAAGACTTCTCATGTATTTCATTCTTAAACTACAAATGTGTGTTGGTTGGGACATCTTGCTTATAATTTTTTCCCAATAATATGTAATGGATGAATATCTTCCTTTAGTAACTGAATTGTTTCAGACATAACAAAGAAAAACTTCTCGGCTTGTATGCAATATTTTCTCTGGACTGGTTATTAGAGCCCTTCCCTCTGAGAGGGACTCTACTGCGTTGTCAAGAGTAGTGTTTTAAGTAGGGGCTTTCCTCTTTCACTAAAGACTTCTCAAAGGACCCCATGTAACAAAAATTAAAAATCTATTCTGAGGTATTGAAAAAGCTCTTTTGGATATAACTTATTTAGGGAATAGACCATTTCATAGTGCTGACTCCCTTACACTGAAAGTCTTTGTTCCCACATGAAAGAAATAATAAAACACAAAAAAATAGAACTAGATATAAAATGGAGAAAAATAAACTAACAAAATTATGTGTTACATTGAAAATAACAAAATCCTTGTAAGTACTAGGCAAACTCTTTTAAGTTAAAATAAATATAAATGGTTAGCAAGCAAACATCTAGTTGATGTGGCTAAGTTTCTTTGTGAAAAATATCAGAGGGGCTGGATAGAAGGATAAGGTTTTCTGGTGGAAGAGGCTAGTCAGGGACAAAGTATTCTCATCTGTACAGGGTTCTGTGCTACAGGAGGCAATGGAGCAGTAATTAGAGCCACCAGCAGGGCCAGGGGTTCCCTTATTGGATCAACACATAAATACAGCTTGTGCAGCTCACTCCTAAATTATCAGTGAATTTAGGCATCTTAAGTCAACATAGTTAAGTCTTTTTGGGAGGGCGAAGGAGTCTATGTTAGAATATAGTTCATGGAGTAAAATTTATTGTTTTTGCTGTATGACTCTGGGCAAGATAATGACCTTTTCCCAATCTTTATGTCCTTGTTAATTAAAAAAAAAAGGCTCAGACAGTAAGTTGAAAGTGTGCTGTGGGACTTAAATAAGAATGTAATAAATATTGCGCACTTGACCCAGTGTTTCACACATAACAAAATTGTCAGTATGTGGGAGCTGCTGTTAACTACATAGATGTCTTACCATGGCGTTTTCACTTGTGCAGGGAGAGTGACTAAGCATAACTCTATCTGGGCAAAACTATTTGATTTTAAATAGTATTTTTATTGTATATCCTTGGGCAAATGCCACATTAGGCAATACTGTTAATAAAATAATAGTATGTCCAATGTTTGACATTTTAATGAAGTGTGCTTTATGCAGAATCAACACTCTAACTTACTTAATTTAATTTCTTTAGAAGTTACTTTACATTTTCATAGCTAGTCTTCTAAAACTAAAAGAGACATAATTGCAAAAAAGTCAAAGCAAAATTATGAAAATATATGTAAATTGAAATAGATTTGTTTAGTCCTTCAAAGATTTATTGAGCACCAATATGTTCATATTGTGCTGAATATGGGAGTTACAATGATGAAGAAAAATAGTGCACCACTCTTAAGGAACTTAGAATGTGGTGGGGAGAGCAAGACACATACAGAGATGATTTATAATGCAGCACGGAAAGGCACCAGCAGAGACAGCAAAGACTACAAATGCTTTTGTAACAGAGGGTAGAACAGTTCATCTGCCCAAGGCGGATTAGTTTAAAGAGAAGACACAGGAGAAGGCTTGGGGTGAAGGTGGACAGGAGACTCTAGATAAGGGGGATAAGGAAGTGGTCTTTCAAGAGGAAGGAGTAGAAGAAGCCAAGGAGCGCAGAACTGAGGAGAGAAGTGACATGGGAGGAAATAGGAAGATAGCCACAGAGCATGGACTATGCAAGGAGGAGAGGCGGAATGCTGGGGGCTGAATGATCAAATACTGTGAGCCTCAGTGAGGGAGTCTGCATTTCATCCTACCGATCACAGAAGATGAGTTCGGGTTTACAAGCAAGGGAGTGATAAGATTAACTGTGCAAAAAATGGAGCCAACGGAAATATTCCCTTTTGGCTTGCTGTCATTGTATATTTAAAAACATATGTGGAGAAGCTTACCTAAATGAAAGAAGCAGGCTCCCAGGATCACATGGGCTAAGAGCATATAAGTTTGGTCCATTAACCCCCACGCTATATAGCGAAGAACCCTGAGGGGATGTGGGTTCAAATTGTTTTTTATGTATGATTCTTACTTATATGTAAATATGAACTGTGACATTCTTATATAGTACATCCTTATAGGCAAAAAAAGAGACAAAGAATGAATAAATATTCAGGAATGTACAAAAACAAAGTGTTAGAATTCTGATTCCAAAGAAGATACCCAAATCTTTCCATCCAGCTCCAATCACTGTCATTTCTGTATTAAGGAATCAAGCATAGTCTTCCTGTTTTCTTTTCTATGAATAAACAACCTTGTGAGAAACTTCCCTGCATTCCAGAGATTTAAACAAAATAAAGATGCTTGTTTTCATGCTCACCTGCCAACCTCTCTTTTGTTTCTCAGTCATTTATTTATTCATGCATTTAATGAACAGATTATTAATTCAGTGCCACAAATATTTATTGTGTGGGTAGGTACTGGTGGGAAAACTAGGGAGAGGATATAGATCTTCTGTACTCATATAGCTTCGTGTTCAGTGAGGGAGAGAAATACTATATGAATACTCAATGCAAGTGCAAGTATCACTGTCAGAAGCCAGTCTGGGCTTCCCTGCCTGCTGAGGGTAGGTGAGAGGGGCTGGTCTCATGGGCATGGTCCCAGACCCATGTTCTGTGGGGCCAGAAGCTCTATCCTACCAACATACCCGAGGCTCTGTGTCTCATGGTACCCTCTGCCACTAGGCTTCTCTGTGGTGAGGCAGTTGTTCTGTGCCCCTTTCAAAGAAGACTCATCTCTTTCTCAATTTCCACCAGCCACTCATTCATATACAGCATTCTCAAACGTGGCTGACTTTAATGAATACCTAGGGGTAATGAGGACAGCCCACAGCACCGCTGCACAGCAAATGAAGGTGCAAACACATTGGGATATTCATGGTTTTCAAGTCCATTCAACCTCTCCACATCTTCCCTAGACTTCCATCTCTCTCCAATACTCAGCCTTCCACCATCCCTGATTCCTCCTTCCTCCATTTCCTCTCTCACTTTCCCCTTTGCTTCCTTTCCTGCCATTGCTGAGTTGTGAACAGCAACCAACCTACCACCACAGGAACACAGGAATAATAAATGAATCCCAGGTCCCTTTATACTTTCACAGAGACTGACTTTTTGTTGTTGTTGTTTGGGCTCCTGAAGGCATACACCCTCTCAGAGTTACACCTTCTACTCCAAAGGTTTATCTATGTGTTATACTCAACAGACACATTGTCTATCTATCCCATCTGTTGAAATATATATTGCTAGTCTGGATGTATTGCACATTGGGGAGCATGCTCTCACACAAACGTAGTGGAATGGGGTGGGGGACTGAGTTTCAGCTGAGAACACAAGGAAGGAAAGCTTTTCAGAGAAAGAACATTTCTGAAGACTGCCCAGTAGGCATGGAGAGCAGGGGAACAGCATTGCAAATACGGGGAGGAGCATATCGACAGGCCTGGAGATGGGAAGGAGCCGGTACACTGGGAAAACGAGCAAGAGGCTGGCCTGGCTAGATGCTGCGGAGGAAGGGAAGAATGTTAGGGAGGGGAGTGGAAAGCAGGTGCAGATCACACAGGACCTTGTAGGCCATGTGGCTGCAGCTTTTATATTCCTGGCTCTTCCCTAATGAATGAAATGAATTCATAAATTGTTTTTTCTGAACCTCGAGTTTATTGGTATTTGAAACAGAAACAGTGGTGACAAAGCTGCCAAACTTGTACACACACACACACACACACACACACACACACACACACACACACGTTACATAAAGCACCTTCCCTGAGGGCCATGTAATTTAGCATTATTATGAAGTCATACTATAGCCACAGAGATGATGTTGGGTCAGCCGGGTAATTAGCTGAAAATTATCTTCATACTAATTTTTCCTGCACAGGATTCTTTCCTGCAGAGAGACCCAGAATATGAGGCTTTTTTTAATAGCTTAAACAAAGGAACTTGCCAGCCAGCAGCACACGGATTCCCTGTCAGTCATCAGAATTTGTTTCTGCCAGGCTGACACACCCCTTATTCCCTGAAGAGCAAACACCTTCCTGCTCTGTCTGGTGCCTTCCTATTGTCGAGGCATGGCAGGAATACAGCTAAGTTCTGTTTACCACCAGGGTAAACTGCCTTCCTATAGCATTTTGTAGAAAGCCATTTTTGTGGGGGTTCAGTATGTTCCCAAGTATTTACAGGTCCGGAAAATGCAGACATGGTGCCCACAGTTCACTGCCAATGGTGATCTGGCCCGTAGCTCTCTGCACATCACAGTAGGGTCATGTATTCTTGATGACGGTCATTTGTTATTTTGTGGAAATAAATTACTTTGTTTGGTCTCCCAATTCTACCTACCCCAAATTATCTTACTTTTCTTTTCCACTCTTGCTTTTCAAGTACTAATAACTATGTCTTTTAAGCTTTTTTTTTTATTGAAAGTAATAAATTAAGACATTCCTCTTCAGGTGGTTCATCTTGGCATAAAAATCACCAGCATTTACATTAGTGGACTCACAGTGTTGAGTGTATAAGAATCCACTTCAGTAGTAACAACATTTAGTGACCTTAGAAAGAAAACTTTCCATTTATAGTTACTTGACAGTCTTACACATTGTAACTTTCTATATAGTATAATACTTTAAAATTAAGATATTTTAAGGAAGTAGTATCTTCAAGGAAGTGGTGTCTTCTGTGATTCTTCCTCAAAATGAAGCCGTGGGCTTGGCTGAGATCAAGTTTCTGGAGGTACTAAGATTATAGCCGGTCCTCCTGTGAGTCAAGACTTATGGTGGAACTTTGGCTACTGGTATCAGCAGTTTCATAGGATTTCTGGTCTTTGGCAAAGTTGATGAAAACCTTATTTTTTTCAAGGGAAATAAAGCCATTAGTGGTTGGTAAACTCAAGGAAGAAGTAATGTTAATTCACACACACGTTTGCATGCATGCACACACTTGGGAGAACAAATAAAAATATTAGATATTATAGGGCCATCCTCATCCACATATACATACTCTCACCAGAGGTCTTCGCTTTAGATATTTAGATTTAATTAGAGTTTGAAAATAATGCCTAAATCTAAAGCTATAATTACATTTGCAATCACAATAGAAATATAACATCATAATTCAATATCTGTAACCACTTATCTGTGTCACTTTAAGATCTACATCAATATCTCTACCAAGTATAAACAAGGAGCCCAGCCCAAGTCCTTATCATGTGCTTGTGAGCTGACATCGAAATTTCACCGATTTCAAGAGTTAATGCACTAAAATAAAATTTGCATAGGAATCTCACATTAACATTATGTTTAGGATGCCAAGCATTTAATAGGCAGTCCTTTATTACTTTGCTTAAAATTATTAAATCTACTAGTTATTGATTCATCCAGAGAATATTGAGAGTTCATTTTGTGCCAGACAGTTAGGTACAAGTCAAAGCATAAATATCCTGTATTAGAAAAAAAGAACTTGCCTAAAGCCCACATAGAAAATTGTGCATAAAGTGCAGTGCCATATGTTTACTTAGGGGTCCCTAAGGCCTCCCTTTCAGGTCGATTCAGTGGTAGATGTAATCAAATGTCCTACACCAGGTTGGTTGGGCCAAACACAATTCATACAGTGCAAAGGTGATGAAGGGTGCCCCATGAAGTCTGGAACTATTGACTGTAAATGTAGTTCAGATGATGGGAAATAGAGGAATTCTGCCTTTGCCACTTTGTTTGCCTGGATCTAGCAGATCTAAACATTGAGCACCAAATTCTCCCTAGACACCCCCATGTGGTCTATTCCAGGAAGGCAATCAATAGAAATGTTATTTAAGAAGCCTATCAAGGAGAAAGTAAGAAAAGTGTTTTTTGTTTGTTTATTTGTTTGTGTGTGTGTGTGACAGAGAGAGAGAGACAGATAGGGACAGATAGCCAGGAAGGGTGAGAGAAGAGAAGCATCAATTCTTCTTTGCAGTACCTTAGTTGCACATTGATTGCTTTCTCCTATGTGCCTTGACTGGGGGGCTACAGCAGAGCGAGTAACCCTTTGCTCAAGCCAGCGTTCATGGAGTCATGTCTATGATCTCATGCTCAAGCTGGATGAGCTTGTGCTCAAGCTGGTGACCTTGGGGTTTCGAACTTGGGTTCTCTGTGTCCCAGTCTGATGTTCTATCCACTGTATCACCGCCTGGTCAGGCTAAAGGAAAGTGTTTTGTTTTGCAGGTGAAAGTTATGTTTTGTTGCTTTACATACACAGATAACTTGATGGATAGAGATATCTTGCAGAAAGGAAAACATCGTTTTTTCTGTATCAAAAAGAGTTCATGCTTTTAAGATTTTCCTCTACTATCCCAAAATGTGGTTGAAAATAAATTAAGCTAAGTTTTTCAGGTGCCAGATGAGATATTGCTTCAACTAAAAACAAACTAGATGGTATTGACAAGAAAGAAACAAAAAACGAATGTATAATAATTAATGGGACGCTGTGCACACATATGGTCTCCAACTTACCTCTTCCAGAGTAGTCTGACTCACTAAGAAATTTGTGATATTTAAAGCAGCCTTGTTGGTTTCCAGCAGATCAAAAATGTTTGCTACTCCTCCTGCCGTGACTGGTACATGATACTCTAGCATGCTGAGGTGCTGATCCTGTGGCAATCAAAGGAAAATAAAATGTATGTTGCAATGTCAGGTAATATTGACTTGTTGACTCATATTTGAGAAAGAGCTGAAAAAAACACTCCAATTCAATCCACTGAAAGTGACACTACGGTGTAAATAATAGGTATGTTTTTAAACAAACAGCTTGCAAAGGCGAGATGAAAAGTTTTACGAATGTCAAAGGCAAAACCAATTAAAAAGCTAATGAAAATTCCAAAGCATTCTACATTCATGTGCACTTTTGAAGTCATTATAGTCTTGCTTGCAAAAAAACCAACCAAACAAACAAACAACAAAAATCCCTGTGGAATGGTGTTTCAGATGTCGGGTCATGCTCTCTGCTTAAATAAACTTTTTCGGAGATTACCTTTAGAAATTTTATTTTTTTAAATGTTAGAATTCTTCTAAGGGGCCAGGGATTAGCTGCTCGATGTAAACTGGCTAAAGAGGCCTAGATTTCAACAGCATTGTCTAGGAAAACCTCATGCAAATAACTGCATTTGTTCACAGCTCAGCCTAAAATTCTCTTCAATTTATGTTAGTCCACATACAGTATTGCCATTGATTTAGTACTCTATTCTTATGTCCTTGGCATATCTTTAACACCTTGTTTTTCTGCATATTTAATCAGTTATCACATCGCATATAAACTCTCAAATGTGGCCTTTCCTCCCTATAGCACCGCCAATATCATTAGCCTGATGCTCATCACTCCACATCTGAGTGACTGCCACAGCCTCTTCAGAAGCCTAGAGACTATATGTACTCATATGGTGTCACAAAGCAGCTAGGCTAATCTTTCCTAAACACTGGTCTAATCAGGATGTTTCCTTGCTCCAGAATCGACCCCTGCAAACTCTACGGGTTAAATCAAGACTGTATATCTCCAGCTGGTATTCAAGGTGTCCGTTGCTGGAAAGCCTTCCTTTCACACCTTTTCTCACTGCCCCCCCCACCCCCATTGACTTCTATCCATATCACACCTGTCACTGCAAGCAGGCTCTCACTTATTTTTACTCCCAAATCGTTGTTCTTGCCATTTCCCTTCTAGATATCTAGAAACCACTGCCTACTTGTGAAGAATGGTCTGTTTAGGAAGAAATAAGACTTATCATCACTGCATTTGTCCTGGGTATCCCTGGTCCCACGGGAACGGGCCAGGGCAAATGTAGTCTTGCTCCGTGAGCAAGCACGGGTTTTCATCCGGAAATTCATTTAAAGAAAAAACACTATGACCAACATGATCTGTACAAGGAAAGTGTCCTTTAATTTTAAATTTGATTTTAATTTAGATGATAGAAAATGGGCTTTGATAAGAATCGTAAAAGCAATTATTTCCTGGAGAAGTTAGCCAAAGCTTGGGAGGCTGAGGCAAAAGTAGTTTGTAGTGATAAAATAATTGTTGTTTTTTTTTTAAAAAAATACACACTATTTTGCTCTCTCTAAACACATGAATATGGTGCCTTATAGAATTATCCTTGTGGATATTTTATCATTTATTTCTCACACCAATCTAGTGATGTCGATGACATTATTGTTATTTTACAAATGAGAAAAACGATGTTCAGAGGCTTTAAATGTCTTGCTGGAAATTACACAGGGAGAGCCTGACCTTAGCCCAAGAATTCCAATTTCTCTCCACCATTCGCACATGGTTTCCTTTGAAAACAATCATTTACTATAATCATCTTGTACAAATTACCTGTACATCAAAGATGTTATATAATAACACTTTATTTTGTCCAGTGCGTATATTTTACATTGGTACTATGTGAGACACACAGGCATATATCTGTATGTGTCTATCTTACGGATATGTATTAAGAAGATGAAATTAATCAATGTTTCAACTAGTGTGGGTTTTAAGAACTTGATTTCCTAGCGGTTCTGCTCAAACCTATGTGGCCTTATCTTTCAAATGAAGGGATCAAAGGAGATAGTCTGTTCTGGCTGTGACATTCTGAAACTGTATTTTTTTTTTCTAAAACAAAATGCACTTGGTCATATAGTATCTGGCATCCTTTAGTTTTCTGATATATGTAGCTAGTAAACTAGTTATGTATACAACTCGAAAACTAATACAGTATGGTCATAAAGTCTTTGCGAGGAAGAACTATATAAAGTTATGTATAAAGATGATGTTATTCTTAATAGCTACAAAAATATAATTTTCAAAATTATATATGAAGATACCTGGAGATTCCATTTGAATAATAGAATCATATGAAGTTTCTATTTGTTGGTGCTAAGTGCGTTTCATAGTATTTTATGCATCTTTAACTAACAAATATATTGAAGATTAGTAATAAATCTATGGTCAACTTGAAAATGGCAAACATCTACTATAATACCACTATCAGAAGAAGTCCATATAAAAACTCAGGATACTTTCTTACTTACTTTTAAGTATGTTTTTGGAAAGTGCAGTTGCATGAATTTTGTGAGGGCCTCCATACTGACTCTGGTATTCTTCACGTGAACCTTGACGGTAAATCCTCGTCCAAACCTGGAAAGAAAAAGTGCAAAGCACAGTATCAGTTATGTTTTGCTGAAATGGCTCCCCTGGGATTCTAGATAATAAAACGGGACCCAAGCCGACCATTATAGCCCTTTTCCTTGTATAAAGACTGTCATTTTGTCATAAAAGTTCAGGGCATGCTGCAAACTGGAAATAGTGAACTGCCATGATTTTTAAAAATTTATTTCTACCACTATACAGAGTCAGAGTCTTTGAGCAAAAAGTGCATTAGAAAGAAAATATAAAATCTTTGCTTTCTTTGACATCCATAAATTGGCAATTAATGTCAATTTCTGGGGGTAATTACCTTCTAATTTAAAGCAAAGAAGGTCTTGAGAGGAAAGTCGTTGGCAATTAGGTGTCAACGGTAGATTAACATCACTGGGTTTAACACATAGATGAAAGATAGATAAACCATGGAGATTCCTCAAAAAATTAAAAATCGAACTGCCTTTTGACCCAGCGATCCCACTTTTAGCAATATACCCTAAGAACACCATAGCACTGTTCGAAAAGAAGAAATGTGCCCCCATGTTCGTGGCAGCATTGTTCACAATAGCGAAGATCTGGAAACAGCCCAAGTGTCCATCAGAGGACGAGTGGATTAAAAAACTTTGGTACATATATACTATGAAATACTACTCAGCCATAAGAAATGATGACATCGGATCATTTGTAACAACATGGATGGACCTTGTTAACATTATACTGAATGAAGTAAGTAAATCAAAAACACTAAGGACTATATAATTCTATACATAGAATGGGACATAAAAATGGGACTCAGAGACATGGATAAGAGTGTGCTGGCTACCCGGGGGTGGGTGGGCGGGAGAGGTGAAGGAGGGGGCAGGGGGAGAGGAGGGGCACAAATAAAACCAGATAGAAGGTGACGGAGGACAATTTGACTTTGGGTGATGGGTATGCAATATAATCAAGTGTCAAAATGGCCTGGAGATGTTTTCTCTGAACATACTGAACATATGTACCCTGATTTATCAATGTCACTCCATTAAAATTAATAAAAAAAATAGATACACTAGCTAACTGTTAGCATTGAGAGTACAGTTTGTAAACAAGTCTCAACAGACTCTCTAAGAACAACATATACTGTCTTTTTTATTATTATCTTGGTTAATACTATTGCATAAGAAAGCTAATTGTACAGATAACGATATAACATTGTGAAGTTTGGAGATTAATATGGAGATATAAATTTATAGACAATCTGGCATATATAAAATATTAATTTAATTTGTTAGTATGATACTTATGCACATTTGCTGAATGCGTTCCTGATTAAAAGGTTTTGAATGTGATAAAAATATTAAGTAGCATACTGAAGCCTGTGCAAATGGCTAATGGACATACTGGATAAAAATCCATGCCTTCTCGTACTTGTCAAGGTCCAATTTGTTATTCTGTAAACTACTGACACTGCTTCTTGAAGTTATTTTGGTTGTGGATTATGGTAATTTTTTTTTAAAGCTTTTAGGTCATGCAGGTTTTGCAGTTATTAACTAAAAACACCCCCAGTCCTCACTAAGATAATTTAACTTTAAGATGAGTCAATGATTAACTTCTTCAATCTAATTTTGTTACTCATTGCAGGGCAAGCTGCTGAGATGCTCCCTGACGGGGAGTACAAACCCTATACCATATGTTAAACGACGCATGCACTTGTTCTTCACCTGCTCTTTATATGCTGCAAAGATCCAATACATTGGAACCTTCCATTCACCATGATGGCCAGCCTGGTACAGAGAGCTTCACACTCCTCCATGCTGAAAGACAGCAAGCACATTCCCGTCACAATTCTGGGCATAGAGAATTGGGTTTCTGTTCGTAGACACAAGTTTACCTATTTCATGATGGCTCTTTAGAAATACTATTTTAGTCCCCTAGTATGGCTTTCTCTTTGACAAGCTAAAAAAAAATAGGGTTTATTACTGTTCCTTCTTCAGCTGGAGGCCACCTCTCTCATCTGGAACACCCTCTGTATTAAAGAACATTACTTCTTTCCAGCGCCTTCGAGGTCTGACTTGACACATTTCCTAAGTGGTGTTACCAAAATAATACTGCATCTTTTTGTTTTCCTTCATAATCTGTACTTATGTGGCTCTTTATGTTTATGTATTTACAGCTATTTAACCTGCATATGATTATATAATTTCTAATTTCAAAGGCTATGATACCTGGAGGAATCTTAAGTATCACCCTGCCACTTCATACAAAAGTGTTGAAAAATGAATGATTGGCTTTGGAACTGATAGCATGCTAGCGCAAGTCCAGGCTAGAAACAAGTCTCTTAATTACAAACAAATCTAATAATTTTTCTACTATATGATAATTACAATAAAAGGATGAACTTCATACAAGGTCAACCTTATTAAAAAAGCTTTTTTATTTAACTGATTGGACAGGTCTAGTTCATGGAAAAAGTCTGTGAGCTGGTTCTTAAAGAACCAGCAAGATTAGAATTTGGAGAGACTGTGTGAGATGACCATTTCCAGGCCATGGTGATAGGAAAGGTCAATCAGTGTGTGACAATCATGAGCATTCAGATTGACCAATAGGAGAGGTGACATAGGAAAAAAAAAGGCTAGAAATGTAGATAATAAAAAGCTTTTCATTCTAAGCCAAAGATTCTGAACTTCAAGTTTATGTGATAGGCAATAGATTCTTACTTGAGTTGAGAGGACCAGCAGTCATAAAAATTCGTTTTTAAAAAGGTTGCTGAGGTCCTGTCCCAGCTCAGAGCTGGATTCTCACCATGTAACTTGCCTGACTTGCTCCTAAGACTGTACATATAAAATACTTTCATCTAATTGTGGACATTCATTATCAATATATATTACACGGAGACTCCCTTTTCCCATCGGTCATCCTAGAATCGTGCCCATTGGCCTGAAGCTCCCGCATGCGGTTCACCTGTGAGATGTGAGGATGACGGAACACTTATTCTGCACTTCTTCTGAAATAATCTTCCAGAGGTGCCGTTTTGACTTCGGATCCATCCCAGAGCTCGGCTCATCCTTCACAGACAGTTACAAGAAAAATGTATCAAATTAATTAATTTTTGATGTTTTTTTTTTTTACCTGAATCACTACATCTCACTTGCCCTGAACAGAAATCACTTGGCAAAGTCCGATGACTGACTTGTTTTATACCTAATAGACTTCTTTCTGCTGCTGTCAGAAAACTCAAAATTAATCATTTGAAATTGTCAATCCATTTTTAAAAAGTGTCTCATTGAAGTTGACATCCTGAAACTTTACACTTGTCTCTTATATTTCTTTGGAAGAATTTCTGCTTCGGTCATGGAAAAAGCAGAGTTTTCACACCTAGTACCATGTTGTCACATGCAGAGTTAAGGTTCCAGCCCTGGACTGCTGCCTCTCTGTGACAGCACAGCACAGCAGTGCATGGTAATCCGCCGTGTGACGTGGGAAGAACACAGTCTGATGTTTCAGTTCGTATACTGGAGGTGCATTTTTAGTTTTATGTCATTAATCGAAATTTTAAACTCTTTGGGGAAATAAGCCTAAAATTTACAGAAACTGCCAAGTTGAAAGATATAAATTATGTTTGAAAAGCTAAAGATGTTTCAAAAATTGTTCAGACATATAATTAGAAATGTAGCAATGTCTAATCTAAACAAGCAACAATAAGGTTCCAACAGATGATTAAACAACAAATTATAGGTTAAGATTAGATAAAAATTAAAAATATGCATCTAGTAATAGAAAGGGTGTACACAGGATCACCAGAGGTTTGTTTTTATAGTAAGGGCTTAAATTTAAATGTAAAGAAAGAAATAAGGGATAATTTGGGGAAACAGTAGAGGGTATATATTGTCACGGCTATCTCTGAAGATGACAGCATATGTTGTAAACACATATAAATTAGAATATAGTATCTTTCTCTCATGGCCTGTATTTCAGCGAGACTCACTAATACATCACGTTTGCATAGCACTTTCAATTTTTTGAAGTACTTTACATTTGTTGTCTCACAGGAGTGCCTAAGGATTGTTTTCTTCAATTTAAGAGACACTTCCATGATAAAATTCCATTAGAGGCATTGACTGGCAGGGATGGAACACATTATAAGCTCTGGTATTCTAGAAAGGTCAGCTGTGCATCACCCTATCTGGGGAGTTTACATGAACCGACCCTCTGCGTGACTTAACCCCAAGAATAACGTGGTGATTTATAAGTGGATTTTTATTGCATATAGTTATAGCTCTTTTTGAGTTCAGGTGTCCTTAAATGAAAGGTATCTTTCAAAACAAGGACGAGCTTATTTCTCTGAAATAAACATTTTTTTTTTTTTTTTTTTTACAACATTTGACCTGGGAGCCGAATGCTATGTTACCCCTGTGTGTAATGTACATTTCCAGGTGATCGATTTAATTTTCTAGCTCTTAAAGAAAATATGAATGTGGAATACATTACTCACCTTCAAAAAATTTAGATAAAATAGAATGGCAGATTATTGATCACGTCCCAAGCTAGGTAACTCTGAATTTTAAGTAAGAAGGAAATAAAATTTTCACAACACACGTTGTCTTAAAATGTGTCTTTTCTCCTTTCTAGATGTTTAAAAATATGTTAGTTCACCTGGTCAGTTACCAATAGAACTGGTTTCTTCAATAACTGGGAATCAAATTCTGCCGCCTTCCATTACTGACTCAGTTGTATGCCCTGACTCTGTTCCAGCTACTTCCCACTCCCATACCAAGTGTTTTCTCTGAAATTGACTGCAGCACAGCTTCAGACAAAAACATTTTTGAGGGCACGCTGTTGTGGCAACAGATCATTTGCTGAGATGGAGTCCTTTAATGAGAGAGTGTAGGGAAAGTGCTTTACAAATTACCCAGCACACTGTGAGCTCTTCATAAATGTTGATTCCAAAAGTGAGAATGAAATATTAGACACACACTTGGGTATCTGGTTCTAATTATGAAATAGCCCTTTTCACGACTCTCTTACCAGCAGCAGGATAGAAGGCTTCCCAATTAAGGCCAGGGCGGTGGACAGTTTTCGCTTTGTGCCATAGCTGCACATAGAGGTAGCTCTGTCCTTGTAGGGCATCAGGTGGAGCCTTCGCAGGAGTTTATGAACAGTCTGTGGGAAGAAAAGAGAGTCAGCTTCACCTTCTCCTGCCAAAACTCTTAAAGCTCTAGATAGAGAAGCTGTCTGTGAAAAGAAACTTTAATAGTGAAGAAATACATATCTAAAAAAGTAAAAACATTTAAACTCAACATAAATTTTATGCTTATTTTCAAAGGTCCACTTAAAAAATAATAACTTGGCCTGGCTGGTTGGCTCAGTGGATAAAGCATCAGCCCAGAATATGGATGGGCTGGCATATGAACAGCTTGGGTTTAATTCCTGGGTAGGTCACACAGGAAAAGCGACCATCTGCTTCTCTCTCTCTCCCTCTCCCCCTTTTCTCCCTCTTCCCCTCGCACAGACAATGGCTCAATTGGTTTGAGAATTGGCCCCAGATGGGGGATGCCAGGTGGGTTCCAGTTGGGGCACATGTGGGAGTCTATCTCCCCTTATCTCAAAGAAAAAGAAAAAAAATTAATAGTAATTTAAAGATAAAAGCAATTCTGTGGATGTTTATTTTCAAGTGGGATTCCCCACCCAGAGATATGTGCAGACAGGCATAGAGTATGTGAGTGTCTGTATGTTTACATTTACAGTTACAGGCTGTTCTTTCTGCTACATTAACACAGGATTTCCTGGTAAAGCTTGAAAGAGCTAAAGCAGAATTAAGCCTTTCTCAAGGCAGGTTTCTCATTGATTGTCATCATTGTTTTATCTTTCTTTTTACTGAGGGATGAGTGTCATTGTTTTATCTTTCTTTTTACGGAGGGATGAATTGTCACAAAGGCTTTAAGTCTTTTTAAAATTGACCCAGTATCTGAACTATAGCATGTTAACTGAGGACCAGGTGTGTTTGTGGCGATTTTTGTGCTTAAATTGCCCTGGCAAACTGCGGAATCCTAGGAGGATTTCAACAGGTCCCTGTGCTTGCAGAAGTATAGGAAACTGTCTGAAGGGTTAACCGTTCCACTATAAAGGGAAATCATTCAGTGAAGTACAAAACCATATTTTAAAAAATCAAAATGGAAGCTATTATATTTTACTTAGGCATTTTGTGGGTAATTCCATGTTTCAATACAGCTAGGGCTCGACTTACGACCATGATTGGTTCCGACAGACCAGTCATAACACGATTTGGTCGTAAGTTGAGTAGGCTATATGTACAGTACTGTGAAATGATGTTATAAAAATCTTTAAGTCATATTTTATCATAATTTCCTTTCATTATTGTTATATATCATAATTTTCTTTGTTCATTTTATGCCATTTGTATCATCTCTACACCATTTTGTTTCTTATTTTTACATTCATCAGGTTTAAGTAAAACACTTCATTACCAGTATAACTGGTTTAATATTTGCAAAACATACAAAATTACAAAATACAGGTGCATACAAAAACTGCTCCAGACGCGGAGCAGTTGTGGCTAGTGATTGTGGTCGTAAAGTCAAATGGTCATAAGTTGCATAGGTGGTAAGTTGATCAATACCTGTACTTAGCTGGACACTAATGGGTATACAGACATCACCAATCGATGCTCCACCCACAGCCAGAGCAAGTTTGATCCTTTAGTGGATCGTTTTGAAGAAGTAACTGAACCAACATTGGCTGAGGCACTCCTAAAGACATCACAACTCATAGGTATGTATGTGATGTGAGCAATCAAGTTAATACCGGATCCACTATCACAGCCAGGGGGACATGTTATAGCTTTCCAGAAGTGGGCTTGGTCTTGTGGGTGGGTGGGAAGTGAAAATAATATGGTTTTCAAATGACTTAGTTTATCACTTAGACTCACTTCTTTTATATCTTTTTCTGGAATTCCATGTATCCTGGCATAGAAATACAGATGTTCTTCCACAGTTACCAGGTCGTCTAAGGCATCTTCCTGAGGACAGTAGCCAACCAGTGAGCTGTGGGAGTCAACGTGAGCCAGGGAGCTGAATTGCGAGAATCAGAAACATAAATGAGTTTGGAAAGATGTTACCCTCCTCGTCTCCAGATGTCGGGAAGGTATCTTTATTTTAAACATGGTGACTAGTGATTCTTATAAAAACAGGTAAAATAATCCCACCATCACAGTTACACTTACACGTTGAAAGAATATATAATTAAGTTAATATGATAGTTAATTATTATAACCATTTAATAATATAAAGTAGCATTATAAATTTGCTTTATTTTTCTCCTTCAGTTATATCGTGCTTGGTAAATTAAAGCATTTGCTTTTCATACCCAGTCTTATTCCTGATCAGAATGTTTCCACTTGAAGGAATTATGTCTCCAGTCAGCATCTTGAAGATAGTGGTCTTTCCTGCCCCGTTCACCCCAAGAAGGCCAAAGCACTGGTTAGAGGGAGGAAAAATAAAAGATGTAAACCTTGATTCAAACCAAAGACATGTGACTATTGTATCTCTTTCCTCCTTTTTTTGGGTAAAATAAATTCCCAAGAAATATAAATCACTGGAATTATTCATGCATAGTGCTTGGTTGGCGATTGATAAAACTTTCTATTTTAAACCAAATAGATTCTTAATTGGTAGTTACAGAATAGTCATGGAGATGTAAACCACAGCACAGGGAATATGGTCAATAATAATGTAATAGCTATGTGTGGTGCCAAATGGGTACTAGATTTATGGGGATGATCACTTCATAAGTTATAGAAATGTCTAATCACTGAGTTGCACACTTGAAACTAACATAATTTGTATGTCAACTATAATTGCAAAATAAAAATTATTAAAACACATCGGTACTTATGTATCTTTTCCTCTTTTCCCAGTAACTCCATTTGAACATTTGTAAACACACACACACACACACATGACTTGTTTTATATATATATTATAGCACACCTGTGTGTGACATGATAAAATACCCAAGTAATATATACTAACCTGACAAAGTAATTGTATTTATATATTTCACAGTATTCACACAAACTTTAATTACAGTATTATTGAAGAAGCTACGGAAGCCATAATTTCTATATGCTATCAAATACATTCACTTTGCAGCTTTGCTCAGAAAACTAAAGGCAATGCCTACATTCTCTTTCTCCTTTCAAAGCTGCCTTAATGTTGTTTCTATTAAAATAGCAAGAATAAAAAAGAATTCAGTGTTGGGACCTCACTTCCAATAATGGATTTCTTTACGCTCTCTTTTGAAGAGGCCTGGAGACAACACTGAAGAGAGCAGCCCGCCCAAGCTTCTAGACTGAAAGCCCACTCCAGGGAGGATAGTAGCTTGGGCAGGGGCTCGGACTGAGTGTGTGATAAACCCGACTTATCAAAAGGGAAGACTAATAGGGCAAGTAACACATAGACCCTTGTAAATTTTATACATAGAATCCATCAAAAGGTTCAGAAGTTGACTTTCATATTTCTAGAAGAAAAGATGAAGGTTTGTATTTACCACTTACCATGCCAACATGAAGGACAGTTAGAAATGGAGCATTATTCCTTACCTCCCCAGCGGGTATCCCAATGCTGATGTTGTTTACAGCTATAATCCTTTTGTGAATAAGTTGGTAGGTCTTTGTGAGACGGTGGAGCTGCACCAGGTCAAACTCATCTGCACCATTCTCAACTCTTAATCTCTCAGCCCGCACATCTTCATCTTCATCTATTGTCCCAATTACAGGTGAAGAATTAAATTTTCTGAAGAAGAGTCTAAAGAAATGAACCCAACAATCTGCATCAATGATTTTGAAATGGCATCATTTAATCTGACATGCTTTAATGGATTCTTACTTCACCCAAAGTGTGCTATCACATACTAGGTTCGTTTTAAACTTGTTATACATTATGCTACTCACATGGCTTAAAAATTGTATGAACGCCCTTCATCATATTCACAATGCTATTTGAAAAACAACTTTTGCTTTCCATGCCTTGAACGCCTACAGATTCACTTATATAATTCAGATTTCTAATTTTAGCAATAAGGAGGTCAGTTTATGTTTGAAAGTTACTTTTGGACAGACACAGGAGTCAGTAATAAGACTCAACACTTAAAATTTCACAATCAATGGTCTCCTTTTTAAAAATCCTATTTCTCCTTTTATTATCAATAATATAAATGTTCTTCTATATTCTTTTTACTGTGAATGTGTCACCTAGGATCTATCTAATATGTTATGATTATCTCCCTTGAAAACTTATTAGATCTCAAACCCACCACAGTGTCTTGCTTAATAAATACCAAAACAGACCAATCAAAAAAACTAAAAACCCAACAAATCAGTTTAGGTCTTCCTCCCAATGTCCCTCTGTCTTTTAAGGATATTCCCAGAAATTCCAACTGTGATGTTTTCTTTGAATCTTTTCCCATTCCAAAATCCACTCATACAGCCAGTCTGCTGACTGTAAACATCTTATAATACCCAGTCATTGTTATTGATCATTTGCTGTCGATTTCTATTACCGTCATAGTCTTTCACTCTTTTTCATCTAGATTTTTCCACAAACCTCAAATTACTCTGATGTCTCTGAACCTTCCATTCCAAACTGCACTGTCCACAAAATCACAACTCCTAAGGCACCTTTTGGTCATACTGCTCTCTGTTCAAAAACCTTTAATGGACTACTGTTTGTTGAACAAAATCCAATCTATACCTCTTTAACCAAGCATTCAATAAACTCCATAATCTTCCAACCATGCACTCTAGCTCCTAATATTTCATTGCATTTATTCTGTTTGAAACAAATTGTGTTGCTCGTTTTTCAAATATGTTCCAAGATTTATTTCTCTTTCTTTGCTCTTATCATTTCTTTTATTATTATTAAGTTGTATTTTCTGAAAGGTGATATATGCACATCATGTATTAAAATTAAAATGGTACTGAGGAATATATAGTGAAAAGTAAATCTTCTTCAACTATATACAGTTCTTCTCAGCACAGGCACATGTAATTAGATAGTCTATGCATATGTTTGCATAAACATATATTTCTTTTCTAACCCAAATGTTAATATACTTTACACATAGTTCCAAACCCTGCATTTTTCACTTAAATAGAAGTATTCCAAAATATTATACAGATAACTGTGTCATTCTGTCTAATGGTTGCATGGTATTTAATTCCTGAATGTATGCATATAATTTATTGAACCAGTCTCTAAATAAAAAAACATTTAGATTGTTTTCTTTTGCCACTAGGAAATTGTCGCTATGATGAATAATTTTATACATATATAATTCTACATGCTTGTGAGCATATCTGTAGAAAAAAATCCTAGAAATAAAATTGCTGGGTTAATGGTAGGTATATTTATGATTCTATTCTCAATTTTTCAATTTTCCAATTTTCTTTTCCCAAATCCATTGCTAATATGCTGCATATTCACCATTTTTTTCAATATTTCCCCAATCTATTACTGATATGCTACATACTCAATCTTCTTTCCCCTTTTCTATTTTCTATTTATCCAAACTCAACATAAACAAACCACATCTGTTGTTTATGTACAGATTTTCTCTCCACCACTCAATCTTAATCTCTTTACAGCTCACAGTCCTGCTTAATGTTACTACTCTTCAGTCTAAAGCAAGCAATACTTGGAGACAAATAGTAAAATTTGTAACTATTTACTGAATGAAATGAATGGTGTAGTATATACTACAATTTAAAAATATTTTTTTGAGAAAAACATTTTCATACCAATGGAAAAGCTTAGACATATTGACCCCTCCCCAAATATTCTAAATTGAATTTTGTCATGGATATCAAATACTATATTTTCATTGTATTTACCTGAATTTCTTTATCAGCCATTCATTGATTAAGAGTCGCAAGAAAAAGAACATGGTGCCCTGAGAAACCAAAGCCACAAACATTGCACCCAGTTTATCCATTTCAAAGGTTTCACTTGGGTATTCCACACCATATGCTTTTAAGAAGTCCAGGACCGACTGCTGTTGAGAAAGTTCAATCAATCCGTAGCCAAAACAGAATTGCGGGAAAATCAGGAAAATGCGCTTGAGGGTTTCAGAAATAAGTTCTAAAGTCTGAAATAAGAGAGATAAAAATGAAGCTCAGTGTTAGACTTCCAACAACTTGACAAAAACTTAAAACTAGAAATAGACAAATTTTGGAACCTGAGAAGCTTATCTAGATTGGCAATGATTTCACATGCATGCTTAATTTGCATATAAATATTCAATGTATCCAAATGATGGAGATTCATTGCTACAATCCAAATAGAAAGGACTTTATTATTCTGAGATGATCAAAGGTGCCAGGCCAAAACTTGGAGACAGAATCACTTCTAGACCTGCCTTAGATGTTAGAAATGTAGGAATCTGGGTGCTGCGGTCTGGGACAGTGTTATCAGTTGGTGCCTGACTGAAAAAGGAATTTAGTACAGTACAGTTTAAGAACCTAAGGTAATTTCTATCGGAAGAGGGACTAAAATGGCTAAATGAGATGGAAGGAGGGAAACAATCTATCTTAACGAGAAGTAAACGGTTCCTTTTCTCGTTATTCACCCTCGGGTCAACCACGTGCACCTCATGAATTTTCTTCTTCCTCCTGGAGTGTGCTTGTTTTTTTTTCTCAGTTCATTTCATTTCCTCTCTATTATTTTCTAGTCAATTGCCTGACACTGCTAGTGCTTCTTTCTCACTAATCATAATTGTCAGCTCTGAATGGAAAGTGATGCTTACAATGAAGGAGGCTCCAAGACATGAGTGAAAGGGAATGAATTAGGATTTTTTTCCCCCATGAATGTTGAAATAAATCTTAACCCATAGTCATATAACTAAGCCATTGTCCTTCTCATTACCACACCATAACAATTTGTTAATGAGTAAAAAGTTTAGCTGACGGATTGGTTGCATGATTTTTGTAGTGCCATAAACTATAGCTGATTTCAACTCCATCACCCCACTCGAGCCCTATCATATATCAAGAGTCTTACCACCAAGTAAATGCAATCATAATTATTAACCTAGATGGAGTCTAAAAAGAATTTTAAAAGGCTGTAGTTTCTCCTCTACTAAATTAAATAGAATCTAATGAAATTCTTCTTTTCTATTTAGAGAGCGCAAAATATAGAAAAATCTTTCCACGTTAGGCATGTTGAAGTGTTTGAGCCATCCACTAAAACTCAGCAGACTAATAAAGGCCCTTACCGGGTCATTAGGCTTTTCCTTGGACAGAAAGTACACCACCGACAAGGAAACAATGGAATTGATGCCAAAGAAAAGGTTGATGCAGACATAAGTGATGAATGCCATTCCTGTTTCATGGAAGAGCCCAGCCAGCAAGTACATCCAAGAAAATGTGGCATACCTGTATGTAAATAATACTAAGAATTAAAATTATGGCTTCTTAATTCTCCTTTACTAAATATATACGTGTATACATACGTACATATATGCACGCTTAGATGCCATTCCAAAGTGAAAATAAATATATATTAGGAACGAATTGCCAAGTCATGTAACTAGATCTCTCTCTTTTTCTATTCTTCTCTTTCACAACAAAAATCCAAAGGATATTTTAAAAATGACAGTAAAAATCCTCTCTTCTAAGAAACCTTGGACAGTTGTAAATCATTACAATTTCAAACTAATTCTTCCTAGAGATGGTGTTACACCAATTAGGCAAGAAATTTCTTTCTTTTCAGAAATATAAATGTAATCAATATAAATCTTACAATTTAAAGTTGAGAAAAACAATAGTAATATTGTAAGCAAGCTAAGCAGACAGGTTATGCTGAGAAGCTGGCTGTCTTTTTGGAGAATGTATACTTGAGCAACCTTTGGGGTAATGAAGTAGAACTAGAGACAGAACGATCCTTCGTCAGCGCAATTGCTGACTGAATGGATACCACCCATGCATTTGTTATTCTAAGCATTGGTTGTATCAATCTGTATTAGCTGTATTATCCTAATAGATAAACAATATTATATATGTGGTTTAGATACCTATAAAAATAGAAATAAGATAAATATACATAAATACATACATACCTCATAATGCTATATAAATTTTGTCAATATATAAGTCTACACACATCTATGCATTTTCCTGATCACTCTAAACCCTCCATTTTTATGCAAATTGCTAAGCATGACACTTGGTATGTGCTCATTAGTGGTAGGTATTACTATTAATGACAACGTTCACTTTCAGAAGAATCATACGGTACAAACTGTGAACTAGCAAGCGTAATGTATTGTTTGTCTCCACTCCTGGCTAACAAAACCCCAAGGCAACTATAAATTAGTGAGACTTTAGGCTCTGCTTGTGCCTAGGAGAGTTTTGTTCTGCTCATCCTCCCTTCCCTGAAGCTTACCCAAACAGCAGGAGTAGGAGAGACACAGCGCCTAGGTTGTTTCCACTGTAGAAAGCGGGCAACTTGAAAATGGCAATGACGCCAATTGAAAATGCTACAGGCACCAAGTAGAAGACCTATGGGAATTTGTAAAACAAAGTTTAATAGATGGCAAGTATTTTAAAACAAAAATCAGTAGTTCTCTTAACCTATAACAAGTTGACAGAGAAATAGCTGAGGGAATGAATTTTTACTTATGTGCCTGTTGCTTGTAAACGGTTAGCTTATTTTACATTGATTTCACTCTTGAAGCTGTCTCCTGCAATGTGAGAGCAAGCTGGTCTTCATCCGTATAGATACACATGGAGTCCCTAGTGTTCCTGCTTCCAGGCTTCAAGACTTTGGATGATTTGGTGCCATAGGTCCAGCAAGGGAGATAAGATGGCCAGGTACCCTTGCATCCGATTCAGTGCTCAAAGTACTGATTTCAGCCTGAATGCTGGCACTCTCTCAGATGGCTGATTTCTAAAGCTTGGCTATCAGCGTGAGCCAGTCTGTGCAAAACAGCCGAGCAGCAGCTCCCTCACATCCTTGGAATCACAGGTAGATAAAAAAAGATCTCAGTGCATCACTGAAAAGTATAAGTACTAAATGCTGAGTGTGTACAGCAAGATGCACTCAATAAAAGAGATACTAATTTAATTTGGGGGACGGGGGATCTCCTAAACTGGAGTGAGCGCCAGACATATGACAACAGAATCTAAATAGTAGCCCTGCACTGAAGTGTGTGCTTTTAAGCCTTCTTAACATTAAAGCTCCTATTAAATCCAGAGGAGTCACTACTCTTCCTTTAGATTTAACTTTTACAACAAAATACATCTCAGACCTTGCTGGATACATTCACAAAACGGATATGCAGTTAATTACTCTCCAATCCTTTAAGCCAATGTTTTCACAGCAACTCAGACAATTTCATCCAGTCACCAGGCAAAGTATACTCATCCTGGGTTTTTGGCCATTACTGGCACTTTCAGAGTCAAGAAAAACCAGCTGAACTTTGGGACCATTTTATGCAAATGAGAGAGCTGTCAATAAAATTCATTCTTTATTGTTCCTACTAATCTTCTCCAATGTGTCATTCGGTAGAGGATCCTACTTTGAAATTTTCACTATTCGTTGATTAAATTTTTGTCAGCTTGATTATTTGGTACCACTGGGCAAGGCAATTCTGCAAAGCTTCTCTTACTCCACCGTAGTGGTCCTCAGACATCAGTGCGCATGAAATAATTTGAAGGATTTTACTGAAAGCGCATATTTTCCAGGTTCCATTTCCAAAACAGGGATCTAACAAGTTTGAAGTGGGGCCCAAGAACCTGCCTTCACTATGTGTCCTGGGGATCTGACCTGGGTGGTCCTCAGACCACAGAGGCCAGGGCAGGTGGTTTCTCTGTGACCACAGAATAGATGTAGCTCTATTGCATCATCCAACCATGGGGCGACCACAGGCTTGAACTAACTGGCACAAATAAACCTCAAGTATAAAACTGATGTCTTGTACTCAAATCAATCGTGTTTTTCCACAAGTACACAGGTTACTCACCATGTCATAAATGAAGTTTGTTACCCAGTAGCATGTCACCCCGATGCCTGAAATGTGCTGCAACTGCTTGGCTTTGGTCTGATGCTCCCTTACAACATAGGTGACGAAGCTGGCGGTGGTGACAGAGTAGCCCATCAGGATGGAGAGTGCCACTAATATATCAATTAAGCTGCTCATTCTGGAGAGAGCAATAGGGGGAGAACGCATGCATAAGTTTTTGAAACTCTTTTCCTTTTAGAAAGATTCATGACTAAAACCGTCAACAAAACAGTATAAGAATTGGCTGTGACACAAATAATTCCTCTAGCAAGGCGGCCAGATAATATCTTCTACGTGACTTGACAGTGACCCTGGAATGAATGTAGCTCTACCACATCTGAACTGACTGGGGACATTTGATATAAAAACCTCAGTCTCCAAGGGTTACAGGGTGCATCAGGGGAGAGAGGGTTCTTGAACAGAGAAACAGTACTTAAATGCTATGCAGGGAAATTGAAATGATGAAGCATTTACGCACTTGACTTACAAAAGCAGCAGATTCTGTGAATCTACAGTCAACAAGCTCTACTTGGCAACCCCACTGTACACTCTTTCAGAAACGTCCTTTTATCCCTGTCAGTGACTTGTATTACCAGCTTGTCTAGAATGACATTCATTCAGATACAACTGTGATTTCCAATTACAGAACTTTATGCAGAGGCTCTGCTGTGCCAAGGACAAAGTAGTCATGCCAGATACATCTACTTACGTGGCTTGTTCCTGGTCCTGCACTCCTGGATAAGGGTGACTATACATAATGATGCCTGAAAGAAAAGAGACAGTTCTTTTCATTAGTAGGTATTCAGTTCATCAGGAATACCAATTTTTAGAGAAGAATATACAATACTTTTCTCCTTATGCTATGATCTAAAGAATTTTATTTTGGGGATCAAAACCATTTTCTTCCAATATCATCAGTGTCATACGATTGGAGACACTCACACAAAAGGGAAAATAATGTTTTTCAAATTGTGTATGGAACTTTGAGTGAAGGGGAAAGAATTTACATCTCTTATATAGCATTTTTCTCTATATGATGTTTAAGTAATTGTTTCCCACTTTCTTCTCATTATCGGCTGCACTTGAGAAGTTGACGGCATATACAGAAGCAACGTGAAGGGAGCCCAGTCATATGCGGATCTCCTGAAGAACAGACACTTCCCACCTCCCTCCTCCTTCGCTGTCCTATTGGCTGTGGTGGGGAAGTATAGGCAGAAGAGGCTCCCTCCTGTTCTTTACCTCTTCTAAAGTGACCATTGTTCTAGAATTCTATCACAGAGGGGCTTGGGGCTTCAGCCGCCCCCAAGGGGTTTTCATTAGGACCAACTGATCCAGGGAGATTCAGAGAGACTAGCTGGCTTCAGAAAAGTAGTCACTTTGAGTCCAAGATGGTCATAAATTACTGGGGTCTCCCATAGTTAGTTTCCTTTTCTGAGTCATAAGCAAAGTTTTCATTCCTCTCTTCCCTGGAGGATGTTGGTTAGCCAGAGTCAAAATGGGGTGAGTGACAGCTTCCCAAAGGACCACAGTGCAAAGGCAAAGTCTATTCTGCTGCAGTAACTTTGGAAAAGAATGATAGAGAATGTGAAGAAAGATACCACTGACATACTTGTTCCTAAGGAAGAACTTTCTCATGTATTGCTCATGTAGCATATGTTCATTAATTAGTATATTAAGGCCTCTTCACAACACCCAAATACTATATAATTATTCTCAAGTTATATTATCTCAATTAACTTAAATTCATAATTTTTATTAAGTAGAATGAAGCATGCTTTGAAGTTGAGTTCTACAATTGTTTTATGTTAGAGAAAAAAGTATGTAGTTGAAGTTAAACAAATAAATTAACAACAACAATAACCAGTTGAACTAGAATTTTAATCATATCACTGTGGGAACAAACTTTTCTTGTCATTTTTGTTTCACAAATTAATGGGCTCTCTTTTTACTGAGATTCAATTTTCCTTGGGACCCTATATAAACCTAGTTGTTGAATTTATAATATAGAACTGTGAAAAACATTTTAAAAAATGTTCTGCTTTGTGCTTCAGGATCCATAAATACTCTCTGTTACTAGAGGAATCTTTGAAAATGCATTTAGCCTACTCTGAAAAATGGGGTTGGACGAATTGTTTTCATACATATCTTTAGCCAAAAGATTAAATAAATGTGTCAGAGTTAAGGGTCTGTATCAAAATTCTCTCTGTGGGTTCTACAGCTTGCAGTACAGTGTTTTTAGTACAGTGATTAATCAATAAATGCTTTTAAAATCTAGTCAATCTTAAAATTTCAATTATTTCCCCCACATACAATATACATTAAAAGGAATACATTTTATGTTGTCTCCACAGTTGTAAACCTAAAATGAGATACTTCCCATTGACCATTGTTACTAACCCAATAAAGGATAAGAATAAACACCAGGTAGAGGAAACAATGTGTCAGTTTTTTTGAAAAAGAGCAACATTGTATAAAATTTATCAGTAAAAACAAGCAAACTTAACATTTTTTTGAGAAAGGAGAAGAGAACTTTCATGTGTAATTAACTATGAGAAGAAGAAACCACATAAATATAATAAATATTGATATTGTAAAGGAAAGCTAATTAAAAGATTTTTAATAGCATGTGAGTATTCAAAGAAAATCAATTTTATAGCTGAAGCCAAACCTCAGCTCATGTAGAATTAAACAAAAATGCCTTAAAACAGCTGGCGTGGTGGGGGAGGAGGCAGGGAAATAGTTGAATTGATTTCTAAAGGCAGTATTACCATGGCATACCCCTTTCCCGCATTACAAAATAACAAGGGTATTTGGGGGGGGCATGAATTTCTTCTTTTAAAGAAATCAAACTCCTTCCAGAGAGGATGGAAAGCTACCACTTTCATAAGTCTAAATAAAAGATACTAATTAAAAAATAGAAGACATACTACTATTAACTTCTGTATAATTCAAGCTAAGCCTTATTTTTAAACTAAAAAAAGTAATAAGTTTCCTTTTAGGGTTAATTTAAAGTATATGTTTCAGAATTCTTAATTCCTTATACTCTAACTTACACGCAGAGAGGAAGAAGGCAGAACTAGCCTGCTGGAGTCCAGAGCGACCACTAGTAATAAATAAAATCTGAATACAGGTTTCAATAACTGACCCTTCAAATGTACCACTGGGCTCTTGTTCTCACTACATACCTTTGCTACATTTCCCCCTAGGCATTTCTATAGTTTTTACTTTCATTACCTGTCACAGCAGCAAATGTCTTTTGCTCTGAATAAGACGTCCTACTGAAAGTCAAGTGTTCAATAGTATTTCAAACCAGGTTACACTAGACTCACCTGGCTTTAGTCACCATTTAACTTAATTTACCACGTTTGACTCTGCCCTTTCCTGATGCTCTAAATCTCAGAACTATCTAGCAATCTTGTTTTCTTTTAGTTTTTTTTTTTTTATGGTTTCTCCTGCTAGAAAAATGCCAGAGCATTTGGGGAAAATGTTGTTTCCTCTGAAATAGAAATTCCAAAAGATTCTGTTTCTAGAATGACTGCCTCCCCAGTTTCCTGGTACCATCACCAGAACATCTGCATACACTATGAGGCCCAACAGCAGGGAGGTGTAAGAAAAGTAGGCCTCGGCATTTTTCAAAGACATGTGTCTTTTCTTCCTACTTAGTAGTTTATTCGCTAGCTTATTTATCAAGTTAGAAACCCAGCCTGGGCCAGCAGATATGTTATCTTCATCTTGATCATTATTATTTTTAGGACCAGGATGGCAAAATAATTTGAGCAAGCCTTAAGAAGGGAAAATGGTTTGATGGAGAGTAATGAAATTAGAAAAAAATAAACCAGTTCCTTTCAAGTTACAGATTCTATTTCTAAAACTATATGGAAGCCTCTTGGGAAATCTAACTAAATAGACCTGGCTGAGGGTGGAGGAGAAATAGAAACGTGAAGTAAGAAGTATTAGAAAAATGAAGAGGCAAGAGCCAGACAGACATGAGTTCTAATCCTACTAGCAAGGCCCAGATAAGTAGTAGGAGAGAATAATGTTCATCCCGAAAGGGTGCTTGTAAGGATTTGCGATATTCCAGAGAAAGCATGTGTCATATGGTAAGTGCTCAATCAACTGTAACACTTTTGGTCAAGTATAGAAGGTTTTAGATTAACAGTTTTGTCTTCATGTTTAGATTAGTGTTCAATATTTACTTACATTATTTAAAAAAAAATGTTTAGCCTATATACAAGTTAATAGCTATAAAATATTTCCTTATGAGATGTAACTGCTAAGTAGGAGAGCAGAAATAAGCGTGAAATCAGTGTGACTACCCTGAAGTGATAAATGGCGAAGCTAAATCAACCTGAAGTTGAGGGAATTATCCCAAATCTTCCATCTGGTGGTAGTCTGACAGTGGTTACTTCTAAAATCCTTTTGCAAATCTGTGATTTAGGTACCATGAGATACCTGCTGCTGGGAGGGCACAGGAGCTAATGTGAGTTGTGTGTGGAGAGTGACAGAAGCCGCAGGACAGGAAGCTCTGTGTAAGTAACTTTACCGTGTCGGGCAGCGTCATGTCTTGACATGTTAACTCTCAGGAGGAAATTATTCAGGCTGTTGAGGTACGCTGGAAGGGAGTGATAGCCTTCTGGATCATACCATACCTGTTCAATTCCAAAAGGAGGCAAGGTCAGGATTGTGTTGAAACAAATTAGGCTGCCTTTACATCTGACAGTCTACAGAGTTTATATTTAAAACCAGAGCACCAGTTCCCAATAACTTATTTCATTCTGGAATATTATGAATCATCCCCAAGAGCATGGGCCACAGACCTCTAAGTTTCCAATTTAGAAATGGACAGAGATTGTGAAAATAGTTTTATTTCTGTGTGGTAGCACCAAGTTATTACTTATCCCAACCTTCTCACTAGGCAAAGCTTTAAATAAACTGGACAAATTATTATTCCCATTTCTGAGGCTGACATATAGTGATTCTCAGACTAAAACCAAGGCATTCTGACTCTCAAAAATAATAATAAAAACAAATTACATATATTCCAAGGTGTAGGAAAAAAATTAAATATATATACAAGCATTGTGTCCTTACCAATAAGGTTGATAACCTTGAGACACCCCACTAACTCTCTATTCCTAGTTATAACCCAGAAAGAAGTGAGCTACTTTACTTTCTATGATAAAAACAGAGGGATTTAAATTACTGGTAAGCCTCAATTCAAGAAAGCCAGTTGATACTTTAAAATTACGTATCTGATTATAGAGAAATTATTGAATAGCACAACTCCTTTGTTCATACAAGAATATTTACCCTGTGTTTTGAGAGAGGGAGAAAAAAAACAAAAGGGGGGAACACTCAAATACTCAAGGACTACTATTTCCTTTCTCCATGACCCTGTGAAAGTCAGCTAAAATAGGATCAATAATATCTCACAAGGATGTTGTGAGGATGAAGTAGGTGATGCTAGTGCTTGGTTTGTAACAATAACTAAATGAATATTAGTCACCACTCCCCCAAGGTCTGTTTATGTTTCTTACTACCAAATGAGAAATATGGGAAGGGCAAGTGGAAATTCTGAAGACTACCATCAATCATGTGGCTAATCGTATGTGTGTGATTCTGTGATGGTAGCTTGTTTCCAAACATATGTATGATCTAGAGGAAAAAAGAGCCAACAGGATTTTTTAAATCTCCATCAGATTCTGTTAAGTTTCCATGTTCTTTAAAGAAGAAGGCCAAATATATATGACAAAACATAAGAAAATATACATAAAACAGTGTCTAGTTAAACAGAAATGATAACGAGAGTATACCCATTGAACTATCATTCAGGTGGAGAAACAAAAATTGCCAGCATCCAAAATAACTTCCCCCTGACCCTCTATGACCTTCCAAATCATAATTTTCTTGCCCCTGCACAATGTGGTCATGTTTTACCTATTCTCAATGTTTATACTAAATGAAATTCTGGTATATATTCCTTTTTGTCTTTCCTTTGGCTCATTAATAATGTTTGGGAGATTTAGCCTGTGTACTTATACAGAACTGAGTTTATTCATTTCTATTGTTAAAAGGTCTATTAAATGACTATATAATAATTTATTTGTTTTACTGTATTTGGGCACCTGGGGTTGTTTTGGGCTAATCTGAGAAACATGACTAGGTACACATTTGTATATATATCCGGGTACTAATGTGTACACGTTTCCCCGGGGTACATATGTGGGACTGAAATCACTGTGCTATGAGGTATGTGTTAGGCCAAACTACTTTTCAAATTGATTGTACCCATGTTTTGTTTTTACCTCATGAATACACTTGAACATTCAAGTTCACATTCCCATTTTTATGACATCCCAGCAGAAAGTTCATAACTTACCTTGGCAAGTGTTCTATTAGCAGGAACTTCTGTTACATCAAAACGAAGGTCATCAGTCAAAGGCAGCCCAAAACTCCAACCTCCATATCTATATAGAATAAAAAAAATTTGTATTTGTTTTAATGGAGAAAATAGTCATAAATAGATCTAAAATGTTTAAGAGCTCAATCTTTTCTTTCCATTTGGAACGCATTCCCAGTGTGAAATACTGCCTGACACATATTTTACATTTTTATCAATTTATTTAATCATATTTTAGTCTAAAATGTACATTATAACAAAAAGAAAAAGGTCCTTCTAAACACTAGCAAAAGTGGAGTAATCATTTGGAAAATTAGTGACATATAACCTAAATGATTCCTCCCACTTAACTGGTTGGCTCCGTACCATCTCAGATTTTAGCACTTAAATATCATTTTTAAGATAATTTAATACTAAAGTGATATAACATCCGTTTTTATCTTTTTTTCAAATAATTGCATTTCTTCTATTCTCCAAACTTTTCCCCTTAGCTTGTCCCCTGCTGCTATATGTTTTCTTTTCTGGGATATTTGAGGGTGAGCTGTGTTTATACAAATAACTACCTGTCGGCTCATGGTCTCTTAATAATAAAAACTGTACTTAAAAAAAATCCAAGTAGCAATTTAAAGAATAAACTAGTTTAAATGTCCCAAAATGGGTTGGTTTAAATAAATAATGATGCCATCACACTGGTATAATCTTCTCGTGACTATCTTCTTAAATGCGACGCCATCGCTGTGAGTTGTTGACATGCAAAGAACACTATAGCACATTGCTCACTTTTTAAAAAACAGGCTTTAGGACAGTTTGTTTATAATCACATTTTGTTGAAAATATTTACATGTATCTCTGACTAGAAAATTTCTGGAAGGATTATACAAGCAATAGTGGTTGCATCTGGAGGGAGAGAGACTACTTTTTAAAATTTCTTTTTTTCTTTAATTGAATTTATTTGGGTGACATAATTATATAGGTTTCAGGTGCCCTAGTCTACAGCACATCTCTGTGCACCATATTGTGTGTTCATCCCACCAACTCAAATCTTCATCCATTACCTTTTATTCCCCCACCATCTCTTCCACCTCTCTCCCCACCCCACAGCCTCCATTCTGTTGTCTGTGTCCATGAGTTTCATGTTTTTATGGCTCAGTCCTTCCACCCTTTTCACCCAACCTCTTTCCCCTGCCCCCTGACAGCTGTCTGCCTGCTCTCTATGTACGAGTTTGTCTCTATTTTGCTTGTTAGTTCATTTTGTTCATTAGATTTCACAAATGAGTGAAATCATGTGGCAATTGTCTTTCTCTGACTGGCTTATTTGACTTAACATAGTACTCTCCAGGACTATTCATGTTATCAAGACAGAATACTTTTCCTTTTTGTTTTTGGTTTATCTGTAGTTTCTAATTATTTTAAAGCAAATGTTAGTCCTTTATGTACACTGAGAAATAAAAGTGGAAAGAGATAGAAGAAAGGAAAAATAGTAGCTATTGCAATGCTACTAACTTCCCCTCCCCAGTTTTATTGAGATATATTGACAAATAAAAATTGTATATATTTAAAGTGTATAACTTGATTTATTTTTATTATTTTAGGTGATAAAAAAGGAGATAGTGAAGCAGACTCTGGCATACACCCTGACAGGATTCTACTGATACTGGAGTACTGAGCTATTATTAGCACCTGAGGCTGATACTGGAGTACTGAGCTATTATTAGCACCTGAGGCTGACATGCTCAGACCAACTGAGCTATCCTCAGCACCTGGGGCCATGATCGAGCCAATCAAGCCACTGACTGCTGGAGGGAAGAGGGACATAAAAGGGATAGGAAGGGAGGGAGAAGTACGTAGTCACTTTTCCTGTGTGCCTTGGCTGGTAATCAAACCCGGGATGGATGTTTATACACTAGGTTGGCACTCTATCCACTGAGCCACCAGCCAGGGCCATAACTTTATGTTTTGATATGTGTATACATTGTGAAATAATCACAACCATCAAGCTAATTAACATATCAATCACTTCACCTCGTCAGCATTTTCTTTGTGTGTTTACACATTGAGAACTCTTAGGAGCTATCTGTCCTCTTAGTGAATTTCAAGTATACAATACAGTATTGTTAACTTTGCCATTTTGCTGCTGATTAAGATCTCCAGAATCTGTTCATCCCGTATAACTGAAACTGTTCTATCCCTTTACCAGCATCTCTCCACTTTCCCTCCCCACCAACTCTGGCAACCAACATCCTACTCTCTGCTAGGAACTTTACTATTTTAGATTCCACATACAAGTGAAACCATGTAGAATTTAAGTTTTGTGTTTGGTTTATTTCACTTAGTATAGTATTCTTCAGATCCATCCATGTTTATTTGCAAATGCAAGCCTACCAATCTTATATCCAGGACAAATACTTACGTGACTCAGAGGTTTGGCCATGAGCTTGCTACACATTTACACATTTTATCCACATGCAGATATTTAAACTAAGGCCATTTGTCACCAAAAACAATTCCTTAAAATTCTCCACGTTGGCATAATCCAGTCAATAACTTTTCCTCATCTTCAAGGATGAGGAATTTTATAATACATTTTTAAGATCAAAAATAAAATCAATGCTTTTTAATTTGCTCAAATGAATCTTAGTTTAAAGTCATTACCTAAATTTTAATGCATAGAGCTGTTCAGATAAAACAGAAAATTTAATCCTATAAATAATCAATAGACATTTGCATCTATTGTTTCAAGTTCAGGAGACAGTTATTATTGAAATTGGAAAGCAAGGTATGCTAAAATGTTATAAACAGAATATTTTTACCTTCTTTGCATAAACTCATTAGCAGTTGATATAAGATAATTTTCCAAGCGGTGCCCAGTGAGGTCATAAATTACTTGGGATGAATAAGTTCCTCTGTGAGGTGGAGAATAGTTAAATTTAGGACATTCCTGAAAAATAAAGTTAAAAATTAAGTTCTTTCTGGTCAATGCAGTGCAAATCAAATAGACAATGTCAAGGACCTTCAGTCTCATGATTTGTCTATTATTGCAACTGGTAGAGTGTGAAGTCTGCTCTCTGACTTAAAGAGCCTCAAAAAGGAAGGTCATTTGCCTACACAGAGAAATTAGAACAAATAGTTATCATACAGAGAGAGCTTAAACATGTGTTTAGAGTTCACTTGAAATAAAAAAAGAACACAACTAATGTGTGATTTTTCTTTTATTGTATCAACAAACTTGGTACATTTGGAGAATAACACTACACACTAAAATGACTCCAAATTCCCTCAATAATTCACAGAGAAGAAAAAATGTTTCCCCAAGTGCAAACGATAACTAACAGACTTAAGTTCTCGGGGTCTAACAGCAGTGGATGAAAATTTGAGTTCTATTAGTTTTAAGGTACCAAATCTGGGTGTCAGAGCTCAATTTTATAAATATCTAAGTCTAAGTTTAATTTAATTTTCTATAAATCTAAGTCTAATATTAATATATATAATATAAAATTATTCCAAAATAAAAAGTTACATATATATATATATATATATATATGCAAAAATACTACAGGGTCCCTGTATCCCCTTCACCCAGTCTACTCCACTGTTAGCACCCTACATTATAATCACACGTTCATTACCATTAAGTACTTTGGTACATTAGTATAAACCAATCTCAGAGTTTGGTTTTATCCACTTATACCGTTTATGCTTGTCACTCTCTACACTTCTTGACCACTCACTCTTCTTTGGAGCTTCCCATGTTTTACTGCCACGAAGGGTAGTTTGGGAAAAGTCTAGCCCCTTTTCAGTTTCCCTTCTGTCCCTTCATATACTGTTCCACACCTGAGTACCAAGAGCACAGGGCTGCAGGTTGCTCTAAGAAATAACCGCTGAATTTCACCTGACAAGTTGTACCAGCCAGAAGATCAAAATCTAGGATGCCACTGGTTTCACAAATCAAAAGACACCCTTATATATGCAGTGTAACTTTTTGGCTTTAATTTTATTGAATTATATCATACATACAGAAAAGTGCGTATATTAAAACGTATACTGCTGGATGAATTTATAGACTGAACCCATGGAACCAGTCACTAAATCAGGGAAACAGAATCTGCTAGGACCCCAGGGGCTCCCTCATATTCCCTCTGATCACTACCATCTACAAAGTAACTGACCCAGGACAGCGGGGCCCGGGTTTGTATTTTACGTCAATAGATTCATATTATATGTGATTTCTTGTATTTAGCTTTTTTCCCACTCATCCTTTGCTTGTGAGAAGCTTCCAATATGATGTGCTGTTGCAGATCAATTATTTCTGTTTTGTTGTGCAAAGAATTCCATTGTGGAAATATATTATATTTGATTTATCCACTCTCTGTCGGTGGGAATTGGGGTGGCTAGCACGAATAGTACTGCTATAAACATTCTAGTATATGTCTCTTGGTGAACCTATTCACATTTATGGTGGATATATAATAAGAATGGCATTACAGGTCCTATATGGAATATATATCTTCAGCTTTATTAGATTCTGTCAAACACTTTTACAAACTGTTTATACAAATTTAAGTTCTCATCAGTGGGGAATTAGGTCAAAAAATTTAAATCTACTGGTTTTTTTTAAATTAAAAAATGTATCCAGATTCAAATTTTATATACTATTAGTTGACTTCTACTGTGAGCTAAGCTATGAAAACACATCATTTCAGAAATTAGAGGGATTAGAAAACTCTTTGAGTACTAGGTAAGACTAATACTTAAACATGCAAGAATTCCAAAAGATGCCGGCTGAATCCCAGCTTTCATTGTTAATAATTGTCTTCTTGCATGAAAACACAAAAAGAGCTTGCATTCACTGAAAACATTTTCATTCTAACATATTGTGTGAAGACAGTTCAGGTACAATCATATGACACTTTGAAGAAAATACTGCTTGATTCCTCCCCAGGGGACAGTGACTGACAGCATCGTGACTCTCAGAGACTAGTAGTAATCTCTTTTCTTCAACTATCTTTAATTTCCCCTGTGAAGTTGGTTTTCTTAAAAGGTTACTGAATTGATAGGCCCAAGGTATGTGTCTATAAAACACAGACAAGGTAAGTGGTAACTGGACAACGTTTCCTGCTTCTTCTAGGACACAGATTTTTCTCGCATTCTGGAGGTGCTGCTTGGGGACGTTGGGAGTTCTGTTCTGGATTTCTGTATTATTGACTTCCCAGCTGACCACTACAGTGTGGCAGTCTCACTGTGTTGTTAAATATGACAGTTAGGGTGGCATTTCATTGTATGAAATATAGAGCTTTCTGGTTAGAACTGAACTGAAACCAAAAATTCATCTTGAGTTAGTTTCCATGAAGAGCATCATAGAATTACCTACCTATCCTTAGAAATTTGTCTTGAGATGAATTTACAACAGTGACCTGAAGTCCAAAGCTAATATTTTTTAGAGCCCCAGGCCCACACCTCTGAGCTACTAGCTTCCATAAAATAAAATTATACTGACTCTTTGGTAACCTAGGTAGATCTTTCAAGTTTATATCTATATCTATATCTATCTATCTATCTATCTATCTATCTATCTATCTATCTATCTATCTATCTATTTTTTCCTTTTGCCTACTTCAAGAAAACTGAATTCTATCTTACCTGGACATTTTCTGAGCAGGAGCAAACACCAAAGTTAGTGATCCGTTCTCCACTGGTGTTCCATTTTCCCAGACTGTGTTTTCCTGAACACCTTCTGCAAGGAGAAATGACACTGCCGTGAGGTATGTGTGCATTCTCATGTTTCTGCATGAGCATAGAAAAGACTCTTTGGTATTAAATTCAGGTCCTTCGTACAACTTACTGATTTTTTTATTACTTGAATGCACACTGCAACTACCATTTTCAAGTAATCTGACATTTTGGGGGAAGTTGAGGGAGACCACTTCATAATTAACCAGTGTTAAAACCAAAGCTCATTGAATTATCTTGATAAGGCAGAAAGGGGCTTTTTTGGACACCGTTTTCTCTTTGTTCTTTTCATTCCCTCCTCTGACACAAAAAAGATACTTCAGCAAAATGATGCATTAGTGGCAGGTTGACATGCGTTGCGTACTATCTTGAAAGTTTGAATAAGCAACCTACCTAATGCAAAACCATAGGAACTGGGGTCAAGAGTTGGGTCTCAGCTTTAGCTACATAACTTTCTGCCTAAATTTCTTTATATGAGACTCTTAGTCCCTATGAACCTCTGTTTCTTCATCTTAAAAATGGGATTATTAATTCATAGGATTGCTGTGACTGTTAAATGAAAATATGTACACAAAAGGACTTTACAATTTATAAAGCATCTAATGTTTTTTATTACAGCATAGCCACGGAGTGAACTAAAGGAGAGAGATAATGCCCGTTATACACATTTCTATCAGTGCACCAGCCTCCTCTACCCATTCACACATCCTCACACACATGCACACACACAAAGTGGAATGATGAAAAAGAAAAAAAAAAAGAACAAGAACTACCTACGTGTCACTGATGTTCAAACACACGTTGTCGATGCCAGGAAAGGCCCACATGGCTGAGACCAGTGCTTTTGTGCTTGGGTTCGAATTCCTGTAACATTAAAGGATAGAAACAGATTCATGATTTCTTCACTAGTCTCCTGTATTAACCTCATATTCATGAATAATTTGAGGAAGTGAAATAGGTTCTCTATGGAAGCGCTGTTTTAAAAATCTAAGAAAGACTTAATTGCAAGGAAAAAAGTGTCCCAGAAGAAAATAAATACGCATCTCTATTTGGCTGCCTTGTTATTCCCCTGATTATTACATGAATTTAGTGGTCATGTAGTGTATATATAACATGATATTCTGACATCATCATTCAATTTATAAGAACAATAAAAGTTATCTGCTATATATTACAATAGATTGGGAAGTGATATTTAAACTCTCTTGATTTAAGTCTAATCATTAAAAATAAAGACCTTCTATAATTTTATTTTAGGCAAACACAAAAACTCTTTAATGTTATTTGTTGGCAATAGAAGTGTCATGTCACAATAAATCACACTGTCCAGTCCTTTGACAGAATTGGGTGCTGTGGCTCCTAAGCTCTTATTCTTCAGCATTTCATTGCATCCATTCAGGCTTAACTGTGCCTCTAGCAGTAACACGGACATACTTTCCAGGTAAAGGAGGAGGACTTACGCATAGAAGGCTGTCTGTTCAGAGGTACCATAAAGAGATGGCGAGATCTGGACCTCTGGGTAGCTGCTGCTGGAATTTCTCAGTGTGCCCAGGCCCATGGCAGTGGTTACAAAGACGATGGGGAGGACAACCTGAGCAATGAAACCCTTCCAGTTCCTGCGGGTGTGGTGGAACCTCTTAATGAGGATAGCCATTATCTTCTTCAGTAACAGTCCAAAACCATCCAGCCTCTCTCCTCTCGTCAGGGTTTTGTCTGATTGAGAGAAAAAGATTTGATATGGTGTTCTGGGGAGTTATGATAAATCAAGTCATCAAGTTACTTCAAAAACTATAGATAGATGATATAATGAGCTGTGGTGGGAAAATCTTATATTTTAAAGATTTAGATTTTAGGTTCAAGTCTCTATTTATTGGCTTTGGGCCTGAGTTTCTTTACCTCATAGAGCTGCATGTAAAAGTGCTTTGAAAAGTATAAGTCACTAAACACAAAATACTACTAGTCATGTACATAGTCGTTTTACAAGTCAAAGTGATATCTAGAATTTTATAAATGGCTATCATCCCCAATCTCCAGTCTCAATGTAGGCTCAGTATGTATTACCAATTACTAACACTGAAGAGATCTCTTCTACCAAGAGACTGGATTCAAATATAAAAAACAGAAACCAAATGCCAACCTAGTCTGAGACGCCACTTCTGCTGTGGGAAACTTAGTGGTTATAAGTCTCTCTGGCTCTCATTCTTAATATGAGGTCCAGGGGATTCACCTAAACATGGGAAAAGGAAAATGCTCTCCTTCAAAGTATAATTCTAGTTCAAACACTTATTCATTACATTCTCTTTAGGAAGTTGGAGCAATTAGAAGACATTTCAAAACTCCATTTTTATCACAAGAGTCACATCAAATAACTTATTAGACAAAATGTCTACCCTCCTCTCCTCTGACGTGCTCTTCAGGTGCTGAGAAAAATTCCCTGGCTTCGAAGAGTAAGAGTAGCTGTGGAGACCAGACCTCTTTCCTCATTAGTGCTCTTACAACTGATCGTTTCCGCAGCACCCCCTATAAAAATAGGTTCAAATACAACAGCCTCTCCTAAGGCCTGCCGCCAAGCAAGCATGTGATAAGATGACAGTATTCATCAACTCTGGATATTTTTAATTCTTTGTCACATATTATGTAGCACAAAAAAATCATGATCCTCATTTAGCTGATAAAGAGAAATACAAAGCTGTTTAATTTAAAATGAACTCCAATTAAACAGAGTGAGTAAATTTAAATGCAAACTCGTATCTCTGCAAAGGGAAGTTGTAGAAGGAGCTGAATGGAGCTGAATATTTTACATTAATTAATTAGCTTTTCTGTTTGTTGAGAAGTGACATGTGGGTGACTTACAGGTGTATCAAACAAAGCAAATTCGCTTTCTAAAAGATAATGTCAATTACAGGTACACTTCGGCGGAAGAAGAATTTCAAATTATGAAACAAATGCAGAGACACATGTGTAACATTTATTTCCTGAGGTAGATGACCACTTTCAAAGTCCTCAACTCCATGAACTCGACAATTATATTCCCCCCAAAATGACATATGAGAAATATGGCAGAGGACAAATGAGACTCCTACATTTCGGAATTATATCTACATTAGAGATTACCTTTTCTGAGTTCTAGATTAAGCAAATGTTTAATTAGAAGTTCTGTTCCTAGAGATTTTTTTTATCAGTTTAAGCAAACTGTTGAAATGACTACTCGATAATTTATATATCATTTTACTCTATACTTCTTTAAGTAAATAGTGTTTCCAAAGGAAAAATTAACTGTCAGAAAAAGAAAAACGAGATAAAAATTATTTTCAAAAGAACTCAGTTCCTCAAAGTCATTTCAAGAAACATGATTTTTCAAATATACACTATGTGAAAAATTTGGGAGCAGGGACCTCTTATTATAGAGTCATAGCCATTAGGTCCAACTTGGTCAATTCAGAGGCCCTTGTCCAAAAGCACTTTCACAGAGCCTGACTTTTCTCAGCACCTGGACTGTTTGCAGAGGTCGGAAGGTTAGACGGGATTTCCAGTGAGATTCCATAAAGAGTGAGGACTACATTTTTACCTTTTCTTGATGATTATTCTCTCCACGTAAATGTGTCCAATAACAGTATTACTCACATAAAGGGCAACTTGGTCCATTGTGGAATAGCCCCGGTTACAAGGAGGACTTTAATTTGTTGAACACATATCTGAGATAGTAGTAAGTTACATCTTAAAAATGAGTACTGATGGGTAGAGGAACACCTCCCCAGCAAGGAAGCTCTTTCTCATGCTTCAAAATAGTTTTGAAATAGAGAGCTTGATTTGGTTATTTAAATATTTTATATTAAAAGGAGAAAGCATATTTCTTTCATCTTTTTGAATTTAGAAAGAAAATTTAAAGTTGAGTTTTTAAAAATCAGTATCTGTCATGATTTTCTCATTTATGTCATTTACTGAAATTACGTAAAATATTGGATTAGATTTGTACCATCTCTGTCCGTGAAATTGCTGCTGCTCACAGATAAATCATCAGGAGTTGAAATGCCATTGGTACTGGGATTTACGATTTTCTTCTGCGTTAAGTGCTCAAGACTCATAGCACTAGTTTTCTGTGACTCTTTAGTCAAATTCAGAAAGACCTAGAAAGAAAAGAAGGAACACTTCATTGACATAAAACACGCGTATTATTTCTAGTTCCTAGGCTCAGTTTTGATTTTGAATTTTTATCACATTTAGTAAGACAAATAAGTGTCTCTTTAAGTGAACATATTTATATGTAAAAGATAGGTATTCTCTAATTGGAGCAATATGTTTTCTTTCCTCAGAAGTCAGTCTTAATAAGAATGATATTGTGGGGGGGAGCAAGATGGCGACTGAGTAGGCGGACGTACCAACTTCCAACTCCCAGAACCAAAGTGGATTACAACTCAATTTTAAGAACCATCACCTGGATAAACCAACTTTGAACAAAACTAAGTGGACTCTTCAACCAAGGAACACAGAAGAAGCCACATTGAGACTGGTAGGAATAGCGAAAACGCGAAGAGGGCTGCCCAGCTCCCCGGAGCAAACGGCAGCCCGGAGAGACCCGTGTGGCGGGAGGAGATTTTGGTGGAGAGGGAGGGACCTGGGTCCCAGGAACCAAGCCCCAGCCTGCAGTCCCAGAGCCAAGAAGAGGCGTTTGGACAGTTTTGAGCTGTGAAACAAGTGAGGGAGCTCCCAGGCCTACAGTGTGGAGTATTAGGTCCCTTCCTACTCTGCTGAGGGCTGCTTAAGGTTTTGGGGCGGCAGGACGCTGAAAGGCGGTTCTGTCGGCGTGGGCAGAGGCCAGGTCGGTGGGAGATCCGTCTAGCCCAGAGGGTCGGAGGGTAAGCGCGAGAGCGGTCCGGAAGCTGCGGGCCCGCCTTTAATCCCACTTACGGGGACAAAGCGGGAGGCCAGGAACAGGCAGGCCCTGCGCAAGCCGGCCCTGACCGCGGGGACCGGGCTAGGACCAGGGACGGGCAGGGGCTCGTGGCTGAGCTGACGCTACAAGTCCGCCCCCCCCCCCCCCCCGCCGCCCGCCGGAGAAACCGCGGTTGGCCAGTATACGTGCGCGAGCGGGCTCCGAGCGCGGGAACGGGGTGGACCCCGAGACAGGCGGAGGCTCGCAGCTGAGCCCACGGCTGCTATCCCCATCCGGCCGGAGAAACCCCGGATAGCGTTAATACATGCACGAGCGGGCTCCAAACGCGGGGGCGGGGTAGAGTCCGGGACGAGTGGAAGTACGCAGCTCGGCGGAAGCCAGCAAACACGCCCGCCCCAATAAACCTTGGTTTCCGACCCTGCGCAGAAGGGCACTGGCCTCGAGGGCGGGGCTAAAGCTCCGGACGGGCAAAAGCTTACAGCTGAGAGCACGTCAAAAGCCCCGCCTAACCCGCGGAACTGTAGCGAGCAGGCTCCGACTGCTGGTTCTGGGCGGAAGTCCGGAAATAGGCTGGGTCCGCAGCTGAGGAAAGGTGCTCGCCTCTACCCTTGGTGCTAATCTTGTGGCTTCAGTGACAGCCCCTCCCACGGAGGAGAGGCAGAAATCACAGCAAAAGCCACAGTGGGCCGGCGCTGGCAACGCTCATACCCAACCACCCTAGGCGCCGGCAGAGGGGGTGGGGGGCCTGCAGATAGACCACACCTAGAGAACACAAAGGCAACACCTACTGGACTCCAGTGGCCACAACTTGCTTATACACAGAAAAAATGGGCAGGCAGAGGAATGCAAACCAAATGAATCAAGAGAAATCCCCAGAGAAGGACCTGAATGAACCAGATATAACCAAATTACCAGAAGCAGAATTTAGAATAATGATAGTTAGGATGTTCAAAGAAATTAGAGCAACAATGGATAGTCATTATGAACACCTAAATAAAGAGATAACAAGTATAAAAAATGAAATTGAAATAATAAAAAAGAATCAGACAGAAATGACAAATACAGTATCAGAACTGAAGACCACAATGGAAGGAATTAAAAGCAGGATGGATGACGCTGAGGATCGAATAAGCGAGTTAGAGGACACAATAAACAAAGGCACAGAAGCAGAGAAGAAAAAGGAAAAGAGACTTAAAAAATGTGAGGAAACTCGAAGGGAGCTTTGTGACAACATGAAGAGAAACAACATTCGCATCATAGGGGTGCCTGAAGAAGAGGAGAGAGGACAGGAAATGGAAACTTTGTTCAATCAAATCATAGCAGAAAACTTTCCTAAATTAAGGCTGGGAAACACTCCACACATTCAAGAAGCACACAGAACTCCATTAAGGAGAAACCCAAAAAAATCTACACCAAGACACATCATAGTTAAAATACCAAAGCTAATGGATAAAGAAAAAATTTTAAAAGCTGCTAGAGAAAAAAAGACTATCACCTACAAAGGAGCCCCCATAAGGATGACATCGGACTTCTCAACAGAAACACTTGAGGCCAGAAGGGAATGGCAAGAAATAATCAAAGTAATGCAGAACAAGAACCTACAACCAAGACTACTTTATCCAGCAAGGCTAACGTTTAAAATTGAAGGAGAAATAAAGAGCTTCCCAGAAAAAGAAAGCCTCAAGGAATTCATAAAAACCAAACCAATTCTGCAAGAGATACTAAGGGGCCTCTTGTGAACAGTTTAAAGAGAGGAAAGAATAGAGCAAAAGAAGAATACAGCTTTAAAGAATAAAATGGCAATAAACAACTACATATCAATAATAACCTTAAATGTAAATGGATTAAATGATCCAATCAAAAGACATAGGGTAGCTGCATGGATAAAGAAACAGGACCCATACATATGCTGTCTACAAGAGACACACCTTAAAATAAAAGATGTTCATAGACTGAAGGTAAAAGGATGGAAAAAAATATTTCATGCAAATGGAAATGAAAAAAAAGCAGGGGTAGCAATACTTATATCAGACAAAATGGACTTTAAAACAAAGGCTGTAGTAAGAGATAAAAGAGGACACTACATAATGATAAAGGGAACAATTCAACAGGAAGATATAACTATTGTAAATATCTATGCACCAAATATAGGAGCCCCGACATACATAAAGCAGACTTTGATGGATATAAAGGGCGAGATTAACAGCAATACTATCATAGTAGGGGATTTCAATACCCCTCTAACAACACTGGATAGATCCTCAAGAAAGAAAATTAATAAAGAAACAGCAGACTTAAAGGAGACACTAGATCAACTTGATTTAATAGATATCTTCAGAACTTTTCACCCTAAAGCAGTAGAATATACATTCTTCTCAAGTGCTCATGGTACATTTTCTAGGATAGACCACATGTTAGGACACAAAAATGGTCTCAATAAATTTAAGAAGATTGAAATTATATCAAGCATTTTCTCTGATCACAATGCCATGAAACTAGAAATTAACCACAAAAGAAAACCTGAAAAATACTCAAACACTTGGAAACTAAATAGCTTGTTATTAAATAATGAATGGATTAACAATGAGATCAAAGAAGAAATAAAAAAGTTTCTAGAAACAAATGATAATGAGCATACATCAACTCAAAATTTATGGGACACAGCAAAAGCAATTCTGAGAGGGAAGTTTATTGCACTACAGGCATATCATAAGAAGCTAGAAAAAGCTCAAATAAGCAACTTGACCCTGCATCTAAAAGAACTAGAAAAACAACAACAAATAAAACCCAAGACAAGTAGAAGAAAGGAAATAATAAAGGTCAGAGCAGAAATAAATGACATAGAGGCTAAGGAAACAATACAGAGGATCAATGAAACAAGAAGCTGGTTCTTTGAAAAGGTAAACAAGATTGATGAACCTTTAACTAGACTCACCAAGAAAAAAAGAGAGAGGACTCAAATAAATAAAATTAGAAAGGTCAGTGGAGAAATAACAACTGACACAACAGAAATACAAAGCATTGTAAGAAAATACTATGAAGAACTATATGCCAAAAAATTAGACAATCTTGGTGAAATGGACAAATTTCTTGAATCATATAACCTTCCAAAAATCAATCTGGAAGAATCAGAACACCTAAACAGACCAATTACAGCAAATGAGATCGAAACAGTTATCAAAAAACTCCCAAAAAAGAAAAGTCCTGGGCCTGATGGCTTCACAAGTGAATTCTATCAAAAATTCAAAGAAGAACTAACTCCTATTCTCCTGAAGCTATTTCAAAAAATTCAAGAGGAAGGAAGAATTCCAAACTCCTTTTATGAGGCGAGCATAATTCTGATCCCAAAACCGGGCAAAGACAACACAAAGAAAGAAAATTATAGGCCTATATCCCTGATGAATTTAGACGCTAAAATTCTCAACAAAATATTAGCCAACCGGATCCAGCAATATATGAAAAAAATCATACACCACGATCAAGTGGGATTTATTCTGGAGAGGCAAGGCTGGTTCAATATTCGCAAATCAATCAATGTGATTCACCACATAAACAAAAGGAAGGACAAAAATCACATGATAATTTCAATAGATGCAGAAAAGGCATTTGATAAAATCCAGCACCCATTCATGCTCAAAACTCTCAGTAAAGTGGGAATACAGGGATCATTCCTTAACATGATAAAGGCCATCTATGATAAACCGACAGCAAACATCATACTAAATGGACAAAGATTAAAAGCAATCCCCTTAAGATCAGGAACCAGGCAGGGTTGCCCACTTTCACCACTCTTATTCAACATAGTTCTGGAAGTCCTAGCTACAGCAATCAGACAAGAAGAAGAAATAAAAGGCATACAAATTGGAAAAGAAGAAGTAAAACTGTCATTATTTGCAGATGATATGATATTGTATATTGAAAACCCTAAAGTCTCAGTCAAAAAACTACTGGACCTGATAAATGAACTCAGCAAGGTGGCAGGATATAAAATTAATACTCAGAAATCAGAGGCATTTCTATACACCAACAATGAAATATCAGCAAAAGAAATTAAGGAAACAATCCCCTTCACTATTGCAGCCAAAAAAATAAAGTACCTAGGAGTAAATTTAACCAAGGAGGTTAAGGACTTGTACTCAGAAAATTATAGAACATTGATAAAAGAAATCAAGGAAGATACAAACAAGTGGAAGCACATACCGTGCTCATGGCTAGGAAGAATAAACATCATTAAAATGTCTATATTACCCAAAGCAATTTATAAATTCAATGCAATACCAATTAAAATACCAATGACATACTTCAAAGATATAGAACACATATTCCAAAAATTTATATGGAACCAAAAAAGAACACGAATAGCCTCAGCAATCTTAAAAAGAAAAAATAAAGCAGGAGGTATCACTCTTCCTGATATCAAGGTTTACTACAAGGCCATTATACTCAAGACAGCCTGGTACTGGCATAAGAACAGGCACATAGATCAATGGAACAGAACAGAGAACCCAGAAATAAACCCACAGCTTTATGGACAACTGATATTTGACAAAGGAGGAAAGAACATACAATGGAGTAAAGACAGCCTCTTTAACAAATGGTGTTGGGAAAATTGGACATCTACCTGCAAAAAAATGAAACTAGACCATCAACTTACACCATTCACAAAAACAAACTCAAAATGGATAAAAGACTTAAATGTAAGCCGTGAAACCATAAACATCTTAGAAGAAAACATAGGCAGCAAGCTCTCCGACATCTGTAGCAGCGGTATATTTGCCGATTTATCTTCATGGGCAACTGAAATAAAAGGCAAGATAAACAAATGGGACTATATCAAACTAAAAAGTTTTTGCACAGCTAAAGACAATAGGAACAGAATAAAAAGACAAACCACACAATGGGAGAACATATTCGACAGCACATCTGATAAGGGGTTAATAACTAAAATTTATAAAGAACTTATAAAAAGCAACACCAGGAAGACAAACAACCCAATCAAAAAATGGGCAAAAGAAATGAATAGAAATTTCTCCAAAGAGGACATACAGATGGCCAACAGGCATATGAAAAAATGCTCAACATCACTAATCATTAGAGAAATGCAAATTAAAACCACAATGAGATATCACCTCACACCAGTCAGAATGGCACTTATCAGCAAAACAACACAGAATAAGTGCTGGCGAGGATGTGGAGAAAAGGGAACCCTTCTGCACTGCTGGTGGGAATGCAGACTGGTGCAGCCACTGTGGAAAACAGTTTGGAGATTCCTCAGAAAATTAAAAATCGAACTGCCTTTTGACCCAGCTATCCCACTTTTAGGAATATACCCTAAGAACACCATAGCACTGTTCGAAAAGAAGAAATGCGCCCCCATGTTCGTGGCAGCATTGTTCACAATAGCGAAGATCTGGAAACAGCCCAAGTGTCCGTCAGAAGACGAGTGGATTAAAAAGCTATGGTACATATATACTATGGAATACTACTCAGCCATAAGAAACGATGACATCGGATCATTTATAACAAAATGGATGTACCTTGATAACATTATACGGAGTGAAATAAGTAAATCAGAAAAAAAGAAAAACTGAGAACAGCACGATTACATACATAGGTGGGACATGAAAGTGAGGGTATGAGACATGGACAAGAGAGTGGTGGTTATGGGATGGGGGGAGGGAGGGAAGAATGGGATAGGGAGGAGGGGAGGGACGCAGGGAAAACCAGATTGAAGGTGACAGAGGACAATTTGACTTTTGGTGATGGGTATGCAACATAATTGAATGATAAGATAACCTGGAGATGTTTTCATTGTACATATGTACCCTGATTTATTGATGTCACCCCATTAGAATTAATAATAATAAAATATATTAAAAAAAAATTACACATTGTGGAAAGAGAAAAAAAAAAGAATGATATTGTGATAATTTTAAAATTTTATGAAATATCCATTTAAAAGTATTTTTCTTTTTAAAAGAAACACACATATTTTTTAAAGAGAACAGCAAGTTATATCAGCTTTAAGAAATGTCCAAGTGTACCTCTTCCACGGTGGTGTCCGAAATGCCATAGCACCCGATGTTGAGGTCCCCCATGCCAATGTCCAGTGCTCTCAGGAGTGACAGATAGGCCCCTGAGACTTTGGTGCTAAATGGAGGAAGCACATACACAAGCTCTCCCCCGATGTCCTCCTTCAGGTAGGCTTCAGGCAGGTGTGATCGAATCATCTCCGTTACAGCCATTGTGTCACATATGGTACTTGCATTTAGATTTGGACTCTAGGACAAACACAGAAGTTAACTACTGCCTTGTCTTTGCACTGCTGTGCCAAAGGCCCTACTCAGAGGGGGGTGAGTTCTTTTAGGATGCCCCAGACCTGAGTTAGCTGTCACAGCGCTCCTTCAGTGGCTCCCTGTCCCATCTGGGGTTCCTATAGTTGTATGCAAATAACTGTACTATGGCTCCATTCTCCCACCTCACCTTGTCCCTTCTCCAACCTCATTGCCCACCATCTCCATGACACTAGAAGCCACAGTCTATCTTCTGTGTTGGAGCGCTTCTGGCTTAAGCAAGGCCCTTCCTCAGGGCCTTTACCATTGCTTCTTTGCCCCCAGATAGTGATGTGGTCATTCTCTCTCTGACTCAACTCTTGTCTCAAATGTCACCTATCAGAGACCCTTCTCTCACTATCCTACTGTAAATGCCACCACTCAGCATTCCTCATTTTCTCTCCTCTGCTTTATTTCTACCCAGAGCATTAACGACCCGCTAATAAACTAAATAATATACTTATTAATTGTACCAGCTGAACTCTTTACACTCCATTAGATATAAACTCCATGAAGGCAGAGATTTTAATATTATTAGTTCACTGTAATTAATATACCCAGTACCTAGAAAAGTGTCCTGGGCTCATGATAAGGTATGAGGCACACTGAATACAAGGTTTTTGAATGTATTAATAAATACAACAATAAACTACTTTTTATATTTTGGAAGTCACATCCGGATGATTAGATAGGTAAAAGATAGTGGCCAACACGTGACTGATAGCATATACATTTTGCACAAATGGATAAATTAAATGCTACTTTAGGTCCTACAGGGATCCTTAGTTCAGCAGTTTTGGTCTTCAAAGATGTAAAAAAAAAAAAAAAGAACCACTGGTCTGTCTGAGTTGGTCTCCACGTTGTCACCCGATGATGCTGATCAGAAATGAATACATAATGGCATCTTTTCTTCAGTTTTGGACTGAAGAGCAGAAAGTCAAATTTTTAGCTTTATATGAGGAAATTATGGGAAAAGTAAGTCTGATCTTTCATCAGTAACCTGAGGATATACGTCACAATTTTTATAATCACGTTCTTTACCTAGCACAACGGTTCTCGCTGTGTGATCCCAGACCACCAGCAGCGGCATCATCTGAGACCTAGTTAGAAATGTAGTAAATTCTGGAGCCTCATTCCAGACTTACAGAATCAGAGACCATGGGGTGAGGCTAGAAGCCCTGATCCACCCAGAACTCCAGGTGTTCATTCAAGTCTGAGAAAGACAGAATCTAATATACTGATAGTGAATGTTAGTAACGAATAAAGGTGGAGAGATTCTGCCTCCATTTCATTTGAAATTAATTTACGATCCTGTATAAGGTCTCTTTTCTTCCCTACAAACCTTTTTCTTGGTGAGCGTGAGGTGGTACCCATCCCCAAATGCCTCCTTGAGGTAAAAGGGGGACCCGCAGCAGCGGAGCCCCCCCTGCTCGAGGAAGGCGATGCGGTCGCTCAGCACTTCAGCCTCGTCCAAGTGATGTGTCGACAGAATGATTGTTCTGGCTTGAAAAACACAGAGGAGAACCACCAAGAATGAGAAATAAAAACACAGTTCCCAGGATCTATAGAGGGAGCACGCGCATATCCTCTGACTGATGAAGACTCATAATGGATGAGCTAACAGAAAAGCTGACCAGTGGGAGCTCTGAAAAAGGATCAAAGAGACATTCGGAAGAAGTGTTCCTAAAATTGGGGGATCTCTCTTGTCTCTTTCCCTCCTTCCCTCACTTCCCCCTTCTTCTTTTCATTACTATGAAGATGTAGTAATTTTAAAGACCTTTTGAATATTCCTCTCTGATTAATCCACTCCACTCTGATTGCTCTTCGCTTCACATCCTGTTAGCACTTACTTAGTCTGTTTTCACTTTATTTTCATTTGTGTATGTTTGGGATCTCTAATTAGATTCTAAGCTCCTTGAGGCAGAATTTGGAACTTCTATTGGATTTCCCTGTTCTCAAAAGGCCAGTGAAATGTTTAACTCACAGTGAGCACTCTGCTGATATTAACTAGTTGACACAGAAACTTTGCTGGGAGAGAAGACTTGGGAGAAGGAAGAGCCCATGTGAGGCCTTTAATAAAGATCATAGAAGGAGAAGGCTCCCGCCTGCTTGTGTGTATCCCAGAGAGCACACTTACGATAGGTGGGTGGGGAAGTTATAAGAAGGTACTCATACCAGTTTTGTTCTTGGAAATAACATCCCATATACTTCGGCGAGAACATGGGTCAACTCCAGTAGATGGTTCATCCAAAATGACCACCCTTGATCCACCAATGAGGGCTATGGATATGGATAACTTCCTCTTCATGCCTCCCGACAGTGTTCCAACTCTCTTATGACGATGGTTATATAGTCCAGTATCTTTTAAAGTCCTTCAAAAATAATGGATGGTGGTTATTTTTTATAGCTGGAACATCTGAATATTGGGAAAATATAATAACTACTCTAAATGACAGAGATTCACTAAACAACCATTACGTGCTCAGAAAGGTGCAATAAACTATTGAAAATTCCTCACATAAATTTCTATTATTTATTATCTAGTTGGAGGTATAAAATTAATGCTCGGGAAACAACACAAGGGAATAGATGGCTCATTAATTTATTCATTCCTTTGACAAATATTTATATAGTATCTGACCTTTTGTGCCAGACTGTGTTTTAGGTGCTGGGAAGAAAAAGTAAGCAGATTATGTTCCTACACATAAGAGATTATTGCTAGTCTGTGTGTCCCGGGAACAACACAGAGAGAATTCAGTTGACACAAGCATATTCCTAAGTAAGTTTACAATATGCCAGGTGGTAATAAGTGCAATAAATAAATCAATAAAGCAGGGTACATGAGATCAACAGTGCTGGGGCATGCGGTTTTAGGCACCTGTTTTCTGTATGGAAGTCTCCTCAGAAGGCGACATTTCATCACAGCCCAGGAAAGTGGAGGACTAAGTCAAGGTTGTTTAGGCAAAGCTGCTCTAAGTAGAGGGAACAGCAGGTGAGATGTCCTAAGGCTGGAGCAATCTTAGCACAATCAAGTGTGCAACCGTACTAGTGTGCTTAGAGCAGAGTGAATGTTGGGAGAATGGAAAGAAATCAGAAGTGACAGTGGGGCAGGTCAAGAAGGGGCTCCTTGGCTTGGATGAGACATTACTGAGTATCCCACAGAGTGTGGTGTGAAGCCATCAGAGGGCTTTGATCTGAGGGATGGCATGCCTTAGTCTGCAGTTTACAAAGGTCAGCCTGGCTGCTCTTTGAAGAATAGACACAATAAGGGAGGCTAGAAGCTGGCAGTCCCCATAGAAAGCTTGGGCCAGTATAATAGCCACAGAGATTAGAAACAGAGGATTTGGAGCAATATGGGAGTGATAGTTGAAGAGATTTAAACAATTCTTGTATGTGACATTAAATGTATTCAATACCAGAGAAGTAGAAAAACTACAAATCAATTGGTCTGTGAGAAAATGTTTCCTATTGGTCTGGTTAGCCTAGCCGGACTTCTCTCAAGGGGAGTCACCGCTGTACTCTCGTCCCTGCTGTAACTGACCTCTTCACTTCCTCGTGCAGCTCTCTCTTTGTCCAGTGGGGGACCTTGATGGAGCCGTACAGGAGCAGGTGCTCCTTGGTGGTGAGGTAGCTGAACAGGACGTCATGCTGCATGCAGACCCCCATGCTCTTCCGTACGCTGTGCAGGTCCGTTTTGATGTCTTTTCCATAAACAAAGATGGTACCTGCTGAGGCCCCAAACAGCCCGGTCAACATGGAGCTGGAAATAAAGAAATAAAGAAGTAAGTGTTAACCAAGCATTGAAGCCAGATTGTAGGAATGCATACATCTCAGTTGTTAGGAAAAAAAAAAAGTTCACAGTCTAGTTCCTTAGGCAAGGTCAAACTATGAAAGAAAATAATATTAACTTGGGACTAAATAATAAAAATTACTTTTCAGCTTTTAAAAATTTAAAGAGTTACATAAATTCTATATAATGATGATGATGAATAACAGTAGGGTAGTGGTGAGAATAAGGACAGAAATGGTGGACTTATTAATTGCCAATACATTCTCACTTTCGGCATACTGGTGGTCTTCCTTGGCATCAGATAGTATCTATGGGTTGTTAGTCTCAAATTTAGACCTCTCCCTCCGATCTTATCACTCAGCTCCACACAGGCTTCATACAGCCGACAGGCAATGCTATTTCTCCAGGAGTTATCTCCCTGGGCCCGCAATCTCAACATGTTTAAAGCAGAACTGATGATCTTGGCAGTCCAACCCCTACCCTCATTGAGGGCACCTCCTTCTCCATATAGTGAATCCGGAGAGTGGTCGCACAGGCCTCAAAAGCAGTTGTTTCTGCATCCTCCTCTGATCTTTGTCCTGTGACTCCACCCATGCCTTCCCATTTCCCAGCCACCTCCACAGGGCAAGCCACCATCACCACTTGCCTACTCCTGCTGCAAGCTTCCATCTCTACTTCTTGTATGCTCTTTGGCCACCCAAGCCCCTTCATCCACTCCATGACTGGAACAGTCTCACCTAGATAATTCCTTGTCATCTTTTAGGTGGTTAGTAAACTGGGCAATTATTTACTACCCATTTTCTTCACTAAACTGTAAGCGCCATGAGGTCAGGGATAGAACCTGTGTTCTCACCACTCTGTCTAAGCTCCTAACCAGTGCTGAGAGCTTCAGGGACTACTGTGGGTTAAAAAAGGAATCAATGCAATATGCAAGCCTTCCTATAAAAACACACATAACATATTTAATTCTTTGTATGAAAGGTTCATAGTCAGAAGAATAAGATGGTGACTTTCTCAGCTAAAATGACAGCCTCTTCAAAAGCTTTCTCTATCTCTTTTCTTCATTGTCTGTGAGAAAATCTTGCCTTTTAAGCACTGTATCCACACTAGAAAGCCAGCTCTGAATTTAAACCCATTATGTAACACAGTTATATGTTCACTCATTTCATGACCTTCCTTTGTCCCCTTTTATTTACAAAATAAATTAATGTAAATATGCTTTGGCAGCCACTGAATTTACTCAGGACGATACTAAATAGGATATCCAGCAACTGACCCCTTTTCTCAAATAAAAGCCAGAGCAGCAACAGCATCTTGGAGCTCACTCTCAGCTAAGCCATGTGGAGCACTAGAAGTGAATAACAACAACAAAAAAATCAAAACACTGTCACTTTTTTAAAATATTTGAGTTTCTTCTCCACTCAGACATAGGAGAATGCCCGTTAAGTGAAGAATGAGGAGGAAAAGCCCTTGTACCACTTCTGTCCTTTCTGATCTGTGTCTGAGAGCTGGTGATTCTTTCGTTTCCTTAGGAAGCAAGTGAGGGTTCCCTGTGAAGGAGCTTCTGGGGCTGAGTGTGTCTATAGCAGAGCATGTCAACTCCAGCCTGTACATGAGCCAGGATAGAAATGCAAATGAGGGAAACAGACTGGGCATATGAGATAGTATGGGTTGGTAGGGACCACTGATACGTCAGAAAGCAGATGCCCCCCCTCAAGAGAAAGATCATAATATGCTCCAACTAATTGTCCCAACCCAAGACTACGGACTCAATGTCGCCAAAATTTCCTTTTAAGGGATGTCAAGAATGTATTTTATTTTATTATAAAACTCCCTTATTTTTACACACTGGCACTGAATTACAAAATTTAAGAAGTGCTAAGTGAACCAATACCAGATGGAACAAACAAAGCTGTCTGGGGGGGCTGATCTGGCTTTGCACTCACAGTCTGAGGTCTCTGATATAGACTCCATTCTTCACTATGCAAGTGTAGCCATCCTGATCCATCTGAGAGATGGAATGGCTTTACTTTTTATGACATAGGTGAGGAAATACAGAATGATATGCTTTCGTGACAATAGGTGTTAAAAAAGTAACATACATGGTAGTAGTTTTCCCAGCACCATTGGGCCCCAGCAATGAAGTAATATGCCCTTCATAAAAGTTCAGATTGAGGTTATCAACAGCAATTTTTGAGCCATAGATCTTTGTGACTCCATGCAGGGCAACCCCGACTGTGAGATCTTTAGGTTCAGGCTCAATATTAGAAGAAAATGTGCTTTCAGGACCTGGAGAAAAATCAAGGGAAGAGTTGTAAGCTCACCAAGAAAAAAAAAAAGAAAGGAAAGTTAGAGTTAGACTTTTTCTTAATCAAAATCACAACCCTCTACATAAAAAATAATTCTGGAAGCAAATGATCTATTATAGTTTTTGGCCTCCTCACTTGTTTAAAGAATGAATTCTCTAAGGTTTATATGGCTCTTCTCTGTCAGAAAATGTTGTCCCAGAAAAGTATCATTATAATGAATTCCGATTTCTTTTACAGATCTCAAATAGTCAAACACGAGTCTAAGGTTTGGTTCTCTGACTGGATAGGATGATATCAGCTTAGGAAAGAAATGTCTATAATGTATGATTTTATAGTGACAAGGTCAGCTCATTAGGTCAGATCTGTGGTTTATAGAATCCAGTTCATTAATTACTTTCTATATCTCCTTCAGGCATCACAAAGGACCACTTGTACGGGTCAAACTTACTTTATAAAGTTGGCACTACTCACCCAATATCAGTAAGACATTAGCTTTAAACTGTCCAGTGGAGGTGACGGGTTATGCTAAACTATTCACACTTGTGACTTGGTCACTCCTTATCGCTACTGACAGATGGCTGGAGTTAGGGGGTGTAGACTGCAACCAAAGAACAAAATCTTTCTCTGTGAGTTTAACCAGATCACAAAGGGATCTGCAATCTTAGACTAATTAGCACCATATGCTAACCAACTGAGCTAATGAGCCCAGAAAAAGTCACAATTTAATCTCTATGAGAGTCCAAACACATATGTGTAGACATGACAAAAAGGACAGTTTTGTCATTTAGAAAAAGCCTAATTAAAATCACTAGTCGTGTAAGTTTTATATCACTTCTTTCATACTAATTCCTGTTGTTGACCTACTCGTCTTACTGGCAGATGGGCTGGTGTTCTGCATCATGATGTTGGTGAACATAAGGCCGTTGCTTTTCTCATGCTTCACCCCTGCACATCCAAATCGCTCCTTCCAATAGGAAGGCAGAATTGGGAAATACCATGGGGCTGCCATGCCATAAGTACCTGTAAAAAAATGTATTAAGAAAAATAACTATTAATTGATTGTTAACATTAAGTAAACAGCAGATTACTATATATGGCTCAGGAAGTAGTTTCATATTTTTGATACCATATAAAACTAGACAATGGTCTCAATTTTCACAAAGTAAAGTAAATCAGATAGCTCGTCTTTTATACTTTCCTTTTTGAACAGATTCATTGAAGTATGATTATATTCCAAAAAATGTACTCATTCTAAGTATACAGTCAGATGATTTTTAGTAAATGTATAAAGTTGTGCAACCATCACCACAATTCACATATTAGAACATTTCTATAACTTCAAAAAGTTCTTTCAAGCCCATTTGCAGATAATTCCTGCTCCTACCTAGTCCTTGGCAATCACTGATTTTATTTCTATCTCTACATATGTCTTTTATAAAAATTTTATATAAGTGGAACAATACTTTTTTATTAATTTAGAGCATCAGAAAAATGTACAACTATAAGTAAGGCTTAATGGAAAAACTCCAAGAATGAGAAATGATGACTACTTGAGAGCTAGTGGGGAAAACCAACTGCATTTTCCATTAGAATTTGTTAATTTAGAATTAAGAGATGTGGCTTTTGCATTTTACTCCCACTTGAAAAAACCAAATTCCATGCTTCTTAATTAACTTGATCCTTTAAAGAAATATCAGAGCCCTGGCTGGTTGGCTCAGTGGTAGAGCATCGGCCTGGTATGTGGAAGTCCTGGGCTCAATTCTCAGCCAGGGCACACAGGAGAAGCGCCCATCTGCTTATCCACCCTTCCCCCTCTCTTTTCTCTCTATCTCTCTCTTGCTCTCCCACAGCCAAGGCTCCATTGGAGCAAAGTTGGCCCAGGCACTGAGGATGGCTCCATGGCCTCCGCCTCAGGTGTTAGAATGGCTCCAGTTGCAATGGAGCAATGCCCCAGATGGGCAGAGCATCCCTCCCTACTGGGCTTGCTGGGTGCATCCTGGTTAAAAGGCAAGTATCTGTAGGAAGTATATTCATACCTGGGAAAACATTCCTGACATACCAAGCAATAAGGAAATAAATGAAAGAGTCCGCTAGAATTAGACAGCACAGCCAGCCAAACGAGGTGGTATCATCCTGAACGGGGGATTTGTACATATTTTCCCACTGAAGACCTACAAAGTGAACACACATATTCATTCTCGCATGAGACCTACTGCAGTTGTGAAAGACGAAATCTACTTTTAAATAAAGAAAGCCTACCAATGCCCTGCTCCTCGTAGCGTGCAATGTATTGACTTGCATAACTGAAGGCTGTTGGCGACAAAAGGCTCTGTGAAGACAAAAAAGGGCAATGACAATTCTTGCAGATTTCAAAAATTTTACCCAGAGGGATCGTAACATACTTAAAACTTCAAACATATGGTGAAAAAATCATATTTAAAAATACAGAAGTCCCGTACCAAGCACGTTACAACTGTGAAAGAAGAGATAGAGGAAAAGGCAGAAAACAAAAGCAGGAAAAGTATAACTTGGAAAATATTTGCCAGAAATCCAAACTATATCTCTAAACTTATTATATGTTGCTCAACAGTTTATAAAATAGGTAAGTACAAAGTAATGCTATGTTAAGACAAAAATTAAATAAAATGTTAGGGGCTAAAAGATGTTTTTACTTTATAAATTGATTTCAGGTGATAGAGGTATTATGAGAAAACATACTAAAATGTGAATTGATTGAATACTTATTATTGCAACAAATTATACATTTAAATTTTGCTTAAATGCAGAGTGGTCAAAGTTAGATAAAAGTAATTTATCATTTTCTGTTTCATTATGGAAAGCAAAGTTTTAATGTGACTCACAGACAACAAAGAGGTTTACTTCTGCTTTTCAAATTTCATATTCTTAATGCTTTCACTAAAATTTTTAAACTAATTTAGTACTTTTGAATTAAAAGGCAGAAAAAAATTTAAAATTGATTATATGCTGTCAGTGGTCTTGTTTTTATGCCTGTTAGATAAAGTGTATGTCATGAAAACCATGAAAATCATTCATATACAAAAATAATTGCAGTAGTAGAAGCTTTAAAGTCAGACTCCTTGATGATCTTTAAAATGTGACATATTACATTTTAACTGTTCTTTTTCCAGGTACTACTTCTTAACAGTATCAATTTATGATTTTAGAAACTGCAGAAAGTGCTTTCATAATCTTGCTCTTGCATAGTCTACAAGGATGTAGAAAGAACTATCGTTAGGACAGTGAAGCTGATTTTGCAATCACCAAACTTTTAAATTTAAATAAATTTACTTTCAGTTTGAGATTCTAAAAATGACAACAATGAAAAAGGGTCCATTTTTCTCACATAATGGCCATTCCATGTGACAGTTGACTCACCATGAATACTTTTACCACATAGCTCAACTCATCATCAACTGTAACCAGAACAATAAATGGGAAAAAGGCAATGATGTATATGAGGCTTCCGATCAGGGCTGCAATGTTGGTGTTATTAAAGAAGACACTGATGAGATAGCTCATGGCAATAACCGAGAAGCTGTAGTCCGAAAAATATAGGAACAATATGAACCCGTTTGTCTTAGGAAGAATATTGCCAAACTTGAGTATAATGATGAGGATGACGATAGTAACCAGTAGAAATCCAACACTCTCTATCAGCCAGGCAAAAAAATGACTGCTGGAGTTCACACCCATCATCTTCATGTACTGTACAAAGGAAAAAAGTGTTAGCTGCTGCTTACGCGGATAGATTCTCAAACAATTTTTCTGTACCATGCAAAAATACAGATGAGACACTTCAGGTATATGAACTAGACAGGCATTTTTTTAAGTGTTTTTAAACTTCTTTTTATTTTATTCATTTTAGAGAGGAGACACAGAGTGAGAGAGAGAGAGAGAGAGAGAGAGAGAGAGAGAAAGAGAGAAAGGGGGGAGGAGCTGGAAGCATCAACTCCCATATGTGCCTTGACCAGACCAGTGCAGGGTTTTGAACTGGCGACCTCAGTGTTCCCAGGTCGACGCTTTATCCACTGCGCCACCACAGGTCAGGCTAGACAGGCATTTTAATGATTTTCATAAGTTAAGTATTTCTCCATGCTTGCTATGTGAAATTAAGATGACCATTTATTCTAGCTTATTTTAGATTGTATGCTCCCAGAATGCCTTAATATAATGAAATAATAAATAATTTGGATGGTGAAGTTATTTTTTACAATTCCATTTTATAACTGGTATACAACTGATGTCTCTTGATTAAATTAGTTTAAAGTAGACCATCAAAATTTATGGTATCCCCTGAAGAATTTTACAACATGAAAGACATTTGTGCAGGCATGGGTATTTCCATCTGGTGAAAAACCATGGTTTATTTCAAATTCAATGTTGGGACTGATAAAACAAAATTTCATATTTTTTTTCCTCCTAAACAATCTATACTCATGTCCCTGGAAATAAAAATATAGACCTAGTTCCTTAAAATGTGAAATGTGGACACTTTGAAGGAAGACTTTCTGTCTTTTGCCACAATACGCCATCTTTAAAATCCTTTGAAGTCTAGGTCAGGTTTGTCATCTTTGCATTCCAAAAAGACATTCATACACTTCAAAATGAACTTATGTATCTAAGATTATATATATCTCTTTCTCAACTGATATTCTTTAATAATTCAGTGATACTCACAGAGGCCAAGGTATTCCCCAAGGTAGAAAAACAGACCAGTGTGAGGTGTCTGTGTGTTAGCTCATAAGAACTTGGGCAGATCTAACGTGGCCTAGACCTTGGTTGTCTTGAATTTGTTTATATATGGTACTTTGGGGGAACCTGGATATCCTGGTTTCTAGTTTTAACAATTCATTAGCTTCTTAATCCAAAATTTCATTTAAAAGGATCCAAAATGAACATTCCACTAACTTTACAATATCCCATTACCTTGTCTAGGAAAAAATTAGGAAATGTGCTAGATCTTTTTGCTCTACAAGCAAAAGAGTGAATTTTACATTCTGCCTTTGCAACTTATCACATTTTGATAACTCTGCTGCTCCAGTTGTTACCATGGAAACAGCTACCTGACTGCCAACAGTTTAAGTTGTGGGCTTTAAGCTAATCACCACTGAGAAAAAACCTCTGACTTTTCTTCTTAACTTTGCCCTTCCCTCACCCTCTCTTCTCCTTACTGTTTCTTTCCTCTCAGGCCCTCTTACTCTTTGTTGTAAAGACCCAAAGTATGTTTCCATAGGGATAGAAGTGTGGGTCACAATTAAAAATCCATCATTAAATACAAAATTACATTTGGGTGTGAAAATAGACTTCATAGATCTTAGTTTAGAATCTCTTTCCCTGTATCCCGACTCATTTGAGAAAATGATTGTGTCATGTTACATGACTACATTTCAGAAATACTCATCTATTCAAGTATGATCATGGCATGTTAGCTCTTTGCCTTTTTTTGCTATTTGTATGCTCAGTTATTTTTTTTACTGAATGTCTACCTATTTGAATATAACTAAATGAGGAGTTATGGAAACCATATAGTTACTCCAAAGCTGATATTCACCACCACATTTTATGTGGCCTACAAAAATATATCCATTCCCCAATACATGCCAGTAGGAGACAATGTCAATATATTTCAGACTGGGTATAAAATACCAGGACGTTATCAAGAACATGAAATAAAGCTGAGTCCATAAGTATAAATGTGTTTTCCCTCCCTGACAATTGATAGCTATAATATGACACATTTATATATCTAGAAAATTCTCCATTCATAGCCTTGTTAAAATATAATTGGGCAGACCCGAAGACCAAGATTAAAGGTGTTCATCATTGTCATTTTGAAATTTTTGAGACTCAAGACAAGATCCCTATTCCCAAGGATTAGTAAAAGTTGGAGACTGACTATTCCCTTTGATTGAAACAAATCAGGTTAGGAGCTTTCAAAAATATTCACTGTTTAACAGTATAGCATGAAATCTCGGTGTTAAACTTCAGGATTTTATGCCATGAGGAGAACAGCTGCTATTCATAGAGAGTCAGAGCAATGAGAGCATGTAAGTCATCCATAAATTACCCAGGTCCACTGCCAACTTTGTTATAATAAACAAGACTAGACTTGCTGGCGGAAGAGGGCCCACAGAGAATGATGGCTATGCTTTCCTGGAGGTTGTTAGTTCCACCTCAAAGTGACAGATGTCAGGTGCCAGCTTTGTAAGCAGAGTCACATGTCTCAAGCCTCCAAACCTGCCAGAGCAATTCAACTATACTTGATAACCTGCTGCTCAAGGAAAACCCTTCTGGACAGTAGCCAAAGCCTGCCCCAGTTTATGGCAGAAAATAATGTGAAGAAAGAGGTTCTGTGAGATTTCACGTGAAGGTGTTGCCACATTCTTGAGAAGCTTATGCACAGGATTGGTACTAGTGCTATCAGGAAAAGAAATCATAAATATTCATATATTCACTTGACAGCAACGTTTTCATTCAATTCAATAAGACTGTCAAGCATTGATTTGTAAAGAATAGTATTTTCTACCTCAATTTGAAAAATTCTTTTAATAATAGATATTTACATTATTTTTAAAATAAGATGAAGAGGATGTTGTGATCATTACTTGCAATGTTCCAAATCTCCACTAGTGGAATGAAAGGTGTATGTTAAAAAAGCATAATAGGTTGTCTAAAGTGATGCACCAAGGGACTAAAAATCCTTGCATAGTTCTTGGTAACGTTTCTGCAACAAATAGACACTTCAGTTTACCTGTCTACACTAAGAAAAAGCCACACTAAAATTCCCACAAATGACTTACATTAGAGCAAATAGATGAAAGTAACCCACAAATCAAGAAAATAATATACAGTACACACATGTATATTACATATGAAAAGGATTCTTCCTTGTGTTATAAAAGCAGCTTTTATATATAGTAACTTAATATTCTGATTTTTAAAAGCAAGAATGCAAAACGAAGCCCAATTGAAAGACATTTTGAAATATTTATTGAAAAAATAAACCAGTTTTAATTTCATCAATAAACTTATTTGTCAGAAATATTTATGCTCACTTTTTAGCAAGTTTAAGGACTTTGCTAGAGTCATTCCTTGAGAAGGTTGAGTATTAAAGTTTTTATTGAAATAACAACTAATTTGGTTTTCTTGCCCAGATTTGAGAACAATTACAGAATAAAAAGGTATTTTTCTTTACTTTTTTGATAATTTGAAAGGAGAAGGAAGTAGAGAGTGGGTAGCTTTAGACCTTAATAAATATAAAACAATGGTATTAAAAAGTGATTTTGAGTCTCTGGTAAGCTAAGATTATCATCATCTTTCAAATTCCTATACCACTAAAATAACATTGTGAGAGAAAAAGTAGCTATGATATGGAAAAATATTTGATTGGAACTCAAGACACTTGAGTTCTAGACAACTCTATTAACCAGTTCCATAGTTTTCAGCAAGTTGCCTCTCACTGTGGGTTCAGCAGTTTTATCTTTAAAAGGGAAGAGGTTAGTTTAGAACTGTGGACAGTGGAGGGAGGCCAAGCAAGAGGCACTGGGAATATTCCGCTCACTCCTCACCTGCTTCCATTCATTTCACAAACAGACCATATTCCTTTGAATTTAGGACACCACCGATTTTAAGATGTGCCATTATATTATATGCAACCAAGAAAGAATAATCAGTGCCAAATGAATTATGACATCCTATCAAATGCATCCCAATTTCAGAGGTTTTAAAATGTGAAGGAGGAAATCATTACCCTGGAACTGATAAAATACGGACAACTGAATGCCTTCTATGTCCTGGCAGTGAGAGAGCTGCATTCTGGGAATAGCAGCGCTGAGTGATGCTTTGATGATAACACTCAGAATGTTTAAGATACTGGGCCCAAGTGAATATGCACTGACCCTCTGACCTTCTGGTTCCAAGTTCACTGATATTTCATTACATGACTTTGACCCCTAAGAGCAGGTGGTTAAAGTTTGAAAGATGCCTGAAAAATAAAGACACAGAGCTACCAAACAGACATTGGTTTGTTGTTTAAAATGCCTTTCATGCCTAAAATTGAGGAAGGACTCTAAATTATGCTTTAAAAAGTGCCAACTAACTATATTTGTCTGTTTGTTTGTTCTTTTTCTTGGTGACATACATAGATGAACTTAGAAAATATCATCTTTAAATATAAAATTATACACACACACACACACACACACACACATATATTACTCTGTTTCTACCACAAATAATATATTTAAGGTAGACATTTATTTTGAAGTAGGAAAGAGTTTAGTTTTTATTTTTGTTTTCTACTTCAAAGTTTTCCATTAATCTGTGAAGATTCACTTCACAGAGTACCAGGAACACAAAAGGAAAATGTAAGGTAGGAACTTGCAACCAAAAGTATGGTCCAAGGGAGGGATTCAAGTTTCTCAATTTGAATTAAGAAACCATTGTACACAGTCCTGAATACAACAGGGCTCAAATCAGCTTATGAGACATTTAGTGACTTATAACTGAAATTTAAACATGCAGCTGTGAGGATAAACCAGAATTCAAACAAGAAAGGTAAGAATTGTAGGTTCAAACTGTAGGACAACCTTGGATGCTGAACTAACAAAAATATGAAGCAGTAATCTGTACCTTGTAAGGAGAAATAATTGCCCAGAAGCATTGGCAAAGTAAGTTCGAAAAGTACAAATAGACTAACAGGTTACTCTAACCTCCTTATTTCAGATTCTCAGCCAGGACTTGCAATAATTATTGTGCTCCAGTTTAAAAATGTTTCTGCTTTCTCTTCACCCATGAGTGTAAGTATGGATTCATTACAGGATGAGCAGATAAAATGACACAATCTTATTCTAATACAACCCAAATATCACACAATTCCTTTTCCTAAATTCTAAAATGAAGTAAGCTATTTTGGGTTTGGGATAATGATGAAGAATATTCTCAAGAAGAATCATGTTTCACATCCTAGATGCTGTCTTTCATTGTTATATTAGTAACCTAAGCAGCAGCATAACCTAAAATTCTTTGTCTATAAATTGTGTGGTAGTGAGAGATAAAAGAGATAGTAATTGAAGGAGACAAGTTGTACTGGAAAAAGAATTTGCTTCTTGAGAGCTGAAACAAGCCATATGTCTGTCGATGTATGTCTATGTCTGTATCTGTCTATATCTACAGTTGACCCTTCAACAGTATGAGTTTGAACTTCATGGGTCCATTTAAATGCACATATTTTTTAATAAATATACAGCTGGCCTGTGGTATCACTGGGTTTCACATCCCAAGAACCAACCAACCATGGATCAAAAACCATAATTTTGATATGTGGTTGGGAATCTGGGGATGAGAAGTGTTGACTATATACATTAATCTATGATATTTTATATAAGGAGCTTGCATATTTGTGGATTTTGGTATCTGTGGGGTCCTGAACCAATCCTCTCTGGATACCAAAGGACAACTGAAGTTTTTTTGGGAGTCGAAAGTTATATGTGAATTTTCAACTGTGCAGGGGTCAGTGTCCCTCCTCCCCACGTTATTCAGAGGACAACTGTATATCTATACCTAAATTTATATCGTTATTTGGACTCATTTAGTTACCATGCCAATAATCTTCTTTCTTTAAAAGTATTATTGTTATTATTTAAACTTCCTCTGCTACATCTTAAGTCCTATGGGTAACAATTCTGAGAAAAACCTACTGTTAGGGTCATAAATTGTACTTAGATTTTATTCAGAATTATTCATATTTTGTTTTTTCAGAAATACTTTTAAAATAACATCTATGTGATTTGGGGGGAAAACAAAAATACTGTCTTATCAGCTGCCTTTATGATGCATAAAATATATTCTCATCCACAAGGAATGGCTCAGGCTCTCTGAGTTTGCATAGGTATCATGAAAACCAGAGTAATTAATTATTATTAAAAAATACAGTCATAATAAGAAGAAATTCTCAACATACCTCATGAAGCCGGAGGTCTTTCTCATAAACAAGCTTTTTTACAAATGCAGCTATAAATACAACCCAGGCAACCATGAGCACAATTGGAAGAGAATAAGAGACACTGGTTAGGAAGCTGTAAGAAAAACAAAAACAAACAAACAAAAAGAAAAATCCAGTGACCAAAATGAATGTCATACTTGCAGATAGCAATATATAAAGAACATATTCCCTCTTAAATGTAAATTATACTGCTTTTCTGAAGTATAATTGAGAATAGTCATTAATACTACTCCTTTATTTATGAAATATGAAGCTGACTTACCAGCAGGACCATGACTTTTTTGCTCTAATGCTGCAAGAACAGAAAATAGCTCTTGATTGTTAGATAAAACTGCCTTACTGTTTAAAGTGTGTTTCAGTAGATCTGTCCAGGAAAATAATTATCATATGGATACAATTGCAAGGCTTAAAACCCCTATGCCTAAACCAAATTCTTGTCTAAAAGGCAGATTTAAAATTAGATGATAATTGGTTTATCTAGCTAAAAGCTATAGCTTCCCAAATTACTGTATTTATTCACTTTTTGGAAGCTCATAGTAATTATTAAACTAAATTTTCCAAAATAAGATAAAATAAAACTCAAAGCATTCAATTTAAAACAAAGACAAAGGATGTGGGTTCCTCAAAATAATGCCTTGGGAGATTCTTCATAAACAGTATAGAGATGTCTTTTCTGGCGATGTGCTAACTAGAGAGTCACTGAAAGACGCCCTCAGGACCCACGTACATTCCTGAATCACCTGTCCCCAGTACCTGAAAGTTCAAATGCAGTGTTTCTCAATGCTGAACATTCATCAGAATCATTCAAAGGGTTTATTGAAACATCAATTTCTGACCTCTTCTTCCCCAGTCTGGGGTGGGGCAAAGAATTTGCATTTTAAACCATTTCCCAGGAGATATGATGCTTTGGTCCAGGAACTGTACTTTGAAAACCACAGTTTCCTATTGTATTCACCTTTCTAAGAGCTAAGCAAAGGAGTAGTTTCCAATGAGAGAAACTCTAAATTGATTGGTTTTGCATATTAGACTCCACTGAAGCTTTTACTTGGAGAAAGATAAGAAGACCATTTCCTTTTTCATCTATAAGGCTAAGGAATTACTTTAGCCTGATCAGGCAGTGGTGCAGTGGACAGAGTGTTGGCTTGGGATGCAGGGAACCCAGGTTTGAAACCCTGAGGTTGCTGGTTTGAGCGTGGGCTCATCCAGCTTGAGCACGGGCTTATCCAGCTAGAGTGTGAGCTCATCGGTTTGAGTGTGGGGTCGCTGACCTGAGCGTGGGATCATAGACATGACTTCATGGTCACTGGCTTGAGCCCAAAGGTTGCTGACTTGAGCAAGGGGTCACTGGTTTGGCTGGAGTCTCCCCCTCAGTCAAGGCACTTAGGAGAAAGCAATCAATGAACAACTAAGGTGCCACAACATAAAACTGATGCTTCTCATCTCTCTCCCTTCCTGTCTGTCCTTGTCTGTTCCTCTCTCTCTTGTTAAAAAAAAAATCTATAAGGCTAAGGAATCACTTTCAAGTCCCATGAAAAATATAAGTATTAACGAAACATAACATCACCATCATTTATTCTCATTTCAGCATCCGAAGTGTAACAACATCAGAGACTTGAGGTGTTCTTGTGGTGGGGAGATGAGGGACGATTGGGGCCATATCTAATGTTTTTGGTTTCTAGAAACATGGCATGAGATAGACACTTAAAGAATAACTGTTGACAGAATTTTGTCTTGGTCCAGTCTTGATGCTGTTTCTGGCTCTAGCATTAGGAAAGCCCTCATCTATTAATAACAAATCCCCTGTAATCATTCTTTTAAGTGATTGTGTATTTTAGATTTGTTATAGGATAAAGATAAAAATGCTAGTTTCATAATCTTACTTAACCTTTCTGAATTTTTGGTTTTTTTTCATCTGGAAAGTATGCTTGATAATACCTGTTCCCATTTACCTTATGAGATGCTTGGGGGGAACAAATGAAATAACATATGTGAAAGCACTTCATATGCAACAGAATTTATCTGTCTATGTGTGGCACTGTGATCATTCACCCATAAAGAATGCAGAGAATAGTTACTTTCTGTCTTAAAAGAAACATCCAGGTATCCAACATCCCAAGTACCAAAATTTACAAGAAAAAAAAAAAGGTGAGCAGGAAAATAGATGACAATTTTCATTCAATTGAACCTACAGGTCTTTACTATTACTGCAAGTGACTGCAGTTCACAGCTCATTCGGGCTGCTAAGTCCTGGGGCCACTACAATGAGCAGCTCACCTTGGCAACCTAGTGACAAAACCTTCACCTGTTGGCCCATATCCTTGCTGAACAAAGCATGCATAACCTCATCTCATCTAGAGCACTTGAAGCAGCCAAGAGAGACAGAAGCATCAATACAAAGAAAAAGGGAGGGGGACATCCAGAACATCTGAATTGTATATGACCTGCAATAACTGGGCTGAGTAATAAGTAAAATTTCTTTAAAATAACATTCAGACTCAGGTTTTTGTGTACGAGAATGAGCTTGAAAACACTTAGTCCTCCAACTTTTTTTTTTTTTTTTACTGTGGTTGGAGTGGAGGAGCCATTCAGTGCTACCTAAGTGGCAGATTTCTTGAACATTCACATTCGAGTGTATAAAGGCATGAGCCTTGGCCCTGGCTGGTTGGCTCAGTGGTAGAGCTTCAGCCTGGTACACAGATGTCTCAGGTTTAATTCTTGGTCATGGCACACAGGAGAAGTACCCATCTGCTTCTCTACTCCTTATTTCTCTCTCTCTTTCTCCTCCTCCCCTCCTGCAGCCATGGCTCTATTAGAGCAAGTTGGCCCTGGGTGCTGAGGATGGCTCCACAGCCTCTGCCGCAGGTGCTAAAATGGTTCCAATTGCAACAGAGCAAGGGCCTCAGATGGGCAGAGCATCACCCCCTGGTGGGCTTTCCAGGTGGATCTTGGTTGGGGCACATGCAGGAATCTATCTCTGCCTCCCCTCTTCTCAAAAAAATTAAAAGAAGCATGAGCCTTATCATTTTTGTTCAATCAGCAAAATCTCTTTAGATAAAAGATTTTTAGCAAATAGACTGATAGTACATTACATAGTTTTAGATAACGCAATATTTATCTTAGAGAGTTGATTGATAACGTGTTCCATCAAAATTTTCTTTACAATTGACCATGTGTTTATGGATTTTTAATTAAACAGGAGAGTTTGAATAAATTTTAATAGTGCCTTGTTTAACTCCCTCATTTGACTAGTGAAAGGGAGGACCAGTAGAGAGCAGGTGCCATGAAAATCATGCAGCCATGCACTCAAGGCTGGAGTCCAATATTCCGAATTCTGGAACCAAAGTCCTTGGAAAACTAAGAGTTATGATAAAGAAAACATAGATCATTTGGTGAGACTGACCCATAAGCTAGTAACTATAAGCAGCTATGGAAAACTGTGCCCTTTAGTATAGACTCTTTCCTAGAAAAACAAGCATTTGGCAAACGTTTGGTGAAAATGATCCCTTTCGTTTGATCCATGTGAATGAATGGACAGATATTGGTTCTCAAAAACATGGTTGATTATTAACATGGTCTGAAAGTGCACAGACTTACTTGTCTTTCATGTAACAGGGGTAAGGAATTGCTTGGACCTGGACTGCTATTTCTTGGGAGTTCCTTCCAGTCTGCAATTCAATGATTGCTCTTTCAATATTATCCTGTAAGTAAACAAAAGCCCTGCCATAGATCTGGTTGTGTGACGGTGAATTATGCGGCCCCGGCGCCCAAATCTTGGTCCTTATGTTTCTTGTGGTCTGTGAGGTCTTGAGACTCATACGGATGGTATATTTTACGACAGGAGGAAGGGAGACAGCTTCAGAGTCATAGCCTCTATGTCGGCTTCTGTTAGAAGGAAGCTTAAAAATAACACCTAAAAATAAAATAGCAACAATAGCAGAAAGGTTATTTTATGGTTGACATTTTTCATCGTTTGGAAGGTGACATAGGGGACTTCCAAACAGGCAATTGAGTAGTAATGTGACAGTAAGTTCAGGCTCCCAATTTACAGAAAATATGGCTAATTGGGTGTAACAACATCGGAGATTTAAAGCAGGAGTTTGAGGATATAATCACAAACTAAGTGGCCACATTAAATAAATCACTCTAAGCCATTTACTGAAATAAAACACACACACACACACACACACACACACACACACACACACAATTTAAAATGAATAATCTTGACTAATTATAAGAATTGACTCAATTTTACCCTGTAAATATAAAAATTATTTTGGTCTTAATTTCAACCATATCAACAAAATGACACATAAGTTGAAGGCTCCTCGGACAATATGGTTGATTGACTACATGAACAGTTCTTGTTTTTAAGGACATCAGAAGGGACAGTGCCCCCCCCATAACCACCCCAGACTATTTTTCTGAGTTCTGGATGAAAGTGGTGAGAGAAGAATTTGGCCAATTTTAGTACAAAAAGAAGCTCAAAGTCTAGTTGAATAATAGCACTTACTTCCAAAGAGCTCATTGCTTTTGTAGAGTTTCTTAGCTTCTCTCTCCATTTCATCTACAGTTTTTGCTGCCTGAATACGGTCATATAATACACAGGAGGAAATATTTACTGTCAGGGAAGACAGTGTGTTGAGATGATCAATGAGGTCAATACTGTTCTCTAACTTCAGCCTTAGAATATCTGAAGAAGCAAAGCAAAACAGACAGAAAGTAGGTTATAATGTTGTATGATAATGTTTTTTTTCTAGAAGTAATGAGACAAAATAATGATTTTGTAAGCATATACTAAACTAGACAATAAATTATAGAAAACTGTAAAATTTACTCTAAAAATATCTGGTACTCTACATTTAGGAGAATGCATCCAGTTGTGCAAATATTCATTGAGGAGAATGTTCAATTATAAATACAATAAATCCAAGTTCAAAAAACAATACAAGCTAATTTAACAGTGTATTCTGCTGTAATTTAATTAACCAATGACTAAATGGGAATATTTTTAAAAATCTATCTGCATGTAGTTAGAAAGAAAACTAAAGACTAGAGATAAAAGTTTTGAATAAACAGTAATGTGTGCTTTGTTCAGGGAATGGGAATGTAATAATTTAAACAAAGGAAAGTTTATGCAGCATGTGTAGAACAGATAAACGACATCATTCAATAAGCTGTGTTACAGAATCACTTCTTAGGAGACTGTGAGAAATCTATGCCACACACAACTTTCTAATATTGTTTGATTTAAAACTTAAGTGGGCTCTCTCTATTTGTATCGGAATTAATCTAGTTAAAATGATCAAAATTTTACTTCAGGTAATTACTCTGGAAGAGAAAGAATTTAATTGCTCTTCAATTTCATGATTTCTTATGAGGAAATCAACTAAGACAGAGGGCAAATATGAAATTGCAAGTTAGTAAATCACTTGGCCAATTAAATGTTCACTGGCTTGATCATCATGAATACCAAGAAGGCTGTGAATATAATAAATCCCTCCTCATAGAACCCAAACAGGTCTCTTACATTGTCCAATACAAGACAATATTTTACAAAGGGCAACTTCTTAACTGAATTTCTCATTAGAATTTAAAGTGAAATGTTTTGCTTTGTACAGATGTTGGTGTGTGTGTGTGTGGGGGGGTAAACTTGTGGTTAAAGAGTGGCCTCACGTGGTCACTGGAAATCAACACAATACCAAGGATTCTTTAAAAATTCTGATACAAAGTATCAAGGAAGAACTATGTGGGCCAATGATCCCCAAATTCACACTCTCTAGCACCTCAGATACTAAGTTAGGTATACGATATATAAAATTATACAAACACCAATTGCTATATTCATTTTAGTCTTGTTTTAAATTCTAAAAATCCCATTCTATATCTGAAGTTAGAAATAATAAAATTTACATAAGAACTTTGTAGTATATCCCTGATATTTTGGTTCCTTACCCAATGATAATGTTAGAGAATAAATCCACTAATATCTATCTTTAATCAAACTGGGCTGGATATCATAAAGTGCATGCTATTATATACACCATACAATACAAATGTAAGCATAATTCCTTCCCAATGGTTTGTAACCTAAAGCACTATGTCTTTGTAGCTCCAAGGAGGAGGAGGAGGGATATTTGCTCTTCTGCTGCCAAATTCTAAGGCTCTCAATCCCTTCCATGGTTGCATAGCAACAGTAAATCAGACAGACTGAATTAGATGGCTTGCATCCCTTTGGTTGAAGGTGGGGATGTGGCAGAGAGAATGCATAAGTTCAGGCAGTTTCTTTTGATTCTCTTCGGCCTGTTCCTTTTAAAGGACCGTGAGAGGAGGATTCAACCTGACTACTGATTTAAGTTTATTTCCTCCTGAGTCCCTGTACTGCTTCTGTTTTGCTTTCGCTAACTCTATAACCTCCTCCAGTTACATTCAGGGTTAGTCAAAGTGATACTGAGGCCAGTGGAGATAAAATGTTAAATGTAGCCAGAAATAAACCATTTAATCTTCCCTGATCCTTAGGGACTTGTTTTTCATTAAGCTACCAAAAAATAAAGAGTGTCTTCTTATTTTTAGGAACCCACCAACCTATCCATGAATTTAGGAAACAGCCCACCAACCTATCCGTGGATTTAGGAAAAGCTGCACTTACATGGAATGTATCGCTTTATAGTTACTGAAGCTAACCACAATCACTGAATATCCAAATAATCATTACTATTTGCAATTGTACAGCTAACAGGAAAAAGAGGGATATATAGCCAGGATTTTATTTTTCTTTAAAATAAAAAAACTAGCAAGTAACCAAATATAAAAGAAAAGGAAAAGAAGATCTCATATGGAGAAATGGTTTTCACATTTCTGACATGACTAGTGAAAAAAAGTTTTGTGAGTACGGACTCACCGAGTTCATCTATCTGTTTCAATAGTTCAACAGCATCAAGTCCCACGGAGAATTTTATAAAAACTTGCACAAAGGGATTTCTTAGCGTATTCTAACAAATAACAAATAATAAATAATAAGGAATCAGTTCTAATACAAGAAGAAAACATGTTTAATCATCATCTCTCTAATAACACCCACCGTGAAATGAAGTAACCACCATTGGGTATTACCAATGCACCATGTTGCAAAGGCTCACACACAAATTCTTGAGAAAGAAAGAGAAGGTTATGTGGCTAGTAATGACCTGAATGTCTGGGCTTTTGCCTATTGAATGACACAAATTGGTCAGCATGCTAACATGGCCAGATAGGATCATAATTATTAACATTAGGAAGTTATGTTCAACTTAGCAATTATTTTTCCCACAGCTATTATAGCATTTGTTTACATGGAATTGACATTATAATTCATATGTATATTCTACTACTTTATAGCTGTGAAGTTTTCAGCAAGCATTTGGCTTTTTCCAGTTACTGTTGTCTTTCTGTAAAGTAAGGATAAATGACTCATCAGAATAGTCAAATATAAATAATGATAATATTGTTTTATATGCTTATAAGTGTAGGTAAGTGAACATGGAAAAATAAACTGATAAAAAAACTTTAAATTAACCTACTCCATGGAAAGACTGAAAATTTTGAAATAAAATATAAATGCTTTAAAATATAAAGGCTCTTATAGCTATCTTCCAAATTAGGAGCTATAACTTCTATCACTGTAGAAGTGCTACTAGGTAATACTGAGATCTTACCATGTGCTAGGCACTGTCTAATAGAGTTCCCTTTATTTTCTCAGTTTTCAATAACATCTTGAGTACTATTATTATCCCCAGTCAATAGAAGACAGAGCTATCGCTAACAGAAGCGTGTAAAATCACTTGGAAGGAGACTTGACTTGGGGCAGTGAACACACAATACAGACCATGTATTATAGAATTTTACTCCTGAAACCTATATAGTTTTTTTTTAACCAATGTCACCCCAATAAATTCAATAAAAATTAAAAGAAAACATAAATTCCTCTAAGGACACATAATAAGGATCAAGGGGAAAGTTGAAGGAAGAGATTTTATCCTGAATATAGAAAAGTTTATCTATCTTATCTGTAAATTCATGGCCTAGTTTTTCTGTGCATTAGGCTTAGGTTTCTTGTCCCTTTATTTTATTTTAACTATTTATTGTTATTTTCTATTTTCTTTAGAGGACAGTTCAGTACCACTTATTTTGTCTTATCATCTGTTTTGTTATCATGAGATAAATGATTAAGAACAACATGTATTAATAAAGCATATATATAATAAAATTAATTCATTAAATTCATAACTGCTGAGATCTAAGAATAGCCGGCTATCACACAGCTATATACCATGACAACCAAGTCCTTTAAAATTTCACTATTTACAAGGAATTAACTTATGTATCATGGAAAATCTGAATTGGAACACTACTAATAAGCAAAGCATTGTATTGGTTGTAACTCATCAAACCTTATTTCCATTCCCCCATCACTCCTTTTATAATCATTCCTCTGTCTAATACATAATACTATGTTTAAATGCTTTCACACATATAATCCTCATAAGCCTGTGAAGTGTCTGGCAATCAATATACCCATTTCAGAGGTTCATAAGCTTCAGATCAAGTATTTTAAGGTATTGGCCTAAGGGTTCACCATGGCAAAGCCTGTTCTTGCACTAGAAGGGTGAAACTTCAGATTCCAGGCACATTTTCAGAAATAAGGTTTTCCTCAATAATAAAGAATAATGATTTACTTTGGTCTAGAACAGAATAAAGATATTTTTCACTAGATGATGGTCTAGGCATGGTCAGAGAATTTCTTAGTAAATGATTGCGCTTTGGAACTATTATGCATGAATCATGTCCTTTGTTAATTTGCCACTTTATCTAACAAAACCTTCTTTAATAAAGTACTATGTGTGGGTTTTTTTATCTAGTTACAGAAAAACGTTTCAGAAAAAAAAGAGCAATCTCCCACATATGCCAATAAAGTACTAAGTAGCCTTTGTTATCTGAAATTCACTGAAACAGGCCACTTAAAATGAATATGCTTATAATTAGAACCAAATTTAATAATAAGTGTGGGGAAGATGTTTGATGAAAAGTTTATTTTATATTAATTAAATATAGTAGATATCTGTTTTAGAAATTCATTATATTACTTGTAACAGATATCAGATTTTAATGGTAACTATGCACTAATAGTCAGAAAAACAAAGACTGAGTAAGGAATGGTTAGGTATAATTTTTCCGACAAAGTTATATAATTCAAATCTTTTATTCTATGTTTAACTTCTTGAGTATAATTATAAAAAAGGGTGATCTTAAAAAATATTTTAGGGCTTCATCAACTTTCCAAGGGCCTTCCTCAATTCTGTGATAGACGAATCATTCTCTCTTGAAGCTCTTCAGTGTGTCATCATTCCCGCCAAATTTTTCTTCTACAATTGATAACTGATCTAACTCAGACAACCTTTAATTATCAGTAGCTCTGTTGTGGGATTGAAACATTTCCCTTATTTGCATTATCTTCAAAACATCCTGTATCTCTCACAAGAATAGCAAATTACACTTTTCAACCAGTATGCACTGTATTTGAGTAGCATTGTCAAATCTTTAGCCTAGAGTGTCATGTGTTTCAACCAAAGAACTCCCCAAATTTAATATTCTTCTCCAATGTGTCATAACAGGAATCTGCTTCTATTAAAAAGCAAAGCATAATTTAAAACAGAGAAATAAATAAGCATATTTTAACTAGTCTATAGCATTTTATTTTTGGAAAACAGATTTGCACTACTAGCTATGTCTCAAGATTAACTTGTAGAATGGCTTATCTCTGAATTACAGAAAAGCTGCAATACAAGAGGTGAGGGTTATTATGAACATGAGTGATAGATCTGTTATCCTGTCTCAGACTCACTCTCTGAAGGAGAGGACATTTTAATCTGTTGAATATGGATTCTAAGTCCCTGTCTTAGCATTACCATAATGAAGGTGATTAAAATCTCAAAGAATTATAAGCCAAACAAAAGTGAGTGACAGAACCATCTCTTACCTGGAGCATTGGAATCGTCTGGTTTAACAGGTGGAAAGAATTCATAAAAAGTGGTGACTGATTCATCCACTCTTGAGATTTTTCTCTTAATTCTGCCAGCTGCCTCAGAGTTACATTAGACTTAAAGAAAAAAGAAAACAAACAGATCTGATTCATTAGTATGTTTCCAGTATTGCAAAAGGGTTTTTCAAGGTTGTTTTGTTACATAACTTTAAGAAAAAAAACTAAAAGATAAAACATTGTTGTCATAAATTTCCCACATAGTCAAAACTTTTTAACTGGCAGCTTTTATAGAATCACAATCACTTATAACACTTCTAAAAAATTTAGGGCTTGCTTCATGTCCAGAGTGAAATTATAGCCAAAATAAAAGCAAGTTTTCTGGATTCTTACAGGTTAATCACTTTACAAATAATACACTTAAATTTACTACTACAGAAACAGCAAAGTTCAAGGATATAAGAAAATACACTAATAAATTGGTGGAGATAGATGTTACAGCCATTTTTGGAAAGCAATCTGACATTGGTCATTAAAATAAAATACAATACCCTTTAATCTTTCTATCTTAAACATTCATCTCACTGAAATAAAAATACCACTGTGTAAAGTTACATACACAGGAATATTTGCTGCCACATTGTTTACATTAGCAAAAATCTAAAGTAAACTCTCAAAATAAAATGAATGCTCAACAACAAAACAATAAAAATAAGTAAATAAATAAAATGAATGTTCAAGAACTGAGGATTGTCTGAGTAAATTTTATGGTATGAAGTTTTTAATGAATTAGACCTCTTGAATTGGAAGAATTTCTACAAGGTATTGTGTCAGTAAAGCAATACTTAAAAAAATGTTATAGTATTTTAATAATGCAAACAATGATCAAAGAACTCTGTATATAAATGTATATATATTTTAATAATTTTTAGGATGAGAGAAATGTGCATAAATTATAGAGCACATCCCTGAATGACAGCATTCATTACTTTACATGAAAACAAGAGCAGAATAAGGGGGACAAAAAGAGGAGGTGAGAGCCAAGCAAATTGAAAATAAGTAAGACTGCATTAGATGACCCTGGCTGGTTGGCTCAGTGGTATAGCATAGGCCCAGAGTGTAGATGTCCCAGGTTCGATTCCTAGTCAAGGTACACAGGTGAAGTACACATCTGCTTCTCCATCCCTCTGCCTCTTGATTCTCTCTCTCTTCCCCTCCTGCAGCCACAGCTTGATTCAAGCAAGTTGGCCCCAGCTGCTGAGGATGACTCCAGGGCCTCTGCATCAGGCGCTAAAAAATGGCTTCAGTTGTAACAGAGCAACTAGCCTAGATGGGCAGAGCATCGCCCCCTACTGGGCTTGCCCAGTGGATCCTGGTTGGGGCGCATGTGGGAGTCTGTCGCTGCCTCCCCTCCTCTCACTGAATAATAATAAAAAGAAAGACTGCACTAGGAAATAAGCACATAATCACTTTATTTATGCCAAATTAACTAGAAGTGCATAGTCAATACAGCAAATAAGGTTTTAAACTGCAATGCAATAAAAGCAAAGAACAATCTAGAAATCAGTGATGCCCCCGTATCTATTTTTATAGACCAAAAAGTAATTTATATTCAGATAAACTATAGTTTAACAACTAAGTAATGGTAAAACAGAGATATTTTAGCATTTTTATTCTAGCATTTTTAAAGTATTAAGTGTATAATTCAAATAATTAAAGCCAAATTTTAAAATAAGAGGGAAATGTTATTATGGTTAAATTAGGTAAGTATAGTTAATATTAACAATGTTGTCTTTTTCAACATTTGGTTGTTAAATCATACCACTAAATATGAAGTCAAGAATCTATAATTTAGGGACCGTTTTTGTTTAAATTAGTTCTATAATACTTCAATATTATTTCTTCTAGTGTCATTCTTTTTACCTACTTTTAAAGTTAGAAAAGAACCTGATCTGTGGTGGCACAATGGATAATGCATTGACCTGGACCACTGAGGTTGCCAGTTTGAAACCCTGGGCTTGCCTGGTCAAGGTATGTATGGGAATTGATGCTTCTCCTCTTTCCCCCTCCCCCCCCACTCTCCCTCTCTCCTCTTTCTCTAGAAATGAATAAACAAAAATCTTAAAAAAATAAAGTTAGAAAAGAACTGCAGAAAAACATTCTGCTTTGGGAGATAAACCGACAAATCTGAGGTCTTGCTTTAACTAACCTCATTCTCAAGCATCATGTGGTTCATTTCTCTTCAAGGAGCTACCACCTCATCCACCCTATTTACACATATACAAGACTGAGGTGGAGAATTATTAACAGTTTCAGAAAGCCAATGGCAATAGTAGATTAGATATAAAGAAGTCTGAGTCAGCTAGTGTAAATTTGGACGTTGGATACTTTAAAAATCATTTTAATATGCAAGATAAAGACTTTGATTTATAATGGTCAAACCTTTTCCATTATCGTCTTTGTGACTGGAGTATCTGGTGCGTACAAAATCTTTCCCAACAACATAGGTTTCAAGAAAGCCCAGATCACGGGTCCAGCAGGCATGTTAATGATGTCTTTATAAAGGGAGAAGCAAAATGGTGCTGAAAAGAAAGCGTAATAAAACATTTTAGTGCATATATTTCAAACCTATCCTGATGGTAAATTGACACAGATTATTATTATCATACCCAGAGATACATAGCTTAGCATTATTAACAGATCTATTGGCAAGGAAGGTGTAATTATGACTGACAAATTCTTAGTGTTGTGTTTGATTGGCTAGACTTTGCAGTAGACTGCCTGAGCTCAAATCACAACTCTGATACTTCCAAGTGGGGGGACTGTGGCCAGATTCCTTAGTCTCTTTATGCCTCCTGTCACCTTACTAAGATGGAGACAGAGTCATGTGCCCCTCACAGAGTTGTTGCTAAGAGTGAATGAGTTAATATACATATTGTGGTTGACAAGTGGTAAGTGCTGTCTAAGTGTTTTCTACTTTTACACTTGGAGAAGATTAAGATTTCATTTATTATAAAAGGCTAAGTAAGATAAAGTAGACAATGTTGTTAGGTGACATTATCACTGATTTTGAAGTATACTCACTGGTATGTGTAGGAATTCCATATTTTGCAGCAATTTGCTCTTTAGTTAATCTATATGTCAAAAAATCTTTGGTGTGGTTGCCTTTCCGCCGCTGGGAAGAGGGCAGCAGAGCAGTTAAGTAGTCAGTGGTAATTCCTTGGGAACACAAGGCTTGGGAGATGGTACTGAATGATCCTTGAGCTGCGTTCATCCGGTTCCTTCTGTACATGGCCTGTGAGATCAAAATCCCTGATTTACAAACATTCTATGAACTACAAATGTTACTGAAAACAGTAGAGAAAGAAAATCCAACAATTCTTAGAATATTCTTATAGTTTTCATAATTTCTTAAAAACACATATCCCAAATGTAATTGCAGAAGTTAAATTTTACTGATTTAAGTGGCAAAAAATGTTGCCAGAATAGAAAAGTTTTCCTATAGGAGATATTTTGGCAACATACTTTATTTATTTATTTATTTTTATTGTGACGGGTTTTTTTTTTAAGTTTTATTTTTATTTTATTCATTTTAGAGAGGAGACACAAAGTGAGAGAGAGAGAGAGAGAGAGAGAGAGAGAGAGAGAAAGGTGGGAGGAGCTGGAAGCATCAACTCCCATATGTGCCTTGACCAGACCAGTGCAGGGTTTTGAACTGACGACCTCAGTGTTCCCAGGTCGACACTTTATCCACTGCGCCACCACAGGTCAGGCGGCAACGTACTTTATTTGTAACAATGGATTATAACTATCTCAAACAGAAGTTCATAGGACAAGAGGAAGGTTACTGGGTAACTTTCCTACCTGTGTTAAGGGAACACTTCTGGACAGATGCATTTGCTTCAGGGACCTTATTTTGCTGAGCAGCGGAGGTGTGCGGGAAGCCAGCTGATTGAGAATGCCTTTGAGCTTCATGAAGAGTTCTATCATCTTTTCTACTGGCTTTTGATCTTCCCTAGGGAAAAACACCTGACAGGAACAGAATGTAAATAAATTATTTATGTGGAGATACTGGAACCTTCATGCATTGTTGGTAAGAATATTAAAAGGCACTGTCACATTGGAAAATATTTTGGAAGTTTACTAAATGGTTAAACATAAATATACTATACAACCAGCAATTCCAATTTTTAGTATTTTACCTGAGAGAAATAAAAACATATATCCACATAGAGCTTTGAATGTTGATAGCAGCATTACTCATAATAGACAACAGGTAAAAACAATCCAAGTAATGGATAAAATACATATCCTTAAACTGGGATATTATTCGGCAATTATTTAAAAATTGAAGTACTGACACGTTTCAACATGCATGAAACTAAAAAATAAAATATGAAGAAAAAAAACTCACAGAGACTATATATTGTATGCTTCAATTTATATAAAAGGTCTAAAAAAAGGCAAATCTATAGAGACACAAAATAGAGATTGCTGGGCTAGAGTTCAGAGTGAGAAGTGACTACAAATGGTTACCTTTGGGCTGAAGGAAATGTTCTATAATTAGATTGTGGCAAAAGTTGCACAATTTTTTTCACATTTACTAAAAAAATTCATTAAATTGTACACTTGAATCAATTTCATGGTACATAAATAATACTTTAATAAAATTGCCAAAAGTAAATGATTTTAAAAGTCAGAAAGGTAAATACCAATTACATAATCCTTCATGTATACTATTGCTCAAAAATCACATAATGTGCTCCTTAAGAGCTCTGACCAAAAGTTCAGTGACTTATCAGGCTTAAGCATAACCCCATAATGCATTTCTCCTGCAGAAAAAAAGCACTGAAAATATTAAAAAATTTTAAAGTCATTTTATTCTCTTATTTGTTTGTTTATTTATTTATTTATTTGTTTGTTTGTTTATTCAATGAACATTAGCTGAAGGCCTGCCCTGTTTCCAGCACTGAGCAAGGTGATGGGTACACACTGGTGCACAAATTGGCATCCTCCCTCCAATAAGAGAGCTTTGGTCTAAGAGGAGGAACAAATATTAATTAAGTCAACATAGAAATGGCTGGGGGATATGAGGAGGTAGACAGAGTTTAGCTAAGAAATTAAAGGAGGTCTTTCCAAGATAGAACCCCCCCCCCCAAAAGAAAGAACAAATTATAGAAACAATAAGGAGAGGAAGGCTATAGTCAGAGGGGGAAATGTGTGTGGTCCATTAGCAAGGAAAGCTCTGGGCATATCCAAGGGGAAAAAAATCCAGCAATATGAAATATGAGCACAAGATTTAGTTGGAAAGATACCACAAAGACATAGCACAGCTACTAGCTGCCATCACATCTTTCTAAATTAGAATAAAAATTCTAGACATATCTATGTTATATAAAACAAATTGACCAATGCTGAAGTTTTTTCATTATTTTTGCTTGCACTGCCTCAGAGAATTAGGTATGGTCTTAAGCGTGTCAAATGCGCATGTTAGTTACTAGACACAACAAGAAGTGTTTAGTTTGATATCTGTTTTGCAGAGGCATTATAAAAGAAATATTAAAATTTTCGATGAACAAAATTAATAGTATCACTTCATATGCATTTGATGTTATAGTTTATGTAAAGTAACCATTTGTTTAGTTAAGTGATATTTTCTGAATTCCTCTGTGGGTCAGGCACTGTTCTTGGCATTTGAGATGTTTCGGTGAACTAAGAGGACCTATGGAGCTTATATCTTAGTGGGGGTAGACAGAAAATAAATAATTAAAATAAATATTAAATAAGAAATACAGTATTATTCTGGAAGGTCAATAGAAAACAAATAGAGTAAGGGAAGGAGTTTTGCGAGTGAAGTTGGTGAGGTTGGTTGCATCTACTGGTGTGGTCAGAATAGGTCTTATTGAGGTCAAACACTGAGTGAGACAAACAGCCCTGCTCGTCATGTGAAGGGTGCGTCACTCAGCGGAGCCACAGGGCAGCCCTGGGCCTGGGAGTAGCCAAGTAGGAAAACAAATTTTAGAGATGGAGAGGGGTTGTGCAGATCGTGTAGCCCTTGTAGGATCTGGGGATTTACTCAAATAAAATGGGGAGCCACTGGAAGGTCTTGAGCAGAAACCTGACATTATGTGACTCAGTTTTCAAAGGATCACTCTGGCTGCTTAGGGATGGTGGGCCAGAGAGGGTGGCAAGTGTGGAGGCTGGGAGCGCATGGCAGAAATACAGGTGTAGGATAGTGACCACTCAGAAAAGGATTACTTATAAGTAGTCTTAAAATGTTTTCATCCCTTTGTTATATTTCAACAAAATAAGCCAGCCATGTTGCTTTTAGTTTTTCTAACAAAAGAGAGACACGTTTTTATTGGTGTTTTCAATAACACAAAAATATTTTTTACCTACTCTATCTTTGGATGAACAGAGAGCTTAATTTTCTTATGTTTATTTGTTTCTTTTAGTTTTTTTATTAAATAAGTACTTATATAAGCATCTCCTTATTGCAAGATGGCATTATTGTGGACATTACTAAGCCCTTATGATGGCCACTTGTTTTGTTCTACTGGAAAACTAATGTTAGCCTTTATCTAACTTGATAAAGAAAACACAAAACAGTTTTTGAAAACATATCAGAAATTCCTTATTCTCTTACTTGAAAAAAATAACCTGGTTCTAATCTTTATTTTTGTCTTATCAAATTAATACTTATTCACTGTAAAATAATTATCAGAGCATTTGTTCTTCACACATTAGTCTAGTTTATATTAAATTTAATTCCTGGTCTTGAATACACCAACTGAGAATTAATGAGGTAATAATATTCATTTCCTCGTCTATAAATGTGCATATTTGCTATGAATGATCTCTAAGGTCCCATTTCACTGTAAAATAATTCTACAAGCTACAGAACTGGATTTCATTCCTTATAGTATCAGAGAGCATACACATGTAATAAAATATTTTTATACTAAAGTATAAGTATAAAATATATGCCAGGAAGAGCAACTTGCCTTGTATGTAAAGTTGTAAATGTCTAAGTAGTGCAGAAGAGTGAGTCCGATGAGGTAGGACCGACGGGATCTCTCTGGAAAAGGCAGGCTGCAGAATTCCTTCATGGCATCTTGCAATGTGGGATTGGTTATATTAGCATCACAAGAATGCAACCAGAAGACATGAGAAATGATCTGCAAGTTATAAGAAGAAAAATATTATAGCTATGAATCCTTTGAAAGCTATCTGTCCATTTTGAGAGGTTGTTCTTATACTCAAACTTTATTTTTAAAAAATATGACATTATCTTCAAATACTTATTTAAAGCATTAACTACCATCAAGAAAACTATAGCATGCCCAGAGTTCACTGGAAGGCTGAAGGAATAAGATGGAAAGAGAGATAGAGAGGGGCCTATGATGATTTCTTGCATAACACCTGGGTGAATGATGAAATCAAAAATAATAATTGGTTTGGAGTAAGTTTGGAAAAAATATTAGTTTAAGACTCATACTGCCTTTAAAACTTAACCTTAGTTTATTATCATTGCATTTTACTTTTATATTTATTCAAAGTTATAATCTTGTACAGTGAACACCTGGGTTCAGAGATGAAAGGCATAGAAAAAAGCCCAGAATCTCACAATAATGTGACTCGACCTGGACAGTAATGCTGGTGTGAAAAGTGAGGCATTAGGACAGTAATGGGCAATCTTTTGAGCTTGGTGTGTCAAAACTCGCCAAAAAACTGAGCTTAACTTAGGTGGTGTGTCACTCCGAGAAAAACAGCCTAACCGTAAGTCCCAGAACTAGACGCTGTGTGCTGGAGTTCTGTTGTTTTGGCTTACAGACCTCTGGCACAGAGTGTCTACACTACAGCAAATGTTTTACCCTCGGCTACTGCACCTGGCCGTGCAGGAGCCAGGGATAAAACGTCCTTCTCTGCATGCGGCCCTATGCTTCTCTAGTATGCGGCCACATCTCATCAAAAATGGCTATGCGTGTCAGTGCTGACACACATGTCATAGGTTCGCCATCACGGCATTAGGATGAGAAGTAAGACGTCATCTCTACTGTCACCAAGTTGAAAGAGAAAAGTTGATGAAATTCCAGATCACGGGCACTTTTCTCTCTTCCCTTTGGCAAACAGTAGGCGAGTATGCTCTCCATTGACATGCTTTAATTTATAAAAATGAAGCTGCTCTTGAGAAGCCAAATACATAATGGCTAAAATTAGATCTCAGGCTCAAATGTGCAAAAGGTGAGATCAAAGGGAAAAGGTGACAAGTATTATTTGCTAGAACGAGAGGAGAGAAAGGAAGTCGAAGCAGTTTTCATTTTTGTATTGGGGAACCAATTAACATGGCACAAGTAAACATACATATTTCCGAAGACAGCCTTAAAAGTATTCAAAAACATTATCCAATAGTGGAGAATGGCGGGGCTGCACTTAGAAATGACACTCTGTCACATGTAACTTTTGAATGGATGAGGTTTTAAGCTCTGCAGTTCTTTTGGAAAATTCCTATGACACTTCCAGACAATGGACTTAAGAAAGGGATAAAAAGTAAGAGATTTCAAGTAGAAAATCTTATTATCAGCCAATGAAGAAATGACATTATTCATTTTCCCACCAAAGAAAAGAAATGTTCACCACAAATTTACACAAACTTCCTTTGACCATATCTATGTTATATACTGTGTCTTGTCTTGGTACTTTTAAAATGTGAAAATTCATATTTATTTTTATTGTTTCAACAAAGTATTATATGAATGGTGTCTCTGTTTTTGTCCCCTAATTATGGTACTGAAACTTTTTTTGATTTCATCATAATAGAAATTTGGGATGTAAATTTACCTCTGACAATGTGATTGTGAGTGAATATAAGTAACTAATAGCACAGCTTATTTAGGAAAACCAGCTGGGGGTAAAGAAAAGGAGAGGACCAAGGGGCAAGAGGAAGGAAAGGAAGACCGGAGGGAAGGGAACAGAAAGATAACATTCTTGCTTTGGGATTTTTCTTTTGCCTTCAGTTAAGATTTAGGCCTCTCATTTTATCACTTGCATAGAAAATTCACCAGAGTGGCATTTAACTACTCAGTAAGTATTTTACTGACAAGGGCTCAAGAAATATTAAGTGCTATTTGGACTTTTAAAAACTAGACATCAATACAGACACTCTCCCCACCTCAGCTCTGTTATCAGGGATGGGAATGGCCAGCAAACTGTCAATACTCCTATTGGACATTCCTGTCATTCTCCTCAGTTCTTCTTTCAGCCCTTTGACATTTTTAAACATTTTGATTAACTGATCTGCAAGAAAAAAATGTACATGTTGATTATTTTGTAATTTCTTAAGTCATACTAACACAGAGAAACCTTCTAGACTGAAACGAATATTCCATCTATGCCTGTGTCAGAAAGAGATGTCTCCCAGCTTTGGCAAACTGTGCATCTTTAGGACATATTTCTGTCTGATTTAGACCTGTTTCTATTACAATATCATTAACGCAAGGTAACACATTGCTCTGTGTTATAAATTTTCCTTAGAAGTCTACAACTGAAGGTTCATTCAAAGAAAATATGGTTTCCTCACATAGTCTGATCACATAATGCACTCAATATGTATCTCTCCATTTGATTTAAAACATCACAAAAATTCAAATTGCTTTTAACTTCGGGTAATATAATACTGTCAATTTAGGGCAAGGTTTGCTAAATCCACACCACAAGCCTCCAGGGCACAGGGCATTCTCCCTTAACTTTGCCCAGCACACTACTCTTTATAAAGGTTTCCACGATCATTACCTCACTTTTAAATAGAATGTGTTTAACTTCATTCTCTTTCAGGGCAGTGATTAGAATTATTATATATCTGGGTCATTTAATGCATAATATTTTTACTTTATTTTGACAGAAGGTGATCTCCATTGTGCAAATGCCTATTGACTTCTTTATGAAGGACTTCTCATGCAAATACACTGTCTTTATTTTTGGACTTAGTGCCCTTCTGATTTTGTGGTTGCCTGTTGTCCAAGATTCTGAATGCCTTTCTGTCCAGTATTGAGGTATTATGCAAAGAAGCATAATGCTGATGCACCATGCTCCAAATACTAATAGGAGGTTCCGAATTGAGATTTCTGTAGAGAGCAGTGCATCTATTTTATTTTTTAAATCATATTGTTCTCATAGAAGTAAATAAATTTCATCCTACCTTTCTCGATGAACTATCTGATGCACTTTAATGTAACAGGAAAACAAAAGGTAAATGGTCTAACTAGCTCAATGTTTGAAGACTTTTTGCTGTGAAATCAAATTTTCCTGTTTCATTCTCTGCTAGCTTTCTGTATTTTTACTTTAGATGAGTAACCATATTTGAAAGCTTTAGGTTTCTGATTTGCAAGAGCAGATACAAAGCAGATTTTCTTTTGGAGAACTTCAAACCAGCCTTTTTTAAACTGCAGCCTGAGAATCACACACATTCTAATAAGACAGTATTTAAAATAGGGATGGGGACACACCTGGATTTTCAGAGGTGTCTGCACTGTTATTGACATGCAGTGTGGCTTCTATGACCGGTATTAATTGTGTGATATTTTCCAAGTAATTCATGTGCAATGCCTGTTCTAGAAACCTGCAACAGAACAGAAGAAATTGACTGAGGCATTTCAGTAATTGGAGAAGGGGTTTCACCAAGGTGAAAGACAATAAAAAACTTACTGATCCACATTTACATTAATTTGGATTGGATCCCCAGTAAGCAAATCCTTCAGTTTCTTAGATAAGATGTCATGGTATAGTAAGCTCATTGCTATTTCTGTGCCGAGCTCGGCCGCTTCCAGGAGCTGCACATGAAACGCACTCTCTTCACACAGGTTTCTGTAGTTCATATTAGAGAGTGGGCACATTTTCTCTACTGAGTTGAAAGTTTCCGGTTCACAAAGAAGTTTGGTCAAGTGTCGAAGCTGCGACACCTTTCCAGAGGAGGGAAAGAGATAAATAGATCAGTTACGTTATTTTAAATGTTAGTGGTTGATAATAAGCAACCAAAATTGATTTATTTTTTAAAAATAACTTACAAATGCTTAGTAAGTTGGCATTTAGCAACAGTTTTAACACAAAGCACTATTTTCTATCATGCGAGCTCATTGTTCTCTTAAGAATTTTATAAAACTTTTGGAATTTTATAAAACTATCTTTCCCAACTGTACTCATATCTTATAGATTGATAGTTTTAAAACATGTCATTTAGTTTTATCCATTTAAATTACAAATGCTTAAATCAATTTTATATTTTAGTTTTATTTTAAATCATGGATTAAAGGGAGAAAGCAAAGCAAGTTTGGTTTTGAACTTCAAAAAAGTCTTTTTTCCCCACACCTGTAAGAATGGCTACTATTTTTTTAAAATCCCTCAAACAAAACTAAAACAAAGACAGAAAATAACAAGTGTTGGCAAGGAAATGGAGAAACCAGAATACTTTTGCTCTTTTGGAAGGAAGGTAAAATAATAAAGCCACTATGGAAAACAATACAGTGATTCCTCAAAAAATTAAAAATAGAATTATCATACAATCTACCTTTGTGTATATACCTAAAAGCATTGAAAGTTGGATTTTGAAAAGCTATTTGTTCATGGTGGCATTATTCACACTAGCCAAGAGGTGGAAGCAACCCAAGTATCCAGTGACAGATGAATGCACAAACACAAGTGGTATGCACACAATGGAATATTACTCAGCCTTGAAAAAGAAAAGAAATTCTGACCCATGCTGCAACATGGGTGAGCCTTGAGGACACTATGTCAAGTAAAGTAAGCCAGCCACAGAAAGATGAGTAGAAATGAACCCACTTATATAAGTTACCTAGAGTAGTGACAGAAAGTAGACGTGTGGGTTTCCGGGGATTAGGGGGAGAGAAGAATATGGAGTTGTTGTTTAATAAGTACAGGATTTCAGTTTTGCAAGATGAAAAAGAGGTTCTGGAGACTGGTGGCACAGTGATGTGGAGGCATTCAACAAGACTGAACCGCTCAGTTAAAAACAGTTAAGGTGGTAAATTTTATGTTATGTGTATTTTACCACGATTAAAAAGAAATCACAAGAAAAAAAAATTCAAATTGTAGCCTGCGACTCCCACACATTTTAATAAGACTGCATTTAAAATACGAATGGAAATATAACTGTTTGGTTTTTTTCTCAGAAGTGTCTGCATTGTTGCTGATATTATCTTCCAGTCTCTTATCTACTGAGGGAAACTAGAGATATTTGTTCTGTGGAAGTGTTTTTCATGGGAAATACTCTTCTGTGGAACAAAAGTATTCTAAAGGGGTTTAAAATCCCACAGGCAGAGGAAAGAGGAGAAAAATGGAAATCAACAAATTTCCTATCTTGCCACCTATATTCTCTAAGGTTCACTATGCTCAATGTATTTTGAAGATATATCCCCAAGTCATACTTTCTGGAAGAAAAAAATGATGCCTCTGGGAAAGCCAGTTCTGTTGTGCTTGGAAGCTATTGTAGAGCTATTTCTTTCAAGAAGTCAAATAATTTGGAGCACCATCTAAAGAGAAAATTTGTGTATCATTCATTGCAGTTTAGTTTCTAATCAGAAGTTGCATTTTAACAAAAATGAATTATTTTATGATATAGGCAAATGTTTGGAACATTTCTTTCCATATATCAAATGGGAAAGGCACAAAGATGTCTCTGATGAGAGGTTTATAGTAACTACATCCAGGCGGTAGTAATTAAACATCCATCATCTTAGATAGCAAATATCGGTCTATTTTAAACTGTACTTAATATTCTAATTGACTTGTGCCTTTGAACTATCTAAAATGACCTCATGCATTAAAGTTCTACTTACTAGTCTTATTGCTATGAGAAGTTTTCCATTATGTCTCAGACCCAACCATTTACCTGCTATAGCTAGTACATGTTTGCCACTCTGTTCTTCTCTTTGGTTTTCCAGATAATAGATATGATTAAACCTCTAATAAACGGAGCCAAGTCTTCTCGCCACATCTTCCAGTGGCTTTTATTTTAGTAATTTCTTAAATAAGATAAATACTAGTAGCCCAATATATTTGTTTTAATCAAGCATTTGAGGGCATAGTAAAAATTTTTTTAACATATTGCACCAAATCTTAAGACAAAGGATACTAGATATTAAGGAAGAGGTCCACCCCAGTCTTTACAATCTAGTGCATTTACTTTTCTTCTTGCGGAGGGCATAGTAAATTTGAAGGACTTTTATGCTTCAGTAGAAACCAAAATATGTTTTCTAATTGCAAGTTTAGCATACATATATGAGAAATCAGTAAAAATCCATGTAGTATAATCTTGGCTTGATAAAAGTGAAATGGAAATCTACCATATTATTTAAGTGGATTTGGTTCTCTGAAGTAAGAATTTAATTCAGGGTCAATACCGTGGTATGAACACACCGTGAGGCACACCTACCAAGGAGCAATAAGGTGGCCATACATATTTGTCGTATTTGTCATTGTTTACTACCATCTTCTAACATTTGTTCAAACACACATTAAAATTCTGAAGCTATATGGGTCATTAGTAATCAACATAAATTCAGAGAATTATTATTCTCCCTTCAAAAGTGTGTTTCAAGGCCAGACTGCAGGTTTGTCCTACCCTCGTGTAGAGCCCCCCTCTCCTTTACCACCACACCGGTCCACTTGGTTAGTCCGGGCGCAGGCCTACGCTGGAACAATGACCCATAACTAATTCCACACCCACCTGCAACCGAATTCCTCAGCGCCTATGGTTCCCAAATGCATCTGAATCAGAATTGTAAGTGACATGATGGTGTACACCTCAAAATACTGTGAGCAAAAATGATGAAACAGCAAGACTCCTGGCCTCTGGGTGGGGGAAAGGGGGCTATTTAAACGTGTAAAAGTGTTACAATAAAAGTATTGTTTTCTTCCTATTTCTGTCCAATATGGGGGATATCTACTTCATTTGTAGTTCCCGGGTTATGGAGTTATCCTTTCAACCAAAGAGCCTGGAAAGAAAAAGGAATAAAATAGACAATGCAGGGGAAGAGAAAATATAACAGTTCTCGAGTAGAACGTTAGGGCTAGAACAGAGGGTGGGAACAAAGGAAAAGTCATCAACAGATTACAGGCAATTGACATTTTAGAAAGTCTAAACCTCCTTAGAGATACCATAAGTAGAGTTTTGGAATGGCTGGCCCTGACTGTCGCAATCAGATACCAATTACCAGGGAGGGCAAAGCAGGGAAGTAAAAGCATCCCTTATTGTAAAACTCTAGTAGTTTGTCTTCATTCTTTTAATGATAAGTGATGAATAGTTTCCATGTGTCAGACTCCATGCCAGGTGCTGAGGATATAACAGCAAAGGGATAGACTTATCAATGTTCCTTATGGAACTTGCAGTCTTGGAATGAATGGGCTCTGTCAATGGCAAACAGCAGCCACGCTTTTATAAATGACAGTACATTGTCTACCCAAGGGACAAGTTATAGTCTATTTCCACCTCCGTGGCTTCTAGAATGTTTCAATAGAACCCTCTAGGGGAACGGTATATTAAAAATGAGGATGCTGCTTTAAATTATTCTTAGCTCCATTCCCATTTCATTAGAGTAAATGATCGTGAATGTTTTCTTTTCATTTCCCCAGTGTATGCTGTGCACTGCCCGGTTACTTCGCAAGCGGAGAACCTACATTGAGCGATTGCTCAGGTGACGCAATTACATCGCCGGGCTCTACTTTAACACCTTCATTTGTTTATACATTCAAATGTCAAGTCTCAAGCTCCTCCTGTATATATGCTCGGGCTTTAGAGATGCAGAGGCAAAATTTAATCAGAGTTCATACTCTAGAGAGGAAAATAGACCCTATATATACAATGTATTATAGTGCTAAGGAATAAGTTCCAAAGCCAGGAATCTATCTCCCTGTCATCAGAGACGCTTTCTTATACCTCACACCTCCCTGGCTGCCATCTACCTTCCACTCAGCCTCCCACAGCCGTCATGACACTGTCTCTTCCATCTAAGTCTCTGCCACTGACATAGAGCAAGGTCTCAATTTTGGTGTAAGTTTCTTCAAATCTCACTGATATCTGGCCTTCCTCCTATCTATTTTTCATAACTCTCCCAGAAAGATCTGTCTCTGGATGCAAATACTGCCTTCTTAAAATTCACAATTTTCAGGATCATATTCAAACCCCTTGACTAAGCACAAAGGGGCCTTTGGGGTCTGGGCCCAGTTCCTTAGCGCCCCACCACCCCCATTTCCTATCTGTCCCATAGGCACCTGCTGCCCAACCCGGAAACGTCACTCCAGGTAACCTGTATCTGTCCTTTAGGGTCACACCTTTATCTTCTCACAAGTGTAGGCCTCGATGTCTGGAATGTAAGATAGTAACCTAATTCTACCCAGTCCTGCAAGACTCAGAGTCAGCATTATCTGCTCCATGACGTGTTTTGCCTCCACCCCCATGGCCTGCCATTTGACTTAGTTCACCGCCTCTGCACGTAGAGCCCTGCCTTCCCGCACACCACAGCACTTGTCTCACTGCGTTAGGATCACTGGCCTGCGCTTGCGTCTTCTCCGGCTGGTGCTAAAAATTTTGCAGACAGAAATTATGTCTTTTAAAGATACAGATTACTATTATGGGAGCACAGATGATGGATAGGATGATAGAAGAGATACATGTTATATGCTCACTAAGTCATTATCCCGGCTGCAGAAACAGGGAAAATGGCGATGCTCTAATATTACTGGAATGACAGTTAAACTTGTCCTTGAAGGATGAGGAGAAATTTTCAGATGAATGCATAACTCCCTTCTCATTTGCACAAACAAATGAAGATAGTGCTAAATGAAGTACACGAGTAACTTTGATTTGTGTGCTACACGAGGACTACAATGAAGGTAATCTAACTAGCATATATATATATTTGTAATATCCACGGGCATATGATTGGGACGCCTGCTTAATTATACCATGTTGACTACGTAGTAAGTCACCTTGCTTGCCCTGAATAAACCATTTCTAATTTTACTTTATTCCTGGCTGCATATATCAAATTAAACTGCTGTTCTTACTAGGGAATCTGTTTTCAAACTTTAATAGGGTTATTTAAGAAACGAAGTGAATTTCCTGATAACCTGCATACTATATGCGTGAGCTAAACAGAGAACAACAGACAAACAAACATGAACCCATTCAAACTGCAGAGTTTTACTTTTTTTTTTTTTGCTTTCTGCACTTTATTCAATGTTCTACACTTTAATATGAGTCATTAGGTTCTTCCCATAGGTTCACTAATAAAAATATGGTAAGTCAATTTATGAGATTTCTTTTCTTGTACACTGTGAAGTCAAAGATATGAGCTTTCAAAATCAAATTTTATAGTTTAAAAAATTAAGGATTACTCAAATTAAAAATAACATTATGAATGTTTTTCAAATCATGAAGCTTCACGAGATAACTATATTATTAGTCATTCTTTTATGTATATGCCAGTGGTTCTTAACCTGGGTTCTATGGAACCCTAGGGGTTCGATGAGTCGGTCTCAGGGGTTCGGAGAAGCCTCTGCCGCGGAGGCCAGAATAAAGTAATACTGTAATTTGTTGTGAGTTCATGCACTTTGTTGGTTTTGTTCTTTGAGCAAGGTGATGTTCATGCATGACTCATTTTGTGCACCAGTAAAAAAACATATACCTATATTTTGAATTTTGAAAAAGAATCATATTTTATTTATCAATAAAGAAGGGTTCAGTGAATGCGCATATGAAACTGGTAGGTTCGGTACCTCAAAAAAGGTTAAGAACCACTAGTATGCACACTGTAATGAGGCTTTAATGGGTCATTTCCTGCAGAGACTTCCACCTACTAAGACCAAAATATCATCATATCACACCAGCACATTTCCACCACCCTTTTCCAGCATGACTCTAGAGTCCAAACCGTATTTACCGTATTTCCCCATGTGTAAGATGTGCCCATATATAACATGTACTTTAATTTGGGGGACCAAAATTTAAAAAAAAGGTATTACATAAAGTTATTGAACTCAAGTTTTATTCATCATAAAATTCATACAAGTCTTCATCACTGTCAAAACTCCCATCCATTAGCTTGTCCTCATCTGTGACTGAGGATAAATCACTGTCTTCTTATATTGCCTTGTCCTCGGTTCCATCTATGGCATTTGAAATGCCACACTTCTACAACCACTGTAAAAGATGCACCTAGTGTTTAGACCCCAATTTGTTTGAAAAAAGATGTGTCTTATACATGGGAAAATACGGTATGAAGATACAGATTTAAAACTTAAACTAAAAGCCATCTTTCCAGAGTACCACAGGAAGCTTTGAGGTTTATTGTTTTTTCTTTCTGAGCTTACTTTTGATTTTAGGACTTCAGGAAGTGAAGGGAAGTAATCCTCATAAGAACCATTTTGAAGAAAATATTTTTTAAATCGAATTGTAGACTGCAGGAGTCTTAAATTTTCTGTAAAGGAGGGAAGAAGAGTTACCTTATGTGGATTGCAAGGTCATTTAGAAAACCAATATGAGAGATGCCTTCATCTTTATTTATAATTTTTTTCTAAAATAATAGCCTAATTCAATCTAAACATAAGAAAAGTGAAAATTTAACGTTTCCTTGAACCATGAAGACTATGGAGTTCATTATTTTAAAAATATTCAGATATTCTGCTTAGAGATAAAAAATATTTCTAAAAATGGTGCTAAAGAGTGTTGGCTCTCTGGGAATTGAATATGCCTTTATTTATGACTTTTGGATCTATAATTAAGTTGAAAAATTTGGGGAAGAATTGGTGTGTAATCACTGTGACACAAATATACTCTTGCAACCTTGATTAATTCATGCCTACTAAACACAGACCATGTTTGATTATTTGTTGTGCTATTTGCTTCCCGTTAAGGCTAAACATTGTTTCTGGTGTAGAAAACGCGAATATCTATCTTCTCTAAAATGTGAGACTATAAATAATTTCTCTTTAAAAGAAAAGAAACATTTGATTAAATGTAATTTTTATGGTTGCCCAGGTAGGCTGGAAACTGAAAATAAAGTGTGTAAGGGTAAGAAGTATAAATAGTCTGCCACAAAAATTCCTTTGTTTATGTAATATATATCTGCTTTTGGAAGCCTATATTATCATTCGTCATTATTTTTTTGACAACTAAGATGATTTAGGGGCATTGAAAGTGTCATGAAGGGTTAGGTGAACCTCTAATGACTCTGGACCTTAGGAAACTTTGTCCAGGTGGCCAAATGGTAATAGCAGCAGCAAGAGAAGTAATAATATAATACTGTGATTACACATTCCTTTCGTCTGTCAAACCACCAAACTGAAACTGATGCATAAGGCAGTGATTTTCAATCAGTGTGCTGCAAGAATTTTTAAAACATGTAACACCTGACTATTTTTAGTCAGCGGCCCTGACCTCTTTTTCCTTATATTTTCATATGAAAAAAATAACAACAGCAAACACAATAAAAGTTATCTTATGTAAACGAACCAGAATTAGACCTATTTTTTTTTTGTCAGATCAGCAACCAATAAATATTTTGGTGTGTTGTAGAATTTTAGTAGTTATGTGAGCCACGAGATGAAAACGGTTGAAAATCAATGCATATGGACACTAACATTTAAAAATTTTCTTTCTTTTTTAAAGCAAATGTCTTAAAAGACAGACTAGAACAGAATGAGAAACCATGAGCAGCACTTTGACTATTAAGAGAAGTATTACCTTGTGATCCCTTGGCCAAGTTGTCAGTGACATTTCTTACACATGCCAAGTAAGGAACATAAGGACTATCTGCGGATATATTTAAGAGGGCGTCTTCAAAGTTTTCCAGTATTAGGAGCCTACAGAATCAGAAAAGAATATGTAAATTAAGTCACAGAATACAGCAAAGCCATTTTGAGATCATGGGAGCCCCTTCTTGTTTGGCATGCGTTGACCTGTGCATTAAAATGCTGTGAAGCAGGATGTCTTCGGTCATCCAGCCCGACTGCACAATGGCAGCATGGCTCTGGCTGCTCTTAGTACTTGCCTCTTCCACAGGTGCTATCATTATGTTTAACTATTTTAATATCCAATTGTAAGTGACCTGAAGATCATTTTCAGCCACATTTATGGGAAAGTAAAATAATCAACAGGCTAGGGGTGCCTGATAAAATACACAGCTCCGCATTAAATCTGAAGTTCATATAAACAGCAATTTTTCATTGTGAGTATGTCCCATGAGTCTTGCATGCTTTTTCCTTTTCTTTTCCCTCCAAGCCTTGCAAACCCACACTGGGCCTCATTTTATTCTCTTGTCCGTTGAGAAGCAGGGGGCTGGATGATCTGCTAGATCCTTTACATCTGTAACATTCTCTGAATAAATTTAAATTCATTTCATTGTAATTGAAGGGTAGCATGCAACTGAACAGTATTAGTTTCTTTTTTAAGAAATAACCAATTCAGTGTTCCCAAACAAACTGCTTTATGGTTTCTTTTTGACTGGCATATGAGGACATAGCCTAAGATTTTTGAGGCATATGTATGGAAGTGAGTAAATGTGTGGCATGAATAAATGCATGTTAGGCATGCCCTCCACTTCAACTGCGAGGCTGTTCCTCTATTTACTTTATAACATCTTCCTTTAATGTCTACTGTTGAATTTTATTATGGCAGAGCAGAGATAGACTAAATGTCAATGGCTGATTTGGGGACCATCTACTTTGAACCAAACTGTACAATACACAGATTAACTAGTTTTGTCTGATGTGTTTAACTTTGATTTTCAAATACTAAGGGAAGAGATTTATCCTGGCATAAGTAGACAACACGAAGGAAAATGCGTGCATTAACATTAAAGAAATCTCAGGGTGTTTAGAAGTGGGTTAACAATACAGCATCCATGAGGAACTTCAAAAAATAATCTATGTCCAAAAAGTCTCTAACTTGGCAGTCAGAGCACAACTGATTGGTCAGATGGCTGATCCTTATTTAAATACAATCCATAGCCCTCATATTAAAAAATATATATCTCAACCATTTGCAAGCCCTCTTGCTTTTTCTTAGGCATATTTTGACCAGAAACTCTTCCCACAATACTCCTTTTCTTTCTTTCATGTTTGTCTTCTTTCCTGTCACAGTTAATACAGCATGCAGCCATTTTCATCCTGGTGCAGTGCTCACAAGCAAAATACTGGCCTAACCTTCTAAATGCAGATGCACAAGAGATTCTGATGATAAAATCTCAAGCTTAAAATAATAGACTGCTGTGCTAGAAATGACCTTAAAATATCATCTAAGTCATTTTCTTGGTGTCGTAAAGAACATTTTATTAACAAGATTTTTGAGGTTGGATTTAATATATCCCCCAAATTAGGATTCCATATCTATGTGCCACTGCCTTGGCATAAACATACAATTACTCCTTCAAACCATTTAATTTATGGATTTTTATATATAATCCTACCCACTTCCCAAGAATCCTTTTAATAAAGAAAAAATGAGCTTGTGGATGTGTGCATGCATGAGTGTGCACACACATACACACAAATAAAAACAATAACCCTAGAACAAAACTAATGAGAAGGGAGAAGAACTGAGAAAAACATATTTTAGAGCCACTTTCTTCAGAAAATTCTGGACCAAAAAATTTAAATTGCATGCCAAGTATTGCCACACTGGGATTATTTTAAAGTAGGAATGTAAAGAAAGTCCGAAGTTAAGAAATTCCTTAATTTTATCAATATTAACAAGAATCCTGTTCAAAGTATTAAATTCTTCCTAATAAACTGTCCGCAAGCTGTCAGCAGCTATGTTTGCTGCAGACTGTATGGCCCAGAGTGCTGGCATTCACAGTGTAAGAAGACCTCCGGGCTCTGAAAAAGAGACCTGGGCTTTAGCAATCTCCATCCAGTGGTCTAAACTCAGGCTTTTTTTTTTTTTTTTTTTTTTTTCAGAAACAGAGAGAGTCAGAGAGAGGGACAGACAGTCAGGAACAGAGAGAGATGAGAAGCATCAATCATCAGTTTTTCGTTGCCATTGCAACGCCATAGTTGTTCATTGATTGCTTTCTCACATGTGCCTTGACCGCGGGCCCTCAGCAGACCAAGCCACCCCTTGCTGGAGCCAGTGACCTTGGGTCCAAGCTGGCGAGCTTTTGCTCAAGCCAGATGGGCCCGCGCTCAAGCTGGCGACCTCTAGGTCTTGAACCTGTGTCTTCCGCATCCCAGTCCAACGCTCTATCCACTGCACCACTGCCTGGTCAGGCCTAAACTCAGGCTTTTTAAAAAATTATTTTTGACAGCTATAAAAGACATCCAAATGTTGTGAGAACATGGCATCCCGAGAGGGGGGGGCGGATTTTCCGAGGCTGCTCGACTGCTCTGGGGGAGGCATCTGGTTCAGCCCGCTCAGAGGAGAAGAGTGCGGAAAGCAGAAATAGGAGTGGGTTGTTTATGGAAGTGTTTTTCTTTTGCCTAGAATTACCCAGAATTGGAGAACTTCTTATTAAAAAATAGAAAGAATATAAATAACTGCATCAATTTTATCTTAGAAAAAGGAATTAATGGTTAAAAATACGTCTTATTTGTTTTTATTTGTATAAATTTCCATTAGTGTAAAAATGTATCCTTTGGGACTAAAGTAAAAAATTTCAATAGTACAATTTATCAGGCTTAAACAGCCTTTAGGTAACAGGCCATGTAGTCTCTAAATCTCCCTTGATACAGGAATTTACCTCAATCAGCTTCCACAGGCACCTGCTTGCATTGGCTACCATGACTGATACAGTTATTACAGGGAACTACTTATACAATGGTCCTTGAAAGCCAAGGTTGCTGCTGTCACTTCCACTGCCTATCTGGGACAACATATTTACATGCCCTAATAAGAGTCCAACATTAAATTACCAAATAAATAGTTTTGCTATCCAAATACTACTGAAGCAAACAACTCTTTTGCATTACCTAGACTGGGCATAAGAAATACTTTGATTTTAAAATACTGAAACAAAGAGTTATGTAAACAATTGGAGGCTTATACATTTTTCATAATGAAAAACCTGAAAAGAGTTGGAAATTGAACCTCCAGCCAGACTTTCCTTTTAGACATATGGTAAGCACTCCAGATATGACACATTGGATCTGGTTACACAATCTTATAACTGAAAAAAGAGTCCTTACAAGTTTCAACTACACTTCAACTCTACCCTTTTCTTTGGTCAGTCAATAATTGACCATTCTGTTCCATAGTCTTCCACGCATAAAAGAATTATGTCTAGGAATCGTGCTTCAGCCAAGTTGTCATCAGTTTAGAAACAAACCAACAGAGAAAGGCTTACTGTGCAGCCAGGCTGCTTGGGGAAAGTGACCGTCCATCTTCTTCACTCCACGCATGTGTTGCATTATCAGAGCCTCCTAAAATGATAACATTTATATAGGTAAATATTTAGCATGTTTGCTTAAAGTAGTTATTTAAAAGAAAAAAAAAACTTAGCTAACATCACTTAGGTTAAATTAAAGGGGGGGGGGAAAGGCAGAAAATCTGCAGATTTTTTCTCCAAAGGATTTTATAATTGATGGCTATGCTCTTTTTGGTTGAAAACATTTAGGATATTTGTAGGAAATAAATGTCTACCAATCAAAACAATTCCAATGATCAAGTTGATACAGGTCTAACAAATTCTTTTTCTTCATGCATCAAATTGGTACATTTTTTTTTATCTTAAGACCTATATGCACAGACAATTCCTGAATATTATAATGCAGATTGACAGCTATGTGACTTGTTAATCAAATAAAGTCCATTTCAGTCATGGATCACTAGGCTTTCTTTGCCTTCAGTTGTCTAGAACTTAGAAACATCTGCCATCACTAATTTATATTTTTCATCTTTCAAAAAGCAGTCACTGATTTCAATTGAATGCAGCTGTGAATGCAAATTGGCTAATTTTAACAGAATTGTTTTGTGTGGTCTCAAATAATATGAAGGTTTGGAGTGCGGAAGGTAATCACTAAGTTGGGTCTAATGGAAACCGTACGTGAAGATCTAATTTAACACTGAGAATTGTCCCTAGAAGTCAAATAGATTGCCGATTCAACTTGCCTCATAACGTTGTATCATTAAAGAGTTAGTGTGCAATAGCATTCACATGAAAAATTGGAAGTGAAAATATTTGAGACGGCGATTGCATAAAGCATAAATAAAAACATTCAGCCCCTTTAGGAAAACTGTATCACCTATTTCAGTCTCCTCTTCTGTCACTACTTATTCCTTATTAATAAGCCAGTACGCTTCAGAGCTGTCATTTTTAACACTGGCCCAATCATTTTTATTGCCTGCATTAATTATTCTCCCATTGTCTCTAGTTAGTGTGTCCTAAAGCTTTTTGAAAAGATTCTAGTGCACAGCTATGCAATTATCCATACTTTTCCAGTGCTGGTCATTGTCTAGGTAAATTAGCACATGTGTGAAAGACTATCACAGAATTAAAGGCTTCTATATCTTTCTGTGTATCAGTCATGTCTGAGAAATGTTTGCACCAGCCCTAGGACCTGGCAGAGTGGCTTTTTCAGTTTTCCTGTTCAGCAGAGTGAAGTTGTCTTGTGTTCAGCTCAAGGAACTGCTAAATATTATTGCTCTAATGGTAGCAATGCATTAGTGAGTTAAAGGACTACAAATAAAGAGATACAGAAGAAATAAACCTAACTAATAATGGTAATGTCAGTTATTTATTGACATCCATACAGAGACTAATTAAGGAGGACTCTGTTAAGATTTATGCATTTGCAATGTTAAAATATATAAAACCATTTTCCTAAGACCAAGTCTTTCTCACTTGGTCCTCCAAGGTGATGCTAAGCAGGTTCAGTGGCATTTGTCTGATATGTTGCATGAAGTTTCTCTTTCTCATCAAGCTATTAACATGAGTAACTAATAGAAATTAACTTTGTACATATCAAGGAGAGACTTGACCCTGATGTGAGTAGGCATCTTACCCTCTGGCCAATTTTTCTTTTGGACTTGGAAAAAACATGGCACTAAATAGGCATTAATAAAGTGGGAAATGTTACAGACCTTTACAAAATAATATTCTACTTTATTTAAAGAGTTAGGCATGATTTAAACGGTACCCACAGACCTAGAAAGAAATCTAGTGCACAGATAACCTCTTTTCACCAGTAAGAATGACTTTTCAGTTAAAGAACTAATTTCATATCATTTATTACTTTGCAAAAGAGCAAACTTCAACGAATTACAAAGGTGCGCTTTGCTCTCAAAATTAAGTGATTATAAATGAAAATATCTAATACTAAACTTGAAGTAGGGATCCTCAGTGGGCACAGCTGAGAATTAGATTCCTTAAGGCAGGAAGTTAGGAGAGAACCTTCTTCCCATGTGTTTGTTATATCTTCCTATTTTCACAGTTGTTGAGTAGGCTCCCGAAGAAACCCTGGAGTATGTTCATAATCGAGGTTGAATCAGATAGAAATGGGGTTGAGGAGGCTGTAGAAGTCAATGTGGAGAGGAATGAGGGGATGGATGAAGAACAGTTCATCATGTTGAAGGAGTCTGAAACAATGAGTCAAACTTCATCAGTGACTGAAAAGTAGAGATATTCTGAGGTTTGGTGGTGGCAGGTACTTGCATGAAATACCCTAAGTGTGTACTTGTCCCATTGAGTAAATATGAGTGAGGCCATCTAGCAAAGAGCTCATGAGACATGAAACATGGCTATTGTCAAACACAGAGAAACTGAGTTCCATTTTTCACCGGGTGAAATGGTCTGCTGCTTCAGTTAATAGGAAGTGCTGCTTACTTTTCTGGTTTCTAAAGCACTGATGAGCTCTTATTCTTTGTGAAACATTTTTTAACTTTATCTCTTTACATAATTACAAGGTGTGAGTCTGAAATGAAAAGGAAACGAGTGATAAGGAAAAACTTGAAGTTCTCAAGTCTTTATAAAGCAATATAAAAAAGAAACAGGAAATAACTGGTGTTTGTTAGTGCACTGTCTGGTTTTCAGGCCTGGACTGTTTGTTTGTTTGTTTATTTATTTGTTTGTTTGTTTGTTCTTTAGTGAGAGGAGGGAGGCAGAGACAGACTCCTGCATGGGCCCCAACTGGGGTCCACCTGGCAAGTCCACTAGGGGCGGTCAGATGCTCTGACCATCTGGGGCTGTTGCTCTTTTGCTTAGAAATGAAGCCATTTTTTTTTTTTAGTGCCTCAGGTAGAGGTCATGGAGCCATCCTCAGCGCCCTGGCCATCTCATTCAAACCACTCGAGCCATGGCTGTGGGAGAGCACGAGAAGAAGGAGGAAGGGTGGAGAAGCAGATGGGCGCTTCTCCTGTGTGCCCTGACTGGGAATCAAAGCAGGGACATCTACATGCCAGGCTGATGCTCTACCACTGAGCCAACCGGCCAGGGCTGGCTTGGACTTCTTAAAAAGGTTAAACCTTTCCTTCCCTACTGTTCATTTTCTTTTTAATTTTTTAAAAATATATTGATAATTATTTATTTATTTTTATAAAATTATTGGGGTACAGGTTCAGGTGTGCAACTCAATAAAACATCACTGCACCTTGCATCGTGTGCCCATCACCCTAAGCAGTCTCTTTCACCCTCATTTTCCTTACCTTTGCCTACCTCCCCCTTCCCCCACCCTTCTTTCCTTCTGGCTATCACCACAGTTGTCTGTGTCTACGTCTTAAATACGTATATTATACATGGTTTTTTCTTTTGCTTAATCCCTTCACCTTTTATCATCCAGTCCCCTAAACCCCCACCTGTGACAGCTGTCAGTCGGTTCCATGTATCCATGCCTCTGTTTCTGTTTTGTTCGTCAGTTTATTTTGTTCATCCCTAATGTTCTTTAGGACCTTGCGTTGAACAACAGTCTTGCAAACTAGTCATTAATTCTATAATTGTAGATATACAAAATACTCTTGACTAACAGAAATTGGTATCCCTGAATATGTAAGAACCCCCAGGAGAATTCTTCAAAGCCTTTCCAAACCTGATTTTTATATGAAAACTAATGATTCAAGACCTGACAATGAACAATCAACTTGTGACCTGATGTTCTCAGGATGCTTATTTATAAGTCCACATATTCAAAGGCTGACAAATTCAGCTGAGAAAACCTAATTCTAAATTCATTCTAAATGCTAACTAAACATTTTACTTCAGAAATAGGGATGGATTTCTTACAGCCCTCAATCTCTCTGTGTATATATGTTGTGTATTTCAGTGTGTGTGGTATATGGTGCTATTATATGTATGAAAAGCTGATATTTTCTGATTCACTAGCAGCAGGCTATAGGCTTCTTACTGAGACTGACAGTAGATTTATACCCATCTATTCATGCTCCCAAGTCTATCATGCATTTTCAAAATGGCTGGTGGAGGAAGGTATGCCTTTACCAGTAAAAGATTCATCCTGATTAAAAAGCCAAAATTTGGAAACTAGAGCAAAAATTCTGCAATTCATTGTAGGGTTTTGTTCCAAAAAATACCTATAGAAATCTGTTTATTGAGGCTTACTCCTAATGTTTATTTTCTGTACTAAGTATAAATATAGTTCTACAAGCTGGTTCACCTCAGTAAAAACCCTCAAAAGTCAGAGTGTCTTTTCCGACCCTTTCTCCTTTCTCTACACTTGGATTAGCCTGATGTCCAATTTCATCCTCACATATACCCCCGCCTAAGAATAGTATCAGCCATCAGTGATTACTTACCATGCACTCTGTTTATATTTCTAACAGGCCTTGTGACACAGAATTGAATACAGTGAGATGGAAATACAATACCTTGAGCTGGGGGATTCAGAGTGTACAGCAGATGTTTAACAGATGTATGGACAGTTCTGAAACCTTCGTTAGTTGTGACGCGTGGATAAACCTTCTGTACCACCAGGAGTGCACTAACGAGTCAAAAAACAATTAAACCAAATTACATTTCAAGGTTTGCAGACAGAAACAAAAGGTTATTCAAAGAGAAAATGTCTACAGTATAGAAATTTTTCTTATAACATAAAATGACAAGATGCTGTTTTTGTTGTTTAATTACTTGTTAGCCTGCTCATGCACAAAATCTCAACAAAATGTTCATGAACCAGACAGAGCACTTCATGTTTCCAGCATTCTAAAGCCGTGGCGCTCAAATGCCTGAAAGCAAGGGAGTGAAGTTACTTTGCCTGAAAGCATGGGAGTGAAGTTACATTACTTGTTACAGTTAAGACGTAAAGATAAGTAATTAGGAAATAGTTACTTCCAATGAAAGGACAGCACTTTCTTTTTTTTAAGTAAAGGAAAAAAATTAAACATTGGAAATTATTTTCACTAAATATCATGCCCACAATGCAATATACAAATCGTGTAACATAGAAATGTACACTTGAAACCTGTATGATACTATTAGCCTATGTCACTCCCCCCCAAAAAAAAATCACACCCAGATAAAGGACCTAGTTTCAGGAATAATTATTATTTAATCATTTGATAAATATTTATCTCTTATTAAATAAATAGCAATGTTTTTGAAAAATAAAAGGAGCTTGCCCTAGTTAAAGACTGCATTCTGTTCTCTAAGTGGCCCACAGACACTACTCCAGGGGTAGCTCAAAATGAACATCTAGACTAACTGGCACTATCTTCCCACGATTATTATGTCACCAATAAGATGGTCAGTCTGCACTGGAGATGAGCCATCAGCAAATTCACTTATGCTTGAGTTCAATTCATATTTCTAAAAAGCAGTTAGCTACTTAAGAAATGCAGTTCCCTTTTTGTTATTAGAATATTTAAAAAATGCTGGTATTGTACACGTAAGTCTGAATTTCACAAATACTGTGATTATTACCAATGATCAAAGCTAAAGCAATGTTTTGATTTACAAGGGTAGTTACCAGACCAAATGGTTTTGTTAACAATTTGCCATTGTAAAGTTAAATGTAGTACAAATTAGCTAATAAGTTTTTCCCTATGTGTCTCAACCAACTGAAGGTTCAGTCTAGCATTAGACACAATATATAGACACAGTAAACGTTTATGATATTCTACAATATTTTCAGAATTTTTAATATTTAGATTAAGATTATTGTAATTTTAGCTTCTTAACTATGAATAAAAGCTATATTTAGAGTGTGAAATTTTGAGTTTTTTCTAGTTTCTAGTATAATATTAGGATATCCATATACATTTGGATGTATTTGTACATCAATATACATACATATATATGATTTCACTTAGTTCTGTAATAAGTTTATAATGTCAATATTATTTGCCTGTTTTGAAGATGGGACAACTAAAGATGAAAAAGTTACATAACTCCTCAGTTTTATCCAGTTAATAAAGAAAGTTGGTTCTATCTCATTTCAAAGTTTATGTTCCTTAAACTCTACATCTTGCCTCTGGCACAGAAACTCTGCCCTAACACAACACGGGAGGGGGAGGCCAGGACATTTTTGCGAGCCCACAGGCTCACGGCATTGTTAATTTGTTATGCCAGCTGTGTGTTTGGCCATAGAGATGTTGCTCTACTACTTTCATCTCTGCTCTGTACACATAACAGTCAATACCTCCGGCATTTTTATACTTAGTTGCCCCAAGAATCTCCTGCTTCTTGGACTTCAGTTGTTTCTGAACCCTTGTGACCATGGTAACCAATTAAACAGTCCCAGGTCCTAGATCTCTGCCAGCCTTCTCCCAGTGTGACCCTCTGCCTGACTTTCCTCATCGATTGTCCCAAAGAAACATCTTCAAAGCCTGAATACTTGGCAATCTCATTGAAACTGTCAGCCTTGTTGTTATTATTAGCATTAATAAAATGTTAGTAGGCTTAATTCATTTTTATCTAACAAAATATAACTTACTAATAATAATGACACCTGGACCCCATCCTCTCTAAAATCCTTTGATTTTATCAGAATCAACAATCAAAATATTTTTATTTTACTTTATAGATATTTTTCCTGGTGTTCATAAAAAAACAGAAGTTACCCTCAAACAAGCTGCCTCACAAATAAATATAATTTTAAAAAGAGTTTTGTGATTCACATTGCAGCACAGCTTCTTCATAAATGGTAAAACTAATGAATATTTTTATATACTCTTGATTTTCAACAATTGCTCATTTTTGCTAATTTCTGTCATAACTTTGACATTATATAATCTAGTTTTGGTAATTTGATTACATAACAACTTGCAACTTAAAGTTGTTGGAGAACATGATGAAATTGCCTGACCAGGTGGTTGCGCAGTGGATAGAACGTCGGACTGGGATGTGGAAGACCCAGGTTTGAGACCCCAAAGTCGCCAGCTTGAGCGCAGGCTCATCTGATTTGAGCAAAAGCTTGCCAGCTTGGACCCAAGGTTGCTGGCTCCAGCAAGGGTTTACTCGGTCTGCTGAAGGCCCACGGTCAAGGCACATATGAGAAAGCAATCAATGAACAGCTAAGGTGAAAATGATGAAATTGTTATGGGGTTCACAGAATAAGATAAACCAATGAAACTATTATTTGGTGATAAAGTATAGTCATTTGTGAGGAAATTGTGGCTTTTAATGATACTCAGTTTAATAACAATAGTAAAGAAGTTTTAACTTTAAAAATGGTTTATGATGGGCTTTCTAACAAATATAATGCAAGCCACATATGCAATTTTAAATTTTCTAGTAGTCACGTTACAAAAATTAATTTTAGTAACATATTTTACTTAACCAGTACATCCAAAATATATTGTTTTAACATTTAATTAACATAAAATTATAATGAAACATTTTAAGTCTTTTATTGTACTAAGTCTTCAAAATTCACCATGCATTTTTTTAAAATTTCTTTTTATTTATTTATTTTAGAGAGGAGACACACACACAGAGAGAGAGAGAGAGAGAGAGAGAGAGAGAAGGGGGGAGGAGCTAGAAGCATCAACTCCCATATGTGCCTTGACCAGACCAGTGCAGGGTTTTGAACTGGCGACCTCAGTGTTTCCAGGTCGACGCTTTATCCACTGCGCCACCACAGGTCGGGCTCACCATGCATTTTTACACTTAAATTGTCACTTAAAAATACTTAATCTGTATGTAGATTTCACAACATTTACAGGTGAAAAAGTAGGTTCACTACCCACTCTGTTCCGAACACCCTAAAAGGTTAACCAGTTACTGCATCAAGTGTCAGTGTTTAAACTTTAAAGTAATTAAAGTTAAATAAAGTTAAAAATTTAGTTGCCTAAGTAAAAACCACATATGGCTGGGAGTTATATTTAAAAGAATGAGTATATAAATTAGCAATTTTATATATTACTTTAAAAAAAGAGTTGTTCTGATTCATTAAAAGTCAAATGCCATCTACTTTAAAAATAACTTTAAGCTACTCTTTTTTTCTTCTTCATTACTAAAGAGTCTGGTTTATAAAATTTATAATCATTAGTGACAGCAAACTCTATATGCTATAATCTGCAATAATTTTATTTTTGATTTTAAGAAAATTAAAATAGCCATAGTACAACATCCTTCCTATACAATATACTCCATAAAAATAATGCCTAAAGTATTTTATTTATTTATTTATTTATTATTTATTTCTTTCTTCATTTACTTTGACCTTAAACTATTTTTGGGTATTTTACTTTCTACTCAATATTATTTTGTGGGACTTTTGTTTTTTAACCACATTTCATGAAGGTACAATTCACATATAATATGATGCACCTAAGTTATATAGTTCAATAAGTTTTGCCAAATTTATATAGTTAGGTAGCCATACCATGATAACAATATATAAAGCATTTTGATCCCCCCCCCCCAATTTCCTCAAACTCCCAATAGTAGTTGTTCCAGGGTGCACTGATCTGATTTCAAACACTATAAATTAAATTTCCAATTTGAGAACTTCATTTAAATGAAGTAATACAATATCTACACATCCAGTATGGGTATTTTTTTCTTTTTTTGGAGGGTGGAATGTCTGGGTTCTTTTACCAGCATAATATTCATAAGATTTATTCATCTTATTGTATGGTTTAGTAATTTTTTTATTAGTTGTTGTTGAGTAATTCCAATGTAGAAATAAACTATAATTTTTTGCCATCTGTTTATAAATATTTCTTTATTCTCCACTTTTAGCTATTATAAATAAATCTGCTGTAAGCATTAGTTTGCAAATTTTCATGTGGCAATGTTTTCATTTTCTTGGGTGAATACCCAAGAATAGAAAACTACATCATACAGATCTACTGTTAACTTCACTAGAATCTATCACACTTTTCGAAAATGGTTATATCACTTTACATTCTAACTAGCAATGTATGAGAGTTCTATTTACTCTACATTCTTGTCAATAGTTGCAGTTGTTTATCTTTAAAAATTTTACCCATTCTGGTGAGTGTGTAGTGATATTTAACTGTGGTCTAAATATTTATTTTACTCTTTTTTTACTATGCTATATACTCAAACAATCTCTCTTCTCCTTTAATTGATTTACCTGGTTGTTTTCTAAGATAGACTATAAATAGAAGGGAAAAGACCAAGTGTAAAAGTTCTGGGTATGTGAAAATATCCCTAAGTGCTAAAATGAGAACCAATCTAGAGAATCAAATTTCCTAAGATAATGTCCCGTCACCATTTAGTTATAACATGCTACTGTGGAAAGAGCACAGGGCTCAAATTCCTTGAGTTCAGGTCCTGTCTTTGCCACTTACTGATTGTAGAACTTTAGGGAAGTCATATGACTTCCATAAGGGTTTGTTTCCTCTTCTAAAAAAATGGAGATATCTATTGTCTCAATCTCAAAGCACTGTTGTGAGGATTAAATGAGATTAATTTATCAACATAAGGTTTATTTATAAGGTCTTTGAATAAACATAAGCTCTTGGAAGCCTTTCAAAGAAGATGAGAAGACTCTTTTCTGGTGCTTTTGACATTAGAAATGGCATACATAGTACTCTTAATGATATTTTAGAGAGGCAGTCTGGGTTCTGGAGTTAGAAAACTCAGGTTTAAACCCTCCTTGTTGCATGATCATCAAACATTCAATTTTTTATGGCCCTCTATTAACTTATTTACAACGTAAATAATAGTTTAGTTGTAGAATTTAATGTCACATATATATAATCTCCCAGTAAAGTGTCTGGTATATAATGGGTACTCAATAATTGATAGTTGTTGATGTAGTTGTTGTTGGTGGTGGTCATTTTTTAATGCACATTTACAAATTAACTAGACAGGAGAGTCAAAAGCTAAGTACTAGTTCATGCTGGCCATACTTGGATCTCTGATCTCTCCTATGAGGAAAGCAACTTTTGAAGAGGTTTCTTCTGTAAAAAATTTCAAATTTTTGAGTTATATATGTCAAATAAAGCCAGCCTAATATATAGGCTCAGAAAGATCATTTACAACGTGGTTGCACAGAAGTGAAACCAACTGCTTTGAGGTAGCTCAGTTCAAAACTCTAACCAAGAGGTTTGTTTTATATTGAATAGTATCAACTAAAACCCAATGAGATAGTTTATTCCTGGGTAGTTTAAATGCTGGATATAGAGTTCACACTGTCCCTAAATTAGCCTGAGACAATGTTCCAATCTACCTTTGGTCCCGCTATATACCTCTTTCTCAGAAACTTGGGGACCCTCCTGACAATCTAGTTGTTAATTTTGGTGTTCCTCCTCCTCACTTTTCTCGTGTACATTTTGATAACCCTGAAGACTTAAATGTGTGTTTCTTCTTTCTTTAACTAATGCCTTTACTTTTATTGTAAAAATCGGCAATAAGATACTGAAGAGTTCTTGACTCTGTATTTAAACTACCTACCTACCAATGATCCTCACAGGTAATATTTTTTAAAATTGACTTGTCTGTGCATAGTGAGATCTCACTTAATTCCTCCATTTTCTTACCTGTTTGCATTCTGAAGAACATCAAATATATTGCTTAGTGTCGTGTCATTCTGAAACATATTTGAAAAACTAGAGAGAAGCTGCCACACGGCTGTTTGCTCTTGCACTTGTGAGAAGAAGGACAGCACTTTGACCATTTCCTGAAATACTGTCTTCTGATTGTTGGGGTCCCTTGAGATCTTAAAAAATCAAATCACAAACAGGAAAAAATGAGACATCAACATTTGTGATTACACGGCTCATTATTTCTGACAGCATTAAACATTTAGATTTTCACATAAGCAATTCTTTCAGATTTTCATTCAATTTGAAGTCACCTTTTACATGAAATACAAAAGCAATTTATTTGTTCTTAATCATAATTGCATCTTTTCCTATACCTACAAAAATTGGTATGTTTAAAGTTTAATTAACAGAGCTATACTTAAAATGGTATATTTGGAAATTAATTATGTTTTCTAGGACCTGATTTAGGAGCTATAGACATATTTTCTCTCTATCCATTATATAACCTAATTTATTATTTTGGTGAAGAATCCTTAAAACTTTATATACATATTTTCATATATATAATATATATACACATATATATGAAAATGTTTACTATTACAATACACATATTCACCTTGAATATTTCTTGCCAATCCCCTCTAGTCTGCCAAGTTTCTGTTGAGAAACCAGCTGACAATCTTTTCTTATAGGTAACTTACTTTTCTCTTGCTGCTTTTAAGATTCTTGCCTGACTAGGCGGTGGTGCAGTGGATAGAGCATTGGCCTGGGATACAGGGGACCCAGATTTGAAACCATGAAGTATCTGGCTTGAGCATGGGCTCACCAGCTTGAGCACGGGGTCACCATCTTAAGCATGGGATCATAGACATGATCCCATGGTCACTGGCTTGAGCCCAAAGGTAACTGTCTTGAAGTGCAAGGTCACTAGCTTGAGCATAAGTTCTCTGACTTGAGCAAGGGGTCACTGGCTTGGCTGAAGCCCACTGGTCAAGGCACATATGAGAAAGCAATCAATGAACAACTAAGGTGCCACAACAAAGGACTGATGTTTCTCATCTCTCTCCCTTCCTGTCTGTCTGTCCCTCTCTTTCTGGCTAAATAAATATTCTGTCTTTATCTTTTGCATTTTATGATGTGCCTTGTTGTGGGCCTCTTTGGGTTCATCTTGTTAGGAACTCTCTTTACTTCCTTGATTTGTGTGTCTATTTTCTCTTCACTAGGTTAAGGAAGTTTTTTGTCATTACTTTTTCAAGTAGGTTTTCAATTTCTTGCTCTTTCCTCCTTCCTGCACCCTCATGAAGTGAATGTTGGTATTCTTGAAGTTGTCCCAGTGGCTTCTTACACTATCGTCATCTTTGAGGGATTCTTTTTTCTTTCTCCTTTTCCGACTGGTGTTTTTTGTTTCCTTATATCCCATGTGGCTGATTTTATTCTTGGCTTTATCTGATGTTCTGTTGAGTCTCTGTAATTATTTTTCATTTCAGTTAGTGTATCTTTCATTTCTGACTGGTTCTTTTTCTTTATGACTTCCATGTCTTTTTTTTTTATGCTGCTGAAGTTCTAAATTCATTAGCATCCTTATAAACAGTATTTTTAACTCTGCATGTAGTAAACTGTTAGTCTCCATTTTGTTTAGTTCCTTTTCTGGAGTTTTATCCTGTTCCTTCATTTAGGACATATTTGTCTCCTTATTTGGCAACCTCCCTGTGTTTGCTTCTATGTATTAGGTAGAGCTGTTACATCTCCTGGGCTTGGTAGAGTGACCTAATGTAGTAGGCGTCCTGTAGGGTCCAGTGGTACATCTTCTCCTTTCACCTGAGCTGCGCATTCCAGGTGCACTTTCTCTCCCTCTTTCCCTCTTCCCTGTGTAGGCTATGTGCACCCTCCTTGAACAAATGTTTCCTTAACTATACATTATACTTGTTGGGTAGATAAGTTTGTAAACTGTAATTTTTATGCTCACTTTGTTAAAGATGGTGCTGCCCACATGAATGTCCATCACCTAGGTGATAATATTAATTATCTTCCTGCTTGGGAAGGTACTTGGTTTTACTAATGTGTGCTGGGGGAGGGCTCTCACTCAGAAACGTTTTAAAAGGAGAAGCTAGGAGGCCATTTTAAGAGAGACCACATTGTAGCAGAGAGGGGAGGAGCTCACATTGTTGCAGAAGAGAGAGGTCATATGGTTGGAGGGGAGGAGGCAGCCAAAATGGAGGCATGCATAGGGGACTGAGGCTGGTCAGGCCTTTGATTCTAGAAAAAACCAGAGAAAGTCAGTGACTTTGGGAGCTCTGAATGGAAATGGAAGCATTTTCCCACTGTGTGTGTTTTCTTGCCCGCTGGTTGTGAGCAGGAATAAAGGATGGCCCATCAGTTATTGGCTCTGTTGTTATTGTCTGTCCGAATTAAATGGGAACCTGCATGGGCCAGGCAGCTGTGATGGTGGTCATGGCTACTGGCCCTACAATACTCTAAAAAACTGCTGAGTTTTTTTAAGAAAGAATTTTAAGTGTTATACAATGGATTGAGATTATTATAACAGTAATTCAAGGATTCTGTTCTTAAATATTATTTATATTAAAATTGAGGAAATCAAGGTAAAAATATTAGAAGTAGAAATGTGTCAATTATTCCTATTAATAAAATTTCAAAAGAATTCTGTAAATATATATTTATATATTTTATTAAGTGAGAGGCAGGGAGACAGACTCCCACATGCACTGGGACCGGGATCCACCCACAAAGTCTCCTATAGGGCAATGCTCTGCTCATCTGGGGCGACTGCTCTGTTGTTTGGCAACCAAGCTATTTCAGCACCTGAGGCAAGGCCATGGAGCTATCCTTAGCACCTGCGGTCAAATAGCTCAGATCATTTGAGCCATGGCTGCAGGAGGAGAGGAGAGAGAGAGAGAGAAAGAAAGAAAGAAGGGGAGGTGAAGGGTTGGAGAAGCAGATGGTCATTTCTCCTGTGTGCCCTGACCAAGAATCAAACACGCAATTTCCACATGTTGGGCCAATGTTCTACCACTGAGCCAACCGGCCAGGTCCAGAATTCTATATATTTTTATGATCCTTCAATGTACATGGAGTTTGATTAAAGGTAGGATCGTGTTTCATTTTCACATTGTAGTTTAAGATGAGCATATAAAAATGGTCATTAGCACTCCATAAAATGAAGTTCTCAGTTCTAGTGTATATTTTGGAGAGAGAAATATATTATGTCATAAAAAAATCAGTTTTTCAAATTAGGTTTTGTATTAGTGAAAAAAAATTAAAAAGCTTACCCATTATTCTAACTTCTGAGAGTTACATGGCTTCAACAGTTTAATTATGGAACTTACATTACATCCTAAGTAATCTCACTTAAATTTCTCAGGGAATACAATCAATCTGCATTCACCATTTAACAATATTTAATCTACAAATATAAGTCTACATTAACCAAAATGCAATGTTTTTGGTTCAATGCAATTCTGCACATTAAAATAGAAAGCAGACATTCCTTAGAAAATTGGAAAAATTGGCCACAGTATTGGCGAATCTCTATGTGAGAATCCGTACCAAAAGCGAGCAAATATTCCAGTCAGCATTTTGCAGACCATGTGGGTTAAGGACCTACTCTTTGCCTCATGTTGATTCACTTTGTGGATATGAGAAGAAACCAATACCATTCCTTCTATTGTTTATGAGATTTTGATCTCATTAAAATATTTATACTCACCTGAGAGAACTGGTTTGTTAGTTCTTGGAGAGAAGACTCTAAAAGGGTCGTGTTGGACAGGCAGAATTTGTTTAAGATATTTTTCCCTAGAGTGGTCCAAGAGAAGGTATAATCAGCAACGTATCCTGGATAGCTCTCACACAATTCTCTTCGTATATCTTCTGAAGTTGAATTTTGCTTTAACAGCTAAAAATTATGTGTGAGAAGAGTGGGATAATTTTGTTAATAAATATACATATTAAGGTAATCTAGTCTTTAAGGAAATTGACATATCTTCACAATAATCATTTTAATATTGTGCATTATAGCAAAATTACACTAAAAGATACTGGGTTTGCTATGAAGAATCACCAAAAGTGTGAATGCAGTCATTCTTGTCATTGTTATAATTTAAATGCTTTACATATAATTTGTTTAACTGAACTCATTTCCTCTCTCTGATCAGAAAACTTAAATGCATCAGATCTTTTCTAACAAAACTCTTTAGGCTTAAAAATCTTAGTGTTTCCTGGGCGTTTCAAAGCAGAGACTCAGGTTTTCTAACTCTTTATGATACTTCATGGAAAATTGGCTACATCTCTGGAAGGCTTTCAAAAAAGTAGCAGCTTAAGAGTCTATTCTCAAGATCAAGTGTTTATTTAGTGGAAAAATATGAGTTATGTTTCATTTGTAAAGCAATTATTTCATTTAAGAATTGTGCACATAAAAAAGACAAACATGTATTTGAAAATACATAAAAGTATATAATTACTAAAAACAATAATTGGAAAGCATTTTCATTATGCAATCATTTTATGTCCTCCATATATATTTCACAATACAGACCAATCACAGGTGCAGCAATATTTCAGCTATAATATCGATCACATTCACCCTTGTGAACTTTAGATATTTAAAGAGCCTATAATATTTAATTGTAGTATTTAATGAGTCCTTCCTAATAATTAATTTTTATAATCCTGTGAATGGCCAACTACTTCATTCTGCCCTTAAGTTTACATCACATAACCTACACCCAGTCTTCCAGAGACTCAACTTCTAAACATAATGGAACAAAACAGGATTCATTTATTCTAGGATCTAAGTGCCAGGCCTTCCACTCATTCATCCATTTCTCCTTCCTAACAATGCACATAAACTCACCCTGAAATGATTTCTCTACTCATTCTTGCAAGGGTTGCAGAAAGCAGTAAAGAAAAAAAGAGAGGAATCAGAGATTGCTGACAAGGGCATCAATATGTCACCCTAATTTTTACGTCCCTTCCCTACTCCAACTACTCTAAAAATATGTATCTTTACATAGAAAATTCATTTCTTACTTATCTCTGCTGGATATATGACTGTGCTGCTTCACAAAATTCTAAAATTTTATTCCAAATGAGAAAGAGAGCTTGGGAGCTTCAACACGATGAAGTAGTATTTTTGAGAATAGCACTGCTCATCGAGTGCAAGACTGATTGCTTTTAGGGACCAACATGGGAGAAATAGAATAAAATAAAATAACTCCCTAGTTTATTCACCAGCATGATTGGGGGGAGCTTCCAATGGGAATTAACTGGGCACATCAGAGGCTTCCTATGCTATGCCTGCCTCAGATAAGGTGCTCTAGGTATCTCAACTATTACTTACTATTGAAACTAGATGTTTAACATCTAGATTGGACTGAATGGGAAAGTCTTATATTTCAACCAGCACTGGCAGAATTGCTTTGATAGGTATGGTGCTTTTTCCTGGCAGTCATTTCTGTGTTGTGCTTTGGTTTATTTATATAAAACAGTTTTTTGAGCTGCCTTAGTTGTAGAAAGGGGTAACTAACAGAGGCATATTAAGCAGCAGTGGTTATAGTCACTGGAATATAAATAAAAGTCAGAGATTTGTCCCCATGATTCAGATGAAAGAAATGTACACTGTGAAAGACATAGATGAATTATTTAAAATTCACATGTGTGTGTGTGTGTGTTAGAGAGAGATCTGTCTATTATAAAAATGTTAAAAATAGCCTCTCCTTAATTTATGAAGAGCACATAAAACAGAACTAAAATATCTATCAGGGTCAGTCAACAACTGAAATGTATGAATTTGGCTGCTAAGAGACAACCAGAAAAATGGTAGGGGTGTTAGTTAATAGAAAAGTATCTGTTCTGCCCAAATGAACTTAAGCTTGCGCGCGCGCACACACACACACACACACACACACACACACACACACACACACACACACATTTAGTTCACAGGCTGCCAGTTTACATCTTTGATAGAAATTGTATATTATCTTGCAATCTGGAATCTTAAGGTAAATGACTAGCAAATAGAAGGAAGTTCCATAAATAAACTCTGCTAAGGAAAAGGATTTTACTACTTCAGAGAGGTATTTTCCATTATTTGAATTTCTCTAAAGACATTATCAGTATGAATGAGGCAGCAAGCTTAATGAGTGTTATTGTTTTGTTTGCAGTCATATAGATTTTTCTTGCTTGCTTCAGAAAAATAAAAAGATCACATTTAATACTACCTTATTTCTTATTAAAATAAAATCTTAAGTTTGATTAAGGGACTTTATAGGAAACTAAATAAATATCCAAGACCTTAAGGAATTCAGAATGTCTCAGAATTAAGCCTTTTAACTGAAGAGCTCCTAAGAAAAGAGTTTTCCTGACATATTATTCCAAATGGGAAAGATGACCCTAACCTCCTCTTATTTGGGAGATCTCCCTACTAACTTAAGAAGCATTTATTCAACTGTTTGTTATTATCAGTTTATTATAAAATAAAGTGAAATTACCTTTTCCAAACCAAGGATCCTGGCCAGAAGTTGACTACCATTGAAAGTCTCTGTTCCAGTACTTTCTAAATCAGGACTTGGACTGGGAAATACCATAGCTGTATTAGAAGAAAGAACAGATTAGATACTAAACACCCACACAAAATGGGCATGTTCACATACAAATCCATAAATATCACTGTGCCCTTATATACCCCATGGCAAGAAAGTGCTCAAATATGTGTCTTTCATGACAGTTTCATACTGGCAAAGTGGCAAATTCTATTAGTATTTCTTTTCACAAAAAAATTGTAATGGTTTTGGTCTGCTCTTTGTTATTTTCCAGTTATTTTAGATGTGATTTGCTTTCATTCCAGTTTCTGGCATTAAACTTCTTCACCAATATTATTGCATAATAAGCTGAATTATTTCTGTGCAGCCCTAGAGGACTTGAGCTGCCTCCACTAGCCCCACAGATCCATCATACCCAACATCTGTTCAAAGGATCTGCCAGAGCACATCTGGTGAAAAGGGTTTTCTTTTTAATTATTCATTTGGGAGGCTAAAATCTGCTTAGGATCATAAATTCTCTCCTCCCAAAAGTGGCTTTTAATGATATTTCAGATCAAATAAATGAGGTAAAGCAATTAGTCCAGACTACAGCGTATTCTAGTTAAATAATTCCCAAAGTGACGTCATCTAGTACTATGTGGAATGTGGCAGAGAATTCTGGGTTGGGAACATTAGCTAGAAATACGTTCATATCTATAGCTTGAATGGTCATTAAACAAGGCTTTTGACTTTTATTTATTTTTTTAAAGAGATTTTATTTTACTATTGAGTTTAGAGAGAGAAAACGGTAGAGAGGAAGACAGAAACAAACAGAAACACTGATCTCTTCCTTTATGTGCCCTGACCAGAGATCGAACCCACAACTTTCGCATTTCGGGACAATGCTCCAACCAACTGAGGTATCCAGCCAGGGTCAGTCTGTTAACTTTATTTATAAATTTTGGACAAAAATACTTTGTTATTCTCACAGTAAAGAATCTTAATATTTAAAAATAAATACAGTGACCTATCAACACTATGGCCTAGGCTTTATTATAGTCCCCATGGGGATGAAGGATTTACCAACTGTGGTGAGCACATAACACAATATACAGATGTATTATAGAATTGTACAACTGAAACTTATACAGTATTATTAAGCAATGTCACTCCAATATATTTTTAAAAATTACCGACTGATTTCTGTAGACTACGGCACTATGTTTGTGAGGGGACAGCCAGGGTAAGAAACGTAGTTTGTGGCTGCAGAACAAAGCCTAGCTTATTGGACCACACACAGCCTTTCTGCTCTTATTTCTACTGTGCTTTAACCTGTTCAGACAAACAGATCACCCACAGCAGAACCTTAACTCCTCAAAACCACTCACTACCATATTTCTACCACATTAACACAGGACTATTGTTTTTTTATTTAGTCCATCAACTTGTATTGAAATGTTATTTAATGTCACACAATCTTAAATACCCCATAGTATTCTTTTCTTTTTCCAGAGTACAATCATATTCCAACATACAGGAATTATGTCCCCAGGACTTAGGATGGTGGGGATTGGATAGCAGGCAGCCAATAAATATTGTCAAGTATGTGTTTCAAGAGTATTCTCAATTTGTGGCTTCTCAACACCACCTGCATCAGAATCACTTGGTTAAAGGGAAGCTCAGCCTCAGGGTCTTCTGCCCACTGAAGTTTGAGGGCCATGGGCCTGCTATGAATGAAGGAAGTATGCAGTCACACTGAATGACCGGGATCTGAGTGCTGAGCTGGAGGAACACGTGTCAAGCTGAAAGCGTGCAGGCCTGGCAACAGCTCTAGTAGCAGGTCGCTGGAGGACTGTGGTCTGCACACCTAACCTTGTTGGGCCCACGTTCCTCACCAGTGAGATGGAAAGTTTGGACAAATCTCTGCAATTTCACCCAATAATTTTTATTCCTGAGTTTTCTTATTATCCCAGCATCATCTCATAGACAACTACAGAGTCCCTTCTCAATTCTTGCAAAGTGTGCAATTCTCAACATCACATTAGTACCAACTAGATCATGGCTCCCAGAGAGGAGCATTTCACTAAGAACTTAATTTTCAATTATTCTCAAGAACTGTGTGTAATTTCCCCAGCACATTTAGGCAACCACAATAAACATTTAGATCTCTTAGGGATATTCCAGGCATTCCAACTTGCTACAAAGTTAAAAGTATAAACCCTTTTAAAGATTAGACCTTTACTGGCTGTTTCAAAAGTCCTGTACTAAACTCGGTGGAGGAGAGTAGCTTACCCAGTGAAGTGTGCCTCCTTTCTGGGACTGTGGTGCTCTGGAGTGATAAATTGCTGTCCTTCTGCAGGTTGAATGACTTTCTCAGAACCACACTAGAGAAGGAAAAAGCAAAAACTCTATAACTTCACCCACATTAATTTCAGTTAGTTACAGCACTATATCATGTGGCAGATTCCAGGGCTCTCAGAGGACTTTCAAATTTTTAATCTACTTTCTAGGATTTTAATGGAAGAGCTCACCTAACCTGACACCAAGGAATATATAAGATATCCTACAAAGTAGGTCTTATTCAGAAAAAAATGGCTTAGATGAGGTTTAAAATAGTTATTTTTACTTTTAATTGTATAGAAAGGGAATTATTTTTTATACATTGAGGTTAAATAATGAATATATTCATGATATATCCTTTTTTTCTTTTAAAAAGATGAATTCCAAATAGAAAAAGAATCCAAGGGTATTTCAACGATGAAAAACAAAGGTCTGTTTGTCAACTTTAAAAGAAAACCAAGTTTTCTATATTAAGTAATTGATGGCTTTTTGAAGATTGTCAAAGATGGATGCTTGTAAGACAGAGTTAAGGAAGAAGGGAAAGAACACACATTTACTGAGTATCTAGTCAGGTCCAGGCACTGAAGTTTGTGTCATTACAGGTGGTACCAGGTGTTAAAGGAATGACAATATGAGCCGATTTTTAATTGTACTGAACGCATCAACACGGAAATTATAGCCCTGAGGTGGCAGGGATTCCCCGCACAACACGATCACACTAACTTTGGAAAGAAAACGTTCTCAGCCCTCCCTACAATTTAGTAACCTTCTTTTTAAAAAATTCATTTCCTGTTTAGTTGGTTATTATTAAAATGGGGAAAATTGTATTTTCTTAAAAATCTGATATACCTAAAGGGAGTGCCTTAAATAAATGTGTATATATTTCAGAAGTGAAATTAGTTCAGATACTTGGATGTGAATACTTTCCAGAATTTGTAAAAGCTGGTGAATTCTGTGTAGTTGTTTACTTTAAAGAAAAAAAAATGCTTACTTAAGGGACTAAAAAATGGATATAAAAAGAGAACAGTAGAAAAGCAAGTTCTGCTCACTACTATGCTTCAATTTGACTTTCCTTTTAGAAACAAGATTAAATCCTGGTTCCAGGGTACTCTGCGATTTGTAATTGGAAAAAAAAAAATCTGTGTGTGTTTTTTTCTCTTGGTGTGTCCTTTTAGTGCACATGATAAGAAGAGGTGATATTTGTTTTCATTCCCTAGTGTTTTTCAATATCCTCTATAAAACTGTACTGGTTACTTCAGAAAGTTTGCATTCTTAATGTACATTTGAATTATTCATGACCATCGCTGTATTCCCCTAAATCTTTTTACATTCCTTCTGCTGACTATTTGGATGGGAAGCTGTATAGATAAAAATAAGAACTGACCTGAACCTTTTCCCTTCTCTCTTACAGAAGTTTTAGAAAAATCTAAGAAAGTCAGCTTCACTTTTCTTTTTATCAACATTTTTTTTTTAGTTCACTTGAAATACTATAAGGAAGACTACTGAATATCAACATATTTTGAAAATGCAAGGGAAAACTGCCTTCATAAAAATTTTAAGGAAGAGGGACAGCAACAAAAACCAAAGGGAGAATGACAGAGATCAAAATGAATAAAAAAAGAGCGAAAGTAAGAAGAGATTGAATAATGAATGAGAGGGGAGAAAAAGGAAGAGGCTCCGGGAAACTTAGAAAGGGTGAGCTTGATGAAGCAAAAGCTGCGTGTACTCGAGAGAGGACACCTTGCCCACCTTCCCATACTCAGATAAGAGCCCTCTCACAACTCCTATTCTTTAAACACCAATGAAAAACAAGCCCATCTTTTCTCCGCAAGCCGCTGGCTCAGCAGTTCTGGGGTGGTTCAACAGGAAAATGGTTGTTTCCACACAAGGAGCATTGTTTTCTAACAGGGCCTGTCCTGACAAGGAAGTGTCCAGGATTCCATGGTCAGCCAGGAATGAATTCCATGTAACAGGAGTGAGGAGGTAGGTGGTCCATCTCCTTCAGTGTGGTCTTGGCTGTTTTTTTTTTAGGGGGGGGGGAGGCGTGAGAGCTCAGGATGTCATCTGTGCTTTAACTGTTATCTGTTTGCAAATTTTCCTCCGCTTTATTTTGCATTTACAGTGTGTGGCATGGCATTGATGGCATGTGCTCACCACCACTGCACAAAAAAGCTGCTGCTTTTAAACTTTTAAAATGAAAACTACGAAATAAATGTAAAACAGAGAGTGTTGTGGATGAAAAGATAAATTAAGGCTCTAAGTTGAAATGCAGCTACTTCCTCCAGGGAAAGGCAATTCATTCTATTAATTCTCCATTAAATTACTGAAGGAGGATAGGAAGATAGCCAGTCTTACTGACTTAATAATGGTAATCTCTGAACTTTGTCATTGGCATGACCAGGTTTATAGAAAGAACACTATATGCTTCTTAAAATGATTGATGAGAAACAGTGCCCTTTCCACTACTTGGCACAATTTAAACATTTTTACGTGTTTATTTTATACCAATTTTAAGTGTTTCATGTTTGTGTACCTAACCCTACCTCTTCTCCATTTTAGGCTGTGACATTTTTGGAAGTAGGCACCATATTTTATTCATCTTTTTATTCCAAACACTTAACACAGTACTGGACCACCCAATCAGATGGCTGATTAAATAAAAGGCGATGGTATTGCTGGGGTGTAGCAGGGTATCTTTGGAGTCCCAGCTCTGCCTCTTCCCAAAAGATCTCAGTCATTGCTTTCCTTCATCTGCAACTTAGGAATGATACAGCCACCTTGTAAAGTTGTGGTGAACACTCTAAGAAAATGTGCTTATCAAGTGTCGGTCTGGGCCTGTCATCATCCGCATTCAGCAAAAAACCCACAAAAGAAGATGGTGCAAAGACACAGCCTTATACCCCAGTATGGAGCAGAAGTCTTGTGCTCAGGCATCTGTGCTGCACATAAGATCCCTCCAGAGCACTAGGACCTTCAATATCTTTGGACAGCAGCTAGATGCACCCCTATTATTCAGAGATCTGGAACTTGCAAGCATTGGCCAGTTAGGTGAGATAAGGCCAAAGACTTCACCCAGGGTTTTGTAACACCATCTTCATTTTATTATTATTTAATTCCTTTATCCTGTTTACTTATAAGAGGAATTATCCATTTGTAATAATGATCAGTTTTCCCCTTCTTAGGCTTTAAAATTCTTTAGAAAACTCTACAGTTGTGTTGGCAGATGGTAAGGTGTTTAGCATGTGACAAGCACTGAACACTAGATAATAAAGACTATCACTTGGAAGAACTGATAGCAAAGGAAGCATCTTTTTCACATAGCCTGGTCTGCCCTCCATTGTTGCATAACTGGTTCTGCCATGGTCTTCCAAAGAGGAAACATCCCAGGGATGTTATCACAGACCGTGATGTGTAACCTTACAATGTACTCACCATATTTGTGCATTAACTCACCAATATGTATTACATTCCCACCATATATAATATAACACGCAAGTCAAATAAGAAAATCAGAAATTACGCATTCATTGTATTAGCTAAGTAAGAACACGCATGGAGAACAATGGGAACACATAACAGGGATTGTTAAATTAGAGTTATCATTTATGTTTTTCACAGAGCAAGATGCTAGAATCATAACCTTAGTTCAAACCTCTTGCTACCTTAAAGTTTTTCCTTTACCCTTTCACTAGACCAGCGGATGTCAACTGTGGACAATTTCCTGCCCCACCCCCAGGGTACATTTAGCAATGTCTAGAGACATATATGATTGTCAGAACTGTAAGGGAGGTGGTGCTTCTAGCATCCAGTGGGTAGAGGCTAAGGATGCTGCTAAACTTACTACAACACACAGCATGATGAGGAATTATCTGTCTGCAAGCAGCAATAATGCTGAGGTTGAGAAACCTTCCACTAGGCTATGACAGCTATGGATTTATTCCACGATGACTCATCCCCATGCCTACTCCCTACAACCAACCCAGGAGACTTACAAGTCCTATTCAGGAAATCTGAATAGTTCTAAGGAAATTTCAGAGGATCTATCTCATGCTGGATATTTCTTGGGGGTATTTTAAAGTATTATGCAAAACTTAGATGGCCCTAAACTCATGTAAGCTAACCTGAGTCCAGAAAAATTTAACCTTCTAGGTGAGGCAAGAAAGCCTGAATCAAATTCATGGCACCATTTAAATATATTTTACTGAACCCAAGTACATGTATAGTATTAGTGTGGAGATGGCTAAGGGCCCCCCCTCTAAGATGCTAAAGAAGTATATTCTACCTCAGTGGTACTAAAGGGTTCTATTAGAACATACATATGATGTATTATTGAAATGTACACCTAAAACCTATATAATTTTATTAACCAATGTCATCCCAATAAGTTAAATAAAAAATTAAAAAATAAATGAAAGCCTCTATTTTGAGATTGAATTCAATTAAAGAAACATCTTGGATTCAAAATGTTAAAATTTAAGATACTTGGAGGAAAACTAGACCCAGAGTAGATTTTATTTCTTCTCAGACATGTCTACTAACAGTTACATTTGGGAAATGTCACATTTCTATAAATTCTATATCATCTTATGCACCGCCACTGGGTGTCTTTGTGTTTCCTATACATGGAAAGACTATCTGTGTAGGTGGTACCCAGGTGCGCCATCGTACATTCTGTCTATAAAAGGAATTCCTACCAGGAAAGATGCATATGGCAAATCCTGAAAAGAAAATTCTGATATTCTTTTTTTGTCTCTGAGGACTACTTAACATTGTATTTATTCTTCTCTTTTCCCCATTACGGTAGTTATGTGGGTATCCACTGACACCTGGAAAGAAGATGTGGGATGTGCTCTAGACCCGCTGGGATCCCGTTAATGCCCAGATGACATTCATTATTGACGTGTAATTACAAGTAAGTACACTGTAGCAGCACTGAGGTCCTCTCAGTGGTCTGATGCACTCATACTTGCTACCTACTCCCAAGTAGAAATCATTTATAGGAAAATTAATATTTTTCATTATTTTCTCGTATTTCATCCTGACTTTATTCCTACAGGGTCATCCATGTTTCAGATATACTCCTGCCTGCCTATGTTCCAAAAATATCTTTTTTATAAGTGACCCACTTACCAATCAACAACCTGTATCAGTTAAGATGTTAAGATTTAGAAATACCTTAGTATATTGTTTTGTTTATTAGGGTATTTGATATTAAGAGATACTTTGAATGCATATATGCCTGGCAGTTAAGACATTCTTCCACTTCGTTTTTTGATAAATAAAATTTGAACCTTATTTTTACATGAAAACTCACTAAAATGATTGCTATATATATAAATTACTCTGGAGTTAATTCAGTCCAGTGTTTGACCTGCACATCCTACCTCATCTTTGCAGTCAAATGAGGACACGTGCTGTTTGACTTTCTCTTACCTTATATTCCCAATAATATCTTCAGGTCAATTTCTAAACACATATTTTTTAATACTAAACATAAACCTTGGTACTTTAAAATTGAATAAAATCTGATAACCTATGTTTTAAGGTCTATAGGAGCCATTTAATAGTAACAGAGATATGAATTTGGAAACTGTGGGTCATGGATGAGTGTCAACATGACAGAGGTTGGGAGCAGATCCACAGAGACATTTCTCCTATGGGATCTGCAGGAATGCTGAGTCACTTCTCCAGATAATGACACTGGAGCTGTGGAGGATGATCTTTGCCATTCCCAGCTGTGTGAGCTATAGCACAGCCTGGTTCCCCACTGTTCTGATGTATTCTTGGAGGCAATGCAGGGAGGAAGGACCAGGAGGGTAAGTCCTGGGATGTTGGTTCATCCATTGTGCAAAAGAGAAAAAAAAACTATAAATGTATTCATTTCTTTTTATCAGACAGCTTGTTAGAACTGATGCTGTGTATAGCATTGGATTTTATCTTTGAAGCTAATGCCAGAGAAGTATGAATCTAATAACAGAAGGCTAGTGTCAATGCAAAACATATCAAAGTACACTTGGCAACTAGTCAGCAAACAGTGACCGCAGTGTGATCAGCCTGTCTTTCAGAGAGCATTCTATTACAGTAAACATGGTGGCCTCTTTTGATGAGGCCAGAAATGGCATTTTCACCCTCACTTGCAAAAAGAGAAAGGAAGACTGTTTTGTCTCTTAACGAGGCTATGCTGGTGAATCTTTCTTCACCAAAGGGAAGCAATTTAGTGGAACAGCTTATCCAAGAACCATGCTCAGTTTCATTGCATGGCTATATAAAGCATAAAAGTTAATAGCATGGTGAGAAATATCATTAATGCAATTTTATTATTGTACATCATTTTCTAAATTAAGCTCCAATTATTTGGTAGTTTAGAGAAAATACTGAATATACAGCTTGAGCCAGACCATCTATCTGGAGGTTAGAATAAAATTGTAAAAAGCAGATATGGTCAGCTGTCTAGAGAATAATCAACAGAGGATAAAATAAACCTGGACTTTCATCGGAGTTGCAAAACTAATTTAATGGCTCATCTCAGACAATCCTCATGAGTTTGGTTCTCTTTCATATTACATAAAAAATATACTCAGGGAGGTATACTTATACATTTCTTAGATATTGCTAACTATTTTCCTTATAGTTACTGTGTTCTTCATTATTAAAAACACCACCTACTATCATCTAATTTATAAATAATGAACATTAATTTTCCCCATATATTCTCTAATGCTTGTTCATGAAATGTCCATCTCAAGCCAAACCTCTTTATGAAGAGTCATCTGATTACCCTGGTTGAAAATTTAAATATGGAGGGTGCTAGCCTCCGCATCTTTTGACACTCTCCACTGCACTATCTCCTGCTATTATTATCATTATTATTTTTTGACAGAGACAGAGAAAGAGTCAGAGAGAGGGACAGATAGGGACAGACAGATAGGAAAGGGGAGAGATGAGAAGCATCAATTCTTCATTGTGGTACCTTAGTTGTTCATTGATTACTTTCTCATGTGTGCCTTGACTGGGGGGGAGGGTCAACAGCAGAACAAGTGATCCCTTGCTCAAGCCAGTGACTTTGGGCACAAGTTAGTGACCTTGGGTTTCAAGCCAGATTTGGGCTCAAGCCAGCTTTCATGAGGTCATGTTTATGATCCCATGCCCAAGCCAATGACCCCATACTCAAGCTGATGAGCTCACACTCAAGCAGGTGACCTTGGGGTTTCAAACCTGGGTCTTCTCTGTCCCAGTCTGGTGCTCTATCCATTGAGCCACCACCTGGTCAGGCTCCTACTATAATTTATTTAATATTTTACCTCCCTGCTAGAACATGGACATAGATCATGCCTAACTCACCACTCACATAGGGACCATGGACCATCTGTGAGCTGATCGAATGACCAAGAATGCCACGCTTTCATGTCTACACTGACTACATAAGAGTTCATTGGCTCCATGACTCAACTAAACTCTTACCTTTCAACATTCATCTCTTATCCTGCATTATTTTCTTGTTATCACACTTATTTTCAGTATTATGCTATTTATATACTTGCTTATTATTATTTTTTGCTTGTTCTTCCATTAGAGTGCAAGTGAAAAATGGGTAAAGAACTTTTCCAATTCACTTACATAGGAATGTCTTAATCATTACTTCTTGAATAAATTAACAAGTGAACGAATGGACATAAGAATGTTTTAGGCATCAAACTCAAATAACGTTTTTTAAACAACAAAACCAATGTGAATTAGTCACCCATCAATTATGTGTGTTTCAAGTCTTCCCGTGACAATTTTTGACGTGTTTATCTTTTATGTTAAACAGCTCGTAGTTGCTCTCTCTTAAAGTATCATGCACATTATTTGATGACCAAAATCACGATGATGATATTAAAGGGAAATTGTGCTACACACCAAGGAATTTAAATTAAAATTCTGAAACCAAATATTTGTGATTATAGATAAACGTAAACTTATGTTGAGAAACAGTTAAAAATATATACCTACCAAAATTACCTCATGGTCAATTCAGATGATACTATTATTTTCCATTTTACAGGCACGTGGGCACCTGGGTTCTCTCTAGGTTTAGAATCCCAAGGCAGAAAATTGAGAGTGTAAACAGTCTAGATTCTCTCTTTTTGTTCTTCAGCTGTTTCTTATACCGTAAACTATGATGCACATTAACCTAATTTTTCATTTTAAAAGGTTGTTGCTCAATTAAGTATAATTCCAACTTTATAACTTTGATTTTTAGATCTTTAATTTCCTTTTAATGCATTTCTCTGTTTCTGTTATATCTGGTAATACCACGTAGAATAATATAAATATGCCATTCTTCCAGGAGATCATTGTCTTACATTGACTTATGTATTATGCTTGTGATCGTCATAGGGCTAAGTATAACTAAAATTTTGAGTTGGGAGAGAGAATCTTTGAGGGAAGTAAAGGAGGAATACCTTGGACACCAGTTTATAAAGCAAACCTGGGTAATTCATACAAAATAGATTATGCTTAATCACACATACACATGGTAATTTTAACTTGTATCTACCCTGTCCATTCCCGTTTAAAGAATCAAATCTGTAGATAACGTTATTCATTTAACCTAGGATGGATTGCTGGATATCTCATAAGGAAATAAGACATGACCTCTCCACACAACTGAACACACTTGGGAAGTGCCCCTACCTGTCTTTAATTAGTGCACCATCAATCCCTTTCCTTCGAAGCAGATCTTGTGGGCCATAAGGCGTGTCTTTGCACTTAGAGTCTGTGTCACACAGTAGGGTTTGCAGAAATGGGAAGAAGCCAGTACTAGGAAGGTTTCGAGGTGCAAGGTAACCTGAAATTAAAAACAAAAGGAAAGAGATATAGTTACTATGTTTTGTGTCCCTTATGTACCAAAAGAGCTAAAAATGCTATGAGTTCCTCCTTCTGGGATTTCAATTTAGGAAACAGGTGCAAAAATATTTTCCAGAGTGTTTTAAAAACAACGTGGTGTATCCATATGATAAAAGACAATGCAGCCTATAAAAATGTCAAATAATATAGAAAATGTTTGTAACATATTGTTAAAAAGAGCAACCCAGAGAACAGTATGATCAGAATAGTCTTAATCTTTTAAGAACTATATTAATATATGTATATATAAAACTCTGTAGGGACTTTTCCTCTGGGTGGTATACGTCATGTGAATTTTACTTTTATTTGACTATTATATTAACTATTTTCCCCACAATGTTCAGTCAAAATCATTATAAATGCAGCCAATCTTCCAACTACAAGGAAATATTTTTGGTCTTTTCAAAATTTAATATAACAGCTAAATTAACTATCCTATACACACAATATTTTTTCTACTTAAAAATAATAAAAATAGGGTGAATGAATTTGCAGATTTTCCTCAATACTGGTGTCATAGGAAACAGGAGCTATACCAGTGAAGGGTTTTGTGACCTTTACTTTAAGAATTGCTTTAGAAACCATGAACACAGCATACACATGAGTCAAGAAAATAGGCAAGCTGTGAGGTGCACATTTCTCCACAAATAGTTTTGATATTAAAACCTTAGATTTCTCCTATTTTGGGGGGAACAGGGAGACACTGAATTTTCTAAAAATGCACATATAGCCTGACCAGGCAGTGGCACAGTAGATAGAGGCTTGGCCTGTAATACAGAGGACTCAGCTTTGAAATCCTGAGGTCACCGGCTGGAACACAGGCTCATCCAGCTTGAGCTCATGAGCTTGAGCACGGGGTTGCTGGCTTGAGCACGCGTTGCCAACTTGAGCATGGGATGATAGACCTGACCCCATGGTTATTGGCTTGAGCCCAAAGGTCACTGGCTTAAAGCCCAAGGTCACTGGCTTGAGCAAGGGGTCACTGGCTCAGCTGCAGCCTCCTGTTCAAGTCACATATGAGAAAACAATCAATGAACAACTAAGGAGTCACAACGAAGAACTGAAGCTTCTCATCTCTCTCCTTGTCTTTCTGTCCCTATCTGTCCTTCTCTCTGTCTCTGTCTCTGTTCCTAAAAATAAATAAATAAGCATATATAGAAACTATAAGGGTAATTCCAAACTAAAGACTAAAAAAATATAAACCTTTAATTTCTCATGAGTCAGTTTAAAACAGTGTGTTTTTATTATTAAAAAGTCTGTGTTCATTATAAAAAGAAAAAAAAACATAAAAAGAAAATGGCCAGAGCAACATGGCTAAGTATGCATTAATACATTAGAAGAGAGGATAATAAATAGATATTTGATTCATGTAACTTACATACATTTCCACAATAAAGGAAATTGGAAATAGAGGGAGAGGGCAATAGGAAAGCTTGCTGAAGGAAAGTGAAGAGAAAAGAAAGAGAGATTAGAAGATGCTCTACTGTTGACTTTGTGGGTATAAAAAGGAGACAAAAGCCAAGAAAGGGGTGACGGCCAGAAGCTAGAAAAGACAAGGAAACTTTCTCTGAAGGCCCCAGAGGGAGGGCAGCCCTGCCAACCCAACTGTTTTTAAGTACTAAGACTAAAGTTTGGACTTCTGACCTCCACAGCTGTAAAAGAGTAAGGTGCTATTGTCCTAAAAACACTAAATTTTTGGTGATTAGTTTTAGCAGTCATCAAAATAACTAATACATAAAATCATAACTGTATGAATTAAAGTTTTGAAAACTCAGAAAATATTAGAACAACTACCCCACTCATTTATTCAGTACTACCTTCTAAGCATTTTCTTTCTGACACCAGAAAGACCCGTGTCTCTCCTAACATTAAACTCAAGTGAAAACTGTAGTGAATCTGCAATATTTTCATCGTAGCACAAGCCCTGGAGTGAGCTAGAGAGGAGCAGTCAAATTGCCTGTTAGCATTTCGCATCATCCCCTGTAACAAAATTCTGCCCCAGTGAACTGCATCCAGCATGACCTTTACAATTCTGCGGTGAATTTCATTCTTAATGGTATCCCATCTGTTACACAGATCACAACTGTGGCTGCCTACTGGCCATGTGGGTTGGCAAATAGGGTTATTCCTATTCCATCTCAAACACAGGCAGCGGGTCGTTTGAATGGAAGGTAGATAGAAGGGCAATAAAAATAATGACCCCTTGGTTTTATGCCTCTTATCAAGGTGATGGTATGACTGAGCCAGACAGTGCTGAAAACAGTGGAAGCTCAAGAGAAACCATGTTGTAAACGGGAGAGAGGAAAGGAAGATAAAAGATGTCCTGGAAAGAAGACCTGAGAAGAGGTGGCACATTACATCCAATTTTACTTTTTTCTGGCATTAAACACAATTTGCAAATTATAAGAGAGGAATTTGAAAGAGTTTAAACCCACAGTATTCCCTGATGTGATTAACTATATATATATATATATATATATATATATATATATATTCAAAAGGAAAATTCATCACAGAACTTTTTTAATACCTTTTGGGACAGCATGGATGAACCAGGAGAGCATTATGCGAAGTGAAATAAGCAGTCAGAGAAAGACAAGTCCCATGTGATTTCACTCATATGTGGAATCTAATGAACAAAATGAACTAACAAGAAAAATAGAAACAGACTCATAGATATGAAGACACACTGACAGCCATCAGAGGGGAGCTGGGTGAAAAAGGTAAAGGGACTAATAAGCAAAAGAAGAAAACCTCAGGGACACAAACAACAGTGTGGTGATTACAAGAGGGAAAAGGGGGTGGGAGAGGTAGAAAAAGGTACAGAGAGGAGAAACAGTACTGGAGGGAGACTTGATTTGGGGTGATGAGCACAATGCAATATACAAATGATATACTATGAAGTTGTAGACCTGAAATTTATATAATTTTATTAATTAATGTCACCCAATAAATTCAGTTAAAAAGACAAAGAGTTGAAGCAACATTAGCACTGATTTATTGAGCATCTACTGTGTTCCATGTCCTAGGCATGTAATGTACATTTCCATCATTCATCCTTCTTCGATACACATAATATACTTTTTCATGCACATCAACTTTTTCAAAATCTATAAATCCTCTAGAACTATTAAGTCAGAATTAACTAAAATTAAACTCTACAGTGGCTTTCTTATAAAAAAATGATTTTTCAACCCTTTGTCCATCTCAGTTATGTGTGCAAGGGAACACCACTCAGAGCAATGGTGAAAAAACCATCACACATTTTAAAGAGCTGCTAATTCTAAGTTAAACTCATTCTATTTTGAGATGCTTCTTGCACATTCAAGTTCCAAAATTATGTTTGTCTTTATATTCTCAATGCTAGGATGCAGGTAAAAGAGAAGCATTTCTCTATTCCTCACAGAACTTCCATGCATCACACATGAAGCACGAATCACACGAAGGTTAGGCGAGTAACTGGTTGCCCAAATTCAGAGCCAGAACAGATTTAAGGATACAGGTAGAAAAAGATCTTAACTGCGCAAACCATGTCTCTACTTGTGGTGTGTGTGTGTGTGGGGGGGGGGGGGTTCAGAGTTCTTCAGATGCAGTGTTTAGGCAGGCTATAGTCCTTGGTATCATAATTTCCAAAGGTCGCACACTCAGGGCAATACTCATGCTCATCCCTAGGAGAAAAGCTATTGAAGAATTTGTGATTTCATGGGAAATTAGAGTCCAAAGACTCCAGCATAGCCTGGGAGTGAAGTGAGGCAGGTGGTGAACAAAAATCCAAGCCCCTTATGGCTTAGTTTCTTAGGGGCTCCAAGCAGAGGCAGGGAGGTTATCCTCATGCAATGGATTCAGTAGACATCATTGACACAGACCAGTAATGACATTGACAAACTCCAATGTTATTTCAGGGAGTAGAGTTAAACCAGACTATAAAACATTTTTAGGAACAAACCCTCAATTACTTAATGTTTTAACTAAATCAAATTTATTTTTCATTAAGTATGAAACCAACCTTACAAACAGATCCAATTCTAAAGATCTTAAAAAAAATAGATATTTTGTAAACAACTGTGGAATCCAGCAATACATTTATCTTTACCTACTATAGGAAGCAATTTGATTTTCCTTTCCTTTCTGCACAAAATTCCTTATTCAGAACATGACATGCAGATGAAATCAGTGATTCTCAAAGTGGTCCCTGGACCAACAGCATCAGCATCATCTGGGAACTTATTAGACATGAAAATTTGAGATCCCACCCACCCCAGATACGCTTAATCAGAAACTCTGGGGGCGGAGTTCAGCAATCTTTACCTTAACAAGCCCTCCAGGCAATTCTGTTGCATGCTAAAATTTGAGAGCAACAGGATTAGACTGCAAACTTTTTCCTAAGAGCTAGAAGTAATTATTTTGTGTTTGGGGACGCATATAATCTACTGTCTTGATCGCAATTACTCAGCTCTGGCATTGTAGACTGAAAACGGCCAGAGACAACATGTACAGCAACAGGCTTGGTTGTGGTCCAATAAAGCTGTATTGATAACAAAGGGAGTAGGCAGGATCTGGCCCAGGAGCTGTAGTTTGTGCTGACTCTTGGAAGGATGACCTTTCTCACACTCATCCCTCCCCTTCTCCTGCCTTGTTTATTTCTGGTTTGCATTTTTTGTTCTTCTTCCCTCATCTCATCTAATCTACTTACTATCCCTTTCCCTCTATTTCTCTTTTGCTTTTTTACTTTTCATTAACTCCCTCCTTTATTTACTGTTTCCAATTCATTTTCTCCTGCCATTCCGCTCTCTCACCAGCTTACTCAGGGACACAGTCAAGAATGCACATTCTTCCAACATCCCCCTTTACTCTTTCCTTTCTCACCACCACAGAAGGATTTTTATCCACTTCCAGAATCAATTCAGGAGCATGCTGTTCACTGGCACTATCTACAGAAGGGTTACTTTCTATTTCTTATTGTATTAAAGAAAGAAATGTCACAGTCTTTTCAGTAATGAAGCTGCTTCCATGTGACAGTTAGGCTCAGGAAGCACTCCGCAGGCTGCCTGGGTGACCATCTATAGACAGTATAGTAATAGTAGAATTGGAGAATGTCCCCTATGTTTCTCTGTGTTGTTCTCAAAACAAGTCACAGCCCAACCTAAGTGGACTTTTTGTGTATCCAGGTGAAAATAATTTGATCTTTATCCCAGGGAAGACATAAATGTTAAATCTTGAAGGAAATATCTAACATTTTAAAATGGGATACTATTCATTTGAAGATTATATTTTCCCTCAGTTAACTTTTTGAGTATTAACTTTTTGGATACAGAGTCACATTGGCAGAATAAGTATTAGGTCTTCTGATCAGGCAGATGATAAGACTTTTTGTGCAACACCACAAAATAATTGTCTCCATAACGAAACAAGATGGATATGTCTGGAAACATCATCTACAAATAATCAAATAACAAGATATGAATAAAGAAAATATGGAAAAAGAAGTTAATCTCAGATGGATATCTGTAGTATTTTATTAAAGTTGTCTTTTTACTCTTCTTGAAATTTTTGAGCATATTTTGTTCTCAATTACATTTTAAAGACATAGTTAACATTAGCAATGACAGAAAGCTAGCCTTTCTATCAGGAACCGATAAGACTGTCACTGTTCTCTTTCACGTGCACCTTCCATTTGCAGAATCAGGTTGTACCTTGAGGGGAGGTCATGTTCCCCTGCCCATCATCAGGCAAGATCAAACACACTCCTGATTCAATCCCTCTGAATAAAGCTTTTCTTTTAAACCTTGGTGGCCCAGAGAGACCTTAGGCTAGGTTTAAATACTGATAGAACTTTGAATTTGCAGATGGACACTAGTTCAGTAAAACTGCACTTTTTGAGGGACTGAACAAAGAATAAGCCATTTAAAAGTGAAAAAATCCTTACATGGTTCTTAGTACAATGCTTAACTCATTGCAAGCAATTATTAATTCTATTACTAAATGAATCAATGAATGAATGAACATCTGAGGGTCACAAGAATACCGTGTGATTTGGGACTTTAACAAGCTTTATATATTTATCTTTATTATTTCTAAGACAAAGTTTCAAATTTGTCCCAATATTATAGTAAGATAAAAAGATAATGGATATAGTAAGTTCAGTAGAGAGTAAGTACAATATATTACACACATGTGCCACAGAGAAATGGATAGATCGATATTGATTCATAGAACTAATAGCATTTATTGTTATAAGCTCTTTATCTTGGTTTCCTCAGAAATGCAGCTATTACACATTGACCTCCAAAATTTTAACAACTGAATTTATTATTCACAAAATGAATCCATCCATCATTTATCTAATAAATATTTACAAAACAGATACTGTGTATTTGGCACTGAGTAAGGTGTTAAGTAAGATTTATTCTTCTATTTAAATATTTTTTCATTTAAACACTAAAAAAATATAACTGGGTTATTAATGTGTGTGTAAGAGAGAGAAGGGGAGAGGCAGAGAACATGGTTTTAAAGCTCATCACACTTTTACTAAATAAAATGCAAGTAGAAGCCACTTGTTTCCTTGAGTTATCAGAAATATCATGTATAAAAATAGTATATATTTGAAAATAAACAGTAAAATAATGGCTTAAAAAACTTCATGTTTTTTAGAGCAATTGAACAATCATCATTTCATCCGAGTGCCGTGACATTCCTAAGGATAGGCAAGGCAAGTGTCCTACCCATTCAGCAGATAACCTCAGAGAGAACAAGCAATCTGATCAAGGTCACACCAAAAATAAAGTGTCAGAGATAGAGCTAGAATACACACTCTATGACAATGAAAATATTTTGTTCAGCCATGTTTCTCTATATTTTGAGGTGAACAGACTGAAAATTTGAAAACCAGGTACCACTTCTGGTTTTGCTATTGATTCATTGACTCACCAGAGGTAAATTAACCTCCCTCTGTCTCTATTTCCACATCTACCAAGTTGAGGATAATGGGCCTTGCCACCTCACAGGGCACAGGGAAGATTAATTAGATAAAGCTTGAGTGAGGCACTATGAACATGAAAGAGGAAAGGTCCCAGGGAATCATGAGTTCCCATTGCTCACCAGACGGCTGTTGCAACATTTGTCTTAGTTTCCACGCTGTGGCTGGGGCTCTGCTGCTCTACCGGGTCTCCCATCTCTGTGGCTTGAGCCAATGAATGGTTAGGAGTATTGCATGATATGCTTCTCTCCCTAGTAATTCATAATATGTACCTGTATCAACTGGCGTAGCGCTCCAATTACTGCTGGCTTAGTGGGTGTGGTGCCATGACACATTCTTCCTAATTCTCCCCAGGCAAGTCTTGTTTCATTATGTAGGTGCTTTTTCAAGTTCAAGTTCATTGGCAAAAGGTAGAATGTTTCCAGCAGTGAGGGCTGAAGCCAGATGCCTAATCCTTAAAGCATTGTGTAAGGAGATCCTATACTCTAAAGGTTGGCATCCGTGTATGTTTAATGAATAGAGCCCCAGAGAACAAGGATTAACCTTGGGTCATTTGAGATGGTGTCTTATATTCTGGGTCTTTCTACATCCCTCACATCCCTCAGCATTTCTTTCAAGTCTTACAGCCAATGGGCTTTGAAAGGTGCAAAAAGTGTCCCTGCAGAGATAATTTTGGGGTTGAGGCTGTGACATTGTGGGGACAAAGGAAGTGGAGAAGATTCCTGACTTCTTACTATCTTTGGTTTATTACTATTATTACTTTTCAAGATAAGAAGAGGAGGTAGTTTGGACTTGGGACCTTACTATCACTTTGGATGTTAACTTTTTTATCTTAAAGTGCCCATATGAATTGACGGTCAGCCCAAAGGGCTTTGTATTCCACTCGGCTGAGTTTCTAGGAAAGAACGTGCCTCCTTCCTTTCTGAATGTTAAGGAGACCCTACTGGGTAATGGATTCCAAAGACCAGGGCCTGATCTGTTTAAATTGTAAACAAAATGGTTCACTCAAGGTTTAGAGACCTAACAGTAACACACACATGCTAGATAATAAACTCCCACACGGACTGGATCTGCAGAAGTTTAAAAATAAGAATCTCATTAATGCAATTCAAAATATTCCCGCTTGGCAAGGAAAGTTGAGTCTTATGGCTCATCTCAGGCAAGCGGGGTCTATTTGTATTGTTAAACAGGCCTCACCGTGACTAACCCTTGGCTTGTCTGAAAGTTGTCTTTCAGAAACAAAGATTCACAATTGCATCTTTAAAACGTCTCCTTGCCATGCCTATGTGCAAACACAATCTTGGCAACTGTTTTATTTCCTTATAAATCTAAATTAAAGTTTTTTAAAAAAGAAACTTCAGATCTTTATTTCATTGTAGGACACTCTTCCTATAAAACTTCATCTAATTCTCCTTACGGGTGGCTAACTAGGAAAGTGCCCTGTGACCTCTCAGGCAAGGCTGATAGGAAGCGGGGTACACATTGGTATATACGGGTTGGTGCTGGTGGATTAAGAGCCACGGCACTGAGACCCATCAGTCGTATCCCCTCCCCTGAGACATTGCCCCATTCCGCAGCTCCAGCAACATCAGTTCACATCTAGCAAAGGGAGGGCTTTCTGAAGGAGTGGTGCTTCCTCCAGTGCCCACCTCTGTTCTGATCTGTGAGGGGCATGCTGCTCTAATTATTAACCACATTGCATGTCGCCCAGATATCTTGGACTCACAGACCCTGCACTTAAGGGGGATAAAATGAGGAATTCATTCGTCTCCCATCACAGTGGTCTCTAATGTGATGTTAGAACCTGGGGAAACAGGACGCAGGGGAGAATCAGGATTTGCATAAACCAGACTCTGGGGCCACATGAGTTTAGAAAACTAAACTCTATCTCCTATTCTGGGGAAGTCAGAATATATTTGCATGTTAAAGACTGAGAAGTTTTGCAGTAAAATTTCTGAATAACTTTGGTTAATTCACATTTCTACGTATGTGAACACAGAATATTTTTTTCTTTCTTTTTTTCCCTCCTTTCTTTCCTGTTTTTTTTTTAAGGTAGCACTGGATTGGGGGAGCCAGTATTCCAGGGGGCATACTTCAAGAAACAGTGCCTTCACCCATAATGTCACATATTCCCAACTGAAAAGGGACCTGGAAGTGAAAATGTTATTTATTTTCCCCTGGAAGTAAACTTTTTACTTAAGGAAATACCTTGGTTTTGAGTCTTAAGGCACTAACACTCCTTATGAACTGCCACCTCACCAACTTGGCTGAGCTATAGTAATTCAGCAAGCTCTTTAGCATCTATTCATGGAAGTCCGTTACAGTTGTGCATCAATGTTGGTGGGAGGTTTCAGCTAAAAGTTGTAGAAGACATTGCTTGGAGAAGGGACTTGCCTTCCGGAAGGATTTGGAGAGGCTTAGGAAAGAACACATGCTATAAGGAGAAATAGCTAGCTAATGAGGAAACCAGGAGAACAAACAAGGGTAGGGTGAAATAAAGCCCACACAATAGTAGGTGCCAAGGGTCCATGTGGTATTAGACATTGGATACATATTTGAATCTGAATGCCCTAGGCAACTAAAGACAGGATTATTTACCTAGTTCACAGTGGGTAAAATAAAATAAAAATAAATAAGTGTACTAGAAGAGGTATAACTATTTCTAGACAGAGAGAACTCATACCTCTTATGTGCTTCAGTGGGCCCTAGTGTATTGGCCCCCTATAAGGTATTTGCTGAATTACTGTAGCTAAGCCAAGTTAGTAAGGTGATAGTTTATACTTTGAGTACAGTAAGACTCAAAGCCAGAAGAGGAGCCCAAAGAGAGTGACCTAACAACCCAGTGACCCATCCTTAATGGGGATTGAGTGACCCATCCTGAAGATGTGTGCCTTTAGGAGGCTCAGACTGGGGGGAAACTGAGGGGCTTTCTCCCTTCCCCACTTTAGGAAAGAAGGAACAGCTGAGACAGCATCATCATGGTATGGAGTACTGAATACCAAGCAAGACACAGAAATAGTGTAAAGTGGATTGGAGGTTAGTCAGAAAGATGTCCACTTCAACTTTTCAAATCTTTGCCTTGCTGGTGACTAAGCTAAGTCATGAATAGTTAGCAGGAGCAACATACTGGCCGAGATTTTAGAAATTACTCTAGTGAGTGAAGTACTAGACAGAAACAAGAGTTAAAAAGCATCCTTCTAATCCCAGCTTTGCAAATGATTTATTATGCAGCCATGACCCTCTCTCTACCTTGAGTCATTTCTTCACTTATGCAGGAAAAATAAATCTGAATTTCCCATCCATCAGAATTACAAGTGGAAGAATCTCCCATAAAGGAAAATTAGCCATACTCAAATTTATGATTAGAAAGTAAAATGTGGTTGTAGTAACCCATTAATGTAATGATATAAAGAAAAGAATTTCAATAATTATCCCTATAGAGGTATGCTACTAACAACTATTTTTTTATTCAGACAACTGACTCAGTAATTATTTTATTATTTCAAATTCATTTTAGAGAGAAGAGAGAGAGAAAAGGAAGCATCAACTCCCATATGTGCCTTGACCAGGCAAGCCTAGGGTTTCTAACTGGTGACCTCAGCGTTCAGGTCAATGCTTTATCCACTGCACCACCACAGGTCAGGTTGACTCAGTAATTACTATCACAGAGAATATTGTGTGTTATAATGTAAAACCAAAATCCAGCAAAATATATTGTTAGGATTATTGTATAGAAAAAGAAAAAGCCCATAAAAGTGGGAGCTTAGTAACTTTGCTGATTCAACAGCTGGTGAATTCACTTGGGAAGAACAAGGTCTAGTCCCGGATGCTGTCACTCTCAGCAGCTTGTGTAACACTAGGCGTTTGAAATTCGGATTCCGTCTGTTTACAAATGATCTATGTGACAGCCTGCCAGTGGAAAATGTATATCGTAACCTTTTCTCCCGGGCAGTACTGCTGGCAGGTGGCAACCTCATTGTCTTGTCACACTTGACTTTCTCCTAAACCAAAGATTCTCTTACCAAGACCTCTGCCAATCAGAAAGTGACAATTTAAGTGACCTCTGACTTGCGCTATAACCCACAACATATTATGGTCTTCTCCCTCCTTCCATGTACAACCACTTTTCATCAAAGCTACTATGTCATTAGAAATAAAGAGGAAAAGAGCAGAGGAAAAATCCTCAGTGGCATTTTCCTAAGTTGCACAGTCAAAACTGCCAACATAGCCATTAGTATTTTTTATTTTTTCTAGGAAAAATGTTTAGGGGTTAATATCCAAAATTTATAAAGAACTTATACAACTCGGCACCAAAAGAAAACAATTCATTTAAAAATGGGCAAAGGACCTGAATAGTCACTTCTCCAAAGAGGACGTACAGATGGCAACAGACATAAGCAAAGATGCCCAATATCACTAATCACCAGAGAAATGCAAATGAAAACCAAAATCACACGGTATATCATCTCACGCTTGTCAGAATGGCTCTCATCAATAAATCAACAAACACAAATGTTGGTGAGAATATGCAGAAAAGGGAACCCTCGTGCACTGTTAGAGGGAAAGCAGACTGGTGCAGCCATTGTAAAAGACAGTATGAAGTTACTTCACAAAGTAAAAATGAAACTGCCCTATGACCCAGCTATTCCATTTCTGGGAATATACTCAAAAAAATACCAAACCCAAATTTAAAAGAATATAATCACCTCTATGTTTATTAAAGAATTATTTATAGTAAGCAAAATTTGGAAGTCCAAGTGCCCATCAGTAGATAAGTGGATATAAAAGCTGTGGTACATTTACACAATGGAATGTTACACAGCTGTTAAAAAGAAGAAAATCTTACCTTTTGCAACAGCATGGATGGACCTGGAAATTTTTATGCTAAATAAAATAAACCAGTCAGAAAAAAATAAATAACATATGATTTCACTTATATGTGAAATCTAATAAACAAAATAGAAATAAAGAGAGTTTTTTTCTCTGAAAGGAAAATACTTCAAAAAGATACAAATTGAAAACAAGAGATTTCATTTTATACCTAACAGATTGGCAGAAAATTTTAAAGTCTACATGAAGTGTAGAGGAAGCTATGCCACAGAGGGCACTCTCATCCTGTGGTGGGAATAAAGGAGCTTAGTAATGCCACCACGGAAAGCGTTTGACCACACTCAACAAAGTATAAAATGTGCATATCTCCAGGTATAGACCCTAGGGACGTGTGCACATGTGCTAAAAGACATAAAATAATATCTATCAGGATACTATTCGAAATAAATTGAAAAAAGCACCAAGATGTTCATCAAAAGACCATGGACAGACGGATACATCAAGGCATGGGGTATGTGGTCAAAATGAATAGATGGAACCTGCATAAATCAATGGAGATAAATATACAATGCTGAGCAAAACATAATGTTCAGCCTACAAAGCATAATGCAAAAAGATGTTACAATAAGGTACATTTACATAAAGTTTATAAACCTATGATCAACAGTTATAAGATAAATAACTGGGGATTTAATGTATAGTCTAGTGCAGTGGTCCTTAACCTTTTTTGAGGTACCAAACCCACCAGTTTCATATGCGCATTCACCGAACCCTTCTTTAGTGATAAATAAAATATGATTTTTTTTCCCAAATTCAAGACATAGGTATATGTTTCTTTACTGGTGCACAAAATGAGCCGTGCATGAACATCACCTTGCTCAAAGAACAAAACCAACAAAGTGCATGAACTCACAACAAATTACGGTATTACTTTATTCTGGCCTCCGCGGCAGAGGCTTCTCTGAACCCCTGAGACCAACTCATCGAATCCCTGGGGTTCGATAGAACCCAGGGTAAGAACCACTGGTCTAGTGTTTGTAGTTAACAATACTGTATTTGAAAGTCACTGAGAGAATCTTTAAAGTTCTTATAACAAGAAAAAAGTATTTGTAACCATGTGAGTTGATGGATATAGTAAATTTATAATCATTTAACAATGTATATGTATATCAAAGCATTATGGTGTACACCTGAAAGCAATATAATGTTATATGTCAATTATAACCCAATAAAACTGGAAAAGCACTTAAATATAGTTTTACTGAGAGACATACAAAATAACGGTTCAGGGCAGTGCTGTTTATAATAAGAGAGGAAGAAAATGGCCCACTTGACATACTACATAGCAAACATTTTCAAAGACACTCTTCTGCAAAAGATCATAGAATTCAGAACAAAGGCCCGCTTCCTAGGACTCTCCTCAATGATCACCCAAAGTCCAAATCCTATAACAAGTTCTCTCTGATACTCTCTCAGAAGTCACGGTTCCTCTGTGTGTGCCCTGTCCATAGCTGCAGGGAGTAAAGAGCTCAAATTGTTCAACAACAACAACAATGAAATTAAATAAAATCCAGAAGTCACAGAATTTTTGAAAATCCTGCAAGATAATCTTACATAAGGGTCAGGTATGTAAATATGTAGTACAAATATATAAAATAAGCATGGGAATGTTACACATTGTATTAATGATGCTGGTTTCCTTCCAGAAGAAAAAGAAGGCAGAAAGGGAGAAATCAATCAGGGAGGTGTACAGAGACCTCAATGGTACCTTAATGTTTGATTTTTTAAAAAACGAAACAAAACAAAACTCTGAAATAAATATGGCATAAAAATTTTCAGGTTTGATAAAGTTAGGCTGGATGCGTGAATGTTTGTGTCATTTGTATGCTTGCCAATGTGCTCGAAATACTTCACACTTTTTAATGATAACATACGGGAATTACATTAGGGCTTCACTAGGAAGTTTCAGTTACTGAAGTACCAGAGAAAACTCATTATAATGTAACCTTACCTTCAAGCCAGTCCAAAAGCAGCTTTATACCAATGCTCTCTGGGTTGATAAAGTCCATCTACTGTTTGCAAATGTGGTGAGGAACTCCTTGACCCAGGATGTTTGCCCGTGTCCTTCTGGCCCTGTTTATTATGACTAGCTGGGAATCTCTCTTCCTGAGAGGCAGGGCTAATTCAGAACTCATTAAATGCAGGACTCCAAACTGTTAGTTCTATATTACCTCCACCTTTCTCTCTATTGAGCATCATCTGCTCTTGTGTTTACTCCATTACTGAGCTTAATTGAGTCCTTCAAGAGTTTCTTATAATCCTCCAAACTTGTTGTTGTTGACATAGATTGCCATTTATTTGCATTGCTTCTGAATTATTAATACATGTCTTTAAGTCGTTTCTAGGTTTCTAAAAGTCATCTCATTGTTCAAACTGGTTGCCATGTTCTCTATTTATATATTTGCTGATTCAACTGATATTTGGAACAATCCTGAGGTGTGACTTTTATCTACTATCCCTCAACTTAAAGGACCCTTGATCTGGAGCCCTGTGGGAAGATCCTAACAAAGTCCCAAGCACTGGCATTTCCAACTGCAAATATTCATTTAATTCATTAATTCAAGAATTCAATTATTATTAGTGAATCAATTAAATGTCCGATGAATTAATTAATTCAAGAATTAATTCATTAATTCTTCCAATGAAATCCAGCAGGTTAGAAAAAGGTAAAACTTAATTTTTTAAAACTGTACTAAGTGAGCTGCTTGGACAGTCACTTTTTTTTTTCCTGCTTAAAGAGAATAATTGCTTACACCTAATGTGAATTCCCAGGATCTCTCTCCTCACATTGAAAAACCAGGTTAGCCATTAGCCAGCTGGCAGCGCTTTAAAGATAGTCTCATAATTAATGGTAAATGGTACAGCTTTATTAGTGGGTCCGTTTCATACTGCAGTCTCTTCAGATTTCTAAAAATGATAACCAAGGGAAGCAATGTCATTCCATTCCCCCAGACTCCTCCGGCTTTCCTAGTCACATTCAGGTCCGCATTCTCCACCATGGAGTAAACATGAGTAATGCAGCATTGTGGAGCGTTATGCTTAGCCTCTGTCCTCCATGACTACTAGAGAGAGTATTGATTTAACAGACTCCTCTGACTTTGCCACATGGGCGCTATCATAGAATTGTTACTCTTTTAAATTATGGGCAATGTTGCCTTCAAATCCCTTCTTAATATTAAAAGCCCTAGTTTTTATGCAGCCCTGCTGCTGTCTGCCTTTTGTTGTCCTTTGTTGGATAGATATTGTTTCTGTATGTGTGATTACATCAGCAAATGTGGCACCGTCAAACATCTCACCGACGGCCACTGAACACCTTCTACATACCTAACGTGGAAATGCTCTTGGTGGACAGAGGACTATCCCTGTCTCTATGCTTAAAAAGACTAATGAAAGACAGGAAAAAACACAGGGTTCATCATGTTAGCGAAACAAACCCTGGTCACCCCAACTTTATTTGAGACCATTAGTATCTGAGAATTACATCTAATTGACACAATCACCTCTGGGCAATTACCCCCCTTCCCTATTTTGAATTGCCCTTCCAGGACATTTCTGAGGCAACAATGAAATGAAACCCTTCCGGTAAGTCCAGTCATTAAACTGGAATGTGAATCAGCACAGGAACTAGGTGAGCAGCATTGCCTGTTTCGTTTCTTCCTGCTTGCCCCTTTTGTGTCCATATAGTGGGCTCTGTGGCACCCTTTTGTGTTAGAGGCAAGCAGCTGTTTTTATTCTCTTAGCCTAATGATGTGGGGAAAAACAGAAGGATGTGAAAAGTCGTCAAGTGCTTTGTCTTCAGAGATAATGGATACTAAAATTGCATTCCTCACGCCATTTTCTCCTCCCAGTTCAATATCTGGAAAAGGTGTAAGAAGCATCAAGCTGTGCTGCAACACAAAAGAAAACCCTCCTGCACCCAGAGGTGGATTTCTTTTTAAAAAAAGAAGAAAAAGCAAGGTGTTCCATCATAGCACTTTCTTTCTGGCTCTGAGACAAGTGCAAATGAGGGGGGCCTTACTAAATATTCAATATCAAATCCTCAGGGCCAGCTCAGGAGAGTATTGATAAATACTCGAAATGAAACAGAAGACATCTGAAAGCTCAAACTGATCTCCAATTTTCAAATATCGAAACTGATGCAACTTCACTGATTCCTTACTATATTTAAAGGAACAGTTAAGTCAGGGTAGATCCCATTAATTTCTTCCAAAAGATTCAATTTTGTCTTGTCCTGATCATTTTCCCTCTTGTCTGTATCATTCCCATGAACAAAATGAGTTGCCAGCTTCTGCTTCTTGCTACTAAACACACACAGGTTTGCCCATAAGCACCAGACTTTTTTCGAATTATTTTTTTTGGTAACATTGCACAGCTCTTAATTTTGTGTTATTTTAATAATATGTTTAGAAAAAAAATTAAAAGAAACTTTAAGTTCCGGCAAGTGACTTTCAACATTTAAAAAGGCTGATGAAATAGGTACAATTAAAGTTAGGTATGCCAATAAGATTAATGCCAAAATAGTGGTTGGGGCTGGATGCTTCAATAGGTAGATGGAGAGGTAAGTAAGCATAAAATGGGTGACCATGATTTATTGTGTTCTTACTATGTATTTCTTCATGTGACATACATTGTTTCTCAATTCTTATATACTCTTCTAGGCGAAGGGTTTTTTTCTTGTTTCATACTGGAATTCAGAGAACCCTGCATGTATTTTGCATTTTTACTCTCAAATCATTTTTCTTGCTTGTTTATGGAATGAGGTCTATAATGAATACCTTTAGGGTAGTTTAAAACCCTTTCTTTAAAATAATAAAGCAGATAAGCTCCTCCTTAAGATGTAATTCAAAGACTCCAAAACTTACAAGGATTTATCCTAGAACTAAGACATATTCCCAGTTAAGTTTCAGGATGCTATTTAAATATGTGTATGAGCGACAACTGCCCTAGGCTACCTACAAGAGAAAAACTCCCTTATTTACATGTTATAGATTAGGAAAGAAGGACCCTGTAGGACTAAACGATATGCCAGAAGCCACCCAGTCAGTGACCCTGAGGAATATCTCTTCCTTCCTATGTGCAGTGGGCTGCTCCATTGGGAAGCCACTCAAGTCACCGAAGTGCCTTAGTCCACTACTCAATGGTCCATTTTCCTGCTTGCATAGAGACGGTACTGGAAATAACAGGTAGCTCTACAAAGGAGTTAAAGGCAAGCTCCTCTTTCCTTCTCTTCTTACAATCAGATTACTTTTCATCTTTCCTGGGTCAGTGCTGATGTAGTATTTCCCTATTAGGTGGTCAAGAATTGAGAATCAGTTGATTGATCCTAAAAATTGCTTGCTTTATTGTTAATTTTTGCTTTCTACAGTAAGCCTGGTTTGGGGATGTCAATATCTGCCCAGGAAAAGAAAGATATCACTACCCTATTTGGGTTTTGCATTGTGCATATTTGTACTCAAAAGATCCACTTAAAATTTACCTTGATTGGCTCCTTAATCTACCTACCTTTGTTTCTTGACAAAAATAAAGAAATAAATAAACAAAAAGGAAAAAGAGGATTTTAAATTTAGTTTCCCCACTAAATTAAGGTGTCCAAATTATTATACCCTTACTTGAATTGCTTTTAGACATAGAGAAACTCTGACAACATTACTTTATAATTCATCGCAGAGCTAACATTTAAAATTATACATTTAAGTGTATGAGTATATATATTTTATTACATATTATCTAATATTTTATGTATATTTGTGTGTGTGTGTGTCATAGAAGAGCCTAAAAGAATGCAAGAAGAGGCCATGAGACAGGGAACAGAAGAGGTATTCAGGAAGAAGAGAATCAATTGCCGTTTTGTTCCCCTATAGAATAAAGAGAGGACCTTGAAGTTTCGAACACAAAGGCAAAATTCAAAAGGGACAGGACAATTTTTTTGTAACTGGACTACTGGAATTGTCCTTATTAAGAGTATTACACAGCTGTGTAGCCCTCAGATGAAAGTGTAAGTCCCTCTTCTCAAGTCTTCCTGCAGTCACAGGTTGTGCAGGCACTACCCTGAAGTTGTCTAGTTCTTCCCTGCAGTCTAATGCCCTCTTCTCTGAGCAGCCTTCTTGCCTTCAGGATCAAGTCCAAACCTTAGTCCTGAGTAAGGCACCTACCAGCCTCAACTCTTTACTAAACCTCCAACAACATAATGTCTCTCCCTCCTACTAAAACAAAACATTTTTTTAATACTGTGCAATAAGACTTTTTTATAAGTGTGCCACAGAGCTCATAGGACAATCGGCCCGGCATAGTCAGTATTCCTCCAGCAAGGACTTGACCTCTTTCTCCTCACTGCTTCCAGCTTGATGGACGTAAGGCTGAGACAAGGGGAAAGAAGGACCAATGACCAGAAAGCGCCGATGAAGAAGAGGCTGATGCATAAAAATGTGTGACCGGCTGTTCCATACCCAAGCCCCTTGCTAGCTGCCAGTCTCCATGCAGTTTTTGAAATACATAAAACCTGTTATATGTCCTTGAAGGGTTGACTCAATGGGGTCACTTTTTCAATTACTATAACAATATATGTGACCAAATGTAGCTATCACATGTTTTAATGCTCTTTAGGTTGAAAAGTACTTTTCCAAATAACATCACATTTGAGCTTTATTCATATAACCATGGCAGATAAGCACCATTTCCCCCTTTATAAACTAGGTAATAAAAGCTCAGTGACATTTGTAAAGAAAGTTGGAACTTTAACCAAGAACTTGTGATTTCAAGTCCTATCCTCCTTCTACTGCATTATTTTGTTTATATTGTGTGATCTGAAAGCTGATGGAAGGATGTAAATCCCCTCCTGCCTCTAATTAAATCCTCTTCCCAAACTTGGCAGTATAATAGGCATTTCCACATAGTAATGGTTCTCTGGAGAGCTGTGCATTTAAATTAGATTAATAGATTATGTTACCTGGGGTGTGTAAAACATTGGATACCTGACAGAGTCACAGGGATTACTGCCTATTGGGCATTAAAATGTAGAATCACCTAGCAGAGAACAGGTGTCTGTGGAAATGGATGGTGAAATGTGAAGGTTTGATAGAGAGAGGAGGCTGGGAACTGTCCTGAGCAGAAGGCTGTCCCTGAGTAGGACACCAGAGTAAGAGGTGTAGACATCAGGGTTCAGTACAAGTGTGTTGGAGAGAACAGATGCATCATGGGAACAAGGGAGAAAGGCTAGGAGGGTCCCATGGTCCAAAAGTACCAACTGCCTGTAGACATTATAAGAAGTTATATGTCAGTATTTTTATACTGGACAACCAACAAAACATTTGCAGGAACAGAAAAAAAAATCAACCATATTCACTTGTCTTCTTGTTTACTATAATACTGCTTTTCATTGTTTCTCTAGAGTCTGTGAACAAAAAGTTCACTTTATCATTGTGCTTTCCTGAGGACAATGAGATTGAATACCATAATTCAGATGGGTATACTGAGGCAAAGTAGCTCACATGATGTGTCAAGTGGCTGATTTTGGATGTTCAATTTAATGATAAAGGTATGTGGTGTGCCATGCTGAGCTGGCTTAGCTTTCATTGCTATACATATTGCCCTTAAACTACCATTTCAGAATGGAAATATTTTGGCATGGCTTGGTTTTTATGATTTTCATGTTTATCACTATGGAGTTTCTTTTTCTACTTTTTAATCTTTTTTATAAAGAATATTTTTAATCTGCCCAAGATTTTAATATATAATGTACATGTGAATTATATCTTATGCGTATAGACAGCATTATTTCAGACACCAAAAAAGTGCAATGACTTTTCATTTATCAAATGTCATCTGAGTCTCAACAGATGATTGTCTTATTATTCAAATTAAACAAAGTGATTGCACTGGTCTTCCTATAATTCTTTAAAACCAAAGATAAAAATTAGAGAAGCTATTACAGATGCTAAGGTCAAAGACAATCTTCTCACTGGCCTGAAATGACTGTAAGATTAAAGCTTTTCAACTACCAAAGCTGAATTGAAAATTTTAACCATCAAAAGAGGGAGTCTGGACAGAGTTTCTTATAACTATTATCCCAACTGCACAAGGATCAATGTCTTCATTTGATCCCAGGAGTCTGTTGACAGAGTAGGAGGTCAAAAAATTATTGTTGAATAGAAAAATCAGTGAATGACAGCGTTTGGTGCCTAGAAGAGGCGCGTGCTGTAACATCCAAATCTCAGTGCAATGAGCTCCTTGTACTTTAGATATACTAGACTTTCACTGTTGCAAATATTTGTAAAAAATAAGTGAACCAGATCAAGATTTCACAATATTTTTGGCAATGGAATACAAGAAAGATTTGTATGATGTTAGCCTATGCTTGGACTCAAAGCTGACTCTAGTTTTAATCACTGTTTGATGTTAGCCAACTGATTTCACTTCCTCTTTTTCTCAGAGGAAAAAGTGACAGTAGCATTCACCTCCAAATGATCTTGTCAAGATCAAATGAGACATTGTATATAAAAGATTTACCATCGTCCTGAGCACAATAAATGGTAATTCCTCCCACATAATTTTTTTTTACAGTGGGATTTATATCAACAAGACCTGGAGTAAATTAATTTGGTTTTATAAGTAATAATTCTGGTGTGTATTTTCTTTTTCATTTTATCATTATGTACACAAGGAGAAGGCTCTTCTTTCTATAACTTAGAATGTCATCCATTCATTCTATAAACATTCCAGCACTTTATATTTGTAAGTCACTATGCTGGGTACTAAAGTTATTGTGATAGGAAAGAAGAAAGGCAGGAATGTTTGGCAAAGCATCAACCTACTTCTACAGAGAAACTGAGTATGTAGGGACTTGGAGATGTGAGCCGTACTATATTTATAATTGACAGACCCCAGATATAAGTGAAAAGACCATTATATAGTTATTATATAAAGTGTAAAAGGTAACAATGGTGGTGGAAGAAGTCAAGGTTTCTTCACTGAAGACAGGACAATGAGCCAACACTCACATCTGAAGGTGACCATGGGGAAGGATTAAGAAATGGGGAATATTTTAAATTATGACACAAGAGCATTTGCTCAGCTAAACAAGCCTTCTGTCCAGAACCTGTTGCTGTCAGCAGGAGGGGGCTGGCAACAACCCTGTTAACTGGTCAAGAATCCAAGAGCTAATTGATGTTATATAATCTATATTTTAAAATACATCAGAATATTGTGGGTTAAGTGCATTGACTAATTTTAATCTAGCAAGGATCTGTCACTTTTTGAAGTTAACTCTAATATCAAATCCAGAGGCTGTTAGTTAACTTTTGAAGTCCTCAAATTTAAAAATACACAGTTCAGAAGCTGTTAAACCTAAATGAGAAACTTTGTGAGGACCTGAGCCAGGATGGCACTCTGAAAAGGTGATGCTCCACCTGCCTTTACCTCAGTCAGTCCCGGAATGTATCAGGTAGCCTAAGGGGTGGAAGAAGTAAGTTTTTAACAATGGAATAAATGGTGTCCAAGTTCATGGGGCCTGGCTACAAATAATGTAAATACACCTCTTCCTTTGCATGAACAGGGTATAAGAATCAGCAGAGCCAGGTTTCCTAGTGCCCTTCAGAGAACGCGTATAGTCTAAGAGTCCCATTCAGCCCTGTGTCCAGCACTGACCGGATATTTCTGGGGCTAATGCCCACTGATGCTAAATGTGTTGCTGCCCGTGCCTACAACGAGCCTTTCCAGCAAGGTCTTTGTCTGAGTACCTGAAAGGACAAAGAACGGGGACTTTATTGAACTTCACAAACAGTTTCATGTGATCTCTTTTCTACATGAATTCTAATAAACGTTTTTGTGAACAGCAAACTCTGTGATTTGTTTTATTGTAAATATACCAATTGCTAGCAAGATTGTGGAAGAGGAAACCCACAGAGCTCACTGATCTCGAGTTATCAGACAATCATTAATACTGTCTATCAAGAAGAACCCAGTGATCATGAATGGTCAAACTGGCTTAAGATACTTGGAACAGATTGGAAAGCACAAAGTAGCAAATATTTATTCAAATGGTTTACTGCAAATACAGATATTTAGCTTCCATTTAGATCATAAACCTATTCTTTGTGCCTGCCACTGGACTGTGTATTAATAGAAAATACGATATAAAAAATGAAATTCCTGGTCCTGGCTGGTTAGGTCTGTCAGTTGGAGCGTCATCCTGAAACACCGTCGCGGGTTCAATCCCCAGTCAAAGCACATACAGGAAGCAACGAGTGGACGCACAGCCAAGTGGAACAACAAATGAATGTTTCTCTCTCTCTCTCCCCTTTCCTCTCTGTCTCTCTAAAAAATAAATTTTAAAATAATTTAAAATAAAAATGAATAAAATTCCTAAACGGCCTTACAAGCTATGTGTGCGCACACGCACGTGTGTTCATATGCACATGTGTGTGTGTAGGGCAGTGAGGGATTCAGGAAGGTAAAAGAGGAGAGATAGGTGTGTGTCTGAACAATTACCATTGGCACGATGCATGCCATGATGACAGGCAGGGTCATGTACAAGCTATACTATTAAAGTATGAAATTTGGACTCCTAATATAATTTGGTGGCAGTAGGTAATATGAGGGTGAGTGTAGGAGAAGGTAAACTAGCCACGAGTTTTGAAGGACAAGTTAGAGCTAGCCAAGAGAGTGACAGGAAAGAAATCAAGTAATATATGCAAAGGCATAAATGTAAGAAAGCCCTTGAGGAGCCTGAAGAACAATGAAACACTATGATAATGCAATAACTTGAAGCCAGATACAAAGCAATTGGCTCACCAGGTCATTTCATTATCCTTGCAAAATAAGCTTCTGCTTTTTAGATGATTGAATGTCCTAGACCTCACTTGTAATGGCAACATTTCCTTTAGCTTGTTGAAAGTGGCCGAGTGTGAAGTATGTGTTGGGAGTGACGGGGAGGAGAGCATGGCCAGTGATGCAGCGTGCTGAAGAGTTAGGTCAGAACACAGTCAGAAGAGGTATTAGGAGCCAGGAAAGAGAGTCCGGATTTTATCCCCAAAGTAATGTTGAATCAGAAGAATGCTAAGCATGGAATCATCATGAATAGATCTGTATTTTAAAAAATAACTGGCACCAGGCCTGACCAGGTGGTGGCGCAGTGGATAGACATCAGCCTGGGATGCAGAGAACCCAGGTCCGAAACCCTGAGGTCTCCAGCTTGAGCATGGGCTCATTTGGCTTGAACAAGGCTCACCAGCTCGAGTACCGGGTTGCTGGTTTGAGTGTAGGATCATAGATATGACTTCATGGTCATTGGCTTGAAGCCTAAGGTCACTGGCTCGGCTGCAGTAATTTGGTGACCAAAGCACGTGAGAGTGAAAAGAAAGGCAGGAGGAGACTGTTTGACTGCTTTGGATGATTCGAAAATAGCGGGTCCATCCCCCACACTCTAAAATGGCCAGTTGGAGAGAAAAGGAAGATAAAGCGTTTAGAAATATATGTTTATCTATTGAACACTTATAGCAAACCCATATTTTCTTAATTATTTTTCTTGACATGTTGAAGTAAGGCTAGTCTAACATAATGAAAAACCATTAGATTTCAATTGCTAGAAATAAGTGGGATTATATTCATTCACCTTCAGTTGACAGGAAGACATGGAAATCAAGTGATCAGAAGTTAGATGGGTTTTTCTGTCAACAGCTCAATGTAGGATTTTAACAAATTAGAGAAGGAATTTTTTTCTTTTTTGAGAAGAGTGAAATGAGAATGGAGATACTTATTCTTTATTTTTAAAAAAAGCTTGTTGATTCCTCGTTATGCTCATGTATTGTCATCAGTAACCATGAATGATATTGGTGATGTGACACAATGGCTCCTCAAATGAGTCTTAGTAAGAAACAGGGAGTTGGTATTTTGGGGGAAACTTCAATGATGCATTCACTTAGTCATTCCATAAACATTCATGCATCCAATAAATATTTATGGAACATCTGACAGAAGCCATGCACATTGAATGAGCTGGGGAAGTTTGGACAAATTTAAAAAGACAAGGATCAAGTCTTAATCAAAACACCCAGTGAAGGTTTTCAGAGCTCCACTGTATAAATAAGAAACCCAGAAATATGATAGGAATAACTAAAGTGAATTAACACTCTGGTTTGACTAAATTTTTTTTTAGCTATAGCTCAAGATGGTTTATTTTTTTCCCAAGTATTACATATGCTTATTGTTTTATGAGATTTGTGTCCCTTCTTCTAAGAATGGGAAAATAACATGCCAGAATGAAGAGTGACTGTTAGTCTTCTAAAACTATTAGAAACTCCTATCTCCAAGAAAATCAAGACAAATGCTAGCAAGGATGCCACAGTAAAACGAGGGCTACCTTTTCCAAATTAGCAAACAGGCCAGAAAGCCAATGACTATTTCTGTTTTCAGAAACACCTTTCCTAGATGATTGCTGTCTGGGGCCTGCTGGAAGGGGTAGAATTCTTCTAAATGTTGGTTCTATTAACTATCAACTAAAATGTTGACTTCACAACTATCAACAGCTGATGTAACATCTTCACTGCCTTCAGTTTTAAAGTGCAGACTCAGGCCCTGGTCGGTTAGCTCAATGGTAGAGTGTCGGCCCAACATGTAGAAGTCCTGGGTTTGATTCCTGGTCAGGGCACACAGGAGAAGCGACCATCTGCTTCTCCACCCCATCCCACCCTTGCTCTCATTCTCTTTCCCTCCTGCAGCCAGGGCTCAAATGATTCAAGCAAGTTGGCCCCAGGCACTGAGGATGGCTCCATGACCTCGTCTTAGGCAATAAAATAGCTCGGTTGCTGAGCAACAGAGCAGCAACTCCAGATGGGCAGAGCATGGCCCAGTTGGGGGCTAGCCGGGTGAATCCTGGGGAGGGGGGGGGAGGCATGTCAGAATCTGTCTCTGCCTTCTCACCTCTCACTTAAAAGAAAAAAGTGCAGATTTAAGAAGAGAAACAAGTTTCATTGACATTGGTTGTAGCTAAAGATGATAGGATGATAGCACTAATTATGCATAAGAGCATTTTTATCCAGTGTGTTTCTCCTGGCACAGTTTCCCATGTGATTCAGTACACAAGTATAGAAGCCAAAGAACTATTTATAACCTTTCCCAAATCTTAGGGTAATTAAGATGGGCAGAATTAAGCTAAGAACCAATGATTTTTCCCCCCTCAAACACCAGATAGTGATTCTTAAAACAAAGACTGAAATAAATAAGTAGTGTCCTTTGGATAGTAAACAACTAATATTCTCACTGCTCTATCCCTGTGCCTTTATTCTTTGCAGTAGCAGTATGATGTGCATAACAAATGCATCAAAAGACCTGAGTTTAAGTCAAAAGCTCTTCCCTTTACTAGATGTTTAATCTTGGACAAGTCATCTAATAATCATAATAATCTTATACTGAGCACTTACTATATACATCTATAGACTACAGGCACCCTTCTCTGTGATATCACAGATTATATTATATGCTTTATCTTATTCAACTCCTCACCAAAATGCTATGAGGTGAGTACTTTAACTATCCACATTTTATAGATGAAGATACAGGTTTGGAGAAGTGAAGTGACTTCTCAAGGTCAAACTGTGGCTTGAATTTAAACACCCTGAACCAAGGCCCATGGAACTGACCTATAGGTTCTAGTCACCTCTCTACGAGTTCTGTTTTGTTTTGTGTTTCATCTATAATATAGAAATCACATTGATGAAATTCTCAGAATTTTTACAAGAATGAAAGGTAATAGTCTCTAACAGGGATCACTGCTGTGATAGTTATTGCTGTTCTGTTCTCTCAGACTCCCGGGTTAGAGTGCAGTGGAGTGCTTTTATTTGCAATCATTCCTTTGTCCCCTAAATACAATGTCCACACTATTCTACTGACTCTCTCTTCCCAGCTTCTTTAAGATGGTTATTCTTCTCCATTTGTTTCTCCAACAATTTTGTTAGTAAGAGTGCCCATCAGTTTTTATAATTTTAATAACTGTAATTATTTTTCTAATTGCAACCTTTTCTTATGCTTATCTATTTACCCTTCTCGCACTATCTGATTAATATACACAATTTGCCATATTCTTATTTCCATGTGTTATTCTTTATTTCTCATCAGATAAAAATATCTTAATATCATCGCCCTGGTATTTGAGACTCTGAATCTCTTGGTCTTATTATTACGCATCCAAACTCATTTCTCATTCAAATCTAATGGCATTTGGAGGGGATATTTATTTATCTATTGAGTATCAGTTATGTGCTTGGTGCTGCTGTTACTTGGTGAAAAATAGGGCTTAATACAAATTAATCAAAACTACACCGTGATACCACCTCATATCTGTTAGAATGGCTGTTATCAACAAGATAAGCAATAACAAGTGTTGGAGAGGCTGTAGAGAATAAAGGAACCCCCACTCACTGCTGGTGGGAATATAACTGGTGCAGCCACTGTGGGAAACAGCATCGCAGTTCCTCAAAAATTAAGAATAAAGTTACCATGTGACTTAGCAACCCCTCTTCTATATTCATGGTGGCCAAGATATGGAAATAACCAAAGTGTCCTTTGATAGATGGCAGGATAAAGAAGATGTGGTACATATATACAGTAGAGTAATACTCAGCCATAAGAAATGATGAAATACTGCCATTTGCGACAATATAGATGGACCTTGAGAATATTATGGTAAGTGAAGTAAGTAAACCAGAAAAAGCTAAGAAATATATCATTTCACTCACATGTGGAATATAAAACTGAAATGCATAGACACAGGCAACAGTCTGGTGGTTACCGAAGGCAGGGTGGTGGGAGGGTAGCAAAGGGTAAAGGGGATGAAATGCATGGTGATGGAAGGAGATCTTACCTTGGGTGGTGGGCACACAATGCAATATACGGATCAGGTATCATAGAAATGTATACATGAAACCTATCTGATCCTATTAACTAGTATCACCCCAATACATTTAATTAAAAATAAAGATAGGCTTAAGTACTAGCCTCATGAAAGAGAGACCACAACCCAAACCTCAAATAAATACATACGTAGTAAATTACAGTTTTAAAGGAGGGGTACTGTGGGGTGAAAACTAACCTAAGAGAGGCTCAGGGGAAGGTTCCCGGAGGCAAAGCAAGACCACCTGCCTCAGATCCCACCACCATGAACTTGGCTGTTTTTTTCTTCCCTTGAAAAAGTCCTTAACCTTAAGCAACCTAAGTCCTACTTACAATATTAAGTTTTGCTAACTCCTCTAGCCTCCAAAGATTGTAATAAAAATAAATGCATTTGTGGTTCTTCATTCCTGCTATCTAAAGTTGATTATATATAAGTACAGTATATCTTGCCCCTACAACTTGATTGTTAATGCTTTCATCTAAAAATCCTGGTTTTCCTTAAATTCCATACAGTGCTCTAATAAATGTTTGTTTAGTGAAGAGCTGGGTGTCCAGGGAACGCTCACAGCTAGGTGTTTAGAAATCTATGTAACAAAGGCAGGCATCAGACTCACGGCTCTAATCCCTTAGGCAACATGCCTAATGTTTAAGATTAACCTAATCCTACTCCTGTTCATTTGCTTTAGGTTTTGAGCTTAAATTTGATACTTGTTCACATTAACATTGCAGAAAAACTGCTTCTTGTTCTGGAGGTTTGGCTACTCTATCTAATGTTAATACAGAATTCATACCTTCAAAACTGAACCTGCCTATGAAATTCACTGGTCCTTATCAATTACTCTCCAGATTATACATTCATGCCAAATCTCCACATAAAACTAAAGATAAATCAACAAAATAAAGACCTTAAATTTCAACGCTTGGCATGCCTCTAGAAAAATGTAATCCATGTAAAAAGTTCTGGGTTTGTTTATTTCTGGTTTTCAGAGCTCTGCTTAGCATGCACTCTTAAAAACAACTAATTAAAGCTAATAGGATTCAATGGAGGTGAGTCAAGTTTTCAAAGCAGATCAACTTCAATTTTGCTACAAAGTTTTTCCAGAGTAAACAGTGTTAGAGTTGTGTAGAAAGGTATAGGGGAGTTTAGGCACACCATGCTTGGCTCAGATTCATTTTTTTCTGCTTTCTGCAGGTTAAATGTCAAGGCTTAATGCTATTTATATGAGAGGAAGTCCAGGGGAAGCGCACTTAATTCTTCCCCTCTACTCCACTCTTGCTCTTGAAAAGATGATATACAAAATAATGATGTAATGATGTTAAGTTTCTTCTCTGTAGAATCCTTGTGTGGGGTATTCAGTTTTTCAAACCACAGGAGCTTCCCGTCTTTTTTATTTTTAGTACCTAACTTCTACCCTTTAAACGAGGTGTCCTTTCAAGGAAAATAACAAAAGAATAACCCGAACAAGAGGCCAGCATTCTGGCCTGTATTCCCCAGTTTTCCATTGATTTATAAGTAAATTTGAATAGGTTTCTTCCTATATCTAGCCTTCGTGTATTGCACCAAATTTGTTCATTTATTCAACAAATATTTGCTGGGTGACTGTTAAGTGCCCGGCAATATTCCAAAGCGTGGTCCTATTAGCTCTGCCTACAGCGAAGTAAGTTTTTCTAATAGAGATGAGTGATTCTGTTTGACAGACAGCATGGTGAGCAGAAAGAAGATTAAGCCAAAAATTAAATCTTAGTTTAAACACTTACTTAGTGAGCTCTGTCACTAAAACTCCTGAATAAACATCTTCATGTATAAAACAGTAATAGTTGAAAAAACAGTATTTATGGTGGTAACTCCATGTGGAGGTAGGTACTGGGCTAGGTGCTAAGAATGCAGTATGGTCCCAAATACATAAGGACTCCAACATGATGGGGCCGAATATTTGAAGCAGGTTTAGTGCACATTATTACCATACCACTCATCCTTGCTAGTCCGTGTGGTGCTTTTAAAATGTGTCCTCAGAATCATTGGCACTTTTTCATTCAAAAGGTGGGGCCTAATTCCACTGCCCATGAATATGGGTCAGGCTTAATGACTTCCTTCTAGAGAACAGAATGTGGTGGAATTGAGGCTCTGAGGCTGCCCAGGCCGGGTCATAAAAAGGATAGCTTCCACCTGACTGTCTCTTGAATTGCTCACGCCGGGAGGAGCCAGTGGCCATGTCACGAGGACACTGAAACAGCCTGTAGGGAGAAGCTGAGGCCTCTCACCAAGAAACAGTACCAACTCGCTCGCCTTGTGAGCAATCCACCTTGCAAACAGATCACCCAGCCCTGGTCAGGCTATATCACAAGGGCAACCCTACCCCAAACCTTGACTGCAATCTCGTGAGAGACTCTAAGCCAAAACCGCACCATGAAATCTCTCCCAGATGTCTGACCCATAAGAACTAGAGGAATATGTTTATTGTTGTTGCCACTCAGTTTGGGGAAGCAATTTATTATAGAGCAATAGATAACTAATGTAGCCTGTGATAGAAACTTCTGGATGAAGCTAAACAATTATGGTGGAAAACCTTTCAAATTTCCTTTAGTTTACTTTCCATGTGAGAAAAAAAAAAAAGAAAAGAAATAATTTCTCATAGTTCCAATGTTTCTGTTACTATAGGGGCAGATCCAAACTCCTAGGCCTAGTAATGAAACCCAATACGGATGCCCAGACCCAACTTGATCTCCACTCTCCGGCGCAAACTGTGTTAGTCTCCCTTTCCTCAACCAGGTTGTTACCCTGAGAGCTTCTGCCTCCGAGATTTTGATCATGACCTTTCTTCCTCTTGAAGGGCACCTCTTTTCTTTCATGCATATCCGCCCCGTTCATTATTTTCCCTTCCAAGTTTAATTTAAATCCAGGGGTCAATCTTGATGACACTAATTCATAAAAATCTCTTCTTTTTTAAAACTTCCAATCGTTTTTTATTACCAATGATGCTAATTTCATACTTATTTTCTTAAAGTACTGTACTGTCTTTACATGTCATTAATTATTAATCAATAAATATTTCAGTTCCCGTCACGTACAAGGCCCTGTGCCAATAGATATGTTTAACACTTTTACTTTTGTTATATTTTACTTTTTGTTTTTAAAATCTCTGACGGCACATAGCTTTGTGTGTGTTTCTTCAACCACCATTAGATTCCAAGCCGCTTGAGGACAGAAAGCAGGCTATTCTTTACAGACCTGGGCTCATCCTTGTACAATATAAAGCACCTTTTTTTTTACCATCTCCATGTGAGGCAGCAATTTCAAAATAATGAAATGATTTTTTACATTTTCTCATTCTCCTGATAGTTATGAAACCAGAAGCAGAGTGATGCAACGTTAGAATAAGAAGCAGCATTTGTCTAAGTGGAACTGAATTCCCCTGGGCAGGTAACTTAACCGTGAAATCATATTGGAAAAACACCTGTGCATAACAATTCAGGATATTATGAACACTTCCTTCCTAGTCACCAACCTGTCAGCATTTCCTGAGAGGAGGCGTTCTCTACTTCTCACCTGTCCTGAAAATGGTAACTTAAGACAGGAAAAATGATGGGAGACTTCTGACATCCTAAAGATTGCAGTGAAAACTACCTTTTAAAATCTGGGAAGAAAGTGAGGGAGTGAAGGAGGAGATATTAAAAAATTCTGAAGAAATAGCTAGCTGTGATATGGACATTTTAACCCCACAGCATTTCCAAGGCAACTCCTGCCCATCTAATGCATTCATATCCTGTGTCCTCACTTATGTTGGCCAGTCTCTGTTAAGAATGCAAAGATACCAGTTGTCTGGCTGACAAACTTCTACTCATTTTCCAAGATTTATACTACGGCATCGGACTTCCATGTGAAGATGTTCCTGATATCCCAGACAGTGATATATATCTGAGCCTCACTGAAGCACAAGGCCAAACAAAAATCAGTAATGCTGATTTTGACTTTATTTAAAATGTTAATATTTTGTTCATCATGGATTTTTAAAATTAACTTTGACATTTTAAAATATTGTATTGAAATAAGATTTGTCTTAATTACTGAGTTTTTTGTCAACTCCCGTAATTTTGCACAGCACTTGCCTGATCAAACACTTGGCTCTGACCCAGGTAAGTTGTCTGGATTCCATTTTCTCTGTTGCTTCTGCTCCTGAACCTACCACCACTGTGGAATTTACCACATTGCATTATAGTTTCTGCTATACTTACTACTCTCTTACAGATGTGATTGCTCTGAGGATTCATGGCTTTTCTTGATCGGCATAGACATAAAAATACTGTTTAAATAAGTGCTAACGACAAAAATAAATGTTGTGAAACTTCAAGTCTCTTAAATTTTCTAAGCCTATTTTCTTATCTGTCAAATAATAAGATACTAGATTATCTCAATAATACTCAATGACTCTATAATGTAATATAATATACCATAACATAAAAAATATACAACACTATTGTAGCTCTTACTATGTGTTGGGCACTTTTCTAAGTATATAATATGCATTAACTCATTGAATTCTCACAACTAATTTATAAAGTAAATGCTATTATTAACCATAATATACAAATGTGGAAACTGAGGCTTGGTAGATCTAAGAGTCCTTCTGCTCTGTTTAAAGAAAGGGAAGAGACAGACAGAGTAAGAGAGCATGTGGCTCCCAGAGGTGATATCAATGACTCAATGACCTCTGAAAAACTTGTGAGATCAACCATCAAAAGTAGAGATGATGTAGAATGAACAGAAAAAAAAAATAAATCTATACAATCAACAACTATTCTTTCCTTATTATTTTTCCCTTGTTGCATTGTTTTATTATAGTTCAAGTCACTTCCGGTTCTGTGGTGCAATTCTGTGTACTAAGATTACTCCTTGGCATTAGTTGGGAAATCCTTTCATCATGTTATCTGACATTAGGGTGTGCCCATCTGCATTTCGTGAGAGAATGAGAGAACTTTGAGTCAGGAGCTGGAGGAGATGGGATATGGCCAGAAGAACCTGTAGCCATCCCTATGTAAGAGTATGAGGGGGCTGCCTGACCTGTGGTGGCGCAGTGGATAAAGCGTCGACCTGGGAACACTGAGGTCGCCAGTTCAAAACCCTGCACTGGTCTGGTCAAGGCACATATGGGAGTTGATGCTTCTAGCTCCTTTCCTCTTTCTCTCTTTCTCTCTTTCTCTCTCACTTTGTGTCTCCTCTCTAAAATGAATAAAATAAAGATAAAATAAATTTAAAAAAAAAGAGTGTGAGGGGGCCAATGATCCCCTCCCTCCTGCCTGCTTCCTACAGCTCTGTGCAGAATGCTGGATGGAGCCAAGTCACAATCTAATCCCAATCTCAGTTTCTATGAGTTTCACAGAATCTATCTAAATTTAGATGTTTCCATCTAAAGGGTCACTAATGTTTCATAAAAGTTGTCAATTACTGGTTTGTTGGTGGAAGAAGTAAATGATGGGGCTTTGGCTACAAAATTCAAAAGCCATTCTGACATTTTCTGGAAATTAAGCAAGAAGCAAAATGGAAAATCTCTCCCACGCAAAAATCTTACATATGCCTTTACAAGAGCTCTTGGGTATTCAGGATGGAAATTCCCTAGTGGATCTACCTGGAGAGAAGCAAGGGTGCTTTATGTTCACTCCTCTCCCCCCAAATAGCAACGTTATGGACATTTTTCAGACCACAGTGAGATTTATCTGGATCTGAGAGGTAAGAATTAAACCGAAAACAAGCTAACTTCTTGTCCTTAACTCATCTCAAACTCACACTGAGCTGTTTTTTTTCTTTGTTTGTTTACCATCCATTATTTGGTGAATTCTGTAATTCAATCACCCATATTAATCTTTGAAACTATATCCAACTCTGCCCAATATAATGAACTCTTATTTTGTTCCCAATGTTGGGAATCATGCTGGATCTGATATGAGTGTAATGTTATGATGTGATTTCTGCTATTAATGTACTGTCTCTCCAACGAGTGAGTCAAAATTAAGGCATAAAGCACTCAAAGACCACTATAATCAATACATCAACAAAAGAGATAAAAAGGAGAAATAACTGGAGTTTGAATGATGAGGGAAAATAAAAGGGTAAGCCTCAGACAGGAGCTTGTCTTCTAACAGACATGGAGGACGGCTCATGAACATGTGGGTCCAAGCAGGAATAAGTGGGAGACACGTGGAACTGAGTCAGATGCTGCTTCTTGAGAAACAAGCATCCTACTGCAGAACAAACAGTTGGTTGAACTCTGGTTATAAAGGTCTTGAAAGTTAGGCAAAGAGAAGTTGAAACTTGATAAGCCCCAAAAGTATTTTAGGAGACTATCTGATGCCAAAATTTAAAAAAGCTATAGAAGAAATCCAGGCTTGATACAAGTTTTGGAGCAATGGGTGGAAGGAAGAAAAAAGGAAAGGGTTAACTCCAGGATGCATTTCACAAGCTAGCTTCTGACTGCTAGTGGTTATGGGAAGTGAAGGAGAGGGAGGAGTCAAAGATGACTCAGATATTTCTAACCCAGCGGCTGCCTAGGGTTGCTGGCACGTGTGAGAATGGAGAAATTGAATGAAGCAATCCCTGGCGCAAAGAGAATAATGATGAGTTCTGAGCTTCCCAGAACAAAATCCACATCTTGAGCCGATCAAGATAGAAAAGAAAATTATTTACTATGGGTCCCTCAATTATTACTATTACTATTGCTATTGCTATTACTATTATTGTTACTATTGCTATTATTGGTACTTTTGCTATTTATTACTATTAAATCATGAGTGTACTGGTGAGCATGGTACACCCAGACTCCTGTCCTCATGTACTTGTCTTCACTTCCACAAAAACAAAAACAAAATCACCACGCAAAAACAAGTCAGCAGCAAGAGCTGGGCCAAAAGAAACCTCACTCCTCTAACTTTCACCACCCTCCCCAGTGAGATGCCTCAGAGGCTCTTTCAGCATAAAACTATACAATAGTTTTTTCTTAACAATTCCGGTAGTGTAGGTATAACACCACACATGGATCCCACAAACCACAAATTAATCAATAATTCCAATCTTCCTTTTCATTTTTTTTCTAGAGCTGCAGACAAATAGAAAAACCAATTGAGTTCACTTTTATAGCCACATTCAATCTGCGACAGTGCTAAAAGCTGGTATGGGGGAGAAAAAGGAGATGTTCTAAATTCAGATGAGCCAGACCTTAGTATTACCATCGTGGGCACTCATGACCTGGACGAAACCACTCAATGGCAGGTCAAAACTGTCTGGTTAAATTCCAGACTCGGGCACAGAAGAACCAGGTGAACGTTGGTAAATTACGTACTTAACACTTCTGTGCCTCAGTTTTGTCATCTCTAAAATAGAGATATTCAAATTACATAGTTCAAACAGATGATGTGAGTACAAGTAAGGAAATACATGCCAAGTACTTAACATAGTGTCTGATACATGGTAGTGTGCTCCATAAATATTCACCCCTAGGATTATGTTTATTTGTCTCAGAAGACAAAAGGTATGCTATAGAAGTCAGAAGGCATGCTAGGAATGTCAGTCTTGCATTCACCAAAGTCAACTAGTCACATCAGGATAGGTGACATACAGTATAACCCCATAAGAACACAACTTTGGATATAATTTCGTTAGTAGGTGGCTTCTGCTTTCCAGCAGCCCCTATATTCAGATGTGAGATGGGCAAAATTCTTATCCCCCAAAGTGGGGAAGGGTGTTAGAAAGTGACCATCTCAAGAGAGTTAGGATTTAATTCAATGCGCAGTTATAGTTGTACAGTGTCATTTCCATTGTGCTTTTCGTGATATTTTCTACCACTTGAAAAATACTGTTTTTCATTAAGTTCATAAAAGCGTGACTCCTTGTTTGGCAGGACTGCATCTTCGGAGCCCACTTATCTCGTTATAGCAGGGTTTCACTATTCTTAAAAGTAGGCAGTGCCACAGGAAGAGGAACTGCACGCCCGCACTTTCCGGGTATAAATGCGTTAAAAGGAGAAAAAATTAACTCCCTGAACATTATAGCTTGGCTTAGTTTAAATGTATTTTGGAGAGTTTTGTTTTGCTTTGTCTGCCTTTGCTCCTAAGCATGGTATTTTGGGTTTAAGTTTGCCTGTTGACAAGCCACTGCATGTAGAGATTATGAGGTTGGAACTAATCCAGCTTGCCGTCTCAGCCCATTTCCCCCCACCGTGTGAATGAAAAGCATCAGGCCCTGCCTGCCAGGCTTTGGAAGCTTTCTTTACCTGGAACTTCTTACTTGCAAAGGCTCTCTACTTGTGCTGTTGGTGGCAACACAAAAGGGAGTGAGTGAAAGCAAACTATGCCAAAAACAATCGTTTTGCTCCGGAGTAGTGCGCACCGCAGCAAAGGCTGCCGCAGCTTCCCTACTCATCCCAAATCCAGACCCCTCCGGACTCCCAAGTCAGAGAGACAATGGAGCCAGTTCTCTGAGTAGCAAAGGAAGTTTGGGTTCAATGATTTATGTCCTACGGACCTGCCCAGCTGTCCTGGGAGTAGAATGTGCCCACAGAATGACAACTCCCGTTCTCACCGCAGCTGAGTTTCAGCTGGGTTGTAATCTGAGGTTTCATCTCCATTTCTCTGTTGCCCAATTTGCACTGAAGAAGTCACTGTAGCCCAGAAAGGATTTTAATTCTGTCAAGTGGGACCTGATTTCCATGGTACTTACAACTACCATGACTCATGCAGAATTCCTCAGAGCCAGCATTCCACGCTGACTACTGATATTTAGGATAATTCTGATACATCTACTGGGATGTACCTCTTGCTCATATTTCTTAATTTTATGATACAGAAAAGAGGAGTTTATATTCCAAATGTTTAACTTTTAGTCTACTTTTACAAAGCCTAAGTAATGCAACATGAAAAATGAGCACTGACTACTAGATGTAAAATATGTGAGTTTGTGGCTTAAAACCAGATTCTAGAGCCGAGGTTCAAATCCTGACATGACCACTAATTAACTGTGCAGTCTTAGTGAAGTTAATCTCTGTGCGCACTGAAGTTCTCAACTGTGAAATGAGTAACATTGCCAGTACCTCTCTGAGTGTCTGGCACATAGTATGAGATCAAGAAATGCTTATTTTAATCTTTTGTTATACTGTATATGAGAAACAAAGAAAAATAACAGTTAAAAAAAAAACAATAAAAATACGTAAATCCAAATTGTCATCTGAAGTTGTTCTCTTCACAAGGGAGAAGAAAAGGTAACTATCCTAGCTTTCCATTCCTAAATTATTTTACAAAATAGCACCTCCGATTATGAAGTTACATTTAATACTCTATAGATTATAGGATGAGTTGAAATCTTGGACATAATTTGTATTTAGCTCTTCATATAAGAAAGTAAGATACCGCCAGACCAGGCGGTGGCGCAGTGGATAGAGCATCGGACTGGGATGCGGAAGACCCAGGTTCGACACCCTGAGCTCGCCAGCTTGAGCGCGGGCCCATATGGCTTGAGCAAAAGCTCGCCAGCTTGGACCCAAGGTCGCTGGCTCCAGCAAGGGGTTGCTCTGTCTGCTGAAGGCCCGCGGTCAAGGCACATGTGAAAAAGCAATCAATGAACAACTAAGGTGTTGCGACGGCAACGGAAAACTGATGATTGATGCTTCTCACCTCCCTCCGTTCCTGTCTGTCTGTCCCTATCTATCCCTCTCTCTGACTCTCTCTCTGTCCCTGTAAAAAAAGAGAGAGAGAGAGAGAGAGAGAGAGTAAAATACCTTATAAATGTCACAGACAAAAATAAGTAAAGGTAGTTTCCAAAACTTTCTCTGCTATACCACATCATTGAATTTTGGCAAATTACAATCTTCCTGGGTTCTAGTGTTCTCATCTGTAAAGTAATCGAAGTAATCGAGCCCCTTCCAGTTCTGATAACAAACCAATAAACAATTTTTTAGACTGAGCCCCTTGTAAGATCTAAGAGACTGGCAACAATATTTTCAGTGTTTAAACTTTCCTATAATTTTATTCTCTTCTACCCATGAACATACATAAAATCACTTCATAGCTAATTATTATTAGATCATGATAATGGGTCCATAATAAAACTTGGTATCCCTCTTCTTTTGGATATGGTATTTTTTCCAGATCCTTTTAGATTAGGTCTATGGTTCATTCATCACATAGTTTTTCTAATATATATATGTGTGTGTGTGTGTGTGTGTGTGTGTGTGTGTGTGTGTGTGTGTGTGTATATATATATATATATATATATATATATATATATATATATATATATATAAATTTGGTGAAATTGCAAGAGCTTTTCATCATTTTGTCCATGAATCTCTAAATTCTATCAGGTAGCACCAATTAGATTCAACTACTCACATAACTTATATTTCTCTCTTGGAAGTTTTGGGTTTTTTGTTTTGTTTCATTGTTTGTTTGCTTTTTCTTCTTCTCCAAGTAAGAGAAGGGAAGATAGAGAGACAGACTCCTGTATGTGCCCCAACTGGGATCACCTGGCAACCCCCACCTGAGACCGATGCTCTGCCCATCTGGGCTATGCTTGCAACTGAGCTATTTTTAGCACCTGAGGCGGAGGCTCCACAGAGCCATTCTCAGTGCCCAGGGCAGATGTGCTCAAAACAATTGAGCCATGGATGCAGGATAGGAAGGGAGAGAGAGAGAAAGAGAAGGAGGGGTAGAGAGAATCAGATGGACGCTTCTCCTGTGTGCCCTGACTGGGAATCAAACTCAGGTCATCCACACGCCAGGTCGACACTCTACCACTGAGCAAACCGGCCAGGGCCTCTCATGGAAATTTTGTAAGAGAAACTTTATATAACTAAAAAATTCTTAAAAATAAGAAATTGGTGGAAATAAATGAGGAAAAGCATTATTAACTCCTATCATTATCATTAGTAAATTGCTAATTAACAACTTAAACCAGAATAGTTAAAAGAGTATTTGTCTTCAGTTAATGAATGCATTACTTCTGAAGTCTATGCTACTTAAGATATGCAAGAATATTATAAAATCTAACAGTAGAGAATGAAATTAATCTGCTTTTATAAAGAACTAATATATACACAGTATGAAGAGAACAAAATTATTCTCTTTTTATAAATAACCTAATAAAATCTCATCAACACTCTACATAATTACTTTTGCAAAAGTCCTTTAGAAATAAGGTGCTATTCAAATAAAAGAAATTATTTATTCTAGCACCAAGTTTAAATGTTTTATACTAATTGAATTGATATTTTCTTTTGAATTATCCTATTATGTATGATTTAAGTAGACTCCACCATGATTCTCATTTCATTTCTTAGGACTGAGTGATTGAAAAGTACGTACTGTGCTTTTTAAAATGTCACTAGACCATATTCTGTTTAAAAATAATTCAGCATAGTATTCTTTTATATAGCAAATGGCCATAATTTATCTGAAATACAATCTTATTTACAGAAATTTTATTAACAAGGATCTTTAGAAGATAACCTTTGTGAAACAAACATTTGACCTGAATTTTACTTAAGTAAAAGAATTTACTTAAGTATTTTTCCTAAGAAAACTGGCTCCAAAGTTCAAGAACAAAAGAAAAACGTCGATCAAATCATAAGATTTAAAAAGCCCATCCTCCCTCAGTTCTGAGGACATTTATGCATTTCATTCTGGATCCAAAGGCAAACAATCAACGGAGTTGAGCACTGTGCCCAATTCATAACTTGGCAATGACTAGATGTAACTGAAATGACACTAATTGGCTACCAATCCACTCTTAAACTGTGTCGATACATTTGCACCAATCCAGTGTCTGCCCTGAAGAGAGATAAGAGTTTTTTGTGGTAGAACTCTGGATTTCATTCATTCAGTTGATCAAATACCAGTCTATGGTTTCTGTTACAACACAAAAGTAAACAATGATCTCCCTGAGATTGCTGCTTGTTTTGCTGTACATTCCATAGTGAGATTTGAGATGAATGATGAATGAGTCAAAATTGTACAGATAAAGTTTCACAGATAAAGCATGGCTCCTACCTTTTTCTTATTTTCTTAAATAAATATCACAGGCTCATCTTTCTAACAAAGTAAAAAACATGAAGGATAAAGAACATACTAAGTATTTATACAAATCTTTTCAAGAGAAAACACTATTAAAAAAGTTATAATGAAATACTAGTATCAAGATAAATTTTAACTAGAATTCAAAAGTTAGGGAAACTAACAAATCTCATTTACTTACAAGTTGGTTTTGCTCTCGGAGGAAATTTGGTCCGGGTAATAGCCAAAATTATGAAAATAATGACTGGCCATAAAATCAAGACAAGTGTCCAAAGCTGCAAAATAATGATAGAAAAATAAGTTAATTATATTGCTAAACCAAAACACCAGACAGGAAGTACATCATACTATAAAATTTCAACACAGATCAGGTATTTACCTGAAGATATTATTAAGAAAAAAAAATGAGATTGTTTTTAAAATAAAGAAGACCTAGCAATGCACACCAGAGTTTTCAGGCTTAAAATTTTAAAATAATTTTCTAAAGATCCCTTTTCAGTTATCTCTCATGACTACTCCAAGAGTGATGACCTTAAAATTCAAATATGATCAGTACGTTACTTAAAATCTGTTAGTTTCTCAGTTGCTTGATAGATAAGGCTCAGCATTTCTAAACATAACATACAAAACCCAACACAATTGTCACCTAGGCATATCTTACCACTTCCCAAGTCAGCATTTTATGCTCAACATAAAGATTATTGTGTGACATTGGATAATTGTTCAATAGACATCACTGAACAAATAAATGAATAAATAACTGACATTAAAATAATTGAGTAAATGAGCAAACAGGAACTTAAAGTTTGACACAACAAATTCTACCATACCACTAAAAATAGCATCTTGTGTCTGCTTTTGTCATAAAACTTAATATACTCCTACTGCCAACAATTTATTTGCTGGGCTCACAAAATAAATTGACAATTCTTTTATGGCAGGAACAGTATCTTATTGATCCCTCAGTTTTCACTGGTACAAAATAGATACTCAAAAAATGTATACTTCACTGAAATTTCTATTAGAGAATTTCATTGTAAGACACTTCAGGAGTGGCTTTTCTCACCCTGTAGATATGATTTGCTTCCTAAGACATTAACTGTTCCATATTTTACAAATGTATAAAATTTTCAAACATGTATTCACAAGACCATTAACTGTGATATGCAAACAGTTACAGCACTCAAACCAATCCACACAGAACAAACTCTGCCTACATTTAATAAGATAGAACTTGGAACTACGTTTCTGCCTGGTTATGCAGTCAAACTCATTACCATTCCTCCCTCACTTTTCAGAGACAATTTGCTTCTGACAAATCTCAAACTACTGCCTGGGGCTCTTCAATTCTCCAAAACAATCTAGACCAGTGGTTCTTAACCTGGGTTCTATCGAACCCTAGGGGTTCGATGAGTCGGTCTCAGTGGTTTGGAGAAGCCTCTGCCGCAGAGGCCAGAATAAAGTAATACCGTAATTTGGTATGAGTTCACGCAGTTTGTTGGTTTTGTTCTTTAAGCAAGGTGATGTTCATGCACGGCTCATTTTGTGCACCAGTAAAAAAGCATATACCTATGTCTTGAATTTGGAAAAAAATCATATTTTATTTATCACTAAAGAAGGGTTCGGTGAATGCGCATATGAAACTGGTGGGTTCAGTACCTCAAAAAAGGTTAAGAACCACTGATCTAGACCCATTCAATTATTGATCCTTAAGAAACTCCTCACCTAATTTTCTATGAAACTCCATTGTGTCTAATTGCACTGCCCTCCTTGCCTCGCAGGTCCGTCACCAACTTCTTAGACTCCAGGTTTAAGGGAAAATGTTTAAAAAAAAGGAAGCAGTTGACTGTCGATGTAAGAAATCCTAAGGTGTTAGGTTTGCTCACAGCTACAAAGCTTCCAGACAGGTTGAACAGCCTAATCTATACAGCGCTTCTCAAGTATTAATGTGCACACCAAGTCACCTAAGGATCTGTACACATGTGGAATCAGATTCTGTGGGTTGCAGGAGCCAGAAATCCTGCATCACACTTGGAGTAGAGTAGTTTTAAATGCACTCAATGACATCTAACTAGCAAGACCGTTAACAAAGTCCCAGAATATTTTTGTGGAAAAGTTCCTTTGAGATCAACTCATGGATAGAATTCAGGGCATTCATAAACTTTGACAGGAAAAATAAAAGATTACATTTTTGTTTTCTCTAGCTTATGATTGGAATTTAGCCAATAGAAACTACAGATATTTTCAAATCCCATTAGTGCTGTTGCAGATATCTCAAAGTACTATTTATATATATTGTTGACATTAAAATTACAATAGTTGAGGGTTCTTGATATTTACTTATTTAATGCTATAATAAATACACATTACCATATTTTAAGTTGGCTCTTAAATGCCTTAATAACTGAATTTCAATATAATTCATTTTATTTGTAATTCTATTTCTTTTATTGATTCAAAAACATTATTTTTAGAAGAGACATACATTTCACCAGGCTGCCAAGGACAGCCGAGATTAGGAGAGGTTAAGAGGCCTTGGTCTATTTTAACTCACTGTTTTATTCTCTGGGATACAGAAGGCTAGCATAATTTACCCAGTCACATAACCAGGTGGGAAGCAAACAGGGCGCAAAGATCTGAATATCAAAATACTTAGGCTAGGATTTAAAAAAAATTATCATACTGCTCTAAGAAACAAATAAGAAAGAATTACAGAAAATGTTTTGGAAAAAATTCAAGTGATATAAAAACCAATGAGATGCATTGTTTTTATTCTAGCCTAGTTGCTGATTTATTTGAAAATTAAAGTCTGTTCTTCAAAGATCCTAGGTATAAGACAAGTTATCTTTACATCACTCATTTGAAATGTAGACTGTAAAGAATTAAGGTTAAAAGAAAAGTAACATCTGTGATTTTATTGGTCTTAACATTTGAAGTCATCATTACTTAGTAGGTTTAGTGCCCCATAGCTACTTTCAGAGCATCTATTCATTTTTCTGTAGTAACCTCATGAGAATTCAGTAAGCAACTGAAATCAATTCTTCCAACACAAATGTACATTTATTCAAATAAGGGGCATATGTCATAAGGTATACTTAAGTGGTCTTCTGGTTGATCTACTTGGATGGTTTCATGAAGATGTTCTGGTAAATGTTCTAATTAATTTTAGACATGATTTAAATCCAACCAAAGTGTAATCTGTATCAGTGTAATTTGAGGCAGTTTTGACTCTGTTTAGGTAAAAACCACAGCAAGCCCATAAGCAATCTATTATCACAAGATTTCCCTTGGGACTGTGGGTCAGAGAGGTTTGAAGAACATTTCTGCGTACCTCATTTTAGAAGGATACTAAATGCAAAGCTATTTACACTGTGATCGCAGTAATGTTAAGGTTGACAAGTTAATCACATCAGAGGGAAATAAACAAAATTCAAATTTTCATAGCAGCAGGATTGCTCTCAACACCATTCTAAATATTATCATAAACAACCTAGCAGCAAATGTGGTACCAGGGATCTAGAGACTAAACTGATGAGTCATGGCTTTTCTTTTTGTTTATTTAGAGAAAGGGTTAATACATTGATCTAACATACAGCTATTAGGACTACTTGAAAACTTTAGGAAAAGCAGTTTTTAAGAGTTTCAAATTTCTGCTGATATCTTAATTCACCCCACATTTGCCTCTATACCTTATTTGTCTTCCATCCCTCCTGTATTCTTGACATTGAAGGGCATAGCCATACGGAGCAGTTAACAATTCCTTGGTGACCCTGGTGTTTGTCTCCCATTATACTCCAGGTGTTATTTCCTATTGAGATATCCCATTCTTTCTCTTTCTTTTCCCTTTCCTTTCCTGAAAAATTCAGTGTCTTAGGTAGTGCCCAGCAAGATAAGTCCACACTGGGGGTCCCACAGCAACACATAAGGGAAGTGGGTCACCTAGCAAGGTAAAGAGGACACTCACAGCGCAGCAGCCAGACAGGGAGTGACAGAGCTTAAGTTGGGTAAGGAAGGTCAGGTGTTTGTGCAGGGTGAAGAGCAGGGCATTGGTGCCAGGTAGGGAAGCTGACCAAAAAGTAAATATTCCCCATTAGAAGAGCCAGGGTTCTCACTGTCCATCAGGGGGATTACAAAGGTGGAAAAGGAGAAAACTAGAACAAACACATTAGTGTTGGGTTAGAATTAAGTTTTCCAGCCTGACCACGCAGTGGCACAGTGGATAGAACGTCGGACTGGGAAGTGGAAGACCCAGGTTCGAGACCCCGAGCTCGCCAGCTTGAGTGCGGGCCCATCAGGCTTGAGCAAAAGCTCGCCAGCTTGGACCCAAAGTCGCTGGCTCCAGCAAGGGGTTGCTCGGTCTGCTGAAGGCCCGCGGTTAAGGCACATGTGAGAAAGCAATCAATGAACAACTATGGTGTTGCAACGGCAATGAAAAACTAATGATTGATGCTTCTCACCTCTCTCTGTTCCTGTCTGTCTGTCCCTATCTATCCCTCTCTCTGACTCTCTCTCTGTCCCTGTAAAAAAATAAATAAAAAATAAAAAGAAAGATTTAAGTTTCCCAAAATGTAGAAAAAAACATGAAATATTGCTAAAAATGTGTGCACTGATTTCCTTTTTGGTTCCACAGGTTGTTTCTGCCTCATTATGTACTTTCTCTGTTCCTGTCCTTAAAAATACTCATTTTCCAGAAATTAATTAATTAATTAATTTAGAGGGGAAGAGAAAGAGAAGCATCAACTCATTCTTCCACTTTGTTGTGCACCCATTGATTGCTTTTCATATGTGCCTTGACCCAGTCTCCAATCAGCTACCTTGGGATACAGCCAGTACTCTCAGGGCTTGAAATAGCAACCTCAGCACTTCTCTACAGGATGCTGAATCCACTGAGCCAATGACCTAGGAGGGAAAATGCTAGCTTCTTTTAGTGGACCAATGAGAGCTTCTTTTAGTGGACCAATGAGAGCTTCTTTTAGTGGACCAATGAGAGCTAAGTGTGCTTTTTGCTATTGATATGCAACTGTTGCCAAGCCTAGACACAGCCACAGAATATATGTAGAGACAGAGCTAGATGATATAGATAGATTATTGATAGATAGATAGATGGTAGATATAGATGTAGCTAGCTAGCTAGCTAGATGATAGTTTGTAACCCTTGCACTAGAGTGATTTGAAGTTGATCATAACCAAAATGAATGATAGTGATCATCATTTTAATTTTCAAATTGCAATAGGGATTCCTTCTCTAACTCTGAAAATAAATTAGGTAAAACATTTAAAATAAAGATTCTCCATTTCTCTTTAGGGAATTATAGTCATGGAGAGTCTTAAGGAAACTTTGATCTTAGCATATAATACAACAATCATTTATTATTATAATAATATAATTAAAATTTATTGAGCACCTACTATATACTGTATACTAGGCACAAGGAATAGAGTAATTAAAATTTTCAGTCTTCTGAAGAAAGGAAACATTGAAACATAATTATAACCAAATGTAATAGATAATGCTAAGACATAAGAATTAAAAAGTGTGTAAGAAAAATAAAGCAAGGGAGCTGATTATTAAACCTAAGAGAGGGAAAGAGTCCGGCAGAAGAAAAGGTATGCATGCTGGAGGGAGTGTGAAAAAGAAGTGGGAGTCTTTTCAGCAGAGAAAGCATATGGATGAAGACCCACAGATAAAAAAAAGAGGGTGAAATATTCCAGAAGAAAAAGTCCTGAATGACTGGTGCATTTGAGGAAATCATCTGCTCTATGTTTATCCAACCTCCACTTGAATGGACCTAGTGACTAGCGGTTAACTATTTCACGAGACTTCTTTATCATTAAACTCATATTGTCTGATTTCTTTTTCTTATATCAAGGTGATATCTTCGTTGTTTTTTTTAATTTTTTAAATCATTTTATTTTTTATTTATTTTATTTTTTACAGGGACAGAGAGAGAGTCAGAGAGAGGGATAGATAGGGACAGACAGACAGGAACAGAGAGAGGTGAGAAGCATCAATCATTAGTTTTTCATTGCCGTTGCAACACCATAGTTGTTCATTGATTGCTTTCTCACATGTGCCTTAACCGCGGGCCTTCAGCAGACCGAGCAACCCTTTGCTGGAGCCAGCGACTTTGGGTCCAAGCTGGCGAGCTTTTGCTCAAGCCAGATGTGCCCGCGCTCAAGCTGACGAGCTCGGGGTCTCGAACCTGGGTCTTCCGCATCCCAGTCCGACGCTCTATCCACTGCGCCACCGCCTGGTCAGGCCTTCCTTGTTTTGACTAAGACTCTTTGTCTTAGTTTGGCCTCCTCTTTCATATGAGAATTCAATAAGTAATTGAAGAGAAACAAAGTCCCCTCTCCTCCTGGGTACCAATGCCAGTTCCTTCAGCAATTCCCTGTTAAGTATGATTTCAAAATATCTTTCCCACCATAAATTCTTATTGTCAAGTGGCCTCCTTACAATTATATCAGAATTCAATATACTGCTCCAAATGATAATAACTAATAGTTAATGATTGCTTAGAATGTGCAAGATGCTATGTTAAACACTTGATATGAATTTTCTTTATTTAATGCAATCACTTTATTTCCTATTGCAGATGAAAAATTGGAATCTTAAAGAGACTAAATAAGGCTTCATGATGTAATGATAGAGCTGATGTGTGAACCTGGGGAGCCTGGCTTCCGCACCTGCACCTTCAAGTTATGTAGCCAGGCCACTACAAACAGATTACTAGCTCTCTTTGACCACAATATGACACTTTCATTAGTTCAGCCTATCACAACATTAAAAGTCATTTAAAGGTCATTCTATAATCTCAAATCATAACTTTTTATTACAAATTTGAAAATAAAATTTGCCCAACCTTCCATACATAAAGTACACTGCCTCTTTCTTCTTCTCCTATTCCTACCTTTGTGGATTGTCTCATAAATCAAGGATAACTGTTATTTGATAGTAATAGAAGGTTTCCAAGTTCACATTCTGAGGTCAGAGCTTGCTACTTTAGATCTGGAATAAACCTTAGCTCAACCCCCAAAACAAGAAAACAAAAGTAGCAAGAGTTCCTGGTTAATTGGGTTTTCTGCCTGTTAACACTGCCATCCATATAAATGACCCACCTGGAAATTGAGTACAAGGACTTTTTCTGAAATCTGTACTTATAGATTATAATACATTCTGGAGATTGGTAAACTTTCTATGATGTACATGAAAATACATTTTTCTTGGACTTTAAGCTAATTTATTCCTCTACCGATCTTATTTCTAAAATATTTTCACTTACTTTTCATTGATTTACTAAACTAATAAGATGTATATGTCTGTGACAAGCACCATAAGCAATAAGTAGATCTAATGTTCTTTAAGAATTAAAAAGTATTAGGGAAGTAAACTGATCCAGAGGAGATAAAAGGGCCTGGAACATTTGAACGTGTAGTTGAGTGAATTGTATAAGGCTTAGTAAATTTTAATATAACTTAGAATTTTAAAGTTTGGGATTAGAATTTAATCTCCAAAATTATTAGTCTAAAAGTTATTTTAATACATAGAGCAACCTGCTCCAAAATTTCAAAGCTAAGTCTTTCTCTTTCTCTAGTCACTCAGAGGGTAAGTCATATGAGCAAAGTGAGATATGGAGAGGTAGTGTCAAACTTGATCCTAAGTGGTAGAAGTTTATCAAATTGTAGCAATGTCTGTGATAGGAAAAAAACAAACAGTTCCATCATCAAGTGAGCTAAAGGGTGATCCACTAGATAAAGTTGCAACAGAAAACAAACAGCTAAAGTTAATTTTTCTTCTTCAGGTAATAAGTCGGGAATTGGATTCCACTTCTATAGACATTGAAAATCACTCCTTGATATGTTATTCAGGACCAGCCTTCCTAATGAAAGACAAACTCTTACACTGTCTGGTCTTTCTGTCTCTGCTGCACTGGGACTCTTTCCTGTCATTAACTAGCATCTCATTAGGTGAGCCTCCCTGTTGCTAACCATTTCCAGTGGAATGTATCTTCATTTTTCCATTATTTTTAGAGTTACATTATGAACCCAGCAGGGCAGCAACTGCATCTAATTGATTTTCTCTATTACCTAACAGTTCTGTTAGTGATTAATGTATTTTTTCACACTCTTTTAGTATTTGTTTTTACAATTGAGTAAAATGACATAAATGGAGCCATTTAAAAATGGAGTTGGAACCACCATCCCAGAAAGATGACCTTGTACATCTTGCTCTTTCAGCTTTTGAAATGTTTGACTTTGGCAAAATAACCTTTGGCCAGGGCAAGGCAGCCTTGTCTTCCAAACAACTTTTGTAAACCTAACAGGATATTGGATATCCTGAATACAATGCCTGAAAATTAAAGACATTCTTTAGAATCTGTAAATAGCCATGTAAAATTAAAGAACTTAGCTTACTAGCAATAAAAGTTCCTTCCTTTTATTTATATAATTATTTATCTTCACTTTCCGACAAAATCTCATTGCTGATCCCAAGTGCGCCTTTGGAATGTGCCGTGAAAACCACACCATATTCAGAACAGTTAGGGTTTCTGCCTGTGCTTTCTGGTTAACTATTCTTTGACCTCAAATAAATGCTTGTTGCTGTTCACTTTGGCTTTTGATTTTTAGGTTAACAAATATGGTGACAGAATTGGGATCTGAAACGACCCTCATGGACCAGAGTTTCCTGGAACAGGGTATAAAATACCCACATGAACCTCAGTTGGTTTCACCGTTTCCATGGACCACCCACTTCCTCCTGTAGTGAGTTCTCTCAAAATCCCGACTTTCCTCCTTTTTGGTTGGGGTCAGTGCCTTTGTTTGAGATCAGGAGGGAAAATTCCCTCAGGGGGACACTGCCCTGGGGACAACTGTCTTAGGGTCCTGATAGCTGCTGCCACAGGAGGCATTTTCCTAAGGAAGGGCTTCTTTCATGTTTGTAAGAAGTTCCCTGGGTTGAGAAGCTCACAAAGATTTTCTTTTTTTTTTTCCCCTGGTGGGTGAGTGAGAATTTTTGCTCTTTGTTTTTATGTGTGTGTGTTTTTTGTCTCTGTCTGTTGTGTTGTTTGTCATAAGAAAGAAATTCTAAAGGGAAGACTCAGGCATAATAAATTCTATAAACCTGTTGTCTGGTCTGGCCCCAACAAACTGACAGTTTTTGCATATCTCACCAGTCCATTGTCCACTTAAACAAACTTTACTGTGGGTTAAATGCACACGAAGTAATAGTTATTGCTAAGGGAAACCTGGAAGACAAAGCTGCAAAATCAGTGGGCAGGGTAAAGCATTGAAGACTCAGAAGGGCACTAAGATGCCTCAAATAAAGTCACCTGTAATGAGTTGGTCATGAAATGGGTTAAAAGCCAATTAAGCTTCCTTGGAAAAAACTGGTGTGGTACCTTGCTTATCGGGTTCTCAACCAAGTGAGTAAGGAAGGTCACTTCCTAGCAGGTCTAGGAACCTCAGGATATTTTGGGAACCTCAAGACAAGAGGAATCACCTCAAATCTAAAGGTACTACAGGTAAAGTCTGATAGCAATTATTTGGCTTGGCCTCTTAACTTCAACAGGCTACTAAAATCTCAGTCTGAAGATATCTTTTTCAAAGTTCCAGTATAGCATATTGAAAAGAGTGTATATGATAAATTGCTATATTTGATGCTATTATGTAGATAATCAAGAAAGTTTATAACAAAAAAAGAAAGTTTGTTAAAACTGAACTTAATTATAGTAAAACTAATTTGCTTGGAAAATATCTTTGGTAGAAATGTAGAAAATTGTACAGAGAGAAAATTAGGTTTCGATAGAAGATATAATACACACTTATGGATATTTGTTCTGTTAATTATCTTTTAGGTTTCTGTTTTTCACCTGTCAACTGGATTGAATTCTGAATTATTTTAGTTTGCTCAAATATTTGGATACAACTCTGCCAACTAATGTTTCCAACTTTTCTCCCACTTTTGACTTGGAATCATTGAGAACTAAAGCTGCTGTTTTCCCAGAAGCCCTGCAAATGGACTGTAAATGACTTGATATAAATTTCACAGAAATCACCACTAATGTTCATGCTGAAACAATCTTTATGCCTGATGTGTGCAAGCCACTTGGGAAGTCTACCCAAACAATGGATGACATCATAAGAGACATTTCAAACTGCAAAAGACACTTCAACCCTGACATTTAAAATTGTTCTTGACTAGCTGCCCCCTCAGCTCAGAAACTAGTTTCTTACCATTAACATCTGTTTTTCTTTTATTTCCATAGAAATGCCTGTTATTAAGTACCTGATTGCTACACCCCATTGTCCTTGACCTTTTCATCTGGCTACGCTCAGGCATTGTCTCCTATTCAAGTCTATTCTCCAAATTCAATTTAGCATTTTATTTGTCATTAGAAAGATTCTTGTTATAAACTTTTGTCTGCTTTACTTAGCTCAATGTTGTAATGACACTACTTGGATAACGATTGCTCAGTGCTTTGAGATAATCACTAAGGCCTATGAGACTTCATCTGAAAAACCTCAAGGAGCTAACTGCAGATGTTTGTCCTTAACCCTTTGAGAAGCACAAACATTCATGTATGTCCTCGTGGCTCCTGACCAGCAAGAATAAAATCGATTTATTTTAAAAATATGTAAAGCAATATTAAAACAAGACAAATGTATGTTATTATTTCCATAAATTGGTTATCAAACAAACATAATTTTAAGTTAATAAAACTGTAACTGGAACAAATTTCATTTAAACAAAAAAACAAAACTCACTCCCAGGGGTCAGCAAGCATGAAAAAACAAATCACTACTCAAAGGGTTAAAGAAATATGACAGTATCCTTGGCTGGCTGGCTCAGTGGTTGAATGCCAAGCCTGCATGTGGATGTCGCGGGTTTGATTCCTGGTCAGGGCACACAGGAGAAGCAACCATCTGCTTTTCTACCCCATTCCCTTCTCTCTTTCTCTCTTTCTCTCTCTCTCTCCCTCCCTCCTATAACCATGGCTCTATTGGTTCTAGTGAGTTAGCCTGGGTGCTGAGGATGACTCTGTGGCCTCCACCTCAGCAGCTAAAAATAGCTTGGTTTCAGAGTAACAGGCCCTAAATGGGCAGAGCATTAGTCCCAAAGGGGGCTTGCTAGGCGGGTCCCAGTCAGGGTGCCTGTGGGAATCTGTCCCTCTGCCTCCCTTCTTCTCACTTAATAATTTTTTTTTTTTTTTTTTTTTTACAGGGACAGAGAGAGAGAGAGTCAGAGAGAGAGACAGACAGGAACGGAAAGAGAGGTGAGAAGCATCATTCATTAGTTTTTCATTGCCGTTACAACACCATAGTTGTTCATTGATTGCTTTCTCACATGTGCCTTGACTGCGGGCCTTCAGCAGACCGAGCAACCCCTTGCTGCTGGAGCCAGCAACCTTGGGTCCAAGCTGGCGAGCTTTAGCTCAAGCCAAATGGGCCCATGCTCAAGCTGGTGAGGTTGGGGTCTCAAACCTGAGTCTTCCGCATCCCAGTCCAACCTTCTATCCACTGCACCACTGCCTGGTCAGGCGTGACCTAAAACTCTTAAGGAAACTACTCTCTGTCCTACATGGGAGATGATATACTGAAAATGAAACTTCCCAGGAACAGATCACTGAAACTTTCAACAACTGACCAGTATTGCTTTCAGATGGCTGATCAGCGATATTTTAAAGGAAAGATCTTAATCAAAAGGGAGAAATAAAAAAATAAAAAAATAGATGAAGCCATTTCAAAATGAAGTTAAAGCCACCCTCCCAGAGAAAAGGCCATGCAAACTTTGCTTCTTGAACCCTTAGACCGTTTGGCTTGGGCAAAATAACCTTTGGACTGGACTGGAGCAGCCTTGTCTTTCAAATAACTGTTTGTAGAGCTAACAGGAAAGTGGACATCCTGATCACCAAGCCTGAAGATGAAAGACCTTCTTTAGAGTCAGTGAACAGCCATGTAGAGCAAGTGAATAACATAGCTTATTAACACCCATAGAAATTCTTTTCTCCTTCATGTAATTATTTCCCTTTTCTTTCTCATAAAAACCCTTTGTCTTCACCCCATAATCAGAACACAGTTTGGGTTTCAGACTAATGTAATGCTTCCTGAATAGCTATTCTTTGAACTCAGATAAATGCTGTTTGTCTCTCAGTTCGGCTTTTGATTTTTAGATTAACAATGTTATTAAGAATCAACATTACGCCTGACCAGGCGGTGGCGCAGTGGGTAGAGCGTCGGACTGGGAAGCAGAGGACCCAGGTTCGAGACCCCGAGGTCACCAGTTTAAGCGTGGAACCATCTGGCTTGAGCAAAAAGCTCGCCAGCTTGGACCCAAGGTCGCTGGCTCAAGCAAGGGATTACTTGGTCTGCTGAAGGCCCGCGGCCAAGGCACATATGAGAAAGCAATCAATGAACAACTAAGGTGTCGCAACAAAATACTGATGACTGATGCTTCTCATCTCTCTCCATTCCTGTCTATCTGTCACTGTTTATCCCTCTCTCTGACTCTCTCTCTGTCCCTGGGGGGGAAAAAAAAATCAACATTACCACTAAGACCTCCTTAGCAAATATGATGTCTTCATTGGCGAACTGAACTCTGAGCAGGGATCAAAGAATATTGGGAAAGAAACTCAACTCAGAAATAATAGAGAAACAGCAGGAGGTAACAAAAAGAATAGATCAAGTTTGGGGAAAATCTGACTTTGGGTACTTAAATTCACTGTGACCTTGGACAAGTCCTTGAACATTCTGAAACCTTATGAAATAAAAGCATTTAGATAATCCCAAATATTCCAGAATTCTGATATTTGATTTTGCAGAGAGAGAAATGTTTATTCTAAAAACAATTTTGAGGGTGATGACCTCAAAAATTAAAGATCCTATTTTCCCTCTTTTGCAGCCAAATTCAACATTTAGCTTACTGTTGTCATTCTATTTATTAGACTGCATAGCTGCTTGAAATTCTTTTTCATTTTCTATTGCATATATAATTTTATGCCTCCTCAGTAATACCCACTCTACTTTAATATTTTTACTATATTTTTATTTGTTTTTCTGTTTTAATTCTTTCTTATGCATCACTTATTTCTCCATTAATAGATCCCTACCTTCTTCATTAATAAACTGTCTTTCCCACTACCTTGCTTTGTGATAGAATCTCTTGAAAACAGACTGGAGGAGAATGTCATGATGGTGGTGTTAACTTTTTTTGACATTCAGTAAGGACTATACGTGTCACACATACTAAATTCTGTTTTCTTCATATAATCATATATTTTAAAGTCCATATTCAGAAAAATTACAAATATAGAGATTAAAAATGTTTGCATTTAAAATAATTGCTTAATGGATGACAAAGCCCAGTTCCTTCTCAAGACTGTATCCTCTCCTTAAATTTATATAAACCTGTTTATCTTTTCAGAAAACCAGCTCCTGACTCAGAAATCAGTAGCATTTTTATACACCAATAATGAACTATCAGAAAGAGAAATTAAGGAAACAATCTCAAGTACTGAAACAACAAAAAATAATAAATAAGGTACATAGGAATAAGTTTAACCAAGGAGGCAAAATATCTATACTTGGAAAATTTTAGGATACTGAAGAAAGAAATTGAAAAAAATACAAATAAGTATAATTATACCCCGTGTTCATGGATTGGAAGAATTAATATCATTAAAATGGCCATACTACCCAAAGCAATTTATAAAGTCAATGCAATTTCTATTAAAAAAAACCAATAACATATTTCACAGATCTAAAATAAATGTTTCAAAAGTTTATATAGAACCAAAAAAGACCCTGAATAGCTTCAGTAATCTTGAGAAAGAAGAACAAATTTGGAGGTACCACAATACCTGATATCAAACTGTACTACAAGGCCATTGTAATCAAAACAGCCTGGTACTCACATAAGAACAGGCATGCAGATCAATGGAACATAACAGAGAGCCCAGAAATAAATCCATACTTTTAAGGTCAGTTAATATTTGACAAAGAAGGCAAGAGCACACAATGGGGGAAAAACAGTCTCTTCAATAAATCGTGTTAGGAAAACTGGACAGGTATATGCAAAAAAATGAAACTAGACCATCAACTTACACCATACACAAGAATAAACTCAAAATGGATAGAAGCCTTATTGTAAGTTGTGAAACTATAAAAAAATCCTAGAAGAACACATAGGCAGAAAAAACTCAGATATCTCTCACAGCAATATTTTTGTTGCTATACCTCCTTGGGCATGAGTAACAAAGGAAAAATTACCAAATGAAACAACTTCAAACTAAAATGTTTTTGCACAGTAAAAAAAAAATCAACAAAATGAAAAGACGACCCACTGATGGAAGAACATATTCACCATTACATCTGACAAAGGTTTAATATCCAAACTTTATAAAGAACTTAGAAAACTCAACACCAGGGAGACAAATAATCCAATTAAATAATGGGTAAAAGACCTAAATAGATACTTCTTCAAAGAGGACATACAGATGGCCAGTAGACATATGAAAAAGTGTTCAACATCACTAAACATCAGAGAGATGCAAATTAAAACCACCGTGAGATATCACCTTATACTTGTCAGAATGGCTTTTATCAATAAATCAACAAACAAGTGCTGGCGAGGATGTGGAGAAAAGGGAACTCTCCTGCACTGCTGGTGGGAATGCAGACTGGTGCAGCCACTGTGGAAAACAGTATGGAGCTTCCTCAAAAAATTTAAAATGGAGCTGTCTTGACCCAGCGGTCCCACTCCTGGGAATATAGTCTAAAGAATCCCAAAACAATAATTTGAAAGAATATATGCACAACTATGTTCACTGCAGCATTATTTACAATAGTCAAGATCTAAAAACAGCCCAAGTGCTTATCAGTAGATAAGTGAATAAAAAGCTGTGGTACATTTACATAGTGGAATATTATGCAGCCATAAAAAGAAGGAAACCCTACCTTTCGTGACAGCATATATGGACTGGGAGGTTACTATACTAAATGAAATAAACCAGTCAGAGAAAGACAAACAGTGTATGATCTCACTTACATGTGAAATCTAACGAATAAAATGAACTGATAGACCAAATATGGACACATGGAACAGACTGACAGCTGGCAGAGAAGAGCGGGGTGGGGGGACTGGATGAAAGAAGGTGCAGGGATTAGCACCTTCTCATATATATGTAACACATAGACACAGTCAACAGTGTGGTGATAGAGGAATAGGGGAAAGAGGAGGGGGTTAGGTGGGAGTAAGTGAAGGAGGGGAAAATGGGAATGGAAAGAGACTTTGGGGTGATTGGCGGTGGTGGGCAGATGAGGTTTCATTGTGTTGTACACTTGAACCTGTATGGTTTTATAAACCAATGTCACCAGTAAATTAAATTTAAATAATTAGAAAATAAATGTGAGTGTGTACCTGCTTTTTATATTCTCTTTTTTTATTTAATTAATTGTGTTAACATAGATTCTAGGGTAACCCCGACTGCATCCGCCCTCCCCCATATTCCCCTCCACATCTTCCTTGTCTTCTAATTTGGCTATATTTCCTCTTTCTACAATTTTATTTCATCTCCTTTTACATCTTTAATTCTAACTTTCCAACCTCTTGATTTTCTCATTCTTCCCTCTGAAATAACATTGGCACACACATATGTTTTCCATCTGTGTCCTCAAGCTTTCTTTCCATTACTGAGATACAGGACTAGTCCTATGCAAAAGTATGAAGAAAGAACTATACCTTCCCTAGCCCTCCCACCCTCCACTTAGAATTGTCTTCCTTCCTCCCTGTGGCACCATTATTTTCTAAAGGATTTTTGTGTCCCTCTAGTTGATCATAAGAGGTTCAGGTGAGTCCTCTGTATTTCCCCAAATTCTAGACTTCTCTGATCCTTTTTCCTGCAACAAAGACTTTTCTGCTCTGGGTGCCATTCCTTTCAAGGTGCACCGAACTTCTGTATCATTTGATGTCCCAAAATGAACTAAGAGCAGATGTATTCCCTTTCCCTAGGTAAAAGTATAATTAACAGGAATTTTGGCTAAACAGGAATAATATAAAGTATCAGAGTGAACACATTTTAGCACGCCTAACTCCTATCTCCTCTAAAAATGCCACGTCCAGCCGAAACTGACTAAAACAAAGAAAAACTCTAAAGTAGAAAGTTGATATATATTATTAAAGTTTCTAAGGATAACATTTCTCAATAAAATGTTTTATTCACCAGAGGTGGTTTTTTTTTTTTTAATTTTTAAGTAAAATGGCATTGTAAGAAAAATATGTAACTTCAGTGTTCTGTTCATCAGCAATAATTGATGCTTTCCGATTCTCTATGTTTTTATTTTTAACTATTGAGTTTTCACCACTTAAGAACTTTACTGTATATAAATTTCTTTCTCTCCCCCACAATCCATATTTCTGGATTTCCTCTCATTATGTCAAATAAAATATGACAACCACATCACCCCAATTCCCTCTAATTTGCCAAGTGTTTGTCACCACTTATAAAGCAATTTGAAACACACTAGCATATTTGGTTCTCACTGCGCTATGAGAGAGACGCGGTAGATCTCCTGTCTGTTTTAGAAATGGGAAAGCCAGCGCTCAGAGAAGCTGTGATATGCTACTCAAGTCCTGTAGCCGGTAAGAAGCAACACCAAGGGCCCAACTCTTGTCGTTTGGCCACAGTCACCTACCCAGACTCTTAACCTGTTGAATTCCACACAATTTTCTTTTCTTCTTTTCCAAATAAGAGGAGAGGAGATAAAAGAACAGACTCCTGCATGCGCCCTGACCGGGATCTACCCTGGCAACCCCTGTGTGGGGCCAATGCTCTGCCCATCTGGGGCCATGCTCACAACTGTGCTACTTTTAGCTCCTGAGGTGGAGGCTCTACAGAGCCATCCTCACTCAGCACCTGGGTGATGTGCTCGAACCAATTAAGCCATGGCTATGGGAGGGGAAGAGATAGAGAAAGAGAGAAGGGAGGGGGAGGGGTGGAGAAGCAGATGGTTACTTCTTCTATGTGCCCTGACCGGGAACCAAACCAGGGACATCCACACACCGGGCTGACGCTCTACCACTGAATCAACCGGCCAAGGCTGAAGTCCACACAAAATTTATCATGGGATGATTACGGGAAGTTTTACATTCGTATTGTTTTCAATTTAAAAAATAGTAAAAAAAAAAAAATAGTAATAATTAAAATTTTTATGTTCAACTCCACACTGATGCAATTACATATGCCTTATGATTTAAAATCCTACCCACCAAATTCACAAAGGTGAGTGAATCTTTACTTCTCACACTTAATATATGCATCAGAATACTTAAGTAAGGAGTCAGGAACTATAAGCAAACCTAGAATGAGATAAAGTGCATAGATAAAATGTTGGTTTCTATGACGCATATTATTTGCATATTTATAGTATTCATTTAAGGCTGGGAATTGCCACTCTAATATGAAGTATACTGAGTGCCTTTTTGAATTGCTCTGGTTTTCAAACATCTTCCAAATGTGTGGCAACTTACAGGAGTCAATTTCTTTAATCTACCAGGACCCTATCTGGTGAGGATCTAATAGCTGGCTTTGTAATTTAAAAAACAAACATGAATATAAGAGCACAAAAAAGATGTTGCAATGAGCAGAGTAGACAGACTGTAGCAATGAATTTCAGTAACTCTTAATACCCTGGAAATACGGCACATATATTGGTTCTTGCTTGGCATTTCTAGTCAATAATTTTTAGATAACTAAAAGTACTTGGAAGCTTTTTTTATATCAACAAACCTTCAAGCTATTTCCTTTCTATATCTTACTTTTCAACCAAGCTTTCTGTTGCTGTTGGTTTCCAAGTACATCTCTCTCTCCTTTATTGTACCTTTCATCCTACACATTTCTTCATCTCACTTTTAACTAAATTCATTAAGAAAATTCTTAAAGCGTCTTGGCCAAAAACTTAGAATTCAACACTCGTTTTGATTCCACCAGTAACAAGACGCATCCTTTTCTTTGCCCAGGGCATATCCTGGTTTACTCTTTTATTTTACTGAAATCAAAGCCTGCTTTAGGGACAAGTTTAGACTTATGCCTTTAGCTAGAAGACAGAGGTAGGGATGACTTTTAAATAGCTTATTTTCTGCTTAAAGAATTAAATTAAAACTCTTGTCTTTTTACCTCATTCACATCATCACATTTTAGGATTGCCCAGAGCATCGCCTCAGAGATCCGCACCCGTCTTTTTACTCACCGGCTGCCTTTTGACACCTAGCCAATTTTTCCAGACTAGGACCCGAAGCTGGTGAAACTGGGAAGCCATCCTTCAAATACCCCGAACGCAAGAATTTTTCTTTGTTCCTTCACCCCTCAAAGAAAGAATTGGTCCAACTTGCTGTGTGTCAGTGGGTCAGAAGCCTTTTCACGGCATAGCTTTCGTGACAACTGGGGTGAGAAACCCACGGGTATTCTCTGCCACAGACCTTCTTTTCCTGTGCAAGGACTGGTTTAATTCTTGACCAAGGAACACTTCTCAGCCAACTCTTCCTCCCAAATAGGGACCCAGACCAGTGCCTTTCAGTGCCTTTTGCTTATTTTAAAATAACTTCCAGTTGCTGCTTGTTGCATGAAGTCCAGACTCAAGAGAGAATGAATGTCATTCAGATAATGCCCCATGTGAAAAAAAAAAAAAAAAGTTGAACCTCCACCTCCTACTCTCCATGAAATTAACTGCCTATCCACACCTCCGAGAAGGTGTCACCTGCACTGAACACGTCATAAGGAATTAGGTGGGACCCTTGCCAAGCCAGTAGGACTTGTCCTACATTCTCTCGCCTTCCTGACGACATCGTGCCCGCCCTAGCAGAGGCAGGGCATAAGAAGCATTTCACAGACTCTACAGTGACTCTTATAATAGTAACAGTGTCGTTAAGATGTTTGAGTCAATAAGACCAGAGCTCAGCTGAAAAACTCTGAAACTCAGCCCATCATGAGATATAGAGAGAAAGTTTCATGTTCATTCTAGAGTGGAGTTAAATGTTTTCATTTGAGGGGGAGTTGGCTAGGTCCCACCTTCTCTCACAACTTACTGGGTTAGGCAAAATGCAATAGGTGACATAAAGAATATACAATGGATTTCTCATTTTGGAGGCATGGATTCATGCATACGTTATAAGAAAGCTCTCTTGTTTAGGCTTTTATAGTTAAAGAAAACATAGGCTGACCAAGTAATTTTAATTGTGATTCAAACATATATATAATGGAGAAGCCTGGCATAAAGGCTTCTAAAAGTAACCTTGTTTACACACCTTAATGACAATCCATTCCATGTGATACTCAATGCCTCCACCATCTAGCTCTAGCCAATTTTCCAATCTCACTTTCCAATAGTCTATTAAAAATGCCTGATCACTTGCCAAACTGCTAAATATTACACTATGCAAATGTAACCTGTGCTTTCTGGTCTCTGACTTGTTTACACCATCTTTTCTACCTGGGATGCACTCCTCCCTCACTAAGCTCCCACCTCGCAAAATTACTCCCAAGTTGACATCTTCCATGAATCCATATTTTAGATATACTGCATAAGGAATCTTCTGTCCTGCCTTGGAATCTAGCATAATTCTTTGTTTATAATCTATCTCAAGGGACTTACATGTTTGCCTTGTTATTTTCTCATGTTTTATTTTTACCACTAAATTGCAAATTCTTTGAGAACTCGGACTATTTTATATCATAGTACTTCACACATGATCAGTGCTCAATCATCACTCTGGATTTCACTGAATAGACTATGGAGACCAGGCTGATAAAGCTCTCTTCCAACACTCACACTTTTCCATTCCCCTATTTGTGAAATCAGTTAAAACAATGTTTGAGTTCTCCTTTCACACCTGGAACAAGGGCTCCCCATCCTGGTCCCCCATGGTCAGCTTCCTGGTCCCCATGCCAACTGTGCAATGTTGATGACAGCCAGCCCGGGGCTAACTGGATCCATGCTAGCACATGCCCATTGCCTCAACTTCGCCTCTGTCCCTACTGTGATGCGTCCGATCTTCGTGAGGCAGTTGGTCTTGACTATCAAGAATTTGTTCCTTTAATTGTTTTCTGGACAAGGTTAAAGACAAGGTGTTCTTCAGAGAGCTGACAGAGATGATACTCTTCTTCTCCACTCCTGAAATGCAGTGTCAGATTTATCTGCTCTTCTCAAGCTTCGCTGAAGTCTTGAACTCCTGCTTCCCTATCTTCTTTGTCTGCCATCTGTCACAGTCTTCAATTCACTAGTGGTTCGGTTCACAAATAAATACCATTCAGTTGTAAAGACATGGTGATATTTGAGATGTGACACTACATGTCTAGGTACATTACCAGCACAGAGTCCCTTTATTCAGTAAGGTTACTTCAGGTTAAAACGTAGTGACTCACCATATGACTGATGCAGGAGACAGGCCAACTCAAAAAGTCCCCAATGGTTTCCCCTCAGAGCTGCTCATCACCTCTCTAGTGTAGTCATGGAGTTGTTTTGTTACTGTTAGTTTAAGTTTGGTGAAAGATTTTTATCTCAGGCTGTACCCTTGCCCAGATAAATTTAAATTTTCTGATGAAGATCATGTCTTTTATTACATCTCATGACTTCTCAGATTTATTTCTTCAAAAAAATTTCAAAACTCTGCACTAGGTGGTAAGTGTATGTATGACATTCCTTTATACTTGAAGACACACTATGTCATAGCACCAGACGTCATATACACTTCCCTTAAGGAATGGGGTACCCTTTCACAAAATATAATTCAAAATAGTTTAAGTTGGGGTACATAGACAATCCAGATGTCCAAATTTTGTCCTATTCTGAATAACTATATCGTTAAATAAAGTTATTGGGGTAACTGGTTAATAATATTATATAGGTTTTAGATGTTTAATTCTATATCATCTGTATATTGTGTGCTCACTACTCAAAGTCTAGTCTCCTTCCATCACCATATATTTGACTCCGTTTACCCTCCTTATTACCCTACCAACCTCTTTCCCCTCTGGTAACCACCAAACTGTTGTTTGTGTCTATGAGTTTGTTTGCTTTCTGCTTATACCCCATATGTGACTGAAATCATATGGTTCTTGTACTCTCCTATATCTCAGCACCTATATTGACAATATATGTATCTAGTATCTTTTTTAAGGTTCTCACATTTATTTTAAAACTTAATTTTAAAAACACCTCTTAAGATTTCATTATAGAAAAGGTGCTGCTAACAATTATCTTGGAAGTTATAGTTTACATAAATCAGGAATTATAACCATTGATCAGAAGAGATCTTGAGCTAATTATTAGACCAACCACAGAGAGAGAATGTGGAAGGACATCAAAGACAGTAAAAAAATTTTTTTCACAAAATAAGATGTAGCTTTGTGTCCAGTCCTGATTGTAGATTGGGGTGCTACTGTTGGTATCTTAGAATTTCCATTGAGGAGTTAGAGAACAATTTTGCAACCAGAAATAAACTGTTCCCAAGACATACAGCTGCTGGAAAATGTTTTGTTTTAAACAAAAAGCTACACTGAGCAGAAAATAAAGAAAAGCAAAATTAGAAGAATATAATCCATGAAAGAATACATTTATCAGGGAACTGCTTACAGATTTTATTCTACAGGTATACTAAGAAGTTAAATTACTCGATGTGGTAGGTCTATGGTGATCTGCCACACTACTCAGTCATGCCAGTGCTTCTGCCAGAGGCCATCAGACCCAGGCTGACTGTAGGATGACTTCCAAGTCTTAGTCCGCAGTATCTGCCTCCACTCCTTTCACTGCTGCTGGTGACTCTACTTGGTGATCAAAGGTTCATTTCTTTATTAAGCAAGGGATCAATCATTACATCTACCAGAACTTAGGCATTGTTTGCTTTTATGCACTTAACCTGTGCAGCATTAAAAACAAAAAATATAGCTTTATCACGGAATAGCTTGAAAAAAAATTAGCTAATCTTAGGATTCCAGCCTTTTGCATTCCTAAACTCCAGTAACCACAAGTTTTGGAGAACAGTTTAACCATTGCAAATGTGACTGAGCTATGACCAGAATTTGCTTTGAGTACAGATGATCATGACCCGGAAATTGGTCTTATCTAGGGTTACCTCCAGGGTCACTTCACCTACTGAATCTAATTAGAATGATGACTCTGCCAAGGCTGCACAACTGTGTAATTGACGGGTTCCATGAGCATGAGATGCAGCAGCTCTTGTCAGTCAACTGTCACGTAGCATACTCTAGGACCAGGGCAAGCGGGAACCAGTCCTAACCGTGAACAGGATATTGATGTAGCTGAGACACATTGATTGGTTTTAATAGTATTTACTAGAAATCTATATTGACAATAATAGTAATAATAATAAATACTGACCTACAACACCCCTGTCCTGTCTCATCACTGTATAGTAGAAATCTAGCACAGGTATTGTCCTGTAGTAGGTAGCTAATTAATGTGTATTGGATAATTGAGTAGCAAACATTTGTTAAGCATTTATTGAACCATCATAGAAGGCCTATTGTGTAGAAATTAGTATTGTTCCCATTTTCAAAGAAAAAATGTGATATTCAGAAAGGTGATGCAACTTGCCTGAGTTCACCCAGTTAGAAGTGAGGCGATGAGAACAGCAGAATGAAAACTCAAACCTAAACTTGTTCTTTTCATTCCTGTGCTGTGCTGTCTCCAATCATATGTACTCTTTGGCGGGGGAAGAGCTGAGAAGGAAAATAAATAATTTCAGGGGTTTTCTGGTTCTTTCAGAGCCTATAAATGACTGTGGGTATTTATTAAAAATGAACAATTATTACCAAAATAAATGTACAAAGAATAATTGCATCAGGAATTCTGGAAAAGAAAGGCAGCTCTTCTTAGGCCCTTGCCAGCTTCATTGGTTATGTCCCTCCACTCTCAGCCATCCCCTTGCCACTTGCTGCAAAGCCTTGGATGGGGATTTGTACTTCCAGGCTTTGGACACGCTGCTCCCACTGCCCCAAACAAAATCGTGCTCATTCTTGAACGAATGACTCCAGTGTGACTTCCTCTGCAAAGCCTTTCCCAGCCCTTCCACCCACCACACCTCCACCCCCAGCTGAATTAATCACCCCTTCATCTGGTTTACCATGGATCTCTGCTCATAAGGATACTCAACTTCTTATTACCTACTGTTATTGTCTGTCTGTCTCACTGTTTGTACTCTGAACTCCTTGAAGACAAGGACCATGCCTTATGAAACAGTAAGAGTTGGGGATTAATTCTAAATCCCTGGAGAATGGTGAGAACCTTGCCCAACTGGATCTAAGTGCTGGTTTGAAGCAGTAGCAGATAAAGTTGAAAGAATTAAAGACCTTAATGATAAAGAAGAGAGGATGTCATATTGAAGATTTAGATGGAAAGTTCTGGCAACTTATCTAAAGAGCTAGACCATAATATAAATGGTGCTGTGAGAAGATAAAAATATTAGTATAATGAGAGATACAGGTTTAAATGTGAAATCTCAATTTTGAATGAAAAATAATGTGGAATTGAATTAATGGTAAAATAAAATAGTTTAGAATATTTAATAATAACCAGATCCATAAATTTGCTCTTTCACCTCCAAACTGGTTTTGACCCATAGCATCAGTAACAACTTACTATTTCCCCCATGATTAATTGATTTTTCATTAAGGTCCTATGGGTTACTCATCACATATAGGACCTAATTTCTATGATAAACCTATGAGATCAATATTACTATCTATGTTCTATAAATAAGGGAGTATAGGTCAAGTAGCTTCCCTAGGTCACACAGCTAATGAATGTCAGAACAGACACGTGAACCCTACTCTTTGTGTCTGCAAAGCCTGTTCTTCACTAGGACCTCATAAAACAAAGCACAACATGACAAGTGGCTGCATTTAACCCAGGAGGATTAGTGCAATAAGTTAAGAAACTGAAGCTAACTCATGGCAAAAATAACAGCATCCGTTTTTATGAAAAGGGTGGGTCTCTACCAGAGGTTTAAGATAATGAGGCAGCAATTGCTAATACCTCATTACCTAAGATCCACCTCTGATGTAAGGTGGTGATAGCCAATGCTATGAAGCAGGTAGGTGTGAGGGAGGTATCAGATTCAGGATTTTCAGGTGCTTTATCAGCACTGTGACACTCCAATGATGATTTGGACAGAAGAATTATGTCAAGAAACAACTGGTAAAGAGCCACAAAACCAAGTAAGACATATTTTAAGGGAGTTTCAACAGGTTTCACTCCAAGCTAAATAATAAGGCAACTTTTCTCTTCAAGATAATCCAATGGTGCAGACAGAATGGACAGAATGCTTCAACACAAATTACATGGCTTGTCAGGCGAGCCAGTTTGATAAACTATCTGATTATCTTACCATTGAGATGTGTGAGTCTGGGAATTTCAGGGTGATTTAGAATCTTGCAAATAATTACTCACCCACTCAGCCTGGATGAATAATAATTTACTTGGTTAAACTGGAAAACTATGTTGAATTAATTAATTTTACTACATATATTGCTATAATCTTCTGGAAATAAGAAATAATTGATTTTTTTCTGATCAATCTTATTAAACTGAAAAGAAATGTTGAAGTTTTATTTCTCCATTTTAGAGGAAAAAATAACAATGAAAATACTATTGTTTTTTCCTCAACTTGTATCTTTTCTGCCATAAAACCTAAAGCAGCTTAAAAGATAAATCTATGTTCTTATCTATTATCATTTTTTTCTTTATTGATAAAACACAATAACCAATTTCTGCATGTGTTTTAGTCTTTGATGACCAGCCTATTCCCAGAGAAAATTTAAAAAGCCTATCACTAATATTAAAATTTTCTATATTTTATGTGGCAGCATGCATTCACTTGAATAGAACAGATACTATGTTAGAAAAATTGATATTTCTTGAATAAGCTAGAAAAAAACATTCCTTGCATTTTGAAATCCCAAACATTTGGTATAAGAAAAATAAGACATCTGTCCCCTCGATGTTGAACAATACCCTATTTTCCAATATGCTTTCTATGTTTATTATTGTTAAATTACTTCGAAAGCACAGGATTAGAGAAAAGGCACTGGTCAATGATTGAAATTCAAATCAGTAATAAAATATTTTAGTTGAAAATTCTGATGATTAAAGCATTGATAATCCAGTCTACAGGAAATTAAGATCTTTATTTTTATGGTCCGCCATAGGGCCACATTTTAATAATACTTCCCTTTTATGAGACCCCCCTGCCCCTACTGCATGAGCATTGTTTTGAAACAAAGGAAAAGTGAAGATATCAGGTAGAACTGGAAAGGGGTAATTAATTGTCATGTATATTGGTATCTGGTAGTTGGACTTTTGAACAAGATATTTTTCATATAGAGTGATATAATGCACAAGTTCACACATAAAAATGTCCACTATTGTATGTGGTTATATAGACATAATCATATGCCCACATAGGCTTCCTTACTAACATGTAACTAGAGATACAAAGCATATGCATAAAGATGTAGAGAAACATTTACAAAATTTTAGCCATTATATAAACATACGTGGATTGTAAATGTGAAGAAAATGGTGTATAATAAAAGTGAAACATCTGGCCCGCCAGGTATGCATTTTAATGGGTGCTGTAACGATAGCACGTGACAAAGGGAGCATATGGCCATATCAGTAAAGTCTTGCTGCAGAGAACTAAACAGATCTTTCGAACTAAAATATTTTGTTACATATAGATACACCCACAGTATTTTCCTAAACATACAAATTTAAAAGCATTCTAAATTTAAAAACTGCATATTTATTAATTTTTTAAATTTAATTTTCACATTAACTTTCTCCATAAGTGGAAACACTCACATGTAACACAAAACTAATGTATCCCTATCTAAAATAACAATTTGAATGACTACAATAAAGCTTATCTTTCCCGATCTGCTACTACTCTGGCTTTCTCTGGGACAATGGAATGGTTTTGAAAGCTCGTCAGTAAATATATATACACACATTTTCCTACCACTAAAGCTCTTAGGGAAAACATAATCCCACCCTCACCTATGGTTAGACCCCCAAATCTTCAGCCTTCCTTCAATAAGGAAAGTTCATTGCTTGGAGCAAATCACAAACATTTTGTGTAGCACAGGGAGCCTATAGAGCGGAGTTGTGTTGAGGCTGTGCTTCTGCAACATCAGGAAGTCGTTGGTAAGGTGCCACTTTGATATAGCAAATTTGTTCCTTAAATTAGAGTTCATGTGAGAAATGTCAAGTCATGTTGAAAGAGAAAACACTAACTGACTGTACAGGAAAAGAACACCATAAGAGCTTTCCACTACAAAGAAGTGTAGTGTTTTGAGGAAAAGAGCAAAGGAACTCTAAGAAGGAGATGGCTACACAGGCTACACTCAGCTGTTTCTCAGCTGAGTCAACTTCTGAGGCTCAAACGCTCTGCCTAAAAAGTGGTTAAGCAGGAAAGTATAGTGGTTCCTCAAAAAATTAGAATAGCACTACCATATGACCCAGGATTCCCTCTACTGGGTATATACCCCCAAAACTCGAAAATATTGCTACGTAAAGACACATGCACCCCCGTGTTCATCACAGCATCATTCACAGTGGCCAAGACATGGGAACAACTGAAGTGTCCCTCGATAGAGGACTGGATAAAGAAGATGTGGTACATATATACAGTGGAATACTACTCAGCCATAAGAAATGATGACACATTGCCATTTATGACAACATGGATGGACCTTGATAACAATACACTGAGTGAAATAAGTAAATCAGAAAAAGTTAAGAACTGTATAATTTCACACATAGGTGGGATATAAAACTGAGTGGTGAAGTGGTTACTAGAAAGAAGGGGGTTTGGGGGAGGAAACGGGGAGAAGGGAATAAAGAGGGACAGATATAAGGTGACAGAAAATTATTTGACTTTGGGTGATGGGCACACAACATAATCAACAGTTTAAATGCTGTAGAAACATTTACCTGAAACCTATGTGTGTACTCTTATTGATCGATGTCACTTTGTTCAATTTAATTTTCTTAATAAAAATTTTAAAAAGTGGTTATGCTTAGTTGACATATTTGTTGAGGAATTAAATGAAAGGATCAAATAAATGTAAACAACCTGGGAGTTAGCTAAGGTCTTTTTGTCCCCCAGTTCTTAAGTCTATGTGGTGTGGCCTGAGTTAACATCCTACACAGCTAAGGTAGAAACTCAATCCATGGCAATGTGTACAGGAAGACAAACATGAAAAGGCACACCAAATATTTGTTGAGTGTACTACTCATTACAGACGCGTGGGTCCAAATTGCAAGTGTGTGATCTCTCAACCTTGCCAGCTCAGCCTCTTCTCTAGCCCCCTCTCATTGCTTTCTCTTTACTCCTTTCTTCTCCCATTCAGGGACAATTCAATCCCTCTACTTTTCTCTTGCTGAGTAGTTTTGCGTCCTTCTCTGAGATCCAGACTCCAGAAGGATGCATCTACGCCCCACCTTCTCTGTAACGAGAATAAAGGCTATTCTCTCTCCATAAGAAACACCGGCAGCAGCTCTTAAAAGAGTAAAAATTTCACCCCCTCCTTTTGGTTAATTGCTGTTATAACTGGCTAAAATAATGCTTGATCACTTGGAACCTCCAGAACAGTGACAATCAAGGAAGATAATGAAATTAACTCCACAGCAATCATTTCAAACTCAAAGCCATATTCAATTATATGTCAGGACGTATGAAATATTGCCCCTTTCTATTTTTTCTATACCCAAGACAGTTTGAGAAGTATAGACCTCTCTGGAATCTGTGACATATTCTCAGTGGCCTGGGAATTCTTTTTGAAAATTTAACATTTTGGGGCTTTTGCGTTTATAATACTCTTTGAAAATTAAGGCAAGCCTATTCTGCTTCATCTGGATGACCGCGTTATGGACAATTAAGTGTCAAGTAATCATCAGTGGTGCAAAAGTTCAACCTCTCAGTGAATTGATAAACTTGTCTAGGTCCTCTTGTTCTCATATGAAATCACAACATAGTTACATGTCTGCTATTGTAACTCAAACTCGAAAGCATTGTTAAATTCTTCTACAAGTTATAAAAGTAATACTTCTCTTTAGTTACAATATTTCATAAATAAATTTTTCTTATTTTTTATATATTTTAAGGCTTTGGTTTGACATCATTAATATGATATAGTGAAGAAAAGCAAATACAGTTTTTATTATAGAGGATCAGTGAGAAAAGAAGGGGGACTTAAACCAGAACCTATACATTCGCAGTAGTTTTGAACAAATGCAAACAAATGTATCAAAAATATAAAGTTTCAGCACAGAAAAAGGAAATAAGCTGTAAATGACTTGTTTGTAACATTTTAAAAACTAAGTACAAATTGATATTTCTTAGTTACACCTTAAATCCAGAAAAGGTTGCTCTTTGGAAGTTGTGGTTAAATATAAAGTTGGAACTAACAAACAAAGGTTTAAAGAAGTTATTACTAGGCATAATTTGCATGAACATGCATTTTTTAAAAGATTTTATTTATTCATTTTAGAAGGGGGAGAGAAAGAGCGAGAGAGAAAGGAGGAGGAGGGGCAGGAAACATCAACTCCTATATGTGCCTTGACTAGACAAGCCCAGGGTTTCGAACCAGCGACCTCAGTGTTCCAGGTCAATGCTTTACCCACTGCGCCACCACAGGTCGGGCCATGCATTTCTTATATTCAGAATATATTGATTCTTCTTTCTAAATTAGTAATAAATTCATTTAAATATCAATAAATATCTGGCAAACAGGCAAATACACCACTATGATTAAAGGCATGAGGACAGAAGATGAGATCATGAGCAACACTGAGAAACTCTAGGGACAAACATTTAGGAACCTGTGATGGTTTCTCTAGGTGCCACTTGCTCCATTATTCATTTAAAGGCTACGCTCAGTGTTGTTATAAAGATATTTTGGGGATGTAAGTAAAGTTCATCCTAAATTAATTTTAAGAGCTTACCCTAGATTCAATGGTTGAAACCTTTTAAGAGTGGAACTGAGACTTCCCTGGCAACAGTTTCAGCTGTGGGTAGCAGCTTTAGCCCCACACTTACAGCCTCTCCCATCTGATGTCCTAGGTGACCGATTTCAGACTTGCCAAGCCAGCCCCCACAATTGTTTAAGTCGATTTCTTGCAATAAATGTCTTAATCTAGATCTATGGGTTCTGCTTCCCTAGTGAAGCCCTGATTGACTCAATAACCTGATGATATGCAAATATACAACAATCATAAGAAATGAATATCAAATAAAAAAGATTAAATCCAGCAGAACTTTGTCGTATTTGGAAACTAACCTCTCAATTTTTTTTGTTTCTTTTATTTTTATTTTTATTTTCTTTTTATTAATTTTGATAAGATGACATTAATAAATCAGGGTACATATGTTCAAAGAAAACATCTCCAGGTTATCTTATCATTCAGTTATGTTGCATACCCATCACCCAAAGTTAAATTGTCCTCTGTCACCTTCTATCTGGTTTTCTTTGTGCCCCTCCCCTTCCCCTCTCCCTCCATCTCCTCCCTCTTCCACCCCGTAACCACCACACTCTTGTCCATGTCTCATAGTCTCACTTTTATGTCCCACCTATGTATAAAATCATGCAGTTCTCAGTTTTTTTTCCATTTTACTTATTTCATTCCATATAATGTTATCAAGGTCCATCCATGTTGTTGTAAATGATCCAATGTCATCATTTCTTATGGGTGAGTAGTATTCCATAGTATATATGTACCAAAGCTTTTTAATCCACTCGTCCTCTGACGGACACTTGGGCTGTTTCCAGATCTTCAATATTGTGAACAATGCTGCCACGAACATGGGGGCGCATTTCTTCTTTTCGAACAGTGCTATGGTGTTCTTAGGGTATATTCCTATAAGTGGGATAGCTGGGTCAAACGGCAGTTCGATTTTTAATTTTCTGAGGAATCTCCATACTGTTTTCCACAGTGGCTGCACCAGTCTGCAATCCCACCAGCAGTGTAGAAGGGATCCCTTTTCTTCACATCCTCGCCAGCACTTATTCTGTGTTGTTTTGCTGATGAGTGCCATTCTGACTGGTGTGAGGTGATATCTCATTGTGGTTTAATTTGCATTTCTCTAATGCTTAGTGATGTTGAGCATTTTTTCATATGCCTATTGGCCATCTGTATGTCCTCTGGAGAAATTTCTATTCATTTCATTTGCCCATTTTTTGATTAGATTGTTTGTCTTCCTTTTTTATCTCTTGACTTTTAAAAAGGTTTCTAAAACAGTTATAGATACACATAAAGACTTGAAGGTGGGGAAGCATTTGCTTTCAATAAATTTTTAAAATAGTAACTACTTCTCACAATATAGCATGGTTGATTGAAAAACTGGGCAAGTTTCAAGCAATTGCTGTAAACCTTAGTAGATGAACAACTAAGAGACTGAAGTATAGGGAAACTCCAATACTAGGCAATTGTCTCGGCAAATGGCCATCAGTGGTGGATACCAGCATCATGCTCCAAATCACCAGAAAGAACTGCTTCAGGGTTACAAGGCCAGAGAACAGACCCTCTAGATGAGACCAATGAGGCTACAGAATAAATGTGGAGCTGTGAGTTTCCCATTTCCCAAACCTCACAATCACCTTGACCCCTGATACTTCTAGTTGTTAAACCCAGCCCTCAATACATTTCATCATCATCTTGGAGAGGATCACAAAGAGTAAGAAGAACTATGAAAAACTGAGGATTCATCCCAAACACACTAAGCCATCAGTGAGAGTTATATAAACTGGAAAAATCTGTGTTAAACTATGACTTACCAGATTTGTAAAATCGTCTTCCCCTCCATGTTATCCAGTGGGCTAAAATATTGTAAGGAAGATCTGACCTATTTAAAAAATAAAGCTCCATTTTATTTGCACATTATATGGTAGCATGCATCCATTTAAAACCTCATTATAACATATGTGCTCTGGATTCTTTTTGTTGAAAGAACTGGGATTGAAATACTAATGGTGTCAGCCTGACCTGTGGTGGCGCAGTGGATAAAGTGTCGACCTGGGAACACTGAGGTTGCCAGTTCAAAACCCTGCACTGGTCTGGTCAAGGCACATATGGGAGTTGATGCTTCCAGCGCCTCCCCCCTTTCTCTCTTTCTCTATCTCTCTCTCTCTCACTCTGTGTCTCCTCTCTAAAATGAATAAATAAAAAAAGAATTTTAAAAAATACTAATGGTTTCAAGCGAGTCTCCCAAAACCTGCTAGCCAGTGGGTGTCCAGGATTATCCTTAAAGGCTTGTTTGTTTGTTTGTTTAGTAACTGTAAGAGGAGCCAGGAATTTTATTTTGAGGATGAGTTAGAATAAAAAGAAAGCAAGGGAATGCATGGCATCTGTTCCTTTTCAGATAATCTGAACTGAATTTGAATCAGCAAGGTTACAGGGATGAGAGTTAAAAGCTGATGGAAATGTTCACAAGAGATTTGTGAAACTGTGAGTACAAATGGAATTTCTTTGTCACCCAGGTGATAAGATGTGGCATGAAATTAAAAGAACGAGATTGGCCTTCCTGACAAACAAAGGTTGAAAGGCTTTTACAATCAGGAATAAAGTGCCTGGATCCCAAACCTTCTGGCACGGAGTAAATATAGAGGGAGGAGAAGGCAAAGGGAATCTCACTGATCCAAACTTATTCCCTAAGCCTGCTATAGTCCCGTAAGGGTTAGCACTAGATCCTTAGTGAGGAGAAAATGGAACTTCAATCAGAATTCACCAAGCCTTTTACAGTAGAACTGTTCCAAAGTTTGGCTTTGGCCCTACAGTCTTAGCCACTGGAAGATAAAGAGTCAAATACTTGAGGAAATGCCATTTCAGACATCCCTGAACCTGTGTGTGATTAATGGTTACATCATTATACCTAACCAGAATTCCATAGTCACCCACTGATTCTCAACTCCTGGCATTACTGCCCTTGACGAGTACCTTCTCACACTGAATAAAACTGACCTCCACAAACAATAATCACATAGTATGACTTCTAGGACTATGTCAAAATAGACACTGAGGCTTCCATCTTGCTTTCTCCTGAAACACCAATCCTGGGGGAAGCCAGATGCTATGTTGTGAGGACATTCAAGCAGCCTGTGAGGAAACACATGTAAGGAGGAAATAAGGCCTCTATCTGACAATCACCACCAGCTTGTCAGTCATTTGTGTCAACCAACTTGGCAACAGGTCCGCCAACCCCAGTCAAGGTTTCAGATGACAATATTCTGGACCAACATGTGAACTACAGTCTCAAATGAAACCCTGAGCCAGAACTGCCAAGATAAGACACTTCGAGTTTCTAAACCACAAAAAGTGAGGATAGTAAATGTTTACTGTTGTTTTAAACCACTAAGTTTAGGGTAACTTCTAATGCAGCAAAACATAATAAATAACTATTAGAAATATAATATAATGCTGGTGGCACAGTGGATAGTGCATTGACCTGGGACGCTGAGATCCCAGTTTGAAACCCCGAGGTCACTAGCTTGAGCACAGGCTTGCTAGCTTGCGTTCAGATCATCAACATGATCCCAAGGTCGTAGCTTGAGCCCAAAGGTTGTTGGCTAGAAGCTCAAGTTCATGGGTAGAGACCAAGGTCATTGGCTTGAGAGAGGGATCACTGGCTTGGCTTGAGTCCCCCCAGTCAAGGCATATACGATAAGCAATCAACGAACAATTAAGGTGAAGCAACTACAAGTTGATGCTTCTCATCTCTCTCTTCTCTCACTCTCTCCCTTTCTCTCTCTCTCAAAACAATTAAAAAAATCAAGTAATACTAAAAATAAGCCATGGGGATATAATGTGGAAACTCTAGTTAATAATACTATATATTGCATATTTGAAAATTGTTATGAAAGTAAATCTTAAGTGTTCTCATCACAAGAAAAGACATTTCTGTAACTATGTGTGATGATGAATGTTAACTGAACTTACTGGTGTGATCATTTCTGATATATACAGCTACTAAATCATTATATTGTATACCTGAAGCTAATATGATAATATATGACACATACCTCAATTTAAAAAAATAAAACAATAGTAGAAATTAGATTATACTGGTGGTTGAAAAGCACTGCATTATATCACAATTCTAACCTTTGTAGAACTGCTTAATGTACTAGTATTTACAGAACTAAATAAAGTGACTTTTAAGAATAACTGTTAGTTATTTAATTGCATATAGGTCTTGAGTGTTTTAAGAAAAACTCTAAGCCTGACCAGGCAGTGGAGCAGTGGATAGAGCGTCAGACTGGGATGCTGAGGATCCAGGTTTGAAACCCCGAGATCGCCGGCTTGAGTGCAGGCTCACAAGCTTGAGCGCGGGGTCGCTGGCTTGAGTATGGGATCATAAACATGACCCGTGGTCACTGGCTTGAGCCCAAAGGTTGCTGGCTTAAAGCCTACGGTTGTTGGCTTGAGTCCAAGGTTAGGGGTTTGAGCAAGGGGTCACTCACTCGGCTAGATGCCCCTCCATCAAGGCACATATGAGAAAGCAATCAATAAACAACTAAGATGCCACAACGAAGAATTGATGCTTCTCATCTATCTCCCTTCCATCCTGTTTGTCCCTGTCTCTTTCTCTCACTGGCTAAAAAACAAAACAAAAAAAGTCTTAGTTTGGAATCTTTATATTCTGAGAGGAAAATTAGAAGCAAAATGTCAACTTTGCTTCTTCAAAATTTCAGCAAAAGAGAAACCTCCAAAATTCTATTAGAAAAAGCCATGATAAATTATATTTGATCCAGTCATAATAAAAACTATAAAAAAAAATAATAAAGAAAAATGAAGTACCTCAAACACATTTGGTTCTCATTAATGACACTGCAAAATAGCAAGCTTTACTAATATTTTTTAAAATGTCTTATAATTCAGAATCTAAAGATGTCTTATACTTCAGAGTCTAAAAAGGTTAAAAATGCAGATGAAAAAGTTATGTACTGCCAAACATTTTTCATGATTGAGGATGAAGAATTTTTGAGGTTTGAAAAGAATTGAATCCTAGGAACAACATTCTTTCTAGAAAACATGCTGCTGGACATTTCTTTCCTGAATTATATTATATCATATCATATCACATCATATTAGCTACATCTTATTATGATACATTTATGTTGATTTTATGATTATGTAAATTAAGCTCTGAGTGGTATTACTGAATATGCCATGTGTATGTGTATGTTCAAAAACATACATAGAACAGACACATAACCAAACGACAGCAGAATACAACAAAATTAGTACCCATCATTCTTCTACCACAAATAATCCATGACATTCAGTAATTTTAAGTTTTATTAAAATATAATTTACATACCATAAAATTCACCCTTTAAAGTATAAAATTCAGTCATTTTTAGTATAGTCACAAATTAATCTACCATCATCACAATGTTAGAACGTTTCATCACTCCAAAAAGAAACTGTTCTCATTAGCAATTATTCCTCATTCTCCCTTTACTCTCAGCTTCTGGCAATCACCAAATACATTGTGTTTCTATTGATTTGCTTATTCTGGACATTTCATATATATGAGAAATGAACAGTGTGGTCTTTTGTAACTGTCTTCTTTCTTTTAGGATATGTTTTCAAAGCTCATGTTGTAGCATCTGTTTGTAGTTCATTCCTTTTAATAGTTGAATAATATTTCATTGTATGAGATATACCTTTTTGGCTATTATGAATAAAGCTGCTCTGAGTATCTGTGTACAAATTTTTCTGTAGATATATTTTTATTTCTTTTAAATATATACTTATGAGTATGCTAGTATCATATCTGGATCATATAATTCTATTTTTAACATTTTGAGAAACTGTCAAAATGTTTTCTACCAGCTATCCCATTTTTAAGAATACATTCTAAGAATACCAAATAACTGTTTCAAAAGAAGATATTCACCCCCATGTTTATTGCAGCATTGTTTACAATAGCCAAGATCTGGAAACATCCCAGGTGTCCATCAGTGGATGAGTGGATTTAAAAGCTGTGGTACATATACACAATGGAATACTACATACCCGTGAAAATGAAGGAAAGCTTACTTTTCACGATGACATGGATGGCCCTGGAAATTATAATGCTAAGTGAAATAAGCCAGGCAGAGGAAGAAAAATAACATATGATATCATTTATATGTAGAATCTAATGAACAAAGTGAATAGAGGAAGGGAATAGAGGAAGGGAATAGAGGCAGAGGCAGGGTCATGGGGAGCATAGGAACAGCTGTCAGAGGGAAGGGAGATGAGGGGATAGGATCAGAGAGAGTGAAGGGATTAGTAAATTATATATATATATATATATATATATATATATATATATATATATATATATATATATATATCACATAGATATAGATAACAGGACAGCAAATCCCAGAGGGAGGGTGGAGGGAGTTAGAGGGAGGGGGGTAAAGGGGGTAATGGGGGAGAAGGAGGTGAGGGTGAGGGAGTTATATTGAGTGGGATACTTGATTCCATGTTAACACAATAAATTAAAATTAATAAAAAATTTAAAAAGAAATGTTTTCCAAAGTGACTGCTATACAAGAGATTTGAAAATTGCTTTCTCATGTTCTTATACAAGATAGTCTAACAAAAGGCACAATGCTATTAGGTGGAGCAAATTATGAGTTAGCTGAACACCAACAAAAAAGCCTTACTATTGTGTTTTCCAGTTAACAATATCCAAATAACAAGACATTCATAACCAATGGTTACTTGCAAAGAAAGCACTTGGAAGACTCAGAAGTTGCTAAAGAAATAAGCATCCTAAGGAACCCTAAGACTGATTTTTCTTACCCGATGCCTGTTCTAAAGGTCCTCTCATCATTCTTTCCTAGAAAAATGCTGAAATTGGTTTATATGCAATAAAAGCTAAGATACAGATAAAGATCAAGAGAATATCCTGTTTTCGTTGATGACAGTTACATTGAGCCATTGCCACATATCAAAAGGTCCATATCTAAAAAACAAATGTGCTTCAAATGGTGTAGATGAAGTAGAGGACAGGCAGTGTAGAATTCAGAGACCTAGACTTCCCCACTTAAGGTTCTTGTTTAACAGTGAACATTGTGTTCACTTTATAGTGCTGGTTTCCACTTTCATTGTTTAAAAAAAAAAAAAAAACTTACAAAATAACACCCCTGACCAGGCGGTGGCGCAGTGGATAGAGTGTCGGACTGGGATGCGGAAGACCCAGGTTCAAGACCCCGAGCTCGCCAGCTTGAGCGCGGGCCCATCTGGCTTGAGCAAAAGCTCGCCAGCTTGGACCCAAGGTCGCTGGCTCCAGCAAGGGGTTGCTCTGTGTGTTGAAGGCCCGCGGTCAAGGCACATGTGAGAAAGCAATCAATGAACAACTAAGGTGTCGCAATGGCAACGAGAAACTAATGATTGATCTTCTCACCTCTCTCCGTTCCTGTCTGTCTGTCCCTATCTATCCCTCTCTCTGAATCTCTCTCTCTGTCCCTGAAATAAATAAATAAATAAATAAATAAATAAATAAATAAATAAATAAATAACACCCAACTCTGAAATAATTTTAGGCTTACAGAAGAATTGTAAAAATAGTCCGGGCTGTTTCTGTATACACTTTAACTCAGCTTCCTCAATGTTGCATGACCTTAGCACAAATATTGAAACCAGGAGATTATTTTGGCACTATACTGTTACTCTTTTTCTTTCTCTTTTTTTTATTTTTCAAGTGAGAGGCAGGGAGTCAGAGATAAGACTCCCACATGCGCCCTGACCGGGACCCACCCCGCCACCCATATCTGGGGCTGATGTTCTGTCTATCTGGGGCTACTGCTCTATTGCTCAGCAACCAAGCTATTTTAGTGCCTAAGGTGAGGCCATGGAGCCATCTTCAGTGCCTGGGGTCAAATTGTTCATTTGAACCATGGCTGTGGGAAGGGAAGAGAGAGAGAAAGAGAGAGAATTAGAGACAGGTGGAGAAGCAGATGGTCGCTTCTCCTGTGTGCGCTGACCAGGAATCAAACCCGGGACTTCCACACACCAAGTCGATGCTTTACTCCTGCGCCACCTGGCTAGGGCCAATACTGTTTCAAATAAACTACAGATTCTATTAAAATTTCCCTCATTTCTCCACCAAAGACTCTTTTTCTATTCCAGGATCCAACCAATCCAGGTCCTCACAGCACTTTGTCATGTCTACAGTCACCTCTTATCTACTACGGTTCCTCAGTTTTCCTTTGTTTTTTACGACTTTGAGACTGTTGTAGAGAACTGGTCAGTCACTTTATAGAATATAATATATCCTAATTTTGGCTTGCTTGTTCGTGGGTAGAATAAAGTTTGCATTACTGGGAATGATATTACAGAGGTAATAAACCTTTTTCAAGACATTATATCAAAGGGCAGCACATAATGTCAATATATCTTATTATTGCTGATGTTAACCTTGAGTCCTTGATCAAGGGGATGTATGCCAGGTTTCTCTACTGTAGAGTTACTTATTTTGGAGCAGATAATTTGAGACTACACAAATATCCTGTTTCTCCTTAAACTTTCACCCACTAATTTCAGCATCTACTGGAGATCTTTGCCTGCCCAATTACTGTGGTGATACAATGGTAGCATACTTCTACTTCTTACCTTCCTTTAGCACTTATTAAATAGAATTCCTCTATAAAGAAGTGTTGCTCCTTGTCTACCATTTGCATATTTATTCGATTATTATTTATATCAATATGTGCTCAAGGATATATATTTTATTTGGGGGGTTAATTTCAATTATGTTCAACTGAATTTTTGTTTTGTTGGTTTTATAAAATATTGAGTTAAAGGTACCTGGACCAGGAATACCCACTGAAAATACTTAAATCAAAATTCTGAAACCTACTCAGGCCCAATCATGTAGCAGAATTGTTTAGAGAATTCTATCATAACATGCTTGTCTCTGTGTGTGATCTATACTAGACTTGCATGTACATGCTCAATAAATATCAAATAAATTAGTAATTGCTTAGAATTGAATAGTTATTAAGATATTAAAGTATAGTATATACCTATGTTGAATAAAGATAATGGCCCTGACTTATAAACATTATCAGTCTCACATTTTAGCAGGCTTTTATTCCACCATAGTACACATGATTAACAAACAAGAAGTTTCTCTCCAGAATATAGTTTTAGTGCCATCATTATATCATACGTCAAGATAGTAATCTTAAGCCCAGGGTTAAGGTGGAGTCTGCTAAATATTTTGGTAGAGATACTTTGATACTATGTTAATATCCAACTCCTCCTTAAACTACTAATTTTACCCACTAAATCCATTGTTCTATACTTTTATTTAGTCAATTACAGCATCCAATGAATTCAAAATACTACGACTAAATAATTAGATATCTCTTCAGGAAAATATACTAACCTGACATTGTATAAAAGTTTAGGTAAAAGTATACATAATTTTCATAAAACTCAAGGCTTCTTCTGTTACTCAGGTGTTTTAGTTAGATAAAAATAAATGGCTTTGCCTAAATTATTCAGGTAAGTAGAGTTGACCCAGATGTAGCATTATATGCTTGGCCAGTTTTTCAAAGATAAATTTTAGTATTTATTATGATATCTTTTTACAATACAAAAAAGTACTTTCTCTTGTAATAATCCCCTACTGTAGTGAATAATCAAACTCTTTAAACTACTTTCTCTGATGCAATTTTTAAAAAGCTAATGAAAAATGCTGGCCCTGGCCAGTTATCTCAGTGGTACTGCATTGGCCTGGCATGTGTGGAAGTCCCAGATTTGATTCCTTGTCAGGGCACATAGGAGAAGCGACCATATGCTTCTCCACTCCTCTCCTTCCCCTTCTCTCTCTCTTTTTCTAGTCCCCTCCCATAGCCATGGCTCCAATGGTTTGAGCTAGTTGGGCCAGGCACTGAGGATGATTTCATGGCCTCTCCCCAGATGCTGAAATAGCTTGGTTACCAAGCAATTGAGCAGCGGCCCCAGATGGGACTTGCCGGGTGGATCCCATTTGGGGCGCATGTGGGAATCTGTCTCTCTGTCTCCTTGCCTCTCTAGTTCTCACTTAATAAAAAAGAAAAAGAAAAAAGAAAAATCCTGAGTTCAGATTCTAGGCCAGAAGTCTGCCTGTTTGGGGAGAAAAGAGGTAATAAAAAATTGCTACCACTTACATTCTCCAGGAATTATTTTACAGCATCATACACATTTAAAACTTCTTGAAAACTCTAGAGAACAGGGAGTCAATATTACAACTTAGATCAAGCAAAGATGTTAATTAAAATTAACCTTTAGGAAAACATATTCCTGTTACTATTTGATTTAATTTTCAAAACAATTTTTAGACTTCATAGTTCATTACCTAAGAAGTGCATCAATCCTTTGAAAACCCCACCATTTTCACTACACTGGACACCCAGCTTCAGTTGAGTCCATATAAAGTAGGGCTGAGAACTTAGCAAAATCTTTATATGTTCATAAAACTATTATGTATAAAACTGCCTTTAATGATTAATAAATAACATAGAGGGATAGGAGAAATTAAGTGGAAAATGCACATAATATGTACATAAAAGGTAAAAACTGAGGCAAAAGGTGTAGCCTCGTGCTTGAAATAGCTTTAAGGAGATGCTCAAGAAGTCTAAAACATTACACTTTACTTCTGTCCAACTTTAAGTGCTTTAAGACATTTCTGTTGAACACAAAGTCATCTGGACCATTCAGAGAACTGGAAAGTTGGGAAGAAAGTCACTGCTACAAAATTTTTTTCATGACCTAAAATATGTCACTACTCTCTTAAGAATCTATGTTCTTAAACTCCACATCTATAAAATCAAAATTATGTTGCCGCCTTGCTTCTCAATGTTGTCATGAAGGTTATTCAATAAGAGCAAAGCATTTTAAAACAATGAAACTGGATCCTTGGTAATAAAGTCAAATGTCAGTATCTGTTCCCAGGAGATATGGTAAATTTTTCTCTTCTTGGAGACTTTATGAAGTCATTTGTCCTGAAAGTTTGTAACATCCATAGGTCTGAAGGGAGAATATCAGATTAAATTCCTTGACATCCTTTACAGCTTTATTCTCTTATAAATTAAATGCTGCTTCCACATAACAATTCTCAGTAAGGTTTCATCAGGACTATGTGCTTTATCACCCACCCTTGCCTTTTCAAATCATTCTCCAGATTGCAGCCACAGTGATCTTTCTAAGGCACTTATGTAAAGATATCAGAAACATACCCCTCTTAAGGCCCTTGAATGCCTTTCCTTCGTGTTTCGGAAAAAGACAGAACTCCATGGTCCACCATATGTACTACAGTCAAAACCTACTATGGGATGGTCTGACGCTTACCTTGTACCCTCCTCCCCAGTTCTCTCTAGCGTCTTCTTTTAGTGCCTCCTCGCCATGCTCCCTCCCAACCTGGGCCCAGGGCCTTGCATACCCTTCTTATCCTCTCCAAGACTATCGTCACTAACTCGTTTTTTTGGTCACTTCCTCAAAAATACCTAATCTACATCCATAACACTGTGTTTCTCCCCTTGGTCGCACCTATTATTGTTCCAATTTACATTTTTGTGTGTTATTTCCTTGCTGTGTATCTCCCTGACTGGACTGTACACACATCAGGATCCTTGACATTTTGGAATCGTGTGTGTCCCAGGGCCTGAACGGGACCTGGCCCAACGAGGACTGTCAGTGCATTGTTGTTGGGTGGGTAACATTTACTTAAATCATTGCTATTTTCCATGTAAGTGAAGGCAGCCATGGGGAAGAAGCTCCCTTTCAGCATCACCTCTAGACACACCACAAATAAGCACAGCTTTCCATGTAAGTGAAGGCAGCCATGGGGAAGAAGCTCCCTTTCAGCATCACCTCTCAACACACCACAAATAAGCACAGCAATGTACTCGCTTTGGCAGCACATGTATTAAAACGTATGATACGGAAAGAATAGCATGGCCCCTTCGCAAGGATGACCCGCAAATAAGCAAAGCAAAATACTGGGAACAATGCCGATAGCTTTGCAAGATCTTTCTTTCAATAAGATAACCTTTAAAAAAATAAAACACAAAACAAAACAAAAACACTTTTTTTTGAGCCTGGCCTCTTTTTCAAGAACTCAGCTGCTCTTGATCTTAGCAAGAAATAGAAATGCAGCAATGGTCAGCAGCCATTGTGGAAACGCATTAGTGGGTCTTGCTGCCCCTGAAAGGATGACAGGCCAGCCTGTTGAAAGGTCTCACCGAGTGTTCCATCATTTTATATTATGTGCTAACGCTTTCCTCTACTCTCTTTAACCCTCTTGTGGGAAAACGCTAATCATTCTAGCTTCCTATTGCTCAAATCCTCTGGGTACCTTATTTCTGTAAGGGCAACAGAAAACAGCTAACATTCTTATCAAAAGTATCCTGGGTGGTATATGTTTCCTATATCGATGAAAATTAAGTCTGTTCTTAGATGTTAGCACATCTTTAAAAATATAAATCTATTGAAGGAGACTTGACTTGGGGTGGTGAACACATATGCAGTGTACAGATAGCGTATTTTGGAATGGTACATCTGAAACTTATGTAATTTTATTAACCAATGTCACCCCAATAAGTTCAATTAAAAAATAAATATCTATGAAAAAGGAAACAAACTTCTGAGTTAGCCACCTCTCAGGGGAAATAGATTTGGGCTACATGAATTACAGGGCTTTGGAGCAGCTCTCTGAAGTGAAATAAAAACAAACACAAAAATGTATTGGTTCAACCCCAAACATCTGGAAGGAAGAAATCAGGGATTCTCTTTGAGGTCAGAAAGGAGTCATTCTACCCTTGAGCAAGGTGACTTCTTTGGGTCTCTGTTATTCTTTAATAGCATAGATATTTATTTCCATTCTCTGCTTCATCCTGTGGTTCTTTTTCCTTATATTTATTTGTATTTTTCCCAGCTTTATTGAGATAGCACTAACATATAACATATGTAAGTTTAAGATGTACAGTGCAATGATTTGTTCGACATATATATTGCAAAATGAGGTTAGTTAATATCTTCATCCTTTCACATAACTAGCATTTGTGTGTGTGTGTGTGTGTGTGTGTGTGTGTGTGTGTGTGTGTGTGTGTGTTTGGAGTCAGAACATTTATCTTAATAACTTTCAAGTATATTATACAGTACTATTACCTATAATCACCATGCTGTACTTTAAATCCTAGAACTTAGTATTCATATTATAGCTAGAAGTTTGTGCCTTTTGACAAACATCTCCCATTTCTCATATTTTCCAGCACGTAGCAATCACCATCCTACTCTCTGTTTCTTTTATTTCAGCTTTTTTTAAGATTCCACATGTGCGAATATACAGTGTTTGTCTTTGACTTATGCCACTGAGCATAATGCCCATATTACTGCATTTCATAGGATTTCCAGCTTTTCTTGTGGCTGAATATTATTTCATTGTATAAATATGTACCACATTTATTTCATTCATTTGCTGATGGGCACTTACAGTACATCGTTGCCACATCGTGGGTATTGTGAATAATGCTGCAATGAACTAGAGGTGCAAATATCTCTGAAATAGTGATTCAATTTCTTTTGGATTGCTGAATCATATGGCAGTTCTATTTTTAATTTTTTGAGAAGCCTCAACCCTGTTTTCGAAGGTGGCTACGCCACCAAGGTACAGGAGTTCCTTTTTCTCCACATCCTTACCAACTCGAGTTATCTCTTGTCCTTTTGATAATAACCATTCTAAATGGTATGAGGTGATGTCCTACTGTCACTTTAACTTGCATTTCCCCGATGATTAGTAACACTGAGCATCTTTTCACGTATCTGCTGGCTGTTTGCATATCTGTTTTTGGAAAACTGTCCTCTTCGGCCCCTTTTTTTTTATTGTATTTTTGCTTTGTTTTGCTTTTGCTGGGGTTTTTTTGTTTGTTTTTGCTATTGAGTTGTATGAGCTCCTTATATGTTTTGGACATTAACCTTTTATTAAATAGATGGTTGCCAATATTTTCTCTCATTCCTAAGGTTGCTTTTTTTTATTTTGCTGATTGGTTCTTTAACTGTGCTAAAGCATTTTACTTTGATGTAGACCTACTTGTTTATTTTTGGTTTTGTTGCTTACACTTTTGGTGTTTTTCTGGATATGGCACTAACTCAATGCCACAGAAGTACTAGAATGAATAAAACATGGCCCATTCTTCAAAGAGCTCTTAATGTTTAGGGACTGCTGGAATCTCCTACCCCCTTCACCAGTACATTCCCCTTTCTGGGCTCCCCAAATGCTCGCAGCCAATTTTAGATTATTAGGTGAAAAATTGAAGACATTCTTTCTGGGGAAACTGATCCACTAGGAAGAAAAGACTTGAGAAATTATTTTGGTAGTTTTTCACTGAGTGAACCAGATCCCACATTCAATTGCCCTGTGGCCAAGTCCACAACTTGGCAAATTGTGTCCAGAAACAACTCCTAATAATATTTCTTTAAAATTGAACAGCCAGACACTATCGGTTAAACAAGAGAATCTTCAACATAAAATGCAGAGCCTGAACAAACAGAAAAAGAAAACAATGATAAGGATAGAAGCAAAAGGAAACTCTAACACGCTTAAATCAATTTTGTTAGAAAGGTAAGAGCAGAGGCTGCAACAATCTCAAAAATACAGCACCCATAAAACAAGCAAGGAATGTTTTGCTTCAAAAAAAACAAAAACAAAAAAGGAAATTAAAAGTATGATGCAGAAATAAACCTTTCAACATGTAGAGGAGGCAAAACTTTTTCTCTACCCATTTAGGATTTCCTGCTGAGCCTGAGAATTAATTTGCATAAAACAGATTAACAGGGGAAAGCATGCAAACTTTACTTTTACATGTACACTGAAGACTTTGCAGAAAAGTAAAGACTCAGAAAGTGGTTAGACCAAGTGGTTATATACTAGGTTGAATAAAAGTAGTAATTGTGAAAAAGTAACTGAAATGTATAAGGAAGCATAAAGAAAATAGTGGTTTATCTAACAAGATTTATTCGTAAAGGTTCTTTTCAGCCTCAGTGCTCAGTCTCTGGTGATAAGAATGTTCTTTTCCACCAGGTCAGGGAGAGCATCTTTCACATGAGGGTTTTAGCTCCTGTTTTGAAGAAGAAAAAGGAAGGTCAGAGTGCCTTTCTCACACCCGTTAAGTGCCTTCATCACAAGAGTCAATATGCCAAATAGGCATATTTTGGGGTGGTGTGTTCTGAACCCTTTCACACAGAAGCACTGAAAAACATAATAGAAAGTAGAAATAAAATACAAAGATATTTAAAGTAGGGAACATTTTTGTTCTTTGAACCAGTTTGAGAAATCTAGCATCCAAATAGTAATAGTTCTATAAGTAGAAGACAGCAAAAGAGATCACTAAAGGATGAAAACAAGAACATTTTCTGGGACTTAAAGGCCTGTATTTCTAACTCGGTCCTACAGTGTGATCACATAGCACCACCTGTGCTCATCATTCATTCTAGAAAAAAGCAAAAGTTGTGCAAGAAGAGATGCGCAGTAATCTTATTCGTGCACAAGGTCTCAGCTATGAATGTTTCCATAACCATTGTAATAATTCCATTGTTCTTAAGAAAGACTGCTAAATATCTATAGTGTGTGTGTGTGTGTGTGTGTGTGTGTGTGTGTACATGTGTGTTAGCAGCAGGGATAAAGGTTGATTGGTATTTGTAAGAAAGCAAAAATCCTCTTCCTCCATAGTATGAAATAAACAGAAAGTGACTAAAACTTAAAATCAAGTAATCAATTCAAGAAGCATGAAATTTGAAAATATGGAGGTGAATACCAGAAGAAACAGCTTCAACAGTTAAAAGTGGTTGCCTCTGTGTAGCAGAAATTGGGAGCTTTTTATTATAAGCCAAGTAATTTTTGTTTTTAAATTATGTCCAATTATTACTTTAATAATAATTAGACTTTAATTTTAGTGGGTATTCAGAAGTAGTCTGGAAAGAGTAGTGGTTCTGTCCAGGCCTCTCTGGGTGACATTCCTTATCATGCTAAATATATAAACTTGAACTTCTAGTCCTTAGCTTTGAAGATTCAAAACCCTAATCTTACCTGCACATAAAAAGCAAGTTCATCTCTGGGAGAAGCACTGAAACTCACTTAGTTACCCTCATGAGATGAGATATAACAATTTAAGATGAGATCTCAGTACACTGATAGCCAGCATGCCTATGCCTACAAATCTGGTACATTCTTTTTCTATGGTAAAGCAACATGGTTAGGTAAGTGGGAATCATTGGTTTACACTAAAAAATGACTGGAAGGTCCATAATCCTATGTGCTCACTACAAAATCTTCCTCTAGGGAGACTTGCCTAGGAAACAAGATAGTTAGACGGTTATTTGGAACCAGAACTAAACAAATACAATGAATTGAATATTGAATGGCTTCATTTTAAACTATTACAACAATTCTGCAAGGTAGTGTTATCCATTGCCTTGAATCTTCAGGATACTCTCTTCCTATGAAAATAAGAAACTGATGCTCAGAAAACTCATTTTCCTGAGGTCACACAGCTGGCTGGGATTCGAATAAGGTTAGTCTGGTTGATAATATTTCTATTATGGTACACTGTCCTCCCAAAATAACCAATGAGATGGATGATCCAAGGACTGACTTCTTACTTCAGCACTTTTTCCCCTTTTTTTGGTAATGAATGGTTTTTTAACTAAACCATTTTTAAAATATGAAAAGTTAAAAATAAAAGAAGAAAATAAATATTTAATGAGGGCCTACTATGTATGGCTCTGTGCTAGCAATTTTTCAATTCTTATCTATTTTATAAGTTTGTTTATTAAATGCATGTATGAGTCTTTATATACTTTTATATATTATTGTTTATTACACATAGACAGTGGTTAGTAAACAGCATGTAATAAAGATTACAAGTTATTTTGTATTATTAAACCAGACATGGGCATTTCTATTGCCATGTTTTGGAAATTTGTTGGCATTTTTACTACTGTGAAGTTAATTGCATAAAAACACATCCAAAAAGGTCTAATGCATCTCCAATGAGTAATGCCACAGTCATTCCAGAAAATGAAAATGGAAGTAATAACACATTATATTCTGTTACCATCATTGCTCTAAAGCCAGACTTTAATGAGCCAAACTCTATAATCTGCTTGAGCATTTATAGACCTCAAGAGGAGAACTCTATAGCTTCAGATGAGAAGCAGCCACAGAATGTCCCTCACTTATGCAAGAACAGTAATGGCTATGGCTGCCCTGTGGGTAAGCTTATCAACTGTGCCACTTTCAAGGGGGACGGCCCAAAGCAGGAGTAGGACTGGCCAAGTTAGCTACTAGATACTAAGAGTTATATAAATTCCATCAACTAACTTTTCCCCATTTTATTGTGAAGAAATGAGAAAGAACACAGTAGCCAGCTATTAACTACACTGCCAGTATAGAGAAGTCACCTTACAAACATTTATAATATTTTTCTTGTGGAAACCATCTCTATACCTTGAGAGGGTGGGGAAACGGAAGCAAGAAAGGCAAAAAGGAGAAGCAAACAACTAAGATGGTGCCAGAAATTCCACCTGCCATCTCTCAATATGCTGAATGGATGCCCAGGATGAGTGAGAGACATAAATCTGTTCTTTCAGTTTATCTCAGTTCCTTCGAGCTGTTCATAGTGTGAGAATCAGATGCACTCAATAGACTTCTGGTACCCAGACATGAAAGACAGTTTTCTTTTAACATAGCCACTAAACAGAAGCCAGCTTCTTCATCTGGTGTTTGACTAACTAAAGAACAAGCAACTTGTTCCAAAGCTGGAGGAGACACTAGCTGGGCTGAATTCAGCTATGAAACAGTGTGGTGGCTTCAAACTTGGCATTGTCAGAAATGAGTTCTGAAAGTAACTTTGAGGATAGGTAGTTTGTTCTTGCTCCCTAACTTGAGACCCTAAACCTGACTTAAGATGAAACCCAGCTATACCAGGTGCTAAGCAGACACGGCAAAGCATAAGTGACAAGCTAGTCAAGTCACTGAGGAAGTCAGGAAGATTTTGAGATTCTATAAAGACAAAAGCTATAATGAGGATACTGGCTATTCTAACATGTGCCTAGAATACCATAACTCCGAGGCTCACTAACTTTACAGACCAGGAGTTCTATGCATTCAATAGAGAACAGAAGACAATTCCAAAAAACGATTCAGGTATGATTCATATTAAAAATAGGGCTAAAGCTATCACATATCAGATATTAAACTTGGCAGTCTTATATTTCAACTTGTGCTGTAAAGTAAATGTCTTCCTTATTATTTTAAATATTTGCTAATTTAAAATAACATGATCTGAAAAGTGCTGGGTCATTTCTAAACCTGTGGTAGTGAGCTAATGGGGCAAGAGAGCTAGTCCCTAACTATACATTTGCTTTCCACCGCTCAAGATGTATATTTCCTCACCGTGGTAACCTGTCTTTGTTCTGGGAATGAGTCACTTGTATATATCTTCTTGGCCAAACAAATGTAAATCAAAAGCCTACTCAAGGTCCTTGAGATTACTCAAGATAGTAATGATTTAATACAAGAGGAAGCACATTAAACTAGAATGATGAGTATTTCGTTACATAATGTAAAAGATATTCTTGTGGTTAAAAATAAAAAAGATACATCTTAATATACATCTATTAGACTTGCACCCCCTCTCCCAAAAAAGAAAAACACCTCTGGCTACATCAAGTATTATCAGAGGAGTTTCTGCAATTCTCATACATCACTAGTGAGCATGGAAAATGGTATGGCCACTCTGGAAATCAGTTTGACAGTTTCTAATAAAATTGAACAAATAATACCATACAACCAAGAAATTCCACTTAGAAGTATTTTCCCAAGGATAATGAAAGCTTACATTCACACAACCTGTTCGTGAATTTCCCCAAAGTGGAAACAATTCAACGTCCTCTTTCAGCATGTGGACAGGTAGACTGTGTACCTCCATATGGTGAAAAACTACTCAGCAATGAGAAGGAATGGATTATTATTGTACCAACAGAAATGAATCTCAAGTGCACAATACAAAGTGAAAGAAAATGATTCAGATGTAGTTCCAGTTATATGACATTCTGAAAAATGCAAACCTTTTGGATCAGAAAACAAATCAGTACTTGACAAACATTAGACCTGGGAAGAGGGTTTGTGACTACAAAGGGACAAAATTCTTTGTATAAAGGCACTGTTCTGCATCCTGATTGTGGTGCTGGTTATATGACTATGTGTTTGTCAGAACTTACAGAACTATACACTGAAGAAACATGAATTAAAAATAAAATTAAAAATATTTTAATATATACTGTTCCACAAAAAGATTTGTTCAAAATGGAGCGGCAGATTCACCTAGCAGGTCAGCAGTCTGAATTTCGGTGGAAAGGTAGAAGTGGTTATGAGATAAGGATGAGGAAACTGAAGAAATATGGTGGCAGCCAGGGTCCAAGGAAAGGATTGTCAGAAGGGAATTCTCTGTGACAAAATCTAGGCGAGAGTGCAGTCATGATAAATGGATGAATTTCATTACTAAACTATCAGCTCCAATTTATTTTAGAAAACAGTTTCAGAATTGTGCATTGATTTTCATCTCTGGAATCAGGCATGGAAAAAATATTTCATATAACAAACATGTACAGATAGTTAACAAAATAAAACGTGCTTGAAATTTATTTTAATTGAACTTTTCATTTTCCTCAGCATTTCATACAGCTGTTCCATAAGAAAATACTTTTAATAAAAATATTTTATAAATATAATATAGTTGAAGAAACAGGCCAACTATTTGATTTTTAAAAGATGTTCTTCTCCCCTCTCATTGTATGGGTATTCCTGTAAGTCAGCGGAGGACAACCGGCACTCCTAATAACAGGTGACTACTTGGAAGTGGATTTCAGATGAAGACGGAAGCTGGAAGCCCAGCACAGCTAGACGAATGTAGACTAGTTATTCAAGGGGGGTGAAGAATTAAGAAGCTTGAAAGGCAGCTCAGAGATTACCTAAGGATCCCTCTCATATCCATCAGAGATCATCTAAGGATCTATTTCATATTACAGATGAAAAAACTGGGGACCAGAGATATAAAGTGACCTTTTAGAAGTCATAGAATTATTAAATTGTTTAATCTAGATAGATTTCTGCATCAAATACAGTGTTTATTGTTTTGGGGTGTCTTTTTTCCTACAAAAGTATGATTTGCTATCCTTTCTAAAGCAGGGAATATAGACCTAAATGTACAATTTAAAAACTCAGCAATATAGTGAGGGGATATGTATATTTGGAAATTTTATTAAATCAGCAAGATGTAATACTTTCTAAACAGTGTCCTGTTACTAATAACCATAATTTTGTTATTTTTAGAACTTAGCCAATTGAAAAAAAAAATCACTATTAGTCCTCAGACAAGCTGAGTGTCTCTCTCCTACCTCTTGTATCTGCAAAGTGATATATATCAGCACTGAAACCTGACCAGAGGCATGGGCGCTGTGTCACACTCACATTAAAAATACCATATTTCACCATGTATAAGACGCTTCCATGTATAAGATGTACCTTACTTTTGGGTGCATTATGGAACTCATCATAAAATTCATACAATTCCTCATCACTGTCAAAACTTCCATCCATTAGCTTGTCCTCATCTGTGTCTGATGACGAATCACTGTCTTCAACAATGAGTGCAAAAACAAGTGCAAAAAAGCGGGAAATGCAAGTAAACAAATCTACAACCACTGTATAAGACGCACTCAGTTTTTCAACCCCAAATTTTTCATAAAAGGGTGCGTCTTACACATAGGAGAATATGCCGTATAGCAGGCTCTTCAACTGAGTTACTGTTTAGTTTACTCCTAAGGTTTGCCCTCTGAGCTCAACCTGTTCAATTAATTCTATAACCAAATCTCACTTCTTGATATGCATTTATTATATTACAAAAAAGAAAGTTATTATATTACAAAAAAAGAAAGGTATTGTCCCAGGAAAGAGGATAGACAAGCTCCCAACAAATGGGATAAGGGGTTAAGGCCAGGGACAGATCTGCCCTGTGGATGCTGACCTTCTTCTGCCTTCAACTTGCAGCTCTTGAGTACCTACTGAGGTATCAAAGGTGAGAGAGAGAGACAGAGACTCAGTCCAACTAAGAACTAATAGTGATTTTTTTTTTCAGTTGGTTGATTACTGAAAACTACGGTTATTAGTTACAGGACATTGTTTATAAAGGTTTGCAATATATAATTTTGGTTCATTAACCAAATAAATGAATTGTTGATTAATACAAATTTCATTTGTTTGTTTATGGACTTTTATACATGCTCCTTGGTCCCTGCAAATCTGCAAGAACAGAGCATCATGCAAGTACTAGTCATATAGTATTAAAATAATAGCCTATCTTTCCAGAGTTATCCATTAACTATCCTTGAGCAAGCACAGGAAAGTTCAATCTGTTGCATACTTATAAAAATCAATGTTAGAAAAAATTCCACATTCTTTTTTGTTCCTCCTTTGCTCCTAACTCCATATAGGCATGTTACAAAATTACTGCTGAAACTTCCTCAAATAAGTGATAGTTTCAAATGATAGATGATGTTGTTTTATGAAATTAATCATCAATGGTAGATTTACTGGTACCAGGGGGGAGATGAAGCTCAAATTCTGAGATGTTCTTACACATTTGGTTAATTTATCTTGTCTTTCACTACCATATCTCTAGTCTAGGGTCTAAAAGTAACTGACTTTTATTTATATAGAAGGAGTGAACTGATCAATTAGTAAAGCAGAACTCTTTGATCAAGCAAGACTTCAGGTGTTTATTAGGTCACCATAAAAAACATAATAAATGTAAAATATTTTTTGAAAAGGTTAACTAATATATAAATGAAAAATATTTTAATTATTGTCATTTCAGACTGAGCATATTCACTTGGGGACACATTGTCTGCACTCCATTTGCTTTAAGACACCGGTGATAGTCATTTAGGCCAATAATTTTAATGCTCATTACATCACTTCAAGTATTAGTAATTCTAAATATGAAATCTCATGACATTTTGACAGAAGGCCACATAAAAATGTGTCTGAATTATACATGCAAACAAACCTGAATTAATAGCAAAGGCAAAGAAGATCTTTTCTCAGAGGGCAAGAAGAGAATTCATACCAGTTTATCATCTAATACTTTGGCAAAGGCTTTTGCTGGAAGATTTTTAATGTTCCTTTCAGTATTCAATCAAACAACTGTCTGAAGAGGATGTTGTGATTTGGGTAATAATTTTCTCAAACACATTTACATCCCTAATTTCTTTTTGAACCAAGTCAATCAACATGCCATTTGGGATGCACCTGGAGGCAACTTGTTTGAGTTTGTTGGTTGTTTTTTTTTTTTTTTTCTAAAGAGTGAGACTACTCCATATCCATTTGCACTTGAACTGCCTATAAATATGTCCCAAAGTCCCATAGCTCTAAGAGGGAGAACAAAGGAACTGCCATTTTCAGTCAGTACTTTGTGATTTCTGTATTTTATAGGCTGGGGAATAGACTAGAGGATGCACTCAACTCTCTTTAGGGTCACTTTCCGGAATAAAGAGGAGTAGGCTGTTTTTTACATTTTGAAATGCTTTTCCTTTCAGCCTGCTGCAACTTCCCCTGACAGCCATGTCTGTCTGCACATGGTACTGCCTTATCGGAGTTTCTCCTGGTTTTTCCTAATGTGACAACTATAAAGTGGAGTAAATATCACTTTTAAAAATAACTTATTAAATGTTTAACCTCCAAATCTTCCTTTTTATTGTATTTCCTTTCTCTTCCTTACATCCAGTGTTCCTAGACCTTCAGCCTGGCACTCACAGCAAGAACCTTGTCAGAGAGGAAGACATTTTCCTCTACCCTCCTAAGTTCTTCTGACTAGTCTAATAATTAAATTGACATGAGATGGAATATCAGGAGAAAATAAGCAAATTTAATTATGTACATACTATGGTGGGTCTATAAGAATATGGGGCCAAGGGCAAGGTGGGCCAGTAAGTCTTACGTGCTGTCTTGAACTAAGAAGAAGTTGATAATGGTTTGGGACTTCAAGGCATTCAAGGCAGGTAATTTACAAGGAAATAAAAAAACAAATGTCTGATAAACAATTATGTGTTTGGCCATGCAGAGATAATGGATCTCTAAACCCTGCTGAGTCTTCCCTACCTTACCTAGTACATATTATACTATAGTTATCCATGGTGATAGTTCCCTTCCTGAAGCCGTCTTTCTACCAAAATTATTTTAGGTAGTCAGGGAGATGGTCATAGGTTCTTCCTGAGTCTTATATTTCTTAAAAATAAAATAATCCTCATGTCAGAGGGATACATTTAAGATTGACAAATTTTGTTGCCCAATAGCCTATATTCAAAGACTCTAATTAAAAGTCAGGGTCCTGGCTGGTCAGGGTACACATGAGAAGTAACCATCTGCTTCTCTTCCCCACCTTCTCCCTCTTCTCTCTCTCTTCCCTTCTCATAGCCAGTGACTCGACTGGTTTGAGCATTGGCTTGGGGCACTGAGAATAGCTCAGTTGATTCAAACATCAGCCCCAGACAGGGGCTGCCAGGTGAATCCCAGTTAGGGTAGATGGATTAGTCTATCTTCCTATTTCCCCGCCTCTGAAAAAGAAAGTCAGGCTGGACATGCAAGGAGTTCTTTATGGAGAAAAGAGGGAGGTTCCCGGAAAGAGGGAGAAGATGAAAATGAAAATAAAAACACAATGGCTAAACTGCTGCCTTTATATAATCAACTCATCAGTCATTGTTTCATGTAAAGCCAGTAACCAAGGCCACCATCACAGCCACCTGGCCCATGCAGGTTCACATTTGATTCAGACAGAAGGTAATGAAACAACGGAGCCAAGAAGTGGTGGGCCATTAGCTTTAATCCTAGCTTGCACCTGGTGGGCAAGAAATACACATAGTGGGAAAACACTTTCCATTCAGGGCTCCCAAAGCCACTGGCTTATCCAAGTTTCCTAGAATCAAAGCTATCTACCTCACCAGCCTTATTCACCTCTGTTCACCATCTCTTTCTCTCTGCACAAACTGGCTTCTCCTTCAGCACTCCACCATCTTGGCTGCTTCTCCTCTCTTCCACGTGACCTTTCTCTGCTCTCCTCTCTAATGCTAATCTCAGGAACCAAGTGAGAAAGCCCTGGTCTGCCCCATTTTATAGTGTAGGAATCCAAACCTTTAAACCAATCAACAAACAAGGAAGTCTCTGATACAAAGTCACTTAGGGTGGGAAAGGCTTAGTCTTAAAACAAAGCCTTAGGATATAACAAACTTGCCTGCTTACAGCCTGTAACCCACACCCAATGCAAACTATAAGCGAGCAAACATATATATCATATTTACAAACTTATTTGACCAACATTTCATTAAAAAGTCTGAGCAATATAGACCATGGCCACCGTTCCGTCTCCATTGTCACAGCTCACAAACATGAATTTCAAAGTCCAGGCAGCCCAGAACAATTTCTCTTCTGTGATTCTATCCTGCACTTATCTCACCCTTGGGCTTCCCTTCACACTTGTCCCTTCTGCCGGATCCCACTCAGCCTATCCTTGCCTCCTCCAACCCCATCCATTCTCGCACTGCCTTCTCAAATCTATCATCAATGCTTTATTTCTGACTCCCCATCTAGATAGAACAAGATGAAACTGAATTATCTTCTATAGCTGTGTGAGAAAATACTTAGTTAAATTCCTTGAGATAAAAGATAATGCCTTGGGGGCACAATCCCAAGAAGTAAAATGATGGCTATCCTATATTTTTGAAGAAAGGAAAGGTCTCCAGCCTTTGGTGGAATAGAAACCCTCAAGGGGAATAGCCAGTGGAGGTATCTAGTGAAACTGGTATCTGAAACCAACTTCAGATTAAAGCTGTTTACATGGCATGAGGGTTGGTTTTAGTGTCAGTTTGACTAAACTAAAGTTATCCCAGTCATTTAAGCAAACATAATCTAGGTCTTGTTGTGAAAGTATTTTGTAAATAGGAAACATCTACAATCAGTTGACTTTCAATAAAGGAGATTACCATCAGTAATACAAATAGACTTCCTTTAATCACTTGAAGGAAGAGCAAAAACTGAGGTTTCTCACAGAAGAACTTCTGCAAGACTGCAACATTAAGTCCTACCTGGTTTTCTGACCTGTATATAACTGTGTGTGTGTGTGTGTGTGTGTGTGTGTGTGTGTGTGTGTACATGCGCTTGCGCGTGTGTGCGTGTACTGTGAATAAAAAAGGGGCCCTGCAAAAAATCTGTTAAGTCCAATGATTGAGAGTAAACTCACAGGGAGTTCTGATTATGAATTCCTAACTGAGCAGATCATGGTGGGTAGTCCTGTCCCAGGTCTACTACTTCTGTAGTCAAGCCCTGTCCATTGTTCTTGTGCATCTTGGTTAACATGTGTAAAGCCAGCAGCCAAGGCCAAGGCCACCATCAGAGCAGCCTGGCCAATGCAGGTTCACATTAGATTCGAACAGTCAGTAATGAAACAACGGAGCCAAGAACTGGTGAGCCATCAGCTTTCATTCTAGCTTGCACCTGGCGGGCAAGCAAAAACACACTGGGCTCCAAAACCCACACATTCAGTACTCACAAAGCTACTGATTTATCTGAGTTTCCTAGAATCAAAGGTTTCTAGCTCAACAGACTTATTCACCACTGTTCCCCATCTCCTCCAGTGCAAACTCTACACAAACTGGCTTCTCCCTCAGCACTCTGCCATCTTGGCTGCTTCTCCTGGCCTCCCGCGTGGCCTTCATCTGTTCTCCTCTCTACTACTAACCTCAGGAACCAAGAGAGCAAGCTCCTGGTCTGCCCCACTTTATAGCATAGATTCAAAACCTTTAATCCAATTATACAAACAAGAAAGTCTCTGATACAAAGTCACCCATCTGAGGCATAATGGGATTCCTCAGGAGAGTGCACCACCCCACATCATCCAATCAGTCAAGGGTGTGGAGAAGAGCTTACTCTTAAAACTAAGCCTTAGGCTATAACGACCCGGCCTGCTTACATTACAGCTTTTCCCCCACAGCCATCCCAAGCATAAGGGCAAATAATATCACCTGGGTGACAGGCTTCCATGTGGGCAGCACCATCTTTAACAAAGTGAGCATATTATATTTTATCTGCCCAACAACATGCCTTTGAAACTCCAGAGTAATCCTTTTTATTCAGACCCATAAGATGGTAACCACCCTCAAGGGAGCACATAACCTTGTGAACTATCCTGCAATCCAATCAGAGAGGTTTCCCCACCTTGCTTTCTCCCACCTTCATGTAAGCTTCCTTATGTTCCCTCCCTCCCTAACTCCAAATGTATAAAAGGAGCTACAAAACTTTCATACTCTGGAACCTAGCAAGTCATCAGTTTGGCTCAAATAAACTCATAAAACTTCTCTACAAGTTTGGACATCCTTACATTGCCAGTATGTATGTATATGTAGGGAATATATGTATTATACATATACAACATATATGTGCATATATATAAAACATACACATATACAATTGATCCCCATTATTAGTGGGTTCTATATTTGCAATTTGCCTATTTGCTAAAATTTATTAGTAACCCCAAAACTCACAGTGCTTTTGCAGTCATTTATGGGCGTGGACAGGGTCGCAGAAAATGTGAGTCATCTAATGCACACGTTCCCATCTGAGGTCAAACAGACAAATCTTGACCTTCTTATTTCAGCTGTCATACTGAAACACATGTCCTTTTTGTGATATATTTGGTGCCACACCTTTGCATTTTCATGCTTTTTGGCTGTTTAAAATGGTACTCCCTCCCCCGGCATAATGATGAAATGCTGTCTAGTGTTTCTGGTGGGAGAAGGTTGTGACATGCCTTATAGAAAACATATGTGTGTTAGATAAGCTTTAAGCATGAATTACAGTTCTGTTGGCCATGAGTTCAAGGTAAATGAAAAAATACACACACACAAACACACATACAGGGTGGAGCAAAAGTAGGTTTACGGTTGTTCATATAAAAATGATACAATAATTAAAAACAATACAAGAACAAACTCTGTGCTTCATGTAATCACAACTATAAACCTACTTTTGCCCTACCCTGAATATGTATAATATACACACAATATACATATATATGTATACATAATGTTGTTAAATAGAATCACACATTATATATTGATCAATTAATGAAAATATTGTGATCGGTGACCCCAGGAACCCAATTCTGTATTTCCTTCAGGAGCAATGGCTCAATATTTGCTAATTTAAGTATTTGCAGCAACTTAATGGAACAAAAATGCTGTGAATTGTAACAAGAACTGACTGTGTATACACATACCTAAGCATATGCATATATCTATGTCTATGTCCGACTGGTTCTGTTTCTCTGGAGAACCTTGACTGATACACATGACTATTGTCTCGATTTATAAATTAGCCAAGTGCTCCCAGGGAACTAGCAGGGAGTGGAAGAAGCAAGAGAGAGAATGCACAGCCAGGCACAGAACCAATTTCAGGTGAAGTTCCATCCTTCTGTCACTGGCTATTGTCTCCCTGGAAGAACATATATGTCCATGTATTTTATCATGTCGTTTTATAAAAGTGTAGGATAAAATTTAAGTTGTTAGTCTTTTGCTAGAAAATTCTGAGCTCATCCTAACAGTAAGTCAGAGAAGAAGTCATATAGGATCAAAATAACTTTGAGAAATACCAATGTTAATTGCCACATCAGGAAACTCTTCCCGGCTCTCTGTCTCCCTCTCCTTTTTGCTCACATGCACAATGGATTCATACATGTACATGCACACGAACACAAACGCTTACTCTCTCCATAAAAAAATGTTATACTCACCATAAAATTCAAATGTAAGTGAATAAATAGAAATCAGAATATCATAAGACAGTGATATTAAGCATAGTTTCCTGCAAAGTAAGGAAAGTGTCTACAAAGTAAGGAAAGATATTTGTATGTAAAGTGTGAGAAAAGATAGTTGTTAAGGATAGTGTTCAGAATGGTGTCTGCCATTTGGAAGCATCATACCAATATTATGTAATTTCCAGAGCATAGAAGTCTTGCTGATTCCCTAAAATGCTGTGAATACACTTTTTGGCAAACTGGAAGGACTGGATTATTCCATAAGGCAGTTGAGGAATTGCTCAACTGTCAGGGATAGGTTCCTATCACCAACAGAATCAGGTCCCAACTCCTTAGCATATCATCTAAGATCTTTCACCATTGATCCCCAACCTGTCTCTCCAGCTATATTTCCTGCTCCTTCCCCCTCAGTAGAACTTACAGTGTGGCCTCCCAAATTATTCATGCTTCCTCCAGTGGAATGGGCCGTGCTCTTGAATGAGTACCTGGGTATCTTTCTACTTCCTGTTTCATCAGCCAGGCACATCCTACCCTGCACAGGAAACTCTTACTCACCCTTTAGGAACCAACTCAAATAAGCTGTGAGACAACTCCTGATCCCCTTATTCCAAGGCAGGTAAGTCAAACCTACTCTGCTCCCAGGGTACCTTGCATATCTTATCTGGTGAAACTTTTATTATATTGTACTATAATTATCTGGTGTGTGAGTTCTTTCAGGACAAGTACTGTATTTTATTTATCTTTGTGTCCCACATGCTCTGATTGATACATAGTAAGTTTCTAAGAAATTAATCATGGATAACATTTCTGTTTTAGGAACAGCAATGATCTGAAATCTTTGAACAAATATAGACAGTAGGCAGATTATTCATTATTTTAAAAATAAGAACATTGCAAAACAAATGGCAAATCAAAAATAATTTTTACTAAAAGGGAATAAGCATTAAAAGTTTCACCAAAAAGTGGAAAAAATACATTAAAATGTTAATCTAGGTACTTAAATATGTTGAGGATTTTGTTAATGTGGGAATTAGGAATGAAGGCTTAACCTGAGACTTAGACAAGGAATTACTTCCTACAATTGAGCAGATGTGAGAGAATAGAACCCTGTTCAAGAATGGGAGGAACTATAACCTGACCTAAATCCTATATGGGGAGGTGGTCAATGCTTGGGAGGTTCAAAGTGAGACAAAGAGTGAGTATTCCACTAAATAGGAAGAGCCTGGAGATCAGTAGTCTGGAACAGGTAATACTCAGAGGTCTAGCCAAGGAAGTGGCCAATAAGCATCAAGAAACTGTGGAAACAAGAAACGAGTTCTCAGACCTGAGGCTAGAGTTCAAGGGTTGGGCTCCAGACCCTTCAAAGGCTAACAATTCAGTCTTAATAGGACTGTAGTAACAAGAATATTATCAAAACAGAAATGCAGGCAAAAAGAAAGAATACAGGTATACAGAGTCTGGAATTCAGATACATGATAGAGGCCCTGCCTGAGAGGCCTTGGCCAGAAGCTCAGTTAGTTCGAATGCTGTCCCGATATGCCAAGATTGCAGGATTGCTCCCATAATGGCACATACAAGAATTGATATGGAACAAATGGATTTCTCTCTCTCTCCCTTCCTCTCTCTCTAAAAATATATTTTTTAAAAGATAACAATAAAAGATTTACCATAAGCTCAAAACTAAATATGATTACCAAGCCATGGTACAGTGTCATCTTGGAAATGGCAGCAGGATTAGTGAGATGCTTACTTATTAGAGCTTCTTACCAAGGGCTTCTGGAGTTCACCCAACCAAGAACAGGATTGGCCTCAACCAATGTACTAAACAAGCCTTCAGAAATAAAAAACTTATTTAAGGGAAAGATTGCAGGCAGGGACTCAGACAGTCAGGATAAACTTCTTTAAAAAGGTGGTAAGCACACTTGCAGGGAGGGTTGGGTCCTCTCTTCAGCATGCTAATGAATACGTGAAATATGCAAATATCAACAAAGATGATATGTGACTCATGATGATGACAGAAAGAAGAAAGAGGAGAGTCCATCTACCTGATGAAGTTAAGGGCTGGAAAAGCAAGTAGGCCCTGAGTTGTTGGGAAGTGGAATGGGGAAAAAAAGTACTTCAAAGAAAAGATTAGTTGATTTCATAGTTAAGCAACTCTGAAAAAATACATCGAAGACTCTAGAAGACAGTGACAAGAAGAAGAGATGCATAAAGCACAAAACTTGTACAAAAGGAGCCCAGGATATGCTAGCATAGTTTTTTATTACTATTATTTTTTGATACCACTTTATACCCCAGTAGATAATTTGACCCTGTATAACGTATTTTAAGTAGAATTACACAAACATGATCAACTTTTATCAAGAAATATTTTCTGGAGCTTATTCCATTAGGCCAATTTTATTCTTTGATCAATTTTCTATACAGTGCAGTTAATTTTTTTCATTTTTATCTTTAATGTAACTGAAATTACTTTTTGTTAAGATCAATTCTTTTCAACTTAAATATTACTGTTGAAGCTGTGATTGTTCTATCAAATTTCTTGGGAACATTGTATTTTCCCAAGTATACCTTCTACTATTGTGTTTTTTCCTTTAATAGTTTCTTTAACAAACCCAGTATTCCCAGGTCAAATCTGATATATATATAAATTTGTCAGAAAAAAAAATTGATTCTGGTATCAGATTTTAGTGAGTGATAAATCTTATCAGGTGAAGTTTTATTTTATGAAGACTATTTGTCCTAACTCTAATCATATCTAATATTTTCCATTATGTTTCTTCATTAGTATTTTAATCTTGAACAAATGTTATAATGTGATGTTTTTCTCATTGTAAGTTATTTTGGGATTTTTACCAAAAATATTTATTATAATATTTACATAATAGAGTATTATGTGGACATTGGCAAAAAGAACAAGAGAGATCTCTATGAACTGCTATTATTGTTAAAAGGCAAAGGTATGTAAACAGTGTGCTATCTTTTGCATGAGAAGAAAGGGAAATACAATATACAATATAAATAAACATATGTAGGCACATTTGGTAATTTTTACAAACAGAAACACAGGAAAAAGAAACCAGCATTAATTACAAAGGTTATCTATCTGTGTGGATGTAAATGGGTATTGGGAATGTAAATTCTCCACATTTTTAAAATAACTTTTCTGCTTTGAAACATATACATGTGTTGCCTATACATAAACTGAAAGAAAGTGAAAAGAAAATTTAAAAATACATATAAATGAAGTGAAAAGAAAATTATAAAATAAGCCTACCAAATGAATCCAAACAGAAACAAATTATCACTCAAAAAATACTCACTAGTTTAAATTTAATTCCAAGCTTATTTATTACAAAATTAGGAGTAATCCCCTTCAGATGGTTTATAATATTTGGTGAATTCAATTTTTCTACAAATGTCTGCTTACTTTGTGGGCTATGTGCTAATTGTTCATGCTACTACTGGTAAAAAAGCAGGAGGGAGAGTCTAACAGTCCTTCGGTGAGTGACAGTTTTGCTCAGTGAATTTGTCACACACGAAAAAATCTGTTATCATAATGGAGTGAAATAATCCTCAAAATTTACCTGAAACAAAATGACAGAATGGCTGGGCCGATGAAATATTTGCCTGGTACCTAAACAAAGAATCCCAGAAGGTGGAAGGATGTATCAGCTTTGATCTTAGAGTCAATAAAAATACAGCAACAAAAGGGAGCAATGTTATGAAACTTCATAATAAAGGCAAAAATTAAGGTTATTTTCGTTAATAAAAAGACGACACCGCTAACCTCAGTAACAAGACCTTATTAAGCTGCCACCTGAGATTTCATGAGGAGTCGCAGTGACTGGAAGAGATTTTGAGATTTTGTGTCTGGATCAGGCTGTATATCTTTACATATACAATTTTTTAAAAAGTGCAGTTGATGTAATAAAGTGGGAAGGGAAATCCCAGTGGAGGAACAAAGCAGGACCCTTCATCTCTGGATGGACTGTTCATCTCTAAGAAGGAAATCCCCCGTCACCGAGTTGTATCTGTGAATGATTTGCCCCGATGAAGTGCAAAGAGGAACAAGGTCTTTGGGTGAGAGTTAAGTAACAGGAAGGGAACATTTTATAAATCTCTTTTTGCAAGAGAACCTCAAAATTTTGTTCAATTGTTAGGTTTTAAGAATTCTCTACACAGACCCATTTTTATATATTAGCCTCATCTAATATATATTTTTTTAAAAGTGCAAATATTAGTATAAACTTTCGTGTTCTAGGCGTTTGTTGTAGAATTTTTTACTGCTACCAAAATATTCATGCAATGATCCTCTCTTGAACCTCACATATATTGATTTTAAATTTATTCCATAATAAAACTCCTAAACGTAGAGGATCAACTATATTATTAATTCAACTTTAATAGGACAATGTATAAATAGTACCTCTCTTGCACTGAAACAGGGATTGCTGCTTTCTTCTGGTTCTGAACTACAAAATATCTACACACTCTCATCCTTTCTAATCGTCTCAGTCCATCATGGTCATTTCTCCCTACAGCCTGTTTTATTCACAAGCTGAGTTTTTTGTTTGTTTTTTACACAACACTGGTGATTGGCTGCCTTGCAGGCAAAATTATGTTCACGCTCTAAAAGCTAATTTGGAAGTTCAGATAGGGCCTTTGTATACCAAATGGCCAGAAAAAAAAACTTCTAGTCTAAAAGAGCCATATAGCATAACATGATTAATGTGAGCCAGGATCTTCCCCATGCAGATCCCCTCTGCCTCCAATGATGTCAAGAGGTCAGGAGATATGTGGTGACCTGGAGCCAGCAAAGAGGTACGGGAAAGCACGGGAGCAGAGAGGGGGCACAGCTGACCACCCAGCAATGAGTGAGGAATGTTGCATCATGGGATCATGTGTGAGCAAAGTCCCTTCATGTACAAATAAGAGCCATTCATACACTAGTTGAAGAAAGAGGGCTCAGAAGTCATCACTGTGAAAAAGCATGCAGTGATGGTAACCCAAAGGTTTGGATGGTCTGTTAGCAGTCTCTTCAACCTTCTCAAGTGGTCTGGACAGATTCTCTGATACTTGACCTCAGCAACAGTTCCCAAAGCATTAGGACATTATTATTCTTTTGCCCTCACTTTTTTTAAATGCAAATGTTTCACCACATTCTCTATGACAATATCTTCTTGTCTGTTTGGTAGACAAATGTGAGTGTCAGAAAAATTTGAAATGAAACCAATAACTACTATGACCATAAGGGACCGGGTACCACGGTTTACGGGTATGTGTTTCTTTTTGAGAATCCATTTTAAAGAAAGCTAACCAGTAACGAGCACTGTGAGTATAAATGGTCAGGCTGGTGTATGCTGTTTAATTCTTCTTACTCTTTTTCTACCATACGACCTTTATTGCAGATACCGAAGACAGAATGTGTCTGTGCTCCTGACAGAGGGGAGAGCTAGTCTGTCAACAAACCTGTCAGCCTCACATGAGAGAAAGCACTCCCAGCATGAGTCTGATAAACCCCAGCAGGAATCCAAGCTTTTGTTTTCCCATGAGTTATACTGATCTCTTCTACAGCCAAAACAACAAACTGCCTTGTTTAAAGGTCCAGAATGTACATGTCACTTCATCTACCCTCACCTACAATTTTTCTTTGGCCAGTTTATTTAGGATAAATCATTCCTCTCTCTTCCTATCCTAATTATAATTTCCCAGTTAGTGTTTCAGCCGACTTCTGCCTTTCACGTATTTTTAATTCTTCTGTTCTCTCTTTATCTTGACCAAGTGTTGGCCTGAACAGAGGCTGTGCATGGAAGCTCTCAGACAGATCAATAGCCAGATCTTCAAAGACATCTTCAGCATTACAGTTTACCTCGTAAATGAAAAACATGAGAAAACAATCACCTCCTCTATTGTTTCTATTTACCTGAACACCAAAATATTTGAAGATGAAGATGAAAAAATGCAATGAAGGGAAAACAAAAGGTCAGACTGCACAAAGTAACTACTGAATTTAAGGGTCTTTGATTCAAGCCCTAAATGAACCGTTAATTGGTCCTATAATCTTTGGGTAACTCTGTGATCATAATAAAATGTGGGTATTTATTTAAACATCACTAAGGTTTAGGATGGTTTGTAATGCAATAGTAGTAACTGTGAAACTTTCCAAACCACTAGAGGTATTACTTAAGGTATTTTCAAGTTCAAGGGAAACTGAGAATAGCACCACCTGAGAGGAACCTGGCAGGCTGTGAGGATGTACTCTGGCTGAAAAATAGCCCAGTCAGTCATACCTTTCTAATGCTCAGTATCCTGAATTTTGTTTTTATCATCGTCTCCTTGCCTTTTTTTTCTTGTCTTTCCAACCTTGAAGACATCCTTTATTAATATAATTTACTTCTTTTGTTTGTTTAATTTCACATCAATGGAGTCATGTTGTATGTAACCTCTTATGCCTTACCTCTTTTGCTCTATATTAGTTTTGTGAGAGTCACCCATGTTTAAGCAGTTCACTTCCTAAAAAAACAGGTAAGCTTCCCAAAAAATAATATTAAAAAAAAAGGATCCCACTTAGCCCTTTAGATGTGCTTCAAACTTTTATAGCTCTGTTACATGTATATAGGATTTATAAAGTTACGTTTACTATACTGCAGAGTCAAACATGTCAGAAGGAGAATGTGGAATGGGTAAAACACAGAAGAGTTTCTTGAGGAAGAAAGATCAGGTTATCATGATCCACCATGAGACATCAGAATAGAAGCAAATTCTCTGCTTACCCAAAGCATGGCAGATGCTATCACTCAATAGGATCTAAATTAGCTAGGCCTTTGTGGGTCGTATTTGTTGGAGGTAGAAACTATTTCCAGTTTGGTACCTATAAATAGGTCATTCTTTGAAAGAGCTAACACTTATTTCATGAAAGAGTTTAAATTCTACTTAATTTTCAAAAATTGGGATTAGCCTTATATCACCATGAAGAGAGGTGTTTCTCTATCAGGTTGAAAACACTGGAGGGGTGGGACAGTGTACTTGTCTCTTCTGCACTATAGTACTTAGCACATGTAATAATGGTAGCAGTGATTTCCACTTATTGAACATTTTTTAATGGTCATCAAAAATTACATTAATTTAATAATATCACATTTTAATTAACAATGATTTCTACTTATTTAATGCAGGTTTAGCACTAGGCGCTTTGAAGACATTACTGTGTTCAATGCTTGAACCAACTTTGCAAGGTGGATTTATTATATCCATTTTAAAGGGAGAACTAGACACAAGAGTGGTAGAGGTAAATTTCAACGTGGGATCTATCAGATTTCACTAGATCTGCTTCCTTTCTTCCATGGAATTCACACTCAGTAAATGTTGAATAAATGAAAGGTATTCTATAAAATCTTTATAAATTATATAATATTTACCTGGTCTGCATTTAATTTTAAGGAACTAATGAGCATTTAAACTTTGAGAAATTATTGCGGAGTACTAAAGTAGATATTTTCTTTCTAATAATAAGAGCACACATCAAGGTATTACATATATTTATAAGCTTTAAGGGTTCTGATACACCTTGTTTCTTCACACCCACACACAACACATTGATTTGCTATTGTACACCCACCAGGGAGAGGACTCCTTACACAAGATATCATGTTTTTAGATTACCTCTTTGATAAACACATGGTCAACTAAAATTACCTTGAGTAAGACTTGGAATATAAAAGTGTGATAATTGGCACGTAATTCTCATCATAAATACCAAGTGAAAAGTGTACAAAATCCTCCTGATCTCTCTAGACAAACAGTTTCGTCAAACACTCTCTAAGTGTCTCATTGATATAGGAAAGAATGTTTCAGACAGTTTGCAAACTCAAACATTGGCCACTGAACTTGAATCAAATTTTAAAAGCAAACAAAGAGGACGTGATCCTATGTGACATGTGGATAATTTAGGATTTTTATATGGGTCCTTAAGTAAGGTTGAATAAAACAGTGAGCAAGAAGTAAGGTTTATGAATTTTATATACCATTGACTATACTCCAGGAAATATTCAGAAGTGGTCTAATTGAATTTTCTCACTTAATCCTCTCATTTAAACTCCATATGAGGAAGGAACTATTAACTTCACATTACAGATAAAGACACTGAGCAGAGAGAGTAACTTGCCAGTCACACAAGTTACAAGATTCAAACCAACATCTAACTTCAGAACCCACATTCTTAACCTCTTCCCAAATACTCTGAGTTTTCTCATGGATGAGAAACTGTGACACAGTACAGGGTGTCTATGAACATCTAAAACTTCACATGTTCATAATGGACTCTTTTTTCAGCCCTACCATCCTGGTCCTAATCATCCCATCAATTCTTTCTTTCTCCCTTATTTCTTTTCACTTGGTTCCCAAACTTGAAACATTGGTATCTCTCAATTGCCCCTAATACTTAATTTGTTGCCAAGCACTATAACTTCTTTCTGCAATATGCCCTGAACCTATCTCTGACATTTCCTACATGTGTCCACAACTTCAGTACAGAGATCATCACTTCTCATCTAAGAACCTGCAGTCATTTTCTGACTACCTCTCCTGTCTCTTTTAGTGTTGTTGTTATCAAAACGCCCTATCATTACTCCAAGATTCATCCTAAAGCTAGGCTGTGATGATTCCTGTCTTTTGATTTTAAAAATAATTTTTTCATCTCTTTTACATATAGAATTAATAGCCAAATTTTATACCTGAGGCTGTGGGAAGATGAACTGAAACTTCCTTTCCCAGCTGCTAGTAACAAACACTTGGGGACTTTCCTAATCATTGTCAAGGAAGGTTGTGGGCCTCAAACTCAAATGGCCACAGGAAGTAATCACATGCTTCTTATCATAATAAGTCCTGTGTTGTTATTTCACAAGCAGAGCAATCAAAGCCATGTTACAAAGAGAAATATGATTTCCTCACAGGAGACTAAACTGTGTTGTTTCAGAAGAAAATGAATGTTTGCTCTAGTATGATGAGTTTACCTTTGGGTAACTTGGGAGAAACCATGCTCTGGTCTTTGATGGTGCAGTTTCTCTCTGCATTTTGAGGGAGTAGAATCCACTGACCCTTCCTCAGAGCCTGAAAATTCTAAGCAAAGGGAATTCTGCATTTGTATTTGGTTGAAGACCATAGCTCTAATTTTGGCAAAACACAAGAGGGGAAGTAGCTTTCTTTTCTTACTGGGAGAGGGGTGAAGCTTTGAGATGAAAGAGATTGGGATCCAACGTGTGGAGAATTGAGATTTGTAAAGCCAGTAGACACAGCCACCATCACAGCCGCCTAGCCCATGCAGGTTCGCATTTGATTATGACAGACGGTAATGAAACAATGGAGCCAAGAACTGGTGGGCCATTCACTTTAATCCTAGATTGCACCTGGTGGGCAAGAAATACACATAGTGGGAAACTGTATTGTTTCAGAAGAAAATGAATGTTTGCTCTAGTATGATGAGTTTACCTTTGGGTAACTTGGGAGAAAACACTTCCCTTTCCATTCAGGGCTCCCAAAGCCACTGATTTATCCAAGTTTCCTAGAATCAAAGTTTCTACCTCACCAGTCTTATTCACCTCTGTTCCCCATCTCCTTCTCTCTGCACAAACTGGCTTCTCCTTCAGCACTCCACCATCTTGGCTGCTTCTCCTATCCTCCACGTGGTCTTTTTCTGCTCTCCTCCCTAGTTCTAATTTCAGGAACTGAAAGCAAGCAAGATCCCAGTCTGCTCCATTTTATAGCGTAGAAATCAAAACCTTTAATCCAATATACAAACAAGAAAGTCTCTGATACAAAGTCACTTATCTGAGGCATAATGGGATTCCTCAGGAGAGTGCACCACCCCACATCATGCAACAGTCAAGGGTGTGGGGAAAAGCTTACTCTTAAAATTAAGCCTTAGGCTATAAGGACCCTGCCTGCTTACAGCCTGTCTCCCACACAAACAATAAGTGAGCAAACGTATAAATCATATTTACAAACTTATTTGACCAACAAGATTAAAAAGAGATTATGAATGATTGGCAGAGGGATTTAAAAGATAAACCATCATTGGGAATGAGAAGGGCAGCTTCCCTCTCTATCATAGTCTGTAAGTATAAACTCTTATTCTGATTTTTTTCTTTCCTTTTCTTTTCTACTCCTTCTTTTCCTTCTCTTTCTTTTCTTTTTAGCATTTATCACCCTCTAATTTATAAATCAGCTTGTCTGATTACTGTCTGTATCCTTCTACTGAAATGTAAGCCCATGGGATCAAGAAACTTCATATGCACTGCTCTCTCCATAAAGTCTAGAACAGAGACTGGTGCAAGTGGGGTGCTCGATAAATAGGTGGTGAATGAATGAAGGAATAACAGAAAGAAGAGAGTCAAGAAAGAACTTTCAAAGGCACAAACTGTTCCACCTCAAAAAATAGAACTGTTTTGCCATCACCAATCACCAATACTAAGGCAAGCAGCAGACCTTAATTCTGGGAGTGCACTTAATTCTTCTCAGGCATTAATTGCTAGATATGTGCCAAAATGTTTTAGGAATTAGAGGTTTAAAAAGATGAGTAATATTCCATTATCAAAGAGCTTACATATGGATATATAGGGAGACAGACATGCCTGTGGTAATTCTAATACCAGGCTGCCTGGGTCTTCTATGCCCACACAGGTAAGTGTTCCCTTACAAGAATCCTACTGGTTTCTGGAAAACAGCTTTTGTAATAACAGTTAATGGTCTCTACACCAATACAACAATGCCTTTACACAGGTTGAGACATTTTTAAAATGACCATTCATTTAGGTTTTTAGTGATTTGTATTGAAGTATCTATTCTCTCTTTAGATTTTCTGTGCCTACCTGAAGGATTTTATTATCAGTTATTCCGCCATTCACCCCACTACTGTTAGAAAAGAAACAAAAATAATAAAATTATAACTACCTTGACTTAACATTAGCTTTCCTAAAAAAGTCTGAAGACACTTTATAGCAACGTTGGATTGAATGCTAAGCCTTTTGTCATCATACTTTGAAAAAGCTGAAGAAAATGTGTAGGTCAAAAACAGGAAAGCAGAAAAGATCAGAAGAGATTAAAGACTGGACTGAGAATTAGAAAACCTGGTTGTGTTTCTATTTCAGACAATGATTTGCTGTGTGATGTTGGTTGGATCCTTTGGGCCTTTGCACCTCTGTTGTAAAATAAAGAAGGATGGTAACTCTTCAACTTCTTGGTAGCCGAGTAAGGGGTTAAAGTCACTATAGATAGCTGGAAGCTTAGTTTATAAACCTTAATCTTTACTTTGTTGCCTAAGAAATACAGGAAGTACTCTTGCAGAAAGTTCCAGAGGCATCTTGACCCCAGCTATTCCAGAGGTAACAGCAAGGACACCAGATAGATCTGAGCTGGCACCAGGAGGACATTCCAGGCTGGCACTCCAGTGGACCCATCTGCTACCTCCTACACACTGTTACATAACTAACTGCATGCTCTATGATAAAACACTAATCTCCCCAAAATATAAATCTGGCTAGTCAGCTGAGACTGTTTGGCAGGCTTTAGAGGTAGTGAGCCCCGTGCCTTCTCAGATTGCTGGCAATTTGATTAAAGACACTCTTACACCACTCTCTGTGCTTGGCTCTGGAGTGATGGGCAATTCAAACCCTGGCTTGTTCTGGTAACAGGAGAGCAAGGTCCCACCCAACTCCAAGGTTCTCTTCATTTATCATAGGGAAAGTTGTTCCCACAAGTGGATGATGAAAAGGATCAGACCCTGTGCCAAGTACAGTTGACTTCTTGATAATTTTCTTAAAGTGCTTCTCAAGTGGAAAAAATAAAGAAAAAATATAGCTTCTGGATATTGGTAGCTAGATACTGTTAATGAATTACTGCTAATTATACCTCTCAGAATCAGTAAATGATGCCTGTGAAGTAGAGCTAGGATGAAAGTCTTCCTTACAATCCTGTATTAAAGAGCCTAGACATCAAGAAGTACAATCTAGAATAGAAAGCCTCTTGTGATGGTTGGCTGTGTGTGTCACCTTCATTAGGCTATAGTAACCACTTATTCCCTCAAACACTAATCTAGGTGCTGCTGGGAAGGTAGTTAGCTGATGTGATTAACATGTATAGTCAGTTGACTTTAAATAAAGGAGATTCTTCTTGATAATATAGGTGGGCCTCATTTAATCAGTTGAAAGGCCTTAAGAGACAAATTTCCTTTTCCTGAGGAAGAGGAAATCCTCCCTGTAGACTACAGTGTTGGCTGCTGCCCAAGAGTTTCCAGCTCATTGTCCTGCCCTATGGATATTGGACTTGTTTAGGCCGACCTCACAACTGCATAAGCCAGTTCCTTGAAATCAATGAATCTTTCTCTCTTTCTCTTTCTCATCCCTCCTTTCTCTCTCTCTATAAAATACATGTTACATATATATATATATATATATATATATATATATATATATATATATAGTGTGTGTGTGTGTGTGTGTGTATTCTACGGGTTTTATTTCCTTGGTAGAATGCTGATTCATACACCATACAACTTTACTAAATTATACATACAGTATATGTATGTGTAAATTATATATATAAAATATATATTATATATGTGTTTGAATTTGAACATATCTGGAAGTCTATTATTCATGAAAATATTGTATCAACCTTGATCTTGTGAGCTAAAACTTTCATTCAGAACATAAAGTTAACATATATATACTGCTTACAAAATTAGGGGATCAAGGGACGTGCAGATGCTCCAGTAGTTTCAGGTTTTTGTCTAGCGCATTTTCACCAACGAAATAAAAGTTGGCTTGTATCTCATTTGCATAAGCGAACAACTTTCTTTGACTTGTCGTTTGCTTTTCTGATGTTCTTGTTTAATAAAAAACAATCAAATGCTACTTTTTTTATCACTTCATATTCATTTTGAAATATCCCCTAATTTTTTAAAGCAGTAAATATATATACTTAACGCATTTCAGGTCTATTTTAAGCAAATTGGTTTATTTAACACTCACTTCAATTCCATGAGAACAGTATAACTATCTTCCTGCTTTATAATTAGGGAACCTGCGGCAGAACAAAGTTAGGTGACTTGCTCAGGGCTCTGTGACTGATAAGGGGTAGAATCATAATTCAAACCCCAGCAGTAAGACTACAGAACCAGAATTCTTAACCATTTTGCTCTGCTGCCTCTTGGAACCAGAACTGAATCTCTCTCAAATATTGCAAAGTGTCATTATAGCATTAAGAAGTCTAGCATAGCCAACTTCATATTTTGATGTGATTGTTAGAACCTCATTGCAGTTGGAATCTGATCTACTTGACTCCAAATTCAAACTCATCAAATGGCAATCCACAATCTCTGATAGGGACAGAAATGAGCGAAGTAGATAAGAAGAATCCTCAGCCTCTTTGAGCAGGTTCACTTCTAAAGCCATTGCTGATAAAAACACATCTCTGTCCATCTACTCACGGTTTTCCTTAATATTAGCTGCCGAGCCAGGAGTAGCTTTGGTGTTCAGAGATACCAAAGTGCTAACTGACCTTTTTTAAAAAAGCAATGAAATCACTGCTATTTTTGAAGATGTTACCTTTATGGAGTAAGTTTGAAACTTTTTCCTTTACAAATCCTCCCCCATATAATTGAAAGAAATAGAACTCGTACCACTAACAATTGAATATCATTTTATGAAAAGAGCAGCCAAGAGATCAGCTATGGCTGTGGTCATCTTGTCAATTAAAATCCAGACAAGTTTGGCCCCTTTCTATCTCTCATAAGGAGTCCAATGTCCTCCCCCAAGACATACCAATCAGTTTTTATTCTTATGATCAATGAAATGTTGAACTCCAGTTTGCACTCAATCAGATGGGTGCACGAACTGTCACACTATTCTTCCCATGCTATTCGTTTGTCTTCAGTGCATCAACTCAAATGGCTATTTCAATCTTATTCCCTAATTTTCATACAACCTAGTGTGTATCTACTTGTCTCTCTTGCCAAGAAAAATGTTCATGACTTGGAAATGAGCAAAAGAGATTATTAGGATTACTGTGTGTCCTTTCAGTGAAGGCCTGGAGATGGTCCAGTGGACCCTGTGGAGATTACCTGATTTTATACAGGTGTGTACCTCTGAGTATCTTTCTATTAACGAGGCTGTTTTACAACTCTCTCAGGGTTGTCAGAATTGATAGTAACGCAAATGATTCTGGTCCAAAGCGAATGAAATAAAGTTTCTTCAAGTAAAAACACAATTAAATTCTGCCTTATAAAAAAGATTGACCCCCCCCCCCAACAAAATGTTACTGCTCTATTAAAAATGAACCAGCTTTTTCAAAACCCTGCACTGGTCTGGTCAAGGACATATGGGAGTTGATGCTTCTAGTTCCTCCCCCCTTTCTCTCTCTCTCTCTCTCTCTCTCTCTCTCTCTCACTCTGTGTCTCCTCTCTAAAATGAATAAATAAAAAATAAAAAATAAAAAAAGGAAAAAAAAAATGAACCAGCTTTGTATCTGTTAGCATATTCACTTAAGTTTTTTTGGTTTCATGTTTATTTTCATTTGAACGAACCTTAATATCATAGTTTTCTGCATTAATTAATGGATTGAGCCTGACCAGGCAGTGGCGCAATGGATAGAGCATCAGACTGGGATGCAGAAGACCCAGGTTCGAGACCCAGAGCTCGCCAGCTTGAGCACGGGCTCATGTGGTTTGAGCAAAAGCTCACCAGCTTGGACCCAAAGTCACTGGCTCCAGCAAGGGGTTACTTGGTCTGCTGAAGGCCCGCGGTCAAGGCACATTTGAGAAAGCAATCAATGAAGTTGCAACGGCAACGAAAAACTAATAATTGATGCTTCTCACCTCTCTCCGTTCCTGTCTGTCTGTCCCTATCTATCCCTCTCTCTGACTCTCTCTCTGTCCCTGTAAAAAAAATAATAAAAATGGATTGAATAAAATCTTACATTTTATATGCACTAGAGCCATAATATAACTTTCGAAAATTACACTGTAACATTCTAATCATTTGGGAAATGGAAGATATTTATTTACAATGAAGAAACACAAAAGATATTCAATTGAATACTAAGCTCCCCCTTTAAAACCTTTTTTGCTATTATCAAGTCAAGCTCCGCTCTCTAACCATGTTGCTAGACCCAGATGCTTTAGTTGTCTTGCTCTCCCCACCCCTTATGGAAGGCATTTCCTATGAGGACACTGCTACTCATTAGCTAAGAGACTTCAGGAATTGTTCTCCAAAACACGTGTTATCCCTTCCTAAGAAGAATCCCAGTGCCAACTTCATTTTGGAAGATATTTTCGTAAGGAAGACTGGGGAGCATTGAAAAGAAAAACAAACCAACATACCAAGTGGTTTTTCATACATAAAAAATTTGAGGCCCAGAATGAATTTGTTCACATGTATTCAACTATTTACTTAACTCATTATTAGAGAAATATACCTTTTTCTGCAATATATAATATTATTTTAGATGGAACTAGAAAATTCAAATTAACTATTAAAATGCAGTTATTTCAATCTCATTAAAACTTTTATAGTAGGATGGGGTGGGGCTACTACAGTAAAAATAGTTCACTTATAAGCATGGCCCCAGATGCGCACAGCATCAACCCTAGACAGAGGTTGCTGGGTGGATCTCGGTTAGGGTGCATGACAGAGTCTGTCTCTCAATCTCTCTCCTCTCATTTGAAAAAGGAAGAAAATAATAGAAAAATATTTTTTATTTATTGATTGTAAAGAGAGGACAGAGAGAGAAAAAGGTGTGTGGGGGAGAAGCATCAACTCATAGAGGTTGCTTCTCATATGTGCCTTGACCAGACAAGCCCAGGGTTTGGAACCTGCAACCTCAGCACTTCAGGTTGACGCTTTATCCATTATGCCACTACAGGTCAGGCGAGATGTATAATTTAAACATTGTAAATTTACTATACACAGTTATGTAAAACACTATTGTTACAATATTATTTTGGGAGAAAAAAATATCTAAACTGGGAAAAACTTTCAAAATTAGTCTTGAATGTAGTTTAAGAAAAAAGATAAGGCTTATTTTCAGGTTAATGGAAAAAAACAGAAATAGCTGTGGTGATTTTGAAAGAAATGTCTAAAAATTCTCAAAGGCCTTCCAAAAAAATAAAATAAATATTTAGGCTATATAAATCATAAAACTAATTAGAATAAAATGCAAATATAACTAATCTATTCATTCAATTTCACAAATAGTTGTACAACTTGCTTGCTTTCTTCAGAAATAAAAACAAAAACAAAATGTTAAACATATGGTATATGCAATAATGTAAATGCTAAAGGAAAAATAAAGCAGGAAATGGATAAGAAGTGCTAGAGGCAATTTTGATAGTGTTGGTCAAAGATGGCTTCACTACAACAAAATTTAAATAAGCATTCACAGTACTTAGTGACAAATAGCTATGAAGATTTCTTTTAAGGGAAGAAAAAAAACAAGATGTCTGCTGTCATCACATCTAATCAAAATTGTTCTTGACAGCCTGGTACTGGCATAAGAACAGGCACATAGATCAATGGAACAGAACAGAGAACCCAGAAATAAACCCACACCTTTATGAACAACTGATATTTGACAAAGGAGGAAAGAGCATACAATGGAGTAAAGACAGCCTCTTTAACAAATGATGTTGGGAAAATTGGACATCTACCTGCAAAAAAAATAAAACTAGACCATCAACTTACACCATTCACAAAAACAAACTCAAAATGGATAAAAGACTTAAATGTAAGCCGTGAACCCATAAGCATCTTAGAAGAAAACATAGGCAGCAAGCTCTCCGACATCTGTAGCAGCAATATATTTGCTGATTTATCTCCACGGGCAAATGAAATAAAAGGCAGAATAAACAAATGGGACTATATCAAACTAAAAAGTTTTTGCACAGCTAAAGACAATAAGAACAGAATAAAAAGACAAACCACACAATGGGAGAACATATTCGACAGCACATCAGATAAGGGGTTAATAACTAAAATTTATAAAGAACTTAAAAAACTTAACACCAAGAAGACAAACAACCCACTCAAAAAATGGGCAAAAGAAATAAATAGAAATTTCTCCAAAGAGGACATACAGATGGCCAATAAGCATATGAAAAAATGCTCAACATCACTAATCATTAGAGAAATACAAATTAAAACCACAATGAGATATCACCTCACACCAGTCAGAATGGCGCTCATCAGCAAAACAACACAGAATAAGTGCTGGCGAGGATGTGGAGAAAAGGGAACCCTCCTGCACTGCTGGTGGGAATGCAGACTGGTGCAGCCACTGTGGAAAACAGTATGGAGATTCCTCAAAATATTAAAAATCGAACTGCCTTTTGACCCAGCTATTCCACTTATAGGAATATACCCTAAGAACACCATAGCACTGTTCGAAAAGAAGAAATGCTCCCCCATGTTCGTGGCAGCATTGTTCACAATAGCGAAGATCTGGAAACAGCCCAAGTGTCTGTCAGAAGACGAGTGGATTAAAAAGCTATGGTACATATATACTATGGCATACTACTCAGCCATAAGAAATGATGACATTGGATCATTTACAACAAAATGGATGGACCTTGATAACATTATATGGAGTGAAATAAGTAAAACAGAAAAAACAGAACTGCATGATTTCATACATAGGTGGGACATAAAAATGAGACTATGAAACATGGACAAGAGGGTGGTGGTTACGGGGTGGGGGGAGGATTGAGAGGGAAGGAGAGTGGGGAGGGGAGGGGCACAAAGAAAACCAGACAGAAGGTAACAGAAGACAATTTGACTTTGGGTGATGGGTATGCAACATAGTTGAATGACAAGATAACCTGGAGATGTTTTCTTTGAACATATGTACCCTGATTTATTAATGTCAACCCATTAAAATTAATAAAAAAGTGAAAAAAAATTGTTCTTAAGTAATCCAGAATATTACAACAAAGAAATGGGAAATAAAGATATTAAAATCAGAAAGGAAGAAAAACTGTGATTATTTATAAATAATATGATAGTATAAAACTCAGATGATTTACAGATAGTATATAAAACTATAAAGAGTAGTTGTATATATAAAATAAATATTTTAAAATATCTCTCATTTTTTACGCAAGTGTATAATGACAATAAAATATAATGCACCCATAAATAAATTCAACAGGTGGGAAATCTCTATAGAAAAATGTATAAAACATACTAAGAGACATTAAAGTAAACCTAAATAAAATGGGGAGTCAAACCACTATCCTGGGTAAGAAAACTTACAATCCTAAGTCACTTCTTCCCAAATTGATCTAGAAATGCAGTGCAAGTCTATTCAAAATCTCCAAAGGTTATTTTGGGGCAATCATCAAACTCATTCTATAAAATCTGTACAAAAGAGCTTAAGACCAAGGTCAAAACATGACTGAAGAAGAAAAGCAAGGTAAAGAAATTTGCCCTACCAGATATCAAGCTACAAGTAAGACAATATTATATTGGTACCAAGAATCCAGAAACAGACCCACACAGATAATATAATAAAGTTGGCACTATAGAAGTAGAGAAAAGGTACTGCAGAAAATAGTTCTGAAATAATTTAATATGCCATATGGAATAAATGAAATTTGGTTCCTACTTCATATCATATAATAATTCAATTTCAGAATAATTAAAGATGTATAAGGCAAAATATATAACTTTCAAAAGATTATATAAAAGAATATCTTCATGACCTCAGGGTAAATAAAGTGATTTCTTAAGCATGTCCTAAAAATCAATAACTTTAAAGAAGATTAAAAAATTAGGAAGCTTTGTTCATCAAACAGCACCATGAGAAGAGCATAAAAGTAAACTACAAATTGAACAAGATATCTGTAATACATTTAACTGATGTTAGTTTGGCATCCAGAATATGAGCAGTATGAATCAATAAAAAAAAAGACAAAAAGACCAACTGAAAACATAGTGAAAGGAATGAAAGAATGAATGAAAGAAGGAGGCCCAGTAGGCCACTGGAAAAGAGTTTGGTGTTGTCTAGTAAATTTAGACATGTGCCTATACAATGACATAATACTTTCACTTGTGTGTGTGTGTGTGTGTGTGCATGTATACACACATACACATATATATATACAGACATATGTATATATACTCTAAGGCAGTGAATGCCAAACTGTGGGTTGTGACTCCTTCATTTAAAAATAAAATAGAATTGAAAAATCATAATGTCCTACAAATAGTAAAGGTAAGTACTGTTTTGTGAAATTGTTTCTTCACACATTACACATGTATGTGTTAAATGAATTATAAAGAAAAAAAATATTTTAATTGTGTATCTTGGGCAAAAATGTTTAATTACCATTGTCTACAAAAGAACTAACATATGTGCACCACAAGACAAGTAGAAAAATGTTTATTACAGCACTATTCTATCAAGTTATGATAGCAAAAATCTGGGAGTAACATAATATTCATTACTAGTAAAATGGGCAGATAAAATATGGTATATTCATGTAATATAATATATAACATTAGTGAAAATAAATAATCTCCTGCAAATATCAATGTGGATGAATCTCAAAAACAGAATGATCAAAAAGAAGCAAGCCTCAGAAGCATGCATACTGTATGGTACCACCTGTATGTGATTCCGTAGCAAACCAGGTGGCAAAACTATAAAAGAAACCGTGGGAATTATTCATGCAAAATCAATATGGTGGTGACCTGGCACTGGGGTGGGCATGAAAGAGATGCAATTAAAGTGGAAAACTGCAGGTCTTCTAAGGCATTTATCAAGTTTTATTTCCTAACTTGAGTGGTGAGTACATAAGTATTCATTCTGTTAGGATTCTTAACTTATACAACTATACATACCAACAATAATGTACATCATATACGTATATGTGATGTATATCACAATTAAAATTTAAAAATTTAAAATAAATGTTAGCTATTGTTCTTTTATTTAGTTCTATACCTCACTCAATAAAAGTTTAATATTAGAATAAAAACACTTAGCACTATGGCCAATGAATATAAGGTTTAAATGATTATATGATTTATTTTTAAAATATTTCAAAACTTCAACAAAATGTTGAAGATAATCAGTACTGCTAAAACTATTGAGCTTCTGTCAGGTCAACCGATGTCACAGTAATAAGATCAGGTCACATTTACTTCAGTATTTAATTAACGCCAACCCCCTAGGGTCCAGGCACACACACCATCCCTCTAAAATCTGCTGTCTAGAGAGATAGCTGGGAACTTGGAACAACTTAATTGAATAAATCATTTTAAGAACTGGAAAAATGGAAGTGGGGAACAACCTCAGCCACAAGATTGCCTAAAAAATAACTATGTCCAGAATATGGAATATCTGCAGCCACCATAAAGAACCAGGTAACATGGGCTGACATGGGGAGATGCTCCTGATATTTTGTTAAAGTAAGAAAAGTTGCAGAGCAGTTTATGTGTTATAATACCATTAGAATATGTATGTAACATATGTACACATACATAGTGTAATACCCATTGTTAAATAAGAACAATAATATGGAGAAAACCATTTCCTAGTATGAAATAAAGAAATCACATGGTGGCAGAAACTTCAGTTTAGTGATAATCGTGATTACCTAGCAAATTACTTTCTGATCAATAAAGAGCTGGTTCTAGTCTGTGAAGAAATAGTTCTTTGTTTGGCCAGGCTTGGAAATGCTGACCCACATATGTTTCAAAAAGAGTGATAGGGACTCTACTGACTATCTTGGCATTCTTTATTGGTGGATAATGAATTGTCCCTCCCTCTTGGCCTCACACAAGTGGATGATCTTCTTACATTAGTATGTTGACACCTGAATGAACTCTGATTTGAGCAATTTGCCTTAAAGTGCCCCCGAGTGAGTTTATAGTCCTGAAGTAATCAGTAAAAGGAGTTTTAGCTGTGCCCCACTCCATTAATATTTTCAGTTTAGCTCATGTCCATTATTATTTACTTGATTATAAAATGTAGTTCAAAGTAAAATACTAGTTAAGACATTTTCTCTCCTTCCTTTATGCATTCAGCTTTAGAAATCAAAACTAAATTTCAGATAGGGTCAATTTTATGGATTTGCCATAAAATTGCAGCATTAAAAATAAAAATGCCTGTAAGTAAAATATTTGTTGACTAGTCCCAATAAGCCATATATAAGCAAAGATTACATTTTGGATTAGAAGGTTGTCGATCCCAAATTGTTCTGCAAATTTATAGGCTTATTCTTTTCATATTGAGATTATCATCACCCTTTCCTCCACCCCTTGCAACTGAAGACAGAAAGTTAAACACTAACTCTAAAGTCTAGTGGCTCACTTCTAAATCTAAGATCACATTCCATGGCTTCTTTTTGAAAAAAAATCACTGTAAGAAGCAACTCAGTTCTAACTCAAAGCAGACATGGGCATGAGCTACAATTGCCATGAATAGCACCACTAAAGCCTCTTCTTCTGTTTTATTTCCTGCTTCACTTTCCACTTTCCAATAGTATATCTTCTCAGCAAAGCTGAGAAAATACCTATGTAATGTATCTAATCTATTCAAATCTACTTCTTGTGCTATTGGTCTTTCCACTTCAGCTTTAGGTAACAGCCTTACTAGCCTCTACCAGTGTCTCTGTACCTCAAATGTCCCTGCATTCTATTCACGCCTTGCAATCCACATGAGCTATTTTTCTAGATTAGACATACCATTAGGGAAGGTACTAATTTAGTGTGCATAATGTCCATGGTGCAATTAGCTCACACCCTGTATGTGTGTGTATGTGTGTGTGTGTGTGTGTATGTTCATGGAGAGGAGGAGCCCCTGAGAAATTATCCCAATGAAGATGAAGAAACTGAGGCAGAGTACTGATGACTTAGCAAGATTATGAGGTAAGATAACAACATGAGGCATCACTCTTTCAGAGTTCCTTTTCTTCTGCCTAGAGTTGTCACATAGATAATACCCAGCTCTTAGTAACAATGGCTGGGAACTGCAGTAATGCATGCATTGCAGATGGAGTGTATAAGATCAGTAAACAAGTCTCTTACTCAACCTCATAGCCAGGACTAGAGAAGTGATGCAAAGTCAAAATGCTTTGAGAATATTAATCAACATTTATTTCTGTCTACAAATCCAATAGTGAGGCATATTTCTAATTCTAATGATATCATCATAGAACAGCATTATACTGATCTATGGCAAGGATATAATAAGGAGGTCTCAGATTGTTCCAGTTTTGTATTCTTGTTTATTTTATTAATTGCATTCAGCTTTATCGGCATCTTTTTTCTAATAAAAGGCAGCGAGAAGCTGGTTTGATTGACAGCCGTTCACGGTGCAGGATTTTCTCTGTTAAACATTCACCTCACTCTTTATGTCTTCAGGAAAAGACAGTCAGAAGCAAGAAGGTAAATTTCATTATTAGTGAACTTGCTGGAAGCTTTAGCAGGAAGTTTAAGAATGAAGGAACCATTAATATTGAGCCTAACTTTTACACTGGGAAAGTTTGAAATGTAATATACTTTACTACACAGGTTACATTAAGCTAATTGGCATAAAGAAAATTAAAAACACAATGCAAAAGAGATACATATCCAATATCTGCAAGTTTGTTTTACCCATGTGTAAATTAATTTCTTTCAAACATGGTATTAATGAAAATAAAGCCCAAAGAAGCCACTTTTTTTGCAACAAAGTTGCTTTACTATCATGCAACTGCTTTTATTTTATTATTAAATGATGAGCTCATTGAATTCTTTTCTGAAAGATGGAGTTTCACTGTTGTGTTGAGTGGAAGGCCTGATATTAAATATGTCCGTTGGAAACATTTACCAATAGTCCAAAATGTTGTTTTTAGTAATTAGATAAAAAGTGATATTGTGCACTGTATTGAATAGTATTATATTTACTTATTTAGTTAAAAAATAAGGAGTTCTGAAGAGATTAGGTCAAGAGCAGTATTTACAAAGTACCTCAGTATTTCAATCAATTGTAACTATTATTTTTAAATAATTTAGGAATAAATATGTGTATATCTATAGATAGATAGATAGATAGATAGATAGATAGATAGATAGATATAGATAGATAGATATAGATATAAATATACACATACATTTATACATTTTTTTCTTAAATAAGAAAATTTTAAAATAAGCAAGTTCAGCAAATTTCTTTCTTATTTTTAAATTTTCCATTGATGTGAGAGAAAGGAAGGGAGGGAGAGAGAAAGAGAGAGAGAAAGAAGCATGGACTTGTTTCACTTAGTTGTTCTATTAGTTGTGTACTCATTGATTTCTTCTCATAGGTGCCCTGACTGGGGGGTCAAACCTGTGACCTCTGGTGCTCCAGGACATCACTCTATCTACCGAGTCACCTGCTCAGGGCTACAAATTTCTTAAATGAGCAATTTCCTTAAATACTTTTGAAGTTAGGTTCAAGCTTTCAAGACACTATTTAAATACTTAATTTAATATTTACTATTATTACCCCAAACATACATCTGTAGCTCACTGAATGCCCACTAAATGATGTGCTATAGAAAATAATACAGGTATCCTGGCTGGATGGCACAGTTGGTTAGAGCATCATCCCAAAGCACAGAGGTTGTGGGTTTGATCCCTGGTCAGGGCACATATAGAAACAGATCATTGTTCCTGTCTCTCTCTTTCCCTTTTTCTCTCAAGTCAATAAATAAAAAAATTTAGTCTGACCTGTGGTGGCTCAGTGGACCAAGCGTCAACCTGGAACACTGAGGTCGCCCGTTGGAAACCCTGGGTTTGCCTGGTCAAGGCACATATGGGAGTTGATGCTTCCTGCTCTTCCCCCCTTCTCTCTCTCTCTCTCTCTCTCTCTCTCTCTTTCTCTCTCTCTCTCTTTCTCTCTTTTCTCCCTAAAATTAAATTAATAAAATCTTTTAAAAAGTGTTTTAAGTAACGATACAGACCTTCTTCTTGTATATGGGCTATCTGCACATGAATTCCCCAAAGCTTATATGTCTCACTGCACCAAGTATCTTCTACTCCCCACCTATAATTAATTATATATTTACTTACGGGATTACACGAGCATCTGACTATTAGACCCTGAGTTCCATGAAGACAAAGATCTTCTTTTTTGGCTCATCATTTAACCCCAGCAATTTGCTCAGTGCCTGCCATAATGGTAGATGTCTAATAATATAAAAAGGAATGCATTTTATTGAATTCATTCTTTTTACCAAACACTTATGTAGTGTTTACTAATGGTGACAGGCATAATTCTAGATATTTTTAGAATTTTCAATTATATAACCCAAATGTCCTACTAGCCTTCTTTTTCAAACACTTCTTGCCGTGCATTTTGGACTGCATTTTAATCATCACTACATCAGATCTGTGATACAAAGCATGCATTTTAAATGGACAGGGTCTGGGCCCTTACACAGGTGAACCTAGTGAACTCTACGTGCCATCCTACAATGTGTCACCTAATACCAAAATTGTAATGTAGAGAGAGATGGCATAACTCTGCAAAGTTAACAGCAGTATGTTCACCTTGATATGGACCCATTTATGAAATGTCCCTTTTTAAAGAATATTTGATAATACTGGAAGAATTACACCTTTACTTACTTCACACATTCATTAAATAAGTAATTGTTTGGTAGTTGAGCAGTAAACAAAAAGATCTTTAGTAATTATTATAAACTCAGAGACCCATGTGAAAAATCTTACAGTAGTATTAAGTTCAACAGAACATAATCTAGCCACCAAAAGAAACTTTGAATATATTCTAAAACTATTACCAGTAACTTGAGTTTCTTGAAGAATGATAAAGTAAGTTCAATATCCTTATCTCCCCTTTCCCGCTTAAATAATAATCTCAAAACTGAGACAATTTTCTGAAGATTCTTAAACCCGTAAACCCTATCACATACTCATGCTTTCAGATGCTCAACTCTGGGTGAGTCATATCACTTCTTGGAATATTCACTATACTACACACTGTAATTTGTCTCAACTCTCAATGTCTAGTTTTTTTCCCCAAAAGAGTCACAGGTCTGCCTGACAAGTGGCGGCACATTGGATACAGCCTCAACCTGGGATGTTGAGGTTCCAGGTTCAAAACCCGAGGTCGCCAGCTTGAGCATGGGCTTGCCTACTTGAGCGTAAGGTTGCTGTCTTAAAGCACAGGATCATTAACATGATTCCAAGGTCACTGGCTTGAAGTCCAAAGTTCCTGACTTGAGCCCAAAGATCACTGGCTGAACAAGGGGTCACCAGCTCTGTTGAGCCCCGAAGTCAAGGCACATACAAGAAGCAATCAATGAACAACTAAAGAGAAACAACTACAAGTTGATGCTTCTCACTCTCTCTCTTTCTCTCTCTCCTCTTGTTTGTCTGTCTTTCTCTTTAAAAAAAAATTCCCAGGTCTTTCTGTTTTTCATACTTCACCTGTTTTCCAATTACTTTCAGGGTAGAATGAGGAAAATATGAATATTTACCTGTTAATATGTTTTCACACAATATGGTCTGTCTCAAACTGCAGTGTGCCAAGAATCACCTAAAGAGCCTGTGAGAACAGGTTCCTAAGCCCCACCCGTTGGAGGTTATAATTCAGTGAGTGGGGAGTCATGGCTATGAAAGTTGCATTTCTTTCATGACTTGTGTTTCCTGTCCTTTTAAAGAACTTTTTGCCTAACTCAATGTCCCAATGGTTATCTTATAGTACTTGTTTATCTTATGTTTGCTTCTAGAGGTTTGATCATTTTAGCTCTCACTTTTAGGTCTGTTTCAAATTAATTTTTGGCATGGTATCAAGTAAGAATAGGGGTTTATTTTCTTTCTCATACACATATTCATTTGTTTCAGTATCACTGAGTTACTCTAACATATCTGTGACAATCAACTGGACCACGTATGGGTGGATCTATATCTGGTTTCTCTATCTGTCCAAACTGCTAAATATTGTAGCTTTACAGTAAGCCTTGAAATCAAGTACTGTTAGTTCTCCAAACCTGTTCTTTTTTAAAATTTAGGGTTCTTTGAATTTCCATATAAAATTTAGAAAAATCTTGTTGAGTTATTTGAAGTCATCTGCCAGGATTTTTATTGTATTGCATTGGTTCAATATGAAGAGAATTGAGAATTGCCATCTGAATCCTGAGACTTCCACTTATGCTTGGCAAGTATCACCCTTTGTTTAAGTTTTCTTTAATTTCCTTCAGCCACACATTCTAGCTTTTACTATATAGTTTTATACATCTATCCTCTATAGTTATAGGGCTATTAGAGTTTTCTATTTTCTCTTGGATTCATTTGGAGAGTGCTGTCTTTTAAAAAAAAAAAAAAATGCCCATAATAAAGAGAATTCGCCTTTATAAAAAGCTTCCAGATATTGAGATGCTACCCAACAAGGTCCACACTATCACAGCATTGTGCTATAACACTATAAACTGTCAAGAGTATAACAGATTTCTGCTAGGTACTTACTACTGTATGTGCTATAATTTACAGAGAAATCTCTCAACAAGTAAATCTCAGGAAACTGACTGACATCAAGTTCTTAAATATTACTCTAAACACATACTTAAAGTCACAATTTGTTCAAGTATTGGAATGGAAGGCATATTCAATTGTCGACATAACTATGAGTGACTTTCAGCATCTATTCTTGTCCAGCTTAAAACATATATATGAATAGGATCACATTCTTATACTCAGAAAGTGTTGTCTCACAGTAGAAATAAAATGACAAGCTATAAGTGGAACTATTTTTGTAGTGAATTGAGTAAATATGGCCCTGTTCTTACCTATCCCAGAATATTGCCACAGCAGTGATTTCTAAAAAATACTAAATCCCATACATGCAACTAAAGAACATAAGGAATTAAGTCAACAGTTAACAAGTGATCAATAGCTAAATATTAGCCTAGTAAAAATTATTGATATTTCCTCACAGGGAGAGATAAGTTCTGAGCCTTTGTTAGCTTACACTTCACAAAAGTCTCATTCTACTACTATTTTTAGCTATTTCTTAAGAGAAAATAAATGGATTTCTAACATTCCAGCATAAAGGTATTAGGTGTATGGTTGGAAACAAGCAGTTTTATTGGTAACACTTTAAGAACCATGACTGGCTTAATGTGAACTTGAAATTCTAAAGAAATATGTTTCTTGATCAATGGTCACTTTTCAAACATGGGCAGCATCCCAGGTCAGTGAACGGCATGCTGGTAACAGATGGTCTCTCATATTCTTCTATATTGATTCTTCCTTCTCCTGACTCTTCCGGACTTTATGCCAGACAGGAAGCAAAGATGGGGGAGAAATGCCTTACAGTGTTTCAGCCATGTTTATGCTGCAGAAAGTATAGACCAGTTGTTGAGGGAGAGAACGTTGACTTTTTAAGTTTAAAGTAGATTCAAAGTTCCTAGAGTTTAGAAATTGGCAGTGAGGCAATATGTCAGGCCCTGGGCATCATAACAAGCCACAAATAGCTGTGTGATGACTGAAATAAACGTGAGAGGCCTATTTTACTTTATTCTGGTCAGTTAGGGACCTGAGTAAATTCAACTCGACTGTAATAGCCAATGAATAACAAAAGATAAGTATAAGTAGCTGAAGGGGCAAACTTGTGAATTAACTCTGATGGGATAAGGTATACGTGACCACCAGTATATTCAGAAGCAGATACTAAAAAGAAAAATACCAGAGATTTCAAGGTAAGATGAATGACCAGAAAGAACTTTGTGCAGACTTCTCTCAGGATACTTACAACTTTGTTTCATAGTCATTTGTTGACAAATTAGTTCCTAAGTAAACCATAAATTTCTTGAGATCTAGAAACTTCTCCATTTTGTCTTTGTTTCCTAGCACTCAGCACAAAGCCTGGTGCTTAAAAATGAATGCGTGAGCAAAGATGATACACATATGACAAACAAGCATGCAAAAAGATGCTCAGTGTCACAAGTCATAAGGGAAATACAAATGCAAGCCACAATAAGACATTACTGTAGACTCATTAGGAGGGCTTTTCTATCACAAAAATAGAAAACAAGAATTGGTCAAGATGTAGAGAAATTGGAACCCTTGTGCTATTCTGGTTGAAGTGTAAAATGGTACAGTTACTATAAGAAATAGTATGTAGTTCCTCAAAAAAATTAAAAATATAATTACCATATGATCTAGCAATTCCACTTGTAGGTATATATCCAAAAGAACTGAAAGCAAAATCTTTAAGAGGCATTTGCATACCTATGTTCATGCAGTATCTTGGCTATTGTGGATAAGGCTACCTAGTATCTATTGACAAATGAATGAAAAAACAAAATGCAGTTTATACAGACAGTGGGATACTATTCAGCCTTTAAAAAGAAAGAAATTCTAACACGTGTTATGACATGGATGAAATAACTCAGTGAAATCAGCCAGTCCCCAAAGGCAAATATTTATGATTTCACTTATATGAATTATATAAAGTAGTCAAATTCATAGAAACAGAAAGAATAAATTTGATGTATTATTTTTTACTATAATAAATATTTTTAATGAATGAATGGATTAATGAATAAGCAATATAAACATATTTATAACAAGCTCTGGCCAGGTAGTGCAATTGGTTGGTGTGTTGTCCGAACTGCAAAGGTTGTGGGTTTGATCCCCACATGCAGGAATCAACCAGTGAAATGCATGGATAGTGGGTCAACCATGTTTCTCTTTCTCTCTTTCTTTAAAATCACTTTTAAAAAAACATTTATAACAATAAATAGAAAATCTGGCAATTTATGATATGCCATGTTTTAATTTACTGGTTAAAAAACGAATAAGTCTAGAGCGTTATCCCATACAGCATTGGCAGACATGGATATGTTGAAATAACAGAGATGCCACATGTAGTTGGTATTTGTTAGACTCATAAGAATACAGTATCATGTTGGGATTCTGCAGTTTGAAGAACTGTGAAAACACTTCAAAAATAAATGTCCAGAAAAGAAAAAAAAAACAAGAAAACTCAAAGATATAAAGACAGAAAGTAACAGAAAACATATAAAGAATTCATTATTTTAAAGAAGAGAAGGTCAGGATTCTGTTGAATCTCCACATCCAGGTAGGATTATTACAGCAGACAACTTCTAACTTCACAGGTGAAATAGGCTTAAGTAGCAGTAAGAGAAATAGAAGACGATCCATAAAAGACACCAATGAAAGCTTTAGATTTCCTATTAAGATAGAAGAATAGAATGCAATTTTAAAAGAAATATAACTTTTAGGTAATAAGAAAAATTATCCAAAATTTAGAAATAAGGCAGAGGATAGTGCCTGTTCTTGGAATGTAATACGAAGCATTGTTAACAGACCAAACCAAGGATTATTTAAATTTCTAGAAGAATACAGTTTATATTGGTAAGTGCCTGGTCTCTGTGAAATAAGATGTCAATTTGCAGATTTCTGTTAATAGAAGAGATAGTACAAATAGTTACAGTTTTATTACTATGTAGTATTATTAAGCAGTTTGATATCTAACTGTGCAATCTTATTTCAGCATTCTATGTGTCACTAACTATCAGTACTCAGACTCTCAAATTTCCCTTTTAATTAGATTTACCATCCTATCGGCTCCTTCATTAGAGTAAAATAATTAACCAACACTCACAATGGCTGTGTAAGAGTCACGTTTTTAAGTTTCTGAAAGTTATACCTTTACCTATTGTTGCTATCTGATAATTTCATTAAGATGGAACTTTTTTGATTCAGATAGTAAATTAATATACTTATAGTCTATGTATCACAGAACAGGAGAAAATGAGAATATAAAAACAAAGTTCCAAAGTAGCTCCCACAGACTAAATCTGGGACAATTTGTGCCTCAATTTGAATAATAAAGGTAACGGTATATATCCCAAACAATTAAAACAAGATTCCAAGACTACATGCTGATATAAGTAAATGAATGAATGAATGAATGAATGAGTAAGAAAAGCTTTTTTCACATTACAATGTAGAAGAAATAAGGATATAGAAAATCACTTTTCAAACAATTGATTAATAACTAATTAATCAATGAATAATTGATCAGACAAGAATCATCAATGGATGCTAAGATTGCCAAATAAAGGTTTCATGAATAACAGGATATTTGTATAATCTCAAATATCTCCTTATAAATTAGTTACAAATCACAAAGTAATATGAATTACAAGGGATATCTTGATATAAAACATTATATGTCCTGAGAAGGACACAATTTTTCTTCGATGGTATTCCCCCCTGAAAATGCAAAACCTAAATCTAATCAGAAGGAAATCTCAGAACTAATTCAAACTGAGGGACAAAATAACTAACAAAAAAACATTCTTCAAAAATGTTTATGTCATTCTATGTAGAGAAAAGGGAACCTTTGTGGACTGTTGGTTGGACTATAATTAGTGCAGCCACTATGGAAAGCAATATAGAGGTTCTTCAAAAAGTTAAAAATAGAATTACCATATTATCCAGCACTCCTAAGTCTGGGTATAAATCCATCCATGGATGTCAAAGAGATATCTACACTTCTGTGTTCATTGCAGCATTACCAACAAGAGCCAAGGTTGGGAAACAACCCAAGTGCCCATCAATGACTGAGTGGATAAAGATTGGTATTTATATACAGGAGGGTCCTTGGGTTATGACAGTCTCGACATATGATGCTTTAAGTTTACAATGCTCACTCCCATAAAACAAAGAAATTGAGACGTGAGTGCTTCGATTTACGTCGTTAGCGTCATACTTATGGACTCCATGGGCAAGCTAGTTTGGTTGTGCTCGGCAGAAGAATATGCAGTAACACTGCATATGAATGAGAGAGAGAGAAACCCCAGAACCCAAGAGATTTATTACCAAGGGTTTGGCAGAAGGTTTTTCTATAGGTGAGGATGAGTTGGCAAAATTTCAGGCTGAGGACCCCAGCAATGACAGCTTGGTAAGTCTACAGAGCTGTTATGGATGCCTCTCAATGCTATAAGCAGATTTTAGAAGAGAAGTAATCACCCTTTCAGACTAGCCTGGAATAATTCTTTAAGAAGTTAGAGAGGTCTGCAACGGATCCTGTACCCTCTACATCAGCTGCTTCTCGAGATGAAACACTGCAGTACAGGTAGAATCATCTTTAGTGTCTCCTGCATGTTCCTTAGGCAATCCTGATTCACCTGACCCAGTATCTCCAGCACCTTCTGCAGGTTCTCCTGCCTCTCCAGCTTCCTCCTCCCAATATGGCACTCTCTCCCACCTTGCAGAGTGCAAGCCAACCACAGGAATAAAGGTAAGAAGGTTTTCTTTACACATTTTGTATTTTTTCTGTTACTACAGTACAGCATATTTATGTTCTCCTTTTTTGTGGCTTAGTTGTGTTTTTGTGTTCTAGATTATGATTTTACAACTGGCTAAGATAGGTAAGTGACTTAGGCTAGGGTGTGTTTCGTTACACCAAAATTTGAGTTACATCATTGTCTTAGGAATGGAACTGTATCATAACCCGAGGACCTCCTGTACAATGGAATATTATTCAGCCATAAGAAATAAGGAAATCCTACTGTTTGTAACAACATGAATGCACCTTCAGGGCATTATGCTAAGTGAACTAAGACAAACAGGAAAAAGAAATCCTGCATGATCTAATTTACATGTGGAATCCAGAGAAACAGAGAACAGATGGGTGGTTGTCAGGGGCTGAGAGGTGGGGAAAATAGAAAGAGTGGTTTGTATAAACATTTAGCATTAAGATGAATAAGGTCTGAATATCTAATGTGTAACATCGTAACAATAGTAGGTAACACTGTATCATATACTTGAAATTTCCTAAGAAAGTAGAACTTAAATTCTCTCTCTCTCTCTCTCTCTCTCTCTCTCTCACACACACACACACACACACACACACACAAATTTTAAATAATTAATGTCATTTTAGACAAAGAAGGCTAAAACAGGTACTTTATTCTTTTTTTTCCCCTTTTTTTTTTGACAGAGAAAGAGAGAGGGATAAATAGGGACAGACAGACAGGAATGGTCAGGCTTAATAACGCTCTTTATTTATATTTCTCCCAGTCTAAGATTCTGTCCAGGAACTACATTATATCCAGTTGTCATTCCTTCATTAGAAGAGTAAGTACTGCCTGACCAGGTGGTGGTGCAATGGATAGAGCGTCAGATTGGGATGCTGAAGGACCCAGGTTCGAGACCCCGAGGTTGCCAGCTTGAGCACGGGCTCATCTGGTTTGATCAAAAGTTCACCAGCTTGGACCCAAGGTCGCTGGCTCCAGCAAGGGGTTGCTCAGTCTGCTGAAGGCCCATGGTCAAGGCATATGTGAGAAAGCAATCAATGAACAACTAAGGTGTCACAACGGCAACAAAAAACTGATGATTGATGCTTCTCACCTCTCTCCATTCCTGTCTGTCTGTCCCTATCTATCCCTCTCTCTGACTTTCTCTCTGTTCCTGTAAAAAAGACAAAACAAAACAAAAAGTCAACGTTATTAAGACAATTAGTGAAACTGTAACATTTGCAAATGTTTTCTAGATTAGATCATAACATGGGATCCATGTTAAATTTACTGAGCTTGGTCATTGTGCTGTGATTATATAAGGGAAAGTCTTTATTCTTACAAAATGCACACTGAGGTATTTGGAGTAAAGAACCATAATATCTGCAACCCACTCTCAAATAGTTCATGAAAAAAATGTGTCTATATTTAAATATCTCTATCTGTTTATATATCATCAAGATATATACATATATGCATTTATGTGTGTACATACACCCGTACAGAGGGAGAGAAAGAGTGTGTGAACTAGGAAATGATAAAGTAAATGTTGCAAATGTTAACAGATACTAAATCTAGATAAACAGAGAGGTCATTGTAATGTTCTTGTAAATGTTTAGTGAGATTGAAGTAATTTCAAAATCAAGTTTAAAAAACAAATTAAAGCCTGACCTGTAGTGGCGCAGTGGATAAAGCATCGACCTGGGAACACTGAGGTCGCCAGTTCAAAACCCTGCACTGGTCTGGTCAAGGCACATATGGGAGTTGATGCTTCCAGCTCCTCCCCCCTTTCTCTCTTTCTCTCTCTCTCTCTCTCACTCTGTGTCTCCTCTCTAAAATGAATAAAATAAAATAAAATAAAATAATAAAATAAAAAGACATTTAAAAAACAAAATATTGGTGAAGAAGACATTTAAAGACATAGAAATAAATAATAACTTCCCTTAATGTGTAATAAAAGGTAGAAATATTTTTTTAATCTAGAGAATTAGATTTGAATATTTATATTAATACAAGCAAGCATATAATGATCAACAAGCAATCTTATGCAAGGAGTCTAATTTCTGAAAAAAAATGAAAGCAAGGATGACTTCAATAGGACTTTTGAGTAAAAATTATTCTCACATAGTAAAAATTATCACCATTAAGAATTTGAAAACTAATGTCAGTTCAGTAAATTCAGGGAAATAAAGGAGCTTCTCAAATATTACATTTCCCTTAAAACACTGTAAACCTATTTGATATATGAAAATTCTCAAATAATTATGGCCTAAGATGACTAAAAAAAAAACCAAAATGTTTTCATTTGAAAGAAAATAATGATGAACAATTTCAAGGTAAAATAAAAATATTCAAACAGGAGTTCCGTATTTGTTTTTGTTTTGTAAGCAGGTTAGGTAAAACGCTCATTCTGAATATGCTCTGCACACACGGACTGCTGGGTCTGACAAGAATCCTAAGTTGTGAAGGGAATTTGGTAATGAATTCACAGTGGCCTAAATTATTTTTGTAAGGTCTTGAAGAACTGAAAAGTTGCTAGGGGGACTGAAAGAAACAAATGTGTGTGTGTGTATATATATCTTTTTAAAGAGTTGATTGAAGTAATTAACATCAAATAAGTCACAAAAATAGTTTGCAACATAGCAGAAAACAATGGAAGAAAACTATACAAATGGACAACAGGCAAAGTCTCTGCCAAGAAAAGTTCATGAGTCATAAAATAGCCTAGATTTTCAAGGGAGGATCCTTAGCTGCCTCACTCAACTGTGAGCTCCGTGGAGATAAGGGATGTCCACTCAACTTTGAATAAAACAATATAGATGTTTAGCAAAAATATGGTAGTTAAGAGGAGAGGGAAAAAGGAAAGGAAGGAGGGAGAATGGGTCAGTGGGGGAAATGAAATACAATAACTGAACATTAATACACTACAGTTTGACTTACACAAAACACTCAATTTAGTGCCTAGTGAATGTCTATGAACTTTATTTAAACTGAAAATATAAATAAAGCATAATGGTGTCTAACATGACTAAAGTGAAATAGTGAATAAATTCACTCTGTTAGTCAACGTTCAATAAGCAACCAAGAAAGTTCAGAGGGAAAAAAATACGTTATTGCTTTGTTGTTCTTCAAACAGAAAATTCACTACTAGAAAACAAATCAGTTCACAGAAATTGCAAGGGCTTTAAAGGTGATGACAGAATGTGTTGTTTGCCCTCTCTGATCAATATAAGAAGTATATCTTTTTATTCAGTATAAGAATTGGCCCCTAGTCAAGAAATATCAACAAGCTATAGCTAATAACCTCAATGATATACAGCGTGTCCGTAAAGTCATGGTGCACTTTTGGCCGTGTGACTGGTCAAAAGTGCACCATGACTTTACGGACACACTGTATATCTTAAGGAATGAGGATTTTAAGGAATGAGTGATTTAGTACAAAAACTCAAGTTGTGAGTTTAATACTCAGACTTCCTGAAACAAGTTCCTTATAAAAAGGAGGAAAAGGATGCAAATAATTTGCCTTCACCCTTTCTAAGCAGTCAAAGAAATATATCAAGTCTAAAAGGATAAATGACAACATTTTGCATTTAAGAGCTCATTTCTGGCATCATCTTTAAATTATTTTTATAAAATCGCCATATCTAGAAGATGTGGTATATTCTAAGTCTCTCTCTGGTAGGGATTTACCTAAGATGCTGATAGTATATTTTACAATTCTTATACAAAAATCTCTCACACACAAAAAGTGTCTTTTTAAGTTGTCTATAGAGTTTTCCAGTCATACTATGGAATAATAATAATAATATAAAAAGCAATTCTTAAATCCGGAGGGTAAATAATCAAGCCGCGTGCTGCTAGTAAAACAGCCTACAAGTCTATTAATAACTTGACTGAAGCTTAGTGAAATAATCAGACCAACTCATTTAACGGTGCATAAAGTTATTTGGACTATACAGACATAAAGTAAGCATGAAATCTCACAAATAAATATTTCTCCTGCTGCTCCACTAACCTTTCATAAAAAGTTTTTTTAAATTTGTTTTTAGAAATTAAAGAAAACTATCCTTCAATTACTACTTAAAGAATAAAGGAATTTTGATGGAGCCCCATATCCATCTATAGGAGATCCTCAATATTGCCTTACAACTAAAATAATTGACAATTTACAGTAACTCTTCTTTACATTTTCCACCCAGACTTCTTAAATATACTTGCCAAGTTCATGTTCCTGAATGGTTTCTGTAATTGAAAACTTTGACTAGTGAGTGGAGACAGCAGAGAATAAGAAATTAGAGGCAGAAAGTGAGTACAGTACTTGTATAATTTTACTTGTTTTGTCAAAATAGCAGCTTCCACCCTAGATCTGAAACATCCTTCTCACATTGACAAGGATACAGGACCTTAACAGGCAGATGACTGGCTGTGATTTACACCTGCTTTTGGGTGTGGTTTGAAATTACTGAATAATTCAACAATGACTGGCTGGAAGGCTTGAAACTCTGCTCTTCAACCTCAACTGACAAAGCAATGACTTTAAATCTATGGACAAGTCAGTCCTTATAAAAGAAGAGAGGGATTGATTGGAATCAAAAGGAAAATTTGCTGAGATACTAAAAAAAAAGAGAGAGAAGGAGAAAAAAGACACTTCCCTTTGTCAGTTTACTAATCAAACATGAAGGAACTCTCTCCTACCCAAAAATTTTGCATCTTTTAGTATAAGCTTCTTTTAGTTTAAAAGTACAGTGTTCATTTGATTTTAAAGCATAATCACTATTTACATTAATTCTAAGAAGGGAATTAGCCGCCTAATTATAATACTGATGTTTTCTTTGTCTAATTGGGTAGGTCAGGGCACTATTTGATTCACAGATGTGGTATGTTTTTATAGACTTTGGTGAACTTTAATTGCTTATAAATATTGGATTATAAGAACAGGAGCCTACAGTAGAATCCTGTTCAGCCCCATATGCTTTTAAACTTGACAATATGTTGTCCATTTCCAGAGAATCCTTCATTCCAAATGGCCCTGAGGGTGAGAGAGAAAGGAATAACACGTATGTCTCACATAGCTAAAGTCCATTTAGATTTTTGCTGTTGACAGCACCTAATGAATTATTGTCAGGGAAAAAAATATTGTCAATAAGCCCATTCTTCCATAATAATAAAATTGAAATACAAAGACGCCACAGCTCAATGCCCTGTAGTCTTACTGTGAAACTTAGATTATATTTAAATGATGCTCGTGATTCCATAGCCAGCATTACAGTAAGTGCAAATGGAAACTTTAGACAGGGTGGCAGCAGCTGATCAAGGTTCCTGAGTTATATGACAGAAGACCACACTGGCTTCATGCTGAACCTGATAAGAGCCTGTGGCTAGACAACCCCTCCCAGAGTCTGTCCTGCACTCCTAGTGCAAATGGGGAACTGCCACTCTTTTTTTTATTCCTCCAGTGACATCCCAGATTGCAGGGACTGGGGGTATCAGCCCTCTGAGATCGAGTTGAAATTATGAAGGGTAATCAGAGCTGAGAAGAGAATCCCACTTTTGCTGCTGGATCTGAGCTTGAGTTTCTGAAGTCAGTCATCACTGCCACCCCTAACGAGTCCTAAATCAGGTCTAGAGGTCAGGTCAATAATTCTAATCCCTTCCTCTTGTCCAGGCCACAACTCTAACACAAAGTCCTGTTTGATAGTCAAGCACAGATTCTTCGGTCACAAAAGCATTAACTCAAACCTTGCCTCTGCCACTTGAGATTGGTGGTTATATACCAAATTGAATTTTATTAAAACCAAAACACACACAGCCATTAAAAATTTTTTCTCCTAATATGAGGTTACTTTGATACATGTTTTTAACCAAATGCTGACACATGAACAACTGGATAAGAAAAGATTTTTGTCCACTCCTATGTTCAAGTCATCCCTCATTCTTGGTGCTTGGCACAGGTAAGCATTGCATTTTGGTGTTTTTAATGGCTCTGGTTGCTGTGTGGGAAGGCGCAGGCCAGTCAGGAGGCTACTCCGGGAGAGAGATGACAGTGCCTTGCACGAGTCTGGTAGATGATGAATAGAACAGTGTCATCCATGACTTAGAATCCATGTTGAAAGTGGAGTTGGCCAGACTTGTTGATGGAATGGAAGTGAGGATGACAAGGTGCCACCTACAACAGCTCTCTTAGGGAAGGAACAGCGCAGAGGCCTGCACAGCAGCGGACAGCAGCCGGGGTGGGAGGGGGGGGCTGTTAAGAACAGAACGTCTCTGAAAAAGCATGCCTGAGCACAGCGCCACCAGGAGAACGCAAGCCTGTGGGCTTCCCAGGAAGATCTAGCAAGGGGTAGAGGGTGGAATAGTGGGGCCTGGTGTGTTTGCAGTAAAAGGGATGGGGACTCACTTCATTTTAATTGGACCATGTGGTGCTCTGAAACTAGTTCACACAAGTGATGGTTAGATATTTAAGAATTTTGTGAGTCCCATCAGTAGCATGAAAATGCTCGAAATTGGGAATATTTACACCATGGAAGTTAGCATATACTACATACCAGGGTTCTTCCCTCACCCTTTTCCCCTCCAATGCAGGCCATTCAACATTCACCAGCATGCCACTGCCTGGACTCCACGGCTGGCAGGCCTCAGAACACGGACAGATATTTGATTCACATGACTGACTCACATTCTCTCTTCCAATGAAACAAATAATATAGCTGATTCTCCACAATTTAGCAGCTTTTTGAAAATTCTTTGAAAAGCAATGCCAAAGATCCTAATGCCTAATGATATTTTCCTAGAGATAATACTAAAATTATTTTTTGCTCGGTGGCACATATGGCATGGAAAATATTTTGGATCCCAAGAAAAGCTGGTACAGAATTTAAAACAACACCCAGAACGAGGCTCTAAAAAAGAATGTGCTTAGTATCCAAGTAATGGAGAATTGGCTTTATATTAATTTATTCTTTTGATAAATACTTTATAGTATTTATATGACCCAATCTTATTGTGATCAAAATTCTAACAATAGCAGTATGTCGCTGATAATATAAATATGGAATAAATGCTTTAATTATAAAAAGTGCCCCTATGGAAACACCCTTCTTACTCCAGGTTATGAGAGATACCCTTATCGCTTGAGGTAAGAAATCCAAGACCAGAAAGCTTACATTTGAAACAAATGTTAAATGTTTACTAATTATTTTACTACCCAAGCGCAAACTCTGTTTAGATTCCTCACTAGTGAGTAGCCAAACCTAAGTGCTTATGTCTTATCATTTCTTCACCACTTCACTGTTTCTTTGTCTAGAGTTTAAAAAGCTGACTGGCTCATCATTTCAAAGAGCATCATCTATGATCTCCAATACGTACCTTAAATTGATTATTCTCCTAATAATCTGGTCTTGTATTAATTGTACACGAGAAACTCAAGAAGGGGCAGAGGGAGGCAGGAATTTCCCTTCCCCAACAGAAGACAAAAGAAGAAAATTAAATCTAGAATTATAGCTACTAGAGATAATCACTGTTTACAATTATAGATCAGGGGTCAGCCAGCGACAGCCCAGGAACTAAGTTCAGCTGTGCCTATTCATTCAATATTATGGATGAGTGTCCTTGCACTGTGGCAACTGGGCTGAGTCATTACAACAGAAACCATGTGGCCCACAAAACCTAAAATATTTACTATCTGGCCCTTTACAGAAAAAGGTTGCTGATCTCCAGGTCTTTCCTCAATATAGATACATAATCTTCAAGAAAAAGAGGATGATAACGGATATCACACATATTCCTAATAACCTGCTTTCTTCTCCCCCGTATGATACAGTGACTGTCCTTCCATGTCATCGATATATTGCATTATTTTTTACAGTTGGGTAGCATCCATTGTCTTGCTATAACATAATTTGTTTAAGCTGTTTCCTATTACTTTTTAGGTAATAAATATCCTTTAGTCTAACCTTTTCCTCTTACCTCTATTTCTTTAGTGTAATCTTATAATTATAGAGTTGTTGAATCAAAACTAGACATTCTAAAATTTTAAGATTTGTTAAGTTTTGCAAAACTACAGTATGCCAAGAGTTTCTCTATGTATATCAGAACCTTGCCATAAATTTTAAATGTTAAAGGAATGCATATTTTCCAGGTAAAAATTTCCCAAAGTTTCTTCCAGAATATTAGAAATAAGTATTCTTTAATATATGTCTTTATAAAGTACCCTTGTGAAAAAGAAGCCGCTAAAATCAATATTCTTCTTATTGGTATCAAATCTTAGTCACAGATGTACATTTTAAAGGTATATGAGAAAAAATTATAATGCTGACTATGTCAGAAAGTAGTTGCAGTAAATAATGTTTCTAAACCTCAGTTTTTGCACCTGTAAAATAGGATAATACAAGCTCTTTCAATCTAATCAACTAACCTGCATAAGGAAAAGGTATAAAATTCTATAAAATGAGTTATTATTTCAGAAGTAAGACCTGATGGTTTAAATTATTTCAACAAGCTTTCATTTATTGCATTTTATTTTTAGATAGTAAAATTTCATTGATACTAACATTTAAAAAAATAAAGCAAATGTACAACTGAATGGGATAAACTTCCCCATGCTGTTTTTCCTTCGGAGGAAAATTTCCATGCTGCAAGGCTACTTGATAATTCTCCATGGGAAAACGTGTGAGAATTACAGGGTCTACAGACGGAATTCAAGGGGCAGCCACAGCCTCTCTTGCCCACTGCCCACCCTTTTTTTCTTCATCAGGACACTAGACTTGCTAGATTCTTCTCCCACCCCAGTCAACCTTTTTCTGTCACCTTTGTTGCTTGCTCCCGTTCCGTTTGTTTTCTCAACACTGGAATTTCCAGAAAGAAGGTCTTGGTGCTTTCCTTTACCCATTGACTTCCAGTCATGTGCCTACAACACTGATGATCCTACACCTTGTCCAGGCCAGATTTCTCACCTGTGCTCCAAACTACCATACCTCTCACTTAATCAACTTCTCTACTCCATGTCTAATTGCATCTTAAAGCTAGTATATTCACGTCAGAACTGCTAAGTTCCAACTCAACCCACCAACCTGTGCTACTCACAGCCTTTATTCACTTGCTTAGCTGCTCACATCATATGTTCAGTCATCAGGAAACTGGGTTGGCTCTACTTTGAAAGTGTAACCAGAGAAGATCACATCTCACCCACTGGTAGGATTCAAGTAATTTAACAGCCAGTTCTCTGCCCTAATGACCATTTTAAGTATTAAAAAATGGTATACCAAAAGGTAGTTTATTATTTTATACATTTAATACTTAAATAAAAACAATAAAAGGGGCACACAAAACTAGATTATGTTATAAAAAAGTTTTAAAATATTAATGAAGAAATATTAAATAATACCTAACAACCTCCACTCCTGACTTCATATTCTTTTCTTACCTTCTCTGTCATTTTTCTATAGCATTTAGCACCTTCTAACAAATATAATTTATTTATTTATTATGTTCATTGTTTATTATTAGCTCCACCCCATAGAATATAAGCTTCATTTGGATGGGGATCTTTGTTTCCTTCAGTAGATTAAGTAAATTAATCAATAACTCAATACTCCGTAGATAATCTGAGATTGTATCAAAATAATAGTTAAAACAAAATTAAAGGTTTAGGGGAAAATGTATAGTAAAATAAGGAAAATAAGTTAAATAACATTTTTAAAGACTCCATGCTAGAGATGAATTAAATCTCAAAAAGAAATTTATTCTAAACAAGTAAGGAGAGAAATAAGTAAGTAAGTAAAACAGACTCCTGACTGACTAGAAATCCGAAAACCCTGGAATGTTCCCAATCAGTAAATGTAATACAAGGGTTGCATAAACAATGACAAAGCATTTTTAGTAATGTCCTAAGTGAAGAGGCAGTTTTTGTCTATGTAAATGACTAAATCATGTTCTTTACTTTTATTAATAAAGATATCAATTAATCGACCAGCAATTGGTGTCTTATAAATTCAGCAATGACTAAATAAGTAGTCAGAATGTAGCTGTAGTGTACTCCGTTTATTTAAGCCTCCGGTTCAGGCACGCTTTAAGTTTGTTTATGAGACTGATAACATTGAAATAATTTGAACATGAAAGTTTTAGAACATATTAGAAGTTCAGTGTAGAAATCTGTGACCAGAGATCAATAAATACGTGTAGATCTTGGTAGCGACTCCTCTGGCATTTTTATTTCTTTATTCCAAGACATCTTTTCTGTTTTTAGTTGTGTTAGTGTCCTCTAGTGGTCAGAGTGGTATATGCAGCTTTATTAAGTCATTCCCTGCCTTCATAATTGTAACCTCACTAACACCCCAAAAGGAATAAAGGTCAGCCTATCAATAGAATCATCTGTTTTTTTAATGCTGCACTCAGAATAGAACATATTGAAAAATAAATAAATAAAATTAATCATACATCACTATTACAAAAAAGAAAGCTTTGTACATGAATGGAACCTCAAAATGTTGAAGAAAGGAAGGAGACTTTGGAGGTCAAAAATGGAGTGAAGAATGTTGTGAAAGTTATCAACCTACTTCTCAGAAAAATACATGTGCACCTAAAATTCCAGGAGTCCATACAGCATCTAAAACTCGCATCCCAATTTAAAGGCTTGGGGTTTATCTAGCTCTATCCATGTTCCAAGTTCCTCAAGACAAAAAGCCTATCTTAAATGTTGAGTTTAAATTTCAGGCTGGAGAATATATGTACAGTATGAAAACAGGCAAAATAAAACTATATAGCTTCTATGTATACATAGTAAAAATATACAAACTATGCGAATGATGAACATTAATTTCATGGTAGTGGTTATTTCTCAGAGCAAGGGAGGAAAATGGGACGGGGCAAAAATAAAGATGTCGCATTATATCTGTAATGTATCATTTCTTAAGAAACTATGCAAGTATAAATGGCATAACATTATTTTAATAAAGCTTGATAGTAGATATTTAGATAATGAATTTCTATCATTTTATTTTCTATTCTTCTCTATATATTTGATGCACTTACCAATTTTAAAAAGTAAAATTATATTTTAGTAATAAATTATATTAATTTTACTGTCATGTAAAAAAAGGTTAATTTTCAAAAAAATGCAAATGTAAGTTTATGTTCTGAGAAACAAATTTAATTCTACATTGTATAAAATCATTCAAGCTTGTTTTAAAACATAAGCTAAATATTAATATTAAGAGACATTGTTCTCTTCACAGAGCCCTTAGGTAGAAAAGCCTTTATTTTTATGGTTATAATTTTATTTCTTGGTAAAGAAAGAGAGAAAAAGGGGGGAATTCTCATGAAACTAACGTTATATTAGAACAAAACTTATTATCGATCCATAGTCATTCTACTATAAAATATAATGAGAGTTTAGAGAAGGTATTATTCTCTTTGCGGATTTCATATATAACAAAGTCAGCATGAAGCCGACTATGCCATTGCCTGAGAGTCTGAATCTAACAGCAGATTAATTGATTCATACTTGCAGCTTCACTGCCGCATAGCATCCCAGAGCCTTCAGATGCTGCGATCAGATACATCTCATCACAATGCAAACCAGCACGGGCTTGTGCCTCCCTTCATTTAAATGGAATGCCGGAGGAATGAGGCAGCACAGGCACTACAGAAGTCCAGTAGGGAACAGCATCAGCTCTGGTTCATCTCTCCACTAGTAGAGCTGACAGGCCTAGACATGCCTGGGGAGATAAATCGTGAACCATCTGTTGGACAATGTATGTCACTGGCCTCCGGGGAAACATTTAGGCTCCATTCCTCCCAGCCCTGCATTCTTAAGGAAAAACTATGCTAATTTAAGAGCATCTTTGTTGGGCCATGTTGTTGAAGGTGTGGGGAAGACCTTCTAGTGTTATGGAAAGAAAAGGGCATAAAACCTTATGCTTTGGGAGCAATGTTCTCCAGCTGAATTTGATTTCAGAGAAGTCCTGTCCTTTCTGACTTATCTCAGTAAAATGACTTCCCCACCAGCTGCTGCTCTAGAAAGAGAGCTAAGCCCTGCTTTCCACCTACTAATGAACTCCTTCAACCTCCTCTTCTCACTACCCACCCAAACTCCACTTTCTGTCTTGGGAAAAGGAGACCTGACCTAGGGTAGAGCACTTGACCACTTTAATTGAGGTATGGGGTGGGTGGGGAATCATCCCACTCATCCCCCTCTCTTTCTTTGGGTTTATCTTATTTTTTTACCACTAGAGGAAGGAGATCTGGAGGAACTTCTTTTAGTTAGGTCTTTGATAGAAGACACATAGGAATGCTTTCAGCCCCATGTAGTCCAGCACAATGAAACCAAATTCAAGTAGTACTCACAAGTATCCATAGATGTAGCCTCAACCTCAGTGCATGTATCACTCATGGAGAATCTAGCAGAGGTGGCTGTGATCACAATAGGTGGCTATTTAGAGATTTGGTGATCTTGAGTCTTGCTTAATAGCAACTCCAAAATGACTGACATGACTTTTGGAACAGTTTGGAATGGAGTGATGGAAAGATAGAATTAAGGCCAAATGAAAATGGAGATATCCTGTATGCTACCATCATTTAAGGTACAGACCCATCAATGCAGCTTCCCCAAATCAATTAATATTTCTGGAGCTAGACCTACATTACATCCCTGAATATTTGGACATTTTGAACTTTTTTTTTTAACCTTGTTCTCATTTGAGCTACCTCTCAAAACATCCATCCTAAATGATTTACTTTTAAATCAGTCCTATCTCTAAAATATCCCTTTAGATGAACTCATATATAATCAATATAATAGGAAAATATTAAGCTTTAGACCAAAATAATCAGCATATTCCACCATCAAATTAAAAAAAAATAATAAAGCAAATAGTATTCTCCCTCATGTTGAATGAGATTCACTCTAGAAGTTCCTTCTCATGAGGCAATGCTTGACATTCAACTATTCACACTTTCCATTTCAGAGGTAAATGAACATGTTGTAGTTAAATTTGAGAGTTAATTCTCAGCTAGGAATAAATGGAATAATCTGGGGAAAATAACTCCTAATTGGAATATACCAGGTGGTTGTACAGTTAGTCATAGCTCTGTACCTATCAAGTAGATCTTCAGTAGCCAAGTAAGGGTACAGGATCAATGTGTATCGGGACCTTAACCATGTTAATGGTCTATGGCAACATGGATCATACACTGGACTTATAGAATTATCCTTTAAGAAATTCCTAAGTTTTCAGTGTGTAACCTTTTATTTTGGGTGGATAAAGCTAAGTGAGTGAAAAAAGCCTGGTCTCTAAATACAGACAAACTTAAATTTGAATCCCAGTTTTTAAAATCACTGCCTATCTAGTCTTTCTCTAGGAGTGGCACACCAGCAGATAGACAACAAATCATTTTTGTCTCCTCTGAGACAAGTCCATATTGGTTTCCTATGTGGCCATAATAAATTACCACAAGCTTGGTGGCTTAAACCAACAAAAATATGTTATCCTACAGGTCTGAAGGTCAGAAGTTCTGAAATCCAGGTGTTAGTGTTAGTAAATTTTTCCTAGAGTCTCCAGAGGTAAATCTGTTTCCTTACCTGGTCATTACCCAACTGCTATGGCATATTAGACACAAAATAATAAAAAGAAAAATCTTGTAAGGCTCTCATGGCCAAATTCTCTTGACTTTTTACTGTAAACACAAATAACCATATTATTCTTCTGCCATGCCCATTCTCAGAACCCTTTTATATTCTTAATTATTGAAGATCATGAACACTGTAGTTTATGGAGGGTATGTCTATTGGTATTTGTCACATCCAAAATTAAGACTGAGATTCCAAAAATACGCAAGAGAAAAATAAGCACATGCTCCATTAGCAGTCAGAACAAATATGTCATCATACATCATGGAGGCACCAGAAACTTCGCTCTTGAAAGAATGAGAGTCAAAAAAGCAAATAATATCTTAATAGTCTTATGAAAAGAATTTTGACCGTGTGGACTCGCTAAAAGAGTCTTAGAGGATCCCTGGGCCACATATTAAGAACTACCATTCTAGAGTGTTTCACTTGATGAATGCCAACCAACATCAAAGTCCCAAGAGCAAACTATAGATTTCAGGAGGCATAAAGAGATATAATCAAAAGCTTGTCCCTGTCACAGATGAAAAAGTGCAGCATATTAAGTGTAAAAACAGTGAACCCAACTAGCTAACAAACTGTAGACATTTCCAGATTGAGTTCAATAACATTAAAGTAAATAAATACCCAAAAAATGAATACAACTTTTACATAGACATAGTTTTCTATCATCGAGGGAATCTTCAGGCCAGTGAATGAGGGCAGAGAAGCAGCAACAGCTGCAGAAATGCCAGTTTCCCTCTTTTGAAACAATCACCACACTTACTATGCCAAGAATAACATGGCAGCTAATGTTGTCTACTTCTGGTAGAAAAGACTAAGTAAGTGGGCCCCACCCATCTCCTGCTGATGCAGGCTGTGGCTGCATCCATTCTCTTGAGTGACAGAACCAGTGAAGAAGCAAGAAGAAACTCTGAAATGTTGAATAAATTCTAAATCCTGAGCTGACCTTAACAATCACTGTTTTGAACTGGGAGAAAATAAATTAAGTTGGCTGCACAGCAAAGGACTCAGTGTCAGCAAGCAATTACATTGAATTCTAACTAATTTTTTGAACTTCATTGTTGTCATTGACAATGCAACAACTACTAACTGTTTCATCCTCATATGTATAAAACAGTCAGGAATAGTTTTTACCAGTTGAACCAGACACGCTGTTCCTGGGATCCCCTGACACTGGCCGGAGTTATCATATAAATCCACAGCCAGCTGAACCTTTGGAACACATGCATCGGTGTTTATAAACAAAGAAATAACATCAGGACACTACAGGGGATAGATTTGGGAGCCATACTGATGCAATTAGTGTCTGCCGCCCTTCTCAAGGGGAGGTGGAGGTGAGGATAATGAAGTCAGCCCCATGCCAATCCCTAATCAGATGCCCAGCCCAAGCCAAGCAGCAGTGTGGGACTTGGAGATGAGCAGAGGAAACCACAGCAGTGCTGAAGTGTGGCCAGTACACTAATGCAGTTCCCACAACTGTTCATGAAAGATAAGTACAGAAATTGAGAGTAAGGATTTAAAACTTTTAGAAAAATTAGACTACCGTATGTCAGCTGAAACTATTAAAAACGTGTGGTTCCATTTGTCTTTATTTTCTCTTTTCCATTATTCTAGTACTTTAATTTTATTGTATATTATAAAATTATTCATCTGCAAAAGAAAAAAAAAGATTTGTCTTCAACAAATTGGTGGCATGAGTTGGGTGGAGGTCTGGTCTATCATCAAAGGCTATATGTAAAGCATGGATCTAGATGTTAAGGTCTGTTAATTAAAATCTAACATGTAACCATTTTATGCAAAAGTACTGATTTCATATAGATATGGTAGTTTTTAAAATGTTTTTCTCCAGTTTGATTAATCTCAGTAAAGCACTAAATTCAAACTTAATGTCAAGATTTAGGTTTGACAACTTCAACGCTAAATAGCAAACTAATTAGAAACAAGGTGTTATGCTCATCAGATATGTCTATTTAATATCATTTCTTTTGCCTGGCTCAGTGGTTTATAGGCTTCCATGAAGCAACACAATTTAATCAAATACCAACAACATACCTGTTTCATGTGATGCTACATTCCATAAGCGATAATAAAAATGCTATCAAAAGTCAAGAGAAATGACACCTCTTGTTGAATGAAACACAATTTAATTGAGAATAATGAATCAGAAAACTTGATTTTTTAACAAGCACTTTTTTCCTTTGTGTTTTTCCTATCTTTATGGTTCTATGCAAATTTTTAACATCTAATACAGATCTCAGAGTGTTATTATTGAAGCTCACAGTTAAAAATGCTTGTTTACAAGTGTTTATCTTGCCAAACAGATAAATATCAACTTGCTCTGTAATGGGTTTTTGTTTTGAGTTTATCCATTGATTTGTAAAATTCAGAGTGAGCAGATCCCCTGTGTTGGGTTTTTAAATTTGCAAGCACTGGAGTTTAATCAATTCCAATTGTTGGAGTGGGAGCAACATCCTTGGATGAAAGAAAACATTACTTGATAACTCCTTTTATCTTTCTTAAGCTGAGAAAAGCAGAGATCTCATTCAAATGCCAACTTTCCAATGAGAAACACACACTTTCTGCTTTATCTCCAATATAGACAGAGAGAAAATGAAAATACGGCAAGCAAGAGAATATTACATTGAGTCTGAACATCCGATAGCCATTCACATCAGAAACAGATCTCAAATTGAATGGTTTGAACCTTTTAATGGATACAGCAGTTATTGGATGGACTTACCCTTTTAATCATAGAAACTGTCTTTATATTTCTTCTCCTATATTGTAAGTATTAAAGATTTTATTACCTTATCCCTGATTACAAAAGTAATACATGTTCATTATAGGAATGTATAATAAAAAAGCAAAAACTCACCCATATTCTTATGACATGTAGAGAGAAACAATATTAATACTTATCTTTTTGTTTGTTTGTTTGGGGTTTTTTTGTTTTTTAATGAGAAAGACAGACAGACAAGGAGAGAGATGAGAAGAATCAACTCACAGTTAATAGCACTTTTTGTGTTCATTGACTGTTTCTCATATGTGCCTTGAGCAGGGGGCTCCAGCCAAGCTAGTAACCCCTGAGCTCAAGCCAACGACCTTAGGGTCAAGCCAATGACCTTTGAGCTCAAGCCAGCGACCAAGGGGTTATGTTTATGATCCCATACTCAAGCCAGCAACCCTGTACTCAAGCTGGTAAGCCTGTGCTCACGCCGCATACCTTGGAGTATTGAACCTGGGTCCTCAGCATCCCAGGTCAACACTCTACCCACTGCACCACCATCTGGTCAGGCAAAACTCTATTAATACTTGTTTATAATTCTTTCCTTTTTCTCTTTGTAGATATTCATACTTTTTTTTCCCATGGAGCTGAGATCATTACATGTATATCATCAGTGTGTATCTTATCCTTTTCTTTACTATTAAAACATAAACTTTTTAAAAGTCAATACAAATTATTTGGGTACACAATGTCCAATGACTGAATAATATATGTTATATTGTATTGAATTTATTATGCACATGAGCATTCTCATGTTGCTGAACACTTAATTTTTTACAGAGGTTAAGAAGATAGTTTCACATTTGATAGCATTCCTGGCTGACTCTGACATTTCTTAGCTATATGGCCTTAATCAAGTTACTTAATCTTTTTAAACAGCAATTTTCTCATCTATAAAAATTAGGATAATAATACAGGCTACTTTATAGAGTTGCACCACTAAACAAGATGATGTATATAAAGAGCTAATCACAATGCCTGGCTTTCCCAGCAATTGTCAATTATTTTGATATTGTGATGAATCTATTAGGTCATACACTTTGGTATAGTATTTTTTTATTTAATTTAGACATATCCAAGAACACTTAACATAAAAGAGTATATTTTAAAGAGTACTTTTCAACTTTGAGTGCAACCAAGAGAAACTAATGAACAGTGACTAGACCTTATTATAACATGTTATAGATAACTGTAAGCAACCTGGTAAGACAACATGGTAAAGTTAATGAATTTATTTATTTATTTTTAAATTTTATTTATTCATTTTAGAAAGGAGAGAGAGAGAGAGGATGAGAAGGTGGGAGGAACAGGAAGCACCAATTCCCATATGTGCCTCGACCAGGCAGGCCCAGGGTTTTGAACTAGCAACCTCGGTGTTCCAGGTCAATGCTTTATCCCCTGTGCCACCACAGGTCAGGCCAAGTTAATGGATTTAAATGCTGCAAGAACAAGAATGTTTTGTGAATGTCTACTTTACTTGTATTTATTCACATATTACTTAGGTAAGAGTTATAAATGGAAAGATGACTATTTGCTTCACTCAGTAAAAGATGTTAAAGATATATTAATATAGATAGATAGATAGACAATCTTCCTAGGAATATAACCTTTAACATGAAATAACTCTGACCTGCCCAGGCTCCATATCTACCCTAAGCCTCTCCTTTCTCTGTGAATCCTTTACCCCATAGCAAATGTGAAGCACTAGCTGCTGATTGCTGATCTTCTGCACAGTGCGGACTTTACAACAAAATGCTTTTATATATGTAAAGTCTGTTCACTGCTTGGCCTGTGCTGCTGCAGTGGATGCAGTGTTGAATTGTAATGCTGAGGTCACTGGTTCAAAAACCCAGGTTTGCTGGGTCGGGGCACGATGGAGAGGCAAGTGCTGCGAGGTGATGCTTCCCGTCTCCCCCCTTTTCTCTCTGTCTCTCTTCTCTCTAAAATCAATAAATAAAATATTTTTTTAATTTAGAGAGAGGCGGGGAGAGAGAGACAGGAAGATGGAAACATTGAGATGTTCCTGTACGTGTCTTGAACAGGGACTGAAATGGCAACCTCTGTACTTCAGGATGACGCTCTGACCAATCGAGCTATCTAGCCAGAGCTTAACTTTTTATGTATGTATTGATTTTTAGAGAGACAGAGAGAGGAAGGAATAGAGAGGGGAAGGAGAAAGGGAAGGGAACTAGTCATCTATTGTTCCACTCAGTCGTGCATTCACTGGTTGCTTCCTATGTGTGCCCAGACCGGGGATCAAACCCGTAATCTTATTGTTTTAAGGATATGCTCTGACTGACTGAGCTAACCAGCCAGGGCTTAAAACTTAAAATCTGCTTACTCCATATGTCATCAAATGTGTTAAAGAGGATTTAAAAAAGAGAGAGAGAAGAACCCAATGCACGTTCATATATGCTAGGGGCTGAACGTTATCCCCCTCAAAATGAATATGTTGAAGATCTAACCCCCTAATGTAACTGCATTTGGTAATAGACTTTTAGGAGATAATTAAGGTTAAATGAAGTCAAAAGAGTGAGATCCTATAATCTTCCCCCCCACACAGGGACAGAGAGGGATAGATAGGGGCAGACAGACAGGAATGTAGAGAGATGAGAAGCATCAATCATCAGTTTTTTGTTGCGACACCTCAGTTGTTCATTGATTGCTTTCTCATATGTGCCTTGACCGCGGGCCTTCAGCAGACCGAGCAACCCCTTGCTCGAGTCAGCAACCTTGGGTCCAAGCTGGTGAGCTTTTGCTCAAGCCAGATGGGCCTGCGCTCAAGCTGGCGACCTTGGGGTCTCGAACCTGGGTCCTCCATATCCCAGTCTGACGCTCTACCCACTGCGCCACCGCCTGGTCAGGCAGATCCTATAATCTTGATACAAATAGTTCTCACATATCCTTCACTTCAGACTTGCCCTAGGTTACAAATCTAGTAAGTGTGCACCAGAATTTGACCCCAGAACTTACATGTTCATCTAGCACACAAATCAATCAAGCAAATACCACAGTGAATGTCACCCAGTAGATGTCATTAATGGTACCTATAATGATGATAACAATAATGTTTGTATTAGTTTGCTAGAGCTACTGTAACAAAGTAGCAGAAACTGAGAAGCTTTAAACCAGTGTTTTTCAACCGCCAATCCGCAGACTGGTATCGGCCCAGCAGAAATTTCGTGCTGGTCTGTGAAAGAGTTAACCACCCTGAGGTTGTATGAAGATTATAGAGCCTATGGCTTCTCTTGGGCAATGGCAATAATGACATGTACCATACAGTTACAGATCTTTCTTTATGCTGCCATTCTCTTTACTTCCAGCACAACAGGTAAGTCAGATATATGTGTACAGCCTCGTGTGGCAAGGTAAGGAATTAAGGGATGAAGTAATAAAGGGAAGTGCAGCAAGTTGCTCATCTAGCCCTCTGCAGCCAGTCACGGGAAGCCTATTTTCTAGAATATGTAAGCACTGTCAGCATCAAAAAGCTTAGTGGTCAGCCCCAAAACAGAACATGAGATAAGGAAGAACAGAAAACCAATAAAAGACAGGAGTCAAAAGGATTATTCAAGAGTTGGAGTGCCTGATCTGTGGTGGCGCAGTGGATAAAGTGTTGACCTGGAGCGCTGAGGTCACCAGTTTGAAGCCCTGGGCTTGCCTGGTCAAGGCATATATAGGAGTTGATGCTTCTGGGGCCCCCGCCATTCTCTCTCTCTCTCTCTCTCATCTCCAATGAATAAATAAAATCTTTTAAAAAGAGAGAGAGAGAGAGAGAGAGAGTGTAAGATAAACAAATTGTCCTAGACACTCTAGGGAAAAGTGAACTTGGGAGACCTAGGAACAGGCAAAGGCGGTGTGACGATACAAAACCACTGTAAAAGCTTGCCCCCAAGCCACCCTCCACTTCCGAATATACTGTTTGTATCATATGCTCACATTTTTAAAGGGATAGATAGGGGCAGACAGACAAGAAGGGAGAGAGATGAGAAGCATCAATCATCAGTTTTTTGTTGTGATACCTCAGTTGTTCATTGATTGCTTTCTCACATGTGCCTTGACCGCGGGCCTTCAGCAGACTGAGCATCACTACTGATTAGGGTCTAAGACAGTGGTTCTTAACCATTTTTGAGGTACCAAACCTACCAGTTTCATATGCACATTCACCGAACCCTTCTTTAGTGATAAAATATGGTGTTTTTTTCCTAATTCAAGACATAGGTATATGTTTTTTTACTGGTGCACAAAATGAGCCGTGCATGAACATCACCTTGCTCAAAGAACAAAACCAACAAAGTGCATGAACTCACAACAAATTACGGTATTACTTTATTCTGGGCTCCGCGGCTGAGGCTCCTCCGAACCCCTGAGACTGACTCATCGAACCCCTAGGGTTCGATAGAACCCAGGTTAAGAACCACTGGTCTAAGACCTTTGAAGTTAAATGCTTAACTTGTAGAAAATGATCACCTGCAAATAACTTCCATCCTGAAGAGCAACTAACCCTGAAGGTTATGGTTTGTTGGCATGCAGGACACTGGCAAGATTTATATATAATCTAGCAATCTAATTTCAGGATTCCTTTTTATTTTTTTACTTATCATATAGATCAGTCTCATATTCTTGTTTGCCCTGGTTTTGTTAGCCTACTGGTTAAATAAAAGTTTTATCTATATTATCTACTTGTACACAAATTATATTTATGATTTGAAGTTAGACATTAACACCTGCATACATTTGTAGAAAATCATATTGAAGGACATATACTTTCAATTTTCAGTCTGGTTGGCTTAAGATAAAATGGGCAGAAGGGGAAGAACAAGAAAGGACATATCAGATATTTTAGGAAGTACATTTGCAATTTGTAAAAGTAAACAATATAATATTTCATATTTGGCAATATCAAATAAAGTTTTATAATTTTCTTTTGGCTGGTGAGAATATGTAGACTATAACAATGATTATCAATTGGAGCATAAGAATTTTATATCCAGCCTGATCAGTAGCGCAGTGGATAGAGCATCGGCCTGGGATGCTGAGGACCCAGATTTGAAATACCAAGGTCACTGGCTTGAACACAGGCTCATCTGGCTTCAGCCTGGGCTTACCAGCTTGAGTGCGGGGTCACTAGCTTGAATGTGGAGTCACAGACATGACCCCATGGTCGCTGGCTTGAGTGCAACAGTTGCTGGTTTGAAGTCCAAGATCACAGGTTTGAGCCCAAGGTCATTGGCTTGAGCAAGGGGTCACTGACATGGCTGGAACACCTCCCCCCATCAAGGCACATATGAGGAAGCAATCAATGTAACAACTAAGGTGCTGCAACAAAGAATTGATGATTCTTCTCATCTCTCTCCCTGTTTGTCTGTCTGTCTCTCTCTCACTAAAGAAAGAAAGACAAAAGAGAGAAAAAAGGAAAATTTTATTTCCATTAAAAAGGGGGTTATGGATTCAAAAAGACTGTCAAAGAGTCCTTTTGTTCAGTATTGTAAGCCTCATGCCTGGAAGTATGATGCACTATTTTTTTTATTATTTCTCTTATTTTTAAATGTTATAAATAAGCCAAATGTTCTGCTTGTCACAAATATGTTCTAAGACTATATTTGCTGTACCATAAATAACCAGTTTGTAAGTTTACTGTGGTTTGTGACCAATTAGCTCACATTGTTAGTTACTATGCTAACAAAGCAAGGCCTCAGATCTGATCCCCAAATGATGAAGCTAGTCTTACAAACTCATGCTGTATCATTAATCCCAAGAGATATCTAATGATTAGTAAGAATCTGGATGAAACACACAAGTCCATCATCCTTCAAGTTCATAGGTTGATAGCATTCTTTATTATGGGGACTATAGAAAGATGTCAAACCTGGAGCTAACTATCACCAATGACTTTTTTTGTAACTAATGAAAGATAAAAGAATATTGATCATAAAATTTCACAGAATGCTTTAGTTATTGTTTTGTTTGTTTTTAAGTGAGCGAGTGAGGGGGAGCAGACAGGGACAGACAGGAAGAGAGAGAGATGAGAAGCACCATCAATTCTTCATTGCAGCACCTTAGTTGTTCATTGATTGCTTACTCATATGTGCCCTGAGGGGGAGGGGGAGGGTTCCAGTCAATCCAGTGACCCCTTGCTCAAGCCAATGACTTTGGGCTCAAACCAGTGACCTTGGACTTTAAGCCAGTGACCATGGCACGCTCAAGCCAGTGACCTTGTGCTCGAGCTGGTAAACCTGTGTTCAATATGCATAAGCCCGTGCTCAAGCCAGCAAACTTGGGGTTTCAAACCTGGGTCCTCAGCATTCCAGACCGATGCCCTATCTACTGTGCCACCATCTGGTCAGGTCAGAATGCTTTAGTTTAAACAAATCATTCACTAAAATATTAATAGCTAGGGCTTCTCTTGTGTATAAAAATTAATTTTTTTCTATTAGTTATTATCAGTTAGAGTTTTGTCTAATGCTGATCTATCCGTGGTTTATAATTAAACCACTCTGAGTTATTTGTCTTATCCAGGGACTATTGATTCCCTGTCATCAAAACAATTCTAAGAGTGTTAAAACCCTTCTTCTTGGCCATAGGTTTTCAATAGTGTTAAAAAAATAACTACCTTCTTAGTATTTAAGGATTCAAGCTCCCTGTTTTATCTGAGAAAAGATGAGAGAGAGAACTTATTTATAGGATGTCATAAAACATTCTTACCTCCTATCTGGCATTTTTGTGTGTGTGACAGAGACACACACAGAGAGAGAGAGAGAGAGAGAGAGAGAGAGAGAGAGAGAGAGAGGGACAGATAGGGACAGACAGACAGGAAGGGAGAGAGATGAGAAGCATCAATTCTTTGTTGCGGCACCTTATTTGTTCAGTGATTGTTTTCTCATATGTGTCTTGATCAGGGGGCTATAGCAGAGCAAGTGACCCTTTGCTCAAGCCAGCGACCATGGGCTCAAGCTGGTGAGCCTTGCTCAAATAAGATGAGCCCGCACTCAAGCTGGAGACCTCAGGGTTTTGAACTTGGGTCCTTTGCGTCCCAATCTGATGCTCTATCCACTGTGCCACCACCTGGTCAGGCCTATCTTAAAAAAGGCCTATCGGGCATTTTTACTGATTGATTTCCTATACCAAATCCAACAGAATTCCATATCAAAAGCAGCAGGTTTTCTAAAGTCTATTTGGCACTTGGTTTTGGTCAAAGACTAGTCTCTGTTAAAGAGATTATTTCTTTTTCAAGCAACATTTTACAGACATTCAAATGAGAAAAGCTTTTCTCAGAGGCTTCAAGGCTATTTATTCCATTGTTTCATTATGGAAAATGAAATAAGTTAATAAAATAATCCTCTCAATCATAAATAACATTTCCAATATAGCAGTGGTTCTTAACCTTTTTTGAAGTACCGAACCCACTAGTTTCATATGCACATTTACCGAACCCTTTTTTAGTGATAAATAAAACATGATTTTTTTCCCCAAATTCAAGACATAGGTATATGTTTTTTTACTGGCGCACAAAATGAGCCGTGCATGAACATCACCTTGCTCAAAGAACAAAACCAACAAAGTGCATGAACTCACAACAAATTACGGTATTACTTTATTCTGGTCTCCGCGGCAGAGGCTTCTCTGAACCCCTGAGACCGACTCATCGAACCCCTAGGGTTCGATAGAACCCAGGTTAAGAACCACTACTATATAGTAGAGCTATATAGAGAAGAAGCTGAGCACAAATAGGGGAGATAGAAAGTGTGGAATGATGTGGAGGAAATTTGTAAACACCTGAATAGCTAACTTCCTTTTCTCCCTCAAGTCTGTCCTTATATGTCATCCTCATAGGAAGGCCTACCCTGATCACTAAAACACATCAGTTTTGATTCTCTATCATGTGTTCTACTTTTTTCTCATACGATTTAAGGTCTAATTTATTTCTTGATTATATGTACTGCTTATTATTTGCCTTCCCTTACTCCAAGAAGGCAAGAATTTTTGTCTGTTTAATCCACTATTATACCCCAAGATAAGATCCTAGAGTACTGTGTGGCACAGAAGCAGTGCTCAGTAGTCATAAATTGAGAGGCCTGCCAGAATGATGTCAGAAGAATGGCAACGTGAGAGATTACCTTGGTCTCTCTACTTGAAGTTTCAATAATTTGAACAGCTATAACTCAACGAAGGATTTCCTGCTCAATGTAAAGAATGTTTGCAAGATCTGTGCATCAAAACATCTAAAGATGGGTAACTGGGAACAAAAGGGAGAGAAAAGAAGGTGGAAGGGCTCAGAGGAGCCATGGATATAGCCCTGCAGCTGGGAGGATGTGGAGGAATCGGTTGTGGTTGGTGCTACCTTCAGCCATGAGGAACAAGAAGAGTCAGTGGGCATTACGGTAGCATGAGCAGTATGAGCTGCAGCTGAGCTCAGAGACCTCGGAAGGACATAGCATGGGGCATAGCTGCAGTTGTCAGTTGTCAGGCAGTAGGCATTCCAGGCAGACATACAAAGCCAAGGGGCCCTGCTGCCCCATAGTTAGCCACAGCTCACCTCCCTTTGTCTTAGTGTCAAGTTGTAGAGCACATTATCTGTAAACCTGAGAACTGGTACTACAGACTCACATTTTTCCCTGAACAAAGGGTGCACTCTGAGACCAGTCCTGGGCTCAGGGTATGACACAGAGGAGACCCGCAGAGGTCTGAGGTAGTCATTTCTGGGAGGGCAAAACAACAAAGAAACTGGCCAGTTCCCCCAGTCCACCCTACCCCTACACATTGGGGCTACAGAGATGGCAGACAGGGCAAGAGATAGCAGTGGGATTTCACAGCTAAAATATTGTGATTCAGCACCACCTACTGGAAAAGAAGAGGAAGAGCTCTTCCCATGAATCTGCTAGAGCAGTGCCACTCATACCTGTATATAAGCAAATAATTTTTGACAAAACACACAATAGATAAGAGAAAGCCTCTTCAGCAAATAGTGTTGAGAAAATTAGAAAGCCATATGCAAAAGAATGGAACTAGGTTACAGTTTGTCCCCATGTATAAAAATTAATTCTAAATAGATGAAAGACCTAAATGTAAGTTCTAAGACAGTAAATCCCATCGAAGAAAATATAGATACTAAACTCATGGACCTGATCTTAGAGAAGATTTTATGAATTTTACCCCAAAGGTAAGGGAAGTAAAGGCAAAACTAAATGAATGGGACTATGTCAAATTAAAAGGCTTTCACACAAAAGAAATCGATAACAAAACAAAGAGGTAACAAACAAATGGGAGATAATATTTACAAACAACTCTTACAAGGGGTTACTGTTCAACAAATATAAAGAAATCATACAGTTCAACACTGAACAAACAAACAAGCCAATAAAAAAATGGGCAGAGGACCTACCTGAACAGATAGCTCTCTCAAGAAGACATAAAAATGGGCAACAGATACATGAAAAAGATGTTCAACTTTACTGGCTATTCAAGGAATGCAACTTGAAACTACAATGAGATACCACTTCACATCTATTAGAATGACTATTATCAACAAGACAGGTAATAACAAGTGTTGGAGAGGCTGTGGAGAAAAAGAAACCCTCATTTACTGTTGGTGGGAATGTAAACTGATACCGTTACTATGGAAAACAGTATAGAAGTTCCTCAAAAAAATTAAGAATAGAGTTATGACATGACCCAGCAATCCCTCTTCTGGGTATGTACCCAAAGAACCTGAAAACAGTTATTTGCAAATATATATGCATCCCTATGTTCATTGCAGCATTATTCACAGTGGCCAAGACACAGAGACAACCAAAGCATCCTTTGATAGAGGATTTGATTTTTAAAAATGTGGTAAATATATATATACACTATGGCATAGTACTCAGCCACAAAAAAAGATGAAACACTGCCATTCACAACAACATGAATGGACCTTGAAAATATTATCCTAAGTGAAATAAATTAGTCAGAAAAGGTTAAGAACTAAATGATTTCACTCATATGTGGGATATAAAACTGAAACTCACAGACACAGATGGTTATCAGAGAAAAGGCGGTTTGGTGGGTAGTAAAGGGTAAAGAGGGTCAAATATATGGTGACAAAAGATTATCAGACTTTGTGTGGTGGGCACACAACGCAATATACTGAACTGTATCACAAAATGTACTCTCAAAACTATCTGATCCAATGTCACTCCAATAAATAATTTTTTTAAAAAATATTAAATGAATGACAAGTGTAGTCAGGGATGGCCTCTCTGAAAAGTTGACAAGGAGGAAAGATGTGAGGTTGGTAAGGGAGTAAGGCTTGAAGGTGGATGCATGCCTGGAATGTAGAAGAAGCGGGTCAGATTCCAACGGGGTTGCAGAGACACAAACAAGAGGAGGAATAGTGGAAGAGGACAGGAGAGGAGGGGCCCAAAGGCATGCGATCTGTAAGTCACCATAAGTACTTTGGTTTTACTCAGAGTGAGAGGGGATGCCACTGGAAGTTTTACAGCAGAGCTGAAGCATGACTGTACATGCTTTTAAAAAGATTTTTTCTGTCTGGTTATTCTGTTGAGAATAAACTGCAGGGGGTAACAGCAGAAATAGGAAAAACAGTTAGAAGGCTGTTACAGTAACCCAGGAGGGAGGTGACAATTACTTGGCCAGATTGGTGATAATGAACAGTGGTTAGATTCTCAGGGAGGACGGGGAAAAATGATTCCCACTTTGATTTTGGTGGTCAAAACAGTTCAAATTTCCTGTCTTCATATTTTCCCAAATCCCCCGGCAGTTTATGCTGCAGATTTACCTTCAGGCTTTGTGAGTCTCCTAATACCTGCCACCCACTACACACTCCCAGTATAACGATTCTGGAACCTTTCCAGGGTCCCAGAACCTTTGACCTTTGTGAAACCTATATATGTATATACAACCTATTATCCTGGCAGCTTAGAGTTCAATATATATATATACTTAATATACTACATACATATTTTTAATTTATTATTAAGACAAAGTTTGTTTGCATGGGAGCACTGCATGCATGGGAGCCGAGCTCAGATCCCAGTGACTTACCCACAGCCCTTGGTAACCAGCACAGGAAGAGTGAACTCAAAGGGTTCATTTGGCCCCTTGCCTCTGGGTCTAGCTGCCCCCTTGGCCATTAGCAGTCAGTTTCGAATCCCATACCTTGTCAGCAAAAGCTGTTAAAATAATAATTTAAAGACAATTTAGGTTACGCATACAAACTTGAACACGTCACGAAGCGGACAATTTGCTTTTTGAGAACTGCAAAATGGGGCAGAAGGCGGGGAGTTTTTATAGGATAAGAAATAAAGAACGAGGAAAAGAAGCACAGGAACTAGACCAGGGGCTGCAAGGCCTCCGAGAGTCAGCCCTGTCTGGGAGGAGGAAGGAGTCCTCACCGACCCTGACCGGCCCCACGGGTTCCTGGGAACTGGGACCTGAAGTGGAACCACCTGTGAAGGGACCAACGTGACGGCAGGCTAATGGACGCCCCACGGAATATGTCTGGTCACAGAAACATCAGCACACTTCTGAATAGAAACCCTGAGCACCAGTCATGTTAAGTACTGAAGTCCTGTGAACTCTACCTACTTTAGGATAGGTTCATTCAAACAAGCCAGGGGACGCTTTCCCTGGCCCTTAGTCCAGCTCAAGATCGTGGTGGGGCAGCACGGGTGCCCTTCCACGCAGGCCACACACACTCACACTTAATCTCACACACTCTCGTACATTCACACTCGTACACTCACACACACTCTCATACACTCACTCAAACTGACACACTCCCACTCTCTCAGATAGGGACAACGGAGACACGGTGCTCACGCTCACCTCCCAGGCACAGCTTGGGGCCAGGGCAGTGACACGCGGGAAACGGGTCTGCTCTCCTCAGTGTAATAAGTAATGCCATTATCCCGGGAGCCCGGAGCCGGCTGGGCCTGGGCCGACGGGCTGGCTGGACAGACCGCGTTTCCGGACAAACGGGGCCCACTCAGGACAAAAACAGCATCTCTGGGGACAAGCGGGGCCCACTCGGGACGCGAACGGCATGTCTGCCTGGTTTCTGACGCGGCCCTGGGCCCTGGGCCGGGCGGCTCCGTCTGGGCCTGGGGAGTTACTGCATCACGCTCAGCCTCGCGCGCACTGCCCAGGGGCGGCTCCCAGGGTGACCCGGCCCGGGCGCACCGCACCGCACCGCACCGCACCGCGGCGGCCCGTGCCCTGCGCGGCGCCCTGTGAAGTCCGGGCCAGGCGGTCAGCCCGGCAGCCGAGGCTGCGGGCCGGCCCCCGCCACTCGCCTCGCTTTCGGCCGCTCCCGCGCGGCTGCCGGCTCTCTCGGGCAGCCAAGGTCCCAGCTGGGCGCTGTCCAGGCCCTTCTGCACCCACGCCGGCTACCCGGGGACATGGGACCACCCAACGGTGAGAAGGTCAGAAAGTGAGCATGGTTGGCAACTGTTTGGAGGCCAAATGCCACACACCTTTTTTATCCATTTCCGTGATTTTCCGCACACTAACTTCCCGCGTGCCATCAGGACGATTGATAATGCAGTATCTGTTCCTCAGTATTTCACTGTTATTTCCTTACATAAGGAAGCCCGGAGGAAAGATTTTCTGCCAAGGAACTGACTCATTTTGCATTTAATGTTGGCAGTGTCTTGACTTTACCATGTATCATTGAAAAGATTATTTTTGCTAAAAACTGTTTCCTTTATCTTAATGTTTCCAATGCCAACCCAGTACAAGATACATAGTAGGTATTCTATAAATGTTTGTTGAATGAATAAATCTTTCAAATGATCTAATCGGATTCCTTCTTTATGATATTAGCCCACGGTTGCTCAGCCAAAGTAATCATATTTCCTATGTGTGGAAAATTGTCTGGACATCATTGGCAGATGGAAATATGTAGAGGCAAGAAAGAGGTGCTCCTTCCTAAGGATGCAGCATAAGGGTGGAGAATGCACCCACCCCCACAGGGTGATTGAGCAATGTTGCAAAGTCCACCTCCAGCAAAATATCTTCTTTTCTGACACCAACCACCACTACTACCTGATTTGAAAATAGGTATTGCCTTTTTAAAGGAAAGAAAATGATTCTGAGAAGGTAAGGAAACCATAGGATCCGTCCTTAATTTTTCCCGTGAATCGGGAATCATCTGGTAAGCATCACTTTGAGATTTCAAGGGAGAACTGGCCCTAAGGCGATGAGGTACAACAAGATAAACACACTGTAGTATCAAACACGAAGAGGGAAAACTTGGAAAATAAGACCATTGGACCACTTCCTTTAAAAGATTATTGATGCGCCGACCAGGCGGTGGCGCAGTGGATAGAGCCTCGGACTGGGATGCAGAAGACCCAGGTTCCAGACCCTGAAGTCGCCAGCTTGCGTGCGGGGCCCATCTGGCTTGAGCAAGGGCCCATCTGACTTGAGCAAAAGTTCGCCAGCTTGGACAGAAGGTCGCTGGCTCCAGCAAGTGGTGGCTCTGCCCGTGGTCAAGGCACGTGTGAGAAAGCAATCAATGGACAACTATGGTGTCGCAATGGCAACAAAAAACTAATGATTGATGCTTCTCATTTCTCTCTGTCCCTGTCTGTCTCTATCTATCTCTCTCTCTGCCCCTGTAAAAAAAATTTTTTAAAAAAGATTATTGATGCACATAAATATGAATTCATACACACATATTAACTTGAATTATTTATACACAATATTTCTTGAAGTTTATGAAACTTTTTTATATTTTCATTTTCTAAAATTAGAATGCAAATTAAAACTAATGTGGAGTGTTATACCTCTCTTACTCAACAATAAAAGAGTTGATATAAAACCAATAGTACACCTCAGAATTGAAAATTCAGTGATTGCTTCTTTTAGGCTGCAGTGTATGCTCCCAGAAGGGTATCTTTCATTCTCAGCTGTCTCAATACCTATTAGACTGAGCACAGAGTTTAGAGTGAGAAGATGCAATTTCAACTCTACCACTTTCTAGCACTGTGACCTTGAGCTTCTCCAGGTTTTCCCATTCTACATCTGAAAAATAGGGATAAGAACAGAATTTCCCTCATGGCATTATAATGAAAATAAGTGATAAGAACAATTAATTTACTGGGAAGCATAGTAGTTGGTTGTCTACAAACGTAGTTGGTTATCTTTGACTGAATTTCTGAGTTGATGCAGATGACCCAAGGAACAACCTTTGCTGCTCCCTAGTGGTCATATTTTCTCCTAGGAGCACTGTCTGGAAATAAATCATCTTTGCTGTCCCTACTATTTGAGGAGATGCTTTTCCTTTGATGTACTCAATGTTTTGTGTGAAACAAGTGCAAGAACTCACTGCATAAAGAATATTTATAGAGAATAATCTAAGTAAAAAATGGTTTAAGCATTCTGCGATTGCACTCCTTGAACTCCATTTCTCTGCCCTTATTAAGCTTAAATGTCCTCAGTACTCTTCTTTTATTCATTCCCATCTCCCCGCCCTGAACACCTTAGCAAGCATGAATTTTGAGCGGGGAAAAGCAAGCCTATAAATGAATGTGTGCCGCGAGCAGTTTGTTCTCTCACATTCACGTTCTGTTCTGTGGAAATCCTCTGATCCCTTTCTAGTTTGCATTATCTTTAAAAATGAAAAGTAATAATTTTATTGAAACAGGTTTTTCTAGATTCCTTTCATTTTTAGACAAGTTATTTATTTTATTTTTGACAGAGAAACTGAGAGAAAGAGAGTCAGATAGGGACAGACAAACAGGAAGGGAGAGAGATGAAAAGCTTCAATTCTTCGTTGCGGCTCTTGAGTTGTTCATTGACTGCTTTCTTATATGTGCCTTGACCAGGGGGTCTACAGCAGAGCAAGTGACCCCTTGCTCAAACCAGTGACCTTGGGCTCAAGCCAGTAATCTTGGGCTTCAAGCCAGCAAGGGGTCATGTCTCTGATCCCACGCTCAAGCCAGTGACCCCACACCCAAGCCGATGATCCTGCACTCAAGCCCATGAGCCTGTGCTCAAGCCAGAGGAACCCGCACTCAAACCGGCAACCTCAGGGTTTCAAGTCCGGTTCCTCTTTGTCCCAGTGCAACGCTCTATTCACCGTCCCACTGCCTGGTCAGGCTAAACAAGTTAAAAATGTATCCTGAGAATAAAAAGCGTGCTTATTTTTGCCTGACTTGTGGTGATGCTGTGCATAAAGTGTCAACCTGGAATATTGAGGTCTCCAGTTAGAAACCCAGGCTTGGCCCTGGCTGGTTGGCTCAGTTGTAAAGTGTTGGCCTAGCGTGTTGATGTTCCAGGTTTTATACCAGGTCAGGGCACACAGGAGAAGCGCCCATCTGCTTCTCTAACTCCCCCCTCTCCTCTCTCTCTCTCTCTCTCTCTCTCTCTCTTCCCCTCTTGCAGCCATGGCTCGATTGGAGTGAGCTGGCCCTGGATGCTGTGGATGGCTCCATGGCCTCCACCTCAGGTGCTAAAAAGCTCGGTTGCTGATCAACCAAGCAACACCCCAGATGGGCAGAGCATCACCCCAAGTGGGCTTGCTGGGTAGATCCCAGTCAGGGCACATGTGGGAGTCTGTCTCTCTTCCTCCCGTCCTCTCACTGAATGAAAAAAAATAAAGAAATGAGAAAGAAAGAAATCAGAAAGGAAGGAAGGGAGGGAGGGAGGGAGGGAGGGAGGGAGGGAGGGAGGGAGGGAGGAAGGAAAAGAAAGAAAAGAAAAGAAAAGAAAAAAGAAAAGAGAAAAAGGAAAGAAAGAAAGAAGCCCAGGCTTACCTGGTCAGGGCACATATGGGAGTTGATGCTTCCTGCTCCTTCCCACCTTCTCTGTCTGTCTTTCTCTCTCTCTTCCCCTCTCTAAAATGAATAAATTTAAAATGAAGCATGCTTATTTTTTATGTTATTTCAAGGACCTGTCCTTGCCCTGGACTCTCTTGCTATTATATCCATGTTGAATCAATGATACTTCCAAAAAAATTAAGAAGACCTTCTTAAATGCTTGTTGAAAAACCACATCAAAGAGCCCTAATAAAGTATGGTTTGGAACTCACAAAACTTAAACTTATAAATTATGTTTATTTATAGTCAATATCCCTTAACACTTAATGACAAATAAGTGATGATAAATTATACTGATGTTTTTCTGAAAATTCTCCTGCTTGGAAATCCTTTGTCAGGCAGATTCAATAATAAATAGATGCAGTATGGTCTCTTGAGTCTGATATTTAATCTTAATCGTAAACTAGATTTTTGGGGGGAGGAAGGAGACATATGACAGATGACAATTGTTTCATCTTCCAAGTGAGCATATGGAGTCTTTTTTCTACTCTTGAAGGGCTAAATGTTTTTTGCTCCAAGAAAAACTGTAGAGTAGTTATTATGTTCCTATTGTTCCAAGTGACCAAAATATTTTTCTTTTGGTATTGATTTTTATGTGGAGCTCTTCATAGTGTTAGACTGAAGATTTTAGTTTAACATTGTACACTGACTTTTTCTCTCCAAAAACTTAGGATGCGGTTTCAAGTTCTGAAAATATTATAATAAAATATTAAAGATTTAATTTTTTATGAATAACTTCTGAGAAAATATACCTGATTAAATCACTTAATCTTCATAAAATATAGAGAACAATGTGCAGCATGTGGTGATACATAATTTTAGTTATATATTTATAATGACACATAAACATTGTTACAGCTATACATTTGTAATGAGCATTACACATTGCTAAAAGTCAGTGTAACATATTCTGTTGAGAGAAATTAGCCCTGGATGGTTGGCTCAGTTGTAGAGCATCAGCCCAGCATGTGGATATCCCAGGTTCAATTCCTGGACAGGGCACACAAGAGAAGTGCCCATCTGCTTCTCCACCCTTTCCTCTCTCCCTTTTGTCTCTCTATCTCTCTCTCTTCTCCTCCCACAGCCATGGCTCCACTGGAGCAAGTTGGCCCCAGACACTGAGGATGGCTCCATGGTCTCACCTCAGGCACTAAAACAGCTCTGTTGCAGAGCAATGGAGCAGCAGCCCCAGATAGGCAGAGTATTGCCCAGTATGGGACTTTTCAGATGATCCTGGTCCAGGCGCATGCGGGAGTCTGGCTCTCTGCCTTCCTGCTTCCCACTTAAGAAAAAAATTAAAAAGTTATAAAAATAAATATAAATCCATATAATTATTTCCTTTAAATATTAAATCAGATACAGTACTTATGAAAATCTTAAAATATAAAATTTTACTTTTCTAGGTATTAAGCAAAATGTACACTTTAAAACCAAGGTTCACTATTTTACTTCTAAATTGAAAAATTGACATGTTGTCAAGCAGTCCTGAAATAAAACAACACTTTAATGTGGTGGTCACTTTTCTGCTGCTGAGCATAAGGGAGAGAGCAAGGTTCACCCACTGCCTCAGAGTCCTCTATAGAAGCATAAGGAGAATCTATACAAGGCTGCGTTCTATTTCTATTTCTTAAGTGAGAATCACATTTTAAAAATCAAGATTTAATTTAGCTTTTCCAGGTGTTATAAATGTACCGTATCATAGAACTCAAAATTAAGGATTTTAGAGTCAGAAGAACTTATAGTTCTTGTCTAGAGAGTTGTGATAGTACAATATCATTTATCCCTGTATGTGATCTAGTATCTTAGAGACAGGAATAATATATGAAAAATACATCCGTAAGGTCAGCTACCAAAATCATGAAGTTATATACACTACATTTTATATAATCAATCCTAAGTCTCTGGAACTTTTAAGCATTATGGCAAAACCAAACATACCACATTTATAATTGTAAGTAATTCCTAAACTTTGCAATTTATACTTGAATGCAGTTATATAAATAGCACTTGAAATATGTCAAGTATAAAGCATCTTAAGGAATTCTTTACCTCAGTTGGCAAATGATACAACAATTCTTGGATTCTGTCTAGATCAATGCTATCAAGTAAAAATATAATTGCAACAACATGTGTGATTTTAAATTTCCTAACAGTCATATTAAAAACAGTAAAAAAGAGTAAAATTAAATTTAATAATACTTTTTAAACCCATATATCCTAAACATTGTCATTTCAACATGTAATTAATTACAATGATTAGAAATATACTTTTTGTTATTTTGGTTCTAAGTCGTCAAAATATGGTATTTATTTTATACTCTGGAACTCTCAGTTCAGACTAGTCACATTTCAAGTTCTTGATTATCACATGTAGCTCATGGATATCATATTGGGCATGTGGAAATGAATAAACAGAAATTTTATTTAAAATGGAGTCACTGCTATGCACTTTGTTACTATTGACCCCAAAAAGAAGAGACTTGCCTTGCATCTCTGACAGGAAATGATATTACTTTTATATATATATATATATATAAATATAAATTCCTGGAATGATATTACTTTTATATATACATACATATATATATATATATATATATATATATATATATATATATATATATATATATATATATAAATATAAATATAAATTCCTGGCTGGGTAGCTCTGTTAATATATATATATATATATATATATATATATATATATATATATATATATAAATTCCTGGCTGGGTAGCTCTGTTAATCAGTGTTTTTCAACCACCGCTCTGAAGACTGGTGCCAGTCTGCCAGACATTTTGTGCCATTTTCGTGAAAGAGTTAACCACCCCAATGTTGTATGGAAATGATAGGCCCAATGATTATAGACTCTATAATCTTCATACAAGGAGATTACTGATTATTTCTTTTCATCACTGTGACTTTAATATTGAAAGGTCTTGGGACTCTTTTCTTCTCCAGCTACTCTGCTTTTCTTGTTGTCCAGTCCCATGACTTAAATATAATCTATACATTAATGACTTCCAAATTTGTATCTCTAGCCTGGAGCTCCCAGCTGGACTCTTCCAAATGTGCAATAGACATCTGCACTTCGGGATGATGCTCTAACCAACCGAGCTATCTGGCTGGGGCCCAGTAGACATCTGATGTCTAAAATAGGCATCTTGTGTCCTAAATTTCACTTCTGTTCTTCCTCCCAGGGCTATTCCACTTGAAGCCTTCCCAATGTTAACTGATGTCAACTTCAGCTTTCCAGTTGTACAGGCCAATAAATCTTTCAGTCATCCTTGTTTTCTTTTTTTCTCTCACACTTTGCCTCTAATTGCCAGCAAATTTTGCAGGTTATCCTCTCAAAATATCTAGAATTTGATTAATTTTCACGATATCCACTAATGTCACCCTGGACTATGCCACTGTGGGGAAGAAAGAAACTTTCTTTTACCCTTTTATGTTCTTCTGTCTAGCCTAATAATTAAATAGACAGGAGACAAGTTAACACAATAAAATAACCATATTTAATTACGCACATGCATATGGAAACTCCACATACATGAGACTCCCCACATACATGAGAGGTGCAGAGACAGAAAGGTAAAATTAGCTGTATACGACTTTCTAAACTAAGGGTGATGTAAGGCACCCTAGGGCTTCAGACAGAAGATCAAATGTTCAGTAATTAGATATTTGCCCTTTCCTATAAATGGGTCATAAAAAGTTACCTCTGGTAATAACTCTTATTATGAACAAGGCTCCAAATTTAAATTCTTTACGAGAGAGGTAAAAGTTTCTCATGAGCCCGTAGGGTCTTGATTGCCTTCAGCTTCTAATTCATATGCCACAGAGGCCTGTCCTGAATCCATTCACCACTCTCAGCTTCCATCCATTATCTAAATCCTAGTCTCCTTCAGTCCGCTTTCACATTTACCTCTGTACAACTACATTGAGCATGTCAAGATATAAGCTGGATGTCACTCTTGCTCCAAACTCTCTAAGGGCTCTCTTTCCCACTCAGTGTAGAAGCCAGTCTTTACAAGGGCCCAGACAGCCTTCAACAACCTGACTGCTAACATCACTGTCTCCTCTTAGTCTTGGCCCCTTAATTGCAGCTATATTGCCCTTTATTCTGTTCTTTAAACGGGACAGACACTCCCTGTACAGGGCCTTTGCAATAGCTGTTCTCTCTGCTTGTTCCAAATACCCTGCTGCTTCCGACCCGTTCCCTCACTTCAGTTCCTTATTCCCGTGTACCTTCTCAGCAGTGGTGGGATTCAAATACTATAACAACTGGTTCTCTGCCCTAATGACCATTTTAAGTATAAAAAAAAATGGTATACTAAAAGGTAGTTTATTATTTCATGCATTTAATACTTAAATAAGAACAATAAAAGAGGTATACAAAACTAGATTGTGTTATAAGTTTAAAAATAATGAAATAATGAAAAAATATTAAATAACACCCAACAAAAACCAATAGAACTGTTATTTAAGATATTTCTATATTGCTTTTTGACTGATGTCCTCACTTGCAATTTTTTTCACCTATGGATGGCATGAATGTTACTACGGGCGCTTAGATGATGCTGTTGCACAGACTAACATTAAAAAAGTCAGTATGGAATGTAAATTTATGATTTCCACATGGGGTGGCTGCACAGGCACCCACCTTAGAGAGAACCCTGATTACAAGTGCCATTTTAGGCCCTGGGCAGTTGGCTCAGCGGTAGAGCATTGTTGGGTATGTGGATGTCCTGGGTTCGATTCCCAGTCAGGGCACCTAGGAGAAGCAACCATCTGCTTCTCCACCCTTCCACTCCTCCTCCTCTTCCTCCTCTCTCTCTCTCTCTCTCTCTCTCTCTCTCTTCTCCTGAAGCCATGGCTCTATTGGACTGAGTTGGCCCTTGGCACTGAGGAAAGCTTCATGGCCTCGCCTCAGGCCCTGAGATGGCTCGGTTGCCGAGCAATGGAGCAGCATCCCCAGATGGGCAGAGCATTGCTCCCTAGTGGGCTTGCTGGTTGGATCCTGGTCCGGGTGCATGCCCGAGTCTGTCTTTTGGCCTCCCTGCCTCTCACTTCACTAAAAAAATTTTTTTTAAAAAAAGTGCCATTTTAACAACCAGTTTTCCGAACTCAACAATAAATTAGGTATTGGTTTTGGCGAACTGGTATGAACCGGCTGAGTCCCACCACTGCTTCTCAGTGTGAAATTCTCTGACAAGCCTACTTAATATTGCAGTTCCCTTCTGCTCTGCCCTGTTCTCTGCTTTATTTTATCCATTGGGACAAAATATCTCCTTATTTAGCACACTGTAAATTTAATGCATTTCTGTTGTTTACATTTTTCTCAGAGAATGTAAACTCCATGAGGGCAGGGATTATTTTTTTTGTCTGTTCGATCCACGTTTGTATAATTGCTCTCAGGCCTGGTGCATAGTAATTCCTTAGTAAATATTTTTTGAATAAATTTGTGAGGGAATAAATATCCTCCAGAAATATTCATCAAATGAAACTTGCCATAATATCAATTTTTATTACTCTGTAAGTCTCTGTATTAATTATATGAAAGCGAAATGTTTAAAATCCACATACTCAGGGCACTAAATGTTTGCTTGAACAAATTCTCCTGTTTTGGCCTTCAGACTTATTCAAGATATTTGTGGACCTAATTAAGCAAGCTTATCTTCTTTCAGGCTGCAACTTCTATTTCAGCATAATTAACTTTCCAAATTTATTTATTTTTAGCCTGATCTATGGTGGTGCAATGAATAAGCATCAACCTGGAATGGTGAGGTCACCGGTTCAAAACCCTGGCCTTGTCCGTTTGAAGGACATATGACAAACAACAACTACTGAGTTTATGCTTTCCTACTTTCTCCCCTTTCTCTCTTTCACTTCTCTCTAAAAAAAGGAAAAAAAACTACAAGCAGAAAAACAAAACCAAATTTACTTTAGCCTCACATTTCTTCCTGATTTGCATTTTTACTTCCAGAAACTTACCGTCTCTTCAAATCAACATTTAGAAACTCTAATTTATCTACCCAATTTCTCACATTGATCTCAAATAAAAATAGGCATGTGCTAAAATACTTTAATCTTATACTTTTTTTAATGTTGGTTATTTGATTCACCAGCCATTCAGATGATCATGCTAGAAATGATGGAGTCTCCCTTGTTTCTTTTCATTTCATAGTTTCCTCATGTACTTAATCTCCATGTGTTGTTGGTTGATTCTGTCTCATACGATAAATATCCTCTTTTCCACATTTTCATGTATCTGGTTGAGAGTATGTGTGAATTAATGCAAAACCTTCCTAACTGGTTTTCTTACTTCCTGTTGTTCTAATTCATTCTTTGTATTATAGCCAACTTTACTTTTCCAAAGAGCTCTAAAACCTTCAAGGAAAATTAATCACATTTCTTAATATGTCATAAAATGGTTTACTCTAGATTGGAGGAAGGTTTTGTAGATAATACTTAATATATCAATCAAATTATCCAAGCTCTTGGGAATCACTTCATAGTTCAGACTTTACCCATAAGAGTGGATCCACCCTTGGAAGGGGATCAAACCCTTGGACCCCTAATGGAGCAGCTTTACTAATAATCTTAAAGTCCAGTAAGAGATCCCAGATTTGGGAGTGAGGTGGAGGCTTTTTGTTCCTTTATAGAAGGAACAAACAATATAGAGACAAAACAGATTATAGCACACTTAAGGAACTGAAATCACTTACACATATATTGGATATTTTTAAATATATAGAAATGATATCAGGGTCTTCAAGCTTCCTTTGGGAAGGGTGTGGAGTAAGAAGAAAAGAAATGAAAATGTGATTATTACATTGCATGCATGTGTTTTTCTGTCTAAAACAATAATGTTAGGCATAGATCCTTAGAAGGTGAGTTCATGTTTTGGTGGGGATGTCTTTTATTTCTAATACTCTAGCTGTCTGTGACTAGCATCTTTAAGGTGGACATACTCTAAAGCTGAGAGAAATACACACTTACTCAACTACATCAAGGTAATGAACCAAAAAGAAAATTATACTTGTTTATTACCCTCCTTAGTCACGTCACTTTGCAGTTTGTAGTTTTGGTAATTTGTTTTTTTTATAATCTGATGAAGTTTACAAAACAAATATTATTCCTATATTAAAGACAAGGCAACTAAGGTTCCCAAAGATAGGGTGATTTGGCCAGGATTGCAAAGCTAGCAAAAAATCCATTTACTCTTCCTGTTAACATATGAGGTAGTTATCAAGTCTGAACTATAACAGTATATAGGGATTAGTTAGAATGAACCTCTGTAAACATATTTAAGTGAATAGAGGTGTGCCTTGGTCTGGAGCCAAATTTCATTCTTTTTCATACATACGGTAGTGTTCCAAAGGGCTTCTACAAGAAATCTATTTAATCCCGTGTTTTCTCTTTTCATTAATATTTTCTAGTTGTACTTAATGTTTTTATGCTTTCATTCCATCATGAGCTCCTTAAGGACAGTGATTAGGTGACATTCATCTCTGTTTTTCTAACACTGTATTTCTGCCATTTAGGCAGAAAGGGCTCAATAAATATTATTAAATTGAATATTTGTATTTCACATGCAGAGCAAATGCCGAGTGTCTAGGTACTACTTATTTTTCTCTTATTAATAAATCTCAGCATTATTTACTCCTTTTTCTGCTTCCTATTTTCTATAAAGAAGTCGATGCAAGAAACAGCCAAACCTTTAGGTAATTATTATGAGTTTATTTGAGCCAAACTGACAAAATATGCACAGGAACAAAATCTCAAATGCTCCCGAGAACTCAGTTTTGCAGCTTCTTTCATGCACTTGAAATGAAAGAAGACACTGAAGGAAGACTGGAGAAAGCAAGGCAGAGATTGGATTAAGGGATAGGTAAGATTCTGTGCTCTCTTGAGGGTTAATACTCTCTTCGAGGAGTATTTACGCCTGGTATTGCAAAGGTGGGTTAACCTAGACGCACAGAACAATGGACTTGCATTAGGTCCATTGCTTAAGGGGCTTGCTTAAGGCAAAGATAAACCTTTTACAGGCCTGGCTCTTGACTACCCTCCCTAACCTGTCCAGGTAGGAATTTATGATCAGATCAATGTTACTTATGATAAAACTTCTTTTGTCCACAGTAAAGAGAAAAATAGATTCCTTTCTGCAGCTGTGAGCCACAGAAGAACAAAAGATAGGTAGTAGCATTATTTTGTAATATAATTCTAATAAGGAATATTTTAAAATATTTCTGCAGATGGCAATATATGTATATTTATTTTGTGGCAAAGGTGTTATTTTCAGAAAGAAACAAGTATGTTCAGTTTTCCTTTTCGTGTTAATTAGTTAAAAAAGGTATTCTGCTCTCCCCATTAAATCAATATCGTTCCTCTCAGGTTTGAATCAAATAATATTTACTGATTTGCAAGGAGACACAGACCTCAAGCTATTTTATAATGTGGGATGCCCATTTCACTTCGTTTTGCCTCTCCTATGTGAACTGTGGAGTCAACCCCTTAATCTTTAATCTTCAGGTCTTCCTTTTATTTATTTTATTAGGTTTACTGAAACCAGGCGCGTGGAAGGAGATAGCCAAGATGCTGTCCACCTTTGCCTCTCTACGAGCTTTTCCTTAGGTTTCTCCTGGGTTCCGTATCAAGGCTTTTGATACTTTTATCTGCAGTTCAGCCTCTGGGGAGAGGCTGCCCTGGGCAACAGGCGTTTGCTCCTGAGGCCTGGGGCAGCCACATTCTGGGGGCCGGGACAAGTCAGGCCCTCAGCGTGAGACAGGGGCGGGCATCCTAACAGGTTAAGGTCTGGGCGCAGGAGAATCAGCGGGAGCCGCACCCCGCCTCCCCTTTCAGCCTGGAGGCTCCAATTTCAGGGCCAAAGCCGCAGGGCGGGGCAGGGGTGGGGCTAGCAGGTTCACATGACCCATCAGGTGGCCGTGGGACCTCCCTCGCTTCCGGATCGCGACCGTGTGGGCCGCCTTGCTCCTGTGCACGTGGCTTCTGCTCTGCTGCCCGGGACCGCTCGGTACCCCGCCGTCTGCAGCCATGGCGCCCGGCCAGCTCGGTGAGCTCCTTGCGCGTCCTCGGCCCTCCGCGCCCGGGCCCCACAGCGCCCCCACCCGGTCAGTGGCGGCCGCCAGCGGGCCCTGGGGTCCCCGCCGCGCTGCAGGCCTGCGGCCCTGGCCTGGTGGTGCGGCTGCCTGGGGTCTGATAAGACCCCGGCTCTGGGCATGGGTGATGTGGGCGGGGGTTCTGGTGGCTTGAGATCCGTGACTGTGTTCCCCCAAAACGCACCCCGATCATACTGTCATGTGCAGCGACTGAGGAGGGAAAATGTCTTCTTTTTCAGCCTTATTTAGTGTCTCTGATAAAACCGGCCTTGTGGAATTTGCCAGAAACCTAACTTCCGTTGGTTTGAATCTGGTCGCTTCTGGAGGGACTGCAAAAGCCCTTAGGGATGCTGGTCTGGAAGTCAGGTAAGGCACACTTAGCTTTTAAGTCCCATCGGACAGGCGCTTACTTCTTCCTGCCCACAGGGCTGTGAGGTTGGTACTTGATTACCCACTTTATAGAAGAGCAAAGTGAGGCTCAGATTTTATAGCTACTGCTCAAGTTGGCAGAGTCAAGTATGGAGGGGAGCTAGAGGTTGGCGCCCCGGTATCCTCATTTCAGAACCCCGCAACCTGTTCCTTAAATTAATTTAGGTCAGCTATTTGTTTTACAAAACAAACTCCGGTTTATGATTCACATGATCTCTTTGACCCATTCTTTACGAAACTTAACATCTTCAAGATTCAAATCTACCTCTGTTCCCTTAGCATCTCTGGTAACTATATAGACGAAGTCACAAATCTATCGTTTATTCCTTCATCCCCCTACTATTCATTGCCTGGCTTAAGCCATGAAGAGAAGGAATAAGCAAGAGAAGTCAGGCTGCAGTTCTGGACGGGAAGGAGCTGGCATTCTGGTGGGAGAGGGAGTAAGCACTGGAAATACAGAAAATGAAAAAGGCCCTAGGACAGCTGTAAGAAACTGAAGTGAGAATTCAGAGGAAGGACATGCCCATCCCGGAAATATATTTTAGAGCTAAGGAGTGAAAGATCTGTCCGCTTCTGTTGCCATGTGGAAAATAACCACCCTGTAAGAGTCAGGGAAGGCAGGGCAGTGAAAATCCAGTTCAAATGAGAGCCTGAACTGAGTTCTTTCCATTGTCCCATGTTGGGTGGTTCTGTAGTTGGATCCTTCAAATTAAGCAATGTCCTCATCTGTGGCCTCTTTTTTTACACCATGAAACTTTGTATTATGGAAACATTTCAAATGTAAATGGTGAGAGAAGAGTATAATAAGTTCTTTTTTTCTTTCCATCGATTTGAGAGAGGAAAGGGGGAGGGAGAGAGAGAAGCATCAACTTGTTCTACTTAGTTGTTCCATTTTGTTGTTCACTCATTGGTTGTTTCTTTTATGTGACCAACCAGGGATTGAACCCCTGACCTCGGCACACTGGAACACGCTCTATTCACTGAACAACCTGGGCCTAAAGAGTTCTTATGTTACATATCCATGCTCTAGTTTAATTTCTTTTTATTTTATTCATTTTTTAGAGAGAAGACATAGAGTGAGAGAGAGAGAAAGGGGGAGGTGCTGGAAGCATCAACTCCCATATGTGCCTTGACCAGACCAGTGCAGGGTTTTGAACTGGCAACCTCAGTGTTCCCAGGTCGATGCTTTATCCACCGCGCCACCACAGGTCAGGTTCCATGCTCTAGTTTAATTATCTATCAGCTCTTTCCCTGACTGATGGTACAGTGGATAGAGCATCACCCTGAAGCCGCAGGTCAATGGCTTGATCCAGGGGTCACCAGTTGGATTCCACGGCCACTGGCTCAACACCCAAGGCTTCCAGTTCAGGGTGCATAACTCATTGACAAGCAATCAGTGGTATAACTCAGTGAAACCACACAAGTTGATGCTTCTTTTTTTTCTTCTCTCTTTCTCACTCTTCCCTTTCCTCTCTCTCAAAATAAATACTTATCAGCTCTTTGAACTTGTTCAATCTGTACCTCTGCCCACTCCTTGCTTAGCCACATTGTGGCGCTTTTTTAAAATATTGGGAATATAAATGTGTTTCCTGTAAAAGTGGGACTGTTCTCTTTTAAATATATATTAACTCATAATCCTTACACCAGCTTTTGTAGTGTAGGTAGTATCATCCCCATTTAATAACTAAGGCAAAGAAAGAAGTCAAGTAACTTGGCTGAGATGCAACTAACAGCTATAAGAGGAGGAGCCAAGATTTTATGCTTAGTGGCGTGGGGAAAACTGATGAGTTGCATTGGTGAGTATGTATTAGCAAGCATTCTCTTCTGAAGAGGGCAGCTGTCACATACAAATTCTTAAAGAAGCAGCAAGTTTTTAAAATTACTCCAAATGGCGGTTAATTCTAAGTATCGATCTGCCTTTTCTCTTTTTAGCAATTACCCTGAGTTGGAAAAACTGAATTTTACTTTTTGAATTCTGGGAAAGGGAATTTTGAGTTGAAACTCTATTCTCACCAATTTGTTCATTTTTGTTGGAACTGCGAGTTGGGCAAATACCGGTCATTTGCAAATGACCCTCCTTAATAGGAGTATCTACCCAGGAAATTCTGCATCCTATTGTGGAATTTGCTGCTTTAAAATGTTTATCATCTTTTGTGATAAAGGCAATATATGTTCATTGTAGGAACTTTGAAAAATGTGGAAAACTAGAGAGAAGGTAGTAATAATGGCTTATAATTCCGTTTAACCTGTAGATCCGTTTCCTCCCGTGTTTTTCTAATCCTGTCCTTTATTTGGTAGAAGATTGTTTTGCTTCTCACATTTGTTCATTTAACATATGGGGTGGGCCAAAAGTCGGTTTAGAGTTGTTCATATAGAAAATAACACAATAACTAATAAGTAATAATACGAGAATAAACTGTTTCACGTACTCACAACTGTACCCTACTTTTACTGCATCCTATATTCTGGGCATTTTTTTTTCATGTCATTAAATTTATGGTAAATTTTGCCAGAAAGAGTGTTTGTGTCAGTTTGGTGGTATGTATTGACATTTAAGTTTTTTTTAATTGGCCATCATATTTTGTCCTTTTCCAGCTCACTGTATTTTTCTTTATAAAAGTTTTTAATGTTTACATAGATCTATTAATCTTTTGCCTAATATTTTGAACCATATTCCACATGTATTTAATATCGGTACTTCTGTGAATTTATTTTTTAACTGTTCAACCCTTTGATTCATTGGGAATTTATTTTTGGATGAGGTTAACCAGTTATTCCAACACTAACATCACTTTACTAAACAACCTTTTATTATGCCACCTACTTGATTTGCCACTGTTATGCTTGTTTAATCATAAAACTGAATTCTTGTTTCTACTTTAATCTGTTTCTGAGATTAGAATATTTTTAATGCTTTTTGTTATATACCACGAAATTCTCAGTTGAATTTATTTTTTAATAATGTTTTATTAGTATTGCTTATGATTCAATTTTTGAATTCTGAAAATTCAGTCTCAGAAAAATCAAAATGAGAACAGTAAAGGTAATGCTAGAGGATGCTTTGGAATAGTAGAAAATGTAAAATGACAATCAAGTGGAAAGATTAGCAATGTTCTGGTTATCTATTTTCAGAGATGTCTCTGAGCTGACGGGGTTTCCTGAAATGTTAGGGGGACGTGTGAAAACCTTGCATCCTGCAGTCCATGCTGGTAGGTAGTTGGTACCTTCAATTTAAAATAATCAGTGACTGGCCCTGGCCAGTTGGCTCAGTGGTAGAGTGTTGGTCCGGTGTGTGGAAGTCCTGGGTTCGATTCCCTGCCAGGGCACACAGGAGAAATGCCCATCTGCTTCTCTACTCTTTCTCCTCTCCTTTCTCTCTATCTCTCTCTTCCCCTCCTGCAGCCAAGGCTCTATGGGAGCAAAGTTGGCCCCAGGCCCTGAGGATGGCTCTATGGCCTCTGCCTCAGGTGCTAGAATGGCTTTGGTTGCAGCAGAGCAACGCCCCAGATGGGCAGAGCATTGACCCCTGGTGGGCATGCCGGGTGGATCCCGGTCAGGCGCATGCTGGAGTCTGTTTGTCTTCCTCCCTCTTCTTCTCGCTTCAGAAAAATAAAATAATCAGTGGTTTTTAGGAATATTTTATTTGATTACTTTGCAGCATAAACAAGGCTAAAGACAGGTCATAAACCCCAAAATAATTTGAGGCTATATTGATTTTTGTCACATTGGCTACTAAAGTTCATAATACATTAGAACTTGTTTAAAATCCAGTTTGCTTTATGTGTGAATAATTCAGATTTCTTTTTCTCTACTTGCTGTTAGTACTGACCTGTAGAGTGATAGTTCCTGCTGGAGTTAATGAAAATATTTAGATTTTATGTGTGGAAAGATTTTATCATGACTCAAGCTTAGCATAAAGCGTGACCATATAACTGATTTTCAAAAGTATTCTTTTTCAAAGTGCTCTACTTTGTTCATTCATCTGAGACAGCAAATTGCATGCCAGTCAAAAATGGTGAGAAATAAGTAGATTGCTAACTTACTAGTTACAGAGAAATTGGCAGAATAAAAGGTTGTGTATAAAAAAAATAGGTTGTATGGGTAAGCATTAGACAAGCCATTCACTTAGGGGAGCTGGCAACAGTTACATGAAAATTTCTTTTACACTTTGTTGATTAAGGAAAGTAGAATCAGGAACTGATAAAAAAAATATTTAAAAATATACCTGTTAATGTTATTTTTAACTGTGTTTGATATTAAACTAGGCTACGTTAGAAACTTCAACTTGATTGATGGGGTTATATTGGAAAGAAGTTCCTTATTCTGACTTGTTTTTGAACTAATATTTTAACTTTGTTAAATTAGGAATCTTGGCTCGTAATATCCCAGAAGATAATGCTGACATGGCCAGACTTGATTTCAGTCTTATAAGGTAAAAATTCAAAGTTGAATTTTTAATACAGGAACAAAGATGAAGAGTATGCCAAACCTGGTGCCCCTTTTTATCAAGGGGTACACTATATAAAGTATATGATTATCTAACCACTAAGCTATACACCTGAAACCAGTACAAGATTTTAAAAAAAACGATTACCATTAGTCTTAGTTTAATGATTTTGACTGTAAACATTTATTGAATACCTTCTCTGTGACGTATATGTGTTAGCATTTTGGTTTTGCCAAATATATATTACCAAAACACACAAACTAAAAACAACATTTTCTTTTTTAAGAAATTATGATCTAAATTTTCATATGTATAAGTAACTTAGTTATTTGCATAAAGTTATTCACTTTTTTTTTCATATGTGGAACAGCTTTATTTGGATACAATTCACATACCATGTGATCTCCCAATTTAAAATAGACAACTCAATAGTTTGTCGTATATTCAGAGTTGTGTAACCATCACCACAGTTCATATTAGAATGTATTTATCACCTCAAAAAAAATCCATTAACATACATTCTTCATTTCCCCTAACACCCCACCAGTATAATTCTATTTATATGGATTTATCTATACTGGACATGTATCAGTGGGAACTACAATATGTGGTCCTTTGTGACTAACTTCTTAAACATGTTTTTCAAGATACATCCGTGTTATAACATCAGTACTTCAGTATTTTGTGTTTTGTTTGTTTTGAGAGGCAACAGCATTTATTTGAGTTAAAAAAAAATAGCTATTCAGAAAGCACTGATTCAGGCAGAAACCTAAAATGTTTTGATTAGGAGACAAAGGCAAGCAGTATTTCCAAGAAAGAAGGGAGAGGGGAACAAGTACATCAAAAAAAAGAAGATATTTCTATTGGTGCAAATAAGCTGACATAGTGACACTAATTCTAAACAATGTATTGATTGATTGGTTTGATTTAATTTTTAGAGAGAGAGGAAGGGAGAAAGAAAGATAAGCATGGATTTATTGTTCCACTTATTCATGCCATCATTGGTTGATTCTTGTATGTGCTCTGATGGGGAACTGAACCCACAACCCCGGCATGTTGGGACTACATTCTAACCACCAGAGCTACTTGGCCAAGGCCTCTAAACAATGTTTTTAATTTTTAGTCTGGAAGTCATCAGTCCAGTAGGTATATCTGCTTTTTTGTTTTCTTTGCAAACAGTTCTTTGGGACATAATGTTGCTTTAAGCCCAGTCCAAATGTTATTGTGCCTGTTTTAATATTCTAATGTTTGAGGAGTAAGACACGAAGGGAAGTTCTTATGGAATGGCAGCTCCAACTCAAATTCAGAGTGACTTAGTTTATATTATTTTTTTACATTTTTCTCCTTTTGACCAAGCTCTTTCCTTAGAAACATCACTGGTCAACTATTGGAAAGCAGCACTATCAGTAATTCACTTGTTTGTTTTTGCTACAAAATAATCCGTCGTATGGACGAACTTTATTTGTCAGTTCATTAGTTGATGGGCATTTGGATTACTTCTGCTTTTCGGTCGTGAAGAGTGATGCAGCTGTGAGCATTCATGCACGAGTGTTTTTGTGGACTGATAACGGGCATTTCTTTTGGGAAGATACCTACAAGTAGAATTTCTTGGTCAGGTGGTAACTCTGTGTTTAAGCTGTTGAGGAACTGCCACATGATTTTTCAAAGTGCTGTATCATTAACATATCCTACAGCATTGTACAAGGGCCCTAATTTTTCCTCATCCTCACCGACATTTGTTATGTATTATTTTGAAGTAGACAACCTCGCAGCTGTGATGTGTCTCCCTGTGATTTTGATTTGCATTTCCTAATGATGTTGAGCATCTTTTCACATGCTTATTAGCCATTTGTGTATCTTCTGAGAAATGTCTGTTTAGATCCTTCGCCCATTTTTTATTTGAATTTTTTATCTTTTATTGTTAAGTTATAAGAGTTCGTGTTATCTCATTCTCTGAGCTGTTTTGAGTTCATGGTGTCCTTTGATCATCATTAAAATTTTAAATGTGATGATTCCAATTTATCTGTTTTTTTTTGTTTTAGCTGTTATTGCTTGCATCTTTGATTCTTTGTACGTGACATTTTATGTATGGGTGTATGAAGTAGGGGTGCAACTTGATTCTTTCGTATGTGGTGACCCAGTTGTTCCAGCGTCACTCTTTAAAAAGACTATTCCTTAACCATTGGGTGGCCTTAGCTCACGGGTCTATGTTTGTTGTCATGCCAGCACGACACCATTACTGCAGCTTTGTGGTAAATTTTGGAATTAAGAAGTGAGTCTTCCAACTTTCTTTTTTCCCCCTTAAGATTGCTTTGGCTATTCAAGGTCCCTTGCATTTCCATATGAGTTTTAGGGTCAGCTTGCCCATTTCTGGAAAAAAAGAGGGGGGGTTGAAATTTTCATAGGGCTTGTGTTGAATCTGTGACTAATCTAGATGGTTCTGTCATCTTGGCAATACTGTTTTCAGTCCATAAACGTGGACATCTTTTAATTTTAGATTTTCAACAATGTTTTACTTCTTCATGTACAAGTAGTTTTGTTAAATGTAGTTTTTATTTTTTATTTTTTTTGATACTATTATAAGAATTGTTTTCTTAATTTCACTTTTTTTTTTTTTTTTTTTTACAGGGACAGAGAGAGAGTCAGAGAGAGGGATAGATAGGGACAGACAGACAGGAACGGAGAGAGATGAAAAACATCAATCATCAGTTTTTTGTTGCAACGCCTTAGTTGTTCATTGATTGCTTTCTCATATGTGCCTTGACCGTGAACCTTCAGCAGACCGAGTAACCCCTTGCTGGAGCCAGCGACCTTGGGTCCAAGCTGGTGAGCTTTCTACTCAAGCCAGATGAGCCTGCGCTCCAGCTAGCGACCTCGGGGTCTCGAACCTGGGTCCTCCGCATCCTAGTCTGACGCTCTGTCCACTGTGCCACTGCCTGGTCAGGCCTTAATTTCACTTTCAAAACGTTCATTGCTAATATGTACATGTTCAGTGAGGTATATATTCTACAACCTTGCTGAACTCATGAGTGCTAATTGTTTTTCTGTGGATTTCTTAGGATATTCTGTATGTAAGATCATGTCACTTGCTAATAGAAATAGCATCATTTCTTTCTTTGCAGTCTCAATGCCTTTTTTTTTCCTTTTGCTGCTTTTGATCTGGCGAGATTGTCCAGTACAATGTTAAATAGAATTGGTAAGAGTAGGCCTCCTTGTCTTATCCCTGATCTTAGGGGAAAACATTCAGTCTTCAACCTTTAAGTATAATGTTAACGCTGGGTGTTTTTTAAATACTGCTGTTTATCATGTTGAGTCACTTCTCTTTTTAATTTGTTGAATTTTTTTATCATGAATGAGTATTCAGTTTTGACAGATGCTTTCTGTGCCGCTATTCAAATGACCAGGTGGTTTTTGTCCTTTATGTTAGTTACATGGTCCGTTCCGTCAGCTGATTTTTTGATGTTCATTTCAGCCAACCTTACATTCCTTGGATAAACCATACTTGGCTATGGTGTCTACCTCTTTTTATATTTTACCGGGTTCAGTTGGCTAGTATTTTCTCGAGGATTCTTGTGTCAGTATTAGTAAAGAGGTACGAGACTGTCTTTTCTTGTGCCTGGTTTTGACATTAATGTCATAGGCATTGGGAATTGTTGCTTTCTCTTTCTTCATTATTTTTTCCAGCTGAGCTTGTTTCTCTGGGGACCAGTCCACAGAGCTTCTTACATGGTAGTCCTAGGAGTGAGGCTTTACTTCACTTGTTGTTAATTTTAGATTAGTTCTGTATCTTAAATTTTTTTTTGGCTTTCTACTTTTTTCCTTTTTTTAATTTAAATTTACCATATTTTTCGCTCCAGAAGACACACCTAGGGTTTTAAGGAGGAAAATAAGAAAAAAAAATTCTGAACCAAATGGTGTGTTAAATTATTTCATAAAATACTGTAGTTTTCACTGCATAATACGCATAGGCATTTTCCCCTCGACTTTTGGGGGGGAAAAGTGCATCTCATGGAGCGAAAAATACGGTAATACACTATTATATTAATGTTTCAGGTGTGCACCCAGTGATGAGACATTATATAAATTACTAAGTGTTCATTCCAGTGAATTTCATACCCATTTGACACCTTATGTAGTTTTTAGACTATTATTGATGATATTCCCTTTTGCATCCCCATGACTATTTTGTGACTACCCGCTTGTACTTTTTAATCCTTTCACCTTTTGCCTTTATCGTATGTGAGCTCTCTGAAAACAAAACAAGCCAATGTTTTAGCCTTAGAATGACCCATCATTTTTCACCCTTGTACATGATCCACTGGAAATAGAATCTGGGATTGAACGGTTATGTGCACCTGAATCTTTCCCATTCTTTGCTGCTTCGTGCGGGTGTGGGGACAGACGGTGCTGCTTGGTGCGGGTGTGGGGACAGACGGTGCTGCTAGGTGCGGGTGTGGGGACAGATGGTGCTGCTTGGTGCGGGTGTGGGGACAGACGGTGCTGCTTGGTGCGGGTGTGGGGACAGACGGTGCTGGTAGGTGCGGGTGTGGGGACAGACGGTGCTGGTAGGTGCGGGTGTGGTGACAGACGGTGCTGGTAGGTGCGGGTGTGGGGACAGACGGTGCTGCTTGGTGCGGGTGTGGGGACAGACGGTGCTGCTAGGTGCGGGTGTGGGGACAGACGGTGCTGCTAGGTGCGGGTGTGGGGACAGACGGTGCTGGTAGGTGCGGGTGTGGGGACAGACGGTGCTGGTAGGTGCGGGTGTGGGGACAGACGGTGCTGGTAGGTGCGGGTGTGGGGACAGACGGTGCTGGTAGGTGCGGGTGTGGGGACAGACGTGCTGCTTGGTGCGGGTGTGGGGACAGACGGTGCTGCTAGGTGCGGGTGTGGGGACAGATAGATGGTGCTGGTAGGTGCGGGTGTGGGGACAGACGGTGCTGGTAGGTGCGGGTGTGGGGACAGACGGTGCTGCTTGGTGCGGGTGTGGGGACAGACGGTGCTGCTAGGTGCGGGTGTGGGGACAGACGGTGCTGCTAGGTGCGGGTGTGGTGACAGACGGTGCTGGTAGGTGCGGGTGTGGGGACAGACGGTGCTGGTAGGTGCGGGTGTGGGGACAGACGGTGCTGGTAGGTGCGGGTGTGGGGACAGACGGTGCTGCTAGGTGCGGGTGTGGGGACAGACGGTGCTGGTAGGTGCGGGTGTGGGGACAGACGGTGCTGGTAGGTGCGGGTGTGGGGACAGACGGTGCTGGTAGGTGCGGGTGTGGGGACAGACGGTGCTGGTAGGTGCGGGTGTGGGGACAGACGGTGCTGCTAGGTGCGGGTGTGGTGACAGACGGTGCTGGTAGGTGCGGGTGTGGGGACAGACGGTGCTGGTAGGTGCGGGTGTGGGGACAGACGGTGCTGGTAGGTGCGGGTGTGGGGACAGACGGTGCTGCTAGGTGCGGGTGTGGGGACAGACAGTGCCACAGAGAGAGCAGAGCAAATCAAGATGGGCCGTTTTTCCACTTGGCCTGGGGCCCGTCTCTACAACTAAAAAAAAAAAATTGAATGGTTACTTTTTAATTTGAGGATATTCTCTCTAGCCTTGTATTTTACACCTATGTTAAATTTCTTTATAAAGTTGTTGATGGCTCGATAGGGTAACGGGCAGCTCTGTCGTTGATGGTTTGATGGAATAACCCAGGCAGCAGCAGTGTGCGTGGGCACCGGCCCCCGGAGCCCCTGTGGTTTGCCTGCGCTCGCAGCACGGGGGTGGGGGGTATGGGGGGGGCTTGACTTTTCCACCTAACTTTTTAGAATTCTAAACTGTCAGGCTTTACGTTTTATATCTTGATGGGTTTGGGACATGTATTGATAGCAATTGTCTTTTTTTTTCCTAGAAAGCTATAAACCACATAAGTGGAGGCTTTAATGACAAGTACCTTCTTCTTTCAGAGTTGTTGTTTGTAATCTGTATCCCTTTCTGAAGACAGTGGCTTCTCCTGATGTAACTGTTGAAGAGGCTGTTGAGCAAATTGATATTGGTAAGTTGGAAAAACCATTTTTTGAAGACTGACAAGAGGAGAGGGTTATTTAAAATTTAAATCAGATTTTATTTTGAAATTTCACTAGTGAAGGAGTAGGAAACGTTTACTGCCCCCAGATTATATGCCGGGATGACAGTAATTCATCTATATTTTCTCAGCTGTTTCTTTGTGAAGGGATTTCTCTGGGTTGTTTTTTTCCCTTAGTGTTTAAGTCAAGAATTAAAGTAGAGGTATGTGTACAATGACCTTATTTGAAAGGTTACACCAATAGAAAACTACTTGTCTTTTGTTTTTCAAAGGGGGAGTCACCCTGCTCAGAGCAGCAGCCAAGAACCACGCCCGAGTGACAGTGGTGTGCGACCCAGAGGACTACACTGCCGTGTCCACGGAGATGCACAGCTCCGGCGGGTCGGACACCTCCTTGGAGACGAGGCGCCAGTTGGCCTTGAAGGTGGGGGTCGCTTATATCTAGTGCAGTGTTTGCGAAACAAAAGAGCACTCACTTCTCACGCGATTTTATCATTCCCCAAGGCTCTTCTTGGAGCTGCTATCCTTCGGTTATAAATGAGACCAAATATTAGAGGGATATTCTCTTAAAAAGATTAAAAGAGAATTGGAAAGGGAATAATTCACTGTGCCTTTTGTTATTGTTTGGTGTCTTTCCTGCTGAGGAGTGTGCGGGGTGAGAGGGTGTGTATAGTTGGCTGTTGCTAAAAGTAAACAGGTTTGTTCCCATTTTGGGAAATGCTGCTGGCGTCTCACAAAACTTCCACTCTTGGTAGGCTTTCACTCATACTGCACAGTACGATGAAGCTATTTCAGATTACTTCAGGAAGCAGTATAGCAAAGGGATATCGCAGATGCCCCTGAGGTACGGGATGAACCCTCATCAAAGTCCAGCCCAGCTGTACACGCTGAAGCCCAAGCTCCCCATCACAGGTAAAGGCTGAAGGTTCTGTGGCGCGGTTGCTGGGTCGGGGTGGGCGTGTCCTTCTCTGTATTGGTAGGTGATGCGGTTCGTGTTTAGAAAATAAAGTCAATTATATTATACCCCTTTTAGCTGCCTGAAGTTTGAGATATCAAGCGGACTAGTAAGCAGAAAATACTGAAGATTGTCTAGGCTTCTGGAGAGAGTTTGAGTTGGGATGTGTCTGTCTTACAGATAATTTTGAAAATTTAGGACAGGGTGGATGGCCTGGATTTCGTAGACAAGGCTCAAGGCCACGTCTTGGGGTAGCAGTGGAGGAACCAACAGAGAAAAGCCGTAGCGTTTGAAGCAGTTGGAATGCAGCTGAGAACAGGAAAGTGACTGCTTGGTTTGGAAGTTCTATGAGAAGCAATTTCCTTAGCATGGGGGATCTGGAAGCCTAGCTGACCCGGCCTAAATGGGAATGTGAGGTTAACAGCGATGCAGGTGGTTCTTTGAATAGAGAAATTAGTGAGGACTTCCATAGGATCGTAGAATCAGAAGAAAGATTTTTATTTTTCATTCTGTTTTGTTCTTTTTCTTTTTGGTGAAAGAGACGGAGGGACAGCAAGGGACAGACAGACAGGAAGGGAGAGAGATGAGAAGCATCAATTCTTCATCGCGGCACCTTAGTTGTTCATTCATTGCTTTCTCACATGTGGCTTGACTGGGGCCGGGTGGCTACAGCAGACCCAGTGACCCCTTGCTCAAGCCAACGACCCTGGGCTCAAGCTGTTAAGCTGCGCTCAAACCAGACGAACCCGCGCTCAAGCTGACAACCTGGGGGTTTCGAATTTGGGTCCTTTGTGTCCCAGTCAGACACTCTATCCACACTGCGCCACCACCTGGTCAGGCCAGTTTTGTTTTTAAGGTGGCTTGTCCTGCTCTGTGGTAGAAGGCAAAGGGGGTACAGGTGACAGAGGAGAAAGTTGTGGGTGTGAGCGGCCCCCTCGAAGCCCCAAGCTTTGGAGGGAGGGTTGCTGTCGGCTGAGAGTGAGGACAGCTCTGTAGCCTGGGGGGCGGGGGAGGCAGGTGCAGGCACTCGGGTGGGTCCTTGGTGGCGGGAAGATGCAGGCACACCAGGCCACTTCTCTGCTCTGTCACCACCTGAGGGGTAGGAGTAGGGAGCAGTGTAGCAGGTTTGAGGAGAATTTGAAATACTTTCTTGTTTACCCTTCACCTTTAGTGGATAAACTACTTCTGTTAGTACGTTACTTCAAATAAATTCCTAACACTGCCCCAGCCCCTTCATAACCCCCAAAGTCTCCCAGACTGCAGTAATCTAACTGACCTCTCCATTCTCTTTGTCCTTCCTTTTTATTCTTCACAACAGAGCCATATTTTAAAAACATATATAAGATGGTAGACCTACTAAAAACATTCATTGGCTTTTTTCCTAGAAACTTCTTAATCTTGCTCTAATTACTCCACAACCCTCCTCTCATCCACTTCTCCCCAGCTTCTCCTTGCAGACTCACAGCACCTTCTTTTGGGCTGAGGTTCTTCAACCCCAGGACCTTTGCACTAGTCACTCCTTTCAGCCAGAATTCTTTTCTCTGGTCTTCATAGTACCAGTTTTTTGTAATTCAGATCTCACCTTAAATGTCACCACCACATAGAAGCCTTCCGGACCACCCACACCATAGTAGCTGTCAGTCACACTTTTATAACATCACCCCATTTTGCTGCATATATTTTATATTTAGTCTTCTCCCTTTAGGTTGTCATATCCTAAGAACAGAAACCTTGTCTGTCTTTATTCATTGCTTCTTGTTTGTTCATTGCTGTATCCCTAGTGCTTAGAATATTGGTTGTCATGTTTCTGAAGTATTTATTAAATGGGTAATTAGAAACCTGACATTTTGCATGAATTTTTACTTTTAGAATTTCTTAGAACAGATTTATCTACTAATGTATCTCAGATATTTCCTCCTTATAGTGATATACTCCTCTTTTAGATTCTGTGACAAAAAAGTAGTTTATGTACTTTTAGATTCCTTTTTTTTTTTTTTTTTTTTTTTAGTAAGAGAGAGACAGGAAGGGAGAGAGATGAGAAGGATCAGCTCATAGTTGCAGCATTCTTAGTCGTTCATTGATTGCTTTTCATGTGTCTTGACTGTGAGGTGGGGGGGGGCTTCAGCTGGCCAGTGACCCCTTGCTCAAGCCAGTGACCATGGGGTCATGTCTATGATCCCAGTCAGAAGCTGTGAGCCAGGCTCAACCTTGTGAACTCGGAGTTTTGAACCTGGGTCCTCAGCATTCCACATTGACACTCTACTTGCTGTGCCACCAGTTGGTCAGGCCCCCAATATTTTATTTTTAAAAGCTTTTGTATTTGTACTTGGTTGAGAGAACTATTTCTATTCTGAAGTACTAATTTTTTAGAGCAGTTTTAGATTTGTGGGAAAATACCGGAAAGTAGGCCACTGACATCCCCTCCCCACTTTTCCCTTTTAACTTGAATTTGTTACTCTTGATGAACCAGTATTCATTATTTCTATTTTATTTTACTTTTGAGAAAGAGGTAGAGAGAAGAATCAATTTGTTCTACTTATGCCATTGATTGCTTCTTATATGTGCCCTGACTGGGGCTTGAACTGGCAAACTTGGGGTCGAGCCTGCACCCTCAGGATTCATCCGGCAGTACCTACCCCAGGATCGAACTGGCATCCTCGGTGATCTAGGACAGCACTCTATCCACTGCGCCACTGGCTAGGGCTCATTATTGTTAACTGAGGTCCCTAGTATACATTAGGCTTTACTCTGTTCTAAATTCTGTAGGTTTTGGCAAATGCATAATGTCATTAGGCACCTCAATAATATCACCTGAAATAGTTTTACCACCTGAAACCTCCTGCGTTCTACTCCTCCCACCCCTGCAACCACTGATGTCTTTACTGTCTCCATAGTTTTGCTGTTTCCAGAAAGTTGTAACCTTGGAATCATATACTCTGTTCCTTTCCACACTGGTTTTTTTACTTAGCTGAATGCATTTAAGGTTTCTCCATGTCCCTTGGTGGCTTGAGAGCTCATTTCTTATCACTGAATAATACTCTATTGTATACGGCTATGCCATAGTTGGTGTCTCCATTCACCTCCTGAGGGACATAAAAAATGAAAGGACACTTTTGACAGTTATGAATTTAAGCTGCTAAAAACATTCAGGTATAGGTTTTTGTGTGTATGTTTTCAACTCATTCATATGAATACCTAATATTTGTTCTTATTGCAGTGGTTCTAAACCTTTTTTGAGGTACCGAACCCACCAGTTTCATATTTGCATTCACCGAACCCTTCTTTAGTGATAAATAAAATATGATTTTTCCCCAAATTCAAGACATAGGTATATGTTTTCTTACTGGTGCACAAAATGAGCCATGCATGAACATCCCCTTGCTCAAAGAACAAAACCAACAAAGTGCATGAACTCACAACAGATTACGGTATTACTTTATTCTAGCCTCCGCGGCAGAGGCTTCTCCGAACCCCTGAGACCGACTCATCGAACCCCTAGGGTTCGGTAGAACCCAGGTTAAGAACCACTGTATTATTGCTTACTGTTTATTGCCTATATTGTTTCTCCTATTCCTTTTTCATAAGCTCCATAAAGACTGATATTTTTTTGAGGGGGTAGCTGTTTTATTTATGGATAATGCCCCAAGTACCTAGGACAGTGCCTACCATCGCAGTAGGCACGCAGTAGATATTTGGCAAACTTTTACATTTTAAAGTATCTAGTATCGAAGGTAACACAAAGGAAATGCAGTTGTATGTGTTTATTTTTAATTAATGGCCCACTATTTTTTTTCTGTGCGCTAAACTTACAAACAAGAAGTGTGAACTTCTAAGAAATCCTGTCATTGTTAAGAAAGTGGGCAACACACAGAGCTCTGAGTTTTAGTCTTACCTGCACTTCAGATTTAGACACAACCTACTAGGACTGGTGTCAAAGGAGAAACATTCAACACACTTTTCTCCTCCTGTCCCACTCACCGCTCAGCACTCTGGTTTGTAATATTCTTTCTTCAGTCAACAAAGTTCATAACTTGAAGTTTATATTGTCTCTATATCGTCATGATTGATTAATCTTAGTTCTCTATTGAAATGGAACCCTGACTGTCATGAGTCTTGTCATTCTTTCCCCCTTCCTGGATTGCTCTTGGTTTATTTCTGGATTGCTAGACTTGGTCCACCAGTGGAGTGTGTGTGTTTTAACTTTTCTCATCAAGTTCTCATATTTGTGTAGATCTGTTTGGCTCTTCACTTAAGACATTTGTGCAGTTTTAAGAAATGTACATATAGCCTGACCAGGCGGTGACGCAGTGGATAGAGCATTGGACTGGGATGCGGAAGACCTAGGTTCGAGACCCCGAGCTCGCCAGCTTGAGTGCAGGCCCATCTGGCTTGAGCAAAAGCTCGTCAGCTTGGACCCAAGGTCTCTGGCTCCAGCAAGGGGTTGCTCGCTCGGACTACTGAAGGCCCGTGGTCAAGACACATGTGAGAAAGCAATCAATGAACAACTAAGGTGTCGTAATGGCAACGAGAAACTAATGATTGATGCTTCTCACCTCTCTCCGTTCCTGTCTGTCTGTCCCTCTCTATCTCTCTCTCTGTCCCTGTAAAAAAAAGAAAAAGAAATGTGCATATATCTGGCCTTATTGATTCTACTTGGTCATGCTTGTATGTTTTTTTATATGTAGTTCTAAACGGAGCCCCTGGATTTATAAACTTGTGTGATGCTTTGAATGCCTGGCAGCTGGTGAAAGAACTCAAAGACGCTTTGGGCATTCCGGCAGCAGCCTCTTTCAAGCACGTCAGCCCGGCAGGTAACGCGCATTGCGCTCTGGCCCTGTTCGAAGTGCACTTCTTTTCCATTTTAAAAAGAATTGGTGTGTTCTTATGCAGATACAGCTAGTGCTCTACTTACGACCACAGTTGGTTCCGACAGACCGGTCTTAACACGATTTGGTCGTAAGTTGAGTAGGCTATAGGTACAGTACTGTGAAATGATGTTATAAAAATCTTTAAGTCATATCTTATAATTTTGTGCCATTTGTATCATCCTCTACACCATTTTGTTTCTTATTTTTACATTCGTCAGGTTTAAGTAAAACACTGCATTAGTAGTACAACTGGTTTAATATTTGCAAAACATACAAAATTACAAAATACAGGTGCATACAAAAACTGCTCCAGACGCGGAGCCGTCGTGGCTAGCGATTGTGGTCGTAAAGTCTAATGGTCGTAAGTTGCATAGGTCGTAAGTCGATCAATACCTGTACAGACATTCTGTGAAGTCCGAATGCTTTATCGTCTGCTAACACTTTCACTAGAGCAACATGATAAAAATAAAATATCAAAAATTGGTAGTCTTTATGTAAACACCACTGTGTGACATTGTGAAGTAGAAAGATTAGGAAATAGTATTTTTGTAATGGAAACATGAAGGTTTAGAAAATAAAATAGCTTAATGCAGTATGACTACCTAGTTTTCCACACGTGTGAAGATGGAACTGAGTAGACCTAAGGAAGTTTTCTCAGGATACATACATGTGACTTGACAGCCGTTGTATGAGGTACCTTTTTGTTCTTCATGTTTTAAGTCAATTCCGCAACTTAGTTATATCACTAGATCTGTTGACCGTCCAACACATGAATAGTTCTCAGGTGTTTATTCAGTGATGAAGTGATGTGAGCAGGAAGAAATAAGCGTCCCGGATACAGAGCAGAATGGAGAGAGTCAGGAAGGAAGTAAACCAGCTCCCTGCACGTGCCCGGTGCTCGCCAACCTCAGACACGTGGCTCTGTTTCCAGAAGCCAGATCAGAGTGGGAGGCTGTCTCCGCCTCGCCCTCCCCTACAACTAACTGCCTTATTGATGTTTAATTATCTGGCCAAACAAATTTTTGTTTAATTTGGCACAGGTGCTAGAAATTATGCTGCATAAACCATGTTAAGAAAACGGTCACTTTGATTTAGGAATTGATATCTAATGACTTGATATTTTTTGGTTTCTTTTGTGATTTTCTGTTATCAGGTGCTGCTGTTGGAATTCCACTTAGTGAAGATGAGGCCAAAGTCTGCATGGTCTATGACATGTATCAAACCCTGACACCCATCTCGGCTGCGTACGCACGAGCAAGAGGTCAGGAGAATAACCAGGTGTTTTGTTTTGTTTTTTAGTAGAAAAAGCGGTATTTATATTAAATAGAATAAAATAGTAACAAGTCTGTTTTGTTGTAAGATTTCATATTATCCTTAATTTGTTTTTTATTAATACTCTGAATGATTGTATGAGTGCCTTGGAATAGAATTGTTTGTAAAAGTGTGTTGGTATTTTAATGTAATAAAGGGAAGCATAATTGGAACCTGGTACATGTAATTTCAGATTAGGCTGTTGAATGCATTTGAATTGCTTAATATACGACTAAAATTGTATGGTTGTTCTGGCTGTACTGACTTTGGTTTGAATTATATGTTTCACAAATACCTAATTTGTGTGTTTAATAACCTGTGAATATTATCATAGCATCTATGGAAGATTATTGAGAAACCTGATGTTATAGTTTACCTGCTGTAGCAGGGGTTAGCAAACTAGGGTTCATGGACAAGATCCAGCCCACCACCTATTTTTTGTAAATAGTTTGATTGGAATAAGGACATGTCCCTTTATCGATGTAGGGACAATGACTGGTTTAGAACTACAACCAGAGTTCAGTGGCCACAGAGCTTAAAAACTATTTATATCAGACTGGTCACAGAACAAGTTTGCTGAATGCTGCTCAACAGGGTGAAATTAAAGGATACTTTCTCACTGATTATTTCAATTAAATGACTCATTAATCTATTGTTTCAATTTTATGTAAACAATACCAGACTTAAGAAATGGATTTTACATAATCACACTGGGGTTTTTTAAACAGTGTCTTTTTCTAATTTATGGTAAATACTTCTTTTTAATTTTTATTTTCAGGAGCTGATAGGATGTCTTCATTTGGTGATTTTATTGCATTATCTGATATATGTGATGTTCCTACTGCCAAAATCATCTCCAGAGAGGTTAGTGGACATTTATATATCCTGATCCATGCATAACTGAGTAAAGCTTTATTTATTCAGTGTTTGCTGAAATTATAATGTATAATAAACTCACAAAAATGAGGGAATATTTTATCGCTTCATATTCATTTTGAAAAATCCTCTCATTTTTGTGAGCAGTGTATTTATACCATGTATAAATTAGTTCATCATTTAGAATGTTCATATTTTATGAAGAACATAAATCCTTGACTGAATTGTAATTTTGAGATTTAGTGAATTAATGTTTCAAATGGATATTTGGCTGTTAAGATAAAGTTTTAATTTATATGTTTAATTTTTTAAATTTTCTAGTATTTGTTATCTTAATGTCAAAGTTATTTTTTCTGAAGAGCAAAAGATGCCTTCTCGGATGGTGACATAATAATGGGCTTTACTGTAACCTCCATGAGTCTGCAATTGCAGATTGTATAATGGGAGAAATTATAAATACTTTGAAAAACTGCTCTCCATCAGCTGAGTACCAAACAAGCATTCAGAAAGGGGGTGGTGCTGGGCAACGAGCAGCTCAAGTGAAACAACTGTAAAAACCAGAAATTGTGGCTGCATTATTCGAGATAAATAATTGTCTCTAGGTTTTCAAAGAGGTGTTCTGTATGTAATTCCTTAGAATAGATAAATATTTATTTACAGGTATCTGATGGTATTGTTGCCCCAGGATATGAAGAAGAAGCTTTGAAAATACTTTCTAAAAAGAAAAATGGGAGTTACTGTATTCTTCAGGTTAGTGCATTTCATGCCTGAAACGGTAATTTATTCTTATATTTTGTGTCTTTTTCCCCCATATTTAATAACTCCTTTAAGCTAACATTCTTTACTGCAGTTTCTTTATCCTTAATCCTGTTTTGTTTTGGTTTTTTTGCTATTGATTTTGGGTTTCAGATGAGGGTATCTTCTTATTCTTAATAAACATTTTTTTTTGTTTTTTTAGTTATTAAAAATACCTAATATTTAGAATTTCTTGCTTATCTTTCCTGAAATACATTTCTAGTAACTATGTACATGTTTTATTCCTTTCTTTTTCTTTCCCCATCACTGACACAAATACACAATGCTTCACTATGGGATAAATTTACCATGGAATTTTTTCCCATGTCTGTGTATCTTATCTAGACAGTCACCAATCTTTAGGTATAACACAATCCCTACAATGAATAATCCAGAAGAAAGAGCCCTAGGTGTGAAGTTACAGCGGGGTCATAATTCCAATAGATACTTCTCTTAGAAACTACAACAGATTTTAAGTATTAATGGGAATGTGTAAAGTTTCCTATTTCTTTTCTTTCTTTTTTTTTTTTTTTTGACAGAGGCAGAGGAGAGTTAGAGGGACAGATAGAGACAGACAGGAAGGCAGAGAGATAAGAAGCATCAATTCTTCGTTGCAGCATCTTAGTTGTTCATTGATTATGTTCTCATATGACCAGGGGGGCTACAGCAGAGCGAGTGACCCCTTGCTCAAGCCAGTGACCTTGGGCTCAAGCCGGCAACCTGTGGGTCACGTCTATGATCCCATGCTCAAGCCAGTGACCCCACGCTCAATCTGGGTGAGCCCATGCTCAAGCTGGCTACCTTGGGGTTTCAAAAACTTTTTCATCTTAGCCGTAAGATAGATGAAAAGGGCATCTCGTTGCCATTTTAATTTCTCATTATGTGTGGATTGAACATCTTTTCACATTTAGGAGTATTTTTACTTCCTTTTTATGACCTAGACTCTGCTTATTTTTCTAATAAGTTGAGATATTTTTTACTGATTTTTGCTAGCTCTTAGATACAAGGGAAATTAGCCCATAGTCTAAGATTTTACAATGATAAAGCAAAGAGTTAATTGAGTGGAAAGTAAAAAATTATAATGCTGGTTTTCAGAAAGTATTGATGTCAGAAAATCTGTAGAATACCAACTCCATATAATGGAAGTTCCAAATACTTTTATTCTTGATTATAAGATACTAGTAATTGTATGAGTTACCATATATTCCACATCAGCTTTTTAAGGAAAGGAGAAAAAATACCACTTTAAATACACACATTTTTTCTCCTAAGCTACTTGACAGTAGGTTCAGCTGGTTAGCTGCCACTTTAGTTTTCATTCTCTTAATTGTGTCTTTCGTTGGTAAAGGCCTTAAGGATATATGGCTATTAGCAGTTATGCACAGCAACATGAAGAGTGTTTTCTAAACCCTGAGCTCATCATCATGATCTTTAAGCAACTGACAGTTTCATATTCAGGAGTGTGAAAAGGCTGCTGGCGCTTCCTCAGTACTTTGAGAATTTGGCTAAGTTTACATATAGACACACAGTTTATCATTTTCAGAAGAAAAGAAAAATTAGAATTTAATTTTTGTGCCACGGCCTGTTTATTAGCAAATTTTATCTGCTAATGTTTCAAAAGGATTATATAGTTATGCAACCAAAAATTCAATCAGTAGAAGCATGTTTTTTAATATTTAAAAATTGTAAAATCGGCTTCACCGGGTGGTAGCACAAAGGATCAAGTGTTGGCCTGGGACGCTGAGGACCCAGGTTTGAAACCCCAAGGTGGCCAGCTTGTGCTTGGCCCATCCGGATGGAGCGTAGGCTCACAAGCTTTAGTGTGGGATCATAGGCATGAGCCCAAGGCTGCTGGCTTGAGCAAAGGGTCAATGGCTCAGCTAGAACCCCCACACCCCTGTCAAAGCACATAGGAGAAGCAATGAATCAAAAGTAAAGTGCCACAACTATGGATTGATGGTTCTCATCTCTATCCCTTCCTGTCTGTCTATCTCTTATCTGTTTCTGTCTTTCTCACATGCTAAATTAAAAAAAAAAGAAAAATTGTAAAACCCATAGTAATACCCTATAGAGTTATAAGACCTATAAAAATTTTTGGCATAAAATATTGGTGCTTGGCCTTCCCTTCATACCCACACTGAAATGATCTTTTGTATGCTTAATTTAAGAAATGCATATAACCCTGTTTACTAAGAAATCCTTTGTCTATAACTTACATGAAAAGTTTTGAGGAACATAAGTATATATATTACTTTTAACTCTTTATATTTGTATTTTAGATGGACCAGTCTTATAATCCAGATGAAAATGAAGTTCGAACTCTCTTTGGGCTTCGCTTAAGCCAGAAGAGAAATAACGGTGTTATCGACAGGTCATTATTTAGCAATGTTGTTACCAAGAACAAAGATGTAAGTTTGAAAATGTCTGAACTGAATGTTCCTAATTTTATAAGTCTGTTTTTAATAATTTTAAGCTTATGCATTTATCATGGCCCATATTTATAAGTGGTTGATATGCAAATGTCTAGTGTGTCTTTGAGTCATCAAGTAAGCTTGAGAGCTTAAGAAATGAATAAAAGACTGTATTAGAAGCTTCTGTGAATACTCTGTATAGACACAGAGATTTATCTTTATTTATACATAAGTGGAATCATGTTTTATAATTCTGTAACTTGCCTCTTTTAATGCACTAACTTATAAATGTGTTTCTTTAGTAATAAATGTTTCCACATGTTCGTCTGAATGGCCACATAGCAATTCATGTATAGATGCACTATGGTGGGTATTTCAGTGGTTTTCATTTTTAGAACTGTGATCAGTGTTTTTGTGTAAACAGCTTTTTGCTTTTTGTCACCTTTTAGGAAAGACATATTCCTAGGATAATAGTGGTGATTTTATTTTATAATTCTGTATTATTTAATACAATAACACTACAGGCACAGGGGATGGGGGGACTACTATAATCTATTGTAAAGGTCACAACATTGTGACATAGGAGAGAGTTAAGAAGTTTGCCTAAAATTACACAATAAGAAAATGGGTGAGCTGGTGGATGGTTTCTGAAATCCCTTCACTGGGCCTCCCATTTTGACATATTTTCTGGGTCTAACGTTGGCTGAATTTTTTTTTATCACTTCAGAGATGTGATGCTCTACAGCTGTGGTCTTGCCTACTTGTGTGCCTGATATTTTTGATTGACTGCTAGTCAGTGCTTGTGATAACGTAGGTTCTGGGTTGACTTATGCTTCTGGCAGATCACATGAAGGCAGATCATCTTTATTCAGGCAGGAATTGAGTTCACCCTTGTCCTGCTGAAAGCCTCAAGTGTCCACTGGTACCACGCCTCTCTGGTGTACGCTGAACTCCATTTTTGCCTTTTAGTCCTGTGAGCCTCCAAGTCTGTGCTCAGCTTACTCATCTCAGTTTATTGCCAGCATCTTGGAACGTGCCCTAAAGGGGAAAGCATAGACTGTCACTTTCATTTCTCCCTCGGTCTTGAGATCTTGTACTTCAGTGCTTGCTATGTTACTAGCTCTGTGTTTAGCTATTCTGTTGTTCTTGGTAGAGGATTGGTCCTCAACAGGTCATTCACTGAACCGGAAATGGGGGCTAGACTCTGTGACCAGGTCTGACCGCTGAGGCTTTGGGTAGAATGGCTGGAGATGAGCTCTGAAATCTGTATTGGGATAGTTCTGTTAGTAAACGTATGGTGACTAAGACATGATCTTTCTTTGTGGAATTACTGGGTTTTCTTCCATTTTTAACTTTGAAAATTAATGGTTCCCTGAAGCAGAGGAACATGTAGGTATTATATGTAGAAATGTCTTTGAACCCTTCGAATTCATTCCTTGGCCAAGGCTGTGCGGTACTGGGATTTTCACAATGGAAACAATATTTTGCAGCTTTGTAACTTTAAGTAGCTTACAGTAAAGTGAGGCTTTCTTATTACTTTATTAAGCTGTTTGGTTAACGCATCTTTAGAAATACAGAAAGGGTATTGACCTAAGTGCCGTGTTGACAATCGTGCCTAACTATTGAGCTACTTACTTTGTACAAAGTTTTCCTTGTAGGTTTGTAGGTATTGGACTGATTAATAATTGGGCAGTAATGGATAGGTTTTGTGCCCTCTGGTTGTACTAGCTTGGATTTTTTTTAAAAAGGTTGAGGGGATGATTTTAATTGCTCTTTTATCTCAATTCTTTTCTACTTGTTTTATATCTATTTTTTTAATAGAAAGTTGGGAACCTAAGGATAAGAAGGATGTTTTTTCCTCCTTTATATTTTCCACCCCTCTTTAAGAGGAGGTTTTTGTTAACGTTCCAGCCTCAAAGTCACAAGATTGCACTATTAGGTCTAAACTGGTTTCAACCCTGAGATAGCGGGAGAAGTATAAGGAGCGGGCATTAAGCATTAATGAACATGCCTGAATTATTTACTCTTTCATTTTTTAAATACTGCTTGAATTCGCTTTAACTATATATTTGTGCCATGTTTGTAAGCTTGGATCCCTCGCCCTAGCCCTCGCCCCATCCTTGACCTGTTGCATATTGCTTCACTCTAACTCAGAGGACCAGGTTGTATTTGAAGGCGGACAGCTAAGAGGCTGGCACTAGTTATTACACTTCCTTAGAAACACAGGAATAAATATACAGTCGGTGTCTCAAACAGCAGATGCCGGTAGGAAAGGGTACATTCCATTCATAGCACCTTAGAGTTACAAATTCTTAAGAAATTCTAACAGTGTTTTTTAATTAAGCTTCTAATTTTGAGAGTAAAAGAAATAAAAATTATGGACTTCTGGACTGTCATGCAGTTTTAAGAGTTCCCATGTAGCTTTCCCCGTTTCCCCTCATGGTAAAGTCTTGCGAGCCGTAGTCCAGCGTCTCCGTCACCACACGGACCCCTCTTGCTGCCCTGGATGGTGGCACTCACTTCCCTCCTGCCCCCACCTCCCTTAATCTGGGGCAACAGCTAATGTGTTCTCCCCTTCTGCAAGTTTTGTTCATTGTACATTCATGAACAGGTTTCTGTGTGCACGTAGGTTTTTATTTCTGTTAGAAAAGCTGGGTGCTGTGTGGTATTATAGTTGCGTGTTTAGTTTTTTTAAGAAACTGCCAAGCTGTTCCTGGGAGTCTGTACCGTTTTCCATTTTACACCTGCAGTGTAAGAGTGGTTCAGTTTCTCTGCTTCTTAACAGCTTTTTTCTAGATGTCTCGTTTTAATTGGCATTTCCTAACACCTAATGATGGTCATTTTCTCGTGTGTTTATTTGCCATCTGTATATCCTTTTTGGTGAAATGTCTGTTCATGTCTTTCGCCAGCATTTTCTCATTAGATCTTTTTTCGGTGGGTGAGTTTTGAGAGGTCTCTATATATTTTAGATACTAGTTTTTGTTGGTATGTGGTTTGCAGATATTTTCTCCTGCTCTATAGCTTGTCTTATTATCCTCTCAATATGGGGTCTTTTGCAGAGTAGAAGTTTTTAATTTTGATGAAGTCTGATGTATCAGTTAGCTTATCTGTCAATTAGCCGCTGCTATGTCCTTTGTCCACTTCTGCTAACAGAGATCGTCCTTCTTTTCAGTTTGTATTTCCCCCTTATATTAAAGATAGAGACTTTGGGGCTATAACAGTTGTTTTATATTGGAGCACGCAGTTCACAGTGCAATTTTGAATAGTCTCTACTTAGAATATTCTAAATAAAGCAGAAAATGATCCCAGTTTGACTTTCTCTGAACAGCATTGGCTGTGTGTGGACATCACAATTGTTTGTGATTTCTGTGAAAATTCTCAGTGTTTTTTCTAAGCATAAATGTTATCATATCTTCAGGTTCTTATTGGTACTGTGGCAGAGAAGACATTATTTGTTAGTGTGGGAGTGGATATAGTATTTCTTATCTTGTGTGATAAGTAAGCAGACTTAACCAAAGTGGTTGCAAAGCAGCATCAGTTTGAGTCACTGGTGCAGTAGGCATGGGGCTACATCCCATGACAAATAAGTTCAGTATTGAGTTTTTTAGTAAAACACGCTAGGGCTTACTTAGCATGAATAGTTCATTTCATTCCATTGTTTGAGAGAGGTACAATAAATGCCATATAAGATGCTTACAGATAAATGAAGGTGAAGAAGCCTGGTGCCATTTACCATTCTATGTCTTTGCAGTTGCCGGACTCTGCGCTCCGAGACCTCATCGTGGCCACCATTGCTGTGAAATACACTCAGTCTAACTCTGTGTGCTACTCAAAGAACGGCCAGGTAACCCCGCTGTGAAACTCACTGAGGGCACTCTTGTTTTACACAACACTCAGAAATACATCTGTCTCTAGTGCTAGACCACTTGCAGGTGAAAATTTGCCAGTTCTTTCTCTCCTGGATTTGTCAGTATTTCCTGAGTAGTTGTTGGACTGTTCAAACTAATGAGAATTACAAAGTGTCTTTGGAAGTAAGTATTAAAATTAGTCACTTTGCTTGTTGCGTGGGACAGGCTGACACATTTTGGCTTAGTGGGACTTGAATAGCTGCTAGGGAACTGGTTTATTCAGCAGCCTCCACACCCTTTGTAGAAGAGGGAGGGGAGAATGCTGATGCCACCCACCAGCTCATATCTGACTGCTTGTATTTTTACATAGGTTTTTTTAGTTTATTTTAACAAGCGTTCATAGACAATGAGGTAACATGACATTTTAAAATCAGGTTTACTGAGGCATAATTTGTATTCAGTAAAATTCAACTCTTTTTAGGTGTAGAGTTTGGCCAGTTTTCACAGATTTTCTAGTTGTGTGACCATTGCTGTCATTGAGTTACTGAGCATTCTGATGCTGGAAGCCAGCTATTGAACTTCTACCAGTGCTCCGAGCCATAGAGTGGTGCTTCAGTGCTCCGGGCCATAGAGCAGTACTCTGGGCCAAAGAGTGATGCACCAAGCCATAGAGGGGTACTCCGGGCCACAGAGTGGTGCTCTGATGCTCCGGGCCATAGAGAGGTGCTCCGGGCCATGGAGCTGTGCTCTGAGCCATAGAAGGGTGTTCCGGGCCATAGTGAGTGCTCTGGGCCATAAAGTGGTGCTCCGGGCCATAGAGGGGTGCTCCGGGCCATGAAGCTGTGCTTTGGTGCTCCGGGTCATAGAACGGTACTCTGGGCCAAAGAGTGATGCTCCGAGCCATAGAGTGATGCTCTGAGACATAGAGTGGTGCTCTGGGCCATAGAGGGGTACTCCGGGCCACAGAGTGGTGCTCTGATGCTCCGGGCCATACAGAGGTGCTCCGGGCCATGGAGCTGTGCTCTGGGCCATAGAAGGGTGTTCCAGGCCATAGAGAGTGCTCTGGGCCATAAAGTGGTGCTCCGGGCCATAGAGAGGTGCTCCGGACCATGGAGGGGTGCTCCGGGCCATAGAGGGGTGCTCCGAACTGGAGCGCTGGGCCGCACTAGCTCCCCACTCAGGCCTCTCCTGCCTCCGGGGTGAACCTTCCTCTGCCTTCGCTTCAGCAGAGGGGGCCCTTTCTTCCCACGGTGTCCTGAGCTCTTCTCTTGGCATTCATTTGGCCCATTAATGGGAGGGGAAGGGTGGATACTAATGACGGTGTATCCTGGAAGACCCTCTCAGGTTCAGAATTTTAGTGATTGCCTGTGGTTGAAAGATGACTGGTGTCTGATACTAGAAACCTGGGAGATTGTGGCTCCCAGTTTCTCAGGTTCTGTAAATTCCAGTAAGATTATGCTTCACTCTTGATGCCCAAGAGTTCTAGAAACTTCCAGACTATTAAGAGTTAAAATGTATAGATATTAGTCATAAACCTCTTGCTCTTACCTTTTAATGACATGGAAAGTGTCTGTGTTTCTCTTAATTTTGGCCTGCTTTTTGTCTTCCACAACGTCAGTAAGTAGATTTTGGGGAGTCGGTACAAAAGATCCTTGGAGGCAGCCGTGCGGTTGGAAGGTGTTCATTTCCATGTCCGCGCTCTTCAGGTGATTGGCATGGGAGCGGGGCAGCAGTCTCGGATCCACTGCACACGCCTCGCAGGAGACAAGGCGAACTCGTGGTGGCTCCGACATCACCCACGAGTACTCTCGATGAGGTTCAAAACCGGAGTGAAGAGAGCAGAGGTCTCCAACGCCATCGACCAGTACGTTACCGGAACCATCGGCGAGGTAAAGGGCTTGTCGCTGGGTTGTGAGTGGAGTGTGTTAGTGTGCTCGCCCTTTCCTGTGCAGCAGACTTTTACCTTCATCACTACAGAGAGAAAATGCTCATTTTTGGAAATTCTCTAATTACCTAACGTAGTTTATCTAAACTTGTTGCCAGTCTTTCATTGTCTTCTGTCTCACTTAACTTTCTTCATCCCTTTCTGTCACCACACATTTTCTCGGTCTTTTTAAATTATAAGCGTTGGTTTAGTTTTGTGTGTTTGTACTTCCCTGTGGGTGGTAAGCTTCTGAGGCTGGCCCTGAGTCGCAGCCGTCTTGAGCGGTGACAGTGCTGCACACTGCGCACGCATTAGCTGTGTGTTCACCACCACGTTCAAATCACTGATAGGTAACCAGTGTCTCTCTTCGTCTCCACCCAGATCTTCTGTAAGCGCTATTGACAATTCAGTGGCTTTTGGTTACATTTGATGTCCTTTAATATCTTTTGTTTTGGAGAAGTTATATGGGTACGTTAAAATTACAAGTAGCTGAGGTGACCTATCAAAAGAACGGAATAGAGGCAGAGGCGGGGTCTCAGAGATCAGAGAGACAGCAGTCAGAGGGAAGGGGGATGAGGGGATGGATCGGAGAAGGTAAAGGGATTAGGGAAACTATATATACATAACACAGAGATACAGATAACAGGTCAGCAAATCCCAGAGGGAAGGGGGGAGGGAGCTTTGGGGTGGGGGGTAAAAGGGGTATAAAAGAGGACACGGGGTGGGGGTGAGGGAGTTATATTCAGTGGGACACTTGAATCATGTAAATACAATAAATTAAAAATTAAAAAAAAGAAAGAAGAGTCGAGTTCAGCCCAGTTTCTGAATATGAGGAAATGCTCAAGAAATACCACTGAAAGCAAGAGAAAGGTCCTGCGATCAAAATGTCAGTCAAAATGTTCTCTGTAAGGCGAGTCCCTTGCACTGCAGCGTTCATTCAGGGACAGGATCCTGTGACATAGTGTCATTGAAGAACGAGGCCGCAGAGTGTACCTTGTAACTGAAGTACTTGAAACAGCTTTTCCAATTTTTTACTTTAATCTTGTATTTTTCTGTTCGATATTACCAAGCAAAACCCTGCTAATTTTCCTGAAAGAGCCTTTATATGTGAACAGGAATAAAAATGCAGTATGTTGTAAGCCAAAAACATCACCCAAAATAGAAGCAGTTTCTTAAAATATGAATATTGTGAATTGTGGTTTGATATTATGTCTATAAGACTGTCTATAAGACTGTATATATTTGAAACTAATTGTATAAGTGTAGTTTTAAAATGTCCCTCCACTGTTTTCTTTCTTGCTTTGATAAGGGATACAAAGTAGTAGATTTAACTTGGGCAGAGATTAAAGAACAAAATATATTTGGAATAGCCTGATGTAGGAAACAAATGGTATATAGTCTTTATTTACTATTCCTATACTTACCAGTTTTCTTCCTTAGTGAAATGTTGAAAGCATTTTTTAATTGATTTCAGACAAAGAGAGAGACATTGATTTGTTACTCTACCCATTCATGCATTCACTGGTTGATTCCAAAAGCATTTTATTTTTTTAAAGAGAGATCCTAGAAATCCGAACTTGAATGTGAACAGTCATTATTTATAATCGAGAAGCCCTGGGAACAATGCCCAGGTGCTCTCCAGCATGCTTGCATCGGATAGTGCTAAAGGTGTCCAAACCTCTCTCCCTTCTCCCCGGCTCGGAGGATGAGGACTTAGTCAAGTGGAAGGCGCTGTTTGAGGAGGTCCCCGAGCTGTTAACCGAGGCAGAGAAGAAGGAATGGATTGACAAACTCAGTGAAGTTTCTCTCAGCTCTGATGCCTTCTTCCCTTTCAGGGATAATGTAGACAGAGCTAAAAGGGTAAGTGTGGAATGCGTGTACATTTGCAGAGAATTATTTTGATCCTTATATAGAAACTTTCAGAAATCCTGCTTCTGATTTTTAAGTTTTGTGAGTGTATGTATTTAAACTATGGCAATGTGCTACAACATTGATATTATTTAAAAAAAAGAAAAGAAAGACTTGATTGATTTTAGAGAGAGCAGAGAGAGAAAGGCAGAGGTGGGCGGAGTGGGAAGCATAGTTGCTTCTCGAATGTGCCTTGACCAGGCTTGGGTTTCAAACCGGCGACCTCAGCATTCCAGGCTGACACCCGATCCACTGCACCACCACAGGTCAGGCCATATAGTTGATACTAGAGAATTGTTTTGACTTCTCCATTTGATGTATGCATAACTCAACTCCTGTTACTTTTGCCTTTTTGTCTTAGTAAACCAGTCTCCAATGTGAGTTATTCTTAGCTTATGTTTTTGAGATGCAGATTTTGACTTTTGTACATTTTAACAAAGTCTGTCTGTTTCCCCCACAGAGTGGCGTGGCGTATATTGCTGCTCCGTCCGGTTCCACTGCGGACAGAGTTGTGATTGAGGCGTGCGATGAACTCGGAGTGATCCTCGCTCACACGAGCCTGCGGCTCTTCCACCACTGATTCCATGCACATCCCTGTAATGATTGCTTGTGTGCGGGTGAAAAGTCAGGTGGGAAATTTCAAAAATACTTTTGAAAAAATAAAGCATTATATCTGAATAATAATCTTGGGTTCATGGTGTCTGATAATTGTATTTAATTTGTCCTAAAGATAGGGTCTTGAGCACGATGAAGATTATGCAGCAATATTTGTGTATAGAAAATCCAGGAGTACCCGGACCTCCCTGAGCTCCGCTGATCCCTAACATTGCCTGTGAGAAACTCCTAAGCGCCATCACGTGACCCAGAGCGGCTGAGCAGCTGCCAACTGGAAGGCACAAGCATCTGAAGCCCCACTGGTTTCTTCCTGGGGGGACTTGACTCACACAGTTTCTTTTAATCACAGTTCTAAAACGTGTAGATTTCTGCCTTCTAAACAAACAGATTGTATCCTGTGAAGCGAAATTTAGAAAGGATTAATACGTCTTCTGTTGGCCCCACATGTGGATAATGCCTGGGTCTGCTTTTTCCCTCTGTGAGAAGTGAAATGTTTCCCACAATTTCGGTGAGCTCTTGATGTCCCTCTGGAGCTGCATAAAAATGTGTAATTAATGTTTGGTGCCCAGAAACAGAGCGGCACCCCACTTTGAAGCCTCTCACGGAAAAGCGGGGCACAGTGGGAGGGCAGCACCTCCCTGTGTCAGGACACGAGCGCCCTGCGTCTGCGTCCCTGCCCGTGCAGTCCCGCCTGTCCCCTCGGGTCCACCTGAGACCAGCGAAAACCTCTCGTCCCTTCTTCCCTTAATAGATGAGCCACACCCACTTCCCATGTCTTTAACCTACCTCCTCCCTCAGTTAAAGTATCTGCAGGGTTTTTTTATTTTTTAAGGTCATTGTTCTAGTCATTAATATATTGACTAATGTCATCCTTGTATAGTAAGTGCCCTCCCCTACGGAACCAAGGCTGACTTGTGTGGCATGACCAATGAGATAAAGTCAGAGAATGTGTGACCTCTGAGGGTAGGTCATAAAAGGCATTCTCAGTTCCTTTCTATTTGTGTCGGTTATTGCTATATTTCAGATTTGGAATCTGAGTTGATAGCTATATTCTCCTCCTGGTAAGTAAGGGAACTGTTCACTTTCACGACTTTGTCCCTCCTCACCCCCCATAAATGCCATAATGACTCCTAGACCTTCAGTTCTGTGTTAAAGAGAAATAAATACCTGTCTCTTAAGGCAGCTTTCCAGGCTTTCTGCTGACCTTTACTTCACACCTCTTGCAGTATCCCCTGAGTTTATCTCTCCTCTTGTAGAAACTATGCAGTGTGGCCTGCTAGGCACAGAAGTTTTGACAAGTCAGACCTATGGAAAGTACATAGAAGATTACAGTTTCAGAAATAATTGTTAAACAGTCATCTATGTCACCATCCATCGGGTCAAGAAAAGATCATTTTGCCAGCAGGACCCTCCTTTATACCTATTCTAGGTTGTGGCCCCATCCTGCCCTCCAGGAAGCTGCTCTGAGCCTTTTATGATAATCAGTACCTTGCTTGGTCACTTGCCTCCTGGGTGACCTTATAAAGTGGGGGCAGATTTGCTCCTGGAGAAGAATAGCTCCCTTTTAAAAGTAAATGCCCTGGTGGCAGTGTGTTAAGTTCAAGCCTCCTCTCTGCTACTAACCCCTTTCCCTCACTTTCCATTTGTAGTGTAACGGTGCTAACAGTGCCCACCTAAGGGATGGAAGGTAGTGGAGGATGGTATTAATGGATGGAAGTTACCATAAAAAGTAGTAAGTGTATATTTATGGGCTATTTTATTTCGGTTTCTATGTAGGTAGCCAAAACGTTTCTGAGTTCCGTCAGCCTTTCACCTACTCTGTTTACCAATAAATAAAATTTGGATATTTTAAGACCTTCTGGAACTAAATTTAGTATTTTCTTTGTATTGAAATTTACAAAACAAAACAATGACCGTTTTAAACATTTTAAAGTGTACAAGTCACATGGTTTTTTAGTATATTCACAAGATGGTCCCGCCATCACCACTACTTAGCTCCAGAATGTTTCATCACCCCAGAAATAAACTCTGTCCTTTCTAGCAGTTATTCCCTGTTCCACCTGTCCCCACCCCACCCCCTCACCCGTCCCCCATTCCTGGTAACTGTTCTATCGGTTTGCTTATTCTGGATACTTCATATAAATGGAATCATATGATATGTGACCTGCCTGGCTTGTTTCACTTTAGCATAATGGTTGTACAATGTACGAGCACGTCATTTCTTTTTTTGTTGTTTGTTTTTGTTTTTACAGGGACAGAGAGAGGGATAGATAGGGACAGACAGACAGGAACAGAGAGAGGTGAGAAGCATCAATCATTAGTTTTTTGTTGTGATATTAGTTGTTCATTGATTGCTTTTGCATATGTGCCTTGACTGCGGGCCTTCAGCAGACCAAGTAACCCCCTGCTCAAGACAGCAACCTTCGGTCCAAGCTGGTGAGCTTTTTGCTCAAGCCAGATGGGCCCGCGCTCAAGCTGGTGACTTTGGGGTCTCGAACCCAGGTCCTCCATGTCCCAGTCCAACGCTCTATCTACTGCACCACCGCCTGGTCAGGCCACATCATTTCTTTTTGTGCTCAAATAGTATCCCACTGTACGGGTAGGCCAGTCTGTCTGCTCATCAATCAATGGACATTTGGCTCCTTTCCACTTTTTGACTTACGCATAACGGTGCTGTGTACATTTCTGCACAGGTGTTTATGTGAACATACATTTTCAGCTGCGTGTATACCTGGGAGGGGCACAGCCGGGCCCTGTGGGAATTCTATGGTTAACTTTTGAAGAACCACCAAACTTCCACAGCAGCTGCACCATTCTACATTCCCACCAGCAGTGTACGAGGGTTCCAGATTCTCCACCAAAACGGCATGTTTTTGAGTCATTAAACACAGTATAGCTTTGCGGCACTTAGGTCAACATCTTACAGCTAATGCTGAGTTATACATATCAGCAGGTCTTACTGTCAAGTCCTGTCCAGCATTCTCCTGGCAGAAGCAGTGCTTCCTTCTGGAACAAAATGGCCACGTCCAGAATACCAGGACACAAAAAGAGAAGGCCAAGTAAAGGGTCCTTAGCCATTGACTTGCTTGTGTAATGGGAGTCAGCTGTGGCGGGCAACCCACAGGGCCGGTGATTCCAGTCCCAGCAAGTGCAGGATGCTGACTGTCACCCCAGCCTCCCAGCAGTGCTCACTGCAAGTGTTTGGCGGCTCCACGCAAGTGCTGTGTTCGAGTTCAAGTTGCCTCCTAAGACTAACCAGGAATTCAAGGAAATGTGAAACATGCTTTAATATCTCCTACTTACTCTACCGAGGAATGTTACAGAGTTTCCCATTTTTGGCTTTGTACTGAAGCATCAATTCTCTTGCTCTTTTATTACTTAAAGTATTTCTTTGTAATTTATAGAGATTTTTGTTTGCAATTCAAATGGAGTCTTTTAATGAGGAAATGGAGTAGAACCATATGGCAATGATAATAACTTGCATCTCAAACATGAGTATTACATATTTAAATTTTTTTTAATTTATTGATATTTAGAGACAGGGAAGAAGAGAGGAAAAAGACACTTACTGGTTGCATTTACTGGTTGGTTCTTGTCTGTGCTCTGACCGGGATCCAACCTGCAACCTTGGCATGTTGGGACTATGCTCTAACCAACTAAGCTAACTGGCCATGCACCACATGCTCTTTGCAAAGAGCTTTTCTAGTCTGAAAAATCCAGAGAAGTGCAAGGTCATCTTTGTGCTACTTCTGTGTTAGCTTTTTTTTTTTTTAGAGAGGAGACAGAGAAAGAGAGAGAGAAAGGGGGGAGGAGCTAGAAGCATCAACTCCCATATGTGCCTTGACCAGACCAGTGCAGGGTTTTGAACTGGCGACCTCAGTGTTCCCAGGTCGACGCTTTATCCACTGCGCCACCACAGGTCAGGCTATGTTAGCTTTTATAATCTTTATTATACATGAGATATCCCAAGAGTGTTTTATTTTAGTGGTTTATATGTATCTCCTAAAATGGGATTTTTTCATTGTAGCCTGCCACTTTCCCTACCACAGTAATGGGAATTGACTGAATAGGAAGCAATTTCAGCACTTAAATGTGCTCATATAATGTTTCTTAATCACTTTAATGAATTACGTACAACTAGAAACGGAATAGAATTTCCAATGGAAATATAATTAAATAAGAGTCATTTTGTATACTTCTAATTTCTATCTGATCATTTCTTGCTTCATCGCCATAGAAAGTGTGCCTTACAGGCCTACAGTGATATTGTTATACAGGCTAATGTGCATAACACATAGGTCATGAGAGCTGAAAACAGTAGAAATACACGATAACTTTTATTACAAATCAGGTGCAGCAAGGCAAGGTAAACCTTCCAGACTAGGGCTTTTTTTAAAGTCTTATATATTTATTAATTTCACCTGATTTTTCTTGAATTGGCAGTTTCTTCCTAAATCCCAATTGGTCTTTTACTTATGTCTTTTCAGTCTGGCTTGTTTAAGACCGTCCTCAGGGGAAGCACTAACATGAGTCAGTAAAAACTAAAAGGTGTTTGGAAATTTTGTTTTCACGTTTGAATGATTTTGCTGAGAAATGATAAAAAAAAGTTTTAACCATTCTTCTTGCATTGTGTGTGATGCCAAAATATAAAAGGTCATTTAAATTTGTTTACTTTGGAGTCAGGACACATAAAAGTTACCATTTTGAATTCTAGTGTCCATAGAGTTGGGCCAGGCTGTAGACAGTGGTCACAGGCACTGTGATAGAAGAGCGTGTCAGCATCAGCTAGGGAACAGGCAGGAACGATAGTTCTGCCTCCCTTGGCTGGAGAACGATCCGTGGTTCTGAAAGCCTCTGGAGAGTCAGTTCAAAAATCATGAGACCCCAGTTAGAGTCTCAAATCTGTTTTCCTGGCTATATTGTCTTATAGATGAGTCACTTAATCTTGATCCTTAGTTTGCTGAAATTTGAGAGGATATTGATAATAACCCGTTCTACCTTCATTAGAACTTTTAGAAAATAACACGTATCCCTGGCCAATTGGCTCAGTGGTAGAGCGTCGGCCGGGCCGGGCCGGCGTGTAGATGTTCTGTGTTCAATTCCCAGTTAGTGCACACAGAAGTGCCCAACCTGCTTCTCCACCCCTCCTTTGCCCCCCCCCCCCTTTCTTCCTCTTCTCCCCTCCTGCAGCCAAGGCTCGATTAGAGCGAGTTGGCCCTGGGTGCTGAGGATGGCTTCATGGCCTCCGCCTCAGGTGCTAAAAATAGCTTCGGTTGTAATGGAGCAAGATGGGCAGAGCATTATCCCCTAGAGGGCATGCCGGGTGGGTCCAAGCAGGAGTCTGTCTCTCTGCCTCCCCTCCTCTCACTAGAATTTAGAAACAGAACAAAAACACATGTAAATCTTTCACAAATTAAAATTTTCTTTACTCTGTTCTGATTATATAAATGTACTTATGAACTCACTGATCAAGTAGTTTAGTTTGTGAATTTAACATTGCTTTTGAGAATCTAGCCCAGTGGTTCTTGACCTTTTTTGAGGTACCGAACCCACCAGTTTCATGTGCGCATTCACCGAACCCTTCTTTAGTGATAAATAAAATATGATTTTTTTTTTCCAAATTCAAGACATAGGTATATGTTTTTTTACTGGTGCACAAAATGAGCCGTGCATGAACATCACCTTGCTCAAAGAGCAAAACCAACAAAGTGCACGAACTCACAACAAATTACGGTATTACTTTATTCTGGCCTCCGCGGCAGAGGTTTCTCAGAACCCCTGAGACCGACTCATCGAACCCCTAGGGTTCGATAGAACTCAGGTTAAGAACCACTGCTCTAGCAGGCATCTGGAAAAAGCAGTACTGTACTTCTCTATGGGGAGCCTTCGGATCCCACATTCCCAGTGTATACGCTGTCAAAAGGGCTTGCTAGCCCTTTAATACGGCCACGCAGGGCTCAGTGTATTTCAGTTTGTGGGAAATACTTTAGGGTTGTAGTTAGAGCAGTGGTTTGAAGTACAGTCAAGTCTCAGCCCCAAAGTGCCCTTTCCTTATGTTGTTAAATATAAACTGGGTGGAGCTGGGATACGTGTCCTCATATGCAGGATGGAGGGGGACGGGCCAGCCTTCTCACAGGTGTCTTCAGTAGGACTCCCCAGTGCAGAGTGTGGGTTTGTGTGGAGTCACATTCTCCATGAAGCTATGATGGCCCCGTGTGTGAGGTAGGCATTTAAGATCACCATGATCTGTACTTTGTGTGTTTTTGCCTACACAGAGCAGCTACCTTGATGAGATAAAGCTGAAAGATTGGTGGCGTTAAAGGAAGTCTGGGGTGTAAGTCTGTCCTTCCAAGGATAACTCCTCTGAGCTCTAGTCCCTACCCCCAATGAGATGCTAACCACCAAAGCATTTATAGAAACTGTAAATCAGTTGAAATGTAAATATCTTGTTTTTTTAAAACAAACCGGAAGCAGTCTCTCTGTATTTAGTCTTAATATTCATTGCCAGGTATTTATTGAAGTATTTTCTTACATTGCACAATAGCGTATAAAATGTATTTTCCCCACATCTTGTATTTTATTGATACAAATTTCACATCTTGAGTTAGTAATACTGTACTAATAACCAACTATTTCCAGTGACACTGTTATTTTGAGGACCAGATTTAATCTCAAAGTTTTGTTGGCTCCCCAAAGTGAGACTAAAAAGGAAATGGCCTTTGCAGACCAAGAATGAGCAAACTTTGTTCATCAGAGGGACCCTGAAATTGTCAGCCGACAGGAACACGGACAGGTTGGATTGAGGTCGTTATAAATACCACGGAGTTTCCCGAGGACAGAACCCCTCTAGGCTGCTCTGTTCAACTGGTTTTACCATCTGTCATCTTTTTGTTCTTTTTGCAGGTAATCTCCGGGGGAAGGAAGAATTGTAATGATTAGAAAAGAGCAGCAGCATAAGGTTGTTATGGCTTGAACTCACTAGCAGTAAAGTCGGAACAACCTAGTCAAATATTTGCGTCCACTCAAAGTTGGTAAAGCAGAAAACACACAGCTCTCCAGCACCGGAGAAGTGAAATGACAAGAACGGATCTGTGTTTCTGTAGTGATTTAGAAATTCTCATACTGAAATCACCAAGATTTAGAGAGCTAGCCACAGAGGTTTGCAGATGTTTGCTGAAATTGGAAAAGAAAATAACATGCATAAGCATTTTTTTCCCCAAACATCGTTACATGCGAAAGAAGCCATGACATTCAAGTTGTGGAATGTAAATCTTTTATTAAACAGTTGTCTTTCCACAGTAGTAAAGCTTTGGCATGTACAGTATAAAAAATAATCACCAACCATAATTAAACCAAATTCCTCTTATCATACTAAGTGTTTTCAATCCAATTTTTTTTCCATATAAAAATACTGGGAGACATTGATAAATAACAGGTAAGAGAAAGATATTTCTAGGCAATTACTAGAATCATTTGGAAAAAGTGAGTACTGTGGATATTTTAAATATCCCAGTCACGAGGACATGCCGTTCCTACAATATTGCGGGCCAGACAGTTAAGTGGAAGCAGAAGTGTTTGGGTTCCTCTCTTAAAAGTTTTGGTAATATCATCTCAGTACATTTTGCATCTGGGTTGGTATGTGTGCTTCCCTACTGATCCCAAAGCAAATCACAAGTTAGAATCCTTTCATTTAAAACACTGAGCGGTATTGAATACTCGGGAGCAGAACAGGCATTGTACTGCTCCTTGTATGAGAAAAGTCTCAAAACACTCCCAGGGTGATGCTTGGAGAAGCTGTGAGTTGAGCTGAAGCTGGAGAAGTTACTCTCCAGAGCAAAGGGCTTAAGAAAGAAACAAACACTCTAAGACGGGGTCTGCTAATGTCACTCCGGGTCGGATGGGCCTTGGCAGAGATCCCTGCTTGTTCTGGGTTGCAACTCTTACTCCCGGGAATCTTCTCTGTCAGCCTGTTCATCTAAAGGCATGAAGCACTCAATTGGGCAGTTGACATTCTGTTAAAATAGAAGACAAAGAAAAAGTAGTGGCAAATACTGCAAAGTATGCAGGAAAAAAAGGGGGGGGGGTGAAGGGGGGGGGGCTTCCAATGCAATTATTTTTAGCTTTAAGAACCTAGCAGTCACCTGACCAGTAGTGGCACAGTGGATAGAGGGTTGACCCGTGATGCTGAGGTCCCAGATTTGAAACCCTGAAGTTACCAGCTAGAGGATGGGCTCATCAGTTAGGGTGCAGGCGTACCAGCTTGAGAGCAGGGTTGTCAGGATGGGTGAGGAATCACTGGCTTGAGCCACCCCCCCACCCCCAGGTTGAGGCACGTGTAAGAAACAATGAACAACTCATGTGAAGCAACTATACGTTGATTCTTCTCATCTCTCTTCCCCTCTTTCTCCCTGTCCCTGTCTCACATAAAACAAAACAAAAAAAACCTAGCAATAAACAGGACAATAGGTTAGGTTCAAGAGTTTAATACATTGGAATCTAAACTATGTTACCTGATACAGTACTCAAGTCATATAAAGGTTTTTGTTTGTTTTTTTTAAATAGGTTCATTCAAAAGAAAAGTACCCATGGAGAGTCCCCACTATGTGACGAACTGCATTTAGGGGAGACTGGCTCATGGTGGAAATTCACTTACGGTGTTCTGATGGTATCTCTCAGAATACTGGTTGTAGGAGCGACTCGGAGAGCCTTCATGACCGGGCTCAGCCCCCGGTCTGCGACAGTTGTCACAGCGCCAGCCCTGAGAGCAGAGGCATGAAGTCAGATGGCGTTTACGACAATACACAATTTAGTGCTTGTGTGAAAGGAGGTTTTTAGCTCTTCATTGGCAAAAGAGAAGCAGTTAATCACAAAGGACACTTTGATGATTTCGTGGATTTATAACTCGTAGAATACATTCTGGCCGATGACTCATGTCTTATAGCTGCGTCTATTTCTGCTGTTTCTTTCTCCTGAAATGTCCTCTCTTCTCTTTCTATTTGAACCCCCACCCATCAGCTAGGGCTTATTCCAGCTCCAACTGTCATTGAAATGAGCTTCCCCCACTAGCTAATAGAAGAGGTTTCCCTAGAGTCCTAGAGCTTGGAGAAGGGATTTGAGGTCACATGGACAAACACCTTCATTTTAAGGAAAATGAGACTCTCTAGAGGACGGCTCCCTCAGAGGGGGCGGGAAAGTCCCAAGGACCTGCGGGTGAAGTTAGGGCTGCCACACAGTCGAGTGACTCCTGGCCCTGCTCCTTTGCACCACATTGTCACGCCCTTTCTAAATATCTGTAGCCAGCGGCATGTAACCTGTCATCTGGGTAGTGATGGCAAGAGTCGGAATGGGGCCAGGGATCAAGCTGGACCAGTGATGTGAGGAAACGTACTCTCGTTCATGGTGGGTGGCCCCTAAACTATAAGTCACCTCTGTCACCATCAACAGTTGCCTCCTGGACAATGAAGCCAATACAAAGGATTGATAAGAGTGAGACCCCAATGCCATTGCTGGAAGGGCTCTGAAGCTGAGAGATCCTGGGATTGTTTTCAGTTCTGTGAGCCTTCTTTTTCCTAAATCAACTGGAACTGGGCTTTTCTCTTACAACCAAAGGAACTCTAAGTAATACAGTCACTTTCTTATAGTGGCTGTTAAATATTTCACACATTTTTTTCTCCATTTAAAAGCATATTTCCCATAATACGGAATACAATTACAGGCAAATGGCTGCTTAGAGAACCAGTGAATCTTGCTTTCCAATAAAAACGTAACAGTTTTCTCACTCTTGTCTTAAGTGTGTCGTTGAGCACTTTGCTTTAGGACACAGTAGGTGTCACGCATGAAAGGCTTCATGTGCGTAAATAATGAGATGTTGAAATCAGACCGAAGCCTACTTTCCAACAAACTCACAACCACCACCCACTTCTTTCTGTACCAAGCACGTGGCCAGAGATGAGTCTGTGGTCACAGTCCATATGACAGACAGTTCGTGAGAGACTCCACAGCATCTTCCTATCCAAGGGAGGCAGTGCCTCCCTCCCCACCTGATCACTAGGGGTACAGTGCCATCAGAGTGGTCTACTGCCCCAGGTCCTGAGGTGGGGCAGAAGCAGACCCCTCCAGAACCTCCCCTGCTGTTAGATTCATCCTTCTAAAGACCATTTCCTTCACGCTTTTGTTCAGGGGACCTGGCGATTGACTAATACCAGTGCCATCAACCAGGGAGCCTCACTGTGGATGGAGTAGGGAGGGTGCTCTCGTGCATCAGGGCTTGAAGGCCACAGGGGAGGGTCTGTTCTCATTGGAAACAAAGGACTATTGTGTCCCTTTAGACTTAGAAGAGTCATTTTATTTTGAAATTTCAAATATTAGGCGGAGGCATAGCATATTTTGTTATATGGAAACAGAACAGATGAGAAATGGCTGGGAAGTACCGGCTTAAATAACGGACTGCCAAGGCCCAGCCAATTTCCAACCACGGGACACAGGCAGGGGCGTGGCTCCCAGGAGCCCACATGTGCCCGCCCCATCCCGCCCTGGGGATGTGATCACTCCACTCTCAGCTTCTTCCCCTCACTCAACTAAACTTTAACCGTCCTAAATCCCAGCTAGTTCACACTTCTCTTTTTTATGAAACTGCCGATTCCAGCCTATCTGAAAATTGTATCACTTGGCAGACCCATTCACAACCTTATTTAATGAGGTTGACTTTCAATGTATGCTAATTTAATGTCTCCGACTACTATACGCTTAAGAGCCAGGACCTTTCTCCTTCCCTCTATTTGTCTCATATTCCACAGCCCAATGCCAAACCGATAGCAGGAATCTCTTTTTGGGAGAGTGTGCAAAGAAGGGGCACTGTCTTAGGTCTGGGGTGTTATTCCAAATATTGATCAACAATGCCACAGGGGAACCTGGTCTGTAGATCAGAGCTGGAAGACCCACACGACCCAACTCTAACACGTTAGTTGCTGAAGAAGAGAGCCTCTCCCACACCCAGTATTCTCAGGCTCTCTTCTTCAGCAACTAACGTGGGTGTGGGAGAGGCTGAGGCTGCCACCACAGGAGACACCTGGGAAGGGTATTCAGGAGCTTTACATGGCAGCTATGTGCCAACAGGAAATGAGGCGTTTGAGCATTTCATAAGGGGCACTGCTGCCCCTGTATGGACAGCATACACTCAAGAAGCTTAAGCCATCTGCTTATCTGGATCTATCTAAATCACAGGGAACCTTACCCGCTGGCCTCCAAAGCATGTGCAGGAGCAAATAGCACCGAGATACTCCTTTTGCCACTGTTCTCCTACATGGTACGTCTTCCCGTCATCGTAACATGTTGTTTCATCTATGTGAAGACACAAGTCAGAAGCGCATATAAGACAGAATGATCACACAGGCTTGACCCCTGGAGGGGGTGGCTTGTCTGTCTTCTGCATTTGTATCATCACAACCAAAACACCACATGTTTATGGGACTCATTTGTAATAGAGAAACCACTGTGTAGGTCACAGGGCAGCGTTTCCAACAACTAGATCTAATAAATGGAGAAGATTGAGATTGTATTTTAAAAGTTGGATCTTAAGACCCATAAAACTTCCTTATAACGTTTCATTGCAGTTTCTGGTCAAAGCACTTTGGGTCGGAAAAGTGCTCAAGAGTTGTGTAACAACATAAAATCATGGCTCATTCTTGTGTCTGCTTTCCCAAATCGAGATTAACAAACCCGCTGTTCACTCCTCAAGGAGACCTAATATCTCTGCTCATTTCTGTGAATGAGAGTTACAGCTCAGCTGAGTGTGGGAGGGCTTGATAAGGCACTAAAAAGGATCTGTGCAACGTACGAGGGTCACACTTGAATTCTCCTTTTCCGTTTCCAAGACATGTGCAGCTCATCATCTGGCCGTTTTCTCCCTGACGATCCCACTTCTCTCCAATTTTGTAGTTGACACCATTGTCATGGCACCATTCTGGGTGGTGGGAGAAATTAGAGGATAAGAGTTACTGGTGTGTCTGGCTCACGAGACAGTGAACACACTAGGACATGTCACACGATTTTAAAACACCAGGTATCTGGAAGGAATGGTAAGGAAAGGTTAAAGGTCATCATCACAATGACAAACCACTGTTTTTGGTTGGATTTTAAAAGAATATCTTTACCATTTAGTATTTTTTAAGCCATTTTAAGATTCAATTTATTCCACCATAATCACGTCAGAAGACTAGTCAGTGAGCTTCATTTGACGTCTCACTAGTAAGGTAATACTAAAGTACAATTCGAGTATTTCAGGAATAGAAAATCACTTTGGATTTGCAGAGATCCTGGACACAAAACAGTTCAATCAACCAAAAAGCCCCCAACGATCAGCAGGTTTCTACATGCCACAACCTGTTTCTTGTAAACAAGAAAAGAAAAAGAATAAACCCGTGTATCAGAACAACAAGCAAGGATAAACCAATGGCAACTGTCCCCAAAAGGAAGACTGGTTTTAAAGACAGCTCATAGTCACAGTTATGCATCTTGACTACTACACATAGAAGACGACTTCTTAATCTCGAAGGTTTATACCAAAACGAAACACATTTCAGGAGTCTGTAGAACAATATACACCACATCCATTTTATCAATGTCGTTCATTCCTTAAACTTTAGTAGACAATTATGATATCTAAGCAAAGAATACGTAATTTGAACCAACGAATCACATAAATCGACTTATAGCTCCGCTCCCAAAATTGTGCCTAACTACTTACATGAATAATAAATACACAACTTAAAAGCAGGTCAGTTTCATAAACAAAAAACCACCTAAGTGATGCCCACTGTTAATAATTCCAGCTCTTAAACAGCATGACACCTCTGCTGCTCTGTCTTCCCATTTTCAGGCAGCCGAGCACAGGAGTCTGCACTGAAAAATTAGTTGATGTTATGTTTCAGTCTTTTATGTATACAAGTTAGGTAAAATACTTTGAAGATCTTTCTAAAACTCAATTATGTTTTATCACTTCTCAGCCTTTTGGCTAAGATGAAATGTAAAAATCTATTATGTTTTATTTCTCCAAATATAACTTCTAGATATGTCTATAGAAGGCTTGTTTATAAGATGTAATGGTTAACACCTATAAAAATGAACCAGTTGTCAATAATGTATCCTATCCTCTGAAAACAAAGCATAAATCAAAGGTATATAAATTCTACTACTAAATCTCAAAACATAATTATGCAATACCTCAGGTCAATTTAACTAAAAAATGATTAAAATATTTTACATCTATTAGATAATTTAAAAATCAATGATTTCAATCGAAGAGTCTTAGTTATCTACAGATTATCTGTATTCTCTACATTACTTAGAGTCAAGCTACCTAATGTGATCTGTGTATGTGTGATGAGTGAGTTAGTGTGTGTGTGTGTGTGTGTGTGTACTATAATATGGGGATGTTTGGTTTGTGTTGAAAGAAACAGTATGTTTATCTCTGAGCTCACTCAACACTGAAGATTAAAAGAAACTTGGGGTTTCTTGTGTCGTCTCTCATTTGACACAGCTTCATAAAAACTGACTTTGTTAATGTATCTTAACAGAAAATATTTTAAAAAACCATATTACCATCACAAATTTAGTTTTAGTTGTTGTATTTGAGGCACCAGCCTTGAAATGAAGCAATATTGCTCAAGTAAAATTTCCCATCATTTTTTTTTATGATGCAAAATGTTACTTTGAGTCAAGCAGTCTCCCCTAATTTGCTTCATGTTTGGAAGAGCCTGTGTCTGCCAAACATGACTCCTTGGTACCCTGTGCGAATGCATGGGACTGGAGGAGGTGGACAGACAGGTAGGTGGACGAAGCAAGCTACTCACTAGATGAATCACATCTGAAATGACCACTGCCAAAGCCTAAGCACTGGCACGAGAGTTTAAAGCCAGATTCAGACAATCGCTCCCACTCCTCTCCAACGGCATAATGGGAAACGGTGTAGGGGTCGAAGCACGAGTCATCCGTAAGTTGGTTTAGACCTTGGTCAACTACATGAATAAAAGAAAAGAAACAATTAAAAAAGACATCTTATTGGAGGTTTGGGACTATAAGAAGAAAACAAATTATTCTATACAATGACTTAATCTAAAATAAAAATCCCAATAGCACTAAGAAGCACTCATCTGCCCTATCAATGCAATAACTGCTTTAAAATGCAACACTTAAATGTTGCCAGTGGACACTTGAAAAGGCATCTTAAAAGTAGAACCATCTTTCACTTTTGTCATCAGTTCTAAAAAATATCACTTCTGTTAAATCTAGTCAATAGAACATGGAACAGATCCTGATGCAATATAAGCTAGTTAAGAACTTTGGTGAGATGCAAAGACTGGAACTGCTCCTTCATGAGTCCCTGAGTGACTTTAACCTATTTATTATATAGTACAGTCATCTGTTATATGAGGGTAACACTAAAAATATTTCTACCTGCTCGGGATCTTGTGAAGATTACATGAGATCACGAATGCAGTTGGCCCATTACCAACACTTAGAAAGGGCTCACCAAATAAAGAATAATTATCAGAAGACATCTTTTGCTTTTACCGCAGAAATTTTAGCATTTTTATATTCCATTATAATGTGATCTTCATTTTTATTTTGGTATATTTTGCATAATAATGTAAAACTTTGAGATTTTGTACATTATCATAATTGTAGAACTACTTTACTTTATCAATAAAATCAATTATACCAAATAAACCACAGGATATGAATGACCAAAGAATACATAATGGAGTCTCTTCAAGTTGCCTAAGATCTCAGTCTTTGTGTTTTAGGAAAGCTTATTGTAAAATAATGTATACAAACAAAGCATGTTTCAAGTTATTGTAAAATTAAGTAAACTAACATCTGTGTCTTTGAATCTGTGTATATTTCTGTTTACAGTGCAAAAATCAAAAGCTCCAAAAGCCACAGGTATTTGAAGTGCCTAATATTTTAAAAGGTAACTCCCTGGGAAAAATATAGAGTATAAGGAACTCTGACATGTTTCAAAGCCAGGAGAACCTGCCTAGAATGCAGAATCTCGCTGCTGGGAATACAGAAGAGGAAAGAAAAATGGAAGGAACTTGAAATGCTTCAAGGGGTTTGCTAAATATAGCCTGGTGTTAAAATTCCACCTGACTAAAGTTATGGAGATGAAATCTTTTTTAAAAAAACATGAAGTGGAAAAGCACAAAGATCTTTGTGCCCTTGAAAACTCCTTTCACGTGGCATTCTATTAGTAAAACCATGCAAGGCAAAAGGTACTGTGTTCCCGTGGATATATACTACAACAGGCACAAAATGATCCCCTGCCTAGACATTCAACTGCTTAATTCGCAAGCGTTTATCCATGTAAACAGCACAGTCAGAGGAGGAAAGAGGCTGAGATTAAGTAAACTGGCCCTAGAAATAAAGTCAGTCATTTGGTAGAGAAAGGATTTAGCTCTCCCTGTTGATAGAGAACCCTGTGGTTGGGAGAGTTCAGGGGTTTGATTATTCCCTATCTTGTATTCCTTGGTGAATCTTCAGCTGTTGTAGGTTACAGACCAAGTGATACGGTACTGGTTTAAAAGGACTTTCCAGGTACTACAGAGTCAACAGCCATTTAACCTTGGTAGAGGTTTTGGATCTACAAAATCGGGAAAAGAAACGAATGGAACAAGGGAGCCCTTGGGACAGAAATGGGCAGTGTTGGTAGCATTCTATATCCGGAACTAACACCAGCTGTCTGTAATGGTTGCAGATGGGGGATTTCCTTGACAGGGGATCAATTTAGATACTTAAAAAGCACTCAAGAGGACAGCAACACGGTGAGATGGGGACAGTCCGGGCAAAGAGGGCAGGAAACTGGCGCCCGGTAGCAGCTCAGACACTCACTACCAGGGCCTCAGAGTGGAAGGCTAAATACCTGAACCTTGTTGCAGGCCTATCTATCACATCACCACTTGGGACCGAGTCAAATACGTGTGCATTTCACAAAGATACTAGGATATGAGAGGGAAAATGATTCAATTTAAAGTTGCTCATTTACTTCATGATGCAACATCATTTCCCAAAGTTAAAGGACAATGGCAACAATGGAACAGTCAGTGGAAACAGCATCACCCAGAGGGGACCCTGGGCCTTGCTGGACACAGGCGTTCACATACCCGAGTTGCCCACAGTGATAACCTCCTCCCGAACCTTGTGCCTCTTCTGGTCCTTCAGTGCTTCCACGATGATGTTGTAGGTGGTCCCTCTGGTGAGACCCGTGAGGGTAGCGCTAGCAGAAGTTCCAGGAACTCGGAACTACCATGATTGGCACAGCCAAAGTAGGGGAGAGAGCATTAGAGGGAGGGATCCCCAGGGCTTGCCCTATTCTCATCAATAACCCTCACTGTGTAAACAAAATAAAAAAAAGACAAAAAAAGATGGAGCTGGTAAAGGTCCCAAAGAGCCAAGGACAGAAATGGAACTTGGGTGACCTGCCAGGTTTTCCTGCCAAAATTCTGCCCCATGGGCTCTACAGTTACCAGGAGACCTCAGTAATTCTAGAGACAGTCTCAGGTCTGGACAAACCCTCTGGAAACCCTGGCCATGCCCCCTCTACATAGAACGTGGACATCATAGGGAGATTTATTCATCCCACGCAAGGTGGCACCTGGTCCCCCCTAAGGGTCCTTAAAACAATTTGGCAAACCCTCCCACTCAAGTTTCTAAGCTCATAAATCTTCCACAGTTGTAGTCAATTTTTAAAATTCTGCCACTTTCTAAAACTAAGGACACAATAAAATTGTTACCAGCAAGAAAAATTAAGGAACAGAAGTTTTAGTTAGAGAATCAATCACTTATAACAGCTGATATGCACAGCTTCACTTAAGTTCCTTCTCTTTAGACCGACTGTAGATAATGGGATTCTTCAAGGACAAACCACAGGATGGCATTTTAGCCCTCTGTACACAAATTTAAATTCAAGCAGATTTTTTCTCTCCCTTTTCTAGGATCATTTCTTTTCTATATTACTAAGGAGCCTCAAATGGGTGAGAACAATAGAAAGGATGTCATTTTTTCTGCTAAATAAAAGCTAATGACACTTTGGTACATACACTCATACCTCCCGCCCCAAAGTAGGACCATACTGAGATTAAAAAAAAGAAATAAAATTAGTGACTAAGCGTGCCACCTTTCTAAGAGGTCCTAGAAATGTTATCACTTTATATCAGAGCTTTGGTCACTTCAATTATCTAGCTTTCTCTTTTCCAAACTGCCCAGTCAGAAGTAGAGAGAAAAATTCATTACCTGTAAGGGTTCTTCATCAATGCCAACTGGATGACATGAAATTATATACTCAGTGCTTTCCTGGAATGGGGTCCAAGAGATGGTTGTCTGAGAGAGAGCCTCTTGTCCTGTAGAAGCATTTGGATTGAGTCCCAGAACGTGAGGGTAGAGTTGGTGGTGTATGTCTCCCCTGGGGACATGACCAATTTGGATCTCCTCATTTACACTCGGCGGATATAGTCCTGGCCTATGCCCGATAGGGGCGGCCGTTGTGGGCGGTGTGGTCCGCCTAAAACCATGCTCCTCAAAGATCATTTGTTGCCCAACACTGGGCTGCTGACCCGAAGTGCCAGGAAGCTGAATACCGTTTTCATACCCAGGATTGGTGATGAAAGGGGTCTTTTGAGCTGTGGAGGGAACATCCAAGATCTCTGGTCCTTGAAGACTGGGGTGTGGAAGGGTTACCAGTTGGGGAAGCTCATCTAGCCAAGAGAGGTTAGAGCCAAAAAAGCAAAGCGTGTTAAGCTCCCAGAAGTACCAGCGGCAGTCATTATCAATTCGGGCAACAATGGCTGTTTACCAATTTGATCAAAGCCCCTGGAAAATGAGCAGTTCTTAGATCACAAAACACTTTTTCCAGAAAGAAATCTTTATGATTTTGTCTCAAAGGTTTCTTTAGAGTTGAGAATGAAAGGAAAGTGTTAGTATGAATTTATCATACACACAAAGCTTTAGACGGCTGAGCCTCACAGCAGCTGCGTCTGCTCACATGAGTGCACATGGAGTCGAAATGGGCAGCGTGTTTCCCCTTTAGTTCTCATTTGAGAATTATGTTTTAAAAACTAGAATGCACGCTAATTATCTCAGCATCTGCAGTATGAGAATTCCAGAGGTTGGGTTCAATGGTTCATTATGGTTTGAAATGGTAAAAATAGATAAAAAGACATATATACAATTTATTTTTTAAATTCTATCAGCAGAAATACGGCATTTTCTAGAAACTAAAGTGAAAGTCCATGAAAAAATAAGACAGTCTTTATGACCAACTTTCAGAAACCAAGTAATAAAGACAAATAGGAGGGATTTTTCTCCCACCATTTGTTAAAAAACAAAACATTTTTTTTTTTTACTTCAACAAGAGGTTTTGACAAATAGCAAAGATAGCTATTTCATGTTAACATTTTCATAGCTGTTGTGAAAAAATTTAAAAGTGAATAAAGGCTTTATTTTGACTGGCTAAGAAAGAAATATAACTGAATTCGAGGAAAAAAATAAAACTGAACTAAGAGATGATGTTGGGCGATCCCTGCTGTCAAAGAGCACACCATGTATGCTACGTTCTTAGAAAAAAAATGATCCATGAGAAACGCCTTGAAACCTGGAGAACCTTCTTTCTGCAAAATCAACCGTCTGAAATTAGTTTTGTCTTGGCCACCTCCCCATTGCCCGGAAGGTGCTCTTTCTTTACCTGTCTTTTTCCTCCCGATCAGAGGCTCACTCTTCTGGTTGTTCTTCAGGGCAATGACTTGGATTGTGTACTCAGTTCCCGGTTCCAGACCTGATGGAAGGACAGATCATCCCATCATGTCTCTGGGCTCAGCTAGTCAAGTGCACATTGACCTCACTGATCTCACCAGGGGACACTCCTGGGGGCAGACATCCTCTCTCCCTCTGGCCCCACTGGCTTCTTGAAAGGTGAAATGGCCTTCACCTTAACTTTTCTATATACAAGCAAATACTGTGCATGTGATGGTCACTTCACAAATCTGACACCTGAATAAGCACTTTTATGCTAAATTTTCCTTGGCATTCTTTTAGCTTGTGATCTTACTGGCCTTTTTGAGTTCCAAGACACCTATCAGCTTTGTACACCGCCAAGTAGAATATACACCTGGGAGAGTTCCCTGCAGACTGTCTTCACAAATCTGCTTGAGTCTAATAATCGGATCCCCTCAGTGACAGGATCAATGAAAACTTAAGACGACAAATAACTGGGTCCCCCAAGGAAGCATTCAATTCAACTCTTCCCATATCTGATTCTATTTTATTGTTCTCAACATTTCTAAAAAAAAAAAACACAAAAAAACAGTGTCTCTCTCCTGCTGGTACCTGGGTGTTCCACAGGATTTTGAAAGTCCAGATGATACTCTGTACACAGTTTGAAAATTTAATCCCTTGGAGAAAAAATACCAGAGGCCTATGATCTTTTCTATGGAAAAGGACAATGCTCAGTCCCCATGCCAGGCATTCTCTCCAACATGGGAGTTGGGAATCACTTTCCTTCAACACCTAATGAGGGGCAACGGCAGGTGCAACTCTGGCAAGTCCTGCAAATCATCAGATCAGGGCGCTGGCGAGACGCAAGGTTCAACTTAGCTAGTTTGCCTTGAACAATGGATTTTTCCAGACTAACAAGTATCTGGCAAACGTATAGCAAAAGAAAGGACTTTAGTTATGCCGTTAGGTCAGTATTGACATTACTTCATGTACATGAATTCCTGCCTTTGGGGGTGTATTAAGCTATACAGCCCCTACTCAGAGAATGTTTTCTGAGGTCATGAGAAATGGGCTGCTTGTTCTCCTGGTTCAGCATCAAGGACACAGCGGGAGTCTGCTGAGCACTTTGTGTCCTAGGGAGTAAGGAGGAAAACGGCCGCATGGGAGCAGCAATACCTGTAATAGTAGCCTCTGTGACACCAGGACGGGGCCGAGGGACCACTTCTCTGGGAGGGGACCCAGGCTTCTCAAACTTGATGATGTAACCAGTAATCCTGGCACGGGGCGGCTGCCATGATACCAGCAAGGAGTTGGGTGTGCTGGCCAGGAAATGCAGGTTGGATGGGGCATCGATGGCTAAAAGAAATCAAAATGAAGTCTCTAAGAAAAAGGAATAACCAAGAAAATTACTCTCCCACTCCTTCCCCTTATTTATGAACAGACTTGAGAGACTCTGAGAGTTCTGGCCACTGTAAACATGCTTCACTATGAGTTATAATACAAAAATAGCAGGCTTGTTTCTATTTCTTTTCAGGTTTTGTTTTGTTTGCCAAATTGCATTTTAATTCAATTTATTGGGATGACATTGGTTGACATAATTCTACAGACTTTAGGCTCATTTTGTTTTCTAAGTTCACATGACTGATCACATATAAGGCAGTGGCCTTTCTTCATTAATAAGCATAGTTACCAGTGGAGGCATCGATGATCACAGGGGAGCTCCGGGCATTGTCATTCAGGGTGTACAGGTGGATCTTGTAGTCGGTGCCGGGCTGTAGACCTGGGATTTGTGAAGAGACAATTTTTGTCTGATTTTGATTTACTAGGAAGTTTGAAACTCATCCGCAATTTTCATGGTGCCTCTCCCATTCAATATTTATCAGGACCACAGGAGTGGTTCGCATGTGAATGCTAAATTAGAGCCTAGTATGAGCTTCAATTGTTAATGAGAAACAGGTCTCAAAAGAAAATCACCGATGCATACAAAGACAATGGCTAAAATAAATTTTGAGAATAGAAAAATGCTACCATTAGAAGTGGCCCTCTGGGGAATGAGGAGTGAGTACCTACTGAGTGTTTTCTCTTTATCATAATCAGTCGGTCTTTGATTGGTAACTGGAACCAGAAATTTAAATCTCAGAGACCTGAATTAACCCAGAGAGTGAACACTCTCTGACTACAACTTTGATCTTTATGAAGTAGTGCTGTTTGATTTAATTTATGCTTTTTAATCTATGTTGATGTTAAACCAGTTCAATTTTCTTTGGTTTTAAGCATTAAGTTACACTTTTTCTTTTATATAAGACAGGGTGCACTGATCAGAAATCAAACTGATTAAGGGAATTTCTGCCATATCTCTGGCAAACATGAGATAAAATCAGGTGCTCACAAGACAAAACTATTTTTGATCATGGTTTGAAAAAAAAAAGCTTTTAAAAAATAAAGCTGGGTTCTCAGAAAGTCCTGACAATCCATTTCAGCAGCGTACGTGCTGGAATAACTAATCAGCTGATTTATGTCGTGAACAGTCGTGAACAGATGTGGTCAGTACAGTGAGTTCCCTGACCTGTGATGGTGTAGCTTCTGACTTCCGGGCTGATAGTTCTCTGAACCGGAGTCTGGCCATTGGCTGGCACGGCATCAACCTGGAAGCCAGTGATCGTTTCGGTCTTGGTCCTCCAGCTAATGGTGATGGTGGTCTCAGTAGCATCTGTCACCCGGGCTCTTCTCGGAGGGCTGACATCTGTGCGGGATCATAGCCAGAGGTTAGTGCTTGGCTGCCGCAGACAGGTAAGGCTTTGGTATTTTGAAATGTTTCTTTATGGTACACTAAATACATCCATTTCAACACAGGACTACATATAGATTTTCTCCTGTGGCATTCAGGAAAGAAAAGGTTGACAGTAATTAGAAATATAAAAATATTCACCTTTTGGGGGAAGAACTGAAAAGCTTGTTACAGAGGCTACCAGTCATTTCCAAGGCTGATTTTATAGTATTTACAAATCCCTTAATTAATGTTAAATGTTAATTTATTAAAATGTAAAATACGTATAGTAGGAGTTAGAATAATATGGCCAGGCAACAATAAGAGATACACGTATTGTAGCATTTTGTCACTTTTGTACGGCTCCAAGTTTTTCTCTCAACAGACGAAACACCATCCCTACTGTATAGACAAGGAAGTTCTGACACTGTCCATGATTTCTGAGTGAGCATGTCCTGAGTTAGTGACATGGCAGACCACTAAAATCGGGGCAAATTTTGCTCCACACTACTGCAAGTAAGCTGTAGTACTGCAAGTCCTCCCCAAAATTAACGCTACGAAAACAAATTCCAACAAGTAGAGTGTAAATGTGGGGCTAGTCCTAGTTTATAACACCATTTTTATCTATCATCTATCTATCTATCTATCTATCTATCTATCTATCTATCTACCTACCTATCTATCATCTATCTATCTACCTACCTACCTACCTACCTACCTATCTATCATTTATTCCACGAAGCTAGAAGCAGGGAGACAGTCAGATTCCCGCACGCGCTGGACTGGGATCCACCCGGCATGCCCACCAGGGGGCGATGCTCTGCCCATCAGGCGTCACTCAGGTGCCACTGCAGCCACTCTAGCGCCTGAGGTGGAGGCCATCACCCAAGCCAACTTTGCTCCAATGGAGCCTTGGCTGTGGGAGAGGAAGAGAGAGACAGAGAGGAAGGAGAGGGGGAAGGGTGGAGAAGCAGATGGGTACTTCTCCTGTGGGCCCTGACTAGGAATCGAACCCTGGACTTCCTTCCACACGCTGGGCCGTTATTACACCATTTTAACATTATGAAGTGATCCCATTTGTGTGCCCACAGACCACTTTCGGAGGAGGGGGTCATAAAAGGCGCCAGTAGTTAAGTCAAAAAGATGAGCAAGCAAATCATTTTCCAGACTGGGAATCATTCCCTTGTTAATTTGGTGAGCTAGAAAATTCTGTGCTATTCTTTAATCTTTGTTTATACAGAATATTCTTTGTGGGTTTTTTTTTTCTGATACTAGCACGTTTGATTACTCACTCTCCAGAGTACTGATGACTCCATGAGCCGGCCTGCTTGTCAGTGTGTCCTTCAGTGCATAGACACTCACTTCATATTTGGTGGCCACCTAGAGAGGAGGACACGGTAAACTTTAGTAATGGGAAGCCGAGGGGTTTTCACTGCAGCATTAGAAAACCTCCATCGTTAAACAAGAAGAAGAAAAAGGAAACACTAACAAAACCTACATCACTCTAAGTTCCTAGACTAATTTCATTCCTACACTGCAAGTGATCAATAATGAATTTAAATTACATGAATTTAAAATGCCCACGGGGGTTAAGCCCTAGTAAGCCATAACTAAGCTGATACAAAATGAGGAAAACGGGCATTAGCCTCTTTTTATCCTTTATGAACTAACAGGTGTAAATCATGAAGTTTTCTGACCATAAGGAGGCAAAGAGAATTCTCTATTCTCTCTCTGAACACCTTTTCTGTAGTTTCATCTGGAATTGGGCTTATGTTAAAATGTACATCAATTTTCTAGCTTCTGGCTAGTTTTCTGCACACTTGTCCAGGACTAAAAGTATTTTAATTAAGGGTCAGACTAGGAGGGTACAAACTGGAGAATATTTTTTACCAAGGTAACAGAGCTCAGAAAATGCATAATAATTAAAGTAGATTTATGCATTCACCTGTAAATATACAAATTATACCCCCCACATAACCCTGCAAAATAAACATAATACATTTAAAGAGCTGTGCAACATCCAAAGCTATTTATGAAACTGATACAAAATTACAAGAAAATTATTGTATGGGAGGGGAAAAGAATACCATTAGATTTATTATTACACTATTAGTTCCACCCCCTTATACTGTGACTACTTCTTTTTTTTTTTTAAATCTTTTTATTTATTTTTAGAGAGGAGACACAGAGAGAGAGGGGGAGAGAGAGAGAAAGGGGGGAGGAGCTAGAAGCATCAACTCCCCTATGTGCCTTGACCAGACCAGTGCAGGGTTTTGAACTGGCGACCTCAGTGTTTCCAGGTCGACACTTTATCCACTGCGCCACCACAGGTCAGGCAACTACTTCTTTATTCCAATGAAAGGGCATGTCTTACCATAAGTCCCGATACAACCACAGATGAGCTATCAGGAGCAAGATTGATTTCTTTCATTGGTCCTGTCTTCTCCTTGGGGGTCACCCGCACCCGATATCCACTGAGCTGAACATTGGGTGCTGTCCACTGGGCAGTAAGGCTCGTTGGTGTAACCTGAGTGAACTTCAGGTTGGTTGGTGCAGGAATGGCTGTCGGGATGGTCATTGGTTAGAGGTTATCTTACAGGAAATGGGGAAAATGGAAAATAAAGTGAATTTGAACAAGGAGAATAGATTGTGCTTGTTTTGGTTAGGTAGGTTTCCTGATCAAAGATTCAGTATAAGGAGGTAAAAGACAGAATGCAAAATGAAGAAAATGTTTGCTGAAAAAAAATTACTTATATCCACCAATACTCAGAATTCCTGGTAACATAGGAAAATGTCAGAATTCTAAAAGACTTTCGGGTTTATATGGTGTTTTTGCTTTCCCTTAAAATTTTTTCAGAAAGTCAGAATGACTGATTGGCCATTGAGATTCATTTTCCATTTGTATAGAAAGATGAACAATAGCCCCTTTTCTATATAAATTATCTTTGTAGGGGAAACCATTTCACAGAGTATTCCATACCCCAAAAGTTAGAATTACGTTTTTAGTTGCTTTATTTGGACCCCATGGCAGATATCATTGCTAAATTTGAAGTATTCTCTGTGGTGCAGCATCAGGAAATTGGACCATAACAGGAGCAGAAAAGAGAAGCAAAGAGCAATAACAGATTTGTCACCTCCAGGGTGTATGCTGTCACAAGGACATATCTTTAGCATTCCCCTGTGCTTCAGGAACAAAGCACAAGAAGATGAAGCATTGTGGAAAGCATTTGCCCTCTGCGTCTGATTCCCAATCCTTTCAGCAAATTGTACACTGAGCACACGATCTCGAACCAGAGAAGGAAGGTCTTACCCACGTGTTCTCAGAATCATGCTGCTATGAATTGGCCCATTGTGGGGTTCCTTTTTCAGAGTAAGCTCTAGGATGCCAAACTTCTTTCGTCTATGCACAGTGAGTATAGCCACAGGGAGGCATTGCTTAGGAAATAATCCACAGTTTTAGGATTATCTTCAAATGTCTCACTTTATGGCCTTATTTGTAAGCCAAGCTACTCCAAAATGTCCAAGTACTAGAGTTTATCCAAATATCACCTAAACATCATTGCTTAGTACTATTTCTCTAAAAGACGACCTTTCTGAATAGAGAGGCTGCTTTTTTTTTTTTTTTTTTTAAAAAGAAACCCTTACATGAGAATCAATAGCCTGATAAATTCTCATTCATTCAGCAGGGCATAAAGCCTCTGCTCCCATGAGTACCCAGTGGTACAAGGAACGATATACCTGTGGACTGGGTTCCAATCAGGGGCTGGCTCTCCATATCATCGTGCAAGGCAACCACACTGACTGTGTACTCAGAACCAGGCCTGAGGCCTTTCAGCTCTGCAGTGTCTTCTTCACCATCAGGTGCAGGGAATAGCTCATGGATTCCATCCTCAGGGCTCGAGTAGGTCACCCTGTACCTGGAAACTTGCCCCTGTGGGCTTTCCCAAGCAATTTTGATGGAATCAACATCCACATCAGTGAATGCCAGTCCTTTAGGGCGATCAATGTCTGTTAGGCAAATTAATGGTAAGAGGTTATGTGAAAAGCAAGTTGTGAAATAAGCATTTTTATAACATGCAGAGCAGTTTTGCAGATACGATTCTCTTTGGTGAATTAAATTCCAATTAACCCACTATTACACAGAAAATTACCTGACACTTATGGAAGTAATTTTGATTTAGAAAATATTTCATGCCGTATTGCTTATGAAAACAGTTGCACGCGGGATGCGTAGGCACTGTGCAAAATGTCCTCATAAAGAGGATTTATTTGCGTTAATTTTAAGCTGTTCCACCAGAATTTGTTTTCGCAATGTGATGTTAGTCTCATAGACCTGCATTTTCTACACCTCGGAAGTGGTAAAGTTGACTTCAATATTCAATTTATTTTGTTATAATCCTGCTTTACCTCTTCTTCCCCACCTGACCCCCACTTAGTTACATGAAACACTGGTGCAGCCACAGTCCTGCAAATGCTCCAAACAGAACAGCTTTATAAGAAACACGTCAATCAACTTTACCATCCCGTTGTAGAAAAGATGGTCCTGGCAAAATATTTTGTAGATTTGCTATAGGCAAATAAGATTTTGCTGAGGCCATTTGAGCAAAAGAAATTTAAAGCACAGCAACTGACTACGGTGGTTCCACTTCTTTCCCTATGTGTTCACTGCTTGGCACTGAAAAGGAAAAAACAATGTTTCTAAAGGGCTCTAACCAACCAGCTGGCTTTGCCCCATGTATAATCGCAAACAACATGCAGCAGGGCATTCAGATGCCTAAGAATGAAATCTGACTTTGGAAATGAAAAATAAGTACGAGTTACATACTGGTTACTGCTGTCTGGACCAGAGGCTGGCTCTCTCCGTTTTGATTCTGTGCATAGACACTAACCACATACTCCACTGTGGGCTGCAAGCCTTCAATGGTCATTTCTGTTTGATCTGCAAGGGGAGTGAAAAGCAAATACGGCATCTATGTCATCCACTGTAAGGTCATCCAAGTGACGTGCAGATTTCGACAGTAAATGTGTGGTGGCCTCGATGTTCGTGGGCAGATTTATTGGGGAAATATGGAGGAGTGAGACATGAACTTCCTTTCGGACAAACATGTTCATTGCTAATACAAATTATCATATTGGAGCAAAGTCACACTAAGGGATCAGCTCCAAAACTCAACGCACCCAACAATGAATTATGATGACCTTGAAAAAATGAAGATTAACTTGACGTTAAGATACTGCCTTAAGGCTTGCTCTCCTTCTCTCCTCTCCACACACACCCACCCCCCCACCCCGCAAGCTCCAAAGACCTTTTCTTTGCCTCTGTAACTAGTTTCCTGAGCCCACGCAGCCCAGCTGACTCACTTTTGCTACCTGTGACTTTCTAAATAAACTTTCACTCGTATTTGAAAGAAATATATATTGCCTTAGGATCCTAATTTTATAAGCATTTTATATAAAAAACAAGAGCTAAAAGGATCTTTAAAACTTGGTTTGGCCATCTCTCTCTTCTTGGTGTGCATGGTAAACAAAACCACAAAGAAGGATCTTGTAATTTAAAACACCCACACCATCAGGCAGTACTGTGCACATAAAAACAGAAATGCACTTAGGCTAAAAATTCTACCCTAGAAGGAGTAACAATCCTGAGTCCTGACTTGACAAATGTGGAAACTTTGACATAATGGTACAAGAATACATAGTACTCAGAGCTGGGTGGCTATTTATTTAAAAAGCATACTGTGTGGGCGCCTGGTGCATGTGAGATGCTGACAATTCTTACCTGGACCTGTAGTTTTAGTTTTTGTGGGTCCCAGGCCATTTTTGGGAGTAGTGGTCACTCTGTAACCAGTAACTGGGGAACTCGAAGGCAGCCACCTGACACTGATGCTGTTGTCCTGAACATCAGTCACTTGCATCTGGGATGGTTTGTCAATTTCTACAAATAAAAGGAGAAACCAATGAAGCCACGGTCCATGGGAACAAGACTGGACCAGCCCTTGTCTCCAGTTCTGGTGTGTACAGGATGATCTCTTACTATACTTAACGACTCCCACATGTTTCTTTTTCAGAAACAGAGATAGCTTTTGGGAGGTAGGGCAAGCATCCCAACAGATACTATTACCTATTTTCAAGATGGTTGGTTTATTCACAAAGAAACTACATTCTAACTTAGGTGTTTTTCTTCTTACCTTATTAGCCCATTCATTCATTCATTCATTAACAAATATTTATTGAACACCCTCTATGTTTTTATGGTAGGCCCACAGATTATATCAGTTAACAAAACAGACAAAAATCACCATCCTTGGGCTATTTCTTTAAATGTCTGGCTTAAAACTGTTAGCTGCAGATGTTCTTCATCTTCTTAAAAAAGAAAATCAATTTCACAGTGAGGAAAATACCTTGGGAGCACATTGTAAAAGCTGAGCAAATAAGCCTGTGTCCTCCCAGGGGAAGAGTCAGTGAGTACCTGTGCGGTAATCGATGGAAACTGGCTTGCTGCTTGCCGGGCTGTCCCCACGGCCAGTGACAGCGTACACGGTGATGGTGTAGTCTACTCCAGGTTTAAGGCCACTGATAGCAGCTGTAGACTTGCTCCCAGGCACAGTGAACTCCTGGACAGGGCTGTTTCCTCCTATTTGAAAAGAGGTTAGTCAAAGCATGAGAGGCGAAGAGATACTTGGGGACTGCCGAGTCACTGAATGAACATATTGAGAGCAGTATGTACGTCACACCTCTGCTTATTCCCTTTTAAAAAGTGCCATTTATTAGGGCTTGAACAGCCTTTAATGTAAATATTTAAGTAGGGGTGGGTGTGAGGTAGGGAGGAAGAGTTAAAGGAGGATTATAACAACTTAAACTTAACGTGGAAAATCAACTTTACCACTTCCGAGGTGCAGAAAATGCAGGTCTGTGAGACTAAGCTCACATTTTGAAAACAAACTTTGGTAGAACAGCTTAAAATTAACGCAAATAAATCCTCTTTATGAGGACATTTTGCAGGGTGCCTACGCATCCCGCGTGCAGTAAATTGCTTTAATAAGTGATGCGACATTATATATTTTCTAAATCAAAATTACTTCCACAAGTGTCAGGTAATTTTCTGTGAAATAGTGGGTTAATTGGAATTTAATTCACCAAAGAGAATTGCATCTGCAAAACTGCTTTGCACGTTATAAAATTACAATTAATGCTATTTTAACAGTCCAGCTTTTAAAAATCAGAGTTGTAGATTAACACAAGAAGGGAGAAGAAGGTAAGTCCTCAACCCAGGATTGCATAAACCATGGTCCTTTTCCAAAAATTTAGTAGACTATCTTCATGTTAAATAAAAGTTTGAAAATACAGAAAAGTAAAAAGAAAAATATGAATCACTGTCATCTCACCAAAGATAATACATTTGAAATCCTTTCTTCCTCAGCTTTACACACCCCCCAGGATAATACAAACAAATTTTTATCTTGATTTGCTACCAATTACATGCACTTTTCCCACATGTTCTGCAATGGACCTGCCAAACTTTCTTTCATTACACATTCACTGTTGGGCTTTCCAATTTACCCGCAACAGAATCGGACTTGATTCAAGTGTGAAATAGTATGTTACTAACGCACCTGATTGTCCGTAGGTGATCCTGTAGTATCTTACTGTGACGGCAGGAGCATCCCAGCTGATCAACAGGCTGGTGGGGGTGGTGGCAATGACTTCCAGGTCCCTTGGAACATCAGATACTAGAAAAAGCAAGGGGGAGTTCGCACATCTGGAACTTTCAAACAATGCCCAGATTCACTCTTTGTTCATTTTCCAGGTAACTGTTCTTATGTTTCTTAAAAAATATATGATGTAAATACTATACAAAATGAGCAGAATTATACATTAGGAACAATTCAAAATAAGGGATTAATGAGTCAATTCAAATTCTGATAAAATGATTATTTCAAATTTATTGAATGGTTTTTTTCTTCAACGTTTTATTTTGAAAATTTTAAAGCAACAGAAAAACTACAAAAAATAGTGTAATGAGCACTCATATCACCTTCCTTTAGCTATTTGCTAATTGGTAACATTTGCCTCTCTCTTTTTCTCTTCCTGTATTTTTTGTAATCCATTTGAGACTAGGATCTCAATGACATATCATAATGCTTCTCCCCCGAGTATTTCAACATGTATCTCCTAAGAACATTGACACTATTACATTAAATACTTATGTCTTTTTTTCTTTTTCTTTTCATTTTTTCAGGGGAGAGCATGCATAAAGTCCCCCACTACCATAAATTATCCAATCAAGTTCCCCATATCTGGGGAAATCACAGGGGTCAGCCCATCTGAAGTGCAAAGGACAAGCCTTGCCCTGGGAAAACCACCTTCACGATCATGGTATCTCCCCTGCCAGGGAAGTATTTTTAATTTTTATTTTTCATTTATTGTGTTGACATGGTTTTCAAGGTCCTACTCAATATAACACCCTCTACACACCGCATCGTAACCCCCTAAAATAATTATGTTTTTAAGAGAACTTTGAAAGAGTGTTTTCTATATTTTGAATAAAAATGCAGTTATTAAACATGCATAAATAACTAAAATCAGGTGAGAAATGTTCTGGGATAAGACAAGTATCTTGTTTAATATACTCTATCTACGAAGGAGATTTTTCTCCACATCATCTCTCACTTCCCTTTCCTGTATGTCTCATAATCATAACCTATTTTTTAACAGATGATGACTCAGACAGCACAAACCTATTTCACAGGAGGTATCACCTGCATAGGAAAATCCTTTCAGTTTCTTTGAAGAGCAGAAAACAAGTTACCTGTTGACTGCTGGCCAACCAATGAGGGACTTTCCTCTCTGCCGTTGAGTGCAATAATGCTGACCACGTATTCTGTGCCCGGATTGAGGTTGGTGAGGGTGATGGAATTCCGAGAGGGGGGTACTCGGTCCTCTCGAGGTCTTCCCCGAGCACGTTCAGGGTGGTGGAGAATCCTGTAGCCCGTGATGGTGGCTCGAGGGGCCATCCAGTGGACGGTGAAAGAGTTGGCAGTGATATCAGAAAAGTCAATGCCAGTTGGGGAATCAAGACCTGTTTTTTCCCACCCAGAGGAGGAAGGGGCGGGGGTGGGGGAGGAAACCGCCAGATTAGAAAGTGAGAAAATAGCAGAAAGTAACATACATCCAATGTTTTTTTTTTTTATTAACACAGTGAATTGCCATAACCACAGGTTATGATGCACTGCTTCTAAGCCACATATAAATTTCAAAATTACTAATAGAGTTGGTTAAAAATGGCCAACTTAAGCATTCTTTTCTTTTTTTCTTTTACGGAGGTTATATGCATCATTAGAGGTTTTCTGTGTCATATTTGAAAAATAGGTGTTTAAAATGTTCTGGAAATTGATATTTTTAAATGCTTCACTGTTCAGTATTCTAGGTTTCTATCTTATAAGTGTATCTCTGAAAGTGAGATCTTCCCACTCTCAAGTTAAGTGTTTGGCTCTCAAAGAAACTTTCTACACTCAGGAGGGAATTGATATGTCAACAGGGTGATAACGATGCCAAACATAAAACTTTCTAAGACTTAGACATTATCTGGACAAATTACAATCTAAGTAACTCCTCAAGAACGGAGAATTTAGTGCAGTATAGAAAAAATTTTTCTCAAATTCAAATTACATAATCTGTCTGGGACTTGCAACAAATTTCTGTTCCAGTTATAACATTAACCTATACTATTCAATAACATACTAAAACCAAATTGAGATATCACAACTCCTTTCTGGAAGTGAAAAACAAACTAATGGACACACTAAATGCACTTTTTTTTTAAGGGAAAAATTAAAAGAAACTTTCATCTTTAAGAAAAGACATCATATCATGGGGTCAACTTCCTTTTTATAATAAATGAAAAATTTACCAAGTAGAAAAGAGATAAACTTATTGGGTTTAGTAAAAGAGAGAAATACTCATGACAATGACAGAGTTGGGCCAGCCATTAGACAGAGCCCTTACCCAATGAGAAGAAATGTTTACCATCCCTAAATAACAGACATTTTGAGATATTCTTCTTAGTGGAACTTTTTAGAAGATAGACAAAAGAGTTTCTGGACTAATTTCAGTCCTCTCTGGAAACAGAGAGTAGAATCTTAGTAACCAAAAGTCAGGGTAATAGTTGAGTAAGGTGCCTTTTAATTTTCAATACCAGTGATCCAAAAGTAATGACAAGGCTACAAGCACCACCATCACCACCACAACAGATGGAGGTGTGTTTTTAGAAGTAGCACTCCATTTTTGTTATATAAAATTAGTAGGTGAACAGTAGTTGATTGCCAGCATGACTCACCTGTTTTCTGTCTTCCTCTGAGAGGTGTGCTCTCATGCTGCTCGTAAACACTGGAGACACTGACTAGATATTCCGTGCCAGGCAGGAGGTCTGAAGGGGCAAGTGGGACTTATCTTAAAATTGTGCTTAAAAGCATGAAGAACCAAAGCACCCCTGGGACTTTTGTCAACTTATAAAATACCCAAGAGTCCAATCCTGGAGCCTACTCATACCTAAGTGAATGTGGCTAGAGATGGGTTGTAATTGGGCTACCCGGAAGGGTCACTTTGCCCTGCAGTATCTCTAAGCTGTGGCCTCAGTTCCATCTTATGATTGTGACTCAGCCCAATCTGCAATAAGATGGAGTTGCTGTCGCGTGGTAATAGTTCTATCATTCACTTAAGAGTATGTCTGTTAAGGTCATGTGATAACAATGACTGGCACTGTGAATTATCATTTTCTTCTCAGAACAGCCCAGTGAGGTAGTTAGCTACATTTTTAAAGCAGCTGTGTTGCCACACAATAAACTGCGTGTATTTCAAGTGTACAGTTTGACAGATTTTGACATATGTACACACTTGTAAAACCACCACCACATTCAAGACAATGAACTAATCCGTTACCTCCCCAAATTTGGTTTACAATTATTCCCATTATACAAATGCAAAAACTGAGGCCTAAAGAAGTTATTCTCTTTGATATACTTGCCCAAAATCATACAGGAGTTGACCCAGGCCATGATCAATGGTCTTAACAATTAACCTTTATTGGAAGAGCCATACTCCAAAGGGAAAGTGATTGGTTCTGCCACATTAAAGTGAGAGCAGAATGTTTAAAAAATTTAAATATTTATCCCTGGGTATCCTCTCATTTTGAGAAACTGAAAAAGGTACAGAGTCAAGTTTCTAACCATTGACCTCCTGCTCACTAAAACCCACTCCCCTCCATATCGTCCCCCCCTCCGCCTTTCTGCAGAGGCTGCTTCTGGGTGCTCGAACTCCACTTCCTTCCTTTCTGCTTGGCCAGGGGCAATTTATTCAACCACTGGGTGCCTCAGTTCCTTTATCTGTAAACCAGGAGGATAATGGCTACTCTGCAGGCAAATGGCTATGTTGAGATCTAGAGTAAGATCCAGAATAAGATCTTAGAACACATGGTGGACACATGACAGATCTGTGGAGCTGACGGTGGTCTGGAAGCAGGGGCTATTGTTTTGGGTGAGGTTGTAACTAACTACCGATTCCAGAGAGTTCCAGAACAGAAACAACTGACCCACTGATAGGCAGATATAAGATGCTCTTACTCTCGGCCACAAACGAGAAACCAAAATTTTCATCATGCTGAGCTGACTTTCACTCTCTAAAATATGTCTGAAAAATGGAGACTGTTTTTCAGACCACCATTTGGTAAAGGACCTAAGTGAGAGCTTTCTTTTCCTTACATAGAAAGTTTGGCTGTTCTTATGCATGTCTTTTAATTAGTTCAGTGAAAATCCTGAAAAGCAACACTGCCTTGAAACACAGCACTATGTAGCAGCCTCTTTATATTTTCTTGAATAAAAGATATCTATTTCAAAAGAGTAGGAACTAGAAAGAGACAATTTCCATAAATTGTTGTTGTTTATTTTAATGGCAGTTGTTTTCTAAGTCCTCAGCCTTCAGAGAAATCCTGCTAACAGATTCTTTTTGAAGTACAAATTGAACTGGCTCTTTCTTCAAAGGAACCTCCTGATCTATCCTGAGTAACCAGTCACTTTTCCCATGTTTCAAATGCTAGATTCCCTGCTGACACTTAAAAAAAAGGAAAGAAAAAGAGAATAAAACAGATATGGTGACATTATTTTCAATCCTCCTTTTCTCTCTAAACATTTGAATTTAGTCACAATTTCTCTTGACATGCATTATTTTTATGAGCTAATTTGGAAGCAGAACTTGTTTGAAGTCTTTGAATTTCCTTGTTGATGTTTTTCCACTATAATTTTTTTTCAAATTATAGATATCAAAGGTGTATTAAAATAACAATAAACATGACATCTTCCAAAATTTACCAAGCTGCTGGTTGGATTTGGAATTTAGTTAGTAATTCTGTTGTAACTATCTTGTTCTTATTGGTTTTTTTTTATAATTTTTAAAAATTTATTCATCTTAGAAAAAAGACAGAGAGAGATACAAAGAGAGAGAGAGAGAGAAAGAGAAAGCGGGAGGAGCAGGAAGCATCAACTCCCTAATGAGCCTTGACTAGGCAAGCCAGGGTTTCGAATTGGCAACGTCAGCTTTGCAGGTCATCATGTCTTGAACTTGTTTTGTTGCTCCTACCTGAGAACTCAGAATACTTTCTTATTCTCTAACTTAGTACTTATTGCATAGATACATTTGACCTCTTACTTGTTAAGACCACTGCGTTGTCTGAAGGAGAAATTGTCAACTCCGCGACATCTTCCTCATTTTTCACAGGGGAGTAGCGCACCAGGAAGTTGGTCAATTCAATGGATGGAGGTGGGGCCCAGGTGACACGAATAGTGTCTGGACCAACATTGGTGAATCGCAGGTCAGTGGGAGGAGGGACAGCTGGTTTCAGATGAGAAGGAGGGTGAAGTTAATGCAATTTTAAAATAAAAGCTAACAAAAAATAGCTGGAAAGGTAAAAACAATATTTCATGCATAAAGGAAATGAGTCATAATCATGCAAATAGTCTACTCTAAATCTAATCTAAATGCGAGTAAACTGTAGTTGACCCTTGAACAAAACGGGTTCGAACTGCAATGGGTCTATGTGAATTTTTTAAAAAGAAATAATGTAAATGTATTTACTGTTCTTTATAGTTTTCTTAACATTTTCTTTTTCTCTAGGCTTTCTTTACTTTAAGACTATAGTATATAATTCGCATAACCTACAAAGTATGTTGACTGTTTATGTTATCAGTGAAGCTTCCAGTCAACAGTAGGCTATTAGTAATTACATTTTAGGGGAGTCAAAGTTATATGTGGATTGTCAACTGCCCGGGCAGTCAGTGCCCCGATCCCCATGTTGTTTAAGGGTCAATCGTACTGTTAAAACACTACACCTAGTACTGAAGTACTGTTGGGCCCCTTTCACCTTTCTGCCATCAATATATCTTAAACAATAATTTTAATCTACTTTCAAAAATATGTTGATTTTAAGTACATTATTAATACCACGGAAGATTGTTTTATCCCAGGCTGAAGAGGCTCAAGTTGCCACACAGCAAAGAGAAACAGAGCAGTACTCTCCAAAGAAACACATGCACACAGACAAAAGGACGAGAGGATCCTGAACTTCCCCTGACGTGAGACGACTAGGGCTACAATTCCATTCAGTGACTACTACTTACAAGTGAAGAGGGTTCATGCAAATTGGTTCTTGGCATGTTTCTTACCATGCAGGGCAGAGAATGTTTATAATGTTGCATGCTCGTCCCAGACTGAGGTTAAAGAGGAGTTTCGTTACCTCACCATAGCAAGGGAACTCAAAAGTGTTCCAAAGTTTTTGTTTTTCTCTACCTGAAAACAGCCCCCTTCTACTCTGCCCTAAATTCCAATGGGTTTTTAGTCAGCTATCAGGAAGGAACATGGTAGAATTTATCAAAGAGTAGAAATAGAAAGAAGCACATAATGGTCCATTTTGGAAGTACAGTTCTTATTATTAGCTGGCGCTCATTATACAATTTGGGATCATTAAAAAAAAATTACAGGTCAGTAAATTCAATTAATCTGATATTTTGTATGTAATAGATCAGATATCTACATGTCTTTAACTTTATGCATAGCTGTGCTTTACACAAAAGTATACTTAAGACTACTTGAATAAATACGTCTTTATCCAATCAGTTTAGCACGTGCATTTGATTCCTTACTCCCCAAACTCCCCTCTTCAAATCTTTGGCGAACTGTTGGCTTTTCCATGGAAACATCCATATTTAACCAGAGTGATTGGTGGCAGCATGCAACACCATGTCTCAAACACAGAAGTTTTCAAAATTCACCCGTTTGCTGTGTCAGTGTAGTAGGGGCACTCTGTCCGCCATTAATGAGAGTGATAACGCTGATGTCATAGTCAATGCCCGGCTCCAGCCCTGTAACTGTGTAGTATCCTACTGAGGAGTCCACAAAATCTTCAAAAATAGGGATCCCTTCTCCTGCCGCAACTACTGTGATGCGGTACCCAATAATGGTGGAAGAGTTTAGCGGGGTCCACCTCAGGCCGATGCTTGAATCGGTTATATCAACAAAGCTTAGGTCAGTGAGTTGGGGCACCTCTATTGAGTTACGAAGCAAAGAGGGGGGCAAAGGGAAAATAGAGGCAAAACAGAGGAAAAAAATAAAGCAGTGTATACATCAGGTTACTAGTAGTAAAATTAATGGAATGTTAAAGCAATGATGGTAATATGCGATCTGTTTCAAATTATCTGAAAGACTTCCTGAGCATCATGAATAGTTTACTTCCCTGGAAGAATCAAACAGGTTACAATGTTCTTGTAGGGATTTTCTCGCATTTTCAAACTGTCTCTAACAGTACAGTTTGAACCTCTCAGGTTCCTAAAAATTATAGGCCTGCTTACAAAGCCCAAACCATTCTGAGGATTCAGATATAATATCTGTAGTAAGTATCAGCAATGTTTATTTTTTTTTAGAATCCAATGTGTTTTAGTAGGAAAAAGAAAGCTTGCATGAAATAGATTTAAAAATACTTAATGAGTTTTTTTTCTTTTATTCCCCTGTACAAAAAGTCATGACAACGTATGGTCATAATGCTAACACATTATGACTATATGGTGTGAAATGTGCCATCTAAAAGCAAATTCAGGTGGAAGACAGGCCTGCATCCAAGGCTATTGCCAATATTTTGTTTCATTCATAATGAGAGTTACTTAATTAGCATTACTAAAAGCATTCTATCAAAAGGTGCAAAAGGGGAACACAATCTGTCCGCTTTCATTCTGCCACAATCCAATTTTGGACAAATAACGAACTTATCTCTGGATAGGTCTTTTTAGTGCTGTGTTTCAATCCACTAGAAAGAACCCCTGTTCTTTCCTGTTCTTTTTTTTCTTTTTTTTTTCAATTTTAAAAAAGAAGGATTTGAAACAGCAAGATGAGGAATCAGATGTGTCAATCAAGTGCTACGTCAGTGCTCACACATAGAGACAGGTGCTATTTTATAGACAGCAGCTGAAAATTGGACTGTGACACCAGGCACAGGTGTACCGAAGGGATGCATTTACCGTATTACTTTTAGTCTGTCAGTACTGAGTACAGACACGTGACGCCGTTTTAGTATAACGTCCATGTGAGCAGACATTGAGATTCAGAGTTAATGCCATGGTCGCCACTCCGTTACACACTCATCGCAACAGACAACATCCCAGTGAAGCACAGACAGTAAGCAGTGTTAACAGCAAGCATTTGTCCAAAAAGTTGCATTGACTTCACGGTTTTGAAGAGTATGGTCGGGAGGTCAGAATGAAATCCCAACTATAATTTGACACACTTGACCCTCTGGGGATTAAGATGTTAATCCCCACTCTTACTGAAACTGTCATTCTGAGGATAAGAGATTATTTTTCCATTACCTGGGATGATGGTATCAGAGATAGGGACACTTTCCTTGTCATCTTTGACAGTGTACACACTGACATTGTACTCCAGGCCAGGACTCAGGTTTTCAAAAGTACAGGAACTCTGATCTGCATGGACCACTTCTTCCAAAGAATATCCCTGCTGGCCATTTGTTGGGGTGGTGGTAATTCTATAACCAGTAATGTCTGCAAAAAACAGAAAGGAGGAAGTTGCTGCATGGAAGATTTGCAACCCAGAGCATTTTAAACCAGACCTCAGTGTTGAACCCACAAAAGAGAATGGGGAAAGGACTTGGCATTTAGTGAATACTGTACTGTCCTTAGTGCTTAACAACAACCTTTTGAGGCAGGCATTAATCACCGTGGTTTCAAGATAATCTTGGAACGGGGAAATGATTACCAAAGGCTTTCTTATCCCAAAATTCTATAATCTTTCTACCTCTGTACCCTGATTTCCCTTAATGGGTCATCTGCATGACACCTGAGGAATACTCCAATTCACCTACAGCGTATGAAATGGCTCTCAACCTTAGGTACCTTCTCCAAAGCGGGTTCTCCTAACATCCAGAGTCTGAACCTATGGGATTTACAGGAAGGGAATAGGAAAAGAGAAAAAGTGTGAGAGAAAAAAGGTTATGCTGCTGATTTTACAGAAAGAATATTAATTGATGATGATTTCAAAAAACATAGAAATTAGGCAGTATGAGGGTTGAATGGGAGGAGAGATTCAAATTAAAATAGTGATGATTAGAGATCTGCAGAGACAGACTGAAGTCAATGCAAAGGTGTGTTTAAGTTAAACTTACTAAAGATACAAGGAAATGATGATCTATTTTGTCATTAGAAATAGGGTAAAAACGAAAGTGGTTAGACAAGGAAATCCAACTGGAGGAGAGATAAATGTTGAGGTCATTGCATTCGCTACTGACCATCTAGACAAGCTAGGCCATCATTAAGATGAAATAAATATTCATGATCTAGCTTTTGTCAGCTCAGTTTCAAATGCACTCATTTGGCTGAAAATAATATAACTTTGGCTTAAACAATGTTTCCACAGGTAATAAAAACTTGGCCAAAATCTCTTCAAAACTTCAGAGGGGAATTAAAAAGGATATTTTGAGCTAGTTATATTCTTTGTGATTACACACATTGGTCAGATAATTAGAGATAATTATCTTAATTGTGTGCCTAAGCAAAGGTAAGAATAAATTAAATACAGCCCTTAAAGTAAGAAGTCATGAATGAAATCAACATGAGTTGGAACCTCTACTTTTGTTTAATTTAGAATTTTCTCAATTATGAGTATCCTGATGTCTCAATAATGATTCTTCCAACATTCCCAACGTTAAATCATATAATGCCATTTTAGTTCACATTTCTCATTTAAAGAGACTTTCAGATGAGCTTCGCAAAGGTCAGAAATATCTGAAACTTCTCCTGTCGTGGTCATGGTACATCCTATCTTTAAATATTTTAAATTTTATAAATAAGCTTCAAATGTGTGATCAAGGAGATTAGACAAAAGCTATATTTAAAGGTTTAAAAATAGTCATGGACCTCCATTTAAGCAAATTTCTCAGTATTGAGTATAAATAAAAAACCCACAAACAATTAAGTTCCATTTATGTGATTCTGGGTGTGAGAAGGAATCTGAAAAACTTTAGTTACAATCCCAATTCTACAACACTTGAAATTTGTGATTATGAGTAGGCCATTTTGTTCTGAGTTTCAGGTTTTTCATTCTATAAAAAGGATTATTTTTACCTTGCATAACCCTTAGATTTTAGTGACAAAATATTAGTGAGACCTCACTGAATAATAAACTCGAATCTGTGATAATTCATAAAAAGTAAGATTACATGGTATGATTTCAACCATTTTTTGGCAATCTGGAAGGCCACTGAGCAAACGCCATGTTCCAGAATGCTTTTCCTCAGCCCTCGGGACTTCTTACAGTTCAATAAAGAGCTGCTTTGTTCTCTTTCCTGTGGTTTAAATAAACACGCAGCAAAGCAAAACACCTTCCATGTCACTCGATGATGTATATACTCATGTCCTCTCGGATTTTTTATGGAGCACTAGGGACTCATCATTTTAAACCTGTCTTTCCCTGAAAGAAACAGTTCTGGAGACCTTTGTCCTGGACAGGTCTTGCGTCCACTTGCCCTCCACCACCTCGCAGGCATACCTGGGGTGGTGCTTCTTTCCCAGGAGACTGTAAGCACTCCAGAGTCAGGGTTAGCCTCCAGGTGTAGGTTTGTCGGTGGAGATAATGCTACGTAGAAAGAAGATTTTAAATTAAAAGTTAAAGCTAACATAAAACACTTAACCTACAGAATGTTTCCTGCCCTCCCAATGTTTCCTTCCTTCTATCCTTCCTATCTCTCTCTCTTTTTGAATCAGTAAAAAATACAGAAGTGGGGCCCTGGCCAGTTAGCTTACTGGTAGAGTGTCAGCCTGGTGTGTGGATGCCCTGGGTTTGATTCCCAGTTAGGGCACACAGGAGAAGCGACCATCTGCTTCTTCACCCCTCGCCCTCCCTCATCTCTCTCCCTCTTCTCTTCCCGCAGCCATAGCTCAATTGGTTCATGTTCATTGGCCCTGAGTACTGAGGATGGCTCCATGGAGCTTCTGCCTCAGTTACTAAAAATAACTCGGTGGCAAGTATGGCCCCAGATGGGCAGAGCATTGGCCCCAGGTCGTGTTTGCCAGGTGAATCCCAGTCAGGGCACATGCAGGAGTGAGTCTGTCACTCTATCTCCCCTCCTCTCACTTGGAAAAGAAGAAGAAAAAGATATATATATGGAAGTTGTACTATGAAACTATGGTAGACAGCCATTCTCTGACAGAATGGTAATTTTTTAACTATTTTTTATGATCAAAGATTTTGCAAAACATACTATTGAAATTCTTTCCATCTTGCCTGTTTATAAATATTCTTGGAAAGATATAAATATTCATAAATAAAAGTTCATAAATATTCATGAGAACACTTCTGATGCCATGGAATATACGACATAAATTGAACTTACTACTCAAAATTTAGAAATGGCTAATAATGTAAGCAGGGGTGGGATCTTTTTCCTGTGTCATTATCATAAGTAAAAAGTAATGTTGACATCAGCTAGTTTCTGAAAATGGAACAGTTTTAAAAACTAAAAGAAGAAAAGAAAGAAACCCAGCAAAGAACTCTTACGTGTCACCACTCTGTTTACAATGGGAGGTGTATCTCTCTCTTTCCCATCCCGAAGGACTGAGATGGTGTACACATACTCCACTCCTGGAGTCAGGCCAGACACAACAATGCTTCCCGATTCTGAAGTCACTTCTCGAGGGGCTTCCCCTCCCTGGCTTGGTCGTACACCCAGCTAGACAAAGAAGAGCAAAATGAACACCAAGGACAAATATTCCCAGAGCTGGATTACTGCAGGTAGGTTGTGGTTATGCTTCATAGAACGTGAACTATCCAGGAACTGCCCAGGGTGCTTTTCCTGGAGAATGAGAGGAGACCTTACTTTAGCTCTATGACATACTTTAGCTAGAAATTCTCTCTACTGGAGGCTGGGGTTGAGGAAGGTCTCTTCCAAAACTGCAAAGGTGGTTGTAATGAAAGGTTCCAGGAAAATGTCACTACCTACTATTTTGATAGATAAATCGTCTCCTGGTACAAACCAAAAGTACACTGGGGCTTTGGGCCACACAGCAGCTCATTACTATTTTCTTTTCACGGTAAGAAATCCTCTACACCTCTCTCTTTAATGAGTTATTAACATGCAATTCACCTCTTAGTTGCCATTTAGGGGACCAGCCCCTGTGACAATTTGTACTGTAAAAACTCTCTTTCTGAAGAGGTATATTCATAGCTTCAACTGCAAGATGATATGTTACAGAAGAAAAGTTAAAATGAATCTGCGCATGATTTTAAATCCTTTTAAGATGTTCTTTCAAAAACCTAAGTAATATTGTGTCATCGATGCTCCACTCTAGACACTCTTTGTATGTTACAAGGCTTCTAAAAGTCAGAATGACACTACTAAGGGAAATGTAAAAGGTATGCTGGCAATCTTCCAAAAGGCCTTCTCTAAGTGTAAGTAGCATAGTCATCAATATGACCATTTGCACACCTCAAAAAAGTGACTTTTGTCACTTAACATTATAAACAAATAATCATGGAGCTTTAGTCTCGATTTTTCAATGAGTATTTCTCTATATATACTCTAAATGCCAAAAAATAATTCTTTTAAATATATTAATTTGTATTCATTACTTCCCTAATATCATCTCTTTAAAGGACATGAATCTATATACCTACAAGGAAGACCTTAATCTTAATTTCCATTAGGCAGTTCACCCACGGGGGCTTCGAACAAGTTGAGATGAAAGTGATTGGATAAAAATGTGATTTTTTAAGTGACTCTGAGTTTAACTGGTCCCCCTCAATGGGCTTTCATGAACTTGTTGACATCCATTTAGACAGAGTTTCCTTTATATTTTTAAATGTAGTTCCCTGGGGATAAGGGATAGAAAAAATAAGATAACAACAACTAACAGTTTCATGCTAATGCTTTATCCTCTGCAAAGCATTTTTACTTCCTCTGTCCATCCTTCCAGTCACTCACTCAGCCAGACAGGAGTGCTGTAATGCCCTGATATGCGGTCAGAGTACTATGAACAGTAGCAGGTAATGAAACGCAGATCTCCCGAGTTTTTAACAGCTTGTTTCTACCACGTCCAGAAATGTGAGGGCACTGCAACGCTATGTCACAACAGAATCGGAACATCTGTGACTTACCTTAAAACCAATCCTTGGAGCAGGAGTCCATGTAATCACAATGGTTGTCTCAGTCACCTCTGTGTTGTAAGGTGGGATGGAGCCTGAGCGCTGCACTGTCAAGTGGGATCAATGCACATGTTAAAACCTTGGAATCACAGATGGTTGCATAGAATGCAGATAATGAGTATTTCTTATTAAGAACCTCAGTGTAGCCTGACTAGGCGGTGGCACAGTGGATAGAGCGTCGTACTAGGATGCGGAAGACCCAGGTTCGAGACCCCGAGCTCGCCAGCTTGAGCGCGGGCCCATCTGGCTTGAGCAAAAGCTTGCCAGCTTGGACCCAAGGTCGCTGGCTCCAGCAAGGGGTTGCTCGGTGTGCTGAAGGCCCGCAGTCAAGACACATGTGAGAAAGCAATCAATGAACAACTAAGGTGTTGCAACAGCAACGAAAAACTAATGATTTATGCTTCTCACCTCTCTCCACTCCTGTCTGTCTGTCCCTATCTATCCCTCTCTCTGACTCTCTCTCTTCTCTCTGTCCTTGTAAAAAAAACCCAAAAAACCTCAGTGTAATCAGCTAGGGATCCCAGAATGCAACAAGTCCTTTCATTGGGTGAAAATCTGAAGTAGGTCAGGGTTTCTCAATTTTTCATGAGCTTCCCAAATCATCAGACACTTGGCTGAAATGCGGGTGTATGTCTTTTCACCATAGCTGGAATTTAAATTTGATGATAATAAATTTCCTTACAATGGTAACGTGTAAAACTGGTCACTGCCAACTAATTATCATTCTGCCTTTTAATTATTAATTTGAGAACAATGGTTAAATTTTAAATGGTGATCTAAAAATAGTTTTATGCTGAATTACCCCATGATAATGGTAAATTATTTTTGGTTGCAATAAGGAATGCCATATGAACATTAAACAAAATTGGCCACCATGAATACACTTACAAATTCTAAAGAGCATTTCCTTTAATATGTGAGTATTCATTCAGAATAACAATACTGCAGAAATGTAATATTCTACCACTTCAGGAATTTAATAATTCCTGAAAAGTAATTATATAATCATTATACAATCAGGAATTAAAACAGAAGTCTATTTGCATATTCTAGCATCCTAACCACAACTGTTATTTCTCTTAGTGAAAATATTACTTTAAGGTCATGGAAAAGAAAAAGCAAAGAAAAAGGATAGGTGTGAGGAAAAGTTAAAATGGACATTTTTAATAATCCTATAAATACTATTATAAATTTAGAATTTTTAAAATATGATTGGCTGAACAACCACATCTCGTGATGCGAGGCCTAAGCATGGCACCAACTGCTGGTTACAGGAAAGATGAGGCTTCGGAAGCCAAGACCTCCGACAAGAGTGTTGATGATCTTGGTCACATGTTTGGGGAATTCAGTTGCTTCCTCTTTACATGCCAACAAAATTTTGCACCCACTAGGAAAAGAAAACTATTAAATGCATTTATACTAAATTATGAATGGCCGGTGAGACACAGTTGCCCTCCACAGTTACATAAATGGGGACTGATAAGTCAGAAGACTCCAGTTTCTGCTCAGCTCCAGTCAACTGGGTCAACTTCACCACGTGGGGATTCACACCCAGTATTGCAATTCTTTTAATTTTTGTCTCCGTCTGGATTTTAATGTGCAATTTACAAGAAATAGATACTTTAAAAATATTGTGAGAGGGGAACAAATAAAATATGGATGTGAGCCACTTTGTAACCACTGTTGTAATGGCTCGCTACTGGTTTAGTGAATGTTTCCTAAGTATGTTATTATTTTGATGGCATTTGGAGAAAGGGAGGGGTCTAGGATAGATGACCTGTTATGCCTTCCCAGTGTCTCTGAAATCTCACACCACCTGGCTGCTGCTGACTTTGCCAAAATGCCATGGCCAGCCCTGTGTGATTATGTTAAAGGCCATAGGAAACAATTCGGTAGGCAGTCAGCTTCTTTCACTGAACATCTGCAAAAGCCACAACTTTTTCAAACGATATTCTCCTTGACTGTCTTGGGCTTTCGGACTGGGTATTTTCTATTGCTTGAGCCAGCCAGCCAGTATCTTCTAAGTCTGAGATGATGCTCCCTGCCTGGGAAGACCATTACAGGAAAATCTCCAAACCGCAAACCCAGAAACTGATGTCAAACAAAGGATGTGACTGGAAGCACGAGCCAGGTGCTGTCAGGTCTTATTAGGTGAAGAACAGCCTGGCTGTTAAAGAAATTAAATGTACCCTATTTATTAGAGAGTAAACTGAATTTTCCCCAGCAACACCTTCCCCCACACCCGCAGTTCCTCTTAAAACTTTAGCACGAGTTACAAAACCCAGCAAAGTTATTCCCAGAATTCAGCTTAATAAGACAGTAAAAAGCTACAGAAACTTAAAGCAGTTTCTAAAACATGCAAGCCCTGCTGATGTTTATAGCCTCAGAGTACTGGAAGTTCAACAAACGTTGCTGCTTGCGTCGGTTTATTTAAATCTAAGTTTGGTTGAGTGATTTGCATCATTCTTTCTTCAGTGTATCATCTACTAAATATATTTTTAAAATATATTATATGCAAGGCACTATGGTAACCTTTAGCAAAAATTAGTTTTGACTATCAGCACTTAAATTAAAAAATAGTTATATTTTATATAAACGTATTGTGAAGAGAATAAAATAACCTGTTCTATATATCAACGTCTATCAAAGTACTTGAAATAGTCCATATTGTCTTACCTCACTCCACTTAGCTATTGTTAGTATAGGCATTCTATCCAAAACACAAGACTACATAAAATACATCTTATGTGTAGGAGTAAAAAAAGATAACTGTATAATTCTACATTTATGTATTTATATTTATATAAATGTAGAATTATATGTAGTTAAAAGATATCTACTGAAATCCTTATTCTAATGCAGTGAAGAACATCTACAAGATCTGTATATTCACAAAGACTACAAAGATATTGATTTCATGTTAATAAATTTTAGAGTATCTTAGTAAGAATGAACATAAAATAGCAAAATTTTAAGGCAAACTAACAAAAAGCAGATTTTACTTGCTAATGAACAGAGTTTACTAAGAAGAAGCTTTCACTAGGCAAACTCCATACACAAATTTAAATAGAAGTACATTTTTAGTAAAATATAAATTCCTCTAGGGAAAAATTTATGGACAATTTATTTGGAAAATTAATTACATAGTTGTTTTTGAACTAAACTTATATTCACTTTTTGAATGCTTTTCAGTGTCTGTATATTTAGTCAAAGAGTAAGATTTGTTGAAAGCTTTTAGAGAATTGCAAACTAGTTTATAGTTGCATATACATATGCTAAAATTGTTGTTAGGTGCATCTATAATTCAAACTGTCAGGTTAAAAATAAATAATTCTCAGTCTGAAATAAGGTAGGGGAGCTCACAATTCTTTGTAATGTAAATGAGGATGTACTTTAGTAGAAGTCCATTTATGAAGACAGGCTTTTATTGTGAGATGACTATGTAAAAGATTTAAGGTCACTTCCTATAAAATGTTGAGCAAAAGGACAGACATGACTTAAAATTACTGTCAGTCTTTTTCCTTCTGTGTTATTTCAAGAGAAATTTAGGAAAGATTTATTCTGTTCTGCAGAAGTACTTAAATCTGCTGCAGGCAACGCTTATAAAGAAATCATTTCCTTAGCTTCTTGTTCTGTTGATGTCTGTTCATTTGGTAGATGTTTTCACTCTATACTTACTGCAATCATTCGATACCCAAAGTATTAGAATGAAGACATAGGCGCTGATTTTTTTCTTGGCTTAACTAGTATTTGGTAAATTCATTTACAACAGAATTCAATTTTCAAATAACCGGGTGCTTTAAACCGTGTTATTCAAAAGGTTGGTCCCGGAGCCAATAAGCAGCTTGGCAACATATATAATTTAACGCACTATTTCTTTCACCAAGAAATGTTTTCTTCAAAAAATTACAACCTGGACTACGCAGTGTGTTTTATGATCGACATTCTGGCAAAAGCTCCTTACTGTCCAGGCATAAAACTTCCTGAACCAGCAGCTGGTCCATAAAATTTTTTTTTAAATTTACTTCTTATTTAAATCTCGTACAAAGTATTTTAAGTTAACTTGAAAAAAAAAATGGATGAAGACCAGAGAATGTAACTATAGGTAAGAACCGATGACATCACTAAGAAAAGACATTGAACTTGGGCTTACAAGTAGTGAAGACCCCAGTGGCTTTGGGGCTCTGCTGGCTGCCTTTCACAGCCACGAGACTTGCTGTGTACTCGGACCCCGGCTGCAGGTTCCTCAGTGGGTACTGTGAGGCAGAGGGCCCCACGTTGTACTGCTTGGGCTGGCCTCCCCGGGTCAGGCCCACAGTCAGTCGGTACCCGGCTATCCGGGCCCGAGGTGGAGTCCAGGTCACGATGACAGTCGAGTCCGTTTCATTCATAAATTGAAGGTTACTGGGAGCATCCAATTCTAGAGAAAGAAAGAAAAAAACACATCAAGAAATATTTGGACCTTTGTAATTATTACACTGAAATTCTAAAATGTGACTGAATTTTCTAAAGTTTTCTTAAGGTTGAAACAGTGTAAGTCAAAAATCATGGAAATATTGTGCCATTAAGAGGTTGAGTGCTTCATAGAACTTTGCAAAGCTTTGTGTCAGTCATGAGAAACTGCTGACCATTTTTGCTTTTGCTTTGATCCTGTGGAAAGTCGAATTTCCAGCATGACTTTCTCATTATCCTCCAGAATGATACTAACATTAGGGAGAAGGCATTGAAAAAAACCTTGTGAACACCACAATTTACTCTGCAGAGTCAAACAAGTTAAGGAAAAAGGAACAAGCCCACTAAAAGAGGGCAAAAAGAACAGTATGTTCTGCACGTATTGAATAGTCCTTTGATAAGAGTAATAAAAGTAATTTTTACATGATTCTGATTAGACAATAATTATAACATATACTAGGAACTTCAGAATCACGGTAGGACATTGGTGAGTTTGCACTAACAGAAATAATTACACAAATTGTGTTTTCTTCTTGAGTATGATAACTAGTAGTTAACCTATAGTGATTTAAAATATTTTAAAGAAATTGGAAATGTTTACAAAGTAGTTAAGTGTAATAATTGGAAGCATGAACTTGGGAGTCAAAAGACAAAGGTCATTGTCCATCCAGCTCCATCATTACCTGGATCTGTGACCTCACAAGTTGCAAAACTTTTACTGAGTATTATTCCCAATAAGGATAACAATAAGACCTTCCTCATTAGGTCAACACTAGGATTAAACATGAGATAAAAACTTATAAAGAACTGAACAGAGGATCTGGTACCTAAAAAGCACTATTGTTTTAGCAATTACTGAGTATTTCTTTGAAGAAACCCAACAAACTAAATTGAAAAGACACATACACCATATATTTACTGCAGCATTATTTACAATAGCCAAGATATAGAAGCAACCTAAACGTCCATCAATAGACGAATAGATAAAGAAGAATGAAATCTTGCCATCTGCAACAATGTGGATGGACCTAGAGGGTGTTGTGCTGAGTTAATAAGTCAGAGAAAGACAGATGCCAGATAATTTCACTTATATGTGGACAAAATAAATGAACAAGTAGAAACAGACTCATACATATCATTTGCAAATAATTCTACTACAAATGTGTTAGGAGCTTACATTTGAAGTTTGATCTAGATGTATTTATTCACACAAAAATGTACTCAGATTTTCAATCCACGTTTCCATTAACAAAGAAAATTAGGTTCTCTAAATTCTCTCTTCGTGCCATTTTCACTGGTACATGTATTTGGGAAATGGATTACCATTTAGAGAGTTTTGTTTCTGAGTTCAATGTGAGTTTATGTCCATTACTATTCCTTACTGGCTATTTTCCTCTTTCTAACTGAAGACCTAGTAGTAAGTGGTGTGATGCATAGTGATCACAGGTTGGGAGTGAGGATGGAGAATTTGGGGTGGAGGTAGGGTTGGGGGCAAGACTTACTGGTTGTCTGTTCTCCTGTTAGAGGCTTGCTCTCCCGCCCCTGGTTCACGGCAAAGACTTTGAAGTGATAGGTGACCCCGGGGGAAAGACCCATGACTTCGGCAAAGGTGTTCCTACTGATGGGCAGCCGCTGTCCGTGCTCTCCCGGAAGGTTGACGGGGATCACATCCACGCGGTAACCTGTCACTGCACTCTCCGGGGGTGTCCACATGATGGTGATCTTCACGTCTGTCACTTCCACAAATTGCAGGTCTCGCGGAGGGGAGACTTTATCTAAGAGACAAGAACCAGCTGGTCATTCACCATTCCTGTTAAAGATTATTTTTAAAAGTCAGTTCCCTGAGTTGTATAAAACCTTTCATTCCAGAGCAATGCTGAGTTTCGACTCAACCAGAGAACATGCTTTTTTTTGCTTATATGTTCATGGTTCAGTCATACTGCTTACATGTGACTCGTGAAGGTTTCATTTAAAATATGTAAGTAACCCTGACTAGTTTGCTCAACTGGTTAGAACCCCAACATGCCAAAATTGCGGGTTTAATACTTAGTGAGGGCACATATAAGAATCAACCAACAATTGCATGAATAAGTGGAACAACAAACCAATGTTTTTATCTCTCTCTTTCTCCCTCTCTCTCTCTAAAAATCAATAAATAAAAATAAAAAGATAATATAGCATATGTATGTCAGCAGATGAGGTGCCAACATATAAAATGTCGTACTGAGAAGTTTAAAATGAACATACAAAAAAAATCTCATTGCGACAACAGAAAAAGATGTGGTGATTGTCATTTTACTGAATCATTTTAGAATATTTAAGAGCAAGAGATTAACTAACTGCTAAGTTTCTAAGGGAAAAATACAAAGCCTTTATGCTGTCAGTGTTTAATCAGAAAAGTCAAAAACCAGTCTTGTTATTTTATGAGAACATTTTAGCTAAATTTCATAAATTTAGGTATAAACTAATCTGACTACTTAGCATATAGGAATTGTTGACAAAGATAAAACACACACCCCGCTCCCCTCAGAGACAATTATTCTTTTTTCTTACACTTCTGGTCCTTGCAAGCAGGCTAACAGAATGAACACAATTCAAGGATGGTTTTGTTCTTCTAACACAGCAATTTTCAACTGGTGCACCATAAGAATTTTTTTTTTGAATTTTTCAGGAGTTTATTAATTCACACCATAAGAATTTTTAAAACATCCAATACCCGATTATTTAGTCAGGGGCACTGGCCTCTTTTCCCTTAGATTGTCAAATAAAAAAATAATAACATTAGCCAACACAATAATGGCTGTCCAGTGTTGAATAAATAAAAATTCTACCTATTTTGTTGTGTGTATTAGATTAGCAAAAAATATATTTTTTGGTGCACCACAGAATTTTAGTAATTAGTTTAATGTGTGCAATGAGATGAAAAAAGTTGAAAATCACTGTTCTAACAAAACAAAGGTTAAAACTTTTGCCTTGTAATGCCCTAAGAGAAAAGATAGCACAAGAAGCATCTTTAAGTTACCTGGACGAGGGACACCAGTGGTTTCCTGCTGGATGAAAACAGGAGTACTTTCTTGGTTTTCTTCCACAGCATAGATAGTGATGTTATACTGAACACCAGGTTGCAGGTCACTGAGGGTGACGGAGTTGGCAGTTTCAGGAAGGTTGAGTTCTGTGCTACTACCTTCTACTGATGGTGAATACACGATTCTGTATCCTGCAGATTCATAGGGAAAAAAGCAAGACACACTATTTTATAAAACAGAGGTGGAAAAAGTCATCAATCCCTCTTTTCCAATAACTCTACCTCTTTCAAGGAGTATTCAGTACAAAGATAAGTCAGTCATACAAACCATTTCAATAATAACTACCATTCTTGAAGACCCAAGATCCTTAATAGAGATGTCTATTAGAGAAGCTGTGAGCTGAAAATATATATTCATGTTAAACTGAGTCTTCTCTTTGAGCTCTGGATGATGGTAGCAATTAATGAACCATGCTGAACAGAGTTGTCGAGCACTGTCTGTGTCTTATCAGAGCTTCAGAGAGAGCGGGGTCACCAAACAAGCTAAGTATAAAGCAACTTATCTACCTCTTTAAGTATAAGTCTTAGAGTGAGGTTTATAAAAAACAATTATCCCTCTTCTACCATGGGAATGCCTGATTTAATAAATCAACAGACTGGCTTTAGAGATTGTGGATGTGTGTGCGTGTGTGTGGGGGGGGGGGCGGGGTGATAAAATGGATTTGAGGGGAAATTATCCATGAGAAAGCAGAGCTGTAAAACCTGAAAATAATCGCATTCTTAATTAATATCACACACACACACACACACACACACACACACACACACATCTCTACCCTAGACAAGCAACGATGTAGACTGATGGGGCAAGCTGGTCCTCTGATCAGAATCTGCTCCCTCACCTCTTAGGCCATCAAGACTAACATGGCAGCCAAGAAGAAGCAGCGAGGCTGACCTGTGATGGGTGCCTGGGGTCTGCTCCAGCGAACAACAATGGAGGTGTCGTCAACCTGGTCCACGGTAGAATCCGGGGGTGCGTCGGGTGCTAACAGAGAAAAGAAAAAGGAAGAAACAAGGAAAACAATGAGAAAGTACTGCTGTAGGTCTGTTTTATAAAAAAAGACTCCTTGGACTCCAGGTGGTACACATGTACCTGTTGTCTGGGAAGTAGAGAGGATCAAACTCTGCTCTCCTTCCTCGGATATCTGATAGACGTTCACGATGTATTTTCGGCCAGGTAGTAGGTCGGGGATGTTCACAGAAGTGGCTGTGCTTGGAAGATCTTTGAAATAAAAAGGGATCAATTATTAGTCAAGAATACCAGTTTCTCAAAAGACCTCATAGCCTATGAGAAGGATATTTTAAAAACTATATATTCATGAGGGGCAAGAAGACTAGAAGGAAAAGTACTAATAGATACTCAATAATAATCAATGCACAAAGGGATAATTTTTCTTCCTATTTTGTCATTTTTCAAATTTGTTCTCTAATGATGTATGATTTTTTTAATCCACCCCTAAATCTATATTTCTGATCTGTGTACTTTTTAGTATGTATATTACTCAACAAGTTTTTAAAAGGTCCCTAAGATGAGAATTTGAAAAGCACAAATAAGCCTACTACTATGCACTCCTAAAGCTAACATTCTATACTGTAGTCTTCCTACGGACCGTTACTTCCATAAAGAAAACACTTCAGGCCCTGGCCAGTGGCACAGTGCATAAAGCTTCATTGCAGATAGACGAGATTGCCAGTTCAGTACCAGCATCACCAGATGATCCCAGTGACACCTGCTTCATCTCAGGGGTGCTGGCTAGACCCTGTGGTCACCAGTTTGAGCCCCAGTCAGGGCACGAATGAGAAGCAATCAACGAGTGCACAACTAAATGGAATGAGTTGATGCTTCAATGCTTCTGTCTCTCTCTCCCTTCTCTTCTTTTCCTGTCTTTCTCTCTCCCTTCCTTTTTCTTAAAATCAGTGGAAAAACAAAAGAAAGAAACACTTCTGTTGTACAGAAAAGTGCCCGGCGAACACACAATACAGCTTACATCAGGGATCAGGAAGACGTGAACATGGCATAGGAAAAGCCCAGTTCAGTTCTAGAAAGGGTCAGTCATTTCTCTTTATCCTACTGGAGGATACTTTGTTCACACTCAACTGTCAACTTGTTCCCAGAGCTCACAGGCCGGCTGCCTAGATGCCGTCTCCTAAGCAGGGTTCACCGAGCCCCCCAAACCTGTCACAACGACAGATGGAACTTACCGAGGTACTGTGGTTCATCTCCCTCTTCACTCAGCTCATATTCCACACGGAATCCTGACACGGTGTCCGAAGCAGAGACCCACGAGACCACAAAGCTGCTGGCTGTGATTTCAGTCACAGATTCAGAAGTAGCCACAACAGGAGAAAGGGGTGTGGTCTCTCCTGTCACCGTGTTACCTGGAGTCACAGAAAGGGGAGAGAGAGCCTTCAGCCATCGAGAAAATTTACTATCATCTCTAGAATATAGTTGTTTCTGTAAAAAAAAAAAAATGTGGGCTTCACCCATGGAAGAATATAAATCAAGAAAATCAAGAAAAACTCTTCCTAAGGAAAGCCCAACTCGGAGAGACTTAGGCACAGACAGGGTGGCCAAGGTACGTACTGCTCACTGCTGGGCTCGTGCTGGTGGTGGTGAAGTCAAAGCGGGTCACCTCTTTGTGACCGTATTGCTGGAAACTTATGAGTTGCCCCTCATATAACACATTTGGCCGCAGGCCTTTGATGGTGTATGAGTTTAAGTGGCCTGGAATGATGGCTTCCTTCCAACGGCCAGGAGAATTTTTCTAAAAATTTAAATAAAGAAGAAAAATCACACAAATATTCACAATGAAGGACATTTGGAGGTGATGTGGTGTGATCTTCAAAGTGTGTGGAAGGACTCTGCAGTTCCAGCAGAGAAGAAAATCAGGGAAAATTGGGATCAGAATATAGACCTGTAGCAGAGTTTGTTACTGTTCAACTCCCTCCTTCGAGTTAATGGTATCATTTTAAAGATACAGAAACAGAGAGTTTTGTGACATGCTCAAGGTTACACCATCATGGGTTAAAGCACTTCCTTTTTGCCATATTAATTATTGAAGATCACCCACAAAATATAACGAACCCAAGTTTTGCCTCTCCACAATTTTCATTTCTACAATGAACAGAGATATATTCTTTTCTGAAGTGAGGAAAACCATACATTCTATTTTCCATTGGTGGGGTACAATTCAAGTCTCTTTCCTTGCAGAAGTAGTCAAAGACATAATATTGCTTCCTGAGTCAGTCCCTGATGCCATCACACACATGGTTCATTTACGTGATGACTCATTCTTGGATCTGAACGACCCCATCAAAAGTGGTTAGCCAACTTTGGGCAAGATTGCAGAAGAATGTGATTTTGATTTGTTTAGTCTTTGCTCCTAGTTTACGTTTCACATCTTGTACAACTTGATTAATATGTCATGGATCATAAAACTCACTGCAACAGAACATGTGGAAAAGTAATATTCTTGCTTCAGACAAGAGACAAGATGGGATCCCTTTAAGTTATCAATGCTGTAAACTAATATTAAGTCAAAATATATTTTTAATGCTAGTGATTGATTGTTTTATAATATCCAACAAACCAGTTCTTCAGTAATTCAAATAATTAGGTGTTTATTTATATTTTTGAAATAAATGAAAATGATGCTACTACTTTTCACATTTAAATTTTGACTCAAATACACTGTGAAAAAGTTGAAATTAATCTACACAATTAGCTCAGACTTCACAGTAAACCTTTCATTCAATATAAACTCTTTGGGTTAACTATCAGAAGAAAATATTAGAAAATAAACTCTTAGGTAATATATATATATTTTTAAAAAACCTGAAAAAATATTTTGATAGTGGATGAAAATTTAATCATTGTAAACATTATGTGAAGACTTTCCAATTTAATGTACATTTTATACCTACCTGTAAAGGTCTCTTATTAGCGTGGTCTCAAATAATATTTTAGAGTTAAGTTTAAAATAAATAATATTGGTGATTAAATGAAAATGTGAGAAACAAGAAAGGATTAGAAAAAATCCATTGTCTCCCTTGAAGAGCATTGTTAGATACAAAGCTCAGTGTACTACTGACACTACATAGAGCGTAGGAGAAGGAAAAAGAATGATTATAACAGTTTGAATTTTTTCTGTAACGCATACATACAACTGCATGGGTGCATCAAATAGTTTATTTACTTTATTGTTAATTGCTAGAATTCAATAGGTGTGATTTAAAATGAAGTTTTCTTCAGTATTTAAAATAGTGTTTTTCAAATTATAAGTCATGAACTTTGGAGATATAGCAGGAAAAGTTTGAGAAGATGAAAAAAACTAAAGCTTATTAGTCCAACATCTTCTTAACTATGATTCTTTAAGTTCTAGACAGTTCTTACTAGAAAATTACAAGGTTCATTCTTTAAATAAACAAACTATCATCCTTTATCTATACTCACTTCTCAGCATTTCTTTTCCTTCTGTCTAAATAACTTCAGAGGATCAAAACTCAAGTTTTAAGAAATGCTAACTTAAAACGTAAACCAAAAGAGAATGATATTAATTTAGCTGGGTTTTTTTTCCAAATGATAAAATAGATAACCATTTTTTTTCCTTTGAAGGAGTTATAAAATGTATGAAAACTTTAGAGTCTCCTCCTATACTGGGGAAGAAGAATTTTAAGCATTATCATTTCTAAGTCCTTACTAAGATCGTTCTAACATAAAGAACTAAATTTTCTAAATGCCAAAAAAAAACCCACAAAAAACTAAAAATGAATGTGAATAGATAGATCATATATTGTTTTCTTATTAAATAAATATAAATGTTATATAGACCATGAATTAGATCTACTGGCTCAAAAACTGGAAAAAAATGTTCAGAATTTGTTCATTTCAGGAGATTCTGTGCCCAAGTTTGTAGGTGGTATACTCACAGGTTTCCATCTGAGAATGTACTTGGAAATGTGAGATGGCTCTGGAACATTCCACTGGATGGGGTGGGAGTTGGGATGGCTGGGGGTCTCAGTGATGATAACTTGGAGAGGACCAGATGCACCTAGAAATGAAAATGTAGGATTTAGTTATCTTTGGTATTCACTCACTTCAACTTAAAACTTAGTGCACATGGATGGGCATATTTAAAGACAGTTTTGTTTATCAGTAAATGTAAATATAATAGGAATTATCTGGAATTAATCTTTTACAGATTGGCTTTGAAAATCAATAGCTGATCAATTATTGTTTATCATGAGAACTGCAAATACAACTTTTTACAGCAAATAAAATACATTCTTTAAAAAATGCCTTGCTTGGCCAGGCGGTGGCGCAGTGGATAGAGTGTCAGACTGGTACACGGAGGATCCAGGTTCGAAACCTCCAGGTTCGAAACCCCGAGGTCGCCAGTTTGAGCTCCAGTCATTGGTTTGAGCAAAACTCACCAGCTTGGGCCCAAGGTCGCTGGCTTGAGCAAAGGGTTACTTGGTCTGCTGTAGCCCCATGGTCAAGGCACATATGAGAAAGCAATCAATGAGCAATTGAAGTGTCTCAACAAAAAACTGATGCGTCTCATCTCTCTCTCTTCCTGTATGTCCCTTTCTCCGACTTTTTCTGTCAAAAAAATGCCTCATAGCTTGCTTTCTTCTCCACTTTCAAAGTAAGAATTACAAAAAGCTATCATAAAACAAATAATGTAATACAGACTAAAGATTTCATTTATTTATTGTATTAGCTTCTTTGAAGCAAATTCTGAAGCTTTCATCAAGAATGAATCTACCACCTAAGAAGAAAACAACATTCCAAAGGCCATATGACATGATGTAAGACAAACAAATTTCTAAATAAGGTAGACTCTTAGACAAATAGACAAAAGTACTAGTTAAGGACAATTTTGTCATCAGTTTGAGCATCTTATCATTGCGGGGAAAAAAATGTTACTTCATTTTTATGCAGTAAGCATATTCTAAAGTCATACTGTTGTATGGTTTCTGAAAATTCTCACAAATGTAAGTGAGTTTTTAAAGATAAACATTCAAGCAAAATTTTAGAGATGTAATGATTTCAAGTACTACTTCCACGTAAATCAGTAAATATAGGAATATCATGTCCTTAAATTATTTACAATAATTGGCATAAGGTTGTTGAAATATTAATCTTTTAAAGAAAGCCTACTGTAATTTTCTCAGATAAAAAAGATACCTGATATGTGTTTTATGTAGTTTAGAAATCATGATTTCGAGGGAAAAAAATTTATGGTGACATAGACTATACAACACCAGGAATGATCCCTAATGTAAACCACGGACTTTGGGTGACAATGATGTGCTCAGTAAGTCCATCAATGGTAACAAAGGTACCACTGTGGTTGAGACACTGATAAAAGCAATGCATATGTGGGGGCAAGGAGTAGATGGGAAATCTTTCTTTTAATTTTGCTGTGAACCACACACTATGGTAAAAAGTCTTTAAGGTAAAAAAGTTTACGATAGTTAAATGTCTATTAAAATGATTTTTAGAAAGGCAACACAAATGACCCTGACTGCCCACCTTTAGGCCTAGTCATGCTCCTATGTCCACCAAGAGGATAACAAAGGAGGAGGGAGGGAAAAGAAAAGAGTGACGGAGCAAACCTACAGAAGTTTCTTTCCCTTCTCAAAGTTTGAGCACTTGTTTGAAATTCTATGTGTTCAATGTGAGGCTTATGCCGCAGCTCACCTCTACGGGAACTGCACTTAACAGCAAAGGTGATGTCATGCATCTAACACTCTGTCCAGGATGTATAAAGATACTGTGTCCACTCTTTGTAAGGTCAATTGAATTCCCATTATCACTATACCCTACCTTATTCTACATATATTGGGAAAGCAGAAAAATCTGACAACTCTGTCATCATTTACATTATTTAGATTTAAATTTTTGATAATCCTTTCAAAACTGGTTAGGTGGTGAAACTTTTCAAATTAACCTAACTGAACAATTATTCCCCATTGTGAAAACTTTCTTCCCTCTTTTATTCAATATAATCAGGCTAACAATAAAATAGTTGTAAAGATATGATAGAAGCCTATACCTTAAAAACCAGTTTAAAATAAGGTCAAAATGAACAATTTCCAGTAATGGTGACCCTGGAGAAGTTAAACATTTATGGGTTTGCAATTCAGTTCTTTTTTTCTCTATTTAGTTTGCTGAAATCTGTGCCGACCTTGTTGTTTATTGACAAACCAAATGCCTCTTATCTGCTGTTCATTTGAACAACTCAACCAGTCCTCTTCCGGAGAAACAGACGGGGCAAGGCTCAGAGACAATCGCCTGGTAACCTGTTGTTCCTTTATTCTCCCCACACTCTTAGAGCTCCACATGCAAGACATGAATCTCTGAGCAAACCAGACATCCACATGAGCTACATACAGAAGGGAAATGCCAGCCCCTCTCCCCTAACTCTCCTCTATGTTTAATGAGCAGGACTGTTACCCTTTCTAAAGAGTAGGAACAACATCAACATGTATAGTTCCAACACAGAAGGACTCCTTCTCATCTAAGTTTCATCTCTGACATAACCACCAAAATGCTTCTAGACCGCAGCTATGTGAAGAAGCTTATGTCAAGACAGAAATAGTTCTTTCAAAATTATGGAGGAGAAAATCACTTTCAACAGATTGCCACACCGTACCAATAACAACCATAAATGCTGAAACTGGAAGGCATGGTCATTTAGGAGTTTCCATCCTTTGACAACATAATTAAAGAAAAGAAAAACCCAAGTATGTATACTTTTTGAACTTATGGTAATTCTGCAAACACAGTATATTTTTTAAAATAACTACATTAAAAAATTCTTTTTCTAATGATTCTTACGCCCAAATTCACCATGAAATACAACTTATAGCCAAGTCAACCTGTGTTATGAGCCTTCCTAAAGCAAGGTCACTGTGACAGCCACAACAGTGTCTAATGCTTGGGGAGAGCAAAGGTCATGGTAAGAGTGTGTCTGGGTGGGTGGTATTTAGAATTACAGACTGTTAGTCTCTTAGCGCTAGAAGAAACCTTATGAGTAAGTAGTAGCTACAATCTCCCCATTTTATAGGTAAAGAACTAATGAGTGAAGCTGGATGTACATCTCTTTAGAAGCACAGAGAGAGCTAGGACCCACTCCTTAGTGAGCACTGACCTTGGCTGAATTGTTTCCTATCTTTTTATCCAGGACAGTGAACTTCTTATCATGTTATCAAGGGACTTAGTTAACTCCATCTTAATTTCTGTCACCAGCAGATTCTGAGGCCCTGAAAATCTCTTTATTTCTGAAAGTAGCCCATGTTTTAAGTCTAAAGTCAACAATGGCATAGGAGGCTGTGCCCTTCAGTAGTTGCTCAAATAACTGATGCCTAAAAATCAGACTTTCATAACTCAACACAATTTGCTATAATTAATCACTCAGCAGAAATTAAATTCAATTTTTTTCTAAAATAAATTAATGAAATCATTATTAATTCATTTTAATAATGTTCTATGACCTAAAAAAAGACCCCAGAAACAGACATTTGAAAGTATTTGAACTATGTGGGCAGAGAACTGACTGTGTTACTCAGCTCTTTTTTTTTTAATAGTAATTTTTTAAAATTATTTTTTTATTTCTTTTTTTTCTTTTTTTACAGGGAGAGAGAGAGAGTCAGAGAGAGGAATAGATAGGGACAGACAGACAGGAAAGGAAAGAGGTGAGAAGCATCAATCATTAGTTTCTCATTGCCATTGTGACACCGTAGTTGTTCATTGATTGCTTTCTCACATGTGCCTTGACTGCGGGCCTTCAGCAGACCAAGCAACCCCTTGCTGGAGCCAGCGACCTTGGGTCCAAGCTGACGAGCTTTTGCTCAAGCCAGGTGGGCCCGCGCTCAAGCTGGCAAGCTTGGGGTCTTGAACCTGGGTCTTCCGCATCCCAGTCCAATGCTCTATCCACTGCGCCACCACCTGGTCAAGCTATTTATTCAATTTTTAAAGAAGAAAGAGAGAAAGGGGGGAGGAGCAGGAGGCATCAACTCCCATATGTGCCTTGACCGGGCAAGCCCAGGGTTTTGAACGGGTGACCTCAGCATTCCAGGTCGATGCTTGATCCACTGCACCACCACAGGTCAGGCTGTTACTCAGCTCTTGACCCAAGATACTTTGTCCCACATTCCAGTTGATCAAACAAATAAAAATTTTGACAAAAAGAGAGCCTAGATGAAAAGTCAAAAAAACATACCCTCTATTGTATTTTATACAATTTTTCTGTACAACTTCCTTGTTAAGAACCATAACAAAAAACTCTAACCCTCTATTCTCAACATAGCTCACTTTATGGTTTCCATTCTTAGAGTGTTTTCACCGAAAGGAATGTTCTACAGTATTAAGAAACTAATTATGTTCAGGCATATTTTTACCACCTTCTATAACTTTTACTTGATTGGGAGAAAGGAAAATCATTTTAATCAAAAATTCAATTGATTATTAGAGACATATGAAAAGGTTGGGAAAGGAAGGAGATTCAACTTAGATATTGAAGTATTAGCAAACACCGATGCTACCCTGTTTATAACCCAGGTCACAGTTCTCGCTTTGCAGTAATGGAGTTCCTCACCTGGATAGGCCTGTAATGGTTGGCAATGCCATTCCCCAATGCCACGGCCGTAGCAGTAGCACTGGTACCTGACATCATTCACATACTTCTCCCAGGAGTCTCCAATTTGATAAAATGTCCGGGTGTCTGAATCTTGGCACTGGTCTAAAATATATACAAGGAAAAGTTAACCAGCCTTGAAGACAGAAAGCTACAAATTTAATTTCATTGTGCTAGAGCAGTGGTCAACAAACCATGGCTTGCAAGCCATATGCAGCTCTTTGGCCAGCTTAGGAGTACCCTAATTAAATTAATAACAATGTACCTACCTATATAGTTTAAGTTTAAAATTTTGGCTCTCAAAAGAAATTTCATTCGTTGTACTGTTGATATTTGGCTCTGTTGACTAATGAGTTTGTGAACCACTGTCTAGAGCAGTGGTTCTTAACCTGGGTTCTATCGAACCCTAGGGGTTCGATGAGTCAGTCTCAGGGGTTCGGAGAAGCCTCTGCCGCGGAGGCCAGAATAAAGTAATACCGTAATTTGTTGTGAGTTCATGCACTTTGCTGGTTTTGTTCTTTGAGCAAGGTGATGTTCATGCACAGCTCATTTTGTGCACTAGTAAAAAAAAGCATATACCTATGTCTTGAATTTGGAAAAAAATATATTTTATTTATCACTAAAGAAGGGTTTGGTGAATGCGCATATGAAACTGGTGGGTTTGGTACCTCGAAAAAGGTTAAGAACCACTGGTCTAGAGCATTCACTCTTAGTTTTAGTAGAAACTTGCAACACTCCTTATAAATCTATGTCATTAAAAAAAAATCTTGTTCATACTTTTTACCATACAGAAAAATTAGCAGTTACAAAGAAAGGAACTCATTGGGAGGGATGTTGGAATATTTAATTTTATAAAAGAACAATATTTCTAACTAAAAATTATAAGATTTAGATTTCAGTATATATCTACATGTTAAATATTAATTTGAGAAAATAAATTGCATATATTTTACCTATATTAATGCAACTGATTTACCATTTGAATAGCAAGGACAAAATATCACTTTATATACTTCCTCAAAATTCAAAAGATTTAATTTTACACGTAAATAAATAAACTAGATTTTAACTGTGAATGTGTGCTGAACAGTTTCTAAGAAAACCTCACAGGCTTCCCTCTCAGCTTTGGCAAGCTCGGGCCAAATGAAATCGAGTATCTGATCAGTTTGTTTTCTTAGTGAGCCACCTGTCTCTTTTAGTAAAGGAGTATTAATGGATTACCTTAACACAGCTCTTCTCTTTTAAGGGTCAACCTTCACTATTTGCTTAGCTCTATCATAAAGGACAGCCAAGAAAAATAAAGTATTTGGAGGGAGGTACTTACTGGCATAATCATTTGCCCATGTAACTGCACAGTCAGCAGAGGAAACTTCTGTTTCATAACAGGGACTGTCTTTATGATTCAGAATCAAGGCACACATTTCACTTAATTTAAAAAAAATCTGTATTTGTCACCAAATGCAGCAAAAATAGATGACTACCAATATCAAGATTATATATGGGTCTGTGATTAGAGGAAAGACTTTGCAAAGCTCTTTGAAAGTCACGGATCAAAGTCTGGATCCAACTTTAATCATGTAACATCAAATAGCTCTCCTTATATGAAACTTGCTAACTATTTTCAGTGGCCAAATCCATCTGGAGAGACAAAGCTACTTACCAATGGGATCACACTTCCATCTGCCCCTGCCCTGACCAAAGCAGGTACAATTCAGCATGTGTCCCTCCTCGTGACGCTTGTGAAATGTGTCATTCACATTATAAGTGATGTCATCAACAATGCACTGATCTATTTAGAAAACAGTGAGATGGGTGGAGGACATTAAGTTTCAGTGATGAAATTTTCAAAAAGCTATGCTTTTCAAAAGCACACTGTTCCTTCAACTAAATTATCAAGACCTCCCAGTAAAATATCTTTTCCACTGACATAGAATAAAACATTTTCCAAAGCTTAGTCAGTAATTCAACTTCTCCACATACACAAAAAGTCTCTCTCTTATAAACTTATAAATGATGGAGGTCAAAGTATATACCACTAAAGAATATAGTAAAATGGTAAAATACATGTTCTTGTGAAAAGCCAGTATTTGAGCAATTACCTGTCTTCTCACTTTTGGAAAAGCTCTTGCTTAGTTGATAATGACCTTTTGATCTCCGCTTATGATAAATGGGAGGAAGATTAAACACACTTAGATACAGAGCCCAGCTTGGTATGATGATCTGATATTTGGAATGATGGGGGGGGGTGATTTTGAATTTAGAAAATAAAATGACACCTATGGCATTTGTACAGTTAAAAATGATTATGCAGCTGGGGCTGAAAAGCTCAGTTGGTTAGAGCATCGTCCTGAAGAGCAGAGGTTGCCAGTTCGATCCCTATTCAGGGCACATACAAGAACAGCTCGATGTTCCTGTCTCTTTCTCTCTCTCTCTCTCTCTCTTCCTCTCTTGCTGAAATCAACAAATAAAAATCAATGCCCTGGCTGGATAGTTTGATTGGTTAGAGCATCAATAAATAAAATATTTTAAAAATTAAAAAATAAAATAAAATAAAAATATATATATAAAAATAATAAATTTAAAAATAAAAAAAAGAGTATGTGAACTCTGTTCCTGACTCCCTGAGATCCTGAGAAAATTACTTTCTCTCTTTGGATCTCAGCTCCTTCATCTGTAAAATGAGGAGCTAGTCATTCTTCTTGGACTGTATTACCCATTGAACACACAAAAATGTTTTCTATAAAAAGAGAGTAAGTTCAAGCCAATGTCAACACTCCAGCTATATGGACTATTTGTTAGGTCAGAGTTCAGCCTAAATCTTACTTTTCTAAAAAATTTTATTTATCGTTTCAAGAAAGAGAGAGAGAGAGAGAAAGGTGGTGGGGAGGAGCAAGAAGCACCAACTTGCAGTTGCTCCCCGTATGTGCCTTGACCTGGCAAGCCCGAGGCTTTGAACCGGTGACCTCAGTATTCCAGGTCAACGCTGCATCCGCTGCACCACCACAGGTCAGGTCTAAATGTTACTTTTCAAATGAAATAAATAGAAAAACTAAAATAGTTTTAATAAATCAATATTGCTATATTCTCTACCTGGGTCTAAGAGGGAAAAACTGATGATCTCCTTAAATTTGGCTCTGCAAGGGTCTGATTTTAGAAAAGTCTCTTTTATTTACAGAAACTCCTCAGAATTTTCTAGACATGAATTCAATGGCCTAACTAGATGCCAAAGGATCAAATGACTGTGTCCTAGCCTTTGAAGCCATCCTTTTGGCTCAGGCTAAGAACTTACATCCTGGAAATATTTCAGAATCATAGAGTCGCCGTGCCAGCTTTTCATAACCGGCTGTCTGCGATGTGAAACTCATCCAGCACAGTAGGCAAATGGAATGGTACTGCATGTTTCCTCCCGCTTTGCGTTAAGCACAAGTTCTCACATCAAAATTGCCCTTTCTGTACCCTTTGTCCTCTCCACTGTTTTCATTCCTAAGCAAGCATACCTCGGAGCTGGGAGTAGGGGACACAGTTCCATTCCCCACGGCCGTTCCCTAGACATGTGCACCTCATCATGTGTCCCATGTCATGCTGTTTATCCCACTGATCTCCAACGCGATACATGACCCCGCTGATTGTACAGATTTCTTCGTGAGCTGTTTGGAAATGGGCGAGAAAGGCACACTTGATAAATGGTCACAAGATCTTAAGAGGTATGCGGTGTTATCAGTCCGGTTTGATTATCCTCAGAACTCTCACATGGAAAGAAGTCTTGTGTGCCTCAGAGAAACTGCAGAGCTGCTCTGTCCATGTGCAGAGCTGGGCCTTGAGTACCAGAGAGGAAAACATAGACCAAAGGGGAAGTATGTTGTAGAGAACAGATACAGCAAAGGTTAAGGGATACTAAACCACCAGGAGGCTTACACAGTCACACAAAGCGTTTGCATTATTCTAAGTCTGGATTTGGCTACCACCCGTAACTATTTCGAGTTACAGTTTACTCTAACGCAAAAGGAAACTGTACGAGTATAGAATTGTAAGCTCCAGGGGGTTTTTCTTCTGAATCCAACATTCACTTTGGTTCACATGAGAGAAATAAACATAAGTGTAAGTTGTTCTTTTTTTCTTATGTTTTGTTGCCTCATAGTCAATGCAATACTCAGGTTCTTGGCTCTACAACTGGAAAATCAAATGTAATCCATGGGGTTCTTGAAATTTGAAAACAAATAAAAGGTATTGATTCGCTTTTCTCCATTCATACAAACTAGGAACCCCATGCTCCTTTTAAAAAAGATCCCTTACCTTGTTGGAAAACAGAGTTTTAGTCCTTTTGGTATTTAATAAGTGATAGAGCTTACATCTCTGAAACCAAACTCATGCGTAAATATTGAGGTCTTTGACGGTCATAGTTCCATTCGAAATACTTTAAGCTACTTGGTTATGTGCTCTTTACAAAAGACACATTTGTGCAAAATGTAAATGTCCTACGCATTTGAAAGAATCTGTTTTTATCAACAGGATTTTTTAAGTATATAAATAATTATGTAGTTCTTATATATGTATCACATCACAGAGGTTTTCTGTGACCTCAATATTAAGTCTCAGTGGGTAAAGTAGCAGTAGTACAAGCAGACGCTTCTTACTCCGTAAGTGGGCGTCTGCAAGGACTTCAGCTTACCAGCCATGGGGCAGAACCCAAACTTCTGGTCAGCGTCATAGTTCTCCGTGGTCCCACACCACTTCATGTTGTCTCTCCTGCCCTCGGAAGTACAGTCGGTGTAGTTGCGGTTGTTGTACAGGAAGGGGAAGTGACACAAGGCTCCATTGGAATTTCCACCTCGAGTTTGAACCAAAACTGCCCAGGACAAAATACACATGGGAAGAAAAAAAATATTACCACTGAGCTATCCAATGTATAGCAGGGAATGGCTACAGAACGGTTCCGAGAGAGCCAGGTTTCTGCAGCTCACTTACAGACAGTCTACCTCAGAATAGAAGATGTCTGGTGATGAGTGCTAAATTCCTTGGCATGCTCACCTTCACTTCAAATAGATCTAAGTCCAATATTCACTCTCATTTTCCGCAGACCAAAAAATATTTAAACGATTGCTTAGAATAACACAGGGTTTCAACCAGAAGAGAAGCAAAAACACTCAGTCATCTGCCCTGTGGCAGGGGTCCCCAAACTATGGCCTGCAGGCTACATGCGGCCCCCTGAGGCCGTTTATCCGCCCCCGCCGCACTTCCGGAAGGGGCACCTCTTTCATTGGTGGTCAGTGAGAGGAGCACAGGATGCATCCGCACCCATAGTTCCCATTGAAATACTAGTCAGTTTGTTGATTTAAATTTACTTGTTCTTTCTTTTAAATAATGTATTTGTTACCGTTTTTTTTTTTTTTTACTTTAAAATAAGATATGTGCAGTGTGCATAGGGATTTGTTCATAGTTTTTTTTATAGTCTGGCCCTACAACAGTCTGAGGGACAGTGAACTGGCCCCCTGTGCAAAAAGTTTGGGGACCCCTGCCCTATAGGATTACATACGGGCTCTAACATACAAGTGCCTTTAATCATGTCATAATCCCGTTGCGTCAAGAATAAAGTAACCGGTGACCTTTTCCCTGGCTGTCAGTTCCCAAGGGTGCTAGGGACCATGGAAAGATCTTCAACTGCTAAGTCAGCTCCATGTGTCTTGGGTCTAGACTGCAGAAAAGTGATACTTCTCGGGCAACCTCAAAATTAATGGCTAGATTGCTGACTAATCAAAATAAGGCATGAGAAATGGGTCTTTCTCACTGCTGTGTTTCCCCCATGGGACACTCACCAGTATGGTCTGTACAGAAAGAATATTTCTTGTCTTTCTCATAATTGGAAGTTGTGCTGCACCAAAGATGTCCATCCTGTCGCCCTTCTGTGGTGCAGGAGTAGAAAGTCCTGTCGTTGTAGGTGAATGGTAGGACACAGGGTTCCCCATTTGAATTGCCACCGTAAGTTTGCGTCACAGCTACAAGCAGAACAAGAAGGGTCTTGGTAAACAGAGCTGCATTTATCTGCCACCGGTAGCTGCTTATTTATACCTTAGGTGAGAGACTGAGCTTATGCTGCAGATATAGGTGATCATCTGGTTAATTTCAGCCAAAATGCATGACTCTCAAGAAGCCATGTCTTTCGTGGATAAAATAACACCTAAGTCGCTTGTCACCACCTCTGCTGCCATGCCTCAGTTTCCCCATTTGTAAAGCTATAATAATACATGTTAATTAAGGATGCTGCTCAGCAGATACTAGAGGAATATGCATGAATGATTCTGTTGGTTGCATAAGAATGAATACATGAGACTATCCTAGGGAAAATATCAGGTGTGCCATTTAGTATTGCTGTTGTTACTAACTGCCACTTTCGTAGTCCAGAATAGATGTATGAGGTTGTTACAGGAAATTTACAAAGTTCCAGAAGTTTGAGATTTGGAGTGTAAAATGTGGATGATTAGTTATTCAGCAAACAACCCTCTTATAGCAATATTTTAGACAAATAAAGATAATACAAAGTAGTTTAGCCTGCACTACAGAAAAGAAAATGGATAGATTAAAAAGATCAGAAGAAAATGTGCCAAAGGCCAATCCTGGCTGTTATCATTAATAGTAAGAGTATAAGCTTTTTGTGTTTGTTTTATTGTTTTACATATATATATATATAGAGAGAGAGAGAGAGAGAGAGAGAGAGAGAGAAAGAGAGAGAGAGAGAAATGAATGCATTGCCTTTCAAAAACTAAATAATAAGAACGTTATCAGTACTATTTTGTGAGGAGGTAATGCAGACCTGTCTCTTGGCAGCTGACTCCGTTGCCCAGGCACGTGCAAAGCATCTGCTTATTTCCCTGTGTCTTCAGCCACTGCATCCCTACTGAGTAAACCACACCGCTGTCTGTGACACAGTGACCGTACGGGGCAGGCTGGGGATGAGGCGGTGCCTGGTAAATGGCCATTCGAACATCTGAGAGGGTGCCCGATCCTAAAGACATGAGAAGAAAAAGTCACAAAGTTGGACAAGAAAAAATAACTAATTCCTGAAATCAGGATCATTAAGGTCCCGTAAAGATCACTCTGCCATCCATGTCGTTACGAACCCGGAACTAGGAAGAAACACCCCTCCCATTCAGCATTAGTTTTTGCATTTAGCCTAGGAAACGGTCCACAAAGCCCAGCACACCATATGGTCTCTACTTTCCAGCTCATCTGGAACTATGAGAGTATATACTAAACCACAGACGTTATTTTTTCACTCAACAGAGTAGGTAGCTTCAACAACGCCTTACTCATCCAGGAAGTCCTTAGTTCAATGCCTTTACAACCCTTCACAACTCCCTTCATTCCAGCTCACTTCTCTGACCACTTCCTTCACTGAACTACTTATCATTTCCTGACATTACCCTCCGCTGTCCTCATGCTCTTCTCTCCACCTGGAATGGTCCACCTCACCCTTCCTGTGTTAGCAGCTTCCATAAGCCCAATATACCTGGACATTCTTCTTCCTGACCTTGTTCTGAGACAACCCTGCCATCTGTCTCATTACTGGCTCATCAGAGCACGGCCTAGGCCACCATACTGGATTCTCCAGAAGTTGGCCCTCCTTTCACATTTTGATTCTCAGGATAATTTGTGAATCTGTTGTGTGTTTTTTTTTTCTAAAGCCAATCAATCCTCTTAAAATACTTTTATTTGTGTGGATCTTTTCTTTAAATTTTTGGGAATCTCTTCTCCACAAGGGCAGGCGCACAGTGGGACAGAGACAGAACTGAGGCTAGAACAACTGGTGGACTAAAGTCAGCATCTCCCTTAGTAGGAGCTGAAGAAAGCTCATGGACAATGGTTCCCCAAATCATACATACTGAGGGGACAAGGCATCTGTATTCATTTACCACCCCCCACCCCCCGGGAGAGTCACAATGCAAATGAACACAAAGATCCTGTTGGGGTAGGTTCCATTTTGTTTGACCCAGTGTTTCTTAGACCCTTTAAGTAATAGGACCTTTCCAGTATCATATTAATAATATTAATAAAACAGGTAACATTTATTGAGTGCTTATCCCATATAACCCCTGATTATGCTTTTAAATTAAACTCTTTCAGTATATTCATATTTGTAATTATTTCCCTTTTGGGTTACCAGCAATTTTACTGACAATAATCAAATAACTCAAAGTATCAAATCTAATCTAGTTCACCTTTATAAGTGCTCAGAGAAACAGAAAAACTCACTGAAAGGAGAAAATCCCAAGTAATTAATATTTTTTGCTAAATGACTGATTGCTAAGCACATTATAGAGTGAAAACTTAAACATTTTAAGAATAACAGAAGTATACACCCTTGACTGTTATGTTTCTTTCTTCCAATTCTTACAAAAGAGGCTATAAAGCAAAGACCAATTTTTTGGTACCAGAAATAATCAAAACTTTTTTTAAAAAAGAATACTTAGTATGCTATTCATTTTCATCTCTAGGGCCCCAGTGAATTTCTCAAGTTGTGAAGACCGATATAGGAAGAAAATGTGCATTATTTTAGGGGATAAACAAAGTGTGTCGGAGCATGGAAACTGCACAGTTAAGGAGGCACAAAAAGAAAGTGTATTCTATTTTGAAAAAGAACAAATGTACTTTTTTCCTTTTTCCCAATGGAAGAATCAAGTAATCATATAACTCATCACAATTCTCTCATTTCCATTTAAATGCCCTTTAGATATTCAAAATGCACATACATGTGTATGTTTGTGTGTAGCTAAATGTATACAACATGTATAGATCTATATTTATCTAAATTTATATATGTATATATAAATTGTGTAGACTTTATGATATTAACATTTCTTAAACATCAACTTAACCTCTTGGGCTGAAACTGTTTCTCCCCCCTGAGATCCATTTTTGTAAGTTTATAACTTAACATTAAATAAAGTTTGAACAGCGAACAATCTGTAAATGAACTCAGCTTACTAGCCGAAACACTACAGATCACCCTTAAAAGGCATGTCAAGGGAACGATGAATTTAAAGAAATGTTTTTGGCAACACTCTGCATTTCCGACCCTCCTTCCTCAGCGCCTCGCTCCTCACCGGTGGATGTGGTCTGCAGGGACGCGTGCCTCTCACACTTCCACTCCCCTCGGCCGTTGCCCGTACAGATGCACTGGAGCAGGTTCCCCCGGTTATCCTTCTTGCTCCACGTATCTCCGATTCTATAGGATGTCCTGGTGTCCTGATCGTTGCATCTGTCTGTGTTAGAAAGGAAGCATTTAAATATGTAAATCAGGTAAAGCTTGGCACACACTACTCAATTGACAAATATATATATATCATACACACATACACACACACACACACACAGTAGTTTAAAGCCTGGTAAGTTATTTTTTGATGATAAATTTCTATTCAGTTATAATGTCACATGTGTTAAATTTTCAAAAGATAGGACTGCATTTGTTCCAGCAGAAAGAGAGCTATCGAGTTTAAACTAGTTCTACTTCTCTGTTTGCCAAGATACTTTTTCATCATCTATTTTTTTATTAATTATTATTATTATTATTACTATTTTAGAGTTCTCACATTGTTCTTTTAACCACATTCATTCACTGGCTTTCTGTCATCACACAAATACACACCCACATTGATCCACCACCAGAATAGAGGTCCCATGAAAATATTATGGCTGGTTACAGCTTTTTCTCAAATCTCAGCTAAAAAAATTGTCTTCCCTTGCCTGACCTGTGGTGGTGCAGTGGATAAAGCATTGACCTGGATTGCGGAGGTTGCCAGTTCTAAACCAAGGGCATGCCTGGTCAAGGCAGATTTGAGAAGCAACTACTAGGAGTTGATGCTTTCTGCTCCTCCTCCCAACCTTTCTCTCTCTCTATGCTCTTTCTAAAATCAATAAAGTTAAAAAAAATTGTTTTCCCTTGAACGTCCAGAGCACTATTTTCAGTATTTGTCTTGAAGCCCTTAATATTGTGCTTTGTAAGAGATGACTGAACAAGCCTCCCTCAACTCCCTGACCTACTTTCTAAGTGCTCTTTGAAAGGTGAGCTTATGCCCAATACTTTTTTGCATCCTTCCGCTATTTTGTACAAAGTAGGGACTTAAAATAATTTCATAAAATAAACAGCTTTTCTTTGAGAAACCTTTCCCAACTTGCTATTAGAAGAGTTTTAAATAATACATAAAAGTTTGACTCAGACATCTGACTTATATAAAGCTAAAAACATCACCACCAAGGTCTTGGAAATCTGTTGATCATAATAACATTTTAAATGCAAAAGATAGCTTGAAGCATCAAGTTTCTGGGAAAGAGTTGGTCAAATTTATGAATATTTTCCATGAAAGATTTCTTTTTTATTAACAAAGAATTCAAATTTGGATGATGAACATTTTAAGCTATTTAAACATTTTAAGAAAAATAAATAAAATAGGTTCAAAATACTTAGATTTGATTTTAAATTTATTTTTAACACCAATAGTTAATGGCTAATTTGCTTCTATAAACTCTATAGTTGCTATTAGTTTGAAGTTTCAGAAAAAGGAGTCTAGAACCCCAAAGGTAACAAATAAGGCCACAAGGCAGTCTTAGAAGGCACAGTAAAGCCGTTGGAGGTCAGCTTCTTTGTACCACATCTAAGCTTATTGAGGACTTTGAGTAAGATCACTGTCCTCAACCCCAAATAGACACATAATTCTAACCAGTGAAATAAGCACTTCTTATTCTCATTAATTTTGCTTATGGATATGTCTTATTTAAATGTGAACACAAAAAAATACTTGAGCACTTTGCTGCATTCTGTGTCAATAATACTCGTATACCTAGAGATGTATTTGCATGTTATTTTAATGATTTCTTTGCTCTTGATACCTTAAAAATATCTCAGTGATAATTTATCAAATAAAGTTTGCAACCAATCTTCATGTTCACAGCACATAAGGCATTTAAATGAATATTAAAGTTCTTTCTTAGTAGCTGATACTGTAAGTCCTTATTAAACTAAAATTTTCTTTTTAATTTAGTCTTTCTTGAAGAAGCAGAATAAATTTGTTATGCAATTTTTCTTGACATCTAAAAGTTACCAAAGCACATTGGTAGATTGGATGTGTTTCAAGTGACATCATACTATACCTCTCTCTAGGAATTTAGAAAATAATACCTGGACTCATCTTAACACAAAAATCTAGAACATACTTCTAGAGGTACAGGTGATACGTCCACTGCCTTCTCCCAGACAAGTACAATCCACCATCATCCAGCCTTGATAAGGCTTTTCCCAGGTTTCCCCGACAACATAGGAAGTCCCAGCAGCATGGTCAAAACATTTCTCAGCTGTAAGAAAATGTGGAGAAAAAAGAGGGGAAGAAAAGGGAGTTATTTCAAATTGTGCAATCTCCCTGTAATTTAAAACGTATTGTGTAAGCAGAAATCCAGCCACATTTTTTTAAGTGGTACTCTGTTCAGGAAGAAAGGCATGCCCTGTAACTAAGCACATAGTAACCATAGCGAAAGAAAGCTCAAGTTGAGCTGGCAGACAGAAATTCTGTTCCCCTAACAAGTACATGGACTGTGTATATTTTCAGCTAGCACTATTCTTCTCTATTTCAGTGTTTTAAGAGGAAAGGATCTATGTATGTATCCAATCTGTAGAAGACTAAATATGCAAAATCCAATCAAATTGTAAATGACTAATTATGAAGGACTAAAAAAATGACAAGCCTTTCAAATGTGGATGTCTATAAAAACACACAACACAAAGGAAAAATAAAGTCTTTGAGTTAAACAACAATAACTAGAGTAAAATATATAAACAGAATATTCAGATTTGTATCAAGAGTTCAACTGAGAATCGAGAACAAAAGAAACTCAACAATTTTTATTTTGAAAAAGAAAATACTAAGGTTTGACAGAGCATGCACAACTTTGAGTTTTACTCTAGTGTGTTCTGATAAAAATGTCAAAAGTATCATTTTCTTTCTCTTAAATAACTTATATCTTGACCAAGGAAAACCTGAGGTTAAATATTGGGCAAAAGAAACGACTTCTTCCTAAATCTTTCAACTCTATCTTGTGTTTTTAAAACAAAATTAAGACTTATAAATAGTTGAGTACTTTTTGATTCTGATTCTTTAAGACTATGGCTTATAAAACATTTCATTCTTTAAAGGAAAATCCCCTTTTCATTACTTTATTTAATGGGAATTCAAACCTCTTGTCCATGTAGTTTGGTTCAGCCCACCCCTCATTAATCTCCTAAAAGTCACACACCTATGGGCTTGCAGGTCCATTCTCCTTTCCCGTTACCGAGACACACACATTCCAACATGTAACCGCCAGTCTCATGTGGTCTCCTCCAGGTGTCACCAATCTTGTAGGACTGACCCCCTTCATGGCAGCGGTCTGTTCAAGATAAGAAAAAATAAATGTTAAAAGACAGTTGATGCTTTAGTTGAGGCACTAATTCTCTGTGTCGCAAATAGATAATATTAACATAGCAGTCAGGTTTTTTTAAAATACATCTTTTAAGTACAAGTCACTTTAAAGCAGTGGTTCTTAACCTGGATTCTATCAAACCCTTGGGGTTCAATGAGTCGGTCTCAGGGGTTCAGAGAAGCCTCTGCCGCAGAGGCCAGAATAAAGTAATACCGTAATTTGTTGTGAGTTCATGCACTTTGTTGGTTTTGCTCTTTGAGCAAGGTGATGCTCATGCATGGCTCATTTTGTGCACCAGTAAAAAAACATACACCTATGTCTTGAATTTGGAAAAAATATCCTATTTTATTTATCACTAAAGAAGCGTTCGGTGAATGCGCATATGACACTGGTGGATTCGGTACCTCAAAAAAGGTTAAGAACCACTGCTTTAAAGACTAAAATGCTAGAGAGAGTGGGACAGAGAACAGCTTTCCCAGCAGAGACAAGGGAATATAGTTAACAGGCCTGGTCACTTGGGGCCATTCAATTAAATGTTTTGTTTAAGCACAATGGAAAACCATGGAGAAAACTGAATGGCAAAAATAAAAAAGAGTCATAAATCCCGGTTCCCCAGAGGTATCACAGGAAATTGGGTCTAAAACAGAAAAGAATGGCTGGCAGATATGGTCTACACACAGACACAGCAGGTTGAACCTCAGAGTAATTCAACAGAAAAGTCACACTGGGGATAGTATTTCAGCTTTCAGGAGTGTGCAGAGTTTGTATTTTATCCTAAGTTAGAAATGTCATTTTGGCTGAAAGCATTTTGTAGAAGTCTACATATCAAGTGTGAAAACTCAGGTACTTTTCTAGGCTATTAAACACGATAGCATATCAAAAGGCTAAACTATCCATTAGACTATAAACACTATGGATAACTGACTCTAACGTTGGCCAGTAAATTTGGATAAACCCTAACATTAAGTATGGGGAAAGCAGATTAGACCTCTTCACACGAGGCTAACTTGTTACTCAAGACAGAAGCCTTTAAAGTGACTTATACTTAAAGAATGAATTTTAAAAAACCCCACTGAATGGTGTATTAATATAATCTATTTGCAATGCAAAGAATTATACTGGAAAGAATGCCTGAACTAAACTACAATTGATGAGAGTCAATCCAATCCCCTAAGTACCTTGGAAACACTATTAGGTTAATCATTCTACATTATCCCTGAGAATAGAGATCTGCTTCTTGGTTATAAATTACTGGTCACATAGAACCCAGACTGTTTGTGTGGGACACAAAAAAGAAGAGCCGTCCACACAAGGGGAAGTTCACTCTGCATGACCATTTTCCTAGTCACTGCAGATGACCACATGATCAGTCTGGTGTGAAGATGCCCAGGTAATGTAAAATGGGCAACACTGATTCTGCCTGTGCTCAGAGACATCTTCCAGAAGCACAGGAACCAGCTGGGTGACCACATAAGGGTACCTGGACATCTGGGATAAATCCCCAAATTAGAAATATCCAGTCATCAAAAACAGAAAGTGACAGTAATGGAGAAATGCACATTTATGGTATTGTAGCATTGCTTTACAGCATGTCTTTCTTACTTGCAATGGTACAGCTTATTCTTCTTCGTCCAGCCCCGATGCAGGTACAGTCCCAGATCATGGAGTCCTTTGGGCGCTCGTAAGTGTCCCCCACCCGGTAAGTGTTCCCAGTGTACTTGTCAAAGCAAGTCTCTTCAGCTGAGGGGAGATGGAAAGTCAACATGAGCCCCACATAGGTAAAAAGCTTTTCTGTTCCACGAATTGCACCCAAAGGAGAACTCACTGTTGCATTCTATGGGTGACATGGGACAACAAAAGGTTTTTAAAAACCGGAGTGGGAGACCTACATTTGACCAAAGGCTCTAAGAAAGCCTTGACTTTTGACCTTTGCAAAACAAGTTGCCTAATTTTCTGTAAATTAATTTCTATTGTAAAGGATTCTTGGGTCCTGGGAGAAAGCCATATGAAGAACCTACCACCTTAGGACTGGCTAGATGGTGAAAGAGGGACTTCAGATTCAGCTCTCAGACTCACAAACTCAAACCAAGGTCCACATAAAGAGCAAACAATTTGAAGATCCCCACCCCCACCAGGCACAGTCACTTGTTAATCCTACTATTTTTAGTTTAGCTGCATCCCTGCTTCCCTGTACAAGTTGTCAAAGTTTACAAGAAATATATTAATGGTCATAAAGAATGAGAACTTTGAAGTGGTTAGTGGTTTTGTGTAAAAAAAAAAAAATCACTTTACGATATAAAGCCCAGAGTGTTTTCTGGCCCATAATCTTATAGTTTAAGATTTAAAAGTACTTTCTAATATATTAAAATTTTATAAGTAAGTATTTTTAAAGATAGAATACACAAAATCATTTTCTCATTAAAACCTTTGGGAGAGTAAAACAAAAAGAAAACTTTAGGAACAAATTGGGGATACATTCCTTATTTTGTTTTAAAGGTAAAAGTAGCATGTAAAAAGCAAATACTAGCGATTATTAAATATTTTTAAAGAGGAAATGACAGATCATTCTACTAAAAAAAAAAATGGTGTGCATATTTTTACTACCAGTGCTAACTTTAATTACCAAGCACCACTTTTCCATCTATTACAAGATACTAATTACCACTTACGTTCAGGTTTACTTTCGCAGTTAAAGCCCCGGCTCCCTCCATAGCAGGTACAAACCAAGGTATTGCCAAGGTAGGTGCGTTCCCATTGTTGGTTTATCTGATAGTGGTTCCCATTGTCAAAACAACCAGCTGCAAGTAAGTGAACAAAAAAGTTATTACATTGGTATCCCGCCCTTTTTCCAGATTATGGAATTTTTTGCACAACTACATTGATGAGCCTAATCCACAAACAGAAAAATAAGTTAATCTTCAGGAATAATAATGAGAATTAAAAACAATATTCCATTAAAATGCAGATGTTAAAACTAGCTTTCTAAGAGTTAAACACACTTTGTACACATAGATATTTAAGTATTCCCTTTTCTCCTTCCTTTTTAACTTAGCTAGATGTTATACAATGATGTCATTTCCATCTGGCCAGAGGTCTACATCAAAGAAGTGGAAACATTTTGAAAAGCAGATAACTGCAATTGCATTTAAAAATATGCAAGGAACTTCCATGCTCTTCTTGGGTAGTTAAGTCTAGAGGGCAATTTGAAGCAGTTTCCTTTCTCCAAGAAAGGGAGGGTGTGTCTTTGAAAAACTGGACTAGGAATTCCGATCTCTGTTCTTGTGGAAGTGTCCAGAGGGGCCCCGAGGCAATGTGAACGAAATGACCTCTCTTTCAAAGTTACAACACAGCTCTGTAGCTACCTTCTTCCCACCTCATTTTGAAAATATTTAACCAGTTATTTAGTAACACAGAAAATAAGAAAGACCAGACTAAGCCCAAATGAAAATGTACAGGCATGCATGATTTTTTCTCTTTAAAGGCAAGTTTTGAAGAATTCACAGCAAGACGACCTGAATGTATAGGGCTGATAAGAGCACAGCAGGACATTCACAATAGCCCCCGTTTTCCAATATATTATCTTATCCGAGGCCCTCAGAACCCGCCTGCTCAAACCAATCCCTTTTGTGTCCACAGCCGGTTTCTCTTATTTAGGCGTGCACACACCCCACGCTCGCGCGCGCGCAAAACTTTAGCCACAACTTCAGTGGGCTTTACGGTCCCATCCCTGCGACAGCCTGTTTCAGCCTGCAGTCAATACTCACGCTTGTTTTGGCTGACAGCCACCGGGGACTGGGGCTGAATGATTTGCTGAGCCTGCCTCTTGCTCCTCCAGACTCCGGTGGAGGGCACCGCTATCCCCAGGGAAAAGACGGCCAGCAGCAGCAGCCCGGGCCCCGGGCCCCTGAGCATCTTGAGACCGTGCGGGCAAAGACGCCCTCACCAGGAGGCAAGTTGCCACCGAGTTTAGTTTTCGAGACCTGCGGGAGGAGTCCCTTCCAATGTCTCCTGGGGGTTGACGCCTAAAAGAAGGTTAAGGCACAGGATAGGGAAGCGAACAGGTAAAGGGAGAGCGGGGGAAGGAGAGGACGGGAGAGAAGTTGTGGCTGTAAGTCCCGGCTCGCGCCTGGGGCTCCCTGTCCTCCCCTAGTACAGCGCAGCCGGCGCGGGCGGCCGAGCGGGGACAACCCGGGCTTATATGGGACTGTCCCCTCCTACCCCCCGCAAGGCTCTGGGCGTCTGGGAGGAGAGACCCGCCCGGCTCTCCCTACCCCTCCTGTGGCCGCCGCCGCCAACAACCACTAGCCGATTGGCCCCAGCTCCTGGTGACGTCAGGGGACTGTGGGTTCGCCGCGAACAAAAGAGATGCTGATCCCCCGCCAGGATGGGGCTAGAGAACTTTTTTTCGGTTTCCTTTGCGGTCGTCCAACTTTTTGGGGGCTGAGGGGGGAGGGATGGGAAGGACTGGAAAAGGGTAGACGGGAGGAAAGGGAGGGGCTGGAGTTACGCGAAGCGAAGGGGTTGCCAGTCCTCCTCCCTCCCTCTTCCCCCACTTCCCTTTTCTTTCTAATTAGGGTGGGGGGTGAGGACATTTCGTCATCCTTGAAAAATAATCTCTGCTCACAGGAGTATATTTTGGGGGAGGACAAAACCATAAAGTAGCCACCACCTTGCAGCTGTAGGAATGTAGACTTTGCAGTCCCAGGGTGGGGCTGGCTGTTCTCTTCCCGTTCCTTGGTCTAATGTGCGCCGACTTTGGGACGCTCTTCAGTTTGCCTCCCTGGCTTTCTGTTCAGGACTCGCCCCTCGCAAACGCCGTACCTGCCCGGCGCTGCGAGGGTCCTAGCAGGGGAGCGGAAGGGGAAAAATCCATCCTTGAATGGGCTCCTGCTAAGTACCCGGAGTTCCGCGGAGCGCTTGGCGGCTCCGGGGGAAATTCAGAGAACAAGGGGTTTTTTTTCTGAAAAGACAAAGCAGCAATTTGCTTTAAGTATGCAGGGAAGTCTTCCTTTTCTGGGGATGGGATGCATTTCCACTTGAAAGTGCAATTTGTCGTGGTCGACCTGAAAACTGGGAAGTTGGACCGGCTATGGAGCAATACCTTTACGCCTTTGCTCCGTGCCCGTTACACACAAAGCAGGGATCTTGTTTGATTCACTTTGAAAGCTAAGAAAAGACCATTTTACAGTCTCGCCTTCCTACAGTTCTTTTCTTGCTATTATTTGACATTTTCTTTCTGTAGAAATCAGGTCGCAGAATTCCCCTCCCCCAACCCCGCCGCCAAATTTTTACAGTTTCAGTTATCTACTCCAAGAATGTGAAAAGTTCCCACTTAAATTTCCCCGGCTTTCCCTCTAAACCCAGAGGGTGGACACGGAATCTGAGGAGCCTCTAGCGTTTAGCAACTCATCAAATCAGTCCTTTCTCAGACAGACACAAGTCACACTTGCTTTTAAAGTTCTTCAAAAAGAGGAGCCCACAACCTTCGTCAGCCAGTTCGGAGAGACCCAAACTCAAATCTTTGCCTTCTAGTTTTGTTAGTAGTGCAAGCTTCCCATTTGCTTTGAAAAGTTATGAAAGCTACTAGCAATATGTTCATTTCTACAAGTACTTGTTTTCTCCAAAGGGTCCATCTTCAGTAACTGCCATGGGGTAATTCCAGCTCTGTGGTCTACACAATGCCTAGCGCATCAAAGACACAAAACTAACATTTGTTTTTATTAACGCAGGGAATTTTTTTATAAGTCACTATTTTACAAGTAATGTAAAAGAACTTCTTGAGGAGTTTGTGTGACCAACATTGCAAGGTGAAAGAATGCCACCAATTTCCCCAAATTTAGAGTCCTGTCTAGGTTAAAAGGTTTTTTAAAATAAATTTCTCATCCTCACTTGACAGAACAGTTTTCTCTTTCACATATAAAAGGATCTCTTGTAAATTTTTAATAAATTTCTGGGAAGGCAGATGTTCCTTCCAGAGGTAAGACTACCTGGAAGTCAGGATGTAAGCAAGGTAGACCTGAAACCAAAGCTTTCTTAGCATACAGAGATTCCAGAAGAAGGAAATAAGTGGTTAGAAAAGTATTTTGTCAACCAAAATCGTGAGAAGTTGATATATTTACTGTACTCAAAATACATTAAAATAATATACATATGAGAACTTGGAAGAAAAAAGGTCCACCTTCCATATAAGAAGAAATTTTTATATTTCAATCTCATTGAAATAGAATTTGTTTAAGGAAATAATATATCTCTCATGTCTCCTAAGCACAAATTTAATATTTAACTGAATTTTATAGGAATGCTTGGGAGTTTATCTTTTACTTGGAAGGTTATTTTTTTTATTATTTAATGTTTGGACATAGAGACATTTTATTAGTTAAGATAACAAGGTGTGAGACAGTATTCTTTCATTATCAAAATCCCTTGTAACTATGTAAGTCTGTTAGCTCTAACTAGAGAGTTAATTAAATCTAAGACCACACTGACTTTGTTCTAACTCAGTAGACGTGCGTAGTTTCCAAGATTACCTTGCATTCCCTTTAAAATTTTAAAGACTTTTGACAGAGCAGGTTCTTCAGTAAATAGTATGCTTCTGCTTTCATAAAATATCTTTGGGTTTCTTTTTCTTATCTTGAATGGATAGAGAAATATAACCAAACAGACAAAAAATAGATTCATAGTGCCCAGGGCTAGGGCTGGGAACAGGAATTAATTGTAAATGGGCACCAGACACCTCTCTGGGGTGATGGAAATAAATGTTCTAAAACAAGACTGGCTGTGGCTGCACAACTTGGTAGACTTATGAAAAATCTTGAGTTGTACACTTAAAGTGGGTTGATTTTATGGTATGTAAATTATACTTCAATAAAGTTGCTTTCAAATAATTGACTTAAAAGTAGTATTTGTTTTTATTCTTTTTTACTTATACTGTCTCCTGAATTCATGTCAAAGACACACTCCCAGGTGGCAGCAGCACATACAAGGTGTCCTGATTTCTTAATTTTCTAAGAGGAAATTTGCCTTTAATACAGTAGTGACTTGTTTCTCCTACACGAGTAACTCCTTACAAAACCTAGCATTTGTGTGATGGTGCGGATGTGGCAGGAATGGAACAAATGGTCATTTAAGACTGTGTGTTGTTTCTTCTTGAAATTGCCATGGCAATAGAATTTTTTCCAGAACTTAAGTCAACTTAAATGTTCAGTAACAAAAAAGAACACAGATATCTGTGGGTGGTGGGGTAGTGAGTGTTATTTGGGTGTTTTGTTATTGGAGAAGGTTAGTGAGGAAGGAATACGAGCAATTATGGAAAACTGAATTGAACTGACTTTAATTGAGTTGAAGATTATAATTAAACACAGAAAAAAATGATCAGATCTAGCCACTTTTAAAGGAATGGAATGAAAAAAATTTAAGGGATATTTTAAAAGGCAATTATTTCCATGTACAAAAATGGTTTCCTTTTAGAATAATTAAATACATTACAGAAAATACTCCTTCCAGACAAATCCCTTACTTATTGCAAAAGAAAATCTGATCCCTGATAAGAAAACTTCTTGACATCATGGGTTATATTCAGAGGCAGGTAGGGTGTTTTTCCTGAAAACCTTTGGTTTTTATCTTGTTTTTAATCGTTTTTAGTCCTGTTAAGCCAATGACTAGATGACATTTGGAGCTTTCTGACTTAAGAACCTGGAGTATCTTTTTCTAATTTATGGCCTTCTATAGGAAGGTTCGATGGAGATAAACTACAATAGTTTTGTTTCTTATCTTGATTTCTTTCTTTGGCATGAACTTTGTCCCATCTTCTTTCCTTGAAAACAGCCAAGCTTGCAAAACTGATACTCATTAAGCACAGGTGTGAGAACGGAAAATAAACACCTCTTGGGCATCTCAATAGGTAGAATGTCTGAGCAGTTTGTCTAGAGCTGACAGGGCACCTGCCAACCGGGAGAAAATACTTAATAAGGGTTTTAAATTATGCCTTGAAAGCCAGACAGCTTTTACTTAATAAACATTTTGTTTATATTTTAAGTTACTTTATTATTTAATCAGCACTTTAAAAAGCCTTAATCTTTGTCCTTTGTATTCTGTCAGGAGATCTCTTTTCTCATTAAAAAGATAGCAACTTCCAAAAGGTTTAGCAACGATGTCTTATTCACCCAGTAAAATGAACCAGTTAGTGTGTAGCTGGAACACTAACTTAAGCTACAACACAGAACACTTTAGCTTTCCAAGATAGGTAGTGGTTTCTTGGAAAAGAATAAATTTTTATTCTCACTCATTTTTCCAATATTGTTTATTTTATGTTGGTGGCGTTGAAGGTTTGTTTTGAAAGGCTAAAAACATTTTTTTTTAAAAAATTGAAAAGATTTTCCTTCAGTATTTAAAATATTTTCTATCCTTTTCACAGCATTTCAATATTTTCCTCTGCAGCTAATCATGAAGGCTGTGTTAGGTGCTTTCAAATAGCCATAAATATTATCTCTTCAGTAAACTTTTATGCCCTATCTAAAATGAACTTTCATGCTGACAATACATGACTGTGATATGGGTGGAAACAGACACTTTTTCTATTGACTGTTTCCATTGATTAATTAGTTAGAAGAAAGATAAATTCACTTGAATTGTAAAATTAAAATAGAAATATAATTATCATTCTTAATGCTGAACCATTGTCGAGATAAAATTAATATGTTTTCTTATTAGCTATGAAAGTTTGACTGAGATGAAATGGACATTCAAAATTACTTCACTTTAAACATAAAAAACTAAGGCAAGCTGAAGTACTTGCACCAGATCATAAAGATTTCAGTACTGGAAGACAGATTTTATTAAGCACTTACTCTAAGCTAGACTTGGTATTAAGTGCTTTGTATGCATTTATTTATTTATTTATTTTTATTTAACCAGCAACAACCCTCTGAGCAAAGTACTGTCATTTTCTCACTCTTACAAATAAGGGTACAAAGCTTACAAGACTAAGTAGAATAAGTTTTTTAGGGCCAACGGTTTTATAGAAATTGTGATATTCCTTAATGATCTCCCTCTGGAACAAAGGTATGGGCCAACCAATTGGCAAATGGATTTTATGGATGACTTCTTGGACATGTGACTAATTTATTCAGAAGATGTCACACAGAACCTTTCTAACTGATATGCTACCAGTTTTCACCTGTTATATCCAGGACAATTCTCTCATAGACCACTCTCCTTCGAAAAAGTTTGACCGTGTTTAGGCATTTTCATTCAGACATGGAAGACGCTTACCACTGATTGCTGGGTTGCAAGCTTGACAGGCGGCCTCAGCTCTGGGCACGGAGCACTGTTGGGTAAGTACTTGACGCTCATGAATGAAAGGATAGAAGGGCAGAGGATAAATGCTTTCACATTCACAGTTAGTGGTTATTTACCCAGCCACGCACATTACTACGTGCTCTGCAACTGTTGTTTTAGTTTATTTTCAAAGCAACTGCTATAAATAAACATTAATAGCCCCATTCAGTCTCTGAGGGTCAGAGTTTAAGGATGGTCTTTAAACTTTTGCAATGAGAGTGGGACAAAACTGGATTTTACAATTAAGGTCTTCTTGACACAATAAGTCATGTTCTTCACCAAGACATGCAAGGCTTCCCCAAAGAGATTTTTGTCCCATGTAAGTTATAAGAAATTTGAATAAAATAGCTACTGGTTACTTTTTTTATTTCTCTGATCTTCGTGCACTGCCCTTACCGAGTTGCTCTGCCCTGGAATGAACCTTTGATCTGTTCAGCAGGCTTGTCTGCTGGCTGGGGGCAGGAGGACAAAGAGGTCGGGCGTGTCTCTTAAAGTCTGCTTCTGGCTTCAGGGCCACACAGTCTGGTGACGGCTGCCTCCCTTGAGAACATACATTCTCAAGGGAGCAATGTTGACCCCACGGGGGTGCAAACTGGTTCTGGCAGAATAGATGGTGCTAAACGAACAAAACTCAACCCTACCTGATAAATTCTTATTCCTTAGTTGTTAGTTCATCACTAGGTAGAATTTTAATAAGATTTGACTGGGTGTGGTATGTGGGGTAGGATACTAACTAAAAGGAAATGGGGAGGAACCTTGCTCTGGATCATTAGCTCTTACCAAGCTGTTCTCTGAGCCTGACAGTGATGGTTATGGTGGTCAGCAGCTCCATGGAGAGAAAACTTCCTCCTTACTGGTCTCTGGAACTCAATATTTCTTTTTGATACATTTTTTTTTTAGATTTTATTTATTGATTTTACATAAAGAGAGGTGGAAGGGAGCTAGAAGTATTAACTCACTATCTTCACTTTAGTTGTTCGTTAGTTGCTTGTCTTATGTGCCTTGACTAGGCAAGCCCAGAGTCTTGAACTGGTGATTTCAGCATTCCAGGTCAACTCTCCATCCACTGAGCCACCACAAGTCAAACCTAAATATTCCTTTCTTACCCTGTGCTTGTGCCCATACTTTCTTAACAGTGTCTCTACCAAAGTCTTGTCATGGAAATCACTTGAGTTCTATTTCCTGTTGTAACCCCGACAGTCCAGATGCTGACAGTCTAACTATGACATGAATTATTGACATAAAGCTATGGTTTAAGTCGTCAATTGTAGCAAAATTGATTTAGGACATAGAAATTTTTTTTCAAACTTAACAACTGATATTCCTTGGTGATTTCCCCTTGTATTGCACATGCCTTGAATGGTCTTATTCTATCTTTCTGTACCCCCCTCCCATCCTGAATGTGTGCCCTTGAATACTGTATCTTTCCCAGAGGAAAATGTTGTGAGGATTAGAGCAGTAACATACTGATCATAAAATGATAAAGAAAAGAAACCAGGATTTTATTTTTAAGTATATATGATTTGTCTTAACTTCTTAACTACCTTGAACATAATATGATTTGTCCACTAATTAATCTAGTTTATGCAAAGAAGTTCTAATCAGGAGCTCCGATTATAGATTGCCATATCAAAAACAGAAATTTATCTTTAAACGTCTCCCATAAATCTAAAAATGTCATATATATAAAAGCTAAAAATGTTTACACTTTTTGTACATGTGTAAAATACAAGTTTTGCTTTTGAATGCATTGTAGATATTGAAATAATTTAGCTGAGAGCTTAAAAAGTCGAGGAAAGCTTTTACCTGCTATTAATCCCAGATCTTGCCAGTATTTAAGTACAGATAAATTTCTTATATGGAAATAACTTCTTGAATAACTTCTTGGACATACCTGATATATTATTAATTATTCATATCTCAGAGACTTTCTGTCAAAAACTAGCAAAAATCTTTTTTTTTTTTTTAATCTTAGAATATAGTGATCTTAGGAACACTATTTCTGAAATGCTTTGAAACTCCTAGTGTTCTGTTGGTTTTTCAACTTATTTTACTCATTGTTTGAAAACTACAAAGTCCATTTATTTGGGGTTAATTTAGACATTAAAAATAATTGTTAACTTTGTGTGATCAGTCCTTTTTTTTTAATATCTTAAAGATGCTTGATACTTGCCTGACCAGGCAGTAGCACAATGGATGGAGCACTGGACAAGGACGAGGAGGACCCAGGTTCGAAACCTGTATCAAAATACTTGATACTTTATTCTCTATTTTTTACAGCAAAGTGGTCATATTTGCATCAATTTATACAAAATTCTTGAAAGATTCTTGATACTTTACCAACTTACACATTCAATTAATTTTTCCGTTTTCTTTGCCTAATTAAATTTTGAAGTAAATAATACAAATATTTATAAGTCCAAATTATAAGCCTGTTTCAGTTTAGAAGAGACACAATAAGTAAATGTAATATAGAATTACAATTAGAACATCAAGTTCTGATATTTTTTTCTCATCTCTAAAGAACTAAGATTTCCATAGGCACACAATGCACCACATTAGAAGGTATTCTTTACTCATGAAATTTTTATCTTTTGATTGTTCTTTTTTTTTTAATTTGGGTTTTAATTATGGACTAAAATTGCTTAAAGTTACTACAGACAATTTACTTCAATATTTCAGCACATTTTGATTCTATTTATTCCCAAATCGTAATAGATAATTTAGAGGGAGTTATAATTAGTGATTTTTTTATATTAAAAAAATTGAATATATTGTTTTCTATAAAATGTTTTTTTTATTTTAAAATTAGCTTTATTGAGGTATAATTGTCATATGATAAGCTGCACATACTTAAAGTGTAGAATTTGATAACTGTGAATATGTACACACTCAAGAAATGAGAAAGTCAATGTCTCAATCACCCCCAAACATTTTCTTATACCTTTTCCTTTGGGAATTCCACCCTCTTGTCTTGCCTTTTCCCAGACAACCATTAATCTATTTTCTGTCACTGTGGATTACTTTGCATTTTCTAGAGTTGTATATAAATTGAACCATCCAGTATATATGACGTGATTTGGAAGTAGGGTCTTTCAGAGGTAATCAAGTTAAAATGAAATTATTAGGGTGGGCACTCATCCAACACAACTGCTGTCCTTACAGAAAGGGGAAATTGAAGAAAGACATTACACAAGGAGAAGACCATGTGAACATGAGAACATATCAGGGCAATGCTTCCACAAAATAAACAAAGCCGAAGATGGCCAGCAAGCCACCAGAAGGTAGCAAGGAGGCATGGAACAGATCTTTTTATTACAGCCCTCAGAAGGACCAAGCCCTTCTGAAACCTTTATCTCAGACTTCTAGCCTCCAGAATTGTGAGATAATAAATAGCTCTGTTTAAGCCACCCACTTTGTTGTTTTGTTACTGCAGCCTTAGCAATCCAATACAAGTATCTATGGTATTAATACTAAGAAGAGGGTTAGGGATGAATTTAGATTAATATGCAGAGCTTTAGAAACACAACATAACATGACTAAAGGCAAACTCCTAGTCAGCTGAAGGGATGAGCTGGTTGTCTTTTGACTCATGATTTTTCCTGCAAATGTTTTTGTGCCAAACAGTGTGTGCCAGGAAGAAAGGCAGATGAGACGTAGGTCTTACTCTTAAGAAATGTAAAATTTAGTAGCAAACTGGCAGGGATAAAACGGGTTGATTTAATATATTATTGGAAAGTGTGTCTGTTGAAAAAAAGTATACATGTACACAGATTTTAGGAATATAAATTAGTGCATTCTTTCAACATTAAAAATGCACATTACTAAAACAAGGAAGATAAGGTATATGCATTTCCTCCTGAAACCACTAATATAAACCACTGAACTAACATGATAGTTCAGAGAGAAAAAAAAAAACTAAAAACCACAAAAATAAAAAGAATAAAGACAGCAAATAAGAGATAGCAACAAAATCTAGAAGAAGAAAAGCAGACAAAGTGATAACTGGGTTCACAGAATAATCCAGTAAGAAACGAGTTGATTTACATTCAGGAAAATAATCAGAGCTACAAGGCACTCCTGAAGGGGGGAGGAAAAGTGAGATTGAGAAGCATCTGCGAGTCTCTGGATAAGGAACAAATACACACTGCATTAATCTCTTTCTTGTTCTACCAAGCCAAGGACTGACCACCCGTCACTCCCCTAATCTAGGCAGGAACTAGGAAATACTCTCAACGTGGTGATGGGAAGGGTGAAGAACAGGGCCAAAGCAGGAGGATTGAGTGAAAGTCTGCATGTTGACTCTCCATGTGGCAGATTAGACAGTTTCTCTAGGGACTTAATCTTTTTGGAGACAGTGATCTGTAGGTAAAATAAAAAGTTGGATTCCAGCACAATCTCCTACAGTGGTGCTAGTCTATAAGCGCTAACATGGGCACAGTTGCCAGTCAGATCTTTAGTGCCTTGATTTTAAATGTGGATAGGCAGCCCAAGGTCACCAATATTTTTTTTTTTTTTTTTTTTACAGGGACAAAGAGAGTCAGACAGAGGGATAGATAGGGACAGACATACAGGAACGGAGAGAGGTGAGAAGCATCAATCATTAGTTTCTCGTTGCCTTTGCGACACCTTAATTGTTCATTGATTGCTTTCTCACATGTGCCTTGACCGCGGGCCTTCAGCAGACCGAGCATCCCCTTGCTGGAGCCAGCGACCTTGGGTCCAAGCTGGCGAGCTTTTGCACAAGCCAGATGGGCCCATGCTCAAGCTGGCGACCTCGGGGTCTCGAACCTGGGTCATCCGCATCCCAGTCTGATGCTCTATCCACTGCGCCACTGCCTGGTCAGGCCCAAGGTCACCAATATTTGAGGAAAGTTCTTAACATAAAGAAAGATCAAAATATACTTACAGAAGACAAAACAAAAATATCTGAATAAGAAGAATGAAAAATAAAACCAGAAGAAAATGAGAAAAAAAAACAAACAAACCCAAATCGGTGACTAAACAAAGAGATGTTATATAAATCCAAAAATGTAATCTCTGTACATGTATAAGCATTCAGAGGGCAAGAAATAAGTCTCAGAAAATAAAAAATAGGGTAGCATAAACTCTGAGTATTGATTTTACTAAAAACTATGGTGGAGGCCCTGACCAAGAAGTTCAGCTGGTCCCAATACACCAAGGTTGCAGGTTTGATCCCCGGTCAGGGCACATACAAGATTCAACCAACAAATGCAGTGTTTCTCTCTCTCTAAAATCAATAAATTAAAAAATTAAGAAAAAATTATGGTGGAATTGAGAAGATGAGAGTAAAGGAAGTATTTAGGTTGTAGGTAAGAGGATGGTGGAAAGAAAGATGTGGAAGAACAAAGTGAGAATAGCTGTTTGTCAGACAAGTTGTCATGTTATTTATATTTTGTTAAAAATAAAAAAAAATGTTTAAAGAGCAACTAAAAATAATTAAAAACTAAAATAAAATTTTAAAACAGCAAAATAATAAGAAAAAAGAATTACCAAGACTCTTGATTTAAACTGAAAATTTCTTAATTATTTAAATATTGGAGATAGGTTTTTGTAGTTTCCCATATCTTGACAGTTTTCTAAGTTGGAAACATAATGAGAGGCCAGGATAAGTGAGAGGATTCCACTACCCAAATCCGATAAGGAGTCTTTGGCAAACGAGAATAATTTTGGCTCTTTGGGAAAGAAAAAAAAAAAAAGCTTATTCCTAGAGTCAAGATATCTCAATGGATGCTGACCCAAGAGACATCTGAGCCATGAAGAGACTGTAGGTCAGAAATCAGAAAGGAGGACTAATGATTATTTCTAGAATGTGTTCATGATCGAATGTATATCCATTAAAAATATTTAAAATTTTACCATTGTTACATTGCATTAAATAAAATTAAATGATCCCTAAAATCAAAATGCTCATGACTTTTTTTAATGCAGCAATTCCAAATATCTGTCCTTTTTTAAAGACACTTAACCCAGAGACGGGCAAACCTGGGGCCAAATCTCGCTCCCCTTCTGTGTTTTGTGCGGGCTATGAGCTAAGAATGGTTCTTAGGGATTAGCATGCTTGGAAAAAATCAAAAGAATAATATTTTATAGTATGAGAAAATTATATGAAATGTAAATGTCAATGTTCATAAATGCTGTTTTCTTGAAATACTGCTATGCCCATTTTCTTACAGATTTTCTGCAGCTGTTTCTGTGTAACAATGGCAGAGTTATGTAGTGACAGAGACTAAGTGGACCACAAAACTGAAAATATTTACCACTTGTCCCTTTAAGAGGAAGTCTGCAGACCCCTGGTGTAGGACCGTCTGAGTAAAGTATTCTTTTAGATTATAATATTTCTCTTAATCTTTTTAGTTGTCTGTCTCACACCCAAATGAAAAACAATTCTATGTCTCAGCTTTATCATGTCTTTCCAAAGTTACTTAAATTAGTTTTCATAGAAAATCCTCTTTCCAATTCTATTTCAAAAGTTCAAAAAATATATTTAACTGAACTTCATGATTATATAAACAAATACACTGGAATAAACAGTTTTGTAGCCCATGCATGTTGGGAGGGATGAGCTTTGAGCATAGCTTGGACATCACTAGCATGTTTTATGAAGAGAAAGCAGAGCACAGATTATTGTGGTGAGTGGGTAGAGGGGAAGATGTTTGAGAGATTTCACATTGAAATTGCAGTCTGATTGTTTCAGCTGTTTGGTTTTTTCTTCCCAACTAAAGTATAAACCCCCTAAGGGCAGAGATCATCCTTACAATTCTTATGAATCTTTCTTCCAAGCCTGGAATCCTGAGTTGAGCACATGACAGATGTTCAATCAATACCTGTTGGGAGGTCAGGTGGCGAAGCTTCTACCAGACAGAGGTGGCAATTCCTGGGGTATGTCAGTTCTCACAGCCACATAGAAAGGTTTGCTCAAACACTGATTTTAGACCCTCGATTTGTTTTGATTTGTGATGCTGTATTCTTTTTTGTTGCCATTCTCCCAAGTGACATGTCAACTTTCATGATTTATGTTTATGCTTTCTCATCTATCATTTCAATATTGGACTTTTGCCTAAGCAGCAAAATTCAATAAAAACTCTCCTGTTAGAATTGCTAATGTGAGAGAAGACCATAAGGTTCAAATGACCTCGTGGCTCATAAATCACGAGTGAAAATGGGCACACTATTTATTGTTCACGACAAAGACAGGATGCTGTTGCAAACTTGTTCAGTTTTGGTGACATGGGAGAGCTTGCTGCACACTGCCTATAAGTTGCCACTAATGTTAACAACAAAAAAAGACTGTCTTAAGAAGAAGATGCATTATTATATATAATTTACATAATTCTGTTTTCATTTTTAGCTACCCAGGAATATGATTAAGAGTCTGTTATAAACCCTTGCCAGGTAGATAATTGGTTAGAGCATTGTCCTAATACATGAAAGTTGTGGGTTCAATCCCCAGTCAAAGCACATACAAGAATCAACCAATGAATGCATAAATAAGTGGAACAACGAATCAATGTTTCGCTCTCTCTCTCTTTCTCTCCCTTCTTCTATCTCTAAAATCAATAAATAAAATTTAAAAAAAGAATCTCTTATAATACACTCTAGTTTAAGGTTCCTTGTTACTCTAAGAGTAAATCCTTTTGTGTTGAAAATTAACCCAACATTTAACCTTTCAGTGTATAATTGTTATCAAGTGCCAAATGTGTGTAATCTGCTATAAGAAGCACTGATAGAAATTAGGTTATTAACTTTATTCTTTGTTTGCCTATGGCTGCAGGAAAATTCTTTTTATAATTTAATAAACCTATTTTGTAAAAATAAATAGATAAAGTTATATTCGCCTGCATCATTAATACATCGCAAAGATGCTTCCGAGTACTTTACAGAGTTACATTTATGGCTTTTGGCTTTATGTTATTTATCAATTAAATTTTTTTATTAATTGGCACTCAAGTCCCAATTTGCCAGTACATCTTTGTGTGATCTTAATTATGTTTTAATCTCTCTGTGTCTCACTTTCCTCATTTTTAAAATGAGTGAGTTGAATTAGAGTATTTCTTACTCCTTGATTATGTGATTAAAGAAAAGCTCTTGTCAATTACAATTTTTTTAAATGTCTTCAAAATGTCTGAATATATAAAATAATGACACGTTTTCACTTTCTAAGTATTCATGCATATAATTTGCATATACCCAGAATATTAGAATATATATATATATATATATTTTAGCAAGGAGTGTGGGCTTGTATCCTAAACTTGCTTCTGTTCTAGCAAGAATAAAAACTATGTTTCTCCCTTCTGTCTAAGTAATCTAAAGATTTTTGTTATTCTACTTCATAATTTCCCAGTTTGGGGGTTCCTAGAGGTGGGAAGTACAGATGATCAAACAGCCACCTCTTTCCTGCTTGGACGCTAAATAGATAAGCGATGAGGACTAAGATGAAGTGATTCAGCAGGGAGCAGGTGGACCTGCTCACTGTCCTCCCAGCTAGAGAGGCCTATCTGCCAGTTGTAGGCCCCACTGGACTGAGTGACCCACACATGGCCAATTGCAAAGGAAGAGCAGAGAAGCCATAAAGCTCTCTGAGAACAGACTTCCCACCTATGGGAGAAAAAGGCTGCAGGGTGGAGCCAGCCTGTCTGGTTATTCTTCCTGAATGTACAAATTCAGTAAGGTGCTTCACTTCTCCAGAGGAGAGACAAAAGGAGAAAAATGTTAGAGAGAGTTGTTAGGGCTGTGGTTAGGGGAAAAAAGCATCAGAAACAAGGTGAAGACATTCCCTTTCAAAATCTACGATTATAATCATTACTAGCTACATACTCTAGAAATTAAAACTTTGTGAATTTATTTAAATCTTACAAAGTGCCAACATATGACATGTAAAGCAATTTAATGTCACTTTCCAAGCAGCTTTTAGTCTTTAATGAAACCACTCATGGTTCTAGGTTTGCAGGTACTCCTTGAAAAGAAGTGCACGCATGCTGTTTAACATTTATTTTCTCAAATTTAACTATGTTAGTATTAGTATTGTTTACTTTGATATTTTAGTTTTAACAGTTCTATTTGGAAGAATTAAAAAAACACTTGAGCCTGACCAGGCGGTGGCACACTGGATAGAGCGTTGGACTGGGATGAGGAAGGACCCCGGTTCGAGACCCGAGGTTGCCAGCTTGAGCGTGGGTTTATCTGGTTTGAGCAAAAGCTCACCAGCTTGAACCCAAGGTCGCTGGTTGCAGCAAGGGGTTGCTCCAACTAAGGTGTCACAACCGCAACGAAAAACTGATGATTGATGCTTCTCATCTCTCTCCATTCCTGTCTGTCTGTCCCTATCTATCCCTCTCTCTGACTCTCTCTCTCTCTCTCTCTGTAAATAAATAAATAAACTTATAAATAAAAACAACACTTGAAGTCAAAGGATCTATAACTCATTTTCACAATCTGAGTTTAAGTGTTTTAGAAGAAACTTTACAAATGGCTTTGAATGGATTTGAAGAATGAAATGGCTCTTGAGATATTTAAGACTATACTATTTGGAAATTAAAATCCTACTTGTGGGAATTGCTTCTGTGAAAATAAATTTCAATGTACAGTGTAGTTTGCTGGAATGAGTATATCAGCAGAATTTTCATAGTGACTGGGTAATAACTAGTAAGATAAGAACAAAATCTCTGCAATCTTAAGTACATTTTGACTTTCATGACAATCGATAGAAATTATAGGGTAGTAGATTTTCTTTTGACATAAAGATGAACTTTCTAATGGTAAGAGTTAATGGGCTGCCATAGGCAAAGGCTGTATAATCACTTGGTGATGGTTCCTGAAGGAGACTCATTCATGCTTGTATTGTTTTGTGGATGGCTTCCAAATTCTCTTTCACTTCTAATATTCTATAAGAGCTACTGACACATGGAGTGATGTCAACTCTTTTACAGTTTTTTTCTTTTATATCCATTAATAGAATATAATGAAACTACCCAGCATGCCTCATCTTACAATAATAAAAAAGAATCTGGAACATTTACAATCAGGTAGGTAGGGACAAACAGAACCATTTGAAATTAATTTTTACAAATTAAAGTGTTAAGAAACATCACTATTTTCTTTTCTTTTTCTTTTTTTTTTTACATGGACAGAGAGAGAGTCAGAGAGAGGGATAGATAGGGACAGACAGACAGGAACGGAGAGAGGTGAGAAGCATCAATCATTAGTCTTTCGTTGCTGTTGCAACACCATAGTTGTTCATTGATTGCTTTCTCACATGCGCCTTGACCGCGGGCCCTCAGCAGACCAAGCAACCCCTTGCTGGAGCCAGCAACCTTGGGTCCAAACTGGCGAGATTTTTTACTCAAGCCAGATGGGCCCACGCTCAAGCCAGGTGGGCCCGCGCTCAAGCTGGCAACCTTGGGGTCTCGAACTTGGGTCCTCAGCATCCCAGTCCGACGCTCTATCCACTGCGCCACTGCCTGGTCAGGCAAAACATCACTATTTTCTAAAGAGATTAAAAAAAGATCTCTGCAAGTATAAAGTGTTTTATTCCATTAGTATTCCATTGTTAGTTTTGAAAACAATTTCTGTGTATTACTCCTTAGTCAGTACATTAAATTATAATGGTAAAATTGCTGGGCATATTCTAAAATTTGTAAGAGGATGCTCATGAACAAAGACTGCCCAAAGAACAGACCGTAATAATTTGGAAGCACGTTCTTGGGGATGTGCTAAGTAGATGGATTTACGTGACACGTCCACAGTTTATAAAGTAACCACAGCTTCTTGTTGTCTGGATGGGTGAAGCAACATTGATTTACAGTCCTTGAGGCAACAATGGTCCAGACACATGACTAACTTCTTTACTGTATCTTAGAGTTAAGCTTCACCAGGAACACATTTTCTGATTTGATAATAAATGCCACACCCTCAGTGACAACTAGGAGGAGCTATTTGGTCTTTACTCTGTCTCAGAACCCTCTTCCTGGTGTCAAAACATTGCACCTACTTAAAATGAGTTCACTTTTTGTATCATTTCGTCCACATATGTGAAGGGAAAAGAAAAAAGCATACATTTTAAGGTATTTGAGGAAAACACAATTGTTGGATTCTTTATGCCAATGAAGATTCATTCCTCTGACATTTTTTTTTGTTGTTCTCAAATGCTTCCTTAACTGTTTAGAAAGGATAGCTTCTTGAATTGTCAGCTCAAATCCTGAGCTCTCAGACCAGAGTCTTGGTTCTGTACATGGGAACTTTCTTCCTTCAACTGCTCTTTTACGTGGCAGATACCAAGTTTAAAAGTGTTAACCTCTCATCTAAACTGTAAAACATCTTTTTTCCCTAGTGCCATGCCAAAACAAAGTCCCCCACATTACTCTGCATAACTGAATCATCAACTGTTTGCATTTCAAAGGGTGATCAGTGTAAGCCTGAACAATGCAATGTTCATTTATTAAAAGAGTATGACATTAAAAAAATCTCTGCTGGAAATAGAGATATGGTTTCTAACCTCAAACACTTTAATTTTACATTTCAGAACAAGCAAAAGCTAAAGTATAGCTCATGATTAGTAACAACAGAAGTTAAAAACATGACTAGAGGTGGGAGACATTTTCTCTGGTGTAGGACTCATGAAAAGGTCAATGTATACATTCTATTTATTTATTTTGTTGTGTGCATTTTGGGGAAAAAAGGACAAGATTGTGAGTAAAGTCTGTGAACATTTATTTTTGCTGTGTTCCTAAGATGTCAGGTCTATAAGAATCCATCAACTAAATAGTATTAGGTTGACCACAACCAGATAGTATTAGGTTGAACCAACTGAAATCATTATTTCTGTAAATCAAAAAAGTGAATATTGCCTGACCTGTGGTGGCGCAGTGGATAAAGCCGTTGACCTGGGAACACTGAGGTTGCCAGTTCAAAACCCTGCACTGGTTCGGTCAAGGCACATATGGGAGTTGATGCTTCCAGCTCCTCCCCCCTTTCTCTCTTTCTCTCTCTCTCACTCTGTTTCTCCTCTCTAAAATGAATAAAATACAAAACATTTAAAGGACACCAGTGCACTTAAAAAAAAAAAAATAAGTGAATATTGACAATTTCATAGGGGTCAATCAACAAATAGAAATCTGCATTCATTCTTCTATTGTTGTGTAACAAATTAAAATTGAGCAGCTTAAAATAACACATTCACTATCTCACAGTTGGGTAGATCAGAAGTCTGGATGGGCTTGACTGGGTTCTCTGATTACTATCTCACAAGCTGGAGGAGATTGGGGTGGAGCAGAATCTTATCCAGATGAGCTCAGTCAGATTGTTGACAAATTTTAGTGCCTTGTAGTTGTTGTCAGAGTTTGGTCTCAGAAACTGGCAGTCACTCTCTAGTCCTTGTAATTAGTAGCCCCCTCCATCTTCAAGCCAGCAACAGTGTGTTGAATACTTATACCTCAAATCTCTCTGACGTCTGCTACAAGCCTGAGAAAGCTCTCTCTTTTAAAGGATTCATATGATTTATTAGGCCCATTCACATAATTTTTCTTATTAACTCAAGTCAATTGATTATTAACCTTAATTACATCTGTTAATTCCTTTGCCAAATCGTTACTCCTCATTGAAGAGGGGGAAATTGTGGGCACCGTTTTTGAATTTTGTCCACCACATATATTAAGCATGACTCCAAATGTCGTGGTTGTAAAATACTTAATTGCCATAAAATTATTCGTGACCTGGAACCTTTTTCTAGGTACAAGGTGCCCATGAGAGGATGGGCTATATTTTCAAAACTGAAAATCTTCAAAGAATTTTTCTTTTAATTTTTATTTTATTCATTTTAGAGAGGAGACACAGAGTGAGAGAGAGAGAGAGAGAGAGAGAGAGAGAAAGAGAGAAAGGGGGGAGGAGCTGGAAGCATCAACTCCCATATGTGCCTTGACCAGACCAGTGCAGGGTTTTGAACTGGCGACCTCCGTGTTCCCAGGTCGACGCTTTATCCACTGCACCACCACAGGTCAGGCCTCGAAGAATTTTTTTAATGTATTAAATGTAGTCAGTGATCTACTAATGCATTTCAATTTTAATCTTTGTTTCATTCTAAATTATAAAATGATATTTTGTTTTTCATGAGTCTGTATTTAAAAAAGCTGGAAAGTATTATGATAAGATTAATCTCATTTTGCAATATATATATATATGTGTGTGTGTGTGTGTGTGTGTGTGTGTGTGTGTGTGTGTGTATCAAATCATTAGATTATATACCTTAAACTTACAGAATGCTATATATGTCAATTATAAAGATGGAAATTAAATTAACATAAATCTTATGAGAATCTGAGAATGTGCTCCAGAGAGCCCATTCTATATTTTTTACTTGGCACCACTTTATTTATTTATTCATTTTAACCAGGCATCACTTTAAAAAATATCCAAGATTTAAAATCATTGGCACGTTTATGAAACTTAGAACTTACAAAACACCTCTGCTTCTCAATTTTGAAAAAAAAGTATTTATTACTTTTGCAAATAGAGATGGTGATGATTCTACTTCTGGTTTATGTGCTAGATTAAATTCAATAACATATTACAAGTATGCCTGTCTTACAAGTTGTGGGCGCTATGCTATGAAAAGAAAACACAGGCCACTTTTATAAGACCCTAATACAGCAATGTAATAATGATAGCGGTAACAACTATTTATTGAGTGCTTACTATTGCCAGATACTGTGCTATAAATAAGTGGTACAGACTAACAGTGTTGTCAGAGGTCGAGGAATGAAGTGTCGGTTTGAGAATCAAACTGTTTGGGTTCACAGCTATGCTTAATCATTAATTATATGACATTAGACAAAGTTTCTTAGCCTGTTTGTGCTTCTACAAAGAAAGCATCATCTTTAATAACCTGCCTTGTTGAGTGGATTAAGTGAGATAATCTAGAAAAAATAAATTTTTTCATGGTGCCTGGCACATAGTAATTGATCAATGAGTAACACATTGTTATGATTAGAGAAAAAGGAGACAGAAAGAAAAAGGAAATGGAAGGAAATTGATATAGGCAGAGTAATTAAAAATTTATAAAGGAGATGAGGCTTGATGTAGATTGAATTAAATTAAACTTCTTGTAATTAGTGAAGAAGAGAAATATATTTATTCTAAATTATTTCAAATTTACCAAGAAAGAGTTTTTGTTTTGTAAAAATAAGAAACCGATTATATCTGCCTCTTTGGACAGGGATGGCACTAGAGGCAATCCATACATTCTGCTTGTTGGCGAATGTCAGATTTGTATAATTTTATTTTCTTCAGAGATATGTAAATAAGTGTCTAGTCCTTTCAGGCTGTTATAACAAAATACTACAGACTGGATGACTTATAAACAAAAGAATATATTTCTCAAGTTCTGGGCATCAGCATGGTTGGATTTTGGGGAAGACTCTCTTCTGGACTGCAGACTGCCAACTTCTGAATGTGTCCTCACATGGTAGAAAGGACTAGAGAGCTGTCTTGAGTTTCTATTATAAGGTTACTAATCTGATTAATGAGAGCTCCATCCTCATGATCTAATCACTGCACAAGGGTCCCACTACCGAATACCACCACATTGTGCATTAGAATTTTAACATGTAAATTTTGGTGATACCAACATTCAGACCACAGCAACAAGCAAACAAACCAAAAAGGTAAACAAGATCAATAGGTTACCATGCTACATTGAATTAGCAGCCTTGTTTCTGATACCTGAGGTTTAGCCATGGAATTTGGTAAACCAAGTTTGAATATTCGGCTAGACTAGAGAGGAACCCCATGAACACTCTTTCATCGTCATTTTTTGGCCCAATACCTTAGTCATTCCCTTCCAACGTAATCCAAGCTAAAATGAACAAAGACTAATAATTAATTTGCAAACCTCAGTCAGAGAATGAAGAAACAACGTAGCCAAGTACAAAAAGCCTGGTTTTATTGCCACTCAGTGAATCCATTCTGCAAACAACTTTCTGTTTATATATTTTTTATCTAAGAATGACTAATCTAAGGTCTTGGCTGGGTGGCTCAGTGAATAAAGTATCAACCCAATGTGCCAGAGGTTGCGGGCTCACCCCTAGTCAGGGCACATAAGAGAAGTAATCAGTGAGTGCACAACTAGATGAAACAACTAAGTGGAACAACAAAGTTGATACTTTTCTCTTTCTCTCTCTCCCCGACTCCTCTCTATCAAAAATCAATGGGGGTCAAGAACTGGATAGACTTAGGCTTGAAGATGTGCAGTAAACACCATCCCTCTGGGCTTCACCAGTAAACTATTTATATTTTGTTTAACCACATTTGAATTTTTATTTCCGTCACTATCAACTAAATGAGTTTTAATATAGATTCAATATTGCCACACTAACCTTCATATTGATTAATTGATTTTAGTCCCAATTATATAATTCCAGTAGGAAAAAAATCTACTTCTTGGTTCACTCAACTGTGTTTAGCATTAGGAAGGCTCACAGAGCACAAAAATGCTTGTTGCTGCTTGCGCCAGTGGCTGGGTAAGGAGAAAAAAGTCATAAAAGTAAAGGTAAACTCTAGGAACATTTTGGAAAAGAGTAATTATAAAAAAGAAGTGTTCTAATTATTACAGAATCACAACAATTAAAATGTGTAAGTTTTACAATCAGAGAATATGAACATTTCTTTAAATAATCTTACTCTTGTGTTAAATTCAGTGGCTGCTAGAAGTTGTTATTTTTGAAATAACTTTAGCTAACATTTAGTAACGGAAATCCATGCAGCAAAAAATGTTTCCTCTAAGTCATCTGGAATAAGGGGAATCGTGCTCACACGGTACATGGAGAGCCAATGCCAGCTTAGTCATTCTTCCTTTCCACGCTTCATCGTCTGACACTCCAGCCAAATTCCTACAACCATTCCCATGCTCTGTCCTCTGTTTCCAACTACCTCTTGCCCTAAGGCACACTCACGCCACAAAATCATCTAATATATTGCTATTGTAGACCTTAGAGATTATATAACCTTAGAGATTATTTAAAGAAGCTTTCTTTTGAGATTATATGTTTTCAAGAAGTCAATAATAGTGAAATATATATTAAAAAAGGGAAAAACCAAATTCATCAATCCTTCCCAAACAACCTGATATTACAGGTACATATCAGTCTTAGTTCAGACTGTGGATAGTTGGGTCTTCTGTATCTGGACTTTATTCTTAAATAGATCTTTTTCTTTTCATTTCTCTCTCTCTTTTATTCTTTTTTCTTTTCTTTTCTTTTTGTTATTTTAGAAGTGAGTGGTCAACTTAACTCAGTAATTACAGGGTGGAAGGACCTTGGAAGTTCTAGTCCAACCCCATGATTGTATAGAAGAGAGATCTCAGGCTCAGAAAATGGAAACCAACAGTGAAACTAAGAGGAAAGAACAGTCCTGGGAGGAAAAACAACTTGAGCAAAGATATGTTCTGGAACAACAGTTTGACAGTGATTTGGATGTGGCTTTGGATGCTTGAGAAGTTGACTGTAAAATTTGAAAAGTAAATTATTGGGTCTACATTATAAGAATTTTTGAATGTCAATGAAAAGAATTTTTTTAAAAATCTTATAAAACATACAAAACTAGAGAAACAGTGATAATGAAAGCTATGAAGTTATTACCGATCTCCCACAATGATCAACTCATGGCCAATCTTATTCTATTTACACCTCCACTCCCTCTCTCCCTTCCATGCCCCCAGATTATTTTAAAGCAAATCTCGGTCATAATATTAATTTATCTCTAAATACTTCAGTATATAGTTCCAAAAAAATGGTTTTTAACTTTTTTATAAATAAGAGGAAGCCTTTGAATATTTTTTACTAAAAACCACATTGTGTGGGATGGGCCAGGACAGTACCAGTCAACATAAACGCTTAATACTCCTCATTGTCATTGTCACATATGCTACATAAAAATTATTTCCTAGTTTCCAAATTTGAATAGTGTTGTTTGGTTTACTATGCTGCTATTTAGTTAGGGTAGAAATAATTTATACATTCTTGGCCAAGAGAGCGATTTCCCTTTCGGATGTTTTATCATCTTGATATTTCAGTTTCTTGCTTCATAATTTCTTTATTCATTGAGGTGTATAGCAATAATGTAAGTGTGAATTTTTCCATTTCTACTTATATATTAAATATTCATCTTTTATTTTGTTATATTGCTTTTAAGGACATTCTGAGTACTAGCTTGATGTTTATGGGGGAAATAACAGCTTTCTTAGCTCTAAAATATTGCCTTTTTGAGTTCCTCTTCTCTATAAGTTGCAAAATACGTTATATAAATTATTCAGGCAATATGAAAATAAAATAAATATCTTTAAAGTCACTATCTAAGAGATCATTATGTGTACTGAGTCCTCTTTCATATATACACTGAAAAACCAGGAAAGATTGAAATATTTTCTAAAGGAAAAAAGCTTCCAACATCATACTCCATCCAAGGCACTGGGAACAGAGACCAAAATGAGCCCTGTCTGACCTTAGGGTTCATGTTGAATATTTAGAGTGGGAAATACTCATTTCAGGGTACATTTTTCTTTAGTCCCGTCATCCCGAAGTAACAACACTGGAGAGGAGATAAGAGTGTCCGTCTGGCCAGTTGGATATGCTGGCCTTCACCCTGCTGAAAGATTTATAGAGTATGGCAGAGGTTTTTAAATCCCCAATCCATACAATACATCTTTTGCTTTTAATTTATGCTCTGGAGATTTATACAAAATGGAAAGACCAAATAACTCACTTTTCAGTTAAAGTGCTCATATTTCCACGTGACATATTGTTATGAATAAAATGTCTGCATTACATAATAGTAAATTTTTTATGCTGATGTTCATCTGCTATAAATTTATAACTAGAAATGTCACTTGTTGTATTAAAAGAAATCAAAACTACATGGGGTTGTTATATTTGCTTCCTTATAGTTCTTATTAGAAGCTTTTCTTTTCTGCTACTTATCTCTGTAAACTGTGAGGGAGTTTCACAGTAAAACCAAAGTATAGGGGTAAAAATTAAAAAAAAGAAAGAGAGCTAACAATTTCACAAAATTTGGAAAAAATTTTTGTCCAACCATCACAATAGTATATACTATATTTTTAAACTCAACCTTATCTTTTGGGTGTATTTATCTCTTTCTTTCTTCAGGGGAATTTCACCCATTACATACATACATACATACATACATACATACATACATACATACATTTATTTATTTATTTAAAATTTCAGCTTTATTAAGGTATAATTGACAAAATTGTAAGATATTTAAAATGCACACCATGGTGATTTGATTACATATACATTGCAAAAGGATTCCCCTTATCTAGTTAATTAACACATTTTGGGATATATTTTTTAAAGCAAAAATAATTAATAGATGACAGATAATCAAGAATTTTCATGGTCAAATTTCTCCTAGTCCTTGAAAGTTTCCACAGACCATCAGGAAGTGATATGAGCAAGTGGTGACAGCCATAATTGGTCAGGCCAATATATCATGCCACCAAAATGTTTGTCTTTTACTGTGGCAGTCATGCATGTTCACACACACACACACACACACACACACACACACACACACACACACACACCTAGTTGTCTAGAGAAATCAGCCCTAAAGAATCAGAGTTGTACCCAAACCTTTCCTGAACTTCTAATGAACCCAGAAGTAAGGTAGGAAACCTGAGTTCTTGCTACCAAACTCCCACTGGTGGGTTGTACTGCCTTAGGCATGCCATGTTGTTCTTTCTTTCTTTTCTTTTCAGTGATCCACTTTCTTATTTTCAAATATGAAAGAATTTTAGTTATGGAAACAATTTTTAAAGAGCCCACACATATCAGATAGCAATTGTCATTATTTTTATTTACCTAAATCTGGAAAATCAACACTGATAACAACCATTTAGTTACAAGAATGGATATTCAATAACTCATTCCTGTTGCTGGGGATTTAGAAGTGACCAAGACTGAGTTCCTGCTCCACTGGGTACAGAGCGGGAGAGTCACACATTGATGAGTGTAATTTTAAGTGCCACAAATATTTTGAAAGATGGGGTAGAAGGCTCCATGGGACTGAATGAAATGGCATGCTAACCAAATGTGGGCAGTCAGGGAAGTCCTCCCAGGAGAATCGCTACAAGAGCTGAGTCTCAAAGGATGAAGTGAGTAAAGAGTTGGGCCACAGCATTCCACGGAGTAGGAGCAACATGGATAAAAGCCCTGAAAGGAAAGAGAGGCAGATGCATTTGTGGAAATGAAAGGAGATAAGCAGGACAGGAATAAATGGCACTACTTCCTGGCATTTTTCACATCACTGAACACAAGAGTCAAGGGACCAGCCTCTGCCTCTGGCATTCCCCAAAGGCCCCAAATCTTGGCTTATACGCAGTCAATTTGCAAAAAGGCTTTGAGCTTTGGCAAACCATTTGGGAAGCTCCACTTTGGCCTTCAAGAGAGGTCTTGGCATGAAAGAATGCTGACAAAGCAGACAGGGGCCAGACTGGGGAGGTTGAGTGGTGAGTAGGAAGTGAAAAATTAGTGCAGGCAACACCTTCAAGATTGTCTAAGGTCACAGAGGTCTGGTTGAGGATACCCGACTATACTAAGGAAAACGGAGAGCCATGGAAGGGCTTTAGGCAAGATAGTAGGCTAGAAAGGGAATGTCACCTGACATGCCTTTGAGAAATCCACTTGTACTCTCCTTCTCTTTTTTCTTTTCTAACTAACTAACTAACTCAATAAATAATCCATTTGTAGGTGCTATAGACCTGAACTCAGAAAAATGTCTGACTCAAACCCAATTCTCCAGTTTTATGCTGATTCTAAGAAGTCCTGATCGTTTTCCTATATCTTCCTTTTATAGCATTAATTTCTGTCCTTTGCAATGAAAAAACTCTAAGTAATGTGATAGTGGAAAAGGAATAACGAAGATCGCACTCTCGCACTGATTTAGATGAGATAGACATTCAGTTTAATTTATTGAATAAGGAAATGATAAAATGAGCAGTTTATCAATATGCATCTCTATTGAGGGTGTGACCAGTAGAAAGCTTATACATGCATTGTCTTCAGGAGGAAAAGAAATGAAAAACATGTTTTAAAAAATGGAACAAATTCATTGTAATTAAATATTACAGGTTGTGTAGAAAACATTCCAGTGTTCATACCAGGTACAAACTAGAAAGATCTATCATGACATATCAAATCGTATGTATTCAACATAAAGTTGAAAAACTGAAAAGCTGTCAAAATTTTTGTCTCATTTTTATAGTTACTAAGTTTTTTTCTGAATATGCTAAGAAACTAATTTTTGGGGGAAACTAATAAAAAATGTTTTCCATTTATTTAAGAGAAAGAAAGGAGAAAGCAAGCAAGAGAGGGAGAGAGAGAGAGAGAGAGAGAGAGAGAGAGAAGCATCAACTTGTTCCACCTAGTTGTTTTATTTATTTTTCTTTAATATATATTTTAATTTATTCATTTTAGAGAGGAGAGAGAGAGGCAGAGACAGAGGGGGTGGGGGGAGGAGCAGGAAGCATTAACTCCCATATGTGCCTTGACCAGGCAGACCCAGGGTTCCGAATTGGCGACCTCAGCGTTTCCAGGTCGACGCTTTATCCACAGGTCGGGCTAGTTGTTCCATTTAGTTGCACACTCATTGATTGCTTCTGGTAGTCGCCCTGGCCTGGGATTGAACCCACGACCTCGATGTGCCACTTTATCCACCAAACCACTAGGTCAGAACCTAAGAACCTAATTTTTAAAGTTAATATTTAAAGTTTTACATCAGTTAACATTTGATAGTTACAGATAGAGCACAAATGAGCCATGCTTTTTCCCAGGGGTAAATGATGTCATTTTATTTGGCTTCCTTTTTTTTTCTCTGAGTTTTTTCTAGTCCCTTTGATGAGAAATAAAAGATGAATTTCTCCTTAACTTGTGTTATTACTTTTTCATTCTGTCTACTTCAAGATTGAGATGGTAGCGTCCCTATAAAATATCTCTTACTACATATACTCATGAAAAGGTTTTACTAAAATTAATGAAGTGAAAACATCCAATTTTGACAGTGACTTTTAGAGGTAGTTTCAACAATGTGTAAATAGCCCAAAGAATCCACTGGACTTAAAAGAAAGAAAGAAAACCTGCAAAAGCACATAAAAATTATGCACTCTAAGCCTTATTTACACATGATTTCTTTTCCTAAACCCAGGCATAAGTATAAACTATTTTATAACCCCAAACTTTGGTAAATTCTTCCTGTTCTATGCATGATTATGTGTGGATTCAGTCTAGACATACAAACCATTAAGTAACCAATTTCACAGATAAATGAGTTGTCTGTGTTTAGATTTTCTGTTAGTCTCTTAAAACCTATTGGCTTTTTCCCTTGTGATCGCCAATTATACACCACAGTGGGTATCTCATTTCAGAGACGTGACCCGGGGCTCTGATCCTAGTTGAGAACATTTCCGGTAGAATTCTCACCCTCTGCTGTTCCACATGATTTTCTTCTGCCTAGTACAATTGTCTCAGCTTTACAATTGAATCTTGATAAGGGAGTCTTTAGGAAATCCTCCTAGGACGACAGACTTATTTGTTCTCCTAAAATGTTAATGAGACAAACATGAAATCTGTTTTGAACTGTTGCTGCTGTTAATTTCTAATTAATGGACCTTTTCTTCTGACACCTTCTGTAAGGAGCCATATTTAATTTTTCTATCCCATTTCTTTAAGTTCCCATTAACATCCTTGAATAAAAAGTGTCACTCTTTCTAAAATTTCACATATGAACTACTAAAGTCACTGCCACAAAAGATTTTTAAATCAAATATATATTCAAATGTGAAGAAAATTAACTTGCTGTAAAAGCTCTAGAATATGTGTATTTACCCACCAAGCAGTCCTTTTTGTTTTCTATTTGGGAACGTAACATTCTAGTCCTTAACCACACCTGTCCACCTGCCCTCCACAGGTATCTGACAAGAACATCTCTAAGGGAGTAAGGTTGGGAGTAGTTACCTTCTTTGTCTTCAGGCCAGGGTCTTAAACGTAATGTTAATAGTTTGCAACTTTGAAAGTTACATTTTACCCAATATAGAAACAAATTTAAAAAGCAGATATTTTCATGACTGAGACTCAAGAAAAATAGCTTATCCCTAAACAATATTGGTCAGGTCTCTTTCAATGCAGGGGTCCAAAATCTAACTCTAACTGGCTTGAGCAAAAGAGGGAATGTGTTGGCTTCTCTGACTGAAAAGCTCACAGGCATCAGACAAAGCTAGATACAGATGCTTAATGTCTGTCATCAGGACTTAGCCTCTTTCCAATTCTCCTGGCTCTGCCGTTTTTTCATTGGCTTGTTATCAAGAAGCACATTCCCCACCACCCAAATACAGCGATAAGATGTCGACCAGCAGCTCCACGTTTCTAGCTGACTCATTTTTATTTGTTTTATTTTCTTTTTTATCTTATTTTTTATCTTATTTTCTTCTTATTCTACTAATTTAGTAACTCCAAAAGAAAGAACACCTCTTTCCCTACTGATGGGATCTTTGAAGGGCCCAGTAAATAGCATTCTCTTATGCTTAAGTTCTGAACTTAAGTGAGAAATAAGACAAATAATAAGGGGCCCAAATTCACCTTTTAGTACTGATGAAGGTTATCCCTTGACATTAGATGTCTGGCCTTAGAGTCACATGGATTTCTTACCATGAACCACAGAATTGAGCAGACTTTTCTACTTCATCCAGTGTCCAGGAGGTATTGCACTGGGCTGGGTCTCTTCAAGGGGCTTCTGTGAGTGGGCTGGCCCAGTGACTATACACAATTTATTTATTTATTTTTTCAGCAACAGAGAGACAGAGAAAGAGAAAGAAAGAGGGACAGACAGATAAGGGAAAGAGATGAGAAGAATCAAATTTTTGGTCCTGCACCTTAGTTATTCATTGATTGCTTTCTCATATGTGCCTTGAGCAGAGGCTCCAGCTAAACCAGGGACCCTTTACTCAAGCCAGTGATCATGGGTCATATCTATGATCCCACGCTCAAGCTGATGACCTTGGGGTTTATAACCTGGGACCCCCGTGTCCCAGTCTGATGCTTTATCTACTGTGCCACTGCCTTGTCAGGCCACAGTTTAGTTTTTTCAAAGTTACCAAAGAGGTAAGTCATTCTGCCTCTGTGAAGTAGAGAGAGGTAGAAGAATGGCCAGAACTGTTACAGATAATGGACTAACTTCCATGTGCAAGAAATGTCATGGATGTGGGGAAAGTTTCTACTAGTATTTCAGGGAGCCTGGTTTTCTTTTCTTTACTTTCTTTCTTTCTTTTTTTTTTTTTTTACAGGGACAGAGAAAGAGTCAGAAAAAGGGATAGATAAGGACAGACAGGATAGATAAGGAATGGAGAGAGGTGAGAAGCATCAATCATTAGTTTTTTGTTGCCATTGCGACACCTTAGTTGTTCATTGATTGCTTTCTCACATGTGCCTTGACTGTGGGCCTTCAGCAGACCAAGCAACCCCTTGCTGGAGCCAGTGACCTTGGGTCCAAGCTGACAAGCTTTTGCTCAAGCCAGATGGACCCGCGCTCAAGCTGCCGAGCTCGAGGTCTCGAACCTGGGTCTTCCGTATCCCAGTCCGATGCTCTATCCACTGTGCCACCGCCTGGTCCAGTGAGCCTGGTTTTCTTAATGCACTGAATTAACCATTAAATCTATGAGCAGCCAGGAGAGTGGCCGCTTCCTTGTAGGAACAGTCTTGCTCCTCCTTGGGATCACTCCCAATATCAACCACCTTTCTAATGAGCTTCCCCCAGAACCTCCAGTGTGCAGAGTAGATCTGGTACCCAGAAACCTCTGAAGTGGGTCAGAGCAACATATTAATTCAACTAACTTCAAAGCCAGTTTGTATCTAAGTCTGAATGCTCACATCGGAATCTATTTCCCAGCCCACATGATGTCCAGGATCATCTTTTTCAGTCTTTCAGAGATCAATTAATATCACAAAGTCACTCTAATAATGAAATGCAGAGACATCCCACTGGTACAGTTCCAGAAATACAAGCATTTCGCAAATGTAAGTGTAACAGTCTTTCAAGTATCATACTGCTAGGAAGAAATTATAGTTTCCTCTTAAATGAAAATAGATGTTAAAATCTAGAGAAATTAAGTTTGATAAATAAATGTCATTATCCTTGTGAGCTACAAGACCAAAGTTCAAAATTCTTACATTAGAATTAATGCTCAAAAGCTATTCTCTCCAATTTACTACTCAGCTTATTATTCTTGGTATTTGGGGCTCTGAATACCTTGGGAGAGGTGAGGTTCTTTGAGCATGTGCAGCTTGGGCTACATTTTTCATAAAAAGATGTGGTTCTTTTAAGGCATCAGAAGTTGTATTAGTTTAATGTTCGACTTCTCACTTTCCAAAGAACCTAAAGTAAAGCGTTAATAAGACTCAAAAAAAACCTGACCAGGCAGTGGTGCAGTGGATAGAGCGTCGGACTGGGATGCTGAGGACCCAAGTTCGAGACCCCGAGGTCGCCAGCTTGAGAGCGGGCTCATCTGGTTTGAGCAAAGCTCACCAGCTTGGACCCAAGGTCATTGGCTTGAGCAAGGGGTTACTCAGTCTGCTGTAGCCCCACAGTCAAAGGCACATATGAGAAAACAATCAATGAACAACTAAGGTGTCGCTACAAAAAAACTGATTGATGCTTTTCATCTCTCTCCATTCCTGTATGTCTGTTCCTATCTACCCCCGTCTCTGACTCTCTCTCTATCTCTGAAAAAATAAAAAAAGACTCAAAAGATATCCATAGCATTGGCCTCACTCACAGTCATCATTTATAGGAAACAAGATAATAATCAAACCCCTAAAGCAATCATTCCCTGCAAATTATGTACCCCAAACTGAGTACTTTATGTTGCCAAAATGCATTACTGAAACATGGAAGTGTTTGAAGATAAACGAAAATCTTGGTTTTAGCCTTGCCAAATGCAGGTCAGTCAATGCTGGTTACCCAGAATCCAGGGCGTGTAAGAATATTATAATAGGGAGATTATCCTGGTGTCATGGAGTACTAGATTTATTGAGGTGATCTGCTACTTATATTATATAAGTGTATAATTACTATGTTGTATATTGTACTATGTTGTATAACTAATATAATATACATCAACTGTAACTGAAAAATAATGTTTGCAATTATTAAAAAAACAAAAAAAGAATCTTAGGCCCTGAGCCAAATAGCTCAGTTGGTTAGAGTGCCATCTCAATACACTAAGGTTGTGGGTTCAATTCCCCAGTCAGGGCACATATAAGAATCAACCAATGAATGTATACATAAGTGGAACAACAAGTCTACTTTCTCTCTCTCTCTCCCTTCTTTTCTCTCTAAAATCAATAAATTAAAAAAAAAGAATCTTATAATGAGGAGATTATTTTAGATTTTCAGGGAGGGGGCCAATGTAATCATGATGGTTTTTTAAAGAGGGAGGCAGGAGGGTGCAAATCAGAGGAGGGTCAATGATAGAAGCCGAGGTGGGAGTGATGTGGTTTCTAGAGAAGACCATGAGCCGAGGAATGTGGGTGACCTCCAGATGTTGGAAAAGGCAAGAGAATAGAGCCTTTAGAAGGAGCAGAATCCTGCCAATGCCTTGATTTTAGCCTGGTAAAGCCCAGTTTGGACTTCTGACCTTCAGAATTATAAATAAATTTGTGTTATTCTAAGCCACATGATAATTTATAACAGCAGTAGAAAATGAGTCCTACCCCTGCGCTCTCCACCCCCCTCACCTGTTTAGCTTTCTCCATGGTTCTTATCCCCACACGCACACCACATATTGTACTCATTTACTGTGTCTCCTTTGTCTCCACCCACAAGAATGTTCCTCCGTGAGGATAGAGACATTTGTGTTTGTTATTGACATCTAGAACAGTACTTGTCATATACTAGACGCTTAATAATGATTTGCCAAATGAAGGACTGGTTTTAAAAATTCTATCACATCCTATCAGTCTTAGTTGTTCGTTTCTAGTTTACAAAAAGAACACTTTTTACTAAGAATAACATTTTCTTCCCTATAATAAAGAATTTTTTTTTATTTCTAGCTCTTTCAAATGTAAAAACAATACGCAGTACTCTATTATTGATTTTCTTATAGTTTGGATGAAGATTAGCAGTTTCATTTATAAAGTACCCCCACATTTTAAATATTTTAAAATGGAAAAATGTTTTTCACATTTTAGATTTTTTTAAAAGGACTCATGTTCCAAAAGCATTAGTAAATTTAGAAATTATGTTCTTACCTAATAAAGAAAACAATGTTTAAATTCCTGGCCAAATACTAATTTCCTGAACTCATGGAGCTTCAAATCTAAAGACTTAAAGTCTTCTAGTGAGAATTACAAAATATGTTTCTCATAGATTTAGGGAAAGTAAATCATCTTAGAATAGTTCCTTTCTTCTCTCTTTCCCTTCCCCATTGTTACATAATCTTTTCTATATTTCACATAGAGGGAAATGACAAAATATGCCAAGTCCTGGTGTTTATGGAATCTGCCGTGATATATTTTATCATTATGATCCCAGGCCCCATGTCAAGTTTATGGTATTTCACTTCCTTCCTATAAAATAGAAGAATATTACTTTCTCTCTCACCTTTGGTAAGTACATACATTGTACTGTGTGTGGTCATTCTGCTCCAAGATTCCCTAACGTTGTCATCAAGTCTGAATGTTACCCAGTGATAAAGAAGCAGTTGTCTGCCTAGTTATTCCTTCCATTAATTTGAGAATATTTATTAAGTACCTGTTTCATGAGAGGTGCTACAGGTACAAAGACCACCATCTCTAACCACGTTGAGCTTTCAGTCTTGTGAGTATGTTCCACCCAGTTTTCAAGGAACCGAGTATCCGAGGTTGTCAGTATCTAATGAATTTCCAATAGGTGAGAAGGAAAATGGAGAAGGAAACATGTCTTTGGTAAAAAGAAATATTGATTTTTCAGAAGATAAATTTTTAGTGTGTAAAGCATATTATTTAAGCCTTTTTCACAGGAAGAAATACAATGCTTCTGCTTCAAGATGGCAATTTTTGCACAGGTTTGAATCCTTCTTTTTACCAAATTCTCATAGGAATGCAGAAAAATTTCTGAAATCAGTTGAGGCCAGAGAAGTGTACCATTCATATGTTCAAATGGAATGAAATCTATGGGTGATATTATGCAAATGGATTGGCATGAATGATGGACCAAACAACCAATGGCTGGTTTACTGCATAAGAAGGAACCAGAAGCACAAATAGGTGGAAGAACTCCACTAGTACTTCATAGCTCAGCAGGATAGGAGTTTGAGGGAAGAGGGAGCTTTTAGAGGTCTTTGAGGTACCAATATTTATGACAATAACCATACCCCATACAAAGTTTGACCACTGCCATTGCTCTTAATTTATCTGAGCTCACACTTGATGCAGATGGCCATTCCCGGGCAAAAAGCCATGGCTCCCTCAGCTGGCTCCTAATGAGGGCAGTTGTGCCAGTGAGAAAAGAGAAATGATGCTTCAGCCAGCTGGCGGCCACAACAAAGGGGGAGGGAATTCTCTCAAAGTGAGGGGAGCTCTTGGGTGTAAGAGCTCTTGGCTTGAGTTCCCTCCATAAGCTAATGGGCCACCAATCTAAGAAAGCATGTAAAATTATCTTTCTTCTATTCTTTTAATCAATGATTTGAACAGATGTACCTGTAATTTCTGATGAAAACATTTTAACCCACAAGAATAAATGAAACTTTTACTTGCTTTTGTAAAGATGGTCAAACAGAGATAAGTCATGAGACAGATATGTGAGAATAGACTTATCAAAAGGAGGGGTTATTCTGAGAAAAGGTGTTCTTGTGTGACAGTGATTAGAAGAGATTAAGGTCAGCTCAAGCTCTTCCCCCTTTCCTTCCCCCACCTCTTATTCTTCCGCCAAAGGCATGTGCCTTTTAAACTCAAAAGGTCCCCATGAGACTTGTAACCAGGAGAGCAATGGGCAGTGGCAGCTTGTGCTGGGTTCACCCCCCCCAAACCTGTCTCTAAGGCTCCCTTTCTCTGACTTCCCAGTGAACTAAAACAGCCCTGCCTGTTGCTTCTTCTATCCTAAATCCTTCCTTATTTCACTGTAGTAGTCTCAGCATAAGCGAGCGAGAGAGAGAGAGACAGAGAGAGAGAGAGAGAGAAAGATTAAGGTCAAAGGTCTAAAACTTTACCTCCACAATCAATTAAACAAATTACGGTCCCAATCAACTTTAAACATTATAGCCATTAAAAACAATATTATTAGAAACTTTTATCGTCATGGAAAGGTTTTCACAATATACTGCTAAGTTTCCAAAAGAGAGGAGAAACCAGGTAACAAGAGTAAAATAAATGCATTGTGTTTATGGGTGTGGATGGGGAGACAAAAATGAGCATTATCAATGAAAAGATAACCATTGGAAAATTATACATCAAAATAATTAAGAGGCAAAAAGTTAATAGGCACTCTAGAATGTGATATTAGGAAGATTTATTATCTTCTTGGTGAGCTGTACTTTAAAATTTTTCACAACATGAACATAAATGTATATGCTTTTCTTGTGTAATTATTTCTCAGAGAGCTTACTTCTAAAAAAGTGTTGGATTGAAACAATTATATGACTGAGCTCTGAACAAACAAAGAGATGGATAGTTTTCATTTATTTAAATATTCTGTAACAGAGAAGATGAAAAATGTACCAGTTCATTTTATGAAACTATTACATGCTTGTATATCAAAGTCTAAATAAGAGCTAAAACAAATTTACCATGAGCCAATTTCACTTGTGAATATAATAAAAAAAATTTTAAGTGATAGCAACTTTTTAAAATATTATGCTAAAAAAGTGCGGTAGCCAAGTAGGATTTATTCTAAAAAATACAAACATATTTTAATACTAGCAACTTGGTTAATAATTTTTTTATCAGTAGATCAAAAAAGAGAAACAAATTGACATTGAGGTGTCAACAGAGTTTGAAAACACCTATGATGACACAATGTCCAATTCATTAAAAATAAATAAAAACAAAAGAAAAGAACTCTTAAGACTAGAAAGAAAGTTCCTGAACAAGATAGAGAATGTTTACAGTAAGCAAATGTCCAACATTAAAACAATAGAAGAGTAAAGGCATTTTTGTTAAGACAAAATTATCATTATTTGTAGAGATAAGCTATAAATCGTAAAGGTAGAGTATGGAGACTATAACTAGAAGATTTAAAACGGTAGTTTGGACTTGAATTAATAGGGTTACTCGACCCCACTTAAGACATTTTAAAACACTTAAATCTTTATGGTAGTTTGAGTTGTTGTTCCTTGTTGGGAAGATAAAATATATTATGCTCACTTTGTTAAAGATGGCGCTGCCCATGTGCAAGTTTTAAGAGTAAGCTTTTCCCCACACCTTTGACTGATTGGATGATGTATGGTGGTGCACTCTCATGAGGAATCCTCCCATTATGCCTCAGATAAGTGAGTTTGTGTCAGAGACTTCCTTGTTTGTAGATTGGATTAAAGGTTTTGAATCTATGCTATAAAGTGGGGCAGACAGGGAGCTTGCTCTCTCTTGGTTCCTGGGATTAGTATTAGAGAGGAGAGCAGAGAAAGGAGAGCAGATTAAGGCCACATGGAGGCCAGGAGAAGCAGTCAAGATGGTGGAGTGCTAAAGAGAAGCCAGTTTGTGCAGAGTTTGTGCAGAGAGAAGGAGATGGGAAACAGAGGTGAATAAGTCTGGTGAGCTAGAAACATTTGATGCTAGGAAACTCAGATAAGTCAGTAGCTTTGTGAGCACTGAATGAGTGAGTTTTGGAGCTCAGTGTGTGTTTTTGTTCGCCTGCCGGGTGCAAGCTAGAATTAAAGCTGATGGCTCACCAGTTCTTGGATCCGTTGTTTCATTACCGACTGCCCAAATCTTATGCGAACCTGCATTGGCCAGGCGGCTCTGATGGTGGGCTTGCCTACTGGCTTCACATTCCTCTTAAACAAGTAACTTTCTTACTCCCCTATTTATTTTGTTGAGTTGCACTGAGGTAATTGGCTTTCCCAAGTCTGCAGGGACAGGAACTGGAGGCAAAGGTAGTCATGCATGTGCTTAAAGAAATGCATTAAATTGAGCAAAACCCCTAGAGATGGGGCTTGTGACACACAGAGCAACAGAAGGCTTTAATCTCAATCTTGTACTCTTATGGGGATGGTCTGCTGTCAGTTAGTGTCTTGTTTTTTTGCTTCTGACAGCAGGTAATTCTGATACCATCTCGGTGTTGTACAGTTCACCGCTGAGGATAGCAGTCCAGAGTTAGTGTCAGATGCCACAGGTTCAAGGGCTCAATCCCAGTCACAAATATTGCGTCCCCAAATAACCCACACCTCTGTTTGACTTGGCTACAAAATTGGAGATTCCTCACACCCTTTAGAGTCAATAATTTGTTAGAATAGCTTACAAAACTCAGGGAAACATTTTATACACTTACCGGTTTATTACAAAGGATAAAAATGAACAGTCAGGTGAAGAGGCTAGGTCTGGAAGGATCCTGAATGCAGGAACCAGTGGAAGGGGGTGAACTGTCACAGGACAGGGGACCCAGCCCTTCGGGTCTGCCTAGGGCCAGCATTAATGTGTGGATTCTTGACTTTGTGCTGGAAAAATTTCACAGAACAAGAGTAAATTCATTAAAGCTGGGGAACGGGGAAGGGCCTAGGATAGAAGCAGCAACAGGAGAGCCCAGGCAGGGCTGCTTTGGCTCACTGGGAAATCAGAGGAGAGGGGGCCTTGGAGACAGGTTCAGGGGGTGAGCCCGGGACAAGCTGCTGCTGCCCACTGCTCCCTTGGTTGCAAGTCTCATGGGGACAGACCCTTAAAGTTTAGGAGACACACGCCTGTGGGGGAAGAAAGGGGAAGGGGGAAAAGGAAAAGGAAAAGTGTGGAGGTGTTCCTGGGAGGGAGAGGTGCTAGGTTCTTGTAAAGCCAGTAGTTGTGGCCACCATCACAGCCGCCTGGTCCATGCAGGTTCGCATTGGATTCAGACAGTCGGTAATGAAACAACAGAGCCAAGAACTGGTGAGCCATCAGCTTTAATTCTAGCTTGCACCCGATAGGCAAGTAAAAACACACACTGGGCTCCAAAACCCACTCATTCAGTGCTCACAAAGCTACTGACTTATTCACCTCTGTTCCCCATCTCCTTCTCTCTGCACAAACTCTGCTCAAACTGGCTTCTCCCTCAGCACTCCACCATCTTGGCTGCTTCTCCTGGCCTCCTCCACGTGGCTTTTCTCTGCTTTTCTCTCTAAAACTAACCTCAGGAACTGAGAGAGAGAGAGCAAGCTCCTGGTCTGCCCCACTTTATAGTGTAGAAATCCAAACCTTTAATCCAATCTACAAACAAGGAAGTTTCTGATACAAAGTCACTTATCTGAGACATACTGGGAGATTTCCTCATGAGAGTGCACCACCCCACATATCCAATCAGTCAAGGATGTGGGGAAGAGCTTACTCTTAAAACTAAGCCTTAGGCTATACTGACCTGGCCTGCCCACAGCCTGTCCCCAACACACATTAATATCAACAGACTTGCACGTGGGCAGCGTCATCTTTAACAAAGTGAGCATAATAAATTTTATCTGCCCAACAGTCCTCCCCTAAGGTCTTTCGAAGGTGGGTGCCAGGGCAGCGGGTCATTAGCCAATGCAGCTGGTCCTGAGGTCAGCAGTGGTATAGGCAGTGCTTGTCTGATTTTGCTGCTTTTCTGGGCCTGGAGCTCAAATACAACTAAGGCCTAGATGTTATCCCCAGGAGTGAGTGCTTTAGGGCTAGACTCTGGCCTCTTCCCTCTCTAAAGGTGTCTAACTCCACAGTACTAGCAACATGCCCTGGGAGAAAGGTCAAGGGAGGAGCTAGACCTCAGGAAAGGTCAGACAGTCTGAATTGCAGCATCAGGAATACACTAGTGGAAGAAAGGTTACTCTGGGGGCAAGGTTCTTGTTTTCCCACTTTGGCCTGTTGCTAGGCAGCTGGGCCTTTCCACCCTGGTGACCTTCTGGGTCTGGCCTATCATCTTTGCTCTATTCCTAGCTGTCTAACTGCCTATCACAGTACTACCTTCCTGGTACTTGATGTGTTTGACAAGTTGGAGGCTCCTGACCCACTGTTTAAGGGTTTTTATGGAGGTTGTTGCGTGGGTGTGATTGATTAACTCATTGGCCATTTACAACCTACAGCAACTCTCAGAGGTCAGATGGTGGAGCTGAAAGTTCCATCCCTGTAGTCAAAGGACTTTCTGGTGATGTGAAGGTATCTGATAGGGCCCCCACCAGCCACCAGTCATTGCATTAGCATAGAAAAGACACTTTTATCATTAGAGATTCCACGGGTTTTAGAAGCTGTGTGCCAAAGACTGGGGACAAAGACCAAATGTTTACTTACTTATTTTTTATTATATCATTTACATTCAAGAAAGAAGCTAAGTCCCAACAAGATTTGTATTGCCAGTAAGGGGACAGGGCAAAGGTGGGCTGCCACAGTTACCAAGGAAAAGAAACTTCAGCTCAAGGGTGACGCCTTTGAATGTTGTGTACACTCTATTTCCCGAGAAGCTGGTCTTCTAGCACAACTAAATAAGGCAACAACAGAATTCTAAGATTTACCTGGTACCTGGTGTGCAGGAATTTATATACTCTCTGACAAAAGTCCCCTATAAAATAGACAATGCAAAAAAACTAAAGAAAAAATTTAAAAGTATGTAATTTATTTTGTTACTGAAAATTGTTAGGGCATTTGATTTATAGCAAGGTGTGAAGTCAAGAACCATTTTCTAGAGGTGAAATATGATGGTAATAGAAACAGTGAGATTTAAGTGACAGGAATAAAATTCAGTGAATTGAAAGACATCTAGGAATTGTTCCAGCCAGAGATTTTCCAGGGTCCCCAAAACCTGGATCCTTCCTCTATATACTACCTAGGTAACCTTGAGGTACTTCTCCATTTAATGAGAAATGAATCCTAATGCACACCCCAGTGATCACTGTCAACATACTGTATTATAAACTTTAAAGTCACTGAGACTATTCTTAACTCTAAAGAAATGATAATTATGTAACAGAACGAAGATGTTAGTGTAAGGCCAGTGGCCAAGGCCACCATCAGAGCCCCCTGGCCAGTGCAGGTTCGCATTAGATTCGAACAGTTGGTAATGAAGCACCGGAGCCAAAAACTGGTGAGTCATCAGCTTTAATTCTAGCTTGCACCCGGCGGGCAAGTAAAAACACATACTGGGCTCCAAAACCTACTCATTCAGTGCTCACAAAGCTACTGACTTATCCGAGTTTCCTAGCATCAAAGGTTTCTAGCTCAAAAGACTTATTCACCTCTGTTCCTCATGTCCTTCTCCAGCACAAACTCTGCTTCTCCCTCAGCACTCTGCCATCTTGGCTGCTTTTCCTGGCCTCCACGTGGCCGTAATCTGCTCTCCTCTCTAATATTAACCTCAGGAACCGAGAGAGCAACCTCCGGGTCTACCCCACTTTATAGTGTAGAAATCTAAACCTTTAATCCAATCTACAAACAAGGAAGTCTCTGATACAAAGTCACTTATCTGAGACATACTGGGAGGATTCTTCATGAGAGTGCACCACCCCACATCATCCAATCAGTCAAGGGTGTGGGGAAAAGTTTACTCTTAAAACTTGCACGTGGGCAGCACCATCTTTAACAAAGTGAGCATAATATATTTTATCTGCTCAACAGTTAGCTTGGCTAATGTTGCTATAGTAATCATATTGCAACATCTATATATTTCATACCAACAAGTTTGTACAACTCAGCTTTCACAATGTTATATGTCAATTATATCTCAGTAAAAAATAAGTCAACATAAAGAATAAAACAAAACTTTAAAAAGGGTAAAGATTAAGAATTAAAAAGATTCTGGGTAATATCAAGACCATAAAACATGTTTAATGGCCTAATAATTGTTAATATACTTACAAAACCTAGTGTATAAATAAAAAACGATTGTGAAAAAAAAGTAATATAAAAGTCAGTTCTCATAGGTCCTAATTATTGGTCAGTTCCACACAATGTGGTATGGAGTGAGAGGAGATATGGAAAGAGGGGCTATAGTTCTCATTTTTCATAAATGCTACATTTAAATTCAATTCATGATAGCATGTGATTTTGTTGCTTGATATAAAATAAATACAATATTCTAAATATGTAATAATTGCTGTATCATGAGCATTTACCAATTGGAATGTATGACAGTTGTAGCAACTCATGCCATCATAGTGCACATATAAGGAATACAATCATGGATAAAAATGGTAATCAGTGGAATTTGCAATTCCTAAATCATTAGCATTTTTTGAAGTAAATTTTACCTTCAATAATTTAGTGAATATATTGGCTTTGGGGAAACAATAACTATTGAGTGGATTAAAAAGTTCCTATCTTTGCTTTGCTGTCAAGTCAAGGCAACCATAAAGATTATCTCATTATTGTTTATACTTGATTATTAGAATATCAGTGCACAAGATATAATATAAATTGTTAGAATACCTGTGCTCAGACCGTAACAGCTACAAAGCCTTCAACTTTGTAGCTTCCCTTTGTTGGCTTCAAAGGCAGCGGCTGCAGTGAATTTCTGCAAACTGATCTCAATGCACAATCACTCTTCTGCAGGAATGAAAGCAAAGACTTTTTGAACATTCTTATCATCTATCACTTCCTTTACTTTGTTCTTTCCACTCCACATTTATTGGTTAAGAAAAAGAGTATTTGCTAAAATAGGCAAAGATCGAACAGTAAACAACCTCCCCCAATACAAAACAACACTATTTCCTGGGAACTGTTAACCAATTTATACATATGTTTAATGTTGGCATATACATTTGAAAATGTTGGCATCGTAATGGAAAAAGTAGTGAAGCTCAGACCTGCAGCTTTGAAATAGTGATTCTTTCCTATGCTAGGTACAGATTTTAATATTTAGGACATCAAGTTTTATATTCTATTCCTTTGTTTGTAGTGGTTATAGAAAACCACGACTCTAGAAATACATCCTATCTTCTCCTTAACTTGGAACATCATTTCCTTGCTTTATCTAGGTGGTTGGCATAGAGCTTGCATCCCAATTATTCATCTGTCTGAGCCTGACAGTGGAATTCACTGCCCCCTTTTCCACTTAATTATGAACCTAAAGCTACTGAGTACCAATTAGCTTGCTAGCTGAAGGAGTGTGTGTGAATGTGTGTGTATCCTATGTCTGTCCCAATGCACAAAGCTTTCAAGTAACTTAAGAGTGTGATACAAAAGCAAATGTTTCCAGCATCCAAAATAATTTTTTCATGGGCCTGTCATATTTTTGGCTTTTGCTTAGGAATACTTTAGTTCAGTTGCTTGGGTACAGTTGATTGAATACAGTTGTAACAACTAATAAAAATCTGTTATAAGTTAGGGGCACTTTACAATTGTACGCTATTGTCTCCAGTACAATGCATTATTTTCAACCCAAAATTTAGCCTGCACAAATCATCTCTTGGTCTGAAACCTTGTCTAATGACTGAGAGGATGAGAAGAGCAGTAACTCACTTTGAGTTGAAGAATAGTGTATTAGTAATATTCTATAAAAAGTCAACAGCAACCAATTCCTTCTCTTCCTGAAAATAGGTCAGACTTCCTTGTGATTAACAGGACTTCCTATTGCTAGTTGGTTCTGGCCAATGATAGCCCCAGCAGGAAGTGAGGGGCCCCAGTAGGCAGATGGAGGCTGGAAAGAGTGTGAGGTCAAGGTATGTATTCTACCACCTTTCTGTCAGGTTGCTGTGGGTTGGCTTTGTTCCTTACCAAAGACCCCAACTCCTGTCAGAGAACCTCCCCAGGAAGTTTCCACTTATGCTCTAACTCTTCCTCCTTTTGTGTTTTTCAGACTGAGGACTGGAAATACTTCCGCTCTATTGCTAGTCTCAAGGTTCTGTAGCATGCCTTCTTGTTTCCCTTGAACCTTGTATACACCTTTCTAAAAAGTGATTTTAACTAAACTCTCCTCAAGCCTGACCAGGCAGTGGCACAGTGGATAGCACGTCGGCCTGAGACACTGAGGACCCAGGTTCGAACCCTGAGGTTGCTGGTTTGACCGTGGACCCATCTGGCTTGAACAAGGGCTCACCAGCTTGAGTGCAGGGTCTCTAGTCTGAGCATGGGATCATAGACATGACCCCATGGCCTCTGGCTTGAGCCCAAAGATTGCTGGCTTGAAGCCAAGATTCCTGGCTTGAGCAAGGAGTCACTGACTCAGGTGGAGCCTCCAAGCCATGGTTGTAGGAGGGGAAGAGAAAAGGGAGGGGATAGGGTGGAGAAGCAGATGGTTGTTTCTCCTGTGTGCCCTGACCAGGAATCAAATCCAGGACATCTACATGCTGGGCCAATGCTCTACCACTGAGCTAACTGGCCAGGGCCTGATAAAACTCTTTATGGGCACAGATTTTATGTGAACAATAAAACTTTATTTATGAACATACATTTTGTACTGTCACAAAATATTGTCCTTTAAATTTTTTTAAGCATTCAAAAATTTAAAAGCTATTTTTACCTGGGGCTGAACAGTAGCAGCAATGGGCCGGATTTGGTTGACAAGCCATGGTGTGCCAATGTCTGGTGGGCAGTTTCCTCAATTTTTGCTTCTTTATTCTCTCCGTTGTTTCCTTTCTTCCTAATTCATTCTCTTTTCTTTCTTTCAACCTTCTGTCACCTCGCTGTTCATTCTCCTCTGTCCTTTCTTCTTCCTTATCTCACTTTTCTTTCTTTCTTCAAGCCTCTTAATGTTACACGAGCACTGTTGCCATAGATAGATTTTCTAAAACACGGATTCAGTCCCAGGGGAAATAAAGACATATGAGATTAAAATAATATTTTAATCTCAAAGTGTGACATGGAGCCCTAAAATTTTTATACGATGGTTTTGGTTCTCTTTCTTCTCATCTTTATGCTTCTCCATACATCAAATATGAAAGAGCAGACTTAGGTCTGCGTATTAACTGAAGTGTCGTTCCTGATGTGTGCAAGTACGAGGGTGGGTGACGGCTATTCCAGTGCTGCTATTTACTTTGCATTAACCTGTAATAATTGGCTCCTCTGTTGTTTATGCTTTCATCCCTTCTTGCAAATTCCAGACACCTATTTGAGAAAATTATCTTGACTCACTCATAATTTTGGCTTTGCTGAAAGTAATTTTTAAAAAATTTCTAAACATTCCAATTCATAACTTCTAATTTTAAAGATGGTCTTAATCAAGTTTTGTTTGTTTAGCTTTCTTTCTTTTTTACCACACTTTCATAAATAATTTGCCTCAAATCTACCAAGCTTGACCAATAGTCTTTAAAATTCCGTTATTGAGGGACATTTTGAAGTATAGACATTACAAAGACAAAAGCCAAACAAATAACTTCCACAGAAAAACCCATTTTGTTCTTGTCAACAAACGTTCAGAGCGTGTGTCCTATAAAACAATACCATTTCAGCATTTTTTTCTAAAACAAATGCAGCATATTTTCCGTTTACCTTTTCTTTATTTCTTTACAAAATTACCAACTTAAAAAAAGACAAGATATAATTTTACCATTGTCAGCAGTTATGCAGACTTTGCCCATAAATCCAAGATGTTTTTGCCTTTCTTCATGCTATTAAGACACTGATCAGATTTTTTTTAATTAAGTGAGAGGCAGGGAGGCAGACAGTCAGACTTCCTCATGTGCCTTAACCAGGATCTACCTGGCATGCCTCCTACAGTGCGATGCTCTGCTCATCTGGGGCCATTGCTCCAGCACCTGAGCTATTTTAGCACCTGAGGTGATGCCATGGAGTCATCCTTAGCACCTGGGGCAAACTTGCTGGAGAGGAGGAGAGAGAGAGAGAGAGTGAGAGAGAAGGGGGAGGCGTGGAAAGGCAGATGGTTGTTTCTCCTGTGTGCCCTGACTGGGAATTGAACTCAGGACTTCCACATGCTAGGTCAATGCTCTACCACTGAACCAACTGACCAGGGCATGATTAGATGTTAAAATTAATTATTCTCATTCTTTAATAACTTTTTTTCTTCCATTGAGCAACGTTGTCTGAATAAAAGGACAATCAATTTCTTCAGCTGTATTTACCATTGTGTTGGTCATAGAAATCTGGTCTGTTAAAGATATCCTACAATTTTCTTCTCCTTAGTTCACTATATTTGATAGAATGTGATATAGTATAATTAGAAAAATCTAGACAAAAGCAAAATGTTCACAAAAGGCATGAATGCTTCATAATCACCTTATCCTCAAATGCATACACAGTATTGATTTGAAATATTGTTATAGTGCTTATCTTCTTTGGAAACATATTGTCAATTCACTGAATTTCACCAAACCATTTAAATCATGTGGACTGCTGAGAAATGCTTACTATGAATCTGTTATTTGTTACCTACATAATCAGAGATAAAATGGTTATACTGTGGTTGCGTGGTATTTCTTTTTAGCACTTCAAACACATTATACTCATTAACTTAATTTTATAATAGCCCAAGAGTTTGAGAAAAATACTAATACCAGTATTTTCAAACAAGAAAGCAATAGGTACTGAAAATAGTGTTTTGTAGTATAATTTACACAATAATATAAAACTAATCATAAATATTACAATTTAGTCCATATAATTTTTATATTTCCTCTTACTTTATTACAAAAATTGTTCTAAAGACCACAGACATAAAAAAGATACTGTCTAGCCTGACCAGGCGGTGGCGCAGTGGATAGAGTGTTGGACTGGGATGCGGAAGGCCCAGGTTGGAGACCCCGAGCTCGCCAGCTTGAGAGTGGGCTCATCTGGCTTGAGCAAAAGCTTGCCAGCTTGGACCCAAGGTTGCTCGCTCCAGCAAGGGGTTACTTGGTCTGCTGAAGGCCCGCGGTCAAGGCACATGTGAGAAAGCAATCAATGTACAACTAAGGTGTTGCGACAGCAACGAAAAGCTAATGATTGATGCTTCTCACCTCTCTCCGTTCCTGTCTGTCTGTCCCTATCTATCCCTCTCTCTGTCCCTGTAGAAAGGGAAGGAAAAAAAAAATACTGTCTATAATACAGGCTTGCATATACTTTATATGGAAGAATTTTATCAACATTAGAGTAAGAGAAAAAGATTTAATCTCTTTGCACCTGAAAAGGAGTGAAAAAAAAACTTTCATGAGCATCCTCAAAGAAACAGAGGCTGTAAGCCAAGCCTCCCAGGCAGTGGTATTCTGTTTGGGCTGAGTGAAAAATGTGCAAAGAAACAGTAGGCCTTTGTGGTGGATTGTGTTTTCCGTAGATTGCTGCATCAACATGTATCTCATCCCACGTACTCTTCCACTGCGTATCGTATCAACACGGCTTCATCTGTTTTATGCCTAGAAGTTGGGTAGGTCTTTTAACAGTCTCAACCAATAGAATGTGATAGATGTGACATTGCATGACTTTCAAGGCTGGGACATAGAAGGAAATCCAACTTCTGCCTGGCTCTTTCTTTCTTGCTCAGGGCACTTGACCTCGTGGAATCAGCAACCATGTTATGAGGAAGACCAGATCACATAAAAAGGTCCCCTAGCTAGGCTAACAGCTGCCATCAACCATTTATGTAACAGAATAAGTCTTTGATGATTTCAGTCCCTAAACTTTGAGCCACTCTGGCTGAGGTCAATGGGAACAGAGATGGCTGACCTCAGTGAGCTCTACCTAAATCACAGATTTGTGAGCAAAATAAATGTTGGCATTGCTTTACGCCTCTAAATTTTGGAATAATTTAATATGTAGCCATAGATAAACTGGAATAGCCTTCAACAACATGGTTGGCTGTTTTGTGGTTTTTTGAGACTGTAAAAGTTATATTGCTCAAATAATTTGAGTTCCATTACATCTCATAAACTAATGCTGAACCATAGCAATGCCTGGCATACTCAGTATATCTCTCCTTTTTGTTGAATACAGCATTCCCCTTTTGTAATTAGTTTGAGAAGAGAAACAAGTATGACCACTTTAGAGTAGAAAGTGGCCAAACATTGTTGCTTTATGGATTTTGTGAGTCCTTAGAAGTAGAAAAAAAATTTTTAATTGGCTTGTCATAAAATGTTTCCATTAGTTCTGCTCCTGAGGGAACACCAAATATACTGCTCAAAGAAATTAGGGGATATTTTATAGCTTCATGTTCATTTTGAAATATCTTCTAATTTTTGTGAGCACTATAGTTAGCAACATGATGGTACCACTATGTACCCATTCTGAAGCACAAGTAATCCAGATCTTACATTGATCTATCTTTGTAATTTGAACAAAAATAATTTTTAGGGTGCAGACTAGTGAGCATTAAGTACAGAGAGAGCAAATAAGTTATGTTCTTACTCTTAGTTAAGTTATGTCCTTACTTATTGTGCAATTCTTCAGGTAGTCTGGAAACATATGGTTGTGACAAGTTTAGTTATTTCCCCATTTGTAACTCAATAAGATGACTCTTGTGGTTGACCTGAGAGTCACTGAATGAGCTGGAGAAATGTGTCGAGATGTGTTGGCTTACTTCTCAGATAAACACTTCAGTTAACTTAGAGGTCAGCACCACAATTACAGCCTGACTTTCTCTAGTTTTGGCAGCTTGGATAAGATTCCAGTTCACAAAATCCTTAAACTTGATTAAGGTAAATTGTTTACAGCATACTAGCTGGTATAGCTGAAAAGTTACTTCCAGGTGTTTTAAAGATTCTATGTCAATAACATAGTTCTTACATTGATATGCTTCTGGGAAATCTATACGGACTATTGAGCAAACATACCTTTATGGAGAAGGGGCTTATATATATATAAATTCGATCTTAGGGCAAGTTCTAATTTTTTACTATTAGAAAATTAGTCTTTTTTTTTTTTTTTTGGCCGCAGTTTCCTCATTTCTAAGTGAAAACAATAGACTTACAATGTTTAAAGCAGTTAATAGATATACGGCATGTATGCAGTAAGTGCTCGATATATGTTAACTATTTGTTTATAAGTAAACCATTGAATGTCTTAAATCCCTCAAGATAGCCCCTTCTTTGGCCATTATAAAGTATTTGAGAGTTCTGGGCAGTTAATCATCCAACTTATTCAGGCAGAAGATATGCTTTAAGCATATTGTTCACATGAACCCTTTTTCTAGAAGTGTCACAATCTCCCCAGAAATCGTCTGTAACAATCAGCTCTGGATATCAGGATTACATACTATTCTTTTCATTACACGCTAAGCAAGTAGAGCAAATATCGTGACCACTGAGAATGTGGCTTTAATGTGGCAGAGATAGTGGTAATGATAACTAATGATCAAAGCCTGCAATAAGAGTTTCAAGTGAGGTTCACATAGCACCAGTGACAACTGAGCAGTGGAAGACTGCTGACTTCAGAAAGAATCGTGATGAAGATGGTATTCTTGGATGCACACCTCGGAGTCAGCCCCCATTACTCTTTCCCCACTATGTATCTAGCTCCCTCCCGGTAAGCTGAACAATCATTGGTAGGAAATTGTGCTTTATTCTCAACATAAGCAACTGATTCTCACAGGGAAGTGAATATAGCATTCTGGAAAGTAACATTTTGCTGAGACCAGCTCAATAGGATAATATTTTCAATAAGTTTTAAAGTGACCCTGCCATGGCAGACTTCTGAAGAGGAAATACAATAACAGTGTGGAGCCCCAGGGCAGTTTCACCTTGCGTAGCTTTAGATCACATCTGGCACTGCGAAGATTTATCTCCGTTGGCTAAACGCTGATAGCGGGGATAGAGTAATTCAAGAAGGTGCCAGTCGAAGTTCTCTTTCCAAAATTTCCCTCATTATTTGGATGCCCACTATGTCCTCTTTTTTTATGAGATGATCGGAATATTTTCCTTCCTTGAAAAGACATTAGAGTTTTACCATTGTCAGCAGTTATGGGAAACTTTGGGAAGCTAAGATTGTGCTTCCCTATATTTCTAAGATTTCTATGAATAAACCCTTTCTTATTGAGGCCGTGATTAACATAGTGTTTTTAAGTATGAGCAGTTTTTGCTAGTCATTTGTCAGTTTTGCTCTCAGATACACTCCCTGCTTTCCTCTGTATTGGAGAGAGCCCCATTTACTTCCCTGATTGCCTCGCACTCTGGCATTTAGATAGGTTTGGTCAACAAAAGGTATAGATAAGAGACTGGAGATCAAGGAGGAGCGAGAATAAAAAACGTGCTGTACCTTCTTTTTTTTCTACTTTGATTAACATCCCCAACAGGGTGCGTGTCTCTTCTATGGCTCCTACTGAGTTGTCCTCTATGGTTCTACTTGACATTGGGCCTTGGCTTTGAAACTTTTGTAAAACTGATATTTTTCTTCTGCCATTCTGGTACTAATGACTTCTACTTTTTCTCTTTTTTTTTTCTTTTGTGGGAGAGACAGAGAGAGTCAGAGAGAGGGACAGATAGGGACACATAGGGGCAGACAGACAGGAAGGGAGAGAGATGAGAAACATCAATTCTTCGTTGCGGTTCCTTAGTTGTTCATTGGTTGATTTCTCATATGTGCCTTGACCGGGGGGCTACAGCAGACTGAGTGACCCCTTGCTTGAGCTAGTGACCTTGGGCTCAAGCTGGTGAGCCTTGCTCAAACCAGATGGGCCCGCGCTCAAGCTGGCAACCTCGGGGTCTTGAACCTGCGTCCTCCACATCCCAGTCCAACGCTCTATCCACTGTGCCACCTCCTGGTCAGGCTGGCTTCTACTTTTTCTAACCTCTGATTTTCTCATCATCCTCTGCTTAACTTCACGAATCTTCCATTACCAGTGTAAAAAAAAAATCCTATATTAAACTTCCTGTTGGAAATGTCTAGAATAATTTCTGTGTTCTAACTGGACCCTGACTGATACACACATGCAGACTCTTTGTAAAATGTTCAAAAGAAAACCATAGAATATTAGAAAATTCAAAAATTTAAAGGTTAACAAAAATTCTAAATGATATTACTGAAACTATTTCTGGATCCTTGATTGGGTGTCTACAGTCATGCTATTAATGATCAGCTACTACTAGCAGAGGTGAGTTAAGGTTGGTTGAGGCCCCGGGCACAGAAGAAAATATTAGGCCCCTTAAAAAGAAAGAGGCAGGGAAAATAAAAATGCATGTTAACCATATTTTTAAATAAATATTATGTACTTATTAATGTTAAAAATGCACATATGAAACCAAACTTGGTGTCATTAGAAAAAAGTGTGAAGTTGGAGTATTGTGGGGCCCTTCAGAAGTCAGGGCCCCGGGCACGTGCCCAGTGCGCCCACCATTAAATCTGCTTCTGGCTACTAGGCGTAGACAAGGCCAGTTATTGCAAAAAACTTAACTTTAGTAAGGATAGTGAGACGTTTATTAAGTACAAACACCACATATGGGGACTTCTTAGGGTTTTTCCTCTTTTATAGTCAATGCAGAATTCAACATAAAGCATTAGTAACCATATAATTAGATTAGTTCATAGTATAAATGACATATTTAATGTTGTACCTTAGTTGGCAAGAACTCAAATATATTCTTTATATTATTCATTAAAACAAAAAGTTTATTTCTAATTTGGAATAAATTCTACAGCAGTGGTTCTTAACCTTTTTTGAGGTACCAAACCCACCAGTTTCATATGCGCATTCACCAAACCCTTCTTTAGTGATAAATAAAATATGATTTTTTTTCCAAATTCAAGACATAGGTATATGTTTTCTTACTGGTGCACAAAATGAGCCGTGCATGAACATCACCTTGCTCAAAGAACAAAACCAACAAAGTGCATGAACTCACAACAAATTACGGTATTACTTTATTCTGGCCTCCACGGCAGAGGCTTCTCCGAACCCCTGAGACCGACTCATCGAACCCCTAGGGTTCCATAGAACCCAGGTTAAGAACCACTGGTCTACAGTGTCTGGATATAGATAGAAGGACACAGACACACTCTTTGGTACAATTTTTCAGAGATGTCATAAGAAATCTGTTACCGTCTTATTGAAACTAAGACTTCCTATGATTTTGAATATCTTGGAAATTGATTCTTAATGTTATGCGACAGTTTTCTCCCTCAAATATATTATGATAACAAATAAAAATGTGTCTATAATACAACATAACTTCTGGTAATATCAATTATTTGATTATTATAATCTTGAAGAACTATGAAGAGAGTTCATAGCAGTGCAGTAGAAGGGCTTGGAAAAAATATTACAGAAGGGTCTCAACCTGCTTTTCAGACACTTCTATAGCATCATCTCCCATTTACTCTGCAAGCCACTGCAATCTGGCTGCCATGTCTCACTCTGACCTTATCTTCCACTTTTCTATTGGAAGCGTCTTGAGAAGGCCATCAGAGATGTACCACGTTAAATCCAGGAAAGCCTTTTTTCTTGAAAAATCTTTTTTCTTTTGATCCCTACTTTATCATAGAGGTAGTTAATTAAGAATCTTATTTTCTCTGCCCCAAACAATGTAATGACCTCCCAATGTGTCTCATTGCCTCTTCTGTTTTTCCTTCCACTTCGTCATAGCATAGAAGTTAACGTAATATAGTGAAAAGATCATGGGCTTGAAACCAGAAAGACCTAGTTTTTTTTAATGTTTTTTGTTGTTGTTGTTGTTGTTTATTTTGGAGTGAGACTGGAAGGGAATGAGATGAGAAGCATCAACCTGTAGTTTTGTCATTTTAGTTGTTCATTGACTGCTTCTCACATATGCCTTGACCCAGGAAGGCTCAAGCTGACCCAGTAACCCCTTGCTCAAGCCAACAACCTTGGGCTTCAAGCCAGTGACCTTTGGGCTCAAGCCAGTGACATTGAGATCATGTTGATGAACCTGTGCTCAAGCCAGTGACCCCACACTCAAGTCAGAGACCTTAGGGTTTCAAACCTGGGGCCTCAGCATCCCAGGTTGACACTCTATCCACTGTGCCACCACCAGTCAAGCAAGAACTAGGTCTTAATTCCAGCTCTTCCATGTAAACAACTTGACACTGACCTCAATTGTGACACATCTTATAAATGTGAATAACAGAATTGACCATGTAGAGGTGTTTGAAGAATAAAAAATAATAGTGTCTAGAAAGTGACTTGTGTATGATACTTTAAATTATTTGAAAATCAGTTGAGTTGTGAACATGTCTCTTTTCTATTGGTTACAGAAAAAACTGCAGCTGCCTTAGCCTGGCAGCATAGCCCTGCACAAGCTACAGTTTCTTTTCAGTCTTGGCTTCTGTACCGTCATCCTATGTTCTGAAAACACAGATGGGTTTGTTGTTTGTTTTTGTTTTTATTTTTCCATCACTTGGCCTCTGATTTATGCCTTCATGCATTTGCATATATAGTTCTCCATCTGCAATGTCCTTTGTCCTTCTATCTGAATGGCAGACTCCCAATTTGTTCTTCAGCACCTTATTCAAATATTATCTCCCGGTCTATTGGCTTCGTTCTACTAGATTTTGAACAGCTATAGGGTGTTAAAATGATCTCCTATTCTTGAATGTTCCATTCTTTATATGCTGGAATTTTCAAATATAGTCTGCAGTGCCCCTAGTTAAAAAGTAGATAATCTATAGAACCAGCAGATATTGTGGAACTGATTTTTCTTATGGTCTATTGACCCAGTGGTCAAAGGCATGTTATTTCCATGTCAAGAACAGAAATTTTAGTTAAAAATTTTTATTATAATAATTCTCATTACTAGGGAAGATATAAGATAAGCATACCCAAATTACGATGAAATGCAAATTTTGGAGAAAACAATTTATCAATATATATTTAAAGCAATACTTAAAATATTTACACTACTTAACCAGTGATTCTATTTCTAAAACTATATTTAAAGAAAATAAAAAGATATTGATTGGTGGTGGTTCAGTGGATAAAGCATTGATCCAGGATGCTGAAGTCCCATGTTCAAAACCCGAAGGTTGCTGCATTGAGTGTAAATTCATCCAGCTTGAGCATGGGATCATTGACATGTTGCTACGGTTGCTGGCTTGAGCCCAAAGGTCACTGGCTTGAAACTCAAGGTTGCTGGCTTGAGTCCAACTTCTCTGGCTTGAGCAAGGGGTCACTAGTTTAGCTTGAGCTTCCCGGTCAAGGCACTTATGAGAAGCAACCAAAGAACAACTAAAGTGATGCAACTACAAGTTGATGCTTCTCATCTCTCTCCCTTATTATATCTCTCTCTTCCTCAGCTGAAAATAAAATAAAATAAAATAGAATAAAATATATATGTACACAAATTTGTGTATAAACATGTTCATCATATATAGTGAAAAATTAGATAGAATTTATTTATCTAAAAATAGATTTTAGTTAGATAAATTGTAATATATGCATACAATAAAATGCTTTGTAGTCATTAAAGGTTACATTTACTAAGATTTATAATGAAACAAAATTCTTATGATGTAACAATAAATAAAAAAATCAGAACACAAAAGCACATTTTCAGTGTGACCAAAACTATATTGAATATCCTGTTTGTATAGACAAAAAGACTGAAAAGAACTATGCTGCAATGTTAGTGATCATCTCCATTAGTCTAGAATGGCTATCTGCTGTAATTATTACAGTGTAATAAACCAATTTCTGTCTCTGTGGCTTAACAATAAATCTTTATTTCTTGTTATGTCACAGAGTAATGCAGGATTCCAGGGTGACTCTTCTCCATGCAATTGTTTGAGAAATCAGGCTCTTTCTGTCCTCTAGAGACTGAGTTATTTTATGCATTCTCTAGGCAGGAGAAGGATGGAAGTTTTAGAGATATGCCTAGAATTGAGACACTTCACTTCCATCCATACGCCACTGGCAAAAACTTGGTCAGGTGACCCCATCTAATTTCCCAAATTTTGGGAACTGTATTTTCAAGAGGAAGAAAGGGAACTTGAATATTGGCAGCATTAGCATGGGGCTGTTCATCGCTGAGAGAAAATATAACAACTAATGTCTATTTCTTGACATTTTTTTGTATCAGGATTTTATTATTAACACCATAAGAAATCCATGAAATATGAACAGTCCTTTGATTGAACTGATGGTATTAAAATGTCTAAATAGTATTGAGATGTACATTGATTATCTCTCAGATCTATCGACTATTATTTAAGAAAATATGCTGTTGAAAAATCTGATTTTAAATCACGATTTTGGTAGAAAGAGATAAAGAGGTGGAAATATCTAAGACCCAAATTCCTGAACCTCAAGTCCTTCCTGTTAACACTTTCTAGTTTTGTTGACCCCAAATTGTCTTTAGTCCATCTACATTAACCCTTTTCTTATTTGGGAGTGAAAAAGAAATAAATAGAGGATGTTAGAGAAGCACAGTGGCCTCTTCCTTCAACTTGTCCCTTTACTGTCCAGATGGCCTCTGGATAATATTGAAAATATTAACTCTAAAACAGGGTGATGGCATTTTTTTTCTTCCTTTCTTTCATTCTTCATTCTAACTATCCATCCACCCAACCACCTATCCAAGAAACAATGATTGAAGCTCTATAAGGAAACAGGAAGTATGCAGTGTAACTTCTTTTTGGTCTTCTATTTTTATTTGCTACCTGATGATGAATGTCTTCCTCAGCCTGACCAGGCAGTGGCACAGTGGATAGAGCGTCGGATTGGGATGCGGAAGGACCCAAGTTCGAGACCCTGAGGTCGCCAGCTTGAACGCTGGCTCATCTGGCTTGAGCAAAAAGCTCACCAGCTTGGACCCAAGGTCGCTGCCTCAAGCAAGGGGTTACTCGGTCTGCTGAAGGTCTGCGGTCAAGGCACATGTGAGAAAGCAATGAATGAACAACGAAGGTGTTGTAACGAAAAACTGATGATTGATGCTTCTCGTCTCTCTCTGTTCCTGTCTGTCCCTATCTATCCCTCTCTCTGACTCTCTCTCTGTAGCTGTTAAAAAAAAAAAAGAAAAAAGAAAAAGAAAGTCTTTCTCATGATGCGCAGTGGAGAGCTGGTACTCTGACAGAAAGTATTTCTATTTTTTCTTTAACAGCCATTTTAAACACAGGATCTGCTCAGATCCCAGTCTGGAGTCTTGTCTTAACCACTAGCCTGTTTTCTCTGTAGTTAGGAGAGCACTCCTTCATGCCACCTGCTTGAATATCTGATAATATTTTTGCTCTTACTGTAGTTCTTTGGTTTACCTGTTGTCTTTATCCCCCTCCAACTCTAGCTGGAGTGCAGAGTTCTTTATGATAATAAAAGAAAAACTTAAGCAACAACAAAGTCTTCACCACCTGCTGGTTACTTTCCTTTTTCTGCACATAACCTCCTCAATCTTTCCATTCTGAATAGTGTGGCATAGCAGTTTAAAAAAAGAGAAAATATCAAGCAAAGCCCAGCAGGTCTGCCACAGGCAAACTACTCAGAACAATGCAGCTAGCCACCAGGAAGTCTCAGAAAGAAACCACAGCCATAGCGCCAAAGGGCCCACAACATACACATATAGGGCTCCACACGGAGCCTCAGTGAATGGAAGGCATATGAACCATTGATTTTGCCTTCACACGCAAGCCAGACTGGCTCATTCTTGCACAGAGCAGCTCCAGTAGCGTTGCTGCTGCACTCAAGGTTTGTCGGTCGGTTTCCTCTTTGGGCTAACCCGAGCACGGCTTCCTACTCTCACTACACTCTGCTTTCTCCCTAGTTCGCAGGCAGTGAGAACTCTGTTCCTACATTGTTTAAGGAAAACACGTGTAGCCCAAAGGCCCTAAAGAAGAAATTAGATTTACAACTTGTTTTATTCTCTAGTACTCCACTTAAAATGAGAAAAGTCACGTTTGTTGACCTTCTCAGTCTATCAGACTGAGGAACAGAGATCTTACTACATACACCCCCTTGGTTATTAACATTTCACCGTCATCACCCCCCTTTTTTTCAGAGTTCAAACTGTTGCTAGAAACATATGTGAAATATTTAGGAATCTTACACAAAATATGCAAAAGAACACAAAAAGTGTTCATTTTACATTGAAGCGCAAAAACTTTTTAAGTGTTTTATTGGTTTTTAATTAGAATTTTAAACTCTTGGTTGAACGCTAAAGTCAATCTTGCCTAATTGAGTGGAATTTTCCGCCTCTCTATCCCGTCCAGTTTTTCTCGTCTCTGATCTACATGCTTGTGTGTACACGGTGGGTTGTGCCTATAGAGCCAGGGAAATAAGGATACAGGACCTGATTATATGAATTTGGAATTATTTGATCAACCACTTCATATTAAATTAAGGCAGAGAACACTGGAATTTCTAAGTTGTCTGCTAAAATAGGTCAAATTCTCTAGATTTTTTTTTTTTTTTTTTGACCATGCCCTCTGTTTTCCAGGAGACTGATTCAGGAATTTATTCACTTTCTTGGTAATCTGATGGCTTTATTGAGAACACACAGTATGTTATGCACTATGAAAAAGAAATTATTTTAGATTCAGCCCATGATCAGCAGATTCATAGCTCTTATTTAACACTGGTACTTAAAAGGAAAAGAAAAATAACTACAATTACTGTAAAGTAATTGCTTTAGTAAACTGGCAAACAATTAATTTTTTTTTTTTTTTTTTTTTTTTTACTTTTAGTCAGCATTTCCTGGTGGTGATAATTCTGACCATGCCATTAGGTAAATAAAAGATTCCTTATTCTACAAAGACATTTTTTATATACAGATGTGTTCATTTTAAATGAGTGTACTTTGAGGCTATTCTAACCAGATATTTGCTGTTGAAGGCTGGTGTTTCTCAGAGGAGCTCAGTTACATGAGATACCAATGACCAGCGATTTACACCCAGGGATACCGACCTGCTTTACAATACTATTTTCTAATAACGAACAGTGAACTATACTCATAAACTGTTCAGGAAACCTCACCCAAATCTCCATTGGAACTGAGAGACTGGAGGAAAAATAATTGGCGCTTTTTGACAGTGGTTTGGATGAAAGGGCAATGTGTTTTCTCTTTTTAAGTCTTACACATCTTCTGGTTATTTCCTTGTTTCCCTGAGAGGAGAAGGGTCTAGTCATGAGAAGACAGAGATTCATCCTTTTACCTTGGACGGGTTAAAGAGAAAAAGAAAAGGAAAGAAAAGTATTAGCATTTCTCCTCAGCACTGAGCTGGCTTACTTTGGCTTCTGTTCTTATTTGCTCCCTTCTCCGGGCTTTGCCTTCTTTGTGCCTGTTTTCCCCTTTCTGCCTTTTCTGAATCATATGTTGACACAACTCATTGCAAAGCCTGGGGTTTGAGGACACTTGGACGCGAAGTCCAGGGACATAGAGATTTTTGTCTGATAACACCACAGACACTCTGCTGGCAGACTTCCTATACCCAAGGAGTAATATTTTCAAACATCTCTTTGCCAAGCATGTTGGCTGTGAACATGCCAGCCTTCTGGTGGTTTGTCAGAGCTAGGATGCTTCGCTCTATCCCTTTGACTCTCGAGCTTAATTCTCAGTGTAAGCCACACTAATAAATATAGCTTCCTTTTGAAGTGGAGAGTCTAGATTCCCCCTCAACCCCCAGGCTGTGAATGTGAAAGAATGAACTACTTTATTCCAAACATTATGTCTGATGAAATACAACTCACAACTCATTTTAGAATTAAAAGCTTCACAAATCTTGAACCATTGAAGGTTTGAGTCTGAGGAGTTGTGACAGCTCCTTGATCACTTGATAACTTTATTTCCTGTCTTCTCTAGTCATGATTTGGAAGTTAGGTGTATCTAATGCTGCTCATCATATCTAGTTGATTATTTCAAATGTGAATAGTGGCAACTTTCTATCCTTTCTCTTCTCCTCCCACCTTACCCTCACATGTTTACTAACTCTTTTCTGCTCCATCCACTTGTGATACTCAATGTGAGTAGATACTCAATGCAATGAATGAGAAGAAAGGGAACAGAACAGGAAAAATAAAGGGGTAGAAGAGAGAAACAAAATGAACGAGAGGAAAAGATAATTTTAAATTTCCTACTTTAAGATATAGAAAATTTCACTAGGTATAGACAATTTGGGTTATATCATGAAACAAAACAAATAAGACTTATAAGTTTATAAAGAAACTACATTTTAAAACCATCAAAAAATATGTGAATAAGAACTAATGAGTCTCTGTCTCTCTGTCTCTGTCTCTGTCTCTCTCTCTCTCTCTCACACACACACACACACACACTGGTAGGATTTGGTAATCAACATTTAACCATGTAAGAGCAAGTTGTTTTAAAGATAATGATTCTGAGCCAGCAAAATGTCTCTGTCTTTCATTTAGAACAGACATTGTTATTTGGCTTTCGGCAGGTTGTAATGTCCCTTTTAGGTGTGGTCTCACTGAAGCCGAAAGCTTAAAAGGCAAAAACAGACAGGCTTTCTCCTTTTTGATGTTCATGCTACTTTGGCACTAAAATACACCCAGCATCCATGTCTATGGTAGTAGAGCCTCCATGATCACTTAGCTTTAAATAGACAGATGGATAAATAGATGGTGCTTTCTCTTACTCAGCACTGGTCAGATTTTTATAAGAAAGCGCTTTCCAGTTTGGAGCTCCACATCTTAAGAGAACTCTGAAATTTAGAGAGGATTCAGAAGAGACTATGAATGTTGATGAGAGGGTTGGAAAATAGAACTTATAAGAAAGAGTTAAAAATATTGGAATTGCTTATCTTGGAGAAGAGAAGAAAGGTAACCTAATAACAACAGTCTTGCAGTGTTTGAAGGTATGTAATAATACACGTAATGGTTACCAGCTGCTTTCCTCCTCCATCAGAGAGAATAAGAGGCCAAGTCCTCACACTGCACAGATCAAATATAGGAAAATGTTTCTTGGTGGTGGTGGTAATGGTGTAAAAATGATAAACTAGTAACTGTTGAATCTGTAAAACCTTTTTATGGAGTTATTTAAATATAGAATATTTTTTTGGTTGTTTTTTTTATTTTGTCTCCTATTTTCTGGGAATTGTAAGATAAAATTTATGTTGTGATGCTTAATGTTGCATCATGATTTACAAATCTATAAGAACAGAAACTTATTTTAAGAGACTAAATGTAGATGATGGCCAAGAGTCATAGAATCTATGATCTACTTTCCACAGAATAAGTGAAATCATACAAGAAGACATACATTACATAAGAGCTTCAGGTGTAAGCTTGTTAGAATGGTGCTCTGCTTCCTCAGAAAAGTAATTGACAGAAAAGGAAAATCAAGAGATTAAAAAGAATAATAATATATACTAAAGTTATGTGGGCACTAAGAACCTCAGTTAGAATTATACTGGCACACGCAAAAAACATTCCAGATTTTTACCTTTTCTATTTTTGTTTTTTATTACAACTAGTTAATTCTTCCACACTGATCCACAAGTTAGGGCCATGTCTATGCAAAGATCTCTTTGTGAATTAATGTGCGCGGGGGTCACCAGCTTGAGTGTGGGATCATAGACAGGATCCCATGATTGCTGGACTTAAGCCTGAGGCTGCTGGCTTGAGCAAGGGGTCACTTCAAGGCACATATGAAAAGCAATCAATGAACAACTAAAGGGATGCCACTACGAGCTGATGCTTCTCATCTTTTTTCCTTCCTGTGTGTCTCTCTCTCCCTCTTTAAAAAGAAAGGGAGATTAATTACTATATTTATCAAAAATAGTACCACGTTTTTCATGATGAATGTTATATTTTAGTTTTTATCATACAGATTTATTGTGTTCTGGGTTCACCAGTTCTACTCCCATCATTAGAAGCATTTTTTTCTCTCTCCAGTTTTATTGAGAAATAATTGATGTGCATCATGGTATAAGTTTAAGGCATACATATGGTGGTTTGATGCATGTACGTTTTGAAATGAGTCCACAATAGGTTCAGCTAACATTCATCATCTCATATATACAATAAAAAAATTTCCCTTTTGATGAGAAGTCTTAGGACTTATTCTTAATAACTTTTCTATATATTGTATAACAATATTGACTATAATTATTATGTATGTACATTGTATATATCCCTAGTACTTATAATTGGAAGTTTATACCTTTGACCACTTTCTTCCAATTGCCATTCCCCTTCTCCTTCATCTTTGGTACCACAAGTCTGACCTCTTTTTCTTTTCTTTTCTTGATTCCACATGTAAGTGAGATCATCCAGTATTTGTCTTTCTCTGTCTGACTATGTCACGTAGTATAATGCCTTCAAGATTCATCCATGTTGTTGCAAGTGGTAAAAGTTTCTCATTTTATACAGTTGAATTATACTTCATTGTGTACATGTGTGTGTGCATTTAAACACACATTTTAAAAATCCATTTAATATCTATTAATGAACATTTAGATTGTTTCTATGTCTTGGCTATTATAAATAATGTTGCTATAAACGTAGGATTGCAGATATATTTTTGAGTTGTTGTTTTCATTTTCTTAGGATATATTTCTGAATGTAAAACTGGAGTCATTCTATTTTTAAGTTTTTGAGGAAACTTCATACTATTATTTTCCATAGTGGCTGTACCAATTTGTTATTCTACCAACAGGCACAAAAATTCCCTTTTCTTCACATTCATACCAGCATTTATCTCTTGCCTTTTGATGCTAGCCATTGTAATAGATGTGAAGTTACAGCTCACTGTAGTTTTAATATCCATTCTCTAATGACTAGGGATGATGAGCATCTTTTCACACACTGTGGGCCTTTTGGATACCTTCTTCATAAAAAATGTCTATTCAAATACTTTGTCTATTTTAAATTGAATTATTTGGGGGATTGTTTTGTTTTGTTTTGTTTGCTATTGAGTTGTGTGAATTCTTTATATATTTTGGATATTAGCTCCTAATCAGAGATATGATTTGCAAATATTTTTCAATTCTGTAGGTTGTCTTTTCACTTTGTTGATGGTTTCTTTTGGTGTGCAAAAGCTTTGTAGTTCAATGCAGTCCTGCTTGTAAATATTTTACTTTGTTACTTGTACTTTAGGTGCCATATCCAAAAGATTGTTCCTAAGACATATGTCAAAAATGTTAATTTATTCCTTTTTCTTTTTTTTTAGAGAGAGAGAGAAAGAGAGAAGGGGGAGGAACAGGAAGCATCAACTCCCATATGCTTCTTGACCAGACAAACCCAGGGTTTTGAACCAGTGACCTCAGTGTTCCAAGTCGATGCTTTATCAACTGTGCCACCATAAGTCAGTCAAGGAGGTTTATTCTTATGCTTTCTTCCAGAAGTTTGATGGGTTCTGCTCTTAAGTTTAAATCTTTAATCCATTTCAAATAATTTTTGTGAGTGATGTAGGATAGAGATTTTGTTTTATTCTTTTATGTCTGAATACCCAATTATTCTAGCACTGTTTATTAAAGAGACTGTCTTTTCCTTATTGAGTCTTCCTGGTCAAATATTAGTTGACCATATACTTCAGTTTGTTTCAGGACTCTTGCTTCTCTTCCATTGGTCTATATGTCTGTTTTTTGCCCGTATCATACTGTTTTGATTATTGTAGCTATATAGTATAGCTTGATGCAAAAACAAACAAGGCCAGTTGATTAACAAGCTTAATTTTATCTGCAACTTACTTCCCTTTGCCATGTAACCTAATATGTTCACCAGTTCTTGGCATTAGGACATGGACATCTTTGGGAACCATTATTCTGCTTTTCACACTGGGCATATTTTACATTGATTCACAAATACACATGTAAGTCTTTCATATTAAATATACAACATAGACTTAATAGTCAACAAGAACTAGTAAGGAGACGTTTTGCCAATCCAATTGGTTGGGCCTATCTCTTATTCTGTAGACTGATTATTTAACTCACTGTTCAATTTGAATAAACACAGCAGTAATTATCATCTCATTTAAACAACAACAACCAAAACAATCATTTGGTCGGCAACAGATCAATTGCAAATACAACAGCTTACAAACAGTTTGGGCCTTCTAATGGAATCTGAACATTACAATCGATTGATTTATTTATCTCAAAGTATTTCCACAGCTCCGTTGCCTAGCAAACTTCAACCATCTGAAATATTAGGTATTTTCTTTCTGAATTCTCAATATTCAATTCTACAGACAGCCCCAGGCCCCCATGCCATATGCCCAAACACACATTTTCCTTCTATTTTGTTCCCTAACATTATGCTTAGTGGGGAGGCCTCTTCAATTTGTCTTACAGTGGAGAGAGATTGTGTGATTTTACTGTTGCCGCCAGCAGTACAGTTCTAGACAGAAAGACTACAGATGTGGAGCAGATGTGTATAATGTTCAATTAGAAAGTTCTGTGTAGAGCCCTAATAAAAAAAATGACTGTGATAAATGTTTATGTGTTTGGCACTCATATTATTTAAACAAAATCATCAATTTATTTTGTTTTGCAATAGACCTTGTATCTTTCCCTAAAAGTAATTTATGACTACTTTTTAAAAATTTTTTTAGCGTGGGGGAATGACAGCTTTGTCCTCTTTCAAAATTCAGGGTGAATTGGTTTACCTCTTTCTCTTTTTTTTTGTTCTGGGTCGAGTTTTTCCAAAAAGAAGAGGAAACACCTTTCTTGAAAGGAATATGGTCCATGCAGGAAACATGAACATTAGAATTAGATTAAATCCCAGCTCAGCCACTGAAGCTAGTTAATATCTCTGAGACTTCATTTCTCATATGCACAATGGTGTTAACAATTTAATTCATAAGATTGCCGTGAGGAAAAACTGGAATAATGTATTAGAAATCAGCTAATGCAAAAACTTGGTGCATGAATGCCTTTCTCTTCCCCTTCCTATGGTGGAGAAGGCCATGCCACTAGAAAAATACTTTGGGAACAAAATAAATTTTTTATTTTATTTTACTCTTTTATGTTTTTCTGAAGTGAGAAGCGAGGAGGCAGAGGGAGAGAGACTCCTGCAAGCGCCCAACCGGGATCCACCCGGCAAGCTCACTAGGGGGTGATGTTCTGCCCATCTGGGGTGTTGCTCTACCCATGTGGGGCATTGCTCTATTGCAACCGGAACCATTCTAGCACCTGAGGCAGAGACCTGCGCCTGATCAGGACCCACCCAGGAAGCTCACTAGGGGGTGATGCTCTGCCCATCTGGGGTGTTGCTCTGCTCATCTCAGTGCCCGGCCATCTTTGCTCCAATGGAGCCTTGGCTGCAGGATGGGAGGAGAGAGATAGAGAGAAAGGAGAGGGGGAAGAGTGGAGAAGCAGATGGGTGCTTCTTCTGTGTGTCCTGGCCGGGCATCAAACACGGAACATCCACACGCTGGGCTAATGCTCTATCACTGAGCCAATTGGTCAGGGTCCAATTTGTTTTTATTTTTAATTTAATTTTGTTTTATTTTTTTCTTTGATACATGATCTGTATATTGCATTGTATGCCTACCACCCAAAGTCAAGTCATCTTCCATTACCATATATTTGCCTTCCTTTGCCCATTACTACCTCCCACCCCACTTCCGGCTGGTAACCACCATACCATTGTCTGTTTCTATGAGTCTCGGTTTTATATCCCACATATGAGTAAAATCATATGGTTCTTAGCTTTTGCTGACTGATGTATTTCATTTGGCATAATATTCTCAAGGTCCCTCCATGTTGTCACAATGGCAGTATTTCACCTTTTATGGCTGAGTAGTATCCATTTACATATGTACTACGTCTTCTTTATCCAAACCTCTATAAAGGACACTGGTTGTCTCCATGTCTTAGCCACTGTGAATACTGCTGCAGTGACTACAAGAGTGCATATATCTTCGCAAATAAATGTCTTCAAGTTTTTCAGGTGGATTCCCAGAAAAGGGATTGTTGAGTCATACGGTAACTCTATCCTTAGTTTTTTGAGGAACTGCTATACTGTTTTACACAGTGTCTGTACCAGTTTACATTCTCACCAGCAGTGAGTGAAGTGTTCTTTTTCTCCACAACCTCTCCAACACTTGTTATTACCTGCCTTGTTGATAATAGCCATTCTAACAGGTGTGAGGTGGTATCTCATTGTAGTTTTGATTTGTGTTTCCTTAATAGCTAGTGAAGTTAAGTATCTTTTTCATGTATCTGTTGGCCATTTGTATGTCTTCTTGGAAGAAGTGCCTGTTCAAGTCCTTTGCCCATTTTTAAATTGTGTTATTTGCTTGGTGTTGAGTTATACGAGCTTTTTATGCATTTTGCAAATATCTTCCATTTGGTTGGCCGCCTTTTTGTTTTGTTATTGGTTTCTTTTCCTGCGCAAAAGCTTTTTAGTTTGCTATAATTGCATTCATTTAATTTTGTCTTTACTTCCCTTGCCTTTGAGGTCAACTTCATAAAATCTCTAAGACCAAGGTCCATGACTTTAGTACCTATATTTTCTTTATTTAATTTATTTCAGATATTGTACTTATGTCTTTGATCCATTTTGAATTAACTTTTGTGCATGGGAACAAAACTGTAGTCTAGTTTTAGTCTTTTGCATATGGCTTTTAAATTTTCTCTGCGCCATTTATCGAAGAAGCTTTTTTTTCTCCATTGTGCATTCTAAGCTTCTTTGTCAAAAATTATTTGCCCATACATATGTGGTTTTATTTCTGGGATCTCAATTCTGTTCAGAAAGTGTGATACTTCTGGCTTTGTTCTTTTTCTTCAAGATTGCTTTGACTCTTCAGGGTCTTTTGTGGTTCCATACAAATCTGATGTCTTTTTTTTTATTTCTTTAAAAATATGATAATGGACCTGATCTATGGTGGTACAGTGGATAAGGCATCAACATGAAATGCTGAAGTCACTGATTCAAAGCCCCAGGCTTGCCTGGTAAAGGTACATACGAGAAGCAACTATGAGTTGATGCTTCCCAGAAGCAGATTAAGGTTGGTTGAGGCTCCAGGTGCAGAAGCAAATAGTGGGCCCCTTAAAAAAAAAGGAGAGAGACTGGGAAAATAACATACCTGTTAACCATACTTTTAAATAAATAAAAATTATTATGTACTATTAATGTTAAAATTATACATATGAAACCAAACTTGGTGTCATTAGAAAAAAGTGTAAAGTTGGGGTTTGTGGGGCCTGCTATTTGTTAAATCTGATGCTTCCTGCTCCTCCCCCACCTTACTCTCTCTCCTCCTCTCTCTAAAATCAATAAGTAAAATCTTTAAAGAAATGATATTGGGATTTTAATGAGGATTGCATTAAATCTGTGTCTTGCTTTGGGTAATATGGGTATTTTAGCTATGTTGATTCTTCCAATCCATGAACACAGAATAACTTTTCACTTTGTAGTGTTTTTTCGATCACTTTTAATAATACTTTGTAGTTTTCAGTACAAAGGTCCTTCACATCCTTTGTTAAGTTTATTCCTAGGTATTTTATTCTTTGTGTTGCAATTGCAGAAGGAATTATTTGGTTGTTTGTTTTTTTCATTTCTTTTTCAGAAATTTCATTTTTATGATATAGGAATGCAGTGGATTTTTGTACTTTGATTTTGTAGCCTCAGCTTCCAACAATTCATCAAAATGGCTATTTAAAATTTTCTATCAGTTTATGGCTCAGGCATCTTCTGCTCCAGGAATTCCCAGGGCCTTAAATATGCCCATGTATTGTGGCATGCACAGGAGGGTTGCCAGCATTCAAGGTTTCCAGAGTTACATTGATGAAATACCGCAGTGTGTCACTGGTTAAGAGCTGAGACCTAGAGTCAGGCTGCCTGTGGTTGCAGCTCAGTTCCTCAGTCTATAGCAGTGACCTGGAAAATGGTACGGAACATGTGACATTTGAAAGAAGAATTCACTGCATCATTATCTGACTTCCAAAGACACTTTATAAAGCACTTTAGGACTTTTAAAGCTTTCAGTGTGACCTCTTTAATTAAATTTTAATTTTAGTAAGAATCAATGACATTTTGATATTTTATTAGCTATTTAACACCGTCAAGAAAAAAAATGGTTTTGTTCATCAGTGGTTATTTATATTTAGTATGTTAATGCTTTGCATTTATAATCATTGAAGTGTAATAAACAGTAATGAATTACATACAACAAATACCTTTTCAGATATAATGTCAATAAAAGCTAGGTATTCATACATATTGGAAATTTATAACCCATAACGGACCATGCACAATAAAACTATAAAATTATATTTAAAACTCTGTTTTTAAAAGAAATTAGTTTTCTATTTGTGTGCATCATACAAAAATACCTAAATAGGCCTTCATCAAATTTGTAGAGTATTATTATTTAGAAAGGTCTGATTCAAAACTTAGGTTATGTGGCAGGTCATAAAAATCACTTCAGATTATCTTAAGGCACCTAAGAAAAACAGGCAGTCATCAACCAGGAGCTGAAAGTAAAGGTCAATGAGGAGTCTGAATAGTATCATTTAGAGGAGATGTCATATTTAGTACTATGCCATCGATGGAAAATAATGAACCACTGATTTCAAATAGGTCCTCCAAATGGCAAGTCATCAATGTAGGTGTAATTTGTTATCAAAATGCCTTTCATGTGGGCTGTTTTTTTGTGGATTTCTCTGGACAGAAACACAGATGAACCTGTTTTTCTGTCTGTTTTTATGAATGATGATACTGAGTTTTTCAGACAACCCAGGATAGCCAACATGACATGGGGGTTCTTGGTCAATTTCCCCACCATTATAATATTTGTTGTTTTTTTGCATGGACCACATGGCCCTTCTTCTGCACATGGGAAGGAATGTAGCCTTCTGTGGGAAAAGGAGACTCAGAAAGAGAAACTATCCAAGAAAAATGTGCTGACTAAACCAGAAGACTGAGCAGAAAGCTTTTTCTGATACGATAAAGGATAATAACTTGGAAAGAATTACACAAGCAATTAAACAGTTGTTTCCAAGGTTAGGAAAATACAGATATTTGATGTGGAGAAGGGAACGGGCATTTCAGATTTATTAACATGGATTTAAGGGTTTAAGGTTATTTGTGTTTGTGGTAAAGAGCTCCGACAAGACGTCTTTGTTTACTGCCTCAAGATTTAGTAAGTCAATTTGTTTCTTGTGTTCTATCTCTTCCACAGATAATATCTTTTTAAATAGAATATGAGATTGTATGCATGAAGTTAAACAAATATTGGATAGGAAAATTACTTCATTGAAATAGACCTTAGGATGCCCTTAATTCATAAGAACATTAAATTTTTTCAGAGTGTCTCACCAACCAAAGAGATAAATGTTTAAGACAAGATTTCATGCTATGCAAACCTCTGTGGTTGAAATAAATATTGTGTACTATGTCAAGTTTATTAATATTGCTTTTCAAATCACATCTGTATTGAGTGACAGAAAAAGAAAGGATTGAACAAACCAAATAAATTGTTAATATTACAAAGACATCCTTATGTATAATAGTAATTTTAAAATAAATGGCAATTTTGCATTTGACTTGCTTTTAGATAAAATTACAAAATAAGAAAGAATGGGAGGCTTCTGTTTCAGAAAGGTAGCCTGGCTACAATTTGGGAGACAAAACAATTTCATAAGCAAAGATTTTGATACAAGAGAGTCACAATAGTAGAAGGGATTTAAGCATTTCACAAGAATTTCAGAAGAACTGGGGTCAAAATGCAGGCAAATTCTGACAGCTTTCAGCAGGAAGTAGGAGGCAGATAGATGAAAAACTTGTGGGAAGAGAGAGAGATAGGTCCAAGTCAAAGGACATCTATTGACTCAGCAAACCTTCCTTCTCCCTCAAAGAAGATCTCCAATGAGGGACCTAATGCAGTGAGGGCACGTGTGTGAAAATGTTGTAGACATCTGATGCCTAACTCTGGAGTTTTGATGTCACTCAAGTCTGAGAGAATTCAGATAGAAAACAAAAAGCAGTAATGATCAGTTTACCGCTTATTTTAATGCTGCTTTGAAAATAAAATCTTATATTTGCTAGTATTTTATACTTATCGAAGCCTTTCATGATTACTGTGTCCTTAATTTCTGTGTGGCCATGACACACTCAAACAGGTGTGAATGAAACAAAGTGAGTTGAGAGAAAGAGAGTGAATATTCTCAGGCCGCAGTTAAGAAGAAATCAAGGCAAGATGCTCTTCTCACCAGGGAGCAGGTGCGTTCAAAGGCCGAGGCTGGTGCTCAGGCTCAGAACCAAAGCTGAGCCTGAGGCAGCTCTTTCTGGAGGGTAGTGACCATTTGTGGCCTGCTCACTGGCTATCTGCTGGCAAGCATAACATTATCTCTTTAAATCTGGATTGAGATCGAGGTAAATAAGGCTGGGGCATTGTTAAGTAACCTGCCACACAGCCAGTATTGGTAAAGCTAGAATTCATGTTTCATTCTGTCTGATCCCAAATCCATGTTTTCCAACTGTGTTTTCCACAGTGATGTTTTGTCATTTTTAAAGTGGTGTGCATTGTTACTGAATGTTTGCTTCACCCCAGTCAAGGGTAAAAGAAAAATATATTTTATTTTTAGTTTCTCTCCCCTTTCCTATTACTGACTTCACTGCTTCTTTCTGCAAAAGTTGTGGAGTTAAGTAGAACTCGTAGCTCGCTGTACTTTGCTATCTTGCATCAGTTCTGCGATTCTATTAGTGGACAGTAGAGATCCACTAGCAGAGTTTGAAGGAGGAAGTTGGTACCGGAGACAGTCCAGTCCCTGGTAATCCCTCTCCACCACTTCTTTCGTTACTCCTGTGCTCATGTCTTCTAGTCAATGGCAAAGTACTATCTTTCTGCTGCTGCCTGGATACAATGTTAGATCGGAGAAATTTTACAATAGAGCTAACTTTGAAAAATCAGAAACACTGACTATTTTAAAGATCAAAAACTAAAAGCTGAGATGAACTCATTCATGGTACACGAGTCAGCCACATGTGATTCTGGCAGCCACACACTTTTAGCCCTTTGTATGAAGACGGCTTTCGACTCTCTTGACTTGGATCGCTTGGATGTCTGGGTCCCAGTGATTTAAACTCAGCGCTCATCTCTCAGCCTTTTCATAAGATTAGTGAGTTTTTCAAATCCATCGGGTGACTGGCACCATGTTTTGGTTTGAGGCAATTATACATTTTATTCAAACACCATGGGGACTAATGGAAGAGGGAAAACTTGGGTTGCATACTTTTACCTTTTTTGATGAATTTTTCATTAGTGCTTAAAAAACCTTTAGATATGCCATGAGAAAGCAGGATAAAGAGGTGAGAGGCCTTCTGGTAGTCTTTCTACTCTACTGAAATATGCATGGCCAGCAGTAGGGAAAGGGGACAAAGGGCTTTGCCCTCTGCACTGTCACCTGCCACTTCCTCCCTCCCTCCCACCCGGGTTGCCTTCCTGCTGTTCAGGGTCCCACCCTTGGCTCCACCAGCACACTGTGTCTCTTTTGAACAAACATCCCACACTCCAGAATTTGATCTTTTCCCTTCACTCTGCCAAATTCTTAACTGTCCTGTTTTCTCAAGAACTACTTAAAGTGACTAATCTGTTAAACTATTCAATCTGTTAAACTACTTGTGTGTACCTAGTAATAAGTGACAGGGGTGATCAAAAGATCCTCATTCCAGATACAGCTGGCTGTTTACACATAAATGAATAACTCTCCAGCTATCAGCAGCTAGAAGTTTTTCATTTAGTGTGTTTTCTTGGTGCCATTTAAATCATGAATTTCTTATGCCCATTATTCTGCCTGAGTATTGTTTAGAGGAACCATTCATAGTCCACGAAAAAAAGTAAATAAATAAGAAACAATGAAATTATGAATAGGGCTAGAAGGTAAAAGACACAAAAGGGCCGATTAACCTCAAAGCCAGTCAGCACATGTGTGTGGCTGCTGGCCCCACACACCTAGAAGAAAGCAGACATTCATACTTTGTTTAGCCTTTGAGAGTGTAATCAGATGACCTAACTTCTAGGGTCAGTTTATCCATTTGTTCATTCTTTTATTTCTTCATAATTTACATTTCCTGTGCAGCATGTGGGTAAATACACTAATAGCTCTGTCATTTTTACAGTTGGAAAAGAGGAGTCAATTTGCAACAGAGAAAAACAAAACTAGGAATTGTGAAATAAGGACATCCTAAAATGTGTTTTCCATGCAGGTGCAAACAAGATTATGTATTTATTTCCTTAAAATTGATATATAAGAGAAGAAACAAAATTTTAAAATGCATTTTCATAAATATGCACAATTTAATTACCAGCTAAATGATAGTCTTATTCTATGAAGAGTTATCCCAGGTTTTAGGGTAATGGCAATAATCAGTATTAATTTTTATTGAGTGGTTATTACATGTCAAGTAGTATGCTGTGTGCTTAGCATGAGTCTTTTGCATTTAGTCATCAAGAAAATATTCTATGAGACAGGCTTATTATTTCTTCTTATCCCAGATGAAAAAACAGATCTAGAAATGCTGGTCTCACAGCTGGTACTTAGAGCATGGATTTGAACCCAGGCAGTGAGCCTACGGAGTCTGCAGTCTTTGGTTTCCACCTTCCTTTACTCTAATTTATTTTCAAATTTTCAAACCATAGAACTTTGAAAAAAATAGTACAATGAGCATTTGTTTATCCTTTACCTAAATTTACTGAATGTTAGTATTTTATGTTCTCTCTCTATGAATATATATGTATATATATATGTATACATACATATTATGTGGGTGTATATTTTGGCAAAATAATTTGAATGTAAATTGCAGACAAACTGTATCTTGAGGTACAACTGTATTCTGCTATTGAGGATCAGATGTTCTGCTTGGTTGCCATATTGCTTTAGTTTCCATAATCTAGAAAAGTCATCTTATATTTTTGTGCGTGTCTTTTGAGACATTGATATTTTGAAAAGAAACTAATCCAGTTTTCTTGTAGAATATCATACAATGTAAATTGGTCTGGTTGTTTACTTATGATTAAAGTCAAGTTAAACATTTTTATCAAGAATACTACATAGATGATGTATTGATGTATCCTTTCCATTAGTTTCCATTAAAGAGCAACTTATCTGGTTAACCACAAAATTTCGCTGTTGTAAAAGTATACTCTTTTCCCTCTTTCTTTGGTGCTCAAATTGAACCAAAGTTGGGCAATGGAAACTCTTTTAAGCCAGCTTCTATGTTCATTTGAAACATATTTATTAGTGTTTGAGCATTTTCTTGCTTTTTTTTTTCATTAACAATTATTTTGTACTTTTCCTAGCCTGGACTTGGAATCAGCCATTTCTCTGAGGGACTTTGGCTCCTATTAATGAGGAATAATATTATAAACCAAAATCTGGCTTTATTAATTAATAAAGGACTGTCATTGGGTTTTTTTCTTTTTAAAATATTTGTTTATATATTCATTCATTCATTCATTCATCTTTGTGTTAAAAACACATAACATAAAATTGTTATCTTAACCATTTTAAGTGTACCATTAAGGCCTGACTAGTCGGTGGTGCTGTGAATAGAGCGTCGGACTGGGATGCGGAAGACCCAGGTTTGAGACCCGGAGCTCGCCAGCTTGAGCGCGGACCCATCTGGCTTGAGCAAAAGCTCATCAGCTTGAACCCAAGGTCGCTGGCTCCAGCAAGGGGTTGCTTGGTCTGCTGAAGGCCCGCGGTCAAGGCACATGTGAGAAAGCAATCAATGAAAAACTAAGGTGTTGCGACGGCAACGAAAAACTGATTGATGCTTTTCGTCTCTCTCTGTTCCTGTCTGTCCGTCCCTCTCTCTGACTCTCTCTGTGTCCCTGTAAAAAATAATAATAATAAAATAAAAATTAAGTGTACCATTAGGGCTATCATAGATTTTAAGCCTTTTTAAAGGACCTAGAATATATATAAATAGAAACAGAAATACAGTGTTTATGTGTGTATATGTGTGTGTATGTATTATTTATATTATTTTAAATTATATGTTTATACTGATATCACAGGGCTTTTCTCTTATCCCACTTCATATTTGTAAGTTCCACTTCCCATAATAACAACCTTGGTTCTCAACAATTTATTAATTGTTTTCCTTTATATTATATACATTATAGTTTGAGTTACCACACTAACACCATTACCAGCACAAACTTTCAAAGTTGAAGATTGCATTTTGGTTTTAGTACGTTTCATAAAAATGTGGAAGAATTAATCTCTTTAAGAATGTATTATTAGAGTACTGTGTTTGAGAGTTATTTAGATTATCATTTTTGCCTTTTTATAATGTTCAGCTATTCATTTTTTTCTTTTATTTAATTCTGTATTCTGAACTAAAAAATGTTTGCATGGTTTAAAAGTCACTCCCACAGAGCCTATATTTTTAAATTATATATTATATTATACTATATTATATTATATTATATTATATCCATTCACAATGAGACCAGGTTTAGTTCTAGATATTGAAATACAGCAGTGATCTGAAAAGCAAGATCTTTCTCTAGTTAGGAAATAGACAAGAAACAAATGACCAAAGATGATTTTAGAATTCTATGAAGAAAATCTTAATAAAATAGGACAGGGATTAAGACTAGGCGTAGAAACAGCTACTCTGAATTGGGAAATCAGAGACAAGCTTTCAAGATGGCTTTTGGACTGAGACTTAAGAATGAATTAAAAGGAGTCAAACTCCTAGGCAGAGCATGCTTTGTCCCGTTCAGGAGTATGTCGGTGCCAGAATGCTGTATTATACCAAATTTCTTACCATGTATTTTCCAGAAACTAAAACATTCCCTTACGTAACTGCAATATAATCACCAAAATTAGGCACCTAATATTACTTTCTTATGATGCTCTAATTCCCAGACTCCATTCAAGTTCTGCCAATATTTACTTGTTTTCTCTTAAAAAAAATTACTGATGAATTTTAGTGAGAGATACAGGAACAATCTGTTCCTGTATATGCCTTGACTGGGGATCAAACTTGGCAATCTCTGCTCTTCGGGACTACGCTATAACCAACTGATCTTGCCTGGCTTAACTTGTTTTCTCCATTTCCCTGTAGGTGACCAATTTGCTGCCTCTTAATCCGATCATCCCCTCAACCCAACACCCTGCTCCAGACATCCCCTTGTTCCCCATGAGGATGCCCCTCTCCTCCTATTTGTCTTCTATTTCTCTATCAGGGGTTACTCGTGTGTGGACACCAACTCAGACTTCGAGGCTCCAGACCAAGCCAGTGCTGCAGAGTGCCTCCACCTTCTCAACCATGGACACCATTCCAACTTGCCCAGGTTCCAACACTGTGTCAAGTTTTTCAACCCTCCAAATCGTGTAGACACTCTTCTCTCTTGACATTCCATATCAGGCTGACCCTTCCTTGGACATCCTTCTAACTCAATCCAGGGTTCAGTACCTTACCCGAGCCATCATTCCCCGTGAGAATGCTCTGTCCACACGGCTCAGGCTCTCACATATCACGGAAGGCTCCACATTTGCACCACCAAGGCTCCAGCATCCCGCTGAGAGTAGTTGTATGTGTGGGTGTTCTCTTCACCATCTTGGGCTTCAGCACCCTGAGCTATCAAGGCTGCCTGTACCCCCAGAACACGTGACTGCCCTGTTCAGCCTCACCTAACAATGTTCAGATAGAGTTCAGGAAGGAAAGAGCAGGAGAGGAAAAGGAGGGGAAAGAGGAAGAGAGAAAAAGAGCATTTTGAAAAAAGTGCTCTGAAGTTGGGTAATATCACCCAGAGAACAATTAAAAATCATATCATACAACAATAAAATTTTCATTATACTTCAAGGCTAACATTATGAAATTAAAGAGTACCATGATTTAACTGAGGAAAACCTCTAAAAAAAGATAACTTAGAAAAAGCATACTTAATGCTTTCAATTAAACTTTAAAGAGATTTTGTATAGTTTTTCTTTCTTTTTTTATTATTAATTTTAATGGGGTGACACCAATAAATCAGGGTACATATATACAACGAAAACATCTCCAGGTTATCTTATCATTCAATTATGTTGCATACCCGTCACCCAAAGTCAAATTGTCTTCTGTCACCTTCTGTCTGGTTTTCCCTGTGCCCCTCCCCTCTTCCCTATCCCACCATCTCCTTCCTCCCCCCACCCCGTAACCACCACTCTCTTGTCCATGTCTCATAGTCTCACTTTTATGTCCCACCTATGTATGAAATCATGCTGTTCTCAGTTTTTTTCTGATTTACTTATTTCACTCTGTATGTTATCAAGGTTCATCCATTTTGTTGTAAATGATCCGATGTCATCATTTCTTATGGCTGAGTAGTATTCCATAGTATATATGTACCAAAGCTTTTTAATCCACTCGTCCTCTGACGGACACTTGGGCTGTTTCCAGATCTTCGCTATTGTGAACAATGCTGCCACGAACATGGGGGCGCATTTCTTCTTTTCGAACAGTGCTATGGTGTTCTTAGGGTATATTCCTATAAGTGGGATAGCTGGGTCAAAAGGCAGTTCGATTTTTAATTTTTTGAGGAATCTCCATACTGTTTTCCACAGTGGCTGCACCAGTCTGCATTCCCACCAGCAGTGCAGAAGGGTTCCCTTTTCTCCACATCCTCGCCAGCACTTATTCTGTGTTGTTTTGCTGATGTGCGCCATTCTGACTGGTGTGAGGTGATATCTCATTGTGGTTTTAATTTGCATTTCTCTAATGATTAGTGATGTTGAGCATTTTTTCATATGCCTATTGGCCATCTGTATGTCCTCTTTGGAGAAATTTCTATTCATTTCTTTTGCCCATTTTTTGATTGTATTGATTGTCTTCCTGGTGTTGAGTTTTATAAGTTCTTTATAAATTTTGGTTATTAACCCCTTATCAGACGTGCTGTCGAATATGTTCTCCCATTGTGTGGTTTGTCTTTATATTCTGTTCTTATTGTCTTTAGCTGTGCAAAAACTTTTTAGTTTGATATAGTCCCATTTGTTTATCTTGCCTTTTATTTCATTTGCTTGTGGAGATAAATCGGCAAATATATTGCTGCTACATATGTCAGAGAGCGTGCTGCCTATGTTTTCTTCTGAGATGCTTATGGTTTCACGGCTTACGTTTAAGTCTTTTATCCATTTTGAGTTTGTTTTTGTGAATGATGTAAGTTGATGGTCTAGTTTCATTTTTTTGCAGGTAGATGTCCAATTTTCCCAACACCATTTGTTAAAGAGGCTGTCTTTACTCCATTGTATGTTCTTTCCTCCTTTGTCAAATATCAGTTGTCCATAAAGATGTGGGTTTATTTCTGGGTTCTCTGTTCTGTTCCATTGATCTATGTGCCTGTTCTTATGCCAGTACCAGGCTGTCTTGAGTATAATGACCTTGTAGTAAACCTTGATATCCGGAAGAGTGATACCTCCTGCTCTATTTTTTCTTTTTAAGATTGCTGAGGCTATTCGTGTTCTTTTTTGGTTCTATATAAATTTTTGGAATATATGTTCTATATCTTTGAAGTATGTCATTGGTATTTTAATTGGTATTGCATTGAATTTATAAATTGCTTTGGGTAATATAGACATTTTAATGATGTTTATTCTTCCTAGCCATGAGCACGGTATATGCTTCCACTTGTTTGTATCTTCCTTGATTTCTTTTATCAATGTTCTATAATCTTCCGAGTACAAGTCCTTAACCTCCTTGGTTAAATACTCCTAGGTATTTATTTTTTTGGCTGCAATAGTGAAGGGGATTGTTTCCTTAATTTCTTTTGCTGACAGTTCATTGTTGGTATATAGAAATGCCTCAATTTTGTATAGTTTTTAAAACACAATTTACAAACTTTTTCAAAAGGGTGAATATTAAGCATTGGACATTTTTATTTTCCAAGAAATGTCTTATGATTGTTTTTAAAGTAAGAACACTTTGAAAGGCTTGCATTTTTTCCAGAAGAAATCTTAGAGGAGAATAAATGTCAGCCTGATATAAAAACTAAATAGTCTGGGTAACTGTTATGGAGAAAAACACCAACACCTATTACTTTTATTACCAATACAGTGGAATTTTATTTTTCTCTATATATTATTATAAACACCACCATTTACTGTGTGCTTTGTAATGCAAGAAAGTGTCATTTCCTAATGTCCTGATGGCTCCAGGCACAAGCATAAAAAGATATATTTAAGACAAGTATTTCTCTCTGTATTCCAGAGTTTTGTCTCACTCAACAAAATAATTAAGATTTGGGAAATGACTAAAGTGTGAAAGTGAAGAAAAGAGAAAAATACCACAATTTGGAAGTTGTTTGTAAATTGGCTTAGAAAAAAAAAGTTATTACTAATAGTTATTACTTGGAAACTTCTTTTGCTTAGTAATTAAACTCATATTCTTAAGGTCTTTCAGTCTCTGAAGTTTCAAATAAGATCAAACGAAAACGTAGTATACAAAGAGTTTACTATGCAAATGCAGAAGATTCTGGTTTCAGATTTACATATAAGCTCTGTGAAGTAGAAAATTTAAGTGTCTGAATAATTTAACTTTAAAATATGTCCACCTTAGGTCTTTGGTATTTATTTAGAATACATTCAGGTTCTTGATAATTAGCTTAACCACCTTCTTTATTTTGCTTAAATTAAGAGTAACTTTGTTCCTACAGCTTTATAGGCCTTCAGGGGCCTTGGAAATATGCAGATGCTTTAGGGCTCACGGGTGAAATGCTCAATGGCATAAAGCAGGCCACCCTTTCCTGTAGATGCTTGTAAGGTTACATTCTCAGCAAATTGGTATAATACCCTTCAAGGTGTTAGGTGAGAGATGGGATGTTTACATATAGTGTCAGGGAGAGGGACCATAATTTAGGTTGGATGTCACGGTAACCTAGAGCCAGATATGAAGATCCTTGTGCAGAAGAAATCTATAGAAGATCCAGACCCTCTTCCCTAAGGACCCTGAGCTTCTGAGTACCACGCCTTTATTAGGTTGTGGTCATGGCACTGGACACAGTAAAATTGGGCCTGATACTACCAAAAGATGGCCCAGTGAACTCCTAAAAGGCTACATGTATTTCTCCTCTTTCTTAGTATGTAGTGGCTGTGCTATCTCCTTGCAATTATCGGGGTCAATTTCCTTTACCAAGGTGGGAACTCCTGTGTGCTCAGGTGGCAGCCAAAGATTTATGTTTAGAGTGACTCACCCTGTGTTTTCCTGGTGAAAGAATTTCCCCTTTAGAAATCAGAGACTAAAATTTCTCAAGTTGACCACCGAGAGTGATGGTGAATGAGGTCATTCTTACTTCCAACCTTTGGGTAGTGGGCCCACATTTTCTAGTTATTGGGAATGCTGGACCAATACAATAGCCATCAGTTAAAATTTTTTGCTGTATCTTAAAAGATAGTGTCCCAACCTCATAAAATGCTGTCTTCAAGCTGATGCCTCTGCTAGGTCTTTAAGAGGTCATTCTGTTTGACCATACCTGTAACTTCTGGATGATGCAATGATATGGTATGTGGCATGACCTATAGATAGTCATGTGTTCACCACTGCCTCTCTCTAGTCATAAAGTGAGCCCCTTATTTCAAAGTAATGCTGTGCATAGCAGTAAATCAATGAACCTGACAGTGGGGCTAACTGAGAGACAGTGGATAGTAAAGGTAAGCCTAGCTCTGGAAGATATATCAGTCCTGATCGGGATAAATGATTGTTCCTTCCAGGATGGAAGTGTTCATCTTAAAGTGAATTGTGAATCTTTTCTTGAAAAGGAGAAAATGTCCTAAGCACTTGCAAGCTAGATGGCTTTGATCATCCAAAGACAATACTCCAGAAAAGGTGGTAGTTGTGAGCTGTTACCAGCAACACCTAGAGCAGCCACTCAGAGTTTCCAAGCATCTGGGCTTTTTAGGCCTTCATATGATCTCCTGAGGAATAGGAATAGTATTCTCAGATGGCCACAGAGGCTAGCCTGGTAAAGCAATTGAGTGAGGCATGCCAAGTGCGAGCCATGGCCAACTTGAAAGCTAGCACCTAGTCTAAAAGGGAAGTGCCCATTTATTATTGCCCACATTGCTGCCAGGTTTTCCCATTTCTCACGAATATATGACAATGCAGATTTATTTTCACGCAGAATCTCTCCATTTTTAAAATGTTGACAGTCATATTATCAGTTTTTCTAACAGGAAGCAGATGGACTACCCAAACTAGGATGAATGGAGAAGGAAGAAGGGTGGAGAGTGGATCCACAGGAGCTAATGGGAGCTATCCAGCACAATGACCAATTCAGGGTTTTAGAAAACACTCTGGGTTGATAGCATGCAAGGATTGTATTAGTCTGCTTGAGCTGCCATAACAAAATACCTCACACCAAGTGGCTTAAACAACAGAAATTTATTTCCTTATGGTTCTGGAGGCTGAAAGTCTGAGATCGGGGGCCCAGCAGGGTTGGTTTCTGGTGAGGGCTCTCTTTCTGGTTTGTAGCCAGTCACATTTTCATTGTGTCTTTTTTTTTTTTTATGTGGCAGAGACAGAGAGTCAGAGAGAGGGACAGATACAGACAGAGAGACAGGAAGGGAGAGAGATGAGAAACATAAATTCTTCGTTGCGGTTCCTTAGTTGTTCACTGATTGATTTCTCATATGTGCCTTGATGGGAGGGGGGGGGGCTACAGCAGACTGAGTGACCCCTTGCTTGAGCCAACAACCTCAGGCTCAAGCTGGTGAGCCCTGCTCGAACCAGGTGAGCCTGTGCTCAAGTTGGTGATCTCGGGGTCTCGAACCTGGGTCTTCCGCATCCCAGTCCGACGCTCTATCCACTGCACCACTGCCTGGTCAGGCCTCATGTGTCTTTACGAGGCCTTTTTTTTTTTTTTGGTGCATACAGGTGGAGAGAGAGAGAAAGAGAAAGGAGAGCTTTCTCCTTTCTTTTCTTATAAGGACATTAATCGTATAGGAATAGCACTCTACCCTTATGACCTCATTTAACCTTAATTACTTCCTTATAGGCCCCATCTTCACACCAGGGTGTTGGGGCTTCAACATATGCATTTGGTGGTGGTAGTAGGCAGAGTGGGAGAGGGACACAAATATTTGGTCCATAACAGGCGTCAGATAAAATATTCAGAGAAAACAAAACCAATAAAACGTGTCTTCTGGCTCACACTGAAACACCAGTGTTTGCTGGACCTCTGATACAAATAGCAACTAACTGCCTACATAAAAGCTTTGCCCTAAGTCTGCTGCCTTTGTGTGTCCCAAGTTGTGAGTCCATTCGACAGCACTTGGATTACAACATTTGATTTACTGTTTAATTGATTAACTGAAGTTTTCACCTGTAAAAAAGAAATAATGAGAATGCTGGGAAAATCATAGAACTGAAAATATGTTGCTGTGCTTTTTACTTAAGATGAATTATCCGGTTAAACAAGCATTGACCTAGTTATTTTCTTGTTCTTTTATTTCAAACTGAGCTTTGCATTCAAAAGCAGTATGCAGAGGAAGAGAGAACTAAAAACAATGTAGAGTTGGAGATGAGCCCAGTGCAGACAGCCAGTCGGCAGCTCCGCCTTTGGTTCAGGATTACCCAGGTTGAAGTTCAGTCTTCTTGAGGAACTCACAGTCTTTTAAGCATCTATCACTATCAATAAAGGAGCTCAAGAATTGATTCCTGGAAGTTGAGACTCTGAGAATTATTGCTAAGAAAGGATTTAAACCTCAGAATCTCATTTCTGTATGAACCATGGAGGGATGATTGCAGGTCAGAAAATATGGACTTTAAACTCAGCCAAAGACCTGCTTTCCAAAGGGTGGTCGGAACCCACTTTGGTTCCAGAACACTCAGCTCAGCCCATTTAAAAACAGCAATAACTCATGTGCAAGGCAGAAACTGTAAAGACTCTGTAAGTCATTTTAGTCGTGGCTACAGCCAGAAAAGCACAGCAAGGATGATATTATTTTCAAGTGGTCCTGGACCAGTTTATGATCAATAGGCACTGGAGTGACAGGTCCACATTGAAGGAGAATTGGGAATCAAGGGGCAGAAACCTGGCCAGACTAGGTCACCCTGAGCCTGTTTGTACCGACAAGGGCAGTGCAGAAAACTCCACATGTGAGGGACATCAAGAGTCTACAGAGCCCAAAAGTCTTACTAACGTGCAATGTGCCCAAGATCTTTAGGTATTTCTCTCTGTTAAAACTTTATCATAAAAGACAGTAGTGAGAGGACATTTATCTGTGCTGCATGTGACAAAGGCTTCTTCCAGGCCTCAGACCTGTACATGCATCAGAAGATTTAGGCAGGAGGAAAGCCTCTAAGGTTCAGTATGTGTGCCAAGTCCTTTGGCCATGGAACCAACATTCTGACTCATAAGAGGATCCATACAGGAGAGAAGCCTTATGTGTGTTCCGGTGCCAAAGATGTTACTGCCAGTCACCCACCTGTGCGCCACTTGAGGCTGCACCAGAGACCTGCCTTCATACATGCTTCCTCCAAACCAGAAGCTTCCTCGATGTAATGCATATAAAGATGTCTGTGAATATGAATATTTCTAGAACATACTTTATAACTTCCCAAGCATATTTTCCATGCATTGCTGGATGAATCCTGGTCAGGCGCATGTGGGAGTCTGTCTTTCTGCTTCCCAGCTTCTCACTTCAGAAAAATACTATATATATTATGTTAAAATGTAAGTTAAAGAGGTCAGGAAATTTTGTTTTATTCACCAAAATATTTCAGGTGCCTAACATGTGGGTGACACCTTTCAACTGACCACTGAATACTTGTTGAGTAAAATAGCAAATAAATAAATAAAAACAATGTAGAATTGAGAATGGAAATCAGGCATGTCGTCCCCATTAGTAACAGAGTAAGGTTGGATGTCTCAGCTAATGTAGTTTAATATTGCTTTTGCTCAGAAACCGAAAGCTGAGCCTTTGTCCTCCAGCACCCAAAAGTAATTGCTGTTTCCACCTCAATGTCAAAGTGTAGTCCACAGGCAAACACCATCAGCATCATCTAGGAACTTGTTAGAAACACAAAATTGGGCCCTAGTTGCAGACTCACTAAATCAGAAACTCTGGGAATGGGGCTCAGGCATCTATTTTACTGAGCCTTGCAATTGATTCAGGCACACAGGGCAGTTAGGGAGTCATTGCTCTATATTATCAAGGTGATTGAAAGAGGTAAATCCAGAAGGAAGAAATTGACATTTCACTGAGCTTCTTGTAATGTCCCAGTCACCTTATTAGGAGACTCAGGGGTGGCAGCAGGACATGAATTCAAGTCCATCCCATGCCAAAGACAATGTGCTCATTCCATTCAATCATATTTCCTCCTTAAAATATGTACTGAGCATTTCCATTGGGCCAAGTGCTTCAATATGTTATCTTGTTTAATCTTCACAGGGTTCCCGAGAGGTAGACTATATTACAGTATTCCCATTTTACAGAACAGGGAAAGCAGGCTGATAGAAATTAATTCATTTTCTCAGTGTGGCACAGCCTGTAGGTAGCACAGATGGGATGTACACTCAGTTCAGATGGCCACAGGTCCCGTGTTCTCACCAAACTGTTTTTCTTTGTTTGTTAAACCTTCTATTTCAGATTGCCGTTGCCTCCTTCCTGCTCATCTGTTTTCTGTATTAGAGGATCCAGTCTCTCTCAGCTGGTGTACCTGATCTGAACTACAGAACACAGGAAATGATGTGAGGGACTATTCTCTCTCTTCTCCGGAGGATGGTACTTAGCTAGTGCCAGGCTAGAGGCAGGGGTGAGAGAGGGCAGAGCTAATTCATTACACACAATGAAAACCAGGGGCATTAGGGCTCAATTCCCTCACAGAACCCCCTGGAGGAAGCTGAGAAAGTATGTGAAAAACCATTCTGATTAACCCATCTGGCAATTCACTTTACTCTCCTCTTTCCAAAGTCCTCTTGGAATCTTTTCCCTCAGTCAGAAGATCTGCAGAGAGGAAGCATGGTATAATTGAGAAAACGCTGAGCTGGTTGTCAGGAGTCCTACCCCGAGCACCTCCGCGAGGTGGGTGCGCCTCCCTTGATAACTCACTTCTCTTCCCTGGCCTCTGTCTGTTTCTTCGCAGAAAATGCCTGGATTCGTGAGCACGGAGGATACTGTTTATGAAAAGAAATTAAGCATCACTGTCAAGTCATCCTTCTTCATTCCAATATGGAAAATAAAAAAAGGGAAAATCCATGCCTCGTTATTGTTGCGTTGGTGTGTGTCTGTGTGTTTATCTTTCTATATTATTACCTGAAACCCTTGAGATATTACTGTGTATGGTTCACTCCTTGATAGTGATGGGGTTTTTAAAAAATGTCACTCCTGAAATGTAGCGCCTCGGCATATTGAATATTTTAAGCGGAAGGAGTTTAAGAAAATGAGAGAAGCAAGGTCACTCTTGTCCCCTTTCCCTATTCACCATTGTTCCTTGAAACAGGTTATAAGATCCTCACGTGAGAGGTGACCTCCCTGTCCCCAGAGTAAAGAAACATCCTTATTTCTGAAGACAAAGAGATGCCAAGAAAAATTCTTAAAAATCGGCCTTGCTAAGTTCCCCCTAGTTTTCTACACTGACCTCACACTCGGTAACCCATCACAGCTCTCCATCAAGCTTAGCGTACACGTACACAGGTCTAACCTTTTCTTCAGGCTCCCAGGCCTCCTAAAACTTATATCGAATACATTTGAATGCTTTTCTCTGTTAACCTATCTCCATCAGTTTAATTTTCAAACCTGGTCGGCGACGCTAAGAAGGTTGAAGAAGACTTTTTACTCTTTTCCAATAGCCAGGATTATTTTCCTGCAAATGTTTTAGCAAAGATCTTTCTTTGTTCGTGAACTATCCTCATTTAGAATGCAAGTGAATATTAAAGGTGTTATGGTTACCTTAATATCCCGAAGACGTCTTTATGGTGTCCTGAATCGAACCTCTTTATGATACTTCATTTAAGTTCCATTCGTTTTCACCCACTGTACCCTGCAATGCTGAGGATGCACCTAGCATCCCCTGCAAACATATTCACCTGTGGAAAGCTGGCTAAAAGTTCTCTTCCAGTGGAAATGTTAGTGTCACAATGACTAAGCCTACAAATTAATACGCAATTTTAGAGGTTATGGTAGAATGTTCCTTAGTAAGAAATTCCATTTTGGAAGAGTTCCTTTTTGTTCTTGTCCTGAACAATATACTCAATATAAAGCATTTCATATCTTGAAAGCTTTAAGTTAACTGTGTTTGGTCAACTTTTCAAAAGTACTTCTCCCAGAAAGAGAGCAGTAAAAAGTATTGCCTTTTATAATCATCCATCTTCTATCAGAATTTGTATCCATAAAATAACAAGGAATTTTTATTTAAAAAAATTCAAAATGTACAAATTAGGCAATGTTGCATATTTGTGTAATTAGATTAGTCAAAATATGACTTAGAGAATGTTCGGAATCTCTATCAACGAGGCTGTTTGTACATTCATCGAAAGAGGATTTAAATGACCAAAGGGAGAAGGCAGGGAAGAATCTCCTAACGCTTAACTGCTTACAGCTGCTGTTTTAGCATCCAGCTCATCCAGATTTACAGCGCATGCTTTGTTTCATGCAGAGGTCCTTCAGTATTCAAAAAAGAGGATAAAATGGTGCATGGTTACTTTCAGCCTAGGACACCTGGGACCCAGCTAAAGAGTTACGGAGAGCAGGATGAGAAAATAGCACTCCAAGAATGAACTGGTATCAAGAATTAAATGGAGCAAGCTCCTATAACCATCCCCAAGTTAATCAGCTCTCATGTTTACATGCTAATAAATACTTCTGCTAAAGCATCTGATCTGTACAGATATCAGGTCAATGAAAGTATACTCGTTTTGCCAAAGTTGTAAATAAGCAAATTTGACAAACTTGTCTAAAGCTTTCCCAAATAAACTTGGCAGTGTTCCTTTTCTTTTTAAGAATTGGGAGCCAACAGCTTTCAGACATGATTACCTAACTGTGAGAGTTAGACTATACAGACAGCATACTAAGCATATGTATGTCATAGGTACACAGAATGTTCTATTGTTGTTAAGTAAAATGAACAACAATGTTTATCTAGCATGCTGAAAATTAAACTTAATTATAATTGTGTTAAATGATAGACACAAATAATTACATTTTAATCTTAGTTGCCATTTTTAGATTTTAACATTCTGTATATATGGTAATCTATTGTATAATTTTGGCACCCATCCTTCATTCAATATTTCCATTGAGTTTTTACCATGTGCTATGCGCCATGCTAGGCATTGAAAATATAAGTAATAAGACAGACGAAATGCCTGACCTTTGCATTTTAGGGTGGCAACAAACAGTAAACAGACACACAATTAAGTAAAAGTAGTAACTTTTAAACAGGAACTCAAAGGATTAGAAAGAGTCAGTGTAAAGCCAGTAGGCAAGGCCACCATCACAGCTGCCTGGCCAGTGCAGGTTCACATTAGATTCAGACAGTCGGTAATGAAACAATGGAGCCAATAACTGGTGAGCTATCAGCTTTAATTCTAGCTTGCACCTGGCGGGCAAGCAAAAACACACTGGGCTCCAAAACCCACTCATTCAGTGCTCACAAAGCTACTGACTTATCCGAGTTTCCTAGAATCAAAAGTTTCCAGCTCACCAGACTTATTCACCTCAGTTCCCCATCTCCTTGTCTCTGCACAAACTGGCTTCTCCCTCAGCACTCCGTCATCTTGGCTGCCTCTCCTCTCCTCCACGTGGACTTAATCTGCTCTCCTTTCTAATACTAACCTCAGGAACTGAGAGAGAGCAAGCTCCCTGTCTGTCCCACTTTATAGTGTAAAAATGCAAACCCTTAATCCAATCTACAAACAAGGAAGTCTCTGATACAAAGCCACTTATCTGAGACATACTGGGAGGATTCCTCATGAGAGTGCACCACCCTACATCATCCAATCAGTCAAGGGTGTGGGGAAAAGCTTACTCTTAAAACTTGCACGGGGGCAGTGCCCTCTTTAACAAAATGAGCATAATATATTTCATCTGCCCAACAGTCACCCACGTGAAGAATTAAGGAAAGAACCTTCCAGGTAACCAGAGGTGACAGAGGCTTATGGGACTGAGTTAGGTAAGACAGGGAGGTGGTGTAAATGAGGTAGGGAGTAGAGGCAAGGCCATAGGAATTTTGTAAGATGTTGGCAAAAGTTTGGATCTTGTTCTAATACAATAGGAAGCCAATGAAACATTTTTAACCAAGAGAGATATAGGAGATGGTTGGGCAGATAAAATATATTGTACTCACTTTGTTAAAGATGGCGCTGCCCACGTGCAATTTTAAGAGTAAGCTATTCGCCACACCCTTGACTGATTGGATGATGTGGGGTGGTGCACTCATGAGGAATCCTCCCATTATACCTCAGATAAGTGACTTTGTGTCAGAGACTTCCTTGTTTGTAGATTGGATTAAGGGTTTGGATCTTTACACTATAAAGTGGGACAGACCGGGAGCTTGCTCTCTCGGTTCCTGGGATTAGTATAGAGAGGAGAGCAGAGTAAGGCCACATGGAGGCCAGGAGAAGCAGCCAAGATGGCGGAATGCTGAGGAGGAAGCCAGTTTGTGTAGAGAGAAGGAGATGGGAAACAGAGGTGAATAAGTCTGGTGAGCTAGAAACCTTTTGATTCTAGGAAACTCGGATAAGTCAGTAGCTTTGTGAGCACGGAATGAGTGGGTTTTGGAGACCAGTGTGTGTTATTGCTTGCCTGCTGGGTGCAAGCTAGAATCAAAGCTGATGGCTCACCAGTTCTTGGCTCCGTTGTTTCATTAGCGACTGTCCGAATCTAATGAGAACCTGTATGGGCCAGGCAGCTGTGATAATGGCCTTGGCAACTGGCTTTACAGAGATAATCTTTCATTAACAGTGATGATCTGGCAGCTATGTGGAGAATAAATTTGAGGGGTACCTTACTTGAAGAAGTAAGAATACAGATTAGGTGAATATTTCAGTAACCCAGGTGGGAAATGTAGAATAAAAATATATTTTATAGATAGGACCATCTGTATTTGTTTAGGATGACCCCAGATTTCTTACTTTAGTAACTGGATAGAGAATTTTTGTGCCATTTCTTAAGGTGGGAACTACTAGGTAAAGGTTGAGTATGTGAGAGTGGGGATGAAAGAATAGCAAGAATTCCATTTTGGATGTGTTAGTCAACTGTAGATCACAGTAGGCAGTTGACTATTCACGTTTGAAGCTCAATATCAAGATCTGAACTAGAGATATAAATTCAGAAAGTAACAGTGTATAGGTTGTATTCAAAATGATGTTTTAGAAAAGACCAGCTTGGGTAAAAATATAACCAAGAGAAAGGAGGTACCAGAAAAAAGTCCTAATAAATGCCAATATTTTTGAGCTAACAGAAGGGTAAGGAAGCAGTGAATTAGACCAAGTGGAGGAGGATGGAGAAAACTAGAACACTAGGAGTGATGAGGAAGTAGGTTTTAGGAAAGAGAGTGTTCACTGAATGAATATTACAGATTCACTCCGGACTGTCTAGGTCAGATCAAAATTTTAAGCTTTTCTTTTTGTTGGGCAGATAAAATGTATTATGCTCACTTTGTTAAAGATGGCGCTGCCCACGTGCAATTTTAAGAGTAAGCTATTTGCCACACCCTTGACTGATTGGATGATGTGGGGTGGTGCGCTCTCCTGAGGAATCCCATTATATTTCAGATGGGTGACTTTGTATCAGAGAATTTCTTGTTTGTAGATTGGATTAAGGGTTTGGATCTTTACACTATAAAGTGGGACAGACCAGTAGCTTGCTCTCTCTCGGTTCCTGAGGTATTAGAGAGGAGAGCAGATTAAGGCCACATGGAGGCCAGAATAAGCAGCCAAGATGGCAGAGTGCTGAGGGAGAAGCCAGTTTGTGCTGGAGAAGGAGATGGGAAACAGAGGTGAATAAGTCTGGTGAGCTAGAAACCTTTGATTCTAGGAAACTTGGATAAGTCTGTAGCTTTGTGAGCACTGAATGAGTGGGTTTTGGAGCCCAGTGTGTTTTTGCTTGCCCGCTGGGTGCAAGCTAGAATCAAAGCTGATGGCTCACCAGTTCTTGGCTTTGTTATTTCATTACCAACTGTCCGAATCTAATGTGAACCTGCATGGGCCAGGCGGCTGTGATGGTAGCCGTGACTACTGGCTTTACACTTTTCTATTTATTCATTATTTGCAATCAATATTGGTGTTAATAGCTTCCCATGTTTACATGGGCTAATAAATTACCTGTGTTATCATCTCACTTAGCCACATTTAGATCCTAGACCTTTTCCAAAATCCAAGTTCTCTGATCTAGTCACGTGCTCCTCCTAGCCAATATGCTCCTTGTTGCAACCATGCCCCTGGGTTTCCAGAACTCTGAGCCCTGTGGCAGTGGATTGCTTGGGGAAAAGATGACTTGACTGTTTTTTACTGGTTGAAGAGACCTGGGGAGGTGAAGGGTTGATCAAAGTTGGTGGCACAAAGGTGGACGAGGGGCACACAGGTCAAATAACCTTTATATTCCATGTGTCTTAAGACAGAGATGAGAGCAAAATGACATCAGTAAAAACAAGAGGCTGGCTCTATTTCCTCCAGCTATTTGAGTAGGTTTTATCTTGTAGGGACAATTAAATCTAAATGTTAGTAAGATAGCCTACTATCCAGTGAGCAAAGTCAGTTAAATGGCATCCCTCTGCTAGAAAAACAACAAACGCAAATGTTGCTAGGAGGCATTTTAGCCTGGAAGTTACCCCTGCCATCTCACCCACACTGTGGACTTGAGAAGTCTGCCCAACTTCACCTCGCACAGCCAAAAGGATAAAGAAGGCATTTTCACAGACTAGAGGAAGGTTGAACCTTCAGTTTCTCAAGGATATGTGAAGCCGCACAAGGGCGGGGATGAGGATATCTAGAAAACAGCAGATACATGTTTATGTCTGAATTTTGAACAGTTGGCTTTTGACTGAGAATTCATGTCTGTAACATGTCCACTGTTCAGCGGGAAAGTGATTATTTTTCCATGGGTTAGCATGGTTTGTGGAAGAAACTCACAGATGATCCAGCACTGGAGGGACCTTGGAAGAAGCTGTCCTGAATAAGAGCCAGCGTGGTCTAATTGCCTGGGCCACGCCCTGCCCAGGGTTGTATCAATACTTTAATAAACAGGGACAGCCACTGAGCTCCAAAACCGTGGAAAAGAGTCATGACAGTAAACCACCTGCTGTTATAACAGTAAGTTTTAAAACAGGGGATAAGAGGACCCAGAGAACAGCAGCAGAGGAAGGAAATACAGAAAGGGGCGGCTGGGGACACAAATGACAAACTTCAGAATCTGCTCCACATTTTTTTTTTCTTTGAACCAGGCTCATAGGTTTGTGTACCATCTTTGTTCTAGTTCCAAAGAGATATGTGGGTGTTTTCAAATTTGGAGTAAAACTCCCCACCTCTTTCCTCAGCCAGGTATTCCTTACATCTTCCAAGGTCAACGAGACCTAGAGAAATGATGTGATTAAATGTTTGACTCAAGGAAAAATAGATTGCAGCACTACAGTTAGAAGTTTATAATTCAGGCAAGCATTCTAATTAGGTGGCTTGTTGACACCAATGATTTGGCTGAAGCCTCTTCTCTCCAAGTCTGTGCGGCCACTGTTAAAGCCAGCAGCGGACAGGGGAGCCATGCCCCAGCTGGTTAGGTGTCCTGTTGGATGGTTTTATGATTGGGCTTTGTCTCTAGTTCATCATCTGATAAGATCCCTGAGGTATTAGGCCATGCAACCACAGAAATATTTCTCAATGTTGTTCCCTGAAACAAGGATCAAAAATGCATATGCAAGAGAGGGAGGAGACCTTGGAATCCAAGGCTAAAATGTGATAACCTGAGCAAATGGCCCAAAGCACAAGTCCTCTCATTACGTCGCTAGCTCCATACAAGCAAGTGGCTGTATTGTCTACCTTGGAAACAAGATGACTGCAAGACTGAAAACATTGGTTTGTTGGCATAAGATCGGTGCTTAACAAAAGAAAGCTTTTCTTGAATAAAAAGTGGAGAATGACATCAACTATTTGGATTATCTAACTACATTGCTTCAAGTTGAGCTTTTTTCCACCAAATCTTTTCCAAATCTTTTTGAATTAATTTGTATTATGTTAACAAACATTTGCACAATAAGCCAGTTTAGTGAAAACAATTAAATTAGCCTATTGGGACACAAAAAGAAGAAAAAAAATGCCAACTTTTTCGTTAGCTACATAATTTTGTTGACATCCTTCTTGGTTTTAGAAGCCTGTTAGAATTGATATCTTAAATGAAGTCAACTCTGAACAAAGGGGAAGAAGTGAAGAAAATATGCTTATCAAGTAAAACAGTGTTGATAGTTTAGATTTCAAAGCAGATTTTTTAGATAATTGTGTGTCTACGGTATCTATACGTTGATCATTGACTAGTTGTACATACCTTGTTTTGTGATATGTTTACATATGTATGTATTTATATTTGCACCTCTGTAAAGCCAGTAGTCGAGGCCACCATCAGAGCCGCCTGGCCAATGCAGGTTCGCATTAGATTTGGACAGTCGGTAATGAAACAGCGGAGCCAAGAACTAGTGAGCCATCAGCTTTAATTCTAGCTCGCACCCAGCGGGCAAGCAAAAACACACACTGGGCTCTAAAACCCACTCATTCAGTGCCCACAAAGCTACTGACTTATCCGAGTTTCCTAGAATCAAAGGTTTCTAGCTCACCAGACTTATTCTCCTCTGTTTCCCGTCTCCTTCTCTCTACACAAACTGCACAAACTGGCTTCTCCCTCAGCACTCTACCATCTTGGCTGCTTCTCCTGGCCTTCTCCATGTGGCCTTTCTCTGCTCTCCTCTCTAATACTAACCTCAGGAACCGAGAGAGAGCAAGCTCCTGGTCTGCCCCACTTTATAGTGTAGATTCCAAACCCTTAATTCAATCTATAAACAAGGAAGTCTCTGATACCAAGTCACTTATCTGAGGCATAATGGGAGGATTCCTCATGAGAGTGCACCACCCCATATCATGCAACAGTCAAGGGTGTGGAGAAAAACTTACTCTTAAAACTAAACCCTAGGCTATAACAACCCAGCCTGCCCACAGCCTGTCCCCCGAGACACATTAATATCAATGAACTTGCATGTGGGCAGCACCATCTTTAACAAAGTGAGCATCATATATTTTATCTGTCAACAACCACTCTCTCACACACACACCTCTCCTGAGTTGAATTCCTGTGTTCTTTTTATATTTTCCAAAAGTATAAAAAAGGACATACCCTAAAAGTATAAAATATATAGATAATTTTTTTCCTTAATGGCTAAAATGCTATGTTGGCATAGGGTTTGTCTTTATCATTTTTTGTCTTTATCATGAATGAATTATATCTTTAGAATCAATTGGTTCAAGGTGAAAATAATTCTCATTTTTATATATTGAACCTACTATTTATTCCGAAGCTCTGGGCTGATTTCCAACTTTGTCACTGACTCATTCACCAATTTCCCCGCACAGGATGTGAGGAAGTGATATGTCTGGGATTATGAATATCCCTAAGGCATTAACCCACCTAACCCTAAGGCACAGACTGAGTTTTCCTACACACAGGAAAAAGACTGGCCCTTGTATTTCTGTCATTTCCACTAGAAGCTGTAACAATAAACCACTGTAAGGATAGGCTTAATCTTCCTTTTCTATGTAGTTATCTAGTCTACTGCTAAATAGTCTGTCCTCCTGCCTATAATTCAGTGCATTTATTTATTCCTTCAATAATGAATGTATTTCTAAATGTTTCTATGTAGGGGAAAGCGTATTAGAATTATGTACACATATAGGTTGAGAAGCTTACAGTCCATGAAGTAGCTGAAAACCTGAACTGAAAAAGGTTTGTAAAAGATCTGTATTATGACCTTGTTGGGTGACTGTTTGGGGCTAAAGTGTGTCTATTCTCCACAACCCTCCCCCTCAATATTCTTGTGTTCAAATCCTAATCCCAGTACCTCAAAATATGACTGTATTTGAAGGTAGAGATTTTATTTATTTCTTTAAAATTTTCTTTAACATAATTAAATGTAATGGGATGACAATGATCCATAAGATTACACAAGTTTCAGGTTTATATCTCTGTAGGGCCAGGAGCCACCATCGTGGCCATTCACATACAGGTTCCCATTGGATTCGGGCAGATGGTGAAGAAATGGCGGAGTCAGAGGATGGTAGGCCATTCTGTTTATTGGTGTCTCACCAAGACAGGCAAGCCACAAGAGAAGACAAGGAAAAAGCAAAAAACCTGCTTTTCCCATGGAGGGCAAAGATCAGGGAGGCCCCTGCAATGGTGATAGCAGGAACTGAGAGAGCAAGCTCCCAGTCTGCCCCACTTTATAGTGCAGAAATCCAAAACCTTAATTGATCTACAAACAAGAAAGTCTCTGATACAAAGTCACTTATCTGAGGCATAATGGGATTCCTCATGAGAGTGCACAACCCTATATCAAAAAGGGTGGGAAAGACTTAGTCTTAAGACTAAGCCTTGGGCTATAACGACCCGGCCTGCTTACAGCCCGTCTCCCACACCCAATACAAACTATAAGCAAGCAAACATATATATCTTATTCACAAACTTATTTGACCAACATTCCACCCCTTTTACTCACTTCACAGTCTAAACCACAGATATCTTCCATGATGGTCACTGTGCAAGGAGTGGGATACAATTGCATAAACAGAAACAGTACCAACTACAGCAACAGGATTAACACATCAAAAGCTATGGGAGAAATGAGAAAGCTGTCAATGGCAACAAGAGAGACAAATCTTTTCCCTCTGGCAGAATACAGGCCAGAGTTTTGTCTGCAGACAGTACTGTAGCTGGTACCAGAGGCTGCCCTGAGCGGGCATACCAAATCTTATTGGCCAATACACCAGCATCTGCTGGTTCTATGTGTAGTAAAATAGGAGAATTCATTATTGGCCATAAAGAAATTACAAAGGTGCCCTTCATAATGCTCTCCCCCTGAGCACTCAAGGTATAATACACTTCTACTTTAGGTGGCCAGGTGCTGGTTGCCCAAGGAGTTAACTGGAAGTCCACCTCTAGCCCCTTTCCCCATGGTGCCAACAAGGCCACCCATCTCAGATGGGGGGCCTGGACAGTCCAGGGCCAAGTCCATTGAAGCCGTTGGCCTTTAAGAAGGGCCGTTGGGGCAGGCAAGAGCACGTTGCCCTGCTGTCCAAAGCCTGGCTTGAGTAAAATGTCCTTGGTGCGTATCTGCAACTGAATGGGGGTAGCTGCCTGATGCAGGAGGGCATCCACTGGAGCTGAGCTCCCACGTCGAGGTCTCTCATTCAAAATCTGGAGTACTGTCCATAAGCGGCATGTCTATCCAGTAAGGGATCTGGTGCCCCCTTCCTGTCGCAGCCCCTGCTTTAAGAGTCCATTATACCGCTCAATGATACCAGCAGCCTGGGGATGGTAGGGAACATGGTACTTCCGGTCTGCCCCCAGCTCTTGAGCCCATTGGCTCACCATTGAACCAGTGAAGTGGGTACCATTGTCACTTTCAAGGACCAGCGGTTGCCCATATGCAGCATTCAGGTGGTCCAAAGCCTGTATGACTGCCCTCTGGTCAGGATTATGGGTGGGATAAGCAGCAAGCAGCCGGTAGCAGTATCTACACAAGTGACTGCATACTGGTACCCTTCTGACTTTGGTAAGGGTCTAGTATGTTTTGCCATCGTGTCAGTGGAACATGACCCCTCTGGATCTGTCCAGGTGACACCAGTGGTCTCCGTGGGTGCTCCTTGGAACATACTGCACATTGCTCACAAGCTGCAAGCACCTCTGCACAGGACACAGGCAAGTTCCACGCCTTAACCGTAGCCCACATAGTTTTCTGTCCTGCATGGAGCAGGCACCGGTGGAGCCATTGTGCCACATCACCTGCAGGTGCAGTCTCCAACCATTGCACCTTTGCCAACATATCTGCCTCATCATTCCCAGGATGGGCTAGAGGAGCATGCCCCGTGACGTGATATACTGTTACCTGCTTCTGGTGTACTACTTCCCATAAGTCCTGCCACATGGCCTGACTCCATAGTGGATGATGCATTACCATCCACTGGTTAATGTGCCAAGTAGCAATCCAAAGGGTCAGTTCACGATATACAGCCCAGCTGTCAGTACAGATCACCAGAGGTGAAGGTTCATTATGAGCAACTAGCCAAACAGCTTTTAATTCTTCCCATTGGCTGCTTTGGCTTGTACCTGTGTCCATCTAAATAGTCTCAGTGGCCGGATGGAAGGCTATGACCATCCACTTGGCAGGTTGGCCCCTGCTGGAACCATCAGTATACCAGGCATCCTCAGGGATGGGCACCCGCTCCTTCTGGTAGGGACTGATTTCAGTTCTGCCCCAACACTGCCTTCACAACCCTGATCCGCAGCCGGAACTCCCGGCTGTAGTTTCCAACCATAGTCCTTGCAAGACATCTATCCCCAAAATATATTCAGGAATAGGAGATACATACACCTTATATGGCTTAGGAGGCAGTCTTCCTATCCCCAATGGAATAGTTATTGGCTTCACTTGAACAGTTTGGCTCCCATAGCCATCAATGGCCACTGGGGTCCCAGCAAACCGCTCTGGGTTCCCAAAGAGGAGGGAGCATTCTGCACCTGTATCCACCAAGGCCAACACCCATTGTACATTGGAAGGGGGCCAGTGGATAGCCAGTTCCACATGTGGCCTCCAGTCCCCACTCATCCCCGTTAGACGGGTCCCTCGGCCTTTTTCCTATTCAAACTGATACAATGGGTCTTGGGAGTTCTCCTCTCCCTCGGCCGTCTCTATCATATAATCTTGTAACCGAGCTGCCCGCGCACCAAACATTTTATTGGTAGCTGCTGGGGCCCTTCGTCTCAGTGGCTGGAACTTCTGTTCTGGTTTAAGCTGCTGCCAAAGCTCCAAAAGAATTTTATTGGACTGGCCATTCAATTTCTCCTTATCTGCTCCAGTCACAATCAAATCTACCCACATCTGTGTTCGGGTAACCTTTATAGGCCCATTTCCCTTGTTAGTTGTGGGGGCAACATGGGCAGCAGCCCTCACTGCTTTATGATCCCTAGCGGCTTCCAACTCTTCCAAGTCTGCTACCATCTGTGTAACTGTATTGATGGGCTGCCCCACATAGGGGCACAAGTGACCCAGAAAGGGCTGACAAGGTGCTAGCAAGGATAAATTCTCTCATTTTTGCCCTAAACACTTCCTCATCTGGCCCACGGGACCTAGCCTTGAAAACAGCATTCTTCATACCTAGTTCCCGAAGGACCTTTACAAACTCGCTGTAGCACTGCCACCGACTCATTGCCCCTGCCAATTCTCCAGCATTCTGCCAGACCATACGAATGGCGGCCATCACCCAGTCTAATAGGGTATGGTATCCTGGGTTGCAATGGCAGTTCCGAAGACGCTGCCTCAAGGAGAAGTATGTGGTAATGGCGGCCGATTTCTCCATCTCTGTTTCGGAGAGTATGATGCCATCCACCCCTATGTCCCATAATCGTAGTAACCAGGCTTCCAGGGATTCAGTAGGTTTCTGCCTAAACTGTGTCCCCAACTCCATCAGTTCTGCCTGGGTATAGGGCCGGACCACCAAGTGTTCCATTATCTGGGCAGTAGGCTGTGGCTGCCTGTAAAGCCAGTAGCCATGTCCACCATCACAGCCACCTGGCCAGCACAGGTTCACATTAGATTCGGACAATCGGTAATGAAACAGTGGAGACAAGAACTGATGAGCCATCAGCTTTAATTCTAGCTTGCACCCGGCGGGCAAGCAAAAACACACACTGGGCTCCAAAACCCACTCATTCAGTGCTCACAAAGCTACTGACTTATCTGATTTCCTAGAATCAAAGGTTTCTAGCTCACCAGACTTATTCACCTCTGTTTCCCATCTCCTTCTCCAGCACAAACTCTGCACAAACTGGCTTCTCTCTCAGCACTCCACCATCTTGGCTGCTTCTCCTGGCCACCTCCATGTGGCCATTCCCAGCTCTCCCCGCTAATGCTAATCTCAGGAACCTGAGAGAGAGCAAGCTCCCAGTCTGTCCCACTTTATAGCGTATATTCAAAACCTTTAATTCAATCTACAAACAAGGAAGTCTCTGATACAAAGTCACTTATCTGAGACATACTGGGAGGATTCCTCATGAGAGTGCACCACCCTACATCATCCAATCAGTCAAGGGTGTGGGGAAAAGCTTACTCTTAAAACTTGCACGTGGGCAGCGCCATCCCCAACAAAGTGAGCATAATATATTTTATCTGCCCAACACTGCCCCTGAGGGACTCTACACTGCTGGGTTTTTACCTTCTTGGTGACCACTGGTCGGGCTCTCAGGGTGCATATGGCAGCTTCAGCCTGAGCCTTCTCATCCTCAGAAGAGGAGTTGCAAGCGCCTGCTCTTGCTGACTCAAAGCCAATCCACCGGCACGGGTGCTGCTGCTCCTTTGGGGACCGTTTAGGCTCCTGTGGCTTCTGGCTTTTGGCTGGAAGCTGAGACTCTGAGCTCTTGAATCCGCAGTTGTTGCTCCAACAATTGCAGGTGCAAATGTTCAGCTTCCAGGGCAAACTGCAACTCACGAACCCTTAATTCCTTCTCCAGTGCTCGCTTCAATCCAGCCTTTTCTGTCATTCAATTTGCAATTCATAATGAAGCTTTCCACCTTGAGCAGCTTCTCGTACAGAACTCTTGGTTTCTTCTTGAGTAAAATATACGCAGCCCACGGCTCCTAAAAGAATAGCCATGGGAAGCCAGAACAGCAACCAGTCCTCTACCCCACCCCTCAAGGGTGGTGGCCCCATACTGATCTCCGAATCCTGCTGCAAACTATGCCAGTTGTAAGGCCAGGAGCCACCATCGTGGCCATTCACTTGCAGGTTCCCATTGGATTCGGGCAGATGGTGAAGAAATGGCGGAGTCGGAGGATGGTAGGCCATTCTGTTTATTGGCATCTCACCAAGACAGGCAAGAGAAGACACAAGAGAAGAAAAGGGCAAGGGATCAGGGAGACCCCTGCAATGGTGATAGCAGGAACTGAGAGAGCAAGCTCCAAGTCTGCCCCACTTTATAGTGTAGAAATCCAAAACCTTAATCCAGTCTACAAACAAGAAAGTCTCTGATACAAAGTCACTCATCTGAGGCATAATGGGAGGATTCCTCATGAGCGTGCACCACCCTACATCAAAAAGGGTGGGAAAGGCTTAGTCCCAAAACTAAGCCTTGGGCTATAATGACCCAGTCTGCCTACAGCCTGTCCCCCTAACCCAATACAAACTATAAGTGAGCAAACATATATAACATATTCACAAACTTATTTGACCAACAATCTCCATGGCATGTGATCTGTCCATTGTACTGTGTGCCCATCACCCAGAGTCAAACCATCTTCCATCACCACTTTGGTTGTTTGCATGCCTTGGATACTGTTAACAATGCTGTGATGAACATGGGGTTGCAAGTGTCTTTGCGTACAAACGATTTTTATTTTTAGGGGATGGATGTCCGGTAGAGGGGTTACTAGATCATATGATAACTCTAGTCTTAAGTTTTTGAGTAATTGTACTGTTTTCCATAGCGGTTGTTCTAGTTTACATTGCCGCCAGCAGTGAATGAGGGTTCTTTTCTGGAGATTGAGTCTTTAAAGAGGTAATTAATGTCAGATGGGTGGGCATTTATCTAATCTGACTCATGTCCTTCTAAGAAGAAGAAATTTGCACACCCTGAGAGATACTAGGGATGTGCTAATGAAGACACAGGCAGATGAAAACCGTATGTAAGCTAATGAAAGAGGCCTCAGAGGAAGCCAAACCTGCCAACGCCTTGATCTTAGACTTTTAGCCTCCAGAATTATAAGAAAGTTCATTACTGTTGTTTAAGATACCCAGTCTGTGGTATTTTGTTTTGGTGGCCATAGCAGATTAACACAGTGAGTGATATAGAATGAAACTTGGTTTTGAAGCAGTAAAATCTGAGCAGTCCCTGAAGCACTAATAACCTCAGGGAAATTGAAGTCTCTGAAGACCAGCTTTCTCATTTGTAAATTGAGGAGAACAATAAATACCTATCAAGCTTATCTTGAGGATCAAATGAATGTATGTAAAGTGTTTAACATGAAGTAGGTATTGGAGAAATATTTTAGGGAGGTTAGGTTGCTACCTACTAGAAGAAAGGTATGGGATTTTTAGTAAATTCAACTTGGGTTTGAAGTCAAACTCGGCCACTTAGCTAGGCGACCTTGGGCACATTACTAAAATCTCTAACCCATACATCTAGCATACAAAACACTTAGAATATATCGTAGTATACATGCTAGTATACATGTTAGTTAGTTAATAGACATGTCAACACATGTTAATTCTTCTTGCAGGTTTTCTTGGAGGTTCAGACGGTTCCAATTTTTTCTGCTTATCAGAATCACAATGTACAGTGAGTCTGGCAGGGAGAGACGAAAGATGAGGCTCTAACTAGGAAGGGGAGGTTGTGATCACATTATTTATTTTTTAACCCTTTACCCTTACTTCCTACATGATGAGTAAATGCCTTTCTGAAGAACAAGCAAACTAGGGAGTCAAAGGGGCAGCTTTACCACCAGGTTGATACCATGCTCATTTATACCCTATCATAAAAGTGGCCATGTGAAATCCTGTTGTCAAATCTATAATTTCTACATGGAAGATGAGTGAAAGTAGGACCGAAATAAGGACTTCCTCAAAAAATGGATAAAAATTACCATTAATTTCAACACCAAGAGGTAATTATCATCAACTTGGTACAACTTTCCAGATATATGCCAGTTAATGGTACATGGAATATATATGTGTATTTCTAGATAAAATTGTGTAAATACTTTTTATGCACTGTATTTGGTAACTACCTTTTTTTCCACCTACCGTATTACTAGATCTTAACCTATTTCCATGTTATTAAATAGTGCATCAATGTTTTGAATGACAGAATAGGATCTCACTGTTGAATGCATCAGAATTTTAAAACATCTTTTTTGTTAGCTATTTAGGTCTCACAAAACTTACTTTTTTTTCAAATTTCTTTTTATTTTATTCATTTTAGAGAGGAGACACAGAGTGAGAGAGAGAGAGAAAGAGAGAAAGGGGGAGGAGCTGGAAGCATCAACTCCCATATGTGCCTTGACCAGACCAGTGCAGGGTTTTGAACTGGCGACCTCAGTGTTCCCAGGTCACAAAACTTATTTTTAAAAATCAAGATGTCACTTCTCTAGATGCCCACTTGAGTGAGGTCTCAGAAGTGCAGAGAGTAAGTTAAAATAGCTTGAATGCGCAAATGTGAGCTTGCGGGAGAGGGGGAAGACGTAACATCTATTATGGTCCTGGGTACTGGGGGGGGGGGGGAACAATTAAAGGGGAACATTGTGAGAAATGTATTTCCTCCTTAAACTTATTGGGACAAGTCATTCTTTCAGGGACTAATGAAGTGTCACTTTCCTACACAAAGATCTATATCTCATTTGGAATTATTGTGTTTGGGGCATCCAACTAAAGACTACAATCTTGGATTCTGGTTCAATAGAAATAGAGCACTTTTCACAGAATCCTTTTCAGCTTTAGCAATTGGAAAGAGAGAGATGATTTCTGTGATTCTTTGTTGATGACTGTAAGAAAAATGATTACAATGCTCAATAAACATTTTATTTCTCATTAAAATCATAGATATACTTTAAAGATCATTTACATTTTTAGATATTGTAATTATCTATTCATTAGTGGTATAAGATATTCCTTCTATCCTCTCATTTCTTATAATCATAAAACAAAAGTATCTTTCATGGAATCAAATACTCAGCTAGGAAAATGTGTCATGCTTATCAGTTCAGCTCAGAAATACGTAAAAGGTGAAGTCTGTTTAGCTTCTCAGAACTTTTTCCTTTTCCTTACTCCCAGATCTGTGAGTCACCATTTTGTGTCAATAGTATTAAGAGTGAGAATTATTTCTTGACAATTCATGTTGGTAGACAAACGTCCCTATCACTCAAGGAGATGACCCTTATCTCTTTCTTTGCTGGAAGAATGTCTCATAGTGGCGTTTAATCTAGTCCAGAATAATTTCTTTGTCTTCTCAGAGGTTGACGATACTGCTTTAAAGTGACTCATTTGAAAGAAAAGAGATGCTATTTATTTTCTTGGTTAGTCAATGTTGGTAAATCCCATCAGTTTGGTTTTAGAAAGAGAAGCCCTAACAAACAATTTTATTAAGAGGAATAATTTAATATAATGATTTATGAAGAAAAATGTGTAGGTTAAAATATTTTTTCAAAATTAAGTGACTAAATAACAAGCCATTTCACAGGAAGTAGAAGCACAAATTACCATAACAAGATCTTTGAATATGTTGAGAACATGTTTAGTCTAAAAATTTAATAGATTCCCTGACTGTAAGAAACATGCTTCAAAAAAGTACATTTATTATAAATCAACCCTGTGCCCACTTACCTTTTCCTACTCACATTCCCCTCCAATAAGCAATCGTGTTTTAACAATGTCAGACCTCAGGAGAGTTTGCATTGACAATTTATTTGACTTTACAGTAGGAATAGATTTTTAGTATTCACTATAGTGAAGCAACTTTCATTCTTGCTCCAAGATTTAATGTTTTTTATTGTCTCTTCTAACTAGTATACAACTGAGGAAATTTTATTCTCTTTTTTAAGCAGTATTTTTATTCCATTTCTCCCCAATTCTTAATGATGATAGGCTTTATTTTCATCTGGCCTGACTTCGTTAGTTGTCGTATTTCATAGTTGCTTTGCATTGTGCAATATGACAGCAACAAATCTCTGAAGAAACAATTTCATCTCATGATGCCTTCAGATGAGAGGTTGATAATAAAATGATTTTAGGTGCCTGCAGCATCTGTTAGCAATACACTTCATTGACATGTTTGGGCAAATTAGACCTGGATTCCTGTAATTAGCAATGGTGACTAGCTGACAAGTAACAAGCAGACAAGGAAGAGTGCACAGTTTTATGTCCACATGCTTATGTGATGAAGTGGCTGAAGGGTGGAGTGTGTATTTTGGTCAAGAGAATGTTTTAATAACATTTTCATTCCCATGTTGATTATAAGTGAACTACCCCAGAAATCTAAATATATTCAAATTTGAAGGTATCATTTGCTATGCAAAGACTGATATTTTGTGTAAATATCTAATAAATAGTATGTGGGTCTTTGTTCTTTTTTTTTTTAATTTCTTTTTATTGTATTCATTTTAGAGAGGAGACACAGAGTGAGAAAGAGAGAGAGAGAAAGAAAGAGAGAAAGGGGGAAGGAGCTAGAAGCATCAACTCCCATACGTGCCTTGACCAGACTATCACAGGGTTTTGAACTGGCGACCTCAGCGTTCCCAGGTCAATGCTTTATCTACCGCGCCACCACAGGTCAGGCTCTTTGTTCTTATTAATTAAAAAAAGTAACCTTTACTCCCCAGAGTGCCTTACCAGGGAGAATTTATATGTACTCAATATCAGGAATAAAAGATTCATTTGTACAAGGTAGAAAATAGTTTTGTATTTTGAGGAATCATTTTTTTTAAATGTTTAATTTTCCAAATACATTGCTAAAAAAAATGTCAGGAATGGATTACTGAGATATCACTAATTACTATTGTGCTTTCTTAATTTTTCTAAGTGAAAACAAAATTAATACATGGGAACACATGGTGGTGCTTGAGAAGTTAAAACTAATTGGTACACGTCAGAATGCTTTGATCTGAGACATAGCACTAAGAATACCTCTGGCTCTGCACGGAAAATTTGTCCCATAGAATGTACCTCTGGGAATTAACCCATACCTCACCCACCTGGCTGATGACCATTTCCTCCAAGTCCACACTAATTTTCAGGTACTAGTGAGATGTGCAGAGGCCTCCATGTTCCACAAGACAATCTGAAAATTCCTCAGGTGTACAGCTGAAGGCAATACTGTATATGGTCATTTTAAATGACACACAGCTGAGCATTGCCAATCCTGACGTCATTCGCTTTTGTTGAGAAGAAAAAGAAGACACTGACAGACTACCTTGTTAAAAAGATATTATAAACATAATAACTAACGTCTGCCTACATCACCAGCATCAACTTGTCCCATTGTCTCCATCACTCACTAGTCCTCAGGCCCATGGCTCTGTTTCAGCATCCGGAAGCCTGGAGCTCATTTCTGACTCAGACCTTCAAACATGCTCTGTCTGACGCACTCTTCCTCTCTTTGGTTACCACCAAGCTTCGGCTTCAACTCAATTTCTTTCCTGGTTCCTCAAATCAGACTATATTGTCCTATACACTCTAGTGGTACTTTATTCCTCCTTCCACCTTTTCTACCTTTACTGTCATTTAAATGTATGTTTATGTAATTCTTTGTTTAATGTGAGTCTCCAACGCTAAATGACAAGCCCAGCGAGGGTAGGAAAAATAGTTATCTTGTTTCCTACTGTCTCTCTAACACACAATTCAGTGATGACACATTGAAGGAAATCAATAAATGTTTGCTGAATAAATGACAGAAAAATTTTATACTGCAGTCACATCAGAGAAGGTCCAAGGGAGTATATTCTTAAGTTAAGGACAAAAGGGTCTTTAGTTTCTGTGCTTCCTCTGTCTCTTAGGAAGAGCTACTTCACTTTGAGCCTGTACATCTGCACTAAAGTCAGGACTCAGGTGTTAAAAAGGTATCCAATATAGAGATAGAATTGTTTCCACCATTAACTCAATATAAACATGAATATGCCTGTCTTCATCTAAGGTCCAGCAGAGATCCTGAGGCATTTAACCAAGAGCATCAGTTAGGAGTAGGGATGAGAGAAAATGACATACAGATTTTTACATCATCACTTGAAAAAAAAAGTTCTTGCCCTAGCCCAATACCTCGTTGGTTAAAGCATCGTCCTGGTACACACAGGTTTCCAGTTTGATCCTTGTCAGGGCACATACAGGAACAGATCAATGTTCCTGTCCCTCTCCCTCCCTTTCTATCTCTCTAAAATCAATTAAAAAGAAGTCCTCTAGTTCTAATATATAATTACATTAAAATAAACTTTTTTAATATAATGCATACAATCCATAACAAGATGTTTTAACTTTGTATAGAGAAAAAAAATTGACTTCAACTTTTTAGTGTGTAGACCCAGCCTAGAAACTTATAATAGAATGGTTGAAGTCCTTGCTCACATATGGTGACGTAATACTTTAGGTTGAGAAAATCGGCTTCAATTTATAGTTTGAAATCCAGACTGAATGTAACAAGACCCCAGTGAATCAACATGTGTGATTGTTCCAAAAGTTTGGATAAAGGTCAGTCGTTCATAGCTTACCATTTCTAGTAAGATTGCAGAATATGAATAATTTTAAACTAATCATTAAATGAGAACAGAAAAATCTAAAACAACAATTAAAAACTCCAGTTAAAGATGTAAAAGATACATTTAGATTGCTTAAAACAGCTGTTGTGATATCATTTATGTTCACTGAGATTATTTGACCAGCAAAGTCTCCATATTATAAAATCTGGCAAGTCAGGAATTTAAGACAAAGCATTGACTGTTCAAAATAGGATATAGAGTCACAGAAACTTGTCAACACACTTAAAATTGGAATTTAAGTGCATAAATTACCATTTATTTTTAGACCCTTTTTTTTTGAATGCTGGGCCAATATTTATAGAACCTGGGCTGAGCTGAGTGGCCGCCAGTACGGTGTGGCATGTGGCTGTTTTAGATGATCTTTCTAGAGTGATCTCCACTCCAGCCCTTCCCTCCCAGCCAAAAGTCTCTTTCATACCTGCACAGCCTCTGGAATTTTACCATTAGACAACGATATTTTTAAACGTCGCAAAGTTAGTGTATCTGACGTTCTATGAAAACCCAGACACTGCTGGAATGGCAGTCGTCAACATGTTAGCTTATCATCAATCACTGCCATCTTACCTGGAAATGAAAGACCAAAGGTCCATTATCAATAATTTATTCTTACCCACTGAAATTAACTTTTCTATTCTTTCAAAATAAATAGAATTTATTGTGTTAGCCTCCTTAACATTGATCACTGTAGGTAATGCAAAAGGTATCTGAGACTTGGTGTTTGTCAATCCCTTCCACACACAGCCTTTTGAGACACAACAAAAGACTATTCTGAATGAAAGAAAAGAGGAAGGCATGCCTGGAAGAGCAGGCAAGCGTGAAGGACAACTGGAGGACCCTGTGGGACAGGGAAGTGGGGGGAAGAAAATCAGAAAGACAATGGGACAGGGAACACACAGAGGCCTTGAAATGGCCTTTGTCTTACATTACAGTTTTCCCCAAGAATGGTTCTGATGTTGAGTTTACATATGCTTATTGGTTTGAGAGAAACAGAATTAAAGTGATTTTGAAAGGCTGGGGGAGCATCTTTGTTTAGGTCTGTCTTTCCTTATGATGCCACCGTAAAAAATGGAAAATTGAAAAGTTTAGTAAAGAATTAAGAGGTCTATCCAACATTTCTAAAGTAAAATAAAATGAAATAAAAGCATTTTTCTGTTTTGTTTTGTTTTTTATTCCTGAATTGATACAAGCTGTGGCTTGCTGTTGCATCCAATATATTCAGCTTTAATCAGAAAGCCCTAGCACCTAAGTGGTTTTCAAGAGTTTGTGTCATTCAACAGAATATACAGAAGTTTCACTTAGGTACCTATTAGGAATTGGTCAGCTTAATCATCTTCCAGTTGGCTTATGTTTTCTTTAACAGAAACTGGGGATATTTTCACTTTGAATTATTCTTGTAGAAAATAAAAACTAATGTATCTATATTTTGATCAAGCAATAATTTTCCAAATTTAACCTGACAACTTAAGCCTCTCAAATTTCTGCTTATAAATATTTATACGATCTATCTAGAGATTCCTTATGCAATGATGTCATGGTATATGCCTGGCTGAAAAATGCATTGTTGGATGTACTGTGTGTTTTGATACATAAGCCACACCATGTCTGGACATCTCATTATAGAAGTAAATTTAAAGAAATTCACATCATGAAACAGACTGATACCAAACTTTTAGTAAATGCTAGAACATTGCATTTATGGCAAAATAACTTAATGAGATGAACTAAAGCTTGTGATATAAAACTGAAAACTATCAAGATTTAAGTAGTTAAAATTAGTTGTGGTGCATTTACACAATGGTATACCATGTGGCCATAAAGAAGAAGAACATGTTACCTTTTGTGGTGGTGCAGTAAATAAAGTGTCAACGTAGAACACTGAGGCCATTGGTTTGAAACCCTGGCTTCCCTGGTCAAGGCACATAGGGAAGTTGATACTTCCTGTTCCTTCCCCCTTTTCTCTCTCTCTCCTCTCTAAAATTAATAAATAAAAAAAGTTAAAAACAAAAAGAAGAAGGACATCTTATCTTTTGTGACAGCATGATGGACCTGGAGATTATTATGCTAAGTGAAATAAGCCTGGCAGAGAAAGACAAATACCATTTGATCTCACTTATATGTGGAATCTATTGAACACAATAAACTAACAAACAAAATAGAACAGAAAAAGCATATATACATAATATACAGACACAGATGACAGGGTGGCAATAGCCAGAAGGAAAGAGGGAGAAAGGGTTGGTGGATGGGCAAAGGGGGACAGAAATGGGGACAGAAGGACACTGCTTGGGGCAGAGAGTGCACAATGTGGTGTGTAGATTGTGTTATATTGAGTTGTGACTGTATAGTTTTGTGAACCATTGTTATCCCAATGAATTAAATTAAAAAGAAAAACAACAATATTTTTATTATTATATAACCCCAATTAGGTAAAAAATTTTAAACATCATATTGATAATGTAGTCAATAATTTTACCTATTTTAATGGCATGTATGATTTGCTACTTTTTAATTACTGTATGGCCAGTAGCCACGGCCACCATCACAGCTGGCTCGCCTGTGCAGGTTTACATTTGATTCGGACAGACAGTAATGAAACAGTGGAGCCAAGAATTGGTGGGCCATTAGTTTTAATCCTAGCTTGCACCCAGCAGTCAAGAAATGCACACTGTGGGAAAACACTTCTCTTTCCATTCAGAGCTCCCAAAGCCACTGACTTATTCGAGTTTCCTAGAATCAAAGGTTTCTACCTCACCAGCCTTATTCACCTCTGTTCCCCATCTCCTTCTCTCTGCACAAACTGGCTTCTCCTTCAGCATTCCGCCATCTTGACTGCTTCTCCTCTCCTCCATGTGGCCTTTCTCTGCTCTCCTCTCTAATACTAACCTCAGGAACCGAGAGAGAGCAAGCTCTCAGTCTGCCCCATTTTATAGTGTAGAAATCAAAACCTTTAATCCACTATACAAATAAGGAAATCTCTGATACAAAGTCACTTATCTGAGGCATAAATTGGATTCCTCATAAGAGTGCACCACCCCATATCATGCAACAGTCAAGGGTGTGGGGAAAAGCTTACTCTTAAAACTAAGTCTTAGGCTATAATGACTTTACTGGCTTACAGCCGGTCCCCCACAACCAATGCTAACTATAAGTGAGCAAACATATATCATATTTACAAACTTATTTGACCAACAATTATATCATTTTATTTTAAAAAATACTTTAAGTGCAGATAGTTGAGTTAATCATGCTGGTATATTCCCATCATTGGTCTGGCCAATTTCTTCTTTTATTGATATTATTATTTTTATTTTTTCTCCAATCTCTACTCCAAACAATTACTCACTTTAGTGTGTTTGCTTTATGAACCAGGATTCCAATATATCTTTTTTCTAATTATTATTATTTTATGAGTTTTAAATTATATAAATGGAATTATATCTCAGAATGTATTTGGTTTTTTACATGTGGCATTAAACCCTGTTTTTGAGACCTATCCTTATTGATGTATGTAGCTATAGTTCATGGCTTTTGTTTTTGCATAGCACAAAAAAGTAGTCCATAGTACCCACTACCACATTTTACCTACCCTCAGGCATGTGGATTGCCCTAATTCTCAGATCTTCAGTTTGGGTAATTGGGTAGATGGGAATGCCATTTTTTACACAGAAAGTCTAAACTGAGCAGTATGTTTAATGGGGAAGACTGTGGTTTTAGTGTTGAACTGGAGTGGCCAATGGAACATTTCAGTGGGTGTATAAAGGAAGCATTTGCGTCTATGAATGAGCCTTCAGGCCATAAGAGCCTGAATTTCAAGGGACTGGTTTAGGCTAGAGGTCATGATGTGACAATCATGAGCGTAAAAGATAAACCAGATAAGATTATCTTGGAAGTTGCATAATAAGAAAAGACTCCAGGGCTCTTGACAGAACTCAAGATTAAACCAACATGTAAGGGTTGGTTGATGTAGGGACCTTCAAGGCAAATGAGTTAAAATGGTCCTGCATAGAAATGATGCACTATATCAGGGTTAGCAGACCACTCCCTGTGAGCCAAACATGACCAGCAGCCTGCTTTTGTGAAGCATGTTTTACTGGAATATGGCCACACAAATCTGTTTTCATGTCGTCTGTGACTACTTCCGCACTACAACGGCAGAGTTGTGTAGTATCAACACAGACTGTGTGATCAGCAAAGCAGAAAATATTTACTGTCTGCCCCTTTACAGAAAATCCTTGCTGACCCCTGAACTAGACAGTGAAATTAAGGGAAAAGGTGAGTGACTCTGAGGTTATTACTATTTCTCCTTTGTACTACAAATAGCTTATTAAAGCATGAGAGTATTTGTACACTCAGTAAGCATAAATTTTGAAATTCTGTAAAATGTTTTGTATTTCCTCATTTCGTTAGAATGCATGAGTTTCTTATGTCAATCCACTGGACTCAGATTTGCTCCTTTTAGGGCAACATGACTTTGCTTCTGTTTGCTTGTCCTTCCCTGTGTTGTATGATTAAGGTTGAAGTTTCCAGGTTTTATATATTTGAATTCCTCAGGGCATGATTACCTATGATTTTTATGCCGTGGTAAGAACGAAAGCTCTTCTCTAGTATATATTTTTTAAATGCATCCTAAAAGTGACTAAAGCCTTGACAGAAGTTTTGGGAAGTAGATACCTATCAGTTTCCAGATAAGCAGCTGCTGCTTTTTACTTCAAGTTTGAGATTCTGCTGGTCATGTTGTTTATTTCTCTCTATTTTTTTTTTTGCATTGTTTTGGAGGAATAAAAACACACTGTAGTGCTCAGCTTTCTGAGACCTTCCTTGGAAACTAATCTGTATCAGAAACAAGTTGCAAATATAATAAAAGTTTCCAAAATTTGTTTCTATTAATGAGTTTTTATTTTTCCTCTTTCAATATGAACCTTTACTGATATATAGTTGTTGTTTTTGGTTTTTTAGTAGTCTACCATTATTGAGTCTAGTAGTACCTTTTATCTTTTTCTTTTAGAAAAGAAGTAAATGTTTGACCCAATCATTTCTTTCTTTCTAAGAGGGATTAACTATCTACCTACAGATGTCTCCTTGGTTTTAGACAGTGACTACCATCTGGTACTTGGTGACTGAGCTGTGGCAGCTGGTTTCCTTTAGCCTAATCATACTGGACAATGCTCATTCTAGTAAAGTTTTTTTTGCCAGGTTTGACACCTGATTGGAAGGCAGAGTTGTATTAATATAACTAAGGCTCTGTCCACACTTCCAGAAAGTGTTATCTATGGCGGGCATCCATACTACATACAGTACAACCAGAAAAAGGAGATTTCTCATTCCAAGTATTCATGGGGATGGAAAACTAGGCAGTGGCAGGAAGGCTATGTCTCCTACAAGAAAGAATCTTGCTAGAGTCTAAAGCATAATTACCTCAAAGGAGACATTTAAAAAATTCAACTAGGCTTGAAACAGATAATGGTGAATCATAATTCAGAGCTCTACATTTTACAAAAAGTTATACTTATTTTTTAGTGCCAATATAAACGGCAACATTTAAGCCTACTACAACAGACATTTAGATGGATTTAACTTTGAGTTTCATTTTTTTTTCCTACCACTTTTGAAATATAAAATACAACATGTTACTCTAAGATAAAGAACTCATTAAACTGTAAAGAGTTCTTCCATGCCAATAGTAATCGATTGCTTCATTTAACACCCGAGAGGAAAAGGCAAAAGTGATTTTAGTCTTTAAATAAGGGAGAACACGGTGGATGAAAACCTTTTCAAAAAAGCAGACGTGCTGTTGAAATACAGCAGAACAGGTCAATGAGAATTGAAGACTACATTGGATTTGCCTCATAAGCCTGACTCTCCTGGAAATTCACTGCTAGCAAGTAGGCACAGGGTGTTATTTGACTTGGTCTGGCTATTAACCAGCATAAAGAGCACAAATTTTAAGCAATATGGTTATTTTTCTTTTTTGAAACACCCCCGCCTTTCATAATTCAAATTCAATGAACAAAGCACTTTCCCCCTCTCCAGATGTCTAACAAAATGAGTCAACAGTTTGCTCACTACAACTACCTAATTGTAAAGTGTCTAGTTTACAGTCTGACAAAAGTAAATAAATGCCCCGAAGTAGGGAAAGAAGCTCAGAGACAAACTGAGTAGGTTGTTTATGTGAATCCTATGTGCCTGGAAAACAGGTGAGAATGGGTCTTCAGTCATTTACAGTAATTCTGGGGAAAGTGTTCCAGCTAGGGACAAGATGATTCATTAGAGGTATGTTTTTCACATCCAACGTACACACTTGGCTCAGAACAATTTGTCTCAGGTGCTTCTTGAATGATGGGAAGAATTGCATGTCTGTCCCTAAAGACTGAGAATTCCAGAATCTCAAGCACAGCTTTTTGTTAAAACTTAGACTATAGTGAAGTAAATAGAAGTAACACATGGCGAGAGCAACCCTACAGGGCAGTCAGTGTTGTGTGAAGTCTCGTCTTTATCTGGTGGCATTTGTCTTAGCTATATAGGCACTGAATCATATTTGATACTCTAAATTGAAAATTTAAAACAAAAATCTTGCCTTTGAAATGTACACTTTGTTTTTAAGAACTAGGTGGCCATGGGTTTTCAAATTTTTGTGTGCCTAAGATCCCCTGGAGAATGAATTAAAAAGGCAGATTGTCACGCCATGGTCCCTACAGATTTTGATTCAGAACCCAGGACTGCCTTCTATCAAGCCATATCTGATTATGTTGGTTCAGAGCTGTATTTGGAGCAAAGTTAAGAACGACCTCTTTCATATTTCTCTAGAAAAAAAAACCTGTCCACTTACAGGTCCACTTTTAGAATCATTCATTTTATCCATTCAACAATATTCTGCAAGTCCATAAACCTTGTGGCAGGCTGTGGAGGATACAGTAGTGAACAAAACAACCAACCAATAATGACATCTCAGAGTCAGGCAGCTGACAGTCTTGTGGAGAAAGGAGGGCGTTTATCACAGCATCATATAGATAATTGGGAAATTACACCTTTGGTGAGCTCTGGTAGAAGTGGAACATGGTGTTATAGGAGCAGAAGAATCAACACGATAGCATGTATGGCATCAACTCTGCACAGCTAAACAAAACTAGCCCTTAAGTTGAAGTTTGGAAAGATTTCATTTTGGGTCCTGTTTCTAGGAAAGCCAATTTGTCAGCAGACTACTCTTACCATGCTGTGTTACACAGGGCTGGAAATGGCATTGTTGTTCTTTCTAACTGTCCATGCTGGAGATAACATTTAGGGCCCCAAGCCACAGGCTGAAGCCAAACATTTTTTCTTTGAAATGAATTGTGCAATCAAAGAAAGAGCCCAGTGTTAGAATCTATGAGGCATCCAGCAAAAACTCACACATCTCGATCTAGAAGTGTAATTTTTACAAAGAAAAAGGATGGTGCCCTTTGAAAGAAACTGGATTGTAAAAACTTCCAAGTTGTTACTAAATCTGTCTTGCTCAGAATGCCCAAAGTTGCTGGATATGCAATTGGAAGAGGGGGGTCGCAAAATTGAGCCGTGGACTTTCATTAAGTCTATCATGAGATGCAAACTGTGGAAACAGAATGGTAAACTGCAGGTGAAAATGGTTTCAACCTAAGTATAGTTGCAATATTATTAAGATCTGAAAAGTCATCATGCTAGATCAGGGGTGCTCAATACGTTAATCGTGATCTACTGGTTGATCGCGAAGGAAGTGTGGGTAGATCGCATGACATTAAAAAGACATTTGTCTTTTGATTGGCATACAGGGTAGCCAATCTGATGTCTGAACTTTTGACACCCTACGCATACGTGTTAAACTGCTCTAACTTGTTCAGTTTATTTAAACTAAATACAACAAAGAGTATAAAAATGAGTGCCGTACCTGGTCGGAGTAAGAAGGCTAAAACCTATCACTTTCATACAGAATTGGAGGGGATTTTTTTCACTATGTCATATTCTTAAGTGCATTTGTCTCATCTGTCTGTGTGCCATTGCTATTCCAAAGAAGGGAAATGTGGAGCAGCTTTTTCGGACTGTTCATAAAAACTATGACATTGACTTTCCTCCGAAAAGAGAGCTGAGAAGGAGAAAGGTGAAAGAAGAATCCACAATATTAAATAGTAATAATAGTAACTTAAATAATGATAATATAGAAGAAATAAATTTATATTTTGCATTTTAATTGTAGGTAGATCATTTTGACTTGGTCATCTTAAAAGTAGCTCACAAGCTGAAAAAGTGTGGGCACCCCTGTGCTAGATTATTCCACTAGGAAGTCATCACCTTGAAAATGGACTACAAAAAAAATGATTAAGAATTGAAAAACCTTGTGGGCTAGACACTGGTGAGCCAAGACCTCATTTTTCACACATTTTCTTGACACCACTTCTGTGTCAGGTCCTGAGCTAAGTGCTAAGAATACAGTGGACAGCCAACAGCAGGACTCCCTGCCCTGATAGAGCTTTCAGTCTACTGCCACCATAAATTATGTGCACCTTTATTTAGTGACAAATGCTTTACTGAACATTTACCATGTGCCAGGTGCTGCTAGGCTTTGGGGAGCAAAAGATAAATTAATAGGTGCTCAGTCCAGTGGACAATGTCCCTCGGTGGGTAGGAAATAATCAACAGGAAAAACATGAACCTCGAAACTGGAGAGGATTTCATGCAAACCCCAACTCAGTTGAACATCATGTGGTCTCTCTGAGCCCCACATTGTTCTATGATAGCAGGTCAATTCTTAGCTCCAGTGGTGTTGTAAGCTAATCCATACGCAGCAGTCCTACTGTGTACCATCTATTTGTGCCCAGGTGCCAACCCACACTTCTTCACCTTCACAGTGAAGACTCCACTCCCGACCATATCACTTTAGCAGGGTGATTTTACTCAAAATTTGTATGGGAAATGACAGACGTGGCTTCATTGCACTCTCCACTTTACTATATTCCCATATTTTCCAAAATTATTTTTCCCTCTTTCCCTAATGGGTATGTTTTGTAAATTTTCCCAGCTCTTTAGCATAGCTCTCGATTTTCCATTTTTTTAACAATGCAAATTTATTTAACTTGTTCTGAGCTCCTCCAAGTTTGCCTACCCACATCCTCCTGGTACCATATTCCGGCATCTTTAGGAGACAGAAATAAGGATATAAATATAAAAATATTTATTTATATAGATGTAGCAGAATTCCTGCTCCAGAATGATTAGAAAAAGTAATGTACACAAAATCCAGCATACACAGACTATGTTGAATAAATAGTTCAGAAAAAATCTGAAGATCTTGATTGTTGCTCCTTCTTCTGATACTTTATGATAACAATACATATTTAGAAAATTGTTTCACTTGAACAGTACAAAGCAATTTGTAAGCTGTATAATTTCTTATATAAAATAAATTACAGAAATAATTGTTCTAAAGATAAAAAATTATAGCAGAGAAATATTCAGATGCTTCAGGTTTAAGAATTGAATCCAAGAAGAATAAAGCAGTGGTTTGGCATCTGAGGAGGGTCATGTATTGAGAATGGCATGTTTCTAAATAAAAAATAAAATTTGATTAATTTTTCCAGGTGTTTATTCTTCATGATGTTAAATAGGCAGATATTTGGCTTTCTGAATTCGCAGATCAGACAGATCTTTGATTTGAACAGTTTTTAATATGATTTAGTATTCTGAAGAAGCCAATTACCTTCGTACTATCTGAAAATAAGTTTTTAAGTTGATTACTACACAGCATCTACTTAACATTCTATTTGTAAAAGTTTAAACAATATAGTCTTTACATCCTCAGTACATTCAGCACCTAATCCACTTTGAAAAAGTAATTATAGGTGTGCTTTCTGTAAAAACTATGTGATGAAGGAGAATGAATTTCTTCAACATCTTTTTGACATGATCTGTCTGAGTGGCTCAAAATGCATGTGCTTCGTAAAGCAAATGAAAAAAGAGAAGAAAAATATTGTTCAAGTTGAACCTTCAATCCTGTGGCTGTTTTTTAAAAGCCCCTGATTAGCAACAAATTCTAGAATCTTATTTAATAAAAATAAGTCCTCTTTGATTTGATTCTCCTCCGGGATAGACTTTAAAATAATAAATAGGCCGAGTGTGGTTTCTCTAATTTTATGAAACAGGGTCTTTCCCAAATGAATTTCCCAAAAGGTTGGTATTTGATTCAATAGCCTCAGCCCCTAACAGTCATTCCATGGCAGTCTCTCTGCAGTGACTGGCTGGTTTCATGAAACCCAGCTTTGAGAAACTAAATGGACCCTAGAACCTGAGGAGGTGTCGTTTGAGGTTACTGTGTAAATAGACCCCCAGAGACTCTTGGTAGCTACTGACAAGCACTGTCCTGAATTGCCTTTCTTCCCCTTGACTCTTTCTTTCTCTACTCAACTCTCCAAGTGCTAAACTGGAACCAGCATAACTTTTGCGTCTTGTTTTAAATATGTTATTGGGAAGGCCAGATGTAAAGTATTAGACCATTATATACCACTTTAATCCATTAAATTAACTTTAGTTTATATGAGGATCACTTGCAGTCTGTATGTGATTTCACATCAATGCCATAGAAAATAAGATGGTAAGAATCTTCATTAAAGCTCAAATGTCAGACTGTCCATTAAGTTACTTATATTAATAGTTGTATGTGTTTATAGTGCTTGCCATATAAGATGCCTGAAACTGTTATAGACACTGTCTGTGTATAAACGCAGTTACTCCTCACACCAACAAAAATGAGGGCATTAAGGTGATCTGCATTTTACAGACAAAAAAATTAAGACACAAAGTTAAGTTAGCAAATAAATAGCAAAACTTGCCCCAAGGAAACCTGCCCTACGGAGACCACACTTTTGATCACCACAAGATGCCACATGGAAAGTTATTTGGCAATTTGTGAAAAAGAAATATATAACTGGGGTTGTATAATGTTTAAAAATACTTGAGAGACATGAAATAAATTAGGTGAAGCAGGCTCATTTTACTTTCTGTTTCATTGCACTGACCATTTCCCACTGTATGAAATGTAGACTTTTCAGTGTGGACGAAGTCCTTTGACTCATCCTCAAGCCAGTAGAGGACAATCCACAAACCTTTGCGGATGGACAGAGCACACACAGCACAGCAAAGACAAAGTGGTCCCAGGTGGTGAGGCTGATTCTGTGCTCTGCCTGCTGACTCTGAGCCAGAGCCTGGATCTCGCCATATCTTGTAATTGACAGAAAAGTATAAAACCATTACAAGAGAGTTGGGGTGGGGGTGTGTTATTAATAGCCACTTGAATTTCTTATTCTTGGAATGTCTTTTTTATGCCAAAAGCTCAGTTCTTGAAAAATGACCAAAACAAATGCCTGTGTAGTTTTTATGAGAAATTTAGATAGACTACCACTTTGGGGCTAACTGAAGTGAGCCTGCTCCAAATCCATGGCTTAGATCTTCTGGAGGTTGGTTTCATGCTTCTAATGTTTCAGTATAACCTAGCTTGCACTGAAACCAAATTTGGCTTTCAGCATGACTAAAAAGAAATAATGTCTATGTAAAACACAAGACTGAACCAGCTGAATTTTCAAACATTCTAAGCCATGAATTTGCTAAGGCGTTTATAGTTGGCAGTGACTGTGCGTAACGGTGGTCCAACGACTTTGTGTTCTCATTCCTCAGCTGCCTCGCCTGGGCTCAGTTAATGGATAAAACCAAGAATAGAGGACCCAAAGGATAATTATTGGGTTGGGCCCACTGGGTTAGGAAGAACTAAGCTAGTGTTTTAAGTGAAAAAGGAAGAAATAAAATTGGCAAGTAGAGCAAACTTAAACTAAGGTATATTGTTACTCATTTTATTTGACTTGGAGATTGTTACGCAGGATTAAAGAACATGAAAGAGAAGTGTCCCCAGCCAGAACTTCTTGAATTCTTCCTGTATGTGGAAGTGATTTATTATAAAATTGCCTCAAATCAGATTTCAGTAACACAGCAAGATTCCAGAACAGAGCATAAGTTAGAGGGAGCCTTAGAAAAAGGTGTTTGCTGGTCAGAAGCCCAGGGAAGTAGAGAATCACCAGGAGAATAGACCTAAACAGGGGAAGTTGTAGGGGTGGTGGCAGTTAGAGTACAGGCGATCAGTTAAGAACCAGATTATTTGTAGGATCTGAGGAAACACAAAGCAAAGAGGACAAGAGATGCAGAGCATTATGGACACTAAAAGACCTTGACAAGGAGGTAAGCGTGGCTTTCTTAGGGCTGCAGGGTGAACAGCAAGAGAATTAGATGGGGTGGGAAGGTAATTAAGAATCAAAGAGGACACTGAGCTGAGAGGCAGCCCCTGGCACAGTCAGAGCCTGACAAAATAATGGCCCTATATGTACAATGCCACATACATGCATAATATAATACAGTTGGAGTATCATATAATGTCATATATATCATTACATATTATATCATATACGCATTTAACATACAGGGGTGGGCAGAAGTAAGTTAAATTACCAGCTATCATTACCTAAACGATGCATCAAAAGTAAGGATATGAAATAATAATAATAATGAGAAGAAAAAGACAAATAATGCAAATATATAATACAATAATTAATAAAGAATAATACAAGAGTAAACTCTTTCAGGTACTCACAACTCTAAACCTACTTTGCCCACTCCTGTGTATAACATAGAATGAGGATAGTACATATATATTATCATTTATAATATATATTACTTATAGATAATTGTGCTATACTGTATCAAAATATGTATAAATTGATACTGCTCACAAAATTTAGGGGATATTTCAAAATGACTATGAAGCTATAAAATATCCCCTAATTTTTGTGAGCAGTACATTGTAATGTGGGCAGTATGCTGGTGGTTTACAACAAAACACGTCCAGAAACAAAGTCATCGGGCTCAGAGCATTTCAGAGCAAGAGTGAAAAGGGTACCCACATGGAGCTGTGAATCCAAATTGCAGCCTGACTTCGTTACACGCTTATTATGACCGTGGGCAAGCTTCTCCTCTAGGGGCCTCAGCTTCTCAGCTGCAGGATTAAACAGGTTGAATTGGATGAGCCTTTATGTCCTTTCCGGTTGGAAGGAGGGGTGGGTTTTAGGATACTGGGACCGGTGCAAGAAGTAAAGAGGCCCTGTTCCCGCCTGGTACTCAGTCGCTACAGTTTGTACATATATAGAACTGCATATATTTTAACCCAGTGTTTCCAAGCTCTCTTATATCGTTTACTGATGAACAGTATGCACGAAGAGGTTGCACACTTTCCTCTTTTGTCTTTATTCTGCAGAATGCAGCTTCCATTGATGTGTATTCCCAAAGCAGAGCCTTGCTCTTCCAGCTTCACCTGTTCCTTCTTTATGGAAAAGCTCGTTGTCTCAGAAACACACACTTGGGTTAAGGGCGGAAAATAGAAAGAAACACAATCTGATTGTGCTTCTGCCTATGTCACAAAATGACCAGGATGTAGAAACACCACACGGGAGCCCCTTATAATCAATCTGAAGGTTTTTGAATAAGGAGTAACAACAGTCCAGAATGTCACATCAGCAGTGTTATCACTGACTAGTTGAGCTCAAAGATCTGCCCACATGTGTCTGTTAGGGGTTGAATTGTATCCCCACTCCCAAATTCATATGTTGAAACCATAACCCTGAGTACTTCAGAATGGATGGAATTTGGACATAGAGACCCTAAAGATGTAATTAAGGTTAAATGAGGTCATATGGGTGGGTCTTAATCCACTATGACTGGTTTCCTTACATAAAGAGAAAGTTAGAATACACACAGATCTAGAGGTGAACACATGAGAATGCAGTGATCTGAGGGCCAAGGAGAGAGGTCTTGGAAGTAATTCAACCTGCTGATACCCTGATCTTGGACTTCTGGCTTCCAGAACTATGAAAAAATAGATTCCTGTTTCTGAGCCAACCAGCCTTTAACATTTGCTTATGGCAGTCTTAGCAAACTAACATCATATACCGAGTAATTCCCACCACTTCAACTACAGAAATCGTTTTATGTACCTCTATATCACCCTAGCACTTAGTTTTATACCTTTAATAAATGTTTCTTACAAAAGCATTTTATTTCTAGTCTAATGCCTTTAGGGAAGAAATGTAAAATATTGACACTTAACAGGATGATATTTTAATTGCATGACACTTTTAGTAGTGATGATTCCTTTGAGTCTTGGAAAAATCGATGGAAAAGTTCATAAATGAACTTGATGTTCCTGTCTTTTGTGTTGATGGAATATCACCTTGCTGATGTGCTATTGTTTAAAACATCTGGATAGATTCATTTATTTTCATTTCAGAAGAGTATATGGATTAAAACCAGACACAGCATGGAGGGTCTAGTATCCAGCTTTGTCCCACCATTAGGAAGCACAGTGTGGAGTGAGGAGAATGCAGTTTAATGAGGGACCATCCTTATAGTCTGGACAGGTTCCCAAGAGTGATCAAACTGGGGGAACTGAACACTCATGTCAGCATCAGTTAACTGACCACAGATGTGAGAGACAAGCAGCTGTTCCATTCCATTTAATGTTTACACAATATCTTTCTATGAGCTTTAAAATCATGTGAGGTGTTAAGTTCAAATTCCATGTTTAATACAGGTAAGGGCAAGGACTGGGTCCAGTTTATTTGTCTCCTCTCCACTCAGAAGCATGAGAAAAACTTGTCCACATCCGGTACCCATGTGTCTGTTGAAATGAATCTAATATGAAAGTGGAAAATTTCCCATTGCAATAGGTACCTCTTATTGATAGGTGGGTATGAGTGAGTGTGGATATAAATGCATAAATGAGTATTCTAGATATAATATTTAAAACTTCTTGTATATAATTTTTAAACATAAATTTTCTTCTTAGAAAAACAAGCATTACCATTATTATTTTGATCAGGAAGAAAGGAAAGAAGCAAACAAGTCTCCAGAGCTCAGCCGTGTGGTAAAGTGAAATCAGAATTCAGCCATGGTTGTTCTGAGTCCCCTTCTACAAGACCTCATGAGAGATCCCGTCCCTTCCAGAAAAGCTAAATGATGACACATTTCCAACTAACTGTATTGAAGCACTTGGAGAATTAAAACTACATCATTTCCCTAGGACAGTGGTTCTTAACCTTTTTTGAAGTACTGAACTCACCAAACCCTTCTTTAGTGATAAATAAAATATGATTTTTTTTCCCAAATTCAAGACGTAGGTATATGTTTTTTTACTGATGCACAAAATGAGCCGTGCATGAACATCACCTTGCTCAAAGAGCAAAACCAACGAAGTGCATGAACTCACAACTAATTACGGTGTTACTTTATTCTGGCCTCCACGGCAGAGGCTTCTCTGAACCCCTGAGAGCGACTCATCAAACCCCTAGGGTTCGATAGAACCCAGGTTAAGAACCACTGCCTTAGGACATAAATGACTGATCTTTCACCAAAGGCCGCCATGAACAGATGCTCCTCTTCCCCCTACTTTAACTATAAAACATTTTTATTGTGGTGGTGGTTGGGTCTAAAGAGAATTTGAAGTCACATTTCAGAGGAATTTTCATTCCCTTAAGGGTTAGGGGATTCATATTTATTATGTGGTACTATTTGTCATGAGCTCATGATAGGTTATCTCATTTAATTCTCAAAGTAAGCCTTTGAGGTAGGAACTGGAAGCCCTGATTTAAAGATGAGGAAGCAACTAAGGACAGTGACAAAGCTTCCCCAAGGTCACCAAGTGAAGAAGGACACAGACATGTTTCATCCTGGATTAGTAATACTACATAGACCTTCTTCCTTCTGTTTGATTCACTGCCTCCCAAATTCCTTAAGGCTGATTATTAAACTCTAAGCATGTTCTATAAAAATTAAATTACTTTGCTGTTTGTTTATTAACACATAATGGAAACAGTGGTTAGAGAGATAGATTTTTATCAAATGTGGACAGAACATATGGAATGGTCTGACTTTAAAAAAGTAGACTCTGTAGCCCATGTAAACTTCACTTTGGGGAAAATTGAGGAGCACGGCAGGAGTAGTGCCTTAGGACAGTGTAGAAATGGTTTTTCAAGGACAAATGAAAGTGACACCCAACAAAATGGCATCTAATGTTGGCTAGAGAAGAGATGCTTGATCAAGGGTAACTAAGAAGCATGTTACATGAATCTTATAGGGCTGCCCTCACAAAATAGCACAGACTGACTGATTTAACCAACAGAAATGGATTTTCTCACAGTCCTGGAAGTCTAAGATCAAGGTGTTGACAGGTTTGGTTTCTTCTAAGATCTTTTCCTAGGCTTGCAGATGGCCACCTTCTCTGTGTCCTCATATGGTCTTCTTTCTGTGTATACATGTCTGTGTCTTAACCTCTTCTTCTTATAAAGACACCAGTCCTATTAGATTAAGGCCCACCATATGATTCCACTTTAATTTTACTATGTCTTTAAAAATCTTCTCTTCAAATACAGTCACATTCTGAGACACTATGTGTTAGGACTTCAACAAATGGATTTGAGGAGACAGTTCAGCCCATAACAAATAACTAAAGAATACCTGAGTGCCTAGAAAGGCAGGCAGTCCAGACATCCTTCAGAGTGCTTGTAACAATGGTTTGTGATATACCCATGGCATAGCATGTGAGAGGGAGCCTGTGCTTTGCCGGAATGGAACCGCAACCCAGTGTGAGAAACATTGGGCTGCCAATTAAAAGGGACATACCGCATGTCTGATATGTCATGGACAAAGAGCACACAATGGTTTCATTTATGATCCCTAAATGAAATTATGCTAAGAAACCTAATATTATGTGTGCAGTTTGTTAGTTACCCAGACAGACTGGAAAGCGAAGGTGGAGTTAAGGGAGCCTCAGAGTCTCCACAATCTTCATCAATGAAACACATCCAAGGCTCAGACACTATTAAGAAAATGCTTCAGGATTTACATCAGTGACTCCAATGTGGTGTGATAACAATGAAGCAGCATAGATTCCTTGGATATTGATAATTTCCTTCAACTACCTTTTTATTCTGAAATCCCTAATATTTCCTACAAGTGTCTGTTTTACCAGGAGTACATAACAAAGCCAATATCCCAAATTGCAGGTTTTTATTTTTGATTGATATGTTTCAGGCGGTAATAGAGGGACCTAGAGTGAGTAGTAGCAGAAGTTCGTTCCACGTACCCCAATGTAATTAAAAGTACAAAAGAGCTATTTAGATAAACTTTATTACAAACTTGAAGAAAAATGAAGTTTTGTATCACTGTAATGAGGGCCATATATGTAACTTAAAATTTTCTGGTTGCCATAACTTAAAAAGTAAAATGAAAGAGGTAAAATTAATTTCAATATTATTTTATTTAACCCAATATATCCAAAATAGTATCCCTTCCACGTATAATCAATATAAAAATTATTCATGAGGTATTTTATGTTTTCTTTTATACTAAGTATTTGAAATCATGTGTCTATTTTTTACTTACAGTACATTTCACTTTTCATCAAAAAATACTTGATCTTCATTTAGGTTTCATAAAATCTACAGTTTGAAAAGTAGATTCATATATCCACATTGTCCCAAATCTAACTTCTAAGTTTCAATAACTTGATCAAGTAGTTTTTAATTCTCAATAATTAAAATTAAATTTTAAGATAAACTTTTTGTTTTTTCTTTCTTTATTTTTTTTAATTTTTCCTTTTATTTTATTCATTTTAGAGAGGATACACAGAGAGAGAGAGAGAGAGAGAGAGAGAGAAAGGGGGGAGGAGCTGGAAGCATCAACTCCCATATGTGCTTTGACCGAACCAGTGCAGGGTTTTGAACTGGCGACCTCAGTGTTCCCAGGTCGACGCTTTATCCACTGCGCCACCACAGGTCAGGCTAAAATTAAATTTTAAAAAGATAATTCCTCGTTCATATGAGACACTTTAAGAAGCACATTAGCCCTGTGTTTCTGGTGGCCACAGTATTGGACAGCATAGTTTTGAATACAGTTACATGAATACAATTAAAGAAATGACTAGTTAAGAAGAATTATTAGTTTCAGCAATATTCTTTCTTGTTTTTATAATGCTTTCATGCTGGTTAATGATTTTTTTTGACCCAAGCAATTAATAAGTAAGAAGGCAGGGTGACATAGTAAAACCACACAGGAGGGCACGATGACAGCCTGCCTTTGTCCCCACCCACTGGGTGACCTTGAGCCAGTCACCTCACTTCTCATACCGTCAGCTTCATCATCTGTCAACAGAGCAAGTTGGTCTAAAATCTTTTCCAGCTGTGACTTTTTATAAACTAAATTCACTGAGGAATTAAAGTTGGCTTGTGTGAGAGTCAATTATATTATGAGAAAAGTATTTTGTTTCCATTAGAGAAAATATGTTTTCCTTTTATTTCGTTATATTCATAGCACACAGGATAAAGTTAATGTACTAAACTAAAATTTGTCAAATATCAATAGTTAAACAACTGGAGATCCAATCATCTGGAAACTTTCACATCCCCTGAGTCAGTAAAAGAGCAACCAAGTGAGAAGTGTCATCTTCTAGGGAAAACAGTTGAGTCTTAAACCCTCCCATGCCCCTTTTTGTAAGACCCAACTGGAATCTCAGCATTTGGCCAGTTCTGAGTCAGGTGAAGCTTAACAAGTTTTGAGATTCGTTGTGCTAGTGATGCTTTTCAATCTAGCTCTTTATTTAGCTTATAGCTAAATAAATATGCTAAGAGTTATTTATTAGCTAAGTAATGGCATATTCTTTTTCTTTTGCTTTTATGCCCTGGAATATTATTTAATTTGTTAACATGTTTATAATCCCATATTTTTCTGCCTAAAATAGCAATATGTTATGTATTTATTTAAAATTTTGGAGAAAGGCAGGATGATACAAGAAACAATATATCTTCCATAATTTTGAGAGTACACAGAAATAAATATTTTCATCACTTTTAGATGATTCTCTTCAACTTCTTTTCTATGTTTTACTTTTATATTTATTTCTTACAAAACTGAGCTCACATTTTATACATGTGATGTCTTCTTTGATGTATCCACTTGGCATGGCTATACTTTCCACCTACACAGTCAAGCACTAAGTTTGTGGATTGTGGAGGGATTTGCAAGTGTAAAGTCAAGTCTCTAATTTTAAGTGCAGGAGGTCACTCTGGAGTGAGTATCTGAGTGGCTTGATTTAATAAGTCAAAAGGCCTGAGGCTTCCATAGACTTCCATAGGATACTAGGAGAGAGAGATTAGGAGACGCTGCCTGTGAGTAACACTTTCGGCCATGTCTGTAAGCTCCACTGTACCTGTGACTGTTCCCTGTGGACAGCCTGTCCAGTGGTTTCAGACTTACAACCACTTTAGCCAATTCCTTGTAATAAATCTCTTAATTTATATATTCAATCCTGGTACTGTTTCTCTGGTTGAACCCTAACTGATACTATACCTATTTTTATGATTTATTCACAGTCTGAGCATTTTCTCACATCATTAAATTTTCTTCAAGACTATTTCATTATATGTATAACAACCCACTTTATAGATAAAATAATATCCTTATTGTTTAACATTTAAGTGACTTGTAACTTTTCTTTATTGAATATACCAAATGGCAAATACTTATACAAAATCCTATACAAACAAAATAACTATACAAATACCTATACAAAAATCTTTGAGTGCATAAGAGATTTCTAGTTGAAAAAACCTGAGATATTTTAAAGACAAATTGCTTTTCAGAAAGGCTGTATCAATCTATATTCTTATTAGCAGCTATTTAGGTAATTTGTAGTCATGTAGTCAATAACATTGAGCTCTATCACAATTTTGAAAATTTGTTTAATTTCTAGGCAACAAGTATATTATTTTCATTTGTACTATGTGTGTATATATATGCATATACATCCACATATATTACATCTGAAATATGTATACACATATACATACTGACATTTAAATCACTGTCTTTTTGAAAATTGGGGGTGAAAATTTTCATTATGTATGTATCAGTCAGACTCTTATCACAGCAACAGAACCAGTGGGAAGGCTCTACTTCTCTATATTGCAAAGAACTGGCTTATACCATGTGGGGGCTAGCCAGGCAATTTCCGGAACCACAGGGTGGCTGTCACGGAGCTGTAGCCAGGAACTCTCAAATGTGAGCTTAAGCTGCTCTCCTCCCTACAATTTGTATTTTTCCTTTAGGGGAGCTTCGGTTCTGTTCTTAAGACCTTTCAACTGATTGAACTAGGGCCGTCTAGATTACTGAATGTAATCTGTCACTTAAAGTCAACTGATTGTAGACATTAATCACAGCTATGAAGTATAGGCCCAGCACCCCCTATACTTGTTCATGTTTAATTGGACAAGTGTTTGAATAATAGACTAGCCAAGTTGATGCATACAGGGACAATGGGTTATGTAAAAGAACTTTTCTACCACCCACACAGCATACTACGTTTTCCATCATAGTTTTCTGTTATCGTAACATGTTATTCTTCCAAATCCCAAAGACCCCAAAGGAATGACCTCAGTAGGTAAATATAAACTATCGAAGATGCAAAGTCCCAGTAATTTACTCTCAGTCTTCATTCCACCAAAATCTTAGGAACATGTACTTTGTAAAAAGCACTGTGCTGGTAGGCTTTGTGGGGGATACGAAGTTGAATTGGCCATAAAAGAGATGTATGGTCTATTACAAAAGAGAAAAGAATGTGAAAAGTACTTTTAATAAAACTTACTAAGTTCAGTGGGTAATCCAAAGGGGGAGTGGGAATTTTTGACCATGGAATGAGGTCAACTTTCATCAAAGTGGGGGTATTTCAAATAAGTGCATTACGGATATTTGGAGTTGGGCGTTTCAGATGAAGGGGAAAGGATCAGTAAAAAGAAATAAAGCAGAACTATAGACTTATAAGGAAGAGAAGCACAAGGTATTGGAAGAAATAGTGAGGGAAAGTATAAAAGGTATGTGAAGGCCAGACGTCAGAGTTAGTGCTAGGCTAAAGGATGTGAGCTTCATTCCACCACAGGGAAGGGTGGGAGGGCCTGGGTTCACTAGAATAGGTCTGGTACTTCAGTAGGGATGGTCCTGGGACCTGGATCTGTGAGTACTGACCTGGTCCCTGGGTCCACAGGAACACGCCAGGTTTCAGAGACAACTAGGGTGAGGCTGGTCCCTGGGTCCCCGGGGGCCAATCTGATACTGAGACCAGTTAGGGGCCTGGTCTTGCAGGTCTGGAGGCTAGCCTGGCACTGAGGTGAACCTATAAGCTGGGGTCTTGGAACTGGCCTTGGAGGCTGGGTCTGTGAGGACCAGTCTGATGTTGAACAGAGGCAAAATCCTGGGTCCTCTGTAGTTGGTTCACAGTTAAGGACCACTGGGGACCAGAATTCTCAGGTGACTGCCTGGTGGCTCTAGAATTTCTGAGGTCTCCAAATTGTAACCAAAATGCAAGAGTTCTGATAGAATATCAATGCAATCTTGTTTGTTGGCCTTCCCAAAAAGAGAAGCTCTATTGCAGTCCAGGCTCTTTCCTGGACAAGTTCCCATGGAAGGTTATACCTTCTAGAACCATGGTTTTTCACTTGTTGCACAAGCCCCAATTCTGATTCAGTAGGTGTGTGCTTCAGACGCACTACCAGCACAAAAACTGCTCCCCTAGGGCCAGCCTCATCCTGAAGCATAAAGCCGTTTTGAAATAGAAGGTCAGAATGGGTTTCCTGGGGCAGCCTGTGGAAGAATCATACCTTGAAACAGCTTTGGAAACTCTCCAGTTTATGTGGGATCACTGGAGTGTGGCCTGAGGTCTGAGAGTATTTAGTCTGGAGCTTTTGACACATACCTGTCTGGGAAAAGGACAAAGTAAACTTGTACTTGGACACTCTGGGTGTATGTTAAGCTCATATACTTAATCTTTGTATCATTCATCTTTTAGTTATATCTTTTTATGTTATTTGATATTTTCCCCCCTTAAAGCCAGGTTTCCCGGGTTAGAGAGAGTGGTTTTTCTCTAAGTATATTTGAAATTCATAATTCACCATCGAATAGTCCAAGACTAGCTCACAAAGGTACAATGACAGAGTTGACATAAAAGATTAAGAACCTTAGATCTCAGACACATAAATGAAATATGATTAATTAAATATGCCAGTAAGATATAAATGCTTATTTTGAAGCATAATAGCTTCTTAAAGAAATGAAAGGTGTAGCTTACACTGTAAATTAATGTTATCTTTTTGAGCCCAATAGAAGCATATAATTGTTCTTGCTCAAAATTAGGACTTTTTAACCATAGCACTATTGACCTTTTAGACTGATAATTCTTTGCCATGGAGCTGTCTTGGGCATTGTAGCTTGTGCATTGTAGAAGGGCAACTTCATGGCCTCTACCCACTAGATTCCAGGAGCATGCCTGTACCTGAGTCCTTAAAAAAAATAATGTCTCCAGACATATCTAATGTCTTGTGATGGATGAATTTACCCACAGTGAGAACATATTAAGGTTCTAGACTATGACTTTTTAGACTCCAGTCATTTGTTGGGGTTACTGAAATGTTTTCCTCACCAGGAAAATCAGGGTAGCTCTGTGCTATTTTATAAATTTCATTTGATTCGTAGGTGAACATCAAGACTTCCAACTATCAGTGATGTAGGAGACTAATGGGCAGGCTTTAAGTTATGCAAATACTCAGAAACTGTACACAACATTGAGAACATAAGCACCCATCAGCAGAGAATTGATGGTTTCATTAGGTTTTCACAGGGTTTTAAGACCCAAGCAAGATCTAGGCCCTCTGCTTTGGCGAATCAAACAAGCTAGGAAAGTCTCGGGAGAAAAAGAGAAAGGCAGGTCTTTGTAGAGGACATAAAGACATTTTGCTTGTAGAAAATAAGCTTCATAGGTTTTAAAAATTATTTTGATGGTTAGTGGAAATGCAGAAGGAATTATTGATTAAATAGCACCTATTGTGTAAATTCTTATTTTATGTTTGTACAAAATGATACTCTCCTTTTTATAAGTGGGATATAATAATACAATTTAGTCAATGTTCTGTGTAAGACACTGCACCAGGTATTAAAGCAGGGGTCCCCAAACTTTTACACAGGGGGCCAGTTCACTGTCCCTCAGACTGTTGGAGGGCTGGACTATAAAAAAAACTATGAACAAATCCCTATGCACACTGCACATCTTATTTTAAAGTAAAAAAAACAAAACGGGAACAAATACAATATTTAAAATAAAGAACAAGTACATTTAAATCAACAAACTGACCAGTGTTTCAATGAGAACTATGGATGCATCCTGTGCTTCTCTCACTAACCACCAATGAAAGAGGTGCCCCTTCCGGAAGTGCAGCAGGGACTGGATAAATGGCCTCAGGGGGCCGTAGTTTGAGGACCCCTGTATTAAAGGGTACCTTTATTTTCACATAGCTTTCCCTCCCCTCCGAAAAGATAGTGATCAGTTTATTTGCCTGTTTATTCTCATATTCATGACCCGCCTTTCCCCTGTTCTCCTCTGTATGGCAGGGAGCCAAATGTCCTAAGCTCCCATGAGCTGTTTTCATGGTGGATTTGGTCAATGGAAGGCATCAAAGACCTGGTCATGGGGAGAAGAACTGGGTGTAATTGTGGCTGCAACTGTGTCCCCTCTATTGCTATAGCTTCTGGGAGACAGTTCCCCCCCAATCCCACCCAGCGATCTCAGATCCTGCCCATTAGCCCCTGCCATGCTTCTGGTCAGATGGCGCTGGGTTCTGGGTTCTGGCAATACCAACTTTGCCACCTTCTCTAGTTGTCTCACCAGCCCCAAGTGTGGGAAGGGCTTTCTGCTATTGCTAATTTCTGGCTTGCCTCATTGAACCTATTTATTCTGTCTGCTCTCTCACCCCCTAAATACTAAATCCCCTCTATTAAACTCCCTCTATTGGAAATACCTAGACTAGTTTGGTTTTCCTTAGCAAATTCTGAATTATAGAACAGAACAGAATAAGTACATAAACAATTTTAATAAAAGGCCGGCTAAAGGGGACACAATGAAAGACAAAGAGTCTTGGGTTATTAAGATGAGGAGTGGATATATCTAAACAGGGTGAGAAGCCTTCCTGGCAGAGCTGGTCCTGAGAGGATGAAGAACTTGCTGATGGCAAAACCGGGTGGGAAGGGCGGTGGGAGGGACAAAAGGAGAAAAGGTGTGTAAACAGAAAGCCAAAACTACAGCTAGTGCTCGACTTACAACCACGATTGGTTCCGACAGACTGGTTGTAACACGATTTGGTCGTAAGTTGAGTAGGCTATATGTACAGAACTGTGAAATGATGTTACAAAAATCTTTAAGTCACATTTTATCATAATTTTCTTTCATTATTGTTATATATCATAATTTTCTTTGTTCATTTTATGCCATTTGTATCATCTCTACACCATTTTGTTTCTTATTTTTACATTTGTCAGGTTTAAGTAAAACACTGCATTACCAGTACAACTGGTTTAATATTTGCAAAACATACAAAATTACAAAATACAGGTGCATACAAAAATACAAAATACAGGTGTAAAAAATACCATAGGAAACATTTCCCAATTGCAAAGTGCTGCCGGAAGCTGGTCCGCACTGTCATTTGCCCAGATGGGCAATGTTTGCTCTGCCAGACGCGAAGCATTCGTGGCTAGCGATTGTGATCATAAAGTCGAATGGTCATAAGTTGCATAGGTTGTAAGTCAATCAATACCTGTATTGGGAGAGAGTCAGGACTCATATAGATTGTCAAGGGTAAAAGAAATATGTAATGGGCTGTGCTGAGGAGGATCTAAATACCAGGGTGAAGGGAAGGTACTTTGTAAGTTCAGTAAGCCCTGGGTATTGAATAAAAATGGAAATATTTAGAATTTTATCAACATTTTTAGTCACATTTTCTCCCTCATTATGTCCCCTCAATGAAATAGTTATTTCAGTCTAACCAGGTGGTGGCGCAGTGGATAGAGCATCGGTCTGGAATGCAGAGGACCCAGGTTTGAAGCCCCGAGGTCACCAGCTTGAATGCAAAGTTGCTGGCTTGAAGCCCAAGGTCGCTGGCTTGAGCAAGGGGTTACTCACTCTGCTGTAGCCTGCCCCCCCCACCCATCAAGGCATATATGAGAATGCAATCAATGAAAAATTGAGGTGCTGCTACAATGAATTGATGCTTCTTATCTTTCTCCCTTCCTGTCTGTCTGTCCCTGTCTGTCCCTCTCTCTGCCTTTCTAGAAAAGAAAAAGGAATAATTATTTCAGTGACTATTTATTGAGTATCTACATTCTGGACTACACAGAAAAATAAAGAAAAAGAAAAAGTAAAAAAGACCAAAATTCCTTACAGAGTTTATATTCTAGTGAATTTGTTTAATATCTGTGAATAATTTTGACTATCTATAGCTTTGATTTAAACGTAGGCTAGACATGACATCAGGAAATTGGGGAAGGGGGTGCTAATTGAATGGTGGCTAAGCAGGGAAGGAAGGCACAATGGCACAGCATTCATTGTCGATGTAGCCCTCTTTTGGAAACCCACCCTGAAGTAATTACTAGCCCAAACTAGACCACTTTGTTTTAAATTACAGATGTTGCCCCCTGTAATATTCCAGACCTCTTGAGAAAGAAAGGTTCTGACAGGAGTCAGATCAAAGATAAGATGGAAATAAAATGAGAAGTTCTGTCAAAAGAAATGCAGCTCTCTTTAATCAAAAATGGCGGTTGCAATTCTTATTAAGATAGCAACTTCCTCTTCTTCCACTAAAGTGGTAATAACAGTGACAGCTTCAGCCAAAACTAAAAACTAAGTAAGGTTTTTCTTAATACCCCAACTTTGATTTTTGTGAATTTGCTTGCAGGTTGGTTTATCTGTTTTCTTACTGTCTTCCTTTTGCTCAGTGATAAAGATTTAAGTTATCTCAGGGAAAAAAAAATCAAACCTCTCTAAATGTCTTGACATGGAATATTTTTTTGCATCTAGACTAAGCCAAGAGTATTTCTCAGTGAGATTTCTGCAACAGGCTTCTCAGAGATTTTTCCATATCTAATTAGCTTACCTATATCTAATAGTCCCCGCCTATATTTTCCCCTGCTGTGTGACCTTTAAATACATATATATACTCATCTCGTTGAAAAGTGAATGCTTCACATTCCAAATTGAAACATTTCTTTTAAGCCAGACATTAATGGATTTTTCTATAATATTTTTTAAATGGCTGCACACAGGCCAAAGGAAAGATATGGTTTGATTAGCAAGCCAAGTAATCTCAGCAGGTGGTGGTTAGTGAGAAAGTTCTGCTGTGTTATCGTAACCTGAACTAGTGCAGGTGTTCCCTGAAGGCGTTCGGTGTTGGAGAATTTCTCCCACTTCCCCCAAAGCATCTGGAAGTTACCATCACAAGCAACATAACAACAGTGAGTATTGTCCTTATAACTCAACATTCTCATGTCCTGCTTTCTCTAAGGAGGCCTAAATTTTACTTCACCTCTCATTACAGCTCAGATGTTATAATAAATCAAGAGTAAAAAAATAAGGTAATGATAATAAGCCTCTTTCTTTGAATCACATAACATCCAGGGACTGGAATCAGAACAAAATATTCCAGAATAGGAATCACTCCTAGGACATCTACACTCGATCTAAAACATAATATTTATAATATTTTTTCTTAGGGATGGGGCTGGCTAATTAGTCATGGTGCTCAAAAGTATTTAAGAATCTCCTTCCTTCACATATCATTAGGTGCTATCCTGTCACAGAGGGACTTTATACTGTGCAAGGCACACACAAATAAAGACATTATTCTAAGTTATGAAATCTCACACAGAGGGAACTTACAGGTTGAGTGTGGTCAGAGGTAGAGCTTGGTATTACAACCCCAGGAATCTCTTTGGTTTTGAAGCCAGACGGCACTCCCCATTGGCTCTAAGGAAATCAGCTTTGGGAAAATCTAACAAGAAGGCCAGTGTGGCATCTCACTGTGGCTTTTAGAAGGATCCTCTTAAGTGGCATTTACAAAAGTGGCATTCATTTAAAGGTTATATCCTCAAGTGAATACATCTGCTAAAGAGGCGGACAGTGATGAACAGTAAATGGAAACCCTGGACTTTGGTCAATGGTATTGGAGCTTGAGCTGATTAGAACAGTCCCAGCCGATCAAATTCAAACTGTGTTATTTGTGATTTTCTATGGTTTTCACAGTGGGAAGTTCACACTAAAAATACTTTAGAGGTTGAATTTCATGGCCATCATTGTTTTAATTATGGGCCCACTGTCTGCTGTTTGCTGTCTCTCCATTAAGTCTTTTTGGAATTCACATCAAAGGAATATAAAACTGGACCATTGAAAATACTTTGACTATGAAGTGGATAGTTTCAAATGGTAAGACTTAGTATGTTTATTCTATTCTTTTATACCCTCTTATTTTCTAAATAACTCAAATGTTCAACAAAAATATTGAGATGTACTACTTAAATCTGATTTTCTTACTGTTTCTGCTTCCAAAGTATTTTAATACCAAGGATGTTTTTATTCCCCAGTAGCTTTACATTTTTAAGTTACTTTATTATAATTTTAGTGCTGAGAAACTTACTCTAAAGACAGAATGAAACCAGCCCTAAGGAAAGATTTGATCTCATCACAGGAATATTAACATTAGAGTCAAAGCAAAAAAAAAAAAGGGAAAGGAAAAAGAAAAGATTATATCTAATTGCATTATTTTTTCCATTTTTCTACATGATTTAAGATGCATGTTTTAAAGAATGAGGTAATGCATAACACAGTGCCTGGCAAGCTTAAAAATATAACTACTGTGATAAAAATATAACTACTGTGATTAGTAGTCTTCAGCTTTATGATTTATTTTATAATATTGGTTTAAGTGTTAGTTTTGCTGTTACATGTTTAACATACTAAATTTAGCTGAAGGTTTCTTTAACATGTACATATATACAAACTTGTGTAATTTGCTCAGCTTGAGACCTGACTTCCAAATAAAGAGGAGCACAAAGATATTCCGGTTTTATTATGGAAAGACCCTAAATTTTGTTTTAAAAGTTTTTTCTGCAATTTCATGAAATTCTCCTCAAACTTGGAGAAGCACTTTATGAATGTACTGAGCATCAGCACAAACTAAACAGTAATGAGCTCATTTTCATAGAATGAAGCTTAATATACTTCCAGCTGTTGAAAACTTGCACAGCAGGATACTGGCTGCAATACAGAGCTCTCATCTGCTAGAGAAAAAAAAAAATCTATTTAAACTTGTAACAAAAGACTCTGTGTCTTTGAGGAAACCATTTTCTACTGAAATCCACGTGTGTGATTTACTGTAAAGCTAAAACATGACTAACTCTTCTTCTAATGTATTTGTACCTATTTATTTTAAGAAAACTAAGGTTCAAAACAGTTTGATAACACAGTTGGGGTATAGAGCTCTCCAGAAGAAAACAAATCCCACATATGGCAAACTGGAGTAAATCATCCCAGATTCTGCACAAGGCAGTGGGGAGAGGGGGTGGGGCTGTTATGTCAAGGACCAGAAGATACGTGATACACAGGAAACCAGAGCAAGGAAAAGAAGGTGCTATGGCTACTTATTAAAGAAAGATTCATTCATTCATTCAATGGTATCAAGCATATCCTTACAATTAAGGTAGAGTTGACAATGCTTATATATTCATTCATTCACCTAATTACTGAGCAACCACTAATACAAGTAACATCTCCTGTCTTGCTTTTACAGTACTTGTAGTGTTTTTATCATAGCATTATCCTAGGTTGGTGTTAATTGCTCACTCTTGAGATCATTTTTGATTCCTCTTTTTCTTCCACACTCCATATCTAGCACATCATCAAATGCATCCTGCCAATTAGACCTATCTACAACCTTCACCACTATACCCTTGTCCAAACCACCAACTATCATAACGTATCTGGTGTACCACAATAGCCCTGTCTCCCTATTCACTCTGCCGATAGCTAATTGTCTGCATAGTAACAATAGTTATGCTTCCCAAACTTAAATATGAACATCTCAATCAATTAAGATGGCTTCCTTCCAAATCATCCAATGGCTTCCTCAAACACATGGGAGTACAATTCAAAATCCTTTAGACACATATATGGCTCTTCATACTTCGGTCCCAGCTAGTGTGCCTCCTTAATCTCACCTCTTGCCATTCTCCCTTTATTCTCAATGGTCCAGTCACCCTGGATTCCTTGGCATTTGTCCAATCTGTCAAGCATGTTTCTGCCCTGAGGCATTTGTACCTGCTTTTCTTTCTACCTGGAATGTACTTTCTTTATATCTCCTAGTGCACATAGAATCTCTCTGTTTCTCTCTCTCTCTCTTTCTCTCTCTCTCTCTCTCTGTTGTCTCCTAGTTAAACTGTTGACTTAGTTTATGTCCTTTTCTAATATTTTTTCCTTCTCTTTGTTGACCCTTCATCATCCAATCCATCCTCTACCTATTGCCACCAATGACCTGTCTAAAGCACAAATCTGTTGGGGTTTCTCTTCTGCTATAAAGTATTTCTGTGGCTACCGCTATCTATAAACGGATATTTTTTTATGACCTTAATATTCTGATCTTAGCTTTTCTTTTGGCCTTCTTCTTCTCTACTTCTCAACCTTCACTTTACAATCCATTCATTCCTCTTACCTGCACACTCTTACCTCTTTTCCCTGATTCATGCTGTGCTTGCTAGTAGTCTGCTCTCACTTCTGTCCTAGAGAAGTTCCACACCAGGGACTCACTGTAAGTGAGTGTGAACAGTATTCATGGAAGAAACACTTAAACCAGGTGTCGAGGAGGAGATGGTAGATAATTAAGAGGGAGAAAGGAGAGCCTTCTAGACAGGGTGATCTTTGACAAGGCAGAGAAGCTGGAATGTAGCTCCTAAAGACACCACTCCTTGAGATTAGCTGGGGCTATTGGAGAATGCTCAATACAGAGAAGTGAACATAAGAACAGGGAGTAGTATGGATGAAGGACAATTACAGAAGCCAGGCAGATGCATGGGACAGGAGCTTAATTGATCAGGGTTCCACAGAATATTATAAGAATTAAACAAAATGCTGTATATGAAGTCATTAGTACAATATTGGGAACATAAGAGTACCTCAATTTGTAAGAGTTGTAATTAGCAATAAAGATTTATTGTAAGTCTGTGGTCAAGGTAACAACGAGAACAAAGTTCTCCAATGAGAGTGGGTGGGAAATTTGTCTGAAAATAAACATTTTCAAACTCACGCCTAAGGCACTTTTATGGATTTAATGAAATTACTTCTAAAACCTTTTTTCAACTATATTAATTTAGTTTAATTAAACTAATAAACTTTTAAAGATAGTCTTACGGGTTTGTTTCTTTCTGGGGTGGTTTTAAGTTTGCAAACATATCACATAAAAGATGATATTGAACATGATGTATAATTTCCTTGAAATATACTCATGATCCAATGAGTGAGTTTAACTATACCATGTGTTCTTTTACTACAAACCAAAATAGATTGTCTAGTCTTACATCTTGTGACAGCAGAGTAAAGATGTATATTTAACTCCAAACTACCGCATTGTAAATGTCTTCAAGATTTAAATATCAGAAGTGGCAATATTCCTTGATCAGTAAAACCCTAACTATAAAGAGCTCAAGTCCTGACAAAAATGGTATGTCTTAATGGATTGAAGGACATTTTCTGTGAACCATGTATTCATATACAGATAGTATATTCGGCAATGTGTCTGGAATGTACACATTACATTAGAGTCACACGATAGCCTTCAGACTTTAGAGACTAATAAATCCCCTGTATGTGACTTTCGTTTTTCTAAAGAAGCTGACTTTACAGTTCTCTCGAGTGCTGTGATTTTTGCACTACCAAGAGTGACCTACTAAGTGAAAGTAGGTGAATGGTTGCTGAAAGTTGTGAAAATAAAACCTGCCCTGTTTAAGAGAATATTGGAATTTTGAAATTCAGTTATGATTTTGTCAACTAAAAAGTCAAAGGTGATAAATGTGTAGTGATAACTCAAGTCATTAAAAGTTTTTTATGGGGGGGCCATGAAAAGCTAAAGAAACAAGACAAGTTAATATTATTTGGAGCTTTCTTTTATGAAACCTTTTGAAGTCTACAGGCTCTCACCTAATTCCTCCTGACCTGTCCTTTATGTATTGGACTTCTAGTCATCGGCGCAGCATCCTTCTCTTTCTGACTCAGCCTTTATTGAAACTACCTGTAGCAGGACTGACTACATAGTATTCAGGGCCTATTTTGTGTATAACAGAAGGTCCTCTTCTTCCCTAGTAAGGAATTTTAAAAGGGAGACATGGAGTACTAAACTAAGCACAGAGTCCTTCTGAGCACAGGGCCCTGAGAAACAATGCAGGTTGCAAGCACAGGGAGCCAGCTCTAATCTCCAGTAGAACAGCAATGAGAGAGTACCCAGTCTCACCATTCCACATACTAGCTGCCAAAGTATATTCAGTGGTTTAATTAAACTGTATGGTAGAACTTAACCAACATCACTTCCTGAATTCCTGAAACTTCATTCCAGTTCCTTCCAGCCAATAAGCACTGATGTGTTTTTCTAATTATAAGAATTAATTAAATCATATTTGGGTAAAAGCGCTATTTTGCTCTTTATCGCTTCAGTGCAAGGGAAGACTGCCATAAATGTTGTGTATTTATTGTATTCCTCTAGATGCTGGTGATACAGCCCAGTTTTGGTTGCACAAAAATAAAAACTACTCTTTTGGAGACCAAACTGTAACAATTTACGGCAATTTAACTTAGTAAAAATCCTTAAATTAATTTGTATCATTCAATGAGTTTAATTATAAAAAGGCAAGAAATTTTTGATGAGAAAATCCATGAGGACCAAGGAAATGATCATTTCCATTTCAGTGAATCAATACTTTATTTTTGCTGTTATTCTTTGGTTGTTTTGTTATGATGTATGTCCAAGTATTGCATAAGTGTTCCTGTTTTTCATTATGTTTTTCTTCCATAATGATCATGTACAAAGAAAAAGGAATCAGACAACAAAGGGATAAATACATGATACTTCTTTTTATGACAATATCAGATTTTCTCTCTTCTCCTTTCTCTTTATTATCTGTTCCTTTTCACTGTTTTTATTTGCTATTTGAGTAGGGAGTAATTCCACCCATAATTTTACTTTCAGGATGCCTATTATATGTTCATAGCATAATTCTCATGCATCACACTGGCTTTATAAATATTTTATTATAGAAAGACGCTCTTTTGAGGTCAACTGAGATTCCCTCCTCCCCATCATATGTCCTCTGCTTGTGGTTCTCCTATTGATTTCAGTCAACAGAAAAATACTGAATCTATCAAACTAATAATTTTTATTCCAGATGTACACTTTGCACTTAAACTTCACTCTCTAAGAAGTTGTATCTTTTTTCTCATTGTACATCAAATTCTATAGTTTGTGTCGCTGAAAAAATGTATGAGCATTACTTGAATATCAAAACCTGACAGAAACACTATAGTTTTATTTTTGACCCCTAAAAGTGGTTTGGAGGCTTGGGGTTGTAAAAGCAAAAAAAAAAAGCAAATAAATAAATAAATATCTAGATATTTATAGGCTCATTTTAGTAAATCTGTTTTTATTATTTGCAGTATTTCTTTTAAAAAGATATAAGAAACAACTCCAATTTCTATAATGTTTTACTTCACAATTGACCTTTCCCATGTGATCATCTCGTTTCTTGCAAGAATAGCACAGGAATTTATTTTTAATAAAAGATCGGTTTAACTTTCAGTTAAGGAACTACAAACAGTCCCCAAAAAGCCTGCTGACCACAGTCTGAAAATATGAAATGTTCTTTGGAGGCATTTGGGTGTGGAGTGAGACACATTTTCATAATATTCAGTATGTCATCATCAAGTAATGTTTACAAACCCCAGCACCCTGGGGATGTGTGGAAGGTTTAGCAAGCAGATGTTAGCAGTCAAGGAAAAATTATGACTGCAGCCTGAAAATATTCCCTCTCGCCTATCAGTTACATACAAGATATTCAAGGTCTCTTCTTTTGCGGGTGTGTAATTTGCCCGGTTTATAGAACAGTTAATCTAAAAACAAATTTGGAAAGTGCTGAAAAAAAAATCCTTTATAAATGGCCATCCAAGAATCTCTTATCTATTCTTATGAGTGAGTTTTTTCTATTGAAAAATCATAGCTGTGGGTACTCAAATAACATTATTTAAAATGATTACCTTATACTTAATTTAACGTAATGTGTTTTTTAATCCAGACTTTCCACCTTGCACCTCCATCGCTCTGAATATTAAGTTATTCAAAATGCTAATTATACACATAACAACTTTAAACACATAGTAACTTTAAATTCTGAGAACTGACACTTTTTAGTAGAAATAAATAAATAAAGTAAGTTTTTGCCTTGATGTATTGATATTTAAAGATTAAATAGTCACTCCTCTAAATAAAGTATAAGAACTTTAGAGGCAAGTGGAAGTGGTCTTTCCAGAAAGGCAAGTTAGAGATATTGGACTAATTTTAAATCAACAAACAAAATATAAATGCAATTATAGTGATATTGCTTGTGAACAGTCTTAATATATGATCAGGTTCAATAAAAATAAATGGACAACCAATGGGTACTTTTACTTCTGTAAAGGTTTTGTTGTTAAGAGTAATTTTTTTTTTTTTTTACAGGGACAGAGAGAGAGTCAGATAGACAGACAGGAACGGAGAGAGGTGAGAAGCATCAACCATTAGTTTCTAGTTGCCATTGTGACACCATAGCTGTTCATTGATTGCTTTCTCGCATGTGCCTTGACCGCGGGCCTTCAGCAGTCCGAGCCACCCCTTGTTGGAGCCAGCGACCTTGGGTCCAAGCTGGCCAGCTTTTTGCTCAAGCCAGTGGGCCCGCGCTCAAGCTGGCGAGCTCGGGGTCTCAAACCTGAGCACTGCGCCACCGCCTGATAAGGCTGTAAAGAGTAATTTTGATTGAATCCTTATTTTGAAAGTGTCCTTCCTTATGTATGAGAAAATCTCAGGGATAGTATCGTTTAGCAATAGATGTTTTGAATGAGGATCATTTAATACTGAAAAATCCCCATGCTTTCAATAGTGAGATTTATATTGAACAATTATTTATCATGTGAATGGTAGGTAATGGCTCTTTCTTTTTTTTAGTACTTCTACCTTAAAACATGTTGTGCATCTTTAGTTCCTGTAACAGAAAAGGGAATTGAGAAAGATAGAAATCAAATTAAAATTGGTCATATATACCAACGGAGTTAGGATAAGAAATCTACATATATATATATATATATATATATATATATGTATATGTATATATATATACACACACACACAAACACACACACTTTATTGCATCTAAAAATTTAACATATTGTAATATTTAGCATATGAAATTAAGTGATAAAATTGGAATTCTAAATAAATGGAAGAAAAAAGGAGTTTTTGATGGACGACTGGATAGCCAAATCTAAAAGGTATATTCAGAACAATTCCTCAGGTCATACATAAAGATGAATTCCAAGTAAATTAGTTATCTGCATATTTTTGGAGAAGACTTGGATGAATCCTTTTATAAATTTTTATTCTATAACTTAAAAACACGTAAACAATAAGAAATTAATGATAAATTTGACTGCACTAAAAAAAATCTTTGGCTAAAGATATCATAAGGCAGAAAAAATTTTAAAAAGATATCACAATTCAAATAAAATCAATTGAAAAATTATATTTATGACACATTACAAAGGTTTAATACTCCTAACATGTTAAGGATACTTAAGTTTTGAGAAAATAAGTGCTAACCACTGTATTGAAAAGAATAAAAGGTAGGAGTCAACCCTTCACCAATAAAGAAATGCAAATGACCCATAAACAAAGGATGCTCAATGATGCCCATGATAAGAGAAATACAAATTTAAAAAACACAGAAATACTATTTCTCAAGCATCTGATTGAGCAAAAAGCCAAAATTTTCACAAAATACACTATTGACAGTAGCAGAAAAACAGATATTCTTATAAGTTGGTAAGGAGAATGCAAAAATGGCTTAAATCCTGTAGACAGAAATTTGTTAATAACTAGAGAAATTATATTTTTTCCACTTTTTGACCCACCATTCTTACTTCTAGTAAACTACCTCAAAGATACACTGACAAAAACATTAACTATGAACAAGGCTATTTATGGAAAGAGAATTTGTATGAGCGAAGGCTAGAAATAATTCAAATATTCATCAGCAGTTAATGGTTAGATAAACTATTGTACTTCCACGTAATAGAGTCCTTTGCAAATGTACAAAGTCCTTTGCAAATGTGAGAAATTGTTTCGAAATTCTTATATCTTGCTGTGGGTCATTCCTCAGGCTATTTAAGTTAAGAAAGTCAAGTACAGAAGAGTGGGTAGATTATACTAACTTTTATATTAAAAGAAAGGAGATATAAACATGTATATATTTTTTAAGAGTTCAAAAAAGAAACAATTGGCCCTGGCCAGTTGGCTCAGCGGTAGAGCATCAGCCCAGCATATGGAAGCCCCAGGGCACACAAGAGAAGCACTCATCTGCTTCTCCTTTCTCTCTGTCTCTCTCTTCCACTCCTGTAGCCAAGGCTCCATTGGAGCAGAGTTGGCCCAGGAGCTGAGGATGGCTCCATGGCCTCCGCCTAGAATGGGTCTGGCCACAACCGAGTGATGCCCCAGATGGGCAGAGCATCTCTCCTTGGTGGGCATGCCAGTGGATCCCGGACTGGTGCATGCCAGGGTCTGTCTGTCTGACTGCCTCCCCACTTCGAACTTCGGGAAAATACAAAAACACACACACAAAAAAAGACACAATTGACATACAGGCCAAAATTAAATAAAAATGGTTACTGATTGAGGAGGAAAATATAGTTGAGCTTGTTGTCTCTAAATGTATAATCTTATTGTAGTAATATGATATATAATATAATGTCATATGTTTGACTTTGAAATTACATAAATTTTTGTGAAATCAAAAAAGAACAGTTTTTTATTAGTCAAAATCAAATAGAAACAAATATGATTTTATTTCAAGTTGGTAGCACAATCATTAACATAAGAAATATTTCAAGTAACTTTAAAACAAAGTTATTGACTTTCCATCCTCAGTGGTGTATATGCAGATCAAAATGCACCACCTTCAGGAGTCCTATTGTTACTGATAACATTGGAATGTTATTTTGAAGCCTGCATGATAAAATGCATAAGCAAATAAATCAATGCTGCTCAGCATAGGTGAAAAGAAATATAAATATATAATGAAAATTTTAAGAATTAACCTTGTGATATTCGATTTGAATTTGAAATTTTACTATAAACTTATGGGTTTTTTCCCTAAAAATACACATTTCCTTGCTCTGTACATTTAAAAGTACTAGAAAAAATGCCAATTCGGAATCAATCTTTTCATCCAGATTATGCTTCTCAGTAGATTCTTTTCTGCTCAAAGGGATCAGGGCCCTTAGATAAATGGTTGATTTCATGTCTGGGCAGAAAATGCATTCTCAGTTCTGGGGCATGTTGTGACAGAAGTCAAGGAAGTCACCAAAAACTATGGGGTGGTGTCAAAAGAATTATATAGGAACCAATGTGAGGGGGTTCCCACTGATCAAAGTTGGGAAATTTTGATTATTCTAAATATATTGACAGAAAATGATCAAAATACTTTGGGTATTTGTAAATTCAATAAGTTTTTAGTAGTATGAACAAAACTAAACAAAGCACTGGTCATTGGATGTGGCTAAAACACCAATGTATTCTGAAAACTGCTAAATTAAAAAATACATATGTCTTTCTGGGTTTTCCTGTACACTCTTATTTCAAGATAACTAAATAGTTAGTGAGAAAAAATTATTTTAGAAGAATTTTGATTATCAAATGCAAAAGAAACAATGAAATAAGATAATCATCATTTTGCAACTTCTAAGGAAATAATGGCTGGAAGCCATGATTACTCAGAGTGCCTAAATCCATTACCTTAAAAGTTGATGGAAAAGTTTCTAAAGGATGGGTCATTTTAAAAGTGGGACAATTGGACATCCTATCTCTCTTGAAAGGTTATAGGAATTATACAGTATAACCTACAAAACGTTCTGGCCAAAGGACCGAGTGTACCTCTATTAAGTCACTGGGCCTAATGACCATTTTATAAGAAAGAGAGGGAATATGGATATGAGAACATGTTAAATAACACCATACATGTATAATCAAATGAAAGTCTACAGAATGTGGAAAATCTATAGGAACAAAGCTTAATTTATTTTGCTTTCTTTTTTTAAAAAACAAATAAATGGAATGAACAATATAAAATAAGGAGAGGAAAAGTATTATAAATAAGATTCTTCTTTTCCCCACATTTACCTTTTTTAAATTTTATTTTTCAGCAACAGTTGATATTTAATATTATTTTGTATCAGTTTTAAATGTACGTTCATGAGTCTGTTTCTGTTTTGTTTGTTCATTTATTTTGTTTATTAGATTTGTCCTCTCTCTGTCTGACTTACTTTACTTAGCCTAATATACAGTGTGTTCATAAAGTCATGGTGTACTTTTGACCGGTCCCAGGAAAGCAACAAAAGACGATAGAAATGTGAAATCTGCACCAAATAAAAGGAAAACCCTCCCAGTTTCTGTAGGATGATGTGGCAGCATGAGCGCATGCACAGATGATGACGTAACACTGTGTATACAGCGGAGCAGCCCATGGCCATGCCAGTTGAGATGTGGACGGTACAGAGGAAAGTTCAGTGTGTTCTGTGGCTCGCTAAATTCGGATCTGATGCCCTTAGACTTTTACTTTTGGGGTTATGTGAAGCAACATGTGTACATTGAACGTATCAATGACATTAAACACTTAAAACAGAGAATCACAGACGTTATTCACTCTGTTACACCAGACGTCCTTACCCGTGTGTGGCAAGAACTTCACTATCGTTTGGATGTGTGTAGGGCAACAAATGGAGCCCACATCGAACTGCACTGAATAGGTATGAAACTGGGAGAGTTTTCCTTTTATTTGATGCAGATTTCACATTTCTATCGTCTTTTGTTGCTTTCCTGTGACCAGTCAAAAGGGCACCATAACTTTATGGACACACCGTAGTCTAAGTTCTTCCAAGTTGTTTCATGTGGTAAGATTTTATTCTTTTTTATGGCTGAGTGATGTTCCATTACGTATATGTATTACCACTTTTTTCATCCACTCATCTATTGATGAGCACTTGGGTTGCTTCTATATCTTGCCTACTATAAATAATGTCACAAAGAGTGGAGAGATGCATATATTTTACAATGAATGTTTTGAGATTTCACCTAGAAGTGAAATTGCTAAGGAAGTTCCATTTATAATTTTTTTGAGAACCCTCCACACCATTTTTCATACTGTCTGTACCAATTTACATTCCCACCAACAGTGCCCAGGGATTCCCTTTTTCCTACATCTTTACCAATATTTGTTGTTTGTTGATTTACTGAAAATCACCATTCTGACAGGTGTGGTTTTATTTTACATTTCTTTGATGATGCGGAGCATCTTTTCATGTCTATTGAGGTTCTCTGCCTAGTTTTTAATTAGATAGTTTGATTTTGGTGTTGAGCTGTATTGGCTCTTTATTTTGGATATTAATTCCTTATCTGAAGAATGATTGATAAATATCTTCTTCCGATTAGTTGGCTGTCTTTTCATTTTGTTGATGGTTTTATTTACTGTGCCAAAGCTTCTTAGTTTGAGGTAGTTCCATTTATTTATTTATTTATTTTCATTTTCCTTGCCCAGGAATATATAAGGTAAGATTCTTAAAGACATATTAGCCAAATGCAATTTGTGGCCTTTCTTTAGATCTTGATGCAAATAAATCAACTGTAAAAAGACATTTCTGAAACAACAGAGGAATATTGAACATGGATTGCGCATTAACTTATTTTAAGAAATTTTGTGTGTTTTTTTCTAGCTTAATGCTGTTATTGTGATTACACACTGATGAGTCAAAAAATATGTTTTCTGGGATTTGTTTTAAATACCGAGAAAGATAGCTGCAGTTGCTGTGGATAAATGAAACAAAAGGGAAGAATGTTTTTCATTGTTAAAGCAGGGTGATGCAGAAGCAGAGATTCCTTATATTGTTTATAGTTATTCTTATATAAACATTACTTGTGTTTACACTTATACACTGTAATGTGTAATATCTGCGTGTACATTTGAAAATACCCACAATAAGGGCACTAGATGATGTCAAAAAGGAGCTGATGGCCAAAGACCTTCACTTCAAAGGCATGTTCAAAAAACAATTACAGACCTCTATTTTTTGGAGACTAAGCAGGCATTAGCTATATCAGGCACTCAGAGTAGAGCTTAACCTTGTAACCTTCTTATGAGCAGGAGCTTCTCGGAATGAAAAGGAGGATGCACGAAAACAAAAAAGGAAATATCCACAGTGAACAATTAAGTATAAATTAACTACTTCAATTATTCTGTTAAAAATAGTAGAGACTTGGAGGGAGAGAACTAACCTAGAGTCAGCTACCACTTTTCCTTTAAAATGGAGAATAAGAAAGCCCCTCTTTACAAAAGCAGAAAAGTGCATTTCAGAAAGATTTTCCACAAAGCAGAAGGATTGAAACTAAAAGTTGAAATTTGAACTCTCCAACAATTAGGGAATTTCCTGAATTTAGCTCATCAGGACACCCCCTGCCATTCTCTGCATTGCGGTTAAACATTCTTTAGCTGTCATTTTTGTTCAACTTTTCCTGTAAGGAAGGTCATTTCTCAGATAGTTTTGTCATGTGTGCTATTCAAGGAAAACCATTTTCTGTGTAATTGAGCATTAGCCATCTTTGAAGCCTTCTCTTTTCTCTGATATCAATTCCTAATATGCATATTAAATTAAGTATATCCGGCATAGCTGAGAGTGGAAAGGGAGTGTGCTGTTATTGAAGAAATGAGAAGTTTGCTAAACCAGGAAGAGAAAGCATGAGTTCTGAAAGACTGAGCTCCTTCTGAAGTAACCCTTGAAGGGTTCCCATTGGTTTCTCTTCGGCTCAATTTCATTTAAGCCTAACAAACTCACAAGCATAAGTGTTTCTTTGATGTTATGAGTCTTAGCAGATTCTGTTTTGATGCATTCAGAGGAAGGGTTCTGAATGAATAAAGAATAGGTTGACTCAAGTGCCCATTAAATGCACTGTTTTGTAAGTTAATGATTAGTGGTTTAATAAAATGTTTTACCTTTCAGGTCCTTAAGAAAAAAAAAACTGTTTGAATGTAAGTCATTACATATCAGAGAGAATTTATAGAATTCAAAACATCTCCAAAACCCAAATGTGTGCAGAACACTAATCAGTTCCTCTGGGATCCAAAATAACTCGGTTTCAAAGCGAAGTGATTCTGGTGAACAAGAGTATATTTAATTCCAAAAAATATGGTCACGTGTCACTGATGCCCAGACTCTTAAATCTACTCTCTCCTGATACCAAGGAGAAGAGTGACTTTTTCAGTAATGAAACCACACCTACCTATGGCTTACCCAGAGAGCTCGCTCTGCATCTCTGATTTGTGTGAGACCACAGTCGTCTCAGACTCGCCCACCTTCAGAGCTTCAGAGTAGGCTGGCCATTGCTGGCAGACCACCAGAAGTCTCAGCTGCTTGGTGGGTTAGCGGCAGGGCAGAGACCACGCCCACTTGTCCTTGCTGCAGAACACGTGGGAGCCAGGCTCTTTTGCTCAAATTTAGGAATAAGAGGTGCAATTCAGGCTCCTGAAAGCCGTGCAGGTCTGCTTCATGAGCCGTGGTCTCTTTCCTTATTCCTGTTGATTTATGTCCATCTGCTAATGAGTTAGGTGAATTACTGGTTTCAGCTTGGCCACTGGATATTTTTAGTTCCCTGAATGCAAAAAGCTTTACTTTCATCGTAAAACGGGGAATGCAGCCGAGTTTGAGACAAAGTATACTAGTTGGGTATAAACAATATATATATATATATATATATATATATATATATATATATATATATATATATATATATATATATATATATATCCCATGCATGTGGTCAGTGTACCAGCTTGAGTCCCAGATAGCCAGGTGGTAATGTGTTCAGGAATCATTACGCTGACAGTACCGACTTATCTAAATAAACTTCTGTTTCTCTGATTCAGGCCTTTCTTTATTCCCTTTGCTCTGATTGGAGAAGGTTTACCTCCAGTTCTCAACCCTACATCTTCATCTGCCTAGCATGTCCGTGGAAATTCAATTAATAAAAATTAGTTTGATGGAGAGAAAAAGAAAAACTAGTTTTGTACTTGAACATGGAAAATAGATGTAAATTGAAGTATGCCGGCTTACAGGGAAAGAAAACATTTTAGCTCTGCTGCAGTGCCCATTGGAAAATTTGATGAGATGGATTATTCAGGGAAAAACCTCCAAGCCAATTTTTAAAAAGTGGACAGTGGGTGAGAAGGTTGGTTTCTGGTTAATAATGTCAGAGGTTATTCTCCAGGTTTCCATGGATAAACTAAACATTGTCATTAGAAGTCATTTAAGTGTCAGATTGGCACAACAGGCATCGTTCCAACCACTCTGAAGTTGCTCTTTCTTTGAAAGAACAAATATTGTAATTGCCATGTCTTTGGGAGAGCTAAGGAGATCTCTGGTCTCTTTCAATTCAGTAGGGTGACCTTATTTTAAAAGTTACCTGAATTGCTTCTATCAGATAGTTCATCAAGGCCAGCCTTAAAAATAGACCCAATCGGTCATTAATAATGTCATATAATTCTAGAATTGTCCAAAAATATTCCAGTTTGCCATCACTTCTCCTGCCACTTGTGATACCTGAAGTCCCACCATCTAAGCTTCGCCCTGTTTGTGCACAAAATTTTGATCTTTGTCAAAATTCTAACACCCGTTGCAAAACTAGCACTGAAAGCTGTAATCAAGCAGGAGGATCCAGACGCATGGGGATCCTCATGGCTCATCCTCACAGCACTGCACTTTTATTCCTGCAGACACATACTATTTTTATTAGGTAGAAAGTCAAAACTCTTTTGCCCCGGTAACGAACATTCATTTCTTGGGAAGTGAAGATTTTTTTTTTTCTTTTCAAGTTTCTGATATTTTTCAATTTTAGAAATAGAAACACGGAGCTGTATGCCAGTGTCCATGAAAGGTCTGGTGGCAGGTCCTGTTGGAAGGGACAGGGAGGGCCCCGTGAGAAGAACGGGTCCAGTATGATGACGGCAGCGAAGACGATGTCCCGCGTTCAGCCGTCTGAAGTGGAGCCGGGTTCCCTCACGACCCTGGGCGGTGGGCTCACAGCAAACGGAAAGCTGAGCGAAGAGTGAAACCAAGAATGAATGTAAGACACAGGGTGGGGACCGAAACTAGGAGCGGTGCGAAGGCCTGGAAGCAGATCCTTGGCATTATCTTTCTTTAAAAAAAAAAAAAAAAATCGCCCATGCTGTCTCGCTCTGAGCAAGCTGTTTGTGTTGGGGCTTCTGCACAGCCAGTTGAATGGAACGCGGGGCCGAGCAAAGGGAAAAGCTGACTCACCGAAGGTTGTGTCACTTCTCCAAGATTAAACAAGAAAGTACAGTAATGTCAGAGTTGACAGGCCCCAGAGCTGTCAGGCCTTCCGCTCTCAGCTGGGGCCGCCAGGTGATTCATTGTCCCCTGGTGCTATCTCAGACAAGTACGTACTCCACGACCTGACTGGGGCCATCCGAGCAGACCTAAAAGGAAAAGCTCCTCGCTTCTAAATGGTCTTAAGTCTCCCTTTCCCTCACTTCTGTGGGGATTTAGATTCTTGCTGAGGTTTTTTATGTGTTTTTTCCCCTTCCGAAGCAGGAATTATTGGATAAATCAACATCCTCAAACTTTAAACGATGTTGTAACTGAACCTGGGTGTATCTCAGATCCCTTTTATTTTGCCCTCTTAACATTCGCAAAAGATGACCTTCATTCAGTAAAGACCTATTATTGTCCCAAGAAGTTAAGTGGTTCTTAACTTCTTCTGAGCCATCCACACATGAGGCCATCAAGGAAGCCTCAGGACCCCTCTGGATTATGTTTTTAAATGCTTAAAATAAAACACATGGGATTACATAGAATCACAAATGAAGCCAATTATATTGAAATATGGTTTTCAATATATTTATTTCTTTATTTTAAAGATTTTTATTTATTCATTTTAGAGAAGAGAGAGAGAGAGGAGGGAGGGGAAAGGACAAAGGGGGAGGAGCAGTGTTGGGGAGATAAAATATATTATGCTCACTTTGTTAAAGATGGCGCTGCCCACATGGAAGCCCGTCACCCAGGTGATATTATTTGTCCTTATGCTTGGGATGGGTGTGGGGAAAAGGCTGTAAGGTAGGTAGGCCGGGTCATTATAGCCTAAGGCTTGGTTTTAGGAGTAAGCTTTTCCCCATACCCTTGACTGATTGGATGATGTGGGGTGGTGCACTCTCATGAAGAGTTCCATTATTCCTCAGATGGGTGACTTTGTATCAGAGAGTTCCTTGTGTGTAGATTGGATTAAAGGTTTTGAATCTATGCTATAAAGTGGGGCAGACTAGGAGCCTGCTCTCTCGGGTCCTGAGGTTAGTATTAGAAAGGAGAGCAGATTAAGGCCACGTGGAGGAGAGGAGGCAGCCAAGATGGCGGAGTGCTGAGGGAGAAGCCAGTTTGAGCAGTTTGTGTTGGAGAAGGAGATGGGAAACAGGTGAATAAGTCTGGTGAGCTAGAAACCTTTGATTCTAGGAAAGTCGGATAAGTCAGTAGCTTAGTGAGCACTGAATGAGTGGGTTTTGGAGCCCAGTGTGTGTTTTTGCTTGCCTGCCGGGTGCAAGCTAGAATTAAAGCTGATGGCTCACCAGTTCTTGGCTCCATTGTTTTGTTACCAACTGTTCGAATCAAATGCGAACCTGCATTGGCCAGGCAGCTGTGATCCTGACCCTGACAACTGGCTTTACAAGCAGGAAGTATCAACTCCCATTTGTGCCTTAACCAGGCAAGCCCAGGGTTTTGAACTGTCAACCTCAGCGTTTCCAGGTCAATGCTTTATCCACTGCTCCACCACAGGTCAGGCAGTTTTCAATGTATTTAAACACCGAATATTTTATATAGCAATATGTGTATTTCTTTATTAATACTTACATAACAAGACATAGTGGCAAGTTTAATAATTATTGTAATTTCAAAATGCTGATAACAGTGAGTGTTATGTGACTATAGCTACAACCACTGCAATGTGATATAAAAATATCTGTGATTTCCATTACTGATGATTCATAGTAAAGGTCACTGTGGTTTGTTGCTTACATTCATAATTGAAGGAAATGGTAAATTTTAGTTTGAGGTTAGTGAAAATAACGATGACTTTTTTTTTTCAATCCAAGTTCACAGACTTTGAATTCTTTCCAAAGACCCCAAATTGAAAACCCGTGACCTAAAAATGTGATTCAATATTGAACCAGATCAGTTTTCTTGTTGACTAGTTATGAGGACAAGTTTTTCTATGGAAACTTCAACTGAACTGTCAAATTCTTTCCTCCAATTTTCCCCAAATTTTAATATTTTTATATGCAAAGGATACCTAAGCAACCATTAATATCATGCCAGAAATGGGCAAGATTAATTCCAGCCCTAACCTTATTTCCCTCCGTTCTCTTGATGTGTTGAACATCTGAGAGTCTGGAGCTGGCACTGCTGTCTCAAGGTAACTGAATGGCCTCTGTCTTGGAGGCTCAATTTCTTCCTTCCTCTGGCAACTCTTTAAGCAAGGAGTGTCCACACCACACCATTCCCACGTATTTATAGAGTTTTCCTTCAAAGACCTTCTTGAAACAGATGTTACCTTTCCATGAGAGAAGCCTCTGGATACTGTTCCACAGAGAGCAGATCGTGCTGTTTCTGACTTTGCATTGTGGAGGACAAACTCCAATCCCACTGAGGTTGGTTTTTCAATTGGAATGCTTGGCTACACTGTACATAAGCATAAACAGACACCCACCTAATTTCATTTTCAGTCTTCTCAAGAACCTAGTTTGAGTATATTTACTTTATCTCTGTTATAGCCATTCTTATTCATCCAAATGTTGTTTCACTTATTTACTCATGCTTCGGAAGGGAAGTTCTCTTACTAACTAGACAATTGTTAGATGGCTGCCATTGTCCAAACCAGGAGGAAAAGAAAAAGGAAAAAAACCCACTTAATTCAGGCACATGAATTCTTGTGTGTAATAACTACGCAAAGTTTGATCCTAAGGAATCAAAGAATTTAGAACATTTAACAAATGTAGTGGATACTGTAATTATATATAAAAAACAAACCATTTTACCAAAATATATATGTTGCATATAAAGTGAGTATTGTTATTATTTAATTAAAAGCATTAAGATAGGCCCTGGCCAGTGGTGCAGTGGATAGGGCATTGTCCCAGAGCACCAAGGTTGCCAGTTCAATCTTAGGGTTATCAGTCAATCAGATGCTGTTGTTATGAGCCCTGGTCAGGGCATGTATGAGTAGCAATCAATGGGTGCACAACTAAGTGGAAAAATGAGTTGATGCTTCTCTCTCTTTTCTCTCTCTCTCTCTCAAAAAAACCACTGGTACATTTTTTTTTAAACCTGACTTAAAGTTAGTGTTGTTCTTCACTGTGGATGTGGATGTTGCTTCATGTACTGTGTCTTACTACAGCTCACATCCTGGTGTCTTGGTGCCATGCCTTGCAAGCTGTTGACATTCAGAGAAGATATGTCGTCTTGTCCTACCCTACTTTAGTTGGATAACACTGAGAGACTTGCCAGGGGTGTGCTAGTAAATGTTTAACCACTGGCTCTCCAGAGGAAATAAAAGCCAGATTTGTAGCACTTGCCAATTTTTGTAGTGTAAATTCTCCCACCATGGATGATTTCAAGCTACCAAAATGACTTCACTAAACCCAGAGTTGGGAAAAGATGAGTACAAGACTCTTGTAAACCAGCTTTCCCACCTCACTCTAGACTCACTCCTTAAGGCTGAGAGCTGTAATTGTCTTATCTGAAGTTGTTTTTCTCTTTTTTGTTTAAGCTCCTTTCCTATAGCAATATCACAGATAGAGAGTAAAAAAAGAAAGACAGATAAGGCAGAGAGAGGAAGAAGTATAAAAACTCTCTCCCTCTGACACTTTTCTCAAAGTTGATTTCTGAGACTACAGTTTGGTAATAGTCAGCATTATATGGCCTTATTATAGGCAAATTTATGTTCTGTTTTAATGTCGTTCATTACTACTGATGTCACTTACTAATTAATTCCAGAAACTAAATGACATCTGTTAGACATTCAAGTCTTACACCTTCATAGATTCAAGTCTCACACCAGGTTTTTGCAGGCCACACATGTACATGTTCCAGTTAATTAGGGAAGCCATGAAAAATTTTGTCTGATGAATCAGGATCCGTGGCTCCTTATCAGTCCTCACGAAAGTATTAACTAGCATGAGATATTCTTCAGGAAGAAACACTTCACTTTTAAAATTCATTCAGTTTACTATAACCCTATTAGTTGAAATTAGGGTATATTATGTTTATAGAATTCCCCCAACTTAATCTATAAAAAGGGAAATGATGTTGATAGAACATAGACTTGCCTTGGCCTCTCATGCTTACCACACCCATTCGTATGTGTTTGTAAACTCTACTCTGGACTTACTTTAATCAATAGCTTCTAAAATCCAGCTCTTTTTATTCCTTCTTTGAAAATTGGGACTGTTAGGGGCTAAATGTTTAAGTTACTCAATCATGCTCTCTTTTTCTTTACTGACAAAACACTGCTCTAGACTTTAAGCTCTAACAGTAGTTGTATATTGAGATAAAATTCACATACCATATAATATATTCACAGAGTTGTGTGACTATTGACACCTTTAATTTTAGAGCATTTTATCATCCCCAGAAGAAACCCTGCATTCATTAGCAGTCATTTCCCACTCTTGCTTTCCCAGTGGGCGCAGGAAACCACTAATCCTTCTGCCGCTATAGATTTGGCTATTCTGGACATTTCCTATAAATAGAATCGTGTAGTTGTGGTTTTTGGTGACTGGTTTCTTTCTTTTAGCATAATATTTTCAAAGTTCGCTCAAGTCGTACTATGTGTCAGTCATGTGTTCCTTTCTGCAGTATGTCTTGCAAAAACAATCAAACAAAACGCTTCTCTCATTCTATAGATTGTTATTTCCTCAGTGGTGTCCTCTGAGCATAAAAAAAGTTTTAATTTCAATGAAGTCAGTTTTTAAAAAGTGTTTTCTTCTGGCCTGACCTGTGGTGGCGCAGTGGACAAAGCGTCGACCTGGGAATACTGAGGTCGCCAGTTCAAAACCCTGCACTGGTCTGGTCAAGGCACATATGGGAGTTGATGCTTCTAGCTCCTCCCCCTCTTTCTCTCTCTCTCTCTCTCTCTCACTCTGTGTCTCCTCTCTACAATGAATAAAAGAAAAGAAAAAGATTCTAAAAAAAAAAAGTGTTTTCTTCTGTTGCCTGTGCTTTTTGTGTCATTTTTAACAAGCCAAGGCCACAAAGACTTAAGCCTATGTTTCTTTCTGAGGTTTATAGATTTAGCTCTTACATTTAGGTTTCTGGCCTATCATGTGTTAATATTTTTATACGGTATAAATATGGTTCATTCTTTTATATGCAGATATCCAGTTGTTTCTGCACCATTTGTGAAAAGAATACAGTGTGTCCGTAAAGTCATGGTGCACTTTTGACCATGTGACCGGTGAAAAGTACACCATGACTTTACGGACACATTGTATTGTTTCTCCATGGAATTGTCTTGGCATTCTGGGTGACACTCAATTGACCATTGAATCAAATCTTGATTTATGTACATAGAAGACTTAAGAAACTCTAAGTTAACACTCAGGTCACTGTTAATAAGTCAACTTTATTGCCAATTCTCCAGATATCACTGAGGTTCATTTGAACCTTCCCACCACCAAAGCTGCATGTCCATGTCAGCCGGAAAGAAAAGTCTAACGTAGTGCCCCAGGACATTGTCCTTGACTTTATTCTGCTTAGTACCTCATTGATGATTTTAGTGGGAATGCTTGTTTATTAAACTTTCAGGGAACTCAAAGCTTAAAAGAGAGTTATTCAATACCTGTGAAATAAAATTAAAATTCAAAATGCTCTCATCAACCAGAAAACTAGATTGAATAAACAAAATGAAAGAAAACTGAGATAAACCAGAACACTTAGTTTCAAAAATTAATTATATAAGTATCAGGTATTAGAAACTTGCCAGGAGGTTTTAGTTAATAAGATTACAGTTCTTACATTTGGAGGTTGAAAGTCCTATTGTATTCTGCATTAATTCTTCCATATGTTTGGGGAGACCCTTCTACAGACTCTGAAATCTCCTTGATACCCCATGTAATAACTTGGCAAGAAACCTTTGTAGCTAATAAGTTTTTGACTACTATTTCTGGGCAAAGTACACCAAGGTTGGAGTGTTCTTAATTATAAGTAGGATATATACACACAAACATATCTGCATACATATGCATAACTACACATATACATACACACTATACACACATATGTATACTATACACATATACAGTATATACATGAAGATAGATAAATAATTCTGAAGATATTTTGTTCACTGTTTTTTTCTTATTCAATATTTTTATGTTTAAAAGTTTTTGGTAAAGAGTAGCCCCTTGTGTACTTTTTTTTATATATGTGTATGTTTTTCTATATATAGTTTAGGAACAAATCTTTTAACCCACATAAATTGAAAAAAAGTGAAATAAAATGCTGTGATTAGAAGTTACTATGGGCCCCAAACTCTCACTCTAAATAAGACTATAAAACCCAAGTTTTCAATAAGAGACATTTTTACATCTTTCAGTTCATGAAAGGGGGAGTTGGTATGTCTGAAGCAATTCATCTCAAAGGGTGGGTGAACGTTTAGATAAGGCCTAAATGATTTCCTCTTTCAATCTGAAAATAGCCTGTATGTATAATCCAAAAAGCAGGAACCAGAGAGGAGATAATGCTCTGAAATACGAAAGGGTAAATACTCATCTCTTAAAAAGAAAATATTTTTGAAAACTCTTGGGAAAGTTGCCAGGTGAGGTGCAAAAAGACTTGGATTCTAATGCCAGCCCTGGTAATTCCTGGCTCTGTAATATGCAAGAGGTTATTTAACCCCATAGAGTCTTAGTGTTTTCACCTGTGAAACAGATATTTTTATGTCACAACATAGGATTATTGAGAAGATCAAGTAAGTTATATAAAGTGTTTGGCAGGATATTAGACTCTGTAAGTACTTGCCATTCTTTAGCTAATAGAAATGTCTTTAATGAAAAAAGAAAATTAGGTAATGTTAAATCAAATCTCTTATTTTTTTTAACTTTTCTATGTTTGAATATATCATTTTTAAAGATAACACAGACATTTGTGGTTCAAAACAAAAATAATATTGTGCAGTTTTGTGAGTGTCTGTTTACTGATATACACATATATCCATGTACACACATGTGATTCATTTGATGAGCAGAAAATTAGTGGCACTCAGCAACTATGAAAGGCCTTCTGTGAATGTCTTTTAATATTTTCAAATTATCACATCACCAACTCTGAGTTTGGACTGTAAAGTATGACACGTACAATAAACTCTTGACTCCTACTTGAGGCCTAGAAAGCTCAGATCCTGTTCCAGAAGGTGGACAGCCTTTCCAGTCTGCTCCCTTGTGAGGGATGTGGTGGGACTCCCACAACGCGGCCATTAGGAAGCTTTTGCTTTGCTAACAGGAAGCACATCTGGGTGAGTTTCAATTTTAAGTGATCCCAAACTAGTCCATATCATCGAAAAAGCTGGTTGTCAACAGGGCAACTAAATCTGGCTTTGTAGAAAGAATGTTGGAATCAGAGGTGGGTTAGGAGACTGGGGGTTTTACCACCTATTAAACCTCGAAGGTGTTGCTTACTACTGTCTGAATTTCTATATTTTTTATCTATCAACAAATGCTAGTTTATTCACTTAAAATAAAAAAACATACATTATCTTTTAACACTTCCTTCCTTGCTGTGTCTGCAACAACTACACAGGTCTTCTTTAAGCTTCTTAAATCTACTAAGCTCTTTTTCCACCTCTGGACCTTTGTACAAGCTTCACTTTAAGCCAGGAAGTCTCTTCCCATCATATGTTTCTGACTTCTTGTTCTGGATCAGCTTAAATATTACCTTTTCAGAGAGGTCTTCTCTGGTCTTCCTTATTATTTTCTGTCTCATACCACTTGTCATAATTTACAACTGTTTCATTTGTTTGGTTTTATTACAATTTGCTCAGTTATCTTACTGAAATATAGGTTCATCAAGGGACTTCCGCTCTCTGTTTCTCACCATAGTCTGAGCATCCAGTAAAGTGCCTGAGAGGGTTCGTTAAAAGGTGTTGCATGGATAACATTTGCAAGGTTGTTGTAAAAATTAAGTAAGATCACTTATGACATAGTCTACATACAGTCTCAATAAAGTCTATTTAGAAGTTTTAGGAGAATTGGCACAAATTTATTTAGTTTATAAGTTAAACACTAACTGTGCTTGGGTTGGAAAAGCAAAGTATGGTATAATCATTATGGAGTCAAAGTCATTGCTGACCCACTGACAGGACGGCTATCAGGGAAAATCCTGAGACAAGATGTCACCCAGTTGAAGATATTCCCAGCTTTAGAAGCACCAGTACCCATTGTCAAAGCTTTCATTTCCTACAGACCACTCAGACAAGGAGTTGACCTGAGCATGTACTTAAGATAATATTGTCGCCTCGCCTGTGGCAGTGCAGCGGGTAGAGTGTCAACCTAGAATGCTGAGAGCACTGATTTGAAACCCTGGGCTTGCCCAGTCAAGCACATACAACAAGCAAGCAATGAACAACTAAAGTGAAGCAACTAAGAGTTGAAACTTCTCATTCCCCCCACCCCTCTTTCTGTAAAATCAATAAATAAAATCTTTAAATTAAAAAAATAAAATAAAAAGAGGCCCTGGCCAGTTGGTTCAGCAGTAGAGCACTGGCCTGGCATATGGAAGTCCTGGATTGGATTCCCACTCAGGGCACACAGGAGAAGCAACCATCTGCTTCTCCACCCTCCTCTTCTCTCTCTCTCTTCTCTCTACCCTCCTACATCCATGGCTCAAACGTTTTGAGCAAGTTGGTCCCAGGTGCTGGGGATGGCTCCTGACCTAGCCTCAGATGTTAAAAATAATTCGGTTGCTGAGCAACAAAACAGCAGCCCCAGATGGGCAGAGCATCGCCTGGTAGGGGGCTTGCTGGGTGGATCCCAGTTGGAGAGCATGTGGGAGTCTGTCTCTGCCTCAATAAAGAAAAGGGGGAGAGATAAAATTTTCTCTACTCCACAAACTTGTCATTACAAATACGTTTGTGCCCCCTTACACAAGTTTGAGATGGGGGCCTTTTCCTCTGACCTTTTCTCAGAGCAAAGGAAATCTGCTTCAATGCACCTAGCCTCTATTTTCAATAAAAACTAACAATATAAATCCAATGGAAAAGGCCTGACCCCTTTGGTAGCGCAGTGAATAAAGTGTCGACCTGGAAACACTGAGGTCGCTGCTTAAAAACCCTGGTCTTGCCTGGTCGAGGCACATATGGGAGTTGATACTTCCTGCTCCTCACCCTTTTCTCTCTCCCCCCCTCCCTCTCTCTATTCTACTCTCTCTCTTCTCTAAAAATGAATTAAAAAAAATTTTAAAAAGAAAAAAATCCAATGGAAAAGGGTATTTAAGCTATTGAGGGATGTTTCTACTGCATTGTTTCAATTAATGACTCCAGTCCGGGTCTCTTTAAAGGAATCCAAGCAGACTGAGGGAGAAAGAAGGATTTTGCCAGTGCCTACTAAAAATTAGAAAAAAATCCAATAAAAACTAATGATCTAACAACAAACAACTGCCAGGTCTGTGTCACTGAGTCATCTTCTGTTGGGAAATGTTTGGATTTCATTAGGCTTTTCAGTACCTCTGACTGATTTATTATTTCCATTTCTTATTTTCTTATGGGGTTTTCATGAAACTTCAGATCATTAATATAAAGAATAAAAGGCCAAATAAGCTATAATTTCCTACAGAAATACAGTAATGATGGTAATAATAATCAATGAAGGTTCTCACATTATTCCTATCAACTGAACTCCAAGATGGTACCAAAATCATCCTTCAGAATATTTATCATCCTTTTCCTACTTCATCCTCTTAATTTCCGCTCTCATTCTGACCTCTTGCAGCTTCCTTATCTAGTGGTACTCAACCCACATCCAACAGCTAGCCAGAGCCTTTTTCTAACATTGCCCCAACCTTAACATTCCTTTCCATTTTTCTATAGGAGTTTGTTGTGCGATATATATTGTGCAATTTTTAAGGATACCATCATAAAAATCACAAGTAACCTCTGAGAAGAAATATTCAATACAGTTACATGGAAAAAATAATGTCTTTTTTTTTTTTTTCAGGACGCTGGACAAAATGGAAAGTTGTAAAGCACTGTTTGAGATTTGGTGTGTTTTCTCTCATTGGGAACATTATTCCCTCCTATATGTCTTCAATTAATATGAGCTACTCATTCTCCAAATGACTGTGCGTCAATGTTAGAAAATGCCTACTTTCTCAGTGACGGGATGTGCTAAATTAAATTGTTCCATAGTTTTGGGGAAATTCTCTATAAACTTCTTTTACCCAATGAATAAAGACCCGAAAGGGAAATCTACTGTGCCTACTAATCTTTTTAGAGAGAGAGAGAGAGAAACATCAGTCTGCTTCTGCACGGGCTGTGACTGGGGATGGAACCGCACCTGTGCTGTCAGGGGTGGTTCTCCTAATACCGAGTTATCCGGCCAGGGCTGTGCCTAGTCATCTAAGCAGCCTAATTAATTATAGCTTCAGGTCTCCGAGGTTGAAGCCCTTCAGTTATGCTTTATTGGTTTTGTTTTGTTTTGTCTTTGTGTATGGTATGCAATAATATTACAAACATTAAGTAGGTTACTGCAGAGAGGATTAAAACATAAATTCATGGAGCTTTCCAATTCTTCATCAGAGAGGGAATCTGATTCAGGTGAATGACTAAGTATTTTTCAAGTTTTTTGAAACTATGACCCAAAGTATGGAGTAAACATGTAGATAGACCCCAGTACACACAAGCATGCACATCACTGCTAAAACTGAGGTATTAAATAACACTCTCACTGGGTCGGAGGAGTAAGTGACCTTACTTACTTAGGGTTGATACGGCTGAAGCGGAGTGAGCAGAGGCGATAGGAGATGAGCTGACAGGGATGAAGGAACCCAGTTCGCAGAGGGTCCTGTCAGCCGTGGTGAGGTTCCAAGTTCTATTCTAAGTATGTGAAAGGTGGTTTCTGAGGAGATTTGAGCTGAGGAGTGACTTAGTGTGACTGGTTTCAACAGGATCATCCTGACTGTTATGTCATAAAGAGTTTGGAAGCATGAAAGCCATGGAGGCCATTCTGATAATGCAGGTGATGAATGATGGCGGTGGAACCAGGGCAGCAGTGGCGACATAGGGGAAAACAAGACAAAACAAACAGCATGTTTCTGGATATATTGTGAAGCTTGAACCACTGTGAGAGACTGGATGTGCGACATGAGAAAAAGGCGTAAGATGCAAGGACAACTGCCAGGTTTGACATAAGCAGATCAAGAGACGGGTGCTATTCACTGAGATTGGAAAGATCAAATGGGAATGTGTTTAGAGGAAGAAAATAGTTTCAAGTTCGAGCTACCCTTTGAACATCCAAGTAAATACATTTGGTTAGAGGCCAGAAATGAACTAGTCCCAGATTCATGAGAGAAGCCCTAGTTGAATATATACATTTATGAGTTGTCAAAATCTGTTGGTATGTAAAGAATTGGAAAAGGAATTCCCAGCCACCAAAGGAGTAAACATCAACTGAGAAAGCAATGATTAGAGTGGAGGTGGGGGAGGGAATGCATGGATCCCAATCACATGCCTGTCTGCTCTCCAGGTCCAAGCAACTGGCATCAGCATCAGCACATTCCCAAGTGCATATCTCAAGACTAGGAGGAAACTTTGTAATGTCCCATGTCCAGGGAGCTCATTGCCCTGGCTGTTTAAGCTTCCTACCTGCTGGGGTCTGTGAGCACAACTTCAGTTTGGTCCCCGTGGGGCACACAAAATTGAGCAAACCATAATCCTTGCTGTATCTGTTTGCTAAGGCTGCATACCAAAGTACCGCAAATTGGGTAGTTTAGAGCAACAGAGATGTATTATCTCATAGTTCTCCAGGCCAGAAGTCTGAAATCAAGGTGTCAGTAGGGCCATGCTCCCTCTGAAGGTGCTGGAAAGACCTGTTCTAGGCCTCTCTTCTCCCAGCTTTTGGTAGTTCCTTAGCTTGTAGTAGTATAACTTCACACAGTCTCCTCCTGAATACATGTTTACGTCTAAATTTCTGCCTTTTTTAAGGACGCTTGTTATAGTGGATTAGAGGCTCTCCCTAACTTAGTATGACCTCATCTTAACTACATCTACAATGACCCTATTTCCAAATAAGGTCACATTCTGACGTACTGTCGGTTAGGACTTCAATACATGAATTTGGATGGGCAGATACAATTTGGATCATAATATTTGCCTTTTAAGAGTTTGTGATACAGTTAGGGAGAGAGGCATATACATCACTGAAGCCTGTAAAAAATTACAAGTTACTGGGATGAAATCATAATGGCATTTGTTCCCATGGCAAGGATTTTTCAAATGTTATCTACTCACCAACTGTCTGTTTCACAATTTGTCAGCATGGTGATAAATAAAACTGTTTTATAGACACATCAGTATTATACAAATATTTCAGTCATGACAAAAAGTTTAATAACAACATTTCTATAGAGAAATGTTACGTAGTTTTTAGTATGAGGCAAAACTGAAAAATGCTCAATAATGGACTCCAAGCAAGGAAAAGAAAATAAAAGTGATTTGATGAAAACTGCATTTCAATTCATTATAATAAGGTGATCAACTTTTTTACAATGAAAAGGAGGACAAAAATAAATGGAAGAAAACAATAGTGTAAATAAAAGAAACATTTTATTTATTTCAAAAATACACTATATTGCCTGACCAGGGGTTGGCGCAGCGGATAGAGCATCGGACTGGGATGCGGAAGACCCAGGTTCGAGACCCCGAGGTCACCAGCTTGAGGGCGGACCCATCTGGCTTGAGCAAAAGCTTGCCAGCTTGGACCCAAGGTTGCTGGATCCAGCAAGGGGTGGCTTGGTCTGCTGAAGGCCCGCAGTCAAGGCACATGTGAGAAAGCAATCAATGAACAATATGATGTTGCAACGGCAACGGAAAACTAATGATCGATGCTTCTCATCTTTCTCCGTTCCTGTCTGTCTGTCCCTATCTCTGACTCTCTCTCTGTCCCTGTAGAAAAAAACAAAACAAAACAAAAAATACACTATATTATGATAATTGTATAATAAAAACACTTGTAATATTTTATATTGTAATTATGCTTATATGCCTATTAATTTTTAATAATTGTAAGAAAAAAGTACTCAGATATAGATATGTCACATCACGCGCAATGGATTGACTCTGCATCGAACAAATACGGACATTTACAGATTAGTCTTCCAATATTAAAAAGGAGGACATGTAGGAGGACACTTTTCGAGGGAGGACGGAACTTACAAAAGAAGGACTGTCCTCCCTAAAGGAGGACGATTGATAACCTTAAATTTATAACAAGAGAGCAAAGCATTTAACCATTTAAATTGTGTCTACAGGACAAGGCAGGGTAAGACTCTGGCGATTATCTAGTTAATCTAATCAATTTGCGTAATTCAAACTCCAAGAGAACAGAGCAGGTGTTTGAAAGAATGATCCAGAACATTAATCTGAATATGGAGTTCAAAGAAGGGGATTTGGACATAGAGGTCAGTAAAAATGAATGTGAGACTTTTCTCCTGAAATTTTCAGGGTGATCATCATAGAAATAGAGACATAAAAAAAAAAGATTTAAATAAAGTGTAATGTGTAAAATTGAGAATTTCAGGTGTGGGGGAGAAGTCTTGCCATCAGGACATTATAGTGAATGTCCTGCATTTGCGGCTGTGAGCACTGAGCACATTGTTTCACTGATTCCTACTATCAGTGGTTTCCTACTAAAATAAATCCCAGCTGCACATCATCCAACTGTTACCTTCTGTTCTAGAGACACGGCCCGTTTCCTTGGGTGTGTTTTGTGGCTCACTTTCTTGCATTTTGTGCTCAAATAAAAAAGTGTCATAAAAATTGTGTGTGGCAGGAGGAGTGTTATCTCAGGGTTTTCACTCTTCACAAAAGCATCAAAACAAAGTTGTTTTTCAAATTCTTTCTCTTTTCATACTATTATTTGCTTGCATTGGTAGTACTTTAAAACAAATATGAATTTGAGATGGCAGTCCCCTGCTGAAAATGCTTCACTGTCTTTCATTACCCTCAAAGCCAAGTACGAACTATGAAACATTATCTGCAAAGCCCCACAGGATCTGACCCCAGTTCACTTGTTTAGTTATAAGAAACGTGGGTGTTTCTTTTTTTATCTTCAGTTCCTCAAATAGTCAAGCTGTCTTTTGTCTCTGAGGATTTGTTTCTGCTGTTCCCTCTGCTTCTGTATTTCCTCATTTCGGTCTGCTCTGCTCGTTCTCACCCTTCCAGTCTCAGTCTAGATGTCACTTGTTCCGGAGCCACCTCTCATTCTCAAGTTCACAGTCAGCACTCTTTCTTCCTGGCATCCAGCCCTTCCTCATTTTGGAGCACTTATAACACCATAACGTAATAGCCCACTGACTTGTGTGTATTCCCTCGCATACTATTATTTTCCCAAAGGCAGACGATAATTCTGTCTTGTCCAATATTGTATTCTTAGAGCCTGGTGGACAAAGTTCCACTAGACAGTGTTTTGAACAAATTTATAAATTAATGGGGGAAAAAATAAAGATAGTATCTGTGATATCTCTAGGAGATGAGTAACTACGAACATTTATGAATACCTAGCTAATCTACAATAATGAAGGTCAGAATAACGGTTACCTTTGGGAATGTTGACTGGGAAGAGGCACAATGGGACCTCCAGAGGAACAGAAAATTTTTCTTAAATTAGAAACTAATCTGGGTATTAGTTTCATGGGTTTCTACAGGTATAAAAGTTAACTGAGCTGCATATTTTATTGCATAAGTTGATAAAAAAGAAAAAGTTTTGAAACATTTTTTTCTCACTCTAATACCAAGGATATATTTTACCTTTTGTTAGCTCAAGAAAAAAGGCTCTTTTAAAATAGGTAGTTTGTTCCCTGGCCTGTGACACAGTGGAGAGAGTGCCATCCCAGAGCACCTAAGTCACAAGTTAGATCCCAGAGTCACTGGCTCAACCCCGAGGTCACCAGTTTGAATCTCAGTCAGATCATGTATGAGAAACAATCATTGATGCACAACTAAGTAAAACAAGGAATTGATGCTTCTCTATCTCTCTCCCTTTTCCTCTCTCAAATCAATGAAAAAAATAAAGTAGTTTGTAATTTTGTTTAAGATTTTATCTGTTAGCACAAGTAGGATGGGCCAGTGAAGGCATTTTCTTCTACCTCTAGAGCAGTGGTTCTTAACCTGGGTTCTATCGAACCCTAGGGGTTCAATGAGTCAGTCTCAGGGGTTCGGAGAAGCCTCTGCCGCGGAAGCCAGAATAAAGTAATACCATAATTTGTTGTGAGTTCATGCACTTTGTTGGTTTTGTTCTTTGAGCAAGGTGATGTTCATGCATGGCCCATTTTGTGCACCAGTAAAAAAAACATATACCTATGTCTTGAATTTGGGAAAAAAATCATATTTTATTTATCACTAAAGAAGGGCTTGGTGAATGCGCATATGAAACTGGTGGGTTCGGTACCTCAAAAAAGATTAAGAACCACTGCTCTAGAGCCTGTAGCAATTCCAAACCAGCCAAAGGGCTGGGGTCAGTCTTGTCTGAGCATCCTATGGGAATCAGCTCCCTCTCACCCTCCCAAACACAAGAAACTCACTCTATCCTGGTTCTAATTCTGTGAGCACCAACTAGATTGTGTTTCCAAAGCTTATTTTCAAATGGTCTGAGAAGACCCAGGACTCCTTCTGTTCATTAGTCACCCTAAACTGAACCCACCTCCAATAACAGTTAAGGATTCCCTCTAACCAGTGATGGAATTCCCCGGTTCTCAAACTCACTTCTTCAAGGGGACTTCCAATGAACTAATAGGGATTCTTGTGCGATTAAACCACCATTTCGGCATACTTTCATTTAAAGTTGTTAAAAAAAATTAGTCTATAAAAAGATGGAGTTAGTTTTCCTCTTGTTACATGAATTAAATCTGTATGCTTGTTCATAGACTTTTTTTTAGTTATCTTCAATTATAGTTATATTTGTCTATCATACACCAATTACATTTTTTGGAAATTTTACTCTATATTCATTCTGGTGCCATTGAGACCATTTGTAACATTTCTAAATTAACTTCATTCTTGCTTGTCTTCCCCATCAGCCCTATCTTTATCATAACTTTATAATACATACCTAAAATCTTGTCTTGGTCTGCAGTTGTTTGAAAGATTAAATATGCAAGTTGACTACACATTGTCTTTGCCTATTTGTCTACACATTGTCTTTGCCTATTTATCTATATCATCATTCTGGCTTTGTTGTAGTTATTCAATGTGAAATAATAGTCAAAATCAATTATGCACTTGTAGTTGTCTTTGACCAAGGAATATTTGTTATTAGATCATGTGCAAGATCTTGGTTTACTATTTATGCAGGCAGGAACAGACTTCTCTCCAAAGATTTTGTCTTCCAAAGGGCATGTAAAATTTCAGACTTGCTTTTCAGCTTTGCAAATATACATATGCTTGCATAGAGTTAACACAGATCATCCATCTTGAGTTTCTTTTGGTTCAAGCAATCATAGGACTAAATCCTATCTAACCTGTATAATGGATTATATTTAAATAAATTTTAATGGAAAAAATAGTTCAACTGCTTGATTATTCAGGACAAGATAAAATGGTAACGTGAATTATAACAATACATTTGACAAAATTATGAATCCTTAGAAAGTGAGCTGCTGATTGTTCAGTTATGTGTATTGAATATATTAAACCCTTTTCAGAAGTTTCTAAAGTCTAATTTGAAACCATGTTAATAAATATTCTAACTTCTAACCTTGGAAAATCAAGACATAACAGAATACTGAAAGTTATCTGTTTATATAAGTGCACACAAAGTCAATACAGTATCAGTATCGGATAATACAAGGCTGTAAGAAATTACTCAAAAACTTAATAGCTGAAAACAATAATTAAATTTATGTTGCTCATAAACATGTAATTTAAGCAAGGCTTAGCAGGGGAAGGGAATACACGATGTTTATGGAAATGGGGGGGCCATAATTTAAAAGTACTGTAGCTAGATAGCATTTTTGTCATAGGGACAATTTCCACTTTTTCCATCCCTCTGTCTCTGCTTCCTCAGCCAGGCACGGAGCCCAGTTCTGTGTTCACAAAGCCAGGAGAAAAGCATGACCAGAAGTAGCAGAGACTCTGGCTTCAAGTTTTCAATTTCTTGAACCTCTGAAGGAGCTCCTGGGATACAAATGTTGCTGATAGAGGAAAAAACATCAAGATAAGGGAGAGAAGAATTGTTCCCTCAGGAGTCAGTCAAGATCCCCTGGTGAGGAAAACCTAAATCTCACTGGTATTTCAACAGAGTGGGTTTACCTTAGAAAACTGGCTCTTCAGATGCCATGGTGGGGGGTGAAGGTAACCAAAGGAGGTTCTGAGGTGATAATGTGGAGACAACAGCACCAGGGAGAAGCCATCACTAGATTGCTGGAGGAGATGGGGCCCTGCCCAGCTCCTGTCTCCTCTAAGGGTCTCACCTGACGGATTCTGGGTGTGAAAGATGCAGGGGCAGAGGGCTGAGCCAACTGCGGCTGGTGAGACAAATGGCCAGGTCTGGGCAACGCTGACAGGCAGGCAATAAACATGAAGGAAGATGCTTCTCCTCTCCCCTGCCTCCCATTTCCCTCTGCCGCTGCCAGTTGGCAGGACTCGCAGAAAGGTAGCTGGCAAAGAAGTCTGGGAAATACAGTGTCCAGAATCCCAGTCCAAGCATGGCAGAAAGACTGTAAAAAGGGTGAATTTGGAGCTGAGAGGCAATTGGTAATTAACCATCATATTTTTAAACCTGAAAATATAGGTAGCACTGAATTTAAGAGAGAAGAAATTGGGAGTTGACAAGAGCTAAATGTTGGTGTGCCCAAGGGATTATGTTTTCGAGGCAGAAGCATGAAAACTGAAAAAAGAATGCAAAGAGGGCTAAGAAACTTCTTGGCAATCACACATGTAGATGACACTTAAGGACCAAGGGCTTCATCCCCACCATGCCTCGGTGGGACATTACCCCTGACCCCTGTCAACTTAGATACACCCACACATTTGTCTTAAGTTGATCAAGATTAAATGTTGGTTCTCAGGCAGAGTGAAGACTTGATATAGGACTAATTTTTATCTTATAAAAATGAAAACTTTGTATTTTAAGTATGCTTGAATTTGTGAACTAATATTTATAACCCTGTAAAGCCAGTAGTCGCGGCCAACATCAAAGCCGCCTGGTCCATGCAGGTTCACATTAGATTCAGAAAGTCAGTAATGAAACAACGGAGCCAAAAACTGGTGAGCCATCAGCTTTAATCCTAGCTTGCACCCAGCGGGCAAGCAAAAACACACACTGGGCTCTAAAACCCACTCATTCAGTGCTCACAGACTACTGACTTATCTGAGTTTCCTAGCATCAAAGGCTTCTAGCTCACCAGACTTATTCACCTCTGTTTCCCATCTCCTTCTCCAGCACAAACTCTGCTCAAACTGGCTTCTCTCTCAGCACTCCATCATCTTGGCTGCTTCTCTTGGCCTCTTCCACATGGCCTTTCTCTGCTCTGCTTTCTAATGCTAATCTCAGGAACTGAGAGAGAGCAAGCTCCTGGTCTGCCAGACTTTATAGTGTAGAAATCCAAACCTTTAATCCAATCTACAAACAAGGAAGTCTCTGATACAAAGTCACTTATCTGAGGCATAATGGGAGGATTCCTCATGAGAGTCCACCACCCCACATCATCCAATCAGTCAAGGGTGTGGGGAAAACCTTACTCTTAAAACTAAGCCTTAGGCTATAATGACCCAGCCTGCTCACAGCCTGTCCCCCAACACACATTAATATCAACGGACTTCCATGTGGGCAGCGCCATCTTTAACAAAGTGAGCATGATATATTTTATCTGCCCAACAATCTTCTATAGGAGGTTTTCTATTGTGTTAACACTGCAGACCCAGGGAAAATGCTGGAAGGATGACATCATTTATTTTTTGGAATTATTGTTTACAATTATTTCTAGAGCTTAGCATTATGACTGATTCTTTTTTTATACCTTTCATTATTTTCCTAAATTCCCACAATAAAAGTATATCTCTTTTATAATAGAAATTATTTAAAAGCTGTTGATGCAAATATATTGTGATTTACTATTAGATCATGTATCAAATGCATTTCTCAACTGACTTGATTTTAAAAAACCTCAATTTTCCTTTTTTATTCTCATCTATAGTATAAGAAATATTAGAAACTAGCAAGTCCTGCGAATTCTATTCCTTGTTGTGTTCTCCTATTACCCCATGTACCTTCTGAATGCAGAGAAATATCGTCTTTGTTTTCTATTTTATTTTGACAAGAAAATAGTAATTTCAATAATTTTTCTACGTTGAAATTTTCATAAATTCTTTCTTTCGCCTGTTGACATGAGAGTCTGGCAGAATATGATTGATCTAGTAAATGTGGCAGAAATGATTTGTTGAAAACTTTGGTATACACATTCCAGAAGTTCAGACAGAGTCCTGATTTTGTCAGTAAAACATAGGCAATGGACAGCGTCTGGGAGATAAAGATGATTAAAGGAAAGAAGCAGAAAAGAAAGGTCAGGCGCTTCGTTTTCCACAGAGCCCTTTTCACCACCATACTTATAGTATAGAAAACTACTTCATATCAAAAAGAAAAAGAAGGGAGAGACAGTTCCCTGAGAATTTATAATTTGCATCTGCCTTTCAGCAATGTGCCTTGCAATCGATTGTAAATTCTTTGTGCTATTAGTCCAGGAGATATCCACAGAGAGAAAGATGCCTGAGATTCCAGAAAGGAGAAGAAGGCACTTTTAATGATGCATCCCATTTAGCATCTGTAAACAAGTCAACACCTGACAGCGTATTTTAGGAGAAAATCAAACCACTGGATCAAAAAGAGTGAATGCAAATTTGTGATCATTATTAAATCAGGTATCAATATTGTCAATTCTATGAAATATTTCTTATTCTGGACTAGAACACATGTTGGCTGGCTATTCTCTACCTGCTCTGAGGTTAGGCTTGGTCAGGTGCACTGGCCTCTGAAATGTGAAAAAATTGCTCTGTGTCCCTTCTGGCTTCTAAGAAGCAGACTATAAGCCAATACACAGCTAGCTTCTCCTTTTCTCACCTCCTGGCCCCTAACTGGCATTAGCTTGGATTTGAAACAGACCACAATGGACAAAGTCGCCCTGTTGACTTTTGATGGACATGTAGCATGAGCAAAAAGTAATCTCTGTTGTTTCAAGTCACTATGATTTGAGACTTACTTGTTACAGCAGCATAACTTAGCTCATCGGATGTTACAGTGTCCACCCATGAAAGCATTTTAAAGAATCTATGTTACTGTTCTCCATTGAGTGGAAAGTATTGTCTCAGGTTATCCATTCAGTGATTCAGAGCAAGGGGTGAGGAATTTTAACCTACTCTACTTAAAATGTAATATTATATATGCTTCCTTTTTGTATAGACACTTTAGTAATGCTGTACCTTGTCAAAGGATATTTTTAAAAAGACTTATTATTTATTCATTTCAGAAAGAAGAGAGAAGGGAGATAAGAGCAGGAAGTATCAACTCCCATACCTACCTTGACCAGGCAAGCCCAGGGGTTTGAACCGCAACATCAGCATTACCAGGTTGGTGCTTTATCCACTGCACCACCACAGGTCAGACAAAAGATATTTTTAAATTTTGTGTTGTTCTATGTTCCTGTATACCTACAGTTACTCATTAAAATCTTTTTGATGAATGTTTAATGTGCATTCCCATGAAAATAATGGATAGATATCTGCTTTTACAATCATATTTTAAAATGTAGGTATCTGTGTCTATGTAATAATTCTAGGCAAATTTTTCATTTTGATGTTTAGGTATTTTATCTAGGAACAACCACATAACAATCAGAAGATTATACTTTTCTTACTGTTGGGCAGATAAAATATAATATCTCACTTTGTTAAAGATGGCGCTGCCCACATGGAAGCCCGTCACCCAGATATTATTTGCCCTTATGCTTGGGATGGGTGAGGGGGAAAGGCTGTAATGTAAGCAGGCCAGGTCGTTGTGGCCTAAAGCTTGGTTTTAGGAGTAAGTTCTTCTCCACACCCTTGACTGATTGGATGATGTAGGGTGGTGCACTCTCCTGAGGAATCCCATTATACAGAGACTTCCTTGTTTGTATAATTGGATTAAAGGTTTGGATTTTCTATGCTATAAACTGGGGCAGCCCGGGAGCTTGCTCTCTCTCTCGCTTGGTTCCTGAGGTAGAAGAGAGGAGAGCAGATTAAGGCCACATGGAGGACAGGAAGCAGCCAAGATGGCAGAGTGCTGAGGAAGAGTTTGTGCAGGAGGAGATATGAAACAGAGGTGAATAAGTCTGGTGAGCTAGAAGCCTTTGATTCTAGGAAACTCGGATAAGTCAGTAGCTTTGTGAGCACTGAATGAGTGGGTTTTGGAGCCCAGTGTGTGTTTTTGCTTGCCCGCCGGGTGCAAGATAGAATTAAAGCTGATGGCTCACCAGTTCTTGGCTCCGTTGTTTCACTACTGACTGTTCGAATCTAATGTGAACCTGCACTGGCCAGGCGGCTGTGATAGTGGCCTCAACTACTGGCTTTACACTTACCTTTAATAAAATCCCATAAGAAACAGAAGTAGTAATAGGAAATTTGTGTTTGAAAAAGCAGCCATTGTGTGGCTGGGAAGAGGTTATTGTGACTACAAAATCATTAAAAAAAAAAAATCCAACTATTTTTTTGAAGTCAAATTTTTCTCTAAATCTTGTAAGGTATTTATTTCTCCAAGCTGCTGATGACCTCCTTTTTCTGACTTTATATTGTGCCTTTTTTAAAAATCATTTCATTTTCCCAGGTGCTCCCCTCAGTAGGGTGAATTGAAGAATTATTGTTGCTGGGTGTGGGTCTTTTGGAGAGAACTGGCGAAGCCAGCGGTTTGGACGCTGCTGTCTTTTTGTCAGCTGGGAGCAGTAACCTAACCGGGCTCCCTGACCAGAGTTGACCTAAGGGGACATAGCTGGCCTCCATCACAGGATAAGAGCAGAGGGAGGAGCTCGGCTACAGGTCTGTCCCTGGCTGAGAAAAGGGGGAAGGTGGAGAAAGATAAGTAAGAACTGGGGTTTCAAATATCCTTAATGGGAAATCTCCACAGTCATTTTTCATCGGGCCTGAGTGTTGTCAGAGGTTTGATTACTACCTCCTCTTCCCTGGGGAACCTTTTGTTTGGTCTTTTTAGTGTTTGAACTGCGACCAGACTGTTTTTGTGTTTTCCAGGTAAGCCAGGTGCCTGTTGGTCCAGCCCTGTGGTGATTGTGACTCATATGACTGTAACTGATGTCTGTAACCCTTGTCTCGTTGCCAGCAACCCAAGTCTTCCTCCCCTGTCCATGCCCTGAAAGGCCATGGCAAGGCTGGTACTTATTTTCTTTTTTTCCTGGCTGTTCTCTCACTGGCGCAGAAAGCCCGAATGTATTCAAGCCACGGCACTGGGCACGCTCATCAGTATTTTTATTGGGTCTTTTTTTGTTGTTTTGCACATTGAAAGTAAATCAATGTGCTGAAAAAAGGGAGAAGAGAAAAGAAACGACATTTGTTAGAGGTTTCTGATTGATAAGTCTGAAGGAACTGTCACATCGAGCCTCAGAATGATTTTAATTAGCTGCATGACTGAGACGCCCCGCCATTGTGGCACATGAAAGCGGAACCAGGGGCAGCGAGCGCTGGACTGGGCGGAGCGGGAAGATTGGGGCGCGGCTGCAAGCACCGACACCCTGCTCCTTTTTGCCTGCGTCTCCACGCTGCTTACATGCGGTGATTCACTGAGGCACAGCTTCCCATTCCTGGTTGGTAGAACATGCTGAGGATGTTAATGATACTCCACCCAATTTTTGTCTTTTGCTAACGCAACTCCAGAAAGTGGGAAATACAAGAAACACAAGCAGTTCTCCAGTCTGCAACAAACCACTTCCTGTAGGAATTCGAAGTCATCTGTGAATGGACTTGTCCTGGAGGGGCCTCAAACCAACTCATGGTCTGCATCCTATTTACAGGAATGGAGCAGAGCAGGTTGTGCAGTGTGGTCGAGAACAGCGGGCCAAGAGGTCAAAGCCTTCAAGGGATGCTCATGAACCACAATCTGTACAGGAGCCATTGTCTGTGCCTCCATTTCTTCAATGACATAGTGATCTTCTCTGGTATGAGTCTTGGGTAATGACCTTGTATTAAGCCTAAAGGTATAAAAAATGGTGAATGTTGTAAGGAAAGCGATGGATAGTGGAACACAGAAGCTGGTCTGTTCTTCTTCTAAACCAAGAGGCCCCTTCCTGGTAGTGCCATTCTGGTGTCACGTTTTGGGTGCATTTTGGGCCACATCAGGAATGGGCCTGGACATAAGAGATGGTTAGTGAGAGTAAATCAGGGAAAGACCACAACCTTCCAATCTGAGAAGAAAGAAACCAAGAAAAGACGTACTGGATGTCCCTAAAAACAACCTCATCTAGCACAAGTAAGGACAGCATGTGGCTTTATATTTACATGGAATTTTACTGGCTGGGTCCTCTACCACATTCCAGCTGAAAAACTCCCCTCAATCCAGGAGAGTTTGCTATTTCACAAACATTAGCCTGCCCTTTAGTGTTGCTGTCCTCACACCTTTATTCATATCATTCCCCTCCCTTATATGTCCCTGTTCCTGTTGCTAAATGTAAACCTCACTTATTAAAAAGGCCCACTCTCTCAGCCAAAGACAGAATTCCCATACCCTTTAGGCCTGCCCATTTTGTCTTTCACAATTAATTGCCTACTGTCAGAGAAAATCTTGTACATTGATGTCTTGAATTATTCTTTAAATGCTACTTTTATTATTTAATTTTTATATGCATGCACATGGAAATAATTGTTCATGTGAATTAGGTTGCTGCATATAGTAAAAACCTTAGGAAAAATGTTTGAAAAGATCATTTTCTTTCTTAGGTAATAAAAGTTAGGAGGTAGGGAGAGAATCAGGGTATAAAAATAGACTTTTGTCTTTCTGTTCCACCACCTGCTACAGGGCTTCTTTGCTGAAGGTACTTTAATGAGGCAAGATGGCTACCCAAGTTTCTGCCATCTAGTCTACAGTCAAAGCCCAGGAAAAAGGAAATGAAGAACAAAAGTCCCCTTGGCTGAGTCAGCAACCTTGTAAGATGCTTTCTTATAAGTCCTTCAGGATATATTTTTTTGATATCTCATTCGCCAATACAGTGCCACTTGCTTACCCTTGCCAATAATGGAGGTTGGAAAACTTTGTATTTTAGCTGGCTCATTGCCATCACATATACAATGCTGGTTTTGATACAGCGAAAGAAAGGAAGACTAGATATTGGGAGCTAGCTAGCAGTCGCTGTCACATGGTCTGACAAATAATTTTGTAGCACATTCAGGATACACCTGAATGGTTAAGATAGCAAAACACTGGATATTCTTGGAAATGTCATTCTCCAGAATGACTTATGGAGAGGTAGTGAACTAATGTTTTACAGACCCAGTTTTACCTGCGGCCACATTGTTTTTCTAAGCAAGCATAATGCTTAAAATTTTGTTGAGTCAACACTTAAAATTGGGTGAATATATAATACATAAATTCCAATAAGAAAGAATAAAGAGCTTTTTGGAGTGACTATAGTTATTCCTCAAAGCCCCGCAAAAGGGTTTTGTGTAGGTCCATAAGTCAGTCCATCAATTACATTTGTGACCATCCAGTTCCCCTCATGTTACAGTCCCACTTGTCCACTAACCACAAAGGTTTCGCATGATTACCTCTCCAAAAAGTCCACCTGGAAAGCACCAATATAACCAGTGTTGTCCCAAGGTCCTCCGATGCCAGAGACGTTCCTTGAAGAGTCACTCAACATGGAAAAAATTGTGGCTTCTGCCCAACTTTGTTTCCCACTTCTCTCCCACAGCAGCACCACCCATAGTCTCTTGAAGTCTTCTTGTGTTACTGACTTCCATCCTATCCACATTCCCAAGTATCTAATTAAAAGAATGCATCAGCTTTGGGTCCTCAGATAATCTACCTTCCAATGTACCAACTCAGTATAAGATGACAGATGAGAGCTGATGTTATGCCCTCCTCCCCATCCTTCACTTCCACTCTCCTCTCAGTCTTTGTCTTCAAACCAAGTCTTCGCTCTTCACTTACAAATAGACCAGGCTCCAGCACATCAGCGGATGGAAGCAAATACCTAATATGGTCTGGGGGAGGCCACACAGAGTCATATTGAGCTTCTTCTTAGCAAGCTCACAGGTCCCATTATTCAATGAATCCTCACCAAATCTCTAGGAAGCCTGGGCAGAAAGAATCTACTTGAGTGGTGAAGAAATGGAATCAGAGATTGTGACATCTTTTAAGTAATCAAAATGGCAAGACAGAGAAGCTGAAAGGCAGAGAGGGCCCTTTGACTCATAGTTTTCACTAAACCATTCTCCCCTAAGCACAAGCAAGACACATTCCATAAAAGATTAGAACGAAATCTAAGATAAAGAACACCTACTACAGCCATGGGACCAAGTATGGGACAAGCTTTCTTGCTCCCCAAGAGCTCATGTAATTCCAGAGTAGTATTTGATTTAATAAAGATAAAAAGATATGATAACTTTTGGTTTTCCTGCTTCTTTCAGACATCTGATCGGCCAGAATTAATTTTTATGTTCAGCCGTGTGAAACCAAAGCAACTTTCTCATGCTTACCATGAGATACCTTCTAAATATATACTTGATATGATTTCCCCAAATTGTTACACAATGAAAATGCCATAGATTCTAAATATGAAGTTTTCTCAATTGCATACCAGAGAAATGTAATATTCTCCCCCAGGACTATATGATGTTGAGCTTGGTTATATGTCAGCAGATTTCAGTAATGGAGAATGAAAGCCTTTCTAGCTATAGGGCACCAACAACTAGAAACGAAATAATATGGGGTTAAAATTTAAACAAACCTGACCAGGCAGTGGCGCAGTGGATAGAGTGTCAGACTGGGATGCAGAAGACCCAGGTTCAAGACCCCGAGGTCGCCAGCTTGAGCACAGGCCCATCTGGCTTGAGCGAAAGCTTGCCAGCTTGGACCCAAGGTCACTGGCTCCAGCAAGGGGTGGCTCAGTCTGCTGAAGGACCGCGGTCAAGGCACATGTGAGAAAGCAATCAAGGAACAACTATGGTGTCGCAATGGCAACGAGAAACTAACAACTGATGCTTCTCACTTCTCTCTGTTCCTGTCTGTCTGTCCCTATCTATCCCTTTCTCTGACTCTCTCTCTGTCCTTGTAAAAAAAAAAAAAATTAAACAAGGCCAACTTAATTTTTTCCCAACCAGGGAAATTTGCTTCCTAACAGAGAACATAAAAATTTTTCTCTGCTTGAAAGAAATTTATTCATGCAGTTGTGCTCATCCTATTTAGAACAGCCTGCCTATTGAACTCTTATATAGTGATTATTTGTTTAGATGTCTCTCTCTTTAATGAAAATGAGCGCCTTGAGGGCATGGAGTGTGCTCATTGTTTTTATATCATTAGCATCTGATGCATTGGAAATGCCCCATAATGGTGGTTAATGAATTAATGAGTGATCCAATGCAGTGGTCCTCAGAGGTTAAAGGAAAAGAGACCTTGAAGAAAGGCAATGCCCAGGTATAAAATTTATTCTGAATAAAAGTCTTTACCACACCCACAATTTTTGTCCCAAGTTGAGTCACAAAGATTTAAACAAAGCTTTATTTCCCCACAAATATATACAAAATCCAGAAAAAAAAATCAATTTAAAACTGAGAGTAGTAGACAAAATCTTTATAATCTGTTGAATAGGTCCGGCCATCTTGTCACCCTGAAGGCAGCTTTATTTAAAGTTTGGAGGAGAGGAAACATTGCTTTAGATTTCCTCTCTTATATTGCCTCACCCCTCCCTCACTCCCTGCCTTGTCTGTACTATATCTTTCCAGGGATAGTAATTGTTGTATTATCGCTAGAGAAATATGAAAGAGAAAGTGGTATGAATATGGTATGAAGGAGAAAGTAATTTTCCAACTAAGACATTCAGCCATGCCAATGTAAAATTCTAGGTAGATACTTTTAGTCATTTCTCACCACATGTTGGGTATGTTTTAAACTTCCTTGCATGTAGATTCCTCTTCCTTTCCTCTCTTCCTCGCCTTTTTTTTAATCCCTAAATATTCTTTCTTGTCCAGTGGAAAGCACAGACTCCCAAAGCCTGTTGGTTTGCAGCAGCTGCAGTGGAGGAATCTTTTGTAAAGTGCAAGTTTGCCTATTTATCAAAGAGAGAGAGAGGGAGGGAAAGTGCTGCCCAGTCATCGCCAGATAGGGACTCATTCCTATTCTTTGTTGGCTCTATCTGCATCTGCTTGGGTCCTACCTGGGCTTTGTCTTCAGAGCCATGATTGTCTTTGCTTTATAGATTTTTACAGAATCAGCTCTCAGAAGTTTGTTTCCTCCTTAACTCTCACCTGTGATTGTGGCCTGCAACCGTTACCCAAAGACTCTGCTTACCTGACAGGAGTTCACCCTAACTGCAGGCAATGGCACTCAGCATGATGCAGGTAAGGCACAACCTAGCGGGCTCCATACACGCAGACAGCACTGGGCTCAGATACTGGACATAACTCTGTGCCTTTGAACGAGTTACTTACCCTCTCAGCCCTTTGATTTTTCTAGTCTTCAAAATAGAAATAGTGATATCTGTGAGGTCGGTGGGCAATGGGGGAAGGTCATGTGAGGAACCAGACACGGGAACTTTGGCTAGAACCACCCACACCCATGCGTGCCAAAAGAGACTTCCCGGGAGTCCTTTGGAAAAGAGCCACTATCTGCCAGCCAATGAAATTTTATCATGTCATATTAACTCTACCACCCTAAACGACCCTTTAAATTTCCCCCATGCAGATTCCTCCATGTGACTTCTCTGTCCCCTGTCCCCAGACCAGAGAACATCGTCGGGGAAGCACTGTACTAAATAAAGCTTTTGCTTATCCACACTTGGTGGCTACGCCCTTCCTTCTTCCTTGGCAGGGAAAAATACCTTACAATATCTACTTTACTAAATTGTAATGGAATTAAATGAGATGATGCAGACTGACCAGCAGTGGTGCAGTGAATAGAATGTCAGACTGGGACGCAGAGGAACCAAGTTTGAAACCCCGAGGTCGCCGGCTTGAGCGCAGGATCATCTGGTTTGAGCAAGTCTCACCAGCTTGAGCCCAAGGTTGCTGGCTTGAGCAAGGGGTCACTCAGTCTGCTGTAGCCCCCTGGTCATGGCACATATGAGAAAACAATCAATGAACAAGGTGCCGCAATGAAGAATTGATGCTTTTCATCTCTCTCCCTTCCTGTCTGTCTGTCCTTATATGTCCCTCTTTCTGTCTCTCTCTGTCTATGTCACAAAAACTAAATAAATAAAATAAAATACTACGATACACATAAAGTGTCTGGGGAGGAGCTGGAGTTTTACAAATAGTGCAAGTTAATTCTACTTTTGATTAATGTCCTTTGCCTCCACCCCGATAACAGGAGTGAACAGAGTGGGAGATGGGGGCGGTGCCCCTGCTGGTATGCCCTGCACACTCTTCTGTCCTGTCTTCTCCATGTTCCCCTGACGCAAGAGCCCTGAAGGTCTCAGACCGGGTACAGGAGGACAAAAGAAGATGAAAACATGCGACAACTCTTAAGAATTTCAGGAATACCTAGCCTAGAATATTACCTTTTATCCAAATTAAAAACTATTAATACTCTTGGTATATTCTTTTTTTTTCATGTGCCTTGACCCTGGGCCTTCAGCAGACCAAGCACCCCCTTGCTGGAGCCAGCGACCTTGGGTCCAAACTGGTGATCTTTTTGCCCAAGCCAGATGGGCCCGCGCTCAAGCTGGTGAGCTTGGTGTCTCAAACCTGGGTCTTCCGCATCCCAGTCCAACGCTCTATCCACTGCGCTACCGCCTGGTCAGGCTCTTGGTATATTCTTACCAGATATTTGAATCAAAATAATCCTAGATAAAAGGAGTGGTGGGATTCAGCCGATTCACACCGGTTCGACAGAACCAATACCTAATTTTTTTGTTGAGTTCGGCAAACTAGTTGTTAAAATGGCACTTGTAATCAGGGCTCTCTCTAAGGTGGGTGCCTGGGCAGCTACCCAATGTGGACATCACAAATTTACATTCCTTACACTTTTTTGATGTTCATCTGAGCAACAGTGTATTATTCTAAGCGCCCAAAGTAATGTTCATTCCATCCATAGGTAAAAAAATATTACAAGTGAGGATGCCAATCAAGAAGCAATATGGAAATATCTTAAATAACAGTTTTATTGTTTTTTGTCAGGTATTATTTAATATTTTTTCATTATTATTTTAAAACTCTTATAATCTAGTTTTGTGTACCTCTTTTATTGTTCTTATTTAAGTATTAAATGCATGAAATAAAGTACCTTTCAATATATTATTATTTTATACGTAAAATGGTCCTTAGGGCAGACAACTGGTTGTTAAATTATCTGAATTCTATTACTGGATAAAAGTATTAATTTCCAACTTTAGAAGCATGTTCCTGTGGCCTCATATACTTGAGAATAAAAGTAGGCTGGGGAAGAGGTAGGGAAGAGAGGACTTGGAACCCACAGGTGAGGTCAATTTCAATCCTCAAGGTGATAACACTTGCTTGTGTGGTCATAGCATTTGCTCTACCTTACCAGCAGTTTATCTGAGTTTGTGACATTACATGGGGAGCAGCAGGATTTACTTAGCAGTTTAGACAAGAGCCTCTACTTTCAAAAGTCTATAATCTAGTGAGAGACACAAGCAAAACACAAGAGAAGCCCATCTAAATGCATCTCAATGAGCATATATCTCTAATTGCGTGGGGCTGGATGGAGGCATTGGGACCTCCAGTTCAGCATGATTGAAGAGGGTCAAATGTGCAGAGGAAATTTCTCTGGCCCTGGGTCAGTTCTACCATATACATTTGTTAGCTCCAGCTGCATTTTCTACATGCTGCATGTACTGTCCTGGCTGATTATATTCTTAGCACTCAGCACTGCTGAGCATTCCTAAGAGCCAGGAACACACAGCACAGAGGTAGCTTCCCCTAAAAGGCCTGTAAAGCCATGACTAGTTTATTCTCCCAAAGATCCAAGGTACTTGTTAAAGCACAGGATCAATTTCAACTGACACGGCTCTGAGTTCAATGTGTCGCAACACGTTCTCAGGAAAAGGTTCCTTTGACTAATAGCCTTCATGTTTGTCAAAACTACTGAATGCCAAAGGTCAGCAGCACGAAAGCAAAGCTAGGAAGCTAAAATAAGGCCTAGGCCAGTGAGCCTGTTTCCTGCTCTAGCTTCCTCCGTCTGCTACTCAAAGTCTCAATCCGTGAGGTCTCCAAGTACAAGTTTACAGACTGACTATATTGGATGAGTAAAAGCAAACCAGAAACCTCAGTGACTCACTTCAGGAAAGGGTTGCCCAAGCCTGCTTTGTAACAGCGCTCAGGGAATGTTACAGAATTGTCAAAAACACTACTTTCTGTCTATTGTATTCTGAAAGTACATACAAAAATAAGAGTTTCCGGCAGTTCAGTTAAGAGATTTGAAATCCCAGAAAGGCAGAAATGTTAAGAAGTGCATGCTAAGATGGAACACCAAGGGAATGTAGTGAAGGGATGTGAGCGCAGTTTGAGAAAGGAGAGAAAGCCATGCTGGGCAAAGGGGTCACTACCAGTCCCCCAGAGACCTCAGATATACTGCAGCCTAAGTGACTGGGCATATACCACTCGAATTGCCTCATCAAACACCTTCACTGGGAGCCACCACTGAGACGGGAGGGTTAGCAGGCAGGTTGCCTAGCGGACATGAGGACGGAATAAAGGTTTAGAATGTAAACTGAAACAAATGACAGGATGTCACTCTTGGAAAGGCTAGGAGAAGCTGTCACTTCTGATATCTCAGATTTATGGGTTTAACATACTAGTTACCAAAGCAAGTGATAAGTCAAAGTGCAACTGTTTGACAAACGCACAGAATAGTGTTCTACTTCTCACTAAATACAAGTGTTAGTGAGGACGGCCAGAAATTGGAGCACTCATACACTGTTGGTGGGAATGTAAATGGTGTAGCTGTTATGAAAAACAATATGAAGATTTCTTTAAAATTTTTAAATATTTAAAAAAAATAAAAATTTAAAATTAAAATAAAATTTTGAACAGAACTATGTATAATCTAGCTATCCCACTTCTGGGGATATATCCTAATATTTTTAGGGTAGTGAAACGATTTATTCTGAGTGATACTGCAAATGCATAGCAGATACATGACACTATGCATTTGTCAAAACCTGGAGAACTTCACAGCACAAAGAGTAAACCTTAACTTGTTCAAATTTAAAAATGTTATTTAGGACATCAGGAGATTCCGGGGTGGAATGCAGATGTGTCCAGTGTATGAAATGACCTAACTGAATGGGGTAAGGCTACAAGTGCTGACCTAGAGAACTTTGGAAACTAAAATGAAAGGCAAAAAGGATTGTACATATGCGCTGTAATCTAGCTGATAAAGTTGTTTCCCACGCGGGTGACTGCGCTGCTCAGGCACCCTCCACAGACTCCATTCTTTTCTCCCCCTCCATATCCTCTCACTTTTGAAAACTCCAAGTTTCTTAGTGCTACTAACTTCCACAAAGAGTGAGAGGGAAAACAGTTTGATTGACCTAATTCAAAAAAATAGTGTAATTTCTGGAAGCAAAGCCTCATCTGGAACATTTGCATTAAAAAAACAAACAAGCAAAAAACAAACAAATAAAACCTCTCTGTTCAGTGAATCTCTAGGTCATGTGACAAAGAGGTCAGAAAAAGTTCACCCTTTATTTTATCCTGTCATATATAGTACATAAAAAATCAGTGCTACCCTATGTTATTCACTTGAGTATATTCTGTTTCATGAAATAGAGCTTAAGATTCCAGGATCAAATCCAAATGTAAAACCATGATATAGCAGCATCCTTATTTTACATATGGAAAACTACTGGCCAGGTCTACTTCCGTCCCGTTCTCCTGTGTCCCTGCGTTCATCTCTTGGGAGGAGCACTATTGATCAACATGGAGAGCTCCACTTTTCTCCATCTGCTTCACATGTTTGTGCTCTTTTAATAACGTGGCGGCCTTATTCCCTTTTCTCTCTCTTCGGGACTATTTTACCCTATTTTAACTCTCTTAATCTCTAATAAATAAAGAATACAAGAGGCCAATACTTTGTCTTTTTTTCTGGTGCAAGTTAAGATTTAAATCTATGCAATTTTTGTATGAGTTAAACAACAGTAAAGAGTGGAGTGTGTGTGTCATTTCCTCTCCCTGAGAGCAACTCTTAACTGTACAGATTCTTTCTGACTGTCAGAAGGTTTCTTTTTTTATTCTTTTTACAGGGACAGAGAGTGAGTCAGAGAGAGGGATAGATAAGTCAGAGAGAGGGGTAGATAGGGACAGAGAGACAGGAATGGAGAGAGATGAGAATCATCAATCATCAGTTTTTTGTGCAACACCTTAATTGTTCATTGATTGCTTTCTCATATGTGCCTTGACCGTGGGCCTTCAGCAGACCGAGCAACCCCTTGCTTGAGCCAGCGACCTTAGGTCCAAGCTGGTGAGCTTTTTGCCCAAGCCAGATGAGCCTGCACTCAAGCTGGCGACCTTGGGGTCTCAAACCTGGGTCCTCCACATACCAGTTTGACACTCCATCCACTGTGCCACCACCTGATCAGGCTCGTCGGAAGGTTTCTGCCCTCCTTCCTGTTCACCTAAGTCTCTTCCATCCCATAAAACTCATCTCCATTCTCACTCACTCTTTCAGGAAGCCCACACCATCAACCTCGCCCTCATTTTTTTATATAACTTATTGCCAATTTCGCACACTTTTCCCTCTACATTCCAGCATTTTCAACTTGCTCTGCATGTGTACATACTGCTTCCCAGGGAGACCATGAGTTTTCAGAGATGAGAACATGTACCTATAAATCTTAACACACTGTGTGGTTCAAGGCACGTAGTAAAAACCCAGTGACCTGAGGGTTGAGTCTATTACATTAACAATGAGAGCCAAAGGAGAGTCCTGAATGTTCCTTGAGTGCCTAGTTGCTTGTCTCTTTGCTTGCCATTTTTCAATTAGTTTTCTAAAGCAGAAATCCCCAAATACCCATTGAGTATAAAAAGTATGACAGACTCAATGACACAACATTTAAAGTATCAAACCCCAAACCTGACCAAAGAAGGAATGCCACATTCCTTCATTCAGCTGATGTTTCCTGAACATTTCCTTGGTCCAATACATGATGCCAGAGGGCAAAGTTTAAGAAACACCTGTTCCTGGGCTCCAAGAATACAAATAAGATACTAGCAAATGTAGAATCAGAAAATGACTAGATTCAGGAATCTTCAGGAATGAAGAGAATAGTAAATAAAAGAAAAAGAGAAGTTAATAGGGATTTACCCATTTTATCTCAATTGTCATTATCATCAGGTCATATTTAATTTGGTGGCTAAAGTATGAAAAAACATTGGATTTATCACAGTAAGTTAAAGTATATATAACAACGTGGAAAACATGTACTTGTATGTGTGTTTGAATTTGAAAAGTCTGACTTTAGATTATTATACACTGGTTAATTGGATTGCCCTGGTGAATAGGGAAATTAAGAGTGCCTATTCATGATATCACTGAAACATCAGTATGGCATATTGAGGAAAAAATAATTGCATAGAGCCAAGACCATTTTCATGGCAAAAAAAAACATATTAAATTGTTTTTATCTTTGAGCAGATATACTTTATATGTTTCTTTACAACAGAATCAAAACAGAAACAAAATAAATAGAGTGTGTTATTGGGCCTTTTGTTCCTTTGGAAATAAGCTCAGTTCTGAACATGCTGATGAAGGCTGTTGGGCCCTGTTGCTGCTGGGAGTCAACCTGAATGTATGGACAGTGTCTACAGTATCTGATCACGGACTGAAATCAGATGGAAAGAAGGGGACAGCAGTCACAAAATTCTAGATGGGGAACAAAATGCTAGCAATCCTGATGGTTGACTGTCCTACTTTATAGTTTAAATTAGAGTTGACGTCCAATACTATATTATTTCAGGTGTACAACATAACAATTACACACACACACACACATACCTTATGAAGTGGTCACCATGATAAGTGTAGTAACTACCTGTCACATACATAGTTATCACAGTATTATTGACTATATTCCCTGTGTTGTGAATTACATCCTTGAGACTTACTTATTTTATAACTTTAAGTTGTACTTCTTGTTTCCATTCACCTTTTTCCCATTGCCCTGCCCCTTTCATCTGGCAACCATTGGTTTGTTTTCTGTATCTATGAATTTGCTTCTGTTTTGTCTTGTTTGTTCATCTGTTTTATTATTTTAGATTCCACATATAAGTGAAAACATATTGGATTCGTCTTTCTCTGTCTGACTTACTTCACTTACTTTAGTATGTTCATTTTACTAAAACCTCATAGGAGAGGAGTTAAAACCCCAAGTCACTTAGATTTGAGTCTACATTACAGGAACACTCACAGCTCTGCATTCTAACTGGAATGGTCCTCCTTCACGTATTCCCCCAAGTGCAGACTTACTCTAATCAAATGTTACCTCTGCAGAGAAGAGTCCCCAGAGCACCCTGGCTGCCATTTTGGCACCCTTTCCTACTCGTCCTCAACTCCTCACTGTGCTTCCAGTCACCTACACTGTGGTGTCATAACAACCAATCCCAAGTCGCAGTGGCTTAAAAATAATTATCACTAATGGAAGAATCTACTGCCAGTCTGGTAGATCTCTCAGGCACTCCAGCTCCATAACTCCTCATCAAATAAGCCTACACGCTTCGTACAGCAATGCTAATGTCGGAGACATTTCACCAGGGCTTCTTATTTATTTAGACATTGTTATGTAAGGCATACAATGGTGTCACTGATAGTAGGGTTGAAGGTAATTACTTTTCACAAGATTTGACAATAAATAAATGAAACTAGGAGCAGCAAGGGTGAAAGGCAAGGACTCAGAGCAGAGATCCCTCCATATTGCAGTTTGGGTGACAGAGAAGTGAATGTGGAGGTTCTGTTTTTCTTCTCTTTTCTCTTTTTTTCCCCATTTAACTCAGCGAAAGTGAGGTGGAGTCAAGGCCAGAAAATAAATGCTCGTAGGCAGAAGTGACACAGATCACTTTCACTCACATTTTCACTGGTCAAAGCCAACTAAGTGGGCAGACACGTATCCTCCTATGTATCTAGTGGATAGAGTAATATCTGATGCATCATGTTTTATTTTTCTTTACAACACTTTTCATTTAACATCATATATTTCATATGTGATTATCTGTTTCTCCTTACTAGAATATAAGCACTGTAAGGGTATGGACCATGCCTGTTTGTTTACTCCTATACTTTTAGATTTTAGAACAAAGATTCTCAATAAATACTTGTTGGATGAACAAATAAGAATGCTGGAAATGATACGCTTTATACCAGAAATGACAAGTTCAAATGCCTAAGTAAACCCGCTGTTAAAACGCAAGGGAAGCAAACAAGCCTGTCACTGTGAATAAGTGAACTTTGGCTACTACCTAAAAGTCACCGGTTGTTGCCTTAACAGACTATGGGCTTCAAAGGGCCAAATTCTCTTATTTTAATGAGAATTGGAAAATCTGCCTTTTTAGAGGAAAATCCTGATTTTTCATCCCATGGATCAAAAGTTTTCAAAGTATATGCAGGTCATACCTAGCAAAAATGATGTCAGTCTCTGCCATTTGTTTAGGTGGAAAAACTGAAGTATGTGTCTTGAACTTGGCAAAGACTGAGTTAATGGGGGAAAAAAGAGAAAAGAGAAGAAAAACAGAACCTCCACATTCACTTCTCTGTCACCCAAACTGCAATATGGAGGGATCTCTGCTCTGAGTCCTTGCCTTTCACCCTTGCTGCTCCTAGTTTCATTTACTTGTTGTCAAATCTTGTGAAAAGTAAGAAGGGGTAATTACCTTCGACCCTACTATCAGTGACACCATTGTATGACTTACATAACAATGTCTAAATAAATAAGAAGCCCTGGTGAAAGGTCTCCAACATTAAAATATATATATTTGTGATTAAAAGAGAACAGGCGGAATAAAAAATCCAATTTCCACATCATATATCAAATGAGGTCTGAACCAGGAAGTCTTCTCAGTAACCAATAATTGGATCTGATTATCTAATGAGTGTTTCTTTTTCTTTGCCCTACAGTTGAACTTTGTATAGAAAGGGGATGCCAGACACATTTTCACTGTAAAGAAATGTTGTTTGTCCATTGTATCACCCAAGAGGATCCAATTCAGATGAAAATGTTCAAAAATCAAATTTCTATAAGCAAGCAGGGTGAATGTTACTTTTCTTCTCACAGAGAATTACCACTGAGCAAGGTCAGTCAAACTTTAGGCTTGTTATTTCAGTGGCCCTCAGCCACACTTGAGAGACTTCCATTTGTGGAATCAAAAAAATAAAAAATAAACAAAAAACCACCTTGTACTCTTCAATCAGTTACACAGCACGGGATTATGGCATTGGCATTTCTAAGGAAGCAATTGATTTAAAATAGGCCAGCCTGCCCCACCTCCTTTCCAGAAAATTCTATGATGCTTCTAACTCCCAAATACCCGTGTGCTCTTCTCCCTGCATAGAGCTACCATTTTAGGTCTCTGTAGGTATATCTATCAGATGCTGACTTTCATTCAAGGATAACTGGAAAAATAAGAAGTAGTAATTACCCCCTTGCCCTGTGCAGCCCCATTCTGCAACCAAAATCCTCATAAGAAAGAGATTTCTGGTGAACTTTTGACACACTTGCAACTGCCTTCCTCTGCAGGCTACCCTGCATGACCCTGGGTACCAGGAGTCTGAACAGCCTGGAAATCGGTGAGATCTCTAGTCCATGCTTTATAAAAAAAAATGACCAACATTAAAATGAAAAGTATTGTTCTCACAGAGGTAAACATAAAAATATAAAACTCTCTAGAGGTAATTCATGAACAAAATAAAATTACTTTCATAGAATTCTAGAACTCATCATTTTAGAAGTCGGATATTGACTTGATTCTGAAAATAATAACATCCTGGCCTCTTCAAAAGTGTTCTTTTCAAAGTGGCTGCTTATTTTGCACATTAAAAACCTCACCATTTTGGTCAACATGGCATTTAAGGATTATGCTGTGATATTCCCTTTTGCAAAAACACAAATACAGCCTAGCAAACAGGCAAGCTACTGTACAGAATAAATTTTCCATATTCTTAAACCGGTTCTGGATTTAAAAGTCCTAGTGGCCCAGCTGAAAGCAGGCAGAAAATTCCTGAACAGGAAGGAGGAGAAGAGTGTGGTCAGGAAAAGGAGAGAAAACTTACCATCTAAAAAAAGGCTCAAATACATAAAAAAATAAAATGCTATGAAATCCAGCCAATAAAATCAAGTATTGAAGAATTAATCCATACAGGTAAGAATAAAAGAGTAAAGAAAGGAAAAATATACCAGAAAATGAGTGGGTTTAGACTCTTTAAAGCGAGAAGAATAGAAAAGCAACAAGCAATACCGAAATAAAACAGACAGAAATAAGACAATAATAGGTGGATGAGAAAAAAGGGCCAATTAGAAATATTGAAAACAAAAAGTATAATTATTACACTTTAAAGTAGTTCAATAGAAGCCCTGGCCAGTTGGCTCAGTGGTAAAGCATCAGCCAGGAGTGTGGATATCCAGGTTCAATTCCCAGTCAAGGCACACAGGAGAAGTGATCATCTGCTTCTCCACTCCTCCCCCTCCCTCTTCTCTCTCTCTCTCTCTTCCTCTCTCAAAAACATGGCTCAATTGGTTCAATTGCATGGGCCCCAAATGCTGAGGATGGCTCCAGGGAGCCTCCAGCTCAAGTATTAAAAATAGCTCAGTTGCAATTATGGCCCCAGATGGGCAAAGCATCAGGCCCAGATAGGGTTTTCTGGGTGGATCCTTGTCAGGGTTCATGCAGAAGTCTGTCTCTCTAACTCCCCTCTTCTCACTTGAAAAAGAAGAAGTAGAAGAAGGAGAAGGAGGAGGAGGAAGAAAAGGAAGAGGAGAAAGAGAAGGAGGAGGAAAAGGAGAAGAAGAAGAAGAAGAAGAAGGAGGAGGAGGAGGAGGAGGAGGAGGAGGAGGAGGAGGAGGAGGAGGAGGAGGAAGAGGAGGAGGAGGAGGAGGAAAAGGAAGAGGAGGAGGAGGAGGAGGAGGAGAAAACAGTTTAATAGATAAGACATTGGTTTATCCATGGGTGACAAGCTTGAGAAAAAGAAGATTCACCAGCAATGAGGGATAAAGCAAAAACACATTAAAACTATGAAAGAGAAGTTAAAGATACAGAGTATAGATTGAGTAGCTCCACCACACTTCCAGTAAGTTCTATCACAAGAGAGTATTGGAAATAACAAAAAGCCCTGTTAAGAGAGATTAGGAGAGATGAGATGAGATGAGAATGCACCAAAATTTAATAGAGTTTTCAGGTTCAAAGTGCATGTTATGTACCAAGAAGGATGAGTGCTATTAAATCTATACCTAGACAAAAAGGTTACATGGGATTTATAGAATATATATATATATATATATATAATCCATATATATAATACATATATATATAATCCATATATATAATCCATATATATAATCCATATATATATAATCCATATATATAATCCATATATATCCATATATATATATATAATCCATATATATCCATATATATATTCCATATATATCTATATATAGAGAGAATATATATATATATATATATATATATATATATGAGTAGGAAACATGAAAGATATAATTTGTAATCTAAAATAATCCTCTCAAGTGACTGACATCTCATATTTATAATATAGGAAAACAATAAGGAGGTATTAACTGATAAATGTGAGCAGGAGACAAAGAAAGTTTCTCTGCCTATCAAGCTGACGTGCACGATCCAAACATGGTTTATGTTGGTTCTCCTTAAATGCTCCTATAAGGCCTTCTACATAAGGCACTCCATCTGAACAGTCATCCACGCTGGCCCAGGCTGTGGGTGAGAAATGCCAGATTCATGCCTCATGTGATCACTTTGTTATGTTATCTGGTAAGTTCCCTGGAAACAACAAGCATTTCATGATTTTAACAAGGGAAAAGAGCTGACCTGTCGCAGTGACTTCAGCGTGGCCTCCATTTGACAATCCATGAAGATGATGTAACCACAAAGCAGCTCATTAATCTCATCCTAAGTCTTAAATTCCAAGTCACAATGAATCAGATCTAAATGAGTTTCCACTGAACAAAGCTAAAGATAGATTTTTTTAATGGTCTGTAGAACATTTTATCACTTCAAACTTTGTTGCAATGAGGTCCAGAAAACTCACCTTTTCACAAAAGTAATAATTAGTTCTGAGTTTCAAACTCAGTAAAAAGAATTTGAATCTCTTAATGCTTAGTTTAGGTACAGGCTGTTAGTAAGGAAAAGTATTTACATATAATGCTATATTCAGTCAAATTGGCAGTCCATTCCTTAAAACTTTAGACAGTGCTGTTCATAGAACTTTCTGCATTGGTGGGAATATTCTAATATTTATATGTCCAATTTGTTAGTTACAGGCATACCTCATAGATATTGTAGGTTCAGTTCCAGACCACTGCAATAAGCTAATATCACAACAAAGTAAATCACACTAATTTTTTGTTTTCCTAGTACATAGAAAAGCTATGTTTACACTATACTGTAGCCTATTAAGTGTGTAATAGCATTGTGTCTAAAAAAATAATGTACATACCTTAATTAAGAAATACTTTATTGCTAAAGAATGCTGTCATCTGAGTCTCCGGTGAGTTGTAATCTTATGGCTGGTGGAGGGCCTTACCTTCCATTTATAATCAGTGCAATACCTGCAAAGCACAATAAATGAAGGGATATAAAACAAGGTATGCCTATATTAACTTGAAATGTGCTACTGTGATTCAGGAACTGAGTTTGTTATATTATTTAGTTTTCATTTTTTCAAACTTTAACAGCTACATTAGCTGGTGGCTACCATCTTCTATAGAGCAACTTGGGACCACAGATTGCATGCTAAGTGACATAAATTAGGTCTGAGTCATTGTTTTATTAGGAATAGTAGCAGTGTAACTGAGAAGACACATATCACAGCAGTAGTTACAAATGATTTCCCCATTCCCTTTGACTTCTCCAGGCAACACTCTGAGCTCAATGGGATAAGTATTACTATTTTTGTCTCTCTCTCCTTTCCATTGTTTGTGTCACTCTTTTCCTATCTGTGTCTTATAATCTCTAGTCAGAAACTTTCTGTGTTAAAATAATAATTCTTATGCAACACTCTAATAAAGCATGGATAACAGTAACAGGTTGTCTTTGTCTTTGGAAAATGTAATGCAACTTGTAAAAAGAAAATCCATCTTCTTTTTAAACTTAGAATAATAAAATATATTAAATGTGTATAACAGGTAATACCTTAGAACAGGGGTCCCAAACTATGGCCCATAGGCCGCATGCGGCCCCCTGACGCCATTTATCCGGCCCCCACCGCACTTCCACTTCCAGAAGGGGCAGCTCTTTCACTGGTGGTCAGTGAGAGGAGCACAGGATGCATCTGCACCCATAGTTCCCATTGAAATACTGGTCAGTTTGTTGATTTGAATCTACTTGTTCTTTATTTTAAATATTGTACTTGTTCTCGTTTTGTTTTTTTACTTTAAAATAAGGTATGTGCAGTGTGCATAGGGATTTGTTCCTAGTTTTTTTTATAGTCCGGCCCTCCAATGGTCTGAGGGACAGTGAACTGGCCCCCTGTGTAAAAAGTTTGGGGACCCCTGCCTTAGAGAAAAACAAATTGCACATTCTGATGTCTAGTCGGTTGGCAGACATTAATGAAGGCCCTACCAACCTATTCTTGTGACAAGTCTGTGCAGCAGGTACACCACTAGAGATGGAATCCATGTCACCGGGGAAGACCGCGGTACTGCTGGACTGCTTATATTTTATACATTTGCGTTGGGAAGGGAAACGTTAAAATTGGCCCATCCAAACCCAAGCCTGTGGTTTTATGGATTCCAGATAATTGAAAACAGGACTCCAGTGCACTAAATCCACCTCTTCTGGGCTTCTTGCCATCACACACTCCAATCTGAAAATCCTTGTTTTCAAAGAAGCCTCTTATACAAAAGGCAAGAGGAAAAGCAAGACTGAGAGGGAAAAAAATTATTACCAATATATTATAGAAAATGCATTTGTCACTTGCTAAAATATACTTTGCTCAAGTTGCTCCTCTGTTAATATCATTATAGCTATGCAAACAATAGTTAAGACTCCTATACTGTCCAACCTGCTTTTGCAAACAGTAGAGGAAGAAAGCCACCTTAGCCTGTGAGACTGAGGTCACCAACTGCCTATTCCCGCCAGTGACCGCAGGTTCATAAACATAGGGAGCCTCCAACATTATCAAAATTGTTAAATCTTGAGAAAATAGTACATCTTTTCTCAGCGGAAAGATTTTTTAAAATGAATATTTATGAGGAATTTATAGTTTTGATAGGAAATACTGGCAAAACAGAAGTACAAGAAATATATGAATTTTATGCATGCTGGAGGTGGAGACAGAAATCAATTGCCCAATGAATAAATTCTCTCTTCTCTCTTATCTGTTTTAATGATATATCGCTATTTGCTATTTATTCTATTGATTCCGTCAAGTCAAAATATAGAAACTTTAGCATTTTAATATTTTGCAAAGTTTGTTATTTTAGTGAAGAGAGTGAAAGAGAGAAAGACAGAGAGAGATAGAGACAGACAGACAGAAACACTTAACACACTTTTGGTTATCTAAGAAATTCTTTTCATACTCATTCCAAACCTTTTGCCTTCCCTTCTACTCTAGATGTAATTATTTTCACGAAATAGGTATTCTTCATTTGATATTCTGAGTTTTTTCCTAAGTATTGACATAACCATAAAATAAATAATATTGTGGTGTCTTAACCTTGACATCATATTGCTACTAACCTTCTGCAACTAGATTTTTATTATTCTTTCATGTTTGAGGACTGTATCTACCATGATAACATAACCCCAATTTAATCTCTTTAATTGATAGATAGAGGTCCATTGTTTGAGCACAGGATAATTTATCAATTCATTCTCCTGCTGATGGGCATTGAAGCTACTTTGCATTTTGTAACTGCTAACAAAACCGCAATGATCTTTTCTGCACAGATGTCCTTGTGTTCACTGAGAGGGTTTCTCGTTTCTCCCCCAGAACCTAGAATTACTGTGTTCTTGGATATGAACATCTTTAGCTCTACAAGATCTAGTCAATGCCAAATGCTCTCCAAAATGGTTATCTAGAGTTTTCCGTTTGTGTCTCCTTACAATCTATGCTCAACACAGCAATAGAGCAGAGTGACCCTGCTGTGTTATACCAAAACATCACTTCATGACACTCTTTTCATAAAGCCCTGCAGCATCTACCCATTTCACTCCAAATGACCTACAAGACCCAGTTCTTATCATCTCTGTGGCCCTCTGTTAGATCTCATTTGCGCCTCTTCACACCACGTCCCTCCCTGCTTGGTGTCTGTTCCAGCTGTTTGTTCTGACTGACATGCTCTTTTCCCCTGACTCTGCTTGGCAAAATCCTCCACCCTCCTCAAGTCTTTGTTAAAATTTTACTCTAACAACCAAGCTGATTGTGACGACCTCCTTGCACATCCAGCCCATTTTCTTGCTCGATTTTTTTCTTTCATAGTATCAATACCTTTATAATGCATTATATAGGTTGTTAGATGTATTGTCTTAGATCAATGGTTCTTAACCTGGGTTCTATCGAACCCTAGGGGTTCGATGAGTCAATCTCAGGGGTTCAGAGAAGCCTCTGCCGCGGAGGCCAGAATAAAGTAATACCGTAATTTGTTGTGAGTTCATGCACTTCGTTGGTTTTCTTCTTTGAGCAAGGTGATGTTCATGCACAGCTCATTTTGTGCACCAGTTAAAAAACACATACCTATGTCTTGAATTTGGAAAAAAAATCATATTTTATTTATCACTAAAGAAGGGTTTGGTGAATGCACATATGAAACTGGTGGGTTCGGTACCTCAAAAAAGGTTAAGAACCACTGTCTTAGAGTATTATCTAGTGTCTTACCTTCCCCTTAGAATGTCAGCCCCCTGTACACAGGGCTCTTTGCCTGTTGTGCTCACTGATGTATCCTAAGCACAATCTGATGCACGGTAAGCATTGAATCAATATCTAGGAGAGGTGAATTGTATACATTATGCTTTGCAGGGTGTTATCTGAAAAGGATATATGATACTTCAATTGGTGATATATAGGTACTATAATTCAAGGACTAAAACAGGGACCAGCTCTGTCTTTTGACCACTGTGTCCTTAGTTCCAAGATCCGTGCTTGGCACAGAGCAGATGCTCAATGAGTGCTTTTCAAATGAATAAATTATCAGAAGTTTATTGAGAAGTTTATTCCATCACTTGGAAGTTGATTATATGGAAAGTCTGATTAACAGATCTGTGACGTCAGACATGCCCATCAGACAAAACAAGCAGTTGGTACTTCCCAGTTCTAAATATATCCCTTGTGCCATAACTTGCCCTTTTTGTAAATCTTTTCCTCTTAAAAATTTGTCTATCAAATATTGCTAGGGAAAGGAAAGCATGGAAACCTGCTCAGGTGAACATGCCCTCATAGATTGCTTCTCATATTTACCTGGTGATGAGAATCTCTCAGGAGAGTCTGTTAAACACACAGACCCCCTTCACCTACTCTCTAAATCAGAGTCTCAGGAGAGAATCCCAAGAACAAACCCCAGGAAGGTTCAGATCAGGTGAGTGAGGGAAATGCCCACAGGAGGAGACAGTGCCTGCTTGTCAATGCTGTGTATGTAAAATGATGACAGACAGCTGGTGAGCACCAGGTCCGCTTCTTGTACTCGACTTGAGTCTCAGAGTCTCTCCTCGGTGTCTACCTAACATGGTCATCAGGGAATTCGGGGGTGACTCATAACCCCATGTTTATGAATCAGTCAGAGAGACAGACCAGAGCAAAGGTGCCTGCCCAGGCCTGGAGAGACCCAGCTGTTCCTCAGAGCAGTCTCCACTCTGTGACCCTGATACCACAGGTTTTTGAAGAAGACGGGTGTAAATATAAGTCCGGGTCACTCAGCAACAGGAAAAGGTGACATTGAACAACTCAAGGAGAAAAGATGGGGCCATGAGGGTTTATGAAGAAACGTGACCCACGACTAGTGTGTCATTCTCCCAACAGAGAGGCAGGTCTTTCTCTCTATGAAGGTCATGTGGCATATATTTAACATGGTCTACCAGACAGTGACGTAGCTGTCGGGTTTCAAACAGCCTCGAAACTATCATCCTTGTTCAAGGAGAGGAGGCATTGCTACCCCATGGTGTGTTGGCATTCTGATGAAGTCACTGGTGGAGGGCGTTCATGGATATAGTTTTTGTACTACAGCTTTCAGACATGTGGACTTCAAGTCCTCTTTCTAGAACCTCTCTAACAGAAGACATTTCATTAAAACTTATGGAAAGAGAATTTAGTGGTAAGAAACCTATAATTTCATCAAATGAAAACCCTGTCCATTTTTAAATTTGGCATCCATTTTAGGTGTTCATGTGTTTGGGGTCATTTTTAGTTATTTTGACTTTTTTTTTTTTTTTTTTTGGCAACCAAGTTGAATTTGGCTGCTGGGATGAGAGGGGAAAGGGTTCATGAGAAACCTTGTGGATTTCACAACTCTTTGCCGAAATCAGCACATATTTATAAAGGGGTGGGCATGAAACTTCCCATCTGTTAGTTTTTTCAGGGTGCTGACAAGAACATTCTGATTTTAGCCTAAATATATACATAAATTTCTTTCTCCATTTACTCTGACCAGAGGGCTCTCTTGGTGTTCAGAGACAGATAAAAAAAAAAAAAAAAGATGCCTTTAGTTTTCTAATTTGTCATTGTAATTAATGAACTGCCCAAAACTTCAGGCTTACAGATATTTTTGTCAACTTGCAAAATATGTAGAAGACTCACCCAATGTTACCTACTCCTAGAATAAGTCTTGATCTTTTGTTGCTCCTCCTACTTTTGTTGCAGGGGAAGCCCAGCTCCTGGTACTGACAGACACCCCTGAGTCTTCTGGCAAAGGTAGGGCAAAGGGGAGAACTTTGGATCTGTTGTCTGCTTACTTTCACCTGGAAAATGTTCTCTTGGGATAATAGGGTAGGCCAGAGGGTGATTTCATTTTCCTGTATTTCAGGGCTGTATTAGTGAACGCCCTTTCGCTTCACTCCAACTCAGCTCCTAATCTTTCCTCATACATGCCTGCCTTAGCTTTGCTGATGCCAGCCCATCCACAGGATTAGGGCACCCCCCCAAGCTTCTCAGAGGAGACTGAGCCTCTTTTTTTTGTACACCTTGCTGGGAGCCTGTCATTCTCCCTCTCAGTTTTCCATGGTTCTAATTGTTTCATGATATTTTTCTGCAATTACTTATTTAATATCAGTAGTAGATAGAATTCTGAGATGGCCCTCAAGATTCCTCTCCCCTGGTGTCCAAACCCTGGATAATTGCTCCCTTTGAGTGAGGGCAGGATGGAATGTCACTCCTGAATCATGCATCATTCTGTGGCAAGGGTGAGGGACTTCTGCAGATACAATTAAGATCTTTAATCAGTTGACTTTAAGTTAATTGAAAGGATATTATCCTGGCTGGGCTGAACTTAATCAGGTGAAGTGGTCCCAGAAGTCAGAGATACTCTCCTGCTAGCCTAGAAAAAGCAAGCTGCTGTGGGTTTCATAGCTACAAGACACTGATTTCTGCCACCAACAAGAGAGCGTGGAGGAGGACTCAAAGCACCCAAGGAGATCACAGATTGGCCAATGCCTTGGGTATCTCCTTCTGAGACCTTGGCCCGAGGACAAGCTAACCCTACCTGGATTTCTGGCCTGCAGAGTGTGGGATAATAAATGGGTGCTGGGTGGGTCATTAAGTTTGTGGTAACTTGTTACGCAGCTACAGGAGAGCAATACAATGTTTTGGGGTCAGTGTCCCTTATTCCCCCTGTGATTAGTCCCTACCATAGCATCTGAGAATGGCAAGCCTTTACCAAGGGCAGCCTGGCCTGAATGAATGAACAGGTTCAACACCCTGTGAGTTGCCAGGTGCACATCCAATTATAAGGAGAAATTTCATGAGGATAAAATGTAAGTCAGTCAGGTTTGTGGAACCTAGCTGATCATCTTCTAAGTCATTCTTCTGTCTGATGAGAGGGACCAGGTAGGAACAGAGAGGAAAGGCCTTCAATAAATCTCCCTCGTGTTTGTATCTATTCTTGGGTCAGTCTGCTGAATTTTAAATTCTTCTCCAAAACCTCTCTGCATTGACTGAAACTTTTCAAAGGTAACTGACCCCCACCACCACCACCACCACCACCACATCCTCCCTGCATCTCCTCCCATCACCTCCAGGAGACCACCTGCTCTACCGCATTGAACTCAGCTGCAGGTCTGGACCACGAGTCCTGGGCAAGCTACCCAAGCAAAGCCCAGCAGTGCTCAAGGACGGACTCATGACTCAATGAGAAGCAGTGTTTCTCCCTGAATCAGCCCAAGCCCAGCCACTTCTGAAGAAAATCATGGCCACGAGCTTAGCCACGGCCTGGCTGCGTGTGGACATGTGGCTCTTGCACTGTCTCAGATGAGACTATGCGTCTGCTGATTCACTTGCACCTGGGATTCCCTGGCTGGACATCTGGAAAGGCCTTTTTTTCTTTCTTTCTTTTTTTTCCTTTGCTTTTTCTAGTTCAGGTTTTATTCATCTAAAGCGTTTAAAGAAATCACTTTAGATTTTTTTCAGTGTCTGGACATTGTGTGGAATGTGGTTTATTTTGTCCATGTTGAAGCAGACTCTATGTCATAACTTGCTGAAATGTTGACTCAGCCATTGATATACCAGCCCATACCATCCTTTACTGACTAGTAATGTACAAAGCCATTGGTTTACCAGCCAATACCATCCTTTACTGGGTAGTAATGTACAGGCCATCGGTGTACCAGCTGACACTGTTCTTTACTGAGTAGTAATGTACAGGCCATCGGTGTACCAGCTGACACTGTTCTTTACTGAGTAGTAATGTACAGGCCATCGGTGTACCAGCTGACACTGTTCTTTACTGAGTAGTAATGTACAGGCCATCGGTGTACCAGCTGACACTGTTCTTTACTGGGTAGTAATGTACAGGCCATCGGTGTACCAGCTGACACTGTTCTTTACTGAGTAGTAATGTACGGGCCATCGGTGTACCAGCTGACACTGTTCTTTACTGAGTAGTAATGTACAGGCCATCGGTGTACCAGCTGACACTGTTCTTTACTGAGTAGTAATGTACAGGCCATCGGTGTACCAGCTGACACTGTTTTTTACTGAGTAGTAATGTACAGGCCATCGGTGTACCAGCTGACACTGTTCTTTACTGGGTAGTAATGTACAGGCCATCGGTGTACCAGCTGACACTGTTCTTTACTGAGTAGTAATGTACAGGCCATCGGTGTACCAGCTGACACTGTTCTTTACTGAGTAGTAATGTACAGGCCATCGGTGTACCAGCTGACACTGTTCTTTACTGAGTAGTAATGTACAGGCCATCAGTGTACCAGCTGACACTGTTTTTTACTGAGTGGTAATATACAGGCCATCGGTGTACCAGCTGACACTGTTCTTTACTGAGTAGTAATGTACAGGCCATCGGTGTACCAGCTGATACCGTCCTTTACTGACCAGTAATGTACAGGGTGGAGGGACACAGGAGGCAGGAAACAGCCAGAGCATGCTCCTGGACCAGGTAAAGCTCACACTCAGGTAACCTGCAGCCACCTCTCTGGAACTGTACAAGTTGAAACGTCAGTAGGATTGATCACTAAATATCAGAACACACCGTCATGTCGAGGGCTTGAAATTGGATTTCTTCGAAATGACAAGAAACAAAAATTATCTGCTGTGCTTAACCGTTTACAAGCAGTTTCATGTGCATTAGGTCCTCACAACACAGAGAGGCCAGGAGCACGTGGAACCTGAGCCCCTTCATACACATACACACGAGAGAAGCAACGGGATGCCGTGGAGGGAGAACCGGATTTGGGTTTGGGATGCATTGGCGAAAATAGCCTTTATAAGTTTCAAATTATTCACCTATAAAATGTAGTTAACAATTCCTTCCTAACAAGATTATTGTTAGGATAATAAGAAAGCATCTTGACTCTGACTCATAATGAAATTCTTAGTTAAGTTCCTTGAACCTAAGGCTCTGAGATGTTTAGGAGTCTGTCGAAGGGACTTAGCTTGAAAGAGAAAGAGCTGGGAATCGGATCTTTACTTCCCTTTTTTTTTTTTTTTTTTACCGGCTTCTAGAACTTGACCCAATAAATGCTTTCAAAAAGCCAGGACCTGCCCCTGGCATTTATATTTCCTTTGGACACTAAGAAGTCTTTGGTTTGTTATTTCCTTGTCACTGGCTTCCTTCTCTCCAGTCCCTTCCTTATTCAGTTGATCTTAAATCCCTTTTCCCCAGAAATCATTTTCCAGATGTTCAGGATGTATTCTTAAATGAAAAAAATAAAAATAAAAAAGCATGATCTAAAAGCACATCTAATAAGAATGATACCACCCTTGTTAAAGAAAAAGTAAGGCAATTTTATATAAAAAAAATATAGACTAAATATCAACATATTAATAGTGGTTGCCTTTGAGTGGATTAGAAGCAACTTTTGTTCTGATTTTTGCCTTTCTAGAGTTTTCAAACTTTTTCCAAAATATATGCATTGCTTTTGTGTAGGAGAAAAAAGAAATCCCCATTCTCTTTCAACATCTCTCAGATCTCCTTGAACAAACTCAAATCTCTGTCTCTGGGTTATAAACGACCAACCGCTCTGTCCTTGATGTCTGCATTCTCTGCTTCTCCTTCCTCCCACCTCCATCCAATGTGCTTCAGTCTCATTCTTCCACACGAATCCACAAGCTCCAAGCACCTAAACTTCCTAACGAGCTCAAATCATGGAAACAGCTGTCAGCTCTTCCACTACGTGTGGCAAATCCTCCCCATAATTAAAGTAATAATTCAGATGCTCACTTCTGAATACAAGAAGCCCCAACTCGTAAAGCAGATTTCGTAAATAAGCCCCTCAATATTTGCCAGCTCTCTTACACTAATGTCCACTTATAAATCATACACAATGACCTTTACTCATTCCAGAGTACAAACTCCCTGAAGGAGAAAATTATTTCCATCTTCTATAAATTTCAAGAAGACCTCATGTTTCTCTCTGAGCATCTGTGTTTATGAGCTGTGAGTAAATTACGCCTTGGCAAATTAGCAGATTGAAGTGTTAAATTTACACATGCTCAGACTTGTAAATTTAACCATGATTAACTTTTAATAAAAGTTTTAACATTTTTTTTCCTTTTCAAAATTTGGGGTAATATTTCTCATTGAGGACTTCTTTATGCCAAATTTAACATTTACAGCTCCAACTGTTTTGGAAGTCGGACAGCCAAATGCATTAGATAGATTTTCTTTTTTGCTGTCATGTTTTTTCCCTTCAAAAGCAACTGAAAAATGTTTCTCTCCAAGACAGTAAGAGATTGTCTATCCTGTGTATGGTGACTTCATACTCAGAAAACAAGGAAAAAGAGAGGTTTAACATGCCGTTGTTTGGTTAACACCATGTCACTTTAGCTGCTTCTGATACCTTCTCTGTGAAATGATGCGAAAGGACAGGTAAAGCCGTTGAGATGTGGAAGAAAACAGAAAATGCCTTAAGTGTCTGCAATGGCTTCTTACCACACCTAACACTGACTGGGTTATGCTTCCTGAGAAGCCCTTGGCCAGAACTTCCGCCATGGAGACCAACTGGCAGTCTATTCACCTGTACTAAAGATGTATTCCATCTCATAGTAGAGTCCTGTGTAATTTACACATTAAGTGGCAAGAAGGGTGGCCTTCCTGAGACAAAGTGGAGTAGGTAGGCACCTAACAGGAAGGTCTCAAGAAGACAATGACCTATCAGCCCACAAACCACTTGAGTCAATCCTTTGTATTAAAAAATATTAGGCCAAATCAGTCTTATAAAATAAGAGCTTACATACACACCAAGGCATAATTATCCTTTGAAATCTTAGCACGAAATTTCATCACACATCCTTATATCCATTATTCAGTCAGTTAGAAGAACAAAATGCTACCTGAGATAAAGATGTCAGGTTCAAAAGAAGGCATTAAAGAATGGGAGATACTGTCAATGGGATAGCAGGAAAGCTGCAAAACATGATGCCAGACTGAAAGCTAAAAAGACGAACTTTGCCAAACTATCAATTTTGTCTGGGTCAGTCCTGGGGAGAAGACAAATCAAAGGAAATTACGGAAGAAGGAAAGAAGAATAGGGGATGTTAGGAGAGATTTTTAACATGTTGAAAAAGTAAATTCTCCTACTCCAGTCCTGTTTAATCCTCTGTGTGTGTGTTCTTGTTATTAGTGTTGATGATAATATTTAGAAATAATCCCTCTCTTTTCTCATCATAAACTCTATGTTATCACCATTTTCCACTGGATAAAATTATCTCTGCCAATATGTTTTTATTCTTAAATTCTTTAAGTATCTAAATTCTATAGTAAAATTTTCTATAAAACATTTATGGCTAGATAGATGGTCTGGTTGTCTAGCCATAGGTCCAGCAGAACCCGCTTAAATTCAACTTGCTATAATATTTTGGATGTTTCAGATTATATGAAAAAGTCAAGTCTACCTTACATAGTCAGAAAGCATTTGGTTTTTATATAGAACCCTAACAGTGTCTTTAAAAATTTACTTATTGGATAGAGAGTTAACTTGGGTGGAGGGGTGAACACACAACACAGTGTACAGAAGGTGTGTTGTAGAATTGTGCTCCTAAAACCTGTATAATATTGTTAACTAGTGTTACCCCAGTAAATTAAATTCAACATAAAAAGTAATGAAAAATATTTAAAAAATAGTTTTTAAAGCAAACACATTAGAAAACCAGATAAAAACAATGGATGTGAAAATCCTTGCTCACTCTTACTCAAGTGTCTGCCTCCCTCAGGGACTAAGATTAGCCATCATCAATTACCTGAGTAAACCATGCTGACAAAATCCCTCGGACCAGTTTTTTTCACCAGTACCTTGCTTCAGAACCCCACATAATGACTCATCTCCATAAGGCTGGGCCTTCTAGCCCAGGGAACAGCTAAGTGAGTGAGTAATGTTTAATGTTCAGGAGAGAACAGAAAATTATCTTTATGTTTATTATTGGAGGAGAGATTGAAGACTTGTGACAAACTAAGAAATACTTGAGTCCCAAAAATTTTCACTCACCCATTTGCTTAAATGTTGCCATTAAATTTAGCAGTGTCTCAGTTTTAAAGTAGGAATTGGAAGGGATTATTATAATGCACACAAAATTAGCTGATGACAGTCATTTTAATTGTGATATTTAAAAAAATAGAAATCACAAGTTTGTGGATGAAAGAAACAAGGCCTCCTTTTCATTTTGACTTCTAATTTTGCGTTTGTCTATTTGGTCAAATAAAGTGTAATTAACAAGATTCTCTTTCAATTTATACCTACGTCCACCATCTGAAAAACCAAGCTAGCAACGAAGCCTTTTAATTGGACACATCTTAGGAGGTTTGTATGGATTTCATGGGAAAATTTTTCTAAAAGAAAAATTGCATGCTTTCAACAAGGTCTACAATTAATGCAACTAATAGCGTTCTACCTTTTTTTGCCTTCTACAAAGCTTAGATGGTTAATCCCATCTCAGTCACAGTATTTCCACCTATCCTAACTCACTCCCTACCAAATAAATTACCTTACTAGATACAGTGTTTCTGCAACTTTAGACTTAACCAGGAGATCTAAACAAACTATACAATAAAACGTTATAGTTAATTAATTAATTAATTAATTTTTTAGCATGTGAGAGAGAGACAGAGATGGGAAGGGAGAGAGATGAGAAGCATCAACTTGTAGTTGTGGCATTCTAGTTGTTCATTGATTGCTCATATGTACCTTAACCAGGGGTGCTTGAGCCAAACTGATGACACCTTGCTTAAGCCAGTGACTTTGGGCTCAAGCTAGTGACCTTGGGCTTCAAGCCAGTCACCTTTGGGCTCAAGTCAGTGACTCTGAGATCGTGTCGATGATCCCACACTCAAACTGGTAACCCCGCGCTCACGCTGGTAAGCCTGCACTCAAGCTAGCAACCTCAGGGTCTCAAACCTGGGACCTCAGTGTCCCAGGTCATTGCTCTATCCACTGTGCCACCACTGGTCTGACATTTTCTTTTTTATTGATTTTGGTGAGAAGATTGTTCTTACGTTGACTATTTCCACTGCTTATTGGGTTATGTTAGTCTTTTCATTAAAAGACAGCTCATTTTCTCTTTCTACCAGTCCAGCATTTCCCCAGGGAATACTTCACTGCCCAGTAATAATGATTCTGCCTATTTACTAAATAGGATAGTTTCAGCATGTCAAACATCCAACTTTTGATTATCCTGGCTATCATGGAAAGAGCATGAATAAATCCAATCTGCTGACCATCCTAAATTATACTTTTGCTGATATTTTTAACCAAACATTATGTTAACATGCGAAAGCAGACCTTTTCATATTTTTTACCTTTCTTTTTTTCTCTATTTAATAGCTTTTTTTCTCTATTTAATCTTTTCCTTTTAATTCTATTTAATAGCTGAAGGTTCCTATTCCTTCAGATGGATGCTTATGAGCGAAATAATTTTCTTCAATCACAACAAGAATTCTTTCCGACATTGTCCTTTGTTTGTGAACAGGAAAGGAGATTTTGATTTTTCAGTTTATATGTCAATGTAGCAAGAGAAGTTATACTGTGCTGAGTGTTTCTGCAGACTGGCTTATACACTGTTCACTGGGTCAAGAGTTAAGGATGACCAGTTCTGCTTCTTTTTTTTTTTTAATTTACAATAAAAGCACAATTTAGCAAAATGAAATTGATATCTTTCATTCTGTATTTTCTAATTCCATATATGCTGACTTCTTGAAGATGTCCACTCGTATTCACCTATACATGAAAAACTAAGACAAATTCTCTCGTATAAGCTCCTTTTCCTCTCCTCCTCACACGCATTTCTCTTACTCTCTTTCATCTTTCCAAAATAACAAACTATAAGGGGACCCTGTTCTACACTGAACCCTGAACATTCTTCAAAGTTAACATTTCCTTCATCCCATTCCTAGAATTTTGTTAACTATACAAGGCAATCCGATAAATGGTTGTTTTCTGGGGTAACACTAGTTTAATAAGTTATTCTTCATAGATGACATGTTTGCATTCCAGTAAGAGTTCTCATTACCTTAAAGATGTTCCACATTGTATTTTTGAAAATAAACAAGGGCACCCTGAAATATAAATGCTCCTGAGAGTTTCTTATGTCTGGAAAGACTGATAATGGAGATATTTTGAGATTAGAAAAACCCTAACATAGTTGATGAAATGTTGAATCTGACATTTTCCTTGTACTTAACTAAGGTACAAGGCCACTCAATGAACTGGGCACATAGTTAGAAATCACAATTTTCACTCTCATAGAGTTCTCTCTCACCTTAACCTTTTATTTTCTCACTACATAAAGTCCCTTTTACCATCTATTAGTACTAAGATTGTTTTTCTAACTAAATCACTTAAGCTTCCAGAATAAAAAGGATAATGTTCGGAGTCAATATCGCTCTGATTTTTGAGTGGTGAGAGAGCAGAGGAAAATTAGTTGATTTAGAAGACATGGTAATTTCCACAAAAATAAGTGTGTATTTCAATTTAAGTAGTTAGAACTGAGGGAAACAGAACAAGTTAATTAAGGAAGCTGATGAGGAAGGGGAGCATTTCAAGGTTTGTAAAGGCTAATTTTCCAGTACTCTTATTTAATATCATAGCTCATTGGGGCCATGTGACCTACATGCATTGAGAAGAAATGCTAATCCCCAAAAGTCTGAAAGGATAATCAGACAAAAGCTGTCCTGAATGTGTGAACCTGCAATGGCGACATTCCTCAGCCAGCACATTGTCCGTTTGCCAGAGATTCAAGATTTGCTGGCACCATAGGGAGCTGTCCTTCAAATAGATCTCAACAGTCCAGAGAGATTTGATCAGGTGGTCATAGGTGATTGTATAGTGTCTGAAAAGAGACAGAAGGACTTTTAACTCTAGATCAGAGGCCCACATTCACTCACAAGTGACATTATTTGAGAAATTAAAGGGGAAACTGAGAAATCCTACATGGCACAGAAAATCCCTGTCAATTTCAGGGACTAGTTACAGAGGAACACATTAAAGAACATTCTAATGTCCTGTTATCCCCTCTGACAGCATCTCTGCCAGGGATGTCATGCCAACATAAGGCCGTTATCCTTACATTATACTTTAAAATCATATCTGGCACTTTAATCTCTGGAACTATGTAAATCTCTTTCTGCGAAGTGACTTTTCAAGTTGCAGCTTTAAAAAAGAAATTGGAAAAGCAATGCAAATCAAGGAAATCCTCTAGTTTTACACCCCAAAGGGTTCCCCCCTCCCCTGGCATTTTCCCCTCACACAATTGCTCCAAAGTACCAGATGCACAAAGGTGTAAATGAACGCCTTTTGTCAGTGATAAAGAATTCTAGGAGAAATGTTGTACAAGTCAAGAAAACTATCGCTATTATTGTCACTCTCCAGTGAATGAAATCGCTCCCAATGCTTCTTTGGAGGCTATGTGAGAACTTGATTAGACACCTGATCAATGTCCAGGGCACAACCACAGTGAGGCAGCTCAGTAAATCCATGCTTCTGGGCTCTGTCTGTGCTTGGCACACATGGCTCATAAGAGGAAACCCAACTGTTTTCACACAGGATAACAATCCCAGGGAGGCCCAGCTTTGGAAGAGAAGGATAGAGCAAAGAATCAATGACTCCCCGAAGAGGACACCAAGATCTCTGATTTCCCAGATTGCCCTTTGTCTTTAATGACAATGAAATCGGGTCTTCATACAACTTCCTACTGCAGACAAGTTGTGTTCTACACTATTTCAGCATTGGCTGTACAAAAAGCAGAAGTCCAAGGAGGGAAAAACACTGCATATAATGTCTTTTCTTGTGGATTTTTCTCTAAGCAGGGACAGGGTACACCAACAGTTCCTAACATAAACAAGAGACACTTCTGATTAATGCTTTAATGGGGCAGCAAGATCTGGCACAGAATTTGTCAGAAAATATAAGAGGGCCTGAAACAAATTATTCATTACTCCAGAACCCTGTACGAGTCATCCACAACAGAATAATCAAGTTTGGCTTGAAGACCAAAGAAGTGAAATATTTGGAAGAATATTTTTTTCCACCAGCTGGTAAATCTAAAGCATAAATGATACCCTTCCTTTTTCTAAGGTAGAAATATATACAAGGTAGATTCAGGAGCATAAATAGACACAGTATTTAGAATTCCTAGTCCGGCTGAGACTTTCCTAGTTCATCTGCCTTCTCTTTCTTCCTTCCAGGGGTTGGCCGGGAACAGCGAGGACAGGGTACATTCAGACAAGTGAGAAAATAGCTGTCCAAGCTCTGCATAGAGACAGAGTGCTATATGCAGCTTCTGTGCCTGACAAGGGGCCAAATAAGCAGGCAGTTATGGGAACATGGTAAGCTTTACAAACCCTTCTGTCTGAAAGAATGAACTTTACCTCATTTGATTCTCTTAGCCAGTTATAAATCTGGAATTAAAAAAAAAAAAGACCATCCAAGAAAGAAGGTTAAATAGATTGGTTGACACAAAAGAGAGGTTTTGAATCCAAGTACCCCACCGGAGAGTCAGAATCTGATGGCTCCCGGTTGGCCTATCTGGGATGGCACTTAACTGCCAAACCCTGGTTGTTGTCACCAAAACACCAAAGTCCTACTGCCCTGTCATCAGCCTTGAGCTTCTATCTAAAGTTTCCCTCCTCAGTTATGACCATCCACCGTACTTGAGAATTTTAGAGACCAGAAGCCTACATGTCCCCTTAGAAGGGCTAACTCTTTCTCTAGGCTTGGGCATCACTCTTCTGTATTAATCATCAGTGCATTGGCTACAGTCTGTCTTGATCAGCACATTGGCTATATAGTCTGAAATACATGTAGAGCGTCTCCCAGAATAACCACCTCACATGCCTGGCTTTCTATCACCGTGCTTCATGGGGCTGCTGGGATGCCCTATTACTTCCTTATTCTAGACTTCTTTATTCTAGATTTTCTGATCTGCCTCACTTCAGTCATGAGACTCATCAATGAAAATGATTATCCCCTCCAACATTCTTCTCTAGGCCCTTATTCAAAAGGGGTCCTTACCCTTTTCTATTGCAAGGGGGTCTTTTCATTCCTAAAACCATTAATGGCAACCTTGCTGCCATGTAAATATCTTTAGAAAGTCCCTGCTTCAAAATTTCCAAAATCCTTGTTTTAGTCTTTTTCCTGTTAGACCACTTAAGCTTGCATATCACAGCAAACGATAATGAGAAAACCAAATGGAAATGCTTTCCAGAGCAAAATGAATGGGACCATTAAAATAAGATAAATGAGGCTCCATTCAGCAGCAAAATTTGGCTTTAGAGACTCTGTTATCTCCACCTTAACACTGCCTATCAACACTGAAGCTCAAAGCCTAGACTTAATTGTAATATAAACATAGCTACACCCAAGCATATTGGCTCAAAGTCTATTCTGCCTCTTGGCAGAATAAATAATAAATAAATTGCTCTATATTTTGTCTAAGATTTCTATAGGGATTTGGGATTGATTAACAACTGCATTTTCAATTTTACTGCTAACCAGTTTTTGAAAACAGCAAAACTTTTGTTTTCAGAAAATAGGCACTTTTAAAAGTACTGCATGAGCAATGGGAATTTTTGAAGACTCACCTCCCCCAGTACTCACATCTTCTGAACAAATTATCAGTCTCTGCAACTACCATTTGCTCAGTCATCATATCTGAGAATTTGGTGACAAGAGAGGTATTATCTGAAGAAAAGAGTAATGTTCTCTTATTGAGTTGCTAGTGTTGTTGGCAAATTGCTCTTAGGAGAAGTTGTCTAGGCTTGCCTATCAATTATTGAAATCACAGAATGGTATAATGGGCCCTGACGTCAACTAAAGGTTCAACTTCTACCATTAATATGACACATTGGTCAAGTCATTTAAGAGATTTTGCCTATTCACCAATAAATTGCAGAAAGAATAATTCCATGCTTTATTACTCTACAAACACAATGTGGAGTTGATAATACATATATTTCTATAACTGCCGGCAGTAATCTCTGCACAGACCTGTTCTTTTGCCCTTACATCTGCACCACCTGATACCACCAAAAGATCTGACAACCCCCATTAGACTCATCTTCACCGATTTTCTAGCTCCTGCCATGCCCATTCTTGGCTAGTAGCTGCCTTGTCTGACCAACTCTCCCCTCTGTTAGTTAACATCCACTCAGTCCTCTCTTCCACTTGCTAATTTTTACCTCTTCCTCATTACTCCCCCAACCACTTAAATTAGATTAATAAATTAGTTTACTAGACCAGTGTGTCTCAAATATTACCGCACAAAAAAAATGGCAGGGAGATCTTATTCATACAGATTCTTTGCCTCCGCCCTTGGAATATCTGGTATTGTAGGTCTAAGTAGGGCACCTGAGAAGTTACATTTCTAACAAGCTCTAGGTGATGCTGAAAGTTCCTAGTCACTTTGAGTAGCCCTCATGTAAATGTAAGAAGTCCTTAACTGTTCATGAAACTATTGAGGAATTGGAGAGTAATATGAAGGTTGAGAGGAGCTGTCAGAAGGGGAATATAATTACAAGTAAGTAGTAAATATTTGGGGACAAGAGCTGGACAACAGTAAGGAAGAAGAAGAAATAAATGGTTCTACTATGGGGGTTCACATGGATAATAGAATAAACAGCTGATAATCTGCTGTAGTTTTCCAAGTGTGGAGCTACAGATTAATTTGGAAAAGAAATAAAAGCATCTTAAATGGTAAATACTTTAAGAAATAGACTATTTTTCTGCTCTTAAGGATTTAAATACATATTGCTATTGAAAGTAAAACTTATAGCATTATTTGGTGGGTTTTCAATGTATGTAGATACTATGTATGCATATATGCATATACATTTATATAAACTATAACATAAAGAAATGAGGCTAAAGGCATCTATATGGTTTCAGGGCTTCTACATTTAACTTGAAATGATAAAATATTAATTCTAAGTAGGCTTTGGAAAGTTAGGTATGTGAACTGTAATTTTTTGAACAACAATTAAAAAATAATACAAAGTGTTATAGTCAAGATGTTAGATGATAATTTGAAGTGGAATGCTAAAAATTATTCATGTGAGCCAAAAACAATTTGGAGAGGTGAACAGAAGGGACAACCAAAAAACAGTCATAGAATAGACTTAAATTCAACTATATTAATACACTAAATGTAAATGATTCAAATACAATGAAAAGACATAGATTGTCAGATTGGATTAAAAACAGAAAACATTATTCAGTCTATCAGAAACATTTTGAAAATAATGATCTAAATAAGTTAAAGGTAAAAGAATAAAATAAGATATACAATGTGAATGCTAATTTAAAAAAAGCTAGAGGGGGCGGAGCAAGATGGCGATGGAGTAGGCGGACTTACCAACTTCCAACTCCCAGAACCAAAGTGGATTATAACTCAATTTTAAGAACCATCATCTGGATAAACCAACTTTGAACTAAACTAAGTGGACTCTTCAACCAAGGAACACAGAAGAAGCCACATTGAGACTGGTAGGAATAGCGAAAACGCGAAGAGGGCTGCCCAGCTCCCCGGAGCAAACAGCATCCCGGAGAGACCCGCTTGGCGGGAGGAGAGTTTGGCGGAGAGGGAGGGACCTGAGTCCCAGGAATCAAGCCCCAGCCTGCAGTCCCAGAGCCTAGAAGAGGCGTTTGGACAGTTTTGAGCTGTGAAACAAGTGAGGGAGCTCCCAGGCCTACAGTGTGGAGTATTAGGGCCCTTCCTACTCTGCTGAGGGTTGCTGAAGGATATGGTGGCGGCAAGACACTGAAACGCAGTTCTGTCGGCGTGGGCAGAGGCCAAGCCGGTGTGAGCTTGGTCTAACCCAGCAGGGGCGGAGGGGATGCACAAAAGCGGTCAGGCAACTGCAGTACCGCCTGTAATCCCACCTGCGGGGACAAAGCAGGAGGCCAGGAACGGGCAGAGATCTGCTCTGCGACCCTGCACAAGCTGACCCTGACTACGGGGACGGGGCTAGGACCAGAAACGGGCGGGGGCTCACGGCTGAGCTCACGCTACCAGCCACGCCAGGCCAGAGAAACCGCGGTTTGCCATCCTGCGTGCACGAGTGGGTTCCTAACGCGGGGGTGGGGTAGAGTTTGGGATGAGCGGAAGCTTGCAGCTGAGCGAAAGCCAGCAAACACGCCCGGCCCAATAAACCTTGGTTTGCGGCCCTGCGCAGAAGGGCCCTGGCCTCGAGGGCGGGGCTAAAGCTTCAGACGGGCAAAGGCTCACAGCTGAGAGCACGTCAAAAGCCCTGCCCAACCCACGAAACTGTGGCGAGCAGGCTCTGGCTGTGGGTGCTTGGCAGAAGTCCGGAAACAGGCTGGGTCCGCAGTTGAGCAAAGGTGCTCACCTCTACCCTTGGTGCTGAGGCTTGTGGCTTGAGTGACAGCCCCTCCGGCGGAGGAAAGGCAGAAATCACAGCAAAAGCCACAGTGGGCCGGCACTGGCAACGCCCATACCCAACCACCCTAGGCAGCGGCAGAGGAGGTGGTGGGCCTGCAGACAGACCACACCTAGAGAACACAAAGGCAACACTTACTGGACTCCAGTGGCCAAAACTTGCTTATACACAGACAAAATGGGCAGGCAGAGGAATGCAAACCAAATGAATCAAGAGAAATCCCCAGAGAAGGACCTGAATGAACCAGATATAACCAAAATACCAGAAGCAGAATTTAGAATAATGATAGTTAGGATGTTCAAAGAAATTAGAACAATAATGGATAGTCATTATGAACACCTAAAAAAAGATATAACAAGTATAAAAAACAAAATTGAAATAATAAAAAGGAATCAGAGAGAAATGACAAATACAGTATCAGAACTGAAGACCACAATGGAAGGAATTAAAAGCAGGATGAATCACGCTGAGGATCGAATAAGCGAGTTAGAGGACACAATAAACAAAGGCACAGAAGCAGAGAAGAAAAAGAAAAAGAGACTCAAAAAATGTGAGGAAACTCTAAGGGAGCTCTGTGACAACATGAAGAGAAACAACATTCACATCATAGGGGTGCCTGAAGAAGAGGAGAGAGGACAGGAAATGGAAACTTTGTTCAATCAAATCATAGCAGAAAACTTCCCTAAATTAAGGATGGGAAACATTCCACACATTCAAGAAGCACACAGAACTCCATTAAAGAGAAACCCAAAAAGATCTACACCAAGACACATCATAGTTAAAATACCAAAGCTAATGGATAAAGAAAAAATTTTAAAAGCTGCTAGAGGAAAAAAAGGCTATCACCTACAAAGGAGCCCCCATAAGGATGACATTGGACTTCTCAACAGAAACACTTGAGGCCAGAAGGGAATGGCAAGATATAATCAAAGTAATGCAGAACAAGAACCTACAACCAAGACTACTCTATCCAGCAAGGCTAACGTTTAAAATTGAAGGAGAAATAAAGAGCTTTCCAGACAAAGAAAGCCTCAAGGAATTTATTAAAACCAAACCAATTTTGCAAGAGATACTAAGGGGCCGGTTGTGAACAGTTTAAAGGGAGGAAAGAATATAGCAAAAGAAGAATACAGCTTTAAAGAATAAAATGGCAATAAACAACTACATATCAATAATAACCTTAAATGTAAATGGATTAAATGAATCAATCAAAGGACATAGGGTAGCTGCATGGATAAAGAAACAGGACCCATACATATGCTGTCTACAAGAGACACACCTTAAAACAAAAGATGCACATAGACTGAAGGTAAAAGGATGGAAAAAAATATTTCATGCAAATGGAAATGAAAAAAAAGCAGGGGTAGCAGTACTTGTATCGACAAAATGGACCTTAAAACAAAGGCTGTAGTAAGAGATAAAGAAGGACACTACATAATGATAAAGGGAACAATTCAACAGGAAGATATAACTATTATAAATATCTATGCACAAATATAGGAGCCCCGACATACATAAAGCAGACTTTGATGGATATAAAGGGCGAGATTAACAGCAATACTATCATAGTAGGGGATTTCAATACCCCTCTAACAACACTGGATAGATCCTCAAGAAAGAAAATTAATAAAGAAACAGCAGACTTAAAGGATACACTAGATCAACTTGATTTAATAGATATCTTCAGAACTTTTCACCCTAAAGCAGTAGAATATACATTCTTCTCAAGTGCTCATGGTATGTTTTCTAGGGTAGACCACATGTTAGGACACAAAAATGGTCTCAATAAATTTAAGAAGATTGAAATCATATCAAGCATTTTCTCTGATCACAATGCCATGAAACTAAAAATTAACCACAAAAGAAAAACTGAAAAATACTCAAACACTTGGAAACTAAATAGCATGTTATTAAATAATGAATGGATTAACAATGAGATCAAAGAAGAAATAAAAAAGTTTCTAGAAACAAATGATAATGAGCAGACATCAACTCAAAATTTATGGGACACAGCAAAAGCAGTTCTGAGAGGGAAGTTCATTGCACTACAGGCATATCATAAGAAGCTAGAAAAAGTTCAAATAAGCAACCTGACCCTGCAGCTAAAAGAACTAGAAAAACAACAGCAAATTAAACCCAGGACAAGTAGAAGGAAGGAAATAATAAAGATCAGAGCAGAAATAAATGACATAGAGGCTAAGGAAACAATACAGAGGATCAATGAAACCAGAAGCTGGTTCTTTGAAAAGGTAAACAAGATTGATGAACCTTTAACTAGACTCACCAAGAAAAAAAGAGAGAGGACTCAAATAAATAAAATTAGAAATGAGAGTGGAGAAATAACAACTGACACAGCATAAATACAAAGCATCGTAAGAAAATACTATGAAGAACTATATGCCAAAAAATTAGACAATCTCGGTAAAATGGACAAATTTCTTGAATCATATAACCTTCCAAAAATCAATCTGGAAGAATCAGAACACCTAAACCGACCAATTACAACAAATGAGATCGAAACAGTTATCAAAAAACTCCCAAAAAAGAAAAGTCCTGGGCCTGATGGCTTCACAAGTGAATTCTATCAAAAATTCAAAAAAGAACTAACTCCTATCCTCCTCAAGCTATTTCAAAAAATTCAAGAGGAAGGAAGACTTCCAAACTCCTTTTATGAGGCGAGCATAATTCTGATCCCCAAACCGGGCAAAGACAACACAAAGAAAGAAAATTATAGGCCTATATCCCTGATGAATTTAGACGCTAAAATTCTCAACAAAATATTAGCCAACCAAATGCAACATTATATGAAAAAAATCATACACCATGATCAAGTGTGATTTATTCTGGAGAGGCAAGGCTGGTTCAATATTCGCAAATCAATCAATGTGATTCATCACATAAACTAAAGGAAGGACAAAAATCACATGATAATTTCAATAGATGCAGAAAAGGCATTTGATAAAATCCAGCACCCATTCATGCTCAAAACTCTCAGTAAAGTGGGAATACAGGGAACATTCCTTAACATGATAAAGGCCATCTACGACAAACCCACAGCAAACATCATACTAAATGGACAAAAATTAAAAGCAATCCCCTTAAGATCAGGAACCAGGCAGGAGTGACCCCTTTCACCACTCTTATTCAACATAGTTCTGGAAGTCCTAGCTACAGCAATCAGACAAGAAGAAGAAATAAAAGACATCCAAATTGGAAAAGAAGAAGTAAAACTGTCATTATTTGCAGTTGATATGATATTGTATATAGAAAACCCTAAAATCTCAGTCAAAAAACTACTGGACCTTATAAATGAATTCAGCAAGGTGTCAGGATATAAAATTAATACTCAGAAATCAGAGGCATTTCTATATACCAACAATGAACTGTCAGCAAAGGAAATTAAGGAAACAATCCCCTTCACTATTGCAGCCAAAAAAATAAAGTACCTAGGAGTAAATTTAACCAAGGAGGTTAAGGACTTGTACTCGGAAAATTATAAAACATTGATAAAAGAAATCAAGGAAGATACAAACAAGTGGAAGCATATACCGTGCTCATGGCTAGGAAGAATAAACATCAATAAAATGTCTATATTACCCAAAGCAATTTATAAATTCAATGCAATACCAATTAAAATACCAATGACATACTTCAAAGATATAGAATACATATTCCAAAAATTTATATGGAACCAAAAAAGAACACGAATAGCCTCAGCTATCTTAAAAAGAGAAAATAAAGCAGGAGGCATCACTCTTCCAGATATCAAGGTTTACTACAAGGCCATTATACTCAAGACAGCCTGGTACTGGCATAAGAACAGGCACATAGATCAATGGAACAGAACAGAGGACCCAGAAATAAACCCACAGCTTTATGGACAACTGATATTTGACAAAGGAGGAAAGAACATACAATGGAGTAAAGACAGCCTCTTTAACAAATGGTGTTGGGAAAATTGGACATCTACCTGCAAAAAAATGAAACTAGATATCAACTTACACCATTCACAAAAACAAACTCAAAATGGATAAAAGACTTAAACTTAAGCCGTGAAACCATAAGCATCTGAGAAGAAAATATAGGCAGCAAGCTCTCCGACATCTGTAGCAGCAATATATTTGCCGATTTATCTCCACTGGCAAATGAAATAAAAGACAGGATAAACAAATGGGGCTATATCAAACTAAAAAGTTTTTGCACAGCTAAAGACAATAAGAACAGAATAAAAAGACAAACCACACAATGGGAGAACATATTCAACAACTCGTCTGATAAGGGGTTAGTAACCAAACTTTATAAAGAACTTATAAAACTCAACACCAGGAAGACAAACAATCCAATCAAAAAATGGGCAAAAGAAATGAATAGAAATTTCTCCAAAGAGGACATACAGATGGCCAGTAGGCATATGAAAAAATGCTCAACATCACTAATCATTAGAGAAATGCAAATTAAAACCACAATGAGATTTCACCTCACACCAGTCAGAATGGCACTCATCAGCAAAACAACACAATAAGTGCTGGCGAGGATGTGGAGAAAAGGGAACCCTACTGCACTGCCGCTGGGAATGCAGACTGGTGCAGCCACTGTGGAAAACAGTATGGAGATTCCTCAAAAAATTAAAAATCGAACTGCCTTTTGACCCAGCTATCCCACTTTTAGGAATATACCCTAAGAACACCATAGCACTGTTCGAAAAGAAGAAAGGCGCCCCCATGTTCGTGGCAACATTGTTCACAATAGCGAAGATCTGGAAACAGCCCAAGTGTCCGTCAGAGGACGAGAGGATTAAAAAGCTTTGGTACATATATACTATGGAATACTACTCGGCCATAAGAAATTACGACATTGGATCATTTACCACAAAATGGATGGACCTTGATAACATTATATGAAGTGAAATAAGTAAAACAGGAAAAAACTGAGAACCGCATGATTTCATACATAAGTGGGACATAAAAACAAGACTATGAGACATGGACAAGAGTGGTAGTTACGGGGTCAGGGGAGGGGGGAGAAGGAGGGAGAGGGGGGAGGGGAGGGACACAAAGAAAACCAGATAGAAGGTGACAGAGGACAGTTTGACTTTGGGTGATGGGTATGCAACATAATTGAATGATAAGATAACCTGGAGTTGTTTTCTTTGAACATATGTACCCTGATTTATTAATGTCACCCCATTGAAATTAATAATAAAAAATAAATAAATAAAATGACAAAATGATCAATTCACCAAGGAGACAAGAGTCCTAAATGTGTACTCACTTAATAAAAGCATTTCACAATACAAAAAGAAAAAATAGGTAGAAATTCAAGTAGCAATAGATATGCCCAAATTATACTGGAGATTTCAACACTCTTCTCAGAAATCAGTAGAAGTATACTTAAATTTAGCAACTGTATAAAAGACCCAACATCATGTATCAACTTGATCTAAATCCCAATGACCAAGTACTCTACTCAACAAAAGCAAAATATACATTTTTTCACATATGGATGATTTGTTAAAATAGATCATATCCTTGGCCTTGAAACAAACCTTAACAAATTAAAAAAAAAAATTATTCATCTAAAGCAGGGGTAGTCAACCTTTTTATATCTACTGCCCACTTTTGTATCTCTGTTAGTAGTAAAATTTTCTAACCACCACCAGTTCCACAGTAATGGTGATTTATAAAGTAGGGAAGTAACTTTACTTTATAAAATTTATAAAGCAGAGTTACAGCAAGCTAAAGCATATAATAATAATTACTTACCAAGTTTTTTATGTCGAATTTTCACTAAGTTTGGCAGAATAAATCTTTATAAAACAACTTACTATAGTTAAATCTATCATTTTATTTATACTTTGGTTGTTCCGCTACCACCCACCATGAACGCTGGAATACCCACTAGTGAGCAGTAAGGACCAGGTTGACTACCACTGAAGTATATTCTCTTACCGTAACTAAAGCAAACTAGAAATACAACAGAAAAATATCTGTAAAGTTTCCAAAGATTTGGAAATTTTGGAAATTAAACCCATGGGTCAAAATTAAAGTCTCAAGAGAAATTGGTAAATATTTCAAGCTAAGTGAAAAGGAAAAATGGAAAGAAGTAAAACTAAAATTTTCAGAGGTGGAGGAAGGTAGAAGAAACTATTGGGGATAAATGGTGATGAAAGGAGCCTTGACTTAGGGTGGTGATCCCAATACAATATACAATGATATACTTTGGAGCTGTACATCTGGAACCTATATAATTTTATTTATAAATGTGACCTAAATAAATCCAATACAAAATAATGTTCAGGATAAAATATGAGACTTTGCATTAAGCAAATAGTTCTTATAAACAACCTCAAAAGCACATTACAGAAAAAACTGATAAATTATCTTTACCTTTATTACGATAATCCGTGTTGATTACAGTTTTAATTCAGGGTTTCTCAACCTTAGCATTATTGACATTTTGATAAAGAAACTTCTTTGTTGTGAGTGATTGTCCTGTAGATTGTAAGGTTTCTGACAGCAGCCCTAAGGGCCAGTAGTATGTACTTCAAACCCTACCCATTTGGGACAACAAAATATGTCTCTTCACAAGGGACATTGTCAATTGTCCCTTGTAAAGACAAAATCATCCCTCCTACTGCTGCAATTTATTCATTTTAACTGATATATAGCTTTTCCTTTCTCATTCAACCTGCCACATTTTGCATTGCCAAACAATTTTTGCCAATCTGGTGGATGTGAGGTAGCATTTCAGTTGTATTTCCCTGATTTGTATTAAGTTGAAAACTGTTTTGTACATTTTGTCTATTTGGTTTACCTCTCTTGTAAATTACCCATTCATGTTCTTTGTCTAATCTTTTTTGTTCTTATTGAGTATAAATTTCTTTATATATTCTAGATACTAATTTTTTGTTAATTATATACATGCAAATACACTTTCAGAGTCTGTGGGTTGTCTCTGCCCTTTCTCTGCCTTTCAATTCACAGAAATTTTAAAAACACTTAATATAATGAATTCATCAATTTTTCCTTTAGTGTTTGAGTTTTTCATTTCTTGTTTAAAATGCTTCCTTGCCCTACTATTATAATGATATTCTCTCAGGTGTTTTTCTGGAAGTTTTAAAGTTTTGTTTTAAACATTACTCTATCTGCAATTAATTTCTATGAATAATAAAGATTGAATTTCATTTTGTTTCATATAGACAACCAGTTGTTCTAGTATCATGCATTTACCACCAATGAGCAAACTCACCTCTGTCATATATTTCTATTTGGGTCCATTGGTATATTTGTCTCCTCTTGGGCAGTAACACCATTTTGATTATTAAATTTTTATTCATCTTAAGAAAAGTTTCTCTAATATGCTTTTTTCTTCAAATTGGCTTGACTTTTCATTTTTCATTTTAGATGTACATTGGAATCAAGTTTTCATATATGTTTTAAAATAATTTTAATTGATAGTGTGTTGAATTTATAGATTTATTTAAAAAGAAACAATATTTTTATAATATGGTGTGTTCCTATAAATGTTTTTCTCTCTTTTTATTATCTTTAAATAAAATTTTAAAATAAATTTCTAACCCAAATTTTGTTAGATATTTGTAAGTTTTTTGTCTTTTGCAACTATGTAAATGCCAATTTTTATTTATTTATTTTTTCACAGACAAATAGATTTCAATTTTTAAAAATTAAACATTTCCACTAAATAAAAGAAAACAATGGTCTTTTGTATCTTAACATTTAACTCTGCAACCTTGTTGTAGTAATTCTAATAGTTTGTCAGTAAATTGTCATGGGTTCTTTATGTATATTATCTGTGAATACTCTGGTTGTTTCATTTCTTTCCATTACTTACAACTTATTTTTCTTGCCTTGCTGTGATGAGTATGATTGCTAAACAGTTTTAAGTGGGAGAATGGACAGCAGACATCCTTCTCTTATTGCTGAATTTAAAAAAATCTCTCACATATATACACACACAGGTGACATAATAATTTCCATTTATACAATGTCTTGACAGTACTACTTCAATCTTTACTCACTCCTAAAATTGCCATAAAACTCAACTGTAAAGATTGTTTTTACCAATAATTAACAAAGGATGGCCCTGGCCAGGTAGTTCAGTTGGTTAGAGCATCCTTCCCATACACCAAGGTCGGGGGTTTGATTCCCAGTCAGGGCAGATGCAAGAATCAACCAATGAATGCATACATGAGAAGAACAATGAATCGATGTTTCGCTTTCTCTCACTCTCCCTCCTTCCTCTCTCTGTCTCTCTCTCTCTCTCAAATCAAATTTAACAAAAGAAATCATTAAAAATGATAATAATAATTAATAGAGGACATTTTCAACATGTATTTTTTTAGTCAGTAGGTCCAAGACAAGAGAATATGTGCTACTTAGGACAAATCCCAACTAGAAAGCATATAGCTTCATTTCTTTACATCAGAAAACCTGAAGTCGTGGAACTTAATTGCTGGTGAGTGAATCGTCAACACTTCCATCAATAATAGATACCTGTGTCTATTATTAGCACCCTTATTGCTCCCATCTAGTTCCTCTCTCCTGCCCTATCCTGTTTTACATCCATCTAGTGACTCATGTTTTAAGGTAAATTGGAAAAGAAACCTCTACTTCCAGAAAGGGCAAAAACTATAAGTTTATATGAAAGCCTGTCAACAGTGGTGCCAACAATTTTTAATCAAAATAACAGATGGGTTAACCAAAATAATAAAATAACACTTGGGTGTCATGCAAAACTTCTGGAGTGTCTGAGGTTTTCTTAGCCCTTCCTTTTTTTTTTTTTTTTTTTTTTTTTTTTTTTTAATATATATTTTATTATTATTAATTCTAATGGGGTGACATCAATAAATCAGGGTACATATGTACAATGAAAACATCTCCAGGTTATCTTATCATTCAATCGTGTTGCATACCCATCACCAAAAGTCAAATTGTCCTCTGTCACCTTCAATCTGGTTTTCCCTGTGTCCCTCCCCTCCTCCCTATCCCACTCTTCCCTCCCTCCCCCCATCCCATAACCACCACTCTCTTGTCCATGTCTCATACCCTCACTTTCATGTCCCACCTATGTATGTAATCGTGCTGTTTTCAGTTTTTCTTTTTTTCTGATTTACTTATTTCACTCCGTATAATGTTATCAAGGTACATCCATTTTGTTATAAATGCTCCGATGTCATCGTTTCTTATGGCTGAGTAGTATTCCATAGTATATATGTACCAAAGCTTTTTAATCCACTCGTCTTCTGACGGACACTTGGGCTGGTTCCAGATCTTCGCTATTGTGAACAATGCTGCCACGAACATGGGGGCGCATTTCTTCTTTTCGAACAGTGCTATGGTGTTCTTAGGGTATATTCCTAAAAGTGGGATAGCTGGGTCAAAAGGCAGTTCGATTTTTAATTTTCTGAGGAATCTCCAAACTGTTTTCCACAGTGGCTGCACCAGTCTGCATTCCCACCAGCAGTGCAGAAGGGTTCCCTTTTCTCCACATCCTCGCCAGCACTTATTCTGTGTTGTTTTGCTGATAAGTGCCATTCTGACTGGTGTGAGGTGATATCTCATTGTGGTTTTAATTTGCATTTCTCTAATGATTAGTAATGTTGAGCATTTTTTCATATGCCTATTGGCCATCTGTATGTCCTCTTTGGAGAAATTTCTATTCATTTCTTTTGCCCATTTTTTGATTGGGTTGTTTGTCTTCCTGGTGTTGAGTTTTATAAGTTCTTTATAAATTTTAGTTATTAACCCCTTATCAGATGTGCTGCCGAATATGTTCTCCCATTGTGTGGTTTGTCTTTTTATTCTGTTCCTATTGTCTTTAGCTGTGCAAAAACTTTTTAGTTTGATATAGTCCCATTTGTTTATCTTGCCTTTTATTTCAGTTGCCCATGAAGATAAATCGGCAAATATACCGCTGCTACAGATGTCGGAGAGCTTGCTGCCTATGTTTTCTTCTAAGATGCTTATGGTTTCACGGCTTACATTTAAGTCTTTTATCCATTTTGAGTTTGTTTTTGTGAATGGTGTAAGTTGATGGTCTAGTTTCATTTTTTTGCAGGTAGATGTCCAGTTTTCCCAACACCATTTGTTAAAGAGGCTGTCTTTACTCCATTGTATGTTCTTTCCTCCTTTGTCAAATATCAGTTGTCCATAAAGCTGTGGGTTTATTTCTGGGTTCTCTGTTCTGTTCCATTGGTCTATGTGCCTGTTCTTATGCCAGTACCAGGCTGTCTTGAGTATAATGGCCTTGTAGTAAACCTTGATATCAGGAAGAGTGATACCTCCTGCTTTATTTTTTCTTTTTAAGGTTGCTGAGGCTATTCGTGTTCTTTTTTGGTTCCATATAAATTTTTGGAATATGTGTTCTATATCTTTGAAGTATGTCATTGGTATTTTAATTGGTATTGCATTGAATTTATAAATTGCTTTGGGTAATATAGACATTTTAATGATGTTTATTCTTCCTAGCCATGAGCACGGTATGTGCTTCCACTTGTTTGTATCTTCCTTGATTTCTTTTATCAATGTTCTATAATTTTCCGAGTACAAGTCCTTAACCTCCTTGGTTAAATTTACTCCTAGGTACTTTATTTTTTTGGCTGCAATAGTGAAGGGGATTGTTTCCTTAATTTCTTTTGCTGATATTTCATTGTTGGTGTATAGAAATGCCTCTGATTTCTGAGTATTAATTTTATATCCTGCCACCTTGCTGAAATCATTTATAAGGTCCAGTAGTTTTTTGACTGAGACTTTAGGGTTTTCAATATACAATATCATATCATCTGCAAATAATGACAGTTTTACTTCTTCTTTTCCAATTTGTATGCCTTTTATTTCTTCTTCTTGTCTGATTGCTGTAGCTAGGACTTCCAGAACTATGTTGAATAAGAGTGGTGAAAGTGGGCAACCCTGCCTGGTTCCTGATCTTAAGGGGATTGCTTTTAATCTTTGTCCATTTAGTATGATGTTTGCTGTCGGTTTATCGTAGATGGCCTTTATCATGTTAAAGAATTATCCCTGTATTCCCACTTTACTGAGAGTTTTGAGCATGAATGGGTGCTGGATTTTATCAAATGCCTTTTCTGCATCTATTGAAATTATCATGTGATTTTTGTCCTTCCTTTTGTTTATGTGATGAATCACATTGATTGATTTGCGAATATTGAACCAGCCTTGCCTCTCCAGAATAAATCCCACTTGATCGTGGTGTATGATTTTTTTCATATATTGCTGGATCCGGTTGGCTAATATTTTGTTGAGAATTTTAGCGTCTAAATTCATCAGGGATATAGGCCTATAATTTTCTTTCTTTGTGTTGTCTTTCCCCGATTTTGGGATCAGAATTATGCTCGCCTCATAAAAGGAGTTTGGAAGTCTTCCTTCCTCTTGAATTTTTTGAAATAGCTTGAGGAGAATAGGAATTAGTTCTTCTTTGAATTTTTGATAGAATTCACTTGTGAAGCCATCAGGCCCAGGACTTTTCTTTTTTGGGAGTTTTTTGATAACTGTTTCGATCTCATTTGTTGTAATTGGTCTGTTTAGGTGTTCTGATTCTTCCAGATTAATTTTTGGAAGGTTATATGATTCAAGAAATTTGTCCATTTCACGAAGATTGTCTAATTTTTTGGCATATAGTTCTTCATAGTATTTTCTTACAATGCTTTGTATTTCTGTTGTGTCAGTTGTTATTTCCCCACTGTCCTTTCTAATTTTATTTATTTGAGTCCTCTCTCTTTTTTTCTTGGTGAGTCTAGTTAAAGGTTCATCAATCTTGTTTACCTTTTCAAAGAACCAGCTTCTTGTTTCATTGATCCTCTGTATTGTTTCCTTAGCCTCTATGTCATTTATTTCTGCTCTGACCTTTATTATTTCCTTCCTTCTACTTGTCTTGGGTTTTATTTGTTGTTGTTTTTCTAGTTCTTTTAGCTGCAGGGTCAGGTTGCTTATTTGAGCTTTTTCTAGCTTCTTATGATATGCCTGTAGTGCAATAAACTTCCCTCTCAGAACTGCTTTTGCTGTGTCCCATAAATTTTGAGTTGATGTATGCTCATTATCATTTGTTTCTAGAAACTTTTTTATTTCTTCTTTGATCTCATTGTTAATCCATTCATTATTTAATAACATGCTATTTAGTTTCCAAGTGTTTGAGTATTTTTCATTTTTTCTTTTGTGGTTAATTTCTAGTTTCATGGCATTGTGATCAGAGAAAATGCTTGATATGATTTCAATCTTCTTAAATTTATTGAGACCATTTTTGTGTCCTAACATGTGGTCTATCCTAGAAAACGTACCATGAGCGCTTGAGAAGAATGTATATTCTACTGCTTTAGGGTGAAAAGTTCTGAAGATATCTATTAAATCAAGTTGATCTAGTGTATCCTTTAAGTCTGCTGTTTCTTTATTAATTTTCTTTCTTGAGGATCTATCCAGTGTTGTTAGAGGGGTATTGAAATCCCCTACTATGATAGTATTGCTGTTTATCTCGCCCTTTATATCCATCAAAGTCTGCTTTATGTATGTCGGGGCTCCTATATTTGGTGCATAGATATTTACAATAGTTATATCTTCCTGTTGAATTGTCCCCTTTATCATTATGTAGTGTCCTCCTTTATCTCTTACTACAGCCTTTGTTTTAAAGTCCATTTTGTCTGATATAAGTATTGCTACCCCTGCTTTTTTTTCATTTGCATTTGCATGAAATATTTTTTTCCATCCTTTTACCTTCAGTCTGTGAGCATCTTTTGTTTTAAGGTGTGTCTCTTGTAGACAGCATATGTATGGGTCCTGTTTCTTTATCCATGCAACTACCCTATGTCTTTTGATTGGATCATTTAATCCATTTACATTTAAGGTTATTATTGATATGTAGTTGTTTATTGCCATTTTATTCTTTAAAGCTGTATTCTTCTTTTGCTCTATTCATTCCTCCCTTTAAACTGTTCACAAGAGGCCCCTTAGTATCTCTTGCAGAATTGGTTTGGTTTTTATGAATTCCTTCAGGCTTTCTTTTTCTGGGAAGCTCTTTATTTCTCCTTCAATTTTAAACGTTAGCCTTGCTGGATAGAGTAGTCTTGGTTGTAGGTTCTTGTTCTGCATTACTTTGATTATTTCTTGCCATTCCCTTCTGGCCTCAAGTGTTTCTGTTGAGAAGTCCGATGTCATCCTTATGGGGGCTCCTTTGTAGATGATAGTCTTTTTTTCTCTAGCAGCTTTTAAAATTTTTTCTTTATCCATTAGCTTTGGTATTTTAACTATGATGTGTCTTGGTGTAGATTTTTTTGGGTTTCTCCTTAATGGAGTTCTGTGTGCTTCTTGAATGTGTGGAGTGTTTCCCAGCCTTAATTTAGGAAAGTTTTCTGCTATGATTTGATTGAACAAAGTTTCCATTTCCTGTCCTCTCTCCTCTTCTTCAGGCACCCCTATGATGCGAATGTTGTTTCTCTTCATGTTGTCACAAAGCTCCCTTAGAGTTTCCTCACATTTTTTAAGTCTCTTTTCCTTTTTCTTCTCTGCTTCTGTGCCTTTGTTTATTGTGTCCTCTAACTCGCTTATTCGATCCTCAGCGTCATCTATCCTGCTTTTAATTCCTTCCATTGTGGTCTTCAGTTCTGATACTGTATTTGTCATTTCTGTCTGATTCTTTTTTATTATTTCAATTTCATTTTTTATACTTGTTATCTCTTTATTTAGGTGTTCATAATGACTATCCATTGTTGCTCTAATTTCTTTGAACATCCTAACTATCATTATTCTAAATTCTGCTTCTGGTAATTTGGTTATATCTGGTTCATTCAGGTCCTTCTCTGGGGATTTCTCTTGATTCATTTGGTTTGCATTCCTCTGCCTGCCCCTTTTTTCTGTGTATAAGCGAGTTGTGGCCACTGGCGTCCAGTAGGTGTTGCCTTTGTGTTCTCTAGGTGTGGTCTATCTGCAGGCCCCCCACCTCCTCTGCCGGTGCCTAGGGTGGTTGGGTATGAGCGTTGCCAGCGCCGGCCCACTGTGGTTTTTGCTATTTCTGCCTCTCCTCCGTGGGAGGGGCTGTGACTAAAGCCACAAGATTAGCACCAAGGGTAGAGGTGAGCACCTTTGCTCAGCTGTGGACCCAGCCTATTTCCGGACTTCCGCCCAGAACCAGCAGTCGGAGCCTGCTCGCTACAGTTCCGCGGGTTAGGCGGGGCTTTTGACGTGCTCTCAGCTGTAAGCTTTTGCCCGTCAGGAGCTTTAGCCCCGCCCTCGAGGCCAAGGCCCTACTGCGCAGCGCCGGAAACCAAGGTTTATTGGGGCGGGCGTGTTTGCTGGCTTCCGCCGAGCTGCGTACTTCCGCTCGTCCCGGACTCTACCCCGCCCCCGCGTTCGGAGCCCGCTCGTGCACGTATGAATGGTATCCGGGGTTTCTCCGGCCGGGCGCGGACAGTAGCGTGGGCTCAGCTGCGAGCCTCCACTTGTCTCGGGGTCCACCCTGTTCCCGCGCTCGGAGCCCGCTCGCGCACGTATACTGGCCAACCGCGGTTTCTCCGGCCCGGGGGGGTTGGGATGGGGGAGTGGGGGACTGGTAACGTCAGCTCAGCCACAGCCCCTGCCCGTCCCTGGTCCCAGCCCGGTCCCCGCGGTCAGGGCCGGCTTGCGCAGGGCCTGCCCGTTCCTGGCCTCCCGCTTTGTCCCCGTAAGTGGGATTAAAGGCGGGCCCGCAGCTTCCGGACCGCTTTCGCGGTCCCCTCTGACCCTCTGGGCTAGACCGATCTCCCACCGGCTTGGCCTCTGCCCACGCCGACAGAACCGCCTTTCAGCGTCCTGCCGCCCCAAAACCTTAAGCAGCCCTCAGCAGAGTAGGAAGGGACCCAATACTCCACACTGTAGGCCTGGGAGCTCCCTCACTTGTTTCACAGCTCAAAACTGCCCAAACGCCTTTCTAGGCTCTGAGACTGCAGGCTGGGGCTTGGTTCCTGGGACCCAGGTCCCTCCCTCTCCGCCAAACTCTCCTCCCGCCACACGGGTCTCTCCGGGCTGCCGTTTGCTCCGGGGAGCTGGGCAACCCTCTTCGCGTTTTCGCTATTCCTACCAGTCTCAATGTGGCTTCTTCTGTGTTCCTTGGTTGAAGAGTCCACTTAGTTTTGTTGAAAGTTGGTTTATACAGGTGATGGTTCTTAAAATTGAGTTGTAATCCACTTTGGTTCTGGGAGTTGGAAGTTGGTACGTCCGCCTACTCCGTCGCCATCTTGCTCCCAGCCCTTCCTTTTTTAAATATTGGTTTCCTGTAGAGTATCTCTCTGGCTCTTTAACATTTTTATCAATTCTTTTGGTAACTTCCAGATTTCTTTTTAAAATATATCTGATGACTTGCAGTGACTACTTCCTCTCTCCTCTAATAAACAAGTCAATATGCAAATTCAAACATTTAAAAGGTGTCCAGAAATCATAAGAATTTGAGACACCATAAGAAAGAAACTTGAAGGACTGTGAGCCACAATAACACCCAGAAAAGGTACAGATAAGGGAGGGACTGCCCTTAGAAGCTAAGATTAAACCCAACATGAAGACAGACATGAAGCAAATCTGAATGCTTAGAGAGAAGTCAATCAGCTAGAAAACACATGCTTTTTCTGAACAGACAAAAGGACACAAATTTTTACTTTGGCATGCAGCTTGTTTTGTTCTGGCACTTTCTCTGAATATAAGATAAGCGTTGGGGAAAAAATGGGTTTTGATTATGCAAGAATAGGTTGTTGACCTTCTCAGGTCAAAGCTAGGGAGAATTGCTGCTTCATTTCATATACCCCACTGATCCATGAAAATAGATTTTTAAAAAGAGGAAAACCAAAGACATAAAGAAATAATGAGCATTGAAGTTCATGGCTCTATTTGTCCCAAAGTTGATTTGAAAAAAAAAATTATTAAGTTAATTTTTATTTTTTTTAATGCTGGTATGGCAAAAAGTGAAAGAACACAAATAACCTTAGGTTTAAGGTGCATCTCTCTGATCTTACCTAAGTCCAGGGAGGAATGGTGGCTTTCCGAGGACCACACAGAAAATTCCAATCTTCAGCAACTCAGTCTGGTTCTCTTCCTGTTGCATTATGTGCTTAACAATTGTTCTTCAAAGTATTGCATAAAGGAGATATTATTTCTGTCCTCAGTGATCACAATATGGGCAACTGGATTTCTTTTACTAGTAAAAGTTAGCTAAAAACAATAGCCTGTACATTTCTGAATTTACTTTTAGAAAGTATATGAGGAAGATGAAATATCTGGAATTATATCATTAGGAAATATAAAACAAATACATGTAGTTATTTCAAAATCATAAGTGGAAATTTAAGCCCTTTTTATTTTGTGGTCTATAAGTAAAAAAATTTTGGAAATGGATATTTCTGAAAAAAATGACTGGTGAAATCTTTTAAGATACATTTTAAACATAATTAAGTGCCTTTTTAAAAGAAAAAAGTATAATAATTCTAAAGTAAATAGTCATTCTTAAACAATGTGGAGATCATATCTAAAGTCTAAGTAAATGTTCAGTCATTCCAACAGGAACATATCATAAAAAATATATATAAAGAAAATATCAGATTGGTTAAATGTATTCTTTATTCATGGTTTACACATTGAAACATTGTTCATGGTTTCTTTACTGATTTTTACGGTCTAAATATTTCTTTCTAATTTTTTCTTTTTATATTTCCCAAGTTTACAATTCACACCGAATACCCATTGAAGCAGACAGAATAATGTTACAAATGTTTCAGAGCTCTTTGGGAATTCAAATAGGTTTTCTGATTACCCAAAGAGAACAGACATACTTGAAACTGACAACAGGGATAGGAAACAAGGTAGTTCAAAAAGCATCAAAGGAGATTTGAAGCCTTGTAGGGTTCATGCAGTGAATCTTCAATCTTGGAACCCAGGCCATGCACCAAGTCCCCTCAAATCCAGACAGCACTGAACATGACTATAGAGAAAGGGGAAATAAGAGACATTTGGAAAAGACGTGTAAGGTTTCCTGATAATTGAAGATGACATAGACAGCATCACAGGGCTTGCTTCATTATAGTATTGTGAAATTTGGACTCAAATAGAGGGAGGCAAACCCACAAGTTAAAGTGTTTTTAAAGTAGCTTAATAATCACTTTGAAAACAGAACAACTTCTCAGCAGCATGACTGGAACTTTGATCAACAAACACCCAAGGCATACAACTAACTTTTCATGAACAAGTATCAGTCTGAGGGTGGTCTTGGAGTGTACTACCCCTAGAAAGATGCTTTCTTCTTTAATTGTGAAACCTAGGTTGAGTGTTATCTGATACAATGTTTTACAAAGATTCTGTAGGAACTTGCCCTCAGGGAAGGGTTTATAAAAATTTTGCAGATAACACAAAACTATGGGATCTCTTATTAAAGATTGAAGGGATTGCACTTTTTAGATTTTCCCCATTATGTTTTCTCATATAAGAATCAGCTGTCAAAAGCATCACACCCCACCTGGGCATACAACCAACTGAAATAGATTTTTCTTCTCAATTTTCATCTTCTGGATTCCATGATGACCTGATTTAATATCACGTTCTGCTGCAGCGATAAGAACTATTGACTACAGGGTGCTCTGTGCAGTAGGATGGGAGACAGAGGAAGAGGAATAGGAGGAGAGGGAGGGCGACCACAACCCATCTTGTGGTTGTAAGTTCCCCAACCTTATGCTGTCTGTAAATTTTATCCAGATACAAGCTTATTCTACACTTGTCATTTGGACCAGACCCTGGACACTCTTGGGTTACCAGCTCTTCCTCTGAATTTTTAATCCATTTCTTCAGCACCTACTGTTTCTGGAACATGTCCAGCCATTATTCAGAAATTATCTATATATTCATAAATTTTTTTTTCTTTTAGCACCTGCAATGACTAAGGCCTTATGCTGGCGCCAGGAACACAATACTGAAGAAAACAATCACTGAGTTCGTGGTGTTTACATTTCAAGGAGGAACTGCTCGTCATTAGAATAGAAGAGCATCTCATAAAGTTGGAACATAGTAAGTGAAAATGTTCTGGCCAAGGTTGAGACCACAATGTGCCATGAGCTTCTTGTATTATGAGAAATTAAAACTTATTAAGCACTTCACATGGGCCAAGCCTTGTGGAAAAGTAGTGTTTTCTCACTGGGGTTGAAGTTGAGTGGCATGCTTTCTAAAATACTTCTTAAAATCTAGATCATTTGTTTGGCCACTTTAGCTGACGGTAGACCTTCTGTAAATTTTTGCCTAAAGTTTAAGCCATGGCAAAGAGAAATACTTATATTTACAAAGTCTTTTGAAATGATATGAATTTTTGAGGGAAGGTGGGAGAAAGAACTTTAAATAAGTCACGTAATATAGCAGAAAGATCTACACCGAGATTCAAGTCTCAGTTCCTGCACCAACCTTTCTGAGCTTCCTCAGTGAGTTGGAGTTAATTTTATGCCTCTCAGTATTATTTTGAGAATTAAATATATTTTATCGCCATGTCTTTTATGGCCTAGGCACTGTTCTTGCTTCTGAGGATATAGTAATCATCAAGACACAGCCACCGCTCCATGAGTGCCTTAGTTCCTTGCACCTTTTCTTCAGAGGAAGTTATGTGGTCACTTGGGACTGAAAGTCAGGGGGAGACCCTCTGGTTTTCTGCAGGTAACTTTGACATTCTGAGACGTGATTAGGTAGTCCAGCTCTGAGCTAGATCTGTGGCCTGTCAGGTGGAGAGCCAAGGAGGATATTCAGAATCAACCCAGCCTGACCAGGCGGTGGCACAGTGGATTGAGTGTCGGACTAGGATGCGGAGGACCCAGGTTCGAGACCCCGAGGTCGCCAGCTTGAGCGTGGGCCCATCTGGCTTGAGCAAAAGCTTGCCAGCTTGGACCCAAGGTCGCTGGCTCAAGCAAGGGGTTACTCAGTCTGCTGAAGGCCCGCGATCAAGGCACATAAGAGAAAGCAATGAATGAACAATGAAAGTGTCGTAACGAAAAACTGATGATTGATGCTTCTCATCTCTCTTCATTCCTGTCTGTCTTTGTCCCTATCTATCCCTCTCTCTGACTCTCTCTCTGTCCCTGTAAAAAAAAAAAAAAAAAATCTAGCCAAACACATTCCCTTCAGTGGTAGTCAGTCACTGGAGACAATTTTCAGATCCTGGCTGAATAGACACATAATCACCTTGAGGTTCCCTGATAAATACAATCCAAATTTATTTGCAAATCTTAAACCATGTGCCTTTCATTTAAAAGCCCTAAATATTTCAAAATCAGTAGACGATTCACCTCAACTCCATTATTCTCTTTCTCAACACAGTGACAATACTGTTTTAACCACTAAATATTATGCAATATCTTATGTAATCTTTAGAAAATCTTAAAATGAAGATAAAAATTTATTTCTATTATGAATTAAACTTTAAAAAAAATATGAGTTAGGGAATGTATAAACTTAAAAAACTGTAAACGAATAAAACACAAATATACTTTGATTTTCTTTCTATGTGATTAGAGAGACTTATGCACACAGCAGCCTGTGAAACACACAGAAGGGAGGTAGCTAGCTCATACTGTCATATGACTCCTTTAAACACTAGATATGTTGGTCTCTCTTCTGTTTTTTGTTTATTTTGTTTTGTTTTCTGGTCTTCCAAGTTCTTTACCACTTCATACCCTCCATGATAGCAGAGTTTATTGCTCTGTAAAAAATTATTTTCTGAATTCTCTGCACTTTTTAAAATTTGCCTAGAAACATGAACATGCTAAAAATTAAGTTGAAAAGGAAAAAGAAGAGAGAGGGGAAGAGAGAACTGAGCGACATAAAATCCATTGTCATCTTTTCTGAAGTTAATTTAATGATAGCCAGTTCTCATAAAGGCAATTATATGCACCTACTGTCCTGTCATCAGTGATACGTCTTTATTGCTATTTCTAAGAGAAGCTAGAGGTGCTGTGGACAGGACTGGTCATTGGAAAAGTTCGGCAATGTGCATGATCTGACCTTGCTATGAAACGATTAGCTTGAATACAATGAAGTTAACCAGCTGCACAGATTTCTGGTTGTTGGCTTTTATGAGTTTTTCTATCCAAGCTGATTGTGGGTATGATTTAAAAATCTGAAGGACTTTAAACTATATTTTTTACCTTTTAGTTAAAGGATTGAATGTGACAGCTTTGGGTGAAGGAACACATAAGTGATTTTTAAGGTGGGAATTGGGTTTGGCTTTCTCTTATTTTTGAAGTGACTGAGGGAAAATGAATCAGCTGCATTTTCTATTTGTTCAAGTTATAAAGAGCTCTTTCAGGAAATAGTGTCTTTGTTTTACATCAAATTCTGGGTCTTTTTCTGCAGAAATTAATCAAGGGGAATCAGAGCAATGTGATTTAACTTTCTTTTAAAAAAGAAACCGCTGAGAATCTGGTGTCAAATGTTTTTGTCCCGAGTTCTGTATTGATGATAATTGAAGTCGCTTTCTAGAATACCCTGGAAGTGATTATGGCCAGCTCTGGTTTTATGTTATTCACATCTTACCCCATTTCCCCAACACTCAGCCACCCTTCCAGCCCTCCATCTCCAGGGATGTCATTTCTATTTTCAAGGATAACCACACAGGAAAATAATGGACTTGCCTCCGGGATATCAAAACAGTTTTTCTGAAAACAAGGTCTTGTATCATTCTGCTTCAATACTAGCATTTTTCCTATGTTGAGTTCTTGAGAATCTATTTTCTTAGACACTGAATCAAAAATAATGAACTTGCCTTTTCTTATGTGGGAACTTGCACTATGAATAAACTGCCCCAAAACTGAGTACTGATCCTGTTGGCATCCTAGAGAGAGATTATAGAACCAAGGAATTGTCCTTCCAACTTGAGGATATATTTTCTCTTTCCTAATGGGTCTTTTTTTTTTTTTTTTTTTACAGGGACAGAGAGAGAGTCAGAGAGAGGGATAGATAAGGACAGACAGACAGGAATGGAGAGAGGTGAGAAGCATCAATCATTAGTTTTTTGTTGCCGTTGCAACCTTAGTTGTTTATTGATTGCTTTCTCATATGTGCCTTGACCGCGGGCCTTCAGCAGACTGAGTAACCCCTTGCTCGAGCCAGCAACCTTGGGTCCAAGCTGGTGAGTTTTTTGCTTAAGCCAAATGAGCCTGCGCTCAAGCTGGCGACCTCAGGGTCTCAAACCTGGGTCCTCCACATCCCAGTCCGATGCTCTATCCACTGCGTCACTGCCTGGTTAGGCCCCAATGGGTCTTAAAGTAAATAAGACAAGTGGAAAAACACATTGTGGGTTTAGTGCAATTATCAAAACCACTGTATGTAATAGTAGAAAAAGATTCGTGATCATTTTCATTTTTCATTCTAAAAATTTCAAAGTTTGGGGAAAAAGCATTTGCATTAATTTTTTTCCATAGTCTAAAATATTCTTTGATCAACTATAACCAACATATATCATTAATGGTAATCAAAAGAACCATATGTTCAATATAAACATCAGACTATATAACTGAATATTTCCACAGATATCTCACTGGCCAGATGGGTCAGAACTTAGCAACTGGCCATATCTAGCTGGAAGGTAGGCTGTCAGTATAGTCTTAATTCAAGATGGCCACGTATTCATCTATAAAGCAGGGGTTCTATCACTAATATAGTAAAGGAGAACAAACACAGAATAACAAGCAGAAGTGTCTGCCTATTACATTTACAAACAAATAAATAGAAATAGAAGAAACTTTTCTCAAAGATTCATCTGACCTTGAAATGTATTCTCCTTAGTGGGAAGAGTGGGAACATAAGGATTCCACATTCAGTGGTAGAATGAAGAATCAGAATCGGCATATCTAGTTTACACACAGAGGTCTGCATTCTTCAAACCACACAGGCACAGCCTGTAGACACATTCACATCGTCAGACAACTAGAAATTTCAAGCAGATGCTAATCATAGGGCTACACAGATAGAGGGACAGGTTATCCGATCAATCAACTAAAATACGTAATTGAAGCTCTGTTTTGTCAGACATATAAATGATATTTTTGGAAAGATCAAATTTTTAAGAACTAAAGTAAAATCTCAACTCACCTTGCTAATAAAGAATTAGAACATGGATTTGTCTAATTATAACGATATCTCAAATATTTTTCTTAAAATGAGGTGGTCCATACAAAAAGCCAAAAAATCTGCACAGTATTCATCAGAAATATGATATTCTATTATTTGAAGTGATGATTGATGTTAGAGCGATATTAAAATGCAGAAAAGGTATCGCTTTTGTGACAGAAAGCAGATTAGAGTTGCCAGAACTGGGAGCAAGGGCATGGGAGGAAGAAGGGAATGGGGACTGACTGGTGAACAGAGATGGGAGTTCCTTTCAGGGTGATAAAAATATTTTGGAACTACATAGAGATGATGGTTGCACAACACTGTAAATATACTAAATACCATTAAATTGGACACTTCAAAATGGTTAATTCTATGCTATGTGAATTTACCTCAATCTAAACAAATAAGTTAGAGCAGCATAAACCTCTATATTTTAGAATGCCTTTTAGATAAAATTTAGGATGTAAATAAACAAATAAAAAAGATTGGTGCTAGAAGGGCCAGCTATCTAAAAACACTCATTCCCAAACATCATAGATTGCCAATTTAAATTCAACATGCCACCACTGAACTCAAAACAAGAAACTTTATGTATACACATATCATGTGATTGAGGAGTTTTAGACTTAAGAGCTCAAATATGTGGCTAGAATTATATTGGTACAATGTGACCCAGTAAACTGAGATGAAGCTGACAAAACAATTCAGTTAGTTTAAGTATCAGGAAATATAACTTAATGGTGAAGTTGAACATATTCTGGAAAGACCTGCCAGAAGAAGTTATCCATATCCCATAATTTGGGTCATTAAAAATGGATCTGAAAAAAAAATGTAATCTGCAGTGAGTGCTGGAAAAACTCTGAATACTAATTTTACACTGGTGAGCGTGGGATGCGATGACATAATGAGTGTTTTACTTTCTAAGTCCAATCTCCAATAGCTATGGCTTTCTTATTATGGCTTATACATAAAAACTTAGATTTCTGTAAGTTATTTTCTGGTAAAGAATTTAATGAGGGAGGATGAAACATGGAAGATGAAAGGCACATCAGAGGAAAAGAAAACACAAACAAGTCTTGGATTCTACTGCTGAAACAGATCAATTTTATGTTGCTGTTATGTAGAATTTTTTTTAAGTCTTTGGTCTCAACTGAAATGAATTTTATGCTTCAATTTGCTATTCTGGTCATTTAAAATAAAAAGCCCAAATAATGATGCTACATAGGATAAAGAATATTTCAGGTCATGTAAATATAAAAAGTTACCAGCTCTCTCCCCTGTAGAGAGGAGCAGGAGAGTCTGCTGATTAAACACACTGAAGGTAGAAAAACAAAGCAAGACAAAAAACCCCAACAAAACAAAAATGAGTTCCTGCACCCACTTCCCCCCAGTCCTTCTTCTTAGCTAAGAAAACTTAGCTAAGAAAGTGGCTGCAAGAATGAGTTCTTCATTCAGACACTTCTTTGTAGGCTTTCAAAGGTAGTAATCAATCTAAAACACAGAGTTCTTCCAAATTCTTCCCAGAAATTACAGAGTATAGGAGGTGAGCTATGCATTACAGCTATGCAGAGGAGAGCTCTTAGTGATAATAACAACAGCTAACATTTATTGAGTGATTCCTGAGGCAGAGAGAGATTAGTTAAGTAATTTGCCCAAAGTTGTAGAACTGTGATTCTGCCCTAAGCACCATTAGGCATTTCTTCCTCCCTGGAACCCAATTGAACACATAATGCCTCTCCAAACCAAGAAGATTAGAGCAGGCTTCCTGGTGGTGTTCATGCCTGAAATGAACCTTGTGGAAGAAGTAGCAGTTCAATGAGTGAAGAAAAGGTAGAAATGTGTCCAGAGCAGGGAACAGAATGAACATTTTAAGCTTTAGATTATAAAGTAAATTCATATAATGGCAAGGTATGCAAATAGACTTTGAGACAAAAAAAAAACAAAACAGGTAACATTGGACATATGGAAAAGAGTCAGATCATAGATGACTTTTATGTTGCACGATGAATCTGGTGTTTTATCCTAGAAAGAAAGTCACTGGAATACTTCAGGCAGAAGAAATTAAAAAGTTGTTAGATAGATTCCTCTCAGGACAGTGTAGAGGATATGAGGTTGGGAGGAGGTAAGATTAGACTAAGGTGATTAGTTGGGGGCTACTGTGCTAGTTTAGATGAAAGAAGACCAAAAAATATGAATTATGGCACTGGAGAGGTAGGAACAAATTCAAGGAACATTTGGGAGATGACTGAGTAAAATTCAGTAATGTAAGGAATGAGCATACATAAAGAATAAAAGGGTAATGGCGGGTGTGAACTGAATTCTTAGTGGTCTTAAAGAGACACGGATTCTCTGGAAGTTTTTGGTTTTGTTTTTGTTTTTGATTATTTGACAATATTGTTTGATTGCTTTTTTTTTAATTTTTTTTACAATTTATTTTTTTATTTTATTCATTTTAGAGAGGAGACACAGAGTGAGAGAAAGAGAGAGAGAGAAAGAGAGAAAGGGGGGAGGAGCTGGAAGCTCAACTCCCATATGTGCCTTGACCGGACCAGTGCAGGGTTTTGAACTGGTGACCTCAGTGTTCCCAGGTCGACGCTTTATCCACTGCGCCACCACAGGTCAGGCGTTTGATTGTTTTATTGTCTGTTATATTGGCTTGGTCAAAGGTTGCCATGGAACTGTTTGGGTTTTACCAGGTAAAATTAAAAGAGGTAAATATGTCAGTTTCTTCTTTTTATAAAAAAAATAGTTAATCAGTAGATACGCTGCAAGATATGACAAGGTCTCAACAACAGACATCAAGGTATTAGGAAAAGTAAGAACAAATGGGTTTAAGCCTCTGAGATTTACTCAAGAGAATCGGGTTCTCTTCCAAGGATGGAGATCCATAATCCTAATCAAACTCACTAAGGTGTCCTGGGAAACGGTCAAGGAAGCAGAACAGCAATTTGGGACACAACAGCTGAATCTTCTAGGAGTGTTCCTTGAAGAAATTCTATCTAGATTGGTGCTAAACCCCAGCCAGAAACTGGAGAGTAAACAAGTCACAGCTCCAGGGGTCTGGCAAGAGTAGAGAGAGGAAAAGTCTGCAGGAAAAAAAAAGTAGCTCAGAGAGCTTTATCCTGGAAGGAGTTAGGAATGCATCCTAGAAGGAAGGGATGCAGTTTAGTCCATTCACAGGGACTGGGTAAACTTGCTGGTGATTAGGGAAGCCTGCTGTGTCCACTATCTCCTTATGCAGATGAGGCTACTTATATGTTTGCAAACCTAGATCAGATTGGCTAAGTAATTAGATGGGGATATGAGGACACTGAAATGTACTGTCTCCGCCTTCTTTTCACATCCTTCTTTCTAAGTGCCATGTGTCCTCCTTGATGTACAGTGCCTTTCTTTTTTTTTTTATCCAAAAATGAACCCCCATTTGGCAACATTCTATGCTCTGGCTCTATGCCAAATTGTCTCTTCTTTGCCCAAATTAAAACATTTTCTTTTTATTTTCTATTACATTCCCTGAAGGTCTTACCAGATGCCTGGTTGGCAAAATAAGTCTGAAGAGTCTAAAGACTGTGAGTTAGTCTTCCCAGACAACACTGGCATTTTAACAAATGCTTTTAGAGCTAAAGAGGAAATATGGTGGGAAACATTTTAGGCACTGGCAAAGTGAACAGAATGGCTGTTTTCCAAACATTTGTTTATTATATGTTTGTACTTCTTAAATGGAGCCATGTAAATTAAATTATTGCCTTATTTGCTTACATATAGATCTAGTCTATGCATTAATTTTCTCAGTCTTTCCCCCTGCCTTCTGCCAAGCTCTCTCTCCCTCCTTCTCTGTCTCTGCTATTTCTGTATCTCCCTATCCCTCATCAGAGATATATACTTCCCAACTACACGAAAATACTGAATTACTGCTTATTCTTCGGTAGTCCCTCATAAATTTTATGACAGTAAGTCTTTGAAATGTGTTATTTTGGTATATGGTCTAATGTTTGGCAACGTTTCATGTATGCTTTAAAAGAATGAGTATTCCACCAATTGTTGGATGAGTGCTTACTAGATGGAGCATGTTAAATACTTTTTCTTTCAAGATTTTTTAAGACTTTATTCTTTTTAAAGAGAGAAGAGAGAGAGAGAGAGAGAGAGAGAGAGAGAGAAAGGGGGGAGGAGCAGGAAGCATCAACTCCCATAAGTGCCTTGACCAGGCAAGCCCAGGGTTTTGAACGGCGACCTCAGCGTTCCAGGTCGATGCTTTATCCACTGCGCCACCACAGGTCAGGCTAGACAGAGCACAATAATTGCATTTTTAAGTCTTCTATATCCCATTGGCTATTTGCTCTTTGATACATAAATTATGATTAAAGTATGGTAAAAAAAAATCTCCAATCATAATAAATTTTTTAATTTATCCTTATATTTCTGTTAATTTTTGTTTTATCTTTAAAGTTATATTATTAAGTGCATATAAGTCTATAACTTCCGTTTCTTTCATGTGAACCAGAATCTCTTATCACTATCTGTAGTAATACTGTTTTGTCTGATAATAATATAGCTATACCAACTACATTTTAGAGTACATGCTTATTATATTATTTTTTGCCACATAACAAATCACCAAAAAGGCAGTGACTTGAAACAACAATACAGATTTATTATACTCTCAGATATGAAATGATATCTTCCACCATGACACATTCATATGTCTAGCTAGTTGGTGCTAGTTGCTACTGTCAGGAAATTTCTTTTTCTTTTTCTTTTTTTTTTTTTTTTACAGGGACTGAGAGAGAGTCAGAGAGAGGGATAGGTAGGGACAGACAGACAGGAACGGAGAGAAGTAAGAAGCATCAATCATCAATTTTTCATTGCTGTTGCGACACCATAGTTGTTCATTGATTGCTTTCTCACACGTGCCTTGACCGTGGGCCTTCAGCAGACCGAGCAACCCCTTGCTGGAGCCAGCGACCTTGGGTCCAAGGCTGGCGAGCCCTTGCTCAAGCCAGATGGGCCCGCGCTCAAGCTGGCGATCTCAGGGTCTCAAACCTGGGTCCTCCACATCCCAGTTCAACGCTCCATCCACTGCGCCACCACCTGGTCAGGCCAGGAAGTTTCAGTTTCACTCTCAAGGGACTTCTCCATTGGTTACTTAAGTGTTCTCTGACATGGTGGTTGAATCCCCCTAGAGAAAGTAATTCAAGCCAAAGGGACAAACAGAATGATATCATTAGGACCTAACCAGTGGTTCTTAACCTGGGTTCTGTCTAACCCTAAGGGTTTGATGAGTTGGTCTCAGGGTTCGGAGAAGCCTCTGCCGCAGAGGCCAGAATAAAGTAATACCATAATTTGTTGTGAGTTCATGCACTTTGTTGGTTTTGTTCTTTGAGCAAGGTGATGTTCATGCACGGCTCATTTTGTGCACCAGTAAAAAAACATATACCTATGTCTTGAATTTGGAAAAAAAAAATCGTATTTTATTTATCACTAAAGAAGGGTTCAGTGAATGTGCATATGAAACTGGTGGGTTCGGTACCTCAAAAAAGGTTAAGAACCACTGAATTCTAAACTTAGAGGTCACCTAGGACCAGTTCCACCACACCTTTCATTAGACCAGATCAAATCCAGGAAGAGAGGAATTAGATTCTACCTTTTGAAGGGGAGAGTGTCAATTAATTTGCAGATATGTTTTAAATCGCCATAACAGGTATATCTCTTATCATTCTTTTACTTTCTATCTTATGTTTTACGTTTCAGGTATACTTCTTGTGCCTGAAATTATAGCCTAGTTTGAGAACCATTATCTTTTAACTGGATAGTTTAGTTCATTTATATTATTTGCTGATTAATAATAAGTTAGATTTTTTTTTTACTTTAATTGCTTTACGTTTTCTATATTTTGTATTTCTCTCCTTTCTAAGCATCTTTTGAAACTAGTTTTCCCTTGCATTCCAAATATTCCTCTATACTCATTTTGAAGTTATACGTTCTAGTTGTATTCTCTTACTGGTTACTACATAAACTTGAGCATGCATGTTTAATTTCAAATTCTAAAGTAAATAATTTATTTATGTTATAAATTTCTGTTCATTGGAACTTTACGGGGGAGACTTCTCTTAAAACTAGTTTTAAAGTGAACTTTTTCTGGAGAAAATTTGTATTTTCTCCTTTAGAACATGAATAATCTAAGACCACTTTCAACTTGGGGATTTGGAAGACATGCATAGTGTAAAGTCAGCACACAAATCAACATAAGAGCTATTAATTAGGAATTCTCTCAGAGAGAATTCCTATTTCTATTTTGGGTACAACTATTATCTGTTTGTTTGGTTTTTGCTTTTGTTGAATTCTATTTTGTTTTAATTCATCCTTTAAATAACAGAGCTCTTTGGTGATGAGTATTTTAGGCATGATAGAGAAGAGGGTTGTTTCCAATCTGACTTCCCTACAAGAATTAGTTTTGATTTCTTCCCAGCCCACCCCAAGAAAAGGCCTACTAAAACTTACAGAATACCAGGGATTGTCATTACTTGTCTCTCTAGACCAGGGGTCCCCAAACTTTTTACACAGGGAGCCAGTTCACTGTCCCTCAGACCGTTGGAGGGCCGGACTATAAAAAAAACTAGGAACAAATGCCTATGCACACTGCACATTTTAAATGTGCAATTTAATCTTATTTTAAAGTAAAAAACCAAAACGGGAACAAATACAATATTTAAAATAAAGAACAAGTAAATTTAAATCAACAAACTGACCAGTATTTCAATGGGAACTATGGGTGCGGATGCATCCTGTGCTTCTCTCACTGACCACCAATGAAAGAGGTGCCCCTTCCGGAAGTGCGGCGGGGGCAGGGGTAGATAAATGGCCTCTGGGGGCCGCATGCGGCCTGTGGGCCGTAGTTTGAGGACCCCTGCTCTAGACTCATGACTTCTTGTTTATTTCTGAGGATTTCCTTTCTTTCTTGTCAGTTTAGCTATGTGTGTAAAACTGTTTATAAAACAAGGTTAACCAGAGTAATGGAGCTAACATTGAAGCCATAACCCTCGACAGGCTGGCATAACTGCATCCTGAATCTAACCAAGTTGAATGCCTGCTAAAATAAAAGTTTCCACATTCTCATAGAATTCCTATGAGACAACCTAATGACACAATTCTCAAAACTGCCGGGATACAATTCAAAATTACATATTCTATAAAGAACCATGAAAATCTCAATTCACTTAGCAAAAGATAATCAACAAATACTTATTCCAAGATGACACAGATGTTCTAATTATTGGAAAAAAACATTAAGCAGTTATCATAGAATGTTCCAATAAGTAAGGGAAAATACTCTTGAAACAAATAGAAAGATAAAAAGTGTTAGCAAACAAAAAAGTAAAAAACAAAATGATCAGAAATTTTAAAACTGAAAAATGGAATAACCAAAATTAAAGCTGAACTCATACGATGGGCTCAATAGCAGGGTTGAAATGACAGAAGAAAGAATAAATTTCAATATAAGTAAAAATAGAAATGATCCAACCTAAGTAAAAGAAAGAAAAATAAAAGGAAAAAATGGGCAAGCTTCAGCAACCTATGAGACAATACAAAAGATCTACCTCATCAGAGTCCCAAGAGAAGAGAAAGAGTATAGTACACTCAGACTCACACTCACACATACACTAACACTTAAGAAAATAGTGACTGGAAACTTTAAAAACTTGGCAAAAAGCCTAAACATACTGATTCAATAAGCTCAGAAAACCTCAAACAGAATAAATTTCCAACACAATGTATTCCAATATATTTATACACAGATTAGAAAGGAAGAAATAAAATTGTTTCTCTTCATCGATGAGATGATTGTCCACACAGAAAATCCCAATGAATCTATAATAAAACTCATATAATTAATAAGTAATTTTAATAAGGTCTTAGGATACAAGATTAACCCAAAAATTAATCACAGTTCTATAGGTTAACAATAAACTAGTAGAAATTAAAATTGAAAAAACAATGACATTTATAACAACTCAAAAAATTGAAATACTTATAGGCATATATTTAACAATACACATACAGGGTCTGTATGCTGAAACACACTAATTAAAGGACTCAAAGAGCACCTAAAGAAGTGGAGATGTATACTATGATCATTGATTGGGAAATTCATCATAGTAAATATACAATATGGTTCTAAAACTCAACGCAATTCCAGTCAAACTGTCAGTAGGATATTTTAAATAATGGCACACTGATTCTAAAATGTTTATGAAAAAGGAAAAGAACTAAGATAGTCAAAACAATATTGAAAAAAAATACAAAGAATTTAGCGGAATTGTACTATTTGAGCTTGACTTACTATAAACTTGCAGAAATCAAGAGAAGGTAATATTAACAAAAGGACTGTCACAAAGTCAGTGGAACAGAATATAGTGTCTATACCTAGACCCAAACAAAGAGGTCAGCTGATTTTTCACAACAATGAAAATGCAATCAGTGGTGCTTTGATAGTCTTCTCACAAACAGTGTTGGAACAACTGGACATTCTTATGTTAAAATAGCCTTTGACTTAAACTTCATCATCTATGAAAAATTAACTCTAAATAGATCGTAAATGTAAGTATAAACACTAAAACTTTTAAAAGAAAATATGGGAGTAAATCTTCATAAAATGAAATTACACAAAAAGCTTTTGGACATGAGACCATAAACAATTTATATATGAAAAAAAATGATAAAATGTGTGTTGTAAGAAAATGAAGAGCATTTGTTCTGTGAAAGACACTAATAAGAGGGAAATAAAAGACTGAAAGATTTCCAAATCACATATCTGACAAAGAATTTGTATTTATAATATACAAAAAAAAAACATTCAAAAATCAACAGTAAAAAAATAAAGATCCCAATTTAAAAATAGGCAGAAGACTTAAACAGGTATTTATGTCACCAAATAAGATAAGGGAAGTACATGAAAAGAAAATTAGTGAATTTAAATTAAAATCACAATAAGATAATTTTACACACCTACTTGGTTGGCTAAGATTGAAAAAAATACTGACAATACAAAGCACTGACAAGAATATAGAGCAGCTGGAACTCTCACATTACTGGTGGGAACGTAAAATGGTATAACCCCTTTGGAAAACAATTTGGCAGTTTCTTAACAAGTTAAATATACACTTGCCATATAACCCAGCAACCGCACTCCTGAGTATTTACTCTAGAGGAATAAAAACTTATGTTCGCACAAAAATCTGCACAAAAAGCTTATAGCAGCTTTATTTCCAATTGACAAGAATGGGAAACAACCTATATGCCCATACAATAGTACATCAGTCAGCACTAAAAAGGGAGTGAGTTATTGATACACACAGACTAGGATGAATCTCAAAGGTATTTCTATTGAAAGAAGCCAGTCTCAAAAGCTTATATGCTGTATGATTCTATTTAAATGGCATTCTGAAAAAGACAAAACTATAGTGACATAAAATAAATCAGAGGTTACCAGAGGTTGTGGTGGAGGATGGGTGTGGCCACAAAGGCTTTGCATAAGGGCAGTTTGGGGGCTGATGGAACTATTGCTCTCTGCCTTGATTGTGGCTGTGATCACACAAATCTAAACAAGTGTTAAAATTCATATATCTGTATACCCCCAAAGAGATAAACTGTACTCTATGCTAACTTAAAAATAAAAATCTAGATAAATAAAAAAGATTTTACATGGTGTTGATCAGCACTCCTGGGCATTTTGCACATAAAATATTTTTCAAAATATCAAAATTATCCTATCATTGGAAATGATAAAATACCCATGATAGCTTCTAAAATAATAAAGTTCTTAATAGATGTTTTCTGAATGAATGATTTAGTGTGTGACTCCAACATATTTGAAGCTCTATGAATTTCTAATTTTAGGAAAGGGAATATATTTCTCAAATTCTTGTTGATTCCCTCGGCTACAATTGGAGATAAAATGATATCTACTTCCCAAGGTTTTTGTGAAAATTAAGTGAGGTAACACATATAAAAGACCCTGTTTTGGCCTATTGTAAGACCGCTTTCGTTATGAGGTGCTATTATGGTTCTGTTTGTTAGTGTTTACCTTACTGTATTGAAATTGAATTTCTATGGGTCTGTTTCCCCAACTAGACCATTGTCTTTGTATTGCTAGCACCTGGTATTAATAGTAGACAAACAGTAAATATTCAGTAATGGTCGAAATGAGTTAGTGATTGGGGCAGATAAATAAATCACATTACTTTTTAATGGTTAAGAAATACTTGATGCACAGGAAAAAGTAAGATTTAGCAGCAGGGTAATGCGAATGGATTGGGGCTGGAAATCATGAGTTATTCCAACAGTGGTTTCCAAAGTCTCATTTTGCTTGCTGTTTTGATTTGGTTTTGGCAAGGAAATTCTTTCATGCAAATAAAATCTTACTCAGTAGCTTAAACAAACAAAACAATTTAAACACACACACACTTTTCTGGGTGAGGAGACCTAATGGGCCTCAGATGATTCTTGAGGTCTCAGTTCGAAAAGTCCAGTAAAAAAAGGCCACACTCTGAAGCCATTTACAGCTCTAAAATTTCATGAACTAAATTTTAAAGGGAATGGAAAGAATCATGTGGTTCCTGCGTGATATAAAACAAAGGCGTTCTTGGTGGGAGAAGGGAAAGTGAGCTCTCAACCCACAATTCAACTATGTCATAACACTGTACGTAAAATTCTGCGCACCCAGAAGGAAAGAAAGGGCAAATAAGTAACCTGGAAGCTGTCAGGATATTTTCTGCAGGAGGTAACAGAAGAGTGAAGTAGAAATGGCTGAAGAATTGGCAGTCCATTATTTGCTAGACAGGAGTTCCGGAGAGGAACCGGTGGCTAGTTGCCATGCGGTGGCTTGTTGCCATGGTCAACGACCACAGGTTTCTCTTTCTTTCCTGCTCTGCCATCTTCTGCAGGCCTGCAAGATTTTACTTGGTCATTGCACAATAATTCCTTAATCTCAGGTGTCACATGCTAACAAAAAGGACCACATTCAGTGAAGAATGAGGAACATTTTCCTCCCAGTTGGTCTTTCTGGAAGAGGGCAACTTTAAAGAAGTAGAGAAGTTGTATGACTTCTACCATTTGAAAGAAATACAGAGACCTGAATCCGGCTAAGCTCCCAGCTCCTAATGCACTGGAGAAGCATGAACACTTAGGACACCATGACTTCTGTCTTGTAGAGTCCTTTCTATAAAAGTTATAGCAAGTTCTCCGCAGCAAACATATGGCATGCTCACATTAAAATCTGGGAAGACTGTAATAAAAGGACTATTTAAAATATCAGCACAGTGACAGGAAACCACAGACTATATAGTGCAATACTCCAGGGTTTCCATAACTCCTCCCACTCCCACACACACTTGAGGAGAAGTGGGAGGAGGAGAAGGCTCAATTACTAGACCCTGGAAAGAGACAGTCATGTAGAACAAGGTTTTCTGTAAAGGCCCAGATAGAAATATTTGTCTTTGAGGTCTTCATCTCTATCTCTGTCTCAACAACTCAATCTACATGTGCATTAAAACTCATCCAGTTTTAACGCACATGTAGCCAGAGACAAACATAAACGAATGAGTGTGGCAGTCTTCCAATAAAATTTTATTTATAAACACTGAAATGTGAATTTCATGTAATTTTCATATACCATGCAATAGTATTCTCTAATTTTTTCCCCCAACCATTTAAAAATGTATGCAGCTCACAGGCCTTACAAAAACATGTGACAGGCTGGATTTGGCCCACGGACCATGGCTGATCCCTTGTGTGGAGAGGTGCTATGACAGTCAGCCAAGGGAAGCAGCCAGCCTTAGTGACACTATAAGGTAGAAGTCACAGGAATAAATGCCCTGACCTCACCCACCTCCTGCCAGGGTCCCCATTTAAAAATTCCAACTGGAAGCCAAAAGTAGCCCTCAAGGCCAAAAGCTAGTGGAGAGGGCTAGAGTGCATCTGGGGGGAGGAGGGGGAGGGCAAACAAGAGACATCTGGCACACAGCAGCTTTCCCCTGCTGTAGATTTAGTATTCTGTTTCATTTCTCTTCTAGTTAGCATAAACTCATGGAAGAAAACTCAGGAGAACAAAAGGCTTTTGTGATTTCCCCTCTGGGGGCAACAAGAAAGACAGACAGAAATAAGACTGTGTTTTACTCTAAATCCAAGTAGGAGAATTCTAAAGAATGAACAGGATGATATCAGCTCTAAAGAGAAATGGAGAATAATTTGAATGCTTAGCACCTCGAGGGAAGAAAAGAAAGGAGAGACAAGGCCCTGGATAAGGCCCAACCAGATCGGCTCTGCTATTGAAAACAGGGAACAAATCTACACTTGGCTTCCGTAAAGACGTCTTCTTCAAGAAGCATTGATAACCCAAGAGCTCTCTGTCCCTCCACTGAGCCTCCACAGAATTTTAGGTTTCTTTTTTAGCAGATTTGACCATGGTTATTTGAGTATATATCTTTATCTCACTATATTTTTTAAGAGTTTTTGCTTGCAAGTGATAGAGCCCAACTCAAATCAGCTTAAGCCTTAAAAGGGAACTTGTAGAAAGGATTCTGAGTTACAAGTTTAAAAAGAGTTGACTAAACCACCACTGGAATGGTGAGGAGCCAATGGCTCTCAAATTCCTTAAAGCCAGGAATAAGTGCACCATCAAATCCTTAGTACCTCCTCCCTGGCTCTGTCTGTCGACGTCATTTTCTCAGTGCACAACAGCTTTCTCCCAAAGGTGGAAAACCTGGATCCAGGTTTTATGTCATATAGCTTCAACAACTAAAGTCACAATTCCCAAAGACAGCAATCGGTTTAATTTGGATCAGTTAACCGTTCCTGGACCAAACAATTTTCTCACTAGGTGAAAGCCAGGGGCTTGTTAGTACATTTGTTCTAATATTGCAAGAGAAGGGAAGAAAATGGGGTGATCTGTCTTATAGGTATTTGCTTCTTGTCTTTCTGCATGTCAGAGCTTTGAGGGTAGGACTCTTCATGTTTTATTTCCCACAGGACCTAGTAGAGTATGTCGGATGTGACATGCAATCAGTAGTTTTGGAATTAAAGAATAGACTTTGTCAGTGGTATTTTCTTTGGGTCACTTAAAACTTAAATATTCTGCATAATCATACTTCAGAATTTTCATCTTATTTAAGATTATCTCATAGCTCTTCTCTTACTTTAAACATTTTTAAACCTTGTTTATTAATGCCCTTAATTACAATCATTCAAGCACAGTTTTCTTGTTGTTTTTTTTAAAACTTTATTTTTAATTTCTTTTTATTTTATTCATTTTAGAGAGGAGACAGAGAGAGAGAGAGAGAGAGAGAGAGAGAGAGAGAAAGAGAGAGAGAAAGAGGGGAGGAGCTGGAAGCATCAACTCCCATATGTGCCTTGACCAGACCAGTGCAGGGTTTTGAACTGGCGACCTCAGTGTTCCCAGGTCGACGCTTTTATCCACTGCGCCACCACAGGTCAGGCTCAAGCACAGTTTTTAAAACAAAGAAGAGTCTAAGTCTAATCAAGGTAAATGAGGAGAAAGGTTATTAGGTCAGATTGCCTGCCATTTTTATTGTTAATGATTTTATTACCGGATCACCACCAATATGTGTGATTGAGTTTATACCTTTCAAAATCATTTCCTTTAACAAGACAAACAGAAGGAAAACTAAGGTAATACTGCAAAAATCCAGTTTTTAAATACAAAATATTTTCTCTCTAATTACAGGCTCCTATATTGTCTACTCCTCTCTTTTCTCATTGGTCAAAATTACTCTTTGGTTTTATTATAATCTTCAGTATTCCAACTCTGATTCTATGTCTCAGATTATTGGTCCCCTGTTGACTTCCAATGCTTCCTATCAGATGGAAGCCAGAGTCAGTCTTTCCAAAAGGGATATCTTATATTCAGGACTTCTTTCTATCCCTCAACCTCTCATCTGTGAGAGAGGGATAATTTCCATTCTTTCTTCTCTTAGTTCTTCTGAGTGACCTAAAAATTAAATTGACATGCAACAGATTAATAGAAGAAAATAACAAAATTTGTTATGTCTGTACATAGAGGGGTTTCTATAAGAATTTGAAACCCCCAGGGGAAATCAGGCAGTTAAGGTTTATATGCCATCTTGAACTAAAGAGAAAGAGTAGTGGTTTGGGGTTTCAAAGGGAAAAGGACAATTCTCAGGGAGATGCTGAAGCAAATGTTTGCTGGGCCATCTTTAACAATGGGGCACAGGGAGGACTTTGATCAAAGGGGCCTTGCTGGGCTCCTCCCTGTCTGTCACATACTAGTTCACATTAAACTATACTCATATATAGTAATAGCTTCTTTTCTGGAGAAGGTCCTCTATCTTTAGGCAGTTAAGTGGGAGGCCGAAGGCTCTTTCTGAGTCTTTTGCTCTTGAGGAATAATCAGCTTAAAATAATCAATATCTCAGGGAGGCATATTTGAAGGTGGCAAACTCTTTTCCTCTCACAACCATGACAATTTCCCCAACTCTAGTCTTACTGAGTCTTGTTCTAAGCAGCCAAGCATGGTTGAAGAGAAGTATACAATCTGATGTACAAAACAAATAGTTTGAATTTATCTGTTTTTCTTTGAAATCTTTACATATTCCAGTTTTGAATCAGGCTCCTCCTCACCTCATCAAATAATCTAGGTAGGTTTAAGTCATGTGGTATTAACTCCCTCCTCTTCTTTTATTTTGATTTCAAAACTACACTTTCTCAGAAAATGATGTGCCTTTTAGTTTTACCAAAGACTACTGTTCCATTTGTAATTTTATCTTTTTTTCTATTTCAAGACTTTATGTATTAGTTTTCTAGGGCTCCATAACAAATATTTCAACAACAGAAATTTATTTCCTTACAGTTCTGGGTGCTGCAAGTCCAAGACCTAACCAGGTGACCACACTCTTGCTGTGTCCTCACATGGTTTTGTGACCATGGTCCTTTTCTCCATGTGTTATGTGTGCCTCTAGTGTTTCTCTGTATATTCTAATCAACCCTTAAAAGAATACCAGTTTAATTGGATTAGGACCTACCCTAAAGATCTATTTTAATTTAATCACCTCTTTAAAAGGCTTATGTCGAAAATACAGTCACATTCTGAGATACTAGGTGTTAGATTACTAATGTTTGAAATTTGGGGAAACATAATTTGGTCCATAACATTTTGAAATTTCATTTATAATCATACTTCTTTGTAAAACATAACCATGTGCAAAAATACACACACATACACATAGACACACACACCCTCCGATCCCTCATTTTTTTTTAACATTTCTTATGGGCTTACTATAGATTTATCCTAAAGATAAACTTTCTCTTTCTTTGTTTATATATTTCCCCCAGCCTAGAATTTCCTCTTCTCTCCAGTAATTTACGTTTAACCCATGTTTTAAATACTAATGAAATTTTACCATCTAACCCACCTTTTCCCAACTTCCTGAAACACAAGCAATGATTCCCTCATCCAAATTAGTATAACCTTACCTCTAACCCTACCTGCCTAAACTTCCATATTATACATATGTGTCCTGTTAACCAAAGTCGAGTTGAAACCCTTTAATGATTTACCACTGTATTAGGAAGAAAATAAAGGATTACTACTTAAAACTGTAATTCTTTCTGAAGGCATTAGGACCTATAAACAGATATGTCAGGTATTTTTTCCGGGCTTTTGTTGTTTCTGAAGTAGAAATTTTTAGTATATTGGTGGGTTTTACTATATTGCACAGGTGAGCCAAGAGCCAAGTTTTATTCATCTTTCAATAAATATTTATTCAATGCCTCTAATTTATGATGGGAATCAAAACAGAAAAGACCAAAATTGCTCTTTATTTTTGAGCTAGAAGAATTTGAAATTCTTGAAGGCAACCTGGGAAGGAAGAAAGAGAAAAAGAGAGAGATAGGAAAAAAAAAAGAGCCAACACAGGGTAGAAGAGGTAAGGATGCGGCATAATCTGACAACACTGGTGACAAATTTTCTAGTGGTAGAATGGCCAGAAGAAGTTCTTTCAGAGGCCCATTGCTGCATTTTACATTGCTTGCTTTCCTGAGGGGTAAATGCCTCTAGTTCTGCAAATTTTATTTAAGACTATAGTACTTCAGTTGTGGGTTCAGCATGTGTCTGTATCAAGGGAGGGGAATGAATTTGATGTCCACATTGAGTCCATATGGAAGAGGGACAACCCAATTAGCGTGGTGGAAAATTCCTCAATGGAACATGTGAAGCAGAAGCAGGATATTAGAATCAGAGGTAAGCATGAAAACATGACACCGAAGAATCCACAACACTTCTGCAGAAGGGGTTGGACACTTTTAGAGATTTATTATAAAACATGCAAGCCATACAAAAAAAAACATATGAAGATGAATATAATGAATACCCATGTATACACCAGCCAGCCTGAGAAGTACATTATGCTGGGGAACAAAATTTTTGTTGCATCCACAAAAACACTTGTTCTTACCTAATTCGAGTGTGCTGATCTCAAATATGACATTAGTTTTTCTCTGTAAGCTACAGTTTTTTTGCAATTCAAGATTTTAGGTTTTCACCTTATTGTAAAATCTTCAACATTTAGTTTAACATAATGAAGTAAAATGTCTTCTTGGGCATCATCTTTGTGAAAATATAATAATTTATATAATGCAATAAATACACTAATACACTAAAAATATAATTGTATCAGAATTTGTCTACAATTTTGAAATAGAACATATTAAAACACTTATTTTAATCATAAAATTTGCACAAATTTATTTAAATTCTATTCAGGCAAAAATTTGTGTTTGTAGATCTTGCGTTTGTGTACTTGTTTAGGACAATCTCGTTTGATGCTCCAGCAGTAGTCTGCTCATCACTAACAGCTCCAAGATTTGGGGGAAACTTGTCAAGGTGACTGTTCAGAAAGTGAATCTTAAAGCTCATGTTACATCCAATGTCACGGAAAGCCAACAGCATTCTTTGAACCAGAAGTTCATAGTTTTCTGCTTTATTGTTGCCAAGGAGGTTCTTTGTAACTGCCACAAAAGACTGCCATGCTGCTTTCTCCTCCTTATTCATCTTCCTAGCAATTCTTTGTCACATATGAGGGTTCACATTTGAGGTCCACTGAATACACCTGCTTTTCTCTTCTCAAAAGACAAGGCAGGAAAAGCAGAAATAATATGTTGAAAGCATTCACTTTCTCTATTCAAAGCCTGAACAAACTGCTTCATTAAACCAAGTTTGATGTGAAGTGGAGGGAAAATGATCCTATCTTGATTAACTATAGGTTCATTCACAATATTTTGCATCTCTACTTCCAGAGCTTCACGTTTCGGCCACTCCTTTTGTGTCCAATGTTTCTCCCAAGCTCGGCTGTCTCACAAATACATAAAGCAAGTATACTTTGTGAAAGCACTCTGTTGTCCTAGAAGGAAATTGACCATTTTAAGATCCACACAAATGATCCAGTTATGCTCCTCATACTTCAGAAAGTCGAGGACAATTTTTATGTCATTCTAATCTTCTCGCAGATGAGTTGAATAACCAATTGGAACCACTGCATAAACATTATTGTTGTGTAGTAGAACACATTTCAGACTCTGTTTAGAGCTGTCAAGAAATAGCCGCCATTCTGTTGGACTGTAAGTGGTAACACCTAGCTGGCTGAGAAGACTATTATTGATATCATGACATTAAACAAAATCTTTGTCTTTGGAAAAAAAGTCCACAAAAATTTGTTTATGCTTCCTGAAATGGAAGACCCTTCAGATTTTACAACCATTTCCTCATGCATCTTATCAAAAGACACTTGATCACCATGTTCACTTTCTTTGTCCTTACAAGAAATAAAACCATTGAAAACTGAAACTGGGAGTGTCTCAGAGTGTGGGGTTGGTCGTATTTATTAATGAAGAAATATTAGGATATGTGATTATATGCTGTTTTTTCTTGCTGATGCCCTTTGTATGGATTAGACAGAAATAACAGTCACTGCTGTGGTCCTTAGGCTCATGCCAAACCATGGGAATAACAAAAGGCATTTCTCTGCATTTTCCTTTTGTCCAGTCACGAAGCATTTCCTCACAATTATGACACACAATATGAGGAGCCCAATTCTTGTCTTGATCACCAAGGGGAACTTGAAAATAGGCAATGTATGCACGTGTCACAAATGATGAAATATTGCGCCTTTAACATTGAAGTGTGTAACAGCCACATATATAACAGATGGTGTCAGGACTATTTTTACATTTATAGCCTACTTGAAGAAGCCATGATTCAATATTAAAACAAAATAAGAGGGTGTTCTTATCAGATAATAATTTTTTACATTTAAAAACAACTACAATTATGTAGAAGTGATGTTTGTAAAACATTAATTGCCTTGTGGTTATGTTCAATCCAAGAGTCGTTGCCCTTTAACTCCAATTTCAAAACCAATGCACGCCATTAACTGTAACAAAAAGAAATTAAAACTGCATAAAAACTAGAGCATGCACCAAAAATCGGATTTCATATTTGGAATCAGAAATGCAGAAATATATAGAAAAAATTCTAAAACCTCATGCAACAGAAAATGAAAAAAAAATTGTTCTCCAGTGTTATCAGTATATTTGAAGCTCCCTATGTATTATTCTCTCCAACAGTATCTCTCTCTCACTCCATTCAAATATAAGCTCCACCTTCAGTTTGGTGTTTATCATCCTCAAAGACATTGGAATTAGACCAAGAGCAAAATGGCTTCAGTTCAATCTTGTCTGTATCTAAAGAGAAAGGCAGTTCTTAGATGTAGGTTATAAATATATAATACTTTTGTCCATCCCTGGTGCCAACAGACTGCCTAGTATGTAATAGGCACAAGTTAGATACTCAGTAAATACACACTAACACATACACACACATATATATATAACATTTATTCAAAAAACACACTTCACTTATAAACATAATGTACGTTTATACCTGGAATATTTGTTCTCTAGTGATTTCAGGTTTATTCAACTCTATTTCATTTTAACAAATAAATAAAGATTATAAATCGATACATGCATAAAAACAGTCTTCTTGGGGCTTTAAAAAGAAACAACCTAAAATTTGTAATATACTCTATGATTTCCCTGAAAGCCACTAAACCAATTTTCTTTTTGGCACTAGGCGCCCAATTACAACATTGAAAATTAAAAGTCCAAATTGCTTTGGGTTTCCTGCTCAGTTGCAATTAATTCCGAAACTCGTGTTTACAAGAACATGTTTTTCTCTACTCTCTCAGATATCAACTAAACATTAAGCATCATTATCCAATGTTTGAGGACATCGAAGACATTATTTTTCTGTGTGAACATTGAATACTTTTATTAGCAGATATATTGTTTAGAATATTGAGCTAAAGCGTGGGAAACACAAAATGCATTTATTTTTCAAGATTGTCCAGTGTGCTTGGGGAAGAGTACTTAATTCTCTTTTTTGAAAAAGATGACACCAGCAAGCAATGAAATATATCTGTAAACACTGAAGCAGGAAATAAGCAGTGTCCTTATCTAAGGAGCTCGTGTTGTATGATTGCTGATAAACAGAGTGCTGTTTCTGAAGGTGATTTTCAAAGTCAGCTACGTGCATCCATAAAGAGTCATTGCATCCAAAAGAATCTGAACAAACAAGCCTAATGGAAAAGGGAGCTGCACCTTGGCTGTCTACTGCAGCATGGTGGCTTTCAGGAATCTTATAAACTTACCCCAGTTAGGAAGCCAGAGCACACTTAAGGACATGTGAAACTTGCAGGTAATGTGCTGGGGCTCTTTAGAACCAAAGATGTGTTAGGCAGGTATCATATTTCCAGAGGGGGTTCTCAGAGCCGTTGGAGGAAACAAGATAACTATCAGGAGAGAGACATCCCTGAGGGATCGAAATGAACAGAAGAGGCTTTGGGTTTGGGGCCCCAATGAGATGAAAGGGTGAACTGAGACTCTTACCTGGTATTTCAGGATGGATAATGTTTAGGTGGAGAGAAGAGTCAATATATACAAAAGCCTGACTGGAGTGAAGGTTGCTTTTAGTGGTGTAGAGAAACAGGCAGGATGAAAAATGGAGGTTGGAGCCAGAGCCCCGGGGCCTGAAGGGCAATTTGAAAGCGAATAATAGGAAAGGTTTTGTGTGTTTGTTTGTGCTTAGGTTGCAGAGGAACCCGATGAAAATAACATTTTGGGTGTGTACATAAAACTACAGTGGACTGAAGGTAGGTAAGTCATAGTTTTCATGTTTCTTTCTCTTAAGTTTCTACTCTTAGAGAAAGGTGTCACCTCCTGTCCTACTTTGGGGCCTCAAAATAAATCATCTTCAACTCCTCCTTATTATTACTCCCATTCCCCAGCCAGGTCCTCATGGTCTGTCTCTCAGGCACTTTGCACCTCAACACCGAGCACAGAGCAGTCTGCTAACAAGCACTCATTATGGGAGTATGTGGCTGAGAGAACGTGCTATGGTTCTCAGAGCCTTTGCCTCCTCTCCTTTTCCTTAGGCTCACTCTGTTCTGGCCTTTCCACTTGGTACTTGAGCTAGTTTCTCTCCATTCCAAGTGATCCTGTCATAGGGCAACCAGAACTCTTGTCCCCAAGTACAATAACAATCATCTCCCTACCTATGAGAAAATAAAAACCCAAACCCAAAAAGCTGGTGGGTTCTTACAGGAAACACGAAGAACAGACTGTTTAGCGGGACAAGGTTCTCTGGGATGTGGCTCCAACCCATCTTTTTAGCCTCATTTCTTAATTCCTCCCTCTATTTTTCCCACTATACCCAGTCCAATTAGTATCTTTGCTAATATTGCCTTTAAGGCACTTTCACTGTCATGAAAGTTAAATCAGTTTAAACATATAAATTGCTTGCAGCAGCCCCTAGGACACCAGAAGTTCTTGGTAAGTATAAGAGGTTGTTGCTGTCATTATTATTACTGTTTGCAGGTGCCTCCTTCTTGCTTTCCTAAGCACTCCCACACCTGCCAAAGACTTGCCAACCCATCTCTTTCTGATAAAATCCTACTTTTTCAATAAAGCCCTATTCCAATGTTGCCCTCAAAGGCTAAGAAACTTTTCCCAATGCCCTAATCAGAATCGTTCTTCACCCCACTGACCCATAGCTCTCCACGTTTCCTGTGGCACTGAGGACACTCTGGTAACGGTGGCAGGTTGGACAGAGACTGCTCTCCACAAACAAAACCTTTGGATGAAGCAAGACTTAGCGATTCTGAAGTATCTGTATGAAGCTGATGCCCCTGTTTGAACAGCCATGAAGACCTTTCTCAAATACTGTCTCATTCTTATGACAGGAGCAGGATTAGAAAAATAAAACCAGAAATATAATTTCATAAAGAATAAGGTTGAGGCCCCAGCCAGTTGGCTCAGTGGTAGAGCATTGACCTGGTGTGTGGAATCCCAAGTTCGATTCCCAGTCAGAGCACACAGGAGAGGTGACCATCTGCTTCTCCCCCACCTCCTTCTCTCTCTCTCTCTCTCTCTCTCTCTCTCTCTCTCTCTCTCTCTCCTTCTCCTGCAGCCATGGTTCAATTGATTCAAGCACGCTGGCCCCTGGGCCTAAGAATGGCTCTGGGGAGCTTCCCCCTCAGATGCTAAAAATAGCTCGGTTACAAGCATGGGCCCAGATGGGCAGACCATCAGCCCCAGACAGGAGTCTCCAGGTGGTTCCTGGTTGGGTTGCATACGGGAGTCTATCTATCTCCCCTCTTCTCACTTAAATAAAAAAAAATTTTTTTTTAAAGAATAAGGTTGAACACATCTTAAGAGGAATGAAAGGCTTTTCTTACTTGCAACAAATGTATACTATCTTCAGAAGAAAACAAATACTCACTGTGGTGAGATGTGCTTGTTCTTGTGTAATTCATTAATTAGATGAATTCTGATTTTCCACCTCAAAGAAATAATTGAACTGTCTCCCTCTCTCACTCTCCAAGAGATCTCAGCTCATCCACCAGCATTTGGAGTCAGAAAACCAAGATAGAGTCAACTAGCTTTGACTCAAATATGAAGTCTAGAGTTTTATAAAAACAAAAGAATTTTTTTTCCTAGGGAATGGAGGAAGGGGAGAAACAAAACCACAAGAGAAAGACTGGAAAGAGGGACCAGTCAGATGCAGAATGCATTCTAACCCCTCCAAGGCATCTCTCATGAGTACAAGGGATAAGTTAATCAGATGAACTCACAGTTCCCAGCTGTGGTCTCCATTGCTTTGTGGAATCTACTCAACCTCTCAGTAAAACAACTGCCCAAATCATGAATCACTTCATCTGTCCTGAGGAGGGGTGTAGGAAGTGGACAGTCTCCCATCCAGTGGTCAGATTCAAATAATTTAACAACAGGTTCTCTGACCTAATGACCATTTTATGTATAAAAAAACAACATACCAAAAGGTAGTTTATTATTTCATGCATTTAATACTTAAATAAAAACAATAGAAGAGGTACACAAAACTAGATTATGATATAAGAGTTTTAAAATATTAATAAAAAACATTAAATAACACCTAACCAAAACCAATAAAACGCTTATCATTTCCATATTGCTTCCTGATTGGCGTCCTCACTTGTAATTTTTTTTCATCTGTGGACGGAATGAACATTACTATGGGCGTTTAGAATATGCTGTTGTGCAGATGAGATGAATGTTAAAAAAGAGTAAGATATGTAAACTTGTGATTTCCACATTGGACAGCTGCCCAGGCACCCACCTTAGAGAGCACCCTGATTAAAAGTGCCATTTTAACAACCGGTTCTCCAAACTCAACAAAAAATCAGGTATCCGTTCTACAAAACCAGCGTGAATCAGCTGAATCCCACTATCGAGCCCATCCCGACCAACCTATAGAGTTTCTGCAAGTTTGCGTAGAGGGAGCACACACTGCCTACCCCGTTCCAAATTTCTAAGTGGGTTCACCTGCCAAATAGAGAGAACCACAAACCAACAGGTCCCTCTGGGGAGCTTCCCAGGAAAGGGCTGGGTGCAAAGGGCACTGCAGCTAACAAATCTACCTTTTGAATCTTCACATTCGCCACACCGGTGTAGCCAGCCCACGGTCCCGGGGTCTTCCCCAGTGAGCGCTCTTCGAGTTGCGTTGACTTTCAGGAGGCCCACGAGGAGGTGAAGGGCGGTGTTAAGGAGGCATTGGTGTTAGTGCTGCACAGACCTCCAGGGTGGGTCCATGTACCAGGCAGGAGACCACGCCAAGCCGGTACCACAAATCAGCCTTTGCTTGTTAAAGCACAGCTCGGGCCCTGCAGTGTGGCCACTTCAGGTTTCCATTTCATCTTCTTGCTCCAAGAGGAGAAGAAACAGCCAGCATGGGCTCCTAGGGAGGTATTACCGTACACATTCCTTCAGAATTGCCTCACTTTTTTGACGTGGAAGGATATGGGAACTTCACCCAGGGAAGCAGAAACTCACATCTCCTGAAGTGATCATGAAGGAGCCCTAAATCCCCTTAGAATTCATTTCCAGAGTTTCCCCACGTCGTGGTCAACGGTATGCTTAAAAATGAAACCAGCACAGGAAATTCACTAAAATCCCTCTTTTTCTGCTGAATTTTGCGTTTGTTGAAAACAGGATCCCTGTTCCTGCCAGAGGCCCCTAAGTCTGTGTGATGAACACGTCCATGTTTGTTCATTTGGTTGGTGCTACTGAGATTTTCTAAATTACTTATCAGTGTGGTCAGGCATTTGTGTATGAGATATGACTTCAAAGACCACAGAAGGGGCGGGGTGAGAACACATCATTCATTAATTCATAGTTGAATGAGTGAAAAACTCCTCAGACCCAAATTACCTTCCTCTTGATTCCAGCCATAGGACTTAAAATACAAATGAATGTTTACTCCTTTCTTACTTGTTAAACATGAAATGTTTGTCCTGGAAAATTGAGACTTGCCTAAGTCACACTGGCAAATAATTCCACTCAATATAGTTAAAATAAACATTTATTTGTCCCCTTCTATTTACAAGGCACATACATGGGTTTGGGGATGAGAGCACCACTTAGCAATCTAAAAAGCCTGAGATTTGATGCTACGTATCTCAGCTCAGCCGCTCACCAGCTGTGTGACTTCAGTCAAGTTAATAAACCTCTCCGAGCCTGTCTCCCTCACATGTAACATGAGAATAACAATCTGCCACTCATAGGACTGCTATGAGGATTAAATAATGTCTGGACTTCGCACAGACCTTCACCCATAGTCGGGACTTGATGAATAACACTATTATCACTGTTTATATTGTTCCAGTTTTTGCATTTGGTCTTCTTACCATGAGGACTGTTGAAAAGGCTTTCCTGAGATATTAGCAGTGATTAACCACCTGGATCAAATTGCTTTAGCAGAATAGCTGCTTAGTCATATATTTGGGCAATGAGAGACGAGACAGAATTTTCAACACTGTGTTGTAAACCAGAGAGGGAAATGCCCTGGTGAACAGTCACCCCAGTAGACGTTAGGAAGGCTCTGGGTGTTGGGACAAAGTAGACTCACCCAGAAAGACATGGTGGTCACTGAAGAGAGATATGGAGACTCTGCACCCTTCACTTAGGTTCAGCCAATATCACTCTTGAACAGCACTGTCATCCGTAGACACTCAGTCTTCCTTCACAGAGACCTTAAGTTCCAGGAAGAATTAGAAAGAATTGCTTTGTCTCATTTCTGCCACTGTCTCCTTCTTTTTTCTCATTTACGGAGAATTCTGCAAGAGTAAAATGTAAGGGCAGAACACATAAGCATTTAAGACATTGCTTGTCTTCAAATCCTTGAACAAATATTAACTCATTCATCATCTCATTACCCCTGAGAATTGGGAAAGCAGAGCCCGAATAGAGATTGGTATGTTCTAATCCTGTCTGTAAATTACAGTGTTTGTGAGATTTATTAACTGAAGGGTTTAAGATTTTAGGAAGCTTTTCTAAATGCAATCTCTCAATTGCTATCACAGGATTCGCCCAATATGCATTTGAAAAGAGAAAAAAATGTTAATGCCACACTGATAATCAAATCAGCCATCTCACAGAGTAAAGAGAAGAAGGAAGAGAAAACCTGGAGAAGGTGAAGCCCCTTGTATTTCAGATGTGTGTTAAACAATTAGTTTACTACATTTTTAGTGGGAAAATGTTAACTGCAGTGATGCTTGTCAACCACAAACATTTGCTAGTAAAACATTCCAAAGCTTTTCACTGTGTACATTCAAATTGCAGCAGTGGGCAATCCATTGTGCAACTCAAAGTCATTTCAGAAAGCAGCAATGAAAGAGATTGGTCAATTAAGACAGGAACAGAAAGTAGAAACTTGGAGGTTGGCTAATCCCTGTTGCTAGAGTGAAACTGGGCTCAGAACTTTTGATAAGGCACGTCCCATGCAGTCGTGAGAAAGGAATGTCAAATTCTAGTGGGTCCCTATCTAGAAAGCCCCCAGCCAGCTTCTCTGCCCCAGTGTGGCACCTCTTAATCTCTCTCCACAGGACCCATGGACCCGGCCATTCTTCTGCCTTACATACTTTGCTTCATGATTTCTCCATTGTCCTTCCTAGACAGCCTTGACACAAGCCAGGCCTCCAGATTTCCCCTTCCGCCTGTTCCTCCCACATCCCTTGCCCATCCTCAAACCTCTTGTCCTTTTTTAGAACTTTACAGATGACTACAGAGAAACAGGCTGGGAATAACAAACATGGGAAAGTATGTTGTTGACATAAACTTTGAAGAGACTTTGTCACTGTCCTGAGTATGTAGAGAAGTTTCTGATTATAGATTATGATGACAAGTCTCCCTCCTCTGCAGTAAATCCAAGAGAGCACTTGCCTTCACTCTGTACCTAAAGGGGAGTCCAAGTCTGGGAATGATAATAGAAAGGAGAATGGGAAATCCAAATGTCTCCAAGGCTAACAATCATAATTTACATATCAAAGCAATTCCAGGTGATACCTTCAACTCATTGTGTCCCTTTAGGGACTGGAAAGGTCTTTTTAAGCTGGAGATGATGATGATGATGATGATGACGATGATGATGATGATGATGATGATGATGATGATGATGATAGAAGAAGAAGAAGAAGAAGAAGAAGAAGAAGAAGAAGAAGAAGAAGAAACAACTTAAACAAGTCCTCTCTCTTTATCCCGCCTATTCCATTTTACCTGACCTCAGTGGGAATCAGCCATACTATCTTGTATTTTTCTCTAGCTAGGTCGATGGACACAGACTGAAGCTCCAGACTGCCTCAAGGCTTGCAATGACGGTGTTTTCTAATATCCATTTCTCCTCTACCATTTCTGACTCGCACCTCCCACCTTCTCTGAACAGACAATGCATTATACTCTAGTGAAGTTGTAAACATTCAGGACATTGTCCCAAAGCCATCAAACAATATGGAGATACTACTTGGGCACTCTATGTCACAAGAAGAGAGCCCTCTGAAAGGGATGTACTGCCTCCTGCAGTACCCTAACTCTCCACTTTCCTTTTCCACATCTGCTTCACCTTTTGAGCCCTGCCCTGGATGTCCAGTGGCTGGTTCTTTTCATAGATTCTGCAAATTCTGGAGTCTCGGGCTGAAAGACAGTGGCTTTCTAGTCTGCTTCATCAGCTAAAGGAATGGAATCCAAGTTCCAAAGAAGAGTGAGCTCTGGTTTTAGTAATGGGAGAAACGATAATGGGCAACAAACACCGTGGGATAGGGTTGGCTTTCTCCCACCATACCTAAAATCATCCGCAGCTCATCACCATGATGGATCATTTTCTAATGAACACTATGCCATAACTCTGAGAAATCCCTATTCCTCCTATTAACACACTTTACCTTTGCTTGGGGGAAGTAATCATCTTCACCGTATTATACTGGGTCTGAATTGGGTTTCCTACAAAGTTTCCTCACATTAATGAAAAATGAATGATGCAAGCCCAAACCACATCTAACAGTTTCTTATTTGACACTAGTTACATTTTACCAGTTACAAATAAGAGCAAGCATGCAGTATCTTGCTTAAACTTCACAAAAATACCACGAGAAAAATATCTTCATTTCTAGAGAAGGACATTGAACTCAGACAGGTTAAGTCATCTGCTCAGGGTTGCATAACTTTCCTAAAGTGAATCTGATTTAAAGCCAGATTCATCTGATTATGTTATCTCTTTTAAGTGCCACTGTGGCAATGATGACAGCATACCACAAAGGCTACCTACCACTTGCCCTCTCACGCCTGTGGTAGGCATTCCAAGCTGCTTATGATACTTCTCTGTGGAGCTAGTCTGCGCTCACTACGGAATCCTCCTCAGTAACTCCCAGCAGCAGCGGCAGACCAGACAGGATCGTTGTGTTTGGTTCTTATGTGGTTTGTCATCCCTCTCTGGGGCCATTACTCCGGCAGGTCACTTCAGCATCAGTATTGCTCCTCATCTCCTATTGGAGATGCATCGTCACACGATGGCTGTCACATGTAACTGAGGGATGGCTTTCCTGGTTGAAGAGGTTACCATGGTGGCTGAAAAAAAACACATGCCTGTATCTTAGTATAAGTCTTGGCTATCTCCCTCCCAGATTTAGCAACAGGAGGTTTCTACCAAGGAGAAAGAAAGAAAACTTACAGCAGGTCTCTTGTTCCTGACCCCCTTTGGCTCCTGAAGGTGCTTATGTGCATGCCCATGCACGGGCACACACACATACCTCTCTGCCCCTGCGTCTGTTCACACTTCGCACATGACATTCAGAAAGTAGGAAAATTAGGATAGGGCTCTTGTTAAAGCCCACTCCATGCCTACAGTGTCATCCCTTCTATAAAACCTCAGTGAGTGTCAGGCTCCACTAGTCCCTCCTACAGAAAGAAAGACTAAGGGGCAGATAGGCAGGAATGTCAGTATCTCCACTCTGATTCGCTGTCAGAGGCCACGGCCAAAGAGAAGGTTCCCACACTGGCCCTGCCTCTTCTCACATGGGATGCGCTACCCTGGACAGTAGAAAGAAGTCATTTACCGTCATTTCCTAGACAACATTAAATTCGACATTCTCATTGCTAATCCAGGGAAACATATAAAAATCTGTCCTCTTCTAAATTGGAAGATATTAAAGTAAAACAAATGCCCAAATGTCTAGGATTTTGATTCTTGATATTCAAAGTTCATGGATTATTCTAGTAAAATGAGTTCCATTGAGCTCTGATATTTTAAAAGTTTATCACTACATTGTTTATTTAACATTGACTTGATACCCAAGGACATTTTTGAGTCTCTGAAATAAATTTCTGAAGCATTTCCTTCATATAAACAGGAAGGCAAGGTCTGGCCTGGGCAAAGTACCCCTGGATACCAAACACTGGAATAAACTCACTCATAGATGGCAAATAAGGTTTAAACGTGGCCAGGCTGACTATTGCCACTTTGTGTTCCAGCTGCCACCCCACACCAGCTCACCTCTGTCCTCCCACCCCAGCTCCTCCGTGGTGGTGTGGACCGGGAAGCAAGCTGATCTCATGTGTCTACCAGGCATGTTACTCATCAACACCCTCGTAATTCCCAGATGCTCTCATACCCTCTGTGGAATAACAAGAAGCTCTGTCTCTTTGGGGCCAACACCCTAAAACTGCAGATGATACTGACCAGTGCCCAGCACAGAGGCAAAGGGGCCCTTACAAGATATTCTCTAAGACCGAAATAAATGCTAGGTCCGAGGGCAGCAAACATGCCCTCCCGAGCACACAAACCATCCCACACTCAAGTCCTGTCTCGGCGGAACCTGAGACAAACGTCTCCTGGGCTGACTCAGGTGGAAGACCCTTCCCTTTCCTTGTGAAAAAAACACTAACAAGAAACCTTTAGACCCCTTGTTAATATGATGTTAATCAAGGCACGCTATCAGGCAAATGGGAAAAGACAAGACCTAGGATTGCCAAGTCCATTCTAAAACTGGGGCTCGTTTCAGCTCTGGGGCAGATAGGGTTCCACTGCAAGGAGATTTGGCCCGTTGAAAATAACCTTTTTATGATGCCTCCCTATAAGTCTAGACACGCAGATGGACCAGTTCTAAAATAGTCTTTGTATTTATGCCTTAAGAGATATTTATCTCCATCGTAAGGACTCCTAGAACAAAGAGAGCAGCTTCCTCTTGCTACAAAGTTTGGCGTCATTATTATTTTGAAAGATAATCATGCTTACCCGTTGCCAGATGACTGCTGAGTTATGCTTTCTATAGATTTTAAAGCCCCTGCTTTTGAAAACAAGATTGTGGAGGTTGCGGGGTGGATTGTAAAACCTGACCCGGAGTCTCTTATCCCCTACTTTCCTAGCTGTGAGAAAATGTGGGCTTGGGAATTTACACAGTTTGTTTTCAATAATTCCATCTAGTTTGGAACCGAAAAGGATATATTTCTGGAGAACAGACCACAGCGTGAGAGGTGGAATGGTTCAAGGGGCGGGGCATCACAATCTGACAGGTCAGCACTTGGCTCCGAAGGAGCCGGAGGAGGATTCCACAGCGTGTGTGTTTTCTCTTTCAAGTCTCGCTTTTGCTCCCTGCTATCAGGAAACGCCACAGACATTTGTCACTGGCAGCTCTTTGGAGACTTCGATGTTTCTTCCTCCCAGGTTCCCAAACAGGACTTCAGACGCGAAAGAGTCAGATTTTGCAAACCAGCAGAATTTTTGTGCAGTGTTTATCAGACAGGCTAGAGGCTGGGAAGGCAGACTATGGGAACTAGTTGAAGCAGTTCATAAATCAGAAGTAATTGAAAAGAATAGGGTCTCCTTTTTGAAGGCCCTGGCGAGCTTTATTTTATACTCTCTTTACCGGGGCAAAATTGTAATGCGTAGAAAGACCGGGGGTCTGAGGAACTCAGGTTGCCTTGAGTCACTCAATGTAATTTGTTTGTTTTCTGGCTACACCATGAAAGAGAACAGCCATCTCTCCTCCCCGTTACCTTTACATGATCCCTTCTCTTTTGATTGTCAAGCATGTTATGCCAGGTTGCGTAACAAAATTCTTTGGAAAATAAATATATTTTTTTTGCACACACCTAAAAACAGCAGCTGAAATCAGCTGGAGTTGTTGGCTGGCCAGCAAGTAAAATAGTGCTTCTTATATGAAATTTCTAAACATGATACAAAACATTTTAACCCTGTTTGCTTTTAAACTGGCGGAGTTTTTATGGCTTTTAAAAATTACATTTTATATACAACATGCAGTTTTATTGAGGCCCCTAAAGGGTTGCCTAAGATTTTTCCTTTGAACTTAACATATTATCACTTGCTACAGTATAAGGAACAGGTTTGGGAGATTGATGGTGTTCCTAACTCCAAGGACAAACTAAGACACCAGGAAGTCAGAGCAGAGTGAAGCACTACTCGAGACTAAAGATCCAGCAAATACTAAGAACAGAGTCATGTTCTAAAGGTCAGCCATTTCCCAAATGCCAACCTGGAGTTTAACCCAGAGAACTGTTTTTTCCTGGCTGCACAATCGCAGGAAAAGGCTAATTAAAGCTGGAGGGCTAGTGAAAGAATCACCGGGCACCCAAGTTCTAGGGCCCGAGTGCAAGCCCAGGCAACTGATCACGGTCTGTTGTTTCTAACTACTTCTTCTGTACCCGCATCTTCTCCTTTAAGTAGCAATCCAAGTAGAGTGCCCCCTTACATGATGTGCCCTGTTCTCCAGGGGCCGAGAAGTTTACACACTCTCTGACATTACCTAGGAAAGACTGGAATTGACTTAGGAACATCACATAAAGAGTAGGGATTCTTGGACCATGGAAATGTCACATGTTCTGGTGTACGCCAGATTGGCACATGACCAGAGTTTACATGACCTGGTTTCCTCATAGGGGTGGTTGTCTGGGGTTGGTTATCGAGAGAAGAGAGTTCATGCTTAGTTGTATCTCACGCCAGCGACGGAGCCCCTGCTTCTGGGAAGGAACTGGCTGGGCCAAGGACCCTTGCTCTGAATGACTTTCAATGTAGTTCTTTCAAACCTTACCCCTCCGGAAGCTTACCCTCATCTGGACTATGGCTGGCTCAGAATGAACTTGGCTTCTGGTGTGGTAAAACAGAATCATCTGCTCAGATTATGTTTCAAGCCAAACTCCGTGTCTTATAGCCCTACTGCATGATTTATTAGGCCCATGCAAGCTCCTACTGAAAGTGCTGAAATGCCATACTGACATTTCACTTCGGGCTTACAACCACCTACACTGGGAGCCGGATTTATCTCTGACAGGAGGCTTTCTCCTATTCAAAACCAAACAGCGTGCAATGACTTCACCTGCTGAATAATGTCCTACGTCCTCATGGGAGGAGTAGGGGGGCCCGCTGAGGAGTAAGCATAGAGAAAAGAACCAAAGTTGTGTCCACACACGTTGGGAAAAGGGAAATCATAGCAGACAAGTTCAGTAAAAATTTTCTAACCATCCCATCACCTTGCTTTTATCTACCCAGAGTCACAGTTAGGAGAGAGATCGAAACAGGAGAACCACATGGGGAAGCTCAGGGGTGATTTCACTGAAATAGTACTTGGAAGGATTTTGTAACAATTCTGGTACCACACCTACTCTCTTGCTTCCATGTACAATTATGAAATGTCACAGGATCCCTATTTTATTTTTTTAAGAGAGAGAGAGATGGAGAGACAGACAGGAAGGGAGAGAAATGAGAAACATCAACTCATAGTTGTGGCACCTTAGTTGTTCATTGATTGCTTTCTCATATGTGCCTTGACTAGGGGGCTTCAGCCAGTGACCCTTTCCTCAAGCCAGTGGCCTTGGGCTCAAAACAGCGATCATGGGGTTTCAAACATGGGTCTTCAGTATCAGGCTCAAGCTGGTAACCCTGCACTCAAGCCAGTGACCTTGGGGTTTCAAACATGGGTCTTCAATGTCCGAGGCCAACATTCTATCCACTGCACCACCCCCTAGTCAGGCAGATACCTATTTCTGAAAGCTTTCAAACTTCTTAGAAGAAGCCAATAAAGTTTAGGACTACCTTTTATTCCACCCACAAATTTGGTGAAAGGAAAAATGTCTACATTTCTGCCACATCAGAAAGAGGAGTTTTTGACCACATGTACACCAATGTTAACATGGAGTGAACACTTGTCCACTAGAAAGATTATTATGTACTGATGTTCCAACACAGTGCCAGACACAAAAAGGTACACAATAACTGCTTTTGATGATAACACTGAATAGGTAAAAGGTCTTCCCTCTCTTCTTCCACCACCCCAAATGCAGAAGGTAAGCTCACTGGGGATAGAGCCTGCGCCCTTATGTACTCTTGATTCCAACAAAGCAGAATGGAGAATCATCGCTGCTGATCTCCCATTGGCACAGCACCAAGCCTATGTTGGAGAGGAGAGTTCAGGAGGAGAGAGGAAGCGATCTTCTTCCTGTTCAGGAAATATTATTCTCAAAGAGCAAAAGAAAGAAAGCAGCTTAGGAAAATTCATCTAGGGAATAATTTTCTTTGAAAACGATGTTTAGCCTGACCTGTGGTGGTGCAGTGGATAAAGCGTTGACCTGGGAACACTGAGGTCGCCAGTTCAAAACCCTGTACTGGCCTGGTCAAGGCACATATGGGAGTTGATGCTTCCAGCTCCTCCCCCCTTTCTCTCTCTCTCTCTCTCTCTCTCTCTCTCTCTCTCTCTCTCTCTCTCATGTCTCCTCTCTAAAATGAATAAATTAAAAAAAGAAATTAAAAAAAAAAAAAAGAAAACAATGTTTAACCAAAGGTCTCCAATATCCTTGGAGTTCCAGAGTGAACTATATAGAGCTCCAGGAGAGGTCCAACTTTCAAAACAATGATCTACAAAATCAAGTTTTCACTGAAGATGTATTTCTCTTGCTTTATTACAGGGGATGAAATTATCATAGGGCTGTAATAGTTATTTTCCTTTATAATTCTTACCTGAACACACATAAAAATAACTCTAGAAGAATAATTCCACTATTAAGTGCGGTGGCAGACAACTTCCATGCACAACGATTTTACTAAAGAAAATGATTTAACGTTTGAAAAACCAAGGTCTGTTCAATAACTCAGATAACAGGGTAGACTACAGCTAGTAAGATAAATGATTGTTGCGCAAGGGGACTGCGTTGCAAATGGCACCTCCTGTAGGGATACTAAACACTCAATCAGAAAACGCCATGGTTGTTGGTTTAGAATCAGCTTTTTCAAATCCATAATTTTGAATGAGATTTTTTTTTTAAACTGAAACTTTTTTAGTCAGTAATAATACAGCCTCTATCATGCTTTAAAAGACAACCCATTGCAAAGACCTCTTAGCATCCCTCTTATGCCTTACTGGGCACGGTGAATCAGCAATGTTTTCTTTAATTCCGACGCAGGAGAGGAGAAGCCGAGGAAAATTGTCTGTAACTGCTCAAAGCAGCATCTTGAACCTTCTGCCAAACACCGGGTTGCCAGCTGGCCAGTCCTAGTGCCCTGTCATTCTGCGTAGACTCACGGATGTGTCGCTGAAGGTAGACACAAGTTGTTGTGTTCTCACCTGAATCATCTACAGGAATAAACTGCCAAGCGGGTAAACCTCGTTGAGGTGGCTGGCAGTGTGACGAAATGGTCGAGGAGAAGTTTCCCCCTGAATCCCTCCGCCCACAGCATAGAGTCCCAGGCCCCCAACGCTCCCTAGCCCCCTCCACTCTGGTTCTCAACAACCACCACCCCCAGCTCTGGGTTTGTATCTGCTTTTTCTGGACAGAAGCTCCTGTTCCAAAGCAGTGATTCACAGTTGATTCATTTGACTTCAACCTTCCTTATTTCTGTCTTTTACAATTTTGCTATCGTTTCCCAATACTTTACCATCATATTATAATTAGAATTCCAACAATAGGTTTTCATAATTAGTAGGTGACCATACCAAAAATATCTAATAAAATCAAAATAATGTCCTTAAAATTTAAGTAGACACTATTACCTACTGAAACCTCTGAGCCTGAGGCCTACTTAGTCTTTTTTAAAAGGAAGGTTACTATGTGCTAGAAAGTGTGAAAGACACATTAGCACCAAGCTCAGAGTTCCCACTGACACGTTCAGAAGAACGGAAAAAGAATGCCAAAGGAAAAACTCTCACTTTGTGTGATTCCATTTTATTCAATGCAGTGTCAGCTTTATTTAATCTCATGCAAGATCATCTCGGGTATGACGTGGAATCATCCTGTAAATCCTACACTTTGGGACAAGGTACAGCAGAGTGTTCCAGAGTGTATCTTTAGACCAGGGGTCCCCAAACTACTGCCTGCGGGCCACATGCGGTCCCCTGAGGCCATTTATCCAGCCCTGCCGCACTTCCAGAAGGGGCACCTCTTGCATTGATGGTCAGTGAGAGGAGCACAGGATGCATCGGCACCCATAGTTCCCATTGAAATACTGGTCAGTTTGTTGATTTAAATTTACTTGTTCTTTATTTTAAATATTGTATTTGTTCCCGTTTTGTTTTTTTACTTTAAAATAAGATATGCGCAGTGTGCATAGGGATTTGTTTCTAGTTTTTTTTATAGTCCGGCCCTCCAATGGTCTGAGGGACAGTGAACTGGCCCCCTGTGTAAAATGTTTGGGGACCCCTGGTCTAGGAGATAATCCAGCAACAGATTAAAATGCCAATGTCCTGGCTCCATCTACAGTCTTCTGAGATGGGTTTTAGGAATCTGCAATTTTAGGAAGCTTCCCAAGTGATACTTAGATACACAAATATTTGAAAGCCATTTGTTAAGGTGATCAACTTTTTTACAATGAAAAGGAGGACAAAAGTAAATTGAAAAAAATATTGTAAATAAAAGAAACATATTATTCATTGCAACAATGATACACTATAATATAAATGCATAATAAAAACATTTGTAATATTTTATATTGCATTTATGGTTACATGCTTATTAATTTTTATAATTAAATAATAATTGTAAGGAAAAAAGTACTCATTTAGTAAAACTAAATATCAAACAAAACCACTAATTTGGAGTGATATTTGGGTGTATTTATCATTTTCTAATTTTAAAAAGTCTGTTTTATGCAACTATTTAATCAAAATGTATTATTAATAGATATGGTTTGAGGTTAGATTTCCACTTTAACACTCAAATTTTGGGAAAATACTTATAAATAAAATTATACATATTTGGAAATTATTAAATAGATAATTAATTAATAAAACGTGAATTGTACTCACCTGTCTTTGATTGAATATTCACTGAGAAAGAAATAATTGTGAGTCTACAATGTCATCTGTGCTGTGTCGTGTTTCAGTAAGAAGTACACAAAGCCATTTGCGCGCTAGGTATATCACGCGCTCTCTCAAGGTCTCCCAAGAGGAGCCTGTGCGTCTTATAGTTGCGTCTCACTGCACTGTACTGACCCTTGATGCATTGTCATGTCAAATACAAATACGTCACATCACATGCAATGGATAGACTCTGCATCGATCTAATACGGACATTTACAAATTAGTCTTCCAATATCAAAAAGGAGGACACATTTTGAGGGAGGACCAGAACTTAAAAAAGAAGGACTGTCCTCCCTAAAGGAGGACGATTGGTCACCTTACATTTGTCCAGATTTGTTATTTTCAAACATATACTAACCAAGGGATCCTTTCTTCCAATAAGATCCTGCATAGAACCTAAGATGTAGAGAAAAATCAGAGTAGAACCCTCTAATTAAAGCAGGACAGCAGGGCAGAGAGCCAGAGGGGCAGCCTCACCCCATCCTGGCCCATGGCAGCCCCTAGAACATCTCCATGGAGGACAGAGTGTGAAAACTTGTCTTCTCTATCTTTCTCTTCTTCTCTATCTTTCTCTTCATCTCTTCCTTCTCTGACCTCTACTTCCCCGCACACACACACAACTAAAAATTCTCTGCTTATTTGTTTTCACATTGAGAAATCTATACCCTCCATGTTACCTGACAAAGAAGTATAAAAACTGCATACAGATGAGTTGAATTGAATTGAATGACTCATTTCCTTACAAACGAGAGATAGAAATACCCTAACAGTTAAGTGGATGAAAAACATGCAGACATTTCACAAGATAAAATAGTTAATTGACATATTAGAAAATGTTCAGACTCATAATAATCAAACAAATGCAAATAACTCAAGGTGTTATTTTTTACATGTCATATTTCAAAGATGTTTTAAATGATACATAGTGCAAATGAGAATACTGTAAGACCAATATTCTTGTACACTGGAGAGCTAATCACAGCCCTTCTGGATGTATTTTAAAATATCTTTTTCCTTTAATGTAATAATACACCTTCTATGAATCTTTTATGTAGAAACACTCTAAAATTCAGGCAAAGATATGCAGAGTTCCGGAACTCGCTAATGGGTGGTGGTTATACAATGTGAATATACTCAATACCACTAAATTTTACACTTTAAAACGGTTATAATGGTAAATTTATATTATGTCTATTTTACCACAGTATAAACAAAAGATTTGTGCACAAAATATTTATTTCTATTTGTTATTATTTATGATAATGAGAGTTTAAAATGGCTGAATGTTCACTATTATGATTATTACTACATTATGGTATTTCTTGGAAAATGCTTACGAAATGAACTTAAAGAAAAGCTGTATATATACAATGTTACCTCAGCCATTTCTTCAAACATAAAATAATCTAGAAAGAAATATACTAACATACTACCAGTACTGGATTCTATAGCATGGTAAAATTATTAACACCTCCAGTTTTCTCTTTACACTTTGAAAAGCTTTTTTGTTGTTGTTGTTATTTTAATGAACAGAAAAAAAATGAAGTAAATCATTTCTAAAGAAAATAAACTCTGGGACGTATGCCAATCTCCATTAAGATGCCACTAATTAATAAAATAGAAAGTGTTAATCTCTAAGTATAAATTATCTTAATTAATAAATTTGGTAAGCATGAATATGCAAAATAACAGCCAATTTGTTTACCGTGCAGACATTATTTTAAGCACTTAGCATGTATTAATTACAACCCTTTAAAGTGAATACTATTATGATTCTCATTTACATCTGATTGAACAGAAGCATAGAGAATTTAAGTAGCCAGCTCAAGATAAAACAGCAAGATTTGAACTCAGATATTTTGGCTTCAGAGTTTATTATGATCTCAGTCACCACAGTATACTATCTTTTGAACAAATTAAATTTAAAAAACTAATTAATTTTCTCTTGCTGCTGTAGCAAATTACCACAAACTTAGTGGCTTAAAACACAAATGTGTTATCTTATAGACCTGGATCTAAACTGGATCTGCACAACTGCATTCCTTTGGAGACTCCAGGGCAGAATCCACTTCCTTGCCTTTTCTTGTTTCTGGAAGCTGCCCACATTTCTGGGCTCATGCCCCTTCCTCCGTCTTCAAAGCCAACAGAGTGATATCTTTTCTCCTCTGATCTCCACTTGTATCCTTACATTTTCTATCTTCCAACCTCTTGCCTGCCTCTTATAAGAATCCTGTGGTTACATTAGGTCCATCTGATAATTCAGGATAATTTCTTCATCTAAAACTGTTTCTTTTAATCATATCCGCAAAAATCTTTTTGTCATATTAAGTAACCTAGTCGTAGGTTTCAGGTATTAGGATTGAACATTTCTGGGGTGATTTTTTAGGCCTACCATGGGAAGGAAGGAAGGAAGGAAGGAAGGAAGGAAGGAAGGAAGGAAGGAAGGAAGGAGGGAGGGAGGGAAAGAAGGAGGGAGGGAAAGAAGGAGGGAAGGAAGGAAGGAAGGAAGGAAGGAAGGAAGGAAGGAAGGAAGGAAGGAAGGAAAAAAGGAAGGAAAAAAGGAAGGAAAAAAGGAAGGAAAAAAGGAAGAAAGGATATTTCTGTCCCAGTTTCTATTCATGTGTAACAAAACATATTTTTCATACATGATAATTTTGTGGGTTAGGAAACTGGGCAGCACCCATCTGTTTGACTCTTCTGTTTCGAGTGGTATGAATAGAGTCACTCAGTAATGATATTCTACAGGCAGAAGAGAGGGCTTAAAAGATATATACAAGCTCACCTACACGATTGCTTTTTTGGTGTGGATAATAGGAAGGCTGGGCTCAACAGGGAGTGCCAGCTCAAGTGCTCAGACATGACCCTTCAGCATGATAGTCTCTGGGTAGTCAGGCTTTTTACAGGCAGCTCTGATCTCACAGAGGAGGCGGAAGACTCTGGAGGAAACCACAGGGTCTTCTCACCTAGCCTCAGAACTCCCAGAATGTGATTTATACTTCATTTTATTGGTTAAGTAAGTCTCTAAAGCTGGCCCAAATTCAGGTGGAGAGGAATTAGAGTCCATTTTTCAAAAGGAAAAATAGCAAAGAGATTGCAGTCATCTTTAATCTCCTAAACTCTCTAAATATAAAATGTCAGCTAACAGGGTTTGCATGATGAAAGCCATCTAAACTGGAGATGTGAGGAGTGGGTAGTTCTAGCACCTGTCAAATAACAACAAAATATTCTGATAGTTTTAGATTAGTCTGAGAAGTGACTTTTAGATCCCTCTGATTTTCAGCATTATAATTTTTTTTAAATACGTTTTTGGTAGTTTACCAACTACCATTCCTTAGTGTCAAGATCTATGGAAATAACCATCAAGATAATGAATAATCAAAAGTCACTAGTTCATGTTTTCATGTATTTTATTTATAAGACTCTGTCCACAAAGCAAATTTCCTTAAGGCATGCCCAGACAATAAAATTATGTCCTCCACCTCTTATTAGGAGACCATGATGACTTGGTTAAAGACATTTTATTTGTTTAGCACTATGCATGACATATAACCTTTTATTTCCTCTTTGTCTTAATAAAATACATAGCCTGCTTAGATTATTTTTCTTTTACTGACCTTAATACTGATACATATGGTATATTTGTAAATTTGAATATGTATCTTTCCTTTACTTTTAATTCATTCAAACCTTTTGATTTGTGATAAGACTCAGTATTGCATAGAATGCTGGTGTTTTTATAAATAGTTCCATCATTGAATTTTAAATACATACAATAGTCAATACATAATTCCTTTTCCCCATTGACATTACTTTTAATTCAGTGATTTTCAACCTTTTCATCTTGTGGCACACATAAACTACTAAAGTCCTGTGGCACACCAAAAAATGGTATATTTTATGCCAATCTGACAAAAATTAGGTATAATTTTAATCAATTTACAAAGAAAAAATAATAGTAATTACCTACTCTTTTTGCTTCAAAGTGACTTTTTAAAAAATCAGGTGCCTATACTTGTATATAAGGATTTCTGGGAACAAGAACTAACCAATCAGATGCAATCTTATTATTCAATGTGACCAGTAAGATGAAATTCTATTATATTATCTAGATATTTATGATTCAAGACAGGGCATTTACATTGGATGGCTGTTGTTGTGTTGGCTGTTGTCATTTTTTTCTCTTGACAATCCAAGAGAAAAGAAGTAAGTGTTCCTGAGTAATTAGTCAAGTACTGCATGTTTTAAAAATTCTTTGGCACACTGTTTGAAAACTGCTGCTTTACTTGATAATAACACAGTTGATAATAATAACACTAAAAACAACATATTTCAGTTATGTGGGTACATGTACTTGGGTGATTCCTTGATTCGGTAAATATTTATGACCCACCTGGAAGAGTAAACAACTTGATGGGAGAGATAAACACGATGTTATGCTGGAGCCAGCTCAAACTGGCTCATATTGTTCACCAACCGTCGACTCTGTGCGTCTCTTCCCTATTTCACTTCACTGACACTAAGTTAGTAGCTTAAAACCAGCCATGGAGAGCGCATTTACACTATGGAAACTGGCAAACACTACAAATCTGTTTATTTGGGGTTTTTTTGCTAAACATTCACAAGTACAACATTATAGTATATAAACAGGGCTAATGATGTGATAGAGCTAAATATGCATATCAGATGTAATGCAAATACTAAGGAGAGTTGAACTTTGGGGAGGTCACTGAAGGCTTCCCTTTGGGGGCCAAGCTCAAATGTTGCCTCCTCTACGTATGGCTGTCCATGAGCCTTTAAATATATATACAGCCTGATTTCCTATACAACCCATTTTTAAAAAGTCCTGTTCTCAGACACCCTCTATCTACACTACTCATTTCTTTCAGGGCACTTGTCACAGTTGATGATTATCTTACTTATTTTTATTTGTTTATATATGTGTTCTTTACTAGAATTTTATATTCTTATCTATCTTGTATCTTTGACATATCTCAGGCACTAAGAAAATATTTTTTGAAAGTCAATAGTAGAGTTATAGTCGAATCTTGAAGGATAAGTAAGATTTGGCCAGGTAAAGAGGTAGAGGTAAAATATTCTGAGCACAGGAAACAGGAATAGAAAAAACTCTATGGTCAGGGAAAGGGAGTGGGTGCCCGAAACATGAAGTCCAAATAAGGGAGGGGCCATGGTGGTGCTGAAAAATGTTTAGGCCATGTAGAGTCCCTAGACTACACCATGTGATCATAGAGATGTATAAAAGCCACTATTCAAACTTCCATTCACCCAAAGGTGAGCATGGGTATGGTTAATTTCAAACTAGGACAGACTTATTTTTAAGTTAGAAAAGAAAGAGGGGAATGTACTAATCAAAACACAACATGACTGATAAATTGAAATTATTTTAGCCCCCCAAAAGGGGACTCATCTCTAAAAAGGATTATTGGGACTCTCCAAAATTAGAGTATTCAAAGTGTGAAATACTGGGTGATACTTAAATTGAAACAAATAAAGAATAAGGTGAAAGGGGTATGTTTGTTTTCACTGTGTGCATTATTAAAAAAATCCTTCTACGGATAATTGTGGGCCCTTGGCAATAGTGCATATATTAGATGTTTGGAGAAATGTATTAAAGGAATTGTTTTATATAAATGAAGAAGCAGAAGATTCAGTTCCTAAGGAGATAAACTAATTTGATTATAGATATTGAGCAGTTACTCTGCAGAGAACTTTGGACCAGTGCCTCCCCACTTTCCAAGTTGCTCACAGTCTATTAGTTGAGGAGATGGACTCTCCAGTGGGATGAAGAAATGAGTAGAGAGTCCAAAAGACAGAGTGACTAATTCTGCCTGGTGGAAATGAGGAAGGTTTCAGGGGAAGGTAATGTTTGAGTTGGCCGTGGGCCATGACTAGAACTTCAATGGGCAGAGAAACAGTGAAGGGTGCACTCCAACAGGAAGGACACCCAGATCTAAAACACAGAGGTCTGAAATCAGGGTGCATATATATTTAAAGGCTCGTGGACAACCACACATAGAGCAACTTCCACAACTCTGAACAGAACAACTGTCAATGTGCTTTTGCAAAACAACGTCCTAATTTTACTTTGGTTTTTCATAATGACAAAGTGATCCATTAGTTCCTATTACAGAGTAATCTCAAAATGATAAAACACTAAGAACCCTTTCTTAATTACAAAAGTTCAAAAAAAGGGGGAATTTTAAGCAAATCCACTCTTTTACTCAGCAAATATGTGACCACGAGAGGTTCTGACCACCCTGCACACAGTACTCATTCAGCCTTATTTGGACAAGCTTAATAATAAGATAAGAACATCTCTGCTTTATATGTACAGTGGAGCCTCATATGTGTACCATAACTTATTTTATAGATTTAGATTGACCACGTTAGCTTATTCCTGCCAAGGCACAATCAACTACGTTGGTTAAAAGCACGATTCTCACTTGAAGAAAACTCAAAATGTAAACATAACTGACTTCCAAAATTAATATATTAAGAGGTAATTGTTGTACATTTAATTCAACATTGGTTTCATTTAAATTGTGAGTTTCAAAATAGAGTTTAATTTACCAAAAGTTAGTTTTATACTGGAATATATTTTGTGTACAGAGCAACAGAGAGTGATTCTAGCTAATGTAAGCTGAAAAGAACATTCTTGTAAGAATATTGTTCAAGTCACCAAATAAAAAAGAAAGATGCAAACAGAACTCAAGCAAGTGCTCCCCTAAAAAGAAAAAAGGCAGATCCTGGAATCCAGGTAGTAGGAATTGATAGCAAATGCCATTAATGATCATTCTTCAGATCTTTCTCACTCACCTCAAACTTCAAAGTCCTAGGAAAGAGGGTCTGATTGGACTAGTTTGGGAGAGTTGTCCAGAGAAAGCCAGGAACCTTAAATTATAGTCCTATGGAGGCTACAAAGATTCATGGAGAATGGTTTCTTCAAGGCCATTGGCACTATTAGCAGAGAGAATGCCAGAAGACCTAGAATATTCACTCTAACCTCTAAGGGTATCTGTGCTTAGTCCTACCCCATTATACCAATTTAATACAAATCTTCCATTGGGCTGAGAGTTTTGTGTGTGCTCTTCCCCCTTCCCAGAACCAATCTGATCTGAAGAGTTCAGTAGAAACTTCTGGAATCTACTTTATTGAGGAATCTTTTAGATACACGTGTGTTGGTTAGTTGAGGTTTCTGTGTGATGCATTTTACACACAGAGCAGTTTACTTCCCCAAACATAACATAAATAGTGTCTGACCACAAACCATGCACAAAGAAAACAAATTTATTTCAGCTGATTTGCTCTCTTATATTAAGGCAATAGTCACGTTAAACTAGTCAGATAATTTAAATATGTCCACAGAATGCAGAATTTTTTAAAATGCATTTTTAAAAGCTTAAAGAATGAAAAAATTAATAAAAAGAAAATTTTGGTGCTTGGTGTCAAACATTCCCTCAAACAGATATTTTTTCATACAGGTTTCTGTTAGTTTCAAGTGCCGTGTAAATATATCTCAATGCTTTCTATGAATGTTTGCAAGATATTCACTAGGAGCCTATACTACATAGAATGCACTGTATTTTTCCATAGAAAATAAATTAGTTCTGTCTATATGGGTAATGGAGGAAAAGTAGAATTATTTCAACTACAAATATCTAGAAACATTGGATTTTTAAAAAAGGATTTTTAAAATAACAATTTATTTTTAAGTACCCTGCTGGGCTTATGAAATAAAGAGGAAATCTAGGGCACATATATATCAAACGAGGCCAGAAAAGCTGAGAGTGTACAAACCAACGCTGCATGTACAAACCGATGCTGTGTGTACAAACCCACGCCGCATGGCCTGGGGATGGTAGGTGCAAAGGAGCTTACATCAGACTGTGAAATCAGCCCTGATATAACCACACAAGGAGAAAATATGAGGCAGTGGAGCTGTACAAGGAGGGCGGATGTAGCTGAAACTTTTGCACGAAGCTGGAACCCTAACGAGCTAGAACTTCAGTGTTAAAAGAACTGGGCAAAGTCCCCCCTCAGAGGCCAGGGAAACAGCAGTGAGGCTAATCTCTGCCCTAGGATCTGGGGTTGAAAAAGAACATTTTGGGCAAAATCACAAAGCCCCAAGGCCATGTCACACCTAGGCTTAGAAACTTATTCTGCACTTTCCTCAGGAGATGGGACTCCCCAGCTGGTTGTGCAGGGTTTCTCCGGGAGGCAAACATGAAACTTCTCTAAAGGGAAGCTGCACTGGAACTACCACAAGGGGTGTCCACAGAGGGAAAAACTACTCAAGATAAAGTTACAATTTAAAAATTGTATAATATATGAAGTAAAGAGCTAATGTAATTAGCAGTCCAAAGTTCCTTCATAAAAATCTCACAGAAAAGCAAATATCGCTTCCAAATAATTTTATATACTATCTGAAAGATAGTATAAGATAAGCAGTTGAGGCCCTGGATGGTTGGCTCAGTGGTAGAGCATTGCCTGGTATGCAGATATCTCAGGTTCGATTCTCGGTTAGGGCACACAGGAGACGTGACCATTTGCTTCTTCACTCAGCCCTTCCCCTTCTCTTATCTTTTTTTTCTGTTCCCCTTCCACAGCCATGGCTCGATTGATTCCAGCACATTGGCCCGAGGCACTAAGGATGGTTCTGTGGAGCCTGCACCTCAGGCACTAAAAATATCTCAGTTGCAAGCATGGCCCCGGATGGGCAGAGCATCCTCCCCAGATGGAGGTTGCCAGGTGGATCCCGTCAGAGTGTACATGGAAGTCTCCCACTATCTCCCGTCCTGTAATTATTTACAGTCAATAGGTACTAAGGTCTTTTTTTTTTACCAGTTTAGAAGGATGAACTTTAGATAGTGTATATGTATCAAAAAATATACTGGTAACAACTAAAACAGAAAAAAATAATAGAAATAAAATGCAAAAAAAAGGTAAAACTTCTAAATCAATATAAGAGAAAAAGGGGGGAGGGTTAAACCAATTTAATCAAAGGAAAGATCGGAAAGGAAATAAAAGCTTGAAATCCACTGTAGAATCAAATGTGTGATTATATCCTAAGTCAGTGAGGGGCAATCTTTTGAGCTTGGTGTGTCAAAATTTGCCAGAAAACTGAGCATAACTCGGGTGGTGTGTCACTTAGAGAAAAAAAACCATAATTTCGCAATATTTATAGTTTAAATGACAAAAATGTTTTGGCCTACAGACCTCTGGCACAGAGTGTCTACACTACAGCAAGTGTCTTATCCTCGGCTACTGCACCTGGCCATGCAGGAGCCGAGGATGAAACGTCCTTCTTGGCATGCGGCCCCATACTTTCCTGGTATGCGGCCACATACAGCTGCGTGTCATCGAAAATGGCTACACATGTCAGTGCTGACACGCATGTCATAGGTTCACTATCACAGTCCTAAGTCCCATCATGGTTTCTGTGGGACTTTTCTGCACCTCTAAAATTGGATTAAAAAAAAAAAGGCAAAATAGCAATCCTGGTGAATGCTTCTTTCAGAAGACAGTCTAGAGCTTAAGGGCAGCAAAAGTCAGAAAGTAAAGGGTTTGGAACAATATATACCAGTCAAATTCTAAATAAGAGAAAACTAGTGCATTGCTACACAAAGACAAAACAGGCTTTAAGTATTTGGAGAGACAAAGCAGATTATTACCTAATAATAAAAAGAAAAATTCCCTAGGAAAACAACATAATCCTGTGTATGTTTTGCCCAACTTATTAGCTTCAAAACACAGAAAACATTTTAGCTACAAACATACAAAGCAAAAATTAAAATACAAAGGGAAATTGATTAATACACAACTACAGTAGACAATGCCAATACCTCTTTCTCAGAAATGGAAAGCTCAAAGAACCAAAAATGAATGAGTATATAGATAATTTGAACAATACAATGAAAATGATCAAGCTAATGTAAAGATATAAAACCCTATTCTAACAATTAGATTATAAATATTATTTTAAAGAATAAATACAACAAATATAAAAATTTACTAGGCAATAAAAGCAATCTCAAGAAATATCAGAAGTTGATATCACAGGGGCTATATTCTTTGACCACACTGCAACCAAAAATGCCCCCCCAAAATCCCAGGCATTTGAAAAATTTGAAATTTCCAAAATAATTCATGGGTCAAAGAAGAACTCTACTGAAAAATTGTAAAAAAAAAAAAAAAAGTTAATAATGAACATTGGAGCTTTATTGTATCGTCATAAATTTTAAGAAAAATGGAGAGATTTAAAATAAGAAAACATTAGCTGCGTTTAAAACTGGATGCTAGATTCATGAATGCCTATTATATTATCTTCTGCATACTTGAAATATTTCACATTTATTTTAAATTTTAAAATAAAGCTACTTAGCCTGACCAGGCAATGGCACAATAGATAAAGCATCGGCCTGGGACACTGAGGACCCAGGTTTGAAACCCTGAGGTCACCAGGTCTAGCATGGGCTCATCCGGCTTGAGCTCAGGCTCCTCAGCTTGAGTGCAGGGTCGCTGGCTTGAGCATGGGATCATAGACATGACCCCATGGTCGCTGGCTTGAGCAAGGGGTCACTAGCTTGGGTGGAGCCCCCGGTCAAGGCACATATGAGAAAGCAATCAATGAACTACTAAGGTGTCATAACTATGGTTGATACTTCTCATCCCTCTCCCTTCCTGTCTGTCCCTCTCTCTCTGTTTCTCTCAGTAAAATATATATATATAAAATAAAATAAAGCTACTTATCCTACTTCACACAAATGTTATTTTACTTCTATCAGTAGGGAAACTAGTGGGGATGTGTTTGGTTTGGGTTTTGTTTTCTGTGTGGGATAAAGAGAACCTAGACAAAATGTTTCCATCTGTGAGCACAAGGCATCGCCCAATCTGGGACACCTCATTGTCCCTGATCTCCATGCCTCATGGTCACTAGGGGCTCAAGGCCAGCTGCTCCCAGGCTGGAGGCTGAGGTCACCTTCAGGTCTTTCAAAAATAATTCCTGCTGTTGAGCAGAAAAGGCTGCAAAGCCCATCATTTGAAAAGAGAACATATTGCAAAAATCACCCACATACAAAATCAACCCTCAGGGCGGACTGTGTGGTTGACCACACTTATACTGACCCCTCTTAAAAATATTTTATTAAATACTTCTGATATAAAAACAAAATCTGCCTATGAGTCGGCATTTTGGGAAACACTCCTCCCTTTTTAAATAGTGAATTTAAAAGAGTTGTCCTAAGCAAAACTAAAAACTCCCTACTCCCTATGACTCAAATCTCAGGCCACCCTCAGATCCTCGTACCCAGTTCCTCCAATTAAGTCCTCGGTGACTTCTGCTATCAGAATTTTATGCCATTATTGTCAAACTTGAATAATGAATGTCCTCTTTTTGGAGGAAAAATATTCTCACAAGCCCCTAGTGCTGACAAACGACTTTCATTAGAATGTTATTTAAATATATATGCAAATGTAAAACTAGATATAAACTCATTATGCTAAACAACCATCCCACCAAAACAAATTTACAAATTAGAAATAAAACTACCAAACTGCTACAGTTCAAATTAACAAGATTAAGTTAATGTGACAATTTGTGTTGTGTTAAAATTGCATTGCAGTTAGAAACAACTGGCTTCCTGTTAGGCTCAGCCAAGGAAGGGCATTAGAGGCATGTGGGGAGGCAGGAGCAAGTCAGGCTAATGTTCCCTCCCTTTCCTGACTCCAGCCCAGCAAAGAAGTGGCTCCCTCCAAGGTCCTGGCTCCTGCTGGTAGCTTTACCATGGCTACTGTTCACATCCAGCATCCCTGGTTTTCTGCCTCTTCTAACACTGCCTCCTCTTGCTCCCAGAGAAGAAGAGAGCAAAAAGATTTCAGGTTTCCCACAGAAATTGCCAGACTGCAGAGCATTCCCTTCAGACCAGCAGGAGATGGAGGTTGCGTTTTTAAAGGTGTCGACCAGGGGTCCTCAACCCCCACTAGCATATTGGAATCACTGAATGATCTTTGGACCATCGGTGTTACTGTTTCTTATTTCAGATCCCTCTTGGGAGTAACTTGCCGCTGCCACTAACCCCTGTGCTGCCTCCCCATCTCCTGTTTGACTTTTCATTTCTTTCAATACCATTTTTGGAACTAGTGTCCATATTAAATTCTGTCTATGAAACTCCCTCGCACAAGCTCTCGTTCCCTGGCTGGCCCCTATGGATACATAGGTGGCACGGGGGGGGGGGGTAGAGAGAGCTGAAGAGGAATCAGCTTTGTGATCTCTCTTTGTCCACTTGGGGTGACTTTTTATACCAATTATTGTACTTTTAAATTCCTTCTTCTTTTTTTTAATACTTCAAAGTACCCATGAATAAATCAAGAAGTCCTCCCAAAAACTTTATGCTACTGTTTTATGTAGAAATCATTTCTGTTCTCCAAATTTCCTGTGGCTCCATAAATCATCCGAGAGGATTCAGCGGGAATATGTCTGTTCCACAAAGGGAAAGCACCGTGTGATGGATGAGTTCTGTCTGAAGACGACAATTTGAGGAAAATGGCTGAGCGACTCCGGATATCTCATCCCCATCATCCTTAAAGCAACCAATCATTTAAAAGGAAAACCCAGACATGCATTTGCTTTGAAAAATGACAGACGAATGGAGGCAACCATTTTTTTTTCCTTCCTAGAGTTCTCCCACATTACAGGACTCACCAGGATTTTTCTTTGCTGAGTTACAGCATCAGAACCACCAGGAAGAAGTTCATGCTCACGTTCAGGTGAAGATACAAAGAGGAGAGATTTTAAATCAGAAAGGCTCTCTCCAGGGGGTCAGAAGAGAAAATAATTTCTGATAGGATGACCAATTTCTGATTTATAGGATGACCAGGGCAATATTCCTTCTTTCGAATGCCGGATTCCTTGCTTTCTCAAATGGAGCTTTTAAGTTACAAATGTGCCTGCTCCTGCTTTTGTCACTTCGCAAGGGCATGAGATATTCATCTGGTTGGGAAGATACGGTTTCTTCTAAGAGAAAGAAAGAGAGCCGAAATATTTAACATTGCATGTTTCCCACAGAAATTACCAGACCACAGGGCATTCTTTGCTGATCTTTAGACCAACAGGAAATGGGAGGTTGAGTTTATAAAGACGTGAACCAAGGGTCCTCAACCCCACACACATATCAGGATCATCGAGGGACTTCTGAGAAATGCTGCTGCCAGGCTTTACCCCAGACAATTAAAACACAATCTCTGGAAATAAGTCCCAAGCATTAGTTAGTATTTTTAAAAAGTTCCCACATAATTCTAATAAAGAGCAAATACAGCAAGTCACTGGCCTGGACCAAGAATTAGGAGTTAATCCTAACTTATATAATTATATGTAAATAATTATTATATATAGCGTTGTTATATACAATTGTATGCAATCCTTTAATTAAATGCAGTTGTTTTCTACATAGCGGGTTGTCCATTTTCCTTCCTCGTTCTTTTGAATGGCGCTGACATAAGTGATACAAGAGCCAGGATGAACTTGAGACTTGGTTTTGCCTGCCACTTGAGAAAAGAAATAACAGAAAAGAAAGAACTGCGGGTTCCTTTGGGAGGGTTCTGATTATGGTGACCTGTCAGTATCTCTGGATGTCTGGATTGTATGACTATCACCCCAAAAGTCGCTTTCAAAAGACTGTGTATCAAGTCCATTGTCTATCAGTCATCCGTTTTGTGCAGCCACTTGATACCACCAGTCTGTTACCGCATGATATCAGACACAACCCTGCCACTCTGGCCTGTTAGAAGTCTGCTAATGCATATTGTTCAGAGCCCAGGGCTCTTATGAAGTTGGAATCTTATCGCTCACTGTAGTGTAGCGCATTCTGTATATGAATCTCCCAAGACAAATACCTGGCCTCCCCTGGGCAGCAGCTTAGCCCAGGGATCCCCTAAATGTTTTTGATAGCACACCCTCTCCGTAAACTCTCTTTCAACACATCTAATAGAAGCTTAAGTGGAAGTTTAATGTTTTTCCCATGACCCAATGGGTCATATTACATCTCTCTCAGATGCCTGAACTTCCCTCCGGAGCCCACCGATCTGTATAATGCCTGCCACCTGACAAAAAGTTATTCATACTTTTGTAATTTGAGTTGTCCCTGAATATAAGCACCATATCGGAAATTATTACTGAGTCTCGCACAGCAATACATTCACAGTAGACAGCTAATTCTTCAGCATCACCCTGAGTTACTCCATAAGAGTCTAAGGAAATAAGTTAGCACCAAATGTTTCCCATCACTAGCAGGGTGAGGCCTCTGGGACTTCCCAGATTCTGATCTGATCCTCCAAACACAAGAAGTGCCCGAGTCACTTTCTGATCTGTTTATAGCTAATTCCATAACTGGTTCAGCCACGCTGAACCAGAAAGGCAGGCTCTAGGCTGTCTTGCTCAAGTGAGATGTTCTTCAAAAGAAAGCACTGGACATAATTTTCTCTGCCTTAAATAGGTATGAAAGAGTGAATTTTCCCAATGAGACATCATTCGTGATAAAAGTACAATATGACAAGGCCTTTGGCGGACGCATTGATGCTTAGAAAACAGACAGAAAGATTTCATCAGGATCATTGAAAGAAGGAAAAGGAGCTGGCACAAGCAAGAAAGTCGTGGAAGTGCAAGGTCGCACCGTTCAGTTCTGGTTTCCCAGCTGAATAAACCCATCTACCCAAGGCCACGCAGCAGTTAAGTGACAAAGCTTAAAACAGACCACAGACTCCTAGCTTGCTGTTCCTTCTTTCAGTCAATAATACAATTACTTCTTAACCACTTATCTCCCTTCCTGTTTTCTATCAGTTCTACACAAGAAGGTCCGGGCATTTCTTTTGTCGTCTTGTGGCTCATCCTTACTTCACAAGGACTGCTGTCTTCCCATGGGGTATTTCTCTCTCCTTTCCTGTTCTCTTCCCACAGGAAAAGGCCCTGTATTCCCAACTGCAGGGGTCCCTTCTGACCTGTTGGAGAATCCTTTTGTCATTGTACTGTGTGGGCTGCCTGTCTGTAAAAATAAAATTCCATTTATTTGTTTGGTACAAGGAAAATCAATTATGACACAGTTCTCACTGTGTCACTACTCTCAGACAGTATTTTAACTGACTCACAAGTCCTATTTTAAAAGCATCGTAACCACAGAAGTACAGAATTCTGGAGATTAATAAGATTGCAGAGTTCAGCCAATGTAGTTCTTTACCATTTAAGGATCATGAAGCCTCCTTTGAAATTATGACTGCTGTCTAAACTCTCCCCAGGAAAACCTACACACAAAGATACATGCATGGACATAAAACAAAACTCACACAAAAATCTGCATTTAACATCGTGCACTGGCCCAGAGGCCCGTTCCTGGGTTCCTTGTTTCTATTTCCCTTCACTTGACTAAGGAGGAAACTGAGCCCCCAAGAGAAAAATAACTTGCTCTGAGCACACAGGTAGTGGAAACAGTGGTACTAGAATACAGGTCTCCACACCCAGACCAGAGGCACACTGTTATGACAAGGGTGACCATGTGATTCATCGCCTGACCCAGGACACTTTTGAAAGTAGAAAAGTGAGTTGTCGATCATTAGTTTAAGATAGCAGGAGTAAACTGGAACTGTTTGGAGCAAAACAGGACATGTGGTCACCCTGGTCACATCAAAAGCAAAAGGCCTCTTGAGCCGGATGCTTTGTTTTTGCTGTTGTTGTTGCAGAAGGTCAAATCTCCCAGGGGAAAAAAATGTGAACTTGCAGTATCGCTTCTGAATCTTTGTTCTGCAGCATTTTGAAAACCTCCAGCTTCTGCCTCCTCTTATCTGAGCTCTCATTAAATGCATATCACACAGCTCATGAATACGACATACAAAGGAATTATTATAACACTTCATAACAACAAGGCTTGGGTTTTCTCGAGCCCTCCCAAGGGGCATCTCCATCAATTTTAGTTTTATCAGCAACATGGTAGCAGACATCAGAACTTTCTTGCTGCTGCTGTTTGTAAAGTTAGTTTTACTCCAGAGATTTGACCATTTCATTCTGACTATGCACAGAAAAAGTAAGAAAAATTGATTTTATTGCAAAGAGTCTCCCCAAAGGTCTAAATAATTCATATCTGTCTCAACCTTCAGACATTATCTCAAACAGCAAGCATATCCCAAAAGACCCCAAGCTTCCCTCATTTCCCCTGGTCAAACAAAGCTACCTTCATGTCCCTTACCTATTGGCCGGCCTTCTTCCTAAAGAGTCAAGGGCTTGTGTCCACTCATGGCCTTGTTCTTCAAATGTTAATTTTAATACTTTTAAAGAGAGTTTGTTTTTCAACTTAGTGACTCTAAGTACTTTAGCAGAGGCTCCAGTTCCAAATTGTATAACTAGAGTTGATCTTGGATCCCATAGCAGGGGCTCTCACTAGCTATGTGTTAAAATTGTATAGAGCATGCTCTTGCTCCTGGGAACACACCCCACGCCTTTCCCTTCCTCCTTTCCTTCTCCAGAGGCATGCATTTCTTAAACTCTAAGGGACCCCACAAGACTTGCAACAAGGGGAGCAATGGGCAGCTTGTCCCAGGCTAACCCCCTGAACCTGTCTCCAAGGCCCCCATTCCTCTGACTTCCCAGTGAGCTGACAGCAGGCCCACGTAGGCTCACTGCTTTCCCATAATGTTTCCAGAGAGCCAGCAGCCCTGCCTCGGTTATCTCTGCTGCTTCGTCCACCCTAAGCCCTCTCTTGTTTCACTGTCCCCAGCTTTAATAAATTTACTCTCAAAATAAAAATAAAAAATAAAAGGAAATTAGGTACTTTTCAAAAATCTCCCGTGCTTGGTCTCTGTCACTAGGGAGGGACTGAGCCCAGGCACCGCAATTTTCCCCAGACCTTCCATGTGGTTCTAAGGTGCAGCCAGAGTTGAGAACTAGAGCCTTAGAGAAAAACTGTGGGTGCTCCATGTTCCATACCAAGTGGGCTGCTCTTTTTCCCCTAAAGGTAGGAGTGTGCCCAGGGACTTAATGCTGGCTCGCATGGGAGACGAGGGGGTAGGAGAAGGAAGATGGTTTAGAGAACTAAAACTTGATCTCTCGGGAGCTCCAGTATACAGACACACCTGTCCAGGAACCCCTTAGTTCAGCCCAAGCATGTCTTGAGCATTCACAGTGAGGATCCTCAGAAGAGTTTTCTTCTTGACCTAGGGTGCAAAAATATCATGTTTCTGCATTTTCTAAGTCAGATTGCAAATAGCTCACCACATCCACGGGGTTGGTGGGAAATCCGACTTTGTTTTTTCATATGATGCTTCCCTATCTTCTACCCATATTCCCTCAACTCTACCTGTATGTCATGGACTCCAAGATATGTAGTGCAAGAGAATTATGAAAGGGCCCCCTTGGTTAGATGTCCCCCACACGTAATCACTGTCATTCTGATGCTCACTCACAAGGCCACTGGTGAGTGCTGCCCCTCCCTGTTGTCCCGAGCAGAGAATCAGACATGCTCTTCACCACTGCCTTTCCAGCATCTTCTGGACCAACACAGAACCATCTCCCTATTGGGATCTTGCAAATTCTGGGACACAACCTTAGAAAGGGATTCCAGTTTCCAGTTCTCAACTAAACCTCTTTTTTAATCTTCCTGTTTCCAACAATTAATACGTCACCAAAAGTCTGCATTGATTTTTGGCCACCAACAGCTTTTTGTAAATAATTTTGAAACTGGAAGATTTTTTACTTCTAAAGATTACCTAAAGATAAAAGTGCATTCCGCATCAGCCACAGTGCCACAAAGAAGAGCAACTATACACTTGAAACTATGTTTACCTGTTACCATGTACCAGGCACTTCCCTATCCATTTGCACACATGGTGTTTCATTTAATCTTTTCAACATATTATCTCATATTCATCTGAACCTTGAGTAATGGCTACCCCAATTTACAGTGGAAGAAACTGAGGCCAGGACATTAAGATACTTGAATAGCTAGTGATTAAGAAACCCAAAACTCAAACCTGATGTCTATGACTCTAAGTTCACAGAAAAGTATCATAATAATGGTAAGGTGGTAAGGTAAAGATTCCTGGGGGGCACAAGATGACATCCCTTTTCACCTAGCCTCCAACAACAGAAACATATCAGTTACCACCTCGTGCCCAACAAAGACTCACAGAGTGAGTCTCTAGATTGTTTGGCGTGCTATTCACGGATTGACCGGACGGGGCAGGATAGGACACATGTGAAAGGGATTAAGGTCCTGGGGAGTTGGCTGGCGGGGACAATGATGGAAAGGAAAGGAACATTGTGAGACATGCTAATACAGACTATTCAGAAAAGAAGTGTTTCGATTCCTTAGGAACTCACCTCATTCTTTTTCTAAAGATCCCTCCCTAAACTCTATGTCTAAATGCCACAGGTAGAGTTCATGTAGTTATGTGGGCATCATTTCTAGTTAAAGGTTGGACATAGCCATTTGGAAAGCCCATCTGGATCCTCTCTTAAAGAGAGACAGTGGCTGGAAGAGCCAGAAAATCAAATATCCTCATTTATGGGAGAAGAGCCAATAGGTGAAATGTGTGTTAGCTATCTGCAACTGAGAAAAAAAAAAAAGCAAATGACTCCAAAATAAAACATCTTAAAAAAAAACACCTATTATCTCATGGCTTCTATAGATCAAGAATCCAGGCCCCACTGAGCTGGGCTCTCACTTCAGGACCTGTCATGAGCTACAGACAAGGTGTCGGCCAGGACTACAGTCGTCTCAAGCTTTGACAGACAGAGCAGGATCCAACTTTCAAACTCACTCATGTGGTTATGATCAGGATGAAATTCCTTGCAGGCTGTTGGGCTGATAGCCTCAGTTCCGCACTGGTGGTTGGCCGAAGGCCACCTCTGTTCCTTGCCCTGGGGGCCTCTGCATAGGGCAGTTCACCACACGGCAGCTGCTTCAGCAGAGCAGGCACACAAGATCCAAATAGAGGGAGGGAGGGTGTGAGCACAACAGAAGTCCCAGAAGACTTTCAGAACCTGTGACAGTTAATTTTGCATTCAACTTGACTGGACCAGGGGTGCCCAGATATTTGGTCAAACAGTATTCTGGTGCTTCTGTGATGGTGTTTTTGGATGGGATTAACATTTTTAATTAGTAGGCTGAGTAAAGCAGATTATCCTCCTAATGTTGGGTGGGCCTCATCCAACCAGCTTATGGCCTGAATAGAATAAAAAGCTTGATCTCCCCCCAAATAAACAAGTCTGCAAACTGGGACATTGGCTTTTTACTGTCTTTGGACTTGAACTGAAATATTGGCTCTTTCTGGCTCATGCATGAGGCTGCAGGCTTCAAACAGGGACTATCCCATCAGCTCTCTTAAGTCTCTGGCATCTGCAGCTGGTTAATAGCCAGAGGTGCTTAAGACAGTCCCCAAGACTTTGATAAGTCTCATAGCTGGGGACCCAGAAATGGTAGAAAGAAGCCTGGACTTGAACTGAGATAAGCAAGGTTCAAAGCTTTGCAGGGCCACTTGCTACCTGGGTAAACTCGGGTCATGTTACTCAACCTTTCCGAGATGGATGGGCTTCTGTCTTCTCATCTGTAAAATGAGAATAACAACTTCTTTTGCAGGAATGCTGGGCGCATTACACTAAGCCACATTCCCTTAAGAGTGTTCCACTGTAAGCTATCTCTGTAGGATGCAAACAGATGGAAAAAGTGTCCCACTACTCGTTCAGTAGAGGAAATGCTGGGTGTAAGGCCGGTAGCCGCGGCCACTATCACAGCCGCCTGGCCCATGCAGGTTCGCATTAGATTCGGACAGACGGTAATGAAACAACGGAGCCAAGAACTGGTGGGCCATCAGCTTTAATCCTAGCTTGCACCTGGTGGGCAAAAAATACACACAGTGCGAAAACACTTCCCTTTCCATTAAGGGCTCCCAAAGCCAATGGCTTATCTGAGTTTTCCTAGGATCAAAGGTTTTTACCTTACCAGCTTTATTCACCTCTGTTCCCCATCTTCTTCTCTCTGCACAAACTGGCTTCTCCTTCAGCACTCCGCCATCTTGGCTGCTTCTCCTCTCCTCCACGTGGCTTTCTCTGCTCTCCTCTCTAATGGTAATGTCAGGAACCGAGAGAGAGTAAGCTCCCGGTCTGCCCCACTTTATAGTGTAGAAATCCAAACCCTCAATCCAATCTACAAACAAGGAAGTCTCTGATACAAAGCCACTTATCTGAGGCATAATGGGATTCCTCGTAAGAGTGCACTACTCCTATCATGCAACAGTCAAGGGTGTGGGGAAAAACTGAGTCTTAAAACTAAGCCTTAGGCTATAATGACTTCGCCGGTTTACAGCCGAAATCTCCCACATCCAATGCAAATTATAAGCAAGCAAACTTATATATCATATTTACAAACTTATTTGGCCAACACTGGGTTACATGGAGTTAAACACGTCTCCTTTATGCACTTTTAGAATCCATAATGAGGTGGCAAGCATTCCGGGTCTGCAAAAGGAAGACACATTAGGCAGTGTTAACCAAATGTAGTCGATCACAGCACTTTTGTTTCCAAGAGAATCACATGGGATTTGTGTTAAATAATGAGTTATATAAGGCAAATACAGATGCCTGCCTATGGAGCCTGACAGACCACCCATGAGTAACCAGTGTGTGACTCTGAATCAAATCATTACAGCAGTCATGGCAACGGGCCATGTTGGGACAGGCCAGGACCAAAATCACAGACGCTGTAGCATTTGAATAACAGAATAACCTCTTGTTACTAGATACGCTTACCCTGTAGATGAACGGTAGGCTTACTGTGTAATGTTCTACTAAACTGAAGGGGGTCGACTCTGAAAAGAGAGCCGAATCCCTGTACCACTCATCTGGGAAGAGTAAGATGGAAATGGCATTCTGAAGGCATTCCTTGCTCAAATGGGAAGAAGGATTTCTAGGCTTTCCTTGGATCTCCCTCTGAATGAGAGTTGGCTCCGTTGTCCTGGGGGCATTCCTTGTCTAAAGCTAAACCTCAAACATGTGGACGCAGCCCTGAGGAAGGCAAGAAGGCATTCCTGCCTGATATCGCAAGCTCAAGATGAGCAAGTCAAATGTTTTTGAAAGTGACTTCTAGTTGCATGTTTCTCTTTTAGTTGTCGAAAATCTAGCCTTCAGTGACAGACAGCCTTTAAGAATGCTCAGCCCTGGCCGGTTAACTCAATCAGTTAAGAGCGTCATCCCAAAACAAGGTTGCATGTTCGATCCCCGTTCAGGGCACACACAGGAAGCAACCAATGAATGCACAACAGAGTGGAACAACAAATGCTTCCCTTCCCCCTCCCCTCTCTCTCTTTTCCTCTCTCTCTCTCTTCTCTAAAAATCAGTAAAAATTAAGCCCTGGTTAGATAGCTCGGTTGGTTGAAGTGTCATCCTGGAATGAGGAGGTTGCCGATTCAATTCCCTGGTCAGGGCACATACAGGAGCAGCTCGATTTTCCTGTCTCTCTCCCTCCATGACTCTCAAAAAAAAAAAAAAGAAAGAAAAAAGGATGCTACAGCAGTGCCGGCTGTGTGGGTGGGGCTGAGATGCATGCAGGGCCCATGTGGCCGGGAAAGCAGAGTGTCACATGAGTCCAGCATGATTCTGTCCACTATGACACTTGGGGTGAATTCCCAATTCACACCTGTAAAGCCAGTAGTCGGGGTCAGGATCACAGCTGCCTGACACATGCAGGTTCACATTGGATTCAAACAGTCGGTAATGAAACAATGGAGCCAAGAACTGGTGAGCCATCAGCTTTAATTCTAGCTTGCACCTGGCGGGCAAGCAAAAACACACACTGGGCTCCAAAACCCACTCATTCAGTGCTCACAAAGCTACTGACTTATCCGAGTTTCCTAGAATCAAAGGTTTCTAGCTCACCAGACTTATTCACCTCTGTTCCCCATCTCCTCCAGCACAAACTCTTAACAAACTGGCTTCTCCCTCAGCATTCTGCCATCTTGGCTGCTTCTCCTGGCCTCCACGTGGCCTTACTCTGCTCTCCTCTCTATATTAATCCTTCAGGAACCGAGAGAGAGTAAGCTCCCGGTCTGTCCCACTTTATAGTGTAGAAATCCAAACCTTTAATCCAATCTACAAACAAAGTCACCCATCTGAGGCATAATGAGATTCCTCATGAGAGCGCACCACCCCACATCGTCCAATCAGTCAAGGGTGTGGGGAAAAGCTTACTCTTGAAACAAAGCCTTATGCTATAATGACCTGGCCTGCTTACATTACAGCCTTTCCCCCACACCCATCCCAAGCATAAGGGCAAATAATATCACCTGGGTAACAGGCTTCCATGTGGGCAGCTCCATCTTTAACAAAGTGAGCATACTATATTTTATCTGCCCAACAACACCCCTGACCCTTTCCTGGAGACAGGTCCTGGGTCATAGAAACAAGCCCCAGCAGCCATGTCTTCAACTTGGTCACAAGACCAGATGTACTGTATTCAGTGGCACATGCCTCAGTGAAGCCAGGCTAATCAGGTTGTCTCCCCAGGAACGTGGAGACTTGTGTAAAGAGCAACAGCCACAGAGGGCAGGAGGGTCGGGGAGCTGAGCCCAGGGTGTCCTTAGCTGGAGCTGCAGGGACTCCTGAGCTGAGATACCTGGAGCCTCCCTGCCTCTCAGCTCCTGGCACTTTGTTTCTATACTTAGATCTTTCCAGTAACATTTTATTTTTGCTTAACCTAAAAAATTTTAATGAAAACACAGTAACAGCCATCATTCTTTGTGAGAGATCCCCAAAGTCAAGACAAGTTAAGTATAAGAATTAGGCTTGATGGCTCTCTCTATCTGTATAGCCTCATCATAAGTGATAACTCTGGAGGGTCACCAAAGTGAAGCGGGGAGACACTTACCAAGATATTGGGCAGATGAAATATATTATGTTCACTTTATTAAGGATGGTACTGCCCAAGTGCAAGTTTTAAGAGTAAGCTTTTCCCCACACCCTTGACTGATTGGATGATGTGGGTGGTGCACGCTCATGAGGAATCCTTGTTTGTAGATTGGATTAAAGGTTTGGATTTCTACACTATAAAATGGGGCAGGAGTAGCCGGGAGGAGAAGATGGCGATGGAGTAGGCAGACGTACCAACTTCCAACTCCCAGAACCAAAGTGGATTATAACTCAATTTTAAGAACCATCATCTGGATAAACCAACTTGGAGCAAAACTAAGTGGACTCTTCAACCAAGGAACACTGCAGAAGCCACACTGAGACTGGTAGGAATAGCGAAAACGCGAAGAGGGCTGCCCAGCTCCCCGGAGCAAACGGCAGCCCGGAGAGATCCGCGTGGCGGCAGGAGAGTTTGGCGGAGAGGGAGGGACCTGGGTCCCAGGAACCAAGCCCCAGACTGCAGTCCCAGACCCTAGAAGAGCCGATTGGACAGTATCGAGCTGTGAAGTAAATGAGGATACTATTTGGGAAAAAGAGAGAGTCTTCTCAGACCCAAAAATCTTTTTAAAGGGACAGCTCAGAAAGCCTCTCTCACAACCACGCACCCGGGGCTCCGGGGAACTGGGACAGAGGAGAGGAACAGAGCAGCGGGAACAAAGAGTGGACTGAAGGCACGAGGACACTCTGAGGGACAGCCACCCCGACCCATGGGCTAAGTCACTTCCCTAATCGAAAATGAATATTTCCACTGGAGGTAGCAATACCAGCAAAGGGAGACAGGACACTAGCCAAACAAGCTCTCCCGCGGCAATTAGAGCAGACCTGCCTAGAGGGAGGGAGCTCCCAAGCCTATAGTGTGGAGACTTAGGGCACTTCTAGCCCCCTGAGGTTGCTGAAGCCTATGGTCGGGACAGGACGCCAAAACGCAGTCCTGTCGGTGTGGGCGGAACAGTGAGAGCTTGGGCTAGCCTAGCAGGGGCGGAGGGGACGCGCTAAAGCTGTCCGGCAGCTGCGGGCCGCCTGTGACCCCACTTGTGGGGAAAAATACGGGCAGAGATCAGCCCTGCGACCCTGCGCTAGCCGGCCCTGACCGCGGGCACCGGGCTAAGACCAGGGACGGGCGAGGGGCCCGAGGCTCACACTGCCAACCCCGCCCAGAAGGAGAAACCTCGGCGTGCCAACTGTGGGCGCGAGCGGGCTCCTAAGTCGGGGGCGAGGGAGACACTGAGACCAGGGGAAGTTCCCTGCGGAGATCACGCTGCTCTCCCTGCCCGGCCGGAGAAACCGCGGAGTACCGCCCTACGTGCGCGAGCTTTCTCCGAGCGTGGGGGCGGGGTAGGAGCCGGAACGACCGGAAGCTAGCTGCTGTGCGCACGCCAGCAAACACGCCCGGCCCAATAATCCCCGGTGTTCGGTTTCAGTCCCTGAGCAGGAGGGCCCTGGCCTCGAGGGCGGGGCTAAATTCTGGACGGGCAAAGGCTCACAGCTGAGAGCACGTCAAAAGCCCCGCCCAACCCACAAAACGGTGGCGAGCAGGCTCGGACTGAGGGGGCTGGGCGTAAGCCTTCCAGAAAAAGTCCGGGTCCGCAGCTGAGCAAAGGTGCTCACCTCTGCCCTACGCGCTAACGCTAGTGGCTTGAGCGACAGCCCCTCCCGCAAAGGAGAGGCAGAAACCACAGCAATAGCTGCAGTGAGCCGGCGCTGGCAACGCCCACACTAAACCGCCCTAGGCAGCGACAGAGAGGGTGGCAAGCCTGCAGACAGACCACACCTGGAGAACACAAAGGCAACACATACTGGACTCCAGTGGCCACAACTTGCTTACACTCAGATAAAATGGGCAGGCAGAGGAATGCAAACCAAATCAACCAAGAGAAATCCCCAGAGAAGGTCCTGAATGAACCAGATATAACCAAACTACCAGAAGCAGAATTTAGAATAATGATAGTTAGGATGTTCAAAGAAATTAGAGCAACAATGGATAGTCACTATGAGCACCTAAATAAAGAGATAACAAGTATAAAAAATGAAATTGAAATAATAAAAAAGAACCAGACAGAAATGAAAAATACAGTATCAGAACTGAAGACCACAATGGAAGGAATTAAAAGCAGGATAGATGACGCTGAGGATCGAATCAGTGAGTTAGAGGACACAATAAACATAGTTACAGAAGCAGAGAAAAAAAAGGAAAAGAGATTCAAAAAATGTGAGGAAACTCTAAGGGAGCTCTGTGACAACCTGAAGAGAAACAACATTCGCATCATAGGGGTACCTGAAGAAGAGGAAAGAGGACAGGAAATGGAAACTTTGTTCAATCAAATCATAGCCGAAAACTTCCCTAAATTAAGGCTGGGAAACATTCTACATGTCCAAGAGGCGCACAGAACCCCATTAAAGAGAAACCCAAAAAGATCTACACCAAGACACATCATAGTTAAAATACCAAAGCTAATAGATAAAGAAAAAATCTTAAAAGCTGCTAGAGAAAAAAAGACTCTCACCTACAAAGGAGCCCCCATTAGGATGACATCGGACTTCTCAACAGAAACACTTCAGGCCAGAAGGGAATGGCAAGATATAATCAAAGTAATGCAGAACAAGAACCTACAACCAAGACTACTTTATCCAGCAAGGCTAACGTTTAAAATTGAGGGAGAAATAAAGAGCTTTCCAGACAAAGAAAACCTCAAGGAATTCATTAAAACCAAACCAATCCTGCAAGAGATTTTAAGGGGCCTAGTGTGAACAGTTCAAAGGGAGAAAAGAATATAGATAAAAAAAGAAAAATACAGCTTTAAAGAATAAAATGTCAATAAACAACTACATATCAATAATAACCTTAAATGTAAATGGACTAAATGATCCAATCAAAAGACATAGGGTAGCAGCGTGGATAAAGAAACAGGACCCATACATATGCTGTCTACAAGAGACACACCTTAAAACAAAAGATGCTCATAGACTGAAGGTAAAAGGATGGAAAAAAATATTTCATGCAAATGGAAATGAAAAAAAAGCCGGGGTAGCAGTACTTATATCTGACAAAATGGACTTTAAAACAAAGACTGTAGTAAGAGATAAAGAAGGACACTACATAATGATAAAGGGAACAATTCAACAGGAAGATATAACTATTATAAATATCTACGCACCAAATATAGGAGCCCCGACATTCATAAAGCAGACTTTGATGGACATTAAGGGCGAGATTAACAGTAATACTATCATAGTAGGGGATTTCAATACCCCACTAACAACACTGGATAGATCCACAAGAAAGAAAATCAATAAAGAAACAGCAGACTTAAAGGATACACTAGATCAACTTGATTTAATAGATATATTCAGAACTTTTCACCCTAAAGCAGTAGAATATACATTCTTCTCAAGCGCTCATGGTACGTTTTCTAGGATAGACCACATGTTAGGACACAAAAAAGGCCTCAACACATTTAAGAAGATTGAAATTATATCAAGCATTTTCTCTGATCACAATGCCATGAAACTAGAAATCAACCACAAAAGAAAAACTGAAAAATACTCAAACACTTGGAAACTAAATAGCATGTTATTAAATAATGAATGGATTAACATTGAGATCAAAGAAGAAATAAAAAAGTTTCTAGAAACAAATGATAACGAGCATACGTCAACTCAAAATCTATGGGACACAGCAAAAGCAGTCCTGAGAGGGAAGTTTATTGCACTACAGGCATATCATAAGAAGCTAGAAAAAGAACATATAAGCAACTTGACCCTGCAGCTAAAAGAACTTGAAAAACAACAACAAATAAAATGCAGGACAAGTAGAAGGAAGGAAATAATAAAGATCAGAGCAGAAATAAATGACATAGAGGCTAAGGAAACAATACAGAGGATCAATGAAACCAGAAGCTGGTTCTTTGAAAAGGTAAACAAGATTGATGAACCCTTAACTAGACTCATCAAGAAAAAAAGAGAGAGGTCTCAAATAGATAAAATTAGAAAGGACACTGGAGAAATTACAACTAATTCAACAGAGATACAAAGCATTGTAAGAAAATACTATGAAGAACTCTATGCCAAAAAATTTGACAATCTAGATGAAATGGACAAATTTCTTGAATCATATAAACTTCCAAAAATCAATCTGGAAGAATCAGAGCACCTGAACAGACCAATTACAACAGAGGAGATCGAAACAGTTATCAAAAAACTCCCAAAAAAGAAAAGTCCTGGGCCTGATGGCTTCACAAGTGAATTCTATCAAAAATTCAAAGAAGAATTAACTCCTATCCTCCTCAAGCTATTTCAAAAAATTCAAGAGGAAGGCAGACTTCCAAACTCCTTTTATGAGGCGAGCATAATTCTGATCCCCAAACCGGGCAAAGACAACACAAAGAAAGAAAATTATAGGCCTATATCCCTGATGAATTTAGACGCTAAAATTCTCAACAAAATATTAGCCAACCGGATTCAGCAATATATGAAAAAAATCATACACCATGACCAAGTGGGATTTATTCTGGAGAGGCAAGGCTGGTACAATATTTGCAAATCAATCAATGTGATTCATCACATAAACAAAAGGAAGGACAAAAATCACATGATAATTTCAATAGATGCAGAAAAGGCATTTGATAAAATCCAGCACCCATTCATGCTTAAAACTCTCAATAAAGTGGGAATACAAGGAACATTCCTTAACATGATAAAGGCCATCTACGACAAACCCACAGCAAACATCATACTTAATGGACAAAAATTAAAAGCAATCCCCTTAAGATCAGGAACCAGGCAGGGTTGCCCACTTTCACCACTTTTATTCAACATAGTTCTGGAAGTCCTAGCTACAGCAATCAGACAAAAAGAAGAAATAAAAGGCATCCAAATTGGAAAAGAAGAAGTAAAACTGTCACTATTTGCAGATGATATGATATTGTACATAGAAAACCCTAAAGTCTCAGTTAAAAAACTACTGGACCTTATAAATGAATTCAGCAAGGTGGCAGGATATAAAATTAATACCCAGAAATCAGAGGCATTTCTATATACAAACAATGAACTGTCAGCAAAAGAAATTAAGGAATCAATCCCCTTCACTATTGCAGCCAAAAAAATAAAATACCTAGGAGTAAATTTAACCAAGGAGGTTAAGGACTTGTACTCGGAAAATTATAAAACATTGATAAAAGAAATCAAGGAAGATACAAACAAGTGGAAGCATATACCGTGCTCATGGCTAGGAAGAATAAACATCATTAAAATGTCGATATTACCCAAAGCAATTTATAAATTCAATGCAATACCAATTAAAATACCAATGACATACTTCAAAGATATAGAAAACATACTCCAAAAATTTATATGGAACCAAAAAAGAACACGAATAGCCTCAGCAATCTTAAAAAGAAAAAATAAAGCAGGAGGCATCACTCTTCCGGATATCAAGGTTTACTACAAGGCCATTATACTCAAGACTGCCTGGTACTGGCATAAGAACAGACACAGTGATCAATGGAACAGAACAGAAAACCCAGAAATAAACCCACAGCTTTATGGACAACTGATATTTGACAAAGGAGGAAAGAACATACAATGGAGTAAAGACAGCCTCTTTAACAAATGGTGCTGGGAAAATTGGACATCTACCTGCCAAAAAATGAAACTAGACCATCAACTTACTCCATGCACAAAAACAAATTCAAAATGGATAAAGGACTTAAACATAAGCCGTGAAACTATAAGCATCTTAGAAGAAAACATAGGCAGCAAGCTCTCCGACATCTGTAGCAGCAATTTATTTGCCGATTTATCTCCACGAGCAAATGAAATAAAAGGCAAGATAAACAAATGGAACTTCATCAAACTAAAAAGCTTTTGCACAGCTAAAGACAATAAGAACAGAATAAAAAGACAAACTACACAATGGGAGAACATATTCGACAGCACGTCTGATAAGGGGTTAATAACCAAAATTTATAAAGAACTTATAAAACTCAACACCAGGAAGACAAACAATCCAATCAAAAAATGGGCAAAAGAAATGAATAGAAATTTTACCAAAGAAGACATACAGATGGCCAAAAGACATATGAAAAAATGCTCAACATCACTAATTATTAGAGATATGCAAATTAAAACCACAATGAGATATCACCTCACACCAGTCAGAATGGCGCTCATCAGCAAAACAACACAGAACAAGTGCTGGCGAGGATGTGGAGAAAAGGGAACCCTTCTGCACTGCTGGTGGGAATGCAGACTGGTGCAGTCACTGTGGAAAACAGTTTGGAGATTCCTCAAAAAATTAAAAGTCGAACTGCCTTTTGACCCAGCTATCCCACTTTTAGGAATACACCCTAAGAACACCATAACACTGTTCGAAAAGAAGAAATGCGCCCCCATGTTTGTGGCAGCATTGTTCACAATAGCGAAGAGCTGGAAACAGCCCAAGTGTCCATCAGAAGATGAGTGGATTAAAAAGCTTTGGTACATATATACTATGGAACAATATTCAGCCATAAGAAATGATGACATCGGATCATTTATAACAAAATGGATGTACCTTGATAACATTATACGGAGTGAAATAAGTAAATCAGAAAAAAAGAAAAACTGAGAACAGCATGATTTCAAACATAGGTGGGACATTAAAATGAGACTACGAGACACGTACAAGAGTGTGGTGGTTACGGGATGGGGGGAGGGTGGGATAGGGAGAAGGGGAGGGACACAGGGAAAAACAGATAGAAGGTGACAGAGGACAATTTGACTTTGGGTAATGGGTATGCAGCACAATTGAATGATGGGATAATCTGGAGATGTTTTCATTGTACATATGTACCCTGATTTATTGGTGTCACCCCATTAAAGTTAATAAAAAAAAAAAAAATGGGGCAGACTGGGAGCTTGCTCTCTCGGTTCCTGAGGTTGTTAGTATTAGAAAGGAGAGCAGATTAAGGCCACGTGGAGTAGAGGAGAGGCAGCCAAGATGGCGAAGTGCTGAGGAAGAAGCCAATTTGTGCAGAGTTTGTGCAGAGAGAAGGAGATGGGAAACAGAGGTGAATAAGTCTGGTGAGCTAGAAACCTTTTGATTCTAGGAAACTCGGATAAGTCAGTAGCTTTGTGAGCACTGAATGTGTGGGTTTTGGAGCCCAGTGTGTGTTTTTCTTGTCCGCTGGGTGCAAACTAGAATTAAAGCTGATGGCTCACCAGTTCTTGGCTCCATTGTTTCATTACCAACTGTCTGAATCTAATGGGAACCTGCATGGGTCAGGCAGCTGTGATGGTGGCCGCGACTACTGGCTTTACACAAGATCAGGACATAAGCCACAGATCTGAGTCTGGGCAGAGTTAGCCTCGGGTTGGGGGGCAGGAGGATCGAAACCAAGATGGACAAGCAGCAAGCATCCAGGAGAAGGTAAAATACAAATTAATAAGCAGGGAACATCTAGCAGCTACAGACTTTCTTTTTTTCTTTCTTTCTTTTTTAGATTTTACTTATTGATTGGAGGAGGGGCAGGAAACATCAACTCATAATACAATAGTTGCTTCCTGTATGTGCCTCGACCTGGCAAGCCCAGGGTTTCAAACTGGTGACCTCAGCATTCCAGGTTGACACTTGATCCACTGAGCCACCACAGGTCATGCCCAACAGACTTTTATTTAGCCAAGGAGCTAAAGTTCAGAGGAATGTCCTAAAGTTTAAACAAATAGAAACTCAGGGCAGGGACACAAGTCCAGGGTGACAAGATAATGACCCAGGTGGGTCACAGGTGAAATCAGGAGCCTAATTACCAGAATTGGAGCATAAGGCCAGAGCAGGAGAATTCACCGCTGTCTGACCCCCACTGCTGGACTCCTTCATTCCCCGAGGAGGGCCAGGTCTGTCCCAGAGTCTGGAGTGTAAGGCTGAGGCTGCAGGCAGAGCTGCAGCATAGCAAGCAGGGATCTGGGAACAAGGCGGCCAGGGCTCACACTGTGATCTCGCTGACTTCCTCTCCACAGTGTCACAGCCCTGGGGGTTCTGCTCAGCCCCGCAGCTGCCAGGAAGAAAGGGCAGCAGGGAAGGGTGAAGGAGTCCGGGGAAGGGGCCCTGTCATCGGCCTCAGCCTGCAGCATTCCTGCACGGAGGAGCAGCCTGTGGGTGTGAGGAAGGGGGAGAACTGCATTTGTTTGTTTATTTCTTCATGGCAACTCCCAAACTCAGCCAAACGCAGATAAAAATGGAGCGCATGAAAACTTTCCTAACTTTCTGACTCAGAAATGTTACTAAATATGTAGATCAGATGGAAGTCACACTTACCAGTCCTCAAACACTGCTTCACCCATGTCTCTTCTAGTGGAATGATCTTTGAAAAGCCATCAAGATAGGCTTGCCTTTTTGCCAGTCCAGAGGTTCCTCGGGTTACAACAGTCTCGACATACGACATTTCAAGTTTACGATGCTCATTCCCATGAAAACTTAAAAATTGAGACATGAGTGTTTCAGCTTACGCCGTTAATATTGTATTTATGGACTGTGTGGATGAACTAGCTAGTTTGGTAGCGCACGGCGGAAGAATACGCAGTAACACAACATACGAGTGAGGGAGTTGGCATCTCCAGTATGCCTACCCATGCCATTTCGGACTGTCAAAAGTTCAAATGTTCTGTTTGTGTTAGGCCAGGGTGTGTTTTGACTTACACAAAAATTCAGGTTACGTCACTGCCATAGGAACAGAACTGTGTCGTAACCCAAGGACCCCTTGTATTTTCTAAAAGAAGCCAAATGAAAACCCAGTATCCGCCTTTCCATGTCTCCCCAACTCAATGGAACCAAGCATACATGGAGAGGCATGGTCAAAATTTATGCTAGATAGATTGATGGATTACTTGTACCTTCTCCCACCCCTTGCCTTCATTACCCCTGTGACAGGTGTAGCGGGGGTACCTTGACATCAAGGATAATGCTACACATCCTGTGGGGTACATGCTTCTGATGGGCTAAGACCCAGGCGCAGAAAGGAGGGCACAAGTAGGTCGCCCCATCAATGGGAGGGAGAGGACTGGTCATGCATTCTAAAATAGATCTACAAGGGGGTTAGAAGTGATCTGGTTTCAGTATACATCATTTGATGAGACGAGTTTTTTTAGCAGTGGCAAAGTGGAAAGTAATTATTAATGAATATTTCTATGAGGACCCCAGGATTAGGGCTATGAATATGTTCACCCCCAGATTTTAGCTGTACTTAAAAAACTGGAAGGAAGACAGGCACACTGCTCATAAGAACTAGGGGATATTGAATCGCTTCATATTCGTTTTGAAATGTCCCTTAAATTTTGTGAGCACTATAGAAGATAGAAACAATTGTAGAAGAGAAGATTGGTTTCACGGAGCTCAGTGCAGGGGTCAAAAGCATAACCAAACTTCACAAAAGAGATAAAAACTACTTTCTTCCTTTTTTAAATCTACATTTACTGAGTGTGGGCTTCCTAAACTTACTCACCAACTCACTTATTTATTTTGAGAGAGAAGCATCACCTCATTGTTTTACTTTAGTTGTGCCATTGATTGCTTCTCATGTGTGCCTTGACTGGGGCTCAAACTGACTACCTAGGAATCAATCGGGAGCCCTTGGAATCGGTGACCCCATGATGAAGCTGGTGACCCCGGACCCCAGTGCTCTGGGGCAGTGCTCTATTCCCTGTGCGACCAGCCAGGGCCTAAACTTACTTTTTTAAATCTATATATGATAAAGTTGTAATTTGTTAGAAGAAGGAGGAAATAAAATAAAAATAAATCAGGTCTCCCCATCTCTTCAACCCCTGCCTATTACATTTTTACACTGAGGGAAAGGTAGAGACAAAGCTACTTAATCTTTAGAACATCAAAGTTCCTGTAATAAGAGGTATCTTAGTCAATTCGGACTGATATAGCAAAACTACCATAGACTGGGTGGTTTAAATAATAAACATTTCTCCAAGTTTTAGAGATTAGGAAGTCCAACATCAGGGTGCCAGCACAGTTGAGTTCTGGTGAGGATTCTGCTAGTTTGCAGATGTCTGTCTTCTTGGAGACAGCAGAGAGAGAAGCAAGCTTTCTCATGTCTGTTCTTACAAGGGCACTAATCCCATTCATGAAGGCTCCATCCACCCTCATGACCTATTTCCCTCCCAAAGGCTCCCTCTCCTAATACCATCACACTGGGCACTGGATTTCAGTGTATGGACATAGTTAGTCTATAACAAGGGGTGTGTGTGTGTGTTCAGTCCCAGCCTTCTTCATGTCAAACTGCTAGAATAGCACCTGGCACATAGCAAGGGCCGTGTAGGCATTTGCAGTTTGTAGTAGTATTTACTGTAGTGTTTGGAACCATAAAACCAGTCAACTCCCACCTTCTCTCAAACTCCTGCCTTCATCACCATCCAGGGGCAGGTGGCCTGCATGTTTTTGTGCTTTGTCACTGAATAGGAACATAGGCTTCTACCAGAGGCCAAATTTATTCAGAATGCTTTGATTAAAATCACAATTCCCACAGCTGAGAAAGTTAAAAAAGGTTCTCCTCTTTGTATAGCTTTTGGAAGAAGGAATTTAAGATTCAACCACTCTCAACCATTAATCCAAAGGAAAAAATAATGTGCAGGCAGTCCTCCCTCCTGTCTCCTCTTACATTTCATCCATCTGCTGGCCTGATGGAGCTGACAAAACACTAATTTCACTTTTCACTTCATTGATTCACTCATTCAACGCTTTCCCCGCTGATTCATTGGTCGGTGAGCTAACTTGTCACCATTTTGCCCTACCGGCGGCGGGAACACTGTGGGGACAAAGAAGGTAAGTGCTGGATATGCTACAGTAGGGGAACGTAAACACAATTCATTCCTTACCATCCTCCTGCTTCCAATGGCATTTCCAGGAATGCCCTGTAGCGAAAACCTGGGGCAGCTTGCACGCGTGCTTCTGTGCTTTGCCACCGAATAGGAACATAGGCCTCTACTGGAGCCGCCCTGTCCTGGTTAGACTTTTCTGTTCTCAATAATCAGGGACTAAATAAATATAAGCAACTGTGAAAGGCACTGTTAACCACAGAGCAAATACAAAGCAAATTGCAAGGGTGTTCTGCAATGGACTTGGAGTCTCAACTCTCAACCTTTATTCATTGCCTGTCAGTCCAGGTTTCCCTCACCTGTAAACATAAATAAGGTCATTTCCCTATTATTTATGACTTCTAGACTCCCTTTCAGGGAATCCTCAAAGGTGCTGGTGTTCTATGCGCTTCGCCGAGTCCGTTGGTCTCTGCCTCCACGAGCTCAGGCCATCGATCTCCTCTCTGCCCACGGGCCACTTCAGTCGACTCGCAGTTGCCCTTTCTTGCTCCTGCTGCCCCACCTCTGGCGAGTGCTGATGTTTCCATGTGGCCCTGAGCTGGGGAGAGAAGGGGAGAGAGGACAGGGCTCCCTCCCTTCCTCCTGCTTGTCCCATAGTCAGGGAACTCTTCCTTCACACTGGTGAGACCAGGCTGTGCCTTTAACAAGCCCTACTTTAGGGAAGGGAATTATAACCTTGGCGAACCCAGTGTGGTCCATGCACCAGCTGCCAAGCATCACAAGCATCACCCAGAATTCAGAAGTAATTCAGAATTTCAGGTCCTACCTCAGTCATCCTAAAACATAACCGGCATTTTAATAAGATCATCAGGCAATCCAAATGCATATCAAAGTTCAGGAAGCCTGGATTTCAATGCAGAGGAACTTCCAATTTGCACATCAGATATCTATCATTTGCTTTTCCAGATCTGCTCTCCACCCTTCTCCACCCGAATTTCTGCAGATGCTGACCTCTGTGCACCCCACCAACAAGGCTTCAGTACTCTCTGCTGCTGGTTCAGTCTGACTAATGAGAGGCCCTAGCAGGAGATTAAAGGATGGAGGGAAGTGGGAGAGGCTGGCTCTCAGGCTGGCTGTGACCCTCCCCATTGCTACCTGTCTTGAGGCCCAGACAAAGGAAGTCTCTTTTCTTTCCAAGACCTGCTACTGAGGATTCAATTTCCTTCCCCAGGAACTTTCTGCTCTCATGTTTGATTAGTAGTGTAAATATCCTCTCTTTTTAACCACTTTTTATGGTTTTCTTTCCCTTTTATCCCAGCAAGGCAATAACATTGCAACACAGAGATTCAACATTCCTACATTTCCCAACAGCCGCTAACAGTAGTCTCGGAGAGCAGTCTATGCCTGACATCAACAGTCCTGACCCAACTGCTCCGTGAAAGCGGGACGTCCTCCCCTTCGAGCAGCGTTCCCTCCAGGGTCAGGGCTCAGTCTATATGTCTCTCCAGCCAGCATATCCGTCTGAGCCCCCGATGTCCTCCTGCAAAACAGCTCAAACACCAATAGACGCTTTTCCTCATAAAGACACCACTATTTTTTAAAGTAGGAGGAGGGCTGCCACTATCGCCCACTAACAATCCATTCCCCAATCGGGAGCCAGAGCGCTCCTCCTAAACCACACCTTCTGCACGAAAGCTTTCCACGGATTGGATGTGTACTCAAAACACCGTCCATGGTGTAGCAGGCGGGTCAGTTTTCCCATGAAGCAAATCCTGAGGTGGAGATTAGTATACAGAAGTTTACCCAGTGGTACTCACAGGATCATCTCCTGTGGAGGAAATAAAAGAAGAGGGGTTGAACGGAGGGAAATTGGGCAGCATTGCAGACATGACAGAAACCTCCATTGATCCCAAAGCCAGGATGGCCATGCAGAGCCTTCCCTCATTGAAGCAAAGGGGACCGAGCCATTGCATCTCAGGCCTTGCATGTGGACTGCCCTCAGGAAGACAGTGTGCCCTTGGAGAACTAGACTCTCTTCAGCCAAAAGCAATCCCTGGAAAAGGTTTAGTTTTGAGATGGCATTGCTTACACTCTCAGTGGCTGGGGAATGAGTGCTCCAGCCCCCAAAGCGGGGGCTGGGAGTTGAATCTGGATGGTACAGCTCAGTCTATTACACATAGCCAAGAAGCCCCCCCAGGATCTGGCCCTGCCTACCTTTGTAACTTGATCTTATCCAGTCACCACCTGCTGTCCTCTGGTCACACTGGGTTCTGGCGCTTTTTACTTGTTATCTTTCTGCTCAAACCTCACTCTCCATGGGTCACCGTGTGACTGATTCCTTCTCCTTAACGTCTTAGATTGGACCTCACAGCCACAGACACTTCCTCTGACCACGCTATCTAAAGTAGCTCTCACACCTCAACTCCTTGTGGCCATTTAATGTCCTATTGCTTATTTCTTTCATAGAACTTTTCATAAAATAGTATTATTTATTTGCTTACTTGTTTAACTGGTGCTTGAATGTCTCTTGAAGATGGGGACTTTGTGGTTCTTTTTCAGCCTTTTTCTACAATGCATAGAATAAGGACAGAAATATTGTAGGTGCAATGAAAAAATGAATGAATGAACAGTCATTCTAAATTAGAGTTGTTTTTATACTTTCATGACCATAAAGACATGGCTTCCTCTGGCAGGAATGCACTGTTCTTCCTCCTGATGAATTCCTATATGATTCAATTGTCAGCATCTCTGTAAAACAATTCACATCTACTCATATGACTTTCTTCTCATTCTTATTCTGTCACTCAGAACTCTGTGGCTAGCTCAACACCTAGCATAGGGGAGGCAACAATAATAGTACAATCATTTATTGAATTCCTACTATATGTCCAGCATTGTTCTGTGTGAACACAACAGACAACATTGTTGCCCTTTTGAATTTATATTCTATTTGGGGGAGACAGACATAAATAAAATAAACAAGACTATTATATACTACAGCAGCAAAGAGCAAGAGAGAATACTAGGTGGTATTGCAGAAACTGGAAAGGGGTGTCAGAGAAGACCTCACTGAGACCTGGGACAGATGTAGCAAAGGATCCCATGAATTTCTGAGTAAAGACCAACCTAAGCAGAGAGGTCAGCAAGAATAGAGGGCTTGAGGCCGGAGTAGGCCTGGCTTCTCCAAGGAGCAGCAAGGGAGCCAGTGGGACTTGAGCAGAGTGAGTAATGGGAAGAGGTGTGGAAGAGATCTGAGAGGCAATAAGATTCCAGATTATGAGTAGTCTTATAAGTCAACATCAGTGAAACGGAAGCCATCGGAGGCTCTGAACAGAGGAGTGACGTATCCTGACTTAAGTTTTGAGAGCAGGCTGTATGGAACAAGTGTGGAAACAGGGAGACCTGTTGGAGCCACTGAAGTGACCCAGGTGAAAAATGATGGACTTGGGTGAGGTCAGCGGAGGTGGTGAGAAATGGTCAGGTTCTAGATATTTTGAATACAGAGCTATCACGGTCTGTTCTTGTCTGTTCTTGTACTGCATTTGGGATAAGCAAGAGGCATAAAGGGTGACTCTCAGGTTTTTCATCTAAGCATGGAATTGCTAAGCCATTGCATAAGACAGGAAGTGGAGGTCAATGAAGGGGAGAGTAGTTAGCAATTAGGGGTCTGCCATGACATTCTAATGGAGATACTAAGTTACCCACAAAGCAAGAAGAAGACATTGGGTTCAAATGAAGAAAAGACTTCAAAGACAATGAGGGCCTACAACAGCAAATGCTGTGATGGATTGATGAGAAGCTTTACAGAGTGACAAAGACAAGAAAAATTCGGCTGCAATACTAAACTAGGCACTTCATACCGATACATTCTTGGACAATATTCTTACATTCTAGACAATGTGTAGACTTTATTATGTTATAGGATAGTGGCAGTTGGAAATATCTCTGTGTAGGAACAATTAAAGAAGCCAACATTTAACGTCTTTATTTTCTCATTCTTTTCCTTCTTTCTCTTTTGCCTCTTCCTCTGCTTCTTTTTTTACCTTCTTCCTCTTTCAATTCTTTGTGCCTCCAGATATTCTCACCACTAATCAATTAAATAGTGCTGACGTCTGGTAATGTGACCTAATTGAACACAAAATATCCCTATCTTAGACAATTTTCTTCTCCTTTCAAATCAAATATCCTGCTTTCAGAGTTTTGTGTAAATAATTAGAGGGAAATATTTAGTACCATTGTACATTTCTTTGAGGGAAGAGCAGGAAGCAGAAGAGAACATTTTATAATATACAGTTAATGTATAAATTTGTTTGGATCTTAGAGAGACCAGAAGCCAATATTTTTATCACGTGATAAGAAAATGGATACATCTGAAAGGACGACTGCCTTGTTCTTACATATATTCACTGAGAAGGTGAAAAATGCATTACAACTTCTCTAAAATTCTTTGGCAATAAAAATAATCATTTCTATATATTTTTAAATTGGTAATGGATATACAACAAAGTTTAAAGTTATTTGAGCTTTCATTTTTAAAATTATCTCATTGCTTACCCAATTATACTTGCTTTTAGTCTCTTCCATTTGGAAAATTTCATAATTTAATTGGAAAGCACTGATTTCAATAAATTGTGGAATGACTTATTATTGTACCTTAGTTTTTTCCCCCCTTTTCAAATGTTTAAATTAATTTTATTGTCTAATGGCCCTGACCAGTAGTTCAGTGGATAGAGTGTTGGCCAGGCTTATGAACGTCTTAGGTTCAATTCCCAGTCAGGGCACACAGGAGAAATAACCATCTGCTTCTCTCCCCTTCTCTCTCACCCTCCTTTCCCTTTTCCCCTTCTGCAGCTAGTGGCTCAATTGGTTCTAGTGTGGCCCTGGGTACTGAGGGTAGCTTGGTTGGTCCAAGTGCAACAGCCTCAGGAACTAAAACTAGCTCAGTACTTGAAGCATCGGCCCCAGATGGGGTTGCCAGGTATGTCCCTGTCAAGGTGCATGCGTGAGTCTGTCTCACAATTTCCACTTCTTTCATCTAAAAAATAGAAAAAATAACTATTGGGGTGACAAAGGTTAATCAAATTATATAAGTTTTAAGTGTACAATTCTAACAATACATTATCTGTATGTTGTATTGTGTGTTTATAACCCAAAGTTAAATCTCCTTTCATCACCTTTTGACCCCTTTTACCCTTTACTATCTCTGCCAACCCCCTTTCCCTCTAGTGATCACCATACTGTTGTCTGTGTCTGTGAGTTTGTGTTTGTTTGTTTGTTCATTTGTTGCTTTTAGTTTTGTAACCCACATTTGAGTGAAATGATATGGTTTTTGACTTTTCCTCTCTGACTTACTTTGCTTAGCTTGATATTCTCAAGATCTATGCATGTCATGGCAAATGGCAATATTTCATCTTTTCTTATGTTGGAATAGTACTAAAAGGAAGAAAGTGTTGAGTTACACTGCAACTGTCAGAATATTTTTTTTCTCAGTGTTACCTAAGATAATGGTGCATTGTACAACTGACGCTAAATTTGATGAGTTACAGTACTATAAGCCTAAGTGTTTGTGTGTGGGGAAGCTATGTATACATAACTGCAAATATAATGCCATTTATATTTGCAGATCTACAAATGGGTTACTAATTTAATATAAAAAATCTCAGCTATATTTGCAAATGAAACATATTATTTTTTTATTCCTTTGAAAAATACTTTTTAAGAACATATTTATTGAAGACATGCATCAATTATGCTGAGTGTGAAAATATCATAGTGAGTAAAACACGCTTAGTGCTGCTCTTAGAAAGTTCAGTTTACCTGAGAATACTGGCAATAAAAGAATTAAAATAAAGCACCCTGAATGTTTGTATAGAAAAAATTAGGGATACAACAGGAAACTAGAACAGAGACTTGAAACAAGGAACCTCTATTGGAGGAAGTGATATTTTGGGATGAAGTTCTAACCAACTCAGCCATCTGGCCAGGTGAAAGTTGTATTTTGGATTCACTCGAGGAAATAACTAAAGTTAGCCAGGTATTGTGTGATGTGTGTGTCAAGTTGTGGTGGGGACAGTGATACTCTTAATACTATATTTACTTGTAATTTACCAAGCCTTATTTAGAAAACATGTATTGCAATTCTTTTTTGGAAGGAGAAACAGACCAACACCCTGTCCTGTCATCTGAGGTAGCTGCACATTTTTCTACAAATAAAAGGCATAGTCTCTTCTGAGAACCTAGCTAACATCATTCAAAGGTTAACCAAAACAGCAGAAATTGACAGATATGAAGCAGGATAAGTCAAATATTAAGTGTGACCTGATCCTTATTCCAGACAAGATTCTGATATGCAAATTTAATTTTACCCTGCAATGTTATACAACTTTGATGACCACAGTCATTTTCATCTAAAATTATTTGGCCCAGCTGAATCCAGTGAAGGGAAACATTTTAGAATTTTTCATAATAAACACTACCTTTCAGACAGTTCACTGGCATACCCACTTGGTAGGCCAGCCAAGTTCTCCCTGTTTCAGCAGTTTAATCACACAGAGGATCCCCGGAGGCCCCAATCTAATGAGCCCAGAGCTCATGGATGGGGAAGAGCAAGTTTGTCCTTGGCAGGCACAGGGCGGGGCCCTTGGCTCACACAGGTTTACTGGGCTTTTTCTCCTCTGGACTACCTCCTGTGCTTTCAGATATCATCATTTACCCTCATTTTCAGGAATGCTTTGTAAAATCTATGGGAAGCTTCCAGAAGCCACTGGAAAGTACCGGGGAAACAATTACCATAGATGTGTGCACAGTAGCTGTGAACTAGGTTCAATTCTTTAACATTTATTATGAAATCTCTTCTTTAAATAGAAAAAAAATTGGTAAATCTAAGCACTAGTATAAACATAGAAAAAAGAATGCTCAACGTGTATGAGAAAGTCATCTGTGAGCATTTCATATATATCATCTCACTTTGCACATAAAAAATGTTTGAACCAAGTAAGTTATTGATAATACACTTAACAATCCAATCCATCACTAACAGGTAGACCTATGGTTTAAAAGGCCAAAAAGCTACTTAAAACTACAAAAAAAAGAAATGAACTTGTTAGTGATTACTGGCAGGATACATGTGATTGGACATTTTTTATTTTAAGTAAAATTATTTTTAAAGATTTTATTTATTCATTTTAGAGAGAAGACAGAAAGAGAAAAAGAGAGAAAGATGAGGGAGGAGAGCAGGAAGCATCAACTCCCATGTGTGCCTTGACGGGGCAAGCCTGGGGTTTTGAAATGGTGACCTCAGCGTTCCAGATCAATGCTTTATCCACTGCGCCACCACAGATCAGGCAACAAATTTCTTTAGCACGCAATTTCTTGGTTTTAATTAAAGGGAGGAGGAAAGAAAAAATAATGGGGTGATGTGAACCCTGTACAAAATTTGGACTCCCACTCAATTGGAGAAATTTCTACAAAGGATAAGTTATACTGAGTGATCAAAGATGAGGGAGAAGAATATGAGCTATACTGCAAAGTAGAATGTGAGAAACAGAAACAAAATGGGAAGAGATGAGCAGCAAGCTCGGTGAGGGAATGAAGCTGGTGTAATCAGGGCGAAGTAATGAGGGAGAGTCCACGGACAGGGAAGTCTGAGGAAAACACAGAGAGGGGCAAATAAGGTTCTTGATGAGAGAATATTTATCAATAATATTACCAAATGACAATGTCTCAGGCCCTGAAATAAAAAGAAGAAAAGTCTTTCTCCGGAAGCCTCAGAGGTAGACTTCAGATGTGAAACAGTGAGATTGTCTCATAGTTTGTGTGGATTTGCACGGAACCACACCATTTATATCAACAGCTGCAAATGGCCTGCTGGCCAAATATGTCTGGGCAGTTGGCATTGTTTATTCTGCAGAGTAATTTTGCATTTGTATGTTTATATTTTTTTGTCGATGTTTAAATATTGACTCCATTAACAATCTTAAATAGCAGATTTCTAGCCTCTCCTGAAAAATAAGATCTGGTAATGCTGGGATCATTTGCCCAATTTGTTTCAATCAACACCAGCCCACTTCACTTATCCTTTTTACCCGTCTCTGGAGACATTTTAGTTTGCGACCCCATCATCTACACTTGTCACTGGTACCATGCATTTTGAAGACACCTGGACAGGAGCAGAAGGGGCGTAAGAGTACACAGGATAATTCAACCCAGGACTTCTTTCTCATAGCACTACCTTATTCTGGCAATTTAAAATTCTATCAGAGTTGTTTATCTATCTGTTTTCCTACTATATTTGAAACTCAACCAGAAAAAAATAGAACACACAGACAAACAAATAGAAACCTCAACTGGAGTATTATTTCATTCCCAGCATTTAATATAACCAGTAAGTGATTACGTGAATCTTGTAAGCCACAGATAATTCCACAGTAGCCAAGCACTGGACCAGAGGCCCAAAACACAACCCGGACCAACGCCCATGGAAAGTGGTGAATCACTGAAATATAATCCAACTGCTTTATGGAAACTAACTGATTCCTTTGCGGCCTACCTGACATCTAATTTAACAACTGGGAAGGAAAGCGTGGGTCTGTCAATATGGCAAGGTATTTCTGAACCAAAAAAGAAACACCACAATAAGGTGAAAGGGAGATCCAAATAAGCTATATATATTAAATATATACTCACTACAACATAAATATCTGGGGCAGGAGGGAGTTGGAGCAGGTGGAGAAAAGATAGCTTTTTATAATTTCTCTAGTGACCTCCTACTGCTCTCAAGCCCCTGTCATGCTGATTCAATAGAACAAATTTATTAATAAAAATTTTAAATTATTTTTTAAAGCCTCAGTCTCTTCCAATCCAAAGCAAATATATTTGCAATCTATTCAATGTTTAAACACCCTCTTGGCTGTTTCTCCCTTCTCACCAGTCTTCTTTCTCCTTCCTTCCTCTTAGTATTGCATCTGGACATGAAGGCAGAAAGGAGCTCTCTGGTCACAGGCTTTCCACTGAATCACCTGGGAACACTATTGACGATTTCATAGAAGGTAACTGGTCTGATCTCGTCTTGTTTACTGAGCATTGCATTGCATCTTATAATGTGGCTGATCTTAAAAAGTGCTTTTAGTTGTGAGGCGTTTCTATACTGCAGTTCAATTCTGATGCTAACCAACAAATTCAGTGTCAGATTCTACAGATTTAAGGACATAATCTCCAATAAGACTACCATCACTTCAGGTAACTTGAACCTGATTTGCTGTCTCTCACTTTCTTCCCTGAACAACATGAGCTCGAGCACCTCCTCCAGCTTCTCCCCCAAATGCCGGACCCTGGGTTCCACGCAGACATCCAGCTACCAGCCAGCAACATGACCAGCGTCTGTGTAGGCACCAGAGGCTCAGGCTCCCAGATCTCTGTGTCCTACCACCAGTGTGCAAGGTGGTTGGGGAATCTAAGGGTCTGGCCGCAGGGATGGCTGGAGGTTTAGTGGGCATAGGGGACATACAGAGCAAGAATAAAACTACACAAAGCCGGGATGACCACCTGACCTCCTAACTGGAAACAGTAAGGAACTTAAAGGCTGATAATTGCAGACTAGAGAGCACAATCTGGGAACACCTGGAGAAGAAGGGATCCCAGGTTAGAGACTGGGGGTATTATTTCAAGACCATCAAGAACCTGAGGGTTCAGATCTTTGCAAGTTCTGTGGACAACGCCTGCAGCGCCCTGCAGCGTTCTCCATCTTGCTGCTGATGACTTTAGGGTCAAGTATGAGGCAGAACTGGTCATGTGGCAGTCTGTGGAGAATGACATCAGTGGCTACAAAAGGTCACTGATAACACCAATATCACTTGGCTTCAGCTGGAGACAGGGATCGAGGCTCTCAAGGAAAACTGCTCTTCATGAAGAAAAACCATGAGGAGGAAGTAAAACAAGAGCTATGAAACCAGATCGCCAACTCTGGGTTGACCATGGAATTAGAAGCCCCCAGACCTTAGGACCTCAGAAAGATCATGGAAGACATCTGAGACCAATAAGACAAACTGGCTCAGAAGAACCAAGAAGAGCTAGACAAGTACTAGATCCAGCAGACTGAGATGTACAGTCCAGTCCTTGGAGATCAACCTGGACTCAATGAGGCATATGAAGATCAGCTTGGAGAACAGTATGAGGAAGGTGGAGACACACTATGCCATGTAGCTAGAACAGCTCAGTGAGGTCCCGCTGCACCTAGAGTCAGAGCTGATGCAGACCAGCTGATGCAGACAAGTACTAGACCCAGCAGACTGAGATGTACAGTCCAGTCCTTGGAGATCAACCTGGACTCAATGAGGCATAAGAAGATCAGCTTGGAGAACAGCATGAGGAAGGTGGAGACACACTATGCCATGTAGCTAGAACAGCTCAGTGAGGTCCCGCTGCACCTAGAGTCAGAGCTGATGCAGACCAGGCAGAGGAGCAGTGCCAGGCCCATGAATACAAAGTCCTGCTGAACATCAAGGTCAAACTGGAGGCTGAAATCACCTACAACCACTTGCTGGAAGAAGGGAGGAGGACTTCAATTATTGTGACAATCCTGGACAACAGCAGCTCCATGCAATTCATCCAAAAGACCACTATCCACAGGATTGTGGGTGACAAAGTGTGACTAATGTCAATGACACCAAAGTTCTAAGGCGTTAAGGCAGCAGAAGCAGTGCATCGCTTAGGGGGCTAGAGGCCAATAAAAACTTAGGAGGTTAAAAAAAAAAAGGACTACCCTCACTTAAGATGCCAGCTACAAGTCCAGGGATCTCTATGCCACTGCATGTCTAACAAATTGGCTATAATCTCAGGGGTTCTGAAAACCTTCACTCCGTTTGATAATCTGCTAGAATGACTTACAGAACTCAAGAAAGTGCTATACTCACAATCAAAGTTTTATATAAAGGATACAATTCAGGACCAGCCAAGTAATGAGACATATGAGGTGAGATCTTACAGGATCCCAAATGCAGAGCGTCAGTGCCCTTTCCACATAGAATCAGTGTGTCATCCTCCTGGGAAGTCAATGTGATCACTGGCCAGAGTATTGCACCAAGCTTCTGTATCCACAGTTTTTATTGGGATTTTCTTCTATATGCATCATTGATTGAATCACTGGCCACATTATTGAACTCAATATCCAGCAGCCATTCTTCTCTCCCCAGAGGTTGGAAGGTTAGAATGATATAATATGACTCAAAGCCCCAAACCTCTAACCATGTGGTTGGTTTTTCTGGAATGGCTTGTCCCCATTCTGAGTCATCTCAATAGCACAGGCTATCTAGGGGCCCACCATGAGTCAATTCATTAACAAAAAATATCAACAATTACTATGAATAATAAAAATTCACCTATCATTTTGGAAATTCAAAGAGTATAGAGGTTCTATCCCAGGAACCAGGGACAAAATCTAGATAAATTCTCTACTGTACAACAGAAAGGCAGCCAGTATTGAAGTTGAGGTCACTGCCATAACAGTCCATCTTAATGTCACCATGATCCATGGCTTTCCAGTCTGGAGTCCAGGCCTCATCCTGTCCACCACTTCCCTTAGCACTTCTGTGCCAGCTCCCACCTATGGATCTGAAACTTGTGATTGCTTCTCTGCAAACACCTTACTATGTATGAGACTCACTGAGGCTTTATTCAGGCACCTCCCTCAACCTAAAATGAAAGCTTAGATCAATGAAAGAAGAATGAAGACTGTTGGAAATGGTAAATATAAAATATTTTATAATTTTTATAGTTTCACAAAACGATAAATGACTAAAGTAAAAATGTACTGAGTTATACAACATACGTAGAAGAAAAATGTATAGAACAATAGTAAAACAGAGCAAATGAAAACATTCTATCCTGAAGTTCTAACATAAAGTGGTGTGATATTTAAAAATAAGTCACAAGTTACAAATGAATGTTGTAAACCATAGAGTGGTTAATTTTATGCTTTGAAATAGGGAGCAATGATTTTCAAACCAGGAGCAGATAGCTGCATTAGATAAGATGTAGAACTTTCCAAGCTATACTTATCCTTCTCATCTAGAAATTGTACCTCCTTCCTGGCAACGGCCATGTCCACCCCCATTTGAACTATAATCAACCACTGGGTTGGAACAGAAAAGAGCTTCAACCATTATAGACACTTTTCCCACTGAAACAGCCTGATTCTGATAGAGAGATGTAATTTAGTTTCATCTTCAGAAATTTGTTTTATCAAAGTAATCCTTGAATATACCAAGTAATGAATTCCTCCACTGAGGGGAATTGGGTAGAGAGGGGGTGGCTCTCCCTTCTCTTCTCCATATAGAACATGTCTCATATTTTCTTATATTTTTGTGCTTAAAATATTTTAAATAAATAGAAAAACTATTCTTGATCAAAATATATCCTTCCTCTCATTTGCAAGCAAGAACATACTTTCAAGAAGGACATAAGTAGGGTAATGCAGGAGGAAAGGTGTACCAGATAGTCAGCACCAGGTCAGTGGCCCTGAGACATGAGACCCAGGTCACCATGAGAAAAAGTGTGGAGAACACAAGTCGGTTATTGATACCACCAGAAGGTTGATGGATTGGGGGCATCATGCTACGTATACCTTCCCCAAACCCAGAATGCGACTATGGAAATCTTTCCTTGAAAAGTCTCAGCCCTTCCAACTTCTACTGCACAATTTAGCACTCAGTTGGGCTTATACAACCCAAGTTTATGTTCCAAGACTTTGTCTGTTGGTTTGAGCGTTCGGTTTCTCAGCACACATTTTCCCATAGACACTGTATTATAAATTATGGTTAAATCCTCAAAACTGCCCACAAAAGGCTCTTTAAAGTTAATGTATTTGAAATATATATTACAAATGATACCATATTAACTATGCTTAACCAACATTTATAACTCTGTTTATATGGGAGAAATGCATTCCATCCTGCAACCAGAGATGACAGGGTTGCCCTGGGCAAGAAGAAAATTGAGAGCATCAAGGACAGCTGGATGGCAAGGACCCCTGGGGCTTCTTCATTCTATGGACATCAGAAGAAGCACATCAGATGGACATCTGTAGCCCATAACCCATTTTATCTGGAAATGAGTTTGATTTCGCTTTAAAGAACTACCCCTCCCCATCTCCATGTATATGGCCCAGTTGAGCTTATGGCCTCCACGAATCCAGGGTGGGTGCCTGTCCCAGGCAGTCCTGGCCACGATGCTGGGTTCAGAGATGGCCAGGCTCTGTCTTTCCAGTTAGTTCATATACTACACAATGCATGTCCTAAACACGCGTGTATCCCCCAGATGACCTAGCACAGTGCTGGCACTAACGACACAGCCATGCTCAGGTCAGGAACAGGTGGGCGCTTCTGAGCAAAACCTGTGCACTTTTTCCATCGCCTTCTCGCACCATACATGTCGCCAACTAGGGAGGTGGTTTTCCGGAAAAGTGTTCTGTTCTGTAAATAAAATCCTAATCAGTTTATTAATTTATAAATATTTGACTTTAGGTTTTTAAAAGTATGATTATGAAAAATGTTTCATTTACCTCAACTATTTTACGATGGTCCACGGGTCTTTTATCACACAAAGTAACAATAATAATGCCTGGTCTACGTGACTTACAGATCAAAAACCTTATCTGGAGAGTTTTAAGGGTTAAGAAAGATAAATTTTGTAAGTGAACTTTGCAAAGTACTATTCAACTATGATCATTACTATTATCATTACTGTGAATATTGCTATTATTGCCATTCAGAAGAATACAATACGGGAAGAACAGATTAGGAATGACTGAAACTATATTCCATCTAAACTCCAGACTGTAATTTGAGATGAACTAATAAACTATATTACATACACACACAAATACACACATACCACTTGCAAAAGAATCTTAAAGATGACTATTTTTAATATAAATAAAATGAGTGCTAATTTTCCCTCAAGGGAAGTCATGAATTTTCTGTAACTTGGCAATAGAATGCTATAATAGGAATTTGCATTCATGTTATTGTTCAGTAGCTTTGCATTAATTCATGAAATCATTCATTTTTTTCTCCATGCTGGGTTTTTATTTTTGTGTTTTTCTTTTCTTTTTGCTAAAATAATCTTCCTAGTCTCTCAAATTGTTGCCTGAGTTCAGTTTTTAAAACTGGGTATGATTAGCGCAGCCTTGAGTTTGTCTGGCAGGGGCCCCAGAGGCCAACTCTGAAAAACTTTGTTTCCCTGATACAAATCTGTTCCTCATTATCTCAAATAGATCTTTATTTAGGAACTGGCTGCCACGTTCTTTCAAACATCATCCAGTTGGATGCAGGATAGTGACCTTCCCCACCTGAGGGCCCAGTGAGAGCCAGCAGCAGGAGCGAGAGGATTATCCAGTGCCCCCTTGTCCCTGACTGGTGCCCTCGGCATCCTGTCTCATTGTCTGGGAGAGAGGGCAGGAGGACACTACCTTCCCATAGAGTGCACACCACTCCGCTGGTGGTCTGAGCCTCGCTTTCAGAGAGGCTGTGTCCCCAAGAAGACCTATGTGGCTCCTGGGCTTCTGCAGAACCAGCATGGCCAAACCATAAATGTTTCCAAAACCAAATATCTTACTTCCATTTCCATTAGCTAAAAATTAGATCACTAAATGAATAACTAAAATTTCCAAGTCTGGCCTTCTATAGCAAGAAATGTAAAGAATAAAGAAATTTTCATATCATCCCTTATACTGAAAATGCATATTATGATACAGGGCTAGGGCAATGCCCAGCAAGAGGCAACCGGTCCGGTGCAAAACTCCAGGGGAAGAAGTCAGCAGTAAATAAATTCCATTTATAAAATTTTATTTTTCAATTACAGTTTATATTCAGTATTATTTTATATAAGCTTCAGGTACACAGCATAGTGGTTAAACAATACTTCACAACCAGATCCCCGCAGTATTTCAATTACCTAACTTCACACCACACATGGTTATTACAATATTATTCCCTATATTTTCTATGCTGCACTTTACATCCCTGTAACTATATGTAACTGCTTAATCTATATTTCTTAATCCCTTCACTTTTCACCCGGCCACCAACCCCACTCCCCTCTGGCAACCATCAGTCTGTTCTCTGAATTTATGAGTCTGTTTTTATTTTGTCTGTTAAATTAATTTCATTCTTGGCTTCAGCTGCAAGTCTGGCTATAACCAGTCTTAGTCTTCACCTCTGGGACCAGGAATGTTTAAAAAACACTCTTATATCCATCTGAAGCGACACACCCAACTATAGTTCCAGATCTGTCCCCAGTAAACTCAGAAGCCCTGAGCAGAACACTCTATCTGGGGCCAAGGACAGTATCTGACACACAGGGGACACTGTGGCTAACTTTACATCTACTCTCTGTTCCTACGATTTCTTATTTGGAAAACTGTCTAACTAATGGGGTAAAATTGCCATCCTTACAATATAGGTGTACCATTACATCATGTTTCCTGGTTCAAAAATTATTTTCACATTCATTCTCTCATAAAGTCACAGTAACTGTGGGACAGAGGTGGAACAAGCATTATGGTATGTCACAGTTGAGGTTGAGTATGGCGCAGGCGCATTAACTAGCAGTCACACAGCTAGTAAGTTAGATAGCTACTTAAATCCCCATGTAGTTGTTAGATAACTTACAAGAAAATGTATCTAAAATGGCCTGGCACATAATAAGGACCTCACAAATAGTGATTATTTGGGGAGGTAACAGAGCATAATAACTTAATCACAGGCTTGGAGTATTGTAGCCAGCTTCCGTCACTTATCAACTGTGGGAGATTGAGAAAGTTTCTCAACCCTCTTACCTCAGTTTCCTCACCTATGAAATTGGAATAAGAATAGCAACTTCACACAACTATGGTGCAGACTAAATGAAAAAAACCACATGTAACACATATGGCACGTAACTCAAAACTTCCCCACCATACCTCACTATCTCTCTAAATAATAAATGTGAAAACAAAACAATTTATATTATGATAGAATGAGATAATGATTGAAAACACTTTGAAAGGAAAATCCAAAGCAGAGAGAATAAATGAGATATAGGAGCATAAGTGACTGAGAGCACAGTCATTACTTCATCACACTAACTTATTAATTATTGGTGGTATCGTTAATCCACAGTATCATAAATATAAGCCACTTCAGAAATCATACAATGGGGAAACAGTTTCATTGGACATGAGGGAAGAGCTGAAGCAACAAAAACACCTAGGTTCCTAAAATGCCTTAATCTTATAATTCTTTTGAATTAGAACACTTCTATTAGGAAATTTAGCAGAAGGCAAAGAGCCACAGAGATGTTAAAAAGCACAAGGTAAGCAGAGAGAGGGGCAGTTTTAGAGGAGCTGAGAAGAAAGGTTGACAAGAAATGAAAACCTTGAGGGAAGGAGATTCACAGGGCAGCTAATAATGCTGAGGGGTCAGACACATGGGATTGTTTGCACCACCTCCTCTTACTCTCCTGGTCACTCTCATATAGTATGAGCAATGTGGACTTCTTCTACCATGAAATCCTCTTTAATGAAAAGCTCACTCTCTCTCTTCCCAACCAAACCTCAGATCTGTCTCCTGAATTTCTTCGCAAGGAGCTTGGAGCTGTCTCTGCCTCCTTACCGACTTTCAAAGTGGATGACTTGCAAAGACTCTCTCCAGGTGGAGCAAGATGGCTTTGAGGAGTTGTGACCATATTTAAGAACTACAATTCTCCTAGTAGTGTTGTAATGCCTAGTTTTTCTCCAAGGCCTTTCTAGCACTTCTGAGAATGTGTCATATTAATTTTATAATGGTTCACTTGGGGCAGACAAACTAGGCTTCTTTTGTGTTACTTCTAAGAGATCCCTCAAGAATGCAAAACATCCAAATTTAGTGTATTAGCATTTCAATAAAATCAACCCTTTGTTATAAGAAATCATGCCAATTTTGTAAAAGATGGCCTTGATGTACATCATACATATTACATTTACAAGTTGGGCAAAAGTATGTTTACATTTGTTCATATAGAATATAATACAATAATTAATAAGCAATAATACAAGAAAAAACTTTGTGTTTCATGTACTCACAACTGTAAACATACTTTTGACCCATGTTGTATATATGAGTGTATATTCGCATGGTTTTTGCATATTTATTTCCAGAAATAAAAACATTAAAAACAAATAGAAAAAATAAAACGAATTTAATTGGTTGATGCATCTTGATCTAAATGTGTATAACATGGATATTTAGTGGACAACACATCTTACACCTGACATTAAATTAAATGCCTTCTGAATCTTCAAAGTAAAGTTACAAGGCCCTTAGGGTACTTGCCAAAGGAGGTCTATGGATGTTGCCCACCTTGAGAGGCAGTGCCAGACCTCAGGACCTGCCAATCAGGTCCCTGAAATAGTCTCCAGAGGAAGCAAGAGGTCTAAACAATTGTTGATGTACAAATCCCCATTTCTGTGCTCTGTGAATCTGCCCACCTGACCACAACTGACTGGGCTAGGATAGACCCTTCACCAAGATCAACCAATCTCTAAAATGACTAGTTTCCTCAGACAACGAGCTAAAGACAGAAATGGGCCTTCAGTGGAAAAACCGGAAGGACAGACACAGCAGGGCTGAGTCATGTTCATGACAAACACTAGAATAATCACCAATGAGCCACGGCTCTGGCAGGGTAGTTGGGTGTTGGTCCATTGGGCTTCCTGATCATGGTAAGACATGGCCATTCCATGGTCCCCGGTCTTCTCACAAAGCTTAGTTATTTCATTCCTCCTGCACACAAGACACCGTATGGCTAAGATTCCTTATTTGCAGGTTTATCCCCTATCACTTAAACCTGTTCCTCCCAAAGAGAGGAGCATAGTTAACGCAAGAACTCCAACAGTCTCCTTTTCTTCTCATAGGGATTTTTGAAATCTTGATTATCTCAACAGCTGAATAGTCCTCCTTCAGTGAATATCTCTGCCACTCTTGTAAATGTTTACCCTGGACTGCTTTCTCTTAATAGTCAACTATTTTCATGTGTTTATGTCTTGTCTTCCAAATCAATTAGAAGTTTTTGGAGAGAGAACTCTATGTCTGGTATAAAGTCACCAGTCATCATCAAGAGGATTTGTGTGTAATGAAGACTGCAACGAATCAGCTCTTTCTCCAATGGGTGAGCAAACATCCTTTACCTCTGGAGATAAAATGATCCAAGCCTGTTTTTGTTTCTCTCTTTCTTTTTCTTTTTTCTTTTTCCTTATCTCTCTCTACAAGCCTAGATTTACAAACCATTTGTCCAATAGGTTCAATATGTTTGAGAGGTCCAAAAGCTTCCTGGTCCACCTAGAGGTATATTGACCCAAACCTGTTACCCTGTGCTTAGATACTATATTTGAGAATCTTGGTCCAACGATACCATTGTTTTTTACCTGTGTCCTGTACAACCTCAAGGGCTCTATGGAATCTCTCAGTTTCCCCAGAAAGCAGGAGAAATGAGAGGATCAGAGTGTGTAAGACTCTGTGTCACATGACTCTCTTTCTACACTGATCTATGTTCCATATTTGGTGCAGGAAGATTGAGTCTATAGCCCCAAGCAAAAAAGTGGAAACTTGTTTATACAATGAAATTTGAAAAATCAAATTTAGCCTCATGACCAAAAATAACCTCTCCACCTTTAGACACTTTCTTCTCCCTTTAGATTGAGGTCTTTGTGTCTGAATTTTAAAAGGTAGGCAACCTGGGCCTGACCTGTGGTGGCGCAGTGGATAAAGCGTCGACTTGGGAACACTGAGGTCGCCAGTTCAAAACCCTGCACTGGTCTGGTCAAGGCACATATGGGAGTTGATGCTCCCCTCTTTCTCTCTTTCTCTCTCTCTCTCTCTCTCTCTGTGTGTGTGTGTGTGTGTGTGTGTGTGTGTCCTCTCTAAAATGAATAAAATAAAATAAAATAAATAATTTTTAAAATATGCTTTTAAAAAAAAAAAGGTAGGCAACCTGGGGCAAATCTTGGGTGCTTTCTTACTCAGTGCTAACTATCAGAGTTTGTGTATCAGGCTCAGGAAGACCTGCTGCAAAAAAAAATAAAGTTCTAATGGTCAGGCTGGGAAAAGAGGTAGAAAAAGACTCTAAAATTTCTGTCCTGAGGAAATCTGACTGGCATTCCCCAGTTGGGCTGGCAGGAAACAGGCTACGGATAAGGCATGTGAGGTTGGGGTGAGGATGAAGAGAGGAGTTTCACACAATTGTCTCTGCATGGGAAACAGAGGCCAATGAAGGCATTCAGCATTCACAAGCTTGTTAAGCATATCTTACCTTGGCTTCTAAAAAGAAAACAGCAGAGCCAGTTCTCTGTTACAAGTTAGCTATTTGTTTACAATATTCAATTCATTCTACAAAGGGTTTGTGTTAGGTGCTTTCCAGTAACAACATTCCTCTATGAAGAACATTGGGCAGTAATTGAACCAATAATACTGGGTTTATAAAGTAATACAAGTTGCAGAAAAGTACTAGAAATAAGTCTGTTTCTAAGATTTCCTAAGAAACCACTCTAACTATTTAATAAAATGTCTTGTTGACAATCAAGGCTGAAAACAGATTGAGAATTCAGAAAAACTGAGCCATGGTTAAAGAAAATGTAGATATATGTTTTATTAAGTTGGTTTTTGTGTAACACTACATATTGACTATGAATTAGATGTAGCAGTAGGTAATTTGTCACATACCAGTGAAATATTCTTCTGCCTAGCATAGTTCAATTTCTTATTTCTGGTAAACCAGATATTTGATTAATTTTCTCTGAACTTGCAAGAGGACTTCTGAGGGAATATAAGCTCCAGTAACCATTCTTATCTAGTGCCATAGCCACTAGCATTGTGCAGGAACACACTTCCTGGCCTTTCATGGTGTTAAGTTCCTTGGCAGTTAGCCCTAGCTCTCTCTTATTTTAATCTTTTAACTTTCTTCTCTATCCCTTCTCTCCAATCTTTATCTCCATCTTCCCACTCAGAAAAATAATTCTCCTTGCATCTTTTTTCATTAGGATCTGTGTTCCTCTTATATTTTCATTCTCCTAAAGTTTAACGAGTCAGGTGCAGCCAGCCTTATCAAAAACATAAGCCACACATTAAAAAAAAAATGGTTTAACACTGTGTCATATCCTGACCTGACTTTGGCTCCATAAACTTACCCGCAATGGCATCTGTCACTTTTGATACAGAAGCAAGTGATGTGCTGTTTAGATGTTCCTGACACCATCTAAATCCATTACTTCATTGAGATATTTTGCTCAATGTCCTCTTCCTTCTATGGATGAATTAATTGTGCCCAACACCAGCCATCCGCACTGCAGAGTTCAGGCTAGCTATGACAAACTGGTCAACAACTCCAAGACTGAGGCCTCCTCCCACTTGATTTATAGAGGTTTGGGTGATCTGGACCAGCAGGAAAATAAAAATGCATTAGAGGAAAGATGACTGGGGCAGATTTGATTCTTTACTTACAGTACATTGAACCAGAGGAAACTGCTGTTTGTGTAGGTCAAAAGTGGTCAAACATAAACAAATCTTATATGAAACAATGCACTCACAGTTAGTTCAACAAAGTAAGTCATAAATTCCATTGTGCACAAGGGCTATGAAAATGAAAGGTGTCTTGAAAGATCGGAGCACTGCTACTTAAACACCACATGTATGGAAATGCTCTTTAAGAGTTTATATGCCTGAGGGCTTACCCCTCGATGCCTTCTATTTTTGATACTAAAAAGAGTGACAGATCCCCTGCTCCTCATCTGAGGAAGTGAAAGCACCACACCCCGGCCTGCAAGATTGATGGAAAAACATATGAATGAAGGACACTTTTCTTATTTTTCTCCATGATCCAAAGGGCTGATTCAAGAGGGTGCTTCACTGCGGTTGAACTCATCCAAACATAAACCTCAAAGGGGCATCACCCTCCCACAGGGTATGGGAAGAGGGATGGGCCCAGAGAGACATGACTAATGCAAGGTCATACAGGGGTCCACAGGCTGAACAAGTCATGAATCTCAACCTTACCAATGTCTGGCCTTTGCTTCCCCAGTAGCTGTGTTTCCTTTTAAAAGGCATGACTAAGCAAACAAAACCAAAGACCTTCACTGTTCCAAGCAATGCACTGAAAGGAAGAACATGGAGACTGCTTTCAACGGTTTTAAGTCCCTTCAGAAATTCTGGCATGTGGTGGGCAATATTTTATCTCTCGATTTTTTTTCTGCAAAGATCATCTTCTCATTTATACCATGCCAAGTTTTAAATAACAGAATCTCACCAACATAATTACATACATATGATAGTTAGGATCTATCTTAAGTTTAAGAATCAAGCAAAACACTAGGCCCAAATATCTGCAAGGGAATTAAGAGTATGATTAAGAGTCATTCCAATCAATCAAATTTTATTTATCACATGTAGGGAAATCACTACTATTAGGTTGTAACTTTATGGTTTTATAACATTTTGGTCTTATTAGTTGTAGACTTTACCCCCCAATCTGGTTTTTAAATCAAGATAATATCAAGTTCCTTTTAAAAGAAATTCAGTTTAAAAGATGGGGGGAATTTTATAGATATCATGTGTATATACCTGAAAATATATACACAAAAGCTTTCTCCTACAGTTTTGGTTTCATCCTCACAAGTTTTGAAAGCCATTTGAACAGCTTATTCCAACTCCATTTAAACAGGAAAACAAATAGGAATAGATAGGTTTTCCAGTCTAACCAAATGCCTCACCTCTAAATAAGTAGAACAAAAGGATGGCATGCTTAATTAAACCCAGAAGCTCCAAAGTTCATTTCAGGCACCAGTCTACATATTCATTTTTACCAAGCTTTACTAGAACCTCAGTGATAAGAATAACATGTTAAAACACCTTTACCTCTTAGCACTTCAAACTTTAATTCCCCTTAACAAATGTTTAGGGGGCATCTAGACGCTGCACAGCACAGTGCTAAATGCTGATGGGAAAGTAAAAATATGAGAGGCGGTCATCAGCTTCCAGGAACTAACATCCCACAGAGAGAAAAATCACAAAACCACTGTCAGTTTCACAGAGTGTGCTCCTAGGAACACATACTCTTTGATTGAGTAGTTTTTATGTGAACAGCCAGCTTCACAGCCAAACAGATTTGAGAACTGCTCAGTTGAACAAAGTTGAATACTTTTCTTTTCTGCAGAATCTCTCAGAAACTTGACTGGGCAAATATGAGTGAGGAAGCCCTAAGACAGGGATGTCAGATGCTTTACTTCCTGTGTCACTTGACCATGAAACCATCTTATGTGCATCATCTTTCAGCAATCACACTTGGGGAAATATTGGGTTTAGTGATTTAGTGATCAATAGCTTATTGTCTGCTCTATTTATTTGGAAAGGTTAGAAGACAAGGGAGACCAGGTGAAATGTTGGAAAAGGACTTCCAGGGGAAATTGAATTCAAACTGAGTCCTAAACAGGAGGCTGAGAAAATAGAATTTGGATACGCACAGAAAAAGGCAAGAAAAGGCAGGCTTCCAATGAGAGAAGACATGAATGCACAAACGTTTGGAGACAAGGATGAGCGTGGCACATTTAGAAGTCAGTGAAGACAAGTCTTACTCGAGAGAAGGGCTTGTATTGGAGAATGACAGCAAAAAAAGAAAAAAGCTGAAAGTACTGATCTGGTGTTAGACAGTTTTCCTAATTCTCTTAATATCCTGAAAGATAAGCATTGCTGTGTCATTTTACAGATAAGAAAACTGAAACCTGGAGAGAGTAGGGAAATTACCCAAGGTCTCATAACCAGTAGATAGCCAAGCTGGGATTAGGACACAAATTTATCTGGCTGCAAAAATAGTAAAAATCAATTAAGTAGGACTTTAAAAGTCAAAGTGTGTGGAGAGGGTGTTTTTACATTGGAGACAGTAGAGGTTTCCCAGTACCCGGGATTGGTAAGAAGGAGATTAATGTGAAATCCTGGTGTTTTAGGAAGATAAACTCAACAATGGTTCTCAGGATGGATTAAAGGATGAAGGAAACAGAGTTCAGGATGCTATTTGGAGGTTGTTTCAGTGATTCCAGATAATGAGGGGAGAAACTCGATGAGCACAGAGGCAGCGGGAAGACCCAACCCCTTGGGAGTGGAGGTTGGCCATTCAAAGGAGGATAGAGCTAGGGCACCTGGAGACTGATTGAATGTAGGTGCCAAAGGAGAGAGAGTAACCCAAAACATTTTCCCGCTTCTTTCTCAACTCCCTTCACTCCCAAGTGAAGGTGTGAACAATGAGTTCTTGACGCAGCTGCTGAACAGAGAAGGGAAGAGCCAGGCAATCCTGGCATTTGACAGGGTTCCGTGACACACAGTGGGACTGAGCTGTCAGGAAGGATTCATGTACACAGGTACACATGTGCTTCCTCCAGCAGCAGCTATAAGAAAACAAGACTTCTATTCTTCAAAAGTTCAAACTTTTCCTTAAAAGGGTGTCATTATTCTCATACTCAGTTAAGAATCACTTGTTTACAAGTCAAGAGGAGAGTATCAAAGGTTCTAGTCCTAAGCTGAATGACCTTGAGCAAGTTCTTCCAATGTTGTAAGCTCCAGTCTCATCTTCAAAATGAAAAAAATGACTTAAGAAATTCATTCAAGGCAGTAAATTTTATGATTTTCATAATCTGCACCAAATGACAGATCCTTGGCTAGAGTTAATTAAATGTTTTTGAAATAAGCTGTTTTCTGGCCCTTCCCACCGTTTGGTTTTTTTTTAGCAGCCTTATGCATATATGAAAATATTCACAGGCTTTAGATATAAGCCCAGTTTTATTCCAGGTTCCAGGCCTCTAAACCAGGCCACCCGGAGTGACTGGTGACAATTAGATTGCGACCAATAGTTACATTTCTTTTTAACACAAAGGGAGCTTTGCAAAGTTCTCCAAACATTTACTAGACAAATAGACCTTCACAAAGAAGTCAGAGCATTTTGCCTTCATATGGATATGTGATTGAACTGCGACCCAACACAGTCAATGCCTACATCTCAATTATAATGTCTTCATCCTTTTCGTTTATTAGTAAAAGATCTGTCATGGATGTGTAATGGTTGCGCTAAAGGGATATACAGTTTCCTCAAATGGTCAAACAAGCATTGAAAAGCTCTCTTTGGAACACATGAGTTTGTTTTACAGAGTTCACCCTTGTCCTCCCTATAGGACTATGAGGCCATGCTTTTTGAGTGGCTACTAATGGGACACTTTGGGAGACCCAATACAGAGTTAATTTCTACATCTAAAATCCTGCCAACATTTCCAAACTTCTTCATCAATGAATACCGTTACATGCCCTTCAAAATATATATATCTGATATGAAGAAATTTAGAAAATGACTACAATAGGTCAGAGACCTTGGCTGGGAGTTCACAGGATATACATGAAAGGAGCATTGTCAGAATTATTAGGCTGGACATATCACTCTTGCTGTCCTGTGACATGAGCCAGCAAGGTGCTGCTTTACGTCAACTGCAAGAGTCAACTCCCACAGGACCCTGTTCCAATGGGAAACAGTGCACAGGCCACTGTGAGTAGTGCTTCTCATTGTTTTCTCCCTGGGAGGAACAATGGAGCTACGGCTAGGATGGGGTCAGCCTTTCAGGGTGGATGAAAGAGAGACAACTAATTCAGATACAGTCGATAAGATAGGGGCCCATCTGTCAAAATGAAATTTATCATTAGCACTTGGTGGTAGCCTATGCTTTCTTTTGGAGTGAGATGAGGATGGAGCCAGAAGGATCCTGATATCTAAAATTGGTTTCATCCAGAAGCAGATCCCAAGACAAAGATTTAAATACAAGTAGTTATGTGAAAGGAGAACTTCAGAAGCACCAAATAGAAAATGGGAACGTAAGCAAGGAGAAAAAGAATAGTACATAGTTCAGTTGCTATGGGTACTGAGGCTTCATCACTCTGCATTCATCTAAGATACAGGGTGGATGGCATCTCAGAGCTGTCCCATGGAAGGGTGAGGGAATGGGCTATCTATCTTCCAAATTCCTTTCATCATTAATGAGAGCTATTCCGGGTGCATTAACTCCCTGGAAATTTCTACCTGTCCACAAAAACTTTCAAGCAGAGTCATGTGCTTACATGGGGACACTGCCATCCACAGGCACCAAGAAGGCAAGTGCCATGGAGACATGGATGGGACTAAAGTCAACTGGAGAAGTGGGCAGAATTAAAAACCCATAGGGGAGGGTTGAATAGGTGGAACACAGAGGATTTTCAAGACAGTGAACATACTCTGTATGATTTTATAATGGTGGATATATGTCATTATGTGTTTGCCCAATCCCACAGAATGTACGACAGAAGTGACTCCTAATGTAAACTATGGACTTCAGGTGATGATGGTGTGTCAATGTATGTTCATCAGTTGTAACAAAAGTACCACCACAGAGGGGGATGTTGATAATGGCGTAAGTTATACATGTGTAGGGCAGATGGTATATATGCTGTATCTGTAGCTTCCTCTCAGTTTTGTGATGGACCTAAAACTACTCTACAAAAAATAAAGGGTAATACTAATAAATTTATAATGCCTTCAAACAACATCCAGCTTCAGTTGATGCATCTAATGAAGTGACAGTCTTTTTACAGTGTGACGATACCAGCTTTCCTGGGCATGGTCATGTGGTCCACCACACACACACCCCACCACCGCCACACTTGGGTGATCACACAGCCATTTACAGTATCTTTCCACTTCCAGGCTTGCCTGCCTTCCACCTCTCCTACACACACACACCTGCGTGGCCAATCATGTGACCATTAAGTTAATAAAAGTCACATTCAATTAAATGCTTAATTAAATGCAATACAACCATTGTGCTTCTATAAGTCTTTTTGTAAAAATGAATCCAAATCAGAGAGCATCTTTTGGCACACCCTGCATCCCAATTCTGGTGTAACAAACTATGATCAAATTATAAAACAATTTCCAAAATATGTAAAGTAAAAAAAAAAAAAAAAACAAACAATGAAAAACAAAGTTCAGACCAGTGTATAATGAATGCTGTTAATTGTGTAAAAAGAAGGGCATAGAAATCAAGCTATGGATGGATAGAGAGACAGACAGAGAAGCAGGTACATAAATAGAAATACATACGGACATACACAGATCCGTGTCTAGACGTCTAGACAGGATATCTCTGGAAGGACACACAAAAAACTAGAAATAATCATTGCCTCCGGGGAAGGAAAATGGAAAATAAAGTGAAAGGGAGACTTCACTATTTACCTTTGTATATTATTTGGATTTTTGTCATGTGCATGCATTATTATTTTATTCAACTTGTGGAAGACAAACAGTTACAATGAAAAGCAAAAAGAATAATAATAAACACGGTCCCAGTTTCTAGCCTGCATCTTCTGCTCCAACAGACTTTCTCTAATCTGTCGTCAAATGAGCAACATTTATTCCTAAAATATTCAGGCTGTTCCTCTGATAAATGCTTTTCTCATCACAGTTGCATCTTCAAATTTTGTCCAGCTTAAGTCTCAGTTGCTCCAAGAAGCTTCTCCTCAATTGCAGGCCAATTCGACTGCCCACCACCCCCAGTACCACCAAATCCTACAGACCTTTCTTTACTCCATAGCAGGCACATTGCATCTGGACAATAGGATCAAGGCAACTATTTGTGTTCCCCCTGTCACATGCCTTGGGTGGAGGTACTGAGTAGAACCTGAGACTTGCTCTCTCTAAGAGTCCTGAGGTATGGCTGGCGCTGGAGAGCTGCTTGTCTCATACAGCAATTATCACAGGGAGCGTAACAATGGCCAATCCAGTGACCTGTAGTTAAACCAGGGAATTATAGAGCAGCGGGATCCTCTTGGTATCTTCAAGATGTCAGAAGCTAACTTATAAGACCATATACCGCAAAGAGAGGTTTGGCACAAAAAATGAAATAATTAAATCATAGGAAATCCTCTCATTTTTACAGGAAACAACTCCAGTGACTCAGAGAAGTGGCCCCCAAAATCCACTACTTTAGAGAAAAAGAAAGGTTTGGGGGAGTGTTGCCCAATTAACTGGAGAGCCTTCTATGATCTGTACACAGTAAAAGATGTGGACATGCCCATTTGCAAGGTGAAACTGGGACAGTGCTTGATGGTTCTAGAAAAACAAGGAAGAAAGCAACTGACAGCTGAGGTGAGGTTGAGGGGCAGCTACAAAACTCCAGATAAGAGAAAAAGAGATGGTGTCGACCAGAAGGAGAGGAGACAGACCTTCTTTAATGGCATGGCAGGAAAAAAGGGGACGCTGGAAGACAGGTGAGGAGGGTAAGAATGTGTAAGGAATTTGCTTAGCAGTTATGTAAGCTGGCAGAATTTTCAGGGCAATCAACGTTACCAACCGACATCTCCTACTATAGATTGAACGTTTGTTTCCCCCCCCCCCCTGCAAAATTCATACGTTAAGTCCCAATACCCAATATGACAGTTTTTGGAGGTGGGGCTTTTGAGGAATGACTAGGTGTCTTTATAAAATAAATCTCAAAGAGATCCCCCATCTCTTCGACCATGGGAAGACTCAACCAGGAGATAGCCATCTATCTATGAGCCAGGAAGAAGATCTTCAATAGACATCGAATCTGCCTGTGCCTTGATATTGGACTTCCAGTCCCCAAAGCCATGAGAAACAATTTCTATTGTTTATAAGTGTCCCCCCCTCCCCGCCCCTGATCTATGGCATTCTGTTTCAGCTGCCTGAGTGGACTGAGACACTTCCCAATTCCTGCCCTGGCTACTACCTAGTCTTTTTTGTTACCTTTTCCACATTTCAGATACTGGAGACCTTACTCTATTAAATTTCTGGCTCAGTGCAGTATACAGATGATGGATTATAGAATTATAAACTCAAAACCCACATAATTTAAACCAGTGTCATCTTAATACATTGAATAAAATTAAAGAAAAAAATCAGGCTCTTGGGATCCTTTATCCTTTTTTCCCCTATTAATTAACATCCTTGCTCCTTTGTACATAAGCAAATCTCTAGATCAGAGTTTCTCCCTGAATATATATAATTATTTTCCCTCTTCAACTAGAAAATGCTGTGTCTCCCCAGCTGTTTTTACAACTCAAAACTGCAACAGACTTGAGAGAGTTTCTAAGTCACAAGTCAAATTGGATTTCCGTCAAGCTTAATACTATCTAAACAGGTCTCGTTTTTGTCTCTTTGCTTTTAAATTATTCAAATGAAGTAGTTGGTGACTTGAAGTTATTTCATGGTCGATATAAAGTTGACTGCTGGCCAAGTCTTGACTTCTCTGGCCTTGGTATTGGGTTCATGGTTCCCTTAGAAAGAAAGCTCTCCAACTGTTTTTGGAAGAACAATGAATTTTAGTAATCTACCAGGATGATTCCATGTTAAAGTTATTGCTGCTTTTCAGATATCCAACTCTGTGGACATAATAAATTAGAGCTGAAAATTAAATAGAAATGTTCCTGGCATGCCCAAAGCACCCCACTGTTATGATTGTGGGAATAAAATGCCCATTGTCACTTTATTGAACACATATTAGCAAGCAATTCACTAATATTAAAACTGCTCTTGACTTCTCAGTCATTGTCTCCACTTTAGAGTAATATCTATTGTTTACAAAAATTGAAGCTTGAGGCATATTAGGTTACAATAAGTGATTTTGGAATCTAAACAAGAAAATATTCTGGGGCCACATAAGAAAATATAAAATCATTTCTTAGTATTTTCCTTCCTCAGTCTGTCGGAGACATTCTGTATAAAGTTTTATTCCTTTGTGCTATTAATTGAATAACTGGAGATCTGGGGCATTTTCTCAAGTAATAAAAGCAAGAGAACTGCAGCCTGCGGAGGTGGGGAAGGGAGAGTATGGCTGTACATGAAAACACGGCGTTTGGCAGAGCAGACTGTCAACAGTGTTTACTGAATCTAGCATAATGACAAGGAAATCCAAAAGAACAATACGAGAACTTGAAAAATTAAGAAATAATCACTTCTGAGTAAGAACCTGAGAGTAAGAGGATTCTACTTTTCTGTTATTCTGGCTTTAGAAGTCTTTTAGCAGAAATAGGGTTCTAACCCTACAATGACAATACCCGGACTGCCTGCCCTCCGACCAGCCTGCAGTCCCTTCTGTCCCGCCATGGGGGCTGGGTGCAAGGCAGAGATAAACAGAATGGCCAGTGAGATGCAATAATGTAGTTAGTGACGGGAGACGCAGCCAAAATAAGGTGGAGAAAAACACAGGGGAAGACAAAGGCCTTTTGTTTCTATTTAAAACATACTTTGGAATCCAAGGTCCAGCTGGATAAAGATACTTCGTTCTCACACAAGATAGAAAAAAATGAAATAAGCAGAAGTTCTGCATTTTCAATCAGTCCTTGATCCCAGACCAATCCTAAAATGAGATCTAAAGAAGAATTCTCAAATAAGGGCTGGGAATGAGTTGATGAATGGAAACTCAGAGTCCAAATCTTCTCTTCAGACTCAGGAGATGCCTATAGATCCCTAAAATGACCTTTGAATTCTTCCTGCCGTGATAAATATAGCAACAATAACAAGAATACAATAACACCACATACATTGAGCATATACTATGTGCCAAGCACTGTGACAATTGATTCATATGCAAATGTTTATTGAATCCTCCCAGTTGCCAAGGGTAATAGATACTGAGACCTCAATTTATAGAGGAAAGAAGTAAGATGCAAGGTGAACTAACTTGCTCAAGATTAAATTTGTACAGCTACTTAGTGGTGAAGGCAGGATTCAAACACAAGATTTGGGATTTTAGAATATACTTTACTTGTCATGGGGGTGCCCCCTTCCCACTGTCTCAGATTGGGGGTAACTTGGAGTCCCCTTTGACCCCAAAATACATGTACAGAAGCTCCTCTTCAAGGTGGCCAGAGGTCCTCTTAGGTTTACCAGTGTTCTGAGCACCACAGAGAGGTGTCCTTTGAGAGCCCCTGATGTCATGGTTTGAGGCAGGTCTGGTATTGTAACTAATCGTGTGTTAGCTGGACAGTCAACGTGAGAGAGCCCTGGTGTAGGCAGCAAAGTTCTCTTGCACATGAAGACCAGAAGGTCCACAGGGGTATGGGGGGAATCTCAGGTTTAGCTCATCTTTCAGGCACTCAAATTATGCCCCTCACAGCAGGGTCTCCCCAATTCCAGGGACCTTAGCCTGACAGCACCCTCACTTTTGGATAACTCTTTGGAATCAGGTCTCAGGCTTTATTTAAACAGCAGGCCCCTCTGATCCAGTACTTTCCCTGCTGGTCCTGAGTCTTCCTCCCATATGCTTTTTGTCCTTTAAGACTAAAGCCCCGAAAGGATGCTCCATTAGGAAGAGTTTGAGATCCCACCAGTCCAGAGCGAAACCATCAACACCCTTAAGATCCCCGACCTAGAATGCAGGGAGAGCTTAGAAACACAGCAATCTATTTCCACTCCCTGAACAGGAAGGGAACAGCTCTCCTTCCCAAGGAATGGGGGTGGTGCTAGGAGGGCAGAAGGGAAAGAAATAAGGCTTCATATTAAAAGCATAACCATTGGCTAAACTGCCCCTCAGATACCCTAACGCTAAACTGGTGTAAGCAATATCAGGGCAAAACCCCCTCCAGCCAAAGTCCACTGGCACCTCTGTGCTCTCACAACCCGCCCCCCACGCCCCACCCCCGCTGCCTCCCGGCATTTATCACAGCGTCAGGTGGGCCTGTCTTTCCCATCAGCCTGCACAGGGAGCAAAATGACACTCAGCGAATGCTGCGGAGTGAATGAATGAGTGTGCAAAGGCTCAAGATGCCGCAATGAAAGAGCAGCAACGTCTCGCTCAAGCTTCTGGCCCGTTGCAGAGAGCTGTTGCTTTCATTGCCAGGCTGTGGTGCATTGCAGTCTGCGCCTTGCATAATCATCCACCCATCCACTTAGGCCTTGACCCACACGGACTGAAATTTTGAGTGCGTACTATACGCAAGGCACTGTGCTTGGCCCTGGGAAAATGAGAGCAAGCAAATTGGCCCTGGGAAAATAAGAGCGAGCAAAACCGTGACAGACAAAGGCCTCGGGAAGAAGCTTCCCTTCTCTGGTCTTCACAAAGCTGAAGAGACTAGGAGAAAGAAATACAAGGAGAAGTTAAATAATGAATAGTAGCTGCCCGGGGGAAGACTAGAGATACGCTCAAGGGAGAATGAAATGTCTTTCAAAAGGAGATTAGCCAAGAGGGGCACTGGCACCCAAGGAAAGACATTCGAGAAACAGAGTTAGAAAATAGTCCCTAAGCAGTGAACAGAACCAGCCTGCCAGCTCATTCCTACATTGCTGAGGGCAGAGAAGGAGGGTTCCGAGCTGGTCTGCGAAGTTCTGAGAAAACCCAGCTGTGCTCTGGGCTGCAGGACGCCTGCTGGGAGCAGAGCTGAGCCTTGCAGGCTGATTAATAAAACATGTACAGTTAGAGAATAAACACAAAGTGCAAGAACAGCTTGCTGTGTACTCCATGGTCAGCAGAATACTGCAGCTCTCCAAATACGGCGCTCTCTTCTGTACTTGCTGACTCATCTTCCTAAACTCCACAGAGGTCATCCATCTTGCGGTGCTCTTCCGGCAGGCTCCGTGCTGCCTGGCTGTGGATACCTAATCGGAATTCCCTGGCAGAACGTTCGAAGGTACCCCAAGAGTGTCTTCATAGAAGACAGAGCTGAATAATTGTTGCTCTTAAAACATTCCACTTTTGCCTGACCAGGCGGTGGCGCAGTGGATAGAGCGTCGGACTGGGATGCGGAAGGACTCAGGTTCCAGATCCCGAGCTCCCCGGCTTGAGCGCGGGCCCATCTGGCTTAAAAGCTCACCAGCTTGAGTCCAAGGTCGCTGCCTCGAGCAAAGGGCTTTGCTCAGTCTGTTGAAGGCCGGCGGTGAAGGCACATATGAGAAAGCACAATGAACAACTGAAGTGTCAAACGAAAAACTGATGATTCATGCTTCTTATCTTTCTCCATTCCTGTCTCTCTCTCTCTCTCTCTCTCTCTCTCTCTCTCTCTCTCTCTGTAAAAAAAAGAACATTATACTTTTTCTTTTCATGAACACTGGTTGAGCTAGGTACCTTCCAAGTTTCCAGCAAAATTGCCCCCTCAAATTCTCTTAGCCTAACACCAAATTTAAAAGGAATGAATGCCAACAGGATGGCCCTATTTTTCAGGGGATGGTTTGTACCAAAATTCTCATAGCAGGATCCTGAGTTGGTAGAAAGAACAAGAACTGTGTGTGAATGTTCTGGTGTCTAGAATGATGTAAAGCTGTCATTGTGTGGATTTTCACCCTTAAGTAGTAACTAAGTTACCTGTCCATGGAAGAGGTCCCTGGAAACTCCTCCCAGAAAAAAAAAAAATACAGTAGCTATCCTTACTCTTCAATGCTTGCATTGCTTTTTATGGATCAATCAAGGCTCACCTGAAAAATTACCAACATTGAGACCTAGTACGTGACTGTAATGAGGAGCTAGAGAAGAAAAATGTTTGTCCTTTTTGCTTATTTATCAGTAACTTACAAATGGTATAGGTCACAAAATCTCCCTAGGAAAGTTAAAACTAGGTTAGCGTACCTTGGGACCCACTTAAAGGACATCTAATGATTTAACAATTAGGAAATTGAATCTAAAATTTAGATTTCTGACTTTGATTTAAAAATTAAAATCCAAAAAAATTTAAAACCCTAGACCCCACATTCCCCATGACACTCAGCAAGGAATACACTATGAAAGTTGGCCATAGTTCCCACCATTCCCTATTGTCTCCCCCTGCCACACTTTTCTTCTTCGCGCACCCTCCAGCTCTCTATAGTTACTTGAATTGAAATCTCCTAGTGTAGAGCACTAACCTCTATTTTGGTATTAATGTTTTAATGTGGGGTATTTTAAACATAGTATGTATGAGTTGGCAGAAAGAGACTTACAAATGTTTTGCACACCCCAGAAATGTAGTGAGGAAACAGGCCAGTATTTAGAGAATATAGAAAAGCCATTAATAAGGCAAAGACTGCCTAATAACTCAAAAACTCAGCCTGGAACTGCCCAAAATACATGTGCTCAAGTTCACTACAATATTTGCCTGAGGTTTTCCCTTTACTTAAAAAAAATGTAATTTTCACAATTAGGAAGGTACATTTGTTTGAATTCTACTCTGTTGTAGTAGCAGTTAACATTCCTGAAATAAAAGTGAATACGTGTGGGCGGGGCTTGTGGTTGACGTCACCTGATTCTTTGACTGGGATACACCCGAGGCAGCTCTAGCTCAATGCCTATAGAATAAAAGAAATGTATTGAATAGGAAGTGAGAGGAGTGGAGCGAGTCGGGGGAGACATACAGTCACAGGCAACAGTGTCCCTGAGTGTCCAAGGACATTGTATCTGACACTGCTTTAAAAAACTAATGTTCATTTGAAGGGTCAGCGCTTTCCCTACCAATCCTCTCTTGCACTTTAGTTTTCTCCATATTAAATTTCTGTCGCAGCACCTATTGAGAAGGTGTCTCAGTCAGCATAAAGTAAACAATGCAGTCAAAACAAATAAATCCCTGAGTCTCAGTAACCCAACACAACAAGGTTTACCTCAGACTTAAGTCACAGGTTGAGTCAGTGCCTTATGCAGCTTTGCTCTAAGGGTGACTCAGGGACTCAGGATGCTGCTTTTGCTACATCATATGAAATATTGTGCTTCCAATATTGTGGGAGGGAGACAGCCGGAGCATCACACGGCTATATCATTTCTGACCAAGTTTTATTGGCCAAACGCAAACATATGGCCCCAGCCAATCTGCAAGATAAGCTGGAAAATGCAGTCTTCCTGTGTGGCCAAGAGCAGGAAACAATATGGTGCACTCATCACATTGCTTCTGCCACACAGCTAAAAATACATCTGTAAGTGACCACCTATGAGTGGAACACGTTAACGTAAGCCAGTGCCCCCTTTGTCTACTTCACAATTTTGATTTCCACCAGTCTTGGGTACATAAACTACAGAGATAGATGAGGCTGGTTGTGATGATGGGACCAGAGGACAGATGGAATCAGAAGAGAAACATGAAAAAGGCATAATTCTTCCTTCTCCAATTGTACCCAATCTCTGGCATAAAGAAGAGCGTATGGCACCTTCAGAGTCAAGGCTGCAGGAAAGCACAATTCTCTCTGTTTGCCATGGCTTCCAAACTGAGATGGGACATGGCAATTGGAGAAGGGCTCAGGGAACCCGCTGGCCTAATCTCTGCCCAACCATGGTGGCCAACTTTCCTGCGGCTTGTCCAGTGCTGGATCTTAGACCCAAACTGGTGAGATCCATTATTCAGTGAACTGCCTCATCACTGGCTTGGCTTCAACATGGGAATACATAGAGCAGCCTGGACTTATCACGGTTTGTCAGGAGCTCCGTGTAGGGGACCCTGGAACAGAAGTAGCCGACGACACTCGGTCAGTACAGGTACAGACCCCAAATCCCAGGTTGCCCCATGGAACTGAAATTCACAAAATTACCAGTAATTTTTTTAAATGAAAACACACTATAGAAATTTTTTAAAAATCAAACAATAAAACCCTTTTGCTTATCAAAAGCAACTAAAAATAAAACTAAAAAACATGCTACACATTGGGAGATGATATTTCCCGTGCATAATGGACAGAAACTGTCCATGACACGCAGTAAACCTCTGCAAAGGAATAGGAACAAGTCAAGCACTCCACCAGAAAAGCGGGAAAAAGTTCTAAAGGGACATTTCACTAAAAAGGAAGCACAAATGACAGTAAGTGCAAAAAAGACACCTGACCTCATTTGTAATCAGGAAACTGCACATTTTAACTACAAGAAGATACCCTTTTACACCCATCGTTGACAAAACTTATCAAGGCTTGTCCTACCACAAGAAATAGTACAGGGTTAGAGACCGTGTAAATTGATAAAAATCATTCTGAAAAACATTTTAGCATCATCTAGAAAAGTTGAGAATATAAATACCCTCCGGACAGGTCATTTTATTCTTAAGTATATTTCCTAAACTGATTTCTGTACTTGTACCAGGGGACACTTATAAAAATACTCATAGCAGAATAATACGTCAAAACAGTAAAACTGTTAGACACAACACAGATATTCATTGACAAGAAAATTAACAAGCTAACTGTGATATATTAATGCAATGGAATGCAATACAGCAATGAAAATGAATCAACTACAGGTGCACAGGTAAATGTGGGTTAATCTCTGGAACACAACGTTGGCCAAACAAGTAAATGCCAAAAAAAATATTATGTGTAATATATATATATATATCTCAAAAAACATAGAAAACAAAATAATATATGTTCTTAGGGTAAAATGCTATGGAAAAGCAAAGGAATCAAACACAGAATTCAGAAGCCTCTAAGAAAAGGCAGCAATGAGGAGAGTTATGTAATCAGAGAAGGAAGGACTAAGATGAGGGGGTTCTGAGTGATTTCTATTCTTTATCTAGGTTGTGGGTATATAAGCATTTTATTAGTCTTCTTTAAACTGCACATAAATACTGTGCCTACTCACTTATATGATATATTGCAAAATATGTACTTTCCTATGCTACTGTGGCAGACTCTGCTACTTTCATATTCATTATCTGCTCTCCCCACTCCTCCTTGCTAATTAGCATCTCAGTTTATTTGTCACACTTTCCCCAGGAACAGATCACCTTTCATCAATAGTGCTTCTTACGTTTCCAGCTTCCTTTGCAGATAGGTGTGTCCATGTCATGACTAGTAAGTTATGCAGGGAATTCTGTGGGGGGCCCTCTGGGAATATTTTTATTTCTGAGTCAGAGACTAAAATGTACTTGACACCATTCTTTCTCCTGGCTTGGAACATCCATGGCTGCCTAACAAACTGCCTCCAACCACGTTACTTTTGCTCGTATATTAATTCTGCGGATCTTACATTTGCGCTGGGCATGGTAGGAATAGCTTGTCTTTTCTCCATGAAGTCTGAGCTTCATCTTAGGGTGTTTAAAAAAACTAGGGGCTGGAATTGTCTGGAGGCTTCTTCACTTCCATCTCTGTCTCATGGACTGGGGTGGCTTATCTGGGACTGTCAACCAGACCACCTACATTGGGCTTTCCATGGAGCTTGGGCTTGTCACACAATGGCATCTGAATTTTGAAAGGGAAAATTCCAAGAGAAAGAATCTCAAGAGGAGCATTCAGAGACTAAGTTTTCCATTTTATAATCTAACCTCAAAAGTCACATAATTTAACTTCTACCATCCTCTATTGGTTGAAGTAGTCTCAAACTCACTCAGGGAGGGAGTACAGACTCCACTTCTCAATGGAAAAATTGTCAAAGAATTTGAGGCCATATTTTAAAAGCGCTGTACTCATCAACTAGCTCTTTTGAACAGAGGACCTGTACTTATCAATTTACTCTTTTAAACAGAGGATGTGATGCCTGGAGTTGCAGCATCCCTCTTGCAACCATGAGGAAAAAGCCTAGAAAAGGACAGAAACACAAACCCTGGCAATATGAAGCTAACAGACCAATCAGAAAACAATTACTTCCAGACTTTTGATAATGTGAGAAGAATTAACTCTTATTTGTCTAAGCCACTCTTAGATTATTTTACTTGCAGGTAAAAGCATTTCTAACCAATATATTACTTTTCCCAGAGATAGACTCAGAATAGTATTAATAGATCCATCTATTTTACCCAAATAGCATAGATATAGAATTAAGATAGCTATATAGAAGTGTTTTGACCTTGCATTATAATTTTTGAGTTTTCATCAGTTCTGGCTAGGCCTCAGAGAATTTCAGAGTGATGCATATTTGTAACTAGTTCACATAAATTTTGTGTATAAAACTGACATGAACAATGCATTATCCTTTAAAATTGGTGGAGCACTTAATTACAGCAAAGTACTTCTTGGTGTTCAGTTCCAGAATTGGAGCAGGTGATTTACACTCATTCCCATTCAGGGTCAACCCCCAGTAGTATAGGAAATAAAGACGTTTGTCTCTTCCAGAAATTATACTCTTATAAAACAAAGCCTGGAAGAGTCATAGCAATTCCAGAAGAATGAAGAAAAGTCAAGTACTCCTCCAAATGGAAGCATTAGAAAAAACTCAAAGGCAAGAACTCATTTCTCCCCATAGTGAGACCCATCTCTGCCCTGTTGTCTAGATGAGGAAACTGATGTATAGAGCACCCCCTCATCTCTAGTCCACTCTTCTTATCATCCACAATTCTAATTGTTTCCTAAGCTTGCCTATCTGAGTTTGCTGTTGCATCTATTTAACTACTGAGCTGAGAACCTTACCTGTTACAACATGTGTTCACTTTGTGTTCAGGAAACATGAATTAGCTCATCTATTAGGGAAGAGTTTTCCTAGGGTCAGTTTAGTCTCCCAGCACTAGCTTCTGAGTCTGACAGACTCAGTTTAGGGATTGCTCAAGAGTTTAATAAAGCTCCATTTACTTCTGAGACACAACGAATGCTTTGAGCTTGGTGGTCACAACAATAGAAAATGCAGGAATGGCTCTCAGAGAAGCTTCTGCTTTCCATCAGATACCACGATTCATTGTCCCCACGGACATGTCAGTGTACACTCAGACCTCACACCACAGGATCCTTTTCTGGGGAGTTTCCCATATTGACTTAGTGAGGCACAACCCTGAGCATGTGGACTCTGTTTTGACAGCCTTCCTTCCCAGCATGCAGTGTGATAGGCATTCTGCATGTGGGAGACCTTCAGCAATGATCTGCTGGGAAAGCTCTCCTTCCCAGATCTCCAAGACAAGCAACAACATCCCAAAATCCCTTATCAGTCCAAAGGCTATCACAGGAAATTGCGCATTCCATGAATTCATTACAGGCTTTGAAAGACCTTCATAAGACCTTGGCTCAGGCTTCTAAACCCCTTCCTCTATCCAACAATGCTTTGTAATATCTTGGACTCTTTAAATCATAGGGCTGACGTCCTAAGCATTCTAACAAAACAAAATGACCTTAACATAAGGCATAGTCTTGTTTTTGAAAGTAATAGGGAAACACAATTGTAGTTTTTCTAAAGCTTCCAATTTTCTCAAATTTTCCATTTGGATGGTATGTGTTAAGCTCATCCTTAGTGATCCTAGCTAGTCATTATCATTACTAACAACAAAATATAGCAGATGTTTATTTGGATAATGATGCTGACTCAGTGGTCTCCAGGGAACACTCTTACAGAGAAGGGAGCTGCAGTCAACCCTGAATGTAATCAGCTGCTGGCCCTGAATGGGGCAAAACTGGGGTACACCAGAGAAATAGCTAGAATTGGCTAGCTACATTGTAAGGTGATGGTACGTGTGTGTGCATGCACACAACTGCACACTTGAAATTTGTTTCAGAAAAAATATTATCTCTTATTTTGTGAGGCATTCAATTTTGCTTCTTTTCTAATATGTGAACTTGTCTCATCCTAGGAGAGTCAAAGGATCGTGCAGACATTTCTTCAGCAGCCTGAGCAAAAGCCTTGCAAAGTCTGCACGGGGAAGTATTATTATTTGCAGAAGCAGAGTCCAGCCACCATCCCTTAAAGAGCTCCTGAATGGCAACCAAAGCAGTCAGTCCCATCACTTCAAAGCTTAAATTAGACTTGAAGGTGAAAGTTCAAGGAAAGTTTCTTCACTTCTAATTCCTGCCATCTGGTCTGAATCCGACTCCAGGGAGAAGCCCACTGGCAGGTGACAACTTAGAGCATGACTAGTCTTTACAAATGCCACCCAATCTTCTTCTTTCTAATTGGTACCTGATTTTGCATTGATTTGCATAAATTATGTATCCATCAGAATCCTTTCGGTGTCCATTTAGGATTAAAATAACTTTGCTATTTTTAAGACATCAAGTCTAGGTGGCGTTTTTTTTTTCTTTCTAAGTGGTTATGTTGCCTGTGCCCTCTCTCAGACTTTGTTGTTGCTTTACTAGGGTTCCCAACGGCAACGGCGAAGTCATTCATTTAATAAATATGCTTTGAATGAATGAATGACTCCAAGATCTTGTCAGTCTCAACTATCAATCAGAGAAGATGACAACTCCTACAGTCCCCCAACTTCAATAAGTTCGCTCACTTAAGATGGAGATGAGGAGAAATGTGTGTCTGTCTTTACGGTGGTGGCACCTAAGATAAAGAACGGAATTGGAGGGTGAGAACAGTGTCTTACCGAGCTGCCCTACAAGCCTGTTAAATAAACGAATTCATTCGGTAACAAGAGGCCCCACTCAGCAGCGACTCCCCACTGTTCCAATCTGGCCCTGTCTTCTCAGTCCGGGGGTCTGGGAAGGCTCAGAGGTGGTGCCTGGGGAAAAGAAATGGACAATCATTTTAATCTTCTAGAAATCAAAAGCATCCTTCAGACGCTTTAGCAGAGGTCAAAAATCCCTTGTCTGAAAGCCATCAGGGGCCCATACTCAGCCTGTTAAAAGATAAACTAAGGCATACTAAAAAAAATTAAGAGTGACTGTCTTTTACTCCACGGTATGCTCTTACCTCCTTTGTCAAATATCAATTCTCCATAAAGATATGGGTTTATTTCTGGGTTCTCTGTTCTGTTCCATTGATCTATGTGCCTGTTCTTATGCCAGTACCAGGCTGTCTTGAGTATAATGGACTTGTAGTAAACCTTGATATCTGGAAGAGTGATGCCTCCTGCTTTATTTTTTCTTTTTAAGATTGCTGAGGCTATTCGTGTTCTTTTTTGGTTCCATATAAATTTTTGGAATATGTGTTCTATATCTTTGAAGTATGTCATTGGAATTTTAATTGGTATTGCATTGAATTTATAAATTTCTTTGGGTAATATTGACATTTTAATGATGTTTATTCTTCCTAACCATGAACACGGTATATGCTTTCACCTGTTAGTGTCTTCCTTGATTTCTTTTATCAATGTTTTATAATTTTCTGAGTACAAGTCTTTGGTACCTGAAAAAAAATGAAACTAGACCACCAACTTACACCATGCACAAAAATAAACTCAAAATGGATAAAGGACTTAAATGTAAGACGTGAAACCATAAGCATCTTAGAAGAAAACATAGGCAGTAAGCTCCCCGACATCTATCGAAGCAATATATTTGCCGATTTATCTCCATGGGCAAATGAAATAAAAGGCAAGATAAACAAATGGGACTATATCAAACTAAAAAGCTTTTGCACAGCTAAGGACAATAAGAACAGAATAAAAAGACAAACCACACAATGGGAGAACATATTCGACAACACATCTGATAAAAGGTTAATAACCGCCTGACCTGTGGTGGCGCAGTGGATAAAGCGTCGACCTGGGAACACTGAGGTCGCCAGTTCAAAACCCTGCACTGGTCTGGTCAAGGCACATATGGGAGTTGATGCTTCTAGCTCCTCCCCCATTTCTCTCTCTCTCTCTCTCTCTCTCTCTCTCTCTCTCTCTCTCTGTCTGTCTCCTCTCTAAAATGAATAAATAAAAATAAATTTTAAAAAAAGGTTAAAAAAAAAAAAGGTTAATAACCAAAATTTATAATAAACTTGTAAAACTCAACACCAGGAAGACAAACAATCCAATCAAAAAATGGGCACAAGAAATGAATAGACACTTCTCCAAAGAGGACGTACAGATGGCCAATAGGCATATGAAAAAATGCTCAACATCACTAATCATTAGAGAAATGCAAATTAAAACCACAATGAGATACCACCTCACACCAGTCAGAATGGCACTCATCAGCAAAACAACACAGAATAAGTGCTGGCGAGGATGTGGAGAAAAGGGAACCCTTCTGCACTGCTGGTGGGAATGCAGACTGGTGCAGCCACTGTGGAAAACAGTATGGAGATTCCTCTAAAAATTAGAAATGGAACTGCCCTTTGACCTAGCTATCCCACTTATAGGAATATATTCCAAGGACACCATATCACCAACTGAAAAGAAGAAATGATCCCCATATTTATGGCAGCATTGTTCACAATAGCGAAGAGCTGGAAACAGCCCAAGTGTCCATCAGTGGATGAGTGGATTAAAAAGCAGTGGTACATATATATAATGGAATACTAAGGGGCCATGAAAAAGAAGGAAAATATTACCTTTTGCAACAATATGGAGGGGCCTGGAAACTATTATGTTGAGTGAAATAAGCCAGGCAGAAAAAGAAAAATGTTATATGACCTCACTCATTTGAGGAATCTAAGGAACATTCACTTTTGGGCTCACAGTCCGGTGAACAGCATCTCCCACCCAGCCAGAGGGTCCCAGAGAAAAGAGTGATGACCGCAGGGCAGTCTGGAGTCCTAGCTGACACTGGGGTCATTTCTGAACAACAGATGCTCTGAGGGGATGGTGATTATGTGAAGCCAAAGGTTTTTTCATTTTATCCCAAACTCTCCTGAAAGACAGACCCATACTAATCAGCTCCCAACCTCTCAGGACTTCCTGTTTTCTTTAGTGTTTTCAAATCTGCAGCTCCCCTGCCCTGGGTGAAGTTTATCTTCACTGAAGAATTATGACTGAGACCACAACAGTATTCTTTTTTCTCACAAGCTATAGCAATTGCTAGATAGTCTCTTCCACAGCCTGTTTACAAGAATCAATGATAAACTGCCCATTGAGGTGGCATTTATGCTCACCCATGGAGTACAGAAGTCCCAAGGGAATATCACAAACCATTCCTTAAAATTAAAATTCATGACCAAAATGTCACAATCCTAGAAACAGTCACTAGTCACTGCACTTTTCACCACACCCCATACTCCGTTCATCTCCAAAGAGAAATGATTCACTTGTTTAACGTGACTTGAGATCCAGTCTGAGATGAAATGGGATGGTTTAGTAACTCTTTTGTTATGCTTATAAAAGCTATTTTTATAATGGAATTCAAACATTTAACTATAGACTGGAGATTAAAAAATTATAATCAAGGGATGGGAAATGGTTCTTGGTGAAATTCCTTGTGGAAACCCAATCTCAAATCTTCTGGAATTCATTCTTTGCTATAATACTTCTTGTCTTTTTGTGCCAAAGTAGGCATTTTTTCTGGACTAAAATTCTTCTCAGTTATGTTAGTAGAAATCATACCTTGAGGTTAAACACAAGGCTGTACTGAATGTCAATGTTAGCGTCAGAATTTACAGAGCATGAACAAAAAATAAGCCTGTATGGCTGGTACTTCTTAGCACAAGCTTATTTAGAATCTTCTTGATTTTCAATTTGTTCATTTGAGAATGAGAGAGGTGGAATAGATGATATCTAAGGCTTCTTCTAATTCTGATGACAAAAGTCTACAAATATGGAGAGTACATCTCTAAAAGCACTAAGTACAGTCCCACAGAATTAACTTTTTAATGATTTAGAATGAACATTTTCATTAGACCAATATAATTATAATAAAATTGGTATATTTTCTTTTTGCTAAAAAAAAATTAAGCCAGGTTTGTTGAAATGAATGTGTAATTTTATTCCTTTTCTTTTTGCTTTTCTTTCCCTATAAATACATCTAATTGCCTGAAAAGTCAAATGCCCAAATGAAAATTGTTTTACCAATACAAGTTGTGCCATTGAAATTACTTTCTTTATTTGCACTATGACTTTAGAAAGACAACTGAGGGAAGGCCAGCTTACAAGCATGCACGTATATTCTCATCTCCTCCTGCTGAAACCAAGACATCTCGTCTCTGATTATTAGTGCAGATTGTGACTTGGGTCTTGACTGAGCAGCGAATGAGTTCTGAATGGGAGCTCTCCTCCTTTGTGTCCACTTGTTTTGCTTTAACTCGTAACCATGCAGGGGAAGCATAAGTCACACCATACCACTGGGTTTGTGTTTACAAGACAATTTCCAGCCTGCTTTCCTGTGTCACCTAGCATGCATCTCCAAAGATTTTACTATATCCCTTAGAACCCGTCTTCAGGATTTTGATATCACACAGTCCATGCATCAACATCTCACAGCTTACAATGCAATAATGCACTTACTTCCAGCAAAGCAAGGACAAGGAGGTGAGTAGAACTGACTGAAACTGGAAGTTCTGACAAGTTAGCCTGCTTCATCCATAGGAAGTGGCTCTTCTCTCAATACGTGCTTTTTTTCAATGAAGACCGTGTGTATTTGTGTATTGGGTCAGAATAGCTACTGACACAGGACAAGGTTACAAAGTCCAAGTTAAGCTTAGCAAGTTGACACTGCAATGAATAGTGACAAAGACTCTCCTTGTCCGAACTTTAGACAGGCTCCTCTGAGCCCTCTTTTCAACAAGGCCTTGTCCTTGGGCCTTCACTTTAGGTCACCTTCCCCAGATTAGCAAGAACCTGACTAAGACTATGTATCCAATCAAATTCCTCATCCCCCACCCTTGACATCTGGTCATCCTGGCCTGCTTTCCACAAGAATCTACCTACCCTTGATATGCCTCTTGGCATTTTCCACTCACTGACACCCGACCCCTATTCTTCTCATTGGCTACAAGTCCCCAGCTGTCTACTGCATTCAAAGCCAAGCCTAGTCCCTCTCTTCTATTGCAAAAGTCCTGAATAAAGTCTTCCTTCCCCTTTTAACAATCATTAGAATAATTTTTTCCCTTAAGAATAGTCAGACTGTGTTAGCTGTGTGTTGTAAAACAAAGCCTTTCCAATCTTCTCCAAGTTTTACAGTTCAGTTTCAGACACTAGTGTTAAAATATAATCTGCTACCTGGGCCCAAAGGCTCCAAAGCCTTTACTGCTGTTGCACTTAATCTTTTCTCCCTCTCTCCTTCCTCCCCTTACTTTCTAGAAAAAGTGTGCCTTACTTAAAACTGCTGTTAACCTGAAACCAGTCCAGAGGAGGGTGCAGAATGCATGGGGAGAGGGGCAGCAGCTCTATTTTGGACTGAAAAGAAAAGGCAAGTGGAGGGTCCATTTGCCAAGAGGGCACCTTCTGCACCAGGGGAAAGGTAGTTGGCGAATGGTGTTGCCCGGAAGAATCACCAGGCGCCAGGATAAGGTGCTGTGGGTCATCGGGAAGAGAAAGGGGCCAACAGCATCCTTGTTGAGACAATAGAAGCAGAGAGTAGAAAAAAAGCCTGAGGGAGAGTGAAGAGAAAAACAGGTAAGAAAAAAAAATAGAAAAGTGAAAAGGGAAGTGGAAACTTTGAACCTCGGAGTGATTTCTGGCAGAACTCTAGCAAATGCCTGCACAAAGCCGTGCTAATCTCACAATGCTGTCAGTGCCCATTCTTTCCTCAAGCTGAGGGGTTACTCTCCAAGCAACCCGAAGGTAGTAATTTGCCGATTGCCACTTGATCCACATACAGATCAGCCCAAGTGAGTTATTCCGCCTTATCTGTGGGCTGCTACTCAGGCGTTTCAGTGTCACCTAGCAGTAGAGTATTAGCTGATTTGTTGCAGAATATGATTCCACTGTCACTAAATGAGATGAGATTACTCACTAATTTTCTCTTTTCTTTGCCTTTGAAGTGCACGTAACTGTTGGATCACACGTTTGACAGCTGGTGTGATCCACAAAACAGAGGCAACTTTCCTCCATTTGGTCTACACCTTAAACAGAAAGCTTTGTCCTTGCTCATTTCCCAGAGCTCTACAAACCCTGCTGACATCTTGGTTTCTACTTCCTGGGCTTATAATGCCATTGAAAGTCACCTTTGGCTTTCTGAATGCATTGCACACGTGATTCCTGATGAAAACAAGGGTGAGTAATGTGGACTCTGGGGAAGGACACTTGTTGGGGGGGGAGGGGTGATACTATTAGTAGATCAGCGTCACTCAGTCAGCGCCTTTTTTGCACTGTTCTCTGAAAGGATCTATCCGTAAGAGCATCTCAGGTCACTGCATTGCCATTGCCATGAAGGGAAGCCCACAGCAACAGGTGTTCTCCCCTGCGTCCACAGATCCACTCTCCATCTGCCCCATCTCTTCCCTGGGAGTCTGCACTCTATGGCTCACACATCGCCAAGCCTGACTTACTTGCCCTCTGGCTTCCATTCGGTTTGGCCAATGAGAGGCATTGGCAGGGGATCAGAGGGTGAGATGGGTGAAAATGAATTTCCTCCCACGCCCTCTCCCTTCTCCCTCCCTCATTCCATCCCTCCCTCCCCAGCTCAGTTATGCAGCGGCTGCGATTCCTGACATCAGGCCACTGTTCCTGTCTGGTGGGACAGGAGAACAGCTCACACAAGTTCTGTTAACTGCTCCCTGCGCTCCTTCAGACCACGCAGGGAACGGCGCCACTTCCTGCTGCTGCTGCTCCCTAGCACGGTCCCTTGGCAGTTGACTTAACGTTGCCCACACACACACATTTTTTTTTAAAGTATCCTCCTTGGATGATTTTTTGTGTGTGGGCCAGCTGTTTCCTACTGGGACCCTGACCTCTACAAACACCTCTTCATTCACTGTCAGGATTTTACACTTATCTCAATTTTCCAAAGCACAGCTCCAAACTCAAATGTTTCCTTCACATTTAGAAGCACTTTTAAAATGCTTTTAGAATGCATTTAAAAAGAAATGGCTATGGGCTCCACTTTCCAATGGCCATGTGAAGAGCCCTTAGGACTAGTGAGCATTTATAACTGATAAAAAAATATTTTTTAAATACACGTAAAGTCTCTAGAAGTTGCCCTAAGAGCATATAGAAAATGAAGAAACATTTATTCAAGAAAATCTACGAGCCTGACCAGGCAGTAGTAGCACAGTGGATAGAGCATCAGACTGGGATGCGGAGGACCCAGGTTTAAAACCCCTAGGTCACTGGCTTGAGTGTGGGCTCACCAGCTTGAGCGCAGGGTCGCTGGATTGAACATGGGATCAGAGACATGACCCCAAGGTCGCTGGCTTGAGCCCAAGGTCGCTGGCTTGAGCAAGAGGTCACTTGGTCTGCTGTAGCCCCTCAGTCAAGGCACATATGAGAAAGCAGTCAAGGAACAACTAAGGAACCACAGTGAAGAATTGATGCTTTTTATCTCTCTCCCTTTCTATCTGTCTGTCCCTATCTGTCCCTCTCTCTGCCTCTCTCTCTCTGTCTTAGTCACAAAGAAAAAAAAAAAGAAAGAAGAAAAAGAAGAAAAGAAAATATACTAAACCTTGGTAAGAAGAGTGAGTCCCTGGCACTTGAGTCATGACTGCTAGCTTTCTGCCTCCTCCAGCTCAGCTGGGGGAAACCTTCACTCTGAATAGGTCTGCCAAGAGGTGAGGCTTCTTCTCCCTCAGCCTTACAGTTAATGGCTCTGGTATCTCATTGGGAGAGGAAAGGCACCAGCCACCTTCAAGTTGGAAAGGCTAAATTCCTGTGAAGATGGCTGAGAGGTTGAATTTCCCATTCTCTACCCAGTACCCTCCTCACCCCCTCTCCGCTACTCACAGGGAAGAGGCTTTATATCAGATGTAGCAGATCAACACTAAGAACCCAGTTATCATCCCTTTCAGTGCACTCTTGGGATGGAGGTTCCATATCAGGAGAAGCAAGCCAAGAAGATCAAAGGCTTCCACCCTTTGCCAGTGCCCCAAGGATGGCTCAGAGACTTTGCTCAAGGCTCCCTAGATGATCCCTAAGGACAAAGGGCTCCAAAGCTCTCCCCCCAAAAATTGACTTTGTTGTAAACAGAATGTGGGGAAGTTCAAGCTCAGGGGTACTCTCAAAAACAAAGGGCATGTTAGTGGTAAAAAATAAAAAGGAGGCTGGTAGCTCCTAATAAGTTGAACCATAGACCAGCTAGTTAACCAAAAAAAAAGCCAAGAAGATCACTTCTAGGGTCAAAATCTCCTCAAAGACTGGCCTCAAAAACTACTCTTCATTGAATTTAATTGCATCAGACTATGGAGCAGTTATATGCCAGGCATTATCAAAAACAACAGAAATCAGCTGGCAGTTGGTGAAACCTAACAATTTAGTATGATAGCAAATGAGTTAGACTACTTAACAGAGTGCTCAGGCAAAGAGAAAATCAAAAGTAAAATGGTAGAGATAAGTCCAATTATAATAATAATAAAATTAAATGTGAATAAATTAATTGACAAAATCAAAAGACAGAGCTATTAGACTGACTAAAATGAACAAAATCCTACTATATGATGTTTACAGTATACACTCTTTAGATTCAAAGATACAAATAGGTTGAAAGCAAAAAGATGCAAAAAATATATAATGCAAGCAACTACCAAAACACAACTGAAATGGCTATACTAATATCAGACAAAAGTAACTTTAAAATAAAAAAAATGTTACTAGAGATAATGAAGGACATCTTATAATGATTAAAATGTCAATCTCTCAAGAAGATATAATAATTACACACACACACACACACACACACACACACACACACACACCAGCAAAAGCTCCCAAAATACGTGAGGCCAAAACTTACAGAACTAAAGGGAGAAATAGACAGTTCTACATTAATAGTTGAAGATTGAACTACTCCACTTTCAATAACAAATGGAACAGCTATTCCTCCTTAAGACCCTAGAAAAAGAAGAGCAAATTAAACTAAAAGCAAGCAGAAGACAGGAACAATAGAAATTAGAACAGAAATTAATAAAATAGAAAAAAAATTTTAATTGAGAAAATCCATAAAATCAAAAGTTACTTCTTTGAAAAGAATAAGAAAATTGGCACACCTTTAACTGGACTAATCAACTAAAAAAAAGAGAGAAAACTCAACTTACCAAAATTAAGAATAAAATAGAAAACATTTCTACTAACTTTACAGAAATAAATAAGATTATGAGAAAATAATATAAACAACCACCAGACAACAAATTAAATAATTTAAATATAATGGACTAATTTACACAAAGAGTAACAAAACAAAACCCAAGAAGAAGTACAACAAGTAAAGAGATTGAATTATTAGACCTAGATGGCTTCACTGGTGAACTCTACCCCAAAATTTAAATGAGTAGCATTCTTTACAAACTTTTCCAAAAATGTAGAAGAGAGAGTAATACTTTATAAACATACTTTGAGGTCAATATTATCCTGATACCAAAACTAAAACATCACAGCAAAGAAAACTACAAACAATTATCTCATGAATATGGATACAAAATCCTTAACAGCTTACTAGTAAATCAAATCCAACAAATACAAAAGTATTGTACACTACAACCAACTGAAATTTATTTCAGAAATGTGAATGAAGTTGGTTTAAAATTTGAAAATCAATTAGTGTAATACACTATATCAATAGAATAAAAGACTAAACCATATATAAATATCTTAATAAATACAAAAAAAGGTATTTGACAAAATTCAATATCCCTTGATGATAAAAAAAATAACTTAGCAAACTAACAATAAAAGAAAATGTCCTCAATCTAATAAATAGCATCTACATAACCCACAAATAATATTACACTTAATGGTAAAAAATTTAATGTTTTTCTCCTAAGATAAGGAATAAGATAAGAATGTTCACTATTGCCATCTCTGTTCCACACTGTACTGGAAGTTTTATTCAAGCCACTTACATAGAAAATGAAATAAAAGGCATTCAGATTTAAAAGGAAAAAGGAAAACTATCTATTTGCATGACAAGATACTGTATGTAGAAAATTCTAAGGAATCCACTAAGAAAAACTATTAGAACTAATAAATGAGTTTGGCAAAGTTGCAGAATATAACATTGTTATACAAAATTCAATTGTATTTTATGCATATGTAATGAACAGTCTGAAGATAAAATTAAAACAATGCCATTTACAATAACATTGAAAAGAATAAAATATTTATAAATACATTTAACAAAAAAATGCAAATCTTTAACAAAAGAAAATACACTTAACAAAAGAAATCAAACTCTCAAAACTACAAAACATTGTTGAAAGAAATTTATGATGCCTAAATTAATAGGAAGACATTCTATGTTCATGGATTGGAAGACTTAATATTGTTAAAGTGGCAATACTTCCAAAATTGATCTACAGATTCACCACAAGTCCTATCAAAATGACAACCTGATTCTTTGCCATAATTGACAAATTTATCCTAAAATTCCAACAGAAATTTAAGAAACTCAGACTAGCCAAAACTTTTTGGAAGAAGAACAAGGTAGGAGGACTCACATTCCCTGATTTCCAAACTTACTACAAAGCTACAGTAAATCGAGCAAGCTTGGTACTCACGTAAAGATAGACATATAGATGAATGGAAACTAATTAAGCATTCAGGATGAAACCTTCATATTTATGGTCAGTTGTTTTTCAGCTAGGATGCCAAGACAATTCAATGAGGAAAAATAATCTTTTCAACAAATGGTGCTAGAACAACTGAATATCCACATGCAAATGAATAGAGTTGGATCACTACCTCATACCCTATACAAAAATTAGCTTAAAATGGATCTAACATCTAAATATAAAAGTTAAACCTATAAAACTCTTGAAGGAAACATAAGTGTAAATCCTTATGGCCTTGTATTAGCATTGGTTGCTTAGTTATGACACTAAAAGCATAAGAATAATGGAAACATATATTTATTCAAACAATTTATACATAAATGTTCATAGCAACATTATTCATAACATCCACAAAGTGGAACAACCCAATTATCCATCAACTGATGTGTGAATAAAATGGAATAAAATACTGATAAACCTTGAAAACATTATACTAAGTGAAAGAAGCTATTCATATTGTATGAACCACTTAGATGAAATGCCCAGAATAAATAAATCTTTAGAAACAGAAAATATCTATGTAGTTGCCTAGAACTGGAAAGAGTTAGGAAAACGGGGGAGTGATTGCTATAGATATGGTGTTTCTTTGAAGGGAAATAAAAATGCTATAAAACGAATTGCGATGATGGTTGTACAACTCTGAATATAATAAAAAAAACTACTAAAACATACACTTTAAATGAGTGAATTGCATGGTATATGAATTATCTCTCAATAAAGCTGGTTTTATTTGTTTGCTTCTTAAGTGATTAAAATTCTTTTTTCTGACTTAGGAAAGCAAACCAACCATTAAATAGAGCAGCATTTCTCACCATTTACCCTCATACTCTTCTCTCCACTCAGACCAACCCCCACTGCACAGAGTCCAGGCAGGAGAGGGTAATGACCGAGAGCCAGTTGCCTGTGCTAGAATCCTGGCTTAGTCCCTTACCAGATGGGAGATGTTGGGAAAATTCCTTAACCTCTTGGTGTCTTAGTCCCCATAGCTATAAAATGAGGATAATAATCATTTCTAGTTCAAAGGGTTTTTAGGGAATTTTAAACATAATACATATAAAGCAATTAGAATAATACATAACACATAATAAGTAATATATTATTAGTTCTCTTTATTAGTATTAATGTGCTTTATAATTATTAATAAATTGCTTATTATTAATTCATTTCTCCTTCTTAACACTACCCTGAATTCCCCCACCATGGGGATTAGTGAGTCATCATATTCCACCCCTTGGTCCACAGCGACTGGTTCAAAGAAAGGCATGTGAGTTCATCAAGCCTGTCAGGGCCAATGAGACTCCATTCTCAGGCCTTGGTTGAGCTGTTGAGTAGCAGACTCCCTCCTTCCAACTGGCAATAAAGCAAGGAAACATTTAGCTCCACAGGTCTGGTAGTCATTAGGGGACCACAGGGGATAAGTCACTGGAAGAGGGAGACACAAAGGTAACAGTTTAAACATAAATTCCTCCTGGAAACTTTTCCCACAATCACTGCACACACAGACGGGATTAACTGCTTCTCCTTCCCAATCCCATAATAAACTCTAGACCCCCGAACCCTAAGATTATACATATCCCAGTTTGTCCAGGATAGTCTCAGTTTAAACCTTTTGGAATATTTTACCATTGGAAAAGAAAGTAGTGGAGTCTTACAAAAATTCTTGCAGCAAATTTAAGTTGTGAAAAAAAAAGAGTACCAAAAAGGATTTTCTGTTTCATACCTGATCGTTGGACTTTCTTTGACCTCTCTGCCATGCATTTTAGTGTAGATTCAGCACATAAAGCTTTATCGGATCCATAAACCATTTAATTTTCCTACATTTTGCCAGGTTATTTTTTTATAAGCATGAAAAATCAAAAAAGTTGGAAGAAGTTTTCTGTTTTCACAACGTGGAATTACAGCTCAAATGGTAGGAAGGACAGGACGAATTTGGAGAAAGATACTCTGCACAGATAAACCTATCTGAGAAAACAGGATTAAAAGAGTAGGAATTTATACCTTATAGAATATTGTTTGGGCCTGGCCTGTGGTAGCACAATGATAAAGTGTCCACCTGAAACACTGAGATTGCTGGTTCACAACCCTGTGCTTGCCTGGTCAAGGAACATACATGAAGCAACCACTAGTTGCTTCTCCCCCACTTTCTCTCTCTCTCTCTCTCCTTTCTTTAAAAATCAATAAATAAAATTTATGTTTTTCAAAAAAGAGTATTTTTGATGTTCATTTAGTCATATTAATAATGCTCCAGAGGGAAATGTGGCCAAATCTAAAAAGTTTATTGTATGTTCTAAAGTTAAACTTAATCCAAGTTACTTTTGTGCCTGTAGGGTATGCAACCAATGTTCTGAATCCAAAGGTTGGTTCAAGGAAAGGAATGAAGGAGATGAAAAATGTCCAATGGAGAGGTTACATATATGTACTTAGTAAAGGTGGTAAAAGCACATAAATGTTACTTGGGCCAATTCAAACCTTGACTCATCATTAAAACAAAAATATTTTTAAGCTTTAGGAGAACATTAAGTACACTGATCTTCCCAAGCTATTTTTTATCCCATTGCATTCTGCATTTCTTACTGCTGGTCCTTGGGATTGCAAGATTATAAAAGGAGAAGTGATACATCCAATACTTCTTGATTAAATCCCAGAGCAAGAAAAACCAGCAACCTTAATACAAAGCTATGCTACATGAAGAGTCATTCTCAACCCAAGTGTTTAGAACTGGCTTTGTCATTTCCTTCCGTACACTCCAGCTATGGCCAGAAAAAGGATTTTGAGCCATGAATCTTTAGCAAGATGCCGAAGTCTTCTCAGACCTTATCATTTTTCCTTCTCACTTAATGTTTTTCCTTCCTTTCCTGTTGTTTAATTTCCCTGTGCATCTTCTAAAAGTTATTTACACAACTATTAACAAATTTATTTGCAGTGCCATATGTTGAGCTCCAAAAGGAAGGCAGGGATATGTGAAAACAGCTGATGGTGAAGTTCATTTGAAAATCCTTTAGGAGACCCAGAAGATGGTGACAGAGTAGGCAGACATTTCAACGGCCACCTCCCCAGACCAAATTGAATTACAACTTAATTTAAGAACAATCATCTTGAAAACCAACTTAGGACTAAACGAAGAGAAGTCTATAACAAGAATCACAGAAGAAGCCACAACGAAACTGGTAGGAAAGGTGGGACGTGAAAAGGGCTGCCTCGCTCCCAGGAGTGAGTGGTGGCAGAGGGTCCTCAAGGACCCTCACTGTGAGGAGAGTGGCACTGAGAGGTGTGGATCCTCAGCCCCAGGTCTGAAGCCCCAGCTTAGAGCCTCAGAACCTAGAAGAGGCGCCTGGACAATATTTAGATGTGAAAAGAGACGGGTTACTATTTGCGAGAAAGAGACAGAACTCTCAGACTCAGGCTCTGTCTTAAAGGGCCCACACAGAAAACCTTCACAGTCACTTACGCAGGGCTCTGGTGTCAGGGAGAGCTGAGAGGAGTGGAGCTACGAGAGGAGAGTGTAAACCCGGAAGCCCAGGGAGAGACACTGTGGGTGAAGGCTACCCCTGGCTGAGTCATTCCCCAATACTAAAGTGGCCATTTTTCCTGGGAGAAGCAACATTTTGTGGCAGCACCAGCAAAGGGAAGCAATTACCCTATCCACTATAGGGTCTCCTACTCCAGTCAGGGCAAAGGGTTGCTAAGAAGCAGGGGGCACGTCAGGAACACAGGCTTCAGGTGCTGAGGCCTGAGCTACACTGCCCCCCACACTGCTGAGTACTCACCAGAGGGCAGGCAGGCCAATGGTGGCAGCAGCCCACAGCAGGTGTGGGGCCAGCAGGCAGACCAGATCTCTGGATATCAGAAGCCACACCCACTGGACTCCTGTGGTCACACCCTACTGAGGTCTGAAAAAAAAAGTCTAGATAGAATGGCACCTGAGGCCAAGGGGCAAGCAATACCCACTACCCTTCCTAATTCCTGAATTACTGTGCTGAGCCCAACAAGCAGCCAGCAGTAAGAGGCGGAAGAACGTGGGACTCAGGGAAACTTGAACTTTTAAGCAGACTTTCCCCAGGCAAAGAGTAGATAAAAGCCAGCCTAAGCGTGCAGCTGATATTTACAATGGCACCTGGGCCCAGCAGAGGCAGCCACAAATTCTGGATCACTTATGGCTCCAAGAAGGTTCCTAAAGGCCAGTCATAGGCAGTGACCTCTATTGGTATGTGCCAGGTTCCTACTAGGGACGTCCAGGGCTGGCACATCCAGCAGCCAGATGCGGAAAGCATCAGTTCAGGACCTAACAACCCTTGTTAGAGTGCTATCTTAAGGAAGGACTCCTCACACCTGACCCACCTAAGGCACAGAAAACGCCAACACAAACAGCAAAAAGAACAGTAGCTGCAGACAAGTAGCCCACAGCTGATGTCAACCCAAGAAGATTTAGAAACAACACAACTGGAAGCTGGAGGCAGACAACACCAACCCTAGACTCAGCTAGCTACACAAACAGCACACCCAAAGGAGGAGTCTATACACAGACAAAATGGGAAGACAGAGAAATGCAATTCAAATAAATCAACAAGAGAAATCCCCAGAAAAAGAACTGAATGAGATGGAACTAACCAAACTACCAGGTGCAGAGTTTAAAATAATGATTTTCAGGATACTCAAGAAGCTTAGAGGAACAATAGATGGACATAGTGAGCAACTAAATAAAGAGATAGCAAGCATCAAAAAGGACACTAAGATCATAAAAAAGAATCCATCAGAAATGACATATACAATATCAGAATGAAGACTGCACTAGAAGGAATTAACAGCAGGCTGGATGAAGTAGAGGATCAAATCAGCGATTTAGTGGGCAAGATAAACAAAAGCATGGAAGCAAAGCAGCAAAAAGAGGCTCAAAAAATCTGAGGAAACTCCAAGAGAGTTCTGTGACAACATGAAGAAAAACAACATCTGCATCGTACAGGTTCCTGAAGGAGAAGGAAAAGAACAAGGGATAGAAAACCTGTTTAAAGAAATCATAGCTGAAAACTTCCCTAAATTGATGAAGGAAAAATGCACACAAGTTCAAGAAGCACAGGAAGTCCCATTAAAGAGAGACCCAAGGAGGCCTACAAAAAGACACATCATAATTAAAATACCAAAGTTAAGAGACAAAGAAAGAATACTAAAAGCTGTAAGAGAAAAGCAGTTAATTACATACAGAGGAGCCCACATAAGAATGACATACAACTTCTCAACAGAAACACCTGAGGCCAGAAGGGATTGGCAAGAAATATTCAGAGAGATGCAAAACAAGAACCTACAACCAAGACTTCTTTATCCAGCAAGGCTATCATTTAAAATTGAAGGAGAAATAAAAAGCTTCCCAGGAAAAAAAAAAAAAAAACCTCAAAGAATTCATTACAACCAAACCAATACTGCAAGAAACGTTAAGGGGCCTGTTGTAAACAGAGAAAAAGAGGAATGTAGATTTAAAGAATAAAATGACAACAAACAACTACATATCAATAATAACCTTAAATGTAAATGGATTAAGTGCTTCAATCAAAAGACATAGGGTAGCTGCATGGATAAGAAAACAGTACCCACACCTGATCTGTGGTGGTGCAGTGGATAGAGCCTCAACTTGGAATGCTGAGGTTGCCGGTTTGAAACCCCTGGCTTGCCTGGTCAAGACACATATGGGAGTTGATGCTTCCTGCTCCTTCCCCTTCTGTCTCTCTCTCCTCTCTGGAAAATGGATAAAGTCATATATATATACAGGACCCGTACTTACTGTCTACAAGAGACCCACTTCAAAACAAAAGATACACATAGACTGAAAGTGAAGGTATGGAAAAAATATTTCACACAAATGGAAATGAAAAAAAAAGCTAGGGTAGCAATACTTATATCAGACAAAATAGACTTGAAAACAAAGGCTATTGTAAGGGATAAAGTAGGTCACTACATAATGATAAAGGGAGCAATCCAACAGGAAGAGATAACCATTGTAAATATCTATGCACCTAATATAGGAGCACCTAAATATATAAAGCAGATTTTGATGGACATAAAGGGCAAGATCAACAGCAATAGTGTAATAGTAGGAGACTTTAATACCCCACTAACTTCAAGGGATAGATCCTCCAGACAGAAAATTAACAAAGAAACAGTTGCCTTAAATAACACACTAGATTAACTTGATTTAATAGATATCTGCAGAACCTTTCATCCCAAAAAGCAGAATATACATTCTTTTCAAATGCTCGTGGTACATTCTCTAGGATAGACCACATGTTAGGACACAAAACGAGTCTCAATAAATTTAAGAAGATTGAAATGATATCAAGCATCTTCTCTGACCACAATGGCATGAAACTAGAAATCAATTACAATAGAAAAATTGAAAACATTCAAACACTTGGAGGCTAAATAGCATGTTATTAAATAACAAACGGGTTAAAAATGAGATCAAGGAAAAAAAATAAAAAACTTCCTTGAAACAAATGAAAATGAACATACAACAACTCAAAATCTATGGGACACAGCAAAAGCAGTCCTGAGAGGGAAGTTCATAGCACTACAGGGATACCTTAAGAAGCAAAAAAAAGCTCACATAAACTTAACCCTGCATTTAAAAGAACTAGAAAAAGAATAACAAATAAAACCCTGAGGAAGTAGAAGGAAGGAAATAATAAAGATCAGAGTGGAAATAAATGACATAGAAGCTAAAAAAACAATACAGAAGATCAATGAAACCAAGAGATGGTTCTTTGAAAAGTAAATAAGTTTGATGAACCTTTAAACCAGACTCACCAAGAAAAATAGAGAATTCAAATAAATAAAATTAAAAATGACAGTGGAGAAGTAACAACTGAGACTGCAGAAATACCAAGGATTATAAGAAAATACTATAAAGATCTGTATGCCAAAAAACTGGACAACCTAGGGGAAATGGATAAATTCCTTGAAACATATAACCTTTCAAAAATCAATCTGGAAGAATCAGAAAACATAAACAGGCTGATAACAACAAATGAAATAGAAACAATTATCAAAAACTCCCAACAAACAAAAGTCCTGAAGCAGATGGATTCACAGGCAAATTTTACCAAATATTACCAAGAAAGAAAGAAAGAGAGAGAGAGAGAAAGAGAAAAGAAAGAAAGGAGGGAAGAAGGAAGGATAGAAGGAAGGAAGGAAGGAAGGAAGGAAGGAAGGAAGGAAGGAAGGAAGGAAGGAAAGAAGGAAAGGTACAAGAGAGCTATCTTCAAACCAGGAAGCAAGCCCTCAACCAGACATCTCCGTTTCAGAATTCCCAGCCTCCAGCACTATGAGGAAAGTAAATATAATTTCCTTACAAACAGCACTCTGCCCCTAGAGAGCAGGTGGCTTGCTCCTTCATTTTGTTGGGATTTCAGCTCAAATGAAGCCACAGAAAGATCTTTCCTGATCACGCTTTCTAAAACAGCAACCCTCATCCTGGCCCCCTGACATACCAGAAGTCATCAATGACTCAGGACCATGGTTTACTTTTTTGCTGTTTGAGCATGACCATCCCCTGCAGGCAATGTCAATTCAAATACCAAAATACAAATGGAGGCAGAAGTAATGACATTTATATTGAACACCAGGAAACCACGGGCACCAAGCAGGTAAGACTTTCCCCCTTTTCCTATCTAGAGATCAAGTTAAGACAGAAAAGCTTACTTGATATCTCAGCCCCTTTTGAAGGTAGATGGACTTTCTCCTACTGCCCTGTTTAACTGAAGGACATGGCCCTTTGAAGTCTTAGTCTCTTGTCTTCACCTTGCTATTAAAGCCCAAGTCCCCCCATTACTGAACTAGTGGCAAGGAAGCAAGAGCTTCCTGCTAAGTTTTTCTCCCTGCTCATTTCTGACCCCTAAAGATTTTTCTTACTTTCTTGAGAACTCGGTTATACATTTACAAGATGTTTATTATATTTTATCCAGCATTTTTTAGTGATTTTAGTGACAGTTTTAGTTACCTATTGTCAGAAAAATATGTTCAAAACAGCACTTTTAAAAAATCGCTAATAATAGTCTTCAAATGAAGCTGATGCTATGCTTGAAAACTTAGCATGTTTTTTAAGCCTTCATCACATACGGCAACATTAATTCTTTTAACTTTCTAATTTTGAGGCCTTTTGATAAAAAAATGGGTAGGGGGTGTTCAATTATTTATTCTTTCTTCCTACTTATCTGCCTGCCTGTTTACCTATTAACAATTATTCTGTACATACATGGATCTGAAATAGTTCTTTAATGGGTTCATATCTAAAGCTACATTTTATATACTACAAAAACCTGTCAAACATTGATTATTGAACTATGGTATGTTTAAATTACTAGATAACCATAATTTCACTTAAAATTTCTAATTAAAAAGTGAAAAAAATAAGGCAGAATTATCCATAAGCCAAGAGGATTAATCTCTCTACAAAAAATGTTCATCAATGGTTTCTTTTAAGGTTTTTCAATAATTTAAATTACCTAATTATATTTTGAGATTATCACACAAGTTCTTAGATATTCATGTTTGTAAGTGTACAACAAATATTTTTTTTCTAACTTAACAGATAATACCATTATATGTTTTCTCCACATGGTACTGTCCACCACTGTACTGTCACTAACTATTTCATAGAAAGCTTGTCCTGTTCAAAATATGTATTTCACTTAAAATTTCTAATTAAAAAGTGAAAAAAATAAGGCAGAATTATCCATAAGCCAAGAGGATTAATCTCTCTACAAAAAATGTTCATCAATGGTTTCTTTTAAGGTTTTTCAATAATTTAAATTACCTAATTATATTTTGAGATTATCACACAAGTTCTTAGATATTCATGTTTGTAAGTGTACAACAAATATTTTTTTTCTAACTTAACAGATAATACCATTATATGTTTTCTCCACATGGTACTGTCCACCACTGTACTGTCACTAACTATTTCATAGAAAGCTTGTCCTGTTCAAAATATGTATCTCAAGTAGACTTCTTCAGTCGTTACCAATTAATTTTTTAATCAATCATGCAAGTAAATACGTAGGAATCGTCCACAATGCTTCAGGTGTTTAACCAAGCACAGCCAATGGCTCATACAGCTTTATACCTCTCCTGTGTTCTGGGCAACCCAGAACCTGCTAATTTATTTCACTAAAACCCAAACTTCAGTCAAAACCCTTAGGAGTAGTTTCAATAGAGTATAAAACCCGGCAATGAATACAATTGCATATGAAAGTTTAAGATATAATAAAACTAGTATCTCAAATTGGTGAGGAAAAGATAGACTTTTAAGTAAGTAGAATTGGCCAACCACATACATAGCCTTGCTTTAAAAAGGAAAAAATTGGTCCATTTTTTTATATTATAAAATTGGATAAATTTCAAATATATTAGACATTTTTTCCATTTTTTTAGTGAAAGAGAGTTTTAGAGACAGGAAGGGAGAGGGATGAGAAGCATCTACTCTTAGTTGTGTCACTTTAGTTGCTCACTGATGCTTCTCACACATGCCTTGATGGGGATGCTTAAGCTGAGGCTGTGGTCCTTTGTTCAAGCCAGTGGTCTTTGGGCTCAAACCAGCATCCTTGGGGTTTCAATCCTGGGACCTCAGCATCCCAGGCCGATGCTCTACTTGCTGTGCCACTACTAATGGGCATCAAATGTATCCAAAATCTAATCAAATTTGTAGAAATAAATAACTTGGAAACAACTCCAATGTCCATAATAAGAGGACTGAATGAATGAACCAAGATACGGCCACACATTGGAGTACAAGGCAGCTATCAAAAGGAACAGGAGTTATCTCTATATTATTATAGGGTGAACTTCAGGTAAATTATTAAGTAGAAAAGGCAATTGTAAAAAGGTGTGATTATTAGAAAGGAGGAGAAAGATAAACCTATAAGTACTTGCTCATTAAAAAAAGGCAATGGGGGGATGAACATGATTATTTTAGTGGTTACCTATGTGAAAAGAAGAAAGTATTTAGAGAGGTCTGGAGACAAAACAAAAATTCTTTGAATATACCTTGATTTGTGGATTTGACTTTGGCTTATTACAAATATTTTACATAATTATAAACCAAAATTAAACATTAAGAGATTAACCCTTAAATATTAAGAGAAAAATTAACACAGTAAGTGAAACTGTGTATCAGGTAAGAAGTGAGACCACACAGGGGAAGTATTCCAAATGATTCTGAAATGCTATAAACTGACAATATATCCTTATTAGGACAAACCCTGAAGACAATAATAACTGCAAATGAGTCTTATCTATCCCTCTCTCTGCTTTCAGTGGCCAAATCACTGATATCACTGGTAGGTATGGTTATTCTGAGTCTGTTTTATATGTATTATTAGATTAAACAAATGAGTAATTGTGTTGGTGTTGTTATCAAAAGCCAGAATTTTGGGCATGAGAGAGAGAAAGTACAAATATAAGATCCATGATTTCCCATTCAGTTGTCCTAAATTTGAATCAGAAGTATCAGCATGAACTCACAGTGCATTTTGTTGAAAAAAAAAAGAATCTTAGCTCTGTCTTCTGAAAAGGTCCAGAAACGAAGACCAATTGGAGAGCAATGAGCAGCCCTAGGTCCCATATTACTGTTTGTAAAAAGCATTCAAACTCTAGGGAATCATGTTTCCTTGGGGAAAAAGCTGGTTCCAAGTCTGAGAAAGAAAATGTAGAGGCTGAGTCTGTGGCATCTTGCTCCACCATCGAGCAAGGGCGCTCTCTCAAAGATAATGAACATCGCTTGAAAGACTCAGAAGACACTGTGGGGCAGCTTTGGGCACCAATAAGGGTACTGACTCAATGAATTAAAACACATCAAATATGCTTGTTTCATAATAATAATTTTTAAAAATAAATGGGTCACCTTAGAAGGACACTAACTGTGGCCAAAAAGGCGGTTCTATGGAAAGTAACCTTCCAGAGGGATCTGATTATAAATTCCCAACAGAGCAGGTCAGGGTGAATGGTTAAGCTCCAGGCAAATAACTTCTTTAGTAAAAGGCTTATCTTTGCCTTAAGAGGTCCTGTCCATTTGAGTGCGTGTGTGCGCACACGCGTCTAGTTTAACCTTTGAGCTGACTTTTGAGACTCCTCAAGCCAAACCAGCCTCAAAAGACCTCTTAATCCTATTAAGGATCCTAATCGAATCCTGCCTTGCTTCCTCTCACCCCCACATAATATTCTGTACATTCCCTCCCTAACTTCAAATCTATAAAACTGCAAAATAGTATTCTCTGAAGCTTTGGAGAGCTCACTTCCCAGCAATTGTTGTCAGTTCTGGCTCAACTATACTCATAAAAATTCTCTACAAGTTTGGATGTTTCTTGTGCCAACATAACCAACCAACTAATGTTTCTGAAAACCAATTAATTAAAGGGAAGAATTAAACCTGCATCAGGCCTTTCCTATTCAAAGTGAACCAGAGTAACCAGATAGCTGGTAAGACTAATCAATGAAAGGAGAATGATAAAATTTAAATATTATCATTTTGTAACCCTTAACAAATTAATATATCTTAGCAATGGTTATCAGTAAGTGCTGTTAATTTTACAAAAAGGAGAAAATTTGACATTAGGTATCTCCAAATAAAAGTGCACAGCACCATCTAAACTGTGTTCTTGTCAAGAATAAATTAATGGCCTGACCAGGCAGTGGCACAGTGAATAGAGTGTCGGACTGAGCTGTGGAGGACCCAGGTTTGAGACCCCAAGGTCGCCAGCTTGAGCGCGGGCTCATCTGGCTTGAGGAAAAAGAAAATAAAGCTCACCAGCTTGGACCCAAGGTCGCTGGCTCCAGCAAGGGGTTGCTCGGTCTGCTGAAGGCTCGCGGTCAAGGCACATGTGAGAAAGCAATCAATGAACAACCAAGGTGTTGCAACAAAAAACTGATGATTGATGCTTCTCATCTCTCTTCGTTCCTGTCCATCTGTCTCTATCTATCCCTCTCTCTGTCCCTGTAAAAATAATAATAATAATTAACCTGCATCTGATTAAGCCTCAATATCTAAATATTAATTTATGAGAAATATAAGAGGTCCTGGCAGGTTGGCTCAGTAGTAGAGTGTTGATTCAATTTCTGGTCAGAGCACCCAGGAGAATTGACCATCTGCTTCTCTACCCTTTCCCCTTCTCTCTCTTTCTTTCTCTCTCTCTCTCTCCCCCTCCCCCCCCCTTCCTGCAGCCATGGCTCAATTGACTCAAGCAAGGCCTCAGACTCTAGAGATGGCTCCATGGCCTCACCTCAGGTGCTAAAAATGGCTCCGGTTGCAAAGGTGCAACAACCCCAGGTGGGCAGAGCATAACCTCCTAGTGGGCTTGCCAGGTGGATCCTGGTCGGGCACATGTGGAATCTGTCCCTCTGCCACCCTTACTCTCACTAAAATATATATATATATATATTTTTAGTGAGAGTATATATATATATATATGAACATTACATCAATATTAGAAATGTCTATAAAGGACATGTTAAACAGTCCTTCCAGACTGGAGAATCCTATGAAGTAAATTACCCAATTTCTTTAACAAATACATCAATAAAAAATAAAATGGGAGGTGGAGGAATTTTTAGATTGAAAGAGACGAGAGATATGTAAACCAACTACATTGTATGGCTTTATTTCTACCTAAATTTGAAGAAATTACATTTTTTAAAAATTTGACACAGGAAAATATGAAAACAGATAAGATATGTGATTAAATTTAGAAATTATTGATATCTTTGATGTAATATTGATGTTGTTAGGTGTGAGAAAGAAGTCCGTTACTTTAGGTATTAGCAGATAAAATTATAGGAGATCTAAGATTTAACAGAAAACAATTAAAGGCTGAGGAAACAGTGCTTAGGGGTATTGGTAAAACTAATTGGGCCTTTTGTTAATAACAATTGAAGCTGGATAATGAATAATAAAGTTCCTGTGTTATTTTTTCTAATTTGCATATATTTGAATTTTTTCATTAAAAATTTTTCTTCAAGAAGAATATACAGAGATTTAGAGTTACCAAAACAATTTCCATACTCCAATTATTAAATAAACCTCGTTCCTTTTTGTAGTTTCAAATGTTTTATGTATACATTCCATTTTTCAGCAGAAAAATAAAATGGTTCAAGGAAGATGACCTAGGTTGATCAGGAAAGAAGGAAACGGGTTCATGAGAGGATGACTCAGGGAGCTATGTTGGAAGAGAAGGAATGGTTGAAAGGGGGCTTTTGGATAATAGTTGATTCTGAACAATGTGAAATAAATAAGTGTGCAATGGACCCAGGACAGTCATGATCTACATGTTTCACTCTTTTCTCTCTTCAGCAGTCTGGAGCCAGAACATGGGTCTGAAGGGCAGGGCAAGAATGAGGTCTGTATCTGAGACCAGAGTCACAGAAGAAACTCAAGAGCCAGTGTTAGCCAAAGTCTTCAGAGAGAAGCTAAATTAGGCCAGGAAGACCAACTTCAGTTTTTCTATCTAGTAGGATAGAATTGGAGCTCAAATGGAAGCTGAAAGCAAAGATGAAATGAATTCTGAAGCCCAGAATTTAAAAGACATCCCTGGCTATTGCCTCAAATGGAATTTAAATGTCCAGTTTGCCCTTTCAGGCTATTTGTTCCATGATTCAGAAAAGACAGGTGAACTGAGCGGACTGATCTAATGTCCTTGAGGCATAATGTCTTGATCTAAGTCAGAGGTCTGATGGGCTGCAAAGGGCAACACTCAAGATCAAAGTTTAAAATAGACACATTACCTTGGGCTCTGATGCAATGCCAGTTCATCCAATTCTTCAACAAGGACTTACTAAGCACCTTCCGTGTGTCACACACAGCATGCTAGCTAGGCACAGTTGAGTAAACACTGTGATAAATGTGTATGAAAATGGACAAAGACAGGAAGAAAACACAAAGCTGAACTTACTCTGTTAGAGTGGTACAATTATAAGTTATTTAATTTTTTTTCCAATTTCCTTTAATGTGTTTTAAATAGTGTTCTTTGACTTGACAATAGATGCTCTTAACAATAGCTCTGGGCTAAAAATGACAAAGCTGTTGATAAATTAGTGCTAACGTTTAAGTGATTGATAAATGGTATTAGGGGCTGTTCCTCCCAGAATGTGGCCGAAGTTGGAAGAATAACTATTTTCTAGTAGATTTCATGAAAATAGAAAACCACTTTGGGGTAGAGCTTTGACCAAAAGTCACTTGTAATCTCTAGGGCAACACTGTTCAATTTTGCTGAAAGATAAAATAAGCTTTCTCCCCAGTACATCAAAAGACGGTAAGCATATTTCAGTCAACAGTTAGAGTAAATTATTTGTTGAAAACAATATAAAAATGGAAATTTCCCTTCAAAGGAAATGACCATAATGTTTTGGCTTTACTATTAATGTGATCCCTTTTATAAAGAGAGTCCATGAGCTATGAAGTCACAGCTGGATACAGTAGACATTAAAGCAACAATGTATGAATAATTTGAACAATTGTCCAAACCTATAATAATTCTTCTTTAGGAAATCCTCTGACTAAAATAATAAATAAATAAAAACAATTCCATTAATTCCACAATTCCTCACTGCAGTTCCTCTTTATAGAATATAACTTATTTTTTAATAAAACTAATGAGCATATTTAAAAGTTTAAACATATCTTCAAAGTTCCCTGAAGGTTCAGTCTCTTGTTTAATATTGACTTGTTTACTATAAGTAAATAATTCTATAACTTTCAAATGTGCTTTATAAAGAATCATCTAAAAGATCTTATCTTACACCAAAATGCAAATTAAAAAGCAGTCCTGTCATTTTGTTTTGCTATATGTTATCACTGGGAGCTTTAAGTCACCCACCAAGACTCATGAGTAAAACCACATATAAAACCAAGCATGATTTTATAGAGAGATTCAAAAGTGTTCAGGCCTGAAAAATGTATTTCTGCCCACATGACTGGCCCATGAAATACATCCCATATCTGGGCAAGTGATCAGAGAAATGCTGAAGAGAAAAAGAAAATATCTTCCCACCAACCTCCTAAAATGCCTAGAATTTTGACCACTGAAAACTACTTTGGGTTAAGGCACTGCTTCTTGGTTTTTCATCCAAGAATCTCTGATGGGAGAAGGAAGTGAGAACAAATCCCAGGGTTTCTAAAGACCTAGCCCAAATTACTTCCTCAAAAGTAAAGATTTTCTGATTTCTCATGCTTTATCTTTAAGATATGGGGAATTTTGGTTTCCACTATAATATATATCGCTATTTGCTTTAATAGGAAAATAATGTGGTTTTCCCCAACTAAATTTTCTAGTAAATTTGAAGTTCCAGGAAAAATGTGTTGTGTGTGTCCTGTGAATTTTTCCCAAACACAGAACAGACTGGGAGGCCTGAATGGAGTTATGGCATTGAAGACCCAAGTAAGACAAAATGGAAATGGGTTCTTTGCAAGGGAATTCATATTTAGAGTTCACTTTTTTTAAATCAACTATTAACATGAACATAACTCATGAACGTAATTTAATCAGCTTGGCATGAACTGATTTATGAGAAGAACTGACCAGTCTTCCAACAAAGCTCCAAGGGAATGAAACCCATAGCAGAGCAAGTTCACACAGCAAAAGGGTAGGAATGCCAGGTAGGAAAGCTGGACCCCTAACTATGAGAGTCATCTAGACGGAAGGACAAAGGAGAAAACTGTGACAGTTAAGAGATAGCAAGCCTGGAGTTTGAAGGAACAAACAAGAAGAGGAAGATTTCTATAGGAGAGATAGAAGACTCAGAGATAAACTTTTCCCACATCTTATGTTTATCAAAAGCAGCACCCCGACCTACCATATCACCAGGAATGAAAACGTAAACATCTGCTTACAGCATAATCAGTGCAATGAATTGGAAAGTGGCTGGTGTCGGTTCCTTCTAATGGTTCTCTGGAGCCCGTGCGGAATGGAACAAGAGATGAAGAGAAACAGACTCCTTCTCAGCCACAGACATGCTTTCTCTGTACTGTTCCCACCAAACCCTAATTGGCAGAGATCATTTCCGAGGCAGCAACTATGCGGTTTATCAGGTAATAAGAGCTAAATAAGGTCAAATTAAAGAAAACCATAACTGTGCTGATTTTTTAATATAAAAAAGAACAAAGCAACACATAGTAAGGTCATCTCTGTCAAACAATTATTTACTAAACAAAGATAAACCTGGATTCCAGAAGAGCACACCAATCAATTACAGACCAACGAGCCCACAAGATGAAGAAGGAACAAAGCCTGGAGCCCAGTTACAGAGTGGCTCTCACTATGATTTATGCACATTCCAACGCACAACAAGGACTACACAAACAAGAAAGCAGTACTTAAAAGCCTGAGACTCCCCAGGATTGGAGTAATATAGCCTGCTGACTCACTGGGCAAGGCTCAGGCTGTTGATCCTTCTAGATGCAGGAAAATGCATCTGTGGGACAAATGTACAGTGACGGAAAATGATTTGACTTTGGGCGATGGACACACAACACAGTCAGTGGTTCAAATGCTATAAAGATGTTCACCTGAAACCTATCTACTCTTATTGATCAACGTCGCCCCATTAAATTTAATTTCTAAATTAAAAAAAAAAAAGAAAGATGTATCTGTTCACTGCCCTCTCTCTTCTCTCTCCCCAAGAGCTCTCCGTAGTTAAGCAAAGGTTTTTTCTAGGAGAATAAAATACTCCTTGACATTTGGAATAGCAGCTTACTTTGTTTTCTTTCTTTTCAAACTTGAAATGTACTCCCTTGAAAGCAAGGAAACCCGCCCAAATTTCTCTATTTATTTCTCTGTGTCTCCTCAGGTCAATGCCCTGTACAGAGAATCCAAAAATTCCCAGCTGGTTTTGCAACCCTACACAAAAGGCATCACAAGAGCCTTAAAACACTGTTACTTTAAAAAGCAATAAAGACAATTAGTTCCACCTTGGTATCAGAAATAATTCCCTGCTATATAGCACTACTTTGTAAAAAGATAACAAAATGTCACAATTTTAAAAAAATTAGTTAGTAAAGTTGGTTTTCCCCAGACAGCTGGATTTTCCCATTCCAAAAATGTTGGGAACCACTACAGTGGCCTCTGCCTGCCTATCTGCGCAGAAGTCCTCAGGTAGAAGATGTACCTTCCTCTGGGGTTCCCTACATTCCACATCAGGGCACAGGCAGCCGCCTCCAGTCCTACAGGCTGTCACCACGGGCTGACCCTAGCAGAGCAGCCCCAGCAGTGCCTTTTCTCATGGTCCCTTCCCCTCAGAAGAGAAGGCTGCTCCCTGATCATTTCCATCTCTCACAGCTCTGGGATGGGTTCATTCCCTGAAGATAAACCTCCTCTCCATGGTATACACACATCTACATAAACACATTTTTTCCTACTTTAATTCTTGCCCAGCTACCTCAGAAAAAGCAACTTGGCTCTGTAATGAGTACTGTGACTTCAGGACTGAGGACCAACTCTTGCCCCCATACCCCAAAGGCTGGGCATTCTAGTGGCCCAAGGCTGGCATGGCTGTTCCTTTCCAGGGATCGCTCTCAGCTCAAGATCATATTCCCTCCCCAGGAGTAGCCCATATCCAGAAACTGGTCAATGACAAGATATAAATCTTGGTCTCTTGCAAATACCATTTATTATTTATACTGGTGTGCCATTGAGTCATGTTTTTTTGTGTGCATACAGAGAAATCTGTTGAACCTATTCTCTCTTGAGGAACATTTATGAAATGAAGACTCCGGAGAGGCAATCTCCAATGTCTCAGCTTAAACATTCTGTGAGTCTCTGTCTTATACCACGACCACACACTGACGCAGTGATAAAATCATACAGACAAATATGTTGCTATAGAAACTTGTTGTAACACAAAGTAGGGGAATGTAAAAACATTTCTTCTTTTGTCTTTAGCTGCAGGTGATATTTAAGCTGAAGTTCTAAGCCATCTCAGGAAGTTAGTCATTTTTCCCTGGGCATCTCTCATGTATACAGTGGGTAGATACATTAATATACTGTTCAAAAAAATTAGGGGATATTTTATTGCTTTCTATAAACTTCCTATTTGTTTTTATTTTGTTAATCTGTCTCTAATTGAATATACAGAGGTCTCAACAAGAACTCAGAAGGATAGAAAGGAAATTTATTTTCTTCCCTTACACTCATGAGTTAACACCCAGTTCTGTCCCATAACAGCATTAAGTCATTAACTTCCTTCCATCAGAGCTCGTATTAATTTGTTCATTCATTCAACATATGTCGTTGAGGGCCAAGTATGTGCTTGGAGTACTGTTCTGTGCAGTGGAGAGACAATGATGAAGGAAAAACAGTCTCTTCCAGTTCTTCCGAGGCCAATCAGCAGAAAAAAACTGAAGAAAGGAAACTTGTACTGATGTCTCTTTTGAAACTGCAACTTTATTTCATTGTTTTTGTGTTTGTGTTCAGAATCACTTTGCCATCAGGCAGTATTTTGTAACACAGCATAATGAGAAAAATACAGAGGTAAATTTATTAAATAAAAGATGTATTTATGCCACATGAAAGCAAATGAAGGTCAAGGTACAAAGTTTCTTCATACATAGTTCAAAGAGAGAAATGGTAGAAGAATCGGGAACATTCCACAGTGTGCAACTATATAAGCATGCTAAATTCCAAAACCTGCACCATGGCAATTGGGGACATATTTATACTGTGAGTAGCAATTTAATTTCAGCAAAATTTCATCTGTCGCACGCATCAAATTAATGTTGCTAATTTGAGTTTTATTGGTTTTAGAGTTTTATTCTTATTTAGTCTGTAAATTTGTTTTGGTTTTATAATTAGAAGAGCAATAAGTATCAGGAATTTATACTTAGTTTTATATTTGCACATATGTAAGCAACATTGTCATTGTCAATAAATTAATTTAAATTAGCAATGACACTGAGGAAAAGTATTCTTTGGGTTCATATAAGCTTTGGAAACTGATTTATTAATGATGTTATCATTCCAGCTCTTAGTGATGGAGCAGCCTCTTTTATCAATTGTTTAGTTGGTCCCCAAGTTGAAAGAGATAGTCTCTTTTTGTTATCCACAAGTTTAAAGGAACATTTCTGGTCTCCTGTGTACATGGACTGTAATTTCCTTCAAATTTATCAGTTAAAAAAAAAAAAGGTCAGCTGAGAGTTGGCAAACATCTGAAAACAATAAAGTGGAAAGGAAAACTGAATTCCATCTGTTGCCTTAGGGAATGGGGGAAAGGCTGTGTTTCGTGATAACACAGGGAAACTGGGAGATACTAAAGGAGACAGCAGTCCTCACAGGCATGAGGAGGGGACATTTTTTACATTATAGATCTAGCAGGTGATATTAAAATCTATACCTGGCCATCCTTCTGTCTCCCTATCTTGAAAATGCAGGTGAAGAAAGCAGTGTTTTATTCTACATGGATCCCAAATGCCTGTTCTCAAACCTGTCCTGGGCCATAGCAGCTGTCACCAGTCTTTGACTATGTGAGAAAGATAATGTCAACCAGTGTTTATATAAGCATGTTGGTGTGAGTTTACCAACTGTCCTTTCCCAGAAAGAACTTCTTTGATTAGTGGTCAGCAGGTGGGGGCAGGGAAGAATGGGTGAAAAAGGCAAAAGAGATTAAGTACAAACTCCCAATTATTAAAATAGCCACAGGGATGTAAAATACAGTATAAGGAATACAGTCAATAATGTTGTAATAATTATGTATGGTGCCAGGTGGGTACTAGACTTACCAGGGTGATCACTTTGTAAGACATATAAATGCTTAACCACTATGTTGTACATCTGAAACTAATACAATAGTGTATATCAACTGCAATTAAAAAATAAAAACTTTAAATGAACTAAAACAAACAAATAAAAAAGAACTGTTCTTTGTTCTGAAGTGTGACTTTCTTGCTTTTTATGGTTGAAATGTCCAGAGATGCATTAGCTACACACATGCTCAGAGTAAGCTTTTCCTTCAGACTAGGAATCAGACATATTCAAGACTTTTGGCCTTCCAGAAACACATATTAATATGACATAGTGGCATGCTAATATTTTTAAATATAATAAATATATGTAAGCACTCTTCTTTCATAAAACTGCATCGATTAGATGATCATTTCTTTTCATTTTTATTTTTTATTTGTACATATAAACATTGTAAACTTTATTTTAATCCTAAGGACTTTTTAGTTCTGCTTTTTAGAGTTTTACTGATTCATGAAATCTGAAAGTCCAAGAACCACGGGAAAACTAGGATTTCAATTTAGAAATAAAGACGATACATTTTTAATTAAAATAAACTAAAAGTTTAAGAACTGTTGAGTAGTGGCAAAAGCTTGTGACTTCGATGTAAAGAGAATGAGATTTTAACCTGAGATCCACCAGTGACTACACTACTTAGAAAATGTTATTCTTCCAAACCTACTGGCACCTCATATTCAAAATAGAGACAATAGCATCCTTCCTCATAGAGCCACTTATGGAGATTAATGAAAAAATACATAAAGCATCTGAGCGCTTAATAGAAGTTATCATCATTAGTAACTATCAACCTTTGGTTTTCATACATTCAATATAAATTCAGCAGCCAAGACATTTAATTGTGTAGACTCAACATCCTTTAAAATCAGAGATAAAGCACAAGACCGTAATTTCCGACCTGACTGGTTACTTTATTTTTTCTGGACTACACCAGACTCTGTGTACACAAGAACTCAAAAAAAAAATAACTGAAGAGAAAGACATTAGAATACCTAATGGCATTTTTGCTTACAAGGTATCAAACGATCAGTTAAGCTGATATTTTTTAACTTCATATGACATCACTTCAGAAAATAGCTCCTAACATCCTTTGATGTCATCTAACCAGGCATGTACCTGCTGGGACAAAACAATTCACCATGTTTCTAAAAATAAGTTGGCAAATTAAATAAAGTATCTTTAGAAAACCAAAGAAAAACAGGAATTAGGATTTTTGTCCATAACAATAAGAAATGCCTACTTATAATCAGATATATTTATGTGGTTAAAATTTAATACAGGAAATTTACTCATTTAGATGAATCATTTGAAACCTCTGTAAAGAAATTGTTAGTGAACAAGTAATCTTCTTCACTGGTTTTATTTAATTTACCTAAGGGTTTTGTTGTTGTTTAATGATTAATAGGTCTAAACATAAGCTAGCTTCTTTAAAAAATATATAGATGTTAGTAGATGTAAGTTGAGGAAACTATGTGTTCTTCCTCGTTTGAATAATGTTCAGTGATGGCTTTTTAGACATTAGGGAAATAGCTCAATTTCATTATAAACAGACTGCAACTGAGAAAATAACACAAGACATTGTTTTGTTTACCTGGAGATTTGAGAATTCTGAAAGTTTGTGTGGGTTTCATGAGTATCAAAAGAACCAAAACTCTTTCTCTTTACTGACATGTTACATTAGCTGCTCCCTACATCAACACATGGCAAGGTACAAACTGGAGTCTTGAAAAGGCATATTTCTGACATGTTCTTCATGCATATGTTTTTAATTCAGCAAGTTACTCATTTAGGCTTAGCAAATAAGCCCCTTACCCGTTCCCTCTTTCTTCTGAGCTGTGTTTCCCTTTTCCCTTGCAAACTACAGTGGCTTAGCAACTAATAAATGAGCCCTTACTAGAATATACTATACAGTGTGTCCATAAAGTCATGGTGCACTTTTGACCGTATGACCTGTCAAAAGTGCACCAGGTACTTTACGGACACACTGTATTTTGGCCAGTAAATAATGCCCAGAGAACTGTATTGGGTAAAAACCATGAGCTCTGCACAGAAGGCCAGAACAGCTACCCTTACCCCAAGATAACTTCAAAACAAGGGCAATAGCGAGAATTGTCTGCACTTGACTGCATAGCCCGTTCATCTTGGTTCTGTTACCCTGCCCGAACCCATAGTAGCATGGCTTCACTCCCTTAATTCAGCTACAAGTAATTGTTTTGGAGCCCAGTGTTCCCTAGTCATACATCCTGCACACTTGTATTAATCTATGAAAATTGATCCTTGACTTGAGCCTATCAATTTTTTTCTTTGAAGGGATTTAGCTGATTTCAGATATAATTTCCTTTTTATATTGAGTAAATTTGAAGTGTAACATTGTTTATGGTGCATAGCCTGTTACTTTGATACATTTATATATTGTAATATGATTGCCAATGTAGTGATATTTATCACATTATGTAATTATAGTACAATATTATTGTTCATATTCATTATACTGAGTATTAGATCTCTATGGCTTATTTACTATTCATTATAAGTTTACACACTTATAAACCATCATTCTTATCTCCCCTTCTCCCCATCCCCTGGTAACCACCAGTTTGTTCTCTGTTCTTTACAGGTTTAACTTTTTTTTATTTCACATATAAGTGATATTAGACAATACTTGTCTTTTTCTGACTTGTCTCACTAGCCTAATGTGCTCAAGGTCTATGCACGTTGTCACAGATGGAAGAATATCTCACTTTCTCATGGCTGAATAATATTCTACTGTGTGTATGTACCACATCTTCTTCTTCCACTCATACATTTATGGACAGTTGAGTTGTTTTCATATTTTGGCTATTACGAATAATGCTGTAGTTGCATAGATCTCATCGAAATCCTGCTTTCATTTCTTTGGGTATATATCCAAAAGTGAAATTGCAGGATCAGATGGTAGACTTACTTTTAAATTTTTGAGGAGCCTTTATATTGTCCTCAGTGGTGAGTAGACCAATTTACATTCCCATTAACACTGCCTAAGTGTTGCCTTTTCAACACACCCTGCCAGCACCTGTTGTCTCTTACATTCCTGACAACAGCCATGCTAATGGGTGTAAAAGCATCACATTGTGGCTTTTATTTGCATTTCTCTCACCATTAATGTTATTGAGCATCTTCTCTTGTGTCTGTACAACAAAAGAAACAATTAACAAAATAAAAAGGCAATTGACAGAATGGAAGAAAAAAATTGCAAACAATATATCTGATATGAGGTTAATAATAAAGAACTCAGTCAACACAATAAAAAAAAAAAAAATAAGCAGAAGAATTAAATAAACATTTCTCCAAAGGAAGCATCAAATATGATTTCTAAATCAGAGTTAAGATTGGGACAACCTTTTTCTTCTTTCAACAATGTTAGGAACCTCATTTAGTTCTTGGAAATCTGACTGAGATGTGGGAAATAAATCAGTATTCTTCATTCGCCAGAGGCAGGATTTCTCCATATTCATGTTCCCGTTCATATAAGCACAGACATACACTTGTCCTTGACACCTTAAGGAATGAGCCCCATAGATATGCAGAGTATTCCATTCTTAGAAATATCTCTTCTCACAGCACAAATGGACTTCACTGAACTTTTCAGTAGGAAGTTTAACAATTCCTTTCTTTAGCCCCTTGAGAATAAAAGACGGTAATTATACTTTTATCTTGTAGAATTTTGTGAGTCAATCCTTTGATGTGTAGAAGGTAATAAGTCACAAAATTATTTCAAGCATTTACTTATTAAATTGTTTTCCTTTTATTCATTTTACTACTTAATTCAAAAACACTATCAATTAAAATGCTACCTACTCAGTTTAGAAATCTATAGACCTTAAAGGGGTTTTCCGTTTTGGCAAAAAAGAAAAAAAAAAAAAGTCAGTGCATTACAGAAGTAGACCTCATCAGACCTCATTAGTAGCAAGCAGTCAAAAATAGATGCTATTGACATGATTCAAATCCTATTATCCCCTAAGAATAAACTTAAATCCTGGCTTTGCCATGAAAATTCCTCCTGACTTTCCTGTCTGAAAGGATCTCCTACGACTATGAACTTCCAAACAACTTAATATTGTAACCAGTCACAGTTTAGAAACATAACTATATTTTTATCTTGTTTTTTTTATACCTTGAATGTCATTTTACTTGTGAAATGCCCCCTCGCTCAGTGTGGGGAAAACGGCTGTGTTGGGCTTGCTGGCTGGCTTACTATCTGCAAGCGCTTTGTACATTTAGTGCATGAGCACGTGACAGCACCATTGTAAGGATAGAAGTGCTTCCCCGCCAGGGGCAGAGGTGGATTTAACGGCGGGCACACTGGGCACACGCCCTGGGCCCTGACTTCTGAAGGGCCCCACAAAACCCCAACTTCACCCGTTTTTCTAATGTAAGGGGCCCAATATTTTCTTCTGTGCCTGGGACTTCAACCAACCTTAATCCGCCTCTGCCCAGGGGAGATCTGAGCAGATCTCACTACCACCACAGCAAGGTGAGTTTGTTTCTTGATCCCTCACCCTCCACTGCAAAAAGCAGGTTTTCCTTTCCCTTTGTATTTTTTCCGTTTCCTTTCTTCTTTAAGCTTGCTTGTCTTTGCGAACCTCCAATAAATTGGAATGGCCCACTGTAGGCCCAGTAGTCACAGCCATTGTCACTGCCAGGCAGGTACAGATGCCCATTAGATTTGGGCAGACAGTAAAGAGACTGTGGAGCCAAAAGCAGGTGGACCATTCCTTTATTCTAGCCTTGCACCTGGCAGGCGAGTAAAAACAAACACACAGGGCTCCAAACCCACTCATTCAGAGCTCACAAAGCTACTGACACATTTGGGTTTTCCTAGAATCAAAGGCCCCCACCAGCTCAGTCACCTCTGGTTTCCCATCTGCACACCTTCTCCCTTCTCTGCACAAACAGGCTTCTCCTTCAGTACCCAGCCATCTTGTCCTTTTCTTCTCTTCTTCCTCACAAACTTTTCTTAGCACAAAAAACCCTCCTCCAGCAACATTAGCATAACAATCGCCCTTTCCAAGCAGGAAGGTAATTAGCAGTTTCACCTGACAGCGCCATTCACATGGGCAGTGGCCATTTTTAACAATAAAAGTGAGCAAACATAAAAATCACATTTTACAAACTCATTTGCCCAACACCCACCATCCTCTGGCTCCACAGTTATTTTACAGACTGCCCAAATCCAGTCAAATCTTCACTGAAAACTAAATATAAGCCTTTTCTGCAAAATATGAAAATATGCTTACCCCCTTTCCTCTTCCAGCCATCTACAAAATAATATTTCTCACCTACCACATTGGTAAAGAATGTAATTAGATGACACCTGCGTTTGCAGGTGTGTAAAAATGAGGCCACTAATACACTGCTGGTGAGACTATAAACTGTTTTAACCAAATGTCAATGTGTAGGAAAATCACAAATGCATATACCCTTTGATCAGAATTTCCTTCCTAGGCAAATGTGCCATAGATATAATCTTACATGATTGAAACGTCCTATACAGGTTATATATAGCAGAATTGTTTGAATTAATTAAATATTAGAGCAACATAAGTGTCCCTCAATAAGGCACTGGTTGAATACACCATGATCCATGCCTACAAGGGAATATGCAACCATTAAAAACAATGACAAGATCTTTATGTACAGAAATGGAACAGTCTCCCAGATGTATTTGTAAATGTATGAAGTGCAGAACAATGCATCCCCTGATACGCTCTGTGAAAAAGAGAAGGAAAGATAATACAGAATTGTTTGTACATATGTAGCCGGTGTCTAGAGGATTCAAAAGAAACTGGCAACATTAGTTGCCTCTGAACAGGAAACTAGGGTGGCTGCTGGACAGAGACAGGTGGTGGACTTCTCGCTACATACCACTGCTCTTTTACTTTTAGAATTTTCCTGTACGTGTATGACTTCTATATTAAAAAGAAATTATATTCAGAGATTATTCTATAAAAATTACATTTATGTATATGTGTATACATAATATAAAATACATGTATAATATATATACATACAATGTATGCTCACATGTATGTGTGTATACATACATAAAGAGCATTCACAACATGGGGAAAATGAATTGGAGAAAGATGAGAACCAGGGAGAAGAGGTCAGAAGTTACAGTTATCCAAATAAGATATAATGGTGACCTGAACAAGAATTGTCACCCAAGAGATGTAAAAATATGAACAGATTCCATATGGGGACTAAAGCTAATGTACTCCTAGAGCTGTCTTCCTGTATATAGAGGTTGTCCAACATCATCCAGGCGGAGAGATGGGGAGGAACTCATTCTACACCAGAACCTTTGCTTTTAAGGCAAGCTTTGATGGTTGCACTTGCATTTCAATGTGTGTGTGTGAGAGAGAGAGAGACAGAGACAGAGACAGAGAGAAACCTGCATCGATGAGTCACATTTTTGTTTGGAAACAAGTGTTATTGTTCTTTTTCTTTTTTTTATTTTTAAATATATAATTTAACGTTTCCTTGTGATTGTTGTTGTTTTTCTTTAAAGGGTTAAGACAAGCTATAATAACCATCATCTGTTAATTATATTTTTCTTTGGTCAGTTTTCTATATTGAATCCAGAGGCTTCCATCTTTGATGACAGGAAGAAAATAAGAGAAAGAAACCAAATGGATTACTTGGACAACCCAATGTCATGGTATTTATTTTTCCTATGACACACTGGCTAGTGACAGAATAATACACCTGCTGGCCTCAATAACACACAAAGTGCACTCTGTTTTAAAAAAAATTAACTCAGTTTTTCCTAAGAGAAAGGAAGAATGTGCCTTTCCTCTCGTTGGCTGTGGTCTCACCAGCCTGGGACACAGCGGGACCAGGCCTCATCATGTGCAGGGGGAGAAGCCGGAGTTGGAGGGGCAGGCCTGCCAGGATTGGGACTCAGGAGAAGAGCTGGCAGGGACCTGGCCAGAAGTCAGGCTCAGTCTGGTGTCAGCTGATTCACGTAGTTCAGGAGCTGTGTGGCCGGACACCTGTCTCTATCCCCTGCCCCAAATTGTGGCTCCCACCAGCCTTGGCCTAGAGTTGTTCCTGGGAGGCTGATGTTGGAACTATAGCCTTCACTGCAGGCTACTGCCACCTACCAGTTGTTAAGTATATTTAATATTGCCCCTATTTAAATCTCTTTTATTTAGGCCAAGATTTTTACTATACACACACACACACACACACACACACACACACACACACACACAGCTAAACCTACAGTTAAAAGTGACGGGCCAAGTGAGGAAAGTAATATTACTTATGGGACAGAGAAATTAAACAGTTGGAATCCAAACAAGGTCGAATTAGAAAAAGAAAAAAAAAGCATTGTGGTTCTCAAACATAGGTATGCGAATAATCCCATAAGAAGTGAGCTACAAAACAGGTTCCCAGGCCTACGCCAGACTGAATCAGAACTTCTGAAGGTGGAACCCACCACCTACAGCTTTAATAAGCTCCCTGTGGAATCTCATGCTCAGCAGAGTCTGGGAACTCTGATCTAACCTATTTCTAAAATCAGGTCAATCCTGTGTGGATTTCTTGAGGATTGCTGCCCACTGATTCCACCTTCACCAGATTTTTGGCTGCTTGCTAGAGCTTTCAAGAGTTGAGGGGAAACTGGAAAGGGCCAGGGTAAAAATAGCTAAGAAAACAAAAATTGAAATAGATGACAAATAAATGAATACTGTATTGAGAAAAGTGTAAAGCTCTCTACCCACCAGGTCATTTTAATTTCTGTCTTTAAATTACTTTTAATACTATACAATACTGTAAGTTTAAGTTTGCATTTTTTTCATTTCAAAGCTAAGAAAAGATGAAATACTATCTCCAAAATGTACTTTCTTGGAGTCTATGTGTCTTTTTATTATTCAAGATAACATCCTACAGAACAAATAAAAAAGAGCTGATTATAAAAAGTTATCTGGGAAAATTCTACTGTGGGAAAAAATTCAGCGTGAAGAAAAATTGTAAAGGGTTTAGAGTTCATGAAGAATGCACTAAAATAATGTTCCGTGCAGAATTTATCATGAGGTTATAAAAGTTTATGACCATGTGCGATACTCAAAATAAATGGAAAGAATCAATGTGGGTATACCTGCTTCCCTTCCTCTTGTAGGGAATCTGTATTTTGGTCTCAGCATTCCCGCCACTCCCCGCGTGGTCCATGCCTCAGATCGCTGCAGAGACCATCTCTCTGCTTCCGTTCTCCTTCCTGTCCTGTCTATCTGTACATGCTGCTATCTGGATCCCCCCTGAGATCAAGCAGTGGCCTGGAGCAGAACCAGTACCAAGGAATGGATTCCACAGTACTAGAACTTGGGTATTGGTAGAATAAACTTATTCAATAAAGGAAGTAAATATTCAAATTCAGGAAAATCACATTCCAAATAGCAAATCCAAACCAGCTTATGATTAGGCTGCTGTCTGTGGGGAGAGGGAAAAAATTGAAAATAAAAGGAGGGTCCTGGGAGGGCAGCTTTGTGGTACGTAGATAGGTAGGTAGTGGATAGGAGGTGACACCCCCAAGTCCATTCTCTCAAATGACAGCACTGACCACTTTACTTTCCCACTAGAAAACTTCAGTGGCTCTTCACTTTCCAGCTCATAGGGCCATTCGGGTTCAGACGCCAACTTTCCTTTCTGGTTTCATCTCCCACTGGTCGTTCATTCAAGCACTGGGCAAATGAGTTAAGTTCCTGTGGTATGTCAGATTCTCCCAAATGCTCAACTAAGAGACAATAAAAAGTACTGACTATTTCCACCCATTCAAAATTCAAAACTAGAGGGCAGAAAGACCAATCACTTGCATGTTTAATAGTTATTTGGAAACTAAATGTTAAAAACGAATTTGATCTTCCCCCTCAAACCTGTTTTTTCCCTCAGTCTTCTCCGCTTCAGTAAATGGGGATGGTCTTTCTTTCATTTCTTCAGGTCAAAAGCCTTGAAGCCATCCTTGACTTCTCTCTCTTTTTCTCACATCCCATATCAGCAAATCTAGTTGGTTCCACCTTCAGAAAACATACAGAATCCAGTTACCTCCCACCAACTCCCCTGCCACCACTATGACCTCAAGCAACCATCCTCTCTTGCCTAGATTATTGCTCTAGCCTCCAAATTATCTCCCTGCTTACATTTCTTGCTCCTCTACAGTAAATTCTTGTTACAGCAGGCAAAGCAATCCTTTATCTTTTACTATAAGCCAGGTCATAACCATAGCCCAGCTGCTCAAAATTTTGCAATGACTTTCCGTCTCATTCAAAATGAAAGCCAAAGACATTCAAGTGAACTCTAGGACCATGCACCCTCTGGCCCCACTGCTTCTCCCACTGCATCTCCTACCTCTCTTTCTCTTGTGTACTTTGCTCCTGCCAGTGTTTCACCAGCACACCACCTCTTCCCACCTCAGGACCTTTGCACTGGCTCTTCTCTGCCTGGAACACTCTTCCCCAGAATAGCCACATGGTTCCCTCTCCCATGTCCTTTTTAGTTCTTTGCGTAAACACTGCCTACTGAGATACGTTCTCCAATCACCCTATCCCAAATAACACCATCCTCCCCAAGCACTCTCTACCTTATCACTTGACTCTGTTTTATTTTTTGGCATTGTGTTTATTGCTATCAGACACACACTTATTTCTGTTCTTTTTTATTCTCCATCTTCTTCTCTTGATTATAAGTGTCAGGAGGTCAGGAACTTTGTCTCTTTTCTTCATACTATATCTCCTGCACTTTGAATAGTGCCTAGCAAGTAGCATGCCCAACAAACACTTTTTGAATCAATTAATTTGAATAAAGTACTGTTTTCCCTTCCTCTTCTTCCAAACCCTGGAACTGGTAACATTCTACTCATCTTTGGTCTCAGGTTAAATGTCACTTCTTCAAAAAGCTTGACCTGATCCACTGCAGAAAATTAGGGTCCCTCTGGTATATGCTCACTCCACTTCACTTGCTGATGAACAAGTAAGTGAATGAAATAGTGGTATGTCTCAACGCACCACTGTTTCATATTTACACCTATGTTACTAATTATGGTTCTTCCAGCAGCCAATGACTGAACCAAGTCACACACCCAATTTGCTTTCAGAACATAAAGTTCAACTCCAGTTCTATGATGCTGATGAATCGTCCCCTCACTCCTTCCCAGCCTGTCCCTTCCGGCACTCTCCACAGCCCCAGGCAGGACGGCTCTTTCCATAGTCCTTAACTCTTTCCCCTTACAGACCCACAATTCCTCCCTCACCTTCCACCGTACTTTTTCCATGAATATCCTAAATAAAACATAGGCTGCTGTTCACTATATTAGCTGGCCTGTTTACATTTTAGGAAACTTCATATTGCACATATTAGGATAATCACTGAGATATGTACAAATATAACACTGGTGGTTCTCCTACAAAACATTGGGCACTGAGCTCTTGATCTCTCATATGACCCACTGTAAAATCAAATGAGACTTAACACGTCTGAACATATCACCAGTTCAAGAATAGCCAATTAACCTCAAACCTCATTTCCTTAAATAAATAACTTCTCAACCAATCAATCAACATTTAATATGTGCCCACTGTCAGACCATGTGTTATATGCAGTAAAAGGTGAAATCAACCCATGGAAAAAAAGGACAGTATAGTAGAAATCAGATGTTTTATTTTCCCAGAGTCCATTTTCCCTTCTGACTTTCTTTTGGTACCACAGACCTTTCAGCTACTCTCAGTCCATTTGTTCTGGGTGAAATTAAACCTACATTCCATTCAGAAATAGTGATCCAAACCTGACCAATCATAGCGTTCCAGCTATGACACAGTAATTGGTTTAGAAATAGGCACAAGATCCAAGCCAAGCTAATATGAGTCAATTCCAATATAGTGTAGTGTTAATTTACTAGGTGGCTGGAGAAGACTGCCTGGTTCACATCCCAGCCGCACCAGGTATGACTGACTATAAGAAGCTGTCGAATTATTGCTTCTCTGCTGACTCTGGTTCCTGCTAGAGAAAATTGAGAAAATAAATTCTAGCCATAGAATTGTGAGGCAGCTTAAACAAGATGGTAAGTGTGAAGTGCTCCAAATCATGCCTGGTACATATTAAGCATTTGAAAAATTCTAATCAGTTCTATTTTGGGAACTCTTTGGAAAGAGACTCTGTGATGAGGCCATCTTGCTCACACATGTTAAGGGCCGGGCGGAATTAAGTGAAACCAGAGAGCAGAGCTGAGAGGCTGGGAGAGTTGAAGCCAGACACAGCAGTCGAGCTTGTGCATCTAGATGTCAGCTGATGCCTGAACTCTTCTAGTCTGTGAGTCAATCAATTCTCCTTTTAAGGTAGGTAGAGTTGGGTCTATATCTCTTTTTGAAAGAGTTCTGCCTAACATAGTGGTTTCAGAAGAACTAAGTGCTAAGTGGGTGTCACAGACCAGGAGAGTGCAGAATAAGTCAAGTTCAATGGGGCTATGGAAGGTAGAGAGGAGGAGAGGTCACCACCTCAAATTCTGCCAGCTCTGGCAGCACTGTCAGAAAATGTCAGGGGAGTAACTAGAGAGATCATTGCCCTCGAGCATTATAATTTTAACCAGAGGAAAATTGCCTTCTAGAAGAAGAATGAACTTTTTAGCAAAAAATCTCTCCCCACTCCTGTTCGGGATCTAGGACCGTATCCTTTGCTGTGTGGGAATGACAGCGTCTAAAATGGCAAAAGTAATGCTTTCAGGCAGACGGAAGAAATGCTTTTGGTTTTATACCTGATAATTGGATTAGCTGGATTTATCTGGTGTTTTCAGCAGGGACACCTTCCTAGTGAGTCCTCTCAGGAAATGAGAGGGCACCGGATTTGTTGGCTTATCCCACAGTTTCCACCCAAGGCTCTGCGGGACCCTATACCCTGCGTCCAGGGAACTGTCCCTCATCGGAACCGCGCCTTCATCTGGAAGCTCCTCCCCTAGAGGTGCCCCGGGAGGAAGCACCCTTAACACCTCTCTCCACCCTTTCTTTAGTGATTCAGCTTTTCTACCTTTTCACCTTTTATTTGAAGAGATCAACTATCATTCATTTTTTTATAAGATGAAAATAAGAGAGCCTGTCTTTTCGCAATGCAGGAAGCAGGTCATGCAGAGCATGACAAAACCATCATTTCACATAGGCTTAGGTTTGAAGCTGATAAGAGGTTTTCAGGAACAAAAGGGGTGTTGGCAGGTCAACTATGAGAGCAAGAGAATGCAAGTATGTGCACGCACGTGTGTGTGTGTGTGTGTGTGTGTGTGTGAGAGAGAGAGAGAGAGAGAGAGAAACGCAGGCAGTTTCAATTCTTCCAGACTACTTCCATTTTTTTTCTCATGGAGCAGTCAGCAAAGGAGTCTTCAGTTAGAAAGTTCATTACAATTTTATTACCTTGAAATTGCCCAACACATGCCGGCAACTGTAAAGGAAACATTGAAAATGGAAATGTCTACCGTGTCGCTAATCTTAAAGTTGGTGCCTGTCGGCAAATTCCCCCTTGCCTCATTAAGGTTAAAATGTTCAGCATTTGGCTTTGCTAAACAAAGCAACAAAAGGAAAAGAAAGAATATATCAAGAACTCCAAAAATATTTTGACACGTGCCTTCTAAAAAGAGGGTGTAAAGATGTGAGGTCAGAATCTCAGTGGTTACTAGAATGTTGCTGTTTATTCCTCTTATCCCTTTTTTTTTTTTTTACAGTGACAGAGAGAGAGTCAGAGAGAGGGATAGATAGGGACAGACAGACAGGAACAGAGAGAGGTGAGAAGCATCCATCATTAGTTTTTCATTGCCGTTGCGACACCTTAGTTGTTCATTGATTGCTTTCTCACATGTGCCTTGACCGTGGGCCTTCAGCAGACCGAGCCACTCCTTGCTGGAGCCAGTGACCTTGGGTCCAAGCTGGCGAGCTTTTTGTTCAAGCCAGATGGGCCCGCGTTCTAGCTGGCGAGCTCAGGGTCTCGAACCTGGGTCTTCCGCATCCCAGTCCAACGCTCTATCCATTGCGCCACCGCCTGGTCAGGCCTTATCCCTATTTTTTAAAAAGCAGGTCACAGACAAATTCATGTGCACAATTCTCTAGCACCTATCCAAACAGCATTAAAGTGGGGACATGCCAGCAAGAAGGCTCAAAAGTGATTATTCATTCACAAATGTCATCGAAGAGTCAACTGCTTATTTCTACCATTAGTGCCAAGAATAAAGGCCCTGGTCTACTCAGTTCTCCATGGGAATTTGCTTCTCTCATCTCAGCACAAGCCCTTCTTGTAATGCCTTTAGCTTTAAATGCAGACTAAGTTTTCTCGATGACTTATTGAGTATGGAATACACTGGAAGGGAGAAGGGTTGGAAGGAATCTGGGAAGAGGTCTGTGATGTTCAGAGGCCGTCGCAGGCGTGGAGCTATAAGGCCACACTGTGGCTGCCTGTGAGGCTCTCTCGTAAGGCTGCTCTGCCTAACCCGAAGCACCTCTTGCTTGCAAATGTGATGCCTTGGGCTAAGACAGCCAAGGCTAACCACCTGACTTTTCCTAGATCTGGGGCTGAGAATATATAATTTAGAGTAAATCCATCCAATACCAGAGAAATTAGAATATACTGTGAATATAGAGATGTGATTAGGTGAGATTTAAAGCGAAAGAAACAAACTCCTTGTCACCAGATATAGCTAGTTTATTACTGCTAAATTATGCCAAAATTGAAAACTCTGTATTTTCTTCTCAAATCCTGAACAGATGCTTCCAGTATCCTTCCTCTTGGCAGTTTTGAGGCTTTTTGGGGTTGTCAGTTAGTTCCCTTCAACTGATGCTGGCCCAGGAGTTCTCAACCACATCAAATCCAACATCTCCTTATAACAAATATGTCCCTTTTATCACCCAGAAGTAAAATATGGGAGTGGTATACCCTATTTGCCAACAGAAAAATTTTAAATAAATAAATGGAATGACCAGACTGAAATATCAAGGAGAAACACAGGACCCATCACTTGGAATACAGGAAGGAGTTCAGCGGCGCTAAAAGACATCTGCCAGCCCTGGGTGCTGCCTCTCCCTACAGAACCTCTGTGTCATTGACTCCCACATCCTGGGAGCATTGGCAATGCATTGGAGAGGGTGTACTTGTCTTCGTCCACGTCCAAGAAGAGCAAAGTGCAATAGTCATTGCTTACACAATAATGGCATTCATAAAAAATTCAGTGCATGTTAAAGCTGTACAGAAAACATTTTGCCTTTATTAGGAAAATAAAGTTAGGTTTTAGACTCAGATAATTACAAACAAGTCTTTTACCTACACAAAAGTTTGTCAGGAAGTTCTAGGTTATACCAGACAGGAAATAACTGTTAGTCTCACAGGCTGAGCCCCTGCACAGTGGGGCAGGTAGCGCCATTGTTCTCAGCCAGTTGTAACATCTAATCCCTCCCCTGACCTAAATTCCAAAATGCCATCCGAAGTCAGTACTCCTGCCTCCCATTAAGGATACTGTGATGATTTTTACTCAGTTCTCTAACCAACTCATCTCTGATTAAGAATAATGAAGTCTTTATTTCTGCAGTAGGTGGAAACAGATGTCGGTTCTAGTCCTTTCATTTAAAAAGTAAAAACAAGCAAACAAAAAGGACTCTGAGGCTTGTTCAGTGATGTCGTACAGCTACGCAGGGCACAGCTGTAGCTGGATTCCAGATCTGCTAAGGCTTTCCTGTGTCCTGTGGCCATTCCTGAGTTTAACGTTAACTCTGAGGATCATTATTCTTCCAAAAATTCACTGTAAACAATGGTATCTTACTTCACCAAGTTTTCAGAAAGATTAGCAGTATCACCCGTCTCTGCTGTTCCCACAGACACCACCTCTACCTAGGACACCGAGTTCCCTGTGACCGTGGAGGACACAATCCATGTCAAATACTGAGTACAGTGCCCGGCCCAATGGCATTCAACAATAGGAACTGGTTTCTTTTTGAATCCCTCAGCTGGAGACATGGGGTGGTATGGAAGTTTTGGAACCATTCAGAAGTTGTTCTGGATCTTTCCAACACCTTGTCACTGCGTGATTTTTGACAATCTTCAAAATAGTCCCATGAGGTTGGTGTTATTTCCCCATTCACACCTAAGAAAATGGGTCCTGAGATGTGAGGGAGTTTGTCGAAGGTCATACAGTAAGTGAAAGGTCAGAATTTTAGCCCAAGTCTTATCTTATTATCTCCAAATATATACATATATATCTGTGTGTGTGTACACATATATTCCACTATTCTAGTCTTCCTATTCTCAAGAAAGATTCGATCCCTTCTCTTCATTTTCCTCTCCTACCGGAATTAGTATTTTGTTTGTTCTTTGTTCTTTTTTGTGGGCAAATAAGGGGAGAAAAAAGGAAACTATATTAACTCTTCTGGATGTTGACCAGACAAAAGTAATTTTAATCAGTAAAAATGTCCTTTGTTCAAAGTTCTTTGCCTATGCTATTGAATAATGTGGCTATTGTGTTCCTTAGGAAGCCAATTTTTAAATAATTTAAACAAAACTAAGAAAAAAATCATAGTGAGCATATTAGGATGTCTCTGGAATTCAAGTGGGCAAAGCAATCCTGAGAGATGTGAAGTGAGGACAGTCAGGGACCCATCAGCAGTGGTCCCCTGGTTTTCTCGTGTAGTCCTGGGGTTGCTGCTGGTGTGACCCAACTCTCACCCTCTCCTGCTTTCTATGTCTCTTGTTTCAAGTTTGGATTCTGATAGCATCGTCTGAATTTTCCAGCTTGGACCAATTATTTAGGACAGAGGTCCCCAAACTACGGCCCGCGGGCCACATGCGGCCACCTGAAGCCATTTATCCGGCCCCCGCCGCACTTCCGGAAGAGGCACCTCTTCCATTGGTGGTCAGTGCATGGAGTACTGTACGTGGCGGCCCTCCAATGGTCTGAGGGACAGTGAACTGGCTCCCTGTGTAAAAAGTTTGGGGACTCCTGATTTAGGACCAGTTAGGGTCATATATAAAACTGTGGTTGCTAGGAGTCCACCTCTGTGAAAACTGGACATTTCTCAGAGGAAAGGAGCAGGTCAACTCAACTAATAAGTATTCGTTCCAGGAGAGAGCCAAGGTGAGAATATTCTAATGAGGGAAAATAGCAAGACCTGATAAAAGACCATATATAAGAATAACTTTCCAAAAGTTTAAAAAATCTAGTCAGCAATCAGATATTAAAAGATGAATCAAAGTACTCTCTTTATATTTTCAAATACTTGGAAGACCTTTAAGAATTAGGAATTCGCCTGACCAGGCAGTGGCGCAGTGGATAGAGCGTTGGACTGGGATGCAGAAGATCCAGGTTCGAGACCCCGAGCTCGCCAGCTTGAGCGCGGGCCCATCTGGCTTGAGCAAATGCTTGCCAGCTTGGACCCAAGGTCGCTGGCTCCAGCAAGGGGTTGCTCGCTCTGCTGAAGGCCCGCCATCAAGGCACATGTGAGAAAGCAATCAATGAACAACGAAGGTGTTGCGATGGCAACGAAAAACTAATAATTGATGCTTCTCACTTCTCTCCGTTCCTGACTGTCTGTCCCTATCTATCCCTCTCTCTGACTCTCTCTCTCTCTCTCTCTCTCTCTCTCTCTCTCTCTGTCCCTGGGGGGAAAAAATTACTAATTCAATTTAAGTGTGATGTCAGCAAAGTCAGATCTGAAACCCAAAATGACCGTGAGTTCTCAGCCAATCACTTAGTATGTTTGAGTGCCACGTGTACATGGGTCTGTCTGCACTGGCTTTTGCCACCTCTGCCCCTTCATGTACCTTCATGGAACTGAAGAAATACTAATTGGTTGAGAGCTCAGAATGCACTGAGGTGGAGAAACAAGGCTCAGAGTTATTCTTAGCCTTTAGAGGGACCAGCCCACATATTGATCAACTGCATTTCGGACCGAATTGTTTTGGCATTACCTCATCACAGACGTAGACTGTTTCAACCTTTCCAATGTGTTCACTGAATTTTATTTCCAGGGCAGGATGGGAGAATGCCTACAAGGCTAAATGGGAGCACGTAACAATTTGTAATTAGTTTTTGTTTTTAAAAGAAAAGTGACCAAATGCAGGCGTCTGCACTAGAAGCAACAATCTAACGTCTACTTGTAGGCCTATATCGCATAGCACACATTTATGCCAAGAGCAAGCTCTGGCTTGCATTTAATAACTCCAAATGAGTGTCCGGCACCTTTAAATAGGAAATTGGCATGTAAAGGACCCAAGGGCAGAAGAGGGGAAAACCATCCATATATTTTTCCTCTTCTTTCTCTCCTTTTCAGAATAAATTATGGCCTTTTTACTTGTCTCACTAACCTACTAGTGCTACTGCTGTAACAATAAGCTTGTAATTTGTCCTTGAACTATGTGCCTAACCCTGTGACCATTTTCAGACAACAAGAAAGAGTCAGAATATATCTCAGAGAAATGACATAATCCCCTTTGTAGCTCTGATATCACTTTCTAAAGCTTCAAAGACCCAGGGTATTGTTTTTAGGACTATATAGCCCCTTATAATATCCCAATACTCCTCAAAATATCATTGGTATTGGCTAATAAACTATATACATGCTTCTTTCCCCTTGTGCCACACCTAACCCCACCAATCTTTCAAAGGGTCATAGTTTGTAGAAAGAGGTTTACTTTAAGAGGGAAACAATAAGCCAGCCTAACAAAGGGTGCAGTCTCAGCTAGTGAGTGCATCGCAGGGAACAGGGACATACCCTCCCCACAACTTGAGCCAGATGCTCTCCTTGGCTGGGCAGAGGCAGAATGAGGTCACCCATGAAACTCGACTCCTTCTATAAGCATAATGGGTCCCCAGTAAGAAGACCTTAAGTGTTTTCCCTCCCCAACTCCCACACTTTCGTGTCCTCTCTCCTCCCAGCCCTTTCCAGGAAATCGTCAGCGGCTCTTCTCTGAGTCAAGTGCTTTTGCACCAGCCTGACCAGCATGCCCACCTCGGTGGGGGAGCGCCTTCCTAGTCATTGCAGCACATTGGGACAGGTGAGGAGGGGACTGTAAGGAACGGCACACGCTTCTCTGAGAAGTTTGGGAGCTAGTAGTTCTCAGCTTTCTTCTCCACCATGACAGGCCTGACAGAAACTGTCTGCACACCTGTCACTTCCTCATCAGAGACAGTTGTCTACTTCCCAATACTGAGACCAGTGAGGACACCAGTGACAAGTGCTGTGCAATTATCTACAAAGTAGTTCTACTGCCACCCCTTTCTTTCCCACTGACTCAGGGGCTGAGGATGGCCAGCAGAACAAGACAAACACAAATAAACATTAAAGTCCACTGATCCAAAACAAGCAAACATGTATCCACTGTAAATAGTGGCAACTTTAAACAAATGTTGGCAATCATGGCCACATAAGAAGGGTCAGAGCAGAAGAAGAAGGGTGAGAAAGGTATAGAACATGCACTTATGGAAACCCCAATGAGAAGATTAAAGGAACCTTGTCTATATAATGTTAAAGAAAAAAATTCTACCGACACTCCTTAAACATGGTTAGGAAGACTTTATTCAAGAGAGGACAACGGCAATGGAGTTTCGCAATAAGTGGGAGAGTTTGGATCCAACGCTGAATACTGCAAGGAAAAATGGGAATTTAGAGCCAAGGAGCAGCAGATAGAAAATTACTAACAGGAGATGTAAGGGGTACAGGGGGATTTAGACTAAGCTGACTTGACAAGATTGTGGCTCTTCCGGACAAGGCCCAATGATGGGAACTTGCTTAAAGCTCCACTAGGAGACAGTCTTTGTCAACAAAGACTTCCCACCTGGGAAGTTTCTTTCTGAATCTCTTCTCTGTTCCAAATTTGGAGAGCTTTGTTCTTTGCTTTGTGATGAGCCTGGATGTCTTGTTTTATTTTAGAATAGCTAACAAGTGGCAATGTTGTGCCAAAGCTCAGCTGTTCAGGAAAGCATTTGTATCCCCTATGAATGCGTTTCGGGTGGTCGGCTACAGGTGCTCTACCTGCAGCAAGGCCGCGGTCATGAGAAGCTGATACTAGGAACACAGGCCTGGCAGCCAACTGGTTAATACTCCCATTCGAGGGCTACCCTCAGAACAGCCCACTTCATCAGTCAACTATTTTTCCTGCTTCAACCACATGGACGGATGGTCTTCCACACATGTTTCAACTTACTCCACACTGTGCCAGCTCTTGCAAATGCATCACAATAAAGGGGTTCTGTATGAAATATTTGACACTATTTTAGGTAACTGCAAACATATGCATGCTTGTTTTGTTTCATTTTCTCCCGTTGTTACCAAGGGCAGCGAATTTTTCTTTCTCATGGCTTCCCCTCTTCAGTTAGGCATTAGCGGTGACTTTCTGCTACATGTTGAACTCTTCCTCACCTCAAACTATCCGAACTGTATCCAGTGGGGTGCAATCTGTGTAACGGCGCTCTCGAAATGTTGCCTGGGAAATGGTCTTTGGTATAGTTAACATTTTTGAAGGTAGAATGCCATTTTAATGGATACCTTCAAAAACTTGATTTAGAATAATGAGGCTGTTTCCCGGACCCCAATGGTAGCACAGACTAATATAGTTTCACTCATGTATAAATACTATAAATTGTAATTTTTTAATGTTGAATACATGTTAGATGAATTTATAAGGCATATCTACTTAGAGATTTATTTATTGAACAATAAAAAAATTGTGTTTTTAATACAGCATCTGTGTATAGTCTGTATTTCAAATATGATAAAGAGTTTGGTGCATTTTAAAAAACCATCTGAGATCGCATTTATCTATGTTCTCCTGATTCTTAGTAAAGCCTACTTTCCTTTTTACTCTGATTTTTTTATCAACATCATTCCTTCATGTCTTAGAAAATGAACTAGTTCCCCTGCTCGTTTTTCCTTTACTTTATTCTATGTAGCTCAGAACATGGTTATCATCATTTGTTTACATGATGAATTTTTGTACCTTTGTCATCTCGAATCAGATCCCAAGTTTATCTGTGTTTGCTCCTTGGGTCCTGGGAAACAGGGTATGCCAGCTGGATTCTCTAGGAGGCAGACACCGAGGAGAAATTCAGAAAACTGAGAGATTATTGGGGAGTTATCTCCATGAAAAGAAAGAGAGGAGGCATGTGGGCAGGCAAAGCCATCAGACAGTAACATAGACCTGATGGAGTACATCTCAGCCCAACAGGGAACAAAGATGGCCTATTAGAGAAGTCTCACTTTGGAGGGAAATAGCAAGGTCCTTGGATTGCCATCTCGTTCTATCATTGGCTCTGGGCTTCCCCCAAAAAGAGCAGGACTTCAGTGCAAAGCCATGGTGGATGGTCAGAGATCTACAACTGAAGGGGTCCATCAACCACTCTCCTCACAGCTGAGCCGGGACTCCGTCCTTGTTGCGGGATCTGAGCATGCAATCCTGTTTCTGCTGCACATGGACTTCCTACTTTAAAGAAGTGACAAATGATCGCACACAGTGTTATGAAAAGTAAAAGGAAATGTTAAAACTAATAGAGTTAAATATTGCATCAGAATACATAAATATATACTAACACCATACACAAACTTACACACATGTGCATTTATCTTGTGAATATTTATAATTATATTTCTTCACATAAACATGTAAAATGCACAATGCTAGAAATCCAACAGACAGGCATGGAGTGACCCAAAATGAGTGGAGGAGAAAAACACAGTTTTTTATATAGGGATCTGTTTTATTTGCAAAGGCAAGTTTGGTTCTACATAGAGTATAAAGATGACACATTGGTATTGAAAAGAAATGCAACTGTCGAACAGCTATAGGATGTTAGGGAAGTACATTTTTTTTGGAGTCCAATTTTGTTTGAATAGATTAACAGAGATTTACATATTTATTTTTAAGGATTCACCTAATCAACAAAGTATTGGATTTGTAAATCTTAAGAATGTTTTCAAAATTACTTGGAATTATTCAAAATTATTTAATTGTGTACCCTGGGATATTATATTTATGTATTCTTCTAAGTACTGGGGTAATTAGTGAGCATTAATTATCCATGAACACCAGCTATTAGAGAACACTTATCATAGTTAATGGTTAACATCTGCATTAATACTATATATACCTATTAATTAACCCCCTTTGTGTGAAATGTTTATGGTGCACGACATTTTCTAATATTTTCTTCAAGATAATACAAAAGTTAATGGGAACCACACACGTGCATCAGGAGAGAATAGAGCTTTTGTCCTAATCTTATTAAGTTTCTCCAGATGTGATAACATTGTCCTGTCTCCAAATGGCTTTTTTTATTATCACTTTAAACTAATAAGGTTTAAAATTAGAAAGCAAAGTAATACAAGCAAAGAACTCCTTGGACTTGCATTTATTTTTTATTTTCCTTACTCATCTCAAATTTCCTACGGGTAAAAGAATATGATTGCAGAGTCAATACACAGCTGATTATAAATCTAGTGGCATTTTTTCTTGCACATAAACCTGAGTTATGAAGCTCCAAGTATTTTTAAGTCCAGAAGAGAACTAGATGCAGATTCTCATGAGCACTAGCTAACCCAGTTTAAACAGCATCTGCTGAATGACAACGATGTGCCTCTAACCCACGAAAGGCTTCCACATGCACTGTCCCCCTTAGTCATCTATTCACGCAGCACATATTTATTAAGCGTCCTCTGTACGAAGCAATAAAAATACAACAGTGAGCAACACGAACATGTTTACTTTTTTGTGGATGTTTCAATCTGGGAGAGGCTGATACAAGATCATTCCGGCTGTTATCTGTTGCTGCAGAACAGATTACCCTGAGGTCCTGGGGGATACAGTAAGCACATATTGTCACATTAGTAGGTATGCAGGTCAGCCGGGGCCGCTCAGCTCCATATGTTTCTCATTCTTTTGGGACCAAGAAATGACCAAGTACATGTTCTCCCCAAAACCTTTCCAGGACTACAAGAGAACAAGACCACCACACAAGTACAGTTCAAGCTCATGTCATGTCTACTAACATCCTTTTGGCCAAATTGTGTCCATAGCCAAGCACAAAATAAATGGGGCAAGAAGTATACCCTGCTCACAGGGGGACAGTAAGGGGAATAAACATTTGTTGTAAACTAATCTGAATTATCACAATAATCAAACACAAATTGTTGAATAATTAAAAACTCTGCAGTATGATGACAAAGGTTGAGTGTGCTAAGTCAGAGTTGGGAAGACTTCCCTGAAGATAAGAGAAGTAAGGTGAGCTAAGAGCTGAACAGACCCAAAGGTACTAGACAGAGAAGAGTGTGTGAGGACTCATCCAGGCAGGCAAACTGTGTAGCACAGCAGTTTCACAGAACTGCAGTGGAGGTCCTGAGAGTGTTGTTTAGAGAGTGAGGAAGAAGACTGAGGAGCATGAAGCTGGAGGAGTGGGCAACATGAGGTCCTACAGGGCCTTGCAGACCATGTTCATCTTACCCTGAGACCAGAGGGAGCTAATGAAGGGATGTAAGCAAGTGAGAGACAAGATCAAATTCAGTTCTGGGAATGACTCTTGTTGCAATGAAGGGAACAGCTGACAGCGAACTTAAAGGAATTAAAGTCATCAGTAGATAAATGGTAATCAACATCACTGGCATAGTTTACTGTCTGTATTTATAAACAAAGTTTTATTGGAATACCGCCATGCTCATTCATTTATAGACTGTCTGCTGTGCCTGTTACAATGCAAACTTGAGTAGTTGTGACAAAGACCACATGCCCCACAAAGACTGAAATATTTACTCTCTGGCTCTTTACAAAAAACATTTGCCAAAGCATGCATAGAGATACCTTTAAGAGGAAATTATAGAGAGAAGGGATACAGGGCCTAGCCATAACCTGATAAGGAAGAGAAAGACAGAAAAGAGAAAAAATGAGCTAGTCATAGAAACCGAGAATCCTAATTTGTTTGACGGTTTTTATGCCCCATTTTACAGATTTAGAAATATAGGTTCAGGTCCTGGCCTGCTGGCTCAGTGGTAGAGCGTCAGCCCAGTGTGTGGATGTCCTAGGTTCAATGTCCTGTCAGGGCACACAGGAGAGGTGACCATATGCTTCTCTACCCCTCCCCCTTCTTACCCCCCCCTCCTCCCTCTCTCTTCCCCTCCCACAGCCATGGCTAGATTAGTTCAAGCACATTGGCCCCAGGCACTGAGGATGGATCTGTGGAGCCTCCACCTCAAGCATTAAAAGTAGCTTGGTTGTGAGCATGGCCCCAGATGGGCAGATCATCAGCCCTAGACAGGGTTTGCCAGGGGGATCCCAGTCAGGGTGTATGAAGGAGTCTGTCTTTCTATTTCCTTTCCTTTTACTAGGAAAAAAAAAGAAGAAGAAGAAAATAAAAGAAACATAGGTTCAGAAAGTAGGGGAGATTGCAAAATATAGCCACAAATTCCTCCCCTTCCAATATGCATAACCCCTTGCAATGTGATGTTGCTACTTCTCCCATCAAGAGGTAAGATACACTTCTCCACAGCGTTAGTTCTGGGTAGTCCTGGTAACTGACTTTGACCAATAAAATGTAGCAGAAGTGACATTGTAGGAATTTCAAGCCTTGGCTTCAAGAGGCCCAATGGTTTCTACTTTCACTCTCTTGTTGTCCTCAGACTACCATAGGAAGAAGCCTGAGATAGCCTCCTGGACAATGGGAGTCCATAAGGAGACAGGACCAGCCAACAGCCAACAACAACCACCAGACATGCAAGTGAGGCCATCTAAGATCACCCAGGCTCCAGCAAGCAGCCACCTAAATGAGCCCAAGTAACCCCAGTACAAGAGCCAGCCAGCTATGTTCAGCTCAGACTGCTGACCCACAAAGTCACTCAGTTTTAGGGTAGTTACACAGCAAAAAATAACTGAAACAAAGACATTAAGTGACTTTCTTGAGATCACATGACCATACAGTTATTGTAACAAAGCTAGGGATCAAATCCAGTCTTAGGATTCCCAGTCTATAATGTTCTCTCTGTTCATGTTAAACATGACAAATAACAGTAAAGATGATATTGTTAGTCTTTCTTTCTGATTGTCTTAATGCACCGACATGGCTGATTTTAGAGTTGGAGACTCTGTTGTTGTGTGAAGGAATGCCCTCTCCTATGAAATAGAAGGTATAGAATTTAGAAATATTGTGCCAGCTTCCCAAGTGTCTAGAAATTCAGTTGCATGTATCTCTATCAATTTGTTTTCTTTTCCTCCCTCCTTTTCTTCCTTCCTTCCTCCCTCCCTCCCTCCCTCCCTCCTTTCTTTCCTTCCTTCCTTCCTTCCTTTCTTCCTTCCTTCCTTCCTTCCTTCCTTCCTTCCTTCCTTCCATCCTTCTAGTTCTATCCCATCAGATTAATTGTTTTGGTTTAGTTTAGGGTTAGTACATTGTCCTGCTTGGATTGCAAATAATATTCTTGGAATGAGAGTTAGCAGTCACTAACTCTGCAGTGTGTAAACTTGTCTACGAATGGTTTCCTACAAGGCACAGAATAACTAAATCTTAAACAAAATTAAGGTAGCCAGAGACAATCATTGCCTGAACATACTTTAGAGAGACAGAGAGAGATATCCTGCTGGGTAGCAGCAGCCAGAAGTGACTATGGAGTCATTGGACAACTGAAGGGTAAGAATTAAAAGAATGGGGAGAAGGGAAGAGAGAAAACTTAGAAGGTCTGAAATCATCCCATCCGTAAGTCAAAAGAGCAGCTATTTTATCCTGAGCAAGAAAAAGATAGTAAATAGTGAAAAAAGAGTTAAGGAAAAGGGATAAGATAAGGAAGGACTGATTCAGCTTGCTACAATTCAGGTCCACGCAAAGTCAGTTTGGGTAAGAAAGGTGAGGAAGGCCCCCACTGCACTACACTCTCTTCCAACCTCCTCCACCATCCTCTCACCCCACCCCCAGCCCCCAGCCCCTGTCAGCTCCACCACACCTCTGCCTCCAAACTGCTTTTTGCCACTGGCACTAGCCTTCTCTATTTTCTCTGCTGTCTTCCAAAACCCTCCCTCAGGAAGCAGCTCTTGGTTATTTGCATATTAATTAGTTTACATGAATATGTCTATTTGTTCCAGAGAAATTGCATCTGAGGTCTAATTATGGAGGTGGGGAGAATTCTGTATTAAAGGGATTTCCAGGAGTTGTAGGTATGTGAGAGAAGCTCTTTTTAGAGCTAGAGCAGGTTACGACTGTGCCCCCACCTGCTTCAGGCACATATTCTCTGCATTTAAGAACAAAGGCCTTGGTGGGAAAGAAAACCAGTACATGAGGGTGGTGTGGCAGGCTGGTAGTTTGGAAGGATTGTCCTGACTCTGTGTGCAGGAGAAGATAGAGTTGGAGAAGACTAACTTGGGCAAGGAAACCGGAACGATGTCATCTGCCTGGTAACAAATGAGACAGATGTTCAAGTAAACTGGGAGATACTGAGATGAAGAATACCAGGTTTGCAATTATAGGGGCAAACTAAGCACAGAGGGGAAAAGATGGAGCTAAACAACAATGTAAGAAATGATAGATGGAAGGATGATCATGAATGACAGAAAACATGATTCAAAGAACCACTGAGCTACATCCATCAGAGTAGCTAAAATCAAAAGATTGCACCAAATGTTGTCAAGGTCAGGGAGTAAATGCAACTCACATACATAGCTAATGGGAGTGTCAGGTGGTGCAACTACTTTGAAGAGCTATTAGTCAGTGTCTTTAAGGTTAAACATTCATCTACCCCAGCAATTTTCAAACAGTGTGCCACAAGAATTTTTAAAACATGCAATACCTGACTATTTAGTCAGGGGCACTGACCTCTTTTCCCTTAGACTGTCAAATTAAAAAATGACAAGAGCTAACACAATAGCCATCAAGTATGAATGAATCAAAACTATACCTACTTTTCTTTTGTCAGATCAGCAAAAAATACATTTTCTTGGTGTGTAGTTGAATTTTAGTAATTAGTTTATGTGTGCCATGAGATGAAAAGGTTAAAAATCCCTGATCTACCCTATGACCTAGCATTCCCCTCCTAGATATTTACTCAAGAGAAATGAAAACACATGCTTTCCAACAGACTTGTAGAAGAATGTTTATAGCAGCCTTATTCTTAATAGCTCAAAACAAGAAACAACCCAAATGTCCATCAACAGGAGAATGAATAAAGAAGGTTTGGTGTGTTCATAAATATAACCTCAGTAAGAAATGTACATATAATCCACAGTAATAAAAAATGGACTACTAATACATGCAATAAACATCAAAAATATTATGTTATCCAAGCATTGGCAAACTATAGTCCACAGGCTAAATCTAGTCTGTCATCTGTTTTTGTAACCAATATATTATTGGAACACAGCCACGCCCACTTATTTCTGTGACTGCTTTGATGCTACAATGGCAGAGTTGAGTAGCTGAGACAGAGACCAAATGCGATGCAAAGCCAATTATCCTTCATAGAAAAATGTTGCCAATCTCTGCATTAAGCAAAAGAAGCAAAGCACAGAAAAGTACATACTATATATTACTCCATATACATGAAATACAAGAACAGACTAAACTAATCTATTTCAACTAGGGCAAGGGTAAATTGACTGGAAAGGGGCACAGGAAACTTTTTGGAATGATGAAAATGTTCTTTATCTTGTTTTGGGTGTCAGTTACATATCTGTGTACAATTGTCAAAAATCACTAAACTAAACACCTAAGAAATGGAAATTTTATGAGTAGTTATTTGTTTGAAAAAGAAAAGTTTGAAGTAAACCGATTAGCCTTTAGGGAAAAGATTTATAGAAGAATAATTGGTTTAATTCTAAGAAAACTAATTTGGAAATCCAGAAAGAAAAAAGAACAACAACCTGATTTACAAAAACAATCCCTAACAACAACAACGAAAACCCTGAGACAGTGAGAAAAGCATGGGATAGAAAATTAGGGAATCTAGGACTACTGGTTTCCAAAATCAGACGTTCCACTAATTTGATGAATGTCCTTTGTTAGAGCACCCCACATTCGTGTTCATCGTCAAGCAGCTGGTGTTGAATGGACAGTCAGTGAGTTCGCTTGCAGGTCCATGTTTTATGCTTCATGCCACCAAAGATCAGCCACTTCTCTCCTATAGCATTGGTCCCAATTCTTCTACCGAAATCACTGCCTTAATTATCCAGCTAATTGCGGAAGCTCTACATTTCCTTTCACCAGCCTGACTTACAGCTTTTGCTGACAGGTAGGGAAGAATCCAAGAAGGGGGTCTCAAACAGGACCATTTCAGGAAGAGTAAGACTTGATCAACTGGAATTGATGATAAAGATGAACACTGTCTATTTTCACAGCTTGTACAGAAGCAAGAAGCCTTATACCTCAGTTCTTCACCAGGTAGTGACAGAAGCTACCATCACTCACTCTCCACTCTCTCAGCTGACAGTGTCTCAATAAAGCTGTGCCTTGGGTGAGACATTTTCCTGCCTCATGCAAGTCACACCCTGGTGAGATGACTTATTGATAACTTCATGTAGCATGGTGACCTACTGAGACGGTTTCCTGTGCTTTGTTTTCGCTGCTTGAGACTCCGTGCCAAGCAATCCAGCTTCCCCTGTTCCTATTGCTAGTTTCTCACCAGAGGAGAAGCCCGGTCTTTGTCTATGAGCTGTATGCTCTCTGCATACCCTGTAGAGATAATAGAAGTATATTTTGTATTTCTGATCTTTAAATAAAACAGGTTACCAGGTATTTGGAAAATCTAGGCCAGGACTTATTTACAAACTCTAAGACCTATTAAGGCCAGAAAGGTCACATCAGTGAGTAAAACAAACCTGGTGTAAAATGATTTGTAACACTGACCCAGTCCTCAGTGATGAGGACAGAGTAGAAAGCGGTGGGGGGTGGGGAGATGTAGAAAGCCAATGCCAGCCATTACTTGGAGGAATAAATATCCCACCTTGCCAGACCTGCTACATTTTCAATAAAACCTGGACATAGTTAAATCATCCTTTGTAAATTATAGCAGTTAATTCCCATTTTAAACTTCGTACTTGTGCATACCTAAGGAAAACAGGAGGCCATTGGGGCCAAATATGGCCCACGGGGCTCGTTTTCCACCCTTCACCCCTCACGCCTCACCCCCGTCTAAGTGCATGGAAGGAATTAAGTGCCCATCCAAGAGCAGGAGGGTGAAGATGAAAGTGGCCAAATGCCCTGAGCATGCCTGGGTCCCCCGGGACAGGGAGGGAGAAGGGAAGGACAGGATTTAGTGAAGTAGTGACACCAGAGCCTGCCCAGGGCAGCGCCCTGGTAGTCAAGCTCTTGGATGGGGACATGGGTATGAATGACTAGAAAAGCAGCCCCATGTGCTATGTGTTTGGAGCCTTTGAAAAGGTCTCTGCGCCTGAGTGAAGCATGACAAGGTTGGAATTGACAAAACCACCTGCACTTGAAGGCCGCACCTGAAAAACAACCAAGGCTACCCTCCATTCTCCTGAAGCACATAATATCCAGGTTTCACACAGAATCTAAGACACGGGAAGGAAGTTCCCTTTACCTCCATCCCCTGCCACCCAAAATAACAATTACTGATCTTTCACAAAGCTCCCAGGAGTAGAGAACCACACTGGGTATAACTTGACACATAAAACTAAAGAGATCCATGGCCAGACAGTTCTGTTGGTTAAAGCATTATCCCAAAGCACAGAGTTGCCAGTTCAATCCCTGGTCAGGGCACATAGAGAAGCAGATTAGTTCCTGTCTCTCTCTCACTCTCTTTAAATAAATAAATAAATAAAAAGATCATCATTTCTTATACCCAAATTATTATTAAACAATTCATACAACTACACCTCAACAATTGGTTAAAAGATAATGAGTAAATATAATGAGTTATCACTTCGAAGGGTTAAATGACTTCTTCTGCCTAGATAAATCAGACACTTTCCTTTCAGTGTGGACCCCAAGCCCCTCCTCCGATGTGCTCCACATGGAAAGGGAGCCTCAGAGGGACCACAGGAGAGTAGGGCAGAGCTGTAAAGCTTATACGGGGACATTTTGCTTGTGAATTTCATTGGATACTGTATTAGTTTCTTATTGGTGCTGTAATAAATTACCATGAACTTAGTGGTTTAAAACAACACAAAATTATTAGCTTCCACTCCTGAAGGTCAGACATCTGAACTGGGCTTCACAGAGCTGACATGTTGGCCGGGCTCCGTTCCTTTCTTGAGTTATGACAGGAGATTCTGTTTTTCAGCTTTTTCTAGAGCAGGGGTCCCCAAACTTTTTACACAGGGGGCCAGTTCACTGTCCCTCAGACAGTTGGAGGGCTGGACTATAAAAAAAAACTAGGAACAAAGCCCTATGCACACTGCACATATCTTATTTTAAAGTAAAAAAACAAAACGGGAACAAATACAATATGTAAAATAAAGAACAAGTAAATTTAAATCAACAAACTGACCAGTATTTCAATGGGAACTATGGGTGCGGATGCATCCTGTGCTCCTCTCACTGACCACCAATGAAAGAGGTGCCCCTTCCAGAAGTGCGGCTGGGGCGGATAAATGGCCTCAGGGGGCTGCATGCGGCCCGTGGGCTGTAGTTTGGGGACCCCTCTTCTAGAGGCTGCCCATGTTCTTTGGCTCTTAGACTGACTCCTTCCATCTACTAAGACAAGTGCACCGTTGTGATCTCCACTTCATTGTCATATCTTCTCTTTTGGACTCTGCTTTCCACTTCTGAGGTCCCGTGTGATTACATTGCATCCACCCAGATAATCCAGGGTAATCGCCCTGTTTTGAGGTCAGCTGATTAGGAACCTTAATTACATCTGCAACCTTCACTTCCCCTGCCATGTAATAAAACATATTCATGGCTTCAGACATTTCAGACATGGATATCATTGAGTGTCTATTTTCTGCCTATCGTGGGCACCTTGTCTACAAAGCTAGTAATGCTTCTTCTACCTACCATCCTGCCTAAAAATCTAATTATCCTCTGATGCATAAACACACTCTGTTGAACTCCCGCGTGGTGAAAAAGAGAGGAGACAATGAGAAGCTGCCTGTGCGAAGCAGCGGAGACACAGAGCTTATGCCTCCCAAAAAAATCTCTCTTTAAAATTCATGCTACAGCCTAACCAGGCGGTGGCGCTGTGGATAGAGCATTGGACAAGGATGCAGAAGACCCAGGTTCGAGACCCTGAGCTTGCCAGCTTGAGCGCGGGCCCATCTGGCTTGAGCAAAAGCTCGCCAGCTTGGACCCAAGGTGGCTGGCTCCAGCAAGGGGTGGCTCGGTCTGCTGAAGGCCCGCAGTCAAGGCACATGTGAGAAAGCAATCAATGAACAACTATGGTGCCGCAACGGCAACAGAAATCTAATGATTGATGCTTCTCACCTCTCTCCATTCCTGTCTGTCTGTCCCTATCTATCCCTCTCTCTGACTCTCTCTCTGTCCCTGTAAAAAAAAAAAAAAAAATTCATACTACAGATTGTAATCAAAGTAGGTCAAGGAACTCTTAAGTGACTTCCTTGTGACAAGTAGCAAGCATTAGTCAGAAGGCTGGCAGAGAAACCCATGGCTATAAACAGGATAAAACTTTTGATATGGTTAGCACTCTGCTCCCACCAACTAAGCCAGCCAACCCCAAATTCCACTTGTCTACAACACAACAGAGTGAATGAGAAGGCAGCACAACCAATGTTGCATGAGAATCCTAGTATTATGAAACTTTGCTATATACTTAGAGGTTTTGTAATATTTCTAAGCAAAATTAATAACCTGTGGAAGCAGACAAATACTTCTGGTAAAGCCACACATGCATATGTTTTTGCTTGTGACTGCAAATAAATCAATTCAGTATGGTAATATCAGCCAACTGTTATGTATCAGTCATTCTCACTGGCTTCTATGTTTTGAGAGGAACGCTGGGTTTATCAGAGGTGGAGCAGACGTTGCTAAATCCACATATGAAGTAGTCACAGGAAAGAAAGAGACTGAAGGCATGACCTCAGACATATGGCCTTGAACCTTAAATCTGACATCTCTCATTTAGATCTTACCCACCCAGGACCATTTTCTCCTATTTTTTTTTTTAGTTACCTGTGTGCCAGGGGTCTATAATGAAGGTAAAATTGACAGTTAGTACACAAAATAAAGCAATGCACCATGAGAGGTTTATTGGCATCTCAGCCATGATTTTGACTAAATGATTTCGTAATGCCCTTATAAATCATTGCATAAATACATTGTTGCTTAAACCATGACTAACTTTGAAATGGAAACACAATAAAAAGTGAAACAAATGAATTACTACAGTAAAAATGCCATAGTCTAGGTCAGTGTTTTTCAACCTTTTTACACCTGGGGGCCCGTGAAAATAAGAGAATAATTTCAGGGATCACTAAAACAGAAATCACCGTGAGCATAAGCAAATTCCACTAAGATCATTGGGTCCATAGTCTCCACACCACATCAGGGTGGTTAACTCTTGCACAGATTGGCTCAAAATTTCTGGAGGACCAGTCTGTGGATGGGCAGTTGAAAAATACTGGTCTAGATAAAATCTCTCAAAACATGAGATCTGTAGAGGAAACATAATAAAATAGGTTCTTGGTCATGGAAAAGCCCGTATCCACTGTTCTAACTCAATTGTCTCATTTTATAGATGGAGATGCTAAGGTTCAATGGGATAAAGTACCAGTTAGCAGATGATGAAACCAGGAGATGAATTCAAGTCACGACACTAATTGCATCTCTTTTATTTCCAAAAGTGAGCATCTTATTAGCTGCTTCCTCACGCTCTACAATGTGCTAAGCTAACTATTCCTAAAAGTGTCCCAGAACTCAGAAGAACCGGACTATAGCTTCTAAAGAGATGGACTATAAGCAAGCGTGGTCAAGATTAATAGCCGATTCATACAAAAACTGGCCTTACCAGACTTTCTGGATCCAGGACACCTAGCAGATGCATATCCCAGCATGAATGATTAAGGTCTAGAAATAGCTGGCCTGGATTCCCTACATTTTCTAGTGTCACTGGTGAGAAAAGAGTTACAGATTTATTGCAGTAAAATAAAATTGTTGCTTAGCCATCATTTCGAACCAACATACAGTCTTATTTTTTTTATTCTTCATAAAAGTCCCCTGACATATCTTTCTCCTTCTTCAAGCAACCATTATCTGCACCATAAAAAATGAGATAGAGTAATAAATGTTTATGTGGGAAAGGTAGTCTATTTGTCATTTAACGATAGCACTTGCTTTTTAATTCTTTTCAGCTGGAAAAATGCCTTTATTTGTAAATAGCTGCCTAGCAACATTCTTTGTAGATGCTCATATCTCATTTGGAACACCTAACACTTGGTTCTGGGAATCCTGAAATTCCTTGGGGCTTATGCAGAATTCTCAAAACATAGACAAAAGCAAGAGGAACCATGTGAAAAAGCTGAATCATCCCAATTTTCTAACCAGAAAAATGAATTTAATAAAAATGAAAAAGCTGCCTTCAGTTTTAGATGGAACTGATGGGATGCTGAGGGAAAAAAATATAAACTTAAGCTCTTTGAGGTAAAGCGTAGCTTGCCCGTCTATGACAGCCCATGTCTAGAGCAGATCCAATCAGGAGCAGAAGACTGGAGATACGGAAGAAGGTCTAGAACCGGAGAGTTTTATCAACAGCTTCTCACTGGGAATTTGTCAGAGCCAAAAGCAGCCCTAACTTTTCACAGATGATGGGAGAGAATCCCAAGAGCCCCAACTCCTCACTCACCTCTTCATTGAAAACAGTGGGGGAAGAAATATAAAAGCCCAGTGAGTTTGACATCATCTAGACCTGTCTGCATGACGGGTTGGGAGGAGCACAGGTGAGGCAATTCTCCTGGAGCTGGCAGACTGGGGCCAACGATGGGAAGAGCTGGCTTCCCTCTTTTGGATCTTTCCCTCCCAGTACCACTTTCTCCTTTTTCTCAGTCATGCATATGTCAAGGCTCTGGCCAGGAGGCAAAGCTGACACTTAGGATGCAAGAGTCACTACACGATGGAGGCCCAGCACTCCCTTGTCAAAACTCATTGGCATTGCCTGTGAACGTTAATTGAATGACAGCTCTCCCTCTGCCCACCCTGCCTTAAGTGTTGGGAAAGAAAAAGGATACTCGGGAACACAAGAACATATGGAAATCAGACATTCTGTGAAAGGAAGGCAGAGTAAGTGTGGGAACCAGTCTCCCAAACGTCCCCCTGTCATTCCTGTATCTGGTCATCACATACTCTGTTTGTCTCCTTCCACACTGTTCCAGCTCGGTCTGTGTAATTAGTGGAACATGGCAGAAGTGAGGGTATGTCGCTTCCAAGATTACACTCTAAATGACATTGCAGCTTCTACCTTGGTTGCCCTTTCAGTCTCTGTCTTCCTTGGAACACTCATTCTGGTCTGGGAAAAGCCAGCTGCCCTGTTTTGAGGACATTCAGGAAACCCCAGAGGGAAGCCATATGGCAGGGAACTGGACTTCCAGTTAACAGGCATGTGAGCTAGTCTTCTTGGAAAGAAATCCTCAGCACCAGCCAAGGCTTCAAATCATGCAACCCCGACCGTGAGCCAGAACCATTCAACTAAGCCACTCCTGATTGCCTGACCCTCAGAATCTGTGAGATAAAAATGTCTGCTGTGTTAAACCACTAGATTTGTGGATTATTTTTTATGTAGCAATAGATAATATACAATGAGTTAGAATATAACATTTCAGAAATTTAGACTATAAACTCCCTAATGATAATATTATAGTTATTCTTTTGGGGGAATAAAAAAAAAAGTCTTGAAAAGAAACTGTTGCATCTCATTGGAAGGATGTAAAATGCATTTCCCAGCCATGTTAAGTTTATTTTCAAACCACTTTTTTTTCAAGCATCTTGTGTACACACACTACTAGGATGAAATGGTAGAAATGGAAAGGCATACCTATGTCTTCAAAGTTCTTAACCAAAAGTCCCACCCACAGTGACACCCTGTAACACATTTTGTTTTCCTCTTCAGTTTTTGTTTGCATTTTATTTAATCTGAATTAACAGCTATCTGTGCTGGATATTTTCCATTTGACTTTCAAGATCCACTCTCCCTCTGTTTTGCCCCGCTTTATTATCTAGGGGGCTGACTTTGGGGGACTGAACCAATGGGCTCCTTTGCTCTCTAGCTATCTCTTGGTTTTACCCAATAGAGGAAAATGCAGGAAATCAGAGGAGGGGAGAAGACGGAGGTACTTATATCTTTGACTCCTTCCATGGATTAGCTAGCTACCCCCGTCCACCCAAGATTGTCCCACTGACCAGCTGTGTTTCAGCCCTCTCCTGTGGCCACACTGGGCCCTTTGGACAAAAAAAAAAGAAGTAACACTCCCTGCTGTGGCCAGCCCTGGGGTGCTTCACCATTTTTTGGTGGGTGAGCGAAACCAGCCCATACCTTTTAAACAACTTATTTGTTCATCACCCAGTTTGAATGTGCCATGTACTATCTGCCAAGGCTGAGCAAAACCCTCATTTTTTTTTAAACTGGAGATTTCCCATAAAGGTCAGTATGTACACACTCATCTTAAAAATCAGAATATCTGACAATACTGGGTTCATTTCCCCCAAGCAGCCACTACCTGTGCCCCTTCTAACAGGCTCTCAAGTTACCCTTCCATCCCCACCACTACCTGTTATGGGACGTACTTGGTCAACTTTCAAACATTTATATGACCTGCTTGTCCCTTTATGTTCATTTGAGTTTGTGAACTCAGGCTACCTCTGTGGCAGGAAAGAGATAGTCTTGAACACACATCACTGTTATACAGTGTGGTATGTTGGTGCCGAGAAGTAATTAAGACAATAAGGACCATGATAATTGAGGGAATCAAGCACTCATTTCTGTCTATGAGAAACGTCATGGGGGAAATGGGTCTTGATACTTCACTTTGAAGAACAATACCACCCTTGAAGCATTAGGGGGTGTGAGCTGGCTAGGAAGCATAGTCATTATTTGCTTGCATGGGAAAATGAATGCTGAGATCCAAAAAAAGTTGACTTAACAATAACACTTTTGGAATATAATCCATTAATTAAATTGGTGACCGACTTATAAGTAATTGTAAGCATTAAAATAATTTCCTTTTAAACAAGTTATGTCCAAATAGAAAAAGTCTAGGATTAGTGAACTTGATCCAAAAGATTTTAATGGAAATACATTAAAATCTGGGGACGGGGAGGGTGTTCATTCTTGCCAAGATTTTTGACATCATCATGAATTAACTAATTAAGGCAATTAGACCATAAAAATAGATAAGATATAAGTATTAAAAAGGGTGATTCAAAATTATTATTTGTAAATTATGAGTTTGTAGACCAGGAAACACAAGAGAACTGTCATTACTACTGGAAACAATAATAAAATAAGTAAGGTTATGAATTTCAAATTAGTTTTTAAATCCACAACTGTTCTATATATTCATTTATTCAGAAAATATTTAACAATTACCATTATTTGCCATGCCGTGTTCTAAGCATTGGGGATATAGAAGTAAACAAACCAGGTAAAAAAATCATTTCTTCATAAAATTTATATTCTAATGAGGAAAGACAGACGACATATGAGATAAAAAGTAAAATGTATGCTATATTAAATGGTAATCAGTGTTAAAGATAAAAATAAAGCAAGGACCCCGGCTGGTTGGTTCAGTGGGAGAGCGTCAGCCTGACGTGTGGAAGTCTCAGGTTCAATTCCTGGCCAGGGCACACAGGAGAGGTGCCCATATGCTTCTCCACCCTTCCCCCTCTCTTTTCCGTCTCTTTCTTCTCCTCTCCTCCCCTCCTGCAGCCAAGGCTCCATTGGAGCAAAGTTGGCCCAGGCACTGAGGATGGCTCCATGGCCTCTGTCTCAGGTGCTAAATGGCTCTGGTTGCAACGGAACAACACCCCAGATGGGCAGAGCATCGCCCCGTGGTGGGCATGCCAGGTGGATCCTGGTCAGGCACATGCAGCAGTCTGTCTCTCTGCCTCTCTCTCCAGAAAAATACAAATAAATAAATAAATAAATAAATAAATAAATAAAAGTGCTGACTTGTAAACAGCATGGAAAACAAAAAACAAAAACAAACCCTAGGTAAGTATTTGCCTTACTCTCATTCTGATGAAGAAGCCAAATCAAAGTTGTTCCGACTGTGAATTAGTAACCTTACTACCTCCAGCAATCAAAAATGGAGGACTCTGAGAAGGGTAGTTATCTCAATAAAAGAAAATCTAAAGTTTTATCTATATCAAACACTCAGCTCCATGTACGTTTAAGTTTTCTACACTGTGCATATATTACTTCTCTATTCGAGGCAAATTAATAAATGCCCTTTAAATAATCCGTTAGTCATTTGGGTTCAGGAGACGAAGTGCATCTCCAAGAATACAATCATTTTGAAAAATTAGCTGTCCTCTACCAGGATCAATCTTCAACAAATTTGGGACATGATCAAAGTTTATCTGGGGCAAATCTGCTTCCTTCCTCTTTGGGACTCCACTCTCTTCCAGCACTGAGTCATCCTTCCTCTGGGACCATGTCTTCTTTCCGGTTCTCCCCTACCCACTAAACTGTTCTGCTCTGTCAGAAATCACCTGGTTTCTTCTACTTGCTAGCTGTGATTTAAGTCAGAAAATCAAAAATGGCACTAAAAGAGGCATTTTTCTGGCGGTACAAGAAGCAGCAGGCAGGCACTGTGTGGTAGGAGAGCCACTGGTGATACTTCAGATTTCACCATTAATCTATTTGTAAACTTGCTACTTCTCCTCACCTTTCACTTGCTTCCTCTGTTGCTACAGATAAATAAAAAGGAGAGTGCACTGATTTTGCAAAGAATTTCAAGAGCAAAAGAGAAAAAAAAAAGCTGAGAGCTCAACTTAAGAAAAGTACAGTCATATTGCTACAAGGCAGTCAAGGCAACTGCAGGGAAAAATCGGACAATATGGAAATGAGGACCCGTCTGCAGCGCTTGGGCCCACAGCTGGCAATCAGAACGCTGACAGGGAGCTTTGTGACACACTGTTATAAATTTTTACAAGTAACTGTCTCAATTTGACCTACACCATCTTTTCTCTCTCATTTTCTTTTCCATATGAGTGTTTTCCTTTCCATATGTTTTCAAAATACAGAACTCTTTTTTTCAGTTGTCAACAGATACACCCCCTGAGAACTGCAGATGGAGGACGGTCTGCTCAGCGTCACTGAAGGCTGGGTCTTCTTCCTAAGATTTCCTACGCTACTTTATTTACCTTAGTAAACACCATCCGCCGTCCACAGTTCAAAGAAAAGTACACATCCTCACAGTGGTCTTTCCCTGGACCTTTCTTTCTCTTTAATGATCTAGAAGAAAATTTTTATGTAGGGGTATAAAAGACAGGAAACTGTCTGGCAAAAGTTTGAAAGCATCTGATAATGGCTTCAAAGAGTCTGGAGATTAGATTAGAAGTTTTTGGGATGTTTGAAGAATAAAGCGGTGCATTAATTCAGGAAATTTTATTTGATTTAGAAGAGACTTCAGCGTTCAACATGCCTTATGCCTTGACAGTTCCCCAAGTAGCTGTGTTAGTAAATAGAATCTTTCGTCTATTTCATATCTTTGAAAAACTTTGCCTCTTAATAGTGGAGCACAGTAGGCAGCCTCCAAGATGACCCCCGTGACCCTTGCTTCTTGGTATTTCCCAAGTAATCTCCTCCCCCTGAGCAGTTTGCTTTTGACCATTAAGGATGAAGCAACGCTGATGAGCTGTCACTCCTGTGATTGGGTTACAGAAGATCGTGACCTGCCTCTAGCCTATAGACTGTCTGTTTTGCTGGCTTTCATGAAGCAACTTGCCATGTATCAGGGAGTGGAGCATTCCTGCCCACACTGCAAGGAATTGAGGATGGCCTCTGGCCAACAGTCAGCTACATACTAAGTCACCCAAGTCCAGCAGCCATGAAGGAACTGAATCCTGCCCCACTACACAGGGGAACTTGGATCCTTCTCCGGGTGAACCCTCTGGAGTTACCCTAGCATTGAGAGACCCCTGATGGCAACCTTGGAAAAGACAATAAAGCAAAGGACCCAGCTAAGGTATGCCCAGATTCCTGAGCCAAATAAATTGTCAGGTAATAAAGGTATATTATTGTAAGCCGTTACGTGCTGGAGTGATTTGTTATGCAGCAATAGATAACAGATACAAGTACTTATTTCCCATTTTGGAAATGTCCATAATACCCACAATTTTTTTATAGACATAAGTTTCTGTTTTGAACAAAAATGAGGCTCTGTAATAAATCTGACAAATTCAAGTGGCCGAGAGTAATCTCACAGGGTAATTTAATCATAAATTTCTAACTGGGCAAGTCCTGCTGGGTAGTCACACCCCAGGCATACGATTTCTTCAGTAAAAGGTGTATCTTTGCCTCAGGCAAACCCTGACCATTGCTCTTATATATCTCAGTTAAACACCTTTGAAATGTCAGAATTAATCCTCTCCTCCAGATCCTTCAGAGGCATAATCACCCTCAAGGGAACACATACTCTTGTGAACTATCCTGTAATCAATGAAAGCATAGAGGTTTCCCAACTTGCTTTCTCCCACCTTCCTACCATCTTCCTTCTGTTCTCACCTTAATTTCAAGTGTATTAAAGGAGATGCAAAAAACTGCCATTTGATACAGTATTTAAGATCATGCTATTTTTTCAATTTTAATTTTAGCTACAGTAAGACTAAGTAGAACTAATAATAACAAGCAGAAGAATCAGAGGCTGTTTCAGAATATAGACAAAGGTATTTGTAGTTTGGAAGAGTGTTGGGAATAATTAAGTTATTTTGGGGAGGACCTCTTACTCAATCTTGCCTATCAAATACTCAACCATCTTGTTTAAATGTCTGGAAATGTATAATTATAACTTCTTTTGCTTAAGTTTTTAGGGCCTTGTCTCTATTTAAAATGAGAACATCTCAGGGAGGCAATTCAAGTGTAATGTTATCAATTTACACCTTTATCTAAGTATTTAAGATAGTTGTTGGGTTTTAGATTTCTCTGAAAGCAAATTTTTATAAAACAAGGGAACAGGGTCCCAAAGGAGTAGAAAACCTGCAAGATTAAAAAATCAAAAAATTTTATCAAGTGCTAAGCCATTCCTGGTTCAACCGCAAGAAAACTGTTTCAGGAGAGATTGAAAAGCCCACTGCCCCCCTTGTGTACCCCTTTGTCATGTCTTTGTACTATGCCTCTGTGATACTGTGATACAATAAAAAATATGTCTTTGGTCTTATCCCAGTGTTAGTGGAACAAACCAGAGTCCGAGTGGTATAAAATATGTCTTTTATTCAGATTACCAGCAACCCAAGAAGGCAGGGGATGCATGTCTAAAAGAAGTGCCTCAACGCTCTCCTGGTGCTGACTGTTTTTACAGGGTTCAGGGGCTGTTAGTAATGGTGTGAGGGGCAAAGTCCATGCAGTCAGTCACATAGAAGAGGGGAGGTGGGAGACGGGTCTGCTGGAGTGCCTCCCTGAAATGTCCTTCTGATGCTGGCACAGGTCTAGCTGGCATCCTTAATGTTGCTCTGGCACAGCCGGGGTCTGGTGCTTTGGGAAGCCATCTGTGCCTCTGGAAATTTTCTGTAACAGAACTCCCTGTATTTCTTAGGCAACAAAATAAAGATTAAGGTTTGTGAACTAAGCTCCTACAATAGTGATCTACAGTGTTTTAACTCCTTACAGGAAATTCTGTGACTGAGCCCTTATATGAAATTATTGTAAGTTAACCCCTTATCCCTGGTTCCTGGCTCAAGGTCTTCTAAAATCCTTCGAATTTTCTTGGTGACAGGGGTGAGAAAAACATCTTTTGTCATTCATAACAAGGTCCCTTCAACCATACCTGGGTTTACACTAATGAAGTGACATGGTGAGTCCATGAAGGAGAAATTTCTCTTCCCAGAACAGGAGGAGAAATCATAGTCATTTGTAGTAGCAGTTTTAAGTTTTTCCTCACTGAATACCCCAGACTATAAATAAGCAATTGTAATGCAATGCAATAGCGCTGTGGTATGTTTCGGCACTAGGTACAGAAGTAATAATAACAACACTACAATAATAATGATGGTTAAGATTTAGTGAGGACCTACTATATATAATGTGTGTGGCATTCTGCTAAGCACTTTAAGCACTTCAGCTATTGTAATACACATCCCAATTCTATATGGTGGGTACTAATAGGATTCCAGTTCTACAAACAGACAAATAAAACCTCAAGCCTAGATAGAATAAAGAACTTGTGAAGCAAAGTGTGACAGGTTGGTTCCCTGAGATGGAGATTAGGGTGCAGAAGGTCTTAAGGAAGCAGAGTGTTTGAGGATCAACCCCCAAGGAAGGAAGAAAAGAAGGCAATGGGGCAGAAGCTGAGTGGGGATGCAACCTCAGAGAAAGCCCGGCCAACCCCAGGGGGAGCTCTAAAGTGGGGTAGCTCCTCAGAATTGTTTGATTTGCGAGCAGGGGGTGCTTCAACTGGTCATTGGATATAGGTTACTCCAGGAAGAGGATGTGACCTTGAACAAGGTGGATCACTTGAGCTGATGCAGTCCCTGAAGAGAATCGACAGATGAGAGCTTTCTACCACTTGAAGCAGCTGAGGGAATAAGCTCTTCATTCCCGTAGCTCGACCTGGTCAACTCATCACAGCATCTATCCACAGAGCTGACCACGGTTGGGGTTTGGGCGTGTCCCTCCAAGATGTTCAAGATCGCTCTTCGGAAGAAAATTGTTCTCCTTCGATTAGAACAACCTCTTTGATTGTGAAAGGGGAGGCCCCTCTGAACTAAGGTACATAGAAAAGAAATAAGACAAAGAAGGCACTAAATTGTTTCAAGGTAGACAGTAACAGGATAAAGGACTGTCCCTAAGCAGCATGGGAGGAAGGTGGTTGTAAGGACCCTGGAGACTCAGAGAAACGGGCAAGGAGAAAGCAGAACAGTCCCACACAACACAGCAGCAGGTGACACCTGGGGACAGGGAGTGCCTGAGAGAGGCTACTCACAACTGGGTTAGCCAAGAATCTAAAACACCAGATATTTCAGTTTAGGTTGTTCACTGTTATAGACTGTTGGGTGATCTTCCTCTCTTATACAGTACTGAAAACATCAGTAAATCTCTTTCCCATACATTTTCGTTGTTAGTGCTGCTGTGGGGAAATATAAAAGGAGCTGATCCATGCCTAGGGAAAAGCAGGGAAGTAAGATAACTACAAATTCAACAAGCAGAAAGTTGTAAACCTCCTTCAGAACCCTTGGAAATGTTGGGAAAAAATCATTAGAGCTTCTTAGGTAGACAGACAGAGGTAAAACAGATGGGATGAAATACATTCCAGGCTCTCACTGTTTCAGGATTTTATGAAGGTTCTATCATATGGGCATGGTTGACAAAATCATTTGCCATTGGTGGTTCACTCAGTCTCCAGCCTCCCTCCCCTCTCTGAAGGTCAGACGAAGGTTAGGCTGAAAAGTTCCCACCCTTTCATTAATCATATGGTTGGTTTCTCTGGCAACCAGCTTCTATCCGGAAGCAATCTAGGGGCCCACCAAGTCAGCTCATTAGCATAAATGATTGAAAAGGAACAACGGTGTGTAAGAGCTGAAGGTGTATTAGAAACTGCGCCAAAAACTCCAGTGAGTCTGGAGAAGAGAGCATCAGAAATAGATAGAGATTGGAGCAGCAAGCCAGGAGATGACCCAGGGCTCCGTGTGCCCAGCTACAGAGTGTGGATTTCCTTGTGAAAGCGCCTGCCTCTCAGGTTAGTGTATGTAGTCCCCACTGGATCTCACGAGGTTGGCTAGAACTTACAAAGAAACACAAATGAACAGAACATATTTGTCTGAAACACAGATTTTACATGAAAATATCAGAGGAAGCTCATGCTGTTTAGATTAAAACAAACATGGTACAATTTTGCAGTAAAATACAAAATTTGCATAATTTTTAACATAAAAAAATTAGGTTTCAAATAAAGTTTTTGAACAATTCAGCCTATTCTTGCCACAGTCTCCACCCTCTGCTGTGAGAAACTCTAATGAAACAACTCATATAAATGATAAAAGGTTTCAAGAAGCAGAGTAAGACAATCAGCAACTACATTTAGTTTTGCATTGTTCATAGTTCATGTGTTTTAATTTTATAGTTCTCACTATATTGTGTTGTTATTAGTGACATGGAAAGAGGATGAAGACAGAGACAATGACAGGAAACACATGAAGACAAATGTGTGTGCTACAGACCAGCTGCCCTGGATGGGCTTCATGAGAGATGCCTATGCCTTGAAATTTCCACTAGGTCCATAGTGCACCTGGTCCCCAACTTTGCTGTGTGAAGATGTGGGTTTTGATCAGGTCACTAGGTCACCCATGGTGGAGCAGATCCTAGGGGAGCTGGGTCCCACAAACTAAAGCACCAGAGATATTTTTACAAACCCTGTTGACAATATAGTCAATATCAAAGAAGAGTGTATTCTTACTAGTACCTACATAAGATCCTTGTGTCTTTAAATATTTGGAAGGTCTTCCAAGTGAACAACTATAAGGATTGTTCCTTCACACCAGCCAATAAAGACTGTGCATTCTTCTGGGACTAAGGAATATTATTATTATAACTATCACTCTTAAGCCAAGTAGACCTACAGTTACACTGTTCTTTCGTACTCAATAACTACATGTTTGACAAGAAGAAAGATGAATAACATACACATTCCTGCCTGAATTGCCTCTGTTTAAAAATGCTAATCCCTAGAAAATTTACCATTTGGTTCAAGTACTAATGGACTCTGTCAGGGTGAGTTTGACTATAGTCTTGCTGTAAGTGGGGCCCAGTGTGAGTAGGGAATGGACTGGCTGTGGTCACTTCTGCAGAGAAAGAACTGAAGAGTTAGAACCCCTCTTCTATGTTCCAGAGCTCTCGGTCAGAAATTCTCCACAAAGGTTTGGCTGTTGGTTCTGGGCATCCTCTCTATTGTCTACTTGCAAACACAAGTGCCTCAATGACAGTTCAGGGTTTCAGACACTTAGGACACTGGGACAACCTTTAGATAAAAGGTTGGAAACACCATGGGTATTATAGTTCTCTCACTGAATTTGAAAGGTCTTGACAAATTTATGTCTTCCTTCAATCGATCTCTGTCTCTTTGTGTCTTACAGTTGTCCCCTGGTGGGGAAATACTCAAAGTACACTCTGTGGCAGGGAGGAGAGGGGTCCCTAATTTAGGCAGATCCTGACACACCATGGTCCTCCTACCCTTTAAAAAGACAAATGATGCATTCACAAGGTTGTGTGGTGAACAGAGACTCAAAGCCAGAGGACGTGGCTGGTCCCGTGACAAACCTACCTCGGACTGTGGCGGTGCAGTGAGCATGGCTGCTTGCTCAGTAGCTTTCCTGTGCAGATGTGCTGGGGACAGTGCCGCTCTTTCCTCAGAAGAACGAACACAAGCACACCTCACTTTTTTGGGTCTCCTCTTTCTACACTGCATGGAGACTAACTGCTTCTCTTGTAAAATTACTACAGGGAAGTTAGAATGAATTAGAGCACATCTCTTACAGTAAATGCATTTTAACATCCTCAGTGAGATTGGGGGAATTCCATAACCCGATGAATCCCGAGGGTGCCATTTTCTACACTTTCCTTCAAATTCTGAAGTCTTTGGCTCCTAATGGAGCCCTGTAGTTTATGAACCCAAAGAAGGCCAAGCTTTTGACTAATGCTGTTTTTTGGAAGGGGTGAAAGTACACAAAACCTAAGTTTCTCAATTATTAAGGACTTTTTGATTAACTGATGTTTGATAGGTGATATGACAAATAGAATTGTCTCTTAGAGAAAACTACCTCCAGATAAAGTCCTTCAATAATTAATTCCCTTTGGCTAGTGCCCAAGGCCCTTCTGACATCGAGTAGAGCAAACAGCTTTTATTGAGGTCCAAGAATGCTTTCTCTGAGATATCTTTGTCCTTCAGCACAATTAACAGCTCCATGCAAGGGCAATGGAGTAACTATTTGGGAGCCCCTTGACATTGAAAGATCTAAAGGAATTTTTTTCTTTTTCTCTAAAATCTACTGTGATCAAAGAAGACTTAAGGGTGTCAAGAAGAAAAACAAGCTAACACAATTTGTATTGAATTTTGAAAAACCCTTCCCTGTAGCCATGGGTAACTGGATAAGAAGATACTAAACAAATCCCTTTGGGGATGTTACATGATGGCGTTCAATTTTATACCCTGCCTTCTGCATTGGGGATTTCTTCAAGATACAGACAGGCTCTGGAAGACAGACATATATAAATAGAAGCATTGCTCAGTGATGAGATTACCCTTGGCTATAAGGCAAAATTACTTCTAAATAATAGATCATGGCATTGGAAGAAAAAGGACTTCTGGTTTCGGTGCTAATAAGAAAGAGCCTGAGTATTTTAGAGATTACCCATAATACTCCAAAGAGTCACAAGTGAAATTATTTCAGATACAAAAGAAAACTGTGAGATGAACATCCTCGATTTACCATTTTGACAGAGTGACCAAATTAACTCCTCCACTTCTTAAGCTCATTTTCTTTCCCAGATCTAAGATCAAAAACCAATAGTGTTGGTTTCTTGCTCCCAGAGATGTGGAAGGGAAACGTTACATGATTAGTTAGTATTTTCCTTCACTGGGGAGTAAGACTCCTAGGTAACTATAAAAATCAGAACTCCTTCTGTTAGCAGGGTACGTAATTAATGAGGGTCTGAACTGTCAATGTTTAATATGCTAATTATATGCTTAAGAACACTGATTATAATTTTTAATCTATCGCTCTGCTGGAAATGGTATCTTCTGGATATATAATTACATAGCCAGGAATCTTAAAATACTCTCAGGTTGCCTTTTCCCAGTCAGGTCACATCATTCATGTAGTTAACATAATTTTTGGCTGCATAACCACAGAAACATATTGGGACTTCTTTCCCATCTATGCCAGAAATTTTCAGACACATCCCTAATTCTTCATCTTAAATATTCATCCTTTCATTTTCTTTCATCGAAGGCATTCTCCTTTTCCATCAGGCAGAATAATGCCCCCAGAGACTTCAGAACAGAAAACAAGTTCCTCCCCTGGTGAGGACGGAAGGAAGAAGACTGACCAAAAGACAAGCGTGTCTTATCTCTAGTCTAGACTGTGACTTCTGGAAATTCTAGGATGCCCTTTTTCACAGTCCCAGGGATTTAAAAACCAGCATAAATGTAAAAATGACACTCAGCAGGTTCCACACCTCCCCCACCTCCTGGTAATATATATTTCAGACAAGCCAAAATTTCTATATTCATATTAACCATTTTGTATCAGTCCACATATTGGGACCATCAATACAGCTTTCAGTAGACCATCCCCCAATCCAGACCCACAACATCATGAGTCTGAGGAGACAAGCAGAGCATGGTGTGAACTGACAGCAGTCATCACTGCCTCTGTAACTGTCAGAGGCTCTAGCCTCTCAGCAAACATTCCACAAAGGAAGGAACAGCCTTCTAACTCAAAAAGGCACCAAGAGAAACCAGGGAAGGATGTGCACCTCAGCCAGAAGGTGCAGCGGAAGCAGCATGGCTCACCTCAGGTCTCTCACATCCCTCCCTGATGGGTATGATGACAGCCAGGCTCCTGATGGTTCAAACTCAAGTTCCAGAGGGAGAAGGAATCAGTCAGTCACCAGCTGGCTCACAGGCCACAAGAGCAAAAGGGAGCAAGGTCCTATGGATCCAATGATGACCCCCCCCCATGCCACTCCTTTGGAACATCCATAAATTCTTCAAAAAGGAAAGCTTTGTGAGGAGGCTCCTGTGTAAACAGAGGAGGGAAAGGCCTGACCTGTGGTGATGCAGTGGATAAAGCGTTGACCTGGAATGCTGAGGTCACCAGTTCAAAACCTTGGGCTTGCCCAGTCAAAGCACATGTGGAAGTTGATGCTTCCTGCTCCTTCCCCCTTCTCTCTCTCTCTCCTCTCTAAAAATGAATAAATAACATCATTAAGAAAATGTTTTTTAAAAAAAAAAACAAAAGGAGGGAGAAAAACCTTTTGGATGGGACAATGTGCTGAAGATTATTCCTTTTTCTTCAGACTACCAAAGCTTGGAACACTTAGGTTTCACAAGTAACTATGAAATAGTGTAAAAGTAGCTATAATTGGAATAGGACCCAAACAACTGGGGAAGAAGAAGAGATAAATGAAGTGAGGAAAACAAGGGGCAGGGATGTCAGGGAAAGCCTCAGAAATGCTAAGGCAAAAAAGGCAAGTAGGACAAAGCCATCGGACTAGCTGGGAGGAAGGGGAATCCAGGAAGAGAAAGTAGTTTACACAAAGGGACACAAGCACAGCTTGAGCTTGGAGAATGCAAGGGGGGCAGTGTCACAGGAACAGTGACAGCAGAATGGAGGAAGGGGCGCCTGGGGGAGCCTGAAAGCCATTTCACACACCCTGGGCTGCCCTGTGAAACACAGGGAGGCACTACTGTGCAGTGCCACACAACCTCACAAGATTTGCACTGGGGAAGGTTGCAACAGCAACGTGACAGAGGAGAGATTGGAGGGGGACAAGGCTGCAGTCAGAGAGGCAGTGCCACCGTCAGGCTTCAGAGAGACAAAGGTAGTCCTTGCCAAGGCAGAGACAGTGGGGATGAGATGAGGGGCGAGTGAAGAAAAGCGTCCCCTGAGCAGGAGGGATCAGAGCAATGCTTTACCTCGCTGGTTTCTGAATGCATACCCAGTGCATCAATCCTCACACAGACCCATCAAGTAAGGGATTGACAATATTTACTTCTCCCTAGAGAAACGGGATCCACCCAGAAATAAACCCACGCCTGTATAGTTGATTAATATGTGACAAAGAAAGCAACAACATACAATGAGGCAAAGATAAGCTATTCAATAAGTGGTGTTTAAAAAATTGGAAAGATACATGCAAAATAATAAAATAAGACAACCTTCTTCCACCATATACAAGAATAAACTCAAAATGGATTAAAGACTTAAATGTAGGACACAAATTCGTAAAACTCCTAGAAAAAAAACATAGGCAGTAAAATTTCTGACTACTAATTTCTTTTAGCCATTTATTTTTTCTGTTAAATCTCTTCAAGCAAGGGAAACAAAAGAAAAAATAAATAAACAGGACTATATCAAACTAAAAAGTTTTTGCACAGCAAAGGAAACTATCAATAACCTGCTGAATGGACAAAGACATTCTCCAATAATACATCTGATAAGGGGTTAATATTCAAAATTTATAAAAAAGCTATACAACTCAATACCAAGAAATCAAACAGTCCAATTAAAAAATGGACAGAGAAACTAAATAGACTTTTCTCCAAAGAAGATATACACATAGCCAACAGATATATGAAAAGATGCTCAATATCACTGATCATCAGAGAAACACAAATTAAAAACACAATGAGAGATCACCTCAAACCTGTTAGAATGGCTTTCATCAGTAATCAACAAACAAATGTTGATGGGGATGTGGAGAAAAGAGAATCCTTATGCACTGTTGGTGGGAATGCAGACTGGTGCAGTCACTGTGAAAAGCAGTGTGGAGTTACCAAAAAAAAATTAAAAAAGAAACTCCCTTATGACCCAGCAATTCTGTTTCTAGGTATATATCTTAAGAAACCCAAAATACTAATTCAAAACAATATAAAAAATGCCCTTATGTTAACTGCAGCATTATTTACAGTAACCAAGCTATAGAAGCAACCCAAGTGCCCATCAGTAGACAAGTGACTAAAATGTGGTGGTACATATATAAAATATATAATGAAGTATTATGTAGCCATTAAAGAGAATGACATTTTATTATTTGCAACAGCATGGAAAGACGTAGAGGGTATTATGCTTGGTGAAATAAGTCTGTCAGAGAAAGACAAATAACATATGATTCCACATACATGTGAAATCTAAAGAACAAAGTAAATGAACAAACAAAATTGAAACAGACTCATAGGCACAGAGAACAGAATGACAGTTGTCAGAGGGGAGGGTGGTTGGGGAACTGGGTGAAAAGGTGAAGGAATTAGGAAGTACAAATTGATTGTTACAAAATAGTCATGGGGATGTCAAGTACAGCATAGAAAATATAGTCAAAATATTATAACAACTGTGTATGGGGTCAGGGGGGTACTGGAAATATTGGGGGGAACACTTTGTAAAGTATGATTATCTAACCTGAAACATCAATACAAAATAATATTGCATGTAAACTGTAATTGAAAACTAAAATTATAAAAATAAGTAAATAAAATACAAAATAAAAAGAAAGAAAGAAAGAAGGAAAGAAGGAAAGAAGGAAAGAAAGAAAGAAAGAAAGAAAGAAAGAAAGAAAGAAAGAAAGAAAGAAAGAAAGAAAGAAAGAAAGAAAGAAAGGAATGAGCTCTGGATGGTAGACTCATGGGTAGGAAGTTCCTCTGCAGGAAGAAGACTTGGTACTTTTTCTTCTAAGCTGCGACGCCTGCAAATAATGAGCTTACATTTTCGGAGCTGCTAACTGGACCCAGAGAAAATGCATGCAATCTGAGAGAAACCCCACTGGCAAAGAGACCAAGTAAGAAAAAGAAATTCTCAAGGAAAAAATTATTCTTCCTGTTGTGCAGAAAATAATACCACACTGAAAGCCATTTTTTGAGCCGTTCAATATTCAAAGAATTACATGTGAGATCTATAAGGATTGGTTTTTACTTTTCAAAATATTATATTATTTTATATTTTCTTTTCTATATTTTATATCCAAAGATGTGATTTTAAAGAATTACTTTTATATTTTTACTTCCCCCAAGAACATCTGGTTGATACATACACCGTGAATCAGTCTCTTAAATTTTGAAATGGGGAATCAATAGACCTGTATCCCTTTGGAACAAGCAATATTAAAATAGCTGAACAAATTGGTAAGTCATTTATCAGTGTACAATGTGCATGCACTGAAATGAAATAGCTCTGTGTTCTGCCAGTTAACCAAGCATGTTTTACTCGGAAAACAGGTAAAGAGAGTATGCCGAGAAGAGTAAACAGTAAAGATTTTCATCATAAACACATGATCTTTGAAGAACAAAATCCTCTACTCCCTTGGCAATGACCAAAAAAGAAAAGTAGAGGAGTGTATTCTTCAAAGGAGACCTCTAGGTGACTGCTCTGATGTGGTCAGCAGCAACTCATTTAATCCTAAAGGGCTGTCCAGCCAGAGCTGTGCTGTTAACGCATTTTCTTATCTGCAGTTTGAGATCCTCAAACAGAAGGTCTTTAGTGGAAGAAAAGAGGGAGAAGGTTTCTAGATAACAGTTGTTACATGGGCTCTCTAAGCAGCTGGTTGCTGTCAAAACCAGAACCAGGATAGAAGACAAATCCTTTCTCAAGGGCTGGCCACATGCTTTTATCTTACCCAAACACTATAGAATTGACAATCACAATATATAAAACCAAATTCTTAATGCCCCAGCCAAATCTATTCTTGCTATAGTCTTGCCCGCCTTCCTAAACATCACTTTGAGTAACCTGTTCATTTCTGTAAGCATAACTTCATCCTCACATTTGATCTATAACCAAGTCTCAACTTCTATTCATCTCAAACCACTCTTACTACCCTAGTTTCCCACACCATGTACCATGTCATCTTCATGCCAACTGGCCAGCTGCAAGAGCAACCCTCACTTCTGCTCTTACCGTCTCTACATTTCTCCAGCTAGAATGATCTTCAATGCTAATCAGAAGTTAAAAGTTTCTGGAAGGTTTTCTTTTGCTCCTAAGAGGAAACCCACAGCATATAGCATGTCCTATGCTAAGTCAAACTTGAGGTCTGTCCCCCGCCCCTTCTCCAGCTTGACCTCATACCTTTTTTTTCTGCACATGTCACTCTCCACAGACATTATCTTTGATTCCATAAACATACCAATCAACTTCTCACTTCCGGGTCTTAGCACATGCTATTCCCTTTGCCTGGAACTCTGGTTCCTGGTCTTTCCCTAACTGCTAGTTCTCAACTACAATAGTCAGTTTTTTCTGGGCCATCGATCTAAATTTTATTCTAAATTATGGCATTCTTTCTCAAAGCATGTACTTCTTCTCTTCACTACAGCTATTTGAATCTACTATATTTTTTGCGTATTTATGTTTTTTATGTCACTGTCTTCCACTTTACTGTCATCTCCCTGAGACGGACACCAGATGTGTTTCTCTGGTTCACGTCTTTTTTCCCAGCACCGAGCAGAACTTGGTACACAGTAGGCACTCAACTGTTATTTGTTGAATATGTGGATGAATAGATGAGCCATAACCAAGGCTTAGGGGTAATTTCACTATCCACTGGTTCTCATTTAAAAGGCATTAATATATAATTTCACTTTTTTGTGTAAGACTAGCAAAACACAAAGAAAATATAGTTGAGTTAAACTGACTTGTGTTCAAATACTGCTTACACCACTAGTAACTCTTTAACATAGGGAAGTTTCTTTCCTCACTGCATCTTGGGTTTTCAAACGGTGTAATGGGGATAATATGACCTATCTCGTCGTAGGTTACAGGTGCTTTCTATTTTTTCTTATAACTTTATTGTGCTTTCCAATTTTTCTACTATTTATAATCAGAAAAGAGCAGTAAGTATTGTTTGAGGAAATCCTATCTCGCAAAGTTATTGTGAAAACTACCTAGGAACTTGCAATTCCGATAGTGAATTAATTATCTAGTGCTGAGTGAAACCCGGGTGACAGGAAACCACAACAGTATCGATTACATCTCCGCAGTGCTGGGACTCAGGATCAACGCATCTGAACAGTTCTGGCTTGCAATTCTTATAAGGTTACACTCAGATATAGCCAGGGCTGCAATTGTTGGACTGGGGCTGGAGGGTCTACTTCTAAAAACTCAATGACATGGCTGGCAAGTTAATTCTGGCAACTGGTTGGAGGTCTCAACTCTACCTATAGTAGTTCTTTCCACAGAGCTATTTGAACATCCTCACAGGCTGGTGGCTGGCTTACCCCAGGTCAGGGAATCTAAGAGACCAAGGCAAAATTTGCGGCGCTTTTTATGACGCAACCTTGGAAGTCGTACATCACCATTCCCACGTGGGGTCAGCCCTGATTCAGTTTGAGAGGAGACCACACTCAGGTCTGAAAGCAGCCACGTGAAGTGATATAAACCATGGGAATCAGCAACTGCTATATATCAGGCCTCTGCCTATTTGGATTTTGTTCTTGTCCTTTGTTTATGGAATACTGATTGTGAAACATTTACCAGCACCACACTGACTTTAGCTGAGCATGCCTAGGGACCAAAATAATTACAAAACAAAATTACCACGAATTAGCTTCAATAATCATGATGTTGGTAGTAGTGTTAGTGTTGTTATTCTGAGATTGTCTCATGAGTAGTACAGAATAAACAAACGAGTAATTATGTTTCTATTGTTAAGATCTGGGATTTTGCAGAGTAGGGAAAAGAAGACACCCAAGTACCAGAATAAGGGAGAAACCCTTAGTTTGGAACTTCAGTTGGAAGTAGCAGTTTAAATACATGATCTACTTTATTTTATTTATGTAACATATATATTAAATAATATAATCATAAGGATGGACTCATCAAAATACAACTATGGGGGTCCTGGCCGGTTGTCTCAGCAGTAGAGCAGCAGCCTGGCATGTGGAAGTCCCGGGTTCAATTCCAAGCCAGGGCACACAGAAGAAGCACCCATCTGCTTCTCCACCTCTCCCCATCTCCTTTCTCTCTATCTCTCTCTTCTCCTCCTGCAGCCAAAGTTCCATTGGAGCAAAGTTAGCCCGGGTGCTGAGAATGGCTCCATGGTCTCAGCCTCTAAAAAATGGTCTCAGGTGCTAATAAAATGTCTCTGGTTGCAATGGAGCAATGCCCCATATGGACAGAGCACCACCCCCTAGTGGGCTTGCCTGGTGGATCCCAGTCAGGTGCATGCGGGAGTCTGTCTCTCTGCCTCCCTGCTTCTCACTTCAGAAAAATATAAAAAGAAAAAAAATACAACTATGAGAATTCTAGGACAAACCATGCAATTTCTTCAATAAAAATTATAAGAAAAATAAAAAGGAGAGGAGGGTATCTATTTAATAAAAGAGATGGAAAAGATATTTAACCTCATTGTATGGACTTTTCTGAATCTTGTCTCATACAAAAAAGAAAAAAGAAAAAGGAAGAGAGTGTGTGAGAAAGACAGCATTCCTAAGACAATTAAGAAGACATGGATAATCACTGACTATGTGATGTTATTAAGGATTTTCTATTGATCTTGTGTGAATACTGTGTATTATACTATGTATTATTTTTTTATTTTTATTTATTTATTTATTTTTAGATAGAGGGAGAGTGAGTGAGAGAGAGAGAGAGAAAAAAAAAAGAGAGGGGAGAAGCAGGAAGCATCAACTCGTAGTAGTTGTTTCCCATATGTGCCTTGACTGGGCAAGCCCAGGGATTCGAACCGGCAACCTCAGTATTCCTGGTCGACATTGCGCCATCACAGGTTAAGCCTATTCTATGTATTGTGATTATGTTTTTATAGCATAATCACTGTCTTTTAGAAGTACATCTGAAATATTTACATATAAAGTTATATACCTGATATGCCTAAGCTTTGCTTCAAAATAATCAGGGTAAGGAGTATCGATAGGAGATATAGGAAAATATAATTGATCATAAACTAATAATTTGCTGAAGCTCATTCAGTATTGGATACATAGGAGGTTAATATACTATTTGTTTATTTCTTTATTTGATGAAAATTTTTCTTAAAATGATTTTAAAAATTAAGTTTTCTACACCCATATACCTGCTAGATTTTGCTTTCCCTAAGTTTCTTTTAAAATATAAGCATATTTTTATGGTGACAATTAACTGGGTTTATTGTGATGATCATTTTGCAATATATACAAATATCGAATCATTATCTTATATACCTGAAATTAGTATGTTTGCCCATTATATCTCAATAAAAATTTATAAACGTGTTTTTGATTGAGAGAACTTTCTGTGAATATGTTTTTACTGTCATCCTCTAAAAATCATTTACAAAGTGCCCTCCTGTGTGGGCCTCAATTTAACAAATTTCCCAAATCACCAAGTGTAGACACAGAGCCATATTAAATTAGTTTCAAAAAAATCAATTCATTTAGAGTCAATTTATAGACCAAAAGACCTTGGCAGCGATTAATGAAATGCTTAATTGAGCCACAAAACCCTTTCTAAACAATAAGCAATCGGAACTACTTACAAGGTCACATGCCTTTATAAGAGTTATGGCTGCTGTATAACATTATAAAGGCCCACATAGGAAGAGTCTTTAAAACATCTGGAACCTGGTACATCTGCTACAGGTGAGCAAACAGAGCCTTCATAAACCACAGAACAGACAAAACAGGCTGACTGACCCGAGGGGCACTGGTATGAATAGCCCTTTAGAAGGAGGCAGAGACAGCCCTTCTACCCAAAGTGCATTTCTCAGGAAAATGAAACCTCAAAAAAGGACAAAGGCGCATCAGCCAAAACCACCACCCCCCGTTTGCTTTTTGTATGAAATACCCTTTCCCATTCAGACAGACAGCAAATATTTAACAAGGAAAGAAGAGGAGCAGGTGCAGAATTTGGGAAATCAGTAGTGACTCTTCGCACCATTTTGAGTCATCAGAGACACATGTAGATCAGTGACCTTCAGACACAGATAGTGCTTTTGATCATTAGGAAAAGTAGGAGGCATTTTTAGGAAGAGATCTATCCCTGAGCCCTGGCCTCCGAGTTCCGACCAATTAAAAAGCCAGTGGTGAGAAACCTCTGCCATCAGCCAAGGTAAGTAACTCAAGTAAACCCTGAAAGTGTCCTGCAGCCAGACTTCAGGTGAAAATCAACAACGTGTTGACTTTGGAGCTCCTCGTCAATGTCCTTAGAGCCTCACATGGCCAAAGGAGCACAGCTTTCTGAGTGGCTCTAAGCCCATGTCCCTGCATGCATGTCTATTGGGCCACCTGTATCAGAACCACCTTGAGATGCCGCTAAATACAGAACTCCCAAACAGAATGGCCAGTGTGACTAGCAAATGTAAATTTTTAAGAAGCCCACTAAAACTTTCACACCCACTAAACTTGCCATGCCCTCTAAAATTTGAGAACCATTGGACTAGGCCAAGCCTGCTCAGTGAAGGTTATCACAGATCGCAAAATGCCCAATAGCAGAAGCAAATTCTCATTGTTTTTCTGTTACGTAAAGTGTGTATGAAATCATTTTGCAAGCACACATCTACTATCTACAAAACGTGGTGGAAGGAGGGGGTTAAGAGTTAGAGGTTATTCAAGGGGAGAGTCTTTCCAATTCCTTGCCCTCTGGCTAGACTTCTTATATTTTTAATCTTTGAGTCATCCAGTTTAAGCGTTCATGTTAAAAAAAATAAATAGGTCATAAGGACAGATATGAACCCAACATTTTTATGCCTATTTTTGGGCATAGAGTATATTCAAACATCTAGGACAGGGATGCATTCATGTTGCCTATTATGGAAAGACTAAACCTCACTCAGATTAGTGGGAACTAACAAAAGTTTAGGATTGGGCTAAAGTCCCACTCATCCGCTATGTGACTATAGATGGTTCACCTGAACTTTCTGAGTATATGTTTTATGTTTAAATTAAGAACATAATGGAAATATCTAACAGGATTTTAAATGGTGGACTGTATGTAAAATCCTTGATATCTGCTGAATACCAACTGAGCATAAATTATTATCATTTTTATTCCTCCAACAGCATTCAGTCACACGGCTACTGTGCTCGTAGACATGGGGCTGTCACCATTCAAATAGATCAAATGTAATACATGACTGTGGTAGCCATGGAGGGGTCCTCCTTCCAAAAGGAGTCTTTGAAAAGGAATGTACATAGAATTCTCTAGTTGGGAGGAGAATAAACTGAATGTTTTATTTGTTCTATACATTTCCTGGAGAGGACAGTCAATACAGAATAACCAGTCCCCTGAATCACTTATCCTCGGGACACAGAAAATTCTATAGAAAACCTGGGTAAAGATCTCAACTTGCAGAGATGTATAGGGATCCAGCTTTTAACTCAGCAAGGGACTAGACAAGAGTATAGTTCCCTCCCGGATTTGGGGATTTAAAAGAAAATACCACTCTCTCCTCCTCAGTTCTCAACTGCCAGACTTTTCTTAACTTTTCAAAACCTAACTGCTCTATATTTCTATTTATCAGGAACCAGTTAATGTCGGTGATGAGACTTTCCCTTGGCTCCCTATGGGTAAGTGGATATTACTGAACTGGGGGGACATAGAGACTTCAGCTTTATTTGCTATAGTGCCCAGATCTCTCATTTCATTTCCTACCTCCCCCTCCCCCCCCCCCCCCGGAGCCCTATATCCTGAGCCTCTTCCAGCAGAGAAAGCTAATAAATCATTAAGGTGATCTTGATTTAGTTTAATGTGTTACTCCTCATTGTGCTATGTGCAACTTAGAAGAAGAAACCAAAAGAATGTTTTCCTAATGATGGAATTTCAGGAGGGAATTTCTGGGGGTGGGGGGAGGACAGAGATGTTTTGGGTCCCCTGCTTGTCACCCCAGACTTGAGGGCCAAACTGTTCCAGTCGTACTCCCTGGCCATGCTTGGTACTTGGTCTCCTCTGTGCTAAGCAGTCATGCACGGCTCTGTCTTTGTTGACAAATGGTCATTCCTTCTTCAGAGGGAGCCAAAACCCACCATTTCCCTGGAGTCCTCCCGCCTACCCTCCCCCAGTAATCTCCTGATAAAGAACCACTTTGGGTATCTTTAAATTATTTAAAATGCCACAATGGATTGGGCCTGGTATGTGTGATGGAAGCCCTGAGAATAGAAGTCCTTGTTGGGGGACAATGGCCAAAATCTTTCCTCCTGGGAACTTCTCTAGTTCCCTCACTTATTTCAAAGCTTCGCTCCAATCTCACCTCGTCATGGGGTCTAGCTGAGCAACCCCATTGAAAACGCTGCCTGCTCCTCATCCCAAGCCCATACTCCTGATTTCCCCTTTCTTTCTTCCATAACACTTATCAACGTTCAAGACACTATGAAATCTACTAGTTTGTTCTATCATTCTCGTCTTTGCCCACTTGTTATAAGCTTCATCAGGGCAAGGATATGTATCTTGTTCATTCATATACACCCTAGAAGCATGCCTAACACATAATAGGCACTTTATAAATAGTTGCTACACATAATAATGTAATACGAATAATATAATAACTTGAATAATAATTAATTTGACTTATGCAATCATAGTTGTTAATAATAATGGCTGTATGCTATTGATGACTAGTAAAGATATTGAAACAGCATGGTTGTTCACTGAAGAAGTGAAGGAGAAGGGGAACCAACTCTGTGCTGGGCACTGCACAGGCATTTATGGTTATTAATGTGGTGCTCCCCGTTATCCGCTGAGTTTCTAGAAGAAGGACCTCTAACTGACAAGTTCCAACCTAACAGTCAGTCCTAAGGCCTGGCCTGAGTTGCAGCCCATGAGAAAGCTAGAACATACCTTCCCTCCGAGACTCCTGAAAGTTCCTACAAGGAAGAAGGAACATTGTCCGGTCACAGACTTAAACCCTAAGAGCTCTCTCCACCACTCCAGACCCACAAGAAAACCTTAAAGGTTTGCATAAATTAAGAGGAGCACTAGATCAGGAAGCCCTGAGGAGCTGCTGACGGCTCACTTAGGACCTTGCAGCAGGCCCGGATGCAGCTCACAGTCACTGCCTGTTATAAAGTACAGAAATCAAATGGGGGCCTGGCCTATTAAAACTGCATTAAAAACTATGTATATGAGCAAAAGGAGCCCATGAGACAGGAGCAGGGTTGCTGGAAAAGTCATTGTCTCAGAACAAGGGACTGGCTGCCTTTGGCCACCGCGTCCCTCCAGGTTTTAATCAGTTCCAATCCTACAAATCTGTCTTGTCTCCTGAAGTCTAAAGCAGTAGCATCAGCACTTTGTATCCTCCTGTCTCTGAGCTGGAAGGGAAGCCTCTCGTAGACAAAAGTCTGGAAGGGCATACCCTAAATTGTTAACCACAGTTTCCGCTGGGAGCAGAACTCATAGGAAAGGAAGGGGTGCTTTTAAATTCATGCGTTTCTGTATTTTATACATTTGTCAAAACAAGCATGTATTATTACTTTTGTAATTTGAAATATCAATCATGAGTCTTTGTTGTTGTTGTTTTTAAGAGTTCTATGCTGGAGGCTAACCGTAGGCTTCCTAGCAGATGTGCCATAACTCTATGGAAATTCTCAGTGAGAGGTAATTCCAACTTGCTCCCGTAGGAAGCATGGACAAAGACATATTTCATCTGCTGGTGGACACTCTTGTCATATCGTTCTAGGAACCAGTGTTTTGCCTCTTAAATGGGGCTCCACACCTGGGATTCTTCAGTGCATCTTTAGCTTCTAGCAGCCACGTGCAAGTGTCCTATCCTTGAACAGTTCACTTTGGAAGGCAGTGGGTTGTGTCTTCTGCAAGCCAGCCTGCCCAGGACCAGGACTCTCTCCATCTATCTCAAACGATTCCTTGTTTGCTGGACACTCAAAGTCCTGCTGAATGAACTATTTTAAACCTTGAGCCTTGTTCCAATGGGACACAGCAAAGGGATTTATGAGAAGTTGTGTCTGGAGGCAGGAGGAAAATATTGGGTAATGTGAGCAGCCTGGTCCAGAGGCTGCCTGTTGTGTATAACTAGACATCCGCCCCACGGCCAAGCAGGGAGCTGGGTCATGCTACCTGGACCCACAGAACCACAGTGGGCCCCATTCACAAAACCATACCACCCCATGGCCCAAAGCCAGACAGGCTCCACTCTGAGAGCAACTTTTCCAAAATGTGGCGTTGCAGACATGTAACCAGAAAGTCTACATTTGCCTGTGGTCAGTGTCTGTAACTGAGAATGAGGCAAGGCTGGCTTCGCACAGTGACTTTCAGAATTGGAAGGGACTGTATAGGTGTATTCAGAGAGTGATTTCAGTCTGGCCGGGTTTTTCTTCCATTCTCTTAGCTACCATTGATCCTTAGGAAATAGGACTTTGGGTTAAATTGACCAGAGTAATTTTCTACTGCAACTTGCTCACTCTGATTACGCAGGAGTGACCAGAGAGGAAGGAGGCTGCCTAAGCCAGGATGTCTAACCCGAGCTGACTCTCACGTCCTCTCCTTGGTGCCAGATTTCTAGAATTACCGCCTGAGAGCCTGAAATTCCCAATGTCTCCTTAGCCCCACAGGAGACATGGAAACACACTGATGTGTCTTCCAGCCCAGAGCCTAAGGTGACTTTGTCCTCAAGCACAAAAAAGGAAGGAACCACGGAGTGGTACTCTGTTTACCTTGCTCTGAGATTTTAAGTCTCTGTGTTTATTAGTGACTTGAGGACAGAGAACACAGGTCTCAGTAGAGAGCTGTCTTTGAGAAGGTGGGTTGTTACAGAGCTCATTAGGGAAGGGGGAGCGACAACTTAGGTAAACGAGACCAGAATGCTTCTGCCAGAGCAGGTTCTCGTAAATCTGTCCCTAAAGGAGACACAGCACAAAGGGCACATTTATTTTTTTTCTCCAGCCATTCAGTATATAGGAATGTTGGTATCTGCAGATCTGAGCCCCTCGCTTCCTGTATGGAATTATCTGGCGTAGAAGCAGATGTCTCACTTGAAGGCATTCCTCCTCCTGTCTCCTTTTTATGGTCATGATCTCTGGCTTTTTGAACTGATAGTTCCACCCCTTGTCCTGGCTTCCCCAAGTCCTTTCCCTGCAACACCCTCCATAGGTCTGGCTCCCACCTCCTGCCTCTGACACTCCAACCATAAAACAAACAGAGCGAGAAACCAAGGCAGCTCTCCACTGTGTTTTTTGCTCAAGTTTCCATGCCTGTTCTCTGGGTCTAAGGAAATTTGCCTGAAGGACTGCTTTAGCAAAGGTGAGGCTATAATTATTACACAAAAAACTAGCACGTGTCTGAACACAGATCAAGAATCCACCACCGTCCTTTCCTTCAGAAGAAAGTCAATGGGCTGCAGCCCACCCACCTGCTCTGCCCATGGAGCTCAAAATCTGTGCTCCTGTCCTTCCTAGTTTGGACTAGGGCTTTCCAAGTACCAGTCATGTTCTTCGTATATGACCCCTACCTATACTATTACTCACCTATTTCATTTCAAAGTTATTCTCCTCCCTTTTCAAACATAAATTCTTATTTACCCTCTCCAAATTCAAAATATCCATGCAGTCTTAAATTTAATGTGCTGTTTTTATTATTTCCTTGACAAACACAGAACTGAGATTAGGTCAGGCCCTACTCTAAGTACTTTTCCAAATATTAGCTCATTGAATCCCTACAACAAACCTTATGAGGTAGGGGCTGCTATTGGCCCCATTTTACAGGTTAAGAAAGTGAGGTTTAGACTGATGATGGAGACACACAGTGAGTAGCAGAATTGGGCACTGAATCCAGGTAGGATGGTTCCAGAACTTGAGTTTAACCTATGTAGGTAGAGCACAGAGCACATTCCTAGCAGCTGTGGCTGATGCAATGCTGTGAGAACACTCCAGCACCTGAAACCCTCCTAGGCGCTGTAAGGAGGTGACTCAGCGCCAACCAGGCAACTCCCTGACCTTTTCAGCCATTGGCTTTGAAGAACACGCTGTAACACCCTATAGGCTGAACCTGTGTATATAAGCTAGCTTGCTTCCTGAATAAAGTGGATCTGCGTCACTGAACCTGGTCCCCGGAGTCGGATCTCTGTGTCTCCATCATCCTCACCCCCGGTGAACCTTGTCCACAAACCTAAGTCAATGACTATGCTATTTCAACTTTTTAAATATAAATATCAATAACCTAACTATTAAAATGGTTTTATTTTAATTCATAAACCCCCTAAAACCATCTCAGGTACTACCAGTGGTATACAGCACACTTTGAGAAACACCTGCTGAGTAGGAAGAACACTGGACTTAGAGAAAAAGACTTCATTTCAAATCCTTTCCCACTATTTACTTGCTGTCTGGCCAGGGTAAGCCTCAGTTTCCCTACATGTTGACTGTGGATAATGATCCCTTCTTCTGTCACAGGTGGTGGCAGAGACTGATGGATTCCTACCATCACAAGTGCTTTGGGAACTAGTACTGCCGCAAGTCAACACCATCCCCTCTGATGATGAATATATGTTTAAAATGAAAGAAACAGGGCCCCTCCTTTTCATTACAAGCAGCCCTCGCTGGTTGAAAAATCTTTCAAATAAAGAGTAGATTCTTTTGTTCCTTTGTGCTATAGAGGTGGTTGCTGCTGCTGCTGCCAATTCAAAATAAATTACTTCACAAAGTAAGGTCTGTTTATGTTATTTCATTACCTGATGACTTCCTGTGTATAACATTCACATGTGAGCATCTCAGCCAAAGGCCCATAAAGCCATTTCCCACACACTTCACACTCAGCTGTGCTAAACATCTGCTTTCCTTGGCCACCTGAGTTGATGAGTTTTGCTCTGCACCATGGTGAGGTCCAGGTGTCAAGCGAGGACCCAAACATTTCCTCCCCTGATTGCCTCAAGAGGGGTCTGGGTTTATGGCCCCATTTCCCCCACAAGAGTTGGTGGTGAGGAAGGCACAGCTGAGCTTCCTTACCCTCAATCAATGGCCATGACTTTTTTTTTTTAAGGTAGCAGACAGGGCTGAAGGTTGCCTTCTTGCATTTTCAGCCAGGTTGGAGCTATGGCTGTCTGGAAGATGGATGTGAATATAATATAAACCTCGATGAGGCAACTTTTGCTTTTCTTCTTTGGGTGCGCCTACAACTTAAAAATGCCTTGCGTTCTCCCCCGGGAAGTAACGTGCTCCCTAGACTGAGCCTGTGAGTGTGGACAAGGATCTGTGATCTCCGTTCCCTTTTACTCCTCTCCATTATCAATATGAACTGAGAATAAACTAATGTAATGTTGGTGGAGTGTTTTGATATCCTTGCATGATCAGTAATCTGTAATAAATTGGTGAGTCCGTGATATCACAGAGGCCTTGCGGCAGGTGGAGATCTCATTCCTGATTCTACCAATTCTTCATTATCGAGATTTCTTTTGAGTCCTATGCCCTTTCTCACCTTAGACAACACATCTCAGTATGACAGAGAACTTCACCAGACAACTGATCATTGTGAAAGGAGAGGCCAGATAAGTACAGAGGGAACATCTCCTAAATCCTTCATGGCTTGTATCTGTGATTCTGTCAGCCAAATCCGAGCCTCCTAACATGCAAAGAAAGCAACTCTCTTCCTGAAACAACTTGGGTCATATTTTGAAGACCAGAGCTTATTGAAGAAATTACTCAAAACATGTTGTGACTGCACCAATACACTGATACCCAGGTGCTGCCCATTACACCTTTTGTATTTAATAACCTGTGGACTTCTGAACTCGGGCTGCACCTGCGTTAAGTGCCTCTTGTCCTCCTGCTTTGTTCCTCCTGCTTCAGGTCTGTTCAAAATGGACCCAGCCTGGGCCTGCTCCCCCGGTGGATCCTGCACCTGTGCCGGCTCCTCTGAATGCAAAGACTGCAGATGCACCTTCTGCAAGAAGAGCTGCTACCCCGTAGGCTGTGCCCGGTGTGCCCAGGACTCTCTTCTCTTCTGCAGAGGAGCATCGGACAACCCTGCTCCCCGATGTAATGAAGCAGCTATTTTCAATCTTTTTCATTTCATGGCACTCATAAATGAGTTACTAAAACTCTCTGGCACACCAAAAAATATATTTTTTTGCCATTCTGAGACAAAATAAATAAAATAGGTATAATTTTGATTCATTCACACCAGATTGCTATTGTTGTGTTGGCTGTTGTCATTTTTTTATTTGACAGTCTAAAGGAAAAGAGATCAGTGGCCCTGACTAAACAGTCAGGTAGTACATGGTGTTTGTTTGTTTTAAGTAGGCAAGAAAGAAAAATTTCATTTATATCCATCAACATCTCATGGAATTAAACTCATTAAAATGATTCAGTTATAAAATTTTTAAGCAACAAAAAAGAATACTTTTTTATTTTACCCCTTTACTCCACAGTGACTTCTCTGAACTTCCCCAGCTGGTTAACTGGAAACTGAAAACCAGGTCTTTCCCCTCTCACAGTAGTGGCCTTTGCAGTATACTATGCCTTCCTCGGTGATTCTTTACTGAGCTTATGTTTAAAAATTAGACAATATTAATATTTTAAAAATATATATAGTCAGAATGAATGCCTGTTCCTGGCCTTCTCAGTCCCCTTATTGAGGGCTGCTTCCTGTTGGGGAGGTCATTGCTCTCGTCACCTATGTGGACCAGAGGGAGCTGCTGTGTTTGTATACGGTGACTCTCACTCCTCGGAACACTACCAATAGGGAGCCCAGGCATCTGCCCTCTCCCTTTCCCATTGCTCATTTTCTCTGCGATAAACTTAATGTCACTCTCATTCTAACCAGTTTTCTCTGCTGTTTTCTGGTTGCTGGTTTTTTTGGGTTTTGTTTTTAGTGTAGGTGGCAGCCAACAGCCACAGAGTCTATCTATTACATATTCAGCCAGTCAGAGAGATGCCAAGCTTTCTTTTTTTCAGACCCGGTGCAAATTCTGGAAAGCACTGGTGTGACTGCTGTGGTTTCCTTACCCACTATTCAACAAGGTACTGCATGTTCGAGAATTCTTGCAACACACTGTTCGAAAATCACTCTCGTAGAGCAACATGTTCAAACCCGCATTTTTCTGTTCCAACCCGACCCACTGCCATATTCTCTTTTCCATGAAATATGTGAAGGATCATATAAGTTGTTGACTTAGAACAAGATAACCTGTGGGCCTTTATAGTCTTGGAAACAGGCAATGGATGGTGGTGTAAATGGAAAATGAAGCAAGGTAACAAACAATATTCTTTCCTGAGAGGGGACTTGCACACAGTTTGCAGTCTACCTGACACAACCCTGTGCCTGTAGTCGGGACCCGTCCGTTTTCCTAAACCCCCTCTATTGCCTATCTGATTAGCAAAGATCACTCTTTTAATTGTTCTAGTTGACTGTAAGTTACTCTGTTCATTTCACGGCTTGGAATTTTTCCTTCAATTGTTCCTTTATCGCAGGAATGTATTACAGTGTTAGACACTTCACGTGCACTATGCCATTTGACACCCCAAACTTTAAGATAAGCAGAATGCCCCCATTTTACAAGCAGGAAAACACAGAGAGGTCACCAACCTTGCAGTGGTTGGTTGTTTGGGATTCACACCTGAATCGTCTCCAAGTCCTGTGTGCTCTATACTAACTGAACTCCTTCGACTTTCTTCCTGCTGTTCTGAGCTATCTCAATTGCCATCATTAATTACAGCTGACCCAGGTCTGAACTGAGATTCACTTATACATAGCTTTTTTTTTTTCAGTAAATAGTCATCCCTTCTTATCTGCAGTTTAGCATCCACAGATTCAACCAACCATGGAACAAATACAGTATTTTCGCATTCTCAACTTCAGATTCCCAATCATACATTAAAAATACTGTTATCCATCTGTCTTTGGTTGAATCCAGGGATATGAAGGGCTGACTGTAGGGTCAAAAGTTGTACGGGTAAGTTCAAATCCGCAGACATCAGAGCCCCTTCCCTTGCATTGTTCAAGAGTCACTGTCACTCTCTGCCAAAAGCAGCCTCTCTCCTTTCCATCCACGCTTTGAAGCACAGCCTCTGTAGGCTCCTCCAGGATCTGTCTTCCCTGCATCGTGCGGTTTCTCCCTTCCACTGACAACCTCCTTCTTTTCTGCTCTCTCAGTCAAACTGCTTAAAGCTAACTACACTCTTCCCATTGCTCAGTTCCTATCTGCTGCTCACTCCCTCAGAGGCCCACCAAAAGGGCAGCTCCAATGCACTGCGGGGCTTTTCCTGACTTTTAGTACCTTCTGAGTTCACCTGGACCTCATGCAAATAAGCACATGCTGATTTGCGTGCCAAAAGGATTTATATAGATGCAGAGACACATTTTTCTCTGTGTACATTTCAAAGTACCTTACTAGGTATTTGCCCACGTCTTTTGTTTTCCCTCTGTTGAACTCTGAAAGTAAGAACTGTGTCCTCCTGTTTTCAGCAGCGTGTTAGGCCATGCATGCAATCAAATTAGAATCAAATAAGAAATAGAGCTCAGACCCCTTCTGCCACATGAAATCAGCTGCTCTCGTTCCCTAAGTACCAACACTCTCACAACCTCAGAGAACAGAGGAAGACCCAAGTTATTTAGGAAACAACAACGGCACTTTTGAAAGTTGGCTAATATGACAAAAAAGCCCCACTTTCCATAGATGAAGGAGGGATGGAGAGAAGAAATTGTTAGTGTTGTCAAAAACCTGAGCTAACTGTGCTCACAGAAAGGTAAGGAAAAACCCACTTGGATGCATTGCTGTTGTGAATGCATATTGGTAATACATTCTTTTGGAGAAAGATCTATCAATGCTTCTCAAACTAAAAAATACATATACTCTTACCCAGCAGTTCTACTCTTTTAGAACTAATCCCACAGGTTCACTCATGTCTATGCACAAAGAAATGTGTGTTGCAGTATTCATTGCAGAATTTAAAAAAAAGGATGTAGCTCATTTGAAATGGTCTCCAAGCTGAGATATGAAGAAAGCAAAATGCTGAACAATATGTGTAATGCTAATATGTATGCAGGTGGGACACAAACGCACACACACTTGCATTTGAAAAGACTGCAGACCCACAAACACATATGAACACATTTGGACTTGAAAAGATTGTCTCTGACATTTTATACCAGAAAATGCTCTCCGCTAGTGTCTTTGGGGCGAGGAATTGGAGCTTGGGGGCTGGGAAGAAAACTTACTTTCCCCTCGACATTTTTATGTACTGACTTAAAATTCTGTCCTGTGCAAGTACAAAACTTCTTTAAAAATTTAAAGCTTGTGTTAACTTGAATATTATTTCCCCAATTAAGTGTAAATAATTGCTGTAATGTAAACATTTTCCCCCCAATTAAGTGTGAAGAGTTGCTGTAAGATTTAAGAGGCATGGATAAGCCAACTCTGAATTGAGATGTTTCAGCAACGGATCTGGGATGAAAGGGGTTTTTATGGTGCCTTTCATTGGTTTTGAGTTTCAGTGTTTTCAGAATTTTAAATGAAGCGTTACTGTAAAGAAGGTACAAATTATTTAATCCGTGAACAAGAGTTTGACTCATTAGTTCACATTTACACCTCTTAGGTCAAACAGTGGTCATCAGCTCTACCTGGAAGAGGTTCCCAGGAACCATCTCACTGCTCCTGGAATAGATTTCAGTCCCACAGCTTGGAATGTGAGCAATAACATTCACCCGCCACAGTCCCGTCTGTTCCTTCTACGGCATCTTCGGTGGATAACATAAATCATTATTACTCCATCATTTCAGCTCTCCCCTCAAGCTCTCTATTCCCTATACTCAATGACAAGGTATGACACCACAACGAGTTCAGACCTTCCATTTCTGGCTCAGAATAATGTTGCTCTCTTCCCGAAGGAGCCCCCTAACCTGGCATCTTCTCAACAATCAGCCTCATTCCCAGAAGAGAAGGGTCAATTCCAAAGACTGTGATCCCCCAGCCATGCAGGAAGCACCCACAAGACAGCCATTAGAAGACATCAAGGGACTTCAGGCAGTTCCAGTCCCCATAACAGCTGTTATTGGAGAGGCGATTTTACGGCAGCCACTGTTGTCAAGTGGAAATAAATTTTTAATAATAAGAATAACAGCAGCGGATTGATACTTTGGCCCTTCCGGAACAGCCATCCAGGGATATTCCAGCCTTAAATGTCTATCAGGTCAAGCAAAAGCTAATGTTTCCACCCCCACAGGGGAGCAGTTTAGCTCTTAATCTCTTTTACAAGCAGCAGAGGACTTGAGAGGTGCTGACAGCTGAGGACCTGGCCATGGCCAGGTAGCCAAGTCACTGAGGCCCTTCTCTGTGTCTCTGTTTTTCTCACTAGTCTTCCTTTCTCACTTTCCTGGAGGTGTGGTATATCCAAATGCATGATTCTCAGAAACCGTAACTCACACTTTCTCTCAGTGCCAAACAGTCTTGGAACATGAAGACGCTTTCAATAATCCATTCTCCTTTCACACTTCAACTTCTGACAGTGATCCAGAATAGGAGTCTGCCTCGTTTGCCCTCCTCAATCTTGCTGGTGGGCTATCAAGACCTATGGGAGTACAAAGACTTCCAAGCACACGATGTCGATTTATAACCTCACACATCTAATACACTGATTATTCCTGAGTCCTCCTGCAGTTGAAAGGGAACATAGCACAAGTAAAATCTGAATTGATTTTAACCTGGTTTTCCCATGAAACAGGGACTTGTAAATCACTCTATGTGTCAAACTCTGCCCTTTTCCCCTGATTCAGTTATTACTCCGAGTAACTTGGGAGATCTGAACTAGACATTGGTATCTACCTTGGGCCCTGACTGGCTTATTTATTTAATTCAGCTGAGAATTTGGGGTTTTGGGTTCTATTAATTCACAGATGATCTATTTTTGTAATCATGCACAGCCAACTTCTTGAAATATTGGACTTGCTATAAATACAATGCAATAAGAAGGAATTCTCCATTCTGGCTTAACCTTGGTAGCATCTTAAGTATTCACATAATAATTTTTAAAAACCTCAAATGCTCTTAAGTTTCACAGACATATTTTTGTCTGTATGTTTACTCAAAGAAGAGATCAAGTCTATAGTTTCATTTTCATATTTTACATTAACATCAAGAGAGCAATCCTAAACCAATCTGAAAACCCAAGCTATTCTGAATTAAAGCTAAAGTTACGAGAATTACTTATAAGCACAAATTATGTTTGGCTTTTAAACTATCTTTAATGCACAGATGTCATTTAGCCACATTTTGTGTTAATAGAGATTTAATGGTTTTAAAAGGTTTGTGTCTTCTTCCTTCTTTTTCTTAAGACTAACTTGTTCAGGTTCTATAATGCTAAGGCCTGGAGTTAACAACAATTATTCGAAATGGGTTTTCAAAAATTCAAGTGCAGGGAGAAAATAAAAAATCTTGACCAATGTTTGCTTATTGGAGGAAGAGGGGGGAAAAATGAGTAAGCAGACAGAGAGCTTTATGATTCAAAGTGATGACTTGTGCTAAATTCCTCATTAAAAGGTAAATTCTCAAGGGTCACCTTTCAACCACAAGTCTGGAGGTTGATTTTGTGCATGACTATTAATGCGATTCATGATCCCATGACTCAGAAATACCAGGCCATTTCAGGCACATTGCTTTTACCAGCCAATATCTATGTCTCCATTTTTTAAAAACATGGATTTCTTTCCTTCTTTTTACCATTTCACTTCAAATATTCTTTTTTGGCCTGCGCTATGCTGACTTTTCCGATGTTGTTTTTTGGCCCATCTTTGTGAGAATGCCCTGATGAAAGGGGGAGAAAAGCACGCTCTCCGAACACCATTACTGTGTAGACTTTTTAGCACCCTCCTCTCACAGTGTTCTGTTCACTTAGAAGGTCCTCCTCTCTCTTCTCCCCACATCCAAGTCCTTCCCACCGTCCAAATCACATTAAAGACTGTTCTAATGACACTTTTTCCTCTAGTACTTAGCAAAGAGCCAATCCCACATGAGCACTCCAAGAATTGTGGAAGACCAATGCAGTAGGTTTCTGCTCTTGAAGGATCTCTAAATTGTAACTTTTCAAGACTTTCATGTACCCACAGGATGTAGCTCAAGGGAGGGCAAGTGTCAGGCAGATAAGTTATTTTAAGCTCACTCTATTAAGATGGCCACTGCCCATGTGGAGCGGCTGATTACTTTCATGCTTGGGAAGGGGCTTGGTTATGCTAATGTGTGCTGGAGGAAAGGGTTGTCCCAGGGAAAAGTTTTAAAAGGAGGAGCTAGGAGGCCATTTTGGAGAGAGTGACCACGTTCTTGTAGAGAGGAGAAGCCCATGTTGTAGTAGGGCAGGGAGGCCACGTGGAGGAAGCAGCCAAAATGGCGGAATGCTGAAGGAAAAGCCAGTTTGTGCAGGAGAAAGAGATGGGGAACAGAGGTGAATAAGGCTGGTAAGGCCTTTGATTCTAGAAAAACCGGAAAGATTCTCCTGGTTGTGGAACCAGAAGAACATGTGAGTGGGTTTTGGTACCCCATGTGTTTGTTTTTTACTCGTTGGCCGGTACAAGTCTAGAATAAAGGAAAATGGCCCTCCAGTTCTTGGCTCAATTGTTTCTTTATGATCGGTCCAGATGAAATGTGAGCCTGTGTTGGCGAGGAGGCTATGATGGTGGCCGTGACTACTGGCCTTACAGCAAGGTCTAACTAAAAAAGATAAAACTTCAGTTAATAATACTTGGTCTACAGCAGAGCTGTAACTGTCATCTCTGAGGAGGAATGCCTACACCCATGATTTGGTCAAGCAACTGCCTCCTTCTCACTTTTTCCCACTCTTCTGAAATGCAATCCACAAACATTTCACCCTGGCTTGTTGAAGCTGTTTAAAGAGGAATTTGTGGGTCCTTTTATTTTTCTGAAAGTACAGTTTGTTTCCCCAAAGAAACCATTATTACTATTGGACAATCAAACGTGCATTTAAGTGTAGAAAAAAACTGTAAAAACCCTTGAAATGAACCAAAAAGATTAGAAGTTGTCTTCAGTAGAAAACGAGCCATTGTCAAAGTGTCATATTCCAGGGTATTAGACTCCATAAGGCCTTTGTGCATTTTATTGACTTTAAGCTATTTTACTTACAGCTCTGTAAATTATAGACAACTGACAGTAATGCAAATGATTCTTGCTGATAGCTGTGCCAATAAGTTTTTCCCTGAAAATACAATTGATTTTCATGCCCTGCTGTGGAATGAGCTCAGTTTTACATATTTGCAAATTTATTGCTATATTATTGCTGGTTCTTTGAATTCTTTGAACCAATTGTAACATCTTAACTGGTTTCCTCATTAACTAATAACTTTAAATAACATCTCTAACATGCATTAATTTGATATCTGAGGTTCATGATTATACTTTATTTTGAATATCATCTTCTAACACAAGGACTTCAGGAGATAGTACACATCACTGTTTATTTTCCTCATTGAAGAATCCATGGAGGTCCCCTCAGGTGAGCACCAAAGAGACCCTCCTCTCTGGTTTCCATTCTCATGCTCTTTCATACCCACCACTAATGTCCTCTCAGTCTTTTTAGTTTTTTACTCCAATGCCAGGCTCTCAGCCATCCAGTTCCATCTGAAGAGAAGAGAGAAGAGAAGAATACTCTGAACCTTTCTTCTCAGTAAATAACAACCATGAGGCAAAAAAAATAAAATAAACCTCTTTATTGCTAGAATAAATGGCCCATCAGACACAAACTCCATTGTGTTATATTAATTCAAATTATCAGCGATCTCCTCCAACCAAGAAGGTGGACGCAAAGGACCTGAAATTCCGTTCTGCCACCTTGTACTTCCTTCCTCTTCCTGTTGAAAAAGCATGTTGGCAATTTGTCTTCTGCTAATGAGGACGTTTTCTATTTATCTGAAACTGGAAAATATAATGGTGTTTGTGCTGCCTGTCACCAATTCAGAGACAGAAAATGAATCTTTATGGGTGCTTTATTCTGATGGCCAGCAATCTGGGGAGATGGTGGTTGCATTCCCAAATCATGTAAACTCCCTTTCCCCTCCAACCTTTGTTATAAGGGGGAGGAAAGTGTAGGTAAGGCTTTTGGAGTTTCAAGGGAGAATTAATGGATCATAGTCAAAGTTAATTGGATTATAATCAGTCAAAGTTCCATCCTTGGAGTACAAAGGCTTTGCTTGCAGTCCCCTGGGACACATAGGTGATCACTCACTAAGTCCTGTAGGCCTGACAAAGATGAATCACTAGCAGATCCCTAAAGATCTTGCAGATGTCATTAAGTCCTATAGGCCTGTTCAGGTATACCAGTTTCTAGACCAAAGCTTTTACTTGCATTAACCATTCTGCCCACTAACCATAACCAAAGCCACCATTACTCAAGCAAAAATTTTAACTCTTGAGTACCCCTTATCAGCGCCACTCTCGTCTTTCATCTAATTCAGCATTTACTATATATTAGGCATTGTTCTTTTTGCTGGAGATACCAGACCTGAAAGAATTCACAGTTTTGACAGAATCAGCTTGATATCAATGGATAGTTATAATATAATGTAGCCATGCAGCACTTAATAAATGTGTACAATTTCAGAATGACTGTCATGAAAAAGATGTTTAGCCTGTGGCTAATTAAATCTCTATACGGCACTCAGACCCAGTGTCTTTGACTTCTTTGGCCTTAAATTTGAACAAACCCAACCATCTCCAGACCAGAAGAACCTGTATGAACACAAGATAGAAAGACAATGATAGGAGGAACATAAGAGTTAGAGATTTAGCTTTAATACTAGTAGCTTTTAGTTATAATGAATAGGTTTAATGATTAGTGCAAGTAAAAAGCTTTGTTCCAGTAGCCTTGTTGGGCAGATAAAATATATTATGCTCACTTTGTTAAAAATGGTGATGCCCATGTGGAAGCCCATCACCCAGGTGATAATATTAGTTGCCCTTCTTGCTTGGGATGGGCGTGATTATATTAATGTGTGTTGGGGGAGGGCTTTCATGCCAAAAGGTTTTAAAAAGAAGAGAGATCACGTTGTTCCGGGGAAGAATGATCACATTCTAGGAGGAACCCATGCTGAAGGAGAGCAGAGAAAGGCCACGTGGAGGAGAGGAGAAGCAGCCAAGATGGCAGAGTGCTGAAGGAGAAGCCAGTTTGTGCAGAGTTTGTGTAGAGAGGAGGAGATGGAGAACAGAGGTGAATAAGGCTGGTGAGGTAGAAACTTTGATTCTATGAAATTCAGGTGAGTCGGTAGCTTTGGGAGCCCTGAATGGAAAGGAAAGTGCTTTCCCACTGTGTGTATTTCTAGCCCACTGGTGCAAGCTAGGATTAAAGCTAATGGCCCACCAGTTCTTGGCTCTGTTGTTTCATTACCGTCTGTCCGAATCAAATGTGAACTTGCATGGGCCAGGTGGCTGTGATGGTGGCCATGGCTACCGGCGTTACAAGCTGGATACATGAATGAGCCTACGTGACTTCAAGAGGCTACAAGCAATCCACCTTTGTCCCTAGGCCCAGGAGATCCACAAGCACGATGGTATAAAAGCCCTGTTGCTCCAAGATCAGAACACCCACAGATAAATTACTGGTCAGCAGATGAAAAAAAAAAAACCCTGGACTGCAGCTTTTATCTAATTAACTTTTTCCTAAATTCCAAACCCCTTATTTACCCTTGTGTTCCCCTTATAAAATAATTGGCTGGGACAAGGTGCTAAGATGTTTTTGGGAACAGGACCCCCATCTTCTCAGATCGCCGGCCATATAAATAAAGTGCCCATAAAAATTCCATCTTTGTCTCTACTTACTTGGCTAAATGGTGACAGGCAGTACTAACAGAGATATGTTTCTGGTTTCAATAAGATATTTCAAATGGTTAGCTATCAAATTACCACTCACAATCCAGAAAATGTCAATGCCTAGTTGGCTTTCAAGATTATAATTCATAAAATACAGGGTTAAGAAACCTATCTTGAAGGGAATTGTTGGGCAAATGAGTTTGTAAAATTTGTGTTATTTGAATTTGCTCACTTTTATTGTTAAAAGTGGTGCTGACTACATGAATGCCACCACACATGTGAATGGCACTGCCCAGGTGAAACCGCTAATTACTTTCCTACTTGGGAACGGGCTTTGTTATGCTAATGTTGCTGGAGGAGGGTGTAAGTCCAGTATCCAGGGCCACCATTACAGCTGCCTGGCCCATGCAGGTCCCCATTAAATTCAGATAGATCATAATTGTTGGTCAAATAAGTTTGTAAATATGATATATATGTTTGCTCGCTTATAGTCTGCATTGGGTGTAGGGGGCAGGCTGTAAGCAGGCAGGGTGGTTATAGACTAAGGCTTAGTTTGAAGTCTAAGCTTTTCCCCACGCCTTTGACTGTTAAATGATGTGGGGCGGTGCACTCTCATGAGGAATCCCATTATGCCTCAGATAAGTGACTTTGTATCAAAGACTTCCTTGTTTGTATATCGGACTAAAGGTTTTGATTTCTACACTATAAAGGAGAGCAGAGAAAGGCCACATGGAGGAGAGGAGAAGCAGCCAAGATGGATGGTGGATTGCTGAGGGAGAAGCCAATTTGTTCAGAGAAGGAGATGGGGAACAAAGGTGAGTAAGGATGGTGGTAGATACCTTTGATTCTAGGTGTAAAGCCAGTAGCCACGGCCACCATCATAGCCGCCTGTCCCGTGCAGGTTCACATTAGATTCGGACAGATGGTAATGAAACAATAGAGCCAAAAACTGGTGGGTCATCATCTTTAATTCTAGCTTGCACCCGGTGGGCAAGGAAAAACACACACTGGGCTCCAATACCCACTCATTCAGTGCTCACAAAGCTACTGACTTATCTGAGTTTCCTAGAATCAAAGCTTTCTAGCTCACGAGACTTATTCACCACTGTTTCCCATCTCCTCCAGCACAAACTCTTGACAAACTGGCTTCTCCCTCAGCACTCTGCCATCTTGGCTGCTTCTCCTGGCCTCCATGTGGCCTTACTCTGCTCTACTCTCTAATCCTAACCTCAGGAACTCGGGAACCCAGAGAGTGCAACCTACTGGTCTCTCCCACTTTATACCATAGAATCAAAACCTTTAATCCAATTATACAAACAAGGAAGTCTCTGTATAATGGGATTCCTCAGGAGAGTGCACCACCCTACATCATCCAATCAGTCAAGGGTGTGGGGAAGAGTTTACTCTTAAACTAAGCCTTAGGCTATAACAACCCGACCTGCTTATATTACAGCCTTTCCCCCACACCCATCCCAAGCATAAGGCCAAATAATATCACCTGGGTGACAGGCTTCCATGTGGGCAGCTCCATCTTTAACAAAGTGAGCATAATATATTTTATCTGCCCAACATAGGTATTTAAGTGATTGGGACATTCTGCTTTGAGACTCAACATTGGGGAGGGTGTGCAGTTCTGTTTAGGGGTGCCTTTCTAAAGTGAGTGGGCAATTTAGTTCCTTGGTCTCCAAGAGGCTTCCAGAGTTGATCATCATCCTGAGTAATTTTTAAAGTACATTCTAGGCCTCCCTTCCTTTCCAACTGCTCAGGCTTCACTAAGCTTTTAAATTTTCTATTTCATTACAGTACAAACAACTCAACAGGCAAGCCTCCTGCTTCTCCCCTCAGGCTATGCAGAATTATTCATGTTCAAAGTCTAAAGAGGAACATCAGCATGAAAGAAAAACAGGAAGGAGTGAAAACAAATTAGCAATCCAAACAACCATCTCCCTGCCTGTCAGGAGAAGGCCTTTGGTGTCTCCTCCCAAAGTCAAGGGGTTTTCTGAGTCAAAGATTAAAGGATACATTTCAGGGCTCTGAGAACAAACACACTGTGAAACGTATATCCACCCAAGGCAACCAGGACAAATTCCGCATATGCAGAATCAGGGTGTGCCTTAAACTCTGCAGGAGTCTCCAAAGCCAGATGAGCCTGGCTGAATGTTAGGCATTCTGCACCCACCAGGCACAGGTCTAAGAATGTACTTCATATTTTCCTTCATGCTTAGGGGTGTGTGTGTGTGTGTGTGTGTGTGTGTGTGTGTGTGTGTGTGTGTGTGTGTATGTGTGTGGCGGGGAGGGGTGCGGTGGAGAACAGAACAAGAAAGAAGATAAGCCCTTAAACTGTCTTGGGAAGTGTTGTAAAAGCTTACTTTAAAGCAGTTTTTCTCAACTGGGTTGACTTTGCCCCACAAGGAAGCCTTTGGTAATGTCTAAAGATATTTTTGATTGTCACAACTGGGAATGGGAGATGCCACTGTCATCTAGCGAGTGTCCGGTAGTTGCCTCTGGGTTGGGTAGTGAAACCCTCCCTGGCCCTGAGCTTTCTGATATTGTTAATCTTGCTCAAACCGCACACACCCAAATTCTCGAAACTATCTGTCCCCAAGGCTGTTCCATGAACTGCATGCCCCACCAAACCGGTCGACTGTTACCATCCTTCCCCTCTGCAGATATAAAAAACCCAAAAACCCTCCCCGGGCGCGCCTTCACAGACTCACATCCGAGGGTCAGTGAGCTCGCCCGGAGTCTTCCCAATAAAGCCTGACTTTTGCTCATTTGCCTGTTTCGGCTCTTCGTTCGTTCATCGGCGGCACCCGGCAATCTTTCAGCGAGTAAACAACAAATGGACGCCACTCAATGCCCTGTAATGTCCATGTCAGCAACACAACAGAGAATGAGCTGGTCACATGTCAGTAGAGCTGAGGTTCAGAAACCGTGCCTTATAGAGACTGAGCAGTGAAAGTAGAGCTTCCCCTCTCTCTCTCTCTTTCTCTCTGTCTCTCTCTCTCTCTCTCATATGCATGGTTGGCTGCATGAGTGTGAACCACGTGCAGCTGCACTGGGACTCACACTCAGAAGAGTCCCTGCACTTGATATAATCCCCTGTGGTTGCCATCTTGAAATTCTTGATAATTTTGAACAGGAGAGCTGCCATTTTCATTTGACCCTGGGCTTGCACATTCTATAGCTAGTACTATGCACAAATGCATGAAAGAGACTGCGTTTACTGGAGCAGACCCACGTGTGTTGGGCAGATAAAATATAATATGCTCACTTTGTTAAAGATGGTGCTGCCCACATGGAAGCCCATCACCCAGGTGATATTATTTGCCCTTATCCTTGGGATAAATGTGGGATAATGTAAGCAGGCCGGGTTGTTATAGCCTAAGGCTTGGTTTAAGAGTAAGCTTTTTTCCACACCCTTGACTGATTGGATGATGTAGGGTGGTGATGTAGGGAGGAATCCCATTATGCCTCAGATGGGTGGCTTTGTATCAGAAACTTTCTTGTATGTATAATTGGATTAAATGTTTGGATTTTCTAGGCTATAAACTGGGGCAGTCCGGGAGCTCTCTCTCTCTCTCTTGGTTCCTGGGTTCCTGAGATTAGTATTAGAGAGGAGAGCAGAGTAAGGCCACGTGAAGGCCAGGAGAAGCAGCCGAGATGGCAGAGTGCTGAGGAAGAAGACAGTTTGGTTAGAGTTTGTGCAGGAGGAGATGGGAAACAGTGGTGAATAAGTCTGGTGAGCTGGAAAGCTTTGATTCTAGGAAACTCGGATAAGTCAGTAGCTTTGTTAGCACTGAATGTGTGGGTTTTGGAGCCCAGTGTGTGTTTTTGCTTGCCCACCGGGTGCAAGCTAGAATTAAAGCTGATGGCTCACCAGTTTTTGGCTCCTGTGTTTCATTGCCGACTGTTCGAATCTAATGTGAACCTGCGTGGGTCAGGCTGCTATGATGGTGGCCTTGACTACTGGCTTTACACTCGGATAAGTCAGTAGCTTTGTTAGCACTTGTAAAGCCAGTAGCTGGGGTCAGGATCACAGTCGCCTCACTTTTTCCACTGCTCACTTCTTCCACCTCTGTGACATTCTAAATAAACTTTTGCTTGTATTTGAGTCTTGACTCTGAATTCTTTCTTAGCCAGAACTCAAGTACCGAGGTTGCTGACCTGAGGTCCAACCACTGGTAATATTCTGGGGCTGTTACACTGCCAACACAATGATTTTTATATTTACTGAACTAAAACAATAGCATAAAAAACAAAGAGGTTATCAATAGCATTTCTTAGAACTTAAATTTATAATAGTAGGTATGGTATAATTAATTTCCCCACTTACTATCCTAGTTTAAATTTAATATTTTGAGATTTCCCTCACCCATAATTCTAAAGAGATACTTATAAATCTGTCCTGCTTTATAAGCAGATAACATGAATTAGAGAGGTCTTTTTCTTCTGGGTATGGTTTTCTATCCAAAAGTTGGATGGTTTTCTGAAATTGAATGTACAAAGTCATTGAGTCACTTTTCCCGAGTAACAACTCAAAAAGTTTAGTAATTCATGTATATTCTTCCAAAATTCTTACTGTTTCAGAGAAAGAATACAGAGTATCATAAAACCAATTGTTTGAAGACATCAGTAAAAAAGAAAAAAGAAAAAAAAAAAGTTTGCCTATACTTCATTAAATGTGGGGTAAGGAATAAACAATGGGGAATGGAGCAGCTGGGCAGATGTCCTGGGAGTTTCAGATCAAAGGCTGCCAAGTCTCTACTTCTCATCCCTCTGCCATGCTGAACCATGCCAACTATTTTGTCTCTAAATTCTGACTCAGGAGGTCTTCAGGGGGGTCTAGCGACTGGTGCATTTGTAACTCCAAGGGCATTCCAACATGAAGTCCAGGTTGGAAAACACTGTTGTAGGCCAGGCCCTGTGAAAAGACTAGGGCAGAAGGGTACACACATAACCAGAATTTGGAGTTACCCTCAAGAGGTCTTGTCTGGGAGTAACAGTTATGTAAACATGTATTTCAATGCAATATGATAAATGCGCTCAGTGCATTGCCATGAAAGTACAGAGAGAGAGAGAGGGACGGAGGGAGGGAGAGAGGGAAGGAGAGAGAGCTGTCTCCAAGTAAGAATCATATTTGTTCTGAAAGGATGAAGGAATTTTGAAAACTGAAATGGAACAAGGGCTCTCTGATGCTATTTGCAATTTTCTATTTCCAAACAACTTTTAGTGATCTGCCTTTAGAGAAAGGATCTCCTTAACCACCCATCAACAGATTATAAAGAATCTAAAATTGGTCTTAACAATGTTTTTTTAGTGCTCAGTTTGCTAAAATACTACTTACTACTACTATTACTACTAGTAGAACTTCTACTTCGACTACTACTAGTACTACTACTAATAATAATAAAAATAAAATAAAGCTAAAAGGGCCTGACAAGTGTTTTAAAGCAGCATCTGGGTGAAGGGAAATGAACTTGCCGTGGTTGGCCTGTGGGGTTGCCTGGCATAGCTACAGCAGGGAACAGAGACTTTAATAACAGTAAGGAAGCCTTACCTGTGGTGGCACAGTGGATAAAGTGTCAACCTGGAGTGCTGAAGTTGCTGGTTCAAAACCCTTGGCTTGCCTGGTCAAGACATATATGGGAGTTGATGCTTACTGCTCCTTCCCCTTCTCTCTCACTCTCCTTTCTGTAAAGCAGTGTTTCTTAACCTGGGTTCTATCGAACCCTAGGGGTTCGATGAGTCGGTCTCAGGGGTTCGGAGAAGTCTCTACCGCGGAGGCCAGAATAAAGTAATACCGTAATTTGTTGTGAGTTCATGCACTTTGTTGGTTTTGTTCTTTGAGCAAGGTGATGTTCATGCACGGCTCATTTTGTGCACCTGTAAAAAAACATATACCTATGTCTTGAATTTAGAAAAAAAAATCACATTTTATTTATCACTAAAGAAGGGTTCAGTGAATGCGCATATGAAACTGGTGGGTTTGGTACCTCAAAAAAGGTTAAGAACCACTGCTCTAAAGTGAATAAATCAAAAAAAAAAAATAACAGCAAGGAGTGGGTACTTTGAAAATGGACTATGATTGACTATAGAGCATAAGAGTTAGCACAGCTTCTGTTTAAAAATATTCGGGAGGCCTTGGCTGTTTTGCTCAGTGAATAGAGTATCAGTCTGGCATATGGACATCCCAAGTTTGATTCCCAACCAAAGCACACAAGAGAGGCGACCATCTGCTCTCTCTCCCTCTTCTCTTCCTCTTCCCTTCTCATAATCAGTGGCTCGATTGTTTTGAGCGTGTGCCCCAGGCACTGAGGATAGCTCAATAAATTTGAGCGTCAGCCTCAGACACTAAAAATAGCTCAGTTGATTCTAACATTGGCCCTACATGGGGGTTGCCAGGTGGATCCTGGTCAGGGCACATGTGAAAGTCTGTCTCACTACCTCCCTTCCTCTTACCTTAAAATAAAATAAAATAAGAAATAAACATAAAACAATAAAAATATTTGGGTTCTGTGGAAGTAGTGAGATGTCTAAGAAAATTCTTACAGGGGTGATTCCCATTTGGAAATGCGAGCTGGAGAGGACCTTATAATTGCCTTTGACCTGTACAAACATGTGCCTATTTATAGTTTACAAGGGATTGTAAAGATACTCTGGTAGTTTTGAATTCCTTTGTAGAATAAAATGTCTAAATGTACACACATATACAATATACACAGCTATTATAAATCTAACTATAATTAAATCTAACAATAAATTGTTCTCTTTAGAAAATTCCTACAAATGTATTTTAAAAGCTTTTGGAAATGTATACATAGAGCTGGTCTTTAGAAGAGAATATACAATAGCTACTCAGATATGCACACAGATTTGGTAGAAATCAAGTTGAAATGTAGTGTCATAGAAACACTTTGGAAATAAAGAGAATTGGGTTTGACTCAGACTGAACCATCAATTAGCTGGACTCATTTGGGTAGTTACTTATTCTCTCTGATCCTCAACTTCACTACCTTTAAAATGAAGATGGTAAAACCTGCCTAAGAGAAAATTTAAACAGATAATTATATAAAATTTGGTCATTTTTAAAGTAGTAAGATAGATTTATGAGGTTCACTATACTAGTCTTTATACTGTTGTTAAAATTATTTCAAATTAAAAAAATTCACATTTTTAAGTAAAATAAACAGCAATAGAGACAGGTAGGGATAAAGACAGCAGAAACGTTCGTGGTTGCCAGGGCTTCCTGAAGGGGGAAGGCTGAACAGGTGAAACACAGGGGTTGTGGGGCAGTGAAACTATTCTGTACAACACTAGAGCGGTGACTGTGTGTCATTATACATTTGCCCAAACCCATAGAGAATATCAGGAGTGCAACTGTACGGTAAAATACGGGCTTTGGAGGATAATGACGTGTCCATGGAAGTTCCGTGATTGTAGCAACCGTACTACTTTGCTGGGGGTCTGTTGGGCAGATAAAATATATTATGCTCACTTTGTTAAAGATGGCGCTGCCCACATGGAAGTTCGTTGATATTAATGTGTGTTCTGGGACAGGTTGTGGGCAGGCCAGGTGGTTATAGCCTAAGGCTTAGTTTAAGAGTAAGCTCTTCCCCACACCCTTGACTGATTGGATAATGTAGGGTGGTACACTCTCTTGAGGAATCCCATTATGCCTCAGATGGGTGGCTTTGTATCAGAGACTTTCTTTATGTATAATTGGATTAAAGGTTTTGAGTCTATGCTATAAAGTGGGAGAGAGCAATAGCTTGATCTCTCTCTCTCTTGGTTCCTGAGTTCCTGAGGTTGGTATTAGAGAGGAGAGCAGATTAAGGCCACGTGGAAGAGAAGTAGCCAAGATGGCAGAGTGCTGAGGAAGAAGCCAGTTTGTTAAGAGTTTGTGCAGGAGGAGATGGGAAACAGAGGTGAATAAGTCTCGTGAGCTAGAAACCTTTGATTCTAGGAAACTCGGATAAGTCAGTAGCTTTGTGAGCACTGAATGTGTGGGTTTTGGAGCCTAGTGTGTGTTTTTGCTTGCCCGCTGGGTGCAAGCTAGAATTAAAGCTGATGGCTCACCAGTTTTTGGCTCCTGTGTTTCATTATCGACTGTTCGAATGCAATGCGAACCTGCACGGGTCAGGCGGCTGTGATAGTGGCCTTGGCTACTGGCTTTACAGGGCCGTTGATAATAGGGGAGGCTGCGCATGTGTGGGGGCAGGGGACATATGACAAATCTCTGTACCTTCTGCTCACTGTTTCAGTGAACCTAAAACTGCTCCAAAAAAGTAAAGTCTGCAAAAAGAAAACTTACACCAACAACCTGCCCTATTGATAAATAGAGGTAACCATCAGGCATACATTTGTTATAATATCCAAATAAACGCCAAAGATGAAAATAGTCTGGTGTTCATCTGTTCTGCTCAGCCACAGAACTAGGGAAACAAGGAGGCTTGAGAGTAACTTCAGTCTTTTCTCAGGCAGAAACTCAGAGATAGATAAATGATCTTATTTACAAACCTCTAGTGTTAGTCTGAACTTAACTCCTTTAAGAATCATTCAGGCCTCTTCATGGTTCCAGTTTCTGCCAGTTCTTAAATGTTCTCTAGAAAAAGACAATCTCGGAAATTTATCAAAACCCACACATACAGTCGATCACTGAATAGGAGAAAAATTAATAGGCTTTTGTGTATATATTCAGGCTTTTTTTTTTTTTTAACTGTGTCTCCTGAAGAAGACCAGGGGAAATCTTGATGCTAAAGACAATAGAGTGAGTCAACAGTGACATCTAGCGTTCAAGCTGATTCTTTCTGCAAAGCTTTTGGATGACGAGAGGAAGATCCTGGTGTTCTTAGAAAGTGCAACTCTGTTTGTTACACGGAACCAACCAGCTGAGATGGTTGAGGCCCCACTCACCTGAGCATTTGTGGTGCTGCCTCTACAGATACATTCCCCAGAAAAAGATGCAGGCTGTCTTCATTCCAGAGACCCAGCAGCGCCCTCCTCGGCACACACCTTGAGTTAAGAAGTTCCATCCACCCTGCCTCAGCCTCCCCTGTCTTCCAAGGTCAAGACAGGGTGATAAACCCTGAGGACAAGAGCCCCGGTGATTGTCTAAGACCCTTCTCTGGGGGTAAATTGAATAAATCTTGTTAACTTTGGAAAATAATACTTGTTTTGCATGAACTTTTTACTGACAGAATAAATAGTGAATTCCAGGAGACACTTAACCCATTTCATCCTATAAATAAGGGGCTATGTTCTATCTATATGTGTGAGAACCTTTCAACATGTTTTTCTTTTTTACTAGCAGTGAAACTCTTCAGGGGAAAAATATGAGATATTACTGGGAACGACAATGTTACAAAGCACAGATAAATTCAGATAAAAGGTAAATTAGGTGTGGCCGCTCCATATAAAGCACAGCTAGTTAGAAAGACTGGAGAACCAGTCTCTCGGACTTTCTCTCACCCCTCCTCACCTCAGTCCCCACCTGCTACCCCCCCAGACTATTATCCCAGCCCCCCCCCGTCCCTCCCCCCCTCCCCTCCGAGGCTTTCTGCAGTACCCTTGCTCCTCCCGACACAAGCCCTTTACCCTTGAATTCATTTTCTCTAGGTGACCCCTGACAGAAAGGCACACCTAAGCAAAGGAGGGAGGTACTTTCATACAAGCGAAGATGTAACTCAACACAGAACGTCACAAAGAGCGGGAGGCTGAGCAGCATTTATTTTTCCAGTTGGAAAAACAGCTTCCCTTTCTGCATCCATGAAGGTGCCCCACCCCCTCTGCTGATGGCACCACGTCTTTGGGTGAGCGTGCCAGCAGATCCGTGAGAAATTCTCTTCGCTGTTCTTCGGGTAAACTTTATACCCTCCTGTCCCCTCCCAGGGCCATCCATTGCCTTCTCACAGATGGAAGTAGCTAGTGAAAATGCCAGCAAGATTTGGAAGATTTACTGGAAGGGGGGTCATAGGTCAGTGTTTTAAGGTCAGTTTCCCAAGACACCAATTCCTCACAGTCCCATGCTTCAGGCCTGCCTACGACATGTTCTTAAAACTTTGCACCTTGCAAATTTCTCTATAATTATACATTTATTCCCTTCTTCATTTACTAAGAGAACTTAAATGAGCATCTTCCAAACTATCCAAACCAAAAACAAGGCATGTGTGTGATTGAAAGTCACTTATTTTTCTTGATTATAAAATTAAGAAGCATCTTCTAAGCAAACCGACAGCCATATCTCACAGCAGAGACATCATGGGCATGGTTTCATCAGAAAACAAAATGAGGAAAACTCTTGGTACCCTTCACTTGGTCAAAACAGGCAGGAGCACTTAGTAAGTTCTATGTGACAGATGCACTGCCATTCCTACTTGAAGCTGATTAATGAGCATTCACACTGAGCAATTGCTATGAGACACATTCCCCTAGTTAAGAGAACCAAAACCGCCTTCAGACATGGTCAAATGTTACCTGGGGGACGAAACTGCCCTCCTCTCCATTGAAAATCCTGCCTTAGATAAATTATATGATTCTTGCAAAAAAACCTCTAGGAATAAAATAATCTTTCTTCTCCTAGTCTTACAGGTGAGGCTAAATTCCCCAATTTTACACAACTAGAGTCAGTTTAGAGCCCAGTAATCCATCTCCAGAGGGCGTGTTCTCAATAACTGTCCTACGTCCTCCTCTGAATTCCTTCCCCCTACTGCCCAGATCAACCGAATTCTCAGAGCTGGTCATGTTCCTGACCCTGCTGCCATCTTGTGAGGACTTCCTACCTCTTCCAGAGGCCTGTGCAGTGGAAGAGGGAACAAGTTAAATTATATGCCTTTCAGGTTTGCCCTTGTATGTGAAGCTGTTGCCCAAAGTCACCTAGTTCGTACAAAGCTGAGATCTGAATGTCAAAGGCTGGGCTTTTACCCTCTAAGATACACTGTCCCCTTGGTCACCTGTGCTGTCACCAGTCTCTGTGGTGACATTTCAGCTCCCCGTGCCTGGAGCACTGCCCGCCATGCTGACTGTGGCCACTGCTGTAGAAGGCGCGCAGGTAACACAGACAACTCATTCTCAGCCACTGTTCCAAGACAGCGCACATCAGCACCTCCTGGTGTCCCAGGAGGGGCACAGCATGCAGGGGCTTAGTCCTCTCCTCTCGGTTTTGTGTCTCCTCACTGTAGTCCCAAGTGTGAAAGGAGAGGGAAAATAGCAGCAACAAACAGAGCTAGACTCAGAATGCCTCCCTCCATCACTGATCCCTTGCTCTACAATCACACTTGCCTTTTGACTCTCTCTTTCCTCTGGACACAGGCTTTCCCCATTCATTCTCTCCGCCAGTAATACCTACTTCCTATCTTCCATACACCAGCCGCTCCACTGGGCACTGGGAATAGAATAATGAGCACAGACAGATGTGCAACCTTCGTGGAGCTTGCAGGAAGACAACCGTTTATGGAGGAGACAACTGTTAATCTCATAATCACATAAATGCATTCAAGATGATGGCTGTGTTAAGAACCATGCAGAAAACATACATAATACAAAAGATCATGGGTATTCTAGTGGGACCCAAGCCAGTCTGTGGAGCTGGGGCAGGTTTTGTTGATGAATTTAACATGGAACTGAAACAGAAAGGTCTGAAGAATGACTAGGAGGTAGAAGCAGTAAGCAAACAGGAGGGAGACGGTGTGCAGGTAGCTGGAGAATGTTGCAAATAAAGAACAGCACGTGCAGAGGCTGTGGGGTGGGAAGAGGGAGCCAAGTCTGTCTGTGTACACAGCTAAGAGGAGGCCATCACAGTAATGAGACCTGTGTTCGTAAACTTGAGATACTTCATAATTAGTAACTCAACAACTAATCATAAAATGCAGGTGTAAAATGTCAGCAGTCTTACTGTTCGAGAAGCATATCCCCCAAAATGAATTAAAGAGACAGCATCAAAGGCTATTTAAAGATGCCTTCCAATCCATTTTGCCTCCATTATGGATGCTGCCAGGTGAGACAGTGAGAGACCCGAGGATGAAAGCCGACAACTAGTAAAGAAAAAGAAAAGCCCCATAAAAACAGATGCTTTAAACATGAAGCAGGTGTTGATGTTAATTTCTACCTGGCTGCTACCTAGATTGACATTGTTAAAATTTCAAAGTAGAACTTCTCCCCATGGATAAAGAACAAAAGAAACAAATAGGCAAATCACAAAAAGAAAAATAAAAATGGAAAAACGCATATGAAAAACTGTTCTCCTAAACTAATAAATAGACGAGTTGTCTTTTTTCTTCTTTGCCAAATTTTTCTTCCTGGCATACATCCCAATGATAACAGAGATATGGTGAAACTATACTTTCATGTATCACTGCTAGAGAGAACAAACTGCTACAAACCACTTCGAAAATATCTGATGATGCACATAAAGAATGATTTGATTCTATAATGGCATTTAGAACAACACAGGACAAAGCAATATGCATGGAGATGTCCATTGCAGGGAAAAATGGAAAACAACCTCTAAACGTCCAAAAATAAGTAAAAGATTGTAAGATGTGTTACATCTACTCAAATTTCTATTATGCGGCTTTGTAAAATAGACGCTCTAGAGGCTACTTACTCACTAACATGAAATGCTATGACCTGTGAAATGTGGTAAACTGTCCGTTCGTGTATATATCTTTGGCTTACACAATGTTTTTATGTTTTGTAACCAACATTTTTCAATTGATAAAACTTATATTAAAATCATGTTTGCTTGGCTCTTGGCAAAAAAAAATCAGAATGATCAGTGAAGCTGAGACCTTTTGCATGACAACAATCCTTTGGAGCTGAGTAGTAATTGTTCCCTTTAGGATAAGAAACACATAATGCCCTTTGACCCTCCATCCCTACTCAGTGACCCTTGGAGACATCGGAGTTCATGATCCCTGACCTAATAAATAATCAGGATATAAAATTGTACGTATAATTTCAAACATACACAGGGAAAAGGATGTAACCTCCCAAAATGTTATGGCTGACTATATTAGAGTTCTAGTATTTGGGTTAGTTTTCTTTTTCCTATTTTAAAATTTTCTGCATAATATTTATATTTAAAAATATAAGATACACGACCTTTCAGCAAATGCCCAGTCCTTTAGTAAATCTCAGTGATTTCCAGCCATTTAAAGGGGGATGGCCATACATCTCCTCCCTCATAATCTTGCAGTGAGGTACTCTTAAAATGAAAGGGAGTCTTCGCCCAAATTCTTCTAAGCAATACAACACTTACTAGCCAGAAATGACACATTTGCTTTTTGTAATCCCAGAGAAGTCCCCCTTCCTTTTCTCAGAACCCATGACATTGAAATAAAAATTTGAAGAAAACTTGAGTGACAGTTTGTTTCATCCTTAGGCAGACACAACTATATTCCATAACAAAATCAGACAACACGGTGTCAGGCCTGTGAAGTAGGCAGAGGACAGATGGAACTCAAGGCCTTAGGCACTGCTGGTTCTCTAATTTTAACAGGTTTTCTAATTTTCTTTTTCTTCTTTTCCAAATGAAAGGAGGGGAGATAGACAGATTCATGTATGTGCCCCCACCGGGATCCACCCAGCAACCCCTGTCTGGGGCTGATGCTCTACCCATCTGGGGTCATGCTGGCAACCAAGCTATTTTTAGTGTCTGAGGCAGAGGCTCCACAGAGCCATTCTCAGTGCCCAAGGCCGATGTGCTCAAATCAGTTGAGCCATGGCTGTAGGAGAGGAAGGGAAAAAGGATGGTGCGGGGAGCAGATGGGGCTCCTGTGTACCTTAACCAGGAATCGAACCTGAGACATCCACATGCCAGGCCAACACTCTATCTCTGAGCCAACTGTCCAGGGCCTTTAACAGGTTCTTAACACCTTCTTCCTACACAAATGATAGAGGACAAACATTCTAACCCCTTATCTTTACTACTCATTTCATAAGTAAAAATCATTCCTTACACCCTTTATGCAGCTTAATGAACCTTCTGGCATCAATTTTGATAAAGATAATTAAAATGATTAAACAACCATTCTTGTAAAGTAGATTACTGATTAGGATGCTTCAAATCCTGCATGTTTCTAAGATATATGAAAAAGTTCACTTATCCGTTTCATACGACTAATGCTGAAAGAATTTTAAAGTAAATTGCTATTAAAAACTATAGCTGTTGGCCTTGACTGGGTCATTCAGTTGGTTGGAGCATCGTCCCAATACGCCAACGTTACTGGTTCAATCCCTAGTCAGGGCACATACAAGAATCAAATAATGAATGCATAGGTAAGTAGAACAACAAAATCCATGTTTCTCTCTATCTCTCCCTTCCTCTCTCTCTCTTTAAAATCAATAAGTAAATTTTTAAAAATTGAAAAGGAACTGCCTGTGTTGATTTTTGAAAGTAACGATCTCTATGTCAATGCTTTATCGAACTGTTGTGGGTCATAACTTTTCTTTTTATGATGCTGTACTTTGTAAATTTAATCTCACTAAATACTTTAAGACTATATAGATGAGTAGCAAAATTAAACAAACTGCATTTAGTTAGTAAATTATCAAGAATGAGGCTCAAGCTAAGACCTATTTCCCTGACTTAGTCCTCTAAAACCCAGTCTTCAAAACCAATGTTAAGGGACTTAAAGATTGAAAATAGAGATACCAATCATCCTTTGTCGTGTGCTAAAACAAAGTATGAAATAATACTCTGGAAGCAAATAATAACACTTCTTGAAACATTGTAAACAGAATGTTCAAAGTGGTTGGCCATTTTCACTCTACATGGTAGTGATTTGGAAATTGAATACACTCCTTTCAATGCAACCTAAATGTGTACACATTTCCTGTGATATGAGTAATAGACGGTGACCAGAGGAGATGAATAAATGCATGGACCCAATGGGAAAGAAGCCAGGTTGGTGCCATCTGGCTTTCATTGCAGTCAGAGTGGTAAATTAAATGGAATTATGATTGGCACCAACACGCCTGCATCCTTTGGCTAGTTAAGGGCAGCACAAATTTCTGCTGTCTCCCTAAGATGCAATACCTATCTGTGTTTACTGCCTTGACCAAGGGGTGGGGCAGCTTCAGAAGCTTCCACTTAGCTTTCCCATGAAGACAGTTTTTAACCCGCAGGCCAAGAAACAAATGGTGTTTCTGACAATTCCCAAATACATTCCATTCAATACACTGGGGAACAATTTTTTTTTTTCATTTTCTGTTGCATGAGGTTTTAGAACTTTTTCTATATATTTCTGTGTCACTGATTCCAAATATGAAATCCGTTATTTTTGGTGCATGCTCTAGTTTTTATGCAATTTTAATTTCTTTTTGTTACAGTTAATGGCATGCATTGGTTTTGAAATTGGAGTTAAAGGGCAATGACTCTTGGATTGAACATAACCTCAAGGCAATTAATGTTTTACAAACATCACTTTTACATAATTGTAGTTGTTTTTAAATGTAAAAAAAATATCTGATAAAAACACCCTCTTATTTTGTTTTAAGATTGAATCATGGCTTCTTCAAGTAGGCGTAAATGTAAGAATAGTCCTGACACCTTCTGTTATATATGTGGATGGTACACACTTCAATGTCAAAGGCGCAATATTTCATCATTTGTGACACATGCATAGACTGCCTATTTTCAAGAGTTGGGCTCCTCATATTGTGTGTCATAATTGTGAGGAAAAGCTTCGTGACTGGACAAAAAGAAAACGCAAAGGAATGCCTTTTGGTATTCCCATGGTTTGGCGTGAACCTAAGGACCACAGCAGTGCCTGTTATTTCTGTCTGATCCATACAAAGGGCATCGGCAAGAAAAAACGGCATATGATCACATATCCTAATATTCCTTCAGCAATACGACCTATCCCACACTCTGAGACACTCCCGGTTCCAGTTTTCAATAGTTGTACTTCTTCTAAGGATGAAGAAAGTGAACATGGTGATCAAGTGTATTTTGATAAGATGCATGAGGAAATGGTTGTAGAATCTGAAGGGTCTTCTTCTGATGCCAAGCAGTCATTAAACCCTCAGCAGTTTAGCCAACCCGAATTGAATGACTTAGTAAGAGATTTGGGTCTATCAAAGAAAGCAGCTGAGTTATTAGCTTCCAGCCTTCAAGAAAAGAATGTGGCAGTTACAAAGAACTTCCTTGGCAACAAAAAAGCAGAAAACTATGAACTTCTGGTTCAAAGGATGCTGTTGGCTTTCCTCGACATTGGATGGAACATGAGCATTAAGATTCATTTTCTTAACAGTCACCTTGATAAGTTTCCTGAAAATCTTGGAGCTGTTAGTGATGAGCAGACTACTGTTGGAGCATCACACGAGATTGTCCTAAACAAATACACAAACGCAAGAGCTACAAACGCAAATTTTTGCCTGAATAGAATTTAAATAAATTTTGCGCAAATTTTATGATTAAAATAAGTGTTTTAATATGTTCTATTTTGAAATTGTAGACAAATTCTGATGCAATTAAATCTTTTAGTGTATTAGTGTATTTACTGCATTATATAAATTATTATATTTTCACAAAGGTAATGCCCAAGAAGACATTCTACTTCATTATGTTAAACTAAATGTTGAAAATTTAACAATAAGATGAAAACCTAAAATCTTGAATTGCAAAAAACTGTAGCTTACAGAGAAAAACTAATGTCATATTTGAGATCAGCACACTCGAATTAGGTAAGAACAAGTGTTTTTGTAGATGCAACAAAAATTTTGTTCTCCAGTGTAATTAATCCTGTAAGTAGGGAGAGGATCATTGGTTGGGTAGGTCCAAGACTGTTAGTCCTACGATACGACTCCATTTATTATCTAAATCCTGAGTGCCCCCATTCTAAAAGGCACACTGTAGTTATACTCTTGTCCTTGTGTATCAACTTCAGCTTGGACCATGTGTCCCATGTCCTCAAAGTGTTTTGCCTCTCCTTTCCCCACACTGTCCAGGTCAATAACCATAGGTCCTTTGGAGGAAGGTGGCTGGCTGGCATGTACACAGGCAGTGGGGTTGCAAAACCCCCACTTGGTGATCCAGCCTTTCTTTCAGTCAGTATTTCTGGATCTGAAAACCCAGCAAGAGACCATAACTCTGTATTAGGGTGATTGTGTCCTGTCTCTTGATCGTCTATCCATCCTCGAAATCTTTGGATGGCATAGCTCGAGCAATACTCTTATTGGCTACCTGCCTATTTTGTCCCTAGGGATGCCATGTTCTATTAACCATATCCAAATCTCCCTGTACGAGACGGGAAGATGGCGATGGAGTAGGCAGACGTACCAACTTCCAACTCCCAAAACCAAAGTGGATTATAACCCAATTTTAAGAACCATCATCTGGATACACCAACTTTGAACTAAACTAAGTGGACTCTTCAACCAAGGAACACAGAAGAAGCCACATTGAAACTGGTAGGAATAGCGAAAACGTGAAGAGGGCTGCCCAGCTCCCCAGAGCAAACGTCAGCCCGGAGAGACCCGCGTGGTGGGAGGAGAGTTTGGCGGAGAGGGAGGGACCTGGGTCCCAGGAACCAAGCCCCAGCCTGCAGTCCCAGAGCCTAGAAGAGGCATTTGGACAGTATTGAGCTGTGAAACAAGTGAGGATACTGTTTGTGAGAAAGAGACAGTTTTCTCAGACCCAAGATTCTTTTTAAAGGGACAGCGCAGAAAACCTCTCTCACAACCATGCACCCGGGGCTCTGGGGAACGGGGACAGAAGAGAGGACCAGAGCAGCGGGAAGAGAGTCTGGACTGAAGGCACAGAGAAAACCACTCTGAGGGATAGCCACCCTAACCCCTGGGCTAAGTCACTTCCCTAATCGAAAACGAATATTTCCCCTGGAACTAGCAATACCAGCAAAGGGAGACAGGACACTAGCCAAACAAGCTCTCCCGTGGCAATTAGAGCAGAGAAGCTTAGAGGGAGGGAGCTCCCATGCCTACAGTATGGACACTTAGGGCACTTCCTACTCTGCTGAGAGTTGCTGAAGGGTATGGTGGCGGCAGGACGCTGAAACGCGATTCTGTCAGCGTGGGCGGAGGCCAAGCCGGTGTGAGCTCGGTCTAGCCCAGCAGGGGCGGAGGGGACGCGCGAAAGCGGTCCAGCAGCTGCGGTCCCGCTTGTGACCCCACCTGCGGGGGAAAAGCGCGAGGCCAGGAATGGGCAGAGATCTGCTTTGCAACCCTGCGCAAGCCGGTCCTGACCGCAGGGATGGGGCTAGGACCAGGGACGGGTGGGTGCTCGGGGCTGAGCTCACGCTACCAGCCCCGCCCAGCCAGAGAAACCGCAGTTTGCCATTCTACGTTCAGGAGCGGGCTCCGAACGCGGGGGGCTGGGTAGACCCCCAACGATCGGAAGCTCACAGCTGAGCTCACGCCAGCAAATACGCCGGGCCAAAGAAACCACGGTTTCCGACCCTGTGCAGGAGGGCCCTGGCCTCGAGAGCGGGGCTAAAGCTCTGGACAAGCAAAGGCTCAAAGCTGAGAGCACGTCAAAAACCCCGCCCAACCTGCGAAATTGTGGCGAGCAGGATCTGACTGCGGAGGCTGTGCAGAAGCCCAGAAACAGGCTGGGTCCGCAGCTGAGCAAAAGTGCTCACATCTACCCTTGGTGCTGAGGCTTGAGGCTTGAGTGACAGCCCCTCCTGCGGAGGAGAGGTGGAAATCACAGCAACAGCCGCAGTAGGCTGACACTGGCAACGCCCATAACCAACCGCCCTAGGCAGCGACAGAGAGGGTGGCGGGCCTGCAGACAGACCACACTTAGAGAACACAAAGAGAACACCTACAGGAATCCAGTGGCCACAACTTGCTTATACAGAGACAAAATGGGCAGGCAGAGGAATGCAAACCAAATGAATCAAGAGAAATCCCCAAAGAAGGACCTGAATGAATCAGATATAACCAAATTACCAGAAGCAGAATTTAGAATAATGATAATTAGGATGTTCAAAGGAATTAAAGCAACAATGGATAGTCATTATGAACACCTAAATAAAGAGATAACAAGTATAAAAAACGAAATAGAAATAATAAAAAAGAATCAGACAGAAATGACAAATACAGTATCAGAACTGAAGACCACAGTGGAAGGAATTAAAAGCAGGATGAACCACGCTGAGGATTGAATCAGCGAGTTAGAGGACACAATAAATAAAGGCCCAGAAGCAGAGAAGAAAAAGGAAAAGAGACTCAAAAATGTGAGGAAACTCTAAGGGAGCTCTGTGACAACATGAAGAGAAACAACAATCGCATCATAGGGGTGCCTGAAAAAGAGGAGAGGGGCAGAAAATGGAAACTTTGTTCAATCAAATCATAACAGAAAACTTCCCTAAATTAATGCTGGGAAACATTCCACACGTTCAAGAAGCACACAGAACTCCATTAAAGAGAAACCCAAAAAGATCTACACCAAGACACATCATAGTTAAAATACCAAAGCTAATGGATAAAGAAAAAATTTTAAAAGCTGCTAGAGAAAAAAAGGCTATCACCTACAAAGGAGCCCCCATAAGAATGACATTGGACTTCTCAACAGAAACACTTGAGGCCAGAAGGGAATGGCAAGATATAATCAAAGTAATGCAGAACAAGAACCTACAACCAAGACTACTCTATCCAGCAAGGCTAACATTTAAAATTGAAGGAGAAATAAAGAGCTTCCCAGACAAAGAAAGCCTCAAGGAATTCATAAAAACCAAACTAATTCTGCAAGAAATACTAAGGGGCCTGTTGTGAACAGTTCAAAAGGAGGAAAGAATATAGCAAAAGAAGAATACAGCTTTAAAGAATAAAATGGCAATAAACAACTACATATCAATAATAACCTTAAATGTAAATGGATTAAATGATCCCATCAAAAGAAATAGGGTAGCTGTGTGGATAAAGAAACAGGGCCCATACATATGCTGTCTACAAGATACACACCTTAAAACAAAAGATGCACATAGACTGAAGGTAAAAGGATGGGAAAAAATATTTCATGCAAATGGAAATGAAAAAAAAGCAGGGGTAGCAATACTTATATCAGACAAAATGGACTTTAAAACAAAGGCTGTAGTAAGAGATAAAGAAGGACACTACATAATGATAAAGGGAACAATTCAACAGGAAGATATAACTATTATAAATATCTATGCACCAAATATAGGAGCCCCGACATACATAAAGCAGACTTTGATGGATATAAAAGGCGAGATTAACAGCAATACTATCACAGTAGGGGATTTCAATACCCCTCTAACAACACTGGATAGATCCTCAAGAAAGAAAATTAATAAAGAAACAGGAGACTTGAAGGAGACACTAGATCAACTTGATTTAATAGATATCTTCAGAACTTTTCACCCTAAAGCAGTAGAATATACATTCTTCTCAAGCGCTCATGGTACGTTTTCTAGGATAGACCACATGTTAGGATACAAAAATGGTCTCAATAAATTTAAGAAGATTGAAATCATATTAAGCATTTTCTCTGATCACAATGCCATGAAACTAGAAATTAACCACAAAACAAAAACTGAAAAACACTCAAACACTTGGAAACTAAATAGCATGATATTAAATAATGAATGGATTAACAATGAGATCAAAGAAGAAATAAAAAAGTTCCTAGAAACAAATGATAATGAGCATACATCAACTCAAAATTTATGGGACACAGAAAAAGCAGTTCTGAGAGGGAAGTTCATTGCACTACAGGCATATCATAAGAAGCTAGAAAAAGCTCAAATAAGCAACCTGACCCTGCATCTAAAAGAACTAGAAAAACAACAGCAAATTAAACCCAGGACAAGTAGAAGGAAGGAAATAATAAAGATCAGAGCAGAAATAAATGACATAGAGGCGAAGGAAACAATACAGAGGATCAATCAAACCAGAAGCTGGTTCTTTGAAAAGGTAAACAAGATTGATGAACCTTTAACTAGACTCACCAAGAAAAAAAGAGAGAGGACTCAAATAAACAAAATTAGAGGACAGTGGAGAAATAACAACTGACACAGCAGAAATACAAAGCATTGTAAGAAAATACTATGAAGAACTATATGCCAAAAAATAAGACAATCTCGATGAAATGGATAAATTTCTTGAATCATATAACCTTCCAAAAATCAATCTGGAAGAATCAGAACACCTAGACAGACCAATTACAACAAATGAGATCGAAACAGTTATCAAAAAACTCCCAAAAGAGAAAAGTCCTGGGCCTGATGGCTTCACAAGTGAATTCCATCAAAAATTCAAAGAAGAACTAACTCCTATCCTCCTCAAGCTATATCAAAAAATTCAAGAGGAAGGAAGACTTCCAAACTCCTTTAATGAGGCAAGCATAATTCTGATCCCAAAACCGGGCAAAGACAACACAAAGAAAGAAAATTATAGGCCTATATCCCTGATGAATTTAGATGCTAAAATTCTCAACAAAATATTAGCCGACCGGATCCAGCAATATATGAAAAAAAATCATACACCATGATCAAGTGGGATTTATTCTGGAGAGGCAAGGCTGGTTCAATATTCGCAAATCAATCAATGTGATTCATCACATAAACAAAAGGAAGGACAAAAATCACATGATAATTTCAATAGATGCAGAAAAGGCATTTGATAAAATCCAGCACCCATTCATGCTCAAAACTCTCAGTAAAGTGGGAATACAGGGATCATTCCTTAACATGATAAAGGCCATCTACGACAAACCCACAGCAAACATCATACTAAATGGACAAAAATTAAAAGCAATCCCCTTAAGATCAGGAACCAGGCAGGGTTGCCCACTTTCACCACTCTTATTCAACATAGTTCTGGAAGTCCTAGCTACAGCAATCAGACAAGAAGAAGAAATAAAAGGCATCCAAGTTGGAAAAGAAGTAGTAAAACTGTCACTATTTGCAGATGATATGATATTGTATATAGAAAACCCTAAAGTCTCAGTCAAAAAACTACTGGACCTTATAAATGAATTCAGCAAGGTGGCAGGATATAAAATTAATACTCAGAAATCAGAGGCATTTCTCTATACCAACAATGAACTGTCAGCAAAGGAAATTAAGGAAACAATCTCCTTCACTATTGCAGCCAAAAAAATAAAGTACCTAGGAGTAAATTTAACCAAGGAGGTTAAGGACTTGTACTCGGAAAATTATAAAACATTGATAAAAGAAATCAAGGAAGATACAAACAAGTAGAAGCATATACCGTGCTCATGGCTAGGAAAAATAAACATCATTAAAATGTCTATATTACTCAAAGCAATTTATAAATTCAATGCAATACCAATTAAAATACCAATGACATACTTCAAAGATATAGAACACATATTCCAAAAATTTATATGGAACCAAAAAAGAACACGAATAGCCTCAGCAATCTTAAAAAGAAAAAATAAAGCAGGAGGTATCACTCTTCCAGATATCAAGGTTTACTATAAGGCCATTATACTCAAGACAGCCTGGTACTGGCATAAGAACGGGCACATAGATCAATGGAACAGAACAGAGAACCCAGAAATAAACCCACAGCTTTATGGACAACTGATATTTGACAAAGGAGGAAAGAGCATACAATGGAGTAAAGACAGCCTCTTTAACAAATGGTGTTGGGAAAATTGGACATCTACCTGCAAAAAAATGAAACTAGACCAACAACTTACACCATTCACAAAAACAAACTCAAAATAGATAAAAGACTTAAACGTAAGCCGTGAAACCATAAGCATCTTAGAAGAAAACATAGGCAGCAAGCTCTCCGACATCTGTAGCAACAATATATTTGCCGATTTATCTCCACGGGCAAGTGAAATAAAAGGCAAGATAAACAAATGGGACTATATCAAACTAAAAAGTTTTTGCACAGATAAATACAATAAGAACAGAATAAAAAGACAAACCACACAATGGGAGAACATATTCGACAGCACGTCTGATAAGGGGTTAATAACTAAAATTTATAAAGAACTTATAAAACTCAACAACAGGAAGACAAACAACCCAATCAAAAAATGGGCTAAAGAAATGAATAGAAATTTCTCCAAAGAGGACATACAGATGGTCAATAGGCATATGAAAAAATGCTCAACATCACTAATCGTTAGAGAAATGCAAATTAAAACCACAATGAGATATCACCTCACACCAGTCAGAATGGCACTCATCAGCAAAACAACACAGAATAAGTGCTGGCGAGGATGTGGAGAAAAGGGAACCCTTCTGCACTGCTGGTGGGAATGCAGACTGGTGCAGCCACTATGGAAAACAGTTTGGAGATTCCTCAAAAAATTAAAAATCAAACTGCCTTTTGACCCAGCTATCCCACTTTTAGGAATATACCCTAAGAACACCATAGCACTGTTCAAAAAGAAGAAATGCGCCCCCATGTTTGTGGCAGCATTGTTCACAATAGCGAAGATCTGGAAACAGCCCAAGTGTCCGTCAGAAGACGAGTGGATTAAAAAGCTATGGTACATATATACTATGGAATACTACTCAGCTATAAGAAATGATGACATCGGATCATTTATAACAAAATGGATGGTCCTTGATAACATTATACGGAGTGAAATAAGTAAATCAGAAAAAAAGAAAAACTGAGAACAGTATGATTTCATACATAGGTGGGACATAAAAGTGAGACTATGAGACATGGACAAGAGAGTGGTGGTTACGGGGTGGGGGGAGGGAGGGAAGGGTGGGAGAGGGAGGAGGGGAGGAACACAGGGAAAACCAGATAGAAGGTGACAGAGGACAATTTGACTTTTGGTGACGGGTATGCAACACAATTGAATGATAAGATAAACTGGAGATATTTTCATTATACATATGTACCCTGATTTATTGGTGTCACCCCATTAAAATTAATAATAATAAAATATTTTTTAAAAAAGCAGAAAAGACAAAAGACAAATGCCAAGGGCAGAGATGAAGACAACATGATTTTTTATTTTTTAAAATTTATCGTTGTATTTTTTATTTTGTTTGTTCATTTCACTGTTTGTATGTTTATCTTACAAGAGCCCATGGAAATGAGAGAAAATATCTGCAAGCTAACTCTAAACAATATGAGAGGGATTAGACACTAAATATAAAAAATAAAACTTTTATTAGCTTACTTATTAAACTAGGAAAATAATTGCCCAAAACATGTCAGTCAAATAGTTCTGCAGTGCATTAGTAAGTAGAGAACACGTATGTCCTATAACAATAACTTACACATTGTGTACACTACCAAAAAAACTAGTCAGGATATGGGTATCTTCAAGTCACAATTCCCTGGGACAGATCAAAGTCAAGTTTCTTTTCACCTAAAGTCAGAAGAGAAAAACCTGTAAAAGTAACAATATTGCTATTGTTCTCAGCAATCTCCTGATGGATCCTGCCAATTCTGAAAGTCTTTTAAATAAAAGGAACCCTGATTTCTTGGCAAGCTCCTTGCTTAAAGGGGCAGGTAACTTTGAAGCTGGAACTTCTTAATCTGTGGATAGAAGCAAGCTATACTGCCAGCTTTGCTCCATTTTGAAAATCATCTTCAGAAAGAAAATCCAGCAATGGCCTTCTACCATGCTACACTGGCTGCAGAGATGCAAGACTGCACCAGAGAGAGGTCCCTGGGCAGGTGCAACTCTCAGCCAATAAACCAGAACAGATTAAAGAGAAGAGAAGGAAGTATATAGAGGCTAAACGTTTCTGTTTATAGATGCTATCCTATAGCATCATGCTAGATCAAGGGCTTTGGGATTAGAAGTAGACAATATGCAAAAGGAGGTAACTAGATATCAGCAATGCTGAGAATTTAAGATGCTTGTACTACAACTGAAGACAGTGATTCTTACATGGAGCTGCAGGGTGTTCTGCTTGGGATCGTTCTGTTTGGAACTCACGTCTGCACAGCACTCTTAGACATTTTTACTATCTGATCATCTGTATTTCTAAATAATTATAACTGATACTTAATATGATGCCTCTGACACCCTCCAGAGTTCAGTATGTTCTTCCAAATTAAAGAAAGGTCACATAGTGCTTGGCATTATTTTGGTGTTAGCCTACGTATATAACAATTATTTAAAAACTGGTAACCCATATTGGGCTCAATGAGAGCTCTCCCAATTAATTTTATTGTCTTATTTACTAGAATATCCTTCTCCCAATAGGATTAATGATTGAGGCTTACTGTAGAACCAAAACCAGAATGACAGCAACAGGTTCTTGGAATTCAATTACCCATGATGAAATATCCCACTGAAGAACTCTTGGAGGCAAAATCATCAGCATGTTTCAATACAACCTGAACATCTCACCGAATAGAGACCTCATGAAGACCAGATATCCAAATCCTTTAATTTGTGTGTGTGTGTGTGTGATTCAGGGTCATTTTTCACTTAGTTAACCCTCTGTGTGCTCACTGTTTTCTACATTCATTTGTCCAGCTTTGGTTGGCTACTGAGTTCCAATGGAAGAATTCCAGTTCTGCCTCCCAGCCTCTCCTCTAGGGACTTGGAAATAGAAGGTGGGGCCGTCTTTCTGGCCCTCTGCCAGGCCTGGCACTCTGGGCTTCTTGGGGTAAGTTTGACGGGCAGTTCTAAAGAACTCTTCTGCAGCATCAAGAGCAATGAGACGATCCTGCCACAAAGCACAATACAGAAACGGTGTCAAGAGGGGAGCCAAGCCCTATAGAGGGAAAAACAATCTAACAACAACAAAACACATCCTAGAAGTAATAGCGAGGAAATGGTTATTAAATTTTTCTCAACAAATTCAGAGACACACCTTAGTTCTTCATTTACATGACCCAAGAAACACTCCACCACTCTTAGAGTCCTTTCAAATCTTGTTTAATCTTAGGTTATATACACAATATTTGTCACATCTCTGACTTAAAAGATTAACTACCCAGCAGATGCCTGCATGCAACCCAAAGAGCAGAATTTCTTTTTCTTTTCTTTTCTTTTTTTTAAGTGAGAAGAGGGGAGATAGTAAGATAGACTCCCGCAAGCACCCCCCCACCAGGATCCACCCAACAACCCCTGTCTAGGGCTGAGGCTCTGTCCATCTAGGGATGAGGCTCAACACTGAGCTATTTTTATGATGCTCACCACTGAGCTATTTTTAGCACCTGGAGTGGAGGCTCCATGGAGCCATCATCAGCATCTGGGGCCAACTTGCTCAAACTAATTGAGCCATAGCTGTGAGAGGAGAAGAGAGAGAGGAGGGGGAGAGGTGGAAAAGCAGATGGTCGCTTCCCCTGTGTGCCCTGATCAGGAATCAAACCTGGGACATCCACACACCGGTATGATGCTCTACCACTAAGCCAACTGGCCAGGGCCAGAAAGAGGAATTTCTAAAGCCTTCCAGGTGGCTGTGGTGCCTCAGGCCCTTGGACACAAGTGTGTAAGACGCTAGCACATCTGCCACCACCATACTGTGGCGCTGCTGGAATGTGAAATGTATGGAATAACAAAAAAGCAAAAACTGAGGGTAAAATCAGGGCAGATGGAAAAAATGGATCCACTTACCACAACAAACAGATATCTCTCTGAGAGCTCCCAGCTTGTTGGGAAAATAGAGGTCTCTTCGGCTAGTTTTAACAGTATCTCTCGGGCTTTCCTTGTGTTTTTAGAATCACTGATGGTGCTGAGTTTCGTCACCGACAGCAAAGAGTCTGCTTCCTTTTGAAAACCTAAAGCAAAAAAAAAAAAAAAGAAAAAGAAATGTACCTGTCATGTAGCCACAGGAAGTGACGGTCCTGCAGTGCGGTCCCTACAGAAGATGAAGGGGTCCAAGCATGGATTCAGGACAAGCATCAGAAAACTGAAGCCAAAGGCACTACTCTACATGCTGCTTTCCAGCTCAGGGTGACTGGCGGTGAATTGATTCATATTTGCTTGGTATATCTTTTGTTTAATTTTCCTGGTTAACTTTTCCCTCAGCTTCAGATACCACCCAGTGACTGCTTGCTGTCCTTTTTTTGGTTCAAAACGCTCCTCCCACTTCCTACTCTTCATTCCTGTCTCTGGGCCCTAAAATTCCCATCTGCCTTTGCAGCCTGGGAGCCAAAAAGTGGTCCTTTCCAGGTCCCAACTTCTCCAAGCCCAGATTCCCTTCCTCGGCGCAATATGGTTGGCTGGTTAGAATGACACACCCAAAGATATAAAAGACTCATACATTTAAACCTGTCTGGAGTAAATTACATTTTTAAAGAAGAAGACTATCAAGTCCCACCAAAATTGGGTGGGCAAAGGGGACAGAACTCCACCTCATCCCACTGTATTCCAAGTAAAGCAAACCAATATCCCAAGTAAAGCAACAGACGCCAGCAACTTGGTACCCCACTTCTGAACAGCTATGATGCCAAGGTGTCATGTTCTCTTTCGAATCAAAAGGACCGAGGACTCCAAAGTTGATAAATTCATTTGTAAACATTAAAATGAACTTATTTTATCAAATGAAGGCCATGTATATTGTATTGCAACCCTAACAGAATTAAGAAAAACCAATGCCCAATATCTACTCTAATGCCACAGGGATTTCTCCCAACGTTGAAGCTTTTCTGCCACTTAGTCTTTCTAAAAATTTACACTTCATTTTGTTGTACTATTACAAAGAAAAAAAGTTTCTTACAAACAATATTTCTCTCAACCTGCCCCATCTCATAAAACTATTACTAACTGGCCAATCACTCCCATCTAATTCAATCAACACCAAAATAATTCAGGAGTAGCGTCCATGTGATTCCACTGCCCTGTGCTACCTGAGGCTGAGGACAGATGGAACAACACATGGCAAAATGTGTCCTCAAGACATGGGCTGGTGACAGCAGAAACGTCAGATGTTTGTGCCAGAGGAGACAGGAGGACAGCCTTGGGAAAACAATTCGTACACAGCAGCCTTGAGTAGTCAATTACCAACAAAACCATGGTGACAAAAGTGAAATGATGACAACTGCTTAGTTTTACCATCTTATAATCACTTTCACACTCACCTAAATCTTCCAAAATGCGTTTCCACCTGTTTCTCACTTCCCTTCGAATCTGTCGCAGGGTGTAGATATCATAGTTGAGTTTCTGCCACTTCTGTGGAAGAATGGAAATTCAGTTTTATTTTTACTGTTTGTCCTAAACCTATATCTAACCCCCAAACTTAAGACATTCAAACATGTGTTTCTCCTCTTCACTGATCTTCAAAGTGTATCTGAAAGAAGAGAAGGAGATGGGGGAGATAAGAGTCAACAGGAAAACAATGGCTACCACATCTGGAGAATCTGCTATGGAGCAGGAGATATGACATGTTACATGAATTATCTTAATCAAACTCTTCAAATTACCTAGTCTTTTAAATTCAATGATCTCACCTGTAAAGTGGGGATGACAAATGCAAATGTCCCATCCACGACTGTTGTGAACATTAAAAGAATATAAAAGCACAATACCTGCACAGTGAGCACCAATAAAATCCATGTATTATTAAAACCATTTTATAGATGAAGAAACTGAGGCCCACACAAGTTAATCCAATATCATCCAGCTAGTAAGTATTAGAATGGGTATTGGAATCCAGATGTGACCCCAAAGTTCATGAGAAAAATGACATACAAAGCAGGTATGTCATCCTTTTTTTTTCTTTTTTCTTTTTTACAGGGACAGAGAGAGAGTCTGAGAGAGGGATAAATAGAAACAGACAGACAGGAATGGAGAGAGGTGAGAAGCATCAATCATTAGTTTTTCGTTGCCGTTGCGACACCATAGTTGTTCATTGATTGCTTTCTCACATGTGCCTTGACCGCGGGCTTTCAGCAGACTGAGCCACCCCTTGCTGGAGCCAGCGACCTTGGGTCCAAACTGACGAGCTTTTGCTCAAGCCAGACAGGCCCACGCTCAAGCTGGTGACCTTGGGGTCTCGAACCTGGGTCTTCTGCATCCCAGTCCGATGCTCTATCCACTGCACCACCACCTGGTCAGGCTGTCATCCTTTATTGTAAGGATAAAGTAGACTTGGCAATCCCAAATGTCTTGATTCCCAGCCAATGCTTTCTTCACCATATCTCAGCATTGTTTTCTCTCATTTATATTCCCAGGACAGAATGAATCTTTCTAACATTAAGCAGGAAAAGTATTATAAGGTTATCATTCTGAAAACTTCAGTCTTATGGGTCAGAGGCCATCATGTTGACCCTAATACAGAACTTAAATCTTTCAGGAACATTAGATTATTGAGCTAAACATTTCTTTTAAACGTCATTGAAATTTGTTTTTAAGGAACTTTATCGATATGGAATAGTCACTTTTGTAAAATATACTTTTATCTCTTAGCAAAACCACACAACTATCCTAAAGCACAGCTTAAAAGAACATCATTCTAAAATGCTCAATTTAAGGTCCAGTTTTATGATATCTTGACTCCTTTCACTGAAAATGTTTTAGTGTTCCAATGATGCTATTATTTTCCTGCCAAGTTCCTTTCCAGGTCTGCCTTGTTCATGGCTAATCAGCTATCATGACTGGTCAAGAGAAATCAATTTAGTTGTCATTCAAAACATTTAAAGATACCAGTTGGAAAAAGAAAACTAGAATAGAGTGTGTTCTGTTGTGACTGCAGTTTAAATCTGTGTCTGAAGCTATGCAATCATAAGGTCATGGATTTCAGCTATTTCCCAGAAGTCATGTGGGGAATTTGAGTATCTTTGCTGGTTTTTTGTTTTTGTTTTTTAGCAAAGGCGTGCACACATACATGAGCTAGAGTGTGGTGACCGGGGCCAAGGATAAAGTCTGTGGCACAAGAATAGAGTCATCTCAGAACTATGCAACCCTGACCTCATCTTTGTCATCATGTTAAAGGATACCTGATAATACCCCGGAGACTGTATAAGTCATAGGGGGAGAAATTCAAGTACTGTCGTTTCCATGGGATGGGCCATATTGTACTAACTGGGCCATTTAAGCATACAGCATCTTGGAAAACAGCACCGTGCTGGAGCCCGACTGCCCGAGTTTGGGTCCCAGCTCCAATATTTATTAACAGCTGACACTGGGCAAGTTCATAACCTCACTGGTCTCACAGCTTCATCTGCAATACAGGGATGGTAAGACTACCTACCTCTTATGCTTATTGTGAGATAACAAAAAAGTTAATGCAAATCTGGCAAATGGAGTTTGGTGCACATTCTGCTCCAAATAGTGTGGACGCAATAAAGAAATATCCTCCAAGGCTCAGAACGGTTTCTTCCATGAGGACTGAGGACATTTCACATTGCAGTATGCAGTAGCTCATTTGTGAGGACCCCCAGAAGAAAGTTGTGTCTACACTTAGCATCAGGTATAATTTTACTTTTCCTGGCATTACTTTCTGGACATTGTAAAATTTTTAAGTGATCAGTTTCCACATTTCCATAAACATGTAGAGTCACTGCATGAGAAACTTACAGGCATTTTTGAATTACCAAATTTTTGACTATTTTTATGTCTTTATTCACATTTGTTCTCTTTCTTATCTTCTAGTGTGCGCTATCTTGCTGTGTTTTCATGTAAGTTGCGCTGAGTCCTTTTTGACAAAAGGAAGAGTGCAAAGAAGAAAAAACTTTTACAGAGCAGTGCTGTGGTCACTCTCAGTGACACCAACCTTCCTTGCTGGATGAAATGAAAAGTGGTCAGACTCATCACGGTGATTAGAGCCCCACACAATCCGTCTGGAGATACATTCACTCAACCTTAAGTTTTGTAACAAACCACTAGGTGGCTTCATTAACTTGCGATTAAAAGTCTCTGCTAATTTTTCTTTCCGTTTCTTCAGCTGCTGGCTTAGACCTGTTCCCTCCACTAAGTGTAGCTAGATCTCTGTTGTTCAGAAATACAGTCATATTTGGGTGATCCAAGCACCAGACTTTTCTTTTTTAACTTTTCTCTTCCTGCTGTCCACCTACCAGTTATTTTGCTATTCCTAAACACGGACACTAAATGTTACACATCATTCAGTTGCAGCGTCTGTGACTCTGATAAAATGTTTGATGGAGAAGCAGCAATATGACATTTACAAATCTGCTAAGAATGGATCCACACGTGATGTATCTACTGGCTTACACATGACAGGTGCTTGTTCAGAGTGGCGGAATGAAACTCTGCCTTTCTTATATCCATACCATTATTGTCTTCTTTCGACAGAATCATCATGGAAAATCACATGAAAGTAGCTGGAAATTTTGTGCGAAATGTAAAGCTCTAATACCAGTAGAGCTTGGGTAACCTTTTGCCTAAGAATTGGGTTTTGGTAAAATACACAGTGGGAGGGAAATTTTAATTCTTCTTCAACACCTGACCCCAAAGAACAGAACCTCAAGTGACAAGTGAAAAATGGTGATGTACAGAACCTGCCCATAACTTCAGAAACTAACTTACCTGTTCCCCGGTCCTAGAGAAAAAGAAGTCTTGTAATGCTCTTCTACAATTTTTAAATTGTAACAACCTGCTTTTAGACAAATAATTTAAAAACAACAATCAAAGATCAGTTACATATTCTTCACCAATGAGCTAAAACACCATTCTAGGTCTTATTTTCTAAAATAAACCTTTGTTTTCCTCACAATTTCTGAAATAATATATTGCGGCCAATGGGATGCTGCGGCCCAACAGTTTAATAACGAGTAAATTACCAAAGGTGTAATCAAAGAAATAGCGCAGACTTAATTTCACAAGATCCCTGGGAACCAGGACAAACTGAGACAAACCTGTGACTGAAAATGAGTAACTGAAGATGCTTAGGCTGCATTCTTGGTTTTTCTCCTCCCTCGTTGTTGACCCAATCAGATTGTGGAGGTTAGATAAGAAGGCTTAGGCAACAACATGAAAGGCAGAACAAAACCCAATCTCCTGCGACCCACCGCGAGGTGTCCTCTAGTTTTAGGTCCATGAGCTGGCTCTGACCTTGAGTTCTGATTGAAGTTCCTGGGATCATTTTCTCACGCACAAAATTAAAACATTTTATGCTTATCTATGCTTGTGGACACATGGGACAGTTAAAAAGTACAACTTCCGTCTTGCTAAGAGAAGAGGTGATTTTTTACAATGAAAGAAATGTACTCTAACAATAAATAGGTCACAACACCACCTTAAACCCTTGGAGGTGCAGCAAAACCTACGGTGATCCCGGAGCAGTCAGGAGTGGTGTTCTCTCTCCGTGGTGTGAGAGTACAAAATCTAGAACTGCTCCCACCACTTTTACTACCCGGAGCCAGACTAAGGGAGAGGTCAACACTCAGAGGAGGGCAGAGAAACAGAGACTAAGGACACACTGGGCCTCGGAACCCAATCACTTCTGAAGCCAGCCCTACTTCTGGACTCTGTTATCTAAGCCAATTCCATGTAGTTTTAGAGAACCAGAGTGTTATTTCTAGTCCTCGCATCTGAAAAACTCATGTTACAAAGTCCACTCATTAAGTATATAAACAAAAGAAACTATAAATACTGCACAACATATTAATCTTATATTTTCCTACCACTAGCCCCTAGGGTTAGATGGCATAGAAACCTACTTAGCTGGGCATGAATATGGTTTACAGAAAATGCAGTCCATTGGCCAGGGATGCATGCCGAGAAGGACCCAGATTCGAAACCCTGAGGTAACCAGCTTGAGCACGGGGTAGCCAGCTTGAGTGTGGGATCATAGACATGACCGCATGCTCACTGGCTCAGCTGGAGCTTCCTGGTCTAGGCATGTATGAGAAAGCAATCAATGAACAACTAAGGTGCCACAACTATGAGTTGATGCTTCTCCTTTCTCTCCTTTCCTGTCTCTCTTTCTCTCTCCTTTGCTATAAAAAAAAAAAAGGAAGGAAGAAAGGGGGGAGGGAGAAAGAAAGGGAAGGAGGGAGGGAAAGAGAGAGAAAGGAAGAAAGGAAGGAAGGAAGGAAAGAAGGGAGGGAGGGAGGGATGGAGGGAGGGAACCCAGTATTAAAAATGCTCTGCCTGGGTCCCAATTTTTCAGTCCCAATAATGCCTAGGCCAGTGACGGGCAAGCTTTTGAGCTTGGTGTGTCAAAATTCACCAAAAAAACGAGCATAACTCGGGTGGTGTGTCACTTTGAGAAAAACGGCCTAACCGGAAGTCCCAGAACTAGACGCTCTGTGCTGGAGTTCTGTTGTTTTGGCCTACAGACCTCCGGCACAGAGTGTCTACACTACAGCAAATGTTTTATCCTTGGCTACTGCACCTGGCCATGCAGGAGCCGAGGATGAAACGTCCTTCTCGGCATGCGGGCCCATACTTCTCTGGTAAGTGGCGGCATACGGCCACGTGTCATCGAAAATGGCTACGCGTGTCAGTGCTGACACGTGTGTCATAGGTTCACCATCACGGGCCTCGGCAATGCCACAGATATAACAGCAATCCTTTTTCATATCCAGGAATTGCTAAACGGTGCCTCCCTTGAATTCTGTCCATCAGAGCAGAGCTTCTGACTCTCACGCAACTGTTGTTATAAAAAGGGAGAAAAGGTGGTTTATATCTAATTGGCTAATTTCTTCTAAAGATCCAGAGGGAAAGGTCTAACATTGGCTTGATCACTTAACTCCCTTACTTAAAAAAATATGTTGAATCCATCTGGCTGGATCTAATGACCAGTTTAAAGTTCATTTTGACTCAATAACTATGAGCCAGAATCTATTCACCACCTGAAAGCTATGCATTAGGATGACCTTACTTATCTTATATCTTTCTTGGATGATAAAAACCCATCTTCAAAGCAAGATATTCATATGTAAGCTGAAATTTACTTTATCTTTTTCATTCCATATTCCAAGATCTGATAATCACTACTGAACTTTAAGAAATGATCCTTAGTATATCTGATTTGCATAAAAGTCAAGCAGATCTTTCCAAAATTTACAACAAGTTGTGTAACTTTCTCCCAGTAGCAGTCAATTAGAATTCAAATCTTAAGTGCATCTCATTCCAAAGCCATTTACCCTTAAAAAAGCAGGTAGGCAGGCAGGAAGGAAGGAAGAAAGGAAGGAAGGGGGAGGGGGACAGGGAGGGAGAGGGGGAGGGGGAGGGGGAGGGAAAAGAATGACTACTTTGTGCAGGGGTCCCCAAATTATGGCCCGCAGGCCGCATGCGGCTCCCGCCGCACTTCCGGAAGGGGCACCTCTTTCATTGGTGGTCAGTGAGAGGAGCACAGGATGCATCTGCACCCATAGTTCCCATTGAAATACTGGTCAGTTTGTTGATTTAAATTTACTTGTTCTTGCCTGACCAGGCAGTGGCGCAGTGGATAGAGCGTCAGACTGAGATGCGGAAGACCCAGGTTCAAGACCCCAAGCTCACTAGCTTGAGCGCGGGCCCATCTGGCTTGAGCAAAAGCTCGTCAGCTTGGACCCAAGGTCGCTGGCTCCAGCAGGGGGTGGCTCGGTCTGTTGAAGGCCCGCGGTCAAGGCACATGTGAGAAAACAATCAATGAACAACTAAGGTGTTGTGATGGCAACGAAAAACTAATGATTGATGCTTCTCACCTCTCTCCGTTCCTGTCTGTCTGTCCCTATCTATCCCTCTCTCTCTCTCTCTCTGTCCCTGTAAAAAAAAAAAAAAAAAAAAAAAAAAAAAAATTACTTGTTCTTTATTTTAAATATTGTTCCTGTTTTGTTTTTTACTTCAAAATACGATATGTGCAGTGTGCATAGAGATTTGTTCATAGTTTTTTTATGGTCCAACCCTCCAACGGTCTGAGGGACAGTGAACTGGCCCCCTGTGTAAAAAGTTTGGGGACCCCTGACTTAGTGTTTCTTCCCCAACCCAGTTTCTCTTTTCTTATGCATTTTATGTTTGCTTATTTAAATTAGGCAATACATTTATATAATTCACAATTCAAAAAGTACTAAAGACTCTTTCCCCCAGGCACGTGTCCTCTCTACAAGTAATAAATGTTACCAGTTTCCCCTGTACCCTTCCATTTCCCCCCCATAATAGTAATATACCATATCTTGTACTTTTCAGTTAATAATATATTTTAGCTCTCATTCTATATCAGAATATAAGGCTCTACACTCTTCTTTAACCGGACTTTTTGACTATCTAGTATAGATGGAAACAATTATCATAAACATATCTATCTTTATTATATGCGCCCTAAAAAATTATACTATTTCTCTAAAAGTGCCTTAAAAACTAGGAAAGGCCTTAGACATTTTGCTTCCCAGGCATCCTTTCTAACATCCCCATCAGAAAGTATTAAGTACCCATGTGTGTCATGCGCTAGTATACATCCTTTTAGGAATTTCCCCTTCAACTCAACACCAACCTTGAAAGAAGACAGAATACAGCTGTGGCCATGACAACACTGCATTACAAAAATCAAACATCTAAATCGGGCAACTGCACAGGGATTGGTGGGCCAGATACTTTTACTGAAAAGCGGCAGCATGTTGGTAAGATAAATTCTTTGAGTATTGTAACTGTTACCACTTTCCTTTCCATTTTCAGCAATTCACACAATCTTCTGCTACATTCTACATAAAATAGAGATTCTCTAAAAGATAGGAAAATCATACTGACTGGTTCTCCAAGTCAGTTTTCTTTCATTGAGTATGCAGCAGAAAATATCAGCTAAGTAAGAGAAGACATGTAATACGTGGGGGGCGGGGGACAAACATGTAACACTCTCCTATATTTGCTTTTCACGGAAAAGTATGAGATTGGTAATGCGAAGTAGGGGAGTTTTGCAGCCACTGAAGAGTACTCAAAACGGTGGCTAGTCTAGAAAAAGGTCTTTAGTCATGCATGACAGGGCTGTTTCATCATTCTTATCAGTGACTTCAGGAAGTCAAAAATCACAAAAGTAGGAGAGAGCTAATATATGGAATGAGAGAATCAAGATTTGAAACACAGATGTATGAAATCTGCAGGTCTAAATTCATTAGAAATAAATAAAAATACATCCTACCTACACTTAGGTTGAATAAACAAAAACCAACACAGTCCAACTACCAAATGCAGGGACCTGCCTACGCAGGAGTTCATGTGAAAGACAAGCTAGTCTTAGTGGAAGCCATGAGAAAGGTGATCAAGGCTAGAAGGAACTTTCTATTTGGAATGAAATCTTTGTAAGGGAATGAGTCCTCAGTTCCTGAAACTCTCAGTTATAATATATATACTTTATATGGAAACATATAACTTATAATAGCTAGAAATACAATTTCTGTAACTTTTTTCAATAAATTCTTCTTGCATTACCTGACAAAACCTAAAAAGGATTGAAAGGCATTTACAAAAAAGAAGGTAGATAGATAGATAGATGACAGATATACAGATAGGCGGATGATTGATAGAAGATAGAATATTTTCAGAGTACTGACTACTACCCAGGTACTACTCGAAGCTCTTTACATGTACTTAGTTAATTTTCATAATAGGCTGTGTTACTCTACCAGATGGAAATTATTATAACATCTTTGGAATTTAAAAAGAAATGAGGTTCTGAGAGGTGAAGTAATGTGCTCAAGTGTGCATACCGACAAACAAGGAGCAGAGTCAATGTACTCAGCCACTGTCCACACTGCGTCTTAAAAGACAAAGGCGGGGGGGAGGGCTGGGCTAGATGGGAAGGGAGGAACGGAAGTAGATGAAGAGGATGTAAAAGCAGTTGCTTAGTGAAGAGGCCAACAGGCAGCCACAGCAGGCGTGCCAGAGAAGGGACTAAGAGATCACAATTCAAAGTCGTAGGAGAAAAGAAAATTGTGTAGAGGCAAAGTACTTCCAGACTCTAGCCAAGAATACTGCTGAACCCAAGAGTGTCCTCAAGGACTGACTCTCTGGGACAGGGGAGCCCACACTTTTTCAGCTTGTGAGCTACTTATAAGATGACCAAGTCAAAATGATCTACCTACAATAAAAATGCAAAACATAAATTTATTTCTTCTATATTATCATTATTTAAGTTACTATTATTACTATTTAATATTGTGTATTCTTCTTTCACCTTTCTCCTTCTCAGCTCTCTTTTCGGAGGAAAGTCAATGTCATAGTTTTTATGAACAGTCTGAAAAAGCCGCTCCACATTTCCCTTCTTTGGAATAGCAATGGCACACAGACAGATGAGGCAAACGCACTTAGAATATGACATAGTGAAAGAAATCCCCTCCCATTCTGTATGAAAGTGGTAGGTTTTAGGCGTCTTACTCAGACCAGCTATGGCACTCATTTTTATACCCTTTGTTGTATTTAGTTTAAATAAATTGAAGGCTAACTACGCAGCAATGTAACTGAACAAGTTAGCGTGGTTTAACACGCATGCGTAGGGTGTCAAAAGTTCAGACGTCAGACTGGCTACCCTGTATGCCAATCAAAAGACAAATGTCTTTTTAATGTCATGCGATCTACCCACACTTCCTTCGCGATCGACCAGTAGATCACGATGGATGTATTGAGCACCCCTGCTCTGGGAAACTATGTCCCATCCTTCGTTTGGGGACTTCCGTTCTCCCATCCTCAAAGCAGGTGAAAGGACCTCAACCCCCTCCAACGTTTCCAGTCCCTGTCTTCCCCCTCACCCCGTTCCACCTAGCCCGTGGCCACTTGGTCTCTGAAGGGCCAGATGCGAACACGACCACTCCCTTCAGCACGTGGGTGTGGCAGCTAGTGAGGGGTGGCAGACACTACAAAGGTCTGAGGTGCTGGGGACCCAGGAGAGAAGGTCAGTATGTTGGACTGGGCTGCGCTTGTCTGCAACGGAGAGCTGTGAAGCTCCCCATATGTTTTCTGAAACCGTGCTTTAGGGATCAGGGCTGAGGCAACCCCGGCTTTCTCAGACTTACCCAAGATACTGCCTCTGCTCCTCCCCAGGGGTGCCCAACCTCTCACTCAGAAAGGAACCAGCCACATTATCTTCCTCCTTTAGAAAAGTCCCTGGAGAGGCTGCAGCTCTCTTGTTCCCTGCCTGTGAGAGAGACTACAGGGCTACAGGAATGCCTAATTCAGAGCCCGGCCAGCCAAGTCCCGCAAGGAGCTCACAGGACATCATCAGTTTCACAGGCTCACAGGATGGCCTCCTCTACCTTCTCCTCCTCCTCCTCCTCCTCCTCCTCCTTTCCCTCCCTCTCCCCCTCCTCCTCCTCCTCCTTCTCATCCCTCCCTCCCCCTCCTCCTCTCTCCCTCCCCCTCCTCCCCCTCCTCTTCCCTCCCTCCCTCTCTCCCCTCCCTTCCCCTCCTCCTCCTCCTCCTCCCAAGGCTCATCAACCAGCACCTTCGAGCAAACACCAGAGAGCTTGAAACTCATATGTCAAAACCAAGAGGAAATGGGTTTTCCAAGGAACTAGCTCATTCTTCTGAAAGGGACAGCCCGTTTCACTGACGCCACCAGCTGTGACATCCTTCCCTGAACCATGCCACTTCCTCAAGCTCCACCCTCTTCTCTACCTCTCCCTTCACTGCCACATGGCTTCAAGGGGCAGCTCCCACTGCTGGTCTCACTTCCTCCTTACCAGCCCCAGCACACAGCCCTTTTCAGACCTGCTACCCACGAGAAGCACTGAAGTGTTTTCCCACCTTCCTCGTGGCGCTAGTGGTCGAGTGGGTGTGTCTCAGAGCCCTTTCCGAAGGCCCTGACCTTTTCTAAAGCATTATGTACCTCCTGAGGGTCATCCCCTTCTTAGCAAGGGAAATGGAATGAGGAATGAACATCTGTTAAGGACCTGCTCAGGACAGCAGCACCCCGTGAGGGGTATCACAATCCTCACACAGTGGAGACAAAGTCCCGTATCCTGCCTTAGGGTCGTTCAGCAGCAGGTTTGATTTTCGGATTCTGCAGCCTCCAAAGTGCATCCCCCACCGGGTCTCCCTCACTCCCTGTCCTTCCATCTGCGGGTCCCTCTTCTCTTCTTCCTTTAACCCTTCATGCCGTCTTTTCCCCCAAGGCTTTGACTGGGGTCTTCTCATCTCCATCTCCCTGGATAATATCCCCTTGTGCTTCAACTTCTATGGTCACTCCCAAGTATCTATCTTTTGCCCTGACCCCACACCTCAGTTCCAGGTCTCAGTTTCCCCTTTCTGCTGGGTGTCTCCACATGCACCGGCCGCTAACCGGGCCGCTTGACAGAGTCTGACTGTCCCACGGGTGTCCACCAGGCCAACGTCTACTCTCTTATGTTTCCAACATGGTTACCTGCTGCTCACTCCCCGGCCCTGCAATCCCCCCTTCTCGGTCCTGACCCGGCTGTGTCTCCCTGGGCCACACACTACCCTCTCCGCTCTCCCCACTGCCCCAGCCTTAACTGGCCTGAGTAGCTGCGATACTGGTCCCTCTGCTTCCAGAAGCCAATGTCTCCGATCTCCTCCCAACCAGCTGTCTTCCTAAAGGTGAAACTGGGTCATTTCCCTCCCTGAAATTTTCAGTGGTTCCACAGCGATTACTGAATCCGAATGGAGCTGCAGTCACAAACACTCTCCACGGCCTGACTTTCCAGTCTGGTTCTGGCGATGCCCCTGCCACCTGGGACCGCCGGTCCGTGCTCGAGCGTGCCTTGAACCTGTGTGCCTTTGACCGTGTTCTCACACGTACCCACTGCCACCGAAATCCAATTCACTCTTCAAGGCTCAGCTTAAATGCCACCATCTCAAGAAGACTTCGCCTCTCTTACCAGCTGGAAGTAACTGCTTCTTCCTTGAAACTTCTCATCCCCGTTATGCAGTGGTGGGTATTCAGATAATTTAACAACCGGTTCTCTGTCCTCATGACCATTTTCAGTATAAAAAAACAATATCCCGAAAGGTGGTTTATTATTTCATGCCTTAAATACTTAAATAACAACAATAAGAGAGTACACAAACCTAGATTGTTATAAGAAAGAGTTTTAAAATATTAATGAAAAATAATTAAGTAATACCCGACAAAAAAGAACAATAAAACTGTTATTTAAGATATTTCCATATTGCTTCTTGACTGGCGTCCTCACTTGCAATTTTTTTCACCTATGGACGGAATGAACATGGCTGCAGGCGCTTAGACTAATATGCTATTGTGCAGATGAACGTGAAAAAAGTGTAAGGAATGTAAATTTGTGATTTCCACATTGGGTGACTACCCAGACGCCTACCTTAGAAAGAATCCTGATTACAAGTGCCATTTAGCAACCGGTTCATCAGATTCAACAAAAGATTAGGGATCGATTCTGCCGACCCGGAGCGAAGCGGCTGAATGCCACCACTGCCTTTATGAAAACTGTGTAGAGCTACTTACTGCATAGCTATTGCTCTACAGGCCTCTGTAGTGTCTCCCTCACCTGGGCCGCAGGTTCTGTGAATACAAGACCCTGATTCACCCATGGGCTACACAGTCTTCTGCGACAGCAAGAGGCTCCAATGGGTTTTCAGTGCCCAAATGAAGGTGACAATCCACACAAAGGCCACATTCCGCCAGTGATTAAGTGCCTATTTTCAGTCTAGGAAGCAGCGCAACACTTGATTAGAAAAAGCCACCTGGGCGCTGATCCATGTGTATTTGGAACAAGGCAGGTTTATGTAATCAAGATATTTGAATTCCCATATTTGGGAGAAAACAGGATAAATTCAAGAAAGATGGAATACAGTAAAGCAAAATAATCCATTCGCCAGTTCTATCTACTCCATGACTTGATATTTGGAAAGTACTTTTACACATCACTTTAAATAGCAGTAGCTCTCAAGGCTGCACTGTGGCGGGCACCGTGCCAGGCACTCTGTGTCATTCCAGTCACCAGAAGAGCAGATGAGCTGGGTTTATGGATTTGTTTCTAGAGAGGCATCAGTGTGGCTCTAGCCCAGTGGTTCTTAATCTTTTTGGGGTACCGAACCCACCAGTTTCATATGCGCATTCACCGAACCCTTCTTTAGTGATAAATAAAATAGGATTTTTTTTTTTCCAAATTCAAGACATAGGTATATGTTTTTTTACTGGTGCACAAAATGAGCCGTGCATGAACATCACCTTGCTCAAAGAACAAAACCAACAAAGTGCATGAACTCACAACAAATTACGGTATTACTTTATTCTGGCCTCCGCGGCAGAGGCTTCTCCGAACCCCTGAGACCGACTCGTCGAACCCCTAGGGTTCGATAGAACCCAGGTTAAGAACCACTGCTGTAGGAGGTTAAACAACTCAGCTGAGATCTCAGAGCTATTCAGTGAGGAACCCAGAATGTAACCTCAAGTCTGTGCGACTCCATATCCCATCCACCTCTCAGTACCCTAAGCTGCATTCAATTAGGCCCAAATTTAGCCCACTACGTTGTCCTTCCCTGTCCCCAGTGTGGAAACTGGGGCACAAAGAAATGGAATATAACATGCAGGGACTTTCATTCTAAAAGTAGCTTCTGGCACGGCCACTCAGGGCCGGAAGACACACAGGCCCCCTTCTGTGTCCCCTCCTCCCGCTGCCCCTGACTGGCACAGTCCCCGCTGCCCAATGGCGGGGGACAGGACAATGCAAGCAGATCACAGTGCCGGGCGGCTGCTGAGACTCGCTGGAAAGGGAGGTGAGAGCCCATTATGCAGAGGAAGCACAGCACTTCCTTTAAACACTGCTGGCTTTGGATGGCATCGAGGCCACCTACCCAGGAGACGCATCCCCTTTCAGGGCTATAAAAGCCTATTCTCTCCATCCACCAGACACGGCGTGTAAGTGGGAAAGATAGGATTGTGTTTCACTGTTCCTAGACAGCCGGTCCGCTCTTCAGCCCTCTGCTTCCACCTCGGCCTAAATGGCACAGGGTCAAATGACAGAGCAGAGAAACCCAGTGCACCAGAGGATAAACGACAGACTAGATGAACCATGGAGGACGGGTGACAGGGAGTGGAGGCCAAGAAGGGGCCCATACCTAGGGACCTGGCTCTTAGGTCCTTGGGGACTCCAGGACCTGGCAAGCCCTCCAACACCTCCCAGTAAGGGTTGGCTTGATCACTTCTGCCCAAACATCTCATCATTCTGAAGCAGCCATCCTAAAAAAGGTCTCTCTGTTGGTAACTAGGGGCTATGGCAATGGGCCTTATTTAGGTAGGTCAAACTCTGATGTGCTATCTCTCTCCTGGCCTCACTGGACCCACCAATTCAGTGAGATAAAAACAAGGTTACAGATGTGCATCTGAGTCTCTTCCCTACTGACCTTTCAGAACTATCGACTTGCCCTTTCTCTGAATCCCGGGTGAAACTAAGCTTTCATGATGTTGGCCTGCTGCGCTGACCACGAGGCCCCAAGGCCCCACCCCGTGTCCTCTGATTCTCAACAGATAATAAAGTGAAACTTCTCTTAGGTCTGGCAGCTTGGGCAGTTTGACTCTACACACCATGCAGAGCCTCAAAGCCTAGAGTTCCTTCCAGGAGCACCTGGAAGTACATCCATCCCCTGGGGGTGAAGGCAGTCTCTCTGCCCCCTGCAACCCTCATATGTTTTCTCTGACCTATAACTAGAGCAAGAGTTTTCACCTAGAACAAGTCAAAGGCAAATGCCAAGTAATGCTTTTCCAACTCTCCCCGTTTATTTTTGTTCCACAGCTCCTCTGGAGTTCTGCAAACAGTCTGCTCTGCAGCCACAGGCCCATGACCTAATTCTCTATCTGGTTCAAACCAGATTAAGCCAAGGGACAGCTCGCAGCTCCTGCTGGGAGGTATGCCAACAAATCCATGGCATGAGGCTGCCGCGCAGTGAGATTTCAAATCAGTTCTGTCTCATTTGGGGGGTTCCCAGCCCATGAACAGCTTTAGCGTTAGGAGAAGGGCCAAACTCAGAGGTGATTTGGCGAATGCTTCCAGTAGGAAGAATGTGACATTGTTATTCCAAATCCGATGGTCGGAAGGAACCACCACAGAGTTCTGCGGCTCCAGCCACTGCAGGGAAGAAGGGCAATTAGTTGCTGTCACTGAAGGCCAAGGATCCCGAGACTAACTTCCTATGCACGGAGAGGAAAGGGGGGCTGGACTTTCTGGCAAGATAGAAATAGCCAGTTCACCTAGTTACTTTATGTATGTACCGTGGAGGAAGGCTGCTTCCTTAAAATACAGAGGCAAGGTTAATTTAACAATGGGTTGTATGAACATGCATGACGTCTCCAAAATCTGGCTACCCCTCCACGTCTGGCTCTGTGCTGGGCAACACGCAGGCAGCCACCAGCCACGCATGGCTTGTGAGCACGTGGAGTGGTGCTACTCCAAATCGAGAAGCAGTGTAAATTAAAATACACTGGGATTCTGAAGATGGGCACCAAATCAGAAAAGAAAAAGTAAAACATCTAGTTAACAGCATTTATACTGATTGCATGTTGAAAGGATAATATTTTGAACATGTTTGGTTAAAATACAGGATTAAATTTAATTTCACCTGTTTATTTTTTACTTTTCAATGTGGCTAACAGAAAATTTAAATGACTTCTGTGGCCTGCATTATATTTTTACTGGATTGTGCTCATCTAGAGAATACAATAACTAACAGTTTAATTTCAAAGAGTGGTAAAATCAGCAAAGGGTCACCTCTTTCACCTAACCCCAGCAGAAAACACTCTGTGTGGGTCCTTAAGGGTTGCAGGTGCTTCCCAGGTGATAGTATGACCCTGTTTATCTCAGGTTAGGGCTGTGCTTCAGTACTATCCGAATTGTCCACAATGATGACGTACTTCTACCATCAGAACAGAAACCTTAAAATCCCTAAGAAGTACTACTTTTACAGCTCCCTTCGTTAACGCAACCTCGTGTTTAATTACCTACAAAATGGAAGCGTCTATTTATGGGTCCCATTGTAATTTGAATTTATTTAGAACAGTCCTACTATTTTCTGAATGGCAGGGAACTCACAGACCTTAGCTGACTTGACTTCAATGAGTTCTGTTAAACTGAAAATCTTGATAAATTTGCAAGTTCTTGTGTGTGTCCCAGAATTTAGGTGCAAACACTGTTGCTTCTGTGGGGCATTTACTGTCTGTATTCCAGGATCTCTGCCAGCTTCCATGAGGAGGAGGGGCAAGGAGACAGAGCAAGGACATGGTGATGACCAGGAAGGAGACCCAGTGGAGTGGAGATCGTTTGGGGGGTGAGGGAGGCCATTCAGCAGCACCAGTCAGAGACACAAACAGGGAGAGAAAGGACAGAGAGAAATTAGGAAGTTTACAATTTGCTTTTATAAACTAAAAGTCTCCAAGATCTGAAAGTCTTCCTTTTTTTTTAACCCAAATACTTCTTATTGTAGTGGTGATTACACTGCTCACAAAAATTGGGGGAGCAGGGAATGTGCAGATACTCTAGTACTTTCAGCTTTTTGTATAGCGCATTTTCACCATTGAAATAAAAGTTGGTTTTGTATCTCATTTGCATAATCAACTTTCTTTGACTTGTCGTTTGCTTTTCTGATGTTCTTGTTTAATAGAAAAAAATCAAATGCTTCTTGTTTTTATTGCTTCATGTTCATTTTGAAATATCCCCTAATTTTTGTGAGCAGTATATTTTTGTAATTACTCTTCCAGCACACCTTATCACTATGGACCCTACCTACAACTGTTCTTCCTTTATTTGAAAGCTGTCAAGTCGTTTATTTCTGCCTGACACAGAGTAACCCCAGTGCTTTTCATCTTTGCCCCTGGGAGGAAGGAGTTAAAGCAGCTGGCCCTGATCCATTCAGAGAGAGAGAGAAAGAGTTTGTGTGTGTGTGTGTGTGTGTGTGTGTGTGTGTGTGTGTGTGTGTATGTTGGGAGTGCAAAGGATAAGACCTGAGCAAAAAGGAAAGAAGGCAGGCAACCCTATCTAATTTCCTTATCAACTGAACGTCTTGGTAACTTAAGGATGGCTATTTGCTAGAAGGAAGAAACTTTATCTACAGAATGCCCTTAGCAGGATGTCTCTGGTCGAAGGATTACCTAGACTCAGGTACCCGACATCTTCAGGGGATGGCTCCCAGGAGAATGTCACTACATTAAAAATAATGAGGAGGTACAGAGTGGATCTCCGCACGATATAAAAGCTTTCTTTCCATTGTGTGATAACCCAATGACCCTCATTTAGACGCGTCCTGTGTTCTGAGTCAGAGGTGCCTGTCTTGAGAGAGGACGGGCGCCTTAGGGACACAATCTCAATGTCCCAGACCTCTGTCTGCTTCATCAGAGCTCTCTGTTGCATGTGCCTTTGAAGGTCTCAGTAAAGCTTAATACTGGGTAAGATCTATGATCCATGTGAATCTGCTCTGACAACATGTTTTGCACACCCTACCTTTCTCCCCCATTACTTGACTCCAGCTTTATAATTTTTCTATATTTTTATTGCCTACCCTTCTGCATTACCTATATCCTTTTAAAGACACCGAGCTGCAGTCTGACCTGTGATGGTGCAGTAGATAAAGTGTCAACCTGAAACTCTAAGGTTACTGGTTCGAAACCCTGGGCTTGGCTGGTCAATGCACATACAGAAAGCAACTACTACTAGTTGATGTTTCCCACTTCTGACCTCTCTTTCTCTCTAAAATATATATATATATATATATATATATATATATATATATACACACACACTATATATATATACACACACATTATATATATATATACACACACTATATATATATATTATATATATAAAGTAAAATAAAGACACAGAGTTGCAAACTGAACCACTTCCCTAATCATACCAAGCACATCTCCAGCATATGACATCCTTTGAACACAACCCAAAGTTATACTAAACCTTCCATGAGAGATACAAGATGCTTGTCTATGTCACCTGTCCAGGACAATAGGGTTCCTTTAACAACAGCTAGGCGATATTAAGTTCAAGCCATATAAAACCTCTTTCCTTATAATTCCAGTGTTTCATTCACTGTCCTTTTTTTTTCTCTGAAGTGAGAAGTGGGAAGCAGAGAGACAGACTCCACCATGTGCCTGACCAGGATCCACCCAGCATGCCCACCAGGGGGCGATGCTCTGCTCATCTGGGGTGTTGCTCCACTGCAACTGGAGCCATTTTAGCACCTAAGGCAGAGGCCGTGGAGCCGTCCTCAGAGCACAGGCCAACTTTGCTCCAATGGAGCCTTGGCTGCTGGACGGGAAGAGAGAGATAGAGAGAAAGGGGAGGGGGGAGAAGCAGATGGGTGATTCTCCTGTGTGCCCTGGCCAAGAATCAAACCCAGGGCTTCCACATGCCAGGCTGATGCTCTACCACTGAGCCCACAGGCCAGGGCCTGTCCATTTTTAATCCCTCACAATCTTCAGCTAAGCCTCCAGATACTGCTTCCCCAACGCAAATATTTGGGGGTGACTCTAACAAAGCTTCAAGCATGTTGCAATGCCACAGCCTCAAGGAAAAATAGTCACTTAAGAGGAAGCAGTCCTGTAATTTCCTGGACAATCACTGGGTGACACATTTGTGTATAATGACTCCAGTCTTTCCTGGCTGTTAGAGACACACAAATGACCCTATGCAGAGCCAACGAGGAAGCTAGCTGCCTGGTGAACCCTGAATTTGGCTGCCGTTTCCAGCTGTCAAGACCTTTGCCTCATTGGTCCTCTGCCTGGTTCCTTACCACTGCGGCAAGCTTTCACTAACTCAGATAAAGCCCCTTACACTATGTCTGCACTGAAAACCCAGAATGTAAAAGGAAAACAGTACTGTAGCATTGGTATGTGGTACATTTAACATGTTTGGGAATTACAGTGTCTTTTTTTTTTAGTTTTAGTTCATCTCACATAACAGATTGTTATATTGTCATTTTCAGAAAGAAAAATCAATGTTTTGCAGCCATACGGAAAAGGCTAGAAGAGTCTCTTGGTGTCTAAGGAGGATCCCTTCTTCCAAAGAATCCTCAGCGGTGGGCACAGGCAGCCCTCCTCCAGGGGGGCTGGTGACCTGTCCCTGTTGTATGAAAAATTAAATCCACACCATCAATTGAGCCCGGTCTGCTAAGCACCACACCAAAGGCAAAGCTCGGATGATGGCTTCGGTCAGAGAGCAAACATTTTAGGGTTTACAAGACAGAAAGTCTTTGTCACTGTAGCACTAAAGCAACCAAAGACGATATGTAAACAAATGGGCGTGTCTATGTGCCGGTAAAACTGGATTTGACTTGCGGGTCACAGTTTGCCTAGAACGTGGAGAGAAGGATGGCATGGAGGAATCCAATCTACCTGTTTTAAGAAATATTCCAACCCTGACTCCAAGCACAGTGCACGCATTTCATTCAAAGAGCACGAAAGAGGTCTAGTTAAGTCCTTAAGATGCAGGTGTTCAACAGTGTCATGTTTCATGGGTTAAAAGCTGCATGACTTCTCCATTGTCCACAGGCCCTTCAGCATGGAGACTTCGGAGATATGTCCTCCATACCTCCCTCTGACAGATGAGAAAACGTATGCCCAGAGAGCCTGAGCAGCCTGCCCAGGGTCACACAACAAAGTATGACAGCAGCGTCAGGAGACAGCAGTAGAGTTGGACCCGAACCCCAGGCACCCTATCTGCTGCTCCACACTCTCCTAGTGCTCCATGAAATAAACATCTGCTCTACTTTTTAACACCCGCTGCCAGAGCACCTGGTAACAGAGGGAAGGAGACGAGCCTTCAGAGTCGGAGACTCATTTTTGCAAGTGATGACCCACACTGAACCAACATAAAATATCTGTGAAAGTCAGGTGCCTCTCTCCCTCTTCCTGGTGCCACTCAAAGATTGTGGGGCGCCTTGAAAACCTGTCAGGACTGAGGAAACCAAGATGGTCAAATGTGATTTAATTTATCATCTACTATCCTCTCGGTACCTGGTTTCCAGCACTCTCCTCCTCTACTTTTGAGCCCTGCCCACATGCCCAGTGTCAGCACTGCGATGCCCCTCTCTCCAGCCTCCCCCCCCCCCATAAAACTCCTCAGCCCTGAATCCTACCCCTTGGAAAACTAATTTGTGCTGGTCTATTAATGATGGGTAATTTTCGCTAAGAGAGAACCAATCAGTCTCTGATAAGAACAAATGTATTATTGCTCCCAGATATCATATTTGAGTTTTAAAGGGACCTTTTAGAACCTCCATACAATAAGGGCCTAAAATCTCAAAAATTGCATTGGGTGGTTCTTTCAAAGATGCCTCCGGAGCTGCCTAAGACAGGGAAATTTTACCTCGACTCCAACCAGTACTTTTTTGTTTCCTGAATGGTTTTACGGGGGGCGGGGGAGGGAGTTTCAAAGATTACAAAAAAAAAGCTTCAAAACCACAGACATACGCCAGAGCACTGACCGTGGTCAAGGGCTCAGTCATGATGCGAACACAGAAGCTATTTTAAGGGTGTGTCAGGAACTGTGAAGCATCTGAGATTTGGCTCTTTTACAAGCTAACAAGTGTTCCTTCCACAATTTCATGGCTGCTGGCAAAAACCAGGAGACTCCTGGGTCCGAGACAAAGGATCCAGCAATAGCAGATCGGCACGTCTTATGTGAGTGAGCTCCCTAAGCCCCGATTCCAACACAGTAATAGGAAGAGGGCCACATGACACCTGCGTGCAGGAGGCTGCATTACAGCAGAGGAACCCTGCACTCAGAGAACCCAAATCTTTAAGTGGGCAGTCGGCCTGCCTGCCCTCGCTCGGGAGAGAGGGCTACATCTTCTGAGGGTGTTCGCTCTGCAAACATCCTTGAAAAAAACTCCCCAGAATAAAGGGCAGCCAGTGCCCTGCCCGTGACATGCCCAGAAACCAAAAGACCCACGGAGAATGATCTCTCAATGTGGAAAGAAGGCCAGGCCTGCTCAGGACGCCCAGGGAACATGAGCTCCCCAAATTGGGAGTGACAGGGGCCAGAGGGAAAGAACAAATCTTGCAAAGTGACAAACAAGCATTTTCCAGTTGTTTAGTTTGAAAGCGCACCCTGTCCTCCTTAGGACAAAATTTAGAATCTTCACCATGGCCTTCTAGCCCTTTGCTGGTCTTCCCAGGGGTACACACACAGCCCTTCCCCTGCTCCCTCTGCCGCAGCCATGCCGTCCTTCTCAGAGTTTCATGGCATATACCACATGCATTCCTGCCTCAGAGGCTTCGCAGCCGCCGTTCCCTCTGCCTGGAATGTCCTTCACAAGGTTCACTCCTGCACCTCATTCAGATCTCTACTTCCCAGCCCAGTCCCCTTCTGTTCTCTCCTACTGTCTTATTTTTCTTCAAAGTGCTAATCATAACCCACCTTAATCTGTTGTCGGTCTCCCCTCAGTAGAATGTGACCTCCCTGAGGGCAGGCCCTTTGTTCACTGCTATGTCCACAGGTCCACATCTGATCACCAAATGTGACAACTATTTTTAATCTTATCAGTTCCATGTCTACCGTTATTAATTGCATTGTATCTTCCAAAATTCATATATTGAAGTTCTAACTCCCAGTACTGCAGAATGTGACTTTTCTAGGGGGAATAAGCTCTTTACTGGGGTAATCAAGTTAAAATGAGGTTATTGGGGGAGGGCCTCATCCTATATGACTGGTGTCCTCATAGAAAGGGACATTGGCCATGATAAGCAAGGTGTCAGCTGCCATGACTAGTTAAAAACAGTACATAGAGTCACCTGCTGCCCGAGCCCGGAGGCGGGTCAGTAGGAAAGCAGTGCTCTGAAACGTCACGGGCATGTGTTCTCTCTGGTTGCCACATACCCAGAGGTGCTTCCTGGTCCCCAATCATCACCTTATTTTTTTTCAACTTTATTTATTCGTTTTTAGAAAAGAGAGAGAGAAAAGGAGGGGAGCAGGAAGCATCAACTCCCATATGAGTCTTGACCGGGCAAGCCCAGGGTTTCGAATTGGCAACCTCAGCGTTCCAGGCCGAGGCTTTCTCCACTGCGCCACCACAGGTCAGGTCCTCAATGATCACTTTAATGCAGGCAACAGGTACATTCTGGGTCATGGATCTCGATGGTAAGTTGAAGATGGAGGTATGCTCTGTTTCTGAACACTCAATAGCCAAAAGCCTGCGGTATGTGTGAGCCTCAGCCAGCGCCCTTCGTGGCCAGCTCCCAACCCGTATCAGCGGCGCCACGCACACAGAGATGGGCACGGAGAGGTGAAGTATCCTGAGCCAGTGCAGGGCGGGAGGGATGGACAAGAGCAACAGATGGCTGCTGGCTCTCTTCCCTGGGCGCATCACACTGCCCTGCTCTCGGCTTTCTCCGGCTGGAAGAAGAGTCCAAGGGGATGGAAAGTGGGAGAAACAAGAGAGGAAGAGAAGACCTTTCAAAAGTAGGGCAGGGGAACAGGTGCGGCGAGTGGTATGAAGGGCAGTCAGTGTTTCCCTATCCGCAGAGGCTCCACCAGCCAGAAGGCAGGTCACTTCTCAAAAGCCGCTGCCTGACCCCATCTAACCCCCGTCTGATGGGAAAGACATTGGGCACCCCCACATTCCTGGGCCACTCAGAGATGTGCTCCACGCTGACTGCCAGTTGGGGCCAGTTCACCCCTTTAAACAATTCTGCTCTGGGGCCCCACAAAATCGCTGGGGGCAAGAAACAGTCTGGCTTACCCAGTGTTTTGGCCTCCATCGTCAGGTTCCTCATGTGGGACCCTACCCCATCCCAGGAAGACTGGATCTCTAGCTTCCAGCAGCGTTTCCAAGGTGATGAGCCTGCTCCGACCCCACTTCAGGAAGGACCGAAAGCATAGTGACAATAGACAGGGACGTACCTGGAGGCCCAGCAAGAAGGCGCTGAGTTGGCCTCTCTGCCCAGCAAACCTCTCCCCCTCCTCATATTCCACCCAGCACAATGAATTTGGGTTCACTAGATCCTCTTTCAAATCAGACAATGAATTCCTCTGGTTTTGTCCTAATACCTGCTTCTTTTTTAACTTCCAGTTGAGCTGAGCCTACTCAGAGTAAATCGACATCTTCTGGGTGAAAAGATGGAGGGAAAAGGTTAGGGACGCGATGCTCAGGGAAGGGAGCCAGGCTTGGTGAGGAGCCGCCGAAGGGGATACAGGCAGAGGGTCCCAGGAGAAGAACCCCGGAGGGGCGTCCACAAGCTAAGAGGGGGCGCCCAGAAAGGCAAGGAGAAGGGTTCCCTCTGTGACTGCTGCCCATCTTGCAGGTCACGAATACACCCCCGGGCAGCTCAGCCTGACTCCAAGCAGTCAACTTCATCCTGACCCATCACCCATCCCCTCCAGACTTCTGTCTGGGCAGACAAAGGGATAAAGGCTTCAGAGTATGTCCAGGGGGCGTTCCCCGTTAGAAAAAAAACACAGAAACTTCATATAACAGTATTTGTGGCTGAAGACAGGCATTTTTAAAGGTATTTTTGCATATGGCCAAGGGTGAGCTGAGAAAGCAGATGCCCCAACCAGTCCTGGGTCAGAGGTCTCTCTCTTCTTATGCCCAGCTTTCCCCAGAGTCCCCCAGATGGAAAGTGGTGACTGGGAAAGAGATGGTGCCAATGGCCAAGAGATCCCTTCCCCGAAGCCTGGCCTGTTTTTCACAACAAACTCAAAATTCAACCACAGTGGATTCTTGTTGTCACCACTTGTACCTAGTTTCTAGACTTTCTGGTTGTTGGGCAGATAAAATATATTATGCTCACTTTGTTAAAGATGGCGCTGCCCACATGCAAGTTTTAAGAGTAAGCTTTTCCTTACACCCTTGACTGATTGGATGATGTGGGGTGGTGCACTCTCATGAGGAATCCTCCCAGTATGTCTCAGATAAGTGACCTTGTATCAGAGACTTCCTTGTTTGTAGATTGGATTAAAGGTTTTGATTCTACACTATGAAGTGAGGCAGACTGGAAGCTTGCTCTTTTGGTTCCTGAGATTAGCATTAGAGAGGAGAGCAGATTAAGGCCACGTGGAGGAGAGGAGAAGCAGCCAAGATGGCAGAGTGCTGAGAGAGAGGCCAGTTTGTTCAGAGTTTGTGCAGAGAGAAGGGATGGGAAACAGAGGTGAATAAGTCTGGTGAGCTAGAAACCTTTGATGCTAGGAAACTCGGATAAGTCAGTAGCACTGGTGAGCACTGAATGAGTGGGTTTTGGAGCCCACTGTGTATTTTTACTTGCCCGCCGAGTGCAAGCTAGAATTAAAGCTGATGGCTCACCAGTTCTTGGCTCCGTTGTTTCATTACTGACTGTCCGAATCTAATGCGAACCTGTACTGGCCAGGCGGCTGTGAAGGTGGCCTCAGCTCCTGGCTTTACACTGGTAAACTCACCACAAATGGCCAAAACAAAACAAAATTGAAAATAAAATGTAAGCTCAAACAGACTGAAGTGCAGTCAGCCATACAAAGGAGGAAAATATGTTGGTTGTCTCCGAAAGTCTCACTCTGCTATGCTGCTCCCTCATGACTCGCCCAACACCTGGGCCCGGTTAATAGGCAAAAGCACCTGGATCTTCTGGTTCTGGGTTGAAAAATAGGATTCCACAGCCAGGACTGGCCACCTGTAGCCCTAACTCACATTTCCCGCAAGCTCATGGCCTTCTACTGTAAAGCACATTTTACAGAAGAAGGAATGAGGTTGATTTTGACTGAGATCCATTGAAATTCACTCCGAGTCAAGTGCTTTAATAACTATGACAACAGCAATGGGGTAAAAGGGCCGGGTGTGACTCGACCTCACAAGACTTGTAGTTCAACATGACAAGTATTTCTAGAGGGCGGGCCCAGCCTGTATTCATGAGCCACTTGGCCTGCTGCTTAGATTGCAAAACCATCAAAAGGGCACAGCTCACCCCTGCACTGTAAATAGAAGGATCATGCATAACAATGATGTGACCACAGACAGCTGGGGACCACACCGATCAGAGGGGTGGTTTCATATCAAGAAAATTACAGTGTCCTCCCCGAATAGTTTGGGGATTTTCAGTCTGAGAAGCAGCAGCTCTGGGCCTTCATCAGAACAGGCTGGGTGCTACCATCTTCCCCATGTGTTCCGTCCAAACCAGAGAGCAAGCCAAGTTGCTCTTACAGACGACCCTTCCGAGATGCCCCCGCTGAACCCCGCCTCAGGAAATCCCAGGGCGCCTGCATCGAGGGCTCTCATGCCTCACAGCTCGGCTCAGGTGCAATTAAGAGCCATCTTCGGTTATACTGAGACAAGCAAAACGGACCAAAGGAAGGGGTGGTCGAGAGGGAGGGCCCCCGCATGAAGCCCACAAATGCAGCTCTGATTGTTGCCATAGGGATTCAAGGCCGAGGGAGGGGACACCAGCTCCAGAGAAATAGCCTGATTTATCAGGAGCCTCTCCCAGCCTTGAAAAGATACACGCCCACTGCCTGCTTTTCGAGCACGGCCTCGGTCTGTCTTGGCAGGATTCCTCCGAAGCTTGTCCCAGCTCCTCCTAAACTAACTTTCACTCTCCCCCCACCCCTACTCCGCCTGGCCCTCCCTTCCTCTTTCTCCAGCACACCCACAGCAAAGCCAAGCCAGACTGTTTAGAAAGATGCAGGGAAATAGAAGGGCGCGAAATTGACTGTGTATGAAGTAATGACACAAGCACCTGAACTGAACTTGGTTTTAAACAGACCAGCAGAGTAAAAGCTCCCTCCCTCCACTGCTAACTCCCCAGCAGTTACCATGTCTAACAAATTCATAAGTAACCTTCTAGAAAGGTTATTATGCTTTGATACAAACAGGCTATCTTTTACACAATGGGATAATACTACATTTACCCACTTAGCAAGAGATCCTGACTACCATTCCAAGTTGGTACCTATAAATCCTACCGCATTATATTTTAAGTTATATAGCATCCATTAGTACAGCTATTTACGATATACTTAACCGATGCGTCTGTCGAATATTTTTATTTCCAGACTTTTAACTTCTCAAATACTACACATAGCACATAGCTTTAGCCATGTAAGACTCTCCATGAAGTGCCAACAGTGAAACTTCTGGGTGAGTTGATCTCATTTAGATTCCATGTTTAGGCTACGCCACCTTCAAAAGCATTTCAGACTGGTGAATGGAGCCAAACTGACTGAAGAGGAAGCAAAGGAGCTATTTTGATCACAAGGGTTACCATTCTGGGGCAACCACTTCCCATGGGCTCACTTGGGTCTCAGCCAAGAGAAAAACGAAGCTCTTTATAGAATGCTGGCACTGTCGCTTTGGGCAGATATGCCTCAAAACTCAAAAAGCTCATCAGTTTCTGTGTGCTCAGTCCAGCCCTATATCTTAAACAAAAAATCAGGACAATGAATGAGCTTTCGGTTGGAGAAGTGCAGCTCTCCATGGGCACAGAGATGACACCGTTATTTGACTGGGAAAATAGTGTCAGGAGGTCTCCCTCCCATAGTCACTGGGAGAAAATGGAATCGTAGGACTTGCTGAGTCTTGGCAATGAATGAAGCTCTATTTGGAAAAAATCTGTGGGTTTCACTCAAACTGCAATGTCTGGAGATCACTACCTCCCACTCCTAATCTGCTGGCTCTGATTGGGTAGCCACCTGGCCTTTATAAAGTAGATTCTGTGTTTGAAATATCACCCTGGATCCCAGCCCCAGATTCATTCACTGCTAGATTATTCTGGATTTCCTTGGATTCCACATTCTGCTGCCTGCCCTCTCAAATATCTGCTTGTGTCTGTGCCCGAGACTGCTGTTCACCTGGGAGTGATGTTCAGAAATCCTTATTGACCACCATCCAGGGTCAGAACGTCATAATCAAATGACCAGAATAACTTCATATTGGAGATGAAGGCACCATGTTATCACATCTGGAGGACAATGGTAGTTAGCACAGTATATGAAAAGTACTGAGAGGAGACCCTGGTATACAGTAAGTGCTCCATAAATGTCAGTTGTCATTGTTCTTGTTGTCAGGTTCCTTTTCACCAAGCCACCCTCTACTATAGTCACCAGCTTCCCTTGTAGAATTTATTGTTTATTAGAGATAGCACTGAGCTATCAAGTCTGTGGCCCACCAGATGGTTACGTGTATTTGGGTTTATATGACAGTCTGTTGTGAATTTGGTTGGTGTTAGTAAAATCTCCTATAATGGTTAGTTTTATGTGTCTACTTGGCTGGGCCACAGTGGCCAGATATTTAGTCAAACATTATTCTAAATGTTTTTGTGAACGTGTTTGTGAATGACATCAATATTTAAATTGGTACAATCCAAGGAAAGCAGATAACCCTTCATAATGTGGCTGAACCTCACCCAATCACTTGGAGGCTATAGTGGAACAAAGACTGATCTCCTCTGAACAGGAAAGGATTCTGTTAGGTGACTGCCTTTGGACCTGAACTGAAACTTGTCCCTGACCCTCCAGCCTACCAGACTCTACCATCAGATTTTAGATTCACCAAGCTCCACAACTGTGTGAGCCAATTCCGGAAAATAATTATCTCTCTAAAGATGGTAGGTAGGCAAGTAGGTAGGTAGGTAGGTAGGTAGACAGATATATCTTGTTGAGTCTGTTTCTCTGAGAACCGTAATATATCCCCCCTACGTTCAAATAGCTCTAGGTCCCCTGAGAAAATCAACTTCAGGGACCTGCATGGCTGGTCATGAGATTTGGGGCAGTAGTGACATTGCCCACGATATTGCAAGTCTGTGAGTTTTGCATGACCAACCAAGTGGCCCACCTCAGGGACATATCCATCCACCTAAGAATAGCTATGAAACTAAAAGTGGCTTCTTACTATGACAAAAGCAGAAATTCTAACTTAAGGGCAATAGCAACCACTTAGTTCTTATACTGACTTGAGAGGTGGGGCATCTGAAAAGGACAGAAAAGAATTCCCTATATCGCTGACACTAAATTAACATCAAGATTAAAAAATATTAACCTTCTGGGTGTATGAAGAACTGACAACACTCTAATTCCAAACCAAACCTGCTTGATATAACATAAGACATCAATAACAAATCAATTAATACATACATCAAGCAGAATTTGAGCTTTTGTTATAAAAAATCAAGTAGATAAGAATGTATCTGACAAATCTATTTGACTAGCCTAGACACCTTTGGAAAAATAATTAGACACTGGAGTCCTCATAGAGCGCAAAGAGTTGGGCAGTGTCTTACATCTTTTCTATAAAGTTCTGTGCCTGCTAGCTTATTTTACTACCTGGTGGTTCCTATTCACATTTAAAATAAAGAACAAAGAAAAAAAAAAGAAAAACCATCCATTTGGCTATCTGTCTTAAAACCTCAGAACCTGTCACTTTCCGTCTCCACTGCACAGTCGAGGGCGTTGAACCCTGCGTCAGAAGCCCATTTGTTTGAACATTATAAAAACAAGTCGCTTCACCTCTGTGTGTACGTCTTCCCCTTTAACACATAGTTCCCCTACATCACAAGACGACTGTGAGAAGCCAGGCACTGCATATGGGAGGCAATGTGCCTGCAGGATAGGCGTGCATTTCTGATTATCTCATTTGTTCTAGAGGCTTCCCTTGATATTAATCCCTGGGGTTTCAAATTTGTAAGTAGACAACTGTCATTTTTAAAAAGTCTGAAGCAGCTTTATGGTTTTAGTTTCTTCTCGGGCCCAATTGGTTTATTCAAGTTGTAAAAAAAAAAAACTAACCGAAAGGTACGATTTCTGTCACATGCTTATCAATAAATACGTGGCCTTCCTTCTGGAAATTTCCACCATCACAAGCACAAAAACTCAGAGATGCAGCAGTCTGCTGCCGTGACAGCGACGTACTGGATACAGAGCAAGTTGGCCAGCTTCCTGCCCTTCTCCCCAAGACACTGCATTTTCCTGGAGGTGATCTTGTTGTCCATCCCCTACTTCACTGACCGCATCAGTGCTCTCAAAGTACACTGTCTACTGGCTTTCACCCACCTTTCTGGGGCTCAGGGGAAGGAGGCCAATGAGGACAGAGTCTAAAGAACAGAAAAAGAGCCTGACCGGTGATGGAGCAGTAGATAGAGCATTGACCTGGGATGCTGGGGTCCCAGGTTTGAAACCCTGAGCTCGCTGGCTTGAGCACAGGCTCATCCAGCTTGAGCACAGGCTCATCAGCTTGAGCATGGATGGGGTTGCTGGCTTGAGCGTGGGATCACAGACATGATCCTCATCGTTGCTGGTTTGAGTCCAAGAATGCTGGCTTGAGCAAGGGGTCACTGGCTCGGTCAAGCTCCCTCGTTAAGGCACATATGAGAAACAATCAATGAACAACTAAAAGTGCCACAACTATGAGTTGATGCTTCTTATCTTTCTCCCTTTGTCTCTCTCACTAAAATAAATAAATAAATAAAAAAGAAAATAAAAAGAAAGAGAAAGAGAACAGGAAAAGAAAGGAGCCTGGCCATTATACTTCCGTATATGAACACCCAGAAGAACAGGGTAGAACTCCCCCTGGTTTTCTGTTCTCTCCACTTCCCTCCAACAGCCAAGTAGCTCAGAGGGGGTTCTGCCAGGTCAGACATCAGCTCTTCCAGGGGTACAGCCCTAGCACTGATACTCAGTGGTGGTGACCGGGCCACAGTTTCAACTGTCTCTACGTAGATATGAAAACCGGTCCATTTGAAACTATCAGCTGTTTTATTGACCAATTTGGAGGTTGAGAAAGGGAGAATATGGAGAAATTATAACCCTGTTCCATTGCTGGTGGGAATGGAAATCGGAGCAGCCGCTGTGGAAAACAGCGCAGTGGTTCCTCAGCTATTCACCCTAGAATTACCCTATGATCCAGCAATATCACCCCAAAGAGTTGAAAGCAGTGACTCAAATATTTGTATATCCACGTTCATTGCAACATTGCTCACATTAGCTAAAACTGGGAAGCAACCCAGTCCATCAATGGATAAAAAATATGTTGTTTATATATGCAATGGCATATTACTCAGATTTAAACTGGGAGGTAATTCTGATACACGTGACAACATAAATGAACCAGAGGACATCATGCTAAGTGAAGGGAGCCAGTCACAAAAAGATAAAATTGTATGATTTATTACTATGAAGTACCTAAAGTAGTTAGATTCATAGAGAGTAGAATCGGTGGTTACCAGGGGCTGGAGGGAGGAGGTAGTGGGAAGTTGTTTTCTAATGGGTAAGAGGTTTAGTTTGGAAGGATGAAAAAACCCCAGAGATGAATAGTGGTCACGCCTGCCAACAATGGGAATGTACTTAACGCCGCTGAACTGACACTTTAAAAGAGGGAAAATGGTAAATTTTATGTTATATGTATTTTACCACAATTGAAAAGAAGAATGGTGATTGTATATCCCAGCTTGTGTAGGGCAGTCCCAATTTATATCTTTGGCCTGGCATACTTTATATTAGCCCTCCCTTTCCTTACATAAGATCTTGTGACTGTGTCCCAATCTGAAAAACAAATAGTAGGAGCTTCCAAAGGTTATATAACTATTCAGTGCTATTTAGCTAGAACATGGCAGAGGTCTGACTTTGTCCCCAAATCTGTCCAAACCCCAAACCCATGTTTCTCACCCCTTCTCATACTACTGAATATCTTTTTATATCAACTTTTCCAATATTTACTGTATCAACTTTTCCTACAAAGAGCTCTGACATGCTACCTACCTAGTAAGAAACATTGATTATTTTCATATCACTATCCAGAAATGCATAAATATATATATAAATATACTGCTCACAAAAATTACGGGATATTTCAAAATGAATATGAAGCGATTTAAAAAGAGAAGTATTTGTTGTTTGTTTTATTAAAGAAGAACATCAGAAAAGCAAACGACAAGTCAAAGAAAGTTGACTATGCAAATTAGATACAAAACCAACTTTTATTTCATTGGTGAAAATGCGCTAGACAAAAGGCTGAAAGTACTGGGGTGTCCACACATTCTCTGATCCCCTAATTTTTGTGAGCAGTGTATATAAATAAATCTATACACACACACAGACACACACACAAACACTTAAAGGGTGGGGTGAGCAAAGAGTAGGAAGGAACATCACAGACAAACAGAGTGTCTTCTGATGTGGTACAATGGTCTTACATACTCAGAGTGGAGCCTGAGGTACTAAAAATTCCTAAAGTGACAGCATCTGAAGCACATTACATGCAGTGCCCAACACAGGTTGACAGTAAACAAACATCAAAGCCACTCTGTGGCTCCATTTGCACAGGGTGATTAATGGTCAACCAATGCACAGACCAGTGTCCACCCAAGGCACAAAGTCAACATCTATTTGGTAACTTTCTCTTTAACCAAAAAGATTCCACTGAGGCTTTTTCTAAGCTCACTAGAGAGACCGGAGCAATGTTTCCAGCCATACAGGCTTCCAAGTCATACAGCCCCAGTTCTAACCCCAGTCCTCCCATTCATTTCCTCCAACACGGACAACGGAAAGCCTCTACCTTTATGTGTCCAAATGCCTCCTTCATAGGCTTACTGGGAAGATTCAGTATCTGTCCAAAGAGCATGCAGGACACTACCTAACACATAGCATGATACTCAATAAATACTGTCACCTAGGAAACAAAGGGTAAGACCATTTGATTCTCAGACTAAGAAGTATTTTTATTTTCTCTCCCTCTAAACCAAACAATCTCTGTCAAAGTAAAATAAAGAGTTGTTGCATTCAACAATCCAGATTATCTGGACCCCAGAGGGAGAGGTCTTTGGAGGGACCCAGAATATTTAGAGCAGTGGTTCTTAACCTTTTTTGAGGTACCGAACCCACCAGCTTCATATGCGCATTCAACGAACCCTTCTTTAGTGATAAATAAAATACGATTTTTTTTCCAAATTCAAGACATAGGTATAAGTTTTTTTACTGGTGCACAAAATGAGCCGTGCATGAACATCACCTTGCTCAAAGAACAAAACCAACAAAGTGCATGAACTCACAACAAATTACGGTATTACTTTATTCTGGCCTCCGCGGCAGAGGCTTCTCCAAACCCCTGAGACCGACTCATCGAACCCCTAGGGTTCGATAGAACCCAGGTTAAGAACCACTGATCTAGAGAATTGCTTCATTTTTCCACTATGACTTTGCTTCCTCTGTGCTTGGTGTAAAACCTGTCTTCCTATCCCCAACAGTGGTGAATGTCCACATAAGTGTAAGGAAATTGGATGGCGCTAGCAAAGCAGGTTTTGTGCAGCATGTGGAGACCAACAGTAACACAGAATCCAAATGGATTATCACATTTCCACATGCTTTGCTTATGTGGCTGGGACGTGGTCAATCCCACCCTCTCCCACTTCCTCACAGCCTCCCACCAAACAGTTCAGGCAACTCTTGTCTTGTCCCTTCTTTCAGTACTAGGGATACGATCGGCTAAGTGTACAACCCAGACACCACCAACAAGCCCTGGGAGGGCCTGTTGCTACTTTAAACACGTAATAGGAACTGTTTACAATGTTTGGCAACACTCCACCAGCAGGGAGTCCTGACTCGCAGGAAAAGCAAGCTGTACATCGTAAACTAGGAACCTTCTATGTTTTTGCCCCAACAGTTCTAAAAAATAATAACATTTGGCAGTTCCCCAGGGTTTAGCAGAGTCCAGTGTTCCCAGGTTCCCTCCAGGCACACGAGCATTTTGGTGTTCACGTGGATCCTGCAGGCACGCATCATGGGAACTATATACGTTTCTGGGCATGTACTGATTTAATAATTTTTAAAAATAAACATAGAATTTCTATCACCGATTATGCCAAATGAACACTGCCTATTTTGAATCAAATGTTGTTTAACAGTATCTATGAGAACAATTCGATTCTTGGCAGTTACGTTCTTAATCAAAACTGTCGATGTCTTTTCTAGCAGAGTGAAAACGTTGATGCCATGCATAAAGTTCTAAAGGAACTACTACTGCATCACCCGAAGAGAAACCAACTAACTTCAGTTGGAGGCCAAGCACTGAACAAAGGGAAGAAGGGATGGAAGGGAGAAAGGTGAACCATGTCAGAGCTAATAAAACAGAAGTCGGGGCAGGAGTCGTTAACAGGCTACAATCAGTGTGGAAAAGCATAACTTGGAAAAAGTGTGTGTTCCATGATAATCGGGAACACTTCCAGAAAAAACGTAGGCAAACACAGCCTCACTGTCTTGGGATGAGAATGTATTTCCTGTCATTGGCATCAACAAGTCACAGAAATGGGCTTTGGACAGACTCTGCTCATGACTGTGAAATTAACAATGAATCTCAAACAATATCTATTCCTCTCATAACAACATTATTCATGGTGCTCATTCTATATTATGTTTCTGGATTCACAAAGCCTAGATTTAGATCCTAACTCCATGCTTTCAGCTGCGTAGTGTTGGACAAGTTGCTTCAAATAAAAATAATGGTACCTTACCTACCTCACCGAGTTGTGAAGGGGACATAGTTAATATGTGTAAAATGGTTGAACAGTGGTTGGCACTGTTTTCAATATTATTAATATCTTGGAGGGAAATGATCTTTCCATATGGTTAAATTATTTATACAAACAAAAAAGGTGCATTGATATTTTACTAACCATTATTAAGCTTCCCTAGAACAGAGTGTGTTAGGTGAAGTACAACTGGTTTAATGAGAATGAAAGTAAGAATAATGATTCAATGCCATGATTTTGAGGTTGTTTACTATTGCTTAGTCAAATTAAAGTATTTTATGACATCATTCAAAGACACAAGCAATAATTTTCCACTGCGTGGAGGTTTGCAAATGCATCACTTCTTCCGCTCAAAGTCAGTTTTCCATTAGCTTTCGAAGGCTTGTGTAAATGAAAAGTGGATTCTATTAGATCTAAATAATGTTTCTCTTTATATTCTCTGACACTGCAAGCAACTTTTAAGTTCATGTCTTTGCTTCGTTATTTGCTCTCCTATGTATCTTATTTTCTGATTTTTCTTTTTTCAATTTAGGAAAACATAGCAAATTTAGCCTTAATTATTTGTAGCCTTTCGCTGCCAGCTTCAGATTCAATAGGGGAATGTAAACAGTAGGGACACTGTTTTGAAATTATTTTCATTTTTCAAGGAATACTAAATATGGATGTACCTCGGGTCTTTTGTGCTATGCTACTCAAGGGAAAACAATGGTCAGTTTTCCTTAATGCCTTGCTTGAGCTTCTAAACTGTATTGTGTAAAATATCTAGGGTTCCTTGTTCCCAGGTAGAATTTATATTTTATTTCAAAACTAAAATCCTCTGTTTTATTAAAATTTTACCGATTTCATCCTTTCTGAAAAAGGAAATCAGCAATATTAATAGATATGGAACTTGTCCAAAATTAAAACACATCCCTACCACCACCAGCTTCCCACTTCTACCTTCTAAATTAGTGGTGAGTTCACTTTTCAATCACTCTGAATATAATAACAAATAGTGGTAGTCCTTGTTGTAAATGTTCCTTATAGATCAGTAGGTCATAAACACATTTTTTTAGCTGACACTTTTTTTATAGCAAGAGAGACAGACAAGAAGGGAAAAAGATGAGAAGCATCAACTTGCAGTTGCGTCACTTTAGTTGTTCATTGATGGTTTCTCGTAGATGCCTTGACACGGTGGGGGGGGAGCCTCAAGCGAGCCAGGGACCCCTTGCTCAAGCCAGCGACCTTGGACTCAAGTCAGCAACCATGGGGATCATGCCGATGATCCCATGCTCAAGCAAGTGACTTCGACGGTTCGAACCGGGGACCTCAGCGTCACAGGTCAACTCTCTATTCACTGTACGACCACACTAGCTGACATATTTTTTTAATGTTAGTTATCATTTTAAAATCTGGACATTTTATATGTAAATCTGGATTTTCATCTTCTCTTAAAAGTCAAAAGTCCGAAAGTTCCGGATCCATGTTCTCAGCATGGCAAACAGCTATCTGGAGCCTAGTAGCTCTCCCCTAAAACACATTATGAGCTCTCAGTGTTATTCAGTTCTGCACTCTGAGGTGCTTTTCACAGGTTCCTCCTAGAAGGAAGCACTGGGACAATTCCATTTTAAATGCACATACTCTTTGGTCCAGAAGACACTATGAAAGGTCATGCAAGTACGCATGGATATCCACTGTGGCACTGCTTCTAAAAACATAAAACAGGATTCAACCCAACCATCAGTAAGGTCTGGTTGATTAAAAGATGGTAAATCCATCTGAGAGATCGGAAGCCCTGAAAGGCAGTGAGGTAAATCTAAGCACACTGAAATGAAAAAATGCCCAAAATGTATTATTAAGTGGAAAATAAAAGGCGCGGTTCAGAAGAGTCTGTAACATACAATCCCATATGTGGGCAAATGAACAGAACTGATAATATACGCTTTTATACGCACTACAAATCTGGGGATAAAAAATGTAAGTAAAACTTGAAACCATGCATGTATATTATACATATTACAATACGTATACATATAATTACATATAAAATATCTATACATGTATATATGTATACCTTGTATGTGTGTGTATATATATTACACTTTATAAAAGGAAGCATCGTGAACAGAGGTATTTCAGATCATTTTATGTATAATTATCGTCACATCCCTGTATTATTTATTTGGTTGTGTCTTGGTTACGGAGTTGCTCTAGAGGGAAGCTTGACTTCAAGTCCTGGGCAAGGAAAAGCGAAGCCTCCATGCGGGGTCTGAGGAAGGCAGAGATGCTACAAGGGCCTCTGTGGATCTGGGTCTGTTCAGGGCTCTGTAGCTCGCGCTGCCTCCTCGACTCTCTCAGAAGGGACGCAAACTGGGCAGAGAAGCAGGAGCTCCTCCAGACACAGCTGCCAGGCTGGGCTCAAACACCCTTCCAGCCCTTTCCCATGTGCACAGGCCCTGGGGCATGGGGGCAGAGAGAGGGGTCCTATATATTATGACCCTACTGCTGTTGCTGCTTTGGGCAGAATGGGGGAAGAGAAGGAAGAAAAGAAAAGAATCAGTTCTATTCTCACCAACAGAAACCCTAACTGGTCAGCCCAACATAGTAAAGGGCTGGCTCTTCCCATTAATGAAAGGAAAAACAAGGTCACACATTCCTGTGCTCAGGAAGGGCAGCCAGGGCAGCTGTCCTTGGCTGGAGCAGACTTAGGATGTGCTTTAGGTGTTAGCAGTCAAGGAGAGGATTGGGCTGGGGACAGGGCACGCCAGGAATAGTGCAGAGCAGGCCACTGGTGGGATGCTGTGCCCCGGAGTTACACCCTGTGATGGCTGTCTAGCAGAAGCTGTCCCCATCAGCGCTCTATTTCCAAGGAGGGACACTCATCAACAGCCACTGTGAGACTCTCCAGCCCAGACTCTCCTCAGGCCTCTAGAACCAGAGGCAACTGCTGGCCCTTCCCCCACCCCTGACCCCACCTCCATACCCACCTCTAACCGCACAAGGGCATCCAAGCCACACCAGAGTAAAAGAACCAGGATGCATAGCACTTCTAAAAGTTTTCACCTCCTGCTAAAAGCATGGTTTGGGAAAAGAAAAACAGCAACTAATTAGCAAAAATAAAAAAAAACCTAATAAGGGACAGACAACTCTCTATAACCTGCCCCTTCTCCTGCACACACATACACTGGCGCTTTCCTTGAGAGCCAGATCCCGGGATTTAACTATCCCTATTCTTCTCAATTACTATAAGATACAAAGAAACGTGCCGTCTATATTTACTATAGGTATCTATGTTGCACACAGTTATCTACTTAGGGCTCACTGATGTACACAGCATTACTTGGAAGATAGTACCCTTAATATTATATTACATTGTATTATATATATAGCACATATGACACCACTTTCGAAATGAAGGAGAACTAAAACGTGATCCCCTCTGTTGTTTTCTCTTCAGGTCTCTCCTTTTCAAAAGCCTCCTGTCCCCATATCAGTAACTTTGGATTAAGAGTCCACTAAGAGTGGATTCAAGCCTTCTCACAAAAATCATCTCAAATATGGCAGATGTGCTGCTGTTTGATTAATGTAAGGAGCTGAAAAATAGAAAGAAAAAAAAAAAGGAAAACTACTTCCCGCCCCGCTAATTCAGAACTGGTGACAGTGCAAAGCCTTCAGTATGATTCCTCTAACTGGGGCTTGTTAAACACCTGCAAGGAGAGGTGGGCTATTAAGTCACTTAAGATGGCAGACTATCTTCACAATCTTCCTGCCTTGTTGTTTCTGGACTATGGTCATTTGTATCATGAAAGTCATGATTAGAAATCAGTCTTATCTGTTCATCGAGCATGGCTTACCAAGGCCGTTTATAATTAGCAACGACCTGCTGTTAAAATACCTCCACGTTAAACATTTCATCACTTTTATTTCAGGCTGGCTTTCTCAGTCATTGCCGTCTTCACTGCACATTGTCCCTGGCACACAGCAAGATCTCAAGAGGCGCTTACCTCTGAATCTTTGGCCTGCTGATTACGCACGACTATCAAATTGTACAGGACCCTGTCATCGTCTGCCTCGGTGTGGGACACATCGTGGGGCACACTCCACAGGTTCTTTTCATCTTCCCTCGCCAGAGTCTCTCCGAATGAAGAATATGGATTGTGACCACTATGGTGTAAAAGAAACAGTGTAAGGGCGTTTTGTAATGTATATAACATAAACATCATATGTACACAATGAAATATTAACAAAACAAGTACTATACTATATTTCTCCATATATAAGACACAAAATTTGGGGGTCTAAAAACTGGGTGCATTTTATATGGTGGTTGTAGAATTTTTTACTTGCATTTCCCACTTATTTGTGCTTGTTTTTGCGCTCATTCTTAAAGACAGTGATTCGTCATCAGATACAGATGAGGACAAGCTAATGAATGGGAGTTTTGACAGTGATGAGGACTTGTATGAATTTTATGATGAATAAAACTTGAGTTCAATAACTTTATGTATTTCATTTTTTTTCAAATTTCAGGCCCCAAAATTAAGGTGCATCTTACACATGGGACCGTCTTATACATGGGGAAATATGGTATGTATATTATATACTATATAATGTAATATATAAATATGTACTTCTAACAAAAAGGTCTAAATTGTCTCTAATATCAAGCATAAGGTAAAGGAACAATTTAAAAAATGTTACTTTAAGGACAGCAGAGAAGGGATATAATCAGACGCCTGGGTAGAGGTAATGTTACTATATTACACATGAACTTTGGCACTGAGTACCCTCGCAGAGAAAAGAAGAAAAGGAAGTTCAATGAGGCCTAGAACTTGCCTGATTAAAAGAAGAAAACAATTAACATGAAGAGATGAATTTATTTTATGGGCTCTGAATTCAAGGAAGCACAATAAATTTAAAGTACAATAGTACGTAGAAGCTATCAATTTCCTTACAACAAGAAAATTAAGTAATAAATATGTATAGCCAAATAGTTTCAACAAACAATGCAGGATATTGAGTAAGAACATCAGTAGCGCAACTCTGCACGCTGGTTTTATGATTTAGCTTTTATAAGGCAGCATCCAGGCTTGGGCTGATGGAGGAGATGAGTGCCAGCATATCACACTTAAGACATGTTTGTACATAGCACCAGGGAACATCCGTGGGACCAGACAGGTAGGGTCATGCTGAAGCTATTCCTTTTATCTAATGATATGTACGAAGCATCGACTCCATGTTAATGATAGGGCTCAATAAAATTGTGAGCGACATAGACATTGTCCTTGTCCTTAGACCTCACTGGAGTTATGGTAAAAAAAAAACAGAGTAATGAATGATCACATGACTATATAATTAAAAACTGTGATAAGTTCTATAAAGGGGGAGTTTAGGAAGCTTTGAGAACTAATGCAGGGGATAGGCTCAGGTGTATATTGTGAAAAAGGGATGTCTGACTTTACTTTGAAAGATAAGAACAGAGTTCCAGGCAATGGAAACAACATGTTCAAAGGCCCTGGGGTAAAAAGAAGCAGAATGTGTGTCTGCATTAGAAGACGGGGACACTGTCCAGAGAGTGAAAGAGGAAGCTGAGGCCAGAGCCACATGGCTTCTTGGACCATGGTTTCTAACATTCTTTAGAAATGTGGTCTTTATTCCTGACAGTAAGGTAAGCTATGGAAGGGTTTTAAGAAGGACTGTGCTATGACATGAACCATATTTACAATTTTAAAGATCTTTCTGGCTAAAGTGTGGCAAATGCTTGAGATGGGTCAAGAGTGGATCTGAAGATTCATTAAGATGCAACTGACGTATCTCTGGCCAGACACGATAGGCATCAGGATTAGAATAGTGGAGTGGGTGGGGTTGAAGACAAGTACACTATTCAAAATTGTGCAGCAGGTAGAAGCCCTCTGCCTTTTCACCTGGATGGTGAGTGATGCCATTCTGAAACAAGAAGACTGCCCCATGGCCAAGGGGTGCAAACAGACCTGCAGTGTGACATGAGGGAATGACAAATGAGGACAAGCGGAAGACAGCTAGATAAGCAGACAGCATCTGGGAAGGAGGGGTATGAGTAACTGACAGGGGAGCTAAAGGCAAATGTGAAGATTTAAACCAACCCAGTACATGGTACTAAGGAAATCTTGCAACAGGAAGCAAAGTCTCCTAGGTGGGGGTTAACAGCAGGAAGCTTCCCACGGCCTAGCTCTTAAGAATGATGAGCCACACCAGCTTGAGCGCGGGGTCACTGGCTTGAGCGTGGGATCATAGACATGACCCCATGGGTGCTGGCTTGAGCCCAAGGTCGCTGGCTTGAGCAAGAGATCACTTGCTCTGCTGTAGCGCCCCGGTCAAGGCACGCATGAGAAAACAATCAATGAACAACTAAGGAGCTACAACAAAGAACTGATGCTTCTCAACTCTCTCCCTTCCAGTTTGTCTGTCCCTATCTGTCCCTCTCTCTGTCTCTGTCAAAAAAAATAAAAAGAAAAGAAATGATGAGCCAATGACAGGTGAGGCTACTGAAGCCTTAGTGTATTGTCTACTCAGGCTTTAAGGAGCATGTCAAATTTATTCATTCGTTCATTCAATTGTTTATTTAACACACATGAACACAGGTGCCTGTTGTAGACTGGGTGCAGGACTGGGTGCTTTGGGGACTTGAAAATAAATAGGACATTGTCCCTACCCTTAGTGTGACTATAATGCAGTGAGATAAGTGAAATTTTTTTCAAGAGTATGAAACAGACTGTAGTAGGAACAGAGGAGTGACACATTTTGTGTTCAGCACTGGCCAGTTAGCTCAGTCAGAGCACCATTCCAAAACGCCAAGCTTGTGGGTTCAATCTCCAGTCAGGGCACATATGGGAAGCAGCCAATGAATGAACAACTAAGTGGAACTACAAATGAATGCTTCCCTCTTTCTTTCTCTCTCTCTCCCTTCCTCTGTCTCTCTAAAAAAATAATAATAATAATTAATAAAAATAAATAAATTTTAAAAATGGTTAATTCTTAGCTTGAAAACCTCTGCTCACTTCTGACACCTCAAAATATGTTGATATGAAAAGGAAGTGCAAGAAAGGTGTCATGGAGGTGACACCACCTAACCCAGACCTGAGGAATGCACAGCTTTTCACTGGGAAGAGGAGCAAAGGGAAAGGCATTTCTGGGAGAGGGAACAGCACAGTCGCAGTACAGCGTATGGAGGCTTTGTTCCCGCAGGGTGGGGGATTCCAAGAGTTCTTGCAGAGTTGTCGGAGGGAAAGGCAGAGACATGAAGAAGAATCGGTGACGTGGGGTCAGACTGAGGGTACTGTTGGAGGTCAGGTTTGAGTCTATAAAACTGTGACAAGTTAGCCAGGGGATTTTGAGCCTTGTCAGGTCTGGGGTTTAAAGAAGAAGGAACAAGGGGATGGCTTAGGAGACTGTCACAAAAGGCTGCTGTGGTTTTCATGTCATGCTCCTTGAGGTCTTTGTGTCTGGGCCTGGGGACCACTGGGGGAGAAGGGGAGCAGAAGATGAGCAGGCCCCCACCCCAGGCAGAAGGAGAAGCCCACAAACCACCACAACCAGAAGAGCTACTCCATTTAAAATCTTACTGGTTAGGGATACAAAGATTTCTTTGGGACACAGTTAAGGTAATGCTCTATTGCTCAATAAATACTTATGCCATGCTAACCACTTTGAAATACTGGTTGGGGTGAGAGTGAACACGCGTGTGGGCTCGGGAAACAGTGGTAGGAATGGAAACCGTGAGGGTGGATTCCAGCAGCATCCGAGAAGGGGAAGTGGCACCCTGTGACTGGTGGCAGCAGAAGAGGTGCAGGGGGAAAAGCCACAGGGGAACTGTGATGCCTGCCGGACATTCAGAGAGAGAGGTCACTGCGTTTAAGAGCAAGGGCAGAGCTGGGGGTCTGGACTGGGGGGAAATGCACATGCATCTCCATTGCCACAAAAGCCATGGGATGGGGTTGGGAGGAGGGGTGGTGGTGAGGAAAGACCTCAGGGGACTAGCTAGCCCTAAGGAGCCAGGGTGGGAGGGAGCTGGAGAGAGCAGGTGAGAGCCACGGGAAAAAAAAAATGCTGGGAAAACGAGAAATAGACACTGGAGGTGTCCATAAGCACGAAAGGCACAGACTGCAATTTCTTTTGGTTTAACCAGATTTTGCAGCGATGACAGCCCCCCACCCAGGGCGCTGTGCGGGGTTGGAGGGTTTTACACCAGGGCTTCTGTTTCCCATACCTCCCGTTATACAACCATTGATGTCACGAGGATGGGTGGCACTGACCCACTCTGCAGACAGGGAGGAGCCGATGGAGCTGCTTGACTTCTCCCAGGCCAGGCAGCCAGCTGACCTCCTCCTCACAGCACGAGTCCCTGAGGGAGCGGCTCCAAGCAGCCATGTCATAAGACTCGATATCCAAATGCTATGATGGGAGGCACCCACATAACAATCGCACTGAGAAGTGCCAACCTGCACAAACTGGCAAATTCATCTGGGGCTTCTCCTCCAGGCATCCAGCCCCCGGGTGATCAGCTTTCACCAGGAGCTGTGACCACAGCTGCTAACGCCCTGTATCCCTCAGGCCACAAAATCCTAGTTCTTTCCTGAAAAGTTATTATTTTTCCCTAAATTCATTTTATTTGTAGAGAGTCTTGTCTTTTCAACAAGCTGATACGCTCCTTTAGGGCAGGGCTGTGTCCATTATTTCCTTTACATCCCGCATCGCCCAGAGGGCCGGGCACAGGTAGCGCTTAGAATGGAGCAAACCGAGCTCTGGGACCCTGATCAGCTAAAGAGAATCCCAGATTTAACATGCTGCTACCACTTTTTAAAGATTTTTCCTAAAGCAGGAGGTGTCGAAATTAGCCAGTAACATTTGACCACGCATAATCTAGCTACTTTTTGTTTAATAACCCACAATTTCTTTGTGTTGGAAGACTATGAGAACTGTCTCCCTGACCAGTTCCCGCACCCAATCTCTCTCCCCACCCGTGTCTCTAACACACACACACACACACACACACACACACACACACACACACAAACTGGCATGACTCCAGCCAATGTAAAAACACCGGCCACTGCTTTAATCTGCAAACTCGAATAAAGCTCGTAGAAGGTCACCACGGCTCTGTTTAGAGGTGCGCTCATCTGCAGACATCTAGCTCTGTCCTAATTAGGAGCAGCGCTCCCGGCGTCCCATGAGCCTGAGACTGCCGAGTCACTGACACCCCGGAGACAGTATAAGTAGGAAAGAGAACCACGGCCTCTATCTCTGGATGCGCAAGAACTCTCCCCACTGCTGGCTGCTGGGGTCTGGCCTGCTGCGCTCTGCAGCGTGGGCCCCTCCTCTCAGCTCTGCAGCCTCCCTTGACCTCATTCCCTCCGCGTTCTTACTGTTTAGAGTTACAAGGCAGGTGTCTTCGGGGCATAGAAAAGGTCACTCCTATCGCTAAATAAATAATTAAAGCAATCATTTGATCAAAGCTCTGGTCAAGATGAAAGTGAATGAGGTGTGAGCCCAATAGGCAGGGCCTGGCAAAGCGGGCCAGGCTCACAGGATCCCAGGTTGTGCATGCTAGCACCCACGTCCTGGCTCCTCTCCCCCACACCATCACCCAGTCAAGGCAGCGTCCCTCTGCTTTAAAATTTTAAACCCCTCGCGCTGTGAGAGAGGAACAAAGAGAAGCCTAAAATAAGCAAACCACTGGAGAAGCAGTTTGGGAACTGCTGCAGTCTATGGAAGACACCAGGGTCTGTATAAAGAGATTCAGTGCAAAGGTCCTGAGGTCTGGGTATAGAAGCCAGGGAAAGAGAAAAGAACGGGAGGAAGGGGGCAAGAATCAGGAGCTTTGTTTCTCTCCCTCCCCTGCATAATGATCACTAAAAGGTGCTGAAGAAAGTGAGAGTAGCTGTTTTGCCCCTGGCCACCATCTGCTGACGATAAATATTTTATTAACCTCAGGCATTTAAGAGGTGGCCCTGAAGTTACATTAGAAGCAGAAGCTGCTTTTACTCCCCAAAGGGTAGGATGAAACAAGTCTCAGATTCCACCCCCAATCCCAATCCCGCCTGGGGGCACAACACCAAATCTCCTCGAGTCTTGACTTTGGATATGCTTGCTCTAGAAGGAGGTCTAGAAACGAACACTTCTTTGCAAAGTGCCACAAGGCATAAAAGTGGCTTGCAGGAGTTTCCTGTGAGTCCTCACCACCAAGGGCCATGTGTAAAAGATTTGACACAGGCCCACAGACTGCCCCACACAAGGCTGGCCACTGACGTCAGCAGTCCCCGTGACTATACTGCCTCCCCCAGAGGGCCGTGTGTCAGTGGTCACTGGTGTAAGAAGCTCTCTAAAACAGTGGAGAGAGAAAATTTCCAGTTTACAAAGACCACAGGGAAAAACCGACCTACTTCAAAAAGCTGCTGGGTGCCCCCTCACCACCACCACCTAAGGCCTCTTGGTCTGAGTCGCCACTAGGAACTGAGCTGCCTACTGGGCCCCTGGCTTCCAGATGTTTCCCTTTCTTCCTATGGAAACCTGCTGGTGGAGGAGCAGGTGAACCTAAGATTCTTACCCTCTCCTCCTTTTCCTCCCTTGCTCTTTTCTTTCCTTCCTTCCATTCTTTCGCCCTCCCTCCTTTTCTTTCTTCCTTCCTTGTTTCTAAGACAGGCATTTTGCCTAGTTAGTATAATGTTTAAACATTATTTAACCCCAAATTTAATTATTGTTCCATGGATTTGTGGAGCTTTCTGAGCATTTAGCCGCCTGGTTCATGACCTACTTCAGCACAGAGGTCTGACCTGCGTCAGGGCAGGAAGGAAGGCACCAGAACCCCTGGGTCGGCTCTGGGATGTGCCCATGCCCTGAGTGCCTCCACCTCCACGCTGAAATGGAGCCCTGAGCGATCCCATTTCATGCATCGCTTTAAGTGCTTTAAAGGCTGGAAGATGGTCCTGACAAGAACCCCGTGAAGCAGGAAGGGGAAGCATTAGTTTTTACTTCTTCCGCTGGGGCTCAGAAAGATCAGACTCAATCCTAGGTCCTTTCTCTGCCTCTATTCACTCCTGCCACATCATCCGGTCTCATGGCTTTAACTACCACCTTCATGAGGAAGGCTCCTGAGTCAGTGCCTGTATCTCCAGTGCAGATCTCTCGGTCCAATCCCAGAGTCCTGTATTTGCCTGCCTCCTTCCTATGTCCACATGAATGTCTGACAGCTCAAGTTCAACCACAGTCAAAGCCAAGCACCTGATCTTCCCACCAAACCTCCCACCGCCAATCTCTCCACTCAGAGGATGGGACCCCATTCGTCAGACTACTCAGACAAAAACCCTGACTCTCTCATCCCCTATCGAATCCCACTGACGATACATTTTAAATCCCCACCTCTACCACCACCACTGGAGCCAGGGCCTCCGCGTCCTGCATAAGAACTCCTGCCACAGTCTTTTGCACTGATCTACCTCCTTCCACCATTGCCTCCGCCCATTCGATTCTCAACACAATAAATAGCCCAAGTGATTCTTTTAATATGCAAATCAGATTACATCACCCCTCCTTCAGGGGCTCCCATCTGATTTAAGAGTATAAACCAGGGTCCTACTGGGTCTCTAAGGCCCCACAGGACACCACAGCCATTCTGGCCTCTCCGCTGCTCCCCGCACCCTAGCCACACGGCCATCTCAGGCCCTCGCACTGACTGGTTCCTCTACCTGTAACATTTTCCCCGCAGACATCCACACGCCTCGCTCTCTCCCCCGCCGTCACATCTCCGTTGAAACTTCACCTCTTCAATGACGCCTACCCTAACCAATCTATTTGAAATAAATAAAATAAGATATAATTACAAGCACGCTCCCCTGCCTCTGTTCTGTCTCTGCCTACACACTTGTGTATCTTCTAATTTACTTATTATGCACACTCTTGGGGGGCGGCTCTCCTCATTAGAATAAGAGCCCCATGTGGACAGGATCTGTATCCGTTTTGCAGTTTTACTTAGTGATATCTCGAGTGGGTACAGCAGGCCCTGGCGCTTGGTAGATGCTGGATAAATATCTGCTGAATGAATCAACTGCTGCTTCCCCAGTTCACATGGCTCTGAAGGGTAGAAATGAGGCTGGAATCCCTGTCTCCAGACTAATAGACAAACTCTCAACATTTGAGCTGTTTAAATTTATGAAGGTTGGGATGGCTCTTAGTCTCGTAGGAGGAAGCAGACAACAAGCACGTATTTTATGCCAGGTGGTAATCAGGGCTCTCAAGGAACACGTGGTGAATAAGGGACCAAGAAAAGGGGTGGGGGCTGTTTTAAAGAGTGTGGTCGGGGAAGAACTTTCTCACGAAATAACTTGGAACAGAGAACTGAATAAATAAAATGAGGGAGTTACCCATACCGGTAAGTGGAAAAAGAACATCCCAGGCAGGGAGGGTAGGAAGTGCAAAGGCCCTGAGACAGGTATATGCTGGGTATATCTGAGGACCCAGGAGGCCAGAATGGCTGAAAAATGAACACCTTCCCCTTATGTGCTGACTTTACAATCTAAGCCATGCGGAATAGCCCCAAACTGGAAACCACTCAGAAGTCCACCAACAGTAAAAAGAGTAAACAAAATGAAATGTACTGTGAAGCAAGGAGAGCCACAAACTCAGCTACCCACGGCAACTTGGATGGATCCTACAAAGAACACACACAGTTTGATCCCACTCACGACAATTTTAAAAGCAGGCAAAACTGAAGTACCTATTTAAGGTGCGTGCACGGATGGTGAAGCTATAACGAAAAGCAAGAAAAGGACTACCACACTGGTTTAGATACAGTCAGAAGTGGGGAACATGATGCTGGTAACAGCTATGTCTTGCCCTGGGTGGCGGTACGGGAGTATTCACATTATAGGTATTCTTTATACTGCACATATTTTTGTATGTTTTTAGTCTCTGCTATCACATGTTCCAACACAAATTTTTTAAAGTTAAGGGGAATAAAAGTGAGAAGCAATTCAGTAAACTCTTATCAAAGGTCGGGCAGTACAAGGGCTCATTAGATACATACCATCTCACCAACCACTTTCTTAAAAAACACACAAAAGAACAGAGTGCAAAGTATGGAATTGGCAAAAAACAAATATTTATTTACCATATTAAAAAGGACTTCAGCCTGCTAACAGAATAAACTGTTTTACCCAACATTTATGCAGAATTTACTTTTTAAACAAAAGCTTAGTGGTAAGATCACTTCAAGATACCCAGAGAGCCTGACCTGTGGTGGCGCACTGGATCAAGCGTTGACCTGGAACACTGAGCCTGGAACGCCGAGGTCGCCAGTTCAAAATCCTGGGCTTGCCCAGTCAAGGCACATATGGGAGTTGATGCTTCCTGCTCCTCCCCCCCTTCTCTCTCTTTCTCTATCTCTTTCTGTCTCTCTTCTCTAAAATGAATAAATTTAAAAAAATAATTTAAAATAAATTTAAAAAAAAAAAGATACCCAGAGAATAAAAGGTTGCCAGAAACCTGGGTCACGTGATGTGTAAGAGAGCGAAATTTCACATTCTCAGGAACTTCCACGGTTACTAAGACTGACTAATGCAAGCTGCAGAAGGGGGAAGGGGATACTGTAGGTTGCCTAGGAAGAAACCTTTGAAAGTCATCCTTTTATGAATTTTGAGTGGCTGATGTCTTATTAAAGCACTTATCTCAAACCCATTGGACCGGAGGCCCTGTTCTGGGAACAGCACCCATAACCCTCTCCTCTCTCTCCTCTGTCCTTCAAGAAGGTAAAAATACAGTGGAATGGATTCCTCAAAGAGCCAGGAGCTCCTTCCTGCAGCAGGAGTCATCTGTGCCTGCTTCCGCAGCCCCTTCCTGCGAATCCCGGTCCGGCCCAGGGATACAGGCGGCCGTGGTGACTCATGTCAGCTCAGGGAACCCAGCAGTATATAACGGGGAAAAGAGTCAGGCCATCTGGGCTCTGGCCTGAGCTATTGCACCGACACTAACACATTAGCCAACATTTGTTTCAAAGCCCTTCCAAGGGCAGAAGACAATCTGATCCGCTCAGACATCATGTGAACCCACACCGTGAAATAAAAAACTCCACACATGTAAAAATAAAAGATTATTGTCCTTCTGCAGTTGGTGGTGCTGGTTCTCCTTTAAGTGCCTTAAACCCACCACACTTCTTTTCCCCTGGCACCTGGTTTCACCAGCATAATCCAGAAAAGTGGGGTCTGTGTTTCTGAACCCCCAGGAGTCACGATCCAGAACAAGTCTCGGACTTCAAACCCAATTTCTAGCAAAGCCCCTTCAGCAGCGAGTCACTTGCCTCCCTACATAATTCGGAAGCTGCGGCTGCTCTTTCTATGGCTCTGAACTAGAATAGGGTTCGAATCCCAGTTCCGCCATCTGGGCCTCTGAGACGCTACCGACGCCCTGGGAGCCCAGCTTCTTTGCCGGTCAGGAGGAGACAGAGACATAATTATTGTCTGCCCTCGTTAGTCCCAGATTCTACCTTTGCAGATTTGCCTGCTCACTGACATTTCTCTGGAATCCCCAAAGCAGTGCTCCGGGTGTTTTCACAGCGCTTGACGCCCACGTTCCCTGCGGAGGTCCACGAGGCTCCGCCCTGCCTCCTTGTTTCAGCCTTCCTATCAGAAACAGGCGTCCTTTGGGTGGTCTACTTAGTGCCACATTATTTTGCATTTCTGTGCATTTGGTTGGTGATTTTGATGTTTAAAATCAGGCCAAACATAGTGCTGAAGTGGTAACATATGTGTTAGATAAACTTCCTCAGGCCTGGGTTACAGTACTGTTGGCAGCAAGTTCAACGTCAATGAACCAACAGTCTATACTAAGTGTCTTTAAGCAGAAACACACTTGAAACAAGGTATGTATTGATCAGTTGACGAATTGGCTGCCAGGAACATAACCCTGGATTTTCCCCTTGGAGCAACAATTCAATATTTCTTAATTCAGAATTTGCGGTAACTAATAGAACATAACTACTCTGAATACCAAGAATCGATTGTACCTCGTAGGGTTATGGCGAGGATTTAATTAATAGATATAATGCACTCATGACAGTGCCTAGTACACAGAAGCACTAAGTACAATGAAGGCTCAGGAGAAACAGGGCAGAGAAGGCACATGTCACTGCATCGGTCTCCCACCCTCTTCTGCATGCTGGATGCAGTATGACCCACACGGAACCATTTCTTTATGGTCAGGGAAATTAAATTCTAGTGCCCACACTCATATGCCCCAATCAATTCCTTCTCAGAAATACGGCTCCTCTTTGTGGACATGAAATCACCATCAAGAGCAAACTGAGGTTTCATTTTTTCCCTAATGAAAATTCGAGGCACTGAGGAAAAATAAAATATTGATGTTCTGTTCTGCACTCACTGCCCACCTGAACCTACATAATTTTATTAACTAATGACACCCCAACAAATTCAGTTAAAAATATATTTCAAACTAGCTGCTTTGGAAAATATTCTGGCAGTGCCTCAAAAAGTTAAATGTGGAATTACTCTGTGACCCAGCAATTTCATTTTCGGGTATACAATCAAAAGATCAAAAACATCTGTCCACAAAATAACATGTACACAAACATTCATAGCAGCATTATTTATAAGAACCAAAAAGTAGAAACCACCCAAATGCCCAACAATTGCTGAGTGGATAAATAAAATGCAATATATCCAGACAATGAAATATTATTCAAATATAAAAAAGGAATGACACACACCACAACATGGCAAAATCTCCAAACATGTGAAGTGAAAGAAGCCAGATGCAAAAAGTCCACATATTCAATAATTCCATTTATATACAATGTCCAGAACAGGCCAATTTATGCAGACAGAAAGTAGAGCAGTGGCTGTCCAGGGAGCAGAGGGGCGGGCAGAGGAGCTCAGCAGGTGACTGCTCAGGGGTACGGTTTCTTTCTGAAGTGACCCAAATGTTCTGCATTAGATAGTAGTAACTATGGACAAATTTTGTTCATATACTAACACCACCAAACTTCACACTTTAAAAAAAAAAGTAAACATAAAATATTTGAGCCTAGACCTTCTGATGACTTGGGTAGGAAAGAACATAAAGGTATCCAGAAATACATGTGCCATTGCTCCACAAGTTCATCAATAAGCTACTTTCCCCAAATATTGTTACACTGAAATGATGCCAGAATGACACAAAACCACAAAAGCCCAATCCATTCATATCCTCATGATCAGAATTACAAAACTAATGAATAACTAAAATTTCCTGAGTGTTCACTAGGTGTCAGACACTCTATAAGCAGTTTACACGGATGAGCGCATTTCATTTTTCACTGCAGCCCTTTGATGATACATGCTAGTATCATCCCCGTTTTACAGATGAGGAAATCAAGGCACAAATAAATTTCATAATTCGTGTCAGGTCACCCAATTGGATTTAACCCCAGGTAATATGATTCATGAGCACTATGCTATTCTACCCCAACTAACTTTGTCTTTTCAAAATCACTTGCAAAATTCAATGACTTCCCATGTAAATTAAGGCAGGAGAGAGCAGAGATTTTAAAACAACCAAAATTATTGAATCAAAAAGCAAGCCCAGACAAAAAGTAGAAAGGCCCAAGGCTCTGAGGTGAGACCAAGCTGAGGGCTGCATTTCATGTTACTGTAAATATTCACAAGTTGAGCAGGCAACCCAAGCATGAAATTCTAGGTTTTACCCACTACATTTAAGAATGGGATAGATTCCAGGGTTTCTCCTTGTCCACAATAACCTAATAATCTAGTGAATGCCCCATCACAAGTGCAAACAAAAACATTATGTATTACTGTTTATATATATATAACAACATAACATTTATGTTTACATACATGGGTGCTCACTAAACCCCGAGGGGACATACATGTTTACATATAATAAATACATGGGTGCTCACTAAACTATGAGGGGCAGATGGTGAATTCTAAATCCTAGATCACAGGAGAGAGAGAGATTAATAAGGGCAAAGGAATCAAAGAAGACTGCTTGAGGGGGGCCTTGAGAACTGGCATTTATGAAGGGGCAGGAAGGATAAAGGTTACTACTTGAGGCAAGTTCCGAGGGAACAAAAAAGTTGGATTGTTCCTAGAGCCGTAAGGATGCCTGCCTGATTAAATCAAGGAGTGTACAATGTTCAACGTACTGGAAAAGAAGAAAGGACAAGCAAGAAAGGGTTATGTAAAATATCGAAAGTCAAGGAGTGTCTGGACTTGATGGAGTAAGAAAAGATAAATCGTGCTTTAAAAACAACTGTGAACACTTTATCCGAAAAAACACCAGCTTCAGTATCTGCTTACCTAAGCCCTGAATTCCACCTTGTATACTTTTTCCTAATTTCACTTTAAACATTGTTTCTCTTACATCTACCCCAAGGCATGGCCTCGTGGAACCTTCATTTCAACTGAGTTAAAACATGATTGCTTAACATTGCAGCTCTGAAGGAAACTGTGCTGAAAACTCCCTTCCCAAAGCCACTTAGCACATTGCTAATGTGCATTAAATTTTCTCACACTTAGCCTATACTGAAATCAACAACATCCTACTGAGAAAATACACATTTTTAAATATAAAATATATTTCCTTGTGCCACTGAAATTGTCTTCTTTAGATAATAAAATTGAATGACAAAATATCCAGCTTTTTTCCTGGGTGAAAGAGAAACTCACAATTCCCTACTGCACTGAAACAGATCCATCAAATACAAAGTCAATGGCAATTGTATTTAATCGGACCCCTATGAAAACTTCTTTCCACGCTTCCCTGCCCGGCAACTGCACCCGAATTCTTGGCACTTTCCACAGGCATCCACCTGAGTGTCAGGTGCCTCTGAGGATTTATGCTTTAGGGCGAAAATCTTAGCCAAGGAACAGGAAAGGGGAAGGATCAAGGTGCTTGGGTCGTGCCTCAGTGTGACCTTAGAGCAAGCCCACCGCCCTAACCCAGACAAGCACGCACGCACGCATCTCCCCTCCGCGACGCGGGACTGCGGCCAGGGGACCCCCAGATCGCCGCAAGGGCGCGCACCCACCTGACCAGGGGCTCCTTCTCGGGCACGGCCAGCTCCTCTAGGCACTTGCACGGGCAGCAGCAGCCCACGGTCCTCAGCCAGTCCCTCAGCCCCATGGAGAGCGAGCTGCCCCGCGGGCGCCGGGAGACTCCGAGAAAGCCGCGGAGGCGAACGGGCGCGGCAAGGACGCGGCCACGGGGCCGGCATCCAGGTGAGGGGACAGTTGTGGCCCCGGCGTCGCGGGCCGGTCAGTGCGCATCACGCCGCAGCCCGGGACGCGGGCGAGGCCGGAGGCGCCTCCACGGCCCAGGGTGTGTAAGGCCGTGCGCTTTCTTCCACTTGGGTTTTGTTTGGGGCGCGTGTTTTGCTGAGGCTTCTTTTTTTCTTGTAATTCCCCGGGCGCTCATTGGGGCGCATGCGTCCCCGAGACGCGCCGCTGCTGCCCTCTAAGGGGGAAGCCGGGACTCCAGCGGGACGGTAGGATCCCAGGGAGGCCGTGCTGACCCGCGCTGGGGAGGAGGAGAGCCCTCGGGTCAGAGCGCGAGGCTGGCCTGAACCTGGTCACACGTTTCATTGACGTCAGTCCCTGAGGAAATGCAAAGTCCGGCTTCCAAACCCCAAGCCTTTAAAGCAGAGTGTAGGGCATTTTTAACCTGTCAGCCCCACATAGAGTAAAAGTTAACAGAAGAGTACGAATTGGCGCATTAGCGAGGTGTCTTTTTTTCTTTAGTACTATATTTACCGTGATATTTTTAAAAAAAATTTTCAAGCTTCCCAGTTTTTTAATAACCCCCTCAAGGAAGACAACTTCTATTAGTTTTTTTGCGATGTTCCAAAGCCATTTATATATATGTACTTATGTATGTATTCATGTGTGTATATATATATATATATATATATATATATATGCTTATACAAACTGGTAAGTGAGGTTACACAAATCCCTCTCCTTTTTTACTCAAGCAAATAATTATTGCACATCTGTAATCTGCCAGGCACGTTCTAGGCTCTGGGGTTTGCAGCAGTGAACGAAAAAAACAATGTTTGCTTCCACTTCCTTGAGTTAAAACAAGCACATACTTAAGTGCCTGGGAAAAGTGTGTGTGTGTGTGTGTGTGTGTGTGTGTGTGTGTACTGTACTGAGGGGAGATGTGGTGCCTGCAATTTTAAATGTAGCCAGGAAAGGCCTCCTGTTCGGGCCACACTTAAGCAAAGGAGATGAGCAAGATAACCCCAATATCAGGACGAAGTGCATTTCAGGGAGACTGAAGACCATGTGCAAAACCCCAGAGAGGAGAGAATAAACCATAAGGCTCCTGAGAAACAGCATGAATTCCAGAAGGAAGAGTAATAGAGACTGTGGAATGTGGGACCTTCTGGGACTTCGTAAGGACTCTGGATTTTGCTCCATGTGAGCTGAGTAACACTTTGGAGGGTTTGCGCAGAGGCAGTAACCCCGCCGACCTAGATGGCATAGGATCCATTGGCTGCTGTCTTGAGAAGAATCAGGGTGCCCATGGCTGTTTTAGGGAGATGCAAATGGAAGTCATTGTAATGAATCAGGTGATAAATGACAGTGATTTGAACCAGGGAAGTAGCAGTAGAGATGGTAAGAAAAAATGGTTGGACTCTGGATGGAATTTGAAGGTAAAGCTAACAAGTTTTGCTGAAGGGTCAAAAATAGGGCTTGGCTAAATAGCTTGGTTAGTTAGAGTACCATCTCAATGCACAAAGGTTGTGGGTTCAATCCCCAGTCAAGGCACATACAGGAACAGGTTGATGCTTCTGTCTCTCTCTCTCTCTTCTCTCTCTAATACAAAACAAATTTTCCCCTCTTAAAAAATTTCTTTTTTTAAATGAAGGGTTGGAAGTAAGGTGTAAAATAAAGAAAGAAGGGACTCTAAATTTGGGGGAAAGAGTATGGGAGAAGCAGGTTTAGAGGAGTGAAGAGTAACAGCAAGTTTATTTTCAGAAGTGTCAGTTCTCATGGGCGGTGTATTAATTTTTAAAAATGTGTCATTACACATAAGTTTGTCCCTGCTACATTAAGAGGCAGAAGGAACGTGTCAAGGGTGTGTTCATTGAAAGGCTGGCTATTGAAGGATACAGAAGAACGTGAGGAGGTCCCTGAGGACTCTGACTTAGTTGAGGAGATATGGACCCATCATGAAAGCTAAGCGAACATGACAGAGTTCCAGCTGTCCCCAGCCTACACAGGACTGAGATAGCAAGCCCAACACCATGTCTTTTATCTCTTGCAACTGTACCAGGCTAGAGGCTGAGAGTTGTTCTTGACAGCAAACTTCCTACTGGCTGGAAAATCCACTTGGTAGAATGCACTATGTTCTGAAATGGGGTTCCGGACTTGAGTCAAGCCTCTTAGGTTCAGCTAGAAAGGGGTAGGGACGGCTGCTAGAATGTGAACTCCGCCAGCAAAAAGATAAAACTCAGGATCTGACAGCTACTACTAACTACTGGAGTTGGATTTGTTAAAAATAGAGGAACTTAAGAGGGTATTCAGCTCCCAGAAGATGTAAGTGCTCTGCCCCTTCAATCTTAAGACAAGTCACTTCATTTTTCCGAACCTCAGTGTTCTATTCTGTGAAATGGAGGTGATGAGCCCAGCCCTACCTACGAGACACAATTGTGAGACTCACATGGGATCGTCTGAAAATCATAAAGCACTCTAGAAAAGCCACAACTCAGCACTATTGACTAACTCCAAATAATACAGGCCTGTCTGGCAAATGCCAATTCCAATACCACTTGGCTTACATATGACAATATTTCTTTTTACAGTTAGTTGTACCTCCTCAGTGTGTGGGTATCTTTTATGTAGTGTGTTTCAGACAGGATACTTCTAGAAAGCCCTAGAACCATAGCTATTTAGCAGACTTGATCAGGAAGTTACTGCCCTGCCTTACCATAAGGTCACGTGGTGTTTGCCTGCTCTAACACTATTAATACTTTTCATTTAAAATTAATTTTAACTTTTAAATTTTCTAAATGAAGCATTCCTCTAAAAAATTGAAATATTGCAGTTAAAGTTCCCTCTAACTGCAACCCACAGTCCTATCCTCCTCCCCAGGGTAACCATTATCATCAATATATACAACTGTTGTCTAGACACATATATACATGTGTGCCCCTGTGGTGTATTTATAGTATCATTGTGTGTGTGTGTGTCATTTTTTTTTAATCGTGAGTTTTGTTTCCATTAATATAAAAGGTACCCATTAATCTATCCACAAGCTTTTCCCACTTAAGACAGTTCTCATGTCTTAGAGGTCTATTCTTATTAGTGCACCTCTTTTATTTTTAACTGATGTATTCTATTTATTTGTTTTCTAAGGATAATTGTATGTGTTTTATAGTGCTTATCTTCCCAGAAGTTGAATACCTTCATGATTTCCCTGGTTTGGCTGCATTGGACCTTTGATAGGAGCAGTAATGGCAGCAAACCTTCCACCTTCAGCTTCTCAACAGCCAAGACCACATTTTGGCAACCTCATTTCCTGTTTCAGATGTCATCCGCAGGAGAGCAGTGAGCTTTCTTAGAGGGATGTTGGATCCTTTCTACTGCCTAAGTTGACGCCAACGCACTCCTTACAGTCAGCAACATCTGACATTTACCAAGAACCCCTGGGCACCTGGTGTGGGGGAGTAGGCAGTTGCCTGGGGTGACCGGTGACTCACAGACCCATCAGCTACTTGTTTAGGTAGAACTGCTGGCTTACGTTTTCAGATTTTTCCATGGCAGGGAAAATTCTAGTCTGTTTTGGAAACACCTAGTGTAATTTGAAGTCCTCCTTCTTTAAGAATTTGCTGATGACTTCTGAGAGTTGAAGGAAAAGGCATATGTAGAGTGAAAAAAAAATGGAATATCAAAGTACTTAACTCTAACACATCATTAGTGCATACCACAGAAAAGCTATGCTTGCAGCAACATAGCATAAGCTGGTGTCATTTAGTTAGTTATTCAATAAATATTTCCTGAGTCAGGTAGTGGAGATACAACGGTGAGCTGTTGTGTAGATTCTCTATTCATGAAGACAGGGACTTTGCTTTGTTCCTGGCAATCTCCCCAGCACCTAGAACAGTGTGGGCACATAGTAGGCACTTAACAGATGTGTTAAATAAGTGTATGAACACAGAAAAAGCACTATTTAGTGAACCCAGAGTTTGTGTGATAAGCTATATTTAATTTCTGAAGAATTATTTATCAGCTGCCTAAATCCAACAAAGAAAATCTAAAGAGTGCTGTCTTCCTTAGACATGTGTTCCTTGGCCTCACATGGAACCAGTTGTTTTTTCTGAGGAAGGGAATACACACCTACTGAGCAGGCTTGAGTCTCATGCGCACCCTCCTGGCCAAGTGAGGGAGGAGGAGGAGACATGAAAAGCAAGCCAGTTGGACTAAGAGTGGGAGAGTTTCCTAAGGAAAATCAACTGGAGCTACAAAAGAAGGGAATGAATGCTGGCAAGGCAAAAACAACAATGTCCACTATACACAGTAATGGCAGATTCTGATGCACTGGTTCAAATGTGTATGTCCAAAGAGCTCCTGCCATCTGGAATGGCGGGAAAGGGCTCCAGCCCATGGTTCTACAGGTACAATGCCCAGCAACTCAGACTACAGGAGCTTTCAACAACAGGGACTTCAGAACCCCCAGTGCATCCCCTAAAAATTAATAGTTTACCAATCAGTTTAGCAACACCTACTCCCAAAACTGGAGAGAAATAAATTATTGCACAGGATGGAGAGGAGCTCCTGTGTGAGGCTGTTGGCAAAGGCCAAGTTTCTCAAAGGGTGATCCTAAACACCTGAAATGCTAGGGATGCTTATTGAAACTCCATATTCCTAGACCATACTTGAAAGCTTCTGAATTGTACGCTCTGTGGTTGGAACCCCAGAGTTTAGCATTATATCAGGCTCCCAAGAAGGGGTTGGGACTTGGGAGAGACTACTAAGGAGTTTAGGGTATAGCATTTAAGGAGGCGCTCACTCTCGGGGCAGACTCTGTCCTTGTACTACCCTGAGAGTTGACACATTTTTAAATGTTTCATCACAGGTCTCTCACCTTCCTTGCCCACAGTCCTGGCTGGCTCCAGAGGTGTGAGAATTCTGAGGCACACTGTTGTGGACTGAACTGGGTCCCTTCCAAAATCCATATGTTGAAGTCCTAACCCCCATTACGTCAGCATGTGAATGTATTTAAAGATTGGGCCTTTAAAGAGGTAATTAAGGTTAAATGAGGTCATTAATCCAAAATTAATTCATCCATCTTCTTGTAAGGAGATGATACAGATACCAATGGAACACCAAGGGAGACGCCAAGGAGAGAGACCTCAGAATGAAATCAACCCTATTGCCACCGTTAGCTCTGACTTCTAGCCTCCAGAACTGTGAGAAAATTATTTTCGGTTGCTTAAGCCACCAAGTGGCAGCTTGTTAAGACAACCCCAGTAAACTAACACACATACCAAGTTTGAGAACCACTGGCAAGGTGGATGAGCACCAGGGCTCTGGGCTCACAGTGCTCCCTTGTGGTTGCAGTCAGGATTAAGTGAAATAATGCACATATAAAGCACGTAGTACAATTTCCTGGGCACTATGAAGTTCTCTGTAAGTGTTAGCTTATTGTTGATAATGAAGTATACATATTTTAGTCAGACCTGACCCCATCACTTTACATAGCCAATTGTGGCCACGGAAAATTTCAGTTCAACAAATATGTATTTGTTGAGTGTCAACTCTATAAACATGGCACTGGGCTCAACCTCTTGTGGAATACAAAGATGAAAAATACACAGTACTCATTCCCACAGTACTGCCCAGGGAAAACACTGGCGACATTATAATACTAAAATGTCCTGTGCCTCCCTGTGCCCCAAGGCAGCCATCCTTTGGATTCCTTCCTTAGCTCAACCAGACTTCTTCAGATTTATCCTGCCATCTCTAACTCTCCTCCCATAGCTAACTACCCTGCCATATTTAACTGTACTCTCATAGCTGACTAGATTGCTCTATCTAACACCATTCTCGTGGCTAACTAGGTGCCTCTATCTAACTCAATGTCACAGCTAACTATCCTGCTATAACAAACACTTTATGGATGACCAGAACAACCCCTCTGATGTGACCTGGAACCTGACCTTCTCCACCTTCTTGTAATCCCAAGTATTCTACACTCCCCAAATTCTCTGTATATTATACCTAACTAAGATTAAACATAAACTGCCTGACCAGGAGGTGGCACAGGGGATAGAGCGTTGGGCTGGGATGCGGAGGACCCAGGTTCGAAACCCCAAAATCACCGGCTTGAGTGTGGGCTTATCTGGTTTGAGCAAAGCTCACCAGTTGAGCCCAAGTTCTCAGGCTTGAGCAAGGGGTCACTCAGTCTGCTATAGCCCCCCAGTCAAGGCACATATAAGAAAGCAATCAATGAACAACTAAGGTGCTGCAGCAAAGAACTGATGCTGATGCTTCTCATCTCTTTCTCTTCCTGTCTGTCTATCCCTTTCTGTCACACACACACAAAAAAAAAAGAAAAGAAGAAAAAGAAAGAAAGATCAAACATAAACCTGGATCCACCAATCATGGAGCACTTATTCATAATCAATTAAACTCCTTTAATAAACATTAGTAAGTACCCGGTATATGCAAGGTGATACTAAGTTACATCAAAAATGATATTGGGGAATATATGAACATGGTTCATATTGGCTGTGAAAGACCCCAAAGGTTTGCCCCAACATTAAGCCCAGATCCTACCAATCTCAACGTTAATAGAAAACCAAACGTATGCCACTGAGTGCTTGGTTTTCCATTTATTTATGTTACTTCTTTCTCCATAACACTCGGAGACAGACATAAACAGTCCAGAACACTGCAACTTTCTACACAGCCAGAATTCCAGGTAAAACGCCCGGTAGTATACCAAATCCTCCAGTGGTTCTCCATGCTGCCACCTCCTGGGCTTCCACTGTAAGTAAACTGTAGTTTCTTCAGAGATGATCTGAGGGGGGAAGGGGTAGAAAACTGTCACTCAACAGGGATTGTGGTCGCAGCTACAATGTTTGTACAGACTTAAATCTTAAAGGGCCATCACCATATTCAAACGGAAGGTTTAAACTAGCTCTAGGCCACATTCAACCTGTTATGGCATTGCTAAAGTGAGCAATAACTTCTTTCTTCTTGTGGATAACAGGTGCCAGATATCACTAATGACTGTTTTGTTATTTCGTTTGACCTTATTAAGCATTACTAACTGATTTATTAGACTGAAATCCATGGAAAAGTGCATAGGGCATTCCATATATTTCTTATCTGAGTAATCTAAATAAATAACTGAAATAAAAACGTTTTTGTTTTTAAATTTTATTTGTTTTGCTTTTTAAAAATATTGACTGATTGATTTTAGAGAGAGAAGAAGAAGAGAGACAGAAACATCACTCTGTTCCTATATGTGCCCTGACCGGGAATGAAACCCACAACTTTTGCATTTCTGGATGACGCTATCCAACTGAGTTATCTGGCCAGGGCTAGTTTGGTTTTTAGCTACCTAAATAAATATGCCTTGGAAACAGCTTGATGACAGAAGTTAAAAGGTAGAGGCACACGTCTGACCTGTGGTGGCGCAGTGGATGAAGCGTGGACCTGCAATGCTTGAGGTTCCCGGTTCAAGACCCTGCACTTGTCTGGTCAAAGCACATATGGGAGTTGATGCTTCCTGCTTCTCCCCCCTTTCTCTCTCTCTCTCTCTCTCTGTCTGTCTGTCTGAATAAATAAATAAATAAAATTAAAAAAAAAATCTAATTCTAGTAATTTAAAAAAGAAAAGGTAGAGGCACAATTCCCCAGAGGGAGAGAACTGTCTTTGGTGAAAAAATCTCCTCTGATAAAGGGGCTATAAATGAGGGAGAAAAAGAAAACCGTATTGTTCTTCATTGTGATGGAGCTGGTGCAAGGAACAGGGATGGGGAAGAGCGGAACAGAAGAGATGAAGCAGGAATGAATGAGGGCAGTCACTGTCAGAAGAGCATCGGTAGTGGGCTGGGTCTGAACGGAGGTGGCAGCCAGCCTCCTCCTCACATCGGGACAACCCCACATGTCAGTACTTAGAGGAAGAGTCAAACTCTCAACGAACTGAAAGATTCTCAGTGTTCTCCTTGGCCAAGGCTGAAGCCCCATTTAAGTATCTGCCATGGGCACCCTTTCCCATGACTTTGTGAAGGCTGCCAGCATAAGTCTGTAAGCTCCATTCACCCTTCCCACGCTGTGTCTCACAAGGGTCTTCTCTCCATTAGCTCTGTGTCAGCTGGTTTCAGTTAGAAAGGCTTTGTCACTTCAGGTAGGAATTTTACCCTGGGGCCCCCTCTGCGTCTCCCACATCCTTCCCTCCCCATCCCCATCCAAATACCCAGAAGAGGCTGCTTTAAAGACACCGAGAGCAAAAAAAAAATGGGAAAACCTGGAGAGAAGATCTCTAGTACCCACAGCAAAAGAGCAAAGTGTCTCAGCTTGGAGGACCTGCATTCCCACACGAGACACATCATGTGATCATGCAAGAAATTGGGTGTCACACATTGGGTTCCCCAGGAAGCTGACTGGGAGGCTGGCCAGGAGTCATGGGCTATGCCCAGTGCCTGCAGGGCCAAAGGTCAAGAGGCAATGGCCTGTACCACCAAATGCATATTCCATTGGGAACTTGGTCTCCCACTCCTTCTGTCCCCATGGACCCCCCAAAAAACTCACTGATGTCCAGGGCAAACTCACTCCCATTTCTCCAAGATAACCTCAATTTGTAATCAGCTAACTCTTCCCCATGTTACCCTCTCTATAAGTAACTAATGAGACCATTTTAATTTTACAGTTTTTTATTTGGAGAATTTTCAAACTTACCCAAAGGTAAAAAGAATAATAGAATTAACTGTATGATGGATGTCCTGCTGCTTAAACAACTATTACCAAGCTTCCAATCTCAGTTTACTTGCTCCCTTCCCCTCCACCACTTGTTTCTGAAATGGGAGTATTTGAAAGTGAATTCCAAATACCAACATTCCTTCCCTAATGGGTAAAGACTTTATTTTTAAGGTAATTGCCCTGCTAGATAATTCCTACCTGATGTCATAAACATCTAACGAAATAACCCATAATTTTAATAATTTATTTACTCACACCCAGTCTATATTTAAGTTCCACAGTTGTCTCAAGGCTGTCACAAAAGCAAGTAAGTGGTAGAAGCTGAGATTTAAATCAGGCAGCAGACTAAAATCTATAACTCATGGAAAGAAAGAGTCCACCAAGAGCTCTGTAGAAATGGACAGAAAAAGGCAAAAGCAGCAGAGGGACAGGATGCAAGGAAGCAGTCACCTCAGCAAAGTAGTCTCAGTCGGAGGGGGTTTTCAAGGTGTTCCCTTTTAGGGAACTGAGAACTTCAAGGAGAGCAAGTTTGGAGGCTATAGATGGAAGTGGGTTGGAGAGCCTTGTGAGATGCGGGCGTGATGGCCCCAGGAATGCCGTGTTGACGCTGACGGCATCAGGACTTGGCAGGTCCTCGCGAGCTGACGCCCCCTAGCACAGAGTACGCACATGCCCTCACTCTACGTGATGCGGGAAAGCTGACTAACCAACAGAGAGCCTAGCACTGTCCATAAGACGAGATTCAAAATAGCCCTTTATCTAACTGTCTTAAAGCACGGGCTAGAGAATCACTAGCTTTTGAGCAAATACATCTTTCTTGAATATGGTTTTGAATCTTCCTGCTAGTTGACCTGATTTCAAGCAGCTACTTCAGTGAAACGACATCCTTATAAACAAGGAGTACAGAAGAAACCCTGAGAATAGAAACTAAAGTTCAAGCTAAAGCTCTGCAGGCATGCCTTGGAATCCCAAGAAAGCACAGCCAGACACAAGGTGACACATTTTTTGAGCCAAGTGCCTGGGTAATGTTATAAATAAATGGGGTCAAAACGGTTACAGGGTGTAGTCACGTGGCAGCCGTGAAAAGGCACAGCTTAGATCCCAGCATGGGGAACAGAGTTGATTGACAGCTCTGGACCCACAAGTGTGTTTGCCCTCAAAGGGCTCTCAACCAAAGATTGAACACAGACAGCCAAGCCGTTAAGTCAGGCCTATTCCTGTGAGCCCTGGGCCTGCACCAGTGGGTGACTGGCTCAAGAACTTCCCATCAGCCCAATTGACCCTTTTATGAACTGTGCTGTGGTCTGAAATTTTTCCTTCTCTCTCTCCTTCACAGTTGTCAGAACTTCACTGCAGCCAAACTCGGGAGCAGCTCCGTAAGACAGGGGAGAGGGAAAATCTTTCTAATAGGCGATCTGTAGGCAGCGCAGCCTATGTTCACACTGGAAAGAAAAATAGCCCAATGGGAGGCTAGATAGATAGATAGATAGATGGTCCGTAGCCTGGTCGTTTGGTCAGGAATCTAAAAGAAAAAGAACAGAAAGGCTGGAAACCAGGAGGTCTGGGCCAGAAAGCATGTGGACAAACATTGAGGTGCAGGCACAAAGTGCTAGTTCTGTCTCACACATCCATGCCCTCCAGGAAACATCATTATGGAAAAGGCTCAGAACTCCAAGTAGACCAGATGACTCAGTCCGTCTGCTTCATCATCTGCTGCTATAGAATTGGCACAGGGGGCACAAAAATGAAGGAAAACTGCAAACACGGCCGATCCACATCAGGGCTCCCACGGAAGCAAAGCCGATGTAGTTGGAGCTGCCTCTGAACGTCCACACTGTCCACACAGAGACCGGCGCTGAGTCCCAATATGGCTTCGTTCCCTAAGGAAAGCGTCAGGTCGCTTGAGGCCACGGCCACAAGGGGGCCGGTTATAGATTCTGTGAAAATGGATCTGGGCCCTTCAGTGTTTCCTTTGCCAGTTGGCACTGAGCTTCATCAGGAGAGAGGGACACTGCTTGAGGGTTTTGTCTCCGGCCGCCTGCTGGCTGGCCAGCAGCAGCAGTGTCCCCGGGCACCTCCTTCAGGTTGTCGTGTAACTGGGTCTCGGGTCAGATACCTCCTATGCAGCCTAGACAGCGAATTTCAGACAAGTTCCAAGGGATGGATTTCTGGCAAGTTCCATCACAGTTGTTGCAGGAATCAAAGGAGGACAAAAACACCCAGACAACTTGATGAAGAAAGTCGGGTTTATTTAACCGGTAGAGCAGCGTGACCTCAAATGAGGCAACCAAACACATGCTCCCCGAAGTTAGATTTTTTACATCTTGTATACCTTTACAACTTTCACGTGACAAATGCCTGATTTCTATGGCTTCTTTGTTCGCAGGCCTACATGACTTTCGTGTCTTAGGGAGGGGAAGGGGAGAGGAGGCCGGAGGATCTGTCCTTGATAATCCTATCACTCATTTTTCTTCCTGGAGCTGCAAGTTTATTTCATGGAACTGATAACAAGTAAGGTCTACATCTGTGGTTTGTTATTTTTCAAACTTTTCTATCTACCCTTGCTCCCTCAGTCCTGAACACTGAGGTCACAGGCTGGAGCGTAAGACCCCAGACATTGCACGCCCCCCCTTCCTCTGCATTCTACTGGTTTCTCCTCCTTCACAGTGACCACTCAGCCATCCAGTGAGCCAGGCCATGCCTGCCCTACAAGGACTAGATGTCAGCCGGGGATGGGGGGGGGGGGCGGGGAGGGATTAGTGGGAGGGGCAGTCTCTTCATCTCAGTCCTAGACTAGTAGCTATTCCTCAAAACCGCTATTTCCATATTCTTTGAAGTTCTCTTTACTTTCTACTAGCCAGTTCCTCATTACTTCAACCCCCTGGTACAATGAATAATTCTTCATATTAAACTTTCCCTATTCAAATGACCATGTGACCTCTGTGTCATTCCTCATAGCAACAGAAACACATTTCAGGTAAGAGTTTGCCTTTCTTCCTTACAGGGACTCAGATGCCACCACTGTTAGGCTTATTATGCAAAGCCCAAGCCATAGGCATGGAATGCCATGCGTGTCCAACCAGCTGACATGCTTCCCAGGAAAAAAGGTGGGAAAGTGGGCCCTTGATCATGGAACCACACTTCCAGAAGCAGCCAGGCTCAGAGAACTAGGACAACCAAGGGATAGCTGAAGTGCCAGCGACCCTCTGAAAAGATGTGGCTATTTGGCCCCTTGAGTGCAGCTCTTTGGCCAGCCTAGGAGTACCTTAATTAAGTTAATAACAATGTACCTACCTATATAGTTTAAATTTAAGAAATTTGGCTCTCAAAAGAAATTTCAATCATTGTACTATTGATATTTGGCTCTGTTGACTAATGAGTTTGCTGACCAAGGTCCTGGAGAATTGATTCTAGAATACAGATAATGATGGACTGTCCGGTGATGGTATGACAAGAATTCATAAAGAATTGTAGCTAAGACTAGTGCTACATAGGGTAGACTCTAAGCCTTAAGCAAAAATAAATAAATGCCAATACACTGGAGATATAAGGGGTCATTATCGGTCATAAACATGATTTTTTTTTTGTATTTTTCTGAAGTGAGAAATGGAGAGGCAGAGAGACAGACTCCTGCGTGCACCCAGCCAGGATCCACCCAGCAAGCCTGCTAGGGGGTGCTGCTCTGCCCATCTGAGGCATTGCTCCATTGCAACCGGAGCCATTCTAGCACCTGAGGCAGAGGCCATGGAACCATCCTCAGCGCCCAGGCCAACTCCACTCCAATGGAGCCTTGGCTCTGGGAGGGGAAGAGATAGAGAGAAAAAAGAGGGGAAAGGTTGGAGAAGCAGATGGGTGGTTCTCCTGTATGCCCTGGCTGGGAATCGAACCCAGGACTCTCACATGCCAGCCCAATGCTAAACATGAAGTTAATTTGAAAAGCAAGAATTGCATCTTCTGTCTTCTGCAGCAACCTGGGTTAGAGCCAACCTGATCTCTAACATGGCATATAAATATTAGCTAATTATGATATTATCATGTCCATAGGATCACTGTTAAATTCTCATCTAAGAGGAAAAGATTTCTGATCTTTCCACATTACTAGCATGGACACAAAATGTAAGGCTGTGCTCACTTTCAGGAGCAACTGTGCACTGTGTAAACCCAAGAGTGAGCACCTCCTTAAACCCTGTACCCTCAGCATCTGATTATCCTCACCTAAGTCCCAACCCTGCTTGGGGGCTGGTAAAATGACATTCAGGAGACCCATCTGAGAGGTTGATAAAACATATACAAGTACTTAGAACTGACAATTACTGGTAAATACAGAGAAATATCTACTGCAATTCAAGAGGGACTGAATCCATTGAAGGAAGCTTAACTGATGAAGACAAAAAAATGATCACATGTAGTGTATATGTAGTGTGGAAATGTCATTTCAGAAATCAGGATAACTGCCAGAAAGGATCATTTAAAGGCAAAATATTGAACTCTAATACATTTGCATAAAAGTTCATTTAAAATATTTTTGCATAAAAGGGAAAAACATGGAGATAAAAATACTTTGGATTTAAAAAAATCAAGATACAAATCAATCATTGCAAAAATAAATACTACACATAACTTAATTTTTCTTACTAAATTTCACGAACAAAATAAATTATACATTAATAATTACCATAAAACTTTATTGGTCCAAAAGCATTTGCCAGGTAAAATGATTCACTTTATAACTTCTGTTGTCAGAATCATAATGGTGCCATAATTTAGATGTATTGCCGACCTTTAAAATTAAAACTTTGGGGAAGTCATGATATCTCTATTATCAATTAGAAATTATTTCACTTTTCAAATACCTTTCTTAGACATAAAAAGTATAATCATAAAGTATGTTCATGTTCACCTGACTGAGTGGTGGTGCAGTGGATAGAACACTGGCCTGGAATGCAGAGGACCCAGGTTCGAACCCCCAAGGTTGCTGGTTTGAGCACGTGCTTATCCAGCTTGAGCGTGAGGTCACTGGCTTGAGCGTGGCATCATAGATATGATCCCATGGTTGCTGGCTTAAATTCCAAGGTCTTTGCCTTGAGCCCAAGGTCCCTGGCTTAAGCAGGGGATCACTGGCTCAGCTGGAGCCCCCGGGTCAAGGCACATATGAGAAAGCAATCAATGACAAGGTGTTGCAATGAAGAATTGATGCTTCTCATATCTCTCTCCTTTCCTGTCTGTCCTCTCTCTCTCTCTTAAAAAAAAAAAAATATATATATATATATGTTCATTTCCATTCTAAAAAAACTGTTCTTTTTTTAAAAAATTCTCTTTTTTAAATATTTATTTATTTATTTATTTGTTTATTTTACTGGGACAGAGAAAGAGTCAGAGAGAGGAATGGATAGGGACAGATAGACAGAAACGGAGAGAGATGAGAAGCATCAATCATCAGTTTTTTGTTGCGACACCTTAGTTGTTCGTTGATTGCTTTCTCACATGTGCCTTGACCACGGGCCTTCAGCAGACTGAGCAACCCCTTGCTGGAGCCAGCAACCTTGGGTCCAAGCTGGTGAGCTTTGCTCAAGCCAGATGGGCCCGCGCTCAAGCTGGTGACTTCAGGGTCTCCAACCTGGGTCCTCCACATCCCAGTCTGATGCTCTATTCACTGCACCACCACCTGGTCAGGCTTAAAAAATTTATTGACTGATTTTAGAGAGAAAGGGAGGGAGAGAGACAGAAACATCAATCCATTTCTGTATGTGCCCTGATCAAAATTGAACCAGCAACCATTTGTGTATCAGGACAATGCTCTAACCAACTGAGCTGTACGGCCAGAGCTTTTTTTTTCTTTTTTTAATTACAGGCAAAAAGTATTAGTTGAGAGTTAAAAATGTGTTAATTTCAGGAGTAATTTTTGCATAGACAAAATTGATAACATTAAGAAAAGCAGAGTGACTTTTCCATACCAATTACAAGCTCCTATAAAGTACAGAAGTGCCTTCTTAAGATGTTAGGGCATTTGGGAATAAATGACATCCCTTCTTTCCTTAGTTTAGAGATTGGCTTTATGCATTATAGACTCTTTCATCCTTTTGACAACAGAAAGGTCTCCTGTTCCCTCGGGCCAGTTGTCATGATCTGTTGAGTAATGAAAAACCTCATATTATTGGCAAATCTATTAAACTTATAAGCACTCCCAGTTTCCAACAAACCCTCTTGTTTTTTTCCCTGGTTCACTTCTTTTCCCAGAAAAATAAAAAGAAATGATTACGACAAATAGCACAGCTTTTGAGAAAATCCTGGATTTGATGTCCAGCTCTGCCCCTTCCTAGCTTTTCAGAAACGAGGGTTTCTCATCTATTAAAGGGGATAACCACATCTATCTTTTAAACTTGTGAGAATTAAATGTGACACCCAATGTAACAGCATTTGGCATACTGCAGACATTCAATAAATATTACTTCCTTAATAACAGTGATGATTTTAAAACAACGTGCTTACTTTGTACCAGAAACATCTAGATAGTTGCCTTCCCAGGGTCAAGTCCCTCATCCCCTCTTTCCAATAGCCTGTCTGCACTTAAAATTCCATGAGGTTCTGGGAGGTGAACTCCCTTAGACTGTTGACTGGTGGTTGATTGATATAAGGCAACCAATGCGCTCCATTTCCCTGGCCGTTATTGGTTGGGCATAGTCATTTGCATAAACTGGTCCAAAGCAGAGTGGATCTCAGAATTTTGTTAGAAATGTGGAAAGAAAGTCATTCCTCTCCCCTCTCTTTCTCTCTGTCCAGATGGATATGAACAAAGAAGCATGTTGCATTAGGAGCAGCAGACAGCCATCCTGCAAACAAGAGAGTTAATCTTAAAGCCAATATGATAGAAGCAAAAACAGAAATAAAAGAAGAAAAAGACTGTCTTTGATGAGATCACTGAGCTGCTAAGGTAAGTCTCACTTGATTTTCAGTTATCCAAGGCAACAAATTCCTTCATGGCTCAAGCCAGTTTGAGTTGTATTTTAAAGCATTCTATCTGACCCAGGGCTTTAAAGGTGCATTACCTAACTTAATCCTCTCAAGAGCTTACAAAGCCAACTTGATTCTACTTGGTAGAAAAGGAGAGGGATGCTTACAGATATTAACTTTCCCAAGGCCATACAGTTAACACTGGGGAACAATTTTATTTTTTATTTTCTGTTGCATGAGGTTTTAAAAGTTTTTCTATATACTCCTGCATCACTGATTCAAAATCTGAAATCCATATTTTGGTGCATGCTCTAGTTTTTATGCAATTTTAATTTCTTTTTGTTACAGTTAATGGCATGCATTGGTTTTGAAATTGGAGTTAAGGGGCAACGACTCTCGGATTGAACATAACCACAAGGCAATTAATGTTTTACAAACAGCATTTTTACATAATTATAGTTATTTTTAAATGTAAAAAATTATTATCTGATAAAAACACACTCTTGAGGTGCTGTCTACCAGCCTGCCCAAGCAAAAGTGCACCTGGTTTGTCTGGAGCCCAGAACTGGGGTAGAAGCAGATCTGCTAGGGAGGGTGCTGAGACCAAGGAGGAACGTGCAGCAGGAGAATAAAGTGTTCCAGACCGTATTCCCGGAAGAGCTGAACAGCCCGAGGAACTGGTTTTCATGGAAGCAAGTCACAAGTGCTGTGTGAGGTTCAGCTCCTTGTTTATTGACGATCTACTACGTAAGGAGCCTGTGGTGGTTACAAAGAGGAGCAAGATGGCAACGGAGTAGGCGGACGTACCAACTCCCAGAACCAAAGTGGATTACAACTCAATTTTAAGAACCACCACCTGGATAAACCAACTTTGAACAAAACTAAGTGGACTCTTCAACCAAGGAACACAGAAGAAGCCACATTGAGACTGGTAGGAATAGCGAAAACGCGAAGAGGGCTGCCCAGCTCCCGGGAGCAAACGGCAGCCCGGAGAGACCCGCGGGGCGGGAGGAGAGTTTGGCGGAGAGGGAGGGACCTGAGTCCCAGGAACCAAGCCCCAGCCTCCAGTCCTAGAGCCTAGAAGAGGCGTTTGGACAGTATTGAGCTGTGAAACAAGTGAGGGAGCTCCCAGGCCTACAGTGTGGAGTATTAGGTCCCTTCCTACTCTGCTGAGGGCTGCTTGGGGTTTTGGGGCGGCAGGACGCTGAAAGGCGGTTCTGTCGGCGTGGGCAGAGGCCAAGCCGGTGGGAGATCGGTCTAGCCCAGAGGGTTAGAGGGGACCGCGAAAGCGATCTGGAAGCTGCGGGCCCGCCTTTAATCCCACTTACAGGGACAAAGCGGGAGGCCAGGAACGGGCAGGCCCTGCGCGAGCCGGCCCTGACCGCGGGGACTGGGCTAGGACCAGGGACGGGCAGGGGCTCGCGGCTGAGCTGACGCTACCAGTCCCCCACCCCACCCCCCCGGGCCGGAGAAACCGCGGTTGGCCAGTATACGTGTGCGAGCGGGCTCCGAACGCGGGGGCGGGGTAGAGTCCGGGATGAGCGGAAGTACGCAGCTCAGTGGAAGCCAGCAAACACGCCCGCCCCAATAAACCTTGGTTTCCGACCCTGCGCAGAAGGGCCCTGGCCTCGAGGGCGGGGCTAAAGCTCCGGACGGGCAAAAGCTTATACCTGAGAGCACGTCAAAAGCCCCGCCTAACCCGCAGAACTGTAGCGAGCAGGCTCCGACTGCTGGTTCTGGGCGGAAGTCCGGAAATAGGCTGGGTCCGCAGCTGAGGAAAGGTGCTCACCTCTACCCTTGGTGCTAATCTTGTGGCTTCAGTGACAGCCCCTCCCACGGAGGAGAGGCAGAAATCACAGCAAAAGCCACAGTGGGCCGGCGCTGGCAACGCTCATACCCAACCACCCTAGGCACCGGCAGAGGGGGTGGGGGGCCTGCAGATAGACCACACCTAGAGAACACAAAGGCAACACCTACTGGACACCAGTGGCCACAACTTGCTTATACACAGAAAAAATGGGCAGGCAGAGGAATGCAAACCAAATAAATCAAGAGAAATCCCCAGAGAAGGACCTGAATGAACCAGATATAACCAAATTACCAGAAGCAGAATTTAAACTAATGATAGTTAGGATGTTCAAAGAAATTAGAGCAACAATGGATAGTCATTATGAACACCTAAATAAAGAGATAACAAGTATAAAAAATGAAATTGAAATAATAAAAAAGAATCAGACAGAAATGACAAATACAGTATCAGAACTGAAGACCACAATGGAAGGAATTAAAAGCAGGATGGATGACGCTGAGGATCGAATAAGCGAGTTAGAGGACACAATAAACAAAGGCACAGAAGCAGAGAAGAAAAAGAAAAAGAGACTTAAAAAATGTGAGGAAACTCTAAGGGAGCTTTGTGACAACATGAAGAGAAACAACATTCGCATCATAGGGGTGCCTGAAGAAGAGGAGAGAGGACAGGAAATGAAAACTTTGTTCAATCAAATCATAGCAGAAAACTTTCCTAAATTAAGGCTGGGAAACACTCCACACATTCAAGAAGCACACAGAACTCCATTAAGGAGAAACCCAAAAAGATCTACACCAAGACACATCATAGTTAAATTACCAAAGCTAATGGATAAAGAAAAAATTTTAAAAGCTGCTAGAGAAAAAAAGGCTATCACCTACAAAGGAGCCCCCATAAGGATGACATCGGACTTCTCAACAGAAACACTTGAGGCCAGAAGGGAATGGCAAGAAATAATCAAAGTAATGCAGAACAAGAACCTACAACCAAGACTACTTTATCCAGCAAGGCTAACATTTAAAATTGAAGGAGAAATAAAGAGCTTCCCAGAAAAAGAAAGCCTGAAGGAATTCATAAAAACCAAGCCAATTCTGCAAGAGATACTAAGGGGCCTCTTGTGAACAGTTTAAAGGGAGGAATGAATAGAGCAAAAGAAGAATACAGCTTTAAAGAATAAAATGGCAATAAACAACTACATATCAATAATAACCTTAAATGTAAATGGATTAAATGATCCAATCAAAAGACATAGGGTAGCTGCATGGATAAAGAAACAGGACCCATACATATGCTGTCTACAAGAGACACACCTTAAAACAAAAGATGCTCATAGACTGAAGGTAAAAGGATGGAAATAAATATTTCATGCAAATGGAAATGAAAAAAAAGGAGGGGTAGCAATACTTATATCAGACAAAATGGACTTTAAAACAAAGGCTGTAGTAAGAGATAAAGGAGGGCACTACATAATGATAAAGGGAACAATTCAACAGGAAGATATAACTATTGTAAATATCTATGCACCAAATATAGGAGCCCCGATATACATAAAGCAGACTTTGATGGATATAAAGGGCGAGATTAACAGCAATACTATCATAGTAGGGGATTTCAATACCCCTCTAACAACACTGGATAGATCCTCAAGAAAGAAAATTAATAAAGAAACAGCAGACTTAAAGGATACACTAGATCAACTTGATTTAATAGATATCTTCAGAACTTTTCACCCTAAAGCAGTAGAATATACATTCTTCTCAAGCGCTCATGGTACGTTTTCTAGGATAGACCACATGTTAGGACACAAAAATGGTCTCAATAAATTTAAGAAGATTGAAATCATATCAAGCATTTTCTCTGATCACAATGCCATGAAACTAGAAATTAACCACAAAAGAAAAAATGAAAAATACTCAAACACTTGGAAACTAAATAGCATGTTATTAAATAATGAATGGATTAACAATGAGATCAAAGAAGAAATAAAAAAGTTTCTAGAAACAAATGATAATGAGCATACATCAACTCAAAATTTATGGGACACAGCAAAAGCAGTTCTGAGAGGGAAGTTTATTGCACTACAGGCATATCATAAGAAGTTAGAAAAAGTTCAAATAAGCAACCTGACCCTGCATCTAAAAGAACTTGAAAAACAACAACAAATAAAACCCAAGACAAGTAGAAGGAAGGAAATAATAAAGGTCAGAGCAGAAATAAATGACATAGAGGCTAAGGAAACAATACAGAGGATCAATGAAACAAGAAGCTGGTTCTTTGAAAAGGTAAACAAGATTGATGAACCTTTAACTAGACTCACCAAGAAAAAAAGAGAGAGGACTCAAATAAACAAAATTAGAAAGGACAGTGGAGAAATAACAACTGACACAACAGAAATACAAAGCATTGTAAGAAAATACTATGAAGAACTATATGCCAAAAAATTAGACAATCTTGGTGAAATGGACAAATTTCTTGAATCATATAACCTTCCAAAAATCAATCTGGAAGAATCAGAACACCTAAACAGACCAATTACAACAAATGAGATCGAAACAGTTATCAAAAAACTCCCAAAAAAGAAAAGTCCTGGGCCTGATGGCTTCACAAGTGAATTCTATCAAAAATTCAAAGAAGAACTAACTCCTATTCTCCTCAAGCTATTTCAAAAAATACAAGAGGAAGGCAGACTTCCAAACTCCTTTTATGAGGCGAGCATAATTCTGATCCCAAAACCGGGCAAAGACAACACAAAGAAAGAAAATTATAGGCCTATATCCCTGATGAATTTAGATGCTAAAATTCTCAACAAAATATTAGCCAACCGGATCCAGCAATATATGAAAAAAATCATACACCACGATCAAGTGGGATTTATTCTGGAGAGGCAAGGCTGGTTCAATATTCGCAAATCAATCAATGTGATTCACCACATAAACAAAAGGAAGGACAAAAATCACATGATAATTTCAATAGATGCAGAAAAGGCATTTGATAAAATCCACCACCCATTCATGCTCAAAACTCTCAGTAAAGTGGGAATACAGGGATCATTCCTTAACATGATAAAGGCAATCTACGATAAACCGACAGCAAACATCATACTAAATGGACAAAGATTAAAAGCAATCCCCTTAAGATCAGGAACCAGGCAGGGTTGCCCACTTTCACCACTCTTATTCAACATAGTTCTGGAAGTCCTAGCTACAGCAATCAGACAAAAAGAAGAAATAAAAGGCATCCAAATTGGAAAAGAAGAAGTAAAACTGTCATTATTTGCAGATGATATGATATTGTATATTGAAAACCCTAAAGTCTCAGTCAAAAAACTACTGGACCTTATAAATGATTTCAGCAAGGTGGCAGGATATAAAATTAATACTCAGAAATCAGAGGCATTTCTATACACCAACAATGAAATATCAGCAAAAGAAATTAAGGAAACAATCCCCTTCACTATTGCAGCCAAAAAAATAAAGTACCTAGGAGTAAATTTAACCAAGGAGGTTAAGGACTTGTACTCGGAAAATTATAGAACATTGATAAAAGAAATCAAGGAAGATACAAACAAGTGGAAGCACATACCGTGCTCATGGCTAGGAAGAATAAACATCATTAAAATGTCTATATTACCCAAAGCAATTTATAAATTCAATGCAATACCAATTAAAATACCAATGACATACTTCAAAGATATAGAACACATATTCAAAAAATTTATATGGAACCAAAAAAGAACACGAATAGCCTCAGCAATCTTAAAAAGAAAAAATAAAGCAGGAGGTATCACTCTTCCTGATATCAAGGTTTACTACAAGGCCATTATACTCAAGACAGCCTGGTACTGGCATAAGAACAGGCACATAGATCAATGGAACAGAACAGAGGACCCAGAAATAAACCCACAGCTTTATGGACAACTGATATTTGACAAAGGAGGAAAGAACATACAATGGAGTAAAGACAGCCTCTTTAACAAATGGTGTTGGGAAAATTGGACATCTACCTGCAAAAAAATGAAACTAGACCATCAACTTACACCATTCACAAAAGCAAACTCAAAATGGATAAAAGACTTAAATGTAAGCCGTGAAACCATAAGCATCTTAGAAGAAAACATAGGCAGCAAGCTCTCCGACATCTGTAGCAGTGGTATATTTGCCGATTTATCTTCATGGGCAACTGAAATAAAAGGCAAGATAAACAAATGGGACTATATCAAACTAAAAAGTTTTTGCACAGCTAAAGACAATAGGAACAGAATAAAAAGACAAACCACACAATGGGAGAACATATTCGACAGCACATCTGATAAGGGGTTAATAACTAAAATTTATAAAGAACTTATAAAACTCAACACCAGGAAGACAAACAACCCAATCAAAAAATGGGCAAAAGAAATGAATAGAAATTTCTCCAAAGAGGACATACAGATGGCCAATAGGCATATGAAAAAATGCTCAACATCACTAATCATTAGAGAAATGCAAATTAAAACCACAATGAGATATCACCTCACACCAGTCAGAATGGCACTCATCAGCAAAACAACACAGAATAAGTGCTGGCGAGGATGTGGAGAAAAGGGAACCCTTCTGCACTGCTGGTGGGAATGCAGACTGGTGCAGCCACTGTGGAAAACAGTTTGGAGATTCCTCAGAAAATTAAAAATCGAACTGCCTTTTGACCCAGCTATCCCACTTTTAGGAATATACCCTAAGAACACCATAGCACTGTTCGAAAAGAAGAAATGCGCCCCCATGTTCGTGGCAGCATTGTTCACAATAGGGAAGATCTGGAAACAGCCCAAGTGTCCGTCAGAAGACGAGTGGATTAAAAAGCTTTGGTACATATATACTATGGAATACTACTCAGCCATAAGAAACGATGACATCGGATCATTTATAACAAAATGGATGTACTTTGATAACATTATACGGAGTGAAATAAGTAAATCAGAAAAAAAGAAAAACTGAGAACAGCACGATTACATATATAGGTGGGACATGAAAGTGAGGGTATGAGACATGGACAAGAGAGTGGTGGTTATGGGATGGGGGGAGGGAGGGAAGAGTGGGATAGGGAGGAGGGGAGGGACGCAGGGAAAACCAGATTGAAGGTGACAGAAGACAATTTGACTTTTGGTGATGGGTATGCAACACAATTGAATGATAAGATAACCTGGAGATGTTTTCATTGTACATATGTACCCTGATTTATTGATGTCACCCCATTAGAATTAATAATAATAAAATATATATATAAAAAAAAAAAAAAAAAACACACTCTTATTTTGTTTTAAGATTGAATCATGGCTTCTTCGAGTAGGCGTAAATGTAAGAATAGTCTTGACACCTTCTGTTATATATGTGGATGTTACACATTTCAACGTCAAAGGCACAATATTTCATCATTTGTGACACGTGCATATATCGCCTATTTTCAAGTTCCCCTTGGCGATCAAGACAAGAATTGGGATCCTCATATTGTGTGTCATAATTGTGAGGAAAAGCTTCATGACTGGACAAAAGGAAAACATCAAGGAATGCCTTGTGGTATTTCCGTGGTTTGGAGTAAACGTTAAGGACCACAACAGTGACTGTTATTTCTGTCTGATCCATACAAAGGGCATTGGCAAGAAAAAACGGAATATGATCACATATCCTAATATTCCTTCAGAAATACGACCTATCCCACACTCTGAGACACTGCCAGTTCCAGTTTTCAATGGTTTTATTTCTTCTAAGGACAAAGAAAGTGAACATAGTGATCAAGTGTATTTTGATAAGATGCATGAGGAAATGGTTGTAGAATCTGAAGGGTCTTCTTCTGATGCCAAGCAGTCATTAACCCCTTAGCAGTTTAGTCAACCCAAATTGAATGACTTAGTAAAAGATTTGGGCCTATCAAAGAAAGCAGCTGAGTTATTGGCCTCCAGCCTTCAAGAAAAGAATGTACTTCACCAGTCAGCTAAAGTATCCCATTTCAGGAAGCGTGAACAAATTTTTGTGGACTTTTTTTCCGAAGACAAACACTTTGTTTACTGTCATGTTATCAGTAGTCTTCTCAGCCAGCTAGGTGTTACCACTTACAGTCCAACAGAATGGCGGTTATTTCTTAACAGCTCTAAACAGAATCTGAAATCTGTTCTCCTACACAACAGTAATGTTTATGCAGCGGTTCTAATTGCTTATTCAACTCATCTGCAAGAAGATTATAATGACATAAAAATTGTCCTCGACTTACTGAAGTATAAGGAGCATAACTGGATCATTTGTGTGGATCTTAAAATGGTAAATTTCCTGCTAGGACAACAGAGAGGTTTCACAAAGTATCCTTGCTTTCTGTGTTTGTGGGACAGCTGAGCTCAGGAGAAACACTGGACACAGAAGGAGTGGTTGAAACGTGAAGCTCTGGAAGTAGCGATGCAAAATATTGTGAATGAACCTGTAGTTAATCGAGACAGGATCATTTTCCCCCACTTCATATCAGACTTGGCTTAATGAAGCAGTTTGTTCAGGTTTTGAACAGAGAAAGTGAATGCTTTCAACATAGTATTTCTGCTTTTCCTGCCTTGTCTTTCAAGACGATAAAAGCAGGTGTATTCAATGGATCTCAAATTCGAACCCTCATACATGATGAAGAATTTGCCAGGAAGATGAATAAGGAGGAGAAAGCAGCATGGCAGTCTTTCATGGCAGTTACAAAGAACTTCTTTGGCAACAAAAAAGCAGAAAACTATGAACTTCTGGTTCAAAGGATGCTGTTGGCTTTCTGCGACACTGGATGTAACATGAGCATTAAGATTCACTTCCTGAACAGTCACCTTGATAAGTTTCCTGAAAATCTTGGCACTGTTAGTGATGAGCAGGGAGAACACTTTCATCAAGATCTGAAGACGATGGAAGAGTGTTATCAGGGGCGATGGGACAGAAATATGATGGCAGATTACTGCTGGAGCATCAAATGAGATTGTCCTCAACAAGTACACAAACACAAGAGCTACAAATTTTTGCCTGAATAGAATTTAAATAAGTTTTGCGCAAATTTTATGATTTAAAATAAGTGTTTTAATATGTTCTATTTCCAAATTGTAGATAAATTCTGATGCAATCATATCTTTTAGTGTATTAATGTATTTACTGCATTATATAAATTATTATATTTTCACAAAGATGATGCCCAAGAAGACATTCTACTTCATTATGTTAAATTAAATGTTGAAAATTTTACAATAAGATGAAAACCTAAAATCTTGAATGGCAAAGAAACTGTAGCTTACAGAGAAAAACTAATGCCAGATTTAAGATCAGCATGCTCAAATTAGGTAAGAACAAGTGTTTTTGTGAATGCAACAAAAATTTTGTTCCCCAGTGTAATAAGAGACAGCTGGGTCTCCATCCCAGGCATGCTCACCCCAAGGCGGGTAATTTTAAAGAAAATACTACAAGGAAAGGCAGAATATCCACCTCAGAATTTTAGGGAAGTATATTCTTAAAAAATGGATGTGGCTTCTTTCCTTAAAAACGTAAAAAGTGTTTTCTGCATAACCAGGGAGGCATTTCTGTGTTTCTAACTGAGATCCCTAAAACCAATGTATCTATGTCCATCACGACATTGATGTTATTCGTAAAGAAATACATATGGAAGGAGAAAATAACAAGTAATATTACAGTTCCATACTAGTCAGTTATTAATGCAGACCTCTGTATTAATGGTTAGACTGTCAGCACATGAAAGAGTGGGTTGAACCTGGGTCCCTGATATGAAATTCAAAGATACATGCAATACATCAACCACATTTTAATTTTCTAGGAGCCCCTTAATCAAATATCTTGAGCAATAGTTAGAATACATTTGAATTTTATATCTTTTTCTATATTTTGAGACTGATTAGTTTAGAGTTTCTTTTAAGCTCCATAAATTTGTTTTGTCATTTTTTAAAAAAAATTATTGATTGATTTTACCAAAAAGAGGTGGGGGGAGAAAGGAAATGGGGGGAGAGAGAGAGAAAGAGAGAGAGAGAGAAAGAGAGAGAGAGAGAGAGAGAGAGAGAGAGGCACATCAATCTGTTCCTGTATGTGCCCTGACCAGGGATGAAACCAGCAACCTCTGTGCTTCCAGATGAAGCTCTAACCAACTATATGGCCAAGGCATTGTCATTTTTAAAATAGGGTATTGGGCTGATCTTTGTAGAACCCTTTCAGCACCAGAGTTCTCTGGTACAGCCAAGAAATACACACATACACACACACACACACACACACACACACACACACACACAAACATTTGTGTGTAATATCTACAGTTGGTTGAGCTTTATAGAACTACTCTTTTGCATATCAAAACTGAATTCAGCAAATTCCCATGGTTTCTATTTAACAGGACCATAACACCCTTCTTCACCTAACAGGTCTGATTCTGCTGCTTAAATATGCAAGCCACTTACTGGGAAACAAAGAGGTAATCAATCTAAAAAATAATGACTACTTCTTGCCGTTTTTTTCTATTTGCTTCTTGTATGAATATACTCATATTGAGAATACATTTCAAGGTTCAAACTCTATCAACTTATACATACACAAAAAATGTTTTTAATATATAAAGCGAAGTTTATTAACAAAGATATTTAGGTATTTTTGTGACAAGGAACATTTCCTTTAAAATCATACCACGAATATAAACATTTTACACATTTTGATGTGCTATAAGAGGACATTCTTATCTCTTAAGTAACTATCTAGACATTTTGAAAATGTGAACATGAAAAGGTATAAAGTTAGTGACTGCTCATTTCTTGACTGCTCACCTGGTATTTCATACAGCTGACCATACAGAGACTGGCCCCCATCCACAGACACCAACTGTCCGGTGATAAAGGATGCTGCTGGAGATAGCAGGAAACACACCAAGGAGGAGACCTGGAAATGGAAAAACACATGTGCACACAGGAGAACACACATGTCTCGTTTGGGGCTGCTTCCCAATTCTGAGTAAACACCTCTCTAAGCGTACGTGTACCATAATCAGTACACAGACTACTGCCTTTTATTTATTTGAGCATCATGAAAATCAGGTAAGAAATTAGGGTGAAGACAGCAAGATAAAACAGTCTTCAGTCGTGTCAAATAAGCTACACAACGTGAAGAAGCCAAAGTAAACACAGGGCTTAATGAGGGCCCTTTCTTATTTCAAACAGCTCAGTTCTTTCTACACCCTTCATTGCCCATGACAACCCTACATTTCACCGCCATGTGCCTTTTGTATTTGTGTTCTTAAAATAGTCCATTTTCCTGTAAAACAATAACATGTCATTCACTTATTTCTGTCATAGACTAAAAAAAGTAAGTTTGTTTAGTCTATGGTCTTGCAAGCCAAAGCCCAGCAACTCACACTACAAAAGGGACAGACTTCAGAATCCCAAAGCATCCCCGGATATTCGGATAGCTCACTGATGAGTTCAGCAACATTGACTTCCAAAATCAAAAAGAAAAAGAACAATTATTCCACAGGATATACGGGAAGTCTCATAAGAGGCTGTTGACACAGGGCAAGTTTCTCAAAGGTTGGTCCTAAACACCTGCATTGAAATGCTAGGGATGCTTATTGAAACTCCAGATTGCTAGACCCTACTGGAGAGCTTCTAAATTGTAAGCTCTGTGGTTGGGGCCCCAGATTCTAGCATTCGATCAGGCTCCCAAGCAGGGTGGGGACTTGGGTGAGGCTATTGAAGAGTTTAGGGTGTATGTATATAGCCTTTAAGGAGGTGCTCGCTCTCGGGGCAGACCCTTGCATTCTTGTACAACCATGACTGTGAACATGTTCTCACATTATGTGTCCTTGGCTCCTTGCCTCACTCTTGTCCTGGTCCTGTTTATAGCATCACAGTCATGTTTGTTTACATGGAGCCTCAGCCTGGGTTCTAGCAGGAACACAAAACTATACAGTATATCTTATAGCATAGCGGTTGCATCAAAGAAAAGGATGTGTGGTTGTGAGCTGAATTTGGCACGTTTTCCATGATACACCCTGTCTTGATTAAAAGGAAAAGGTAAAGTTATTGATATTTGGATACTTGGCCGATGCTTTTCAAAAGTGAACACAGTGACACTGTCACTTCAGATGGAAACAACTGAATGTATTTGGTATCCATGATATATCTGAGTTTTCGGGTAAAAATTAGAATTTTTTAAAACTTTCACTTGTCACCATGAGCTTTGTCAATTTCTTAATACTTAAAGATTTTTCTAAAGAGATCAGTGGTGATGGCAACAAATGTGACCTTTCAATATTTATGTCAACACTTAGAATTGTTTGTGAACATTTAAAAGATCTGCATACCTAAGGGAACCAGTGTTTTCCAAAAGATCAATGTAGATGTTGCAAAACCATCTACAGGTCAGAAACACAGAAAAACTGCAAAAAAAGACTAATGGATGTAACAAAGAGCAAAATGATCACCGACTTGGTTCTAGTTTTCACACAGCAACTAATTTTTAAAAACTGCCATGTTCTGGCCCTCGCTGGTTGGCTCAGTGGATTGAGCATCAGCCTGGGAAACAAATGTTCTGGGTTTTTCCCCCGTCAGGGCACACAAGAGAAGGAACCATCTACTTATCTTCCCATCCCTCTTCTTCTTCTCTTTTTCTTCCTCTCTCGCAACCACTGGCTCAATTGGTTTGAGCATCGTTGAGAATAGCTCAGTTGGTCCCAGCATCAGCCTCAGGTGCTGAGGGTAGCTTGGTTGATTTGAGCATTGGCCCCAGACTAGGGTTGCTGAGTGGATCCCCATTGGGGCACATGTGGGAGTCTATCTCCCCTCCTTTCACTAAAATACACACACACACACACACACACACACACAAAAGGCAAAAAGCCTGCCATATTTTGAAGAGTAGGAAAGAATATTTAAAATTCTCTGAGGTATGAAAATGCTCCTCCATTTCCAACTATACAAGTTCATGAAGTCAGATTTACTTCATAGGCTTTAACCAAAACAACACATTGCAGCAAATGGAATACAGAGGCAGATGTGAAAGTCCAGCTGTATTCCAGTAAGCCATACATTAATGACATTTGTAAAATGTAAAACAAATATAAAAAATTATTTTCTTTTGTTTTTGAAAATGTAGCTATTTTTTATTAAAATATTTCTTGTATTATGTTGTAATGCTTTTATTACTGCTAATTTAAAAGAAATTGATAAATCTTTCTTAAATTTCTCAATTTTACTTTCTAATACAGTAAATATAATTAATATTATTCACATACACAAAAGGAGTGCTCTATGTGAAATAAAAACTTAATCCTATCATTCCTTGATTAAAATCCTTTAAAACCTCTCTTAGTTTTCAGAATAACTATCCAAATACCTCGCCTGAAATAGTTTATTGTTTGAGCAGTATGTTCTATAACTTAATATGCAAATATGCAAATCTCTTGTAGTCCAAAAATTCCATTCTTAGAAAGTCATCCCCTCACACAAGAGTGCATGGCTATGTTCAAGGATGTTCACAAAAGAATTACTACAATATCAAAAATATAAATAAAACATAAATGTGCAATAATAGGGTCTAATTAAATATACTGTGGTATATTCATAGCAAGTTGCAGAAAGAAACATAGAGTGAGATCTCATTTCTGAAAAAAAAGGGCAATTAATATAAATAAATTTATGTATGTATAGTAAATTTCTGAAAAGACATACATTAAACTGATAATGAAAGGAAGTTCCAGGTAATAGAACACATTTTCTCTAAGAATTTTATGGTTTTGCCTTCATATTTAGCACTTTAATATATCTGAAAATTGTGTTGTATGTGAAGTAACAGAGGGGAATATACTTGTAATTGAACAGCTCATTGTTGCAAGACTTTTACTAAATGGTCTATTCTTTCCCCATACATTTGAAATACTACTTTTATCCTATCAACTCCCATTAATACACGGAACTGATATAAGAGTCCATTCTTTCCCCACCAATTTTAATCTAGACCAGTAACAGCAGCACATGCTGTAAATAAGTATAACGTTACAGTATGTATTGATATCAGTAAGATCAAGCCCCCCCTCCATTATTTTTCTTCATCACATGGCTGGCTGTTTTTGCACTAACATTTTTCTTTACAGATTTTAGAATCACTGTGTTAAAGTTCAAAGAAATATTAAATTGATAAATTAGTTTAGAGAAACTTGACTTCAATAAAATTATTTTCTCCATTGAAGCATTAAACATGTCCCTATTCTGGTATTTTTTCCTCTGTTCTTCAGTAAGAACATGTTTTTTCGTTCACAGGTAAGCTTACTCTAGATAAACTTACTTTTTATTATTGTGGAAACAATATCCTTTTTTTAAAATTACATGTTAAGACTGATGTAGCTAACATTACAGTAAGCTTTGATTTTTTTAATACTTAAAAGCATTCCTTTTATGTATGTGAATAATATTATCTATATTTACAGAAGTTGTGTATGAATGTCAGAGAGTCATACGCATCTGACTTGCAAAGGAAGGTCAGGTGATAAAGTAACGTAGCTCTTCGAAAGTACAACGAAACAGTAAAAAACATGCTGTTCCTAATTCACACTGCACTTGCTCTGAAATAAAGACTACTGCGCATATTCAAAGCCCGAGCATAATATGCCCCAAGAGCCAGAAAACCAGGGAAATGTTTTGGTGGCAGTGGGAGCAATCACCTATGTCAACCAACTATGCTATGTAAAAAAAAAACACCAAAATGTTCCTAAGTTCCAAAGTATGAAATAAAGTAATTCCAATCAATGTTAGAAATATACATTCCAGCCATGTTTGGTTGGCTTAGTGGTAGAGTATCTGTGTGTGAATGTCCCAGGTTCAATTCTTGGTCAGGGCACACAGAAAAAGCACCCATCTGCTTCTCCCCCACCTTCCCCCTGTGTTCCTCCCTCCTGCGGCCATGGCTTGTTTGGAGTGAGTTGACCCCAGGCTGAGCATGGCTCCATGGCCTCCACCTCAGGCAGAGGCAAATTAAGGTCGGTTGAGGCCCTGGGCACAGAAGAAAATACTGGGCCCCTTTAAAAAAAGAGAAAGACGGAAAATAAAAATACATGTTAACCATATTTTTAAATAAATAAAAAATATTATGTACTATTAATGTTAAACTTGCACATATGAAACCAAACTTAGTGTCATCAGAAAAATGTGTAAAGTTCGGGTCTTGCGGGGCCCTTCAGAAGTTGGGGCCAAGGGTACCCACCCAGGGCACCCGCTGTTAAATCCACCTCTGAATCAGGCACTAAAAAAAGTTTGGTTGCTAAGCAACCAGCATTGCCCCCTAGTGGGCAATGTCAGGGTGCATGCAAGAGTCTTGTCTCTGACTCCCCTCCTTTCACTGTATAAAAAAAGAAAAGAAAAGAAATATACATTACCTCCTCAGGAACTCCAAGTCTTTTAGCTGGAATTGCCGGAATGTTCCTTCCAAATATGTCATTTGACAAATGACCATAGTTGTCAAAAGCAGTCTGTGAATAAATGATTCCCTATGTTTCGATATAAAACAAGAACAAAATAAAGCGCATAAGCTTAAATTTTACTTGTAAAGACATCAATGCATTCTATCACCAATACCAAGAATTACATAATAAACTTTAATAGAAAAGTTAACATCTCTAATATTAAATGTTCGCAATATACTCAAAGAAATACTGTCAAGTCTTACCACAAATGGCTATCAGAATGCTCATTTGGGGACTGCCTTTCCTTATGAACCCTTGGAGCCCTAGATTTTTTCATAAAGACTTCGTTTCTGAAAGCATAATTCTATGAGTAGATTAGTGAGGCTCTTAACTGGGAGCAATGGTACAGGAGAGTCTATTTTATCTTGCATTTGGCTTTTCTGTTTCACAACACAAGACTGGGCTGTGGTTATGTGACACTTAGCAAATGCAGTATTTCCATGGTATTTCACCTACAGCAAAATAGCATGTAAAATATTTGAATTCACAATAAAATTTTTAATTGTTTACGAATTTATTTTATATAGCTTTCACTTGCATTCCAAGGTTTATAAAGCAAAGGAAAATACTTTAAGAAATGTAAGCACAGGATAAAGCTAATTATTGGCTCAAATCTAAAACAGAGGTTATGGGTAGGAAGAGAGAAAACAGAAGGTATAAAGCATGATAAATTTTGGTGGTATTACTCCAAATGATGCTTGCATGATATACAAGATTCCAATTAAACAATCTATAATCTTTTATTTAAAGAGGATGGCATCTTCAAGAAATATTAAGGTTTAGACATTAAACCTAAAAACATCTCAGAAGAAAGACGACTTTACTAAGGTGCTTATAATACTAACATACAACCTTAGGTTTTCAGAAAAAGCACTTTTGGAGCCAGTATTCCAAAGTATCAGAATTAAGTAAGAATGAAACTATACTTAATTTATCTTTGTATATTTGTATATGGGTACAGCAATGTCAGCTGTGGAAGACTGAAGGGAAATGAAGATTCTGGCTGCGAACCTGCAATTTGTTAAATATGAGGTTTTCTACTGACGTCAACAAGTCAGTTCACGCTTAGTTCCCACTGAGTAGCATGGATAACAATATCTCTAAACTGTACATAGAATTATAGATAATATTCACAGACATATAGAATTTCAGATTGAGAAATGATTCCTTACTTAGCAATGACCTTACTTAGCACATGGCCAATATGTAATACTCATGGAGGCTTAAGCTGTATCTTAGTTCCCACAAAAGTGATAGTTTTTCAGTTGAAGACATTTTGATTTTCCCCCCCTATTCACTTACATTAAGTTTCAGGAAATTTTCTTTTGACTTCTAGTTGATGTCTAACTAGGAGTTTCTTCCTAAAAGTTTGATTTTAAGTTTCTCTCTCCTAATAAAGGATTCATGATAAACCAAGAAATAAAATAATAATCCAGAAAAATTTATTCTTTTTTTTTTTTTGTGACAGAGAGAGAGAGACAGAAAGGGGAACAGATAGGGACAGACAGATAGGAAGGGAGAGAGATAAAAAGCATCAATTATTCATTGTGGCACCTTAGTTGTTCATTTATTGCTTTCTCATATGTGCCTTGACTGGTGGGCTACAGCAGAGCAAGTGGCACCTTGCTAAGGTCAACCTTGGGCTTTAGGCCAGCGACCTTTGGACTCAGGCCACTGACCATAGGGTCATGTCTATAATCCCACACTCAAGCCAGCGACCCCGCGCTCAAGCTGGTGAGCCTGCACTGAAGCTGGATTAGCCTGCGCTCAAGCCAGTGACCTCGGGGTTTTGAATCTGGGTCCTCTGCATCACAGTCCGATGCTCTATCCACTGCGCTACTGCTTGGACAGGCCAGAAAAATTTATTCTTGAAAGCATTGATTTTTAACCTTTACTGTGCATTTGAATTTTTGGGGTGGCTTTTATAAATACTGATGCCTAGGTTCCATAGTTTGGAGATATGCTTATAAATCACTATTTTAAATATACTTAACAGATATTTTTAATGTACAGCCAGGATTGAGAATCACTGGCTTAATTTAACATTAACAACCAAGTCACAGAATACTTGTAAATCAATAAATGCTTCTTCTGATCTTCCTTCAGAAGCCAATCTTTTCTAGTATATATGCATAGTGACAATTCTTCTATCAACGGCAGAAATGGAATCAGAAGAATACAATTTGATTATACACAACATTTACCTACAGGGGCAACACAGTTGATCCTTATTCCACTTCTGGCCCATTCCAAAGCTAAGGTTTTGGTGAGGCTATAAACACCTTCCCTGGCAGCTGCGCTATGCCTTTAAAAAACAAAACATTATTATTGATTTTGTCGAATATGTCTCTTATCAACTAAACTGACAGGTATGCCAATCACCTGTCAGAGCCCACAAGAACATTCTTATCATGAAGCTCTGTCTTTCCGAGTCTCTGAATAATGGGAAGGAACTGGGTGGGTCCTCCCACATTAAAGCCAAATCACAGCTTTCTGATAGTGGAATGAATCGCATGCTGGGAAGGCCCACATGAATTCCCACAGTCCACATGAACCGATGAGGAATTTTTTGAAGGATATTTTATTATGGAGGAAAACAAATTGGTAACTTTAGGGTTATAAATACAGTTGGGTTTTTTAAAATCAATTTTAGATAATAATGGATTTAAAATTTACAGATCAAGCTGGAAATAGTTTCAATAAAATTTTTAGACATATCAAAATTTAAATAAATTGCATATATTTCCAAAAGGAGATTTAAATATTTAGGTCGCTCCCTGAAAATACACCTCCACAAATATGAAACAGACACGTACAATGTTATTCACTGCAGAATTATTTGTAATAGCAATCTATAGGTACAAGTTTCTATTCAACTTGAGACAATGTATAATTTGAAACAATGAGTTTGAAAAAAATGTGTAAGTCCTTGATGGTATATCAAATAGTTTAATACTAATGATGATGATGTTATCAGAAATATCTCCATAAATAGAGAGAGAGAGAAAAGGGCCGTTTGTGGCAGAAATGTCTTTTCATTGAAGAATATCAGTATATAAATATAGAGGTTATTATGAAATCAGAAAAATCCACACTTTCACTCCATAAAAGTAATAAGTGATTCGGGTAAGGATCAACAATGGGTGCTAAAATCACGGTTGTAACGAGAATATTAACACCCTGCAAAATATCAACCTATAGATTACAAGTTATTTAATAATTACAAAGAAATTAAGATCACTATCTGAAAAAGTTAACAGGTTATTTGTAGAATAACCTTAATAAAAACTTTTGTGTTACAAATGTGTCCAACATATTGCATGGGGCATGCTTATGCTAAATTGTTTTGTTTTTGTTTTTTTATCATGTTCCTTCTTATATGTATCAAAACTCATACTGCACCATGAGTTCTGGGTTGCAAAAGAGGATTTATTTTTTGCACCTGTGTGTACAGTCTTTGCCCACAAATCAAACAAAAACAAACACAGGTGCTAGCTAAATTGTTTTTATGTGACATTCACACTCAATAAATGTCTTGCATTATTTCCAATAACCCTAATCTGGCTATTACTAAAGTGCTTATTATTGTTTGGAGACATCTTTTTCGTTAAGGTGTGGAAATGAAACTCACCTACATGCAGGTATATATATGCATACAGTTATATATAGGCATGCAAACAGTTATATATATGCATATAAAATATATGTCTGCAAGCATAACAACATGTAAAGGAATCAAAGCTCATAAAAGATGCTAAAGAAATCGGGAAAACTAATTTTTTTAAAAAAACAGAATTTTTAACTGCTAAAGTTAGGATTTTCAAATAGCTTCCTGGCATATTGTTTTTCTACCTGTTATTTTTAGATGGCCATTTAGACAATTATGAAAGAATCTACCAAGCCAGTAGGCTAAATTTATTCATTGATATGCTTTTTTTAAAAAAAAAAATCAGTGTGCAATGTAAAATATGTCAAAAATTTTAAAGAAAAGCCTGACTAGGTGGTGGTGCAATGGATAAAGCGTCGGACTGGGATGCGGAAGACCCAGGTTCAAGACCCCGAGCTCGCCAGCTTGAGCGTGGGCCCATCTGGCTTGAGCAAAAGCTCGTCAGCTTGGAACCAAGGTCCTTGGCTCAGCAAGGGGTTGCTCGGTCTGCTGAAGGCCCGCGGTCAAGGCACATGTGAGAAAACAATCAATGAACAACTAAGGTGTCATAACAGTAATGAAAAACTAATGATTGATGCTTCTCACCTCTCTCCGTTCCTGTCTGTCTGTCCCTATCTATCTATCCCTCTCTCTCTCTGTCCCTGGAAAAATAAAATAAAACCTTTAAAAAAATAATTTTAAAAAAGAGTTAAGTGAAAGTTCATTACGGAGCAACAATTTAGAAGTTCTGTCTGCAATCAAATAGGGCTATTCATGGTTTTCAAATCTAAATTAATATAGGTTAGTTTCATTTCCACACTTGAACAAAAATGATGTCTCCAAACAATAACGAGCAGCTGGATTAGGGATATTGGAAATTATGCAAGACATTTATTAAATGTGAATGTCACATAAAAAAAATTGAGCATAAGCATGTCTCACACTGTATGTTGAACACATTTATAATACAAAACTTTTTATTAAGGCATGCTATATGTTTTTATTTTTCTATGTATTGAGATCACAACTTATGAAAGGATTATGATCTTGGTGTATATGAGGTAACCACTGAAAATTCAAATACTGCAGCCAATCTGTGAAGAAGAAACTGTCACTGCTTTCTCGCTATATAAGTCACTTTATAAGAATATACCCCTCAGCCTCATTTCAAATGTTAGTGTAAGCGCTCCAGGTTTCCAAACAGTCTTTCTGGAGTGTGTACAGTCAATTTTACTAATTGCTCTTTCAGTGATTAATCAGTTTTACTTTGGCTGTTTCTGAATCTTTGACATGGAGAAAAAAAACGTGTAAAAATGCTTACGCAAATCCCGGAAATCCACTTTTAACAAGCATAATAATATTGACAATAGATCCTCCATGCTCTCTCATCCAAGAGTTGTGAACTACAGGAAATAGACAGATGACAATCATATAACAGTTTGCTAACCCTTCTCTGATCCCTGTTCCAGCATGTTGCTCTTGACATATATTTTAAATTTAAATTTACATTTCTGGTTTTATAAAAAGGCTGGCTGAAGTAAAATTTACTTGTCATAAAATTCTACATTATGTGTACAATTTAATAATTCTTTAAAACACACACACACACACACACACAGAAAGAATTGTGCAACCATCAACACAATCCAATCTTAGAACATTTCCATCAATCCAAAAAGTTCATTGGTGCCCATTTGCAGCCAAACCCATGCCCTTGGCAAAAACTCATTTACTTTCTGTTTCTCGAGGTTTGAAACATTTCACATAAATGAAATCACACAATATGTGGTCTTTTATGTCTGGTTCCTTAGAATAATGTTTTTGAGGTTCATCCATGCTGTAACATGGGTCAACAGTTACTTCTTACTGAGGAATAGTACAGACACTCCATTGCACAGATACGCCACATTTTATTTATCCATTTACCAGCTGATGAACATTAGGATTGTTCCTACTTTGAGGTAATTATGGGCACACGTTTTGACTTCTCTTGGATTAAGAGTTGGACTGTAGCCTGACCTGTGGTGGCGCAGTGGATAAAGCGTCGACCTGGGAACACTGAGGTCGCCAGTTCAAAACCTTGCACAGGTCTGGTCAAGGCACATATGGGAGTTGATGCTTCCAGCTCCTCCCCCCTTTCTCTCTTTCTCTCTCTCTCTCTCTCTCACTCTGTGTCTCCTCTCTATAATGAATAAAAGAAAAAAAAAAAGAGTTGGACTGTAGAGTCATCTGGTAACTCTTTTTAGAAGACTGCCAAACTGTTTTTCAAACTGTCTCCGTAGTTTTACATTCCTAGGGGAAATGCATGAGGACTCCTCCACGCATTTAAAGTCTGACTTATTGGTTACAGTCCCTCTAGTGGATGTGAATTGTGTCTCACTGAGGTTCTCATTTACATGTCCTAAGGGACCAATGGTGTTGAGCATCTTCTGTTGTGCTTACAAGCCATCATATATGTATACTCTTTGAATGAAGTATCTACTCAAATCCTTTCCCCATTTTTAATTGGGTTGCTTTCTTATTACTGAATTATAAAAGTTCTTCATATATTCTGGATACAAGGCCTTTTATGAGATACGTGATTTAGAAATTTTTTCCCAGTCTGTGGTTTATCTTTTCACTTTCTTATGCTGTCTTCTGAGGCACAAACACATTTGATTTCAAGTCCAGTTTAACAATTTAATATTTTATACATATTTGGGTATGTTTCATAGTGTCTTTTATACAACTGTTTGCCTAATCCAAGGTCAGCCCAAGTGTCCATTAGTAGATGAGTGGATAAAAATGTGGTACATTTACACAATGGAATACTTTTTAGCCACAGAAAAGGAGGAAATCTTGCCTTTTGTGACAGCCTGGATGGACCTGGAGAGTATCATGATAAGTGAAATAAGCCAGTCAGAGAAAAAGACAAGAACCACATGATTTCATTCATAAGTGAAATCACATGAAGAAAATGGACTAACAAGCAAAACAGAAACACACTGATAAACAGAGAACAGGCTGACAGCTGTCAGGGTGGGGGTGAACTTGGTTAGGGAGGTTGAGGGATTAAGCCAAAAGGGACAAAAAGAAGACTTCATAAACACAGGCAACAGGGTGGTGATTGTTGGAGGGGACCTGCAGGAGGGTTTAAGGCAGATAATGGGGACAGATAGAGACTTGACTAGCGGGGTGAACACAACACAGTGTAAAATTGTGCACCGAAAACCTGTATAATTTTGTTATATAGTGTCACCCCCAATGAATTCAATTAAAAAAAATAAAGTGAGAAAAAGATTTTCTCCATGTTTGCTTCTAAAAGTTTTATGATTTTACTTTTTTTATTTAGGTCCATGATCCATTTTGGACTATTACTTAACTTTTATTCATGGCGTGAGGGAGGGTCATTTTATACATAGATATCCAACTGTCCCAGGACCATTTGTTGAAAAGATTGTTATTTCCCCATAGAACTGGGTTGGCACATTTGAAGAAAATCAATTGACCAGAAACATAAGGGTTTATTTTTGGACTCTCAATTCTTTTACATTTATCTATACATCTGTCCTTATGCCAGTACCATAGTGTTTTGAAATCAAGAAATAATACCTTTGAAATCAAGAAATATAAATCCTTGCCTGACCAGGTGGTGGCATAGTGGATAGAGCATCAAACTAAGACGCGGAGGACCCAGGGTTGAGACCCCGAGGTTTCCAGCTTGAGCGCAGGTTCATCTGATTTGAGCAAGGCTCACCAGCTTGGACCCAAGGTAGCTGCTGCCTTGAGCAAGGAGTCACTCAATCTGCTGTAACCCCATGGTCAAGGCGCATATGAGAGCAATCAATGAGAAACTAAGGAGCAGCAACGAAGAAATGATGCTTCTCATCTCTCTGTCCCTATCTCTCCCTCTCTCGGTCTCTCTCTGTCACACACACACACACACACACACACACACAGAAATATAAATCCTCCAACTCTCTTCTTTTCTAAAATTGTTTGCACTGTTCTGGGCCTTTTGCATTTCCATAGATATTTTAGGACCCACTGTCAATCTTTGCAGAAAATTGATAGAGAATGCATTGGACCTACGGATAAATATGGGAAGGACTAGCACCTTAACAACATTGAATCTTCCAATTCAAAACCACAGAATGTCTTCTCATTTACTGAGATCTTCTTTCACTACTCTCAGCAACGTTTTATCATTTTTAGCATACAAGTCTTACACTTCTTTGTTAACTTCATTCTTAAATATTGTAACATTTTTGAAGCCTGATTTCATATATGCACATCCATTCTATTCATACAAGTCAAGACAAGGCTAGAGATGTACCTCAGGAATCACTTCAACAAAAATCTAATTTTTAGAATATAAAGACCAGAGAACAATTTAATATCCATTCCTATTAGAATCTTAAGCAAAAATACGGCTGCCTTCCCACTATACTTAATGCTTTCCTGTGAGTTCTGACCAGTTCTTAATATATGACAGTTATAAGGAGGTAAAGCCACTAGAAAAGAAGACATGAAATATAATATTGTTTAACCTAAATGACTTTTTCACATTGTTGAAATTGAGAAATGTCTTACAGGTGGTGGCATTGGGAAATTACAAATAGTACTGTATTCATATTGTTAACAATATATAAAAATATGGTGCATTTCACAATTGAATGACTCTGACACAGTAAAATACAGTACTTATTTTTAAACAACACCATTATATTTTTAGAAAACGCAAAAGACTAATATGACTAACTGTTAAGTAAAGTTGAATATTATTGGATAAAATTACAGGATCAACTTAAAAAATAACTCTTCTATAAACCAACAATAATCAAGTTGAAAACTATTGGGGAGAGAAAAACCCTGGCCATAGACATCAAAAATATCTAAGAGTTGGAAAGCTGAGGTCACCAGTTCGAAATCCTGGTACTGCCTGTTCAAGGCACATATGGGAGTTGATGCTTCCTGCTCCTCACCACTTCTCCCTCTTTAAGAAAAATTCCTCAGTGTAAACCTAGTTAAAAAAAGAAAGGAAATATAAGCCCTGGCTGCGTAGCTCAGAGCATCGTCCTCATAAACTAAGGTTGTAGGTTCGACCCCCAGTCAGTGAACCTATAAGAATCAACCAATAAATGCATAAGTAAGTGGAACAACAAATTGTTGTTTCTTTCTTTCCCCTTCTAAGAAAATCAATAAAAAAAATAGAAAAATATGAGATCTACATGAGCAAAACCACAAACCTTTGTCAAAAGATATAAAAGAAAAATTCATTACTGAAGGACATGACAATATTGAAACATATTATTTTCAAATTATTAATAAGTTTAACACAATTCCAATCAATTTCCCTAACAGGATTTTTGAATAAGAAACAGGAGTATAAAACTCATCTCTTTCCTGATCAGGAGGTGGTGCAGTATATAGAGCGTCACCTTGAATTCAGAGAGGACGCAGGTTTGAAACCCCAAGGTCACTGTCATGAGCGTGGGATCATAGACATGACACCATGGTTGCTGGCTTGAGCCCAAAATTTGCTGGCTTAAAGCCCAATGTCACTGGCTTGATCAAGGGCTTACTCGCTCTGCTGTAGCCCCCCCAGTCAAGGCACATATGATAAAACCAAAGTCGGAAACCCTTTTGGCTGAGAGAGTCATGAACGCCACATATTTTAAAATGTAATTCCATGAGAGCCATACAATATGTTTAACACTATATACAAGTAAAGGTGTGCATTTTATGTAAGACCAACACTTTTAAAGTACAATAAGTCTCTGAACTCTTTTGAATAAAGTTGTTATGCTGTTGCTAACCAATAATGAATAAAGTACTTCTTACCATTAATGCGACTTCTGGTGCTGCATGGTTTTGCTGATGGCTTTGTAGTCTGGTAGATACGTGTGAGGTTAAGCTTCATGCAGGTGTTGAGACTTCCATCCATTAAATGTAATCGTAGGTTGGTCTTAACGTTCTTTAGATGTGAGAAAGACTGCTCACATGCATATATAGAGCCAAACATTGTCAGTACAGCAATACTCACATGCTGCAGTGTGTGGTATGTGACGGGAAGCGCGTTCCAAGTTTTGACAATCAGCTGGCCCACGGGTTGAAGTTTTTTCATTTCTCCCCACTTGTGTTTGTTCATCAACTCTGCTTGCTGTTGTGCAAGTCTTTCCAAATCTTCATTCAGTGACTTGAACTTATTCACCCACATGTCTGAGGCCTTTAGGTCAGCAGCTCGTAGCTCAAAATCTCTGATGGAGACACTGGGGATGTAACGCAGGTCGGTGCTGTCCACTGTACACTCATGTAAATGGGTAATGAACTTAAAAAGATGAGCGCACTCACGAAATTCTCCAAAGCACACTTTGAATGAATGCAGGAGATTAGATGTGAAGCCTGCTAGCTGCTAGAGATCAAGATGTTGAGCAGGGTCACTTGCTGTGCATGCATCTTTAAACTCTTCCAGTTTTTCAAAGTGTAGTAAATGACCTGTTTCAATGTGGGCGATGAAGAGTTACAGCTTCTTTTCAAATGCAAGCACTGCTTGTTAAAGACAGTATTTCCAACGCCTTGCATTTTCACATTGAGCTAGTTCAGATGTTCAGTCATGTCCACAAGATAGTAGAACTTCAGGAGCCACTCAGTGTTAGCTAACTCAGGATGCTCGACATTTTTCATTTCAAGAAAAGTCCGGATTTTGCTCAGAGAAGCCATGAAATGCCTGAGCAGCTTCCCTCTTGACAACCAACACACATTGCTGTGCAGAAGCAGACCAGGATAATTATTCCCAAGTTCATCCAGCAGTGTTTTAAACCGGCAATCATTTAAAGCTTGGGCAACAATAAAGTTGACCACCCAAATGACCAGCAACATCACCTCACCAAGTTGCTCACCACACATCTGAGCACAAAGCGCCTCCTGATGTAGGATGCAGTAAAAACTTAGGATGGGTCTCTTTTCATGTTCACGAAGAAGCGCTATGAATCCTCTGTTTTTCCCCACCATGCATGGAGCACCGTCAGTACACACCAAAATAAGTTTATCCATCGGTAGATTTTTTTTCTTTAGTGAACTCAGTGAAAGACTTGAATAAATCCTCCCCTCTTGTCTCTTTCATAGGCAAAACAGCAAGACTTTCCTCATGTACTGTGTGACCGACAGCATACCTTGCAGTCACGCTGAACTGGGATAAATGGTTTACGTCTGTTGACTCATCGAAAGCAAGAGAAAAGAATGGTGCTGCATTTATGTCCTTCACTTGTGTTTCCTCAATTTGATTTGCCATCGTGATGGTGCGATAGTGGACAGTTCTTGCCAACAGAGGCATGTCTTTTATTCATTTGATTGTCTTGTCTTTATCTGAAAAGTCGTCAAAAGTTCACTGGCAGCATCAAGCATGAATGTTTTGGCATACTCCCCATCTGTGAATGGCTTTCCGTTTCTCACAATTGCTAAAGCACCAGCAAAGCTAGCCGAATTCCAGTCACCTTGTTGGGTCCAAACACAAAGTTGCTGCTGACTAGCTTGCACTCTGCACAGTAGCTCTTGACATGCTTTCTTCCTGCTGTCCCCTGCTGGATATTTAGATGCAAATGTAGTATGGCATGTGTCGAAGTGCTGCTTTATATTTGACAGTTTCATCAATGCAATTTTATCATTGCATATTAGACACACTGCAGAACCTGCTCTCTCCACAAAGGCAAATTCCTCTATCCATTCCTGCTGAAAAGTACAATACTGCTCATCTTTTTTTCTTTTAGCCATCTTCTTTGTCAAAAGCGTTTCTGCAATTAGCTAGCTGACTACTTGATTAAAAGGAGGGAAGTTTACTTCTTGACCTCACAACAACCCGTGTACATTAGGCATTATCCAATAAAAATTTGGTGTTGTCCCAGAGGACAGCTGTGATTGGTTCCAGCCACCCGCAACCATGAACATGAGAAGTAGGAAATGAATGGATTGTAATACATGAGAATGTTTTATATTTTTAACATTATTTTTTATTAAAGATTTGTCTGCGAGCCAGACGCAGCCATCAAAGGAGCCACATCTGGCTCGCGAGCCATAGGCTCCCAACCCCTGAGATAGAGTCTTGATGTAAGACACTGAAGTTACAGGTTTAAAACCCCAAAGTTTCTGGTTTGAGCACAGGTCACCAGCTTGAGTGTGGGGTCATCGACACAATCCCACCCATGGTCACTGACTTGAGTCCAAAGGTCACTAACTTGAAGTCCAAGGTCACTAACTTGAGCCCAAAGCTTGCTGGTTTGAAGCCCAGGGTCATTGGCTTGAGCCCAAGGTCACTGGCTTAAGCAATGGGTCACTGGCTTGCCTTGAGCCCCTCCCTGGGTCAAGGTATGTTCGAGAAGCACTCAATGAACAACTAAAGTGCCGCAACTACAAATTAATACTTTTCATCTCTCCCTTCCCATCTGTCTATTCTGTCACTTTTGCAAAACAAATAAAAATAATGTTCACATATAATATTTTGTGTAAGTTTCAAGTGTACAACCTAGTGGTTAGATAGCTACATACTTTACAAAGTGTTCCCCCTGAAATGCCAAGTACCCACCTGACACCATACTTACTACAATATTATTGACTATATTTCTCCATGCTGTACATTGCATCCATAACTATCTTGTAATTAGCATTCTGTACTTCTTATTCCCTTTACCTTTTTCCAACTCACCCAGGCCCTTCATTCTGGCAACCATCAGTCTGTTTTCTGTGTCTGAGTCTTTCAATTCTGTTTGTTCAAATACTACGTTCTGTAGGTTCCACATATAAGTGAAATCTTATGGTATTTGTCTTTCTGACTTATTTCACGTAGCATAATACTCTCTAGGTACATCCATGCTTGTAAATGGTAAGATTTCATTCTTTCATATGTTCAACTAATATTCCAATGTATATATGTATCATTGCTTTCTTAATAACTCATATTGAGCACTCGGGTTGATTCCATGTCTTAACTCTTGTAAATAATGTGACAATGAACACAGAGGCACATACATTCTTTCAAATTAGTGGTTTGGGTTTGTTCAGATAAATGCCCAAAAGTGGAACTGCTTAGTCATAATGCAGATCCATTTTTAATTTTTTGAGGAAAATCCGTAATTTTTCCATAGTAGCTGCACCAATCTGCATCCCCACCAACAATGCACTAGGGTTCTCTTTGTTCCACATCTTTAATAATATGTTATTTGTTGATTGATTTTTATTTTATTTTTCTATTTTTAGAGGGAGAGAGACAGAAAGGAAGAAAGATGAGAGGCATCAACTCATAGTTGCTTCACTTTAGTTGTTCATTGATTGCTTCTCATATGTGCCTTCATGGGGGCCTCAAGCCCAACCAGTGACTCCTTGCTCAAGGCAGAGACCTTGGGCTTCAAGCCAGAGACCTTGGGCTTCAAGCCAGAAATCTTTGGGGCAAGCCAGTAAGCTAATGCTCAAGCCAGTGATCTTGAGGTTTTGAACCAGGACCTCAGCATTTCAGGTTGTCACTCTAGCCACTGAGAAACCACCAGTCAGGCTATTTGTTGATTTATTGATGACAGCCATTCTGACAGGTATAATACATCTCACAGTGGTTCTAATTTGCATTTCTCTGATGATTAGTCACAGTGAACACCTTTTCATGTGTCTGTTGGCCATCTGTATGTTCTCTTAGAGAAGTGTCTATTCATGTCCTCTGCCCATATTTAATTACATTGTTTGCTTTTTGCTTTTTTTAATTACATTGTTTGCTTTCAGAGAGATTTTGGATACTAAGCCCCCATAGAATGTATCTTTGGCAAATATCTTCTTCCATTCAGTGGACCGTCTTCTTGTTTTGTTGATGGTTTCCTTTACTATTTAGTTTGACATAGTCCCATTTTTCTTTTGTTTCCCTTACCCAAGAAGATATATTAGGGGGAAAAATATGGCTAAGAAAAATATCAGACGATTTGCTCCCTGTGTTTTCTTCTAGGAATTTTATGTTTTGAGCCTTACATTTAAGTCTTTATCCATTTTAAGGGCATTCTTGGTCCTGACTGATTGAATGAATGTGAACACTGTCCTGTTATCTCCCTGAAGACCTCACTGAATTAACGGGTCCTTTTAACAAATGTAACAGCTTTAATTCTTTTAGTTTTTTTTTTTTCCGTTTTCTTTTTTAGAGAGAGAGAGAGGAAGGAAGTGTGAGAGGGGAAGGAAAAAGATGAGAAACATCAATTTATAGTTCCTTCACTTCAGCTGTTCATTGATTACTTTCTCATATGTGCCTTGACTGGGGGGGGAGCTTGAACTGAACCTCTGACCCCTTGCTCAAGCCAGTGACCTCGGGCTCAAGCCAGTAACTTTGGCATCATGTCAATAATCTCACGCTCAAGCTGATGACCCTGTTCTCAAGCCAGCGCCACTGCACTCAAGCAATTAAGGCCACAATCAATCCAGTGACTCTGCATTCAAGCTGGTATGCCCGGACTTAAGCCAAGGAGATTGCTCTAGCCAGCAACCTCGGCATTTCAAAACGGGTTGCTCAGTGTCTTGGGCCGATAATCCACTGCACCACCACCAGCAGGCCAGATAAAGTTCTTAAAGCAAAGTAAGAGTGCAAGTTTTCTTTAATTTATGAACAACTTAGTTGCTATAGCATTGTAGAGATCTTTAATAAAATTCTCATGATAAACTTCTAAAAATAAAATTGTAAGATCAAAATATATCCATATTTATAAATATACCTAAATTTACTATCTAGTCATATAGCAATTTACAATTCTCTACTGTATGGGAGTATTTCAGGGCAGTAAATGTTGATGACATGGAGGTTTCTGAGCCCCTAACAATTTCACTTTCAGGATTAACTATGATCTTTCAACAAAGACACCTTGGGAGTTGGTGTTACTGATCAACTTGCCTGCTTTGCACATATAGAAGGTGCCTGTCAGGTTGGTTTCAATCACAGCATGCCATCCCTTTGAACTGATGTCTTCAGCAGGAGACGTAAACTGACCTCCTCCACAGTTTACCAAGAAATTGATTTTACCATAAACATCCAAAGTGTATTTGACCAAATTATTTACCTAAAGAAAAATATTAAAAGTAAACTGATTAATAACCTAATCTGCTACTTGGACTGACGGTCTGCTCTAGGAGACCTTACAATCTCTCACTGTGAATGGTAACTTGAAGACCACAGTACTCACAGATCATAAAGCTAAACTCATCATTTTGCCTCCCCTCCCCCTGTCCTTCTCCTGAGGTGACCTACTCAATAAATCATTAGCAGAAGAACCTCCCTCACAGGTTCCACTTCTCCTGAACTCATCTGAGACAGGTAACACAGTAAAACCTGCAGCACAGTCAGGTTTAGGAACCACTATTTCAGATTTAAAATGAGTCAGTTATAGAGATACATTTGCCTTACCTCCTCTTCTTTACGGATGTTGCATTTTATGGGAGTGATCCGGCCCTGGTGGGTGGGAGGCAGGCTGGCCTTAAGTTCGTCTGCAGTAGATTTCAATACATCGAACTTACGGGATGCAATGACCACACTACAGCCTAAGGAGAAAACAGCCAAAGAATAAGTAACTACGCTTTCATTGGTTGTCCAAATCTGAAAAATAACAATGTTTAGCAAATAGTGCAGGTGTTCCTATAAAGTAAATAAATTAAGATTTCTGGTTCCATTCAAGATAAATTAACATGGTCTCACCTATGGTAGCACATTGGATAAAGCATCAACCTGGAACACTGAGGTCACCTGTTTGAAACTCTGGGCTTGCCTGGTCAAGGCACATATGGGAGATGATGTTTCCTGATCCTCTCTCCTCTTCTCTCTCTCTTTCTGTCTATCCGTGTGTGTGTGTGTGTGTGTGTGTGTGTGTGTGTGTGTCCCCCTTCACTAAAATGAATTTAAAAAATAAATTAAAATAAAAACCGATGGAGTCACAGTAACTGAGTTTACCCTCCAAACCAAAAGTCTCCAAATCTGGACATGCTATGCAAAACAATGGTTTCCAGTCATTGGATATGAGGTAGCACTGGACAGTGATCTCAGAGAGTAGAAACAAGCAATGTGAGTGCTATGATTATTCCCGCTTGCTGCTAAAGAGAGTGTTTGGCTGCAGCACAAGGAGGAGAAACCAACTCAGAGTCCAGTAGTTTCTTGCATGGTAAAGATGAAGCCAGAAGTCTGGGGAGGCCATGATAATAGATTACACAGGGTGTAGAGAGAAAAGAGGTACAGAGAGAGAAAACTTCAGAAATCTGCAGACTTCCCTCAGATCTTTAGCTGTACACTTGTCAGAGAATGTGAATAAAGAAATTATCTGAGACTAGAGGACAAATGACCCAAAAGAAACAGAGAAAAACACACCCTGGAACTCACAATGCCCTGGAAATAATGTGCCCACTGGGCAAGCCTTTCACAGAGCACTAGGGTAAAGTACTCACAAAGATATGGCCTCAGTAATGAAGCAAAATTAGCCTAGACTAAAGGCTATTCAGGTCAGTGCTTAACATTAAGCAAGTCTCTTTTAAAGTATCAAACTCTTTCCAAGTCATTTAATTGCATCATAGAACAAAGCTCAAGAATACTTATAAAAATATAAAAAGAACAAGCATCCAACAAGGTAAAAGTAAAAATATCGGGCATGCCACAAAAAACTACCAGGCCTCCAAAGGAGCAGAAAATACAAACCATAATGATAAGGAAATTCAATTAATAGTAACACACCAAAAAAGGATGCTGATGATCTAATTAAATAAGCCACCAATAAAGAGAAAAATTTTTTAAGCCTGGGGAAAAGGACGCATTAAATATAGAATAAAAGACAAAAAAGATGGAAGACATCTTTTGAGAGACAATGCAAGCCAGAAGACAGTAGAATGTCTTGAAAGAATTGCTGAATTACTCCTTCCCCAAAAAATTCAGGTTCATGTACCCAGCACTCATAGGACTGAACATCGCAAGTAAAGTGCCTGGAGATACAGAAAGGTTTTTTTGATTTGGCCAAAGAGGGAGCACAGAAAGCAAAATCTACCCAAAAAAGAAAGAGCAGGGAGTGTTTATGCAGCCAGGGAGCAAGGGAGCTAGAGTTTCAGGGAGCTGAGCAAGAAATCCGGGTTTCTTTAGTTACAGATGACCCTTTTTTGTAACAGACTCCTCATGGCCCTGGGGTTATCTTCTCCTGCTTAACAAAGAAACAGCACATTAGCTACACTAAATTATACTGTGAGAACAAGAGCTGCTGGTTTGAAAAACCAAGATTCTGTAAAATATCTCATAATTGTACATCCATGACCTTTTCTTTAAAGCAAAAGCAGAAACTGGATTATCTTGTGACTATCACTGATTTTTATGCTACCATTACTATGTGCTTAACTGGTTAATTTTTCTGTTATTTAACACGAAGTGTGTTTAAAATTCTTTACATTTTTATATATAAAAGCGTTTTACTGAATTTATTGAGGTGACATTGGTTTAAAAAATTATATAGGTTTCAGGTGTACAATTCTATAATATAATCATCTGTAATTCTATAATATAATCATCTGTATGTTGTATTGTGTGTCCACCACCCGAAGTCAAGTCTCCTTCCATCTCCATTTATTTCCCCTTGGCCTTCTTCTACTTCCTCCCTTTACTTTTTGTAATCCCTGTTGTAATATCTTGTCTTGCTTATAATAATGTTGTCCGTGTCTACGAGTGATTTTCTTCAAGCAAAGTGTCTTTTACACATTTCTCTTGGAACGTGCTTCACAGATAGTCCTGCAAAACATGACTAACATACTTTCTTAATCTTTGACTATAAACTACATGACAACCAAGGCAATTGGAACATTAAGTTAAAGACTATACCTATATCCTAATTATGAACTAAATTATTTAATTCTAGCTTCCAAAAATACTAGGGACGTCAAAATCATAAGGAGCTTGGCTACCAAAGTATGTCGGGGCAGGTAAGGTGGGGGAATGGGGATTATGCACCTGGAAATCTTGATCCAGTGAAAATAGCTTTCAAAAATGATGGCAAAGTAGCCTGACCAGGCGGTGGCGCAGTGGATAGAGCGTCGGACTGGGATGCGGAAGACCCAGGTTCGACACCCCGAGCTCGCCAGCTTGAGCGCGGGACCATCTGGCTTGAGCAAAAAGCTCACCAGCTTGGACACAAGCTCCCTGGCTCAAGCAAGGGGTGGCTTGGTCTGCTGAAGGCCCGCGGTCAAGGCACATGTGAGAAAGCAATCAATGAACAACTAAGGTGTTGCGATGACAATGAAAAACTAATGATTGATGCTTCTCACCTCTCCCCGTTCCTGTCTGTCTATCCCTATCTATCCCTCTCTCTGACTCTCTCTCAGTCCCTGTAAGAAAAAAAAAAAAAAAGATTAAAAAAGTGATGGCAAAGTAAAGACTCATTCACATAAATATTAGCATGAAGACTTCATTAAAGTAGACCTGCACTACAAAAAAGATTAGAGGAAGTCCTCCAAGCCAGAAGGACAATAATACCAGATGGAAATATAAATCTACAGAAGAGGACCAGAAATGCATTTATGGTAGTAAATACAAAGATGTTTCTTCTTTCTATTCAAATCTATTTAAAAGGCAGTTATAGGTTAAAGTAAAAATAATAACAATGTTATCAATTCCAGACCAGGGCACAAAGGAGAAGCTCCCATCTGCTTCTCTACCCTTCCCCCTCTCCTTTCTCTCTCTCTTTTTCCCTCTCTCTCTCCTCCTGCTGCCAAGGCTCCATTTGTGGAAAGCTGGCCCAGGCATTAAGGATGGCTCCACGGCCTCTGCCTCAGGTGCTGAAATGGCTCTGGCTACAACAGAGCAACGCCCCAGATGGATAGAGCATCGCCCCCTAGTGGGCTTGCTGGGTTGATCCCAGTAGCGCGCATGAAAACCCAGTCTGTCTCTCTGCCTTCCAGCTTCGCACGTCAGAAAAATATAAATACAAATAATAATAATAATAATAACAACAACAACAATGTATTGTGAGATTTATAATGTAGTAAAAATATAATACATGAGAACAGCAGCATGAGGGCCAGCAAGGGTGAACAATAAGGACAGGTAGACCTTCTTTTGCCCTGCTCTAATATGCATTAGTTTCGGTTACTTTAGCTCAGTTAAATAACAACGATGTCCCACCAACATGGTTGAAATTTCTGTTACCATGATATATTAAGAGTAATTGCACAAAATACAAACCTCACTAGCTCTTCAATCCACAAACAAACATGTGAATAAGAGATGCACTTCATAATCTATGATTAATCATGTCACCTCTTTTAATGTCTGTCAGTGCTTGGTCAAAGTGCACCTACTCTGAACTGGTCGGAACATACTGTTCTAAGGACTGGAACAGACTGTGCTGACGAGTCAAAGCATATTGTTTCAACTGGCACATAGCACCCTCACCGAGAGCCCACAGCCCCCTCCGGCTGCCTTTGTTCTGCCTTCCCTTCCTCACTCACACAAACCCCTGCTTGCACTGAAATGCTAAGACAGTCTTTGTGACAAGAGTCCCCCATCTTCTCAAGCTGACTGCTTTTGAATAAACCCGCTTTCCCTCTACCAGACCCTGTCTCTGGAGTATTGGCTTTGGAGTGGCAAACAGTCAACCTGGGTTTAGTATCAAAACTTGAACTAGGATGCAAAGGTGTTATAAGGAAATCGCTGCAATGCTGAGCCACACACTAGAAACCTAAACTTTCATTAATGGAATAGTGAAATAAATTATTGAACACCCATACTATAAACTACGACATAATTTTAAAAAGAATAAGATCTTACCATATACATCATCATGGAATGAAAAAAGCAAGAATACTGTGGTCCCAGTTTTGAAAGGAACAAAATACAAGCAAATGGGAAAGGGATTTAGGTTAAGAGCAAAGTTGAGAAAGCTTGTTCTTTTTCTTTTATATACTTCAATACTGCTTGAATTTATTGCAATGTTTTTATTACCATATAATAAACTAGAAATTTGTTAAATATAATCCTTCTCCTAACTCTGAAGCTAAATGACTTGAGTAAATGTTTTTGTTTATGTGACTAGCTAGAGAAATCCAGAAAGACTGATAAACTCATTCAGATGTAAGGTACAGAAGTAACTTGCAGATAAGGGAGTTATTTCCACATCAGGCATTTGCAGCCACATATATTGCTTTCCTGCTTGGGCTGACACTGATTCCTTTCTATCTTTAACTTGAAGTACTACATTTACTATGTACTTTCTAGGTCCCTGCTGTTAATAATAGCCTTGGTGTAAACCCGACAGGCTTTTGTTTGACTCTTTTTAATTTGGTAATGCAAGTGCCCTACTTAAACTCTGATTGCCAATGCATCCAGTTCAAAGATGTCTATTGCCAATAAATAATGCCAGCCAAGGGACTAGATGAAGAGCCACCTCACGTCTCCGCATTGAGGTTCCTCTCTTTGCTTAATTTCAATAACTGACCATTTAATCCACTTGTTTTATTTTTCTCCCGTGTTTTAAATTCTCACTGTTATGTTTTAAATTCACCAATGAAGAGTGAACCCAAGAAACCATGTCCCCCACCCTTGACCCCAACAAAAACAGTACTCCAGGCCCATGTATATGCTTCCCTGCTCCCTGTCTGGTATTGTTCTCACTGTGTGGCCCCAGGTGCTTTATAATTTCCAGGTCCTGTAAGTAATACAACTTTATTTTATTTAAGTTTCCTGATGGTTATTACTGAAGGGCGTCTTATAATCATTAATAAGAATCACAAAGGCCGGTCCAACCTCAGCATTGGTTATTGATAGGCTAAGACAATAACAAGTCTAACCCTGGACAGATGGCTTGGTTGGTTAGAGCATTGTCCTGAAGCACAGAGGTTGTTGGTTCAATCCCCAGTCAGAGTACACACAGAAATGATCAATGTTTCTCTCTCTCTCTCTCTCTCTCGCTTGCTCTCTCTCAAATCAATAAAATAAACATTAAAAAACAAAATAACAAGCCTAGTCACTAAAACAAAAAAAAAGTGCTCTATTGACTCATGATTTCTTACTTTTATTTTATTTACTGTACCTAACTTCTGCGTAGTCACAGAAAGGAACTCTTTAACTCAAGGACAAACAAAAGGAGATGACTTGCATTCAACTTGAATGATCTTAGGTATTCCTTGATGCAATCAGGACTCCCTGTCTAGCAGCACCTGTCAAATAGACAAAGAGGTTCCAGTGCTGTTCAATATATCCTGCTCTTGTGAGGTATACCTTTTAGCATCCTTTGGGAGGAAGGAACAGTCAGGATCATTTGGATATGTAAGACAACACAATAATCTGCCTTTTTAAAAGCATGTCTAAAAACTCAACTTACAATTCACACCAAAAAGTAGTAGCTTTCTTACTGGAAACAGAATTGGCTAACATTTTATCTGTGCAATTTAGCTTATTACAGTTTTCAGGAAGTAGTCATTAATTCCAGTATTAAAAAACTAAGCTTAGAAAGCCATAATAAAAGTGTTTTCTAACACAACATCATTACAAATACAGGTTTTTCAGGATACAGAATATTGTTAGGGAGGCACTCATCTCTTTCATTGGAAACTCAAAGGGATCCATGGCTTCCCACAGATTACAAGATAATTGTCCTATAGTTTCATCCTGCCCTAATAAAAATCAAGCCAGCAAATCTAATGGTTGGCACAAGCTAACTTACCAAAGAGAAGGAAGGTTCAAATATATGAAAATCCACACAGGGTTCTGCAAGGTTGAAACAGGATCTGACAGAACTGATGTGAAGCCTGGTGTCTGACCTTCATAAAATGAAAACTGATCCTATTTTTCCTATGGATTTTCCTGAAAGGCATAGAATTTGGAGTTATGAATGGAGTAGGCAATAAAGGTGATGGCATTATGCCAGGACCAGATGAGGAATGTTAATTTCCTGGTCCTGGCCAGTAGGTTCAGTGGTAGACCGTCAGCTGGGCATGTGGATATCCTGAGTTCAATTCCTGGTCAGGGCACACAGCAGAAGCAACCATCTGCCTCTCCACCCCTTCTCCTCCCCTTTTTCTTTCTTTCTCCCTCTCTCTCTCTTTTCTGCTCCTGCAGCCATGGCTCTATTGGCTTGAGGGAGTTGGCCCAGGGGGGCTGAGGATGGCTCTGTGAAACCCCCACCTCAGGAGCTAAAAATAGCTTGGTCTCCAGCATGGCCTCAGATGGGCAGAGCAGGGACCCCGGACCGGGGTTGCCAGGTGGATCCTGGTCGGGTGCATGCAGGAGTCTGTCTCTCTATCTCCCCTCCTCTCGCTTGGAAAAAAAAAAGAAATGATAATTTCCCATATTTTTCTTTAAAAGATATGTATTTTCACTTTTTTTTTTAATTTTTAAACTATTCCTTTTTTTAATTTCTTTTTATTTTATTCATTTTAGAGAGGAGACACAGATAGAGAGAGAGAGAGAGAGAAAGGGGGGAGGAGCTGGAAGCATCAACTCCCATATGTGCCTTGACCAGACCAGTGCAGGGTTTTGAACTGGCGACCTCAGTGTTCCCAGGTCGACGCTTTATCCACTGCGCCACCACAGGTCAGGCTGTATTTTCACTTTTTTAGTTTCATTTTTTAGTTTATTTTACTATGTGATGGGCATTAAAAAACATAATGGTAAGCAAAGGCGGTTTATGTGCTCATAAAATGTTTTAGAAATGAAGACAGTTTAATTCCTCATAATTTAAATTATTTCCAGAATATTTAGTTGCTTCTAACAATGCTGTAACTTTTTTTACAGCCTGTTTCTCCATATATACTCTATTTTTCATTAATAAACAAATTGAAATTCTACGCTTTGTTTAGAATCCTGCTTTTTTCAATTATAAGGTATGCATTTCTCTACATAGTCTTCAAAAGTAAGATGTTTAAATAACAACATAATATTTCATTGTTATTGACTTAACCATTTTCCTTGGAATAAATATTTCGGTTACTCTCAATGTTTCCCTGCTCAACACGACCTCCTTGTATATAAATCTGTGCTTCTCTCTGGTTATTTTATCAAGTAAATTCCTGAGAAAGAAATTACTAGTTCTCAGAGCATGAATATTGTGAAAACTTTGGGATATTTTATTTCAAATTGTCGTCTAGGAAGCTTGCAGTAATTTACATTCTTTTTTAAATTAATTTATTTATTCATTTTAGAGAGAAGAGAGAAAGGGGGGAGGAGCAGGAAGCATCAACTCCCATATGTGCCTTGACCAAACAAGTGCCAGCCTTTTCACTATCATCAACACTGTCATTTTCTTCAATGTTTTAAAATTTTATTCGAAAAACAATGGCATCTTACTGTTGTTTTATTTCATATTTTATTGCGAATAAAGTTGATTTTTTTCCTCCTGTACTTCTGTCTGTAGTTCTTCACTTGGTATGCCTGGTCCATATCATTAGCCAATTTTACTATAGGTGTGTTCGATCTTTTCCTTATTTGTGACAGCATTTTATACCATACACTTCAAATTTCCTTGCATGGTTTTTTATTCAATGATTTACATTTTCATGTGGGTAAATTTATCAATTTTCTCTTTTGTGGTTTCCTTCCTTGTTTATGTTCTTCCTTCACTCAAGTTACAGTACATATAGTAAGAGATGAAAGATCAGATGACGGAAGCCTCTCAATGTTACAGCCTTTCCCTATCTATAGGGTTAAATGAAGTCTTCCTGTTTCCTAATCACTCATGAGGTGCTCTATAGAAGAGATTAATATTCCGTGCACATGCACGGTTAATTCCTTTGCACGTTTCCACAGGTCTCCCCCTTCCGTCTGGGTACAGCCGTTTTGTCCCTACGTGTTCCCTCACCTGACAAGGGGTGGATCATCGCCCACCACTTTCCCACAACTCCTTAGGAAGAACTCCCTCTCTTCCTTGCGGTCTGAGTCTCGCCCCAAGCGACATCTCTTTACTTTGTAACTTCACTTTCCCAACCCGGCCTAGTGTCCCCTGGCTCCCGATTCCGGTGTCCCTACGGACCCCTCGCTCAGGGTCCCTGGTTCAGGGGACTGCTCACGTACCCAAATGCAGGAGCTCGGTCGCGATGGCCTTTCCGATGCCCGTGCCCCCGCCGGTGACGATAGCCACTTGGTTCTGCAGCAAGCCGGCAGCCAGGCAGCTAATACCTTTTGTCAAAGAACCCATGACCGCGGAGAGTCTTAACGCCCTTGGATCAGGACTACTGTTTCAGAGTCCTCCGGACTTTAGCGGTGGGCGGGTCCATGCGTCCACGTGACCGCCGGGGCCCCACCCAGCCCCGCCTCCGCGGTAGCCTCCCATCCTCAAAGGAAAAAAGACCACTCCCAGGATGTGGCTTAACATCCAGCTTTATCAACAAACTTTTTTTTTTTTTTACAGGGATAGAGTCAGAGAGAGGGATAGATAGGGACAGACAGACAGGAAGGAGAGAGGTGAGAAGCATCAATCATTAGTTTTTCGTTGCCATCGCAACACCTAAGTTGTTCATTGATTGCTTTCTCACAAGTGCCTTGACCTGGGGAAGGCCTGAGCAACCCCTTGCTGGAGCCAGTGACCTTGGGTCCAAGCTGAAGAGCCTTTGCTCAAGCCAGATGGGCCCGCGCTCAAACTGGTGAGATCGGGTTCTTGAACCTGGGTCTTCCGCATCCCAGTCCAACGCTCTATCCACTCACTGCATCGCCGCCTGGTCAGGCAACAAACTCTTTTAATGTGAATAATCATACAACTGTTTTTGTTTCCCTCTAGATGTCTTTTTCTTTCTGTTATATGCCTATAGCGCCATAACCTTATCCTCTCTAGTACTTAGAACATTTGGGAATTTTAAATTTGCGTGGCTTGATCAATGGTTTCTCTCTCTCTCTCTCTCTCTCTCTCTCTCGTTCTGTGAAGGCAAGGTCCATGAGTACCTGTATTCTTTTTTCAGTACTGCATGCCTAGCTCCCACCATAATGTTGACCACATGGTTGAGGCTCCAAATTATTCACTGAGTAAATTGTTATGGCTAGTCAGAAATAGTCATTCTACAGCAAAAGGACATTATGGATGAAACACTATTATGATACCTGCAGAAGTCCTGGAGAATTGATTCTAGGATACAGATAATGATGGACTGGCCAATGATGGTCTAACAAGATTTGATAAGGAATTGTAGCTAAGTGTAGTGCTATGTAGGGCAGGCTCAAAGCTTTAAGCAAAAGTAAACAAATGCCAACACTATGGAGATAAAAGGGGTCCTTAAACATTCATCAACATGAAGCAATTTGAAAACAAGACTTACCTTTTCTGTCTTCTTAACCAGCCTGTTAGGGACACCCTTCCCTCTAACATGGCTTGCAATTTTTAGTTAACTGTATTACCATGTCCACAAGGTCACTGTTAAATTCTTGTGTAGGAGAAAAGTGAGATTTCTGTCCCACGTGGACATAAGCACGGACACAAAATATAAGGGTATGCTCACTCTCAGGGGCAACTGTGCACTGTATAAACCCAAGAGTGAGCATCTCCTTAAACACTGTACCCTTGACATCTCAATAACCTCACCCAAGTCCCAGCCCTGCTTGGGGGCTGGTAAAATGGCAGACTCAGGGAACCCTCCCCTGAGCTTAGTAAATCATATACAAGTACTGTACTTGGAACTGAGATAAAGGAAAATATCTGCTGTACATCATAAAGGAATGAATCCATTGAAGAAGTTAAACTGATTAAGACAAAAAATGGATATAAGTAGTGTGTAAATGGCATTTCAGAAAGGATCATTTGAAGACAAAATATTGAACCCTAATACATTTGCATAAAATTAACAATATTTTTGCATACAAAACGAAAAACATTTTTTTCATTAAAAACGGGAATATTTTTCATGAAAAAAATCAAGACACAATTCATCACTGCAAAAAATACTACACATAACTTTATTTTTCTTTTCAATCAAGAGGGTGTATACCAATTCAACTTCATGAACAAAACAAGCCACATGTCGACAATTACCATGAATTTTTATTGATCCAAAAGTATTTGCCAGGTAAAATGATTCACTGTCTAACTCAAGTGTCAGGTCATAATGGTATCACAATTTATTGCCTACATTTACAATTAAACCTTTTGAAAGATCATAATTATATCTATTTTTAATTTGAAATTATAGTCACTTTTCAAGTAACTTTATTAGAAATGAAAAGTATAATTATAAAGAATGTTCATTTCCATTCTTAAAACATTTTTTTAAAAACCACAGGCCTAAAAGTATTGGTGAGGCATTAACTTCAGGAATAGTTTTTGCATAGGTAAAATTGACAATATTATAAAAAGCACAAAGTGAGTTTTCCATACCAATTACAAGCTCTTATACAGTACAGAAGTGCATTCTTAAGATGTTAAGGCATTTGGGAACAACAGATACCTCCTTTTTTTCTTAGTTTAGAGATTGGCTTTATGCATTATAGACTCTTTCATCCTTTTGACAACAGAAAGGTCTCCTGTTCCCTCGGGCCAGTTGTCATGATCTGTTAAATAATGAAAAACTTCATGTCATTTGCAAATATTTTTAACCTTATAAGTCTTCCCAGTTACTACCAAACCCCTTTGTTATTTTTCCTGGTTCACCCTTTCTCTGAAAGAAAAAAGAAATTATTAGGAAAAATAGCATAGCTTTCAAGAAAATCTTGAATTTGATTCCCAACTCTGCCACTTAATAGCTTTTGAAAATTTGGAAAAGTTACTCTTCTTGAGCCTCGCTTTACTCCTCTATAAAGGGGATAACTACATCTATCTTTTAAAATGGTAAGAATTAAATGGGACACCCTATGTACAGCACTTGGCATACTACAAACATTCAATTAATATTACTTCCTTAATAATGATGATCATTTTAAAGCAACATGCTTACTTTATACGAGACACATCTACATAGTTGCCTCCCCAGGATCCAGGCCTCATCCCCTCTTTCCAATATCCTGTCTGCACTTAGAATGCCATGCAGTTCTGGGAAGTGGCCTCTCTTAGACCAATGAGTGATGATTGACTGATCTAAGTCAACCAAGGCACTCCATTCCCCTAGCCATATTAATAGTTGAGGATGGTCATTTGCATAAACTGGTCCAAAGCAGAGTGGATCTCAGAATTTTGTTAGAAATGCTGAAAGTCATTCCCTCCCCCACCCCCACCCCCCATCCAGAAGGATGTGAAGAAAGAAGCATGTAGCTTTGGAATGTAGGACATACTCATTTCTTGACTGCTCACCTGGTATTTCATACAGCTGACCATACAGAGACTGGCCCCCATCCACAGACACCAACTGTCCAGTGATAAAGGATGCTGCTGGAGATAGCAGGAAACACACCAAGGAGGAGACCTGGAAATGGAAAAACACACGTGCACACAGGAGAACAGACATGTTACATTTTTGTCTGCTTCCCAATCTTGAGTAAATAGTTCTCAGAGCACGTGACTACGATGTGAATTCCACAGTATAACAGCGCTATAATCTGACAGTACATAGACAACTGCCTTTTTTCATTTCAATATTATGAAAATCAGGTAGGAGATTCAGGTAAAAACAGCAAGATAGGATAAAGTCTTCAATGGTGTCAAATAAGCTACACAATGTAAAGCCAAAGTAAACCCAGGGCTTAATGTTGACTCTTCTATTTCACACAAGTCAGTTCCTTCTATACCTTCTATTGGCCACCACAACCCTACACTTCATCACTACCATGCGCCTTTCATGTTTGTGCCCCTGAAACAGGCAATGTACCTCGAAACAATACCATGACATGCTGGTTTGTTTAGTCTACGGTCCTGGAGGCCCAAAGCCCAGCGTCTCACACTATGGGAGCATTCTACAAGAGGGGCTTTAGAATCCCAGTACATCCACTAAAATTCAGATAGCTCACTGATGAGTTCAGTAACATCAACTCCCAAAAACAAAGCAATTATTCCACAGGACGTAACGAAACAGGCAGTCTCCTAAAAGGTGATCCTAAACACCTGCACTGAAATGCACAGGGATGCTGATTGAAACTCCAGATTGCCACATCCTACGTGAAATCTTCTGAAGGGTAAGCTCTGTGGTTGGGGTTCCAGAATCCCAGAATCTATCATTTTATGAGGCTCCCAAACAGGGCTGGGACTTGGGTGAGGCTACTGAGTTTAGGGTACAGCATTTAAGAAGGTGCTCTATCAGGGCAGACCCTACACTTGCAAAACCTTGAAAGTGAACATGTTTTTAATTGGTGTCCATTGACCCTGGCCAGTTGGCTCAGTGGATAGAGCGCCGGCCCAGCATATGGACATCCCAGGTTCAATTCCCGGTCAGGGTATACAAAAGAAGCAACTATCTGCTTCTCTCCCCTTCTTCCTCCCCCATCTCTCTCTTTTACATCCTGAAGCCAGCGACTCAATTGGTTGGAGCACTAGCCCCAGGCGCTGAGGATAGCTTAGTTGGTCCAAGCATGGTAGCCTCAGGTGTCAAAAACAGCTCAGTTGATTTGAGCACTGGTTCCAGACAAGGGTTGCTGGGTGGATCAAGGGAAGTGGAGGTGCATGTGGGAGTCTGTCTCACTATCTTCCCTCTTCTCAGTTAAAAAAAAAAAAAAAAGTGTCCCTGTCTTGCTTGCCTCACTTTAGACCTGGTCCTGTCCACAGCACTATAATCAATGTCATTTACCTGTCTGTACCTCCTTGAGACTCTTAGACCCTGGAGGGCAAGCATAGTTTTCTCTCCATCCTTCTGTACCCAGCAGCTCATATGAAACTGACTTGTTTAAAACAAGGCCACAAGCCATATGACATTACCAAAACACATTTCATACACCTAGCTTGACCTGCAATGCGCTAAGTGCCAAACACAAACCAGATTTTGAGCACCTAATTACTGCTTCAATTTCACTACTTGTCTATTCATATTCTCTGATTTACTAATTAAGTTTTGAAAGATTGTATATTTCCAGAAGTGTATCCATTTCATCCAGATTTTGCAATTTGTTGACATATAGGTATTCATAATGTTTTCTTACAATTCCTTATCTTTCTTTGGTGTCCATTGTTACTTCTCCCCTTTATTTTATATTTTATTTATTTGGGTCCTCTTTCTTTTTTTCTTGATGAATCTGGTTAAAGATTTGTCAATCTTCTTTATCTTTTCAAAGAACCATCTCATGGTTTCATTGATCTTTTGTATTGTATTTTAGACTCCATTTCATTTATTTCTGCTCTGATCTTTATTGTTTCCTTCCTTCTACTCATTTTGGGCTGTGTTTTGCTTATTTGAGTTCTTAAATTGTAGAGTTAGATTGTTTATTTGAGATCTTTCTTGTTTCTTGAGATTGGCCTGTAATGCAATGAATTTCCCTCTTATGACTGCTTCCACTGTCCCATAGATTTGGGGTTGTTGTGCTTTCGTTTTAATGAGATCTACTTGATAGAAGGACTTGAAATACAAAGCCAGCATAAAAGCTTTATCAACCAATAAGAACTAATAGAGACTAGCAACCTGCATCAACTTTATCTTTGTGATGCCTGATCAGTGGTGACGCAGTGGATAAAGCATCGACCTGGAATGCTGAGGTTGCCTGTGCGAAACCCTGGGCTTGCTTGGTCAATCAAGGCACATATGTGAAGCAACTACTATGAGTTGATGCTTCCTGCCTTCCCATCCTTCTTTCTGTTTTTCTTTCTCTCTCCCTCTCTCTCTCCTCTCTCTAAAACTCAATAAAGAAAAAAAACTTTATCTTTGTGGGTAGCATCTCTTTTAGCTCAGTTACCTGTTTATGTTCAGCTCTGTGTATCAAAGATCACGTAACAAGGGTTTTTTAATTAAGCTTGTGTTTGAATTCCAACACCATGAACTGAACATGGCCTTAGGCAAATTACTGAATTTCATTTGCCCTTAGTTGCTTAATTTGTAAACATGAGTGTGTAGGATCTCACAAGCTGGTTGAAGGGTCTGCCATATGCTGAATCGAGAGATACTGAAAGGAACCAGGAGAGGTCAAGGCATTTCCTTTTGAAACTACAACTACATTCTGAACCTCCTGACTACCCCAGGGTCCTTCCGTTAAAAGAAGGCAACTCACTGTTAAGCAGTTGGGCCAAAGGTCTAGTGTGAAAATTCTGCCTGAAATGGGACATGGGTGATTAGCTGGGGCAATCAGAATATCTTGGAAACATGACCCAGGTATGCTAAGACACAGCCAGGCAGAAGCCTGGCTTTATCCTGCATCTCACAGCAGCTACCATCACCTCTGCTTCCTTTCACACCCAGACTTTTTAAAAATAATACCTACATTAGTTAAAGCATGATCAGCAAAACCCTAGGTGTATCTAAGACCTTTTCAGGGGATCTGCAAGGTCAAAACCACTTTCAAAATAATACAAAGTCCTTATTTGTTGTTTTCACTTTGTTGACATTTGTACTAATGGAGCCAAAACAATGGTGGAAAGATTGTTGGAGCCTCAGCATGAGTCACAGCAGGAACACAAAACTGACTTAGTGAACCTTATACACCTAGACATTATTTTTCACCAGCAAGTACTCATGGGGGACCATGGGGGGAGATCCTGTTTCTCTACAGAATGTTCTTAGTGAAGCAGTAAAAATTATTGTTTTAATCTCGTTCATTGAGTCTATACCTTTCATGATGAAAGAGGAAGCTCTTAATTACACATCAAGTTCTTCTGCATCTAGAATACAGTGGTTTACATCACAAAAAAGGATGTGTGGTCGAGTTGTGAATTGAAACACCATTTTTTTTACTTGAAAGAACAAAGTACAGTTATTTTGATATTTGGCAGATATTTTTCAAAAATGACCACAGTGAGCTTGACCAATGGTACCACAATGGATAGAGTGTTGACCCAGAATGCTTAGGTCTCTGGTTTGAAATCCTGGGGTTGATGGCGTTAGTGTGGGCTTGCTGGCTTGAGCAAAGGAACATCGACATGATCCTAAGGTACCTGGCTTAAGCCCAGAGGTCACTGGCTTAATCAAGGGGTCACTGGCTCAGCCTGAGTCTACTGGTCAAGGCACATATGAGAAGCAATGTGTGAACAACTAAAATGCAACTATGTGTTGATGCTTCTCATCTCTCTCCTCCCCCTCTCTCTCTTCCTGTATCTCTAATTAATAAAAAAAAATCTAAAAATAAACAAAAATGAACACAGTGAGGGTGTTAATTCAAAGAAAAACAAGTAGGAGCCCTGGCCCGATAGCTCAGTTGGTTAAGAGCATCATGCCAAAACACAGAGGTTGCTGGTTGAATCCCCAGTCAGGGCACATACAGGAACAGACTGATATTCCTGTTTCTCTCTATATATCTACCTCTTTCTCTCTCTCCCTGCCTCTCTTACTAAAATCAGTAAATTAAAAAAATTAAATTAACAAATGACAGCATTTGTTATCAATAATAAAATTAGAACTTTTGGGTGAAAATCATAATTTTGGAAAAATTGCATTTGTCAATATTTTAATACTTAAAAGATTTTTCTAAACAGATTGGTGGTGATCGTTACAAATATGTTTTTTAATATTGTATGCCAACACTTAAAATCTATGTTAATCTTAGAAGATCTACATAACTCAGTGAATCACTTTTTTTCCAAAAGATCGATGCCTGATATTACAAAATCATCTACAGGTCAAAAGCCCAGAAAAACTGCAAAAAAGACCAATGGATTTTAATGTACCAAAGTACAAAATATTCACTGACATGGTTCCAGGTTATACACTGTGACTAAACTTTTAAACTGCTGCCACCTTTCTTTTTTAAGAGAGAAAGAAACAGGAAGTCAATACCCTTGAGCTTTGATCCAGCAACAGTGTGCTCAAGCCAGTAACTTTGGCCTTCAAGCCAACAACCCTGGGATCATGTTGATGATCCCGCACTCAAGCTGGCAACGCCTGTCCAAGCTGGCATGCCCACTCTCTAGCTGGTGACCTGGGATTTTGAACCAGGGATCTCAGCATCCTGGACCAATGCTCTATCCACAATTATGAAGGGCCCATGAAAATGCTCCTCCATTTCCAACTGTACACGTTCAGGAAGCCAGACTTTCTTCATAGGCTTTAACTAAAACAACGCAGTGCAGAGATGGAATACAGAGGCAGATGTGAAAGTCCAGCTGTATTCTAATAAGCCATTTATTAAAAAGATTTGTAAAATGTAAAACAAATATAAAAATATTTCTTTTGTTTTTGAAAATGTCAGTGTTCATGAAAAACATTAGTACTTATATTAACATGTAATATTTTTATTACTATTATTTTAAAATAAGTTAATGCATCTTTCTTAAATTTCTCAATTTCCATTTCTAATGCAGTAAATACAGATAGTATTATTCACATAAACAAGGGGAATGTTTTGTTCAAAATAAAATTTTAATCCTATCATTCCCTTAATTCAAATCCTTTAAAACCCCTCTTAATTTTCAAAATAACTATCCAAATACCTTGCCTGAAATAGCTCATTAAGTGTTTGTTTGAACAGTGTGTTCTATAATTTGATATGCAAATCCCTTGTGCTATAAGAATTCCACTCCTAGAAAGTCATCTTGTCACATAAGAGTACATGACTACATTGGACTGAGGAGGGAGCAAGCCTCTCTTCTCCCTTATGAGGGGAGAAACCAGAAGAATACAAGGGAAAAAAACCAGCAGGGACAACTGAGTCAGCCAGTTATAGATTAACTACATCCCATAGTTCTCCAAATGGTTGCCTGGAGCCACTGGCAACACAAAGCAAGAAAAACAAGATCTGTATGGAGGTACGACCAGTGGTCCGAAAACCCCTGCCCCCTTGCTGACCCTACTGAAACTCTCCCTCCCCTCTCCTTGAGTCTTGAGAAATCTTAAACAAAGGAATCACAAGTCCCCTGCATGGACACTGTACAGGTATAAAACCTGTAAGAAAATCTAATTCAGGGAGCTGGTGCTTTGGTGCTAACTCCATGGGCTCCTCCGGCAACTAACAAATTCCCCTTCCTCTATTAAATTGTCTGAGTGTCTTGCCTGACCTGTGGTGGCGCAGTAGATAAAGCGTCGACCTGGAAACACTGAGGTCGCCAGTTCAAAACCCTGCACTGGTCTGGTCAAGGCACATATGGGAGTTGATGCTTCTAGCTCCTCCCCTTTCTCTCTTTCTCTCTCTCTCTCTCTCTCTCTCTCTCTCTCTCTCTGTCTCCTCTCTAAAATGAATAAAAAAAATAAAAAATAAATAAATAAATTGTCTGAGTGTCTTTCGGTATACTCCATCGGGTGTCACGTCCCGCAACAGGACGAAGTTCAGAACAGAATTACTACAATATCAAAAATGTAAATAAAACCTAAATTGCAACAATAGGGTCTAATTAAATATATAATGGCATATTCATAGCAAGTTGCATAAAGGAACATAGAGTAGGAGGATCTCACATATGTAAAAAAAAGTCAATAAATATGATCTTTTGTATGTATAGTAATTTCCTACATAGATATATATCAAACTGATACTGAAAGATAGTTCCAGGAATTGGAACACATTTCCTTCAAGAGTTTTATAGTTTTGCCTTCATATTTAGCACTTTACTGTAGCTGAGAATTGCGTTGTATGTGATGTGAAAGAGTGATCTTATTTACTTCTAGCTGAACAACTCATTGCTGCAAGACGTTTGCTAAATGGTCTATTCATTCACCATAGGTTTGAAATGCTACTTTATCCTATCAACTCCCATATATACACGATACTGATATAAAAGTCCATTGTATTGTACTCCACTGATTTTAATCTATTTCAGAACAAGCATCAGACATTGTAAATAAGTATAACATTACAGTATGTTTTGATATCGGAAAGCCCAAACCTCCCATTATTAATTTTCAAAACATTTTTGGCTGTTTTTGCATAAATATTTTTCTAGACAAACTTTGTAATCAATGTGTTAAATTCCAAAAATATATTCAATATAGACATTAACTTAAAGAAACTTGACTTTCATAACCTTGATTCTCTCCACTGAATTATAGGATATGTCTCTATTCTGGGTTTTTTTCCCAGTCTTCAGTAAGAAAATGTTTTTCATTCACAGCTAAACCTACTTCAGGTATTTTAGTTTTTATTATTATTGTGGAAAAGATATTCATTGTTTTAAAAATAGATTTTAAGACTGATACAGCTAACATTTAAGATAGCCATTGATTTTATTCCATACTTAAATCTGGCCACCCTACAGAAGTTGTGTCTGGAATGACCTAATGTCATAATTGCCGGGCTTACTTCATGAAGGTCCTATATACCAACAATGGCATGTGATAAAATAATGCAGCTGAAAAGTACAACAAAACAATGAAAGCATGCTGTTCTTTTAATTTATTTTTATTTTATTCATTTTAGAGGAGACACAGAGAGAGAGAGAGAGAGAGAGAGAGAGAGAGAGAAGGGGGGAGGAGCTGGAAGCATCAACTCCCATATGTGCCTTGACCAGACCAGTGCAGGGTTTTGAACTGGCGACCTCAGTGTTCCCAGGTTGACACTTTATCCACTGCGCCACTACAGGCCAGGCAAAGCATGATGTTCTTAATTCACACTGCACTTGATCCTAAATAAAGACTTCTGTGCATATTCAAAGCCCAACCAGGATATTCCCCAAGAGCCAGAAAGCCCAGGGAACGGATTTGGTGGCAGTGGGAGCAATCACCTCTATCAGCCAACCCCGCTATGTATAATGGACACCAAAATATTCCTAAGTTCCAAAGTATGGAACAAAGTAATTCCAATCAATGTTAGAAATATACATTACCTCCTCAGGAACTCCAAGTCTTTTAGCTGGGATTGCCTGAATATTCTTGCCAATTACCTCACTTGACAAATGAGTATAGTTGCCAAAAGCAGTCTGCGAATAAATGGTTCCCTATGTTTCAAAATAAAACAGGAGCAAAATAAAGTACATAAGATTAAATTTTACTTGTAAAGACATCAAGGCAGTCTATTGACCAACACCAAAAATTACGTGGTTTAACTTTAATAGGAAAGTTAACATCCCTAATGTAAACTTTTCTCAATATTGTCAAAGAAATTCAGTCAACCACTTCCACAAATGGCTACCAGAATGCTCATTTTGTGACCTCCCCTTCCTTATGAACCCTTGGAGCCCTGGATTTTTTCATAAAGACTTGGTTTCTGAAATCATAATTCTATGAGTAGATTAGGGAAGCTCTTAACTGGGAACAATGAGACAAGAGACTATGTTATCTCCACTGGGATTCTCTCTTTAACAACACAAGACTGGGTTATGGTTATGTGACACTCCAGAAATGCAGTATTTCCATGGCTTTTCACCGAAAGCAAAATATGATGTAAAACATTTGAATCCAATGTAAACAAACTAAAATTTTAATGTTAAAAGTTCTTTTAAAAGATTTTATTAATTCATTTTAGAGAGAGGAGAAAAAAAAAAGAAAAAGAGAAAGAGAGAAAGAGAGAGAGAGAGAAGGGGCAAGGAGCAGGAAGCATCAACTCCTACACGTGCCCAGAACTGGCAAGCCCAGGGTCTCGAACCGGCGACCTCAGCATTCCAGCGAACGCACCATTCACTGTGCCACCGCAGTTCAGGTTAAAATTTTAATTCTTTAAACCTTTCTTTTACATAGCTTTCATGGGTTTATAAAGCCAAATAAACTACTCAAAAATTTTACCACACAGGATAAATATACTTGTCATTAGCTCAACACTACACAAGAAGTTACGGGAGGAGGAGAGAAATAGGAGGTGTAAAAGATGATGACATTTGGTGGTATTACTTACTTCAAAGGATACTGGGTGATATACTACTTTCCAATTAAGCAATTAGTAATCTTTTATTTAAATAGGATGAAATCTATCAAGTATTAAACTTGAAAACATCTCAGGAGGAAAAACATGACTTTAGTAATGTGCTTGTAATACTAACATACCACTATAGGTTTTCAGAAAAAGCACCAAAGTATCAGAATTAAGAATGGAACTATACTTAATTTATCTTTGAATATTTGTATATGGGTACAGCAATGTCAGCTGTGGAAGACTGAAGGGAAATGAAGATTCTGGCTGCGAACCTGCAATTTGTTAAATATGAGGTTTCCTACTGAAGTCAACAAGTCAGTTCACGCTTAGTTCCCACTGAGTAGCATGGATAACAATATCTCTAAACTGTACAGACAATTATAGATAATATCCACAGATATATAGAATTTCACACTGCAAATGATTCCTATCTTAGCAATGGCAGAGAAGTGCATTAGAGCTGAGTTTTGCACACTGAGTGAGATGTTTCATTTAAGGTCTCAGCACATGGCCAATATGTAATACTCATGGAGGCTTAAGTTGTATCGTACTTCCCACAGAAGTGATAGTTTTTGCAGCTGAAGACATTGAGATGTTTCCCCCCTATTCACTTACATTAGGATTCAGGAAATTTCCTTTTGACTTCTAGTTGATGTCTAACTGGGAGTTTTTTTCCTAAAAGTTTGATTTTAAGTTTCTCTCTTTCCTAATAAAGGATTCATGATAAAACAAGAAATAAAATAATAATCCAGAAAAACTTATTGATTTTTGTGACAGAGACACAGATAGGGACAGACAGATAGGAAGGGAGAGAGATGAGAAGTATCAATTATTCAGTGTGGCACCTTAGTTGTTCATTGATTACTTCCTCATATGTGCCTTGACCAGGGACTACAGCAGAGCGAGTGACACCTTGATCAAGGCAGTGACCTTGACCTCAAGCCAACGACCTTGGGCTTCAAGCCAGAGATCTTAGGGCTCAAGCCACCAACCATGGGGTCATGTCTACGATCCCACACACAAACCAGAAAACCCGCACTCAAGCTGGTGAGCTTCTGCTCAAGCCAGATGAGGTCGCACTCAAGCTCGTGACCTCGGGGTTTTGAACCAGGGTCCTTTGCATCCCAGTCTGAAGCTCTCTCCATTGCACCACTGCCTGGTCAAGCCAGAAGAATTTACTCTTTAAAGCACTGATTTTCGATCTTTACTCTGCATTTGAATTTTTTGGGTGGCTTTTACAAATATTGATGCCTGGATTCCATAGTTTAGAGCTAAACTTATACATCACTATTTCAAATATATTTCACAGATATTTTTAATATACAGCCAGGATTGAGAACCATTGGCTTAATTTAACTTTAACAATCAAGTCAAAGAATAAATACTTGTAAATCAATAAATGCTTCTTCTGAAGCCAATCTTTTCTAGTATATATGCATAGTGACAATTCCTCTATCAACGGCAGAAATGGAATCAGAAGAACACAATTTGTTCATACACAACATTTACCTACAGGGGCAACACAGTTGATCCTTATTCCACTTCTGGCCCATTCCAAAGCTAAGGTTTTGGTGAGGCTGTAAACACCTTCCCTGGCAGCTGCACTATGCCTTTAAAAAACAAAACATTATAATTAGCTTTTGTCAAATACGTCTCTTATCAACTAAACTGACAGGTATGCCAATCACCTGTCAGAGCCCACAAGAACATTCTTATCATGAAGCTCTGTCTTTCCGAGTCTCTGTTTGAATAATGGGAAGGAACTGGGTGGGTCCTCCCACATTAAAGCCAAACCACAGCTTTTTGATAGTGAAATGAATCTCACGCTGGGAAGGCCCACACGAATTCCCACAGTCCACATGAACCGATGAAGAATGTTTTGAAGGACATTTTATTATAGAGGAAAACAAACTGGTGATTGTAGTTACATATACAGTTGCTTTATAAATCAATTTTAGATAATGGATATAAAATTCACAGATCCAGCTGGAAATAGTTTCAATAGAATTTTCAGACATATCAAAATTTAAATAAATTGCAATGTTTCCAGAAAGAGATTCAAATATTTAGGTCCCTGAAAATACACCTCCACAAATATGAAACAGACACATACAATGTTGTTTACTGCAGAATTATTTATAATAGCAATCTATAGGAACAATACAGATCTCTATTTAACTTGAGACAATGTATACATTTGAAACAATGAGTTTGAAAAAAATCCATAAATCCATGATGGTATATTAAATAGTTTAATACTAATAATGATGATGTTATCAGCAATATCTCCATAAATAGAGAAAAAAGGAGTGGTTGTGGCAAAGTCTTCATTGAAGAATATCAGTATATAAATATAGAAGTAATTATGAAATCAGAAACATCAACACTTTCACTCCATAAAAGTAATAATGATTCAGGTAAAGATTAATAGTGGGTGCTAAAATCATGGTTGTAACGAGAATATTGACACCCTGCAAAATATCAACATCCAGATTACAAATTACTTAATAACTATAAAGGAATTAAGATCACTATCTGAAAAGGTTAACAGGTTATTTCTGAAATAACCTTAATAAAAATTTCTGTATTATTAATGTGTCCAACATATTGCATGGGGCATGCTTATGCTAAATTGTTTTTATGTAATATTCGCACTTAATAAATGTCTTGCATTATTTCCAATAACCCTAATCTGGCTATTACTAAAGTGCTTATTATTGTTTGGAGACATCCTTTTTGTTAAGGTGTGGAAATGAAACTCACCTACATGCAGGTATAAATATGCATACAGTTATATACACTGTTCACAGAAATTAGGGGATACTTCAAAATGAATATGAAGTGATAGATATCTCCTAATTTTTGTGAACAGTATATATGCATACATACAGTTATATATATATGCATACAATTATATATATATATGCAAGCATAACAGCATGTAAAGGGATCAAAGCTCATAAAAGATACTAAAAAAATTGGGAAAACTGATTTTTTAAAGATTGTTTTAAAGATTTTTATTGATTTTTATTTTCCAGGATAGAGAGAGAGTCAGAGAGAGGGATAGATAGGAACAGACAGACAGGAATGGAGAGAGGTGAGAAGCATCAATCATTAGTTTTTCATTGCCATTGCAACACAATAGTTGTTCATTGATTGCTTTCTCACATGTGCCTTGACCACGGGCCTTCAGCAGACTGAGCAACCCCTTGCTGGAGCCAGCGACCTTTGGTCCAAGCTGGCGAGCTTTTGCTCAAGCCAGATGGGCCCGCGCTCAAGCTGGCAAGCTCGGGGTCTCGAACCTGGGTCTTCCGCATCCCAGTCCGATGCTCTATCCACTGCGCCACTGCCTGGTCAGGTGGGAAAACTAATTTTTTAAAAACCAGACTAAACTGCTAAACTTATGGTTTTCAAATAGCTTCCTGGCATATTGTTTTTCTACCTGTTCTTTTTGGAAGGCCATTTAGACAATTATGAAAGAACTATTGAGCCAATAGGTTGAATTTGTTTACTGATTTCCTTTTTAAAAAAATCAGTTTGCAATGTAGTTTCTCAAAATAAAAAAAGAGTTAAATAAGTGAAATTTCATTATGGAGCAACAATTTAGAAGTTATATCTACAATTAAATAGGACTATTCATGGTTTTCAAATCTAAATTAATATAGGTTAGTTTCATTTCCACACTTTAACAAGAAAGTGATGTCTCCAAACAATAATGAGTATTTTAGTAATAGTCAGATTAGGGGTTATCGGAAATAATGCAAGACATTTATTAAATGTGAATGTCACATAAAAATATTTAGCATAAGCATGTCCCACGCTATATGTTGAGCACATTAATAATAAAAAAGTTTTCATTAAGGCATGCTATGTTTTTCCTTTGTTGGTAAATCTTTTTTTTTTTTACAGGGACAGAGAGAGAGTCAGAGAGAGGGATAGATAGGGACAGACAGACAGGAACAGAGAGAGATGAGAAGCATCAATCATTAGTTTTTCGTTGCCATTGTGACACCATAGTTGTTCATTGATTGCTTTCTCACATGTGCCTTGACCGCGGGCCTTCAGCAGACTGAGTAACACCTTGCTGGAGCGAGCAATGTTGGGTCCAAGCTGGTGAGCTTTTGCTCAAACCAGATGAGCCCGCGCTCAAGCTGGCGACCTCGGGGTCTCAAACCTGGGTCCTCCGCATCCCAGTCCAACGCTCTATCCACTGCGCCACCGCCTGGTCAGACATCTTTGTTGGTAAATCTTACAACCATAATATGAATGGGAATGTTTTGGAAGAATATTTTTAAAGTTGAAAGAAGGGGAGTGCTAAGTATTGAGATCACTACTTATGAAAAGATTATGATCTTGGTGTATATGAGGTAACCACTAAAAATTAAAATACTGCAGCCATCTCTTGAAGAAGAAACTGTCACTTTCTCGCTATATAAGCCACTTTATAAGAATGAGCCCCTCAGCCTCATTTCAAATGTTAGTTAAGTGCTCCAGGTTTCCAAACAGTCTTTCTGGAGTGTGTACAGTCAATTTTACTAATTGCTATGACAGTGATTGGCAGAAAAATATATGTAAAAATGCTTACGCAAATCCCGGAAATCCATTTTTAACAAGAATAATAATATTGACAATAGATCCTCCATGCTCTCTCATCCAAGAGTTGTGAACTGCAGGAAACAGACAGATGACAATCATAAAACAGTTTGCTAATCCTTCTTTGCTCCCCTGTTCCAGCATGTTGCTCTTGACGTATATTTTAAATTTAAATTTACATTTCTTGTTTTATAAAAAGGCTGGCTGAAGTAAAATTTACTTGTCATAATATTCTACTTTTGTATACAATTTAATAATACTTTAAAAGAAAAAGAAAAGAGACTGGTGAAATTATACACACATAACACAACGTTAAGGAGAGCAGAAAAGATAATCCTGGAGGGAAAGGCAGGGGCGTTTCGGGGATGGAGGTGAGGGGGATGTTGTGAGAAACACGGGGGGGATGTATTTGGGGGAACACTAGAATCTATGTAAACACAATAAATTAAAAAGAAAACTACCTAACATGAGCTCAGAGGGGTGAGGGGTACATCAGGATCTAAGCAGAAATTTTCTAAAAAATATAATAACAATAATTCTTAAAAAGCACACATACACACACACACACACAATTGTGCAACCATCAACACAATCCAATCTTAGAACATTTCCATCACCCCAAAAAGTTCATTGATGCCCATTTGCAGCCAAATCCATGCCCTTGGCAAAAACTCATTTACTTTCTGTTTCTGTAGGTTTACTTCTTTGGAACATTTCAAATAAATGGAATCACACACTATGTGGTCTTTTATGTCTGTTTTCTTAGAATAATGTTTTTGAGATTCATCCATGCTGTAACATGGGTCAACGGTTACTTTTTATCGTGGAATAGTACAGACACTCCATTGCACAGATACGCCACATTTTATCCATTCACCAGCTGATGAACATCTGGATTGTTTCCATTTTGGGTAATTATGAACATACATTTTGATTTCTGTTGGATTGAGAGTAGGACTGCAGAGTCATATAACTCTATGCGTAGCTTGTTAGAAAACTGCTGAACTGTTTTTCAAATTGTCTCCGTAGTTTTACATTCCTACGGGAAATGCATGAGGACTCCTCCACGCATTTAAAGTCTGACTTATTGGTTACAGTCCCTCTAGTGAATGTGAATTGTGTCTCACTGAGGTTCTCATTTACATGTCCTAAGGGACCAATGGTGTTGAGCATCTTCTGTTGTGCTTACAAGCCATCATATATGTATACTCTTTGAATGAAGTATCTACTCAAATCCTTTCCCCATTTTTAATTGGGTTGCTTTCTTATTACTGAATTATAAAAGCTCTTCATATATTCTGGATACAAGGCCTTTATGAGATACATGATTTAGAAATTTTTTCCCAATCTGTGGTTTATCTTTTCACTTTCTTATGCTGTCTCCTGAGGCACAAACACATTTGATTTCAAGGCCAGTTTAACAATTTAATATTTTATACATATTGGGTATGTTTCATAGTGTCTTTTATACAACTGTTTGCCTAATCCAAGGTCAGCCCAAGTGTCCATTAGTAGATGAGTGGATAAAAATGTGGTACATTTACACAATGGAATACTATTTAGCCACAGAAAAGGAGGAAATCTTGCCTTTTGTGACAGCCTAAATGGACCTGGAGAGTATCATGATAAGTGAAATAAGCCAGTCAGAGAAAGAGAAGTACCGCATGATTTCACTGATAAGTGGAATCGCATGAAGAAAATGGACTAACAAGCAAAACAGAGAACAGGCTGACAGCTGTCAGGGTGGGGGTGAACTCGGTTAGAGGTGGTTGAAGGAGTGAGCTAAAAAGGACAAAATAAAAGACCTTACAAACACAAACAACAGTGTGGTGATTGTTAGAGGGTAGCTACAGAGGGTATATGGCAGACAATGGGGACAGACAGAGATTTGACTAGCGAGTAAACACACACCGTGTACACAAGATGTGGTATAGAATTGTGCACCAAAAACCTGTATAATTTTGTTATGTAGTGAAACCCCCAATGAATTCAATTTAAAAAAATTAAGAAAAAAAGAGAATTTTCTCCATGTTTGCTTCTAAAAGTTTTATGATTTTACTTTTCCCCCTTAGGTCCGTGATCCATTTTGGACTATTAGTTAACTGTTTGTTATTCATGGTGTGAGGGAGGGTCATTTTGTATGTGGATATCCAACTGTCCCTGTACCATTTGTTGAAAAGATTGTCATTTCCCCATAGAACTGTATTGGCACCTTTGAAGAAAATCAATTGACCAAAAATATAAGGGTTTATTTTTGGACCCTCAATTCTTTTCCATTTACTTATACATCTGTCCTTATGCCAGCACCATAGTGTTTTGAAATCAAGAAGTAGTACCTTTGCAATTAAGATATATAAATCCTCCAACTCTCTTCATTTCTAAAACTGTTTGGGCTATTCTGGGTCTTTTGCATTTCCATAGATATTTTAGGACCCACTGTCAATCTTTGCAGAAAATTGATAGAGATTGCATTGGACCTACAGATAAATTTGGGAAGGACTAGCACCTTAACAACATTGAGTCTTCCAATTCAAAACCACAGAATGTCTTCTTATTTACTGAGATCTTTCACTACTCTCAGCAATGTTTTATCATTTTTAGCATACAAGTCTTACGCTTCTTTGTTAACTTCATTCTTAAATATTGTAGCATTTTTGAAGCCTGATTTCATATATACACATCCATTATATTCATACAAGTCAAGACAAGGCTAGAGATGTACCTCAGGAATCACTTAACAAAAATCTTATTTTTAGAATATAAAGACCAGAGAATAATTTAATACCCATTCCAGTTAGAATCTTAAGCAAAAATACGGCCGCCTTCCCATTATATTTAATGCTTTCCTGTGAGTTCTGACCAGTTCTTAATATATATGACAGTTATAAGGCACAAAAGAAGAGCAGAAAAAAGAAAGGAGACTCAAAAAGACTGAGGAAACTCTAAGGGAGCTCTGTGACAATATGAAGAAAAATATCATCCGCATCATAGGGGTTTCTGAAGAAGAAGAGAAAGAACAAGGGATAGAAACTTTGGTCAATCAAATCATAGCTGAAAACTGCCCTAAATTAAGGCTGGAAAACATTTCACACATTCAAGAAGCACACAGAACTCCATTAAAGAGAAACCCAAAGAAATCTACACAGATACACATCATAATTAAAATACCAAGGCTAAGTGATAAAGAGAAAATATTAAAAACTGCTAGAGAAAAAAAGGCTATCACCTACAAAGGAGCCCCTATAAGGATGCCATCCGACTTCTCAACAGAAACAATTGAGGCCAGAAGGGAATGGCAAGATATATTCAAAGAAATGCAGAACAAGAACCTACAACCAAGACTACTTTATCCAGCAAGGCTAACGTTTAAAATTGAAGGAGAAATAAAAAGCTTCCCAGACAAAAAAAATTCAAGGAATTCATTAAAACCAAACCAATCCTGCAAGAGATGCTAAGGGACCTGTTGTGAACAGATCAAAGGGGGGAAAAGAATATAGCAAAAGAGGAACAGCTTTAAAGAATAAAATGGCAATAAACAACTACATATCAATAATAACCTTAAATGTAAATTGATTAACTGACCCAATCAAAAGACATAGGGTAGCTGGATGGATAAGAAAACAGGACCCATACATATGCTGTCTACAAGAGACACACCTTAAAACAAAAGATGCACAGAGACTGAAGGTAAAAGGATGGAAAAAATTATTTCATGCAAATGGAATTGAAAAGAAAGCCGGGGTAGCAATACTTATATCTGAAAAAATGGACTTTAAAACAAAGGCTGTAGTAAGAGATAAAGAAGGACACTACATAATGATAAAGGGAACAATTCAAAAGGAAGATATAACCATTATAAATATCTACGTGATGAACATAAAAGCACCGAAATACATAAAGCAGACTTTGATGGATATAAAGGGCGAGATCAACAGCAATACTATAATAGTAGAGGACTTCAATACCCCACTAACTTCACTGGATAGATCCTCAAGAAAAAGAATTAATAAAGAAACAGCAGACTTAAAGGATACACTAGATCAACTCGATTTAGTAGGTATCTTCAGAATCTTTTACCCTAAACCAGTAGAATATACATTCTTTTCAAGTGCTCATGGTACATTCTCTAGGATAGACCACATGTTAGGACACAAAAGCAGTCTCAACAAATTTAAGAAGATTGAAATCATATCAAGCATTTTCTCTGATCACAATGGCATGAAACTAGAAATTAACCACAAAAGAAAAACTGAAAAATAGTCAAACACTTGGAAACTAAATAGCATGTTATTAAATAACGAATGGATTAACAATGAGATCAAAAAATAAATTAAAAAGTTCCTAGAAACGAATGATAATGAGTATACATCAACTCAAAATTTATGGGACACAGCAAAAGCAGTTCTGAGAGGGAAGTTCATAGCACTACAGGCATACCATGAGAAGCTAGAAAAAGCTCAAATAAGCAACTTGACCCTGCATCTAAAAGAATTAGAAAAACAACAGCAAGTAAAGCCCAGGGGTTGTAGAAGGAAGGAAATAATAAAGATCAGAGAGGAAATAAATGACATAGAGACTAAAGAAACGATACAGAGGATCAATGAAACCAGGAGCTGGTTCTTTGAAAAGGTAAAGAAGATCGATGAACCTTTAACTAGACTCACCAAGAAAAAAAAGAGAGAGGACTCAAATAAATAAAATTAGAAATAAGAGTGGAGAAATAACAACTGACACAACAGAAATACAAAATATTGTAAGAAAATACTATGAAGAATTGTATGCCAAAAAACTAGACAACCTAGACGAAATGAACAAATTCCTTGAAACATACAATCTTCCAAAAATCAATCTGGAACAATCATAACACCTAGACAGACCAATTACAACAAATGAGATCGAAACAGTTATCAAAAAAATCCCAAAAAAGAAAAGTCCTGGGCCTGATGGCTTCACAAGTGAATTCTACCAAATATTCAAAGAAGAACTAACTCCTATCCTTCTCAAGCTATTTAAAAAAATTCAAGAGGAAGGAAGACTTCCAAACTCCTTTTATGAGGCGAGCATAATTCTGATTCTGAAACCAGGCAAAGACAACACAAAGAAAGAAAATTATAGACCAATATACCTGATAAATTTAGATGCTAAAATCCTCAACAAAATATTAGCCAACCGGATCCAGCAATATATGAAAAAACTCATACACCATGGTCAAGTGGGATTTATTCTGGGGAGGCAAGGCTGGTTCAATATTCACAAATCAATCAATGTAATTCATCACATAAACAAAAGGAAGGACAAAAACCACATGATAATTTCAATAGATGCAGAAAAAGCATTTGATAAAATCCAGCATTCATTCATGATCAAAACTCTCAGCAAAGTGGGAATACAGGGACCATACCTTAACATGATAAAGGCCATCTATGACAAACCCACAGACAACATCATACTCAATGGACAAAAATTAAAAGCAATCCCCTTAAGATCAGGAACCAGGCAGGGGTGCCCCCTTTCACCATACTTATTCAACATAGTTCTGGAAGTCCTAGCTACAGCAATCAGACAAGAAGAAGAAATAAAAGGCATCCAAATTGGAAAAGAAGAAGTAAAACTATCATTATTTGCTGATGATATGATATTGTATATAGAAAACCCTAAAGTCTCAGTCCAAAAACTACTGAACCTGATAAATGAATTCAGCAAGGTGGCAGGATATAAAATTAATACTCAGAAATCAGGCATTTTTATACACCAACAATGAACTGTCAGAAAGAGAAATTAAGGAAACAATCCCCTTCACTACTGCAACAAAAATAATAAAGTACCTAGGAGTAAATTTAACCAAGGAGATTAAAGACTTGTACTCAGAAAACTATAAAATATTGATAAAAGAAATCAAGGAAGATACAAACAAATGGAAGCATATTCCGTGCTGATGGTTAGGAAGAATAAACATCATTAAAATGTCTATATTACCCAAAGCAATTTATAAATTCAATGCAATACCAATTAAAATACCAATGACATACTTCAAAGATATAGAACACATATTCCAAAAATTTATATGGAACCAAAAAAGAACACGAATAGCCTCAGCAATATTGAAGAAGAAGAAGAAAGTGGGAGGTATCACTCTTCCTGATATCAAGTTATACTACAAGGCCATTGTACTCAAGATAGCCTGCTACTGGCATAAGAACAGGCATATAGATCAATGGAACAGAACAGAGGACCCAGAAATAAACCCACACCTTTATGGACAACTGATATTTGACAAAGGAGGAAAGAACATACAATGGAGTAAAGACAGCCTCTTTAACAAATGGTGTTGGGGAAATTGGACGCCTTCTTGGAATAAAGTGAAACTAGACCATCAGCTTACACCATTCACAAAAACAAATTCAAAATGGATAAAAGACTTAAATGTAAGCTGTGAAACCATAAGCATCTTAGAAGAAAACATAGGCAGTAAGCTCTCCGACATCTCTCGCAGCAATATATTTGCCTATTTATCTCCACGAGCAAGTGAAATAAAAGACAGGATAAACAAATGGGACTATATCAAACTAAAATGTTTTTGCACAGCTAAAGAGAAGAACAGAATAAAAAGACAAACTACACAATGGAAGAACATATTCGAAAATATGTCTGATAAGGGGTTAATAACTAAAATTTGTAAAGAACTTGTAAAACTCAACACCAGGAAGGAAGACAATCTAATCAAAAAATGGGCAAAAGAAATGAATAGACACTTCTCCAAAGAGGACATACAGATGGCCAATAGACATATGAAAAAATGCTCAACATCACTAATCATTAGAGAAATGCAAATTAAAACCACAATGAGATACCACCTCACACCAGTCAAAACAGCAGAACGGCGCTAATCAAAACAACACAGATTAAGTGTTGGCGAGGATGTGGAGGTAAGGGAACCCTCCTGCATTGCTGGTGGGAATGCAGACTGGTGCAGCCTCTGTGGAAAACAGTATGGAGATTTCTCAAAAAATTAAAAATTGAACTGCCTTTTGACCCAGCTATCCCACTTTTAGGAATATACCCTAAGAGCACCATAGCGCTGTTTGAAAAGAAGAAATGTGCCCCCGTGTTCGTGGCAGCATTGTTCACAATAGCGAAGAGATGGAAACAGCCCAAGTGGTCTTCAGTGGACGAGTGGATTAAAAAGCTTTGGTACATATATACTATGGAATACTACTCAGCCATAAGAAATGATGACATCGGAGCCTTTACAACAACATGGATGAACCTTGATGACATTATACTGAGTGAAATAAGTAAATCAGAAAAAAACTAAGAATAAATGATTCCATACATGTATGGGACATAAAAATGAGACTCAGAGACATGGACAAGAGTGTGCTGGCTATCGGGGGGCGGAGGGGTAAAGCAGAAGAGAGGGAGGGGGGAGAGAAAGGGGAGGGGCACAAATAAAACCAGATAGAAGGTGACGGAAGACAATTTGACTTGTGTGATGGGTATGCATTATAATCAAATGTCAAAATAACCTGCAGAAGTTTTATCTGAACATATGTACCCTGATTTATCAATGTCACTCCATTAAAATTAAAAATTAGTAAAATCAATAAATTAAAAAAAAAACAAATTGCCAATGTTGAAGCTGCTGATACTTTACTCCAACTTATTAGCATTTGAAAATGCTAACCAAGATTGCCAAAAGGCTACTGGCCCAATGAAAGGAAAATTAGATTTAACTGGATACATTAAAATTTGCCAAGGAGTTGTCACTGAGATCTACAGAGCTACTATGATGGCTCAAGCTATGGCAGGATTAAAGTTAAACTCAAAATTTCCAGGAAAATGCTATCACTGTGGCAAGTTGAGATATACTAAAGCGGATTGTAATAAAAAAAGGCAATAGCATAACTCCTCAGCAAAAATGAGGAAATGAGGTAGGAAAGCTGCCCAGAATATGCCCACGTTGTAGGATCCAGCCAATGCCATTCTCAGTATCACAAACATGGGACACCGCTAGGGAAACCACCAGTGGGACGTGTTCCCAGCCCTGTCCCAAAGGGAGCATACCCGGTGCAGCAGGAAGCTCCGGGCTTCCTCAGGAGCAATACTCCGCAGTGTCCCGGAATGATCCCCAGCCACAGCAGGGAGTGCGGCAGTAGATGTTACTACCAGAGAGGGTATTCTTTTAACCCCGGGGCAGGACCCTGTAAAGGTTAAAACCGGTTTGTGTGGACCACTACCTCCTAATACGGAGAGGCTTTTGCTAGGACGTTCCAGTTTAACATCAAAAGGAGTCTGAGTTCACGCTGGAGTTATTGACAGTGACTATACTGGGGAAATTTTAGTCATGATGTCTTCCTCAATCCCAGGGAAGGGAGATCCTGGAGAATGGATCGCTCAATTTTTATTGTCGCCCTATATTCCAATTGGGTCAAGTCAGAAGGTCCACAGCTCACAAAGATTTGGGAGCTCTGGACAAGCAGGAGTCTTTTCAACAGAAAAAATTTAGATGAACATCCCACCTATGAAATTACTATACAAAATAAAAAAATTTAAGGGTCTAATTGATACAGAGGCAGATATATTTATTATCAGTATTAATTCTTGGCCTCGCAATTGGCCCCTTCAAGAGGCAGATATCTCTGTAGTTGGCCCATGTACTGCAAGAAGTTTAAAGCCAAGTGTTAACATTTTCTCTTGCTCTGGACCAGATGGTCAGCCTGTGACATTACAGCACTGTGTTGCAGACCTTCCTATCAATCTTTGGGGAAGAGATCTTTTTGAAGAGGGGCAAGCAGAAATCATATTCCCACGCTCCCACAGCACAGTACACAAAGCCAGAAAATTATGAAGCAGCAGGGATGTATTCCGGGAGCAGTACCGGTAAACATCATCATGGCATTTCAGTACCCTTAGCTGCAAACTGATTATGCCCGCTCTTACAGAGGCAGGTCAGTTTCATGACTTGAGTCATGTTAATGCTTCAGGACTCCATGATAGATTCCAATTGTCTTGGATGGGAGATGAGCACTTCTGTGTGCCATGAACAGGACTCAAAGCGAGGACATCCACATGCCGGGATGACGCTCAACCACTAAGCCAACCGGCCAGGGCTAACCTGTTTTTTAAAAATAAAGTTTATAGCCTGACTGGTGGTGGCACAGTGGATAGAGTGTTGATGTGGGACACTGAGGTGCCAGGTTTAAAATCCCAAATTGCCAGTTTGAGCACGGGCCACCAGCTTGAGCATGGGGTCACTGACATGATCCCGTGGTCACTGGCTTGAGCCCAAAGGTTGCTAGTTTGAAGCCCAGGGTTGCTGGCTAGAGCCCAAGGTCACTGGCTCAGGTTGAGCCCCTCCCTGGTTCAAGGCATATTTGAGAAGCACTCAATGAACAAGTAAAGTGCCACAATGACAAGTTGATTCTTCTCATCTCTCACTTCCTGTCTGTCAGTCATCTCTGTCTCTTTCTGTCACAAAAAAATAAAAATAAAATTTACATATAATAATAATTTGTATTAGTTGTAAGTGTACGGTATAGTGGTTAGACAACTATACACTTTACAAAGTGTTCCCCCTGACATGCCAAGTACCCACCTGACACCATACTTACTACAATATTATTGACTATATTCCTCCATGCTGTACAAAATCTTGTAATTAGCATTCTGTACTTCTTATTCCCTTTACCTTTTTCCAACTCACTCAGACCCTTCATTCTGGCAACCAGCAGTCTGTTTTCTGTGTCTGAGTCTCTTTCAATTCTGTTTGTTCAAATACTACGTTCTTTAGTTTCCACATATAAGTGAAATCTTATGGTATTTGTCTTTCTGACTTATTTCATGTAGCATAATATTCTCTAGGTACATCCATGCTATTGTAAATGGTAAGATTTCATACTTTCATATGTTCAACTAATATTCCAATGTATATATGTATCATTGCTTTCTTAATCACTCATATTGAGCACTCGGGTTGATTCCATGTCTTAACTCTTGTAAATAATGTGACAATGAACACAGAGGCACATATATTCTTTCAAATCAGTGGTTTGGGTTTGTTCAGATAAATGCCCAGAAGTGGAACTGCTTAGTCATAATGCAGATCCATTTTTAATTTTTTGAGGAAAATCCATAATTTTTCCATAGTAGCTGCACCAATCTGCATCTCCACCACCAATGCACTAGGGTTCTCTTTGTTCCACATCTTTAATAATATGTTATTTGTTGATTGATTTTTATTTTATTTTTCTATTTTTAGAGAGAGAGAGACAGAAAGGAAGAAAGATGAGAGGCATCAACTCATAGTTGCTTCACTTTAGTTGTTCACTGATTGCATCTCATATTTGCCTTGATGGGGGGCCTCAAACCCAACCAGTGACTCCTTGCTCAAGGCAGAGACCTTGGGCTTCAGAGACATTAAGGCCAAGCCAGCAACCTTAGAATCATGTCAATGATCATGTGCACAAGCCAGTGACCTCACACTCAAACCAGCAACCTTGAAGTTTTGAACCAGGACCTCAGCATTTCAGATGGCCGCTCTAGCCCCTGAGCCACCACCAGTCAGGCTATTTGTTGATTTATTGATGACAGCCATTCTGTCAGGTATAATATATCTCACAGTGGTTCTAATTTGCATTTCTCTGATGATTAGTCACAGTGAGCACCTTTTCATGTGTCTGTTGGCCATCTGTATGTTCTCTTAGAGAAGTGTCTATTCAGGTCCTCTGCCCATATTTTAGTTAGACTGATTGCTTTTTGGTGTTGTCTGAGTTCCATATAGATTTTGGATACTAAGTCCATATTTGGCAAATACTTTCTTCCATTCAGTAGGTTGTCTTCTCATTTTGTTTATGGTTTCCTTTACTTTTAATTTGACTTAGTCCCATTTTTTTCATTTTTTCTTTTGTTTCCCTTATCCAAGAAGATATATTAGGGGAAAAAATATGGCTAAGAAAAATATCAGACATTTTGCTCCCTGCGTTTTTTTCTAGGAATTTTATGTTTTGAGCCTTAGATTTAAGTCTTTATCCATTTTAAGGGCATTCTTGGCCCTGGCTGGTTGGTTCAGTGGTAGAGCATCAGCTTGGCTTGTGGAAGTCCCGGGTTCAATTCCTGGTCAGGGTACACAGTAGAAGCACCCATCTGCTACTCTACCCCTACCCCTCTAACTTCTCTTTCTCTCTTCTCCTCCTCTCCTGTAGTCATGGCTTGATTGAAGTGAGTTAGCCCCCGGCACTGAGGATGGATGACTCCATGGCCTCCACCTCAGGTGCTAAAAAATGGATCTAGTTGCAAGAGTAAGGGTCCAAGATGGGCAAAGCATCGCCCCCTAGCGGGCTTGCCAGGTGGATCCCAATCAAGATGCATGTGGGTGTCTCTCTGCCTCCCCTCTCTCACTAAAGTAAAAAAAAAAAGGTATTCTTAATATCGTATAAAAAGGTGGTCTAATTTTATTCTTCTGCAATTTTTCCAGTACTATTTCTTGAATATATTTTCTTTCCCCCACTATATGTTCTTGCCTCCTTTGTCATATATTAATTGACCATATAGGCAGGGCTTTACTTCTGGGCTCTCTATTCTATTCCATTGATCTAAGTCAGTGGTTCTTAAGCTTTTTTGAGGTACCGAACCCACCAGTTTCATATTCGCATTCACCGAACCCTTCTTTAGTGATAAATAAAATATAATTTTATTTCCAAATTCAAGACATAGGTATATGTTTTTTTACAAATGAGCTGTGCATGCACATCACCTTGCTCAAAGAACAAAACCAACAAAGTGCATGAACTCACAACAAATTACGGTATTACTTCATTCTGGCCTCCGCAGCAGAGGCTTCTCCGAACCCCTGAGACCAACTCATCGAACCCCTAGGGTTTGACAGAACCCAGGTTAAGAACCACTAATCTGCCTGACCTGTGGTGGCGCAGTGGATAAAGCGTTGACCTGGGAACACTGAGGTCGCCAGTTCAAAACCCTGCACTGGTCTGGTCAAGGCACATATGGGAGTTGATGCTTCCAGCTCCTCCCCCCTTTCTCTCTTTCTCTCTCTCTCTCTCTCTGTCTCTCTCTCTCTCACTCTGTCTCTCCTCTTTAAAATGAATAAAATTTAAAAAAATTAAAAAAAAAAAAAAAAGAACCACTGACCTAAGTGTCTGTTTTTATACCAGTGCCATATTGTTTTGGTTATGTAGACTTGTAGTATAGTTTGACATTAGCTAGCACAAGTACCTCCAACCACGTTTTCCTTTTCCAAGATTGCTATGGGTATTCAGGGTCTTTTGTGGTTCCATATAAATTTTGGTTTATTTGTTCCAGTTCTGTGAAATATACGACTAGTATTATTTTTTTCTATGTGAGATTATTGATCTTAAGCCAGCAGGGGGCATGCTGGCCCCAGACCTATCCAAGTCCACATTTCTTTGGTTCCAATTCTTACGTGTCTAAGACATGCCTTTGTAAGAGGGTACCATTAGTATTTTGATAGGAATTTCATTTAATCTACAGATTGCCTTGAATAGTACAAACTAATCATTATCTTAATGATTGAAACATAACCTGTAATTGAAAGACTATGCTATGCTAATTAGTTGTTAGAATGAATGTGAACACTGTCTGGATTATTTCCCTGAAGACCTCACTGAATTAACAGGTCCTTATAACAAATGTTAACAGATTTAATTCTTTTAGTTTTTTTTCCTTTTTCTTTTTTAGAGAGGGAGACAGGAAGGGAGAGTGAGACGGGGAGGAGAAAGATGAGAAACGTCAATTTGTAGTTCCTTCACTTTAGCTCTTCATTGATTGCTTCTCACATGTGCCTTGACTGGGGGGCTTGAACTGAGCCTGTGACCCCTTGCTTAAGCCAGTCATCTTGGGGTCAAGCCATCAACCTTGGAATCATGTCAGTGATCTCACGCTCAAGCTGGTGACCGCGTTCTCAAGCCAGCGCCACTGCACTCAAGCAAGCAAGGCGTCAATCAAGCTGGTAGGCCTGCACTTAAGCCAAGGAGACTGCTCTAGCCAGCAACCTTGGGGTTTCAAACCAGGGCCCTCAGTGTCTTGGGCCGATACTCAATCTACTGACCACCACCAGCAGGCCACATAAAGTTCTTAAAGCAAAGTAAGCGTGCCAGTTTTCTTTAATTCATGAACAACTTATATACTGTACTATAGCATTGTAGAGATCTTTAATAAAATTCTCATGATAAACTTCTAAAAATAAAATTGTAAGATCAAAATATATCCGTATTTATAAATAAAACCGAATTACTATCTAGTCATATAGCAATTTACAATTCTGTACTGCATGGGAGTATTTCAGGGCAGTAAATGTTGATGATGGAGGTTTCTGAGCCCCTAACAATTTCACTTTCAGGATTAACTATGATCTTTCAACAAAAACACCTTGAAAGTTGGTGTTACTAATCAACTTGCCTGCTTTGCACATATAGAAGGTACCAGTCAGGTTGGTTTCAATCACAGCATGCCATCCCTTTGAACTGATGTCTTCAGCAGGAGCCATAAACTGACCTCCTCCATTGTTTACCAAGAAATTGATCTTACCATAAATATCCAATGTGGATTGGACCAGATTATTTACCTAAAGAAAAATATTAAAAGTAAACTGGTTAGCCTGACCTAGCCATGGCACAGTGGATAGAGCATCAGACTGGGATACAGAGGACCCAGGTTCGAAACCCCAAGGTCGCCAGCTTGAGCACAGGCTCATCTGGTTTAAACAAGGCTCACCAGCTTGAGCCCAAGGTCACTGGCTTGAGTAAGTGGCCACTTAGTCTGCTGTAGCTCCCTGGTCAAGGCACATATGAGAAAGCAATTAATGAACAACGAAGGTGACACAAAGAATAATTGATGCTTCTTATCTCTCTCTTTTCCTGTCTGTCTATCCCTATCTATCCCTCTCTCTGACTCTGTCTCTGTCTAAACAAATTAAAAAAAAGTAAACTGGTTAACCTGACCAGGTCATGGCGCAGTGGATAGAGCATTGGATTGGTACATGGAGCACTGAGGTTCGAAACCCCAAGGTCACTGGCTTGAATGTGGGCTCACCAGCTTGCGCACAGAGTCACTGGCTTGAGTGTGGGATTATAGACACGACCCCATGGTCACTGGCTTGAATCCAAAAGTTGCTGCCTTGAAGCACAAGGTCACTGGCTTGAGCCCAAGGTCCTTGGCTTGAGTAAGGGGTCACTCACTCTGCTGTAGCCCCCTCAGTCAAGGCACGTATGAGAAAGCAATCAATGAACAACTAAGGTGCCACAACAAAGAACTGATGCTTCTCATCTCTTTCCCTTCCTGTCTGTCCCTATCTGTCCCTCTCTCTAACTCTGTCACTGTCAAAAAAAAAAAAATAGTAAACTGGTTAATAACCTAATTTTCTACTTGGACTGATGGTCTGCTCTAGGAGACTTTACAATCTCTCACTGTGAATGGTAACTTGAAGACCACAGTACTCACAGATCATAAAGCTAAACTCATCATTTTGCCTCCCCTCACCCTGTCCTTCTCCTGAGGTGACCTACTCAATAAATCATTAGCAGAAGAATCTCCCTCACAGGTTCCACTTCTTCTGAACTCATCTGAGACAGGTAATACAGTAAAACCTGCAGCACAGTCAGGTTTAGGAACCACTATTTCAGATTTAAAATGAGTCAGTTATAGAGATACATTTGCCTTACCTCCTCTTCTTTACGGATGTTGCATTTTATGGGAGTGATCCGGCCCTGGTGGGTGGGAGGCAGGCTGGCCTTAAGTTCATCTGCAGTAGATTTTAATACATCGAACTTACGGGATGCAATGACCACACTACAGCCTAAGGAGAAAACAGCCAAAGAACAAGTAACTATGTTTTCATCGGTTGTCCAAATCTGAAAAATAACAATGTTTAGCAAATAGTTCATGTGTTTCTGTAAAGTAAATAAATTAGGACTTCTGATTCTGGTCAAGATTGAGTAACAGGAACTGCAATTACCCTTCACACCAAAAGTACTCTAATCTGGACAAAATATGTAAAACAATAATTTTCCAGGCATTGGACATTGAAGTGTGGAAAAGAAAGGCTCTTAACATGAATAATTGTTGGCAAACTTACTTTCTCTAAAACAAAGAGAGAGACTTTTAGCAGAACTTACTTTTTCTGAATTAAGTTATTCCCTGTTCTTGGCTTTGAGGCTGGTTTCCCAGACTGTGGCCTTGGACTAGCTTTACGAAGTAGCAGGTGTTCTCAAAATGTTTTCCTTTGAATTAACCCTATAAACATTGTAAGAAAGCTTGTTTCACTGCTTTGTTTTACTGCTATGCTTTCTCCCCTCCCCATTCCTTAGTCAATATGTAATTTTCCCTATAAAAGTCAGCCCCAAAGTGTATTCACTGCCGCATTGATTTGAACGACTGAGGTTTCCATGCAGTCCAACTAGCCGGCTAATTAAAGACTCATAATTTGGCTAATTGATTGATTGTGTGACAAGACGTTTTATCTCACTGTTCCCATACAACATATGGAGGCCCAAGTGAGATAAGAGTCCTTTGGACTTATTTGTCTTTTTGTCTTTGCAACACAAGCAGGTCAGTTGACCTCCTAGGCCTGACTGCTGGGAACAGAAACCAAGCAAGGGAAGCGCCACCTGAGACGTTTCAGAGCCCCACTGGTCTTTTCTGTCTGACAGACAGTCAGCCGCGAACAATCAGCATGCCCATCCACCCATTTGGAGTCATCAAGAAAGCCTCCAGAGATAAGCAGAGCAGATTTGCAATCTGCTTAACCTGTAGTCTGTCTGTCTGTGGCTAGCTGTCTGTACTATTGTGATCGAGGGTCGGACGCGACTGAACTCACACAATAGGCTCTGCAGTGCCAAGACGTTGGTGGAGAGTTATCTAAAAGAGAGATCTGTGTGCTCTTGGGAGGACAGCTGCTGGGACTGAGTCCCACCTCAAGCTTCCCAGAACACGTTTGGATTTGCTGCCCTCTGTTTTGCAGCTTTCGTTTATTTTTACAGGATACCCTAAGAGACATCTTCTGATTTGGTCCCCCTTCAGGGTTCACCTTCCAGCATTCTTTTCTGGATAGAGGACCTTTATTTTCAAGGGTCTCTCTCAGATTTTACTTCCGCCAAGATCTCATTCTTCACTTTTGTTTTGTTATTCTGTCTCTGTGTTAAAAACCCGAGTGAATGTGTGAAAAAAGAGCTCAGGCACCTGAGCCTGAGTTTCCAGTGTGTGGCTCTTCACGGACACCCCCTTCCCTTTTCTCTGAAAGTTCTTTGTCCTTTGGTTCTCCAGGGTATGATCCAACGGGGGACATTTAGTAAGCTGGCACAAACCTCGGTTCTTAATCCCTTTTGTAATCTTAGGAAGTTCTTTTTTATTCATATTGTTTGTAACAATGGGGGAAGGGCAAAGTAAGAGTCAAACTCCTCTTGAGTGTACGCTTAAGAATTTCAAAATTGGGCCTGACTAGGCGGTGGCGCAGTGGAGAGGGCGTAGGACTGGGATGCGGAAGACCCAGGTTCGAGACCTCAAGCTCGCCAGCTTGAGCGCGGGCCCATCTGGCTTGAGCAAAAAGCTCGCCAGCTTGGACCCAAGGTCACTGGCTCCAGCAAGGGGTTGCTCGGTCTGCTGAGGGCCGCGGTCAAGGCACTTGTGAGAAAGCAATCAATGAACAACTAAGGTGTTGCAACGGCAACAAAAAACTAATGATTGATGCTTCTCACCTTTCTCCATTCCTGTCTGTCTGTCCCTATCTATCCCTCTCTCTGACTCTCTCTCTCTGTCCCTGTAGAAAAAAAGAAAAGAAAAGAATTTCAAAATTGGATTTCCTGATGATTATGGTATAAAATTAAGCAAGGGGAGACTTTGAACTAGAATGGCCATCCTTTGGAGTAAAGTGGCTAAAACAGAGCTCATTAGATCCTAGAGATGTCAGAGCTGTATGGAATGTAATAGCTAAGCCATGGGCCACCAGAGCAGTTCCCATATATAGATCAGTGGAGGGCTCTAGTAGAGAATCCCCATCTGTTGGGCAGATAAAATATATTATGCTCACTTTGTTAAAGATGGCGCTGCGCACATGGAAGTTCGTTGATATTAATGTGTGTTCTGGAACAGGCTGTGGGCAGGCCGGGTCGTTGTAGCCTAAGGCTTGGTTTTAAGAGTAAGCTCTTCTCCACACCCTTGACTGATTGGATGATGTAGGGTGGTGCACTCTCCAGAGGAATCCCATTATACAGAGACTTCCTTGTTTGTATAATTGGATTAAAGATTTGGATTCTATGGTATAAAGTGGGAGAGATCAGTAGTTTGAGCTCTCTCTTGGTTCCTGCGGTATTAGAGAGGAGAGCTAGATTAAGGCCACATGGAGGAGAGGAAGCAGCCAAGATGGCAGAGTGCTGAGGGAGAAGCCAGTTTGTTAAGAGTTTGTGCAGGAGGAGATGGGGAACAGAGGTGAATAAGTCTGTTGAGCTAGAAACCTTTTGATTCTAGGAAACTCGGATAAGTCAGTAGCTTTGTGAGCACTGAATGAGTGGGTTTTGGAGCCCAGTGTGTGTTTTTGCTTGCCCGCCGGGTGCAAGCTAGAATTAAAGCTGATGGCTCACCAGTTCTTGGCTCCGGTGTTTCATCACCGACTGTTCGAATCTAATGTGAACCTGCACGGGTCAGGCTGCTGTGATGGTGACCCCGGCTACTGGCTTTACAATGTGCAAGCCCAGGGTCAAATGAAAATTTCAGCTCTCCTGTTCAAAATTATCAAGAATTTCAAGATGGCAACCACAGGGGATTATATCAAGTGCAGGGACTCTTCTGAGTGTGAGTCCCAGTGCAGCTGCACGTGGTTCACACTCACGCAGCCAACCATGCATATGAGAGAGAGAGAGAAAGAGAGAGAGAGGGGAACTTATCGCTCTCACCCAGGTGTTGAGGTGGACCTTCTAAAAGAAAGAAGATCAACATTTGCACTAACAGTAGGTATGCTTTTGCTACTGTCCATGTTCATGCAGCAATCTATAAGAGAGGATTCCTAACATCTGCCTTTAGCTTTACTAGAAGCTATGTAGTTGCTGGAAACTGTAGCACCTATTCATTGTCCAGGACACCAGAAAGGGGACTCAACAGAGGCAAAGGGAAATCGGGCAGCAGATAAGGCAGCCAAAGAAGTCACTTTAAAACCAATAGGGTCTCTAGAAATCTTAGTGACTTTACCATAACACTTATTGCCAGAGACGCCTCTTTACAACCAACTAGAGAAGCTTTCCCAGGAAAAGACTAGGAGATAGATTTTACTGAGATAAAGCCGCCAGCACAGGGATATAAGTATCTATTAGCTTTTATTGACACCTTTTCAGGATAGGTAGAAACTTTCCCTACTAGAAATGAGACCATAATAACAGTCGTTAAGAAATTGCTGTATAGGGGGGAGCAAGAAATTGCTGTATAAAATTGTTCCCAGATTTAGCTTGCCGATTAATATTAGGTCTAATAAAGGGCCTGCATTTGTACCTAAGGTCTCACAGCTAGTAGGAAAGGCACTCAACGTTAATTAGAAATTACATTGTGCTTACAGGCCTCAGAGTTCGGTTCATTCTTTCAACTTGTCCTGAGCTCTGAAGTCCTAACTAAATTCATTTTAGAAACTGGTGAAAACTGGACTGACTTATTCCCCCTAGTTTTGCTAGAAGCTAAATATAGCCCCTACTGGGAAAAATTCTCCCCACATAGAATTGTATTAGGCAGGGCGACGCCCCTTGTCCCTAGGCTCCCTTGAAGACCCCCTTGGAGAGGAAGATGGTCCAAACGGATCTCACCAAACCCTGTAAGTTGACCGAGAAGGACAACATGACTTGCTTGACATGGCCTGCTTCAGGCACAAACCGGAAGCTGGCTGGTCTACTCATGACAGAAGCTTGAGGAAACTCGCTGGGGGATTTCTTTATAATTAAACTTTGGAAAGGGGAGGAGCTCGGGTCTGGGGAAGGCCAGAGCGAGTCATCTTAAGATTTGATGCATGTGCTGCTGTGAGTTATAGAGAAGGGGATGTAGGTCCCTTCGCTAAGAAATAAAGCTACAAGGGCCTGACCAGGTGGTGGCGCAGTGAATAGAGCGTCGGACTGGGATGCGGAAGACCCAGGTTCGAGACCCTGCGGTCGCCAGCTTGAGCGCGGGCCCATCTGGCTTGAGCAAAAGCTCGTCAGCTTAGACCCAAGGTCGCTGGCTCCAGCAAGGGGTTGCTCGGTCTGCTGAAGGCCCATGGTCAAGGCACATGTAAGAAAGCTATCAATGAACAACTAAGGTGTCGCAACGGCAACAAAAAACTAATGATTGATGCTTCTCACCTTTCTCCATTCCTGTCTGTCTGTCCCTATCTATTCCTCTCTCTAACTCTCTCTCTGTCCCTGTAAAAAAAAAAAGCTACAAGGTAAATAAAAAATATATACACTCATAGCTATCCCTGTAAAGTAACCTATAAATATTAATCATGTGTCCAACAAGCTATTTAGAAGGAGGACACCACAAAAAAAAGGCATATTTTAAAAGAAAATTTAAACTTATTTCTTATTACTAACTTAAGTTGTCACTGAAGGTTAAGATCTTTAAAATTATGAGGTCCAATTAAAAAGGGATTGTATAGCTTTGATAATAGAAGGTATAAATGTACTTTTAAGAAAAGAGAAAAAGTGTGATGTTATAAAAGCTAGTTATTTCTGAATCGATAAGAAAGTTCATGAAAGCTAAGGGTTTATGTAAGTTGCAGAAGGTTTGTGCAGGTTGTAAGCGGTTTGTACAAAGAAGAAAAGGAACAGGTTTAGGGAACTAAATAAGCCTCTATTATATATTCTAGCAAATGTTATGCCTTAAGTTTATTTCTATAAACAAAATAGTTTTACAAAATAGAAGAGGCTTAAATTTACTTTTCCTTCAACAAGGTAGCTTATGTACAGCATTAACAGAAACTTGTTTCTATGCTGATAATTCCAATGTAATTAAAGAAAGCCTATCTTCAGTTAGGGCATACATAGAAAAGAGAAGAAAATAATTTGAACAGTTGAGGATTAGTTCCAAGAAATGTTTAATTAGTCACCATAGCTTTTGTCTGCAGCAATTGGTCCTCTTATTTTAATTTTAACTTGTTTGATAGTAGGACGTTTAATTAATTCTATAACAAGGTTTGTTCGAGAAAAGATAAAGTCTATCAAATTAATAGTAATCAAAAATCAATACACACCAATACAAGAGGATAGCAACAAAAACAACAATGAATCAATGATTTGATTAAAATTTTATTAAAATCAGTAGGGAATGAAGTGTGGAAAAGAAAGGCCCTTAACATGAATAATTTTTGGCAAACTTACTTTCTCTAAAACAAAGAGAGAGACTTTTAGCAAAACTTACTTTTTCTGAAAGTAAGTTACTCCCTGTTCTTGGCTTTGAGGCTGGTTTCCCAGACTGTGGCTTGGACTAGCTTTACAAAGTAGCAGGTGTTCTCACAATGTTTTCCTTTGAATTAACCCTATAAACATTGTAAGAAAACTTGTTTCACTGTTTTGTTTTACTGCTATGCTTTCTCCCCTCCCCATTCCTTAGTCAATATGTAATTTTCCCTATAAAAGTCAGCCCCAAAGTGTATTCACTGCCGCATTGATTTGAACGACTTAGGTTTCCATGCAGTCCGAGTAGCCAGTTAATTAAAGACTCCTAATTTGGCTAATTGATTGATTGTGTGGCAAGATGTCTTATCTCGCTGTTCTGATACAACAGACATAAGGTAGCACTGGACTGTGATCTCAGAGACTGGAAACAAGCAATGTGAGCTCTATCTACAATTATTCCTGCTTGCTGCCTAAAGAGAGTGCTTGACTATAGCATAAGGAGAAGGAACCTATTAAAGTCCAGTAGTATCCTGGTTGTAAAAACAAAGCTAGAAGTTTGGGGAGGCCACTATGACTAGATAACATAGGTCACAGAGAGAAAAGAGGTACAGAGAACAAGAACTCCCGAAATCTGCTGAGTTTCCGCAAATCCTTAGCTGTAGACACTGATCAGAGCATGTAAGTATGGAAACCATTCGAGTCTAGAGAATAAATGACCCAAAATGGGTAGAAAGAACACAAACTGGCACTCACCAGGCCCTGGAAATAATGTTTCTGCTGGAGAAGCCTTTCACAGAGCATTGGGGTGAAGTACTCACAAGGATATGCCCTCAGTAATGAAGCAAAATTAGCCCTAGACTAAAGGTTACTCAGGTCAATGGTTAACATTAAGCAATCCTCTTTTAAAGTATCAAACCATACAAAAATTAAGCAATCCTCTTTTAAAGTATCAAACCATACAAAAATAAATAAATAAAAGGCAAAAAAGAAAAATAAATAAATAATAAAAGTATCAAAGTGTTTCAAGTTACTTAACTGCAACACAAAACAAAGCTCACGAATAGGAATAAGAATATAAAAAGAACAAGCATCCAGCAAGGTAAAAGTCATAATAAAATGTCTGGCATGCAACAAAAAACTGTCAGGCCAGCAAAGAAGCAGAAAATACAAACCATAATGAGGAGGAAGGTCAATTAATAAAAACACACCCAGGAAGGACACTAATGATCTAATAAGCCACTGATAAAGGGAAAGTTTTTTAAAGCCTGTGGAAAAGAACACATTAAAGAGACAAAAAAGACAGACTTCTTTTGAGAAACAAGTCAAGCCAGGAATCAGTGGAACATTTTGCAAGTGGTGCAGAATTATCCATCCTTCAAACTCAGTTCACATGCCCAATGTACTCATAGGTCAAAACATTGAGACAGAGGTGCTTGGAGACTGAAGAAAGGTTTATTTGATTTGGCCAAAGCAAGAGGACAGAAGAGCAAAACCTCCCCAATAAAGAAAAGACAGGGAGGTTTTTGCAGCTAGGAAGTAAGGGAGCTAGGGAGTTTCAGGGAACTGAGAGAGAAGTCTAAGATGCTTTCATCACATGTAACACTTTCTGGTATTATAGAGTCCTTATGGCCTTGGAGTTATCTTCTGCTTGACAAAGAACAGTACATTAGTAACACAAAGTCACATTGTGAGGACAGAGGTGCTGGACTGAAAAACCAAGACTCTCTACAATATCTCATAAGTGTGCATCAGTATCCTTATCTTTAAGGCAAAAAGCAGAAATCTTTGGACTCTCGCCATTGTTTATGCTACCGCTGTTTTGTGCATAACTAGCTATATTTTTTATTATCTTAAGCAAAGTGTCTTTTGTTTTATTTATTCAATTATTTTTATTGAATTCATTGGGTTGACATTAATAAAATTATATAGGTTTTAGGCATACAATTCTATAATATATCATCTATGTGTTATATTTCTCTGTTTATTACCCCAAGTCAAGTCTCCTTCCATTACCGTCCATACCTCTTCTACCTCTTCCACCTCCCCCTACCCTTTTCCTTCTTGTAATCCCCTTATCCCCTTACTGTTGTCTGTGTCTAAGTTTTTCTTTTAATTCAAGCAAAGTGCCTTTTAACCATTTCTCAGGGAACTTGCTTTACAGGAAACCCTTCAGAACATGACTAACATACTTTCTTTATCTTTGCCCATGAGCTACATGACAACCAAAGCAATTGAAATACTTAGTTAAAGCTTATTACTATATCCTAATTAAGAATTAAATTATTTATTTCTAGCCGCCAAAAATACTAGGGACATTAAAATCACAAGGAGCTCAGCTACCAAAGTACTTCGGGTCAGGTGGTAAGGAATGGGGATTACGCACCCGGAAATTTTAACCCAGTGAAAACAAGTTTCAAAAATAATGTCAAAATAAAGACTTGTACACATATCCCCCAAAAATCCCCTTTCCCTGGTAACCACTTCACTTGCACTTTTAAAAAACAACAACTATTTTTCAAATTTGTGGGAGAAAAAAAAGTTTAAGGCTTAAACCAAAGGCTAAGCTCTTCCCCACAGCCTCTGTCTGATTGTTTAAATTGGTAAAGGCAATTTACATGCCCTTCCGCACACCTCCATGTTAGCTGTGATGCTGATGGTTTCTACTTGTCCCCAAGTTCTTCAAAGAGACTGGAGGCAGTTTTCTTTTTAGCCTTTGTTTTGTGAAGTTAAAATATTATGCATGGTGGGGGGTTTTCTGCACTTGGGAGAATTCTTGGTTTGCCTCTGAAACCTGACTTCATATCTGAGCTTTTTGTTTTGCAAATGGCTTTGCTCTCTGCACTATAAAGTGTTTTGGGGGTACAGGCTTGCTCCTGCAAGCCATCAGCTTGGCAATGAGACCTCAGGATCCCATCCTTTTTCTCTGTGTTTATTTTCTAATCCTCCACTGCGCCCACTCAACACCTGCATAATTACGAGTCGCACTGGCTAGTGACAGGTGGCACCCAACGTAGGGCAGGGCTCGGATACAGAAAAATGAAACTGAAGAAGGCAGGTTAGAGGACCCCCTGAGTTCGCATGCGATGAGTAAGTAGAAGGGGGAGGGTACAGTTGGGAGTGATCAATTATGGGACAGGCTGGGTCAAAATAAAGGGACTTTTTTGTAAAAATTCTTATGCAGCTAGAAAGCTTTCTGCAGTATGTTCAAGATGTGTGTCCCTGGTTCCCGGAGGAGGAAATGGTTAGTTCTGCTACATGGGAGCAAGTAGGTAAAGTTCTGAAAAGGTGGTGGTGTGAGGCGACTATGGCAGGAGGAATGAACGTGGCGGTCTCTCTGGCAGTTGGTGCCGTACTCTGCAGCTGGGGGGCCAGGGAACACGGGCAGTGCGGCTGCTCCTGGTTCTCTCCGGGTGCTTGGTCTGCTCCTCTGCTAAAATCGAGATAGGGGAGGAGTCTCGGCATGGTCACCCTGGACTGCCATTTGCAGCAGCGGTGGAATTTAAGAAAGGTTAGGAAAGTTACAGCTTTTCCTGTTATTGTCTGACTTTAATGTTTTAGCCACAATCCTCTGAACTATCCTTTTGTTTCTTTCCTATTCTTTGCCTTGAAATTAGGTAGAAGACCCCTAGCAGATCTAACTACAAAACCTCCCAAGCAGCTGCTGAGAGTTATTTACTTGGGGAGATTTTGCTAGTTCCATCCTTCAGTGCCCCTGTCAGAAAATGCCCTGCCTGAGATCAGACAGGCATCTTCTGATCTGGTTACTCACTGAAATCCGGGGTTTCTCTCTGATTTCTCTGATTCTAGTTTCTGTTTAGTTTTTGTCTGATGTTGTCCAAATGTGACTTTTTTAAGGCCTGAATTAAGTTCTTGCATGCAAAAATTGGAAATGCTGGCTCTAATATTGAACTAAAAAATAAAAATTTTTCATCCCTGCATTTTTGCTTTAAAATTGGAACATGTAAAGAGTGCTCATTTAAATTTAAATAGAATGGAATTTGGATCCTAAAGGCTTGCTAGTTTAGTGTTTTGTGAGGTGTGCTCTGTGTTGTCTTCAAAGTTGGGAGCCAAATAGCAACTCCGGAATTAGGATTAATCAGATTTATGTGTCATGCTTGCGTCTCCGTACTGTAAATTTCCTTGTTTATGTGTAAAACTATACTCAGGTCTGTGAAGCAAAAGAATTGAATAAAATTAGGCAGGGCCCTGATGAGCCACATCAGGAACTTGTCTCATGGCTGCTTCAGGCAGTTGGAAAAATAGTATAAAAATGCTAATTCTGCTTATCAGGCCACACCCTACAAAAGGGGTCCCGAGGAGATTGGGGATATGGCTCCTCTGATGCTGCATATTGGATTCAAAACATAGGTCAGGAACGCCCTGAAATGAACTAACAATAAAAAGCCGTAAGTTCAGAGGCTATAGGGAAAAAATGTTTTGAAAAATATAGGAGCATTACTTGTCGGTCCTAATAAGTTAGTCAGTGACAATGCTCCTGCATACGTAGGAAAAGCATTTATTACATTTTGTTAAACTTTTGGAATTGACTTGAGGACAGGTATTCCTTAGAATCCTCAGGGCCAAGGCACTGTAGAGTGTGCCCATCAAATGCTTAAAGGTCAATTAAAAATTTAAAAAGGGGAGTCATGCCCTGGAACTCCTGCAAATCTTCTTTATCACGCTCTTTTTACTTCAAAAATTTTTGAATACTGATGTACAGGGGGCCATTCAGTGGCCGAGAGAATCTGGAATCCAGTAAGGAAGGCCTTCCCTGAAGGCCAATGAAAGAACCTGTTTCTAAAATCATGAAATATGTTCATAAAAGTATCAAACTAAAATTGATAATTACTGACTTAGTTGTCATTGAAAGTTAAGGTTTTTAGAAATTGAGAATTCTGATTGATTAGCAAGAAACCCTATGGTTTTAATAATAAAAAGGTATAAGGTATAGAGGTACTTTTGAAAGAAAAAGGAAGAGGTAAGTTGTTCTGAAAGCTGGTTATTTCTTTTTTCTTTTTAATTTATTTTTATTTATTTACTTTAGAGAGGAGACACAGAGTGAGAGACAGAGAGAGAGAGAGAGAGAGAGAGAGAAAGGGGGGAGGAGCTAGAAGCATCAACTCCCATATGTGCCTTGACCAGACCAGTGCAGGGTTTAGAACTGGCGACCTCAGTGTTCCCAGGTCGACACTTTATCCACTGCGCCACCACAGGTCAGGCTGAAAGCTGGTTATTTCTGAATGGTAAAAAAAGTTTGTGTAAGTTGCAGAAGATCTGTTCACGTTGTAGGTTTGTGCAGAAAAAATTAAAAACAAAAAGACAAGGAACTGAGAAAGTAAACAAAGGTGAGAAAAGGAGAAAGGAAGGACTTTAGAAATAGAATTGTCTTGAAAGGAAAATAAAAACGAACACTAGAACATTCTCAGGGGACTCAAGAGCTTGAGAAATTCTCCCAGACCTATAGGTGTTACAGAGCTAATAGCCTTCTTAAGGCCCAGCTACACAGAAAAAAAGGGGAAGTCAGGAGGAGAGACTAACCTGACAAGAACAATTAATTATACAAGGTTCTTTTTACTCTTAATTTTTTGAACATTTCCTCCTCAGAACTTAATGTGCTGAGAGGCATTTATATCAGCCAAGCAATGGCCTAAGTCTCTCATATTGTACCGAGATATATTAGCTGGCCCTAAGTGGCAAAATTCAATCAAATTACTAACTTGGGGGCAAGAATATGTTCCAATTTTATCGCTGACAGGTCCTTTTATTTATTTATTTATTTTTCTGAAGTGAGAAGCTGGGAGGCAGAGAGACAGACTCCAGCATGCTCCTGACCAGGTTCCACCTGGCAAGCCCACGGGCTGGTGCTGCTCCATTGCAACGGGAGCCATTCTAGCACCTGGGGTGGAGGCCACGAAACCATCCTCAGCACCCGGGGCCAACTTTGCTCCAATGGAGCTTTGGCCGCAGGAGGAGAAAAGAGAAAGGAGAGGGGGGAGGGGGAAGAAGCAGATAGACGCTTCTCCTGTGTGCCCTGGCCGGAATTGAACCCAGGACTTCCACACGCCCAGCTGATGCTCTACCACTGAGCCAATGTTTTTTAATTCAATGACAATTTACATTTTCATGTTGGTAAATTTATCAATTTTCTCCTTCGTAGTTTCTTTCCTTATGTGCTTCCTTCACTCAAGTTACAGTAAACATGTAAGAGATGAAAGATCAGATGGGAGCCTCTCAATATGTTACAGCCTTTCTCAGTTAAATGAAGTGTTCCTGTTTACTATTCACTCATGAGGTGCTCTATAGAAGGTATTAATATTCCGTGCACATGCACGGTTAATTCCATTGCACGTTTGCACAGTTCTCTCCATTCCTTGCCTGGGGCACGGCAGTTTTGTCCCTACGTGTTCCCTTACCTGACAAGGGGTGGTTCATTGCCCGCCACTTTCCCACAACTCCTTAGGAAGAACTCCCTCTCTTCCTTGCGGTCTGAGTCTCGCCCCCCAGCGACACCTCTTTGCATTGCAACTCCACTTTCCCAACAACCCGGCCTAGTGTCCCCTGGCTCCCGATTCCAGTGTCCCTACGGACCCCTCGCTCAGGGTCCCTGATTCAGGGGACTGCTCACGTACCCAAATGCAGGAGCTCGGTCGCGATGGCCTTTCCGATGCCCGTGCCCCCGCCGGTGACGATAGCCACTTGGTTCTGCAGCAAGCCGGCAGCCAGGCAGCTGTTAACCTTAGCCAAAGGACCCATGGCCGCGGACAGTCTGACTGCTCAGAGCCAGCTAGCTTCCGTCACTGAGTCTGCGGGACCTTGGACGTGGGCGGCCCACAAGCCCGCGTGACCGCCGGTCCCGCCTCCGCCCCGCCCCACCTTGCCCCGCCCCGCTCGCCGCGGCAGCTGCCCTTCCTCTGTGGGAAGACCGCTCCCAGGCGGCGGCTTCCCGACGGTCCGCATCCTCTGACAGTCTCTGTCCGGGGCCCGCGTAGGTGAGACTGCAAGTTTGTTTTCGTTTGCTTTTTTTTTTTCTTTTCCAATGCCATGGGGGCGGGGTGGCATTTGGGGTTGAGTGGCAGAAGGGAAGCAGACAAAAGGCGGGAGTGTGTTCTGCTTTGAAATACTCAATCTCAGTGCTATAACTCTCGTGGTTAATTAAAATAAAATTTCAGGGCATCTTGGGGCCTTGCTGCGCGCGCCCCCGTCGGGCGTCGGGCGTCGGGCGCTGCTCTAGCTCCAGCTGCTGTGTGCGGCTGGCTGGGAAGGCAAGGGGATGGCTCAGCTCAGCGAAAAATTCTCTTCCAGATCCTTTCATCCTCCGGAAGGGACCCTGGGGGGTAGCGGAGGGCTGGGAGGAGGAGGCGACCTCTGCAGTTATCCACAGGTGCAAGACAATAAATGATTTAAAAAATAAACTGGAGCCCATTTCTACCTCATCTCCTTCTCAGGCATGAATGGAAGAAGCAACGTTTACCAGATTCGAGATCTGATACATTTCAGCCAGGTTACATAAATCGATGAGTCTAAAAGAGGCTTTTTCCGTGAAGGGTGCATGTTTCCCGCAAGAAAGCATCAGTAGGTGTGTGTTTGAGAACCTACCCTCCAGCTCATGCCTCATGTATGGCAGCGCGCCTGTGGAGGTTGGGGGAAATTTCTCATCTGTGTTTGGGCGCCCAGTCTCAGGGCTGGCTTATTCAGATTCTCCTCATTATTGTTCATCTTGCATCGTTCTGTCAACCTGCCAGAGTGAGTTTACACCTGGACTGGCCTACTGAAACTTTGCCTAAGAATTTTGTACATCTAGGGGTTGTATCAGTTGTTGTGGTCTTAACAGTCTAGGCAGGATGCTATCTGTCTGTTATCAAAGTACTGTATTTCCCCTGCTGGGCATTAAAATCCTGTAGAAGCAAACAAATACAATTATTGTTCAGTTGCGCCCGCCGCCTAGTTATTCACAAAGCAACTTGGAAGTCGTTGAGAGTGGAATCAGACACCTTCCTTCCTGTTTCTCCATTGCCTGCCCTTCTTTGAACTCCTTTAAGATGCACTTGTCTTAACCTTTGTTGCTGACAGACTCTAGTCTACACCTATTGCAAGAGGCAAGGAAGCTCGTCCCTTCCCATTTGCTAATTTATCTAGGAATCCCGCCTGCTATTAAGTCAGTTATGTAGGTATAGCCAATTTTTTTAAGTACATCATCACTTCCTTAACAAAGAAGTAAATTTACATAGTAAAGTTCAAAGTGTTGTTGCAGAAAACCATAATTTCTGGTACTTGAATCCCAATGACAAAATAATTATTTTAAACAGGAAGAGAAACATTGACTTGGTTCTGAGGCATTTCTTATTCCAGAATATTCCATTCCAGGCTTCTTGGGGGGAGTGGAGGGAGCAAAGAAGGAACAATTTAAGTGTTTTTTCTTTTAATGAAGATATAATTTAATGGGGTTTGTAACTAGTTTGGACTTGCGGGTTCATGCAGCTCTGTCCGGGTGGATCACTGAGGGCCTGGCTGTGCATCGGCCTCTGTGTGCTGGCGGAGTGGACTGCGAGAGGGACTCCACAGTGTCCGTGACAAGGTGACAGGACTGGCTGCAGGCCAGTTTTGACGGCTGAGGATGACAAGGAGCCATTCCTCACTCAGCAGCAAGGAGGTGGCAGCCTGAGCAATCAGAAAGCTATTTTTCACAATCCAAAGAGCCTGTGATCAAGAGAGATGGGGTCTTTAAGAGATCTTTTGTTAAAAATAATGAGGCATGCCTCTCTGCCTCTGACCTCAGCCAGGGTTTGAACGTCCGTCCGCTAACACTGTGAGGCCTGAAGGCCCTGCAGTAGTTTTGCCTCTTGGAGTCTCTTTGTTTCCAAATTTTAACCCTGGCTCCTGGTTGAGCCATCTCTTCTCAGGACAAGCACACCATGCCGCACTGACTGCTCCTTTAGTGAATCAAATGCAACCCTTCCCTGCACTTTGCGTCACTGCCCCCCTTGTCATGGTGAAAAGGGCATCTTCAGGGCCACTATCCTTCCACATTCCCACCCTGTTGTACCCTCTTAGTGCTGACTCCATCATCTGGGATTCTCCTGTTCACCCATCTTCCCATCCCTCCCCCGCCCCACTGGCCTGCTAACTTCATTTTCTCCCCTCTGCAAAGCAGCTGCTGGCTCAGACTGACAGGGGCCTGTGGGATTCTCAACATCCAGACTCACAGAATCTCCATCTACGCAGAAGGAATTTCAATGAGGCCTCTAGCCCCACCCTATCTTCAAGTAAGAGCTCAACTCAGACAAATAAGACTCTTAACCAGTTCACAATATTCAGCCACATTTATTGAGCACCTGCCATGTGCCAGATACTGTTCTAGGCACGGGAGACACAGTATAGTGGACAAGACGTCTTGGTGCCCCTGCCTTTGTAGAGTTTGTATTCTTACATGGATGTGTGTTGGGAGCAAGAGTGGGAGGTGCAAAAGGTATGTGTGCTGTGAGAAGTAAGGCAATAAGCAAACAAAAGATTAGACAGTGAAGATTAGATCTTACAATAAGGAGATGCTCAAGCTCCTTGTGACCCACTACATTTGTTGCCAGTAACTATTTCCTCTGTAGATGATCATATCCTCCCTAGGGGGTGAACCTGCATCAGTGTGAGAGCCTTTCAGAACCAGGTAGGTTGGCAGTGACAAAAACGCTGTCACAGAACCACAGAGAAACAGGCTGCAGCCTGACTGTGTTCATGGCAACTTCTCAGCAGCTGGGTGGGGGCCGGGAGTTGTAAGCTGCTGTTCCATCATTGCTCCTGTCACTGGACGCCCATCTGAACCCAATTCCCTCTCATTTTTATGTTGGTGAGACTGTCTTCCTGAGATGGGCTAATGGTACTTTTCAATGATAAAATGATAAATGTTTTATTTCCTAATTGGCCTAGTACATATAATGGTCATAAATCAAGATGCCATTGGGAGAGTCTGGCCACCCCAGACAGATAATATGTGGCCCCTTGGGTAACACGTACACAACTCAGAAGAATTGAAAGCACAAGGTTGGAGCAAGATAGCTCACTGTGGTGGTAAATTAACTTGAATGATGATACTCTACCACCCAACACAGTTCAGGTTCCTTGAAAGAGGGAGATGGGTCCATATGGGTCAAAGTGCAGAAAGTCAAGTGCTGATTGTTCTTAAACCATTGGAACAGGCCACCCTGGTTTGAAAGCTTTCTAACCTAGAGGTGGCAAAATGGCAGCCACTTGTGTTTTGTTTTAGTTGTTTCTCCACTTGGTAATTTATTTAAATTTGGACTAATTGCAACTATTAAAATCAGGAACTCTCACATGAAATTTTAGACAACTCATACCAAATGGGCCTGCCTTGCTCTATGAAAGCAGTTAACGGAACAACAGTAGGCTTCGGGGTGGAAGAGAGAGGAACAGTAACTTCCTATTTAAGATGAAACCTCAGCTCCTATGTTTCCCATAGCCCCCACCTCTCCTTATTGTGTCCAGATGTTAAGGCTTGGTGTCATTGACACTTCTTAGTATTTTTTCAGCCATGCTTCCTGTATGTTACTTGTGTCTCTGCAGTGAATAGAGGGCGGACACTTCAAAGCTTCCTGGCTTCTCCATCCACTGAGCTCACAGTACTGCTGAGTGTATCTGGATGGGCTTGGAAAAGGCACTGGATCAAGTCTGCTCCAGTGACCACCTGGGACCACAGAGTTGTGAGCTAACTCCAGAGAAATCATGCCCAATGCTGAGAGGTCTATGACCCACCAGGGAACCACTACTGCAGAGATAGGGGTAGTGACTAAGTAACTAATTGGTGGGGTGTAGTGACTGAGTGACTGATTGAATGGCAACTGGCAAGCAGGGAGTAGTGACCAGACTTTATGCTGATGACTCAGCCCTACAAAGGTACTATGGGTAGGTACGTTCATTTTGTGGTGTTTTGACCCTGTGGGGTTTGACTAAATACCTAAGAGCTGGAGGGGTTTTGTTGTTGTTTCAATCATAAAACTGCTTTGGTACACTGTTGGCCATCTCATTACAAGCAGAGAATAGTCTTTGTCTCAGTCTTCTCAGGCTGCTAACACAAAAATACCATGTACTGGGTAGCTGAAATAACAAATGTAATACTATTTTTTTTCTCATTGTCTGAAAGCTATGAGATCTGGGAAGACCAAGATCAAGGTGTTGGCAAATCCGGTGTCTTATGAGAGCCTGGCTAATAGACATCTTCTTGGTTGACAGGTGGCAGAAAGAGCAAGAAAGCTCTTAAGGGTCTCTTATAAGGCGACCTGTCTCATTCACAAGCGCTGCACCTTCATAGCCTAATCACCTCCTAAAGACTTCACCTCCTAATACTATCATGCTGAGGGTCAAGATTTCAACGTAGGACTTTTGGAGGGACACAAATATTCAGTTTTTAACAGTATCATATAGTGCATTGAGCTCTCCAAGGGGTTCCTGGTGGGGCTTGAGCCAGCATCAGTGTGTTATCTTTTGAGTGGACAACTGAGTTTCAGAATTCCTGGCCCACCCAGGAGAATCAAAACCGCTGGAACCACCTATTATCAGGGGTGATGCCATTTTATGCTCTAACTCCGAAATGCATAGCAAAATCTGCTTCTTATACCCCAGGGCTGATGAACTGGAACACAGCAGAGGGATTGGGACAGAAAATAACCTTGAATAATCTCAGTGTAATGGGTGAGATTTCTGTTTGACTGCCTAACAGACCAAAATAACCAAATAAATATACTTTCTTATATTACATTCCAGAGGAAGAGGGTTTATGGCTGGTAGGGTGAATCTTATTCCTTCTTTCTCATTCCTCTGCCATTCCTACAGTAGGCCCTGGTCTGCACAGCTGAAGATGGCTCGTCAAGTTCACATTCTAGCCCTCAAGAAGGTGAAAAGAGGAAGGAGAGGTGCAGATGTGGAAGTTACACACATCACATTTACTTACATCCCATTGGCCAAAAACTAGTCATGGTTACACTTATCAGCAAAGGATGCTGGGAAATGTTATCTTCACCAGGGAAGTCATGTGATCAACTGAAAACCTCCATCATTAAAGAAGAAAATAAATAAAAGTGTAACATTCAACATTTGTGGCACAGCTGTGCTTCTTAAGCATAAAGGAGCTTATTACTATCTCTTGATTAAACTTTTCTTCAGTCTCAGTCTGACAAAATCAGGATAATACTTAATTTCTACCACATTACCGCCCCCAAAATCATTCATACAGTCCCTTCAAACCTACCTGTTGGCTGCTTGTGTGGTACTGCTCTGTAGAGTTTATAGCCCAGTAGAAAGACAATCAACAAATAAAATGATGAAACTGAATTACAAATATTAATAAATCTTATACAAGAAATAGGCTGTTATGATAAGGAATAATGAAAGGCAGAGCAGGGAGACTGTTTTAGGTTTGGTGTCAGGAAAGCCTTAGGGGAGGTGACTTTTGAACTGAGAATTGGGGGGTACAAAGGCTATAGCCATGTGAAGGGGTAAGGGTGGAGCAACACCAGCCAAGCCAGACAGCATTTAAAAAGACCAAGAGGAAAGCGCTTGGTGCTCCTGAGGAAAGTGGAGGCAGCCAGTGTAACTGAGCATTGAAGGTATATTTGAGAAAAGTGGTATAGCGTAGGATGGCAAGATGGGAGGGGGCCAGATCCTTAGGCCACATGGATCTTGTTTCATAAGAGCAAGATGTCCCTCAAGGGTTTTAAGCAGAAAATGGCATGATTTTATTATTGTTTTCAAAATACCTTTTTAACTACCGAGTGGAGAATTGATTGGGAGGCAGCAGGAGTAGAATCCAGAAGAGCATTTTTTAGAATGGTAAGTAAGAGAGGATGGCCATTAGACCAAAGTGGTAACAATGGGAATGGGAAAAGTGGTGGGTGAATTTGAGAATTATAGAAAACTGCCTTCAAGAATGGCTTCAATCCAGTTATTTTAAGCATGACTCTAAAGTCAGCACGTTCTTCACAATCTATTCACCCACCCGCCCTTAGGATGACTGAGAATCCGAACTAATGATTTCTTGAGGCTACTCTACGGCATCACCTTCATTGCTTGAATTTGGACCAGAGTAGAGGTGATATGGTGGGTGAAACCCAACTTCCAGAGAAAGGAGCAAAGTCCTTTCTCTTCTCTTAATTCTGTACAGTAGTCTTGGGAACCAGGGAAATTCTTTTTATCCTGTATCTCATGGAATCTACAAGGAAGAAGAAATGTTCAGAACCTGTTTCCCAAATAAAATGCTAACAGCATCATACAGTGCACATAAATGGGGAGATAGTTAAACCATCCTCTGTTACCAGATGTTCATATCTTAGTTTTAAATAGGCATTCTCTCTTCTCCTCTGTACTGTCAGGTCAAAAAGTTCACATGAAGTATCTGAGCCCTGGGGGTCTTTCTACTGGAGATGAGGAAGTGTAAGACATTTCCTGATTGCTAGAATTTTATAACCCGCCCCTCCCCCACAGACACATCTCGTTACCTGCTAAACAAAAAGAGAAGAAAAAGTGTTAAGAGTGAAAAGTGTGCATCCTCTCTACAATTTTCCAGCATGTGATAGGACAGAAACCAGGAAACAGGTGTCTTTTACCTGTCCTCTACCTTAAACAGGGTATATGTGGTTGGTGAAGTTGTGCCATCTTTGGATGCCTCACTGAAAGTTGCATTCATCCATTCAAGTATAATTGCAAAGTATGACTTGATAGCCAGAAGCCTGGAGTACTGGTTGCAGCTATCTGAACCTTTATCTGTGGTGGGAGTAAGAATGGTTCTTAACCTCCATTTGTCTGTAAGGCGTCCTCACCCACTCTCCTTATACTTGGATAGATTGATGGCGTTTACATAATATTATGTTCATGTGACATATTTTTGCAACACATGAAATTTTATTCACAACAGTCCATTCTTTTTTTTTTTAACCATTTTTTAAAAATTTTTATTAATTTTAATGGGGTGACATTAATAAATCAAGGTACATATGTTCAAAGAAAACATCTCCAGGTTATCTTCTCATTCAATTATGTTGCATACCCATCACCCAAAGTCAAATTGTCCTCTGTCACCTTCTATCTGGTTTTCTTTGTGCCCCTCTCCTTCCTCCCCCACCCCTGTAACCACCACACTCTTGTCCATGTCTCATAGTCTCACTTTTATGTCCCACCTATGTATGAAATCATGCTGTTCTCAGTTTTTTTCTGTTTTACTTATTTCACTTCGTATAATGTTATCAAGGTCCATCCATTTTGTTGTAAATGTTCCGATGTCATCATTTCTTATGGCTGAGTAGTATTCCATAGTATATATGTACCAAAGCTTTTTAATCCACTCGTCCTCTGACGAACACTTGGGCTGTTTCCAGATCTTCGCTATTGTGAACAATGTTGCCACGAACATGGGGGCGCATTTCTTCTTTTCGAACAGTGCTATGGTGTTCTTAGGGTATATTCCTAAAAGTGGGATAGCTGGGTCAAAAGGCAGTTTGATTTTTAATTTTTTGAGGAATCTCCATACTGTTTTCCACAGTGGCTGCACCAGTCTGCATTCCCACCAGCAGTGCAGGAGGGTTCCCTTTTCTCCACATCCTCGCCAGCACTTGTTCTGTGCTGTTTGGCTGATGAGCGCCATTCTGACTGGTGTGAGCTGATATCTCATTGTGGTTTTAATTTGCATTTCTCTAATGATTAGTGATGTTGAGCATTTTTTCATATGCCTATTGGCTATCTGTATGTCCTCTTTGGAGAAATTTCTATTCATTTCTTTAGCCCATTTTTTTTTAATATATATTTTATTATTATTAATTCTAATGGGGTGACACCAATAAATCAGGGTACATATGTACAATGAAAACATCTCCAGGTTATCTTATCATTCAATTGTGTTGCATACCCATCACCAAAAGTCAAATTGTCCTCTGTCACCTTCAATCTGGTTTTCCCTGTGTCCCTCCCCTCCTCCCTATCCCACTCTTCCCTCCCTCCCCCCATCCCATAACCACCACTCTCTTGTCCATGTCTCATACCCTCACTTTCATGTCCCACCTATGTATGTAATCGTGCTGTTCTCAGTTTTTCTTTTTTTCTGATTTACTTATTTCACTCCGTATAATGTTATCAAGGTACATCCATTTTGTTATAAATGATCCGATGTCATCGTTTCTTATGGCTGAGTAGTATTCCATAGTATATATGTACCATAGCTTTTTAATCCATTGGGTTGTTTGTCTTCCTGGTGTTGCGTTTTATAAGTTCTTTATAAATTTTAGTTATTAACCCCTTATCAGATGTGCTGTCGAATATGTTCTCCCATTGTGTGGTTTGTCTTTTTATTCTGTTCCTATTGTCTTTAGCTGTGCAAAAACTTTTTAGTTTGATATAGTCCCATTTGTTTATCTTGCCTTTTATTTCAGTTGCCCGTGGAGATAAATTGTCAAATATACCGCTGCTACAGATGTCGGAGAGCTTGCTGCCTATGTTTTCTTCTAAGATGCTTATGGTTTCACGGCTTACATTTAAGTCTTTTATCCATTTTGAGTTTGTTTTTGTGAATGGTGTAAGTTGATGGTCTAGTTTCATTTTTTTGCAGGTAGATGTCCAATTTTCCCAACACCATTTGTTAAAGAGGCTGTCTTTACTCCATTGTATGTTCTTTCCTCCTTTGTCAAATATCAGTTGTCCATAAAGCTGTGGGTTTATTTCTGGGTTCTCTGTTCTGTTCCATTGATCTATGTGCCTGTTCTTATGCCAGTACCAGGCTGTCTTGAGTATAATGGCCTTATAGTAAACCTTGATATCAGGAAGCGTGATACCTCCTGCTTTATTTTTTCTTTTTAAGATTGCTGAGGCTATTCGTGTTCTTTTTTGGTTCCATATAAATTTTTGGAATATGTGTTCTATATCTTTGAAGTATGTCATTGGTATTTTAATTGGTATTGCATTGAATTTATAAATTGCTTTTGGTAATATAGACATTTTAATGATGTTTATTCTTCCTAGCCATGAGCACGGTATATGCTTCCACCTGTTTGTATCTTCCTTGATTTCTTTTATCAATGTTCTATAATTTTCCGAGTACAAGTCCTTAACCTCCTTGGTTAAATTTACTCCTAGGTACTTTATTTTTTTGGCTGCAATAGTGAAGGGGATTGTTTCCTTAATTTCTTTTGCTGACAGTTCATTGTTGGTGTATAGAAATGCCTCTGGTTTCTGAGTATTAATTTTATATCCTGCCACCTTGCTGAAATCATTTATAAGGTCCAGTAGTTTTTTGACTGAGACTTTAGGGTTTTCAATATACAATATCATATCATCTGCAAATAATGACAGTTTTACTTCTTCTTTTCCAATTTGTATGCCTTTTATTTCTTCTTCTTGTCTGATTGCTGTAGCTAGGACTTCCAGAACTATGTTGAATAAGAGTGGTGAAAGTGGGCAACCCTGCCTGGTTCCTGATCTTAAGGGGATTGCTTTTAATCTTTGTCCATTTAGTATGATGTTTGCTGTCAGTTTATCGTAGATGGCCTTTATCATGTTAAGGAATGATCCCTGTATTCCCACTTTACTGAGAGTTTTGAGCATGAATGGGTGGTGGATTTTATCAAATGCCTTTTCTGCATCTATTGAAATTATCATGTGATTTTTGTCCTTCCTTTTGTTTATGTGGTGAATCACATTGATTGATTTGCGAATATTGAACCAGCCTTGCCACTCCAGAATAAATCCCACTTGATCGTGGTGTATGATTTTTTTCATATATTGCTGGATCCGGTTGGCTAATATTTTGTTGAGAATTTTAGCGTCTAAATTCATCAGGGATATAGGCCTATAATTTTCTTTCTTTGTGTTGTCTTTGCCCGGTTTTGGGATCAGAATTATGCTCGCCTCATAAAAGGAGTTTGGAAGTCTTCCTTCCTCTTGAATTTTTTGAAATAGCTTGAGGAGAATAGGAGTTAGTTCTTCTTTGAATTTTTGATAGAATTCACTTGTGAAGCCATCAGGCCCAGGACTTTTCTTTTTTGGGAGTTTTTTGATAACTGTTTCTATCTCATTTGCTGTAATTGGTCTGTTTAGGTGTTCTGATTCTTCCAGATTGATTTTTGGAAGGTTATATGATTCAAGAAATTTGTCCATTTCACCAAGATTGTTTAATTTTTTGGCATATAGTTCTTCATAGTATTTTCTTACAATGCTTTGTATTTCTGTTGTGTCAGTTGTTATTTCTCCACTGTCCTTTCTAATTTTATTTATTTGAGTCCTCTCTCTTTTTTTCTTGGTGAGTCTAGTTAAAGGCTCATCAATCTTGTTTACCTTTTCAAAGAACCAGCTTCTTGTTTCATTGATCCTCTGTATTGTTTTCTTAGCCTCTATGTCATTTATTTCTGCTCTGACCTTTATTATTTCCTTCCTTCTACTTGTCTTGGGTTTTATTTGTTGTTGTTTTTCTAGTTCTTTTAGATGCAGGGTTAGGTTGCTTATTTGAGCTTTTTCTAGCTTCTTATGATATGCCTGTAGTGCAATAAACTTCCCTCTCAGAACTGCTTTTGCTGTGTCCCATAAATTTTGAGTTGATGTATGCTCATTATCATTTGTTTCTAGAAACTTTTTTATTTCTTCTTTGATCTCATTGTTAATCCATTCATTATTTAATAACATGCTATTTAGTTTCCAAGTGTTTGAGTATTTTTCATTTTTTCTTTTGTGGTTAATTTCTAGTTTCATGGCATTGTGATCAGAGAAAATGCTTGATATGATTTCAATCTTCTTAAATTTATTGAGACCATTTTTGTGTCCTAACATGTGGTCTATCCTAGAAAACGTACCATGAGCGCTTGAGAAGAATGTATATTCTACTGCTTTAGGGTGAAAAGTTCTGAAGATATCTATTAAATCAAGTTGATCTAGTGTATCCTTTAAGTCTGCTGTTTCTTTATTAATTTTCTTTCTTGAGGATCTATCCAGTGTTGTTAGAGGGGTATTGAAATCCCCTACTATGATAGTATTGCTGTTAATCTCGCCCTTTATATCCATCAAAGTCTGCTTTATGTATGTCGGGGCTCCTATATTTGGTGCATAGATATTTACAATAGTTATATCTTCCTGTTGAATTGTTCCCTTTATCATTATGTAGTGTCCTCCTTTATCTCTTACTACAGCCTTTGTTTTAAAGTCCATTTTGTCTGATATAAGTATTGCTACCCCTGCTTTTTTTTCATTTCCATTTGCATGAAATATTTTTTTCCATCCTTTTACCTTCAGTCTATGAGCATCTTTTGTTTTAAGGTATGTCTCTTGTAGACAGCATATGTATGGGTCCTGTTTCTTTATCCATGCAGCTACCCTATGTCTTTTGATTGGATCATTTAATCCATTTACATTTAAGGTTATTATTGATATGTAGTTGTTTATTGCCATTTTATTCTTTAAAGCTGTATTCTTCTTTTGCTCTATTCATTCCTCCCTTTAAACTGTTCACAAGAGGCCCCTTAGTATCTCTTGCAGAATTGGTTTGGTTTTTATGAATTCCTTGAGGCTTTCTTTTTCTGGGAAGCTCTTTATTTCTCCTTCAATTTTAAACGTTAGCCTTGCTGGATAAAGTAGTCTTGGTTGTAGGTTCTTGTTCTGCATTACTTTGATTATTTCTTGCCATTCTCTTCTGGCCTCAAGTGTTTCTGTTGAGAAGTCCGATGTCATCCTTATGGGGGCTCCTTTGTAGGTGATAGCCTTTTTTTCTCTAGCAGCTTTTAAAATTTTTTCTTTATCCATTAGCTTTGGTATTTTAACTATGATGTGTCTTGGTGTAGATCTTTTTGGGTTTCTTTTTAATGGAGTTCTGTGTGCTTCTTGAATGTGTGGAGTGTTTCCCAGCCTTAATTTAGGAAAGTTTTCTGCTATGATTTGAATGAACAAAGTTTCCATTTCCTGTCCTCTCTCCTCTTCTTCAGGCACCCCTATGATGCGAATGTTGTTTCTCTTCATGTTGTCACAAAGCTCCCTTAGAGTTTCCTCACATTTTTTAAGTCTCTTTTCCTTTTTCTTCTCTGCTTCTGTGCCTTTGTTTATTGTGTCCTCTAACTCGCTTATTCGATCCTCAGCGTCATCCATCCTGCTTTTAATTCCTTCCATTGTGGTCTTCAGTTCTGATACTGTATTTGTCATTTCTGTTTGATTCTTTTTTATTATTTCAATTTCATTTTTTATACTTGTTATCTCTTTATTTAGGTGTTCATAATGACTATCCATTGTTGCTCTAATTTCTTTGAACATCCTAACTATCATTATTCTATATTCTGCTTCTGGTAATTTGGTTATATCTGGTTCATTCAGGTCCTTCTCTGGGGATTTCTCTTGATTCATTTGGTTTGCATTCCTCTGCCTGCCCATTTTTTCTGTGTATAAGCAAGTTGTGGCCACTGGAGTCCAGTAGGTGTTGCCTTTGTGTTCTCTAGGTGTGGTCTATCTGCAGGCCCCCCACCCCCTCTGCCGGTGCCTAGGGTGGTTGGGTATGAGCGTTGCCAGCGCCGGCCCACTGTGGCTTTTGCTGTGATTTCTGCCTCTCCTCCGTGGGAGTGGCTGTCACTGAAGCCACAAGATTAGCACCAAGGGTAGAGGTGAGCACCTTTCCTCAGCTGCGGACCCAGCCTATTTCCGGACTTCCGCCCAGAACCAGCAGTCGGAGCCTGCTCGCTACAGTTCCGCGGGTTAGGCGGGGCTTTTGACATGCTCTCAGCTGTAAGCCTTTGCCCGTCCGGAGCTTTAGCCCCGCCCTCGAGGCCAGGGCCCTTTGCGCAGGGTCGGAAACCAAGGTTTATTGGGGCGGGCGTGTTTGCTGGCTTCCGCTTAGCTGCGTACTTCCGCTCCTCCCGGACTCTACCCCGCCCCCGCGTTCGGAGCCCGCTCGTGCACGTATGAATTCTATCCGCGTTTTCTCCGGCCGGATGGGGATAGCAGCCGTGGGCTCAGCTGCGAGCCTCCACCCGTCTCGGGGTACTCCCCGTTCCCGCGCTCGGAGCCCGCTCGCGCACGTATACTGGCCAACCGCGGTTTCTCCGGCGGGGGGGGGGGGGGGAGGACAGGACTGGTAGCGTCAGCTCAGCCGCAAGCCCCTGCCCGTCCCTGGTTCTAGCCCGGTCCCCGCGGTCAGGGCCGGCTTGCGCAGGGCCTGCCCGTTCCTGGCCTCCCGCTTTGTCCCCGTAAGTGGGATTAAAGGCGGGCCCGCAGCTTCCGGACCGCTCTCGCGCTTCCCCTCCGACCCTCTGGGCTAGACCGATCTCCCACCGGCTTGGCCTCTGCCCACGCCGACAGAACCGCCTTTCAGCGTCCTGCCGCTCACCATGCCCTTAAGCAGCCCTCAGCAGAGTAGGAAGGGACCTAATACTCCACACTGTAGGCCTGGGAGCTCCCTCACTTGTTTCACAGCTCAAAACTGTCCAAACGCCTCTTCTAGGCTCTGGGACTGCAGGCTGGGGCTTGGTTCCTGGGACCCAGGTCCCTCCCTCTCCGCCAAACTTTCCTCCCGCCACACGGGTCTCTCCGGGCTGCCGTTTGCTCCGGGGAGCTGGGCAGCCCTCTTCGCATTTTCGCTATTCCTACCAGTCTCAATGTGGTTTCTTCTGTGTTCCTTGGTTGAAGAGTCCACTTAGTTTTGTTCAAAGTTGGTTTGTCCAGGTGATGGTTCTTAAAATTGAGTTGTAATCCACTTTGGTTCTGGGAGTTGGAAGTTGGTATCACAACAGTCCATTCTTGTAAGAGTATTTCTGCAGCATTCAAAATGCAGAAATAAAGTGTTATGAGAAGAAAAGGGAGTCAGAGACTTCTGTCAAGTCAAGAGTCATTTTCCAAACTCCTTTCCCGCTTACCCCACCCCTTCCCTGTTGATGGCTTTGCTTTCCTATCTTTCAAGTTGAACTCATCGTTGGGACATCTTTGTATAGCCCCTTTCAAGAAGATCTGTGATGTGTGGATTTTAAATTTGCCCAAGCAAAACAAACTCTTCATAAAGAATAACCAGACGTAAGGACAAAGATGGAAGAGCTGGTACCAGTGGAAAGCCAGGACCAGCTCCCAAGCCCCCACCATGGCTCTCTGAGGAAGGCCGTGGCTGCTGCCCTGTCCCTAGATGGGGAATCCACAATGGGTCGCAGGAAAAAGAAGAAGAAGGAGCCCCGCCCAGAATCTATCATTATCTACCGGTCAGAGAATGAGGAAGTGGACGAGGAGCCTGGGGAATCAGAAGGTGGAGACCAGCCTAAAGAGGAGGAAGGAGATGACTTCCTAGACTATCCTGCCGATGATGGTAAGTCTCTCTGGGGCCACTTGCTTAAAGCCATGGGAAAGGAACCAAATGAGGATCCATCAGAAGAAGATAGGAATTTGATCACTGACCTATTTCTTCTTGTTGATACATTTCTTCTAAAAATGTTGTAGCCTTCATTCAATAAATTGATGGTATTTATTGAGCATTTATTATGTTCTCTTCTAGGTGATATGGAGGAGATCTCCACCCTTTTGGAGTTCCTAGTGTAATGAAAGGGACCAATCTGTACACAAAAGTTAGGAATATAAGCATACTGTGCTAATCACTTAATACATGTGAAATAAAGAAACTATAATAGTTGACCTTCATAATCAGAAAAATGCAAATTATAACATTGAGTTATAGCATTCCTCACATTTAAGATGGCTAAAAATTGGGTAAAATATGCTATCAATGTGTAGAACTGGACATATGCTCATACACCTCAAGTTGAAGGGTAATCTGCTTTAACCATTGTAGGGAAAATTGTCAATTTTTATCAAATTCAAAATACACATATCCTACGTCCTGGAAGTTTTCAGTATCTACCTCATGCAACTTATGCCCATGTGCCCGAGGAAGCATGTATAAGAATGTGTGTTGCTGCTAATGAGGTTGTGGAGTGTGTGTACTGAGCATCACTGCACAGCAATAAATGGGTGAGGCAGATGGATTGATCTCTGAGACTTATGCTCACAGTGAACAAGTGACATCCCTGCTCTCATTTAATTGACCTTCTAGTGGAGGGATGACAGACAGTGAGCAAGTCAGCAAATAAAAGACAATTTCAGATAGTGGGTTGAGTTCCCAAGACAATAAACCATGGTGATGGGAGGATGAGTAACTGCTGGAGGCTGTGGGGGGAGAGATTGTGTGTTGTGTAAGGCATCTGTGAGGATGTTTGAGCAAATCTGAATGACATGAAGGAACCAGCCGTGAAAAATTCTTGGGCAGAGCTTTTAGAGGAGGGAGAGCAGCAAAGGCAAAAGGCCTTAAGGTGGGAACACCATTGTCTGTTTCTGGAATGGAGTTATATCTGTTAAGGAGTTTGGAGAACGAGGGATACTAAGGGGTCAGAAATGTAGGCAGGGTCAGATCATGTTGGGCCTGGTGGGTCATAGTAAAGAGTTTGGGATTTGTTTTAAGTGCAAGGGGAAGTCAATAGAAGACTTTTGATTAAGCAAAGGAGAGATATGTCTTTTATACTTTTTAAGAGGTCCCTCTAGTTCAGTGGTTCTTAACCTTTTTGGAGGTACTGAACCCACCAGTTTCATATGCATATTCACCAAACCCTTCTTTAGTGATAAATAAAATATGATTTTTTTTCCAAATTCAAGACATAGGTATATGTTTTTTTACTGGTGCACAAAATGAGCCGTGCATGAACATCACCTTGCTCAAAGAACAAAACCAACAAAGTGCATGAACTCACAACAAATTACTGTATTTCTTTATTCTGGCCTCTGCGGCAGAGGCTTCTCCGAACCCCTGAGACCTACTCATCGAACCCTTAGAGTTCAATAGAACCCAGGTTAAGAACCACTGCTCTAGCTTCTTTATAAAGAATGGATTACAAGGGGTGAGATTAAGCTGATGAGGGACTGTTGTCTCCTACTGCCACAACAGCACTAGGTCAAGGGTCACAGCAGGAGAGATGGCTAGAGAACAGGCTGGATTCAGAGTGCAGTCAGAGTGCAGACTTGCTGGTGGATTGGAGCGAGGGAGTAAGAAAAAGAGGAGTCACTAGTGACTCCTGAAGTCTTGACAGAAACAACAGAGAGGGTAGATGGTGATGTCATTCACTGAGTTGAGGGAGACCAAAACCATTAGGTTCAGGGGGAACATACAACCCTTTTTATCTGGGCAGCAGAGTCCCTGACACTATCCTGAGCTCAGCTCTGTAGGTAGCTCTGTTCTAGCCTTCTTCCAGCCAAGGGGCGAGGAGTCCAACAGGACCTAGGGGACACACTAACCTGAAGCCTGTACTCCCCGCCTCCTTCACTTGTACACTACATTTCACATACAAAGGATCACGGACTTTCCTGGCTCACTGTCCCCAACTTCTCTTTCAGGGGCCAAAGGATGGCTGCTTGGTGGGTGGAAATGGTGCTGGTGGTCTTGATAGTAGGGATGTTCTATGTGTGTGTGTGTGTGTGTGGTGTCTGTGTGGCATGTATGTGGTAATGTGTGTGTGTGTGTCTGTGTGGCATGCATGTTTGTGGTAGGTAATGTGTGTGTGTGGTGTATGAGTGTCATGTATGTATGAGTTGTATGTGTGTGTGCAGAGCTTGAATATGAGGGCTGGAATGTCCACAGGCTTGTGAGAAGGCCCCCTCTTAGGGAAGCACAGAGAAGGATTGGGGCTGGGCTTCCCATCAGTATAATGCACATTGAGTACAATCTTCACACATCATTGATACTCATATGCAGTATTTTCACAGTACTTGTAAACTAGAAATAAAATCACTATAAAGTGGTGTCTGTAGTGAAGTTCCTCACACTGCCCCATATCACGGAGGTTGTGTCAAGATTGAGGCCTAGAAAAGTGGAGAGAGAACGCAAAAAACAAGTTTAACCTGCTTCACAATTTTGACAGTGTGGACTGAGAGTTTACTGTGGCAATGATACTACCAGTGGTCACCATCCTGAGGAAACCCATTCAGTCCATCATTGAATCACTAACTCTAGTATATGTCAGATACTATACAAGGGGACACTGTTACCATCAGCCGCAGCCTCGGGGCGCAACACTGTGATGAAATGTCCACTCTTCTAATCTTGACTTCACCTCTTTTATGCCCTGCAGGTATGTGGAACATGCCTTTGGATAGCCGCTATGTCACATTAACTGGGACCATCACACGAGGGAAGAAAAAGGGTCAGATGGTGGACATCCACGTCACGTTGACAGAGAAAGAGCTACAGGAATTGACCAAGCCTAAAGAGTCACTGAAAGAAACAACAATGGAAGGCCGAGAGGTCTGCCAGATGGCAGCAGACCGTGGGCCCCATGTGGTCCTCTGGACGCTGGTCTGCCTGCCTGTGGTTTTTATCCTTTCCTTTGTTGTTTCTTTCTACTATGGCACTATCACTTGGTACAATATCTTCCTCGTTTACAATGAGGAGAGGACCTTTTGGCACAAGATCTCGTGTTGTCCTTGCCTCATTCTCTTCTATCCAGTGCTCATCATGGCCATGGCCTCTTCCCTGGGCCTCTATGCTGCTGTGGTTCAGCTCTCGTGGTCCTGGGGGGCATGGTGGCAAGCTGCCCGGGACATGGAGAAAGGCTTCTGCGGCTGGCTCTGCAGCAAGCTGGGTCTGGAGGACTGTTCTCCCTACAGCATTGTGGAGTTGCTTGAATCTGACAATATTTCAGGCAATCTCTCCAACAAGGACCCCACCCAGGAACTAGAAACTTCCACTGTTTAAACTCCTTTCTCCTGTGGTCCCCGTAGCCTGTATATCATCTTCTAATTCCAGCAGACACTTTCTTTAAAATATCCCCTCTCCCTCACAGTTCTTCTGGAGAACTCTAGCCCTACTATCTTGATGGTTCTAAGAGGGCAAGGAACAGAAAAGCAATTTATGCAAAAGTTGTCCATACGATGGACAAACTCTTCTCCATCCCCTGCCCTAAAATGACCATTTATCTGGAACAAGAAATTTAGTTTTGGGTCAGTTCAGGAGCTTGAAGGTGTTACTGGTGCCTGGAACTCAGGGGAGTATGTGACTAAATGTGACAGGGAGAATAAGGAGTCTCTGGGAGGACCAGTAAAATAATAGATAGGGATGGAGTGAAACATTTAGGAGGCAGGTTTTCCACGGTGTAGCAGAACATAAAGATGTGTGTGTATCACTTAGAGTTTTATTTAGCTGCATATGCCTGTAATTGATATCCCCAAACATCAGTGGTTTACACAAGACAGAAGTTCCTTCCTTCTCTAGAAGTCTAGAGGTCAACCCTCAGGAGACCTGATGGAGTTCCTGGGATCCAGGCTTCTTTTATTTCCCTACCACTAGTGAGATGTCACTCTCATCAACTTTATCTTCAACAACCCAGTGCTGACCACCTCTGGAGCCATCTTGTCCACCTTTCTGGCAGAATAGAGGAAGGGGCAAAGAAGAGCCCATTCTCTGTGCTCAAGGAGACTCCCACAAGGCCCACTCAACACGTCTTGTGTCTTATTGGCCAGCCCTTACATGAGTCACATGATCTCACAAGGAAAAGACACTGCAAAACATAGTATTTAGGGCAGTTATATTCTAGGTTACATGTTAGGGTTACACAAATAGAAGAGGAAAAAAGAGAATGGCTATTTTGGTAGACAAGTAAGTATCTCAGTAATTATTTACATACATTCAGATCCCAAACTGCAAATATAGTTTTATTATTTATTTATTTATTTATGCCTAAATCTTACACAGAGATTTTATATATAGATACTAGCTATATATACTGTGTATATGCTATACATGGATATTAGTAACTCATGTACTTTGCAATTAAATGTCTGTAATGTCACGTGGTTTCAGGGTTTTTTAGAAAGGAAGAGTAAATGGTTGAGTACAGCTATATGACAGCAGCATACCTTTTATCCTGGTAGTAAAGGTGGTACCGGGTGGTAGTATTTAATTCACTCTATACATTAAAGACTGAAGGGCGAGATTGCATCTGTCACTCCCCCACCCCCAACAGGGATCAGTAGCCCTAAGCAGAAAGAAGACAGAGTTAGCCTTCTGTTGTTTGGCAAAACCTCACTCAGAGTTTCACCCACTCAGACCTTTCTGGAGTTGAACAACAAACACAATCTTTGCTGTGCTGAGAAGACTGTCTTCCAGGCCACCAGGGGGTGTAAACCAGATGAATCCACATTGATTGATTCTGAACTTAAAAAAAAAATCCTGACGGTGTAGTTCTAATTTTTAAAAAAATCAAATCATCAGAGGTCAAGCAGTTTTTGGAGGTTTGGGGCCTTACAAGAATTGCTGGTACTCATGTCTTATTCATGTCTCAGGAAGAAGTTGTTGAAAGAACTGCTGTGAGTCAAACCAAGCTGGCTGGGGATGCTCTCCCACAGAAGGCCAGGGACACTTGCCTAATGTATGGTGCTGAAATCCAACTTCAGAAGACATTCCCTCCACTCTTTCAAATAACTATTATTAGTTTGACAAAACAAAATTCCATTCAGCATTTTTGAAGATAACCTTGGTGCTGTCTGGTGCTTTGGCAGAGATGTAAACAGCTGAACTGAAAACAAAATAAAAATAAAATCAAATTAACATGGGCTCACTTTGTCTCTGAGTTTCTTCCATACTGCTTTGAAAGCTAGTTTGCAAAAAAAGGGTGATGATGGCGGTTGTCTCATATGTGTGTGTTTGTGTGTGTGTGTGTGTATAATGATCATTTTTTTGGTGACAGAGAGTAAGAAAGAGGCAGAGAGGGACAGCTAGGGACAGACAGGAAGACAGATGAGAAGCATCAATTCTTTGTTGCAGCTCCTTAGTCTCCTTAGTTGTTCTTTGATTGCTTTCTCGTACATACCCCGATGGGGGTGGGGGGTGGGGGGTGCTACAGCATACAGCAGAGCGAGTGACCTTGCACTCAAGCCAACCACCTTTGGGCTCAAGCCAGTGACCATGGGGTCACGTCTATGATCCCACGCTCAAGCCAGCGACCCCGCGCTCAAGCCAATGAGCCTGCGCTCAAGCCAGCGACCTTGGGGTTTTGAACCTGGATCCTCTGCGTCCCAGTCCAACACTCTATCCACTGCGCCACCGCCTGGTCAGGCTGTAATGATCTTAATCTGAATCATTATGTCTTTACTTTCCATGTACCATTAATTATGGAGATTCTGTTTAGGTGGACTGTTTCTATTTACTTATGCCTGCATTGGTAAATTGCAAACACTTTTGTCACATTTTTCTGGGGTTAGGGATATCAGTTGCCCCTTAAGTCCAAAAATAGTATAATTAGGACAAGGGTAAGGGGCCTTAGTTGAAAGGAGGAGAGTGGGGTGAGGATGAGGCCCGAGGAACAACAGCTAGAGGAAGTTAACATGGTCCTCACCCTAGTTGGTATCGTCACCTAGTAGAATAAATAGGCTTGTAAATGAAAATCATTTCCAAAGGGCTCCAATAACATTTATAAAAGCCTAGATTAGTAGAAGGAAATTCTTTTTTTTACAGAAGAAATTTTAGGAGGAGCTTTTTATTAATATTAATATTAAGCTGACAAGGCATGCACAGTGTATAGCTCACCCAAATCATGCAGCCCAGAATCTAGCTCTGAGGCTGGTTATATAGACATGATCACATACTGGTTAGGGGGGAAAAGGAGGAGGGGCATGGTACAAAAGTTATTTACTGATAAGCTTACATTTATTTATAGGACTTATTAAAAGGAAAAACATTCCTACACATCAAGACCACAAGATAACACAGTAGTGATAAATATTTTACATACCAACACAGTAGTGGTAAATGTTTTACATATTCAAAACATTCCCAAATCTTCTAGGGTCTACCACCTATCCCTGTCAGAACAATAGTGGGAAATGAAATGTTTAGCTTAGATAAAGAGAGAAATTAAATGAAATTACCTTTGCAGTAGAAGGAAAATTTTACTAAACTGGGAGGCATGGTTCGTGGGGAGCACCTGAATAATGGTGTCATTCCTTTTCTCATTCCATTCATTTTCCTTATATGTGACTGTCGCTCCCACACATCTGTGTCCAAAAATGCCCTTTTTCTTTTACCAACCATAGCCAATCAAACTCTTGTCCTTTCTTTTTCCACCCAATTCCATATCATACAAATCCAAACTGATCCTGAACTGACAGGGAGAAATAGAATGAACAAAGCCAGAAAAGGGGGAATAACCATATATATAATGTTGGTCAAATAAGTTTGTAAATATGACATATATGTTTGCTCGCTTATAGTTTGCATTGGGTGTGGGGGACAGGCTGTAAGCAGGCAGGGCTGTTATAGCCTAAGGCTTAGTTTTAAGACTAAGCTTTTCCCCACACCCTTGACTGTTGCATGATGTGGGGTCGTGCACTCTCATGAGGAATCCCATTATGCCTCAAATAAGTGACTTTGTATCAGAGACTTATTTGTATATTGGATTAAAGGTTTCGATTTCTACACTATAAAATGGGGCAGAGGAGCCCATGCTGGAGGAGAGCAAAGAAAGGCCACGTGGAGGATAGGAGAAGCAGCCAAGATGGCGGAGTGCTGAAGAAGAAGCCAGTCTGTGCAGAGTTTGGGCAGAGAGGAGATGGGGAACAGAGGTGAATAAGGCTGGTGAGGCAGAAACCTTTGATTCTAGGAAACTCGGATAAGTCAGTGGCTTTGGGAGCCCTGAATGGAAAGGGAAGTGTTTTCCCACTGTGTGTATTTCTTGCCTGCTGGGTGCAAGCTAGGATTAAAGCTAATGGCCCACCAGTTCTTTGGCTCCGTTGTTTCATTACCGTCTGTCTGAATCAAATGCATGGGTCAGGTGGCTGTGATGGTGGCCGCAGCTACTGGCTTTACAGTCATCACATTAATATTTACCTCTTAACCCTTGATAAATGGAGGTCCATTGCCTGTGGAAGCAGTGCTTAAAGCCCACATCTATTCTCAGCACCACACTTGCCTAACTGTCTGGAAGTGAGTGATTTTCAAGACTTCTCTAAGGATGGCTAAGAAGCAAATAAACACATAATAAATAAACAAACCACAGGTACTAGAATCTCTTTATTTCTCCCAGGAAACAAACCTGTACCAGAGGGTGTGTGAGTGTGAAAGAAAGGGGAAGGAGAGAAAAAATAGGAAGGAGAGAAGAGGAGGAAAAAAAGAAAGGAGAGGCTATCTAGAAGATAAAATTATGGACATAAAGCATACATACAGATTTCCTTCATCGTGGTAAGTCTCCAGTAATTATACTTATGTGTCATCTAAAAGTCTTAGAAACAATACTTGAATTTTTAATGAACTCCTTGAGTTTAAATCAAAAGCTTGAAGAACTTCCTGGGCTCCATGGGCTTAGTCTGAAAATGTCTGACTTTCCTGGCTTAAGCACATTTATAATGTCGGCTCCCTCAGGACCCCTCCCTCCTCATGGCCTCTGCACATCTTTCCAGCTTTAGTATCTGCTTTTCCAGGTCCAGTTTTCAAGAGGGAGAGAATGTGGTTGGATTTGATTTTTCAGTCTGGGCAGGGGTCTGCAGACACCATATTGGTTACTGAACCCTCTGTCCGTTCATCTGTCAGCTTGTGGGTCATTTGATATAGAAAATAGCTCTTTCTGGGCAAGGCTCAGCCTGGGGCATTCTCCCTCAGAATGGGCAGGAGCTGCAGGCTGGTTGGTTTCCCTTCAAAGGGGCACTGTAATAGACAGCCGCCACTTCTAGCGTATATAATACATCTCCCATTTCTCTTCTCCAAGCGAGCGACACTCCAAACTACTGGGAGAGCCTTAGCAGATGCTGTTTCATGCCCTCCCGGTCTCTGCACATGCCATCTCCTGGGCAAAGAATGTCTTCCCACTTTTGATTGCCGATAAAAATACTCTTTCTTCAAGAGTTGGTTCCAAAGTCACCCCATCTGTGAAGTCTTTCATTGTCCCCCTGTTGGGCAGATAAAATATATTATGCTCACTTTGTTAAAGATGGTGCTGCCCACATGGAAGTTCGTTGATATTAATGTGTGTTCTGGAACAGGCTGTGGGCAGGCCGGGTCATTATGGCCTAAGGCTTGGTTTTAAGAGTAAGCTCTTCCCCACACCCTTGACTGATTGGATGATATAGGGTGGGCCCTCTCCTGAGGAATCCCATTATGCCTCAGATGGGTGGCTTTGTATCAGAGACTTTCTTGTATGTATAATTGGATTAAAGGTTTGGATTATCTATGCTATAAACTGGGGCAGCCCGGGAGCTTGCTCGCTCTCTCTTTCTTGGTTCCTGGGTTCCTGAGGTTGGTATTAGAGAGGAGAGCCGAGTAAGGCCACGTGAAGGCCAGGAGAAGCAGCCGAGATGGCAGAGTGCTGAGGAAGAAGCCAGTTTGTTAAGAGTTTGAGCAGGAGGAGATGGGAAACAGAGGTGAATAAGTCTGGTGAGCTAGAAACCTTTGATTCTAGGAAACTCGGATAAGTCAGTAGCTTTGTGAGCACTGAATGTGTGGGTTTTGGAGCCCAGTGTGTGTTTTTGCTTGCCCGCCGGGTGCAAGCTAGAATTAAAGCTGATGGCTCACCAGTTTTTGGCTCCAGTGTTTCATTGCCGACTGTTCGAATCTAACGTGAACCTGCGTGGGTCAGGCTGCTGTGATAGCGGCCTCGACTACTGGCTTTACACCCCCCTTTAAGGAAAAACAACCCTTTAAAGAAGTTGCTTTCTGAATTCATACTTATACTCAAGGAAATCTAATGCGATGGCTCTGGCCCAAAACGCCCTTCAGTGTTCAGCAAACCGCGGCTGGCGAGCCACCCGTGGTTCTTTGGGCCCCTTGGTTGTGGCTCTTCCACAAAATACCAGGGTGGGCGTGCAGGTACCCACGGAAGGTGTAGGTCGGTCAGGCAAAGGGAAATGGGTCGCAGGATACCCAGGGTGGGGGAGGCGCCCACGATTCATGCACGAGTTGACTGAGCATTTGGCTCCCCTTCACCTCCCCCTTCCCGCTCCCCTTTCTCCACTTTTTCTCCTCCCCTTCTCCTTTCCAAGGTAGTCACAGCCACAGCTTTCACATTATTCATTTTTCAGGTGGGGAAAACAAGGCCCAAAGAGGTTGGGAACCCGCCAGTCTCAAGACTAATGGGAACCACGATCCCTGGGGAAATGGTCCGCCGACCACTGCGCTACGTATTATTCTCAGCGAGATAAAAAGGAAGTGAATCTTTCGGATGAGTGAACCGCCAGCAGGGAATCTGCGCATGCTCAGAGCGTCGGGCGCACAGTTTCCCCGCCCTCCCCAGGCTCCACCGGAAGCGGCTCTTCCGAATACTGCGGTTCCGAGACCTCCGGAACAGAGTTGCTGCGCTGCAGGTTCCCACCCGGAAGAGGTGACCCGCAGGCCAGCTGAGCGGGAATATGGCGCGGTCCGGGAATAAGGTAGAGGGAGCGTGGGCTTGTACCTTTCCCGCCCCGAGGATGGAGAGGGTGGTTCAGAAGCAGAAATCATGGGGTGACGGCGGTTCCAAGGAGTAAGAAAAGAGGGAAAGTCATAGTGGGTCATGGGCTGGATCAGGAGGGCTTGGGGATTTGGAGTCCTAAGACCTGAAGCTGAGCCTCGCCTAGCTCCCAACCCCTCCTATCTTCTCACTTCTCCATCACCTCCTTATCCCACCTCACTTGTCAGTTGGCCACCCCTCTCTATCCCTCCAGTCCACTCCACCCCCTTCTCCATTACTTCTGAGCCTGGGTTCTCATTCTTTAGGGCTTATCCAGGCACCTGTTTCTGCCTCCTTTCCCCTCCTCTAGCTCCTCCACCCGTCTTGGGTAGATTCCTCGCATGTTTGCTCTTTTAGTGCCTCCTCCATCCCTCTGTCATGGAACATTGTGCTGCTGTTATGTGTTTATGTGTCTTCGTTCCCTACTGGAATAGGTTTGGTGTTTTGGTCTTTATTTTAGATCCTTAGTTTATAAACCAGTTGAAATTGATGTGATGTGTCATTTAGCATATATAGATTATAGTAGTCACTTTGTGCCACAAAATGCTTTATAACAATACACCTTAAATCAGTGGCTTACAACAAAAGCGTCTGTTCTAATGCTTGTAGTTCTGCAGAACAGCTGCAGTTGTGTGATATATTTTGCGTTTAATTGGGCTGGACTTAGCTCTAGTTTGCAGGTTGTTTGCAGATCAGCTTCCCCTGCGTTTATTCTTGGGCTCAGGCCAAAGAAGCAGCACATACCTGGAGCATACTCCTGCCTGGCAGATGTTGTCTAGCTTTTAGAAAATAATAGGACCATTTAAAGTTTCTCTGTAGCAAAAATTTATGTTTTACATATATTCTCTAAGAAGAACACTTCCCTTCCCTTTACGATGCATCGCTAGATGTTAGTACAGGTTCTCTGGGTGAAGTAAACAAAGGACATAGCTCTTTACTTTATTTATTTTTTTTATTTTATTTTTCCAGGGACAGAGAGAGCGTCAGAGAGAGGGATAGATAGGGACAGACAGACAGGAACGGAAAGAGGTGAGAAGCATCAATCATTCGTTTTTCGTTGCCATTGCAACACCTTAGTTGTTCATTGATTGCTTTCTCACACGTGCCTTGACCGCGGGCCTTCAGCAGACGGAGCAACCCCTTGCTGGAGCCAGCAACCTTGGGTCCAAGCTGACGAGCTTCTGCTCAAGCCAGACGGGCCCGCGCTCAAGCTGGCGAGCTCGGGGTCTCGAACCTGGGTCTTCCCCATCCCAGTCCAACGCTCTATCCACTGCGTCACCGCCTGGTCAGGCTACTTTTTGGTTTTTTTTAATGACTAGTATTAACATTTTTTAAATGCTCTTTGGGACTTTGTTTCCAGGCAGCTGTTGTGCTGTGTATGGATGTGGGCTTTGCCATGAATAACTCCCTTCCTGGTGAAGAATCCCCATTTGAACTAGCAAAGAAGGTGATGACCATGTTTGTGCAGCGACAGGTAAGTGTCAGATTAGCCTTGAGCTTATAACTCATGTTCTAACCTCCACTTTAGTAATGCAAGATACCGGCCTGTTTACAATGTTCAGCCTCAGTGTTTCTGGGAATCTGGGGAGTTTTCTTACATATACCCCCATGCAACTCCAAGCCTGTTTTTTTCTTCTCTTGGTTTGGTCTCTCTATTGGATATTATAATTTTTACCAGAAACAAGAGGCAATGTCGAGTCCGGTTTAAAAGCACAATCTTGAGAGCCCAATGGCCTGTGTTTGAATTCTTGCTCTGCCATGTCATTAACTAATCATCTTAAATGACATTTTAAAAAAATATCATCTCTCCCATAGTTGTGTGGGATGACTGGGTGGCTAACCTAGGTGATTCTCTCTGGAGACCTCTTCTACAGGTGCACTCAGATGGTCACAGTGGCTGAGTCACCTAAAAGCTAAACTGGGCCAGGTGACCAAGATGGCTCAGTCCCACGGCTGGTAGTTGGGCCTTCTGGTGGCTATGAACTCGGTTGCGGTTGTCCATCATCAGAACCCTTACACGTTTATCTCTCCATGTGTCTTGAGGTTCTCATAGTGCAGCAGCTGTTTCTAAGAAGAAATACCCCAAGAGTGGATATTCTAAGAGACCTGCCTACGTGGCTTTTTATGACCTATCTTTAGAAATGCCTGAAAGTCATTTCTGCAACTTTCTCTTAGTCAAGCAAGTCACCAAAGCTAGCTCAAATGCAAAGTGGGGAGGGGGTGAATTAGACTTGTCTATTGATTTCTGCTCCTTCTTCCTGGTATGACTGCTAAGTCCATGCAGTCCTGCTTCACTCCCTGGGTACTGCTGCTCCTCCTGGATACCTCTGCTGTTTCTTGTTGGGGTTGCTCTTTCACTGGGACTACTGCCTCCTACCTGTCATCCTCGATTTTAACAAATTCTGATGACCTGGATTCCTATTGTGTCAAAAGAGAATGCCTCTAATCCCATTATTGGTTATGGTATTTGTTGTGGTTGTATTCAAGCAGGGCTGCAGGGCTGCTGTGCCCTAATGTAGCAGAGATTTTTTTTTTTAAAGAGAAACAGTGTGCCTGACCAGGCAGTGACGCAGTAGATGGAGCATTTGCCTAGGCAGGATATAAAGGACACAGGTTCAAAATCCCGAGATCATCAGCTTGAGTGCAGGCTCACCAGCTTGAGCGCAGGGTCGTTGGCTTGAGCGTGGGACCATAGACATGACCCCATGGTCGCTGGCTTGAGCCCGAGGTCACTGGCTTGAGCAAGGGGTCATTGGCTCAGCTGGAGCCCCCCTGTCAAGGCCCATATGAGAACAATAAACAACTAAGGTACCACAACGATGAATTATGCCTCTCATCTCTCCCTTCTTGTCTGTCTGTCCCTGTCTGTTTCCTTTTCTCTCTCTGAAAAGAAAAATCAAAATAGTGAGAGTGAGAAACAGTGCTTTCAGGTTCTTGGCTCTGCCCTTCCATAGGAATCTGAGTAAATCCGGAAGGCTGAGAGACAAAACCTGGTGCCAGACTCCTCCTGCACTCAAAATTTCCTCCCCTCTCCTGACCAGGGTGGTCTCCTGAGCAGTGAGATTACCTTGCATTAAGATGGATTATTGTTCAGGAAGCAGAAGGAATAGCTAGCTGGCCTGTTCCACTGGTGTGCTGGACATGTTTGAACCCCAGCAGCTAGGAGGACCTTTTCCCCGTGTACAACTAGGGATTATAACTGGAGTTGTGGAGAGACTGGGGAGTTTAACAGACCAAACAGAAATGAAGAGTGACAGTTTCATCACCCCGCATGCAGCATTCTTTCCGTTGATACATCGCCTTACTCAGTGTGTGGGAACAGGGCTGCCTGCTGTGTCACATACTCTTTTGTTTAAATATCGAATGTTTCATAAAAGAGGCAAATGCAGAGAACAATATAATGGAAATCTATTTTCTCATTGTTCTCTCTCTCTCTCTCTCTCTCTATATATATATATATACAATCTTAAAATTTGCCATATTTGTTTGATTTTCTTTTTTTTCTTAAAAAATAAAATACTACAGATAAATGGGAAGCTCCTTTGTATCCTTTTCCAATTCTCTTCTTTCCTCTTTTTTCCCTCTTTTCCTCAGAATTTCCATAGTTACTACCATGCATATTTTATACTTTTGGATATGAATATATTCATAAATAATACTTAGTTTTGCATGAAGCTCAAACATGTATGTGATATTATCTGCACATGTAATTTTGCAGCCGTTTTTTCTCCACCTTATGTTTTTGAGATTTATTACTGTTAATAAACACTGCATCAATTTTTTCATTTTTTACTGGGTGGTAATATTTAATTATATCAATATTCTGCAATGCGTTCTTGCATTCTCCTGTTGTTAGATCATTTGTTTGTTTCCAGTTTTGTCCTGTTTGTTATGAACAGTGCTGAGGTGGACTTTCCTGCTCATTTGTCCTTGTATACATGTGTAAGAATTTTTCTATGGTATGTATACCTGTAAGTGAGGTTTCTGGGCTGTAGGATATGAACCAGCAAAAAATATAGTTTTTAATCTCTGGAAAATTTAAACCTTGGATTGTCATTCCAGAAAGACAAATCTTTTCAAATTATCCACGATAAGTTTCCATTGAGAATTAAGTGTCTGATTTTGCTAGAATTCTTTAAAAGCAATTGCCACCACCCTACTGTTCCTCTACCTCAAATTGTGCTAAAATGAAGGGTGGTACCAACTGTCTAAAAAAGTCTCTGTAGAACAGTGGTTCTTAACCTTTTTTGAGGTACTGAGCCCACCGGTTTCATATGCGCATTCACCGAACCCTTCTTTAGTGATAAATAAAATAATGATTTTTTTCCAAATTCAAGACATAGGTATATGTTTTTTTACTGGTGCACAAAATGAGCCGTGCATGAACATCACCTTGCTCAAAGAACAAAACCAACAAAGTGCATGAACTCACAACAAATTACGGTATTACTTTATTCTGGCCTCTGCGGCAGAGGCTTCTCCCTACCCCTGAGACCAACTCATCGAACCCCTAGGGTTCGATAGAACCCAGGTTAAGAACCACTGCCGTAGAACCTAGGAATTGTCATTGTACCATGGACCATCCAGCGCAGTGCTCTGTTGTCGACAGTGACTCCAGAAACCTGCCATGGGAAGGTATGGTTGTCTTGCTCCCTGAAGGATAGTTACCTAATGACTTCCAGGTGGCACCATATGGTTTCCAACCTTCTAACATTCTTCTTTAGGTGTTTGCTGAGAGCAAAGATGAAATTGCATTAGTCCTTTTTGGGACAGATGGCACTGAGAACGCCCTTGCTTGTGATGGTCAGTATCAGAACATTACAGTGCACAGACACCTGAGGCTACCAGATTTTGACTTGCTGGAGGACATTGAAAGCAAAATCCAACCAGGTTCTCAACAAGCTGACTGTATCCTTTTCCAGCCAAAGAAGACTCATAAGAAATTTACTTTAATCTGAAGAATCATAGTCTAGTTTGGTAAGGTTCTCTTAGAGTCCCATCTCTGACTATAGGGGCCGTTTTTGGCTCTGAGGACATGGAGATGATGTGTATTAGGATTTAAGGGGAAATTAATCCGGTTAGGTTGGGTGCCTGGATTCTAGGTCCTCCAGAATAGAGTCTTGTGACTTCTTTGCACTATTGATGTTGAGAGGCATGGGAAGGGGAAGTTACCAGGGTGTGTATATGTATGTTGACCATGTGCAGAGGGTTTGGTGGTGGTGATGATCAGAAATTTTTGGATGTAGAGAAGGTATTTCTAGATGAGTGTAGCATTAACATTCTAACATTCTCCATGCTTTCCTGGATGGAGGATTTTTTGCGTGCCAAAAATCAGACTAATAGCCAAACTGAGATTTCCAGTTTTTTCCAGAGGTGTCCTGATATAAAGGGGTTACTCTTATTATTCTATACAGTTAGTATTGCCATCCCTGATCACTAGGAGGTGCTGCTGTGTTGGGAGTGACTTACAGATGCTATATTATGGCTTACTTCATATTTAAGAATGCACTGTTAATCACAAAAGATGTGTTCTAGTTATTATAAAATGGCATATTTTTTGGTTAAATGAATGAAATATGTTAGCTTACCATTTGGTTTGTTTCACTTTTCATGGTTATATGTTTCAGCATGTATACTTTGAGATGTACCATATATGAATATATGTTTGTGAAATACACTTTGGAAGAAGGGCCATTGGGCAAGTACTTTTAAATCATTACACAGTCAGTGCACTGTCCACAATTTCCAACACATGGACTTTAGTGGGAAAAGTTGCATGTTCTTGATATAAAGGGACCATTTGATGATATATTCTGCCCTTAACTAGCCGAGTCCTGGATGCACTCATTGTGTGCATGGATGTGATTCAACAGGAAACTGTGTAAGTGTCTCAACTGAAGAGAGTTGGAAATGAGCCTTTCTGCAAAAATTGATTGAGTTGATGTGTTCAATGCACTGTGATTCATTGTTAAACAGCACGTTTGTGTGGCTAACGAAACATTGGATAGAATTCGATGGCCTAGTTCAACCTCTTTTTTTTTTTTAATTATTATTATTTATTCATTTTACAGAGGAGAAAGAGAGGGAAAGAGGGAGGGGGAAGAGGAGGAGGTATCCACTCCCATATGTGCCTTGACCAGGCAAGCCCAGGGTTTCAAACCAGCAACCTCAGTGTTCCAGGTCGACATTTTATCCACTACGCCACCGCTGGTCAGGCCTCAACCTCTTTTATAAAAGTTTAAAAAGAGGAAGGGATATACTGGAGGGGAATTTTTCTGGGACGAATCAATGTTTGACTTATTTATGGTTCCTTCCTTTTTTACTTAAGCTCATTACCTGGAATTTTTAAAAATATGAAGTACTATAGTTTATATGTTACTGAAATTAGGTGCATAGTAATTCTGGTCAGCTTCCTAACTCATTACTTTTTAATTACTGTGCCTTTAAAATATGTCTTTGAATACACCCACAAACACATCCCATGACTATTAGGAAAAAAGATTACACAAAAATCTCAGACCTAAATTTGTATTACAATTTCTCACTCTCTGTACATTCTTGTAAAATTCTGCCACGAGCCCTGTGGAATCAGAGCGGGGTGTTCGGCGAGTGAACCCTTGCAAGGCTGAAGTTGTGTTACATGGGAGAATTCCTTGTTTATTTTCTGCCTGTGTGGTGGCTGGAAAGGGGTCCTTTTTAATCATAGCGATCACATCTTGAACTGAAGTTAGAGGTAGGAAATCAGGGACATACTTTTCTATAATGCTCAGAATTTTGCCTAAGGTATAAAAAGTTTAGGTTATAACTGGGTGATTATGTGTTTGGTAGAAACTTAACTGAGTTATCAACAATACATGGATTTCTAGAAGGCAGTCACATTTGTTAACTGTCTACATAGGTTCATTTCTTGCCTCTTAGTGAAGGAAGTGCATTTGATTCTGCAGGAACTAATTCAGGAGAATGACTTCTTTTTCTTTTTTTTTTTTGAGAATGATTTCTTAATGTGATAACTCTCTTTTAGAGGAAAGAAGTTTGAGAAGAGGCATATCGAAGTGTTCACTGACCTCAGCAGCCCATTCAGCCAAGATCAAGTGGATACTATAATTCATAACTTGAGGAAATTTGGTATCTCCCTGCAATTCTTGTAAGGTCATAAGAATGTTTGTAGACAAATCTTGTGCTCTCACAACAGAGTGGGTGGGCCCCCTCATAGAACACTTGGGTTCCGGAAGTCTGCTCCGACCTGATTCAGGATCTGTCAGATGACTGACCTCAGCACATAGTCACTAATTACTCTCTCTGTTTCAGTAACTCTTCTGAGTTCAGGTGACAGAGGGCTGAAAGTCCTAATGTTACACAAGAATTTAGCTCAGTAGCGGACTGTTCATCACTTTTCCTAGCCGCAAAGAATTGAGGAATTAAAGCAGGGATGGGCAATCTTTTGAGCTTGGTGTGTCAAAATTCACCAAAAAACCGAGCATAACTCAGATGGTGTATCACTTCGAGAAAAAAACCCCATAATTTCGCGATATTTATAGTTTAAATAACAAAAATGTTTTGGCCTGCAGACCTCCGGCACAGAGTGTCTACATTACAGCAAATGTTTTATCCTCAGTTACTGCACCTGGCCGTGCAGGATCCAAGGATGAAACATCCTTCTCGGCATGCGGCCCCATACTTCTCTGGTATGCGGCCGGATGTCATTGAAAATGGCTACGTGTGTCAGTGCTGACACACGTGTCATAGGTTCGCCATCACGGAATTAAAGGAATATTTTGAGGATATTCAGTTCATCTCCTGCTCACTCAGTGGACTTGACCCAAACAATGACCAAACTGATGGAGTCTTTTCTTAAACAGCTACAGACAACTGTATCTTATGGTAGATGTTTTTAAGGCAAAGAAGAATGTGAACTTGAGAATTATTTTAAACACATATAACGCTAATTTTTAGCTCTTCTTCAGATCTAATGGATACACACAAAACAATAAAATGTAATTTGCTTATTGTATTTAGAGATGAGGCATATAAATATAGGGGGAAATATACTTCACAGTTTGTTGGGGAGAAAGTGCCTTCCCAATAACTTGAATTTCTCCTCTAGACAGACATTTTCTTTCTTTCCTTTCTATGAAAATTCTTTTGACTACACTTAACCTTCCTGCTATGTCTAAAACTTATTTTTTCTTGACCTATTTTGGTGGAAGTTGAGTGATAGTATAGGACAGCGATTTTCAACCAGTCTACTGCAAGAATTTTTAAAACATGTGATTTAAAAAGATTCTTGGTGTACCAGCGTAAGTGGCACTCGCATGTTTTAAAAATTCTTGCAGCACACTGGTTGAAAATCGGTGGTATGAGTTGTTGAATTAAGAGATTTCTAGGGACACTCATTTTTCAGACTGAGCTATAGCAGGAAGCCTCCAGCCCTGAGTGGTAAGCCTTCGGCGTTAAGTTGCCTGCCATTGGGAATTAAGCACCTCTCCAGCATGTGTGTACCTCTTAGAACTGCTGAGGGACATCTCTTTTCTGTAGAAAAATAGTTCAGAATAACCCATCACACTGATACTTGTTAAAACAGTACTTCATAGAAATTAAGTGCTTTTAAAGTGACACTTCTCTTACCGAGTTGAGGTTTTCTCCGCACTTCAAAAGCGCAGCTTGGCTTCTGTTCCCTGTTTATAATCTCAGATGTCTTCATGTGGCTGAAGCACCCTGCACGTCTGTCGATATCACTGGAAAGGGCTACTTTTATGTGAGCAATACTGGAAAGCGTGCTGGAGAGGGAAACCAACAGCCTCTTCTACCGACTCCTTATTTGACCAGTTGTACTCTTTGGAAGGGGCTGGGGAACACTCTGCTTTCTTCCTGTCCTTCAGACATCCAGCATACAAAGCGGAGTTTGTGATTTATTGTTTGGTGTATGCTGTGTATGTTTGGCCATTCTAGGTGGACCAAAAAATACCAGCAGGTCCAAGAAGCATTGTATTCTGAGCAGGGCTGTTCCTTGGACCCAGTTTTTAGATTCTTCTACTCACTGCTGAGAAAGTTTATTTCTGGTTTAATGCAGGGTGGAAAGAAGTGTTAGTATCACTTTTTCCTGGGTAACTTCCTGCCTCTTCATATTTATGTCACTCTTCCCTTTTTTCTGGTTAATGTTATGGCAACATCAGTAGCCTGATGCAAATTGTTCCACACCCTGTTCCTGCGAAGCACTCTCTTTATCTGATAGGTAACACAGGACATGCAAATATGTCGTGGTAATTATACATAGAAAAAATAAAAACAAGAAGCCCTATTTTAATTAGAGCAAATAAAATGATAGAGAAATCATCTTAAAAATAACCATCCATGAAGGGTGACCAACAGTTAATGCTGAGTGAACTGGAAAAAAAAAAATGACTGAATTCAGTTTCGGTTTCCAGGAGCAGAGGAAGGTGACGCGCTATGTGGAAAGAGTGTTCCTTTTAATCAGATAACTAAGTCTTTGCTCCATCACTTACCTAGTGTGTGGCTTTGACCAAATTACTTCATCTTTGTAGCTTCAGTTTCGTTTTAGAAAATAAGAGGTATAAATCTCTGCCTGGCCTGTGGTGGTGCAGTGGATAAAGCGGCGACCTGTAATGCTGAGGTCGCTGGTTCAGAACCCTAGGCCTGTCCGGTCAAGGCACAGACGAGAAACAACTACGATGCACATACGAGAAGCAGCTACTATGTGTTGATGCTTCCCACGCCTGCCCCCCTTTCTCTCTCTCAAATCAATAAAAAGTATGAGGTAGAAATCTCTATCCACCTAATATAAGGATTAAATGAGATTGTTTACATGAAAGCATTTGTAAAGTGCCATGAGAATATCGTAAAATTTTGGTTGATTTTTCAGTTTGTATATTGATTATTGGATCTCAATCTAGTTTCAGTCTCATTTCAGTCAGACAACTGGAGTAAAACACAAGAACAAAATTGGTTTTACTTATTTCTAGCTTTTACCTGATTTCTGTGTAGGAATTCCCTATGTATCATAAAAACAGGTAACATTATTTGAGTTTTAAATATTTCATATTCGCTGACTTTATCATCACTTTGAGGGATCATTAATTAATAGGCATTTATTTATTGATATTTGTCTGCCTAGACTTTTTCTCAGAATCATTTCTTTCTAAACTTGAACCTAATGGCTTGAATGAGGGTTGACATCTTCTAGATGTCCCCAGGCTACTTGTGATTCCTGGGTTTTGTTTAATTTGAGAGTAGAGGGTTAAACAGTAGAGATGGGTAATGTGCACTTAAGTGCGTGTGGAGGGAGCCAGTCTGGGGCAGGGAAGCCAGCAGGAAAGCAGGTTCTATACAGACGCAAGACGGAGATGAAGAGTGAGCGGGTCAGGTAATCTGGGTGCCATTGGAGACTTGTCATCCTAAGGCCCTGTGCAGCCCTGCCTTTTCAATTACTTGGTTTCGTAAGCCAGTAAATTTCCCATTTTTACTAAATCAGGGAGGCTTCTGCTGCTTGAAACTGATAGAATATTGGCGAAGATAGGTAAGTCCCATTTGACAAATGGGAAATTTAAAGCTCAGAGAGGTTGACTGACAAGCCCATTTTCTCATAGCTAGTGAGTGACAGTCACAGGATTGGAATCCGGGTTATTATCTGACTTCAGAGCTTGTCTGTCTTCCTCCCTCCCTCCCTCCCTCCCTCCCTCTCTCTCTCTCTTTCTTTTTTTCTTTTTCTTTTATTTTATTGCTTTCAGAGAGATGGGAAGGGAGATAGAGAGACACAGAACCATTGAACTGTTTCTGTATGTGTCCTGATCAGGGATCGAACCAACAACCTTTCTACGTATCGGGACAATGCTCTGACCAACTGAGCTATCCAGCCAGGGCCAGAGCTTGTCTTAACTGCTGCTCATCTTTTCCTGCTAGTTTGCCTTTCCCAGTTGACAAGGAAGATGGAACTGGGGACAGAGGAGATGGCAACTTGCACTCAGGCCACCATGGACTCTCCTTTCCTTTAAAAGGAATTACCGAGCAACAAAAAGAAGGTATCCGGATGGTGAAAAGGATGATGTTGGCTTTAGAAGGTGAAGATGGGCTGGATGAAATTTATTCTTTCAGGTGAGAAGTGAAAGCCTGGATTATAGTTTTCAGTCATACCTATGTAAATTTCTCTTTTGAGCAGAGGGCTTCCTGATGTTTTCCTTTTTTCTGGGCCACTCTTGAATCAGCAGTTATTCTTTAATGAATGTTCTGATTTTCATTAAGGAAATGCTACACTAGTCCCTAATCTCTTATTTTTAAGTTGTTGGTTGGTACAAGATTTCTTGTTTGTTTCCAGGGCTGTGTCAGTGAAGTTTGGAAATACATAGCCCACAAAATATTTAATAAGTCAAAGTGTAAAAGGTGCCTGACTAGATGGTGGCACAGTGGATGGAGCATTGGCCTGGGACATAGAGGACTCAGGTTCAAAACCCCAAGGTCCCTGGCTTGAGCACAGGCTCATCAGCTTGAATGCGGGGTCGCTGGCTGGAGCATGGGGTCATAGACATGATCTCATGGTTACTGGCTTGAGCCCCCGATGTCACTGGCTTGAGCCCAAGGTCACTGGCTTGAGCTAGAGGTTACTGGCTCGGTTACTGCTCCCTGGTCAAGGCACGCATGAGAAAGTAATCAATGAACAACTGAGGAGCCACAACAAAGAATGATGCTTCTCATCTCTCTCCCTTCCTACCTGTCTGTCCCTATCTGTCCCTCTCTCTGTCTCGGCTAAAGAAAATTTTTTTTAAAAAGAAGAAGTGTAAAAGGTGAGGTAGACTATTTTTGTATGTCAAGCTTGGTGCACACTTCTTGGGTCTTTTTTTCTCATATACCTACAAAACACATACTTAATTATAAATACTGATGGCAAATCTAGGTATTCACTGTCCACCTCTCGTTTAGGTTTTGGGAGGCGAGAAACTATAATATAGTGATTTTACAAAAAATATTTGGTCACAGAATACTTTGGTCAGGCAAAACCAAACAGAACACCCCTAAATGTAAGAAATTTGTGATCTACTTACTTCATGTGGGTTTTATAAAGACAGAATGGTTTAAGAAATATGAAATCCTTTAAGTACCCACCCTATAACAACAAAGCAAACTACTTTTTTCAACCATCTAGTTAAAGTTAAAATCTATGGGAGAGACTCTCCTTTATTGTTATTTTTGGTTGGAATTGGACCAACAATTACTTAGAGCGAAGGACCCGAGGTGGGTCAGTAGCACCTAGAGCAGTATGTGGTCAGGTAAAGGTGGAAATAGAGTACTTGACCACGCAGTACTCAATACACCTGTGCCATTTTCAGTTCTCAGGGATCATACCACTTGATGTTTGCAAACTGGTTTCATTTTTTCAATAAATACATGAAGCAGTTATTTTAAATAGAGTTCTTAATTGAAGTAAAGCTTCAACAGTTGTGATTTTTTTTAGTAACTATTATGTATATCTGCTCTAATTTCTTTTCTCAACCACAATTTCTAAGAATTTCTGGTGAGGTGTAATTGATAAGCAATGCATCTTGATTTTTTAAATACCCTTGAAAAATTACAGGTAAAAGGAAATTAAATTGTAATTTCACAAGGGGTTGGCAAAACAGTCAGGAATCCTGTAAAGTGATGTTCTTTGTCATAATATGTAGTATGTGTTCCTAAGTTATTTCCCCTTCCAATTTGGACATGGCTTGCTCTAATGTGGGAATACATGTCTAAACCAAAGGTATATCAGAAAGAAAAATTATAGATCAATACAAATTACTGTTAAAAAGTTTATTTTCCTACACTGTAACAAGGGAAATTACTGGGTTTTGTCCTAAACTATGGTTTTAGGTCTGCCAAGAAGGTGTGGACCAGAACTTTATCATCTAATACAGTGTCCATTATTCACATGTGGCTATTTAAATTTAAATTCATTAAAATTAAGTAAAATTAAAAATTTAGTGTCTCCATCACACTATTTTAATAGCTCAGTAGTCTGTTGGATGAGCAGTTAGAAATAGAACATTTCCATCATCATAGAAAATTGTACTGGACAGTACTGGACGAGACTTACCCTCGCCTAGAAAATCTTAGGAAGAGGACTTGACTTCTTGGGAAGGTTCAGATCTACTCGAAGCTGATCCAGTTCTCAGATGTCATGTGTTACACGCTGGTCTTTAGAACTTCCTCTGGAACAGAATCCAGATCACGTCGTGATGGTTTTAGACATGACTCATACTTGGACTAGCAATGTCCTGTGAGACAGATTAGACCTGTTTCAGACCACTCTTTCCCCAACAAATCCAATGCCATAAGCTTTGGAAGTGGGATGTCAGGTAGAGTATCTGCTACTCGTTGTAAATTATTTCTGAAAATAGGAGTCTCTTGGGGCCTCCTGTACATAACTGTATAACATCATATAATTCTCTTTGTCTCTAGGTATATATTTTTGTACCAAACCTAGACTGTATATTTAATGGGTTTGGTCATTAATTCCTTTGTGTCTTATTTAGTGAATTCCACAAATTTCAAATATTGCCTGTCATCTTGGGTTTGATTGGGGGCCAGATAAAAACAGAATTGATCTGGACTTAACTTTACATTGTGTTTGCTCCCCCTCAACTTTCCCCCTCCCTCCCCAGTAAGAAACGCAGTTTTCTCTCTGCTTTAAAGTACAGACTGTTAAGTTCCTTTACCCTTGGAGAGTCTTGAACTCTCCCATTATGAGCAGATACACATGCCTTTTATTTCATAGAATTGGAATTAAATAAGAATTGTAGAGTTGTGAGTAGTGATGTTATAGGATGGTGCCCACTTAGGGAAACCCTAGATAGGGGGTCTTATCCTCATGTCCAAGGTTTTCAGGGAGTTTGGTGAATCCTTTATATTATGTGCAAACTCATTTATGACTGTGCTTTTGTCATATCCTCAAAATATCCTTGGACCTGAACAAACGTTAAGGGTAACTGGCTGCATTGGAAGAAAAGGTTGAATAGGGGAAGATAGAGATGTGTGTTTTCACTTGTCAGTAAAGTGATTCAGCCCTTTCCTCCCAAGCCAACTCAGCTGTATCCTGGCTCTCTCACAACTTGTGATTGTCACATTGCTGCCATCCTCTGCTCTTCTCTTTTTGGTCAACAACAGTTCACTTCTCTTCCTAGAAAACTAAGCACATCATTTCAGCACAATTAACATTTTTAAATTGTTGCTTTCATCATGTATTTTTTCTTTATTAAGTGAGAGTCTGAGACAACTGTGTGTCTTTAAGAAAATTGAGAAGTCTTCCATGCCCTGGCCCTGTCAGCTGACCATTGGCTCCAATTTGTCTATAAAGATTTTGGCTTATAAATCGGTAAGTGGTTGCTACACGTTTTTTAAAGAAATGTTATCTGGCAGACAAATGTGCTTACATAAGGAACTGACAGTTTATGTGTGGGTTATTCAAACCATTATTACTGCTTCTCTAACTGCTCTCCCTGTTTGGATCATCTCTGTCTTAGGAAAAGGCATCCTAGGGGAGGAAGTTTTATGAATTGTCTCTGATGGAGATTGATTCTCTTTTCTTTCCTTCAATCCATTGATAATTATTAATCATAAGTTTCAGGCCTTTCTCTCTCTCTCTCTCTTTTAAAGAAAGAAAATGTATTGCATTAAGTTGTATCATGGTAGTATCATATAGCAGAAATATAGGCTATACACCAGATTTGAGAAGTGAGAAGTTTGCAAACTTACAACTAACTCCATTATTGATGATGTAGTAGTAACAATTTTCTATGAAATATCAAAGAAATGTTGACTTGTTACTGTGAAATATGCTTTTTATAATACATGTGTTTATGTACAGTAGCATAGTTTCATAAATTAGTTGCTTTTGCTAATTATTTGTTGAAATTAAAGTTTGAGGATGTATCTATGGCCCATGCCTCCGCATGAGCCTCTTTGCCTTTTCAAAAATTTTTATTTTATTTTTCTTATTTTAGTGAGAGGAGGGGAGGCAGAGACAGACTCCTGCATGTGTCCCAACCGGGATCCACCTGGCAAGCCCAGTAGGGGGCGATGCTTTGTCCATCTGGGGCCTTTGCTCTGTTTCAACCAGAGCCATTTTAGCGCCTGAGGTGGGGGAGGCCATGGAGCCATCCTCAGCACCCGGAGCCAGCTTGCTCTAATTGAGCCTTGGTTACAAGAGGGGAGGAGAAGAGAGGGACAGAGAAACGAGAAGTGAGAGGGGGTGGGGCGCAGAAGCAGATGTGTGCTTCTCCTGTGTGCCCTGAGAGGAATCGAACCCAGAACATCCATATGCTGGGCCAGTGCCCTGCCACTGAGCCAACTGGTCAGGGCCTTAGCCTTTTTTATTTAAATGTAAAAAATAAATATATAAAAGTCATTTAAATATACAAAATATACAAAAAACAGGTTTTTCTATATTCAAGTGTTTTTTTGTATCTTCAGGGACTTAATTCCAACACACACTCCACATCCATGAAATCTTTGCAGATACTTCCTTATTATTATATATTGGGTATACAGCTTAGTGGTTAGACAATCATACTTCACATAGTGTTCTCCTTCATATTTCTAGTACCCCAACTAGCACCATACATATTTATCACAATATTATTGATTATATTTTCTATGCTTTATTTCCTTCCCCATGACTATGTTGTAAGTACCAGTTTGTGCTTCTTAGCCTCTTCACCTCTCTCACCCAGTGCCCCAACCCCACCTCCCCTCTGACAATCACCGACTCTCTGTATCTGTTTGTCTGATTCAATCAGTTTGTTCATTTATTTTATTCTTTAGATTCCCCATGTAAGTGAAATCATATAGTGTTTGCCTTTCTTGGACTGACTTATTTCACTGAGCATAATGCTCTCTAGGCCCATCCATGCTGTTGTAAATAGTAAGATTTCATTCTTTTTTCTGGCAGAGTAATACTCCACTGTGTACATGTACTACAGCTTTTTTCTCAACGCTAGTCATGGTCACTTGGGTTGCTTCCATCACGTAGCTATTATAATACTGCAGTGAATGTGGGCTGCATGGTTTTTCTTTTTAATTAGTGTGTTTTGGATTTCTTTGAATAAATCCCCAGAAGTGGAATCACTGGGTCATAAGACAGATCCATTTTTAATCTTTTGAGGAAACTCCATACTGTCTTCCACAGTGACTGCACCAGTCTGCATTCCCTTTTCTGCACTTCCTCGCCATTACTTGTCATTTGTAGGTTTATTGATGATAGCCATTCTGACAGGTATGAGTTGGTATCTCATTGTGGTTTTAATTGCATTTCTCGACAGTTGGTGGTATCAAGCATCTTTTCATCTGTCTATTGGTCTTTTGTATGTCCTTCTTAGAGAATGTCTATTCAGATTCTCTGTCATTTTTTAATTGTTTTCTTGGTGTTGAGTAGTATGAGTTTTTTAATAAATTTTGGATATAACTCCTTATCAAGATGTATGATTGGTGAATATGGTCTCTCATTTAGTATGTTTTCTCTTCATTTTTGATGGTTTCCTTTGCTTTGCTAAAACTTTTTAGTTTGATGTTGTCCCATTTGTTTATTTTTTCTTTTGTTTCCCTTGCCTGAGGAGATATATAAGAAATAATAGTGCCAAGAGAAATCTCAGAGATTTTATTGACTATGTATTTTTCTAGAATTTTTTTGGTTTTAAGTTTTACATTTAAATTTTTAATCCATTTTGAGTTTATTTTATATAAAGTGTAAAAAGGTGGTCTAGCTTCATTTTTTTGCACATATTGTCCAGTTTTCTCAACACAGTTTATTGAATAAACTGTCTTTACCCCATTGTATGTTCTTGCCTCCTTTATCAAATATCAATTGACCACATAGACGTGGGTTTATTTCTAGACTTTCTATTCTGTTCCGTTGATCTATATATCTGTTTTTATGCCAGTACTATGCTGTATTGATTACTTTGGCCTTGTAGTATAGTTTGATATCAGGTAGTGTGATTCCTCCAACTTTCTTCTTCTTTCTCAACATTGCTGAGGCCTTTTTTGGGGGTGGGGATTGTGGTTCCTATAAATATTTGATTATTTGCTCTAGTTATGCGAAATATACCACTGGTATTTTAACAGGGATTGTGTTAAATCTTTAGATTGCTTTGGGTTGTATGAACATTTTAATGATGTAAATTCTTTCTATCCACGAACACAGTATATGCCTCTATTTATTTGTATCCTTTTTTATTTCGTTCTTCATTGCCTTATAGTTTTCTGAGTATAGTAGGCCTTTTACCTCCTTGGTTAAATTTATTCCTAGGGTGCCTGACCAGGTGGTGGCGCAGTGGATAGAGCGTCAGAGTGGGATGCGGAAGACCCAGGTTCGAGACCGAGGTCGCCAGCTTGAGCGCGGGCCCATCCGGCTTGAGCAAAAGCTCGCCAGCTTGGACCCAAGGTCACTGGGGTGACTCCGTCTGCTGAAGGCCCGCGGTCAAGGCACATGTGAGAAAGCAATCAATGAACAATTATGGTGTTGCAACGGCAATGAAAAACTAATGATTGATGCTTCTCATCTCTCTCCATTCCTCTCTGTCTGTCCCTATCTATCCCTCTCTCTGACTCTCTCTCTCTGTCCCTGTAAAAAAAAAAAAAAATTATTCCTAGGGTATCTTTGTCTCTGTTGCAATTGTAAATGGGATTGTTTTCTTAGTTTCCCTTTCTGATAGTTCCTTATTGATGTATAAAAATGCAACTAATATCTGTATATTAATTTTGTATTCTGCTACTTTACTGAATTCATTTATCAGTTCTAGTAGTTTTTTTTCTGTGACAGAGACAGAGAGAGGGACAGTCAGGAAGGGAGAGAGATGAGAAGCATCAGTTCTTTGTTGCAGCACCTTAGTTGTTCACCGATTGCTTTCTCATATGTGCCTTGACTGGGGGCTACAGCAGACCAAGTGACCCCTTGCTCAAGCCAGCAACCTTGGGCTGAAGCTGGTGAGCCTTGCTTAAACCAGAGGGACCCACGCTCAAGCTGGCAACCAAGGGGTTTTGAACCTGGGTCCTCTGTGTCCCAGTCCAACACTCTATCCACTGCGCCACCACCTGGTGAGACACTAATAGTTTTTTTTGGTGGAGTCATTAGGGTTCTGGTATATACAGTGTCATATCAGCAAATAGTGAGAACTTTACTTTTTCATTTCCAATTTGGTTGCCTTTTGTATTTCTTCCTCTTGTCTGATTGCTGTGGCTAGGACTTTCAGTACTCCATTGAATGAGAGTGATGAAAGCAGATATCCCTGCCTTGTTTCTGATCTTAAGGGAAATGCTTTTAGTTTTGCCCCATTGAGTAAAATGTTAGCTGTGGGTTTGTCATATGTGGCCTTTATTATATTGAGATTTTACAGGTATAGTACTTCTTTATTTCTGGTTCCATCAAAGCCTAAAATAGTGTTCCTGGGGATTGACAATAGTCTCTTGCCTTTCTTCTTTCTAGTTTTTTTTTTTTCTCTTTCAAATTTTTATATCAATTTCTGACTACAGGTAGACTTCTTTATTGGAAAACAATGGTAATGAGATATATGGTCACTTTTTATTAGACAGTCTGAAGATTTTATATAGAAAGTATTTGAATATATACAATATTAATGTTTACTTGTGTATTACCCTGGGGGAAAGATGAAATGTAGAAAAATTATGAAATAAACTTAAAATTTCCACACTAGGCAAGAACATACAAAACAGGTCAGCTAGCTTAATTTTCTGTATGTTTTTCTGTAAAGTAGAGAGTATATTAGATTTTCACCTTTTGTTGATTGGAATCCTAGTTTTTTCTGTTTTCTATCTATTAATTTATTGGAAATTAGATTCTACAGGAAAAAGTTAAAAAGACTTGGACAGTTGTGGATGCAAGAACCCTAAAAAAGGAAGATATAAGAAAAGAAACTGTTTATTGCTTGAATGACGATGATGAGACCGAAGTTCCAAAAGAAGATACTATCCAAGGTACGCCGGTTTATGCCAGTAAGAGTTTCCGCTTCTACGCGAAAGAGATGTTCTTCAAGGTGGTACGAGGCAGGCTGGGATCAGCATTATATTATTTGTTCAGAGATATTACTATGAGTTCTGGAGACACAGCTCTTTGAGGCGACTGTGAGACACCAGGTCGTTCAGCTCATCTGTTGGGGCTGAGGCAAGATGGCTCCCAGCAGTGCACTTGGGTTTCCTACCTCACGGAGTTTTAAATGTCTCATGTGACAGGACTTAATACTTGGCGTTGTTTTATTTCTATTTATTTATTTATTAAGTAGGAGGAGAGGAGGAGAGGGGAGATAGTGAGACAGACTCCCGCTTGCGCCCCGACTGGGTTCCACCCGGCAACCGAACCAGTGGCTGAAGGAGAGGAAGAGGGGGAGAAGGGAGAGTTGGAAGGGGATAGAAGCAGAGGGTTGCTTCTTCTCTGTGCCCTGACTGGGAATCAAACCTGGGACGTCCATATGCTGGGCTGATGCTCTATCCACTGAGCAAACCGACCAGGGCAGGGCCCCTTGGCTTTGTTTTAAAGTTTGAAACTTTCTAGCTAAGGAAATTCTTACATCAATGTGACTGAAGCAAGTATTTTTATTTGGCTCTTTATTTTATTTTTTACTTCCATGCTGCTTATTTTTCTGAGCGCTAATTTTAGGTTATTTTAAAGTGCTATATATCCCTTAAAGTAATTTAGGGGATAAGAAAAAGGATTTTGTTTGTTGTATTGCTTTATGTTCACTAGGATCTTTACAGTTGTACTTTTTATATTATACTAATTTGATTTGTATAGTGTGTCTAGATGGCTAGATGGCCTCTCTATCTAGGGGACCTAGGAACTAACTAAGCGTGAATGTTCAAGAGCTAAAATGGCCTGACCAGGCGGTGGCGCAGTGGATAGAGTGTCAGACTGGGATGCAGAAGGACCCAGATTTGAGACCCCGAGGTCACCAGCTTGAGCGCGGACTCATCTGGTTTGAGCAAAAGCTCACCAACTTGGACCCAAGGTCACTGGCTCGAGCAAGGGGTTACTCAGTTTGCTGAAGGCCCATAGTCAAGGCACATGTGAGAAAGTAATCAATGAACAACTATGGTGTCACATTGAAAAACTGATGATTGAGGCTTCTCATCTCTCTCTGTTCCTGTCTGTCTATCCCTATCTATCTCTCTATTTGACTCTCTCTCTGTCTCTGTTAAAAAAAAAAAAAAGAGCTAAAATGACACTTGACAAGGTGGTGGTGCAGTGGATAGAGCATCGGACTGGGACGTGGAAGACCCAGGTTCAAGACCACTAGGTCGCCAGCTTGAGCACAGGCTAATCTGGTTTGAGCAAGGCTCACCAGCTTCAGCCCAAGGTCACTGGCTTGAGCAAGGAGTCACTCGGTCTGCTGTAGCCCCTCAGTCAAGGCACATATGAGAAAACAATCAATGAACAACTAAGGTGCCGCAATGAAGAATTGATGCTTCTCATCTCTCTCCCTTCCTGTCTGGTTGTCCCTATCTGTCCCTCTGTCTGACTCTGTCACCAAAAAAAAAATGAAAAGAAAGCTAAAAGAAGATGCCAAATGATGGTTAAGTTAGAAACCAGGGTCTTTATTGCTGGCCTGTGTGCTGCACAGCATAGTTTTAGTTTGCTGACCTTGGGGGGAAATAAGCCTATTATCTGTGGCACTGTTTTGCAGTGTTTGTGGATATTTGTATGTGTTGTTGGGGCAATGGAGAGAAATGATAAAGGTGATCGTGTTGATTATGGTTTCTTTCTCCTAATGGATTATGTGTAGAATGTAATCATTACCATACAGTCTCTAGTAATTCTTTAATTTCATTTGGTAGCATAGTGTAGTTGAGAACATGAATTTTGGAGTCAGACCTACGATAGAATTATGGCCCTATCACTGGCGAAGTATAATGCCCCGCTCGTAGTAGGAAGAATAGCACGGTGAAGGGTATAAGTCAGTAGAGTAGAGGGCCTTGTCAGTGATAACAAGTAGTTGGGTTGGTGTATTGGCCATATACAGATTTGTACTGGAGGATGGTATCTAATAGATAACATGTATTTTTCCTTTTAATCCTTACAACAACCTAATGAAGTTGGCACTGTTGTTACTTTCATTTTATAGCTAAGGGAGCTGTGACGGAAAAGCTTTCATTAGTGCTTTCAGAGTCACACAGCTAGCAACTAGTAGAACTTGAACCCAGAGCTGTCCTTCAGAGTCTGTTTTTACATGCTATTCTGAATAAGGGAGGCTGAAGAGTTATCCTAGTGCGTCTGGGGAAAGGAATGTGGTCATATGTTGTAGTCTGTTCTGTACATTTTGCCATGTACAGAAGTTAGTTATTGATTCCCCCTTTAAATAGATGAACCAAAAAAACCCAGGACAGTTTTCATTAGAATTTTCAAGTTACTATTAAATGATTCAGTAAGAAGTATGAAGATGTCTGGTGAGAGAAGAGTTAGGAAAAGCATTTGGTTTTTATATCACTCTTAATCATGTGCCATACACTTCCCTGTTAATTTTTTTCTTTTTTTGGAATTTTTAAAGAAGACAAACATAAAAGTAGAAAATAAAATTTTAGCTAAATACATGACATCAACAGATTGACAGGAACAAATAAATACTGGATCACAGACTGCCTTAAATATACACGTGTCCTTGTCCCATGGAGAAAAGGTGCATATAATTTTCCTTTACCCAAAGCCACAATCCTTGGGTTTTGGTGATCTGTCTCCCCATGAAATATATAAGGCTATATATTGAAAAGGCTTGACCTTCCATAGAGCAGAGGCCCTAGAACAGGGTGGGAGTTGTATTTAAGAAGCTGACCGCCTAGAATTTATATCAGTACTCTAAGTAATTGAAGAAAATAGGCAATCCAATCCCAGAAAGAAAATAAATTTAAATGCAGAAAAATATCCAACTTATCAATTGAATGTTTTCTACATTGAAGTTCTGGCTTCTTCCATTAGATAGAAGAAGCCGTATATCTCCAGTATGCATTTTTGAAAATTTTTCTTTAGAAAATTTCCTATGGGCATTTTTCTCTGTGGCTCTCCAGCTTTCTGAATAAATATGTTCTTGTTATGGTTTATCTTTGGAGGATAGCTAGCTCATTGCATTTGCTACATTCTTTCCTCTAGGATGGAAAATCATTAAAGTAACTAGTTTGCAGAATGTATACTTAAAAAATGTAATTAGAGTTTAATCGAGGCTATATTGTATATGCTGTGTATCTGTTGCTGCTCCCCTCCCCCCAATTCATCACAAGGGGCAGAAATTTGATTTCAGGGACTAGTATATGGAGGTTTGATCTGGGGAGGGCCCCATATGCTTAACAGATGCTCTTCTCTTGTTCTCTAGGGTTTCGCTATGGGAGTGATATCATTCCTTTCTCTAAAGTGGATGAGGAACAGATGAAATACAAAACAGAGGGGAAGTGCTTCTCTGTTTTGGGATTTTGTAGATCTTCTCAGGTACAGCACTTTTTTCTACTAATTGTAAACAAAGTAAATGAGCTTTTTCTTGTTATTATTTGAGATGATGTGATTTTGATTGGTCCTTTTATTTATATTATATATTTATTTCACTTGGAGTTTTTCTAAAATGTAGTGTCAGTATCTTTGAGTTTTGAAGAGGAAAAACAAGATGTAGAAAAGTCAGAAGAATAGATTCAATTAAAAGTCCCATTTTTAGCTTTGTTGTCAGTCATAGCTCATAGTTGCCTTAAAAAAATATTTAGTTCTTTGTTATATTGTTTTTTTCTAAATTGTTATGTATACTAGAGTGTTTTATAAGAATGAATGTCGAGCTGGGTTTTGAATGGCCACAGACCTCTTAGAATATCACTGGTTTATTCCAGTCAGTGCCCAGCAAAGATGTGAAACTTGTTCATAGGTCATATGTTTTTTAGATACCAATGTGGCAGTGCACAAAATAGACACAGTGGGAAACGCAGTAATTCCCTGAAGGCCATGGGATAGTAATGTATATACTATCCTAGACAGGGTTATTAAAGATTCCCGGAGATCTTCGATGAAATTGTTCTTGAAGTAGGCAACCAAAGAGAATGAATAAGTGTACAATGTATCTCTTCAGGTTCTATAGGGATGAAAATACTTTTGTTGATTCTGGATGAACTCAACTGAGAATTATAATACAAATAAATATTGCCCATTATACTTGGTTTGAACTTCTTCACATTGCTCAAGCATGCAGTCCTGTGTAACTCAGTGTTAGAACAATTCAGTGAGTTGGGGAGAATGTTTTTCATGATATGCCCAAACTGTTAGATATATTTTTTAGACTCACAAACTGAAAATTGGGAGAATTTACTTCAAGTCAATGAGATTTTAATGGTGAGAATAAACATTTTTTGAAAATTAAGAATCTCTAACAATTTTCTAACAAATCATTCTAAATATGCTTTTCTTAAAAATAGTTATTCACAATGGGAGGTATATAAACTTAAAACTTAAGGTTTATAATGGCAGTCCTTGTGAGTCTTTTTACTGAAACAGAACCTTGATTCAAATGTGTTTGTAGACACAGGCCTATTGGGAAGAGGGTCTTCCTAATTCCAGACAGGCAGAAAGACCTCCCCAAAACATGTACAAGTGTAAGTCAGAACTCAGAAAGCTAAATCACCTGTGTCTGGGTGGGAGGGGGCTTGTTCAGCTGAAGGCAAAGTAAGAAAGAGTGAGCTGGCCTGACCAGGTGGTGGCACAGTGGATGGAGCATAGGACTGGGATGCGGAGGACCCAGGTTCGAGACCCCGAGGTCGCCAGCTTGAGCGCGGGCTCATCTGGCTTGAGCAAAAAAAAAAAAAAGGCTCACCAGCTTGGACCCAAGGTCGCTGGCTCCAGCAAGGGATTGCTTGGTCTACTGAAGGCCCGCGGTCAGGGCACATATGAGAAAGCAATCAATGAACAACTATGGGGTCTCAACACAAAACTGATGATTGGTGCTTCTCATCTCTCTTTGTTCCTGTCTGTCTGTCCCTCTCTCTGACTCTCTCTCTGTCCCTGTAAAAAAAAAAAAAAGAAAGTGAGCTGAACAAAAAGTACATTTTTCTATTTTTAAAGATTTTTATTAACCTAAGATTAACTTTTAAGTCATGAAGTATTTTTTTAAAATCAACTTTTTTCTTTTAAGCTCCGAATTATTTTAATCTTAAGTACACGCTCAGATAGGTACCATGAAGATAATCACAACAGTTACCATTTACTGAGCACCTATAATATTCCAGTCAATATGCTAAGCATTTTATATAAATTCCCATTTAATTCTTTTACGACCCTCCTAGGCAGCTGCCAAGATATGTGATTTACATGTTAGGAAATTCAGCTTCAGAGCTATTAAATAACTGGCCCCAAGGGCCCCTGGCTGGAAGGTGGTAGAGGTGGGATTTGAACCAGGTCTCTCACGCCATAGCCTATGCCATTGATTAGTTGTAATAGGCCCACCAGATGGACAGACAGCCTCATTTTCAAATAGTCTAATTTTTACATACCCACTTTCATGTGTTATCTTAACACATGTATACACATCATCTTAGGAGCAAGTTTTTCATATCAGCTAAGAAAGTATAAGCATGCACCTTGTAACAGACTAGTATTATCTTTAAATTAGTAAACTCACATATTTTTTTAAACTCCTTTAAAGTAAGGGAAACCTACATTTCTGGATGGAATTGATGTGTAACATTTCATTATATAAAATAGGATTTTTGGTTTTGGGCATTGCTTTTTATGAAATATGAATTATATTTCTTTTTAAAATTTTCAAGAGTTCTTTCAATTTGTCTTTCTGCAAGTTGTCAGTGTTCTGGATATCTAATTATGGGATGGATAAGAATTTAGCCAGAACTTCCTCCAAATGTCTATCTTTTGAAAAGTCATTTATGTGGCTAAGAAGAGATATCATTCATTAGCTCTTCTTTAATCAATCAAGATCTATTAAAAATTCTAATAGGAGGGCAAATCTGTGCACATGTAGCAAACTAAAAAGTATAAAATTATTCCCATATATTTCAAATAATGGTTTTCAAACGGGAAGTGGAAGTGGGGGTGGAGGGTATTTGAATTTTGTGGGCCTCACCCCACACCTTTTGAGACTTAGTCTTGAGCTACTGTTTCTATGAAAATGCTCATAGTTTCTCAGCTTTAGAGGTGGGAGGGCAAAAAAAAAATAGTTTAGAAGCATTGCCTTAGCATATGGCATGTTCTTATAAACAAGCTGCAGACTCAAGATTCTATCGATCAGAGAGAAGTTGATCTAGTTCAGTAGGTGCAGGTGGTTATGATAGTGGGCCCTCTTCAATATTCGTTTCTAACCTCTGACCCCTCTGGTCCTGTGTGAGCTGAGTAACTTAAAGGGGGAAAAGGACACTGGTTATTTTTGCTTTAGTCACCCTTCCTCCAGTGCTGCCTCTAGTTCTTTGCTCTGCTCTCTGCAAGTCATCATTGCTCTTTAGGATGAAGTCCGAACCACGTCACTTTGCTGATAAGAGACTTCATGGCTGATCTTTGCTAGTCGAATTGTCCCCTTTCCTCTGCACTGTGGCACTGTTCTCCAGAAGCAGTTCCCCAAGTATAACACACTGTGTTTTATGTCACTCCAGACCTCCGGACTTATTCACACTATTATCTCTGCCCAGGACTCTTGTGCCCAGACTTTCTATCTCAGTTCCTACACATCCTTTAAAGCTAAACTTAGTTGTCACCATTTGCAGAAGCCTCCCCTGACCCCTCACTCCCAAACTAGGTGCCCTTCTTATGTGTTCTCCTAGCACCAAACTGCAATACTGTATTATAAGACTATACTCTTGTGTTCTTGTAGCACTGTATGTTAGTGCTGCACATAGTTATTGGCTTGACTGGTGGTGACACAGTGGATAGAGCATTGACCTGGAATGCTGAGGTCCCCAGTTTGAAACCCCGAGGTTGCTGGCTTGAGTGTGGGCTTATTGGCTGAAGTGTGGGCTCATAGACTTGAGCACAGGCTTGAAAGCTTGAATGCAAAGTCATTGGCTTGAGCGCAGGATCATTGACATCCCTGGGTCGTCGCTGGCTTGGAGCCCAAGGTCACTGGCTTAGCTTGAGCCCCTCGGTCAAGCACATATGAGAAGCAGTCAATGGATAAGTAAAATGAAGCAACTACGAGTTGATGTTTCTCATCACTCTCCTCCCTCTCTCTTTCTTTTCCTGTCTCTCTCTCTCTCAGAAAAAAATAAGATTTCATATTTATTTGTCTAAGCTCCTTAGGACGATCTGTATCCTGTTCCTGATTGTGTCTATAATGCCCAGAGCAATGTTTGATGCACATTAGGTGCTCAGAGTACTGGCTGTGTTGAATTGGATTGACCATCAAGTACTCTGTTGTTTCTAGTACCTGTGAATGCTTTTCAGTAAGAAAGTTTGGGTTGAAACCAGTTCTTTCCTCACTTACTCTCCCAGGTCCACAGGAGATACTTCATGGGAAACCAGGTTCTGAAAGTCTTCGCAGCAAAAGATGATGAGGTGAGTTGACAGAGGCTCTTTGGGGCAGTGCCCCAGAATGCAACTGTCATTGTCAGTGAATCATTTTAGGCTTTTATAGTTAAAATGACATTAATTATTGCAATAGCAGTGAGAAAACTCACTGACCTTTCATTCTGAAGCTGAAGAAACAGTAAATGAATTTGTCACAGCGTGAGCTCAGGGCCTAAGGACATAGTCATGAAGTGAGTGTTACAGACAAAACCATTTGAACACTTGCATGTGGTATGGGAATGTCATGGGCAGATGCTCAGGAGACGTGGGGTCAGGTTGCTGTTGTCATTTTCATAGTCATTGAACTTGAGGCTGCCTCTAGCCTCCTGGTGATGAGCTTCACTGACACACCAGGCCACTTCTGCCAATGAAAGGTCGTCTTTTCCAACCCCTCCTCTCTCTCTACTCTTTCCCACCTTCCCGAGAGTGTATCTTTAGGCTGGTTTCTGCCTGGCTCACTACCCAGGTCTCTTGCATCCTATGTCCATTCCCACCCTCTCTCTAAATATTCTCTATGTAGCCTCCGAGTCAGAACTTACTTCCTTGGAGATGTTGATCTAAACGGGAGATTATAATCTGCTACTGAAGACCACTGAAGCAGATCACCAAATCCTGGAAGTATATGCATTTAAAATTAGTAAACTGGGTACAGAAGGCTTATTTGGGGTAAGGGGAGGGTGATGGTGTAAGAGATCTAGTCCTTTTCTTTTAATCCTCTTTTTCTCACTTCCGAAGGGCAGCTGGCTGCAGATCTCATGGGTGGCTATGCTGTTATTCTATCAGAACAGTTAAAATTAGGAGAAGAAAACACTTGACTTTCATTCAGCATTGCACAGATTCAGTAGAGGACAGTAGGCAGTGTACATCCTCAGATTTGAAAATCTGTGTTCTTGGAATCAAATCCTGCTGGTAAACATGCAGTTCTAGCTTATATTGTCAGCACGTATGCTGAAGTTTTAACTACTACCTACTTTCCATTTACACAAAGAAAATTATGATCGCTTCATGTGTGCTGGGGACACTGAAGAATATCGTATCACAAATCTGTGATTATCTAGATTTGCTAGTGAAGGGCATGATTCCCATCCAGCCTCTGTAAACTATAGACCACAGAGTCCTTTGAGTTCATTCAAGGAAAAATTTTTATCTACTAATGGAAAGTGGCTACTTTTTGGTGTTAGTTCTTGATGTCATAGTTAAAGAATAATACTAAGTAATTGGAGCTGATGAGAGAAGCAGAGGAGTGAGAACAGTCATGAGTACTTCCATAACAGATTGTGTGGGGAAGACTTGGGTAGGGAGAGGGGAGTAGGAGGCACGACAGACATAGTAGCCCTCTTCATAAATTTAGAGAAGTATTATATGAAATGGGCATTAAACTATGTTGGTAGTTTTGTTCACGATGAAGAATTATTTTGTCAATAAAGATTACTATCTACAGATGGATTGGTTCCTGGTGAGGTAGTCAGATCCCCATTTTTACATGTTTTCCAGCACAGTCTACTACGACCAGCAGATGTTGGAGAGGAAATGTCTTCATCTTGTGGGTTGTTAAACTAGATGAATACTGTTGTTTCTCAACTCAAAAACTCTGAGTCTATGAAAAATTTCTTTTTAAAAATGTTTTCTCTAGTCATTAACATATAATTATCTTATTGTATAAAGAATCTACACTTTTATGTGCCAGTTTGCAGTGTGTATGAAAGAGAGAGGAGAGAAAGGAAAGGAAATGGAGCTTTAATTGAGTTTCCCACGGCTGTAGTATTGTGTTGTAATGTACGGTCATTCAAGACCCTGTCACTCCTTACTTTAAATATCCCAGTTGAGCCTATCAAAGACATCCAAATAAAAGTTTGCAAACAAATTAGAAGAAATCTCTTCTTCAGACTTCCATTGTGCTTGTCTGGTCTCTCTTAGGGAACATGTTAGGGTATATGCAGCCTGTATTTGGGCATGTCTCGTGCCCGCTAGTAAAGAGTGTAGCAGCTCAGTGAGGTCAGGGGCTTATTCCTGTTTCCTTACAGGCACTAAGACAGTGCCTGGCTAAATGAGGCACTAAGTAACTCCTTTGAATTGAATTGGAAAGGTGATGAGTCTATCGTGAAATCTGTTGAGGATTTTGACGACAGCGTCCTGAGGTCAGAGGTTTTGAGTGAAGGAAATGGGAATATGAAGAGATAACTGATAAGGGTTCGCTGTCATGCTGTACTGTGAAAAGTACAAAGTGTTTGGGAGTTAGAGGGAGAGAGCTGGCTGAAGCAGATCACACATGGAGGGGGCCATCAGTTTACTGACCCTTGAAAATGGATTCGAAGTTAGAGAGTCAGAGATTTGGAGAGGACGTTCTACCCAGAAGGAAATTGTATGAGTAAACAGCTGGAGGAGGGAAAGTATAAGACCTGCCAGGAATAACGATCAGCTCACTGTGGCTGGAATAGAGGAACCACAGGAGATTATTATGGGGGGAGCCGTGGGAACAGCGGAGGCAGTGATGGAAGAGAACGGACAGATTTGAGAGAGGGCAAGAGTTAGAATTGGTAGAGTTGGGCGAACACTGGAAGGTGAGGGATGAGTAAGGTGGCACTGTCAGGACGTTGGGGCTGCATGTTGGTTGACGGGTGGGGGGGCGGTGTTAATGGAAGTCAGGAGTGGAGGAGAATGGAGGGAAGATAGTACGTTCGTTTGGGTTATGAACAGTTTGAGAGACCTGAGGTATGACCAGATGAGGTATCGACCAGCTAGTAGACAAAGTAGGTCTGATTCTTAGGGGAGCTTTAAAGCTGAATATATTAGACTTACGATACATCAACTCATGAGACTGGGTAAAATAATCCCCAAGTAGATCTGTAGAATGAGGAGGGAAAGGTCTTGAGCAGAATTGCAAGTTCAGTTGGTAGAAGAGAAGAACCAGGGGAGGAGTGGCTCACAAAGTATAAGCATCAGGGGAGAGAGTTGTTTCTGGAGCCAAGGAGAAAGTGCAGACAGAGGGGTGGTCAGAGGCTGCCTAGAGGTCAGGTAGAAAGGGAACCAAGGGTTTAGCAGTTAGGAGGTCACGGGTGACTTCAGAGGATAGGTTTGCTAAGATAGTGGGATTGGTAGCTGAGTTAGATCAAAGAATAATTCTGTTCTTAGCAGTGACAGCAGCAAGAAAGTTATTTCATGGAATTTAGAGGTAAGAGGAAAGAAAGACAGTAATTTTTGGAGAGAGAAGGACAGAGAGAGATTTTGTTTAGGAAGGCTGAGACTCGTGTTTATTTAGAGGTTGAGGGTATGAATTCAGAGAATAAGGAAGATTGAAGCCGTACGAGAGGGAATTTAGATAATGATGTAAAGTCCAGGAAAGGCCCAGTAAATGTGATCAGATTCAAGTGGGTACAGTGCGGCCTTGAAGTGGGTAAGGGGTACATTTAGAAAATCTGAGAGAGGAAGAAAGTGTTAGGAGCACGTGGCTCTGCTTTGAAAACTCTCCGTGTTGCGTGTGTGTTAATGCATGCGTCTTTCCTCCTAGGCGGCATCAGTGGCCCTTTCCTCCCTGATTCATGCTTTGGATCAACTAGACATGGTGGCCATAGTGCGATATGCTTATGACAGAAGAGCTAATCCTCAAGTTGGTGTGGCTTTTCCTTATATCAAGGACGCCTATGAGGTAAAAACCCACAGGTCCTTTATTCATGTTTTTTTTTTCCTTAAGTTTCTTTATCCTAAACAGTGTTTCTCAACTGTTAAAAAAATGTGCATGGGAGGCACTGGGGGGAGCTTGTCAAAATGAAGATTCTGATTCTGTAAGTCAGGGGTGGGCCCGGGGATTCAGCATTTCTCGCAAACTCCTATAAAAGCAGTGCCGATGTTGCTGGCCTGTGAACCACACTTTTCAGCTGCAGTGAAAGAACATAAGTTAATGTAAGTATATAAAGGACCTTTTTATCAAAACAGTACAGGTCAGCGTGACCTCCCATTTGCCCAGTCCACTGACCTTCTCTTCGTTCTCATCCTTTTTGACATCTCAGAACCTAATGGGAATAGAGATTACCTCTGTTTTCTACAACGGCCTTTATTTATGATGGGTAAAGGCTGGGGAGGTGATTTTGTTGTGATCCTTGTGAAATTCAGTATATACCATTTCCTCTTTCTCAAAGAAATTACTGGGGCAGAACTGGAAATGAGAGCCTTCCAGTCATCTAGGCTCTTCCCTTTGTTGTGTTGGTCCTGCATTTTGCAGGTTTCCTTAGATGTCTTTCTCTGAAGCGCGTCTTTTATGTTGAGTGGTCTCTGGACTGTTGGCCGTTGCGTACAGCTAATCACGGAAATCAGAGCACTCTGCGTCCCTGGACCAGCATCGAGCCATCTTTGTTGTGCCACTCTCACAGCGTTTGGGAGCAGTTTTATATTTTAACATTAATTTGGTTGTTTTTGCTTTTACCTCCTTTCTGTCTCATTAGTGCTTAGTGTACGTGCAGCTGCCTTTCATGGAAGACTTGCGGCAATATATGTTTTCATCCTTGAAAAATACTAAGAAATTTACTCCCACGGGTGAGTTCATTTCCATTTGGCTCTAAACACAGACTGTTCTTGTTATATCACCTGTCTGCCGTCTCTGGTTGTGGCCAAGGTTTCCCAGAGTGGAGTTAGCTGGATCCAGGTCCCATCACACACAGTAGTACTGAGGCAGTTCATCATGGGTTTTCCCAGGAGGAGGGACAGGTTTGCCCTGAACTGTCCAAGCTCTCTCCAGACTCCCCTCGGACACAGAGCTTATACCTAGTGAGCTGGCCTGGAGTGTCGTACGTGGGACTTGAGTGTCCCACACAAAGTATATTGTAACTGGCTTGAAAAAAGTTAGTGCTGGAGGGTACCACTTCTGTTTGCCCTTTCTTTGTAGATGACAGTCACAGGCCAAGTTGCTTTGTTCCTTGTTTCCAGGAGGAAAGGCTTTTATTATCTGGCTGCAAATGTCAGGGTGCTACACGGAATGATTGTCACCGACAGTCCTGTCTTCCAGAGTGCTCCAGGTTAAGACAGTGGTAATAAAATGTAATAGTGGGCCCAGTGCAGAGAACGTTTCAGTTGACAACTTCGCATCTGTGTCAGTGTAGGATTGGGGAATTGTGAGATGAGTCTCAAGACTGGGTTTTCTCTGTCTGATTCTTTGGTTAGACCATTTGGGAGAAGTGTGCAGTAGAAAAGGCAAGAACAAATGGGCTTCTAGGGCTTGTATCTTTACCTTCGTTTGGAAATGAGTCTCTCCGCATCGTAGGGAAGCCAAGCGTGGACTTTGTACGTACAGAACGCACAGAAGCTCCAGTGTGCCAAAGTATTCTATTTCTGCTTCTTAATTACAAACACTAAATCAGTAGAACATTTGAAAAAGAGGACTTTGTTGAGAAATCACAGACATAACACTATTTACTCAGAACCTAAAACGTTTAGTATCTCTTGATCTGTTGATTTATTTTCTGTGACAAAACAAAACCATATTTTTGTTTGCATTTTCTCCACTAGAAAAATGTATTATTAAAATGCTTTGGCATATTTTCCAAGTTGACATTTCTGTACAGGTGTGCAGCGCTGGAGTGATCTGGCCTGATTCTAACTTGTAACGGCAAAGATCACTGAGTGCTCACCTACAGGCAGGCCGAGGGCTGTGGTCAGCTGGGTCGCACAGTAGACAGCCTAAGACTGTGATGGCTGTGCCAGTGTCTGAGGCTCCCCTGGAACGTCCACAAATGGGAGAAATCTCTGTCTGCTCTTTGTTTTGTATTAGCTGTTCAAAAGGGAAATTTGAAAAGGTGACAAATGGAAGCATAATGGACGTTTTAGGTACCACTTACTCTTTTCAACCTTTTGCCTACTGACTGGATGATCCAAAAATAGCACGTGGGTTTCTACCAGCTGCACTGCTGTGCGAATCAGCAGAAAGGACTGTCCACGGGGCAGCTGAAGTAGAAGGACATCTGGGAGAGTTGCCTTTCACCACGTAGCTTCGAACCGGGCCGTGTTTGGTGACTAGGGAGATCTTATTGAGGAGCACTGGCTGGCTTTTAGGTGTTAGGAGAGACAGGAAGAAAAGGAGGTCATGCTTTCATTCTGAAGGGTCTTTAGAGGTTGGGTGAGATGGAGGAAGATGTGTACACACATATGTGGCGTGTGCTTAGTGCTGTGACATTTGTGAGAGGAAAGGGCTCGTTCTGACCTTGGGAGATTGTGATCGGATCCAGTGGTGTCCTCCTGCCAAGTTGTTAGACTTGGGTACAAGTTACACTAAATCCTTATAAAGTTAATGCTTCATTGCCAAAGGGGTTTTCTCTTTCTTTTTTTTATTCTTTTTATGTTTTTCTCCTTTAATTACTTTTTTTTAATGTTAATTCATTGAATTCTGACTGTTTCAGTAGCCCCATACAAGTGGGTTTTGTGTGGCCGTGGTACATTCCTCTGGAACAGACTTGCTTTTGATATGATGTTCCAGTGTCAAAATCTCACTGAGCAGTGGAGTTAGGAAGGACCTAAGAGCAGAGGCAGAATGAACGGCGGGCACACTGGGCGAGTGCCCTGGGCCCCGACTTCTGAAGGGCCCCACAAAACCTCAACTTTACACTTTTTTCTAATGTAAGGGGCCCAATATTTTCTTCTGCGCCCGGGGCCTCAACTTACCTTAATCTGCCTCTGCCTAAGAGACCAGCTATTCTAAATAGCATTTTTACAAATAAGAAAACAGAAACTCGGTTAAATGGTTTACATAACTAGAGACTGTGTTTGGCAGAGCCCGGCCTAGGTACCCTGCTAGTATTGCTGTGAATAGCTGCGAATGCAAAGCATTTATTTTATTGGAAAGTAGTGGAAGTACTGTGTCCTGTTTTCTTTGTACTTCTTTGTGTGTCCTTGTCGCAGAGGCTCAGCTGAATGCTGTTGATGCTTTGATTGACTCCATGAGCTTGCTGAAGAAAGATGAAGAGGAGGGCACCACTGAAGACTTATTTCCAACCACCAAAATTCCAAATCCTCAATTTCAGAGGTTATTTCAGGTGAGAAAAGGAATGAAAGAGAACTGAGTGAAAAATTAGAGTAATTGGCCAGTCACAAACAAATGTATTTATCCTCTGATGGCCTGAAGTTCTATCTGTTTAATGGAAGAATGTCACCTTTTTTCTACTAAAAAGAAAAATACTCTGAGTTTTTAGAAAGAAAGAAGTTAGGATACTTCTTAGTTTTACTTTTTCTGGAGAAAGGCTTATGTTTTTTTAAGATGGCGTAATAAAAAGCATGTTTTTCTATGTTTTTCAGACTTTTTTTCTGTATTTTATGTGAATGAGACTGTGTGTATATGTGTGTGTGTACGTACACAAATATTAGAGGTTTTATGAATTATATAATAATCACTATTAGGAAAGAAGTATTCCAATGCCAAATTTGTGAAAAATTTCATAATTAAAGGTAGGATAGAGGACTGATAAAAAGGTACAGTATAAAATTATTAAAGAATGACTGAAGTATAAAATATGAATTTCTGAATCTGGGGCCAAAGGAATTGGCAGGTGGGGACTTGATTAAGGGAAACTGGGAAGTTGACAAGAAGCCTGACAGCACTGAGGAAGGGGAGAGGTAGACCAGGTGGAAGGGGAGGGAACAGAACAGTGTTTGTTGGGTTAGTGACTAGGTATAAGCCATGAACTCAGGCATTGTTATCTTTCAGAGCTATTAAGAACTGGCAATAGTAGCCAACAGAATAATAGGTGTTTGGTGTGAATGATTGTCAGATTGGCAAAAACGTGTTTTTTCATGTGCTGCAGAATTTTAATAATTAGTTTATGTGTGTCATGACAATAGAAAAGGTTGGAAATCGCCGTGATAAGACGTACAGAATAAATGAGAAGGTAATTCATTTGCTTCTGCAGGTGTTAACTGTGTGACACCTGATGGATAGCCCTGTATGTACACTCAGTGGGAAGTTGGAAATTGGGATGCAGAGCCTAGGAGAGCATTCAGGACTGAACATATTTGAGAATCTTCCTCCTTTAGGTAGAGAAAGAAGGGAGATCACCTAGGAGAATATGTGGAGTGAGGAGGAAAGAAAACACAGTCCTGAACACAACGTGTAAGTGGACAATTAGGGATAAACATAAGAAGAACTGTGTAGAAAGAAAAAAAAAGTTCCAACCTTCCCCCACTGCCCACCCCTAAAAGGTCAGAGAAGTAGAAGGAACTAGGAGAACGGGGTGTCTTAGGAGACACAGGAAGAGAATAGTGTCGGGAAGGAGGGAAGGAATCACAGCAGACACTGTGCACACTGATGAGTTGGGGAGCAAGGCGAGGGCCGTGGGCTGTGTAGTTAAGTCTCTAGTGACTCTGAAGGCCCAGCGTTTGCAGGGTGACAGGGAGGGCCCAGATTTCTGTACCAGAGGAGAAAGCTTAGCCCACAAAAGAGAAGAGGGAGAGGGGACCTGGTAGGCTATAGAAGGATGTAGGATGCGGGAAGTCTTTTTCTTTTTCTTTTTTTTTTTTCCACAGGGACAGAGAGAGAGTCAGAGAGAGGGATAGATAGGGACAGGCAGACAGCAAAGAAGAGAAATGAGAAGCATCAATTATCAGTTTTTCATTGCAACACCTTAGTTGTTCATTGATTGCTTTCTCATATGTGCCTTGACCGCGGGCCTTCAGCAGACTGAGTAACCCTTTGCTCAAGCCAGCAACCTTGGGACCAAGCTGGTGAGCTTTTTAATCAAACCAGATGAGCCCGCGCTCAAGCTGGCAACCTTGGGATCTTGAACCTGGGTCCTCTGCATCCCAGTCCGACGCTCTGTCCACTGTGCCACCGCCTGGTCAGGCTCTTTTTCTTTTTAAATGAAATATTTGTAACAGGGTAAATGAGCTGGGAATAAGGGTCAAAGGAGGGAGAGATTAATAATTTGTTGGCAAGATGTTAATGTAATTCTAATTTTGGAAAGAAATGATGAAGATTCATCTTTTGTCAAGTGTACAGTTAAAATTTAAGTAATTGTTACAGTGTTGCTAACATCAACATATTAGTAACTTCTGAGCCAGCCATGTGGTCTGTAGCTTTTTTGTCTAGCCTTTTTGATGTGAAAATTACAACCTATTCAATTGTAATAATCACATCAAGGAATCAAAAGAGAAATTAGTAAGTTGAAGATTGATCTGAGCGTCTCAGCTACTAAAAAGTATCAGTTTCTCATAACCTCATTTAAGAAAAATGAATTGGGATATTATGATTGAATGAATTTTTATAAGTAGCCAGCTTAGCTTATCTAAAATGTGACCTTTGTCTGACCTGTGGTGGCGCAGTGGTTAAAGCATCGACCTGGAATGCTGAGGTCGCCGGTTCTAAACCCTGGGCTTGCCTGGTCAAGGCACATACTGCAACTACTACGAGCTGATGCTTCCCCCCTTCTCTCTCTCTCTCTCTACAATCAATAAATAAAATTTTAAAAATTTATTTTTTAAATAAAATGTGACCTTTAGGAAGATAAGAGAGGCCAACACTTTAGAACATCTCTGGTAGGTCCTTTATTGATGACTTAGAGATGGTGACATTATTCAAAAGAATTGTCTGGACTTCATACTAAAAATTTGGAATGTTTGTCTTTGGCAGCCTGGATAGGGTATTTGTCCATTGTTCGTTCTCATTTTTTTCCAAGAAATACCAATTGAAGATGACAAATGGAATCTTCCAGAGTGTGAAAGGTCTCTGCTATGTTGGGCATTTGATTACTGCTTACATCTTTAAGAGCTTTCTACACTGTTTCAGGTACTTTAATGACCTGGGGAAAGCCCTGAGAGTTAAAGGTAATGCACAGTAAGGTTGAGGGCGGATTCACAGGGTTTGGCGTCATTTTGGTTTCCCCCTTTCCTTCTCATTAGATAGGCCTGATGTTATTGCTACCCCAGGGAAAGTCAGGCAGTTAGGAAAGGAAATACATGGCAAGCCCTGAGACGAACGAACGTACTGTGGAGAAGGAAGCTGTGTGGCTAATGTTTTGCACTCGATACCTCTAGAGGAAATTGGTACTTAATTCCTACCTCACGGTTTTCTGAGTCTGTAGGACATCGACTCTTGGATGATGTTTACTGTTTAAGCCGATGTACCTTTTTATTTCTCAGAATGGAGACTTCTAGCTTACATTTCTTCAGTGTAGGAAAACAGTTGATGGGGTGGTATAAATCATACACCGTATGGTAAAGAAACAGTATTTTGAAATTGCAGGAGCTATTCAGCTCCCTGATTTTTCTTCAGAATTACTAATGTCTAAGTCATTTAAAGGTAGGAATAGTAGGAGCCTTGTTTGCCAACCTAATCAGTTCATTGATAGTTTAATTTTTTTCCCCCCTTTTTAATGGTATCTCATCCTTGTGCTTACCTTTTTAAACTCCTTTTAGATTGTTTGCTTTTCTGGGCAGATACCAGTACTGCCAGGGCCTTGCCTAGTAGAATGAAAACAGGACAGGTAATTTAATGGAAGTAGCTTGCTGTCCAGATGTCCGCTTGTATGAGCGACAGAGAAACTTCCCAGGCCTGGATCTTGGCCCCACCCTTGTTATTCCTTCAACCAGTATCTGTTAGGTGTTCGTGAGGTGCAAGGCACTATTTTCGGTACTTGGAATTTAGCAGTAAACAAGACAAACGAGATCTCTACTTTCAAGGGGGAAGGTTAGGTATTAAACAAGTAAACTGAAAAGGTAAATTCTATAAGGAATACAAAACAGGGTGAATGATAGAGAATGAGTGGTAAGATGAGGGTGAGAGGCTCCTTTACAAAGTGTCAGGGGAGGTGATAATGGAGTAAAGAACAGAATGATAAAAGAGGGCCAACTTGGCTGAGGTCCAGGGGAAGGCAGAAGAGGCAGAGGGAGATCGAAGCACAGGACCTAAAGTCTAGAACGGGCCTGGCAGGAGAATGAAGCAGGAACAGCCCAGTCTAGCACCTGAGTCACCGTGAGTAAGGAGGGTGGCCGGTGACAGTGAGGGAGGTATGCCGGGGCAATGTCATGTACAACTTTAGGATGGTAAGCAGCTTGTTTTAAGATGACTGTTATTAACTGCAGTAGAAGAGTGGAAGTGGGTGCAGGTAGACCAGTCAGACGGCAGTGGTGATAGCCCACCTGAGCGGTGATGGGCCTGGACGAGAGTGACAGTAGAGGCAATAGACAGAAGAGAACAAACTGGTGGAGGGAATAGTCCAGACAGCCTTCTAGGGAGGCTGGAACAGACCAGCATTCTCATCTCTTCCAGTTCTTCCTTGGGCTGCTTGAGCACGGCCAGCTATCTTCTAGCCATCTCTCATCTTTCACACATTGTTTTCTAAGATCAGAAAGGGGAGAAAGCACAGTCGGTTGAAGGGAGGTAAAAGGATTAGAACCAAAAAATTATAATTCCACATTGGCAGAGGTCCTTGGAATTAAGTGTGTTAGGAGACCTCATATACATATTCTCCAAGTAGTTCAAGTATCAGCCTCTTTTTATAAGATGAGGCTCTTTCCCAGGAGGGCTGCAGCTGGCAGTGTTGCTAGGCCTGGATCTGTGTTGCAGTCGGTTTCAGACATTATCCGTGTCCTGCTAACCAGGGCAGTTCTGGGTCCACTCTCTGTTCTCTGTTACACATGGTAGGATTGACCTAACCTCCCACACCAAAGATGGAGGCTACCTGATCGGAAAGTATAACCAACTATATATGTATGTCTGCGTCTGTGTTTCAGAACCCTTCTACTTTTCCCACAGTGTCTGCTGCACCGAGCTTTGCATCCCCAGGAGCCCCTGCCCCAGATCCAGCAGCATATTTTGGATATGCTGGATCCCCCCACTGAAGTGACAGCTAACTGTCAGCTTCCTCTTTCTAAACTAAAGACCCTGTTCCCTCTGACTGAAGTCATCAAGAAAAAGGATCAACTGACTGCTCAGGACGTTTTCCAAGACAAGTAAGTACTTGATGTGGTTGCGTTTGACATTGGACTACATAAGATTGGTGGCAGTCATAGATTGGGACTCTGGGACTAAGGGTTGCAGGTAGGTTTGTGGAATCACAGTGATGCGAGAAAGAAACCTTTTTATATTTTTTATATTTTAAGAGTTTATTGATTTTACAGAGTGGGGGGAGTGGAGTGAGAAGTATCAACTTCTAGTTGCTTCACTGATCAACTCATAGTTGTTCATTGATTGCTTATTGTATGTGCCTTGAGCGGGCAAGACCAGGAGTTTGAACTGGCAACCTCAGCATTGAGGTCGATGGTTTGTGCACTGTGCCACCACAGGCCAGGCAAGAAACCTTTTGATATCTGACCCTTGCGTTGAAAATACTGGTTTCTCATGTCTGTCCATTGTAGGTCTATTTTATTCTTGCTGTTCACTGGGAATGTAGAGCTACCTTCTGGGCTTTTGACTTTTTAATCAGCATCAAGTTCTTGGTGAATTGTGTGTCTGCAGGTATGAAAGCTAAACAGTTTTTTAATATCTAAGACTCAGTTTTACTATTTTTTAAAGTAGAGTGCTGACGATGAGAAGATGGGGTGAATATCATAAGGGGTTTTTTTTGTTTGTTTTTATAGGGACAGAGAGGGATAGATAGGGACAGACAGACAGGAATGGAGAAAGGTGAGAAGCACCAATCATTAGTTTTCCTTTGCCGTTGTGAAACATTAGTAGTTCATTGATTGCTTTCTCACATGTGCCTTGACTGCAGGCCTTCAGCAGACCAAGCCACCCCTTGCTGGAGCCAGCGACCTTGGGTCCAAGCTGGTGAGCTTTTGCTCAAACCAGATGGGCCCGCGCTCAAGCTGGCGATCTCGGGGACTCAGACCTGGGTCTTCCTCATCCCAGTCCGACGCTCCATCCACTGTGCCACCACCTGGTCAGGCTCATAAGGTGTTTTCATTGGGAGGTAGATATCAAGAGAATGTCAGTGAGACTTTTGGAGGAAAAGAGGGAAGGAGAATGAAAATCCTGGCCCCGTGTCAGTGACATACCTGCCTATATCCCATCAGTGAGGTATTTGTACTTTAAGGAAAGCAGAATGCTTTTTATGTAATTCTTGAATCAAAGCAAACTTTCAGGTAGTTAAGCTTTTTCCCTCATCAACTTCTTTACAGAATCTGTATCAATTTCCCTTCAAAGCAAAGCATAAACAAACCGTAAGAAATTGTGATTACGTAGAATCATTTGAGTGTATAACATTGATTTTACCACGTTTAGGTTTGGTTTTTGGTAACTTTCTCCCCAATATTAAAATGATGGGTTCATTTCTTTAGGTTGTATTCTGACATCCAGGTTTAGGCCACATTTTCTTGCTTTGATTTCTTCCCACAGCTGTATCTTTATCGACAAAGTAACACTTATGTGTAAACACCCCACTGGAGGAGTATTAAGTAATTTTCAGAAATTTTTACAGGGCTGTAAATAGTTATTTTAATGAATTATCTTCCATGTTGAATAGAAAGCTTTTTGCTTTCCGTGGCTTTTTAGAGGTTCATGCCCCGGCTTTGTTAGAGTTGGAGGAATACAAAAGGCGTGGGATCAGGAGAGCCTATCACGTGTACGCTTGACACAGGAATTTGTTGTTTCTGTTCAGTCTGTCGTGCCGCCTTCTGCAGGGGAAGATGGCACCAAAAATCTGCTTTTCCTCTGCTGTCCTCATCTACCTGTGTCCCTCTGGATTGGTCTTCTAAAGCAGTTGAATAAAATTTTGAGTCTTTTCCTTCCTATGGCAGCCTTGCTTTAGTCTCCCCGCAGTTGTCTTGCTATTCTCTGTCTGTTTTAAAGCTCCAGTTCTTGGCCCTGGCCGGTTTGCTCAGTGGATAGAGCATCAGGCTGGCATGTGGACGTCCCAGGCTTGATCCCCAGTCAGGGCACATAGGATAGGCTACCACCCTCTTCCCTTCCCCTCTCTACCTTCTTACTCTCTTCCTCGCTCATAACCAGTAGCTAGGTTGGGCCAAGCATCAGCTTCAGGCACTGAGTATAGTCGGTTGATTTGAGCATTGATCCCAGATGGGGGTTGCTGGCTGGATCCCCGTTAGGACTCATGCGGGAGTCTGTCTCTCTATCTCTCCTCCTCTCAATTAAAAATTAAAGATAAAAAAAGAAGTGGTATCTTCATTTTAACAGGGTAAGAGCACCATGTGACAATATCTAGTTCTAAAATGTGCTAAATATTACCCTTACGGAAAAGCATTACTTCCCTTCATGTTGCTGGAAATGAAAATGTCAGCTCGTGGACAAGGAACTTACATGGGAATTAGGACATCTGAGGTCTAATCCTACTTCTGCAACTACCTCATATGTGGTCTGGATAGTCTGAAGTTTTCTACTTTTTCACGTCCCCTAAGACTCCCTGTCACCTACTTTCAGCAACCAGCCTCACCTGGTTACTGGTTAAGATGTCAGACTTCAGAATCAGATCATGCAAGTTGGTCCCCTTGCTCTGCAGTGTCACCTTAGGTCAGGGATGGGCAATCTTTTGAGCTTGGTGTGTCGAAATTTGCTAAAAAACCGAGCATAACTCGGGTGATGTGTCACTTCGAGAAAAACGGCCTAACCGGAAGTCCCAGAACTAGACGCTCTGTGCCGGAGTTCTGTTGTTTTGGCCTACAGACCTCCGGCACAGAGTGTCTACACTACAGCAAATGTTTAATCCTCGGCTACTGTACCTGGCCGTGCAGGAGCCGAGGATAAAACGTCCTTCTCAGCATGCGGTTCCATACTTCTCTGGTATGTGGCTGCATGTCATCTAAAATGGCTACGCGTGTCAGTGCTGACACGCATGTCATAGGTTTGCCATCGCAGCCTTAGGTGCAAGTTTCTTATCGTTGATAAGCCTCGATTTTCTCAGGGATGAGTAGCTGTAAAAGGAATATGTCTCAAGAGAGTTGTCATGAGGGTTAACCCTTTGAGTGGTGAGTCATTTTCATGCTCGCTGACCCCCAGGAGTGAGTTTTTTTTTTTAAATGAAATTAGTTCTAGTTACAGTTTTATTAATTTAAAATCATGTTTGTTTGATAACCAGTTTATGGAGACAAGAAGAGCATACATTTGCCTTTTTATAATGTTTCCTGACACCTGTACGATCGTACTCTGGATGGTCAGGAGGCACAAGGACATACATGAACGTTCGTACTGCTCTAAGGGTTGAATAATACATGCTATTCACTGTTGTATTTCTAGAACCCTGCACACGCCTAACACACTATGCATACAGTTGTGATGACTACGGCTGTGAGGATGATAATTTTGCAGAGAAAATAGAGGCCAGTAGGTGGAAAATCCTCAGTGGTTTGTTTTGTTTTTGTTTTTATTTTTTTGGCCCAGCTTATATATAAACATAACTTGTATTGCTTCAACCGTTATTTCCTTCTTTCCTGTCTCAGTGGAAGAGGGTACATAATCCTGTTCCAGGTTCATCCTCTCACCTGTGTCCTGAGAGGCCATCTTATGTCTCATCTGGTGCCTTAGTCCAATCTAATGTCTTCCCTCTGTCTGTTATTTCCAGCTTCTCCCTTTGTCCCAGGCCTTTCCCTCTACACATTAACGTTTTATTTCCTTCCTCTACAACAAAATGAAATGATCCTCTCTCTTCCTCCCTCTAATTACTACCTACCATCATCTCTCCTTTCATTAGCCAGGCCAATTGAAAGAGTGGTCTATATTGCTTCTTTACTCAGCACTCAGTGTCTCGGGCTTCTGCCCCCCCTGCTTCCTGAGACTGGGCTTCCAGAAGGCACCAACTGCTTAAATTTACTTCAGCTTGGCAGCCCTTGTCTTTTTTGGCCTCTTTGTAGCACTTGACATTGTCAATTATTCTTTGCCTCTTGAAACTCATACATCTTCCTTACTTCAGCTCCTCAGGTGCTTCTGTCTAAACCTCTGACAGCTCCCGCCCCGATTCCTCTGGGGGCTGTTTGCCTTCCCCACCCGCCTTGAATGTTGACAGTTGGCAGGACTCTTCCTCAGAAAGGGCTGACACTGACTGGATGCAGGTATGTGCTGAGTGCTTCGCCTGACACGTATTGCCGTTTGGGATCCTTCTGGCCATCCTGTGAAGTAGGTTCGTTTATTAACCCCATCTCAAAGCTGAGGACACTGAAGCTTAGAGAGGACAAGAAACTTGCCCAAGACTGACCAGGCGTTGGCGCAGTGGATAGAGCGTCGGACTGGGATGCGGAAGACCCAGGTTCGAGACCCTGAGCTCGGCAGCTTGAGCGCAGGCCCATCTGGCTTGAGCAAAAGCTCGCTACTTGGACCCAAGGTCGCTGGCTCTAGCAAGGGGTTGCTCGGTCTGCTGAAGGCCCGCGGTCAAGGCACATGTGAGAAAGCAGTGAACAACTAAGGTGTTGCGACAGCAACGAAAAACTGATTGATGCTTCTCACCTCTCTCCGTTCCTGTCGGTCTGTCCCTATCTATCCCTCTCTCTGACTCTCTCTCTGTCCCTGAAAAAAAAAAAGAAAAGAAACTTGCCCAAGATCATAGCTGGTTACGTGCTGGAGTAAGAATTTAAACACAGCGTTCTAACTCCAGAACTTGCACTCGGCCATTGTGCCGCTTCGCCTTGGCAATGCGTGTTCTAGGACCTTCGGTTATTGCACACACAAGTCCTCAAAAACTACTGTCTGTCCATCCTAGTGTATTTCCATCCTCTCCACTGGATGTCTGCAGTGCCGTCATTACTGCAAGTTCCATATGTCCAGAAATGACTTCGTCTCTTCTTTCTCCTTCCCCGCCCCAAGTAAGCCCCTCTCCTGCTACTACTGGTAGGTTTCAGCGAATGACACCTAATGTCCAGGAAGTAGTCACTTTCTACTTTCCATACCTAGTTGGTTTACCAAGATATGTCAGATTTACCTCAAATCTAACTTCATGTTAGTCTCGTGGCTGACTGCATTGGTTTTAGAATCCAGATAAATTTGAATCAAAGCCAAGCATTTCCCTTTACTGGTGGTTACAATTGCCGAGTTGCTCTGTGTCAAGCAGCCATGACAAATACCTGCCTTTCAGGAGGCTGTGTGGGAGAGTGGTTAATGAGGGTCCAGGATTAGTTGTGGACCCCTTACTAACTGTGCATTAGTCAAGGGCAGGCCCTTTTGACCTTGGTTTGTTCATTTGTAAAAAATAATAGCAAGTAAGTCGTAGGGTTGTTGTGAAGTTTAACTGAGATACTGTTAGATATGCTTGGCATAGTGACTGGCACATGGTAAGCATTTGAAAGAAGGTTACCTTTTCTTGCCATCCCCCACTGCTTTTATCTGGACCATAGTTAATCCTGCTCTACTGAGATAAGCCCTGTCTAGGCCGTTCTGTCTGCTGTGGAGGATTTTTTTTCTTTTCTTTTTTTTTTTTACAGGGACAGAGAGAGAGTCAGAGAGAGGGATAGATAGGGACAGACAGACTGGAACAGAGAGAGGTGAGAAGCATCAATCATTAGTTTTTCGTTGCCATCGCAACACCTTAGTTGTTCATTGATTGCTTTCTCTCATGTGCCTTGACCGCGGGCCTTCAGCAGACCGAGCAACCCCTTGCTGGAGCCAGCGACCTTGGGTCTAAGCTGATGAGCTTTTTGCTCAAGCCAGATGGGCCCAGGCTCAAGCTGGCTAGCTCGGGGTCTTGAACCTGGGTCTTCTGCATCCCAGTCCAGTGCTCTATCCACTGCGCCACCGGCTGGTCAGGCTGCGGAGGGTTTTCTAGAAAGAAATCTCATCACATTATTCCCTTGCTAAAATTGTTTAATGTAATGATTCTTGATCTCTCTCTCTCTGTCTCTTGCTCTCTCTCTCTGCCTCTGCTTATGTGATGGACCCTTTAATAATCTGATTGAAAACTACTGACCATCTCCCCAGGAAAACACTCTAACTTGCTAAGTTTTGCATATATTTTCAGGGGGTTCACACATTTCTTGACGCCATCCTTTCCTTTAATGGCTTTTCATGAAGTCAGTTTAAGATCAAACTCTGTTACACAAATGAAAAAACTCAGGTAAGCAGAATTTATCTATAATCTGCTACTTAGAGAACCAGTTTCTTTCCTCACAGTTTCTGTGTCTGTAACTTAAATACTTTCTGTTCCTGCCTCTCGCTACTTCCCAGCATGCACCTCACGCCCCAGCTCAGCACAGCGACTAGCTGTCCTCTCACAGGCGTGTGCTCCTTGCTGCTGTTTTAAATTGCTTATCTATGTATTGATCTTTTTTATTTCACTAAACTTTTTCAAGATGTTGATTGTACATTCATTTTTGCATATTTAGAGTATAGGGCCCAATGTATAAATTAATTAGAAAATGTATACATATTTATGAAAGAAAAAGAGAAAGAACAACAAATTACCTATGGTTCCAACATGCAAATGCAGCAGCTCTTAATGTGTGGGCGTCACTGGTCTTGCAGGGTTAATGCTACCTTTCAGGGCTCAGCTGCTCCATAGATAATGTGGGGATGAGAGTCGTTGCCCTTCCCCATTTAGATAGGCAGTGTGAGTTGAGTATGTGTAGAATTTCTAATAATGCTTTTAAATGATTTAATCTTGAGAATATTAATCATATTAAATTTTTAGTACTTTCTGCTTATTCCTGGGCCTACCTTCAACTGCCCATTTCTGGAGAGTTAGTATATATATATATATATATATATATATATATATATATATATATATATATATATCTCTTCTTATCTTTCTTTCCCTTGAATCTTATCTTGGGAAGATTTAAGAAATTCTCTGTGTGATTCAACCTCGTGTTCTCACAGAACTTAGCGTAGTGCTTTACATGGTTTTTCCCCACATAGACACCATTTTTATTCCAAATAATTACATACTCTGAAGAATGTTTTTAAAGCACTTCGACAGAAAATAACCCCAGTGTCATTAATTCTGGAAATTCTGTTTTGCACATTAATTCTACCTCAGTTGAATAGTAACATTCCAAAAATTCCAGAGTTTCTACAGATTTCATTTTTAAAGCCAAAGTATTGTTTTATTTTTCATGGTAAATGTTGCTACTAGAAACTTTACTTGGTAGACTTTTAGTTACTTTTGACTTCTGCAGTCTTACAGATAGTGCTCTGTTTGCATGCTTAATGGTTCTTCATCCCACTATATAAGTTGTATTTTTGGAAGAGAATAGGTATATACAGTAGTTGATATACATACCCACGTCACTTTTTATCATAGTGTTTTCCTGAGGAGCAAACTGAAGATCGGAGAGGATACTAACTTACTAGATGCTAAACTCTAGATCTACTAAAATGAATACAAAATCAACATTTTAAAGAAGTTGGAAGACTCCAGCGCTAGGAAGTGGTGGGACGGAGCCTAGAATTCGGCTCTTTTGTCTCCAGATCTTCAGCACCGTGTTGTCTCTCTCGTGGGGACAACTTGCAAAGTTTAACTGAAATGGCTGTTTTTGTGTGTGGTTTTTTTTGTTTGTTTTTTTAATGGTTAAGATGGTAAAAATTTTTTTAAACTTATTCATTTTAGAGAGGAGAGAGAGAGAAATTGGGGGGAGGAGCAGGAAGCATCAACTCCTGTATGTGCCTTGACCAGGCAAGCCCTGGGTTTCAAACCGGGGACCTCAGCGTTCCAGGCCCATGCTTTCTCTACTGCGCCACCACAGGTCAGGCCAAATGGCTGGTTTTTGGACGGACTCAGTTCTGATGGAATTTCGTGCTTCCTGAGGTTTTTCCTTTTTTTTTCCTCCTTTTTTGCCATCAAGGCTTTGTGTGCTTATTTTTTAGTCTGCTTGAAGAAAGCTCAGGATGACTCACCCTCTCATGTTTCCGGGTCCCCGTCCTGTCTTCTGCCTTGCTGTGCTTCTCAGAGGGAAAGAGGCAAGCGGGGAATGGGAAGATGTCACGTAACAAACTTCAGTCATGTTTTCGTAAGGCTCTGTGATTACTCTAGTCCTTCATCTAGCTGCAGGGGAGACTCGTTATTGAAAATCATTGAGCAGCCAGGCTATGCCTTATTATTCTTTGCTTTGCTTTTAGGATAACCTCTTCATGCCTCGTTGTCTGAAGGTTGGGCTTCCGAACAAAAACACATCACTTAGAAATACTTGATCTCGGTCATTTCCTTTCCATTCAGCCACTTCTTGACAGCAGCTTTTGCCCAGATTAATCATTTGCCTGGGAGAAAAATCTTCACACCTCTGTGTTCAGTAGTTTAAGGGAGATTATGGTCAGAGCCTTTGGATTTAATTTTCTTCTCTGCAATTACGTTGACCTGCTCCTGACTTTAAGACAGGCTGTTAAAGCTGGGCTGTGGCTTGAAGCAAGATGTTCAATGCACTTCCTGGGAGTCATCTTTCCCTTACAAAACAGATGCTTTTGGACCCTAATACATGTTCCACAAGACAGAATTAGGTTTATAAAAGAGCGAATGTAAAGTTTTCTTTTGACAGCGTTTTTTTCTAGTTTGACCTCTTTAAGAGCACGCTCTTGCATGTTTAATTAAGGATTGTTGAGGAAGTTTCTGAGCTGTGAGAGGAAGCTTGCGAAGCTCTCACATACGTGATGGAGAAGATGGGTTAGTGGACACAGCGGTCTACGTGCACATGGAAAGCAAATAGCTCTCGATTGGGAGACAGAAACCAGCAAACAGTATCTGAAGGGTAAATGGGTTTCTTGCTGAAATGTTCAATTTCCATTCCTCGGGCTTGCAGTTTCATCTCCCGAGAGGGCTTGGGAGTGGGGGCGCCTGCCAGTTGTGATCTCTGCCCTGCTGTGAAGTGAGCCCGGCTTCTCACGCCAGGCCCAGGAGCGCTGAGGCTGGGAACAAACAGGAGGCAGGTCCTTGGAAAGGAGGACTGAGCGCGGCAGTTTATTTCTGACCCTTGCAAAATAAAATTGTACTTTCACATCAGTGGATCTGGGTTTTGTATTGTTTTCTATTCTAAGGGGAGGAAAAACATTTTTATTTCTTTTCCAGGCATGAAGAGGGACCCACCTCTAAAAAATTCAAGACTGAGGATGGGGAAGCCCACTTTAGTCTCTCCAGCCTAGCTGAAGGCAGCATCACCAAGGTAAGCAGAACTTCCCAGTATGTTCTGCCCTTTCAGGAAGGTCCGTGTTTGCTAGTCCTTTCAGGATATAGCCATGCAAACGCATCCCATAATTCTTCCATTAAGAATTTCTGTCAGTGAATTACTTAAAGAATTATCTTTATGCTATCCAGTGCATAGAGCATTATATAATACACAGAGCATGGAGCATTTCAGCGCTAGTACTTCCTGTAGACATTTTTGTTGGCTTCCTTTTGCAGCTTCCTGTTTAGTCAAAATGATAGGCTAAGTTGGGTTGATGATACAGATCTTAAACTCCAACTATATAAAATTTAAGAGTGTAACTCTTCTTTCTAATGGACAGCTTCAGATCAAGTTTCACAAATTTAGGATTTCCCCAAATCAAGTATCCTCTATACTCAAGATCTTCTTTATATAGTGGTAAGGTTTTTGGAACTTGAACATATAGCTTTATTTTAAGTGGCACTATTTTGAATCATTGGATCTTAAAGATTGTCCCTTGCTAGACAAGTACACTAAGAAGGATAATTAGCATTAGGGCATGCCTTTTTCCTACCTCAGAAAGAAATAATGTCTGGAAAATGGTTTGGGTTTTATTTCAATGTTTTATAGTGAAGGAAAAAAAATATTACTTGTTCTGAGAACTTTTCTGACTGCTATACCAGAGCAAACTAGAAACTCTGGTACATTTTGTGCCAGAGTTTACCAGCCATAGTAGAACCCCATTCTCTTCTCCCCTGTGAGCTGAATGATATTTAGGCCCTATTTAGGTTGGAACTGAAAGATTAAAGACACAGTATGATCAGACAATGCCATAGGTATGGCAGAACTTTTCATCTATATAACTAGCATTGCAGTAAACCTTGACACATGATCTGCCTTTACTGTTGGAGACATCTTCAGTTTGGGCATGTTTATGTATTCTACCAAAACTTCAGTGCCAAAGGGTTGCCAGCCGTCCCCCCAAAAGGGGTAGTTCAGTGAATCAAGCATGAGGCTGTTACTTCTCATGTCATCTTAGTAGGCCGGATATGTTTGGAACTGACCCCACACTGCAGAATCCTCCCCTTCCTAATTGGTTGGGTGTCAGGATGCACAAGCAGTCTGCCACATAAAACCTTCAAGCTGGGCTGGCTGGTGACTGGGTAGTAATGCTTCTGACCCTTCTGGAAAGAGGTCAGCTTGCAGAAAGGGAGGTAAATGACAGTACAAGTGGCAGTGATAGCTAGGTTCTAACAGAACCCCAGGAATGGACATGAATCGGAAGGGCCTTTACTTTGTCTTTGGTTTTATTTTATAAAAGAACACTTGCTATAGTAAGCCATCCCATCTTGCCTGGGGTGTAGCCAAAAAGAGAAGTGATCTGCAGGTTTATTGTCTGTGGGTGTATTCTAGGTTGGAAGTGTGAATCCTGCTGAGAACTTCCAAGTTCTGGTGAGGCAGAAGAAGGCCAGCTTTGAGGAAGGTAAGTGACATGCCATTGGCTCTGCATGGAAGGGAAGGTATTGAATTAGGTTAATGAATTTGAAATCTAGACTAGGAAGTGTAGCCTTTTGTTATAATGCTATATATAGCAATTTTCTGTTCTTGTGGGTCTTTGTGTTGTCCCATCTTAGTCTGCTCCCTGAAACAACATTATGAGCGTGAGGATTAACTTAGCACAGGTCTGTCCAAACAAAGAACTAATTTGTTAAGAAAACTGTGGCCCAGAACCTTGGAGCTTTTAGTTCCACTTCATTGAAGCTCTTTGGGTTACTGAGTGAACTTGAAGTACAACATTTTTGTGTCATACCTCCCTGTTTTCTGGGACACATCATTCTTGTTCTACACCTAACGGTTTGAGTCCTTTTACAACCCAGAAAGATCTTGCTGCTGTCTCTTGATTTGATCCCTCTGAAATGGACTACGTTCTCACATTTTTCTTGTCAGACGACCAGCATTTCATTTAGGCTTGGGCAAATACCAAAAGAGCTTCCAGGTGTGGATCGAGGGTCTTGGACTGACAGTCATATACTTGACTGCATTCAGATTTCTGTTCCTTTTTCCCTTAAAGAGTGAGTGGCAGCCGGCACTTGTAATCCTGCAGCTCTGTATACGACAGAATTCATCGTTGTGGCCCAGGGTCTGGCCTGTCTGTGAGCCTCTTCCGTGTGAGTGTTTACGTTAATGTGTGCACAGAACTTTCTCTTTTAACCCTTAGGGGGAGAAATGTCTCCTAAATGCCTACAACACTGCACCTGTTTAGTTTATTCATCTGTAGTGCCAAGCACAGGTCTAGGGCTGAGTCTGAGAATCCTAGCAGGATGCCTGGACAGCTGTGCTGTTGTCCAGAGGCAGGCGTAGCTAGCTACGCCTCAGAGAGAACATGTCATCTACCAGGCCAGGCTTTGTTGGCGGCAGCACCAAAGGCCAAACCTATGAGAATTTCCAGGGAAGACCAGCTCTGTCACCATGGTAATATGTGTTCTTTTAGGTGGGGTATATATGTTTTAGGTTTTGAGATCGGAGAAGATTTTGTGTTTTCAAAGAAAGATTATGGCTTCTTAGCTTTTAATTGTTTGTTGTCAGCTACCTTGGCCAAAGTGAAGGGCCCTCCCTTTGGAAGTGATGGGTCTCTGTCATTGGTGTAGGCGTGGTCTCTTTAGGGACTAAGTCCAGCACCACCATCATTTTAAAGGTAGCCACTAGTTCGAGTCTGTGTTCCAGTCACTGTGCTGACACGGTTATGTTTTTGTCTCGGTTACACCACATAGCAATCCCACAGTCACATGAGCAAGTGGAGAGAATTAGACTTTCAACAGTTGGCGCCAAAATTTTCAGAAAAACCCTTCAGTTGGGGAAATACTTTGAATGGAGCTTGGGGTAGAAATAGAGTCTCTGTTCAAGGCTTGGTTGGTGGCCAATGCTGGAGTTCCGAGGAGGGGGTAGCTACGAGACTCATAAAACGAGAAAAGCGAGCTTAAGAGAGGAGGGGATGAGGAGAAAAGCTATGAAAGGTAAGAGGGAGAGGAAGTGAATGAGTTTATGTAGGGGCACAGCGTTCTATCATATGTTCCCAACTCATGACTGCAGATACCTACTGTCAGGTTTGAGTGCCCGGTGAAGAGGCAGAGTTTGAGGTCTTGAATTACTTCAGGCAGAGCAGAGAAAGCACCTCAGAGTGCAGGAGGCCAGAGTCTGAAGAGATCTTGAGAAAGTGAAGTCCTTGAAATTTTCACATCCAAGGAAAACTCTTTTTGCTAGGCCGTGGAATAGGGCATTTGAAGTCGATGTGTGAAAATAGCAAGGGCAGTGACCCCTGGCTGGCATGCAGGTTACAAATAGGTACTACTATCCCCACTACAGATGCAAAAACTGAAACTGGAAGAGATGAGCTTCCCCCCAGTCACACAAGCAGTCAAGTCCATTTCACTTTTAAATACTAGATTTTTCTACTTAGCCTGTTTCTCCTTATCCTACATGTTTTTTTGTTTCTGCATTATATGGTCATGGATTTTAAACCTCATATCTATAGACAGGGCTTTTGATGAGTAGACTGTTGAATGTCACTGAGTCTGGGTGTGGCTAGTGTTGTGATGGTGAATGTCCCTTTGTGCCTCATCTGGGTCTTGGTCAGTCAGAGCTCTCCAGTGACCTCACACAAGCGGACTGTTGCAGAGCTGTGGGACAGTGGGACTGCCCGTTTGTTAACAGTTCTCTTTTGAGGTCCTCACTTGCCTTCCCTTTCTTGCTTCAAACTTCAGAAAGATTGTTTTCTCATTACTTTTCCAACCTTTGTTTTACTGAGGCTCTTTTGTGAGCCAAGACTCGCTTCTCCTGTGAGCCTAAGGTCCTCCTCCAATTTTTAAGCTGCCTCCTAGGTACTGGTCATTACCCTCCTGGAGCTCTGTCGGGCAAGGAGAGAGAATCCCTTCTCTTTTCTCCATTATAGCTATTTATAAAAATTCAGTTGCCAAAAGCATGATCCTTTTACTTATTGCTATAACCTAAAATATAGGTGTAATTCTTTCTATCTGGCTTAACGAATAGCAAAGTCATACTGAGTATTGTGATCCTATCCTCTTGAGATCAGTAGTCTACAGTAGGCATCTACACATTTTCTTGTCTTCTGGCTTTTGGTGTGAGAGGTATATTTTGTCCTCAGCTTACTGGCATAGAGGAGGTAACCCTGAACCCCAGGAACGTGTCCTTCCTGGCTGCTGATGCTCTTGGAAGTGGTCTTTGATTCTCGGGTGCCCTTACTTTCGTTCCTCTTCTCCTACCCACCCCATCATTGATCAGCACAGTGGTACAGTAGAAAAATTCTTGGCCCTAGCTGTGTGTATAATAGTGAAAGTGGAGTGTTTCCCTCACACAATTTTCATAAGTGCATCTGTTACCTGTAGTTGTAGGTTATTGGAAGAACCTGATTCCATAAAGGTCTCAGATTCCTGGGATCGGGTTATCCATTTAAGTGAACACCCTCCTCCATTAACTGTCAGCCGGGCTGCTTAGGAGGAACACCATGGGTTTCCAATTCTTTGTCCCTCCCCTACTTTTACTTAGGGATAGTACTAAAGTGATCAAAAGATGGACAGCAGATTGGAGAAAGAAAAGCCACATTGCTTGCATCCTCCCAATGATTCCGACATGATTGAGTTTATAGGTTTCCACTGAGTATGAGATACTATGTTAAGTAGCCTAATTGTACTGGGTGCAGTCAAAAACAGGTTCTCTGTGGACCTTAAAAGCCAGAAAAGATGGATATTTAGTGACAAATAAAAGGATGGAATGTAACTTTTTATAACATGAGATGATTCTTCCATGAACCCTATTTTTGCCACTTAGATTGTAGATTCTTATATTAACTAGGCTTCTGAGTAGCGGCAGAATGGTAGGTCTCCATTCTGCCAAACTGAATTTACAAGCGTGATTTGTTTTAATAAACAAACCTGTCAAGAAACATCCTGAGCAGAAATGGAACCGACTGTTGAGCAGGGCATGTGCGGGCATGCGTTTGATTAGCTGATGATCACTTTGTTCTGTGGCTTCTGAGGCATTTCATTTGTCCTCATATCTCACTGTCCGGGTCACGTCACATCCTCAAGTCTTTTTGCCTTTGTTCTCCAATTTACCTTATTCTTACTCATCAAACAATATCCTTTACATTTTAAAGGGTGTTTCTTAAAATTTACTTCTGCAAGCCTTTCCAACACTGGAATGTGATTATTAGTAATAAAATTATATCATTCATAAAAGCCAAGTAGACATTTTTTTCAGGTCTGTTTTTTGTATGGTATAGCACTGTCCCATTTTCACAGTTTACTTACATATCTGATTTTCTGCCATTGGCTCAAGCCCTAGCTTGTGGTTTCTCAAGAATTGGGATCTAAGAGAAATGTCCCCTGGGTTTTCTTTTTTTAACGGGTCCTGATTTATGTAATCTTGGGTATGAATTATGTAACTTACAGCTCTTTCCAGATAAAAATAAGAAGATAAAAATATGGCCTTTATCTGTTGTTTTGCACAGGGGTGGTAAATTTTTTTAAAAAGTAAGTTCTGTGAAATACCTTGAACATCTTGAAGGATACTAAACATAAATAGTAACTAAAATTTTAAACATCTACATCTCTATAAAATTTTTGTTTGGTGTTTTAAGTTTTACATAAAAACTTTCTTAGTTTTTTTCCAGAAGAGCAGTGATGCATCTAGTCGTGAGAAAATACATGATTACAAATTCTAGAAGTTTAGTCTGTACTTTATATTCTTTTTTTTTTTTGTACTTTATATTCTTTATTAACCATTTGAGCAGTACAAACGTTCATGTACGTCCTTGAGCCTCCTGACCATCCAGAATATGATCGTACAAAAATTTTTATTTTAAAAATGTGTAAGGCAGCATTTAAAAATGATAAATGTATGTTCTTCTTGTTTCCATAAATTGGTTATCAAACAAACATGATTTTAAGTTAATAAACCTGTAACTGTAACTAATTTCATTTTTTGAAAAAGAACTCACTCCCAGGGGTCAGCGAGCATGAAAAAAACTTACTACTCAAAGGGTTAAACATCTAACTTGTTCCTCACTGGATTCCTTTTTGACTTGCTTAGTTTTAAATTGGTAAACCCCAGAACTTGATGATCCAGGTTTATTTTATCAATGGCAAGCAGTCTCATTCAAAAACAAAAATCAGCTTATTTGGAATTATAAAGGATACTTTCTAAAATGGTGTGTTATTACTTGATACAGTGAATATGTATCAGTGACCCTTAGTGTCTTGTCACATCTTCCATGTGGGTGGATTAAGTCCCAGAATAGGTAAGATGACTTTTCACAGATGTGTGAAAAACAGTGGGTCAGATTCCAGAGAGCCAGTTCATGGCCTCTGGTGGCTTCCTCTTCTTCACTGGTGCATACGTTTCACTTAATGACAAAACATGACCCTGATGTTTACATGTTAATATAGTAAAACTTCTCAAACCAATAATTGATCAGAGTATGTCTAATTATAGGGTATGTTTCATGTAAGATGTAGCCTGGCTATCTGTTAGGAAAGAGAGCCAATTGGTAGCATAAAAATAACAGTCTGCTTGCTGTGAACACTCAGATTTATTTCCCTGAGAGCATTAGAGGAAGTCTATATGTGATATAAGACAGTGTTCCTGTTTTCTCCCAGTGGGTTGTTTTCTTACCCCAGGTGAAAACCTGCTGAGTATTTTTTCCCTTTTTATGTTAAACGTGGAAAGGATATTTCTCCCTCTGGCTGAATATGTGGAACTCCTATGAATGCTTTTCCCACATCTGAACAACTAGAGAAGCACAGAATCTGTTCCAGCCTGCTTTTAGTATAGTGACTGGTTGGCTTGCATTGGTGACCATGCCAGCGGTGCATCTGATATCTGTTCTGATGCTGATGCAAGTTGGGTTCATGTATGGTGCCGTATAAAAAGCATTTTATAAAACTTGGAGAAGTTTAGATTTTTGCATTAAGATTTATTCCAAGTTGAAATAGAAGGTCCCAATGTCTCATTCTCCTCTGTCTCATCAAAGAAAAAGTCCAGTCTCTAGTCTTCAATAAGCCCAGTATAAAGATCCAAGCCCAGATATTCTGCATCATGGTTTAGCCCATCAAAGCTTAGCCCAGTCCTGGCGCTGCTCAGAGCCTGTACTCGGGAGACTGTCTGGCTGCCAGTCCCCACTCCGTGGCTGCAGGTTTGACTGACATGTTTCTCTGAGCAGGAAGGCAGAGAAAAGGGAGAAAAAGGCCAGATCTCTGTTAAGCCTGTGTTCATATTTTCAAGCTGGTAAGGACTGGCTTTCCTTTAAGCTAACCAATCAGTTTCTTTAAAATGTTGCAGGCTGTGTTGGTTCCTCCCACCCAACAATCAGATCCTTCTAGGCTAAATTGACAGGCCTAGGGTCCCCATTCTGGCTTACATTACACATGACTCAAAGTGGAATCACAGAAACACCTTCCCCCATAGTCTGGATAGGAGTTTTTTTTTTTTAATTTATTGGGATGACATGGTTCACCAAACCATACAGGTTTCACGTGTACAACTCAGTATAGTGTCTACACACCCCATCATGCACCCTCCGCCCCAAGCAGTCTCCTTCTGCCCCATTATCCCTCTCTTTGCCCTCCTCCACCTACCTCCACCCCCCTTTCCCTCAGGCTATTGTCACCTTGTTGTCTGTGTCTGTGGGTTACGTATATATGTATTTTTTGGCTAATCCCTTTGCTTTTTTTCATTCACCCTGACCCCCTCTCCTCTCTAACAGCTCTCTATTTGTTCCATGTGTCCGCCTCCGTTTCTATTTTGTTCATCAGTTTATTGTGTTCATTAGATTCCACATGTAAGTGAGATCATATGATATTGGTCTTTCTCTGACTAGCATATTTCACTTAGTATAATAATCTCCAGGTCCATCCATGCTCTCACAAAAGGTAAGATTTCCTTTTTTTTTTTTACTGAGACAGAGAGAGGGATAGATAGGGACAGACAGACTGGAACAGAGAGAGATGAGAAGCATCAATCATCAGTTTTTGTTGTGACACCTTAGTTGTTCATTGATTGCTTTCTCATATGTGCCTTGACCGCAGGCCTTCAGCAGAACGAGTAACCCCTTGCTCAAGCCAGCGACCTTTGGTCCAAGCTGGTGAGCTTTGCTCAAACCAGATGAGCCCACGCTCAAGCTGGCGATCTCGGGGTCTCAAACCTGGGTTCTTTGCATCCCAGTCCAACGTTCTATCCACTGCGGCACCGCCTGGTCAGGCAAGATTTCCCTTTTTAACAGCCTCATAGTATTCCATTTGTAAATGTACCACAGTTTTTTATCCACTTGTCCCCTGATGGATACTTGGGCTTTTACCAGATCTTGGCTATTGGAAATAACACTGCAGTGAACATGGGGTGCATATCTTCTTTTGAATTTGTGTTTTCGGATTCTTAGGATACATTCCCAGATGTGGGATAGCTAGATCAAAAGGCAGATCCATTTTTAATTTTTTGAGGGAACTTCTTACTGCTTTCCACAGTGGCTACACCAGTCTGCATTCCTACGAATCCTGCATATGGGTTTCCTTTTCTCCACATCCTCGCTAGCACTTGTTACTTGTTGATTTGTTAATGAAGTGATCTCATTGTGGTTTTAATTTGCATCTCTCTGTGATGATTAGTGACGTTAAGCATTTTTTCATATGCCTGTTGGCCTTCTGTGTGTCCGCTTTGGAGAAGTGTCTATTCAGGTCCTTTGCCCATTTTTTAATTGGATTGTTTGTCTTCCTAGTGTTGAGTTTTATAAATTCTTTATACAGTTTGGTTATTAACTTCTTGTCAGATGTATTGGCAAATATGTTCTCCTATTCAGTGGGTTGTCTGTTCATTTTGTTAATGGTTTCTTTGCTATGCGAAAGCTTTTTAGTCTGATGGAGTCCCATTTGTTTGTTTTTCCTTTGGGATAGATATATCAGGAAAAATATTGCTACAAGAGATGTCTGAGATTCTACTGCCTGTTTTCTTCTAGGATTTTTATGGTTTTGTGACTTACATTAAGTCTTTTATTCACTTTGAGTTTACTCTTATGTATGGTGTAAATTGGTGGTCTAGTTTCATTATTCTTGTGTGTACCTGTCCACTTTTCCCAACACCATTTATTAAAGAGACTGTCTTTACTCCATTGTGTGCTCTTGCCTCTTTTGTCAAATATCAGTTGACCATAAGGGCATGGGTTTGTTTCTGGGCTCTCTGTTCTGTGTGATCTATATGCGTGTTCATATGCCAGTCCCAGGCTGTTTAAAGTACAATGGCCTTGTAGTTTAGGTTGACATCAGGTAGTGAGATACAGGTATCTCCCACTTTGTCTTCATTCTCAAGATTTCTGAGGCTATTCACGTTCTTTTATGGTTCCGTTTAAATTTCACATACTAGGTCTGTGAAGTACTGGTATATCATTGGTATTTTAATAGGAACTGCATGAATCTATAGGTTGCTTTGGGTAGTATAAACATTTTAATGATGTTAATTATTCTAATCATGAACATAGTACATGCTTTCACTTGTTTGTATCTTCTTCAGTTTCTTTTTTCATTGTCCTATAATTTTCTGAGTACAAGTCTTTTACCTCCTTGGTTAAATAAACTTATTGCTAGGTACTTTATTTTTGTAGTTGTTGTTGCAATAGTAAATTAGATTATTTCCTTAAATTTTTTTTAATCGTTCATTATTGGTGTATAAAAATGCCACTGATTTCTGAATATTAATTTTATATCCTGCTACTTTGCTGAATTCATTTATTAGGTCTAGTAGTTTTTTGGTGGAGACTGTAGGTATTTCTATGTACAATGTCATGTTATCAACAAATAATGACTGTTTTACTTCCTTCTTCCCAATTTGTATGCCTTTTATTTCTTCTTCCTGTCTGATGGCTGTGGCTAGGTCTTCAAGTGCCTGGTTGAATAAGAGTGGTAAAAAGTGGATATCCCTGTCTTGTTCCTGTTATTAAGGGAAATGCTTTCAGTTTTTGCCCATTGAGTATGATGTTGGCGGTAGAGTTTCATATATAGCCTTTATTATGGTAAGGTATGGAGGGCATGAATTGGTTTTTACTATGGGGCGTTAGAAAATACTTTTCATAAGGGGCTCAGCTCTGGTCCAAGGGCTCAGTAGCACAGTGGATTAATTAGCCTGTGAATACTTTAGCCTTCTAGCAAATTAAGCTAAATGGAATGTTGAAGTTTCTTACTGAAGCAAGCTTTCTAAGTTTTGCCTAATTAACAAAACAAAGCAACTGCTCACATTTGGCTCTGATGGCAACACAAAATTAGTAATGGGTGCTTCAGAGAAGGCTATGTTATCCAACTTGCTGTTGGAGTTCACCCTTGCAGTGAGTGCTAATGAGAATGATTTGTGAGGCAGAGAGCTGTTGAAGTACTTCCTCATGGCAATTTCTCTTTCTTACTCATGGTTTTTTCTCTCTACCTCCTATAAATTCTGTAGTTCTTCTCTGTGTGGTAGATCATTGTCATCCTGGCCATTGCCCTTGGTTCTCCTGGAATTGAGCTGTCTTCAAGATTGCTTCTTAAACCCAGCTGGTTGAAAAAGGAAACTCATTTCAGATTGTGCTCATGTGCAAACTGCTTTAATCAGCAACTTAAAGTGACTGCTTGTGGCAAACAACAGAAGCTCTTGACCAATTAAGATGTTTAGGTATGGATGTTTGGCTTTTGTTGAAATAGTCACTAATCAGCTAAAATGTGTTAAAAGGGTCCTAGAAACCTTAAATACCGTGACAGTGTTTTGGTCTCCCATTTTAAATTGCAATCCTAGTTCTCTGCTGACAGAGAAAGACCAAGGCAAATATAACTTGATGTGGTTAGTCCTGTCACTCAGGTCTGCATGACACTTTAAATATTGATAGACTTGTTTCTTAGGCCAGAAAAGGGAGTTTCGTTCAGACATAGAACACAGTTTCAGCAGGTTTGAGAATAGTGTTAGCATATATGTCTTTGAACATTGGAGAAACGTTAACTTTGTCAATGTGAAACAACTCCCAAACCTGTAAGAATTTTCTATGAGTTTATTTGAGCCAAACTTCAACAGTCGCCGGAAAGCAAAGTCTCAATGGAATGAGGTGAGACTTTTCTGGAAGGTGGTGGTTTCACCTCTTATATTATACATCAGAATCAAAGGGAAAGATGTAAGGGGGTTACATGAAATTGATTGGTGAAGATTAGGGAGGAGGGAGAAAGCAAAGCTGGGAAATGTCTGGGATTGGGTAAAAAGTGAAAATGTACATGCTGAAACTTCTTTTACATAGGCAGGAACAAGATATTGTAGGTAACAGTTAATGATGCACATGATAACAATGGGGGGGGGTTGTTGGTTTCTGCTCTGGTGGGATGTCTGGAGGAAAAAATTACCCTTATATTTTAAAGACATGTTATCAGGTACACTATCGTAGATGCAAAAGAGAGCACACAGGCTTGAGTAAAAGGAAGCATTGCCTCTGTTTAGAGATATAATACCTCCCAAGGACATGACTCCCCACCATGAACTGCTTTTAGTTGGAAAGTTTTAATTTCAGACCATCCTGTGTAGTCACTTTAGGTCTCTGAGTTTGCAAGGCCGATGTGCAGGCTCACCTGAGCTTGTCAAGTTTAGTTCATGGCCCCATCTTTAGTATTTTCGCCCACAACTTTTTATTTTATTATTATTTACAGTTTCTTATGGACAGTTGGAGAAAAATCTTCAGTTAATGGTGATGATTAAAGGACCTGCTGTAGATTGAATCACCCCACTCCCCAGACCCCTAATGTGATTGTATTAGGAGAAGTGGTATTTGAGAGGTCTTTAGGTTTATTTAAATGAGGTGATGAGTATAGCCCTTATAATGGGATTAGTACCCTTATAAGGAGAGATATCAGAGTTTCTGTTCTCTCTTCTCTCCTCCTTTCTTTCTCTCCTCCCTCTCTGTCATCTGAGAATACAGTAAGGTGACTGTAGGCCAGAAAGAGAGCCCTCACCAAAACCTGACCCTGCTGCCACTAGCCCGGAAAACTGAGAAAATAAATTTCTGTTGTTGAAGCCACATGATATTTTGATATGGGAGCCTGAACAGACTATACAGGCTCATTTTTATTTACTTTCTCCAATTAAATTACTGAAGTCCTGTAGTTTATCTTTTTATGTTTTCTAGTGATAGTGAGCACCAACCATAAGCCTTAAGACAGAGAGTCAGGACCTGTATCTCAGAGAACTACCGTTTGATAATTGCCTTGCCCTTGGAATCTAGTGGGTTTTTATTTTTAGGGCATTATGGATAAGCTTTGTTATCTGAGCCTTAGCAGGCATTCTGAAGTAGAAACATCTAGCTTCTTCCTACTATCTGCGGTAAATCTCTATAAATCTCTTAGCTAAATTGCTCTTATTTATTGCCAATTTTTTATAGTTTATTGAAGAATAATTTTCTACTACAAAATGTATTCATTCTAAGTGCAGTTCAGTGATTGTAAATTTGTAGTTGTAGAAGCAACACCATAATTCGGTTAAAGAACTTTTCCCTCACCCCCAAAAGTTCCCCATGGCCATTTGTAGTGAATTATTTTTTTGCACCACCACTCCAAACAATTGCTTTGTTTCTATAGATTTGCCTTTTCTGGAAATTTCACATAAATGGGATCACTCAATATTCAGTCTTTTGCATCTGGCTTTTTTCACTTAGCATATTGTTTTTGAATTGTCCATGTCGTAGTTCATATCAATAATTGATTTTTTATTTTTATTTTATTTTATTTTTCCTGAAGTGAGAAGTGGGGAGGCAGAGAGACAGACACTCCCGCTTGCACCCCACCGGAATCTACCCAGCATGCCCAGTAGGGACAATGCTCGGCCCATCTGGGGTGTTGCTCTACTGCAACCCAAGCCACTCTAGCGCCTGAGGCAGAGGCCATGGAGCCATCCTCAGTGCCCTGGCCAACTTTGCTCCAATGGAGCCCTGGCTGTGGGAGGGGAAGAAAGAGATAGAGAGGAAGAAGAGGGGGAACAGTGGAGAAGCAGATGGGTGCTTCTCCTGTGTGCCCTGACCATGAATCAAACCCGGGACTTCCACACGCTGGGCCTATGCTCTATCACTGAGCCAAACAGCTAGGGCCTGATTTCTTTTTATTGCTGAATAATAATTAATTTTTTAATAATAATTAATTTTATGGATATAACGCATTTATCTATTCATCAATTGATATATGTTTGGGTTGTTTTCAATTTTTAGCTGTTACAAATAATGCTTTTATGAACATTTGCCTACAAGTCTTTGAATGTTTCCATTTTTCTTGGGTAAGAGGGGACTTGCTGGGTAACATTTTTAACTTTTTAAGAGATAGCCATTTTTTTCAAAAGTAGCTTGCCAGTGTACATCCCCACCGACAGTCAGTGAGGGGTCTGTGTTCTCCACGTCCTTGTGTTGTTGTCTTTCAATTACAGGTGTTCTAGTGGCAACGGGTTGGTATCTCACTGTGGTTTAATTGGCTGTTCTTCAAAGAATAACAATGCTGACTATTTTTCATGTGCTTATTCACCATTCCTCTATCTTCTTGGGGAAATGTCTATTTGTATCTTGTGCTCTTTTTTTGCCCGTATTTTAGTTAGGTTTATCTTATTGAGATGTCAAGAGTTCTGTATATAATTCTGAATAAAGTTTTTAAAAAGATACATGATTTACAAATATTTTTTAATCTGTGGTTTGTCTTTCGATTTTTTTAAAAAAATTAAATTCATGGGGGTAACACTGGTTAACATAATTATGTAATATAGGTTCAAGTGCCCAATTCTACAACACATCTCTGTACACAGCATTGTATGTTCACCTCACCACAAGTCAAGTCTTCCCCCATACCCTCCGCCAACACCCCCTCCCCACAATTACCACACTGTTGTCTGTCCATGAATTCTGTGTTTTTCTCCTTTTATGCTCAATCCCTCCACCTCCCCTTACCGAGTGCCCCCTGCCGCCGCCCCCCCCCCCCGCGCCCCAGCAGCTGTAACCTGCTCTATGAATGAGTCTGTCTCTATTTTGCATGTTAGTTCATTTTGTTCATTAGATTCCACATACAGGTGAAATTATATGGTACTTATCTGTCTCTATTAATGTTTCCCAATTTTGGTTATCTAGTTTTATCAATTTTTTTCTCTTACGGGCTATCATTTTGTTGTCATATATTAGAAATCTTGCCTAGCCCAAGTCACAAAGATTTTCTTCTTAAAGTTTTAGGTCTATAACCCAGTTTTAATTGATTTTAGTAAATAGGTATGATTTAAGTACCTAAATTTACTGTTTTTGTAGGGGTAACCAATTGTCCCAGCACTATTTGTTGAAAAGACTGTTCTTTTCCCATCCAATCGCCTTGGCACCTTGTTGAAAATCAATTGACCATAAATGTTAAGAGTTTATTTCTATACTTTTCAGTTCTGTAACATTGATCTATGGCTGTCCTTCACTAATACATTCTTTTGATTACTTGAGCTTTATAATAAGTTTTAAAATATTGTAGTATGTCTTTCAGTTTTGTTCTTTTCAAAAATTGTTTGGCTAATCTAGACCCTTTGCAAAAGCCCACTGGGATTTTGATAGGAATTGCACTGAGTATTTAGAATAATGAAGAAAGAATTTCCATCTTAATGTGAACTTTCTAATCCATGAACATGGAATATTTTGCCATTTATTTAGATTTTATTTCTCTCTGTAATGTTTTGTACTTTTTATTGTACAAGTCTTGTACTTCTTTTTTTTTTTTTTTTTTTTTTTTTTTACAGAGAGAGAGTCAGAGGGAGGGATAGATAGGGACAGACAGACAGACAGGAACAGAGAGAAATGAGAAGCATCAATCATCAGTTTTTTGTTGCCGTTGCGGCACTTTAGTTGTTCATTGATTGCTTCCTCACATGTGCCTTGACCGCGGGCCTTCAGCAGACCCAGCAACCCTTTGCTGGAGCCAGCGACCTTGGGTCCAAGCTGGCGAGCTTTTGCTCAAGCCAGATGAGCCCGTGCTCAAGCTGGCGACCTCGGGGTCTTGAACCTGGGTCCACACATCCCAGTCCGACGCTCTATCCACTGCGCCTCTGCCTGGTCAGGCAGTCCTGTACTTCTTTTGTTCAATTTTTTCTAAGTATTTTATTCTTTTTAATGCTGTTACGAATGTAATTTTTTGAAGTTATTTTCTGCATTATTTGTATCTAATATATAGAAATATTGATTTTTCTGTATTGATCTTTTATATCTTGCATCCTTGTTAAATTTCTTAATTTTAATTGCTTTTATATACAGTACTTAGGATTTTCTACGTACAGGATTATGTCTGCAAAGAGAAGCAGTTTTACTTCTATCTTGTATGCCTTTAGTTTCTTTTTCTTGATTGAACTGGCTGGAACATCTGGTACAATGTTGAAGTAATGAGAGTGAATATCCTTGTTTCTGATCTTAGCGGGAAAGCTTGTAGTCTTTCACCTTAGTATGATATTAATTCTAAATTTTTCTCAGGTTCCTTTTATCAGCTAAAAGAAGTCTTCTCCCAGTCCAGCTTGGTTGAGTTTTTATTATGAATGGATGCTGAATTTTGTCTGATGCATATTCTGCATCTATGAGGTGATTTGTGGGTTTGATTCTTCCATTCATATGCTATATTGTATTCATTCATTTTTTTCAATTGCTAAACCAGCCTTGCATGCAAGGATAATTTCCACTCAATTAATCTTTTTTGTATGTTCTTGAATTCATTTTGCTAATATTTTGTTTGGGTTTTTTGTGTATATATTCATAATGGATAGTTTTCTATAGTTTTTTTTTTTTTATGATGTCTTTGGCTTTGATACCAGGGAAATACTGGCCTCAAAGAATGAGTTAGTATATATTCTTTCTTCCTCCTCAAGATGAGTGAGTATTGCTACTTTTTAAAATATTTGATAGAATTTGCCTGTGAAATCTTCTGGACCTGATTTCTTTATTGGAATCTTTTAAATACTAATTCAGTTATTTTACTTATAGATTTAGTCAGACTTTCCATTTCTTCTTGAGTTAGTTGTAGTAATTTATGCCTTTATAATATTTGTCCATTTTATCTAAATTATCTAATTAGTGGCATATTTTTAAGTTTTGTGAGTTGACAGTGATGTCTCTTTTATTTCTTATTTTGATCATTTGTATCTTAGCTTTTATTTATTTATTTATTTATTTTTTACAGGGACAGAGAAAGAGTCAGAGAGAGGAATAGGTAGGGATAGACAGACAGGAACAGAGAGAAATGAGAAGCATCAATTATCAGTTTTTCGTTGCTGTTGTGACACCTTAGTTGTTCATTGATTGCTTTCTCACACGTGCCTTGACCACGGGCCTTCAGCAGACCGAGCCACCCCTTGCTCGAGCCAGCAATCTTGGGTCCAAGCTGGCAAGCTTTTTGCTATCTGGCGACCTCGAGGTCTCAAACCTGGTTCCTTTCGCATCCCAGTCCGACGCTCTATCCACTGCGTCACCACCTGGTCAGGCTGTATCTTAGCTTTTTAATTGTGTCAGAGTAAAGGTTTATGCTGTTAATAAGCAAAATTTAACTGAGTAATTTTGAAGATTGAATTGGCTTTTTAAACTAAGTTATGAATCACAGCATCTCATCTAGCAAGCAGAGAGGTAATCTGAGTAGCTGTATAAATATATAAGATAGAAGGCTTTTACAGAAAGGAGGGAGGGACAAGGAAGTTATCAGCAAGAAAAAAAGAAGTTCATTGGAGGAAGGTAAGAGTTCAGTGACATTGGCTTTTTATTGGCTGAACTGTGCTGTTTCCATTGGCTAGGCTTGTTGCTGGGTGGAAAGAAAATCTTCCTGCCTTTTGCTGGAGCAGTAAAGTAGCTGTACTTCCTGTTTGGGAGTGCAAGGTTGTCTTCTTGTTGGATTCTGTAATTGACTTGGAGTGGTGGGGTGTGAGAGCTCCCTCTACAGGCTTTTTGACTTCAACTTTAATTGAGGTTTCCTTTATTAATTTTCACAGTGAATTTTGTCTGTTTTTTATAAAAGATTCTGACTTTTAGTTTTATTGAGTTTCCTCCATTGTCCTTTTTTTAAAATTGATTTCTAACCTGGTCTTGATTATTCCTTTCCTTGCTTTAGATTTAATTTGGATTTCTATTTCTAGTTTCTTAAGGTAGAAGCTTAGATTATTGATTGGAAACTTCATTTCTCTTCTAATATAGTAATTTAAAGCTACACATTTCCTGCCCTGACTGGATAACTCAGTTGGTTAGGATCATCCAGAAGCACAGAGGTTTAATTCCTAATCAGGACACATAAGGAACAGATCAGTGTTCCTGTCTCTCTTTCCCTTTCTCCCTTCATTGCTCTCTAAAATCAATACAGTAAACATTAAAAAAAAAAAAAAAAAAAAAAAGCTACACATTTCCCTCTGGCCAGTTCTTTAACTGCAGACCATAAATTGCAATATGTGGTATATGTTGTATTTGCATTTTCATTGAGTTCAAATACTTTCTAATTTCTTTTGTGATACTTTTTGACCCTTGGGTTATTTAGCAGTGTGTTGTTTAATTTCCAAATATGGGAGATTCCCCAAATTTCTTTCTGTTACTGATTTTTAATTTAATTCCATTGTGATTGGAAAACATTTTGAATGGCTTTAACCCTTTTAAATTTATTGACACTTTTTTTTACAGCTTAGTATTAGTCTTTTCTAACAGATGTTCCATATGCCCTTTAAAAGGATATATTTCTGCTCTTGTACAGTTGAAGGTTCTATAAATGTCAGTAGGTCAGTTAGGGTGATACTTTGTTCAAATCTATCTTTGTTGACTTTCTGTCTAGTTCTCCATGACGTTTTGAGCATTGAAAGCTCTTCATCTTGAGACTGTGGTCTAGTAAGACCTTTATAATTTTTGCCTTACCTAGCTAAACAAAAATCTAGAGACCTAAGTGAATTTCTACAGAGTACCAATAAAGAAAACATTGTCAGTTCAGGTAATATAGTGTACTGTAAATAAAGGTCGTCAGCTGTGGGAATTTAAAAATAAAACAACACTTAGATACATGTATTGCAAAATTAAGTTTGTGTTTCAGAATTCTCTGCTTCATGGGAGAAATTCATTTACACTAACTAGTAAATGCCAAGCTTACTCAGTACAGGAAAAATTGTATAGATTTCAGGCACTTGTTAGAATACAAGTATGATTAATTGTGAGTAATGAAAGCCAGTTTACATTTTAGTGACAGTAGGTTTATATTTTACTTTATTTTATTATTTTTAACAATAGGTATTTTAGTATATCAAGTCCTATGTCAGTGTTTATACATTGGAAAATTTATGGATTCATTGTTCCCCCCTTTCATTAGTTTCTTTGGTGCTATTTCTCAAGGTTTATTTTTGTTTAATTTATTGTTTATCTAAAACGCTGAGAAGACATATGGAATAACTGGGTCGGATTATCCCACAATTGTTTCCATTTCTAATTACTCCTTAGAAGGACAGCGAGCAAGACTCATATATTGGAATTTTAAATTTGCCTAATTATACGGAGAGTAGAATCTACAAACCAAAAATAAAATTTGCCTACAGTAAATCTGGTTCAAATTGGTAGACTTTTCAGAGAACAGTGGTTGAAATTAAATAATTTCTAAGGTTCTTTTTAATTCCACCCTTTAAGTATATGAGTAATAAACAGAAAGAAGCAAATAGTTCAGAAAGAATAAAAGAAAAAAGAAATTAATGGATCAGTGAACTGAAAGTATTTTGAATGTCACCATTAGTAAATACCAACCCTTAAAAAATGTCTTTCCATTTAGGACTCACTAGAAATAGAAATAGTTATTTATTGTCTAATTGTAAGATAACCTATTATCTGTCTCAAGATGATTTAATTGCTCCTGTGGCTTCTCCTCATAAAAAAATAAGTACACGCTCATTGGAAATAAACAAATAGTAATTGTATATAAGTTAAAAAGGGGAAGTCTTCTTAATTGTTCCCCTCTCTTCCTAACCCATGGGATACCAATATTCTTTACCTTGGAATTCTCTCGGTGTGTTTGTATTCAAATTTGCATCTTCTTATAAGGGCACTGTAGTAAATTAGGGCCCACCCTTACAACCTCATCTTAATTTGATTCTATCAGTAAGGATCCTATATTCAAATAAGGTCACATTCTGAGGTTCTGGAAAAGGCATGCATTTGGGAGAACACGACTCAACCTATGACAGCACTCCAGAAAATATTAAAACAGGATGATGGGACAGCAAAAGCTGGGATGAGATAGGCTTTTGATTTTATGTAGAGCAGGGGTGCCCACACTTCTTCAGCTTGCGAGCTACTTATAAGATGACCAAGTCAAAATGATCTACCTACAATAAAAATGCAAAACAAATTTATTTCTTCTATATTATCATTATTTAAGTTACTATTATTACTATTTAATATTGTGTATTCTTCTTTCACCTTTCTCCTTCTCAGCTCTCTTTTCGGAGGAAAGTCAATGTCATAGTTTTTATGAACAGTCCGGAAAAGCCGCTCCACATTTCCCTTCTTTGGAATAGCAATGGCACACAGACAGATGAGGCAAACGCACTTAGAATATGACATAGCGAAAAAACTCCCCTCCCATTCTGTATGAAAGTGGTAGGTTTTAGGCTTCTTACTCAGACCAGCTATGGCACTCATTTTTATACCCTTTGTTGTATTTAGTTTAAATAAATTGAAGGCTAACTACGCAGCAATGTAACTGAACAAGTTAGTATGGTTTAACACGCATGCTTAGGGTGTCAAAAGTTCAGACGTCAGATTGGCTACCCTGTATGCCAATCAAAAAACAAATGTCTTTTTTTTTAAGGTTTTTTTTAAAATTTCTTTTTATTTATTCATTTTAGAGAGGAGACACACACACACACAGGGAGAGAGAGAAAAGGGGGAGGAGCTAGAAGCATCAACTCCCATATGTGCCTTGACCAGACCAGTGCAGGGTTTTGAACTGGGGACCTCAGTGTTTCCAGGTTGACGCTTTATCCACTGCGCCACCAGAGGTCAGGCAAGACAAATGTCTTTTTAATGTCATGCGATCTACCCACACTTCCTTTGCGATCGACCAGTAGATCGCGGTCAACATATTGAGCACCCCTGATGTAGAGGTTCAAAGAAGACGCTCTTGTGGGACTGAGAATTGAGGAGGTGGAGGAGAGACTGATGGACATCTCTGCGGGGAGCTGTGCCGGCAGAGAGAGCCGCAGGTTCCTCTGAAGCAGAAGTATGTTTGGCTTAGTCTAGGAGCCTTACGGAGGTCAGTTTGGCTTGGGGTGGGGTGGGGGGTTGGTGGGGAAGAAGTGGAGGAGATCAGAGAGGGGCACATTCATGCTGGGCCTGCTAGACCTTTTGCTTTTACTCTGAGTAAAAGGGGACACCACTGAAGAGTTCCAAGTAGAGGATGATCGGATTGACTCATGTTTGGTTTTGTTTGTTTTTTGTGACAGAGACAGAGAGAGGGACAGATAGGGACAGACATGATTGCTTTCTCATATGTGCCTTGACCAGGGGGCTGCAGCAGGCCAAGTGACCCCTTGCTCGAGCGAGGAACCTTGGGCTCAAGCTGGTGAGCCTTATTCAAACCAGATGAACCTGCACTCAAGCTGGCTACCTCGGGGTCTCAAACCTGGTACCTCCGTGTCCCAGTTCCATGCTCTATCCACTGTTCCATGGCCTGGCCCGGCGGATTAATTCATGCTCTGGATGCCCCATTGAGAATGAGCAAGGTGGAAGTAAGCAGATAAGTTAGAAGGCTACAGTAGTAATCCAGGTGAGAGAGGTAGTAGTTGAGGTAGTGAGAAGAGGTCAGATTCTTGATATGTTTTGGAAGTAGAATTGGCATGTTTTCCTAATAGTTTGAATATAAGGTATGAGGGGAAAACATCAAGGATGACATTCAAGTTTTTTTGGCCCAAGCAATGGAAAGGAATTGTTATTTACTCAGAAAGAAAGAATATACTAAGTTTGTTCTACCAGCCTAGACTTAGGGGAAAATGTCAGTTATGAATATAAATGTGGGAGAAGTCACCATAGAGATGCTTTATGAAGGTATGAGACTGGATGAAATCCTTGTGTGGAGGAGAGGTGTGGGGCCTGGGACACGGGGGAAAGGGTAATTTAGAGGCACAGAAAATTCATCCGAGGCAGTAAGACTGGAGGCTGAGTGTGGGTACAGATCCTGAGGAAGGATCCATGCAGGAGGTTGGCATAACCTGAGCCATAAGACTAGATAGAAGAGGGCTCAGAAAAGGAAACACCAGGTGAGGCAAAGGCCTGACTGGTGTTGTGTCCCGGTGCTGTGGGTGCAGACAGCACTTCCCCAGAAATAAGCGGCTTGTGTTGCTGTTGTTTTACCTCGGCTTTATTTTCGCTTGTTTCTGGCCACTTTGTACCTGTTGCTGATTCCCTTCTCTTTCTAATTATTTTCTAGGTCGGTGTCTTTCTTTCCGTCCTAACTACCACTGCTCTAATTCAGCTTTCCATTACTTCCCCATTAGATGTTGGCCACATTCTGTACTAGTTATCCTCAAAGTTCTTTTTGTTCAACTCCTCCTGTATATTTGTATCAATTTCACTTCTTGTAGCATTGACTTGATTATGAGGTCAGCCCTTCTTAGTTATTCCTCATGTCTTTAGTGTTCCATTCCAGGCTTTCCACGATCGGATGGCACCCTGCTGTTCCAGACCCATCTTCTGCAGGTCCCCTTTGTGAGCCCTGAACTCAAACCAGCTGTATTCCTCCTGCTAATAGCCTTGTGACATTGACTTTCCTGCCTCTCTCTGTTTGCTCATGATATGTCTTCCACAAAGAATATCCATTCTGTTTTCCTCAGCCCCAAATCCTGTTCTAAAGAGATGCTTATGATTTAGGAGTTGACGTATCCTGGGGATACCAGTGCCAGCAGTAGTAGTTTTACTGTGGTATGACTCATTATCAGAGATGCTGCTGCTAGTCCACCATCAGTAATCTCCATCTGTTCTCATACTCTAAGTACTTCTGTCTAATAGTACTTTCTATTTGCTTGTTTTCATTGTTGATATTAACAAAGCAGTGCTTGGGAATAATAAAAATTTGAATTACAACAGAATCAATTCTCAGGTTCTTTAGATCAATTCATAAATTTTAGCCCATCAAAGGAGAGGTAGAGAAAAATAACATCTATATTTTGAGCTCTACATTATTATACAACTTTCTTCACAAAATCAGAAAAGATAGAGGAAAATAAATGAAAGAAAAAAAGAAGGTCTGAGTTGTCCTTAAGGAAAGTACCATATAAACACTGGGCATCATTATTAAGTTTTAGAAAGATGGAATACAGTTGTTGTAAAATTCCTAGTTCTTGATCATTCCTTTAAAGAACGGCTCGGATTTTGGAGGCATCAGAAAGCATTGCGGCCTGACCAGGCGGTGGCGCAGTGGATAGAGTGTCAGACTGAGATACGGAAGACCTAGGTTCGAGACCCCGAGGTCGCCAGCTTGAGCGCGGGCCCATCTGGCTTGAGCAAAAGGTCACCTGCTTGGACCCAAGGTCGCTTGCTCGAGCAAGGGTTGCTCAGTCTGCTGAAGGCCCGTGGTCAAGGCACATGTGAGAGAGCAATCAATGAACAACTAAGGTGTCGCAATGAAAAACTAATGATGCTTCTCATCTCTCTCCATTCCTGTCTGTCTGTCTCTATCCATCCCTCTCTCTGACTCTCTCTCTGTCCCTGGGGGAAAAAAAAGAAAGCACTGTGTGCATCTCCCATCCGCCACCACAGCTCTACAACAGGTCTGCCTGCTTCTCCTGGCCGAGGGCTCTGTCTCAGTCTCCCTGTCTCTTCAACTAACACATGACTTTCAGTTCCATTCAGCTACCAACTTTTAATTGGATCCCATTGCCAGATTGGTCTGCTAGCTTCATCTTGGCTGCACTGTTGCTATGGCTACTTGGTTCCTTCTGCTTACTTCCTGCATTAGTTTGATGACATCCACTCAGGTATGAAGCTAGGCAGACGACTGTAACATTGCTACAGTACCAAACACTGTCATCTTGCATTCTGCCTCCCTCCCACTGCCCATCTGGAATGGGATCAGCTTTAGATGGTAAAGTTCTTAATTCTTCTATGTCACTCTTATTTTAGTGAGCTTTGCCAAGTTTTAGAATTCTGGGACCTTAGAAAATTGTGGAGACCTTCTTTCTCTGTCCTCTCTACTCCCTGCCTTCACCCCCACCCGTACTTTCAAGCCTATGGCTTATAGGTTACATAAACAAGCTGAGGAAATCACTTTCTTTGCCGGTGAGATCTTCCTTTAGTTTCTTTCTTATCTCTTTAGCCTCATGTCCCAATTTTGTGCTTTAAGTGTATCCTTTCTGGCTTGGGGAAGTTAGTTACACTAGAGTGGATTTTCTTTGGTCTCTAGTTAGCTGCAGTTTACCCTGTAAATATTAATTGATAACTTTCTGGTTTTGTGGGACATGATCAGTGGGGTCTTTAATGGTTAAATTCAATGTTTTTATGTTTTGTTTTTTTTATTGATTTTAATTTGTGTTTACATAGATTCAAGTGTCCCACTGAATACACCCCCTAACCCCCGTGTTCCTCTCAACATCCCCTTTGCCCCCCTTAAATTCAATGCTTTTAATAGAAAAACAAAGACCATAGAATGTCATGGAACCCACCCACTGACAAGGAAACAAAAATTTCTAGCTGATTTGAAACATATCTGGTTTTACACCCAAGTTATTTAAAATGAGAAATATTCATCCAGAATGAAGAAGATTTGTCATAATGTTCTCTCACATAACCTGAGTTTACAGCTAGCAAGCTGACTGGACACCATTCTTTTAGTTTCTCAATTGCTGGCACTTCACCTGTTTTCTAGAGTAAGCTGAGACCAAGAGATCTTCAGTATCAGTCTTCCTGTGGCTACAAGGTGAGACTCACAATTAGCTCAAATAAAAACAAAAATAAAACAGAGACCTCATGGTTTGCGGGAATGGATTCTGACAATAAAGACTTTGCATTTACTGGGCTCCTTGTGCCTGGGGTTTTAATTTAACACTTCAATGAAAAGGCTGCGTTTACAAAGTGGGGAAAACACCCAGCAGGACTTAACTTTTAGTAATGCAATTTGTAAGAAGAAGAAATTACTGCATTTAATGAGAAAATCGTTAAGCATGAAAAAATGGGCTGTGACTGAACTTGTGGAGTTTAAATGGTGAGGTTTTAATTGAGTTTTTTTAGTTATTGGTAAGAAAGAAAGATAAAACAAGCAGGACAGTTGAGTTGGTCAACACTTTATATACCTGAGTTCAGTTTTTTGTGCCACTGGTGGTGCATAATATCGCTGTGGTTTCTCCTCTGGTTCCCGCCGACTTTTTCTGCTCCTGCAAGGGAGGCTGGCAGCTTCTGTCTGCTAGGTGGGGAGGTCTGGGCCAGGGTCTAGCAGGAAGGACAAGGAAGGGACAAAGAGCAGGACGGAGCTTATGCCTACTTCACAAGCCAGCTGCTTAGAACAAGACATTTCAATATCCTTTTCAGGTTCCAAAAGCTTAATTTTTTCTTAATTTCCAATTTCTTTTGTTGCCTCCCAGTGATTTCTTTTTTCCCATTGAGACTGTTTCATTAAAGGCCACAAAAATAAAAACAAGAATACCCAAGAGCACCAACATTCAGCGCAGATTCTTCCTGGCTTTGGAGACCCAAACTCTTGGGAATGGAAGCAGAAAGGATGTTTAAGAAATAAATCAACATCTCTTTTGTCATTTGGAGGGAAAATATTGAGGATACCTTCTTTTTGTACTTAGATTTTTAGAAGAAATCATATATTTGACTTCCAAAGGGACATGGACCCCGTGGGGTGAGTCCAACCACTTGCAGTTCCTCTGGGTGACCACCACGGTGCTCACAACGTTAAGGCTGAGAAGGGGAATGTATGTAGCTCTAAAGATGTTTCAAGGGGAAGTGAAGATCATTTTTTTACATAACTGCTTTTGTAGAACAGCTTTGAAAAAGTTTTAAATGGCTGGGAAAGTCTTTGAATATGCTTGTGAACCTTTTCAATAAATCCAATTGAATGTTATTGTATCCTACCTCACTGGAAAGAAAGAAGGGGGGGAATCTATACATTTTATCTTTCCTTATTATTTAAAGAATACTTTGTTAATTTCTATCTTCTGGAACTATCCAGGGCATGTACTTCTGTGGGTTTATAACAACACATTGTGCCCCTGGTTCCTAGGTCATTCCTCACCCTCTCCCTGTGCACCCATCTGGGGGATGGGGTGGGGCAGAGGGGGCTGCATTTCCCAAGCTTCCACATCAACGGGGCTCCTACTGGGTTCAGCCAGTGACAGACCCTGGTGGGAAGTAAGGAGGGAGGGAGGAGGCAGGGTATATCTTTCTCCCTTCATGTGTTGGGCAGCATCTTCAGTCCTTCGTGGTTTTGGCTTCCATAGGGCCACCCCTGAGCTCTATGTACACCCCTTTCTTTTTTTTTTTTCTCTTCTCCTCCATATACTGCCAAGGGGTACTAAGGACTTCTTACTATTCCTAATCTCTGGGTTGTATACCACCATTCTCAGTTGACATTATAGCTTTCACTACCTGTGTAACAGTTGCCTGCTTTAAATTTTCTGGGTTAAATATTCAGTGATTTCTGTTCTTCATGCTGGGGTCTGACTGATGTACACACAGACTCTATACCCACAATGGCCAATTTATACCCTATACTATAGTAAAGAGACATAAGGAAGCCTGTTGGTGATTTATTTCTGTTTTAATTGCCTGTATTAAAACTGACTCATTTTCATATCAGGTGTATGTTTCTTGTAAGTTTCTGGCTTAAAACAGTGATTGTCATTTGCATATAGATTTCATTAGTGGCAGATTGGACTACTTACATAAAACTTTACTTGCTGATAGATGTTATTTCTTTTTATTCTCTTGATGACTGGCCTGACCACATACTTACTTGATTTAAGTGTTTGATTTTAATGTCACTTTGTCATTTTGTTTTATAAAGATGTCATTGTAATTGACTATGTAAATCTGTCCTTAACATTTAAAAATGGTTTAACTGCTGACACCTGAAAACTGCACCTCTTTAATAAGCAAAATTCCCGTGAGGCATTGCGATAGAGGAATTAAATTGGGAAACATCCTGAATGATGGCTGGGTTCAGCAAAGTCATTTAAAATGGCTCTCCTGTCCTTTTTATGTAGTGTGTGACAAATGGGCAAACCTACTGCTTTTTTGGCTCTGTCCAAGGGAGGGAAGAACCCACAATAAATGACTTCCTTTCACTTTGTTAGAAACATCTTGGCTGAGGACAGAGGGTAAGTGAATGTAACGTCGGAGGCCAACAAACACATGGTCCCAGGTGTTTTGACTCTTGTGACTGTTGCAGTAGAAAGAGAGGCGATTCATTTTATGGGCCTTGGATGGTGTCAAAGATTTTTCTAGAGAGGGAAAACATGTATCTCTGATTAAACAAGAAAGGTGCCATTTTCCTCAGACGCAGCCCTTTTGCATTTGGATAGCATTTTAATATAGCACTAAAGTATTACTGTTTTGAGACTAATTTTGTGTATTAACAGTTTGTATTTATGTAAGATGCTGGGTTAATACATAATGGCCATATTTAAAACTTCAAAATTCAGAACAGACATTTTTGAAATTCAGAATAGACATTTTGATTTCAAAGCCTCATTGAGATAAATGAAGACCCTTGCCTGACTTGGTACCCTAAGATGGATGGCCCTTCCAGTGGCCGTTTTTTATATTAGCTACTAATGAGTGTTACTGAGCCTTTGACTAAATCTGAAAGGCATTTTGGTGAATTATAATTGGGGATGTGATTTACTGAGTATGAAGACTGACAAGCCATTCCGTAGCCCCGTAATTGATGCAGAAGCAGAGAAAAGCACCCCAATGATCACCATTTCCTTTTTGTGGGGCCTGGAGGAAGGGGGAGTCAAAAGCATAATCTAGCCAAAGAAGAATATTATTTTTGTCAGCCTTTTCTGCATTTTACTTTTATTAAAAGTGACAGAAAAATATGAAGTGTCGCCATACTTGGGAAGGGAAGTCTCCTGTCCACATCCCATCCTCATACTCAGTACAGGTATTGATCGACTTACAACCTATGCAACTTAAGACCATTTGACTTTATGACCACAATCGCTAGCCACGACTGCTCCGCGTCTGGAGCAGTTTTTGAATGCACCTGTATTTTGTAATCTGTATGTTTTGCAAATATTAAACCAGTTGTACTGGTAATGCAGTGTTTTACTTAAACCTGACGAATGTAAAAATAAGAAACAAAATGGTGTAGAGATGATACAAATGGCATAAAATGAACAAAGATGAAACAATGAAAGAAAATTATGATAAAAATATGACTTAAAGATTTTTATAACATCATTTCACAGTACTATACCTATAGCCTACTCAACTTACGACAAAATCGTGTTACGACTTGTCTATCGGAACCAATCGTGGTCGTAAATCGAGCACTAGCTGTATATTAAAGCAAATTCCGTAACAGCTATTCACTAGTGGGAAATGGCTCATAGTCGGTGAACCACAGAATAGTCTAGGGAGAGGGACAGAATTCAGAACCGTGGGTCAGATGCACAGACCACGTAACTGATTTCTAGAAGAGCAAAATCTAATTATTTGTATTTATTGGATCTGTTGGAAGTTTGGCTGTGTTCATCTGCCTATGTTTCTGAACCTTCTGGAGGAAAGCATAGAACAGTCTAATTTGTAAATACGAAAAGTAAATTCGAGTATGCCCACAAATACATACGGACTTCATTCTGAAATAGAAACTAGGCATTGACAGCCGTGTTTCCTTTTCTTTGAATTCTTTCTTCCCCTTTCATTACTGCAAAAGCCTTTTTTTTTTAAAGATTTTATTGATTTTACAGGAGGGATGGGAGGAAGAGATTTCGACTCATAGTTGCCACACTTGAGTTGTTCATTGCTTACTTGTGGTATGTTCCCTGACCCAGCAAGCCTGGGGTTTTGAACCAGCAATCTCAGTGTTCTAGGTCGCTTTATCCACTGAGCCACCACAGGCCAGGCATGCATTTGCTTTATTTTAGTCTCTTCTGAATGTTTTTTCTCTGCAAGATGGTGTGTGTGTGGGGGGGTGTTTTCCATCATATTTCAAGATAAAATACGTAGGTCAGAAAGCTGTGTCTTTGTAAAACAGTTCAGTACCGACTTCGTCGCTGCGTGGGCTCCTAGCTCTAAGGACTCCGTAAGTTCCAGTCCTTACTCCCGTGCCCGTTCTGCTCTTCTCCTTGCAGCCTTAGGCAATAATAGCAGGTGACATTTGTGGAATACTTTATGATACAGCAGACAACTCCTCGAGTCATCTCTTAGTTTCTGTGATGCCGCACCCTCTTGGTTTTCATTCATCTTCCTGGCCGTTTCTTCGTAGCTTCCTTCGTCAGCTTCCTTTCCTCTTTCCAGCCTCTGAACATTGCAGTTCCTGTAGGACTTGGTCTTGAACCCTTTACTCCCCATACTTCCGGAGGAGCGGGGCTCCATCCCACTTCAGGGCTCTCACATGTTGTCCCTTCCCTGTGGTGCTCCCTCCCCTCCAGCCTCTGTCTGACTCGTGCTCTCCGTTTCCCCCTGTACTGCTGTCCGTGGGCTCCGTATACCGGACCCTTTGCTTTTCTTCAGATACACTGTATTCTCCCAAATTTTGCTCATTCTGTTTTCTGCTATATGGCAACCAAATTTTATTTTTCGTTGCTCGGCTGAAAAGCTGTGGTAATTCATGAAGCTTTCTTATAATCACTACATATTTTTACAATTCAACTCAATTGGTAATTTTTCATAGCACTCTACACATTGTGTGTTATATCTTCTGTTAGAGTTGTGAATGCCTCACAGGCAAGAATTTTACCTTCAAATTAATTGAATCTTCCACAGAACATAGCATAGTGTCTTATACAGAACAGTTACACAATCAACATATTGTGTAACTAAATTAATGAAATCAATAAATGAAAATGATTACTAAATCAAGCATAGAGAAACATTTACATTATAGCTTGAATGTAAATGTTCATTGAAAAAGGAATGAGAAACTTGGAATCTCTGGGATTACTGCCATTGACCTGGAAAGGCTTTTATTTGTGCCCAAATATATAACTCTGAATGAACTTTATATCAAACTGTCTGATAAAGGAGGCTGCTGTAGGTGGTATGGGAAATAGCAAGCATTTCTTACTTCACCTTTCCAAGCTGAAACAGGGAGATAGCTTTTGTTGCTTTGAGCTTCTGTTGATGTTTCTCTGCTGTGCTTACTCATCAGGGTTTTGTATTGTTTGCCTTATGACTCATCCAAACATCCTTCCTCTCCTTTGAATTGTTGGGTATTAATTTACTGCTGCAGGATATATTGGTAAAGATTTCGGGAATTGCAGGGAAGTGTTTCTTTAATCTTTCAAGTTTGCTGAGTACTTTATTATAATAGAGATCATAATCTTCTTTCTAGTTGGTAGAAGAGATGAAATGGTTACTGGGCATATTTTCTCTTCCTGCAAAATTATATTAGAAAATACTTTGTTTTTTTAATCCTTTTCACATGCTGCAAGAGCCTTAGGGAACAAGTTGGTGGCGCCAAGTTTCATGTCTTTCATAAGTCATTGAGCAGTGCTCAGGTCACTGTGATTCAGTTAGTGGCCGCTGTAGGTGAGCCCTGAAAGTAGTTTTCATTAGTGTTGTATGCACACATTCATAGCTATTATAATGCGCAGATGGGGCCGTGATTGTGGCAAACATGCAGTCTTAGAATATTTTGCCCATTCAGCATAAATTGCTGCGCAGCCAGGTAGTGAGTGCTTGCAGAGGACAAGTAAGAGTGAGCCTTTGGGCGATTTTTATAAAAAGGTTGACTACCCCTGCTTTAGACCATGAAGGTGTGAGTCTCCTTGGTTTGTTCTTCTACACAGATCATATGGGTCAATTTTGATCTGCACAGCAACTGAAGTCCCCTGATGACTTGATGTTTCTCGTTTTCTCTTTTATGCTGAAGAATTGTTTATTTGTTTGTTTGTAAGGCAGCCCCAAGTTGCAATCCACCTTGGAAATGATAACAGTATTACTGTATTTTCCCCTTCTAGCATTTATCACATTGCTGGCTGACAGTTACTGTTTATTAAGTATTTATGGCTTGTAGACTGCGGAGCAGCATAGGGAATACATATTTGTGTTCAGCCGAGGGCAGAAGATATGTAGCGGTGACTTCCCTTTCTAAAGGATGTTAAATTAAATCGAGGCTGGTCTTTCTTAACTTGACCTGGAATTGGTAGAAGTTGCAGTATCCCTGCCTCATAATTGTTCACTGTCTTGCACTATTTGACATTTTCCTAAATGTAATTAGGGAAGGGACTAGAAAATCTATCAGGAAAGGCTGTTTTGAATTACTCATAGCCCCTAAATTCGGGGTGGGGGGTAATAAAAATCAACAACAACAATTAGGAAAAACAAACAATAACTTAGTAGTTGAAATTCCAGATGGAACATTTAGCTATAATTCTATGCATTTTAGAAATTAAATTTTATTTTTTGACCAATATCAGTAAGTACTACCTGAACTTTTCAAATGAAGACTTTTGGAATTAACATTTTACATCTCATCCCTGCCTTCCCACCCCACCCCCACCCCCAGAAAAGAAGTATTATGTGTATTGACCATGAGGTTTTTGAACCATAACACATACTTACAGGTACACAGAATGAAATAGTCTAACAAACATCACTGAAATAGAGAAACAGAAAAATAAAATTACTGTCTTATATTCTAGCGAGTCATCAGCTAATAAATCACATTAACCAGTTTTTGGATACTAACGAAACGCCGTATTTTATGAAGAGCATGGACTGCATCAAAGTCTTCCGAGAAGAAGCCATTCAGGTAATACTATCCCAGCCCGCCACCTCATCCTAAACTGTGGGCCGTCATCGCAGGGGAGACATGCAGCACTCTGCAAGCAAGTCTGGGCTTTGGACGTAATCATTCCCAGTTGTAGTTGTTTTGTGGGTACTTAATGAATGAAGGAATGAATGAGCAGTATAATTCTTGAATAGTTGAAGTGCCTGCAAAGAATAAGCAAATGCGAAAATAGTTAAAATTAGAATAAGAGATCAGTAATAGGTGACCCAGATGCCGTACAGATAAAAGACAGAATTTTTAGCAAAGTAGAGTCAGAAGAAGCAGGGGTGACTCAGGTGGAGAAGGAGGTAGTTGGATGGGAAAGGTAGCGAGAAGGTACTGCTTTGTAGGTAACACTGCTGCCCCAAGCCGGCTGGCATGTCTGATAGCATTTCTGTGGACTCTTGCCACCACTTGTCTTTAAAAGTACTGGGTCATAGATTTCTTTTAAAATAAAGGAAGGGGCCTGACCTGTGGTGGCGCAGTGGATAAAGCGTTGACCTGGGAACACTGAGGTCGCCAGTTCAAAACCCTGCACTGGTCTGGTCAAGGCACATATGGGAGTTGATGCTTCCAGCTCCTCCCCCCTTTCTCTCTTTCTCTCCCTCTCTCCCTCTCTCTCTCTCTCTCTCTCTCTCTCTCACTCTGTGTCTCCTCTCTAAAATGAATAAAATAAAAAAGTTTAAAAAGAAAAAAGGAAGGAAAAATAAAGAGATGGAGTTGAATCAAAAGAAACTTTAGAGTCTGACCAGGTGGTGGCACAGCGGATAGAACATCGATGTGGCACACTGAGAACCCAAGTTCGAAGCCCCAAGATCACCGGCTTGAGTACAGGCTCACCAACTTGAGTGTGGGATCATCAACACCCCCCCTGCCCCTGTCAAGGCACATAGGAGAAGCAATCAATGAACAACTAAAAGTGCCATAACTACAAGTTAATACTTCTCTTTCTCCATTCCTGTCTGTCACCAACTCTCTCTTGAAGAAAAATAAAAATTTTTAAAAACTTTAGAAAAGTATCAATCTTAATGTAAAGACCTTTTTAACTGTAAAATATTTTTTATTTAAACTTTTTTTTAATTCTTTTTTTTTTATTATTCATTTTAGAGAGACACAGAGTGTGAGAGAGAGAGAGAAAGAGGGGAGGAGCTGGAAGCATCAACTCCCATATGTGCCTTGACCAGACCAGTGCAGGGTTTTGAACTGGCGACCTCAGTGTTCCCAGGTTGACACTTTATCCACTGTGCCACCACAGGTCAGACATGTAAAATATTTTTTTAATGTTTTAAGGAACACTTGTGGAAATGTGAATACTGACTGGTTATTTGCTCCTATTAAGGAAATTACTATTAAATTTTATGAGTTTTTTAATCTCTATATATTTTAGATACTGCATATTGAAATACTTATAGATGAAATAATGTGATGGAAATTTGCTGCAAAACAGTCAGAGGTGTGAGTGCAGATCGGGGTCTAGACGAGACAAGATTGGCGGAGCTGATCATTGTTGAAGCTGGGTGATGGGTGTGTGAGCGGCCGATGGATTATTCTCTTTTTTGTTTGAATGTCTATATTAAAAGTGAAAAAACAAAGTAACAGGCCACCACAAACCTGTGAGGCTCTGGGGAGTTCTGTGCCTTCCACTGATGGGAAGGGTTCAGGCTCCTGGGAAACCAAGTGGAGATGTGAAATAGCAGTTTTCCATTTATATATATACCGTATTTCCCCATATATAAGACACACATTTTCCAAAAAACTAAAACTGGGTGCGTCTTATACAGTGATTACAGATATTTTACTGATTTTTTCTGGTTTTTTTGCATAGAAGAGGAGTTGTATGAATTTTATGATGAATAAAACTTGAGTTCAATAACTTTAATACTTTTTCTTACGCCAAATTTCGGGCCCGAAAATTATGGTGCGTCTTATACATGGGGAAATACAGTGTGTGTGTGTGTGTGTGTGTATATATATATATATATATATGGTGTGTGTGTGTGTGTAAAATTAAAACATGTAGCACAAATATTTATGTAATTATAATATACACGTTATAAATGACGGCTTCGTGTCCCGAGTACTGGGCTAGGTTGACTGGTCTTTGTGTTTGCTCTGACTTGCCTCTACACAGCTTTCCGAAACTCAGCGCTTTAACAATTTCCTGAAAGCCCTTCGAGAGAAAGTGGAAATTAAACAATTAAATAATTTCTGGGACATTGTCATTCAGGGTAAGCCATCATTTTCTCCAAATATTTATCATTTTTTTCCTAAATATAAATGTAAATTCTAAATAAAGGTATATTGTGCGATGGCTTTCGATATGCTCAGGATTCAGTGAACTGAAGTAATTAATGACATTAAATATTAATACAAGGTGATAAATAATAAGTAAACTTTTAAGTCCCAGAGTGGCACTCGTTTTCAGGTTCTTGGAGACTCTGAGCCCTGCTGGCCTAGGGCACTGTCAGTGACCTCACGTGCGTTCTCCTCTCCTGCTGGCTTCGTTCCCATGTTCTTGGGCTTTTCATATCAGCAGACCAGCACCAGTTGGGCCCCTCAGTTCCTCACATATTTGGTGTCCAGTGCAAATTAAATCTAGAAAGAAGGCAACATACACTTTAAAAAAAAATACTGATTGATTTTAGAGACGGAGGAAAGGAGAGAGGGAGGGAGAGGGAGACAGGAACATTGATCTGTTCCCGTATGTGTCCTGCCCGGGTATCAAATCAGCAGCTTTTGTGTTCGGACTGACACTTATCAACTGAGCCGTCCAGCCAGGGCAGGCAGCATTCACATTTTTTAAGCTTGATGTTTGATTTTCTTCAAACCCTGTGCCCATTTATTTTAGACTGACTTTTTTTTTTTTCAGAACCCAAGTATAAGCTATTACCTATTAAAAATACATATTTTAAAAACAATGATGTTAAAAAATATGAAATTTTTCACTTGAAATAGGCCCCCAGAATTACTTTCAAACTGGCTTTATGTGCATTTCTGTATAAAGGAGTTACATGCCTATCCATCCTGCTTCTAACGGGCAGCTTTCCATCCACAGGCAGCCGTTTCCCTGACAGTTAATTTTTCAGCCCTATAACTTCTACCCTGGGGAGCAGAAACAATTAGAATAGGTGGTGAATTGGGCTTCCTCAAATCACTCTTGTGTTTCTGCCGCCGACCCAGTAGATGAAAGAGATTGGTTTGGGTGTTTATTGAATGCCTCCAGCATATTGTTTGCTGAAAAGAAACTTATAGGACATACACAAGATACATATATCTGAGAGCTAATCTCCTACTGAGAGGATATACATAACTTGTTTATACCATTTCTCAGTGCAAATGGATGTTAAATGCATGTGCTTTTCTGAAAATACTTCATGCATCAGCCATTTGAGGCAGGAGAAAATCTTAGGGAGAAAAGAAAAAGAAAAGGGTAGATTTTCTACCCTGGATTTGCTCTCACTGAGCTAAAATTGATGGACTGTGTTTAATGATAGACATGGTCATTGTGCGAGCTTGTTTCCTCCCGGCCTTGGCCTTCTCTCCGTTCCATCAATAGCCAGTAGCACTGCTGGAAGTCAGAATGTCTGCAGGTCCTCATATTGGCTACCTGATGAGTTTGAACCAAAGTATGCAGTCATTATTTATTCTTTGAGCTTCTGCTGTGTGCTGCATTGAGGGGAACATAAAGGAGAATAAAACTGCTCCAGAGAACAGTGTATAGTCCCATTAGGGGAGATAAAATGTATACAAATAGCTATACAGGGTAAGATAGGATGAAAGCCATTTCAAAAGCATAAACAAAGTGATCTGAGAATTCTAAAGGAGAGATTATTTTTATCTGGATTTAAGCAAGGAAGTCTTTGTGGAACATGGGGCATTTGAGATGTCGCCTTCGTTTTAACACAGTAGAGATAGGAGAAAGGGTCGTGTAAGATGGAAGGAATTATGTGAATTAAGTGTCTTCATAGTTTCATACTGTTTATAGAGAAGAACATCGTCAGAGTTTACAAAATCTCGAGTATTAAATGAGAGGGGATGTGGTGGACAGGGAGGTGAGACTTGGGCAGATTCGGTACATGGCCTTTACCCTGTGAATTACTTTTTAGATGGAATTACTCTTATCACCAAAGAGGAAGCCTCTGGAAGCTCTGTCACAGCTGAGGAAGCCAAAAAGGTATTGGTAACTCCCTGTCTTTAGATAAATTACTGCAGTGAATATTATTTTCTTAATACCCATTCTTGAAGAAGTTAAATTTTAACCAACAGGCAAATTGCTTCAGCTGCAGGATTCTTGTGGGAGACACTGTAATCTCAACTCAGTTTTCGATAGACTGTAGTAGTGTTTCTGACACTCACCAGTGGTCCTAGCTTCAGGAGCTCCAGAGCTGCTGAAGTCCTCAGTGCACAGCCAGCTTAGCCTAGACCCTGGGATTCCCCTGAGATCCATCTAGCCAGTGATTGGGATTCCCTATGAGATCCATCTAGCCAGTGATTCCCACACTGGCCACACACTGGTTACCGGGGGAGGTTGTTTTTTTCCAAAAAATACCAATGACCAGATCACTCCTCCAAGATACTTTTTGTCTGAGAGGGTCCTAGGCGTGGTTTTGAATTTGAAATTCAAATTGTAATGCACAACAAGGTAGCAAAACACTGTTGTATTCTAGCGTGGGGCACATCTATTGGTTTTCAGGATGTACAAGACCAACGTGGGAGGCCCTGTGAGCTTTGTGCTGACACACATAGCTAGGCCAAGGCCTCCCTGCTTGGTGTGGCAGCATTGAATCTGATTCAGCTGTGTGAGTCAAAGACGTGTGGCTATGTAGCTCAGTAATTCTTCATTGTACCTCAGGTTTTCGATGAAATTAAATTGAATAGCTAATAAGAATATGGTTCATGACATTCAGGTCAGATACGGTCACTGGTTGGTCCAGTCCTGCGCGCACAGCTCCTGGCAGCTGTCAGTTACGCCTGAGCCCCTGCTGCCTGCTAGGCTCTGCTGGGCGGTAGGACAGCACTTGGTCTTCTAGAAACTCACGTGCTCAGTTACAGGGTAGCAGAGGGAGACTCAGAGTAACTCTACACACAGCTGAGGGAGAGCTTGGTTGGAGGGCCAGACAGGAATCCCTTACTGCAATGGTGGGAACCAGGATGAAATGCTTGTCTTAAGGCTAAGTTCAGGTCAAATTTAAAACGCCTTGAATTTTTATAGAGTCATTTGGCAGAAACTACAATATTGTTTGGGAGAGTAGTTAGAATATGCAGGAATTTTTATTAAGCACTTGTGCCTGGCAAAATCATTTTGCTTTCAGGAGGTAATACCCTGGAATTTTAGAAGCAAACTCTGAGGTGCTAATTATTGTCTCAGAAGGGGTTTCGTGGTGTCCACACCCTCTCTGCTGTAATCAGTACTGTGAGTAAGCCAGTACTTGGGAGGATGGCCCTTAACTGCTGCGTTACTTTATGCAATATGTGATTGTGTTTCCACCTAAAACTGTGTTGTATCATTCAGGGCTCTGCAGAGATAGAACCAACAGAGTGTGTATGGGAGGGCGGGGTGATTCATTGTAAGGGATTGGCTCACATGACTGTGGATGCTGACAGATCTGAAATTTGGGCAGGCCAGCAAGCTGGAAACTTAGGCAGGCTTTCTGTGTTACAGTCTTACGGCCTAGTCAAGTTTACACTTAAAATTCACCACCACATAGGGTGAAGGCTTATCAATCAGCTTTTGCTAAACAAGTGGAATCAGTCAACACAAATATTTTAACTTTAGTTAATATTGCATTAAAATAGTATCTATGATCTAGATGAGGATTGAGTGCATATTGCAGTTTTTGGAGGAAGAGAGTAACACTGACCTAAAAAGGTGGTTTTCCTCCCAGACATGCATTTAACCAAAGGTGTCACAGCTAAGTGGACCCAGTGTATTAAACAGGAAAGAAACCAGAAAGGATTGCCTGAGGTTTGTTCTGTGTTGCTCGTGAGGTATCTTCTTTGGAATGTAAGGACACAGAGCCAGCCCATCAGGGATTTTGATGTCTGGTAATTAATCTATAGAGTGGAATGTTAGTTAAAGAGTATGGGATGGTGTCCTTACATGATTCTTATTATCAGCAGAACTGATTTCTGTCAGTTGTAATTTAAGACAGCTCTGAGAACTTCATCTCCGAACAGGGAGAACACAGAGTAAGCACAATGGAGGCGAGCCCAGGTTTCTGACTCACCTTCTGCACGCACTGCCTGTCTGACAGGGGATGCCTCCATCTGCTTCAGTAGCACGTGAGCTTCGTGTTGTTTTACAGAGTGAAGATTTAAACCTTTGTATTAAAAATGTTTTTAAATAGCACTTGTTGATTTTTTTTTTCCTGAAGTGAGGAGCGGGGAGGCTGAAAGACTCCTGCATGCACCTGACTGGGATCCAACCGGCATGCCCACCAGGGGCGATGCTCCGATGCAGCCGGAGCCATTCTAGCACCTGAGGTGGAGGCCATGGAGCCGTCCTCAGTGCCCAGGCCAACTTTGCTCCAATAAAGCGTTGGCTGCAGGAGGGGAAGAGAGAGAGAGAGAGAAAGGAGAGGGGGAAGGGTGGAGAAGCAGATGGGTGCTTCTCCTGTGTGCCCTGGCCAGGAATCGAACCCCGGACTTCCACATGCCGGGCCGACGCTCTACCACTGAGCCAACCAGCTAGAGCCTAGCACCTGTTGATTTTTGGAGAGAGTGTAAGGGGGAGAGTGTATTTACAGGTGATAGTGGAGAGAATTACTTAGATTCTGGCTTGTGGCAGCTAATTCCTGTGGCTTTAAGAGAAATGCTTCAGCTACTTCTCTTAGCCAGGTTAGGGAAGCATCATCACTTTTGACTGTGAAATAAAATATTTATTTACGTTTCCTTTAAACAAATGCTAAGTTTGGTCACTTCTCTCAAATCAATTAAGACAACTTGACTAGATTGAAGAACAGTCCTCACAGTGCGTTTAGACTCTTTCAAGATATTTACAAGTTATTTAAAGTTGGCAAGCTTTCAGATTCTCGCTGTCATCTGTTGATAATTTGGAAGGAAATAATTATCCAGGGATGTACATTTTAAATGAAAATTAAATTGTAACTTTGTACTTTTGTGTCTTAAGGAGAGCCATTTCCCCCAGTGTATTCTAGAAATGTGTGGATTTTTTGATTCTTTGAGAAATAAAAGTTAAGTCAGCTATGCTGCAGAAATAGAAAGTTCTCCCATAACATAAATTTAGATATAGTTACTTTCTTTTAAGTGTACCTATACCTCTTATGCATTTTGAAACCTTGACATACATATGACTCTGTTTACATTATTTTTATTGTCATTATAGCCTAAGTCTTTGTGCAGCTCACGTGTGTGTACCCGTTACCTGTCAGTTTCTTCTCCAGGCACGTGGTGGGTAGAAGGTGTGGCTGTTTATCCTGGCAATTTCCAGAGCATCTGAGAAGTCCTGTGCCTCAGGTCGTAGTCAGTAAGCATAAGGGACTTGTGAAAGGTCAGGGAAGTCTGATTTTCCACTTGAAGTTTATCTTTTGTCTTTCTAAAAATTTCTTTTTGCTAACCTGTGTTAGCAAATGTTAGTTGAGAACAGTGGTTCTCCACCAGGAGATTTTACTCCCCAGAAGACTTATCTGACAGTGTAGGCATATTTTCGGTGGTTACAACAGGGAGCATGCTACTGACTCCTGGTGAGTGGAGGCCGGGGATGTTTTGAGACATCCTACAGTGCACAGGACAGCCCCACACAAAGAATGACCTGGCCCCAAATGTTGATAATGACACTGTCAAGAAACCCTGGGTTAGATGAATTTAAAGCTAGATTCTTAACCGAGGCAGAGGACATTGGCTTATGTTGGATAGAATTTTAGTCAGCTGGAAAGAATCATAATGATTTCTTAGCTGAGTTTTAATTTTTAAAACTGAAAGCTACGTCTGACCTGTGGTTGCACAGTGGACAGCACGCTGACCTGGAATGCTGAGCTCGCAGGGTTGACACGGACACCTGCGCTTGCCCGGTCAAGGCACATACGTCAAGCAACCGGTGAACAGCTAGAGCGAAGCAGCTACTTCTCATCTCCCCCCACCGCACCCATAAAATCAATTTAAAAAAAGTAGAATATTAAAAAGGAAAAACTTGCCCTGGCTGGTTGACTCAGTGGTAAAGCGTTGGCCTGGCGTGTGGAAGTCCCGGGTTCGATTCCTGGCCAGGGCACGTAGGAGAAGCGCCCATCTGCTTCTCCACCCTTCCGCTTCTCCTTTCTATCTCTCTCTTCCCCTCCCGCAGCCAAGGCTACACTGGAGCAATGTTGGCCTGGGTGCTGAGGATGGCTTCGTAGCCTCTGTCTCAGGTGCTAGAATGGCTTTGGTTGCAACGGAGCAACGCCCCAGAGGGGCCGAGCATCACCCTTGGTGAGCATGCCAGGTGGATCCCAGTCAGGCACATGCAGAAGTCTGTCTGTCTGGCACTGGCACCCTCCCAACCCCCCCACCCCAGCTTCTCACTTTGGAAAAATACAAAAAAAAAAAGGAAAAAATCTGAAAGCTTACAAGAAAGCCTGATACATGAAACAGCTGAAGGTGCTTCCCCTGGGTCGCTGGGCAGTGGGGGCAGCGGCCCACAAGCACTTCTGTCCAGGAACAGAACCTGGAAAATGCTGAGCTCCTGCTAACTCCCTGTTTTGCATATGTAGAAACTTAGGGTCTTCAGAAGTGAGATGATCTGAGATGTCACAGACTCACTGGCCAGGAGTCCCGCTGGAGGACACCCCAGCCTCCCTTCCTTGTACCCCGTGGTGAGAACAGAGAGGGGCAAAGGGCATTAACCGGGGCTCTAGTGATGTCGTGTCTCTTGGGATTCAAGGAGTCTGAGAGCTAGTCTAAATATCATTTGCTACAAGCTCTGTGGAGGGGGAAAGTCATCTTTTTCAGCAGTTGTTTTTCTTGTAGCTGCCTAATTGAGCTTTCTTTACTGTTGTTGACATTTATTGATTTTCTACCCAGCATTATACAAGGTGGAGCAAAAGCAGGTTTACACTTGTTCATGGGGAAAACAATACGATGATTAATAAATAATAATCCAGGAATAGACTTCGTGTACCCACACTGTAGGCCTCCGTTTGCCCGACCTTGTCATCGCTCTGAGCGCCGCAGTCTGGTCATTTTACAGATGCTGTCTAGACACGTGAAGTTGGCTTGCTCAGTGCCTCACAGAAAGTTCATGGCTAGTAGAACTAACGAGAATCCTGACCCCTGGACTAGTCATCTTCCCACCACACCGTGGTGCCACGGGTCCATGCCTTTGCCTTAGAAATACTACCTGCCACGCCTTCATAAAGAAAAGATGTGCACGCTCCCTTTTTCCACACACTGGGCTGATGCTCTACCATTGAGTCAACCAGCCAGGGACCAATTTTTAAATTTTTATTGAGGTGGACCATACACACAGAAAATATACAAATCTTATTAAATGTACACAAATTAAATGTGCAGCCTGATGAATTCTAACACATTCATGTATCTTTGGTGACCACCCAGGTCAAAACATATGACATTTCTGTCACCCCAGAAGGCTCCCTGGTACCTTTTCAGTTGTGACTTTCCTATCTCCTGAGGTACTACTATTCTGACATCTGTCACTTGAGACTAGTTTTGCCTGTTCTTAACCTTTTTATGACTAGAATCATGCCTTTTATGATTCATCCACGTTGTGAAGAACTGTTTATTTATTATAGCTATATACTATTCCCTTTTATGGTTACAACACAATTTATTCATTCATTTTCCTGGTGATGGACATTTGTGTCCAAGCTTTGACAGGAATAAAAATGCTATGGATATGATTATAGACATTTGGTGGACATATGTTGGGTATATCCCTAAGAACTGGAACATAAAACATATAATACCAAAAGCATTTTTGCATACTTTATTTCATCTGAGACTCACTACACCCCCATGAAATAGATAGATAGATAGGGCAGTAGTGGTGTTCCTACATTGGGGTTGGGTGGCTTGCTCAGGGACACAGGAGTGAGAGCTAAGGTTGGCTCTGTTCTCCCGCACTGGGTTGCAGGGCCTTTGCTGCACTGTATTGCCTCTAGCATGAAATAGGCGACAGTTTAATGGAAAATAGGAGGCATTAATGAAACTCAAATGTTATGTCGTTTTAAACAAAATAAAACATCTGGATTATGGGGGCCTGTTTTTGGAATCACTGATGGTGTTGGCATCAGCCCAATGGAAGCCATGTGTTTTTAGTAATTTGGGGATCAGTAAGGGTCTGAGCAGAAGCCGATTGTTGGTTTCTCGTTTTATGGAGGGATAGGCCTGGAAGTTTCTATACAGAGCTACTGGTTCCAGTTCTCTGCTTGGGACCAGGATTGTATTTCAGTGGACTCGGTTAGTAATAGTGTATCCATTCCCCAAAGATCTCCGAGTTAGGAGGCCCTTTCTTGGTAGCCCCAAGTAAATGATGGTCTGAGGAAGGAGGAGTGTGTCGCTCAAGTGTCCTTTCTATTTATTTTCTACCTTCCCAGCACCTTGCAGAGGCAAAGAACACAGGAAAAGATGAGGGTTGATTCCTGTCCCCTTCTGCTGCCTGCAGAGAATCTGTTGCCTCTGTTGAGAACGCAGGCCAGTCGTGGAGTTCTCTCTTCCCTGACACTTTGCAGCCTGGAAATTACTGGCAGTTTAAACCTCTGATGAGGAGGAGTGATGTCTGTAAGAGGCCAGCCTTGCCTGGGGCTTGGGGAAGGATAATGGATGGCAGCCCAGCTTTTAGCCGTAATTTGCTTAGGCAGAAATGTTGAGCAAATCTATCAGGAAAATCAGTTGCAGATGTTCAGCACTTGATGGAAATGAAAGTTTGTTTGCTGTTCTTCTCTTCCTAGGAATTTGGCCTAGTCTCAGAGATGTGCCATTTGTGTTTAATTATATATACCACGGTCATACTGTGCAGACAGGCCTGTCTTCATTTACCCTGTAATTGCAGTGTGAAAGGGGCTTTGCAGGTGGGCGGGAATGGGAATTGGAGCTTCTAGGGCAGTGTGCCAAAAAAGTGAGGGATTTTCTAGATTCATCATTAAGTACCTAGCACGTATCAGGTTAGGAAGGGGGACAAAAGATGGAGTGGCCTGCAGTCTGTCTGTCTGGAAGGCGCTTCACAGAGGTTTATGCAGGACTCAGCTCCACTTTTCATTCTCTTCATCCCAGCTAGAGGTCTTACCCTTGAACCACTGTATTCCTGACGTAGGGAGAGTCATGCAGGGGTGGCTGAGAGGAGGACAGCAGCAACCAAGTAAAACTCCTCGTGAGAGTAACTAGGAGAATCATAAAGATCAATTTGGAAATCTAGGGTACAGCAGGGTTTAATCTTGAGACAGAAACCATATGCAAATACACATGTAGATTTCTTATTTATTTTGAGGTATTTCACCCTCAAATGCTTTCATAAGTAACTGGAATAATTAAATATGTAGAATGAATGGCAGGGGAGCAGCGTTACAGTTCTGCTCCGGACTGTACCCCTGTTGCGAGCTTTCTGTCTCTCATACCAGTGACTCTGGCACTGGACACAGTCTAGTGAAGGGCCACAAAGGCTACAGGAAGACCCATTAAAGTCCTTAGAGAAACATAAATCGCAGTCTTTCAGTTCAACTTGAAGACAAGGAATGGTGAGGTGGCTTTGACGGAGGGTCAAAGAGTTCAGGAGAGAGGTCGTATCAAAAACATACTGTCACGGCCATGTCCCTGGGGCCAGCGAAGGTTCTGAACATGCAGCCTCCACTGTGGCCGTTTTGTTAACTGAGTGGGAGTGTTAGCCTGAAGAATGGAAGGACTTATGGCACTTGTTTCCCGACACTGCGCACAGCCTAGTATTTAAAGGGTGACTTGTTAAAGGGACATATTTGAGCCTATAAATTTCAGGTCTCCGAGGCCTTGATTGTATCCACTGTACCATAAAAGTAACAGGAATGTACAGGCGTGGGCAGAGGGAGGTTCACAGTTGTGATACAGATAAATAATATAGTAACAAATAAGATGATAATAAATAGTAATACCAGAATAAACTTGGTGTTTCATGTACTTACAACTACAACCCTACTTTTGCTCGGCCCTGTAGAGGGAAAGCAATTCTTGCCTTTTTTCCGTGTTGAGAAAGTGAGGGAACTATATGTGTACTTACCTCCTCGGGAGGAGGCACCGGCAAGAGGGCAGAGCCGGGCTGGCAGGGTCGCCCACCTCGAGACCTCCACGCATACTGCCTCCCCTTTAAAAGCACTCAGTCCTACAGGCTCATCTCGGCTATATTTTAAGTATTTATGCTACCAGAAGATCACTTCTTGAGTCAGGGTTGACAAAACCTAGCTCTTAGATGTCGTTGCCACATGCTTTGAAGTAAGAGCCCACACTGCTATCTCTCCGAGGGACAGGATGGAGAATGGGGGTGTTCAGGTGATTTCCAAGGGCACTCACCGCCCTGTTAGAATCTGAGTCCTCAGTCCTCGCAGACAGCCGTCCAGGCCCTCGCTTTGCTGTGTCCCTGCCGCTCATTGCTGCAGGACCAGAGCACGGCTGCTCGGCAGGGGGCCGCGCCGGAAGTCGTCTCATCTGCCTTTTTAAAAGCAGTTTCTAGCACAGATTGAAGGATGTCCAGAAAAGGAATTGAACCCAGGCTCACTCATTTTTTTTGTTTTACATGATTTACAGGAAGTTCTTCCTTTTACCTCTTTTGTCCACAGTGGAATTGAAGAATAGCTGATTGTCTTTCATTTCTGACCCTTCATTTTTAGAACCCCTTCAGACGAGACCAAGAACCACTGGTTTGGGGGGTTTGGTTCTTTGTTAGCCTGTGACCCCACCTGTCCCCCGTGGAATCCCAAGGGAGAAGGCCAGGCATCCTGAGTGCCTGACGCAGGACCTCCATGCAGTCACTGCTTTGGCGAGTCAGGCCATTTTCTCCCTCGTCACAAGACCTGCCTCTGTGACTAGTGAGTGTGGACTATTCAACCTCCAAGTCAGTCTTTTCATTCAGAGACAAAGAAGTAGCAGAAGTCAAGGGGACGTTTCATTTGGGCCATTTGTAGCAAGCCTTCCTACACTGTCTGTGACAGTGCCAGCTGTTTGTTTCTTCATCTGAAGAGGGGGAAATGTCATTTTGGTGTCATGACCAACTTTATCTTCGCAGTTTCTGGCCCCCAGAGAAAATCCAGGAGAAGAAGCAGCAGCCCTGTTTGAAGAAGGCGGTGATGTGGATGATTTAGTGAGTACTTTTAACTTAGTCAAGGTGTTCTCAAGATTGAAGTTGTCTGGGCTGTAAATATAGCACAACAGCTGCTCTCTTTGTGTTTTAATTTCTGACTCACAAGAAGCTCCCTACACTATTATTTATTGCCATTATAAATGTAATCTAAGAGGTAATTTTATAATGGAAGTCTCAGTGTTCAGTGGTTTTAGTTACATTGTTCATTCGGTTTAAACCTCTTTTTTGAAAGACTAAAAAGAGATAGGAAGGCTATTCCTGTAGTAGCAAAATGTCATGATTTCCTGAAATTGCCCTCAGCCAAAGTAAGCAATACAACGTGATTAGTGTGAGTTGACAAATAAGAAAAAACCAGCCTTTAAAAAGCCTAATTCTTAAATGTTCTCACCTAACTCAATGTAAACAAAATAGGCTGATAGGCATTTGGGGGTTTCTGGACCTCGTCACACAAGTCGAGGTGCCTGGGAGGCTGTCGGAGTGCCAGCCTTTTTGTGTTTGGACACCTGCTGCCTTGAAACCTCACAGGACAGCTGTTCAGTAAAAACGTCCAGGCTTTCTGTGGAGAAGTTCTAAGTGTTATAATGAGGAGACACTTTGTATTTAACTCCTGAAGTACGAGCCCATGCATGCTACCAGTGAGGAGAGCCATGTCTTTGAACTCTCTCTCACCAGAGCAGCACTGGTCTGAGTGGGCCTGCTCCCTTTCTAAGTGTGTTGTTCCTGTTTGCAGCTGGACTTGATATAGGTCCTGGGTGTGTGAGGAACCTGCAAGAGTCGCCGTCACTGTCGTGCTGAGACTTCTGTACAGAGCAGCCTGGAGGAAGCCATTCAAGGGGACCGGAAGCACTGGAGACGGTCTCGGCAGGTTACACAGAAGGGAATCTCCTAATTCTCTGTGTAGCGAATATATGTCCATATAAGGGATATTGAGACCTCCGTACAAGTTTATAAAGAGTCATTGTTATTTTCTGATCAGCGCATTTCTCTTGTGGTCTTACTGATCTCCATATATCATACACGTGCTTTGAAGTTTCTGGAAAGTGGATTTCCTCCTGGTCTGGTGTGTTGGAGAGGATCGCAGCCTTCGTAACCCCCCCCCCCCACTGTGCATGGTCACTGGGCTTCTCTCTTCTCCCAGGAGGGCAGTGTGCTGTCTGCTCCCCTCACAGCAGTCAGCCATGCTGCTCAGATGAAGGCATTTGTTTCCTCCCAACAGAAAGCGGGGTTTGGAAAATCATGGCTAAGGTCTGACCCATCTCTCTTTCTTTTTAAGCCTTTTAGTCCCAAATTACTTTGGCTATATATTTGGTCAGCTGAGGGGAGAGAGGAGAGGTTCGCTCTGGGCCTCTGGGACACCACTTAAGGCTCTGCCCACTTGAATCAATCCTGGCAAAAACATGCCCACTTAAAGCAACCCCAGTGAGGATCCCATGTCTTAATATCCAGTTGGGTAGTTAAAGCCCAGGGGATGTTTGTGGCTTGGATAAAACCTAGATGATTCATAAGATTGAGATGAAAAACTTTGTTCTTAAAACTCTGTGTGCCTCTCCCCAGCCCCTCCTGGTTGTGTGCTTCAGTTCATTGAGTGCGGCTACAGGAGCACCCCTTGTCTCGGGCACTTTGGGGAGCTCCCTATCGGGAACAAGCCTGTCAAACCAGGAAGTACACCAGGAAAAGTTTGAATCAAGTTAGTCCATTAGTTCTTCTGTTTTGTTTTGTATTTTACAGGGACAGAGAGAGAGTCAGAGAGAAGGATAGATATGGACAGACAGACAGGAACGGAGAGAGGTGAGAAGCATCAGTTTTTCGTTGCCGTCGCAACACCTTAGTTGTTCATTGATTGCTTTCTCACATGTGCCTTGACCGCGGGCCTTCAGCAGACCGAGCAACCCCTTGCTGGAGCCAGCGACCTTGGGTCCAACCTGGCGAGCTTTTGCTCAAGCCAAATGGGCCCACGCTCAAGCTGGCGACCTCGGGGTCTCGAACCTGGGTCCTCCACATCCCAGTCCGACGCTCTATCCACTGCGCCACCGCCTGGTCAGGCCCTTTAGTTCTTATGATACTTTTTTTTATTTACGTTATAGGTAGTGGGTTATTTTTCCTTCTCTAACACTGCTTTTACCTAATTATCTGAATACCTGAAGGAAGAAATGAACAGGCTAGGGAGAGAAAGTACTACATTAGCCATGTGATTTCTAAATTCATCATGTAGGCGCTGTGCGTGTTCTGCGCAGCCGTGGTTAGAGACACTGTTCAGAGCAGGCACATCATGTTTTGGGTGAATGCACCAAGGTCCCACTGCCCTGGAGTGAAATCTGTGGACCCCCCAGGTGTTGTGCTGACTGAGGCCCGCAAGCACAGCAGGTGGTAACATCAACATCGGTCCGGCACACACACGTCCTCAGAGCCTTGTGATCCCACATGTGATAGGCTTGTATGTGTGTGAATTGAGTCACTGACTAATGTCTCTGCCACCTTTGGTCTTCAATGTCACTAACATTTACTGATTTATAGAGGAGGTAGAGATAAAGGAAGGGTACGTCCGCCCAGTCATAAACTAAATGCTCTCTCTAAGGCAGGGGTCGGGAACCTTTCTGGCTGAGAGACCCATGAACACCACATGTTTTAAAATGTAATTCCATGAGAGCATACAACGACCCATGTACGGTACACATTATCCAATAAAAATTTGGTGTTGTGCCTGACCTGTGGTGGCGCAGTGGATAAAGCGTTGACCTGGAATGCTGAGGTTGCCGGTTCAAAACCCTGGGCTTTCCCAGTCAAGGCACATATGGGAGTTGAGCTTCCTGCTCCTCCCCCCCTTCTCTCTCTCTTTCTCTCTCTCTCTCTCCCTTTCCTGTAAAATGAATAAATAAATAAAAATAATTAAAAAAAAAAAAAATTGGTGTTGTCCCGGAGGACAGCTACGATTGGCTCCAGCCACCTGCAACCATGAACATGAGTGGTAGGAAACGAGTGGATTGTAATATATGAGAATGTTTTATATTTTTAACGTTACTACTTTTTTGTTTAAGATTTGTCTGTGAGCCAGATGCACCAGATGCAGCCATCAAAAGAGCCACATCTGGCTCGCGAGCCATAGGTTCCTGTCCCCTGCTCTAGGGTGTGTGCTGCCCCCTTGTTAAGAACAACTATTTGAAATGTTGAAGTTTGCTCTTTTGTCTATTAATTTACATGGAAAACTGACCATCTTGGGAAATTCTTTAGATAGGCAGTTTTCTTACCTAGTCAAGAGCAGTTTCGAAAGTAAAGGACACATGCATACTTGTGTTTTGAATAGGTGCAGTGCTAATGACTGGCTGTATAGCTATAGCCGATTTTGATTCAGGCAACATGTCTGTGTGGTCCCCACTATCCCACTGGCCTCATTTTGTATTCTCCCCTTGCCCCAGGTGTTCTAGGTTCAGAACACAGGCTGGCAGCTCATTTGGAACAGTTGCTGCAAGGGGAGACAGTGTGGGGAGGGGGTGGGACACAGCATTAGCCCAGGTCCCGAGTTCTGCTGCTTGCTGTCTGGCCTTTGTCAGGGTGCTGGGCCTGTTAGCCGCCTCTCAGGCTTATTAAGGAAGAGCGTGCCCTGAAAGTGCCGGTGACGTAAAGTGCTTTACACAAATGCAGCGCTGGGGTTTTATGATATTGTGAGAACTCAGAAGGCACGGGCAGAACTTTTTACTCAGTGCACGTCCTCTCTCTCTCCATCTCCTTTAGAACCATGAGTGTCCCAGTGCTAGAAATGTCATTATCTAGTGCTGTTGGACTTAGGTCTTCACGTAACCAAGGCAGGGGGTTAGAACCCAGGGCAGGTTTCTGTGTTTGTCCGTTAGGTTTTGATAGTTTTGATAAGGTGACCGCACACCCCAGTGGACTTGAGCACCGCTGCTCTGACGTAGGTCATCGGGCCCTCTTTCACCTTCGGGGCCCTGATGCAGGTTGTTGGTGATATGGTCCCCTAGGTTTTGATCCTAGAAAGTGACTGTGAATATGACTCAAGGAATGGCCATATGGTGCCCTGCCCGCCACCCCTCCCGTGCGCTGCCTGCTATAACGCGTCTGTAATGTACAAGGAGTAAAGAGCCAAAAGGAGGTCCGCGAAGGAACGGCTAGGTTGTGGCTCGTGGCTGCGGTCTGAGGTCTGCCTCCATCCAGATCTGGCCGCCCACAGGCTGCCCCGCCTGGGAACGGGCAGGAGCGCTGTTGGGCCGGCTCAGAAATAGTGGGCCCTTGCTTTGTCGCCTGGATGGCAGCATGGAGCAGAAAGTAGAAATGCATTTGGAGCTTAACATGCATATAACCTGTTTTGTTTTTTTTTTCTTTAAAAATGAACTATTTATTGGTTATTTTCTTTATCAAAGTAATAACTAATTTCTCACTAGACAATACTAGCATAGTTTTGCTTTAGTTTTTAAAATCTTTACACTAGCTGGCTAGATAACATACTATAAAATCTAAGCTAAATAATCTTAACCTTTATTAACATGACTCTAATGTAGTGTTAGTAAAAACTGAGACCATTTAACTTTCTGACTAATTATATAAACTAGCTCCACATTCAATCTTGTACAAAAGAATATACAGCCAATAGGAAAATAACTGCAAAACCAAAATCAGCATGTGATTTTTACACATTAGTATGTTTTAAAGTAAAGAGATTGCTAGAACGTTTAACAACTTTGCCACACTGTTGAAATCAGAGTTTTATTCCTAGAGTAGGGACAATATAAAGCTAGTACTTCTAAGAACATTGAGATATCAGAAGTTGTTAAGTACAGAATTGGTTTAACAACTAGAGATTGGTGTATGTATTATCCAGCACCATTGCTTTTTCTGTTAAAACAACCCAAAATAAACACATCAAATGCAAGTTTATTTCTTGCTGATTTTCACAGGTGATCCTTTGATGTTGAGTTTGTCCACAAAAACATCTGGCCTTCTTCCATGTTCAACAACTGGACTTGGATGAAATTTCTCCCTTCTTTTAAGTTCTTGGAATCCTGAATTTTCATGCCCAACACTTGGCATCCTAGTGTTTTCTAGATTGCGCCACTGTCCTCCTGGTTTGTACTTTAAAGTCTCATTTTGCCATTCGTCATCAAAAGCATGAGCATCACTTTCATTCATATTGATAAACTCTTGGTTGACCTCTTCATCTCCAGTCTTCTTGTTCTTTGATTTTTTAATGACATGAGCTCGGTCATGGAGATGATGACCAACAGATATTTTTTCTAGTCCACTGTCAGAATCTCTCAATGTTTTCCTAGTTTCTTTTATTCCTCCTGGAGCCCGACGGGTTTGAGTTAAGGCCTGGAAAACCTTTGGTGGCTCATCTCCTACTTTGGAATAAGTCATAACTGAAGAAGAAGTAAACGAATGTCCATGTGGATCCACTGAAAGGTTATCAAAGTTTCTTTGTAACTCCTGCACACTGTTTTGCATATTTAACATCATTCGGTCCATTGCCTGAAAAGGGTTGACATCTGTACAAGTCAAGGCATTTTCCCCACCATCATGTCCTGTGCGACCATGAGCTCTTCTTCTGCCATTGGAGATGCTAAGCAAGTCTCTTCCGAAAGGTTCAGAAAAACTTCGCACCATCCGTCACATGCTTTCTCGGTGTGCATTAAAAGAATCGCTCTCTCCGTTCCTGTCTGTCTGTCCCTGTCTATCCTTCTCTCTGACTCTTTCTCTGTCCGAGAAGAAGGGGTCGTCCTCAAAGCCATTGCTTAGCATCCGGAACATCCTGCAGTCCGGGGCGGACGCGGTCCGGCTGGAACACGGGGACATGGCCGCGACCGCGCTGGACCCGCCTGCCCGCACGGTCCTCGCGCGGCTCTGGGCTGCCAAGGCGGTGTCGGGAGAGGCGGGCGCATATAACCTGTTTTAATGACCCCTAACAACGATGGCCCAGGCACCAGTTTTATTTGTAACTCCTCGTCCCTGTAGTGAGCAAGGGAAATTTAAGGGTGGGGGAGACTTCCTCCTCCCCACACACTTTCACCTCCGTGTAGGTCGTGCACCTAATCCAGGATTGATGACCTCTGTTGAGATAGTGTTGTTTCCTGTGGTCATTTTGGAAAGGAAGGGAACGCCCTTTTCTCCCGCTGAACATAGCCCCAGGCGAGATGCCTCTGTTCTGGAGAGGCACCGTGGCATAGTTTTGCCGTGTCCCCTGAATGGTAGAGACTCCTAGGTTTATTGCATTCTTATGTCAGTAGCAGTTAACAGCTATGTGGCCTTCGTGAGTTCCACAACCTCTGTAAGCAGCAGAATGTTGAAATCATTTGCATTTCAGCCGTGGGCAGGATGGCCTGGGAGAAGACACAACCTTTTCATTCACATGATCTGTGGGCAGAATTTTGTCACACGTCTAACCCTAGCAGCAAGGGAGGCAGGGGAGGTGAGAAGACCTATGTTATGTTAGTCATCGTAGTTGGGACAGTTCAGGAAGAAGAGGGGAAGGATGGATGTTGGGCTAGCCAGCCGACAGTCTTTGTCATGGATATTGGGCTAGCCAGCTGACATTCTCTGTCACCCAGCTCCTTCACTTCCCGTGTGAAGTCAGGGAAGTTGCCCTGCCCTTCTAGATTGCTGTGTTGCTGTATATAGGACAGTTGGTGGGTTTGAGATTTAAAGTCAGTCGGTTGAAGTAACAGTCTGTACAGGATAAGGCAGTGTCAGTAAACTTCAGTACCCAACCCTCCTATTCAATACCTGTCCTCCCACATCCTGTATCTTAGCCAGAGATCATGTAGAAATCTCTGGATGGAGCCAGGATACTTCCTTGTCACTGTCTTAACACCCAGGCCTCCTGGATCTCCGTACCCAGGGCCTGTTTTGGAGGTGTTGGGGGGAGTCCCCTACCCCACCCACTGTGACCACTGGCCCAAGGTGGGTAACTGGGAGCTGAAGGGGCACAGAGGAAGGATGACAGACATGGGCTCTCCATTCTGTCATCTGTTGGGCAGAGTCTGTGCCATTGGTGACCTCACAACTACTTCTCCGTCCCTCTTCTGCCACAAGCCTGCTTTTTAATTTCCACCGAATATCATGACTAGAGTCCAGCTTAGGATCAGACTGCCTGCCTACACTTCACGTCCTGTCTGTACCATTTCCTGGCTGTGTGACCATGGCCAAGTTACTCATCCACCCTTCGTCTTGGTGTCTACTCCGTCAAACAGGGCTTATGTTAAGAGTACCTAGCTTCCAGAGTTGTCAGGATGAATGAGGGTGACCCACATAAAATGCCTGGCACAAAATAAGTGCACAGTCAACACTTCATGTTGTCACCGGCCTCTCCCACTTCGTCTCCCTCTGCACCAGCATCTGTCAGGCTCTCACGTGCTCTTTGCTGCCCCCTGCAGATGGACACCGCCAGCCCTGCGCGGATCAGCCGGTCGGTAACAGCTTGCGGAGAGGCGACTCCATCTCTGCCCCCACTTTCCCTGGTCCAGGTGCGGCACTCCAAGAGGACGTGTGTTTTCCCCTACAGAGTGGACAGCTGCCTTTCGGGGATGTCAGAGCAGATGAGGAATGGGACACTAAGGGAGAACTCAAAGCCACTTGAGTTCTAGGTGCCGGAGACATGTTTGCTCGCCTGTGCACACTCACGTTGGTCACATAGCACTTTGTCACTGCACCTGGCTCCTTTATTTAAAGATTTCCCTCCCTTTGTTCCAACTGCCCGGGCCTTAGATCCTCCAACAGCATCGGGGTTAGGTGCCTTGTCTGGGCTGCCCTGATTAGAGCCCTGATAGGGGTTTAGTCACCACCCATCAACTGCCGTGTGCCCCCGGCCGGGGCGGGGGAAGAGAGACGGGAGCACACAATTCTTTTTTTTTTTACAGGGACAGAGAGTCAGACAGAGGGATAGATAGGAACAGACAGGAACGGAGAGAGGTGAGAAGCATCAATCATTAGTTTTTCATTGCCCTTGGGACACCATAGTTGTTCATTGATTGCTCTCTCACATGTGCCTTGACCGCGGGCCTTCAGCAGACTGAGCTACCCCTTGCTGGAGCCAGCGACCTTGGGTCCAAGCTGGTGATCTTTGCTCAAGCCAGATGTGCCCGTGCTCAAGCTGGCGAGCTCGGGGACTTAAACCTGGGTCTTCCGCATCCCAGTCCGATGCTCTTATCTACTGTGTCACCACCTGGTCAGGCCACAATTCTTATTAATTGTCTAGGCCAAGTGAAGTTTCAGGGCTGAGGGATAGAGAAAAAGAGAGGGCGAGTGTGTGTGCGAGAGAGAGAAGGTAGAGGGTCAAAAACAATTCCTTTACAGGTATAACGTGCACATACAGACCCAAACCCTCTGACACAGGGTGGGCAAAAGTAAGTTTACAGTTGTTTCTATAGAAAATAATACAAGAATAAACTCTGTTTTGTGTACTCAAAACTGTAAACCTGCTTTTGCCAGCCCCTGTACACTTATATATGCAGGACGTTTCTTCGCTGGACCACTATATTTGTTTCTAAGTATATCTTTTCCTAAGGAACCAGTCGTAGTGGATTAGGAGCCCACCTTACTCCAGTAGGACCTCATCTTAAGTAATAAGATTAACAGTGACCCTATTTCCAAGTAAGGTCACATTCCGAAGTACTGGGACTTAGACCTCAAGGTAGCTTTTGTGGAGGATGTCATTCAACCCATAACAGCCACTGAAATTGCTTATTATGTCTGCAGCGGGTAAATGGGTGCAGTGAGAAGAGGGGTGTGACAGAGAGGAAGTGGGTTGAGTTGGACACGCTCCCGTGAGCAGACCTTTGAGGAATGTGTTTTTGTCTGTCATCATGTGGAATATAGAGGGGACTCTGTTTCAGTGCCCTTCTTCCTATAAAAATGGAAAGGGTGTGTGTGTGAGAGAGAGAGAGGTTGTGGCTCGATGGAGAAGCATTAGGCACGTGTACATCTTGTGTACATGGGAAGGGTCAGACTGCCGACATGTGAAGAAGGAATCTGTGTGTCTGCATTTATAGAGAATGTGGATATGAAACGAACTGCAACATCTTCCATAATGTTACCTGTTGATACATGTGAGTCTTTGTGTCCTATTCATGAATTCTTAGGAGGAAGAGAGCACATGGTCAGTGTCTGGTCCCAGGAACGAGCATTATATGGGGCACAGGGATCTTATCCAGTACCAGGCTGGCCAGAAAGATGCCTCTGGCTGTCCCAGCTGTCCACAGTAGGCCCACAAGCCCACCAGTTCTCTGACCTGTGTCCTGGGTTTCTCGTCTATAAAGTTCAAGTTGATAAGCTTACATTGAGCACCTGCTATATGTAAAACACTCCCTACACTGCATATTTGGGTGGAAGAACGTCATTAGTCCTCCAGAAAGTCACAGCCGAATCCACGAGGGAAGAAGGGTGATAACAGGGACCCAGGTAGAGCAGGGGCACTGAAGAAGAGACTGAATTTCAGTGTTGGTAGCCAGGGACACTTTCTGGACTTGATGCGATTTAACACGTTACCATGAGTGGAACATGAATCTAATAATGGAGAGGAAAAGATGCTGAAATAGAGGACACAGCAGAGTTCAGGCCAGGTCCAGGAAAGGGTAAGTGGTCTGGCTTGTCTTCAGGGTGAGCTGCATGATAGAAAACGGTCATCAGTTAGACTGCAAAATAGGTCGGGGAAATTATAGTGGGAAAACCCGTTTTGCAAAGAATTTCAGTCGGGTGGGCAGAAAGGTTATTCTGGCAGCAGTGTACGGAGAGGGTGCAGGGAGAGCTGCTCGCAGCTGTCGGAATAGCCTCAGAGAATGAGGGTCCAAACCAGGCCGCCCCCAGGGACCTAGAGCGGAGGGAAGGGACGTCCGGGAGCCTGGCCCCACCACCAGCCACCCTGTGCTGTCTCTTCCCTACCCCTGGGGTCTTGAGATTCCTGGGAAATCGGAGTCCAACTTCAAGGGCATGTGCTCATCTGCCTGCTTGTCATGCTGGGCTAGCCTGTCACCTCCCCTCTTCTCCCAGCAAGCCACCAGGCCTTGCCCTGGCCACCTTGACACACCCGTCCCTCATACTCCTGCCTCAGCCTGGTCCTCTGGGACCTTTGTCCCTTTTCAGGAAAGATCTTACAATCTGCCACCTGCTCCCTGCAGCCTTCGGAAATAGTGAGGGCTCCTCAGTGTTTGAGACTCTTTTTCCTCTGGGTTCTGACAGAGATGAACATACCCTTATCACAGACAGTTGGGGACCAAAGTGGCCTTGTGACCAGGAAAACTCCAACACCCCCCACACACCCCAAATGCAGGGATTCTGGTATATGAGCCAGAGAGCTTGACACACAGCTGAAAAGTCAGAGTGACGAGCACATCGCGTGGAGCAGGAAAGTGGGAGTTCACCGGGTCTGAGCATGGGGGTCCAAGGAGAGAGCGAAACCCTCTCTCAAACCCCAGAACTCCCGCTGCTGGGGAGAGTGGGGAACCCCTCTTCTCAGGAGGTGTTTCCCCCACTGCACTCGGGGAATTGCAGGAGCTGGCTCACCACCTGGCCTCCACTTAATTAGATGGGGCTTCCCAGGAAGGAGGCTCTGCAGGGAACCCAATGGAGAGGAAGGCGATGGGACCAACCCAGGAAGACCCTGTTCTCTCTGGTGTTGGGTCTCTCTGGGATCCATCAGGAGAGATGGGCTTGGAGATGTTCGATTAATTGCTTTCCCACCCTGAGATGGCACCTCCATCACCAGTCTAAGTTTTAATTAATCACGCCAGCAGATGGGCTGTCATGGGCCCCAGCAGCCAGAGTAATGAACTCATTTATTACAGACTCTGTCAGCGGGAGGCCATCTAGGCTTCTGGGGAAAGAGGCTCCTGACACCAGGGCGCAGGATATGTGCAGTTTGGGGAGAATCTCTGGAAATGCTTTCATTTCAGGCCATCCACTGACTTTTAGGAAGAGAGGGGAAGGTGTAGCACGGAAGGGATGTGACTCAGTCCAGAGCAGGTGGCCTTCACAGCGTGGTGCTTTAAACAGTGCTAGAGGTTGGCTTGATCTGCTACCCCCTGCACACGCCTGACTCAGGAAGTCAGGGTGACACGGGGTGGCCGTGGCGGGCATGACACACCAGTTCTCAGAGGTCCGAGGTCACGCCCGATGGGTGAATTGCTAGATTTTATGCCCTGGGTTGTCTCATTCATTCTCCCCGGTTATGAGTGACAAGAATTTAGTGAAGGTTGAATTAAGAGAAGAAGAATGGATAAATAAATGGTGAGTGTGGGTGCTCAGCAAAGAAGCCATCACTATGAAGGGAACAAAAGCTTTTATTGAGCCCAGCTCAGGTCTGAGGTTCTACGCGGCACCTGCTACAGGAGCCTGGAGAAGGTCTTTGTGGGAGCCGGACCCCGGAGGATGCGGCTGGGCAGAGCCCTGCCTGCTGCTGGCGTGGGCCTGCTCGTCTGCGGGCAGGGTGTGGGTGCCTGCTGTCCTGTGCAGTCACCAGAGTCGCAAGGACTGTTCGGGTGGGCATGTGTCCTTGGAGCACAACCTCACAAGCATTGACTGGTGTGGAGAAGGAATAGCATGCCCTTGGTCCCTGCTATGAAACCAGAAATTTTCTCCAAGAGGAAGCGCTCCCAGAGTCGGCACCCTGTGGCGATGGTGCTGAATAAAACAGCGATTTTTCTATGCCTGTTATGCACCCATCAGACTAAATGGAGCGATGAGTGGGGTGAGCTGCTGAGCACTCAGTGTGGACTTTTGTGGGAGTGATAGCAGTCACTGACAGCACTAATTCTGCCAGGTCCTGATGTACGGTGCAGGGACACTGAGTATGTTTTCCGAGTTCACACAAGTAGTGAGGGGCAAAAGCCAGATTTAGGTTTTAGATTTAGATTAGTCTGGCCTGACCTGTGGTGGTGCAGTGGAGCAAGTGTCAACCTGGAACTTTGAGGTCACCGGTTCGAAACCCTGGGCTCGCCTGATTAAGTAAGGCACATATGGGAGTTGATGCTTCTTGCTCCTCCCTTCTTTTATTCCCCCCGAAAAGAATACCTTTTTTAAAAGGCCTGATGGTGGTGCAGTAGATAGAACATTGGACTGGGTCACAGAGGACCGGGGTTTGAAACCCTGAGGTCGCTAGCTTGAGCACTGGCTCATCTGGCTTGAGCACGGGCTCACCAGCTTGAGTGCGGGGTCCCTGGCTTGAGTGTGGGATCATAGATATGACCCCATGGTCACTGGCTTGGGCCCATAGGTTGCTGGCTTGAGCGCAAGGTCACTGGCTTGAGCCAAAGGTCGCTGGCTTGAGCCCAAGGTCGCTGGCTTGAGCAAGGGGTCACTAGTTCTGCTGTAGCGCCCCAGTCAAGGCACACATGAGAAAGCAATCAATGAACAACTAAGGTGCCACAACAAAGAATTGATGCTTCTCAACTCTCTCCCTGTCTGTCTGTTCCTATCTGTCTCACTGTCACACATACAAAAAAAAATTTTAAGTTCAAAAAAATGGTTATGATGGTAACTTTAAAAAAAAAGTTAGGTTAGTCTGGATTCCAAGTCTGTGCTCGTAGCCACCTTCCTACCTGGTCTCCTCGGGAAGGCTGCCCGGGGCGGCACAGTGGCTCTTTCTCTAACTCCTAGCAAAGGAGAAAGGGACCGCTGGGGTTTGGACGGTTGGCCCTCAGAAGCGCACTCACACCCTGAAGCTACCATTGGAGAACAGAATGAATGCTGAGCGTTTCAAAGGCTCCTCCAAAGTGGAACAAGGCTTGGAGGTTGCAGGTTCTTTCTGCAGGGTGAGGACCAGAGCCTTTGGGGAGGAGAATTTCTGTGTGTGTGGCTGAGGGACTGGACCCTGGGAGCTGGGCAGGTGTTGCACAGTGCCAGTTAAGAAAAGAGTAAATAGAGCAGTCACACTGCTGGCCTTACGGGACACAAAGCCTGTCTGTGTATGTGGTCTGTCTTGTGCAGGAGACATACACATAGAGGGATAAGTCTCCACATTGAAAATCAACAGCACACATGTGATGAGAAGTGAAAATTCTAATCTTTTTACGTGCCAGGGACAGTAGGGAGTGGTGAGGACTGTGGCCAACTGTGGCACAAGCCTCTGAAAGGGACGGCTCGTATTCAGCAGTAGCCCTGTGGGAATACAGACTGCGTGTCACCATATATATTTTTTTAATCTTTTTTGAGAGAGACTATATTTTATGTGAAATATCCTGATTTTTTTAACGTGGTCTCAAACGTTTGAAATTTTGAATGCCCCTGTTACCCTGGGGCTGTGACTTGAAGAACCCACTGTGGAAGGGGGTGTCCTGGGGGCTGCCTCAGCTCAACTTCAGCGTGAACCAACCAATAGCTGCAGCTGGGAGAGGCCTGGCGCTCACGGAACCCGCGTGGCACACAGGGACGGGGCGGGCGGCTGTGGAACCTGGCAGATCTTTGAGGACTTGCTAAGTCTCAGGAACAGGATGACTCCAAAAGGTGACACAGCCAATCAGATGACAGATAACTTTAACCTAAACTGAAGGATTGGTGTCCTGAGTGAGGTAGAGCCGGTGGTTCACATCACTTAAACAGTTTGATTCTGTCCCCCATGACCACCCTGGGAGCTTGGAAACCACCACATATTCACAGAGTCAGGTGGGCTAGCCGGCTGGAAGGGGCAAGAAAACGGGATAGTCAATATCTGCCCAAGCCCAGGGAATCAGGCAGACCAGCCCCTGGCTCACCACTCAGCAGCCATATGGTGGGGTGCAGCTCTGAATTCGTCTCTGTAAAATAAGTGTGAGGCAGTAACCTATTAGCTGTGTCGTAGGATAGAATTACTTAATGTTTGGAAAGTGCTTAGCGCGATGCCTCTCTCCTAATGAGGACTCAATAAACGTTAGCCGTCACTACTGTTTCTCAGTCTGAGCAATCCCATGTCACGGCCCATGGAGCCATTATCTGAGATGTGCCAGAAATGTCAAATGTACACCAGATTTCAAAGTCTTTGGACGAAAACGAGAATATAAAATATCTCATTAATACTTTATATATTGATTGCATGTTGAAATAATAATAGCTAGGATATATTGGGTTAACATCATTAAAATTACACTTTTTTTTTTACCTTTTTTAATGTAGCTACTAGAAAGTTTTAAATTATATTTGCGGCTCATGTTAAATTTCTATTAAACAGCATTGGTCTGGAACCTAGAATAACGCCTGGCACAGAGTAGGCCCTCAGAAAGTATACGTTGAATGAATAAAGGATTTTCATAGATTTTTGTGTGTGCTTTGTCTTTGCCCTTGAGCCATGTATGTGTCCTCCCTCTGACTCCCCTATCCACACGATTAATGACCAGCACAGACTCTCAGCAATCAGTCACCATTAGACAACCCTCCTGCTACTGTACCCCAAATCAGAGGGGACAGAGGCCCCAAGAAACAGAGGGCCTTGAGAAGGACATAGTAAATATCAGAGAAGAGAAAGGAACCAGAGTGTCTGTGCCCAGGCATAGGCACTTCAGTGTGACCTCGTTTTGCCAGTAAAGCCCTTGATTTTTGTAAACATCTTTGTGGAGGCAATTGCAAATTCACAGAGTAGGGCAGAGGAAGTGGCCCTATGGCTACTAGCACAAGGTGAGCCCCAGGAGACAATGCCATCCTTTCCTCTGAAACCTTGACCTTAAAATTAGCTCCAACCACCCACCGCTCCATGAAGCAGGGAGGTTCCAGCCCGGAAGGCAGAAATCAGCAGCCTTCTCACTGGGGGCATTCTGTCGTGGCTGTAAGTAAAAGGGCCTCAGGGTGTCCTTGTAACAGTGATAATAGTATTGGAAAAGCCAAGTGTTGGCAGTGGCTCTTTGGAAGCCTCTGAAATCATTAATATTATTGATCCAGAGGGGCTGCCATTTGGCACTTGTTGGGTTGTCTCTTTTAGCTCCACTAGTACCACACACACACTTTACCACCACCACCAAAGCGCCGAGTCAGGGCCCAGTGAACCATGTGCCAATCAGTAAAAGATTTTGGAACAATTCACTTGGAGTCAGTTAAATCCAAGTGTGTGACAGTCACGTAATGTCATAAACACTTACAGGGAGCAAGGCTGAGAAAGGCAAGTAAAAAGGACCAGGGTACACAGGAGTGGTGGAAATATAAGAAAAATGTAAGGCAGGTTCTCCCCTGTCCCCAGTGTTGTTCACTTTCTGGAAATGGCCATGGGCTTGTCCTGTACCTCCGTCGGATCTTGGAGCACTGTACAGGTAACACTCTTTGTACCCAAACCCTGATAAGGCAGGTGGGCGAGCAGAAGCCACTCTTCCCATTGAGTGGACGGGAGGAGTGCTGGCCCAAGAACCCATGGCATAGCTAGAGCAAACTAGAAGCCAGGCCTTGCAAATCACAGGCACCTAACAGGTCACTCCCCAGAAGCTTGGAGGCCCCAAACGAGGAACAAGGCTTCATTCTCACTCTTGAGAATCCGAGAGCCCAGTGAAGAAAATACAGAAACCCTAATCTTCAAGGTGCTCAGCATCTAGCCACAACTGGACAGGGCTGTAGACACGTGTAACAGACACTGCTGGGAATGTTGATACTAGCACCAAGTAGAACTGCGTTTGACTGGAAAGGAAGGATGGAGCCTTTTAGTTTGGGAATAGGCGGGAGGCAGAGTGGGAGCAGGTGGCTAAGCCAGTTCTTGCTGGTGACCAAACAGAGCAGCACATGGATGAGGAATGACCTTGAGTTTGCTTGTTAGACTTAGTCTTTTATGCAAGATGGTAACAGACAGCCTGAGGAGAAGGAAGGAGTTTGGACCAGAAATCATCTTTTCGGTCATGGCTGTTATTGGTGGCCTTGCCATCTTTCTTAATCAGCAGGTTTTCAACAAAACTGAGTTTACTATTTGTTCTCAAGGCTCCCACAGCGGTGTTTTCCCAGGGGCGGGGGCGGGGAGGCTGCGCTGTAGGAACTAGGCTTGGCCGGTTCCCTGTAAAAACGTCTCCTGCTGAGAGCTCCAGTTGTCTCCTTGCCATCGTGAAGAACGTGACACAGAGCACAGAAGTGGGGCAAGTGGAAGAATGAATGGAAAGAAAGGAAATGAAGCAACCTGTGTGAAACCAGCCAACAAGACGACATCAGCAGTGAAAGTCAATGAGGCAAACACCATCTGGCCCTGAAAATGAATGAAGCAGGAAAGGATGGCCTCCCCTCCTGGGGATTCGTGCTCCAACTGGGCACAGGGTCGTGTCATGTCGTGTTGTGTGTGTCGTGGCTGCCTGAGACTGGCCTAGGCGGGGGGGGGGGGGGGGGGGGGGTTGGAGGGGACTTTAATATATATTGCTCACAAAAATTAGGGGATATTTCAAAATGAATGTGAAACATTAAAAAAAGCATCTGATTTTTTTTTAATTAAACAAGACCATCAGAGAAGCAAATGACAAGTCAAAGAAAGTTGTTCAGTTATGCAAATGAGGTGCAAAACCAACTTATTTCATTGGTGAAAATGCACTATACAAAAGGCTGAAAGTACTGGGGTATCTGCACATTCTCTCTCTGATCCCCTAATTTTTGTGAGCGGCGTATTTCTGCAGGACAGGATGTTGGACAGAGCCTTTCTTCCCTTGAAGCTCTTTATCAGGGCATAGTTTCACCTAATGGGAAGTCTTGGGCAGGAAGGAGTTATAGCAGCTGCTTCATGTCCATCCCCACACAGAGCAGAATTTAAAGATTTGCATACAGTAGAGCTGTCGGTGAGAAGCACAGCTGGTTCGCACCTGACCACCTGCATTCACTCATTCTGCCCTGCATTCATCCTTCTTCCCATTCACTCATCCCTCCTTCTCCTTTCTGCCACCAATGCTAGTGCATTGCTAGAACCTTCTGCCCGGCCGGCCAGCCTCCCTCTGAGCTCTTCTCCCTGCGCCTGACCACCAGAACCTCTTTGTAAGCCCAAATCTGCTGGGGACCCTCCTGATCGTCAGTGACTTCCCACTGCTCACGTGCAGTACGCCCCCACGATGGAGCTGCTCGGACCCCCTCTTTCTGCATCCTCCCTCCCCACACCCCAGCCCGCACCCATTCATGCCCCACTGTCACAGGCCACTAACGAGTCCCGTTTCTTGCTTTGGAGTCATCCTGGAACCTCTTCCCTGCTGCCCTCTCCCGCACTCCCTCACCTATGCTTGCCAATACTGCTTACATATAAAGACCAGTGTGGCAGTTATGAACACGCACGGCTCCTACTCGTGCTGCAGGGAGCGTAGTTGACACGGCCCCCGGCTGCTACCCTGCTGGGTCTGCCACCAGGTGCATGTAGAGGCCGTGGTTCTGTGGGCTGCCCCCAGCCAACAGATAAGCACGACAGGTCACAAAGGCAGCTCCATCCAACAAGATACGAGATTCCTCCAATGGGTAACTTTAGTCCGAGAACTCCCCAGTGGTCTGGCCAAACTTCCTTGGAAGTGCCCTGGAGTCTGAAACCCTTCCTACACCCTCCTCCTTTCCCCACAGGTATCAGGCACACACTGGGGTCTGAGGGCTCTTCCTGCCTTCTGTCCCCTCCGCCAATGAATCCCTTGTGCATCTAACCCTCTCTCTGCATCTGCTCTTCCATGGACCTGAACTACTGTGTCAAGTTAGCATCACCTCTTTTGTTGAAGACTTTCCTAACCTTCCCTGCAGGACTGAACCCTTTCTCCTTCACATCCTCCCCTTGTCTGTACTTTCTATGATTGCACCAATAACTCCTTGCTGTAATTATCTATTTACATGGCTGCCTCCATCTCCCAGGCTGTCGAGGCCACTCGGCCAGTGCGTTCACTCTCATATCTGTCTTGCTAACCTCACAGCCTACTATAGTGCCTGTTATATTCAGGCGCATCACAAACGTTTATGAAATGCATGAGTAGTCGGTCTGTTTATCCATTCATCAGTTCCAATTGTTCTAAACAGAGGACGGAGAGATTAATGAGCAAGACCCCCCGCCCCGCCTTGAAGGCACTCTGAGGCTGGTCGGTGGGACTAGCATGCAGATTACTATTTGATAAGTGAGAATGGAATGGCTGCTATCAAAGCGGTTCTAGCAAAATGCAATAAGAGGAAGATATGATTAATTTTCAGTGGGCGGTGGAGGAAGGAGGAGGCCGCAAGAGAGGCTTGCAGAAAGTAACATTGGGAGCAGGGCAGGGGGGTCTCTAGGGCTCAGCACAGACAGCAGGAGAGGGGGCGATTTCCAGGCCAGAGAGACTGCACCACAAGGGCACGGAAGGGGGACGCGATGAGAGCTGCTTTCCAGTACACACCAAAAAAGTGTCTCACTTGTTCTACCTTCTCTTCCGTTATTGTTGCTGCTGGAGGTTTGTTGATTCAATGTTTGTTTGCTCTTCCTGATTACCTAGCGTCTCCGTCTCCCTCAGAGCCCAACTGGCCGTGTTTGCTCTGAGCTGCTCCACGTTGTCAGTCTCCTTCACTGACTTTGCAGGTTCACATCTGGCGGCTCTGAGGGCAGGAAGACGCCTGGGGAGCTTCCAGCTTCTGGCTGGACAGGCAGGAGCCTTCAGTGACTATCTCTAGCTGACAAGCCCCTGGGCAGAAGACTGACTGGCTCCCATTATCAGAGCCCAGCGGCTCCTGAGCCCGGTGTGGGCATAGGGACGGGGTGCTGGCATCATAACCGTCCACTGACATGTGCTGGCCGCTGCCTAGGGAGGAGGGAGGAGAGAAATAGGACAGAGAAGGGGAAAGACCCAGCTGCCTGGAGCCTGGATGGCTCTGGCTCTGAGCACGCCAGCTTTGCCTGCTGCTTCTTTGGGGCGCATGCAGATCTGGCTAGCAGGGGGCACTCTTCTCTCCACGTGCTCCGTTGCAGATGCACTGAGTGCCCATCAGTCGGCGGGCAGGCTCTCCAGGCGTGGGCTTGCAGCAAAAAACCCAAGATGTCTGCGCACTCCAGGGGCTGCTTTAGAAACCCTTCTGGTCTGGAGAACTGGGGAGACCAGTCAAGGTGTGGGAGGCCATGTCTTTAGTACAACTTGAGACCTTCCTCTCTCTGTTAGATAGCAAATAAACTCAGTTGTCAATTTCCTCGCTTTCGAACTTTTCTTATCACAGAACCCTGGGAACACAGAAACCTGGACCCCCTAGGAGTCCTCTCTTCTACTCCCCTGCAGGGCTGCCCTCCTCCATGGGAAAGGTCTCAGGAAAGATGAGCCACGACTTCCTCCAAGTACAAGGCACTTACCTTCTAAAAAGATTTTAATCAATGTTTTTAATGGACGCTCAATATTCTACTCTACGTATGTACCGTGATTTTTTAAATTACATGAATTCATTATGATTATTAAAATGCCAACCGCATAAACAGATGTTTCCACTGCATGTTCCCTAACCTCATCCTCTCCCAGAAACAGATAGCTCTAAATCAGTTGGGTGGTATTCTTCTATACTCTTTCAGAATATGGCATTTTAACATTGAAATGTGGGTGGCGTTTTTTTTCTTCTACACATAGGTGATCATTGTGCATATTGTCTTGCAGATTATATTTTTCAATGAAGAACATAACCTTGAGGTCTGTCCTTATCAGTCCGTGCTGGTCTATGACATTTTCTCTAAAGTGGGTGGCTTCAGGATCTTGGACTTCATCACCCTCATGTTGACAGACATTTCAACATTTTCCCAACTTGTCTCAAAAAGACAACGATGCTGCTCTGATCCTCGTTTCACAAGCTCTTTGAGAAAGCCATGTCCCGTACCACCTTTCTAGGAGAGTCCCAAAGCAATAGAATCCCTGGGTTGAAGGGTACGTGCATTTGAAATTCAATAGAATACTACCAACAGCCCTCAGAAATGCACACCCGTTTCTCTGCCTTCCCGCAGGGTGGGGCAGATGCTCCTGGCTCACCGGCCCAGCATCCGTTCTTATCTTGTCCCTTGGTGCATTCATTCTACAGCAGGACCTGAAAGAGACAAATAATCACTCTCCCAGCCCTCCTGCAGCTAAATGGGGCAAGGTGACACATTTCTGGCCACACACAAAAAAAAGACACACACATACACAAACACACACACATGGAAGCATCTAGGAGTAGAAATATGGTTCTCCCAACATACAGAAAAGATGTGGCAAGGGCAGCCTCCTCCTTTCTTCCATGCTTTAGTCCCACTGGAGACAAGGAGATTACAGCCACAGGGCACAAATCAACACGCTAAGGATGCCAGAGTAGAAAGACAGAAAGAGCCTGCATTGCTAGTGGCATCTCTGAGCAGCTGGACTGACGCCAGCAGCTACCTACTCGGGACATCTTATTACAGAAGAAAAATAAACCCTGCGCTGTTTAAGCTCCTGCTAGTTGGGTGTCTGTTACTTGTAGCTGAATGAAAACCTAACTGAGACAGGATTGGTACCAGGTGCCCATTTGTGTTCTGATTTAACCTTGTTTTTTTATACACTCTGGTAGTGGCATACGTTTCTTTTTTAAGATTTTTAAAAATTTATTCATTTTAGATAGGGGGGAGAGAGAGAGAGAGAGAGAGAGAGAGAGAGAGAAGGGGGAGGAGCAGGAAGCATCAACTCCCACATGTGCCTTTACCAGGCAAGCCCAGGGTCCTGAACCAACAACTTCAGCACTCCAGGCCGACGCCCCATCCACTGCACCACCACAGATCAAACAGCATAAATTTTCGATAACTGTTGAACAGTAAAATGACAATGGCCATAATTTATTCACTGCCTACTTTATATGCATTATCTGATATTATAAAGATCCTAAAAGACAGCTTAATTGTCTTTACTTTAAAAGTGAAGAAACCACAGGCCATAAAGCTAAGTTACTTACTTGCCCATGTTCACAAAGGATTCTGACCTAGTCCTAGCTGCTTCTATAGGTCCCATTCTTAAAGTCGAAACCCAGGGAGGCTTACTTAATTCAATAACAGCAATAGGAGTAGCAGTAAGGTGGCTCATGTGTGGGGTATGCTATTTACGTGGTCATGCCAAGGACAATGGGAGCCCCTTTAGCTTTGGCCAGCGGGTCAAGGTCTTGCTCTGAGCTCTGCGTCCTCTCTTCTGCTCGAATCCTGCTACATTGTCTCTGCCCTGCGGCCTCATAACTAGATCCTGCCCGTTCCTAAACCCTTAGCTCAAAGTTCTGACTAGACGTCTGCCTGTCTTTCATGTTAGGTCCTTTCACTGTTTTCCCTGAGGAAATCTAAAAAGTTGCTGGTGATGGAGGGAGCTTGACTTGGGGCGATGCACACACAATATGATGTACAGACAATGTAGTGCAGACTTGTGCGCCTGAAACCTACGTAAGTTTATTAACCAATGTCACCCCAATAAGAATATAAAAAGATATAGAAAGATACTGTTTAAAAGAACTCTTCTTGCCCCTCTCCACCAGCTGCCTGGATGGGTGGTCCTCCTGCTCAGTCAACAGGCCTTGGCAGGGAACACATTGTCACTTGTTCTCCGTGTTTCTGTGTCTGTGTGTAAAATGCACATGCAGCTGTGAGCCTCCTGGCCAGGAGAATGCAGCACAGCCCTCCACCTGCTCGGCGTTCCTGAAGTTCTACCACTTACTTACAGGGTGACTCCTTGTGCTTAAGAATTATATCTCCTCTTCCTCCTGACGAGGAGGTGGTGCAGTGGATAGAGTGTCGGACTGGGATGCAGAGAACCCAGGTTCAAGACCCTGAGGTTGCCAGCTTGAGCGTGGGCTCATCTGGTTTGAGCAAAGCTCACCAGCTTGGACCCAAGGTCGCTGGCTTGAGCAAGGGGTTGCTTGGTCTGCTGTAACCCCGCGGTCAAGGCACATATGAGAAAGCAATCAATGAACAACTAAGGTGTCGCAACGTAAAACTAATGATTGATGCTTCTCACCTCTCTCCGTTCCTGTCTGTCTGTCCCTATCTATCCCTCTCTCTGTCCTGGTTAAAAAAAAAAAAAAATCCTGTTCAAACTGCTCATTTCCCAGGACGGAGAGTATTGTTATTAGATAATAGAAAATAGATAATGGCCTCTGACACAGAGCTCCTGACACTCTTGTAAAGTCCTTAATGCTAAGAGCACTAGCAGCATCTTTTGTTCTAAGGAGGTGACTCTGAGTGGGCTCCTGGATGGGGGCCACAGAAAGACTGGCCCGGGATTAGAAGCCTGAGGTTTTCAGCGCCCCCATCCCATCCTCCAGAGAGAGCAGAAGGGTTGAAAATGGAATCAGTAATTGATCACGCCTGTGTGAAGGAGCCTCCGTAACAGCCCAATAGCATGGGGTTTGCAGAGCCTCCAGGTTGTTGAATACACACAACCACACCAGTGGGGTGACACCCCCAACTCCGCCCGGCTGAACTCCGACACTCAGGCCCCTCTCAGTCCTCATCCTGTGTCTGTCTTCCTCTGGCTGTCCATCTGTAGCCTCTATCATATCCTTTACTAAACTGGTGGACTGATTGTGTCCCTGAGTTCTGTGCGCTGCTCTAGCAAATTGATCAGACCCTGGGAGGGGGCCAGGGGAACCTGTAGATCCTACCCGGTTGGTCAGAAAGGTCACAGCCTATCTTTCTTCTGGCATCTGAAGTGTTTGCGGCAAGGGGTGGGTGGAGTGGGGAAACCATCTTGCAGGACTGAGTCCTTAACCTGTGGGATCTTAACACCATCTCCAGGTAGTGTGAGAATTGAGTTAAATTGTCAGACACCCAGCTGGTGTCACAGAGAATTGCTTGTTGTGGGAAAAACATCAGCAGTAGAAGTGTTAGAGGGAAGAGTTTTGTGTGAGTAGTAAAGGAGACTCGTAGGAAAGAAAGACAGTAGGAAGAACTGGGATTCCATTGTTGACTTGTTTACAGTTAGTGAGGAGGAGTAAGCCTGTCAGGCTCTTTCCAGAAAAAAAGCTTTGTATAGAAATGCTGAGTCTCTTCCTGGAGTCTAGAAACCAGACAGTGAGATTTTTGGAGGGAGTTCTCTCTGACTTATATGTGAGATGCCCGCTTGGGGAGAAGCTTCTGGAGAGCAATTTCTCACTACACGTTTTTGTATGACTAATCTTCAAGATACCTCTGAATTTCTAGTAAAACTATTTGGCACACAATTGTAAGTGGTAGTATTTTGGGTGGGAGGGAGAATCAAGGAGGAGGAATAATGTCCAACATTTAGGCTTAACCTAGAGTTGAAATAAGGGAATTGCGACAAGACAAGAAGTTTAGGAGACTGGAAATTGGCGTAGGCAGCAACTGAACAACTTTTAGTGTCTGAATTATTAAAAATCCCAATGAGGGCATCAACCTTTCCACAGGATGGAGAATGGAGCGGGGTGGGCTGACCCTAGCTGACTCAGGAACAGGTGACTCAGGCCAGGCTCCACCCAGTTGTTGGGCTCATTCATTCTCCTCTACTCCCTCTCAGGTCCGGATAAAACTTTTAAATGCATGTCCCTTTTCTGAGCAACAGTATACTGTAGTAAGTAGTTAGTGGACTGACATGTAACAACAGACTGCTGTTGTATAAATTCTACCCTTGCCCTGTATGGCCACGTGACCTTGGGCAACATGCTTAACCTCTCTGTGCCTCAGTTTCCTCACCTGAAAAATGGGAATAATAGTAGTCCCCAACTTCGTGAGGTTGTTTTGGGAATTAAATAAGTTAATATACATGAAAAAGTGTGATACGAGGCTTGGCATATAGAAAGTACTGTACATTTAGCTGGTTTTATTATTTCTCCCAGGTGGTTGGGGAAAAGGACAGTATTATTAGACACAGAGCCTGAGCGTGCACTTTCTTATCTAACAGATGCAGAAGCAGACCATCCCCTCGGTCCGAGAGGGCACACAGGGTCGTGGACGCCCTGGAGTTGCTCTGTGTCGCGCTGCCAATCGTCCAGGCACCACGCCTTTCCTCGCTGGCTGGGCTTTCGATGGACAGCACAGCACTGCACCGGACTACAACCAGCCCAAGCACACTGAGGTTACTGTTTTCAGGATTTTCCCCTCTCAAAAATGAAGAGGGCACAAGCACAGGGTGAACCTGTTTCTCTGTTCTTTCTCAAACATTACTCAGCCATGGCTCCTCCTCTTCCCTGAACCCACTGAGTCTTTGGGTCAGAACTCAGTGTGATGGTGAGGTGTTTAGTACATAGTTGGGTCACCCACTTAAAAAGGAGTGACTCATCCCAGACACCAGCGGCGAGGATCCAGGAGGACCCTGGGGGCTTCACTTCTCATTGGGTTGGAGCTCAGGGAGGGGAAAGCCTTTGCCCAGTGGATCCTTGTTCCCATGATGGGCCAGGTGAGGATTAGGTAGGAAATGCCAGAGCAGGAGCAAGGCAGCATGAGGAAGGGTGTTTGGAGGGGCAAATGGATGCGTAGCCAACCAGCAACTTGATGCAGCCCCGACCCCAGACTCAGATTAGGGTGAAGCCACTCTTGGATCCTCACTCAGAGTCGAAAGTGTCACCCAACTGTCCATGGCACCCCAAGCACTTCCCAATTTCCACATGCCGTTCTGCCAATAAGGGTGGGGGGAGATGTGTGGGGAGAAGGCTTAGCTGCATCACTGCTGTAGGATCAGACCCTTGCAGGTAAAAGTCATCCTGTTTGCTTGTTACTAATGGAGAAACAGGATAATTTGAGAAGAGGTAATGAGGAATAAGGCATAATGTGTCCTGTCCCCTCCCATCTCATCTCCACAATACAACCAGTTCTGCTCACAAAGCATGTCATTCCTCTTAGGAACTGGTTCTTGTTGTATCCAGACCACGCTCCATCCTCTGTTGTACATGTTCAATCTCACATGTAAAACAAAAAAATAGTAGTAAACTATCTCATAAAAGATTCTATGGTTTTGTTGGTACCGTGCTCTAAGAGAGTGACAGATTTGATTCTCCTGATAGTTAGGCTTCAGAATTGTGAGGTCCTCCTAAATTTTCTAAGCCATGACTAGAACCCCCAACCCTCTGCTCTGTACCACTCACCTGGAACCAGGGCCAAAAGACTAGTTCCAATACATAGGGTCATTTTTCACTTTTCTTCTTTTTCAAAGGAGAAGACTCTATGATTTCTATGGAACCTGCCCTTTGTTTATAAAAATGTGGTTGAATGAGTCCAGTGTCTTTCCAGAATTCTTCAGTGTCCAAATAGAGTCAACTTTCTATTATATAGGCTTTCATTCAGCCAGGATAGTATCTGGACAATGTCAAAAATCAATTTTTAGGTAAACTCATTTTTTGGGGGGTAGGGGACATAAATGGTGTGTAATTATCTAGCCCCAATTTCCCCAAAATTTTCACAATTTTTCTGTAGCCCTCTACCATGATGACTGCCTTGCACTGGCCTAACCTAGATTCTCTTTAAACTAGTGACAGTTGTCCCCCAGGAGTGAAATAAAGTGGTCGCCATCAAAGCTGGGTGGCTTGGGATGGATCCCTGACTCTTGACAATGGGCTAATTACTTAACATTTTCCCTAAGTGTCCACATCTGTAAAATGAAGATAATAATGGTACCTATTTCATCATTTGTGGGAATACTGAATGTGTTGGTACATATAAAGTATTTAATTTGGTGTCCGGCACATGGTAAGAGCCTCAGGTGTCAGCTAACATTTTGTCCCGTGCATGGGCCATACTTATGGATAATGTGCAAGTGAGTTCTCTAGGTTACTTCCCATTGTCCAGCATTAGATACCCCACAGGAACTTGGGACGTTTGTCTGTTGGTATGAATGATGACTTGCACATCTGGAGGACGAAAGTGGCCCCTGGTCATCAGGGTGCACTTCTACCTCACACCCCAGAGGTGCATATAAAATATAAATACCTAGTTCATTCATTCTTGGACCCATTATCTTTCTTTCCCAAGGCACAGGGAATCTACCACCTGTTGGGTAGAGAAGTCAAAGTGGGCTTTCCTCTTCTACTCTGTGATTGAACTTGAGAGCTGAAATGTACATTGAAAGAAAAAGAGGCACATCTCCTGCATGCTGATGGTAGTCCAGTTCTCTTCTAGGAGTACCTTATCTGTTCAAAAATATTTAATGAGCACCTACAATGTGCCATGCACTGTTGTACATCCTGGCCATATAGCAATAAACAAGACAGACAAGGTCTTTGCAGTCAATATTCAGCAAACTCTAGCATTCCGTGAGCATCTGTCATTAATTGCCTCTTTTTCAAGAGCAGATTCTCAACGATGACCCTGCATGACCACAAGATTCTGAAGGACCGTGGGAGTCACTACAGACAACGTGATGGCCACTATAGTTGTGGTGATGTGAACATTTTGTTGTATTCTAATACTGTTTTAGAAAATAGTCCATGTAAGACGTTTATGATATTCCCCATAAATTGTTTTGTGTGTGTGACAGAGAGACAGAGAGAGGGACAGATAGGGACAGACAGAAAGGGAGAGAGATGAGAAACATCAATTCTTCATTGTGGCACCTTAGTTGTTCATGGATTGCATTCTCATATGTGCCTTGACTAGGGCTACAGCAGAGCAAGTGACTCTTTGCTTAAGCCAGAGACCTTGGGCTCAAGCTGGTGAACTTTGCTCAAACCAAATGAGTCAACGCTTAAGCCGGCGACCTCAGGGTCTCGAACCTGGGTCCTCTGCGTCCCCGTCTGATACTCTATCCACTGGTCAGGCCCCCATAAATATTTAATTAAACTGAATGGCCTGTTCTGAGACCACACAGTAAAACAGACACCTTTACTCTACAGGAGGCATTTATATGGTTTTGCTGGGTTTCACTTGTTTATGTGTTTTTCTTGTTTGCATCTCTTGGTCCCTCACCAACTATTATGTCCATCAGGGGAGTAATCTCCCTAAGTCTGCAACATCCCACTGACAACTTTGCTTGACCAATTGCCAGCCCTGAGGAAGGAGAGCCAGGTCAGGTTGAAGAGAGAAAAGATCTTGCCTGCTACCTAGGATGTCCAAGCCTTCTCTTGGCACCCTGACCTGGAAGCTGCTCTCTGACAGTCAAAGAAAAAGCGTCAAGAGAATGAGGTCCTCACACATTCGCCCTCTCCTATAGTTGTCTCGGCTTCTGTGAAATGACCCGATGGGGTGAAAGGGCTCCAGATTTGCCCCCGACGCTCTGGTCTCTGCTTTTAGGTTTCCTGGGAAGAAACCTGGGGAGAGATTGGGAGTCGTCCTTTTTACCAAAAGGGTCCATCTGCCAGGAAGCCACAAATAGGTGCTCGCACACACACACACACACACACACACACACACACACACACACACACCTGCCCCAAACCTCTGTATCTCCAAGCAGAAATGAAAACACTTGACTTCTTGCTCCGGGAGAGAGTTATGGGTGGAGAGGACACAAGGGGCATGGGGCATGACTAAACCGCAGAGGGAGAACAAGACATGGAAAAGGACACTAGTGCTAGGGAAAGAAATTTTATTTTCAAGCTTTTAAGAGAATAATACAAACAACAGAGAGTTTTAAAAAACCTAAAAACCTAAAAACTGGTTTAAAAAAGTACTTGACAGTGTCCCTCGAATACCCATGACGCAGCCATTGTGCAATGACAAGAAACTCTGCAGGTGACCACCCAGTGGCCTTCCCTGCCAGGGTCCCTGGACCTGCCTCAGTGCTCGGGGAAGACCAGGGAGCACTAGCACCGAGGGCTTAGCCAAACTGCCCTCGGGGAGGGTCCCCAGCAGCAGGGAATACTCAGGCCGTCTGCACTTCACGCCCTTGAACACGCCCCGCCAGCGCCCTCCGGTCCACTGCAGAAGCCCTCCGTGTGCACCAAGGCTGACGAAGCGTGGCACTGAGCGTGTCCTGGCCGCACGCAGGTGGGGCTGGGCAGTAGGGAAACTCGCTCGCTCCTGGATTGACAGCTTTGAAGGCTGAAGCAGCAGGACTGTGATTGAGATAGCCATGGGAGATCTGTACTTTTCTCTAGGGGTGTGTGTGTGTGTGTGTGTGTGTGTGTGTGTGTGTGTGTCCTGTAAACATCTTTGAGCCAAATCACCATAAAATAAAATAACAAGGGCACAAAAAGACATCCATCTCCAAACCTAAGCCCTCTTTAAGCCCACTAGAAATTGGGAGTTCTACTTTAGAAGGTCTGGAAGGGAAGAAAACTCCCCCGCCCTCTGGCCCCAACTTTTCCCTCCCTACACTGCCCACCCCAGCCTTGCTAAAGCCATCTGAGTTAGAAACCTGGCCCACCCAGGTGAGCCCAGGGGCTGCAGAATCTGTCACCCCTGCCAGCCCACACCGTCCCTCTCCCTCCCACACCGCCAATGGGTCAGGCCCAGAGAGAAACCAAAACGAACTCAAGGGGAAAGCAGGGCAGGCTGCAAGTGCTGTTCCTTCCCACACCCTTTGCACGATTTCTTCCCCCACAGGTGCCCATGTGGGCGCCACCCCAAGGCCGGCCTCAGCCCTGCAGCCTCCGCTTCTCCCAGGTACTTTGTGTGCGGCACAGGTGGCCGTCATTGTCGTGGTGGTGGTGTTAGGTTCAGTCTGCTTTGCACTTGGTTGCTGAGTTTGTACTGGTCTTCCTTGTTCTTGTTGGAGAATGGTATTGACTGATTGGAGACCATGAAACCTCACCAGCAACACTCCAGTCCTGCCCCCAGTCCCCTACAGGCCCCCCACCCTCTGCCTGTCCTCTGCTCTGGCCACCGGGGAGCCACCTGGTTTCCCCAGGCCAAATCCCCAGACCAGCACCCCGGGGAACCCGGCCCCTTCAGGCCCCCCGCCCTCCTGCGCATGGTCACGGCCAACCGTCCAGGGCTCTCTTCTCACACTGTCGTGACTCTCATGACGAGCTCTCGGCTGCCGCCCTGGGGGCTCCGCTGTTCATGAGGTCTTAGGTGACTCAAGATGTGCAGGATGGTGTAAGCACAGTGGTGATCGGACAGAGGGCCTGAGGGGTGGCTGGCTGCCCGGGCAGGACCCTCCTCGGGGGCAGGGGTGTCCACAGCCTCCTCCTCTGAGGGGAGGGTGTGAGCCTGGGTGGACGAGGAGGTCCGGGGGTTTGTCCTGCCTCCCGACTTTTGGTCCTCCAGGTCTTTTGTCTTGTCATAGTTCAGCACTTTCCACTGCTGGTTCACAGCCTGCCACCGTTTGAAGATGCGGTACACGGAGGGCCCCTCATGGATGATGAGACCTGAGGCAGCAGGGAGAAGGGAAGGACAAAAGCCAAGTGAGGGGACACAAGTCACAGCCTCCCTTTATTTATAAACCGAGAGAGGTGTGGAGCAAGCTGGATTTATGTCATTTGATTTGTTCTTTTCAAACTTACCTGTCAGCTCTGAGCCACATGTCCCCATCCCTGCGTTCCTAGGCTTGGCGAGTCTTCAGTAGGGGTACCATGTCGGTGAAATAGCTGTGCGCCTCCATGAGACGCCTTGGCTACCTCTGCTCTACCTGCCACATCTTGGCTTCACAAAATCCAAGTGTGTTGTCCATCGAGGCATAATATCAATACAGAGTGGGGCAAAAGCAGGTTTACAGTTGTTCATATAGAAAATAAAATAGGCCCTGGCCGGGTAGCTCTGTGGTTTAGGGCATCGTCCTGTCATGGCCAGGTTGCAGGTTCTATAAGTGGAACAACAGATCAATGTCTCTCTCTCACTCTCTCTCTCTCTCTCTCTTGCTCTCCTTTCCTCTCTCTAAAAAGTCAGTAAGTAAAGATTCAATCTCACAGAGCCATGTTCTTCCCATTAAAAAAGAAAACAATATAATGATGAATAAGTAATAATACAAGAATAAATTCTGTTTCGAGTACCTGCCATTGTAAACCTACTTTTGCCCCACCCTGTGATTTTTCCTCCCGCTGCCACGTATCCATGGCACCAGAGACTTAGCTGATGTTGAATGAATCATATGCTTTGAAAGGCACCATAAAAGAAAAGCCATGTTCATGCCATACCTGCTGGATGATGTCTGAAATCCCATTGGTTAACTTTTCGTACAAGTAGCCCAGTGCTACTGAAATACACCCCCCCCCCCGGGAGAGAGAACTTTGACACCGTTATAATAACCAGTGGGAAGGTAGAGTCAGAAACAAACCATGTGGGAGTGTCAGGCAAATGAGTATCAATTGCGTACCTACTGTGTGCCAAGCACAAGGGATACTGCAGTGAGCAGGACAGAGTCCTGCCCTCAGAGAGCTTACATTCATTCTAGTTGAGATGCAACAGAGACAAGCCAGCCAGTAGGACTATTTTAGGTGCTGACAAAATGCTATGAGGAAGATAAAATTGGGTGAAGCAGTATCTGCCTGCAGACATTAAAGGTCCCGTGTTAGCAAGAGGGTGGCGGGAACGGCCTCTGGGGGAGGTGATAGTTGACTTGAGACAAATGATGAGAAGGTGGGATCCAGGCAAAGATCTGAAAAGAGAGCATTTTAGTGGGAGGAGCTGCAGGTTCAAAGGCCAGGGCGTGGGAATGCATGCGAAGGGCCAGAGAAGAGTCTGGTGTGACCAGGGCGCAGTGAACAAGCGGGGATGCGCAGGGAGGTAAATGCGGAGGCCAGTCTGGGACAGGGGCTTCGTTGGCCATGGCAAGGAATTTTCATATTTTATCCTGAGTATAACGGGAAGCCAGGCAAGGGTTTAAGAGGTGGAATAATGTGATCTGATTTACCCTCCAGAAAGTTCATTCTGGCTCCTGAGAAGCAATCAGCTTAGGAGAACAAGAGTAGGAGCAGAAGACCAAGCGGGAAGTGACGTAATGATTCAAGCTGGAAATGAGGGGGCCTAGACTAAGGTGATAGCAGTGGAGACAGCAAGAGATCATTGGAATCAGGATGCGTGTTGGGGGTAGAGCTGACCACTTGCTGACAGGTGAGGTGGGAGTCAGGAGAGAAGTCTGAACAACTTGGAAGTTTGGGGCCTCTCCTGTGAGTAGTGGTGCCATTTATTGGAATGTGAAACGCACAGGGTAGGGGCTGTAGAATTGTGTGGTGGTGGCTGTGACCGTATTAGTTTCCTATAGTTGCTGTAACAAATTACCACACATTTTGTGGCTTAAAATAACACAAATGTATTCTCTTATAGTTCTGAAGATCAGGAGTCTAAAATCGGTCTCACTAGACGAATTTGAAGGTGTCAGCAAGGCTGGTTCTTTCTGGTGGCTTTGAGGGGAGAATCCATTTCCACGCCCTCTTCTACTTTTAGAAGTCACCTTGCTCATTCTTCCTATCAGTCCACTTCTTTCTTCCAATGTCACCTCTGCTACTGCTCTTCTGTCTTCAAGTGTTCTTCTGCCTCCCTCCCATAAGACCATTGTGATGACATTGGGCCCATCTGGACCAGCCAGGATACTCCCCCTATGTCAAGATTCTTTAATCGCATCTGCAAAATCTTTTTCACCATATAAGGTAACATTACCAAGTGATAGTGAGTCTGACCTGGAGGTCTTTGGGGGCTGTTACTGAGCTGCAGTGATATTTATGTTGTACTCATGGTAAGCTGAAGATGTCTGATAGAATCTCACTGGAAGGACCAGCTAGGTAGTTGAACATATAGGTCTGAAGCTTAAGGAGAGGTCTGCCTGGAGATAGAAGTCATCAGTGAAGAGGTAGAATTTGAAGCGAGACAAGATAAACAAGAGAAGAAGGTCAATGTCAGAGCCCTAGGGCTTCTGATGTATAGAGATTTGGTGGCAGTTTGGTGGTGGTGCCAGCAAAGGAGGCTCTGGAGGAACAGTAAATGGTGTAGAAGCAAGACTAGCAAGTGTGGAGACCCAGAGTACAGAGAAAAACATGTTTTGGGAAGGAGAGTGGGATAACTCTTTGAAGTGCTGTTGAGAGGTCAGGGAAATGAGGAGTGGCCATTGGCCTGGTGGGCACCTCGGAGGAAAGACGATAGAAGTGACAGTGGGAAAACCAGGCAGTTCTGATCAAAATGCATCTTTTTCTTCCATGGAGTCATCAGCTAGGAGGGAAGTTGACAATTACTGGGAAATAATTACCTTGGAAAGTGGGAAAGTGAATGTACAAGTGGGATGTGTCAGAGTTATCCGACAGTGTTGGGTGCCCATAAGTTTGAAGTGAGTCTAGTCATTGGTTCTGTGACTTTTCTCTACACCTATAACTGCTTGCTAGGTGCATTTGTGGAGTAAGAGAAGAGTTGGGTTTGATTAGTGTAGACCAGTGGTTCTTAACCTGGGTTCTATCGAACCCTAGGGGTTCCATGAGTCGGTCTCAGGGGTTTGGAGAAGCCTCTGCCGCGGAGGCCAGAAGAAAGTAATACCGTAATTTGTTGTGAGTTCATGCACTTTGTTGGTTTTGTTCTTTGAGCAAGGTGATGTTCATGCACGGCTCATTTTGTGCACCAGTAAAAAAACATATACCTATGTCTTGAATTTGGAAAAAAAACATCATATTTTATTTATCACTAAAGAAGGGTTCGGTGAATGCGCATATGAAACTGGTGGGTTCAGTACCTCAGAAAAGGTTAAGAATCACTGGTGTAGACCTTTTCTCCAGGCAAGTAAGACAGGAGACAAGGTGAGAATTGTGGATGTTTTTTTTTTTTTTTTTTTTGCGAGGGAATAGTTATTACACTGGCCCATGGAGTCTAGGCTGGGAGGAGGGAAGTGAGGACACAAAAGGGGTAAGACATAATGAAAAATGAAAATAGAAAACAATAGGGTCAATGATAAGAAGTCTCTATGATGTTGGAGAATTGCCTTTTTCACCTTCTAGAAGTCGCCTGCATTCCTTGCCTCTTCCATGCATTGATCAAGAACTCAGTAAACTGTAAACGTGATGGTGGTGGGGGGTGATAATCAGAGAGGGTTTGAATCGAGATTTGGGGAGTGGTGTGGTTCTTGGTGATGATAAGGTCTAGAGCAGGGGTAGTCAACCTTTTTATTCCTACCGCCCACTTTTGTATCTCTGTTAGTAGTAAAATTTTCTAACCGCCCACTGGTTCCACAGTAAGGGTGATTTATAAAGTAAGGAAGTAACTTTACTTTATAAAATTTATAAAGCAGAATTACAAGTTAAAGCATATAATAATAATTACTTACCAAGAACTTTATGTCGGATTTTCGCTAAGTTTGGCAGAATAAACCTTTATAAAACAACTTACTATAGTTAAATCTATCTTTTTATTTATACTTTGGTTGCTCTGCTACCACCCACCATGAAAGCTGGAACGCCCACAAGTGGGCGGTAGAGACCAGGTTGACTACCACTGGTCTAGAGGGTGACCACTTGAGTAGAGCTGAGGTTGGAGGAAAAGAGCTGTGGAGTAATGAGGAGCTGGGCAGATTATCTGCACCAGCCATCCTCAGGGTTATCAGACCAAATGCCCTCTTTTATAAAACAAATATATTTTAGTATCCCCTTTCTTATTCTGAAATGTGATTCATAAGGTAATATAAGTCACTATGGTTCCTTAAAAAACAACAACAAAAAAAACCCATAATGCCCTAACAAATAAAATAAAGAAAAACAAAGGGGAAGTCATTTATAACAAGACTATATACATTTCAATATAAATGCTGGAGCACAACTCTATTTGAAAACAAACGGAAAATAACCTCATACATTTCCAAAATTCCCCCTGGGGATGATACCGCCTCCATTGAGAATCACTAATGTATAGAGATGCTGAAGTCAGGACTGATGGGAGGGAGTGTATGAGCCAGGTACATCAAGGAACACGTGGGCGGTCAGCAGCCTGAACAGCATCGAGAAGGGGAAGGGACGGGGGTATATGATGACATGCTCTGCAGAAGGCATGGAGCTTCTGAAGGATAAGGAAGAGAGGTGGTTGGAAGTGGTAACAGGGAGCAAGAAGGACATGGTCCCCGCCTGCAGACCCCACAGAATAGTGCATGAGAGAAAAAGCAGCCAACACTTGAGACAGCCATGCGAGAAACAATACCCTCAGGAGACAGTGATGTTGCAATTAAAGGAAGAGAATAGGTTGCCAGTGATGGACCATGAGGTCCAGAGGGCACAACAGGAGGGCCAGAGGATGGGACCAGATAAGAGATGAGCAAAACAGGAAAGGAATGATTGTCCACATTGCAAGGGTGGTCTTAGAGGCTGGGACCTGTGGTAGTGAGTGACATGGTTGTGATGGGACACAATGGGATTTACAGCAATTGTAAATCTAGGGGAGGCTGGCCTGGATCCTAGGGGGAAGAGCTGACTCACAGAAGCAACCAGCAACGAGTCCCTTCAGCCTCCTTGATGTGAAGCAAAGGGACTGGATGGGAACACTTCAAAGCCTCTCCAACCTCCAACACACTGACTGCACTGTGGTTCTAGTAGGCAGGACTTCTACCCACAGCCACTCTATCCTCCAGGATTCCAGCAGGTCTTGAAGTCGTACTTCGTGCAACATGTCTTCAAGAGTTCATTGAATGAGAGACTTTCTCCCTGCAGCCCAGTAGATCCTAATGTGTGGGGTCTGTACCCCTATGAAGATCTCATAAAAACTAAGGACCATCTTCTTGGAAAAAAAACCCCAGATACATGAAATGCCCTTGTAAATTTTAGGGAGTTCTTAAATCTTCTGAAGGCCACCTGTGGACCCCTTGATTGGCCCTGCCTGATTCTGGACAAGGAGACTCCCTCTTTACCCACTCTCTCACGCCTCTCAGTATGCCAACTCTCATCACGTCCTCAACCTTCGCAGTGCGTGCCGGGGCCCCCCTGGCCCCCCTGGCCCCCTGGCCCCCTGGCTCCCCTGGCCCTGTAGCATCCATTTGAACACTGCTGTACTCTTTCCCTTCGGTCACAGGCCCTTCGGGGACAGGGGACAGGTTTGATCGAGGCCTGAGCACCTAACACAGTTCCCGAAGACCAAGGAAGCCTTGGTGATGATGGAGGAGACAGGGGCCTGGGGGAACCTTTCGGAGCCCTAAACCAACTCTTGCCATTAAGAGCCACTCCCCTTGATTCTTAATGAGCTTCTGGATCAAACGATTTCACCCTGATTGAATAGGGTGGCTTAAATTTTTGGTCTGAATGCTGCCTTCTAATTACCTGTCTAGTGCTCAGCCCCTAAGGATGGGATGGGAGGGAGGGTGACCATGGCGAGCGGGTAGTCCTGCCTGCATGGCTCCCGTGCCCCACGCTCACTACAGCAGTATCAGGGAGTTCCTCCTGGTGGGGCATCCCAGCCCGCCCTTGCCGAATCCTGGTCATCGGCTCTTGTGTCCACATCAGCGAGACACAACTTACTTCTATTTGGTGTTTCCTGAGTACCTACTGTGCGCTCCTGAGCGCCTGGTTCCCATCATGTGTGGAGTTAAGAGGCCAAAGCTAACTGAGAAACCTGTGAAGAAGACTCTGGTCCCTCCCTAGTGTTAGAATCCCCCTTCACTGACCCCATCTCCTGCTGGTATCTGGTTAAATGGCATAAAAGCGGCAGACAGCTCTCCAACGGTGCTTCTCAAACATCAGCACAGACCAGAATCAACCAGGGAGTCTGTTACAACACAGATTCCCAGGCCCCACCCCCAGAGAGTCTGGCTGGTAGGTCTGGGGTGAGGCCTAAGAACCTGCATTTCTAATGCTGATGCTGCCTGGGTATGGGCCACACTGTGCAGCGCTGCCTAGGACATGGGCCTTAGCCTGGCCTACTGCCTTACGGGAGGTTCTCAATGTGAACAAATAGAGGAGCTATAAGTAACTTAAAAAATACTTCACTTCTAGATGTGACATATAAGAGAATGTCAGAAAGCTGGAGAAAAGGGGATTCTTCTTCTCTGAGAGCCCAAGTCCTCTGGCCCACAATTTAATCAGCTCACCAATCAACACGTATTAAACATTCAGAGCACTGTCACTTACTAGCTTGTGACATTAGGTAAGTTATTTCCTTTTTCTGAGTAAATTGGGGCCAGTAAGTACCCCTTCCTTATATGGTCATTATGAGATTAAATGAGGTAATGAGCCTGGCACAGTGACAGGCTCACATTTAACACTCAGCGCTACACAACATTGTCCGCTGTGAGATTGGGGCAGATTACAAGGTAGAAAAAGCCCACTCATATCTCTTCCTCCTTCTTCATTGCCAACCCAGTCCCCAAACACAAGCACCTGTTCTTCCATCTCCTAACTGTCCTTCCCAACTGTCAGTCTGAGTCACTGTTTACGGATGAGTAACATGCTGCAGCTGCTGGAACCCTCTGGATCAGCCAGCTCCGCAGGAGGGGAGAGAGGCCTTCCCCCTGTGACTCCTCTGCCATGGCCAAGAGCCTTCAGAAGGGACCTGGACAGATGCTGCCAGCCCCCTGTAGAGTTACAGACAACTGTGGAGCAAGATGCCTCCGAAGGCCCCCCACTGCCAAACCCTCACCTTCCAGGGGCTGCCTCAGGGGGCCAGCCCTGGTAGAACCCGCAGCACAGGACTTATCAGGCAAGTGTGGGAAAGAAATCAAAGCAAGTAGCTATGTGGGGTGGGTTCAGAAGGTGTGGCCAGGACCGCCCAGATTGGCAATGCCACTTGCTCAATGTTCTCCAGGGGTGCAGCTTTGTGCTTCTTACAAGTGCAGCCAGGCTGTACCTCTCGGGGAGATGTGGCTCCAGGGGCCCCAACTGGGCAGGCTCACCTCGACTCCAATGCTGAGTCTTAGTTTGATGAATGCTTTGAGTCATCTGACTCTTTCAACAGATACTCAAAAGACGGAGGGTGCCGAAAGCACTACGTGAGGCTGAATGCAAAGCCGCCATCTGGTTCCAGCTTTCAGTGCCCTTTCAGTGCCCAGGGAGAGGCTGTCCCCTGGGAGAGGCTGTCCCCTGGGAGATGACTTCTGAAAGAGTTCCCTTCCTAGCAGAGCCCCAGCTGGGCCAGTTGACCTGGGTCCATTGTACAGAATGCTTCTCAGTGGCTCAGAGTGAGAACGTCCCAGTCACTCCGCTCAGCCAGGGCATCACAGAGACCTGTGAGGAGACCTTTGCTGGGAAACCATTGCGTGCTGACTCTTTGTCATGAAGCGAGATGAATTCGGAAGGATGATGCAGGAAAGAGAACTATCCTGGAGCTCCAGATATATTTGCATTGATGCAACTGAGAGGTCCATTCCCAGAAGTGTGTGTGAATTATGCTCTATGATACTGTGGGGGTTTTACTGTTTTTTGTTTGTTTGTCTTTCTGTGGGGCTTTTTCCTGAGGCTTAGAGCTCTCACTATCTGAACAGATACAGACAGGTTTGAGTTCCCAGCTGCTCTGGATGGTGAGGATGAAGGTGATGGCATTGACAGTGGTTGATGGTGATGATAGTCACTATTTATTGAATGCTTACTATGTTCTGTCACTCAAAAATGGCTCTGCATATACAGTCTACTTTTCACGGAAACCTTATGAGGTAGGTGATATGACCTCTACTTCACAGAAGAAGCTGAGCTCAGAGAGGCTGAATATCTTCCCCAAAGACATGTAACTTGTCCATGAAGTAGGACATAAACCCAATTTTTATCTGAAACAGGACAGTTCCATGTATCTGGGCTGCTTCCTCCTCTGTGCTCAAGGTCAGGTGCTGCCTTCAGAGAGAGGGCACTATGGAGGAAATAAGTATTTTGGAAATTATATATGTATATGTATACATGATTTCTATTTGAATTCATGAGATGTGTTTTAATATATGTGTTACCTTGTTATAACAGAGTGATTAAGGATGCGGCCAGTGGGGTCAGATAAAACTGGGTTTTAGTTGTATGATCTTGCGTCATTTACCCCTTAGCCTCAGTTTTCACATCAAGAAAATGGGCACTATGATAGTAATTATATAATAGGATTGTAAGGGGCAAATAAGATGATGCCCATAAAGCGCTTTTCATAGTGCTTGGTACATAATAAATAATAAATATTAGTTATTTTATGATCATTATTATTAAATAAGTGTCACATAACTTCATTTTAAAAGAGTTAATATAAAGTTACAGAAGTAGGCCTGACCAGGCGGTGGCACAGTGGATAGAGTGTCAGACTAGGATGAGGAGGACCCAGGTTCCAGACCCCGATGTTGTCAGCTTGAGCGCGGGCTCATCTGGTTTGAGCAAAAAGCTCACCAGCTTGGACCCAAGGTCACTGGCTTGAGCAAGGGGTTTCTCGGTCTGCTGCAACCCGCTGGTCAAGGCACATATGAGAAAGCAGTTAATGAACAACTGAACTGCCAAAACGAAAAACTGATGATTGATGCTTCTCATCTCTCTCCGTTCTTGTCTGTGGGTCCCTATCTAACCCTCTCTCTGATTCTCTTTCTGTCTCTGTAAATAAATAAATAAAGTTACAGAAGTAGTTTATTTATGCAAACATGGCCAAGATTTAAGATATGGGTATTGAGGGGAAAAGTGTGTGTATCCCTTATCCATGTTCTCTATTTTCTGTTAGGTGGAGACTCAAAAGCCCTATGAGACTGTGGAGCCACCAGATGGAAGGGCATGGGTCCCTGAATCACTGTGTGGAGGAGAACCTCCCACTGATCAGGAACTTCTATTGCATTAAGCCACTGAAGTTTGGGGGGTTATTCTTTATATATATATATCTGTTGGAGTTACCTTAACTAAAACCACTTCAGTGCTAGGTTAGAGTCCACAAGAGAAAAGCAGATTTGGGCATGTTTCAATGGTCTACAAAATGAATTAGCAGCCTTATTTATCATATTGGGCTATTTCTAGTCATAGACCCACTGTCAACAGAGAAGCCATTCTGAGTCTGTTCCAAAGACAGTTCTCAAGAGGTGTTCCTAAACTACTTTGAGCCTGTCAGCACAACTGCATTAAGTGAATTACCTCCCAAGGGGTCTCCTTTGAGAGGGACCATGCTCACTTAGTGTGTCTGCTTCTAAATCAGTCATCTTCATCCTCCAAACACCTAGCAGCTCAGCTGTGGAGAGAGGTGCCCGGGTACGGGCAAGCCGTAGGGGGGTGAAGGAAGACACAGGTGAGATATGAGTTAACAGTTAATTCAGTAAATTGGATAATCCACCTGCAGATAACAGAACATGGACTGAGTCTCACTCGCTCATTTTTGTGGTTGATGCCTATCGGTTGTCTGGCCTGGCCTGCTGTTATTGAGAATCCCCCCACAGTCACAACTGTCAGCCTCTGAGGTATCTTCTCACAGTGGAAGTAACTTCAAAATCCTAGAATGTCAGACCTAGAAGGACCTTGGAGATGATCAGGTTCAACCCTGTCATTTTACAGATGAGTTAACTGGGCTGTAGAAAGAGGCAGTGACTGGCCCAGGGTCAGAGAGGTAGTGAGTGGCTGAGCTGGTTTTCTGAGTAGCATCTTCTACTTCCCAGTCTCTCCCCCCCCCCCGCCCCCCGCCGCATCAGGCTGCCCCTCCATGGTTTCAAAGTGTCCTAGTCAGGGAATGAAGCGGTTTCATAGGCAGGTCATTTCTAGCCCAAAGGAGGGGAGAAAGAAAGGAATCTCTGTGGCATGCCTATATTTTTAGTTAATGTGAATTAAAATCAAGTTTGAAAAGTCATCTGTTTATAGTTCTGCTGCCTCCACCTGCTGCTCTCTTATATACATCAGGGTTTGAATTCCTTATGTGAGAAGGCAGGCACCAGGTCTCTCTAAATCACAGGAAGGAACCCGAATAAACAGCATACAAAAGAAGCTTTCATAAAAAAATACGTGTTTTAAAATAATTTTGTTAATTACTATATTCCACCATTTTGAAGATATGGAGCAAGCTCAGAAGTGTGGCCCTCTTGCCCCCCCTTGACTCCATAAAAAAAAAAAACATGGTGAGGATGAGGTCCTCATTCTTGTAAAGTTGACTTTTTGGTGGCAAATCTCTTGGGTCTGCGGAGTAAAAAGAAAATGTTTTTTGGTGCCAAAGACCTTAATTAATTTGCTCTTGTTAAATTCTAATAACGTGACCCACTGGTGCAGAGAAAGTCCCATTTGTTTTCTGGGAGGCTCCGTCGGCTCCTCTGCTGGGGCTGACACTGTCATTAGAGATGACAGAAGAGGAGGCAGGTGGAACAAGGACATTCCGTGTAATCAGATCTTCTCATTGAGGGGACATGCGTGAGGGAACCCACAATCTTCAAGAAGGAGCACTGCTCTGAATAGCAGGAGACTCTATTATGCGGGGACGTGGGGTCAGGCTCTCTGGACCTTGACTGGATTGGGCAAACCTTGACTGAGTGCCTGGGAAGAGCAGAATCTACCCTGATCAAGTGCCTCCTGCCCTGGTCACTGGTATGTAGGAGTGCCTGCTCCTTGTCCTGTGCCATCTTATTCCGTCTTCTCAACAACTCTGAAGGTAGTGTTACTATTCCATGTCACAGGTAAGAGAAAGGCAGCAGAGACTTTTGCGGGGACCCTGCATCCATTGTTGTGAATCTCATTTCCTTCTTTCTGAGCTATTATTTGGGGGCCAAGAAACTAGCCCTGGACTAAGATATGGAGTGTCCTGCAAAGACTTACCTGCAGAGGTAAGCCGGACCTGCCTTGGGGAGGCCATGGTTTCCATTCTATATCCCCCTATGGGAATCTCATGCCAAGTGTGCTCACTGGGAGTTCTGTGAGCCTGAATATCTAGCTGAGCCTAAAAATGAAGACACCTCTGGCAGACGCTGCAGGCCCCGCCTGCTTCTCCCCTGCAGAGAGCCCCTACAAGCTGATCCTCTCCAACCACTAGTACAGTGCTATGTGTTTTTCTTCAACTGGCCAGCACACTGCAGAGGAGGAGAAGCGACTTCTACTTGAACTCTACCCTTAAAACCACTGTCCTCGCTACTGACCAGCATCACCATCAGCAGAATCACCATTGTCGCAACCACCCTAAAAATCTGTGCATTTCAGCTACTGCCTGTCACCTCCCTCTCCCTTCTCTGGGCCATATGTCACTGCCCTTTCTGTTTTGTCTCCCAGCATCTTCTCCTGCAGACTGCCTCTCCTGGAAAGTCACTGAATGGAGTACCCTACTCTGCTGCCCGTCTCCACCTCAGACAAATCCTTCAGTCTCAGAGTTTTACTCTTAGCAAAACGGGAAGAATAGTCCTTGCCCCTAGGGACACTCTCGGACGCTGAATTAGTTCCAGTGATATCCAACGACATGATAGAACAGTCTAAACCAGTGCTAGTCAACCGGGTCCTTACCGCCCACTAGTGGGTGCTCCAGCTATTATGGTGGGCGGTAGCGGAGCAACCAAAGTATAAATAAAAAGATAGATTTAACTATAGTAAGTTGTTTTATAAAGATTTATTCTGCCAAACTTAGCGAAAATCTGACATAAAGTACTTGGTAAGTAATTATTACTATATGCTTTAACTTGCTGTAACTCTACTTTATAAATTTTATAAAGTTACTTCCCTACTTTATAAATCACCATTACTGTGGAACCGGTGGGCGGTTAGAAAATTTTACTACTAACAGAGATACAAAAGTGGGCGGTAGGTATAAAAAGGTTGACTACCCCTGGAAATTCTTTAAAGATGAGATAGTCTAAATATAAATGTATCTGACCACTTTTGGATGGCACCAAAAGCAATTAGTTTCCCCATGTATTCCTCTTCCATGCAATGCTGTCTCCAAGCAGTCACAGGCTTGTCACAACAGAATGAACAGATCATGGGATGGCTGAGCATCTGGGAAATGATGTTTTCCTAAAAGCTTAGAAGGAAGGAAAACAATGCAAAAACTCTCAGTATGTAGCATGCTTTGCTGCTCCCAGAAATTGAGTGACCACAAGTGGTGTGGGTATAAGAAGAGAACGAATTAGAGAGATCGAGTGTCTAGGAGGAGGCAGCCAAGAGAGACAGAGGAGGAGACAGTATTGCAGAACCCTGCTTAAGAGGAGGTACTATGGGCAGGAGAGAGCAGAACACCGGGCAGGCCAGAGTGGGGGTGCTGGGTGGCTCAGAGCCATGGGGAGCAGAGCAGGCTGTGGGTGAGGGCTCCTCTTGTAAGTGAGCGCAGGTATACCTAAGTGGCAGGTGACATCTGCCAGTATCCCATAAGTGATGCCATGGGATTCCTACTACCTGATGCACGAGGGCTAATAGAAGGAGCACGGGACTGCCAGTCAGGAGACCTTGCTTCTAATCCCAGATGAGCAACCTCGAGCAGACTCCCCTTCTCTGGGCCCAGCCCTCTGGACTGCAAAATGGGGTTGTACTGGACGACTGAACAATCTCTTCTACGTTCAGTTCTCTCCGTCTTCAGCTCTATGGAGCCCTGAGCGGTAGATGGTATTTATGCTCCTCCCTCTCATCTGCACTCCCACCAGAAGAAGGGGATCTATTTCCCTGCCCCGCCGTCTCTCTGATGTAAGGCTTGTTGGTGACTTGCATTGGCCAATGTCTGTGGGCAGAAGGAGCAGTGCGCCTGTACTGAGCAGAAGCTTTGAGAAGCATTGCAAGTATCTACCAGTCCTCCTGTGCTCCTGCGCTTGGCTAGGAAAATACACCCCTCTCGTCCCTGCTCCTTTAGCCTGGGACCCAGCATGAAGTGACACTCAGAGCAGGCCCAAACCCAATGCACAGTCAGAAGCTAAGCCCAACCAAACCCAGCAGAGCCACAGTGAACTCATACACCTATGAATGGAAAATACATGGTTGCTGCTGTAAGGCCCTGCAATTTTAGAGTTGTTTGTTATTGCAGCCAAAGCTGACTAATACACCACGTGATAGGAAGGCATGTCTCATAGAAGCTCACATCAGGAACAGATCAAAAGCCTGTCTGAAGGAGAATGAAGGGCAGCGGGAGGGGCCCCACAGGAAGGCCCGCCACTGCTTCCCACTCCATGCCAGAGCCCCATACCTCCATATGGTGACACACCTGGTTTCTGGCATCAGCAGGAGTAGGAAGGGAGTTTTGTGGGAGAGGGAACTACATTAAAACGCCTCAAAGTCAAATTCCTCCCATTAACAGTCCTCTCTCTTCCACAGTCCTCCAAACCTGGCCTGTTTCATTCATTGCCTACACGCCATAATTGAGCCTCTTGCACTGGGGGTTGATACAGTAGTTTCGCTAGCATGAAGAGGCAGCAAGATGCATAGACAAGCTTACAAGTTCTGGCATCGCTGGTCTCTGGCTACTGTAATCAGTACACAAGTCTCCAAGCTCTCTGGTTCTAATATTAAAGAACCCAGAGAAACTGCCATTAATATCATCCCAGCCCAATTCTAGCTAATATATATATATATTTTTTTTACTGGACAGAGCAATGTAGCATTTTGATATAACACACAAACTGATGCCCAGAGAAGGCAGCTGTGGAACGAGAATGCTGTCAGCACTATGGCCTGGAGGGTCATCGAAGAGCTCGGGTTAGGGTGGGTAGCCAGTGCTTCGGCATGCTCCATGTCATTCAGAGAAAAGCAGGACCATTCCCCACCTCCTCAGTTACTTGAACCAAAACTTCAGAGTTGACAGTCACAATCATTTGTTGGGAAAAACGAAAAGACCTAGCCCTCCACCAACTAAACTAACATGATGGAAGAGAGGGAAACGTAGGTTTGGGAATGGGATAATCAGGGACTCAAGTGGTGGGTTTCCAACTATTTTCTCAAACACCAAAGCTTTTTCAACAGAATCTTACCTGGAAAGGACACATATGTAAATAGGTAAAAGTACAGAAGCTCAGGGTGAAGCAGGGGTGAAGATTCAGAGCCCACCTGGGCAGCATTGCATTTCCCCGTCCTGCAAGGGGCTCTAGCACTGTGCGTGGAAGCCCAAAGCTACATCCACTAGACTAGAGAAATCTTGCCCATAGCAATAGGCTTATGGAAAGCTGAAGAAAGGAGGCAGACATCATCAATATTGTTTCTGGGCATTTTGCTGTGAAGAGAATGGAGTTAAATGTAGAGGCATCCTTTGTTTGGTTAAGCAGACGTGGGGTACACAGCAGAGAGGCTTCCCACATCCTGCTTGAGGCAGACAAACTGACCAACTGAATTTTCACAAATCTTCTTAGTGGTAAGCCTCCTTGTCTTTATCTTCAACCAAGCAAGACAGATTTGCTTAGGAGAGATTTAGATCTTCCTTCTTTTCCCTGCTTTCTCTCCTCACTGTCCGCCTCTCAAATCTATGCCACTGGCCCCTCCTGAGAGCATAGGTTGGAAGGCTGGTGCCTTCTGTGCTTTGACCTTCCAGAGGGTGGGCTCCTGTGGGATTTGTCTAACCACCCATCATGTGGCTTCCCACTTTCCACAGAGACAAGCCCCCAGACTCACCTACACACACCACATCCATGAATCCGTACATCCCATAGCAGATCTGGAAGAGGAGGTCTTGGCGCTGCCATTTTGCCGAGGGACTGAAGGTTGACCAGATGAGCCAAGAGATACTGGCAATGAGGAAGAGGGAACCCAAGATGGCGGCTGCTATCTGCACCTTCTCAATGACTGTCAGAGAGATGGCCTGCCACTGCAGAGATGAGAATGGTAGGTTAGCTGCTGCTCAGACACCTTCACCCCATTCCCATCCCTCTTCCTTCTTTTGCCCCGAACTCTCACCTCTGGTTTAGGATTTAATTTATTCTTTTTTTTTTTTTTTTTTTTTTTTTTTTTTTTAGAGAGGAGACACAGAGTGAGAGAGAGAGAGAGAGAAAGGGGGGAGCTGGAAGCATCAACTCCCATATGTGCCTTGACCAGACCAGTGCAGGGTTTTGAACTGGCGACCTCAGTGTTCCCAGGTCGACGCTTTATCCACTGCGCCACCACAGGTCAGGTCTGGTTTAGGATTTAAACTAGGGTTTTTCTCCTAGTGATGCAACTGATATTTTTGCAAGTTTCTGAATTTTACATTGTGCTTTTGGTGTGAAGGAAAACTGTCTCACCAAATGACCAAAAGTCATTGTAGGGATGGGGTCGTGGGCAGGCATGCCTGGGAAGGAAGGCCTTTATCGTCGATTATGATACAGATAGAGAAAAGGGAAGGAGGAAATAAAATGCAGAGCTAATGTGGGTGGCATTCCAGGGCCCAGAATATTCTTTTCAGAGAAATACTGATTTTTTTTTTTCCCTATAACAACACCTGGCATGCCATTCAATATACATGCTGGATATTACCAACTCAACAAAGAGAGGACACAGGATGTGGGTGAGAGATAAGAAAAACAGTATAATCTACTGACTATATATGAACACTGCTATTTCATTTTTTTAAAACAGAAAAAGTGTTATGCCAATAGCAGTATTGATGGAGAGACTGAAGGCTAAGGTGTAGGCGACTTTCTACTCTTAAATTTTGCTATTTTATGGCTGGTCTAGGTAGCAGGGCCTAAACGAGTCTGGAGTTAGATTTTACTTTGGGATTTATTCATGCTGCCATTCAACAACTATGGACTGAGCATTCTCTGTGTGCCAGCCACTCTGCTAGGGGCTGGAGGCAAAGCAGCAAGCAAAAACATACAAGGTTCCTTCTCTCATAGAGGTTACAATCGAGAAAACCCAGATGACCAAATTAAAATTACTTACAAATGAAATTTACCAGGGATAAGAAAGGGCGCTCCATGGCACTGTGATGTCTATAAAATGGGAATTTGACTTCCCAGAAGAAGTGATGCTTGAGTTGAGTAGGAGTTTATTAGTGACAAAGAGGAGGGAGAAGGCTCCAGGCCTGTGATGGCGAACCTATGACATGCGTGTCAGTATTGACACACGTAGCCATTTTTGATGACACGCGGCCGCATATGGCCGCATACCAGAGAAGTATGGGACTGCATGCCGAGAAGGATGTTTCATCCTCGGCTCCTGCACGGCCAGGTGCGGTAGCGGAGGATAAAACATTTGCTGTGGTGTAGACACTGTGCCGGAGGTCTGTAGGCCAAAACAACAGAACTCCGGCACAGAGCGTCTAGTTCTGGGACTTCTGGTTAGGCCGTTTTTCTCGAAGTGACACACCACCCGAGTTATGCTCGTTTTCTTGGCAAATTTTGAAACACCAAACTCAAAAGATTGCCCATCCCTGCTCCAGGCAAAGGAAAGAAGATGTGCAAAGGCCTTGTGAGTATAAAAAGCTGGAAGAAGATTAGAGTGAGTAGAGCAGAGAGAACAAAGAGATTGTAGAGTGAGATAGCTGGAAATGTAAGGAAGGAAGACCACGTGGAATCTTAAAGAATATGCACAGATTTTTTTACTTTATCCTAAGAGGAAATATGATGCTTTTGAATAGTTTTAAGCAGGGAAGTTGGACAATTTTTTTAAAGATTTTATTTATTGATTTTTTTTAGAGATAGCAGAAAGAGAGAGAGAGAGAGGTGGTGGTGGGGAGGAGTAGGAAGCATCAACTCATAGTAGTTTCTCATATATGCGTTTGTGGCTTGACCAGGCAAGCCAGGGGTTTTGAACCAATTACTTTAGCATTCCAGGTTGACGCTTTATCCATTACGCCACCACAGGTCAGGCGAAGTTGGACAATTTTAAGCAGAAAGTTGATCAGATTTGGGAAGGTGTCAGGAAGGACAATCTCCTGATTGTAGGGATTTGCATAACACCTTGCAGAGAACACCCCTGGAGGAGGATTTCAGCTGGAACTGGAGGTAAGGCAGACTACGTCTTCCATCAGCTAACAGCGAGCCCTCATTCTGCGTTCACTGGCCTGCATGGGAGCACTGATTCTGGTTCCAGCCGTGACCCCCACGGAACTGAAAACATTGGAAAACATTTCGCTTGCTAGTCTAGATGTAGGACATCAGCCTTTATATTTAATTATACAGAGAGCATCCCATTACAGGTAACTGGGCCTTTAAAGTTTCCGCTGCATCCCCCAGCCTAGGGTTACACATAATAAGGGAATTTTCCAGAAGATGCCCTGATCCTACAGACTTGACTCATACGCAACAACTGCTTTTTCCACGGTCTGCCCCACTGTTGGGGAAGAGGGTTCCTGACTGAGCCTTTTGGTTCTACCACTAAGTCATCAATAACACTCACCTTCCCTTGCTCCAGACTGCAAACATTCCAAATCCAGAGGCACGGAAAGGTCCTTTAATTCCTAAAATTCTATCTTATCCACCCCCACGCCACCTATGGGAAGTAAACAGGGCTCTTGACTACAATGGGCAGCACGATGGAGGAGAAGCGGGATGGCGAGTGTGTGTGTGGGTGCCACTGCCAAGGCTTCTCCTCCTGCCTGTCCAGGTGCGGCTCCCCAACACGTGGCGGGAGAAGTGCAAGGAGAGAGCAGAGAACAAAGACATCTCAGGAGAGGCTGAGAAAGGAAGAACGCCACAAGCGGTCCCAAGGTCGGTCACCACCGGAGATTCGGAAGTCAGTACAGGTATCAGGAGAGTCTAAATTCAGTATTGCGAGATTCTGAATCTAGTATCGCGAGAGTCTCCGTGCCCTGCGGGTTCTACCGCAGGGCGAATGCACAAAGGGGCAAGATCCTGAAGCAGATGTGACTACTTCTTCCTTCTAACAAAGGGCACTGAGCATGCGGTCTGTTGACCCAATGCTAACCGAGCTTTGTCCCAACTTGCAGAGTGTGACCTAGGAGAAGTCCTTAAATAATAAAGACTCTCAAGTTTCCCTTTCATAAAAGTGGGAAGAATTGGCCCTACTTCCTAGAGCAGTGGTTCTTAACCTGGGTTCTATGGAACCCTAGGGGTTCGATGAGTCGGTCTCAGGGGTTCGGAGAAGCCTCTGCCGCGGAGGCCAGAAGAAAGTAATATCGTAATTTGTTGTGAGTTCATGCACTTTGTTGGTTTTGTTCTTTGAGCAAGGGGATGTTCATGCACGGCTCATTTTGTGCACCAGTAAAAAAACATATACCTATGTCTTGAATTTGGAAAAAAAATCAATTTTATTTATCACTAAAGAAGGGTTCGGTGAATGCGCATATGAAACTGGTGGGTTCAGTACCTCAAAAAAAGTTAAGAACCACTGTCCTAGAGTATTATAAGGGTTAAATGAAGTAACTCTTGAATCAATGCTTTAAAGGATGTGCCATCATTTCTGTTCTTCGTTATGTTTCAGCAGAAATGCAGTTAACGAATGTGTAGGTGTGGTCTTCCTAAAGTTAAGTGTACTGAGCAAACTCAGTGCTGTGCACTACAGGGTAGAGGTTAAGGGTCACCAGGGTAACGTTGAGCATGTTGCCGACCCCTCTGTGCCGCTATTGTCTGTCTCAACTGTAAATTAGGAATAATAACAGTAGCTGCTGCATTTGGTTGTTTTCCATATTAAGTGAGATAATATACACGAATGCTTAGAACAGGGGCTGGCCCCCAGGAAGCACCAACTACTAAACATTAATATAGTTGCAGTTCAGGTGGAGCAGAGAGGGTAAGAAACAGCCACGAGTCTTGAGACCACAGAGCCACCCTGAAACTCCTCCTTACTCAGTGGCTCTTCAGCTGGAACCCAAGCTTACAGAGGGGCATTGAGATAATATGCTGTCATGGCCTCTGTTTCTCACACCTTTGTGTGAGGCCAGGAAGAAAGCTTCCCACACTGAGCAGAGGTAGCCCCGGCCACCCCATCCACTGCTCTGCTCACTCGCAGTGGGGCCTGCCTGCTCCATCCTGGACTGTGGGTGGTCTGGCTGGGCTCTGAGAGCAGAAATTGCCCCACTGAGGCTCAACAGGTAGCTGTCTCACACTTGGCTGGGCCCAAAAAGCTCAGGACATACAACTGGAACAAATTGGGCCACAACCAGATAACACTGCTGCTAGTCCAAACTACTTCCTTCTTCTGGTGTTGTCTGAAAAAGTGAAATGGTATTTGGGGGGAGGAGGGGTGATGGGCATGGGGTACACCACGGCTTTCCAAAAGCAACAGAATCACGGTAGTAACTTAGCAAATTAATCGATCAATTTTGTCAATACTGCCATTTGCTTACTGTACTTATGAGATTAGAATAATCTTTTCTTTTTTTTTTAACTCCTCAGGGAAGAGTTATCCTTAAATGGTTTTTTATATTATGAGTCAAGGGCCAGTGCCTTTTTATGAGCCATGAGAACACTTTGGAGTAGTAGACTTGTAGGTTTAGACTCTGACCCTTCTCCAAGGCCTGAACCAGCTGAGAAAGAAGAAGAGAGTTAATACAGCCAGAGCATAAAATCAGTTGTCTCACAGCATTGCTATTTTAAGACACTGCAAGATTTGAAATGAATGACTGAAGATGGAACCAGCACAGGGAGAGGCTCCTCTTGTTCTGACCCCTCAGTACACCATCAGGATAACTGAGGTTCCTAGGGGTTTTAATGTCTCCTTCCAGAAAATGTACCCCACCCCCTGGTCCAAATGCATATTGCACGTGCACACACATACACATTTCTGGCAGTGCCCCTTGTAAATTGCATAGCGTCTAAAATTGGATGCCCTGGGCACTACAGCTCCAGGTTTCCGGCTGCTCCCACCCATCCACGGAAAGACCACACCCTACCATCACCACCAGACCACCAGCCCTCCTGGGCTTGCAGGATCTCTTCTCCCCTCCCCCTCAGGGAGGAGGAGTGAAACTAGGGCTGGCAGCTCAGGTGCGACCCTCACTAGCCTGATGGCTAATTGATTACGTGGCACTTTAGATGTGGAGGAATTGTCAGAAGCCAAGCACTCTATGTGTGTGTGCATGCCTCGAACAGAGAGCTGTTTGAGTTGGAGGATTTACGAGGTGGTACAGTGCCTGCCGGCTCCTCCACAATGATGGATGTGGCAGTGTGGGGGGAGGGGGGTGATGGGCATGGGGTACGCCTCAATTCTTACAGCTCCGGCCCCGTCTGAATCTGCAGGGCAGACCCCTCCCCAGCCCGGGCCCTCCCTGCCCTTGCCTCTCTCAGTAGCCTCTCCCCTTTTTCTTCTTCCTTATTGTCCATTTTTCTCTTTTCTTCTGCCTCCCTGTCCTGTCTCTTCTTCATTGTTCTCTGGCCACTTGTCAAAGAAGTGTGATCTGTAAGCCAGAGCGCCCCCAGCACTCCCAGCACCTGAGAGCTTATCAGAAATGTGGAATCTCAGGCCCTGCCCCCAACTCCTGAATCATGTGGGCATTTTGACAAGATTCCAGGTGAACTGTGTGCACATTAAAGGGTGGGAAGTGTAATTGGGTCTCCTCTCTCCTTATTCTTCTCCCGCCCTTAGCTTGCCTCAGTCTTTCTCCTCACCCTGCCCACCCTCTGTCTTTTTCCATCCTGCTCTCCTCTGCCCTCTGCTCATTCTTCCTTTTTTCTTTTCCTGTCCTTTCCTTTCTGCTTTCACCCATCCACCCACCTATTTATCCACAAATCCCTCCCTCCCTCCCCTCCCTCTCTTATTCTCTCTCCATCTGACTTCGCACACTTCTTCTGTATCTAGTTCTCCCTCTTTGCCTCATTCCTTTCTCCTCCTTTTGCCGAGGCTTAAGAAAAAAACACAGTTCTTCCATTTCCTCCTGCCCGAGTGCCATCCATGGTCTTGCCCAGCTAGCCCCCCTCATTCCTTTTCTCCAGACTTCCCTGACTCTCAGGTGAAGTGTCCCTCCCGGGGCCCAGCACCCCTCCTCCCCCAGCCAGCGGGCAGCCTCTGGCTGTACCTGCAGAGGATTCTTTGTGCTTATGGCAATGACGTGGTACTTGTAGTAGCACAGCTCACAGCTCCAGCAGCCGCGCTCGCTGATCCACTTGATGAGGCAAGGCTGGTGGGTACACTTGACGGAACCGTCGCAGCGGCACGGGCTCAGCAGCTCCCCCTGCAGGGAGAGAGGAACAGGGTGGTGAGGCCCAGAGTCCAGCTGGCAGGCAGGCAGGCAGGCAGGCAGGCAGTAAGCAGGGTAGGCCAGACCATACCACTCAAACCAGGCCATAGTCTTTGTTGGAAGGCACGCGACCCCAGAGAGGAGACGGGCTCCAACCTTCTGACCGTGGGAGCCGGGCAACTTCAGTGAACTCGACTAAGAGTTCTAAGCCCAGGATCCCACTCCTCGGTGCTACCCAAGTCCCAGACTTTATGTGAAAATGAGTGACTCACTATCTATGGAAACTTTCTGCCATCCAAAGGGGGCATCAGCCTTGGCTGGTTGCTCTTTGAAGAAAATCTCAAAGTCAAACTCCCTTGGGGCCAGACAGGCACCATAAGTGACAGAAGCCAGTTGGTGGGGAATGGGGCAAATTGGAGGGCCCAGAATCAAGTTACAGGGACAGCCACCATCAGCTCCAGCCAGCTGTGGACATGGGAGACTATGTGGTAATTTTAATATTAAAATCTCCAAATAGTCAAATATTAACAGCTAGTGCAGTTTTAAAAATATATTGCAAGGGGCCCTTTGCCAGAGTTTAGAGCTCTGGCCTTGAGCCTTCACATCCGCCTGCAGGCCAGCTCACTGAGCCCCCGGTGCCCTCTGGGAAGCCTGCCCATCCTGGGCTCTGAGTGATGACAGCATGGCAGGTGGGGGCAGGCCTGGCTCCATGGGGCCTAGGAGGCAGCCTCAGGCCTTGCTGAGAGTGGCTGGGACAACTGGTCCAGGGGAACTGGAAGCAGGGAGGCAAAGGACCCCTTCTGCTTTTCTAGTAGTAACAAGCCATCTTCACTGTGGCTCGAGGCCCTTTCCACACCCTTGTTACAGCATTCTACCCATTGTCCCTGGCCACTGCACTGTTACATCTCACTGGGACCATATCTTTACTCAGCTTTGCCTCCTTAGCACCTCGTGTAGTGCCGGAAACCATCATTGCAGCCAATGTTGGCAGTGGGATGCATTCATATCTGTTTGATGACCAAGAGGTTTTGCTCTGGCTCCAGGTGGGCAGCTGTGGCACCTGGAAGAGGAGTAGAGAAGGCAGGAGATGCCCACATTCCTGGGCACTCACCGCTCCCACGAAGGCCTGCGAGCCCTTGGTACGGAGTAGCAGCTGCGTGTCCTTGGGAAAGAAATGGGAGGGGTGTGGGGAGAGAGGCTAGGGGAGAAGCAAGGGCCCTCATTATTCATGGCAGCATTTTCCAGGCTCATTTATTCTAACAGGACAAGCTGGGTTCGATCAATCGGGTTGTTAAGCAGCCATGTCAAATTGCTGATCAGGTAAGAGACATTACTCCTGGTCCCTGGTGGTGGTGCCTAGTGACAGTGAGGGCTGTACTCCTCGCTTCCCACATAGTGGCCACGAGGCAGGGCAGGAAGAGCCGCTTACCACTGATAGCAAGACCTGGGCTCTGTTGTGGCTCTGGGCTTCCTGCAGCCCTCCACCCCCAGCCCAGCCTCAATGTACTTATCTGAGAAGGGAAGGCATGACCGGGTCCCAGTGCTTGGCAACAGGGCCAAGAGGTCAAGGGTTCGCTGCTTCCCTTCGAGCTCCTGGTCCCCCACTCTTTCCCTTAGGGCTGGACAACCCACAAGGCAGAATAGGGACTCTTCAGGCACCACACACAGTGAAAAGCAAGGACACCAACACTGTTAGGAAAGGTTAACGTTGTTGAAGGAAGCAATCCAGAATTTTAGAAAAAACAACTAAATCTGAGAAGAAGCTATTTTAACCTTGGCATTCATGCAAGTTTTGTATTTTAGGGTTTAGAGTATTTGTAAGTACATTGGGAGGAGAGCCAAAATCTTTTCTTGTGTGTGTTTAGGGCTGGAAGAGGCCTTAACCTGGACACTTCACCATCTTCCACTGGTCAGGGCTGTGCTTCTCCAAGCCCTAGAGGAACAGAAGTGCCAGCTGGATTCAGGTTAGACTTACAGATGTTCTTCGCAGGAAACTCTGTTAAAGGCCAAAACAGTGGAACGTGGCAACGGGTGTTAAACATCTCTCAATAGAAGAGGGACCTCTATCAGTGAGAAAGGTTAAATGGCCAAATCAAGGTCACTTAGCCAGCCAGTGACACAGCCAAACATACAGCCAGGTCATTCTGACATCAGACGCAGAGTTTCTCACCACACTGCTCTGCTCATTCCCCATCTGTCTGCATCCTGGTCTCTGCTGCCCCTGTGCCCATGGGTCTCTTCTCTGTCTCTCCTTTCTAGACCCCGCCCCTTCCCTGGCCCAGCACAGGCCCCGCCTCCAGGATGCAGACTTGTTTGCTCTGCCACACCATCACCCACAGTGTGGCACTGAATTATTCTCCAGTTGTTTCCTCTGGGATTTGGGTTGCTCCCGTGTGCCCTGTAGACCTGGGCACACTGACTGGATGGCATTGGGTGTGGGAGAGGACCAGCTAGCCCCCCTGGCCCAGCTCCTGAGGCTCTGGCCTTTGGACTGGGAGGATTACTATGATCTTGTCTGCGGAGCTCAAGCTTGGCAGACTCAGAAGATCCAAGGGGGTTATGAGATGTGAAGGGCACCACACACTTCCTTGGTGCTCAGCTCGGAGCTCTGGGGCCCAGGGCCTGCCCTGGGAACGACTAAGGCCAGGAAGCTCAGTTCTTCCATAATCCACAGCACCCACGGAACACAGTGTGGGGAAGGGGGAAAAGCATGGTGTTTGGGGACAGGCTCCTTATGTTTGAATGTCTCCTCGCCACATACTGGCTATGCAAACTTGGGCAAGTTTCTTACCCTCTCTGAGGCTGCATTTCCTCATCATTCCACTGTGGGCAATCTGACTTTCTCAATGGTGACTGTAACGTTTGAGTGAGGTCATGCACAAAAATGCTGAACACCGAGCCTGGCACGGGTGAATCCTCTTGTGAAGGCATTATAGTTCTAACTCGCACTTCCCTAAGGACTTGTGATTTTTTTCTTCTACAGTTCTTCTTGATTCTCCTGTCAGATAGGAAAGAAAGGGGGCCACGCCTTAAGCCTGAGGGTCACCTGAGCCACAGAGAGAGGCTGAAATTAAAGAGCTGTCTGAGAGTCTGCCCTACTGAGGGGGGTTAGGGGTCAGAACCTGGACCCCCAGACATCTGGCCCAGGACTGTCCTTTGTGTTGTCATGAGGTCTCCGAGAGCACTTGGGGTCCCCATCCCTGGGGATGCTGAACAGAACAGTGCGAGTCCTTGCATGGGTAAATTGGGGTCATGCTAGAGGCAGGAGGCAGGACAAGGTGAGCCACAGCCCTTGGCTGCGCTGAGCTGGAGTGTGGGGAGAGAACAGGGTGGATTCTCCCTGCTGCCAGTGACACAGCAAGCGGCACGCACGAGGCTCCTGTCTCCTGACGTTTCTGCTTTCACAGATTTCTTTCTGTTTATTTTGGGCTTGCTTCGTCCCCCCCCCCGCCCCCCCGCCCTTTCAATCTGAAAGGACTTGCTTCTAGAGTCCTTAAGCCAAAGACTTCCCCTTCCACCCACACGGGCACCAGGCATCCCTGCCACCGAGCGGAAAGAAGCAAATCCAGTCTAGCAAAGCAAAGGCAGCCGCAGTCTTGCTGCAGTGTGCAGTTCCGGGAGATCAAAGCAGAGCTGATAGGAACCCCAGCCCTCCAGTGGTGTCTGGAGGCCTCTTCCTTTCTGGAGACTAGTATGGTGGATTCGAGTTTGGGCTCTCATCCCAGACAGACTTGGGTGCATCCAGGCCCTTACAATCTGTGGGACCCTGAGCAAGCTGCATAACCTCTCTGGGCTTCATTCAATAATTCTTTTAGTCATTAAATATTGATCTATGTATTCTAAGTTCTGTTCTTGGTGTCAGGTATACAGCAGTGAGTGGAACTAATCAAAGTTCTCTAGCAGGGAGAGACAGACAATAAAAAATAGGACTGTAAGTGTCTAAGATGCTATCCTGTGCTACGGAGGAAATAAGCAGGGAAAAGGGCAGGGCACTTTGGGGAGGTGGTGGGTTAAAATTCTAACGTTGATGGCTACGGACGCCTTCACCAAATGGGGACCTCTGAGGGAAGACGCGAGGGAGGTAGGGAAGCAAGCCACACAGGTGTCTGGGGGCCAAGGGAACGTTCAGGACAAAGGCCCTGGGGCAGAAGCATGCTTGGCATGTCCTAGGGACACCAAATCGACTGCCACCAAGGCAGCCTGTGTGTCCATGGTAGAGAGAATGAGGAAAAGAGGAGAAGGAGATAAGGTCAGAAATGTAATGGGGATCAAAAAGGGCAATGACCAGGCGAGGCTTGTGGGTTATTTACTGCTAATAAGACGGGGAATTATGAGAGTATTTTCAGCAGTGGGTTTGACTTGATCTGACCACATTTGATATGATCACTCTGGCGTCTGTGTGGAAAACAGACTAAAAGGCAGTAAGGGCTGAAAAGGGAGGCAGAGCAGGATACAGCACTCCAGAGGAGCAGCATGGTAGCAGTGGAAGTTCTGAGAAATGGTCAGTTTCTGAATGTATTTCTACAATACAGATCCTAGGATTTGCTGATAGATTGGATATGGTGAATGAGAAGAGAAAAGTCAAGAATGCAGCTGTTTTTGACATGAGCCGTGAGAAGGATAGAGAGTGGCCTTCAGTTGAGATGGGAAAGACTGAGGGAAGGGCAGGTTTTGGAGGGTAGATTGGGAGCTCAGCTGTGGACATGTCAACTTTGGGATGCATATTCAATGTCTAAGTAGAGACATCAAATAGGGACTGTAGTAATAAATAGTCTGGATTTTAGGGGAGAGGTCCAAGCTAAGATACAGATTTGAGTCATTGCCCAGCAGATGGTGGGTAAAGCCACAAGCTTGGGTGAAGGAGGAAGGGCAGGTAGGAGAGAGCAGAGGTACCAGGGCTGCCCCCCGAAGGACACCAGGATGTCAGAGCTTGCACGATGGGACATCACCAGTAGGAAGGGAAGGTCAGTGAGATGAGAAGAGAACACAATGTTCCAAAACCCAAAGAAGACAAAGTGTTTTCAAAAAGAGGGACCGATCCGTCCTGCCCAGTGCTGCTGCTGCTGGGTAAAGTTGGATGAGATCTGAGAGTTAACCATAGATGTGGCAAGTTCCTTTTGATTTCTTCTGTTTTCCAGGAGAAATATGAAGCAAAGCCATGAGCTGGAAGTGAAGGTGGGGTAGGAGGTATTGAACATCTGAGAATTGGGATAAAAGACTCATCCGGGAGAGTTTGGTGATTAGAGTAGAGAAATGAAGAATGACTACTGGAACATGGAGGGTCCTTTCTATTAAAATGAAATGGCTCATCTGTAACACTGGAGAACATATCTGAGTAAGAAAATATATTTAGCACCATGCCTGGCACACACAAGCTCTCAGCAAATGCTGGTTAATATGTAAGGGGTAACTGCATGGGTTATAGCAGATCTTCTTGTCTCCAAGCCCCCTGTAAAGCCAGTAGCTGCGGCCACCATCACAGCTGCCTGGCCTGTGCAGGTTTGCATTTGATTCAGACAGACGGTAATAAAACAATGGAGCCAAGAATTGGTGGGCAATTACATTTAATCCTAGCTCGCACCCGGCAGGCGAGAAAATACACACAGTGGGAAAACACTTCCCTTTCCATTCAGGGCTCCCAAAGCCACTGACTCATCTGAGTTCCCTAGAATCAAAGGTTTCTACCTCACCAGCCTATTCACCTCTGTTCCCCATCTCCTTCTCTCTGCACAAACTGGCTTCTCCTTCAACATTCTGCCACCTTGGCTGCCTCTCCTCTGCAATGCTAATTTCAGGAACTGAGAAGGGGGAGAGTGGGAGGGAGAGACAGCATGCCCCTGGTCTCCCTTATTTTATAGTATACAAATTAAAGCCTTTAAGCCAGTATACAAATAAGGAAGTCTCTAATAGAAAGCCACTTATCTGACGCATACATGGGATTTCTCATAAGAATGTACCACCCCACATCATGCAACAGTCAAGGGTGTGGGGAAAAGCTTAGTGTTGAGATCTTAGTATTAAAAGGGTGGGAAAGGCTATTAAAAAAGTGGGAAAGGCTTAGTCTTAAAACTAAGTCTTAGACTATAAGGACATTGCCTGCTTACAACCTGTCCCCCACACCCAATGCAAACTATAAGCGAGCAAACATATACATCATATTTGCAAACTTATTTGACCTACATACTTCTTGGGCTTCACATACAGTGTGTCCGTAAAGTCATGGTGCACTTTTAACCGGTCACAGGAAAGCAACAAAAGACGATAGAAATGTGAAATCTGTATCAAATAAAAGGAAAACTCTCCCAGTTTCATACCTATTCAGTGCAGTTCGATGTGGGCTCCATTTGTTGCCCTACACATATCCAAACAATAGTGAAGTTCTTGCCACACACGGGTAAGGATGTCTGGTGTAACAGAGTGAATAACGTCTGTGATTCTCTGTTTTAAGTGATTAATGTCATTGATACATTCAATGTACACATGTTGCTTCACATAACCCCAAAAGTAAAAGTCTAAGGGCGTCAGATCTGGGGATCGTTGTGGCCATGGCTTGACAGAACCCCTGCCTGTCCACCACCGGGGGAGTGTTCTATCCAGAAACTCACGAACAATGGTGGCGTAGTGTGGAGGAGCATTGTCCTGTTGAAAGATGACACCTGGAAATTGTGGCACTGCATACAGTTCCAACATGTCAAGATAGGTGCTTGCCGTCACAGACTGCTCCGCAAAAAAAATGGGCCTATCACCTTATCATGCATCAGGCCACACCACACGTTCACTTTAGGGGTGTTACGTTCGTACTCAGTGTAGGCATGAGGATGTTCAGCAGCCCATATTTGGAGGTTATGGCGATCAACATGTCCACAGATATGGAAGGTCACCTCATCGCTAAACACAATATTCTGCAAAAATCTTGCATCACTGTCGATCTCATGAAGCATATCTGTAGCAAACGCGCATCGTGTGGATCTCTCCACTGGTTTGATAGCATGCAACAGCCGCAATTTGTACCCCGTGAAACAGAGACATTTCTTTAATACCTTATGAACTGTAGTCTTGCTTAGGTATAATTGTCGAGCACACGCACACACAGATATTTTAGGGCTCCTTAGGTAGCTATCCTGTATAACCTCTACAGACTCGTCACTGACTGATGGCCTACCAGAACGGGGTTTCTCCACCAAACTGCCGGTTTCCTTCAACTGCTCATCGCACTAAGTAAGGTTATTCCTATGTGGTGGCGCTTCGTTATAAATGCGCCAATATTCACATTGCACCTTGGTCACGGATTTGAATTTAGTGAGCCACAGAACACACTGAACTTTCCTCTGTACCGTCCATATCTCGACTGGCATGGCCCTGGGCTGCTCCGCTGTATACACGGTGTTACGTCATCTGCACATGTGCACATGCTGCCACATCATCTTACAGAAACTGGAGGGTTTTCCTTTTATTTGGTGCAGATTTCACATTTCTATCGTCTTTTGTTGCTTTCCTGTGATCGGTCAAAAGTGCACCATGACTTTACGGACACACTGTATTTGGGGTACCAGCTAACAGTAAAAGCTATCAATAACCCTTCCTCTTAACTTTATGGACACAACCAAATTGGTCCATAATATTGACCGACTATTTGTGAGGCTGTCATTTGACTTGATTTGATGGGGGAGGGTTGGGGAGGGAGGAGATAGAATGGGAGCACAGGTGTGGATCAGTGGGTTGAAGGAAACCAAGAAGATCCCAAGCATCTTCTTCTGAAGGAGACCAGACAGTGATTTCTTGATTCCACAGACCTGTGAGAGTCCATGTTTACTGGTATTAGGATCAAGAAAAATGACCTATCATGAAGACCTACTTACCAACAGAGGCAGTGATACAAAGACGAATAGGAGAGGGTATGACTCCTGCCTTTCTGAAAGATGATAAAACAAGTTCCCCCCTTATCTATGGGAGGCAGGCTGATTCTCAAGATGACCTTCAATGATCCTCATGGCTCTAGGAGACATTATTATACACAGATAAGCTGTTCTCAATTTTCTGCATGTTATGCCAGGCAGTGTACGGGCAGCTCTTTGTATTCTGCCTGGAGCCCTTGTAGCCTAGCTTTTAGCTCTGCTACCCATCCCCAGCATTTCCCAGGCTCCCTTCCCAGCCGGGCCCCATTTTTTCCACTCTCGGAGGCGCCCAGAACAAACCTTGGCTTTAGCAGACTAACAGGGTATTGACACTGGCAAAAGGAAATAAGAGTGGTTGCAATATAATTTGATTTAAAAGGGAAAAACTCTATTACTAAGTAGAAAAAAAAAAACTTAAGGCCTTAATGAGCTGTAGTTATCTACACTAAATCCAATTAACTGCATAATTATTTCTAGTCTTACTCTTATACCAGCAGCTATACACACACACACACACACACACACACACCTGTCTCCCTCTTCATGGAAAAATTTCCAGCCTTCCTGTTTATCAGATTAAAAAGAATACAAAGAAAAAGAAAAAAAAGGAAAACACACTGAGACCCAAACCAAACCCTCCAAACCATGTTTTTTCATTTTCATGACAATTATTTTATTCCAACAGTGCTTTTCTCCCTAGAATTTAACTGGTAGAAGACAAATGTACCTATTCTCTCTAACTGTTTCTAAATTTACTTAACTGGTGCTAGAAAGAACTTAACTTCACAATAATTGAATTTAAATAACATTCAATTCCATAAAGTCAAGCATGATCTGCGTAGTAAACAAGCCGGGCTATCCAAGGGCTGGTGGAAAGAAAAGTCGTATGTCGTGTATATTCATAATCATGTCTGTATTACTAATGACCTAAATGTGCAAAATACTGTCTGTTTGTCTTTCTGTATAACTCATCATTACCATCACCATCGTTACCCAAGAGGTCAAATTAAAGGCTGATCTTCCCTCAGACCTCTGCTGGACTCATTTGAAAATCATAATTTTGATAAATCTTAACAGGCTAGATTTGGGCTATTTGCATAAGGCAGCAGGCTGGGCCTGCTTTCAAGGTTCCAGGCTGAAATTTCAAAAATTCCAGGCCACTGTACCCTTTTCTTTTCCACATGTCAGGCCAAGCCAATGACACAAGTCAGTGACAAGTTAAGGGGCAAATACTCAAGTGGCTTCCTTGGGTCAGCGCTCTGCAGTCCCTATGAACTTGCAGAGCTGATACCCAGCTTCTGTTCTGTAAAAGCTTCACATTATTTGAAGGAACTGTGATGAAATTCTACAAAAATTAATTTTCAGTCACTGTAATTAATATATCATTCAGTGTGTTGGGGGGGATACAGCAGATGTTGCAAGTGTAAACAAGCTATGGTGACATGTTACGCTTCAGGAAGGTTCTGAGTCACAGCCCTAGGACACTTAGAACCTTGGGGATGGCTGACTTACAAAGCGGAAAAGAAGTGTCTTTCCTGGGTGTCAGTTCCAGTTCTGCCTCCCTCTGCCTGGTGACCGTGGTCTAAGCTATCAGCCTTGATTCCTGGGGTCTCAGAACCTGAGCCTAACAATCTCCTGGGAAGCTTTTAAAGCAGTCAGACCCCGGAGATCCTGATTCCATGCAGACCACCCTTCTCTTGAATCAAGGTTAGCTAAGACTCACTGTTTAAAGCTCTGGATCAGATACTCCCTAGCAAACCTCCTGTTTCCCACATCACTTGAAGACTCTTGTGTCTACAAAAATAAAAACAAATGCCAGTAGCTAGAACTTGTTGAACATGTACTATGTGCCAAGCCCTATATGCAGGCATTGGCCCTTGGGTTCCAATCCTGATTCTTTGGTTACTCGATGAGGAACACTGTGCGAGTTACTTACCCGCTTGGAGCTCCAGCCCCATCATCTGCAGCTGTACTGATTTGCAGATGCTACCATGGCTGCCTCTCTTCCTAGCTCACGCTTACTGAGCACGTGCTGGGGGCCAGATACTGTGCTCAGCACTTGACATGCATGAGGCCAGATAGCGTGGATACTGGGGCCAGTGGACCCAGACTGCTGCTTGGAATCTTTGCTCAGCCATTGATTACCGGTGTGACCCCTGGCAAGTTTCCGCAGAGGTAAACTGGGACCAAAGATACTTCCTGCCACCTCAGGGTCTTGTGAGGATTAAATGAGATAATACACAATAAGTACTTCAAACCCTACCTGACACCATGAGAGCTCACTGTAAATCCTGACTGAATCTCTTCACGTCATAACAAGGGGCACTGGGCAGAGGGGGCTGCTCGCTCCCACGGTGACCCAGGGGTCTCTGCAGTACGCGGCTGGGACGCCTGCCTGTTGAATTCCAGGAGCCTCCAGGGGTTGCCCTCTGCCCTGTTATTGCAGGTCCCTGTTAGTACAGGCACCCCAACTACCATCCCCCTGGCTACCTGGGTATCTCCTAGGAACCGCCCTCCCCAAGCCCCTTCCCCACATGTGTGTTTCTGTCTCCTGGGATGGGGTAAATGGGAAGGTATTAAGCTTTGAGTGTTTACAGCCAACACTTCTCTCGGCCCCTCCCCCTTTCAGGAAGACTGTGAACTTGTGTGTTCATGGCGCCAAGTGCGCGCTTTGTGATGCCCTTGGAAGTACAGGAATGCAGGCGACATAGAAACAGGCAGGGACGCTCCAATGATCTTTGTTGTGAAGACCTTAGCAAGGAAAGGGAAGTACAAGAGGAACAAAAAAAAGAGATCTTTGTCCTATAATTTCCTCTGCCTGGTTTATAAAGAGATTGTAGTAAACATTGAAATGGTTTTCAGTTCTTTCTCTGTATGGGACTTGTATTTCTTCCTTATAATGAGCTTCATTCAGATCATTCTCCATTTAGGCTGAAACAGCTGAAGCCCAGAGAGGGCAGTGGTCTTCCTGGGACAGCGCAGTGAGGCAGCACTGAAATGGGGAAAAATTACGGACTAGTCCCCCTCTTGGTTCAGAGTGTCAAAGAGTCCACCCCACCTGCCTCCAGGCTCCAATTGAGACCCGCCCCAGAGCCTGCTGAAGACTCAGCCCAGCTCTTTTCGCACCTCTCAAGGAAGTGTACTATTCCTGAAGTTTTGGCTCCGGTGCCCCGCCAGGAATAAGCACGCTAAGTGGAATCTGAATTACTACGGCGTGCGAATAGACTCCAGTCTGTTGACTCCAAGCTTCTTCTGCTGAGCGGCTCCGAGCGGTTGTAGCTTCTGTCATCTTGGCAATTTTACCTTTAGTTCGAAATAATTTCTATCTTTCTTACTTCTGGGGCTGGGAAGGAGGCTCTTCAAAAGCCTCCCCTCTATCCCGCAGCCTCTGGTCAGACGGGGCCCCTGCACAGAGGTGATGCCGGGGCGGGGGGGGGGGGCACGCCAGCGCCTCCCAAGCTTACCAGTGCCATCCAGTTTTCCCTTTTCTTATTCATTTTAATGGGGTGACATTAATAAATCAGGGTACATATGTTCAAAGAAAACATCTCCAGGTTATCTTGTCATTTAATTATGTTGCATACCCATCACCCAAAGTCAAATTGTCTTCTATCACCTTCTATCTGGTTTTCCCTGTGCCCCTCCCCTCCTCCCTCTCCCTCCCTCTCCTCCCTCCCCCCACCTGTAACCACCACTCTCTTGTCCATGTCTCATAGTCTCGCTTTTATGTCCCAGTTTTCCCTTTTTATCCACGTGTGAAAACCAGTGCAGGGCGAGGCTAAAGCTCAGAGCAGCCCCAGCTTCTGGACTCAAGGATTGGGGGGGGGCAGATTTATGGACCAGCAGTGTTTCTTCCACAAGACTAAGATGGCAGTCCATTGCCTCCTCCATATAGGAGCCATCAGCGGCCCTGGGTGAGTGTGCAGCCCTGCTGCAGAGAACTCAAGATGGCGCCTGCCCAGGAGACACGCATGTGTGAGCACACGCTTTCTCAAACGTGCCCAGAGTCTCAGCTTTTAGGCCTGCATTGTACTTTAGTGCCTGGTCTTTAAAACAAGACTTCCTTCTGTTTGCCTTTAACTTCCTTGACATGACCAGGTGGTTGAGTAAGCGATCAAGATGCTATTTTCTGTCGTTTTCTGGGGTTTGGCAGCCCAAGACCATGTTCCCTCTCCGCTTGTACTTTGGGATTGTTTAAAAATTCATTCATCCTCCCCTCGGCAATCATCTATCCACGCTGAAAAGTCCTATTTTTAGATTCCATTCTCAAGTCATGCGTCATTTCAATCACTTATTTCTAGACCTTCACCAATCTCTTAGGCTTTTATGGTAAGTTTTCCTGCCATGTCCAAGATAGTCCAGAGGCTGGGAGAGGAAAGGCCATCTCTTAAAAATGTGTAGATTTATTATAAATCAAAAATTTCTTCATAACTATAGCCCCCCCCCCACACACACTTAATTTCCTCCAAATCAGAAACATGCAGCCTGTTTTTAACTTGTATTTTTCCATTCACACTCTGTCATGAAAAATTTCTCATGGTGATTCATGATTTCGTGCATCTGATCCGTGCTTGTATGGCTAAAAGTCCAGAAATGGGATCACAAATTCAAAGGGAATGGACATGTTTAAGGCTGTTGATAAAGTTGCTGAATTGATCTTCAGAAAGATGGTGCCGGTTTTCATCCGTGTCCTTAAAACATGTCAGTATCTGCTGCTGTTGCCCCGTATTCAATATCTCCTCTTCACATTCTCATGGGCAACTGTTAGTAGTACGACAGCTGTGACCCTGAAAAGGAGACCCAGCAAATGCAGGAGGTCTGTTCCTTTCTGCCTTTCTTCCCACCATCAGGAAGGAGCAAGACGTGGCTGCAGGGCTGGGCCAGAGTGAAGTCGGGAATTTGCAGCAATGCAACCCAGACAGTCTTGGGGGAGTTTCAGCTATGAAACAGAATCAGAGGCACCTAGCCAGCTGGAGGCAACCGCATCTTAGTCTGGGTGCTGTGGGCACTTTTTCTGCTCCGGGGAACTGATGAATGGTAGGGACGATTCAGAATATTCTTGTCAAGAGTCTCAGCACAGCCCAGTCTCTGCGATGGCAAACTACCTGGCTAAGACACCTAGGGCAAAGGGTCCTACATTAAACACTCTGCACCTGGATGATTGCCCACTGCTGCCCTTGAGGACACATAATTTTGGGAATGCCACACTCCTTCCAATAATGCCCTTGTGTGACTGGTTAACTTTGTTGTGTAAAACATGCCATAATCTAACCTATGTTCTCCTGCTACAGTTTCAGCCTTTTTCTATCTCTTTATGACAAGTGGACAATTCACAAGCTTTAAGATCAAATAACTTCTGCCTCTGCCATTTGCTAGTATTAGTTAGTTCTAGCTGCTAATTGACTATGCTCCTGAATGTGTACCCCAGAATCAGTGGCTTAAAATAATAACCATTTATTATGTTTCCCAAGTCTACCAGTTGGCTGAATGGTTCTGCTGATCTGGGTTAGCTGGTTTTGGCTGGGTTTGTTCCAACACCTGTGAGTTGTCTAGAGGTTGGCTGATCCAGGATGGGAGGGTCTACATCTGCTCACATCTTTCTTGTCAGTCAATAGGGCTGCCCATGTTTGTTCACACCACAGTGGGAGAGTTCCCACCAGCAAGAAAGGGCAAACCCTGATCACAAACACTTTTTAAGCCTCTGCTTACATAGTTTGCAGATATCCGATTGGTCAAAGCAAGTCATGTATTACAGTCATGTACACAGCCTACTTAAAGTCAGTGTGAGCAGGCATTACCAAGAGGAAATGACAATTGGGAAGCATAAAGATCTAGGGCCATTAGTACAATCGATCTATCATATTAGCTCTGTGACGTTGGACACTTTCCTGAACATATTTGAGCCTTATTATTTTTATCCTCTGTAAAAATAGAGAGTTTTTTGTGGTGTTTCTTGCTATGATATGTGTAAAATGTCTGGCACAGTAAGCATTCCATATGTGTTCATTTCCTTCTCTTCTCCTTTTCCATCATTTGGGATTTTCTCTTTTTTTTTCTTAAACCTATTATTCCTGTGCATTATCCTCTACATTGAAAACTTCAACATAATAACACTAAACATTATGCTTGTGATTTCTGTTGAATCCCCAGCTCCTAGCTTGTGCCTAACAGAGTAGGCCCTCAATTCATTCTAATAATTTGGAACTTGAGCAGTAAGTAAGGGAGTGAAGGGATTTCTCCTCCCTTCCTTCCTGGGACTGTCCATTTGAGGGATGACCTCTTGGCTCTCTGATCCAGCTGCACCACCAAAGTGAAATAGGGGTTAACACACGGCATTAACTGATGACTAAATAGAGGCAACAGGATGGGAACCTCCGTTTCCTCATTTAAAGGTAGCCTTGGGGGTAGAATAAATATCCTGGCCTCTCCTTCGCTAATCAGGCTCCAGAAGAGACATTAACTGCAGCCAGTTCAGCCTGCTGGTGAGACTCAAGGCTGCCAGCTCCCTTGCTGGGAATGGAATAGAATTTTAATTGGCTGTGAAAGCATCATGGCAGGAGGTCCTCTCCCCTGAAGCAGGTGAGAGAAGCTTCATGGAAAAGGCCCCGAGGAGGTGTGACAGTGAAGACCCTCCGCCTTGGGGAGTGGGGAGCATCCCAGGCGCAAAGCCACAGTTCCAGGTGCAGGGCTGGACTCCAGCCAAGGCCAAGGAGCCCCTTGCACAGTGCACTTGGGGTGGTCGCCCAGGAGTGCTGGGCCTGTGAACCTTCTTATCTCTGTGCTTCCTCTGACTTTCACGGGCAAGGCACTAGGTAGTTACTGTAACCTGAATAGACAAGATGACCAGCATCCCCTACCTCGGAGAGGTCTCCGACTTGTTTAACCCCCAGTGTGTGTGGGTGTGAGTGTGTGTGTGTGCATGCACAAGTGTGCCCGTTTGTCCATCTGTGTGGTTGAAGCAATGGCACAGCACTTCTGTTCTCTTGCTTCAGAGCAACGTTAATACTTTTTCACTCAAATAAATCAATGTGGTCATGTGGAGGGGAAATACAGTATGTTTCTGAGGCAATGTGTGTGCTCTTTCTGCCATGGCAATTCCTAGAACACACATGGAACGTGTGATGACATGTGCAGGTCACTGGATGTGACTATGAGAAATAAGACAATGTAAACGTGTTAGCATAAAGACACAGTGAGGCATGCTGTGCTTTTCGAAGACTGTTGGGCTAGTTATTTAACCTCCTTGTACCTTAGTTTCCTCATCAGTAAAATGAAGACAATGGTGATAGAACTGTTGGAAAACCTAATGAGATGTAGACATCTTAGAATAATGCAGAGACACAATAAATGTGTTTTCAGGAGTACTTCTAGTGAAGCGGAAGGTGGAGCTGGTCATTGACCATTGTGTTCTGTAAGCCTAGTGGTATAGTGAACCCGTTGGCAGAAAGCAAAGCAGAAAAACAAAAAATATACGAGCAAACTCAGCGCTTTCAGACTTGATAAAAATTCAGAGTTTTCAATACTTTAAAACTTCATTAATACTTTATGAGTTGGTTAATATTTTAAAACTTAATGGGATAAACCATCACTTATAACTACTAAACAGTTTTGTTTTTATTATATATTTTGATACTTATTACCAAATTTTTATTGAAAGTTTATCACAGATTTAGTTAGGGAACGGGAAATGCATTGAAGGAGACTCTTGACAATGGAATTTCATAATTTATAAAGCTGTGAAGACAAGCTAGTAAGACAGAGACAAAACAACTCAATTCCACTTCCACTGTCACCACCCCTCCCTTATTTTTAGGTCCTGTCTTCTCACTGGGGAATAAGCCACCTTTCTAGTATAAACTCAGAATATAGAAATGAAAATAGTTAGAATAAAAGAAGTGGCCAATAACAACATCTGCTCTGAAATGGTGAGAAATTCATCTTTTAAGAAAAGTAGATAGAAGTCTTTGGCCTTTGGAGAAAAGAACCCAGTGAAGATCGTATTGGTTTATACCCACAGAAGAAGGTTCGCAGGCCTCTCGTTATCGGAAATAGCTTTCTCCCCCTCCTAAGCTGATCCCCAGGTCACACTTGCGTGCCCAGGCTCCTGTGCCTAATCTCTCCCAACTGGAACCCCCAGTGTTTGGGACATGAACAGGACAGCCATTTAAAGAAGTACAAATCAGCTCTTATTTTCAAGGAATGGTTTTTCTTGTTTCCTGCTTCTGTAATACATTGGTAGGGTCAGTGGAAACAAATCCCTGTCTTTCTCTGCTATCCAAGGTATTAAAAAACATGGCTTTCCCTTACCTAGGGATGAGGCTACTGGTGACAGTGCTAGTATCCCAAAGAGGTCCCAAGACCTGTGTTTTCTCATTGTTTAAATGGGGCATTGGATTAAATCATCTCTATAAGTCACTGAAAATTTTGGACTTTTTATGATTCTATAAATTATACAAAATGTCTGTAGGTGCAAAACAATTCAACGTGTGATTCCAGGAATTGTTTAAAGGTGAACTAGGCCAAAGGCATAGAAGGAGGAACTTTTTACGACTGAAATGAACACACTCCATGAGCAGATGAGGTGGTCTACTGGAAGTGGCACCCCCTGTCCATCCTAGAACCTGAAGCAAGGGACCCAGATAACATGATTTGGGGTTATACATCTGCAACACCACAGAGGGAGAGCTGTGTAGCCACGGGAGTCCTCAGGGCACAGGAAAGATTTGCTTCTGAGAGTTCAAAAGGGTAGATTTCTGTCACTTGCCCCCTATTACTTTTAAAGATCTTCTGATTCATGTCCACATGCCCCATGTCACTAAGTAAGCTTCTTATCTTTTGTTTAGCTTCTCGGCTCCACAAGGTCCTAGAATGAAGTCCCTTGACATAGGGACACAGGCAGTCTAGGTATTGAAAAGAAGTGTCTTCCACTGTAAACATAAATCAGCTTTCTGATCTCTATCTTAGTTTCTTACAAGATTTTTTTTTTGGCCTGAATTATACCTTTTAAAAATATCCCTCAGAGTAAAAAGTTATGAAATCAAGGTTCCAGATTTACAAAATACCTAGATCTCATAAGGGAGGAAGGGGTTTGATGACCAAAGGCAAATGCAATGGCTCCTTTAACCCAGCTTCGCAGGGGAGGGCAAGTTCCTCTTAAGGAGTGGTTGCCCTTCCTCTGCTGTTCCCTTCTCCCTGCACCCTCTTCCTCCTGAAATGTATGTGGTGTAAGGTCAGTGACGATTGTTTTTTTTTATTCTGTTGCCTTTGTCTTTACTCTGTAAATCCCATTCAGCCAAGTCTGTCTTAGACTCTAGAACAGTGTGGAAAAACATTTATAGACTCCATGGAAACCATTCAAACCAGCACGCTCCCCACGTGTGCCATCTTTAATCGCTCACCAGCTTCTCAGTGACAGGGGCCTCACTACCTCACAAGGCTATCCAATTGCTTCTTTAAATGGCTTTAGTCAGCTAATGCTTGCAGAGGAAATAATAAATATCAGATTGCAAACTGCAGGAGGGCAGGGCTGTGCGCAAGCCATGGAGAAAAGGCACTACAGAAGCCTGGGGGATGACTAAGCCATATGGCAATTGCACCTGTCTTGGTAAGAATGGTATGCATCTGGGATCCGGAAAGGAGGCAGCAGCTGCCAGTTTAAAGCTGTGTATTACTGCCCTGGCCAGATAGCTCGGTTGGTTAGAGCACTGTCCTGAAGCACAGAGGTTGAGGGTTCAATCCCCGGTCAGGGCACATACAGGAACAGATATATGTTCCCCCCACCCCTTCCTTTCTTACAAAAGTCAATTAAGAAAAATAGTAATTATAAAGAAAATAAAGCTGTGCATGACAGGTTTGTCTGAATGCTCGTGTGGTCAGGGTACATGGCCCAAGTGTCCTTTCTTGTCACCTCCGCGGTGTTCCCCATCCCCTGCCCCACCTCCCTCTTCTGGAATCAATTCCTATGATAAATTCTATAATAAATTTTTGTTCACCATGAACATTGACTTAAAAGCCTAGACCCTAACCCTTAGACCAAAATATCAAAAGCAAGAAGAGAGGAGGAGAGGCAGAAAAGAGGAAGGGAACCTGGTATGAAAGAATCAACCTGTGGTGCTGCCGAGCCGCTGAAAGGCTCACCGAGGAGAGTGGTGGAATGGAGGGCAGGCCCCGCATTGCCCTGCCACGCTGGCAAATGACACACACACAGACTCAGGACCTTTGCAGAGAGCTCTGATTCCACAAGCCTTTAGCCTACCACCCCTCAGCTCGGAGTTATTTATCGTAAGTCCATGCGGAAACTGAGCAACTTGTGCTGGGGGTGTCCCGGGTGGACCAGACACGTGGAAGGGATCGAGAGCTGGTCATGGCCAACCGTCTCCCCATACTCATTCCTTTCCCATTAGCCTGAACCTCTCAGGGGCATACCATGCTATACACACTCAAGAATAGAGAGGCAGGGATCGAGAGCTGGTCATGGCCAACCGTCTCCCCATACTCATTCCTTTCCCATTAGCCTGAACCTCTCAGGGGCATACCATGCTATAAACACTCAAGAATAGAGAGGCAGGGATCGAGAGCTGGTCATGGCCAACCGTCTCCCCATACTCATTCCTTTCCCATTAGCCTGAACCTCTCAGGGGCATACCATGCTATACACACTCAAGAATAGAGAGGCAGGGATCGAGAGCTGGTCATGGCCAACCGTCTCCCCATACTCATCCCTTTCCCGTTAGCCTGAACCTCTCAGGGGCATACCATGCTATACACACTCAAGAATAGAGAGGCAGGCATCGAGAGCTGGTCATGGCCAACCGTCTCCCCATACTCATCCCTATCCCGTTAGCCTGAACCTCTCAGGGGCATACCATGCTATAAACACTCAAGAATAGAGAGGCAGAGGGGCCACATACATCTTAACCTGGCATCCCGATACATAAACACTCTTCTTTCTTGGCAGGGTATCCCAACACTTCTGCCTAGCTGCACCCACCCTTCTCTCATCTAAACATCTTTCATGACAGTCATCGTCCTCCTCATTATGATCCCAGTGGCGGTTGTTGCGACTGCACCATTTGGGCCTCCAGGGCATTTTGATTCTGCGTTTAGAATCGCAGAGCTTTAATGGGAATTATATGTGCTCTGAGGAACTCTCCTTGAGAATGCATTTTCCGAAGAGAATGCCATTAAGCCAATTTACTTTTTGATCAATCTTTTTTAATATAGAGCAATTAAACTGTTTCCATTTTTTTCCTATTTCTCACTTAATGTTATTGAAACTTTTCAGTGGGCTAAATCATTTTGTAAGTAAAAGATGTGTATAAGTAAAATGTGCATTAAAATTCACTAATTACAGCTTCTGTCACTGAAGATTTTATTTTTGTGGCCTTTATAATTCTTCCAAATTTAATTTTGTTTTTCTGGATCAAAGTGTACAGATCTGAATTTTGTCAAGAAGCTGTGAGTCTTCTGCCAGATTTTAATAAATAATACATTCTACTGGGGGCAGCTTTTAGCCACTATCAGGTTTCTTGTAGTGAATGTTTCTAAACATCGGCAGAATAAAGGTGTCCTGGCGCATACGAGCAAAGTGGTTTGCTAACTGTCGAGTCCGTGTGGACTTCAAAGGAGCGTGATCTCATTTAAGCCCACAACACAGAGGACGGGTGCTATTACCCCCATTTTATAAATAAGCGCGTTGAGGCGGAGAGAGGGGAGGGTCATTCGCCCAGTGCCATACAGTGACCATGTGATGAACCTGGGAACTGAAGACTACTTCTGAGTGTTAAAAGCTCTAACATTTTTCTACTGTATGGCAGTGTCTTTCTCCTCATTCACAATTACACAGTGTCTGCTGGCTGCACACAGCACTCCTAACACCTTTCACCTTGCTCTTACCAATTTCCTGTTCTCTCTCTCTCTCTCTCTCTCTCTCTCTCACACACACACACACACACACACACACTCACACCCTTCCACCGCCCCCGCCTTCAGCAGCAGGACTCACTTTCTCCTCTCTCTCTGGGAGACTCACAGCCATCCCAGGGGAGCACCGGGAGGGGTTCCTACAGGCAGCATCTTAGGTGGGGCCCTTAGGTGCACATCCTTGTGTGCCTCCAAGTTCCAGTGGAAACCTGAATGAAGCAGCCGAGTGTGTGTGCGTGTGCATGTGCATGCGTGCGTGTGCGTGAGAGTAAACTGATCCTACCCAAGGCAGGGGGGCAGGCTGCCACCCAGGGGGTCCAGTCCTCTCAGCCCGGCCACCCCCAGCGACCCACAGCACCTCAGCCTCCGGGCAGGGAGACCCATCAGCGCTGTGTCAGTACTGAGGACGAGCACGTCTTTCAGTGGAACACTTCCAGGCAGTTTCCTCTTTTTACAGCAAATGACAGGGGGATGGGAAGGAAGGGAAACGGAAGGAACATGACAGGGGCTCATGTTTAAAACCTTGCCGGGCATCAGTTCTGTGGAAATTTCTGTGAGAAAGGAAGAAAGGGGAAGACGGGAGGGAGCAAGGGTAGCTGACTGAGGGGCAGGTCTAGGAGAGTGGTTTTCAACTGTAATTTTTTAAAGCAGCTGTAGCCTTTGCTTCAAATGTATCCTGTGAAGAATGCCACTATTTAAAACAAAAGGGGGGCCGTGTTCACGGGCATGGGGGGGGGTGTCCAGATCCCCACCCACTTGGTCTTTCCCTGTGCATCTGTGACTTCTGCTAAACACAGGCTGAAACCATGTATCGGACAAGGTGTGGGAAAAGAAGCGTATTTCCGTGTATTTACTCTGTCATTCAGTCATTCATTCATGAAATGCTTATTGGGGCATAACATGTGCCAACTGCCATGAAAGGTGATGGGGGATATTGTGGCAGATAAAGCAGACCCTGGTTCCTCTTATGGTCTAGGAGGGTGAACGAACATTCGTGAGATAATCACACAAATGATTATAAACTAATGAAATGATTATAAACAAATGAAAAACTGCAGTTTTGACAAGGGCTGTGAAAAAGTGGACACGGTGACCTGACAGGAGGCAGCGCTGAGGGAAGCGTATGTGGGCTAAGTCCTGAAAGACGGCTATTGACTAGATGGAGAGTGGAAGAAGAACATTCTGGAAAAAGGGGACAGCAAATTCTGGGGTCCTGCGGCAAGAAAGAGCATGGCAAGGGATCTTGTTATGGATTCCTGCCTTGCAGTTCATCTGAACTCTGTGGCCTAAAGCAGCCACCATTCTGACTGCTCTCATGATTTTGTGAGTCAAAGATGTGGACCGGGCTTGGCCGGGCACTTCTGCTCTATGTGGCATTGGCTGGGCAGCTTGGTGGTGTTTGATTGGCAGATTGGCTGGTCCAAAGTGTCCAAAATGGCTTTGCTGACACATCTGAGGCCTTGCTGAGGATGACAAAGCTGGCTGGACTCAGCTGAGACAGTCAGCTTGCACCCCAAATGTTTGTGTGCCCCAACAATTCACATGTTGACATCCTAACCCCCAATAGGACGGTATTTGGACATGGGGCCTGTGGAGGATGATTAGGTCATGAGGGTGAAGTCCTCATCAATGGGATTAGTGCCCTAATAAAAGAGACTCCAGAGAGCTCCCTTGGTCCTTCCACCATGTGGGAACACAGCAAGTAGATAGTCATCTGTGAACTAAGAAGCAGGTTCTCACAGACACTGAATCTGTCAGCTTCCTTGGTCTTGGACTTCCCGGCCTCTAGAACTGAGAATAAATGTTTGTTGCTTGTTAGCCACTCAGTCTCTGCTATTTTGTTACTGCAGCCGGAACATACTAAGACAAAAGCTAGATAGACTGTCAAAGGTCACATTTGGTCCATTTGAACACTAGGCATGCTTCCCTGCCCACCCGTGCTCGCCCAGGCACTCTGGGTCCAGGGCTTGTCTTGTCTGAATCTCCCTATCCAGCCAATGGCAAAGGCATGCTACCCTGCCTGCTCTGCCTGTCCCTCTGCTGCCCGGGTCTCCCTCGTCTATCCTAGTTTGTCTACTGGACAGGCCCGGCATACTTGCTCTATTTTAGCAGCTCCTGTTGTGCTAGTCTATCCCTGACTACAAACAGTGCAGAAGAATCCACTTATGCTTCAGAGACCAAGCCTGGGCCTCTTGTCCACAATACCCTGCGACTTCCAGCACGTGGTTCTGTGATGAATGCTAGGTGTTCTGGAGCAGCTCACCCAGCTCTCTGACCCGACCTTTTCAGTTCTCTTTTCTGAAATGAATCCCTGTCCAACTTTAGCACCTTCATTAAGAGCCTAACCCTTATTGCTCGACTCCCTAAATCAGTATCCCAGCTCCGCCCCCCTCGCTGTCTTCGTTGATTCAGGCTGCGTAGCAGATGCCAGAGGCTGGGTGGCGTATAAACAACAAACGCTATTTCTCACAAGAGAAATCCCAATCGGCTGGGAAGTGCAAGATCAAGGCGCCACAGCTACGGTGTCTGGTAAGGGCCCACTCCTGGTTCACAGATGGCCATCTTTCTCACTGCGTCTTCACATGGCGGGAGGGACAAGGGAGCTCTCAGAGGTGTCTTGTAAGAGGGCACTGATCCCATTCACAAGAGTTCCATTCTCATGACCTAATCACTTGCCAAGGGCCAGATCTCCTACTATTATCACATTGGGGTTAGAATTTCAACATAAGAAATGGGGGCGGGGGGAGGCAAGCGTTCAGTGTGCAGCCCCAGCTGGGTGGTGTTCTGCGCATGTCCCTGAAGCTCTCGCTTCCTCCGCGTCTTTACATGCAAAGTAAATAGTGCCGTCCTCCTTGGGTCTTGGGGACGGTGGCATGACTTAATTGTACAGAAAGCACATGGCACAGAGCAGGTCATAAATAAGCATTAGCTCATATTATTAATACTTCGGCTTACATGATATCAGAAGATGAAAGGAGATGACCGTGGCAATGAGTCATCAATACCACGTGTCACAGCGTTTCTGGAAGTCATAAGAAAAAAGTCTGGTGCATGACCTTCAGGAAGGGGGTGCATAGTCTTTGAAGTCTAAGGGTCCTAGTTTGAACTCGATTCCTCCACAGCAGAGTAACCTTGAACAGATTACCTAAGGGAGGGTTTTGTTGTCTGCCTAGTGGGGCTGGTTATAAAGATTAAAAGAGAAATAGGTGATCTGGCTGGCACACCGTAAGAACTGGGTTCGTGTCAGTTTTTTGTCCTTGTCCATGTGGCCCTGCTCTGATGTAAGCAGTGCCTGAGCGTGTTGTCATAGGAAGTCCTATGTGTTAAGAGTGAGGCTTGGTGGTTTGCAGATAAGGCGGACTGCAGGCACCTTCAGCCTCCAGCTCAGGGTGTGAAGCCTGCAGGGGCAGGGGACATGCTGGGAGGGGCTGCTCTGTCACAGTCATCATGGGTGCCTCATTATGTGATCTGTCCATGTTTGTCTCTGAATACAAGGCATGTATTGTGGTTTCCAGGAAAGGACGATTATAAGCAATTAATAATGATTAATGGTGAACTGAGTAAAGCATCATTGGGGTCTACAGATATTCCCACTCCTTGCAGGAATGGGCCAGGAATGAGAAAGAGGTGATTAATCATGGCATGGTTCTGTGAGAAGATGCCAATGGAGAAACTGAGGCAACCCTAAGCAGGCCCTGCCATCATGGCATCTAGAGGCTGTCTTCAGTGTTTCGTCCTGACTCCACAGAGCCCGGGAGCTCTGCAGAGGCGACCTGTGGCCCCTGGGCACCCCATCTCATCAAGACTTCATTTGGTGTAGCTCGATTTTAATCTACTTTATATATTCGGGTTCCATGAATTTCATTTGAAAATTAAGTTGTGCTCATAAAAAAAAAATTGAAAATCATTACATTAGTTAAACAGAGGAATTAGGTTTTTGTTGGATGTTAATTTCATTTTAACCCTCACTTTGGGTTTTTCTGTTACACATGAGGGTAATTTAAAAGTATGCAAACACAGAAAATAATAATGATGCTTCCCTATATTTTCTTATCATATTTCGCTCTGCACTGTGCCTCCGGTTACACTTTTTATTTAATTCTCACAGTAGCCCAATAAGCTGTTCAGAGCAGGGCTTATTCCTCATTTGCAGATGTAAAGGATGGAGTTCAGAGCTCTGGAAGTTTCCCAGGGAGATGAAAACCTATTGGGAAGAGAGTCTATGTACGTATTGGGCTCTGGATGGTGCAGTCAATGATGCTACTGATCGTAGAGCAAACAATTTTTTAAGTGCTTTTTTGTCAGTTCTTGTGCTAAGAACTTTAGACAGTATGTTTCTTGGTTCTCATAATGACCTTATGAAGTACGTAATAGTATTAATAAGTTCAGTTTCTGCGTCATTGAGCAACTCGCTAAAGGCTACACAGCTAAGAATTCATGTCTTGAACTTGAGGGTAATCTTGAGGAAGTCATTATACAAATCCCAGTTGAGGGACAGTCTACAAAACAACTTGGCTGGACTCTCCACTTTTCAAAAATGTTCAAGTATTGAACGATAGAGCCAGATAGAGAAAAATCAGCTAAAGGACAGTGTGGGTTCAGTGGGAGATATTTGAATATAGATTGTATATTAGCTTTTAGTATTATATAAATCCTAATTTCTTGAGGGTGATAATTGTACTGTGTTTATATAGGAGAATATGCTGTTCCTAGGAGGGCCATAAAGAAGTATTTAGGGGTAAAGTATCATGAAGTCTAAACTTACTTTCAAAAGGTTTAGGGGAAATTTTTTAACAGCTAGGTAGCTGGCTAAATAGATGTATATATATTTTCATGAATACATATATACACACATTAGATCTATATACATAATAGTGCAGATAAATATGTATAGATATTTACCTATAGGTATATAGATGATAGATAGGTTATACAATGTGTCAAGATATTGTCTTATTCTTTTAACTTTCCTTTTTTCTTTTTATTTAGAAATTAAATTTAATGGGGTGACATTGATCAATGAGAATACATAGGTTTCAGGTAGACATCTCTATAGCCTTTGAACTGTTGATTGCATGTGTTCCCAACACCCAAAGTCAAATCATTTTCCGTCACCATATACTTGTCCCTCTTTACTCCCCTCCCCCAACCCCTCTACCTCTGGTAACCACCTCACTTTGACTATGTCCATGAGTCTGTTTCATATCTCACCTGTGTATTAAATTATATAGTTCTTAGCTTTTTCTGATTTACTCATTTCATAGATGTTTGAATATTTTTAAAATTAAAACTTAGGAAGAATATTTTTTTAAAGGAAAAACATGTCAGGCACATGTAGCTCCTGTCCGGGACCCCAGGCCTTGCTCTCTGCTGCAGCCATGGAAACCAGTTTCCTGAGTGCTGACAGGGCCCATGTAACCTAGGTAAGTGGGCAGCTGAAAGGAGGAGAGCCCTGCCTCAGGTGTGGACTGTGAGCTAGGACTACACTTCGCTTCCTGAACCGTGTGTTCAGCCCTCCCCCTAAGCACCTCCCTTCCCACAGTTGGTCCCCAGGAGTCCTCAGGAAGAGAGCTCGCAGGCTGGCAGAGCAGCCCAGACGTTGACATGTGTGTACTGCCCTACAAGTAGACATCATTCATAGCTGGTTAACCCAAGCTAAAAAGGAGAAGCCGCTTGCTCGACATAGCCAGCTGCTGATCCTCGGGGCACTGATCCTGGTTTGACTTGAATTCTACAACCCACTCTGGACCCCCTGTTTCCAACTTCCACTCCTTTCAGAGAAGGGTGTGGACACTCAAACCTATCCGGGTTGTTCTGTGTGTTTGCTTCTTGTGAATGGCAGAGATAAAGTATTGGGGGAGGGAAGAGAATAGTTACTGCTGGTAGACTCCCATTTCCCCGCCTTTTGATTCTTCCTCACACTCATCCCCCACAAGCGTACAAAATGAAGAGCTGACTCTAATGGCAACGTATCTTTACAAAGCATGTGGTTCTGAGGATCCCACGGCACTCTACAGATGGTTCCTGGAAAACTTAATTAATCCTCACAGTGTATCTGTGAGGGAAGGGGTTTTTATCTACATCTACCCTGAAGATGGAACGGAACAAGATGGGTGGAAATTATAGCAGAAGGAATCAAGCTAGAAGAGAGGCAGCATTACCAGATGGTGTGGATGTGAAATAGATTTCTGCAGCAGCTGCTGCATCTCTTTTTCCAAAATATTTTTTTAAATAGGGGAGAACTCCCTATAGGTGATATAAGATGCTTTCCATCGTATATCCTGCTAAATGCAGAAGGTGCATGTAAGGCTAACTTGCCTCCACCACGCCCAGTTTTCAGGTATGTACATATAACCCAGCATAACCTGTCAGTGGATAACTACCCTGCGATGCAATGATTGGTTCAAAAATGGGTCACATGACCTAGACCATCTAAAGAAGTCTTCCTGAGTATTTTAAATTTTGGAGGAAGACACTGTCTTAGTGTGAGTTCATGAGCTGTTAAGTACAACATACACTCAGGGCTGTCAGAGACCATCTTGCTTCCGCATGAAGAGGCTTGTGCCATGAAACAGACTCTTAGCTACATGGATCAAGTAGTCAAACTTAAAATCTGATTCTCCCGCTATTGAAGGGATTTGAATTAACTCATGAATACTGATTGTCATTGGGAACTGGTATTAATTTTTAAAGATTAATTGACATTAAAATTACTGGAGATAAGCCCCTTTGGCTCCAGCCACATTGTACCCAGTTCCATTCACTGTGGCTTCCCTGCTTTTTGACTTAATACACTTTTTATTTTTACTTGATACAGTTTCAGTTGGCTCTGTGTCACTTATAACCACGAGTGCAAACTGATAGAGCTCCAGTTCCCTGATCTCCAAGCCCCATCCCATCCCATCCCATCCCATTCACACACACACACACACACACACACACACTCTCACACACACATACACTCACACACACACACACCACTTGTCTCAAATGGCTCTGGTGCCTTTCTGCTCGGAACTGAGGAGCTAGCAAGAGAAAGAGAAAATGACAAAGTGACATTTCCAGGACTCTCTTCCCTGTTTTATTACAGGCAAAGCATAGAATCATCGGCCTGTATGACACCTTGGAGGGCACCTAACCAAGACAACCATTCAAGTGATGCCAGATCACTCTCAAGTTTGTCACCGGGTCATCACCTAGCTGTGCTCCCAGCAATGGGAATCCCTCCCCACTGAGTCCGCGCTTCCACTCTGGGGCAGTTCCAGTCATCAGATAATTCCTTCTTACAGTGAATCCAAATTGAGTTGTCTCTTATTTCCAGCTATTGGCCTTGCTTTCAGGGTGACACAGAATGTTTGGCTCTTTTTCTTTCATAATAACCTCAGGTACTTTCAGGCAGTCAGTCTGGCCTTCCAATCCTGCCTATGTATTCTAGTCATTTTTCCTGACTTACGGCTTTATGTCCCTTCATCATGTCATCTTTTATTAATCCACTTCTCCCACTTCTGAAGGTGTGTGCCGTTAAGGTTTTCATCCTGCACAGAACAGGTGTCAGTCTGGCGAGAGATTCATGTAGGAAGGCTCTTACTTCCGTTTCCTGGATTCTATATTTCAATGAATGTAGCCCAGACCGCATTAACAACCAACAGGTCATGGGGATGGAGAGGAGGAGAAAAGACTCTTTTTAAATAAAAACCAATATAATGGAATAAAAAGAATATGGAAAATATTAAGAAGGAAACAAAATATTACCTAAAATCCTACCAGCTAAACATAAGCACTGTCAACACTTTATCCTCTCTTTTCTAATCATTTTCCTATAAAAACATGAATATGACTTAAAAATAAAATTTGAAATCAAACCCTGTATTCTTAGATTTCAGGAGCATATTCCACCCATGCCGTTAATTAATTCATGGAAATATTATTGGTCATGATTTCCTAATGGTCTATACCCGTGATGGCGAACCTATGACACACGAGTCAGCACTGACATGTGTAGCCATTTTCGATGACACATGGCTGCATGTGGCCGCACACCAGAGAAGTATGGAGCTGCATGCCAAGAAGGACGTTTCACCCTTGGCTCCTGCACGGCCAGGTGCAGTAGCCAACGATAAAACATTTGCTGTAGTGTAGACACTCTGTGCCGGAGGTCTGTAGGTCAAAACATTTTTGTTATTTAAACTATAAATATCGCAAAATTATGTTTTTTTTTCTCAAACTGACATACCACCCAAGTTATAATTGTTTTTTTGGTGAATTTTGACACACCGAGCTCAAAAGATTGCCCATCACTGGTCTATATTGAGGCTGGTTCCTGATTTTTTTCATGTCCTTATTGTCAAACACTTAGATTTTCTTACATTTTTACTTTAATGAACCATTGATGAGCCTTTTTGGTAGAGATTTGGAGAACTAAGATTATGAGTCATTCTAGGATGGACCTTTGGCAGTTTCTTCTTCCTGGCAAATTCCATTCCAGAAATGAATCCATTTATTCGACCATCTGTAGCAAAGGAAGTCCTTGCCTTACCACATTCAGCTCATCATTATGTATTATAACTTCTTATATTGCAATGAATTTATTAGGGACAAATGGTACCTAATTGTGGTTTTAAACGGTATTATTGGGAAAGTTGAAATTCTTTTAGGTTGAATAAAACATTTTCTAAATGCAGTCACACTAATTCCCCTTTTGTGACTTCTTCCATTTTTTAGAGGTAAATGGTCTCTAATTGCTCCTTGAAGTGGCATTCCCTGGATTATTAATAAAGTTGAATATTTTAGTTTATTGCAACAGTTTTTAAATAAGAGTACAATCAATTCTTTTGTGACTTTCATTATTTTATGCACCACATGTTACTTTCATAAACTGGGAGAAATGACTGGAGTCAAATCTTAAAGACTGAAAGTTCTGGGCTCCATGAGCCTGCGTGTAAAGCTTCCATAGCTACTCTATGGTCAGCGTTGAAGGAGCCAATGGCAGGTGGATACGGCAGTGCTTGGAAACTGTAAAAGCACATGTAAGCAGTTGTGACTGTCTTCTTCTTCCTGTCTGTCTCTGACTAACTCTCCATTTCTCTTGTCTTCATTCACAACTGTCAGATGTGGTCCCTATATTTGGAACCACATCCTATAGTCGCTAAAAGTATAAAGAAATCCTGTTTCTGAGGATTATGGAAGGAACATAGATGTTTCAGGGCTTCCAAAGGCTGATGTGAATATTGTATGAAACACATCAAAGATATCTGATTCCCCTTCCAGTTAAGGGATTTGAACCAGCCAGTAAATACCATTAATTAAGGATCCACTCTCTGCAAAGCCCTAAAGAAGGCATTATGGGAAGCACTTAGCGCTGAAGCAACAATGGAGATAGGGAAGTCCTGGTAGAGAGAGGAGCTGATGGGGCTGGTGAGCCATTGATTCTCTCCCCCTCCTGCCTCCCAGATTTCATTTCTTTGTTCCAAATGAAATGGGGAGTAGAATAGAACTAGTCTGCATTATAGTTGTGCGTTGTAATTACAAGATGCTATTTGGAAAACTTAAATTAGATCTCTAGTTCATGTCTTATACCAAAACAAATTCTAGATGAATTTAGCATTCAACAACTTTTAACAAATACCTTTTGTATACCTACTATGTGCCAGACATCAAATTAGTTGCTGGGAATATGGAGCAGATACGGTTTCTGTCCTCTATGGAGTTTACAGCCTGGCTGCAAATATTGAATAAGTAGACAAATAAAATGTGCAACTACCATTCTAGATAAGACTTTTGAAGGAAAACAACAGGGTGCTAAGAGAGAGGAAATGGGGGTTGGGAGAACCTTCCTTAGGTTATAGAACAGGGGAAGTTCTCCGTGGGGAGATGAGAGTTGAGCTGACAGTTGAGAAAGGAGAGGGAGCCACAATCTGCGGGAGAAAGAGCATTCCAGGAGAGGGAACAGGGCCAGAAGACCAGGAGGGTGGATAGAGCTACAACACACAAGAGGAAAACACGGGAAAATATGGTTTTTAACCACGGAATAGAGAAAACCTTCCAAAATGTGGTTCCAAAAAAGCTGGAACCACAGAAGGTAGACTACGTCAGAATTTTTAATTTCTTCGTGGCCAAAACCACATAAAGTTAAAGACACATGGTAAATCAGGAAAATTTGTTGTCACTTATATGACAATAAGTCATTATCTTTATTCTATAGAAAGTACTCTTAGGCCCTGGCTGGTTGGCTCAGTGGATGGAGTGTCAGCCTGGCATGCAGACATCCTGGGTTCGATCCCAGGTCAGGGAAATCATGAGAAGTGACCACCTGCTTCTCTCTCCTTCTGTCTCCCCTTCTCTCTCTTTCCCTCCCACAGCCACTAGCTCCATTGTTCCTAGTGTTGGCCCCGGGCGCTGAGGATAGCTCCGTTGATTTGAGCATTGATCCTAGATAGGGGATGCTGGGTGGATCTGTATGGGGAGGCATATGGGAGTCTATCTCGTCCATCTCACTACCTCCTCTCCTCTCACTTAAAAAAAAAAGTACTTCTAACTAAATATCAGAAAGGTTAACACTCCTAAAGAAGGGAATTCACAAAACAAAGAACAAATGACCGATAAAGTAGAAAGAAACTGCTCAAGTCCTCTAATCAATAAAGAAATGCACACAAAAACAATTGTAAAAACCATTTTTCACTCACAAAATTGGCAAAGGTTGAAATAATCCCCAGAACCGAGGAGGGTGAGGACAGGCAGGTAGTCTAGACCCTGGCAATGGGAATGTACTCTGTTACAACTTTTCTAGAGGACAGAAAGCAAAAAGTCTTAAGAATAGGCATACTCTTCAACTCAGCAATCCACTTCTAGGAATTTATTATAAGGAAACACTCTCAGTCCTGCAGAGGGATTTAATTGTAAGATTGTTCATTATAATATATTCGATCACAATAAAAAGAGACAACCTCGGGGGTTCATTTATACAATGGAGTATGGCAAAATCATTAAGAAAGATGTTGTTACACTTATATTTCATTGACATGGAAATGTGTTCAAGATGTGAAAGGTGCAGGTTACAAAACAGTACTTATCATAGGACTGCATTTTGTTTTAAAATAGCGTACATATGCAGAGCAATGTCCTTAAGATGCTAATAATGGTTAACTCCGAGCGATGAGATTACACGTAAGTTTTACTTTCTTCTTTATACCATCGTGTGTTGTATGACCTTTGCAGAATGAGACTGCATTATCATTTATCCTAAGAAAAAGCAAAGCTGTTTTCATATTGAGGTGGGTAAAAAGTGAGTCAGCAGAGTCCCCTTGGGCCAGAAGGGACTGGAAGATGATCTTGTCTGGTTTGCATCCTCGGAGTAGGCCTGTTTGATCAGCATCACTTAAGCCCTTAGGAACAGGGCTCATTCCCCCCAGGAAGCGGCATCTTTCTCCAATCCCTTTCTATCCCCAGTCTAGACACAGTCATGCCACCCACATAAGCCCCCTGCTCAATGTTCTCTCTTTTCCTGAGAATCAGAGCCCTTTGCCTGCTCTGATTCATCACCCGGTTGGAGGCCAAGTCACTGGAGCCTCAGACGCAGGTGTCTGGGGTGCCACCGTGTGACACAGCGCCTCCAGAATAAGGGCAGCCCTTCCACCTGCCTTCGGGGCTGTGAAATGTCAGGAGTGATTAGAAACGTCACTTGTCCTGACAGCTCTCTATGCTTCCCAGAGAACAGCCTTCCTGCTGGGATGTGCCTAATTGTGCTTCCTGTTGAGGGAAGGTCCTGGCCTGCTCTCCCCCTTATAATAAAGGAGGCCCTAGCCTCTCCCCAGTTCTTCTGGACTGTGAAAAAAACAATGCCAAGGAATGTAAAACCTTGCAAAACAGAGAAGCTCTCTGATTCCAGAAAAAGATGAAAGGTGAATTTCTAGGAAAGGGTGTTGCCAGGTAGAAGAAGGGAACTGCTTTAGAGCAGTGAACTTTAGAGCAATGAACTAAAAGCAGGGCCAGAAACTACAAAGCACAAAGTCTGAAGACTGAGGCCCAAGTTCTCAAACAACCACGTGCTCCTGGCCCTCCCCCCAGAAATTCCGATTTCTGCAACTCAGGGTGCTGCCCAGAAATCTGCACTCTAGAAGCCGCCGGGGTCATGGAACACGCTGCCCCTGCCCATGCACACGCCTTGAGAATCCTGGCCTGAATGAAGGGTAAGGATGGACATGTTTGGGCGACTGGTTGCAGGCACATCAGAGGAACCCACGGGATAGCACGTGAAGGATGTGATGGGGTTGGGGAGGAGGACTGCCTGTGAGGAAGGGGATGGGATGTCGTTATATGATCCTCTAGCTTCTTGAGCCCAAGCCAGCCCGGAAGTGGCTTCTGACCCTATCAAGTAGTTGCAAAATTATTCACCGTAGCCAAGTTGCTAAACAAACTAATGTGTGTGTGAATGTGTAAAGAACGTGTGGTAGACACATACAGTGGAATATTACTCAGCCTTAAAAAAGAAGAAACTCCTGCCAGATGTGACAACCTGGGTGAACCTGGAGGACATTATGCTGGGTGAAATAGCCAATCACAGAAGGACAAATACTGCATGGTCTCACTTATTTAAAATTCAAAACCACAGAAACAGAGAGTACAATGGTGGTTGTTGCAGGCTGGGAGGATGGGGCAATGGGGAGTTTGCTGTTTATTGGGTGTAGTTTCAGTTACATAAGACTAGTAAGTTCTAGAGAGCCACTCAACAACATAGCACCTGTACTTTACAATACTGTACTGTGCATTTAAAAATTCAGGAGGGTAGATCGCATGTCAAATGTTCTAACTACAATTTAAAAAAATTATAAAGGCTACCAGGAAGAAGAAGGGTTTTGGCCAAGCCAGGCGTCCCCAGCTGACTTTAGAGGCAAGCTGCGGCAGTGACGGGGCGCTGTTCACCGGAGTGTAGTCCTGCTCCGGAGTGGGAAGCTCTCTGCAGGTCACCCACGGAAAGCAGTGGTCTCCATGTTTGTATCTCCAGGCTCCGCCGGCTTACATTTGAGGCTGCTCACCTATGCACAGCTCATCCCTAAGACAATGCTGCACCAAGGGAGGCAGGCCACTTCCTCGGAACAGAAATGTGAGGGGAAGGGTGACAGCAGAAGCGTCAGTCCAGGTCAGAGGAGCGTCTCTTGAGCCAGCCGCTGCTCTTGTTGCTGAGGATACAGCAACGAACAGACCAGACAATACCCTGGCTCTCTGCTGATTCAGTCTAACGAGAGGAGGTGGGCCACAAACATGTACTAACCATATGGGTCAGGGTGTTGTGGGTCTTGTGAAGATCATTAAATCTGGATAAAGGGATAGAGAGTGATAGAAGCTTCTAGAGCAGTGGTTCTTAACCTTTTCTGAGGTACCGAACCCACCAGTTTCATATGCACATTCACCGAACCCTTCTTTAGTGATAAATAGAATATGATTTTTTTTCCAAATTCAAGACATAGGTATATGTTTTTTTACTGGTGCACAAAATGAGCTGTGCATGAACATCCCCTTGCTCAAAGAACAAAACCAACAAAGTGCACGAACTCACAGCAAATTACGGTATTACTTTATTCTGGCCTCCGCGGCAGAGGCTTCTCTGAACCTGAGACCGACTCATCGAACCCCTAGGGTTTGATAGAACCCAGGTTAAGAACCACTGGTTTAGAGATTGTTGAAAAAAGATATTAGAAAAAAAACCCACAAAAATGAAAGTAAGTTTATGTCAAGGAGATGCGATTACGGAATTTATTTTTTCGAGAAATAAATTTATGTTTGCTGCAATTCTTCTAGAATATGCTTTCTTTATAATAAGCCCACCCCCTCCGGAACAAGGACAGGGTGATGCTACTGTATCCTTAGTACCCAGTGCATGCCAGACATTCATAGATGCTTGTGGCCTTAATGAGCTGAACCTTTTGACATAGGCTATGTGTTCTCCTCATTGCAGGAGAATAAGAACTCTCCAGGTCCTACCTGAATTATATTAATATAGTCCTAGTTTCTGTACTTCATCTTTGGATTTTGGTGATATTCAAAGTAGCCATGCCTGTAGAGAGGATGATTTTGAGCAAAGAGTCTCTAGACCTCTTATTGGCCTTTTAGGAACTACAACAAGCTGGTTGCCTGCCTACTTGACCAATCTGGAAGCTTGTATGAGCATATGAGCTGACAATGCCTTGGTTAAGTTCCTAATCTCTCCAGTGTTCTGGGTGGTGTCAAAGGGTGGGCGAAAAATCTACTTACAACTTAGAACCATGGAAAGGCACAAAGGGGGATTCAGAGAGCACAAAGGACTCAACATTAAATAAATCTTAAATTTTACCAGCTGTGAAGATATTCTTCCTTTCGAGTTTTCTGGGAAATAAGTAGGAAAGGCGAGTGTCACATAGTAACTCTTTTTCGGCCCAGTTCCTATGGGTACTTAATTCTCCACTCTCTTATGAGCATCCAGTACTCTTAAGAAAACACCTACTGATTGAGCACCTATAGGTCAAATTCTCTGATAAACATTTCATATAGCTTAATTAATTTAATCCTATGAAGAAGATATTATTATCCACAGCTTACAGATTGAAGTAACTGAGACTAAGAGACATTAAACAATTTGTTCAAAATCACACAGCCAGCAAGTGGACAACCCAGGTTTGAAGCCTAGTTTGCTCTGATTCCAAAGCCCATGTTTTAAAACCACCAGCACTATATAGCCTCCCAGGGCAGATAAGGATATATTATGTAGGCTTTTCCTTTATGTAAGATTTTGAAAAACTTCTCTGAAGTTATGTAAAACTGGAGAGGAATGATTATGCTGGAATACCAGCACTGTAATACATAGTTCAAACACAGAAGGTTGGTGTGAGACAAGAAAGTCATTTAGCCTAGGAAATAGGCCATCTACTGTTCATAGAAGGGCCTTACCTCCTCATGGAAACTTTAAGGCTTCCCACAGACTAGACTAACAACCTCTCATCCATCCATCCATCCATCCATCCATCCATCCATCCATCCATCCAACACATATTTAATTAAACACCTACCACATCCCAAGCAATAGAAATAGAATGATAAATACTAATACATAGAATGCTTCCCACTCTCATGAAGCTTACGATTTTCTGAGGGACATAAATACTCAATAATATACATATTCAATTATATAATAGTCAGCAACAGCCAAAGTAAATACTAAATTGTGATGATGCTAAGTCCAATACAAGAGAGCTGTGTGGAACTATAAAGGCGTGTAAGAAGGGATGCTTGAGCCAAGATATGAGTGATGGCTAGGAAGTGAGTAGGCAAAGAGGAGAGCAGGCACTAATGGGATTATCCAGCCATTCCCATCCTCTCTCCCTTCCAATTTGCCATAGCAGAAACCTGAATCCCATGAAATGGAGACGGGGCGGTGCAGGAAATGGATCCCTCTGCTCTCATTCTTCCAAGAGAATGCAGTCTTAGGAACACTGAAAGTTTTATTTGTTGAGGAGAAAGAAGAGACGAAGTGACAGGTGATACAAAACCAGGACAGGGACATTAGTATTTTATCCTCTCATCTGTCTCCTGGACTCCTTGGTGACCCCGCTAATCAGGCAGGACTGCCACAATTCCATCCACTTCATGGGTTTGAGCTAGAGAAGAGGGCCAAAGCCTGGGGCCAGGGTGCCTGGCTTGAGGAGTAAAGCACGGGCTACATTTCCATCCCAGTGACCAGCTCCCCCAACTCAAACCAGGTACCCTTCACAGGTACAGCTGTCACAGCCATACATGGTAGACCTGTGAACAGACCTGTTGTTATACAGCCTCTGTAACTGAGATAGCTGAGAGAGGAGGACTAGATAATTCAAAGTGTGTGCACAATGATGCCTGTTCAGAAGGTGTGTGTGTGTCCTGGTAAATAAATATAAATCACTGAAAGTGGTGAGAGAAGTCAAAGGGGAGAAATGGAAATGAGAACAAGCTTCCTGGGATGTATTTCCCAGGACCAACTTACCAAGAGGCAAGAAGAATGCAAGCAATGGGCATGAAGTGATTAGAAGACAAGAAAACAGAAACCAGATGATTGGTGACTGGAGATGAGGTGCTTGGAATAATTGGAATTGTCAGCGGGCTTGGGATCCCTGGAATCAGACCCCATCCTGGTTTAGAGCAAGGGTTTTTGATCTGGAGTCCATGAATTAGCTTCAGGGGCTCTCTTAATCTCCTGAAATTGTAGTATTTCCACATCTGTGTCCATGAGCACGGATTCTGTGGAGGGGATTAACATTTAGATTTGAGCATCAGATGCTCAAATTAAGAACTGCTGGGTTCAAACATCTTGTCACAAGAGGTCCTTTCAGAAAACAAAGCTATTCATTATTAAGACCAAGGAAGTTGTAATTTTCCATGAGAAGGACCTACTGAAACTTTGAAGGACCCTTTCAAGCTTGTATGGAATTTGACCACCCTGCCTATAAGAATCTGATGGTCACTTTGGGTGGCTTGAATTTTCTGCATGAGTGTACCTAAAACTACATAAATAAGCAAAGTGTGTTCATGAATGGATGTTTAAATGGGTACTCCAGTAAGATACTTTTACATCACTTCTGCCTGCTCAAAGTTATAATAATTAATTTCCCCCTTTTTTGCAACCATTCAGATGAATAGATCATTAGAATGTAAAGTAGAATGGATGAGTCTGGACATTGGAGTCCTTCAACCTGGACTTCAAGATTTGGTTCTTCCAGGTACTAGTTGGAAACCTTGGTAGATTATGTCATCACCCTGAGCTCCAGTTTCAACACCTGGAAAATAGGAATGATAATAGTAACAACCTTAAAAGGTATTATTGTGATAAAATAATTCAATTAATTCATGAGAGGTACTTTGTAGAGTGTAGGTGCCTCATATAGGTTAGACTTGTAATTTACCCCCTGCTTCTGTGTTTCAGTTTTGTTTTTACTTCCTGCTGTTAGAAATGGAGGTAAGTTTTTTCAAACATCTGTAAAATACAGGTGACATACTTTTTCTGTCATCTCGGTTATGAAACTTCTTTTGTTTCCCAAGTCTGAATTATATTGCAATATATAACTTACCTATGAAAGATCTCCACCCTTTCTGCTGCCACCATACGGATTCTAAAATAGCCCCTCCCTACCCCCAGCTCAGTACCTGGAAAGAACCTAGTGTAGTCATTTTGCCCTTCCCTGCATCCAGGAGAGTTGTGCATGAGTCTGTTTTATTTTTAGGTTTCCAGGGAAAGCGTTCCTGCAGCCTCCCTCATCACCTGTTTCAGCACTTAGCAACCCTTAGCTCTAGAAATCTCTGTGCCTGTGTGTTTCTGACTTTTAAATGAGTAATAACAACTGACATTGATCAAAGGATTTAGCAAGGGCCCCAGATAGAGAGGTGAGCAGAGACGTGTAAACTAGGGAGCGGGACTGCCCGTGTGCCCGTGTTGGGAACGGGAGGGTGTGACCCAGTGGAGACGGAGTTCCCGCAGAGTAAGCACTGCTCCGCTCCAGCCATGGGTCACGTGTGTGCAGCCTGCTCCGCTCCAGTCATGGGTCACGTGTGTGCAGCCTGATCTAGTTGCCAGATCTCTTCTTTTTCCCCAGAGGGAAAGGCAGAAATCTGTATTTTGTGATATACGATTTTTTAAAAACATTGTCTTGGTTTTAAAAATAAAAAGGAAGCACTCCCTAGGCCAAAAAGGAAAAAAAGATGCCCACTGTCTGCATGCAGCCCATGGGTCAGTCTACAGTCTCTGCTTTAGAATTTACACAGTGGTTTCACATGTCCTATCTCATTCAATGCTGACTACACCTGTAAAACAGGCAAGGTAGGCAGGTATGCAACCTGGTTTTTAAGAGGTGGAGAAATGGGGACTCAGAAGTATTACAGGAGTTGTTCCTACTACACAGCTGATAGAACCAGGTCGTGCGGTTCTGTTCCACTGTTTCTCCTGCTCTGTCCCAGCTTTGGTTCCAGGGGCCATTAGAACCCTTGTTTCCATCTTGTTGGATGGGTCTGTCACCCCTAGTTATGAGTTGTTTATGGAAAATGCAGGAAGAAATGAGGAACAACTCACAGAGTAAATATGTGGATAAGTAAGACTAAATACCGACTGCACAAAACAGAAACAGTGATGTTTATGGGGTTTTGAATATTTGCAGAATTCACACTGATAATAAAAATAACAAAAACAGCCAGAAGTGGTTGCAATGAACTAAAGGTTGACGTCCACCCCCATATTCATATGTTGACATCCTAACCCCCAATGTAATAATATTAGGAGATGGGACCTTGGGAGGTAATTAGGTCACAGGGATAGAGCCCTCCTGAATAGAGCGAGTGCCCAGGGGACTGTCCTGTCCTCTTTCTGCCCTGGAGGATACAAAGAGAAGATGGTCTGCAACCTGAAAGAAGGTTCTCACCAGACTCTCACCATGCTGGCACCCTTTTTCAGCCTCCAAAACAATGAGACATGGATTCCTGTTGTGTATAAGCTGCCAGTCTGTGGTCCTGTGTTATAGTAGCCTAAACTAAGATGTTGGTTGAGAGACGTCACAGTTCCTAGTCTACCAAATGATTTTGTAACAGTGCCAAAGCAATTGCTGGGTCCCCTATCACACTCTTCTAAATTTAGGGCTACAGTATGCCCATCCAAAGTGATTTGCTTTTTTCACAATATCTAATGTTGGCATGGTTGGTAGAATATGGCCCCCCCAAAGATATTCATATCCTAAATCAGAGTCTGTGACTATATTACATGATAAATGTAATTAAGGTTCCTAATCAGCTGACCTCAAATTAGAGAGATTATCCTAGGTCATCCAGATGGATCAGATCTAATCACACAAGCCCTTAAAAGTGGAAGAGGAAGGGCAAAGAGTGGATCAGACAGTCATCGCGGGAAAGACTGACTGCTGTTACTGGCTTTGAAGGTAGAAAGGGGGTTCATGAGACAAGGAATGTGGTGGCCCCTGGGCTGAGAACGCCCTCCGTTTACAGCCAGCAAGAAAACAAGGACTTTCATTCTATAATCTCAAGAAATTCTGCCGGCAACCTGAATGAACAGCAGTGAATTCTTCCTTAAGGCCTCCAAAAAAGAGGCATAACGTGCCAACATACTGATTATAGTCCGGTGACTCTGCAGTTACACAACTGTAGGACAGTTAACTCGTGCTGTTTATAGCTACTATGTCCATAGCAATTTGTGGCAATAGAAAACTAAAGTCGGGACAAGGATGCAAGGATATGGGGCTTCCACAAGGCAGCAGGCCATTTCATCAGGAAAGCTTCTGCTAAAACAGTAGATTTGCGAAAGAGCCAGTTATTCAGCAAGTCAGCAAATTGACAGAATTCACCCCAAAAGGTACCTGTGGATTTGAAGTACTGTGAGGATTGGTGTGGAGATAGAAACTTCAGAATTGCCCCCCACTGTTCAGATAGCTATGTGCTATTTCTGGTAATGATGAATGATTTATATGTTGGAAAAAATAAAATAAATAGTAACATCATCTTGGAAGCAATTTACAGAAAATTTATATAATGTATGATTCAGGACAAAACTGTTCAGAGCATTAGAGATATCAATAACGGAATAGAATCACAAAATCTCCTATCATATTAGCCATAACTATGAAATAACTAATAAAGAAGACAAATGTTAATTGGCCCCAGATCTTATAAACTCCAGAAGATAGGCTAAGCAAGACAAAAGGCAGAAACAATCACATCAATTAATTCCAGACATTCAAATTTAACAATATGCCATTTGAGGAGCTGATGAAAGAATGCCCCACATAAGTAAAGATCGGATAAACAGAAAATGATGTGCAAAAGTATCCCAAACAATCCTAGCACAGAAGAAATGCTGAAATTAGAAAACTTAACTGCTATAAATGCATTAAGGCCGATATGCAATTTGGGGAATTAGCAAGTGAGTGCTAAAAATACACATAATTGAAGAAATGAAAATGATATTCAGCAGCTTACTAAAGAAATAGGAGGAAATAGTCCCATCTCATATGAAATCTTGACATTTTAGTTTCCAAAAAGGAGTAATGGGGATATGACGACTTGGTAGAAGTTTGCAGAAGACTTGACCTGGAAGAGCATGCAGCAGAAAAAGAACACAGGGTTCTAGAAGAGATTCACGTGCAGGATGATGAGTACCTCAAATTGGGTGGACACTAGCTATCAATATGAAATTATAGCTGAGAAAGGATAAAAAAGTCAATTGCTTACTAATCCTAAAAATGCTGAACAGTTTTAAGCTAAGACAGAAACTTAGAAGTGATGGTACCCCCTTCACATACTAAATTTTGCTTACTAATTGCTAGAAGTACAGCAAAGAGACTGTTGAGAAATTAGCTGAAAACTCATAAAAAAATTTTAAAAGTGGGGCAGCAGAAAATGTGGGATAATTCAAAAGAAATTGGTAAAAACTGAAAGATTCCTGTTTAAAATGCCAACATGGTGGTTTCTAATGAAGAAGTATACTTTTTGATTTTTTTTTTTAAAGAGAGAGAGAGTCAGGGAAAGGGATAGATAGGGACAGACAGGAATGGAGAGAGATGAGAAGCATCAATCATTAGCTTTTTGTTGCCGTCGCAACACCTTAGTTATTCATTGATTGCTTTCTCACATGAGCCTTGACCGTGGGCCTTCAGCAGTCCGAGCGAGCAACCCCTCGCTGGAGCCAGTGACCTTGGGTCCAAGCTGACGAGCTTTTGCTTAAGCCAGATGGGTCTTCCGCATCCCAGTCCGATGCTCCATGCACTGCACCACCGCCTGGTCAGGCTACTTTTTGATTATTAAAGGTACTCACACACCAAACCCCACCTTTTCAACAAACTGAGTTAATTCTTAACCTACTGCAATAAGGACAAAATGACAACGGGTCCACTCACACTTGAGGATGATCCCCAAAAGCTATATGAATACCTTCCCTATGCAATAGAAATTTCTTTACAATGTTAAGCAGTAGATTTGTTAAATTATTTATGCTGTTAATTGGTCATTTGGAGAATTGGCTTTGGCTTGCCCTATCTATCATCTATCTATCTATCTATCTATCTATCTATCTATCTATCTATCTATCTATCTATTTATCTATCTTTGTCTTCCTTATTAGCCATTTGGTGAATTGGTCACTTGATTAATTGATTTTGGTAAAATAGTAACTCAGTGTTGGTAAGTTTACCTAGAACCATTTCCTCTATAGCAAATAGGGAATGCAAATAATTTTTTAAAGAAAGCAATTTGGTGATTCTTGTTAAAACTTGCAAATTGTACATGTTAAAGAAATATCTTTTAAAAATATTGTCCTAAAGAAATAATGACAATCTACAAAAAGATTAGACTACACAGATTTTCATAATAAAACTTACTAATGCAGTAAAATATTAAGCACAAGCTAAACATTTCAGTACTAGGTTAGTTAAATAAGTCAGTGAAAGTGTACAGTGAATTGTTATAAAGCTTTAGAATTTGTGTTGTAAAATCATATTTAATGATTTAGAAAGCTGTCAAGTATTATTAGTTTTAAAAAATAGGTTATGAGCCTGACCAGGTGGCACAGTGGATAGAGCGTCGGACTGGGACGCGGAGGACCCAAGTTCAAGACCCCGAGGTAGCCAGCTTGAGCGCGGGCCCATCTGATTTGAGCAAAAGCTCGCCAGCTTGGACCCAAGGTCGCTGGCTCCAGCAAGGGGTTGCTCGGTCTGCTGAAAGCTCATGGTCAAGGCACATATGAGAAAGCAATCAATGAACAACTAAGGTGTCGCAACGAAAAACTGATGACTGATGTTTCTCATCTCTCTCCATTCCTGTCTGTCTGTCCCTGTCTATTCCTCTCTCAGACTCTCTCTCTGTCCCTGTAAAAAAAAAAAAAAAAAGGTTATAAAACAGTCTGACCCTACTGCAGTCCTATGTATGTGAATGAGTGGACAAACTCCAAAATATTTACTGTGGTTATTTTTTGGGGTAGCCATGATGGTTAATTTTCATTTTCTTCTTTTTGCTTATCTGAATTTTCTAAGTTTCCCACGTGTGTTTCTTTAATAAAGAGGGGGGGAAAGGCTTTTATTCATCCACTATCTTAGAAGCCAGGAGATCCGACAATCCTTACTATGATTGTGACCTGGAATAAGCCCTTATGGTTCTCTGCAAACCTTCATACTTCTCTTCTCCTTGAACCTCGCTCCTCTTCCTCCTGGTCATGCCCTTTACCTCCACTAAGTCTGTTAATGACTCACTGCTTTTGAACTCCGGCATTGCTTGGCAACTGTATTGAACAGTTACTTTTTTTTTTTTTTTTAGGATTTTATTTATTGATTTTTGTTTGTTTGTTTTATAGAAAGGATAGAGAAAGAAGGGTGGGGGCGGTGCAGGAAGCAAAAACTCATAGTAGTTGCTTCTCCTATGTGCCTTGACCAGGCAAGCGCAGGGATTCGAACCAGTGACCTCAGCATTCCAGGTCAATTCTTTATGCACTGTGCCACCACAGGCCAGGCACAGCACATGTATGTTGACCTACAGAGCTTTCATCCAATAATGTTGAGTGACAGGCACTCAGGAGCAGGGGAAGTAGAAGGAGGAAGCTGACCCTAGGAGCCCATACTCTAGCGGAGGAGACAAATATTTGATCCCAACGGTACTGCAATGTGATAAACGCTCCACTAATAGTATGAGCAAGGTGAAATAAGATGGAAGAGGTCAGTGGTGACTTCGGAAGAGGTGAGGCAGGAGTTGGACTCTGACAGGAGGAACAGCATGAGCCCGCAGTTATGGAATACTTACTACAACCAGGTACCTTATCTCCTATCAGCCTCACAATAATCACACCAAGGCATCTTCTCCCCACTTTTTCTTAAGCAGTTGAGAACACTCAAGTTTTAGGGAGTGGGGCCTCTGATCCCTGTGTGGGCCACACCTTGCTTTGCCCTGTTCTGCTTTATGTCACAGGGCACTGACCCCTAGAAATTATGCTTCCTGGGTTCCATTGCCACCTGGTTCAGCCAAGTGGGAGGTTGGAGTGTGGGGATTAGGGCAACACCACGGCAGTTCCTCATTCTCTCCCAGCTTCAGGTAGCAACGTCAGCAGTAGCTATGGAACGTCCTTAGCTCCAGCCCTTTCTGCTCACCCTACCCCTAAGCCTTCCTCCGTGGTCCCAGATCCTAGCAAGCCTAGATTCCCAGGTGGCAGCAACCTGCCTCCTCCCTCCGGCTCTCCAATTTACAGATGATACTGCCTTGCTCTATGGCTTTGCTGTTCTGCCTCAACATCTCCTGTTTGGGCTGACAGCTCCACCAATCCCTGCATTGCAACTTCCTCCATGAACTGCCAGGCATGGGCTCTGCTTTCCTGAACAGGCCCTCATCCCTGCCGTCACACAGCTAATCATCGCTGAGCTAGGACACTTACGGCTCTTGAACTCCAAACTCTGGGAAGATGAGGTAGTCCACATCCATTGAACACCTACTAAGTGAATCTTTAAATGGATCATCAATTTAATCCTCACAACAACCCATAATGTGGGTGCTATTTTAATCTCCCATTCATAGTTGTATGGCCAGTATCTGCAGCTACCATCACAGCTGCCTGGCTAACACAGGTTCGCGTTTGATTCGGACAGACGGTAAGGAATCAACAGAGCCAAAAACTGGTGGTCCATTTTCTTTTATTCTAGACTCGCACTCAGTAAGGAAGTAAAAACAACACACTGGGCTCCAAAACCCACTCGTTCAGTGCTCACAAAACTACTGACTCATCTGAGTTTTCCTAGAATCAAAGGCTTCCACTTCACCAATCTTATTCACCTCTGTTCCCCATCTCCTTCTCCTCCACGAACTGGCTTCTCCTCCCCCCATTCCACCATTTTGGCAGCCTCCTCCACCTGGCTTCCCTGCCCTGCTACACCATGGGCTCTTCCTCTCTACAAGAACATTATCACTCTCCTCCAAAATGGCCTCCTAGCTCCACCTTTTAAAACCTTTTGGCAGAAAGCCCTCACCTAACACACATTAGCATAACCACGCCCCTTCCCCAAGCAGAAGGGAATCAGCTGCCCCATGTGGGCAGTGGCCATCTTTAACAGGGTGAGCAAAATATTATCTGTCCAATAACGGTAAAAGAAGCTGAGGCACATAGAGTAACTTTGCCAAAGACACAGCAAGCAAGTGGGGGAGGAAAAAGTGGGCTCAGATCATCTGAGGTCTATATGCCCAACCAGTTTGCTGCTCCCCGGTTGGAGGGCAGAGAGGAAGAGATCAAGGGAATCTCAAGAGAGGTGAGGCTTAAACCCGAAGGTAGAACACCAGGGTGACCATGGACTACTCTTCAACCTTCAGTATTCTAGTTTCTGAGCTATAGTTATAAAAGACAGACCTGGTCACCAAGACCCCTCCCAGGTACCCCTCAGCGGGAGCCCCATCATGCTAACATCTGTGAGAGGAGAAAGTGCTTGGCTTCTGACAGACAAGAAGATGGCAAGAAATGGAAGGTGCAGGGTTGCACGATCCTGCCCCCTCAGCATGGGCCTCAGTTCCTCACCTCCTCACGGTCCTCCTCTCTCTGGTCTTCCCTTTTCCACTGGGAAAAGCCATGACCCCCTTCAGAAAGTCCCGCCACCCTCCCAGCTCTTGCTCCCTTGCCATTTGCAGGAGGCAGGGACTTCCGGTTGCTCTGACTCTAATTAACAGGTGCTAAACAGTTTCCACGTTTCTTAGTAAATATGTCAAAACACAAAATCCATTCATTCTTTCGTACAGAACAATCCCCTTCTCCTTCAAGACACACTTCTCTCTCTTAGCTGCTCAGCCGAGATGCCTTTCTTGGGCAGCAGTGGAATTGGCACTGACAGGAGAGTCTGCTAGTATTACAGTCCTTTCAAATCCTTACCTGCCCTCACGGTCATTCATCCATCTGCTTATTCATTCATGCACTTGCTTACTGCGGGGCAGGCACTGGCTGGGACTGGGTGTTGCGTTTTACTGAGGTCTCTCAAGTACAAAGCTGGCATCACGAAGGATCCAAGGGAGACCCTCCAGGGGACTCCATTATCAGCCAGGACTCTGTGGGGATGACAGGAGACCACGGAGCCCCAAGGGAATTGTGCATTTAATTTCCACCGTCTCTCTGGGCTCCTGCTGGGATGATTGTAAAACAACTTAAATCCTGCAGCAACTGGCTTGCCGGCTCCCCCTTCCCCTGCGTCCCCTCCCCCACCCCGCCCCCAGCAGCCTGGATGGAGAAGCCGAATTTCCAGCCAGAGCTGCCTCCCGCCTTCCCACACCTCACACCCCGCGCCCCAAACAAAGGAAACAGGAAGTGGAGAGGGTGGGGCCGCTGCCCAGGCGCGGGCTCCCCCAAGCAGCGCGAAGCCAGATGGGTTTTACAGCCTGGGCTCCGGGAACCAAGCTTCGTTTTCACGGTCAAAATGAGGGGCCTCTGGATGGGCTGGGGTGGGCGAGCTTTCCCATCTGCCTTGTTTGTTTTAATCCAGGGTGACACATGAATATAAAACCCCAAATTATTTTGAAGGGCTGGCAGTTCAGTTTCAAGCAGGAGCTGACAGGCGATGCCCTCCCCGCCTTCACCCTGACTGCCTTTGGGGGCGGGGGCGGGGGGGAGGTGGAGGGGCCTTCCCAGCCTGCAGCGAACATGAACCCCACGGGATCCCATCAAAGCCGTGATTCCAGCTAATTCTCCCCACCTTCCTTTGTGACTGCTGCCTGTGCCAGCCTTAGCCTTAGCCTTAGCCGTCCCCACGGCTGACCCCTGTCTGTCCCTCATCCCTGCATTCCAGCACAGACTCAGCACCCGCCTTGCTCGGAGGACCCCATGGCTAAACAGGGGGGAAGAGTTACTGTTGGCCCTCAGGTAGAGCTCCTGGCTGTGGGAGAGGGATATAGAATCCAAACCATTTCAGCAGAGGAAACGGAGTGGGGGCGTGCGTGAAGAAGTACCGGGATGGGGGCGCACCAAGTACACTGCTCACAAAAATGAGGGGATATTTTATCGCTTCATATTCATTTAAAAATATCTCCTCATTTTTGCAAGCAGTATATTTCTGGCAGAAACACAGAAGCATTGAGGCCCAGTCTACTCAATGATACGAAAACTGAGGCCCAGAGAGGTGAGGCGACTTGCCCGCGGTCGCCACCAGGAGCAGGTGCGAACTCGCATTCAGGCCTCCCAGTTTCTCAAATTGGACATCTTCATGTTTCTGTCCAGGCTGCCCAGTTGTCTGTTCCCTCTCTTTCCCCTTTACTCTCCCCTGAATCACTCAGCCTCTCAAAGAACTAATGACCTCCCTTCTGCTATCAAATCTCCAAGGCAGTGGTTCTTAACCTTTTTTGAGGTACCGAACCCACCAGCTTCATATGCACATTCACCGAACCCTTCTTTAGTGATAAATAGAATATGATTTTTTTTTTTCCAAATTCAAGACATAGGTATATGTTTTTTTACTGGTGCACAAAATGAGCCGTGCATGAACATCCCCTTGCTCAAAGAACAAAACCAACAAAGTACATGAACTCACAACAAATTACAGTATTACTTTATTCTGGCCTCCGCGGCAGAGGCTTCTCCGAACCCCTGAGACCGACTCATCGAACCCCTAGGGTTTGATAGAGCCCAGGTTAAGAACCACTGCTCCAAGGTTTGTCCTCCCCAAGTGTCAGGCCCCCAAGTGCCCGGAGGCCCAGGGCAGCAGTCTCTAGAACCTTTCCAGGCAGTTGGGCAGGCAGGCAGGCAGGCAGGGTGGGAGAAGCGGGAGGGATGGTTGTCATTAATTTACACCATTTCGCAGCTCCTCCAGTCTGCCGGCTCCCTGCTGGTCCTCCCTGGCCCTGACTGAGAGTGCTGTTCTGTTTGTTTCTATTGTCTGAGAAATGAAATGGTTTTGATTACACCCACGGTCTCTCGTGCATGACTACATTTTGGCTGCTCACAAGGCAGAAGGCACCATCTGTATTTCTCGGCCACTGGCTCCTAGCTTCTAGAAGGGGCCTGTGCTCTGCTGAGGAGCTAGGACCCAGTGACAGGCCCGACACCAACCCACCCTGGTGACTGGGTGTGAAGTGAAGGGTGGAGGGAGAGTTGAATGTAAGGACAGGATCCAGGGTGGACCAGTTTCCTCTTAGCCTCAAAAAAAAGGGGGGGGGGAGGGTGTGAAGAAGAGGAAACTAACATTTTTGAGAGCATAAGGCCGAGTCAGCCTGTCAATCAACAAACAACACCTACTCTCTGCCAAGCCCTGCTCCCAGTGCTGGGGAATCAGAGGTGAACATGGGCACAACTCCAGTACATGTGGGCATCAGTGTTGTTCAGAACATTTAAGACACCGACCACTCAGCTGCCCTGTAGCCTAAGAAGGGTCCCAGAGCACCACTCCTGTTGCTGGGTTTCAGTGAGGTCAGAGAGGTGGTGTCCCAACGGAGGGGTTGGGAAGGCAGGGAGCCCCAGACAGCAGCTGCTCAGCAGCCGACAAGGAATTGCAATATTACAACAATATTGAATATCAACCGCACACAGAGAGGATCCCATTAGAGGGCTGGGGAGGAACTTTAGCAAACAGCCTGTAGTTAGAGGCAACAGCTCATAATTGTCTCTTGGGAGGAAGGGGCCCAAAGATTCTGGATTTCCAACCTTTCAGCAGTGCATTTTGGAGTGTGTGTGTGTGTGTGTGTTCTTTTGATTGAAAATAAATTGATTACCCAGCTCAGGTCAAAAAAGCATATCTTTGCCCACACAATCCCTGGGAGCCCCCGTTTTGAGCCCTCTAGCCTTGGGACACCAGAAGCTGTGCTGGACTTTACAGGTTAAACTACAGTTCATCCTCACAGCCACCCACAGTGCTGTTCCCTCCAGTTGACAGGTAAGAAAAACTGAAGATGAGTGTTCTGTGGGGTGCAAGAACCCAAGGGTACCTGTCTGGTACAAGAGGATGGCCAGCTGAACCCCAAACTGCCCATTTCCAAGAGGAGAACCATGTTCTGATGCTCTGGTTGGCACCTGTCCTGTTGATGGGTGGACTGGCACTGAGGGCAGACCTGCAGATGAACCAGCAGGGCACCTGGGTGGCCATGACTGGTCTAGGATGCCTGTGGAGTTGTGAGGAAGGGGGCATGAATCTATCTAGAAGTGAGAATGGTGTTCTAGAGAGCTCCAGGAGTTTATTCCAGCCTGACAAATGGGTAAATTTGGGTCAAGGTGGGGAAGTCAGAGACCCTGCAAAGAGAGTTGGAGGTACACTGAGGTTTTATTTTCTGTACGCCTGCAGAAAAGGGTCACATGCCACTTTCTTCTCTGCACTGGGTTCCAGGTGCATGCTGGTTACCATATGCAACGGCACACCTGCCCTTGAAGATGTCTGCTGCGTCTGGGCTTAACAATCTGCTTCCACAGGTCTCTAGTGGGCTCTTGTGATCACCTCGTAGGCGGGCTCTTGTGACCACCTTCTGCAGGATTGTATTGTAATGACAGTGATAACAGGGAAGGACCAACCAGGCAGAAGGCCTTGCCCAGGAAAAGAGCAGAGACAGGAATGAGCACGTCTGGGGAAGAAATGGCGAGTTGTTCCCAATCCAGAAGGACAGAAACTTGTGGAAAGTGAAAGCTCAAATGGAAGGCTGTGGCCAAGTTGAAGGACCCATAGGGCACTAGGACCAAAGTTGAAATATTGTATTCATTAGGCAATAAGAAACAGTAAAAGATTTGGTAGCAGGATGTTTGATGAAGGTTAGAAGCTAAATCTGAGTTCCTAATTTATGCCAGCCTCTAAATATATCCTTTACTTAGTTTTATAGATATACTCTTTGTTTGTCTGAGAGAGAGGAAGAAAGAGAAAGAGAAAGATAGAGAGGGAGAGAAGAATCAACTCATTGTTCCACTTAGTTGTGCCATTTATTGCTTCTCATATGTGACCTCAGGGGTCAAGCAGCACCAGAACCAGGGACCTCAGGATCGAGCCTGTGAGCCCAGGATCAAGCCTGCAACCCCAGGATCAGTGACCCCACCACCAAGCTGGAGACCCTGGGCTTGAACTGGCAACCCTGGCAAACCTTGGCACTTCGGCAGATGCTCTATCCACTGCGCCAGGGGCCAGGGCTATATATTCTTTATATATCTTTCAACTAATCCTGAAAACAGCTCTGCGAGAAAAGTATTAACTATTTCCACTTTGCAGGTAATGATATCGAAGGTCAGAAAAGTCAAACAACATCCCTAAGGTCATATAGCTGATAAATGACAGTTCGGGATTGTCACTGACTGGGGATTGGGAGCATAGTTAGAAGGCTATTATAATAGTCTGGGTATGAATAGTAAAATCAGCAAATGAAGCAAGGGGAAGTGTAAGGACAGATGCATGTTAGAATCCTCAGAGTGGGACCTAGCAACTAATTAAGTATGAATGGAATGGGAGGGAGAAGTCACAAAGGACCCAGGAGAGGGAGAGGAATGCTAGAGTAATCATTATCAGTATAGGGAGTTTGGGAGGAGAACTGGGTTTTCAGAAGATAGTCTTACTGTGATTTTAGGAATGTTGCAGAAGTATGGGAAGTGTGGTTTTTTTCACTTCCTAGTTGGGCAGTACAGAAAGGCAAAGTACCATAGAACAGAAGCTTCTCAACTTTTTTTTACCAATCTGTAGCAAAAACATACATTTCATAATACTTACTCTTTGGACATGAGATGTACTCAAATTTTTTTCCTATTCTATTCTGGCCTATTTCATGGTAGGGCGGGGAGGGGGGGAGAGAAAGAGAGTGCTGGTTGCAGCTCAATCATGCAGTTGATTTCATTACCCTAAATGGGGAATGGCCCGAAGTTTAGAAAGGCCTCACCAGAAGCAGATGGAATGGATGTCAAGCAGCCAGTGTCCCTATTCACTGCACATGACATCCACAAGAACAGAACCAAAGGGGAAAGGATTCCCGCAAGGAGAGGAGACTCAAGAGTGTCTCAGTTACAGAGAAATCAGGAAGGGAGGGCTTCTGATACAATATACAATGATGCTTTATAGGATTGTACACCTGAAACCCATACAATTTTATTACCCAGTGTCACCCCAACAAATTCAATGAAAAAAACCATTTTTTTTAAAAGGGAGGGCTTCTAAAATACCATATTTTTTTTTTCTGAAGTGAGAAGTGGGGAGGTAGAGAAACAGACTCCCACATGTGCCCGACCAGGATCCTCCTGGCATGCCCACCAGGGGGCGATGCTCTGCCCATCTGGGGTGTTGCTCTGTTGAAACAGAGCCGTTCTAGTGCCTGAGGCAGAGGCCATGGAGCCATCCTCAGGGCCTGGCCAACTTTGCTCTAATGGAGCCTTGGCTGTGGGAGGGGAAGAGGGAGAGAGACAAAGAAAAGGTAGAGGGGGAGGGGTGGGGAAGCAAATGGGCGCTTCTCCTGTGTGCCCTGGCTGGGAATCAAACCTGGGATTTCCACACACCAGGCTGACACTCTACCGCTGAGCTAGCCGACCAGGGCTAAAATACCACTTGTTTTTAAAGCAGGTCATCAGGGACCTCCCAAGCATTATTTTCAGCCATTGGTGGACATGTGGTGGACATGGGGAGAAGAAAGACAGAGCACTGCACTTTCAAGGGGTGTTGAAGACTTGAGCATGCCTGAATGCAGAGGAGAGAGAGCTGGGGAAGAAGAAATCATGGGAAATGCCCGAGAGGGAGGTGTGTGGATGCAGGGGACGTGGCCGTGGATGAAGTGAAGTCCTTGTGGAGGTGGAAGATGCTAGGGTAAGCCAGGACAAAGAACACTTGTGTGATCAGTGTGGGAAGGAGGCAGATAGGAAGGAACAGAAGGACCAGGTAAAGACAGACGTTTGCGGAAGTGAAGAGGGAGCAGTGGCAGGTGGAAGGGGGAGATGACGGAATGTGAGTGGCTGACCCCAATTTTCTCAGTGAAGTAGGAGGCAAGGCCATTGTTGAGAGTGAGGTTGACACTTGCTGAGGATGGGAAATGTTTGGAAGAGGTGCTAGGAGGCACCAATAAACAAGGAACTAGGAGACATTCTGAATAGCTGGAGATCAGCCTGGGTGGTTCAGTCTCTGAAACCTGGGTTTGTTGGTTTCAAAGACCCCTGCTTTCTCCTTTGAGAGACTTCCAGAGCAGTGGCTCCTTTTTCTCTCCAGAGATGTACACTGGGCTCCATCACCCAGAAGGGTCAATAGATGTTTTTGATTTTCTACTAAATGTACAAAGAACACAAACCATTATGTCCTGATTTTTTTATTTTAAAAAGAGAATCTTGCCCATCTGGACCAATCAATCAGCCCTTATCATCAAGCGGTATTTTTCTCCTCTTCCCCTCCCTGGGATTCACAACCCTGTCTGCACATTGGACTTGCATAAGGAGAGTTAAAAATACCGATTCCTGGTCCCACACCTACAGACTGACTTCATTGGTTTGGATTTGTGGTTGAGCAACTCCAGCATGCCCCTAGATAATTCTAATATGCCAGCTAAGGATGAGAGCCACTGAGTCCCTTGCTACTCAGTGTAATCTATGGCCCGGAAGCAGCAGCATTGACCTGTAGAAATGCAGAACTTCAGGCTGTATTGCAGACCCTGCAGTTCAACAAGGACTCCAGGCAGCTTGTATGTACATTAAAGCCTGAGAGTCTCCGTGCTAGAAATCTAATGTCTTAAGCCCTCCCTCCTGCCCTGTGTAAGATCTCAGAGATCACACCTCCTTGATTCTAGCAGCCTGGTAAGCTCTGATGGCTACTCTCTCCTAGAGTGTGAAAACAAGCACCTATCAGCCAATCAACAGTGCTTCCCAACTTATAGCAAGCAGACACTGAGTATCGGGCGGGGGAGGGGGGTGTCCTGTGTTTAACAGTCCACACTGTAGCTATTTGGAGCATTCCTGTGGGGTGAGCAACTGTCTAAGATTGTCTGGGACCGTTTCAGTTACAGCACTGGACATCCCACATCTTGGAAAATTTGTCAGCCCCTGGGAAAACTGGAATGGTTGGCCATCCTATGTTAAGTAACATTTAAAACTGATTTTACCCCCCCCCCCCGAAGCAAACAGACATACACAGCATCAAAGTAAGGTCTTCTGATTCTCTAGCACTCAACATCCCCAGTAAATACATATAGTTAGGAGCTACAGTAGTTTTTGTACATGTAAGTGCTTAGAGATGTTGCTTCCTTCATTCAGCAACAAACTGTTGAGTGTCCTCTGTGTGTCAGCCTCTGTGCAAGGTGCTGGGGAGCAAAAACAACACCAAGTAGATAAGACGTCAGCCATTTCGGGGGTGGGAGTCTAAAGGGGAACACAGAAGTGATGACAATGCAGTGGGTGAGTGCTGTGGTCACCAGGATGAGTGGAGGGACACACACAAACTTACAGGGCAATGCCCAACGCATACACGGGGTCAGGGACTTCTGAAGGATGGGAGAAGTTAATGGAATGAGACACAAAAGGCATGTGTGAGGGGGCAGAGAGCTTCCTAAGCAGAGGGAATGGGGGTCCACAGGCTAGGGTAAAAGAGAGCATGGTTCTTTTGAACTTGAAAGAAGGTTCTATCTGTAGGGAAAATGCAGCAGAATGTGGGAGTGAGGGCAGTCAGTAAACAAGTCTGGAGTCCCATGAAAGGCCTTGTAAAAGAAGGCAGGGAGCTGGGCGTGGTCCTGAAAGAAGCAAATCCACAGATGAACTGAAAACAATTTTAAGAAGCCAGTTAGAGTGAAGGGTTACTCTATAATTCTGTAGGGAAAATAATCTAGACAATAAGCGTGAAAGCTGGGAGTCAAAGTAGAGGTTTAGTAATCCAGGGGAGAAATGAGCAGCTTGGACTGAGATGGTCGCCATTTAGATCCAGGGCAGTGGCTGTATTGGAGAGAGATTTCAGATGGAAAAAAAAATGTAAGAACATGTTGATTGGAAAACGCCTACGGTAGAGAAAGGGTGAAGGGAAAAGAAGAGAGGAATTGAGAATTATGTTCAGGTTTCTTCTTCTTAACTTTTTATTTTCAGCTACTTCTAGACTTACAGAAAAGTTGCAAAACTAGTAGTTTCCATATACTCCTCACTGAGTCTCTCCCCATGTTAACATTATACGTATTCATTATACAGCTGTCAGAACCAGGCAATTATGCTGCACTACCACAACCAAACAAAAGGTACCATTCAAACTTTACCAGTTTTCTCATTAACATTCTTTTGTTGTTGTTGTTATAGGAGCCCACATTGCATTTCGTTATTTCTTCCTGGTCTTCTGCAGTCTGCAATGGTCCTTCAGTATTTCTTGGTTTGCAGGACCTTGATGCTCCCAAAGACTATTGATCAGTTGTTTGATGACTGGCCCTCAATCCTAGCCTATCTGGTATCTTCAGGTTTCTGTCTCTGACATTGAGAAAGTAAGCGCCTTGAGGGCAGGAACACTGACTGCTCCCCATCAGATTTCCCATGCCAGAACCAGTAACAAACTCACTGTAAGGGCTCAGATTGTTGAAAATATAATTGGTGGGAGAGGTGATGTGCCAGCTACTAAGATGGTTAGAAACATAAGTTTCATCGATCTGCCTTCCCAGTGGGCAGATCGATTAGTCTCCCTGGCTGCCATACTGGGTGGCTTAAACAACAGAAATTTATTTCTTACAGTTCTGGAAGCTAGAAGTCCAAGATCAGGGTGTCTGTATGGTTGAGTGAGAGCTCTCTTCCTGGTTTGCAGGTGGCCACCCTCTTACTGTGCCCTTACATGGCAGAAAGAGAGAGAGAGAGAGCGCTAGTCAGCTCTCTGGTATCTCTCCTTATAAGGACACAAGTTCCATCATGAGGGCTCCAACCTTGAGACCTCATCTAAACCCAATTAATTCCCCCAAACCCCATCTCCAAATACCATCATGTTGACAGGTTAAGGTTTCAACACATGCATTTTTGGAGAAAACAATTCAGTCCATAGCACCCACCTTAGAAGAAAGAGGGAAAAGCTGATTAAAGGGGAAAAAGAGAGGCTTTTTTAGTAGATCCATGAAAGCATTCAAATACCTAATGGGTTTGGATTTCATTAATTACATTACCTTTTTGAACCCCTACAACTTCCAGGCATGATAATACAAAGGTGAACTGAACATGGGGAACAAGATCCCTTGAGCTCATTCGTGTCTACTAGAAAGAAGAAAATGGAGGTCAATGGCGATGGCAGGGCAGGCAGCCTGTGGAGGATGAATTCTATGGGAGCCTAGCCACGTGAGATGAGTTGCAGGGTGGCAGAGGTGACATGTGAGGCAGGGCTTGGAGGAGGTTAGGGTTTGGGCTGGTAAAGGAAGAGGGAAAGGATATCCAGGTTGGAATTTAAAATGCAGAGTCATAGGATGTATTTAGGGACTGGCAGGCAACAGGGATTGGCTAGAGTGTCTGATGGGAAGTAGGGGTGATGAGGCTGGAGGCTGGACAGAGAGGTTAGGTCCAAGTCCTGGTAGTCCTTGACTGTGACCATATCACACACACAGAGCGTTTAACTTTCTTTCATGACGGTAAGAAATGGGAGAGTAAACTGCTCAGAACTCCTTTTTATGTGGAGTCAGGGCGTGACCACTTTACTGTAGGGAAGACAAGAAACTAGGCATGCTCAGGTGCCTCTGGTACTTGCCCTCCTGTGTCCTGACACTCCTCCTGTGTCTTACTGGATCCTGGTTTCACTAGCCCAGCGACTCATCTCCTATCTTGAGCATGGCACCTTACCTTTCTGGATCTGAGGTGACACTGGTTTGTCACTTCTAAAAATTAGGAAAATAATGTCTGTTCTTCCATCCCTACCAGAGCAATGTGAGCGAAGGCCTCTGCACCTTATGGGAGGTGAAGAAGCTCCTAGATCCATAGGCTCCTTTCAGACCCTCTGAAGTTAACAAATGAAAACTCAGTTCAATAAATAAGAGAGTTTTTGTGGGGCTGTTATTCCCAGGCAGGTGGCCCCCAAGTACAGCCAGACCATGGGGTTCCTACAGAAAGGCCATCAAGACCAAGGTCAGAGAGGCTGGCATTGAGGGAGTAATTTCTAGAGAGGAGGAAACGCCCCCTCCTTGCTCTGTCCCCTGCCCACACTTTGATCCACTCAGCTCTCTGAAGAAATTTGCACTGGGTCTTAAAGCATAGCAGGGCAATCGGAAAAGCAACGAGGAGAAAGGATTTGGCCGAGTGGAAAGGAGTATGCTTCTGATGATGGGAGTGAGGGCAGATCTCATATTGCAATATTTAAGCTCACACTGCCACCTGGAGAGTTGTGCCTACTCATCGCTACTTGGTTACTCAAAGAGTACCTTCTCTGGTGATCCCGCTCCAGCTTTCCCAGGCACTACCAGTCAGCCCCCACCCCATGTGATCCTTCAGCACAGTGGTCCAGGAACCCTGGCCCAAGGAACTGAGCCTACTGCCTTGTGGTGGCTTCTTAGCATGCTGGTCTCTTGCACTAGACTCTGAGTTCCCCATCTGATAGCCATGTTCGCAGAGCCTGGCACACAGTTGTGTTGACTCACTGTCTGCAGAGTGAATGGTCACACTGGTCCTTTTGTTGTCACTAGACCAGGTGGACCAGAAAAGAAATGCACAACACAACATTTTCATCTTTAACTCATGATCTTTGGAGGTGAAAGATCCCTTAAGAGGTCATCAAAGTTATTTTAAACATTGAGTACGACTCATAAGGTGCCCAATGGGATACACTCACACACTCGGGTCCTGTCTGTCTTTGACTCAGATCCTCGCCATCATTGTGCCCAAAGCTATCTGTTCACCCTCAGCTAGCTCTACTTCCCCTTTTCAAAAACCTGTTTAATAATCATCTTTTTGTAACATTTTATTAGCCAAACAATGTGGCATACCTCTTTTGTTATGGGAAAATTTTAAAGGCAAATAAAAGTAGAGCAAATAATACTATAGAATAAACCATGTAGCCATCAGCCAATTTCAGCATGTTTGAACACAGGACTAGTCCTGTATTGTCTATAGTAACTGGATTATTCGGAGATAAATTCCAGCTGTCAACAAAACAACACTTCTTTATTTGAATTGCATTCATAGGAAAGATTAAAATTAATTTAAATCATGAGGAGTCTCACTCTATGTTTTTTTGAAAGGGAAGGGAAGAAAGTTTGAAAACATATCATATACTTCTTGAGAGCCTATGATTTGGTTGGTTGGTTAGTTGGTTGAATGGTTTCTAGGAGGTTTGGAGATTTTTTGTTTAAATTTGTTTTTGTTTTTGCTGGCAAACACTTACTGGATGTCAAAGGCAAGATCAGAGGCCTCAGGTATTGCAAAAATGTCAGCACTAATTTTGCAAAGATTAGAGTCTCTGGAACAAAGATGTGCAAGAGGCAGCAACAGCCAAATGGACCAACAGGCTCTAGAGCCTTTTTCTTCTGAATTAAATAATTGTATTCGACGTGCAGACATACGCCCGCTCCCTCTCCGCCTCAGGCTTCCCGCTCACTCTCGCTCACCAGCGCGCACACAACAGGAGTGGACACCTCGGCACTCTCAAGCACACCTGTTCTCATTCACCTGCAGCTGCCTCGTTGGGGCAGCTGTTTTCTAAACACGTTGGAGAACTCAGAGCCCCAGCATTCAAAAGCATTTATTTCTAAAGTAGCATATTGCTCCACAGAGGCTTAAGTATACGGCTCCTGGAGGGATCACCATGGGATGAATCAAAATATACAACCCACACTCACTCAATGTGCCAAAGTGCTGCTTTTGGGGTGTGTGAGGTTAAAACATGTTAAAGAACACTGCATAATGGCCCATGCTGTTTATGTTGCTGCTGATGAATTCTGTTTATATGCGAAAGATCCCATATTGGGGAAACTTCCCTGCCCACTCAAGCCTTTTTTACTGCTCAGGTGGCATTCCCAAGGCACTTAAGACCAGTCCTTAGACTGGGAAAGCGTGGAATGCATGCTTATCATCCTCCTTAGATAGAGGGGACAGGAGAGACCGGAGAGAAAGCTAATGTGCATCAGGAGCTCCCTTCATGCTCTGTGGTACGTGCTGTTTACTTAAATGCTCACAACAGCTCTATAAAGTAGTCTGTTTATTCACTCGATGGTACAGATAGAAGGCACTTTGATTCAGAAGACTTATTGATTTGCCCAAAGCTGTGCAGCTAGGGAGTAATAGGGCCTGGACTCTAAGCCAAGTTTTTGTAACCATCAAACCCAGGCTCTTTTTCCTATATGGTTAGTTCCCAGTTTTTCCAAGTATGAAATCATCCCTCCCTCCCAAGCACATTTAAGTGATTTTTGTTTTTTAACTACTCATTTTTCAATAATTTCATATTCATTTAAAAAAAATCTTGTAAAACACCAAGAATTCTGAGGAACTCTTCACTTGGTTTTCCCAGCAGGTAACATCTTCCAGAACTGTAATACAATGATCAAAACTGGGAACTTCACACTAACATACTATTAACTAACTTATCCCCCTTATTTGAATGTCACCAACTGCCCCACCGATGTGCTTTATCTGGTCCAGAATCCAGTCCAGATTACACATTGTATTTAGTTGTCATACCTCCTTAGATGCCTTCAGTCTGGGACATTTCTCCCATTGTTCTTTATCCGTCATGACCCTGACCCTTTTGGAAAGTACTGGCTGGTTGTTTTGTAGAATGTCCCTCAATTTGGGTCCCTTTTCGTGTCTCAAGTTTCACAAAGCTTCCAGTGACTCTAGTTGTACTATGTACAGTACAATATTTTATTGACACGATGCTGCACTAAAGTATAGGATGCTTTTGAATGTGTTCATCACAATGGCTTTCATATGCAATTGAAAAAGAGTATGCAGATTTGTGAGGTAGTTTTCACTTAGGCTATCAGCGGGGTGTGGGCATATTTAGTTTCATCTGTTCCTGTAATATCTTGGCAGCTCCACATGAGGTTAGCCCACTTTTATACGTACACCAACGCAGAAATTCTCAAAGGAAGTTGGAAGACAATAGAAAACTGGTGAGGTCAGATAACAACATTAATTGTGAATTTATTGTATGTTTGTATTCCACACTGTGCCAAGACTTGCATTATCTCATTTGAGCCATTTAGTTTCACGACAACCTGCGAGACAGATGCTACTGCTATCATTCCCCGTCTACAAGGGAGGACAGGAAGATTCTGAGTGTGTCGGTGACTTGCTCAACGTCCCACATCTACTGCACAACAGCACTGGCATTCGAAAGCAGTTCTGCTTGGCCACGAAAGTCCCATGTTCCTATCCATTGTGTTCATTTTCTTCAGAAGCATTTCTGATTCTTTGCTTTTGCTGCTCCTATGCTTGGAACAGTCTTCATTTCCTATTTTCCAAATTCTTTCCCTGATCTGACTTCCAGACCCAGTTCTAAGTTCATTCTTCCAGGGAGACTTAGTCTATCAGCAGAGGGAGGGATAGTATTCATACCAGCCCCAGGATTGGCTGCCACCTGATGTGGCTTAGAAGAAGACAATAGTACTAAGAAGGACTGGATGTTCCTGAGTACAACCTCCTCCTTTTATAAGTGAGGAAATAGCAAAACACAAAACTGTTTATTGAGTGCCCCCAGTGGTCAGGCAGTGTGTGATCTCATTGGACTCTTACAACAACCTTAAGAAGGAAGTACTAACACTGTGGAGGGAGAGACCGGAAGAGCTCATTCAGACCTGATTTCCTCTCTGTCCAGGCACCCAAGAGGATGACACTCCCTACCCCTATTGCTATTAGGCAGTTATGTTTTTAAATCCAGCCAATGAGTTGTAGGCAAAAGTGGTGTCATACCCGGGTGGAAGCACCTCATTGTTTGTACTCAGTGAGCTGTGAGGGAGTGTGCTGTGTAACAGCTGTTGTCCTGTCCTGCTGGAGGACTCTGGGGCTTCCTTCCCCAGGGAGGCTCCAGATTTTACTTTGCTCAAGAATTCCCTCCAAACATACCATATTTCCCCATATAAAGACACACCCTTTTTCAAAAAGTTTGAGGTCTAAAAACTGGGTGTGTCTTATAAAGTGGTTGTAGATATTTTTACTTGCATTTTCCACTTTTTTCTGCTCGTTTTTTCCCCCAAAGTTTGGGACCCCAAATTAAGGTGCATCTTTTACATGGGAGTGTTTTATACATGGGGAAATACAATAACTCAGGCGTGGGAACTTATGGGTGCGTTTCCTCCATGTTACAGTCCCACGTGGGTGAGACTCTTCCATCTTGTGGCTCCCCCACCTGAAACGTGTAGCTCTCAGGTTACTGAGGCAGGGACAGAGAGCTGAAAGAGGCCTCTTTTCCTGCCTCTGTGCGGAGGGACACGTGTCACTTCCTTTCTAGTCACATGGTCCTGTGCCCTTCCTTCTCCAGTGCCCACACCCCTGTTCCTTGTATGTCTGGGAACTTCAGGTCAGATAGAGACATTTCTCCTCCCCATTTAGCTGCCTCCTCAAACTCTTGCTCCATATACTATATTCCTGAAGTGATCACCTACTTCGGAATTGTCGGGTTGAGTTGACAGTGCAGACTCCAGGGCAGCACCCTGGGACTATGTCCCGGGACTATGGCCTGGGACTCTGCGTCTCTCCTTCCCGAGGCCCTTCTTGGTACCCCATGAATGTTTCAGAACAACTGCTGTAAAGCATGCAGCTCAGGTCAGTGTGACCCAAACTTCAGTCACTTCTTTTCAATTGATTCACGTGCCTTCTTTATACTTAACATTTTTCTTAAGTGTCTCACATATTTACTTCAATAAATTTACTTATAAAAGAGATATTTTTGCCACTACCATATATATATATATATATATATATATATATATATATATATATATATATATTAAAAATCTGGTATCATTCACCAAAAAAGGAATAAATAGACAGACAGGCCGTGGTATATCCATATCAGAAAATATTATTCAGAGCTAAAAAGAAATGTGCTATCGAGCCATGAAAAGACATGGAGGAACTGTGAATGCATATTACTACGTGAAGGGAGCAATCTGCAAAGGCTACATACTGTCTGATTCCAATTACATGACAGTCTGAAAAAGGCCAGTCTGTACTGCCTAGAGTTTCAGGTTGGAGCAGAGGGATGAATGGATGTATTTTTAAGGCAGTGGAATTACTCTGTTTGAGTCTATAATGGTAGATCCAAGCCATTTATGCATTTGTCAAAACCCTTACAATATACAAGACTAAGAGTAAACCCGAGTGTAAACTATGGCCTTTGAGTGATAATATGTCATGTGGTTCATCCATTGTAACAAATGCACACTGTGGTGCAGGATGTAGATGGTCAGGGAGGCAATGGGAGGAGTGGGAAGCAGGAAAGTTTATGAGAACTCTGTACTTTCAGTTCAGTTTTGATTGGAACCTGAAATTGTTTAAAATATGTATCTATAGGCTGACCAGGCATTGGCACAGTAAATAGAGGGTCGGACTGGGATACAGAGGACCCAGGTTCGAAACCTTGACGTCGCCAGCTTGAGTGTGGGCTCATCTGGTTTGAGCAAGGCTCACCAGCTTGAGCCCAAGGTCGCTGGCTTAAGCAAGGGGTCACTTAAGCTGCTGTAGCCCTCGGGTCAAGGCACATATGAAAAAGCAATCAATGAACAACTAAGGTGCCACAACAAAGAATTGATGCTTCTTATCTCTCTCCCTTCCTGTCTGTCCTTATCAGTCCCTCTCTCTGTCTCTGTCACTCTGTCACACACACACACACACACAAATACAAACAAAACAAGATTAGCAAAGTCTAGCTAGATATTACAGTGCATCCAAAGGCTCTGAGCCTGGTGCCTTCTCTCTTTGTTTACAAAAGAGATTGACAAGTGTTAGAAAGGTGTTAAAGACACATTATCACTCCAATGAGATTTTAAAATCCTGGACATAATCGTAAGGCATGAGAGCAAACTGAAAAGAACAATGTTCTCACTTGAGGATCAATGTTATTTAATGTCACGTCATGTCTGTCTGGGGCAGCCATCCCATTCGAGGCTCTTAGAGACACTAGTCTAGGGAAGAGTCTGAATGCAAACATCTTGCTGTCGCAATTTGAGGGCTTTTTCCTGCCACTTCCTCTCCACATTCCACTGGGTGCAGGTTCTGGTCCTGCCCGCTAGGGACTCAGAACCTGGAAAAGTGTCTTTCTACACAATTCCTGCTAATAGGAGAGTGCTGCCTAATAAAGATCTGTCAGGAACATGGTGGTGGTGACGGAGCTGGCTGAGGACAGCTATGCTGGGAATGAGGGACCCAGGCAGTGGAGGACAGAGGTTCAGCTGAGTCGTTAGGCCAGAGCCAAATGTCTGCTGAACAGAGACACTGCTTCTAAACGTGTATCCTTGGTGTCAGGCACAAAAACAGCTGGGGATTTGGTGTCGTTGCAGACAACAGCGTCTGATGTTTTTAAGGTGTTAGTAGTAGGGAGGGCAGCAGTGTGCTCCAGGGATCCCACACCAGGTCTCTGAGTCACACTTAAAGAATGGGGGTATCACTCCCCTTTAATGAACAGCTGCTGTGTGCCCAGACTTTCATGCATGTCCACACCTTACAACAACTGTTCAAGCTCAGATTGTATTCCTGTTTCGTAAACAAAGAAATATAGGTCTAGGAAAGTTCAGTAAGTTGCCCAAGACCACTCAGCTGGGAAGGGCCCAAATTGGTCATGTCATTCTGACTTTGAAGCCTCTCTTTTCCCATTATTCTGCGATAGAAAGAGAAAGTTCTGCTCCTGCCCAAGTGGTCTCCAGCCAGGATAATGACACTGATTAGGAGGACAAAAATCATTACCATGTGTCCTTGTAGAATCAGAAAATGAAGCTGGACAGGGTAGAAGGGCTCTTAAAGGGTTATCCATATTCCCTTTGCCTGGCTCTTTAATTTGCATGCACACACAAATATACCTTCTACCATGTGTATACTAGGGACCAAATATCAGTCTGGGGTGAGCATGTGCCAGGAAGGAGGGGAAAGGACCAACAAACACTGAGCTCCTACTGTATGCATAGCCCTAGGCAAGCTGCTATGGTAGCTTCAACAGGCTTCTTTTGGAGAAACTGATGTTGATTTTCTTCATTCACATCCAAAGTAACCTTTCCATGAAGAATGAAACTGATTTAAACTGTCCTCCTCAACACCTCTGAGCACAGCCCCTGGGGAAATCCTCATTAGAACAGTGAGCTGGATCCAAGACTGGGGCCCATATGTCCCCCTTGTGAGCTTGGGTCATGGAATAGGACAGAACCCATATTTGTAGAACTCCCTCTATTTTTCTAACGGTTTGTATTACTCAAGTTTACCTATTGTGTCATGAGGCAGTCAGTTCCATGTGCACCCCAACTTTACTTTTCACATATGCAGAGCAAGGTATCGCATGTGTACTCAGCATAGTTGCACACGTGGACGCTCTCTTACATGTGGTACATCTCAGAGGGGGGTGGGGTACAGCTCAGCCGCCCAGTATTCACTTGCCAGCTCCTTTACATCCGGGCTCACTTCCAACTTGGCTTCCTTCCCAGCAAACAAGAAGCAGCTCGCTCATTCCCACACTCCTTCTAGTATCCTCTCCCCATCGAACCTACTCTCCCTCCCCCAACTCACAAGCCACAACTGGGCTTCTCCAACATACCAGCTGGAAAAGAGAGGGGGAATAGAGAGGCAAAAAGAGAGAAGGAGGGAGAATTTTCAATGTCTCTTCTTTCTTCTCCCAGGCTCTTTTGAAATGCATGTTTCACTCTTTCCCTACCGGTTTTATTAAGTAACTCTGTATGGGGATCTCAGCTAGAAACCACACCCAGTAAATTAGCCAGCCCACCACAAGGAGATGCAGGCTGGCAAGGAAAGAAGGATTATCCCAAAGTGTCCACTGTTAGAGGATCTACGGACCACTGAGGTGACAATCACTCCCAACTGTCAAGACACCAAGTATCTCCTCTATTCCAATCCCTAACTTGGTTTGTGGAAGTGAGACAGATGCACTCAGTGTTTTATTTGTGTTTGCATGTGCATGTGTGCACATGTAAATAGTAGAGAACTAAATCTGGGAAATACTAGAGAACCGATGGTTGGGTATGAACATTCTTACATCATCTCCCAGTAAAGAATTAGAGCACTGGTGGATTTCTATGAACACAGGGTGGAGACCGTCTTTTGTAATCTTTGCTGAAGATACATTTGCACGTGCCATGTACTACATACACCGGCACTAGATACCCTGGGATGAGAATGACCCCTGGAATTGGAAAGGGCTGCAGACTCATCTCTTTCTGCTTGGATTAAAAATCTCTCTGGACCCCCCAAAACAGGTCATTGTAATGAAACCCAGCTCTCAAGCTCAGAAGGGATCTTGAGGATCACTAATCCCAGTCACCCATTTGAGCTCCCTTCTCTAACAACCCGCACTATCTGGGGACAGCTTTGGTAGAAAGTGCATTCTAATAGCAAAACACAAGTTGGCGTCTCTGGAGATTCCATCACTGGCCAAGGCCCTGACCTTTGTGGTCCCACAGAACAGGTATCTTCTGCCCAGCACACCTCCCACCTTTGATACCAGTACTTTTTCCCCTTGTCTTTTCTTCCCAGCGCCTCTACCTGTGGAGCTGCCCACCGAATGAGCTCTAGAGGCACATTCACTCAACAAATACTTTAGAGTATAAAGCAGGTGCCAGGAACTAGATTGGGAACTGATGGCCCAAGGGTGACTAAACACACCAAGTTGTTGCTTCCAGGGGTTTTACAGTCCTCTGCAGTACCCCCCTGAGGCCCAGGCAAGAGGGTTCCTTGCTGTAGAAGACCCCACTCTGCCTCTTCTTCAGCTGCACTCTTCTCTTAGAGAGAGGAGTCTGCAGAGTCAAGGAGCCACACCCCTCTTCTAGAACATGCACCAATTACCTGGGACTCTGAAATCTCTCTTTCTCGGGCCATTAGTTTGCTTCCAAGACCTTCAGGATTCTTCAAGTTAAACAGGAGAGAGACAAGGGAGAGCTGTTGGGGAGTGGCATGCATAGAGATTGGACAAGCCAGATGGAATGTCCACTTGCATGTGTCCAAGGCTCATCATGGATGGAGCCAGCAGTGGAACCAGAGTGGCCTGAAGTCCAATGCCAGATATGCCTACTGGGCTGGCACAGAATTAAAAGGACTCATAACAGTTCTGAATTCAAACCTGTCTTCCAGGATATTTTGCAGGTATATTTGTCAGGATAGGAGAATAAGATGCACTTTGTTTAACAGTTTGTTTGCTGGATTTATTACTTTTAAGCATCTTGGCCTATGACATGCGAGCTTCTAGCTATACTCTTGCCTGAGGGTCCATGAATGTTAGGGCTGGGTCTGTTCTTTGTGGAGACAAATATTAATTAATCACACAGCGAAGTGTCAAATTGTGGTAAGAAAATAATGCACCATTTGAGTCTCTTCTAAAATGCTCTACTTCCAGGGTTCTCATTGCATCTTGGGTCTCCAAGTTTTTTAAAGCTCTGCAAAGACACTTCTCTTATTCTCAAGAACCCAAAACACTAAATATTTCACACTATTCTTACTGATTTTGAACACAGAGCTCCAGGGACGCAGACGCCAGGAAGAATGAGAGGTAGTCAATGCCCATTAATCTCTGCCAGACTCATTTTCTGTTTTCCATCAGGTCCAAAGCAGGTGCCCTTCCACCACCACTGCCATGGTGGATTTTATCCTGGCACCTACTTCCCAGTGCTCCACAGATGGCCCAGCCTGGAAGGTGGTTTCACTTCTTTGTCCAGGTACCCTGTGTCTCACATCTCTTCTGCTTCTAGCTTTCTAAACTCAGTCTGTTTCATCTCACTTGGTCTTCAGGCAGCAACAGGGAAGAAGCCTTGTCTGACTAATTGGAGAAAAGGTAGCAAATTCCCCCACTTGCTTCTCTGAATAGGCACCCCACACACTAGCCGCTTTTAAATATGCTTCCCTTTCTTGGACCCGATTTGACTGTAATTCACCTGCGACTCACTGCGTGTTCTTGATCTCAATCTGCCTCTGTGATGTCTGGGTTAGATTGCACAACTCCTGGAGGGCAGGGCCACATCATCTCTGTGTCTTTAGTCCCTGCTCAGCAGAGCAGCAGGAATAGGTTGACACTTAATAAAGACACTTGATGGTGGAAACAGAGGAGCAGCACTCTGCCTTGAGCACTGTGAGTGCACAAGAAACAAGCTACAGACACCACCAGACCACGACCACAGCAGTCCCCTTGCCAGACTGGGAGCCAGGGAATACTTTTGCCTCTTAAATGAGGCCGAGGGTGTATTCTCTTGCTTCCGAGACAACAGCACCTTGTGACAGCACTGCTTTAACCATGTTGACTGGACGATGCCCTGAAGGCCCTTATGAATTGGAGCCTATCATCCTTATCCCGGTTCTACAGAGGAGGCACAGAGAGGCTATGCGACTTGTTCAGACCTCAAACTGGGGCCATCCGGCTTCAGAGAACTCAGCTTACCCACCAAGGTTCACTGTCCCTTGAAGTGAACTAGAGACAGAGAGCGAAGGGATGGCGACTGGGCTCTTGTTTCACACTCTCATGGACCCTTGACCCCCATCCAACCTGAATGAATGGCTGAGAGAAAGAGTGGGCACTCGATCAGCTTTCCAGTATGAAGCCACGCTGTCTCTCAGAGCATTTGCTCACACCTGTCCCTCCCTGTCCTCTTGTCCTCTCCTCTGTTTCTCAAACATGCTCAGCTTGTTCACACCAAGGCCTTTGCACCTGCTGTTTCCTCCATCTGGAATGTTCTTCCCCAGACCTATGCACCAGGGGGTCCTTCTCATCATGCAGGTGTCGGCTCAGAGGGCTTAGAAGGCTGTTCCTGATCGTGCTATCTCATGTAGCTGCTTCTTTCCCAAGCCCTTCCTTTATTCCTGCCCCTCTCATTTTCCTGTTTCACTTTCATCGGGGCACTCAACACTACCTAAAATCACCTAATTTATAAGGTAGTTTGTCAATTTCTGCATCTCCACTAGATTGTCAGATTCAGGAGAGCAGTTTCATCTGTTTTGTCCAGTCCAGGATACTCAGTGCCTACAACAGCACCTGACATGCTGTAGATGCCTAGTCCATATGTATTAAACACATGAATGAATGAATCATGCAAACCCCTTTAAAACTACGTGGTGCTATTTGGACCCTTTTGTTGCCCCTCACCACATACATTATTAGCCCTTGGCAGAAAGAGACCACATGTCATTTCTGGCGGTCCTTTAGCCCTTGGAATAGTGGCAAATGACCGGAGAGCTGTTCGGTCCCTTTGTTTAGGCAGGGAAAAGACCAAGATATTCTGCCCCAAGATTAAAGACTGTCTGCACTCCTTCCCAGGCCACGTGGGGACAATTGCTGGAGAGCTCTCTCCCTGAACAGAAATCTCAGCTTCTCTCTCCACCCCCACTCTCTCTCCCTCTCTCCATTCTCTAGAAAGTTTTCCCCACCTCCTCCCTCTTTGTCTCCCATCCTCACTGAAATGCTACAGAGGAAAATGAACAAAAAAGTGGGAAAATGTGTTCTCTATCTAACCTATGTTTCTCTTAATACTTCTATAGCACAGTCTTCCTATAATCTCCTGGCTCCTGTACAGATAAAGCAAACACCCCGAATATAATAATTATATGCAGGAAATACTTGATTTGATCCAATCTTAATGCTATTACGATATCCTATTTTTCCCCACATAATAATAGAATAATCTTCCTCGATGTTAGCTTTTTTAGTCAATGCTTTCTTTATGACACATCATAAAAATAACAAACAAGAAAGAAAAGCTCCTAATCTCTGATCCAACCCTGTAGCACATGAGAGTGTTTCAAAATATTTTAATGATCTCATTCTTTTCTCAACAAAATACTGCTCTTTCATGATCAAAATACATGCTATTATATTTTAATCCCTTTCAAGGCATTTTTCATGCTCATTACCTCCTGGATCTTCCCAACATATATAAGAAAATGAGAAGGGATAGAAAAAAGTGTCTTGAAATCACAGAAGTTGGAGAAGGGGCCCAGAAGCATAAAACAATTTGAAGTTCACACAGCAGGTGAAACACTATTCAAAACAGGTTCCAAGTCCTATTGTTCTCTGTGGACAAGGATGCTCTTACTAGAAGCCACCCTCTCAGGGGCTCCTGTGACACGCAGACCTGAGCCAGCACATATGGGAGAAGAAAGAATTCCTTCTTTTGGAACAGTTGAGGCTCCTGACAGGGGCAAGATCCTGACCAGGTGTACTCCCACAGTGAACCCTCCTTCTTGCTTCCAGCTGAGCCACTCTGCCTGTATCTGCTGGAGGCCCAACACTGGAAGTGAAGGGCTGCAAGAATGGTACTGAGCAGGGATGCTGGACCTTCTCCCCTAGCAGAAATCTTCCACTCTGGGTAGTTCTTCATTTGGACTTCAGGCAATCCTCATCACAAGAAGGAGGAATCCAGCCTTCAACCTCTCAGAGATGATTCATTCTCCCTGAGACCTACATCTCCTTCCCTCATAATGCCCAGGCTTTGACCCTAGTCATCATCTATCCCTGAAGTGCTTTCTCTATTCAGAGCAGAGATCAAGTGAATGAAAATGTCAACTAAGTTTCTCATAGAGCCAACCTTCAACAAGGACCAGGACCACCTGGGAACACTGCATGGCATCTTAATGCACTGACATTTGTTTGGGGGGCACCCAGAAGTCTTCCTTTCACTTCTGCGGAATCAGAGAAGTGGCTGATGTGATCACTTAACCTTACTTAAGGTGCAAGTGAATATTGTTTCACCAGCATGACTAACTAGATCGGATTTTCAGATCTGGGATGCTGTGGAAAGTGTTGCTACAATTCGACACTAGAAGAATGTGAACATGCTATCCATCACTGCAGGCACTAGATTGGAAGCGAGCTCAAAGGAGTGGAGTAAGTATGTCAATGAAAATCTGAATGAATGAGGTAGTGAGAACTCTTAGACTTGGGAAGACTCTGGTTGATGAGGTACTTGCCATTCCCTATCCAGGACTGGGAGAGTTGAAGGGACAATCTAAGTTGAAGTGATTCAGGCTTGAAAAGGGGAATAGATATGACAAGATTCCCTACTGGCTTCTCTGTTTCCCTTAAACTCCCTCTCACTCCACTTACCTACTTGCTTTCAACCTACAAAAAACTTGAGTCTGCCAAGAAGTGTCTTAGCAAACTGTAGCCTTCTTGGACCTAGAATCTATCTCCATGTCCTCTGCAGTGACTAAACCACACTGCTGAAAATGCAATATAATATGGGAGGGGGCAGTCTCAAAATGAAAGAACAGGTACAGGTTCATTGGGTTTCAGTCTATGAGAACAGGGAAAGAGGACAAGATCTCTGCACACTTTCATGGAGCAAAGAAGTCTGAACCTGGGGCTGAAGATGGGCTGGGGGAAATGTCACTAACAACAAATCAGATAAAAGGGTATCTTCACAACACGCATGAAGGGACCACCAACTTCCATCATTTCATTGCTTCTGATTTCTGGATCTTCTATTCTGAGGGCACTTATGGAATTTTTGCATGGAATTGAAAATACTAGCATTGGAAGGAAATATGCAAAAACTAGGATACAGCTGAGCCACCAAACAGGCTCTGTCAGGAACTGGACACCTCTTGGGCAAACTTAACCAGAAGAATCATCATTGAGGAACCCTTAAAACTTATAGTCCACACATTAGACACAGCAGGATGGTGAGTAGCAAGCAACCTGCAAGGTCTGGAGACATCACAAGGAAGCAGGAAAAGGGGAAACGGGCTCACCTGTTCTGGCCCCTGGAAGCAGATGCGGCACAGCGGGGTCCTCATGCCACTGTCCAGGCTGCTGCCCAGTGAGTAGCGATCCTCAGCCTTCCCCTTACAGAAGTCATCTGAGGAGGCACTGCTGAGCAGCGAGGCAGGTGGCTCTGTGGCTGGGCCACCCCAGTCATCCTCCACAGAAGGTGGCAGCGGTGGCAGAGGAGGGGTCTCCCTGCCCACTCCTTCTCGAGGGCCCCTCCAGCCGGCCCACCCTCCGGCACCCAGAGCCGGAAGGGTGTTGTTGTTGGCCGTCAAACCGGGGGGCTGGGGATCGCCGTGCATGGGCAGGGGCGCTGGAGGGGGGCGCCGCAGTAGGAAAACCTTCAGGTCATTGAAGAGCATGCGGCAGCGGCACTTGAGGAGACCCTGGTGGCGCAACATCTGGGGAGCCGGAGTGCACAGTCCACAGCGGTACCAGGCACAGCAGTAGCAGCACCACCACCACCAGAGCAGCCCGCTCAGGGGCATCAGCATGTACTCAGTGGAAGCAGAGAGCCCAGGAAGGGCAGCTGGAGTCTTTACAGAAAACAGGGTGGTTTGGGGAGGTCCACAGCGTATCTGTGTTACGCTGGAGTCTGCTTTCTCACTGGCTCCTCTTAGAGCCCCTCCAACTAGCAAATAAATTGCCCCCAGGACTGAGGACTGCAAGTCACTGACTCTGAACTTTACCTGGAAAGCCCAGTACAAAATGGTTTTCTAGCCCTCTACCCTTACCACCCCAACTTTAGGCTTTGCTCAAGGTGCCTCCTTTCTGCCTTTGACTTGGGGGCACCCGTAGGGGCAGAGGGGTAAAAAAATGTTGAGGATAGGCTGTTAGGGCCTTGAGAAGAAGGTCTGATTGTTAAAAAGTTCCCCAGGAGATGATTATTGGGTTGCTTTCAAATTCCTAGGCAGTAGGATTTATTTTTTTTTTCTTGTATGAAAAAAGGTGAGGAAGATTATAAATCAAATTTGGAGTGGTCTGAGCTGGGATTAGGGCAAACTAGCTCAGTGAAGAATTGAGGACTGCATGTGTGAGAGAAAAGAATGTTTTCCTCAGGTAGCAAAAGATTGGTGTGGGGGGGGGAGTTGAGGTAAGGTGGGAAGGAGGGGAGGTTGGGACGAGTTTTAATTCTCCTGGGCGGAAAACTGGGGCAATTAACCCCAGAAGCACCAGCGTTGCTTTTAAGAGAGCAGTTGGAGGGGGGAAGGGATTGCAGGTGAACTTGGGCAAGGGGTTTGTGCTTTGCCTCAGCAGCCAATTAGGAGACTAGAGGTGGGAAGAAGAAAGAAAGGGGAAAAAAGAAAAGATCTTTTAACCCTTACAGAGCACCTTCTTCTTGAGTATTAAGATCCTAGCTAGAAGGGTGTGTATGAGGGCAGGAGGCACTGGAGCAGAGTAAAGGGGTATAGAAGAGGGGCTTGTAGGACGAGACAGAAGGAAGGAGTAGTTACATGATCTCAACCCCCAGTCCACCCCAGCGGCCCTCTGTAAAGCCGTGGCCCCCTCCCCTGGGCCCCATCAAAGGTCCTCTCGGGCGAGAGACAAGGGCCGGGAGAAGGGCAGGGCCGGGCGGGTGAGTGGCCTTGCGTTCTCCTCCTCTTCCTTAGCTGGGCGGTTGTCGCCTTCCTCGTCTGGCTCCGGGTGTGCCCGCGGCCGCCGATGCTGCTGTGGAGGCGGTGGCGACTGCTGGTCGGCGTCCGGGTGTCTCCGGGGCGGGGGCTGCTCTGGCTCGTCCTCTGGCTGCTGCTCGCCGTCCGGCGCGGCCGCGACTTCAGGCTTCATGATCCTCCTCCTCCTTCTCCTCCTTCCCGGGGGGCTGGCCCTGAGCCCCCGCGCCGGGACAAGGCTGCCATGCAACCAGAGGCGAGGCAGGCGTAAGGGTGGGGGCGGCTGAGGAGTGAGAAAGGGGAGGGGGTAATAAAAAATGAAATGATACTAGCAGAAGAAGAAGAATTCGATTCTCAAATAATCGGGAGAGTGCCTCTGAAGGAGTGGGGGCGAAGGAGGGCGGCTGCCGGGTCTTCACAGCAGCCCTGTCCCCGCTACCCCCACCAAGGGCGGCCTCGGCCGGCTCTCCGCGCCCCCCACTCCCCCCCCACGCCGCCACTCCCTCCTCTCCACTGCCTCTGGCTGGCTAGGCTCGCTGTTGCTACCTCTCCTCGCAGATGCAACGAGGTAAGGCTTGTTTGCGGTGCCAGTTGAAGGTGGGGAGAGGGAAACGAAGCAGTGTGGCCCAGGTGGGATGCAGTCAGCACTTAGCTCCGTCTAGGTCCTTGCGACTCCTCAAAACCGTATATAATAAATATATCTCTTATAAAAGGCGAGAGAAAGCAAATCAGATTCCAGGCTGCTTCCAGGTGTTGTCTCGTCTTCCGCCGTTGCTCAGCACCCGCCGCCTCGGCCGCTGCCCCCTTGGCTCAGTTCCCAAAGGGGTGGTGCTGGAAGAGAGGTGGCGTGGGCTGTGAATTGACCGTCCGAAGACTGGAAACAATGTTCTTGGTGCGAAGAGAGCTGCGAGCGATCCGCCGCCGCTGCCGCCGCCGCCGCTGCATTCAGCACCCCGGGCGAGTGGACAGCTCCCACCCAGACCCCCGCGCGCCGTGCAGGTGGGGGTCTGACGCAGACGCCGGGAGGGATGGAGGAGGGAAAGGGGATGAGAGGGAAAGAGGCTGGAGAGAGTGAGGGCGAGAGGAGAAAAGAACTGAGCAAGGGAAAGGGGTGGGGAGGGACCAAGGGAAATGGAAGGAAGGAGGAGAGGGAGGGATTTAGAAAGGAAGGGAGGAGGGAACAAAGCGGAGGAAGAGAAAGAAAGACAAGTAGGTTGGATGGTAGCAATTCAGGTATTAACGTGCATTTCCCCCCAGCTGGAAAGTATCGGTGGATAGCAGGGTTGTAGAATTTCTTCCCACTGTACACTATCACCACCCCCTCAAGACACATACACAGACTCCTACATCTGAACCAGAGCACATTTCCCTGATCATATAAACATTTTAAGCAGACATCACTCTGCAGGCTTTGGAAGAGAGAAAGTTTTGTGATGTGGGGACTTAATGGAGAACAAGCCCTTCATGATTAGGAACTCATGAAAAAGAAATACTTCCAACAGGAGGAAAAGTGTTAAGTTCTAGAGATTCTTTTTTAGGGTAAGTTATTTTGGTCCTACATGTCTAGGTCAGTGATGGCATGTAGTACGTTGTCAATGCATATTTGTTGAATGGATTATGACCACCACTGCCATCACCACAGTTATCATTAATTACTCCAAGCCATTGACCTCTTTCTATTGTAGAGCATAAGAGTCTAAAGTAATATTGCAGCCTCATCTTAACTAGTATTTCCAGCCTTTCACTGAGACATTGACAAGAGGTAATTTGAAATAGATTTGAATTTCTCTTCCTATTTCTGCATCCGACTCACGTCACCCTACCCTGTTCTTCTCAAGAAGTTTCTAGTAAGCAGAAAGGTAGGAAATTAGTAGAAAATAGTCTCCAAATGTGAAGAGCAAGAAAAATAAGAAGTGGTCTGTACAAATACTCAATGTTGGCAGCACTGCTTTCTTGTAATAATAGTCTCATCTTGCCTTTTCTCATAAATATTCTCCCCACCCCATCACCCCACCCTTCCAGAGCCATAGACATGGACAAGCTACCCCAATGAGTCATCCACGCAGCTGTGGTAATGTCCTTAGAAGTGCTGGAGCCATAGATAAAATAACATTCAAAGTATCTGCACCAAAATATCATTGGCATGAAGTTTAGCCCTATGAATAAAAAAATATTTACCCCTTTGCTGCCATATCCTTGAATGATTCATTCTCACAAGCCCTAAGGAGCAAGGACCAAAGTCTAGGTCTTGGTTAACCCAGTGTGGCTACTTGTTTGAATCATGCTTCAACACCCATCAAGGCTGTTGAGAACTGGCCCAGAGTGAGTGATTTGAAGATGATGCTAATGCTATTAATAAGTACAAAATAATGTGTATATTATTGATATCAGCATGACCACTGTGCTGCAAAGAAAATTTCTTCGTCTAAAACAATTCAGCTGCTCTCAAAGAAAATTCTCTGTGCTCCACATCGCCCTGTGCCTGACTCTGACATTGTGCAAATCACACTCTGTAATAATAGTCTCATCATGCATTCATCTCCCTTTACAAGACTCAGAACTTGAAGGCAGGACCCAGTATTTATATTTGTATCATCAGCACAAAATATAGTGCCTAAACTCTAGTGAGTGATCAAGAAAATGAACATAGAATGAATGAATGAATGAGTGAATGAATGAATGGCTTTTTGTTTAGCAAAGCTACCATATTTCTCCCCTTCAAGCTAGACATATACATGTGAGGGCTCTCGTACATGACTGAATATCTGCCTGACCTAAAATTGATCATTTGGTTTTTGTGCTGGCAAAATACTAGCTCCAAGTGTGTCATGCAAGTAAATTGGGATGGGAGATAAAAAAGCTATATGAAACCTGTATTCAGAGTCATACAAAGGACAATATCCCTGAGAAGACTGTCTTTCCCAACCCTTCCACTGAAAGCAAAAAGATTTCTGGAAACAGAGGCTGCTAAGGATGGGAAGCAACAACAGAACTGTCTTCAGAAAGAATGAAAGGCTTGAGAGTTCTGTTTTAAATATAATGTAAATACTGAAAAGCACTTCACTGAGTTAGAGTCTCCCTGTGCTGATGATGAAGCAGTGCTTGTGAGCCTCAAGAGAAAAAGCCACAATAAAGAAAAATGTTAAATCAATGAATCTCCATTTAAGTATTCAAAAAATATTTACTGAACACTAATTATCGGCACAGCATTGTGTTGGAAGATGTAGGGAACACAAAAATGAATTGGAATTGCATCCTCAAGAGTCTAGTATTATAAATGTTTACATAATCATAATAGGAAGTATAAAATAATAAATGCTTACAAAGGCACACAAAGTTTTGGGAGTGTTTAGCATAAGATGGTAATTAGCATTTACAACTAGGCAGCAATTAGGAAAGGTGGGGGAAGGTTAAGATGCCTGAGCTCCAGAAAGTCCTCAAGAAGTGACATCTAAACTGAGTTAAAATACATAGAATTCAGTGGAGGGAAGCATATCTGTGGCAGCGGGAATGCTAAATACATTAGTTTTCCCATTCAACTAGAGTGGAAGGTACTTAAAGGTAAGTAGCTGGAAATAAAGTCAGAAAGGTAGGCTGGAGTTAGATCACAGAAGGCCCTGAACGCCACTCTGGGAGAAGATTTATTCATTGACTAGGTACTTGTTTTAATGGTTTTAAAGATTTGGAGCTGAAGGTGAAGGGCAGAAATAAACTTTATCTCTGAGCAGGTTAATTAACTGGATGGGATTTCACTGCTAACAGGTGAGAAGCAATCAATATTTTTCATTTCACGCCAGAAAGTTTTCAGCTTCTTAATAGATTTATTCTTTTAAACGGGGTTGTTTTCAGATATATTTCATTACATACAGAGATGCTGGGGTCATGTGAATTACAAGAGTAGAGGAATGAGAGCCTCCAAGGAATAGTCTTCAGGAAGAAATACTAAGAGACACTAACTTTTGAAAAGACATATTATGGAGGCCATTGCATTGGTTTCTCCAACCAGAGAGTGCTAGAAGCATCCCATATTAGCAGCTATTGTTTCTTCTTTACCTAGGCAGGGAGTGTTCAGGCTAGAAGACATTTTACAGCAGCTGAAAAAAAAAAGGTCCAGAAAGATTAGATGGCTCGGTGCCTAAGATCCTACAGCAGCGGGAATGTTAGACAAGTTCAAGAACTATACACCTTCTCGTCCTCAGTACAGTTTACTGTTCATTCTAGTACAGTTGACTCCCTTCAAGTATAAAGTTTCTCAAAAATAATTCCAGAAGTCCTAATCTCATGCAAATTATTAATAGTTACCACATACTGAGCCACACACCTTCTTCACACATACTTAGAAACACCTGGGAACTTACTGGAAATTTGACATTCTTAAAGTGCCACCCCAAGTGTACTGGATAAGAATTTCTTGGGGGGCAACCTGGGAATCTGCATTTTACATGTGCCTTGCCCAAGGGATTTTTTGGGCCTCAGAACTACTTAGGTGGTAGGTATTTTCCACAATTTTGGATAAAAGAAAACAGAGGATGAGAGAAACCAAGTCTAAGGTTATATAGTTGATAAACACCCAAGTTGAGACCCTCATAAAGCCCCTCTCAGTCAAAAAGTCTATGTGGTTCTTAGGATGCAACACTTCCTTTTAAAATAAACGTTTGGCCTGACCTGTGGTGGTGCAGTGGATAAAGCATCGACCTGGGAACACTGAGGTCACCAGTTCAAAACCCTGCACTGGTCCGGTCAAGGCACATATGGGAGTTGATGCTTCCAGCTCCTCCCCCCTTTCTCTCTCTCTCTCTCTCTCTCTCTCTCTCTCTCTCACTCTGTGTCTCCTCTCTAAAATGAATAAAATAAAAATAAAATAAAATAAACTTTTGGGTATCAGGTTCAGTACCCTATACAGTTAGTACCTATCAGCCATGCTGTGTCCCATGTCAAAAGAAGGTTCAAAATTCAGGTTAAGGTGTGGTAGGTAGCTTCTGAAAGAGCTCTCAATGATCCCCACCTCCTGGTATTCATGCCCTTAGGTAAGCTCTTCCTTTTGAGTGTCGGCTGGACCTAGTGACTCATTTCTAATCAACAGAAGACAGCAAAAGTGATGGTATGTCTCTTTAGAGATCAGGTTACAGCAATCACGGTGCCCATGTTTTCTGTGCCTCAGTGTACTCTACTCTGACCTCAGAGTTTGATCATTCCTAAGACAATGCAAGTATAAATGTTGAGTGCTCACCAGGCAAAATAAGTGTTTTGGTGTGCTTAATTGGTGGGCTGAACTTAAGACCTAGGTGAGCTCCTTCCAAGCCAGTGTGCTTTAAAGATTACCTTCGGTGCTTGTTAACAGTGTCAATTACTGGGTAGGTTCCTACCTCCAGGGAGTCTGATATATTTTTGTCTAGTTCCTCGGGCAATTCTGAAACAGGTGGCCCTTGAGTTTCACCATGGAGAACACTGGCATAGAAGATGAATTCCTAAGCCAGGATCCAACCCTCCAGTTATGAGGCACCACAGGAGCAGGACTGGCCACTCCCCTGCTATGAGCTGATATTCTCCTCCAGACATGAGTGAGTAAAGAGCAAATCAGTATCAAAAAGAGGCAAGATAGTGACATGGAAAAGATGCAGAGAAGATAGTTATGTGTTCATCATCGGAGCCTGGACTATTCCTGCTGATAGGGATTCATCAGGGAGCAAGACAGATGAAGGCTTTGGTCTCATGAAGTTCAGATCCTAGAGTGGAAAACGGATAAGTGGGCAAACATGTTAATTTCACATGGTGATAAGTGCTATAAAGCAACTAAACAGGGAAATGTGGTGGAGAAGGAGCAGCTAGCATGCGCGTTGACTGGCAGAAATAGGTGGTAAGAAAAGGCCAAATAAATTTGTGTTTTACTGTGTTAAGAAACAGAAAGTGTGGTGTTGTTAATACGGCAGCATAATTTAACCATGCCAAGAATGGAACCAGACCCCTGGGTGATAGAAATAGCTTGGCAGCTCATCAGCTATTTGACTTCAGGGACTGGCTATAATCTGGGTCTCGGTTTCCCAGTCTGTAAAATGTTTGCTTGGGATCAGAAGAGTCACATGATTCATTCTAGCTTGAGCATTTGATGAAATACACAGCAGTAACCTGAATTCAAGCCAAACCCTCATGTGTGAGTAGAAAATAAGGCTCTGGTTTCCTTCGCACTTCAGGCCCTGGCCACCTGATACCCACTCAGCAGTTCCTCTTCCTCTCCCAGGCTCCTGGCTGGTGCCTGAAACCACCTGCATGGCCTCCTCTTTCTGGCCCATCCTCAGCCCAGAGCCATCTGTAGGTTTCAGTTTGGGGACGCTTCTGGAGAGCAGTGATTGGCCAGCCTGCTCTGTGTCCACCACAGCCCTGCTGCCCATCTCCTGTACCGATGATGGTGCAGGCTTCTTTGAGCTCTTTTTCTGGGAAGGCAAGTGGTGTTATTAAATATTCAAAAAGCCCACAACGAGGCAGTGGACATGAAAGACGGAATCGACTTCTCCACTGTGCTGTGAGGGCAGCTGCTGCTCAGGGTCAGGCTGGGACAAAGGGAGAGGTAGTCTCAGCTCAAGGTTGGTTCCCTGGGTTCCTCTGGATGTGCCTCTGATGTGTCCGTCCCAGTGTGGCCCCACGAGGGCTTTTGTTCATGGTGGAGAAATGTGTGTTTTACTGTGTTAATCTTTTCCACCTCACTATCTTGCCTCCGCTGACCTGTGCTCTTTGGTAACATTTTGTCTTGTTTCAGTGACATGTGACTAATCATAAAATTCTAGGTGTCTACAACGCACAGGTACACATCCATATCTAATCCTAAATAGAAATGCAATCTGTCTTTATACTCAAGCTTCTCCAGTTCACACGTGCGCATTGATACGCCCTGCAAACTTCAGCCGTGTGCACATAACCCATTTTAACAGAGAGCCCACTTAATGCAACGTGGCTTGAAAAAGAGCCTGTTTTAAATGGCTATCTACCGTGCTCATGTAGGTCGATAGCCAGACAGATAGAAATATTGATTTTTAGGTACATACATAGCAATAATAAACCTTGAATTTATGTATCCTTCTTCTCGCAAGAAATTCACAAGCTATGTCAAGTCTTCCCTGTGCGGAGAGCACAAAGGTTTATCTGTGCATGTGATGTGAGGCAGAATGAATATGAACTCAAATCGAGCCCCACAGCATCCTGATTTATGCCATCTGTACCTCACACACCCTGAGCATCTGAATTCACAACCCTCTAAAACGGGGAAGATTCAGGTTCTAGAAATTATAACAAGATGGCTGTAGTACCATCCACATGCATGCTGTATCACTGTGTCCTGAGTAAGAATACTTGGAGATTTTTAAAATTGTTTCTACATTGCCTAACCAGGCGGTGGCGCAGTGGATAGAGAGTTGGACTGGGATGTGGAAGACCCAGGTTCGAGACCCCGAGGTCGCCAGCTCCAGTGCGGGCTCATGTGGTTTGAGCAAAAGCTCACCAGCTTAGATCCAAGGTCGCTGGCTCCAGCAAGGGGTTGCGCGGTCTGTTGAAGGCCCGCGGTCAAGGCACATATGAGAAAGCAATCAATGAACAACCAAGGTGTCGCAACGTAAAACTAATGATTGATGCTTCTCACCTCTCTCCGCTCCTGTCTGTCTGTCCCTATCTATCCCTCTCTCTGACTCTCTCTCTGTCCCTGTAAAAAAAAAAAAAAAATTAAAAAAAATAAATAAAATTGTTTCTACATTTCCTACAGTGTTTTCAGGTTTATATAGTTATGTATAGAAAGATGTGTTATGTGAGTATATAATTATTTGAAAATTTATTAAGCTATCCACTTAAGATTTGTGCACTTTGATATGTGTAAGTAAATACTAAATGCCTCAGTACAAAAATGTAAGAAAACACAAAGTAGCCTCTTGAAATCCAGGATGCATTTTCATTCATTGGAACCTGGATAGTAAAGGTTGCTTAGGATGTGGGCACGTCTCAGAATTCTGTTAGTGTGGACAGGGTAGGACACTGAGTCCTCATTGGATAGTTTGTGGTTCTGTGAACATAGCCACTTCACTTACTGTCTCTGTGCCTGTTTCCTCATCTGCAGGCAGAATGTAACCATCTTGTAGAGTGACATAAAGACTTAATAAGAAAATTGTGGACAATCCTTTCTATGGAGTCTGCCACGTAGTCAACTCTCAGTCACAGTTGGCTATTTCCATTACATAGGTGACAACCCCTAACTCCTCAATGGAAGTAGTTTATGTGCCACAAACTGCCCCCCCCCACAAACATCTCTGCAAAATCAAAAAATGGTTAAATATAACCAGAAACCTAATTGATGATTTTCAATGTCCTGTTCATCCAACAATTGCCAAACAAATGAATTTTGCTTCCCCAAATCCCCAGCTAGCACTGAGTTCTTCAACTTCCTCAGCAAACATGACCTCTTCCCATCCATGGCGCCCCTGCCTAACATGCTGTCAGACCTCTGCTCTCCTTTCCTGATCTCAAGCCTCTACCTCCCAGTCCTGGTCCTGCCCCAGAAGTTCCTCCAAAGATGTACCCCAGAAAAACTAGCCCAGCCAGAATTTCTTCCAATGCACTTATGTGGGGGACCGTGCATGTGAGTGGGGTGTGTGAGCATGTTTGTGTAGATTGAACAAAGCTGGCGCTCTGTAGTAAGAAAGGCCTGGAGATAGATCTGAGGTATGTCCCTCAATGCAAGTCACTTGACCTCTTTGAGCCTTAGTTTTCTTATTTAGTAAATGGGACCCTTAGAGGGTTGTGGTGCAGATGGACTGAGAACATACATATGAAGTAAATGCCTAGCACAGTGCCCGGCTTTAGCACTGCTGAAAAGAAACAAGTACTAGTGGGAACCAAGAAGTTCATTCGCCAATTCCTGGCTGAGGAGAGTGTTTGCAGTTCTGCTGGGCAGGATAACTCCTTATTAACTGAAATAAAACCCCATGACTTTTTGAGAATGACCTTCTCTGAACGTTTTCATTAAGAGTTGGCCCTAGCTAAGGCTGGCAAGACCTGTGCAATTCACATATACTCGTGAAATTCAAAAACATGATCTCTTACTTGCAGATCATAATGACTGTGATAAACAGGAAAACCTCTGTTCTAATAAACAAATAATTATAGTTAACAATAAATGTGTAAACATGATGCTAATTAGCAAATCCTCTCATAGCTGTTCCCAGTTTGGGGTCCTATGTACGCATGCCTGGGAGGCCCGGTGCTGTGTTCTCACCCCCAGGCATATGAATCTGTGAGCAGTAGGGGCCACCTACTTTGTCAATCATTTTTTTTATTAGAAAATATTATCTTCTTCAGTCAAGAAAATGAGGTCATTTTAGCACCTTGGTTTCAAATGTAATTGATTTAAACTAAACTCAGGTTTCCGAGTAACCTTGAAGGACTGTGATTTATTACACAAAGTGCCTTTAGATCTGGGGACACTGGCCTCATTACCTGGGTTCTTTCCAGACTTAGATACAAAGACATGGCCTGTCGATTCTTGGGATTTGGGAGTGATGGGTAACAGAAGGCTGAAAGGAGAATGTGGTTAAGATTAATAAACAGTCTCAAACCAATAAACTGTTTTTATTGAACCACGGAAGAGATAAGCCACACTGGGAGGAAGTGACCCAAATGAAGACTCTGTCCTGTTTGCAGCAGGAGGACCATATAGAACTTCTCTTCCCAGGCAGAGAGTGTTCCCATTGAAGCTTCCCTAGACATGGCTTGCGAAATTATTTCTGGTGAGGAGCAGCTGCAATGAATTCCCTGGCCGCAAGCAAAATCCTGGAGGCCCTAACTATAAGGTTTTCTAAGGAATCCTTTCTTTTTCTTTTTTTCTTTCTTTTTTATTGATACAATGAGCAAAGAAAAGATAGGTATGCTTTTCTGCTAACCCCTTCCCTAAATCTTTGATTCCTCTCATGAGAGTTCTCATGAATATCACTTTTCTTTCTTAGGTCCACTTTGTCTCATCTTTTCAAGGCCACAGCTCTATCCAAGAAATCTTCCTGGATAATAAGCAGTATTGCTCAGTGCCTAAGGACAATGACATTTTGTTTAAAAAAAAAGATAGGTTAGATTAAGCTGCTATAACAAACAGCACCACATTGTCTATTTCTTTATTTTTTTTCTTAAGATTTTACTTATTTACTTTAGAGAGAGGAGAGAGAGAGAGAGAAGGGGGGAGTGGGAAACATCAACTTATAGGTGCTTTGTAGTTGCTTCACGGTTGCTTCTCATATGTGCCTTGACCAGGCAAGCCCAGGGTTTCAAACCAGTGACCTCAGTGTTCTAGGGGGATGCTTTATCCACTGCGCCACCACAGGCCAAGTCACATTTTCTATTTCTTAACATAATAAAAGTTAGACTCTGCAGACTAGCTGACTTGATATAGTGGTTTAGCAATCTAGACTGCTTAAATCTTATGGCACCTTCTGCCCCCATCTCAATGCATGTTCATGGGACTGCAGTGGCAGAAGAAACAAGCATTAGCAATCACGTGCCAGCTCTGAAGTGTGTCAGCCCAGGGTACTTTGTCACTTGGAGTCACAACCCATTGACAACACTAGTTACAAGACCCTCTCTAATTACCAAGAGAGATGGGAAATTATAGTTTCCCATGGAGCCAGGAAGGAGAAGAGAATAGGAAGCAGTGGTGGCCACCACTGAGCAGTGGTGGCTGATATCAACCACCACAGCCCCATACCAGTTGTTATATGTGGGACAAGTTACTTAACTCTGTGAGCTTCAGTTCCCTCTTCTGTGAAATGGGAAAAGCAGTAGTATTGAACTCATAACTTCCTTGTGTGGATTAGATGACATAAAGCATATAAAGTGTGTGGCACAGTTTATGCCTATTATAAGTGTTCAAGAAACGGTAGTCACACACATTTTCTACTTGCTGAGATAATAGAGAAAAGAGGTTGACAAGAACTGGAAAGAGAGAGGGAGACTAACCCTTGAACCCATCATTTTAACTAGTAGACTTCCCAAGATGTCTAAGCCTGGAAGAACAGTTAGTGAATGGCTATTCCTTAGGCTCACAGGTGTGATCAGGGCTCCTGATACCCTGGTATGACAAGCTGGCGTGAGTGGATCTTATACCTGCCACCTGCCCACTGTGTCAGTAAAGATTTTTTTGGGGGGGAGGGGACCAGACAACACAATCAGAAACTTTCTAATGAAGGTACTATAAATGGATACATAAGTAAAATTAAGGGAACCAATGGGAAGTGTTGAGTTACCCAAGAAAGTAACATCAGGAACTTAAAGCCACTGTTAGGCCTGAAAGAGAAAAGGGAGGAGGTAGTGATATGGAGCCTAAATGAAAGCAGCAACACGCAAGGGGAGCCACCCTATAGAAGTGCTCAGCATTGTGGAATATAGACACTGCCAGAGCCATGACAAAGCAGGGAAGAATCAGGAGGCATGATTATCCGAATCTCCCCTCCTTCCCTGTCACCTCCTGATGACACCAATCATTAACCAAAGCCAACCAGAAGCCAGAGGACCAAGCGGCCTGGGTGATGCAGTTCCAAGAGCTCAGCTGCAGGGCACAGAAGTCATCTATGGTTGGGGATACACAGCACAGCTGCCTGTACCCTGGCTCTCTTTCTTTCTGTACCTTTCTTAGCTGCCACCTCCTCCTCTCCCTCCCTCTTCTCTGTTCTTTCTGATTTCACTCTGTCAGGTTGACTGAGCATCTCTTTAGGTGAAAAGTGCTGCCTGGATACAGGCAATTAATGCCACAGGGCTTCTACTCACCATGTGGAATGGGCAATTCACAGGTGCCAGCCCAGAGTGGTCCTTGACGGTCCCATTGACCTCCCACTGTTGCTGCTGCTATTTTGAGTCAAGGTGCAAACATAATTTTGCCTCTGTTGTCCCTCGGTGAGAGGAGTGGAATGGTGGGCCTCCAGCATTGGTTCACCTCACGTCCATTATCATTCCCAGTTCTCTCTGGGATATCGCCCCTTCCTCCCCAACTCTTAGCTCCTGTCTTCAAGTTGAGTTGACTAATCCATGGCTCAGAGGTGGAACATGTGACCTAGGCTTAAACTAACCACTGCTACTTATTCTCTTGTACACAATAATTGGTTCAGGAATAGACATGTGATGTAGTCTGACCAATAAAATATAGTGAGAGTTTGCTAGAGCTATTTGTGACTTTCCAGATAGAACATTGTAGAAGACATTACAGATGACTCTCCACTAGTCATTTCTCCCTAGGTGATTATCTAAACAAGGGGTTTTCAAACTCAGCACTAGTGATATTTTGAACCAGATAGTTCTTTGTTGTCAGACTGTCCCATGAACTCTAGGGTGCTGAGCAGCACCCCTGTCCTTTACCCACTAGATGCCAATAAAAGTCCCCACTACATTTGTCACAACCAAAAATGTCTTTAGATATTGTCAAACGGTCTGTGTGGGATAACATGGTTGAAAACCACTGGTCTAAGCTAACCATAGGAACTTTATTCCACTTGTCAGTGGTTGGTTGAGGAATGAGCAAATGGGGTCATTCTGTCCCATAAGACATAAGTAAGCTTCTAGGAGATTCTGGAAAACATTTTCTCTTTCTGAAGAAAGAGCTGGAGGAATAGGTAGTATTTTTCCTGCACATTGCAGTGTTTAGATAAGACACTGAATTTCAACAACCATTTATGTCACCATGAGGGAAACCATTTTGAGCAAAGAGTTGATATTGAATATGAAGGAGTAGAGCCTGAGCCGGTGGTGGTGCAGTGGATAGAGCATCGGACTGGGACATAGAGGACCTGGGTTTGAAACCCTGAGATCACCGGCTTGAGCACAGGTTCATCCGGCTGAAAAACAAGCTCACCAGCGTGAGGCAGGGTCACTGGCTTGAGTGTGGGATCATATGGGATCATAGACATAACCCCATGGTTGCTGGCTTGAGCCCAGAGGTCACTGGCTTGAAGCCCAAGGTCACTGGCTTGAGCAAGAGGTCACTCGGTCTGCTGTAGCCCCCGGGTCAAGGCACATATGAGAAAGCAATCAATGAACAACTAAGGTACTGCAACAAAGAATTGATGCTTCTCATCTCTCTCCCTTCCTCTCTGTCTGTCCCTATCTGTTCGTCTCTCTGTCTCTGTCAAAAAAAAAAAAAAAAAAAAAGACAACAAAGAAAATGAAGGAGTAGAAAAACTTGAGTTCCTGAGGACATCGATGAGGCACTTAATTAAGCAATCTGTATCTCACTCTGTCTTTGGATTTCTTCTCATGTGAGGTGTAAAGTTTCCTTATTGATTAAGCTAACTTGAGCCAGATTGTCTGCTGTTTGCGGCTCAAGTTACCCCTCTGACATAGACTTCAACATGAATGTACATAACCCTGGGAACTTCTAGATGTTCTCGTGTGATCACAAAGGGAAATCCTACCTAACCCGAGGAAATACAGAGGATGCAGAGCTGAGAGGCGAGAGAAGAAATGTATTTCAGTGACAAGGGTTCAGACATATGAGACAATACATTTTCCTGCTTGGCTTTAGTCCATTCAAGTCGGGTTTTCTGTCTCTGGCAGTAAAACGCGATCTAACTGATACAGATGGAATAGGAATAGAGCCTCCAGCATCAGAAAGTCACCTCACAGCAGACAAAATAGATAAGTTCTTTGGACGACAGTGCACTCAAATTAATCTGAACCCTTTGGCTATGTCTACACTGGTAGGTAAAGTAAATGAGTCACCACCTAACCTCTCCCAGCCCATCTTTCCCAAATACAACAAAATACTTCTGCCTAAAATATCAACAAAATTAAGGAAAGAATGGGCCTCAAATATAAACACATTATTTCACATTCATTATAGATTTTGCCTATATGCTCCCTACAGATATTTGGTCGTATTCGGTGATATTAAGCCTACAAAAGGAAAAAGTTAAAAGGAAACATGGACACATTCTATCCCACTCTCTCACGTCACAGAGGAGGAAACTGAGGCCCAGAGAGGGGAGATGATTTCCACGGTCACACAGTTAGGAAATAGCAGAACCAGGACCAGGAGCCACGTGTCTTGACTACCCTACCCCTACTCATTCTCCCTCGCCTCATCTACCCAACCTTGGGTCCCATTTTCTAAAACAGTTCATGCAGAAATTGGGGGTTTGGCCTGAGTTTCCTGACTCCCAGCATCCAGACCTCAGTGGCATCCATAAGAACACACACTTTCAAATCTTTCTGAAGCAGCTGTGTCCGCGGCCTGGGAAGCTCTGGGACAGGCGGGAGGGACCCTCACCCTGGGCTGGGACAGATGGCCAGTCTGGCGAGGCTGGTCCAACCGCCTGCTCTCCTTCAGGCTGAGTGGGAGCCAGCTGGATGCTGGCGGGTGGAATAACTGAAGACAGCAGAGTGGGAGGATGGGCCCTCCCAGTGGCAGGAGGCACAGAATCTTTTGTGCCACCAAAAAATTGAATCCAAATTTAAAGCTGACACACAGGTGGAGTGGGAGGGTTTCTGGGATTTGATGGATTCTCTGGGGTTCTGGTTTCCTAAAAATACCTGCTCTCCCCACCTGCCTGGGACACCCTCCCTCTTATCAGGCCTAGAATTCCTACTGTTAGAGTCACGTAAGTTATGGATGACAAAGGCTGGAGCATGTTTCCCAGCAGGTCACTGTTAAAGTGGGTTCCCTTTAACAGTGGAATGGAAGGGACACCCTTGTGTCTGCTCCTTTTAGCACAAAGACCTAATACTGCCAGGAGCTGAGAGAAGAGAAGAGTGGCCTACTTTGCAATTCTGCCTCCTACTGAGACACCAGTCACTCAATTCATTCATGCCTCTATGTCCAGGGCCTTGAATAAATTAGGCAGCAGGCTTCCATAAAAATAAAGCAGAGGCCTACAAGCAATGCATCATAGTCTGCCTTCTTTGCACTCCTAGTTAGCTATTTTCCCTGTGGAGATCTGGGTCCAAGTGAAATAGGTGAAATGGCTGTAACCAGTAAGGGCTACAAGGAATATCAAGGAGCTGAGAAGACCAACCCTCAAGGGATTTATGGCTTAGAAACAGCAGAAGACCAGTTCATCCAATAGGTAACTAATTTCACCATACAATAATGCCTAGCCTTATTATGCGCTCATTGTAACACCGTAGCATATTAAACGATACCACCTATGTGATCATAGAGTGAAAGCCCATATAAGGACCCAACATGGCCAACAGGGTTCTTTAGAGAAGTTTCCATCTCTTTCCCAGAAAAAGCCTGAATATTCTTTCCCCTTATTGAATACCTTACCCCTCAATTAAATGAGCCTCAATAAAAGAAGTAAATCCCACAATAAAAGGGCTGCTATGTCCCTGGAGTAGACTTCTCCCTGTCTTACTGCTTCGATAATAAACTCTCTCTTCTTTTAAAATTGATTTTTAGAGAGAGGAAAGGTGAGAGACAGAGACAGAGAAAGAAACATTGATTTGTTTTTCCACTTATTCACGCCATCACTGATTGATTCTTGAATGTGCCCTGACAGGGGATCAAACCCACAACATTGGCATGTAAGGATAAGTTCCAACCCACTGATATACTGGGCTAAGGCCAATAATAAACTCTCTTTCACTTTAAACCCCATGTTGGCTTGGATTTGAATTCTTTCCTGCATAAAGTCAAGAACCCACAGGGGATCACAGACTTTTGCATCCCCAGACCCCCAGGACGCCAACATCACAAGTTGAAGAACATTTTCTTACTTGCTGCACCAGACATCACAGTGCTTCTGAGCACTACAGGGCTGTTTAGTTATTGTTGTTGTCCCCTAAGCTCTTTCCTATTTCTTCTTGCCAAAACTTCCCCTTGGTCAATACCAGAAACAAAAAATCTTGGCATGCTCTTGAAAAGTACAGGGATACAATGGTGGGATGCAGGGAGGGGCAGTAGGAGAGATTCAAGACCTTATTGATTGACTCAGTCCACCCTGTTCTGACAGCGGTGACCTTTCGTTCCGCTCTTTCAGAGGCTGGGTCGAGGGAGCAAGATGAACAGGAGAGTCACAGGGAACCTTTGCTGACAGGAAGAGCTGGCCAGGCAGCAGAGTGATTAATGGTCTTGGGTTTGGGGAGCACACAACAGCCAAAAGATAGGGGAGGTAAAGTTCACAGGGTTGGGGCTTGTGCTAAGAATTTATAGGCTCTGGCATGAAAGGGAAGCTCTCTGTATACTTAAGATTCTTGGCGTCAGTCTTATTGGTTGGAATCAAGGTGGGTGTCTCAAATGGGTCAGATAATTTATTCATTCATTAGCAAAGTGCACGGGGATAGGACTAAAGAGGCTGATTGAAGGAATGGATTCATGTGCCACCATTCTGTGATTGTCTTATCTGGGTCAGACACACCTTGTGGGGGCAGGGTGAGGGCTTGTCCTTAATGCAACTGGATACTCCCATTGTCAATCATCCTGGCACAAATTTAATTGGGTGCTAGCTATAAGGATATAAAAAGGGGGAGCCTATATTGGGAAATAAAAAATATGTGTTCTCCCTGGAGTAGAATCTTTCTCCTGCTGGTGCCCCAAAGCCAGAAACAGCCCTAAGATATTTCTAGTGTAAATGCCTGCTGGAGCCCGGGGAGGACTGCCCTTTGTCAGCCTAGGCAAGCCAGGAGCCAAGCAAGTTAACAGGTCCGAAGGATGAGCCTGATAGGGAGCAAGAGTTTTTAATATTTCTGAGTTTTCATAATTTCTTTCATTAATCCCAGACTTAGAGGAAAGCCTACTTAAGATTTGCAGCCTGTCTCAGTGATGCTGTCGTGGCTGAGAGAAGCGGCTGATACTTGTTTAGGACCCATGGGAAGCTCTCTGCAATGGTTTGAGGGTCTCAGAGGGCTGGCTTCTCAACTCAGGTCACTGTGACTTGAATCACTTTCATTTACAACACCAAACTCGTCCCGAGGGGCCCAGCATTGCGTTGGGCTCTAGGGACACAGAGCTGAATTAGACACGATTCCTTCCCTCAGGATCTTCTTGCCTACATGGCTTCACCCTGCCCCTCCCACTGTCTGGACTAGAGGACCCCAGTTAGAAAAAGGCACCTGAATCCTGGACTCCAGGATGTATTGTCTTCATTTCCATTGTCCATATGTCCAGGCCCTTGGCTCAGATTTTAGGAACTATAGGCTTACAAGATCTAGAAGCGAGGTTAGAGAATGTCTCAACCCTCTGCTGTTATATAGACTTAGAGGTAAGCTCTGGTGGGGAAGAGGGCATCCAGACCTGCCCATGGGCTAAAGGGCACTTTCTGCAAGTAATATCTGAGCATCTCCCTGGAACAAAGGTGAGTCCTGTGGCCAAGTGTGCTGGCCCAGGCACAGGATTCAAATCCTAGTTCTGACTCTGTGACCATGGGCATGTTTTGGAATCTCTCAAAGCCTTCGTTTCCTCTTCTGTAAATGGGAACAATAATGGCAGCTACCCGCAAGGAGTCTGCTGAGGATTAAATGAGGTGAATATGGGTGAAGGGCTTGGTGCTGTGTGTGGTACATTTAAAATGCCCCGTGCAGTTCAATATTTTTAAAAAAGCTTTTTCTCAAGATGTGCTGGAGTGGGATTAATTTGCCTTTCTTTTTCTTTAAGTTCACATCAATGTAAACCTTGCTGCTTTTAATATCATCAGTCATTACCAATTGGTGAGAATATTCTTGTTGAAGCTCTTGACTCTCTCATTTTTTTGCAACTCCAGTACTTTTCCTTGTGTCTCACAGCTTTGGTTAGAATACCCAAGCAAGAGGTATTGTGTTAGTTGTCTGTTGTTGCATAACAAACTACCCTGCACTATAGTGGCTTAAAACCATAACTGTATGCGTTATATATCACAAGTCTGTGGGTCAAGATCTTGGATGAGGCTCCATTTGTCTTCTGCTCCATTCAGTGCTGACAGAAGTTACTTGGTGATACTCTGTTTGCAGTGGTACAAATGGCTAGAATTCTGGGCTCAATTGGAATGGTCAAGCGCTTACATGTGACCTCTCCAACATGGTAGCTTAAGGTCATCAGACTTATATGGAGACTCAGTATGCTACCTAGCTTTAGAATTCCCAGGATATCATTTCTACCATGTTGAAGCAAGTCTCTAAAGAAGAAGAAAATTAGACTCTACCTTTCAAAGATGAGAGAATTTGCAAAGAATTAGTATCCATACTTAATCTACCAGAGGTAATGAGAACATACACTGCAACATTTCTAATATAAATAAACAAATCATTGGGAAGGGGATAAAAAGAAATAGGCATGATTGTTCCCTCAATGGATGGAGGAGCTCTCTAAGCATAAAAGTATTGGGGGAAAAAAAACACAAAAGAAATCTTTGATAAGGTTCAAAACTTCTGTATTTCAGAAGAATTGTCAACAACATAAAGCCACAGAAAAACAGCTACAACATATAATAGGTTAATATCTCTAAGGCAGAAAATTGATACAACCCAATAAGAAAAGGGTAAGCCCAGTAGTAAATTAGGCAATGTAAATGTATGGCAATTTCCCCAAACAAGAAAGGCATGTGACTAATAACTATGTGGAAAAAATTCAATCTCAGCCCAAAAATAGAAGGCAAAGATATTTTGTAATCTCTTTGACTTTAGCAGACCAAAAATACTCTATTGGGTACTGGCAAAGATGTTGGGAGACAGGCATTCTCAACAACTTCCTGAAAATGAGCTTGATAACATATATCAAAAGCTTTTAAAATGTCAGCCTCTTTGAACTGCTAATTCTGCTTCCAGGAATTTATCCTAAAAAAATAATTATTAGTTTGCTCAAAGATTTAGAGACATAGATACATAGATATTCATTGCAGTACTGTACAAAGTAAGAAAAAAAAAGAAAATCTAACAAGACGTTTAAATAAATTATAATATATTTGCATAATATAATACTATGTAACCCAGGGGTCCCCAAACTACAGGGGTGGGGGGTGGGTGTGGGGGGGAGGTGCTGGCCCCATGTGGCCTCCTGAGGCCATTTATCCGGCCCCCTGCTGCACTTCCGGAAGGGGCACCTCTTTCATTGGTGGTCAGTGAGAGGAGTACAGGATACATCTGCACTCATAGTTCCCATTGAAATACTGGTCAGTTTGTTGATTTAAATTTACTTGTTCTTTATTTTAAATATTGTATTTGTTCCCGTTTTGTATTTCCTGTCTCTGGCAGTAAAACCAGAGACAGGAAATACAAAATAAGATTTGTGCAGTGTGCATAGGGATTTGCTCATAGTTATTTTTATAGTCCGGCCCTCCAATGGTCTGAGGGACAGTGAACTGGCCCCCTGTGTAAAAAGTTTGGGGACCCCTGATGTAGCCATTAAGAACAAGGTAAAATGTGCTATTGGTATGAGGAAAATTTCACAATTTATTGTTAAGGGAAAACTGTGCTGTATGATTTCATTTTAGCAAGAAAAATTATGTTTATTTACATAAAAAACAACATTGGTACCAGATAAAAATAATTGCTTCTACTACACCCAGCCATTTACAAGTGCAAATCTATTGACCATGTCAGTGTGACTGTCATGGGTTGAATTGTGTCACCCCAAAAGATGTTGAAATCCCAAACCTCATACCTTTGATTGTGACATGATTTGGAAATAGGATATTTGCAGATGCCGAAGTTATGATGAGGTCATGGAGGTGGGCCCTAATCCCATAAAAAGAGGTATTTAGACATAAACATACATACAGAGAGAACGCCATGTGAAAGTGAAGGCAGAGACTGGGTTGATGCAGAAGAAACCACAGAAAACTGAGGAGTCCCCCAAACTACCAGAAACTAGGGGAGGGCGTGGCCATCAGAAGACACAGCCCTCCTGACACCTTGATCTGGGACTTCTGGCCTCAAGAACTGTGACACAATGAATTTCTGTTGGTTAAACCACCCAGTCTATGGTATTTTGTTATGATAGCCCTTGCAAACCAATGTAGATTTGTGACCCTGCCTCCCAGTCATCTTGGAACTTGACTTGGGACAGTAAAAGACTGAGCCACTGAGAATGGAAAGTCATGGAAACTCTAGAGCAGACAGGAGGACACCGTGTGAACCAGTAGATGAGCAAAGGACTGTGGTCTTCAGAGACAGAAGGTCAGAGCCAGTTGAAGAGATGAAGCAGAGACATGGTGGGAGGGAGATCCGGAGGCCCCGTGGAGCCAGAAAGAGCAGGTTTGGTGTCTTTCAGAGTCTAGTTCCCTTGAGGCCCATGGATGCTCTGTGCTCTGTAGGCTTCCCTGGAGTCCACTGCAGTCTTTGATAATGTCCTTCTGTTTCGGTCAGCCAGAGTGCATTTCGATTCTTTACAACTCAAAGGGCATTGATGAAAGCAGTCAAGGATACATAGCAAATATCAGTGTTTCTTACTTTATTCTTAAGGCTTATCATACTTCCTATTTTTTCTACAAGAAACCAATATTATGTGTTTCCCTTTTTTGTTTTATTTATTTAAAGTGAGAGGAGGGGAGATACAGAGACAGACTCCTGCATGCGCCCCAACTGGAATCCAGCCAGCAACCCCTGTCTGGGGCCAATGCTCTGCCCATCTTGGGCCATGGTTGCAACCAAGCTATTTTTAGTGCCTGAGGCAGAGGCTCCATGAAGCCATCTTCAGCACTCTGGCTGATGTACTTGAACCAACTGAGCCACTGGCTGCAGGAGGGGAAAAGGGAGAGAAGGGGGTGGGAGGAGAAGCAGATGGTTGCCTTTCCTGGGTGTCCTAACTGGTGATGGAACCCAGGACATCCAAACACCTGGCTGATGCTCTACCACTGAGCCAACTGGTCAAGGCTGTGTTTGTCTTTTCTAAAGCTAACTAGATTTATTCATTTATTCATTCACTTAACACACAGTTATTGAGAGCATGCTGTGTGCATGTGCTAGGCACTGTTCTAGGTCCTAAGGATGTGATGAACAAATGCACAAAAATCCTTGCCCTCATGCAGGTAAAGATAAAGATGATGGATAAATAAAATATGTAGTATGTTAAATAGTAATAAGGATTATGGAGAAAAGGGAGAAGAAGAAGGAGATGAAATTGTCAAGTGAGATGAAGAGTTTTCTTTTTAAATACAGTTATCAGGCAAGGCTTCATTGAGAAGGTGAGTTTGCACTAAGATTAAAAGGAGGTGAAGGAGAAAGTGATTTGAGTGTCTGGGAAAAGGGTGATTCAGGCAGAGAAACCCACAAATGCAAAGTATCAGGAGTGAGCCTGGGACTCTCCAGAACAATGAGGTGGTCTGTATATCTGCGGTGGAATGAAAAAGGAGGCAGAGACTAGGACATGAGGTCAAAGATGTAACTGGGGAGAGGAAAGCAGACCATCAGGGCCTTGAAGGTCATTGTGAGGAGTTTGATTTGTTTGGATAATTTAACAGTTGGGGTGTAACAAATAATCTCAAGACACAGTGACTTGAACAACAGCAAACATTATTACCTCACATTTTCAGTGGTTCAGGCTTGAGATTGCAGTGGAGAGGTGAGCTAGGGTTGTACCCATCTGGGGGCTTAAACAGAGCTGCAGGAATCACTCCCACGGTGGCCCACTCCCATGGCAGGACAGTGGGGCTGGCTGGTGGCAGGAGGCCTCAACTGCTCACCAGAGGGTCCTCTCTGTGGGGCTGCTTCAATGTCCTCATGACATAGGGACTGGCCTCCCTTTGCTAGGACTAGCTTCCCAGAAGAAGGTGAAAACCTCGATGTCTTTTATTACCTGATCTTAGAAGTCATATTCCACACACAATATGTTGCAAATTTTATTGTTTACACAGGTCAGCCCTATTCGGTATAGGAGGGGATTAAACACAAATATGAATGTCAAGCAGCAGGCAGCATTGGGGGTCCCTTTTGGAAACTGACTACCACCGTTATTCTATTTAAATATCATTTCCAATACATGCAAAGACAGACAACTTACCAAGTTCAACTGCGGCTCCCTTGGTAGGTAGGGTTTATTCAAATAGAACTACATCGAGGAACTAAATGATTCTCCAATTCTCACTTCCAAGGGACCTAACCTATGGTAGCCGACCTTTAATCTGCAAATCCTCTCTCGACATGTTATTTGTCTCCAGAATGGAAACATCTTAAGATTCTTTAGTTCTAAATAACAGCCTTCAACTTTAGCTTGCTTGAACATAAAGAAATGGAATTTGGGGATGGATTCTGTGGTGTTGTGGAAACCATGAAAAGACTGAATTGCCGAACCCCGAGAAGGGTGGGCAGCAGGGCTCCTGCAGACCTCTGCACCTGCAGTCCCGGGCTGTCCCTCAGAGTGCCATTGATGGGACTCAGCTCTCACACCCAGGGCTCCCGTGCTAAGTTCAAAACGCCAAGTTCTTGTGCAAGGGCATCTGATGGGCTTGAATGGGTGAGGTGTGCCCCCCAGACCACCTGTGATACTTCACAACTGAGGGCTCACTTTGAGTATTGTGTGGAGGAAGTTCCTGGAGACCAGTGAGTTTTCCTGAGCTGAGCAGCCAGCCAAGGAAGTATTTTCTATGAAGCTCGTAAATGTAGCGTATTGAGATGGTCGCTATTGAGATTCACTTTCTTTGCATTATTGTATGCATGTTTGTATTTTTACCTAAAATCATTTCGTTACCATGCCAAACAAAATGAACAAAAATCCTTTCATATCAACTCACATCCGGTTCAGAAGCCCCTAATTGTCTTGGGGAGTACTTGTTTACATTTAAAATATCTCGGTCATCATTTAATTTTTTACATTTAACTTAATTTGATTCACATTTTTCATTCAATTTAATTTGATTCACACTTTAACTTTTAGTCTAGCACAGGATCAAGCCCCCCCCACCCGGGGAAGGGGGAATTTTAAAAAAATGGGGAGTGTTTTGGGTTGTCCCAATGATGGGTAGAGGCTGGGGTCCAGGCACCTTGATCTTTTGCAATGTGTGTGACAATTCTGCACATGCCCTGTGCTCCATAAAACTTTCAAATGTCTCACTAGATATTTATAGGGCTGAAAACTCATTTATAACCCAAGCTTTCAAATGTAATTTGGTCTAATATATAAACAGCAGGACTTTTAAAAATGTTTTTTAATGTACACTAAGTATATACTAAGAAGGACACTACTATGTAAGTTGCAGGAAGATTATACTTTATTGGCTTAATGCTTTACCAGGAGTTGCTCAGTGTTGTGGGAAATCGCATCACTAACAGAAATGCTGCGCGCGGTAACTCGGTCTCCAGTATCCCTTTATTAGTTCTCATTCCCAGCGGTCACGTTGGTGGCCGTCGTACTTTTAGGAACTAGCATCCATTTCAATACATCTTCCAGTGCAGTCCTCTCTGAGCTGTTCCCTATTGAAATACCCCCCACCCCCCATCTTCCATGTCTAGCCACTTTGAACTTTTAAGTATCTCAGCCCTGCTTCTGATCACGCCCAGAGCGAACTCGGGAATCTCCAGAATTACTTCCCTTAGGGTGGCCCCTGACATCCAGGTTTGGAGTGGAGACAGACAAGCACTGGACCTGGGTTCCCTGAGCTCCCCACATTTGTGGGGAGAAGATGAGGGATGCCCCCATGGGTCACAACAGAAAGACAACCAGCGGGTCTTACCGGGTGGAAACTCTGTTGTCTCACTCCGGCCGCCGCTGCTGCCCATTGCTGCCCATCAACACCACCCGCCTTACAACAAGCTGCTCGTTTTCGGGCTCTGGATGTAACTTACATTTCCCCAGTGCCTCCACCGTGCCGGGCATCGTGCCCCACATCTCTCAGGCATTGAGGCAGGCAGCACTGTCCCCGTTTTATAGGCAAGCAAACGGAGGCTCAGTTTCTACAGTAAGGAAAAGATCCCAAGAGCCCGCCCCCTGCTTCCAGGAAGGCGCAGGGGGTCCGCTCCAAGTTCCGCCAAACAAGGGTCTCCTCTCTTTCGGTTCTCTTTGTCCCTGTTTGTGCCTGTGCAGGCTTGGAGGAGAAGGGGGCTGGGAGGAGTTCTGGCCAGATGGCAGCGTGATAAATAAATCTGATTTAATAATGTGTTGCTCTCCTCTTAATTAAAAGGCTTTTCCCTAAATGAGTTGCTGATCATGCAAGTGGCACATACTGGTTGGGCATGGATTGGGGGACCCGGGGAAATCTGAAAGAAGTTAGATGAAGAGGTCCCAGATGGGCAGAAGCAGCTCCTCAGACACATGCCAGGTGGGCCAGCCCCAGGGGCTCGGTTCAGGTCTGAGGAGTGTTCAGTCTAGTGACAGGGTCCTGGGATGCTGGCTCTTCTCTGGGCCCTGTGTTTGTCTGAAAGCTGACTTAAGCATAGGGGTTTTGAATTTCTGGGATCGAGATATAAGCTCCATTTTATCGAATAGGTGACTGGAATTCAGTTACCCCAAAGCCCCATCTAGCCCTGGGAATGGTTAGATGGCCTATGGACCATTTTGCACACATAATGTTACTTATGTGCTTGACATATAGGGGTAGCGGCAGGAGAGGGTTGGGGTACCCACTGTTCCAAGCATTGTCAAGATCTGCAGTTGCAATCAAATGATACTCTTTAATAAGCTATTTCCTCTGTGCAATTCATTCCCTGTGACTAAAATCTGCTTTACAGCAATTATCATACAGAAACATATTTTCAAAGCCTCAGATGTAATTAGAACGTGTTATTGATAAAGTGTGAGCTGAAGATTTAGACTTTGAGTTTGTTCATGAGGGATTGGTTTTGTTAATATTGATACTCCCTCCCCCGCTTCACTTGCAGTTGAGAGTTAGATTGCAATGCCAAATTCATTCAAAGTCCACGTAACACCCCCACCTGGGACTCCTGGCCCTCCCTTCCTCATGCAGACTTGTCAAAAGGCCCCCAAAGATGGTGTTATTCAGGAAAATATCCTGTCAGTCTGTAACTCTCTCTCTTAAATGTTATTTCATTTAATTAACCAAATTTTCCTCAGTATTGTGATTCTGTCAGATCAAATCATCCCTGTAACCTCCATCTTCCCTATTATTTCTGGATGTCAAATCCCTCCTTACGCTTCAAGGGCCAGTTCAGATAATGCAGCCTTCCTGGTTTTGTGCCCCTCATGTGCCTGCTGTCACACCAGCCAGCAAGGAGCTCACCTGTACCCACAGCAGTGTTTTCTTTTCGTATTACAGTTTTGCCACATGTCTGCTTTCTTCTCCTGGGCTTGAAGCTCCTTGAGACAGACGTTTTCTTTCAGGTTTGTATTTCACTCATGGACAATAGCATCTTGCACACAAATAATGAAGGCTGAATCGCAGTGGCTTCTTATTTTGTCTCATTCACCTGCTATTACTTATTGGGGCCACACTGCTTTCCTTATTATGGCTTTGTGGCATATTTTAAATATTAACAATGGAATAACAACTCATGTCTATTGATAATTTACTATGTTCCATGCAATTGGCTTAGTGCTTTACATGATCTCATTTAATTCTTGTTTTATTTTAAAGATTTTACTTATTGATTTTACAGAAAGATGAGGGGGGGGGGGAGGAGGAAGCAAGAAGTAACAACTTATAGTTGCTTCACTTTAGTTGTTCATTGATTGCTTGTCGTATGTGTCTTGACCAGGCAAGGCCAGGGTTTGGAACAGGTGACCTCAGTGTTCCAGGTCACCGCTTTATCCACTGTGCCACCACAGGTCAGGCTCATTTAATTCTAACAGGAAGTCTCTGGAATAGGTACAATTATTTCCATATCATAGATGAGGAAACCAAAATATGAAAAATTAACCTACTTCAAGACAAATGCAAACAGTATGTACAGCATGTTACTGCTTACCTAAAAGGGATGGAGGGATCAATATGCTTTACTGAAATGTGCATGCAATATACCAGAGAGTACGCAGAAAAAGAAAACAAAGTGATGGTGTTCGTTGCCTGTTGAGAAGGGAATGTAGTGGTTAAGTGACAAGGATCGGGGCAGGCAGGGGCAGATTGAAATTTTGAAGGCACCAAAGCTCATGCAGTTTGGGTACTGGTGGACGTTTAAAGGGAAAAATATATATAAAAATAATACAGAATTTTAGGCACAGGACCCTGGAAGAGGCCTATTCAAATAAAGGTCCCTGAAGTGAAAGCTTATAGAACTTCCTGTTACATCTGCTTCCCCAAGAAGAAAACATTTCACTGCTGTGCTCTTGCACGTGTATAGAGTTAGAATTATGTAAATGCACTACCTATTCAAAACATATATACATTTTTAAATGATTATATTTATTTATTTATTTTTATTTTTCCCCCCTGTATTAGGGTTTTGTTTTTATTTTAAGTTATTTTTTGTTTAAGACTTTATTTATTCCATTTTTAGAGAGAAAAGAGAAAGGTAGGGAGAGAGAGAGAGAGAGAGAGAGAAGAGGGGAGGAGCAGGAAGCATCAACTCCCATATATGTGCCTTGACCAGGCAAGCCCAGGGTTTCGAACTGGCAGCCTCAGCGTCCCAGGTCGACGCTTTATCCCATTGCGCCACCACAGGTCAGGCTAAATGATTATATTTAAATGCCATCTCTCTGACCCCATAAAATAGAACTTTAAACTTTTTCAAAAAGCAAGTAACTTTATATTTCAGCAGAGAAAGATGTGCCTGTAGAAAGCTGATGGGGGCTCTGGGAAGAAATTCTGAAGTTGTCTGTTTAATGGAAGCCGGCAGGGGAAGGTGGGACTTACTTCCATCATGCAGACATAGAGAGTCATGCAGGAACATCTGAAAGGCATCAGCATGTGGCACTTACCGGACTACACATCTCTTGCTCTACAGGCAGGGTTAAGAAGAGAGTTCCTCCTCTTACAGAAGCTTACAGAAGAAAAGGAAAAGAAAAACTCTAAGTATATTGACCTGATTGCTAAGAGAGAAATGATTTCCAGGAAACAAGTGCTGGAGGACCAAAGAGGTGAGTGGACTCAATGCTAATGCTTCTTTCCAAATGGCTCTGATGGCCCGTGGTTTTCTATTATTGCATGCAGGAGTAGAAGGCCCCTTACTGTAAACTACCTAGAAAGCATTCGTTCTCTGAACCGCTCAATTAGGATAATTTGCCCTCGTGATGAATGAGACTGTCCTTCTCTGATTAGTCAGAGCATGACTCCATCTAATGCAGATGTAAATAGCTCTGTTTGAAGCAGATGGTTAACCTCGCGTCCTCAGCCCACTACGAATGCCTGAAACTCCAGCTTGCAGCACGGCTCCATGGAAAGGAATTGATCATAAGCTCCTTAGTCAACAGAAACATAAAACACCTCCATATATCTTCTTCCTGTGGACAGAACAAATCTGAACTTGCGGAGAACTTGGAGTGGACACTAAAGAGAATCTTCCGACAGCAAGAAATGTGAAATACTGGCGTCAGGGAAGGAAGGAGTGGCCCTTCCCCCAGACCCACAGGAATCACACACTTTGGATGGTTATTTAGAGGCTGTCTTAGTTACAGGGAGACAGGATGCAGCCCTTAAGGCCTCGTAAATTTATTTCCCCTACTCTTGAAATTCCTTTACAATTGAACGAGCTTTTGTTTGTGTGTGTGATATTCTTTTGGAGGGGCTGCTGGTGGTCAGGAGTGGATCTCCTTTCTTTTCTATTGAAGCAGGGAAAGAGGGAAAGGCTAGGGGAGGGAGATCTAAAGTGTTCCACTTGTACTCTTTTGGAACTGAAAAGGAGCAATTCAACGCACATGACAAACGACTAAAAATAGCATTCTTTGTGGGCAGGCTGGATATGGGGTTAGAAGAGCAGAGAGAAAAAAAAAGAATAATAAAAAAGTAATACATGTAACATAAAAGTAACAAGAAAGGCATAAGAAGAGACAAAGGATAAATAACAGAACTAAGAGGTTAAGGCCACAGACCAGTGACAGTGACACGGACTGGCTTTCATGGACTATTTTTTGCCCTCTGGTGGCTTTCATGAATATTGCACCAAGCCAATGACAATTCAAAGTTAAACGATCACATCTGTAGACACCACTTGGGCAATTTCCCCATGGGATGGATAAAACTATATCAAGTGTAGAATATCGATCAAATCTGGTAGTGCCCCCTTACCATAGAATCCATGGAGCAGCATGGGAATGAGAAGTAGGAGGTAGGACACCTGAGATGGAGTTCTATATCCTTGCACTTAGCTCCTCTTTGCCTCCAGTTTCCACTAGTAATCATGAAAGAATAGAATTGTTCCAATTCACACTCCTGGAAAGAAGCTGCCTAGAATACAAAGGAAAAAGAACAGTTCATAAGGAAGATCAGTTTACTATCCCAACATTCTCAGCAAACTTCATGTTCATTGTGATGGAGCTCCAAGTGTGTAAGTGTGTGTAAGTGTGTGTGTGTGTGCATGCACAGTACTGAGACATTCAGACTCCTTGAGAAAGAGACACAATGCTGTCCTCTCCCTTCCAGGCTGCTTTCCAAATCAACCATCTAGCCAGGCCACCACCCATCTCTTCTTCAGACTCCTGCATGGTTTCCCCAAAGCCCTTCCTGCTGGCCCACTTGCCTTCATCCAGAGCAGGCTCCGCTCAGCAGCAAGAGCACACCATTCCAGGGTGAATCCATTCAGGGGCTCCCCCTTGCTCTCAGAACTACATCCCAACTTCTTCCCACGGCCTGCCGGACAGCGAAATTACCCGTGCTATCTGCCTTTCCGGTTCCCTCTCCTCCTCTCAAGCTGCCCTGCAGCCTCACTGGCCTTCTTTCAGCTCCTCAAACACACCCAGCTCTTTCGTGCCTGGGTGCCATGTGCTATCTTTTCCCCTGGTTTGGAACCCTCCTTCCTCTGACATTTGCATGGCTGCCTCTTCCCCCTGTTCACGTTTCAGTTTCAATGCTCTCCCATAAGGAGGCCATTCCTGATCTCTTTAGTGTCTATTTGGGCCCTCTGTTTAGGTCTTTTAAGCATTTATGATTTAGTTTATTATTATTTTTTTTTTTTGGTCTGGTTCACCAAATAGACTGTACAGCTTTATGAAGAAAGATTAGCTTCTCTGGGTTTTTTTAATATATTTTATTATTATTAATTCTAATGGGGTGACACCAATAAATCAGGGTACATATGTACAATGAAAACATCTCCAGGTTATCTTATCATTCAATTGTGTTGCATACCCGTCACCAAAAGTCAAATTGTCCTCTGTCACCTTCTATCTGGTTTTCCCTGTGTCCCTCCCCTCCACCCTATCCCACCCTTCCCTCCCTCACCCCACCCCGTAACTACCACTCTCTTGTCCATGTCTCATATTCTCACTTTTATGTCCCACTGTTCGGCAGATAAAATATATTATGCTCACTTTGTTAAAGATGGCGCTGCCCACATGGAGGTTCGTTGATATTAATGTGTGTTCTGGAACAGGCTGTGGGCAGGCCGGGTCATTATAGCCTAAGGCTTAGTTTAAGAGTAAGCTCTTCCCCACACCCTTGACTGGATGATGTAGGGTGGTGCACTCTCTTGAGGAATCCCATTATGCCTCAGATGGGTGGCTTTGTATCAGAGACTTTCTTGAATGTATAATTGGATTAAAGGTTTGGATTATCTATGCTATAAAGTGGGCGGACCGGTAGCTTGAGCTCTCTCTTGGTTCCTGAGTTCCTGAGGCTGGTATTAGAGAGGAGAGCAGATTAAGGCCATGTGGAGGAGAAGCAGCCAAGATGGCAGAGTGCTGAGAAAGAAGCCAGTTTGTTAAGAGTTTGTGCAGGAGGAGATGGGAAACAGAGGTGAATAAGTCTGGTGAGCTAGAAACCTTTGATTCTAGGAAACTCGGATAAGTCAGTAGCTTTGTGAGCACTGAAATGTGTGGGTTTTGGAGCCCAGTGTGTGTTTTTGCTTGCCTGCCGGGTGCAAGCTAGAATTAAAGCTGATAGATCACCAGTTCTTGGCTCCTGTGTTTCATTACCGACTGTTCGAATCTAATGTGAACCTGCGTGGGTCGGGCTGCTGTGATGGTGGCCTTGACTACTGGCTTTACACCCACCTATGTATGAAATCATGCTGTTCTCAGTTTTTCTTTTTTTCTGATTTACTTATTTCACTCCGTATAATGCTTCTTCTGGGTTTTTATTTGCTGTTGCAACCCCAGTGCCTTTGCACAGTATGTGGCCCATAGTAGATCCTTAAATTACTGTTACATGAATATATGCACGAATGGATGAATAAACTGGAATTTGACATATTAAAGGAACAGAAAAAGTGAAAATTTATAGGTCTAGGAAAACACGAGCAGGGTGTCAAGGGCGATGCTTTTTGCAAAGGATTTACAAACCGTCTTAGGAGAAAATGTGCCAGATCTGAAAGAGAGGCTTGTGAAGTAATCACAGCCACCAAGACCAAACAGTTTGAGAAATTAAGACGCTTAGAGAAAACTTACACCAAATTATGGAACGCACCATGTAGAAGTAATACTGGAGTTTCTGTCTTTATAATACACTTGGAGTTTGGAGGCGGAGGAGGAGGGTTAGAGGAGGCAGATGAAAGGAGGCAGAAAAACTGAACTGTCAGACTCAAAGCTATTAAGTCCATCAGAACGGAACTGCTCAGGAAGGTGAATTTTGTGGCTTATAAACCTTCTCATTGCTCCTCTGTGCTTTGGATATGCAAATATCTTTGTGGACTGACAGCACAGAGGAGGGAACAGCCTCCTTATCCACCCAAAGTCTTGCATCTCTCCCAATTCTTATCACAGTGTTCTAGGTATAATTAATCTGAATGATGGCATGCCCTTGAGGTGGCTGTCAAATCTCCCTCCCCGAAGACCTGTCAAACCTTCTCTAGGAGATCAGAAATGGGAAGAGGGAAGCCTCACGTCTACATTACTAGCATTTGAGCTCCAAGGAGAAGGACTTAAATCTGGCGTTGATATGCAAATATATACCATCAAGCCAGGGCAAGCCTGCAACAACTATTTGTATGTTTAATTGGTGTCTAGAAAGACCTGACATTAGTACTGGTGTTCCCTATTTCAGCCTGGCCTTCTGCCTGGTCTGTGACATCAGGCACCGCTAACTTCTCTGAGCTTTTATAACACGCAAATGTGCTATACAGACTAGCAACTCATCCGGCTTCTATTGCCCCACCTAAAAAACCAGAGAGGCTCTCAAATCTCTTCTAGCTTTAAAATTGGACATATTGTATACCCTGAATCATCTATCTATCAGTGTATATTTGTTGCTCAACTAAGTTCTGAGTACTGGCAATTGCAGTGAACTGTTTTGATGGTTGTCAGATAAATATAGGACATCCAGTTAAATTTGAATTTCAGAGGAACAACAAAGTACTTTTTTAGCATACGCATGTGCCATGCAATATTTGGGACATTTGCTAAATCTGCCAATTTTAGCTATTTGTCTTCTGTTCTTCAACTACTGTAACCTTTTGGAGGGACAAAAACTGGATTTTAGTTGTCTCTGGGATCCCTTAGAGTTGTGTCTATTCTGAGAATTCAGTGTGCTAAGCACTTCTCTAGTATTATCTTCTTGTTTTGATCCTCACCACAAGTGTAAAGCCAGTAGCCGAGGCCGCCATCACAGCCGCCTGGCCAGTGCAGGTTCCCATTGGATTCGGACAGATGGCAATGAAACACGGGAGCCAAGAACTGGTGAGCCATCAGCTTTAATTCTAGCTTGCACCCAGCGAGCAAGCAAAAACACACACTGGGCTCCAAAACCCACACATTCAGTGCTCACAAAGCTACTGACTTATCCGAGTTTCCTAGAATCAAAGGTTTCTAGCTCACCAGACTTATTCACCTCTGTTCCCTATCTCCTCCTGCACAAACTCTTTAACAACCTGGCTTCTCTCTCAGCACTCTGCCATCTTGGCTGCTTCTCCTGGCCTCCATGTGGCCTTAACTCTGCTCTGCTCTCTAATACTAACCTCAGGAACTCAGGAACCAAGAGAGAGATCAAGCTACTGGTCTCTCCCACTTTATACCGTAGAATCAAAACCTTTAATCCAATTATACAAACAAGGAAGTCTCTGTATAATGGGATTCCTCAGGAGAGTGCACCACCCTACATCATCCAATCAGTCAAGGGTGTGGGGAAGAGCTTACTCTTAAACTAAGCCTTAGGCTATAATGACCCAACCTGCCCACAGCCTGTTCCAGAACACACATTAATATCAACGAACTTCCACGTGGGCAGCGCCATCTTTAACAAAGTGAGCATAATATATTTTAACTGCCCAACAACAAGGAAATTTAGCTAGATAGTATTTGTAAAGCCAGTAGCCAGGGCCACCATCACAGCAGCCTGACCCGTGCTGGTTCGCATTAGATTCGAACAGTCAGTATTGAAACAATGGAGCCAAGAACTGGTGAGCCATCAGCTTTAATTCTAGCTTGCACCCGGCGGGCAAGCTAAAACACACACTGGGCTCCAAAACCCACTCATTCAGTGCTCACAAAGCTACTGACTTATCCGAGTTTCCTAGAATCAAAGCTTTCTAGCTCACCAGACTTATTCACCTCTGTTTCCCATCTCCTTCTCTCTACACAAACTCTGCACAAACTGCCTTCTTCCTCAGCACTCCACCATCTTGACTGCTTCTCCTGGCCTCTTCCCATGGCCTTACTCTGCTCTCCTCTCTAATACCTCAGGAACCAAGAGAGCGAGCTCCTGGTCTGTCCCACTTTTTAGTGTAAAATGAAAACCTCCAATCCAATTACACAAACAAGGAAGTCTCCAATACAAAGCCACCCATCCGAGGCACAATGGGATTCCTCAGGAGAGTGCACCACCCTACATCATCCAATCAGTCAAGGGTGTGGGGAAAAGTTTACTCTTAAAACCAAGTCTTAGGCTATAACAACCCGGCCTGCTTACATTACAGCCTTTCCCCCACACCCATCCCAAGCACAAGGGCAAATAATATCACCTGGGTGACGGGCTTCCATGTGGGCAGCGCCATCTTTAACAAAGTGAGCATATTATATTTTATCTTCCCAACAATATTGTTTTCTATTCTACCTTACAGATTAGAAAATGGAGTCACTGTGTTTATGTGGCCAATAAAAAGGGTAAGGCTGAAATTTGAACACTTTCTAATACTAAATGTCACTCAACAGGTCATTGTCTTTGTCATTGAAAAAAAAAAGATTTACTGATTCAAAATTCACACCAGGTCTATATGATTATTATAAGAAAATTCAAAGAACTCAGAAAAATATCAATTAAAAAGTAGAAGAGTGTATTGCATCTTACTCCTGGCCCTGAAGACATTTGTGGGTTTTTGAATTTCCTTTCTCTATAAGCTATATGCCTTTATAGGTACAAATTTATTTATTTATTCATTCATTCATTCATTTATTTTTATTTTTTCGGAGTGAGAAGCAGGGGCAGCAGACAGACTCCGTATGCGCTGGATCTGGATCCACCCAGCGTGCACACCAGGGGGCGATGCTCTGCCCATCTGGGCCGTTGCTCCGCTGCAATCAGAGTCATTCTAGCGCCTGAGGCAGAGGCCATGGAGCCGTCCTCAGCGCCCAGGCCAACTTTGCTCCCATGGAGCCTTGGCTGCAAGAGGGGAAGAGATAGAGAAAGGAGAGGGGGAAGGGTGGAGAAGCAGATGGGCGCTTCTCCTGTGTGCCCTGGCCAGGAAGAGAACTCGAGACTTCCACACGCGGGTCCGACACTCTACCACTGAGCCAACCGGCCAGGGCCAGTACAAAAATTTTTAATGGATCAAACTATATACATTACTGTGCTCTGCTTTTCCTTAACAATATGTCTTGGCCATTTTCCAAAATTCTCTCTCTCTCTCTCCCTCTTTTTTCACAGAAAATAAAGCCTAAGGGCTTGGATTTTAATGAGAGAAATAGCATTTTCTTAAGTAGAGATATACCTCTTTAAGATAAGCCATGTTTGAAATCAAAATAGCAACATTCAAGTGTATACTGCCATAGGAGAATATTATATTTACCACCATTGAGTATAATGGAGATGATTGTGTAAGGGAAAGGATAGTTGTGCACAGAAATGGATTAAACTGACTCTTAGTGTCAGCTTATCAATTTTCTCTCAAAAGCAGGGACTTCAGAATCAGAATCTCAAATCTCCCTACAAGGTCTTGAAAAGTTATCAAATAGCTGTCTCGAGTTTTCCCGTCTGTAAAACGGGGATAGGAATGTGTTCCATAAGGTTATGGTGAGAATTCAATGACATAATTCGCATTATATGCTCAGCAAAATGCCTCACGATGACGACAATGATGATGATGACAACCACGATCCTGCTAATTCTCCTTTGACCCGTGTATTGGACAGTGAGTGGGGCTTCAATTGCAAGGTTATCAATACTAGGAAGAATGGGGACACTTTTTATTAAGAGCTACCAACTAGTTCCCTCTGGAGACAACCCTGACAGCCCTCTGGAGAACGTTCCATCAGCTAGACTCCAGTTTTTGTAAACCTCAACGTCCCAGGTTTTCAGGCTCCCGGCTTTGACTTATCCTTTGGAGGAACCGAGAACTACAACTCCCAGGGTGCACGACTCCAGCTCCGCCTCACCCACAACGTTACGTCTCTCATAATTCTCGCCAGGCTCCCAGCCCAAACTATAAATCCCAGAAGACCCTGCAGCACCGGTCTTTTGAAGCGTAGTCTCAGCCTGTGCCGTGTTGCTCGCTGGGAAATGTACTAAGCATCCTTCTCCTTTCAGGCCCAAGCGCCGCAATAAGGCAGGCGAACTGGCAGTGCTCGAATGCCGCCTCCTAACCGCCCGCTCGGAAGCGTAATCTGGCTCGGGAGGACTTCGGAGATGAGCCTGGGCTCGGGTCTGCCGTAATTGCGGCTCGCGTTCTTACCCGGTGAGAGGGTAGACTGGGAGGAAGGCGGCGAGGCGGACGAGACCAAGTGCCAGCCTGGGGCAGCCGGGGGAAGGGTGAATCCAAGTGGAGATAATAGGGGAGGAGGAGGGGCGTGGCTCTTTTTCACTGATGGCTGGAGTGCTGCGCGCGGGCCAAATTGGAATTTTAGAAAGTCCCAGCCAGGAGAGGAAGAGCGTCCATATGGTGTGTTGGCTTTATGGTATGGGGCTAATTATCGGAACTTCACCCATGGGCTTGCCACCCCTGGCTCGTGAAGACAGTGGGCGCCCCAGGCCTTGGACCTGGAGAGGGCGGTGGCGCAGGAGCGCCCTGTTGGAGAGTTAGGCAAGGGTGTTGGCAGGTTACCCAGGAAGCCTGAGGGCTTCAGGTGCGTCCCCGGAACAAAGCTTTCCTAGCCCCTTCCTAACTGTTGGCGGTTGGAGGTGGAACCTCTCTGGGGATAGAAGTACTTCGGAGTCCAGGCCAAATGGAATTCCAGCAGGATAGAAGCCTTTGCACCCTCAGAGGCCTCAGCAGTGCTGCTGGAGTGCCCCCTGTGTCACTGTAAGCATTACATGCCATTGCATTGGGTGGGAACTGTTGAGTTTGAACCAAACGAGAGAAATCGGTTGTAGAATATTGTAAAAGTAGCTCAACGCATTGAAAAAAGACGAGTAAATTAATCTAAAGAAATAACCCAGGCCTGACCAGGCGGTGGCGCAGTGGATAGAGCGTCGGACTGGGATGCGACTGACCTTGGTTCGAGACCCCGAGCTCGCCAGCTTGAGCGCGGACCCATCTGGCTTGAGCAAAAGCTGGTCAGCTTGGACCCAAGTTCGCTGGCTCCAGCAAGGGGTTGCTCGGTCTGCTGAAGGCCCGTGGTCAAGGCCCACGTGAGAAAGCAATCAATGAACAACTAAGGTGTTGTGAAGGCAATGAAAAACTAATGATTGATGCTTCTCACCTCTCTCCGTTCCTGTCTGTCTGTCCCGCTCTCTGACTCTCTCTCTGTCCCTGTATATATATGTACATATATATATATATATATATATATATATATATATATATATATATATTAAAAGAACAACAGCAAAAATAACCCAGGTACAAAATGGAATGTATGTAAAGATGCTATTTTGTAATAAAAAATGGCATGTGTCAATGGATATGGATAGAAAAAAATCAGAACTATACTTTCAACAGTGAACAGTGGTTATTGATGGATGGTGAGATTACAGGTTAATTTTACTTTTTGCGTCTTTATGTAGCATCTGAATTTGTACAATGAGCATGCACTACTTTTTTTCCCCCTTATTTTTCCTAAAGAGTCACTGGGTTGCTCTGAGGTGATGCATTTTGGAAGGCAGGCACTGGGACCAAATGGCCTGTGGCTTGCATCTGGCCACCTGCAGATTGATTTGCCAATAATGATAAGAGGCTTGAACTCGAGGGGTGAATGCAGTGTGCGGTCTATTTGAGGCTAATGCTTTTTTCCCTTCCTCCAGGTTGGAAAGAGTCTGTGCGAACAAGTGTCACACCATGGTATGTGGTTTTGGTTTATTTCAGTCTAATCCATTATCCTTTCTAGTTTGAAAAGTTCTCATTATCTGGTGGATTTAGGTTATACTGCATAATTTCCTTGGAATCTGATAACTAAGATTGGCTGGGGAATGAGAGGGAAAATACCTCTTTAGCTTTTGATTGATCTCGCGTTTTGCTTTTTTGTCAGGGTCATTGTTCTAGCTTATGCTACCCAGTATTCCAGTGTGTGTGGTATTTTAATTATAAAAGAAACTTAATATGTCCTTTGTTGTGCTCCTTGTGCATTTCCTCTGACAAAAGCTTGTTAAAATTAAGGTGGGCATGTGATAAATATATTTCATATTTATTTCAATTTTTTTTTTCTTTCTCAGCTTTGCCATCTCTCTGATTAAAGATTGACGTTCCTACTAAGTGTTTTCCTGTTAAAATGTCCTTGCCTCTGACAGAGGAGCAAAGGAAAAGGATTGAAGAGAATCGTCAGAAGGCCCTGGCCCGCAGAGCCGAGAAATTATTAGCAGAACGGCAGCAGAGTGCAGGCTTGAGCTCGTCCACCGCTGCCCATTCTTCCCAGTCCAAGCACGGTCCATCTCACAACCTCCCCAGGAACTCTCCTAAGCCAGTGAGCCATGGTGTCATTTTCAAGGAACAGAATGCCAGTAGTTCATCTCCTGGTGACCAAAGACCTCATAATCCACACGGTTTTCATCTCGGCACTCTGGAGCAGGCAAAGGGGACATGGAAGAAACCAGAAGAGATGACCACAGCCTTCCCACACCACAGCCCACCAAGTCAAGTGCCTCTCACTGGGATCTCCCCTCCCTTGGCACAAAGTCCTCCAGAGGTTTCCAACAAGCTCTTAGGTTATGAGTCAGGTCAAGGTCATCCTCAGGTTTCACATGAAACCAAATCGACACCCTTTGCTACTACAACTCGTGAGCCTGTGGCCAAAGCAAAGAGTTCTCAGGAGACACCAGCTTCTTCTAGACAACTTCCCAAGGATCCTGACTTAGAGGCCACAGCGGCCAGACCATCCACCTCGGGGCAGAACATTTCTGACGTCCATTGTGGCTCAGGAAGTGTGATGCCCAGGACAGAAGGAACACTCCAAGAACAACTGGGGTCCTCCCCCCACAAAGCAGTAAGCTCCCACGAGGGGATCTGTGTCAGGGATGGAGACCGTTTCCAGGTGAAGATTGGGTACAACGCGGAGCTTATTGCCGTGTTCAAACGTCTGCCCAGCAGATGTTTCGGTAATGAGTCTTCCTTTCATCCAGTTCTTCAGATTTTTTTTTCTATTTCTAGAGTCTCTTTTAATCTAGCAGTTTCTCATAAATATGAAGAGGATGCCTTGGCACATCTGTCCATCTAGTTGTTAAAATTTTTCTATTTTAGTCCATGTTTCCTTTTGTCATAGACGTTTCTTCCAACAGCTGCCAGAATTGGGGGCTGACACATGGCCGTGTGGAGAATGGCTGAACATTCACAGAGGCCAGCTCCTCCGCTGGGTGCTTTGCGGGCCCTGTGGCACTTAAGACTAGCCATGTTTTGAGATAACTAGATGCTGTTTTGAAGGTCTTGCTCAGGATGGTTTGTCTGCAGGCAGATCCGCGCTGTGGCCAGCTCCCCTGTGCCTTAGCACACACTCCTCATACCTGAGCTTTCCCGGACCATGCAGGCTCCCACTCTGCCCTCAGTCCTCTGAGGTGAGGCCCGTAACATCCCAGAGCCTGGCTTGAATTCCTCAATATGGAATAAACATTATCCTTATTTATATTTGCTGTTTGTCCTCTACAAGGATTTTGTAAATCAGTAGAGGCTCATACAGTCAACTGTTTTGAACTTAGCATTCATTCAATTATTCATTCATTCATTGAACAGGCTTTTATTGAATGTCCAAGTGCAAATTATAACAGTAGTCATCAACTTCACTGTGGACAGACCAGGTATTTGTGTTTCATTACAGATCCTGACAGCAAGATGTGGAACTTCAGCATGACCGACTACAGTGCCCTGAGTAAGTGGGTGTGTTGTCACCGCTCACACAGGAAATACTGGGATTGGAAAGATTCTCAAGTAGCAGGTGGGGTCTGGCTTATGGTTCAGATGGCTTTCTGGGCACCATCCAGTGCTTTTTTTCTTCTCATTATGGCTGGCCTGGTGAGGCAGCTCTTTGTGTGATGGTCACTGGTAATATTAACAAAAGCTAGTATTAAAAGAAACCTGCTGTGTTCCAGGCTGTTCTAAGCCTCTTACATATGCTAACTGTTTGATGCCTTATAACAACCATTTTAGAGATGGGAAATGAGGCTCAGAGAGGGTATGTAACTAATATAGGGTCACACAGCCAATAAACTGTGCAACAGAGATTCAAACCCAGACAATCTGACTTCAGGGTGCTTGTTCCCACTGGATTCTTGGCTCCAGCCATGGCAGGCAGCTAGGCCAGCCCCTGCTCCCAGGAAGGTTTACAGCTCAGCAAACAACTCAAATTCTCGGACCACCCCTTGTGCAGCTAGTTAAGCCGAGGGTGCAGGGAGGGGCATTGCCCAGGCAGGCTCCAGCCAAGGCCAGGTCTGGGGAGGCCAGGTCAGGCTACTGTGGGGGCCCCTGGGTTCATGCACCACCTCTGAGATTTTGCTGACTGCCCCTACTCCAAGGTTTTGTTCCTTACAGCCTTTTTTCTCTGCATCAAAATAAACAAAATTTTATGTATGCAATATAATTTTTATCTTGCATTTTTCACTTAGTGTTCCAGCATAGCACTTTTATTTTCATGGTGGATGTTAACAGTTATTGCAGGGATGAAAATGGGGGTGCCCATTATTGGACCCCTCTGACGTCCAAAACAATGATTTTATAAAAAGTTTGGCCCTTGCCAGTTAGGTCAGTTGGTTACAGCATCATCCCAAAGTGACAAGCTTCTGGGTTTGATCCCTGGTCAGGGCACACGCGGGAAGCAACCAGTGAGTGCACGACTGTTTAATAAATACAGAAATGTCCAAAGCCTCAAGCAAAGCACACTGGTAAAGCTTCCCAGTCCGACAGTACCTTTTCTTGCCTGCCCGCCACATGTTCCCCCCCCCCTCCTTGGCCTGCCTGAGCATCCAAGGTCCGAATAAAAGCCATCCATCTCATCACATTTGTTGTTCTCTTCTTCTTTGGCAGTGAAAGCAGCCCAACACCTCCGCTCGGTCACCCTGCAGCCTTTGGAGAAGGCCAGTGGCCCAGCCCAGACTGGCCTTCCTTCGGCTCCCTCTCTTGCCTTTGTGAAAGGGCAGTGCGTGCTCATCTCCCGGGCCCGCTTCGAGGTGGACATCGGCTACTCACAAGAGCTGGTGGCAGTGTTCAAACAGATGGATTCCAGAAATTACGGCAAGTAATTGACCTCTGCCTGAATCCCAGAATGGATAGTAGTCTGTGATCTAATTGTAGGGGGTGATTCTCCGTATGAACGCTCAGAAACAACTTCCTGGGAAGAGCCTTCCTGATCTCTTGTTGTAGAAAGGCGATACCTAAATTGTTCCAGAAAGTGAACATATAGTGGGCCTGTTTTGTCCCCCAAGGCGCCCCTAAAGAGAAGTCCCCACAATTTTCCCTAGTCACCTGGTCAGTGTCTTTTTGGTGGGAGCAGATAAATTTTTACTCAGCCATTTAAACCTAGCTGTTTATGTTTTGTTGGTAGAAGAGCTTGAGAAAAAGATGATTTCCATGAAAATCCCTGCCTTTCTGTGGACTAAGACAGTAGTTCGTTAGCATGAGCCTGTGTCAGAAGCACCTGAAGGGATTGGTGGGATGGGAGATGCTGACGCCTGCTTCCCTTCCAGAGACACCGAGGCCGTGGCTCTGTGGGGGGATGTGGCGCTGGGTTTAAAAATAATCTCCAGGGGCATCTGATACTTAGGCAGGATTGACAACACTGGCCAAAGCCAAGCAATTCTGCTTTATATTTTGTGACGTTCTTCAAAAGCTGCCCCGTGAGGATAAGGGGCAGAAGTCAGCTGTAGAATTCTACAATCCTGGGTTTTATTCCTAATTTGGGCCTATTTTACAAAATGATGTGGCTTTTATGGAGTAATATTTCCATTCTTGAAATGTTGGCCTTTCCCTAGGCAGGCAAGAGGCTTTAAAAGCAAACTCTTAAAGCCTCTTGCCTTCGAGATATCACTGTCGGCAGTGTCACGGGAGACGGCGCTGCAGGGCCACTTAACTTGCTCACTGAACTCTCATGAGGACCTGGGGCTCCTTCCGGAGGAGGGTGATGCTTGCTGTTCCAGTGTTCGCCCTTAGCTGGGTAGAGTTTTAACTGGCGAGAGCAGGCTGGTGAGCAGAGTTTAGATGAGATGAGAGTTTAGCCTGAGTCGTGGGATGAGCTGCTGACACAGGGCCAGGGTTCTTGGGCTCTCCTGTCTGCTTAAGATACGTGGCTTCAGCTTGGAGTGACCCTTACCAGGCAAGTACAGATGGCCTGTGTCTTCTGAAAAGTGTGACCTCTGAAATCGCACTTCTCACCGCATCTGCTGTTTTGGGAATGTGGAGAGCTAAACTATGACGCGCGGTCCTGCCCACACTCACACATGCAGAGAGCACAGTTGGGTTTTTCCATAGCTCCTGTGCGCACACTTCCCCTCTGCTGCTCAGCGATGGCCAGGATCCCGCTGTCATCAGAAAGTGTCTCCTGCACTGTCCCACGGTAGGAGTAGTCCGCCAGCTCTCGGGCTTGGGCACAGTACACCTAGGCTGCCTGTCTTTTTCCGATCCTGACTCCCTGCGTCTGTGATGCTTTTTCCCTGACTTGCCCAACGTTGCACAGCTGGGAAGTGGCGGAACTGGGATTTGACCCCTCTGACCACGTGCAGCTTGTTTCCCATGCATAGGATGGAGCTAAATAATGCCCAGCTTGGAGCATAGTGAGGAGCAGAGGAGATGGTGCATGTGAATCTCTTGGCTTCGTGCCTGGCTCAGAATAAGCACCGAATACGTATAAGCTACAATTATTATCCCCTATCTTAGAAATTCAGGGCCTTTCTGACCGGCTGGGCCATCCTTAGTCATGTATCCCCAGGGTAGTTCATCAGTCCCGGTCCAACCCAGTGTTGTCACTGTGACTACTTGTCCTTCTTCTCCGAGTTCTCTGAAAGCCTTGGAGGCAGATACTCTCAATTTCTGCATCCCCCGGACCCAGGCACAGGACCCCCCATCATTCTTACCTTGATGGAGGTTTGTGCCACCAGGGAATGAGTGTGTGTGAGGACGCAGCGGAAGGGCATGGTGTCACATTTGCTTATTTGGTTTTTCTCATTGCAGATGTCAAGACCAGGAAGTGGAACTTTCTCTTGGAAGAGCACAATAAACTAAGTGAGATGCCCACCTTGCCTGTTTTATATTGTGCTATTGTTAGCTTTAATTATATGCCTTAGCTTGGGGGTATTTTAAGAGGTTTTCTTCCTCCCATTGTGGTGACTTCACTTGCTGTGTACAGGACAAGTGAAGGTGATGTTTATAGGCCTCCCCGTCCCCATCTGCTCAGATGGTGGTTTTATAATAGCCCACGTGAGCACGGGCTGCTTCCTCCGTCAGCCTAAGGCCGCACTCGGATTCCTGAGGCCGTGTAGCCTCCCGCCCATCATAGGAGTGTGGGGATTAGAGGTGAGCTAGGATTGCTTAGTTTTGATGGAAGCTACTTTAAACTCCTGAGAACAGGCGGTCAGATTACTTCTAGAACCAGATGATCAGTGAAGGCTGGAGAGTCTCAGTGGTACCAGGCTTCAGAATGGGCTGAGTTCTAGCAGAGGCGGAAGCCTGGGCCAGGCCGCCTAAGCATTTGATGAGCGCCTTGGAGACGGAGGAAGGGGAGGGATGTGTGTTCAGATATAACCTCAAGAAGGAGAAGCCAGTGTGGACTTCCTGCTTTTCTTCTCTGCCCTGCTCGGTGGGGCAGTAAATTCTAATGTGCCTAAGAAAGGGGACATGGACTTATGTCAGCCTGTCCTGAATGTCACTCTGTCACCCATCTTCCCAGCTGTCACAGTTCTGCCGTGGCTAAGCAGCTGACATGTCTCTTTCTCCTGCTTGACCCCCTCATGACTTGTCAGGCCCCCCAGCCAGCGTGTTTGACCAGTCAGGCCAGGAGAGTCATGACCCCGCCCGGGGAGCTCTGAGACATGATCATCTTGTTCACCAGACTAAGGCTTTAAGGCAGGGGGAATGCTGTGTTTGTTCTTTTTGTCTCCTTATGTGGACATCGGATAGATAATTCAATATTCTGGATCCTGTTTATCCTTCTCATAAAAAAAAAATAAAACTTGTGTTTTCATAAAAAAAAATAATAATCCAGCTGCACTGCTACCAGAAATTAAACATAAGGGAAGCGCTTTTGATTCCTTGAAGTAAGACTTATTGCAAACTCAAGGTTAAGTTTGACTATGATGAGATAGATGCTCAGTATTCGGGAATGCTAGCTGAAGCAGAAAGGGTCTGAGACCGCATGGCTGCTGCTATTTGGAACTTGTGATTCAGAGCGAACTCTTTGGCCAAAGCTGAATTTTTGATGGGCCATAGGAACGAGTATTTCCCTCGTCCCCCTTTGTCGTTTAGCCACAGAAAGACGTGTAAGTATGTTAGCTATAAATGTTGACTTTCACGAAAGAACGAAGAGCACAATACGTACAGCCCTGGCAGAGGAACGGGGACAGCCATGACTGCGACTCCCAGCATTATATGGTGGCTCCTGAGCTCGAGTGGACCATGTACTCTGGAATATCTGATGAAAGCAACAGTTCTCCATCCAGAAAAAGGCACATAATGGCGACATAAAATTTGCGTTATTAATAATCCCGTGGATCTGATGCTAAGAATTTAGATTCAGAGTTCAGATTGCTTTGTTTACGTGCTGTCTTGTCATGTCAATGTCGGTGGAAGCTAAGACTGAGTCTCCTCATTTCGTAGATTGGAAAAAGCTTAGACCCAGAGAAAGAAAACCATTGTTTTCCTTATTGGGAGCATTGTAGGTCGTGATATGCTCAGACTCAGACTAAAATTGCGATCTCAAGTTTGAAGCGTGACCCATTTGGACACATGGAAGCCAGACTGTGAACTAAGGCCACAGAGACAGGGCACTGCAGGGCCCGGGTGGGCTCCGGTCCCACCATCGGCAGACAGTGTGCCAGGAGATCTGCACCTCTCCTCATCCCTGAGGCTGGTACCTCGTGTGTGAAATTATTGACCCCAAGATAGTGAATATGTGCTTGTGAAACTAAGTAAAAATGACAGAGAAACCTTCTGAGTATATGAATGCTTGTCGATAGCATGGTGATGATTTTTTTTCTTCAGATTAGGCGAATCTAAGGGCTCTCCTCTCTCTTTTCTAAGTGAGATTGGAAATAAGGCCTTTTGTTTTCCCCTGACTGTCACAGTCCAGAAGGGTTCTGCATCCCCCTCAATGATTCTGTCTTGTCAGCTGCTATTTGAAAACATTTATATCTCTCTGCTGGTGGCACAGTAGTGGTCTGCCAAAGCTGTTTCACAGGAACGACTCTGATGAGTCATGAAGCCAGATAGCACTTTCCTATCATCTCCCAGCACTGGCAAAGGACAACAGCCACTCTTGTTGATAGGGAACGGGGGCTTTCTCAGAAACACACCCAGCTGGCTGTGCCAGCAGCGTCGTGGTTCGGAGACAGGAGATGGTAGGAGGTCGAGTGGAGGCTGGTTATTTCCTCTTGAGTGGTGGGAGCACATTGTGCTTATAGAGCCCTGCGTTCCACACCAGCCGGAGTATAAGCCGTGCCTTAGTTTTCGTCAGGTATTTGAGTTCTGAAGATCACTAGGATTAAAATGAAAATGACTTCTGAAAGCACACAGGGTGCTCAGTCTCCTGACGTGTGCAGAAATCAGCATGCTCAGATTTAATTTGGAGGCATACAGTGCATTTCTGCATCAATATGGACAGTCTCTTATAATAACGCTGTCAGCCTTACCTAATTTCTTATCCCGGTGATTCTGCGCTTGCCAGCTGTTTCCAGAAATAACTGGTACATATACTTAGTGAAGGACAGAAATGGATTTAAATGTATTGAAAATACAGAACAATTTAAGGTAGCAGTAGATGGCTCAGTCCTCCAAATTTACACCAGTATCTGCGATGGTAGCCAGTTGGTGGTTGTGGCAAAAGACTTTTGTAATACCTTGTGGAGATAGTAAGGGAAAATATGACCATATGGAATAGAGAACTAACCACTTTAGAATTTCAAAATATATTGAGTGGAAATGAAATAGACCCAGTTTCTCTCTATGGGATTCCTGACAACAGTTAGTCCCTTGGCAGGTTACTATGACTCTCCCAAGGGGCCCTTGAAAAGGTAAAAAATAAAGAGTAACTGGGGATCCATAAACAATTGTCACTCTTCTTTTTTATTAAGTAAGAGGCAGGGAGGCAGAGAGACTCCCTGATTGATTAGGATCCACCTGGTAAGTCCCCTATAGGGCAAGTCCCCATCTGGGGCCACTGCTCTGTTGCTCAGCAACCGAGCTATTTCAGTGCCTCAGGTGAGGCCATGGAGCCATCCTCAGTGCTTGGGGCCAACTTGCTGGAACCATTGAGCCATGGCTGTTAGGGGAGAGTAGAGGGGGGTAGCGAGTGAGAAGCAGATGGTTGCTTCTCCTGTGGGCCCTGACCAGAAATCATATCTGGGGCTTCTACCCATCAGCCTATTGCTCTGTGCTAAGCCAGCTGCCCAGGGCAATTGTCACTCTTCTAATTTGATTTTTCAAAGGACAGTGCTAAAGTGGAAGAACACAGAAAACTACAACCCATTGGACAGCAGGTTATGATAAGCAGTTTAATGATAATTGTACCACCAGCGATCTCTAGGTCTGTCGTCTTCTCTAACTTTGTAATTTTCTAACTTGTGTTCTCCTGCCCCCCCACTGTATTTTTATTTGTATTTCTGTCTTGTTGTGTTTTGTGACAGAGACAGTGAGAAAGCCAGAGAGAGGGACAGACAGTTAGGAAGAGAGAGATGAGAAGCATCAATTCTTCGTTGTGGCACCTTAGTTGTTAATCAACTGCTTTCTTATTGTGCCTTAACCAGGAGTTACAGCCTAGTGATCCCTTGCTCAAACCAGCAGCAACCTTGCGTTCAAGCTGGTGAGCCCCCGCTCTAGCTAGATGAGGCCGCATTCAAGCCGGGGACCTTGGGGTTTCGAACCTGGGTCCTCTGCATCCCAGTCTGATGTTCTATCCACTGCGCCACCGCCTGGTCAGGCTGTATCTCTGATTTATTCTTCTGTCTCTGTTGAAGAAGGTGTTTTTCCTTCTTAATTTTAAAATCATGTGAGGTCTAAATTCTTTCGAAGTGTAGGATCAGTGAAATTAATTGGCTTTCATTTCCAGATAGATCTCAGATAATTTATTTTTCCTAATTGGCTACTGGCTGGAAGAAGGAATTTCCCCATCCATTAAATGGAAGTCTGGAACCTCACACTTGGAAGGAAACTAAAGACCCCTAAAGATACACTTTGATGGAGAGTCATAGTCACTTTTAGTAATGGCTGAGATGCTAAACTTTTTTTGTAAAGAACTATATAGTAAATATTTTAGGCTTTGTGGGCCATGAGCCTTTGTCCCAAAGACTCCACAGTGCAGCACGAAAGCAGCCCTAACAGTCCATAAACAAATCGGCACAACTGTGTTCCTGTAAAACTTGATAAAAACAGGCCGCTCTGGTCCACAGGCCTTCGCTTGGCAGCACCTGCTTTTGAGACTAGGTAGGAGCTAGCAGGTCACCTCCAGACTAACGGGTTTTCTAGCTGCCTACCCACTGAGATCACTGGTGCAAAACTCACCTCTCTGGAGGGGAGATCGTCCTCGTGGGGGAAGAGTCAGAGTGTGCAGGGCCACATGCATTGCTAGCATCTGGTGGCCACTGCATGGACTCTGCCCTTGTTCTTATTTGTAACTAGCACTGCCATCCTACCAGGCTTGCTCAGAAACACCTCACAGCCTCCCTGCACAGAGCAGAGTTACCTTGCCTGTTGACAGCAGTGACTTGATCTTCTCTGACTCCTCAAACATTGAAACCAAAACAAAACATAAGGAGAATGGAAACAGGACACGATTTTTTCATCCTAAGTCAGTGATGGGCAATCTTTTGAACTTGATGTGTTAAAATTTGCCAAATACCGAGCATAATTCGGGTGGTGTGTCACTTAGAGAAAAACGGCCTAACCGGAAGTCCCAGAACTAGACGCTCTGTGCCGGAGTTCTGTTGTTTTGGCCTACAGACCTCCGGCACAGAGTGTCTACACTACAGCAAATGTTTTATCCTCTGCTACTGCACCTGGCTGTGCAGGAGCCAAGGATGAAACGTCCTTCTCTGCATGCGGCCGCATACTTCTCTGATGTGTGGCTGCGTGTCATCAAAAATGGCTGCGCATGTCAGTGCTGACACGTGTGTCGTGTCATAGGTTCACCATCACAGTCCTACATCATGCATTTTCTGGGCCGATTTTTTTTTTAAGAATATGAATTCTTATTTTTTTGAATGGGAATACTAAGATAATTTTTAAATTACCTTAATTAAGAAAAGGTCAGTCACAAAAATGCTTTATAGTTCTTTCCAATGTTTTTATAGTACATACCAGTGGTTTTCAACTCCTTTACACTTGGGGGCCAGTGAAAATAGGAGATTATTTCGGGGACGACTAAGGCAGAAATCACCTTGAGCATATGTGAATTCAACTAAGATTGGGTATAACCTTTATATCTCATCAGGGTGGTTAACTTTCACGAACCGACACGAAATTTATGGGAGGCCAGTCCACGGACCGGTGGTTGAAAATCACTGGTAAAGACGATCAGTTGTGCAGTACTGACTGCCCTCTTATTTCCAGAAATTAAGGACTAGGGAAGGGAAACTTGTTCTCTAGCATGCATCTGTCAGCCCGACTTCTCCAGTTACTTTTTTGAGAAGATGGCGTGCGGGAGAGTGTCAGCCATTGAACTTTGTGTTTCAAAGCTCCTTCTCTTTCCCCGGATCTCTTGGACCTAACGCGCCAACGCCTGTGCCTCTGTTCCTTCCAGTTGAAAGGGTGCGCTGCCTTCCGCAAGTTCAGCTGACCCCCCTGCCCAAGACATTGACCCTGGCTTTCGCGTCTCAGCTGCAGAAGACGTCTCTTCGTCCCATGGCAGAGGTCCCCGAGGCCGATCTCTCTGGAGTGGACCCCAAGCTCGTGTCTAATCTGCTGCCCTTCCAGAGAGCTGGAGTCAAGTAGGTCCTTGATATTCCCCTTGCTCGCTCGCTCTCTCTCTCTCTCCCCCTCCCCCTCCCCCTCCTCATTCCGTCACTCACCACCATTCATAAAGGGCTCAGATGCTCCTTTATGAATGCTCATCTTTCACAGACGTCTAGAAGCATATAGGCATTAAGCAGCCAGGTGTGCTGCTACCACAGTCTGATTGTAATCATTGAGGACAAATTCCACGAGTTATCAGGGCTCTGCATTGCAGGTGTGCAGAAACCCAACGCAGACTCGTTGAAGAGATTTCTCAGTGTGTGTAACAGAAAACGCAGGGTCTCGAGAGATCTCATCAGGACTCTGTTCCTCTCTCAGCCCTGCTTTCCTCTTAGTTTGCTTTATTCTCAGCCGGATGCTCCTCAAGTGTGGCAGGCAGCTGGGGCTGCCAGGGGCTCCCGGCTGGCATCCGTTGGCTCAGCAACCCAGTGAAAGCGCCTGTTTCCTGGGGCTCCACGCTGAAACACGTGGAAGCTGGTGCTGACGGGAAGTGTCAGTCATTGTGGCCAGGGAGCTGGGAAGTCTGGCGAGGCCGGGAGAGAGACCCTCTCCTGGCGCGGGAGGGCAGGGCCGCCCCACATGAATTACCTGGACTGAGAGTGGGAGGTGATAGTTTTCCAGAAGAAAGTCCTGGGGCACTTACTTTACAAAGAAAAAAGATAAGACTCTGACTTGTCCTTTTTTCCAGACTTTCTTAGGAGAAGCAAACTGACTGGTTTGAACTTGCCTTCTAGGGAAATAGGGAAAGTTGAGGGGAGGGAGGAGGAGGTCTTGGTAGTCCCTGTGGAAATGGGAAAGCTAGGCCTTCCCGGGCTGGGGGAGAGCCCCGTGCGAGGGAAGGGACTGAATCGTCACTGGACTGACGAGTGCGGGCGGCCCGCCTGCATGCTGCTGCCCAGATGTTTTGGTGAAAGCTGGGCTGCTGTCTCAGACAAGGTTTTGTTCTGGGTTTGGTTTTGACACAGCCACACCTCACTTCATGCCCATGCCCCCGCTCTGCCCACCCCCTCGTCTTCCTGTCCTTCAGCTTCTGTCCCTCTGAGGTAGCACACTTCGCCATGTCAGTCCTTCATCTGTAGTGACGTCCTTTGGGCCTCATATTACCCTGGTTCAGGGTGGTTTTATCCTTTGTGCTTTTCTTCGTTAATGTTGCCCACTCTGCCTGCAGCATGTTCTTCATGGCTCCAGCCCAGGTCCTTGGACCCCTGTGGTGTGTGGCGACTGCCTCACCACTGGGGGCGCTGTGTGCGAGGCACCCACTGGGCAGAGCGAGGCCGGCAGCTCCCACCCTTTTTTTCTTTAGGGCTCTGAGAGTGCTCATGGTACTCAGCCACTCTGCAACACTTTCTTTTTTAAAAATATGAAACTCACTTAAACCCAGCTTTTAACTTTCATCTTCTCAAGAGGAGGGATTTGGTGTTGAGGGAAGAGGGCTATGAATTTCACGTATTTTTGTTTTGTTTTTGTGTATAAGAATTCTGTTGAAAACTCCCTTAACCTTATGGAGCAAGATCTCTTAGATACATATCAGCTTCTTCTAATGCAGAGGTCCCCAAACTACAGCCCGCGGGCCAAATTGAGGCCCCCTGAGGCCATTTATCCCGCCCCGCCACACTTCCGGAAGGGGCACCTCTTTCATTGGTGGTCAGTGTATGGGGTACTGTATGTGGCGGCCCTCCAATGGTCTGAGGGACAGTGAACTGGCCCCCTGTTTAAAAAGTTTGGGGACCCCTGTTCTAATGACTCAGTGGTCTCAAGACGAGGGAGTCGAGGCTCAGAAAGACAGCCACCTGCCTAAAGCCACTCAGCTCGCACGGGGAGGCTTAGGCCCATGGTTCTGACGAGGAGTGCAGCGTTCTTTCTGTTGTGCCAGACGGCCCTGTTGAGGACAGTCAGCGTGCTACTGTTCCTTGCTCACCCAGCATTTCTTTGCTTGGTTCACATTTTTGGCCACTTTGACTCCTTAGCTGGGCTACCCCAGGGCAGGGAGAAAGGCAAGACTGAGATTCAGGGTCGACTCTGATTGGAGAATGACCAGGTGGACATTGTATACGTTGCGCTGAGAAGGGCTTGCTGAGCTGGCACTCCCTGTCTGTCGTGGCCAGTTCTGTAAATCAGAAAGTGAAGTAAAAAATAAATCTCTTCCCGCTTGCCCTCCCTCCGTCTGTGTCGTGGGTTGGTCTCAGAAACGGTCCGGACGATTTAACCGAGGTAGGTATGCCAGGAGGAGGTAGGGGCCCGTGCAGAGAGGGAACGTGGCACCCCCTCGGGCTCCCGGCCTTTCCCTCGAAGGAGCGTGGTGGCCACAGCCTGGGGGTGCCCAAAGGGATCCTCCCCCGCCGGGTGGGCTGTTGTGCCTGCTGGGAAGACAAGGAAGGGTCCCCATGTGCTGCTGAGCCCAGGGGTGCGGGCCTCCTGCCACCCACAGACATGCTGCTCCGTCTTCCACCTTCGTCAAACACTGGCTTTTGAAGGGTACAAACCCTTTCCAGGCAATTCAGAAAGGCCACCTGAAGCCTAGAATTCTGTGGGCCATACCAGTTGCTGATTAGAAGAGGTCACATTCTGTCTTTAGGGTGTGAAAAAGACCGAAAAAAGAGCGAGTCATCGGGCTTATTATGTTTCTGAGCAAATGATGAGTCTTTCAGGAATCAGATGGACGAGGACTGGTGTCAGCAGGACAGCAGACATCTGGGCCAGGGTCCTTTCTGCTCCTCACTTGGTCATCAGGTGACTCGAGCTAGTCATTCAGACTGTGTCTTCATTATTTTTCTCCTTTTTGTTGAATAATAGCTACTAGGGGACATTCCCCTGGCCGTTATGATGCTGTCAAGCACTTTTTTAAGTGCTTTACTGATTAACTTTATTAATCCTTGAAACGGTCTCTGGGGCAGGTCCTGTTATGCCCACGCGTGGCTGAGGCACGAGGGGCTTAGATAACTGGCACTAAGTGGTAGAGCGGGGACTCCAACCCAGGCCAGTGCGGCTTCAAGGAACTGGACCACTCTCTCATTTACATAGTGCTAGCGAGAGTTGTTGCCCGGGAGGCTTGGCGACCCTGGAGGCTGCTGGGTCCTGAGCACCTCCCTGCTGACCACCACGCTCTGCCGCACGTTCTGTCTCAGCTGGCTCCTTCCCTTTGTTCTTACCACACAGCTCTCTGGTCTTCCTCCCTAACTTGTCTCCTCCCCTCCCAGGCAGGTCTGTCACGTGAGCCAGCGCACCCCTCGTTAGAGCTGTCCCTGTTCTTTCAGAGCCTCCCGGGCCACGCGTGCACTGGCTGAGGCGCTGTGATTGCCGACTTCCTCCCCGGCTCCTGCGGCCTGCTTATCTTACGGAACCTCTCCCTTCCTTTTGACCACCATTTCACATTTTCTTGATTTTGGCTGCTTTTTAAATTATTATTATTCTGCCCCCTGACTGGCTCCCGCTTTGGGGAGCAGGTCTCTTCTCCTGGGCAGGGCCCGTGCTGGCTGGCATGGGAGCCCACACTGAGCACACGTGTTACTGCCGGGCTGCGCACTGCTGGGTAAGCCCGTGCCCCTGGGAAATATGTCATGTCGCTGTCCTTGTCTGCTTTCAGTTTCGCCATCGCAAAGGGAGGCCGCCTGCTCCTTGCTGATGACATGGGCCTGGGGAAGACCCTGCAGGCCATCTGCGTGGCTGCCTTCTACCGGAAGGAGTGGCCGCTCCTGGTGGTGGTGCCGTCGTCTGTGCGCTTCACCTGGGAGCAGGTCAGTTCTCTGGAGCTGCGATTTGAACAAACTAGGTTTTCCTCAGGGTTAGAGGAACCAAATCACAGCTTGGGGATAGGGCCTGGGACCTTCTAGATCCCTGTCAGCAGAAGAGGAATGGAGGTGAGAGGCCTACTGAGCCTGGGTGGGTGGGTCTTTGTGTGGAACCCACTGTGCCCACAGGGAGGGAGGCCAAGGTGTCCCAGAGCTTCAAGGCCTCGTGCTGTCGTGCTATCGGCAGACGCTGCCTAAGGACCTCCCGCACCGTTAGTAGCTGTTAGTAGCACCTTTCATCTAACACATTTAATTTTCACAATGCTTCACATACTAGTTCCCATAATCCCACTGTCGCCATCTGCGGTGGATACAATAGATGTTAACCCCATTTACCCTGAGGGAGGGTGAGCTCCCCTCTCCCTGCCGTGGGACAGGGCCGGCCTGGAGGCCCCGTCGCCTGACCTCCTGGCTCGGGAGCGTTGCATTTGTGGATGGCGGTGAGGGCAGATGTTCACTGTCTACCAGTACCTTTATGGCTGACGAATCTGACGTGAAGTCGGCTTTATTATCAGCCAGCCTGGAGCTGTGTCTCCCATTAACCCAGGGATCAGGATGGTTCTGTGAAGTGGATAATACCAGGTCAGGAAACTTGATGAAGAAGGAAGCCTGCTTCGTTGCCTGTAACCTTTCTCAGCATTGTGCTCCTGGTGGTGGCCGTCAGCTCCACCACCATGCCTGCTTCCTGAGCCCCGAGCAGCTCGTGGGGCCGGGCGGGGCGGGCCCTTCCAACTGGAGAGAAGACAACTAGAGCGTTGTGCACTGCAACAGCAATGCTTTCTTTTCCTGTCCTTGTGATCGCAGTCCTGCCAGAACCTCTAGAAACTAGTAATTCAACACATGTTTGTGTGTGTGTGTTAGAACCCCACGGAACCTTCAGAAATTCTAGGAGAGGGTCAGCAGGTCTGAGGAGACTAGAGAAAGAACTGGCATTCCCAGTATCAGAGTAGTTCCAGCCCAGGCACACCGGGAGAGCACCAGACGCTGACATGGAGGCACCTGGTGACCTTCTGTGACTCTAGGTACTGGCTGTCCTGGAGAGAGCAGATGCTTTGTAGAAAATATCACCATTAGCACCTTTAGCGTACCACGCCCTGCTAAAAATTCCTGTATAAAAGCCCTCTCAGAAGAGGTGCATTCTTTCTCTGCAGAAACTTGCCATGTAGTTAGAGGTCACAGAAGTGAAATCCACAGGGCACTGCTGACTGCACTTGCTGGTGGAGGAAGGAGCGTTCTGTTAGTGGAAGTGATGGGGAGGGTGGGCCCGGAGGAAGGGGGAGATGATTGCTGTTTGTGGGGACACGGTTATGGCCAATGTGGGAGGACATGGAGGGACAGAGGCCGAGCTGACTTTTTAGGGAGCGCTGACATTGGTCCGCACCAAGAGCGCAGGCGATGGGCTGGCTGGGGTCACAGCTCATAGCTGCCTGGTCAGGTCGTCATTTCGGGTTTGTTTCCTCTCATCTCCAGGCCTTCCTTCGGTGGCTGCCGTCCCTGAACCCAGCGCACATCAGCGTCGTGGAGACCAGCAAGGACTGCCTGACTGCCGGCCTGGTCAACATTGTCAGTTTTGACCTGCTGAGCAAGTTGGAAAAACAGATAAAAACGCCTTTTAAAGTTGTGATCATTGTAAGTGACTTGGCAGAGTCTGTAAGTACATTATCTCGGTGCACGCTTTCTCCTCAGGAGTCCCCTGCTCCGCGTCCGTGTGCTCACGATGCCCGGGCGGTCTGCAGCAAGACAGAAATCCTGGTCTGCATCGCGTGGTGAGCTGGGATTGCCTTCTCAATCAGCGGTTCTCGGTCCTGGCTCCATATCGGAATATCCGGAGGAGCTTTTTATTTTTATATAACTTTAGAGAGAGGCAGGGAAAGAGAGACAGGCAGAAACATCAAGCGTTCTGGTATGTGCCCTGACCGGGGATTGAACCGGCAGGCCGCGCTTTGCGATGATTCTCTAACCAACTGAGCTGTCCTGCCAGGGCTCCGGGGGAACTTTTTGAAAAACACGATTTACAGTCTGCGCTGGGGGTTGCTAGCCCGTCTCTCCCGATGTGAGGTCGTGTGTGGAGGCCTGCGTGTGGACTCTGACCACCGGGACTCCAGAAAATGCAGTGTGTGCTTTCTCCTGGTGTCCTCTTATCAAAACGGCTCAGACGGGCTGTTCAAACAGTTAGTGTTTTCTTCCAGCCAATGGAAGGACACTCCCTCCTGTCCCAGAAAAGCACTTTTTACTCTAATCATTTTTATAAAAGAGGGCTTTACTCAAGTCCTGCTCCCAGATGTGACGGCACATCGCTCAGTCTCTAGAGAGACTTGGTACCAGCCACCCGTTGGTACCCACTGTGTGACATGGCTCACAGGTAGGAATCAGGAAAGGCGTACAGTTTCTGCTATGCCTGCCGCGTTCGTCCCCTTCAGACCCCCAGTGCAGGGGTCACTAACAAGCATTCGGGGGCGAAGCCTGTGGTGCATGTTTTCCAAGGGAAGTTCAGCCGCCTTTATCCTTGTGTCAAAGCAGTGAAACCCAGTGCTGCCAGATGCTATGAAAGGTTCTTCTTCATTCAGATGTGTGGATTGTAAAAGCCAGTGATGTTTTCCTTCTCTTAAAAATCGAATTCTCTTGCCCTGGCCGGATAGCTGTTGATTGGAACATCATCCTGAAGTGTAAAAGGTTGCTGGTTCGATCCCTGGTCAGGGCATATATAGGAATAGATCTGTATTCCTATTTCTTTCTCCCTTCCTCTCTCATTAAGACCAATAAACAAATTAAAAATAAAATAAGAAATATAATTCTCCACTGACTGTGGCTTCTTGAACCTTGATGCCCAGAATTGAAGTGCATATCTTATCCTGAAGGAGAGAGAGGAAAGAGTTGTTAGGAGGCCAAGAGAAGAGGAGCCTCTGAGTGGCCCAGGCCAACAGATGGCAGTAGAGACTTGGTGCCCTGGGTTTCCTGGCACGGGGCATGCGTTCATCCATGTGTTCATCTAACTCAGAGTTGAGTGCCAGCTCTGTGCCCTGCACAGCACTGTGCACTGGGGAGAGACAGTCAGCCCCATCCTCCACGGAACCACAGTCCAGTAAGACAGACACGCACGGATCATGAGGATATATTTTAGAGCTTTCCTAGACTTGTGAACCCAGTGTGTGGCAGCTCAGAGAAGGGATCTATTATGAAGATTTGGATGGGAGACTAATACTCTGGTCACAGCGTAAGCAAACTTAAAGGTTTCTGTTTTTTCAAAACTAAAAGGGTAAGGAATCTTTGGGGGAGTCCTTTCTGGTTTGGCACTAATTCAAGTGTAACTCTGAGAAACTGTTAGCCTGTATGTGAAATGGAAACCGTAAAGGAAGTACCCAGGATGAGGGCGGTGGTTCTGTAGCGTGTACAAGAAGAACGCCGTCCTTTCTCGATGTCTACTTCACATGTAATCGCAGATCTTCCAGTGGCCTCTCGGCAGACACTGTCCCCGTTCCACAGCTGATGAAAATGGACAATGAGAGCGTTACATAATTTGCTTACAGGCACGAAGCTAGCAAAACGGAGTCAGTGATGAGAGCTGGATTGCATCTGGCTTTAGAATTCATGCATTTCTCTTCTTCCTCAGCACTTAATCCTCCATGTTTTGATTTTTAGCAAAGCACCTACCACCATCACTGTTTGTTCTCCAGGTAATTAAGGTCCCTGTTCTCTTCCCACTTCAGAGAAATGTAAGAAAGAATAAAGGGATGGTTCTGAGATGTCACACTTATTAGCGGTCCCTCTTTTGTATGTATATGAAGGTACAGCCTATTCCTGGTGGTCAGTTATAATAGTGATGTGTTGTTACCCATTAGTTACAAGGGTCCATTCCCTTTCATAGCCTCTGGACTTTGTGCTGTTTTCTCTATAAACCCCTTTTTCTCTGCTATCACGCGGGGTCATTATCAAAAAGGAGTATGAATGTTAAGTCCAGGTTTCTGGGAGTAGACAGAGTGACTTTTGAGGATTTATCTTACATTCTCCTACATTATGCTTTTGAAGTCGCTTTTTTTGGTTCATCTTAGCTGAAATAGAACAGGGAGGGGGTAGGGGTGTCTTATAGGTCATCTGTTAAGCAATAAAACCTGGATCTTCCTGGTGTCCCTGTCCTAGCACAACTGATGTCTTTGAGTACTTATTAAGTGGCAAGAACTGTTTGTTCTAAGGGCAACAACTCGCTACATTAGGTACTGGATTTTATACCTATTTTACAGATGGAGATACTGACACTATAGAGAGGTCACAGAGTTGTTCAGAGTCACATAAATGTGTACCAAAATAGATATTTCCCCCCAAAATACTAAAAATGTATTAGTTACTCATTGAGCATTAGAAAATATGACATTTTCTAGTTATTTTATGCGCAGAATGCAGAGCTATAAATAATCAAATTCTGTGATCTAAGCACGGCCGTCAGTTTCTTGAGGACAGAAATCCTGTCTTCTTCCCTTCTCCAAGTTCCCACAGTACTCGTACTCGTCTGATCATTGTCGGTGTGGCTGGCGTCCTTCCTGCACTGCGAGCCTGGGTCGAGGGCAGGGCCCCGGTGCAGGGCACACTCTGCGCGAGTGCCGGGCTCACAAAGCAGAGACCACCTTGCAGCAGTGTGTTCAGTGCGGCCTGGAGGTGGGCGGCTCAGGCAGGGGAGTTGCTCTCCCCACTCTCCTGGGGGAGGACTGTTCCAGAGGGAGGAAGTGACTTGCCCAGGACTGGGCTCCTTACCCAGGCCCACTGCCGTCTGTCTCTAAAGGAGAAACTGCTAAGGGAGGACCCTCATGCCGCCACACCAGGGCAAGCTTAACGTGGGCTCTGTTTCCGTCTGCAAGCATGTGACAATGTTCACCCGTGGGACTGTTTCTTTTCAGGATGAATCTCACTTCCTCAAAAACATTAAGACTGCCCGCTGTCGTGCAGCTCTGCCCATCCTCAAGGTGAGTCTGCAGAGGGTGGGCCGGCTGGGAGATCCCGCGCTAGCTTGTTCCGGCTGGCAAGGGGCCAGGGACTGTGGGTCACAGCTGTGACTTAGTGTCCACTTCGGGCATGTCTGCTCAGGACTGTGGTGCTCGGTTCCATTTTCTTCCTCCCGTCCTGCGAAGGAACCCGTGGAGGCAGTCGGCTCTGCCTCTCAAAGGCCAGGAGCTGTGGATGGGCACAGGCCAGGTCAGGGCCGCACTGCAGATCCCCGGGCCCTCCTGGACAAAGTCGAGGGAGCGCGGCGCCTCCAGCAGCGCCTTCTGGATAGCTCAGCAGAAACTGCCTAACTCGCTGTGGGCAGAGCTCGTGTTGCTTTGGAACGGAGGGATGAATTATACAGACCTAGAAGCAGGCCGTGGGCATCCGCAAGGTGCCTGGCAAAGCTGAGACATGCCTTGTAAGCGGATGCCTCTGCGTGGGCCGCCCTAAGCTGTTTTGTTACAGGAGGGCTAGTCATCCACATCCCTTTCTGGGTGGTCTGAACTTGTGCCTGTGCGCTGCGGCTGGTTGAGTCCTGGCTGCGGAGTGGTCGGGCAGGCGTCAGCGTAGTGTCAGATCTTTACGTGGACGTACTCGGTTCTGACGGGCAGTGTCAGACCTCTCTCTGCACGCACTCCTGTGCCCACGTTTTGTGGAGGGAAGCCCCCCGCCCCCATTTTCTTCTACCTGTTTCTAGTGAGCTTTTCCCTAATATTGGGGACAAATAGTACAATTGGAGAAGCAACTTCCTCTCTCATAACAAGGCAGAGATCTCAGAGGTGAGGCGGGGGAAGTCTTTGGTTTGTGTAGCTGGAGCAACCGAAAGTGTGTCTCTCTGCCCTGCTGCAGTCCTTGTGTTCCACCGCCGTTTCAGAGCTGCGGCATTTATTGCTTAAAAGAAACCTTAAGTTATACCTAGACTAGGGAAAACCAATATGGTAAATGTTGGAGCTTACTAGCATTTGAAAATTGACTTAATTTCTCTGCCTCGCCACAAAACATACACAAGTGTCTGTTCATTTCAGGTTTTGTTTTGTTCTGTGAATAACAGTATGATAATAACAAGTAATATGCTACATCTTTCAAAGCAGGAGTATGTCACATGATCCAGACTTAAAAATAAAAGTCCTTTACTTAAAAACCCTAATCCTCTGCTCACATCACCCATAAATATGAGAGCCATTTATGGACATTCTTAAATGAAATGTTTTTGCCAGAATGCTGACCCTGTTTTTCAGGAGGCTTTAACATATTCCCTTTTGAAAAATGTTAATAGAACTTGGTACTGTGGTTTCAACATTACAGTCATGACTAAAATTAAATCTGTACCGCTGATTGTTTAGACAGAAGAAACTGCACAATAGGTAGATTATAGCATTAGAGGTGTAACATAAAAGCTTCTAGCAGCCATCTTGTTAACGCAGTCATTGCCTGGTCAGGCACACACAACCACATACTGGGCTCTGAAATGTGTGCTTCAGAGCCTGACCTTTTAAAACAGAGTTTACATCTTTAATATCTTCGGTGTCTTTCAAAGTGACATATTTAAAACAAATCTTTTAACTGTTAACTGGTATATAGTACTCTGCATTTGAGTAAAACTTCGATGAATTAAAATAGGAGCCATGAACACAGTCTGCTGTTTATGATGGTCTTAGAGCCACTCTCTTCCATAACGTTAACTTCACATGGTGCTGGACTGTTGTCAGGATTAAGTGGATTTCTGGCCCTGGTCGGTTGGCTCAGTGGTGGAGCATTGGCCTGGCATATAGAAGTCCCAGGTTTGATTCCCGGTCAAGGCTCACAGGAAAAGTGACCATCTGCTTCTCCACCCCTCCCCCTTCTCTCTCTCTCTTTCTCTCTCTCTCTCTACCTCTCCTGAAGCCATGGCTTGAATGTTCAAACAAAGGTTGGCCCTGGACACTGAGGACGGCTCCATGGCCTCGCCTCAGGTGCTAAAATAGCTTGTTTGCTGAGCAATGCAGCAGTGGCCCCAGATGGACAGAGCATTGCCTGATAGAGGGCTTGCCAGATGGATCCTGGTCAGGGCACATGTTGGAGTCTGTCTCTCTGCCTCCCTCCCTCTCATTCAGTCATAAAAAAGGATTGAGTGGAGGTGGGCTGCAGCATTTTATGTTATTCTTTTAACCAAACCTTCTATCAGATCGGACTTCGTCAGCCTCAGCACTACGACTTTGGGGCCTGGATGGCTCTGTGTTGTGCAGGGCTGTCCTGTGCATTGGAGGGTGTTTAGCAGCCTCTCTGCCCTCTGCCACTAAGTGCCAGTTGTGTCCTCACATTGTGACAACCAGATTGTCTCCAGATACTGCCAGACGTCTCCTGGGTGGCCAGTCACTTCTTCTCATCTCTGTTAGGAACCTCTGATCTAGATACTGTAAGAACATGAGATCAGAGTATTTTTGGAACAAGAAGAGAGTTGGGAAGAAGTAAAGTATGCCTTTGGAAAGCCATAAAGAAAGGGGTGAAGGGACTCAGTTGTGTGGTGAATGATAGCAACTAGGGGATGATCTGGGGATGATCACTTTGTAACGTGTACCGATGTCAACTTATAAAGTTGTACACCTAAAACTAATTTTAAAAAAATAAAAAGCTATATGAGGATCCAGTATAATACCACTTGATTGTTACTCTAACTCATGCACCTCTTAGAACTATCTTCTGGTCATATATTTCAAGATTTTTAATATTCCAAGACTTTTCAAATGTACATGAGAGGTAATCAGTTTATTACAGTCTGTGAGGTAATGGACCAGAGCACGTGCAGAAAATGTGGTGTCATAAATGACAGCCACATGCAGAGGACATGTTGCTTAGATTGTAACTGGTGTCATTGTCCCTGAGGGAAGTGTGACAACTCTCTTACTCCATAGGACTATTTCCTAGACTACTACACAAAGTTCTGTTCTTATATATAAATGTGGTAGGCGCCCTGGCCGGGTAGTTTAGTTGGTTAGAGCATTGTCCCAATATGCCAAGGTTGTGGGTTTGATCCCAGTTAGGGAACATACAAGAACCAACCAATGAATGCGTGAATAAGTGGATCAACAAATCAATATTTCTCTTTCTCTCATTCTCCCTTTCTGTCTCTCTCAAAATCAATAAATAAAAGTTAAATAAATATGGTGAGCAAGACAGAAAGCTATAAAGAATGTTTTTACAATCATCTTTAATCCATCCAACACTGAAAAACACTATTAACAGTTTGGTTATTTTTCTAACATGTCAGTGATGTTCCAAAATTATTTTGATTCATTTCCTTAGAGTATCTAGATCATCATTTTTATTGGCTCTTGAGCATTCTGTTACATGGACACATTTTATAATTTAATCCTTAGTGTTGGACATTGTTTTGCTATTTATGATGAACATCACCCGTATGTTTGTAGCTTCTTTACTTTGTCCTTTTAAGACAAATGCCTCTGCTCAGAATTGCTGAGTCATACTGTGAAGTCCAGTCCGGCCAGGCATAGCCATCTTTGCTCCCACTCAGCCCGAATCCCAGGGTCTCTGTCACTGGCTCCAGCACTGAAGGGAAGCAGAATCTTCCCTTTTGAGCTTAGAGGGTTTGTTTGGGTTTTCTTTAGCTGTGTTTTACTTACAGTGCTTTCTATTGTTGCAAAAGTGTTATAACATAATAGTGCTCAATTATTTCTTTAGAGGGAAAATGGTCCCCCAGAATGGACCATTCTTTCCTAAGAAATGTTTCTCTTTTTTTGTAGGAGTAGAATCCTTTTTACTATTTTTTTTTTTTTTTTTTTTTACAGGGACAGAGAGAGAGAGAGAGAGGGATAGATAGGTACAGACAGACAGGAACGGAGAGAGGTGAGAAGCATCAATCATTAGTTTTTCTTTGCCGTTGCAACATCTTAATTGTTCATTGATTGCTTTCTCACATGTGCCTTGACCGCGGGCCTTCAGCAGACCGAGCAACCCCTTGCTGGAGTCAGTGACCTTGGGTCCAAGCTGGCGAGCTTTTGCCCAAGCCAGATGGGCCCGCGCTCAAGCTGGCAAGCTTGGGGTCTCGAACCTGGGTCTTCAGCATCCCAGTCCGACGCTGTATCCACTGAGCCACCACCCGGTCAGGCTCCTTTTTACTATTTTATCTATTGATTGGCTAGATGAGATGAGAATAGTGATTTAAAATACAGTGTGTCCGTAAAGTCATGGTGCACTTTTGACTTTTGACCGGTCAAAAGTGCACCATGACTTTACGGACACACTGTATATGAGCTTTTTCTTTTTTCATTAAAATAGTTTAGATAGATGACATAAGCAAATAGTACAAGAGGATATAGAGTGAGAAATAACGCTTTCTGCCATCCTGGGTCCCCAGTTCCTTGCTTTCTCTCCCCAAAGGCAGCTGTAGTTATAATATTCTCAGGTTTACCTCTAAAAATGAATTTATATCCATGTGAGTACATGTGTGTTTCCTTTCTTCCTGCCTTTTTTTTTTTATGATAAAGGAAGGGAGAGAGATGAGAAGCATCAAGTCTTCGTTGCAGCACTTTAGTTGTTCATTGATTGCTTCTCATATGTGCCTTTTATGGGAGAGTGGCTCCAGCCAAGCTAGAGACCCCTTGCTCAAGCCAGTGACCCAGTGATCTTGGGCATCAAGCCAGTGACCCTGGGGTGTAAATGATCCCATGCTCAAGCCAGTGAACCTGCACTTAAGCTGGTGAGCCTGCGCCCAAGCCAGATAAGCCTGCACTTAAACCTGTGACCTTGGGGTTTGGAACCTGGGTCCTCTGCATTCCAGGTCAGTGCTCTAACTACTGCACCACCACTGGTCAGGGCCTTTCTCCCTTCTTAGAGTGTTCTACAACCACAGTTTTGCACCTGCTTTTTTCTCTTCATTAGATTAGTGTGTCTTAGGAATCATTCCACCTCATTCCAGGTGACTTGACTTCATTTTTACAAATAGAATTTTCTTGTATAGATCTATCATAATTTGTATTATCTATTTATTCCCTTTGATGGGTTTGTATCCATGCTTTGGCTGTTACGTGCAGTGCAGTGCAGTAGTGACCATCTTTTCACATGACGTACGAGTGGAGAGGGGAACCCAGCTCCTCTGCGTCTAGAAGACGTGACTCTCTGCTTCAGGGTGACCAGGCTACAGGGAAGTCCCTGCGTCTGACTATTCTGGTAAATTTTCTGCATTTCATTACAGAATCAGTCTTAAATGAAACTATAGGTGTCTAATACTTACATTAAAATAGGCTGTTTTGCCAAAGAAAAATACCCAACCTTATGTATGCTATATTAATAATACTATATACATGAGTGTTTTGCATGCTTTGAAGGTCAAAATGACACAACATTAATTAGCTGTGACCACAGGGTGGGGCAAAAGTAGTTTACAGTTGTGAATATGCAAAACACAGATTATTCTTATTTTATTATTTATTGTATTATTTTCTAAATGAACAACTGTAAACCTTCTTTTGTCCTACCTTGGGTATCATTTGATGTATCCTCATAACATTTTAGTATTTTAACGTTATAGTATTTCTGTACCAGTATACCTGCAGTCACAGTCCTTATTCTGTCTGTCCTTACCCCAATATTAGTTGTTTTGTATGTAGCATAAGAATTTCATGAACATCAAAGTGGTGATACTTGCCTAGCTCAAAAGCCCTATGATTATCACGCAGATATGATTAGTAAGGACAGTGGCCTCTAGACTGTGACTGGAACTTGGTCTCTTTTTGGGAAAAGGCTAGAATCCAGAAGGAACCATTTTTATATGAAATGTGATGACCTGTCCAGAGACTCAGAAAGGCCACCTATGAGGTATCACTGTGTTTAGGTGGCCACCGACCCTATAATTCCCTTAGCTCATATTTTAAGATTGTGTGTAGTTTTCCTACTTTGAATTACTTCATTGGATTATCTCTGGCAAATTACATATTCTAGCCTGTTCTGCTATCAGCGTGTGGGGTGGCCACATTCTGTGACCCACAAGAAAGCTAAACCTAGCCTTGAAGATCGTCTGCCCTAGTGAGTCACATGATTTCTCTCAGACCAAACAAATGATTTTTTACATTGTAGGTTTCTTGGGTGCTGCCGTCTTAGATGGAGGGGTTAATTGTCAAGTGTTCACCTTAATGTTGACTTATGTAGTTTTATGCTCTTATGTTTTCCTTTAGTGGAAGTTCTTGAAGATGAACTTCTGACACAAAATGATGTACTTCTGGGCACGATTATAGGCATTACGGGTGACAGTGATGACAATACGAATGTGTTGGGGCTGAGCAGGGAGCAGACTAAGTCATCTCACAACAGATGAGACTCCTTTCTAGTTTCTTTCCAAAGCTGGCCTCTACCCCTCCTGCTGCCTCTGCTCCCTGACACCCACAAACGTCCTGTTACCAACAGTTCCATCACCCTCTGGTCTGGGCGGTGTGTGGGAGAACCAAGTCAGTATTAAGTCTATTCTTTAACTATCTGACAAAGGGACCCTGGAGTGAATTTCCATCACCTGATCAGAGAGCAGCTGCCAGGCTCCATCCCCAAGCAAGGACAGCAACAATCTAGGGAATAGCTTTGGGATGATGGGATGATTTTCTCTTATTGATAAGACTTTTCATTTTCCCTGTTTCATTAAAATGGTCTCCAGTCAAGGCAAGCGGTGCTGCAGACATCATTCAAAAAGCTCATTGTTATTTTAATGAGCCTGCGTTAAACCCTGCAGGAAATTAGAGGGCCAGGATAATTGAGCTGTGGAAAAGCATAGCTCTCCTGTCCTAATGGAATTCGGTGTTGGTGGCAGCTGAGAGGGCGAAAGGACATCCTGAGAATTGTCTATACTCTGTTTAAAAGGAGTCATTTCTCATTACTCTGTTGCACCTTTATTTATTTATTTATGGCAAGTGTATCCATTTGAAAAGGCAATTTCCTCCCCTACATAATTTACTGCTGTCATTGCCTTATATACTGCTTGATACTACTGTTATTAACTCAAGATTACAATGTTTAACAAGTTGTTTCTAGACAGCCTCGAGCTCCACTGTAAAGTCCCTTCCCAGAACGGAAATGAATTTTACCTCCCGTAATCTTTGGTGATTACGTGTTCTGATACAGTGGGAAGTGTCTTTTTTTGTTCTCACCCTCTTTTCCATCTTAATAAGAGGTGGGAGATTTGGGTCTGATCCCCTAGGCTCAGGTTGGTGTCGGGGGTAGTGAGAAACCTGAAGTTCGATGTTGGAACTAGCTGTTCATTTGCACTCTGCCCACTGCTGAGCCGCTGCTGCAGACCTGGGCTGAGGAAGGTGGATGGATCTGGGCCCGCCTTTCTCGTCCTTACTGACCGCAGCCTGCGCTTGACTTTTTCGTCCTTACTGACCGCAGCCTGCACTTGACTTTCTGGTCCTTACTGACCTCAGCCTGCACTTGACTTTCTTGTCCTTACTGACCGCGGCCTGCGCTTGACTTTCTCGTCCTTACAGACCGCAGCCTGCGCTTGACTTTCTCGTCCTTACTAACCGCAGCCTGCACTTGACTTTCTCGTCCTTACTGACCGCAGCCTGCGCTTGACTTTCTGGTCCTTACTGACCGCAGCCTGCACTTGACTTTCTCGTCCTTACTGACCGCAGCCTGCGCTTGACTTTCTGGTCCTTACTGACCGCAGCCTGCGCTTGACTTTCTCGTCCTTACTGACCGCAGCCCGCACTTGACTTTCTCGTCCTTGCTGACCGCAGCCCGCACTTGACTTTCTCGTCCTTACTGACCGCAGCCCGCACTTGACTTTCTCGTCCTTACTGACCGCAGCCTGCACTTGACTTTCTCGTCCTTACTGACCGCAGCCTGCACTTAACTTTCTCATCCTTACTAACCGCAGCCTGCACTTGACTTTCTCGTCCTTGCTGACCGCAGCCTGCACTTGACTTTCTCGTCCTTACTGACCGCAGCCTGCACTTGACTTTCTCATCCTTACTAACCGTAGCCTGCACTTGACTTTCTCGTCCTTGCTGACCGCAGCCTGCACTTGAGTCAGTGCTCTCTAGGCTCACGGCATCGTGCAGCTGAGTCGGGGATGGCATTTTTTTTCCTCTAAAGAAATCAAATTGTGGCTTATATCCTTGTCCTGGGAGTGAGGTGGGACTGGTCCTAAGTGTCATTATCTTCTCCCCAGTTCAGCGTCGATGTCCGAGTCGTACGCTGGACGTCCAGGCCTGTGGCTGTCTCCCCACTTCCACGTCTTCCTCCAGGGCTGGCTTCTCTGAGTTTACTCCATGACACTGATTAGCTTCCTTCTGAATATTTTTCACCATATGGGAAGCGTTTATTAATTACTTGCTTTGTGCCAGCCACTGTGCTACAGAAAATGAAGGTGAACACAGTCTAGTCCTTGGTGTCAAGAAGCAGGCAGACTATGAGGGAGACAGAAAAGACAGGATGTGGTATCATGAGCTGAGTGCCAGTGTAGAGATGGGCAGAGGGGGCTATTGAGGCTGCTTCGGAGGTGACATCCAACTGCTTACGTGGGCCATGCCATGAGGTGTTTAGAACACGCATGCTCTTTCTCTAGGATCACTGTACCTTCACTCAGAGAGCCCAGGTTGTGGGCCACCGGAGCGCTCGAGTGAGGCTAGTCATTAGTGTCTTTGGAATCCAGACCCACCTTGGTTCTGAGATGATGGAACCTGGGAGCTGGCAGCCGTCAGTGCCCAGGAAGGAGAGCTGTGTGTACTAGTTTCCAGGGAGTGTAGCTGTCCCTGGGGCTCCTGGCCCACTGGGGCATTGAGACTATTCCCCGTGTGCTCCTCTGTGTTCTCAGCACCTGGGGCCGTTTGTTTCCTAGGTTGCCAAGCGCGTGATCTTACTGTCCGGCACGCCAGCCGTGTCGCGGCCTGCCGAGCTCTACACGCAGATCATTGCCGTCAAGCCCACGTTCTTCCCTCAGTTTCGTACCTTCGGACTTCGCTACTGTGATGCCAAGCAGGTATTTATTCTCTTTCCTCACCAACCCACCCACTGCCACCCTCATTCTGACCCTTAGCTCGCTGTCCCTTCTCTTTGGCAATAGTGTGATCAAAAGAGCCCTGATCAGGGAGCTCAGGGAGCTGGACTGATTTTTGCTCAGCTCTGCCCCTAATTCCCGCCTGGGAATGTCCTCGGGGTAAGATGAGAACAGTACCTCCTAGTTTTAATGCTCACGGCGATTCCAGGTTAGTGTTTTCCAATAAAGTGGCCATTGCTGACTTGGAGGTGTGTGGAGCGTGGAGAACCAGCAGCGGTCACGGAGAGCAGGGTGCTGAGGAGAGCTGTGCGGGTGGGGGGGACCCGAGCCCTCGGCAGGGGAGGAGTGTAGATGAGGCAGGTGCACTCACCTTGCATGGGAGGAATATGAAAAAGTCCTTGGAAAAGGTGAATAAAATGCTCTGTGCAACAAAGGCGAAGGCAGCCTTGGAGCAGGTGCAGTGGGGGGCATGAGCTCAGACTGCCACGGGGGGTGGGGGATGCCCATCACTGAGCTTGGCTTGCTGCAGCGAGCAGGGCCCCTGGCCCACACACGATTTCTGCGGCTGCAGTGCCAGACCAGCAGGACCTCAGGCACCACCGCCTGCGTGGCGTCCGTTCTCCAAAAGCGACACAGGAAGCTTTATAGACACAGAGGCCATTACAATGAAAATCTCAATTTCTAAAATATCAGTTGATATTCTAAATTATCAATTTTTTTAAGTGAAAAAAAATGTGTATTTAATGATACAGGGAAATACAAGGGTGGAAAAAAATAGAATGCAAAACTCTCCCTTCTCCCCTTCCTCCCTCCTTCTTCTCTTCCTCCCTCCCTCCCTTTCTTCTTCCCACCCTCCCTTTCTCCCTTTCTTCTCCCCTTCCTTCCTCCTTCTTCTCTTCCTCCCTCCCTCCCTCCCTTTTTTCTTCCCACCCTCCCTTCCTTCTTCCCTTCCTTCCTCCTTCTTCTCTTCCTTCCTCCTTCTTCTCTTCCTCCCTCCCTCCCTTTCTTCTCCCCTCCTTCCCTCTCTTCCTCCCTTCTCCCCTCTCTCCCTCCTTCTTCTCTTCCTCTCCCCCTCCCTTTCTTCTTTCCTCCCTCCCTTCCTCCCTCCCTCTCCCCTTCCTCCCTTCCTTTCTTCCTCCCTCCCTCCCTCCCTTCCTTTCTTCCTCCCTCCCTCCCTCCCTTCCTCTCTTCCTTTCTTCCTCCCTCCCTCCCTCCCTTCCTACCTCCCTCCCTCCCTTCCTACCTCCCTTTCTACTTCCCTCCCTCCCTCCCTCCTTTAATCTCTTCCTTTCTTCTTCCCTTCCTTTCTTCTTCCCTCCCTCCCTTCCTTCTTCTCTCCTCTCTCTTCCTCTTTCATATGTAACTGAGTGTGATGTACTCCAAAATGATTACTGTACTTTTGAAAGCAGAGAAAATCAACATTTTAAAAATGCTTAAGTTGTATTATCCGTAAGTCCCAAGTCCCTCCTGTTGGGCCATTGAACCCGTTAGTGTTCATTAATCTGATCACATGGTGGAGCATGGGATGCTGTTCTCTTCACAGGTCCTCTGTGCGTCTTCCAAAGCCACCCCCCCCCCAAAGATGGCCTTGCCAGACTGGGTGACTGCTGAAAGAAATTCATCACTTTGCTTGCCTCTCGGTCCCCCAGTATCCCACTTCTGAGGATAGGTCATAAAAGTTGTAGTCACCACAAACATGCTGCCTTGTAAGCGGAGGGAGAGAGTCAAGGAGGTTGAGAGGAGGAGAGGAGCCTGCTTTTCTCTTTGTCGCTGGGTCTCCTCACCAGCCAGCAGGTCACGTGCGTGGTGCGTGTGGCCTCCGTCTGCACAGGTGAGTTGGCAGATGTGGCATAAGCCCTGGGGAGCAGACAGCGACCAGAGACCTGCTGCACGCGCTGGCGTCCTGGTTGTGCTTCCTTCGCAGCGGCAGTTTTCTCGTATGGACTGGTCAGATCTGGCGTCCTGTCACCCTTGGCAGTGGTAATGTTGCCATTTGCCTTTTCAGAGTGTGCCAGAGCGAGGTTTGACCTGGGGTGGCCGACGAGGCTCTGCCCCAAGCACTTGTGAGGTCTTTCTCTGAGACCTGTAACAAACAGATGCCTCCCTTATGTCGTTTTTTCCACTCCTCTGTGCTTCGTGCGCTGTCCGCAGGTTGAATTAGGCCTCCGTTCCATGGTTCTGCAGGAGCCAGGCCGCCCCTGGGTGTGCTCGGGCTTGGCCAGGGCCTCCAGGACGGCCTCTTTGTCCTTGTCTGTGGCCATGTCTCCCTTCCAGGTCAGCGGGCCGTTCTTGGTGCAGCCAGCATGTCTCTTGACCTGAGCTGGGGGCTCCTCAGTGTCAGGCAGCTAGGGCTGGATTGGCCAGAGCCTGTGACCATTTCCGGTGCTCTTCCCCGACATAGCGGGAAAGGATGGCCCACTGAGTCAGCTCTGTGTGAGTGTGGGTGTTCATTTTTTCCCCCTTAATCAGCTGAGCTCATTCTTTTTCTGTGATTGGGCTGCTTTGTCTTTGGGAAGAGACACATAGACTAGGGTCTTCTCCTTCTTCTTGGCTATAGTGCCATCACTGTCTCAGACCCACCAGGGGATATGGCTCATCTGTTTGCTGGTGTGCTGGGATCTTGGTTTGCTTTGACAGATGGAAGCGCAAGTCCCAGTCAGTGTCATTGCTGACAGTGGGGTGTGGGTGGGGCTGGCTTCCATCTTCTTCCTGAGCCCGGATTAGCTCTCCAGCCCAGCCTCCGGAATCTCCATCATCTGAAAACCAGAGCGAACATTCACTGTTTCTCTCTCTAATTTCTACTTTCATAAGTATGGCCAAGACCATGAATTCATCCTTCATCAGTGTGTAGTGAGGTCAGACTTTTCTAAAGCCTGAACAGTGTCCCCAGAAGTTCCACATGGCCTTGAGTTCCAGCACCGAACTTGGATACTCCCTAGTGGAGGGTTGTGTCTCCTTTTTTCTGGTTGTTCTGAAGCCATGTCCTGAGCTTCCTTGGGCCTCTTCCTGGTGGGTCATGCCCCTGCCACAGAGGGATAGCTGAACTCTTAAACCTCAATGGTGCAGATCTTAAGGATTCCTGCTTTGTGATTGAATCACAAATATGCCGAGCTACCATTGGCATCGAAGTCAGTGGTTCCAGAGAAGTGGCCACAGCCTGCTTATTCCCATGCCGTTCGTGAAGGAAGAGCTTCGCTAGGCAAGTTCATGGTGCAAATAAGGCCATCTGCTTCATTTTAAAATACTCATTGAAGCCCTGACCGGTTGGCTCAGTGATAGAGTATTGGCCTGGCGTGTGGAAGTTTGATTTCTGGCCAGGGCACACAGGAGAAGCGCCCATCTGCTTCTCCACCCTTCCCCCTCTCCTTTCTCTGTATCTCTGTTCTCCTCCTGCAGCCAAGGCTCCATGGGAGCAACGTTGGCCTGGGCGCTGAGGATGGCTCCATGGCCTCTGCCTCAGGCGCTAGAATGGCTCTGGTTGCAGCAGAGCAACGTCCCAGATGGGCAGAGCATCGCCCCCTGGTGGGCATGCCGGGTGGATCCCGTTCCGATGCATGCAGGAGTCTGTCTGCTGCTTCCTGCTTCTCGCTTGGGGGAAAAATACTCACTGAAGAAAATAAAACTTTTCAAGTACTTCAAAAATATCTACTTACAAACAGAGGTATTTATGATGTAAATTGTAGTGCTTTGCAAAGTTAATTGCAAACCGTTTTTAGCTCCATATTGAGAAAGGAAATTTCTCAGTTAATAAACTTATTTGATATTTTAATAAATTTGTGATGCAGTTTCCCCATGGATCAATCCAGACTGTATATAGTTTTCATGGTCCCTCTAGACTCTTCATGTATGAGTTGTACCTTTGTCCTATTTGCAGATAATCTGCCTTCCGGAAAGGACCTCCTGTTCCTTGCCTGGCCGGGCCCATTGGGAATGTTCAGCCCGTGATAGAAGGGCCACAAATGGAATTCATTGTCCCTCCCTGTGTCCTTGGTCTCCCTCCACCACCTCCCCAGTTTCTTGTGTGGTCCTTGAGTTCGCCCTCTCCCTCCTTACTCCCTCCCCACACCACCCGATAAAAGTCAGAGACGGCGCCTCCCTCATCTTGTCCTCTCTCTTCTACCTAGCCGTGTGCCTGCTGTACGTTAAAGCTTGTTGGATTGTGGTTCTTCCAAAGTCCAATTTAAAATCTTTGGTATTGGGTTTTAGCCTGCAAGATTAAGAGCTGGTAATGTTAGAATTTAGGAGCGTGATATCCAAATTAATTATGATGTCCTCTGTTCCCGGCATGATTTCTGTCTAATGCAGCCGTAGGCCACGGCTCTGTTGTGCGTCTGGCCAGCTTCCTGCGTTAATAAGAGCCACTGAAGAGAGTGCCCCATGCCGAGCTCATTTTCGACCCCATAGCTTAAAAGTGTTTGCTGAGAACTTTCGCTTGATTTTAGAGTATTTTTTTAAAGAAGCAGGTTTTGATTATTTTATTTTTCTACCTCTGACTTTCTCTTTGTATTCTCAATTTAGCAAAGGCTTATCAGGTGCCTACCATGTCCCCACAATTGTACTAGGCCCACTGGTCCTGGAAAATGAACAAGGCTCGCCTGTTCCCACGCTGGCACACAGTCCAGGGGAGGGGAGTAGCTAAGCATACAAGGAAGCAGTCACCCTGGCTCCCTGGTTTTTATAGAAAAACTAGGTAGAATCAGCACCGTTTGCGGGAAGATTGTTAGTGAAAGATAGGGTTTTAATTTTAAATAGCAACATCTCCAGCTGTGTGGCAGGGAGTGAACAGTCTTGCTCACCGTCGCCCATGCCCTGCTAAATGAGGGAGCTTGGTTTATGAAGGACTGTCTGGGCACCAGCCTGGTGGCAAAACCTGGTGTGCCGGGCTCCTCCCCTCCATCCCGCCACCACCAGCAGTGCAAGGGCGCTGACCTCGTTGCTCCTGGATGTGTCCGTGTGACGTACCCCGAGGAACAGCGGGGCTTTAAACCCCTGTGCCTCTCATCGAATAAAGACATTACTGACCTTAGTTATTACATTGTACAATGGACTCTGCTAGGGAATATTTTTTCTGTTTCTCATGTGGGAATTAGTTCATCCTTTAAAGCCACTTGACGTTCTCTGTTCGAAGCTGGGGAAGAGAGGGTTGTGTGAGGAGAACCCCGGCCCCTGGGGGACCTCAGGGCTGTGTCTTGGCTCTCCCCCCGCAGCACGCCTGGGGATGGGATTACTCAGGCTCCTCCAACCTGGGAGAGCTGAAGCTGCTGCTGGAGGAGGCCGTCATGCTGCGGCGCCTCAAAGCCGACGTCCTGTCCCAGCTCCCGGCCAAACAGCGCAAGATGGTGGTGGTGGCCCCCAGCCGGATCAGTGCCCGGGCCAGAGCGTCCCTGGATGCCGCGGCCAAGGAGATGACCGCCAAGGACAGATCTGTGAGTCCGGAGCTGGAGATGGGGGTTGGGCAGTTCTGTTCCCAGGTGGTTCTTCCCGGGAGAGACCTCTGAACTTGCCTTTCTTTCATCTTGTCCCACCGCCCTGGGCAGTGACGGGGAGCCATTCCCTTTCTCAGCCTACCTAGTCTACTTTGAAAATCCAGTACTTCGCAGTTCTGTGCTTGCATAGATCAGTGTTGACGGATGGTTGTAAAAATAAACCCCAGGGCAACTGCGGGATGATGATCTATGTTCTGACTCCCTCAGAGAAAGCTGGAAGTTATGCCTAGTGTATTTTGCGAATGTCTCAGTATAGGAACAGTTGTTAGAAATTAGTTCTGTGTGTGTTTTATATACGTATTTATCAACCATCTAACCACTTCAGTGTCATTTGCTTTAATCAGAATAAGAAATTGCCAGTTATTTAGCAAAGTCAAAGTCAGCCCCCTTAATCCTTTGCCTCCTTCTTGCAGTCATTTATGGTTGGCAGGAAGTTGGCAGGATTCCCGTTTTACAGACGGAAACCGAGACTCACAGAGGCCGTGATTTGCCTGAGATCTCGTGGCTACTCCGTGGCCGTGTGCAGGTCTGTCCCCCTATATGGTAGGGCTCTTTCCACTATGGTGGCTTCGTCTTTCAAAACACTTTCATTTCGTATCTGTCATTAGTGCCTCGCTACGCTAAGTACCACGAAGTAAACTACATTAGCTTCGTTTCTGTCCTCTTGGGACAAAACCTTGTAATTTTCATTGCCAAGGAAATAACAGTCATTGACTTTCTTTTGACATTGTCTGGGCTTAATATTAACCTGTATAAAGAAACTTAGATCTAGATGAGAGCTCAACCTTCTAGAAGATTACAAAATAAATAAGAATGACAAGAGACAAAATGTGTGATTTTTTTTTAATGTTATTTTACCATGTGGTTGAGCAGACTAACCAGTAAGTAACCTTTAAGAAACAGAGGGTTGGGTAGAGGATTCATGGGTCAGATGTCAAGTTGTATTTAATTTATGCCACATACTTCTAATAATCTGGCGGCCTGGAGAAAGCAAGCAGGTGTAGGCTCTTTGCTGTGAAGTTTTCACAGTTCACATGTTGATATGACCGTACAGACCAGTGGTTCTGAAATTATATTTCAATAGAACCATGAGTGGGCATAGTATTCTATTATTAAAATCAGCCTTGCTGGGTTTTTTTTTCTGATTTCTAGAGATAAAAATTCAATGAATGAAAACTTTTTTGTCAATTTTGTTTTTTCCTATAACTTTCTTAAACCTTTAAAGTCTATTAACTTTTCTCCACTAGCAAACTCTGCCAGATAAGAAAGCCAGTGAATAAGTACAGTAAATAGAATACTAACAGGGGAAAATGAAGACGTGATATTTTTAGATACAAAGATCTGAATATTTATGAAATGCTATGTTTTAGTTCCCTGTGTGTGTGTGAAGGAAGTCAGTCTACTGGTATTTCGTGGGATTCCCTGGAGAACACCCTTGCCTGTAGTGCACCTCCTGGACCAGGCTGAGAACAGCCAACGATAGGCTGAGCCATGGAAATCAGAAATGTTGAGTGTTTTATAACTCTGGTAGCTATGTAAATCCCTTAAATTATTTGGGATAGTTTGATGTTTTCTTACTTAAAATGAAAGCCGTGGCCTGCTTCTTGGGCTTGGTGCTGGGAAAATATATCAGGAGAACGCCTACTGCTCAGAATACCACCTGTAGGGTGATTATCATCTCTGCTTCTGCAGCTTCCCAGAGTCTTAATGGTACTTTGCAGATTATGAAAATGAAGGCTAAATAGCAGTGTAATTTTTCAAGAATCCAGCAGAGAAAGAGCCTAGAGCTCTTCCCAGTCTCATGCTTGAGAGCGGCTCTCTGCTTCCATGGGATCCGAGGTAAATGAAGAGCTTGTGCCTGAAAGAGAGAAACTGAATTGATACAGATTACCTTCAGCGTGACACTGAAGCCAGATGCTGAATTCTTTATGAGGATAAGATAAATCCGTGAAAGTGTGATTCTCCTTCGTGTTCTTTAATGGAAGTTCATTTTTAAAATGGAAAATCCAAGTAGAAAACAAGTGTCTGAGCTGTGCAGTTTGGACCATCAGAACCTTTCTTACTCTGTCGCACGTCTGGGGACTGCGTTCGGTCAGGAGCACCACCCCAACTGAACTCCGGAAGGGGACCCAGTGTCAGATGGGAGGGGGACTAGGTAGCTGTTGATACCCCTTCCAACCTTGACCGGCTCTGAAACCCTGAGGCAGAGTTAAAACGGGGATTCGGGGTGTCACGGTCTCAGCTGATGAGAGGAGGCCCTGTGTCTACAGAAAGGCTTCCTGCACCCCACGTTCATTGTGACGTTCCAGGCCCACGCTCCCCTGCAGCTTTGCACAGTGTGGTGGCCTCAGCAGAGCCCCGCTGGCCTGTCAAGAGGTGATATTTTTCTTTGTTCCCTCACACCTTCCCATCTGGAGGAAGACATTTTTAAAACTGTTTAAGTCACAGAAGCCAAAGTGAAACAGCCAATTTATGAAATACAATGTACAACTAAAGCTTTTTCTCATTTCTGAGATAATAGATACCTCTTCACAGGCTAGGAAAAGCTGGTTCTAATCATCTTTTGTCTAAAGCCGTTTTTTGATCAGCAAGACCAGGAGCAGAAAAATGGAATAGGTCCATTCAGACTTCCTGGTGACACTATCAGTTCACCTTTCTGCCGTTTGACAGTCCATTCAAGCTTCCGACATAGAAAAAGAAATAGGAAACCCCAGTGGATCTAATTTAATAAAAGCCTAGGAGACAGGAACAAAAAATGCAGGTAATTTAAAATTTCCTGGCCCATGGCTGGCAAAAGAAATGAGATCATTAATGGACTAGTATTCTGTCTACCCAGTTTGGGGGAGCCTTTTCCTTTCTTTTCTTTTCTTTTTTTACAGGGACAGAGAGAGAGTCAGAGAGAGGGATAGATAGGGACAGCAGACAGGAACAGAGAGAGGTGAGAAGCATCAATCATTAGTTTTTCATTGTTGTTGTGACACCTTAGTTGTTCATTGATTGCTTTCTCACATGTGCCTTGACCGCGGGCCTTCAGCAGACCGAGTAACCCCTTGCTCGAGCCAGCGACCTTGGGTCCAAGCTGGCGAGCTTTTGCTCAAGCCAGATGGGCCCCGCGCTCAAGCTGGCAACCTCAGGGTCTCGAACCTGGGTCTTCCGCATCCCAGTCCGACGCTCTATCCTCTGCGCCACCGCCTGCTCAGGCGAGCCTTTTTTTTCTTAATGATGAAACTATTGCTTTCTCTAATATTAAAAATTCAGTAGGTGTCTATTGTATGAAATCTGAAAAGTAAAAGAAAGTATTTATAATAAGGAACATTTATTAAGCATTTTTCATTACTGCACTATAAAAAGGATTCATCTTTTTTTTCCCTTCTTTTCCAAGTGAGAGGAGGGGAGATAGACTCCCGCATGATCTCTGACCTGGATCTACCCAGCAGCCCCCATCTGGATCCTATGCTCTGCCCATCTGGGGTCATGCTTGCAACCCAGTTATTTTTAGCACCTGAGGTTGGAGGCTCCATGGAGCCATCCTCAAATCAGTTGAGCCATGACCGTGAAGGAGAAGAAAGAGAGAATGGGGAGGGGTGGATGGCGGGGGAGAAGCAGATGGTCTCTTCTCCTGTGTGCCCTGACTAGGAATCGAACCTGTGACATCCATATGACCAGCCAATGCTCTACCACTGAGCCAACTGGCCAGGGCCAGGATTCATCTTTTATATCACCTAATTTTTGCATTTATTATTTGGATTTTTAAATAAAATGTATGTATATTTTATTTTAAAATAAATTTATATATACATACACATGTATATATAAATATTATATAACGTGTAATAAGCAATATACATATTTTTAAAGCAGAATTGGAGTAATGAATATACATCAAGTGATGGACAAAAGAAGTTTCAAAGCTTTATTGTGAACACTTTTCTATGTTATTCAGTGTTCTTTTAAAACATATTTCAATACAGCGTAGTGTTTTATTACATAACTATTTAAAATTTTGCCAGCCATTTTTAGTTGGATATTTAAGTTAATTCAACTGCTCACTGCTCTAAGTAGCACCACACTGGAAAAGTAGCTAACATGTGAATGTGTGCATCTGATGATACTGTGAGGACAGATTTCGAGGAGCAGGTTGCTGGGTCCTAGGGCTGGGCGTGTTCTGAAGGCTTTGGTGCCCAGTGGCTGATGTTCCCAAGCCAGCCAGTGCACCGTCCCTTCTCGCATGAACAGTAGGGTGTTTATTCCCTCACACCCCCCTCAGCTCTCTGTGATGACTCTAAGGACAAGGTTCCTGACAGTGCCTCTCACCAGTTCTCCCTCTGTCTGTTTTGTGCCCTCCCTTTCTCATTGGCAAGTGTAGGGTGAGTAAGGGAGGGATGACCCTGACAGGAGTCATGCCAGTCTCTGAAGGACACAGGAGTTGAGCTGTACCCTGAGGATGCCTGGGTGCAGTCTGCAGACACACTGTGGGTGAGGTCATTGTAAAGAAGTCTGGCTCTGCCCCCCTACCCACCCTCCACTAGGGACCACATTAGGTTAGAGGGCCCAGTCTGCTGCCAGGGACCCTTTGAGGGTGTATGAGTGGACTTTATGTTGTGAGTGAGCTCACTGGCCATTGGCAAAGGTTGCGTGTGTGTCCAGCGCCTCAGCAGAGTGTGAACTGGACCTCCAGCTGAGAAACAAGGTAAGCTACACGGCCATGGATTCGCATCTTTGCCGTGAGCTCTCAGAAAGCTTGAGTTGTTAGGTTGGACTATTGCCATCAAATAGGGACAGTGGCCTCCACAGTCATGACACACAGGGAAGTGAGACGGGTCCACTACCTGGTCGGCGCCCCCTGAAATCCTGTGGTTCCTGGGTATCTTTCTCCTTTCTTGTCAAGACCCAGAGGAAAGACACTGTTTAAAGCAAGAGACTCCTTTGGCCAGGCAGCATTTTTGCTGGTGGAAGGAGGCCAGCTGCCCTAGTGAGGGTGAAATGATCTGAGCGCCTCCCATGCTAGCGTTCTGTATTAGGGTTTTATTTACATGCACACTGTAGCGTGGATGTGGTTTCTTCTCTCGGAAAGTCATTTACCTTATTTGGGAGTTAGGCCAAAAACGTGTGAATAATGGTATTGAGATGATAGTAGGATGAACTAACTAGTTGTGGTCAGTAGGCTATGGACAGAGCTTGGCAGAAGAAAAGGGGAGGGAGACAGGGACGTGTCATGTGTAAGTGGTCCCCAGGCTGTAGTAACTGGGTATGCTTAGCAAGGCTGCATTTCAGCCAATCACGTGAGCTGGGCATGAATGGTAAAGCTCTACCTGAAATGCCTTTCCAAAGAGCTCCCACATCCTTTGCCTCCTGGGGGTCTCACAGCAATTCTCAGAGGGTGACAGAGCAGTTATTATCCCGTGTCTCTGGTGACAAACCAGAGCTCAGGTAGTCCCTTTGGCTTGGCTAAAGTGAGTAGTAGGTCAGGGTGTCCTTGCTCTGGAAATCGGTGTTGAAGCTTCGGGCTTTGAAAAGCTCACAGTGGTGACAGTTCCGTCAGCGTAGCTCAGAGTCCTCCGAGTGGGAGACTTAAACCCTTGCCTTCTCTTCCTGCAGAAAGGACAGCAAAGAGAAGCCCTCATTCTCTTCTTCAACAGAACAGCTGAAGCCAAGATCCCGTGTGTCATGTAAGTAGTCACCGAGTTTCAACTTCTCTCTCTCATCTTAAAAAAAAATACCCTATTATCTAAATCTACCAGAATGGCTGTACTGCTCTGTAAGGAGTGGTCGGAGATTGTAGGTACAGCTGCCTTGAATATAAGGGTTAAGGTACCACGGCCTCCACACCCAAGGCGAGTGCAGGGTGCGCTCAGCCTGCCGTAACCAAGTGCGCTGGGGCTGCTGCCACTTAAGAGGAGGGTAGGAGGGCCCAGACACTAAAGGGAAGATCTCCTCTTATGAGGAGAACTGTCTGTGCTCACTGGCTTGTAGGGAAATATTAAGTGTTTCATGAAAGACCGAGAACTGCCTTATGGTGATTCTCTGGTCTCCTCCAAAGACGTAACGTTTCAGCCGTTGTTTGCACACATTAAAGGAGAATTTCAAAGCTTGTTTGAAAGCCATGGGCAAATGGGCATTGTCACACTGAGTTCTCCTTCCGCCTTACAAACTAAATGTGAAGTAATCATTTCTATTAAAATTATTCACTGACTTTTAAAAAATCTCAATTGTCTGCTTTTCTTAAAGAAAAACTCACTCATGTTCAACTATCACTGTGGTGGAAACTTGGGGCAATTCTAATGGTGTGCAGTTTGCCTCATTTCTATTGTTTAACATTCATTCATGTGAGACTCTAGCAGGAGAACGGCCCAAGCGATTCAATTTCAATGAAAATGAAGCTGGTGTGGGTTAAGCAGTGCCAGATTGGCTGTGGGGGCAAATGGAGTCACGCAGCCTACCTACCCTAGCCTCAGCTACCCGCTCCCCTGCCTCCCCAGCCTCCCACCCTCTCAGCCACCTGCTTCCCGGACTCCCCAGACTCCTTGGCCTCCCACCCTCTTATCCGCCTGCTCCCCGCCTGCCTGGCCTCCCCGGCCTCCCCAGACTCCCCAGCCCCTCCCTCCACACCCTTGGACACAGTGAGAGTGAGTTCACTGCATTACTCAAATCTAGGATTCTCAACAAAGGCTACTGAATGTTGGCCAGCTCCCTTCACCCTCCGGGCACAGCCCTTTTCATTTACCATGTTATGACGAGACTAATGAACTCCAGGTGTGTTTTTATGGCCTGGAAAGTTCTCTCTGAGAAACAAATCTGAACTGCCCCCACCGACCCATTTCTCACGTGCCGCTGAGTAACAGACGGTGAGAGTCAGTGCTGTTCTCGCTCGCTCACGTGTCACCTACACGATCCAGGTTTGTTGAGTGCTGGGTCTAGAACCAGCCATTTTCCTAGAAATTGTAAATCTGATCATTTCGCCACCTTGTGAATACACTTGGTAATACTGTAGCTTGTCTTCTATTCAAGCTGCCATAACAAGAATACCATAGAGAGATAGACGGTGGTGGCTTAAATGACAAATGTTTCTCATAGCACCAGAGGCTGGGACGTCCAAGTTCACAGCACTGACACAGGCCGTGTCTGGTGAGGGTTCTCGTCCTGGCTGGCAGACAGCTGCCTCCTGGCTGTGTCCTCCGTGGTGGAAGGGGAAGGCTGCTCTGTAGACCTCTTCCATAGGAACCCTCACCCCGTCACCCCCCATGCGCCCTACCTTCCGGTACCGTTTCATTTATGAGGTTTAAGGGGACACAAACATTCTGTCCGGTATATGCCTTGTACATAGTTTTTCAAAGTTCCATTATAAATTATATAATGCTTTATCGTTTCCAATAATTTTGATATCTGTTAACTCATTTCACAATTACAACCTCTTTGTGAAATCAGTAGAATAAGTCATATTGGCCCCATTTTTAAAATGCAGAACCCGAGTACATTTCATGGAAATCTCTAGGCCTGAGAGTCACATAGCTAGGAATTGGAAATTAGATTATAAATCTTAAAACTCTAAATATCTCTTCCCTCCCTCCCTCCCTCACTCCCTCCCTCCCTCTCTCCCTCCCTTCCTTCATTCCTTCTGTTGTATGTTTTCATTTTAATGGGCATCTTTCAATACAGAAGCCAAGGTCATTGTGGTGGGCAGATACTTCCAGGCTGGTAGCTCAGGGACGTGGGGAAGGGCAGAGCAGTGAAGCCATGTCTGAGATGTAGAGGGTGAGAGGCATTGGAAGTATTCGGGTCTGAGCTGCTTATGAGGTGGCCAAGTTGATTTTATGCCTTGTGACTTTTTTAATTTATTCATTTTAGAGAGAGATAAAGAAATGTTGATTTGTTGGTCTACTTTTGTATGTAGTCATTGTTTGCTTCTTGTAAGTACCCTTACTGTGAACTGAACCTGCAACCTTGGTGCATTGAAATGATGCTCTAACCAACTGAACTACCCAGCCAGGGCTGTCTTGTGCTTTTTCAATACTGTAGCAATAAACATTTTTGCTTATATCATGGAAAATTTTATGTCTCTTAAACTAATTAAAGTAGACTCTCTGAAGCACCAGTGATTCACAAATTGAACTCAAAAATCCATACCGTAGCTGGCCATAGTGTTGTTTGAAAATAATTCTTAGATGTTTAGAGGACAGTGCACTTACCTTTCCACCACCTACTTATAACAGGAAACCTTTTGAGATTTATCTGTTCTCTGCCCAAACTCACCTGTGAGTGGGGATGGCCTCAGGCAGACCGGATGCTCTTCCTGTGGGGAAGTTCACCTTCCTGCAGTCCTGCAGGAGCAGTGACCTGCACTGGGGTTGTGAGCCCTCTGCAGGGCACTCACTAGTCCTGGGGAAGCCTGCAGGGTATGAGGACTGGGTGACTGTCCCCTACAACTCCTGGGGTAGCTGCCTTCCTTTCTAATACTACTGTTAAGATAAGGACAGGAAGTCAAGGAAAAACACAGCCCTTGGAGGAGGGAAGTAAATTTAAGGACAGAATAAAGACCAAGCCCCTATATTCCTTTGCCTCAGAAAGAATTCACTGGCGCTGGCTTCCCTGCTGGGCCTGCAGTTGACAGTGTAATGTGGGAGGGGGCTGGAGCGCTTTCCCGGACGGTCCCCTCAGTATTACTGCTTAGGTCTCAATATTACACTGCCAGAAATTTGATTACTGTCAAGAATCCCTTAATCCCCAGCCTATGCATTTTTAGATCTATAGACATCACTTGAATTTGTATTGAAAACACACTGTAATGATGATAGCAGCCAAAATGCAAACTCTTAATTATCTTCATAATCCCAGATAGTAAGAATGATTCAATAACATATCAGAGATACATAAAACATAAAGATACTCCAATTTTCTTTGTATATATAAGATGACTGGAAACTATGGGAGAATTCTTTCTGCACATTGCAGGAGATGGCGTGCATGAAGGTGGAGAAGTCAGCTCTTGGACAAGGGAGAGAACAGGCCAGGGAGGGCAGGTGCCCCAAAGGTGTCTGCCACAGGTGCAGTCACTTTTCAGTAGTTAACTTCAACTGGATAAGGACATGTTTAATTTGTGTTGTCATTGTCAAATGCAGTGAATATATCCTTGACCTACTGGAAAGCGGAAGAGAGAAGTTTCTAGTGTTTGCACACCATAAGGTGGTTCTGGATGCAATTACCAACGAGCTTGAGAGAAAGGTAAGCCCCCTTTGAAATCCTCCACAGGATACTTTTATTGTTTGTGTTGGCGTCTAAGTTGTTCTGAGCAGGCTGAGGTCAGATCAGCAAAGTGAGATAATGGTGTCTGGAAACATTGCTAAAGACGTCTGGAGAATTAGTCTTGTTGTAGAACCACGGGGTTGGTCAAAATGTTTTCCCAGCAGTGTCGTTTAACTTCCTCCCTGCTCTGTATGGATATCCCGAGAATCTTGCTTTGGGAACATCTCCCAGTGTGTCTTCCATCATTCTGTGTAAATAATTAGAAAATTGACAAGAGATGAGGGAGAGAAATCATTCTCTTGTGTGGAGACAAGAAGTTGTGTGAATAACCTCTTCTCTTCATTTTGTTCCTCCTTATTACTGTCAAAGTGGCCGTGCACAAACTTCTGTACAGAGTTTTATGGCCCTCATTAAGTCGTGTGAAAAATATCTAGAAGCATTTCCTAGGATATTCATAAAAACTTAACATACATTTTCATCCCCTTTTTTATTTTTGGTTAAATTTAGGATCATAAATTGCTTTTTGCCTTCCATTATCTTTTACATTTATTTAATATTTTAAACATATAAAAGAGTATAGAGAAATATACAACAGACCCCTGTTTTCCCCATGCAGATTTAATATATGAAAAGTTTTGCTGTGTTTATTTCAAAGTTTATATTTTAAGTAATAAAATATGTATGCCTCCTCAGTAGCCCTTTAATATGTTTTCTTTTTTCCTCCCCAGATCTAACCTCTATCCTGAATTCTTTCCCTCCATGTTGTCTTACTTTAAAAGTATACATTCTTAACGATATCAGTCCCTTTTGTATATGTTTTAATTTACTTAAATGGCAACATAGTGTAAGTATTCTGCAGTTTACTTTTTTGCTTAACAGTATTTCTGAGAACTCTCTATACAGCATTAAGGGTGTAGTTCATTTGCTGTAACTACTCAATAGTATCTCATTGGATGATTGTACCATAGTTTATCCATTCTCCTGATGATGGATGTTGAATTTTATTTATAGTTTCTGCTATTATGTGGATGTTTTCCTATATGTGTACATACATAGGTATTCCTCGGTGAGCGGGCATGTCCAGATAGGAGCTTGCATGATCATTGGACCAGCTCATCTTCACCCCACCCCAGCTATTGTCAAATTGCTCTCCAGAGTGGTTATTCAAATTTACAATCCTACCACAACAGCATTTGAGGATTCTTGCTGCTCTGTGTGTTCACCAACACTTGGTTTTAACCCGACTTTTACTTTTGCCACTCCAGTGAAATGAAATCTCATTTCATTCTTTTATTATTCCCAAATTTTTTATTGATTGATTGTTGACTTTTTAGAGAGAGAGATCAATTTGTTGTTCCACTTATTTGTCTGTTCATTGCTTGGCTGTTGTATGTGCCCTGGCTGGAGATCGAATCTGCAGCCAGGGTGTATCAGGATAACACTCTAACCACCTGAGCTACCTGGCCAGGTGGAATCTCATTCCATTCTTATTTTAATGTGCATTTCACTGCAAGTAAAAGGTATATTATTTTTTGTGTGTATTGGTCATTTCAGTCTCTGTCTCTCTTCTTTGAATATTCTGTTTGTGTCCTTTGCCTCTTTTTCTGTTGGCTTGTCTTTTTCTTATTGACTTGGAAATCTTCTTTATAAATTCTGAATGTTAAACCTGTGTCAGCCTGACTCAGCGATGGCACAGTGAATAGAGTGTCGGCCTGGGACACTGGGAACCTGGGTTTGAAACCCTGAGGTCACCGGCTTGAGCATGGGATCTTAGACATGACCCCAAGGTTGCTGGCTTGAGCCCAAGGTGACTAGCTTGGCTGAAGCCCCCTGGTCAAGGCACATATGAGAAGCAATCAGTGAACAACTAAGCTGCTGCAACTACGAGTTGATGCTTCTCATCTCTCCCTTCCTGTCTTTCTCTCTCTGTTCCCCTCTCTTGCTTTAGAATAATATATATATTAGTCCAGTTGTTATTTATAATATTGAATAATTAGGAACCTAAGTGCTCATCAGTATGTATACTGAAACAGTTGTCCAGCCATAAAAAATAATGTAGGTGAGTGGTTCTTAGCTTTGTGGAGATCACTTATAACCTTTCAGAATCTGAAATATGACAAAATTTGACTTTACTGTCTTCAAATGAAAATTAAAATAAAATACTTTTTTCACCCTATTAAATCTGCAGGGGTTTTGAGACTATGTGGTTCTATTATATTTGGGAATATGTGGATAACAGTGCAGTGAGCTGGACATGCGCACACAGTACTTACTGGAAAATAATTTGGTGAATATTAGGAGCCTTGAATTGAGTTTTTCCCTTTACCATAGTACTTTAATTTCTAGTGCTCTAGTCCAGGGTGACCAAACAGGGGCAAAGAACCATGAACAGGTTTATTTTAAACCGTCCTTCTAAATTATTTTATTTTAATAGCTCTATTGAGGAATAATTACCATGCATTCGACTATTTGAAGTGTATAGGTTGGTATGAATCAAGATAGTGAACATGTCCATTAGCCCCAGAAGTATCCCTGTGCCCTGTGTAATACTTCCTGTTTCTCCCTACTCCTCCCATCTCTGGGCCACCACTGATCTGCTCTTTGTTACAAAAGATTAGCTTGGGTTTTAAGGGCTTTATATATATGGATGCGCACAGTGTGTACTTTTTTGTAATCTGATTTTTCTCACTCAACCTATTTTGAGATTCATACATGTTACTATGTGTGTCAACAGTTCATTCCTTTCTATTGTTGAGTAATATACATAGACCACAATATTTTATTCATTTAACTGTTGGTGGATATTAGCCAGCCCATCCTTTTTAAGTGAAAATTAGAAACCCCCCAAATGTGAAGATACAGATGAGTGGTTAAATTATACTGTGGTTACATAATGAAATATTACACAATGATTAAAAGTCATATTTCAGAAAACTTCTCAATAATTTAGTTCATTTATAATATAATGTTTGTTGAAGAGAAACAGGATATGAAACTTTTATTTACAACATATATACAACCCTGGCCAGTGTTGTCCTAGAGCTCCAAGGTCACCAGTTTGATCCCAGGGTCACCAACTCCATCCTAGGGCTCCAGCTTGACACCAGGGTCACAGGTTCCATCCCCAGTCAGGTCACGTATGAGAAGCGATTAGTGGGAGCACAACTGAGTGGAACAACGAGTTGATGCCTCTCTCTCCCTCCTTTTCTCCCTCTCTCTTTCTCAAAAAACAAAACAAAAAAAAACATTGAAAAAAGAGTAACAGGAAAGAAAATGGACTAAAAATTATACTAATATTTTTATTTTCCTTATAATGCTTGTCTTTATCATTAGGAAAAAAATTTTAAATGCCTCTTGAAAGGGAACAAGGTAAACTGAACTAAACATGCAACTATCCAAGACCCAGCAGTTCCCCTGGGCATTTACCTCGGAGGAATGAGAACTCTTGTTCACACAGAAACTTGTACACAAATGTACATGGCATCCCTGGCTGGTTGGCTCAGTGGTAGAGCATCCGCCTGGTATGAATGTCCCGGGTTAGATTCTGGGTTTGATTCTTGGTCAGGGCACAGAGGAGAGCAATCATCTGCTTCTCCACTCCTCCCTCTTTTCTCTCTCTTGCTCTCTCTTTCTCTCTCTCTTCCCCTCCTGCAGCCATAGCTCAGTTGGAGCAAGTTGGCCTTGGGTGCTGAGGTTGGCTCCATGGCCTCTGCCTCAGGCACTAAGAAAATAGTGCTGTTGCTGAGCAATGGATCAATGGCCTCAGATGGGCGGAGCATTGCCCCTTAGTGGGCTTGCAAGGTGGATCCCGGTTGGGGCGCATGTGAGAGCCTGTGTCTCTCTGCCTCCCCTCCTCTCACACAAACACACTAAACAGTACATGGCAGCTTTATTTGTAGTGGTCCCTAGACTGACCCAACCCAGACGTCCTTCCGAAGGCACATGGTTAAACTGGTCCATAAAAACTGCAGAATGGTACTCAGCCAGGAAAAGGAATGCACTGTCTTTGCATGCAGTGACTTGGATGACTCTTCAGGGAGTGGTGCCCAGTGAAAAAGCCTAACCCAAAAGGTTACACACCGTATGGCTCCATTCAGATAACAGTCTGCAATGAAACATTTTAAAAATTGCAGGACTGGGGGTGGGTATCAGGAGCGAGGTGGGCGTGGTTATAAGGGGGCTACAAAAAGATCCTTGTGGTGTTAGATTCATCTGTGAAGGCTAATATGAAAAACCACACGGCTGACAAAGTTGTGCAGAGTGTGCACAGTACACAAGTGGAAGTAACACCGGGGAAATCCGAGGAAGATCAGTCGAGTGTATCAAAGTCAGTATCATGGTCCTGGTAAAATACCATAGTTTTGCAATAGATTACCATTAGGGGAAACCCTTGGTGTTATTGCCTAAACTGTTTGTGAGTGTGCAATTTTCTCAAAACAAATTTTGATTTGAAAGAAAAGGAAAGACAAGACAAACTGCTCCCACAGCGGTAACCAGTGACAAACTTGATGCTGCGGCTGGCTCTGAGCCACGGCCGGGCAAGGCCCCGCCCTGGAGCCAATGACAGGCACTGGGCACCGGCAGCCCACCTGGCTTCCCTCCCTGTCCCGCAGCAGGTGCAGCACATCCGCATCGATGGCTCCACCCCCTCGGCAGACCGAGAGAGGCTGTGCCAGCAGTTCCAGCTGTGCGAGAGGCACGCTGTGGCCGTGCTGTCCATCACCGCCGCCAACATGGGCCTCACTTTCGCTGCCGCCGACCTGGTGGTGTTTGCAGAGCTGTTCTGGAACCCAGGGGTAAGGGTCATGGGTGACTTGAAGTCCTGGGCGCGCTTGTGGCTGCGGGGAGGAAGGAGCTAGTGTCATTCTGGAAGACAAGGTTTCTGTGTGCTGTCCCTAGGGCCAGTCGCATCCCCTTCCATCCGTTTCTTAGCCCTCAGAAACATGTTTACTTTCCACTTGTCCGTCTCCACGTAAAAGAAGTGAAAACTCACTCCTCTGTTGGCTAGCTATCAGATCTTCACAACAACCTCTTAGGTAGTAGTATTAACTGTATCTTATTGATGGGAAAACGGAAGTGTTAGAAGGCTAGAAGGAATCTTAGAAGTCATCTCTCTAAGCAGAAATTGGGGCACAGCGGGGTGCATAGTTGCCACCAAAGAGGAGTACATGGCAGCAGCAGGCCACCCTGTGTCCTTGTTAGTAGCCATCACTGGGGACTGCTTTAGCCACTGGGACCGCAAAAGGGTGAGCGCTGTGGGTGTTCCCGGAACGTGGTCATGGTACCCACTGGCCTTTTCTGGTCACCTAAGGGCTGTGACAGCCGATAGAAGAGGTTTGTTTGGACTGTTAACATTTTCTCCTGAGCTCCAGAACATTGATTTTCCCTTGCGTGTTTTCCACAGCGTGGCTCTCACTGGCCACACACAGGTGACTGCTTTGATAATGGGTGGACTTCGAGGAGGAATGAGTTTTCGAAGGGAAACCATGCTTTTGGTTTGCATCATTCCTTGTGGGGCTTCCACCATGTAAAGAGCCACCCACCCTGTCCCACGTGGCCTCCCCCTGGTGCAGTGTACTGATTTAGCGGGGAAGGTAACTTGCTATTTCACAGAGAGAGGAACGAACGTGCCAGGTTTCTGTCGTTTGCCCTTCCTCACAGCCTGCTCAGCACAGAGGGGCCACGCACAGCTGTCCAGCTGCAAATGTAGTTCCCCAACTGGTGTCTTCTTTGGTTCTGTCTTGTCAGGTGATAGGTCATTTGTAGGTCAAGGGTCGTGGGCCCTCTACCACGAGACATGGCAATGAAGCCCTTTGAGAAGAAGGGTTGTGGTGGACCTTGGGGGCCAGGGACTACCTGGTGTGCTGGGGTGAGCCACTCCAGGCCTTGACCTGCATCCACCCTGATCCCTGGGCCTCACAGGTGCTGATGCAGGCTGAGGACCGGGTGCACCGCATTGGACAGTCAAGCTCCGTGGGCATCCACTACCTGGTGGCGAGAGGCACGGCTGACGACTACCTTTGGTACGGCCAGCCGCTGGCCTGGCAGTTGGGGTTGAGCAAGGGTGGACCCTGATGGTGTATTTCCTTTGCTCCCTAAGGGCTTCTGCTTTTGCTAAGGGCTTCCTCCCACTTTCATCAGGCCTGCATTCAGCTCCTTCCCTGCGTTCACTGGGGCCTGCAGGGTGCAGAGGAAATCACGCAGGGATAAGTGCATATGGCTCCTTCCCCACAAGCCTGAGACGAGGGAGGAGAACTGAGGGTGATGGGATGTAGGTCACATGGGTAAAACACTCAGTTTCAAGCCGTGGAGGCACTTGCTGAGACAGGTGACAGCCCCCTGCCCCTTTACGATGTGCATTGAGACAGGAGCCCCCATCTTTCAGCTGTTGGTCCAGCAGGAGCGTGGCTCGCGCTGGGCCACGTGGTGCTTTAACACAGCTGGGGCTTCGTGTCCGCTACCCAGGCAGAACTCCCCAGCCCACTGCCCTCTGCTACGCCCTGCTTCCAGCCTGGCACTGGGGGCTCTTTCCTCTGCAGTGTGCGCAGGCTGTTCCTACCCTTCCTCTCGGTTTGCTGGGTTGGTTAATGGGGCAGCTCGTCACAGCAGCACCTGCAGGGTTTGCTGCAATAAGGCAGCATTTATTTCCTACACATCTTCCAGTAGAAGAAATTTTGAACCTGATTATCTGAGCCCGAAATTGGCTGGTTCCCAGTTAGAGGAGGCAGATGTTTCAGGTGCGTGTTTTGCCTTGAGAGATACAAAGGTGTGAAACTAATCGTGTCGCTGCCCCCTAAGAACAAGGAGGGTGGTCTTTGGTCAGTCTGCAGTTCTGTGCAGGTCGGTTCACTGCAGCTTGTTTCTCCCCAACAGGCCCCTGATCCAAGACAAGATTAAAGTCCTGGGTGAAGCTGGGGTTTCTGAGGCCAGTTTTTCAGAAATGACGGAAGCCACTGATTACATCTATAAGGTAACAGCAGCACATGGCTCCTCGCCAGCGCCAGCGGGGCAGGCAGGAGGAGGCATTAAATGGCCCGCCCAGGCTCTGGGCCCTGAGCAAGAGGGATGAATCACTCCTGGGACCTCCCCCAGCCGGCAGCTGAAAATGATGGTCTGCAGTCCTCAGTGCAGGTGGCGTGTGCATCCTTATGGACAAGTGATGGCACGGACCCCTCCCACTGCGGGCCTTCCCTCAGAGAGTCTCGTAAAACCACGGCTGCCGAATGCCGCCCCTCCCACCAGGCTGCTAGAAACTGATGGAAAACTAACTCCCTGTGGCAATTGTTGAATTATTGCAAAAAGTACATAGCAGCACCACATAGCAGGACTGCCACCGGAACACGTCCCCAAGCACAGAATGAGGAGTGTTCAAAACCAGGAATCGATTTTATATAACTTATTTCCCCTCAGTCATTGCTATTTATTCTGTGTCTCCCGTTTTATAGAGGGGAGAACTGAGGCACACAGAACAGGCCTTGTAAAGCCAGCCGTCCATCTGTGACAGCCCCTCGTGTTATCTAGGAGGGAAAAAAGGCCAGTGAGCACCCTTCCATGGCCAGGTGGGCCTTGTCGGAGGTGCTGGGAGGAAGCTTGTTGGGCTCTGGAGAGGACAGCTGGGGCCCAGCACGCCCGCCCTGGCACACCTGCCCAAAGGCCGCCATGGCTCCTCCTTGTCCGTGTCAGTGAAACTCGACGGAGGGGAGCAGGAGGCCCAGAGACTTCCAACGGCATGTCTCACCCACTCGGGTGGCAGACATGAAGGGTGAGGACTCGGGAGGTACTGCCTGCAGGAGGGCGACTCCTGAGAGAATGATTTCTAACGTGAGAGCTTAGACGGAGGTCTGGGCCTCACACAGGAAGGTGGCCTTGCAGTTGCTCGTCAGGAAACCGAGGTGCCACCTCCATCCTGTGGACTTAGCCAGAGTCAGTCAGAAGCTCAGTTAGGGCAGCAAAATCTCGTAGGTGACGCTGTGAAGACCTGATCTTCCTTTACGTGTCCGTAACAACTAAACCCTTTCTTCTGATGTAACTATTGGGATGAATAAGACTCAGAGGTCCTATTTTTAAAAGAAAAATATAAATTATCCTCTTTTAGATTTAAACAGTTAAACCCATTTTAAAACCTAGTTTTCAAGCTTTTTAAAGAACTCTCAAATTCAGTTAAATGGTAAATATTGTCACAGAGCTTTGGTTATTATATACCCTGAGAAAAGAGAGACCTTTATTTTTCAAGGATTCTCAACCATTGAGAATGAGTTCATTTATTTAGTTATAAATAAGCCCATTCACTCATATTGACCTTACCCTCAGTTACTCTGAGTTAGTTAAGAATTTGCCTAAAGTAAGGTGGGATGAAAATTTATCAGTATTTATTTTGATTAATAAATATGTCAATTTTTTAATTAAAATGGGGCTGAAAATTCCATCCACTACTAGAGAAAGAAAATGTTGCCCCCTATGTAGGAGAGAAAAGCAAAAGAGGTCATGCCCCCCTCAAATAGCATGCCTTTTGAGAAGGGGTTAGGGGGACCAATGTGACCCTGGACTGGCCTGCTCTGAGTTCCATGTAGTTACCGTCATCATAATCAAATGCACGTTGTCAGTTACTTCTATTCGCAGTGGGCTGCCTTGCGTGTGGCCTTGCAGTTGCTCAGATGGAGGGTGACGAGATCCTGGTGGGGGACCCGTGCACATTGGGGGGCTGACTTTAATGGTCTTCAATATCACTTCCCATCTGGAAGGACAACCATTTCTCTCTTTTTTTTTTACCCAACGAGCAGAAGGGGAGAGAAGAGGTCAGACTCTAAGGCAGTAAGGCTGCTTTAGTGACAGTTTACCGAGCGGGCCTGCGCGGTCCATGGCGCAGCGCCTGGCAACATGAGGTGTGCGGTCCCGCCCCTGTGTGCTCGCTCAGCAGCCACCAGGTAGGACTCAGTGTTGGAACCTCCGTTCTTTTATCTTTCTTTTTCTTTCTCCGATGAAGGACCCAAAGCAGCAGAAGATCTATGACCTGTTCCAGCAGTCCTTTGAGAAGGATGGGAGCGATAAGGAGCTCCTGGAGGCAGCGGAGGCCTTTGACCCAGGAAGTGCTTCAGGGCCGCCCGGAAGTGGTCCCGGGGACCTAGGAGACTCGCTGGAAGGGAGCACACTGATGGGCAGCCCAGTGAAGAAAATGAGATTTGAATTTTTTGATAACTGGGATAGCTTTACCTCTCCCCTATAAGAGGGGCAAAACAAGCATTTAAAAATCATGGAATTCATTACAATAAAGTAGACATTTTGTTTTTAAAGCCTGTGTTCCTCTTGTCATTACAGGGATGCTGGTCTCTCTCTAATCTGAGAGTTTCCAGGCCAAAGGTCAGTGTTTTCCTTTCCAACCTCATAATGTGTGGGTTTGTTTGGGTCTTTTTTGTTCTTTAAGGATTTTATTTTATTGATTTTTACAGAGGACGGGAAGCATAAAGGGCGGGGGCAAAAAGTATCAACTCATAGTGGCTTCACTTTAGTTATTGACTGCTTCCTCATTGTATGTGCCTTGCCCAGACAAGCCCAGGGTTTCAAACCCGCGACCTCAGTGTTCCAGGTCAATGCTCTGTCCACTGAGCCACCTCAGGCCAGGCTGTTTCAGTTATAGTTAACCTTGGCTTTCCTGGTTGAGAGAGAGGCAGTAGTTTGTAGTAGTGGTAATTTATGTTCTTCAAATGGTGAGGCACTTCCTACACAACTCTCAAAATATGAGTTTTAAAAATTGATTGACTTAACCAGTATTCGTAGAGCACCTAATATGTGCCAGGCACTGTCCTAGGTGTGGGCAGTAATTTGCCAAAGAAGAGAGAAAGTGTGCACCTTTGCAGGGGTTGTCGTGTCATGGGAGAGGCAATGGTTACGCATCCTAGGAAGAAGTAAGGAGGTATGGGTTTAGAGCAAAGGTTGATAAGCTTGTTCTGCATGCAGCCAAATAGTAGATATTTTTGGCTTTCTGAACCAGAACATCTCTGTTGGAACTACTCAATTCTGTGGTAATAGTGTTAAAATAACCATAGGTAATCCGGAAACAAATGATTACAGCTTTTCCATAAAACTCTGGTATGGACACTGAAACTTGAATTTCATACTTCTCATGTATCAAAAATCATTACTATTTTATTTTCCATCCCTTAAAAATGTAAAAACCATACATAGCTCCCGGGCCACGCAAAGGCAAGCAGTGGACAGGGTTTGGCCTACAGAGCCTGGTTCACTAAGGCCTGGTTTAGAGCAGCACTATCCGGTATAGGATAAGTCACATATGTGATTTTAATTTTCTAATAGAGAATTTCAGAAAATAAAGAAGGATCAAATCAATATTTTATTTAACCAGATATATTCAAAATATTGTTATTTCAACATATAATCACTATTAAAAAATTGAGAAAGTTTACATTGTTGTTTATTTTCATTCTAAGACTTCATTGTCCGGTGTATATTTGACATTAATGACATCCAGCCCCTATTAGGGAACCCAGAGATTTCCCCCAGGGTTCTCCAAGGCACACTGTATTTATACCATGTAACATCTATTTTCAGGTACGCCATTTGAAATGCACCTCTGAAATTTATTGAAAGCCATCCAGCCACTATTTCTGTGTGATTCAGTAAAAGATACTTGAGTTATTTATATAGAGGCTGAACACCTTTGGGTTTAAGGCAGGATTTCCACACTAACTTCTGTCCTTCACAGCCCAGCCCGGACACGCACACCGACACCATGCTGTTTTCTGGAAATGTCCATTGAAATGAAAAAAATGTGGGCCCATCTCACCCCATTCTGTCCCTGCCATCAACTGTCCCCTTCAAGGGTTTTACTGAAAGTTTCCCCCAGCTTTCCTGGCACTGTCTCTGCCTCCCTCACCAGGGTCATTAAATGGAGTCTTGTTCCCTGAGTGACCATGGTTAATTTCTGCCCCGGGCCCAGCGTCAGAAAGATCCTGTCAGCCTCGATCCCCTTGTGCTGGAATTAGTCATGCCTTTCCCATCTCGGCCTTGCACGAGCCGTTTTCTAGGTCACAGGGAGAGCGGGGAACCCGCTGGCAGGCTGTTCCCCACCTGGCTGGCTCTGGGCTTTTGCCTTGTCTGTGCATTCTTGTCTGCTGGATCCTAGATGCTTTATGAAGCTCTTTTTAGGTGAAATTTAAACTGAAAAAAGGATAAGAAGAAGCCTAACTATTTTTATGCCATCCCCTCACTTCTTATAACGTTCAGGATCGCAGGTTAAAAATGGCTTCAGTGGAGCAGTCTGTCATACTTAGGTTTCCTTTGGTCTCAGCGCATTTCCTGCGGGGTCCCTGTGCAGGAGATGGAGATCTGATCACACTGGAAAGCACGGAGAAGCTGAGCCGCAGTCTTCTGAGCATCGTGACAGTTGACTTTGCAACACCTGCTCGCATCCACCCCCCAACACATTAAACAGATTTTAGTGAGTACCGCGTACTCTTCCTCCGCTTTTCATCTTCCTTTTTGGGGGATAAAATATACAAAAAAAGGTTACAGAATGAATGTACAGCTTAACAAAATACAGTGTGTCTGTAAAGTCATGGGGCACTCTTGACAGGTCACACGGTCAAAAGTGCACCATGACTTGACGGACACACTGTATTATACAATTAACGCCTGTGCAATCATGACCCCAAGGTTATACATATACTACATTCTAGAACCTTTATTGTTTGGCTTTTAATATTTAGATACACAATTGATTTATTTTTGTACGTGGGGTGACGTAAGGTCAAGGTTAATTTTTCTCCGTATGTACCTGTGGTTATCTGACCACCACGTATTGAAAAGACTTTCCCTTCGTGTACTGCTCTGTAGTGGCTTATTTACTATTACCAATTTGATGTGAAAATGAATCTAGAAATGTATAAGTAAAATAACCCTGACACAGTCCTACATCCTCATTCCTGGTACACTTAGCCCTCCGTTCTAGAGGTGATAACTAACATAAACAATTTGTGATGGAGCCGTTGCTAGTATATTCCCAATGCATCTAATTATATAGGAATATGCAGCTGATCCTCAAATAACATTGCTCTGTTCAATGTCCTTTCATTATAACATTGATCATATGCCATAGGAACTTATGAGTATATCAATTATTTTATGGTAAAATTGGTTTTCTTATATGTCATTTCAATTAAAGTTACAGAACCAATTGATGACGCTATGATAAGAATTTGTTTTTATAAAAACTGTTTCAAACTCTTTATATTGCAAATGTCTCATTTCACATAATATATTTGGCCATAGTTTCACATTGACCTATCTTATCTGAGAGTGGCAATGTACCTCCCATGTCTAATGGATGTGTTGCCTGTATCTGTACTCTGAAACTTCCATTGAAACAACACCACCAGAATGCGTTTAAAGTAAATCTGGGGAGAGAAGGGATAAAGGAAAGAATCCATGTGCTGAATGCAGATCAGACACTGGATTCTTTCTAGGTGTCCAGGACTCGCCTTGGCCAGCCTTGGCCCCTTCTTGCTGAGTCAGCCCTTCCCTGTGGAGCTGGAACCACAAGGTTCTCAACAATTCTGTGCAGACCTTGCTCTTGTCTGTGAGCAAGCAAGGATTCTTCAGGAAGGAAGTGAAGGAACAACATGGAGCCTGGGCATCCAGAATAAACCCTTTCTGTCTCCAGCATGGGATGCGTTTGGGGTGATGCTTGTACCTCAGATTTTTCTGAAGGATCAAATGTTCCATCTGCCTCCAAAAGAACTGGTTGACTCAACAGTAAAAGACCACTTTTCTGGAAGCAACTTTTAACTTATTTATTTCCTTAATGGCAAAAGTGAATTTTGAGTGCTTCTGAGAAGCAGGGGTGACTCACCAGAGAGTTTTACTGAGACTTTTATGGGTACACATTACAGTTAATCTGTACACCTGGTGGTCCTCTGATGGGGATGGAGATTTATTAGCCTACAGCTAAGATAGATTGAGATTTTATGAGAGGCACAATTCTCTGAAGCCATTGAGAGCTGATTTCATGAGAGTGCTATCTGTACATCCTCAGGCTTGCTATTTAAAAGAATTGTTCAGTTCTGACAAATTTGCTCTGAAGTTGAACCATTTCCTCCTACTATGGAGCATCTCATTTTCAGCCACTCTGTTGAATTCTTACTCATGCAGGGGATAGGGGTGGTGTGGTGTAAATGTCTAAATGATGCTCTGTGCTAGACTCTGCAGCCAGCCCAGGAGAGTGCTCCTCAGCTCGTGCTGCCCTAGCAGGAGGCTGGCCATGCTTACCCACTCACCCAGGGCAAGCAGGCCCCACTGCTTGGCAGGGAGGCACAGACTGGGACATTAGAGGGCTTGTTATTTATTTATTTACTTTGCTTTTCTTAAATTTTAATTTATTGTGTTTGCATAGATTCTAGTGTCCCCCTGAATGCATCCTCCTCCCCCGTGTTCCCCTCAACATCCCCTTTGCCCCCCTCCCTGCAACACCCTCCTCCCTTCCCTCCAGGATTTTCTTTTCTGCTCAAGGGCTTGCTATTCTTTTTAACACTCTCTCTGCTAGTCTGTTTTTGCACCAATGTGACTACATTGTTGTTTTAATAAGTTTTCTAGGATCAGGACATAGTTTTGGTGGCGAGGTTTCCAAAAATCATCCTCTAAATGCAGTGTTTCTTTACTGAAAAAGGAGGGACTTGCTCCTTGGGCCGCTTGTGATGCTTCACCCTGAAGAGAAAAAGGGCACATGTAGATATATATACATATACATGTACATATACATATACATATACATAGATAGATAGATAGATAGATAGATAGACTTGTTTCAGAAGTTTTAGATTTATAGAAAAAAATTTGAGATACTACGGACAGTTCCCGTACTATTAACATTTTACCTTTCCCCTGTTGTTAACATCTTATATTAACAAGGTACATTGGAGTGGAGCCTTGGTTTTTAGTCACCACTGTGCCAGCCTTCTGCAGAGGACCTGCCGCCTTTAGACTATATGATGTAGAAAAAATTGCGATTTGTAATCATATGGTTAAGCATTTCTCTAAGCCAACAGCCAGTGAGCAATTCCCTTAAATTTGAATATTTCCTTGTCCATAGATGGAAGAAATGGTGCCTGCATTGCACGATTTTTAAGATGTAAGATAATGTGGATGTGGGAAAGTGCTTCGACTATATTGCGTTGCTACAATTTGTAAATCAGGGTAAACCTGGTGGACAGACTTCTTGCCACACTCCCCAAGAGGCCTCGCGTTCGAAAAAACCTCCGAACCATAGAGCTGAGATCCTAGCTGGGCCTCACACTCATTACTTCCGTTTGTCGGCCTACAGCCGCGCCTGCGCACTGCTGTGCTTCCTCTTGGGTCCCGACATAGTTTGTGGCGACATGGTGAGTGTTGGCCTTCCGGCGGTCTAGCTGTCTATCCATCCGCATCTGTCCTTTTCTCTGTTTCTGCTTCCTCACCCACCTCGGCTCGCTTGTCCTGCGTCCTCGGCTTCTGTTCCCTCGCTGCTACTCGGATGCCGACTGCAGCGGAGGGGCGGGGCGGCTTGTCGCGGCCTGGGCCGTTCGGGTCGGGTTAAGAGGGAGCCTCGGAACACCGGGCTCGCCCTGGGCCGTTTGCACCGGGATGGAGTGGGGTGAGATAAGTCACCTGCAGGAGCTAGGTGGGTGGAGGAATGGTTACGGAATTTCAGGTACTTGGAGTAGGGGCAGGCTCCGCTCCTGGGCCTAATATTCCCGATTCCTTTTTTAACTCTTTCTTAACAGGCTAAACGCACCAAGAAGGTCGGAATCGTCGGTAAATACGGCACCCGTTATGGCGCCTCCCTCCGGAAGATGGTGAAGAAGATTGAAATCAGCCAGCACGCCAAGTACACTTGCTCCTTCTGCGGCAAAGTAAGACGGGCTCGGGGGGCGGGCGGCGGGGCGGTCCTGCCCCTGGCGGCCCTTTTGAAGTTGATAGTTCTGGTTAGTTCTGGTTCTGAGCTGCGGAGCAGTGAGAATTGTGCTCACGGTACGACCAGTTACAATAGACATTGTTGCTAACTTCAGATCTCTACAAAATTTTTCACTTGCGAAGACCGCTTGGGAACTAACGGGTAAAAAGCTAAGTCAGACCTGCTTGGTGGAGAAAGTGATTCTGTCGGTTTTGTCCCCACTGGAGTTTTAGATATTTGTATGTCTCCCGGGTGCACAAGAACTCATCGCAGCAGCCCCTGCTTTTGTTGTTTGGGGCTGGGGTCTCACATCTGCCAGTATCACCGTGAGGAATGCAAATTTTGCGTTATAAAACTTATGGACGTTAGAAACACGTAATCTCAGTAAATAACGCCAATTTACGTTTTCTAGCGAAAGATAGGCTCCTGGGTGTTTCTAAGGTAAAAGAGTTACTTGGGTCCTAGGTACAGTTGACTGTCTTTTTGCAGACCAAGATGAAGAGGCGGGCCGTGGGGATCTGGCACTGTGGGTCCTGCATGAAAACCGTCGCCGGCGGCGCCTGGACCTACAAGTGAGTTCTTTCTCTGGGTGTTTGACAGGGCGGAGCAGCCATGGGCCAGCTTTGACACTGTGGGTTGCTGTAACTTGACAGGACCCGTCGGAGAAAGTAGGGAAATTCAACAGGGTCATATCATAATGAGCACTGTCATGATACTGCACTGGTCTTTTAGTGGGACTGAATCTGGACTGAACTTTGGACATCCTTTGCAAGCTGTTTTTATAAAAATAAGGGGGTCACTTAGCTTGTTACTTTGTGTGTAAACTGGAGGCGAGTCTGGACCACCACACCTTTGCCACTCAACAGTGCTGCTTGAGCCCCTGTGACCTTGACCCGGCCAGGTGATGCTACTGAGATGAACTCTGCTGGGTCTTGATTGCGTGCCTCTTAACCTTTTGAGGAGTGATTTTTTTTTCATGCTTGCTGACCCCTGGGAGTGAGTTTTGTTTTTTTCCAAAAAATGAAATTAGTTACAGTTTTATTAACTTAAAATCATGTTTGTTTGATAACCAGTTTATGGAAACAACATACATTTGCCGTTTTTTAATGTTGCCTTACATCTGTACTCTGGATGGTCAGGAGGCATGAGGACGTACAGGAACGTTCGTACTGCTCAAAGGATTAAGTTGGCTCCTTTCTGGAAGTTGGAGTTCTTTGGTGACTGTGCAGAGGTCTAATCATGGCATTTACTGCTCGCCCTGGAGGCTGAGGTTTTCTTCCTGTTGCCAGTGTCTGACTTGTGCTGTCCAGTACGGTCACCTCCACATGAAATGATTTGGCGGGTGTGGTTGAAAATTGAATTTTTAATTTAGGTTTTAAAATGAAGCACTATAAAATTGAAAAATGTTAAAATAATTATAATGGATATATTGATAAGAAGCACCTTGTGGGGCTTTATGAAGGCCGAAGGGAAGGTGGGGAGTAGGGTGTCCTCTTGGTTGTGATAGTAAAATGAATAAGTGTTCATATACTCATGATATGCGGTAGTGGGGTTATGTGTTTTCTGGTACAGTGCCTGAGTCATAGTCATTGTAGTCATATTAATAGCTGTCTTTCCAAATTGTATTTAGTCTGCTCTACTGCCGTAGCCATTGTTTTCTTGTACCTTTTGTACTATTTTAGAATTGATTATTTATTAGGGCTTTTTTATTTTTAACTTTTGTTTTTACATTCTGTTTCCTTTTAATGAGTTTAGGTCATCTCTTGGCAACCATTCTTCTGTGTTAATTTTTTAATGCTCTTTTGTCTGAGAAATCAAATGCATGAGATTGCCTGTCTCATTCTGCAACAGTGATGACATGACTTCGTGGTGGCCATCATCATTAAGATTGTGATGTAAAAGTGAGGCAGGGGCCCTCATTCGCCATTTCACATTAGCACAGTTAACCATATTGGGACCAAATTTGTTTTTCTTTCCAGCACCACCTCTGCGGTCACAGTCAAGTCTGCCATCAGAAGACTGAAGGAATTGAAAGACCAGTAGGAAGGAGCTCCACGATTGGAAACACTGCTAGCCTAAAACAAAATAAATGGGTTAATTTATGTAACAAAGTTACTTTGGTTTGTTAATTTTATTGATTAGGTGTTCAGCTTTACAGTGTAATTTGCTTTCTCATAAAAAGACTTGGAAATTAAAATCCTTCTAACTTTACTGTAGTCAAATGATAGAATGTTTCTAAAGGTAGAGTGGACATATACTTCTCTTAACCTTGGTGTTTTGTCTGACCAGTGTTAGGACCATCTGAAGGAAACATTGTGAAACAATTAGGATTTCAGGACAAATTCTGTACATATCTGTACCGTTTTTCAGTTTGCACATAAGGACTCCCAGGATTGAATTACTCAGTCTGCTGTAGATGGTTTCTTCTCTGCCAGATAGCTAAGTTGGTCAGAGCACTATCCCAGTATGCCAGGCTTGCAGGTTTGATTACTGGTCAGGGCACATGCAGAGCAGATCGATACTTCTCTTTCTCTCTCACTCTCTCTCCCTCTCTCCCTTTCTTGAAAATCAATTAAAGAAATAATAAAGTTCCTTGTAGGTATTTAAGAGCTGTGAATAGTTAAGATTATGATTAGTATTTCTCCATCGGCTTGATTCTGTTCATCTCTTAAATGCTCTCTAAGGCCTGTTCACTGATATGCCTTCCTTTCAACACTGGTTCTGGCACACTGTCAAAGTAGCAACCCTGGGCCAAGCTTTTATTAGATAAATAATAGTACCTATAGGTATTTTGTTTGGGTTTTTGTACCCCTAAACCAATGGTTCTTAACCTTTTTTGAGGTACCAAACCCACCAGTTTCATATGCGCATTCACCGAACCCTTCTTTAGTGATAAATAAAATATGATTTTTTTTCCAAATTCAAGACATAGGTATATGTTTTTTTACTGGTGCACAAAATGAGCTGTGCATGAACATCACCTTTGCTCAAAGAACAAAACCAACAAAGTGCATGAACTCACAACAAATTACGGTATTACTTTATTCTGGCCTCCGTGGCAGAGGCTTCTCTGAACCCCTGAGACCGACTCATCGAACCCCTAGGGTTCAATAGAACCCAGGTTAAGAACCACTGCCCTAAAAGTTTTGTGCGCTGTTGTATCCTCAGTACCTACTATAATTCCTTGCACATTGTAGGCTTAAATGATGAGTAAATGTGTGTGAGTGTGTGTGTATGGATCTCAGTTTTGTAACAATGGTGATGACTGACTACGGTAATACATGATAGAGTACTGTTGGTAGGTGTAGGACCACAGTCAGGATTGTGGAAATGTTTGACACAGGTCTTCAGGACTCCCCAAGTGAATGGCTAGGATTTCAGTCCTTATAGGAAGTTGAATAAGCTTTACATAGGTATTTTAGTCTTTGTAGGTCACCAGTCTTCAGTTTCAGTCTGTGGAATAAATAAGTATGGGTTGGCTATATCTACAGAAACCATAAAAGAAAGAGAATTTGAATTTTTGTTTGTTTTTCAGAGACAGAGAGAGGGATAGATACGGTCAGACAGGAACAGAGAGATGAGAAGCATCAATCATCAGTTTTTTCATTGTGACACCTTAGTTCATTGATTGCTTTCTCATATGTGCCTTGACCACGGGCCTTCAGCAGACCGAGTAACTCCTTGCTCGACCCAGCGACCTTGGGTCCAAGCTGGTGAGCTTTTGCTCAAGCCAGATGAGCCTGCACTCAAGCTAGTGACCTTGGGGTCTCGAACCTGGGTCCTCCTCATCCCAGTGTGACACTCTATCCACTGCTCCACCGCCTGGTCAGGCAGGGAGAATTTGAATTGAATGGTAAAGGAGTCAAGTTTTACACTAATACGTAGCACTACGCTTGGGGAAAAGTTCACAGACTGCTGCAGAGGCATGGGACTGTCCCAGTTCCTACCTATTGTAGCTAGTTTTGTGGTTGCATGCAGAATAGACTGATTCAAGGTAGTTACAGCAGAAGAGGTATTTGTTGGAGGGTAAAAGAAGACTTCCCAGGATAGAAGAGGACTTAGTTAATAAGAGGCAGAAATGGGAATCTTCACAGTATCAGTGGGGAAAGCTGAGTCACGGTCCCCTTAAGTATTCCCCAGGGTGGGTCACGGCTGTTTTCGTTTTGACACTTAGAAATGAGAAACTTGAAGGGAGCATTCAGTTGGCCTAATTGGGGTTACATTTTCCTCCCTTGGCACCTTGGTCTCAGACACACGACAGGAAAAACCTCCAAAGGAAATCCAAGATTGGCTAAAATTTTAGGAGGGCAAGTGTCCTTAATATTAAAATTGAATTATTTGGGTTGTGTTACTAAATTTTATGTGAACCATTTAATTAAAAGTAACACTTCTTGCATCTTGTCCCTCAGACCACCCTGTAAGCTACTATTCCTGGAAGAACACTACAGCATAGCCAGAAGTATATGCTGAGTTGTGTCCCGGCTCTTCCCTGTGGAGTCCTGAGGCCATAGACCATGGTTGGCGTAGGAGCTTGTGCAGGTCAGAGGACAGGTGATCTTGGACCAGTCATCGGTGGACAGATAATGTGGAATGGCGGCGTCATCTTTTCACCCCACCCCCACAATGTAGAATGAGGTCACATACACTTACTGGTGAAGTCCCTTCATTTGGCCGATGGAGCGAGGGCTATTAAGTTTGGAAAGGTCAAGTGCAAACCTCTAGAATTGTACTCGACTCCATCCCAAATTCACACCAAGATAGGAAAACAAAAGGAGTCCCTAGAGCAGTGGTTCTTAACCTTTTTTGAGGTACCGAACCCTTCTTTAGTGATAAATAAAATATGATTTTTTTTTCCAAATTCAAGACATAGGTATATGTTTTTTACTGGTGCACAAAATGAGCCGTGCATGAACATCACCTTGCTCAAAGCACAAAACCAACAAAGTGCATGAACTCACAACAAATTACGGTATTACTTTATTCTGGCCTCCACGGCAGAGGCTTCTCCGAACCCCTGAGACCGACTCATCGAACCCCTAGGGTTCGGTAGAACCCAGGTTAAGAACCACTGCCCTAGAGAATCTGATTAATGGTATCACCAGACGGCTGAAATTGTGAGCAATGGTCCCACAATAACCAATTTCTGCTGTGGTTCTGAGTGTAGATATATATTGGAGGAGGCCAGCATCATGCCCTGACCTGCTATACCCTCATGTTTTCTCCCCTCATCCCTATCCACAACATAAAATTACAGGGTCGGCAGTATACTGTAATGGCTTTACCTGAGGGATACCAGCTCATATTCTCTTGTCATAATCCTGAAGGATCCAGGTCATGTTGATCTTTTATAAAGATCATACTGATTTATTACACTAGTGACATGATTGAGTATATATAGGCATGTGCTCCTGCTGCCTCAGTTTCCTCCTTGAGTCGGTCTCACTGGAGAGGTCCCAATGTCCGCTAATGGGAGAGGAAAAAGTACTTTCTGGATGGATCCACACACACCCTTGCATTCTATTTAAGTTGAAACCTTGAGACAGTTCTCCAATCATTTTGGACTCCATGCTACAGATGCAATGAGTAGAAAGGGGAGTCTTTCCAGAAATACCACCTTTACCACCCAGCTCTGTGCTCTAGGAGATGCCCTGCCCTGTGTGGGCTGTGGCCATGGATTCGCTTGTTCTCCGGCTTCTGGTCAGGTTCAGTACTGGGGAGGCGCCAGCGGAAGACAGCAGATGAGGGGGAAGTGGAGTCATGCTATTTATTTCCCTGCTCCTCCTGGCACCTGTTTCAGGTAGACTTCAGAAGACCAGAGCCCTGGTAGGCAGCTTTTCTCTGTCCCCACAGCTACTCTTCCTGAGATTTGTATCTCCTCCCTCCCCTTCCTCCTGTAGTCTAGGGTAGTCCTGGAGGACTCCATCCATTGGTGACTTAACCTGACCACGCTAGAACTTAGTCCCTTTATTCAGTTTCCCTTAATTACCCTATTTGAGTGTCCCATCTGTTTTTTTGCCAGGACCCTGAACAAAACAGATGTTTCATAGAAAGCTGTTTTGATACTTCTGGAGCAGAAATCATATTTGATTTTTCCTATCCTTTATCCTCTGTTACTCCTTATGTTCTGCAATAAGACATTGTTTTTGTCTCCCCAAATCTCTTCCTCTTATCCCCATTCCATTTGGTTCTAGTGGGGTTACCAATAACAGGATCTTTCCCTTGGCCACAAAAGGACAGTCATGTGGCACAAACTGCTACAACAAATTGGTCAAACAAATTATTTCTTCCAGGAATTTATAAATTGGGCAGTCACAGAGAGGTGGCTAGTTGGGACTGAGTCTTAGTCGAAGTACCCCAAGAGACCATGGCTTTCTGCCTCTAAGATGACCTGAAGTTGCCCTGGTTCTTGCTTAGATGCAGATTAAGAGAGAACCAGTGACTAGAAAGACAGATACATCTAGAAGCACAAAGCACAATGGAAGGGACAGAGAAGTGTAAGAGGGAGCTACACTGAAGAGTTCTGTGTAACTGGACTCCAGAGGGGAGAGAGGAGGGGTGATAATGGCTCAGAATTTTTTAAAGCCAGTAAAAATTACCAAGCCACACATTCGAGAGGAGCTGTAAACCTTGGGCACAGAAATAAGAAAATCACACTGAAGAATGTAATAGTATGAATACCAAGGACAAAAGGAATCTCTCGGCAGCAGTGAGTAGAAAAACAGGAGCAGCACTAAGACAACTGACTTCTTAACAGTAGATTCTACAAGAAAATAGAGAAATCTTCAAAGTCCTTCAAACTGTACTCAGCGACCATAGTCTTAAAATATGGAAGTGAAATAGACAATTTCAAACAAAAAACCCTAGCATTTATCACCATAGACCCACCCATTGGACATAAAGTAAGTAACCTAAGGAGGAGGCATGAAGATGCAGGAAGGAGTGAAAGCCAACTAAAGGAAAATCTTTAAGTAAATATAAATGAATACAGACTGTAAATAGCAATATTAATATTTGGTGTAATATTAAAATGTATTACAGCAACAGCATATAAGGGTTGGGCAAAAGTAGGTTTACAGTTGTAAGCATATGAAACATTCTATTCTTGTATTTACTAATTGTATATGTATATTACAACTGTAAATCTACTTTTGCCCATCCCTGTATGTCAGTGAAGAGGATAAATATATTAATTTAGGAAAGTTTTCTGCTATGATTTGATTGAACAAAGTTTCCATTTCCTGTCCTCTCTCCTCTTCTTCAGGCACCCCAATGATGCGAATGTTGTTTCTCTTCATGTTGTCACAAAGCTCCCTTAGAGTTTCCTCACATTTTTTAAGTCTCTTTTCCTTTTTCTTCTCTGCTTCTGTGCCTTTGTTTATTGTGTCCTCTAACTCGCTTATTCGATCCTCAGCGTCATCCATCCTGCTTTTAAATCCTTCCATTGTGGTCTTCAGTTCTGATACTGTATTTGTCATTTCTGTCTGATTCTTTTTTATTATTTCAATTTCATTTTTTATACTTGTTATCTCTTTATTTAGGTGTTCATAATGACTATCCATTGTTGCTCTAATTTCTTTGAACATCCTAACTATCATTATTCTAAATTCTGCTTCTGGTAATTTGGTTATATCTGGTTCATTCAGGTCCTTCTCTGGGGATTTCTCTTGATTCATTTGGTTTGCATTCCTCTGCCTGCCCATTTTTTCTGTGTATAAGCGGGTTGTGGCCACTGGAGTCCAGTAGGTGTTGCCTTTGTGTTCTCTAGGTGTGGTCTATCTGCAGGCCCCCCACCTCCTCTGCCGGTGCCTAGGGTGGTTGGGTATGAGCGTTGCCAGCGCCGGCCCACTGTGGCTTTTGCTATGATTTCTGCCTCTCCTCCGTGGGAGGGGCTGTGACTGAAGCCACAAGATTAGCACCAAGGGTAGAGGTGAGCACCTTTGCTCAGCTGTGGACCCAGCCTATTTCCGGACTTCCGCCCAGAACCAGCAGTCGGAGCCTGCTCGCTACAGTTCCGCGGGTTAGGCGGGGCTTTTGACGTGCTCTCAGCTGTAAGCTTTTGCCCGTCCGGAGCTTTAGCCCCGCCCTCGAGGCCAAGGCCCTACTGCGCAGGGTCGGAAACCAAGGTTTATTGGGGCGGGCGTGTTTGCTGGCTTCCGCCGAGCTGCGTACTTCCGCTCGTCCCGGACTCTACCCCGCCCCCGCGTTCGGAGCCCGCTCGTGCACGTATGAATACTATCCGGGCTTTCTCCGGCCGGGCGCGGATAGCAGCGTGGGCTCAGCTGCGAGCCTCCACTTGTCTCGGGGTCCACCCCGTTCCCTCGCTCGGAGCCCGTTCGCGCACCGTATACTGGCCAACCGCGGTTTCTCCGGCCCGGGGGGGGGGGGGTTGGGGTGGGGGAGTGGGGGACTTGCAGCGTCAGCTCAGCCACAGCCCCTGCCCGTCCCTGGTCCTAGCCCGGTCCCCGCGATCAGGGCCGGCTTGCGCAGGGCCTGCCCGTTCCTGGCCTCCCGCTTTTTCCCCGTAAGTGGGATTAAAGGCGGGCCCGCAGCTTCCGGACCGCTCTCGCGCGTCCCCTCTGACCCTCTGGGCTAGACCGATCTCCCACCGGCTTGGCCTCTGCCCACGCCGACAGAACCGCCTTTCAGCGTCCTGCCGCCCCAAAACCTTAAGCAGCCCTCAGCAGAGTAGGAAGGGACCTAATACTCCACACTGTAGGCCTGGGAGCTCCCTCACTTGTTTCACAACTCAAAACTGTCCAAACGCCTTTCTAGGCTCTGAGACTGCAGGCTGGGGCTTGGTTCCTGGGACCCAGGTCCCTCCCTCTCCGCCAAACTCTCCTCCCGCCACACGAGTCTCTCCGGGCTGCCGTTTGCTCCGGGGAGCTGGGCAGCCCCCTTCGCGTTTTCGCTATTCCTACCAGTCTCAATGTGGCTTCTTCTGTGTTCCTTGGTTGAAGAGTCCACTTAGTTTTGTTGAAAGTTGGTTTATCCAGGTGATGGTTCTTAAAATTGAGTTGTAATCCACTTTGGTTCTGGGAGTTGGAAGTCGGTACGTCCGCCTACTCCGTCGCCATCTTGCTCCGAGGATAAATATATTAAAATGTTCTGTGGTTCTTGCGTTGTTCAGAAAGAGGTAATTTTACTAATCAAGTATATGTTGTAATTACTGGTAATCATTAAAAGAACAGGGAATAATAGTAAAACATTTTTGATACAATGTATTAACAAATTAATAGAATGAAAATAGAATTGAAAAGCACTCAATTAGGGATGGGGAAAGAACAAGTGCATAGGAACAAAGTAGATTAAGCATATATGTGTGTACACATATGTGTATGTATATATGTGTCAGTAATAACATTACATATAAATAGATGCTTCAGTTAAAACAGGGGTAGTCAACCTTTATATACCTACCTCCCACTTTTGTATCTCTGTTAGTAGGAAAATTTTCTAACCACCCACCGGTTCCACAGTAATGGTGATTTATAAAGTAGGGAAGTAACTTTATCAAATTTATAAAGCAGAGTTACAGCAAGTTAAAGCATATAATAATAATTACTTACCAAGTACTTTATGTCAGATTTTCGCTAAATTTGGCAGAATAAATTTTTATAAAACAACTTACTATAGTTAAATCTATCTTTTTATTTATACTTTGGTTGCTCCGCTACCGTCCACCATGAAAGCTGGAATGCCCACTAGTGGGTGGTAGGGACGAGATTGACTACCACTGAGTTAAAATGTAAAGGTAGTCAAATTAGATTACATACACAAAATATAAAGATTAAAGGCATACCTGAAGAATAAGGAATCGGATAGAAATAATAAAAGATTAATAAAATACAAACACATTGAAAGAAAAGTTTAAAGTAAAAGGATGAGAAAAGATAGAGCCTGCAAACACTAATCCATGAAACGAGCTGTAGTAATGTTTGACCCAGTGGACCAAGGCAGACAAGCATTGTGAGACACAGGGACACTTGTGGTGTTAAACATAGAAAATAGTGTGTACATGAGTTTTCAGCATTTCTGAGCCATTGGTTAAGATATGAAACACTAGATAAGTAGGTAGGTGGTGATGGCTCTGAAGATGGTTTTTGTTTTTAAGATTTTATTTCTTGATTTTACAGGGAAAGGAGTGGCAAGCGGGTGGTGGGATGGTGAGAAGTATCAACTCGTAGTCGCTTCACTTCAGTTGTTCATTGGTTGCTTGTCATATGTGCCTTGACTGGGCAAGCCCAGGGTTTCAGACTGGTGACCTCAGCGTTCCAGGTCAACAATATCCACTCACTGCACCACCACAGGCCAAGCTGAGAATGTTCTTTTTTTTTTTTTTTTTTTTTTTTTACAGGGACAGAGAGAGGGATAGATAGGGACAGACAGACAGGAACAGAGAGAGGTGAGAAGCATCAAGCATTAGTTTCTCGTTGCCATTGCGACACCTTAGTTGTTCATTGATTGCTTTCTCACATGTGCCTTGACCGCGGGCCTTCAGCAGACCGAGCAACCCCTTGCTGGAGCCAGCGACCTTGGGTCCAAGCTGGCAAGCTTTTTGCTCAAGCCAGATGGGCCCCACCCTCAAGCTGGCGACATCGTGGTCTTGAACCTGGGTCTTCCGCATCTCAGTCCGATGCTCTATCCACTGCGCCACCACCTGGTCAGGCCTGAGGGTGTTCTTGAGGAGCAAATTGAAGAACTTACAGAAACACTGATTAGAGAAAATCAGGGAGAGCTGATTAATTCTACAAAGTCAGTGTGGATATCCAAGAAGACCCAGCAAGCTGGACTGATAAGCTGGAAAAATGTGAATTTGTTAATCTCTAAGTAGTAGTTATTTCTATGAAACAAATACTTAACATATCAAGAAATGTTTTAGCAGCTCAAGATATAATGGAAATGCTAATCATTTCTTAGGATTAAACCTTTCAAGCTGAACTGGAGCTGCCTCTGTGGTTTGCCCTGTTACTGAAGGCCTCTGTACTGCTGTTTCCTGGGTGGACTGTAAACACGGATGTATCCCTAAAAATGTCCGCAGGGAAAACAGTAATTGTGGCTGTCACTATATTCCCTGCTGATTCTGTGTACTGACTTTGGAAAACAACCTTCATAGGATGTTACACTATATATATTCCTTTGAACCCAATAGATTTACATATATTCTTTGGGAACCTAATTGGTAAATCAGGAAAGAACTTACTCCTTCAACAAAGCAGAGAAATTTTCAGCAAGTCTTGGCTGCAAGCATCATATGTAACACGAGGGGGCGTTGCAGTATAACTAGAAGAACGGAACAAGGCCTGCTGATTAAGTGTAAGTTTGGCAGATTCATCTTGAGGGTGAGATAGTTAAGAGCTTGTGTAAAATTATAATTTAGTAAGTACCACTTTATTTTTAAGTTTCCATAATGTGACCAAGCAGACTAAGGTAAAGAAAGAAGGAGGCCAAAAGGAGTTAATAATTATCTTTTGAGACAAACTGCCAATATGTAATTAGATGTACTTGGGTGTGTTTTCTAGGGTCTGCTAGTTTGAAGAGGAATTTTTAATATTATGTTTTTCATTTTGGTAATATCAAGGTTTATTTTTACTGGTTGTAAAAACAAAACTCTTCTGCAGTGATAATGCATCGTTAAAATACATTTACTTGGCCTGACCATGTAGTGGCACAGTGGATAGAGTGTCGGACTAGGACGTAGAAGACCCAGGTTCAAAACCCCAAGGTAGCCAGCTTGACTGCAGGCTCATCTGGTTTGAGCAAGGCTCACCAGCTTGGACCCAAGGGCACTGGCTTGAGGGAGAGGTCACTTGCTCTGCTGTAGCCCTCTGGTCAAGACACATATGAGAAGGCAATCTATGAACAACTAAAGTGCCACAACGAGAAACTGATGATTTACACACCACTAAAATATATATTTAATTGAATAAGATTTTATTTATCAAGCGGGTTACAGGCCTCTGACCACATTTTCAGAGTCCTCAGGAATTTTTTTCTCTTTGAAAAAGGTCAGTAAAGGAGGAAAGTATTAAATACATCATTGAAACACTGGGCTTTGTAATTGAGTAATTAGAGCAAGGAAGACATGAACCAATGAGGGAAGCTAAGTGAGAGCGCGGCCCCCCAAAAGTGGGTCAAAAGGTTACTCCGATGCGGGGGAGGTGCCCTAGTGGTGCTCCCACTGGGCAGAGCCCAAGGGGTGCTCAGTGAAGCGTGACCCAGGGGGAGCCGTAGGAGCGGGCTTCTCTCTGTCCGGGGGGGGGGGGGGGGGGGGGGGGGGGCTGTGTGTGTGTGTGTGATGCGCGCATGCACGTCCAGTGGTGCCATTCATTGAGATGCAAAGGCCAGCATTCTAGGGGTGACATGTGGGTCTCCACTTCTCTTTCCTGATGTTCTTTATTTTCATTTTCATCCCTCCCAAGCAACTATTCTTTAGCTCCTCAAAGGCTGTTCTGCTCTTCAATGTCCCTGCTTTAGTTTCTACGTCGTGATGAGCATGGGGAATGTTTTAGTAGGAAACCTAGCACATGCACCTCAGTGTGAGCCTGGCTGTGCTCCAAGGGCTTGACCTATATAAACCCATTTAGTCCTCACGACAGCCCCGCACAGGTAACTGTGGGACCAGAGCTTACAAGGCGCTGCGTGAGCTTGCTCCTGCTGACCTTTCCAGCGTTACCTTTCCTCACGCCCTGTCTCCTCTAAAGCACCCGCCCTACTGAGCTTCCCGCTACTCGGACGCACCGTGCTTTCGGATCTCAGCTCTCTCCACTGCCAGTTCTCCAGTCCTCCTCACACCGAGCTCATGGGATGAATATGCCCCCCATTTCCTGCAGTGTACCCCTCATCCTCACACCGAGCTCATGGGATGAATATGCCCCCCATTTCCTGCAGTGTACCCCTCATCCTCACACCGAGCTCATGGGATGAATATGCCCCCCATTTCCTGCAGTGTACCCCTCATCCTCACACCAAGCTCATGGGATGAATATGCCCCCCCATTTCCTGCAGTGTACCCCTCATCCTTACACCAAGCTCATGGGATGAATATGGCCCCCCATTTCCTGCAGTGTACCCCTCATCCTCACACCAAACTCGGGATGAATATGGCCCCCCATTTTAAAAAAGTTAAATGTTTTGTCTCTGGTCACACACCTCAGAGAGGGATAATGATGTGGGAAAAGGATGAGCTTTGGAGGAGGAAGTTATCCAATTTCAGCTCCGTCGTTTACTGGCTTGAACTACAGGAGATGTTTGTTCTTTTTTACAGATAAAGAGACAGGTTCTCTGATAGTGGCATATTGTGAAGGATTTTGATGATGCCTAACAACCTAGGCAAGGAATAAAGGCAACAAATTAGAGGGAAAACAACAAAATGGAAAGGAAAGTGTGTTTTGGAGGGAAAGTGTAAACAAGCACAAATAAGACCCCGCTGATTAAATTAGGGCACAGACTAAGGAATCTGGGAGTCTTTATGTAGGAAGGTGAGTTCAGAGAATGGCTAGCAGAGGGAGCCCCTGATAAGTTTTGCTCATCAAGTCTGGACTTGGAAAGATGAGAATGTGGCATTTTGGCTGGTGCTCCCCCCCCACCATGAACTTATTTCCCTGCCCATTCTCACCTTTACTCCTCTCATTTAGGAGTGTATCATCTCCCTAAAGATCTGTCTATGACGTGCTAGCTGTGCCGCTCTGACAAGGCCCGGTGAGGCTGCTGCTACCCGTGCCTCAGAGGAACAGGGCTGCTGCCCCAGTTCAGACACACAGCTGAGAAGCAGAGGATTCAGGGCTGCAGTGCTTAGGGCTCTGGGAGCCCAGAGTACAGCCTCCTCAACCCAAAGTCACTTTCACTTCTCTGTGCCCCTGAATCTTCTGTCCTGTATTTCTCCTCTGCAAATGCAGTCCTGGCTACAAGTGGGGTTAAAAAGACTGAGAGTAGCAAAGTTGGTTCCTTTTAGCAGGGGCATTTTAAAAACAATGCTTTAACTCAAAGGAGGTGCCCACACCCAGCAAGCCAGTGGGAAAGAAATGTGAGAGCTGGTGGCAATGGCCGTACCAAGAGTGAGGCTTTGAGCTTTAAAATCCCCCGTATTTTCTATTTGCCTCCTCTCTGTTTCTTGTTTTAAAAATATTTAATTTACTGATTTTTAGATAGAGGAGAGAGAAAGGGGGAGAAGTGGGAAGCATCAACTCGTAGTAGCTGCCTCCTGTATGTGCCTTGACCAGGTAAGCTCAGGGTTTCAAACCAGCGACCTCAGTATTCCAGGTTGACACTTTATCCACTGTGCCACCACAGGTCAGGCCTCTCCCTGTTTCTTATAGACATCTGATGTTGTCTTAATTATACATCTAAAATTTTGCAAAAATAACGTCAAAATCCTACCCTGATTGCCCCCGTCCCACCTCCCCTAAACTCTACTGTGGCAGCCCTTAGTGGCAGTCCTCAAACTTCCCTCCTGTGAGTGATGCTGGACTAGCTCATTTGGGGACCCCCAAAACCACAGAGCTCTAACTTCACATCTTTAGTTGCTACAAAATAAAGACTCCTATCTTCTCTTCTTCTGGGACCCCACTGTGCAGCTCGGCATGGAACTAAGGCCTTGGGGGGCTCAGCAAAGACTTGGTGACAGGCTGATGGATGGGCTCCCGCCTCTGCCTGCCCTCTCTCTGGTCCACTCCTGCCATCTCTGGCCCAGGGCCACTGTTTAGCTTTCTTTGTTGAGTCAGCACCAACGAGTCACGGCCAAGATCAGCTGTGGGACACGGGGAAGGGAGTAAGAATTCAGTGGCCCAAAGGAAGGCATGGCGAGGAGCGTCTGAACGGAGAGCACTTGTGTAGCAGTCAGAGGATCCTGAGCTGGGAGCTGACCTGTTGATGTCATTAACCGTTGGCTATTGGTGGAGCGCCATGTTGTAGAAAAACACAAGGGGCTACTCGTGTCCTATTGCTTAGGGCCGTATGGTATCCCAATCTTGTCCCTCTTGTGCTATAGTTTTACTCCTGTAAGAGATGCCAGAATGGAACCAAATCCCCATGAACTCTACTAATAAAAGATGAGGAGAAGGCGGATGATGACATTTAGTGGCAGGTAGTTAGAGTGACAAATTAGAGAGATCGGCCTTCCAATCACAGGGAGGAGGGAGTAGATGGGCAGAGGTAAACCAATGATGCTCTTCCTGCTAACCGTCAGGCAGGACAGTGATGCCAGTGTGGTCCTGAGAACCACAGACCTCACGGCATCCTGGAGTCATGCCACTGGGGGTGTACTTGGAGGTTGTCTCATCCAAGTCTATCGTTTTAAAGAGAAGGAGGTGCAGCTCAAGAACAGGGAGGCGACTTGCCTGCAGTCCCATAGCGAGATGGCTACAAGCCAAAGCCGAAATCAGGGCTCTTTCCATGACAACCACGATCAACTCTGCAAGCGGGCTCCGGAGGAGCTCAGGATTGTTGCGGGCACTGGCTTGTGGGTGAGAGATTCCTTCCTGCCCGTGGCTAAGGTACTCTGCAGGCTCTCAGTCTGACTTTTCTGTTTCTCTGAGGGAACCAGTGTCTTTCCGGGTCAGTTGGACTTGAGCTTTTTTTCATTCTCAAGAGCAAGGCCATTAAAAGATAGGGACATACAGAGTGAAGAGGGCCTATAAAAAAGCCTTAGGTTTCTGCCCAGCAGAAGGAAGGTGGCTGCAGGCGGGTCCGCGCACTGCAGGATGCAAGCAGGCACCAGGCACGGTATGGAGAGGCTGTGTGTTCCGCCAGAGCGGTCTAGGAGAGGCACTTGGCTTCTGCTCTTGGGAAAACTCCTTCGCCCTGCTCACTTTATAGGGCCCAGGAGTGCCTGTTATGAGGCTTAGTGGGATAAAACGAACCAAGTTCCCCAGGAGCTGGGGCTGCAAGCCTGAGCCCAGAGCCACATACAGGCCCCCACCCCCACCCCCTGCCTCCCCTAGAAGTGGTCTCACGCCCTGGTCTCCACTTCTGTAAGCGGTTTCATCCACGTGTAAAAATGTCCTGGCAAGAGCAGGAAGGCTTTCTGCTTTGATGACACATTTCTCACACAGCAAGACAGGGACTTTGGAGAGGGAAGTAGCTGGAGGTACCCCCTAAGGCCCGGGGAGGCCGCCTCTGTGGACTGGGGCCCTCCTCTGTGGCCCCCGGGCGTCCATACCATTGCTCCAGTGCCTTTCTCCAGATGCTCACCGGCACTAGGGACTGCCCGAGCCCTGCAGCAGGGGCCAGGGCTGAAAACAGGTTTTGGTTTCCGAATGGAAGACCGAGGGGAGCTATGACCGTATGGCAATGTCACAGAGTCTCAGAGGGTCCTGAAGGACGGGCTCTTAGAGATGACCCCAGAGATGTAGCACAGAGGTCAAGAGACTAGTCTGGTGTCAGACCATTTGCACCCATTGTTGCGTATTCTTAGTATCTTTGTTTTCTTAGGCAACTCACCTACCCTCTCCAGGTCTCTGCTCCCTTGTCTCTAAAATGAGGATAATAATAATACCTATAGGATGGACAGGGTTGTTGTAAGGATAAAATGAGATACTTTTTCTAAAGGGCTCAGCCTGCCACATAATAAGGATTCAAGTAACATTTGATACTGTTAGTATGTCATAATGCTTTCCCTCACTTTAAAAGCGTGGCAACTAAAGCCCACAGCAGTACTTTGAAGAGTCATAGTTTCTCAGCTGTCCAGCGCTGGCCCAGTAGCTCAGTTGCTTAGAGCATCGTCCTGAAGCTCAGAATTACTGGTTTGATCCACGGTCAGGGCATAAAGGGGAAGAGATCTGTGTTCCTGTTCCTTTCTCTCTTCTTCTCTCACTGAGATCAGTTAAAAAAAAATACAGTTTCTTAAAATCACAAAACCAGCCTTGTTGTATGTGAACATTTTCACTGATTAAAAAATAGAACATGTGGCCAGGAAAAGCCAAGACATGAGCCAGGAAAAGCCAAGTTATGTTATAGTAACATTTCCTACATGACAGGGCTTACAGCAAAAATGTCCACCTCCTGCCCACCTTCTGTGTGCACTGTGGGTGAGCTTGGGGCTCTGGCCTAGTCCTTATCATCCTTCCCACAGCATCCCTCCGGAAGTGACTCTGGTCACGTGTGCCCACATTTCTTGACCAAAGCAAGCCACATGGCCATATGAGAGGTTAACCATGTGGATAAGCAGGATCCCCTTGCAGCAGGTAACCAGATATGGGTGAAGAATTAAACCTTTTATGATGATCTGTGTTATAACTAGGATAATCTTAGTGTGAGAGTGATCCTCTGACATGAGCCAACTGAAACACCTGTCCTATGATATCAAAGTCGGTATGAAAAACAAAGGGACCCCTCCACAGCATTAAAAGGAGCATCTATGGGTGCCCACCCCTTGAAATAATTTCTCAAAACTCCCAAACCAGAGACAAGATCAAAATCTCCATTCCTTGAGCAACAACCACATACAGTCACGGGGCTCACCCTGGGGTGAGAGGGTGCACTGCCCTCTCGGCTCCTACAGGGCTCACCACCCACCCTCACTGTGTACCCATGGGACTCACTCCATGAGCCCCCGCTGGCTGAGTGCTGGTCACAGGTCCAGATGGTAGAAGGCAAAGGGGACACAGCCTTGCCCTCAAGGAGTGGGGCAAGTTCCTACCAGTGGGAGAAGACTAGCTGGAGAGTCAACACGGAGTTGTATAAAGGAAGCGCTGGTTCGTACTGAGAGCTGTGGAACCCAAAGGAGGGTCCTTTCATGAAGCCTGGCAGTGTTAGAAAAGTTTGTGTGGGAAAGCGATGTTGCTGGAATTTCCTTCTTAAGGAGGGGTGGGAATTATGCAATCGGTTGAAGTTATGAAATGATACTGAGGGCAAAATGTACGTTCTTTAAGAAGCAAGTGCTCAGACTTCCTGGTATTTCTCATTTATTTGCAACTTTTCTAAGTAGTGAGCATCGGCGGCATATCAGGCAGTTAAATAACACACTCCGTGCCCTTTGGGATTTAACTAACCTGACGTGGAGGTTCTGAAAGGATGGGTGTGGGGTCACCACAGGGCCGATTGTGGGGCCCGCCCCAAAGTCTCTAGGTGTGCAACCCAGAAACTGGCATTTTAAACAAATGCCCATCATAATTTTCTTACACTCAAAATTTGGGAGCTGTTGATCAAAAGGAAGCAGTAATGTTGATAAACGTGGAAAGGGAAAATGGGACAAGTATATTGAGCACAGCTCATTAGAATAAAAAATATTTGTGTTACCTATGAGTAAGCGGCCCAGCCAGTGGCCTTTGAAGTGGGGTGCAAAGGTTGGAGGACTTGGCATTTCTTTGTCCCGGCTGCTGTTGACATCTCTCCAAGCTTAGTCTCTTATGCTGACAAGTTTGTGTGTGTTTTTTTAATTGTGTTACTTGTTTATCTCTCCCAATAAAACAATTTAATGGTAGAATCTGGTACTCACTTTATGTGCAACAGCCAATTAGGGGTCAAGCTTTTAGTGAATGAGGAATAATGACTGCTCTGTTGGCTTCGAATTTACAAAGGACTTCTAGTGTCTCATCTGATCCTCAGCCAATACTGTGGAGGTAGGTCTCACTAGCCTTATTCTGCAGTTGAGGAAACTACATTTGAAGAGAATAAGCAATCTGCCCAAAGGTCCCAGAAGGTGGTTGGTAAACTAGCTCTGCTGAAAACGTAGGGATTTCTTTGAGAATTTAGTCTTGGGAATTATTCCTTTAAAGTGAGCACTGGTGTGGCCTGAGACTGTGGACCACAAAGGGGGTCCCTTCGTCAAGCCTGGCAGTATGAGAGAAACTCATATGGGAAGGCTGGTGTTGCTGACATTCCCTTGTTAAGGAGGGGTGGGGATCGTACAATTAGTTGAAGTTGCAAAATGATACAGAGGACAAAATGTACGTCCTTTAAGAAGCACGTGTTCCGACTTCCTGGTATTTCTCACTTATTAGCAAGTGTTTAAGGATCCTGGGTGGGTCGTCTGTCTCATTTGTAGCCAGACTGCCTCTGACAGAGAACTCACTCCTTCCAGAAAGCTCCATGAACGCCACCCCGATCCCTTGACCCCCCTCTCGGAAGCTGGCATCCTTTAACACTGCTAGGCCAAAACAAGAATGAAGGGGTCCATCCAGGTGTGTGTGAGGGAGAGAAAGTGGGGATCAAAGAACAGCTCAGAAGATGGATGCCTGGACGCCTCCTCCTACTCCCTGAATCAGCAGGCTGTTTATAGTGTGCGGGACCAACTTGGGCAAAACGCTAAGATTCTCTGTGGCCTGCAGTCCTTCTTACCTCCCCTCAGCTGTCTCACCCCTGCCCCCTAGGCTAACTTTTAGCTCAGTGGTCTCCTTCCTGTCCCGAAGGGACTGTGAACTCTCTCTAGGTGAAAGGATTAGCGAGCTGGTGTGTCACTCTCCCCAGGGGCACGTTTGTGCTTTGAGCATACCTCCGAATGTTGAGAACTACATGATCAGAAGGAACAGATGGCTAAGGGACAGTGTTGGCTGGGAAGGAGTCACATTGCCGGTCATGGTGGAGCATCCCAGAGAGCTATCTCCTGACCTCTGGTGAGAGGAGAACAAGCCATAGGACCAAGAGCCCCAGAGAAGTCTCCTTCCCTTCCTCCCCGTGAGCTTGAGGCACAGCAGCAGCAACAGGAGATGGCGTTGGCTTTAGAAAACTGGGTTATAGTTCCAGCTCTACCGGACTCTTCACCCTGGTTGTGCTCAGTTCCCCCCAGGCGCTGAGTGCAGGTAGCAAGGCTGCTCTGCTACCTTGTAGTATGGCTTCCACGCTCAGCTCGTGCCAGCTGCATGGTATGGAAATGCCACAGGGGAGTGAGCGGTGGGGAGTCCCGGCGGACGGGTGCTTCGCAAATGACCACCAGTGGAGGATTGTTACTTTACCCGGTGATGGGCGTGAACACAGCTCACCAGCTCACCGTTAGCAGCAAGCAGGAGTCATTTAATAAGGCAGTAGAGGGAGGGTTCAACAGGTGGGCTTGAGCCCACCTGCCTAGGTTTTTCTGACTCCAGCTCTCCCTCGCTGAGTGACTCTGGGAAGATATTTAAGTTCTCCAAACCTCAGTTTCCCCATCTATAAAATGGAGATAATAACGATCCCTGTTTTGGTGAGTGGCTCTGAGATTTAAATGAAATAAGATTGGAGTGCTTAGCAAAATGCCTGGCACAAGAAAGAAGGTTGAGGGTTAGCAGTCATTATCATCAGTACAGCTGACTGCGGACTACACTAAGGCCAGTGCTTTCTGGTTGCGCATGGGGCCGTACTGAACAAACCTGAGGAACACCGGCTAAGCACTGAGCAACTATAGAAATTAAGTGGATAACGAATGAACTTAATGAGTAATGCGTTGGCACTATGCACCAGGGACAGATAAGTGCATATGTAGTTGGGTGGTGGTCTCCTGAGCGCACCCTCTGGGGTGTAGGGGTAACAGCGGTCTCACCGTAGTTCTCGGCTTCCACATCCTGTGTAACAGACTCCTGGTCTTGCCTAGCAGTCCTCCCTTGGACCCCTAAAAGGAAAGAAGCTGTGACTCTATGACAGGGAAACTTTTCACCCTGGTCATCTGGCTGCTTCCAGGCGTGACTCAGCTTCACCTGTTTGTATACCCACAGCACCAAGCGGTCTCCCTTTCCCATCCACACCCCAACCTCAGCTGGGAAGGAAAACAAGGCAGCAAGAGAGCAGTTGTGCTCTGTTAGGGAAAACAAAGGCCTGGTTGGCATCACTGGCAGTCCCTAGCTTACACTCTCAATTTATTTCTATTGCCTGGATCAGCCTTCAAGAAGCACCCCCCTCCCCTGTTTGTTTTACTTAATAATGATTCTTTCTGGGAAACCTTAGAAGGGGGTTGTGTGTAGAGCCTTGGTGATTTATGGAGTTGCCAGAGGGTTGATGAGAGGTGCCAGAGAGGGACGGGCAGCCCCTTGCCCAGCAGGTTATTTCAGGAATGGTGTAATGGTGTGTGTGTGTGTGTGTGTGTGTGTGTGTGTGTGTGTGTGTGTGTAGGGGGGCGGGGCTAGGCTTCCATCGCTTCCATGCTCCAGCAGCATCTGTGGAGGTGAGAGTGGGCAGGACACCTGCCGTTCTGACAGTGTAACATCTGGTGCTGTTTGTTCCCCACTAACAAGACTTTTTTTTTTTTTAGTGGAGCGTAAAGATGTTATGTAAATGCTGTCTTCCCTTCCTAGTTCCATCCTGCTTGGCTTTTGTGGAATTCACTTTCCAAGAGTAACTGGGGACTCTACTGAATTTGAGTTTTCAGAGCCTCCTATAGAGGAAACTAAAGACAGGGGTGTTGAAAAGGAAGCTGGGTGGGGGAGGGGTGGCAGAAGGCGGCCTGGATGATGGAAAGAATTTAGGCAAGTGTGGTCCCAAAGGTCCTAGGCAAGTGGCTGGTGCAGAGAGCACTGCCTAGCTGTTTCAACTACCTCCCAGGGGAGCCTCTGTCTGGTTCCTATCAGCTGATTGATTGATTATTTGTCACCCTTTAAATCTTTTTTTTTTTTAATTTTAGAGAGAATGGAAGGGAGAGAAAGAAACATCAATTTGTTGTTCGACTTTATTTATGCATTCATTGATTGATCCTTGCATGTGCCCTCAGTCCTTGAGTTCAGCTAAGAAAAGAATTCACAGCCAAGGAAATCAAGTACAAGTGAAAGTTTATTTAGAATGTTACAGAGGTAGGAGAAACAAGAAGCAAAAGAGAGGCCCTTGGAGCTTAGGAGAAAGAGCCAAGGTACAGGCTTTGAGGGAAGAAATGGGGAAGGAATGGCTGGCCGGGTGCTCTAGAGAGAATGCATGAGCACGCTGGGTTTTCCCTCGAAGGGCTTTCATCTGCAATAGAATGCTCATCAGTTTTCTGGGTGTGTTTCCTCAGGGGACCATTAGTCATGCAGCCATCCTGGTGTCAGCCATGGCGGCAGTTTGTCTGGTTCTTCTGTTTTTCTGGGCCTGGAGCTGACACACAACTGAGGCTTGGAGATGTTATCTCTAGTTTGACCCAAACTCTGTCTCTATGGTCAACAGACCGGGGGCTTTGTTCTTAAGATTATTTGGTGAGTGTCGGAACCTCATTGTCTTGAAGGCATGATGCTTAGGGAGTAGCTGTGAGAGGGTTTATGGAGAGGCCAGTGAGGCCTTTCTCTGACCCCCTTGTCCCTCCTTTGCGGGGGTCTCCCGCATGACCAGAGCGGTGCCAGGAGAGGGAAGCTCAGGGAATGGTCCTAACCTACTGCCAGCAATATGCTAGGGGAGGAAGGGTCACCCTGGGGGTGAGGTCCCACCCTGTAAATCGTTGTTTTTCCAATTTTGCTCATTGCTAGGCACCCGGCCATTCCTCCAGGTGACCGTCTGTACCAGTTCCTCCAGGTGGCCTTCTGTACCTGGCCAATCGTTCCTGCTCTGCTTATGTCTAACAGTCTGCTATGTCACCTTTGCGGTTTGTACCCATATGGCTCAGCATTCTTGAGTTTTATTGTTTTGAGTTTTATTGCTTCTCTGTCTTTTTATCGTTCTGATGCAGGCACCTGGTTGAGCATTGCAGTTCAGATCTAGAGCCAGACAGTGGACCCTGTGCCCAAGCGTGGTGGACAGAAAGCAGCAGCAAGTAGGTGGCGCTTCCTGATCACCTTGTCCAGCTTCTTCACTGCAGTGTGACAGATGGGGAAACTGAGACCTATGAAGGATATGGCTTGGTAAAAGGCAGAGCTTAGTATAGAAGATATTTTCAATGACATAAGTCTTAAAATTTTTTTAAAAAATATATTGATTTAGCCTGACCTGTGGTGGCGCAGTGGATAAAGCATCGACCTGGGAACACTGAGGTCGCCAGTTCAAAACCCTGCACTGGTTCGGTCAAGGCACATATGGGATTTGATGCTTCCAGCTTCTCCCCCCTTTCTCTCTCTCTCTCCTTCTCTCTCTCACTCTGTGTCTCCTCTCTAAAATGAATAAAATAAAAAAATTTTAAAAATATATTGATTTAGAGAGAGACGGAGGAAGAGAGAGAGAGAGAAAGAGAGAGACAGAAACCAATCTTTTCCTGTATGTGCCCTTATCAAACCCCTAACCTCTACACATTGGTACAACACTCTAGCCCCCTGAGCTATCTGGCCAAGGCTGGAAGAATTTTTTATTGCTGGCCTAGTGCTCAACTGAGATTTATCTTCACTAAGAAATCTGTCTTAGCATCCCCATTCTGCACCAACTCAGGCACCCAGCTGCTCGCTGACTGTGAGGGAAGGCTTGTCGTTTTGTAAAGATGCACAGATTTTAGAACCAGTGAGACCTGCAGTGCGCATGCTTCACCTCTTAACATCTTTTGACCTCAAGCAATCTCTGAGGGTCTCAGTTTCTGCTTCTGTAAGGGGGTTTGAGGATGCCCAGGACACGGGACCGTGCCGCGGCTGTAGTACAAGCATGGATGCGTGCGCACCTGCAGCGTGCAGGAGACAGCGCACTCCGTGCTGTCCGCGGACGCTGCATTTGCAGGAACCGCTCTGTAGCGTCCTGCCAGGTACAGCTTGTATCTTGAAACAAACTGAAAGGTCTGCTCTTACTTTTGCTTCCTTTATGTCTCTGCAGAGGCTAGACGCACAGCCGGTGCTCAAAAATTTTTGTTGAAGGAAGGAATGCCGCAAATAGCAAAATGTGCTCTTTGGAACTCCTCCCGCTGCGCCCCCGCTGCTGGGGCAAAGGCTGGTGTAGAATGCTGGAGTGCGCACGCGATCTCAAGGAGAAGGCCTGCTCTCTGCAGGACTGGGAGACAGGTGGCGCCTGAAGCAGCCAGGCCAACGTCTGGTTTTCCAGATCAGTAGGCTGAGTCTCCGACAGGGTGGAATTGCTCGAGGACCCCCAGAGAAGGCTCTGTTGAGCCAGGCCTCTGCAGGCCAGTGGGTGTGGAGGCTGGATGAAGCCTCGAGGGGCCTGAGGCCCCTGTGCTTTCCTGCGTTCCAGCCTGCCTGTGCCTGCTAGGGGCCCAGACACGTTCTCAGCCCAACAAGATGTGGCAGGAAACCGTGAATCAAGGGGTGAAGATGTTAAAAGCAGGAGAGCTGACTTCTGGGTCTAAATCCCATCCCCACTCCGCCAGGCTTGCTCCGGCCTGCCCCTGCCTGGCAGAGGCCCAGGCGGCCCTCAATCCCGCCTTTCACTTCTCTCTGGGAGCCGGGGGACAAGCTGGGTTTGCCCAGGGCTGGCTCAGTGTGCCAGGGGAAAGTCAGAATCTGACACCAGGATTGATTGCTGTGGGGCTGGGCATCCTTTCTGTCGCATAACTCTTCTGAAAGGGAATTTTTTCTGTAAGAGGCAGCATGGCACCGAGCAGGGCTCAGCAAACTGTTGCTGTAATGAGCCAGGTAGTAAATGTTTAGGCTTCTTGGGCTGTGCAGCGTCTCCTACAGATATTTTCACTCTTCTGTTATAGCACAAAAGCAGCCAGACAATACATTAATGAACAGATGTAGCTATGTTCTAATAAAGCTTTGTTTCCAGCTGCCGAAATTTGAATTTCATGTACTTTTGCATGTCACAGAGTATTAGTCTCTTGCATTTTTTTTCCATCAACTATTTAAAAGTGTCAAAACCCTTCTTAACTTGATAGCCTTACAGAAAACCGGGACAGAGGGAGGGAGGGAGGGAGTTTTCAGACCCCCCACTTCAGGCAGCCTTGGGTTCAAACCCCAGTTCCGCTGTAATTTGGCATCTGGCTGTGGTCAGGTGACATAATCTCACCAAGCCTCGGTCTCCCTGTTTATAAATAGGGATAATAGTATCTATCTGCCTCACAGGATTTTAGCGGACATTAAATGGGGTCAATAACATGGACAGTTTGAAGCCCTCACTTCCTGGAGGCTGTTATTGTTGCTTTTATCATCTGTAACAAGAGCTGGGAGTGGTATCCCACTCTCCCTTTACACCCAGAGCCTCGGAAGCCTATTTGGAAAAGGCAGTCACCATAGGCTCGGTTTAAAAGCCGTAAGCCCGTGCTCTCAGCTACAGCTAACTCATCCTGTTTGCATCAGGTAAATACTTGCACGCTATGCCCTGACTTTGTGCAGGGCCCGGGGTGCAGGGGGAGTGGGGAGAGAAAAGGCATGGCCTAGCTCTTGACAAGATGGGAATCTCTTTAGGAGGAGAAATAAGATGCAAACCCAACAACCATAAATCCAAACAGCATGTGGAAGACGACCTACCGAGGAGGCAGTCCTGCCTTCCAGTCATTGAGCACCAGGCCTGCGGCTGCATGCTAACATGTTAATCTCAGATGTAGAAACCCACAGGGACAGGATTATTATTATCCCCATTTAATAAGTGGGAAGATGGAGATGGGGAGACTGGTCACACCCAAGCGAACAGAGAACGGAGATTTACACCCAGGTCTGCTTCATGTGGGAACCAGAACTTGAACAGCTGTCCTGAGGGGTCTCTGGAGCCCAGAAAGTCCATCTTGGCTGTGATGGTTGGGGACACTTCACGGCAACCATCACAGCCAGAATGGACTGAGCAGCCCCCCGTGAGGCTAGGGAGGGCTTCTCCGGCCACTGATGAGGGAACAAAGGTGTGACTGGGAGCAGTCATGCAAGGGAAAGGTGTGAGCAGATGCCCCTGGGTGGGAATGGGTGATGCTCTTGGCGTGTTTGGGGAACAGCAAGGAGGGTATGTTCTGTGTGTGTCCTGACCCCTCCGTGATCTCCCTCTGCCATCAGGCAAGGTAGGGAAGATGCAAGGCCCGATGGCTTCACTGCCCTGAAATAAACAGGAACTTTTGCAACAACAAAAAAAGGCCTCATTGTAAAACACTCTGCCATGCAATATATTCAATTTTTAAAACTTGTTCTTTTGTCTGTCCATAATTCGTCTCCCAATTTCCAGATGTGACTTTCCTGGTGCGAAGAAGAGGCCGGGGGCATTTACCGAAAACAGTGCAGGGCAGGGGAGCCGGGTGTCTCAGCAGGCTCTGTGTGATGCTGGGCTGGCCACCTCCCCTGTCTTGTCTCTCTTCCCTCGTACATCAAATTTGGGGTTAGGTGATCTCTGGGTCCTTCCGCTTCTAACCCTCCAAATTATGGCATGCTATTTCTGTTTCAGCGGGGAAGGACTCTGCGCCCCGGCTCAGGGCGGGCGAGGCCGCTGCGAAGGAACGGTGGATGCCTGACAGGGCAGCCCCGGGGGCCAGGATTAGAACTTCCAGCCTCCAAACTGTCCATGAGCTACTTAGATAACCTGCCCCTTCCTGGAACTCCTGGGGGTCCACGTTCTTTGTCCATCCATCCACCAGTGCATTAAGGTTTTAGTCTGTTCATCATTTATTCACATCTCTGGAGCCAGACTGGCTGAGTTGGAATCCCAGATCTACCAGCTCTGGGACCACGGGCAAATTACAGAACTTTCTAGTGCCTTGGTGTCTTCCTCTGTAAAGTGGAGGTGATGATGGAATCTGCCTTACAGGGGTGTGAAGGATTAAACTGGTCACAGACAGACAGTGCTTACAACCACTCCTGGCGTGAAGCAAAGCATGCTCGAAGTTTCCCCTGTTAGTGTTATCGTCCAGTTTTGGAACAGACACTGTGTTCCCGGGGCTGTGTGGGAGTTCCTGGGTAACACCTTCACCTTCCCTACAACGCTCCAAGGCAGGCATTACTAAACCCGCTTGTCAAAGACAGAAACAAAGGTTTGAAGAGTTTGCCTGGCTTGCCTGAGAAGGGCCACTGCCCCCACAGGCTGCACAGGACTTGTCAGCAGGCCTGAGAAGGGAGACAGCTGAGAAGAGCGGGCAGGTCCCTCCCTGCCCCTGTCACTTAACATCCATCTCATGTTACCTCCCTTCTGCACTGTTTGGTTCTTGCTCAAACCTGGACTCCTGCTGGCGTCTTGTCTTGAGCTGTGTAATCTGTCAGCACCCGGGGCACCTGTGCAGGGACGAGGAAGATGTGATTGAGGAGCGGGGACAGAGTGCATTGAGGGAGGAGGTCTGCCCCTTTGTGGTTCACCTTGGAGCTAGTTGCCTCTCAGCCAGGCCCAATGGGCCTGTCCTGCTTTGGAGCCCTCGGGACGTTCCTACCCGGGTAAGTGAGGACACACATGCCTTGGCTAACACGCCAGGCACATTGGGCCGAATACACCGCACCGCAGTGCAATTTCCTCTTGCGTTTTATTTCTTTGGCCCAACATTGTGCAGATGGCGTGCTCTGCATACTGGAAGTAAGTGTGGAAATGATAAAATAGAAAAAGGAGCCATGTGGATATCACTTGAGCTGCAACTTGACAGCAGAGGTCTGACTGAAAATCCCAGCCACCCCTTCAGCGGTGAAGGGGCCTGCTGAGTGCCCCCTGCCCCCACCCCCGCTCTGTCCAAGTCACTGTTAGCGCTGCTCTCTGTTCCCCAACTTCTCCCAGGAGATGCTTGACCAGATCATTCTCCCCATTAAAGTCCCGGGACTCACACGCATGCACACACATGGACACACACCCTCCTGGGTGCTGCCCGGGACGCCCCTTCCCGCATTAAACTCTTCCTGCTTGCTGTCCACCAAATCATCTTGAGTTTCCATGGGAAAAGTCACCTTCCTCTATCCTTGGAGCCCCATTTCCTCCCGCCTTCGGAGTCCAGCAGGCTGAGCACCTTCTCCATCCATAACGGGCTCCCTATCGCAGACCCCTAGCTTTGTCCTAGTGGCCTGCGCCTCTTTCAGAGTCTGCTCTCAATGCAGAAGTTCAACTTCCTTACATCCCGGATGCCCGCCCCATCTCTAGGCCCCATGATCCTGTACACCTGAAGTGCTTATTCCTTCCATACTTCCGGTGACTTCCATATTGATGGCAGGTTCCATGGTGACTTGGATCTCCAAGTCACCTCCACCAGGGGCTGACTGGAATTCTGGAACCCTCTTCCTACCCCACTTTGACTAGACCAATTTTAGTTTGACCAAACCTAAGACTATATTTTTACTTCTTGCCTTTACTAATGAGCTGGCTTCTAGGAATCCAAGAGCCCAGACGGAGTGGCTGCTGACCTCGTTACTGACCCGTCCTAACAATGTCTCTGCTGGGGTTCGTCCTCAGGGCTCAGGTCCATTTCCTATGGGAATGTGGATTGCTTTGGGGCACCAGTTTTGCTTCTCAAGCCCAGTAGAAATACTGGCCTGCCCCTGTGAGCCCACCTCTCATGGAGGTTTGGGGTATAAAAGCCTGGAGAGTATAAGTCTATAGAGTATGATGGCTTTGCTTTGTTTTTGGTCTTGTGTTTTAATCTCTATAAACCCCAGTTTGTCATGCCATTGATTTCAAGCCCTGGTCCCGTCAAGGCTGAAACCATCAAACACACTGTTGTTGTCATCCACAGAGCACAGCTGAGAATGCTCAGGGTCCTTGCAGCCAAGGACGGAGCAAAGGCATGTGTGGTCAGTTCCCCTGCGTGAACAGCCCGTGCTTCCTGCGGACTCGTTCTCCCGGCTCCTGTCGGCACTCCTGGGCCACCGCTCCCTGTCTGAGCCAGCTTGCGCTGCTGTAACAGACGCTGTAGACTGGGTGGCTCAAACAACAGAAACCGGGTATCTCACAGTTCTGTGCCTATGAGGCTCAACATAGCCTGGTTCATAGTAGATGCTTAGGAAATGTTAGAGCCATTTCGGTAAATAAAGATGAAGATGATGATGATGGTGGGGGGGGGGTGCTGATGGTAGTGACCAAGTTGTCTTAGTCATTAATAGGTTTCCTTTTTTACCAACACCCAATGATCATTTTCCTTATGTTACTTTCATTTTGCTTATTTCTTTCTAAAAGAGGCTTCCCTGTGGTTGCCCAGCACCCCAAGATTCAAGTCAAAACTCTTGGCAACCCCCGCTGTGAGAAATTTGAAGTGAGCCTGCCACCTTCTTCCATCTCCTTCTGGTGACCAGGAGGCCCTGAGGCTCCTGTGATCATCGCTCACTCCGACAACTGCTTCTGAGCTCAGTGCCTCCCCCTGCGCTGTGCAGGGACCCGGGGTACTGCCAGCTCTCCCCACTGCCAGGCTGACGCTCTCCCAGCAAGCAATTGCCCTGGGAAGCCCAGTGTGGGCTTATTCTCTCTGGATGGATGGCAGGAAGGGCGCTGCCACCCTCCCCTGCACAGATGAGATGTGGTTCGCACGCCAAGCCCCTCCCGGGGAAGGCTCTCCGCTCAAGACCCTCTGTCTACATGCAGCCAAGTGTCTACCGCTGTCAGCATTTTTTAAAGTGTTAACTTGTAAGGCTGGCTCTGATTCCATTCTCTGTCCTGCGCGTTTCATGTGCACAAACATGCCCAGTGCAGAGGCTGGGTCTTCACCGTGTACACAGCAGTGACACATGAGCACCTTTCTCCTCTCCTCTGCCCTCTCTCATGCTCCTGTGCTTTTGTGTCTGCTGTTCCCCCTCTGCCTGGGAGCATGTCTTCTGCCTTGTACCCTGGTGAGGGCCTGTCCGAAGTCAGGCCTGAGCGTAGACTCTGTGAGATGCATTGCTGACCTCCCCTGGCTGAGCTGGTGACCCCCTCCTTGGTGGCTCCGTTGTACCTTGGATGGCATCTTCTCCATACTTACCATCCTAGACTGTGATTGTTTGTGTAGCTTCCTGGCTCGACTGGGAGCCCCTTGAGGTCAGGCATGATAGTTCATTTACCTCTGCGCCCCCGGTGCCCAGCACCGTGCCTGGCTACAGGTGAATGAAGCCAGCGAGGAGGGCTCTGGGCTGTGGCTGTGCTAGGCAGTGCCTTTCATGGCATTTTTTCCTTCAGCCTCACCTCTTCTTTTGTCCTGTTTTTAGCATAATTCCTTTCAAGGCTCTGGCATGAGACTCTGAGCTCATTTTCATGATTGCTTTAAATATTTGGGGCTGTTGGCATGCCAACATGAGGACCCACGCTAAGACGGGAGAGGCGTTCTCTAGCTCTCTGGGTCCTGCTTAAACACGAGAATGTGCCAGAGGCAGGGGAGGTTCTGAGAAAGTCCCACATCGGGAGAACTAAACCACTTTTCTGCCTGGCTCAGAGAGCCAGGAGTTTCTGGCAGGAGACAAGAAAGTGAGAGGACACAGAGCCTTGGGGCAATGGGGTGGGGGTGGGGGTGGAAGGATGGCATTGCGGGATACCCAGGAGAAGACCGGATGGAAGTGAAAGGTCAGCGGCAGGGCAACCCTGGAGATGCACTGACCCTGTCTGATAGGGTAATGAGCCCCTGCCCCCACCCCTAGACACACAAAGTCCTGGGAGTCAATAGTAAAAATCAGTTAGAGAGGAGGACAGGAGGACACCCTGAAAGTCTTGTTCTGGAAGTACCTGGAGGCCACAGAAAATAAACCTCATGAACACCTGCATAGGGAGAGGTCTCAGAATGCAGCTCATCCAGCCCCTGCTACTTCATACATCCGGAAACAAGCTCAGGGAGGAATGGTGTGATCAAGGTCACAAGGTGCACATTGGTGGCACCAGGACTGGAACCTCGGTCTCCTTATTCTCTGAGGAATGGGGTGACCAAGGTCACAGGGTGCACATTGGTAGCACCAGGACTGGAACCCCCGTCTCATTCTCTGAGGAATGGGGTGACCAAGGTCACAGGGTGCACATTGCTGGCACCAGGACTGGAACCCCGGTCTCCTTATTCTCTGAGGAATGGGGTGACCAAGGTCACAGGGTGCACATTGGTAGCACCAGGACTGGAATCCAGGTCTCCTTATTCTCTTCCTAACACTCCTACCAGCTGAAGGGCTCGACAGAAGCAAGAATTAAGTTCTAATTTTCCCCAGGGGTTGCTGTAAATGTGGTAGAAAGTCTGGCTTCTGCCTGTGAGTTCTTGCTACGTGCTAGGCACAAGGCTAAGTGGGAAAGAGAGTCAGAGGCTAAATGATTTGCATAGGTCAATCCGCAACTAAGCATGGAAGTCCACATTCCATCTCAGAACCAGCCTGATTTTGGAGCTCACACTTTGAACAGCTACTCTTTAAACCCTTTCCTGCCTGGCCTTTACAGACCTCAGGAGACTGGGTCACAGAAAGGGGGTCTAGAAGGGCATTTTTCTTCCCTGAAGACTCTCCAGTCCCAAAGAGGCCGGGGGTGCCAGAGTGGAGCTGGACAGATGACCCATGGTGGGGCTGCTGATGTGAGAGTGGGTTATGAGGTGAGGCCGCCCGGAAGAGCTGCGGGAAGGAGACAAACTCCTCACCTGCGCCCTGCACCAGCTGCTGGCTCGAGGGCCCTGCTGTCTAAGAGTGATCGCTAAAGGCGGACAACAGCACCTTCAAGTTCACACCCTTTACAGAGACACTCCAAGTTCACAAAATGCCGTTTCACATATTCTCATTGATTCTTAGAACAAGGCCTGTTACTATTCCCACCTTAAAGATGAGCACACGAACTCAGAGAAGTTGAGTGACTGGCTCAAACCACCCAGCTAACCTGCAGCAGCGCCAGGACCAAGACCCGGGTTCTGACCCTGTGTTGGAATCCTTCATTATGACATCACTTCTACTGGACAGTGGAGCCGGTGGGTATGTTGCTGGAAGCTTCCCTGTTCCTAACGCCTAGCTCTAGGCTTGCCCTGATTGGGCTATGGGAAATTCTGTTTCCTTTTCCATTATTTGGTTCAAGAAGGACCAGGTGACGCAATTCTAGCTAATGAGGCAGGAATGGGGGTCAGCTGGGCAGCCCATGGGAAACCTTCTGTTGTCCCTTAAAAGCCACAGGGAGGTTGTGGCTATTCCTCTGGTTGTTGTGCCTGGAACATGATGACTGAGACCCACTGAAGACAGTGTTCTTCTTGGAAGAATCCACCACATGGAAGAAAGATGAGCCACATGAAAGAAGAGACAAGATTCTGAGTCTCTGGTGACATCATTCAACCAACTCCCTCAGGCCGCACATCCCAGACCTCTGCCTTCAGACTTGGCACAGTCAAGTAAATAAAAGGGTCAGAAACCTTGTGTCTAGCCTGGCCAGGCGGTGGTGCAGTGGATACAGTGTCGGACTGGGATACGGAAGACCCAGGTTCGAGACCCCAAGCTTGCCAGCTTGAACGTGGGCCCATCTGGCTTGAGCAAGTTGACCCAAGGTCACTGGCTCCAGCAAGGGGTTGCTCGGTCTGCTGAAGGCCCACAGTCAAGGCACATGTGAGAAAGCAATCAATGAACAACTAAGGTGTTGCGACGGCAATGAAAAACTAATGATTGTCACCTCTCTCCGTTCCTGTCTGTCTATCCCTCTCTCTGACTCTCTCTCTGTCCCTGTAAAAAAAAAAAAAGAAACCTTGTGTCTCCTTTTTTTAAAAATAATTTTTTATTTTTTATTACAGTTGACATACAATATAGTATTAATTTCAGGTGTACACCTCAGTGATTAGACATTATACAACTAAGTGATCATCCTGATAAATCTCGTACCCATCTGACACCAGACATAGTTATTAGAATATTACTGACTGTAGCTCCTGTGCTGTACTTTAAATCCCCTGACGTTGTTACTCTTTTTTCACCCAACCCCCAACGCCCTCCCATCTGGCAACCACCAACGTGTTCTCTATTGTGATGTGGCTTCTTCTTTATATCCTTAGTTATCGAACTTCTGTTCAGCTAGATTTCAGGTGGTTCTGAGTGATGGCTGTTCTGTAGTTTGGTTGTATTTTTTATGTGGTTGTGGGAATTGAGTACCACGTTTACATGTGCTACCATCTTGGCTGGAAGCCTTGTGTCTCCTTCTTAAGAATTAGAATACTTTACTCAGAAAGTCCCCTGCAGATGGCCCTCACAACTTTTTGGCCAGCACTGGGTCCCTGGCTACCCCAAAACCAGAGAGTGGCAAGTGGCCTGGGAATGCCACTCCTGCCTTATCACCTCAGTTGGGGTGAAAACACCAAGCGCTTCATTATACAACTTTTATTATACACCAGGCACTGTGCTAAGTGCTTTACATGTATTGTAATGCTCTAGTCCAGGGGTGCCCACACTTTTTCAGCTTGCGAGCTACTTATAAGGTGACCAAGTCAAAATGATCTACCTACAATAAAAATGCAAAACATAAATTTATTTCTTCTATATTCTCATTATTTAAGTTACTATTATTACTATTTAATATTGTGTATTCTTCTTTCACCTTTCTCCTTCTCAGCTCTCTTTTCAGAGGAAAGTCAATGTCATAGTTTTTATGAACAGTCCGAAAAAGACGCCCCACATTTCCCTTCTTTGGAATAGCAATGGTACACAGACAGATGAGGCAAACACACTTAGAATATGACATAGTGAAAAAATCCCTCCCATTCTGTATGAAAGTGGTAGGTTTTAGGCTTCTTACTCAGACCAGCTATGGCACTCATTTTTATACCTTTGTTGTATTTAGTTTAAATAAATTGAAGGCTAACTACGCAGCAATGTAACTGAACAAGTTAGCGGGGTTTAACGCGCATGCGTAGGGTGTCAAAAGCTCAGACGTCAGATTGGCTACCCTGTATGCCAATCAAAAGACAAATAACTTTTTAATGTCATGCGATCTACCCACCCTTCCTTCACGATCGACGTATTGAGCACCCCTGCTCTAGAAGTACTATTAGTATCTTCATTTTACACAGGAGCAAATGGAAATATAGAGTTTAACTAATTTGCCCAGGGGGCACACAGCTAGAAAGTAGCAGAACTAAGGCTCCAGCACCTGTGTCCTTTATCATTACTTATCCAAGTTAAGAATGAGGTCAGGCCCCCTGGCACACATGGCTGTGTGAAGGAAAGGTGGGTTCTTGAACACAATTGGAGTTCTGTTGGGAAAGAGGAACAGAGAAATAGATGGTTAGCAACAGAGTTTGCTATAGCTCACTCCACTGGCTACACTTCCTATAGATTTTCTTTTATGGGAGCCAGCAAATATCCTTAGGGCTGAAGCCAGTTTGAGTGTTTCTCAAAGTGTTACCTGTAGGTCAGGTCTTAACTACCACAACGGGCTGTTATTGTGGGCTAGGGTGATCAGAAAATCTTTAGGGAAGAGAATGATCTGAGGGATGGATAGGATTTAGAGCAAATGGGCATTCTAGGCAAAGAGATTTGCAAAAGAAGATATCCAGAAGACCTGGCTAGGCTAGAAATACAGAGTGGGGCCAGGTCTTTGAAGTCCTTGAATACCCAGTGGGGGAGTACGGGCTTCATTCAGGCCAAGAGAACAGGGGAATGAGCGTGGCTGGGCTTTTAGAGAGAGCCATCCTAATGTTGATCAAAGGAAGGTGTATGCAGGAGGAGAGAGCTGGCTGGCAGGAAGATCTGCCTTATGATAAACGTTTGAATAAGGGGATAGTGTTAGAAATGGAAAGGGAGAGACTCTCCAGGGGAAAGTGAGAAAAATCATGCCTTGGTCTGATGGCTGCTTATATGTTGGAGGATGAGGAATCCAAGGTACCTTTGAAGTTTCAAGCGTCAGTGCCTGAAGGAGGTGGGAGGGAGGGAGCGGGACATGGCGGATTGGCATGAGACCGGGAGATTTGAGATGGTGTAGGATTGGGACGGCAGTGCTGAGTGAGAAGCAGAGGTGTCCATTAGAAAGCTAAGGGGATGATTGGCGTGGATGAAGTCTTTGAGAAAGAGGATGTGGAGAAAGAAGAGGGGACTGCTGAGGCCTTGACCTGAAGAAGCATCCTGGTCCCAGGAAATTGCATGGGCCCAGAAAAGGGCATGCAACAAAATAAACAGGGGAAAGATCAGAGGTATCAAAGGATAACCCCCGACTGGAGAGAGAACCAGGAGATTGAGGGTTTCAGGAAAAAAGGGTTCATAGTGCTAAATCCTACCATGGCGGAGAAATCCAGGTTGGTAAAAGCAAACATCTTGGGGATTTTAAAAGAAAAGATCAGGAAGACTGTAGACAACCCATTGTCTTTATAAATTGTTTACGGGGAAAGTAAATTGGCATAATTCTTCAGAATGTCTTTGGGGGATGTGTTCCAAAGGCCTTAAAAATGTCTTATTAAATTACTAACCTAGAAATCCCTCTTCAAAGACTATAATAACCCCGAAGACAAGAATTAAAGTTTATTGAGTACTTTCTCAACCAATGATGGTGTCAAGGACGGCACTGTTTTCAGCACTGTACATTTAATCATTTGTTTAATCCTCAGGACAACCCTATAAGTACAGTGGTATTAAAACCTGGTATAAGTAAGTTTTTATTTTACGAATAAATAAAATAAGGCCCAGAGAGGTAATATCGTTTGAGCAAGACCTAACGACTAAAATGTGGTGACGCTGAGATTGAGATTTAGTGAGAACAGCTGCAAGGCCCTGGCTCTTAACCATCGGACCTTCCTGCCTCTTGAAACGATTAGAAACGGACACAAGACTGCGTCCAGAGGCTGTTCTTGTAGCGTTATGGTAACAGGAAACAATCTAAATGCTTAACAGGTGGAGGGGCTCGATCAAGTCTGACTTCTAAATGAGAGCATGCTTCGTCGATGTGAAAAATCACGTTGTAAAAGCATACTCGATGACATGAGAAAATGTTGATGATATGGTTTTAAGTGAAAAAAAAAAGCTGTATTCAAAACAGTATGACCTCAAATACAAAAAAAGAAAGATGTTTGTTGTGATTCACACACGTGTGCACTGGGCGGATGGGTCCGGCTTCTGTAGGGGATTGCCTATGCCACCATCAGGTGCCCTTCTCGTCCTCACCTGACCTGACATGAGAGCCCGTTCTCATACCCCCATTAATGTGGGGGGAACCATCCCTCTGCCTCTGGGTGGATGAAGTCTTTGAGAAAGAGGATGTGGAGAAAGAAGAGGAGACTGCTGAGGCCTTGACCTGAAGAAGTATCCTGGTACCAGGAAATTGCATGGGCCTAGAAAAGGACCATGTTTGTATGCAACCAAATGAGCAGGGGAAAGATCAGAGGTTGGGTGGAGTGCTGTGTACGTATTTTAACAAAATGATAAGCAGAATGGCTGTGGAGTTCCATGTCCAAAATGTTTCCCTTCAGGTCATTCCGAGAGCACTTTCTCCACGAGGCAGGATTCTTAAAGAGTATTAAGGAGTGGAAATGTTTAGGTGAAGCTCATGGTAAGAATATTCAGACATATGGTGGCACTTAAGAATATGGGTGGATGAAAAAGTAAAAAGAAAAAAAAACAAAAACGCAATGGTGCAGTGGATAGAGCATTGAACTGGGACGCGGAGGACCCAGGTTCGAAACCCTTAGGTCGTCAGCTTGAGCACAGGCTCATCAGGTTTGAGCAAGGCTCACCAGCTTGAGCCCAAGGTTGCTGGCTAGAGTAAGGGGTCACTTGCTATGCTGTAACCCCTCGGTCAAGGCACATATGAGAAAGCAATCAATGAACAACTAATGTGACACAACAAAGACTAGATGCTTCTCATCTCTCTCCCTTCCTGTCTATCTGCCTGTTGCTATCTGTCCCTTTCTCTGTCACCCTCTGTCTCTGTCACACACACAAAAAATAATAAAAAATAAAAAAATAAATAAAAAGAATAGGTGTGGATGGGTTCCTCCAATGTAGGGGATTCTGGAAAGTGCCTAAAAGGAGGGTGTCCTGCTCTTTGGGCCATGGAAAGTAGGCCAGTCCCCTAGCCCCGGGGTCACCAGCTTTACGTTGCAAACAGCTGTACCCAAGGTGAGTCAGAGCCCCACACAGAACCCTTCGGCTTTCCGTCCTAGACCTCCCTCTAGCTCTAATATATCCAGGTTTGGGCAAAGCCCAGAACTGACAGCTGAGACAAATACTTGAGATTCCTCCTACAAAGCTTATTTCTGTCTCAATAAGGCCTTGGCATGCGATGAATAGCTGCATATCCTGGCTGTTTCCTCTCCAGTGCCAACTTAGTTTCTTAAATGTTCCCAAGTTCATCTGCTCAGCTTTTCCCTTCCAGAGCAGCGCAGCGTTCGCCCTCCGTAACCCAGAAAAAATACAACCGTGAGGGACATTAGCTTACTTAGGTGGAGAAGAGACTGAGGGGAGCACACGTGCGTAGGTGAAGCTGTCTGAGAGCCCCTCACACACGGCTCTGTACTCATTGGCGCAGTTATTCATCCTGTCCTCCTAGAAGGTGATCTAGGGGTGAAAGGTCATTTTACTATGTCAAGGTTGTCAGGGTCTCAGGAGGGCGTTCCTTCCTGTGATATCGATAAGGCAAGGCAGAGAACAGTCTCCCCATTTTGTAGATGAGGAAACTGAGGCCCAGCGTGGTTGCCCCATGAGACTCACTTTTGAGAGTGCAGTCTGTACTTCCCATCCCCTCAGACTCCGGAGTTCTTTCTGTTCCCTGACTTTTATCCATTTCATTGATGTAAAGCATTGCCTTTGGGTGGCTCCTTTTCCTCCCAGATGCCTAGAAAGATCTGAAGATGGATTTCTTGCCATCGCACAGAAGGGAATAGAGGTCGTAGGCACTCTCGAATGCGCGACCACAGGCACTGTGGCGGACTTCCATGTCTGTCCACGACACACTGCTTTGGTGATGCTGGCAGGATGCTGCAGGGCGACACGGGAATCCTAGGCTGAGGGGATTGCAATCCCGGGAAGTCTGTAACTCCCCAATCTGACTAACACAGGTGCTGAATGCCAGATGTCCCTCTGGGTCTGCGTGCTAATGCTCTTGGTCTTTCCTATCCGCCTTTGTCCCCTCTCTGGGACTTTTCAGGGCCTTCCGAGCCCCTGCGGCCTACCCCAGAGCTGGCCTGCGGTCAAACATCTTCACACTCCACCACTTCCATCTGGAACTCCTTCCTCCGCAGGGCTGGTGGCCTTCGGACCTGCGGGCCATGCTGGCACCCAGAATCCACATCGCCCTGCCGGCTGAAGCCATGGTGAACCTCAGCTGGTGAGAGCGACTGTCCCGGAGGCAGAAAGCACAGGCAAGAGGATGTATCCTGGGTGCCTCTGACTGGTCATCAAAGGATACCTTAAAGCAAGAGAACAAACAGGTTACCCCCGGGGAGGATATTTGGCACACACCTAATTGAGGGAGGACATTTTCAAGAGCATCTAAAGAGCATCACGTGACCATAGCGTTCTAAGATTCCTTGTGGCATTGGCTGTCCCTAAGACATGAGACCTGGCCTTATAGGGAGTCATATTCTTTTCAAAACTCCTATTTTTCTTCTGCAAAAAGATGAGGGAGAAAAAAAAAAAGATGAGGGAGTGTGAGCACAACATTTGGGGGACCTTGAGCTGGCTCTCTCAGGGGCCATCTAAGATGTGGGGGCACAGGCGAGAAGCACACAGCCTGTCGGCTATCCTGCCTGCTGGCTGACATGGTTGGGAGTGCAGGGAAGGCTTCAGGAAACATGATGCTGGAATAAAGAGACAGGAGGGAGTAGGATCACACAGAAGTGGAACCAGGCCCGGCCCTTCAGAGGTGTGCACTCCCTGGAGACAGCTACACAGAGGGCTCTTGTTCAGCCATTTTCCCCAAACTTGTCCAAAATGGACCAAATGGCCTGTTCTTCAGGCAGCGACCCCTTTTAACTCCTCTGTCTCCAGAGTTGAATTCCCTCGCCATCCTGACCCCAACCAAGGGTCACCCACCCATCTCTCCTCTCTTCACATCCCCACCAGCGCTGAACCTCCTTTCTCCCTTCTTGGTCAATTCTCCACTCGCTCCCCTGCACGCCCATCGGCGTTTCATTCCATAAGACTCTGATCCCATGACATCAGGACGTACAATTCACCCCATTTCTGATGAAATCCTGCCCACCTGCCTCTCCCTGTTGTCCATTGTCTCCATACCCTGCCCCTGCACCCCGCTCCCCGCCCCCCTGCCCTGTCGGTCTGTGCGGATGCCTTCTATAGCTTCTCGTCTCCCTTCTCACCTCCTCATCCAAGTCTCCGTCTACCCCGGGGCCGCAACACCAGCCTGAGCTCTGCTCCCAGCTCCCAATCCTCCCAGGCCCCCGTCCTCTGCGAAGCGTCCCCAACCAGGCCAGCCCCCGGACGACCATATTATTCGCATGTCGATTATTCCCAACCAGGCACCGATTTGGCAGTTTATGACACATGACTAAGCAGTGTCTTTTCCACAAGGCTGTAATCTGTCTGGTGGTTAGGGTGTCGTAATGCTGTACCTGTTTGAATCATCTTTCTGCTGCACCTGGGGCAGCAGCCATGTGGAAATAGGAAAGTTAACATGTACAGGAGCTTTAAAATGTTATCTGGATCCTCTCACCCTGACAGTTGGATATTTCTGTCTCTGTTTTGTAGATGAGGAAACTGAAGCTCAGAGAAATATTTTTACATCTACAGCTAGTGTCAGGATTCGAAACCAGGCTGTGTCAGGATTCGAAACCAGGGTGGCCCGACAACAAAACAGCTTTCACTGCCCCGGGGCTCCGTGCTAAGGTGGGGTGCAGGGCACTCAGAAAGGCACCGCATCAGAAAACCAATGTGACTCGTGAGGCTGACACGTGATTCGATTACTGCTAGCATCGTCGGGCTCCTAAGCTTTTCTTTTAGTCCCACCCTAAGCACTCGAATCCCAGACTGGTCTACTCAGATGTCCATTTTTATTTTCCTTTTCCAGAAGAAGCTAAGAGCAAGTTTTATGATTGATGTCCATTTTAAAATAATGTCTTATTTATTATTCTGGAAGCATGGTTCTTCTAAAGTTTTTGCTTGGTAAGAAGTGGCCTGGGATGTTTGGTGTCACCATCATCAAACAACCACAGGAGAGGCTGTGGTATCCGGTATTAGGTCGCCCTCCTGTAAGGCTGGTGCCCTTGCATACGATTAGATTGTCATCAAGGGGGCAGGCCGATGAGGTGACGAATTCAGGTATGATAGATACGCATACCTCAACCAGTTCCCGGGGGGCAGAAACCCCCTCATAAGCCCCCAAACCAAACTCTTCATTTGCACTGGATTGTTAAGAAGAGGGAGAGGGCCTGACTTGTGGTGGTGCAGTGGATAAAGCGTCGACCTGGGAACACTGAGGTCACCAGTTCAAAACCCTGCACTGGTCTGGTCAAGGCACATATGGGAGTTGATGCTTCCGGCTCCTCCCCCCTTTCTCTCTTTCTTTCTCTCTCTCTCTCTCTCTCTCTCTCTCTCTCACTCTGTGTCTCCTCTCTAAAATGAATAAATAAAAAAAAAAAGAAAAAGAGAAGAGGGAGAGGGGGTGCGGAGAGAAGGAGAGTACGGTGCTCAAACACAGATTAGGAAGAAAAAAAAAGAAAGAAGAAGAGGGATTGAGGAAAACGAAAAGAGAAGTTTGTAGCATGTTTTCTCTGTTGAGTGCATGGAAAATACATGTCGTATCTTTAGAACTGGGAAGGAAGCAACTTTGTCTTCAGTGACAGCTCTCCCTAAATCCTTCTTTATATTCCAATAGCAGAAGCAGGACCTGGTGGTTTGAGATTTTTAGGCTGAGTTAAAGTAATTGGTTTTAACCTGTGTTTGCTGCCCACTGCCATTCTGAAACTTCCTGACTAGATGGGTGTAGGGCCAGTAGTCACGGCCGCGGTCACAGCCGCCAGACTCATGCGGCTCTCATTGAATTCGGGCAGACAGTAGAGAAACAATGGAGCCAAGAACTGGAGGACCATTTCTTTATTCTAGCTCGCACCAGTGGGCGAGTAGATACACACAGAGGGAAAACACTTCCCTTTCCATTCAGGGCTCCCAAAGCCACTGACATTTTTCTGTTTTTTCTAGAATCAAAGGTCCCACCAGCCTTATTCACCTCTGTTTCCCATCTCCTTCTCTCTGCACAAACTCTGCACAAGCTGGCTTCTCCCTCAGCATCCTGCCATCTTGGCAGCCTGCCTCCTCTGCAACAACGTGGTCTCTGCCAAAATGGCCTCCTAGCTCCTGCTTCTTCCTTCTTCTTAAAACCTTTTGGCAGGAAGCCCCTCCCCAGCACACACTAGCACAACCAAGCCCCCTCCCGTGCAGGAAGGTAATTAGCTGTGTCATGTGGCAGCGTTATCACATGATCAGTGGCCATTTTTAACAAAGTGAGCATAAAAATCACATTTTACAAACTTATTTGCCCAACAATGGGTCAAGGCCTGGGCTCTACCTGGCAGCCCCTGTGCTGTTCCGGCCTGTCGCTTGGTCTTTCCACAGTAGGGGGAAGAGAGAGGATATGGCTGACTAATTTCATCTCAGTCACTCAGTGGTTCCTTCCTTCCTTCCTTCCTTCCTTCCTCCTTCCTTCCTTCCTTCCTTCCTTCTTTCCTTCCTTCCTTCCTTCCCTCTTTCCTTCTTTCCTTTCTCCCTTCCTCCCTCCCTCCCTCCCTCCCTTCTTCTTTCCTCTCTTTCTTCCTCCCTCCCTCCCTTCCTTCCTTCCTTCCTTCCTTCCTTCCTTCCTTCCTTCCTTCCTTCTTTCCTTCCTCTTCCTTTCTTTCTCTTTTATTGAGAAAATAAAATTGAATGTAGTGACCACCAGGCGTTAGTGTCAGGCACCTGCCTGCCTTACTCAGTTCTCAAAACCCAATTGAATGTATTGGGGTGAACTGGGTGGTTTCTTGACCTTGAATCTCAAAAAACAAAGGTTACTCTAAAAAAACAAAGGTCTCTGAGACATTACCATAGAATTGCCACAGAGCCCTCTGTACTTCTAGAAATGGCACCACGCCCTCTGCCGCTCTGGCTCTGCTTCTGGTACCTCTTCACCTGCCTTCTCAGTCTTCCGGTGCTCCCAAGAAAGAGAGCATGGCAAGGCCCAGTAACCCGGGGGAGGTGAGGCTGTAGAGCTGTCAGCAGCCTCCAGTCTCTCTGTTCTGGCCTCTGGGCATCTCCCAGCCTCACAGACCACAGCCCTCCTTGGTGAGAGCGCTAAGGCGAGGACCAGTCTCTGCAGTTTGCACTTCTCAAGGTCGAAGCCCTAGGGCAAGAATTTGCCAATTTGCTGTGGTTTTGTCCAGTGCTCAGATGGCAGGTCACTGTGTCCAGTACAGTAACTGCTGAGATAAAGGTGCCTGGGTTCTCTATGGGGAAAAGCCTGTTTCACAGAAGCCATGTCACAATGGAAACAAAATGGGTTGTGAAATCATGTTCCTGGGTTCACATCCCGACTTCACTGCAAATATTGTGCAATCGGGAGCTTTTCTGAGCCTACGCGTAAACCTAGGGCGGTTTTGAGAACTGAGTAAGGCAGGCAGGTGCCTGACACTAACGCCTGGTGGTCACTACACGAAGGCCAGGCACATCTTTCTCCTTCAGGCTATTCCCCAGAGTGGAGAGAGCGGGAGCCCTTGGCTACTGCTGCGGATTCTTTTCCTCCCTCCCTCCTTTTGCTCTTGTACCAAACCCTCCCCTCTGAGGGTGTTGCTGCTTGATGTCTCCTCGCTTGGGTCTTGCTGTCCCCTGGTCTCCTCATGGCTCCTTTCCTCCATTCAGGTCCCTGTATGGGGCTTGACAGCATGGCCCTCGCCACACCCGACATCGTAGTGTCTCCCCAGGAGAGCACCAGCTTCACAGGGCAGGGGTTTTGAAGGCCTGGGTTTCACTCTCTTTCCAGTGTGTGTAGCAGTTCTGGGCACACACTGTGCAGCTGGCCCTCGGCATCTGTGGAAGACTTGCTCCAGGACCCCGCAGATACAAATCCCTCCGATGCTCAAGTCCTTTACACGAAGCTGCGTAGTATTTGCATTCCACTTAGGCACATCCTCCCGTGTACTTTGCATCATGCCTAGATTACATGTAAACCCACTACAATGTAAACGCAACACCAGGGGAAGCAGAGCAAGGACTGTAGGCCAGGCACAAATGACATGTCCATAGTTGTTATACCATGTTGTTTGTAGAATAATGACAAGAAGAAATGTCCATGCATGTTCACTCCAGATGCAACCGTCATAGGCCTAGCTTCCATGGTATATGTTAGCAACATTTTTTTCAAGTTTTTTTTTTGTATTTTTTCTGAAGTAAGAAGTTGGGGGTGGGGGGAAGCAGAGAGACAGAGAGACAGACACCGGCATGCACCCAACAGGGATCCACCTGGCATGCCCACCAGGGGGCAATGTTCTGCCCATCTGGGGCATTGCTCCCATGCAACTGGAGTTATTCTAGTGCCTGAGGCAGAGGCCATGGAGCCATCCTCAGCACCTGAAACAACTATGCTCCAATGGAGCCTTGGCTGCAGGAGGGGAAGAGAGAGACAGAGAGAAAGTAGAGGAAGAATGATGAAGAAGCAAATGGGCGCTTCTCTTGTGTTCCCTGGCCGGAAATCGAACTCGGGACTTCCACATGCTGGGCTGATGTTCTACCATCAAGTATTTTCAATCTGAGTTTGACTGAATCTATGGATGCAGATCCCAGGGATATGGATGGCTAACTGTAGTCTATATTCAATAAATGTGTCAGTTAAACGATCGTAAACCAGGAGTGTGGGGAAAGGAGATTCTGTTTGCCACTGGGGATGGGTGAGGAGCACAGGGTCCCTGCTGCATGCAGAGACATGTTTGGGCAAGTCTGTCCCAGGAAAAATGTCAGCCTTCTCTTGCCCTTTCGTCTGGGTGCCCTGAGGCAGGTTATGACTTGTACAGCCCAGTGGGGAGACCAGGGGATGAGCTCTACAGTTGTAGGAAAATTCAAACACTTTTGGCTCTTGTGCCCAGACACCTGGATTCAGGTGCCAACCCTCCTACCCCTGTGCCAGCCACAATGCTCAAGTGAGCTTGCAACCTCCCCTGCCTGGAGCAACGCTTCTTACCCTAGCGTAGGGCATGTGGGGTAGTGTGTGTGTGAAGAGAGGGGATGAGTGTCCTCCCTATAAACATGTCACAGCTTCCCACATCGTCCTTGTCACTGAATGGCAATTCTCTGGGTGCATCATTGTGGCACGTCAGCCTTGGCTATGTCACGTCACAGGAAGTACAGTCCCCACCCTCAGACCAGATGGCACTGGTGGCCCCACATTGGGTGGGGGAGACCTCGGGAATGGGGCCAGATGACCTGGGCTCTGCAGGCTCTCTGCAGTGTCCGGCTCCGTTAGAGGAGAAGTTCAGACGCCCTACTGGGGGTTTCTGTGGAGGAGCTGGATTGGAAATATTTTCTCAACAAAAATGAGCTCCTCCACGTGTTTAAGTGCCTCACTGAGGAGTGGGGCTGGCAGAGGGGGCACGGGCTTGCGGTCAGGAGAGCCGGGGTCTAGTCCCAGCTTCTTCAGACCAGCTTCTTTCTTGCTCTACATCTCAGAGTCCTCTGAGTATGGGGGCCTGGACTCCATTCTTGGGAGTCCATACTTCTTAGAGGCTTATGGGAGTTACAGTCTCATGAGAAGACCAATCCCATAGGGCCACCCACTGATTACACAAAACATGACTAGCTCCCTCCTCCCCTTTGTCATTTCCATGGAGAGAAAGTGACCTGAGTCTCCTGCCAGGGACATCTGAGTGGTCTCTGCCACCTTCTGGTTGTTAGAGCTGGCTCTGAGGAGTCACAGCACATTCCATTTGCTCACACACACCCTGGGCACTCTCAGGATAAGGAGGTTGTCCAGAGTCATTAGGGACAGAGAGTCCAGAGACTGGATTGTCTGTGCTGTGCTGTGCTGTGCTGTGGGGACGGGGTGGGGATGGGGGGTGGGCCAGAGATAGAAACTGGTCATTCCTTTCCCAGGCCAATGCAGGCTGCTGCTTCACGGGGAGGGTGTGATGCTCACCTACAGACCTCTCCCCCATCCAACCTCATGAGTGCTGCAGTGTGTCACCAGCTCGGCTTGGAGGAGCTCCCAAGAATTGATTTTGTCTGTATCCCTCTGTGGCAGTTTTAAAACACGGTCCACAAACTCTTTGACCCTCCTCCCCTTGAGAGAGGGGATCCGTTTCCCCTCCCCTTGTGACTGCCTTGTGACTGTTTAACGAATGAATACAGTAGACAAGGTTTTGTGCCAACATCTGGCCCAGGCTCTCACAAACTGGCACTTGTACTTCCTGTCTCTTGGGATGCTTGCCTTGGAACCCAGCCACCACCCCGAGAGGAAGCCAGAGCAGCCTGTGGAGAGGAAAAGCCACGTGGGGAGGAATGGCCCTCTGAGCCCCTGGCCCTGACTGAGCGTCCAGTGCCGACGTGCCGCCCTGTGAGTGAGCCATCCTCGAACCCTGGACCCAGCCTCCCCAGCGACAGCATGTGGAGCAGAGAGGAGCTGCCCCACCAAACTCTGCCCAAATGTAGATACAAAAGTATCATGGTACTTGTATGAAGCAACAAACTCCTAGGGCTGTTTGTTATCCGGCAACAGGAAATGGGCATGCCCATTGCTGGGGCCCAAAGCACTCAAGTCCTCATGGACACGCGCTTGTATTTTTCTGACAACAGCATCATCCCATCCACCCACCCATCCTGTAGACGTTTCTTCCTCTGGGAAGGACTCAGCTTTTCTCTCCTAGGGAAGATGACGATGAGTAGGAATTTATTCCGAGAAGCTTGGTTGGTCCTCCTCTCTCTTCCCTCCTCACTCTACACCTCCCTCGGAGTCCCCTTTCCTACCTCCTTCTGCACTTCTCCCTTTCCGGCACCTTCTTCTCACCTCAGGCTCCCACAACCTTCCACGGACTTGGCCACATGGCTTGAAGCAGTCTTGGGGTGTGCCATGTGTGTGCATGTATATGTCCATGGTGTATGCACGTGTGAGGGCGTGTGTGCAGGTATGTGAGAGGATGGTGATGCCAACGTTGGAGGTGGGTAGCAAGCAGGAAAGGAGCTGATTTCAATGCTGATAGTTTTGGTGGGCTGATCAGAAAACAACTGTTCTTCTTCTAAGAGATTTTAAAATTAAAATCAGCCTTTTCTGGTTATACCATTCTGCATTTTTCAAATTTTCTGCAGTGAACATGGATTACTTTTGTAATGAAGAAAATAAAACTCACTTCCAATTCCAACACTCCGAACTGACCAGAACTCACATTCTGTTTGATATTTGAGATCAAGCCATAAACACAGTTCTGTGTCTTGACTTTTCAGTGCACTTTATATTTTAAGAGTCTCTCTTTCTCGACATTTTCCCAAACTTAATTTTGTTTTTATTAACTGAATTGTGTCCTAGCATAAATAAATAATTTGTTTACTTATCTGTTTAGCTTGTTCATCGTAATTTATTTGACACATCGTACGTATACCACAACCTAAATGTCAAATAAAAATGTGTCGGTTATAGATGGTGTATATCCTTGCTCATAGACCTTTAAACCTCGGAGTGTTTTTGCTTTGATTCCTGGGAGTGGAAGTCCCCAAGTAAACACTGAACATCTGGGCGGCTCCTGGAAGGGGTACAGAGAGGCAGAAGCCATCCCTTCGGAAATGTCTGCTTGGCTTTAGAAGCCGTCTCCTGACTGACTGGGCACCGCTCACGCCTTCATTCTCCAGGGAAGGCCAGAGACGGGCAACCAAGGGAGAAAAGACCAGGTAAAGATAAGGCAGAAAGACTGCAGCGACTTACTCTGCTTATTTCAATGGCTAGAGAGATAAGTGTTTGCTTTCTTGCCCAAGTTAACCTGACCAAGGAGAGAGAACTAACAACAGGCAGAAACTTTCTATCCATTAACTCATTGAGTCCTTATAGGGGCCCAGAGTCATTATTATTCCTCTTTTATAGACTAGGAAACTGGGCTCTGAGCGGTTAGATGACCTGAATAGCGTGAGGCGGGTAAGGAGGAGAGCCCGGCGTGTACCCGGGATAGTCCAGCACCAGAGCCAGTGAGATGAGCTGCCATTGGGTCCCGGCATCTCCACAGCAATACAGAGGAAGGGGGATGGGCTTTGCCCCCCCTTCTTCTCTGTCCCAATTTGCTCTTCCTCCCTTTGAATAGGAGGGACTGAGACGAAGACTAAGGAGCCCTTTTCTAACTGTCACAAGATATGGGATACCATCCCCCAGAAGTTACTGAACCTTTTTTCCTGAGAAACGTCTGGACCCCAGTGGAAACCTCCTTTCCTCAGCACTGCCTGGATGACATTTAGAGGACCCTGGCGGGTGGAGGGTTTCCTGGGTTTCTGGGGAGCCCTCTGTGACCGTGCTGACCTGCATTCTCCAGCACATGCTGTCTAGGAGCATAAGCCCTGAGCGTATGCAAGCGAGGGGAGGGCGGGCCCGCTGGCAGGGAAACCACAGGGAGCCAAGCAGATCTAGCAGTGTTAGTAAAGAGGCCATGGCTGCTGGGCCTTCCTTTAGCCCATCCTGGTGAGGGGCCCAGAGGGCAGCCAAAGGCAGAAGGATGTGCACGGAGCCTGAGCCCTGCATTTAAAGCCCAGGATGCTGCAAGAGGATTGCCCCTTGCTCAGAGCCTTGCTCCAAACACTCACTTTCCTGGCTACTGAATTGCATCTCTAACCCCATCAGATTACCTTTGGAAGATTTCTCCTGGGTTGGGGCAGGAAGGGGTGCTTCCCAGACGGACTCCAGGTGGCTCTGTTTAGATGCCTCATTCCATTTGGGTAATTTCATCTGGGGGCAACATTCAAACTATTTAAAAACAGTAAGAATGATTTTAGTCCTAGACCAATCTTAAGAGGCAGCCAACTCTGATGGCAAGAGCATGCTTCCAAAGGCCCTCTGCAGGGGCATGTGTTAACTCTTTAGTTGCCAGACTGGAGGTCTGAAGGTGACTAAAGAGAGAGAATGGGGTGACCAGAGGCAGGACTGAGGCTCAGGGTAGTGGGTAACGGGTAATGGCTATTTACCAAGTGGTGCAGATGATTTTCAACATTTTAAGAACCGAAATAGCTATACCCATGTGTACAGATCTGGCTGGGCTATTCCTAGGTGGGAAAAAATAAAACCCTGCCCCCAGGTTCTTAGGGTTTTTGCAAATGAATCTTTCCTGACGCCTCAAGAGACATGCCATGGGTCCTTCTTTCTTTGTATCTCTACACAGAGCCCAGCAACGGTTTCCAGAGTCATGTTTCTGCAGTCATCCTATTCCAGCTCATCAGAGATGAGATTAACATGGTCAAAAGCCTGCTCCCAGCTCCACAAATTAGGAGTCCTCCATCTTCAGTTGCCCCCAGGGCATGTGTACTCCCTGACGCTTCCCTCGTGGTCAATACTCAATAAAAAAAAATTGGTTACAATTTTTGTGTGTGTGTTTTTTGGTTGGGTTAAGTTCTCACTTGGGAATTTAAATGAAGTCCTGTGATTCTCAAAGGCAGTGTGGTCGGTCAACCAGCAGGCTCTTTCCCCAGTGGATCTGAGCATCCCTCTCTTTCTTGGTGGCAGGGCACTGCCCCGAAATTCCTGAAGCCAGGCTTTTGGTCCTGGCTGTTCCATCACCAGCTGCATGACCTTGAGTGAGAATTCCCCTTTGCAAACTGAGGTCTGGAAAAGCTGAGCTCTCCAACCCGTTCAGTTTCTAGAACAGGAGTCTGTGTTTCCCTTTCACTACTGCAGGGAGGGAGCATTCACTGTGGTCAAGGACGTAGGTTGGGAAGCCAGATGGTGAAGGTCAAATGCTGGTTCAACCACTCTATGACTGTTAGCCTTGGAATAATAGTAAAATAGTTGTGTGGGTTGATTAACACCGGAAAAGTGTTTAGAACGCTTGGTCCTTATTAAACTCTCCGTCAACGTTATCTATCTTTGCTGCCTCTGGTTAAGTGTAGGTGTTGTAAAGCCTGGGTCTTATCTCTCCTGTATTAACTGATACCCAAAGCCACCATATTCTGAGCCTTCATTCAGTAACCCGGTGAGCAGGTTACTAGCAGTCTATCCTGTATCAGAAGGAACAGAACTAACGCTCATTGAGGTTTTACTCTGGGCCAGACCTGCTATCCCACGCTTAACATACACTGTTTTGTCTCAACCTCACGATACTGGCAGGAGATCAGTATTATTCCCACCCCACTTTGCTCCTGTGAAAAGGAGGCTTAAAAAGATGAGGCCACAGTACTAACAGTAAATGACAGATTCAGATCCGGGTCTGTGGGGGTCCAGCCCATTCAGAGTGAACAGCAGGAATTCTGCCGGAGACCCAATTCCATATCAGTCCAAGTGTTTTCCGGGGACAGAATGCCGACGCCTGCATGGAGAGAAGAAGCCATCCTGCGGGCAGAGGGCCAATCATTTCCCCAAAGTTGTCTTTCCTTTCTGAGCCCCGGCTCCCAGATCCAAACCGCAGGGGTGGGGGCGGGGAAGGCCCTGGTGGATGAAGTCCTCCACCTGGGGCGAAGGAAGATAAAACAGAGGAAAGACAAGGAAGAAAAGAACAGAAAAGGGGGAAAGAGCAATCCTTGACAAATACTTTCTGTTAATAAATTCCATTTTGCCTCTAAAATGTTTGCCAACTTTCTAAGTAGGGAAAATTTTTCACATACCAGGGCAAACCGTTGCCAAAATGCCTCTTCAGTTGGCCTGCCTGCAGCCCCTGTTTCCATAACCTCCCAGGAGGGAGGAAGCCTCTAGTGGACTCTGGTGGCCTTCCTCTAGGAAGACCTGCCTTTTCCATGAAACGTCGTTTGGGGGAATTGATAGATACTTTCTCCCCAGCTTGGGGAGAACATGCCCTAGGAGCCTTGTAGGTCTTCATGTGTCCCCAACTCAACTCTCCTCTCTTCTCCTCACACCTCCCTCCCTTCCTCTCCCTCCCCTGCCCTCCTCCGACTCAGAGTGTAAACAACTTCTGCCTCAGTCCAGACTTACCCACCTCTTTCCAGGCAGGAGCGGCTCTCTCTGAAACTTGGTTTCACTGAGTTGGGAGGAAGAAGTTCTCCAACCCTTAGTGTAATCCTCCTACACCTTCAGCACTCTGTCTTCATGGAATTATGGATTCAACACATTTTACAAAGGGCCTACTGGTGACTTCCATTTCTTAAAAAATGCATCAGGCCTCGATGTCGGGTTTGGAGTAAAATCTAGCCAATGTCAGGGACTCATTCAGTTTGTTTAAATTTGCTTAAGGATAAGACCCTATGGGTAAATTTGTGCCAAAACATACCGTTCAGGGACTCCTAAAGCCATCTGGGGGAATATCCGGATGGAAAGGAAATGCATTGGTCAACATCGTCCTGCCAAGCTGTCGAGCAAATGTGGACCTGGTTAAAACCAAGCAAGGTCAGAGGGTTCGTTATGTTTACCCCAATGGATCATCTTTCTATCTCCAGCTCAATCTTTCCGTCCTGGAATAGTGAGAGGCTGGCTTCCACAGTGTTGTTCTCACTCAGGCCAACTTGGAGAGTAGCATCTAATATAGCTCCTTGTCTCAGAAGGAAGCATGCTTGCTCTCCAATGGCCTGACCATGGTGTGGAGTTCTCTTCTTTTTTTCCTCTGGCGGACTTTGGGTCTGATGGTTTCTTATTCTATTAGATCATAGAACCAGGGCCTTTGCATGAGCAGGATCTCTCCAGAGTCATGGTACCCAAGCAACAGCCTCTATTTAAAATGACCCTTCCTTCCTCTCTGTCTTCTTTTAACAATTTTATTTACTGACACTAGAATGTATTGACACATGTTCTAGATGTGGTGCTGGGTGTCAAGGTTGCAGTGACGAATAACACAGCTTCCTGCCTTGCTGGGACTGATTTTCCAGTCCAGACCTCAACATGGGTTAGTTGGTATAGTGTAGCAGTAGCCCTCTTTAATCTTTCCGATACCATGCTTTGTCCCTTGCAATGACAAGTTTCATTTTAGCGTCTACTCTTTGACCCTGCCAATTCTGCTCCTAGAATTTATTCTTATTTACGTGTAAAATAGTACCTGCATGCAATCACTTGTTACAGTAATGTTTATCGTAGTAAATTATTAGAAACGCAGTACCGTAGTCCCCTCCCCCCCCATCTGCGGTTTCGCTTTCCATGGTTTCTGTTAGCCACTGTCAACCGCGGTCGAAAAAATAATTAAGTGGAAATTTCCATAAATAAACAATTCGTACATTTTAAGTTACGTGCCATTCTGAGTAGTGTGATGAGATCTCCTGCTGGGACGTGACTCAGCTCCGTGTCCGTTCATCCAGTCTCTGCGCACTGTACCCACACGGAGTCCGTTAGTCGCTTGGGAACCGCCTAGGATGTCGGGAGGACAGTTGTGGTATCACAGTGCTCGTGGTCAAGTCACCTGTATCTCACTCAGTCACGCCGCATTCACGTAACATTTGTTACAGTATATTGTTATAATTGTCTTATGCTATTATCAGTTATTGTTATTAATCTCTTACTGTGCCTAATTTATAAACTAAAGTATAGACATGGATGCATAGGAAAAAACGCAGTATATCTAGGGTTTGGTACTATCCAAGGTTTCAGGCATCCACTGGAGGTCTTGGATAAGTGGGGATTACTATATTAGCATAATATACTATATTAATTAATATTATTGACTAAATACACTGTGGTATATCCATACAATGAAATGTTATTCAGCTGTTTAAAAAAATGAAAAATCAACAAAGAAGCTCTTTTTGTACAGACACGAACTAATCTGCAAGACATATTGTTGAGAGAAAGGAGCAGGGAGTTTAGTGTGTTATCATTTTTGTAAAAAAAAAAAGAGAAAGAGAAAAGATAGTGTGTGTGTGCGTGTGTGTGTGTGCACGTGCGAGTTTATTTGGTTGTTAATGTACAAAATATCTCTGAAGAGGACGAGAGGGGAACTCTTTGGCTATGGACATAGCACGTCTTCAAATGTTACATTTTACTTTAAAAGAAGACAAAGGATGGTGGGATGGGGGTGGTGTGGCGTGTGCGTTCCATTCTACGGCAGGCAGCGGTCTGCGGTTTTATCCATTATCGGCGTGAGGAGATGCAGGTTTAATAGTGTCAGATCTTCCTGTTTTCTAAGAGAATCTGGAAATAATGAAATGTTTGAGGAATATTCTAATATTCAGATGTTGACTCAAAAGGAACAACCCATGCTCAATGAAGCAGATTGGTGAGCCTTGTCCAGTCTGGGCCCCTCAGTGTGGGGTACTGTGATAGGGACTCCAGGATGCCTCACTAAGCGACTGATTTTATTTGGGAGAAAAGTGAGGAAATCACCGAGGACGGGGGCTGCAGGATGGCGGGGCGAGTAGGGATAGAGAGAGACTGTGTGTGAGTAAGGGTAGGTGGGAACAACAGGAGCCGGTGACAGTTGGGTGTGGGGGACTAGGGACAAAGAGAGGTGGAAGAAGACTATTTTCAAGATTGAGTGGTTTGTAAGGTGGAGTGATTTATAAGCAAAATGGAATGAGAATGGCTCTGAAACCAGGGAGACCTGGGTTCTCACGCCTTTTTTACCATTTGGGGGAAAACCTGGGAGTTCTTATCATTAAATATAAATGGAGAGTAAAAATAGACGCAAATAAAATAATGCGCATGGAATGTTTGTACTTGTGAAAATGTTAGCTGTTACAGACATTTTCTATTTTGGGTTATTAGCATTCATTCCCTCTTCTTCCATTTCTCTTCTGGTCTGTGTGGTCCTGCTGGAGGTGACTGCACCCCAAGAAGGAGCAGCAGGAAGCTCGGGTCTGGCCATGGGGTCAGTCGCGTCTTCCTGGTAACAGTCATAGGTTTAAGGGTGCTCAGATGACCCAATCCAGACCACTTCGGCCGGTGAGATCAGTCCTGGCACTCCCACTGGAATTGGAATGGAGGTGAGGTGGGACCTGGACCACCGTGGCCATCTTGTCACCACAGGGGAGGCAGATCTGAGATGAGCCAGCCAGGGTCGGCAGAGCTGAGCGATGAAGAGGCAGATGTCAGGGCCCTGGGGAAATAACGTCCTGGCTCCACGCCTCAGCTCCATGACCAGAGCTCTCAGCTTATACCAGAACCAGCACATCCCCTTTTGTCCTAAATAAGTCCACTTGAGCAAAACGAATAAATGCAGGCATCTGTGGACAGAGAACAAAATATCGCTAAGCATGCTACTTGACATTTGGTGTCCCAGTATCCTGGGACTCACCAGTTTCTTCAGCCCCCTGGGGATTTTGTGGGATTGGGCAGTAGCATTTTTACCTGTACCACCACTGTAACAGAACCACAGAGGCTTTCGATAAGCGACAAGTTAGACACACAGGCAAGCATGAGTCAGAGGGGAGACAAGGAGCAGGAGGGACCGCCGAGTCGGAGCAGGGGAGGTGGGAGCAGGGTGCTGCTTCTAGATGTCTGAGCAGGGCGCCACGGGGAAGCTGGGCCTCCACGGCGCTGAAGCATGCAGGTCACCGCCGGAGCGTCACTGCTCTTAATCACGTAGGCCCTGTGAGCCCTAAAACAACACCACCCAAGACGCGGCACCTGCACGAAGACATCAAAGGGTTGAAGGTGTTCGGGCAAGAGAAGGTGAGGCCTAAAACTGTGTCCTGAATGCTGACCTGGCAAGGGGTGTGGAGCGTGTGTGGGAATATCTGTCTTCTCTACAGCCAGGGTGGGGTCCAGGCCTATTCAACTCTGTCAGGGGAACAGAACCCAGGAACCTGGACAGGGTCTGGCACATAGGAACAATGCGGAAGACTTCAGCAGACTCCTTCTCTTCCCCGGAAGCAACCCTGAGCAAGCCAGCTAGTCCCGGGACTGAGATGTTAGGGCACACGCCAGTGGGAGGGAAGGAGGGGGGACTGGGAAGTCTTAGGGAGACATCAGCTGGCTGGGAGTGTTGACCAGGACCTGGGTTCTGTTCCCCTGACACGAGGTCTCGTTGCCAGGCTTCACGGAAACGGCAGAGACAGGGAACAAGCCTGTAAGTTAAAAAGGGTCTTGTATGGAGAAGGAAGACCAGTCAGAACCGAATGGTGTCTCGGCCCAGTTCCCCTGCCTTCAAACACCAACAAGTCTGAACTTTCTGTCTGCAGGGTGCCAGGGGTCTTTCAGTCACTGTCCAGCTATGATGTTCCCACAGGATTCCCACACCACAGCTTTGAGATGGTCTGCCCCCTTCCTGGGACCTGGCTAAGCAGTCCCTGTATTGCAGTGGGACTCTTCAGGAAGAGAAGGAATGACTTTCCACCCCACATTCAGACCTCCTTTTGGCAGAAAAGGAAATTCCATCTGCCTCTGAAAAGAATGTGAGGAAAATGACTGCTGGAATGGTAGCGCTGGAAGGTCTAAAGCAGGGGTCCCCAAACTTTTTACACAGGGGGCCAGTTCACTGTCCCTCAGACCATTGGAGGGCCGGACTATAAAAATAACTATGAACAGCCTGACCAGGTGGTGGCGCAGTGGATAGAGCATCGGACTGGGATACGGAAGACCCAGGTTTGAGATCCCAAGATCACCAGCTTGAGCGCAGGCCCATCTGGTTTGAGCAAAAGCGCCAGCTTGGACCCAAGGTCGCTGGCTCCAGCAAGGGGTGGCTCGGTCTGCTGAAGGCCCACGGTCAAGGCACATATGAGAAAGCAATCAATGAACAACTAAGGTGTCGCAACGGCAATGAAAAACTAATGATTGATGCTTCTCACCTCTCTCCGTTCCTGTCTGTCTGTCCCTATCTATCCCTCTCTCTGACTCTCTCTCTGTCCCTGTAAAAAAACAACAACAAAAAAAAACTATGAACAAATCCCTATGCACACTGCACATATCTTATTTTAAAGTAAAAAAACAAAACGGGAACAAATACAATATTTAAAATAAAGAACAAGTAAATTTAAATCAACAAAGTGACCAGTATTTCAATGGGAACTATGGGTGCGGATGCATCCTGTGCTCCTCTCATTGACCACCAATGAAAGAGGTGCCCCTTCTGGAAGTGCGGTGAGAGTGGATAAATGGCCTCATGGGTCGCATGCGGCCCGAAGGCCGTAGTTTGGGGACCCCTGGTCTAAAGGCCTCTTGGGAGAATGAAAACCTGGGCTCTCGCCCTCTTAGCATCACTGATTAACCCGTGGCTCTCTTGAGCAATTCAATTCAATTTATCCATTCATTCAACAAACACTGGCTGGTTACCACATCTGAGGCCCCACGTAATGCAGTGGGGCCAGGAAACTAACCAAAGAATATTTTCTGTCTTCACAGACTGGACGGGGAGACAGCCAAGCAGTCAAGACAATTATACCACCAGGTAGTATTTGGTGCACTGGGAGGAAACTAGGTGCGAGGGACCCCAGCAGAAGGCTGTCTCTGTGCCATGGGTCCTTATCTGTGCATTGAGTGTGTGTTACCAGAGAACAAAAAAAGGTTAAGGGGGCTCTGATGTACCTGTTATAGTCACATCTCGAGGAGAAACTGGACCCAGGTTAGGCTCAAAAGCAAATGCTGAGAGCTGGGTCTCAAAGGGTAATGTGCATTAGAATGAGAACCTGAAAGAGGTTTATTTTGAAATGGCAGATTCCTGGGCCCAAGCCCAGGAATTTTGATTCAGTGGGTTTGCAGGAGTGCCTTACCATCTGCATTTTAAAGCAGTATCTGGGGTTAATTCTGATGGCGCATGGACCATGCTTTGAAAAAGACTGTCTCACAGTCCTTGATGACTCTAATGTATTAATATTTCTCCCATTGTAAGAAGTTCTTTGCTTTGAGCAAGTCAAAGTTCCCAGGATAGAGTCTGGAGCTTCTACTTTACAAGATTTAGCTAGTAAAGTTACGGGGCTGTCTGTCTGTCTGACAGAATGCACAGTCTATTCATGCAGATTTTTATGGCATGGTTGTTTGGGGAGAAACACCATGAAACTGCAACACGGAGTCTAAACCAGTGGTTTTTCAACCAACCATTCTGTGGACTGGCCCTCCAGGAATTTCGTGCTTGTTCACGAAAGTGTTAACCACCCTGATGTTGCATGAAGATTGTAGAGTCAATCATTAGGTCTACATAGTGTCCCATTACAAAAACACCTAAATACCCTAAAGAAGAAAGCACCGTAGGGTATTAATTAAGAGCACAGGCTGTGAAGCCAGTTTACCTAAGTTTCTGAGTTTTTTCATTTATTAGCCATGAGACCTTGGGCAAGTTACTTTACCTCTCTGTGGCTCAATTTTCTTATTAAAACGAGATAGATGATAATAGCACTACCTCAAGGTGTGTCACCGGAGTTAACTGAGTTAATTAATACATATGAGCACTTAGCATGGTGCAGAGTGCTTACAAATGAGACATGAACTTGTTATTAACAAACCTGAGTGTATAAAGCCTCCAGGAGCCAGACACCAAGAGGGAACTGAGAACTAGGAAAGTATGTGTATGGCTGTCCTTTGAGTGTCCATAGGGTGGAGGAGTGGGGCCAGTGTCAGAGCTAGTATTATTTACATGGGGTTTGGGTTTTAATACTGTTCAGGGACAGAAACAAGATCTTGAGCCTCTGGGAGGTGGAGTGTTGGCACTGAGACTTCCACAGAAAGCCAAGACCATGAAAGGACAATATCCTTTAAACAATTATAGACCAGAAATAGTTGATCTCTAGCAGAGAAAAGTGGAAAGAAAGCTTGTTTTTCTTGAACTAAGCTTTAGGTCAGAAGGGGGAAATGTCTCCCTTAAGAATTCAAAACCACTGGCATGAGTCCTTAGTGGGTTTGGGGTTTAATAAATAGCTTTTGTACAACCTAGAAGCCCCTAGGTCAAGAAATAACATAAAATTTGGTCTGGGCCAGTGATACTGTGTTAGAAGCAAACACTTGCTTATACAGGTTTCTCCAGGTGAAAGCCATCCTGAGAATGAGCTGACAATCTGAAATCACACAATACACAAAGAAAAACCATGAGCAAAAGTACATAGACCCATCAAACAATAGGACTTCTTCTCCCGGAATCTTAGATTACAGAGCCATCAGAGGAGAACATGAACTAGGTATATTGCAATGAAAGCTAGCATAAAGGAAGGCTTCAAAAACATACTATCTGGAAAGTGAACAGAATACAGCAGATTTTAAAAATAAAACAAATAGTTAGAAATTTAGAAAATACTCATTTAATTTAAAACTCAATGAAGAGACGTAATAGTAGATTAGACACAACTGAAGAAAGAATTATTGAACTTGGAGATAAATCTAGGAAATTAATCAGATGGAGCCCAGAGATAGGAACTATGAAAGAGATCTTAGGAGATGTGGAGGGTAAAATGAAAGCCTAATGTATATCTAATAGGAGTTCCAGAAGAGAAACTAGAGAGGACTGGGGGGGAGGGGGAGGTGATGTTTGAAGGGAAGATGCCTAAGAATTTGATGAACAATGAAAAGTTTAGATTCAGGAATCACAACAATCTCCAGACTAAAGAAATGAAACCAAATACCTCACAAAGAGAAACTTTATGAAAGAGACCAGAGAGAAAAGACCAAGCTCATAGTGTGTGTGTATGTGTGTGTGTGCGTGTCCTGCAAGAATCATGAAGACCACATGGTCTCTTAAGAGTGGAGCCTGCATACCTTGGGACCCACCAAGGTGAGGCAGATGGGAGTGGAAGCAGACACTGAGATCAAGGACAACTTCAAAAGCAGGCAGGGAACTTGGATTTGGTATGGAAGGCTGCAAACAACCTCTGCATTGTTGCAAGAACCCAGTGAGACACCTAAACAGGCTTTTCCCGAAGGACTGTTTTGCAGTAACTATGGTGTGGAAATGACATTATTCTGGGATTCTTTGTTTCTGACTCCAAACTATTTTTATGCTTTTCTTTTCAAATAACACAGAGAGGTTCTGCAACATTCTGAGGTGCTTCGAGAAAAGTGTTAAATCATTTTGGAGCAAACGGTCGCTCTTTCCTTCTGGATTGACTATTCTGTGTGTAGTGTTAATATTTTTTGGTGGAAATAACAAAGATCGCACTACTTCCTCTTCCTTCTCTACTGCTTTGCCCGATTTGACAGACCATGCTTGGAAAAACTCTGGATTGGGCCAAACAAGGATACGCTCTGGGCAGAGGGGAATGTTCCTGAAAATCTTGATTCAACATACAGGTTGATAATTCTCTGTGGCCTCCAGCTTCCTAGGTTGTTGCTGACAAATGAAAAGTTGCTAAACATTTGCTCAGGAAATGAAGGATAAAAGATCAGGCTTAGCTTGCCAAGGAATGTGAATAAATTAGCAAGGGCTTGCCCCACAGAAGTGAGGAGATGGGTTGGGTACCACTCAACCCCCCACATCACCCTCTTGAGGGCTTTTATCTCACTGGCATCTGACAAGAGGATACAGTTGGCCAGAGAGCTTATCCTTCTGACACATTTTTTATGGAGTGATAACTATGTGACAGTCACTGCACTCAGTGTGCTGGGGACACTGTAGTGATCCTCTCAGAGTTTAGAATCTAGTGAGAGATACAGATAAGTCCTTATGATATAGCTTTGGAGAAGGTATGGACATATCAGTAAGAAAACTTGCAACTGAGGCTTGAAAAAAATCAGTCAGAGTAACTGACGGCAGGAAGGAGCAAGATATATTCAAATAAGTGTAAATTGTTCAACTTCTCTAGAGCACCAGAAACGAGAGCGAGAAATATTGCTGGAAGGCAGAATAAATCTTGATCTTGAGGAGTTGGGGGCCACTGAAGGGTTTTGTGGAGGAAAGTAACCTGATCAGGTTGTATTCTTAGAAAGCTCACCCTGGTTGCTGTCTGGGCATTCCGTTAGAAAGAAGTGGGACAGGGAAATACATTAGGCAGCGATTGCAGGCAGAACCAGGTGGCCGCAGTGGAGATCGGAAATGTGAGGATTCAAGAGATGCTTGGGCAGGAGAGTGGAGAGGGATTGGTGATGGAATCTGGACCTTGAGGGAGAGAAGAGATGCAGAATAATGTTCAGGGCCCTGGCTCGAATATCAGGCAGATGACAGGAGGAAGAACTCTGTTCATATGACTTCTTAGAGGCAAAGGAGGGAAGGGGGTGATACAGCAGAGTCTGGCAGAGCTCTAGCCTGAATGGGTAAGGCTAGAGGTAAGGCTCCAGGAGACCAGGGTCAGCTTCATGGGCTTTCAACCTATGTGTCTCACTCAGAAGGGCTCAGGGTTTGGCCTGATGCTCTGCAAGCCATCTTAAAATCTGGAATGATTTTGTCTTTGAACTTGTGTTTTGTAAGCAAAAACAATGGAGCCTGTCTATGAGCATGGCAGATTTGTGTGAACTGTGTGTCCTCTGTTCTCTGCTACCCCGTTGACAAAGAGGATTTGAGATGCCCCAGGAGCACTGAATTCTGGTGGACACACCATGTGGAGGGAGACAAGTGAGGTCATTTTCCAAGAGAGCTACCCCAGAACCTCAGTGTATAAAAAGATATAAATGGGGCTCCTCTGATTGAAGACAGGAAAAGCTAAGTGAAGGATCACTGAAAGCCCCAAAGTGCCACTCCCCTGTCCTCTTAATCCCCTGGTCCCCTTGAAGCTCCAGCATGTCTAGAAGCCCAGAGTACCATGCAACACCATTCAAACATCCCTGTCTGTTTCATCTCTCTCAGTTTATAAGTATATTTATAAATAGAAGGGACTTGTTCAAGGTCGTATAAGGAGTCAGTGGTCATGATGGAATTTGGACTCAGATCCCCTGACCTCTAGTTCAGTGTTCTTTCCTCTCACTGTTTTGCCCAGATCCTGCTGTGGCCACTTTTTGTTTATTGAGTGGAAAATACTCTACCAGCCCAAACATAAGCTCTGCCCTCTGGGACTGAATACAGCAGCCCACGCACAAGTCCTTGCCACCTCCTAGGCAGTGGCCTCCAACGCAAAGTGCTAGCAAAGTGACCTTGACTATGGCAGGTTATTTGTGCTTGTAACTATGAACAGGATTCCTGAGGTTCCCAGGGCCTCCGATGAAGGTCTGCTGAGGATCTGAATGGGCCAGTAGTTGAGTCTGAAGCTGTGTTAGCATTCGTCCTCTGTAGCAGTTCAGTGCTGACTTATGCTGTCTTGTGTGCTGACAGCCTACTTCTTTCATGAGTACTGATCACATCTCTTCAACTAGGCGCTCTACTCCGTAACTAGACAGTTCCCCCAAGCCTAGTCTGGTGTTCTGTGCACAGTTAGGGCTAAGTCAATTATACTTCTTCTCAAGGCCATTGTACCATTTTCTGCTCACAAAATAAAAAGAGAAGTGACATCAGGAGACAGTTCCTGACTCAGCAGATTTTTGAACCTAACAGAAAGGACACGGTTCCATGTCACCTGGCATGGCACAGGTGAGAAGGAGTTGAGCTGGCAGCCAATCAGAGCATACCACAGAACAACAGCTACCTGTCTGGCATATTACCTGTGCTGACCGGCTGTGCTGAACCCCGTAGACCCATGACCTCCAGGCACACTCAAAACAACATTGGATGACACTTGTCCCGGCCTCGTTGTACCGATGAGGGATCTGAGGCTCAGAGAGGAGAAAGAACTTGGACATGATACAGAACTACCACTAGAATCCAGGTCTAGCTGACTCTGAAGCTCAAGTTTATAATCACTATATCAAGATGACCAAGAGCAATATAATTGGGTTTTGAAAGATACTATAGGTAAAAAAAAAGCTTATGTATCACGTTTGCCTGGTCTTTGCCCTTCAGCCCACCTGCTCTCTCCCCTTCCTGCAGCCTTTGAAAGAATTTAGACAGGACACCAATGGAAACAGCTAGAGAGTGTGGAGCCAGCGAGTTTGTAGGCCAGACATATTAACATTGCCCAGAGAACAAGGGAAGGAGGAGTCCTGGCTGACATTAACACAACCAGAGATGGGGTAATGAATACAAAAAAATCTGCAAAGTTTATCCCAAAGGTCTTTAAATCGGGAACATTGTGATCCTACTGAACAGTCCCTTTGAGGCAGACACGATGAACTAAAGCTTTTCCAAAGTCTCCTGGAGAGCTGAGATTGTAGCGGATGGTTACTCAGGAATCTCTTGGAGTCAGACAGGCGTGGAATTTCATTGGAGACCCATATCCTTCACTTAACAGCTGAAGGATTTAGGGCAAGTTGCTTAAGCCTTGAAACTTCAGTTTGCCGTCTGTATCTTGGGAATAATAATAATGCTTACCTCAGAGGGTTGTAAAGATTAAACAAGATTTTCGCTGAGTGCTTAACGCAGTACTGGCACATTATAAGCATTCAATAAAGACTTGCAGTTATTGTGATTATATACTTATTATTCCCTAGGTTCAGTTTCTCTTTAAGTTTAATATAATTCTTCAGATAGCTGAAGTGATTAAACCGGTCCCTTTAGGGAGCAAGCCGGTCCTTAGGTTCTGACTTCAATGCACAACTCGCTCTTGCTCTCTGATCCACACTTGCTTTGGTGTGTGTGTGTGTGTGTGTGTGTGTGTGTGTCTGGAGGCCTTCCTGAAACCCCCAGGTGGAAAGATAATTGTGTTGGTTCTTTCCAAGGATAGTCTGCTGGTAGCTCAGAAGGAAACCAGACCCTAAAATCTATAACTTTTTAAAAAATCATTTGAAGCTGCCAGAATGTCCAAAACCATCAAATTGGCTCTAGAGTTGAGACTCAGAATAACTTTAGGTTAGACAGAGGGAAAGACTTCTTAGAAAGAGTTTACACCGATGAACTCTCCTACGTGTCTTGTATGCTGATTATCTCCATGTGCCTCCACTCCCCGCCAGAGTCATCAAATGCCCCTCTCTTCTGCTCCATAACTTGGGGTGCTGACTTCCAGGGAGCATGTCGCCCAGGCTGCCTTGCCCTGGGCTTCTGTTGGGAGGCACTGGTTAGAGGTTAGAAAGAAAGAGAGGGAGAGAAGTTGGAGCATTTATTCTCCTGCTTCCTCTCTGCCTTGCAATCCTCTGTGGCCACAGTTCCTGACAGCTAGACCCTCTTCTCCACTCTAGTTCTGCCTGGGCTCTGGGAACAACATCATCCCCTTGTCCCAAACAGCCTGCTCTTGCCTCCTCACTGCTGCTTAGTCCTGGGGCTTCACCCTCCCTTCACAATTCCCCGAACTTTGCCCATATCTCTGTAAATAATCCTTTCATTCAATTCTCTTCAGTTAAACCCTCTTGAATGACATGCTCTTCTCCTCTCTGTGCCTTCATTCATTCAGTGTCCGAACCATGCAGCAGAATCTCTCTTCTCCCTTTCTTCCAATCCAGAGCTTCCCAAACTTCCACATCATTCCCTCCCTGCCCACCACCCCAGTTCTCCAAGAAGTCCTCTCTGACTATTCCCACACACAACGATCCTATTGTTTCCGTTGCTAGGATGAATTCAGGGCACAAAACTCTTGCTCTGTTGGCCTTGTGGTTCTATGATCAATTGACTCATCAAACTGGTCATCTCAGCAGGAGAGTAAGCTCTCTATCAATCAGAATTATAAAATCACAAAGGCACGTTTTGCTGGCAAGAACCTTAGAGATCACCTCATTCCACTTCTTTCTTCTACGGATGAGGAGATGGAGTCTCAGGCTGGGAAGAGGTAATGTTCATGGTCACCAGTCACAGAGAGCCAGCTCCACAGCCTAGTGTTCTGACTACTTCCCTGGGCTGTGTTGTTGCACTTAGTAGGACCTCAAAATGCTGATGACTCATCACTCAATTTTTATCTTTAACCTAGTTCTCTTCCCAGAAGTACTAATTTGTAGATCTTACTTCCTACTCAACATCTTCACTTAGGATAAATAACAGACATTTTGATGTGTCCAAAACTGAGCTTGGAGAAGGTTGGGTGTGCGTGAGTGAGTGTGCCTGGTATCAGGGGATGGCGGGCAAATACTTACCACACATCAGCTTTCTGTTAACTAGAAACACTGTTCTAGCTAATACTGGTGCTGAATAGATTGTATTAGGAAAAAGAAGGCTCATGTGCCCCTATAGTACTCTTTTAATGATTAAAAAGCAAACAAACAACTTTATCCTATTGGAATTGCCTATGAAAAAATATAAAATGCAACCCCAAGTGAAAGCATTATCTATGGTTGGCCAGAGATCAAGTGTGCACCTATCAAATACAAATGACCATTAATACTAAGGTTCTCTCTCCAGCAAAGGTAACCAACAAATTCAGATGCTTTTTTTTTTTAAAGTGAGAGGAGTGGAGATAGACAGAGACTTTTGCTTTTGCCCAACTGGGATCCCTCGTCTGGGTCTAATGCCTGAATCAACCGAGCTATCCTTAGCACCTGAGGCCAGTGCTCAGACCAATTGAGCTATTGTCAGTGCCTGGGGTCAACCCTCAAACCAATCAAGCCACTGGCTGTGGGAAAGAAAGAAAGAGACAAAGAGAGAGAGAGATGGGGAGAGAAGCAGATGGTCGCTTCTCTTGTGTGCCCTGACCGGAAAGTGAACCCAGGATGTCTATACGCTGGGCCAATGCTCTATCCACTGAGCCAAGCAGCCAGAACTTCAGCTGCTTTTTAAGATTGTGCCTAATCAGAAAACAATGAAACCAGGTCAGTGGCAATGGAACTGTGTGAGCCCTTCTATTTGTGATGGCAGGAAATTATACAACCGGTGTCCATATGGCCATTCCAACATTCCACTCAACAGGGAGGTCCCCATGCTAGGCAGTCCTTTCCCGTATCTTTGGAATTGGAGGTTGTGCTTCTCGTAAGCTAATTCTTCCTTCTCTGATTTCTGCAGTTGAGGCCTCTTAGGCACTAAGAAGAAAAGGTAATACAACCAGGACCTATGCCAAGGTTGTACATGCCAGCCCTCTGACCTTCTCTCTGTTGGACAGAAGATGGGCCATCAGTTGATGAGCAACTCAGAAAGCCTTTTTTGGCTTTTATCTGTTCCCTTTCATTGATCCTCAGGAAATAGGGTGTGTCAGAGCGATCATATTCTAAATTTCTCTGCATGGAGATGAGAGATGAAGCAGAGAAGGAAAAAGGGAAACAGAATAAACCGCAATACAGTCCATTTCTCAGTGACAAGCTGATTACACATGATGCTCTTCTGCATTGCACACTGTCAGTCATGCTATCCAGGCAAGGAATCCTCCTTCCTGAAGACATGATCCACAGCAGCCTGAACAAGCTTTACTTTTTTTCTGAGAAGAAAGCTCTGATTTTGACATGAGTCAAGCTTCTCCCAGGCTAGAGGCTAAATGGGACTTTGTCTCATATGTATATAGTATCTCCACAGAATATAGGCCAGAAGACATTGTTCCTTGAACAGAGATCAAGGAAAAGGTCTGAAAGTCTATTCTAGCTCATGAGAGAAGCTCAAACAAGAGGAGCAGGGTCTTGCTGTGATATGATGTACAGGTAGGGGATTGTTTAGAAGAAGCTTCTCAAAAACCATCTTTTAGTAAGGTGCTCAGTTATCTATTACTGTGTAACTGAGCATTCTAAGACATAGTGGCTTCAAACTAGCAACATTTGTTAGTTCTCACAGTTCAGTGGGTTTACTGGGTAAGTCTTCTGTGGGACTTACAAGATTGTCCCATATAGCTGCATTCAGTGGGCAGATCTGCAAAGCCCTGGATTTGGCTGCCACAGAAGAAAAAGTTGGGCCTCTCTCTCCCTGTGGTCCTTAATCCTCAAGAAGACTGGTCCATTCTTCTTCACATGCCAAGAGCAGTGTCCCAAGAGAGCGAAAGTAACACCTGTAAGGTCTCTTAAGAACTAACCAAGAGAGTCTCCCAGTATTATTGTTGTGCATTGCATTGGTCAGCGCAAGTCATAATGTCAGCCCAGGTTCAAGGGGGTGGGGAAACAGACTACATCCTGATGGAAGCACCCGTAAAGTGACACAGCAAAGAGAACTGAAGCAGGGTGGGGGCTGATTCATCAGGGGCCGTTGTGGTAACAATCTACCTCCTCGAGCCATTGTTAGATCCTAGAATATTAGAGCCAAAAAGGATGAGGACAGGGACCCAAGGGCTCTTGCCTTCCAATCCAAGCCTCTTCCCACTGAACCAGTTATTCCAAGCAATCATGCTCAACTGTCAAGAGATCCAAGCACATCATGGTTCTGAATGTGGCTTGCAGCATCAGCCAATCAAATGTGGAGGCCTTCCCCCCTCCCCTGAGCGAGCCTGGCATCCTCCAACCCTTCCAGCCTTTGCCTACTATTTTTATACATGTTGTAGCCTCAACACATTCTCCATAAATTTTAACAAGTTGAAGAAAACATTTTTTTTTTCTACAAAGAAACTGGGTAAGAGCAAACAATTTATCAGAGGAGGGCATGCCCAGGGGAAGAGCCGCTGGTGAAGAAGGGTTTATGAGGTCACATACTGTCACTGTTACTTGGCCTCGCTATTCATTCCTAACTAAATACTGAAATCCCAGGAAAAATTCACTCTGCGTCATGTTCCAGAAATTCGCTTTGTAAACGGTCCTTTAAGATGTGTACATTTTGCATATTTGAAATATATTACACACACACACACACAAGAATATATATATATTCTTCCTGCTCATCCAACACCTACATTTAAGGTGCTAGGGGAGAATTTGTTTCTTGCTTCTTCTAGACCTTGGTGGCTGCCACCACTTCTTGACTTGTGGTCACATTGTTCTCTCCTCTACTGCCTATGTAATTTCTCTTGACTTTCCATCTCATAAGAACATTTGTGGTGGCTTTTAGGGCCCCCTTGACTGATCCAGGATAAATCTCCTCATTTTAAGATCATTAATTACGTCTGCATAAATGCTTTTTCCCAAATAAAGTAACATTTGCAGGTTTCAGAGACTAGGCTGTGGATGTCTTTTGAGGAGTCACATTTCATCCTGTCACGCTGCCTTATGATACAGATGGGACCCTGCGCTGGACAAGGTGAGACAACCTGCCCAACATTTTAGAGAGAGCAGGGCAGGGGCAAGGGGCAAGTGCAGCTTCCAAACAAGGGGTCTGAACTCAATCCCCTGACAAAGGCAGTATGAGAGAAGGACCCTGAGGGCGACCTCCCTGAGAGGGTCCCCTGCAGATAGGCTGAGTTCGGCAGTTCAGCAAGGACTGTGCGGTGGGGAATCCCATTATCATCTATGTGGGGTGACACCCAAGACTTGCACTTGTGGTCACGCAAATTCCTGGAAGCAAGAAACGTGACATGAGCCACAGATCCAGAGAAACCAAAGTTATTTTGGAAAATGTCTCAGGTGCGAAGGGCCAGGGCTGCCGAAATACCTCTGTGGTAATTCTGCTCCAGCTGCTGAGGCTGGAGACAGAGTATCTCTTCACGAGCGAAGTGGTGGACACAGTAGGACTCGCCAGGTCTTGTTCAAAGAGACACGGGGAGGCAAAGGGCTCTGAGGGCAGCAGTCTGCGCTTTGGTTGGACGTGGGCGTGGGAAGAGGAGATGGGGGCCCTGGCAGGTGTTTTTACATTTGAGGAAGTAAAAAGTCTTGCCTCAGGCACGAGGAGAAGGTAGGGCGACCAGCTCGCCCTGGTCTGCCTGGGACTCTGCATTTAAGCACTGAACAGTCTACCTCCATGTCCCTGTTCAGAGGCAAACAGAGAGAGCTGGTGCCGGCACCCATCTGAGTATAATGAGTGCCTTTAAATGTACTTCACAGAAGAAGGCTTCGGCCACAGCCCTGTATTCACGGGGAAGGGAAAGGGCTGTCTCTGTAAACTCCCCCAAATAGGTGACAGAAGAAGCGATGCATTTGCTGCACATGGACTTGGCTGCCCTAACAGAAGCTCCAAGTGACAATGGCTTTGCTGTAAAAGGTTATTTTTCTTCCACTTAACAGCCCAGCTCACCTAAGTCAGAGCTGCTGGTGACTCCTCAGAGCGGTGGGCCCAAATTCTTCCTTTCTTGCTGCTCCACCGTCCCCAGGGGGTCGCCCTTGTTCACACGGGCCACCATGTTCTTGTCCCTCATCATGTCCTGTCTGGCTTCTCAGTTCTCTCAATCCCCCATGTAAACAATTCCCAATATTAAATTCCCTCTGATTAAGTGTCTAAGAAGTTTCTTCTTTCTGGATCAGACGCTGATTGATACAGTTTGGGACCTGAAAATGGTAAGAACGACAGAGAGGGGAATGGGTGAGGGAATGCCCCAAACATAGTCACTGAAACGCCTCTGAGGAAGGCTGACAAGACAGAGGGGCACGGGCAGTCGGCGGCTGCAGCCGAGAAGAGGAAACATCTTGTCTGCGCTGCCCGTGAGTAGGCACTTGGAGCTGGGTTTAGCTGCAGTTTCCGCTGGGGCAGAGGCTGCATGGACAGCCGGGCTCTGAGTGGAGGCTCCAAGGTAGAAGCGGACTCAAAGGGAGTGGACAGGGCTGAGCTGGGGTGAGGCGGGGTGACGTGGGGTGGGGAGGTGCTCAGGAGGCTGGCTGGAGGAAACAGAAGTTGGGATGGAGAGGACAAGAAGGGAGAGGCGTGAGGCACTCAGGAACGCTGCCTGGATATCCAGGACGTTGGAAAGAGGAGCGAAGGGCAGCAGTCAGCAGAGGGAAGTGGCAGAGTCCTGGATGGTGAGGTGGGTCATCAGTGAAGGTCTCTATTGTGGTCTGAACCACGTTCCCTGGATGCGTCTGCTGAAGTCCTGTCCCCCAGACTCATCTGCTGAGGTCCTAACCCCCAGCATCTCAGGATGGGCCTGTATTTGGAGGCAAGGTTTTTAAGAGGTAATGAAAGTAAAATGAGGTCATTAGGGTCAGTCCCAATACAACCTGCCTGTTCTCATTATAAGAAGAGGAGATGAGAAAGTAGACATGCCCAGAAGGAAGACCACCTGAAGACACGGTGAGAGGGCAGCATCTACAAGCCACAGAGTGAGGCCTCAGAGCAAACCAAACATGCCAGCACATCCTTCTTGCACTTCCAATTTCCGGAACTGTGAGAAAGAAACTGTTGCTGAAGCCACCTAGCGTGCGGTGTTCTATTATGGCAGCCTTGGCAAACTAATACAGGCCCTTATTTACCAAGCTATTTTCCATCCTGCCCAACAGCCTTATCTGGGAGCGTTTTACCTGACCAAGCTTTTTTTATTTTTTGTCTCTCTTTTTTACTTTTAAATTTTAAGAAAATTAAGAAATACATAAACATTTGGAAAATATGAAATAGTCATGCTCTCATTATGCAGAATTAGCAACTGTGAAAATATTTTTCTATTTGTTTCAAATGTTTTTTTGATAAAAATAATTAAAATATTTCAAACGTGGTTAAAGTCCCTTTTACCACAAGCCTTTTCTCTCCAGAGGCAATCACTATTAAGGGACTAATGTGCATTCTTTCAATCGTGTGTCCATGAAAAACATTTGGAATTGGTTTGCGTGGGCTTTTAACGTTTTGCAATCACGCTACATGTCCTGTGAACCTTGGCTCTACCATTTCCTAACCTCAGGTTTAGAATTTCCCAAAGTATAACAGGCAAACCAAGGCACAAGTAATCATGATAACTGGGACAGGGACCATCAGGGCACACGCTACTATTGAATAGAATAGTGACAAAAAATTATTCCCCATAGATCTAGCTAAAGAGAAATTCCCAGATGCTGAATATTTTGCGTGAAGCTTCAGAGCCCTGCAGCTTGTGCAGAACCCCATAGGTGGACTCCGAGGACCCCCGGTGAGGAGTCCTGGACTGGATGTTCTGGGAGTGTCTTCCAGCTCCCACACCAGCAGGAAGAAACACGCCACCTATGAAGGCTCAGGGCATGGGAGGCTGGCTGAAGTGTTCAAACACCTAATGAAACAGAGAAGAAATGCTTTAAAATGGGCAAGAGGGATCTGTGAGAAGGGCCAAGTGAGGAAGATGGCGGCGTGTGGGGAGGCTGCAAACGCTTTCTGGGAAATGAGGCAGTGAGCCAGAAAAAAAGGGGAAAAAAGGCCTGAAAACAAAGCGAGTCCGTATTCCTAGAGGAGAGATTGATGACTTAGCAGAGAAAGTCGTGGATGAGGCTTGGGGGGCTGCAAGAAATAGGAGAATTCTGTGAAACAGAGCTGACTCATGGAATGCTTGCACTAATGGGCCTCTGGGGGTCGGGGGGCTTACCTAAATTCCAGGGTGGGAGTGACAGCTATGAGCCTGGTCGCTGATGGGCCACTGATTGACTTCTGGGGCCAGCTGGCCAAAGCTCTGGAAAGAAAGAGTGAGTACACACTGTCTCCAAAGAAAGCAGCTCCAGGGCCTTGGGAACAAGTAAAGATGGAGGAGGAGAACAGACATGGTGCGTGAGCAAAGCAGCAAAGGGACGGAAAATGTGCTCAGATTCATAAAGGAAGACGGATGTCCGGGAAGTGAGCAGAGAGATAACATTCTCTGCTCACCTGGGAGGGAGGTGGGTCACCCCTGGGCAGGCGGAAATAAACATGGGGATAGCTAATGTCCAGGAGAGACGTGATAAATAAACTATTTTGTTTGTGGGAGAAGACGTGAACACTTGAGTTACACATTTCACAGTTTAATTGCATAGTTTGTCAAAAATTAACAACCCGTACAAAGCAAGACCAAATGTCATCCATGGACACCTGGATTGAAAAAGAAGGCTCTTCAGGGAGCTGACCATGCTGAACCCCTGAGCAGGATTATTTTTCCAGAGTGTAGTCCCCTGGGGGCAAAGACCACTGGTCTGGAGGAGCATTTAGATCCAGACATGGGTTTCAATCTGTTCTCTGCCACTGTGAGCTCTGTGATTGTAGTCATTTAAGTTATTTAAATTCCAGTTTCACTATTTGTTAAAGAAGAAAGTAATGTTTGTTGTGCCTGTGCTCAGGGTGGGTTATGCGCTCTATGGAAAAAATGTGTTCATAATAGCTTTGCAAACCGTAAATCACTTCCAGTGTAAGACTATTTCTATGCTCATTTATTTGTTTATTACTCATCCAAGTACACCCATTATTCTAGCTAAACAAAAAAGTGTTTGCACAAAGTTAAGGTCACAATACTATAATAATTCAGGCCATGTTGTCCTTCACTTTATTACTGTTATTTGTGAAACACGGGCTGGCACGGGGCCTCATTTAGGCATTCACTCACTGCTTTTCTTTTATTGGGTCCAGCATTCACAGAGTGGGGAGGTCCTGCTGAGGGCCAGACATCTTACAGGTCACCAGGGGATTGAATGTGACACTTTCCATCTCCAGGAAGCTCAACAATGGAAGGAGTAGAAACTTTCTCCAACTCCTTTTACCTCCATTCACATTGGAGCTCATCTCAGTTTCTTTTTTTAAAGATTCTGTTTATTGATTTTAGAGAAAAGAGGGAGAGAGATAGAAGGGGGGAGGAGCAAGAAGCATCAATTTGCAATGGTTGCTTCTTGCATGTGCCTTGACTGGGTAAGCCTCGAGTTTCAAACCGGTGACCTCAGCATTCTGGGTTAACATCTTATCTACTGCACCACCACAAGTCAGGCTCAGTTTACTTTTTTTTTTATTTTCTTTTTTGTATTTTTCTGAAGTGAGAAGCAAGGAAGCAGAGAGACAGACTCCCTCATGTGCCCAACTGGGATTCACCCGGCAAACCTACCAGGGGACAATGCTCGGTCCCTCTGGGGCGTTGCTCCGTTGCAACCGGAGCCATTCTAGTGCCTGAGGCAGAGGCCATGGAGCCATCCTCAGCACCCGGGACAACTTTGCTCCAGTGGAACCTTGGCTGTGGGAGGAGAAGAGAGAAATAGAGAGAAAAGAGAGGGGGAAGGGTGGAGAAGCAGAAGGAAGCTTCTTCTGTGTGCCCTGGCTGGGAATCGAATCTGGGACTTTCACACGCCAGGCCAATGCTCTACCACTCAGCAAAATGGCCAAGGCTCATTTTACTTTTAGATGAGCCAAAGCAAGTTCTAGAGATTAGTTTTTCTTTAATGTGTTAGTGTATATTTAGGGGTTTTTTTTGCTTTAATTGAATTTATTAGGGTGACATTGGTTCATAAAAATTATATAGGTTTCAGGTGTACAATTCTATAATACATCATCTGTATATTATTGTATTGTGTGTTCGTGCCTCAAGTCAAATAGAGATTAATTTGCTGCCTGGACCACTGCTGGCTTTCCTCATTTCCAATTTTCCAAAACCCTTCTCAGTTTTCTGCTTAGAGTGTAAATTCTTTATTATTATTATTATTAATTTAAATGGGGTGACATTGATAAATCAGGGTAAATATGTTCAGAGAAAACATCTCCAAGTTATTTGGACATTTGATTATATTGCATACCCATTACCCAAAGTCAAATTATTTTCCAAAAGATTAAAAATAGAGCTACCATATGACCCAGCAATCCCTCTACTGGGTATATACCCCCAAAACTTAGGGTGTAAATTAATCCCATCCTTGGAAAGACAGTTTCCCCCTATAATTTCTCACAGTTATAGAATATGATACCCTCTTCTTAAGTTGCAAACTCCATAGTCAAAGGCTTTTTTTTTTCATTCTCAAATTAACTTAGACTCTAAATCTCACAGCTCAAAATACGTGGAAACTCTGGCCGTGGGGGCTCTGTAGTCATCCTGGGGCGACAGTGTATTCCCGTTCCTCCTGCGTCTGGCTCCTCCTTCTGGCTCCCTTCCAGAGCCCAAGCTGGGAACGTGGAAAGCTGAGTTAGGACCATGCTCGGTTGGTTGGCCTTGGTCGTGACTTTTGGAGGTTGACCACAGCAGGATGGGAAAGACCACAAGGTGGGGGTGGGGTGGCACAGACATATCCCAAAGAAGTGAGATGTGAGGGCGTTCTTCCTGCGAAGCACGGATACCACACACCACGGAGACAACACTTCACTGTGAAGTCTTGATACCCCTTCCAAGCCTGGGAACTATTTGTTTTGAAAAAGGAATCTATTGATAACACATGTGAGGCCCACTCCTCCTCAGTGAGTATCTCATCCAGCTAAGCCCCCCACTGCTCACCCGTGTGGTTTCCTCTAAGCAATAGCTCTCCTGTGGCTGGTACCCTCCCCAAGTGCACTCATGCCCATCTACACTTCAGCTTACCCTCACACAATTTGTCTCAGATGCGCTCCTTGCCCCTCCCCCGAGACAGGAGGACAGCTGGCTCCAGGCGCCTCTGGGGTCTGAGTTCTGCACTATGATTCCATGGCCACAAACTAAATGTCTGTTCTTTGCTGTTGCTGTTTATTGTGGTAAAATACCCGTAACAAAATTTACAACTTTGCCTTTCATAATCACTGGGATCAGTCTCAAGGGAAAACAGCCCAAGGCAATGGTGGCACATGTGGCTTGTAATCCTGCCATTTGTCCAAGTCACCTCCCCTCTCTGTTCCTCTCAGCTCCATCCTCATTTGAACGAGGGCAGTACAATGAATAATCTTTCATTCCCGGCTCTTGAGGTCCATGGTGGCGTTCGATTTCGTGTCCCCGTATCCTGTCTAGATGCTGCAACAACCGGCCCACTTCTGGGCCTCCGGCACTCAAAATGTCTTCATCTTCTGACTTTCTGCTGTGCCTGTTTTTGCTCACGACTGGCCAGAGCTGATCTTGACCTTCCACGTTCCCTGGTCTCACCTCTCAGATGGTCAAGTGTTTCTGGAATCTGATCAGACCCCAGTGTTTGCTTGGTTAGATCATTAAAGTCACATCCTCAAATTTGAGCTGAGTCTCACTGTTGCAAAGAACTGCCCTTACGTACCTTTGAAGAACCATTTTAATATACCTCACCTTGTCTACCTCATACATTTTATTTAAGGCAAATTCCCATCTCTAGCAAATGCTCTTGGAGCATTTCAAAGGCTGGTACCCTTTCTAGGCGTGCTTCCAATGCACGCACCCAACTGCTGGAACCCGCTGCGCCCTCCCTTCCAGCGTGCATGGCACTGCCCACTGCTGTGTCTACAGGATGTAGCCCTTGAAAGGAGCCCTGACCCAACAACTGAAGGAAGCTGGTACATTCATTCCCTGGCTCCCTCCCTTCTTCTGTAGGGTAATTCTGAGAAGTGTGCTCTAGGGTGGTGAAAAGCCAGTAGTCGCGGTCAGGATCACAGCTGCCTGACCCGTGCAGGTTTCCATCAGATTCGGACAGTCAGTAATGAAACAACGGAGCCAAGAACTGGTGAGCCATCCGCTTTAATTCTAGCTTGCACCTGGCAGGCAAGCAAAAACACACACTGGGCTCCAAAACCCACTCATTCAGTGCACAAAGCTACTGACTTATCCGAGTTTCCTAGAATCAAAAGGTTTCTAGCTCACCAGACTTATTCATCTCTGTTCCCCATCTCCTCCTGCACAAACTCTGCACAAACTGCCTTCTCATTAAGCACTCCACCATCTTGGCTGCTTCTCCTCTCATCCACGTGGCCTTAATCTATTCTCCTCTCTAATGCTAACCTCAGGAACCAAGAGCTTGCCTGCCCCACTTTATAGTATAGAAATCCCAAACTTTAATCCAATCTATAAACAAGGAAGTCTCTGATACAAAGTCCCTTATTTGAGACATACTGGCAGGATTCCTCATGAGAATGCACCACCCTACATCATCCAATTAGTCAAGGGTGTGGGGAAAAACTTACTTTTAAAACTTGCACATGGGCAGTGCCATCTTTAACAAAGTGAGCATAACATATTTTATCTGCCCAACAATCCACCCCTATGCTCACTTTACTACCCACAATCTACGCCACTGGCATCCCTGTACAAAGAAATTAGGCACATTACACAAATTACAACATGACAAATCATACAATTTCAACAATTACAAAGGTACATTTCACCAGTCTCTGAGCACTTTGCCAAAAGCGCAAAATGTCCTCGGCCTTCTTTCTTGCCATTTGAAAGGCTTCCCAAGGTAGGGGGAGGGCCTCCATCAAAGCCGCCCCCACCCCCATCAGGGTATTTCACATTGTCCAAAATCCATAACTACATTCAACAAAGGAGCCAGTGCTCACTCCGGTTGTAGTCCAGGAAATCAGTCCACGTACATGGGGTGTTAGCCTCCCCCCTCATTCCTGCCATCATGGCAGGTCTCACACTGTCCTAAAGAGAAGCATGTGGCAATGGCATTTCCATCTCTGCTCTGGGGAACATGACGGCATCCACCCCTATGTTCCAAAATCACAGACCTACCAGCAGCTTAGCAGGCTCTCCCTGCCATTTCAGCTGGGCTCTCATCTTCTGGAGACTGCGGATTGCAACTCCAGTCGGATTCTCCTCATCCTCCAAAGAGAAACTGGAAACATCCTGCTACTGGGCTTGAGCCCCGGGCCACTGCTGCCTTCTGCTCAGCAGGCCTTGCAGCTCCAGACCCAGCCTCAGCCTCGGCCTCCCGCCGCTGCTGGCTCTCCACAACATCCAGGGCAATCTCCAACTCACGAACCTGTGATTCCTTCTCCAGCATCTGCTCCATTTCCAGGCGAATCTCGCAAATTTGTTGGTCTCCTCCTCCAGCGCTTCCTCCAGCTCCAGGGTCGGCATCTCTTTCTCCCACGTTTCCTCCAGCTCCAGGGTCGGCATCTCTTTCTCCCACATTTCTTCCAGCTCCGTCCGCTGCTCAGTTTGCAGGTCCCGGGCAGCCTCTTCAATAGAGCTCTCGGTTTCCTCACACATGGCTGTAAAAATTAGCCAGCCAACAGTCCCCTAAAAAACAGCTATGGGAAACCATAACAGCAGCCAGTCCTCTACTCCACCGCTCAAAGGTGGTGGTGGCTCCATATCGATCTGTATCGAATCCTGCCACAGACTATGCCAATGTAAAGCCAGTGGTCAGGGTCGGGATCACAGCCGCCTGGCTCACGCAGGTTCACATTAGATTCGGACAGTCGGTAATGAAACAACGAAGTCGAGAGCTGGTGAGCCATCAGCTTTCATTCTACCTTGCATCCGGCGGGCAAATAAAAACACACACTGGGCTCCAAAACCCACTCATTCAGTGCTCACAAAGCTACTGACTTATCCGAGTTCCCTAGAATCAAAGGCTTCTAGCTCACCAGCCTTATTTGCCTCTGTTCCCCATCTCCTTCTCTCTACACAAACTCTGCTCAAACTAGCTTCTTCTGCAGCACTCCACCATCTTGGCTGCTTCTCCTGGCCTCCATGTGGCCTTAATCTGCTCTCCTCTCTAATGCTAATCTCAGGAACCAAGAGCGAGCAAGCTCCTGGCTTGCCCCACTTTATAGTGTAGAAATCCCAACCTTTAATCCAATCCATAAATAAGGAAGTCTCTGATACAAAGTCCCTTATTTGAGACATACTGCACGTGGGCAGCGCCATCTTTAACAAAGTGAGCATAATATATTTCATCTGCCCAACAGGTTCACAGGGTTTCCTCTATGATGGACGAGGCTCCCAGAGGGAGCGCTGGCCTGAGGGTGTTTCCACAACTGGCTATCTTCCCTTCCCTGTCTCACAGATCAGCTCCCTTACTGCTGCTTCCTGGAATCTGCTCCCAGATAAACTACTTGTCTCTAATCCTCGTCTCAAAGCCTGCTTCTGGGGGTATACACTCCAAAACACCATCTCTCTTCCATCTATCTCCCTCACAGCCGATAACTGCAAATCCTATTTCATGGAGAGCATTGAGACCAGCTGAATTTATGAGACTCGTTGTATAACCTTATCCATTTATCTATATATTCAAACCTTCACACTTCCCAATCTATCTATACTTCTTAGCTTTGGAGGGGAAGGGTGAAGGAAAGGCTGGGCCACCCCTGTACACGGTTCCTTGGGAGTCATTTCCACTGGTGTTCTTCTAGAGCAGTGGTTCTTAACCTGGGTTCTATCAAACCCTAGGGGTTCGATGAGTCTGTCTCAGGGGTTCAGAGAAGCCTTTGACGCGGAGGCCAGAAGAAAGTAATACCGTAATTTGTTGTGAGTTCATTTTGTGCACCAGTGAAAAAACATATACCTATGTCTTGAATTTGGAAAAAAAAATCATATTTTATTTATCACTAAAGAAGGGTTCGGTGAATGCACATAGGAAACTGGTGGGTTTGGTACCATTGTTCTAGAGCCTTTCTTCCTTCTCTCTCCTTCCTTCTGTCTTTCACTTCCTGGGAAAAAGAATACAACTCACCTTGAACCTCTCCCATAACCTATTGACCTTCTCTTCACACTGAAGCTTCTCCCTGGAATTCTAACACTCTTCATTTTCATTTCAGCCCTGCCTACCTTTTCTCCCGCATTTGTGACCTGCTTTCCACTGAGGTCACTCTGGAAGTGCCGCTGCAAGGTCACCGAGGGTGGCTTCTTTTCCAAACCTATTGATCTTTGCTTGTCCTTGTCACATTTTTCTTGACTGGTCATCTTTTCTCGACTTTAACCTGTCTGTCATACTTGGCTCCAGGTAATATTGCGAAGCCCCGCTGTGATCACATTACTATCTTGTTAAAATTGTTTGGGGATAAAAAGATAAAAATATTTTTCTAGCTCTCACACTTTAAGTCCTCCACGACTAACTGGCCTCTCTCTCACTTTCCAGCTTCTGCAAACCCTTCACTACAGGCAATGGGTCTGCTAATTAGCTTCAGAAGGGGTCCATTAATGGCCATTATTGCCTTCCAGGATTATCTCAGTCCCAGATACCTCAGTTCCTCTTCTTTCTTGTATGAACCGTTTCTTGAGTCCCCAGACAGGGCCATCCCATCCTCCATCAGAGTCTTTCTCATTTTCTCCAGCCCTGGTTTTTTCTTTTTTTATCTAAAGTTCCAGGGGCATCGGTCTGTGCCTCCTTACTTGGCTCTTCCAAGGATGCAGAGACTGTGTGTAACCATAGAGTCTGATAAATGGGATTCCACGATTGCTCATGTTGACAGCGATGCAATAGGATGCCTGAGCCAGTCCTGCGGACGTCCTCGACTTGCCATCCTGCATCTCCGCGGGCAGATGGAAGCTTCGAGACCCTTTCCCATAGAGATGGCCGGCACAAAGTCATGGGACCTCCTCCCTCGGCAGTCTTGGGGCACCACCCTAGGCTCCCACCCCGGGTTTATTCCTCTGGGGATTCTGGGAACTGTGAGTCCTATATTATCTTGACCAGTAAGGACAGGAAGGCCTCAAGAGGAAAGCAATTTGTCCAAGGCCACCATGCTGATAAATGGCACTGAGGATGAAAATTCATGTCTCCTACATCTCAATTCACGATGCTCCTAAAATTCAACTGTAATTTGCATAGGAGGAAATAGCAGACCACACAGTATCCAGGAAGAGGCCACAGCCTTGGAGGCACCTGGGTCTGAGGCTTACTAATTTTTTACCTTGAACAAATCATACCTTTTTTTTTTTTTTTTAGAATGAAAGAGAGACAGAGACAGGAAGGAAGAGACAGTGGAAGGAAGAGACAGTGGGGGAAGAGAGATGAGAAGCATCAACTTGTAGTTCCTTCACTTTAGTTGTTCATTGATTGCTTCTCATATGTGCCTTGACCAAAGGGCTCAAGCCAAGTGAGTGAGCCTTTGCTCAATCCAATGACTTTGGGATCATGTTGATGACCCGGTGCTCAAGCCGGTGACCCTGTGCTCAAGGTTACGAGCCCGTACTCAAGCGGAAGACCTGGGTCCCCAGCGTCCCGGACCAATGCTCAATGTACTGCAGCACCACCGCTCAGGCGTATCATTCCATTTTTTAAATATCAGTTTCCTCATTTATAAAAATACCAGTAGCTACCATAGCACCTCCCTCAGAGAGTTACTATGACATATAGAATATGACTTTGGGAAGAAACATAGTGCAGTGTTGAGGACACAGAGGTGAGCGGAGAGTTACCTGACTTCTGAGCTAAGGACCCTGATTTCCTTACATGTAAAATGACAATGGTGACCACTTGCTTCACGTGATTAAAAAGAAAACATGCAGGTAAGGCACTCAGCACAGCTCCTGGGTTGTGGCGGGCCTTCTGCTGTTGTAGACAGCTTCATGTCTGACGCACACCAGACATCCAAAGAATGGGTTTCCTTCTTCCCTTCACAAGCGAATACCGTAAACATGATAACGGGAACCTCGTTTTAACTATGAGAGAGAGAAAGAGTTTTCGAGGACTTCAGAACATTTTCGGCAACCACTGTTACTAATGACCAGCCCTGTCCTGTTACTGATGCTTATGCTTCTCTCAGGCCTGGGGGTGGGGGGTGGGGTTCCTGTGTGTGTTTTCCCAGTAGTGGGTACACAGTAGGTGACCAAAAGTGTTTGCTGAATCATTGTCATACACTGGCTTTTTGGGAAGAAAAACACTTGAAGCATTGTTTGGAAAAGGTAGTACAAAGTAGGATGAGCCTGACCAGGCTGTGGCGCAGTGGATAGTGTCAGACTGGGATGCGGAGGACCCAGGTTCAAGGCCCCGAGGTAGCCAGCTTGAGTGTGGGCTTATTTGGTTTGAGCAAGGCTCACCAGCTTGAGCCCAAGGTCACTGACTTGAGCAAGGGGTCACTCATTCTGCTGTAGCCCCCCCCCCCAGTCAAAGCACATTTGAGACAGCAATTAATGAACAACGAAGAATTGATGCTTCTCATCCCTCTCCCTTCCTGTCTGTCTGCCCCTATCTGTCCCTCTCTCTCTGTCTCTGTCACAAAAAAAATAAAATAAAAAAATAATGAGGATGAACGTTTACTTGGTGGGATAGAAATGTGAAGTAATAAAACCTGAGAGTGCAGCCTGACCTGTGGTGGCGCAGTGGATAAAGCGTCGACCTGGAACGCAGAGGTTGCTGGTTCAAAACCCTGGGATTACCCGGTCACGGCACATATGAGAGTTGATGCTTCCTGCTCTTCCCCCCTTCTCTCTCTCTCTACTCCTTCTCTCCTCTCTAAAATGAATAAAGTCCTTAAAAAAAAAACAAACCTGAGAGTGTGTCCTGCAGCAGTACTGTTCTATGCGTGTGGTGGTGTGTTTCGCGGTTGCCCCAGACCTTATGAAGTGTGTACTGTTATTACACCCATTTTATGGAGGAGGGAGCCCGGGCACAGAGAGGTTAAGAAACCTGCTGGAGGTTATTATCTAATGGTTGTATCAGTAACAGCCCTGGGATTAGAATCCGGGCCATTTGGCTATACAGTTTAGTCTTCCATCAGCTCTTCTCGCCCTCCTCTTGTGCTATGCCTCGGGCAGGGGTGAGGATTCAATGAATATAAAGCACCCAGCAGATGCCCGGTGACTCTCAGCTCCTTACCCATCCCACCCACTCACATAGCTCAGGCCATCCAAGACTATACTGGGCCAGCTAGTAAAACAAGAGAGATTATGTTTGTCAGAAGTGTTTCCAATAATAAAAGAACTTGCTTATTTAAAAAAAAAAAAAAAAAAAAAAAAGCATGTTTTGATGACTAATTAACTGAGCTCCCCTTGCATCTTCTATTCCCACCCCTGCGACCTTGACCCCGTAGCTTTGTTCTCTGTGTCCACATCTGTCTCCCTGGCTGGTGGGATGAGCCACTTGAGCAAGGAGACCTGATCCGCCTCATTAACGGCTCCACTTCCGGCCGTGCCTAGGACAGTGCTGGCGCCGCTCGGCATTCCGTAAATAGTTGTGGGGGTTTTGAACTAACTTAAGTTTTCATAGTGGAAAAGCAAGAAGGAAATAGTCCATGAAAGAGCAGAAAGTAATCTGCACCGCCACAGTGCCAATGGTTTATAAGATGTTATGCCTCCCTTGCATTAGGCAAAAAATACATGTTCATGGTGGGAAAATAAGAAATGATAGGTAAACAAGGAGAGAAATGTTGAAATCGCCTATGATTCCATGATTAACATCGTAGCTTATTCCTCCTTTTTTCCTTTTTGCTTTGTCCATGCCTGCTTTTACTCTTATACACAGGCAATTCACGTGGCCAGGGTCAATGCAGATGGCCTCTCTTCTAGCCACTTTTACCCCTTAACTCAATTTTATATAGGTTTTACTTCGTACCCACTTGTTTAATGGGCCATCTTTCCCAATAATATTCACTGTAGAAATTTTGGAAAGTCAAACAGCTGGGGAAAAAACCAAACAGAAATAAAACTTAATCTCAGCACCCAGAATTAACGTATGGGTCTGTGTCTCTCTCTCACACACACACACACATACACACAACAAAATTGAAATTTGTACGTGGTTTTATAACCTTTGAAAAGAAAACTCTTGCATTTATTCAGTAAATATTTATTTTCTGATGGTTTAAGGGCTCTTCAGAAGGATGACTTTCCATGGTTGTTATACCATTAATTAGATGTCACTTTATATATTTTCAGTGCTGTAGGCTACATTGTGACAGGCAAACTCTTCAAAGCTTAAAGTTCAAAGAATGATTTCTTTGTGAGAAAATATTTTATAAAACAACTTTATTGAAATAAGATTTATATACCATTATGTTCACTCTAGTAAATTTGATGATTGTTCGTAAATTTATGAAGTTATGCAACCATCACCACAATCCAGTTTTCCAATATTTCCATCTCTCCTACTGGGAGATTTGAAGCACTTTGATGGACTTAATAGAAGAGAAGTCTGAGGACTGGAACCATCTGTCTGCAGATCCAAACCTGACACAGGTATACCTGTCACCTCTACTCCCCAGCCAAGCAGGGCACTGTGGCCGAGACTGGGAGTCAGGAGACCTGGCTGCTGGGTGTCCTTAGGAGTGGCTGTACCACCTCTCTTCCTCTATCGTCCTGGGTTCCCATTAGGGAGACAGAACTTTCCATGCCCTGATTTGTCAGATAATTTTAATTCTCTCTTTTCTCTTTCCTCTTTCTTGTCCTTTACCATTTCCCTTTTTCCATCCACTGAGGCTGAGACAGGTCACAGCAGCTCATCTACCAGGCATCTTTGAACATCTTGTCATTTAGACACCAGCTCATTATTCCCACTTTGGTCTCTCTGCAGTCTGGTTTTCATCTTGCAACCAAAAGGATCCTGGTATCTACCTAATCAAAATAGATTACTTCCCTGCTCAAAACCTTCCCATGGCTCCCCATTCTTCTTAGCACACTGGTCTTGCTGGTCTTAGAACAGCATGCAACATTTGTTTCCACCCCAGGACCTTTGCACTTGCTGTTCCTCTTTATTTCTTTACTTCCTTATTTTATCTAGTCTCTGTTCAAGTGTCATCTCCTTGGAGAGGCCTTTTCTAACTGCTTTATTTTAAAATACCTCTGCTCTTCTCCCCTTATTACTCCCTATCCATTTAACTTGTTCACTATGTTCCTCATATTTGCATGACTTGCAATTATATCTTTAAGCTGGAACATTTATTGAATGAATGAATGACTAACACACAATTTACTTTTACTTATGAAGACATCCCTATAAAAAGTATGATCTAAAACTCTGGTTGGCAAACTGTGGCCCCTGAGCCACATGCAGCTCTTTGGCACCTTGAGTGTGGCTCTTCCACAAAATACCACGTGCGGGCGCTCCCTCAATAAGGAATGTACCTACCCATATAGTTTAAAAAAATTGGCTCTCAAAAGAAATTTCAATCGTTACACTGTTGATATTTGGCTCTGTTGACTAATGAGTTTGCCAACCACTGAAGAGTATGTGAATAAGCAATGAAGTGTATAAGGAGGCTAGGAATCCTGCCGGGGAAGGTGGTCTCTGATGCCTCACCATCTGACTGCAAATCTGCCACCTATTAGCTATGTTCATCTGTAATTAGGACCTGTTTATATGCTTACCTCTGGGGTTTTCTGAAGACAAAAGGCCCTAATATATATATAAAGTATTTACCACATGTAGGACTTGTTTTAAGAAGTAAGACTATCCTGGCCCATGGTGGTGCAGTGGATAGAGGGCCAACCTGGAATGCTGAGGTTGCTGGTTCGAAAACCTGGGCTTGCCTGGTCAAGGCACGTAAAACGAGCAATTAATGAACAACTAAAGTGAAACAACTATGAGTTGATGCTTCTCGTTCCCCCTCCTCCTCCTTTCTCTGTAAAATCAATAAATAACATCTTAAAAAAAAAAGAAATAAGGTTGTTTTCTTGATCACCTTCATCATCATCATCCCTCGTCTAATTAGGGACCTAGAATATGGACAATGCCTGGCGAGAAGCTGACGCAGCATCACCCAGGAGGTTGTTAGGCCCCAGACTAGCCTTCTGGAATCAGAACTAGTGGGGTGGGGCTGGGGGGCTGTGTTTCAGCAAGCCCTCTGGGTGACTTGTGCGTGCTTCAGCTTGCAGACCACTGCATGAGGCAGAAAGCTGCTGCCTAGAGGCCGGGGGAATCAGGTTTGCAGATGCCTTTGCTTGACCTATCTGTTGGTTGAACATTTTGTAATTAGGTGTCAACATTTAAAATTTTGGAGATTCACAGAGCATCTCAGATTTCCAGCTTCTCTGTTGGTAGGCTTGGAGTAGAAGCTGTCCCTTGAGGTGGAGCAAATGTTCTCCATCCCATTTGCCCTCCCCTTTGCTCACTCTTTTCACCTGTCTCAACCCCGTGTAACACCTGTAACAGAATGCTTTATCTATAAAGGGTGTTAGATGTCATTCAATGGAAGCCCTGCCTTGCACAGACGAGGAAGTGGAATCCATGATGGTATGAGTGCCTGTCAGGACCAAATCCAAACAGAGGGCAAGATGTTAGGATTCTGAGAACTGCTCTTTTGAGCCGGACCAGGTGGTGGTGCGGTGGATAGAGCATCAGATTGGGATGCTGACGACCCAGGTTCAAAACCCCAAGGTCACCGGCTTGAGCCCGGGCTCATCTGGTTTGAGCAAGGCTCACCAACTTGAGACCAAGGTCGCTGGCTTGAGCAAGGGGTTACTCGCTCTGCTGTAGCCCTCCCCCCCCCCCGGTCAAGGCACATATGAGAAAGCAATCAGTGAACAACTAAGGTGCCACAATGAAGAATTGATGCTTCTCATCTCTCTCCCTGCCTGTCCGTCTGTCCCTCTCACAAAAAAAAAAAGTACAGGTGACAAATTGGACTTGTGTTTGGCATTCTGGGTTGGAGGAGGTCACTGGAACCTCCAACCTATAGCTACTTGGTCAAGAGCACTGGTAAGAGTCTGGGCTTGCATCTGCAATGAAAGTGTGCATGATGAAGGGGGTAGGTGGACTGAAGAATCTGAGGCTATCTTCAGTAGATAGTGTCAGAAGTAGGTAGTGTCAGAATGGAGTTGAAGTTTTGGGTGCCTTGCTGGTGTCTTAGAATTACCTGATAGTGTAGGGACCCACATGTTAGAGTTGGGTCCAGGGAATCCTTCTGAAAGCATAATATTGTACCTATCACAGAGATTTCACAATGCACTAGTTGTTCATAACCCACAAACTGAAAGGCAATGACTTGAAGACAGGCAATTGAGAGCAAACTTATTATTTGACTTCTAACTCTACGAGGGGTGATTAATAAATAATGAGAATCCACAGTGATAGCTAACAGGCACAGTTCTAAGCACTTTTATAGGCACTGTCTTATTCAGCCTTACCAAAACATAAGCTATTATTATTTTCATTTTACAAATGAAGAAACAGACACACCAAGCGTTTACGTAACTTTGTTCAAGTTGGTCACTGGCAGAGTCAGGACTCAGCCCCGGCAGCCTGACGCCAGATTCACGTTCCAATCTTCTGCTACTGCCGCACAGGCTGGGGGCAATGTGCAAGTCATTTGTCACAGCTTTGAGCTCAGTGCTCCAGGGTTACAAACGACTGGGTGCAGCTCCTGCTACTTCTTGGGGGGCAATCAGAGGTAAACAGACATGAAGCAGAGAAGTACCAGCATGACAGGACAGGAGGATTCACAGAACAGAAGCAGAGATCCCTGAGGCCAGGTCCTCGCTTCAGCAGGGGACCCACAGAGCTGGAGGTAGAGCTTGGTAGGAACCCAAGACGGCTGGGCAGCTAAATCTGCTCCCTGAGGGGGTATGAGAAGCCAAGATAAGGGGGCAAGAATTAGTGGCTGCCTCTGCGGATTCTTGTGAAAGACTTCATGAGTTCCTGGAGATGGAGGCATGTGTCCAATTCCATTCTGCTGTCTCCCAGCACCTGTTACCAGGCTGGGCATACTAGACTGTATGCCTTCTGTAGGTATCCCCTAGACCCTAGGTCCCCTATTCATTGTGAGCTGCCTTGCCTTTCTCTGCTAGTCTTTTTTTTTTGCGCACGTGCGAGAGACAGACAGACAGACAAACAGGAAGGAACAGAGATGAGAAGCCTCAATTCTTTGTTGCGGCAACTTAATTGTTCATTGATTGCTTTCTCATATGTGGCTTTACTGGAGAGGGGGATCCAGCAGAGCGAGTGACCCCTTGCTCAAGCCAGGGACCTTGGGCTTCAAGCCAGCGACCGTGGGGTCATGTCTATGATCCCACACTCAAGCTGGCGACCATGCAATCAAGCTGGCGACCCCACACTCAAGCTGGATGAGCCTATGCTCAAGCTGGCAACCTCGGGGTTTTGAACCCAGGTCCTCAGCATCCCAGGCCAATACTCCATCCACTGCGCCATCACCTGCTCAGGCTCTGCTAGTCTTTTTTCTATGTTTGTCATTTACATCTTGTGTTTTAGTTCATTTTCACTGCATTTTACGCACCACCATTCCCCATTCCCCTGCCAACCAACTAGAACCTTAAGCACCTTGAGAATGTGGAATGTATCTATTTAATTTAGTACCATACACTCACTTGCTTATCTTATAAGCAGATATTGGATAAGGGTGTGAATTGATTGGGGAGGGGCAACTCCTTCATGTCCTGACTCACTCCTTCTTGATTCCTGGTGGAAGGAAGATGGGCACTAACGTACTCTTGTCTTGTCTGCTGCTGATCACCCCATGGATCAGGAGAGTGAGAGTCAGGCATTCAGAGCAGGCCTCCCCAAGATGTGCCACTTTGGCATGTGGATTATTTTGAGCTAAAGGCAATGGAGACCCTGTGGGTTCAAGACTAGTTTACCTCTCCCTTAAAGAATTTAAAGTAGAGGTGCAGGGAAGGAACAAACTTCCTCTACCTTCAAGATTCTTCTAGCTGGTCTGGTAATCAAATAGATGTGCAACATGAAACAGATTAGCAAGAAAAAATAACCAAGCTTAATACATACATACGTATGGGAACCCTGCATACAGGAGAGGTTCAGAGATAGACAGGGAAATGGGAATACAAGACATCCTGAGCCAGGGACAAGGTAATGTGCCTTAGAGGTTTCAAAAGGTCACTGTAGGATGTTGAAAAGAGCAGACCTTTAGTAAATAGAAGTTTGCCCTGACATATAGGTGGGTGAAAAAGGGTATCGCTGATCATTCCTTATGGGCAAGGCCACTAATTCAAATTCTTCTAGGCAGTTAAGGGAAGGGGCAAAAGTTTCTCCTGAGCTCGTGGCTAAGTTTGCCTCTAGCTCAAAACCATATGCATACCACGCAGGCACGACCTGCTCTGGACCTCAAGGGGGCTTTGTCCATCATAAGAGTCATTACCAAAAAGTAACTTTTTATGGCCTGTGTTTGAAAGGCAAACATCTAATTACTGAACATCTGCTTTTCTTTTCATCCTACAAATGATCCTCCTCCCCTCTGAAGTTCCAGGTGCCTTAGCTCAGCATACCAGAAATACCTCATTTTCCTTTTCTGTTTCTGAACCTCTCATGTATGTGGGGGTCTCTGACTCTCTCATGCATGTGGGAATCATATATGTGTGTGTGTGTGTTTACACACACACACACACACACACACACACACACATACATTTTCTCCTAATAATCTGTTTCATGGCAATTTAATTATTAGACAAGCCAAAAGAACCAATAAGGGCAGAATAAAATTTCTTCCTCCCTAATTGTCCCAGTAGAGCCCAAGCTCTACATCGGTCAGGCATCCCTGACTTGACTTCCCCATGCAGTGGGACACTCCTGCTTATCAGCAGGGCTGGCAGCCTTTTCGAGACTACTCTTGAGGTGGCTATGAGGATACTACTGTTAAGTGCCACCAGAGGAAAGACACGACCGACACACAAATTAGTTTCAATAACCACACAGGCAATTTATTACTCACAAATCCTTTTGGCATGCCTGGGTACAGCTTAAGGGGGCCCCCCCGTCGGCATGCTCATCTTGGCTGACTTTGGTCAGAGCTCAGAGTGGTGTGGAGACAGTCCACATCAACGTTGGAGTCGGGGCGACTACTGCAGCAGGGGGCCCCTCAGCTTTAGTACCTTTTCTGGCCAACGCCTTCTAACAGGTGTCAATCTATAGGATTATCACTTCAAACCACCTTTTTGGAAGAATCTCCTCTATGTCAATCTACTGAAATGCTTACATCAAACCACTTTTTAAGATGTTTTTATTTACATCAGTTTACAAAGTTAGTTAACATAATTAACACCAAGCTACTTCTTATCTATGTATAACTTCACACACATACTAACTGGGCCCTGCTTGTAAGTCAGAGTCTGTTTATTACATTACAGAGTTATGGCACTAAGCTACTATACTGATTCCTAACCAAATGGCATAACTTTACTAATTATTTTTAATATCCTTTTACTTTTATATATCTTCCATATTTTTATATTTCTATATATTTAATTACTATAACCTTATATTACTACAACACTAATAAGAGCAAGTACCTCTAAGAGGTGACCTGATTGATCCTTAGGACTTTATTTTAGTCATGGATAAAATAAAATCGGGGTCATTGGGTTGGGCACGTCTGACCACCTGGTGTCATTTAAAATAATTGCATGTTTGCTCTTGGATCCTTTCCCTTCCCCCTGCATTCATTAGCTCCTTTGCTCTCTAGCTGCTAGGAGCTCTGGCTGATGGCAGGAACTGGTGGGTCTTGGGAAGGTGGGAGAGGGGAGAAGCCGGACCATTTCTCCTGTTGTGCCTCCAGCAGCTGCAGCAACAGCTGTCACCTCTGTGGCTCCAGGTCCTTCTGAGCTGCCCTCTGATGTCGTTCTAGCTTCTGCTGGGTGTAGGGTGGCCAGATTTCATAAAGCACAGAACACTGGCTAAGTTTGAATTTCCAATACACGACAGAAAATGCTATATTCAATTTTTATTGTGCTGAAATACACATAACAGAATTCATCATTTTAATAATTTATAAAAGTACGGTTCTGTGGCACTTAATACATTATATACTAAAAATTTTATATCAAAAATAAGTATTTATCTGAAATTCAAATTTAACCAGAGTCTTGTATTTTATATGGCCACCCCTGCTGGAGAATCCTTGCTCCTAAGAGTCTTGGGCTCCCCCTAAGGGGACTTTCCTTGACCTCTGTACCCAGTCTCCTTCTTTCTGAATAAAAACCTAGAGTGAGCCTCTCCTTCCCCTGCCTGGGTCCTACTGAGAGACGATTAAAAAATACCCACCCCCAGTCACCCAGGGGTCAAAATAAGGTCCCCAGGTGCGTTCCTAAGCTGCTGCCAGAGGGCCCCCGCCCCTCAGCCAGCCCTGCTCTACCATCAGCCTCGCTTTCCTCAGCAGCTCTTAGTCCAAAGCTGTTCCAGAAACTGCCAGTTGTTTCCTAACTCTCAGGTGCACTCCCACCCCATCGCCTGGGGTGATCGGTTCCACAAGTCTGCCTGCCTTTGTCCCACGGCCCCGCCCCCGCCCTCCGCCCGCGCCGCCCGCGCCCGCCCACCTGCCTGCCTTCCTCGCAGTCCTCACCGCCCAGCCCTTCCCGGGGCACGTCTGGCACGTCCCCTGCGTCCGCAGCCTGCCCCCTCCCTGCCCTCTTTCAGGGCTTGACAAAGGAAAGAAAAGGGTGACTATTGTTGCATTCACTACTTTTATTAATGAGTGCAGGGACAAAAACAGCTGGCCCGGCAAACATTTCTGCTGAGCTGGAGTGTTGCAAAAGGAGCCGGCATCCTAGTGTTTGGGCTTGGAGGGACCTTTGGAGTTAATTAATCTCACTGCTATACAATACAGAGGGCCTCTCCCTAAGCCCCCCCGCCCCCCGCCCCGCACCCGGAACCAGGCAGCGTCTCTCACAGATCCTTAATGCTGGGGTCGGTGCACGTTAATAGTTCAGCCTTTGAAAACCAAACAAGTGGTGTTTTTTTTTTTAATTTCCAACTCAGTCCTTCACATCCTCAGGCCTGAGAGATTATGGTGTGGTGGATGGTGGCCGTTCAAAGGGGATGTGGCCCCCTGTGTCTCGGCACCTGACCTGACAGCTGTAGAAATTGAGAATAAGCATTCAGAAACTTTTAGAGCAGTTTTCCATTACTGCGCCATCCAAGCACATGATCTTTTTTTTTTTTAGTAAGTGATTTTATTGTTATATTTTGCACAAGTGGCAGTCTGTTATGAGTTGGGGGGGGGGGTGGACCGGTCTGTAGTTTGTCATTAGGATAATTTGAGAATCTCGCTTTTAGAGTACCAACCAGCTCTATAGCTGAATTTGGTCGGAAAAGAGGTTATGTGTCTTAAAGCACCTGGCTTAGCCTCTGCCCGCATACCTCAGTTCCCGCTCTGCGAATGGGGAGAATAATGCCCCCTCTCGTGGGACTGTTGGCAGGGGTAGTAACTGTCCTTATTCTTTTTTTTTTTGTCCTTATTCTTGGGTGTGTTTTGCTTTGAGTTGACTAAACCACCAAGATCCCGTCTTTCTGGAGATCTCTTGAGGACATACCTTCTATTTCTACTCTCCATTTGCTGTTATAGTTAAGTATAGCCTTTAAAGTTCTCTCTCTAACTGGGGGAACATTATCCCTGCCCTCGATCTTAGACCACAGGACTGCATGATGAAACCTGGGCTTGCAGGGTCAGACTCAAGCAGGGGCCAACCCTGGGGACAGTCTGGCAGGTCAGGATGGAGTAAAGGAGAAGAGTCCAAGGGCAGCTTCTGGGGTCTGAAGAGAGAGATCAAGCTGAAGGTGGGAAGGGTCTCAGAACCAAAGTCACAGAACAGGAACTGAAATGGGGACCCTGCAGGGGCAGCACAGAATGGACCCAGGAGGCAGAAAGGGAGGAATGGGAACCCATGGGCATAATTCCAGCAGGCATCCCACCCACTCACAGGTGTTCTTCATATCTGACAACCCCTGCTCACACCTCAACAGATCCCACTTACCCCAGGAAGGACTGACCTTGCACATCCTGTTCCTTGGTGGAGAGGGGACATGACCACACCTGTTCTCTCTCCTTCAAATGGTGCTTTTTCCTGTCAGCAAGCAAGCCAGTCTCTGGAGCCCTAAGCCACTCTTTTTTATCCTTGTTGCTCTTCCATGTGTCAGTCTGGGCCTCTGTTTCCTCTGTACAACCCAGCTGCTAGTTGTGGTCTACACTGGGGCCCTCACATCGCCAGCCCTCTGTTCCTACCTGGCTCGCAGGCAGGTTGCCTGTGCTTTGCGCCATGGTTTTCGTTTATTTTCTACGTTTCGAATCAGTTTCTGACATTTCAAATGACAGACGTCATGCAAAAGTCTGGAGAACTGGCTTTACTTTGAAAACCATCCTGTTTGTCTACACTGAGCTCTCACTCTTCAAGGCCACGGTCATTTGGAGCAAAGCAGAGACTGACCTGCTTTGATGGCTCATGAGCTTTCTCCTTGTCACAGTCCCCACTGCTCCCGATTGTCTAATCTCTTGCCTATTTCACTTATTCATGTTCACTTTCCGGTACAAATAGACATTTGAGTCTATAAACTCCTGTCCAAACTTTGGACTCTCACAAAGTCCCCAGTTAAATTTCTCCCCTGATGAACTGTTGAGACACTCTCTCTTTACATTTCCACTCTCTGCCCCATCCCCTACTTCTTTCCTCACCCCTAATCTCCGCTCAGTTACTGACTTTAACCTCTGCTCAGTGTTTCCAAGATATTGAAATCCTACGCAGAGGGTTCCAGGGCCTCCAAGCCTTCCCTCATCCTGGCTCCCTACCTACTTGGGTAAATATTGAAATGTACGGTTCTGTATAGAAAGCTCTTCAGAGTGTGTGGCACGTAGAAGGAGCTCAGAAACTGAACACTCTTGTTACTGCTGTTATCCTCTCGCTCTCTGGGTGCAGGTTCCTGACCTTTCCTTGCAACCCCGGCCCCCTTCGCCTCTCCTATAACTCAAGACCAGGTTTTTGTCTTTCTCCACGGGCAGGGCCACAGCTTTCTACCCGGCTTCTCTCTCCATCCTTGGTCCCTTTCAAAGCTTTCCCTCCCCACCAGCATCTACCTAAAATGCAGTTTTGCCCATGTTACTCTTCTGATTAAAACAGTGGTTCTTAACCTAGGTTCTATTGAACCCTAGGGGTTCCATGAGTCGGTCTCAGGGGTTCGGAGAAGCCTCTGCCGCGGAGGCCAGAATAAAGTAATACCATAATTTGTTGTGAGTTCATGCACTTTGTTGGTTTTGTTCTTTGAGCAAGGTGATGTTCATGCACGGCTCATTTTGTGCACCAGTAAAAAAACATATACCTATGTCTTGAATTTGGAAAAGAAAATCATATTTTATTTATCACTAAAGAAGGGTTCGGTGAATGCGCATATGAAACTGGTGGGTTCGGTACCTCAAAAAAGGTTAAGAACCACTGGATTAAAACCTTCCCAGCTGCTCCATTGTTTCAACACGAGAGGGTTCACATTTCTTTGTGGGACATGCTCCACGACCTGGTGCCTCACCTCCCTACTGCTCCAGCTCCGTTTCCACCATTCCCAGTCTGACACTTGACTTCGCAGCAGCAAGCGGTTCCCACAGTGTCCCACACTTGTCTACCTCCTTGCCTTTGTCTGTGCCATGCCAGTGACCTAGAAAACCCTTTCCAACCCAACTCTTATCTGTCTCTAACCTCAGTTCTAAGGCTCAGCACCTCCAAGCAGCCCTTCTCAAGCTGAGGCTGACGCCCTGCAACATTGCCCTGGAGATCCCTAGCACTGCCCCCACCCCCTCAGCCCTGCCTGCTTTTTTACTGTGGCAGGACTTTGAGGACAAGGGCGGCTGCATGAGCCCGCTGCATTTTTATATCCCAAAGCACAGTAGAGGCTTACTCAATGTGTGTTCAATGACTAAGCGGACGAAAGCTTCTTATGTCTCCAGTGAAAAAGGAGCTTTTGTAGCCCTGCCTTGCACTTCTCAGTGAAGAGGTGAGAAGGTGGTACACAACAGAATTCTCGGGTGCATGGCTCCGACCTTTGTGGGGCCGGAGGGATTCTGCTCAGCGTTTTCCTAGAGATAGGCTCAGCTAGTGACTCATGTCACCCCACCCCTCCTCCAAGATTTCACATTTCAGTGGCTTCTATTTTCAGCCCAGGTGCATGACCACATGACCTGGACTGAAGTCAGACATTCCGTCTTTGTCCCTGTTATATGCATCTAATGTCATTTGACCACAGGTCTCGATTTGAGGTTAGATGATAAAGGCAACCTGCCCACAGCTTTTGATCCCCTGGCCTGTCACTTTTTAGATGAGAAGACCATTAGAAGTATGCGGTGTGGGCATGGTGGCGTGAAAGAGTCATTTACTCAGTGACTTCTGCTGGACCAGGTCCTGGTGAGGCCCTGGGCACGCGGTGCTGAGTGCTCCAGTCAGACCTTGTGCAAAGAGCTTGGAAGGGCTGGGTAGAGAGGGAACGAGGCCAGAGAGGTGCAGAGACCCCATGCAGGGCCTTGAAGGCAGATCTAAAGCTTTGGATCTTTATCCTAAGAACAAAGGGAAGTCATTGAAGAGTTTTGAGCAGAATCTGAGTTAATCATATGTGTGTTTGGGGGAAATCTCTGGCTGCTGGGTGGGTTGCTGACTGGAGCTTTCTTAGCAAAAAGGCAGCGAGAAGAAACCTCCTTTGGTCTCTGCCAGTCATTCCTGTGTTCCCTCCCAGGTAAGCTCCACCAGGGTAGGGAGGGTTGTCTGTTTTGTTCACTCATCTGTCCTAAACAGTGGCTGGCACCCAGCGGGTGCCACTCCCTGAGAATTCCTGAAAGCCTCCAAACTCCCCAAGTGCTTCACAGAAGGCTGGTGTCAACCTCAGATCCTCAGTTGGCTAAAGAAGGGATCGTTTATCTACACTCATTTGATCAACTTGTCCTGGGGCCTGCCATGTGCTCATGCCAAGGACACAAAATCTCGTCAACTCAAAGGGGAAAAAGAGGAAGCATCAAGAAAACGGATAAGGCAGGACAATGAGGGCCAGGCTGTCCCCAGTGCAGAACGATGAGTGACCTGTTGCAGTCCTTCAATTAAGGGCAGTGCAGTCTCACTGGGTACCTGCTTTCTGCAAGCTGCGAGACCTTGGGCATTTCGCTCGAACCTCTCAGAAACTCACTTCCCTTTGTAGGGTTGTCGTGAGCGTTACATGAGATAATGAAATAAGATCACTTTTGTAAGTCAGTTTGCAAAGAGGCTGGTGCGTAACAGACGGCCCAGCAATGCCGCCACTCCTCCCTCTTTCTCCTTCTCCTTCCTTTTCCTCCCTCGTCTCTGCTTGTTATTACTATTAGCTGGCCAGCCTCCCTGGTGTCTTCAGAAAACCACTAACTGAGTTTAAACACATCACTCTCTGCTCCTACTTCTATATAATTTTACAGAGTTGCCCTCTTGTGAAGGGGCTCGATTGCAACCTGAACTGCAGGTCCTCATGACTGGTTTGGGGCTTTATTTGAAACCTGTTTGTTTTCTCTGTCCTTGATGGCTTCTGATGTGTCGTGTGTCCCTCCTACTCAGTCGTCACCCCACTGCATCCCCTGTGTGGGTGCAGGGGAGAATGGCTGCCCACCTAGCCCCTGGGGGTGCCGTCCCCTCCTGCCCACTTCAAAGAAAAATTTTCATCTTCTTCAAAACCTATATTTTAAGTAAAATCTTCTGAAATAATCCCTCTAGACTGAGTGGAAAATCTCTCCAGGCATTTTTATGTGAACTAGAAACAAGAAATCGTATTTTTATTTAAACAAAAATATAAAAAGACCCTTCCAGAACTTTACAATCTAGTGGAGAAGGCGTGTTACAGAAAAGTCGTGGAGGGACAGGAGCCCAGGCTGCCTGCTTCCCGGATGGTCACATTGAATTCTCACCTGGAGTTCCTGTCTGCGTGGGCTGAGCACACACCTTCAGGAACACGTGAGGTCTGGCTCCAGCCCCTCTTCTGCGTCCTTGTTGAGGCAGTGTGGGTGAGTAACAGGACCCACTGCTGTTGAAATATACCCCCTCACCTCCCCCTGTGGCCCCGAAGGGACTGGAACCCAATGGGATGGGGGCAGGCATAAACAGCTCCACTGGCTACATGACATTGTGCTTATCTCCATAAATATTGACTCTGGAAGATCAAACAGGTGGCCAGAAAAACAATAATATTTTCCCTCCTAGAGAAGGTCTTGTTCCAGACAGCCAGGACCAAGCAGGCAGACAGGCAGCAGCAGACAGTACACCTGCAAGGTGAAGGTCTCCTCAGGCAGAGGCACTCAAAGGACTGATCTAAGAGGCAAGAGCCCCATAGGAGGAGAGACCCAGTTTGGTCCAGCGGATATTGAGTTCTTTGGACTAGACCTCCCTCCAGAGATCTTCACAAGTGATTCCACTGGATCTTACAAGAGCCTCATGAGCTAGATAGGTGTTCTTACCCCATCCTGCATGTAAAGAAATGGAAGCTCCAAGCACTTTGATGACTTGCAAAAAGTCACCCTGTGGGTTAACTGGAAAAGCTGGCACTGGGACCCCCAAAGAACTGCCTTAAACAACTGCCAAACAACTGCTCATACTGGTTGTTTCAAGCTATGAAACAACCAGTCCTTGGTTGTTCATACGCCCCTTGGTATTCTACTCATACGCCCCTTACGCATCGAAGGTCCGGAGATCAGGATTCTGGTCAAAGTAGGGGCTGAGGTCCTTGACTTGACTGAGCCTCTAAGTTGTTTGTTATTTTGTAAAGATGTGGATGGAAATACCATTTTCAATTACATTACATTCACTATTATTTTGTACTGGTCTTGGGTGTACATCTTAGTGGTTTACGAAGGGTTCCCTTGAGCTTTCTGGTACCCACCTGGCACCATACATAGTCATTACAGTATGACTGACAATATTCCCTGTGCTGAACTTCACGTCCCTGTGACTGCTTCTTAACTGCCAACCTGTACTTCTCAATCTCTTCGCCTTTTTTTTTTTTTTAATTTTTATTTACTCATTTTAGAGAGGAGAAAGAGTGAGAAACAGAGAGAGAAAGGGGGGAGGAACAGGAAGCATCAACTCCCATATGTGCCCTGACCAGACAAATGCAGGGCCTTGAACCGGCGACCTCAGTGTTCCAGGCTGGTGCTTTATCCACTGCGCCACCACAGGTCAGGCCCCTTCGCCTTTTCCACCCAGGTCCCCTAACCCCTGTCCCTCTGGTAACCACCAGTCTGCATTCTCTGTGTCTGTGAGTCTCCTTCTATTTAGTTTGTTCATTTATATTGTTCTTTAGCTTCCACATATAAGAAAAATCATACAGTGTTTGTCTTTCTCTGACTGACTTATGTCATTTAGCATAATGCCCTCTAGGTCCATCCATGCTGTCGCAAATGGTAAGATTTTATTCTTTTTTATGGCCAAGTAATATTCCATTGTATGTGAGTGTGTATATATATATACCACATTTTTTTCTTTTATTGAATAGAAATGATTATTGACTTGACATTCTGACTTGTGGGCAGGAGGCGGAGTTTGAAAATTATTGGCAAAATGCGCAGGGCTGTACCCCAGCCATGCAGTGTGTGCGTGTGTGTGCGCATGTCTGTATGTGTGCATGCATGTGTCTATGTGTAATGGTGTGACACTAAACATTCCCTTCTGCCCAAACCCCAGAGAATGATACCTTAGAGTCCGTGGTCACCGATTATCATCACAAAATAGCCGAGTCCTCAGGACTCTTTTCTCCGGAAGGAAAGGGCTGTGGTCAGAGAAAGAGGCTTCTAGCTGGAGGTGGGCTGGAGATAAACAATAATATCCTTGATGAAGATAACAATGATAGAGAAAAAGAGGCAGAGAATGTGGAGAGAAAGAGAAAAAGAGAACAAGCCAAGATAAAGTACAATGAGACAAAGAAGAACAGCAGAACAGAAGATAGAAGTAGTTGCACTGTGACAAGTTGCAGAGAGGAGAGACACTGCAGATAGTGAGGACACTGAGTGTCACTGGAGGTGGCCGGTGGGAAGAAGGCCGCAGGAGGCTCCAGGTGGGAGGGGGAAATGAAGGGCTGAAGGGGATCAGAGCATCAGCAGGTGCTGCACACTGGGAGGCACCCCAGAGACACAGGCGCTGCTCTTCTGATGGCCCTGGTGTCCTGCTATCCTCCAGTCCCCATGCCCGTGATGGCGAACCTATAACACGCGTGTCAGCACTGACACGCTTAGCCATTTTCGATGATACGTGGCTGCATACGGTTGCACACCAGAGAAGTATGGGACTGCATGCCGAGAAGGACGTTTCATCCTCGGCTCCTGCACGGCCAGGTGCAGTAGCCGAGGATAAAACATTTGCTGTAGTGTAGACACTCTGTGCCGGAGGTCTGTAGGCCAAAACAACAGAACTCCAGCACAGAGTGTCTAGTTCTGGGACTCCCGGTTAGGCCGTTTTTCTTGAAGTGACACATCACCCGAGTTATGCTCAGATTTTTGGCAAATTTTGACACACCAAGCTCAAAAGATTGCCCATCACTGCCCTAAGCAGTTTCCACCAGGTACCTGCCGCCCAAGCCGAAACATAAGGGAATGTAGAGTTGAGATGTGGAAGAGAAAAAAAAAGGATTCTGGAAACACCCTCACAACCAAGGATCCAGAGCTCTGACTTCTAACACCACCTCCAGGAAGCGTTCCCACTCTTCTGTTTAAGCTACAGAGTTCCCCATGAGCCATGCAGAGGCTCAATGTCCCCTTGCTTTGTGTTTATAGCTCAGTAGAATTAGAATCAGAGTTATAATTCCTATAGGCTCTTTTATTTGAGTATTTCATGTGGGTGGGTATTATTTCTTTTAATAGATGATATACACTTCTCTCCTATTTCTGTTACATCTTTGTAGGTTCCTGCTCTTTTGAGTTTTACTCTTTCATTTTTAGCAACTTATACTTAAATAAAAATTCCCATGCTTATTAAACGTTGTGCCATTCTTCAGTCTGTGTCTTCTATTTAACACTCCTTTTCTACTTGATAGATCCTTATGCTGCCCACTGCCCATCACGGGGTTTTCATTACCTCTTGAAGGAAGAGCGGGCATCTTATTCCCATTTTGTAGATGAGGGAACTGAACCAGAGACCTGCCTAAAATACTTCACTTACAAAGGATGAAAAACCTTGTACATTTTGTCATGGCCTGTGAGCTGATTTTATGGCATACCAAAGGTCATCTTTTATTTGACAAGCTACGTATTTTGTTCTCACACATCAAGAAAAGGTAGTACATTAAGCAGGCGTTTCCAGACACATTATTGCTCGCCGTGCTTTATTTAAGTAAAATGAGTGACTTGGTTTAAAGATAAATATTAAGGAAATAACCATCCAGGCGGTTGGGGTTGGGCTGCCTGCCCACAGCATGGGTTAAGAGGAGCTAGCGCCAAGCGAAGTGACCAGTGCTCTGGGAGTGAAACCATAGATTTGTCCAATGACCTTGAGTGCACAGGAGCTTTGATTTTTCAGGCCAAAGTTTTTCCATGTATGCAAAGAGGACTCAGTGAGGCTATCCACATGTAAGAAAGTAAGGAGATCGGGGTAATCTCTGTATGCTGTGGGCAAAACCAGGGAGAAAGGGGGTGCATGTTTGTGTGTGTGTGTGTGGGGTACACAGGAAGCAGAGAAGACTGGTCCCTGCCCTCACCCGGCTTTCAGTTCCCTGGGGAAGTGAAGGAGGTAGATTGAAGGCACAGAAAAAGAAACACTAAGTAGTACAGACTCAGACTTAGGACAGTTTGTGCAGAGTGGCGGGGCTAGGAGCCATAGCTGGGGACAGGGGAGGTGTCCCTCACCTCCAGGACATAGCTCTACCAGGAGAGAGGCAAGAATGATATTGGAAGAGAGGCTTCCTGCCATGGGGAGTGTCTTCATCCTCTCTGTCATGCACACAATCTCCAAGCTGAGGGGTGTGCTTTTCCTCTAGGACAGTGGTTCTTAACCTGGGTTCTATTGAACCCTAGGGGTTCCATGAGTCGGTCTCAGGGGTTCGGAGAAGCCTCTGCCGTGGAGGCCAGAAGAAAGTAATACCGTAATTTGTTGTGAGTTCATGCACTTTGCTGGTTTTGTTCTCTGAGCAAGGTGATGTTCATGCACGGCTCATTTTGTGCACCAGTAAAAAAACATATACCTATGTCTTGAATTTGGGAAAAAAAAAATCATATTTTATTTATCACTAAAGAAGGGTTCGGTGAATGCGCATATGAAACTGGTGGGTTCGGTACCTCAATAAAGGTTAAGAACCACTGCTCTAGGAAGAGATTCTTTGCTGTCCCCCCCAAACCGAAGCGACTTAGTTTCCAACCTAAATGATCTCATCATTTCCTCCCACCCTCAGGTCTCTCTCCCTTCCTCCTCAATCTCGGTTTGGTAGTTGCTGTCTCACCAGTTGACTCCTGATTGGAGAAGGGAGGCTGTGTCTTCATTCCAGAGCGAAGGAGAAACAGCAGGGCTGCCCGTGACATTGTCGTGTGATGTTGCCGTGTGCCTTCCCCAGGTGGGAAAGAGGCGGATAGAGAGCAGGGGGCCATGCAAAGCACTTTTTACCACCACCACCAGGCAGCAATTTGGTAAGAAACCAAATTGCTTACGTGCCTCCAGCAACTAACTTCTCTGGCTCGACTGGGCTCTCTGTTGAGACAATGCGTTTCCTGGACAGGGGAACTGAAATGATAATGTCTGTGTGGCTTGAAAAGAAAGGAGCGAGAGGCCTGGGGAGAGGAGGTCTGTGTGCTCAGCTAGACGCACAGAGTGGGAGCCTGCATTGCAGCACACCTCTGCAGTGGACTTGCGTTTCACCTATAGGAGGGGCTCGCTTCTTTTTGTTTGTTTGTTTGTTCTTGGGACTTTGGGGGAGGCTGGGGCCTGCAGGGAGAAGAAGGCCAGCTGAGCCATGAGCTTGTGATTTCACATTGCCAGAGCCTTGCAAAAGCTGGCTGGGTCCCTTCCCTTGCTTTGTTTGTCTTTGCCTGCTTCTCAGTGGCCTCAAGGGGGTGAGGGCGGGGGAATGGGGAGATGAGATAATTGTGGGGGCCTGAACTAGTTTGCTCAGACAGTATTGTGTGGCCGAGAGCCATTGAGCAACTGAGAGACGAGAGAGAGAGAGAGAGAGAGAGAGAGAGAGAGAGAGAGAGAGAGAGCGCCCCTGGGAGGAGGGGGAGAGGGAGAGAAACCAAGTACAACAATTTTAAAAGCAAACCAAAAGTTACTAAAAGGAAACATGAAGATTCAAAACCAAGAATCTGTCGAGAAGGACCGGAGGTGGCAAGTGTGAGCACCCCCACCCCCAGTTGAGGGCTAAGAAGTGGAGACAGCAGGGATTTCCTGGGGGCCAGGGGGTTGGTGGGTACGCCTGCAGACAGATCTAGGATTAAGAAATCCACCGTACCAGGAACTCCCCCATTGGAATAAGAAGGGTGCTTGTTTGCTAGGGCCTGAAAGGTTTACTTAACGATTCCAGATAGAGCATCGCCAAACAGATGTAGTCTTGTTCCTCGAAAGAACAGCGACGGCGGGGGGGAGGGGGGATATGGGGGGGCTGCCTCATCTCTTGGAGGCAACGGCCCTACTCAAACTTTTCACAGATGGTACACCCTGCTTGAAACCCTTTCAGGGAAGAGTCAGTTCTCTCTGCTCTGATCCGTGGCATCTGCTGGGCCTCCGTGTGACTGCCTCCTCTCCTGCCTTCTGAGTCTCAGGGAACATCCTGTTGCCCCTGTGCCCCCTCCTAAATGACCAGGAGGGCCTGCCAGGACCTGGCCAAATGCCGGACTGAGACTTTCTACTGGTGACCCTGGGGACCCAGACATCACACTGTATGGTTCTGGGAGAGGGTGGGGACTCTGAGAGTGAGGACTGAGACGGGAGCTGGGATCCTCGTATGGAAGCTGACATCTGTGGGGTTGGCCTTTCCAACAGGCTCCCTTGAGGTCACACGTGAGGACACTTCAATGAGTGGTCAGCTGGATGCGGGCTGGGGAGTAATACTCCAGGGTCTCTATTATGTCCTAGGTGCTGATCGCCTTTGGAAGCCTTCTCTCCATAATGAAGGAGGTCCCAGCGCAGGGGTCTGTGCACTGCAAACCTCGGGCCAATTTGGCCTCCATCTGTTCTCATAAATACAATGTTACTGGAACCTAGCCACACTCATTTGCTTGAATACATCCTTGGCTGCTTTGGGGCTGGAAAGACGAAATTGAGTAGTTGTGACAGAGACCATATGAAGTTCACAACACCTAAAATATTCACCATAGGGCCTTTTATTAAAAAAGTGTGTCGATCCCAGATCTAGAGAATTCCATTGGAGGGGTTCTTTGCATAACATTCTTCCTGCAAATGCAATGAGTCCCAAGGTCCTGAACCCACCAACAACTGCTACAGCATCGTACTTCAATAACCTTTTAAAAGAGGAGAGGGGAAATGCATGATGTGTGGAAGTGGGTGCCCTGGTGGAGGGAAAGGGTTTGTTCCTTTTGTTGCCACTCCCTGCCTCTGGAGAGCAGCAGATGGCCCTTGCCACCCAGGGAAGGACCAGCAGTTGGAGCAATGAGGACTTGGCTTACCCACAGATGTTCTCACCAGTGTGGAGGTGTGAGGAGGTGGAGGGTGTACTTTCCAGAAGTGGCTTCCCGCTATCTTCGGTCCTATATGCTGTTTCTCCACCCACTTGGAGATGGGCTGACCTGGTGACTGTCTGACCAGTCGCATGTGGGAGAAGTGACACTTTGGGACTTCTGGATGCCAGGAAGCCTTGCAACTTCCACCTGGCCTTCTGGAACCGTCCTGGTAGTCTCTCTCCAAACCTACCGCCGTGCTCTCAGAAACCAAACCACGTGGAGGAGCCAGAGGCAGGCACTGTTATTGACTCAACTCAGAGCCAACCAGTGGCTAGCCTCAACTGCTGGCCAAGTGAGTGAGCAACGCTCTTGGGTGGTCTCAGCCAAGCCTGCAGATGACCCAAGTCTGTCCACTATGACCGTGTGGATGAGCCTATGTGAAAAAAATGTAAAAAGTGTCCAGTTGGGCCTAGTCAGTCCATAGAACCATGGAAGAGGATACAAGTGGTTGTTATTTTTTTTTTTTCTTATTTATTTATTTATTTATTTATTTTTTAATTTATAGGGACGGAGAGAGAGTCAAAGAGAGGGACAGAGACAGACAGTCAGGAACGGAGAGAGATGAGAAGCATCAATCACCAGTTTTTCTTTGCCGTTGCGACACCATAGTTGTTCACCGATTGCTTTCTCACATGTGCCTTGACCACAGGCCCTCAGCAGACCGAGCAACCCCCCGTTGGAGCCAGCGACCTGGGGTCCAAGCTGGCGAGCTTTTTCTGAAGCCAGATGGCCCCGCACTCAAGCTGGTGAGCTCGGGGTCTCGAACCTGGGTCTTCCGCATCCCAGTCTGACGCTCTATCCACTGCGCCACTGCCTGGTCAGGAACAAGTGGTTGTTTTAAGGTCTAAGCTTTGGGATGGTTTATTACCAAGCAAGAAGTAAGCAGAACAAGGGCAACGGCAATGTAGGCCACAGGGGACAGGAACAGGCAACTGTGGCCGCACACTTGGAACTTAGCAGCAGATCTTGATTTGTATTTTCTTTAATTTAATTTTTAATTGATTTTATAGAAACAGAGACAGAAAGAGGGGGGAGGAGAAAGAGAGAGAGAGAGAGAGAGAAGCATTCATTTGTTGTGCCACTTAGTTGTGCATTCATTGGTGGCTTCCTGTATGTGCCCTGGCCAGGAATGAAACCAGCATCCGGATGTTTTGAGATGATGCTCCAACTGACTAAACTAAGCAGCCAGACGTGTGTGTGTGTGTGTGTGTGTGTGTGTGTGATAGAAAGAGACAGAAAGAGGGACAGATAGGGATAGACAGACAGGAAAGAGAGAGATGAGAAACATCATTTCTTTGTTGCAGCTCCTTAGTTGTTCATTGACTGCTTTCTCATATGTGCCTTGACTGGGGGGGGGGGGGAGGGCGGCTACAGCAGAGCGAGTGACCCCTTCTCAGTGACCTTGGGTTTTTTTTAATTTAATTTTTATTTATTTTTTACAGGGACAGAGAGAGAGAGTCAGAGAGAGGGATAGATAGGGACAGACAGACAGGAACGGAAAGAAGTGAGAAGCATCAATTATTAGTTTTTCGTTGCCGTCACAACACCTTAGTTGTTCATTGATTGCTTTCTCACATGTGGCTTGACCGTGGGCCTTCAGCAGAACGAGCCACCCCTTGCTGGAGCCAGCAACCTTGGGTCCAAGCTGGCAAGCTTTTGCTCAAGCCAGATGGGCCCGCGCTCAAGCTGGGAACCTCGGGGTCTTGAACCTGGGTCTTCCACATCCCAGTCTGACGCTCTATCCACTGCGCCACCGCCTGGTCAGGAGACCTTGGGGTTTTGAACCTGGGTCTTCCATGTCCCAGTCTGATGCTTTCTTCACTATGCCACCACTTGGTCAGGCCCAAGAGATCTTAATTTAGAGTTCTGCTTCCTTGACTCCCCTGGGGTAGTGGAAATGTGAGAGTTTGACATCTGGCTCTATCACATACTCATGGGTGACGGTGGACAGGTCACTTGACCTCTCTTGCCTCATTTGACACTTATGAGAAATGAAAAAACACTTGTGAAAGTGTTTGCATAGGCTTACTCCTCTTAGTGTTGTTCCTTTTTTTCTCCTGTCACTGCGCTTGACTGCTTGTTGCCATGGCCATCAGCTCAGCCAGACGTCTTTACGGCAGAGAGAGGTTCTGGATTCCTGTGGTCAGCTCCATGGCTCCCTCCAGGTCTCTGAGGGCCACTGTGCTCTGACATCGTCTCCTATTTCTTTCCTGACTCCCTTCAGAGTGCTTCCTTGAGCCTCTGTGTACCCTTCCTGCTTCCCAACACACAGAACAACTCCTGCCCCTTCCCACCAAGCCTGGCGAAGTCCTCCTCCTCTACCTTCTCCGCTTTCTTAGAGGAAGGGGTGTACGCGGCATTCTCCTGACTTCACACTGAGAAACTCAGCAGCATGACTGACGACTACACTGTGACAGAGCACATGGGTCCTGCCTCTTCAGCAGAGCAGCATGGTGATCTGTCGCTGGCGGCTGCACGCCAGGTGGAGTGCTAGAGACTTTACCTTGATCATTTCATTTCTTCTTTCCAGAAAGCCTCTAAAATTCATACCATTATTGTCATCCCCTTATTATGGATAAAGAAACTGAAGCTTGAAGAGGTGAAGTAACTTGACCCAGATGGCACCCAGCGAGTAGAGGATCTGGACACGGATCCGCCAGCTGGCTTCCGAGCCCTTTTCTTTAGCCCTCCGCTAGCCTCCGGGCCCCCACTCCCATTCCAACCCCCTTTGTGTCCTCTCCACTTGATCACTCCAGACTCATTCAATCTAATTCAGGAACTTCTAGAGTGCTGGGCCATATGGAAGCCCAAGCTAGCGTCTGAGGGGAGGCATTTGGTGAAGATGTTCTAAAGACAAAGAGGGTGATGGGTCAAGCTGTTGGTCTGGCACCTGAGGCCCATGGAGAAATCACCCCACAGCACACAGCCCGACCCTCTTAGTCACTGGCTTGAGCATGGGATCACAGACATGACCCCATGGTCACTGGCTTGAGCCCAAAGGTCACTGGCTTGAAGCCCAAGGTTGCTGGCTTGAGTAAGGAGTCACTTGCTCTGCTGTAGTCCCCAAGTCAAGCACATAAGAAAAAGCAATCAATGAAAAACTAAGGAGCTGCAACAAAAAACTGATGTTTCTTATCTCTCTCCCTTCTTGTCTGTCTGTCCCTAGCTGTCCCTCTCTCTGTCTCTGTCACAAGAAAGAATATGGAAGAATTACACAAGCATATTATTGAGAAAGAAAAAAACAACAGGAAGAAAAAGTCTATTGAATGTTTTCTTTTATATCAACTGCAAAGACATGCAAAGCTCATCAATATTGCAGAAGTCAAGATCAAGGTTGCCCACAAAGGGGAGGAGGCGGGTAATGACTGGAAGGGGACATAAAGAAGCTTCTGAGGCCTGTCACTGTTCTCTTTCTTATGTGGATGGCCAGTTTTGAACATGTATCAAGTTTATGCTATGTGTACTTATTTTTGCATTTATGTTACATTTCAGTAAGATGTTTTGAAAAATATTCTTCTCTTTCTGAGGGCTTAATGGAGAACACCTCTGCTGGGGTGGGGCTTGCCTTCATACCTCCCTGGGAGGGGCTCATCTCTTGTTAACCCGGGGAGTGAGTGCGTGCGCCAGGCTCCAGTAAGCAACAGTATCCAGCTGGAACTGAGTAACTTCTGTTTCCTGGTGTTTATTTTTACTGTTGCTATCTATATATGGCCCTCCATACAGGTTTTCCATTTATGGTAGTGACACAGAGTTTCTTTTTAAAATGCTTTCAGTAGAAAAGAAAAAAAATAAGTGAATTGGCTTACATGAAAAGATATTATGTAAATAATCATACAGGTGGTACTTAGTTATAGTAAACCATGAGAGGGTGGAGCTGGTGAGACACTTTTCAAAAGGAAAAGGCAGGGGTTTGAGGGAGGGGGGAAACCGGTGTCAGTCTGTCCCCACCTCTCAGCGAGTCCTCACTGCACGCACAGCACAGACTCTCAGGCCTAAGGACACACATGCCCTTTACAAGGGACTCCTGAGGGATGTAAAGTGAGGTATGCTCCAGGAACAGTGGGCAAAGAGGGACTCTGAGCAGAGAATATGCTCACTCAACAACTATTGATCGAGCCTCTGTGTTCCAGGCGCTGTTTGAGGCCAGCCTGAGTAACCCGGCGTGGGGCCTTGGCTAAGCCTTCCACTTCTCTAAGCTTCAACTGATGGAGAATGTGCTGTGATTGAACCCTTTTTGGCACAGAGCTCTGAACCTCCTGGAGATTAGAAAAAGACTTAAGAAGATAGGGGTGGTGGTGTGTGGGACAATTAACTAAGGAGCTAGGAGAAAAGAATTGGGGAGTGGTTTTCAAGCCCACTGGCAAGAGAAAGCTCATTGAAACTTTGTGTTGGTCAAGTTAGCCTCACTTTGGCTGCTGGTCTCCAAGGTTCTTGAAGGAGGAGGAAGAATCTCAAAAGGGAAGTGAGTAGCTGAATGGACAAATAAATGCTTCTCCTATCCTTTTGGTTTACCCATGAAATCCACATCACATCTCTGTGTAAATATTTCTCCTCCTCAAAGCCTCTGCAACCACTTATTTGGTCATCTTACTAAAATCTCCCCAATAACAATGTTAAGATCAAGAACTTGCCTTCCTGAGCACACCTTCAGGGCCATGGCCACTTGATAAGTAGCTGTTGAGTTGAATGAAATGAGGAGGGGAGGTAGAGGGAGAAACTCCTGTATGTGCCCTGACCAGGATCCACCTGACAACCCGCATCTGGGGTCGATGCTTGAATCATCTGAGCTATCCTCAGTGCCTGAGGCCAATGCTTGAACCAATCCAGCCACTGACTGAGAGGGGAAGAGAAAGAGAAGGTGGAGAAGGAGGGAGGCGAGGGAGGGAAAGAGAAGCAGATGGTCGCTTCTCACATGTATCCTGACTGGGGATCGAACCTGGGATGTCCACACGCCTGGATGATGCTCTATCCACTGAGCCAATTGGCCGGGGCCATGGCTCTGAGTCTTAAAAAGAGCTGGAGTAGTGGGAGTAAGTGTGGCACAGAGGTACAGTAATTCACTGTTTAAGGATGGGGGACTATGTTCTGAGAAATGTGTCATTAGGTGATTTCTTCATTGTGGGAACATCACACAGTGTACTTAACTTATTGTTCGTAGGCTACAAGCCTGTACAGCATGACAGCATGTTAAGATCAGGAACCTGCCTTTTTTTTTTTTTTTTTTTTTTTTTTTTGCGAGAGATAGAGACATATAGGAAGGGAGAGAGATGAGAAGCATCAACTCATAGTGGTGGCATCTTAGTTGTTCATTGATTGCTTCTCATATGTGCCTTGACCTGGGGGTTCCAGCCGAGCCCTTACCCCTGGCTCAAGACAGGAACCTTGGGCTCCAGGCAGTGACCTTGGGCTTCAAGCCAGCGACCTTTGGGCTCAAGCCAGGACCCTGAAGTCATGTCTATGATCCCACACTCAAGCCAATGACCCTGTACTCAAGCTGGTGAGACGGCGCTCAAGTTGGTGACCTTTCTTTCAAACTGGCGTCCTCAGCGTCCCAGGCTGATGCTCTATCCGCTGCGCCACCACCTGGTCAGGTAAGACCCTGCCTCTTATAACATGAAATACGATCAATCAAGCGCAAGAGAAAAAACTGGCATCAAGATACTTGGTAAGCCGGAGAAAGATGAAGCTACTGCCAGTGTAATACCACACGCTGTTTTACAGAACACTCTAAAACGATGATAAAAGGTACAGTTTAGCAAAGACATAAACCAGTAATAGCTGTTTATCATCATTCTCCAGTACCATGTACTGTACAAAATTACACATACTATATTTTTGTACAACTGACAGCACAAGTTTGTTTGTACCAGAATCACCACAAATGCATGAGTAATGTGCTGGGCAACAACTATGCAATGGCTATGAAGTCACTAGGTAAAAGGAATGTTTCAGCTCCATTATAATCCTACCGGGACTACCTCTGGACATGTAGTCCCGTGTTGGCAGAAACCTCCTTACACGGCATAACTGTATTGAGAAATTAAACTGGGCCCACAGGCAGCTTCATCAAGACAGTCTCTCTGACAAGGGTCTCTGTTAGTAGAGTCACAACCTAGGAAGATGGCAGGTCCAGCCCAGAATGCAGGAAGGTTGAAGACAACTTGGACAGATGACTCAGTAAATCAAACAGAGCAGTGAAAGGAGGCCATCCTTGTCCGTTTATATGCATTATTGGAGAGCGATATAGACGACCTTTCTCCAGGACGTTCTCTCACATCTGTAAGGCTGATCTAACCTCCCCAAGAAAACCCCTGAAGCAGGGTGGTCTGGGATCTCTTTAGCAGCAAATGCCTCTGTGGGGGGTAGGGGTGAGGTCTGGGGGTGGGGTCTCAGGTCGCTAAGGGATTACATTTTTTTGGAGGGGGGCAGAGTAGGAGAAATAGAAGGGAACAGGTTTCTCAATGTCCACAAACTGCAGTAACCGTACTTGCAAGTTACCACATGCCTGCCCGGCTGGGAAACTGCCACGGTCACTAAAGGTGGTTGTAAAGGGCTAGGTTGGTCTAAAGGATGTGAAACTCCTCTCCATTCACCCTACACCAAAATCACTGTCCCAAACAACTTGTTAGCAGGTCGGTGAAAATCGAAGTTGGAGGCAGTCGTTGGGGTTGGGAGCGAAACATACTTGAAGGTCAAGAGCATGCCTTTTGTGCTCTGCGTTCCCCCGGCAATCAGCCCAGTGCCGGGAAGCGCGCAAGCTAATTCCTAGAGAATCGAACCGAAAGCAGGAGACAAAAGCACCCACTCTACACTGCCGGCCGATCCTGCTCTAGCCTGCTTCTTACTCTCCGGGAGCCAGGGAGCCTGGGCCGCAGGGTGTGGTGGGACAGAGGCTAGGGCGGGGAGGGGACTTACAGAGCTGGGAACCGAGTGGGGGTGGGCAAGTGGGCGTGCGCGCACGCCCAGGCCCGCTCGCGGGAGTGTAGGAGAAAGGGGGTGGTCTCCAAAGAGGGAGGGGAGAAGACAGGGGGCGGGGAGACGTAGGGCCCTTTAGGACCCGGCTGCGGCGGCCGGCGAGGAGAAAAAAGTCCAGGAGGCGGCTCCCGTGCTCTCAAGGCCGTGCCACCTGCCCGCTCTCTCGCCGCGGTCGCGCTAACCATCGCCAACATGCTGCCGAGACTGGGCGGCCCTGCGCTGCCGCTGCTCCTGCCGCCGCTGCTGCTGCTGCTGGGCGCCGGCGTCCGTGCCGACGTGCTGTTCCGCTGCCCGCCCTGCACGCCCGAGCGCCTGGCCTCCTGCAGGATCCCGGCGGCCGGGCCCGGGGGACCCTGCGCCGAGCTGGTCCGGGAGCCGGGCTGTGGCTGCTGCTCTGTGTGCGCCCGTCTGGAGGGCGAGACGTGCGGCGTCTACACCCCACGCTGCGCCCAAGGGCTGCGCTGTTATCCGCACCCAGGTTCCGAGCTGCCCCTGCAGGCGCTGGTCCAGGGCGCCGGCACTTGCGAGAAGCGCCGCGACGCCGACAGCCCCGAGCAGGTTGCAGGTAACGCAGGCTGGGAACAGTACTTAGGGGAAACTTGGAGGGCTGCGTGGGGCCTGGCTGGTGGCTGTTCTGCAGGGAAGCAGTGTGCGGCAAGCCCTCAGAGACCGTGTTAGCCGAGGTGGAGAGGAGTCCTTGGCCAGCTTCGGGGGATTGTTGGGAAGAGGACCCGAAAGTCAAGCCCGCGGGGGGACTGGAGTTAGAGCGCGCGGAGGAACCTGGCTACTTATCTGCGGGGATACATGGGGGGAGGAAAGGGACCTACCTCTGTTATCATGGTTTCCCGGGGTGGAATGTACCCTGACTTTTATTTTGGAGGGGGTTACGGGTGGAGGGGTTCAATCAGACCTGTGGGACTAGGGACTGAAGAGTCCTGGAAAAGTCCTGGTGGAGGGCGCTTTTGGGGGGGCGGAGGTGTCGGGTGTCAGTGACACTGGGGATCTCTTGTAAAAAGGGGGCGCAAGGAGAAGGCAGCGGAGCTTTGGGGGACTCTTCCTGCTACTGGGATTATGCGGTAGAAAGGACTTGTTGGTATTTGGCAAGGTGAGTTTGTTGGGGGTGGCGAATAAAAACGGACGCCGCCTATTTTTTTTCCGCATAGAGAAAGAAAAAGGATCTTGCTGCTATGTTGGGTGGAGAAATAAAAGAGGGGCTTTTGGGAGGTGAGGAAGAGACCCTCAGCAATTGAGGCAATGCAACGTAAACCAGGTCGCCGCTGCAGTCCCGGGGCGGGGGCAGCCGTGCTGCTCAGTTTAACATCTGGATCCCCGGGCAGAAGCTGGAGGATTGCTGGGCTGTGGACGCAGCTGCTCTTGCCCGAGCGAGCGAGGAGCCCCCCGCCGCCCCATCCTAATTTGGGGGAACTCTTCCTATATGATAGACTGGGTACCCTGAGATTCTTTGTAAGGGTCCCTCATCCTTCCAAAAGAGTTTTCTGAGGGAGACAACCAAACTGTAAGGACCTCACTTGTTTTTTTGTTATGTTTTTATAATCACAAAAGCCTCCTGCCGCAGTGGTCTGGCAGAAGCTGTAATTATTTTCTTTTCTCTTGGAGACAGTGGTGAAATATGTCCACTGCCTGCTGCTTAAAAAGCAAGCGAGTCTGACCAAGTTTCTCAAACTTGGAAGAAGAAGAAGAAAAAAAAGTGAAAACATTCTTCTCAGCTTCTGCGGTCATTGTAACCCCTCTTATCCCTGCCTTTCCCCTAGCCTGCTATTGTTTTTTACCCCACTCTCCTTGGGAATGGAATTAGGGGTCAGGGTTGAAATCTTTTTCTATTTCTCTGGCTTGACCTTGAGTGCAGAGCAAGTTAGGGCTTCCTCCCAGCACACTCCAAACTGAACGCCTCAGTTTCTTAATTCTGCCACCAGCTCGCTTCCCTCCCCAACCTGCCTCAGTTAACCCTTCCACCAGCTTCTCTTAGGGAGGAACACTACTAGGAAAATGACTGTAGAGTTTCTTTCCCCGCGGGCCGCCGGCCTTAGTCCTGTGTTCCTCCACCAACGCCCTCTGGCACCCCTTGGTCCTTCCGGGAGATACCGCGGTTTCTGAGCTGAATCCTTGACAAACTAAACATCTTCCTCAGCAGGACGAACTTTTCAAAAGGCCTCCAAGTTCGTAGAATCCTTTGGGTTTTGATTGTTTTTAATGACGTGCGTGGTGCATGTCCTTCCTAAACGTTTTACGATTTCTTTAACTTTTCATATCTCTCACTCTCAGCCTGAAAACCAGCTCTCCTGCTTCCCAGACCCCAGCAGCAGGTTAGGGTCTTCAGAAGGGAACAGATGCACAGATTCCCCATATTTACACTTCCCTGGAGCCAGAAAGGGGCAGTTGCCAGGGGAACCCGGGGACAATGGGGTGAGTTCATGGGAAGAATGTCACTCTGGATTTTCTTCCTGGTTATGGGACTCCTTTATACTGATTGGCCCCAGTTGCCTCCTCAGCTTCCTGGGTCTTTTCTTGTGCTCCACACTGGTAAGAGGGGACACCAAGGTGGAAGGGGGCTGTAGGCTGGAAGCTAGATGTGGAAGCCTAGTGACCAAGAGCAGGGTACCTGACGCATGAGTAGGGCTCAGGGTTCAGGGGGCACTGCAGGGAGAAGCCTGGGCTTGCAGGGGTATCAGGAGGAGACAGGGGCAAGTTTTGAGGCTTTTGTGCAGGAGAGGGTCTTGGGCTGGGGTGGAGGTCACTGCATGGAGAGTCCAGGGGCCCGAATTGGATGGGGGCAAGGGGATGAGCATGGCCCAGAAGAGACCTTAGCACTGAATGCGGCTGCCTCCTCCTCTTCTCCCAACCGTTCTCCTTCCCCCTCTGAGGAGTGAGCCTCCCCCGCCCCATCCCAGCCTGCATTCCTCTCTGAGCAGGTTGCTTTTAAGAATTTTAAACATACCCTCTCATTTCGAGGCAGCAATCCCCAGCAGTTCCGGCTTCACTGTTAGCTCTTTTGTCTTTGTTCCCTGGGCTCAGGGGCTGTGCCGCTGGCTTCCTGGGGATGGCTGGGATGCTGGGCGTGGGGGTGGGTACTTCAGCCTGCATACCCTGGGGGTGATGGGCTGAGACTTGTTGCTTCAAAGAAACCCAGAAGTCAGAGTGGGGGTGGTGGGGGTGGAGTGGGTGGGTCTGGAAGAAAGACGGGAGGAGGACCCTGAGATCTGCGTGAAGTCTGGATTTAAGTGTGGTTCTGTGGTTGGTGGTGGAGTGGGCAGATGTGCCTGGAAATGTCGGTGAAGAGGGTTTGGGCCAGGTTGGGTCCTTTCAGAATTCAGGGCCTCCCTCAGCAGCTTCCTGCCTCCTTCTCTACCATGTACAATGCTGGGGATTATGCCGGTGGGGATGGGTGGGTCCGCCAAAGTGGCTGGCCCGCTGCACATATAAAGGTGCTATAGAACTGTGCAGTCATTCAGTCCCAGGGCAGGCAGGCTGCACAGGCTTTGCTTCTGCAGCTGCTGGAACAGGAGGAGGGAGCAGAGGCAAGCACTGATGTACAGTGGTTCAGTGCAGTTGCAAAAAAGGAGAGAAAAGCAGTGGGACTTCTGGTTCAAAGCACCGTTTTGCATCTTGTCTTGCATAAATTTACATGCTGAGTTCAAAGTCATAAAATAGACTTGGGGACTGAGTGGGACCCACTGTGACTGATCGCTAACACTGATGTCTCCCCCCCCTCCCCCGCCCTCTTCTGGACAGACCGCGCAGAACGAGCTCTGCTAAGCTGCTCCCCCTGAGCCACTCACTGCTCTGTTGGAAGGGGATGGCTGTTGCTGAGGGCTGCTGCTCCTGCATCCCCTTTCTTGGAGACTTGGAGTTCCCTGGCTGTGGATACCAAGCAAGGGTGGCTCTGTGCACTCCCGTCTGGAGGATGTGGCTCCCTACGTCCTGAGCCTGCTAGACAGGCAGTGGCCTTGAGCCGCCATTGTGCTGGAGGGCTGGGATTTGAGGAAGTGGCAAAATCAGGGTCTTTGCTTGCAGTCTTTCTATCCACCTTCCACCTATGTCCAAAGTGTCCACTCAGGACAGTTCCCTTTGTGTGGTACCAGTGAACCCATCCATTCCCTTGATAAGATATTTGAGGAGGCTTTAAGAAAAAGTAAATCCTGTATAACAATGTCAAAAGATCTCACAAAAACAAAAACAGGGCTAAGGACTCTGAGTTAGGTTAGGTGATCGAGTCCTGGGATGGGCGGAAGAAGAATGTATCTGGTGTGGTTATGAGGACTTATCTATACAGTGGTTCTTGGCCAAATTGAACTATTGAGTTTCCTGGCAGGCAGAGGGAAAAGAGAGGTTTATATGATTCTCACTGATAGTTTACCTTAGCATTGAGCTTTAAAATATATTTTTCAGACCAACCAGTCCTTTGGGTTGGGATGGGGGTGGTGCAGGGAGGTGCTGTGACATGGAAATAAGACCTATAAAAATGCCCGTGGGTTGCTTGCAAGGAAGCACAAATTCAGCCACCCATTGTCAAACATTTGAGGGCTTACTTTGAGAGAATTACTGCTCTCTACTTTAACTGTCAGGTTCAATTCTAATTGGTTCTCAGATTAGCTGTTCTCTGCCATAGAAAATGGGACATACGACTGCTAAGTTTGGATATAAGGAAGTTTTGAAAATTCTTAACTCTAATGAAATGCAGAATAGGAGCTTTATTCTTGACTTAGGGGTGTGGGTGTTAGTGGCAGGAGAGGCCAGGGACTGCTAAAGGGAAGGAGGAGGAAATAAACAGTATGCCCATTTTTCATAACAAAGGACACCTTCCTTCCTTTCTTCCTCTCTTTCTTTCTATGTTATTTTATTGATTTTAGAGAAAGAGGGGAAAAGAAAGTGACAGGAACTTTGATTTGTTCCTGTATGTGCCCTGACTGGGGATCAAACCAGCAACCTCTGCACTTCAAGACGATGCTCTAATCAACCAAGCTATCCGGCCAGAGCCACGTGTGGTTTTGTTACTGGCTTTCTTCACCTTCTACAACACTGTACAAAAAAGTGATTGTTGTTATTGTTTTTAAAGAGACTTCATATCTAGGGACTGCATTTATTTATTTGTTTGTTTGTTTTTTATTCAGTGAGAGGAGGGGAGGCAGAGAGACAGACTCCTGCATGAGTCCAGACCAGGATCCACCTGGCAAGCCCACTAGGGGGCAGTGCCCTGCTGATCTGGGGCCTCCTCCATTGCTCAGCAACCAAGCTCTTGTTTAGTGCCTGAGGCTAAGGCTATGGAGCCATCCTCAGTGGCCTGTGCCAGATAGCTCCAATAGAGTCAAAGCTGCAGGAGGAGAATAGAGAGAGGGAGGGAGAGAGAGAGAACCATAGGGGGAGGCATGGAGAAGCAAATGGGTGCCTCTCCTGTGTGCCCTGATGGGGAACCTGAGACATCCACACACTGGGCTGACCCTCTACCATTGAGCCAACCGGCCAGGGGCAAGGGACTTCATTTTGTTTCAGTCTCTCGTCTCTTGTGTTTCCAGCTGCCCTTTCTTTCCCCAGCTTTCTTCTTCCTGTCTTCTCAGTGCCCCCTAGACCCTTCCTCCCACACCTCTCCCACTTTGACCGGGTCTAGGAACCCTTGCTAAAACACATGAGAAAGTGGCATAAAAAGATACGGGCCTCAGGGATCCAGTTAGAGGGAGACCATGTAGGTGGGTGGGGACTGGAATGTTTGAAACAAATCTAATCCTTAAATGAGGTGGGTGGTTGGCTGGCAGTGCCGAGCCAGGCTCTGCGGGCGGAGGAGGGGTTGCCATGTTCCCCAGGAGGGTCAGTACAAGGGCTGTTTCTGTGGAAACCAAGGCATAGAAGAGTGAGGTTATACTCTCAGTTCACCAGGGGAGCTGGTGATCTGGTTGGCAGGTGTTCTGGGCCCCTCTGCTTCTCCTTGCTCTCTCTGGCCAACATTTTGCGGAGGTGGCAGGCAGCCGCCAGGAGATGGGTCATCCTCCCGCCTGTCTTTATCCCGTTGTGAACCGGCTTCTTTGCCTGCTTTGTCTTCTATGACGTCCCTGCGAGGGAGGCTTTTTGCCTCCATTTCGTAGGTGTGGACTTGGGCTTCGTCAAGGGGCACTTTAGCAGGCAGGTAGTAGAATGGCCGACTACCCTAGCTGCATACCTTTCCCCTGGCTGAGCAAGGGAGTGGGACAGTTGGCCAGAAAAGCCTTTGACCCCATCAGCTGGAGGGCTTGTTTCGGGACACCTGCCAAAGGTTAGGGTTCATCACTGCCAGGGTCAGGTTCAGTTAGTTATTCGTGTTTGCTCACCTCCTTCCAGAGGCCTGAGTCCTGGAGCTTGGGGACTTCAGAGATAGAAGTGGCCAGTGTGCAGCAGTCAGGGGAAACAGCGTCCCAGGGTCAGCTTCTGGAGTAGAGGGCAGGAGGGGGTGGGGAACAGATGATGGTGGAAGCAGTCTGCTCTGCTGTCAATCAACCTGGGTCCCTGCTCAGAGCCCAAGTGCTGATGGGCGAGGGCCTTTTCTGTTAGTGCAGTGGTTCTTAACCTGGGTTCTACCGAACCCTAGGGGTTCGATGAGTCGGTCTCAGGGGTTCGGAGAGGCCTCTGCCACGGAGGCCAGAATAAAGTAATACCGTAATTTGTTGTGAGTTCGTGCACTTTGCTGGTTTTGTTCTTTGAGCAAGGTGATGTTCATGCACGGCTCATTTTGTGCACCAGTAAAAAAACATATACCTATGTCTTGAATTTGGGGGAAAAAAATCGTATTTTATTTATCACTAAAGAAGGGTTCGGTGAATGCGCATATGAAACCGGTGGGTTCGGTACCTCAAAAAAGGTTAAGAACCACTGTGCTAGTGAGATGGGGATGGTTGCGTGCCTTGTGTGTCCATTTAAAAAATTTTTATTTGAAACATTACACTTAGGTCTATTTGCGTCACTTTTCTTATTCTATCTTTTTTTTTCCCAATTACAGTTTACATTCAGTGTCATCATGTATTGGTTTCAGGTATACAGCACAGAAGTTAGACAGTTGTATACTTTACAATGTGTTCGATATTTCCAGTACCCACCTGGCCCCATACATAGTCGTTATATTATCAACTATATTGTATTTCTGAAAAGGGGTGCGTGTGAGGGCGAAGGAGGTGGTGGGAAGTGCCCAACATGGAGTAGCTCCTCAAACGTTGCTGCTCTTATTATTGGCAAGCTACGTTTCCTTTCTGATGCTTAGCTAGTTGGGCTTTGAAGGCCAGCTTGACCTGTGGTGGCGCCGTGGATGGAACGTCGACCTTGGACACTGAGGTCGCTGGTTTGAAACCCCGGGCTTGCCCGGTCAAGGCACATACAAGAAGCAATTACTACAAGTTGATGTTTCCTGCTCTTCCCCCTCTACTCTCGCTTTCTTCTCTCTAAAACCAATAAATAAAAAAGAACATCTTCTAAAAAATTAAAATATAAATAAAATGAAGACCAATCCTGGCTGGGTAGCTCAGTTGGTTAGAGTGATGTCCTAATATGCCAAAGTTGCAGGTTCCATCCCCAGTCAGGGCACAGATAAGAATCCACCAGTGAATGCATAAATAAGTAGAACAACAAATCTGTATTTCTCCCCCCCCTCAATCCAGTCAACGATCAATAAAATAAAATAATATAAAGTAGGCCAAAGTGGCTGTGTTAGCAGGCCACTTACCTGTAAGATGTCAATAATGTGAGGAAGGGCCTCATAAGAGGTATATTTTCTCCAAGCCTCAGTTTCCTTATCTGTAAATCAGGAATTGATAGAACCAGCTCCATAGAGTCATGCCTGCATACGTGTGTACATGTGTGCTTGTGTGTGTGTGTGTAAGGGGAGATAATAAAGTTAGAATTTTTTCTTTTTAGGAGTTACTTGATTTTTATCTCTTCACCTATAGAATGGAAAAAAACCCATATCTCTGACCTACTTTCATAGGCGATAGTGAAGTCCTTCACAGAGAGGGTAAGGACACTATGCTTTAAAAGCAGTGTAAACCCAGCTGACAATCAACAATGGCTTGAAGTCAGCAGGCTTGCACATTTTATAGAGAGTTAGGCAATACTCTTTGGGGCCCATGTGCTAATGCCTGGGACTGACTCTTCTAGGTGTGGGAGCTGCCGTCTGGAGTGCCTAGATAGGAGCAAGGACTGTGGTGGACAGAGGTGACCCCAGAGTTGGGATATTGGATACTTGTGCTGACCTTGCTGCTCAGAAACAGGTGACACAGGGCTGAGTCCTGCCTTCTGGCTAGCCCACCTTCAGGACCCAGCCCTCCAGCTGCCCATGTGCAGGGAACCGGAGGCTCACTGAGGCCACCTCTCGGGTGGGAAGGTCCCTCCATAGGAAACCTGTACCCACAGCTTCGGAACAGTAGGGTCGTGCTGGAACCCAACCCTCCTGAACACACACACTTGGGATGTAGGGCGTGTGCGCGGGGGACAATTTTTTGAGTGGTCAGAACCAATAAAGACCTCTTGGCTCCTCTTTCCTGCTTCAGGAAAAGGGGCTTTCAGATCCATCCTGCCTGAGCTGACGGAGCCAGAAAGTTGAACATGATCCTGGCAGAGCAACTGGATGTTCCATCCAAAAAGCTGATGTTTCCTTAGGAGGAGGCTCCAGAGTTTACCTCACTCCCGGGGAGGGGGGGGGGCAGGGTAGCGTAGGGAGGGCCACGTTGCCTTTTTTGCAGTGGACTGCAGGGTCTCAGCGGGACACTGATCACAGAATAGTTTTAGGACCCTGCAGTTCTTTTTCCCTGTCTGGTTGCTTCTGTGGTCCCTGGAAGCCCTTGAAGTGACAGCTGATGTGGGCACCATGATGCCTGTTTTCAGGCAGCTGATAGAAGCAAGGCCTCAGGAGGCAGAGAAGATGGATGCTTGAGCCTTCTGGGTTGGCTGGTCCCCTGAGACCCTGGACCTTCCTGGTGTGTGTGGTGGGGCAGGAGAGCCCACTTTACAGGTGGGTGGTGAGTCCAGAGGAAGCTCCTGGTTTTCAGGTTCCAGAGTGTGTGGACTATAGGATTTTTTCTACTGAAAGTGGTCCATCCCCCTCTGCCTCCCTCCTACTTCGCTCCTAACCCTTGACCCACTCCTGTTCCTTAATAAAGCCGGGGAGATCTGGCTGGCCCAGGCCCTGGGTGTCAGTCAGGATGCAGGGGGAAACCTTGCTTAGAAAGCTCTTCTCCCGGAAAGAAACATAGTGGACTGTAGTCAGGAATTGGTTCCCTTCCCTTTTTTTTCTGTAAGGGGGAGGGATTCATTTGGCAGCTGTCTGGCTGCTTCTGGCCGCCAGCCCCACATCTCTTCCTGGCTGTTGGGAGGGGAGGCAGCGGGAGTGAAGGTGGAGGAGAAGGGGCCAAGGGCTGGCCGGCCTCCAGCTGCCCGCAGGCCCTGGTTATGTTGGCCCAAGAAGAGCCTGGGGAGGTTTCTAATTAGCAGACGAGGGTAGGTGTGTCAGCCTGTGTTCATTCAAGGAACTGAGCTCTGGGAGCCAGGAAGCCTAGGAGGGGAGGGCACAGAGCCCAGGAAGGCCTTGGTAATTTGGAGAGGTGGGGAAGGAGGCCAGGCAAGAGGAGTCGGCTCAGCCTGTTCCCTCCTGAAAGGAGGTGAAGAGACTGGGGGCCTTCCAGCCAGAGGGATCCGGGTTGGATTGTGGGCAAGCAGTGAGCAAAGGGCTCTCAAAGAGGAAACGGTGAAACAATGATAAATAAAAAGCTTTATTTTTTCCTAGACATTGTCCACTTCTCCCAAAGCGCCTGTAGGTTTTCTTCTCCCCTCTCTTTCTCTGTTTTATCCTCAGGTTTCTCCCCACTTGACTGATAAAGAAATTCTGACTGCATTCAGGTTCAAGTGCCAAGGCAAGCACAGACTGTAATGGACCCACCAGCACGGAGCCCTGTCTACAGCTTCTCATTCCAGGGCTCCCTTCCACCAGACGCAGGCACGCATGCACGCAGGCACGCACGCAGAGAAGCAGGGAATTATGCACTGCTGCTTGGATAAGCTCCTCTCCCCTGGGAGGTAGTAATTAAGGCATGACTTCTCAAAAATGTTCCTTTATGCAGCTCCCCAGGAAATTTCTTGCAGGTCTATTGTCTTGACTTCTGGAATGGAGATGCCAAGTTGCCTCTGGATGGTGACCTTGCTTTCTAAGTGCCTGAGGCCCAGATAAAATGCAAGTGACAATTCCCTGGTGCCCTGCCCCAGCCACTGCCTGATAAGCTGGGTAGTTTCTGTGGCAACAGTGGCAGGGGGTGTGTCAGGCAGGATAAAGCTAGGTGGGAGTGGCTTGCGTTCACTGAATCAGAAAGGCTTTTGAGGATGGGTGGGGCTAGTTGGCACTTGACTGATGGCTTCCTCTATGGGGAAGATGGGGGTGGGAGTCCTGTGGAATGGGGGAGAGGCCTAGGTCATGGGGAACCGAAGAAATGAAGTTTTGGGTTAAAAGGTCCATTTGAGAGTCTTTCTGTAGGGTGGTGCCAAGAGACCAAATATCATTCTGGTTGGTTCAGAGCTGTGACACTGAACAACGTAGGTTTGGTTTTGGGCTGTGCCATTGTCTATGTGACTTGGTACAATGGGCCTCAAACCCTATGGCTTTCTTGTTGCAGGTGAGAGGGGATGAGAAATCATCAACCTCATGAGATTGATGATAAAATGAGTTATGTACGCAAACCACTTAACCTTGAAACTGGGTGTTAGAAAACCAGATAATCAAGTGTGGTCATGCAGGTCTCAGCACACAGAACAGAAGGAGAATGGCAAATGCCTGTTTTTGGATGATTTCTGATTGGCCAAGTTTATAAAGAAGAGATACTTAAGAATCCTGTTAGGAGGCGTGGCTTACCTGGACAGCTGCCCTTTGCTTGGAAAGCGCAGAATGAAGTCAGTGGGCAGCGGGTTTTCCTGGGGGCAGTCATGGTCTTTGGTGCCATTGCCATTCGTTATGGTTCCACCAGTAGCTGATGGCTGACCATGGCCCAGGTATGCCCCAGAGGTGAGGACTCTCACTTGGCTCTGCTGGTTGTCTCTGGGTTCGTTTGCTACCTCTAAGCAGGAGAGTATAGCCAAAGGAAACTGCGGATGGAATGCAGCACTATATCAGTGAACTTGTCGCTGAAGAAAAAGAAAAGCCTGATGACCTATTTAAAGATACTTATTTATATTCAGGACGCTTCTTGTGCTGGTTTGAGAGTGTGGCCGGCAATCCTGGACATCTGCAGGTTTTTTCTTTTCTTTTTGCATCCTGTGGGTTCAATTTGTCTGGCCTAGAGTAGTTGAGAACAGTGTTATTGGGATGAGAAAGAGGTAGTTGGGAAGGGGAGGGTGGTAGCAGAGAGGTGTGTAGGACCCTGTCTCTGTTCCTCTACGAGAGCTGGTCTACCCGGACACATCATCGACACTGAGTGTGTGAGCGGGTCCTGGGAGAGCATGGTGTCCTTTCTCCTCTGTCTCACGCTTTTATTTACTCACTGCCCCTCCTAACCACTTTTGCTGCTCTGGGGCCTAGATGGTCCAGGAGAGCCCAGGAAAAGGAGACCGAGAAGTGCTGTCATGACGTGCTCTAGGCCGAGAGTGGTGAGACGCTCTCAGGTTATGACTATCCTTCCTGATGCTGAAACATTTATGGAGTTTGCAGGCTTACTGTGTGCAAACTCTGAGACGGACTACACCAAGATACAGCTGTCGTTACTACCTGTAACCCATGCTTTGGGATCCCAGAGGGGAGCCGGAAAAGCATTTTAAAAGGTTGAATACTGTCTTAAGAAGAAACCAGGTCAGTGGAGATTCATATAAAGCTGATGCCAGTAAACAGATAGCTCTTTCTGCCTTGCAACTGAGGCTCCCAGGAAGATGCTGATGGGAAATCGTGAGAATCCTTTATGGTGAATAAAGTCACGGGAGTAAGAGAAAGACGTGTAACAGGTATCTGCTTCTTCAGTCTTAGAAGAAAGCACAGTCTCTCTCCTTACAGAAGAGTAAATTGAGCACACAGAGCGTCTCTCTTCCTGTACTTGTTTCATCGTGTCTACTTTTTAAAAAAAGATCTCAGGAAGTTAAGCCCAAGTTTGTGTCTTCAGGAAGCTCCCGTCCTTTGGAGGAGGGAGGAAAAACGTGGGCCCACGCTTGTGGCCAGCGCACTCAGGCCGGAGAGCCCTTGAGAGCAGTGCAGGGACTTGGGTCAGATTCCGAGAGGGCTTTGCCCAGGAATGGCCCGCCTCAACTCGGTCACGTGACCTTTGGACTCTCGGAGTTCATATTGCCCTTCTCCCTTCTCTCTTAGAACGTTCCTCCGAAAAACGGCACCGAAGGAAGTCTGTGTAATTTGTCATTTGTTTTAGTTCTTTCCCGCGAAACTCGCGGGGGGCTTCTAACGTGACCCCTCCTGTTTCAGTTTAGGACTGTTTTCTTTCTCCTCCTCCAGGAAGCTGAACAGATGCCTTCCTTCGGTTGGGCACAACTGTTCCTTGGGCGGCCCCGTGGTTCTGCACCTGTGGGTGCCCCGTCCTGCTTCTGTTCTCCATTCTCGGGCCTGGGCGCCTTGATTCCTTCATCTTCCCCTCCTTGGCCCTGTGACTCTCTTCCATTGTCTTTGGCCTTTCCTCTGACTCATTTCCCAGTTCTTCATGCCACACAGACCCAATGAGGAGCCCCTGTTCAGTCTCCGATGGGCAGCCAGGTGACCGTAGTGACACTGCACTGGCCTCCGAGAGTAGCAGTCCACTGGGCCATGTCACTGTGGTTGTTTGGTCCTTGTCCAGCTAGTGGGGTTCCAACAGCACCCCAGGTGTATTACTGTACCTTGACAAGGAGGGAGAAGAGTGAATGGAGTGAGAGAGGTGACTTCTTGAAAAGAAACGTATAAAAATGCAAGAAAGTACGAAGAGTAATGGAATAACACCAATTTGCCACCCAGAACTTGGAGTGTTGGATACCTTGTTGTCATATTTGTTTCCAGTCTTTTTAAACTTCCCTCTGACGGCTGTCCCCCACCAGCAGCCTCCTGTTTCCTGTCCCCTCTCCCTGGAGGTGACCACCAGCATGCATCATTTAATGTTTCTCTTTCTTATCTAAACAGATTTTCTAATGGATGATCATCACTAGGATTGTTCTCTGAAAATAAACTGCAAATGTACGTTAAAGGTTTCATTCTGCAACTTTTCGTACCTGTCAACCTTAGGTCTGTGAGACCCACTCAGTTTTGAGTAGGTCACATGAGTGATCATAGGTCAGAATTACTCTTTTTAACTGCTATTATCCCACTGTATTATAATACTGATTTTTTTTATCCACCCACCTACTAAAGACTTGGGTCCAGTTGCTCACGGTTGTTTGCACGTACAGAGGATGCCGTAATGAACTCTGTTGGACACGTGTCCTGTGCACATGTCTCAGAGAAGTCGAATTGCCCGGTCAGACTCATTCTCCCCGCTCCCTGAGCCCTGAGTCTGTGTTTGTACAAGAACACACCGTATAGTCACTTGGGCCTGCAACAGTCACTTGGTTACCTTGCCAGGTTCTTGGACGGCTTTAGTTGAATCAGAGGGGAAATGTTTGGGAACCATGGAAAGGAGTAAGCTGATAGTGCTGTTTGCCATCTTGGTATCAATTTTCCTGGCTCTTCAAGGACAGCCTGGCTCGCCGAGTCCCAGAGGACCTTGGCTGAATCTGAGCTTGTTTTTGTTTTCTCAAACTGTCTGCCTTAGCCCTGAGCCTCCCCAGGTCCTTGTGATTTCAGGAATGATCCTGGTGTTGTTTATAAAGCAGCCCTTTGAAAGTGCATGAGCAGGGAGGCTGTTCTGTTTCTGCTAGCTCAGGAGATGGCGACGTGAGGCCATGCTCTAGAAACCTCCGTGATTCAGCCTGGCCAAGAAAGGGTCCTCCGTGTTCGTTGAAGCATACACGTGCCTGTTTGTGAACCCACGGGTTGTCTGGAAGGAGCTTACGTGACTGTGTCTTCACCAAGTGTGTATGTGAAGCCACATGTCTTGAAAAGAAGAAGCATCTCTCTCCCGCCACCAAGAAGTTCTTCAGGAAACTGATGCAGGAGAGAGACTCACAAAGAAATGAGGCCTTGGAAATGGCAGGGTTGAAGGGGTTGTTGAAAATACAGATTCCTTGACCTTTGTCCAGGCTACTGTCTTTGAAATTCTAAGGCTAGAGTCCACGATGCAATTTTTAGGTAGCTCTTCAGTTGATTTCTGACTAGCAGCTATGTTTGGGAACCAGCCACCTAGTTGAACTCCCTGGATTTACAGCTGAGCATACTGAAGCCAGTGTATAACTGGCAGGGTCAGAGGCTTGGACCTGCAGGCCAGTGCTGTCTTCCTGCCACACTCGAACTGGTTGGCCAAGGCTTTGGGTTCAAGAGCTGGTGTTCCAAAGGAAACCAATAAAGGGTTCAGGGTGGCTTTTCAGGTGGTCGGCTCTTTGTCCGGTGTGGATTTTTGCCTATGTGAGGGGAGCCTCTGTCTACTGGCCATTCCACTCAGTTTACCGAGCTCTTCAACACGTAGCTGGGTGACAGGCCTGTCATAGCTGTGGTGCAGGGAGGTGATCCCCAGAGGAGAAAGGCCAGTTGCTGCCCTTGTGTGGTATCACCTGAATGACTTGTGGATCTAGAACATCCGAAGAGGCTGCCTATAGCCATTTCGTCCCACAAGGGCCATTCAGAGGGGAGGAATCACTTCCTTTTGTTTGAAAACCAGGCTGAGGAGCTACTGGTCTGTTCCCAAGGCATTTCTCCCAGGGCATGGTAGCATCTGAAAGATGTCAGGCTTGCCTACCTGGATCCCTTGTAGGGGGCAGGGCTGAGAGTGGGCAAGTAGGGAAAAGGAGTTTGGAATTAAGCTGGCTGTCACAGCGGGTGGCTGGAACAACCAGGTGGACACGGTCAATTAAGCTGGGATGTGTCGTGGGTGCCAGCCGACACCAGGGAAGACTCCCTGCTTGTATACCCGGGTGCCAGCCGACACCAGGGAAGACTCCCTGCTTGTATACCCGGGTGCCAGCCGACACCAGGGAAGACTCCCTGCTTGTATACCCGGGTGCCAGCTGACACCGGGGAAGACTCCCTGCTTGTATACCCGGGTGCCAGCCGACACCAGGGAAGACTCCCTGCTTGTATATCCCGGGTGCCAGCCGACACCACAGCAGACCCCCACACGTGCACTGGTTATGCCCTGCGACCGGCTGCCGCTAACCGTTTGAGAAAAATATGGAGGAAGACACAAAATGTCATTTACCTAGAGATACTGAGGACCTCAGGTTAAACTTTAGCTGAAAAATAACAAATAGGCCCCCTTTCCCACCCCATTTCTAACCTCTGCCTCCCTGCACACCTCCCAGCATGGTCTGAGTTATCCACCCAGCCTCCTGGTGGGCTGTGTTACTGAACATTCCAGCCACATGCTAGAGAGTTAGGTGACCACATCAGCCATCCGGAGGGACTGGCTTCGAGTTCCATCCATCAACAGCTGGTTCCCGCCTGACCGGGTGGTGGCACAGTGGATAGAGCGTCGGACTGGGATGCGGAAGACCCAGGTTCGAGACCCTGAGGTCGCTAGCTTGAGCGCGGGCCGTCTGGCTTGGGCAAAAGCTCGTCAGCTTGGACCCAGGGTCGCTGGCTCCAGCAAGGGAGTGCTCAGTCTGCTGAAGGCCCGCGGTCAAGGCACATGGGGGAAAGCAATCAATGAACACCTGAGGTGTCGCAACGGCAATGGAAGGCTGATGGTTGATGCTTCTCACCTCTCTCTGTTCCTGTCTCTCTATCCCTCTCTCTGACTTTCTCTCTGTCCCTGTAAAAAAAAAAAAAAAAAGCTGGTTCCCTGAGTGGTGGGGAGTTTACTGCTAAGCCCTGCCTCACCTGCGCATGCACGGCAGTAATGAGCCGCTGCCTGCCTCCCTCCCCCTTTCCCCTAAATTCTGTGAACAGAGTTAATTTAGGCAAATCCATACTTGCCCAAGGACTTCCATCAAATGGTGAAGAGCTTTGATGTTTAGCAACATATAGAATTTATATAATCAACAAAATCAAGGTTTAGGAGTAATAAGCATAATGGCAGTATTGCAGAACTCTTAACTCCCTGCCCCCCATGCACTTGGCCATTTTACAGAGCAGGGATCACTCACCCTTCTCTCTCGCTAGCAAATATACCTCTCCTTTACCCACTCAAGAAATAAATAGTGTATTTCTTCTAGTGCTTGTATTTCTCACATTGGGAATTTGAGTGATAATCATAGTGTATCCTATTTAAGTAGCAGCCTTCACTTTAAGATTATTATTGCCATTTTTCAGACTTGAGACATAAAAGCTCAGAGAAGTTAGAGTTTGGCCCATATAACAGTCATAAGTGGGTCATAGGTGGCAAAGCCAGGACTGGAATTCAGGGCTTTTGACTCCCCAAGTTTTTGCCCCATTGGGTTTGTTAATGAGTTGTCCATTTCCACGAACATTAATAAAGAATGTGCAGGAGGGAGGAAGATAATAGTATTTATTATTTTGCCCAACAAATGTTAAGGTTAAATGCTTTTGGGGAGAAATCCACAAAGAAGGATGGCACCAGGAAGAAGGCGGCCAGCATCCTCCTGGGCTGTCAGCTGGACTCCACTGGTAAAGGGCTATTAACCTGTTGAAAGAGGTAAACCCACTGGAGGGGATGGTAGCTTTGCGGTTGGATCAGATCCTCTCTGGTGCCTCCAACTCTTCGATTTCCAAATAACCATGAGACAGACTAAGGAGAAGGTTGGAAAATGACTAGAGAATTTATTTTTTCAGAAGAGAAAAAAGAAGAAAGGAGACGCATTAACCTACTGTGAAGATATGTGATGATTCTGGGAACAGGCCTCCTTCCCTCATCAGGCCTGAGTGAAATGGTGCCTCACACTCAAAGCAAGAAGGAATTAGGGGTTTGTTTTTAGATACTCAGGGCTTACTCTCCTAAGAATACCTTAAGGTCCCCCATAGATCAGGAGTCTCCAGGTGCCCTGCGGAGCAGTGAGGTCAGTGTCGCACGGGGAGAACACGAGGTTTCCTGAGTGTAAGGGTCTGCTGAGCACAAGGGTTTTCCATTGAGTGAAAAGCACTTCAGTCAAAAAAGTTACAACTGGGGGTGGGAGTGGGGGTTGCTGATAGGAAGTTATAAAACCAAGGTGTAAGTGCATAGAAGTAGACTAATCTCTTCTTCCTGGAGCGTCCGCTCCAGCTGCCCTCCTCAGCTAGGTTAGCGAGGCTGGGTCAGAGAACAGTGTGGGCAGCCCATGCCAGTTGTGAAGCACCTCTGATGATGGCACAGAGGTTGTGTGTGCCCCTGTAGGCCCGGGCAGTAGTCCTTCCATGATTGATGTCTGTGAAGTGGGGCAACTTGTCCACTTCCTCTCATTCCACCGGCCTTTCTCATCTCCCTCTCTCCTCTGGGTACTTACGGTGGACAGGGGTGGCCATAACACCTGGAGAGCATGGGACTTCTCCCGGCTCTTCCAGCCCTCCCCAGGTGAGACTGGGGCTCACGACTCCACCTCTGCCATCTCCCCCACTCCCTCCGGAAAAGCTTTCCCTTCTGCTTGTAATCAGGAAACTCCCTGCTTCAGCGCTGACCTGTTTCCCGGGTCTCTATGTACAGAACAGCTAATGCTTACTAATCATCGGGGGAAAAGCTCTTCGCAGGCCCTGAAGGTCCCTGTCGGGCGCCTTCAAGCCCGGGGCCTTTTGCAGCTGTGTGATTGGGGTTGGAGGGCTGCTCCTTGGCATGCCCTTAGTACTGCAGCCCACGGAGCTGCATACACAAGCGGTCGCTTAATAAATATTGTTCTGAACCTCACTCTGGCAGAAGAAAAATCCAACTTTTATTTTGCTTGGTTTTTTTTCTTGTTCTGAGGGCAAATTCCATCTCTAGCTGGAGTTCTCCATCTGGAATGTTTTCTTGAGGATGGCTTTTGTCACCTGTGAGGATGTATGGAAGAGCTTGGTAATGGGTAATGTGTGATGATGGCCTTGTCTGGCTGGGCGCAGATGGCTCTGTGGGTGCTCCTTCCCCCGATGGGGGTGGGTGGGAGGGAACGCACCCAGCTGAGATCAGAGTGCTCTGTAAATGCCTGCAGCATCCCTTGGGGTCCTTCGGCCACTCACTGGAGGGCGCTGCTAGTTGCCCACGTTTTGCAGATGAGTAGCAGAGGCACAGAGAGCTTAAGCAACTAATCTAGGGCTGCACAGCTAAGCAGTAATGCTGGGGTTTCTGTTAGGCAGTCAGACTTGGGAGCTGGGGATAGGAACAGTCAAGGAATCTGAGCTTTCCCCAGCCTACAGTCCTTTCTGATCTGCACCTGCTGTTACTTCATCCCCCTTCCCGGCCTTCACTTCAGGATACGGGCGCCAGCGTGTGCGTTAGCAAATCTGACCCATGGCTTTCCTCATCTACTTGGCATGTTCGTTGACAGTGAGAAGATCAATAAAAGAATGAAATGAAACCTTTGAGTCCAGGTGGCCTCTGTGCGGGTGGACAGACTGACCTTCACCTTAGAGAGGTTGGTTGGGGGCATCTCGGGACAGGACACCAGCCTGTCCTGGAAGAAGCCTGCCCAGGTGACCCCTGTCATTTGGTACTTGGATTAGAGCTTCAGTAATGACCTTTGTGGGCCTTAGACATTTGAGCCTTTGCGGGCCTCTTCCTCCATAAAAAACCAAAAATTTTAAAAATCCTATTTTGTCACTGTGAAGGCATTTGTATTGTATTTAGATGTTTAGTTTTCCCTCTGATTTTAAAAGAAAACGAAACATTTGCTGGACCCCTGGGCACGATTCCTGCTGTGCCTGATGAGGGATCCTGCAGGCCGGGATGCGCAGAGGCCGGGACACGCATTTTCTGCGTGCCTTTTGTTCATCAAACTTGTTTCCAGGGCCGTGGCCCTGTTCTGAATGCTGACATGTAGGACTTGGCCGAGGGATGCATCTTGTGCTCTGTCAGCAGTACGAGTGCCCGGGAGAGCTCAGAGAAGAGGGAGCCCTGCGCTGAGTCCTCTGGGGTGCAAGGGAAGGTCCCTCCCACACCAAGAAGGTGGACTGGTGGTCCAGACGTGTGCCTGGGATGGGTCTGAGCTGATGGTGGGGAACAGAGTAGAGCCCAGATCTGCTTTGTGTGGGGCCTGGGGTCTTTAGCTTAGCACTGGACCGGGGACGTTTTAGACCTTTGGATAAAGCCTAACTCCTGAACAGTGGTTTTCACCTGGGGTAATTTTGCCTCCCAGGGGGCCATTTGGCAATGTATGAAGATACTTTGGATTTTTAGAATAGCTGGGGTGCGACTGGCATTTAGTGGGTACAGGGTCCTACAGTGCACGAGACAGCCCCTGTGAAGTGTTGTCTGGTCCTGTCAGTAGGGCTGAGGCTGGGAGACCCTGGTTCAGAGGGCGTTTTAGGAATTTGGTTCAAGAGAGAGGAGCCTCCCTTTCTTCAACCAGAGAATGTGTAATTACAGCCACAGTCTTAACTAAGCCTGGGGGTGGGCAGGCAAGCCTCCCCCAGGAAGGAGGAACCAGGAGCTTCTGAGAGTTACGGGCTTCCGACAGCAGGGTGCATGGTCCAGAAATAGTGGCAGCAGACTTCCCAGGGCCCTCGTCTTGTCCGACTTCCATGTGTCGAGTAGATGTGGTGCTGAGGTTTCCGGAAGTCTCTCTGCCACTCCCGGCAGGAAGCCAGCTGGTCAGGCTGCAGTGAGGATGGCCTTTGGGCAAACAAGGGGTTCCCATTTGAACCTAGGTGGTTCCCAATGCAACAGGGAAAAAAGGACTCTTCTGGGCAACCTGCTATCTTCCTCCTGTGATCACTGGGCCAGGGATGGGGACAGGAAGCCTGAGACTGTCACACCAGGTTTAGTGCAAAGAAGCCTGTTGCGATGAAAATGGCAGGAGAACTGAGATGGTGGGAATGGGAATGACTGCCCCCCCCATACCTGTGCCAACATCTGCCTTATGTTTTAAAAGTTAACGTGAAGGAGATGGAGAGCTCCTGAATTAGACCATCGAATTTATCTCTAAGGGTTTTCTCTGACTTCCCCAAGCTTCTCTCCTCCAGCCTCCTGCCCTCCACCTCTGTCCTCTGAAGAGGGAAGGGAGGGGGTTCTTCATAGTTAGCCCCACCAGCCTGATCAGTCCTAGAGGGCACCTCTGTGCAGTCCTGGGGGGCAGAGAAAATTTGTGCAGCCAGGAAGGGTTACTCTTTCTTGTGTGTCCATCCTGAGGGGCAGCTGAGCTCAGGAACAAGGACTTCTCCCAAGGCCCCTGGCTTCCTGCTGCTTTAGCCCCAAGGAGCAGAAAGGGGTGGGCAGGGTGGGGGATAAAAGTTGGGACGGATTGATGGGTCCGATCCAACCAGGATGAAACAGGGATCCCACCTTAGAAGGCAGTTGCTCCAAATTAGCCTTCCCCTGTGGGTGGTGTTGGGCTTCGGAATAGGATTATTCTGTGCTTGATTATGGTAAAACTCAGACTTCCCAGAGGTCCGGGGCAAATAGCCATTCTAGAGAGAAAACATTTCCAGGTTCAGAGGACTTATTTAAGTATTTCAATTTTTTTTCTCCCTGAACTTTAACAATTTTTGGATAAAAATCTTTTCTTTTTAAATGTTGAATACTTGGCATTTAACCCTTTACCCTTTTTAAACATTCCAAGGCCATCACCATTATCCACACAACTTTTGTTAGGGGGCCACATGATGTGGAAGCCCACAGGGGTCATTGGTGGATGTAGAGTTGTTTGCCGTACACTGAAGGTCCCCAGAGTTCTTGTGCTTGGGGTTGTTTTTTTTTTTTTTTAAGTGTGTATGTCCTCTTTCCTCCCTGCCATCTGATCCTTCTTGCCTCGGTCTACATGCCTGCCTTCTTTCTCCATTTAATTTTGTTGATTTTATTCTGCGGTGGCCTTGGAAACCAGACGTCCAGAACTGGGCTTATGGAAGGAACTTTGCGGCCGGGCTCCTTCCATGCGGGTTCTCCCGCGTCTTGTGAGTGACCTTGTTCATGCTGGACAAGGCCCTTCTCATGCTCAGAGGCTTATCTTTCTCTGCTTCCTGGCCAGGTTCCACATTGTCCAAGTAGCAGAGAACTGAGGCAGTCATCATCAACATAGTCGTTGTCGTCATCGTCATCCAAGTAATCGCTATCCCCCCCATGAGCTAGAGTTTCTGTCTTAGCTGCTTCACCTCTAACAGATGCTCAACAGTTCTTTGAAGTAGGAACGATCAGTATCAATTTGTGGTTAAGAAGACAGAGGCATGGAGAGGTTATGTGCCAGGGAAATACCGCTGGTACAAAACCCGGCAGAGCTGGGGTGCCACCCGGGTACACCCTCGTCCCTCGAACTGCTCTTCTGGAGATGCTGTGCCAGCCTCTAGTGGGCTGCTGCTGTGTCCAGGGAGAACTAGCCGGGTACCAGGCCCCGAGGGGGAGGGAAGAGGTAGGAGCAAACATCTACTGAACACTTCTATTTGCCGGGACCTTGCTGGCACCTGGTCACCTAGAGTCATTGGGAGCGTGCTCCTTGAAAGCAAGTGACCGTGTGCCCATCCCTTAGACGGTGAGGAAGGGAGTGCCACAGCTCTCAACAGCCCAGAGAGGTTGCATGGCTCCCCTTGTACAGGAAAGAGCTAGATCTCCATCATGCAGCGCGGCCCGGAGAGTGACCATCAGCCCACCACGCTGCCTAAATTCTGAAGCCACCGCCAAAGACTAAGTGTGTAGCCTGGAACTTGTGTGTAGAAATATTTTAAGAGCCATTCAGCTGTGATTGGGGCTGGGACTTTCTGAAGGGGCATTAATAGGGAAGAGAAAATGTGCAAGGTTTGTTTAGAAACACTCCCTTTGCACACCCAGGTCTTGTTGGAACCTGTGTCTACCAGGGGCTGTTTGAGCCCCAGCCCTCCTAGCACTCAGGGACTTGCCTCCCTGGGTCCCCCTCTCCTGCAGCATCCTGATCCTGTGTCCCAGCCCTGGCGGGGCATGCCGGAGCCAGCGTGAGACCGCGGTAGCTGGGGCGGCTCTTAGGGCCCCACCGTCTGAGCTCTGAGCTGTGCACACAGCGTGAGCCTCTCCCCACTGTTGACTGATTGGTGATTTAAGAAAGTCCAGAGAGACTTAATGGAGGTGTCTTGGACAAATGTCTGGAGATGACTAATGAAGCTTCTAAGTTGAGCAAGTCGTCATTCCCGTTCTGGGTGCTGCCGGTGTACTGGGCTTGGCGGTGGTGTGGATAGACAGACGGGACCGACCTGGGTCACTGGGTACTGCTGTAGCAGCCCTCAGGGGACTCGCGGAGAGGCAGATGAGGAAATGAAGCATCACAGCCGGGGTGTTGGAAACTAGGCTCTGGTTTAAAAGTCCGTGTTTTAAAATTTCACACAATGTGAGCCCTTTCCGACCATATAAATGGAAGGGTGAGTGACAGAAGACTCTGGGAGGTCTTTCTAGGGGAGAATGATGAAGCCCAGAAGGGATTGAATCCCCATCTCTGGCGAGGGCCAGCCGTCTGTGCCCCTCTGCTCTGTTGCCGCCTCTGGGAATGGAGGCAGATGGCAGCAGGCGTCCCAGGCATTTAAGGGAGGGTATAATGGGGTCCACCTTAAAGTTGTCGTGAAACCGAAATCGATAATCCCTGTAAATTGCTCAGCACAATTGTTTAGTGGTTAGTTACCTCCATCTCCTCATGATCAAGGGTCCAGACAGTCCCTGGAGGGCCCATCTCTGGAACATCTCTGCTTCCTCTCTGCAGACAATGGCGATGACCGCCCTGAAGTTGAAGACCATGCGGATGGGACCATCTTGGGAGGTGGAGGCAGTGCCGGCCGGAAGGCCTTCACGTCAGGCATGAAGGAGATGGCTGTGTTACGGGAGAAGGCCACTGACCAGCACCGCCAAATGGGCAAAGGTGGCAAGCATCACCCCGGCCTGGAGGACTCCAAGAAGCTTCGGCCGCCTCCTGCCAGGGTCAGAGGGCGTCGGGTCTAGTTGGAAGGGTGGAAGGACGTGTAGAGGGAGTTGCTTCTGGGGCACCCCACTAAGACCCATGCTCTGTGTTGCCACCAGGCAGAGCAATTTCCGGTTCTGTCCTTAACATAATCAGTGACCCCGAGGCCAGTCAGCCCATCAGTGTCTCTTTTTGAGGGGCTCCAGTAGTGTTGGAGGCTTTGGGTGTGAAATGGACTAGGCATGTGGTTTCTTGAAGTTCGTTCCTTATAAAAGCTCCACATTTCTGCTTGGCTTTGGAGCATAAGCCAAGAACACGGATGCTAGAGGTGGAGATAGTTCCTCCTGGACTTGCTCACTTGTGTTGCAACGTGCTTTCCTCACACAGCTTCTCCTCTTCTTCCCAGCCCAGCTCTGCTGTCTTGGGTCTTGATTCCTGCTCCAGGAAAGGAATGGAGCGTGGGCCACTGGGTTAGAGATAGAGCTATCCAGAGACCTGAATTCAGTATTTGCAAGCAGTCTCCGTCTCGACCCCTGAAAGCCATTGACACAGAGCGAGGAGAGAACACTCATTGCCATGAGACGCTTTCAGGGGCGGGTGGAGCGCACTGATATGGTAGCCGGTTCCCTGGGCAGGGGGTCACACTGTTGCACTACCTGTGTGGCCTTGGGGATGTCCCTTCGTGTGCATGAGTTTCCTTCTTTCTGAGGTTGCTCCCAGGGCCATTCTCTAAGCATCCTCTGTGCCCATCTGTGCCCACAGACCCCCTGCCAGCAGGAATTGGACCAGGTCCTGGAGCGGATCTCCACCATGCGCCTTCCAGATGAGCGGGGCCCTCTGGAGCACCTCTATTCCTTGCACATCCCCAACTGTGACAAGAATGGCCTGTACAACCTCAAACAGGTGAGAGAGGATCCACCCAGTCCTCTGGTGTGCTGTGTTCCTGCGCCCCTGTCACGCTCAGAGGTCTGGGAGCTGAGTGCCAGAGGCGGATCTTCCTGTCCTGGCCTCAGGCCCAGCAGAGGCTAAGCACACTTATCCAGCCACCTGTGCTTGGTGTCCAGGTTGGGAGGGAGCCTCTTGGGAAAGAGTTGTGGGCTGACACCAGCATTTCTCAACCTTTATTGAGCATTAACGAGTCACTTGGAGGTCATTCCCAGCCATCCAGAAGGTTGGGTGGGGACCAAGAGTTTGCATTTCTAACAAGCTCCCACCCAGGGCATGCTGGTGATCTGTGGACCACACTTCTAGAGTCACTAATTTAAACCATTGACCATGTAGCCTCTCTGGCTTCTCAGGGATGGAGTAACACTACCTAAAATATTTCTAAAAACAGTAATAGACAGCAGTATGAGTCCATTAGAGAACACTCAGGGAGTGTAGGCAAACCACCCAGAGCCTCTCTTTCTGCCCTTCCACTCTGTTTAAGAGTCTTATAATCATCAGCGTGCACAGGTGGGATTTCCCCTTGACCTTATCAGTATTTTTCACATAGCCACATGCAGTTTGTAGTGATGAGCGTTAGTTCGACATTGATCCCTTGTCTTTTGACCAACCCACTCCTCACCTCCTCCAACAATCATCCCTGTATTGGGAGAAAAAGTGTATGCACGTGTCTTTCACTTACGGCAGAGAGAAGGAAGTGACTTTCAACTGGTGAGCTGCAAGGATTTTTAAAACATATAATACCTGACTATTTAGTCCGGGGCACTGACCTATTTTCCCATAGATTGTCGAATAAAAAAAATGACAACAGCCAACACAACAATAGCCATCTGGTGTGAGTGAATCAAAATTATCTCTTTTTTTTTTTTTGTGAAGGGGGAGGTCAGAGCAGCAAAAAATATAAACTAGTTTTTGGTGTGCTGCAGAATTTTAGTTATTAATGAGTGCCACAAGATGAAAAGGGTTGAAAATCGCCGAGAATTTTAAATCGTTGAAAATAACTGGACAGCCTGTTATTTTATTTTTAATTTTTTAAATTTTTCTGAAGTGAGAAGCAGGGAGGCAGACAGACTCCCGCATGCACCCGACCAGGATCCACCCGGCATGCCCACCAGGGGGCGATGCTCGCCCATCTGGGGTGTTGCTCTGTTGCAACCAGAGCCATTCTAGCGCCTGAGGTGGAGGCCATGGAGCCACCCTCAGTGTCCCTGCCAACTTTGCTCCAATGGAGCCTTGGCTGCGGGAGGGGAAGAGAGAGATAGAGAGAAAGGAAAGGGGGAAGGGTGGAGAAACAGATGGGCACCTCTCCTGTGTGCCCTGGCCAGGAATCAAACCTGGAACTTCCACACGCCGGGCTGATGCTCTACCACTGAGCCAACCTGCCAGGGTCTGGATGACTTATTTTTAAGCAGTGGTTCTGAGCCCTGGCTGCATGGGGGGATCTGCTAGGTAGCTTTAGAAAACACAGATGCCAGGGCCACGCTTGCAGAGTCCCAGAGTGTGGGAGTCTGGGTGGTTGCTGGGCACTGGGATTTTCAAGGTTCCCCTGGTGATCCTAGTGGGCAATCAGGGTTGAGGTAAAGGGCGAATGTACGGAGCCAGGAGATGGAGTTTGGAGTTCTGCTGATCCTGCGTGGGGGTCTCACATCCCCACCCCCTCCACAGCACAGGCCCCTACCCTGCAATGCCAGTCGAGCCTTAGATGCTGTTCATGCAGATGCCCTCTGAATGTAACCCAGTTTCCACATTTTGAGCTAAAAAAAAAGAAAGTGATATTTTCTAGAACCAAACCAAACCAAACCAAATAATTTGCCTGCTGGACCTTACAGGTAACTAAAGGGATTTGCAGGAGTCATTCATTTATGAGTAGCTCAGAGACTCTGGGAAGCGAGAATAAGTGGGCATCTCAGCTACAGCTCTTACTAGCTACCCTATCTGTGCTGTGTACCATCATCTAGCAAGTGGTGACACGGTGGGAATTCACAAGGTGGTTGTGAGGGTTAAGTGAATATATGTGTTAGATATAAATTGTAACCGAGCAGCATATATGTAGATTGTGTGCGTCCATGGTGCCTGGCGCCTAGTAACTCCAGTGCTAGTGCCTAGTGCTGACTTTTATCAATACTTGCATTTTCCACCTCACGCTATGACTGAACTCCAGTATTCTGGCTCCCCCCTGGCTGGGACCTACCTGCAGCTGGGTGCTGAGTCTTTTCATTTTTGGGCACCCCTAACAGCCCCGCACATCAGAGAGCAGTCCCTGGGCTAGCAGCTCCAGTGTGAGCTGTGCCCAGTTTCAGGCTGAGCACACTGAACAGGAATCTGCATGTCATTAACATCCCCTGGCGCAAGTTTCAGGTTGAGAAGCACTGCCCTGCAGCCTCAGATCAGTGCGCAGGGAGGCTGCGCGCCTGGCCCTTGTGTGCCTCCTGACTGAAGAAAGCTGGCTGTTGCAGGGGTGTCCTCACAGCCTTCTCTTCTCTCTCTCCAGTGCAAGATGGCTGTGAACGGGCAGCGTGGGGAGTGCTGGTGTGTGAGCCCCAACACTGGAAAGCTGATTCCGGGATCCCCTACTGTCCGTGGGGACCCCGAGTGCCACCGCTTCTACAACGAGCGGATTCAGTAAACCTCGGCCAGCGGCCAGCCGGTGCCTGGCGCCCGCACCGCCTCTCCAAACAGCTGCGGCGGGAGAGGAGCCATCTTAGGTGGTGGGTGGGGGAGCGTCTCCCCGGAGTGTTGACACATGTATTTATATTTGGAAAGAGACCAGCACCGAGCTCGGCACCCGTGGCCTTTCCCTCCCAGCAGGAGAGGCTCCTCTCCCCTCTCGAGTCCCTGCTGAGAGCAAGGGGTGCTTGCTCAGGCAGAGCTGGAGTTCGAGTTTGGGAGGGGGAAAAGAAATTTTTATTTTTGAACCCCTTTTGCTTAACATTAAAGGAAGGAAAAATAAAGTGTGTGTCTGTTGCTTGAGCCTTTGGGGACCCCTGACTCCTGGGGAAGACTGGGTTCCCCATTCATGAAACAGGAAGCAAGATGGGGCAGGAGGAAGGCAGATCTCTCTCCGATGTCCTTGACCTGTGGGAATTTGAGGTCTCCAACCCACAGCACCTAGTGCCTCCTGGCATCCCGCAGAGGCTCCCAGCCCTCCCCCAGGGTGGGCACTGGGAGAGGGGAGGTGGAGCGGGTGTCTCTTCCATTCACCCATGTTCAGATGATATTCCACGGGGAGAAACACGAATTAGGGGCCTCTGGCTCCTGAAATTGGGGGGTTTCCTTCTGCGTGGGAAGACATCATTCAGTCCCCCAGCAAAGGGTGTGGGCTGCTGTGGGCCAGTGTATTCACAAAGGGGCAGCCTTGGAATTCAGCGCAGCTCTGAGGGGACCTGTCACAGGACCTAGAACAGTAAATATTGAAGGGACTTGAAGACCGAGGCAGAATTTCATGTGAGAGCTCTGCCCACTTGGCTCTGTGGGCCCTCAACCCCTGGTGAGTTACAGAGATCTCCCAACTTTGCAATGAACCATGGGGAAAGGACCGCCCACTGTCTATCCCTCTTCCCCTTCCCAGTGCGTGGTGCAGAGCCCCGTCTTTCCCGTACTTCTCTTCCGGGTCAGGAGTCTGAACCCTGGCCACAGGAGGTGACAGCAGGCTCAGGGGAGGCAGAGGACACCTGGGCCCTTACCTGGGTGGGATGAGCGTCTCAAGTTCCCCAAAGCAGACAGATAGATCCCTGCCCACCTTTGGTTCCTTAACTAGTGGCCAGCTCCCACAGGAAGTACATTAATTCAGTTAATCTTCATAAGTTCACTTTACAGATGAAATGGTCGCTAATGGTGCCCAACCTTTAACCTGGGGCCTGGAAGTCCCTAAATTCCAGGGCCTGAATGCTGCTCAGTCTTGAGTTGTATCGCCCCCTGTGGGATGACTGAAGAGAGCCTGCAGGGCTTTGGGGCCCCGATTGGATCTTGGGGTCTGATTTTCTCTTACCCACTGCTGCGTGCTCTGCCTCGGTTCTCAGTCCCCTCAGCTACAGTCAGCAGCTGGTGGCTGTTCTCCCGGGGAAGGGCAGCCCCTGCTGGTTCTCCTGGGAAGTGCGGTGCCTGATCTTGGCTAACGTGAATGACAGGCTGCTTAGGAAACTATGCCAGTGCCTCACCATCAAAGATTCTGATTGGTCTGGACTGGAGCCCATGCAGGTGTTTTATTTCTTAAGGGTTCCCAGGTGATTCTAATGCACAGCCAGGGATGAGGCAAGACGGCTGCTGGAGTCAGGACGCGGGGTTTGAATCCAGGTTCATCATCACTATGCCACTGCTCTGGAGTTATGTCACTTGCCTTCTCTGAGCCTTGGTTTTCATCTGTCTAATGGGGATGATGTCAGCCTCAAATAACAGGGTGGTATCATGGTGTGATGGTGGATGTGAACGTGCTTTGAAACCCTAGGACGTTATAAAATGGGAGGGATTATCATGGACTTATTGCTGGGGTCAGCCCTCATGCCAGCCCCCATGCCTCAGGCTTGCCCGCTTGCTTGGGTCATTTCTGGAACATCTGTGTAGAGTGCTCCTGGGGGTGCCACAATCTCCATGCCCTGCTCCATGTCACTCACCCACGGTCTTCTTGTATGTACTTGAAGCCCTCTGAAGTGGTGGATTTTGTGGGTGTGTGAGCAGCACCTCTCCGTGGTTCCAGCTGTACGAACCACACTGATGTATAAACGACCTAGAAATTTGCTGAGGGAAAGCATAGCTGCTCCCATTTAGGAGGGCGGGGGTCTTGTAGCTATCTAGCCTATTGCTTACCTTCTGAGACTTCCTTCCTTGTCGACATTTAAACAAACAACACCCCTCCCCAAAAAAACCCCCCCAAAACCGGGCAGTTGACAGACACTGGAGCTATACTGCCACTGTGTGGCAGCACCTAAAAACTGCAGCTACGCTTACCCCACTTCTGAGTCTATTTTGCTTAAGAGGTGGTCCCAGGATCCCCCAAGGAGTCAACTGGGAATGCTGATTAAACTTGGGGAATCACAGGCCCTATCCCAGAGCTAGATCTTTAGGAAGAGACCTGAAAATATGCATTTAAACATGCCTCCTGGGTTATTCTAATTGTAGAATCACTTGATTTCCTAGTGACCTAATTTGTAGGATTCAAGATTAAAGGAACATACAGAGTACCTCATTCAAAAATGATCAAGACGGTTGAGACAATAGCCAGACAGCACTAAGCCATGCACAGGGTCCTGTGTGACTGCATGGGTTGCATGCCTACGAAGCAGGCCTGGTGCTGGTACCTTCTCCTGATTTTTTTTTTTTTTTTTTTTTTTACAGGGATAGAGAGAGAGTCAGAGAGAGGGATAGATAGGGACAGACAGACAGGAATGGAGAGAGGTGAGAAGCATCAATCATTAGTTTTTCATTGCTGTTGCGACACCATAGTTGTTCATTGATTGCTTTCTCACATGTGTCTTGACCGCGGGCCTTCAGCAGACCGAGCCACCGCTTGCTGGAGCCAGCGACCTTGGGTTCAAGCCGGCGAGCTTTTTTTTTGCTCAAGCCAGATGGGCCCACGCTCAAGCTGGCGAGCTCGGGGTCTCGAACCTCGGTCTTCTGCATCCCAGTCCGACGCTCTATCCACTGCGCCACCGCCTGGTCAGGCGCTGGTACCTTCTGAGTTTGGAGAATCACCCCTGTTGTGACCACATCTGTCAGATGTGTCTTGAATACTAGCTACGTATGATGTGGTCGTTGAGGGCATGGGCTTGGGGGGGGGGAAGCTGTCTTTGAATAGAATTTGGACTCTACTACCTAGGGCTTATGTGTCTTTGGACAACTTTCTAACTTCTGAACCCCACTTATTTCATCTTTAAATTTTGAGATCATTTGTATCTCAAAGAGTTGCTTTGAGAATATAAAATAATTTCTGTCATATAGTAAGTGTTACTTAAATGGAGTTGGTGATTTAGTTAGTAAAAAAGATTATGGTCCCTGTTTCAAAGGGCTGCCATTCTAGAGGAAGGAAAAAACCATGTTCCTCCATGATGAACACAGGTGTGATAGAGGTGTGTCCAGGTGCAATTTGGAAGAATAGCTATGCCTCAGAGAGGATAAAATTGTAAGGAGGGGGTAGAAATTCAGGAAAAAACATGATGTGTGTGTGTGTGTGTGTGTGTGTGTGTGTGTGGCGGAGTTTACACAGAGGAGTAGCAGGAGCTACACAATGAGCACGGAGACCTAGCTGTGGTCAAGGGAGGGTGCAGATAAGAGAAGTGGCTGGAGAGGAAGCCAGAGGAAAGCTCAGGAAGAAAGACCTCAGGTGCCTTGCTGAGGGATTTCAACTCTGGTCCAAAAGCTCTCAAGTGCCAAGGAAGGAGATTAGGCAGAGGATGGGCATGGTGGGACCTGTGTTTTAGAAAGTGAACTCCAGGTTTGCCCAGGCAGCCTAGGAGGTTTCTCTGAGCTACGATTATTGCTAACTGAAAAAAATACAATCCAACTGAGGCGTCTAGCATGGAGGACAAGACCCAGAATGGGAATGGGTGGCAAGTCCCAGCAAGAAATTGCAGCAATCAGTAAGAAGTGCGTGTGATCCAAACGAGACAGGGGAGGTGGGGAGAAGGGTCACATTTGCGAGTTGTCAATGAGGGAGCTTCTTCCTGGGGTGTATTGGATGTGGGGGGTAAGTGCAGTCAGGGGTGATGGCTGGAATCAGGCTTGGGAGACTGGGTGGATGGAGGTGACTCTCGGAGATGGCAAAAAGAGGAGGAAGATGGAGATGGGGGAGGGGAAGGGGGATCAAGGGGGTATGGTTTAAAGGGAAAGATGGGTTCAAATTTTTCCTGGTTGTTGAACTTGAACTTGTAAGGTATAAGATACAGTGATAAGACAGGCGAAGCGTCTGGGCTTACAGGATAAGCTCAGTTTGGGCGTGATGAATTCGAGTTGCCTGGGGGATTTGGGGTGGAGAAGACAACCTGAACTTTCTCCTCATCCTCATCCTCATCCCACCATCCCATTCATGAACAAGCCTCATCCTTCTATTTCCAAGACTTTGTTTCCTCTCCTCTGTCACCCGCAGAGTAAGAGGGGGGATGGCTGAAGGAGGAGATCGGGGAGCAGCGGGTGAGGGGAGCAGAGAAAGAGGGCTGTCCTTGGAAATTGGGAGACTGTTGGGGAAGGAAGGTGAACAGGATGGTGGTTTTGTGGCTACCTGGGTGGGACTTGGGATGGCAGGATGAGCATGGTCTCCCAGGGGCGTCTTGGTTTTCTCTGACAGGGCGAAGACAGCACAGGGAGAAGTTTGCCAGAAGGCAACGTTGTGGAGAGACAACCGACGTAGGGGTTCCCAGTAGGTTTCCTGGAGTTCTGTGGTGGTGTCAGCTCACAGGACAGTGGGGCTTTCTTCACTAGGGCTCAGCAGGGCTGTGCAGCAGTGACAAGGTGGGCTGGGAGGTTTATCCAGGGCAGGTGAGATCTGGACAAGTAGAAGCTGTCATTGGAACCATGAACTATGTTCTTCTCAGGGAAGGAAGCCAGAGAGGGTTGGTGGATTAAAAACAGACTCCATTTCCCCGTAATACTGCTGACGTTGCTGTCCCTGCACCCTCTCCCTCTCCCTCTCCCTCTGATAGTGGGCTATGATTAGAATGGGGGGTGGGCTTTCAGATATTCCACGTGGAAACTGTTGGGCACCAATGCTCAGAGTGTGCCTTCAGCGGGTGGAAGGGAGACCCAGTTGAGCTGAGGAGTGTAAGAGAGTGTTTCCAAAAGTGTGGCCACCACACCGCTGAGGGTGACGGTGGCAGATTCGGGACTCCAGCCCAGGTCACTGTGTGGTCACTAAGATGCTGTGTGGGTTGTCCAGGCTGAGGTGGGACAGAGTGGAGCAGCTGGGAGCCAGAATGCTAGGGGTTCCCAGATGAGGGCTCTAAGGGGAGGGAGGACTCCCAGCAGAGTAAAGAGTATGGTGTGTGTGTATGTGTGTGGGGGTGGTGGTGAGATGGGCCCTGACAAAGGAGTAGTAATGGATGGAGAGTCCGGCTCACACCCCCTACAGGCAGAGCGTGGGCAACAGCAGGGTGAGCAGCTGCTGGTGGGAAGGCCAGGAGAGTCCTAGGGCAGGTGATGCCATGTGGGTGACCCAGACTTCCTGCATATTACTGGTCCTGTCCCACATATACCAACACTCTTGCAAAGGAACGTGGGCAAGGTACCCAGCCTCTGTCTGTGCCTTTTAGCAATTTTCACATCCTTATCCTTTGCTTTGGTGGAAGACTGAACGTTTGCAGAGTTGCGTATGCATGGGGGTCTCAGGGAAGTTTCAGGGACCCAGCGACCCTTCAGAAGGGGTGTGCCTAGTGACTGGTCCACTTGACACGTGACTCGCATGGGGCAGGCAATGTGTTCATTCGGGCTGGGCAGAGTGGGGATGCCACCAACGTCTCCCTGCCTTGTCCACGGACCAAGAGGTCCTTGTAGGGTGTGGTCAAGGGGATGCAGGGACAGGTGCTGCTGTGGGCTCCGCAATGGAAGAAGGACATGGGAATTGGGAGAAAAGCCCGAGGGAAGGAACCTAGGAGTAACTGCACCAGGGTAACTGAGGCAGAAGGGACACTTTAGGAACAATGCTCTTTAAGCCCCTGAAAGGTTGAAGGCAGAATCACTAGCCATTTAGTAACTCCTTCTTCCCCGGGCAGAAATGGCAGTGGGCTGCTTAGGAGCAGGAGTATTTGCCTTGACCAGAGGTTCCCAGAAGTAAGTGACTGAAGAACATTCTAGAAATGCCATCCTTCCAGTTCTCTCCAAAGAGAAGACACTCATCATTTGCTTAAGGAGAGATTAAGGCCACTTTATTTAAAAGCAGGTGCTGAGATTAATGAGGAGGATATAATAGTCAAACAGTAGCTGAACATGCATTGACTGCTCGCTGTTCTGAGCGTGTGGTGGACGTGAGCTCATGGAAACAGTTGTGAAGGGACGGAGAGGGGGCACCCGAGTCCTGGATGGGAGGGCGGATCTTGGGGGGTCCCCTGGGTCCTGCCTCCGCCTGGTCCTTTGTCCTTCCCTCTGGAGTGTGGCTGGAGGAAGCTGACGCAGGCTAACTGAATGCATAACTTTATTAAATAAATGCTTTGTCATGACAAACGACAAAGATCAAGGAGTAACATAAATTATAAGTTGAATAAATAGTATACAGCAATCTTCACCTTTTTAATAAAACGTGAGATCCTCTGTGTTTTCCGTTTTTTTTATTTCCTTCGGTACAAAATGCTAAACAGGGGCACGTTCTTCCGCATTCGGGGGATTAGCTTTTCCCACATTTTTATTTTTCACACCACAAACTGGTTTTGTTTCTTGGTTTGTTTATCCATCCTTTTCACCAATAAAGATTATGAGCATTTATTTTGTTTAAGAAAAAAAAGTCGAAAACGAAAAAAGAGAAAAAGATAGAGCTATGGTATGTATGTATGTAAAACTATCAAGAACTACAGTAATACATGCTGTGGTTATTGCTGTTTTAAAATAACAAAAAGCAGAAACAAAAAATCAAACACACAAACCGGTAGGCAACTCGGAATCTGGAGGATCTTGTCTGACAACTGTCTATCCTTGTGGGCTACTGTGTGGCGGTGGAAGGTGGGACTCAGGCTGGTGTCCGGGGGCCAGAGGAATGAGGGGGACAGACGCAGGGCGGCTGGCCCCCCCCCCATCCAGAAAGAGTGTAAGAGAGGAAGCCAGAGTCTGTGGAGATGGCTATACTATATACTCCATGAGAAAAACCAAGAAAGAACGTTAAAAAAAAAAAAGACACAAAAACCTAAGAGAAAAAGAAAAGTGGAGAAAAGTGCAAAACACGTCTTGCACTTTAGTGGTTTCAAAAAATAAAGACAGTACAATGCCCAGGCTGCTGGCAGGTGAAACCACGTTCCCTTGTCCCACGGCTTCTTAAAACTTAGCTTCCTCTCTCTTGGAAGTCAAAAATGTCCTCTCTGAGACCAGAGAGTTGCTGCTTCTTCTCATCTGAAGTTCCCGTTCTGAGCTGGAGCCCTCTGGGTGGTGGTGGGGGGGGGAGCTGAGCAGATGGAGAGGGAGGACACGGCCCCTCCTTGGTGGGGGGGATGTGTGTGGTGGTTGCCATGGCAGCCCCGTGGCTACTAGAGAGCTAGGTGGTGGGAGAAGTGAGGTTGAGAGCCTCTTTCCCTAAATCCCAGAGGGGGTTGACCCTGCAGAAGTAACAGTGAAGACCACCAAGATGTGATGGGAAAATGGGCGAGGGGCGAGGAGGTGGGACCCACAGGGCCTCCTGGGATCTCCTTTTTCCCCACGTGGAGGCTGGATGTCTCCAGGCCTGCATGTCCAGGCCTGGCTGTCTGAAAGCTGTCAGGTCTCTTCCCCCACCTCAACCCCCCTCCTGGCCCTGTCTGGCCATGGTGGCTAGGGCGGAACTGAGGGGAAGGGGCCCAGTCCTGGCCGGGCCCCTCTCAGTCACCGTCACCGGGCGGGTGGCACTGGGTGACACCAGGTACGGCCTACACTACTGGAGTGAGGCGTGAGTCAAACAAGAGACGGGGAGAGACCTCCCGTTGGGGGCAACATTGACACTTGAGGCCATAGAAAAACTGGCGCCGACGGCCTCTAGGTGAGCGGACGGTGGCCAGCGGGCAGCATGGAGTCGAGGGGAGGCGGCCCGGGCCTTCACGGCTGTTGGCTGGCAGCCCCCCTGCCTTCCTCCCGCCCCGCCCAGGGGACAGACAGGCTCCGTGGTCCCCAGTGCCTCTCTCCCCATGGTCTCTCCACTCTGGGCTCTGGCCAGACCGCCTTTGGAGAGGTTTACTTCCAACTATCATGGAGGTCCAGTGTCCTCCAGGGAGTGGCCAGCTGACCAGCCTCACCACCTGCAAACACTGGCGACTCACAGGTGTGGATTAGTCGTCTTCAACTTTAGGAACCTGGAGTTAAACCTGGCAACTACCCCGTCTCATGGCCAACAGCAAAGAGCCATGGATGTAAGGGGGAGCGGCCCATCCAAAGTCCATCAACAGCGAGGAGGGGAGCCCCTCTCAGGAACCAGGTCTGGGCCTGGGGAGGGGTGAGGATGGGTTATGCAGTTATGCAGTTCCTGGCTCAGTCTTTTTTTTAGGGGAAATGGTGCCCAGTGTCCACTGGGCAGATCCCAGTTCGATGACTGCTCAAGGTCCAGAGGAAGGGTGGGCGGGAAGAAGAGGAAAGTGTGGGAAGTTCATGATACTGGCCTACAGCATGGAAATGGGAGTTGGGGGGTGGGGACAGTTGCACAGCAAAAGGGGGTGCGCTGACACAGCAGGTCAAGTAAGTCCTTGTGGCTGCCATTCCCGTCAGGCCCTCTGTCCTAGGAGGAGCGACCACCTCTCCCATCCCTAGCCAATTGTCCTGTCCGGGGGAGCGAGAGACACTCCCCGAGTCCCACAGCTGCAAGTTTTCCACTAGCTGGGACAGATTTGCTTCTTGGCTGTCCTTCTTCACTGCCCCAAGTTTGGTGCTGGAGCAGTCTCCACGGTGTCATGGCATCAGGAAAGAGTGGAGAGAGCTGAGCTCGCGGTGAGAAAGGGCCTTGTTGCCAGTGTCTGAGCCCCCTGCCAGCCTCTGAGGACAGCCCCACAGTCACCCACTGGTTGAGGAAGTCCGTGGAAAATGGGGGTTTCCTTGGTTCAGGATGTGGCTGCCAAGTGACAGCAGCCCCAAGCATTCATTCCCCTGCTGTCCTGGGCCTTTCTTCCATCCTCCACCCCAGGGAGGAAGCCTGAACTGGCCAGAGCCTACGAAGCACTTAGAGACTCTCGGGGCTCTGTCCCTCACTGCAGGGTGAAGACGGGTATCTGAACGCTAAGTCTCGTCCTTTCAAAACATGCCGGCCTCTACTGTTTCTTTCTCTGGTCTGGCTGCTAAGTCTAGAACCCACCCAAGGCTACCCAGCTTCCCCGGCTCTAAGACCCAAAGTTAGCCCATCTCTCTTTTACAACCTACTGCTCCATTTTTCTCTCTCCTTCCTTTTGAATCCCAGAGGGCTTGTTTGGAGTGGGGAGCCAGGGAACTTCCTCTGGCTTTGTCCCCCTTTCTATTGCTCTACTTCAAAACTAGAATGGGGCCGTCAGCCCCTCTGTTCCTCCAGCCCTCTGTCCCTCTACTCCATCTGTCTGGCCTGAGCGGTCACTTCTACTGCTTCCCTGTACTGAAAGCTGGTCACTCCCACCTCCCTCGTGGCCATCTCTCATTTCTGTCTGGCTCCTGTTCTGCCAGGCTGAAGAGCGAGAGCGGCTTTCAAAACGCAGGCTCTGCCCAGATGCGGCGGGAAGGCTGGGTGGGACCTGTCGGGCTCGCTCAGGTCTGGAGCGAGTTACTTCTGGTGGTCTAGTGGCACATGCTGGGGAGCACGGTGGGGGTCACTGAGCGCTCAGCCACCTGGCTGGGTGGTACATTTGGACACCTATGCCAGTGGGAAATCATGAAAAAAAAATCCAACACTGTCCCAAAAAGGGTTGAGTTTGCTGCTCATGGAAGGCAGGCAAAATGGGTGGGTGTTCTGAGTTGAGTGGTGTTAGAAGAATATGCATTTTTTTTTCGTGGTCTTCTCAGAATGAGGAAGCTCCTCAATGCCCCCATAAAAATTACTTTGAAAAGTTAATGCAAACCTTCGAAAGAAAGGGAGGAAGGAAGGAAGAAAAAATAAAAGAAAAAGAAAATAGATCTATATGCCTATATACGACTACTTGGAGCCTTGTAGATAGATACAAGCCCACATCTTATTCAGCCTATCCTCCCCCACAGAGGCTGTGCTAGTTGTGAATCAAATGCATGGAGGGGCTGAAACCACACGCTTTGGCGCGGGCTTTCAGTCACCCGGGAGGAATAAGTCTGTCCACTGTCGGGGTGTGTATTAATTCCTAGAAGTTTGCACAGGAAAATATACACACATACTCAATACTTGGGTATCTGCGTAAGGAAACCTATCTATCTAATATCACTCAGTTATTCATTTGTTTCATTTTGAGAGGAATGGAATGCATTTTGGTTTTTTCAAATATTTGGTGGGGAGAGAACACTCTACTGGGGAGGACAGAAGAGGGGCCTTCGAGCCGTCCGCACCGCTGGCTGGAGGAGGAGGCAGACCCAGGAGGGTCAGTGACTCCTTTTGTCTTTTCCCTTCTCCCCCTGTGACCAATTCAAGTGCATCCTCGAATGCCACCTCTTGGGTCACAACTTCTAGTTCCCAAATGTCTCCCGGCCTCAGGACAGGGCTGCACAGGAAGGTGGGTCCAGCCACGGTGCCTGTGATCTGTCCTTCCTGCCCACGTTCTCCCGTCCTTTCCCTAACTCTGCCCGTCCTTTCCTCTCTGGTATGCGATGCTTTCTTCCTTTCTCTTCCTCCCGTTCTTCCTCTCTTCCCTTTCCTGTCCATTCAACTTGCCTCAAAAAGAAAAACCATTGAAAAAGGGGCGGGAGGTTTCCCTCGCTTTTCCCCCATTTCCGTTGTTGCCGTTTTCAAAGTTGAGACCTTGCTAGAGATTCCGAGGTCCTCGGTTTCCTTAATTAGATAGATATATGTATTTGCTTTCCCTTAAATGAGATGAAATGAGTGGCGTCCTGGGGTGGAGGGAGGCACTGGCTGGAGTTGGGGCTGGGGGTTGGGGTAGGGGAGAGGGGAGGATGGGGGAGGGGACACATCACTCAACGTTGCTGCTGTCGAAGGTGTGGCACTGAAAGTCGCCGTCGACATACTCCATGCTGGGCAGCTTCATCCCGTACTTGTCCACGCACCAGCAGATGCCACGTTTGCGGCCACGGGAAGGCTTGCACTGGGGGTGGGGAGAGAGGCAGGTAATGAGGATGGCTGTGCCCTGAGGATGCTCCCCTCCTGCCTGGCCCCGCCTCTGCCTGCTCCAAGACAGACTCTCACCCCCAGAGAGTTGAGGCGCTGTACCAAACTCTTGGGGTTCTGGTGTCCCCACTGCATGGGGTGGGCTGGTGGGGCATGATGATTTAGGCAGTCTGCCTTTGGCTACTTCCTATAATCTCTGTTTTATGTTCCTGATCCAGGAGCCTCCAACTTGGTGTTCTCTCTGAAGAGAGACACCAAGAGCTACGTGATCTGATGATATGATAATAGTAATAATAATAATACTAGGAGGCATCACTTCTGCAGCTTGGTGTCACGTACCAACACTGCTATTTGATACTTACTATACATACTGCTCACAAAAAATAGGGGATATTTCAAAGTGAATATGAAACGATAAAGTATCTCCTAATTTTTGTGAGCAGTTAGGCGCTGTTCTAAGTGCTTTACGGAGATTAATCCATTATTCCTCACAATCGTATGAAAATAGTACAACTGTTCTCCATGTTACATGAGAAACTGGAGGCAGAGACTGAATACCTGGGGTAAGAGGACACAGCTTGTGAGCAGGAGAGCCGAGACTCTACCCGAGGTGGTCTGGCTCTTGACCCCTGACTTAAATGGGGGTGAGCTTATGGAGCATCAGGGTCACGTGGGAAAACACTTGTTAGAAAAGCCAAATTCTCAGAGTCTACCCCAGCCATGGCCAACATACGGCCCGCAGACCGAATCCAGCCCGCATAATGAGTTTATGAGGCCCGCGATTAAATTTTTAATATTCTCTACTACTTTAAAATCTCAGCAACTCAGAAGCGGAAGTATCTTTGATTATTGGAAATTGAGATATTTAAGAAGATAGTGATACGCGGAAAAGAATTCCGCGTGTGACTAATCTAGGGTTAACTTCCAATAATTGGTTGAATGGATTCGCGATAATTCTTTATTTTTTTAAAACAATTCCATTATAAATATTTACAACTTTTGTACTCGTCTGTACTCGATATGAACTGTTTGACGTTTAGCAGTGATGTGAAACCCACATTCTTTTAGACGGAGTTTGCCAGTGCATACCCATGGTCAAACAATTTATTTTTGTGGTCAAGTGTGCTGAATCAAGTGGCATTGTAGCATAGACAGTAGCTGCAGTTGATAACTGAAAACGTGTCCAGGCTGTTTGTAAAACAAAATAATTTTTTTATTTGTGATATAACCCCTTCAAGCTCATTTTATTAATTAAATATTGTTTTGATTGATAGCGCTACAGTTTGGATATTTATACGGTATGTAATTATATATTTTTATTAAAATATTTTTATTAAAATAATATTGTATATTAAAATTTTTTTCACTCACATGTATTCATAAACAAATCACATAATAAAATTTTGTTTACTTAAACGAATCATTTTTGTATTTAACATTTTTTAATTTTAATATTTCGTCCTGCCCATGAAAAAAGTTTTCTTTCTAATCTTGCCTGGCGTCAAAAACTGTTGGCCACGCCTGGTCTACCCAGACCCACCCATCAGACACTCTGGGGGAGGGGGTGGGTACAAGCCTGCCAGGCGATTCTGATGACCAAGGAAGGCTGAGAACCATTGCCTCAAGGTAATGCAGATCCAGTTTAATAAGCTAAGTACTACTGGCTGAACAACAGCGAGGCTGTTCAGAGGCTGCAGATATGTTTTCAAGTACTATGAATATTTACATGTGTGTATCAGAAAATCACACGCACACAATGTGTGATGTGACAAAGTGGTGCAAACTTTCTTCTTAGGATTCATGTAAATACGGTGAATCATTAAAACTTAGGTGATTTTGTAATATAGGAAGGAATGGTAAAAAAATCACAATTGCAGTACGGACATTTGAGGTTTGAAAACCGCGATTGTTAATGACAAAACCCGTGGGCACTAGAAGTAGAGGCCTCCTGGCAAGTGGCCTTTCGGGAGCCCTTTGAACTTGGAGGCACGGATGGGAACATACCTGCTTTCTCTTGTAGAATCCTTTGCGGTCACAGTTGGGCAGGTACACGGCACGGGGCACCATGCGAGGGCTGGCTTTGAGCTCCTGCAGGGAAGCCTCCATGTGTCTGCGGCAGGGACCCTGTGCATGGACGGGAGGGATGAGAGTCATGGCAGGACCCATGTGAAAACCACCTCCCTGTGCAGAACGCGGGGCCCAGAGTATGGGGGCTCAAGGATCTGTGGGGAAAGCTCCCACGGTTTGTTCCAATTAGTCGCTACCAAAGATCCTTCCCCCCACCGCTCACTTGTTATGCACCCTGGGTGCATCTAGTTTGCAGAACCTGAATTTTGACCAGGTACAGAGGCACACTGTCCCATCTATTGTCCACGGTACCCACCCTCAACTGTTCCATGCTACTGAGTAGTTATGCCCAGAGGTGGTCATCTGTGGATGCTCTAGGAGAATATTCAGTGTCTGCCCAGGTGAGGACACAGCTCCAGGGTCACTCACACGCCTGCTGTTTGCTCGTTTCCTTGTGGTGGCTGGCACTTCCTTTAAGTACTGCCTCTGCTCCTGCTTACACAGACCAGCTCTGGGTCCTGACACATGTAAGTGCTAAAAATTCTCCATTGTAAGTGGCAGGTCCTTCCCTAGGTCTAACCTAAGTATCTTCTGCTGCCACCAATGCTCATTTAAATGCAAGTCTGGGAGGGTGGGAGAGGCTGAGGGGCATGGGTACAGAGGGAGATAGTGGGGAACCCTTGAGACTCACCTGCTCAGAATCCTGTCTCATCTCAGGTGCAGAGACGACTCGGGGGTGAGCGGTGTTCTCAGTGCCCCCCACAAACTTGGACTGGGTCAGCTTCTTTCTGCGGTCCTTCTTCACAGCCTCGGCCTTCAGCTCGGAGATGCGAGTGTGCTTGGGCCGGACATTCTTGGGGGAGTAGGTCTCTTCTGCCATCTCAGCAGTGGTTGGGTCCTCGTGCTCCTGGGATTCTCGCTCTGCGAAAAGAAGGAAGCAGAGGGTCAGCTTCTGCGGCGGAGACGCAGACGTGAGGAGGGAGCCTGGGGCTCTGAAGTTGGGGTAAAGAGACAGGGTCTCCGCCCTCCTAGAGCTTAAATAAGAACCAGGACACAAGAGTCAACACTCATGTAAGTTGTAGGAAGCTGCTGGCCAGACTGGAGTCCCATAGAGCAAGTCCAGGAAGACTTCACGGAGTGGAGACGTTGAAGGAGTCACACTGATGAGTGAGGACAGTCTGAGAGGAGGGAGAGGACATTCTGGAGACAGGATGGGGGCAGAGGGAGGGAAGCAGCTCGTGGGAGGGCAGAGGCCTGGTAGAGGGCTTGCTTATTGGGGCTGGCTAGGCAGAGGGTGCAGTGGCAGGAGGTAAGAACACAATCTGGAGACTTTGGCTGTCGGGGGGGTGAGGGGGGAATAGGAGGGAGCCAAGGTATGGACAAGACCAAGTTTAAACCCTTGTGAGGTCTGTGCTTGCACAGCTGCTGCAGTTGATGTATATCTGGATTTGGGGAACTGTGAGCAGGGGGACCTCTGGGGGTCTGGACTAGCAGGGTGCAGGGACCATCGAGAAGAACAGGAGGAGGGGATGTGGGAAGCCTGGAGGGGAACAGAGCCGGCAGGTGGGGCGGATGCGGAACGGGAGGCCTCGTTCCCGGCTCTGGCTCAGAGCTGGCTCGGCACTCTGGGCCCTGGACAGGCTGGAACATAACATAGCTTCAGGCCAAGAGCGGCTGGCAGCTGGCAGAGACTGGCACCGTTATATATAGGGGTGACTTGACGACGGTCTATACTTAGCCGACTTCTGACCTTTAAAGAAGTAGGACTTTGTTCATTAATTTGTTGATCTGTTCATTTTACCTGCCCAGCCTTGTCCCAGTCCACAGATTTCCCTTTAATTCCTGTCTCACAGGCACCCTCCTGGGGTCTCCGTTTTTCCTCTCAGTTTTTTGGCCCCACCAGCCGATGTGGACCCAGATCTGGAGGGATGGCCATTCTTCCCAGCGGGGCAGGATGGGCAAGGGAGGGTGGGTGGGAGCAGGAAAACCTGTCTGCGTTGCCCTCTTTTCCTCTCAAATTCTAAAAAAAGAAAATAAGACTTGGAGGCAACTCCCCATAGATGAAATGCGGTGCGGGAAACCCCTGCTATTCACCCACTGGCTCTCACTGGGCTACCCAGGAGCAGGGCACCACTATGACGCGAAGCAGAAGGCAAGGAGGTGGGCAGGTGGGGGTGGGGGTGCAGGGAGAGAGGAGCTGGGTAAGAAGACTCTGTTTTGTGTCCCCAGGGCAGGTGTGTGCTAAAGAAGGCATTTGGAGACCAGGATGAACTTGGTCAGGACGGCAGGTGGCAGGAAGCACCCCAGCACCTGTTTGTCGGTTGGCTCACGATTCATCACTCTTCATTGAACAGGTATCTATTCAGTCTATAAGGCCCTGGCAGGGAAGTCCCCAGCCCTGCAGGAGCCTCCCCAGGTCTGCAGGGTTCTGGGTGGTTAGTTGATGTGGGCTATTTACCCACAGCAGAGGAAGGGGTATAGTCATTAGAGAGTAAGATGGGAGGAGGAGAGGGGGCGGTCAGCAAATAGCAAAGCCAAGAAAGAGCAGGGTCCCCCAGAACCAAATTCAACACCAGTATTCCTGTCCCCCGATTTTGGCCTTTCCTCTCCATCTTCCCACCCTGGCTCGCTGTGAACCTGCTGCGACCACGGTTTATCGGCCCCTGTGATGCGCCTGGTCGGTGGAATGCAGCCTTCTAGAAATGAGCTATTAGAGTGATGCTTTGGGGCAAACTTACTTTTCTTGGCTATAGGATGCGCTAGAATGAGGGTGGGATGCCAGGAGGGACATGGCTGGTTTGGGGGACTCTGTACAAACTGAAAGTAACTCAGACCCACACCTGAGGCTCAGGTCTCGGGGAGAGGCAAGGAGCAGAGGAAAAGTTAACCATGGCATGGGCAGGTTGCTGTGGGCCAGCCTTAACCCTGCATCCCCCTTCCTTGGAGGAGGACGGGACTGTTAATGGTTCGATAAAGTTCGGGGTCAAATTAACTTTGACCTCTCTTAGTTTTTTCTCTGAAAATGTTCAAGTGTTGCTTTGGGCTAGGCAACGATGACACCGGCAAACAAAATGTAGATTCCCATATCTTTAAGGAACTCAAAACTCTTTTGCAAACCCTCTCTCCTCCTTCCTTCCCTGGTCTCACTGGGGCGGAGTTCCTGCGGGACACCCTCCCCAGGTTAATGGTTCTTTGGCTGCTCTGAAGGGCAGGTGTTGAGTTTTGATGTGCCTCCCGGTTTTTGGTGCCATGTAACCTCATGGGACCTAATACTTAGGCAGCGGTAGAGTCGAGTATCAACGATACTAATCAAGGTCTTGTGGTCACCTGTAGGATCCAGAGAGACAGTGGAAAGTTGAAGCAGGGCCAGGGCAGAGCCATGGAGATTAAAGGGCTGGAACGTGGACCCGGAGCTGGAAGGCTAGAGCCAGCAAGCCCTGCTCAGCTGCTTTGTGGCGAGTTATAAATAGGCTTTCCCTTTGGGAAGAGTGTACATTTGAGATAAAAAAAAAAAAAGAAGGTACGAATGTACTGAGCTATTTCATCAAGAGACAGTGGACCGAGGTTGTGGAAAGGGTTTAAGTGAGATATAAGAGAGGACTTCCTGGTGAGGTTACCCTGTACAGGAACAGCAATGGAAGGAACAGAACAGCACCTTGGGCTCTGGAACCTGTTGGACACACAGTTCAATACCTCCATATGGCCAGTAGATGGCGAAGGAGACTGATGACCACACACTATGTCCCTGTTGCATATTGCCAGGGACTGTAAATAATTTTAAAATCTGGAATTTGTGTGCCTGTTTCTCTGACAATCACCCAAATCCTCTCCTTCTCTCTGTGGGTCTGCAATATGAATTTAAAGAGTCAGGGAGATGGAAAAGCAAGGCCTGGAAAGGACGCAGGTGAGGGGAGGGTGGAGAAGGCAGGTGTGAGAACCGGAGGCAAGAGGAAGGGGCGAGATTGTTTTCTGTGCAACCCCCAATTTTCTTTCATCTGCAATTGAAAAAGTGATCAGGGGATGGAGCAAAACATATCAGCAACCTCCCCTCCCATCTCTAGATGTCATTCTGAAAGGATTCTGCGGAGGATGGGAAATGTGGAATGCTGAGTATGGTTTCCTTCTCTTTTAATTTCATGATCTTGCCCGAAGCCTGACAAAGCGAGAGCTGTCTTATCAGTAGTCACCTTTGGGTGGGCTGTGATTCTGCTCTGGCTTTTAGCCTCAGTCCTGCCAACCAGCTTCCGGATGGCCCAGCCCCTGCTGTGTTACGCTGGCTATCTCAGTCCCTCCTTCATTCACAGGGCGCCGCATGTTCACACGGGTGCAGTAGCATTCACTGAGGCACAGACGGGCACACCAACATGACCCTGGGCTTGAGGACTATGCATTCTCATGTCCCAGCAAACACAGAGGGTGTCTGGGTGCAGGCCTGGCTGCGTGGGCAGATCCACGCCCAGGACAGGGGCCCAATGCCCTCCACCCAGGCTCAACACTGTCTTTAACATGTCCTCTTGCTGTCGCTATTTTCTAGGGGCAGGATGCTTTAGCAACATTCACAAGCTTGTGCTCTTAAAAAACATTTTGATCCCCTTCTGCTCCCCTGTTAGAGAGATGGACGGGTCCAGCTGGGGATCTGACACAACCCTGCAATCTGACCTCCCACCCTGGGGCTCTCAGTCCTGCCCTGGCACCATTAACAGCCCACTCCAGGGCTGGTGGCAGTTCCCATCCTTTCTTTATACCTAATAATCAAACTTCAGAGAAAACTGGGTGGCCCAGATCTTGCGACTTTGCTTACGGAAATGGAAGAAACTGAGGCGTACTTGGAATTCACAGCTCAGGAAGAACGCAGAGCTCTGCCAGGCCACCTGGACCTGCGGGAGGAAAGTCGCTTTCCATAGCCAGACAAGGTGGGTTCGCCCAGAATCTCTCTACAAGGAATGAAAAAGGTTTCCACTGGCTCTCATTCTACGTCCTTCTGTGGAATTTAAACAATCTTCTTAAGGGCAGAGATTTGTCATTTATCTTGGTCTCTCCGGCATATGGCACTCAATAAATAATCTTTAAATGGAGCGATGCCTGTATCTAAAGGCAGAGACAAAGTCACGTGGGTCTGGAGGCTTTTCTGTCTAGAAGCTGGGTTACGTTAGAATGCAGGGGATGCCCAGAGGGGTCCTCCCACTGGTGTCACTGTCTTTAAGCATAATAACTGCCACAGAGGGAGCAAGGGGGCAGAGGAATGAGCCTCACAGGACAAGGACAGAAGTAGGGGTCTTTGGATTTGCTGGGCTCCTCTTTGGTCAGAGGCTTCACTGCCCAATACAGTAGCCACTAGCCATATGTAGCCCATTAAATGTAGCCATTTAAATGAATAAATATTAATTCAACTCTTTAGTTGTTGTAGCCACATTTCAAGTATTCAATAGCCGCATCTATCATTGCAGAAAATTCTACTGGAGCTTGTTGAAAGGCACTAACCCATGCCTGGGTATGGCTAGATGCTCCGTGTCCCCTTCCCACCTTGCCCTGTTTCCCAGCCAACCTGCAGCCTCCTGCTCTCTGCTGCAACACGAGGCTTACAGGGAAATGATGGATTGGCTGCTCGCTATTTAAAAAACCATAAGGCATGTCTCCATCTCCTGAAGTCTGACTGTTTCCCAGCTCCAGATGGCAAATGGCTCAATTAGACTGCATGTGCGTGCCTTTGCATAGAGAGAAAGGGACAGGGGCGGCAGGGAGGGGCTGTGGAACCTTCCAGGGGAGTGGCAACCTCCCTTCCCCCGCCCATTCCACCCTAACCAGCCTCTCTTGGAAGACACTGCTTTCTTTTCCTCTGTGGTCGGTTATACATGTGCATGTTCTGGGCTCTTTTTAACCTGAATTATGGGCTGAGAAGGAATAAAAGTACTGACTTTCCAAGAGGGAAACAAACCCAAACAACTGTCCTCCTCAATTGCAAGAAGACACAGAAGGGGGAGTCCTGCTGACTTGGGGTGAGTGGCAGAGGTGGCAGCAGGTTTGGTGGGTGATTGGACGGTGAGGGCAATAAGCTTACTGCTGAGCTCCTTTCCAGCCCCCACCCCACTCCAGGCCAGGAGGACTAATGTGGTTAGGGGCCATAGACACACAGCAAAGCTGGCCAACGTGGGTATGTCTCATCTCTACCCTGAGCAGAGGAAAGAGAGACATCACATAGCAAAGTGGATAGACACTCAGAATCAAGATCTAGCCTTCCCACCCTTAACCTTCAGTCATCCTCTGGGGAGGAAGAGGAGGCTGCTAATGATGGTTCAATAAACCCTGATTCAGATTCACTTTGACCACTGTTTGTGTCTTCCTTCCCTCTCCGTGCCTTGGTTTTCTCATCTGAGTCACCGGGAGGATGACAACAGCCCCTTCTGCACAGGGTTCTTATGAGGATTTAGTGAGTTGACATGTGCTAATTACCTCTCAGCACAGGTCTCTGCTGCCTCTCACCTCTCTGGTTTTAATCAACAACTAAAAATTTGGTTGCTTGGGACCTGGTTGTACTTGTATACCACAAGATCTAAGGCTCCCGGATGCAGAAAGTTCTGCTGGAAAGTGATGGCTCTAGCCTTGTCTTTGGGGAGTCTGACTGCCAAGCCCAGGTGAGAGGGACTTTGCACTAGTGCTTCTGGGACCACCAGTTCCCACAGAGAGAACTAGCACTGGGAGTCCCGCTGTCTAGTCCCATCCTTCATGCTGCACTGAGGCACTGGTCTCTATCTCTACAGATGGAGAAAGAAAAGATGTCCAGCCACCCTCCACAGGGTAGATGTATCTGATGTCAAGTTGGTGACACTCCCCTAAAACGATAGGCGGGACTCCACTCCCCCATCCCTCACTGTCCAGGGCCCAGAGGTAAAGAAAGGATCCTCCCCATTCCTCCCTGGGGCCAAGCCAGGATGCAAGGTATGCAATTCTTGACCCCTAAGAGACAGTTGGTGGTAAATTGAGACACAAGACATACACAGTGAAGCACAGCTCCTAGGATGAATGTCCCCAGCCAGTTTTCTCTAGAGGTGGGGAAGGTGGAGCATGCGCAGTAGGAATGTCTATCTTTTTTCTTAAGCATCCCAAATCAGAAGGTAAAGGGGCTAGGTAGGGAGCAGCCTCTCAATGGAAGAATGGAAGATGATGAGGGGTAGGAAGCTCTGGTTCATTTCTCAATGACCTGGAAACACTCCCAATCATGACTCATCGCAGCCCATTCAGAACATTACAATTAGGTAGCCACATTCCCTGCACGAACTGCATGACCAGAAGGGGGCGGCAAGGAGCAAGTGGTTTAAACTTCCCCTGTTTTCCCTGAGAAGAGAGGCTCTGGTATGAGTCAGACAAAGCAATGAATCTTCTCTGGTCCAGCAATCAAAGCTCAGATTCTTTTCCTCTTTGTGGGCAGGAGTTGAGATTGAAGACAGTAGTTACTTCTCAAGTGCGGGAGGGGCTTGCTGGTGGCCAGTAGCTACCTGTAGCTCTTGACACTTGAAATGTGGTAGTGGGTCTGGATTTGAAAATTTATGTCATTTAAATTAATTAAATTTAAAAACCAATACTTGATTTGGTTATCGGGCAATTTTTAAATATGTTAGAACAACTTGGGTAGCGAGGGTCAGCCTGCCTTCCCATATGAGGGTAGCTCACTGTCATTCAGGAAATGAGGACTGGCACATGGACCTGAAGTCCCTTTCCTTCCTCTTTGTCCCCTATCCCTCACCAACCACTAGCCTAAGCCAGCTTAGTTTGCAAAGGACCAGAGTATGATGGAAAGTAACAGGGGTGCTGCATTCTCCACATTGGGGCTATTGTACTTCTTCCCCTAAAATAGAGCACCCACAAGTTCTGACCTCTTATTTTTTCTTCACAACCCTCACTATGGGATGATCGCATCGGGTGAACTTTGCCAAAGGCTTCATTGCAGGTTGTTAGACTGGGTCCAGGCAAGAGCCCTGGTGACTAGTAAAGAAAGCCAGAATAGCAGAATGGAGCTTTAAAATCAACAAGGAAAAAGCGGAGTTCTAGTCCCGATTCTGCCACTGACCCTGCATCTAATTCTGGGCAGCTGACTCACTGGTCTGCGCCTCTGTGTCCCTATCTGTAAAATGAGGGCCTTGACTTCAAGGATAGTGTGGGTTCCTTCCAGCTTTAGCATTCTTTGGCCAATACCCAGATGATTCCTAGAGAGATGTTATAACTGTGCTAAGCCAAGTGGCTAGGCAGGAAAGAACACTTTGCCCCTAATAGAGATTTCCAGTCACTCCTTGAGTGACTGGGAATATATATATGAAAAAGGACATTATAACAGAAACCAGGGAAAGAAACTGAACTGGGGAAAACATGAGGAATTCTCTGGATACAAGGGAAAGGGGAATACGAAACTTAGAACTTGCTTCCTTGTTTATTTGCTTATTTATTTTTGCAAGTATTGAATAAATCATTGTTTTTGGAAAACATATCCAAATGGCAATTTAAGGATAGTCTCTGGGGATTGCAGCTTTTGGATCAACTGAAATAAAAATGCAAAACAAAAACTTGAACATAACCTCTCCAAATTGCCTCCTGTCTCTCACCACAACCATTCTTCTCAGTCGGTTCTTCCTTGGTACCTGGACCCTTTACGGTCTTCCAGTTTCTGGATGCAGTGGGCCTGGAGCATGGTGAAACCGTCTTCAAAGTGTTATTTTCCACATGGTAAATAACTCAAAGTGTCAAAGCTATTGCTCAGCTACAAAGTAAAATCTTTAAAAATCACCTTTTCTTCCCATTAGCTCCTCCTTCTCCCATTAAGGGGACTAGGGTTTCTTTTAGGATTCCCGCTCCCATGACCTTTGTTGTAACCCTCATGGTGACCTCTGGCTCCTGAGGTCAGCCCTGACCTCTTTCTACATCTGCAAGCCCACCTGCTTGTTCAAATCCAGCCCAAGCCCTGGGACTAACTCACAGCTGCTCTGATTTAAAACTCAAGCCCTCAGGGGATGCCTTGACTGGTGGGGGATGGAGAAAGGGAGAGGGTAGCAGGAGGGAGGGATAAAGAGAGGGAAAATTGAAATGGAAAGAAAATGTGGCCAACTATGCTTGCTCTTCTAGCCTGAGCTGACACAGCAGAAAGCGGTGGGGTGCGGGGCGGTAAGAAAAGTCAAGTTAAAAGCAGCATTTCTTGTCTTCTCGGCTCAGTTTTGGTTGGCTCAGGGCGAAGCCAGCCTCTCAAAGACTTGTTTCAAAGGGAGGGGGTGCGGGTGGGAAAGGAAGCTGCCTCCTTCAGTTTTCCATGATCTTGTTCAACCCAGACACAAATTTGGCCAATAAAGCTAACTCTGGAACTTGACTCGACATGGCATTTGAAGCGGGTTTGGAGTGTAACCCAGGGTGATGGAGGCCCAACCCCTAAAAGAAGCAAAGGCTGAATTCAGTTTTACTGAGGTATTTTTTTCTTTCCCAGAAGCATGTTTTCTGTCTGTTTCTCTTATTTCTCAATAAGGCTACTAAAACCCAGAATCCGCTTCCCCCCACATCCCCAGTTTAACATCTCTCAGGCACAGGAGAGCTCTCCCAGGCCAGGGCATAGATGTGTGCCGCCCTCCCGCCCACAAAGCCACAGGATCCCTTTTGCAAACAATGCCCAGAGCAAAGCCCGCCCTTTCTCCACTCCATCCAGCTCACCGATATTTATTGAGCTTGGCCCAATAAATAACTCGTCTCCCGCCTCCTTCCACTCAAACACACACTGCCCACTGTTTCTATATCCATCTCTGCCCCTGAAGTGGCCAAAATCAAATGCAGGGCCCTGCGCGCTCGCAGCTTCAGGCTCTCTGGCCGACTACCTCTCTCGTTGCGCAGCAACACGCGGCAAAACACCAGTCTCCGCCCTCAGCCCTTCCTCCCAGAAGCTTGGCTGCTTGCCACCTCGTTCTCCTCAGCTCCCCATTACTAACTAAAAAATGCATTCTTTTTTTTGGGAGGGGTTGAAAAATTATATAGCTCTATCTCTATATGTGCATATATGTTTTTGGTGTGTGTGTGTGATCTACACCTCTATCCATATTTATATGGAAACCGTGGAAGGCAGAGGGGCGCACACAAGTTCGCACCGCTGATTTTGGTGTGTGTGTGAGGAAGTGGTGGTCGGCTGTGTTGGGGAACAGGAATTTCGGCCAAAGGAGCTGACACTCTTCTCCATCTCTCTGTTCATTTCCCACTCCTTAAGACGTGACTCCGTGCCATCTCCAACATTTGGGGGACCCACCCAGAGGTTTTCGAGCTGAAGAGCTATAGCTTGGAGCGCCCACTCCTACCCCATCCGTCCTGGAAAACGGCGTCAGCCCCGGCCATAGGTAGAGAGCGGCACCCAGCGACCGCAGTCGGCTAGGCACCTGCCTAAGGTGGGGGGAGTAGGTGAGAAGGGCTGGGGTGGAGAGGCTCTGTATTGGTACAGAGGTACGTTGAAGGGGGCTGCAGAAAAGCCTAAAGGGCATCTTGCTTGGGACAAAAGCTGGAGTGTGTGTGTGTGTGTGTGTGTGTGTGTGTGTGTGTGTGTGTGTGTCTGGAACTGGAAAGTTGGACGCGCCTATTTGCTCTCCCAGCAATTGCACGCAGGCACACACTGCACCTACCACATCACACCAACCACACTGTTGGGCAGATAAAAGGGGGACTAGAATGCGGCTGAGTGATAGATAACCTGGCGTACTTTCGATGGGACCGGATTGTTTAACCAGAGCTCCGGCTTCCAAGCCAGGAAATAGATCCATACCTCTTACCCGCCTCCCTGCCCTCCCCCCTCCGCATCCCTCCCAAGCTTTTTCCAAACCCACGCTCCCCACATGAAGGCGGGCGGGACCACCTTTAAAAAGTGGTTCTTAATAAAAATAACTGCACAAACTAGCCTTTGGGGCCCCCGGGGCCTGCACGTTGCTCTCCGGTCTCTTTTTTGCAGGCCCCACTCCGGAATGAGACTACCTCTTTCAAAGCTGGAAGGGCGGCCCCCAAACTCGGCAAAAACTGCAGTTTTGGGAGATCTAGACAGAACCCAGGAAAACTCTCCTGGCTCTTCTCAAGTTCGCCGACGCGTTTCTTTCCTACATAATGCTGTCTGTAGTTTGCAGTTTAAGAAAATTCATGTTGGGGTGCTCATAGTGGAATGGGATAAGAGAGGAGGACATTGTCTGAGGATGTAACTACATAGAATAAACATTATTTAGCCAAGTTCTAACCCCTTTTGGAGAGTCTCGGAAAGCAGATTTTTGTGCATAGTTAAACTATTTTTTAAAAATTTAATATCAGGTAACTCTTTCCAAAAAAAAAAACGAACCCAGTCTAAAAAGGGTAGAACTGTTCTCATTAAACAAGTAGCTCAGTCACCTTTTAAATCCTAGACTTCTGGCGCTGAGAGTTTGGGGGCAGGGCAACCCGGGGGCGGCGCTACTTGGAGGCAGAGAGGAGGCCTCCAAGTGACCCCGCCCTCCAAGAAACAGGGCGTGGCACCTCCAGTCTCCGCCCCCTACATTTTACATTGTGTCTCCAGGGCCCCTCTTACATTTACACCACAATCACTTGCGATCAGGTTTGAGAGATGGGGGCGGGAGGATTACTACCGACGGAGAAGTTGTGAGGTGTGAATTTCACATTCCCTCTTGCCTCCTAACCCTACATATTCACCTTCCGTCCTAGGTAAAATCTGAATTGGGACGAGGGAAAAGTAATTAGATTCAAGGACGGACATCCAGCACAGGAACACCAAACCTTTCCTTCTTACCCTTCCCCACCACTCCCCACGTCGCTCCCCCCCTCCCCACTACCCCACTGACCTCCCGCCTCCGCCGTGCGTGTCTAAAGTAATCTTTCCCTTCCTGGGAGGAAAAAAGATATTTTACATTTTAATCTGTTTCACCATCAATTACAATCATATTAAGGCAAAAATAATGGGTATGCACGTGGGAGGGACACCAAAGCCCCCATCCAAAAGGCATTAGCTCCCGAGGGTGTGTGTGTGCACGCGCGCGTGCGTGTGTCGGATGGAAACGTCAGAAGGGATTGGTAAGGGGTAAGGGCTGGGAGGGACAAAGGTGGATAAGCACAGAGCCCCTCTCTTTCCAGGTCTCCAATTAAAGCAATATTTTAACAGATTTTTTTTTCAAGTTCATGAAAAAAAAATGTGTTGGGAGGTGGTGGAGGAGGGAGTTGATAATGAAACATGCACCCTTTCAGACTGGAGCTTGAGTACCTGGGGATTTGGACCTTGAGACTGAATAGAGCTCAGAGTCAGTATTCAGACGAGGGGGGAGGGGTGGGGTGGAATAGTGGGGGGCAGGGGCGAGGAGTAGAACTGAAGACCGCAAGAGGCTCGGATAGACAGCTGCCCAAGGTAGCTGGATCAGCCAGGGCTCCAATTCCCAGGTGTAAAGGCACTCCCCGCCCTCCTCCCGGCCTGCGCCCCGGCTCTAAGCCTCTTTCTGCGCAAAGCGCGCGTGGCCCGCCCGTCCCCTGTTCCCCGCTCGTGTGCCGTGTAACTGACTGGCACACTGGGCACGCTCACCGATCTTGACTTGCTCGCGGTAGCTCTTTTCGTTCATGCAAACCCCGCGGCCGTGCAGCAGGGCGTGCAGCGGTTTCTCCTCGTCCTGTCGGGGGAGGCAGCGCAGCCCTTGGGCGCAGCGCTCAGTGTAAACGCCGCACGACTGCCCCTCGGCCAGGGCGCAAGTCATGCAGCAGCCGCAGCCCGGCTCCTTGACTAGCTCGCAGCCCAGGGGGCTTGGGGGACACATGGAGAGGGCTTTCTCGTCGCAGGGCTCGCAGTGCACGAAGGAACCCAGGGTCTGGGCGGGCCCGGCACAAGCGGCCAGCAGCAGTAGGACCACGGTGAGCACCATCTTCTCCAAGTCTCTCCCTTTACCTCGGGGCGGGGCAGGAGAGCGAGAGCGCCTGGAGAAGGGGGCCAGGAGGACGCCGGGGAAATTAAAAAATATTTCTGGCAGGTAGAGCAGATGCCCTCCTCCAGACAATTGCAAAATGTGGGAAGAGTTGGAGGGCTGGGGTGCCTGCAAGCAAGTCCCAGTTACAAGGATTAAAGACTTGCAACAGGTTGGGGTAAAAGAGCAGCGCCAGGTGCACAGGAGTGGGGACTGCCGAACAAGCCTCCAAGCCCAACCTGGTCAGAACTGCAGGAGGGAAAGCCAAAAAGTTCACTCCAAAGCAACCGCCGGAATAAAGAGCTCGGAGGCTGTGGAGAAGACGGGTTGGGGGGAGAAAAATGGGTTTGTCTTCAAAAATTTTGTTTAAAATCTAAAGTACACCCTGCTCCTCTCTCCCCCTCAGCTGCTAGCGGCGCGCGGCCGCCGCGGAACAGGTAGAAGGAGGCGGCTGCAGCCGCAGGGTGGGGAAAATGTTGAAATCAAGGGAGGAAAAAAAAAAAAAAAACCCAACTCCCAAACCCTAACACTCTTTTCTCCCACTTTGCCACCACCTCTTCGAAATTCGCAGGTTCTGCGCGAAACCCGGAGAAGGGTGCAAATGGAGAAGAAGGTAATTAGAAGGAGCAAAAAAGAGGAAAAACCCCACTCCGCTTCACGGCTCTTCCTAGCTCTTTTCCCCCCTCAGAAGTTTCCAAAGAGACTACCGGCTCCGGTCGAGCCGGCGCTTTTAAATAGACGGCCCTGGCTGCCAGCCAGTTTGTAGCTGCAATTTGAGCTCCCCAACACCCAACCCAGGCAAGGATGCCAAGCAGCTTTGCAGTACTAACTCACACGGGGTGGGGGTGGGGAGACGCCTTCGAGACACACGGGGGCTCCCCTCCGCTCCGCGAACAGCGCCCTCCTCCCCCCGGAATGTAAGAGACGGGCACGGGGGACGGGGATGGGGTTGTGCAAGGGAGGAGGAGGTGCGGTGTGTGTGGATGAGAGAGTTCCTCGGTGCACGGTGGACACAATGAGGGATAACCCAGTCTCTCCCTCCTTCCCACCCCCTAACTAGCCCAGGCCCAGGCTGAAGGGAGAAGCATTTTCTTATTAGTAGCTGGATGTATACAGTGCCCCAGAAATTCTTCCTAACCTTAGGGAAATGGCTGTCTGCTAGTGTCTAAGTTACCATGGAAGGTGTGTGTGTGTGTGTGTGTGTGTGTGTGTGTGTGCGTGTGTGTGTGTGTGTGTGTGTGTGTGTGTGTGTGTGTGGTGTGTTGGGGTTGTTAGTGTAAGATGGCCAGCCATGGGTGGTGAGCTGAATTAAAAAGAAAGAAAAAGAAGAAAAACTGGATTCCCCCCTAAAAGCCTGGAGAAGGGGGTGTAATCAAGAGTTACTCTTGCTGGTGGAGTGACTTTGGGCATGTGGTCAAGCAAGGCGTAGACACTGTCCTTTAGCTACATTGTTGACCCAGGGAAGTTTTGTGTGTGTCTGTGCTGTGTGTGCTTGCAGGAAGGGACATTCGGGCCATGGTGGTGTAGGGAGCAACAAGTTGCAGCGACGGGCACTTGGAGGAAATACTCCATCTGATATCTGGCCTGGTGAGATTTGTCCTGGGGTGGGATTTTCAGATGTGTTGAAGGCAGATTGGAGTAATACTTACCCTTCACGATCTTTTTAAGGGGCATTTTTGTTGGCCAGGGCCACATCTTTGAAGGGAATGGGTGACAGTCTAGAAAGACACCCTGTTGTAAGGTTAGTTGGCACACACAGGCATGTCCCCAAGAATATGAGCTGACAGGCTATATAGGACTTGCCCTGAACAGATTCTGATGAGGAACATTATCACCCCATTTGAACCTTAGATAATCTGTTCAGACACTGTGGGCTCCTCTCCTTAGCAAAATAATAATAATTTTAAAAAAGCTAAAGTCTTAAGATAAGGATTGTAGCGATTTTAGTTTTTTTCTGAAATTGACGTGGACAGGTGGTGGCTGACCCTCACAGCCAGGTCAAAGCACACTGGCCAGTCTTTGCTGCGCCATTTGGAAGAAGCTGGGGTGGGAGCGTTACCTCTTACCTCTCCCTCCATCCCTTTGGAAGTGCTCTAACTTTCTCCGGAGAAGGGGCTGCATTTCATGAAGTTTGCCACTAGACTGCACCCTTATCTATGATAAGAATTCTTTCTGCAGGACTGCGTTTAAGAAAATATTTCTCTTACTGGTTTGGTTCAGGAGCAAGTCTTTCTGTGCTGTTAACACTCCCAGATTCTGATCTCTTTTCTCACTTATCTACTTGCCGAAAGGCACATCTTAAAAAATGAGGTTAAAGTTTAAAGTCCTGCTTTCACTTGTATTGCCAAAGGGGTTTTAGATGTTGGCTGCAGAGGGAGGAGGAGCTCTGTGTAATGATTTAAAAAAAAAAAAAAGCAGCAAGGCTCCTGTCATTTCTTTTCTCCTTTGTCTGAGGGTGAGGGGGGCTTGGTAAGTTAGGGGAAAGTTAATATTACAAAATCTGGTGGAAATACTTGGGCAGTGAAGGAGGTTGTGTGTTATTTTTCTTCTGCATCAAGTTTGGACTAGAGGAGCGGCCAAACAGTGTGCCGTGTGAGCTCCGGCCCCTGCTCCTATTTCTGCACCAGCCCAGCAGCAGAGCTGCCCCAGCCACATGGGTAGCATGTGGGATGAATGGGGAAACCGTGGTGCTCTCTCCAGATGAACTTGAGGGGCCTGGTGCCAGCCACCCTCTTCTGAGAGAGCTGGCCTCTGGTGACATGTCTTTTTGTCTAGCCGACTTCCAGTGGTTGGAAAATAAAATGTGTGAGGACAGGTAAAAGGAAGAAGGGATGATTCATAGAGAAGATGAAAAGGGTAAGGAGAAGGAAGGGGAGGTTTTGGCAAGAGCTGGACTTTGGGGTCTGGTGGCAGAAGAGGGCCATGGAGAGAAGGGGACCCTGCAGGAAAGTAAATGAAAAGTGACCATACTGTATTTGACTTGGATGTGGGCTTAGTCAGGATGTTTGAGAGCTGATGGGACACAAGTTGTCATCCAGGGACCCTCAGGTAGGCTTCCTGGGAGGGTGTGAGGAAAAATTCCCAGAGGCCTGGGATTGTTCAAAGTAGTTTTGTCTGAGGGTGGGCTACTGGTCAGATGGGTTTGCGTCTACAGGTCTGTAATTAATGTATGAATGGTGAAGTGGGGAGCTCTGTTATGGGAAGTGGATTTGGGGCATGCTCAAGAGCGTTTCTTGATTTTATTCTCCCTCCCCTCCATTCTGAAGGCCACAATCATCTTCTTCTGAAGCTTGCTTCAGGAAAAAAAAATAGTTTGCATTAAAATACTCAATTGGGAGGGGGTCATTTATGCCTGCCAGATGAGCCTGTCAGAGGCCAGTTCCCTTCCCCCTTCAGGGCCACGGCCACAGCCAGGAGCTTCTCAATTCTCTGCTTCCCAACTCTGGGATATTGGAGTTTCAGTGCCTTTCAACACGTCTTTCTTGGAGAAGTAAGAAGTTAAATATCATCTATTTGTGTGCTGTTTCCCAGAGATCACTCCTCCCCATTCCATAAGAAGAGTAACTGGATATCAAAACCAAATTTCAAGAAATGCAACCAAGTGAAAGATTTGTGCTTTTAAATTTATTTTATTTTTATTTTATTCATTTTAGAGAGGAGACACAGAGTGAGAGAGAGGAGACACAGAGTGAGAGAGAGAGAGAAAGAGAGAAAGGGGGGAGGAGCTGGAAGGATCAACTCCCATATGTGCCTTGACCGGACCAGTGCAGGGTTTTGAACTGGCGACCTCAGTGTTCCCAGGTCGACGCTTTATCCACTGCGCCACCACAGGTCAGGCCAGATTTGTGCTTTTATACGTACAACTTTCCCAAGGGCACGTAGCACTTTTGTTTTATGAAGCTTAAGTCCTTGGATTATTTTCGAGGCAAGGGTGATGCCTGATAACATGGATTGGGAATGCTAGACTTTTGACAGTCCATAAAGCACCATGGATTGCTCTGGTTGGAAAAGAAAAATGTCAGCTAAGGGTCTTGCCTTCATTCTTGCTTGTCTTCACTGCCCTCACCACTCTGTCAAGCAGGCTTGCCTACCATTTTTCACAGTGAGTAATCATTCTCACTGTGAAGACCTTGTGAGATTGCCATCGGTCCGCTTCCCAGAGGCCAGCACACAGCAGGCATACTGACTGCTACCTCGTCCTGGCCCAGAACCGAGGTATGGTGACCTTCGAGAAATAAAGTACCTGGCCTCTCAGGTCCCTCCCCAAACAAAAGACACGCGGCGGAATTCAGAGCCCTTTTTAAGGCAGCTTTGTTGTAGTGACAGGGCTGAAGGCTAGGTGGCAGAATGGATACATCGTTTAAAACAGGCCTCCTGCCTAGAAGCAGAAGGGCTGGACACGGAGACTGGTGGAAATCTTTAACAACTGGGGGGCAGAAGGGGTGGGACAACAAAAGCTGGGACGGAGGGCCACATCCACTGCCCTCTGCCCGGACAGGACCCACCAGGCTGGAGGTGGAGCACGTACGTCCAAGGCTCCCCCGTAGCCTTGGTCATGGTCATTTTACTTCGGAGTCCGGGGCCCACCTGCTCAGAACATGATTACTTTGGGTTCATCGTAGAATGCCCTAAGGCTTCTCTGATGAATAATTAAGATACGGTCTTTACCGAAGTGGATACAGAAAAATGTCCTTTTTACATTTGAAAATGTAAGTTATAGACTATTTCAAAGGGCAGAAGATAACATAACTGATGTCGTTTACTCACCACATGCATGCAACACGTGTTCGCATTTTGCCATTCTTGTTTGGCATTTTGTTGAAAAGAAATACAGTGGTGGGGAGAGCAGCCCACTTCCTACTCTGGCCCCTGTTGGGCTTCCCTCGGCAGCGGTAGCTACCCTCCGGAAGAAACTTTGTGTCCTTTCTGCACAAAATTTTCCCAGGTTTCACATGGGGCTGCTTTTAGGACAGAGTTAGAACAGTATGGAGGGGAAAACTACACGTTATTCTAGAGTTAATTTTGTGGTGGTGCTTGCTCGGGTGGCAATTTAATTAGAGTCTAAATTGACCCTCTGGCTGACTTTTGAAGGAACTGGAGCCAGCTATGACTCAGAGTGATTTATGTTTCTGTGCGAGCAATATATAAGTTAATTGTTTTAAGAACTGATGTTTAGGAGGCTCTGGAGCCGTTCCAGAGAGATATGGCGGGAGAGGGAGGGCTCCGTAAATAGTTTCTGGTTGGAGGCCTCCTGTCTTTTTGTATCATGGGATTCTGGGATGTGACTACAATGGACAACCCCAGAGCTGTGTTTGAATTTTGGTAAAATAAAGATGAGCCAGGAAAAGTGATCTGTTGTGAGTTAGAAAAAGTGTTGGTCGAACCAGGTCTGGCAGAATAGGGATGGGCTAGGTAGGGAAGGTAGAGAAAATAGAAAGTGTGAACTGCTTGAAGCAGGTTTAATAGAATTCATGTGAGCCATGAAAGCCAAGGAAAGTCACAGTGTGTGGTTGGACTCTAGCTTTAGTTCCAGTTCCAGAGGGACAAGGTCTGGCTTCCCACCACCAGCCCAGAGGGCAGATTTGTGGAAATTAGGAAACGGCGCCCTTCCTCAAGACTCTTTGCTTCTATTTGTCAGAAAATTGTGATAAAATGCAGATTTATTTTTTAGGACAAGACACTTTATCTGAAATTGTCATCTTGGGTGTCCCTATCGGTGTTGTGTGCCACTCAGGTGAGGCTCTTACTGTGCGGTATACAACTTGCACAGCTGGATGTGCTGGCCCTGTTTGCAAGAGGTGAGCCTGGTTTCCAGGCCACCAGGAAATACTGCTTTTCTACTAATGTGGACAAGACTGGTCCAGTTACATGGTTTGATCCAGGGTTGAGGGATGGGCTTGAACCCCTTCAAGGCAGCTGACCCTGACCATGTTCTCAGCTGGGCCAGTCTTTACTTGTGTGTCATTCTTGAGAGAAACCATGCTTTCCCATGCCCACATGTCTCTGCACAAGTGGTTCATTCTGATAGGAATGCCTTTCCCCTTTGTGCGGACCAGGGCATCTTAGTCACTGTTGTTGCGGGATGAAATCACACCTACTTTGGAAGGTTTCTCTAACTCCCAGGTGTGATTCCTTGAGGGCACCTGGCTGGATAGCAGCATACATCCCATGTGGCCCTCTGCATCCGCGTCAGTAAAGTGTGTGTGTGGGGTGAATTGCCTACCCACAGACTTGTTGTGAGCCTTGGCTGGGGTAGCCTATGTGAACCTTATTGATGGTTCATCAGTCTTACCTATTGTAGCCTTATCTTCCCATTTGACTGAGAGTCTTTTTTATTTTTTTTTTTACAAGGACAGAGAGAGAGTCAGAGAGAGGGATAAGCATCAATCATTAGTTTTTCGTTGCCGTTGCGACATCATAGTTGTTCATTGATTGCTTTCTCATAGTGCCTTGACCGCGGGCCTTCAGCAGACCGAGCCACCCCTTGCTGCAGCCAGCGACCTTGGGTCCAAGCTGGCGAACTTTTGCCCAAGCCAGATGGGCCTGCGCTCAAGCTGGCAAGCTCGGGGTCTCGAACCTGGGTCTTCCACATCCCAGTCCAACACTGTATCCACTGTGCTACCGCCTGGTCCGGCTTGACTGAGTCTTGATGGATGTAAGGTCTTACTCAGCTTAGTATCTTATTTCCTTCTTTCTCAACCTCTTGGTCACGAGGTCTTAGTTCAGTTCCTGGCACAGAAGGCACTTAAATTATTTTTGAATGAAAAACATTTACCATCCCCTAATCATGCCAACATCTTTCTAAACACCTAGTTATATTTCTGCATCCTTCTGACTTGTGGCAATATCCATGCTGATGTGTTTCTATTTTGTCCCTTTATATACTAGTCTAGTCAACACTTTATGTCTCAAATGTGAATAATTATGGACTCTTTTAAGATAACAGTAAATTCCAATGTACTATTATTGTTGAACTTAACAAATGTCCAAACATATTAAGTTATAAGCTCCATAAGCTTATCTCAGTGCATAATTTAACGCATATATGCATAAATTCAATCAAAACTACAAACCCAACAAAATGCAAAATGACAATGTTAATTTAGTGAGTTGGTTGATGTTTTGCTGGAAAGAAATCATTACTCACATTGTGATTGTGGTTTAGTTGTTACAGTGTGAGTTTTTTGAGCTGGCCTATGCATGTTTGATGTCCTGTTTGATGATGTAATTCACCCACTTTTTTTTTTTAACTATAGTGGAGTCATGGCTTATATAGTGGTTAAAGTCAGCTTGAAATATGAAAATTAAGTATAATCAAAATTACCCATGAAAACCCTTTAAATCACTTGCAAAACAAAACAGTACTGCAAAACTTTTGCTTTTGTAACTTGGATCATGTCCTCCGGCCTTCACTCAGCCCCTACATGTTGTCACAGGATCAAGTCCGTGTTTGCCTTTTAGCCCACTAGCAAATGACAGTGAGAATGGTGCTTCTTTGGTGTTGATGCCTTTGAAAATGGACAATTTCTTCTAGAGCCATATAGAAGGCTGAGATAAGGAATCTGCACACAACTGCATGACAAGCCTTGGCCAAATACATAAGCAAATAACACGAAAAATCTGTACTATTATGGCTGGTGTTTGTATGTGGTATGTGATTGTGTGTGTGTGTGTGTGTTAGAGGTCACATACAGAGGTGGCATGAAGCCAGGAGAGTTGGCTATCTATTTGTTGTAAGTGAGGAGGTAAAACTTAGATATTACATACAGTGGGAACAACAAAACTCTCTAGTCCTGCTGCTTGTGTTGACCTAGAAAGAAATGACAACAGTTTGACCACCAAGCAGGGAATGGAAGCATCTTAACTATAAATCAACCGAAGCGACAACCTTTGTTTAAAACAAGGTTTGAAAGCTTGAGTGGGATTTACCCAGTGACAGTAGGTTGGGTGTCAAGGCAGGTGTCCTTGAGGCCCAAGCTTTGAACACCACCGTTCTTTTCCATAGAAGCAGCTCAAACTTGAGTAAGTTACTTAACCTTCTTCGGGTTCGATTTATTCTTCTGTAAAATGGCCTGGGTATCTTTCAGTGGGTTGTTGTGAGAGTGAAACGAGATCATTCATGCTAATCACTCAGCACAGCACCTAGCACATAGTGTATTTGCTAGGGCTGCTGTAATGAGGAACTACAAACGGAGAGGCTTGCACAACAGAAATTTATTGATTTAAAGTCTGGGAGGCTAGAGGCCTGAGATCAAGGTGTTGGCAAGCTCTAGGAAAGGCTCTGTTCCAGGCCTCTCTCCCGGCTTCTGGAAGTCCTTGGCTTGTGGCAGCATAACTTTTGACTTCAACATGGCATTCTCTCTGAGTGTGAGTCTGGCTCCAGTTTTTCCTTTTTTGCTAAGGGTTCTAGTCATATTGGATTCAGGATATACTGTTCTTCAGTATGACCTCATTTGTTTATTTATTATTATTTTTCCTTTATTATTAATTTTAATGAGGTGACATTGATTAATTAGAGTACATAGATTCAGAGAAAACATCTCCAGGTTATTTTGACATTTGATTATGTTGTATACCCATCACCCAAAGTCAAATTGTCCTCTGTCACCTTCTACCTGGTTTTCTTTGTGCCCTTCCTCTCCCCCCATCCCTTTTATGTCCCCCTCCCAGCTGTAACCACCACACAATTGTCCATGTCCCCTGAGCCTCATTTTTATGAGTATGACCTCATTTTAACTAATTACCTCTGCAATGACCTTATTTCCAAATATGGTCACATTCCGGGGGTTAGGACGTCAACATGTGAATTTGGTGGGGCGCCATTCAATCCATAAACACTCAAGTGGCAGTTATTATTATTCACAACACCTCCTTCAGTGACCTTTCCATGGAGGATTTTTATAACCAAAATTTTCAGATCTCTATTCTCGTTGTCTTACCAGGCCCGTTAACATCTAGAAAGGCAGTGCGATGAGGGCAGGAAGTCTCATGTTGTGGTCTGTGCACATAGTCTCACCCAGTGCCTAGGATAGCAGTGGGCACACAGCACACACTCCTTGAATGCTTGTGGGTAAGTGAACAAAGTCTGTTTCTTTCCTCCTTTCTCCTTTCCATTTTTTCTTTTTGATTTCTCAGTAGCCAGCCTTTCTCCCTAGTTATCTTTTCTAGATTGCCAAAGTATTAAGGGGCGAAAGAAATAAAATCAAAACAAATTTTAACTTCCTTTGTTGATAATTATTTTTTTTAAACAATTTTATTTATTTATTTTTCTTTTATTCATTATAGAGAGGAGACCCAGAGTGAGAGAGAGAGATAGAGAGAGAAAGGGGGGAGGAGCTGGAAGCATCAACTCCCATATGTGCCTTGACCAGACCGGTGCAGGGCTTTGAACTGGCTATCTCAGTGTTCCCAGGTCGACGCTTTATCCACTGCACCACCACAGGTCAGGCTCCTTTGTTGATAATTATTAAGTCCACCCTAATCATTTACTCCCTGCATCCAGCTAGAAACCCGGTCAGATGGTAAAGGGCAGCAGGGGTTCTGATGGGGTTGGGGTGAAGATGCTTGTGTTGGAGACTGCTTGGGCCCACTCTGGGCATTTCCTGGGACTTGGTCAGGGCTAGAACTTTAAAGTAAATGGGACCCAATTCTACTTTGATAGTCTGGGAAGAAACCAGTGAGGTCAATATTACTCTAGAGCAGTCGTAGTCAACCTGGTCCTTACCGCCCACTAGTGGGCATTCCAGCTTTCATGGTGGGCGGTAGCAGAGCAACCAAAGTATAAATAAAAAGATAGATTTAACTATAGTAAGTTGTTTTATAAAGATTTATTTTGCCTAACTTAGCAAAAATACAACATAAAGTACTTGGTAAGTAATTATTATTATATTCTCTAACTAGCTGTAACTCTGCTTTATAAATTTTATAAAGTAAAGTTACTTCCCTACTTTATAAATCACCATTACTGTGGAACCAGTGGGTGGTTAGAAAATTTTACTACTAACAGAGATACAAAAGTGGGCGGTAGGTATAAAAAGGTTGACTACCCCTGCTCTAGAGTTTGGAAGTAAAAATCTAAATGAGGAGCCACAGAACTAAAAAGATACAAGGACTTTATTAGGTCCTCAGAAAAGTGTGATATACATCTCCTTCATCTGTTAGGACAGTCCCTGGTCCACAAACCACCAGTGAAGGCCAAAAAGACGTGATTACCTTTCTCATATATCTCCTGGTTTGAAAACATGTCGCGAGTTGTATAGATCTTGGGCTTGGGCAGGAATTGGACTGTGAATTATAGGGGGACAATGCTTTGTATTCTAGGGACTCAGAGATAAATTTTCATCGGCTGAAAAGTAATGGCTGCAAGCAGAAAACACACTCATAATTCACTGATTGACTGGCATCATCTATCTACCTACTTAGCTATTTTCTCACAGCTGAAGAACAGCTGCCAGACATACACACAGCCCCTGGCAACACACAGGAAGGATGCAGGCTTGGGGGGCACTGGGGAGAAACATGGGTTGAAGAGGGGCAGTAATAATTTATTTTCAGCCTATTGTTACCATTTGGGGCTGTGAAAACAGCATTGGCTCACCGTTGTCTGACTGGCATTCTTTCCTCCCTCCCTCCCTCTCTCCCTCCCTCCCTCCCTCCCTCCCTCCCTTCCTTCCTTCCTTCCTTCCTTCCTTCCTTCCTTCCTTCCTTCCTTCCTTCCTTCCTTCCTTCTTTCCTCTCTCCCTCTCTTCTTTCCTTCCTTCCCTTCTTTTCTTTCTTTCTTTTTTTTAAAGACTTAATTGGATATTAATTTTGTTAAAAACCTTTTTATTTTAACTGTGGAGAATAATTTCATACACACATAAAAGAAGCTGAATAGTATAAAAACCTCCTCTATGCCCACCCTCCAGCCTGAACAACAATTATTCCATGGCCATCCTGCTTCATATGCACAGCTCTACCCACTTCCTCCATTTCCATGGACTAAAATTTAAAACATAATAAAAACAGAACTCTTCAGCTTCAGGTGCACTATTATATCTTTGGGGCTTCTTTCTAATCACACTTGGAAACTTCACTCAAACATTCCCAAATGATAAGTAGGAAAGTGGATGATGTCCTTTCATATTATGGAGGAAGAATTTGGTAACCAAAAAACGATAATTTAAGGAAAGTAGAGGATAAAGGACTTTGAATTTCCAGAGTCTGGACATCTGAAAGGATGCGGTGGGAAGTAGATTATTTAGGCAGAGGAAGCACTGAAGTGATGTGGAGACAAGAAGGTGGACATCTAGTGAAGCGACCCTGAGCACAGAGAATATGGCAGGTCTGGAAAGAGCAGAGCTGACGGTAGAGATCTGGAGATTATCCACAAAAATGTGGCACTCTGAGCATGAAATTTCCGAGGGAAGGCACGATACAGAGATCACCTCGGTTACTCAAGTTTTTGCCGGGAATCATGCTCAGTTTCCCAGGAAGGCGCAGAATGGCGCTGGAAATGGATGGAGCGCACCTGTTTGATTTGATCTTGGTGAGGAAGGTCATGAGCTGGTCATCATGTCAAGGTGGAAAGGGATTGGGTTGTGGGGGGAGAAATGAGAGTTTGAAACAGCTGGAATGGACTGGATGGGAGAGAAGACTCCTGGACAAGTCAGAAGAGGAGGTAGCTACCTGCCTGTACCTCTATCAAAAACTATCTCTATCTTCAGGGAATATTTAGATCCTTTTAAAAACAGCTCACCTGATTAGGTCAGGCTCACCCAGGGTAATTTACCTTTGATTGACTCAAAATCAACTTCAAATTAATTATATCTGTAAAATCCTTTTGCTTTTGCCTTATAAGGTAACATAACCACAGAAGTGATATTCTATCACCTTTGTTATATCTAGTGTTTAAAAGAAAATTACAGGTCCCACCAACACTCGAAGGAAAGAGATGTACATGGATCATTGGTGGGGGGTCATCTTAGAATTCTGCCTATCATGATGCTTAACAGGTGGTTTACCTTTTTGTCCTCCGGTTCTCAACTAGTGAAATAATAGGACTCTGAGTCCTTGGACTCATGAGTAGATGCAATTGTCAAGAGAGAGGACTTAAGAGAGGAAGAAACATTAAGTTGTTTTCTGAAAGGTTTCAAAATGTCAGAAGAGGCTACCACCAATGAACTCAAGTCAGCAAACATTTAACGAAAGCACTTTAGCACTAGGCATTGTGTTTCACTTTGTGTTATTATAGGATCATAAAGACGAATGAGTTTCTTTCTTTTTTTAGCAAGTGAGAGGCAGGGAGGCAGAAAGACAGACTCCCGCATGCAACTTGACTGGGATTCACCTGGCAATCCCTGTCTGGGGCTGATGTTTTGTCCATCTGGGGTGGCTGTTCCGTTGTTCAGCAACCGAACTATTTTAGCACCTGAGGCAAGGTCATGGAGCCATCCTCAGCACCCAGGGCCAACTTGCTCATTTGAGACATGGCTATGGGATGGGAAGAGAGGGACAAAGAGAGAGAGAGAGAGAGAGAGAGAGAGAGAGAGAGAGAAGGGAGGAAGAGTGGTGAAGAAACGGATGGTAGCTTCTCCTGTGTGCCCTGACTGGGAATCAAACCTGGGACTTCCACATGCCAGCTGACTCTCTACTGCTGAGACAACTGGCCAGGGCCAGTGAATTTCTTGATTGCCAAGATCTTGCAGGTTTCTTTGGGAGACTGAACACATTAGTAGAAAATAGCCAAAGGCAGTGTCTGAGGAGATGTTGGCAATCAGCCTGAGGGCCATAGGACCCACACCCATGGCATCCCTGTAATGCACACACCTTGATCAATGTCCTATGATTTCTGGTCAGTTAAGTACAAGTACCCCCTTGTCTTTCTGAGTGCCGTAGGGAGTATGACCAACTCCAGAGAAGAGCATGCAGACTCTACCGTTGCCAGGCTGTGCCTTGGCATTGGCTGACATCTGGTCAACCCTACAGTAATAAAGCCACACAGACCTGCAGTGCAGAAGGGACTGACAGCCCCAGTGAAAAATTAGGTTTTCCAGTTCTGACTTCCAGGGGTTACTCAAAGTGTCAAGGATGTGAGAGGAGGGGAAAGCATTCAAAAATATTGACGAGGCATGTTTGGGTTGGGAGTGGAATCTGGTCCTATCCCGAGGCGAGCCCAGCCCCCCCCCCCCCTTACCCTCAAGTCTTTGAAGTGTGTTACCTGGATGGTGAGCTAAGCCATTTTGCTTGACAGCAAGGGGGAGGGAGGCTGTGTGGTCTGGCCAAGAGCAGAGCAGAGGGGCAGAGGGACCAAGCTTGAATTTGCAGCTGACTCATAGCAGCTCTTGTGCCAGGCGTTTCACCATTCAGCTCAGCTGGAAAACGAGGGAAAGACCCAAGTCAGGATCACACAGAGAAATCCAGATGCTGTTCATGAGAATAAACACAGCAACCATCCTCTCGCTCCTGTCTCTGTTTCTGTGTGAGTGTAGGTGTGTATCCGTTTCTGGGTCTTTAGGGGGGTGTATGTGTGTGTGTGCGCGCCTGCTTGTGTTTCTCTTTGATCATTTCTCTCTGCTCCTCTCTCTCTCACTTGGTCTGCAGATGAGCTTTAGGACTTCATTTTGGTCTCAACTTCTGCCACTGTCTTCAGGTATAATTGGGCAGAGCTTACAGTGGCCCCTCTGTCCCCCATGTGTCCCTTTAGCTTCTTTCTTAGTTCCAGCGAGGGCTGGGCTTTTGTTGCACCTCCTGAGTGGTGTTCCTTGGCAAGCCTCTGCCCCACTTCTTGACAGTGGGAATGCTGGGGGTAGAGGCAACAGGAAAAGCTCTTGACCTGGCAAAGGCCTTGCAGGGCTCTGGTGCTCTCTGTTGCTGGAGCAACGGCAGGGATTTTTTTTTTTCATAGCCACTTCTGGTACAGGAACAAAGAACAAAACAAAATAATCAATCCTTTAAAGGGAATACTTTTCTATAGCCTTGGATTTCATTGTTCTCTGCTACCCCCTGCCTCAGTCCCAGGTTTCTCAGACAGGCCAAATGTTTTCCATCTTTCTGCCATTTCATCTTTCCTTTTTACTCAGGAAAAGCAAATGCATTTTTTTTTCTCGTGGCCTTTCTCTTCCTTCCCATTCTTCCTCATTTAGGAAAACTTTGAGGATAAATTGTCTTTTATTTTCTGCATTTCATTTGACTCCACTTGCAGAGGGAGAACCTTGCTCAGTGGCTCACTGGGTCTGGCAGCATGCTGAATAGGAGTCAAAAAGGTCTAGGTTGGACCATAGTGTTCCCAGCAATCAGTGGAGCAACTTTGCTGAGTTACCTCGCTGAGCTTCAGTTTTCCATACCTGTAAAAGGAAACTAACTTAGCCTACGGTGCAGGATTGATGGGAACACTACCCAGGGTAATATACGTAAAATTCTCAGCACTCCGCCCACTGGATGGCTGGGTTTGTGACCTGAAGTTCTCATTCTTTCTTTATACTCCCTATGGATGGTGGAGAGTTTCCTCTGTTGAAGATAGCTTTGGCTTCCCTTCTCAATGTACTCCTTTCTCCCTTCTGCACAAGCGTAGCAATGACTGTCTTGCCGCTGAGCATGGGTGGCGGGGCTGGAACCCTCCTCGCCTCATGACAGTGACTGGCTGAGGGTAGGATATCTGACCCCATCAAGGCTTACCCACAGATAAAGTTGGGCCTGTTAGATTCTCTCTCTTTCTAAAAACACTTTTTTAAAATTGAATTTATCGGGGTGATGTTGGTTAATAAAACTATATGTTTTAAGTGTACAAGTTTAGAATATAGCATTGGTATATTATATTGTATGTTCATTAGCCAAAGTCAGGACCCCTTCCATCATCATTTCATAAATGTGAGTGAAAGACACAGAACAAAGAACCGTTTAGAGAAGTCTTAGGAGGCTAGAATATTGGGACAAGAGGATGGACACGCATCCAGTAGCAAGTGAACCCATAGCTGGAGAAGATAGAATGGCCCCAAATCACCAAGGCTGTCGGTGTCTCGTTCCAAGATCCCTTGATACTTTCCCTACACTGCCACAACATTCCTGATACCCTTTTAACAACTCCTTCCTCCCCTTGAACTAGTTGGAGAGAATTTCTATTCTTTGCAAACGAAAGAGCTTTTGATTAAAGCATCTGCATAAATTTTTAAATTTTGGGTGGTCCTAGGCTGTCACCAAAGTCCTCTTCTTCTCCCACCTTGGAGAGCATTGGGATAGTGTGTCTTCCTAGAATATCAACTCTGTAAAATGCTGCATGGGAACAGTTTATTCTGTTGTGTTGTGTTGTGTCAATTTTCACACACACAAATCTTTCACTCTTAGGAAACTCCTGAGTTGTCAAACACTGGTCCTCTTGCTGAAGTTTGACTTTTTCTTCCCATTATTCTCTTTATTCTCTCTGGGAATCTTGTAGTTCTTCTTTTTTCTCCAAATTATTTGTGTTCTAGGAGACTTGAGATCTTTTATATTTCCTGCATCTTAAAGACTCTGAGTTTCTTTGAGGAGAGATCCTGGAGAAACAAAATCTCTTTTGAAAGCTTTAAAGCATATCTGACCCTTGAAAGATGCCTGATATTTCAGATCTTAACCCTATCCTTCCGGAAATTTATAAATTCAGAGACACCATCTCTTTGGTCCTCCTGATAGTACCTGGCTGGTTAAGTGAGCCCCTTCCACTAAGCCAGAGTAGAAGCTCAGAGAAAGGCTGCTTGGTAGTGTGTGTCTCTGAAGCAAGTTAGCTTTGGAAACCTAAGGAGAATGCCTCCTCCCCCAGTCTCCCAAGCTCACTGCCAAGCTGCCAGCTAGAGACCTGAGCCTTGGGAAGAGCTCATTTCTAGATGAGTCAAACACATGAGGGAGTCTTGTCCACACGTGCCCCGCAAGGGAAAGGCCCCTGACAGAGATGTTCCAAAGAGCCTTATCACAGATGTTGGAGATCTTTTCTCTTCACCACTAGGAGAGAGTGTCCACCTACCTGGGGGGGTGCTCAACCTTGAAGGTGAGCAGGGAAAGAACTTTAAGATATTTGAAGGCTCTGTCTCTACGGCCATGGTCAGTCTCTATGGAATACAGGGTTGGGGGCCATTGACAATAGGCACAAAACATACCTCTCCTCCTAAATTTAGCAATGGATCTGCTGAAACAGCTTCTCTGCTGCCCTGGGTATCTCTGTGACATTACCTTAGAAACCAGCTAAGCCACTGCTTTGACTTTCTCTAGTACCTAGGAGTTAAACATGAGCCAACACCTTCAGCCTTTTCTTAACCCAAACCAGCACCGTGTGGAAGAAAACTGTAGGACGAGTGAGCTAATGACTTTTTTGGTACACCAAAGAGCTCGGACATTTGATGAGTTTGAATACCCCTCTATTTCCAATCTTTGAAATCCCTGACCACATTTCTGAGTGAGATCAGGAATGAGGCAAATGGTAAAGGGACTAAAAAGAACTTGTCACTCCCTAGATCCTCAGCCTTGGAGTTTTTCAGATGATTATATAAAAACTGGTAACATTCACAGTGGGTCCAGGTTCATGTTCATGGTAGATTACCTATGTGGGGCTAGGTGAGAGTATTTCTGTGGGTACCTAGAGGTGCATACCTTAAGGTTAGGGTGCCAGATAAAATATAATAGGGCCAGTTAATTTGTACTTGCAGATAAACATGAATAACTTTAGTATAAGTATGTCCCATGCAGTGAGACATACTTGTATTAAAATTTGTCATTGACCTGAAATTTAAATTTAACTGGGTGTTCTGTATTTTTATTTATGAACTCTGACAACTCTACTTGGGGTGGGCACAATCCCAGGCACCTTTAGGGAATGTGCGGCGATGGTGCGTGCATACATTTACACGTGGGAGACATGGGTCCTATAGCAAATAGGATGGGTGTGCATGTTACATATGTATCTGGATCTTTGGAGGAAATAGAATTTGGGTCAGAGGTCATTTCAGGAATTTTGTTTTTTTGAATGATTCTAAAATTAATTTTTTATTTCTAAATATTTCCTAAGAGCTTGGAGATCCTTGAAGAATTCCAAAGGCCTTCCTGAAACTTGAACAAATGGTCCTCTAAATGGAATGTTCCCAGCAGGCCATTTGGACGAGTAGTGTGTAGATCAGGGGTTCCCAAAGTTTTTACACAGGGGGCCAGTTCACTGTCCCTCAGACCGTTGGAGGGTCGCCGCATACAGTACTCCATACACTGACCACCAATGAAAGAGGTACCCCTTCCGGAAGTGCGGCGGTGGCCGGATAAATGGCCTCAGGGGGCCTCAATTTGGCCCACGGGCCGTAGTTTGGGGACCTCTGGTGAAGATCTTTCTTCCTACTTTTCATCATTACTTAGAATTGTGCTCATCACCCTCCTCTTCTCTTTGATGAGCCACTCCGGAGATAGAATATGAAGACAGAAGCTGTAGGAGCTGAGGTGTGGTTGGGGAAAAAGAAATCAATACCTAAAGGCTCTAGGGCAGTGGTTCTTAACCTGGGTTCTATTGAACCCTAGGGGTTCGATGAGTTGTTCTCAGGGGTTCGGAGAAGCCTCTGCCGCGAAGGCCAGAATAAAGTAATACCGTAATTTGTTGTGAGTTCATGCACTTTGTTGGTTTTGTTCTTTGAGCAAGGTGATGTTCATGCATGGCTCATTTTGTGCACCAGTAAAAAAAAACATATACCTATGTCTTGAATTTGGAAAAAAAATCATATTTTATTTATCACTAAAGAAGGGTTTGGTGAATGCGCATATGAAACTGGTGGGTTCAGTACCTCAAAAAAGGTTAAGAACCACTGGTCTAGGGTGAGAGAGAGGGGTACCCAGTGAGGGCTCTGTGGGTGGGGTGAGAACAGGCCCGGGGCTAGGACTCGGGACTCTGGCAGCAGATGAGTCAGCCCAGCCAGGTCCAGGGATGGAAGACTCCACACAGCTGGCTCCCCGCTGTGCAAGGGCAGGGCAAGCAAGGCCTTCCAACCCCAGGCGGAATCCTGGCGGAGGGCAGGGAGGGTCAGCCAGCATTACAGGTTGCAACAAACTCCAAAGCATTGCCCAGAGCTCTTTGGTTGCCCTGGAATGGAGGTGTAAACTCAACTGCCAGACTGGGGCCGTATCCTTTCTGTTCGGGCAGTTACCACTGCTTGCTGCTGGTTGTCAGAGAACTGGGCCAGGAGCGAGCTGCGGTAAGTGCAGGGCAGGGCTACCTGGGGGGTGGAGGTGAACACACAACACAATATACAGATGATGTGTTATAGAATTGTACACCTGAAACCGATATAATTTTGTTACCCGATGTCACCTCAATACATTTAATAAAAAATTAAAATAAATTAAAAAAGAAACACCATATTAACAAAATGAATGACAAAAATTGCATGATCATTCCAGTAGATGCAGAAAAGAAGCCGTTGAAAAGATTCAACGTTCATTCAAGATGAAAACTCTAAGCATGGTGGCTATAGAAATAAACTATACGTTAACATACTAAAGGCCACATATGACAAAAACCCAGCTAACATCAAGGTCAACAGTGAAAAGCTGGAAGCTGTAATTCTAAGATCAGGAAGGAGACAGGAATGCATACTCTTGCCACTTTTATTCAGCACAGTAACGGAAGTCCTCGCTAAGTGAATATCCAAGAAAAAGAAAGGAAATTTGTCCACACTGAAAATAAGTGAAACTGTCACTATTGGCAGATGACACGACACTATCCATACAAAAACTAAAATAAGTCCACTAAAAAAAGCGAGAGTAAGTGAGACAGGTGGGGAGGTGGGCTGGTCCCAGGTTCCCAGTTCTGGCAAGCTCTCCCTGTTCACCTGGGTGAGACGCATGCTGGACCTAAGTGTTCCTGTGGCATCCTGGGCGAGCATCTGCTCCTCTCCCTGATGACTTCCTTCTGAGGATACATTGGTCTCAGCTCTCATACAGCACACACCCTGTCTCACTGAGGGCCCCCTGGGCCAGGAGGAGGCTGTGTCTCATTCCCCATACCCAGAAAATACACCTGGCTGCAGATCCTGGAAAACTTGGGTTTGGTCAAGCTGGAGACTCGACCTGTTAGTGTAAACAGGAGGACAGGATTTCCGCTGGCTTCCCTGTGCCTCCAGGTTCCCGGCCAATGCAGGCACATGTGTGCGTCCTACCCAGGCAAACGGAGACAGCTCGCCAGGGCTGGAAACCTGGGCCCGGCCCTCCTCCTCTCCCCTGCCCTGCACTTAATACTGCCTAATCCTCGTCAAGTTCTTTGACAACCAGGTCTCTGCAGACCCTGCCAAAGCATCCCCTTCTCTTTGCCATATATTTGACTCCCATTTAGCTGAGGGCCACAGACAAATGAATATATCCATTTAGCCTCAGTTTGCTCATCTGTAAAATGTGTGGCAACCCATTCTTTCCAACCTCAGACTAGGACATCCCTTCTTTAAACCTATGATGATGTAGATTAGAGGTTGAGGTTAAGAATCTCTTTGAAATTTTCCACGATCATTTCCATATTCTTAAATTTAGAGATGCATGATCCTAAAGTATAATTGTTGGGAATGTCAAGGGTTTCTTGTACATCAAAATGTTAATGGTATGTTATCTCTGATAGATCTTAAGTGTCTTCTTTGTACCTGTGCACGAGTGTGCATTACTTATATAAGTAAAATAAACATGGCTTTTAAAGGCTGTCTTGAGAGAGCGAAGTCCAGGCCCTTTGCTAACCTTTCCTGGGGGATGCTGGAAGGTGAACAGTGATTTTTGTGTAGAGAGGCAGGGATTCCATTCTATGACCTCTGGAAGGTCTTTCCAGTCATGAGTGTGTGCTCAGCGCCCACGGCCAGCTCAGACCTATCTGCAGGGACATATTGCCAGGAACCAGAGGAGGAGCAAGGCACAGAGAGAATGAAGGAGGGACAGTGGGGGAGGAGAGAGAACGGAGAGTGAAAGAGAAAACTGCACTGTCACGAAAGCTTGAAACTTCCCTTTCAACCTTCCCCCTTATAATTAGTTGGTGCAGCTGGAGGGGAAGAAGTCTTGGTGAGTTGCAACTTGTTGGGCTCCAGTCCTCAGGATGCTTCAGGGTTGCTCAGTGTTTGGGGAAACTTTAGTTCTCAGATGGCTCCCCCTCCCTGTCTATCTTTTTATTTTAATTCCCTGTGTGGAAGGGTGGTGTGAAGGCTTGGAAACTTTCTAGTGTCTCGGCCAAGAAGCCTTCCCCCTAGGGCTGGCCTGAAGATGTTGGCAAGAACTTGGCTGAAACAGGTTTCTCCCCATAGTGATTTGGGGGCCAACTTGGCAAAAGTCCTGGGGGACCAGTGCAGAAGGTAGAGTGGGCCCCACATCCAGCAGGGGCAAGTGCAGTCTGGTTGGTTTCCCCCAGGCAGGGAGCCTTTGCGATCCCAGAATTGTCACGTGAGCCACTGCCTCCTATCCTCATTGCAGAGGCCATGGCCTTTCATTGAGGGCAATTTTCATAACTGGGTACCCAGGGCAGTGTGCCTGCATAGCCTGGTGGTGAGGAGCAGGGTCTCCAAAGTCAGATGACTGCATTTGAACCCTGATTCTCTGCTTACCACGCGAGTAACCTGCTGCCAGTTACTTTCTCTGTGTCTCGGTTTCCTCATCTGTCAGGTATGACTAATGGTGACATACATCCTTAAGAGGGTTGCTTAGCACGGTCCCTGGCACACAATTAGCATAGATATCAGCTTCTGTGTCTGCTTTGGCAGGAGACCACATGGGCACATCTGTCTTCTTGCCCTACCCAGGGCCTGCTCTCAGCAGGAAGGACTGAGCTATGTTGGTGAGAAGTTCCGGCTGTAACCAGTCTGTGTGGCTTGGAGGTGGAGGCATTGCCTTCACATTGGACCAGAGCCGGGTGCTGGCGAGGCTGCCTGGAGGAAGCTGCACCGGGAACCCAGGGCCCCGTGCTGTTCTGGCTCAGCCACTGATCCTCTCTTACTTGTTCCGTTGGCTGAGTCTGGCATGAAGCCGGAACTCAACCCCTTTGCCATTACTCCTGAGCTGTGGCAGCCAGGTAAGCAGCAAAGGTCACAGGGTGACAGAGGTACTGTCATCTGATCTTCGTCCAGTGTGAGGGATTTCTTCGGGCACATGAGCCGGGCCAGTAACCACAGTGGCAGCTCTCATTTACTGAACATCTACCATGTGCAGGGGCACTAAGTACAGTTAGTGCCCCATTCCCTGGATAATCCACTGATGCTTAGCGAATTGAAATCACACCCAAGTTAAGTTTACCGACTGACTGCTTGTCAGTATGCCGGTGGGGGTTGGGATGAAGAATTGTCATTCCAAAGCTTGAGTTCTTAATAATAGTAAGAATAACTGTGTCAAGTGGGCCATTGCTATGTGAATTGTTTTCCTGAAAGTTTTGCACTAACCATAGAGCAGTTGCTCTCTCTCTTTTTATTCAGTGACAGGAGAGGAGACAAATAACAGACTCCTGCGTCTGCTCCGACTGGGATCCACCCAGCAAGCCCACGAAGGGGCGATTCTCTGCCCATGTGGGATGTCGCTCTGTTGTTCAGGAACCAAGCTCTTCTTAGTCCCTGAGGTGGAGGCTGTGGAGCCATCCTCAGTGCCCTGGGCCAACTCGCTCCAAATGAGCCATGGCTGCAGGAGGGGAAGAGAGAATGAGAGAGAAAAAGAGAGAGAGAGAGAAGCAAGAGGAGGAGGGATGGAGAAGCATATGGTCACTTCTCCTGTGTGCCCTGACTGGGAATAGAACCCAGGACATCTACATGCTGGACTGATACTCTACCACTGAGCCAACTGGCCAAGGCCTAAGCAGTTACTCTCTTATGAGTGGGGACATCACGGGTGGGTAGCTGAGACTATTTTTTTGGCAGTTCTGAGTAGCCTCTCAAAGTGGCCATGCAGGGCAAGTCTACTTCAGTGGTAGCCCTTTGTTTGTGTCTCAGAGAACCCTGTAAGTCTCAGGCTTTCCTGGACTGTCCTAGGTGCCACAGGTGCCACACTAGGGCCCAGTGGGACCCTGCCTGTGTCTCCTACCAGACCACAGGCTCATTAAGAGCTGAGACTGCATATTGCTTAGCATCTATACTACCTCATTCATAGTAGCCACTTAACCCATGCTTCTTAAACAAAACTGGTCACCATACTATTGGTTAAGTTTATCAATTGCTTGCTGTATGCCTGTCGTGTAGACTATACTACATGCCTTCACCTATGTGATACTCAACTATCTCATTTGACAGATGATGAAATTGAGGCTCAGAGAAGTAAAACTGACTTTTTCGGTGTCACTAAGCAGCAAGTGGCAGAGCCTAGGACCAAAGAACATTTTCTGCCTTTTAATCCTGTGCTTGTTTTTTGTTGGCATCTGCCTATGGCCATCCAGTCTCTGTCCCCTCCTTTTTTTCCCCCTCCATTAGTCTCCTCCAGGTTTTAGATGCTATCTCCTAGTCTTTTGGCTGGGAGAGAAAAAAGTTTGCAGAATACCAGCCTTGGAGCAGGGCCACTGAGATCATCAGGAACTGGCCAGTGTAATTTGTCAATCAAAAGGCACTTTTAAGGGCCAGGCCGGTCATCTTCAGAAGTGCTCTAGCACCCTATGCCTCTTTGCTTTCTATCTCTCCCTACTTCTGCTTGGGTCCCGAATCCATGCCTCTTGCGCAGGGAGCAACAGAGCCTCCAGAATTGGGATGTCACTGTCTTGGGAGAGGGTGATGGGTTTCTCTCCATGTAGTTCAGTAATGTGCGCCTATCCTGATCTTCTCCCGCCATCCATCCTCCCAGCAGGCTCCAGGTGCCAATTAGATCCCCTTAGAGGACCATATTAGTTTTCTATTGCTGCTCTAACAGGTTGCCATGCATTTAGTGGACGAAGGCAGCAAAATTTATTCTCTCACAGTTCTGGAGGTCAGAAGTTAGAAGTGAGCATGCCTTGGCTCCTTGGCTCGTGGCTGCACCACTTCAGTTTCTGCTTCCTTCTTCACTTTGCCTTCTGCTACTGCCTGCCTCTTACAAGGACCCTGGTGACTCGTCATCTGCCCATTCAGATAATCCAGGACCATTTCCCCATCTCAAGTCTTTGGCTTACATCTATAAAATCTATTTTGCCCTATAAGGTAACCTAATTATAGGTTCAAAGAATCAGGACATAGGCATTATTCAGCAGCCCACAAGGATGGTTTGGGCTTCTGGAACAGTCCTCTACCTACCTGCCTGTGCATCACAGCAGCGAACAAAGTTACCATTTACCAAGCGCCGACTTTGATTGGAGCTGACCAAACACTCTGTGTGCGGAACCATTTCTGACGCTGGCACTAACATTTTTATTCTCAGCTTACAGAGAAGAAACAAAAACTTGAGCTTTAAGTGACTTGTACAAGGTTACAAAGGGAGTAAGTCAAGGACCTGAGCTTTGAACCCAGGTCTGTTTGGTTCCAAGATTTTTCTCTTTAACATCCCATTCTCCCTACCATGGTAGCCAGACCCTAAGACACCCCCAACGATCCTTGATAACTCCCTTATGCAAAGCCCTCCCACACTGTACAGGATTGGTCAGTGCGACCAATGGAATTCTACGAAAGTGTGGGGGTGTATCTTCTGAGGCCAGGGCATCAAAGGCACTGAAGCTATCTCTTTCTCAGAGCTCCACACTATATCACCAGCACTCTCAAACCGTCCATTGAAGATGTTCATGTAGTGAATAACTGAGCTCCCTGCCGACTACCAGCACCAATCTGCTGCCATGTGATGGAACCACCAGGCCCTCAGAGGACTGGAGCCCCAGGTGACATCTTGACTGTAACTTTATAGGAGACCCAGAGTTCAAACCAACTAGTGGAGCATGCTCAGAAACTGTGATAATACATGTTTATGTTTGTTTTTCACCACTTCATCTTGAAGTGATTTGTTATGCAGCTATATGTGACTGAGACAAAGCCCACACTCTAGAAAGCTGGGGTTTTGCTTTGAGCTCTAGCTATGTCAAAAGACGTGTTAGTCAGGTTTTGAACAAACAGACACAGAGGATCTGTGAGGTACCAGGAGCCAGTGACGGGTGCTTCCACGTGTGGTGTCTTTATTTACACAACAGTCATTTTTACAGAGAAGGAAACTGAGGTTAAATGACCTGTCCGAAGTCCCAAGGGACGACAGAGATGAAGTCAGGACTGATAGAGTCAGGCATGTCAGCCTTGTCGCTGTAAGTTCAGTGATTTTCCACTACACCGTCTTGCATCTGACTTATTTTTCTATGGAATTTTACAGTTCATAAAGCCCCTGCTGATTCTAATTTTTATTGAGCTTCACAACAACCCAATGTGATAGACGAAGCAAGAATTGTTCTCCCCATTTCATTAACAATAAACCCGACACGAGGAAGAGAGTTTGTCTTCATGGGACAAGGGTCCCAGATGTGATTCCAACTTTCCATCTGTGCCCAAACCCACCACTCTCCCCTGCTTCTTGTCACTGTACCTCTCCCCAAGCCTACCATGAATTTTTGCACATAATTGATGCCCTGTGCATACTTGTTGACTGATTGATTTTTAAAATGTATTCTTTAATAAATGGTGCAAAAAGGAGTCTGGTGTCTGTAGAATTATCTATGATGACAGAAACTAATTAAAAAAAAATAACTTAAAAGAACGTGTAGCAGCAAGGAAGAGTGAGGGCAGACTCAGAAGGAACCTTCTGACAGAAAGGGCTGGTGGTGGTCACCGACGACTGAATTGAGAAGGCTGTGGAATTAACCGTGCTGGGAAATCTCCAAGACTGCCTTACCCTTGCGTGGGGCCAAGGAAGTGCTGTGTACTCTTGGGGTCAGAGGGAAGGACAGAATCTTAGGGGCAGAGGGAAGGACAAAATGAGCCGTGGAGGACCGGATGCTCAGCATCTGCATCCGTGACTCTGTGATGTGGGTGTCATTGTCATCTGAGTTGCTGAAGGAACTCCTCCTCCAAGGAGAAGGAAGTCTGTGTCACCCTGTTGGGAATTTCTCATTCCCAATGCTCAGGACTTCAGCCGATGCAGAAGTTGTTCTTCAAAGAGGTTCTTTGAGGATGAAGTCATACAGATTCAGGCTCCTTGGGCTTGCGAGGCCTCTTGGGTTGTCCTGCCATGTACCTGTTCTTAGGTACCCTAAAATGCATCAGTAGGTACTCACTAAATATTTGCTGAATGACTGAATGAACGTTACATAAATTGGTAGCTGTGGCTTCCTCCTGTCTCGGCAGGGTTTTAACAATATTTCACCCTATCTTGGAAACCCCCTCCAATTCCGATTGTCCTTTGTTATTAGGAACTCCTTTGCCCTTTAACCCCACTCCAACCAAAGCCAGCGAACTATCACTCTACTTTTTGTGACATAGTCCATGACAGGTCATCCCCAGCCTGTGATTTTTGACTTGGGTTCTTAAAGCAACTGTACTTTCCGGTTCCAAACCTATGTGGAATAAGAGATGCAAAGAGACTCCAGTACAGCACAGGCAGCAGGCTGAGAGCAGGGGCCCTTCTTTATGCCTTGGGCTCTCTGTGGCTAACCCTCCCTTTTGGGTCTACCCAGGGGTGTATGTGGATGAATGGTGGGGGTGAGGGAGCCTTTCCCCAGATCACAGTGTGAAGTGGCACTGAAGCTTCCATTGGGGAGCCAGGAGAACTGGGGTGAATTCAGGATCTGCCACACACAAGCCAGTGAGTGTGACCTTGAACAAGCACTTCCTGCTCTGGATGTTGGGTTCCTCACTGTGAATGAGAGGGTTGGAGACCTTCATTCTGTCATCTACCCACAACTGTTTCCTGAGCACCTTATTACATGTCAGGCATTTCGATGATATATAGAGCAGAGAAAAAAGAATACAGTTTCTGTGATCGCGGAGCACGTGGAGAGGCGAAAACAGACAAAGACCAAATAAAGCAGCGAGCAAGTAAGTGACAATAATCACGTCAGGTGAGATGAGGGTGATGGAGGTACGTACAGGAAAGCAAATGGAAGCAAACAAAGGGGGTATGCCTTAGATAGGCGGGCATAGAAGATGTCTCCCGCTGGTGACGGAAGAGCAGAGTCTGGAACAGGGTGGGGGGAAAAGTTTCTGAAAAGGCCTTTTATGAGAACCCATTTGGTGATTTTAAGAAATAGTAAGGAGGCCAGGTGGGGACAGAGGGCAGAGAAGTAGCCAGGAGGCAGGTCCTGGTAAGGACCTTGGATTGTATGCTGAGTGATGGGAGAGCCATCAGGGCACAGGGAGCAAGGGACAGGCATGGTCTGACTTGTGTGGTAAAAGGATAAACTGATCCCCAGTTGTATAGAACTGGACTTCTTCCAGCCCTAGGCTAAGTGGATCTGGCTTGGTGAGGGAGGGGGTGGGATAGTCCCAAAGCCAGGTCCTGCCCTAGAGGCAGACTTTGTAAGCGGTGCCAGTGCAGACTGATGGAGCCTGCCTGCTCATGTCTCACCCTGCCACTGCACTCAACCCTCAGCTCCAGACCTCGCTGGGGATCAGGAGCATGGGGCTCACTGAAATGTAAGCCATGCCCCAGACCAAAGGCTGTATGTAGCAGCTGCTAGGCTGGGCTGTGGGAGACGAACTCAAGGGTTCGTCCTTTCTCTTTTCCTGCCTCTTCCCTCTAACTTCTCCAATCTCTATCTTTATTTATTCTTCTGTTTAGTTCCCTTTTCTTCCTTGTCTACCCATCCCCCAAGGATTGCAAAGTATCTCCTAGAAGCCAGAAGCCCCTCAAGCAGAATCTTATAAGATGGGCTCCCTGACTCATGGAAAAGCAAAGGCACTGGACTTGTGTCTCAGAACTAGAGAGTTGTAGCATCTGTATTAGAAGTCAGGGAGTGTGACTAGAGTCCTTCTTGGATATCTCCATTTTATTGTCTCTTAGGAGGTTCCAGAGAATCATGTGCTGTGATAAGACCAAAGATACAGGTGCACCCAAGACTCTCTGGGAACAGGAAAGGGAACACTGGCTCTGCTGACAAGGTGGGAGGGGCTATCAAGGGAGTCTTCCTGGAGGAGGGGGTATGTGAAATAGGTTTTGGAAGATGAGTGGGATTTAAAAATATTTTATTTTAAAATTACTGTTGACATGCAATGTTATTTTGTATTAGTTTCAGGTGTACATTATGTATTTTATAAAGTGATCCCTCCAAATTTTCAGTACACTTGACATCATACATAGTTGTTACAATATTGACTATATTCCCTATGCTGTACTTTTACATCCCTGTGATTATTCTGTAACTGCCAATCTGTACTTCTCAATTTCTTCCCCTTTTTCAGGTGGCCACCAACTCCCTACCCCTCTGGCTTCCTGCATCTATGAGTCTGTTTCTATTTTGCTTGTTTATTTTGTTTTTAGCAGCCATTATGGAAAACAGTAGGGAGGTTCCTCAAAAATTAGAAGTGAAACTGCCTTATGACCCAGTGATTCTAACTCCTGGGGATTATATCCTCAGAAACCCAAAGCACTAATTAGAAAAGATATGCACCCTGTAAAGCCAATAGTCGCGGCCACTATCACAGCCGCCTGGTCAGTTCAGGTTCACATTGGATTCGGACAGTCGGTAATGAAACAATGGAGCCAAGAACTGGTGAGACATCAGCTTTAACAACACACACTGGGCTCCAAAACCCACTAATTCAGTGCTCACAAAGCTACTGACTTATCCGAGTTTCCTAGAATCAAAGGATTCTAGATCACCAGACTTATTCACCTCTGTTTCCCATCTCCTTCTCTAGCACAAACTCTGCTCAAACTGGCTTCTCCCTCAGCACTCCGCCATCTTGGCTGCTTCTCCTCTCCTTCACGTGGCATTAATCTGCTCTCCTCTCTAATACTAACCTCAGGAACCGAGAGCGAACTCCAGGTCTGCCCCACTTTATAGCGTAGATTCAAAACCTTTAATCCAATCTACAAACAAGGAAGTCTGATACAGAGTCACTTATCTGAGACATTCTGAGAGGATTCCTCATGAGAGTGCACCACCCTACATCATCCAATCAGTCAAGGGTGTGGGGAAAAGCTTACTCTTAAAACTAAGGTGTAGGCTATAATGACCTGACCTGACCACAGCCTGTCCCCCAAAACACATTAATATCAACGGACTTGCATGTGGGCAGTGCCATCTTTAACAAAGTGAGCATAATACATTTTATCTGCCCAACACACCCCTATGTTTATTGCAGCATTATTTATAATGGCCAAGCTGTGGAAGCAATCCAAGTGCTTATTAATAGATGTGAGTGGATACAAAAGCAGTGGTACATATATACAATGGAATATTACTGAGCCATAAAAAGAATGAAATCTTACCATTTGCAACAGCATGCGTGGACCTAGGGGGTGTTATGCTCAGCGAAATAAGTCAATCAGAGAGAGAGACAAATACCATAGGCTTTCGCTTATATGTGGAATCTAACAACAGATGGGATTTTTCCTGGCTGAGAAGAGATGGGGGTGGGTGGGGAGTGTGAGGAAGGATGGAAAACAAGAGTGCTGGGACAATCCATGTGTGTTTTGGGGAAGCAATCAGTTATCTAGATTAAATAGCAAAAGGGAGAACCTCAGTGGAAAAATCAGACACAATGGTTGTTTGACCCAAGCCTGTATTTTTTATTTTGTTTTTATGTAACTGTCACTAAATAAACAAAATAAATAGAGATAATTTTCAGGTAATAAATGAGGTTAAATATTTATATTATGTTCTGGTCAAAGGGTAAAGAAGATGTCGAGGGAGACGGAAGGAGAAGGATTGGGTTGGGATTGGAGATTTCCTGTTTAGACAGAATGATGTCTGGTCACTTGGTGGTGTTTGAGCCTGAGAAGAAACAAAAGATTGTGAAACCCGGTTAAAATAATCTGAAACACTTCACTCAGTTGGAAAACTACCTCTCAAGTCTCAGACTCCCTTTTCCTAGAAGTGTTTCATTGTTGAGAGTATTAAGTGAAGAAGGGATTTAAAGAGAAGAAATTCTGATTTATAATAACAATACCTGGTATTTACATCACACCTTTCTCCCAAGAGGCTCAGATCATTGTAGGAAAATGACATGATTCATTCCTCACAATCTTGTTCCTGCTTCCTTTGCCCGTAATCCCCCCCCCCAACCTAGAGAGAAAGAGATATCCCTGGGCCCAGCTTCCGTGGCCCGCATGGGGCTCCATTGGAATCTGCCTGGGAGTTTAGACTCTGAATTCCAGAACTTGGGTTCCGACACTCTGCTGTCTTAGCTTCTTTCACTCAAGAACACTAGACGTCTGTCCTCTTGTCCACAGTGAGCACCTCATGCCAGCCATACTAGAAACCAAGTGGTGTCCACCGTTTCTTTTCTTTTTTTTTTTTTTAAGGTGAGATAGTGAGGCAGACTCCTGTGTGTTCCCCAACTGGATCCACCCAGCAACCTCATCTTGGGCCAATGCTCGAGTACCAAGCTATTTTTAGCACCTGAGGATGATGTGCTCAGACCAACCGAGCTATCCTCAGTGCCCTGGCGTCAATGCTTGAACCAATTGAGCCACTGGCTGCAGGAGGGGAAGAGGGAGAGAAGGGGGAGAGAGTGGGGGGAGAAGCAGATGGTTGTCTCTCCTGTGTGTCCTGATGGGGAATCGAACTCAGGATGTTCATATGCTGGGCCAACGCTCTATCCAGTGAGCCACTGGTCAGGGTCCCACCTTTTCTAAAAAGCCCTAGAAAATAAAATGCCGTGACCTTTTCTGAGAGTGTATCTGAGTTCCAGAAGAGCGAGGAAGCTCTTCTTGCGACCTAACTCAGTTCTCTTCAGCTGTAGTGCTGCCCCATCTTTTTGGTCTTGCTGGCAGTCGACGCAAAGAACAGGTACCTTGTCCCCACCACTCAAGGAGCTACTTGCATGCAGATGGGAGATCAGTGTTATTTCAGTGAATGAGTGTGACCGCAGAACTCATAAACAGTGTTTAAACACACGGGAATAAAGGATGTTTCTAATAGTAAAATTAAAAAAAAATTTTTGAGACCAACCTTTCTGCTTTACTCCTTACCAGAAACATCATCTTGAACATGTATCTTTATTTCTCTATCACTGTGTCCTTATCTTCGAAACAGAATAAAGTCAGCCTCACCCACTTCATGGGGCTGATGTGACAGTTCCCTGGGATCGCATCGGTTAGAATGCTTTCAATCTGGCCCAGATCATGGACGTTGCTGTCATTTCTTTAAAAACTTGGGGACTGGTGTCTCTGGGCTTTAACGTTTTCAGTGGTTAGTATGTGATCCTTGTCTAGATTTTAAATAGGAAGCAGAGGACTGGGACGTGGAAGCGAAGAGAAATCGGGGAGGGCAATTTCAGAAGGTCGTGAAAAGATTCTTGCATTTTTAAAACTAGGAGAAAGGTGACTGGTATCACGCAGCTGGTGAAGAGAAGTTCTTGTCCAAAATAATAGTTTCAAAGGCAAATCATCCTAGTTCCTTACTGACACGCTAAAGCACCTCTTGGTCTCCCCACGGGGTCTCTGCCCCATTATCTCCCCTCTTCCACTCTCCTCCAAGACTTTTTAAGCTGTTTCTACTACTTCTGCAATTGCTTCTCTGGACCTTGGAAAGAATCGGCCCTCCTTGGTCCTTGGTAGTTGAAGATAAAGAGAGTGGCAATAACTTCTAACAGGTTCCCAGAGCTCAGGCCTGTCGTTTGTGCCTTTCTCCTACCTGAGGTTTCGGAATCTGTCATTCTTGACAGTTGCTTGCACGGGGAGGCCTCTTCCAAGTCTATAAATCCCAGGTGCTCCAACAGGGAGGGCAACTTGCCTGCAGCATCTCAACACGTCTAGATATCTATCTTGACGTATGTGCCTGCAACACCGGAGGCACAGCTACACATAAATTAGACATGACCCATCCACCCTGAAGCCGGTTATTCCCACAGCTTACCCATTGTGCCCCCTGCCACCCCCATCCAGCCCTATCACCAGCACACCAAAAATGAAATGATTTCATACCATTTTACGTAAAAAAGATACACTAACAGGCGCTATCAAACTGTCCAGGCTGCCTCGGTTATCCTAAAACGTTGATTCTTGTAGATCAGGAAATGTTGCCCACTTTATTCTATTTCCAGCCAATGTGTCATTCAAATAATCTTAGGAAGGGGTTCGTATATGATTTTTCTTAGAAGTCACCACAGACGGGGACTTTGCAGGGTCCCGGCTCACTTGTTCACGTGCTTTCCATCCTGACGTTTTGGCAAAGCTTTGTAATTATTAGGACACTTGTGTACTGGCTGCTAAGGATACATTTCCTATTCTTTTTCTCTGATAATGCCACCTTATTTTCATCGACAGGAGTTACCCTTTGGTCTCAGTGAAGTCCTGTCTTGGTCTAACCAAGAAGCAGGTCCATGCCCCAAGAAATGCCAATGAATTTCCTCTCCCAGGACTTTGGGGAAGCCAGTGAGCCTGGAGGGAGCTGCTGTCCTCTCCACAGATGCCCTGACCTATTCTGGAGCTGGCCTTTCTGAGCCTGGCCCCCACGCTCTCTGACCCACTGTGCCCTCTGTGTCAGCCTTACCCGCCCGATATTCACCAAGCCCCAACTGGATTTTGTTTTTTGTTTGTGTGGTTTGGTTCCCCCCGTGACACTGCCAGTGTTCATTTTGTTTGTTCCTAACAAAAGAACCTTACTATAATTACTTTTTTCCTAAACAAGAGTATTTCCACCCATGGGCCCAACACACCATCCATATACTGGAACTTAAAAATCAGATCTTCAGCTCCTGGTCTTTCCCCCCATTTCCAGATTCATCTTCCATCAGGATGTGCATAGCCATGCCTCATTGCCAAAACCCACACATTTCTTCAGCGGATCTATTTTTGGCATGTGCTGGGTACCGATCACCACACTGAGTGCTGGGGACTTCAGAGCATCCCTCTTTTTAGGGATCCCCACAGTTTAGTGTTTTCCGTCGTCACACACACACCCAGGACTCCCCAAGCTTTCCTCTCCTGACCTCCCCACTTGGCTGTCTCCCAGGACCCCGCCAAGCCCCACATCGTCCAAAGTGGGATTCATGGTTTCTGACCCAGACCTGTCCCCATCCAGGTCTATATTTCAGTGAGTGTCATGCTCTTGGGCTCACTTTTCAAGCCAGAGACCGTCGTATGCTTTCTTTCCCTTCTCTTTCAAGTATCCAACCAGTGTAGGAAGTTTTCCATAAAATGTAATGTATTCAACCCAAACCACTACTTCTTATTTTGAAATTGTGTCCATCCAGTGTCTTCGATATAAAAGAAGTTTTTTTCTTGAAAAAGAAATGTGGGAGATGGTAGATGGCAGCTGTTTTTGGCTGTGGGTATGTTGTTAGTGTCAGTGAAGGACACACTTGGTTGCTACCCAAACCCAAACTCAGACCCCTTTCCCTCCTCCCAGAGGACCCAGTTGTGTTCAGATGTTCATTCCACCCCCTACTTCGGAGGGCAATTCTGATGGGTCTAAGCCTGAGGTTTTCAAAATGCGTCTATGGGACCCTTCCAGGGTGTCTGGGAGGTCAAAACTATTTTCATACTAAACCATTATTTGCCCTTTTCACTTTGGTTCTTTTATGAGTATCCACGGGGTTATTCCAGGGGCTGTCACGTGACAGGCAGCAGGTGGAATGCAGAAGCAGATACGAGGACTCAGCTGCCTTCTGGTAAGCCAGAAACTAAAGAGATTTGCAAAAATATGAAACAATACCACACATCTCACTAAACTTGAAAAGATAGTTATTTTTCATAACAAATAGGTTATTTATGTTAATATGCAATGTGTTTTATTATTATTATTTTAAAATAAATTAATAAATATTTAAAAAGTCTCCCAGTATTAATTTATAATGCAATACATATCACTAGATATAACTCACCTAAATCAAAGCTTCCTGGAGTCCTCATTAATTTTTTAGAGTTTTGAAAGGGTCCCAAGCTGAAAAAGTTTGAGAACCACTGGTCTACTCTGGGGGCAGTGCTCAGTTATGTAAGTGACCCAAATTAGTCCAATCAGATTAGATCACGGAAAGATTTGTATCCATGTCTGGGAAAGAGATTTCTCTGCCTTCTCCTGTGAAAGGTTGAAGCACTCAGTCTCCACTGCCATTGGTAGCCTCTGGCAGTCATGAGGAAAAGTACAGATGCTGTGGATAGCAGTTTGGAAAGAAGGAAAGACTTCAGGACCTGGAAGATGTCGTTCGGCTGCTATCATGAACTTGTCGCAAGCCACCCTCTGCTCTTTCAGTGACACGAGAAGATCAATCTCTTTATTGATGGATCCAGTTTGCATTGGGCTCTCCATTACTTGCCCCTGAATGCGCCTTAAATGAGGTGACACTTGGAAAATGAAGTTTTGGCATTCCCGCGCTGACCCAGACATTAGAGGACATTTTCTTCTGTATGTTCTATGAATGACCAGGTAGATGATCCTTGGAGGGTTGTCTAAGTAGGAGGAGACCGCAGGAAAGAAGGAAGGGGCCAGGAGGAGGGAGCTGAGGTTGTGTCACATACATAGGAGTGTCACCATGTGCAGACCTTCCAGTGCAGAGAGTGAGAGAAATAGGGACCCATGGAATGCGTAGCCTTGGTGTGCCCTTTGACAGCCAGGCCCTTAGAGTGACATCCCTCTCCTTTGCGTCCACTCCTCCACTTCTCTAGCTCCCTTCTTTGTAAACCACTATCAATATCTGTTCTGGTGAACCGGCTCGTGGTGACAGCTGGGAGAATCTGCTCCACCGTTTGACAAGTGGTGGATTAAACCTCAGAGCCCTGGGACAGAGCAGAGGGTTCCACTCCTGCTATTCGTGGCACCAAATGGAGAACGAAGGAAAGGAGGAGGGCAGAAAACACCTGTGGCACTTGGGTAACTGTCCCCAGGACCTTATCTTTCTATTGGCAATTATGCTAGTGTCTATGTTGTCATTTTGTTCAGGACTTTCAAAGGATCTTGCAGATAAGTTTGGGTGCAAAGGGTGGGATGCAAATAGGGTAGAGAAATAGCATCCTTACCTGTTTAAATAGTGTTTTTACCTGCCTAAAATAAGTTTGGTGTCAAGGGCAATAATTGGTGCCTTTCTTAACAGGACAGTCCCTGTCCATGGCAGAGATTCTGGGAGTGCTGAAGGGACTATATGCAGATTGCAGGCATGTTGGGTTGGAAATCTCAAAGTGAGGTTTTAACAAAGCGGAAAATCATCTGTCTGATTTTTACTTTCTTTTTGTTGGGTAGCAAATTGGAAGATAGGGGAGAAGGAAAATAACTTGGGAGACTTAAAAGGACAAATTAGAGTTTTCTTTAATAAACTGCAAAGAGAACACTACAGGTCTTTGTTGTTCGAAAGAGATCAAGGTGAGATAGAAGCTTTTTGCATTATTGTTATATTTTTATTTATTTAAACAAGGAACTGCTACAAAGACACAAAGCACGCTAGACTTGGGATAAGCCCTGGGAGACATTATGTCCAAGTTAGGATAATCAAAGAATTTAATTTACTCAGTTCTGGAATAAAACCAAGTCTGCATTCTGCAATATTTGAAACCAGTCGAAGGTCACTAAACGGGATGCCCAGTTGTATTAAAGTGTTTGTACCTATTTATTCATGTTTTACATTGCACTCTAAATTACATGCCTTCTATAATAATGAAGAACAAATATGATTGTTAGGCCCAATCATTTTATCTTAGTTTTCAATTGTAAAATACACATAAGAAATGAAAAACGCCAGCATTTTCTAATCTTCATGATTTACTTCTTTGCTCTTAGGAGTTCTCAAAGCCAAAGAGTGTCTGTTAGTGAATTAGAATAAAACCACAAGGTAATTACTTTCTGGGCTACCGATGCAACATGAGTTGCTTTCTGTTGTAAGAATGCTGAAAAGTTGCCATAAAAGTAAATCAATTAGGATAATAAGAGGGAAGGAGAAGATTAAATTTATTTCCATCTGATTTAACTTATTAATTTCTCAGGGGAGAAGGGTTTCCCTGCCATTGACCTCCAGGTTTTAACCCGTGAGTACCTCCTGTCCTTATGATGTACTCGGGATTTAATTCATACTCAAAGGACTGCGTCTTTTTGGTTGACTCAAAAGCCTGGAACTTCAAGAAGTAGGTTTGAGAAATGAGAGCCAGTGAACAGGTTAGCCAGTACACAGATGTGTTTGTGCCAGGCACATTCTGTAATCTGAGGATCCATGTGAACAAGTCAGGACTCCCAAACCCCAAAAGCTTATGCTTTAATGGAGAAAAACAGATAATAAACACATAGACAAATACATCAATAAAGTAACTTATAAGTGCTGCAAAGATGATAGGACAGGACAATGTAATAGAAAGTCACTTCCCAGCAGATCACTTAGCATGGGCAAAGGCCCTGGGGCATGAGCTCACTTGGTATGTTTGAGAGAGAAAAGAAGTCCTACATGATTGAGGCTAGGGTGAGAAGAATACAGAGCTATACTCATCTCTTCTTCCTTAACTGCTCACTTCATCACGGCCTTGCAGCCAAAACCTTCCAAACTTTTCTCTGCCTGGTTAATATAGAAGCTCATTGTAGAGAAAAACACACAGGAGGGAATTATTGGAACCTCAGGGCTGGTGCTGCTGTCTGTGTTGGCCAAATAATAAGGAAACTGGTGTTTCCTCCTTCTCAGCATCTTAGAAAATAGAGTTTTCTCATTAAGTTTAAGCCTTGGTTTAACTATAATTACACTGCTAGAGTTGGTCAGCTCTGGATAGGGTCTTTCATGTCTAGTTGCAGACGATGGAAGCCACTCCAGCTGATGTGGACTGAAAGGGATCTGTTAAGAGGTATAGATATGGAGGGCTGGAGAAAAAGATTCTAGGTGGAGCTTCCAGGAATGACATCCCAAAGCCTACTGCAGAATTAGGCTCTTCTATAAGCTTCTGCCTTTGCCGTGACCAGAAAGCTGCCTGTGGATCAGGAGGTCCTGGCCACTGTTCCAGGCCTGCCTGCCTTGGCTCCAGACTGCTCCAGTTAAATAGTCATTCCATCCTGGTCCCTCATAAGTTGATTGCAAATCCAGGTCTAGGACAGGTGTATCTGCTTCCTAGGTCCCAAGCTGTATCCGGAAACCTTAACCAGCTGGGTGTCTGAGAAATGTAGTGTTGGGAGGTTCTAGCCTTTGCAGTAGCAGAGAGTCTGGAATGGGTGCTGCGCAAGGCAACTGACTAACCCCGCCACCCTGACGGTTAAGCCAGGTTCACCCCATCTGCACTGTGAATATTGGGGTTTGTTTCCGCGGTCCTGGCAGCTTTTCTCCCTCACGCCAGATCGCCAGGTCGCCAGGTTGCCAGGCTGGGGCAGCTGGGAAACCACAGACAGTTTTCCTTTGCAGATCCTGCATTCAGGGGCGTGCTCCCCCACCCCCAACACAAGCCCTGACCTCGGTTGGGCCAGTTTAATCTGACAGAGACTTGGAGGTGCTTGGAGGAAAAGCTCATCAGAAGAGCTGACACGCGGACTCCGAGCCCCGAGAGTGGGAGCGCCCCGATTGTTTTGCTCTTTTTCACACCTGCAGTGTCAACACACAGCCTGACGTGTGGTAGGCACCCAGTAAATATCTATTAAATAAATAAGGGAATGAAAAAAGAAAAAAAGAACAGGGCAGGGAACGCTTTGGCATGAAATTCTGGACAGATGCGTCGGAACCTCAGTGTTTAACGAGTGCTCCTAATGCTCGATACGTGCCAGGCGCTGTTTGAAGTGCTTCGCAAATAGGCACTCGTTTAATTCTCATAACTACTCTAGTATGGACTATCCTTAATCCTATCTGAGAACCGAGGAACGGGGAAGTCATGTTATTTACCCAAGGTCACATACATAAGACGTGATGGGGCAAAAAGGTCCACTGGACTGGGTTGTCCCAAACATCTTCTGTGGTTATAAGAGTTATCTATTACTGATTTGGCCCGTACAGACAGTCCTGCATGCCTACAGGTGATCATATGAAAATGAGAGCCTACAATAGGTCCATAGGGTTTGTTGTGAATATACGGACATCTGCCTGTCCTTATTCCATGTTCATACTGTCTTCCAGCCTCTTCCAGTCTCCTCTGGGCTACACCTGCTCTCTTCTCCTTCCCCACATCCCTCTCCCATCCCTGTGCTGCTCTGGGAACGTGTAACTACAGTTCCTAGGTGGGTCTCGCAGGCGCCCCTCTAAGCTACCAGGAAGCTATGCCTGCTTGAGTGACTCTCAACACAGCCATGGGGTACCACCCGCTGTCCTCCTGGTTCAATTCAAGTGGGAGACTACTGATTGCCCTGACTGTGGCGGTCTCCCAGAGCACTGCTGTTTCTTCTGGAAGGAAAGGTTGGGAAGTCCATGACAGTAGCATAGAGCACTCTGTCTCCCACTGTCCAGTGTGTCCAGCTGCCAACCTTCTCCTTGGACGCTTTATTCTAGGGGAATGGATGTCTCAGGGAGGCAGAGGCGAGTGCTGTCAAACTCTTCTGGCATGACGTTTACGAATACTCTGCAGAGCTGGCTCTTATGACAGGGGCAGCATGGATTGTTTGCAAAAACAACAGACTCCACTGGCATCCTCACAGACAACGCAGGGTGTGGAGAGAGCATGCTCTTTGCCAGCACAAACAGCAGGATGGGGGCGTAGGGAGGCAGTGGAGGGGGAGTGTGCTGTTCCTTTAAAGTTCATTCCATACCTCCCCTGTCTCCAAGCAGGTCAGCTGTTCCCAAGGCTAGATGGACCTCTTGCAGCACCTTCTTTCCATGAAGGTAGCTGGTAATGGAGGCGCCCTTCTGACAGCTGACTGCTGGCTCTCCTGCTTCAGGGCTACCAACTCTGGTTTCCATGGAAGTACAACCCAACGTGCTTCAGAAACGGGGGAAATGCTCACCATGCATGATCCCTGCCCCTGACAAAGGACTCCCCACGCCAGGAGGGATTGAGGCTCCCCGCACCCAGGTTTGGAAGAGGCCCTCTGCAGACCTAGCGGATTCTGAACCTGTAGCTCTTGACCTTCCTCTCTTTGAGTCACAAAACTACATACCCTGCTTCATCCCTTTGGAGCATATATTGTTTCCCTTGAATTTTTTTTTCTTCTCCCTTTGGTGTTTACACAAACTGGTTGAACCCATCACGTGGTGAGTCCATGTTTATATTTGCAGAAGCGCTGCCCGGGGAATTTCTGTTTGTATAGAGGTCACCCCATCTCTTGGGTTTGGCTGCAGCCCCACACTGGGGTTTCAGCAGCGGTAGCCGAGCACATAGCAGGGCCTCCCCCACTCCACCCCTTTCACCACCCTCCTTGCCTCAGGTTCCAGGCTCTTGGTCCTAGTGGCTCCCTGCTTTCTGGAAGAGGAGAAGGAGGCAGACTCTTGGGTAGAGCGAGGCCATTTTCCTCCCTCCTCACCCTCAACCCAATCCAGAATTTTGCCAGGACTTGTCTTTCTCCTTTCTTAGAACTCAACTGCCCTCTATGGTCTTGGAGGTAGACTTGGGTCAGTGGAGTAGATGGTAGAGTGTAGAGGTGGGCTGCTCTGGGGTGAGTCTCCCTTCTCCTGGGCTGATGATACAGTCAGTCAGTAGGGTGGCTGAGACCATGGATTTTGGAGGCAGACAGAACTGGGCTGGAGTCATGCCTTTGCCAGTTACTAGCTGTGTGGCCTTGGACAGCACCTCTACAGCTGTTTCATCATCTTAAATGAGTATAACAGCACTTACCTTTTAAGATTGTTAAAAGGATTAATTTAGATCATGCGTACAAAATGTTTTTAATTGTGATGACGATAATAATAATAATAGCAACTACCTTAGCAGTTAGAACTGGAGCTCTCCCCCGTCCCTGTTTCCTTGCTCTGTGAGAGCAGTGTTTCTCAACATTCTTCTCACTATCATTCCCCTAAGGATCCTTTGTGGGTGATGATTTTCTTATAATTTACCCTTCTCCCTTCTATACTCTATCTCCTCATGTCCCATGATCCTTTGGAGGCTATAAATCATGGTAATATCTAAGATACTTTTAATCTCCCCCTCCAAGAAGCAATTTTCACAATATTACCCTCATAGAAAATATATGTATTAGAGAGAGGCTTTATTACCTGGGAATCATACAGGTTATTATTAAGGTCTTTTGATTAGATGAAGAAGAAAATAAATCTCAGTATAGCCATATTTTGAGGATGGCTGTCTGTAGGAGAGAGCCCAGAGAAAGCAAATGCTTGATGGACAATAATGAGCACCTATTGACTACAAGGGTGGGGACAGAACCTTTCCCATCAAAGTTTAAATTGTACCCTTTTTTTCTCCTCTCCTCCATTCAAAGTGTGTCTTTGAGGGGTCCCTTCCTGATGGGGGGATCAGAGGATCTATATTCACCTGTGTTTATGGGACCAGAGGTTATTCTTCTGCTGGTGTCCTGAAGACTCAATGATGACCAACATGCTGACACTGACCGCATGACTGATTCCATAGTTCTACATGAAACAGTAAAACATGGGGCTGATATAGGGAGCTAAGACCTCCTTGTATGGGAAAGAAAGAAGGGTTCCTGAAGGAGAGTAGCATTTGGCATACTGCAGTTTGCAGAAGTGGGGGCTCGAGGCCGTGAAATGACTTGAGTGTAGGTGGGTCAATGCAGAGATGGGGCAAAACCACCTTCAGAGCTGGATACACCAGGCCCTGCCCAACTCCAGGAGAACCATTATGTAGACTATTCGGTGGACGGTGCTCCCAGGAGCAGTGCAATAGGGCAGCCCTGCAAGGATGGTTTCTTCCTTGTGAAAGTCTACACTTCAGACATCTTCCCCTGGGAACTGATTGAGAGAGTTCATGTTTACAGTTCTCTAGAACTTTGTCCAGCCCAAATGATTATACCCTTTTTAGTTTTTCCCAATTCATTATCAAAGAGATTTGCATATTCTGTAACTGCCACTTGGTGTGTTAACCTTGTGATGGCCAAGGAAAAGGGGAGGGGCTTGTTGTCTCATCTCAATTCTTTCTGAGTTCCAGCAGAGAAGGGATAATGACCTCTTGGAAAGGATACACTTGCAAATACTTGGGGTCTCTCTGGGTAACCAGAAAGTGGGCCCACATAAAGCCTGTGGCAGATTATTTTGAAAGAACATACGCATATGCATAATGTTTGATCTTGTAAATACCTTCCTTAGCCAAGCTCTCTTGAGAAGGAGTGCACTGTTGGTGGTAGCTCGTGAGTGTAAATGCCTTCCTTAGCCAAGCTCTCTTGAGAAGGAGTGCACTGTTGGTGGTAGCTCGTGAGCCGTAGTCCTCTGGCCAGGGCTTGCTGTATGCAAAGCAGGGTGCTAAGCGCTTAGATTTACATTCTTGACCCACAATATAGATAGATGATGGTGATATGTGCATTATTTAACTTCCAGTTTAAAATTATTTTCCAAGCGGTTGGCAATGTGACATTGTGGTCCCTTGTAACTCTGGCGTCTTAGGGAATCTGATTGCGGGGGTTTTTCGTCACTTCTCCTTCTGCGTGAATGTGCTCATTAGCCTCTTTCCTGAAAGAAGATGTTGCTTGTGAAGGGGGAGATCTTGATGTCCGAGAGAGGAAAGGACACAGAAAAGGAAGGCTGGGAACAGGGGACACAAAGCTGGCATTTGATGGCCGTGCCTGGAGCCGAAGCTGTTTGACCTTTCCCTTCAATACCACGCTCAACTTTGACCTTTCCCACTCCAAATGTTTTGAGGTCTTTGCTCTTTCCCCATTGCTCACCCATTTCCACCTTTCCCAAAAGTTTCCCTAGAGGCCTTTCCTCTTGATGTGTCCCCACCGTCCACCCCTACCCACCACGCTTCTCTACCTGCTGCACGGTGTCAGACTGTCCACTGAGAGTCAAGGTGGTCCTGGTGGGAGGCCAACCTCACTCTAAAGCAGGATGCATCTTGGGACTGTGTGTGGGGGAAGGCTTGCTGCTGAGGTGGGGAGGGCTCACAGGCTGATGGTGCGAATATGAACACGGAGTCATGCGAAGAACCCTAGAGCTGGATTCAAAACCCTGGCTGCAGCTTTGGCTATGTCTTAACTCATCATGACCTTGGGTAGGCCATTTAGGATGACTGAAACTGATGCCTTCACCTACAGAAAGAGGGATTTTCAAGATGATCTTTGAGATCTTTTTGCCAGTTCTTGACACATTAGGACTTAAAAAAAATTAGTTGAAAGGACCATCAATTCCTTCACCCAACAGTGTCTGTGTCTCACTTATCAACCACTAGGCCCACATCAGTGTCTTTCCAAGTGAGCACAGGAGTTGTCCTGTGAGCTAGAGATGACAAGGACTTTTCTCTCTCACTCTGGCTTATGCTTGAGTCATGATTCTAATGTGCTTCAGCCACTATTTGCCACCAGCTGCTTACCCTTAGTTGTGAGGGTGCTACCCTGTGAGCAGCTGGATGCGGGACCCGAGAGCTCAGATGCTGAAGGGGGAACCTGAGTCAAGGGAGGTTGAGAGTGCCCATTGTGGATGGCATCAGTCAGTTCCTGAAACCTCCTATCGTAACTGCATAACAGTGAAAAACGTCTCCATGCTCCTCCCATCCCAGGCCTTTAGGCAACTGACCTCGGGACAAAAGAACCTCTTTTCTTCTGAACAGTGATGGCTCGCTTTTGCTTTTTTTTGGTCCATACCCATCTTGAGCCTTCCCTGAGCTCTGTGGGCCATGACAAACCTGACCCAAAGCACCCGGTGAGTTGCTCCATGAGGACTCTACAGAGCTGGGTCGTTTGTCTTTTTGGACCCACCTGGGGGTAGCTGATGGCTCCTTGGAGGCTGGAGAGAGAGGAAGGGGGGACTTCTCTCTTAGTCTTCATACGGCCTCTCTGCTCTGTGGACTAGAGAAGGAAGTTGAGTGGCAGGCTGCATCAACCCTCCAAGCTGAATTTGGCAGCCTTTCTGCACCATCCTGTGCCCCCCCAATCCTGGACTGTCCCCTCTCTGATGGTTATCCTCTCAGAAAACCCACAATTGCTACTCCACCTAAGGATCCCCTTTGTTTAGCCAGCACTTCTGCTTCAGACATTGCATCTGCCCCCTTTGTGGGTCTCTGGGTAGAGGATAAGAAAATAGAGCTAAGGACTGGCAGAAACAGGATATGCTGACCCTTGCTGAAAGTTACATTTGTCAACAAATCCCTAATTCCATTGAAAAAGCAAGTTAAAAAAATTAAGTTGATTGAGGTTAACATTTGTTAATAACATGAGGTAAGTTTCCGGTGTACAATTCTCTAATACATCATCTGTATATTGCATTATGTGCTCACCACCCACAGCCTGGTCACCATCTTTTGGCTCCTTTTACCCTCTTCACCCTTCTCCTACCCGCTTCTCCTCTGGTACCTACCCACCATGCTGTTGTCTGTGTCTATGAGTATGTTGTGTTTGCTCACTTCTTGTTAAAGTGATATTTTTAGGAGCCCCTTGATGCCACCTATTTGGGACATACCTATTCTAGAGAAAATGTGGAAGAGAGGCTGTGTATTGTTAGGAGGTGGCAGGGTGTGGGTCTAGGAAATGAGAGTGTATGTGTATGTATCTCACAAAGGGAAGCTGGAGTGGAAGGAAAGATTCATTAAGAATGATCAAATGCTAACCCCCGTTGGTAAGAGGAGATGCATTGTGTGCACCCCTTGGCGTGGAGGAAGGACTGACCACAATTCACCCCGAACAGAAAGATCCAGAGAACTTAAATCCACTCTGGAGTATAATTATCTTAGCAGTCAGCAGAATTTTCCTTACAGCTTCAGTTTTCATTGCTTTCCTCTTGTTTTATTTGGAACATATTGTATTTGGAAGTAGCCTTGCATGAGCTTAAACATGGTAACTCGGGATGGCCTTTAGTCTTTCCTTTCCCATTGTGAATCACCTTGAACCCCTTCAACAATCAGCACTCAAATTGGCCTCCATCCCATCAGAGGGCTGGATGGAAGAATGTGGCAACATGGAAAAACACTTGTGGTGTAACATTAGGGAAAGGAAGACATCACAGGAACCAAGAAAGTGTGAATTGGCTGATATTATATTTATTGTAAAAGATATGTAGGAGAAGAAATGTACTAAAATGCTACCCATGATGATGTTTTTCTCCCTCGATTTCCCCAGTTTCAAAATGTACCCTTTTGCAGAGTGACTGTCCTTGGAAGGCGGGGTTGTGTTCTGTCAGTCATGAAGCCATCAGCTGCTCAGGGTCTGTCTTCTGGACTTAAGAAAGCTGGGTGGGAACCAGGAATATTTTTCTGAACAGAAGATCTGTGGGAAGTTTTCTGGTTCAATATCTATCTCTTTTACCTCTGATTTTCCTGTAAGCAACCTGCACGCGCACGCACGCACGCACGCACGCACTCTCTCTCTCTCCCTTCCTCCCTCCTCCCTCCCTTTCACAGAGAGCATTGGAGTGTCTGGGAGAGGTGTCCGTGCACATGCCCGTTTCAGGCTAGCCAGCTGGTCTCAACCCTTTCTCTCGCCACTTGAGATGGTGGGAACTCGGCGATTGCTGAGTTGGACGTGGGAGAATTGCAGAATCCACTGGTGAATTGCTCCTTTGTTCTCCCCCTAATCTCCTAATCCTGGGGAACAGAGAAAGAGGAGCTTTCCTGCGATTTGGGGCTTGGTCCTCCAAATCCCTCCGTCTTTGACCCCGCCCTGAGGGGTGGGACGGGGGAGGGCAGGTAGGAAGACACCAAGGAGAGGGTGGGGTCAAGGCTGTGAAACATTTAGCAGTGGCCCACCCATCACCTTTCTCAAGGAGCTAGGGTTACACTGACCGCTTGTTAGAACCTGTGCACGGACTCAGAAGTCTCCCTGTGACTCCCTTCCCACCTCACCTGTCCTCCTACCCACAGCAGGGCAGTGGCTGAGAGCCAGGAGCAGAGGCAGGCCTTTATATGTCTGTTTAAATCTGAAATTCTCCTCTCTTACTGGCCAATCACCATCCCAATAATCAATTTATCCCTTGATCTGTGCATGTTGATTTGCAGTATTTATCTGCTTAAAGCCCCATTCAGGAAGGCCAGATCCATGGTCTAGTTCCTATAAAAACCATTTAGCTTCGCTCGGGTCTGTGACTGTTGGCTGCCGCTCCCTTAAGCTTGGCAGTGACTTTTGTTATGATGCACGGCCAGCTGCAATGATAACAATAGCTGATATTTATCGGAGCGCTTGATGTGTGTCAGATGCTGTGTTAAGAGCATTACACGTGTTAACTCATTCAGTCTGCATCTCTGCTCTCTGAGGGAGTTCTGTTATTAACTCCCTTTATTAGTGGCGAGGGAGCGGGGGCACGGAGATAAGGATCTTGCCCAGGGTCCCCAAGCTGGAAAGCAGCAGAACCTCCTTAAAATTGAGCAGCATGGCCCTAGACTCCACTTTGCCACTGAGCTACTGGGCTGACTGCTGCCCTGATGGAAGAGCAGTATGACTCAGGGGTGAGGGGACCCATCCTATCCCTGCCACTGGGAAGGTAGTCACTGCATACGGCAGAAAGGAAAGGGGCCTACAGGCCACGCTGGCTTAAGGGCCCCATCTTGTAGAGGCCACATCTTTCACTTTTGTGTCCCCAGTTACTGCCACGGTGCCAGACACATAGTAAGCAAGTTACGTTATACCGAATGAATGACTTGTTGAGTTATTAACTATGCATGTGTCTGGGTCAGGGATGGGGTTTTGCATTCCCGCAGGGGCAGGAGCAGATATGTCTCATATACTCCACACGAGGGAGGCCTTTCTGGGTGAAGAAGGACATGGGAGTCCTGTTCTGTTTGCTGGTTTTCTCATTCTTCTTCGTAGCCGTCTCTTCCTGCCTACCTCGCACACACATACACGTGGGTCGTCTCACCTTATAATTATGTTCTCAGCTATTGTCTTGGTGCTGATGTCCGACTCTCCTCTCCCTGACCTGGGGAGGCTGGATTTTTCCGAGTTGTTCTTTGGAACTGTGGACGAATCCCTCTCTGGTAGCAGCTCGGGAGGATGCTGAGTTGTGGTGGGAGGCTCATCATGCCTGTGTGGTTTTTGGCAAGTTGCTTGCCCTCTCTAAACCCAGAGAAGTCACTGCACCCTGGAGTTATGGAGGGAGGTAGAAAAACTCTCCAAATCTGGGTTTTGAGAAAGTTCTCTTGCAGCTTGTGGTGGTAAGAGAAGCCATACTCTTGGGTTGAGGACAGGGCTGAGCTGGAATGTGAGGGGGCTGTCCTGGTGGATAGACTTGAGGAGCAGCTTGGGCACTTTGCAAGCTGGTCAAATGGCTTGAAAAATGATTTCTTCATGCATCTGTGTTTCCTTTTGACTCATGCCAATGTGAGCCAGGCTGGCAGACGTCTGTCAAGAGACGGAGGCTGCAGGTGATGCAGCTCGTTTCCGATTTTAGCTGGCAGGACAGCAAACGCCTTGCCCTACAAGGGACACCAGCTCTGCCAACCCCAGGCTTCCAACGCTGCTGTCAGATGTGTCCGATGTCTGTGGCATGAGCCAGCAGGGCATTCTGGGTATTGACATGCAAATAAGTAGGGCGAATGTGGGTGGGCGGGCAGAGAGACTTCTGCTTGCTGGCGCAGGAGGTTTTGGCCCCAGGGGGCTTGTCACTCTCTCCTTAATACAGTAACAGGGAAGTTGGAGCATGGTGGCAGGAAGAGGAAAGTTCAGAGAAAGAGAGAGGAGAGAGCGAGCAGGCAGTGGGAAACCACCTGCAGGGACACAATGCCAGCTTATGTTTCAGAGGCTGCTTGGGAAAGAACTGGGCCAGATCTCAGATGAGGCCTCTAGACTGGCCAGGCTGCCAGCCACGCAGGCCACGCAGGTTCCTCACACCCCTGTCCTCCCCCAACCCCCTGGGTCAGGAGCCTGAGCTCCCATCTTGGTAGCTGCCTTCAGCTGCCCCACTGGTCCTTGACCACCGAAGCAGCCCTTCTCGGAGGACTCTCTGAGGCACATCTCCTGTCCCTCTCTGGTTCCAGGTACCAGGCTCGGCCATCTCTGGCTCACTGGGGAGGTTGTACAGACGAAAAGATGATGCATTTAGGATTAGGTCCTTAGCATAGGGCTGAACCCATAAGATCTTGGCAAACGTCATCTGTGACTATTCCTACTACTTAGTGCCATTATGGTTCTTACTTCATGGTAACATGGTGACAAGAACTAGGGACAAAGTTAGAAATCATTCCCTGCTGTCAAGGGTCTCAGTCTTCTAAGGGAGATGGCATGTCACACAGTAATTTCAGTGTGTGACACTCCTTCAGGGAGGGGGTGGTCACGATGTGGAGAGGAACAAGAACCTCATCTTAGTGAGTCAAGGGAATTGGTGGCCTCTGAGATGTAGCTGAGGAGAGGATCTGGGCAATGGAGAAGTGGGACGTAGACAGGCGGGGCTGGGACTTTAGAGGTGAGCAGGACAGTAAGAATGCAAGCACTGGGAGAGGCAGTGCCAAGCTGCCCATGTCCAGTGATGGAACAGAGTGGGTGGCCCTGGGGTCATAGTGGAAGATAAAGGACAGGTTAGTTGGAGCCAGATCAGGAAAAGAAAAACAAAATGAAAGAAAAGTTGACTTTGGCCTGTGCAGTAATTGGGTCTCCTTGGCAGTCTCTAGCCTTGCCTTGTGTTTGCGCTGGGACCAGCCTCAGCATGTTGTCACTTTCAAAACCCACCAAAATCACACTTTTAGAGCAAGGGAGATGCCCAAAGAGGGCACATCACTCTCATATAACAAAGCTTTCTAAATAGCCCTTTTACCCGTCTCTTCTCTCCCTTTGGTGGCTTCCATATTCCTTTTCTCTATTTTTCCGCAAACTCTTCTCTTCAGTTTCTATTTCCTCTCTCCCTCAAAGAAGGTCCAAGCCTTCTCCAGCCATCAGGCTTCCCAGACTTTCCCCTGGGTCTATCTTTTTCTGATACAGCACAACCCAGTGCTCATTGGTCTTCTTATAATGCTTACCCATGCTTCATCCCCCTTCTGTGGAGCCAGGGTCTTCTTAACTTTATCCTAGGGGGAAAGTAGATGGGGTTTTCCTTCTTGTCAAACAGAGTAATTGAGCCTCAACTCCATGGAAGACACCGTGTGTGGTGGTCATTGGTGTTGTTTATGCATAAGAGGTAGAGTTACCCTTCGTCCCCACTGGAATCCAGATGTGGCCAGTGAAATGTGACTAGGAGAGATGGCTCTCACTTCCAGCTAGGGGCTGAAGGAGCTATGTGGGATTAGTATGCACCATGCTCTTTCCCCTTTGCCCACTGTCACTGACCGTGGCAATGTCTGAGATGATGGCAGCCTGGTTCATCTTAGACTGGATCCTGGAGGGAAGAGATGTGGGAAGTGCAGCAGATCTGCAATGCACCTGTGGGATAAAACAAACCTTTTATTTATTTTTTAATGAGATTTGGAGGTTATTTGTTACCGAGCATAACCTGCCTGTCTGTCCTGACTGATCCATCACAGACACAAGTCACCTATGCTCAGAGGGTAAAATCCTAGATCACTGTGTCCATTAAATACCTTCTGATGTGAAGAAGAAAGACCATGGGGGTGACAGTGAGAAGCATCTTCAATGCCTCAATAGAGAAGTCTCCCTAATGTGTGCTCCAGATAACTTCGGGGGTTGCTGACAGAGGAAATGAGGTCATTGGCAGCTGAAAATGGGCTGTTCTCCAAAGATCTCAACCTGGAGGCCTTTGCTTTCCCTCTGTTTATTTCCTGCATTCCTGCACTGTCTGCACAATCTCTCTTCAGCTGTTAACTGTGCCAAGTGACTTTACTAGGGTGGGAAGCCATCTCAGAAACAAAGTTTATGTGGATAGACGGTTTGCTAGATTAAACAGAGAAAGAAAGAAACCAATGGTCAGGGAAGCATTTTGTAGGACTAGGTGATCCCATGAGGCAGACAGTGAACGGGATGGTGTAGAAGAATGATTAACTCAACCTTTAGTGTCTCAGAGTTCTCTAAAGAGATGATAAATTGTATGAGTTTGAATTAACCTCAGAGCTTGTTTGTTTATTCATTCATTCATTCATATGAATACTCATTAAGAGTTACAAGCACTATGTGTTCAAAGACAATCAAGACATGGTCCAGGCCTCCAGGAACTCCTCAACAAGTATATAAATTCTTGACGGAAACACAGTGGATTAAGACTACTGGTGTCCACAGTCGAGTGGGCATAAAATGATTAAAGAGTAAAGCTCCCAGATTGTTATGGGTTCAGAGGATGGAACAGCTGATCCATTTCTCTTCAAGTAGGAACTACCCTTTTCTACAACAAGCAATTTTAAATAATCCTTCCAGCCTAAGCCGCCCAGGCTCTTTGCAGAGTTTGTAACTAAGACAGGGTTCGCACTTTTTTTTTATAAAGAAATGGAGCAATCCAAGCTTCAATGAGTGAGAACTGAAGGTGTAGAGAAAGCTGTGGGAGGTGCAGGCAAGGACGAAAGAGCTGTGAGTCCATCTTGGAGAACAGGCCAAGACTGAAGAGTCTGTTTCTTCAAGTTTACTCAGAGGGGAGACTGGCAGAGGCTATAAGAACACCCTGTGCAGCCTCCTGGTTGCATCGGAGAGGATCAAGTCACCTTTACAGTAAAATGTACAGGGCACTTACTGCAGAGTTTGGGTCCTGCCTTTCTCATTATCCCTTTAGCATCTTCAAAAAGCTGAGTTAAAGTGTTCCAGGTTATTGTTTTCAGACCGAGAACCCGCCTTGACAATGAGACAAGACTCTGACTCTTTGGGTCGCAACACCATGTGAAGTACCGTTTTTCAGGGCTCTGTCTGGGGCCAGCTTGTCTGGGTCTGAGACGGCTGTAGCTGATGCAGGAACTGGTGTGCAAAAGTCAGAGGTGGCTCTGAGAAGGGGTTGTTTTTCTCTTAGGGGTGGTCATGGAAGGTCCCCAAGAAAATGAGGCTTGACTTGTATTTTCTGGGTGAATTGAGGTTTCAGCCAGAAGGAACTGCTTTTGAAAAGGCACAGGAGCATGGAACAGCCTAATGAAGCCAGGGAACTGTGAGTGGATGAGAATGACTAAAGCACCATGAGCCAAGGCTGAACACTTATTTTATCATTTCAAGATAACACACAGTCTAATAAAACGATCGCAATTTGGCAATCTGTCTGCTTTTCTCAGGGAGGTCAGCTTGATGTTCATCATAGTCATGGGATAGCTATTCTCAATGTTCTAAGTATAGCCATTGGTTTTAGGGTGAAAATACACTCAGCCACTCACGGATCCCTTCCAGCCCAGATCCTATTCCTTCCCAGCATTTCTTTAGCAAGACTTTCTTCTTTGGGCATTTGATCTTCTGAACCACCTGCATGTTAATCATAAGTGATGGCATCATCTGATTATTGGGCAGCTTCTTTTCCTTCTTAGTGGAACCTGAACTAATGATTGCATCTTAAAATAAATGCACTTTAGACTTGATAAATTATTTTTCAGTTGGTTGATGTCTTTATTTCTCCAAACCTACTGAAGCAACACCATCCTCTGTCTTTAATTTGACTTTTTAAAATAATTTCCTTTGGTTTCTATTCTTGGTCCTGTCACAGTTATCAGCCTTAAATGGATTTCAATTAGCTACTTGTCAATAATCATGAAAATTAGCATGCTTAAGTCTCATTTTACTTTTGATATCCTTTTTTGCTTTGTAGTGAATTGCATGTTAAGATTCAATAAGCAATAATTTTAAGAGGATACTTTGCAGTAGTAGAAACAGACTAAATGGCCAGCAATAAGGATAAGTAAAATAAATCATGATATAGTCACATGATAGGAAGCACCTATCATGACAAATTTTGTTGGCAAATATCCACACAAATGACAGGAGAACATGTTCATGTCTTACTGTCAAAAAAGCAGGTCAGGTACATGTTAGATACATAATTCTGCCAATGTTAAAACATTTACATACAGACACATGCACAAAATGTGAGTTTTTCTTTCTTTGTGCTTTTTCTCTATTTCTTAAACACACTGAACTGATACTGTTTTTATAATAAAACCACTATATGTTAAATTCACTACACATATTCGAGAGGTGGAAAATTCTTTGCTGTGACTTTTTAGGGTCAGGAAGACTTCTTCAACTTTTACTGAAATTTTGCGGCCATGAAAACAGAAACAGAGAGTCTCTGCAAACAGTTTTTTGAATATAGGGCCATTAGCTGTGGCAGAAGGAATGCCACCATGATACTGAGCTTTGTCAGAAGGACATGGAAACCGAAAATGATGGCTCTACCCTTTTTGTACAAACTGTGGTGTGGGCGCATTCTATTTGCTTGGTATCAAAAAAAATAGTAGAGAGACTCATTCCCATGTCCAGCTCATGGAAGATATTTTGTCTGCATTTACAGAGAGTTCTTTATCTGAAATATGGAGGCTGAAGAGTTACATGGCACATATTTATGACGTATTCATGGTTGGAATAGGCTAACCATACAATATGAAATTCAATTCCTTCCCTATGAAAAGTAAAGAACATCCCTAGAAGCATGGAATGAGTACCGTTAGAAAAGAATTTAAAAGGACACAGATTTTACAGAGCCATTAGTATCTTCTGTAAAGATTATCACCTTCCAAAGTTGGTACAAGTGGGTGAACAAGAAAGCTTAAGTCAAGGTAGTGGAGTTGGGAGTATGTTTCTAACCTGGTGGCTTCCAACCTTTCTGCACTGTGGCGTAATATTAGAAACACACTTGATATGATTAAAGAACTCAAGATAGCCCTTAATGAGCCAGCAATGGTTACAGTGCAGTCAACAGCAGCAGTATAATGTCTTTTAGAATCAATAGAAGGTTCAGTTTCCTCAGAGACCCCATGCGCCTTTCAATGCTGTGGTCCCGAGTAGTACCCTTGGTTGCTCTGACTCTTACATTCTCTCCAGTGGGTTCTCATGTCTTCCACTGAATTCTGCTCCTTCTCTGAAACTCACCTCTGTCCCTGTTATGGACTGAATATTTCGGTCTATTCCAAAGGTATATGTTGAAGCCCTGACCTCCAATGCAATAGAATTTGAAGATGGGGACTTTAGCAGGTCATTAGGTTTACATGAGGTCAGAGAGCTCACAGCACTGGGCCATATATACCTTTGGTTCGACCCTAGGTGACACCTCGCATGTTTTTGCAGAGCAAATATTTCTAAAACAAATGAGTGAGATATTCTTGGTGCTTTCAGAGGTTTCACTGTCAGTAGGGTATTTTCTTTTGGTTGTATCTCGGAAAAATGTCTGGGTCTGTGACAACCATCCATTCTCCTTTGCCAGCTCCCACTGCCCAACTTCCTGTATAAAATGAGAATGCAGGGGAGGGTGAGGAATGTCACATTCAGGTGAGAGAGGACTTGGGGGAGACCACTAATTGGAGGAGTCTTCCAGGTTAGAACAGTGTCTTAGTCTTCTTGGCTGCATGTAAAAGCCTAAATAGATGCTAAAACAGTGGTTCAAATGAAAAGTGTGCCTGTGTGTTTGAGAGTTTCCCCGGGATGCGTTTGCATCTTGGTTCGGTTACACATTGATGCCCTCACAGGTTGTTTCCCAGGCTGTGCTCCCCACAGAATCATGGCAGTTCTAGTGGAGTAGAGTGTGTCTGCTGTGTGTGCTTGCGGGTGTGTGAGGTGGAGTGTGTGTGCAGGTTGGGTGATTCTGAGAATTACTCATTTAGGGAATTGTCACCTCACTTCCGCTTTTTCATGAAAAGGTAATTTTGATGATCATTTCTCTGGATTTCCTCGGTCTACATCCTGGACTCAGCACTTTCTGAGGTCATTGACATGCTAACGATTCACCAATTGCCCGATTTTGCAAGGCAGTTTCTGGCTGTAGGGGACAAAGGCAAACATAGGTTTCTAGTAATTAAATGCTAAGTCCCAGTGGACAGACAAGTTCCAAATTAGGCTGGGCTGAGGTTTGGGTTTGCTGGTGGAGGCTTCTAGAGTCCTGGATGCTCGATGCTCGAGGTGCAGACAGGGAAGGCAGGACAAGATCCAGAGGGGCTGGAGCTGCCCTGGGACGGAGCAACAGGCGACCTGTCCGCTGTGGGAAAGGGAGGCCTGAGCTATGACCGATCAGAGTGTGGGGACACACAAAGGAAGACTAGGGGTCTTGCACCAGGCGTGAGAAATGTCAATGTTCTCTCTGCTTCTCTTCCTAAGACAAGCCAGCGGATGGTCTTTGAGAGCAGGAACGGTAAACTCTGAAGCCAGAAGCTGACGCGGAGGTCACTTGGTGTGTTCATTTTGTATTTGCTGTGATAACGAGTTGCCCTTAGCCGGGTGGTTTCACAGCACATGGATTTATTGTTGCACAGTTCTGTAGTCAGAGGTCTCCCACAGGACCTGCCGCTCTACAAACAACAGCACAGTGTGTTTCTTCAGAGGCTGCGGGGGAGAACTTGTTTCCTTTATTTCCCAGCCTCTGGAAGTCACTTATGCTCCTTGACTCAGAGTTGCCTTCCCCCATTTTGAAAACTGGCACATCAAATCATTTGGGGCCTTTCTTCCACGGTCAGATCGCTCTTTGACTCTGCTCTCCTGCCTCCCTTTTCTTCTTGGAGGACCATGTGGGCACACAGGGCATATCACTGGGATCATCCAGAATGCTCCCTCATCTCAAGGTCAACTGATGAGCAAACTTACTTCTACTGCGACCTTCATTCCTCTTTACCATGTAACGATGGGTCCACAGGTCCTGAGATGAGAGCGTGGCACGTTTTGGGGGTCATTATTCAGCCCACCATACTTGGCTTTGCTCCTGGTGCCCCTTAACTAGACAGGGCAGGCACAAGGTGTGTATTTTGGCAGCAACTCAGGACTCTGAACTGACGATTCAAAGCCTCTTTCTTTTACCTCTGTCTTCCCCTTCTGCCTGTGGCTCAGTCTGGAACACTCTCAGAAGTGAGCAGGGAGTAGTCCTAGAAGAGAGTTTAAAAGGCGCACTACTAAACACGCAGGTATCAGAAGGCCCGGCCAGCGATGCCTGGGCCTCTACCCCAGATAAATAAAGGCTCATCTTTACACAAAAATGAAGGTTTATAACAACTTCATTTATAAATAAAGTGAATTACCTGTGTTGATACGTGCAACTGATTGGATCGGTTTCCAGAGAATGATGCAGAATGAGAGACGGCAATTTCAGAAGATCACATGCTGCATGATCCCATTTATGTAATATTCTTGAAAAACAAAATTACAGAAACAGAGAGCAGATTGGTGGTTGCCGGGGTTGAGGAGGAGGCTGGGTGGGAGGGACGTGGGTGCGACTCTGGAAGGGCAGGACGAGGGACCCGGGTGGTGATGGGAATGTTCCTATCTCGGCTGGACGAGTCTCAATATCTTAGTTGTGATTTTTGTTCTACAGTTTTGCAAGCTGTTACCCTGGGGGAATTGAGAAAACACAGGAATTGCTCTGTATTATTTCTTACCACTGCGGGCAAATCTACAGTTTTCTCAAAATAAACAGTTTAAAACAAAACAAAGCAACAAAAAGGGCTTTGACCTATGGAGCCTGCAATAGACTTGGAACAGCTGCCGCCTTTCAAGGCGGCACAGGCGGGTTCTAAAGGCGTCCTGTGTGCTGCGAAGGGCAGTTGGTGGGTTGAGGGCCTGTCTCTAACTTAACTTGTGTCACTTTAGAAAAGTCTCTTTCTTCCATTTTGAATATGGGCGACTAATTCATTTTCTACAATGCCAAGAAGTTATTTTTATACATAACACCAAGTATATGGGACCACTGAGGCCTCCAGCCAACAAGAAGGCACATCCCTTAGTAAGGAGTCACCCCCCGCTGTCATCCCCTGTCCCCTCACCCTCTCTTCTTCCATTGGCTTCTCAAATCTGCTGGGCAGAGGGTGCCTGGGTGCTGAGGCCTGGGGGAGGAGTTCAAGAGAAGAGGGGAAGGGAGTGGGTGGTGGTGCTCTCTCTTTGGGAACTATGGGTCCCCTCTTTCTCCTCCCGCTGACTAGACACAGCCCCGTGTTGGGGCTGCAGGCGGGGCAGCCAGGCAGAGAGCTGGGTCAGCAGCTCAGGGCTGCTCCTGGCTGGCTCCAGGGTTGGCTTTGCTCAAGGCAAGAGCTGTCAACTCTGCCCTTTTGAAAATGAGCAACAAAGGGGAAAAGAAAAGAAAAGAGAAAGGGAAGTGGGGGCTGCAAGGGCTGAGAGAACAGGTGGGGACTATTTAAACAGAAGGCCTGACTCAGCGTTTCCTTTCACTGGGTTTCCAAAGGACTGTTTGTTTTAGTCCCCCAGGCGGGTGACGGCAGGAGGCTGGGGGCCCATCCCTGGGGAGACAAGAAGCCAGGGCTTGGGGGCTGGGTGGAAGCAGGCCTCCTCTGGGCTCACAACAGCGGCCCTTCTTTGGGGGCTGGGTTAAAGGTTCCATTTTGCTTTCTTTCTGGTGTCTGAGCTGCAGGGTAACATTTTGTCCAAGGGCTTTCACTTAGGGCAACAGGTGGGCACTCCGGAGGCTGGGGAAGTGGGGGTGGGAAGCTTATGGAGGAACTGTGACTGCCTTTCATCCCTAAGATGGGGAAGATAAAATAATGCCATAAATGGGGAAGATAAAATAATGCCATAAATTGGAGACTCTAGGTATTGATCTAGAAAATGTATGGATGAACAATAAAGGGTGAGGAAAACAGAACTCTCAGGCTCTCAGTCTGTTGTTGAGACACCAGAGAGTTACTTTTCTCTTTCCAGAAGAATGTCTACATTTTCTGAGTTCTTGGTTCCACAATATTCACAAAGAAGGCAGAGTGTGGGACTCACATTAGCTCCTGACAAAGGACACCTTCTACAGGAAGGTCTCCAGGTCACCTTAAGGGGAGCTATGTATGTATTTGGTCTCTTCAAGCTTTCTTCTCTGGATGAATTCTCCCTGGACCTGCATCTCTAACCCTGGAGATCAGGGACCTGGCCTATAACAGAGAAGCATGATTTGTAAATCCAGGGAGGTGTGCTTTTGTTTACACAACCATTATGATAGCCAGTTGCTTTCAGAAGGGTCAGCGTTATTGGGCCACCACCAATGCCTATGAATAAATTAAGCAGTTTTAGGATATGATAGGTTCCTTGCAGGGAGTCAGGCTCAACCTGAATTCAAGCTTGAAATACATTTGGTAGAGCAGAAAGCATCACTGAAACCAACACAAAATTAGCATTAAAGGAGAAGTACAAGCAGGACTCTAATTCATGAATTTGCTAACTCACCTTCACCCCCAGGAAACCTACAAGACTGTAGCCCAGCTTGATCTTATCAGGTACTGTGCACATTCTCAGTCTCAGATCCTCTGTGTTGGGCTCCTGGATGCTACATCTCCACTGCTCCTCCCGGGGCGTTATGAAAATAGCCCAGCAAGTCTTTGCTTGAGCTTGTCCACTCCCAGAGGTCAGAGAATCTTGCATTCTCCCGCACAGAAGCAGGCGCAGTGTTGGGCATGCATCCTTATTAATAAATGCTTTTGACCTTGAGGACAGCCAGCAAGGGAAGGAGGTGGGTCAGGGCAGACCTGAAACAGTTTACCTGAATGTTGCACTTGACATCAGATCAGATTCAAAAGAACCCAAAATAACTTGTGAATTTCCACATGTGGCCACATTCATAATCTATCCAGGGGAATATCCTCATCCTCTGAAGATGTGTCAGGTCTAATGCTTATTCTAATCTCTCTCTTTTAGCAGGAAATTGGATGAGAGGGTAGGATCCGTGCCTTATACATCCTCTGGCAATTCTGGACAAGCTCCTCTGCTCTGGAAAGTGGAAAGGCTGGATTAGATGAGAGGTGATTCTTTTTCAGCACAGAGGATCCCATGATGTCTCTTATTGTCGCATAAACTCTCTGTTGTGGAATGCTTGTGATTAAGATCTTTAAAGAGAGTTTAATATTTCAAATCCTGAAAATCAAAACCTTAACTGCCAATTATTGTAAAATTGATATTTATCCTATAAAGTTTATTTAACTAAAAAAAAAAGTCCTGCAAAAATAACGTTGTGCCAAGCCTGTACCAAGCCCCGCATGCTTGATTTCCCTTATTCTCACCAGACCCTTTAAGGTCAATATTATTATGTTACCTTTCCACCCATTATCCCCCTTTTATTATTTATCTATTTTGTGCAGAAGCTTCGAAAGGTTAAGAACTTGCCCAAAGTCATACGATTTGCAGGCAGTGGCAGAGCTGGTATTTGAACCCAGGTCTATTTGAATCCAAGGCCCCTATTCTACCGTGTAATACTGCTCAAAACAGCACTACCATTTCATTTAGTTCCCTGGCTTTCTTTCAGGCTCAGTATCTATTCTGCCTTTTAACGTCTGAAGCATAGTTTATGAACTCTCATCATAAGCCAGGTTGATTGGGATTATAAAACAAATGAGGACAACTCTGAGGACCAGCTTGAATGTGTTTATGCTCCCTTTTGGTGGGGGATGAGAACCAGGATAGGTTGTCCGTGGGCTAGCAAGGGACTGACAGGGCATTTGGGGAAGGGCTCTGAGGAGCTCTTGTCAGGATGGGTAGCTCAGTGGTGGTCTGGTGGACTTAGGTCATGACGTCCATTAAAGACAGAGCACAGGGCAAACATGGGGCTTCAGACATCCAGAGAACCCATGAGAGAGCTGAGAGGGAAGAGGCTCAGCCTCTCTGTCATTTTGCTTAGATCATAGACTCATGAAAGCTGGTGACCATGCCTTTGTTATTCCATGGTCTACCCAGATCCCAGTATTCTGCTGGACACATTGGTTGTGCTTAGTAAATGCTTCTCTTGTCCTTTCAGTCTGTGCTTACCCTACCAACTCTCCTCGAGGTCTTCAGAGGGAAAATCAATGGCTTTGAGACAACTTTGGCCAATTTCTTAAAGTTCCAATGCTCAGTAGCTACTTACTGAGGAGTCTGATAGCGGCAGGAAGACAATATCTAATCAGCCATGTTATCTGTTCCAGTTCTGGTTCCAGCTGGCCGCCAACAATGGAATCTCAGGAAAATCACAGTATTAGTACCTTTGCCCCTTTATTTTTTGTGGTGGTTGGTGGTAGTGGTCCTGAGTCATCTACCTCTTTGTCTGTTAGATGCCCCAATGTCCAGTGAACAAGATTAAAATAGAGTTGCATTAAATAATGTGAATTCAGATATACATGACTCACAGAGTGCGAGAAAGAAGCAGTGAGCAGATCAAAATGGCACATGGGGTGACCTGAGCCTGAAATGTGTTCTGTAAATCTGCCACCACCTCCTAGACTCTGTCCCCAAGGACCACTCCCAGTTCAAATGGCTCACCAGGTAAAGGGTGGCTCTATTGTTTACCCTGTGGTTCCTAAACACAGTTCAAACTTACTTCACTTGCTGCACAATCAAAGAAATTCTCCTCTCCTTCCCCACTGGATTCAACACAGACCTTGAGAGGTGGTGGGTGCCCTGCAATGGAGGGAACTGAACGTTTGTCTTGGTCATGTGAGCTAGTTGCCTGAGACTCTGACTTTGGAACTGAACCCCTGTGTAAGATGCTTCACTGGGGCCACTTATAACTTTGGTGCTTGTCATAGTGCTGAAAGGAACCAAAGTCAAACCTTGAGGGAGCTCCCAGTCACTGCCCTGTCCCTATTTCACCCTCTGGTTCTACTCTCTGTATCCTTGGAGGTGACCAGATGACCTTACTCTCCTTTTCTCTTTCTATAAATGATCTGACATGTGAGGGTGAGGAGATAAATGGCCTGATCTGTTAAATAATTTCTCACAGATCCAAACGTGAACTCTTGATAGATCTTACTACTTTGCATTTATTAATAGGAAAGAACTATCTGCTTATCCTTGGCATTGAAACAAGATCGAGTCACTTTCTCATCAGAGAGTGGCTGGTGCACAATGGTGGATTTAAGCAACTGCTTAGATTGGTCCTCATTTACCATCCATCCAGTCATCCCTTCCTCCATCCATCCACCTGTCTATTTATTGTTTCAGATAAAAATGTCATATGTCCATGGCAATGTTTTATATATGTAACATAAATTGGCTTATAGTAACAAGCAAGCTTTTATTTTTCCTGCTCAGTCTTCTACCCCCAGTTTCTCTTCCCAGTTATAGGGTCTACTGTCACAGATGTTCCTCGCATAAAAAGTGTTATATTTAAATATTGTATTTTCTTTATTTTTCTCAGATAGTACCATCAAAGTATGTACTATGTCACCTTGCTCTTTTTCCCTTAATGACCCATCTTGGGAGTGTTCTCACTTCTCTTAAGCATCTCTTCTTTCTCACTCTCCCTGACACGTCCTTCTCGCTCTCCACCCTGAGGTTCAAGTTCGGCTTGTGGCCTCTTCAGTTTTGGGAATATATCTGAATAACAACGGCAACAGCATAACAATTACATAAAAGTTTACATTGATGAATTTATTTCGTCCATCCAACAAATTATCTCCACTTTGTGGATGAGGAAACTGAGGCACGTTGAAGTCACAGCAGATGAGGTAAACAACAGAAAAGGGCAGGCAGGCTCTGGAGTCTGGGAACCCAACCTCTATGGCATACCTGCCTTGGTCCTAGACCTGCCTTCATCATAGACCTGCCTTGGTCACATGTATTTGTCATTGTAGGCTTTATTGATTTCAGTATTTTCTACATACTCAGGTAAGAAGCTTTTTCTTTGAGGCTGGGCTCTGCTGCCCACCCCTGACATTCAATTAGAATTTGAGGATGATAAAATTGAGAATTTGGAAGCAACATATACTCCTGCAGGGAAAACATTCACAGGCAATCCTACCTCTCAGGGTTGTATCTGACTGGGGAAAAATTGGGTCAGAGCAAGTCCCCAAACATGATTTCTCTGCTCTGGCGGATGTGTCTTTGGGACCTCTATCCGGTGCTTCCTCTAATTGTTCCCGATAGGTTTTGCGACCTTGGCCTGAGGTATGCTGCACAAATCGGTTTTCTTGAACATCTTCCCCGGAAGCCACCAGCTTTCAGCTGCCCGCCGGGCTCCCTGCCAGGGTGCTCTGACTTAGCAAATGCTACAGGAGGCAGTCACATTTTGGATGGCTACCAAAAAAGGCTGCCACCACTGGTGCCTGCGTGCCCTGTGCTGGAGGAGAGAAGTGTCTTCCAAGAGCTCTGAACACAGTGCTTGCAGAGGGCACTTTGTGGTGGCAGAGAGGGCTGGGGACTGCTCGCAGGGGTACCTTTGATCTGGAGACTGGGTCGGTGGTTGTGGGCAGCTGCTACTCTGGGTAAGAAGAGCATCATGGGCACGATCCATAAATCTGTCATCTGAGACTATTGAGCTGTGCTCTGTGCAGAGAGCCCTGAACGCAGCTGTAGCCGACCCTGGTTTGCCACCAACTCAAATCCTACATGCCTGCGCAGGCCCTGGCTGAGTCTCTGCCTCCTCCCACTCTAGCTGGTCTTGGTCTTCTTCAGTAACATTTATCACTGGTCATCCAGGCAAAATGAACAAATACGTATTGAGTGCCAGCTGTTTGCCTAGCACTGGTTTCCATTCGGTCCCTATCGAAAAGCTTTCTTGCTGGCCCCTTCTTCACTAGAGTTGGGTGAGGTGGAGGTGAGACCAGACCCTTCTAACCTCCTAGGTCTCTGCTCTTTCTCTCTTCATCCCAGGCTGTCAAGGTTTTTTTTCTTTTCTATTTCTTAACCTCCGTCAAGTGGTAGGCAGACGTGTTTACCCAACACACACCTTAAAGCTGTTTTTCTGGGAACCCATTGAGATTAGGTGCTTGGAGGGGACGAGACAAAGCATAGGTCTGGCAGCATCAGAGTTTCTTCTGTCCCAGGGGCCTGAAAGGCGGCTGGATGCTGGTGGATCCATCCGTGAGTTACAGGTCAAGTTCTTTGAGGGTAAATGAAAAGGAAAAGGAAGAAAAGAGGGAGAACACTCAGCCTGTACACTAGAGAAATCAGAGCAGTGGCCACTTCTGTGGAAAGGTAGATGGATTGACAGCCGGGCCAGACAGTGGCCCCAGCACCCGGGGACCTGGGCTCCAGTTCTCATTGCAGCAGACCACTGCTTCTCAGAGTCCGAGATTTCTCGGTGCCGCTTACTTGGAATTCTTTGATAGCATCTGGGACTCTCCTCACGCCTGGAGGAGGCCTGCTCTGTGTGACTTGTTACTAGGTTAGCAACAAAGGAAACCACACCAGGGCCTCATAAACAGGGACATGACCACAGAGGTGGGGCTGCCTGCCCTGGAGGTGATGGTTGGAGTTCCTTGATATTTAAGAACAAGGGTCAGCCTTTATTTTATGAAAAGAAGCAGGATAGAATTTTAAAAATATCAGCCCAGGAGTTGGGTGTTTGGAATGTAGTTAGAATTGCCACCCTATGAGCTTTTGCAAATGATAAGAGCTGCAGCACCTTTAGAGGTTTCAGAGAGTTCTGGATTGTACTGGAAGTCCCTGGAAACTGAGTGGGGGGGGGGGAGAGGAGGAGGGAAATAATGCCTAAAAATACTCTGCGGAGGAAGGGCCTGTGAGGTCATCTCCCCGCAGCACTCCATCCACCCTGGCTAGACTGTCTCCCGCCCTTTGTCCAGTTCTAAGTACAGTCATTTGAACAGAGCTGGAACTTAGTAGCGATGTTGATTGACAGGCAGCTTGAGAGGGACATGGCGAACCTGGAGCGGGTTCAGAGGAGAGACCAGAGGGGATGGGATGGGATGGCTGGAGACTGGGGCTCCTAGGCAAGGTCAAGGGAATGGGACTGGCTCCACCTGGACAGGAGAGAGATGGCAGTGAGGGCTGGGAAAAGAGCCAGTCTTAGTCTTAATCCCTCGGGGTCAGGCAGTGGCTCTTCTGGGGCAGTGCAGGGATGGAATCAGAGTCACAGCATGGCTCTGTTCTTGGGATGGACTGTGGGTTTCCAGAACATGTGAAACCCCCCTGCAAGGCAGAGCTGCGTGTTCGGGTTATCAGCACAACTGCCCCCTTCTGTAAACGACAGTGACTACCACTTACAGCCATTGCCGCTAGCAGATTGCTGAAGCTCTACCGCCTGGAAAACTGACTTGTGAGTGGTGTGAGTGCTTTCAGACAGCTGGCATAGGAGGGGGGCAGAGTGGTGGAGACAGTTTTGAACAGGTGGGGAGCTTGCCTGGTGCCCATAAATCGCCCTTGGTAAAAGTCTACTTCTACAACGGACCTTGGAAGGCAGGACCGTAGTGAGGCCCAAGGGGGTGGGTAAAGACTCTTTTCTCTGGGGGACCAGAGCAAATTCACGTTTATGGAGCCCCACTATGTGCCTGGAGCTCTACATGGGTTTCCATGTAACTTTTCAGTAGTTCTGTGAGGGAAGGAAGGAAAGCATTTTCTCCCATTTTACAGATTGGGAGATGAAGGCAGAAAGAAGTGAAGCAGTTTACCCAAACTCATACAGTTGAAGTGTGAACCAGGGCAGGTCTGATTTCAGAGCCCAGCCGGAGTGGGTGAAGACCATCCTGGGCAGGCAGTCTGATGTTCATTGGGCCCCAGTTCTATTCACTGGTACTCAGGACAGCATCCGCAGGTGCGCTCAAGTCTGACTTGGAGTCCACGTCTAAATTAAGAGAGGCCAGCACCCTTTCCCCATTTCTTAGCTTTGGATCTGTTGTAAGTAGAGGGTCCTACTCACAACATCCTGAGGTCCTTTCCAGGGTGGGAAGAAAGCTGCGTGGGGCAGAGGAGGGGCGTGGTTTATGTGTCTGGAAGGCGCGAAAGAGATACAATCCCCAAGCTTGGATTTACAGTGGGTGTCTGGTTGCCTCCGGCTGGAATCTGAACCGAACCCTTTTCCATGGACGAATTAGCTACACAATTCAGCCCACAAAAGGAGCAGCTCTGATATGTCAGTTAACAGGCTCAGAGGGGTGGGGGTGGGAGGAGGGTACGCCCGGTTAGGAGGGGAGGGCGGAGGCTGCTGGCGAGGAGAATTCGACCTTCTCTTGTCTTGCTGCCCTGAGAGTCCAGCCTTTCTGCTTGGGAACCTGGGACGGAGGCTGGTCTGATTTCCCTGTGGTCTCAACGGTGGGAATTTTTTTTTTTTTGGTGGCAGATTATATTTTCCTGGGACGGTTTGAATTACACCTGCCCCATTTCATTTAATTAGGGCTGGTGCTGCTGTCCATTGTGTCCAGTGCACCTTCCTGCATGAATAAATAGTAACATGTTTGTTTTCTTCTGGGTGGGGTATTTTTTTTTTTTAATGATAGGGTTGGCAAAATAGGAGAGAGCATAAGCAGTGATGATGATGAAATCACCAGGAAAGAGGATGCTAGAGAGAGAATTCTCACCCTCATGAAGCTGGCGATGGCAACTCCCCTGTCCCCACTTCTTCTTGGACCCACTTTTACACAATGTGTTCAGAGCCTCCTCTGTTTTCACTTCTATTCTCTGACCAGGCTTTCTTTCTCTGTGCGATTTAACAGGGAATCAGGCACTTCCTCCCTGAGGACTACTTGTCTCCTCTGTCCCTTCTCATTTTACTTCAGTTTTCCATCCAATCTCTCTCTCAATAGCTTCTGGCTGCTATAGGATCATTAACAAGGAGCTTGTTGCAGCCACGATAACAGTCTCACCATGGAATCCTATGAAGCCAGGAAAAGGAATATAAGGAACTCTAGATATGCTGATCGGAATGGTTATCATGAAACATGGTAAAGAAAACAAGTGCTGTAAACAGTATGCCCCTTTTGTACACTAGGAGCATTCTTGTAAGTGCCCACAATATTTCTAGAAATATACGTAAGAACCATGGTTGCTTCTGGGAAAAGAAACTGGAACCTGTCTGGACAGAGGTTTACTCTGACATCACATGCCTTTCTGCACTAGTTTATGTGTTTTTATTATCATGTGCATGTATTACATTTTGCAATAAGGAATTGACTGATAAGAGAAAATGTGAAATATGAAAACATAATATGAGACAGTACATGCTCAGTTGCCAGGTGAAGCAGTGATTGACTCACGGCTTAGAGGACCCAGGTTTAAGTTCCAGCTCCTCCAAATATCAAGGGTGTGACTATAGGCAATTTACTTAATCTTTCTAAAGCTTAGTTCCCTTATCCTTAAAATGGGGATAAGAATAGTATGTACTTTATGGTTTTAAATCTTATACTTTGCAGGGAATGCTTTTGGTTAAACATACTGCTCAAAAAATTAGGGGATATTTCCAAATGAATATAAAATAATAAAGTATCCCCTAATTTTTGTGAGAAGAATTAGCGGATATTTTAAAATGGATATGAAGCGATGAAATATCCCCTAATGTTTGTGAGCAGTATATATAACTAAATGGATTTAAACTTCAATTTCTTTATATAATTTTTTATATAAGTAAATGCAGAAATTATAAAAAAGTTGACCATGATGTTGATTTTTCATTTAGAAAGTGATTTTGCTAGCTTATGAAAGGTTTAAATCCTAAGGAGTGTGACAACATTGTTTACCTGTACAGTGAGGCCATTCCAGTTACAGATAACAGTGAGGTCAAAGGGGCCAAAGAAAAAAATAGAGAATGTTGGCAAAACAGTGAGTAAACCAATTTGGCAGGAGCAGAAGTTCCCTCCAGAGGGCAATAAATGGAGACAAAGAGGTTGGAACGAGCTGTTTGAGGTCCTTGAAGGCCAAGCCAAAGATCTTACACTGTGTCTGAGAGGCAGTGGGAGGCGTTGGCGGTGTGAAGAAGGGAGTGGTCCAATTGGTTATCTATTGCAGTCTGACAGGTCAACCGCAAACCTAGTGAGTAAAACAACCACTTATGCTCACAGAGTCGATGTGTCAGGGATTTGTCCTGGGCAGAGCAGGAATGCTTTATCTCTGCTTCCCAATGTCTGGGGCCTCAGAAGCAAGCTGAAAATGGGTGGTGACTTGACGGCTGGGGCTGGAATCATTGGAAGCCTTGTTTACTCATATGTCCACAGTGGATACTGGCTGTCAGCTAAGATCTTAGCAGTGTCTGTCTGCCAGACTCATAGTCATGGCCTCTCCATGTAGGCTGGGCTTCCTTGTAATGTGAGGGCTGGACTCCAAGGATTAGTATTCCAAGAGGGCCAGGGAACTTTTTCTAACATAGCTTTAAAAATCACACAGCATCCCTCTGCAGATTTTGTTCGTCAAGGTAGTCGCAAAGTGTTGTCCAAGTACAAATGGGATGGTGGGTGAGGGGGACATGGATAGAGCAGCATATGGGACCAGGAATCTTGTTGGGGCTATTTTTGCAAAATAGAATCTGTTGAGGAGAGTGACATGGAAAAAGCCATTTGTTCAGAACAAATATTTATTGAGTATCAGTTATGTCTTAGGTGCCATGCCAGAGGCTGGGAAATTGAGTGATGAGCAAAGACAGACATGGTTCCAACCCCTGGGAGTTGACAGCTGGTCCAGGAGGCACACATTAATCAAACCATCATACAAAAAATGTAGAAGTTCAAGTATAGTAGCTCTTGAAGGGGGACCTGGGGCCATAAGCTCAAATGACAGGGTATGGATTTTACAGAGTTGGAGACGGCAGGAAAGGATCCCTGAGGAAGTGATGTTAAGGCTGAGAACTGAAGGAGGAGAGAACAGAGTAGGCAGAGTCGGAAGGAAGAGGGCTTTTTGTGTAAAGGGTTCCATGACAGGAAGAGGGAGAGGCGTGTGCGATGACTATCTGTCCAGTTCCCATGAGAGAGGAGAGTGGCTGTGAGAATACAAAGTCATTTATTCTATTGAGAGAGAAATTTTGAGGAGAGAATTAGCTGACTGAACAGGAGGAAGTTAGGAGAGGTGAGAGGTCAAACGTCTCTAGGAAATTTTAGGTCAGGATAAGAAGAAAGGTGATGCTATCATGAATAGGAGTCCAGAAGTTGGGAATGGGGCAATTTAAAGTGGAAGAAATTGTGTTCAGGTGGAGAGATGTTAAATTTGAGGGAGTAGTGATATAAAATAACAGAAACATGGTAGGCACTTGGTTTGTCTGAACAAGTAAGAAGCTTCCCCGTTCAGTTTTTGAGCAACTGATAAAAAGATGAAGATTAAAGCCAGGAATGAGTTAAATTTTCTCTCTGGGGAATGCCCATGTTTAAGGGGGAAAATGAAGCCAAAAGGCAAATACGGGGATGGGGAAAATGGCAGGGTTGGGAGTCATATGGAAAGTCAAGAGAGAAAAATGTCTCAGGAGAAGGTGGTCCCTGATGCCTCCTACCACAACCAGGACAAGGGGAACTGGCACTGAATAAAAGCCCATCTGTACTGAGCTGGATGGCTTGGCATAGCATTTTCCTGAGGGCTGGAGCAGAAGAAAGAAGGCTGAGTCAGAGAGTAGAGAGCAGTGCGGAAGCGGAGGCAGGTGATGGAGATGACTGAAAACCTTGTCAGTGACATCAGGGACCAAACCATGGACAGAAAGCAGGGGTCGTAAGGTTGAGGGGAGGCTGGATAAGATCGGGGAGTCCTATTCTTTTGAGAAAACATAAGGAAAGAGAAAACGCTGGAGAAAAAGCTAGGATCTGTTAGATGGCAACGTCCCTTCTTCTAAAGATTTCTTATTTTTTAGATGGTGACTGAAGGGTCATGGTTAGAGAAGACCTTGTCAACTAGAGAAGAGTGAGCCCAGCAAAGACTGATGAGTGCTTTAAATCCATGCCTGGGCAAACAACTAGTGCAGTGATGGCAATCTTTTGAGCTTGGTGTGTCAAAATTCGCCAAAAAACTGAGCATAATTCGAGTGGTATGTCACTTTGAGAAAAACTGCCTAACCAGAAGTCCCAGAACTAGATGCTCTGTGCTGGAGTTCTGTTGTTTTGGCCTACAGACCTCCGGCACAGAGTGTCTACACTACAGCAAATGTTTTATCCTTGGCTACTGCACCTGGCCGTGCAGGAGCCGAGGATGAAACGTCCTTTACGACATGTGACCCCATGCTTCTCTGGTATGCGGCTGCGCTTCATCGAAAATGGCTCCGCGTGTCAGTGCTGACACACATGTCATAGGTTCACCATCATGGAACTAGTGTAAGATGCCACCTGGAAACAACTACAATTTTGCCTTGAGGTTTCCTGGTAATGAAGAAAACAAGTTCGAATGCTAAGAAGTCCCCCAAAGGCTTCTTATATACTCCATCTAAGCATTGACAATATTCTGAAATGGTTTGTTTACACACTCTTCCTTTCTAGTGAGGCAGTGAGGCCCTGAGGTCCCCAGCTCTTCAGGGTAAGGGTTAGGTTGCGTTTTTCTTGAATTGCTACAACCTGGTCCTATACCTGGTGTATCAGGGCCTCGTAGAGGTTTAAAACCTCTTTCATTTCTGAGCACTGTGCTATCAATTAAAAACAGAATAAATGACACAATAATGTTCTAAAAATCATGGTATATTTCAAACAATAAATGGAATGAGTTAACACTTTCCCCACACTTGCCCTGAAATGAAACATGCTTACGCAATTCACAAAATTGCAGATCTATTTTAAAAATTATTCTTAGTGAAGAATCTTCTTTCAATTCTGTCAGTCTCTGTGCGTGTAATCTCATGAGAGGTGACGTCAGCGTCTATATCTGAGGCTCTTAGGGCTAGGAGGTAAAGGCCAAGTGACCATCCTGGCATGAAAGATTTTCTAGTCATTCCCTACCAATATTGCCTGGCCCCCAGCTGGGCATGGTGACACCCACCAGGCACTCAGTACACATGCTGTTTCCTCTCCCTGGACCACATGCTCCATGGATATCTCTTGGGCTCCCTCTGTCACCTCTTCCAGGTCTTTGCTCAAATGTTGCCTCTTTTGAATGTCCTTCCCTAACCATCCAGTTTTAGAATGCAGCCCTCCCCCTCCCCCATCTCAGCTGTATTTTTCCCCATGCATTTACCACAACACGATTCTCCACATACTTTGCTCATTTATTTGTTTGCTGTCACCTTCCAGAATGTGAGCTCTATGAAAGCAAGAAGTTTTGATCCTAAAATGAAGGTTCCCGGCTCTTAGTTGGATACTTGTATGAGTTTGGTAGAGATGCCATAACAAGGACCCCAAAGTGGATGGTGTACACAACATCAATTTATTGTCTCACAGTACTGGAGGCCAGAAGTCTGAAACCAAGGTACTGGGAGGGTTGAAGACTCTACTCCAGGATTCTCTCCTAGCTTCTGGTAGCCTCAGGTTGTCCGTGGCTTTTAGGAGGCATTGTCCCTGGGTCTCCACATTGCCCTTCTTGTGTATATATCTGGTCTAAATTTTCTTTTCTTTTTCTTTTTTTTTTTTATAAGGACATCAGTCATATTGGATTAGGGCCCATGCCAATGAGCTCATTTTAACTTGATCACATGAAAAGACCCTATTTCCAAATAAGGTCCTCTTCACAGGTACTTGGTGTTAGGATTTCAACATTGTTTGGGTAGACACAATTCAACCCATAAAAGTACTCAGCAAATATTTGTTAAATACATATGTGAGGTCATTTCTTTTAGTTAGGAAGAAAATGGACCATTTGAGAGTAGAACCAGTTCTGATATGCCTTGGTGGATATGTGACAGGCATCTATTGAAGACAGTGGCGAGTTGGGTGGGGAGGACAGTGGAGAGGAAGGCTCGCTGGAGCTGACGTGGCTGAGAGTACTGAGTGGTGAAAGGCAGGAACTGTCTGCCGTTAGATTGGGGTGGGGTGCCCTCCACACTCGGCAAAGAAGAGACAAGGGCAGAGCTCAGAGGAATTTGGAGGGGCCAGGACAGCAGCAGAATGCTCTACAAGGAGGCTTGAAGCCAGAGGGCATGGCTAGGAAGAGATACTCAGAGAATAAGAAGGCAGGTTCTGGAAGGGTCTGAGAATCCCATCAGACTTGGCAGCTGAGAGGACTTAACTATCTCTTGATACAGAAAGATGAATAGCTTGGCCTAATATTCTACCTGGGTCACAGGTGAGCCTGAAAAGTGGGAACTGTGTGTGGTCTTACATGGTGTGATGATAGAATTCTGGGCCAGGCGATCTGCCTGCTTCTATGCTTCGACATATTAGTCCCCAACTGCCCTTCTTTTTTCCCTTGATCAGCACTACTTTTGCACATTTTAATTTTTATTTTTTGGCTGATATAAAGGGAAAAGGAATTGTGGATGGTGAGGCCAGTTTGGGTGGGACAGTTAGAAGGCTCCATGTGGTCAGGCAGCAAGCTTGGGAGGAGAAAAACAGATAGTCAAAGACTCAGGAGAAAACTAAGTCTTTCTTATTTTAGGTTTCAATTTATAGGATACAGAAGTAGAAAAAAAAATCATTCTTGACCTCCTGCTGATATAATGTCACTGGACCAACAAAGCAGTTACATATATGCAATCACACAAGCACAAACTAAGCGTGCGCAGCAAAAGAAACTTAATTCAGTTCAAGGAGTGATTATTGATCAGTGACCAGCACAGGCTAGACTCTAGGGATATAAAAATATGCTAGCAACCAGGTTGGGGAGACAGGCATGTAAATAAAAGTTCAGTGTGATAAGGAAAGTGTCAAGTGAGATGCAGAGGTTGCCTGTATTAGTTTCCTAGGGCTGCTGTTAATAAAAACAGAAATTTATTGTCTCACTGTTCTGGAGGCCAGAAGTCTAAAATCAAGGATCATGCTTTCTCTGATGGCTCTAAAGGATGATTTTTTTTGCCTCTTCTAGCTTTTGGCGTTGGCCAGCAATCTTTTGTCTTCCTTGGCTTTATAGATGTGTCACTTCAGTCACATGGCCGTCTCATCCCTGTGTCTTCATATTGTCTTCCCTCTGTATGTATGTATCTGTCTCTGTGTCCAAATTTCCCCTTTTTATAAAAGACACCAGTCATACTGGATTGGGGTCCACCCTACAATGACCTCATTTTGACTTGATTACTTCAGCCTATTTCTCAAAGACGTCACATTCTGAGTACTTGGGGTTAGAGATTCAACATATTTTTTTGGGGGGGGGGAGGGACACAATTCAACCCATAACATTGACCAGTGAGGGAGTGACTACCTCCAGGTGTATGTATATAGTGGGTGAAGGGTTAGGGAAGGCTCCCCAGAAACATGAAGGCAGAAAGGAAGGCATCTGAAGCAGATAGAACAGTGCAGACAAGAAGACATAAAGATACAGACTCAGGATCTAGGGGAAGAAGGAATGGACACCTCTTGGGATCCTACTGTGTTTGGGCACCATATCAGATGCTACATAGATACCATCATTTCATGGACTCCTCACCATATTGCCAGGACTACACCAAATGATGGGTGGAAACTGATGTGTGGTGACAGGAAATAACTGGCCACAGGTCGGACCAGAGTGTGACACCATAGAGGATACAAGAACCCACACCGTGCACCCTATGTCTAGTGACTTTACCTAAAGATGGCATGAAGCTGAAGGGACCTCTGAGGCTGGGACTCAATGGTAGAAGAATGTTTGAGGGTAAGACTTTCTCTCAAGAGGGCCTGATATCATTGCATGTAGACGGGAGCTGATTACATAGTGACATCATGGGGAGGCCTTGGGCTGACCTCTAAACCTCTAGGAAAACTGTCTGGCCTCTTAGAAGATAATAGATCCAAGCAACAGCCCAGGTGGTGGGACTGGGGATCACACCACCCCATTGCAGAACTTGGCTGAGTAGGACAAGACCTGCTCCTGAGGAAATAATAGGTATCCAGTTTCTTCAGGAAAGCAGGAAGCAACCAGGACACCCAGGGTCTGCTGCCTCTGTGCCTTTGAGGTGCTTACCCCCCCCCCCCGGCAACTGCCTCTAAAGTCCTAATAAATACTTGGGGAATTGCATTAGACAATCTTAGCTTTCCCAAGGTGTAGTGGGAAAAATCTCTGGCTTTGTAGGTGGAATACTGTTCTTGAACTTGGGTCCTCTCACCTACTGTGCTGTCTGGTCATGTCAGGTCTGACCCTCAACTTCCCCTCCTACACATCAGTGTAATAATGCCTAGGACACAGGGTTGTAGTGGGTATTGAAGAAGACCACAAACACATCTTGTTAGCATTAAAGTGCTGTGTATATATAAGATACTAGGATTCATCATAGAGCTAAATTCCCCTGTAATTCTCTCTTAAATACAACCCTCTAAAACAGAGGTCTAAGCACTCTGGCCCATGGGTCAAATCTGTCCTGTCACCTGTTTTTGAATATCCCATGAGCTGAGAATGACTTACATTTTCGATGATCAGTTAAAAAATCAAAAGAAAAGTAATATTTCATGACATGTGAAATGTTATGAAATACCAATTTCTGTGTCCATAAAGAAAGCTTTATTGGAATGTGGCCTGGAATATGGCCACACTCAATATTTTATATCTGTGGTTGCTTTCATGCTACAGCAGTGCAGGTGAGCAGCTGTGGCCGAGACTGCACTGCCTGCAAAGTCCAAAATATTTACCATCTGAGTCTTTACACAAAAGGTTTGCTAACTCCTGATCTAGAATAATAAAACTAAGCCAATAAAATCTCTTGAGCTAAGTTTCGATCTGGAAGCATTCAAATTGGCTGTGTTCACAGTCCTCAAGTCTTCGGGTCTTTAAGTTGTTCATACAGACTTGACATCAGAGGGTCTGTGAGTGTCAGCCTGAATTGCTCCTGGCTTGGGCAGGATTGAAAAAGTCAATAACCCAGGTCTCTCCCTCTAGGTCTGAGGAGCTGAGGAAAAAGCCCAGTCTCTTACAGAGCTGCTGCTGAGCCCAGAGCCTCACAAATCCCCTCCCTCCTGCCTGCTGCACGTTAGCCATTGAAGTGGCCTCAAGTCAGCTGCTGGAGTGCTTTGCTTGGTGACAGGTCTCCCATTTAGATATAATCACCTTTTATACCCATGTCGCTCTCTGAATATTCTCCCCACCCAGAGCTTTCCCTGATGATTGAAAAGAGCTAAACCAACAAATGGCATTATTTCTTCTGAATGACCTCAGTTTATCACCTGGACAAGCCCAGAAACTTCCACTCAGAGCTTCCTTTTGTTGTAGCAACAGGTGCTCAGGAAGAGGGTGGGGGTGGACGAGGTGGAGGATGGGTTTCAACGCCGGAATGGGCCAGAGGATGAAGGCTGTGGAATGCTCTTTGGGGAGATCTGTAGAAACAGGATCAGCGTCACTGCTCCTGAATGGGCCGGGACAGACCTTCTGATAACTCAGGGGCGGCAGGTGACACCATAATCTTTCAGGGTTCTGAAAAAGGTTTTCTGACAGGCTTGAGTGCTTTATATAAAGCGAGACTCCGAAACAATTTTCCTAAAATACTCTAAGGGGAAGAAAGATGCCGAGGGAAGATTTATTTTTCTTGCTATTGTTTTAGTTCTATGTGAAGATCCTACGGCTTGAGTCAGCCTAGAGACTACATTGTCTACCTAGTCTTGCCTGACCATGGGCCCAGGATGGTTCCATACTCCCCAGATGTCAGCTTTTTATTTTAAAGGCACTGAAATGTTTAAACATACTATAAAATTTGGTATTGGAGGGAGTCTGGAACGAAACGTCAGGGGAAGCAGTGTAGTTTGAGGCAGAGGTCTGCAGACTTTTTCTGGAGAGAACTAGATAGTAAATAGTATACAGGGTTGGGGGCCACAAGATCTTGGCTGCCACTATTGGACTCTGTGGTCATGGTGCAAAAATAGCCATAGCTAATGAATGCACGACCATGGCTGTGCTCGAATCAAACCTCATTTTAAAAAATAAGAAGTGGGACAGATGTGACCATGGCAGTAGTGTGCAGATAGACGCCTGGTGGGGAGTTTTAGCCGGCACTGTCGTAGCACCCTTTGCCTTTCCGTACCCGGCTCTGAAGCACAGAGAATGTGCCCATTTTATGGCAGGAGGAGCCCTACTGGGCCCAATGTGAGCTGATGTTATGAGTAAGTGAGATCCAGCAGAGAGGGGCAAGGTGTTGGATGTTGAGAGGGCGGGTGAGATGGCGGTCCGCAGTAGGGGGGGGGCAGGCGGGGCGGGGTGGTGTGGGGTTGGCCCGATGGCCAAGCATTGGAAGGTAGGTGCTGGAGTTGGAGTGGCTATCAGCCACTCAACACACATTTGTTCAACACTTAAAATAAAACTTAATTTTTTTTTTTTAGAGCAGTTTAAGTTCACAGCAAAACTGAATGGAAAGTCTAGAGTCCCCATCAGGAGCTTATTCTTCATAAGCTGCTGGGCGATGGGCTTTTATTCACTTTATCTTGTTTTTTCTATTCAACAACTCTGTGAGGTAGAAATGCATTGTCATCTGCAATTTTCAGATAATGAAACTGAGGCCAAGAAAAAGCAAAGGGGCTTGATCGAGAGACCTCACAGTTTTCGAGGTGCTGCGCTGGGGTGTCACTGTGTTTTTGTTGGGCCCTTTCAAACACCAGAAGGTTCCAAGGCAGCAGGAGGGCTGACTCTAATGGCGGAATTTTCCACATCCGTATTGGATGCTGGGAGAAATAGTGCACGTCTTGAAAGAAGCCCTGAACAGACCAAATTCTGCCGGCCTGAATCCGTTTGAGTCACCCAGCTCAAGTCCCCACTGTGTTTCCGGAAGTGAGTCTGGCCATTCAAAGAAGTGGCGGAGACGGCCTGTATGGCCCTCTCCCCAGCACAGATGTAAACACTGACCCCTCAATGACCATTTCATTGACACCAAACGGCAATGTCCCTGGAGCAGAGGATGCCAGGGCTGAGGAGGCGGGTGGCTGGCAGAGTTCTCCAGGACTAGTTCTCGTGCCCAAGTAGTCTCGTGGCTCAGCCCATGAGGCCCACAGGGCTACAGTTTCAGTTTATTTTTTCTTTGGTCTCAGGACTTCCCAGCTCTGGTCTCTTGGGGTTAGGGTGTATGTGGCTGGGAAGTGGAGACGAGGACAAGGGAGGGGGCAGTCAAATGCAGTGGGTGGCTGCTAATATTTTCCAGTCCTTTCTAAAGCGTCTGTCTTCCCTTAATGAATACGGAAGTGAGCCAGCTGACTGACTGCTCCCGCTGCAAGATTGGTTACTGCTTACATCATCTGGGCAGCCAGACCGGGGACGGGGTTGGGGGAGATGGGGGGAGAAACTGAGTAGAGATTAATCCAGCCCCAAGCGAGTTGATAGACAAAGGCGGTGGTGATCAGGTAACCCTTTTCCCAAGCACAGACCTTGGGGAGGTGGAGAGGAGCCAGGTAGTCACATTAGTGCATGCCTGGGGTGCTTCGCAGCGACTCCTCCCTTTACGCACATTTCAGTTCCATTCTGTTCCACTCCATGCCACTTCATCCTCTGAGCTTTGTTGACAATGTGGGAATATCCCAGGCATACACCCCGTGGAGGAGTGCTAGAGAGAGATCAAAGATGAACAGCCCTCTCAGGAGGGATGCACTATGCACCAGGAAGCTTTCGCTGCCTGAAAACAAACCACCTCCACAGTTAGTGATCTGTGACACATTCCCATCCTCTGCCTCCAGGTCTGCAGAGAAGCCGGGCAGTTCTGCTGAATTAGACTGTGCCCTGGGGGTCTCCACTGGGCTCACTCGCGTTGGTGGGCTGGGCAGTGATGGACTGGCCGACTGGAGCCTTCCTCCACATGCTCTCTCATCCTCTCCCAGGCTAACCTGAGCTTATCCATGAATGGGGTGGCCTTCCAAGAAAGTAGGGGACAGCATGCAAAACCTCTGGAGGGCCAGTTTTGGAACACACATGAAGTCCCCTCTGGCCGTCTTCTGCTGACCAAAGCAAGTTATAGGCCAGCCTGGATCGAAGGGGTAGAAGGAAGGGCTCCGCCTCTTGGTGGGCAGAGGGGCAGGAAATTGCATTTTGCCCTCTGCTCTAGACACACATGTTCTTATTATGCACATAAGGCTGAGCATCCTCTATCACTGATCTCATCACAAACTGCTAGCCACGATAGAGTAGGAGAGGTAAATTCTGACAGAAGGTCATAGGTAAGAAGCAGTCTGGAGGAAACTTCACAGAGAAGAGAGCCTTGAAGGACAAATATAATATTTCAACAGGAGGAGAAACACACATCTGTTCTTCTTGTCAAAATCTAGCCCTCGGCCTACCTGGACCATTTGTAGAGATTCCATCAGTGACCCGGTGAGTTATTATCCCTGTCCCCTACATCTACAGACAAGAAGAGCTCCAGCCAGCCTTTCCAGTGCTTAGATAAAGGGGGGTTCCTTCACTCATGTTTTTCTCAAATTCTGGCATTTCTCTCCAGTCTCTCTTCTCCTCTCCAGCTCCTTCCCTAGTTCTCTATCTTCCTCCCACTGTGATTGCCAGAGGGTCTGGATCACCGGGTGTCAGCAAGGAGAAAGAGAAGTAAAAATTGCTTTCACTCCATTGCCAAGGAATGAATAAGTAAATTCATTTCTCATAGTGTGAGGAGATGTGGTGCAGACCATCCTATGTGCCGGCAGGTGGGCCTGGCAGAGGGCCAAGTGCAGGGGTGGGGTGGCTGGGTCCATGAATGGGGTGGGAGACAGAAGCAGAAGCAAGTGTGACTGTTACTGTGCCTGTGAGTCCCCAGAGATGGCCTGCGAGTCCCCGGAGATGGCCTGCGAGTCCCCGGAGATGGCCTGCGAGTCCCCGGAGATGGCCTGTGAGTCCCTGGAGATGGCCATATTATTTGAGCAGACCACACCGGCCCTAGTAGAATTTGCTGGCATGCTTTACCAGTATACTCATTAAAAACAAACAAATAAACAACATTTTGTTTTAGCACATCTGAACTCCCTTTGTCTGTGGGTAGGTGTTCCGCCCCCAGCAGTCCCTGCTCAACAACCTCTGCAGAAAAAGGATGGCTTTTGTTTACTTTCTACAGTATTCTTAGCTCAGTCCCATGGCAGGCCTCTGAGTTTCCGTACTTGAGCTATGAGCCACTGTTGTCTGTGTCTGGACCATCAGCTTTGTAGGCCCTTAGTCATGCGCTCATCCTCTAAGTAAGGCTTTGGATCTGTCACCTGAAGGCAGAGGCTGAGAATGTTTGCTGGACAGACAACACCCAGTCAATACTCTCTCAGGCACAAGGCGGCAGACTCCCTTTTTCTTTTGTTGGTGGATGGAACCCATCAGGAAGTTGCTGTAAGCTTTTCCTTCTGGGACTGATTAATCAACGAAGCAAGAATTAGTGCTCTGTGAAGTTTAGAGAAAAACAACAACAACCAAATTTGGAAAAACCGACTAGACGTGGAAATTGCAGCGGTGCTTAAGTAGTGGGAGTAAGATGGTTTGGTGGACTGGGGTGAGGAAAGGATTTCTTGTGTATATCCAGGCTTAGAAGTGTGGAGGGGAAGGGGGCCTCATACGGAACCTGACAAGCTTGAGGGAGGCCTGCACGGTGGCCTTGTGGACTCTGAGACTGAAAGTAATTATGTAAGATGGTCTGAAATGAAAATTTGCTAACTAAGAGAAGTTTTGGCGAATAGTCATGTCCTAGGCCGCTATCTTTCCCTTACAAAGGTCAGTCTTTACTTTATCTGAGCCTGTCTGATGTCTTCCCCTTTGTTTCTGATGTATAAAATAAGTAGTGAAACCGCCATTTTCCAAACTATTTTCTCAATCCCTTGTGATTTGGCTTCCTGGCAATTGCCAGTTTGGCTCGAATAAACTCATAAAAATTTCTACAGGTTTGGACATTTCTTACATTGACAGAAAACAGGTAGAGATGATAGTGAGATGAAAGTATGAAAGCTGTGTAAACAGCAGGTGCTCAAGAGGAGTGGGGAAACACGACGGGGAGAGGGAGGAATTGGGGGAACTGTTATATTACCTAAGGTAGGACTTTGACATAATTGCAACTTTCTAGCACTGTGGCTCAATCAACAATAGAGTCACAGTTATACCACGTAGGGCCCTAACCATCCCATTTACTGATAGGTGAGGACAACCCCGGGAGACTTAGCCACAAGGCCTTGGGCAGGTCTACTTCCCAGAAAGGTGGCAGAGTGTTGGAGTCAGTTCTGTGCTGATGAGAGGGCCAAGGGCTCAGAGGACAGACATTGGGTTAGATGGATGAATTAGAAGGACCAAAACACAGCCTGGCCTGGTTTCATCATCCCAGAAGGAATAGGGTCTGGGCACAGGGCTGGACTAGAACCCATCACAGCCCTCTGGGACCCCAGGCAATGTATTTTGTCTTCTCTGTGCCTCAGGACAATGGGAAGGATGAAGCCCTCTTTATCTTGAAGAAACTTTGAAAGGAACAAATAATGGTAAGTAAACCAAGCGAGGTTCCTAAATAACAACCAGTAATTTACCAAACTACACAGAATTATCTAATTACAAAGCAGGAAAGAAAAAGAAAAGGCTAGGGAGGTGGGAGACCAGAAAACAGGTAAGTGCGAGCTACAGAGGGATGAAGGAATGAAGATTTGATTAGCAGGAGAGACAGACTTCCCCTCTTCCTCTCCCTCTCAACGCCTCCCCAGGTAATCAAGGAGGAAGGCTGCCCAGTGGCTCCTTCGCTGACTTGGGAGGATTGGCCGAGGCATTGTTTTCAAGGGTAGGAACTGCCCAGAAGCTTCTAGTCTGTGGGGCCTCTGGAGGCACTGCTTAAAGCACGAACAGTATCAAGAAGCAAAACTAGGTCATCAAAGGAAATAAAAATGTGCCAGTCACTTGTCAATGCCCCTGAGCCAGAGAGGAAGATCTGCGGCCCTTGGAGGCCCCGCAGGGTGAATAGTCATCCTTGGGTGTCGTGTGTTTGGCCCCAAGCCGCGGCTCTCTCGGAGGTGTGCAGGGAACCCGTGTGTTCGTAGCAGTCTACGTTCGCAGTGTGCGTGTTTGTGTGTGTGGGAGGGTGTGTACGGCTCTGTGTGTCAGCATGTGACAGTGGGCCTGCCAAGGGGGATGTACTTCCCTGCATGAGCTGGGGGCTTCGCCTGGCAGCCAGAAAACATACCTGTGGGTGCGAGTCTGACCCGGATTCGGGTCCCTGGCCTCTGGGGCCTGCCACCTGTAGGGCTCATTATAGAAGAGACCAGGCATTTGGAGTGTCCCCAAAGCGATACAGAGTGCACTGTCACGAGTTTGAAAAATATCCTGCGAGAGATATAAATAAAGACTCCAAATCCAAAGCCAAGGTTTTAGAAAGCCATCCTTAAACACAAGATAATTTATAGCCGCTGCTCTCCTGTCCCGCGGATGACTCAGCTCTCCTAGCCTGAGCAGGCCCAGCCTGCTCCAGTAACCTTTGAGTTTGGCTGACAGGGAAGAGCTAACACGGCTCCAAGGAAGCCAGTGAGCTAACCATCAGGCTACCTCATGCTCTCTCCTCTTTTCCTTCTGGGAAAACTCTCACAACGATGTGGATGACCAGGTCCCGGGCACCGAGAAGCAGGACACTTGGGTCTTCCCAGCTGGCCGGCCCTTTGAGAGCCGATTACACCGATTCCCGGGTACCTCTGGGGTCTGGTGGGTTCTGTGACCCACAAAATCGTCCCTGGGGGGTAGCCTGCCGGGAACACAGACTCACTTAAAGCTGCAGAGTTGTTCTCAGTCTCAGAGATTTTCGAGCCCCATAGAAAGGAGAGAAATGAGAGTAGTTTTCTCTTTTACTTAAAAAAGAATTCACCCAAGTCAAGGGCCAAGAAAGGGCTGGGAAGTGGGGCAGATGGTGATGTGGTTGCTTGTTGGGTCCATCTGCGGAGGGAGGCAGCAGAAATGAACAGGGTGAGATTTCAATTCTCTCTCCCCTTTACCTCCTCCCCCTCTTTTTCATTGTATTTTTAGCGGACGTTCCAACCAACTATGTCTAAAGAGACAAATACAAGTACAGAGAGTGCTTATCAAAACCAAAGGATGTTTCTTTTTCTTCTGCTTTTTCTCCTAAAACCCTTCCAGGAGTGTAGAAAGGACTGGAAGTGCTTGAAGGTCTTTTCAGACACACGTCTCACCCCAGCTTTGAATCCCGAGAACATCTTTCTGCCAAAGCCTATGTGCCTGGCTGTCCAAGCAAAGGGGGCTGAAAAAGCACACACATTATTCAGGGCTATTTTAAAAATAGTTTGGCTCTTTGATTAAATTGATGAATAGCCCTGAATCAAGTTGTCTCTGCCCTGGCAGATGAAGTTGTGCTATTGGCCTAATTTTAACACAGGCCCCTGCACGTTATGGGTACTCAATTATTGTTGAATAGATGAACAGCTCCTTAAATCTGTCTCTGTCTTCATTCAGCATGTATTCATTGAACCTCTGTGTGTGTGCGTGCGTATGTTTGTGCTTGCTTCTACATGTGTGTGTCTGCAGAAGGGGTTGTTAAAAATTTAACTGAGGAGGAGCGGGGTATTAAATGCAAAGTGAGGCCCAGAGAACCCCACACCTCAAAGCAGGGTGGCCAAGGGGCCTGACCTCTGGGCAGGGCAGTGACCTTAGTGCCCACTGCTGCCCTGTGCAGGAATTGTTGCTAAATTATATTGTCCAGCAGGGGAGGCACTGGGTTGGTGCCCATAGATACCTATTGTTGTGCATAGAACACATTTGTCATACATAAGGTTTTTTTCATTTTGTACTTGATAAATACCTTTTAAAGAGAAGGAAATTTCTTCCTTCCAAGAAGGAAGTTTCAAGTCAGCCAACTGACAACACCCCCTCCCCCCCCCCCCCACACCTGCACATATGCGTGCGCGCAAGCACGCACACACCCCAAAGCTACCCAAACTGACTTCAGAAATGATGGAAAGCAGAGCCCCTCGGTAGCCTTGTAACTGAAACCACAGAATTCCGGCCTGGCCTGCTCTTGCCGGAAACACAGCCTCTTCCAGATCCCAGGGCTCAGTCTTTGGAAGTCTGTCTTCTGTTCCTGCCTCCTCTTCTTTCTCGTTTTTTCCCCAGGATTGTTTCCCACCTGACACCATAGCTTCCTGATCTTTTAGTCACCTGTCTTTTCATGTTATCAAAATAAGCAAGGTTGGTGCAATTCATTCGTCTGACCAGCACATATGAATTGATCTGCACATATAGATCGATTAGACACATACAAGTTGATTGGAGCCCTGAATTTTATAGGAAGGAAACAGACTAGTGAAGAAGAGACTTTCATAGTCACACAGTTATTGAATAGCAGCAACCTAACCCCTTATACAGATTGAGAATTGATCCATAATAATTGTTAAATAAGAGTGACAGGGAAAATTCCACAAATGTGCCAATTAGGAACGTGAGGTGGCACTGAAGCTGAGTCAAGCCAGTCTTTCTGTCCTTTTGATAGCTGATCAATCTGCTTGGATCGATGCTATGTCTGGTTTGGCTTCCAGCAGTTTCTCCTACTCTATCTGGAATACACGCACTGCATTCAGAATTCACAGGCCTAGCTGGGCCTCCCAATGTAATCTGCTCTCTGAAGTTCTCAGGTACCAGACAGAAGAATCCTAGCCTGATAGCCACAAATATATAGACCAGTGGTTCTTAACCTTTTTTGAGGTACCGAACCCACCGGTTTCATATGCGCATTCACCGAACCCTTCTTTAGTGATAAATAAAATATGATTTTTTTTCCAAATTCAAGACATAGGTATATGTTTTTTTACTGGTGCACAAAATGAGCCGTGCATGAACATCACCTTGCTCAAAGAACAAAACCAACAAAGTGCATGAACTCACAACAAATTACGGTATTACTTTATTCTGGCCTCCACGGCAGAGGCTTCTCCGAACCCCTGAGACCAACTCATCGAACCCCTAGGGTTCGATAGAACCCAGGTTAAGAACCACTGATATAGACCTTCTGTTCCATGGGTTAGGGTTGGAGGGAAGAGTATCTGTTGCTCAGACTGTATTTGCACATGGATGATGGATGGCCTTTGGCCAAAAGCAACACAGCTCTGACCTGATGGACTTGTAAGTTGGTATGTTCACGTGTATCGCAGCCCATGCCAAGGGCACAGGGTCTCGTACATGTGACTCCCTTGGGAAAGGAAGATCTGTGGTCTAGAGAAAATGCAGAGGAGTACAGAAGGACAGAAGGAGGTGGAGAGCAGAGAAGGAAATTGCCAACCTTTCAAATCCCATTTCCACTGCCCTCCCTGACTCCCCACTCTCCTCCCCAAGTCAGAATGGCCAAGAGCATGCACCAGACCGGAGCCAGCTGCTCTGTGCCCTGTTTATACCCTGTAACCAGAGCCTTCTTGCCGAGGCTGCCTAACAGCTGCAGAGATAACGGGATGGGCCTTCGCTTCCAGAGATTGAATGACTTGTGCAGCGTCCATCTGGGGGCTTGTTATTCTGATCATTCCCCAAGCCTGGGGACTGTGAGGGGGTAGGGCTGGCAACCAGCTACTGCTCAGGTGGCAGGGGTGATCTTCCTGATCACAGGGTGCCACTTAGAGCCCTGTGCAGAACTTGTTCGTGTTGCCTCTCTGACAACCTCCCCATCCCGCCCGTCTCCCAGTGGGGTTGCTTTCTATGAGGTCAAGGGAGGTGAGAGAGGAGTTCTGCATGTTTCATTAGTTTGTTTTCCTCCCTCTTTATCTCTGTCATCACAGAAGCAGAAAGGAACAAGTGGTGAAGCTCTGGGTCAGGCCGAATTCTAGATTCTGCTGCCAAACTCATTTTTCAGGCCAAGCACTTCTCGCCTCAGGCCCATCCAAAACTCCTTTGAGAGTCAGCTGCATCTTCCTTCCCACCGAGTCCCCCTCAGCTCTCCAGCCTGGTGGCAGGGGACTTGCTTACCCAGCCCAATCTGTACTCCCTGCAAGAAAGCAGGGGTAGTGAGCCCACCCACCGCTGTCTGGTGATGCTGAAAAGTCTTCAAACCAGGATCACCGCTGGTCTCTCAGGGAGCTGTGTCCTGAGCCCCACCTTCAAGTCCATGTCACCCTTCCACCCCCCAGTCTTCCCTTCTGCTGTCCCGTGAATGCTCCTCCCCAGCTTCCTCTGACTATGAGCAACCCTGATCCAGTGAGAGCACACTGTGCCCGGGCTCTTAGTGTTCACACCTCTCAAGTATGAGATTTGCAGATGGTTACCGTGTTCTTTACTTTGGTCTCCTGCTTCCCTGTCACTTTGGCGGGAGGTGAGGGGTACAGACTAAACTCATGCTTGAACCCAGCACTGGCATGACCCATGACCTGGGGCATTCAGTGCTTCCTGCCAAAGATTTCTTTACTGTCAGGCCTGTCCTTCCTCTGATGGCAGCCTTGGCAGGGGTGGGGAGGGAGCTCATGGCATTGACTGAGTTGGTTGAATAGCTGTGGTGAGAGGAAAAGGTGCAGTTGAAACTCTAGGGTATAGGAAAACAACAACAACAAAAACAAGACCTTTAGTCTTAGTGAGATCTGAGTTCAAGTCCACACATGGCCAGTGACCAGCTGTGAGACCTCAGGCAGTTTCCTCATTATTTAAAATAGGAATGGTGTCAGGATCAGAGGAAATAATGGAAAGGGAGATCATTGGAAAATTGTTTTCTTAGTTTCCAGCTTATAGTGACTATCAACAATATTTGTCGCATGCATAGACAAAATAAAAACGGTACATTAAACTATAAAGCTTCTGCATAGCAAAAGAAACCATGACCAAAATGAAAAGGCAAACTGTGGCATGAAAAACAGTATTTGCAAACCAAGTATCTGATAAGGGGTGAATACCCTCAAAATATAAAGAACTCAACAACAACAAGAACAAAACAATTTAATTAGAAAAGGGGCAGAAGAACTGAATAGGCATGTCTCCAAAGAAGACATACAATGGTCGACAGGTACATGAGAAGATGCTCAACATCACTAATCATCAGGAAATTGCAAATCAAAATCACAGTGAGGTCATCACCTTACGCTGTTAGCACAGGGACATTAGAAGGACAGGGGGTAAGTGTGGACAAAGATTTAGAGAAAAGGGGGCCCTGTGTGCTGTCCGTGGGATTGTAAATCGGTGCAGCTCATGTGGAAAACAGTATGGAGGGTTTTGAAAAAAGTTCGAAGTAGAACTACCATATGATCTGGAAACCCCATTTCTGCTTAAATATCCAAAGAAAATAAAAACAGGATATTGAAGAAAAGATATTTGCACTTCCTCATTCATTGCAGCCTTGTTCACAATAGCCAAGATCTGGATACAATCTAAGTGTCCATCAGTGAATGAATGGATTAAAAAATATACTGTATATATATTAGAATATTATTCAGCTATGAGAAAGAAAGAAATCCTGCCCTTGGTCGATAGTGTGGATGGACCTTGAGGACATTAGTCTTAGTGAGATTAACCAGACAGAGAACAACAAATAATATGTCACTTAAATGTGCAATAAAAAATAAAGTGAACTGGTAAAAACAGAGTAGGATGGTGATTCCCAGGGGCTGGGATGGGGCAGAGGAGAGATGTTCAAGGGTACAAGCATGCAACTGGAAGATGAGCGAGTTCTGGAGCTCTAATGCCAGAGTGGTGATTATAATTAACAATATCATATTATGACTTCAGACTTGCTAAGAGGCTAGATCCTGAAGATTCCCACCCCCCCCAAACAAAAGAAAGAAAAAAGAAAGAAACATGATAATTATATGATCTGATAGAACTGTTAGCTAAAACTACAGTGGCAATCATACTGTAATGTATAAATGTATCAAATCAACATGATGTATACCTCAAACTTACAAAATGTTTTATGCTCAATAAAAAAAGAAGGAAGGAAGGAAGGAAGGAGAGGAAGAAGGAAGAAAGGAAGAAATATGGAACCTCCTGCAACCCCTGCTTTTTCCAGTATTGAAATCTAAAGCAAACTGGATTTAAGAGGCTGCTGAGCCTACAGGTTCTGGCTCCAGGGTTTGCTGCGTCTCAGCTTCGTATTTGGGCGCTCACTGACCAGGCTTTTCTTTTTCTCCTTCCCCTTGATCAGATCTAAGGGAGCGGAAGGAGAGGGCACTTATTAATACAACTGTTGGTTTGGGTTCCAGAGGACTTCCGGGCAAGGGACTGCTGCCACACTTACCAAGTCTTACTGCTCCCCAGGGTTTCCCAAGCTCTATGCTCCAATCTCACTGTCCCCTCTTGGTTCTCAAGCTTCTTCTGCTTTTTCCCTCCTTGAGGCCTTTGCAACCTCCCCCCTGTGCCTAGAACACTTTCTGATGTAGGTCACCTCCAGGACGCTGTCACTTTCCAACTGAGTGACCTGGGGAGGTCACTGAACTCCTCTGGATTTCAGTGTCCTTACAGTGTGTCCATAAAGTCATGGTGCACTTTTGACGGGGAGACTGGTCAAAAGTGCACCATGACTTTACGGACACACTGTTTATGCAAAGAGGAAAACTAGACGCAAGCTTGGCTTCTTGGAAGAACTAAATGGGATCGGGTAAGGGAAGCGCAAGCTAAGGCCTGGCTCAGGGCCCTTGCACAGACCCTGCAGCTCCTCTGGTTCTTACTCATTCCATTCTCTCCTCTTTCTGCTTTAGAGAGCTGTCACCCTCCATTCTATTTCTTGCGCTGCTTCCTCCCCTCCCCCAACAAAGATAGGCTCTAGCCCATTCCCTTACTGTCAGCAAAGATAAAGCCATCACCTTCCACCCTACCTGCCTGCATCTTTGTTTCTACAGATGTGGGAGAGAAGTTACAAAGATTTTAGAGCTTCATAAAGTCTTATAAATGACACCTGCATAATAACTTTCCTGTTGGGATAACCGTCAGAAGCTCTGTTGGGTGCTTGCCTCTTGTTTGAATTCTTATTTATTTATTTATGCAAAAGCACATTTATTTACTAACCCAGGGGTTGATCCTAATTAAAGCAACACTTTGAAACAGTTGCATGCAAAATGTTTGTGGTAAAGATAATTGAACAACATAAGGGAGAAAAAAGCAGTATGGAGGCTTGAACCAAGCTTATTTATTCTCACTGCTAATTGTTATCACAAGTGAAGATGAAAGCTTTACCCTGCCTTTTCACAGATCTGAGTGCAGGTGACATTGTTCATCACGTGTCTCACCACTAATTTACCATCTCCCACTGTTCTTGTCGTTGTATTTTCCTCTTTCATCTCATTCCTGAAATTGAACCGATGTGTTGTAAAGTTGCATATCTGAGTATTTCTGCCATCAGCTGCAGTTTCTTCAAACTTTTCTCCCAGTTAAAAAAAAAACCCCAAACTGTATTGCTTTCAAAGTGTTTTTGAATTTTATGGTTGGGCTTTTGTCATCAGCAGAGATGGCACAATGTAGCTTGATCATTATACCCATTCTCACACAGCCATTGCCCACTACTTCTGCCTTTGTGAGTCCAGCCAAGTCTACGCTCTCTGCCAGGCACCATCTTTCTCCTGGCTGCTGAATGGTGGCCATGGTGGGCCCTTGGGCTTTCAGGTGGGCAGACCATGGTGGCTTGGAGAGTGAGCACCAGGTAGCCAATGGGAGGTGCACCTTCCTGCTCGAATTCTTTTTTTTTTTTCTTTTTTTTTTTATATATATATTTTATTATTATTAATTCTAATGGGGTGACATCAATAAATCAGGGTACATATGTACAATGAAAACATCTCCAGGTTATCTTATCATTCAATTGTGTTGCATACCCATCACCAAAAGTCAAATTGTCCTCTGTCACCTTCAATCTGGTTTTCCCTGTGTCCCTCCCCTCCTCCCTATCCCACTCTTCCCTCCCTCCCCCCATCCCATAACCACCACTCTCTTGTCCATGTCCATACCCTCACTTTCATGTCCCACCTATATATGTAATCGTGCTGTTCTCAGTTTTTCTTTTTTTCTGATTTACTTATTTCACTCCGTATAATGTTATCAAGGTACATCCATTTTGTTATAAATGATCCGATGTCATCGTTTCTTATGGCTGAGTAGTATTCCATAGTATATATGTACCAAAGCTTTTTTAATCCACTCGTCTTCTGACGGACACTTGGGCTGTTTCCAGATCTTCCCTATTGTGAACAATGCTGCCACGAACATGGGGGCGCATTTCTTCTTTTCGAACAGTGCTATGGTGTTCTTAGGGTATATTCCTAAAAGTGGGATAGCTGGGTCAAAAGGCAGTTCGATTTTTAATTTTCTGAGGAATCTCCAAACTGTTTTCCACAGTGGCTGCACCAGTCTGCATTCCCACCAGCAGTGCAGAAGGGTTCCCTTTTCTCCACATCCTCGCCAGCACTTATTCTGTGTTGTTTTGCTGATAAGTGCCATTCTGACTGGTGTGAGGTGATATCTCATTGTGGTTTTAATTTGCATTTCTCTAATGATTAGTGATGTTGAGCATTTTTTCATATGCCTATTGGCCATCTGTATGTCCTCTTTGGAGAAATTTCTATTCATTTCTTTTGCCCATTTTTTGATTGGGTTGTTTGTCTTCCTGGTGTTGAGTTTTATAAGTTCTTTATAAATTTTAGTTATTAACCCCTTATCAGATGTGCTGTCGAATATGTTCTCCCATTGTGTGGTTTGTCTTTTTATTCTGTTCCTATTGTCTTTAGCTGTGCAAAAACTTTTTAGTTTGATATAGTCCCATTTGTTTATCTTGCCTTTTATTTCAGTTGCCCATGAAGATAAATCGGCAAATATACTGCTGCTACAGATGTCGGAGAGCTTGCTGCCTATGTTTTCTTCTAAGATGTTTATGGTTTCACGGCTTACATTTAAGTCTTTTATCCATTTTGAGTTTGCTTTTGTGAATGGTGTAAGTTGATGGTCTAGTTTCATTTTTTTGCAGGTAGATGTCCAATTTTCCCAACACCATTTGTTAAAGAGGCTGTCTTTACTCCATTGTATGTTCTTTCCTCCTTTGTCAAATATCAGTTGTCCATAAAGCTGTGGGTTTATTTCTGGGTCCTCTGTTCTGTTCCATTGATCTATGTGCCTGTTCTTATGCCAGTACCAGGCTGTCTTGAGTATAATGGCCTTGTAGTAAACCTTGATATCAGGAAGAGTGATACCTCCTGCTTTATTTTTTCTTTTTAAGATTGCTGAGGCTATTCGTGTTCTTTTTTGGTTCCATATAAATTTTTGGAATATGTGTTCTATATCTTTGAAGTATGTCATTGGTATTTTAATTGGTATTGCATTGAATTTATAAATTGCTTTGGGTAATATAGACATTTTAATGATGTTTATTCTTCCTAGCCATGAGCACGGTATGTGCTTCCACTTGTTTGTATCTTCCTTGATTTCTTTTATCAATGTTCTATAATTTTCCGAGTACAAGTCCTTAACCTCCTTGGTTAAATTTACTCCTAGGTACTTTATTTTTTTGGCTGCAATAGTGAAGGGGATTGTTTCCTTAATTTCTTTTGCTGATATTTCATTGTTGGTGTATAGAAATGCTTCTGATTTCTGAGTATTAATTTTATATCCTGCCACCTTGCTGAATTCATTTATAAGGTCCAGTAGTTTTTTGACTGAGACTTTAGGGTTTTCAATATACAATATCATATCATCTGCAAATAATGACAGTTTTACTTCTTCTTTTCCAATTTGTATGCCTTTTATTTCTTCTTCTTGTCTGATTGCTGTAGCTAGGACTTCCAGAACTATGTTGAATAAGAGTGGTGAAAGTGGGCAACCCTGCCTGGTTCCTGATCTTAAGGGGATTGCTTTTAATCTTTGTCCATTTAGTATGATGTTTGCTGTCGGTTTATGGTAGATTGCCTTTATCATGTTAAGGAATGATCCCTGTATTCCCACTTTACTGAGAGTTTTGAGCATGAATGGGTGCTGGATTTTATCAAATGCCTTTTCTGCATCTATTGAAATTATCATGTGATTTTTGTCCTTCCTTTTGTTTATGTGATGAATCACATTGATTGATTTGCGAATATTGAACCAGCCTTGCCTCTCCAGAATAAATCCCACTTGATCGTGGTGTATGATTTTTTTCATATATTGCTGGATCCGGTTGGCTAATATTTTGTTGAGAATTTTAGCGTCTAAATTCATCAGGGATATAGGCCTATAATTTTCTTTCTTTGTGTTGTCTTTGCCCGGTTTTGGGATCAGAATTATGCTCGCCTCATAAAAGGAGTTTGGAAGTCTTCCTTCCTCTTGAATTTTTTGAAATAGCTTGAGGAGAATAGGAGTTAGTTCTTCTTTGAATTTTTGATAGAATTCACTTGTGAAGCCATCAGGCCCAGGACTTTTCTTTTTTGGGAGTTTTTTGATAACTGTTTCGATCTCATTTGCTGTAATTGGTCTGTTTAGGTGTTCTGATTCTTCCAGATTGATTTTTGGAAGGTTATATGATTCAAGAAATTTGTCCATTTCACCAAGATTGTCTAATTTTTTGGCATATAGTTCTTCATAGTATTTTCTTACAATGCTTTGTATTTCTGTTGTGTCAGTTGTTATTTCTCCACTGTCCTTTCTAATTTTATTTATTTGAGTCCTCTCTCTTTTTTTCTTGGTGAGTCTAGTTAAAGGTTCATCAATCTTGTTTACCTTTTCAAAGAACCAGCTTCTTGTTTCATTGATCCTCTGTATTGTTTCCTTAGCCTCTATGTCATTTATTTCCACTCTGACCTTTATTATTTCCTTCCTTCTACTTGTCTTGGGTTTTATTTGTTGTTGTTTTTCTAGTTCTTTTAGATGCAGGGTCAGGTTGCTTATTTGAGCTTTTTCTAGCTTCTTATGATATGCCTGTAGTGCAATAAACTTCCCTCTCAGAACTGCTTTTGCTGTGTCCCATAAATTTTGAGTTGATGTATGCTCATTATCATTTGTTTCTAGAAACTTTTTTATTTCTTCTTTGATCTCATTGTTAATCCATTCATTATTTAATAACAAGCTATTTAGTTTCCAAGTGTTTGAGTATTTTTCAGTTTTTCTTTTGTGGTTAATTTCTAGTTTCATGGCATTGTGATCAGAGAAAATGCTTGATATGATTTCAATCTTCTTAAATTTATTGAGACCATTTTTGTGTCCTAACATGTGGTCTATCCTAGAAAACGTACCATGAGCGCTTGAGAAGAATGTATATTCTACTGCTTTAGGGTGAAAAGTTCTGAAGATACCTATTAAATCAAGTTGATCTAGTGTATCCTTTAAGTCTGCAGTTTCTTTATTAATTTTCTTTCTTGAGGATCTATCCAGTGTTGTTAGAGGGGTATTGAAATCCCCTACTATGATAGTATTGCTGTTAATCTCGCCCTTTATATCCATCAAAGTCTGCTTTATGTATGTCGGGGCTCCTATATTTGGTGCATAGATATTTACAATAGTTATATCTTCTTGTTGAATTGTTCCCTTTATCATTATGTAGTGTCCTCCTTTATCTCTTGCTACAGCCTTTGTTTTAAAGTCCATTTTGTCTGATATAAGTATTGCTACCCCTGCTTTTTTTTCATTTCCATTTGCATGAAATATTTCTTTCCATCCTTTTACCTTCAGTCTATGAGCATCTTTTGTTTTAAGGTGTGTCTCTTGTAGACAGCATATGTATGGGTCCTGTTTCTTTATCCATGCAGCTACCCTATGTCTTTTGATTGGATCATTTAATCCATTTACATTTAAGGTTATTATTGATATGTAGTTGTTTATTGCCATTTTATTCTTTAAAGCTGTATTCTTCTTTTGCTCTATTCATTCCTCCCTTTAAACTGTTCACAAGAGGCCCCTTAGTATCTCTTGCAGAATTGGTTTGGTTTTTATGAATTCCTTCAGGCTTTCTTTTTCTGGGAAGCTCTTTATTTCTCCTTCAATTTTAAATGTTAGCCTTGCTGGATAAAGTAGTCTTGGTTGTAGGTTCTTGTTCTGCATTACTTTGATTATATCTTGCCATTCCCTTCTGGCCTCAAGTGTTTCTGTTGAGAAGTCTGATGTCATCCTTATGGGGGATCCTTTGTAGGTGATAGTCTTTTTTTCTCTAGCAGCTTTTAAAATTTTTTCTTTATCCATTAGCTTTGGTAATTTAACTATGATGTGTCTTGGTGTAGATCTTTTTGGGTTTCTCCTTAATGGAGTTCTGTGTGCTTCTTGAATGTGTGGAGTGTTTCCCAGCCTTAATTTAGGAAAGTTTTCTGCTATGATTTGATTGAACAAAGTTTCCATTTCCTGTCCTCTCTCCTCTTCTTCAGGCACCCCTATGATGCGAATGTTGTTTCTCTTCATGTTGTCACAAAGCTCCCTTAGAGTTTCCTCACATTTTTTAAGTCTCTTTTCCTTTTTCTTCTCTGCTTCTGTGCCTTTGTTTATTGTGTCCTCTAACTCGCTTATTCGATCCTCAGCATCATCCATCCTGCTTTTAATTCCTTCCATTGTGGTCTTCAATTCTGATACTGTATTTGTCATTTCTGTCTGATTCTTTTTTATTATTTCAATTTCATTTTTTATACTTGTTATCTCTTTATTTAGGTGTTCATAATGACTATCCATTGTTGCTCTAATTTCTTTGAACATCCTAGCTATCATTATTCTAAATTCTGCTTCTGGTAATTTGTTTATATCTGGTTCATTCAGGTCCTTCTCTGGGGATTTCTCTTGATTCATTTGCTTTGCATTCCTCTGCCTGCCCATTTTTTCTGTGTATAAGCAAGTTGTGGCCACTGGAGTCCAGTAGGTGTTGCCTTTGTGTTCTCTAGGTGTGGTCTATCTGCAGGCCCCCCACCCCCTCTGCCGGTGCCTAGGGTGGTTGGGTATGAGCGTTGCCAGCGCCGGCCCACTGTGGCTTTTGCTATGATTTCTGCCTCTCCTCCGTGGGAGGGGTTGTGACTGAAGCCACAAGATTAGCACCAAGGGTAGAGGTGAGCACCTTTCCTCAGCTGCGGACCCAGCCTATTTCTGGACTTCCGCCCAGAACCAGCAGTCGGAGCCTGCTCGCTACAGTTCCACGGGTTAGGCGGGGCTTTTGACGTGCTCTCAGCTGTAAGCTTTTGCCCGTCCGGAGCTTTAGCCCCGCCCTCGAGGCCAGGGCCCTTCTGCGCAGGGTCGGAAACCAAGGTTTATTGGGGCGGGCGTGTTTGCTGGCTTCCGCTGAGCTGCGTACTTCCGCTCGTCCCGGACTCTACCCCGCCCCCGCGTTCGGAGCCCGCTCGTTCACGTATGAATGCTATCTGGGGTTTCTCCGGCCGGATGGGGATAGTAGTGTGGGCTCAGCTGCGAGCCTCCACTTGTCTCGGGGTCCACCCCGTTCCCGCGCTCGGAGCCCGCTCGCGCACGTATACTGGCCAACCGCGGTTTCTCCGGCCCCGGGGTGGGGTGGGGGGGGTGCGGGACTGGTAGCGTCAGCTCTGCCACGAGCCCCTGCCCGTCCCTGGTCCTAGCCCGTCCCCGCGGTCAGGGCCGGCTTGCGCAGGGCCTGCCCGTTCCTGGCCTCCCGCTTTGTCCCCGTAAGTGGGATTAAAGGCGGGCCCGCAGCTTCCGGACCGCTTTCGCGGTCCCCTCTGACCCTCTGGGCTAGACCGATCTCCCACCGGCTTGGCCTCTGCCCACGCCGACAGAACCGCCTTTCAGCGTCCTGTCGCCCCAAAACCCCAAGCAGCCCTCAGCAGAGTAGGAAGGGACCTAATACTCCACACTGTAGGCCTGGGAGCTCCCTCACTTGTTTCACAGCTCAATACTGTCCAAAAGCTCTTCTAGGCTCTAGGACTGGAGGCTGGGGCTTGGTTCCTGGGACCCAGGTCCCTCCCTCTCCACCAAACTCTCCTCCCGCCCCGCGGGTCTCTCCGGGCTGCCGTTTGCTCCGGGGAGCTGGGCAGCCCTCTTCGCGTTTTCGCTATTCCTACCAGTCTCAATGTGGCTTCTGCAGTGTTCCTTGGTTGAAGAGTCCACTTCGTTTTGTTCAAAGTTGGTTTATCCAGGTGGTGGTTCTTAAAATTGAGTTGTAATCCACTTTGGTTCTGGGAGTTGGAAGTTCGTACGTCCGCCTACTCCGTCGCCATCTTGCTCCTCGTCCCTGCTCGAATTCTTAATAGTAGAGTTCACAACTTCAGCTCCCTCCACCCATAGTTTTGACAACTACTGCTTCCTAGATGGCTCTCTTATCATCAAAAGTGGCCCCAGAGATATAATCAAGGAAGAGCTTAGAGATTCACCAACCAGCTATGAACTTCAACTTGGAAGTGAGGATGAGGAACTGGGAAGAAATTTACTTAGCAGTGACTCTCAACTTTTAGTGTGCAAATAACTGGGACGCTTTCTAAAAAATGCCAATTGCTGCCCCATCTTATTGATCATGATTCAGTAGATTTTGGGAGGGGCTCAGGAATTTACTCCTTAACAAGCTCCTTGGGTTATCTTAGGTAGGTGGCCTAGGGAAGCCCACCTATAATTGTGAACATGTGAAGATATCTTTTGCTCACCCCACAGAAGATGTGTCACTCCCAACTTGTTCTTCCCATCACAGTCAACCTAAATTTATCTGCGGAAGAACGACTTTTGGGTCTTTTTTTGTGGTTCATGGTTGAGCCAAGAAAACTTGAGTTGGGTGAGGTTGTCTGTTCCTTCTTATTCTGCCACCATGTCTCAGGCTAGGTCCATGCTTACAGGTCTCAAATAAATATTCCTGGTCTAACAGGCATGATCGCATCTCTGTTCCTTTGGCTTATGTGACTCTGTGTAGATGCTGACCCCATGCAGAAAGTTTACTGAGGGCAGAAACCACACAGTTGCAAAGGCAAGCTCCAGTTATGCTGAGAACCAGCATCAGGTCCTTAGACATCATCTGACCCATGGCTGGACACAGGGATCTCTCTGAGGCCAAGTTTGAGAAGCCATCTTAGGCTTTATCTTAGGCCTAGGTCTCCTTGGGTTTTTACGCCTTCTCATGTAAAGCAGAGAGTGTTTCTAAACTATGTTAGCCGATCTCTATAGTGTGAACATCTAGTTTCACAGAAAGAGCCCATTTCCATAATTCTCCACGCGAATAAACAAGTCACTCATTTCACTAATAAAAACCCAATTTTGACTAAAAGTCTTGGATGAACTCAAGGTCTTAATATTTGAAGGACTCAGGGTGGCTGATCCTAGAATCATAACTTTGGAGACCCTGGAGGACCAAGCAGAAGCTACCTTTAGTTGAACTTCTCTGAACCTACCTTTCGCTCTGTTCCTCCCTTCCTGTCCTTCTCCCCCATTTCCCTATTGGCTCTCCTGGGGGGACACTTCCCTAATAAATCATTGTGTAAGAAACCTCCTCTTCGGGTCTACTTCTGGGGCATCTGATCTAAGACAGCCAACTATGCATTTCTGAACGTGGGTGGTTCTCAGAGTTGAGAGGAGACCGAATCATCAGAGGAGCTTGTGAAATAGGCAGGTCTCACGGTTGCACCCCTCCCAGAGCCTGTCGCTTTTCCAGGGTAGGACCCAGGAACCTGCCATCTAGGGAGCTCACTGGGCATCCTGCTGACTGTGGCCTTCGGTCCTTGTCTTGAGAACCAGGGCTGCAGCCCCCTGGCGGTGCTTCTTCCATGGAAACCCAGTTGATTGCTAGCTCTGGCCTCTGCAGCCTCCACTGCCTTGACATCTGCTGACCCTACAATGGCAAGCATCTTGGCTCCAACCAGGAATAAGTCGCTGCTGCATGCAGTCCAGCTGGCACCCTCCTGGTGTCAGGCTGATTCTCCAGGCCCGGGTCGCTTACACTCAGCTCCAATCCAGCCAGGGTGCTTTGCAGAGATCTGTGTGGTTGAACATTTGCGAACCATGAGACCTGTCCTTGGCTCCCAGGTTTTATTTCCTGGTTACTGAGTCACACACACACACACACACACACACACACACACACACACACACACACTCTCTCTCTCTCTCTCTCTCTCTCTCTCTATCGCTTATCTCAGCGACATGGGGTGGGACATAACTCTAAAACAGCCTTTTCTGGCAGCAAATCTGGTAGTTACAGACAAAGTGTCATTGTCACACTTCCTGGGTTGAATCTGACCTCCATCACTTACTAGCTGTGTGACTTTGGGCAAGTAATTTAACTGCTCTGTGCCTTTGGTTTCTTTTTTTTTCCATTTGAAAAATGGAAATAATGAGAGTACCACTGAGGGTTGATTTGTTGCTGGTAAGTCAGCTGCCTGGCACACAGCAAGTGCCCATTAAACATTCATTTATTGTGCAAGAATAACAAACTCCCCACATTCCCAAGCACATGAGTCACCTGGAGATGGCTGGACGTTATTTGTGCCCTCAGTACGATGGGACCAGATCCCTCCCAGGCACTGTGGTGCTCTGACTTCTCCCCAGCCCTGTGCTCTCGGCAGGGTAGCATGGGGCAGTGGGTGGTAGAAACAAGTTGGACAGAAGTCTCATAGCTTTGCGTGGTTCTGTTTCGACTATTGATAAAAACCCATAAATTTTGTGAAGCTAACCAACGGGTCAGGGAAGTGCAGGTTTCATACCAGACACATTTACACACTCACACACACATTCTCACACATGTGGACACTCACACGATATATTCTCACCCACATGTTCTAACACTGTCTTACACTTGTACTCATGCACTCACACAGACATGAATTCACCTTCACACACACCCCCTAGCCAACATTCTCACACTCACATGCTCACAAATATCTCACCCCCTCACACACATATCCTCACACACATCCTCAGAATCTCATGCTCACAAATTCCTCACACATTTGTCACACACTCACACAGGTTTCTCACAGACACACTCACACATTCTTACCGTCTCACACTTATATGCACAACGTCAGTGGAGTCGGCATTGAAGAAGCCTTTACTGGGAGAGTAGGACGTGGTGAGATCTGGGGGGTGGGATCAACAGGAGGAATTCACCAGCCTTTCATGGGATACACTCTGGGCTGAGCCTAGGGACGTGACTGGTAACCCAGACTGGACTCCTGTGTTTTCTGAGTGAGGTGGCCAGGCGCAAAACCAGACCTGTTACAAAGTCAAAACTCGAGCCGCCTGCTAGAGATTCAGGCAAAATGTGGTTGGTGGTGGGACTCTGCTGGGCAGAGAATACCACCACTACCAGTGGTAGAAAAAAACTGCTATGTGCTGTGTACTCTTAAGGACGTATCTCATTCAATATGCTCCACAGGTAGTAGGTAATACTATGAACCCCCTTTGCAGATGAAGAAACTGGGCAAGGTGAGGTTCATTAACGTTCTTGAGGTCTCTCAGCTTGTATGTTGGGAATCAGGTGTGAACCCGGGCAGCGTGGGTAAGAATGGCAGCCTTCCCCTGGGCTACAAGGGGGGTGATGACTGAGCTGAACTTGGAAGCCTTGGGGGGGCATGGGAGGCAGAGAAAAGGCATGGAGGGGAAAGTGGATGGCATGTTTCATGGAAAGAAGGGAAGGCAGCCAAGGTGAGTGGGGGGTCAGATCTGGGAGTGACTTGCATGCTTGTTGAAGGAATTTGGATTTTGTTTCCCCTGTGATCAGCGGGGTGAGCGGAGGTCTGGAGGAGGAGGAGAATGAGGTGTATTTTAGAAAGGTGATTTGGAGAGGACCGGTTGGAGATGACAGATGGAAAACCTGGCTCGGGAGCTGTGACAGTAATGTGGTCCATGTGACAAAGACTCAGTAAGGCCAGTGGCAGAGAGCTAAGGCCACTGCAGGGGTCTGCTGGGCAGGGTTTCCTGACTGATGACAGAGGGGTTTCTAAGGAGGAAGCAGGAAAGATGGAGGGGCTGGGAAAAGTTCCAAGAACACAGGAGAGAGGACAGAGGCGAGTCAGAGGTGAGGAATATGGTATGGATGCATTAAGGGAAGGGGGCTTGGGACTGAGCATGGGACATTCAGCCCCAGGAGGCTGTGCCGGGCAGGCGCGTGGGGCTGTGCCCTGAGGAGAATGCCTGCGTAGGAGGCTGGGGAAGCTGCCAGTGCCAGCCGCCAGGGAGGTCAAGCAGAGTGGACTCCATGGGGGAAGAATGGTCAGTGTGTGTGTCTTAGGACTACCCCCTTTCCTCATCCCCTCTCTTAGGAGTCAGCTCTTCCCCCTCAGGGCCTGTGTTTTCCAACTGACCTCGTCCCCAAGGCCTGAGCTCCTGCTCTTAATTTGTGTTCTCTCTACATCTTTGCTGGCTGGGTAGGAGCCAGTCATCTGTGGGCAAACCCTTCTCTTATGGGTAAACAACTGTGATGGAGCCAGAGCTGGGAACTACTTGGACAAAGAGAAGTGGTAGTGAAGGATAAGACCCGTGACCTTTACACGGATTCAGGTCTCTGCTCTGCCAAGCACTGGACAAAGCCCCAAGGGGTACAGGAACAAAGGAGACCTGATCCCCGTCTTCAAGGGTTTCAGAGACCAGCAAGAATAGCTGTGTACAAACACAGCCCAAGGTGATCAGTGTGTAGATTTTGTAACTGGGACAGCCATGATTGGGCCAAAGAAAAGGAACTGATGGATTCTTTCTGTTTGCACTGGGGCTGGATCAATGAGCAGGATTTTTTTAGGTAGATAGAAGCAGAGGGGAGAATGGGTTACAGGGAAAGGAGGACATTCTTGACAAAGGAAGCCACAAGAAGAATGTCACAGACTGGTGGAAGTAAAAACATGTGGTCTGAAGCAGAACATAAGGAAGTAGGTGGGTGGGTGTGGCAGAAGATGAACTTGACAGGTAAATTGAGACTAAACTATGAAGGAATCTATGGCTTATGGGAGTTTTAACTATCCTCTTGAACCATTGTGCGACAGAATTTCCTATAATGATGTAAATATTCTATATCTGCACTGTCTGACATGGTAGTCACTAGTCAGTCACATGTGGCTATTGAGCACTTGAAATGGGGCATGTGTAACTAAGTAATTAAATTTTTTCTTTACATTACTTTTATTTCAACTTAAATAGCCACATGTTACTGGTGTCTACTGTATGGAACAATACATCGCTAGGAACAAGAAAGCTGTTTAAGTGGAAGAAATACAGATCAGTACAGGAATGTGGTTGATGTGCTAGCTAGCATATAACTAATAGCTAGCCTTATACAGTGTATAAGCTCATTCATAGGATAATATAGTCAGAGAGTTTCCAAAGTCAGCATTTTCACTATACCTTTCTACCACAATGATAACTTGCATATATACCTTTCTGCACTGTCACATCTGGGAATTTATTTGCTCCTCACAATTATTCTATGAGTTGAGCAGAGATCATCTGTTCCTTTTTCAGGCAAGCTGGGGTTCTGAAAGATTATGTTACCTCCTTCCCTCCTTCTCTCCCTCCGTCTCTCCCTTCCTGACTTCTCTTGTCCCATTCCTGTTTCTTAGGATAATTTCAAAATTACACTCAAGCTCTTGGCTCAGGCTTTACTCTCAGAGGAGAAGCTCAGGTTAAGAAAGGCTTAGAAATGACACTGGGACTTCTGCTGGAAGAAGAAACTTGATTTCAGAGCTGCAAAGAATTTTAGCAAATTTTGACTGGAAGATCATGAGAGATCAGATAACACACCCACTCATTTTACAGATCTGAAAAAAAGCCAGAGACTTTTTTAAGAGCATCCCCCAACCCTATCAGTCCAGGGATAATCTGGAATTTCTGCTCTTCATGAGGTAAACTAATCTATATAAAAGCAGAGTGCCTAACACAGCAGGTGCATGGTTTATGTAAAAATAAAATGACATGGGGAAGGGAGTGGATAAAGGTCCTCTGTGAGAGTGCATAAAATGTTTCCATATGCTTCTGTGATAAGTCTCTGCCTTCAGGTTCATGGCTCTCTCCACCTGTTTCTGCTCTTCGGGATTCTGATTTGCACAGATGGTGTCAAGGGAACTCTGTATGACTAAAGGCATCCAGAGAAAGGCAACTTTTAGGGAAGAGGGACAGAGTGAGGAATCTTAGTTGAAATACATAATCTCTCATTTCTGTATCAGGGCCAGAAATTTTGGTTAAAGACAGTCAGTGTTCCCTGGGAATTGCTTAGACTCTCCATGAGTTAACTCATCTCAAATAATTTAGTTCAATTTCACAAGTTTTTGTGCCAGGAACTGCCTAGGTCTGACGAGTTCATAATAACTATTATGCCTGGTGCATGCTCTAGGGAGCTGATGATCCTGTGGATCAAAGACAGCCTTCCTGAGAAGAAAAGCCAGGACTAAATTTATTAAACCAGACTCTTGAGGTGAGTACCCCATAACCTTTAAGAAAGTACCTGCATTACTGAGAGAAGAACAAATAAATGACATGATAGAAGGACAAACATCTGCATATGTTCAATTCTTTCTCTGTGGAAGGGATTTGTTCCTCAGAACAACCTCTCTAGATTTCTGTTCGTGATATTGATGAACTCATGCTAACAGGAAGTGGCCTAAGACTCATGAATACCATAAATTGGGAAATAAATTCCACAAAGATTCAAAGACCTACAACATCATGTATGTTTTTAGGAGTCCAGTGGTTTGGAGCACACCAAAACACGCCCTTTAAGGTAAACAACACATTGTTGTACCTGAGCCCTCCACCACTTACCTGAGCCCTCTACACTTACAAATAAACTATTGCCAGTTCATTTTGGGTTCTTCCTGCCAATGGACTGGCAGGTCAAGAAAATAGTTACTATATTGGTGGGGATAATAGACCCTGATGTGAGAAACTATGGTGGCTTCTACACATTAATGGCAGAGAAGAACATACCTAGAATTCCTGAGATTAATTTGGCATCTCTTTATGCTTCTTGCTCAGTGATATTAGTGAATGAACAATTTCACCATTCATGGCCAACCAAGGGCAAAGCAAGTCAAAATACAGACTCTTCTCTGAGGGGCCTTTGATGCCTCATGAAGAAAGCAAACTAAACCAATCAAAGCGCTGAGAGAGAGAGAGAGAGAGAATCTAGAAAGAGTGGTGGAGTAAGGAGATGATGAATATTAATTACTGCTTCAGGACAGTAGAGACTCTAGCTGGCTTCACTAACCATCTTTCACAAAGTCTTTGGGACAATTGTGGCTGACCACAAAACCCAAAGGAGACTCTGTGATTGATTAGACTTGAGAGGGAGAACATGAGCAGATCTGAATGGTGAAAGGGGTGGACTGTATCAGCCACTTCTTGAGCATCACTTTGTATCCTCTTGAGCTTACTCCTTTTAACCACTGCTGCAGTGACCACTCCCACAGAGACCTTGACCCACTTCACAAAGATGCAACATTTCAGTGCCACATTTCATGGTGTCTCTCTTGCTAATTGGGTTTTCTGATAGCACAATATATGGCATACATGGAAACCTCTAGGCACTCTCATATATGCAACCTGGGATTGCAGAGCAATTAACAACACCCCCCTCAGTGGGGGAAGCAGCACTTAACCAATAGGGGATAAAAGCTGATGAATAAATGCTTCTTTCTTTACTTCCCTCAGATGAAAAGCCCAATTGATATACCTTATAAAGTTTTTCAGATGAATGCAGAATCAAGCATACAGTTCTCTTAGCAGTTGTCAATTTGATAACACATTTTAACATTGTCTCTCCCTTATTTCCTGTCTCGATTTGCTGTTCTTTAGTGTTGATTTTGGGATTACATTCCTGAATAAACAACTCACACATAAATCTTCATCTAGGGCTCTGCTTTCTCTGGGAAACCCAAGCTAACACAGACTCCCAGATTTTTAGGTTACTTAATCTTTTTAAGTCTTTTTTTTTTTTTTTTTTTGCCTCTGATATGAGAGAGATATTTTCTGGAGCACTTGAAATTCTGAAGTTAGAACAGAATGGGGCTATGTTAGAAAAGAAGGGAAGGAGAAATGGTTGTTTGTAGATAGATTAGTCAGGGTCCTGAGGATATGAAAGAGATGGTACGCTCAGAAGGAATGGTTGAAAAGGGTTTAGCAAGGGAGCTGCCCAGTGTGGACAAGGTTGAAGCAAACCAAGAAGGGGTGATGAAACACACAGTGACAAGCCACTGTGGGAGGCTGCTCCCACCCTTAGGTGTGATGCTGTCAGGTAGTTATAAGAGATAGCTGTCTGGCAGGTACTAGAGGATGTCAGCTGCTATTAAACTCAAAACCTGCAAGGAAGGAGTTAATGAATAAATAGCCCAACCATTTTCCCCTCCTACTTTTTGTCTTTTGCTGATACCTTCCATTGACTGAATCCAACCAGAAGCCAGAGGACGAGGAGGCCTGATTGATGCAATCCATACAGGCCAGCCACCTGGGGCACAGAGCAGGTTGAAAAGGGTGGAGAATGGATCTGGATGGGCAAGTGTAGAATTTCTAGTCTAGTGGGAAAAAGCACCTTTCCCGGTAACTTTATTTAAAAAACATAACTTTCGTAACACACACAACAGGCACAAACAAATTTGGACACATGTAAGCAAATAACTCATTTAGTGAGAAAAGAAGTACATTGGGGTACAAGAGAGCGACCCAGTGACCATGAGCAATCAATGCCTCTTGAGCTTTTCTGTTGAAAATGAAGGGCCCTGGTTGGTCTGCAAGTGAGTTGGAAGAGGCAGGCTAAGAAAGTGTTCCTGTTTTACCTCCCTTCCTTCCTGGAGTGGATAAGAAGCACCAGAGATTCTGTTAAATGCAATTTAGTATTGTTTATTAAGTACTTACTCTGTAATTATTATAGAAAACTAGATGCTGTAGGGAAAAACAGAGAAAGGATAAGATATGGTCTCAAGCCTCCTCGAATTTGAATTCTAGGTGAGGAGTTAGATTCCACAGATGAAGCAGAATAATAAAAAGTGGAAAAAATTGAAATGCTAAATTATGGGTTTCAGACAAATCACAAAGGATTTGGTGAAGGAGACACCACATCCAAGTCTGTAGGGTGCTTAAGAGGTTTCCACCTCGGGAAGACTAGGTTAAAGCCCTTATGCATGAGTTTGGAGACCAGGGTGTGTCTAATCAAAATCTGGCAATGGGACTAAAGAGAATGTATCATCTTTGGACTTCAAATTTCCTCCGTTCTGGGTTGAGTCCTCTTGGATCTCCTTGTCTTCACAGTGTCTGTTGCAGGCTAATGCTGGGTTTCTCGGAGCCCAAACTGATGAGGTGGAATAAGCTAGAGGAGGCATATAGGGGTCCTTTGCTCTTTGCAGATAATAAATGTGTCAGAGACAGAGGAGAAAAGCCATTTGCAAGCCTGTGTGAGTCCTGTTTCTTTCCAGGAATGGTGGGGTAGATAAAAAGTCCAGTGCCTTCACCAACCCAGTTCTCTCTACAAACCCAGGGGGAAGGTGAAGTGTTAAGGTCATCCTTTCTCCCTCAGGGTTAGAGCAGACTTTCACAAAATGTATTTGGTGAGACATAAAGGCCCAGGAAGTGATAAAAATATTTCACGAGAAACAAATTCTTTTGCTGTATAATTTGAGAAACACCTAGGTTAAACAAAATAAATTAAGGTTCTTCACTGCAAAGTCTCTCAGAGTCTTTAATATGATGCCATGTATTAATAAAATTCCTACAAGGGGCTGCTTAGGCCATGTAGCAATTCCCAAACTTATATGATCAAAGAATCTTCTTTATGAACACCCAAGAGTATCTTTTAGAACACTAGCATTCTGAAGAATAGTTTTGGATATGCTTAAAATGTGGGGAATTTGCCTTCTCAAAGGGGACCCCACAAGAGAGAGAACAACATTGAATGTTACATAACAGGGTTTCTGCTCATGTCCAGCATTTTGGATATCAGTGGGGAGCTGGGGGCTGCCCCCAGCCTTGATAAAATCTCCTCTCTTTTCCACTGGGATGAAGAGTGGGTGACCCTGAGGGAGGGTTTTTGGTGAGGGGTCAGGCAGCAGGAAGAGTTCTTGCTGATGGAACGAAATAAACCAGAGATAGAAGACTTTGGGACTTCTTTTGTAAAGGGGGGCAAGGACAAGGGGAGGGGAAATGTAGGATTTTCAAGATGGTGAAACTGGGAGCTCCTGAGATGATGTTTTCTTCCTTAAAAAGGCTTTCACTTCTCTAATGCCCCTGCCAGCAATGTATATATTATAACCCCCACCCTCACCCCAGTGAACAGGAGACTGGCTGAAGAGGCAAGAATCTGTTGCATCTAAAATATACATATACTGTATATTTTTACCAGGGTTTCTAGTTTACTGAATTGTCTGGCAACTGAAGCTCTAATCTGTGAGGAAGGAAACCCTTCAGCATATTTGAGACGATGAAGTGTTTTTCTCTGGGTCTCAGTGTAATCACCATAACTATGGGCATGAACAACTGGCTTTGGCTTAAATATAGGAAGATTAGAAGATCACAGAAACCCCCAAGATTGGGTCTCTGGATTAAATTAATTAATTTGAACCATATAAAATTGCTCCCTTTTCTAGGTCAGGAATGGTTGAATATTGGCAATTTTATATAGGACAGTCTACATATTTATGAGAGAGAGAAAGAGAGAGAGAGGGAGAGAGAGAGGGAAAATATAAATAGCAGGGGTGAGGGTGCTGAAAACTAGTCTTATATATAACAGAAATAGTCTTCCTGCTGATAAAAACGTAAAAGAGGAAAGCTCCGTTAGCATATTTCCAAGGGCTGAACAAGATAAGAAGTCTATGAGAGGACTAGACTCAGGGAGATAAAGATGGAGGCTGCAGGCACTGGCTCTTAGGATTAAGTGTGCAAAGACACTGGGCATACCGTTGGTCTCTGGGAGTGAGGCAATCAGACCCAAGTTTGATAGTGAATTAAGTCACAAGCATTAACTGACTTAGACCTGAGATAAAGTGAAATAAAAGAGTCACTATTAGGAGGAATCAAACCCAACCTCAGATGGTGTCTTATTCCTTTGTCTTCTTGTTATACCTGAAATCCAAAGTGGTGGATGGTAAAGTGGGACTGGGAGAAAGGTGTACAGGGAAACATCATTAACATAGGGAAGTGTGAGCAGCTCTGGGAGGTGACATTAGGAGTCTTCATCCCTATGATCTCAGCTAGTCCTTTTGGAGGACAAATACAAATGTGATAATGATGTTTTTAATTTTCATAATATTTTACAATTTACTAAACAGCCCACAGATATTATCTCATTTATTTTGATTTTCAAACAACCTGTGAAAAAGTTATTACAATTCTTCTTTTCCAGATTAAGTGATTATGGCTCAGAGAAAAATTCTTCAATGATGGTAATTGACAGAATCAGGTTGAAACCTCTGTCTTTGGACTCCATATTTATTTTGTTAGATCTCTTGGAGGTTGGTCAAGGCATCACATAATGAAGAGCCTCTAAAGCAAAAGCAATTGTTCAGATGCTCACGGAGTCCAGGCAGGTAACAGGCATGCATGAAGGTTGTTGGATATAATACATTAGGGAGTGGTGCAGACTGTGGCCCAGGACTGGTAAACCCACACTCTGGTAAAGGGGACAATCATTACTCAGCTCCAGGTGGTTATTGCCAGGAAGAAGTTCCAGCCTGGTTTTTTTTTTTTGAGAAAAGGTAGAAATTTAATTTAATTAAGTATTTAATAAATTCCTACTATGCATCAGGAACCAAGGATAAGGCAGTGAATAAAATGGATAAAAAAAAAACTCTGCATTTTTATGTGAACTTCCCAATTTTTTAAGTGTTGGGAACTAATAGAAAATTTAGAAAACATTGTCCAGGCCAAACAAAACACATTTGTGGGCTATGTTTGGCCAATTGGCTGCCAGTTTGTGACTTCATTCAAAGACTTCTATGGACCAAGTGCTCTCCAAAGAGGGGACTGTGAAGAATGGCCCACTAGGGCCACAGAAGAAATTGTTAGCACTTCTTTTCATATTGGGCTGTTTTTCCCCATCTCATCCTTAAAAATTTCTCATCTTTGTGAATGTTGTATGGTATGCATAAATTGATTCATATATAGCCTACATGTATTCTAATAAATATTATTTCTATTGAAATAAATAGTTCAATAGGTATTCAAGTAGTATCTATTGTCATTTTAATATTTAAATATCTATAAAATATTTTACTAGATATATTGGAAGGACATGATTAAGGTACTTAGTGGTAGCAATGTGGATCAGGAAAGACCACTGGAAATAGTCTTTACAAAGCAGATATTTGTACACCCCCTGCCTGAACTACAGCTTAGTGTTCAGAGGTCCTTAAGGAGTGTGGGAGTGGGCAGAGTATCTATAGCTAGGTTAACTCAACCCAAACCATCCCTCTGTTCCTTCTTCCAGAGCCCTGTCTTACGAGTGAAAACTGCAGGTCCTGCTGAGTGGTGGAAGAAGCAATTGATCAGTGGAACCAGTTCAGGGTAGACAAACATTTCAACTACTCCCACCAAGCTCATGGGGCTGTTATGATCATGACTGTTTTTATTTCTTATAAAATGAGACATGCTGTGACATTATAGCTGTGCTGAAGAAGTGAAAACTGAGGGGTAATTTAATCCTCACCCTTAAGGTTGTTATAGGAAGGCAGGTGAACAGACGCTTTTCAACTCTCCTGAGGACAGAACACTAGTAGGTAGATGTAAACTGCTAATAGCAGATTCGGGTTACTGTTACAGAAGACATTTCTCAGTGAGCTTTGTCTGAGTCCTGTTCTGAAGCCTGTTTTGGACACTGTGCTCACCATCTGTCAGCAGAGTGGCAACGTGATGTCCCCAAAACAGCAATGAACAAGGAGCCAGAAAATGAATGCTCTGGTCCTGCAGGGGCCTTATGGTCTTCACGACCTTAGAGAATATCAGATTTGTTCTTTTCTGGATCTCATTTTCCTCTTTTGACTAAAGAAAGTCATGGTCTATGGTCTCTGAGCTTCTTTCTTTTACTTCAACCATTAGCTTCATGCTAAGAGTCTAAGTTAGTTGGAAAGTAGATACTATGTGCTGGCCAGTATTTTCCTGGGCTAGAGTAAGTTGTATCTCTAACCCAGGTCAATACACTAGCTGCTGTAGCAAACAAATCCCAAAATATATAGTGGCTCAGACATGGTGGAAGTTTATTTGTTGTTCACAAAAGTATAAACTGTGTTTCCTTTTGACAAGCCATTTTCCTCTAAGTGGTGATGCATGGATCCAGGAGCTTTGCTGTCCTCAATACATGGCTCCAAGATGGCCATTCATGCTCAACGATGTTTAGCTGATAGAAGAGGGAAAAGCATGAACATGTGAGTCTGGGATATTTTTATGCGCCATTCTTGGAAGGGTGTGTGTTAATTCTGCTCAAATTCTATTGACTGGAAGCCAGTCACATGGCAATGCTGAGTTATAAGGGAGGCTGAGAAAAGTAGTTTAGCACTGTGTCCAAGAAAAGGGAGAAATGGACTTGGCTACTAGGAACCCATCTATGCTATAGAGAGGGTAGCTAAAAAGAGAAAGAATTGTATGGCATGGAAACGAGTAAGATGGGGGTAATTTAATTATCTTCTTAATTATTAATTATCTTCTAAAGAGCATGGAGCAGTCTTTAGCTGGTGAACAATGGCAGGGCCTGGGCTTTCAAAGATTTCTTGGGCCAAAGGGAAGAGCACTTCACCATGACTCAAGATGCCCTAGGTTCTAATTTAGGCTGTCTTGACCTAACTATGGGACTGAATAGACTTTACTTGACTTTTATGCTTCAGTTTCCTTGTCTGTAAATGGCTTCTTCCCTTATTCCATTCAGGTCTTAGCTCATAGGTCTCCTTTTTGAGAGGCCTTGAGTGTCTGCCTCCTCCACCCTTTTCTAGCTCCTGATCCATTGTTCTCTTCTCTTCACCCTTATTATTTCTTCTTAATTCATTTATCACTTGCTGAAACTATTTTCTTGACTTGCTTACTTGTGTATTTTTTGCGTCTCCCCACTAGAATGTTAACTCCACAAGTGAAGGGATTTTAATTTTTTATTGTATACCTGTGTTTCCCGTAGCATACGTAGTAAGCATTCGATAAATATTAATTGAATGAATGTACAAATCAATGAAGAGAAACTGACCACAGAACCTCTGCAGAGACAGCTGCTGCCAGTGGCCAACATTCTTCAGCAAAGGAAGGAGTAGAGCTGAGGACTTGGGTTTGACGGGCAGGAGTGAAGCTGAGTCAACCCTCCTCAGCCTAGGGTGGTGGTACTTGAACAAGGCACAGGACACAGGTCTCTGCCCATGTCCCTGAGCAGGTCCTGGCCTTAGGGCTCTGTGCTGCCCCTGTTTTTCTCTTTTTAGGAGGCAATTGGCTGGCCTCTCATGGGATATATTTGGCTTCTTCTTCAAGACACTTGCTCTTGCTGTTGAGAAATGACTAAGCAGATTCTCCATCTCCCAGTGACCAGCTGCCAGCCTGTGAGAGGTGACACTGCCAGCCCAGACTGATTTGGGAGGACAGATCTTCCTTATTAAAGGGTCCCCTTCCTGTGCTCTGTGTTTAGAAAAAGCACAAAGCAGATAGCAACATCAGTGCTTGCTTTGAAATAGTCTTGCTCATCTCCTGATAAAGCTCTTGGCTGACTCCCACAAGAGAGAGGAAAGCAGAGATGCAGAATTCCTACACTCTGGGCTCAGTGTCCAAGTCATGCTGGATATTGCAAAATGACAGGCAGAAATAGGGTATAATAATCATGACACCATTTTCTGTTTACTGAGTGCTTGCTATGTACCAGGCATCATGCTAACCTCTTCAGGTATGTTAGCTCATTGCAGTCTCACAATGAAATTATGAGGTAAGTGTTGCCACTTTATAGATAAGGAATTGGGGGCAAAAGAAGCTTAAGGAACTTGCCCAAGGCAACGTGACTCATAAATGGAGGGATTGCATTTAAACACAGGTGTCTCCATTTCCAGATATAAGTGCTTGTTCCTCTGGGCTGCACTCTACACTACTGCACGGATTGTTCTTAGAGCTAAAACCCAAGTAATTTTCCAAATTTCTCTGCTGCACATCAGAAAAACCCCTGATGAATTCAGAGGGAGGTTAACAGATTTAATGTGGAAGAAAATAGGTTTAGACACGAACTAAATTTGGGAACTACTGGGTGAAAATAACATTTAAAACAACTTTGCAGAATCATTAATGTGTTGGCACTGATTGCACATCTTCAAGAGAGGGATATATCATATTGTCATTTCTAAATTGACCAGGGGCACTTCCTCCCCCTGGAGTATCTTGGGGTTCTAGATAAGCAATCTGGAAATTTCTGAGCTCTACTAGTATACTCACTGTTCTATAAGGTGCATGGGCATTCTTCTTTTCATCCTTACTTTCTTCATCTGAAGCCCATAAAGCCATAGAACACCTACTGGGTTCTAGACACCAGGCAGGGTATTCTCTCCCACGTCACCTCATCTATTCTCACCACAACCCCTCTTTGTAGATGAAGAAACAGAGAATCAGCAAGACCGTACAGCTGGACAGCGAGAAGGCTGACATTTAAATACAAATTCTCCAATCCAGATTTCTTAATTTATCTTCTATACTTCCAAATTTATTCCTTCAGGTGCTTATCCAAATACTGGGCATTTGTCATAATCCCAACTCAAATCTCGCTTCCTTCAGAAGATCGTGTGTCCTTTCCTCCTTACTTGCCTTGTGGGTAGTGGCTTCTCCCTTTCCTAATGCTCCTTTAAACTCACCATCTCTGCCAGACGTGGCCCTGCTTCATTAGACTGCACTTGGTATACATCATCTTCTTAAACTGGCATGTCAACTTCAGAAGTTTTCTGCCATTTAAAATATATTTTTTAAAATTATTGATTTGAGGGGGAGAGAAGGAGACAGAAAGAAAGAGAGAGAAGAGAGAGAGAGACAGAAAGACAGAGAGACAGAGAGAGAGGGACAGGAACATTGATATGTTCCTGTATGTACCCTGACCAGGGGTTGAACCGGCAACCTCTGCTCTAACCAACTGAGCTATCCGGCCTGGGCTCAGACTAATTTTATAGATGAAGAAACTGACATGTAGTAAGGTTCAGTCACTTGCCCAAAGTCACAAAGCAAGCCAGGCCTCAGAAGCCACCTTCCTTCTATTACTCTGTGCTGCCTCAATTTAGTTCAAGTCCTTTTTTTCATAGTTTGGGGAACTGAAGCCAGAGAGGGGAAGTGACTAGTCCCAAATCAGACAGCTTGTGAGCAGCAGTGCCAGGATCACCTGTAAAACCTCAATGCCAGGCACCTTTTCTCCCAGCAGGCTGCTTCCCCAGCTTTAGTGCAGGTCCTACCATAACTGCCAGTCGGCTCCTGTTATCGGGATGCTGTAAAAATCGTGCCTTAGAGTTGTAGAAGCAGCAGGAGCTGGGCAGCCTGCTCCCTGGGGCATAGCCAGGGAAGGTCAGCCTACTGGCCTGCAGACCCGACACCTAAAATAAACCAGGAAGCAAGCCCAAAAGAAACCACACAACCTTCCAGCAGCCCCGGGTCAGATGCAACCTCAAACTCCCAGGTTCCCTTGGCACAGAGCCGAGCACAGCACTTAGTGGGTGCTGCTCCTTCTTTCTATGTTGAGGAAAATGAGTTCCTATCACTCTGAAGTTCCTCTCACTCTGGATCTAGAATCTGGGACTGACAGGAGTTGAGGGAAATAAGATTTAGGAGACCCATGGAGCATAGTGGGAAAAGGGAAGGCATATTCTTCAGATTGTTGGCTCCCAAATTTGAATGCTTATCAGAATTACTGGAATTGCTATTACAAAGGACCCAGGCTTCCTCCTAGACCTACAGAATCAGAACCACTGGGGACAGGGTCACAGACAATTTGAACATGTTCCCCAGGTGAGTCTGTTTCTTCTAGTCCAAGTTTGTGAACCGCCATCTGAAATATGCTCCATCTATCTGCTGGCCCTCTTGACCTCCACCCCTCAGTCTCAGCTCTCATTAGTGCACCATTTCCCACTTGTGATATTTAAGTTCAAAGTGGTCTATGTCGATAGCGTTGTGGATGGGGTGGTAGAAAAACACTTTGTAGAGTTTCTGTTATCTTTTTAAAAGAGGACTTCAAGTTTTTCTTTTACATAGAAGTTGAGAAAGATTCTGTTTGATAGAAGGTTTAAATCCTCAGAAGAGTCAGTTCTGAGGAATGTGGTCACCTAAGAAGCCTGTCACTAAGGCCCTGTGTATCCAAGGCAGTCTGTAAAAGGGAGAGCTTGCCAGGGTAACCACAGGTGCCAGGAGAAACACCATTGTATTTACATTACTTAAAACACCCCTGCCAGCAGCTGGTGCTACCCGTTGAAAGAAGGGAGTTTCTTATTTGAGGAGAGATCAAAGGTTACTTTCCTCTGGTCTGGAAAGAGGCAGGGGCTGGAGTTGAATAGAGAGTTTGCTCTTTCTGCCGCAGGTGACGAAAGGACTCAGACGGCATGGCACGGCGACTCTCTCAGCTCGTCAGAAGACCAGAGAGGGAGAGCAAACTGGGACTTTTTCTCCAGCAGGCTAAAGCACAAGTGGCACTACCCAACGGGGCTAGATCTACGCTAGCTGTGGGAGAGTCTGGATGGGTTGTTGACATCAACATCCATCTGATCTGAACTGATCTGAATGCCTGGGCTGACCTTCTAGATGTGTGTTTTCACCTGGGGAGGACCTGCTTCCATTAAAGGGATCCTGGGAGGAATGAGCAGCACCTTCATGGAAAGAATGCCAGATTCCATCTTGCACGTCCTCACCTCCTGGTGGGCAGCAAAAAGAAAGGGAGCGAGAACTTGTGTCAGTTGAACACCTACAACCACATCAGCCAGTATATTAGGTGCAGGGGAAGAAAAAATACTAAGACATAATTTCTACATCATGCAGCTGGTTGTTCAGAGGAAGTTCGCTATTAGAGAAGGCAAGGAGCTGTCATTCTGTTTCTGACTAGATTGTGGGGATGGATCGTGTCTGCCATGGGTGTGTGTGGTGTGTGTGTTTGTGCGGAGGAAGAGACAGATAGTATTTGTGATGTCTGGATCTGGATAAACCATGGCTTCATCTTGCTGCTCAAGGGACCTGTGTGTACACTGTGGCCTGACCCAGGGAAGGCCTCTGAGGACAGCACTGTTCCTGCTGCCCCAAGATGGATGAGCCCCTGAGGAGGCAAGATGCAGGAGGCAGGACTGGACGGAGGTCATGGCTGTGTCAGGGTCAGGCAACGGAGCCTTATGTGAACTCAGAGAAGTTCTGTTTCTTGCACCATTGTCAGAGCCCTGGTGACAGTGCTCAGCCTTAGCAATACATCAAGTGGACCAAGTTTTTCCTGGGGGTTCCCCTGTTTTGTACACTTTAATCTCTTTAGGACTTCCTTCCCTAGGACCCCTTTGTCATTGAATAGGTCCCTTTTATCAGAGAGAAAAACTGTCAGAAAAATAAATGATACCACCCAGGGTAACTTAAAGCACTTTTTAAATGAGTTCTATTTAAAAAGAAGTGGGGGGGGGTGAGAAGGGGAAAGAGAGAGAGAGCGCGAGAGAGAGAGAGAGCGATGCTTAACCCAAATCAATGAATGTTGGAGGTCTAAACAACATTTACCTATCTGGGGAGACTTTTTAGGTCAGGGCTCAGCAAATCTTGACTGTAAAGGTCCAGATAGGAAGTATTTTCAGCTTGAAGGGTCATGTAGCCCCTGTTGCAACTACTCAGCTTCGCCACTGCATTATAAAAGCAGCCCCAGGCAATGCCAGCAAGTGAACGGGGATAGTTGTGTTCCAATAAAACTTTATTTGTGGAAAATTAAAATCAAATTTCACCTAAGTTTCATATGCAATGAAATGTTATTTTTCTTTGCATTTCTCCCCAACCATTTGGAAACATATATAAGAAATTCCTCAGCTCATGGGTTGTATACAAACAAGATTTGGCCCGTGGGTTGTGGCTGGCTAACTTATCATGTCTCCTGTCGTGTCTTGATGCACTGTGTCTGGGTGAGGCCACTCTGCTTGGAGAGTCTCTTTGAGCAATCTGGCAGTTCATCCGTCTATGCAGTCAGATCCTTATTGAGGACCTACTGCGTGCTCAATCAGAAGTGAGCAAAACCAAGCGCCTGTCTGCAGGTGGTTATGTTTCTCTGGCCACGGCAGAGAGATTTAGGGCCTGGAGGCACAGATCTGGTTTTGGTCTCAGCCCTTCCTTCTCGGGACTTGGCTGTCTTTTAGCCACAGACTTGGGGGTGAGGCACATTTACAGTGCTGAGCAGAGGGGCCCCGAGCACAGGTCCTCTAGTGATCAGCCATGGGGGATCCTTGTGGTATGCTTAGATCTAATGTCCTGGGATAGCTTTAGTGTTCTGAATTGGAAAAAAAAAAGTCCAGCCAAAAAATAAAAATGAATAAAATAGCTTAAAACCCAAGACCTTTTGGGCTCCGTACACTCTGGCAAAGCAGCGGGGTTCTGGGATGGTGTTCAAGAGGCGTGGCTTCTCTCGGACTTTCCCACGGCCTATTTCAAGGCAACCGCTGCTTCAGATGTTCCCCCAGGACTGGGTCACGGCCAAGGCCCTTTGCACCAGCAGCGACCACTGCTTCCTCACAACCAGAAAGCAGAAGCTGTGTTTCCATACCTTTGCTTAGCATTTGAAATGCCCAGAGCATGTCTGATCTCCATCTCTATCATATAATTATGACTAACGTCCACATGGTTATTCATTTTTCAGATGAATACACTGAGGTTCAGGAAGTATTCGAATACAGGTCAGGTCGTTAGAGGAGGCAGAACTACGAGAAGTTGGATCTTCTGATCACCTGCAACCCAGCTATTCACACCTGCACGAGACACTCACCCTCCTTGCTCTTAGATGGCTCCCCGGTTCCCTGTGATCAAAGAGGAGTGAGAAGAAGCTCAAACACCCTGTAGTATGCTGCAGTACTGTCGCAAGGAAGGAAAGTGGCAGCCACCATTAGGAAAGGGGCAGAGAGAGTTAAAGGAAGATTGGGAGCCCAGAGAGGGGTGAGAGGTACTGGAGAGACTGTAGGTGAAAGAGGCCTAAGACAGGCCAGGTCAGGGAGAGCGGGCCTTGCCAATGATTTTCACACCCTCCAGCATAAAAACGGACATACTTGGTATGAGTCAAAACAGCCGTCCTGATATGGGCGGTGATGGGACACACAATGAAGGTTGGACCATCAACAATCATGAGAGCTATAAACACTGTCAGGGATTACCTGGGGTCTGGTGATCCAGAGTGGCGGACTACCTCACTTCACCCTTGAATTCCTGCCTTCTGATCGGACTTCTCCTTGCCAGCCCCTCTTGCACTGGGAACTGAAACTGTAGACATGTGACATGCTACTAGAATTTCGTTTGTGCAGGTGCAGTTCTACATTGAGGAGAGTTAATAAAAGAGGAGAAAACCTTAGGCTCTCTGATTGGTGTTTTAAAATGATTCCCCCTAGGCTTTTGGGGATCCTTGTGGTATCATAAGTTCCAGAACTGACTCTACTTGTAACCCATCCATTAAGTCTTCAGGTTTTAAATTCAATTTTCTTTCTTTCTTTCTTTCTTTTTTTTTACAAGGACAGAGAAAGGGATAGATAGGGACAGACAGACAGGAACAGAGAGAGATGAGAAGCATCAATCATCAGTGTTTCATTGTGACACCTTAGTTGTTCATTGATTGCTTTCTCATATGTGCCTTGACTGTGGACCTTCAGCAGACCAAGTAACCCCTTGTTTGAGCCAGTGACCTTGGGTCCAAGCTGGTGAGCTTTGCTCAAGCCAGATGAGCCTGCGCTCAAGCTGGCGACCTTGGGGTCTCGAACCTGGGTCCTCCGCTTCCCAGTCCGATGCTCTATCCACTGCACCAGTGCCTGGTCAGGCAATTTAGTTTTCTCTCAACTATTCAGTGAGTGTGTCATGAGCAGCTTGTCTGCAGCCACTCTTTGGTCAGCTGATTTGAGGTATGTAAATAGAACATGCTTCTAAGACTTTTCAACTAGCTTATGGTCCCCTTAAATCAAGACTAATGTCAAGACTACATATAATTATTTACTTACTTGCTTGGTAGAATATTTGGGCTCTGGAAATGTATCTGCCACCCATCATCACCCTATGAATGGCTCTGGATTGTGTAGAGAGATTATGACTTTTCCATCAATCTGGTAAGTGTTTATTGGCCATATACTATCTGCTGGATATAGGAATAAAATAGTGGCCAAAGTATTTATGGTTTCTAACTCCAGAGAGCCCATGTCTAGAGACAAGAAAGAAACAACAGCCAAGAGTAATAACTCAATTATGAGAAATGCTGGGAAGGGAACAAAAGAGTGTGAGATAATGTAGTCATGTTCAAGATGGGGTGGAACCCAGGATATTTAGGTACAGTGGGAAAGGAAGGCCCTGAGGGGCATGGGGTATGAAGTTTGACAGTGATCAACCATGAGATACATGAGGATAGGGGCAGAAAGGAAAGAGGAGGCCCAGAGAGAAACAGTGGGTCATTTAGTTACCTACTGCTGTATAACAAACTACCCCAGAACTTAGTGGTTTATTTTTATTTTTTAGATTTTATTTATTCATTTTAGAGAGAGAAGACAGAGAGAGAGAGAGAGAGAGAGAGAGAGAGAGAAGGGAGGAGGAGCAGAAAGCATCAACTCATATATGTCCCTTGACTAGGCAAGCCTGGGGTTTCGAACTGGCGACCTCAGCATTCCTGGTTGACGCTTTTACCCACTGCACCACCACAGGTCAGGCCAGAACCTAGTGGTTTAAAACAACGATGTATTATCATCTTTCACAACTCTGTGGGTTGATTGGGCTTTGCTGGGTATTCTTACTAAAGGGTCTCTCTTGCAGTTATAGTCAGATAGCAGTTGGGACTAAAGTTATCTGAAGGCTCAAGTAGGCTGGGTATTCAAGCAGGTTTCTTCACTTGTATGTCTGCTGCTTGGGCTGCGATGGCTGGGCTAGCTGGAGGTTGACTATCAATGCTCTCTATTCATATGGCTTTTCCACATGGCTAGCTTGGGCTTCCTCATAGCACGGAGGACACAGGATAGTTGAACTTCTTACAAGGAGGCTGGATTTCTTGAGCGTGATTAAGAAGGAAGAAGCTAATTTGTTAAAAACTAGACCTGGACCTGGCTTAGTGTCATTTCTTCAGGATCCTGTTGATCAGAGCAGTCACAGGTCAGCCTCAAAATTAGGACGTGGAGGACTAGACTCCAACACTCAAAGAGAGAATGGCTAATACTTTCAAGGAGAAAAGAGATTGATGGCGGCCATCTTGGAGACAAGCTCAGGCTTTGAGGTATAACAGGTTTGGTGTGTTAGTGGACCAGAAGGACAGCCAGAGCTGCTACACTGCTGTGAGTGCTGTGAGGAGGGGTTGGCATGAGGCAGGACTCACAGGCAGAGCAGGGTCTTAGTAGCAACGTGGTGGTAGGAAATTTAGATTGTTTTTTAAAAGTCTCACGAAAGCCTTAGATATCTTGCTTTCCCAAGGGCTGGTTACCATAAGCTGCCCTTTCTTCCTCCTTCTAATTCATCCTCCCTTTCTGCTGGTGGGTTATCCTAAAGCCTAACACATGTGCTCTCATGTATCCCAAGCTTTTGCTGAGTCCCCTTCGCCTCTAGCCTGGCTTTCCAGGGTCCTTGGCCAAGTTGCACACTTATACATTTCTCTCCCATTTTTGCCCAACCTGACATAGTGAGCCCCTCGTTTTCTCTGAGGGGTGCCTTTTGTCTCCCTGCCTCCGTGCTTGGTCACCTTAGCCACTTCGCTCATAATACACTCCCATGACCCCATCTCCATCTGTCAAAATCTTACCCTTCCTTTAAAACTAACCTCCAATTCCACTTTCTCAAACTAAGGGTGACTTCTCACCCCTGGGAACCTCCTCATTCTTGCTGACTAAAGCTGCAGCTAGGTCTATATTTGTCTAACTGTTCCTCTCACAGACTCACTCCATTGACTTTTGGTCTTCAAGGACCTATAACACAACTTCCTACTTCTTCTGCCCTACAACTTTATGCCTCGAGCTCAGCAATCATTCTGTGGAATTAAACAGTGGTTTTTCTGGGACACCAGCCTCCAGGTCTCTTTCTTTCCTCTGACATTCTGCCCCCAGAAACCTCTGGCCCACGGCCCCAAGGTCCCCGGCAGGCCTTTCCCACAGGACCACGGAGCTGCTTTTCTCAGGCAGCCAGGCCCGCTCAGGCTGGGCCAGCTCCCGAGGAGGCAGAGCGCTTCTGACTCGGCAGCCCCCTGGCTCCCCTCCTCCAGCTGCCCTGGACTTATTTTCCTTGGCAGGACGAAGCCTTCAGTCACTACTTACTTCATCTTCCATTTATAGGCATATACGCATCTTTGTTATTCTTTTCAGAAAATGACATGTTCTCAGCTTAGAGAAGATGGGGAGGAACAGAGCTGAGGGCCATGCAAAGCAAAGGAAGCCCCTCTGGCTTCTGGCAGTGTTTCTGTCCGTAGTGGAGAACGGAAGCCACTCTGCCAGCCTCTGCTGCTCTCCCATCTCTGCTTAGGCCTGAATCGTTAGCTTTTCACACATTCTTGATGGGTTATTTTGGGTGGGTGGGGGGGTGGAAAGCCAGAGCATGGGCAATAAATTTGGCAAAGACTCTTATTATCTAGACAGGAAAACGAGCATGGCTCCCTGGCCTGAGTCCAGGTCTGCACAGCCCTTCAGTTCTTCTTCTGACATCAAAGTAGTCTGTGGTCAAGAGTCAGACTCTGTGGGTTCTGCATGCAAAAAGGAGGAACAATGACAACAAATGTTTATGTAGTGCTCTCTCAAGGCCAGCCATTGTTTGAAACTGTTTTTAAATAGTAATTTATGTAAACCTTTCAATCATCCCAAGAAGTAGTACTATTATTAATCTCACTTTAGGGATGAATGAATGGAAGCAGGGAGAGGTTAAGTTAAGTCACAGAACCTAAGGTTACACTGATGCTCTGTGACGCATTTGGGATCTGAGTCCCGGAAGGCTGGTTCCAGATCAGTGGTTCTTAACCTGGGTTCTATCGAACCCTAGGGGTTCCATGAGTCGGTCTCAGGGGTTCAGAGAAACCTCTGCCGCGGAGGCCAGAATAAAGTAATACCGTAATTTGTTGTGAGTTCATGCACTTTGTTGGTTTTGTTCTTTGAGCAAGGTGATGTTCATGCATGGCTCATTTTGTGCACCAGTAGAAAAACATATACCTATGTCTTGAATTTGGAAAAAAAATCGTATTTTATTTATCACTAAAGAAGGGTTCAGTGAATGCGCATATGAAACTGGCAGGTTCGGTACCTCAAAAAAGGTTAAGAACCACTGTTCCAGACTCTGCATCTTTAACCACTCACAATGCTGCTTTAAGGGCGCATCAGATTAACATGTTGCAGTAAACTAACAGGATCAGTGAGTTCTTCTTATATACCCAAGTATAGTGGAAACATCCGTGTCTGGGGGCTGTGGGCAGGAGCCTGAACAGGTCTGAACCAGTTCTCTGCACAGGTAATTTGATTTGGTTCAAATTCTGACTTTCCCACAGATTTATGATTCTCAGTCTAGTGTTTCCTGCCTCGTGTAGATTAACAAAAGGATTTTCTGATGTATCCAAGAGCAACCCGCTTCTCTTGGCTCAAACTCATGACCTGAGCCCTCACTAAATAATTAATTCATTTATTTCTTCTTTCCTTCATTTCTTCATCAAATTCTAAGCCTGTGTCTTGTGTGTCTAAGACATAATATGGGCTTGTGAAGGGTGAATAAAAAAATGAAAACTAAATGAAATAGACTTAGTTTCTGTCTTCAAGCTGTGGGTTTGTGTGTGCAATTGTACACTTCCAAGTAAAACTGGGAACCCAGTTTAATCTGTTTATGTACTCTTTTGGGTCATCTAGCACTCTATGAAATGGTAAATGTGATGCATTTTACTGGTTCCCCAGAGTCTAAAATGTCCTGCATAAACAGGTTTTTAAAAGGAAGCCCACTGGGCATAGTTGCTCTTATTGGCCAGTGAATTTCCAAGCTGCACTAACTAGATAGGTTAGTGATAGTAGATTCTTGGCCCAAGTTGTGCACAATACTCTCCATAGTTGATAAGGAAACAGAAAAGGACAAAAATGTTAAGAGAATGAGAAGACAAACTGTAGACTGAGGGAAAACATTTGCAAAAGACAATTCTGGTAAGGGACAATTATCTAAAAATATGCAAAGAACTCTTAAAGCTCAACAATAAGGATACAAAGAACCTAATTTAAAAAAATGGGCCAAAGACCTTAACATACACCTCACCAAAAGAGACCTTAACATATACTTCATCAAAAAAGATATATGATGACGAGTAAACATATGAAAAGATGCTCTACATCACAGGTTATCAATAAAATGCAAATTAGAACAGCAATGAGATACTATTTCACACCTAGTCGAATGCCAAAATCCTGACTACTGACAACACGCAATGCTGGTGAGGATATGGAGCAACAGGACTCTTATTCCTTGCTGGTAGCAATGCAAGATGGTACAGACTTTTTGGAAGATAATCTGGCAGTTTCTTACAAAAGGAAACATACTCTTACCATACAATCCAGCAATTGTGCTCCTTGGTATAAATCAGAAAAAAAAAGTTGAAAACTTATGTTCCTGCACAAAAACTTGCGTATGCAAGTTCATAGCAGCTTTATTCATAATAACCTAAATTTGAAAGCAATGAAGATGTCCTTTAGTAGGCAGGTGGATAAATAAACTGTGTTATGTCCAGAGAGTGGAGAATTCCTCAGCTATGAAGCCATGAAAAGGATAGAGAAAACTTAAGTGCATATTACTAAGTAAAAGAAGCCAATTTAAAAGGGTACACATTGGATGACTTAAGCATATGACATTCTGGAAAGAGAAAAGTTATAGAGACAGTGAAAACATCAGTGATTACCAAGGGTAGAGGTGGGGGTGTGTGGGCTGGGAAAAGGATGAACAGGCAGAGCACAGAGGGCCTTAAAGGTAGTGAAAATACTCTGTATGATTCCATCATGATGGATGATGCATACATGTCATTACACAGTTGCCCAAACCCATCAGATGAGCAGTATTGTAAACCAGACTTTGAGTGATTATGATGTGCCAATGTAGGTTCCTCAATTGTAACACATATACCATTCAGACCGGGAATTGTGATCATGGGCGAGATAAATGTGGGAACAGAGCTTATATGGGGCATCTCTATACCTTCTTCTCAATATTGCCGTGAACTTAATATTGCTGCTATAAAACTAGAACCTTAACAACCAGCCAGCCGACTGATCCACTGAACAACCAACCAACCAACCAACCAACCAACCAACCAACCAACCAACCAGACTAACCCTGGGGTTCTGCCCTTGATAAACCACTTTGTATCTATAGTGGATACTCGTTGATCATTTTCCCTTCTTTGTCAAAGCCTTCCAATTTTATTTGGAAATAGTGCTTCAGGGAAGCTGCTTCTGCTGTTGTCTCGATGGGAGCTTAGTCAAATGGAATATCCAACCCCCAGCCAGTACTGATTATTTCTGGTGTGACATGTGGATTAAGCTAGTGAAGTACGAGTGAGTATCAGGGCTTTTTTGGGGGGCGAATCCTGGAACAAAGATGCTCCTGCGTTGCTTCCAGATGTGAATGAGCAAGTTCATGACTGGCAGTTGCTGGCAACCACCTTAGGGACAGTAGGGGAAGCAGCATTGAGGTGAAGTTGAAGTTAGGACAGAGAGATAGAAAGAGAGTAAGTTCTAAGTGAAACTACTAAAACCAGTATACCTTTCATCTTTTTAATTAGGTGAGCCAATAAAGCGCTTTTAAAGATTAAGCTATTTGAGTCAGATTTTCTTTTACGTGCAGTCAAAAGAGACAGCAGGTAAGCATGTTACGTTTTCTGGCATGCACTCTTCTGGATGTGAGTAAATCACTCAGCCTTTTTGATTACTTTTATGGGTGCAGGTGGAGTAAAAAAGAACTAAAATGCATTTTTAAAAAGTCAATTTTTTGTGTGTCTCATTTTTCTCTTCCGGAGAACACAGTACCACCATCATGGTTACCAGAACCTGTTGGTTGTTATATTGAATTGCACAGACAAATGTTCCCAATACTAGAAGAGAAAGCAGTCGAGAAAAGACCCTGCGTATAAATTTCACTAGCAGCTTTCTTTTTCATGCGTACTGTCTTTAAGGAAGCAGATTCTCTCTCCCTCATACTTCGTCTTGGAAATTGAAAACCCTCTAGGTTTTGGGTGGAAAGTTGAAGGGAAGGTTTTGAGGAGGGGGTTGTAGGGTATGGGTAGGAGGAAAACACTTTAGTGAAAATGCCACGGATATGTTGGGAAAGGTAGAAATCTCTGGCCTCTCTCTCTATTTTATAGGAAAGGAAACAGAGTTAGATCCGGTTCCTTCTCACCTGGACCATCCAGCAGCATTACAGAGATTTGAGCTCCACAGTCTGAACTCCCAACCCAGCCTCTCTGTCAGAGAATCTCTGTGCTTCCTCCTAAGTTCTGGGAATTGCTTTGACTGGAACCAAAGCACCAGGGAAAGCACAATGTCAGCATTGTAGGAGGAAGGGCCCGGTTTCCTGAGATGCCATTTGCTGGACTCACTGTGCTGGGCTGACTCGGGGCTCAGGTGTTTTCTAAAGTTAGGTGACTGGCTTTTACAGCATCTTGAAGCTTCCATTAGAGAAACATGGAAACGCATGTGACATGGGTCTCATAAAAGCTGAAGAGGAGAGTGAGGACTGAGGCATGGCAGCAGTCATTGAGAGTCCAAAAGGCGGGAATAATTGGTGGCATGTAGCAGCATTGTCCCCTCTGACCGTCAGCTCCTGGAGTTCCAGTAAAGGTCTCGGCTACACTGCAGGCACTGGGACTCTGCACAATAAGATATTTTCTCTTTCACTGCAGGATTGGAAAGAGCAAGGATGACAGGGCCTTGAGAAAGATTCAGGGGTGTGCCCGAAAGAGGTGAGGCATGACAGGGGAATACTGGTGGCGGGCATAAGAAAAGATTTGAGAGTTTTGTGCCAGGAATAGTCATAGGCTCATAACTTTGAGAGCTGGAAAGGATTTTCAGAGGTCATCTCTCTCACCCTCCTCATTTCACAGGACAGGAGACTGATTGATTCCCAGAGAGAGAAAAAGCCTTTCCTAGGAGTCTTATAAGTTGCTGGTAGAGCTGAGACTAGGATACAAGACTCTTTACTTTCAGACTGAATGTATTAGTTATCTATTGTTTTCTAAAGAATTACCCCAAAACTTAGTGGCTGAACATCATGAACACATACTGTTTCATAGTTTCTGCAGGTCAGGAAAATGGCTATGTCTTTACAAGTTCCTCTGGCTCAGTCTCTCATGATGCTGCAGTCCAAGAGGAGGGAGTGTGTGCTCATTAGAAGGCTCGATTGGGAAAGGTTTGATTCCAAGCTTATCCAACAAGCTCACTTGTCAGTATTCTGTCATCACAGGCCGTTGGACCAAGAACTTCAGTGCCCCATTGGCAACGGGCAAGAGGTTTTCCTAATTTCTTTGCCATATATCATTTTCCACATGGCAGCTCACAATATGGCAGCTGGGTTTCATCAATGTGACTACGTAGGAGAATAAGAGAGGGTGAGCAAGGAGCAGCCAAGTCTTTTTCTAACCTAATCTTGGCAGTGACATATCATCAGTTTTGCTGTATCCCATTCACTGAAACAAGTCACTATGTCCAGCATACACTCATGAGCCTCAGGAGACACGAATCCTTTAGGAGCCAGCTCATACGGTGCCTACATACTAAATACTTTTCACTATTATTTGTAGCCTCCTTCAGCAATATAGCAGAAAGGTCTGGGAAGTTAGAAACTTAGGAGGTAGGTATTCTGTTACATGGCTGTTCTCTCTGCTTTTGAGTTGGAGAAAAATGCCCTTCCCTTCCAGGAAAGGAAACAAGAATTAGAGGTAGAAAGAACACTTTATATCCCAGAAAGAAGCAATTAAAGTAATAGTTACTACACATTTATTTTCTCCTTCTATAAAATTTACTTTCTTCATAGTTGTTTGGTGACTATAATAGAAAGAAATCAAGAAAATTGATTTAGAATCCAAAGACCTGAGTCCAATTATGATTTATAAACCTGGACAAGTCAGTTACCCTCATGAAAACCCATCTGCTCATATGATCACTGGCATAACAGTACTAACTTCATTGGATTAATTGAATCAAATGTAATATCCTTCAAAGTCAACAAGATGCTTTTATAAGAATTTTTTCTTGTAGGGGACACAATGCCGCCCATAACAGATGGCATACCTAAAAAATTTAGAGAACGAGGTGAAAATGATGAGAACTAATAATGGGTCAGTAAAGTCTCCAGATACAAAATAAATATACAAAAATCTAGAGCTGTATTACATATCAGTAGTGACCTGCTGAAATGGACAATGGAAAAAGATGCTATTCACAGTAGTCACCCATCTTCAGTCCAAGAACATTTCCACACAGGGCAGAGGAAAAGCGTTTCATGTGATTCTTGCAGCCAGTGTCTCATGAAAAATCTTAGGAAAATATTTCAAGCTTCTGGCCCTCAAACTTCCAACCACAGAAGCTCAAACCCAGAGCATTCTGCTCTGGGAGGGGGACACTCATGCCCCACCGACCCTCTGGGTCCTGTTTCCTTTCTCAGCTAGGACGCATGTCCGCAAATACCTCTTAGCCAATCAGCTCTGCTCGAACACGGGGGACGTATTAATGCAGGGCTATGAACCCTCCAAAGGACTTTTCTCCTGGCAACCACATCTTTTGCACAGAAGTTAATCTTTACTTTTCATTTATATCATTAAAACCCTTATTCAGGCAATTGCCTCGGAACAAAGAGACTCTCTATACCAGGGGACTGTTGATGTTTCTTTCCATCGCGTGCCAGATAGAAATTGCTTGCAGCTTGAAGAAATTTTTTTTTTAAAGTTAATTACAGAAGAAATGTTTAATAAAATTCAAGCAATATAGATAAATCCTCTTTGTTCCCCTCTCCCCAGAGAAGGTGTTGGTCTTTTCCCCAGAGATGATCACTGTCAACAGTCTGGTGTAAACACTTTTAAAAATGTACAAAATTATGGGCCCTGGCTGGTTGGCTCAGTGGTAAAGCGTTGGCCCAGTGTGTGGAGGGTCCCTGGTTCAATTCCCGGTTGGGGCACACAAAAGAAGCACCCATCTGCTTCTCTGCCCTTTCTCTTCTCCTTCCTCTCTGTCTCTCTCTTCTCCTCCTGCATCTGGGCCTCCATTGGAGCGAGGTTGGCCCGCCACTGAGGATGACTCCATGGCCTCCCCCTCAGGCCTAGAATGGCTCCAATTGCAGCAGAGCAATGCCCCAGAAGGGCAGAGCATCGCCCCATGATGGGCATGCTGAGTAGATCTCGCTCGGGTGCATGCGGGAGTCTGTCTGACTGCCTCCCCACTTCTAACTTTGAAAAAAGAAATGTACAGAATTATGTGTGTATGTATTTGTGTGCTTGTAGACACACGTGTGTGTATACACACACATGCTCCCTTATTTTTACATATAAAAGGGTGTACCCTGGTAATGTAAATAAAGGGTGTCATTCTGCACGTATTGTTTTGCTACTTTCTTTCCCACCCAATCATATGTCTTGGAGATCTCAGTTTATGTCAGTACATGTATGTGTGTGTGTACCTATGCGCACACACATATATCTACTTTCTAACTGCTATATAATATATAATGGTTTAGATGTGTTTTACTGTATTATAGTCCCCTAGGGTGGACCAAAAGAAAGGATACTGTATTATACTACAGCAAGCCCACTTTTATTGTTAAGTCTTTCTGTGAGAGTCTTGTTAATTTGAAATGTTGCCATTTGAACACTTCTTGCTTAAAGATCTAAAGATTTCTCTAAAGTGTCTACAGGTGAAATTTCTGGGTCTGAGAACTTGCCCATTTGCATTTTTGATGTATCAGCTTTTAAATTATTCTTTTCTTTGTTTCAACTTCCACCCTTTAAGGTTTCAAAAATCTTAGGGCCTGAGTTCTGTTTGAAGAACCCAGATACGGCCCCCCGGCTCCTCTTACAGTTTACGGGCGTCAGTGTGGCTAGTTGGGTGCATTGTTTAGTTTGCCACAGTTTTCTTCCCCGGACTAGACCTTAGAGCCAGGACCTGGCTCCTCACTCATGTTCTAGGTCTAAAGTCTTCCTTGGTGATACCTCATGATATTGAGTTTTCTGATTAAAGTTCAAAATCTCAGTACACATTCTTGATATTGAAGTATAATTTATAGGCACAGACCTTGGTACAACATAGCATAAATCAGAATAAAAACATCAGGCTTCCGTTTTACTCTCTGGCTAACTCTGCCACCTCCTAGTCCTGAATCCAAAAGATGCCATGTTCTTTCCAGTCGTATCCTAGGGACAGACCTCCTCAAGGGCAGGCCCACACTTTTCTCCCAGCTGCCCCCTAGCCACTGCGGATTGGTGGCTTACTGTCTCAGTCCCACTAGCGGAGCCTCCGCCCATCTTCCCCAGACCTGTGCTCTGGAGCTTGGTCCTCAAGTTCGCTCTCAGCTCAGATAGAGTTGGTCTGTGGTTTGAAAGACACCCCTCCCCCGCTCCTCCTTCTCTAAGATAGGATTTACAGTATTTTGCTCTAATAGCCAGACATTTGCTGGGTCCCCCCAGCTCTCCAGATCAGAACTCAGCCCTCTTCCGTTCTGATTAGCTTTCTCAAATAACAATTGCCCGTTACAAGGAGCCACTCAAGCCTCCATGAAAAGTTCAGCATGTAATTGAGAAAGAATGTATTGTCAATAAATTCATGTATTTAACACATATTTATTATGTGATTCAGAAGGAGAGAAGGGATACTATGGCCAGAGAGAAAGAAAGAAACCCAAACCATAACCTCCAGCTTTATTGTTATTATTCTTATTAAATTTATTGGGGTGACATTGGTTCATAGGATCATATAGGTTTCAAGTGTACGTTTCTATGATACATGATCTGTATATTGGATTGTGGGCCCACCACCCAAAGTCAGATAATCTTCTGTCACCATGTATTTTGTTTCCTTTAACCTTTATTACCTTCCACCCCCTTCCTTCTGGTAACCACTAACAGTCTGGTAACTGTTGTCTGTCTCTATGAGTGAAATCATATGGTTCTTAGCTTTTTCTGACGGACTTATTTCACTTAACGTAGTATTCTCAGGGTCGTTCCATGTTGTCTGGGTATCTACCCAAAAAACTTAAAAAACATCTAATTGCAAAGCTGTATGTACCCCTATGTTCATTGAGGCATTATTCACAGTGGCCAAGACATGGAGACAACATGTCCCTCAGCAGAGGACTGGATGAAGAAGATGTGGTACAGTTATACAATGGGATACTGCTCAGCCACAGGAAAAGGTAAAATACTGCCATTTGCGACCTCTGGCTTTATAAAGCTTGCAATCAGAGAAGAAAGACAATACCCAGAATGTGAAGGGGTATTAAAGAACACACAAGAACACACAAACGTGTTGAGAGAATAAAAGAGGATCCGACTTAGGTGGATGAGTAGGGAGTGGCAAAGACAGCTGCCCATCCGGCATCTCCTGCTCAGTCCTTTCTTTCTGAGTTTTTGTCGGAACCAGGGTATTCAGGTCTCCCAAACTCTGGTTCACTGCCGTTTTCCACCCTAACATGTGGCCTTGCTCTCATTTCCTTATCTAAACTTCAGAAACTGGTCCAGAGAAATTTTAAAGCCCCTTCTGACTGCGATGTTCTCCCTCCTCCTTGTGGGAGACCTACGTGGCCACCTGCCAGCAGCACTGTCTCCATCCAGCCATTCGGCACATGTTTGTTGAGCAACTATTATGTGCCAGGCCCTGTCCAGGCCTGGAAACACAGTGGAGTATGAAACATCATGCTGTCTGCTCTTGAGTTCTTAAGAACTAGTTTGAATGAATGGAGCTTTCTCCTCTCTTTGGCTATATTGATACATTTAAAATTGAGGTTTTGTAAATTGAGTAACATTGGGAACTCTTGGTGTATACACTGAAGGATCTAGAACAATAGTTTAGGTATTTAACACATCTTTAGTGAACACCTGACTCTTTAGTGATGACCCTTGCTCACCTTAGGGACATATAACCCAAGGGTAGCAGGAACCACGGTTTCAACATAAAGATCAGCTGTAGCATGACGGCCTTTCACTTACTGACACCTATGGCACTGGCTGTTGTCCTGGGTAGATGTGGGAAAGCATGGACATAGTTCTGGTGCAGAGTAAGGACTCACTAACCCCCACCGATTGAGTAGGAGGACGTTGTCCCACCTGAGAGGCCCAGTAGTGAGCAACCCAGATGAGACAGAGATGACGATGGCTCTGTCTCAGGAAAATGACGCCCCTTTAGGGCACTGAGACTGCTCCCCAGTAGCTCTGACACTACGGTAGCCAGCATGGACTTCTAGAAGGGCAGACCTGTGACCTGGAAACTGAGAGGTGATAAAGCCTATTCTTTTCTGTGTGGGTTGTTTGGGAAAAGACTCTTGGATCTGTTTTAGAATATGGGAGGAATGTTGGACAGGTGATAGTGAGAAACAAAAGAGTTCTCTTTCCAGAGGGAAGCCTCCCTTGAGTCTCCAGTTTTCTTACAGTGCAGCCGAAACCAAGGGAAATTAGCAGACCTAGAAGACAAAGTGGTCTCTTCTCTCTGGAGTCCCAGGGTCCCCCCCATGGTTTGCCATCTGCTCAGGAGGAGCGAGGATATGCAGTCTGTGCCATGGGCAGGGGAGTGGAGAAGACGACCCGGGCTGAGGGTTCTCGGAGGGCCTCTGGCATTTGGAGAGTGTCTTTTCAGTGAGGAAACTGACACAGGGAACGTGGGACCTCTCTAAGCCAAAATAGCTTGTAAAAGAATTTTTAATTTGTTAAACTACAAGCTAAAAGAAATAAGAAAGAGACATCTCTCCTTTTCCAAGTCTTTGCTCTTTGTCTACACCTGTCCCCACTTCACGGGGCACCACCCCCAGCTCTTGCAACACCCCAGGCTGGGCATGAGGCCAGCCTTTTTTAGATGAAATCCGGGCTGCCAGATTCCCTGCCCACCACTGTTCCCGCAGCTGGGGTCCCCACCCTCCCCACCCTCCCTCTTCTGGGAGATACAAAGGGCTTCTGTGACTCAAGCTGGAGCTCACAATCCTCCTCTTTCTTTCTAGCAACACAGAGTGAGGCCATGGGTGCATCTTGTGGCGGTAACCCTGCCTTGCTATGTCACACACAGCACGAAGCTTTCCACTCCTCAGCCCCTGGGGCCACCCCTCCAGACCTGCACCTTTATTTTACTCCAGTTAGATCCTTTCGCAGAAATATCAGGGGTCCCAGTCTGGCTCCTAAAGTCAAGGTCTGGAGGGAACTGATATTTATAGAATGCTCACCTTACCCTGGGTACTAAGAAGGGAGTTGTTTTGCATATGGATTCTTTGTAGCTCCTCACGGTGACCTTGAAGGAGGTGTTTTCAACCCAGTTTTTACAAAGCAAGTGGCAGAAGCTCAGAGAAGTGGGGTAACTTGTTCAAAGTCATGTAACTATAAAGTGGTTACAGCAAGATTTGACTCTAGAACAGACCGATGCCAAAACCTTTGGTTTTTCTGTTTTAATTTGTTGCTTAGGGTTTGACTCAATTGATCCTACCTATACCAGAGAGATGAGAAATGTTGTCTGTTCCTGTTCCTTTCTGTCTCTCACCCCCAAGCAAGTTACCTACTTCTCTGAAAATACGCCTTTACTCTGGACATGAACATCGTCTGGTTTAGGGAGCCTGGGGTAACACAGGGACAGCAGAGAACAGAGTTCTGCTTCTGTCTCTGTCATTAATGGTGTCACCTCACCGTAAGCCTGTCCCACTCTCTGGGCCTCGATCCCTCCACCTGGAAAGCAAAGGCCACAATTTAGTGCTGAAGCCCACAGACATGGAATAGATAGTCTGATTCAAATTCCAGGTCTGCCACTCACCAGCTGTTTGACCCTGGACAAGTCGCTTGATCTTTCTGTTCTTCAAGTTTCTTATCTCTGAAACAGAGGTCATAATAGTATCTACTTCATGGGATTGTGATGAGTGTGAAAGATGTTAATATGCATAAAGCTTTTAGGACAGTATCCAGCAGAAGTACATTGCTATTATTTTTATTCCTAGATGTAAAAATTCCTACAGTTCTCTTAATTTTAAATAAATATATGGAAAACAAGGTAGAATTTAAAGCTGAATGCCACCATCTTGCAATTCTTTTTCTCTACTCTTTTGCCTTTGAGTGTGAGTGTGGGTGTGAGTTAACAGTTAAAGATGTGAATCAATTATGGTGATGATTAAGTGTTAAGTTATCCTCCCTACGTGAGTGTGTGTGTGACGTATAGAACTTCTCAATGTGACAAAAAGAACAAGCACTTAAAATTTTTGTTTACTATATGTTTATCAATCAGCCAGCTTAGAACTCATTCACCAGGAGTCCAAAGTTGTAGAAAATATCAGCAATATAATGGTGGGTAATTTTGGCTTCTGATATCTGGGGTGGCAATCATTTGGGGGCACCAGGATGACTGTAAGAGCACAGCAATCACCTCCTAAACCTTCTTTTCTTTTTGAGGAGTGAGGGGGGAGAGAAGCATCAATTCGTTGTTCCACTTAGTTGTGCCATTAATTGCTTCTCATATGTGCTCTGACCAGGGCTCGAACTGATGACCTTGGGGTGAAGCCAGTGATCGTGGCACTCTGGAGTGCCGTTCTATCCACTCTGCCACCAGTGAGGGCCACCTCCTAAAACTTTATACCTAAAGCAGTAGTTCTTAACCTGGATTCTATCAAACCTTAGGGGTTTGATGAGTCAGTCTCAGGGGTTCGGAGAAGCCTCTGCCGTGGAGGCCAGAATAAAGTAATACCGTAATTTGTTGTGAGTTCATGCACTTTGTTGGTTTTGTTCTTTGAGCAAGGTGATGTTCATGCACGGCTCATTTTGTGCACCAGTAAAAAAACCATATTTTATTTATCACTAAAGAAGGGTTCGGTGAATGCACATATGAAACTGGTGGGTTCGGTACCTCAAAAAAGGTTAAGAAGCACTGACCTAAAGGCTTAAATTAATCAAGACACAGGCTGGATGTGTACGTGGGAGTGATGGAGTGTTGAGAAAGGGGACGGTGACTAATGGTGTTACCCGTCTCTCGGCAGTGCTCACTTAGAACAGGCCCTCTCAGGCTCTGCTCTAAATGGAAAGGGCAGACATGAGGCGGATGAGGTCACTGAGTTGTGAAAATCCAGGGGACCCCAGGCTGGCTCTGTCCAATAAAATACAGCATAATTTGCATTCGTGATTTCAATATTCTAGTAGCCATATGTAAAAAGGAAACATGTACAATTAATTTTATTTAATCAAATTATAATTTCAACATATCAGTGTAAAAAATTATGAGCTATCTTACACTCTTTTGTTCATATGAAGTCTTTGAAAATCTCTATGTATGGGGTGGACAAAAGTAGGCTTATAGTCGCATTGTGACTTGCTTCTGAGTTAATAAAGCCATCATAATCAGCATAACCGGCATGTCTTTTGCCATAGGAACTGTACCCCTACTTTGCCCACCCCTGTCTGTTACAGTGAGAGCACTTCTAGCCCCATTTCGAGTGCTCAGTAAACTACCTGTGGCCAGTGGCTCCCACCCCTGATGGTGAAGAGCCAAACCCTTGGGCGCTTCTATTGGCTAAGTTAGCTTGAACATGTCTTCCTTCCTGGATGTCTGGAGTGGGGGGAGGGCAAGAGGGAAATTGTTCTTAAGACGCAGGCAGGGGTGATGCTGTCCCGCTGAGGCCTGGGCCTCCTCTACTTGTCACAGATTGGCATCACTGGACCCTTACCTTCCACAGAGATCGCCGTCTCCCTCTCAGCCCTCCCCTGAGATCTGTGACTCCCAGGCATGTTTGCTTTTGCTGAGGCATGAAGGCAAAACGTGTCCACCAGCGAGTGGGCCTGTCCCTGTCTCCCAACAGCAGCCCCGCACGTGGCTCTGTGACCCTCTCCTTGCTCTCCCATTTGCTGTCAACTTTTCCCATGGGGCGATAGTGTCCTCCATGGGGCAAATGGAGTCGAGAACAAAGCCAACTTCTGGTTCCGGCAGGGAAAGTACATTGCATGTTCTCAGCAAATGTTTTGTGCTAAGATTTATAGGGGAAACTATGTGTTATAAACATGCTCAGAAAAGCAGGGATGGAAGACGGTGGTTATGGTGTGCTCAGGATGCTAAGTGTCTGCCACTGCAGGAGGGAAGTGGTTTCCTGCCTTCTGCAGTGGCCACCATGCCTGGCTGCCCCACTGTGATGGTCATCTCTCGGCTTTCCTTTCAGGAACAGCCCTTCCCCGCTGCAATGCAAGCCTGACTGTTATTTTTCTTTCTCGCGGGACCCTGCATTTGTAAGGGAGTGATGTAAGAGGGGAGAGCAATTAGAGACATTTCAATGTGAGGAGAGCACCCTGTCTGCTTCCTGCCTGACTCCCACCACGTCGCCCAGTGATCCCGTGCCTTCCGATAGAGTCCACATCTCCCTCTTTTAAGTTAGCTGGGATCCATTTCTGTTGCTCTCAACCAAACGCATACAGGTGCACAGGGGCAGGTAGACTGTGAACTGGCTCCTGATTTGCCAGAGAGGAACCAATAGAAAAGAAAAAGGGACGCTGGCTGAATGGCTCAGTTGGTTAGAGTGTCATCCCCGTATCCCACAGTTGTAGGTTTGATCCCCAGTCAGGGCACATAAAAGAATCAACCAATCTTTGTCTCCTTCCCTCCCTCCTTCTTCCCTCTCATTTTATCTCTCTGTATCTCAAAGTAAAAATAGAGAAAGGGTGGGGGAAGATTCATTGGCCAAGCCAGAGGTTCCCTTTCTCGTCTCCCATAGCGGTCAGGCTGGGAGAGGCCTCACTGTTTGCAAAGCTTTTTCTCCTCTCTTCTCTCACATCTTACACTTTTCCTGGAGGTGCGATGGGTCTCCACGTTCTGCAGGAATGTGGCCTGCCCATCGTTCGGGGGTGGCAGAGGAGTCCTTTGTCTATACTCTGAGATGCTGCTGCTTTTTGTTTCCAGGAGAGAAGTCAGAGAGATGGCTGCCTCTGGGTTATATACTTTAGTCTTATCCTTTAGGATTTTTTTTTTTAAAACAAATTGGAAGAGATTGTAGAGTCCAGAGTAATGGGGCACTGAGTTGCCATGGGAGTGTGGCCGGGTCTCTGGGCTTCCAGTCTTATACCAGCATCCTGGTCCCCTCACGACTCACAGTGTGGTCCCTGGACTAGCAGCATCAGCGCCACCTGGGAGCTTCATAGAAACACGGACTCTCAGGCCCACCCGGACCTACAGAATCAGAATCCGCAATTTCTCATGTTGATTCCAGGCGACACTATGCACGAGCAAGTTTCAGAAGCATTTTTGTGTACCTCGCATGATATTGTTCTTCTGTGTTCCTGAAGGAAACAGTAAGTCAATAAATCAAGGGCCAGTTTCTAGTCCTGTTGAGAAGCTCCTCCTTCTTGAGAGTTTCCATTTGAGTCACTTTTGAGGACGATTCTTGCAGACTGTGAAATTCAAGGTCTTTATGTCTTTTCATTAGAAACTACCTGTGTTAGACCCGAGGACTTCGTAACTGTTTAATTACAGAGAAACATGCCTGCTGCTAATGGAAAAAATAAACACGATCCTAATCAGTGAGTTTATTAATCCATCCTTGTTTTTTTTTTTTATTTTTTGCTGACATCCATGCTCAGATTTTATGTTTTTACAACATATTAAGAGGAAAATCCATGGAATTGGTTCCCAAGAAACAGTGGCTATTTGTGTGTCCTGATATGACCCTTTTGTCCCTCTCTCATGGATGGCTTGGCTCCTGTTCCTAAGAGTTTACAGCCTCGTTGGAGAGAACAGATCATCCTCAGGTCCTACATTTTATCGGAAAGCAAAACAAACCACAGGGACGTGCGGTGCTTCCTGATCTCAGGACCTGGCCTATGCAAACGGGGCAGGGAATTGAGGCAATAGGAGCTTTCTGCAGAACAAGTAGGAACGCTGAGGATGTCTGTCCACAGCCCCAGGTGGAGGCAGCATGCAGGGTCATTAGTCAGGGCCAGTCACAATGACATCCACATGGAAACAACCAAAGTGTCCCTTGATAGAGGATTGGATAAAGAAGATGTGGTACATATACAATGGAACACTTTTCTGCCATGAGAGATGATGATATATTGCCATTCATGACAGCATGGATGGACCTAGAGAACATTGCGCTAGTAAAATAAGTAAATCAGAAAAAGCTAAGACTATATGATTTTACACATAGGTGGGATATAAAACTGAGACTCACAGACATAGACAAAAGTGAAGGGGTTAACAGGGGGTGCATGGTTGGAGGGGACAGGAGTAAAAAGGGACAAATATATACTGACAGAAACTGATTTGGCTTTGGGTGATAGGCACACAAGGCAATCAATAGTTCAAATGCTATAGAGATGCTTACCTGAAACCTATATACTCTTATTGACCAATGTCACCCCATTAATTTCATTTCTAAATAAAAAAGTAAAATAAAATAAAAGACAGCCAACTTATTCAGGGCCTGTAATTTATAACATTTGATATTCTTTTAAATATTTTTTTAATTTTGCAATTACAGCTGATAAATACAATATTATATTAGTTCCCAGTGTGCAACATAGTAATTAGAGATTTATATAACTTATGGAGAGATCATTCTGATGTCTAGTCACCATTTGATATTCTTATAAGACCCCTGGGAGTTAGATATTATAACTGATTTTTTACAGATGAGGAAGATGAAGCTCAAAGAGGTAGGAAAACTAACCAAAGATCACATGGCGAGTAGACTCCATGCCCAGAGGTGCCTCCTTCTCTTCTGTCCAAGTCAGGCTGGGTTGCAGCGATGGTGGACCGGGCCATCGGAGGAGATAAGATGGGCCCAGCTGCAGGGCGGGAGGTGTGCTAAGACTTGCTCTGGTGATGGATCAAGGTCACACTGCTGGAGGAGCTGGGTCTGATGGAATCCAGACCCTCGGGTTTCAGCCCTGGAAACTTTCCCTGCTACTGCACTATGTAGAGAGAGCTGTCACCTGCACCACTTCTGGGACACTGAGCTACAAGGGCAGGAATGCCTGTGGGGCTCAGATCAGGGAGGGGTCTCACGTTTGGGCTGATGAAAGGCTGGAGAGGAAGGGTGGTTTGGGGGCTTCAGAAGTGAGGAGAGGCTCTCTCATAGTTCAACAAGCAGCTCCCTGACTGCCTGACTCATCAGCCTGGCCAGGCTGCCTGGCCCGGTAACTAAGAGCCCGGGCCCCCGGAGATCAGGACTTAAGACTGGCCCGTTTGGTTCTTTCCCTGGAGTGGGCCTGGTGAGTGAGAGTGCTGCCTGCAGAGCCGGGCTGCTGCTGTCCTCTGGTCTCCGAGGACAGAACCTTTGGGTGACCTCGGCAGCCAAGTCCCAGGCCATGTCTGACTTGCACCGACTACTCCCAGGGCACACAGAGTCCCCTCCTAGCTGCTGTTCCTGGGCCTTCACCTCCTCTGTACAGCCCTGAGCGTTTCTCCAGAACTTCCTGTTTGCCTGTGGCTGCAGACATGGCCGGTCCCACCCGGGCTCATCTGATGAGGCCCAGGGAAAGGGGTGGGAGTCAGCTCGGTCCCCTCATAGCTCCTCTGGGTCCTCTGTACCCACACATGCGCACTCTGGGACCACTCCCATTGGACCCTGCTGCCCAGAGAGCAGGCCCTGTATCCAAGTCAGCTCACAAGGAAGGTCAAGGTGACCCAGAAGGGCGGGTGGCCAAGATCCTTAAAAACGTAAAAAAAAATTTTTTTTTGACTCTCCAAAAAGTCCTAGTAAGTAATGACTCCAGAACATAGTGTTCCAGAGAAAACTGGAAGGAGAAACAAAGTCCGCTTGGTTGGGGAGATGAGGAGAAAGAACAGAGGGTGCAGTCTTTGTGTACCACCATGGGGAAAGGACTCCTGTACTCTTTACCTGGGTGCTCCTGCCTGGTGGGTGCTGGGTAAGCAGCTGTCAACAGACAGAATGAGTGTTCCTGGAGGGCAGGGACTAAGTCAACACCAGCGCTGGAAAATTTCCAGCATATGGGACTGGAAACTGTTCTTACTGCAAAACAGAGTTTTCTGGGCGGCTGGCATTTCTTCCCCCACCTGTCTATGAGGACAATGACTGAGGCCACCAGGCCAGGATCTGGCTGTCCCGGCTAGCTGTGAGCTGTTCACCACATGCCCATCCTAGTCACTAATTAGATTGTTTCCGTGTTTAGAGAATTATTGAAATATAACATTGTATCAGAACATTTTGTCTGGGGATAATCCTGTCCCGCAGGTGGTGTGAAAACATCATCTTTTAAAGCTGAGAACTTGGTTTGGAGCCTCTCTACTACTAGTCATGGCTGAAGAGACACTGGTCTGTGACAACAAGTGAAGGAACACAAAGAGGATGCTGAAGGGAAGAGGAAATTCCGCCTAGAAAGTTGAGTCAGTTGTCACCTTGGTTTTTCAGAGCTATTATCCCTGACATTCTGTGTTCCTTGGTGCCTCGGAGGCTGGCCCTTGTGCTTGGTATCACTTGGGAGCCCTTACCCGCCAGCTTCTGGTTCAGTGGCTAATGGAAGCCCCAGGAGGCCCTTGGAAGGTTGGAGGGGAGAAATGCCACGGTCCTCACCAGGACAGCCTTTACCAAGAGGTTCATCTGCCAAACACATAGTTTCCGCTCTCCCAGGGCTCCACGGAGTCCTTTTGTCTCTCACTATTGTCAGGCTCTGGGTGTCTCGGCTCCGAATAGCCCCTTCAGTCAAGTCTTCATCTGAGTGCTCCGTGGGTTCTGCTTTCCTGGGGGATCCGGACAGAGTTCCTTGAGGGAAGTGAATTTCACACTCAGCATTGTCGCTTTCCTGGTTTCGTCTTGACTCTTGCCTTTTCCCTATGGGAGAGGTTGTCTTCATGCGTACAGGCAATCTGAAAGATGGCAGAGCCTGGCGAAGCAGTGAGTAGGGTGCCCAAGGTCGGGGGCTGTGCGTGAAAGCATTCGTGGGCGCCTGGCACCCAGTCACAGCCGGGAGTGGCAGGGGCAGAGGTGGGAAGAGAGGGGTGGGTGGAATGCAGGCAATCAGAAAGCAAGCGTCAGGCATGCGGAGATGGGCTGCTCAGAGGGCGGGGCGGGCGCGCAGGTCAGCAGTCTCCCGCTGACACTACCTTCAGGGTCTGCCCCCCGCACAAAAACCTTGACCAAGGTCACCCCTTATCCGCGCGGCCTGGCTGGGCCGTTTGGGCCCCTCGCAGGAATGTTCAACTCCTTCCTCCGCATGATCCTCCCTAACCCCTTTCCTTCACGGGTACTGGTCTCTAATAAACACCTTGCACCCAAACCCTCTTAGTCTATGTACTTCCAGGGTGAGTTCAGAAGAATTTACAGTTACAGCAGCAAATGCTTGATTTTGTGTGTTGCCAGGAGCTTTCAGGTTTTCTTCACATGGAAACAGAGGAACCCCCAGAGGGCACAAGAGAAAGCGAGATGGCCATTTTTGATTAGGAAGTCCAGATCAGAACTGTTTATAAAACGCTTTGTGCAGTCAGGCTACGGACAAACATGTGGAGGATGATTTGAGTATAATCTGAGATTGATTAGAAGAACCGGAAAGAGCATGAGTAGGACTTAAAACAGCCATAGTCACTGAGGCTGAGGGTTATGAGTATTCTTTTTTTTTACACCGAAGTAAGAAGCTGAAAATATTAGGGGGAAAATATAAGTTCAGTTCAGTGCCTATGTGCCTGATGCTAAGGGGAGACTGGAACATGATCCCGAATGAGGGAAAAGAATGTGTATTCTCTAGGGATAGGGGACGCGACAAGAAACCTGAAAAATCTTTACTCCAGCAAATGACATAGATCTGGATTTTTTTCATCCTTTTACTGCACTACCAGAATCTGACCCGCAGGGACATCTCTCGTTAATCACCCACCATCTGGCACCTAAACACCCCTCCACAATACTTCTTTAAAAATACATCTTGGTCACTTGGTTCCACGTCACAATCCCCACTGTTGAAAATGGAAACTTAACTAACCTCCTCGTCCTCTCATTCCTTCCTGCTTATATTCTTTCCTGGTTGCAAGCAACCAAGTGGGTGGCTTGGTTTAAATAAGAGTCTCAATTCCAGCCTGTACCACCCTGGTAGTGCCTCTGAGGCAACAGGAAGCACTCATTAAGAATAATATTCCCCCCCGTGAGTGGGTGACTTCTGATTCTGAGAGGATGTGTCCGATCCCTGGCTGAACCATATTACAACTGAGGTCAAGGTAAAGTGAGGAACAGAGGTAAGGACGTATTTGGTGTTTTTTTTTTTTTTGCTGCTGCTGATCAATAGGTCCACCCAGAGTGAGGTCATTCTTACTTCCAGACACTCTTGACTAAGGTTAATTTGTGACAGTTACACCATCTGGCTTGAATTGAACCTCCCAGGCAATGTCCCCACCCCAGCCTTGTCCATCTCAAGCCCAACATAGCTACTCTTACCGCATCCATAATAGTATCAAATCTCACTGACAGTGTGCTAAACATTCCCAGAAGAGTGAGAAGCATCTGAGTGTTCTCTACCTCTGGGCCATGCTTTTAGATTTAACTCAGCACATGGTTTGATGGTCTTTCTTATGCTCTAAGCCCCTTGGCAAAACCAGCTTGTATCTTTCACTCAAATGCATTTCTCCCTCTTAACTCCTCTCCCTCTCGGTGTTGGAGAGACAGCATATTGAAACCAAGACCAAATATGGCAATGGTGCATGGCCAGAATTAGGGCACATGGGGAGGGGGTAGTCAAGACAAATTACTTTGATATTTTCTAACTCATTTAATGGTTTCATTCCAGCCACTTCTTCTAAGTCTGCCTAGCTCAGAAACTCTTATCAACCAAAGATCAAGCTAAACATTTTTTGGTTTTCAAAAATTTTATTGAGATGTTGGGGAGGAATAAGCCAACATTATACATTCCTCATTTTGATCACGACTGGTATTACCCACAGGATAGGTTTTTCTCTGGCTTTGCTCTCACTTCAGAAGGTCTTTCTGTGGTCCTCCTTCTGCAGTCCTCTTGTTGCTGCCTGATGGTGTTTGAAGTCCACCAGGGCAGAGCCCACTAGTGGGTCACACGTGGGAGCGGTAATTGCGATTGGCTGTTGGGGAAGGACATGTTTGCAACAGGGACACCAGTTAGAACATGTACATTCATACTTTTCCTATCCAAATATAAATTTAAATGGAAATGAAAGTCTTAGGCTGATTTTACAGAATCTTAGGATTGCTAACTTCAAGAGGAAGAACTTTGGGGCAACTAGTTCCCCCATGGTTGACTGAACTACTCATCCCTCACTCACCATCATCGCCTCGTTTTCTACTCTTCATGCTGCCCTTCCGGTATTTTCTTTTGCTGCCACTTCTCTTGACTCCCTTGTGAGGAGATCTGTTCTTGCCCCTCCTCATGCCATGACTCTTTAATTTGCGGCTGGTCGACATGGTAATTCCTGCAAAAATGAGGAGCTTTGCAGGGCCGGGAGGCCTCGAGTCTGGGTATTTAAGGCCTTAGCCATTGTGATTGTAAAGGGGTGTGGCTTAGCTGGTGGGCGGGGTTCCATTGTGCTGTCACTAGCCTTTGTCACACTTTGGTCATATATGAGAAATAAGGTGACTCCTCTACTGTGGCTCAAGACTACTTTCAATTTTGAGGTCCTTTTCAATGTTAAATGAAGCTTTCTAGACAGGTATTATTGAATAAATGCCAGCCTTGCTCTGGGTTCTGGGAAGTGCAAAAGCCATTAACGTAGGTATTCAATGGTTGTTGAGTGCCTATATATGCATGCTTGTTTAAGTCTTTCTACAAAATTGGGAAATAATAAATGAGTTTCTATATGGACTGGACTCTATGGTAATCCAATTTAATATGATCAAAGCATAAACATTCTTTCACTTTCCTTTAAATCAAGATTTTTCTGCCTCAGCTCTGCTGACATTATGGGCTGAGTAACTTTGTGGAAATGTCATGTGCACTGTAGGATGTTTGACAATATCTCTGGACTCTACCCGTTAGATGCCAGTGGAGTGCCCACAGCTATGACAACCAAAAATGTTTCCAAATGTTACCTTGGGGGGAGGAGCAAAGTCAGCCTTGGCTGAGAACTATTGGCTTACTCATTAAACAACAACAACAACAATGACAGCAAATATTTATTGATGACATAGTATGTGCCATGCACATAGGTGATAAGAAAATAGTAGCGGATAAAAACAGAAATAGACTCTGTGCTCATGGAGCTTTCAACCCAGCAGGGAAGAAAGCCATTCATCTTATATTTACACAATCAGTGAATAATTACTTCCCAACATGATGCAGGATGATGTTGGGAAATAGGCAGAGAACAGACAAGATTCAAGTACTTTGGGAATCCATGGGAAAATATTTAAGAGGATAACATAAGATTAGGGACCACTGGTCAAGGGATGAATTAATGGGGAAGGAAAGTAAATAAAGGAAGAGGCTAATACCAATAATAGAAGTTCAGGAGAAAGAAATATTTGATATGGCCTGGCCAGGGAGATGGGATGAAGAGATATAGACAGAAGACAATGAGTTGATGGTAGATTGGATTTGGTTGGTGAGAGTAGAGGGTGTCATTTGTGTGGCCTTTGTGTCTGTCTAATGCAGGTATCTGGATGTTGGTGCACTCACTGAAGTAAAGGGGAGGCATGAGGGCATGGGGACAGTGACTATCATGCATTTTATTTTAGTCTAAGACATTTTGAGTTCAAAGTGCATTTGAGATTTCCAAATAAAAATATTGAATGATTGTTGGGTAGATGGGTCTGCAGCTCCGAGTAGAAACCTGAGCCAAAGATACCACCGTTCCCAACTTCCCTGATAATGGACTCATCATCCTATTTTTTCTTCTTCCTTTTTCATGTCTCATATTAAGTTCTTTTGAAAAATAATTCAATGGAGGCTACCTATTTCTTTTTTTGTCCCTTGTTCTCTCTCCCCTTCCATTATCCTTAGTGAAGAATTAAACACCTGGCATGCCAGAGGTTCTTAGCAGAAGTTGGTTGAATAAAAGAGAGAATGTAGTTCAAGCCCCTGTATTTTTCTATGTCTATAGATAAAATGACAAATTGTGTTTTGATTTCTTTCAAGAGACAATTTTTATTTTTCTGTTTCCAGGTAGGTCTCTCTGGGGATATTCTATTGGGAACTATTTTCACCCAGAGAGGGAAGATGTATGAAACAGGCTGCTGTCTTGCCTCTTTGTATCTTGGGAACATTTCTATTTCAGCCCAGCTGTCCCTCCAACAAGCAAGTTTCATGGAAGTAGGAATTTAAAAATTGTGTTCACTGCTCTATATTAACAGTCCTGCAACAGAGTAAGAGCTTAAAAAAGATAAAACATTTGTTGAATAAATAAATAAATAAATAATCCTATGTTTCTGACTGCTCTATTCTTCCTCATTTTGTCCTACCTCTCCAAGGAAGAATTTCCTGACTTTCTCAAGTTTTTACTGTCCTTTGAAATTTGTTCAAAGCCTCTTATAACTGTCCTCAAAGTGTGGACAGCCAACATCAATGGTGTAAAACCCTGTATTGTGCCCACATCGTGATGTCACGTGAATGAGCCTGATCTCAACAGGGGGCAGTGTGTCCTGGTTCTGACGTGCCGCAAAAATCACCTCTCCAGACTTTGTCTTATTTTGTAAATAAATGAGTTGGGTGAAATAATTTTTGAGCTCATATGACTTTTGTAGAAGGCTTCTTGTAGTTAGGGACTGTGTTTTTATTTCTACTGCATTCCTTACAGGTTCATTCTAGCCCTTTTGGTGTTATGAGACATTGTACATCAAGTGGGAGCATTGCTAGGCAGGGCTGAGAACAAAGACATTGTCTCCATAACAAACCCTCTGGTGCTCTGCGCTGCCTCTCCTGCCTGACTGTGCTGACTCTGCTGGTCTCTAGTTTGAGAGAAATTTTATGGATTGTCCTGGAGACCGGGTAATACTACTCACCCCCAGCTCTTTCTATCCCCCAAAGACCCACTCTACCAAGGAAAAGCTGAGATCACAGGGAAGAAGGCAGCCAGACCTGAGAACCAATGGAAAAACAAAAAAGCCCTTTTGCAGAGAGGGTTAAGGAGAAGTTCTGGTCTCAGGCACCCCACTGAGAAACTCCAGCAGCAGAAGCTCAGTGCTGGGGGCAGTGATCTGAAGGCCACTTGGGGGTGGGGCTAAGGCTGTGGAGTGTTTGGGTTGGCTTCTGTGTCAGACCTCCTGGCATGAGAACAGGACAAGGCTGAGCAATGGGTACCTCTGTTTCTGTTTGTTTCCATTTCTGCTCCAGTGTTGCTGGAACCAATAACAATTTAGATAGAACACAATGAGTTCACTCTTGACCTTCAGTGGGCCCAGAATTGACCTTTCCTTGAGAACCTTCTGTTAATCCAGTCTGCTGTCTCTTCAGCTTTTCTTTTGCTCTCTGATTTTCACTTATCTTTTAAAAATAATTTTAAATTTCCAAGTATAGTTGACATACAATATTATATTAGTTTTAGGTGCACACCGCAGTGATTAGACATTATATAACTAAGTGATTGTCCCGATAAATCTCATACCCATCTGGCACCATACATAGTTAAAAGAGTATTATTGACTATACTGCTTATGGCATGTTGAACATCCCCATAACTATTCTATTTTTTTTTAATTTCTTTTTTTAAAATTTATTTTAGAGAGGAGACACACACACACACACACACAGAGAGAGAGAGAGAGAGAGAGAGAGAGAGAGAAAGAGAGAGAGAGAGAGAGAAAGGGGGGAGGAGCTGGAAGCATCAACTCCCGTATGTGCCTTGACCAGGCCAGTGCAGGGTTTTGAACTGGTGACCTCAGTGTTCCCAGGTCGACACCTCATCCACTGCGCCACCACAGGTCAGGCCCCATAACTATTCTTTAACTACCAATATGTACTTCTTAATCCTTTCACCTTTTCCACTCAACCCCTAGATACTGCCCCCATCTGGCAACCGTTAAAATGTTCTCTGTATCTGGGAATCTGTTTCTGTTCTGCTTGTTTGTTTCTTAGATTCAATTGTTGATAGATATGTATTCATTGCCATTTTATTGTTCATTTAAAATATTTTTTTTTCTTCTTCTTTAAAAAGACCCTTTAACATTTCGTGTAACACTGGTTTGGTGGTGATGAACTCCTTTAGCTTTCTCTTGTCTGGGAAGCTTTATATATCCTTCTATTTTAAGTGATAATTTTGTTGGGTAGAGTAATCTTGGTGGTAAGTCCTTGCTCTTCATCATTTTGAATGTTTATTGCCAATCCCTTCTGACCTGCAAAGTTTCTGTTGAGAAATTAGCTGACAGTCTTATGGGAGCTCCCTTGTAGGTAACTAACTGCTTTTCCCTTGCTGCTTTTAAGGTTCTCTTTCTGCCTTTACTTTCAGAATATTAATTATGATATGTCTTGGTGTGGGCCCTTTTGGGGCTCATTTTGTTGGGGACTCCGCGCTTCTTGGACTTACATTTCTATTTCCTTCACCAGGTTAAAGAAGTTTTCTGCCATTATTTTTTAAAATAGGTTTTCAATTTCTTGTTCTCTCTCTTTTCCTTCTGGCACCCCCATGATGCAAATGTTAGTATGCCTGAAGCTGTCGCACTCTTTACACTATCCTCATTATTATTATTTTAGTTTTCTTTCTTTTTGCTGTTCTGATTGGATGTTTCTTACTTTCTTATATTCCAAATTACTGTTTTGCTTCTCAGCTTCATCTACTCTACTGTTGATTCCTTGTAAATTATTCTTGATTTTAGTTAGTGTGTACTTCAATTCTGACTGGTTCTTTTTTTATGGTTTTCATGTACTTTCTTATGCTGTTTAAGTTCTCTGTAAGTTCATCTACTCTTCCGCTAAGTTTGCTGATCATCCTTATAATTAGTGTTTTGAACTCTGCATTTAGTAGATTGCTTGTCACCATTTTGTTTAGTTCTTTTTCTGGAATTTTGTTCTGTTCTTTCATTTGGGACATGTTTCTTGGTCACCTCATTTTGGCTTCCTCCCTGTGTTTGTCTTTATAAATTAGGTAAAGCTGCTATATCTCCTGGGCTTGGTAGAGTGCCCTAATGTAGTAGGTGTTCTGTAAGGTCCGGTAGCTCTGCCTTCCTGTTAATCTGAGCTGAGTACTCCATGTGTGCCTTTGCCCCTTCTTCCCCATGTGGGTTGTGTGCACCCTTCTGTTATAGTTGAGCCTTGATTGATATTGACACATCAATGGGAGGGATTTTCTCTCAGGTCAGCTGGCTTCAAAAGACTGGTTGCGATCACTATGAGAATCAGTTGTGCAAGGGCCCACTCCACAGAGAAAGGCTTACTTCAGTGGGCTTCTGTTGCCTGATGAGCCCGCTTCTTGAGTGTGTCACTTACCAATGTGGTTGGATGGTGCTCCAATGTGGCCTGAAGATGTCCACCGGGTGCTCTGGCTCTGGGTCTTCCCAGGAGGTGCAGGCCAGGTCAGGCACAGCCTCTGTTCTTCCCAAGGTCATCCAGTATGAAGTACAAAAGTGACCTGCAGATAGCAGTGCTGCTAGGACTGTGGTCACTTAGTGAGAGGTACAGGGCATGTTGAGGCCAGATGCTGCTTGTTTGAAAGATGATCCAAGACAGGCCATTCCTATGGAAAAGCCATTTGAAACAGCTTGGGTGAGCCTGCAAGTTGGGTGGAGTGGGGTCTCATGGAATCACCAGGGCAAGGCAAAGAGTGTTAGCCAAGTCGATGTAGTCTCAGATATGACGCCCACCTGTTCTGCAGGAGGAAGGGCTTAGAAAAGGAACAATGGCCTGGGAGAACAAAGGCATTTCTTCCTGGGAGAAAGCTGCTCCTTTGGCTTTCGTCCTGATGCCAGATATCTCAGTTTCTCCCCATATGTTCCTGGTGTCTTTCAAGAGCAAGTGAGTCTGAGTAAATCAATGTGTGGCCCTTTAAGAGGACAGCCTGGGACTCCAGGAGTTTTCCATCTCATTTAGCCACAGTCCTCACTGGTTTTTACAACTAGAAGTTAAAGAGACTTCTCTTCTTGGCACTGGAACCCTGGGCTGGAGGGGCCTGGTGTGGGGTTGAGACCCCTCAATCCTCAGGGGGATCTCTGCAGCTGAGATATCTCTCCAAATTTTTATCTGCCACACATGGGACTAACCTGTTCAGCTTCTCCACCCCTCCTACCAGTCTCAGCATGGCTTCTTCCTTATATCCTTAGTTGTATGACTTCTGTTCAGGTAGATTTCAGGTGGTTCTGAATGATGGTTTTCCTGTAGTCTAGTTGTATTTTAATGTGGTTGTGAGAGAATGAAAACACCACATTTTTCTGTACTACGGTCTTGACTGGAAGCCCATTTTCTTTTCAGATGAAGAGACAAAGACACAGAATGGCTACATGAGCTATTTCAACTAACCCAGCACAGGAATAACAATTATACCCAATAAACCTGTTTTTGTTTCTGTTTCTCTTGATAAAAAAAAATAGGTATTTTCTGAGAACTATTAGGACATGGATAGAGAACAGAATCCCTGGCTTCTTTAGAAGAATGACTATCAGCTTTTTCTCTCCTGGGGCTGACTGTAATCTTGTCTGGAGACAGGTGGACAGACAGAACAATGTCTTTCTCTCCTAGAATGACACTACAGGGAACAGCTTGGAGACGAGCATTCCCACTGGCCACTTTCTTAGATTAGGAAGGGGCAGACTTCGGGCATCCCTGTTTTGAATGACATTTTTATTTTATTTTATTCATTTTAGAGAGGAGACACACATACAGAGAGAGAGAGAGAGAGAGAGAGAGAGAGAGAGAGAGAGAGAGAGAGAGAGAGAAGGGGGAAGGAGCTGGAAGCATCAACTTCTATATGTGCCTTGACCGAACCAGTGTAGGGTTTTGAACTGGCGACCTCAGTGTTTCCAGGTCGACACTTTATCCACTGCGCCACCACAGGTCAGGCTGGGCATCCCTGTTTTGGATCTCCAGTTGAGTCCCATCTCCAATTCATACTCACTCCATTACTTGTTCTGGGGAGTCCTTTGGATGTCTTCTTCCCAGGGCTGGATTTTCCCAGCAGGCTTGGAATTGGAGCTCATTAAGAGTGAACATGGAAAAGTTGCTGACAGTCCTTACACATGTCGATGACTCAGTCTGAATCTTTTTCTGAAACCTAAGTTCCTCCAGATGTTGACCTCAGCTGGATAATAGGGACCTTCTACCCTGTTCACATGCATACCCTTGATTTCTTTGTTCTTGCTGTTGTTGCTGCTTTTTCAGGCAGGCAAAGGGGGCTCAGGAGAAGACTGGAAAAGGAAAAAGTGACCTAAAGAGGGCTTTCCTCAAGTAGCAGAAGTAGCTGAGGTCAGGACTCATCTGGTGTTTCTAGTAGAACATAAGAGAAATGAGAGCCCAAGGCCCAGGGGTGGCTTTCAAAGAAAAAGGAAGGTTGACCTTAATTCAGTTTGCCTCTTCCCTTCTAGCTCTGGGAATCACAGGAGCATCTTGGTTCTGAGAACAACTTGGGTTCTATCTAAAGATTTGTTGGAGTTATTTCCCATTTTTTCCTCTAGTCTTCTTTCCCATTGGTTCTGATTGTATTCCCAAACAGTCTTTCCATAAACAATTCTTGTTTCCCAGGATAAAGAGATCAGGTTGTTTAAAGGTGGAAGGACTCATCACAAGAACTGTGATCCAGGGTGTCCTCAGGAGCCATATGGACCCCCTCTTTTGGAAGGCCAAGAGGCTTATCTAAGGGTTGTAGCAATCAGTTCAAATTCATGACCAGACCCAGGATTGCTTTTCCTTAAGCTGAAGACTTCTCATGACTGCATACTGCCTTCCCTACTTGACTTAAAAATAGATCCAGCCTTGACTCTCCATTCTATTTGTCTTTTCTGTCTTACACATGCTACAAAGATCACAGTGAAGGAATCTAATACTAAGAAGAGAAGGAGGACTGGGAAAACTTAATGAATTCTTAGAAACAGAGTGTGAACTTGGAGTTCCTCTGGATCAATTTAAAATTCTCATTTGGAGAGCATTCAGGTTTTCATCAGTTTTTGTTGTTGTTATTTTTAGACTTATGAAAAATTATTTAACTGTTTCCATTTCTTTTGTCACCCCTAACAATAAGGCCACATGGTACAATAATACACAAAGAAAATCTAAAATTTATGTTTCAGAAGTTCCAAAAGATGTTTTCACATTCACCACTCCTCTGTCCCCACTGACCTTAGTGCCCATCTATAACATGGTGAAGAGAAGCTGTTCTTTCCCAAAATACACTGCAAATACAGTGTCCTGCAGTCATAAGACAAGAATAGGGCTGTATCCTAGAGTATTAGAAATAGGGTGTTACGGTAAGAAAATATCACACATATTCAATCACTTGGCCTCATGTGGTCTTCAGGAAAAACATGTTTTAAGTCATCTACCAACTGGAATAAGGGACTTTGAGTTGTGAGGGTTGCTAGAGAACAGTTCCAAAACAAATAGATCTGGGGATGAGGGACAACATGGCCCAAGACAGAAATTATAAACAAAGTTGGATCTCTAGATCAGATCTCTTAATTCCCAATCTGGGCTTCTTGTCATTGTGCCACAAGGTACTACTGTTGAGATTTCTGGCCTCATTTTTTTCTCTGCTTCTCTCTTTCCCGTCCATGTTCTGAGAGCCACATGCCAAGGACCCTTGACCTTTTGAAAAGATTCCTCGCACCAATGGCAATCATGTCATTGCTTTTGAGGATACCTGGCTTTGTGAAAGGGTACTGAGTTGTCACCAAAAGTGAAAAAGGCCTAGAGAGACTGACTGAAGTTGCCTCATAGGGAGGTCAACCCCTTCATAATTGATGATTTCAAAGCATTGTGACCAATATGCTGGTAGGGTACATTGGTCAGAGAAGATGTTCAATATTTTTGCATTTTTTTGTTTTCTTTTTATTTATTTATTCATTTTAGAGAGGAGAGAGAGAGAGAGAGAGAGAGAGAGAGAGAGAGAGAGACATGGGAGGAGCAGAAAGCATCAACTCCCATATGTACCTTGACCAGATAAGTGCAGTGTTTTGAACCAGTGACCTACCTCAGCGTTCTAGGTTGACGCTTTATCCACTGCGCCACCACAGGTCAGGCTTTTTGGGTTATTTTAAACATAAATGCCTGTTATAACTCTACTGATCCAAGTTAGGTCAAGAGAGAATGACACAATTCAGTCATCTCTCTTTAACATGACTTGATGAAACTCTTTACTCTTAGTGGTGATCAATGAAGGGTGAAGAAGAAGAGGAGATAGGTTGAAAGCATAATTTTACTTTTCCTTTTGAAGATCTTAAATAATGGAATTGATAAAGATTTGCCTGACTGTATCACTGCCTATTTGGTTTTCCCATTGTTCCCTTGGGTAGAATTCTCATTTTTGGAAAAATAGGTTTGGTTGTGTGTATACTAAAGAAGAGAAACAAAGAAATTTCTTCCCTGCTCTTTCTAGCCCTAGAATTCTGTGGTCCAGATCACAAATGTTTAGGATATTTTGCCTTTCACACACCCTATGCTGAGACAATAAGGATGACTCGCTTAATAAAATCTTAAAAACAAAACCGTCATTTTCAGTAAGGACCAAAGAGGGACCCAGGTTCTTTGAGCATTGCAGTTATCAGATTTTATTGATCAAGAAATTCCCAATGTTGAGCAGCCTTATTGTTGTTCTGGGAGGGAGTGAGGATTGTAGTTACCAAAATGTTTTGGGATTCTGGAGAGGACTCTCTCACTATGCAGAAAAATTTCTTTCATCAGTAAATTACCATCCTGTACAGAGGAACTGTCTTCATGCTGCAAGGAAATAAAGACAACACTGTGATTATGAAGTTCCTTAATTAGGGTGGAAGAGTCTCAGGCGTTGTTTAGGTAGGCACATAAGACCAATTTGACATTTTCCAGTTTTTTCTTTGTGTTTATGTTACCCTATTAAACACAGTTTGGCCTGGGTCACTTGGAACTTCCTCTGTTGCCAGCTCCATATAAGTCATGTCTCCCCAGAACTAACTTCATTATTTCTGGGCCTAGAGAAAGATGAATATGCTGTTTTTTTGTTCAAAAATTTACTTTTAAGATGGTGACAGCAGAACATAGACCATGCCTGAGGTTCCCTGAGCTCAGGGCCATTTGTGACTGCACAGGTCCTGAGCTTGTGAAGCCCACCCTATCCTTCTTCTTATGGCAAACATCCAGATAACTACACTGAAAGATCCCTATCACATTCATTGTTACAGTCCAGGAGAGCTGGTCAATGTCTAATTCATAGCGGGGATTTGGTGGGTACTTGTGAATGTCTTGCTCCCCACTGAGGGCATACCATGTGCCTGAGAAGAAATGAAGCCTCTTCATTAATGGCTTCATCAACACCTCCTCTCTCCCCTCTTTAAACACATCCTCTAATGACTCTCTATACTCTTCCTACCCAACCTCAGGACCACACATTCGAGTCTTGCCAATTGCTGCTCTCTTCCTCCTTCTCCCCAATGCTCTCCATGGTGGTGTTTTCTTCTGTGCCCTTGCAGGAAGTCCGTTGAGTTCTAGGTGGTTATGCTTAGTCATGGAAGATGTTACAACAGTGGTTCTTAAGCTGGGTTCTGTCGAACCCTAGGGGTTCGATGAGTTGGTCTCAGGGGTTCAGAGAAGCCTCTGCTGTGGAGGCCAGAATAAAGCAATACCGTAATTTGTTGTGAGTTCATGCTCTTTGTTGGTTTTGTTCTTTGAGCAAGGAGATGTTCATGCATGGCTCATTTTGTGCACTAGTAAAAAAACATATACCTATGTCTTGAATTTGGGGAAAAAATCATATTTTATTTATCACTAAAGAAGGGTTCGGTGAATGCGCATATGAAACTGGTGGGTTCGGTACCTTAAAAAAGGTTACGAACCACTGTGTTAGAAGTTGATGTGGGCTTTCCATTCATTTAGCTGAAGATGGTATTCTGAAGTTTTAAATGGGAGATAAGGGACACCGCTAAAGAAATGAGGCCATTGTGACTTAGACTTTTTCATTCTGGGATGTCACAAAGTCCACATGAGGTCAGTGACCAATCTACAAGAGAAGGGCTGAACAGTAGGACTTGTGAGGATGCATTATAAAATATTGAGGTGACTGGTAAGATGTGGTGGGCTATGAAGGAAAAGTTTAAAATCTAGATTTATGGCCTGACCTGTGGTGGTGCAGTGGATAAAGCGTTGACCTGGGAACACTGAGGTTGCCAGTTCAAAACCCTGCACTGGTCTGGTCAAGGCACATATGGGAGTTGAGCTTCCAGCTCCTCCCTCCTTTCTCTCTTTCTCTCTCTCTCTCTCTCTCTCTCACTCTGTGTCTCCTCTCTAAAATGAATAAAATAAAAATAAAAATAATAAAATCTAGATTTATGTCCTGAGATAATGACTTCTAGATGGATACAGAGCAGAAAATATATTTGGACAGAAAGTACTGGTTTTAGTTTTGCACAGGTTGATATATCTACTGAACAGATTGAATGTTCACTTAGACCTTCGTTGGACCAACTGAAGTTCAGAAGTTGTAAATGTAGCTCAGAAGAACAATTGGGGCTGGATATGTAGACCTTAACAGTAGAGTTTTGTGTAGTTGAATTTATGGGGGAAGATAAGATGGAACAAAATTATGGAATGTATCAGTCTTTAGGTTTTTCCAGAGGAGAAAGCTGAAGCAGAAGACAGAGAGAAGAAAAACACTTGGGAAGATAAGATGGAACAAAATTATGGAATGTATCAGTCTTTAGGTTTTTCCAGAGGAGAAAGCTGAAGCAGAAGACAGAGAGAAGAAAAACACTTGGGAAGACTGGAGTTGCAAAGTAACAGTAAGGAGTTCAAAGATGGAACCTGCCAAACTTGGGGTAGTTGTAACACTTATTGGGAGACCTACTAAATGTCAGGAATGGTCCAGAGCACTTGAGGAACTTCATCTCCCGTTTGAGTTCTTACCTGATATGACCTGGTAGAGCTCTTGGCAATTAGGTTTATACGGAGACAAAGTAGGGGGCTTGGTCACATGTGCAGTGAGTAGAAGAGAGATGGGAGGTGAGATAATGGAGGGTGGAGGTGGTTTTGAGCAGGGGAAAGTAAGTCTTTCTAGAGCAATTGCCTTCTGCAAGCTTCTCGAAAGAAGAGACTTTATTTAACCACTATTGCTCTGCCATAAAAAATGACAAGTTTCTCCTTGTTCTTTCAATTTCACTTTACCAAAATGTCCTTCACCCTTTCTTGACCTTAACCTCCTCTTTCATCTATCAATAAGTCTGCTGTTTGAGATGGACATTCAGTCATGGCTTGTCTTTGTCATTTTATCTTTCTGCCACCCTTTAGGCACCTTGCACTCTGGGAGTATAGAGCCAAGCTAATTGGTTGTGCTTGGAATCGTGCCAGGAACATGGTACATACGGTAGAGATATTAACCATTTAGTTGTTACATAAACTCTAGGAGGTGGGTACAATTGCCTTATTCTGAGATAAACATGGTTAAGTAACATGCCCAAGGTCTCTAAGCTAGTAAATGAAGTGGTTGGGGGTCTTTTTGTATAAGAAACTATAATAACTACTCATATAAGATTGTTTCTTGCTTATCTTACGTTCTTCTTTAAAAGTATATAACATAATGATAGGCACACAAGAGATTCTCAGTAAAGCTTTGCCAATTGAGAGGTAAATGCTCTGTTCATAAAAAAAAGAAAAAGCCCTTAAATGAGGATATGCTCACAAAGTGAAGATGAACTCATGTTGTTGAGTGGGTGAGGGGACCGCTGTTGCTATGTACTTAGGCTGGTGAGTCTTCAAGTGTATTTTAGCTGGGATTGAGGATCCCATGAAAACATTCCATCACTTCCTTTTTTCCCTTCTTTTGCACTGACCCATGCCCCCATGCAAGCAGAGGAAAGAGTGCAGAAACTCAACTGGCAAGAGATAAGATTAGGGTGATAGCTGCAGGTCTTCAAAACAAATTTGGAGGAATAATTTGCTTGTTCTATCAAGCTATCTCTAAGACATAACATCACAATCTTTTTAGTTTAAATATCTGAGTCTTTGGGTATGGAAACAACCTCATTATTAGTAACATTTGACAACAAAACAAAACAAAACAGAATAAATTAAATTTAGCTTCGTAAATATGTACACAGATAGTTAAAATACAAGTCTACTTTCCTCTCTCTTCCCCCACCTTGGCTGTTCTCCCCAGGATTAGAACCTTAGGTCTTATATGACAAGAATTCCATTCCCTGCCTCTTGTAGTCTTCAAGATGCCAGAGATTAGAGAAACTGTAAGAAGTGCTTGGATTAACATCTTCTTCCCTTCTGTGTGAGGTTGGCTCTCTTGGAAATTGTGAACCATTACAGCCTTTGTTCAGTTAGTGTGCTTACAACCAGGCTTTAGAAGAAGAGAGAAAGTGGCTCATCTTTTGGGGTCTCCCTGCTAGCCTCTCACTTCTGGATGGCACCACCCAACAACCATTCAGGTTGTTTCTTGGACTCTACCCTCTCTTTCCTGTCCCTTGTTCAATCTTCCTTCCTGATACCTTCATTTTTCATAATCCAGGGTGGGAGTCCTCGATTAATCCTTGTTACCCTTGGACTGTATTACTGTGAAGGCTGCTTGAGTCTTTTTAATCATACAAACTGTTGTCCAATGAACCTTCCTAAAGCAAGACTAATCATGTCACCCTTCTGTTCAGAAAGTTTGGGAAACTCCTTACTGTCTATATGAGGTACCTAATTTTTACTATGACATTTTTCACTTTTCATACTTACTTTTCCAGCTCAAACCTCTCTTTCTACCCATGATTTTTATTCTCTTCCTTAGGCAACCTCTACTATTATGGTAAAACTGGATTATTTAAAAGCAAGAAGAGTACAAGTGCTGATGAAAAATTCAGTGTCCTTACTCGTACTACTTTTTTAATAGCATCTTTACCTCTTAAGTTCCTATATGTCCTTCAAAACTCTAAAGAAAGGTCCCAAATTCTAATTACTTCTTTACTAAACTCCCATTATTCATTGTGTGGGTATATTTGGTATCAGTTACCAGATTCTGTCCAGAATTTTTTATTTGTGGGCAAGTCTTCTCTTCTGAGACATTGAGCTTCTTGAGGATAAAACTGTATCTTTGTGAGGTTCTGGGAGATCAGGCAAGGTGGTAGATTAAAAAGTTAGACTACAGCTTTCAATGCTACAGTTTTGGGAACTAGAGTGAGGCTGACGAGGAGCAGGAAGGAGAGATTACAAAGGGGAACAGGGGAACTCTGGGAGTTAAAGGATATACTTATTATCTTGATTTGTGGTAATATGTTCATGGGTGTGTACCTGTGTGAATATTTATCAAATTGTACATTCAAAATATGTGCAGTTTATTTTATGTCAGTTATACCTTCATAAATTCATTAAAAAATTTTTATATTGTTCAAGTCCTTGCCAAAGCGTTATTTCTAGAAATAAAATGATGGAACCAGAAGTGTGTACCTAAATGTGCTAGCAGATAAGGTTTTAGAGATGCTTTAAAAGACTTGTCTCTGAAAGGCCAGAAGAGTGTTGCTTGGTTTGGATTGCTCAGGGTGGCTCTCATGGACAGCCAGTTGAATCTAGCAATTCTAATAGGTACTTTCTTGATTTTATCCAGTCTCAGTACTTTCCAACCACCCAGACAAGGTCTCATGTTGACTTTCAGCCATTGTGACAAGGCATCATCAATCATCAGGTGTTTTTTAACAAGAGGGTCCATGTCATGGCCTCTTGTCTCCATATATAAAGGGAGTGATGAATGGGCTGGTTTAGAGAAATGGGCTTGGGGATGGGGATGGGGAGGGGAAGGATACAGAGGTTGCTATTTCAACAAGAATCCCTCTGATGGCCAAATTTGGGGAACGTAAGAAGAAAGGACAATACTGTAGATGTCAGTGTTCAGCATGTCATCTGAAGGATTTAATACAGCGGCAAAAAACAAAGAAGTCATGTCAGCAGAAGAAGAAAATAAGGTATGGATGACATTTTCTGAGGGATTGTCATTCTAGTTTGGCAGGTGTTTCAAAATGTCATGCCTTTGTCAAAGCATAGCTGTTTATTTGCTTTCCAAACACTGTCTCCAATTCTTCCCTCCCACTCCTCCCTCTGCACACCAACTCTTTCCCCACCTCCCCCATCAATCCTTCAAAGAACCAGACTCTCTGTGTTTATTGCTTGTCTTCTTTATGCTATAGAGCCTCCCTCTAAACTTGCCCATTCAATAGAGAGGCTGACATAACCTTTAGACCTACCTTTTTGGAGGTGGGTTTCTCAAACTCTTTGAAACCTTATGTCTGATGGAATTCTGGGGAAGCTGAGCTGGGGAGACCCTTCTATGAAAAACCCATAGTTTTCTTGAGTGTAAATCTTACAGTTTTTCATTCTTATCTCTTTAGTCAGCAGCATATGTTAATGCTTTGGTGGAGAATGCTTCTTGAATCCTTGTATTTCCATGTCTTCTCTCCCATGACCAGCGACAAAATAACCTTCTTTTGGCAGAAGCCCAAGAATACCATCATCATCATTGATTTTTCATCTCTGCCCTAAGTCTCTAAATAAAATTTCTCACCTTTCACTGGCAAATGTCATTATGTGTGTTTTTATTTAGCTGGAGATTGACCAGTGACCACTTGAAACACCTCAGTTTTTCCTCTATAAGTGAGGGGTGTTAGGTAGAGGGATAATCAAGTGAGGCATGGGAAATACATAGTTTTCTCCTTTGTTCTTGTTTAAGAGATTTCTTAATGAAATGCATGGTTGGGTTTTGGTTTGGGATATATTGAGATGCCTTCTGGACACGAAAAGGAGCTTACTTAATTTGACAGACCTTCTACAGTACAACAATCAGAAAACCTGTTACCAGCTCATCCTCAACTCATAGTTGGAGCTTCATTTGTTAGTAATTAGTAATGGAGATGCTTGTTTTTTCTAACAACAAGCCCATCTCATGTCAACATAAAGCCCAGTGCTTGCGAGCATGAAAAAGGGTAAAAACACAACATAGTCTTAGAATGCTATGTGTTCATTTGGAACTTTTTGAAGAATAACATCGTCAGGATTCCTCCAATAGTGTACCCTAGAAACAATGTGGTGTTGAGCCTCTTTGGAATCAAATAATTCTGAGAGTTGTGTGGAATTCCTCATATAATTGAACCTATGCACAACTCATAGAGAAGTACCAGGTCATTTTCTACTCCCAACCCATTACCATTGAACTGCAAGAGTTCTGTTAAGCACAATCTGCTGCCCATCCTGGGATCATGGATGCAATCTTTAAAAATCATATGCCAGCAAGACTAAAGCTAATCTATATGACGGAGCCCTCAAAACTCAATTGTCCTGTCTTCTTTGGGATATGAAAGATACAAAAACTGGAAAAGAGACATGGACTGCCTTTTCATTGTTCAGCCAACTTGGGTAGGCCTCAGGGTTTTGTCATATTTCCTAGTTGCTGGTGAGCTTTTTGTTCCTGTTAGAACATAGGTTTCTTTGATGGTTGTTTTTGCTCTTGGGTGGTCACATTTTCTTTGTGTGCAGGTAGGGAGAGATGGTAATTTGAAGATGCTATGGCAGGTGTCCCTAGGCCTAGGAGCAGAATCATCTTAATATGTTATAGTTAAATTATTAGATATAAACATATTTAATGGTACATTTTAGTAATATGTTGTAGTTATACCACTAGATATAAGTGCATTTTTTAGTCTGTTGTAGTAATATTATATTATATCTTGTGGTAGTATGTCATAATATTATGCTGGTGCATACACTGTATAGCCTCTGAAAAAAGGCAAAAGCCAAAGAGGAGGGTAGCTTTCCATGCTTCATTCTGGTGCCAGTCATCTAGACCACATTAGTTTAGTTTTGCCAAATTTACACAGACATTGGCCCTGTCCACATGTGTGTGCCCTTCAAGAACTTAGAGTCTAGAGTCAAAGTACCAGTACAGGGAAAACTGCTTACTAGGTACCCAAAGCATGAAATTAAGTGTGGAGGACTTTCAATCATCATGTCTAAGGCTTTTAATTTTTATTGATAAAGGTCCTGTATAAAGTAATAAATCATAACCTAAGTTACACCTTCCAGTGGCTCTCGTGAGTTGCGTCAGGTGAGAGGGCTACTTGAAAGGGCCACTTGAAAGGAAAGGGCTGGAGAGCACATATTTTAGTCTTTGCAGGGAAAAGCAGCCACAGAAAGCGAGTGGCCATGGCCATGTTCCAATAAGATGCTACAAAAATGTCCAGACCTTGTGCTAACCATTATTTCACTTATCTCAATTGTAGCATTGAGGCAATGATTATCTCAATTTTACAACTGAAACAGGCTGAATGACTAACTTGAAAATCAAAAACAGATAGAGCTAATAAAATGTTCTTTCTTTAGTGTTCTTTGTACTCTCAAGGGAGCTAGTGTCCTGGCTCTACTTGTTCTAGGATCCACTGTTTTAGCTTTTGTCTAAGTGTCAACTTGACTCTTCCTTTTCTAAAGAGGCTCATTAACCCTGTGGCAACTTGTTCCTTCTCTTCACTGGCTTTTGTCTCTTTCTGGATGTTTTTATTTAGTGGGTCCTCCTTCTACTTATCTTGCTGGTGGTATTAGACTTTGTGTAAAAGGATCATTTTAGGAGTGGTTAGAGTAGGGGAATGGAGCTGGGTCACAGAACCTACTAGTTCTAAAGCAGATGTTTCTCAGAGAGTTAAATCAGTGACAGAAATAAGGAAACTAGCTGGCAATTCATAAGGTCAGGGTCTGCATGATACAATGTTGTCATAATACCACAGTCACCATTATTCTTATACATTATAATAACAGGTAATGAAGCTGACCCAAAATTGAAGTTCATAAGCTTATAAATTTGAGGACAATCTCCTTTTCCCTTTTACAACTTTTTCCTTAAAAGTTTTCTCCATTCTTTTTACATTTTGAAATTTTATAGTCATCCATTGCTATGGGCTTTCAGTGCATTCTCCAATGACAGTAGATTAGTTTATTCTAATAACATATGTTCAGTTGATGGTCTAGGAGCCAACTATGAATCACAAATGTATTTTCTTTGATACACTATGCAGGCTGACATGAGGTGGGCAAAAAATAATTGAACTAGTTGCCACCACTGAAGTCAGCAGCATTCATGTAAAATCTAGATTTTTGACTTCTTGGTTGCTCTTAAAATCTTATCTGGCAACATTAGATCCCAACTGATGAGAGTTTAGAAATACCTTTTAGATGTGGTATGCATTCTTCAGTTTGACATTATCTCCACAAAGTCTTCTTGTTTCACTTAGATAACCAGACTGGATCTTGAAGATATTGACTTTATAACTTCAGTCTTAAACCTTTGAGATCTACCACTACTGATAGTGTTGGTTCCACTCTTCCAATTCTCACATTTATCAAACAGTCCAGAGGCCAGTTTGATGTTCTAAGCAGGGGAGCCAAAAATAAGAATCTGAGATTGTGTCCATGACAGAATTCTATTTTGGGGGTTCCAATTCAGATCCCTGAGGCTACACATTATCAAGCCCACTTCATTCTTAGCCTCAGAATCTATATTTTTTTCCCTAAAGTATGGTTTAAAATTTATAAAATAAAAAAAAGAAAGAAAGAGCCAGCTGTCTGTATAGATGTGACTTGCGTTTCATACTAATAATGAGAGACTGGAAACAAATCATAGTCTTCCCACCCCTGGCACTCAGCTTATTTTGGTATCACACTGTGGTCTCTAATACATGGTCCCCTTCAGCAGCAGGATAGTTGTGCTAGGTAAAGAAACTACCTTGAACAAGTACTAGCCCCAGTTCTTTCCCCAATGTTAAAAATCCCTGACCTATAGGAAACTTGTTTGACTTCTGTCTCTTTTGTGTTTGACAGTAATAACGGCAGAGATGTTCATAATGTTGTGACAGGACAATCCATTGAATTATTAGGTTGTGTATATTTTTAACATCCCCCCCATTTGAAACAGAGATCCACATTTTCATTTTGTTTCCTTGCTTTGGGTGAGGAACCAAATAAATAGAAGCCTTTTGAAGTAAACCAAATAATTTACTTCCTGAGTTTTGATATCCAAAAACCTGAGCTCAAAAAGGGTGTTGTATTTTGGGAATGACTTCATTTTACTCACCCACTAATAGAGCCTGAGATAAGACTAGAGTACACGTTTTATATTGGAAGTAGATTCCAGGAAGCAGGAGTGAGAGGAGAGGGTGTGCAGGATGGGGAAAGAAGATAATAAAGAGTGTGTTATTGAGCTGATAAGTGCTGTGGGTAATGGAGGTTCAGTCCCACTGGAAACTCTTGGAAGAACTATGTGAAATGTACCCCCTCAAATAGTCCCTCCAGATCCTGGGAGGCTGGCACATTTATCCACTGATCTCCATCTCCTACTAGGTTGTTTCCCTTGTAACTACTCCATTTTCCTAGGCTGTCCAAGTATGCAGAAATACTTACTCCTTGTTGGTTTCTTCGCTGCTTTATAGAGACTTAGTCAAAAATGAAACAGTAAATGGATCATTTTAACATTGTACGTATATAATCTATCTGCATTATAATATCTTCATAATATTCTATTAGTTGGGTTTACATAACTTATTTAACCAAGATCCTATATTTAGTGTGCATTTCCAATTATGCACTGTTATTTAAAAATGTATACAAAGATCTATATATTATTAAGTATTGTTAGTATTTTTATATTTTTTTAGGCTACAACTATAAAAGTGAAATTATAGGGTCAAAGAAGATGATATCATTATGTTTCTTAATATATATTGCTCCAAATTGTTTTTCAGAGAGGTCTTACTGACTTACCATCCCATCAGCGGTGGAAGAGAACATTCAGGGCGAGCTTTGGCGGTAACCTGGGAGTGGGTGACTAAGAGAGGTTGTAAAATCTTATTGCTTAGAGAATTTTTTAGCTCAGTGGAAGCTTCTACTTATTTAGGATAGGTGAGAGGGTAATTCTATTTGAGTAGAAAAGGAATGAATGACATTCATTCTGGGTTCCTTGTCTTCCCTATTTTAAAAATGCCTCTTTATTGTATCAATTGAAGAGAACACATGTCCACCCATGAGTGCATATTTGCACATAAATTGCACATAGAACAGATTCTTAGAAAAGAGTCCCAATCTAGGGGTACTTAGTTAAGTTTTCCAAGGTTCTGAATTTACCATTTTTTGTTCACCCTTATTTTCTGCTTATCTGTGTAATAAGTGAATTACGAAGCATTTTGTGCTCAAATCCATGACGGACGTGGAAAAGGATAAGCCAGATCAATATTAGGATTCTTGGAATTCCAATATACATTACCAACTGCTTTGAGGAAGTCCAACAAAGAAAAGGCTTAAGCTATTGATCAATAGAATTGGAAAGAATTTGGTTTTCCTTTGTTTCTTCTGTTTCTCAAGAATTCAATGAGTAATCAGAAAAAGGAGATAGAAAATGAAGGTCAAAATAAAGAAGAAAAAACAAAGATCAAGATAAGCCAAATTTCAGTTCAACCATTGGGTTAATAAGCATTGGTCATATTTCTTGATTAGAACTCAGGTAAAGGATGAATTGTAGCTGCATCTATATTTTCCACTGCCTTCTCTGTCATCTTGTTTGACCCCCTTGCCTCTCTTACAGGTTTAGGGCACATTCATATCTGTCACAAAAACAGACAAACAAACAAAGTCCCAAAACAAACAAACAAAAAAACAGCTTGGGTAGCTCAGTTGTTAAAACGTCATCCTAATATGCCAGGATTGTGGGTTTGATCCCCAGTCAGGGTACGTATGAGAATCAACCAATGGATGCATAAATAACTGGAACAGAAAATCAATTTTTCTCTCAAATCAGTAAGTAAAAATTTTTAAAAATGGGCCTGGGTATAAGGAAAATAGAACCTCAACCCCCAAATAAACTCTGACTTCTTTATTTCCTCTGAGGTTGCCCATTAGCTCTTTAAAAAGTTCTCAATAGTTAAATAGTTTGTCAGGTTCATGAAATATTTGGGTAAACAACTTCTTACCCTTGTTGGCAACCCCACCAGGGTCTAAGGCAGGACATTCCTCCAAAGCACCAGGGGGAGCTGTTGTGCTGCTCAGTCCCAGCACCAAAATGGGTCCAAGCTGAGTGTGGACATAAGAGTATATAGACCCAAATCATTAAGACACAAGACTAGCTCTGTTAGTCACAGGGAGCAGAATGTTTGAAATTGGGAGGGTCCTAGAACTTCCAAAACTATGGTGTTCAGTGCCCATCAGGGAAAATGAAACTTCTATTGCATCTGTGTTCTTCCTTTAATCCCAAGACCACTCACTATTAGTGTTTTGATTTATGATGAGGTCTGCAGATAAAATAAGTAAAAAAATGAAGCCCACCTAAAGTAATAGAGAACCTTTTGGAGAGAAAAGATGCAGGTGAAAACATCCCCTCCATAGTATAGTTTACAATCCATGCCTCTCAACTCCTGGAATGTTTATTCATTGATATTTTCCAAGGAACTAAGTCTGAGGGTGAAATGGTAGACACTTAATAAATACTTGTTGATAAAGAAGATGACTCCAATCCCAGGACTAGTTCTGACACTCTCTGATTACCGGTCACTCTGGGGTTTTGTTTCCTCAGCTGCTAATGGGTGCTAGTGGATGGGAAGAAAAATATGAGGTTATACTAGCCAATCATAGGGCTCCTTTCTATTTGGGATGTTCTATAGTTTCCGTATTAAGTGTATCAAGTGGAGATTTTCTTTATTGTCTCCCAGAATAAATTAACACAAATATTTTTTAAAACCCAAAAAACAGTCCCACTTTTGAGCATATACCCTTGCACAGGGGGTCCTCGGCTTACAACAGTCTCGACATATGACGTTTCGAGCTTATGATGCTCACTCCCATAATAACTTCCAAATAAATCGAGATGTGAGTGGTGCGGTCTGTGCCATTTGTGTTGTACTTATTTCATACTCATTTCTTTCTGTTACTATAGTACAGTGTCCAGTGTAGTATATTCATGTCCTTTTCTTTCTCTGTGGCTTAGTTGTGCTTTTAGGTTCTAGATTACAATTTTTACAACTATGTTAAGATAGGCAAGTGACTTAGGCTGGCATGTGTTTCGACTTACACCAAAATTCGAGTTATGTCATTGTTGTAGGAATGGAATTGTGTCGTAACCTGAGGACGCCCTGTCTAGGCACGTTGAATCAAAACAAAATATCTCTTTCAGTTTTGGCTCTGTTCTCTGTTAATTTCAGGTCACCCTCGGAATTCAGATACATTGCAGGTATATATGTTCCTAATGTTTCTGTCAGCAAGTAAATGTAACCCTTCCCTGCAAGGCAGCCCCAGTTGGCTCAGCCACGCTCCTTCCTGTTGCTCTCTGTTCCTCTGCTTGCTTCCTGTTCCTGTAACCACCACATAACAATGCCTTTTCACCCTGGCAGCTCCTCCCAGTAGCAACCCATGTTCCAGTTCTCAACTTTTCCAACACTGCCAGAACCAGTCCCATTCTTTCCCTTCGGAAATACCATCACTAGTTGGCTGGCACTTCCTTTCCAAGCGTCTGGGCCCAGCTCCGTCGGCCCATCCTCCAGCAGAGTAGCCCCCTTTTAGAGCATGGAACTCCTGCTCCATAGGTGTCTTTCTCCAAGCTTTTCAGTTTTAATAATTCTAATACAGTACTCCTTTTTGCTCTTACAGACTCAGTGTTAGCTGCTTTGTGTAATTGCTACCTCTTTGATTCCTGTTCTTAGTACTGAGTTAATTCTTTTTATTAAATTTTCTGTATTAAAACAACTGGTGCGAGTTCTGTCTCCCAAGGCTAGATCCTGACTGATGAGTTCCTTAGAACAAGGGGACAAGGGTACCCCATGAAATCACACACTTCCCCAGGCCTGTTAGGCTGTCTGCTTGTGTGCAGGTGACACTGCTGCAATAGGCCAAAGGTAATCCTCCAAAGGTGAGTTGCCAGTATGGTGCCCTGGGGAATAAAATTACACTAAAGCTGGATCTGGTAAAGGGATCCACAGAGCCCAGTGGTTTCTGCTATGTGGACATAGAAAGAGCCAGCTCACAATGTACAGAGGCTTGAGGGCCAGGTGGGTGATTCGGGCAGTGGGTTCTCTGGATCTCAGGGAGAGGAAACATTAGTCAAGTCAAGGAGAATCAGAAAGTTCTTGGAAAAGTAGGCACAGGAAGGTGGGCAGGGCTTTCTAGGTTGGAAAACTGGTGACAGGAATGGTTAAGGCAAATCTGGGACACAGACTGTAAAGCCGGTGGCCACAGCCACCATCACAGCCGCCTGGCCTATGCAGGTTCGCATTTGATTCGGACAGATGGTAATGAAACAACAGAACCAAGAACTGGTGGGTCATTACCTTTGATCCTAGCTTGCACCTGGTGGGCAAAAAGTACACACAGTGGGAAAACACTTCTCTATCCATTCAGGGTGTTGGGCAGATGAAATATGTTATGCTCACTTTGTTAAAGATGGCGCTGCCCACATGCAAGTTTTAAGAGTAAGCTTTTCCCTATACCCTTGACTGATTGGATGATGTGGTGTGGTGCACTTTCATGAGGAATCCTCCCAGTATGTCTCAGATAAGTGACTTTGTATCAGAGACTTCCTTGTTTGTAGATTGGATTAGGGGTTTGGATTTCTACTCTATAAAGTGGGGCAGACTGGTATATGTTCCTAATGTTAGAACCCTTTGATTCTAGGAAACTCGGATAAGTCAGTAGCTTTGTGAACACTGAATGAGTGGGTGTTGGAGCCCAGTGTGTGTTTTTGCTTGCCTGCAGGGTGCAAGCTAGAATTAAAGCTGATGGCTCACCAGTTCTTGGCTCCGTTGTTTCATTACTGACTGTCCGAATCTAATGCGAACCTACACTGGCCAGGCGGCTCTGATGATGGCTTTGGCCCTGACTACTGGCTTTACACAGGGCTCCCAGAGCCACTGACTCATCTGAGTATTTCTAGAATCAAAGGTTCCTAGCTCACCAGTCTTATTCATCTTTGTTCCCCATCCCCTTCTCTCTGCACAAACTCTGCACAAACTGGCTTCTCCTTCAGCACTCCGCCATCTTGGCTGCTTCTCCTCTCCTCCATGTGGCCTTTCTCTGCTGTCCTCCAGCATGGGCTCCTCTGCCCCATTTTATAGTGTAGCTATCAAAACCTTTAATCCAATATACAAACAAGGCAGTCTCTGATTCAAAGTCACTTAGGGTGGGAAAGGCTTAGTCTTAAAACTAAACCTTAGGCTATACCGACCTGGCCTGCTTACAGCCTATCTCCCACACCTAATGCAAACTATAAGCGAGCAAACGTATATATCATATTTACAAACTTATTTGACCAACACAGCCCTTACTTTAGTGAGGTCTCCTACACCAGGCCAAGGAGCTTGCTTGGGATTTTTCCTTGTGTTGGGCAGATAAAATATATTATGCTCACTTTGTTAAAGATGGCGCTGCCCACATGGAAGCCCGTCTCCATGGTGATGATATTAGTTGACCTTCTTGCTTGGGATGGGCATGATTATATTAATGTGTGTGGGGGACAGGCTGTAAGCAGGTAGAGTTGTTATAGCCCAAGGCTTAGTTTTAAGATTAAGCCTCTCCCACCTTTTCTGATGTGGAGTGGTGCACTCTCATGAGAAATCCTATTATGCCTCAGATGGGTGACTTTGTATTAGAGACTTCCTTGTTTGTATATTGAATTAGAGGTTTTGAATCTATGCTATAAAGTGGGGCAGACCGGGAGCTTGCTCTCTCTTGGTTCCTGAGATTAGCATTAGAGAGCAGAGCAGAAAAATGTCACGTGGAGGAGAGGAGAAGCAACCGAGATGGTGGAGCGCTGAGGGAGAAGCCAGTCTGAGCCGAGTTTGTGCAGGGAGAAGGAGATGGGGAACAGAGGTGAATAAGTCTGGTTCTAGGAATCTCGGATAAGTCAGTAGCTTTGTGAGCACTGAAGGAGTGGGTTTTGGAGCCCAGTGTGTGTTTTTACTTGCCCTCTGGGTGCAAGCTAGGATTAAAGATAATGGCTCACCAGTTCTTGGCTCTGTTGTCTCATTACCGACTGTCCGAATTAAATGCGAACCTGCATGGGCCAGGCGGCTGTGATGGTGGCCGCGGCTACTGACTTTACACCTTGCTTCTGTGTGTTGGCATCACATCACAATGTTATCCTCAGAAGTGTGTGTGTGTGTGTGTGTGTGTGTGTGTGTGTGTGTGGTTCCAAGAGCAGGTCAAGGTTGAAACAAAAGATTTCTTCATTCAAGTAAGGGACATGTCTCCCTGTGCTACCTCTAGATGACCCTGCGATGGCACTCTGTCTGCTGGCTCCTGGAAAAGTACAATTAGTTTATTTTTTAAGGTAAATCTGCAGCTGAAGCTAGGATGTCAGACTATAGGAGTTTTGATGTACAATTTGCAGAAAGGGCTCCTTTCAATTTCCACTCCATGCCGTGTTGATTTCCTTAGCTAAACCTCTAAGCAGTTAGACACCTTGTCTGAACTACTCAGGATCTCTCCCACGACTGGCCAGCAACATCTTCTTCCATGGTAATCTTTCTGGGCTGGTCCCAAGTGCAAATATATTGGTTTGGGAAGTGTGGTCACAGTGTCCAAAGGCACAGGTCTGCCCCTCAAAGAGCTGGTTTAGTGGCTGAAACTGCCTTGCCTTGGATCTCAGTGCTTCCAAGCCAGTGCACGAAGCTGCCACAGAGCTACAGACGCATGGCGGGCTGGGCGTGGGCAGATGCCAGTCCTCTGGCCTGGTGGGTGAAGAGCAGAGGGATGGAAAAAGGCAAGTGAATGGTGGTGGTGGGGGGAAGTGGGCTTGGAGAAAGAGGGGGCTGCCCAGCTCCCTGCAAGGGGAGGTGGGCTCCAGCAGGTGCTCCCTTGGGAAGAAGGGTTCTGACAGCCAGCCACTGTGCTGTCATCATCACCTTCTCCGGTTCCTCCCGGATTCATGTCTGGCTGTGACGTGTCATTGCTCTCAGTTCCTATCCGGCACAGATGAGGTTCAGGGGCAGGACCCTCACTTGTCCTTGACTGCAAGGGTCCTTGCAGCTTTGAAGAATGGAAGCACCAAGAGGGTGGGTCGGGTCAAGGAAGAGAAGCCCCAAGGGGGGAATGGAAGGAGATGAAGGAGGGAGGCTGAAGAAAAGGATTGAAAAGGGAAAAGAGAAAAGGGAGCAGAAGTGAGAGGTGAAGGGGTGGGAGGTCTGGAGAAAGGCATGAGAGGGGTGGTCAGGAGAGAGTGGGGAGGGGAGGAGAGGGCATGAAAGGGGAGGGTAGGGTAGGGGAGGGGAAAAGAGGGCAGGGTCAGGGAGGGGAGGGCATGAGAGAGGAGGGTGGGAGAGGGGAGGGGAGGGAAGGATGGAGCAGGGAAGGGGAGAGTAGGAGAACTGGCACCAGACCAGTTGTTCTCTGCCTCCTGGGGCAGGCCAGGCACCTTCTGCTCTTTTTTTTTTTTTTGCCAGCACTGGGGGTTGCGGGGGAAGGGTGTTCAACCCCAGACCCTCCAGACCCTCCAGGCCCTCGGTGGGCAGGAGAGCGGACTGGGGAGGGAGAGACTGGGACTGTTACCCAGGCCCTGGACTCCCTTCAGGCTGCTGGATAGGCTTCCCCGCTCCTTCCTGCCTCTGGGAGTGCTACCTACCCCCGCCCTGCTTGCCCATAAGCGCTGGTTTCTCCTTCCCACCGGGGTGCACACACTGGTACTTTGGTGAGCCAGTTGTCTGCCTTTTTTCCCCCTTCCCTCTTAGAACAGCCTCCCCCTCTTCTAATTCTCAGAACTCACTCCCATTGGATTCCAGGAAATGGCTGGTGCAACTTTGTAACCAAATCCCCTCCAATCCCTTTGTATACTGTGTATGCTCCTCTGCCCCTTCTGGTGTCCTTCACAGCTGGGTCTGGTTACAGGGGAAGAGGGACCGGGCCAGACCAGCCTGAGTCTCTCCAGGGATCACCAAGCTCTGGGTGCCCAGGGCTGGCGGCCTGCCCTCGGGAGGGCCTGGGACTGCGGCTCCAGCCCCCAAACCCCAGGCCTCCTCCTCACACTCAGCTCAGGGTGGTGGGCTGCTCCACCTGCAACCCAGGCTCGCCTTCAGGGGGCTCACCATGTCCTTCCCTCTCTCCCTTCCTGGGTCCTGGCCGCAGGCTCAGCTCGCCTCCCCCATTCTTTCCTAGGGGTTGTGGACTCTGGAGTAGGGGTGAGACGACACATTTTCATTGTCCTCAGAGCCGTCTTTGGTGTCTAATTGGGCTGAGGTCTGCAGTTCCCTTTTTCTGACCTTTTGTTTCTAGTCCTCTTCTCTGCAGGCATCCTTCTGACCACATCATTCTGTGAGAGGTCAGGGGTTGGCCAGGTTTTCCTGTATAGGAAAAGATAGTAAATATTTTAGGCCTTGCAGGAAGGACCACATGTGGTGTCTGTTACATATTCCTGGCCTTTCCTCCCTCTCTCCCTGCTCCTCAATTCTAAAAGTCGTAGTAAAAAATATCCTAGTTCAAAAGCGGTACAAAGATAGGCCCTGTCATAGTTTGCCCAGCCCTGGACCAGAAGATCTCTCAGTTTCTTATCTGTTTGACATGATTTAATAATCACTTCTGGGTCAAGATGGACAGAGCTGTGCTGATCGTTAATTCCAAAGAGCAACATGTGCCAGAATCCAACAGGGCTGGGAGACATTGTTTCCCTGTAAACGGGAGCTGGGAGACATTGTTTTCCTGTAAACGGGAGCCGGGCATCTCCCAAGCCGGGAGCCCCAGTGTGTTAGTTCCTAGAGCCCTATCTCTAGGAAAAACACTGGTATTCTGTGAAATACCCTTGGAGAAGCTCTTCTATATATGAATCTTCTCCCAGCTCTGCATGTGACTTTGAAGAATCTAATTTTCACCTGTAGTTTGTACCTTGCCCGCAGTGGCAAGGACCTCAAAGCTTAGGAGGACAGACCTGTTTATTAAGCAAGCTCCTCTGGGCAGGGAGAAGGGGAAGCAGGGTACCCGCCAAACAGTGTTTGGGACATTGTGAGTCGGAGATGGGAGGTGAGCAGGAGCCTGGGCAGGTTTCACATGAGCTGAAGAAATACGGTTTTCTGTTCTATGGCCCGGGGTCTTGGAAAACTCCTTTGTTATCCATCTGAAATGTGAAGAGGTCCTTGCCAGCCCCAGGACCACCTATGTGGGCAAATGTAGTTGTAACAGAGTCAGGCAACCACCCCAAGGGCCAATGTGCTGTGAGGAAAAGTGTATGTCAAGTCCAGGAGACCTGGGCTCTGTTCATAGCTCCACCAAGAGTTAGTCGTGCAGGCTGGACAAACCTGTTTTCTGCTCAGGATCCCAGATTTTCTTACCTGCAGCACTAGGAGAATGTGCCTTGGGCTGGCTCCCTGACATGTTGGTGACAGTTAAAGTGAGAGAAAGTAGGTGTGCTTGGAAGGACACCTGCAGGGATTCTCACGGAGCCATGCGAGGAGCCGAAGACACGGAATCCAGTCTAGCAGGGTCTGTGGTCACTGCCCATCTCTCCCCGCGGAAACTGAAATTTGGAATTATGACCCATGATCCATGTTCTCTGAATTCCCTTCCAGGTGTCATGTAGGGTGGTGGTGGTTACAATGGGAACTGAGAGAGAGAAAGAGAGGAAGAGAATGTGTTTTGATGCAGGGCCATCACTGCTCAGGGAAATTTGTGGAGTTTTGCAAGTTCTTGATATGAAAGCCATAGCTCTGCCTAGCAATTCAGAGGGCAGGCGATGAATTGCCAAGGTTCCCCTCTGTGATTCAGGCTGACATTGGTCCTGGGAAGCCGGTGGCTTCCCATACAGCCTGAGTTACTAATAGTGGCCAGGGCAGAATGTGTCAGCCCTATGGGGCAGATGGCTATGGACCAGGTTCTATCCTGAGAGGGCACCAAATGTAGACAAGGCTCCCAGGGGAAAGGGGTTGTGGAGTTTAAAAAAAAATGTATCCAATATTATCATCAGAATGAATATTCTGCTCAAATCTAAGTTCAGGGAAGATGCCAAAGAGAAGAAACAGAGAGGTAGAGAGTGGGGGAAAGCCGACAATGAGTAGAGGGGTTTGGATGTGAGCGGACTACTGTTTTGGAGCTGGGTGTTAAAAACAAAGTCCTCATCTGTTTAATCCAACGTCAAGGCTAATGGAGAGAACACAGCTGGCCCAGGCAAACATGCCAGTGAAGCTGGGCGTTACTTTTTGTTTCAGGGACTAGCGGACCTGTCGTGCAGGAAGGGGGCTGCTTAAACAGTTCTTAGTCCAACCTCCTCACATTACAAATGGGGAAGGTGAAGCCCCGAGAGGTCCCAAAGCTCATTAATAACACCTCCGTGCTTAGGCTGCCATGATTGTTAGGAGAGTAAAGATCATCCGTTCTCCTGGGAGGAGCTTTCTTGGGTGTAGGGTCTCCCATTATCTTTGTTTTCTAAGGGTATTGAGGGGGATGGGTCTGCAGGCGTGGTCAGTTTCCTCCAGGGCCTATAGCAGTGGTTCCCAAAGTGTGGTCCTCAGACCAGCAGCATCAACATCACCTGGAGACTTAGACATGGGAGTACTTAGTCCCTCCCGGGCCTACTGCATTGGGAACTCTGGAGTGGGCCCACCCACTTGTGTTTTAATTTGCCCTTCAGGTGACTCTGATTTTCCCTGGCCTAAGGTATCCAGATGGGGTGTGGAAGGAGGGCCCATGTCCCTGACCTTGACTGGAGGCCACTCGAGACCCACAGCAGAGCCACAGATGTGGCTTTTAGAGAACTCTCTCTCTCCTTCTCTGCCCTCCCCACCAGCTGCAGTGTCCCTTAGGTCTCCTTTCCACTGGGCACATCCCATAGTCACCCCTCTGGGCCTGCAGCCTTATCTGCTGGTCCCAGATAAAGAATGAATTGGCCTAATCAGTCCGACTGGCCTGGCTGGCTCCAGGGAGGTCTGCTCTTGGTGCCACTGCCAAAAAGGGAGCAGCTCACGTGATTGGCCCCCTGGCCCCCACCCTCGGGCCCCTCGCCACCACCATCTCTCTCCCTGAAAAATGCCAGCCCTGAATTGGGCTCTCCCTCCTTCCCAGTCAACCTCTTGCAACTTTATTCCAAAGAGAGATAAGGGGTGACTATATAGGGCTTCTGTGAAAATCACAGTGGCAAAGCCTCTCTGTCAAGGTCAGGCTGTCTTTGGGTGGTTTCTGGGGCAAGGCTGGGGGGTGGGGGGAGAGGAGTGGGATTGAAACTCCCAGCCTGCCACACGCTGGAACAACACATCTGTGTTGCTCAACAGCATTGCAAGGAAGCTACCAGGTTGAATTATTGCTAATACCCTGCCTTTTTTGAGGATTTGAAGAACCATCTTTGAAGCCATTGCTTTGCTTCCTATTATAATGCTTGGTTAGGAACCTCGGTGGGGCAGAGTTTCCCCACAGTGCAAAGAGGTGGAAACAGGCTCAGAAACACTTGTTGACTTTTCCCAGGCCCTGAATACGTCCTTGGCTGAAACAGGAACCATAAGCTCCATTCCCGGGATTGTGGTGGGAACCAGGACTAATGCCCATGAAGGCCCCATCTGCAAAGGAGCAGCGAATGGGCCAGATGTTCTTCCCGGGCTCAGCCTGTGTGGCACAGGGGCTCAACCAAAGGGATTTTGAATCCTGGGGAAAATAGTTGTCATTTAGGGTTGGCTCAAATATTAGCCGAGTCTGCTGTGAGTGAAAGCACAAGGTAGGGCCAAACACGAAGAGGGGTTTCCATGAGATTTGGGGTAGCCATTTTGGGGTGACGTGGGGCTGTGGCCAGGGATGAGGGCCAACAGAGGCTGTCAGATTGAGTAGAGGCTGACACAGTGTTTGACTGGGGCGTCCTTGTTCTGCGGCCCACTGGCTTCCTTCTCCCTGGGTCTGAGTTTCCTCCAATGTCTACCACCTCACTCCAGACCTGGGGCGGGGCGGGGGACAATAGACCTGAGTGTGTGAGGAGAAATCTGGTCAACTGTCCGGTGTGTAACAAAGGCAGAGGACCGTGACTGAGGGAGATGAGTTTAGGAGGTGTTTGTCTGGATGTCTGGAGGTGGCACAGCCAACCCAGAGCGCAGGGTGTGTTGGAAATGGGTGTTTGTCTCTATCAGAGGGGTCTACTCACACAGAGCCCCCTTGGAGCAGAGGGATCTTCCATGGCTGAGGCAGGCAGAGGCCTGGAGCCTCATCCCTTCAGCTTCTCCATCGCCTCCGTGACTTCTCAGCCACCTTGCAGGATCCCATGGAACCATAGGGAGGCCTCATTCATTTGCAAGTTATTAGGCAAACCGGGAGGCCTGTGCCTCAGTGTGAGTTCTCAGGTGGCTCCAGTTGCTCCCTCAGGAGTCTGGTCAAGAACATGTGGTTGAGAGGCCCGTTCATCAACAGTGCCAGGATGGCTGCTCCACAGTCTGGGGGTGGCCTGGACTGAGGTGAGAGCTCCTATCTATGCAGGCACCACCCATGACTGGGGGAGCTATTGTCCTTGGTGGCCAGAGGGGGAGGGGGCTGACGATACCCAGAAGCCCACGCTAAGTCAAGAGGAGCCGCTCCATTGCTCAGTTGGCCTTTGCTATTCCCTGGTTTCCCCTCCTTGGCTGCCATAACCCAGACTGTGGGATGGCATTCCCATGGCTGCTGGACAGAACATCAGGCCCCATGAGCCTTCACCCAAGCACTCCTTCCACTTCTTCTCCCTTCCATCTACAAGGCAAGTTTGACAATGCCAAAGCCTGTGATCCCCTCTGGGTGACTCTCAGCACCCACGGGCATCCCAAGGGTCATGAGAAGCCCTGCAGGAAGGAGGCTGGTTTTTGTCTGCATAACATACCTCTCTTTTCTTCTAAAAGAAGCACCTACTTAATATCCCTAGAGATGAGGTTCTGCATCAAGTTCTCCCTTCTGAGAAGTCAAGTCTGTTTACTCATACGCATCCTCTTCCACAGGGGGCCTCCTTTGGGGTTCACTGAGTCTCTCCCTTAATAGAATAGAATAGTGGTTCTTAACCTGGGTTCTATCAAACCTTAGGGTTTCGATGAGTCTGTCTCAGGGGTTCGGAGAATCCTCTGCCGCGGAGGCCAGAATAAAGTAATACCGTAATTTGTTGTGAGTTCATGCACTTTGTTGGTTTTGTTCTTTGAGCTAGGTGATGTTCATGCACGGCTCATTTTGTGCGCCAGTAAAAAAACATATACGTATGTCTTGAATTTGGAAAAAAATATATTTTATTTTTCACTAAAGAAGGGTTTGGTGAACGCGCATATGAAACTGGTGGGTTCGGTACCTCAAAAAAGGTTAAGAACCACTGGAATAGAATCTCAAGAGCCAGAAGTTGGTTTAACTGGAACAGTAATTAACAGATGGTGGAGAATCATGGTTTGTCCAAGGGAAGTGTCCATGAGTGGTCTGGGTGCTAGAGACGGTGGCCGTGTGTCCTATTTCTTTACCTGCGTCCCAAGATAGGGACGTCCTCCTGTCTTCTCCTCTCCTCTTCCCATGGCTATTGCTTCTCTCCAGTCTCTGACTCACCCCGTTTATGGAGTCTTCTTGGCTACACACCACCTGCCACCATCCGTCCTTGGCCACACTCTGTTTGGACACCTGTTCCTACATTATCAGACCCTGCTAACTTGGCTTTCTTCTTTGGGTAAATTAAGGAGAGCAGGTTCAATTCAGGGAGCAGCCTGAACTCTGGTCACTAACTGGGTCAGCCTGGGATGGGTGCCGAAGAACGAGAGGTAATCATGGGCCCTGCTTTCTGGGGCCTGCTGTCCAGCAGGGGCTAAGCTCCTTCTGGGCCCCACAAGTCGACTGATAAACGTTCAGGGACTTTCAAGCTCACTGTAAACACAGCCCTCCGCTAAATCACGGTGGGACTGCAATCGTACACTTGTACAGATACGAGAGCCTGACAGCAATCTATGAAGCATCCTGTGAGAATTAACTGGCTGTATGGAATTTACAATAAAACCTAGTGCATATTTTATTATTTGTAAGTTGTTTGCTTTGTATCAGCAAACTATTTTATGTGTATTTTCTCCCCCTCAGGAGAGCCAGTTGTTAAACATTTACCAGAACCCCAATGGCCACCAGCACCTTTAGTGGGACTGTCCCATCTGTCCCATGTTGAAGTGCTTTATTAGAGGGGAGCCAGGTGCTGTATGATCAAGGAGGAAGAGGTGTTTCCTTGGCCCCATGGGGTCGGAAAACGCTTCCCAGCGTTGGAGAGCTGAGTCTCAGAGCTTAGAGGACAAACAAAGGGAAGCTCAAGGACTTGCTCACAATCACACTTTGTCAGTGGCAAAATAAGTTTTAGAACCCCATTCCTTGGCACACACCAAACCAGCATGCTGGCCTCGTCCATGATGCCCTGGCCCTCGGGGTACCCTGTTCTTCTCCCTAGTTCTCATGGATTGTGCAGATGTTTTAGCCTCTCTCTTGGGTCTTTCCCAGGAAGAAGAAGGGAGGAAGGGAGGTGGGGTGGGCAACATCCACATGAGCCTCACTTGGAAGGCATTTTGAGGCAACATCTGTCACAGCTGGGCTCTCAGCCGTCCAGACACCCTTCAGTCACGCTCTGGCAGGTGCATCCGCATAAATCTGTTCACAGCAGGAAAGAGCTTGGAGAGTTCCTAGTCCAGTGAAACCAGATCTGGTCTGGGTGGACAGAGAGACAATGTGTGAAAGAGCCAGGAGGGCAGGTCCCCAGCCAGGCCTCGGTGCTGGCGCTCTGTGGGGAGCCCAAGGCAACTCCCCAAAAAGGGTCTTCCTGTACTTTTGCCTGAGATACCCTTTCATCCTCCCCTTGCTCAGCTGCACTTTTGAGCTGATGGTTTAAATGGGCTCCTGGTGTGAGGGCAGGCAGCTGTCCACTGCTCACTCAGGTTCCTAAACCTGCAGCTCCATGTCAGTGTGGCAGCCACGGGAGGGCTGCAAGGCAGGGTGAGTCACTGTCACGCGTTGATGAGGTGGACAGTCCTGAGTGTGGCTCACTTGTTGACTGGCCAGAGGATGAAAGCCCACTATTTTTCTATCACAAGAGTTAGTCATTAAGAAGACTTGCAGTATTCCAAACAGACATTCAGACACATGCTGGCTTATTTTCATGGTACAAAGAATCCAAATATCATTCTGGTCAGGTAGCTCAGATGGTTAGAGCGTTGTCCTGATACACCAAAGTTGCGGGTTTGATCCCTGGTCAGGACACTTACAGGAATCAACCAATGAGTACATGAATAAGTAAAACAACAAATCAACATCTCTCTCTCTCTCTCTCTCTCTCTCTTTCCCTTCTTTTCTTTCTAAAAAATCACTCAATAAGTTAAAAAGGAAAAAAGAATCCTAATATCCCCTTCTCAGGAGCTTTCCTTCTGGGCCACCCTATTTCTTTTCGTTCTGGGTCATGACAAGCAAGGGCTCTTCGTAACGTCTTTTAGTGAAGTGGTTCAGTATCTCCAGCCATGTCCCCATACCATGGGGGCAGTGTGTAAGGCTATTTTTGTGATCTCAGTCAAATCTCTCTAACAATGGCTACAGAACATGCTCTCTTATGATGAACTAAAAAACCCTGAAGCCTAGAGTAGCTTGATCCTGCTCATGTAGTGTTTTATTTTCTACATACAGAGGAAAAACTGCCTTCTGGTCCTTCAATCTGGGAACCGCCACTTGTGTTGTTTGGGGCGTGGCAGCACGGGAGAGGTTTCATGGCATGTCAGATGAGACAACTAAGTTTTGCATACAAAAGTCAGGGCCTGAGGCACAGAGTCCAGGAGTCCAGTGAGACGGCCCAAGCAGCGCGGAGAGAGGGGTTGGGAGCACTCTTTCCAGGGCAGAGCCAGCTCGCTGTCTGTTGTCTCGTTGATGTATGGACTCCAGGCCCCTGCTTTCCAGCCAGGAACCACATGAAACAAACCTGTCCTGTTACTCACTTGCTAGCCAGACTACTGGGAGCTGATTGCGGCCAGAGAGAGGCCAGACGCCAGCAGGTGAATGGTGCCCCCAACGGAGGCTTACCTCACCCGGCTGGCATCAGGACTGACTCAGAGGACAGGGTCTCATATCACTGCTGCCTCCCGTACTCCCCTTGGCAGTTACCTCTCGGAAAACAGACCAGGCCAAGCTCTGCCACACTTACATAACAAGACCTGACTGCGCCTGGTGAGCCCGGGCCGGCGCAGTCCAGGAATAAAGACTATTGACTGATAGAGACTTGAAATGTAATTTGTGTGGATGGAAAATGGGTAGGTCTGATGGCAGCAGGTGTGGCTAATGACAGTAGGGGGCAAGAACTCTGCAATGGCCCTCTGAAGCCTTTTCTTTTCTTACCCAGCATGCCCTACATGACTGCTTCCTCTCAACTTTTCCCGTAAGTAACAACACGTCCCACTTGATAGGCGTAGATTCCTACATGGTTTTCAAATTAATGTCCCACAGAGATGTGCTGAGGGTCATCCGAGAGTGTGTGAGGCGGTGTGGGGGGATTCTCATTGCCATTTTATATACTAGGAAGCTAAAGACACAGAGGTTCAAGGATGGGCTCAAGTTGTAAGAGGTGGAGCTGGTTCCAGAACATGGCATTCTGATTCCTAATCTAGAACTATCCCATCTGTAGCACGTCCCCTTCCCCTCTCCTCTGGCTTGTGTCTCATGCTTCATCAAGCACCCCCTGCTTAGGTTGATGCTCGGTAGATCTGATGAACCAACCCATGACAAGGCTTCATTATCCCCAGGCAATGTGCATAGTTAGAAAGATATTTCTGAATCAGTTACATAGTGGCTTTTAATGGAGAATGGCTGGATTTAGCAAATAAAACTATGGATGCCTGGTTCCATTTGAATTTCAGGTAAATAATAAGCTTTATTTTAGACTAAGTAGGTCCCAAATATTGCACAAGACCTACCTTCTACTAAAAATCTGAAATTCCAATCAAACCAGATGTTGTTCTGTATTTTATCTGGCAACCCAATTTTAGTGGTCACTACATTATGAGAACATCATTTTCACTTTTACTAAGATTGGCTCTATACTGGAATATTATAATTTGTGAGCCAGGAGGAATATTGAGCACTGACATTCTAAAGGGATTTGAAGTTAATTCTGTGGAACTAAGGGATCATTGGAGACAGGTTGAACTAAAAACTGTAAGACCTATCTAGTGTATGTAATCACTGCATTTCCAGCCACTGGCTTTTATTTTCTGATGGGTCTTGGTCATTCCAATTTGGTTTAGTTTCATTTTGTTGTGTTTTCCACTCCTTTCTGCGTTTGTGTTTCAGTCTGTTTAATATTCACTAACTTATCTTCAAGTTCACTGATTCTTTCCTTGACTGTGTCGAATCTAAACATGAGTCAGCTACTAGCTTTCAGCAGCAAGAACCAACTCTTTAGAAATGGAAGAGGTTGGAGCTGTGAGAGACTGGCCATAAGAAAGAAATTTCTATGGTGGACAATGTCAAGTCCTGGGAGAGAAGAATGAGGGAATCTGATCTCCAGACACAGCTTCTGTGAAATCGTGTGGAGAGAGGGGGCAAGGCTCCAAGGTGAGCAAGTCTTTTCTGGTCTAAGCATTTCATCTACTATGGTTTAGAAGTGAAGGAAAGATTTTTCTTGCTGTTTTTCCTCAGGTGCTAAGGCAAATCCCACATAGAAATTGGGGAAAGCCTTGAGACTAATACAAGGTAAGCAGGAAATAAAAATACATTAAAAAGAAAGGCAAGGTAAAAAATTTCCACCTTTTGCAAAGAGTCAGATATAAGGGAAGGCTAGATATGCTGGTCTAATGACTCTAAGCACATGACTCCACTATGGTCACAGTGCTGGGTCACAGAGCCTTGCAAATCAAGAAGATCCTAGGTAGGTCCTGGAGACAATTGTCCATATTCTAAAGAGCATATTTTATTTGGAACCATGGCAGATGTGCTTTGCCCATATTTTTTGGGTGCCTACATTTGTTGAGGTAGCCCCCTGTGGTAGTAAGTCTGGGGACTACAATGCTAAACAGAACTGAGTCCCGGCATGAGGAAGCTTTCAGTCAAAAAATACCTAAAATATTTTCCCCCATATCTTTGCATTAATAGTTCTTTTTAATTTTATTTTTACTTTGGTGATACAGCTTTCAGCTTAAATGTCAACTAGCATGACAGGCCTTTCCTAAAAGTCAAACCTAATGTACTCCGTTGTTATTCTACCTAGTACTATTGCAATCCTCAAGACCTAGCATTTTCTTCTTTATTTATTGGCTTCTTTGCTCCTGGACTATCTCTCCCTTCCAGCATGTGAGCCCTGCAAGGGTCTGTGGCAGTTTTCTGCCTTCCATTCCCTGCCGCATTTCCCTTGTTTGGCAAACCGTAAGTATTCAGTGAGTTTATTTAATGAATGAAGAAGAAGAAAATCTGTTGGTCACAGTTTTGCTGCCACACAGGGAACTAATATTTGGCTGAAAGAGGACTTCAAACTCTTTATAACAAGCTGCTGTGTTTTTGTCCAACTTCTTGTTTAACAAGTGTTATGCACAAGCAGGCGGCAGAGCAGCCCCAGCCTGTGAGCTTTTAGAAGACCGTGTCTGTCATTTTTTCTTTTTTTCTACAGTGAGGGCTTTACAAATGCTTTTCTGACTGATTGATTAATTAGGGTTTAAACGAGGGGAGGCTCTGACACAGTGGGACATTCTTTTGTGACCTGCTATTCCTCTCGCTTCTCTAGCTGTTCTGAATGCCCATCCTGCGTGGTAGACAAGTGTCTAGTGCCTGGAAATCTTAAAGAAAAGAGAACATGAGTTCACAAAAGAAAAATACACAGAAATACATTTTTCAGTTTGAAAAACCTACAACTTCATATTTAAACGAATCAATTTGTGGCAATGCTTTGGGAAGCGTATCTCTTACAGGAAATAGCTATGACTTTACACACCCAAACAAATAATAAAACCTAGCAATGGCTGTCAGCTCTGCTAAGTCTCTCTTCGAGGGCCTGGCTGAGCTGCCAGGGGGAGCAGGGTCCTTTGCAGCTTTCAGGTCAAAGGTCCTGTGTTTACAGGTGCTGGGGTCACAACAGAATTTGACCTCAGGTCTTTCTAAGCTAAACAGACCTAACTTTTTGTCCCAAAGTAACAAGACAAAGGAGTGTGGTGTGGGAAGGTGGTGGGAGGTGGAGAAAGCTAGAGGTAATTGATTAGTTCACTGTTATTTATTCTACCACATTCATTAACCCCTGGTAAGGGCCAGCACATTGCTAAGCCTTGTCCGGCTATGCCAGAAAAATCAGATAAGGCCTTGGACCCTGCACGGTGGTGCTGAATAGGGAAAAGACACAGGTGTTGGAGTGGGTTTGAGGGGAGGTAATGGACTTGGACGGAGATAGATGGGTTCTAAGAGGCCAGCAGGATGTTGAGCTGGAGGTACCCAGCTGTCAGGTTACCAGCTATAAACAAGATGTTTCCTCTGGGCTCTAGATTCACAAAGCCAACGACCTAGCTAACGTTTCTTCCTAGATATTTTAAATTCAATGTGTCCAAAGCTGAATATCAGCCCCATACATATTTCTCCTCTATTGTTCCCATTCTCCTTGAATGGCGCTGCCATTGGTCCAACACAGAAACCCGGGAGCCTTTTTGATGCTGTTTTCTCCCTCGTTCTCCATATCCCACTCACCCAGCATCAAGTCCTGTTGACTTCACCTCCAAAATGTCTCTCAAATCTTCATCTTCCTTCTTCTTTCTGTTTTTAGTCCCAGTCTAGACATCTGTCATTTCCTCTCTGGTCTCTTGCAACAGTCCCTCCTCTCAGTGGTCTACCTGCTTCCACCCTGGCCTCCGCCTCCATTCTCTCCAGTTACACAGCAGCCAGTGACCTTTAACAGTGCCAGTCTGATCCTGCCAGGGCCCCCAGTGTCCCTGTTAGCAGGCTTCTGTGACTCTCCCTCGCTCTCAGGAAGACGACCAAATTTCTAGCACAGTTTCCAAAGCACACTCAGTCTGACCCTTCTGGCCTCGCCTCTTGTTTTGACCACCTGGACCTTCTTCAGCCCCATACTTGCTTATCTTCTCCTGCAGGGCCTTTGCAAATGCTATCTTTATTAGGCAGAAAATGACGTCTCAAAGGTGTCTATATCTGAACCTGACAATATGTTACATTACATGGCAAAGGGGAGTAAGCTTGTAGATGGAATTACAGTTGCTAATGAGCTGGGGAAATAATCCTGTATAATCTGGGTGGTCCCAATAGAAAGACCCAACTCATCATTGCAGACTTTGAAGATGGGAGGGAGCCACAGCTGGAAAACACAGGCAATGTTTAGCAGCCAGAAGAGGCAAGGGGCTTTCAAAAAGAATGCATTCCTGCCAACTCTTTGATTTGACCTTAGTGTGACTCATGTCACTCTTCTAAGCTACAGAAGCATATGATAATAAATAAATGTTTTAAGTCACTATGTTTGTAGTTGATTTGTTATAGCAGCCAGAGGAAACTAATATACATACTATTCTTTTGCCTGAAATTCACTTCTTTCCCTTTGTTAAAGTCTAGTTAACTCTTCAGATTTTAACCCAAGTACCATTTTGTCAAGATTCCCGATCTAGAATATAGCCTCCTTTTATAACAGACACTCACAGCTTTGTCTTTCTCTCTCTCTCTCCTTTTAAAAAATTTTTCTGAAGTGAGAAGCGGGGAGGCAGAGAGACAAACTCCCACATGTGCCCGACTGGAATCCACTTGGCAAGCCCACTAGGGGGCAATGCTCTGCCAATCTGGGGCATTGCTCCATTTCAACTAGAGCCATTCTAGAACCTGAGTTGGAGGCTGTTCGGCAGATAAAATATAATATGCTCACTTTGTTAAAGATGGCGCTGCCCACATGGAAGCCCGTCATCCAGGTGATATTATTTGCCCTTATGCTTGAGATGGCTGTGGGGGAAAAGCTGTAATGTAGGCAGGCCGGGTCATTATAGCCTAAGGCTTAGTTTAAGAGTAAGCTCTTCCCCACACCCTTGACTGATTGGATGATGTAGGGTGGTGCACTCTCCTGAGGAATCCCATTATGCCTCAGATGGGTGGCTTTGTATCAGAGACTTTCTTTATGTATAATTGGATTAAAGGTTTGGATTTTCTATGCTATAAACTGGGGCAGTCCGGGAGCTTGCTCGCTCTCTTGGTTCCTGAGTTCCTGAGGTTAGGATTAGAGAAGAGAGCAGAGAAAGGCCACATGGAGGAGAGGAAGCAGCCAAGATGGTAGAGTGCTGTAAAGCCAGTAGTCGAGGCCACCATCACAGCAGCCTGACTCGTGCAGGTTCGCATTGGATTCGAACAGTTGGCAATGAAACACAGGAGCCAAGAACTGGTGAGCCATTAGCTTTAATTCTAGCTTGCACCCGGCGGGCAAGCAAAAATACACACTGGGCTCCAAAACCCTCACATTCAGTGCTCACAAAGCTACTGACTTATCCGAGTTTCCTAGAATCAAAGGTTTCTAGCTCACCAGACTTATTCACCTCTGTTTCCCATCTCCTCCTGCACAAATTCTGCTCAAACTGCCTTCTTCCTCAGCACTCTGCCATCTTGACTGCTTCTCCTGGCCTCCATGTGGCCTTAATCTGCTCTCCTCTCTTCTACCTCAGGAACCCATGAACCGAGAGAGAGAGATCAAGCTACCGGACTGCCCCAGTTTATATCCTAGAAAATCCAAACCTTTAATCCAATTATATATACAAGAAAGTCTCTGATACAAAGCCACCCATCTGAGGCATAATAGAATTCCTCAGGAGAGTGCACCACCCTACATCATCCAATAAGTCAAGGGTGTGGAGAAGAGCTTACTCTTAAACTAAGCCTTAGGCTATAACGACCCGGCCTGCCCACAGCCTGTTCCAGAACACACATTAATATCAACGAACTTCCATGTGGGCAGCGCCATCTTTAACAAAGTGAGCATAATATATTTTATCTGCCCAACAAGTGCTGAGGGAGAAGCCAGTTTGTTAAGAGTTTGTGCAGGAGGAGATGGGAAACAGAGGTGAATAAGTCTGGTGAGCTAGAAGCCTTTGATTCTAGGAAACTCGGATAAGTCAGTAGCTTTGTGAGCACTGAATGAGTGGGTTTTGGAGCCCAGTGTGTGTTTTTGCTTGCCCGCCGGGTGCAAGATAGAATTAAAGCTGATGGCTCACCAGTTTTTGGCTCCGGTGTTTCATTGCCATTTGTCCGAATCCAATGCGAACCTGCATGGATCAGGCGGCTGTGATGGCGGCCTTGACTACTGGCTTTACAGAGGCCATAAAGCCATCCTCAGCGGCTAGGTCAACTTTGCTCCAATGGAGCCTTGACTGTGGGAAGGGAAGAGAGGGGGTGGGGAGAAAGGAGATGGGGAAGGGTTGAGAAGCAGATGAGCACTTCTCTTGTGTGCCTTGGCTTGGAATCGAACCTGGGACTTCCACATGCTGGGCCAAAGCTCTACCACTGAGCAAACCAGCCAGGGCTATTTTCCTCTCTTTTTAAATAATGTGTTATAATTCCGATTGTGTGTGGCTTTCTATGAGACATTCTAGTTAAAAGCACAAATGGACCCTGGAGCCCAATGACCTGGGTTTAAATCCTGCCCCCACATCTGTTATCTGTGTGACCATGTGCAAGTCACTCAACCTCTGTAGATGCCCTTTTTCCCCTAACAAGTTATCTTGCTAACAAAACAAGAATAATACTATCTATCTCATAGGGTTGTAGTAACATAGAAGTGCATGAGTTCATAAATTGCTTAGAACAATGTCTGTCCTATAATTAAGACACTTCAGTATATACTATAAATGTTGATCACCCACTGCAAGATTGTATACTCTTTGGGGACAGGGAACAAGTTTACTTCTACTTGCCATTTTATTTGGCACCTACACAGGGTTTGACATATTATAGCAGATGTTAATATATACATAGAGAATGAATGAATGAATGAATGAATTTAGAGTTGGACCTGGGAAGAACAAGGGTGTAAAACTGCATCTTAGAAATGACTCTTTTTTTCCAAGTTGTTTATACTAAAGACAGGATTTCTCAACCTTGGCATGACTGACTTTTGAGACTGGATAGTTCTTTGGTGAGGAGGCTGCCCTGTGCATTGTAGGATACTGTTTTTTTTTTTTTTTTGTATTTTTCCAAAGTAAGAAGCGAGGGGGAGGCAAACAGATAGACTCCCTCATGCACCTGACCAGGATCTATCCGGCATGCCCAACAGGGGGCGATGCTTGGCCTCTCTTGGGCATTGCTCCTCTGCAATCGGAGCCATTCCAGTGCCTGAGGCGGAGGCCATGGAGCTGTCCTCAGTGCCCAGGCCAACTTTGCTCCAATAGAGCCTTGGCTGCTGGCGGGGGAGAGAGAGATAGAGAGGAAGGAGAGGGGGAAGGGTGGAGAAGCAGATGATCTCTTCTCCTGTGTGCCCTGGCCAGAATCGAACCTGGGACTTCCATACGCTGGGCCGACGCTCTACCACCGAGCCAACCGGCCAGGTCCGCATTGTAGGATATTTAACATCAGCCCTAGTTTCAACACATTAGATGTTAATAGCACCACCCCATACCACCTGTGATAATATGTATCTAGACATTGCCACATGTTCCAGGACGGGGGTAATGGTGGACAAAATCACCCCCAGTTGGGAACTCCTGGGTGCAACCATCACACCTGTAAAGCCAGTAGTCGCGGCCACTATCACAGCCGCCCGACCCACGCAGGTTCGCATTGGATTCGGACAGATGGCAATGAAACACAGGAGCCACGAACTGGTGAGCCATCAGCTTTAATTCTAGCTTGCACCCGGCGGGCAAGCAAAAACACACACTGGGCTCCAAAACCCACACATTCAGTGCTCACAAAGCTACTGACTTATCCGAGTTTCCTAAAATCAAAGCTTTCCAGCTCACCAGACTTATTCACCTCTGTTTCCCATCTCCTCCTGCACAAACTCTTAACAAACTGGCTTCTTCCTCAGCACTCCGCCATCTTGGCTGCCTCCTCTCCTCCACGTGACCTTACTCTGCTCTCCTTTCTAATACTAACCTCAGGAACTCAGGAACCAAGAGAGAGAGCAAGCTCCTGGACTGCTCTAGTTTATACCATAGAAAATCCAAACCCTTAATCCAATTATACAAACAAGGAAGTCTCTGATACAAAGTCACCCATCTGAGGCATAATGGGATTCCTCCCTACATCACCACCCTACATCCTCCAATCAGTTAAGGGTGTGGAGAAGAGCTTACTCTTAAAACTAAGCCTTAGGCTACAACAACCTGGCCTGCCCACAGCCTGTTCCAGAACACACATTAATATCAACAAACTTCCATGTGGGCAGCGCCATCTTTAACAAAGTGAGCATATTATATTTTATCTGCCCAACAACACCAAATAGCAAATGTGAGTGTGGGTGAGCATGTGAGCATCATGCTGCTCTTCACGCTTCTGTCCTGGCCGATCCCGAAGGTACTTGCTGCACAGAGTTCCCAGCAGCTTGTCTGCAACAACTCCACTGCTCAAGGTCTCTGACTGTGGGAGTGTGACTGGGTGGGAGCAGAAGGGTGGGGCTGCCCTTCTTAAAGCCACATTATCATCACTTTTCTGAAAGCAGGAAGGGTTTATCTCAAAGCAGATAGTTCTTGAACTTTTCAGAAGACAGATTTCCATGCTAATCTAAATGCCAGAAAGATCTGAATAAATGGGATAAAGAGTTGAATAAACAGTCGACCTTCACCTTTGGCTTTCTTCATATCAGCTTGGAAATAGAAGGAGCCCATTTATCTTTTTTTACCCCATGAAGTGGTTGACTTTAACTTCTGTTTATTCTCAGAAAAGGGTTACTTGGGTAAATCCTGGCAGATAAACAGGAATTTCCTGTACTGAGGGCAGAACTGGGTGACTGAAGGAGTGAGAGCTATGTAACAGGATTGTCTGTCCCTCCAGTGGCCTGGTCTCAACAGAGGGGGTGTTGGGCAGATGAAATATATTATGCTCACTTTGTTAAAGATGGCGCTGCCCACATGGAAATGCGTTAATATTAATGTGTGTTGGGGGACAGGCTGTGGGCAGGCTGGGTCGGTATAGCCTAAGGCTTAGTTTTAAGAGTAAGCTTTTCCCCACACCCTTGACTGATTGGATGATGTGGGGTGGTGTACGCTCATGAGGAATCCTCCCAGTATGTCTCAGATAAGTGACTTTGTATCAGAGACTTCCTTGTTTGTAGACTGGATTAAAGGTTTGGATTTGTAAAGTCAGTAGTCAAGGCCGCCATCACAGAAGCCCGACCCACACAGGTTCGCATTAGATTCGAACAGTCGGTAATGAAACACAGGAGCCAAGAACTGGTGAGCCATCAGCTTTAATTCTAGCTTGCAACCGGCGGGCAAGCAAAAACACACACTGGGCTCCAACACCCACACATTCAGTGCTCACAAAGCTACTGACTTATCCGAGTTTCCTAGAATCAAAGGTTTCTAGCTCACCAGACTTATTCACCTCTGTTTCCCATCTCCTCCTGCACAAACTCTTAACAAACTGGCTTCTTCCTCAGCACTCTGCATCTCGGCTACTTCTCCTCCACATGGCCTTAATCTGCTCTGCTCTCTAATACTAACCTCAGGAACTCAGGAACCAAGAGAGAGAGATCTAGCTACCGGTCCGCCCACTTTATAGCATAGATAATCCAAACCTTTAATCCAATTATACACACAAGAAAGTCTCTGATACAAAGCCACCCATCTGAGGCTTAATGGGATTCCTCCCTACATCACCACCCTACATCATCCAATCAGTCAAGGGCGTGGAGAAGAGCTTACTCTTAAAACCGAGCCTTAGGCCATAAGGACCTGGGCTGCTTATATTACAGCCTTTCCCCCACACCCATTCCAAGCATAAAGGCAAATAATATCACCTGGGTGACTGGCTTCCATGTGGGCAGCGCCATCTTTAACAAAGTGAGCATATTATATTTTATCTGCCCCACAGGATTTTTACACTAAAAGTGGGGCAGACCAGGAGCTTGCTCTCTCTTGGTTCCTGAGTTTAGCATTAGAGAGAAGAGCAGAGAAAGGCCACGTGGAGGAGAGGTGAAGCAGCCAAGATGGCAGAGTGCTGAGAGAGTGTAAAGCCAGTAGTCACGGCCACTATCACAGCAGCCTGACTTGTGCAGGTTCGCATTAGATTCGAATAGTCGGTAAACAATGGAGCCACAAACTGGTGGACCATCAGCTTTAATTCTAGCTTGCACCCGGCGGGCAAGCAAAAACACACACTGGGCTCCAAACCCCACACATTCAGTGTTCACAAAGCTACTGACTTATCCGAGTTTCCTAGAATCAAATGTTTCTAGCTCACCAGACTTATTCACCTCTGTTTCCCATCTCCTCCTGCACAAACTCTTAACAAACTGCCTTCTTTCTCAGCACTCTGCCATCTTGGCTGCTTCTCCTGGCCTTCACGTGGCCTTACTCTGCTCTCCTCTCTAATACCAACCTCAGGAACTCAGGAACCAAGAGAGAGAGTAAGCTACTGGTCTCTCCCACTTTATACCGTAGAATCAAAACCTTTAATCCAATTATACAAACAAGGAAGTCTCTGTATAATGGGATTCAGGAGAGTGCACCACCCTACATCATCCAATCAGTCAAGGGTGTGGAGAAGAGCTTACTCTTAAAACTAAGCCTTAGGCTATAATGACCCAGCCTGCCCACAGCCTGTTCCAGAACACACATTAATATCAACGAACTTCCATGTGGGCAGCGCCATCTTTAACAAAGTGAGCATAATATATTTTATCTGCCCAACGGAGAGGAACCAGTTTGTGCAGAGTTTGTGCTGGAAAAGGAGATGGGAAACAGAGGTGAATAAGTCTGGTGAGCTAGAAATCTTTGATTCTAGGAAACTCGGATAAGTCAGTAGCTTTGTGAACACTGAATGAGTGGGTGTTGGAGCCCAGTGTGTGTTTTTGCTTGCCCGCTGGGTGCAAGCTATAATTAAAGCTGATGGCCTACCAGTTTTTGGCTCCATTGTTTCATTACCGACTGTTTGAATCTAATGCGAACCTGCACGGGCCAGGAGGCTGTGATGGTAGCCTTGGCCACTGGCTTTACAGGGGGGCACTAGTCTGGGGAATCCTGCTTGTGGATGGCCGGGAGGTTCAGCAGGACCAGGCAATACCAACCCTTAGGGACTGATGGTCCATGTTCCTCTTCACACCACTTCTTACACTGTGACCTGCAGGTCCTTATCCAGTAAAAAAGAAGGCTGAGAATAGAGTTTAAGTTAGAAGCAAGAAAATTCTGAACTCACCTCGAAAGGGGTTCTGATGGGGAGTGAACCAAGAGCAAAATCAGAGGGGCCCCAAAGAACCACAGGAAAAACCAGTTCCTCCACTCCCTCTGGCAGCTAGGAGCATGGGGGAGATAAGCTGAAGTTGCCCAGGCAGCTGGAGGATGGGAGCCTAGGGCTGAGTCTACTTTTAAAGCAGAGGTGGAGGCCTGACCTGTGGTGACGCAGTAGATAACGCGTCGACCTGGGAACACTGAGGTCGCCAGTTCAAAACCCTGCACTGGTCCGGTCAAGGCACATATAGGAGTTGATGCTTCCAGCTCCTCCCCTCTCTCTCTCTCTCTCTCTCTCTCTCTCTCTCTCTCTCTCTCTCTCTGTGTCTCCTCTCTAAAATGAATAAAAAAAGAAAAGAAAAGAAAAGAAATTAAAGCAGAAGTGGAGCCAAGTTAACCCTGCAGTCTGGTGCCCCCAGGAGAGGCCTGGTCCCAGGTCACTGTCCTCAGGGACCATTCCCACAGACTGCATTTATTACAGTCCCCGGGAATCTAGTGGAAGTCAGCGAGGCAGGTGTAGTCTCTTCCACATTTGCTGGTCTGGGTTTCACCCGCATTTCCACGTGGTGAACCCCAGTTGGGGTTTGTTCATGCAGTTTCTTTGTCCTTGCACACAGGTTCACCTTGGGTGGGGTAGGGGTGCTTGTTGGGCAGATAAAATATATTATGCTCACTTTGTTAAAGATGGTGCTGCCCACGTGCAAGTTTTAAGAGTAAGCTTTTCCCCACACCCTTGACTGATTGGATGATGTGGGGTGGTGCACTCTCATGAGGAAATCTCCCATTATGCCTCAGATAAGTGACTTTGTATCAGAGACTTCCTTGTTTGTAGATTGGATTAAAAGTTTTGAATCTACACTATAGAGTGGGGCAGGCAGGGAACTTGCTCTCTCTCTCTTGGTTCCTGAGGTTAGCATTAGAGAGCAGAGCAGAAAAAGGTCACACGTGGAGGAGGCCAGGAGAAACAGCCAAGATGGTGGAGTGTTGAGGGAGAAGCCAGTTTGTGCAGAGTTTGTGCAGAGAGAAGGAGATGGGGAACAGAGGTGAATAAGTCTGGTGAGCTAGAAACCTTTGATTCTAGGAAACTTGGATAAGTCAGTAGCTTTGTGAGCACTGAAGGAGTGGGTTTTGGAGCCCAGTGTGTGCTTTTACTTGCCCGTCGGGTGCAAGCTAGAATTAAAGCTGATGGCTCACCAGTTCTTGGCTTCAGTGTTTCATTACTGACTGTCCGAATCAAATGCGAACCTGCATGGGCCAGGTTGCTGTGATGGTGACCCTGGCTCCTGGCTTTACAGTGCTTAGGAGCATTTATGTGCAAGCCCTTGGACTGGTGCCAGGGAGACAAGATGGAAAAGCTGGATCCAGAGACAAGGGGGTGAGCGTGATCTCAAAGGTGGGACTGAGGAGACAAAGACGATTACAAAGGCGACAAGATGTTTTGAGCAGAGGCTGGAAGGTGGCAGGCGGATAGACCGTGGGATGTGAGAGAAAACCCATGCAGACCTGGGGAGAATGTGCAAACTCCACAGACAGTGGACCTGGCCAGGAATCAATTATTATTTTTTCTTGATGTTCTTCGAGGACCTGCTGCACTTTGCCCCTGGTCAGGCCCCATTTGGAACATATGATTTCCCTCTGGGCACCACATTGTGGGAGAGACACATTCAGACATTTATGACTTTGGCTGAAAGAGGAGAGGAAGACGGAGACTGAGATGTTACCGGGGATAAGGGAGGAGATGCACAGTTTGCACACCACTCCCTCCTCTTTAAAGCCTGTGTACTTGTATTGTTTGATTGTTTTAGTGACACCGAAGTCAGATGCTGCCCAAAAAGTCTGTTGGAAGTACTGACACCTGGTCTTTGGGTTTGGAAACTCAGAGGTCACAGGTGAACTTGGAACTTTGAATAGAGAGGAGATGAAGGGGTTCGGGAGAACAGAAATCAGGATGCAGCATATTGACAGGCATATGAAAATGGAGGAGTATTCAAGTAAACTCTGGTCCCTTCCAAATCTGTAACCCTCTCTTCTTCTGTCACAATCCTTTACTTCTCCTTTAAACTCCATCTTGAGGGTATTTGGCATTTGCTTTGGTCAAGTGAAATCCTTTCTTTTCCTCCTTCTACAGGTTGGTCTTAAACTCCTACCTGCTTGGTCTGGTTTCAGGCTACTAGAGACCGTCTAATTTTACTTTGAAAAACACTCTCTCCCAAGTTAAGGATATTGGGTATGACCTACCCTCCACCACATCTTCTTTTTATGGGGACTGTCACAAGCTTTCCTTCAGTAGCTATAAAATCTGTAAGTATCAAGTTAGAGACTGCTCTCTAGACACACACACACACACACATATATTTTCATAGTATAATTAATCATGAGCTTTAATATGGTCTGAACAACTCATTAAAGTGAGACCTTGATCTTTTATCTTCATAAAAGTCTTCAATTTCTGGATACCTTTGATTCATGATCCCAAGGATAGAAATGTTTTTTGTACTCTGGCTCCTTTATCGCTCTCTTCATCCCTAATTCTGTTCTCCCTTCCTCCTTTTTCCTGTCCTTTTCTTTTTCTTTTTTTCCTTCACTTATTTCTTACCATTTAGATACATTCTTACTTCCATAAGCCGCCCCCCCCAAAATGTTAAAAATATATGTACATCTGTAATATGTGAAAACTTTGTCATTGCAGGGCAGAAAAACCATCAGTAATATAGATCTTTGGTTCTCTTCTGAGATGCAGCCACAGTGATTGGGATTTGGGGTAAGTCCTCCATATCCTCATTACTTAAAGTGAGACCTGAGAAATGCCAGCATCCATACCCTTGGGGACATCTTTTAAAACGAAGAATCTCAGCCCCATCCTAGACTCAGTAATTTCAGAATCGCCACTGTAGTAAATTCTCCACGTGATTCTAATCCACACTGAAGTTTCAGAAGAGCTTCTGTTGTATATCAGTAGTTTCCAAGCATTTCAGAGTGCTCATGCCCATCTGGAAAAAGGATTTCGAGTGTATACTTTTAATATATGTATATATGAATTACATACATGCTTTTCTATCAATATTGAATATCAGTAAAACTTCCTACAGACAGCATATATTTGGGTCTTTTTTTTAATCCTCTCTGACAGTTGGTCTTTTAAGGGTGTATTTGGTCCATTTATACTTTAGCAATTATTGCTATAGTTGGATAATATCTACTTTAGTTATAACTGTATTCCATTTATTGTTCTTGTTTTTTTAAAAATTTTTTTTACTTTTCTTCTGCCTTCTCTGTTTTTAACTGAGTATTTTATATGATTGCTTTTTCTCCATTGTCTCAGCATGTCAGTTATAGTTAAAAAAATTTTTTTAGTGGTATTTTTGGGGTTTATAATATACATTTATAACCAATCCAAGTTCACTTTCAAACAACACTATACCGATGCATGGGTATTGCAATACTTTATAATAATGGAATATGCCCAATGCTTTCTCCCTGCCCCTGTAACATTGCTGTTGTTCACTTACCTATAAGCTATAATTACTGAACACATTGTTGGTATTATTATTTTGAACAAGTTGCTATCTGTTACACCAATTCCAAATATGAAAAATCAAATAATTTATTTTGTTTTCATTATTTCTTCTCTAACACTCTTTTTTTTTTCTCCATGTAGATCTAGGTTGAACAGATCTCACCTTTTCGATTACTACTCCTGACCAAGCCTTCTCCACTTCGCCGTACATGATGGAATTCTGAAAGTTAAAAGCAAAGGAAACAACAAAAACAGATATCTCAGCTCTCACCCCACCCCACCCCAATTAAATCAGGATCTCTGGCAGGGTATTTTCTGTTTCAGCATCTCCCTAGTTAGTCTAATGTGCAGCCAGGGATGAGAACTGTTGGGGAGGAGGCTTTCTGATGTACACTCTGAATCTCCTTTGCACAGTGAAAACTTGTGTTTGTTTTCTGGTAAAATGAGAAAGTTGTTATCACTTTTGAACTTCCTCGTTGCCAGAGAGTTGGAGTTCTCACTGTTGGAGTAATAACTGCGAAGCAATGGATGGCACACCAGCCACTTTTGCTGTATTGTTGCGTTTAAGGGAAGGAGTGAGTGCTCAGGGAATGTAAATAACTCTCAAAGCTAAGGATGGGCAGCCGGGAAAATGGCCTTCCGGTCTGTAACTCCACGTGCTCTGTTTCCCACTGCCCTACCCTGCCTGGCTTTCTAATTTTGTGAACTAATTTCCTTCTGTTTCTCCCTGAGATGACTCTGCCCATTTGACTCTATGCCTCCCAGGGTCTTAACACCAGAGTCACTCTCATGTCTTTCAAACTAAAGAGCTAGTTGATAACTATTACCATCCCATTAAACTAGACTCCTGGTCACCAGGTTGCCTGGATTGCATCTCACTTCAGATTGTAGGCATATGTGAGCCATCAGCAGGAAACTTGTGCTATGCTTGAATGACCCAGGTTTGTTATTGATCAATCATACTCCTTATTTTTCTTCAATGTGGATATAAGTGTGTGTAGGTGTGTGTCTGAGTTCTTATGTGTTTATATTCCCTTATTTCCCTTAAAAAAAGGCAAATTTTATGAAAAAAAACCATGCAAAAACATAGGCAAAATTTTTACTAATTTACTATTAAGGAACTTAAGAATTAGAATGAAGGAGTAGAGGGTGGCACTCTGAGGTCATAAGAAAATCCACAAAGGACTAAGTAAGAAATAAATATATCCACTGCAATAAAACATGGCACCCATTTTTAGCTTTTCAGTGCTGTCTTTGAAAAAGACATTTTACAAGTCTTCATGGCACAGTATATCCATTTAATTTCCATTTCTTCTCCTCGTTTGTGAGAACTTTTCAGGATTTCGCTCTCCCACTGTTTTAATGACAGCCTTGACAATCATTTTGCTTTGCTGCTGGTAATGAGCATGCTAAAACACACGTTTTCTGCATCTGCTCTCTATACAAATGGCCAATGTGATTTTGCAAAGGGAAGCATAGCGGGCCCGGGGAGTTTGGGTAACTGGGCATGTCTGTGTGCTTCAGTTAACTTGTACAGAACTTACTTAGAAGAGCTAAGTGGGTTTTTTGCAAATCTTTTCTGGACACATTGGATTTCAAAGGCTGAGTTCTTTTGAAGTCTTACCATCCAATCTCCACTGATTAGCTTCCTCCCTCCCAATGCTCATTCTAGGAGGACTCCAGTTGGAGATTTCAAATTGCCCTCAATGGGCATAAGGTTTCTGTGAAGCAAAAAAAACTAGTTCTAAATATTTTCTCTACAATGTTATATCTATGGTTATTAATAATATATTGTAGCATGGCCTGTGGTGGCACAGTGGATAAAGCGTCAACCTGGAACACTGGGGCCACTGGCTGGAAACCCTGGGCTTGTCTGGTGAAGGTGCATACAACAAGCAATCAACGAACAACCAACGTGAAGCAACTATGAGTTGATACTTCTCTTACCTCTCCCCCACTATTCTCTTTGTAAAATCAATAAATAAAATCTTAAAATCAATAATATATTATACACTTAAAATTTTAAGAGGGTAGACCTCAGGTTAAGTATTCTTAACTACAATGAAATAAAATTTAAAAGACAAAACAAAACAAGAAATACTTTGCCCTCAGCCTCTGTCTGTTCTCTCTTTTATCACATAATCCCAATTTTCCTCTAACAATTTTACCTTCTTTATCCATCTCTCACAAAAACTGATTTTACCCAAGAGAGAAATTCACAGTTCATGACCTCTGGAACTCAAGATGTCATGAATGAGGAAAGCACAGGTCACAAAAAGAGCCAAGTATCACATATTCATATGCTGCACAAAGGGGAACTGGAAGGTTAGAAATAATTAGTTTTGGATAGTTATGGGGAAAAAACATCAACATTTGGTAAAAGGTCATAATTTACTTATGATTTAACATTCTTATAGACTTCTATACCTTTAGAATTATTTTAAATCGAATTGTTGGAATACACCACACCACAAAATTTAGTCTTGCGACTTGCAAAATATGATAGTTTGAGATTTGTAAAGATTCAAAACAAAAAAGAGTGATACTTTGAATAGAGATTAAATGAATAAGTTTATGGTTGACCTTATTACGATGTTTATGTATCTTATGTATAAGAAGTTGGGACAAAAAGCTGATCTGGGTGATTCAGGCCCCACCCGCTGAACCACATGGGACGGGTCATAGACAGTAAATCATGTGGTCTCTTCCTAGAATTTTCTCATGTTTCTAAAATGCTTCTTCAAGCATATATATTCCTGGAGCAAAGAGCTACCCATGGGACCACCAGCTCCAAGCCCCACGGAAGACTCTGATGAGTTTCCGCTTGTAGGGAGTGGGAGGCCTATATGTATGAACTTTGGCATCAAGTTACTTATTTATCGTATAAGGGAGTCCACTTGGGCACCATGATATCTTGAGTCCATAAGATTCAAAGTTCTGGGATTTAGGGGAAAAGTTGAACAAAGCTTAGCAGTGGGACCCGTACCCCCTGACCCTTCTTGCTTCTCTCTTACTCGCCACATCTGAAGGAGGTCTCATTAAACACTGGGACCTGCACGGGCTAAAGGAGAGGTCGGTTTTACACTGAGAGTCCCTTTCACCTTCCTCTGAGGCTTGATCACCTTCGTGCCATGGGTCCTGGCCCCATTCCTCCAAGCTGTGCCTGTTCTCCCGAGCAGCCCCCGCACACCGCGCCACCTTGGCCAAGGGCCGCTGGAGCAGCTGCTGCCTAGGAGGGCTCTGCTCATGCCCTAAGCTGACACATGACAACTTCTATTAGGCTGAGGTCTTCCATGGGAAGCCAATGGGCCCTACCAGCCATCTCCCTTCTGTTTGCCCATCTGCTGGCTCCCAGGGAGGTGGTGGCAGGGCTTAGGTTAAGAGTGCATCTGAAGAGAAGACATGGCCAAGAGCTGGAGTGCTTGCACTCACCCTCTGCGTCACATGCTGGCTGGCAGGGTGGAACTGGGCCCCTAGGGAAAGATGGGGTGGCTCAGCCTAGCCTGACTCCTGCTGAGGGGTGTCTAGTCTGCCTCCTACCACCCCTGCCAGGGCTTGTGCACGGAAATTGTATTTTCAGATTGGGTTAAACACGACCAGGTGTTTTCACGGAAGGTAGTGCCAGAGGATTCTTGGCATGTCTTTTGCACTTGTTTGAATGTTGTGGCTTTTAGTGTTTGTTTTGATTGTGATGTGTGTGTGTGTGTGTTTGTACATGTATGTTGTGGGTCTATTTCCAGGATTTCCCCTGTATACTCCTGTCCATCGGACAGGAAGAGCTCTTGCATATGGTGTTTGGGGTTGGGGCAGGGCTGGGGGGGGGGTCTGGGAGGGACCAGGTCATGTGTTCTGCTGGTCAGTGCAGTGGGCTGGCAAGGTGGGAGGCTGCTGTGCTGGGACCCCTTTCTCAGCCAGAGGCCCCCAGACTCCTAGACACTACAGCTTGAAGGGAGGGGTCTAAGAGGTGACATAGTTCAACTTTTTCATTTTCTGAGGATGAAAATGAGGTCCAGAGAGAGAAGGAGAGGCCTGTAAAAGGCACATCTGTGATTGGTAAAAGGAGCTGAACCAGGAATATCTAGGCTCTATGTGTGGAAGTCCTTACATGTTGGGCTAAGCCAGCCTAGCCTTTCTACCAAGGAAAACCTGAATATCTCTTAAGAATGAGGTGATCATACATCTCTGTTTCTCCTGTTTGTTGTTATTCTTAGCCATCAAAAGTGTACCAGTTTAGACAGTAAATCATGTGGTCTCTTCCTAGAATTTTCTCATCTTTCTAAAATGCTTCTTCAAGCATATATATGGCCTCTTCCTAGAATTTTCTCATGTTTCTAAAATGCTTCTTCAAGCATATATATTCCTGGAGCAAAGAGCTGCCCCTGGGACCACCAGCTCCACCAAACCCACGGAAGACTCTGATGAGTTTCCGCTTGTAGGGAGTGGGAGGCCTATAGGACATAACGCATGAACTACATTACATTAACTGAGACTGGAGTCAGCCTAACAGAGTTTCAAAGCAGTTCTCCAGAACTCATTTTGCTCATTGGTAAAATGAAGAAACTTGTACTGGGTGATCCCTAAGGCTCCTGACAGCTTGAGAATCTGCATCTGTAAGTTAATTTCAGAGGGCATCCATCCCCCTTCCCTCCTCTTTATGCTTCTGCAGCAATGTGATTGGGGCACATCTGATGGAACGTAGAGCCTTTACCCAGATGCCCCTTTTGAGAGGCACAGCCAAGAGTGCAGATGCCTGCCCCCACCACCCTTCTGGTTCCCAATTGCACTGGGTTTGAGAAGAGCCCAAGGACACACGGAAAGGCTGGACTACCATTTTTTTAAGTGGAGGATTCTTGTCACCTTACTTGCAAGAAAAAATTGGGTCTCTCCGGAAGGAGAGGCATGCGTTATAGTGGAGAGCTGCTGACTTCCTCATAGAAGGCTCTTCTCTAAATGGTGCTACCTCAGAAAGAGGGGTGCTGAAGACATCCCTGTCTTTCAGGCTCTTGGACGGATTTGATGCCTGATTTTGGGAGAACACAGTCTCTCAAAGGAAACTTGTTCTCAAAGAAATCTGGTCTGATGTATAAAGCATGGTTTTGTCTCTCCAAACAGCGGGAAGCTGCCTCCAGCTGTGCTTACTGAGACCTGTGAAATATGCACGGACCCCAGCGGGTGGCAGCTAAGAGAGTCAGCCTGCCTGGGTCCCAATCCTAGCTGAGTCACTTTCAGCAAGTTTCTTTCTTAAACTTCTTAGTTTTCAGTTTTCTCAATTGCAAGGGGATAGAGGAGACAAAAACAACTATCCTCATAGGGCTATTCTGAGGATTAAATGAGATAATCCCCACCACAAGCAGAATGCAGTGCCTACAATTATAGATGCTTTGTAATTGTAATGAACACATTGGATTTTTGTACTTAAAGTTCTTTGATCCACTGAAAGGAGCCCATGGCTTAATAGATGAGGCATAAACCCACTTTATGCACTTGAGCAGGCAGGGCTTGGGCATGAAGTCAGTGTGGCTAGAGGAGAAAGAATTCTGTAGTCAGCTTCCGGATGCTGCGCTTATCAATGAGTCATCATTAGTGACTTTCAGGAAGCCCTCAGACAAACTTGGCGCTGGCGACTGGTTCTCAGGCTCCTTCCTCTCTTGATGTCAAAGGAAAGAGACTGAGGGAGGCTGTGAGCGACCATCAGGTTCTTAGTATTCTGATGCGTTTGGAACAGTAGGTAAAATTCGTTACAAACTTTGCTTCTGTTCGGCAGATAAAATATAATATGCTTACTTTGTTAAAGATGGAGCTGCCCACATGGAAGTTCATTGATATTAATGTGTGTTCTGGAACAGGCTGTGGGCAGGCCGGGTCGTTACAGCCTAAGGCTTAGTTTAAGAGTAAACTCTTCCCCACACCCTTGACTGATTGGATAATGTAGGGTGGTGCACTCTCCTGAGGAATCCCATTATGCCTCAGATGGGTGGCTTTGTATCAGAAACTTTCTTGTCTGTAGATTGGATTAAGGGTTTGGATTTTCTATGCTATAAACTGGGGCAGTCCGGGAGCTTGATCTCTCTCTCGGTTCCTGGGTTCCTGAGATTAGTATTAGAGAGGAGAGCAGAGTAAGGCCATGTGAAAGCCAGGAGAAGCTGCCAAGATGGCGGAGTGCTGAGGGAGAAGACAGTTTGTTAAGAGTTTGTGCTGGAGGAGATGGGAAACAGTGGTGAATAAGTCTGGTGAGCTAGAAACCTTTGATTCTGGGAAACTCAGGTAAGTCAGTAGCTTTGTGAGCACTGAATGAGTGGGTTTTGGAGCCCAGTGTGTGTTTTTGCTTGCCCGCCGGGTGCAAGCTAGAATTAAAGCTGATGGCTCACCAGTTTTTGGCTCCTGTGTTTCATTACCGACTGTTCGAATCTAATGTGAACCTGCGTGGGTCAGGCGGCTGTGATAGTGGCCTTGACTACTGGCTTTACAGCTTCCAATATCACACATTAGCCAGGCTGTGTGCATGGTCCAGAAAGAATCTGGCACAAGCAGGGGCTCCTTCACCTCTTGACCCAGGAGGCTCTGAGAGGAGACCAGGAGAGAAGTGGCCGGTGAGGCTGCTGGTCTGCTGTCTCAGCACTTGTGCCAACTTGAGGGACCTGACTACATTCTTTTCCAGGACACAGCTGTGGGAATGGACTACTGAAGTCAGAATTGACCTGTTCATCTCGATGATGTCTTGAGTCCCAGCTACCTTTGGAGTCTAAACATTCTCACCTCCAATCTTTCCCTGATGCATCCCCAGTCTTAATGAAGTCTGGTTCCCTAAAAAGGAACTCAGTCCACAGAAGATATTGGGAGAATAATTGTCCACGATTTTTGGGTATAAAGGAAGTTACCTCTGGGGGCCCTTGTCTATTCTATCCATATAGGATTCTGACAATGTCTTTTTCTGGTGATTAAAAAAAGGATTTGTTCTACCTCAAAATAACCCAAGGTACTGTGATGCAAGGCTTAAGGGTGGTTCGAGGCTTAATGTAAAACAGACCTGGACTTGATCTTGACTCTGAAACACACCAGCTGTGGACAGTGAGCCTGAGTTCTGTCTGCCTCACAATAAGAATAATGACTTTCACAAAGGTCTGCTGGGAAAAGCCAATGAGATAATGTGTTAGGTGCTAAGCACAGTGTCAAATTCAATTTCAGATAACCTCTCCCTCCTTCTCTCTTTTCTTAATTCCTTGTAGTTTTCTGTCTCCATCAAGATCATAGTTTATGGTCAAGAAAGGACCACAGGTCACGTCAATAAGAGAACGAGCAGTGTGGGAGGGGCTAAGCTGAACATGACCTTCTCATGTCTGAAGTACATACTGGTGATCTACCTGATTAAGGGGAAGCAGCTCACCCAGACACCTAAAGGATCAGGTTCTCCACTAGTAAGGTACATAAGGCTTATTAACAAGATAAATCTAGAAAAACTGCCCTCTGTCTCAGATAAAAAGGAATAAGGCTTCAGTGGAACAGATGAAAGTTAGAATCCAGGAAGCTTTCCTGACAGGAGATGAAGGTGAAGTATCGGCATGGATGTAATAAGGAAAAGTGGTATTCTTCCCAGGAGGACCATCACAATGGGGATTTCACGTATATGGGTTGAGAAGAAGATTTTCCAAAAGGAGGTGGGGATAGGTGACTTTCTAAGGTCCTTAGTCACTTGAGGAGTCTGTTACCCACTCTTCAAAAGTAGCAGATCATGGCTCTTATCAACTGCAAAACCATCTTAATTCATTGACTTTGCAGATAAAGTAGAGGTCCCGGAGGCTGCATGCTCAGAAAGTAGCAGAGGCTGAACCCACTAGAAGGCTTACTGGTGTGTAGAAGGCAGCATCCAGTGGTCCCTGCCTCCTGGCATTCATACCCTTGTAAGCCCCTTGCCTTGGATGTGGACTTAGGGATTTGTATCTAGTGAATAGAATACAGCAGAAGCAATGGAACACTGTTTTTTTTCTTTATTCTGTCTCTAGGCATTCAATAAAGATGTGTTGATTGACACAGGCATTATTCCATATATAAACTGGAACTTTGGTATGGTAGGGTGAAAATGATGCAGGACTATATCCCATCTCTGCAGTGGACGTGGCTGGATTTAGATGCTCAGTAAGCAGTGACACTCTCTCCATTTCGGATTCTATGGATGGCAACATTCACTTGCACACAGATGACTTCAGTTTCCCATCCCATCTAAGTACTCAAAGTCGTCCAGCATCCTAGCTGCTCTTCTCATACATGGTACCTCAACTGTTTGCTCAGTAGCCAGAATAATCAAAGCAGCCCAATCTCTGCCATGGCTGAATGAGGGAGAAAGGCTGGGGGTAGGTTCACCAGCTGGGAGAGCCATGGTTAGTCTTTTGGCTTTGTGCTCACCCTGAATGACAAAGGACCAGCATCTGTAGGCTGGTCCCAGGCATCTGACCTTTTCATCCCTGGGAGTCCATAGTTTTAAGGGAAGAATGACATAATGGCCCTCTGTTCTTAGTGGACTCCGCTGAGCTAAACTGGTTGGGAGGGGGATTGTAAGAGCCCTGGGGTGAGCAAGGGTCCTCGAAAGGTCAACCTGTCCATTCTCCTGCCTCCAGGAAGGCAGCTAATTATCAACTTAATAGGTCAGAGAGGCATGAGAAGGTGAGTCTGATTTTCATGTAGGCTGTGCAGGAAGCAAGGTACTTCACGTCCCTGACAGTCAGTTCTTCCTGCCTTTACTTTCATCTGATGGTTCCTTTGTTTCAGTCAATGTCTTCCCATTCTTTCTGAGGTTCAGCTGATTCTGGAGAAACTAATGCCTTTAATATCCATTAAATAATTGCTTTTGGTCTCTGCTACACTCACATTCCTTCAGATTTCTGTTCACTTTAAAGGCTTTCATTAAAAAATAGAATTTACTTGAGGAGTGTCTGGGCAAGGTGTAGATGGTGGTGGTGGTGGGGGCTGAATCAGGAATGGCAGGGGCTTCAATGCTGTGAGTCTTTGGTTTCAAGCATCTTTCTCTGCCGTGTGAGAGGGGGAGCCAGCAGGAGAAGATCCACCAGGCTAGACCAGACCAGGGCTCAATACCTGGCCTGTTGTTTTTCTGTCTCACGATCTTTCCAACAATTTGTGTTTCATCAGTCTGAGTCACTAGATGGGATGTGACCACTTGCTTTTCTGAAGAGAAAAGAGGGGCAAAATTTTTATCCTTTTTCTAAAAAATAACGGGGAGTAAAAAGAAAAAACTCTTTGGGTTTATTAAAGAGGCTATTACAAGCTTTCTTGGACTTTAAACAGCTCTTATCCAGTAACATGTTGATGAGTTATGAATAAATGAATCAGAAACATATGGATAAAGTTTTCTTGAAAATACACAAGGGTTTTAGAATCAAGAAGTGTCATCCTCACCCTCAGCCCTGCAACCCCTTTTAGTTCTGGGCCTAAATGTTGAAAACTCTTCTTCCCTCCACGGTTCACTGATGGGATTGCTTACCTAATGGCTACCCAGGATGCTCCCAGTTTCCTCCCAGGAATTCCTCCTCATCTCTGTGGCTTAGTGACCAAGTGGCTGGGATGGGCTGAGAAAGGAGAGATCAATTGGTGAGAGAGGTGAGGGAGAAAAGGAAAGGGGGGACGGGGGGGCGTCAGGGGGAGCAGGCAACCCAAGTGCTTAGGAAACAGGCCAAGCGTTGTGTGCAGGGAAGGGAAGTGGTTGCAGCTACAGACAGACTTCAAATTTGGAACTCTTTGGAAAGCTGGTCAAGGTGTTTCTTTTCTTTTTAAGCCGTGTGTGCAAATCTCTTGACCCATACTCTTTGCTGTGGGATTTCCGGGGTGTCAGGGTTTCCGGGAGCTTGCTCCTAGGTCTTTGCAGGGTCTGGGACAGGTGATGCTGAACTCACCAAGATGAGGCACTATGAATGAAAGTCATGCCTTGGGACTGGCTCTGCTTCTCAGAGCACCTTTAGCTTGCCTCCCACAGAATCACTCTGCCTTCCTATGCCAAGTATAGGAAGCTGGGCCCAGTGCAGCTGAAACAATCCCTCCAAGTGCCTGGGAGCAGTATGTCCAACAGGGCTTCCTGGCACGGCCCTGGGGTTGATCAATGCCTGCGCCATGGTCTCTTCCCTCTCACTTTGAAGAAGCTCTTTGTATCTCTGATGGTTGGCTGTTGCCCTGGCATAGCCAATAGCTCATTCAGAGGGTATGAATAACTCCCGTATTTTATTCATTTATTAAGTTCCTATCTTAGTTTAGGTTTTCCCTAAAGCATATATTGAATCAGAATTTGAATGCAAGAGTTGAATTATGAGGTGATTCCAAGGAGGACAGTCAGAAATAGAAATAGTGGGTCAGGGAGAGGAAGGAAGTCAATGAGGGGGGTGGGTATTAGTGAACAAGTTGCTGGTGTAAGCAACCAGGTTCAGTCCTGCCAGGGAACCTCTGAGAGGCACTCACCTCGTGAGGAAGCCAGGGTGTTTATCCACCCATGGCCTGCCCTAAGGGCGGCTCCTGGAACATGACTCCTCAATACCTTCGGCCTGCCCCAGGTGTGGAAAAATCACGTTTCTGAAGACAGAGGGGGAAAAGCTGTGGGGCAGAGAGACGACGGAGGCGGGCAGCTGTTGGAGCACTGGTGGCCTCCTACCGATACTGCGGATTTAGGCGAGGAGGGAAGCAAAGTAAAGCAGGTGCCCACAGCGCATCTGTTTGCAGGCACCAGAGAGTTGAAGGTGGACACGTGTGCTAGCATTGTCTGCCAAGATGTTGCTCTGTGTCTGCTCAGAGTGGCCCTGCTCACGGGCCCTGAGGGTCCACTGCAAAACAGAGCAGAGTCTGGGCTCTCCCACCTGGCCTGGCTTTCATCGTGTCAAATCTGGCACAGACATCCAAAACCTTGGTTTGAGGTCTTTTGGTTTTCCCTCTCATCCTTCCTAGGGACACTGGTCAATCCGGAACCAAGCTGCTGCTCTAAGAGTTCCGGGGGGGGGGGGAGGAGGACTCTGCTAAGGGCTATAATGGACATTCTGCCTATCTGGAGAAGACAGGTAAGGGAAGAGGTGGGACAGCCAGGGTGGAAGCTCAGAGACTGAAAGATTTTATTTTTGGGGAGAACCTCATCCAGAGTTGGTAGCTTCTGAGGGACATGTGTCCTACCAGTATAAAGTTTCTCAATCACGCACCACTGAAGTCCTGCTTTAGGGCAGTCACACTGATCCACTCTTCCCTCCTCCATCATTGTATCTCGCTCCTTAGCCTCATAAAAAACCAGCGTTCAAGGGCCTAACACAGTTGTACCCTTCTCCTTGAAGGTGATGGAGCTGGGTGGGCAGATTGGCAATGGGCCTTAAAGAGGATTATGGAAGGGTGAGGAGCAGCCTTCTGGCTCTGGGCCATTGGATCAGAGTAAACGGAATGGGAGAGGAGATAACCAGGGTGGGGTGGGTGAGAAAGGAATCAGGCCTTGCCTTGGTCTCCCTCCTTCCCAGATGACTCAGGGCCTCATCACTCCCCACCTCTGCTCTCTGGGCTCACAGCCATCCCTGAGCCTTTCCGGCACAGCCTAGCTGATACCAGGTGCAGACTGACAAATGTCTCCTCCAGGAACCATGACCTCTTCACACCCATCCCAGGGCCACCACGCCCTTCCTTCCAGGCTGCTGGCAAAAGAGGACTTCAGAGAGCTGCCCTGAGCCTGCGGACCTGAGGGCCTCCAGCCGCTCTAACATGGGACTGCTTCGCCTTCCTCCTGCGTCTTACCCCCACAACGGTGCCCCCTCCCCCATGCCTGCCCATGGAGAGTTCCCTTGCCTCCTGCCGGGACTTCAGTCCCATTGACTCTCAGTGTCTCGGCTGTGCTGTCCAGTCACTTCTCTGTGGGTGCTTCTTCACTTCCTGGCAGGAGTCCCTCAGACTCTTCTCTCCTCCTTCCTCTTGCTGTGGCCAGTTGGGTAAGGGGGTGAGGCATCCTCTCAGGGGTACCCGCTGCCTGCTGCTCCACACTTGCCCTTCCCAGGCCTTTCATAGGCGTGGCCCGCTCCTCTGATAATAGTAGTTCCTTTCTGCCTTTTATGGTGCTCATGAGAGCCAAATGAGAAGTTTATTGTCAATGCAGGAACGATGTTACCTGCATTTACAGATAAGAGGGCAGAGGTTTTGTGAAGCTCGCCTGTTCTGTGGGGCGCTTGGGTCTAGGCTCCGTCTGGTCAGAGGCGCTCACACCAGTCATGCCTGGAATGATCAGAGGCTGGATAACATGTGGATTTCTGGGACTGAGCTGGGGTCTGAGGACTCTAGATTTAAAACACACGTTCTAGAGGGTTATGATGCAAAAGGATTTGTTAAAAAAAAAATAAAAACAAAGTAAGAAAACACCCGCTGAGGTTGTCTGACTCTGAGCCCATTGTCTGGCTGTCATCCACCTGTACTTACATCATTCTTTTGTTGGATCCCATCAAGAGGCACTGAACTTTCTGCTTTTGCATTTCTGATTGCATTTCCTATTTTCTGAAGGGCTTGGTTTGGAGTTGAGGTTTAAGGGGCTCATAGCAAAGAAGTAATTAGAAATTGGCTTTTCAAAGGTAGTCCCCAGAGCTTCCCAGAGGATGAAGTCAGAGTTCTCACTGTGGGTGGGGGTGAAGGGAGCACGTTTACCCCTCCACATGGCTGAGGAAGCTCCCCTCTGGGCACAGAAGGCAATGAGAGTCATGAACAGCCTCCTTCAGGCCAGCTGCAGAGGGTCTAGGGACATTGACAGTTGCTCCCTTCCTGTCCAACGCCCTCCCTGTTCCACTACTTCCTGCTTTTCTAGTGGTCATCAGAGCTTCCCCTTATCACACACACATGGCTCTTTCGGGTGCCATGTGACACTGTCTCTTGTCCACCTTCAGGGTCTTTCTGTGTAGACCTCAGGGGTTCCCCAGGGCAGGGGTGGGGCCTGGGAAAACTCCTGCCGTCAAGAGAGGTTGGTTGTGAGATGTGTGCAAAGAAGCAGTTGGGTGAAGGAGTTGTGGAAGGATGTTGACGATGTGATGGGGACATCATAGCCAGTCCTCTAAAGGCCAACAGGACCCAGAGTGAAGGGATGCAGGCCCAGCACTGAGCCCAGAAGGAGCCGAGCAGCTGGAGGGACCGGCCATGGGAAGGACGGGACACTGAGGTAGACAGTGACAAAGAAGATAGGAAGAAGGGGCCCGAGACAGGAATCTTCTCCTAGCTCTGCAGAGCTGGCTATGTGTCCCCCACAGGTGATAAGCATCAGCTGCCCAGATCAGCACTTCTTTAAAGTGAGCTGATTGGCCTAAGTCAAGGGTTCACAGACTGTTTCTGTGGAGAGGTTTTTGCTGCTACAGCATCCCCCGAGAACCTGACAGGAGTGGGATTTCAACACAGGTATGTGCTCTCCTACTTTCAGGTATTCCGGGGGTCCTGAGGGAATCTTTCTCTCTCTGACTGTGAGTAACTGCATGTGGCTCCATGCCCCACTGTGATGGGTCAGTCAGCTGGCCCTGGGGGGCCATTGGAGAACCAAAGGCCTGAGGCATGCAGGGTGTTGGGGTGAGCAGGGCTCTCAAGTGGGCTTAGAAGGTGCATGTCTATCTAATGTGTTTCTGAGAGCACAAGAAAATAATTATAATCCCCAAACAAGAATGGTGGCTGAGCTGCTCTGAGTTTTTTACTGCTATGCGCAGTGATATGACTCATAACTTCTTAACAGATGAGTTACTAAACACATTGATTCACTTACTGGGTCCTGATGGCTTCCTGTCTTTGAGTTTGCAGAGAAAAACCTTTGCACCGAAAGTTGTTCCATCTGACGCCTCAGCAGGACTTCACTTTCCTCACCCTTCCAGGCAGCTGGTGACAAGGGTCTGGGGCAGGGAGAATGGGAGACGTGCAAGTAAGCCAGGGGGTTGGGGCAGAGGAATGATAAGAGTGAGGAATACCTTTAGTGAAGGCGTTTCTGCCGTATAGACAGACAGCCTGGAGACAGCCACCTAGATGTCCCTTCTGGGAACGCAGCTGCAAGGGTACAGATGGTGTCCAGCTGTTAGCTCGTTCAGGGTCAACCTCAGCTGTGGAGAACCACTTCATTCAGGGTCACACCCTTGTTAGGCACTTCACTTGGTGACAGTGCAAGATGGGGCACACAGACCTGGACAATTCAGCTTGACCTGGGATTGGGCTGAGCATCAGTGCTCATTCAAAGCTGCCTGCCAGCTTGGCCAAAGCTTAGTCCCAGCCTTCAGGCAGGTTAATGCACAAAAAAATCAATAAAGTGGGTGTGCAGCCCTTCCAAATAACATCTTGACAAATCAAATCAGTCTCTGACGGTTTGTGCTGATTGGTGGGATGATATCAGAGATGGCTGCCTGTCTTTGAGCATCCAACTGTCCAGAACAAACATATCAAGCCAATTCCAGCCTCAGGGCCTTTGCACTTCCTGTTCTCTCTGCTAGCAATTATGGAGTTTGTGCCCAAATATCATCTTCTCAGAAAAATCTTCCTTGACGTCCAATTGAAAGAACTTTTTATCCACCTCTGTCTTTCTATCTTGTACTGTGTTGTTTGTTATTTTCTGTTACCATAAAAATCAAAGATAACTAGGATACCTCATTCTTTTGAATAACTTGGGATACTTATTTTTCAGTGCCTGTTGATCCCCACTAGAATATAAACCCCACAGAATCAAGGAGCTTTCAATCTTGTTTGCCTCTGTGTTCCCAAGAACTTGTAGGGTGTTAGAGCAAGTACTCGATAGATAATGAATGGAATGAATGGAATGGACAGATATTTATTGAGTGAAAATATTTATTAAGCAGAATCTAGCTGAAATTTTATCATCTTTTGTTTCCAATATATTAGTTTTTACTTTTCCATTGAAGTTAAGTGATACTGGTTTTCACTCAGATCATGGGTAGAAAAACTTTTTTTGCAAAAAGTAAGTTGATAAATATTTTTGCTTGGCAGGCCATAAGGTCTTTATTGCAACAGCTTAGCCCTGCTGTGGAGTACAAGCAGCCATTGACAAGATGTAAGCATGTGGGTGTGGCTGCATTATAATAAAACTTTATTTGAAAAAACAGATGACTGTCTCTGACTTAGAGTAATAATATAAAATTTCCTATAAAACACATTTATTGAAGTAAAAAGGAAGTCTATTGAAATAAAAATATGAATAAATAGTTTTACAGAAACCATAAGAAAATTCCTGAAGTTCAGAAGAACTCAGTTCTAATTTTTCTTGCATCATCTGTGGCCACAGCTGTGGGGGGTTAGGGAGGCTGGAAGGGGGAAACCCCTTTAATTTAATGTGGCCAAACATTGCGGGAGGCTCACACTTCTATTTTCCTGGGAGCCTGGCAGGGCCAGAGTTTGCTTTCTCTCCTGCTGTTACTTTTCCTATATCCTTCCCACCTTCAGCTCTGGTCCCAGAACTCAGAGCTGTCACAAAATGCTCTTGCTCGGGTAAGTTATCCTTCTGTGGGGTTTATACACCCTCAGGCCAGGGTTGGTCACGGCCACACATACTTAGGTCGTAAATACACCCTGAGCTTGCACATAGATGTGGCAAAGCACTGAGGAGGTAGGGGTAGCAGAAGGTGACAAGGTCAATCTGAAATTCGTAAATCTTTGGGAGCAAGAAAGGCTTAGGTCTACTGTGTGCTTACCAAAAATTAGGCCCGCTCAAAGCCCTTCACGCGTATTAACAGATTTGATCCTTAGTCATCATATAATGATAATATCCCCATTTTGAGGATGAGTAGACTGAGGCCCAGGAGCCTAAGTAGGTTGGCCAATGTTATTCAGCTAGCAAGAGGCAGAGTCAGCATTCTGAGCCAGGTGGTCAGCCCTAGAATGTGCGCTGCCGATCTGTACAGCTGTGAGGTCACACTTCTCTCGAGGACAGCACTGTCGGGTATCCCGGTAGCACAGACACATTCACTGTTCTTTCTCCAGAGCTTTGAAAAAGACATTTAATTATCGAGGTGAAATTTCTATAATGTACAATTACCTTTAATTTTAAAGTGTACAGTTCGGTGGCATTGGTGCAGCTGAATTGATCTCAGTGCTCTTCTCTTTGGTCTCAGTACTTGCCGTTAGTCCAGGAGAATATCGGTCATCATTCTCCATACCCACGTGGCCCAGTCCACTGGTGACCGCTGGCTTGCTTTCTGTCTAGGGATTTGCCTGTTCCGGCCATTTCGTATAGAAGGAATCACACACTCTGTGATGTTTTCTGCATAACTTAGCATGGTTTCAAGATTCATCCAAGTTGTAAAGTATCAGTAATTCATTTTGTTTTTATGGCCAAGTAATATTTTATTGTATTTATTGTATGTATATACCACAATTTGTTTATCCATTCACCTGTTGATGGGCATTTGGGTTCTTTCTACCTTTTGACTCTTGTAAATAGTCTTATTATGAACTTTTAGGAACAAGTTTTGGTTTGAGTATCTGTTTTTTAAATTTCTTCAGGTATAGACCTATGAGTAGAATTGCTGGGCATATGGTAAGTTTCTGTTTAACTTTTCCAGGAGCCCTCAAACTGCTTTCTAGTTTATATTCTTATCTGCAATGTATGCAGGTTTGTATTTTCCCACATTCTATGCAACATTTGTTATTTTCTTGGTTTTTTTTTTTCATTTGTTCCCATCCTAGTGAGTTTGAAGTGGTATCTCACTGTGACTTTGCTTTCCTTAATGACCAATGACGGTGAACATCTTTTCATGTGCTAATTATCATTTGTGTATCTTTGGGAAAATGTCTTCAAGGCTTTTGCCCATTTAAAAAAATTGGGTTGTTTTCTTTTTGTACTTGAGTTGTAAGTGTTCTTTATGCATTTTGGATATTCAGTTCTCATCAGAAATATAATTTGCAAATCTTTTCTCCCATTCTGTAGGTTGTCTTTTTTACTTTCTTGATAATATCCTTTGGTGCCAATGGTTTTAACTTTTATAAAACCCAGTTTACTTATTTATTTTGTTGTTTTTGTTCATGCTTTTGCTGTTAAGTCTAAGAATCCAAAGCCAAATCCAACGCCATGAATATTTACCCCCCTGGTCTTAGTTCTGATGTTTAGATTGCTGATCCATCCCCATAGTTTTAACATATGTCTAGCGCCTCCACAGGTCCCCAGTGTCATGGCCAGCTTCCTGAAGGAGCGACCTCAGCAGCTGCACAAGGCCCCACAGCTGAAGGCCCCCATGCTTGGTTAATGCTCTGCTTTTGCTGTCTTGAAATTCCTACTTCTTGAGCATAGGACCTTGCATTTTTATTTTGCATTAGTTCTCGCCCTCTTCTCCCATTAGTATAAGTCTTTCAAGGTTCAACTGAAGTTCTGTCTCCTCCAGGAAGCTCTCCTTGATCCCTTCCCACTTTCCGGCTAATCTTTTCTTCTCAATTTCCATAGGAGTTACGACTGGTATACACTACTCGTTACTTTGTCACATTAATTACATTCTGTTCTCTCATTTTTCTGCTTGTAAATTTTGTGTCTTCCACCTGGTTATAAACTCATGGAACTTGAGGAGGCACCCTTACTACTAGGCACTATGACATGGGACAGTGAGGATTATGTTTCATCCCTTCTCAACTGCAGGTTCCGTCATTTACCTTGGTGTCCCACAGCGCACCCAGCCCGGAGGCTGGCCTTTTTTGCTCTTCAGCCCTGTCTGTCTCTGACCAGGTGGCTTCGCTCCACTCCAGGATGCTAGAATGCTAAAGTGAAAAGCAATCTGATTTTTGGATAGAGAGGTCCCAGAGAGGTCTAATGTATTACTCAAGGTCACACAGCTTGTGAGGGGCCCAGCAGGGAATGCAGGACGCTTTACTGTGTAGTCGCCTCCACCCTTTCACCCCTTCCTCTTCAGACAGATGTGGATCCTTCCTGTGACTGCACATGGGAAGGAAGTAGCCTTTCTCTGTCCGGAGCAGCAGACTGGATTTTCACTGAGACCAGCAGTCCATCAACCCAATTGGAGTGGCTCCCTGGAGTCCCCCTGAGAAGCTGCAGAAACCGGCTGCCTGTCAACCACCTTATTAAACTGGTTTCCAGATGTCTCCACTTCGAGTCTGTTGGTTCAATGTAGTCTTCCGGGTCTGTAATAAATAACGTGTGACCAATGGAGCAGGTTGCTGTCCGGAGACAGCGTGATGCAGGGGATGTCCTCAGCCAGGCCTGTGTGCGGATGAGAGAGGCCAACAGACAGATGGACCAGAACATTTGGGGGCAAGGACAAGAAGGGAGAGACAGATTGACAAACAGTTGGAAACTGAGTGGTGGTGGGGGGACACCATGCCACTCTGAGTGCAGCAGAGAGAGAAAGAAGAGAACACAGAATAAGAGAGACAGGCACTGAGAACAAATTCGCCATTGTGTTATCTTGCTCGGTTCTGTGTCCTTCACAGCAGCTAAGAAAGCCCACAGCCAGACCTCAAGGATGTCCTGTGTGCCAAGCCCGGTGCAGTGCACTTTGCAGGTGTCAGCTCTTTCTCTCTTTGCAACGATCTAAGAGGTAGCTGCTGTGATTACTCCCACTTCTCAGATGAGGAAAGAGAAGCTCAGCAAACCTGGGGAACTTGCTCAAGGTCATGCAGTGACAGAGAAATCTGGTTCCCACACTGTACCTTTAACCACTCCACTCTCCTTGGTAATTAACACTGGCGGAAAGTCTTCCCAGGCTTAGCTCATTGCATGTATGAAACTGTAGCCTGTTGGCACTACTTAATCCTACTATCACCCCTATAGGTAATGCTGAGTCTGTCTAAAAGTGGGCACAACACATAGATACAGAGCAAGAAACACGAACATCCTCTCTTCCAATAACTCGTTTAGAAACATGTTGTGTATAGCCAGTTAGACAGACTTGTTTTCCTCCAACTCAAGACTGCATTGACCAGCTTAGGATCCTATTTTTAACTTCAATTGCTGTGAGGAGGGAGTGCTTATACACATAAGAGAAACTTGGGTGTATTTGTTTCCTGGAGTTGCCATCACATACTGCCACAAAATTGCTGACTTAAAGCATCAGAAATTTACTCTCTCACAGTTTGGAGGCCAAAAGTCTGAAATAAAAAGTGTTGGCAGAACCATGCTCTCTCTCAAGGCTCTAGGGAAGCATTCCTCCTTGCCTGTCCCTGGCTTCTGATGGCTCCTGGCAATCCTTGGTGACTTCTGGCTTGTAGCTGCATCACTCCAATCTCTGTGCTCAACATCACCTGGCCTTCTTCCCTGCATCTCCTCTGTGTCTTTGTATCCAAATTCCCTCCTTCTTTCTCTTATATAGACACCAGCCATTGGATTTAGGGCTCTTTCTAATTCAGACTGACTTTGTCTTTACCTGATTATATCTTCAAAGCCCCAGTTTCCAAAAATGATCACATCCACAGGTACTAGGAGTTGGGACTTGAATATCTCTTTGAGGAAGACACAATTCAACTCACTACAATGAGAATATATGGAATGTATAGTTAATAAAAAAATGTGAGAATAAGAGCAAATTGCAAAGGACAAAGGTGTAACACATCAATGCTCAGGAATTTCCCTCAAGAAATGGAAATTTTACTTAAGGTTTAAACCTCGATCCCCCTCCTCGGCCACCACATGTTGCTTCCTGCCCTCTTCCACGTCCCAGACACCTTTCTTCCTTTCTTTCTTTCTTTCTTTCTTTCTTTCTTTCTTTCTTTCTTTCTTTCTTTCTTTCAGAGAGGAGACAGAGAGAGAGAGAGAGAAAGGGGGGAGGAGCTAGAAGCATCAACTCCCATATGTGCCTTAACCAGACCAGTGCAGGGTTTTTTTAAATTTTATTTTTATTTTATTCATTTTAGAGAGGAGACACAGAGTGAGAAAGAGAGAGAGAAAGAGAGAAAGGGGGGAGGAGCTGGAAGCATCAACTCCCATATGTGCCTTGACCGGACCAGTGCAGGGTTTTGAACTGGCGACCTCAGTGTTCCCAGGTAGACGCTTTATCCACTGCGCCACCACAGGTCAGGCCCAGACACCATTCTTATGTTTCTAGAATACCGCTGGGCTTTGGAGTTGTGATGCTTCTAAAATTGTTTGAAGTTCCCAAAGGGACACCACCACAGGGCCAAATATTCCCCTTTACTCAGAGAAGCAGAGCTGACTCTTGTCTTCTAGCCTGGGTTTATTTCCTAGATCAGAGCTCCTGCCTAGCAGGTGTGTAAGGGAGGTAGTGAAACAGCCTTAAAATAAAACATGAAGCCCCACTAAATTATCAACAAGACCATGTGTAAACAGTGTCTAATTCATTGTGGACTCTGGGCTCAGAATGCCCTGCCCTCCAAAGACCCTTTTTAAATCTGAAATAATGCTCCAGCATTAGTAAGATTCTTAGTGGCAAAGAAGATAAATATATTACAATTATCTTTTTTCCCATAGGGGATCTGCTGGCTTGTTATTGGATATTCCAAAGAGTGGTCTAGCTAGCTTCAGGTGTAGCTGGATCCAGGAGTTCATTAATGTCATCAAAACTCTCTCAGCAAAATGCTCCCATGGTTTCCAGAGTAAGAAAGTGCCTAGCACATTTGAGGGAGTGATCCTGTTAGTCCAACCTGAATTCTGCATATATCGCTGTCACAATCTCATGACTGTGGGGAGAGGATTGTCTGACCGGTCAAGCTGGAGTCATCAGCCACCACAACAGAATAGTAAGGAAGCTCTAGCTACTGTAACAATAAATCCTGTAATTCTCAGTGTCTTGATACAATAGAAGTTTGATCATGTCAAGTTCAATTAGGAGAACATTGTTAAGCCCACAGGCTGTGGGAAGTTCTCTGTCTTCAACAGGTGGCTTCCAAGGTCACCAAGAGCACCAAAATTCAACTGACAAGGGAAAAGAAACTGGATGAGCATGTAAGATGCTCCTTTAAGGGCCAGGCCCACATTTCATTGGCTAGGACTTGGCCACATGGATAGATGGTAGGATTGCCTGGAAAATGCAGGCTGGCTGTGAACTCAGCAGGAAAGGAAACAGGTTTGTGGGATAGCTAACCACTGCTGCCCCAAGTCATTCTGCGGGACAGCAGCATCAGAGGATGAGGGAGCAAATGAATTCTTTTCCAAAGGCAGGAATTCAGAGCAGATTTTTAAAAACTGTCCTCTGAACTACCTACTGGGATATTTCGAATACATCTGACTCTGCTGCTCTTGGCTATATTTGTATCTGATACAGCTCCACTCTCTACCATCTTGGTGGGGATGGCAGGCAGGCTGGGCTCAGCTGGACCCTCCTCCCCTCAGGTCTGTAGTCTCAGGCCTCACCACATGGTCTCTGTGGCGCCTTCTTTTCCCATGACCGCCCAAGGCTCTGAAAGACAGTGTTCTGAGAAACCCAGGAACACGAGACAAGGCTTCTCAAGACCTAGCCCCTGAGGCTGTAAGGTGTCACTTCTGCCATATTTTATTGTCAAGCAAGCCATCTGGCCAGCCCAGATTCAGCATGAGGGGAATGAGGCTTTCCATCTCAAATGTGGCCAGCATTATTCAGTCACATGTCCTTTCTATCCACACGACCTTTCCATGTGGGGCCTTTGACTTTGGGAGCCTTTCCCTGTCTGTGAGAGGCTATTGGATGTGAGACTCCACTGCTGGACCCACTGCCAGCTCTCCTGGCCTTTGAGGTGCTGGTGTGTAGCTTCTGTTCCTGTCCGGAGAGTGAAATAGGTGGGTTTGTTTGTTTGTTTTCCACAGAGAGAGAGAGAGAGTCATAGAGAGGGATAGATAGAGACAGACAGACAGGAACAGAGAGAGATGAGAAGCATCAATCATCCGTTTTTGTTGCGACACCTTAGTTGTTCATTGATTGCTTTCTCACATGTGCCTTGACCGCGGGCCTTCAGCAGACCGAGCAACCCCTTGCTGGAGCCAGCGACCTTGGGTCCAAGCTGATGAGCTTTGCTCAAACCAGATGAGCCCGCGCTCAAGCTGGCGAGCTTGGGGTCTTGAACCTGGGTCCTCCGCATCCCAGTCCGACGCTCTATCCACTGTGCCACCATCCATCCGGTCAGGCTGAAATAGGTGTTTCACATAGGACAGGACAAGAGAATTCTACATGAATGGCGGTGGGCAGTGGTAATAAGAAAGGAGGGGCCCACTCCTGGAAGTGGTAACTAGCTAAAGTCGGCAGTCAGTATGATAATTAATATAATATACTAAACCTCATTCTGAAAGGCTTACATGTATTAACTTGCTAAATATTTTTAAATAATCCTATGATATAAATACCATGTAATGATGCCTATTGTTATAAATCAGAAAACCGAGGAACACGGAGGATAAGTCCTGCTGGAAAGTGAAGAACCAGCACTCAGACCCAGGCAGCCTGGCTCCAGAGGCTGTGAAACCTTTCAAGATGCTAAAACTAGTGATTGCCTTTGTAACTTTATGAACCTTGTGGCTGACTGTCACCTACAGGGGTGGTCACAAAGTCTGTCATCGCCATTACCAAGTTTATTTACTTCTGTAGAAAACCAAAGGTATTAGTGAGCTTCTAAGACTGGTCTAACATACAATTCTTACCTTCAGCTACCTCTTTAAGTTAGGGGGACACCATTTGTCTCCCATAGTTTCCTAAGGCTCTTATGCAAATTAAACTGAGTAAGTCTGGGTTTCATTATAGCTATGTTATTTCAAACCTCAGTTGTTGATGTCAAGTCAAATGAGTAATGTTTCGGAGGCTCCACTGTGTGTGAGGCATTGCTAAGCACCTTAATGTGGAAATCCAAGGTTAGTTTTCTTCTCTGAGTCAGCAGGAACGAGAAAACCTGCAGAACTCAGACTTCCCCCCCAGGAGAAGCCGCTTGGTGGGGTTCCCACGCAGGCCATTTGGCTCTCCTAATCCCGTGTCCTGACTCTCCGCTCCCGTTTGGTGCACTCTGCAGCTGCCCTTCTAAACCAACTTTCTTCTGAACAGAAATAGAAGGCCCCCACAGAAGAAACAGTTGGTATCTTCTGGGCATTTTCCAGGACTGGGTGGTTGAGGCTTCTTGACAGAGGTGAGCACCAAGGGCCTGGCTTCAAGTAGGATCTGTTTATAGCCCTCCGGTCGTCTCTTTCCTCTTATGAGGATGACAGATGGCCTGTATTTTTAATAATTGGAAAAAAAAAAGTGAGAGAGAAATCAGACTCAGCAGGAACCATCCAGGCAGCACAACAGAGCTGTGACTTTGTTTGGAAACTGTAAACAGTGTCTTCCCATTAAGCGTGCCTGCAGCCTCAGCCTTTCCAGGAATCTGTGAGGGCCCCTCCTAATGGTTTTCATCAGCCCGGTCCACTGGGAGCCCCCGGCCCTTCCAGGCCACTTGTGCTACAGGACTGTACCTCTCAGCCCAACAATTTGTGAAACCTCCCTCTCCCCAGCCTCATCCAAATCTCCTCTTAGCTTCATGAGGGGAGGCAGAGATCCCAAATGCGTATGCAAACCAGTCTGCAAGCCCAGATTTAGTCATTTAGCGAGAAAGAGGAGTGCCCAGCACTAACAGGAAAGGCTAAGGGAAAGGAGCAATGGCAGAGGTCCTCAGTCCACCCTGTTGGAACATGCTGTGGAGTATGGCACTGACTAGTCGCCCATTTATTCTGCACTTGGTGGAGGCCAGGAGGGGCCCAGGAGGAAAGGTTGAGCTGGGGGCCCAGAGTCCCAAGTTCCAATCTTGGCCTGATACCTCCAGCTAAGCCCCCTTTACCTGGTCATCTTCCTTTTCTGGGCCTCAGTTTCTTTATTTTGTAAAGGAGCAGAGCTGGATTCTACAGCTGGAAGAGGTGGGAGAAGTAGCAATTCCTGTATATGACCGGGTTCTCTGAGGAGGTACAGAAATAGAAGAGGGAAACAGGGCTATAGACCACAGGGAAGTGACCAGAGTGGAAGAGACACATTTTTTGGAAAGACTGGTAACATGTACATAAACTTGGGCAACACAGAATGGGTGAATAGACTCTAGAGGCCCAAGGCCATGCTTTCATCCTTAAAGGTTCGCTATAGAGCTTAGAGAACAGTTACTGAACTCCCCAACCCTCATCAACATCCCTCTGCCCGGGCCTAAGCCTGAGTGAGTAGAAGCAGCCCCATCAGGAAGGAGTGGGCTGAACAGAGGCAGGTCTGCACAGCACCATCTCTGCCCTCCTAAAGCACCTTAGAGCCTCTGGTTCTGACGAGAAGGGCCAAGAGTGGGCATTCAGGGCCGTGGGAGGGAAGAAAGCTCCCCCACCCCACCCGTCGCCTCTGTCTTGCCCGCTCAGTGCTAGGTCCCACTGACCAGCTGCCACCAGGGGCGAGTCAGCCCAGCAGATGGTGAGAGGCCTGGAGCGGATCATGTCAGCCCGCAGCGCAGACGTAGCAGCCACTGTGAACTTGGACGTTCTGTTCCCCAAGTCTTCTGCTCTCTCCCTCTCCCCCCTCTGAGTGTTCATTATTCATCTAGCTTCAGGCACTTTCTGCTTTCCGGTCCACTTCTCAGTTCCCTCTCCTCTACCCTCCCCAGTTCTCTCCCTTGTAAATCATCTCTCCCTCCTTCTGTTTTTGTCTCTCAGCCTTTGCAGGGACAAAAGTCGGAGAAAGGACCCTTCAGGTAGCCACCGTGCTAACAGGAGGAGGGCCAGGGTATCAGTTTCTGGCATCCCGTCTTCGGGGCCGGAGAGTCACAGGGTGAGGGAAGCGCCTCGCTCCCAGGGAAATCCACAGCTGAACACCATCGTCACGCTGAGAGCAGTGCTACCGGGGGCAGTGGGGTCCAGGCCAGCGAGCCCTCAGATACGTTATCTGCCTTAAAAGGCCAAGAAAAAAGGTCCAGAGCTCCGGGTTTCCTTTCAGATCCCAGAGAGCCCCTTGCCCTGCACACTCCATCCATCTAGCATTTGGAAGGAGGTGTGGCCCTGCCTATATCCACCCTGCTCCCATCTTCTCCTTTTCCAGTAACCTCTCTATGTCAGGACCCTGGCTGACCCTGGCTGCTGGGCTGAGCCTGCGGCCCAGGGTGTTTCTTCAGGTCCCTCTCCGGAGCCCTGGGTCTTTGGGAAATCTGCCAGGACAATGGCAGTGTTAGGACTGTCACAGGTCGTTTCACTGACTGTGAATTCAGCCTCTCCTGGCTTTGCCTGTTCCAGCACCCTCACTCCCCAGGGGCAGTCTGTCTGCCGTCTCATCTCTGTGACCTTGAGCAAGTCCTCCCCGCTCCCCCTTGGCTTCCACTGGCTCCTCTGTGAAAGGAGAGAGGGGAAGTGCACATCTCGGGGGTTCTCCTCAGCTCTGAGAGTTCCTGGTTCTACTCCGTTCAGCCCAGTAATTAGGCTTCAGGGCTGCATCTAAACACACTCTGAGAAGGTCATTCCATAGCTTGGAACACCGTGGTCTCTGTGAAGACAGTACAGTGAAAAGAGGGGTTGTTTTCAGCTGGGGACACTGAGGAAGACTCGGGGACAGATGGCCTTTGGAAATGGGTCTCGGGGAGAGGGACGAATCTGGGCAGCCGGAGTTGGGGGGACCACAGAGGGCACAGAGGCGGGATATTAGGCAATAGCAGGACAGCCTATTTGAGGAAGGGGGCATTATGGGTAAAGGTGAGTCTTCTGAAACTTCTGAAACCCTAGTGAACAATGCACCAAGAGTAAGGGGACAGCACAAACCCGCAGGAGCAAAAGGTTAGTATGGTGGTGGCTGCTCTTTGTTTTGCTTCGCCAAATGTTGACTGCTTTCTCTCTTCTGAGCTGGCTCTAATATTTCCAGCTCCCCCCTCTTCCAACAACCCGAAGGGGGGGGGCTAATCCTTAGGGGCTGACAGCACAGGAGGCATTTTCTGTTTAGCTTCTGTGACTTTAAACGTGTCCTAGGGCACAGAGCATCCACCCTGCCCTGTCTCCAGGCGTGTCCAAGCTGTCATCTAAAATTGTCCAGGCAGCATTCCTGGCCCTGACAGCCCTACCCCATGCTCTATTATTCCCCTAAAGCTGCCTCCACCCCCTTCTTACTGGCAGATGCTGACACTGCCTGCCGCTATGGAAGTCAAGTTGTGACTTCAGCTAGATGCCGTGAATTGGCGTCTGTTCTTGTCCATGCAGAATGAGAGACCTTTGGGGGCTTCGTGTGAGCCGGGACAGTGTAGCTAAGGTGTCCCACCTCAAATGCCTAGACATATGGAAGGTGACCGAAGCAGCCCAGTGAAGGATCATAGAAGATAGAGTCTTGCCCCCATTTACTTGGCTCCAATGTGTTACTACCGTGTAAAAGTGGGGGTTGAGTGTGCTCAATGATCCTTTTTGCAACGAGAAGCTGGAATCTGAATTCTAATTTGAAATTTCCCCAATTTTTAAAAATGGCATGCTGACCGAATAAACTTTACCTGTGGGTGGAAAACATTCTTGTTTTCTAATGCACTGACAAATTCTCGAAGACATGTTTTATGAGTGGCTGAGGAAAGGAAAGGGTGGGATATGCTGGTGCCTGGAAGTTGCTGTTCCTTGCTTGTGCACACACTGGTTATTACACTGTTTCCCATCTGCAATATGGGCCCAAGCCTTGTTTGTACCGAAGCAATTAACTAGATAATTATCCCCTCGGAACATTAGTCATGCAGACCAAGGCAGCACAGAGTGATGGCCACATGTGCATTGCTCCTCTGTGGTTTTCTGTGGCGTGGGTTCCTCCACCCTCTCTCTCCTTTGTACCCGGGGCAGGAAAGGACTCTGTAAATGTGTTCCTTAGATCATGAAGCCTGAAGTTTCTGGGCCAAGGCAGTTGAGAACAGAGCTCAGAACTCCCCCAAACTGTTCACTTCACAAACACACCATCATTTACTTCACGTAAAACGTACCTCTTTATATTATTGATTGTGCACTCAGTGTCCCTATGAGATTGAACTTACATATGTGACTGTGTTGTATTCTTGACAGGTGTATCAGCGTTCTCCAAAGAAACAGAACCAATAGGATGTATATGTGTGTGTATAGACATATGAACACACACACATACATATGTATAGATATACATGTATATATTACTCATTTATGCATATATACACACATAAGTATATATATATATATATATAAAGAGAGAGAGAGAGAGAGAAAGAGAGAGAGAAGTTCTAAGGAACTGGCTTACTGGCTTATGAAATTGTTGGGGAGGGCAAGTCTGAAAATCATCAGGGAAGACCAGCAGGCTGGAGACCCAGGGAAGAGTTAATGTTGCAGTCTTGACTCTGAATGCAGTCTGGAGACAGAATTCCTTCCCCTCCTGAGGTTCTCAGTCTTTTCCCTTAAGATCTTCAACTGATTAGAGGAGGCCCACCCACACGTGAAGTGTGATTTATTTTACTCAAAGTCTATAATGTAAATGTTAATCACATCACATCTTCACAGCAACACCTAGACTGGTATATGACTAAACAACTGCACACAACTGTCTAGCCAAGTAGACACATAAAATCAAACAGCACAACAGAGTTATTATCTCAGATTGAATGTGTCAGTGTGCTTTAAACAACTTGATAAGCAACCTGATGCCTAAGAAAGGCTGTTGGGTAGCTGTCATCAATGGTCGTCAAGACAATTGTTCAGATAATTGTCTTTTTGGTGTTATTTCATTCCCTTGATTATTTTGTTTTTGATCATCAATCAAAAATTGACTTAATGATTAGCCCAAATGAGATATCAAAGACGTTTCATTTTCTATGACAACTCTAATCAATTGTTGGTGGTTGCTCGGTGGCATCCATTGTAAAGAAGCCCATGGCTGAGCTCAGCTTGGTGGGAAATAGTATTGTGTTCAAAAGTCCATGTCTGCAATGGGAACAGGCGTGGGTGGCAGTTGTGGTGATGTGCTTTCTTTTTGTCAGCCCCGATCGGGACCACAGTTTCATGAGAGGATAGGGAGAGAGGATCAGAGAGGAGAGCTTACTTGTATGAGCTCACACGACAAGTGTCAGTCAGGCTGAGGATGAGAAACTAGGAGTTTGATCTCTTAACTCATGGTATGCTATCTCCCTAGCAAACAAGAACTATCTAATGTATACCTATCAATTGACAAGGTATCCAGACAATTTTCTCACTTCTTATGACTTTTTTTTTTATTAGAAAAAGGTTACTCTCTTAAAGAAAGCCCATCTACATCCTAGTTCTATAGCTTCAAATTTTCTATGCGTTTTAATTGTATTAAGCCTTGAAATTTTTTTATAATCTAAATATCCAATATGGTAGCCATTCGCCCCATGTGGCTACTGAGCATGTGAAATGTAGCCAGAGTACAGGAGGAATTCAATTTAAAATGTTATTGACATAAAAAATATTAAATTTATATAGCCATCTGTGACTGGTAGCTATTGCATTGGATAGCACAGGTGTAGATCATTTCAACCATTTTACAAAGTTCTGTTGAACAACACTAACCTAAATGTCCAACGTATTATTTTCTTTCTTTGCTTTTTCTGTTCCTATTAGCTAAATTTTCAAAAGCTTGGCATAAAGAACACTTTTTTGTAGCCTTCATTTCTAATTTCTTTTGATATTAAACTCCATGTCTCAGTTTCCTTGTTTGTAAAGTGCAGGTGACAGTAATAACAGGACCTACCTCATAGATCGTTAGGTGCTATGGGGAAGTCTGCCTGGCAGCAGTGGGTCCTAGGTGAACACAGGATAGAATCACTACTGCAGATGTCTTCTTACCTGTTCCTCTCCCCTGATAGACTCACTCCTTGAGGACAGGGTTTCCACATCGTGCCTGGCAGGCAGGAGGATTTCCATCAATACTTGCTTAATGAACAACTGAGTGAATGAATGGCTGGGGTCAGATAATCACTTCTCACCCATTTCAAGAGTCCCGAGTGAGCTTTCCCGAGTGAGCTTTTGGGTTGGTTCCACACTCCACACCTGGCTTCCGCTGCCTCCTGTCTCTTTTGCCGTTTTGTCTCTGTTTACTTTTCTGAGTTGCTCTGATGATGGGATCCTTGAGAAGTTATTGAATCCAGTCCCCTATTTTCAGCAAGTTCTGACATCCATTCAGTTTCTGCTCCAACTTGGAAGCTGGGCCTGGGGAAGACATCCAACATAAAGACTTTAAAAATTCCCCCAAACAGGGATTTTCTCTCCCTTTAGGAAAGTCCCGGGGCTGCAGACATGAGGACATTGCTCTGTGTTCCATGACACATTTCCTGGGCAGTGGGGCAAGGAAGTGGGTAAGAAGAGACAGTGTCACTGGTCACCTCCTGGAGAGATTTTGCTGGGGGGTACTCCTTCTTGCCAGCTTAGCTATGATTATGTGAACCTAAAAGCAGCCCAGCCTTCCAGGTTTATCACACAGCCCACCGCCCCTTCCTCTCATATCTTCTCCTGGCACAGGGGTGGTTTTGTCTTGTGTTTAGCCCTTTCTGAAATATCAAACCCCGTTGCATCATGGTCCGCTAACCAACAGCATGTCCACACCAGGAATTTAAAGATCATGGCAGCTTCTTAAATCCTCCAGAGGTTCCTGTTCCAGAGACAGACTCACAACTATGTAGCACCAATGTGGCCTTTAAGATACCGTGTGAACAAGGACTCCCATCAACCCACAGTGCGCTGGGCTCAATGTCCAAACCATCCCCTGACCTGTCTGGTAGCGCCACAGAGCACGGCTATTGAATTGCAGGTTCCCTTCACACTTCCTTCCATAAAGTTCTCCCTAGCTGACTCCCTTTCCCCAGGTGTCTACTGTCCCCATTTTCCTCGTGGAAGCCACAGTCTAGACATGAGGCCATTTCTGGAGAAGGGACAGCCAGAGACGGTAAGATGGCAAATCAGTGTGAGCTTGACTTGACCCTGCTCCAGATACTGCTTTCCTCATCACAGTGGAGTTGTGTGGCTCAGTGTGGCTCAGTTTGCCGGCTCCCAGGGTCCCGTTAACTCCTAGAAATTAAAGCCAAAAATAGTAAGTATTACAACAATTTTGTCTGTGGCAAAATCCAGTTCTATCTTCTTCTTTCTTTCCCTTTTCCTCCCTCCCTCCCTCCCTCCCTCCCTCCCTCCCTCCCTCCCTCCCTTCCTTCCTTCCTTCCTTCCTTCCTTCCTTCCTTCCTTCCTTCCTTCCTTCCTTCCTTCCTTCCTTCCTCTCTCCCTTCCATCCATTCTTCCTTCCTCCTCTCCTTTTTTCCTGACCTCCTTCCTTCCTTCATAGTTAATTATTTCCTGGCTCTTATGTACCAGACAGGTGCTAAGGAAAAAACAAAAATTTAAATAGTCTCAATTCTTGTTTTTTAGATCTCACAATAGAGTGAGAGAAACACACTCATAAGCAGATAACTATAAATGAATATGAGAAGTGCAACCATTGAAATTGTCACACGATACTATGGGAGTCCAGGGCTGTGGGGGGGACCTGAGCCAGGCTGTGCAGATGGCCATTTGGCTCAAATGAAAAATGGTTCCCAGCCCTGAGGTACAGATCTGTACCATCCCATGCTAAATTTTTTACAGGTAAAATGAGAAATGAGAAAAGTATGAGTGTATGAATTAACATTTAATGGAAAATACTATTTTTATTATGGGATTATGCACCATTTTGGCAACATGTAATGATGACATTAGGTGGTAGTGATGCTAATGGTAACAGTTGTTAGTTGTATGTCTTCCTTTAGTTGATAAAATAGAAGATGGCACTCACATATTGGTTACCCAGAATTTTTGGAAATGTTATTGGGCTATGAATCCTCAGAATTTAGAAACTTCTGGCTTCAAACATGAGCAGGAGATAGATTGTCAAGAGATAAAGCACTTGTCGCTGAGGGCACCAGAACTGGGTTACTGGTGTGACATTCCCCTGGCTCATTACACACACTGTTCTACCTACAGGAAATGTGCAACGTGGCTCTTCTTGTACAAAGGTGTCATTGGACCAACACAGAGGATGTGTTTTGTATTATTTTCCTCTTGGAAGTGATGAACTTTTTACTAAAACTTACATAATTTTACACCTATTTTTCTAATACACCAAGGGAATGCATTTGTGGGATGGCTGAATGAGGTAGGGTACAGTTTACGGTCATGCAGTGGGAAAGAAAAATGGTTCCAATTGAGAATCAAATCCATGAGCTCAGTTTGTCAGCTACCTTCATGAACAGATTGATCAAACCAGTTGCATACAAGCCGGTTGGTCTAGGAACCTGCCGGAAGGTGAAAGTGTGATTAGTAGACAGAAGACAGACTTGGGAGTCATTCCATTGTGCTTGACTTCTGAGACCCACTGCTTCCTGGCTGTGTAGCCTGGACTGGGTTGCTTCTATTTTCCACCCTCAGTTTCCTCATCTACAAAAAGAGGGGACTGGATAACTCTAGACCAGTGGTTCTCTAACTTTAACATGTTTTAGGACCACTTGGAGGGCTTGTTAAAACCCAGGTTACTGGGTTCTACCCACAGTTTTTGATGGGTAGAAATCTGGGTGGAGCCAAGATTCTGCATTTCTACACATTTCCACATGATGCTGCTGCTGCTGGTCCAAACACTACACTTTGAGAACCACCGGACTAGGCAATCTTTCAAATACTTCACCTCTATTAGTCATTCTTGCCATTAAAGAGTTTATAATATGATTAGCATTCTTTTTTTCAGTGAAAGGGAAGAAGACCGATGACTTATTTTTTTTTTTTTAGTTTCTAATCAAATATTTATTTGGCACCATCTGTGTACATATGACTGCAAGACAGAGAGAAGTAGGCTACCACAGTCTTCTGTTCAATGCTTCCCTGAGAACATCAGCCTTGTGCCAGGACTCCGATTCCTATAAGGCACTCTGTGTAGCCAAATGTAGTCTCGGGGACAGGGAGAGTCTGGAAAATTGAGATCCACAGACGGTGGTGAGTCTCTCCTCCCTCCAAGCACATTTTCAAGGCTAACTGGTGGAACATGATGGTGCAGAGAGAGACCTGTTCATATACACTCATCAGAATGGATGAAGCAGTGTCAAAGAGGATTGCCTGCAGGTTAGTGTGCCCCAGTATGGGTCACTGTCATCTGCTTCATCTTCAGCACAAAGTTTTGTTAATTAATCTCTTCCCACAGAGTCAAGGTTGGTACCAGACCAGAGGACAAAGGCTGATGTGGCTTCTGTCACCTGCAGTGAAACTCCTGAAGCAGAATAAATCGGAGATGGGTGGGCATATAAGAGCAGAGCTCAACCACACAAGGTAGAACAGGAAAGTATTTAGGGCTGTTTTGGATTTGGGGACTACAGAGGAAAGTGAGACCGTGGTACCTGTTTGGAAGGTAAACAAGAGGTGGCTTGGAAGATACATGTGAAAATTTATCCTGCCATACATGTTGGTCACCTTTTATTATTCAGCTCACATCCTCTGAGCCTATATTCCTGCTTTGGACATTGTTTCAAAAACAGCTGTGTGTAGGTGTGGGCTGAGGATACTTCACCCAGCTGCACTTACCTCCTGCCTTCTGCCCCAGTCTTCCCTGTTACAGTGCAGGAAGCCAGTGTGAGCCTGCTTAGCCAGTCTAACGTGCTAGGGGATTCATGCTTTCTGAGGCCACCTTGGTGAGTGGGGGACCAGAGCAAGGAGAAAAATACTATTCTCTTTGTGGTTTCAGAAAGTTCTGAAACAGATAGTTCTTCAGAGGAACTCTAGCAGGATTGAGTTGCAATGGCCCATAGAACCATGAACAGCTTAGTAACACATTCTTCCTTTAGCTTTTCTGTTTTTCCTCTTTCATTCTCCCAGGTCCTTCCCTTCTCAGCTCCGGGGGTCATTTTCCATAAAGAAATCACTTGCATGGAAGCCCCACTCTCAGGTTCTGCATTTTGGGTGACCCAAAGCTAAATGGTAAACACATTTCAGACTGAGGATGGCATTTTAAGAAGAATAAGCAGCTCGTATTTTTTGAACACCATAGATGTGTCAGGTACCATATCCTTTTAAAAATAGAAATTAATTTTAATTTCCATGAAAGTAACACATATATATAGTTTAGAAAGTCAAATAGCACAGCATGACATAATGAAACAATAATCCCTTATTATCCTAATGATTACTACCATCCCACTTCTCAGAGGCAAGCAAGTTTTATTCTCAGCAGTGTCTCTCCTTTGTTCTAAGTACCATCACTTGATTGATTTCAGGCATTATTTATTAAATACTGATTATGCTTGATGATGTGTTTGTTAGTTCTTTTAAATTCCCCACCCCACTGCTTTAATTGTATTTTTTATTAAATTGTGATGAATATTTACATTACTAAGACTATACAAATATTGTTCACTGATGATTTAAGTAGGCTCTTATATATCTTTTTGTTTTCTACAGAATATAACAATCTGTCGTGCCCTATTTCCATTTCTTAGGTTTTTATATAGTTACTATTATTTCTTCCTTCTCTAAAACATCCCCCAATACAGTCTATTGTGTGACCAAATGCATCAAATTACCATCAATTGTATTTTGATTCTGAAGTCCAAGTTCCGGTCCCAGGTTCATCCGGGCCTGTTATACTGCTTCTTCCTCTGCGTCTTCCTCCATTTCGTTGGGGCTCTTTCTTTTCATTACTCTCCTGTGAGGAGTCCCCATTCCCTGGATTGAGTGTTCTCTTCTTTCCTAGTTTATCTCCTATTTTTAAATCATATATTCAGTAATGATGGATGAATGGAAGGCAACATTATTAAGACATCATTTATCTGAAAATGTCCAGCTATGTATATTATTCTAGGTAAGAAATAATTTTTGCTCAGAAATTTGAAACATTGGTCCATTGTCTTGAATCTCCAAGAGTTGTGGTTGGAATAGTGAGGCCCTTCTTACTCTCAACCTTGATATGTGAGCCTTATGGCCACAGAACGTTTAATATCCTCCTCCTTATAATCTGAAACTTCACACCAGTGGGCTCATTCATCACGCTGAGTACTTGATAGGCCTTTTTATTTTGAAAACTCATTTCCACTGAGTTTGTAAAACTTTCTTGCATCATTTCTTTCATAAGGTTCTCCTCTCCCTTTCCTCTGTTCTTTATGTTCTTTTATAAGAGCTCATATTTATTAGCTAATGGTGGCAGATTGATTATCTCATAAGTTACCCCTTTTCTTTCTGTCATTTTTCTCCCTCCTTTATTTATTTTTTTGGGGTGTGGTTTCTAGAGGATTTTCTTGTTTTTCTTTACACATCAAACTTTCTACTGAAGTTTATATTTATTTTATTTATTTATTTTTTACAGGGACAAAGAGAGAGTCAGAGAGAGGGATAGATAAGGACAGACAGACAGGAACGAAGAGAGGTAAGAAGCATCAATCATCAGTTTTTTGTTGCGACACCTTAGTTGTTCATTGATTGCTTTCTCACATGTACCTTGACCGTGGGCCTTCAGCAGACCGAGTAACCCCTTACTGGAGCCAGCGACCGTGGGTCCAAGCTGGTGAGCTTTTTGCTCAAGCCAGATGAGCCCGCGCTCAAGCTGGCGACCTCAGGGTCTCGAACCTGGGTCCTCCAAATCCCAGTCTGACGCTCTATTCACTGCTCACAACCTGGTCAGGCTATATTTATTATTTATTATATCTTCAATTTCCAAGAAAGTCTTCTGTTTTTGGATTTTTAATAATAGAAACTTGCTCTTATTTCATGACTATAACAGAAAAACATCTTTTCTTTTCTTTCTGGAAATATGATTTTTATTTGTTTATTGTCTTCTGCTTATTTTTTACATCTTGTGTTTTCTAAGTTCCATTTTGAATTGTTTGATTTAGACTCTGTCTTTCATTTTACAGACTTACTTTGAGTGGTCATTTTTGGCTATTTGCATTTAAGAGTGAAGCTGGTAGGGACATTCTTTCCTAAAATTGGACCAGTACCACACCTTGAGCAGAAAATCTTAAGCAGTGATCAGAAAACCCCAAGAACCTTCGCAAAAATTTTTTATATTTATAAAAAAAGTTAGTAAGGTTTTTGAATATAATGTCAATATACAAAGTCAAGTGTGTTATTATATAACAGCAATAAATAATTAGAAAATGCAAGTAAGTCTTGTATGTAATTTATAATAGTAACAATACATATAAAGGACCTAGGTATAAATCTAACACAAAAAAATTGAGTAACGTCATTAGGGATAGAATAATTAAACTATTAAAAACTCTGTTAGGACCAAAATAGATGAAATGGCATTCCAAATTTTGGATAATGAGATTCAATATTGTGATAATGTCAATCTTCTCAAATTGAAAAAAATAAATAAAGGAGGGAGAAATTAAGTAATTTATTTTACTTAATATAATCCCCAAATTAAAAATATCCCAAAGCATTTTTAGTGGAATTCAACAAGTTGATTCTGAAACTTAGATGGACTAGCAAAGGTCCAAGAAGAGCTAAGACACCTTAGGTAAAGAACCAGGTGATAAAAGTTGCTCTTCCACGGATTTCCACAAATCTTTACCATTGATTTACTTTATTAACTTTGCATCCACAACATAATATCTTAAGTACTTAAAAAGGTTAAAGTGGCCCCTAAATAAACCTACACATATATGAAAGCCTGGAGAAGAAGTAGAGTGTGTAGAGCAGTGCTGTCCATGTAGAAATGCAAACCAGCTACATATACAATTCTGTTTTACTTCTTTTATCATTTATACACATTTGTAGTTTTAAATTTTCCAGTAGTCACATTAACAAAAAGAAGATAAAATTAATTTTAATAATGTGCTTTATTTAACCCACTATAACAAAAATATTATTTCAACATGTGATGCATAGAAAAATTATTAAGGAGATATTTAACATTACTTTTTTAGACTACGCTTTTGAAGTCCAGTGCATATTTCACACTTAGAGCACACCTCATCTGAACTCCTCTGCCACATGAGTCCGAGTTCAAATGCACAGTGACCACATGTGGCCAAGGGTCACTATATTGAATAGCATAGCATAGGGGTAAAGAATGTCACCTCTGCAGCCAGTTTTACTGCTTACTAGGTGTGTAACCTTGAGCAAATTACTTCAGCTCTCTGTGCCTCAGATTTTCATCTGTAAGATGGAAGCAACAATAGTACCTACCCCAAAGTGTTGCTGTATGGACTGAATGAATTAATAAACATCTTTTATGGTGTGCTCCACATGTACTAACACTATTCTAAATGCCATACATGCATTATGACTAGCCAGTGTATGTCAGAGACAGGTCATTAGAAAAGGATCAACTTTTCAAAGAGTGTGTCTAAACACTATTTTTCATGTGACAGTTATAAAATATGGATGACAACCTCACAACAAATCTTCAAATAAATTGAACCTAGAACTTAATGTAAAACACAAAGCTTTAAAACTTCAACAAATGTACTCTACTTGGAGGTCACAAAGATATTCTCTTGTATCATATTTTTGAAAAGACAAAAAACATCATTCATAAAAATGTGATAAAATTGACCATAGAATTTGTATTTCTCAAAATACACCGAAAAGATAAGTCAATAACTGGGAGATGCTTTTAACTAATATAAGCAACAAAAGATTAGTATTTAGAATATATAAAGAACTATAAGAAAACTAATGATCCACTTTTAAAAATGAGCAAACAAAATGTAAAAGTGTTTATTTTGCTAACCAGGAGGTATTTATGGTCTGTAAATATTTGAAATAATGTGCATCCTCATAAGTAATCAGAGATAAGTAATTAAAACCAAAATAACAATACCAGGTGTTGTGCAGAACAGGGAGGTGAGGAGATTCTCATATGGCTTGTGGAGAGTGTAAATTGGTCAAACCCACCATGAGAATTATTTGACTCTATCTATTTAAGTTGAGAATGCACGAGATTATGCCCCAGCAGTCTGCCTCTAAACAATCCATTGCACAGATGCAGTAAGCAACTTCTACAAAGTTGGACAGGGTGTGTCTCCTCACATTAACAAAAAGCCTAGAAACAACAAGAAAGCCACCCAAAAGAGAAAGCATAAGTAAATTATAGGGTTTTCTTATAATGTAATTCTATATATCAATGGAAAAAAATATTTTTCATACACATTTCAATGTGGATGAACCTCAAAAGTATAATGTTGGGCAAACAAAGCTAGTCATAGAATAAATGCAGTATGATACCATTTATGTAAAGCTCAAAAGCAGGCATAACTAAACAATGGATTGTTTAGAGATGTGTACATGTGTGGTAAAATTGCAAAGAAAAGCAAATAAAATGATTAAAACAAAAGTCAGCATAGTGGTTACTTTGAGCTGGAGAAGGATACAATAGGGCCCGAACACCTACGGGGTTCAAAGTTACTGGCAAAGTTCTATTTCCTAGGGCGAATGGGACACAGAGGTGTTTTTTAATAGAATTATTTTAACCATATATAGACCTTATATATGCTTTGTATGTGCATTATAGTTTACAATGTAAGAAAAACTGGTAGAAATTTTGTGTCTTGTTCAGGGCTCTTTGACTGTTGGGCTTGATTTTAATAGAATCTGGGTGATTAGGCCATGAGCTGGAGTTTTAACTGGAAGATACCCCCCCTCCCCCCAAATGCTAACTAACATCTGCAGGCTTCTTCTCTGGGTCCACCCAGTTTTCCAGGGAATTCTCCAACTTGTTTGGGAAGTGAATGCCTGGCTTCCAGCAATCCAGAGCGCTGTGGAGAAGGGGATTGGTGTTAGTGGGAGCTGGGAAAGGGGTGGAAGGCATGAGAGGACTCTACTTAGTCTCCACATCTCAGCCGCACCCTCTTTGGAGAGCTAGCTGCCTTGCTGTGGGGGGTGGAGAAAACCAGGGCTTTGTTCGCTTCCTAGGAACAAACTTCTGAGCAGTTCGAGTTTTCAGCTCCGTGCTTCACCTTGCGTTCCACAGAACCTAGGACTCCCCTTTCAGAATCCTTCTGATTTCCTGGGCCCGCATGGCATTGCCTCCCCTCTCCTTCCCCCGCTACATGCCCCTTCTGCTGAGCTAGATTTTCTTCCTCTGTTCGCGTTCCACCTACGGACATGTTCTTGATACCTTTCACCTTCTCTGATGCTCCTTACGTTTCTTTTCTCTTTAACTGTCTTTTTAGTGACATTTTGAAGACAAACACATGCAATTCTCTCCATGTTGCCAGCTTATCCCCATTTTACTGTTAAAGAAACTGAGAACACAGAGGGAGCACGTCACTTGCTGAGCCAGAGATCCAGTAGCAGGTGTGAATGACTCCAAGGTGCACCCTTGTCCTGCTGCTCTGCCTCTCTCCCAGCAAGAAGGCTCCAGGGTTCCTGTAACCCTTCTGGCTTGAGTTGTATCTTCTTGTCCAACCCAGAACCTTCCTGCTGCAAGCTCCCTCCACTGGGTGTGCTGAACAACCCATAGCAGGACCTCAGGATTGCAGTGGCCAGCCTGCAAAGCTGTGCTCTCGGCCAGGTGTGTGAAAAGCCCCAGAGCCTCCCTTGGGTGCAGGCACAGTGACCTTGATTCTTGATGTTAATGGCTTTGCACACGCAGAGAGTTTCCTTTGGAAGCAGCAGATATTCACCGGGGCCATCAGCCTGGTTCATGCTGAGAAGCACTTGGAATGAAATTTTATCCGGCAGTGGTGGGGGAAAGAGAAATAGGAGAGAGGGCAATGGGAAAGTTACTTTGTTTTTTCTTCCTTTAACAACCACAAGTTTCCTGCACTCCCTTGAAACCAAATTTCTGTTTTGACTAAACGGAGAGTCTCCAAGGAACAAGGGCTGATGGTGGAGATTTCTTTTAAAAGCACCCTCTGTTGCCTTCCATCAATTTTTTTCTCCCCCCTCCTGCCCTCGCCCCACTTGTACTCCTTTCTTTCTGTTCTCTCTGAGCCTTCCCCACTATTTCCATCAGCTGCCCCCTGAAATGACACTCGGCACCTTATTCTAGGAGTCTCTCACTCGGTCATGGACTGGCCAGGCACACGAGGGATTAGTGGATGGCCCACGAGATCAGGGCTGACAGTGTAAGACCTCGGTACTACATGTTTGTTGAATACATAGAAACAAGAATGAGTGAATGTTACTGGGATATTTAGCTAGGGTACACAAACATGTAATAATGCGGCCTTCTTCAGTTACCAGATTTGCATCCACTAGCTTATGTATTAATTGCTGAGGCTCAGTATAGAGAGTTGCCAATTAAAAAAAAAAAAGCTTGAACCACCAGAGCTAACCAGAGGGGAATGGGGTGTAGGTGGATATGGAGTTCCTTTTCAGTGTCCATTTAAAGTTCCATCTTTCTGTCCAGGGCACATGGCAGGCATGCGACTTTCTTGGGTATGGCTGAGTAAGCGTGACTTTGGGTTGGACCATTAGATCAAAGACAGAGTGTAAGGGCACTGGGGGAAGGTGAGAACCCTGAGTGGCAGAAGAGGGGATGGTAAGAATGTGCTAGCTTAAAGGAAGACAAGTTCATGGTGAAGAGAAGGGTGTCACTCTGTGGTAGAAACCAAGGTTGTTCCAGGAGTGTCCCTGTGTCAGGGACTTAGCCCTGGAGTGCTATTGTTTGCAGGGTGAAGTGGGTACGAAGGGTTTGCAAGAAGGGAAGTGACCCAAAGGAACCTACTGAATCAAAATGATCAGAGGAATTGAGCATCATTTTGCTGTGGAGGAAAGGTAAAAGCGGAAGGAAGCAGGAAACGATAGCACATTTCCTGACAGTTCAGCCACACACTCAGAAGGGTTTAGAATGTGGGGCATTAGGATAGAGTGATTTCTGAACAGATTCATCTCTTATGCCAGAACATTCTGCGTGCCTGTGGTTCTGACAGAGCCGTAGTTTGCAACCCTGTAAATCTCTTCATTTTGCATGAAAAGTCGTTTTGTGACTCATGATGGGGGCTTGAGTGAGAGTCAGGAAGAGTTGGAGGCTGTGTACATAAAGCTGACCCCTCAGGAAGGACTCCCCAAATTATTAGGCAGCAAAAGTATCCTCAAGTGCAGACAACAGGAGCCTTGTGTTTTATCCTACAACCTGTTCTGATGGCTTCTGGCTACCTCCTTGTACTTGCTTCCAACCCAGTATCATGCTCAGCCACATGACTTCCTACCTCGTTCCATGCAGCTGGGGAGAAGGGTGACTTCTGTGGGGAATATACTTCTTGTGGCCAACACAGATAGATCCCTGGCAATGTAAACTAATGTGTCATGTCGGAACATTAGCTTCCCATCTGAGCCTGCGCAAGCATTGCCAAATTGGGTGAGACTATAGGTCTACTGTTCCTACTGTTTATTCTAAGTTTGGCACCTGTGGATTTAAGTAAATTCTAAAAAACTCTATTTCAACATATACTGCTTGGAAGTAATTTATTTTCTTTGGTGCTTCTTAAGTAGCATCAGTACCTACAGATCCTGTTATGCTAGAAAGATGTTTTAAAATAATATGGTGCCATATAATAACCTTTTCCCTGTTCATTTCTTCTAATACTTGTATTTTAATATTCTTTTTATATGATTGATAATATCATAATTCTCTACTTTTCCTTTTATAACTGTATTAGTTTCTTAGTGTCACAGTTAGAAATTACCACAAATTTAATGGCTTAAAACAACACATATTTGTTCTGGAGGTTAGAAGTCCTGAGATCAAAATGTCATCAGGACTATATTTTTCTGGAGGCTTCAGGAAGAACCATTTTCCTTGCTTTAAAAAATTTTTTTTTCACATGGACTTGAGAAAGAGAGAAAGAGAAGCATCAACTCGTTTTTCCACTTAGTTGTGTACTCATTGATTCCTTCTTGTTCTGATTCCTTCTCATTCATGCCCTGACTGAGGATCAAAGCCATGACCGCAGTGCGCTGGGACAATGCTTTATCAAAAGGGTCAGGAATCTATGGCTCATGAGCCAGATGTGGCTCTTTTGATGGCTGCATCTGGCTCGCAGACAAATCTTTAATAAAAAAAATATAAAACATTCTCATGTATTACAATCCATTCATTTCCTACTGCTCATATTCATGGTTGCGGGTGGCTGGAGCCAATCACACCTGTCCTCCAGGACAACACCAAATATTTATTGGATAATGTGTAAGGTACATGGGTCGTTGTGAAGTCAGGAAGTAAACTTCCCTCCTTTTAATCAAGTAGTCAGCTAGCTAATTGCAGAAACCCATTTGACAAAGAAGATGGCTAAAAGAAAAAAAGATTAGGAGTATCATACTTTTCAGCAGAAATGGACAGAGGAATTCACCTTTGTGGAGAGAGCAGGTTCTGCAGTGTGTCTAATATGCAATGAAAAAATTGCATCAATGAAATGGCCAAATATAAAGTAGCACTTCGATACACGCCATACTACATTTGCATCAAAATATCTAGCGGGGGACAGCAGGAAGAAAGCATGTCAAGAGCTACTGTGCAGAGTGCAAGCTAGTCAGAAGAAACTCCATGTTTGGACCCAACAAGGTGACTGGAATTCGGCTAGCTTTGCTGGTGCTTTAGCAATTGTGAGGTACGGAAAGCCATTCACAGATGGGGAGTATGCCAAAACATTCATGCTTGATGTTGCCAATGAACTTTTTGACGACTTTTCGGATAAAGACAAGATAATCAAACGAATCAAAGACATGCCTCTGTTGGCAAGAACTGTTCACGATCGTACCATCATGATGGCAAATCAAATTGAGGCAACACAAGTGAAGGACATAAACGCAGCATCATTATTTTCTCTCACTTTGGATGAGTCAACAGACGTAAGCCATTTATCCCAGTTCAGCGTGATTGCAAGGTATGCTATCGGTGACACACTACGTGAGGAAAGTCTTGCTGTTTTGCCTATGAAAGAGACAACAAGAGAGGAGGATTTATTCAAGTCTTTCACTGAGTTCGCTAAAGAAAAAAAAATCTACCAATGGATAAACTTATTTCGGTGTGTACTGATGGTGCTCCGTGCATGGTGGGGAAAAACAGAGGATTCGTAGTGCTTCTTCGTGAACATGAAAAGAGACCCATCCTAAGTTTTCACTGCATCGTACATCAGGAGGTGCTTTGTGCTCAGATGTGTGGCGAGAAGCTTGGTGAGGTGATGTCGCTGGTCATTCGGGTGGTCAACTTTATTGTTGCCCGAGCTTTAAATGATCCCCAGTTTAAAACACTGCTGGATGAAGTTGGGAATAATTATCCTGGTCTGCTTCTGAACAGCAATGTGCGTTGGTTGTCAAGAGGGAAGGTGCTCAGCCATTTCATGGCTTGTCTGAGTGAAATCCAGACTTTTCCTAAAATGAAAAATGTTGAGCATCCTGAGTTAGCTAACACTGAGTGGCACCTGAAGTTCTACTATCTCATGGACATGAATCAACATCTGAACCAGCTCAATGTGAAAATGCAAGGTGTTGGAAATACAGTCGTATCCCTTCAACAAGCAGTGTTTGCATTTGAAAACAAGCTGGAACTCTTCATCGCTGACATTGAAACAGGTCATTTACTACACTTTGAAAAACTGGGAGAGTTTAAAGATGCATGCACATCAAGTGACCCTGCTCAACATCTTGATCTCCAGCAGCTAGCGGGCTTCACATCTAATCTCTTGCGGTCATTCAAAGCACGCTTTGGAGAATTTCATGAGCGCACTCATCTTTTTAAGTTCATCACCCATCCACATGAGTGTGCAGCAGACAGCGCTGACCTGACTTACATCCGAGGTGTCTCCGTCAGAGATTTTGATCTACAAGCTGCGGAACTGAAGGCCTCAGACATGTGGGTGAATAAGTTCAAGTCACTGAATGAAGATTTGGGAAGACTTGCACACAGCAAGCAGAGTTGGCGAGCAAACACAAGTGGGGAGAAATGAAAAAACTTCAATCCGCAGACCAGCTGATTGTCAAAACTTGGAACGTGCTTCCCGTCACATACCACACACTGCAGCATGTGAGTATTGCTGTACCGACAATGTTTGGCTCTAGGTATGCATGTGAGCAGTCTTTCTCACATCTAAAGAACGTTAAGACCAACCTATGATCACGTTTAATGAATGGAAATCTCAATGCCTGCATGAAGCTTAACCTCACCACGTATCAACCAGACTACAAAGCCATCAGCAAAACCATGCAGCACCAGAAGTTGCATTAATGGTAAGAAGTACTTTATTCATCATTGGTTAGCAACAGCATAACAACGTTATTAAAAAGAATTTAGAGACTTCCTGTACTTGAAACGTGTTGGTCTTACATAAAATGCACACATTCACTTGTATTTAGTGTTAAACATGTTGTATGGCTCTCACGGAATTATATTTTAAAATATGTGGCATTCATGGCTCTCTCAGTCAAAAAGGTTCCTGACCCCTGCTTTATCCATTGAGCCACCTGCCCAGGGGACTATTTATTTCCTTGCTTTTTCTAGCTTCTAATAACCAACAGCATAACATTCTCTCTCTCTCTCTCTCTCTCCCCCCCTACTTCTACCATCACATCACCTTCTGACTCTAATTCTCCAATTCTCCTAACCTTCTCTCATAAGAACCTTTATGATTGAATTGGGCTCACCCAGACAATCCAGGATAATCTCTCAATCTTTGCCATATAAAATGACAGGTTCCCAGAATTAGGATTAGAATATAGACATCATGGCAAGGGGCTAATACTCAGCATACTAAAACCACTACACCTGTGAACTTGATTGTGTTATAATTACTGCTAAATATTTGTTCCCTACAAATGGTTTTCTGTAGTATTTATAATTACCGCTACTGAAAAGTTCTAGCGGACTCTAATTCACTTTCCATTGGAGTCTCCAATACTTGATGAAAAGCAAAAAAGAAGTATGGTGCTCACACATATTTATTTAGTGCTCCAACATAATGCTGGATTATAGTAGATAACAAATGTTTATTATCTATTGAAATATTTATGGAAAGAAAATTAAAAATACCAGTTATGATTAACTGAATATTTGACATGTTTTTGTGTTGGGGGGAGTAATGAATGAATATTTCTTTTGATTCAGAATAAATAGGCCTAGATGGATTCATTTTTAACTGACAAGTAGAAAAAAAATCCAACCCAGCCTGACCAGGCAGTGGCGCAGTGGATAGAGCATCAGACTGGGATGCGGAAGACCCAGGTTCAAGACCCCAAGCTCGCCAGCTTGAGTGCGGGCCCATCTGGCTTGAGCAAAAGCTCGCCAGCTTGGACCCAAGGTCGCTGACTCCAGCAAGGGTTTGCTCGGTCTGCTGAAGGCCCACGGTCAAGGCACATGTGAGAAAGCCATCAATGAACAACTAAGGTATCACAACGGCAATGGAAAAACAAATGATTGATGCTTCTCATTTCTCTCTGTTCCTGTCTGTCTGTCCCTACCTATTCCTCTCTCTGTCCTTGTAAAAAAAAAAAAACAAAAAAAACCCAACCCAGAAGTTAGTTGCCATAAAATGTCAAAGAGAGTCAGAGCTTTGTTCTTGTGTGCCCTGCACTGTGCTAATGCTTCACATTATCTCATTTCTTCTTCACCACAACCCTGTGAGCTTGGTACAGTCATTGTTCCCATTTTGTAGGTAAAGGGGATGAAGGTCAAAGAAGTTTTGTGGTTGTTACATTGGAGTTATTAATGTAGGGCTCTATGGAGTCCTGGTGCGTTGACTGCCTGGGTTTACATCTACTCATCTCTGCATTGTTAGTGGATATTTACAGCTCCAGTCAGGTGGGATGCAGAGTGATGCTGAGGGTGGGAGCCTCATATGCCCTCCACCCCCACTTTTCCTTTAGCCTTGGGGTGGGAAGTAAGGAGTAAAAAAGAACCATCACCGTCTTAACATGTGCAGCTCCCACAGAAAGCTAGAATAGAGAGATTTTGCTTATTATTTACCTTTTGGATTTTCTTTGTACAGGAAGCCCCTCTATCTAGGATTTTAAAAATTCAAGAGTGAGTGAATGAGTGGAATTTGCCAAGGGGTGGGTAAGCAACAAGAATTTGTATTGCAGGCAGCTGCTGCCAGCTTTGATCATATTCCTTCTCCACAGATGGGAGCCTTCTCATCTCACACCTGCTTAGCAGAGGAAGAAATGGGGTGGAGAGGACCTAGGCTGGAGCCAGCAAGATTTGATGGGCCAAAGAGGTAGGGAAGAGAGGTTGTGCTCAACAGGAACTTTTCAAGGCTGAGATTACCATTAGAGATTAAGAATGTGGACTTCCTGGCTGCCTACCCTAACTCCATTGATCAGTAACAGTGTTTATTACATTATTATTATTATTATTACTACTACTATTGGCCTCCTTTTTCTTATCAGTAAACTGTGGATAAAGACAAAAGCTCATCTCTTACAGGATTGTTGCGAGTAGAAGTGAATCAGGATGTTTAAAGCTCATAGGACAGTGGCTAGTAAGTACTCAGTACTTGTGAGCGTAAGACTGGTGCTAAGACTTTTTTGGAAGGAAATGAAGCTGAAAGAGCATCTTTCTCTCGATGACACCTGCCTGCCAGAGAAGTGGAATGTATAAAGTGGGAGGGGGCCACAAGATTGTCAGGTTTGGCAACTAAAAATATGAGATTCTGACTTTAATTTGAATTTCAGATACACATCAGATATATATGAAAAAGAATCTAATCTATATAAATCTGCCAATCTAATTACAATCAGCTCTCAGTATTTGTAGGGGATAGATTTCAGGACCTGTCCCACTGCCTGACCCCCTGCTGCACCCCCAACTGATACCAAATTCTGTGGATGCTCAAGTCCTTTATATATACTGCTCACAAAAATTAGGGGATATGTCAAAATGCACTTGCAAGATCAGGGGATGTGCAGACACTCCAGTACTTTCAGACTTTTGTATAGTGCAATTTCCACCAATGAAATAAAAGTTGGTTTTGCATCTCATTTGCATAAGCGAACAACTTTCTTTGACTTGTTGTTTGCTTTTCTGATGTTCTTGTTTAATAAAAAAGAAATCAAATGTTTCTCTTTTATTGCTTCATATTCATTTTGAAATATCCCCTAATTTTTATGAGATTTTTTTTGTGGTTGAGAACAATGTCTATATTTGGCCCTTTGCATTTGCAGATTCAAAACCCGTAGAAACAGGGAGCCAAATGTATTTATTGAAAAGAAATTGGCATATAAGTAGACCTGCACAGTTCAAACCCATGTATTCAAGGGTGAACTAAAATATATATTTCATATAAGTATGTTCCATGAATTATTGTTTAATCTGCAATACAAATTTTAACTCTGAACACGTATTTTATCTGGCAACTCTATGTAGGGTGAGGAAAAGAAGGGGAAGGAGAGTGAAATCTCTACTTATACTTAGAGAAACCATTTCGATGCATCAACAGCAGCACTCCATTCTCTTCCTCCCCTCGTGTAATGTTTCCAGAGGCCAGACAAGGAAACCTCTCTCTTCAGCCTCAACCTGGCTCCAATAACTGGGACCAGGCAGCCATTTCACTGCAGTAATCCACCCCATGAAACTGGAGCTCATATTTGCTGGTTGTTAAACGAGTCTGTCCTCCATCCTACCCCCCTTCCCCAAACACACAGGCACAGAAACACACAAAAGCCTTGACTAGAGGTGGAAAGGTTAAGGGGGAGAAGGGGCGGGGAAAGGATTAGAGTGTTATCAGAATAGCATCTGCAGAGATGCTTCCAAGACAGGCATCATGATGAGTATGTCTGTGGCCAGGGGCCAGGCCTGGGGCAGACGAGAAAACACCAGCTGGCCAGGGAGGGAGTGGTCCCTTCAGGGCAGGGGCTTGCCAGGTGTGTGTTAGGGGTGGGAGGACTCTCCTCCTTTCATTCACAGGGGCTCCTACCCCACCCAACTATTTTTTCCTGGACCTTTTCCCTCTTTTTCTGTCAAACTGTTACTTTTCAAGCAAGTGTTCCTTTATCCAGGATATTAATATTGCTGGGATTACTGCATTTTGCATCATGTCCACCCAAGTCTGAGAGAGTCTGAAGGTCCTCTGGAGTGGCAAGCTTGCAGGTCTGAAACCAGAGCCCTGCTCTCTTGGGAAGCTATACCTCTTGGAAGCCATCTTATACAGTCCCCTGTTGTCACTTCAGGCTTGCTCTAAATCAATTCAAATAGGACAACAGGAAGAGAATATATTATTCCTTAAGGTCACAAGTTCTTCATGTTCTTGCACTGACTGTGAGTTCTGTCTAAAGTTCACCCACATCTTCTGGCTGCATTGAAAGTTCTTTCCCCCATCCCTGTTGTTCTTTCTTTCTTTTGCTTAAATGAGAAGTGGAGAGGCAGAGAGACAGACTCCCACATATACCCTGTGTTGGGCAGATAAAATATATAATGCTATGTTCACTTTGTTAAAGATGTGGAAGCCCATCGCCCAGGTGATAATATTAGTTGCCCTTCTTGCTTGGAATGGGTGTGATTATGTTAATATGTGTTGGGGGAGGGCTTTCATGCCAAACAGTTTTAAAAGAAAAAGTGATTACATTCTAGGAAGAGCCCATGAAGGGAGAGTAGAGAGAGGCCACGTGGAGAAGAGGAGAAGCAGCCAAGATGGTGGAGTGCTGAAAGAGAAGCCAGTTTATGCAGAGTTTGTGCAGAGAGAAGGAGATGGGGAACAAAGGTGAATAGGCTGGTGAGCTAGAAACCTTTGATTCTAGGAAACTCAGATAAGTCAGTGGCTTTGGGAGCCCTGAATGGAAAGGGAAGTGTTTTCCCACTGTATGTATTTCTTGCCCACTGGGTGCAAGCTAGGAATAAAGCTAATGGCTCACCAGTTCTTGGCTTCATTGTTTCATTACCATCTGTCTGAATCAAAACTGAACCTGCAGGGGCCAGGCGGCTGTGATGGTGGCCGTGGCTACTGGTTTTACATTTGGCATAGTCTGTGGCAGGATTCGATACAGATAGGTATGGAGCCACCACCACCTTTGAGCAGTGGAGTATAGGACTGGCTGCTGTTATGATTCCCCATGCCTGTCCTTTTGGGGATCATAGGCTAGCTGACTTTTACAGTCATGAGTGAGGAAATTGAGAGCTCTGTGGAAGAGGCTGCCTGGGACCTGCAAACCAAGCAGTGGAAGGAGCTGGAGCAAATGGGAGAAAGAGATGCCGACCCTGGAGCTGGACCAAACACCAGAGGAGGCTGACCAGGTTCATGAGATTTGCCTGCTGGAGCAGCTGCTGGAGAAGAAATCACAGGTTCATGAGTAGCAGATTGCCCTGGACATTGTGGAGAGCCAGCAGCAGCAGGAGGCCAGGGCTGGAGTTGCAAGGCCTGCAGAGCAGAAGGCGGCAGAAGCCCGGGACGCAAGCCTGACAGCGATAGCTGGTGTTTTCAGTTCCTCTTTGGAGGATGAGGAGAATCGGGCTGGAAAGACTTAATCTTAAAACTAAGCCTTAGGCTATAAGGATCCTGCTTGCTTACAGCCTGTCCCCCACACCCAATGCAAACTATAAGTGAGCAAACATATATATCATATGTTGGGCAGATAAAATATATTATGCTCACTTTGTTAAAGATGGCACTGCCCACATGGAAGCCCGCCACCCAGGTGATGATATTAGTTGCCCTCCTGCTTGGGAATGGGCGTGATTATGTTAATATGTGTTGGGGGAGGGCTTTCACACCTAAAGGTTTTGAAAGGAAGAGAGATCACGTTGTTCTGGGAGAAGAGTGATTGTGTTCTGCATTTAAGAGTGATTGTGTTCAACACAGACCAGATTAAGGCCACATGGAGGCCAGGAGAAGCAGCCAAGATGGTGGAGTGCTGAGGGAGAAGCCAGTTTGTGCAGAGTTTGTGCAGAGAGAGGGAGATGGGTAACAGAGGTGAATAAAACTGGTGAGCTAGGAAACTTTGATTCTAAGAAACTCGGATAAGTCAGTAGGTTTGTGAGCCCTGAATAAGTGGGTTTTGGAGCCCAGTGTGTGTTTTTACTTGCCCACTGGGTGCAAGCTAGGATTAAAGATGATGACCCACCAGTTTGTGGCTTCGTTGTTTCATTACCGACTGTCCGAATCAAATGCAAATCTGCAGGGGCCAGGCAGCTGTGATGATGGCCGCGACTACTGGCTTTACATCATATTTGACCAACACTTTACAAACTTATTTGACCAACACACTTTAACCAGGATTCACCTGACAAGCCCCTTATAGGGTGATGCTCTGCCCATCTGGGGCCGGTGCTCCATTGCTCAGCAACTGAGCTATTTTAGTGCCTGAGGCAAGGCCATGAAGCCATCCTCAGCTCCTGGGACCAACTTGCTCCAATCGAGCCACAGCTGCAGAAGGGGAAGAGAGAGATAGAGAGAGTAAAGGGAGAGGGGGAGGAGTGGGGAAGCAGATGGGTGCTTCTTCAATGCCCTGCCTGGGAATTGAACCGGGGACAACCACACACCGGGCAGACACTGTACCGCTGAGCGAACTGGTCAGGGCTTCCTTGTTGTTCTGAAAGAGCTTTCCTATTTCCTTTCTGTTTCCCAGGTTTTCTTATTAATAGATAAAATGACTACTCAGCCACCATCTTTCTTAATAACTGCACAGGCCTGAAGGAGGAAGCAGGACTTGCCTATGCAGTAATCCAGCTCAGACCTCCCTTGTAGCTGATGCTGATAAGGGAGATTGGAATAGGGTGCAGACAATTTTGAGGAACGTGGTGCCACTCCCAACCACAAACAGAAGAAGTTATCTTGCAGCTGCCTTTGCCCAAAGCCCTGTGACAAATCCATATAACCCTTGTCCTATCCTTCCCTAGGGGCTGACACCCTTTGCTGGTCTCATCCTGCCTACACCCAGACATTTTTAAAATAAATTTTCATTTTGGAACACACTAGCCTCATGTTTTTGGTTCGGCCTGCTGTTTCTCCCTTTCACTTGTCAGTAAAGAAAAGCAAATCAGAGTGGTTCATCTAGGAATAGCCTATCTTGAGGTATGGAATGACATCAAGGGAAGAAATCCACGAAAAAAGATATTAATAGATATGATTAAAGACTTTTCTATGTCTTAAAATACCATAAATCACACATACACACACACACACACACACACACACGCACACACACATTACATATGGCCTTTATCTAAAGCAGTCTTACAACTCAATGACAAAGAGAAGCATATATAATGAATGAAGAAATTGACATGATTGATAAAATATATAGAGAAGAAAGGTCAACGTGAATGGTAACAAAAGAAATTGAAATAACCATGGGATTTATTTTCTGTGTGGGATAATTTTTCTGCGTCTAAAAAAAGTAACAAAAATATCTTTAAAAAAGATCATGCCACGTGTTGGCAAGGTTGTGAAGAAGCCAGGACTTAACAAGCACTATAAATTGTAGTGTTAAAAGGTACTTTATTTTAGAAGGGTAATGAGGCACACAAATCAAGAAGCAAAAATGTTCCTACCCTTTGAGTCACTTATGCTACTTCTAGTAATCCTCCTAAGAAAATAATTAATGTTTCATTCCACCATTTAGTTCTGAGGATGTTCACAATACTGTGTGTAATAAGAAAAAACTTTAAAAATTATGTCCAAAAATTGTGTTAGTGAAATATGACACATTAATCACTGGTCGAAGGAGACATTTCAACTCATCTTGTTGGAGAGTTGTTTGTAAGCAGTTCCCAGGGAAGTCCTCTGGGGTGGAATTCTGGGTTCTAGGCCTCCCATCCCAATGGGTTTTTTGTTTTTCTTTTTTTGCATAATAGGCTTCCCAGGAAGATTTCATTTGAACCAAAGAGTCATTTAAAAATAGTTTTAAAAACACTCTTTTCTTTTTTAAATTTAATCCAAATTGTCAAATTTATGTGTATAGAGTTGTTTGTAGCATAACCTTATTATGTCTTTGGCGTCTGGAGTGGTATCTTCTTTTGGTTCTGATCTAATCTGTCTTGTCTCTTTTTCAGTTTTGCTGGAGATTTACCAATTTTATTAACTTCTTATATAATTAACTTTTGAGTTGATTGATTGTCTCTATTTTTGTTTTGTTTTAAATTTCATTGATTGCTGCTTTTGTACTTATTTTCTTCCTTCTGCTTGCTTTGAATTTACTTTGCTCTTCTTCTAATTGTTTTTCTTTTAATTTTTATTTTTAATTTATTGTGTTGACATGGTTTCAAGTGACCCACTCAAAACAATACCCTCTACCCCCTGCATCACAAAAATTCTCTTGGAAAAAAAAAAAAACGTTTAAGGAATTACCACATTTTTTCTGTTTGCCCCTGCAGATCCACTCTCTCACCTCCTCTCCTTAGCTTTCTGCTTTGAGTAGATAGCCTATTTGAACCATATCAGGGTTCCTTGTCTCCTGCTTCTGGTTGGGTTCAGCCAGTGGGAATCCCTAACACAACACCAAGAGAGAGGAAAGGGGATTGAGTCTCCTGGCTCATCCTAGTGAAGTCACCTGGAGCTGATGCCCCTCAAATTTACCATCTTTGGAGAGATCAACTCTACTTAATTCTTCCTCCAAGTCTCTGTAGTCACTTCCTCTCATTCTTTTGTATTTAGAGGTAGCAACAGCTTAGGTTACTATACTCTTACTTGTGTTCTCTGCACCTAGGCTAGGAAACCATATTTATCACCACCCTAAGAGTCAAAGAGCATTACAAAAGTTTTATAGTATCAATGAACTTATAAAATGATTCTATTCCAAAACTGCTTTCAAAAATAAAGTTCTTTCACAAAAAGCTAAAATAGAATTTGTATATTTATTAAATCAAAATTGTAAAAGAAAAACATTTAAATTATCTGTTAAAGATTAATCAGCAGAATAATAATTATTCTTGATAATTAATCATGTAGTTTATTTTCCTTACTAATGTGTCTCTGTTTTTTTAAAAGTAATTTTTCATTTTTACATTGTTGTTTTAATATTATTTTAATTTTTAAAACTTTCTTCAAGGTTGTGTTTTATAGGCCCTGGTCGGGTAGCTTAGTTGGTTAGAGCATCATTCCAATATGCCAAGGTACCAATTTCAATCCCTGGTCTGGGCACATATAAGAATCAAACAGTGAATGCATAGATCAGTAGTAGAACAACAAATTGATGTTTCCTTCTCTCTCTCTGCCTTCCTCTCTCACTCTAAAATCAATAAATAAAACTTATAAAAAGTTGTATTTTATGATTAAGACATTGGAAGATGATACTTTCAACTGATTCTTTTATGTAGACATAGTAGTTTTAATTGAGAAAATACTCTCTAAAGTACTTGGTTAAATTATGCTCATGTAGGACATTTCCAATTATAATCGTTTTCCTAGTGAAATGTATAAATATTGCAAACCCAATATTTTTTAATTTAATATATTTTAACCCTTAATCAGATGTTTTGTTTTCAACAAATATTTTTATAAGAAATGACTTGTTAAATAACTGGTCTCTGATTGAATGTTTATTCAAATTTAAATGCTGTAAAATTATAGTCCTTGATGCTGAAATCCATCATCTTTCCACAAGTTTTCTTTTTTAATTTTATTTATTCATTTTTAGAGAAAAAGGAGAGAAAGAGAAGGAGAGAGTGAGAGAGAGAGAGAGAGAGAAGGCTGAAGGAACAGGAAGCATCAACTCCCACATGTGCCTTGACTGAGCAAGCTTGGGGTTTTAAACTGGCGACCTCAACGTTTCAGGTTGACACTTTATTCATTGTGCCACCATGGCTCACGCATTTCTACAAGTTAAGAGGTTCCAAAATTCAATTATAGATTTTATAAATTCAATCCTTAACCCATTTTAGCATTCATCACAGAAGTTGCTCAGTTTTTTCTTCTTTACAAGGCCAAAGACTTCTTGTTCTCAAGTTTTGTTTTTTATAATTGCAATTTGTTAAATGCTACAAAAGTTTAATTTTGGGCCATTTTATTGCTGAATATTTTGATTGAATATTTCAACTGATTTTTATTTAAATAACTAATTAATTTTATTTATTTATAAAAATATTCACTGTAACTTTAGGCTACATGTAGTTCTTTACAGTATCAGATATTTTAAAAATCTAGTTGATGACCTTACCACTGTACTAAGGAGATTAAAAAAAATTTGTATTTAAAATCAGCTCTGATACAAAAATTGTATAGTTGTTACCATATATAAATAAAAATACTTATATATTTTGACAACTATAGCTTCTATTTGAATTGTAGAGTTTTTGGAAAGATTAAGGGTTATGTGTGTACTCCTATCAATTTTAAGTATGTTTGCTCCATAGGCTTTTTTATTTGGTTAAGAACATTGTTTGCATAATAATTTTCTTAGTATCAAAATTTGGTATTCCTGTTACCATTACCAAAACAAATAACTTTATTTTCATTGGTGGACTTTTCAACACAATTTGAAGTATTTATAATCACGTCAGACTAAACTTTCAAAAGCTTTACTCTGATTTTATTAATTGAATCAAAAAATTAAGCCAGTGTTTTGGAATTCAAATACCTGGCTTCCTATTTGAATCATCTAAAGCTAATGATATAAAACTTGCATTATTCAACTGTTTACCAGGTTTTCAGGTAGTAGAGCCCATCAGATAAACAGATATTTCACTTTTTGCTCATAAACAAACAAATAAACAAAAGTGAGCAAAATTATGTTAGGAGAATGTTCATTTGATCTAACTGCAAAATCATGAAAATCATGGTTCACAGATATGCAGATGTAGTTTCTGTAGCTATATGTATAAAATTATGGTGTTAGGTTGTGGGCTTTTAAAGAATACTTCTTAACAAAATGGATGCTGATGCTTTTTTCAACCTCCTTGAGAAATGGAAATTCAATACTCAATTTTCTACTAATCATGCACTTATGTGTTTTTAGAGGGCATTGCTGGTGGAAGAGTTTATTGCAAAATAATGAGTTTACTAAACAATAAAAATAAATAATTACAGCTGATTTTACACCAAAAAAAAAGTTGACAAAGCTACTGTGGCATGTTTTATTGCTCAGGGTATATTTCCTACACACCTACACATATACTTAATGTATACCTTCTCACCATTCCCAACAATCTCACTCACTGCTTTCCTGGTGGCTGTGAGCATTTCTCCACTTTGGCACATCCCATTGTAAAATGCTCTAGGCTCAAGTCCCTAGTAGGTACAGCAACACCAGGTACCTCTAACACTATAGCCTGAGAGAAAGAGATGCTGTCCCTAGCTGCTTGTGTCCTGATAAACTTAAAAAATACATTATTAGTGGGTGTCCAGAATACTTTTCTTGAAAAGGAACCATTAATTGCATTTGGTCTGGGAATGGTAGTGAAAAGAGTTATTGTGGATAGTTTTCCAGATCTAACCACATGTTTAATGCACACACATCTCAGATTACTAGATGACGGCATGGCAGATGTTAAAAATAAAAAAGAGATATTTTTCTAATTCACCTCACTTGATTTTAGTGCAACAATGAATAATAAGACTTTATCAAAAAGTGGAGAATCTTGGAAATATCACACTAGATATGATATGGAGAAAATAGATATATCCCAGGATTACCCCAGGCAAAGATGGATGCATGGTCACCTTATCTACACCCCACCCACATTTTTGTTAACAGTCTTATGTGAATAAACCCTTCTGGATTCATGGATTCATCTCATATCGAGTGTGCCATCTGTTTCCTGTTGGGTTCCTCCTGGATATAAGGTTGTTCACAATATATTTTTACATGACAAAATAAGGTCACAAAGTGACAGTATGCCCCAAATAAAGTATCCTAGATAGTTATGTATATACAATTGCAGGAGACATATACAGGACTGACTACTGTGGTATGAGGAGTTGATAGGGGAGGAAGGCAGATGCAAGATTATACACACAAACATAAACATATTTGGAGATTATATATATATATATATATATATATATATATATATATGCACATATATATGTATATATATAATATGTGTGTGCAATTGTATATGTGGGCTAGCCATTTTCAAAAGTGTAAGAAGAGATGATAGAAGTCACTTTTGGAAGGCAAAAATGTTTTAGATTACTATAGGGGATGTTGAGAAATGATGATTTTCATGATCCTTAGAAGTGAGACTTTGGAAAATCAAAGGTCCAGTATGGGCAGAATGGAGCACAGTCTTTTTAAAAAAAGAATATGGCCGGGGAAGAGAGGCCAACTGAGTGGAGAGGACTCACGGTGGAAGACCTAGCATCCCAGGTGTGAAAAAAGAGGTTTCTATGCCAGGCTAGAGTCACCTACAGATAAAAATGGGTCAGTAGCCAGAAGTGGTAGTACCTATGAGAAGCTGTCGTGTGGAATAGTGTGGATGAAGGTTAACTGTAATAGTAGAAGTTAGGTGTATGCTTGTCCTATCGTATATGAGCCAAGAAACAAGATGGGGATGGAAAATTGGTCAAAGAATAGATGAGAAGGCTGTGGAAACAGGGTCTGTCCACTTAAAAGAAGAATTATTCTTCTCTCCTTCCTAGTGATGGTGGTATCACAGAGAGGATGCGGGGACCTCTTCTAGGCACAGGAGGTAGTGACAAAGCCCTCATTCACCAACTCTCCATGTTTCCACGACAGGGCAGAGGGAAAAAAAGCAGAGGTGTCCATTGGGAAAAAAGAAACCAGTTGCAGTCTGTAGCTCTACACCTGCCCTTGGAGGATTTTAGAGAGGCTGATTAGAGGCCAGAGAGGCACAAGGCAGGCTGAAGAAGCAAGCCGCCTGTCTAAGGGAGGGCAGTGGAAAAGAATCCAGAAATAGAGCTGGAAGATCCAGTTCCACCAGGAGGAGCATGAAGGAGACAGATGAAGTGGAGAGTGAAAACCCCTTGGGGAGGTGGGTTGGACATAGGCCAGGCAGGGTGGTGGAAAATAGCTGTTGGTGCCAGGAGGAGAATGAATTGAGTGAGAGGCCACGGGAGGGTGGGAGGGAGAGGGCACAGGGCAGGCCCGGCGGGAATTGGAGACATGGAGTGAAAGATGATGATTATTCCAGCTGTCCGAACAGGTCTGTTGAATTTGTGCTGGCAAGAGGAGGGTCGGGATGGGAGCGGAGGCAGTGGGGGGCGGGGTACTGGGAGGGGCTGAGGGTCAGGGTGTTGGCTGTCACGAGACAGTGTGAATGAGAGCGCTACCCGGTGTGCTCTGCAGGAGTGGGATTCTGGGGTTCGTTTTTATTTGTATAGTTTGTGGAGTGCTGATCCTAGCCCAGACTGGGTTCTGAGAAAGGCTGAGAGTCTTGAAAAGAACATGTGAGCTTGGGTCCTGCGGACGCGGAGTCCTTCCGAAAGGCTTCCCGCAGGAGCCTTCATCTTGGTCAGGGCCTTAGAAAGGGCTGGGCAAAGGCCAGGGGAGGGGCAGCTTTTCAGCCAGTTTGTTAGTGACCTAAGGATTCTGCTGATTCCCATGGGCCTTGCTGCCCTCGTGGCTTCCTCCCTCTCACCCGTTTCTCATGGCAGCCTCCAAGAAGGAGAAGGATCAGCATAAAACAAGTGGGACCCGGGGAAGCCCGCAGGGAAAAGTGAGGCAGGCTGTGAGCTGTTTGCTCAAGCTCCTTCTCCAGCAGCACCTGGAGATGAGAAAGAGGCAGGGTGAGGATAGGAAGAAAGAAGAGACAAAAATCAGCTTATGACCTCTTGTCTCCAAGCCCTGTGACCCAGTTCTGAGATCTGCAAGCCTTCATCAGTGAAATATCTTTTCAGGTACCTTTCCGCAGCATTTTGGGGCTATGTTTTCCAACCTTTCCATCTCTCATGGCACACATAAACTAATTACTAAAATTCTGTGGCACACCAAAAAAAGATATTTTTTGCTGATCTAACAAAAAATAGGTATAATTTTGATTGAATTACAAAAAAAACCCAAAAAACAAAACCCACATAACCCAATAATAATAGTAATTAATCTGTCTACCATTTTTGCTCCAAAGTGACTTTAAAAAAATCAGGTGCCTATACTTGTATGTAAGGATGGCTGATACCAAATTTTAACCAATCAGCGGCAACTTCATTATGTGATATGACCAATAAGATGTAACTCTATGATGTGATCTATAGATGACCTATATATTTATGGTTCAAGACCATAGCTATTGTTGTGCTGGCAGCTGTCATTTTCTAAGCTGACAATCTAAGGGAAAAAGGGTCAGTGCCTCCGACTAGTGACATTTTGCATGTTTTAAAAGTTCTTACAGCACACCAGTTGAAAATTGCTGCTTTGGAGACTGTAATCTGCTATGAAATGTCACATCTCAGACCCTAAACACTTCATTTTGTCTTGTCTGTGTTTGTTGTTCACTTGACATTAGTTTATTTCTTCTCTTGTTCTCTGCTGTTAGTAGAGGACAAGCTTTCTTCATGGAGAGAACCCTATTCTAAAATGGTCCATGTGTTAGAAACAGTTGACAAGGTCCGTAGCTGATGAGGCTCAGGGAATGACAAATAACAGAAGGCCCTAAGGGGGGAAAAACTAATGTAAATCCAGAAAAAAAAAAAGGGAGTCTTTGAGATTTCTTTCTTTTTAAACAACATTACTAAAACAGAATACATATAGCATTCCATTCTTTCATTTTGAAGGTGTGCAATTCAGTGGCTTTTAGTATACCCACAAAGTTATGTATCACTACTATTTTAGGACATTTTATTATCCCCCAAAGAAACACTGTATCCCTTAGGCTTCAATCTCTAATCCTCCACCCCCTCAATAGACAATAACTAATTTTCTTTGATTGTGAGATTTCAAAAGCAACAGCCTCTTGATCCAGGATGCTGTGAATTTATTGTGTGCTTTAGAGCCTGTGAAGTGTTGTCCTGTAGTCACTGTCATTTCTATCTTTGCATCAACTCATTCCGGTGAGCAAAGAAGGTGGTTTTATCTTGCATTTTTCAGATCAGAAATCTGGTGTGTCTCAAATGACCATGTTCCAGCTTCCACAGAAGAATGAAGTGATGCATCCCTTCATGTCTATGGAAGAAAAACAAAGAGGAGTGTGTGTGAGTCATATTTCCTTCAGTGCTCTTCAAAGTTTTGGAAAATGAAGTCAAAAGACAAAGTGAAGAAGCAAGAAGAAAGGGCTGAAACTGCATTTGGAGGGTTTGAGGTAAAACATCTGTTAGAATGCTCTAATTAAGGTTTACGAGCTGCTGGAATGCATTGCTAAAGGCAGCTGCAAGATCTCCTTTTCTTGGGCTAGAAGAACAAGAAAGAAGGGGGAAAGAAGAAGAAGAGGAGGAGGAGGGGGAGGAGGAGAAGAAGAAGAAAAAGAAGAAGGGAGGAGGGGGGAGGGGGAGGAGGAGAAGAAAAGAAGAGGAGGAGGAGAAGAATAAGAAGAAGAAGAAAAATAAGAGAAGAAGAAGGAGGAGGAGGAGGAGGGGGGAGGGGAAGGGGGAAGAGGAGGAGGAGAAAGAGGAAGAGAATGAGGAGGAGGAGGAGGAGGAGGAGGAAGAGGAGGAGGAGGAGGAGGAGGAGGCAATTATACCATAACCAAATTCTCTGGCAGGATTTATTTTAAGTATTTATTGGGAGGCAGAGGGATGGATTGGATGGCTATCCACAGTCTCTCCCATGAAGGCAGGTGGCAGACGCATGCCATCCATACTGATAGGAAGTTATTTATAGCCCAAATAAAGAGAAGGGCCTATTTATTTTAGGTCCTTCTGTCTGGAAAGCAAGACATGCTATATTCCCTCTGTGAAGGGCAAAGCCCTCTAAGAGGCATTTTAGAAACTTTAGATAAAAGGCCAAAAGTATAGTATTTGCCCTTCAATTCCACTGTTATTTGCATAACAGTGTGTTTTGGTTATCTACTGCTGTGTAGCAAACTACCTCAAAACTTAGTAGCTTGAAACAATGATTTATCACAATAGTCCCCAGTTCTGTGTGTGGACTGGGCTCTTAACTGAGCATTTCTTCCTCGAGTTCGCTCATGAAGTTGCAGTTAGAAACTGACTGAGCGTGCAGTTCCAACACAACACCCTCACATGGCTATGAATTGGTCTTGGCTGTTATCTGGAAGCACAGCTGGGTGGTCAAATGGACTATGTTCATGTGCCTCCAGCTGTGTGGGCTTTTCACAGCCTAGTGGTTGTGTTGTCTATGAGGTCCAAGTTGGCTTCACTTGGATTCCTAGCACCTTGATAGGGCCAGTTACAATGCTGAGTTCCTCTATGTTTCTGCTCTTTCCAATATGGTAGTCAAAGGTGTCAGTTCAGGGTTCCCAGAGAACAAGGCAGAAGCTACCAGTCCCTTTAAAAGTCAGGCCTAAACTGGTATAGAGTCACTTCTGTGATAGTCAATGGGTCAAAACAGTTACTGCCCATCCTAGATTCAAGGGGAGAGAAAATAGACCCTGCTTTTTAATGGGAAGAGTGAAAAAGAATTAGTGACTATCTTTTTAAAAATATATATTTATTTATTTATTTTTATTTTTAGTAAGAGGAAGGGAGGCCAAGAGATAGACTCCTGCAGGAACCCCGACTGGTACACACCCGGCAAGCCCACTAGAGGCCCACGATGCATTGGCAATCTGGGGCCATTGCTCCGTTGTTCAGCAACCAAGCCATTTTTTTAGTGCCTGAGATGAAGGCCACTGAGTCATCCTCAGTGCCTGAGGCCAACTTGCTCGAACCAATTGAGTCATGGCTGCAGAAGGGAAGAGAGAGAGAGAGAGAGAGATAAGGGGAGAGGTAAGGGTGGAGAAGCAGATGGTCATTTCTTCTGTGTGCCCTGACTGGGAATCAAACCTGGAACATCCACATGCCAGGCCAGCACTCTACCACTGAGCCAACTGGCCAGAGCCAGTGACTAACCTTAATATGCCATGCAATGAAAGGGAGCCAGTGATGTTCTAAGGTCGGTCATATATGAAAAAGAATGCATAGAGCCTCAAAACAAACAAAAAAAATACAACAGGTGTCTTTAAATAAACTTATGGACATAAGAATTGGTCTGGAGAGGTCTGGATTAAAATTAGAAAGTCCTGAAATAGTTAGCAAAAACTGATGTAATGAGCTACATCCTGAAATAATTTATTAGCTAATTCATTTATATAACAGACATTCACTGAGCCCATAGCTAAGGTCAAGCACTCTTACTACAAAGATAAATATGACATGACCCCTGTCTGGTAGTACATGCATTAGGTGATCTCCCAAATCCAAAACATAATTTCTTGTATATACATCACTCTTAGCACTGGATATCAGTTGATATCCAAACACTAATTAGAAAAAAAATTTATGCTACAAAGTTATGATGATGTTGTTGACACAGTTATCCTGAATTAACATGGTATCATGAATAAAAGGGGAAATATTTATCATTAATAAAAATAGATGAAAGATTTGGATGGAACAAAGTGGCCAAGTTAAACAGATTTCTCTGGAGAGATTTGTACTGGTAGGTATATGTGCCTTTACAGAATTTAGAAAACAGGAGGTATATTCAAGATTCTTGGGTTCAGTTGAAGTTGCTCAGGGACTTTGAGAAAACAGTGGCTATAATTCATGTTTCTGAACCAGGATTTCTTGACAGATCCAAAAGGACTCCCAGTGGGGATATGAGACTGCTGGTTGAAGGAATGCTGCCTCGCTATTGCTCAATGTGCATATTACAGCCCTTTTCTAAAGAGAAGACACAGTTCTGAGCAAAAGAGAAGAAACAGGGAGGTAGACAGTAATAGGGAGAAACAAACTAAGATGGAAACAAAGCTGGACAATGACACTGGAGGTAGAGGAAACAAAGAGGGGGTCCAGGTTGTTTATCTAAGGTTGGAGTAGCCAAGGTCAAGAGCTGATTTGATTGGGAGACAAGTCAATTGAGGTACCATTTTTGGCTAATTTTTTTTTTAAGTTGAATTGGCTGGTTTCAGTAGAAAGATCTATGACTACATCATACTGAATCACACAGAAAATGTGTAGAGAAAAAGGAAAATGGCCCTGGACAGGCAGAGAGAAATGAGGACATCCTCTTAAGCACTTCTCTTCCTCTCTTGCTTGGATTTTAGATGAGGCAGGCAGGGAGAAATGTTCTAATGGAGGGATGTATCATCCTTTCTCTCTTCTCTCATCGACTTTCCCCATTACCTTTGACTCACCTTTGTAAAACATTGCTTTCATTACACTTTTCTCTTGCTTAATGACCTCCAGGAATTCATGTTTTGGGGAGCAAGCATGCTCCTTAGTTTTGCATTGCAGCCTATCCAAGCTGGTCCTACTCTTTAATCAAATCTACCAGCACCCAAGACCAGCAGAGTCATTTTCTACTTTCATACTTCTCTACCTCCATACCTTTTCATCAGTGGAAACACAATCTCTCTTATTTTCTAACTCTAGATTTCCTTCAAGTCTTTCTGCACTTTCCTGGATCACTCAGATGAGTTCCACTCTCTTCTCATTTATAGGATCATGTGTTGAAGAATTCATTTGTTTATTTAGTTGCTGAATTAATATTCACTTGTTCAACATATTTATTAAGCATGTGTTATTTGCCAGACAGCAGGTATATTGATTTAAGACATGCTTCCTATTCTCAAGGAGTTTGAATGTGGGAAAACAAGAGAGAAATTCCAATTCCTGTAGTACCCGCACAGTAGCAGTATTATCATATTGGTTTGTATTGCTAGTTGCATCTTTTGTGCCTTTTTTCTAATTTATTTTTAGTCTACAAAAAATCCTCTTTAAAGGAAGACAACCTGTCCTGCAATTTTTTTTTAAATCCACAAAGAACCTTACTCATCTTAAACTCCCGAGAATCATAAAGTAATTGGAAACACCAGAGAGCAGAAGGCTCATGGTGACAGGTGAGTGAGCCTAGAGAATAGGAGGAGACATTAACATAGGAGATTTGATTATCTTAAAGGGAAACAAATTACTTGTGTGACTACTGGGGCCTAAAATCAGGGAGAGATTGATGCTTTTCCTGTTTAAAATCAACGTATCAATAAGAAAGACCTCTGAGAAACTCCCAGTTCGTGTGTCCTTACCACATTCCAGACTTCCAAGAACATGAGGACTTTATTTCTGAGAAGCCATGGAGAAAGTCATTGGGACCCAGTCATCAAGTGTAATAGCCTGTTAGCTCAGCATCCAATCAAGAGAGAGGATGTTCAGGCTACATCAACTCTTAGGAAGTGTCCTAGGTAGGTAACAAAGTTAAGTCTGAAAAGCCATTGTGGCCAAAACTCCATTCCAGATATCCCAAACATTGCTGGAAGAAAGAACCACTGCTTGCCCTTATCCTTCTGGTTTCATTTGGTTCTGTAGGGCTACCCATACAGGTGCATGGCTTAGAGAGGCATGGTCAGTCGGGGAGCACAGCTCACTAAGAGTCAGGAAAAAGAATTCTAGACTTGGTCTTGGCCCTTATGACTTCTGTGATTTGGGGCAGTCACTCTTCTTCTGGGACTCAGTTTTCCAATCAATCAATCAATCAATCAATCACAAAGTTAAAATAGTTCAGTCATTGTGTTCAACTTTCTTTTTAAGTAAAACTTTTTCATCAAACAAATTATAACACAGAAGTTCAGAGTGCTAAGCTGATAGAGCTGGATTTCTTAATGAGGCCCAAAGGGAATTAAGTAGACCCCCTCATTTGCTCAAGACACCCTCTCCCTCCTTAACCCCCAAGCATATGTTTTGAAAATTTCTGGACTAGAATGGTAGGTTCTATATTTTTTTCCTGATCAGGGTGCATAACCAAAGTTAACTTGAAGAGGCTTACACTTAATATATGCATGTCAATAAATTGTGTACCTTCACTATTGTCAGTCCTTGTCTTAACGATTAATAAAATTATTTTTTTTATTTTTTAAGAACAAAATCCATAGAGCTGGAAGGCTCAGCATGTCCTTCCCAGACCCTAATGGATTTTCTTTCTCAACCCTAAAGTGTACACACCTGTTTGGAGACCCCCTGGCCTCCAGAGACACCCCGGGTTCTTTTCAGGTCTACCGTTCTAGAAATTTGTACTTGGGGTGCAAAACCCATAGTGGTCTTTCCCAACCCTGTTTATTTCTCATAGGAAAGTAATGTTTGGGGTGCTTGGGAGAGCGAAAGCGCAGTGGTCGTTGTAGGGAGGGGGGAACACAGTTCAATATAAAGTCAAGGCCATGTTCTATGTCTCAGTTGGCCAGACCTATTCTGCTGGCTTGGGACCTCCCCTGCTCTCACCTGTGGAGTCTGTACAGCCTCCTGGTAAAATTTCCCAACATGTGTCTGGCATGGGCCTCTTCTCAAGCCGTGAACCGGTAGCCCTAAACCAAGCTGTGGCAGGAGATTTTCTCAACAATGTGCTTATGAACAAAATCCAGCAGCTTGCAACCATTCCACTGCTGTTTCAGAAGTGTTTTGTGAGTGTAGGGAGCATAAGGGGGTGTGCATGATACCCTCTCTTTCTCCCCCCATGCGCTGGCTCAATGGCTGTTTTGTTCCTGGCAAAGAAAAGCTGTTTGGGGGAATTGCTTGGTCATTTTCTTGAGAGGACCACAGGGCTCAGGGGAGCAGTGGCTGAGGCCCAGTCCCCAGTCCCCATCTGCTCATAACTCATTTGAGAGATATGCAAAGCTGGCAGAACTGCTAACAGCCTCCTTGCCAAGGCCGGCTTCTCTCCAAGTGGGCTTCTATATTTATGTGAAACAGAAACAAAACACAGTAATCAAAGGCAACAGACTACAAAATCAGCCAACCCCCCTACTGGTACATGTTTAATGAAAAGCAAAACAGCAGGAAGAGGCAGTCAGGGGATCACTCAGAACAGAATGATGGTTTGGTGGACTTCAAGGCCTTGACCTAGGGGCAGCTAGAAAGCTGTCCACAGACAAAGGCCAAGCAAGTCTTCATGCCCCTCTGTGGACCTTAATATGGCTAATATTGCGACATTGACCATGCATTAGTTTTCTAGGGTTGCCATAACAGAACACCATGAAGTAGGTGGCTTAAAACACAGATATTCACTCTCTCACAGTGCTGGAGGGTGTACGTCCGCAGTCAAGGTGCCGACAGGGCCATACACTCTCTAAAAGAGCTAGCAAAGCTTCCTGGTCTCTTCTAGCTTCTGGTGGTTGCCAGCTTCCTTGGTGTTTCTTGGCTTGTAGACGTATCACTCCAATCTCTGCTTCTATCTTCACATGGCCTTCTCCCTTATGTGTCTGTGTATTTTTGTCCAAATTTCCCCCTTCTTATAAGGACAACAATCATATTGGATTTATGGCCCTTATCTTGATGATTACATCCACAAAGATCTTATTTCCAAATAAAGCCACATTCACAAGTTCTGGGTGGGCATAAATTGGGGTGGGGTGGGGTGGACACAGACATTAAATTCACCTCCTGTCATGGAAAATGGGAGTCACCGACAAATCATTTGCTTTGCTTTGCTCTCTTAAGCACAGAATATTACATTTATTTTCCTATTTAGCAAAGTTCTTAGGCTAAGTTGATGGTCTTGAAATCTCTCTTCTTCACCTTGGCCAGTCTCTAAGAAGGCCCCGTACTTATGTCCCCTGAAAATATAACCCAGGCAAATAGAGGTCTCATCACTTTTTGAAGGTCTCCAGAAAGGGTATACACAGCTTGCATAGTTGGTCGACTGGAAGAAGTTTAAATTTCAAATGTAAATGATCAAATAAAAACCCTGTCTGATATGTATCAACTGAGAACCGGTTAATTAATATCTTAGCTTTGAATTTTAGCTTTGAAGATAAACTCTCAAGTTCAGACCAATAATCGGTTTTCTTCACTTTTTTTAAAAGATAATTTTGAGTTGCTTTGTCTTTACATTCTTATATCTTTTTGCTTTCCCCTTTGCCATCCTTACCCTCTCTTTCCCCTCATAACTTTCCCTCGCTGTCTGCAGTTTTTTTCAATTTTTAAAAAATTTAAAATATTGCTTAATTGCCTCTTTCTCACCCTTCTCTTCACCAGTCTGCTGACTTGACAGCTGAAAGCAACTCAGCGTCTCTCGTGGGTGCTGATTCATGGCCGCACCTCATCACTGCTTTGTAGCCTACATGTTTCACTCGGTTAATGTAGATGGAGTTAGAGGAGAAAGACAAGATCTGAAAAGGGTAGAGGGCATGGAGGGAAAAATGACACCTCAGAGGAAGCAGGGGAAAATGCCAGGAAATTACAGAAATTCAAGCACTGAGCTCAGCCAACACCAACAACCGAGAAAGTGGGAGTAAAAATGGTAAGAACCATGAAAACCCAAGCAGACAGTCTTGGGCTGAATGTATTAAAAGGTCAGAGAAGATGACCCAGGAAAATGTAGACTGGAAAGAAGATCAAAGCACAGAAAGAAGCCTGACAGTCAGGAGCCGAGGGTTGAAGTGACATGGAGAGCTAGCTGAAGACTGTGACGGTTAGGTCTGGAGCTTGTAGTGTTGGATTCCTGAAAGTATCTTACTGTAGAAACCCTGAAATATTCTCCTACTCTGGTTTACTAAGCCCTTGGCTTTCTGCTTCATGTTGCTAGCATGAGGGTACTAATTCCTCACACCTTTTAAGTTTCCAAATGAACAACATTAAGGCCAGGAGTCCTCCTGTATTTCTAAAGTCCCCAGGAAATGACAGATGTCCCTATATTGGCTAGACTAGAGCTGGTAAAGTTCCCCCAGAAAATGGTAGATTTCCCCATACTGTCTAGACTAGAACTGATGGAATTCTCCAGAAAATGGTCAACTTTTCCTGCTGTCTAGATTCATAGCTGGTGGGGTTCCATAGGAGGTGTGGCTTATTCAGAGTCAGCAATGACACAAACAAAACTTTGATGTCCATGTTTTTCTGTTGGAATGACCTTTCCCTCTTCTCAGCATCTTATCTCTTTCTTTCCAGGACTTCACAAACCCACTCACCTCCATGACTCTAAAGCTTTGGACCCCCTTCTCCCTCTTCACTCTGATCAAGTGTATTTCCATTGACACCCAGCAGGAGGCACTTGCTAGCTACTAATCCACACTCCACAGGTTTGCTATCAATTGTCTTCACCCCACATGATCCATAGGTAATGATATCCAGTCACTTAGAACTCCTGGATACCCTGAGCTTCAACCACATAAATAGATCCATGCAAACCTAGCCAAGGGCAGCTGGTGAAGAAGAAGTATTTAGGCCAAGACACTTAGGCTTAACAGTATGTCATCAAAATTATTTTTGAAAACAACATTGAAAGACAGCATTTTATAGTCTAGTCCCTTTAAGTGCTTCCATTGAAGAAACAGTGGTCTGCTACAATACTTTTAAAAAGCTGATCTTCTGAGCTTAATGAATGTGTTATGTTTATTTGAGTCTGGGACCATATTGAACAGAAAACTGTCTTGGCTAAATACAATTTGAAAAACAAGCAGTTCTGAGCTAGACTGAGGGAAGTACAGACTCCCACTTTATACTTTCCCAGCTCCTGTTTACTGAGTCATATGATAGGCAGTAATTTCTCTTTGCTGAGGACACATACTAAAATTTATGTAAGTTAAAAGTGCGCGTGAAGGACTTCTTTCTATCATTGTGAGCTCCCTGGAGAGTGTGCAGTCGGAAGAAAGGGTTATAATGACTCTTTCAAGCACCACTGGGAAAGACAGGGCTGGCTTAGAATGAGATGGATGAACATCTTTCCCTAAACTCTCTCCCCTTCTCCAAATAAGCATGCACAATAGTGAGAGTAATCCTGGAGATGCAAAATAATCTCCTTTTGTGTTTTTGAGTTTTTAACTATCAAACTGAATTATACCCAAACTGGAAGTTCCAAAGTGAGTCAATGCGTTCTGATAGGAGCCCAGCCCCTTGCTTGCCCCCGCCCCAGAGAAATTGGGCGGGGCCTAGAGTGGTCCTGCGAGGGGAAGGTGAGCGCTGCAGCTGGGCAAACAGAGCGCGCATTGTTCCCCCCACAGCATCAGGACTGCAGCCTGGGGTGCCTCCCTTACAGCATGGCCAACAAGCACATGGCGCCTGCTGCTCTGTTTACACAGGTGCTTGCCCTCCCCAGGGAAGCTGGGGCTCTGCAAACATGCGTGACCACTTGCTTCCATAAGATGGATGCTCGCATCTGCACGCTGTCAAGGGGAGAAACTGAGGCCTAGACTGAGAAAGGAAGGCTTTCAGACCGAGCAAACCGCTGCTGGAAGCAGGAAGGGCAGGCAGGTGTTCGGGCCCCCACTGGCCTCTCTGGTTACCAAGCTGTCTTTGTCATGTCAGACCCGCTCTTGACAGGGGTAAAACCTTTGGGCTTTTCACTTCAGGAGATTGAACCAGTATTCCCATCTACTGCCACAAACTGAAGCTGAAGCTCCCAGACTGTCTGCAGGGGGGTGGGGCCCGTGACCCTGTAACCACACCTGTTACGGGAACCCAGCCAGCAGAGCGGCGGAAGAGGGGGTTCTGAGGATCGAAAAGCATTGTCACATGCTTAAGAGACGTCCCCTTGGCCCTCCTGATAACCCACTTCTCCTCATTAATACAGTACTCCTTTCCCCTTCCCCAATATCTCCTGAAAAATAAACTGATGGAAGCCAGGGGAACCCAGCCTGTTCATTAATTTGTCTTTATTTTTTATTGCCCAATTTCACACCCTCAGCTCTACTGCTCCAGAGTTTTCAACAGATGAATTGTAAGAAAATGAAAAGGGTGAAGGGGGAACCACAGATAAAAAGAGATCAGATGCAAAAATACCCCCCAAACAATTAGTATAAACGTCAGGAGAGATCACTTTTGGAAGCTGGAGGAGGGTTAACATGAGACAGGACAATTGAGGGGGTCTATTTCTCTACCCCAGTGGTGTCTACAATGCAGGGTGCCTAGTAATAATCCATCCGGTTAGATATTTACTTGGTAATGTTTTCTGTACCTTTGTTTTATTTTCTAATAAAAAGGTTAAAATAATGGGTCAGTTTTGTGAAGGCTGGACAGCTGGATCTGTGTCATGTGCCTCTTCCCCGCTGACATATCTGTGTCATTGTAGCAGTTCGTAGGGGGGCAACGCTCTCTGGACCCTGACTTGAAGAGTAGTACCTTTTGAAGGAGGGGGACACAGGTCACTGAGTGTCCGGAGTGAATAAAAGATCTTTGAAACATTCTCTCTCAAGTAGCTAGCTGACAGGTGACTGATCCAACGACTTATCTGCCTGAGGGATTTCATGAGATTCTCCAGCAGATTGATGCTGGTGCCCACCTTTGTCTCATCAGTCCATTTGGGGTTGTCTGCACCCATCCATTGTGAGGCAGAGGTGTGCCCTTCCTCTGTCTCTTGAAGGGCTACGATGGTCCTGGGGACTGCCTGAGATGCACCTCTAAGGAACACAAATTCTAGGGACAAACTATTCTAAGTAAACGACCTGGTAGTCCCAGAGAGGCCATCAGAGATGCTCAAATGTTGTCCCAGTGCTTCCAAGTGCACGCGTGCATTGTGTGCATGGCTGTTTAGACTAAGACAGCAGGTTGCTAGGCAATGGATTTCCAAAAAGGAGAGTGTGAGGAAGAATAATAATAAATAAACAGATGACAAGGATGAGATCCAAAGCCTGTTTGGACAAGAACAGTTAGGCCCATTTCATCTGGTTTGATGGGAGTATCACAGGGACATCAGGGTTCACTCAACTTCAGCATGAGTTTCCAATCTTGCCTTCCAGCTCCTCACCCTCTGTCTTATGTGGTGAGGAAAGCTGAGATGAAATATGGCTCTCTGGAGGGCCATGCCTTTGTGAAAGGCTATTACAGCTGTAACAAAAGTTTTGTAATCTGCACCAGATCTCATTACATCTCCAGGCTCCTTGGGTCCCTTCCCAGCCTCAAGGAAAATATACACGCCCTTTCTATTTCTTTCTCTCCTCCTTTTTCTTCCTTCCTTTCTTTCTCTCTTTCCCTCCCTTCCTTCCTTCCTTTCTTCTTCCTTCCTTCCTTCCTTCTGTCCCTCCCTTCCTTCCTTCCTTCCTTCCTTCCTTCCTTCCTTCCTTCCTTCCTTCCTTCCTTCTTTCCTCCTTCCCTCTTTCCTTCTTTCCTCCTTCCTCCTTTCCTTCTTCCTTCCTTCCTTCCTTCCTTCCTTCCTTCCTTCCTTCCTTCCTTCCTTCCTTCCTTCCTTCCTCTCTTCTTTCTTTCTTTCTTTCTTTCTTTCTTTCTCTCTCTCTCTGTCTCTCTCTCTCTCTTTCATCCCTCCCTCTTTTCTTTCTTTCTTTTTCTTTCACTCTCTAAAAGATCATCACAGTTGTTCTTTTCACATACATTTTTCTTTAACCTTTGATAGAAATTGGCCTGAGGGAGGTAGAAAAGCTGAGTGCTATATGCTTTTGCAGAAGTTACTCCAGTTTGTCATAATGAATAATTTAAGGGCCTTTTCTTTTAGATTTGCAATGGCATCACTTTTTTGTGCAACCCAGAACTCTATTCATACTATATACTTACAATTTAAATAAAAATTTATTTTCCTAAGGGTCGAGGGATTTTCAAGGCAGATGGCTTGGATCATGGCCATAAGATAGAGGGCTGGGAGAGTCCTGTTGAGATCATTTCCCAATTTTTCTATTTTCAGTCAGTTTGGTACAAATATGAGGCTGGTATACCTATTGCTGTGATCTCTAGAGAAGACAATGATTGGTCTTCAAACTAAATGTGGATTTCTCTGAAAAATTATTAAGGCAAGAACCATATAACTATAACAAAAGAGAGATATCACTCATCCTAGCAGATGGTTCTCCATTTTATCTCACATTCAGGGCTAACCCTTCAGGCATAACCATGGTTAGTACAAGGGAAGGTGCTTTTTCCCTCAGTACTGTCTAGCCTCTCTGGTGGCACCACTGTCTTCCACCGCGCACACACACACACACACACACACACACACACACACACACACACACACTTTGTGCCTAGCTAAAACTTATCGAAGTCTGGGAATTTGGGTGGAAAAAATAGATACAGTTGCAAAATAACATCCAAATTCTCCTTTTTTTTAAATCAAGTCTCAGGTGATAGTGAGATCTCCATGAAACATTCCCCAAACTGCCTGACTTACATGCATTTTCCCCATTCTTTCTTCCTTTGTCAGTTCTAAGGTCATCTGACTTCTCTATTACCCTCCATCTTCACCAATTTTGGATTTGGAGTAACATTTTGTTTTCCTAACTTGTCTCAGAATCCTTTCTGGGTTTTGACTGAATTGGTACTATGTCGAGATGTCACCTATTATGTACTTGGTGTACTTCAGGACTCAGTTTTAGGAAATCTTGGATCCATTCGCTGTTCTTTCTTGCCCTCATCAGCAGAGCTGTGCTAAGATGAGATGGCATTGGGCTGTGTACGCCTTCTGCTTTTTGCCTGCCTTTGGTTTCCCCATCATGTTTCTCCATAGCCCTCACATTCTGGACCAAGCACGTTGAAAACTCAGAACCTAGCCTCTCCTCTCCTTGAACTTCCCATCTGTTTCCACTTCCAGGACTTCTTAGTGTGTCATCCCTGTCTGTCCTTTTCTCCCATGATCTCCCAGACACTACATCTTGTACCCTCCCACACCTTTGCCTAGCTGTACATTTTTATCTCTTGGATTTGAGTATCTGGATAGTCTCACATATCCTCACTGTAGTTCCTTCATGATCACACAGTGCAGGGCTGCCTTTCCAGATCCATCTCTCCAGCCTTCACGCCACAGCAGAGTTTTCAGTGCTTCCCATTTACTTTGGATGCAGGCCAAAGAGATACCAGAGAGAGGCTTGTTAGGAGCCTCATCCTGGTATCTCTCTTACACTAGCAATTACATTTTCAGGAGTGGGCCTTTGTTATCTTCATAAAAAACATGTAGTCATCATCATCATATGATTATAACAACAACAATAACAACAACAACAGTGGTTAAGATGTTAAGAACAATATCAGCTAATACTTAGTATCAACTATTTGTCAAACAATGTGGGGAGGAGGGCTTTCTCTTACTCTCTCATCCTTCACAATAACTCTATGTGGCAGGTACTACTATACTGAAGCTAATAGACATTAAATGAGCTGCTTAGGGTTGCCCAGCAAGTGGGAGAGACTGTGTATGAGCCTAGGCAGTCATTCTCAGCCTGTGTTCTTGACCATGATGCAGGAACTCCCCGAATGCAACAGTCTTCTCACACTTGGACAGAGGACAACCAGCCAGGGACTTGGTGAAGAACAAGAGGCAGCTAATGTTGGAAATGTTCATTAATTACTAAAAGGAAAGCTAAGGAGACCCAGGATACAGACAGGTCGCAGAGGACACTAACCAGCAAGTGGCTTAGCTCCACATCCTCACTTTCCCTCCTAGGTCAATTGGTTTTTAACTTCACCCCATGCCTGATGGGGCTAATGTCACCACAGCAGCTCTGAAGTCCAAAGTTACCATTAGCAGTCCATCAGACTGTGGCTCACTTGGCTGCCCTCTTTAAGCAAGGGCCTGTGCAAGAAGTCAGGAATTCTTTCCATGGCAGCAGCTTGGGAGTAATGGGTGAGAACTTTCTTTTGGAGCACGTTTGACATGCGTAAGGCAGCAAGGAAGCTGGACTGGTTTGCAGGCTGGGCTAAGGGGCCATTGTCAGAGGCTCATACCTGTATATGGTCAGTTAGCTTTGCTGTGTTCTGTGGCCACAGCCCAGGCTTTAAATCCTGGCCAGACATGTTGTAACATATGCGACAAGTTGTTACGGTCTCCCTGGGGATGAAGGAATAAGGTATAAATTAGTTCAGTTCCAAGTTCCTGACCAGAGGCACAGCTCAGAACACACATCTGGATGGCAGTGGACTTGTGTGTAGAGTCAAATACAGGAGCATCACTGTCCTGTAGGATATTTCAACTTGGAGGCACATTTCTTTGAAGAATGGCATTGATTCCTCAGTAGACGCTAAACAATGGTTGGCTCCCGTGCTGGGATTCAAATGATTTAACAACTGGTTCTCTGTCCTAATGATCGTTTTAAGTATAAAAAGATGATATACCAAAAAGTAGTTTATTATTTCATGCATTTAATATTTAAATAAGAACAATAAAAGAGGTACACAAAACTAGATTATGTTATGAGTTTTCAAATATTAATGAAAAAATATTAAATAATACCTGACAAAAACAATAAAACCGGTCAAAAGTGCACCATGACCTTATGGACACACTGTATTTCCATATTGATTCTTGATTGGCATCCTCACTTGCAATTTTTTCTGCTATGGACAGGATAAACATTAATTACTATGGATGCTTAGAATACACTGTTGCACAGATGAATGTTAAAAAAGAGTAAGGAATGTAAATTTGTGATCTCCACACTGGGCAGCTGCCTAGGCACCTACCTAAGAGGGAGGCCTGATTACAAGTGCCATTTTAATAACTGATTTGCCAAACTCAAGAAAAGTTAGGTATCAGTTCTGTCGAACCAGTACGAACTGGCTGAATCTCACCACTGAAGTTCTCTTCATTACAAAGAAAGTGAAATTGAGGTCCACATAGGTTAGACAACTACACTGTGCAGTGAATAAGAAACCTTTAAGTTTCTTGCATTTAGGCAGAATTACCTCTATTCCATAGCAAGTTTACAGATATATTCTCTAAGCCAAATTATCTTTAAATATTTACATTGACTATAGGCCCCCTGGGGGTATGGCTTTTGGGGCTTCACTGATAAGATTATTTAAGTGAAGGGGAATTTTGACTTTTGTGAACACTTAGTAATGACCCACATTTGTAAAATATAAGCTGCTTTTGTAAAATATTTGATTTCCACAAGAAGCCCATGAGGTATGCATTACCTACTGTACTGTACAAATGGGGAAAATGAGATACAAAGAGGTTGAGCAATTAAGATGAAGTCATGCAGGAAGTTAAGTAGTAAATCTGACATTTAAATACAGGCTTGTCACATTCTGCTTTGTGGTACTTCCCCTGTCTCAAAAATCTTCAACCTGAGTCCAGAATGCTCCAGGGACTGCTGCTGCCTTGAGTCCCCTGGAGTGTGTAAGTGGGAGATGGGAGGAGTGTGGGGAGAATGGGGGCTGTTTTTCAGTGTTCTAGAGTCTACATCAACAATTTTGTTTTAACCTGTTGTATAGATTAGAGTTCTGCTTAAGAAATATCAAAGCCAAAAAATAAAAAATAGTCATGCTGTTCAAGTAAGTTAGCAAATGAATTCGTGCTTCCTTTCAAAATGAATATTTCTTTCATTTTCTCATGGCTAAAGTTCCTGCAAGTTTTGGGGTCATGGTGGGTTGTGTAACCCTCCGGAGTCGAGGGCAGTGCAGTGGGGCTACTATCCATTGGGATTGCAATCTGTGCTCTGTCCAATGGCAGGACTTATGGTCTGGCTGGCTCTTGGGGACTCCAGTGAACCTGAAAGTTGCTGGTCTTCTACTCCAGTGTCCATCTGACAGCTGGATCTCAGCTCAGGTCACTTAACATTGCTGTGGGTAAGGCTGCGCTTCCCAGCATCCACTGAAGCTCTGGGTGGTTCCATCCCTCATGCTTCCTGAGCTTTGGCGATTTGGTGACCCTCTGCTTTTCACAGGCAGCTTCTCCTAGGCCTCCTCCTCTCTCTGTTCTTCATCAGCCTCACCCTTGGCAGCCATCCCAGGAAATTTAGCCTTTTTCATCTCCTCTCTCTCAGAAACTGGAAAGTTTTTTTTTTTCTTTTTCTGTTCCTAATGCTCTCATCTTTGCCAAAACCAAAAGCCCAGATCTGCCATGTGCCAACAAGTGCCGGGAGAGGTTGTTTGGATGAATTCAGAAATGACCTTGGACCTTTGCTCAGCACTCAGATGACAGGTTCTCTCCTTCCCCACCACACCCCAACCCACATGCTTCTTGTTGGATCAGGAAATGTTTTATTGCTCATTTTCCTTTTCACTTTCTCTACCACCCTTCTTCATAGATACTTCCGACTTATCCTTTCCCTATCACTTCTTTTCTGGAAAATTAATCAGAGTGCAAGAGTCCAGGACAGAAAAGGACCTGAGAAGGCATTTAGTCCCGACACTTGCTTTTAGATAGCAGCCGCCCTTGCCTGGGTAAAAGACTCTCTCTGACCTTTAGACTTTCAGTAATTTTCATTTAAATATCTCTGGGTTTTACACCTTAGGGTCTTGTTTATTTAATTCTATTTACAAAGTTTTATTTCCTCCACTTAGAATTATTTTGTAGGGACTTACACAATGTACATAATGTATAGATGCTGTCATGACTTGGCTAAAAATGGTGAGCTTCCTTCAAGCAGATGTACAGATACAAACCCTTTTCCTGGGTCAGCCAGGATTCCTAGGGAGTCAGTTACAATCATGGGCCTTTATAGGTAAAGTGTGGACACCATTAGGGGTGATCCAGCTGTGTAACTGACTGACCTGCAGGGATCGTTGGCTATAATCGGAAGCCAAGAGTAGATGCAACGTGAAAATCTATGATGGTGTCTAGCAGATGGGAAATATTTACAGGTTCCTAACCAAGACCCTGTTGATTCAGTTCTCGATCTAGCCATTTTAAGACAAAATGATTTCTATTGATTGTCTGATGGATTGATTTTGGCTTAAAAAAGTCCAGATTGGCTCTGTGCAGTAGAGAGTTACCTAACGTTTCTTGTGCTGAGTAAGGATAGAGTTCCCTGAGCACAAACGAGAAATTCCACATTCTCTTTTTTTCCAGGGACTTAAGTGAACAGAAAGATCAACCCCTCTGTTTTTCTTGTCTTGGGTATATTTTTGAAAATGCCTTTTATCCTTTTCTTTTATTTATCTTTTTATTCCTTGCATATTTATCTTTTCCACTTGCTGCAAATTCCTAGACCTGTCCCGTGACTGTTCTTAATCTACTCTTGAGGGAGGATTTCCCGACATTGGTGTTCTAGGACAGAAGATCTCTCCAGGACCCCAACAGAGATCTGCAAGAACACGGCTTCTGCCTGACCAGGTGGTGGCACAGTAGACAGAGCGTCAGACTGGAATGCAGGGGACCCAGGTTTGAAACCTCGAGGTCGCCAGCTTGAGTGTGGGCTCATCCTGCTTGAGCGTGGGAACATCCAGCTCAAGTACGGGCTCACCAGCTTGATTGCGGAGTTGCTGGCTTGAGCGTGGTATCATAGACAGGGCCTCATGGTCGCTGGCTTGAGCCCAAGGTCACTGGCTTGAGCAAGGGCTCACCGGCTTAGCGGGAGCCCCCTGGTCAAGGCACATATGAGAAAGCAATCAATGAACAACTAAGATGCTGCAATGAAGAATCGATACTTTTCAACTCTCTCTCTTCCTGTCTGTCGGTCCTCTCCCGCCCCGTCTCTGACACACACACATACACACACAGTTTCCAACTTGTGCCTTGTCTCTTTTGCTATCTGCTGAAAGATTGGTACCATCCTGCAAAATAGATCCCATGGCAGACCCCTCAGGAGTTAGCTAGTGCTTGAGATGGAGAGTGAAACAGGTGTACCCTGGGCGTTTAGAGATATGTCACTATTTCAGGAAGAAGGGCTGAGAAGTCTTGGGGACAAGCAGAACTACCCTCAGCACACATGGTGAAAGACAGAGAGGGGTCCCCTCACAGAGAGAAATTTTGGCTCTATGTACAAGAAGGAAATGAACAGCTGGGGGCACTTAAAGAGGTGGGAGGAGACTTTCGGAGAAGTTCAGAGTTTCTCATGATTCTAAATAATGTTTTTATTTCAGATGTAACTCTCTAAGGGCTCAGTCAAAATTTCACAACGTAAATATTTGGCAAATGAAGTGGTTTCTCTGGTACTCTCTCAACCTGCCCATGGAGAAATATCTCAAAAAGTTGAGAGATGAAGTAATTGTTCAGAGTCAGCATCCCATGGCGTGGCAATCCAAAGAAGGCACCCCTCTCCCTCTTCCTGGTGAGCCCCAAGGTCAAAGGCACTGGGCCTTCTGATGGGTGAGGCTTGTGGGCAGATGAGCAGACCTGAAGAAGACAGTCTTGCCCCTGCAGAAACAACCACATTGCCACCTCACCCTTACATTTTGGATGTGGGGGCCATGCGAAAGGTGTTTTGCTTGTTCTTGTTTGCACAACGTGTTCCCCTTAACATCTGCTGCATATGGGTAGGGAGCTCAGTGTAGACTAAACAATTTAAGGTTCCACTGAATTTTGCTTTCTGTTTCTCAAGCCCCAACCCAACAATGCGCAGCTTTCCAGGCCACACCTAATGTTTCAGAAACTCTCATCGGGTCTTTGGCCTGCTCTCTGTAGATGCTGTGCATGGAGGGGAGAAGCCCAGAGAACCCTTTTCCCAGACCCAAGCGCCCGGAACTCTGTCATGCCTGTCTTTACTTCTATCCCAAGAAGAAGGCAAGTCTTTGCCATTAACACTGATTTCTCCTCCCAGAGTCCAGCAGGTAACCTGAAATACGGGAGAGAAGGGAACATCTAAAGTCCTGGGTCGTTTCTTTAGTCTCCAGCTCTGAAACTCTCAAGGACTAGACCAGGTATTGCTTTGCCATTTCAGGAACACAGGAAATAACTTTTGAGTTCCTCCTGTGTTGAAAAGCAATTTTATTCTCACGGGAAACTTACTCCACTTAGACTCATGTGATATTATAGGTGAAAGAAACAGAACTGCTTCCAGCACTTTGATTTGACATACAAGAAACCGGTGACCAGAAATGGTGAAGTGATTTGCTGAGCTGAAATTATCATGAGGGCGGTGTGTGTGTGTGTGTGTGTGTGTGTGTGTGTGTGTGTGTGTATGTGTGGTTTATCTAGCATTCAAATGCAGGCCTTTAATCACTGCCTCTTGGACGGAAGGAAGTCCCTTGTCCTTGGAGCATGAAATGTAGTATCAGGATGCTGAGAAATGACCCCAAATAATTCAGGCTTCAATCAAACACTTTCTGATACTGTATTTTAAAGTGTCAATCACCAACTTCTGAGAAGAGTAAAAAAATTGGGAAATGAAGAAGAGGGTCCCCCTTGGAGATGTCACCCCTTTGATTTGGGCAATGCCTGCTTTTGTATCTTGGTTGGGATTTTAGATCCAGCACACACTCAACCAGCTGCTGTAAAGTTTGCGCTGACTTTTATCCCCCTAGTTCCCTTTGCTATACAGCAGATTTTATCCTGGCCAGAGGGCCTGGCTAAAGAGTCTCCTCCAGGCTTCAGAGCCCACTTGAACTGCAGGCTTCCCTGGGACACCAACCTTGTTGGGCATTGTCCTTTCCCTTCATTTGACCCCATTGTTGCCTTTAAGTTCAAGGCTCAACTGATTTCTCAGGGAGTTTTTGTAAAAGAAGCAAGGTTTCAGGTGAAGGTTGCTCTTCTCTCAGATACCAACCACATCAGGGGTCCTCACACTTCATTCCACAGCAGGGTTCCTGGGGTACCTGCCCGAGTGAAGAGTGCTAAGCCCGACTGCTCGGAAAGTGTGGTTCAGTAGGTCTAGGGTACACCTAGGAATCTGCATTGTTAAGAAATTGTGGAGGCTCACAGAGGACGCTTTGAGAAAACCTATACTTTGTCCCTTGAATTCTGCCTACAGATGCAACCTGAGACAACTCTTTGTGCTTTAAGCATGTGGCACTCAGCAGTAGTGCCTGACCTGAGCTTTCATTAAAACCTCAGCAGAGCTGCCTCCCCTAAGCAACCTGTCCTTTTTCTCGAGAAGCAGGTAGAGGGGCGCCTTTGCAGAGCATGGGCCCTAAAGACACACGGATGTGAATTCTGACTGTCACAGCAGCTGAGTGACCAGTGAATGTTTCTAAACCTCTGTGGGTGTCAGCTCCTTCATCTGTAAATGGGGATAATAATACTATCCACCCCATAGAGTTGTTATAAAAGTTATCTGACTTAATATTTGCAGAATGTCTAGAAAAATGTCTTTCAATTTTAAATGATACATTAGGGTTTGATAACTAGAATGAATATACCCCCAAGTCCATGATTCCTAAAGGTAGAAAATACATAGTACAGCTATTATACAATATATTATAGGCTACTGAAGAGAGGAAATGACTTGTTGAAGTCTACAGAGCTGGTTAGAAACATAGACAGGACTAAATATGGCTATTTTCACTCCTAGATAAATGATCTTTCTTGTTCCAAACTGCCCAACTGCCCTATCTTTCTTCTTGTTACGATGAGTATCATGTCTCATTGGGTAACAGACAACAATGGAATAGTCTTCTTCTAAAAATGCTACTTGAAAGACAATGATTAAGCCACTTTTCATTCTTCCTCCACTTCCACCCTAGCTAGCAACTACTTCAAGTTATTGGCAACCCAACCCCGGCCTGATCATTTTTCTCTTCCTCCAGTATCTATGCAGGGAGGCCTGGGAAAAGCTTATGGGGTGGATGAGGCATGGGTCTTCGGTGGGACTGGAGCCGTGAGTCCTTGTCTCTTGGTACCTGCTGCATTTTATTCTCACCTGCTGCACCATTAACGCACCACCTTGTAGGAGTTTAGCAGAAAGAGTCACCAGTCACTTATAAGAGCATGTATAGCTTTTCCATTGGACCCGTGCTTAGAAATCATTTGCCAGCTCACTTCCTGAACTGATCAATTTTTTTTAAAACTTACCTTAGCCACCTAAGTCAGAATGATCTGGTGCTTTGGGCTAACGAATTGAATCTTCTCCTAGAGGAGGAAATTTCCTCTCCATCTTATTTCCTACCTGAGCCTCTCTTTTGTCCACCAGGCCTGGCTCTGCTGGTGCTCTTGGGCTGATCTGGGACTGACAGCATTGACCTGAAGACAACTGAAGACATCAGGTAGATCCTGCAGCTCTGTTCATTTCATTTCCCCATATACTTCCCTCTGGGTTCATCTACCTTTCTTCTGGCTTCCATAATCAACTTCTTTCATTTAACAAATGCCAAGCATTCTTTTTAGCACTTGCTCTCTCACTCTCCCATTTCATAAAGAAGACTTCATTATTTTATTTTTATTTTGAAATTAAATTTAATGGGGTGATATCGAAGAAGGTTTTCTTTAAGTGCCATTGGCATGGAGTAGAGTGTCAGGGTTTCCAAATGAGCCAAAGTAATCTGGTCCTTGAACTTCAGAGGTTTATCTGAATGTATGTAAAGAAAATGTGCAAATAACAAACTTTTAAAATTCAAATACAGAATTCTATAAAGTTGGAAAGTTTCAGTATACTTAGAAGACTCAAGCCCAAATGGGATAATGTCAACATTTGGTAAATAAAATTATTTCTCTGGCAGAATATATACTTGCTAATGTTGAAATGGACCCACAGAATATAAAAACAATGTAATTGTCCAAATTCTAAGGTCCAAGGCAGGATACTTTGGAGCAATTGCCCACATCTTCAAAGTCGTAAACCCAAGAGCATTGGGTTGAGTCATTCTGTAAGCAAAACCTTAGCTATGAAAACAACTTTTAAAATTAAAATTCAAAAGATAAGATCAACAACAGGTGTTTTTTGCTCTCTGCAGTAGGTATATTTTTGAAAAGTTAGGTGTCAATATGTTTTCTCCATTAATCTCACCACAGTCTAAATATAACAGGGAGACTGGATATTTAAAGCAATCATATTATTGATCTCATTGCAAGGTTCTTTTAGAGTTTTAAAAATTATTTTCTTTTTAGAAATCAAGTTTTCTTATACTATAATTTCTTAAAAGTAGAGACATATGTGTGTATATATTGCCTATAGATAAAGGATGCAAGCATTTATAAGTTTAACACAGAGGGCTTGGACTTTAGGAATTTTATATTTATCAATATATTTTACTCATGGACACGACAACAGTGTGAGTGGGTTGTGAGTGGGGTGTGAGTGAAGGGGGGAGGTAGAGATGGTATAGGAAAAAGAATTTAAATGTCATAATAAAAAATTGTTTTATATGTATTTTTTATTCTGATGGGATAATAGCTTTCCTGGGAGCAGAGAGATGGCTAATCTTTTCCAGGCCATGCAACCCTTACCCTTTCTGGTTGGTGTTTTCCCCACCCCACTTCCACTCCCCCCTCCCCTGTTCACTGTGAGAAAACTAATTATTCTTTCTTATTCATGATCTTTTCCTAAGCACTAGTTCCCTATGTTAGAAAAATCTGGTGCTTTGGGCAAAAACTGAGTATTCTCCTAAGGATGAAGGTAGGTGATCAGATGACTCAGAGATCATTATAGTTCTCTGTCTAAGGCTGTCCAATAGCCACATGTGGCTACTAAGCATATGTGAATTCTGCTGAATAACACTGAGAATTGGAACTTAGCTGTGTGGCTCAGTGGGTATCGTCCCAGCATGAGGTCGCAGGTTTGATCCCATCGGGTACATATAAGACGCAACCAACGAATGCACAACTAAGTGAACAACTTAGTTGATGCTTCTCTCTCTCCTCCCTTCATCTTTCTCTCTCTCTTTATCAAATCAATGCAAAAAAACCCTGAGAACTAAATTTTTAATTTGATTTAAGTTTTAATTTAAAAACTGGTATGCATTTCAGTTATTAAAAACCTTTAAATATTTTTACTGGATTCATAGTGGAACCATTGGTTAATAAAATTACATAGATTTCAGATGTACAATTCTTTAAGACCTCATCTGTAAACTGTATTGTGTGTTCACCACCCCAAGTCTTTCATCACCATTTATCCCCCTTTACCTCCCTCCACCCTTCTTTCCCTCTGTAATAACCATACTATTGTCTATGTCTATGAGGTTATTTTTCTTTGCTTAATCCCTCACCTTTTTCACCCACCCCTCACCTCTGATGGCCTTCAGTCTGTTCTCTATATCTATGAGCCTGTTGTCTGTTTCTATTTTGTTTGTTAGTTTGTTTTGTTTATTAAATTCCACATATATGTGAAATCATATGGTACTTGTATTTCTTTGATTGGCTTATTTCACTTAGCATCATACTCTCACTCTCCAGTTCCATCCATGCTCTCAAAAAAGTGAGATTTTCTTCTTATTCCTCTTCTCCTCCTTCTTTTTCTTTTATACAGCTGAGTAGTATTATGTTGTACAAATGTACCACAGATTTTTAATTCATTCATCTACTGATGGGCACTTGGGCTGCTTTCAAATCTTGGCTATTGTAAATAACACTGCAATAAATATAAGGGTGCATATATACTTTTGAATCAGTGTTTTAGGTTTCTTTGAACATATTCCCAGAAGTGGAATCACTGGGTCATAACGCAGTTCCATTTTTAATTTTTTGAGGCAACTTTTCACAGTGGCTGAACCAATCTGCATTCCCACCAACAGTGCATGAGGGTCCCCTTTTCTCCACATCCTTGCCAACATTCATTGTTTGTTCATTTATCGATGATAGCCATTCTGACATGTGTGAGGTACTTTCTCAGTGTGATTTTAATGGGAATTTCTCTGATGATTAGTGATGTTGAACATCTTTTCATATGCCTATTAGTCATTTGTATGTTCTCTTTGGAGAAGTATCTATTCAGGTCCTTTGCCCATTGTCTAATTGGATTGTTTATTTTTTGGTGTTGAGCCATATAAGTTTTTTAGAAATTTTGGATATTATTCCCTATCAGATGTACCATTGGTGAATATGCTATCCTATTCAGTAGGTTCTCTTTGCATTTTGTTGATGGTATCCTTTGCTTTGCAAACACTTTTTAGTTTGATGTAGTCCCCCTTGCTTATTTTTTCTTGTGTTTCTCTTGCCCAAGGAGATATATCAGAAAAACTTTGCTAAAAGAAATTCTGAGATTTTACTGCCTATGTTTTCTTCTAGGAGTTTTATATTTTCAAGCCTAACATTTAAGTCTTTAAACCATTTTTATTTTATTCTTGTGTATAGTGTAAGAAGGTGATCTAGTTTAATTTTTTGGCATGTATCTGTCTAATTTTCCCAATATTGTTTTGTAAACAGACTATTTTATTATCCTATTGTATGTTTTTGCTTCTGTCCTCAAATATTTAACAAAAACTATGGCTTTACTTCTGGGCTCTCTATTCTGTTACCTTGATCTATATGTCTGTTTTTCTACCAGTACCCTGCTGTTTTGATTAATATGGCCTTGTAGTATAGTTTAATATTAGGTCGTGTGATTCTTCCAATTTTGTTCTCCTTTCTCAAGATTGTTGTGGCTATTTGGGGTAATTTGTGATTTCATATAAATTTTTGGCCTATTTGTTCTGGTTCTATGAAATATGCCATTGGTATCTTGATAGGAATTGCACTACACCTATAGATTGCTTGGGTTACTATAAGCACTTTAATGATGTTAATTCTTCCTATCCAGGAATATGGTATGTAATATGGCGTATACTTCCAGTTATTTGTATCTTCACTTTTTTTCTTTACTGTCTTATAATTTTCTGAGTACAGGTCTTTTACATCTTTGGTTAAATTTATTCTTAGTTTTTTTTTAATTCCATTGTAAAAAGGATTGTTTTCTTTTCTAATAATTCATTATTGGTATATAAAAATGAAAGCAATTCTGGATATTTATTTTATAACCTGTTTTATTACTGAATTTATTTATCAGTTCTAGTAGACTTTTTGAGGAATCTTTAGTGTTCTTTATATACAGTGTTATGTCATCTGCAAATAATGACAGCTTTACTTCTTCCTTTCTGATTTGGATGCTTTTCATTTCTTTGTCTTATCTGATTGCTGTGACTAGGACTTCCAGTACTACGTTGAATAAGAGTGGCGAAAGCAGACATCCCTGTCTTGTTTCCAATCTTAAGAGAAACACTTGTAATTTTTGCCCATTGAGTGTGATGTTAACTGTAGGTTTGTCATATATGGCCTTTATTATGTTGAGGTATGTTTCTTCTAGTTGTACCCTGTTGAGAGTTTTTTTATTTTTAGAATTAACAATCTTATTTTTATTAGTTCTAAATTTACTTATCATTCAATATATTGGTTTTGACAAGAGATTTCAAAATTCACAATATTTGAAACTATAAATAGTTTAACTTCAGTTGTGCTTTTCAACCTCCAGTTTCTTTGTGCTGAGTACATTTGGTCAATGAGACATGATTATGAGTGATACTATTAGGATCGTTGTAGTCTGTCACCTAAGCCAGGTAATTTCTTCTAGCCAGGAAATTCCATTAAACTTACGTGACTTTTTGTTGTAGTTGTTTATTTTTTCCCTTTATTATTAATTTTAATGGGGTGATTGATTAATTAGGGTACATAGATTCAGAGAAAACATCTCCAGGTTATTTTGACAATTGATTATGTTGTATACCCATCACCCAAAGTCAAATTGTCTTCCGTCACCTTCTATCTGGTTTTCTTTGTGCCCCTCTCCCCATCCCCCTTCCACTCTCCCCCCTCGGGTATCCACCACACTCTTGTCCATGTCCCTGAGTCTTTCTTATGTCCCACATATGTATGGAATTATATAGTTTTAGTTTCTTTTGATTTACTTATTTCACTCAGTACAATGTTATCAAGGTCCATCCATGTTGTAAATGATCCGATACCATCATTTCTTATGACTAAGTGGTATTCCATAGTATATATGTACCACATCTTCTTTATCCATTCATCTATTGAAGGCTTTTTGGTTGTTTCCATGTCTTGGCCACTGTGAACAAATATATATATATATATGTGTGTGTGTGTGTGTGTGTGTGCGTGCGTGTACATGGAGTAATAAATTTATAAAAAAGTAATTACTTTTTTATAAATTTATTCATTTTAGAGAAGAGAGAGAGTGTGTGTGTGTGTGTGAGAGAGAGAGAGAGAGAGAAAGGGGGGGAGGAGCAGGAAGCATCAACTCTCATATGTGCCTTTACCAGACAAGTGCAGGGTTTTGAACTGGTGACCTCAGTGTTCCAGGTCGATGCTTTATCCATTGCACCACCACAGGTCAGGCTGAGAGTTTTTTTCTCCTAAATAAATGTTGGATTTTATCAAATATTTTTTCCACATATATCAATATACTCATGTGATTTTTATCCTTTATTTTGTTTATGTGTTGTGTCACATTTATTGATTTGCAAATATTATACCGATCTTGCATCCATGGAATAAATCTCACTTGATCTTAGTGTATGGTCTTTTGAATATACTGCTGAATCTGGTTTGCTACTATTTTGTTAAGGGTTTTAGTATCTTCGTTCATCAGGGATATTGGCCTACAATTTTTTTTCTGTAGTGTCTTTATCTGGCTTTGGAATTAGGATAATGCTGGCCTTGTAAAATGAGCTTGGAAGTCTTTCTTCCTCTTGAATTTTTTGGAATAGTTTGAGAAGGATAAATGTTAGTTTTCCTTTGAATGTGTGGTAAAATTCATCTGTGAAGCCATCTGGTCCAGAAAGTTTGTTTGTTGGGAGTTTCTAATTTAAAAAAATTATTTATTGAGTTTTAGAGAGAGAGAGAGGAAAGGAAAAAGAAAGAGAGAGAGAAAAACATCAGTTTGTTGTTCCACTTATTTTTGCAACCATTGGTTGATTCTTGTATGTGACCTGAATGAGGATCAAACCTGAAACCTTGGCATATAAAGATGACACTCTAACCCACTAGGCTACCAAGCCAGGATGGGAATTTTTAAATTATTGCTTCAATTATATTAGTTGTAACCTGTCTATTCAGATATTCTGATTCTTCCTAATTCAGTTTTAGAATATTGTATGTTTCTATAAATTTATCCATTTTATTAAGGTTGTTCAATTTGTTGGCATATAGCTACTTGTTTGTAATATTTTCTTACAATTCTTTGTATTTCTTTGGTGTCAGTTGTTACTTTTCCTCTTTCATTTCTGATTTTATTTATTTGGTTCTTCTCTCTATCCTTTCTCTTCATGATTCTGGCTAAAGTTTTATTGATCTTGTTTATCTTTTCAAAAAATCAGCTTGTAGTTTTGTCAATCTTTTGTATTTTTTAGACTATTTCATTTTGCTCTGATTTCACTTTCTTCTACTCACTTTGGGCTTTGCTTGTTGTTCTTTTTCAAGTTTCTTTAAGTGTAAAATTAGATAGCTTATTTGAGATTTTTAAAATTTGTTTCTGGATTTAAGCCTTTAATGCTGTGAATTTCCCTCTTGGGGATGTTTTTGCTGTGTCTCATAGCTTTTTTTAAAATTAATTTTAATGGGGTGACACCAATAAATCAGGGTACATATGTTCAAAGAAAACATCTCCAGGTTATCTTATCATTCAATTATGTTGCATACCCATCACCCAAAGTTAAATTGTCCTCTGTCACCTTCTATCTGGTTTTCCCTGTGCCCCTCCCCACCCCTGTATCCCACCCTCTCCTCCCTCCCCCCACCCCGTAACCACCACACTCTTGTCCATGTCTCATAGTCTCACTTTTATGTCCCATCTATGTATGAAATCATGCTGTTCTCAGTTTTTTTCTGTTTTACTTATTTCACTCCATATAATGTTATCAGGGTCCATCCATTTTGTTGTAAATGATCCGATGTCATCATTTCTTATGGCTTAATAGTATTCCATAGTATATATGTACCAAAACTTTTTAATCCACTAGTCCTCTGCGGACACTTGGGCTGTTTTCAGATCTTCGCTATTGTGAACAATGCTGCCACGAACATGCGGGCGTATTTCTTCTTTTCGAACAGTGCTATGGTGTTCTTAGGGTATATTCCTATAAGTGGGATAGCTGGGTCAAAAGGCAGTTCGATTTTTAACTTTTTGAGGAATCTCCATACTGTTTTCCACAGTGACTGCACCAGTCTGCATTCCCACCAGCAGTGCAGGAGGGTTCCCTTTTCTCCACATCCTCGCCAGCACTTATTCTGTGTTGTTTCGCTGATGATCACCATTCTGACTGGTGTGAGGTGATATCTCATTGTGGTTTTAATTTGCATTTATCTAATGATTAGTGATGTTGAGCATTTTTTCATATGCCTATTGGCCATCTGTATATCTTCTTTGGAGAAATTTCTATTCATTTCTTTTGCCCATTTTTTGATTGGATTGTTTGTCTTTCTGGTGTTGAGTTTTATAAGTTCTTTATCGATTTTGGTTATTAACCCCTTATCAGACGTGTTGTCGAATATGTTCTCCCATTGTGTGGTATGTCTTTTTATTCTGTTCTTATTGTCTTTAGCTGTGCAAAACCTTTTTAGTTTGATATAGTCCCATTTGTTTATCTTGCCTTCTATTTCATTTGTCTGTGGAGATAAATCAGCAAATATATTGCTGCTACAGATGTCAGAAGCTTGCTGCCTATGTTTTCTTCTAAGATGCTTATGGTTTCACGGCTTACATTTAAGTCTTTTATCCATTTTGAGTTTGTTTTTTTGAACGGTGTAAGTTGATGGTCTAGTTTCATTTTTTTGCAGGTAGATGTCCAATTTTCCCAACACCATTTGTTAAAGAGGTTGTCTTTACTCCATTGTATGTTCTTTCCTCCTCTGTCAAATATCAGTTATCCATAAAGCTGTGGGTTTATTTCTGGGTTCTCTGTTCTGTTCCATTGATCTATGTGACTGTTCTTATGCCAGTACCAGGCAGTCTTGAGTATAATGGCCTTGTAGTAAACCTTGATATCCGGAAGAGTGATACCTCCTGCTTTATTTTTTCTTTTTAAGATTGCTGAGGCTATTTATGTTCTTTTTTGGTTCCATATAAATTTTTGGAATATGTATTCTATATCTTTGCAGTATGTCATTGGTATTTTAATTGGTATTGCATTGAATTTATAAATTGCTTTGGGTAATATAGACATTTTAATGATGTTTTTATTCTTCCTAGCCATTAGCACGGTATATGCTTCCACTTGTTTGTATCTTCCTTGATTTCTTTTATCAATGTTTTATAATTTTTGGAGTACAAGTCCTTAACCTCCTTGGTTAAATTTACTACTAGGTACTTTATTTTTTTTGCTGCAATAGTGAAGGGGATTGTTTCCTTAATTTCTTTTGCTGACAGTTCATTGTTGGTATATAAAAATGCCTCTGATTTCTGAGCATTAATTTTATATCCTGCCACCTTGCTAAATTCATTTATCAGGTCCAGTAGTTTTTTGACTGAGACTTTCGGGTTTTCTATATACAATATCATATCATCTGCAAATAATGACAGTTTTACTTCTTCTTTTCCAATTTGGATGCCTTTTATTTCCTCTTCTAGTGTGATTGCTGTAGCTAGAACTTCCAGAACTATGTTGAGTAAGAGTGGTGAAAGGGGGCACACCTGCCTGGTTCCTGATCTTAAGGGGATTGCTTTTAATTTTTGCCCATTTAGTATGATGTTTGCTGTGGGTTTGTTGTAGATGGCCTTTATCATGTTAAGGAATATTCCCTGTATTCCCACTTTACTGAGAGTTTTGATCATGAATGGATGCTGGATTTTATCAAATGCATTTTCTGCATCTATTGAAATTATCATGTGATTTTTGTCCTTCCTTTTTTTTTATGTGATGAATCACATAGATTGATTTGCAAATATTGAACCAGCCTTGCCTCTCCAGAATAATGTCTCATAGATTTTGAGTTCTTGTGTTCTCATTTCCATTTGTTTCATGGTTTCGTTTCATATGTTCCTTGGTCTCATTGTTAACCTATTCAGTGTTTAGTATTGTGTTATTTAGCTTTTACCTCTTTGTGTGTTTTTCAGATTGTTTTTCCTGTGATTGATTTCTAGTTTCATACTATTATGGTTAGAGAAGATGCTTGATATGATTTCAATCTTCTTAAATCTATTGAGACTTGTTTTATGTCATTACATGTGGTCTATCCTAGAAAATGTTCCGTGTGTACTTGAAAAAAATATGAATTGTGCTACCTTAGGATAAAATATTCTAAGGATATCAATTAAATACATCTGATCTAGTGTATCATTTAAGGCCCCCATTTCCTTGCCGACTTTCTGTCTGGAAGATCTATCCATTGATGTCAATAAGGTGTTAAAATCCCCTACTATGGCTCTATTAGTGTCAATATTTCCCTTTTTGTCCATCAATATTTGCTTTATATATTCAGATGTTCTTATGTTGAGTGCATAAATATTTATAATGGTTATATCCTCATGTTGGATTGCTCCTTTTATCATTGGGTAGTGCCCTTACGTAGTCTTTGCTTTAAAGTTTATTTTGTCAGATAGAAACATTATTACTCCAGCTTTTAAAAATTTCTATTTGCATAAAATATCTTTTTCCATCTCTATACATTTAGTCTGTGTGTATCTTTCATTCTGAGGAGGGTCTTTTGCAGACAGTATATATATGGGTCTGGTTTCAGGTACTCCATGTCTTTTGATTAGTGCATTTAAGCCATTTACATTTAAAGTGATTGCCAATAGGTATATATTTATTGCCATTTTATTCTTTTAATTATTTTCTCTGTTTTTTTTTTCTTTTCCTTCTGTTTAAAGATGTTGCTTCAACATTTTTTGTAATACTGGTTTGGTGGTAATTAACTCCTTTAGATTTTCTTTGTGTGAGAAGTGCTTTATTTCTCTTTTAATTTTAAATGATAGCCTTGCTAGGTAAAGTAGTCTTGATTGTAGATCCTAGCTTTTCATCATTTTGAATATTTCATGCCAATTCTTTCTGGCCTGAAATGTTTCTGTTGAGAAATCAGCTGACCGTCTAATGGGAGCTCCCTTGTAGGTAACTTTCTCTTGCTGCTTTTAAGATTTTCTCTTTGTCTTTAACTTTAGCCACTTTAATTATGATGTGACCTCTTTGTTATTAGCATGTATTCCATCACACACAGCTTTGCTAGGTCAAGTGCATTTTCATGTTAAAGCTTTTTGAAACACTTATCAAATTAACATTCAGAAAACATATACTAATATTGTATTTACTCTCACAATGACATTGAACTTTTTTCCCAAGTGCTAATTGGCAAATTTCATTTTGTCTTTTATGAATTGACTTTTGCATCCTTTGCCTTGTTTTATTGAAGTTTTTTTGTCTTAATGATTTGTAAGAGCTGTTTACATTTTATACAATGTGGTACAAAAGTAAGTTTACATTTGTAAGTATGCAAAACACAGAGTTTATTCTTGAATTATTATTTATTAATTATTGTATTATTTTCCATATGAACATAAACCTACTTTTGCTCTACTCTGTATATGTTAACCTTTTCTTGGTACATATTTGTAACACTTTCTTGCAAAAATTTTTCGTTTTAAGACTTACCTTTTAATATTGTGTGTAAATTACTTTTAATTTACAGATAGAAACATTTTCAGGTAGTCATATTTATCTATCTTTTGTAAAACCAATAACAAAAACATAAAAAGAAACCTCTTTTTACTTTTATACTTTTAAAGGACCCTTTCCATTCCCAATCAGATAATTTCACATACAATGGTTATCTATTTTTCTTTATAACAATTTTAATCTATATAGATTTTAATTTATAGCGATTTGTTTTGGCATATGGTGTGAAATAAGAAGCTAATTTTTTTTTCTCTGGATAATCAATTATCTCTCACACCATTTGTTAAATAAACTATCCCATTCCTTCTAGTTTCCACATGCATTTAATCTAGCTCAGTGTTGACATAATCCGAGAAAATTTTTCATCTGGAAGTTTAAAGAGCACAATTATACTTTATCAATCCAGTGTGAAATATGTATGATTGCTAGGATGGGTAGAACGTATGACCAAATGAGGAGTAAGTTCAATGAATTATCACTGATATACCTAAAGGCAAAAATTTAAGTTTAAACTGAAAATGTTAAATTATAGAATTTTAATATATATATAATTTACAGAGACACACAGAGAGAGAGAGAGTCAGAGAGAGGGATAGACAGGGACAGAGACAGGAATGGAGAGAAATGAGAAACATCAATCATCAGTTTTTCACTGCAACACCTTAGTTGTTCATTGATTGCTTTCTCATATGTACCTTGACCGCGGGCCTTCAGCAAATCAAGGAACCCCTTGCTGGAGTGAGCGACCTTGGGTCTAAGCTGGTGAGCTTTTGTTCAAACCAGATGAGACCGCACTCAAGCTGGAGACCTCGGGGTCTGAACCTGGGTTTTTCCGCATCCCAGTTCGACGCTCTATCCACTGCGCCACTGCCTGGTCAGGTGGGATTTTTAAATATATTTAATTGGAAATTTGGTTGAGACTAGCTGACTATTTAATGGGGCTTCATTTATAAACATTGTCCTTTAAATCTCTAAACTCAAATGCAGGGTCCACATTAGAGATAAGTAAGACATCATCTCTGGGATCAAGAGAACTTCTCATATTGACCAGATGTTTATTGCTGCATGAGCAAGTAGCCCAGGGAGTCTTGTTATGGTTTGGCTATTTCTTCCTGATGAAGTTATTTTTTTCTTCCTGGGTGGGCAGTGTGGGAACTAACTAAGTCATTTTGGTATGCGCACAATGTTCTACAAAGGGAGGAAAATTGTTCTGCTGGTTCACTAGGTCAGCCGCCCTCTTTCCAAAGCAGGATGCCAGCTTTGGACTAAAGAAAAAGTCCTTTATAGGGCCACATTTTAACCATGGGGCACTACATAATTCTTTCTTCCCAAGGCAGTCATGCTCAGAATCACCTATGGTCCTGAAAAAAAGAATTTCAAGTCTTTGGGGCTTATCACCTCTGAACCACTGTGGGTGGGTATACCCTGTGTTCTTTTGAGGTTAGAAATTGCTGTAATTAATGAAATTCGTCACAACTTGCTCACCCTACACACATTTTGAGTGGTTTCAGGAAAATGCTAACATTGTTAAGAAAGATTTAGTGTAGACCTCTCAGACTTGGTTAGGGTGAAGTGGCCACCTGCTGGTTCCTTCCATGAGATCTCCTGTCCCTTTCCAGAGGCTGTTAATCAATATACTTAGCTGTGTTGATATCGATCGTGAATCAAGTTTGCATTGTTTTTTCCCTGCTGAGGAGAGTAGGACATGGAATTATGAGAGTCGGGTTGGTTGTGAAATGATCCCTAAACCATGAAACGTTTAGTTCAGAAAATGCACATGACTTAGCCTGTTCTCTGCACATATCCTCCAACTTGCCTCCACCCTCCCATTTGTCACAGTGTCCCTCCCTTCCCTTAAGACATGTTTCAAAATACTTCCCATGTTAACACCAAATCAGAGAGTGTTCCATTTGTCTTTCTCATGCTCACACCCTGCCTAACGCAACATCATATGTGAAAATCTAGAGGAATTGCGCCCATTTTGCATAATGTCTTAAACTTTTATTTTTCTTCTCTACATAAGTTCCTTGGCTACATGGTTGGCATGTTCAAACATACTTCATAGCATCCTGCTATGATGATCTTAAAAATGTTCTTTTTGGAAGTGCCTTGATTAAAAAAATAAAGGCAAACAGTCTCATCTGTAAACGTTTGTTACACACTCATGTAAACTCAGAGAGTAATGTAGAAAACTTTCTCAAACCCTAATGTTATGGGGATAATGGAGACTGAAACATTCAATGGTGAGGATTAGGAAGGATTGAAGGGAGCCGAGGCTATTCTAGAGAGGCTTCCATTCACAAACACATCCCCTCTCCTTCCAGGATTTAATAGTGGAAAGTTGAATTCGGGATTCATTGGGTTGTATGTGATATATACCGAACTCAAATTCCAAAACAGGGTATTTAATGGTCACTGAAACCGGAAAGTCCAGATGACTACAGTTTGTCAACATTCTTGTTCTCTGTTTTGCTTTCCTCTGTGTTGGCTCCATTCTCAGGCAGAGCACATGCAAGTGGAGGCAAAGGTGCCTTCTAGCAGCACCACTCTATAGCTTAGAGAACCCTAAGTAGAAAGAGAATGCCTCATTCGAGGAGGGCCAACCAAAGTCCTGGAGAGAGATTTCAGTAGCCCACCTTGGCTCATGGGACCTTCTCTAAAGTATTCACAGTGGCCAGTGAAATAGGGTCTTTTTATTAGCTCAGCCTCATCAAGGCACCCAACCGTAAAACCAGGGGTTGGGAACAGGTTCTCCCAAACTGCATGATGCTCACTTAAGGGAAACAAAGCTGCAGTTCCCAGGGAGATGCTGCTAGGCAGGAAGAACAATTGATGTCCACTTCAATCGATGGTGGGGGAATGGTTCTGTTCTGGGTGAGTCCAGGATCATCCTTTACCTGGGACAACCAAATTAAGTTTGGAACATACAAATGAGGCCAGGGTGGTGCCAGAATGATATTGGGCTGTAGGAGTAAATTGTCACATCGATGTCATTTAGTCAGAATTTAGTCCTTCTGCTCTCCATAGCTCTATCTTCCTTCTGTCTATATTTATGTCACACCAACCACCCCTATTGTACCTTGGCACCCTCATGTAGCATGTACTTAAGCCCAGTGGGGTGCAAATGAAACTTCTGCAGTTTACATTCTGCCTGTTGGCCTGTCTTCCCCCTTGGCCAGCAATGTGTATTATCTAATGCATGTTTTCCAATACATGGCTTCCCTCTGGATGCCCAGATGTTGGCCGGTGAGAGAGACATGGTGGGCTCCATTGGCCAGTCCCTTCTGCCTGCTAGGGATGTTCTGCATCATGGTCTTCACCATAATAATCAGCATAAGGCAGTGGAAGAGAACTGTACTGTGAATTTAAAAATTTGGGTTCTAATCCTGGCTCAAATACTAACTAGCTGAGTGATTTTAAGCATGTCACCAGGTTTATTTTTACCTTTATATTTAATTATATCTTCTTCAAACGAACTGCTCTATAAGATCCCTTCATACTCTAGTGGTCCTTTAGTCTGAAATTCCACTACATCAGCTTTTAGTTTTTCCTCTGAACATGAGGGAGACTAATGCTTATCTCCTAAAATAATTTCCAGAGACTGGACATAAGGAGACAGGAGAAAGGTTTGAAACCTAACTCCTTCACCGAGTAGGCATGTGACTAAGGGCAAGTTACTAACCTCTCTGTGACTCTCCATCTTTAAAATGAGACACTAGGATGTCATGAGGATTAAAATGATTTCCTACTTGCAAGGTGCCTAGGACAGAGCTTCAGCTAGCGCTGTTGTGGCAGTTGTTATATAATATAATGCATAAAATAAAGAAAATGCATCGCATATGAGAAGCTCCTATCTGTTAAGTACTTACAGGTGACAAGAACTCATGTCTCATGAGGCAGAAAGTCTCATTTTTGGTAGATAGAGTCATTAGTATCATTCTTAACTATTATCTAATTATTGTTGCCCTTCAAATATTTGAAGATACAACCTAACCTTCTCTTAAAGCATTCCTGTAGTTTTTAATTTCTTTCTATCGCTCTCTTAACCAGACTGGCCAACCTGAACATACGGATATGCTCAGGTTTGTTAACGCCTCTTCTAAATAAGGCAACTTTAACTTAACTTAGATGAGAGCTAAGCAATGCTAAACCTATCACTTCCCTCCAAAATGTAATTACAATTGTATTCAGTGCTGCTTAGAATGGGATTTCTTTTCTAGTAGCCAAGTCATGCGTTGAGCTCAAATTTAGCTTGTAACTAAGAAAGACCTGAATTTTTTCCACATAAACCAGTGAAGACTATTTTTGGAATTCGAGTCCTCTGTCTTACCTAATCCATGTTACCTTCCGAGATAAGTATTGAAAACCTTTCAAGGACAAATTGAGGAAGTCCTAACTCTAGGTATTTTATGTCAGTTAGAGAGGTCACATTTGATTTGTTCATGTTTTAAAAAGGAAATGAGAGGAGCAGTGGGACCCTGAGCATCTGGCCGGTCAGAGAAGTGATGTTGGGATCCGAGGGCGTCATTACCCATGTCAGTCAGGCCTTAGTCTGTGAGCTGGATGGAGGCAGGTACTTCAGTGCAACAGTTTTCACAACTTTGCTTAGGCCTGTTCACAGGGTCTCTTGGTGTTTGCTTGTTCACTGTGGTGGTGTTTATGGGTAACTAAAGCTATCATTGAACTATCACAGAAACTACCTCCCAACCCCTAAATATGCCTAGAATAAGTCACTGAGTTTTTCATGTGAAGCTATTGCTTTTTCATAAGTGAATCTTTGCTTCCTATCTGATACGTAATATTGGTGTTTGGTAGGAACATATCAAATAATATGTCCATGTGGCCAACTAGATTAATTGTCAAAACTAAGTTTCTATTGTTCAATATAAAGGAAGCTATCTTCAAGTTCAGATCTTTCTCCATTCCTAAAGGAGCCAAAGTATACAAATATTGTTCTTTATGTACATGTGAGAACCATACTTAAGTGTTTTATTATTCAACCCATTGTATTCAGTACAATGTAATTATAACACACGCACACATAGAAACACAAAGCTTTTATACATCTACACACATATAATACATATGTATGCATATGTATGTGTACCGAAACACCTATATGAAATTGTGATAAAATCTTATTACTCTATGTTGATGGCATTGTTGTAGCCTACCTTTTATTTATTAAAATATATGTAGTGGTCTGACTTGGGTTTCCTCACTGAGTGCATGTGGCTTTCAGTGGTCATCTATTACTTACATAAAAGTGCGGGGCCAAATGGATGGAAGGATGGATCAAAAAAAAGAAAAGAAAAAACTCATGGATACAGACAACATTGTGGGATGGTTGGGGGAGGTGACAGGAAGGGGAGTTGAAGGAGGATACAGAAGGAATAAATGGTGATGGACAGAGACTTCACTTGGGGTGGTGAATATACAATGCGGTATACAGAAATATGTTGTCAAATTGGGCAGCTGAAACCTGTAAAATTTTGTTAACAAGTGTTATCCCAATAAATTCAGCTTAAAGAGTCTCATCAGGTGCAGTGGATAGAGTGTGAACCTGGAATGCTGAGGGGTTTGAAACCCTGAGCTTGCCTGATCAAGGCACATATGAGAAGCAACTACCACCAGTTGATGCTTCCTGTTCTTCCCCTCCCTTGTCTCTCTCTCTCTCCTCCCTCTAAAATCAATAAATAAAATCTTTAAACAATAGCTCATCAATTGCTCTTGATTTATAGAAAGTAAATTCACAGTATACATTCTTAATTACAACTTACACATTTTGAGTTTTTGGAATCCACACTTATATTTATTTAAAAAATGAGAAAATTTCATTATCTCAATTTCTTCATTTTGAGTCTTTGGGTATTTCTCCCATTCTCCACAATTATTTAAAGATTCTTAATCATGCATCTTGAAGTGTTTCTTTAGGCTCTCATCCCTTTTTCTTTTAGCTAATGCTGTCAGTCCTCAGTCCTAGTGGTCTCCTCTTGCACTAACTAGATCTGTTCCTGCTCCAGGATCACTGAACCCTTATGTTGTTGGGTCCACTCTATACTTTTGCATTTCATTGCCCAACTCCAGTAGCAGCCCTTGTGCTCCTGGACCACTCCTTCATGGAGTTCTTGTAGACATTTCAGCACACATACTTCCAGTTTTTAGCCCCTACCCAGCTTCTTCCTGGGTCAGTCTTAGTGGATTATATCCCCTCCTACTCTACTGTGGCAATGGAGGTTCAGTGCCCTGTACTGTTTTGCCTTTCTACCCTCTGTGTCAAGAAATCATTGTGATGAGAAAGGAGACAAAGAAGGAGTATTGTGAGTCCTATTCCTCTGAACCCTGACTGTGCAATATCCTCAATCCCCTCCATGCCCAACATCACCATCCCTGCTACTACCTTCACCACCAGTGCACATGGACCATGAACCAGGAACTGCTCATCACCTATGGCCAAAGCCTAGACCCTTATACCCTGGCCTGGAGAAGCAGTATGTTTCTCTCTATTCTTCTGACATTTTTTTAGTGAAATCTTCCACTATTATTTATCTTTGTATGTGAAATTAGCATTATTGAGATAGGCATAGTTATTTGGTGTTTAGTTTTTTTATCTTCACTAAAGTAACTAGCTCCTGTTCTCCAAAATGTTTTAAGTCCAGCCCTAAGATAATAGGGTTTATTGAAACCATAAATGGAAAACACAAGCAACAACAATAAAACCAAGATCCATTTAAATGAATTAATTAAAATAGCAGGGACCAGGTGTTCTTGAACTGCACTTAAAAGTTTTCACTCATTGTGGATTCAGAGGGGTAGGTGATGACTTTTAGCATGTATTACTTAAGCACCTAGTTTTGGGTGGTGATGGCTTGTTGGAAGGAATGATACAGAAGGGACATGGAAAATAATATAAGAAATAAAGGGGTGAAAAGAGAGAGGAGAGAGAAAAAGAAAATGTTCAAACTAAGATGAATAAGAAGGGGAAAAGAAAAAGAAAGAAGTTACAATTTCACATTCCAAGGAACACACTTATGAAAAAGAATCTAATGACAAGGCAGAGAGGTTTCCTTTCTTCGATTTATTTAGGCTCATGGCCTAATTTCACTCTGACTTTCATTGTATACATGAGCCAAAGCAAGTTTTTAAGACCAGTCAAGCTTCTTCCTAACCTGCAGGAATGTCATTCTTGAATGTCAGAGAAAGAAGTGTCTTGGCTCCTATATCCCTGGCTGAATGGGTCAATGTATTAATCAACCCACAGATATATGCCTTTGACTCTGCTAGAGATGGAAGGAATATAAATAAAGGTCTTTTTTTCCTTCATGGGGCTTATTAGCCTGATGAATAGATAAAACCTATGAGAGAAGTAAACACAAACTTTGTTCTGTACATAGCGAGTGCCCGAGAGGTGACTATCAAGGGTCCAGTCACGTGGAGGAGCAGGGGTTGTGGTAGGACCTTGTATGCAGGTGTTGAAGAGGAAACAACATAGTGGTTGGTGTTGGTACACATGGGTTCAAACCATGATCCTGCTGCTTGCTTGTTACATGAGCTTGGCCATGTCGTTTTACCCCACGGAAGCTCAGTTTTCAGGTGTGTAAAATGGTACCCATAATATGTACACAGTTTACAAAGCTTTTTTCAAACACATTATCTCAATGAATCCTCTTGACAGTTCTGTAAAGTGTGAAGCATTGTACAAAGTTGGCTCTCCTTATCACTGTACTGGAGGCCTGCTGGAGAATGTTCTCAGAGGAAGATCCTCAGGGGGGCAAAGGCGTTCTTGCCTTGCACCCAGAGGAAGCTACTGAAGGAGGCAAGCTTTCCCATCAGACTAGGAGAGGCAAGAAAAGGACAACAGAAGTCTAGGCCCTTCTAAGGTCTCCTGGCATTTGTCCCACCTTAGTTCTTTCCCGAGCATCCAGATGTGCAGATGGAGAGACAAGCCAAGATGAAGTCAGAGCTGAGCGGGTCAGCTGGCTCAGCCCACGAGAAGCATTCTCACCCCAAAGCAAAGGTCTCTGACAGAAATTTTCTTTCACTCACAAACCCTGCTGTTTTTACATTGGGTTGGGGAGTGTAATTTATGAGTTCAAGACCTGGGTCCACCTTCTTTGGCATAGACTACTTATAAAGTTAGAAAACTATTATAGGTGTACTTAGAAGATCCTCACAAGAGAAAACATATGGTTTTGTCCTTAGAGTTAAGAAAGTACTAACCCTCACCCACTTTTAAAAAATAATGTTTTCTCCTATACCCTTCCTTTTATTCTTGTTTGCTGCTTCTTCCTCTGCTGTTCTTGTGTTCCTGGGAAACCCTTCTCAGGCAAAACAAGGTTCCTGTCTTCCATGGTTCCACCCTTTAATTCCAAATTCCCTCAGAAACTTGAGCAGGTCAGACCCTAATGTCTTGGAGACTTGGAGAAGAATAAAATGAAGAAACTTCCAATTTAGAGAGAATAAGTAAATGAGATTATGCGATTTAGGTGGTGTTTGCAGTATGCTAGTCTCTCTCTATCCTTATAATCATCTATGTCATTGAAATGATTCTGATGTTGATGATGATGACAGTACCGTGCTAACCTTAGTACTAGCTGAGATCTACTAAGTGTTTACTAGGTGCAGGCACTGTGCTAAGTGCTATACCTGAACTACAACATTTAATTCTCACAGTGTTTGACAAGTGAGGTTGCCAATGCTCAAAAAGAGCCAAAAGGTCAAAAGAGCCCAAGGTCAAACAGTAAGAAGAGGCAGAACTTGAATTCAAACTCAGAGAGTTAAGTGCCAAAGTTCCAGATTTTAATTACTGTCTCTGGGGTCCTTTGAGGGACCAATGCCTTTGGCCATTTGTGCATCTACCTCTTCCCAAATGCATCCCCTTCACTCAGACATCAGAAGGCCCTGCACAGGATCTTCTTTCCAACTACTGTGAACATAAGCTTGGACCTGCAGAGCTTTTGCCCAGAGTTTGGATTTTGGATCTGAGAGACAGAGAAACCAGGAGAGTTATTCCCACAGCCTTCACAAGATCCCAGTTTTCTAAAGATGACCAATAGAAGAAGGAGAACAAGTTATGTGAAAACAGCAGAGAAAGGAGGGCTTTAATTCCTCTTTGGCAGTCCCAGGTCATTGCACTGCTTTGCTCCCCCTAGTTGATCCTGAAGCTCTCACAAGCCCCAGCTTCTTCTCCCCAGTCCACCCTTTCTACACTAGTGCTGACAACCTTGAGTGTATCCTATCACTCCAGTGTTCCCACTCCCTGACAACCAGTTAAGTACAGGGCACTTCCCAGTTACCAGAAGGTATATTGTAAGAACGTTCTGATTATAGATATTGCATCAGAAAAGGTTTGGAAATGAAATACACTAACAGAGTAGAGTTTAAATAAAGGGATTGTTTACAAAGTGGGGGAAACTTATATGAAATCAACTAGGACTGGTGAAGCAACTGTGGGTGTTATTAGCATACAGAGGCCTGAAGGGATTCCAGGGCAGCAGTGGTATCCAGAAGCGAAGTGTGGCATGACAGCATCGGGGACAGAGAAGTGATTGACAGGAACCATGATCTTCAGCCCATTGTTCATCGGGGACTATCCATTGAATAAACACCCCCAACTCTTGTTCCTTCCTGTGACCTCCTGCTGGTGCCTCCCATTGGTAGAACCCAACCAGAGCCAGAAGACAAAGAGGTCCAATGAAACAGTTCCTTAAAGCTCAGTCAGGTTCCCAGGGTTACGCAGGGTGGAGAACGGTAGAATAGACTTGGTAGGGATACCGGCCTAGATGTTTGCATTTTTTTCTGTTGTGAAGACTTCAAACTTACTTTTCTGGGCATTTCACCGCACTGTGCAAAAAGCTCTTTAGATTCTTTCTGTGGGTTTTAGTAAAGAATGTTATGCTGTCAACTAAGAAAAATCTACCACATTGGAGCTTCCTCCCAGTCTGGTCACTGCAAAAGCCTCTCTCTCTCAAAACTAAATTTCATGGGCTTTCAGTGTTGTGTTCTCTGGGGACTTCACAGCCCTGTCAACTCTGAACCCTGTCTGTTGACATTTCTTCCTCCTCAGAAAGATGGGGAAATAGAGCCCCCTTTCCTCCCTGCTTGCTCCATGTTCCTGGTGGCCTTCTCTGAGCCCAAGCCTTTCTTTCTCTGACAGCAGCACCATGATTTCTCCAGGAATGAGATCCTGCAGCATCTGAACACCACTCTTTTTTCACCTCCAGCCTCTCTCAGGAGCCAAAGTAAGTCACACCTTTACTTGGCAACCCCCCTTCTCCTCTAACTTCTCTAGTCAGAACACAAACCCCTTTACTATTTAAAACGTGGTTCATTGACCCACAGTATCAGCATCACTTGAGAGCTTCTTAGAAAGGCAAAGTCTGAGGACCCAGCCCACATCTCTGAGCTGAGTGTACCCTTCACTAAGTTCCCCAAGTTGTTCAGGCGTAGTTTGGGAAGGAGTAATATATCCCACTCCCGACGTTAAGAGGCTGGCTATGCTGTTTTTACTATATTCCTTCAGAATTCATAGAAGCTTGAAAAACTTCTTCCCAGTAATAGAGGAAGTTATGAGGTTGTTGTGTGATCTGAGATCTATATATTATTAGTGCATGTATTCAACTGTTTACATTTAAAAAAAAAAGCTTTCAGACTCATTAACTACTAGAGTCTCATAACTCTGGCATATATAAGGTAGACGTTATTAGCCCAATTTTCCATATGAGAATCTGAGGCATGATTAATGATCTGCGTTGTCTGCTAGCAAAATGGGTCCGGGAGCAGATATCAGGCTTGGATCTCATATTTCAGCACATTGAAAGCGCACTCTCCTCCCTTCCCTACCTTTTCTCACATCAGTGTTCTTCAACCTGCTATTCACATTCCATCGGAATCCAAGTTGCTTGGTGAAGAGGGAGAGACTTGTTAAAGAAGTAGATTCCCAGGCTCCATCAAGACATAAAGGATCCTCTTACGTTCTCTAAGACATGAGAATTGCTTCCGTATAGGAGCAGAAAGATCAAGTTTAAAAGAATGGAGGAAGGAATTCTAGGTTGACTTAAGCCAATGGAAGACTTTGCAGCAGAATGGGAACATTTTCTCCCAGCCTACTCCGCAGTGGAGAAGACTGCCAGAGGGATTGGGAGAGGGCAACAGTGAGTTGGTGAGGACAGCCAAAACGGGGCCCCCCTTGGGTGCGGCAGTGAAAAAGGAAAGTAACTAGCCATGGACAGAGAACTGATGCGGCATTTCTGCAAAGTGGAGTATGAGCAACAATTGAGAAATGGAGGAATTAAGGAAAGTGGTTGCCTGGGGACACTGAATAAGAGAGAAGCAGAGAACACATTAGCAGAAAAGAAAAAAGACAGAGAAAGTAGAAGAGAGAAATGGAAAGTCAAGGAAAGGGAGACAGATGGGCAGACATGAAAACAGTGAGAAAAAAAAAAGGAGGTGAGAATGGACAAAATGAGATCTAAAAGTGCTTACATTGGACCTTCTATGTTCTTTGACCCAGAGTCTTGGGACCTGGTGATATTTGCTACTGCCTTATAAGCTTGAGTTGACAAAGTTGGCATATAAATGGGTCTGTAAAGTTGCAACTCCTGGACATCATCCCTTCAATCTCAGGGATGATTGGATTCCAGGTATAGACTTAAATGGCCTGGCTGCTTGCACGAGTTTTATTAAGTCACAGCTTACTGCTCCTTGATTGATGGTCTACTCTGCTCTAGGATGCTCTGCTTTGGTCTGCTATGGCAAAACTTCTTGGGTGATTAACCTCAGTCTCCATTCTTCAGTGGCAAAGGAAAGTATGCTTCCCAGTAAGAGGGGAGCTGGCTTTATGAGCAGAAGTCCCTGCCCTTAATCCCTGATTGGTCCATCATGATGCACTTGAGGACTTTGAATCCTCACAGTTTGATTGGTCCAAAGGCACTATTCTGATTGGTCAGAATACAGCCACTCTAATTGATTGAAGATACACAGCTCTGATTGGATTGGAAAAGCCTCAATTCTATTGGTTGAAATAGGAATCCAGAAACTCCTTCATAACGATTTGCTCAGATGGCGGAAACACTGTGCTGGCCGGCAGTTTAGTATAGAGAGTGGTAGTTCGATGCAGAGAAAGGCCGTTTAGCACAGAGGCTTTTCTGGAGAGTGCAGTTTTCATGAGCAGTCCTTGTGCAGAAATGGCTGCTAGGCTTTGCTTTTTTGTTGCTGTTTTGTTTGTTTATTTTTGTTTTAAATTTCAGCCCAGTTTACCACCAGGAGCCCTTCTTAGTAGATGTCCCCCCACCCCCACCTCTCGTTTCCCTCCAGGGTTCACAGGTCACTTACCCAAGGAAACCCAGATACTAAATCAAGTTAGGTTTTCCATCCACGGATGTTGTATTTGAGGCCTGTGCTCTTTCCCCTGTGTACTCTCATACCCTCATCACAAAAGAGAAGCCGTTCAAGTGCTGTAACCTCCTGAGAGAGAGACAAAGAGGAGAGAGAAAGGAGATGTTGCTGAGCGGTGGGCTTCTTGCCTTTTGGAGGCCATGATGCAGAGTCAACTGACTGCAAAGGAGGGCCGATGAGCCACTGAGTTTCTGAAGGAATGTTAACGCACGGGCACACATTAGGTTCCCTTTGACGTTCATCATCTTCAGAGTTTTTCCACCCTCCAGCCACTCTTTCACTCCAGATTTCTGACTTCTTTACTCTTAGCTTATTTGGGTTGGCTTCTTTTCCACATCTCTGACTCTCGACCAAAGACAGGGGATCCAATGCAGGAGGCAGACAAATTTGGGCTTCAACCCAATGCCACTTGCTGTGTAAGCTTTGGCAAGTTGTTTTATTGCTTAATTTCTGGGGATTGTTTTATGTTATGTTATGTTATATTGTGTTATATTACAGTCTTCTTTATGGTGCTATTATGAGGACGAATGGAATAATGCATGCCATATTTCTAGCAAGTTTTCTGGCACAGTGCAACTATCAATAGACTACATACGTACCGTCTCTGCAGCCTTCTTGAATGCAGAGACTTTTGTCTCTTCTGCCTCCCACCATGCCCTAAGTCCATTCTTTTGCAAATGTCACATCTGACCCACTTTTCTCAGGAATTCTTGCCGGAGGAAGCCAGTCCATTCAACAAGCAGCCATGTTTTTGTTTCCCCACTGAAAATTTCTTTCAGCATATTTTTCTGTTTGTATGATGCTACTAACTGTATGGCCATCTTTCTCCCCCACCTACAACCTCCAGTGGTGGAAAAAATATGAAGCTAAAGAGAAGAAGAACATAGCTTCCGCCACTCTTTGGCTATGTCTCTATGGCAAATTGATTTTGTTATTTTGCGCTTTAGTATCCTCACCTATATAATATAAATAAGTCCTCTCCCACCCGCTTCAAAGCCTTATCATAAAAGCCCGTAAGGTATACTGTACAAAATATGTAGAAAACCTCAGAAACCTATATGAATATAAGGCATTGTTATTCAAATATAGAGCTTCTAAAGAGCTTTAATTTTTAGCTCTGTGATCAGTAAACTTTTGATGTGGAGCACACAACCGCAAATTCTCAGTGTCATGCAATAATAAACATTTATTTCTCACACATCTGTGGAGTGCAGCTGATGCAGGCTGGGCTTGTTTTTACTTCTGGGGGTGGTTGCAGTTTGGCTGACCATGCTTGGGCCTGTCTGAGTCAATTCGGTCGCACATGTTTCTCATCCTCCCAGGCTTGGTGGACTAACTCAAGCATGTATTTCTCAGGGTGATAGTGGAAGCATGACAAAGCAAGTGAAAGCAAACATGGCTTCTTGAAACCTAGTCTTGGAATTGGCACACTGTCACTTTTAGTGGTCAAGCAAGCCACATGGCTGAACTCAGGAGTAAGGGTTATACACTACTCACTGTGGGAGGACTTATTTCCAAAATTTCATGAGAAAAGGTATAGATACCAGGAAGGGTGACAACCGAAGACATTAATGCAAATTTGCCACAATGTGTTTTTTGCTCAGTACTTGAACAGGACTTCCTAGAGGCCCCACAGAGGCTCAATGTGTTTGGAAAGAAGGAACCTGGGTCCTGGTGGAGAGATAGAGTTCATCACCGCTCTCATTAGTTGGTTCTAGGACCCAAGGACACAATTTAGGTCTAGGGAGTGAAGAACAAGGAGTGAGCATCATCAATTTTATTCTCTGCTTCTGTTCCTATCCATTGCTTTTTTATATAAACTTAGATGAGTATTTACTTTCCTGAGATTGTTACTTTCACAACAGTAGAAAAATATTCATGATATTCTTCCCCTTTCCTTCCCAGGATTCTTTTAGGTTCCTGTGAGTTTCTGAGGAGCTGGAAGAGAGCAGCATGTACAACATGCGACTATGGGACTCTTGTCTGAGACCCCCTTCATTTTCAAGTCATATTCACCCCCGGGAAAGTTTTCCTCCAGTTTTATTCCTGAGGATACCAGATCTTCACAAACAGATGACTGGAGCCCCTGTAGGTTCCTGACAATGCGATTTTTGCCTGGTGGGTTTATTTGTAAATGACTCCAGAGAACTGAGTGAAATATTTCAGAGCCAGAAACTTTAGGTTAGAAAGTTTGAAACCAGAACAGCCTCTTCAAAGGAAGATGAAGATGAGAAGAGAGAAAGAGAGGGAGAGAGAGTTAGCTTAATGGGCCAGCTCCAGGGCTCCAGATGGTCCTTCAAAAGGAATCTCCCAAATTCCTTCAGCCCAAGTTACACATTGAGTGAGAAAGAAAATGGTCTACAGCATCTTTGATTGAGGCCACATGAATTTATTAAAAGTGGTTTGTCCGGAAGAATTGAGGGGTGCTCACACATATGTATAAACATATACAAACACACACACGCATACACATAAAAGAGCTCAGTGTTGTTGTCATTAATTGTTTTTATTTTTGCCCCAAGAAATTAAATCCAGGGTTTGGAGTTTTATCTGTTAGGTTGTCTTCTTATTTGTTTTTAATAAAACAACAGCTTTATAAAAAGAGTAAAAAAGAAAAACATAACAGAGAAGCTACTAATTTACACTGGACTTAAATTTTCCCAGGAAGAGCCTGTTCAGAACTGTGAATCTAGGAACTCAACTTGTTGCAAGCTTCCTAGACATGAGAAGATATACCCCCATTAGTGTATATTTCTCTAAAGTACCTAAAGTGTGCCCACATTTTTTAGCTTTCTTGGGAGTTTCAAGGTTGGAGAAATAACTTTGCCAACTCTGCCTTCCAGTTGGGACCAAGCACCTATATCTGGAGAAGTCACGTGACTTAATGCTTTCATTCCCACTTCAATCATTCATTCATTCATTTGATACATATTTAGTGAGCACATACTACCTACCAGGCACTGGGGTGCTGGCATACTGTGGTCACAGGTGATCAAAACAGGTATGGCCTCTGTCCTTCTAGAATTTGTAGTTTAGTAGAGTGAGGGAAGGCATACCACAATGAATTAATTAAATGTAACTTTATATAAGTACTGTGAAACAAAATTCAGGGACAGAAACTAGCACAGACCTCTTCATATAGCGTGGTCAGGGAAGGCTTCTCTGAGAAAGTGACATTTCAGCTACATATGCAGAGATCTAAGTGTTGAGAAGAAGCTATCATGTGAACACTAAGAAATAAGTGATGCAGTCATATGCTAAACAGAAAGAATCATAATGAGAAGCCTTTGAACAGTGATACAACATGAGTTACCCATGACCACAGCCTATTCTCTCAGCACACAGAGAGATCTTTTTTTTTTTAAAGTAATATAGGAGTAGAAAGCAGAGAATCTAGTAGTATAAGTAATAATATGATGACTTAGTTGGTGGCTAGGGATACTGAAAGAATAAAATGAATTTTGGAAATCTTGGTAGTAGAAGCAGTAGTTTTTTGATGTTGGATTGGGTAAGCTGCTGGACCAGATAGGGAAGAATGCTGTTGGAAAGAGAAAGGGAGAATTAAAAAAAAAAAAACAAAAAACTCTTAAGAATTCTGACTTGAGATTTTGGGTAGATGGTCTACTGTCTTCCACTGTAAGAACCTACTCTTTTGTTGGAAATATGAATAAAGAAGTTAGGAATTTTGTATAATTGTCTGGACTTTGAATGTTTTTTAGACCTTGACCCTGAATCTGAGGGCCTATGAAATTTCTACTTTTCCTTCTGAAGCTGAAGAGGTTTTGGCTTGTAGCAGAGGAGGCAATGGGATAATTTAACCAAGGTTTTGGTTAGCTCTCTCAGCTATACTGGAAGTGGATATGGAAACTTAATACACTCTTAATATATATGCCCCAGGGAGTATCCATGACTACTTTTGGATGGTAGGGCCAATTGAAACAATTTGGTTTCATGAGCATAGTTGTGTTCTCTCTCTCTTGATGAAAATAAAAGAAGGTTTGAATTAATATAAGAAGAAAGTTTAGTTAAAAACCGAAAGAAATTTCAAATCATGTTATGTCATAAACTCTTACATTACGTGAGGTACAGGTGAGTTTGATTAAAATAAATGAGAAGTTGACTTAGATGAAGATGAGATGATGGTAAATAACACTTCTTATAAAATGTAGTGAACAAAATTCAAAACCACATTAAGAAAATAATTGAATTTAACCAAGTGGGATTTACTGCAAGAATAAAAATTTTGTTCAGTTTTAGGAAACACATTAAAATGATGTACTCCATTAATATATCTAAGGAGAAAAATCATGATTACTGATACAAATGCTGATAAAAACCTCTAGGAAAAATTCAATATCCATTCTTGATATAAACACTCAAGGATGAAAGACTGATAATTACATCATTATAAGATAAAACAATATAGTTTGCTCTTAAAATTAGTTTCTTAGTAAGAAAACAGTAGAGGCATATCCATTCACATCAGGAACAAAGCAAAACGTCCACTATGTCCCCTTTATTTAACATTGAACAATAGATATTAGCCAATGCAATTAGATAAGTTAAATCAATTTGAGGCATAAGAAGTGGAAACAAAGAACTAAAACTATCATTATTTGCAGATGATAGGATATTATGCATGAAAATCTCAATCAATAATAAAATTTATTAAAATAATAAGATGTTCTACCAAATTTAGGGTTAAATGCATATTTAAGATTAACATTCAAGAATCAACAAATCTTAGAGACACAATCAGTGGCAATTAGAAGACAGAATGATACAGAAAAGTTCATTTAAAATAGCAACAAAGGAGGTAAAATATTCAGAAGCAAGTTGATAAGGAATGAGCACAATTCAAAGGAAAGGAATTTAAACCATATTTAAAAACACAAACGTAGTCTTGAGCAAATGGAAAGACAACATTTGTTTTTGCTTAGGGTGTCTCTATCATAAAGATGCCATTTCTCTTTTAGTAAATTTATGCACTGAATATAATTTAATGAAATATTACATTTAAAATTTTTTATAGAGACTGATGCTAAAGTTTGTATAGAAGAAATAAACATGCAAAAATACCAGGAAAGGTTTAGGAAATAAAAATGAGCTCTGATGAAGGATTAGCTCTGCCACAATTTTAAATATGCACTAAAGATTCTGTAATCACACCAGCGTGGACTTGTTGCATAAGTAGACAGACCAACAAGTAAAATACAATATAATCCAGAAATAGACCACATAGACAGAAAGTTTTAGTATGTAATAAAAGAAAAGGTATTGAGCATTGATAGCATTTGAGAAAAAAGATGTGTGTGTATATATATATATGTTTGTGAGTCTCATTAGAAGGAAACAGGAGTAAATTCAATTCTAACTTGGATCTGATCTGGGTCTAACTATGACTTGAAATCCTGTTGTAATAATAAATAAATAGATAAATAGATAAATAAATTTGACTCTATAAAATTAAAAAATAACAACTTTGCATAGTCAGGAACAACATAAACAGAAAATTTATAAACAAAGTGACAAACTGAGAGAAAATATTTCTATGCGTATCACAGATAAGAACTAATCCCCAAGGTATAAAAAACCTTTTAAAATGGAGGAATAAAGGAAACCAAAAATTACTAGAAAAGTGAACAAAATATACATCAAAATAATTATTAAAGCAATCCTTAAATATATAAAAGGTGTTCAACTTTTCACATAACAAGAGGAAAGAAAATTAAATCTAAAATGAGATACCATTTCTCACCTATCAGGATAAAATTAAAGTTTAAAACACTTGACAAACTACTGACAAAGCTCTGAGGAAATGAACGTTCCCATTGTTAGAAGGAATGAAACGTGATACAACTCTCTGGAGTGAAAGTTGACACTAACAGAACTACATATGTGTTTAGCTCTTGATCTATCAATCTCTCTCATAAGAATTTTACTCTGAAGACTTATTTCCAACAATATGAAAATTCATATGCACAAAATTCTTCATTGTTGTATTGTTTATAATTGCAAATTTTTGAAAACAACCTAAGTTTCTATACCTAGTAGACTGAGTAAACTGTGATACATTTACTCAATGAAATACTATGGAGCTGTGAAAACAAAGGGGAAAGATGTCTATGCCTAATGTGAAGTGACTTTCAGGATAGAAGTACACATACAATATACAGAGTACACATACAATGCATACCGTGCTATCTTTTGTGTAAGAAAGAACGTGGCAGAAAATATGCATATATGCAATATTTTTAAATATTTTGAAAAATATTTCATTTTTTCAAAAGAAACACAGGAAGGATAAACTCAAAATGAATAGCATATGTTACCAGTAGGAGATGTGGGGAGATGACCAGGAAAGGATGGATAGTGGTAGGGGGCCAACACTTCTCTGAGTATACATTTTGTATAGTTTTTAATTTGGGAACTATGTTCATTTTATATACTAAAAAAATCTAACCGTATTTTAAATGAATAACATTACCACACTGTGGGATGAAAACATCAGTTTAGTCCTTTGGCCCTCTCATAGATGACTGTGTTTTTAGGAAACTTGGAAATTATTAAGTCATTGTGCAGGGAGTTGCTTAAAACCCTTGCTTAGACTGGAAGGTTAGAGAGGGATATAAAATGCATACAGGAATCCAGGAAGCCAAAAGAACTGGAAAGAACTAGAAAGTCTTAAGGATTTCATGGCAATTATCTAATTAAATATTGCTGTTGGAAATAAGCTTTGCTGGGAGAAACCCAGATTGGGCAAATGAGAGCTAAGCACACAGTGCGAATTAGAATATAGGCATCTTTGTTGAACTGCGATGAGCCCTATAGTTTATCAGTGTTTATAGAGTGCCCATTACATAGAGTCATTACACATGTGTAGGCATCAGGAATCCAAAACGTCAGAAGGGATATGAGAAGTAGAGGGGCTAAACATGGAACTAGAGGGCACTGGTCCAACCTTTTCACTTACAGATGAAGAAACTGAGGCTCATATGAGACTGACATGCTCCAATGTTACAAGTCAATTCATGGCACAGTGGAGACAAACAACTGGCTGGTTAGTGAGGTCTACCTTTTAGGTACACTGCCCTGCAAAGCCTGGAAACATGTAGATTCTACTATCAGGTAGCTATTTTGTTATGGGTTGAAAAATCCAACCAGAAAAAAGCAGGTCCTCAGGATTAGTTAACCTCTCACAATCAAAATGCAGTTCCTGAGCATTTTTCATAGAACTGGATACTGACCCTGGCCAGTTGGCTCAGTGGTAGAGCATTGGCCTGGCCTGTGAATATCCTGGGTTTGATTCATGGTCAGGGCACACAGGAGAAGAGCCTATCTGCTTCTCCACCCCTTCCTCTCTTGCTTCTCTCTCTCTCTATGTCTTCTCCTCCTGCAGCCAAGACTCGATTAGAGCAAGTTGGCCCTGGGCACTGAGGATGGCTCCATGGCCTCTGCCTCAGGCACTAAGAAGAGCTCAGTTGCTGAGTAACAGAGCAATGCCCCAGATGGGCAGAGCATCACCCTCTAGTGGGCTTGGTGGGTGGATCCCAGTTGGGGTGCATGCAGGAGTCTGTCTCTCTATCTCCCCTCCTCTCACTGATTAAAAATATAAATAAATAAATAAAACTAGAATTCAGTACTATGCTAGACATTTCATATGTTGGTCTTTGCATCTGCAGAGCCTGGATTGTTATGTTTGTGTGATGGCTAAAATTTTATTTCTGTTAATCTTTCATTTTTCTTTGGTGAATATTGTTGGAATCATTTGTTTCTAGAATTTCTTCCATAGTTTTTCTACTAGCTCATCATTTTCTTCTTTTTCACTCTATTGTTACCCATCTTCAGTGAATTTCTTATAGTACATTATGTATTTGTGAATGTGTTATTTGTGTGAGCATGAGTTTGTGTCCACACACCGAGTGGATTTGAAAAAAGTCTGTTCAAACAGTATCCACACTTTGTTCAATCCTGCAAAAAGTGGCCCTGCGGTCTATGCCCTTGACTGCTCAGCTATCTCCCTACGTTGCTTCCCATCTGGAAGAACCCAGATCCAAGAGTACCTTGTACACAAGCACTCCAAGAACCTAAAGTTATTTTTCTCATCCTGAGATTTCAGATATAGTGAAAAGTGCATAGATTTAGTTAGACAGATCAGATGTTCATTCCTGGCTTTACTCTTTATTATAATTTGGTGAGCTTGCCTGTTTTGGAAGACCACATGAGGAGCTCCTAGTTGTAATAACCAGAGATGTGAGCAGAAAGTCCAAGTTTCTTATTTATCCCATTTTTCTGGCTTAATTTGTTGTGAGTAAAGATCAGTGGATCTAAATTTAGACTATTTGCCTAGTCCCCCCCAGGGCCCCCCCCCCAAGCACACACACGTAGTGCTGGAATGTCTCCAGATTTATTCTACACTTTATGGACGCTGAACTTACGGGTTACATCAATGAGCCCCCCTTGTCTTCTGATTTCCATTGAATTTGGACAATGGGGAGACCTGGCAAGTAACTGAAGAATGGACAGAGGTTGCAGTATTTATTGTTGTTTTAGCCCTTCCCTGTGGGTCACTTTAGGCAGTCAGTGTCCCTTGGCAGTCAGGTCACCATTCTTGTCAGAAACCACTTTCCACAGCTTTCTCTGAATGTTGTAACACATTGAGTGCTGTGGAATACTCAGGGTTCCTTGAAGACAATTTCCTGGGAGAACTATGGGAGATGCACTCCGAGCCATGTGAGAGTTTGATCGATCTGGCTTTCGTGGGCACCATGGGAAAGTGTTTCTGAGCCTTATATTTGCCACCAATCAGAATAATTGCTCAGTCAACAGTTTTTTAATTAACATGGTAGATTATTTTTTGGGGGGGGGAGGGGAGATGAGCACAGGTCTCTTTGGGAATGTTATGTAAGCTATAAAGGCCCGCCTTAAGAAAAATCCACATACTCAATTCTACATGCACTCTTAGGGCTTCACAGATCTTTTGAGATCATTTATGATTTGCCAGGGTTAAAGACTTGTGATCTAAGCGAGGAAAATGCACACAGTCTCTGGAATGCTAGGGGTGTCTAGAGAATGGCCTGTGTCCTTTGGTAACTCATGGTGTTTGTCACATTACCTTCGCGTGGATTGGCTTGCAGGTCTGAACATGTGGTTCTACGTTGCTTCCTTTCCACCTAGATTTCTACTCTTGAGTTTGGACTCCATGTACAAGAAGGCAACATTCCTAAACTTATGTGTTCATCTCCTAGACTGTCCTGCATTGCCGCTTTGAGCTTGAGCTCTCTGAGTATAAAAGAAGAGGTGGGAAAGGATAGCATTAATTGGAGATCTTCCTAGGCCTTGGCTACTGCCGGAGATTTCTTCTTTTACCCAAAAGGTCTGGATTGGCATTTCCAAAAACAGCTGTGTGTTTTGGAAAACAACAACTCCTCCTTTGTTCCTCTTTTGTATCTCTTTTTCTAAGCAACTTTCTAGGATAGCACAAAGTGATGATATACACACAGCTATATGTAATACTAGAGAAAAAGTAAAAGAGAGAGAGAGACATGTCAGCATTCAGTCATCAGGTAAAGGAACAAACAGAACTGTAGCACCAGCATTAAGACAGTTCAAGGGACAGAGGATATGGTTTAAGTAACATACAGCTGCCTAACCCAACAGAGGCATAAAATCAATAGGCAAAGGCTATGTTTGCTTCTGTAATCCACCATATCCCCAACAGTTGGCCATTGCATGGTGCATGCTTGCTATTTGGTGCCATTTGTTGACTAAATGAATAAACGAGTGAATGAGTCAGAGGCTTTTAGCATCTAAACCAACTTTGGAGGTGATCTAGCTGCCTTTCCTCTGTTGCTTAAATGATCTTCATGCCCCATCCAACACGATTTTATCAAATGCTTCCTAGGTCCATGACTCTGAAGGTAATAGAAAGAGAACATATTTAGACTATGCCCTCAAAAATTTATAATGTATTGGAAAGTAAAAAAAAAAAAGAGAGAAATGTCTGCACTCAGTGATAAGTCCACCATTATTCTACAAGTTTCAATAATTATCAACTTCTACCACTAATAAAAGTCAATATGTATTGAGTGCTAACAGTCTGCTAAATGCATTACGTCGTAATATGTACCTTTAGGTGTGTGATACTATTGTGCCCATTTTACAGTGAGAAAATTGGGGCCCAGAGAGTTTAAGTAACTTGCTAAATGTCACAGATCTTATAAACGACAGAGCGAGGAAGCCTGCATTTTAAACTCGTCCACATAAAGCAAACCTATTGCTGGACATTTCTTAATGTTGTACTGAGATCTGCAGTTCCTTTTCCCTTACACTGGTTTTGAAACTAATTTTGTTCTCTCAAACCACGGACACCAAGTCTTTCATTACTTAAAAAATCCATGAATGAGTTAAATTGCAACAGTTAGTTTAATAGCCAGCAATTCCCTGTTGTAATTATAATCAGGCTGCTACCATTTTGTCACAATTGTTGGTCCACACTGAATTTCTTTTTTCATTCATCGCCTTTTCTCTCACTGATTATACCCCCCAAAGATATTCTACTGAGTACTGATGCTACAGCAACCTGGTGATTTTTACGTTTTATTTCACTCATTAACTTCAAAGCCACAGTGCATCTAATTAATGCCTTTGAGTTTGTGGCCCTTTTCTCTTTGGATCCAATCACTGTTTATCTGGTTGTCTCTTTGTTCACTCATTCACTTACCAAATGTTCGCTGTGAATTGCAAACCCACTGGCTAGTGGACCTGTTCCGGTAATGGGCAGACAAGGAAGGAAGAAAGACATAACTCCTGACCCCAAGGAGATTACCATTTAATTTGGAAGTCAGACGTGTGAGCAATCATAATACAATAAAAACATCAGTGAAGAACGTGCCGAGTATCATGTGTTCCCACCAAAGAGTCTATCCTGTAAGTCTCGAATGCTAGAGAAGCCTTTACAAAGAAGATAGTATTTAGACTTAGATCTGATGGAGGACGGGGGCTTTCCGGACAATGAAGGTACAGAGAGGAAGCAGCATGCACGACACCCATAGGTGTAAGGTAGAGTGTGACTGCAGGTGAGTTCCAGGGCGGGGAGGAGCTGGATGGGGAGCACAGGCTGGGTGAGTAGGAAGCTCCACTCGCGGAAGGCCAACTTTGATTCTGAAAAGCCACGAGGGATTTTTAAGCAGCCAGTGATTAAGATTAGCTTTATATTTTAGAAAGTTTAATCTTTTGGCCCAAGAGTGGGGATGGAATAGAGGAAAGAGAGTGAAGGCATGAGATCAGTGTAGAAACTGTTCTAGTAATTCCAGTGAAGAGATGAGAACTTTAAAGTGAGCCGAAACACAGAGATGATGGAAGAGGAAATAACTTGAATAATGTTTGAGAGTGTTTTTGTTCAGGCTGCTACGACAAATTACCATGGACTGGGTGGCTCACGTGACAGACATGGATTTCTCACAGCAGTGGAGGCCAGGAAGTCAAGGTGCCGACACGTGCCAGGTCTGGTGATGGCCGGCTTCCTGGTTTGCACACCGCTGCTTTCTCACTGTATCCTCATATGGAGGAGAGAGAGGGAAGGCTGGGTTTCTTTTCCTTCTTATAAGGGCACTAATCTCATCATGAGAACTCCACCTTCATGACCCACTCAACCCCCCAAAGGTCCCATCTCCAAAGACCATCAAGTTGAGGATTAGGGTTTTAGCACATGAAATTTGGGGAGGACAACATTCAGTCTATAACAAAGAGGTAGATGAGGTAAGATTTGGTGACTTATCCAACATGGGGAGAGAACAAGGAAGTTCAGGAAAAGACAAAGATGCTTATTTGGGAAAATCATAAATCTACTGGCTACAGCAATAGAAAGGAAAGAAAATTTAAGGAAGCATGATAAGTTTTGATATTTGTAATGCTAAGTTTGACCTCATGTCATCAGGTGGTAATGTTCAGAAGGTGTTTGTATGCACAGGAGGTGAGTGGTCTGGGTGGGAGGTTTGGATGTCATGGCCATTGCACATGGGGGGCACTTGCAGTCATGGATTCGGCTGGATGATCCAGAACAAAATATATATAGTGACAAGTGAAGGTGTTTGAGAATAGAGGGCTGATAGCCATGCAAAATAGGTATCAAATGGAAAGTGAATAGTATTTGTGGGGGACTGAAAAGTATAGGCAGAGTGGTAGGAGGGAGACCAAGGATGGTCTCATAAGAACCAACAAAGGAGAGTTTCAGGAGTGGTGAATCTTAACAGTGTCGCATGCTGCATGTGGTCCAGAGGACAAGGATTGCATACATACTTTGAATTTGACAAGGATGTCATTCGTGACTGTGTTAGTATGCTAGGGCTTCCATAACAAAGTACCAAAGACGGTATTATCAACAGAAATTTATTGTTTTGCAGTACTGGGGGCTGGAAATCCAAGATCAAGGTGCTGGTGGGATTGGTTTCTCCTGAGACCTCTTTCCTCGGCTTGCAGACAGCCACCTTCTCACTGTGATTTCACATGGCCTTTCCTCTGTGTTCACACACTCCTGGTGTCTCTTCTTTTTCTTATATAAGGACACCAGTCAGATTCAATTAGGGCTTCACTCTTATAATCTCATATTAATGCAATTACCTCTTTAAAGGCTATGTCTCTTACTATAGTCATATTCTGAGATATTAGGGTTTAAGAATTTAACATATGAATTTGGAGAGGCACAATTTTGCCGTCAACAGTGACGTTGCTGGAATCCTTTGGGTACAGTGATGGAGACTAAAGCTAGATTACTGTGCACGGAAGAGACAAGAGTAGATGAAAGCAAGGAATCAGTGCAGCTGGCTCTCTGGAAGGTTGACCGGAAAGTGAAGGACGGGTCTGTAACAACAGCCCAGCAAGGAGGGGCATGAACGTCCCACCCTCCCCCTTCTTCCTCTCTCTTTTCTTGCCTCTTTCTTTGTGTTGCCCTTTTTTCTTCTTTCTTCTTTATGCTTTCTTTTGAGAGCAATACTTAAGAATATTTATATGTCAAGGAAAGAAGTAGAAAATTGAGGTTGAAGACAGAGGAAAGGGAAAGAAACGTTTCTAGTGTGAGATTCCCAAGGAAGCAGAAGTGCTCCAGACAAGATGAGGGTCAGGTACCTCTTCTGATCATTGTCTTCACTTACCTCTATCTTTGTCTGAATTGCTTCTCCTATCCATCTTCTCTACTTCATTTCTTCTCTCGCATTTCTCCACAGGACAGTGTGCCCAAATGGGCTGTCACATGTGCGTGTTCACCTGTGTATGTGCACGCATGCCTGTGCACAGGTGTCCACGGTGTGCACATGTGCACTAATCCTGACAATGCTCAAATGATTTTATTAAAATCACATTATTCCAGCTTTCAAAGACAGCCAAGGTATTCTTGTAGGAAGAAGTCAGGCCTTAGAGAGAAAGACGTAGCCCCCACCTCACAAACAATGATGTCTGCTCCCAGCTGGAGATGTCTAATGCTCATGGCCTGTGCCTCCTCACTGTCTGAAGTAATAGGGCAGACTTGGTCCCGAGCGGCATCGGCTTCCTTATCTCTTATCTTCCTTATCTCAGCCCACACAGTACGTGGGAGGAGGAATGGCGGTACTGTCAGATGGAGAGGGAATGGAGAGAACAGTAGTGGAAACACAGGCTGCCCAGCATCCCCAGTGGACAGCAAGAGGCAGAGTGGGCTGGGGCTTTGGCCCCCTTTCCACTTGGCTCACCCACTGGAAACAGCTTCTCACTGGGCCACTGGGTTCTTTCCTAAGGTGGAGGGGGTGGGTGGCAATCCAAAGGGATTGACTGTATCCTGGGATCCAGGGAAAGAAGCAGAATCACATGGCTAGAGGGGCAGATGGAGTAAGGATTCAGAGAAACATGGATGTCAGCTAAAGAGTTTGCTCTTTGGTTAGACACATGGAACAATTAAAATTATTAAACAATGGATTAAAATCATAAAAATAAATCTCATTTTAGAGTGCTGAGTGGGTTGAGATGGAAGAAATGAAGGAGGAGACTATTGGAGGAGACAATGGAGGAGACTATTTCAATAATTCAAGTGAAGGTCAATAATCCAGATTTAGGGTCTGTGCTTAGTGGTAACAATGGCACCAGAAAGGAACACTGTGCAGACAATTTAGTTTTTTCCAATTAAACATGGAGAACTAGTAAGGGGAAGAAGTCAGGATGATGCTAAGTTTCTAGCTTAGGTAATTAGCCATAATCAATATGGCTGTTCTGGGTAGAAATAGTGTCATCTCTCATGGGTTTGTCCACCAAAAGAGATGTCCACTAAAAGTTGTATAATACTGTTTATTTCTAAGGGCTGGGTATCTGGTGCTTTGCCTTAGTCAAATATTCTCTATACTTAGAACCATTTTCCCTGAGCAAGAGTGGTATTAACACAACGAACAGATCTCATGGTGTTTCCTCTTTCAAGTGACTTACTGCATTGACTTGTCTGCTCAGGAGTAGATTGAAAGTCAATTGTTTCTAGCACTCCCCCAATATTGGAAAAATAATGTCAGTGAGCTGATTCTGGTTCTTGATAATAAGATTCCATTTTATACCTGAGAAAAGTAACACATGAGAATGTTGGTAGCTGAGTTTAAGAAACAATTAAAGGCGGCTGCAAAAACTTCTGCCAGGCCACAACTAAATAAAACAGAAATTAAATTTGAGCAGCCAACCTACAATGAGCTTGAACATTGGGATGTCTAAATTGTGTCCTCCACAGGCACCTGGAGCCCAAAACATGGGACCTAGAAAGGACTGCATACTCCTTACTCCTGTAGATAGTTTAGAGTTCTATCTTGGTGTTTCTAACAAGGACTGTAGCCATCTACAACTCTGTTGCCACTATTTCGGTAGAACCAAGAGAAAACGTATGCATCTAGGCTAGGGTGGTGCTCTCATGTGTCTTCAGGGGAGCTTAACTGGGTTTGCATAAGACTGAGAATGTGCTGATGGCTAGAGAGAAAGTCAGAAGAAGGCATGATGTGTGGTTAAGGGGTCGGAGGGACTGGCTTGGGTGGAGAGGTGCAAGTGTTGACATTAGTTGGCTCCACCAATGCCAGTGATGTGGCCTGATAAAAGAATACCAGCCCATGGTAGGGTGTGGGCTCTGGGGGAGGGTGTAGGTTGTTGTTGTGGCCCACAGGGGCTGGCCTGGAGAGGAACAGAGGAACGCATAAGCTGGGAAAAGCTGCCAAATGGATACACCAATTAGGAGACAGGATTGTGCTCTAAGGGAGTGGTCAGCAAACTCATTAGTCAACAGAGCCAAATATCAACAGTACAATGATTGAAATTTCTTTTGAGAGCCAAATTTTTTAAACTTAAACTATATAGGTAGGTACATTCCTTATCGAGGGAGCACCCGCACGTGGTATTTTGTGGAAGAGCCACACTCAAGGGGCCAAAAAGCTGTGTGTGGCTCGCGAGCCGCAGTTTGCCGACCAGGACTCTAAGTGATGGGCATTAGCAGGGAGGTGCTAGACACAGAAAAGGATAAACTCTCAGCTCTCAACAATATCTCCCTTAGAGGAAAGAACACTGATGGCAGGACAGGTGGTTGGGAAGGTCACATACAGACTACTTTCTCACCTGAAGGGTTTGCCAAACTCATCTCACATGCTGTTTCCTATCACTAAGGGTGGCACCAAGCCCAAAGAGAGACTCGTGGGATGCGGACACAAGTATAAAACTTGGCTTCCCATTACTTTCTTAAAAAATCTAACACCTCATTCAAACTGGACTACTTTCCCTGTTTCAACTTCTCTGCCTAAGAACATCTTTCCAGCCTGACCTATGGTGGGGCAGTGGAGAAAGAGTCGACCTGAAATGCTGGGGTCACTGTCTCAAAACCCTGGGCTTGCCTGGTCAAGGCACATATGGAAGTTGATGCTTTCTGCTCCTCCCCCTCTTCTTGTCCTCTCTCTTTCTCTTCTCTCTAAAATGAATAAATAACATCTTTTTTATTTTTTTGTGTATTTTTCTGAATTGAGAAGTGGGGAGGAAGAGAGACAGACTCTCACATGAGCCCGACTGGGATCCACCCGGCAAACCCACTAGGGGGAAATGCTCTGATGCACCTGGAACCATTCTAGCACTTGAGGCCAAGGCCATGGAGCCATTTTCAGTGCCCAGGCCAACTTTTGCTCCAATGGAGCCTTGGATGCAGGAGGGAAAGAGAGACATAGAGAGAAAGGAGAGGGGGAAGGGTAGAGAAGAAGATAGGTGCTTCTCCTGTGTTCCCTGGCCAAGAATTGAACCCGGGACCTCCACATGCCTGGCCGACGCTCTACCACTGAACGAACTGGCCAGGGCCTGATAAATAAAATATTTTAAAAAATGTTATAAGAAACTCTTTCTGCATTTATCACACATGTTACTTTGGACATGGGGACTTCCTTGTCACCTTAGGTCAATGTTATTCCTCCTTCCACTGGACTTATTATTTTTTTTCCAGTGCTTTTCTTATTCTGCCTTAAGTTAAATATTTGTGTACTCATGACAATCTCCATTGCCTAGTAAATGCAACCAAATAAATCACCCTGTTCCATGGCACCTAGTACAGTGTTAATTACTATTCTGGTGTTATTATCATTTGACTTTATTAAGTGCACCTAGCAAGTGCTAAGTTGCATTGTTTTATTTATTGTAAACAAAACATTAAGAGGTAATTACCATTTTCTAATTTTTAGATAGCATTACATGCATATACATATGTATGCATCTATGCATAATGGATTATGCCTAATGGAGATATATATATATTTCTTTTTTTGTTCTTGTTATCAAATTGAAAAAATGATGTTTTATCAGGTTGGGAGGGTTGTTGATTGCATCTTCTTAATTTCTAATATTTTCTTCTAAATAAAAGGAACTCCATGAGGGTAACTCTGTTGGCCGCCTTTGCCTGCTCATTTCTCCCCAGAAGTAACCTAATATGGTGAGATTGAAAGGAAAAGTATAGCCTGGTCCCTTCTTTGTCTTGTTTCTCTTGGAGTGAGCTTGCCTATGGGAAATACTCACAGGTCTTGCCCCTTTAGCTTGTGAGTTTCCCTAAGGGCAGAATTCGCCCTGCAGGAGAAGCTGCCTCATCCCAGCAGGTCAGTACCCGGGTAGGCAATTCTGCACAATTCTGGGATTCACAATGTGAAAACCCACTTGTCCCTAGATTGAACTCCATTCACCAGCTTTCACAGTATGAAGGTGATAGTTTGCTCTTCATCTGCTTTATTATTCTTTTTTTAAAATTTCTTCGTTGATTAAGAATTCTGGTGGGAAAGGAATACTATTTATGGAGTGCCTTCAAGTGCATTGCCCCTTGTATGTTCTTCATCACTCATCATGATCAATGACTTGGGTGTGGGACAGTGCACATGAGCCGAATGAACCTTCCCTTAGGGTCTTCAAAATGTATCTCTGGCCTCGTAAGTTTGGTTTTCCCCTTTTCTTGGGTGTATAAAAGTGGATACCACCATCCCAGCCCTCACCCTTCATCATGAAATGTTAGTGGGAAGGAAAGGCAAAGTGAGGTGAAGTGACAGTTCTTTTTTTAAATTATTTTTATTATTTATTCATTTCAGAGAGGAGAGACAGAGACAGAGAGAGAGAGAGAGAGAAGGTGGGGAGGAGCAGGAAGCATCAATTCCCATTTGTGCCCTGACCAGGCAAGCCCAGGGTTTCAAACTGGCGACCTCAGCGTTCCAGGTCGAGGCTTTAATCCACTGCACCATCATAGGTCAGGCTGAAGTGACAGTTCTAAAATGGATCTACACTGGTTTTGTCCCCATCTTGATGACAAGCTATAATAAGGGTGTTGGATCCTGCAGGTTGGGGGTGGGATGGCATGGGAAAACCTAGGAAGTAACTGTGAGGCTAAATACTAAAGGCAATCTTTATAAGTGTCAGAAAGGAACTCTATCTCTCCTAAGGGTGAGCAAGGTGAGGCCATGTTAAAAAGATCTTAAAGAACCCAGAGAGGTGAGTTACCATCTCATTTTACCAAGAACTGTACCAGATTCTTGATGTAGACACCATTATTCTACCTTATAGATTTGAAACTAAGGTAATAGAGGGCAAGCAACAAATTCCAGGATATTCAGGGAGTAGTGTGGAAAGTCTGGATTTAAACCTACCCTTGCCTGATTACAAGGCCCCTATTTTTTTCCCCATCCCAGAGAAAGAGTGTGAATGAGAGGAGGCAGTTAGAAGTCAGGAGCATTCATAGGGAGGACTGAGATGCATCATGATTGAGTCTCAGGAGTGGAAGAGAGGCCACTGTGTCGGGGGGGGGGGGCAAGATTCCCAGAGACAAAGCATAACCCCATCACCTTGACCCCTTTAGAATCTCCTTCACATCTGCCTTAACTCTACCAAAACCTGGTCCCAGATAAATTGAGAAAGTGCAATCAAACAGGTATCCATGTGTGTTCCTGTGACCTGAGTTGGGGGATGGCCACAGTGGTTTCATTGCTCTTCTGGCTCTGGCGCCTTCTCCCACTCTCCATGATTCCGTGCACTCTCACTGCAAGCTTGTGACTCCCTCCTCAGAGGAGCGGGGCAGGCAGTAGGGACAGAGGCTGGGAGTATACATCCCTGCTTGTGTCTTGTGTGTTGTTGAGTCAAGAAGGAGCAGGAGGGGGTGGCTTGGAGAGAGAGACATCCAGGGGCAGTCTGGTGACAAACTAGAAGGAGGAAAAGTCCATTGCACATTTGCAGTGGCTCTGTGCAGGAGCGAAGCTGGCAAAGGATGACTGGCTCAGCTGAAGAATATGGCGTCTCAAGAGAGGGTTTGACAAGGCAGCAGAAGATGGGTTGCTGGGAACTGACTCATCTGGAGTTATAACCTCCCTTGCTATCTCTGTCCCACACTGGGGCAGCGTCCTATTCTTTCTTGAGAGGTGGGAGTTCCCCTGTTTAGCCTGTCAGATTCTTCTCCAAGCTGGGGAGGGAGAGGACACAGTGACTAAGGGTAGCTGTGAGCTCTGGAAAGAGAACTGGACTCTGAGGAAACTTGGGATCATTGTTTGAAGGTAGAAACAAACATAAACAATGGACAGAAAGAAAAACCTGTCCATTAGTCTCAGTGGTCTCATGTGTTCAGTGAGGAATGTAACACCACCCCCACCCCAACACACACGCGCGCACACACACACACACACACACACACACACACCCCTACAAGAATGAATGATGGAGTTAGCTTGGGCTAAAGCAGAACCTTACATGCCACATTCCAGGCCCTAACTGAGTGCTGAACGAGCAGCACAGCATGGTGGATGAAGAGCTCCGTCAGATGGACAGAAATGGAAGCTTTGGTCCTGTCTTTATTTAAAACCTTGGCATGTAGTTCATCACTGATATTTTGCATTAACTTGAATTTTTAAAAATACTGCATTAAAATATTATCTAATTCATTACTGAGTGTGTTGATGACCTTGAATTCTGTGTCCAAGGCACCTCACTGGCCTCTCTAGAGGCCCAGCAGGGCTCGCCTTGTTTCTTATAATTGATTTTATTAATTGTCCATGCCTCAGGCTCCGCATCTGTAGAATGGGAAAAATAATCACGCTACCACACAGACTTGTGCCGAGCTTGAGATGTGTGACTATGTGTGCCTCATCTTCCTCCCCAGTAGTTGTGAGCCCTCAGACAATGGTGGCCATTGTTCCTGGTGTTGCTTTTGCTATTGTTGTTCGAATTATTAATCATTCTGTCAGCCTGAAGAGAGAGAACCTGCCAGATGAGAAGCTCTCCGTGGGGGAAGGGGGTTGAGCTGCACTCTCTGGACAGACATGAGACAGAAGGAGTCCGGGATGCACAGGGTCCTGAGCCGGGCAGGGTGCACGGGGCTTCTACTCGCGGGGAGCGGCGACCCCGCCAAGCCCTTGCAGAAAGTGCTTGTGGTGCAGCTGCTCTCTGGAGATGCCACGAGTTGCCTCAACAGCTTTTCCTTTCAGGGCTTGTTTAACATTTCAAACAAAAATAAAATAAATAACGGCAGTGTTTATGGAAACCTAAGACAGAAATGAAGACGACTAAGGAGAAAGCGAAGTGGAAGCAGGCCAGAAGGGGGTTGAGAAGGTCCCCTTTCCTCGGAGTTAGCAATTTCGTGCTTCAGTTCGCCAGCCCGTTCTGCCACACCGTGTATTTCTCCCCTAGCAACCCTTCCGCCGACGTGCACAAACACATATGCGTACACGTGTGCATGCACACGCATGCTTGCTCTCACACACACACTTCCATCCTGAGGCGAGACACCCACTTCAAACCCCATCTCACACATACCCCTCTTTTTGAAAATGCTTTCACTGACTTTCTCCTTTATCTCCCTGGCTTTTTTTTTTTTTTTTTAATGAAGAACCTTATTAACTCATTCGGGCCAAATGCAGCATATGACTTTAACCCTTTCAGTACAGTGAAATTTTTGGCTTCAATGTTCACTCTTGGGAGACCAAGCCAGACTTGTGTTTATGTGAATAAGATTCTGCCCAGTCACGGTTCCCAGGAGGTGGCTGCGTGGGCGTAGGACCAGGTCTTTACAAAGGAAGACACTATTATAATGCTCTGTCGAAGATTTGCTTATTATATATGCAAATATATAATAGTTGCTAATACAATATATTTTATTTCTTCTTTTTTTCTTTTGGACCTTCTTCACCTATCCAGTCTCCCTTCAGTAGATTCCCTTACAGAAAAGAAGGTTTGTCAGAGGCAAGGATATTGCACGGGAAGTGGAGGGGTGTGAGGGAAATGTGAGAATCTCCCAGAAGTCCGTGTGAGATCTCCAGGTCCTTCCCTGAGAACACAGCTCTAAAAGCCAGAGCTCTGCTCCTGAAGCAGGGTGGGGCATTTCCAGGAATGCAAGTGCTCAGAAGCTCCGGACGTTGCAGTGTTCTTTACCCCACTGCTGAAAGGACCATGATGCTGGTGACAGCACAAATCCTGACAACCCTAGATTGCTTCCTCTTGATTCCAGATCAGTATGGGGCCTCAGCGCAACCGAGCTGGCAGGCTGGGAATCAACACCATCACCCTGGATGTACGGCCCCAGCTGGAGAAGCAGAGCAGGCTCTTCCTCTCTTACACTCAGGGCCTACCACCATGGCCGCGGGGAAGCGTTGTAGTTGTGGAGAAGGGAGCCTTGTACCATGGAAGACCTGGGCCAATGTCTGAAGCAGGCCAGGAGCCTGAAGATGTCAGACTCTTCACTTTTCTCGGCTTAGCTGCTGACCAGTGACCTTGTGAAATTACTTCACTTGAGGCTCAATTTTTTCATCTATAAATTTAGAACACCACCTCACAGGATTGTAAAGATTAAATTTAAACCAGATGTTTTTACTGGAATGTACCATGGGGGCAACCTCACAAGGTGCTTTTATTTACATTTATTTCTTCTCTTGTCATATCCTCTCCCTCTTTGAATAATCGCTGTAATGGTTGCAGAGAGAAGCATGCAGTAGTTCAAGACCTTTAATAATTTTTAAAGAATGTTCTATGATAATGTGGATAAGTTTGCAAATATGATGTATATGTTTGCTCGCTTACACAGTTTGAATTCGGTGTGGGGGACAGGCTGTAAGCAGGCAGGGTCGTTATAGCCTAAGGCTTAGTTTTAAGACTAAGCCTTCCCCACATCCTTGACTGTTGCATAATGTGGGGTAGTGCGCTCTCCTGAGGAATCCCATTATGCCTCAGATAAGTGACTTTGTGTCAGAGACTTCCTTGTTTGTATATTGGATTAAAGGTTTTGATTTCTACACTATAAAATGGGGCAGAGGACCCCATGCAGGAGGAGAGCAGAGAAAGGCCATGTGGAGGAGAGGAGAAGCAGTCAAGATGGCAGAGTGCTGAAGGAGAAACCAGTTTGTGCAGAGTTTGTGCAGAGAGAAGGGGATGGGAACAGAGGTGAATAAGGCTGGTGAGCTAGGAACCTTTGATTCTAAGAAAGTCGGATAAGTCAATGGCTTTGGGAACCCTGAATGGAAGGGGAAGTGTTTTTCCTCTGTGTGTATTTCTTGCCGCCGGGTGCAAGCTAGGATAAAAGGTAGTGGCCCATCAGTTCTTGGCTCTGTTGTTTCATTACCGTCTGTCCAAATCAAACCTGAACCTGCACGGGCCAGGCGGCTGTGATGGTGGCCGCAGCTACTGGCTTTACAGATAAGTACCTTGAAATTTTTACATACTCCACAAAATAAAATAAATTATGTCAGTCAATATAGAAAGTGTATCCTTGCAAATTCCCAGGGACTTAGATCACCTTCCTTAATCTTAACTTCCATATTTTCTCCATTTCTCAATCCACCAGGCTGAAGATAGAAGATGCTGCTTATTAAACTCCAGACCATAACTTTGCCGTGGACCCATCTATTTTCTAATTGGTTACCTACCTACAATCCACTGGCTCCATGGATAGACAGTCTAAGGGCCTCGGGGCAGGAGATGACCTTACTTCTCCATCTTTGCTCCCTTGACCCACACTTTCCATCAAAGCACAAGAAGTACTGGATGTGGTCCATCCTTTTTAGAAACTTGCATCCAGAGATGAATGGCAGCCTTTTAGAAGTACAAAAATGCCTATGACACAAGGTCAGTTTGAAGACTGGGCTTCTCAGAGAACATTCCAAAGAGAATTTAGCATTTACTGTCAAGTTTGAAAAGTAAGGAATGTGTTGATGTGGGCATGGATAGATATGTTTGGGAGAAGGCCCACGCAGAGTGAACATCTGGTTACAGGGATGTGCCTAAATCCTCAGCAATCTCAGCGGGCCTTAGGAGACAAGGCTCGAGAGTGGTTTAACTGGATGTTCTTCTCTGGGCCCTCCAACCTGGCACTCCACTCTGCTCTGCCCTGCTTTTGGTCCTCTGGGCTGCACCAATGGGCTCCCTCACCTGCTGGCTTCTGCTCTGGGCTGAGGAAGTGGAAGGGCCCAAGAGACATCTTTCTTGAATTCCCTCCATTCTCAAGCTACAGAAAGCAACCTCCTCTTACCACCAGGGTGTTCATTGCTACTCCCTGTTCCTGTCCCTGTGAACCAAGGTATAGCAATGGCTTTGTCCATTGGATATTGTCAAAGCAAGAGGCTCCACCACTGCTTGTTGATGTCCTTTAACTCTGCCCTACCTTGTAGGTCACTCCTTCCTTAGACTCTGCCATGTTCCAGCTTGCACACTCTTTGTTCCTGTTGGAAGTGTGGTTGATACGGATGCTCTTGCACCACATTGTGGAGACTGAGAAATGACAGAGGGCTGAGACTAGGGGAAGCACGCGGGAGCCACATCTCACAGGTTCTTGCTACATTCTGGCACAGTGATGGCTACTGAGCGCACAACTACTGATCAAGCTGATGGAGAGCTCAAAACTCTGTAGGCTGACTTTTGAAAGAGGCCTTTGAAGTTATCATCCAAAAGGGAAATAATCTAGGTCAGAGAGACTGCTGTGGGAAGGGTGCGAGCCGGCCGCTGGCGCTGACACAGCACAAAGTGGTACTCCTCCTGCTGCAAGTGGGCTGGCCCAGTGGCGGCGGCGGAGTGGGCACACACATTCCAAGTCCTGGTGGAATTCTGGCCTCTAACTGGCTGGTTTGACTCAGCACTGCTGGGAGCCACAGAATATTCCTCATTAGCAGTTATGAGCTCATTATAAGCTTCTGAGAAAAACACCAACAAAGGATGCTAAGTTCCTCTAGAGTTGGCTTTTTAATTTGGAAAAAAAACATCATGCTTCAAATAAAGCCCTAATTTATAGAATTCAGAAGTAGCCAGAAGCCCCCATTTTGCTATTTCAAGTCTCTTTGGATTTTTTTTTTTTTTGAGAGAGGGAGTGTATGAGAGAGACAGGAATGGGAAAAGAGAGGGAGGAGTGAGTTGAGAAACATTAACTCTTAGTTGTTTCACTTTAATTATTTGTTGTTTCTCATACGTGCTTTGATGGGTGGGGGTCAAGCCAAGCCAGTGACCTTTGGATCATATTGATGATCTTGCACTCAAGCCAGCGACCCTGCGCTCAAACTGGTGAGCCTGCACTAAGCCAGCGACCTCGAGGTTTTTGAACTGAGAGCTTTCTCATCTTGGGTTGATGCTCTATCTACTGCACCACCATTGGTAAGGCTGGTATAATTTTGGAAAGGAATAAAAAGTCACAGAGGGAGAAAACTCCAGACCACACCCACATCCTCCAGGCATAACCCCAGCGCTTTGGGGACCAGCCCTGCCGTATGTATTCGTAAGCTGGGCTGGAGTACACACGACTGCTGTGACTGGTGGAAAGAGCCAAGCACACAACATATTAAGATACAGATTCAAATCCCAGTTCTCATGCACACCAGCTTTGGGGCTGGGGGTTCATTTCTTCAATCTCTTTAAGCTTTGTATTCTTCATATATAAAATGGAAAGGAGAAGTTTATCTAATACTCACTGTTTTGTTGCAATAGGTACAGAAATGGTAGCTGAACCAGACAGAAAAGAGAAGAGATGGAAACTTGAGAAACCAAGGATTTCCTTATTAAATTTAATCTTTCTTCCTGACACTAGGTGATTTTCTTGTGGAAGTGATGCTTAGAATGCTCTGTGAATTTTTAACCCATAACAATATGTATTCAGTATAGATCATAGGGCAATAGCTCTAGAAAGACCTAGTTATTTTATGCAATTTTTACAATGAGTGTCAATGAGGGCCTAGCACAGAACCCTCTCTCCTCATCAGACTGCCCCCTATGCATAGAATAAAGAGAGTTAATTTTCTTACCATTCATTGGCATTTCAACCTATCCCTCTCCCTCCTAGTATTCCCAGTTGTCTGTCAACCCCCCACCCCAATGCAGTAAACAAACCAGATGAAACTGATTGCACTTATCTTACATACAAAATAACTTCATTCTTTAGCCAGATCCTGGTTAAAAGTTAGACCATATAATAATGGATAATTTACTTCTATTTCAGTATTTATTATATACCAGACATTTGTTCCAACCACATTTTACGTGGATTATGTCATTTAATCTTCAGTCTAACTCTATGAAGAAGGTACTGTTATTTCTCCCATTTTAAAGATGGAGAAACTGAGGCACAGAATAATTAAGGGATTTACCTATTTTTTTCTGCAAGCAGGGAGGTCAGCATTTGAGTCCTAGCCCAGAAACTGTGTTCTTAGCTCTTCTACCATCTGCTGTAAGATGAAACTGATTTCCTGGGAGTTCTATCAACTAGTAGAATGTACTACTGTTAACAGCTTTGTGAAGTCCCTGGTCTGTTTGTTTGTTACATAATTACCCATCAGAAACCCAAATTAGAACAATAGTCAGTTCTAGCTCCCACTTACTGCATGCTTACTCCCACGTACTACAGTGACATACTCAGACTGGAAGGTTTTTATCTTCATCACACTCTTGTAAGAAGTGTCTTATTCATCTTATTTTTCAGATGAAGAATTTGATCCTTTGTCCAAAGTCATATGGTAAGAAAATGGTGAAGCAGGGATTCTAACCCCAGTTTGTTTTTAATGAAAATTGATAGATTGCAGTTGAATGTCAAGGAATTATATTTTGTCTGTCTTTATTCTTCAGTTTCTAAATTTATGATTATTAAACAACACCAATACATTTAAGTGTAAATAAAGCTCAATTCAATTAACAGAAAAATAATGGGCACTGGCTCATTTATACATTTAAACTATAAGATATTCCCAATATTACTTTCTGTGACCTGTCCCTTTCAAAGTTTTATTGTTGTCTGCATGTTTGCCATAGCTACATAAAAACTTAGTTCTGTCTTGTGTGTCTGTCAGAATGGTGCCTCTTCTCTAGATCAGATGCTGGGAGGGAGGCCCTCAGTGAGTGCCTTTGTGCCTTTGAATAATGCTCAAATGGGGACATAACAACAGAAAAAAACCCTTGCAGCCCCAAAGGTGGGGCTCAAAGACAGGGTCCTTTGCAGGGGTAAGACATGCTCTTCAAAGTTGTACATTCTTCCCGCAAACAAATAACTCCAGGCATAGTCTTCAAAGCAAAAAGTTGTTGTAGTAAAAGTATGTTCAGACAATATTTGTAAGTCTTCTTGTCAAGCCAATGGAGGGCTTTCTTTGGAGCTCAGAAGTCCCAGACTCTACACCAGGCTTTTGGCTCATGCTTCTATGTGATGTAAATGTTCTAAGGTTCCCCAGCCAACCTCCAAATGTGGACAGTTGGAAGAACTGGGCTTTGCTAGGCACACATTTAAAATCAACAAACCCATTTTCTTCTCAATTCTTTTTTCAACATGGCTTAGTATTACTCAAGAATTAGCTTAAATCTCTTGTTATCTGTCATCCAATCATTCCACAAAAGAATTACAAACCCCTAGCCTTCTTGAAGATTTTAGAGCATAAAACTCCTAATATGTCTGAGTTTTTTAGAAGCCTGACTGAGTATAAATGTCCTTCCTAGGCTTGGAATAGAACTGTAAAGAGATAAGTGGACAATGATGGTGGTAGAGAAAGTGACTGTCTCTCGGAAGGGGTGCTAAGAAAGTGAGAAGTTTTACATCTACCTGCTTACTTGGCTATGGGGATCCTCTTACTTCATTTATTTATTTAGCTATTGTTGAACATGATTAGGGTGAAATAAAAACTATTAGCCATTAAAATAAATTTTGAATTCGGTTCAGATTTATAATCTCATATATATATATTGTGCAACATTAGGTAGCTTCTTCATCATTTTCTACCTTATTTTGTCTAACCCTTTTGCTTCTCCCTTTCTCACTCTCCTTCTTTATTTCTCTTCACTCTTCCTGTTTCTCTTTTCTCAATAAGTAAATCCAAAATGCTCAGATTCACTAAAGTTTCTATTGCTTATTTATTAGATATTAGAGATGCTCGGGTAGGAAAGGTCAAGTAGTGAAGGCCAAGTAGGAAAGATCTAGATGACATTGTCTTCTTTCAAAAAAATAATATTCATGGAAAGCATAATATGGCCACATTACTTGTCTATTTCTATTAGCCTCGATTGTTCCTGGTTTTTGGAGAAGGCGGTGTCATGTTTCCTGAATTCATCTTCTCCTTCTCATCTACTAAATGAGAGACCAGTGCTTGCTCTAAGTTATGTTGAAATTTAGACTTTGTATTGTAAGTATATCTTCTGCCTTCTTCATGAAAAGAAGACTAGGATCTTGCCCAACGGTTATGGATATTAAAATTTAATGTGAGACCATGCAACTTCAGAAGTACTTCCTGAAAGCACTGTTCTTGGAAGACTTATATGTGCCTTCTCTACTCTACCATATCCTCCCTCAACCCCATTGGATTGGGCTTGATATCCAGTTTGGGTGGAAAGCTCCTTTGCAACTTTGTCAGATACTCATTGAGCCACTCTTTGACCTTCTGACAATGAACCAATCCAACTTGACCCAACTGAGTCTAATCAGATGTTTGCTGTTTTGAAAAGAACTTGAGAAGAGTGTAAAGAATTAAAAATTTTTATTCTCCTTTGTCCCCTTTTCTGCCAGTACTTATTACCAAATTGAGTTTCAGCGGCAGTTGCTATCTCACCCAATGTATTTTGCCCAATAATAGCCTGGGCTTTTACTGGGATATTACCATCCTTAAAGGTAGAATTCTCCTAGTGACTTTTTCTATAACTTCTATTTGGTCTTTTTAACCTCAGCACTTAGAAGGATTCAGTTACGAGAACTGTTCATTTCTTTTAGCTCTAAAATTTAGGGATTCTGAAATGATGAAGAGTCACTGAAGTGAACATACTGGTCTTTCTGAATCTGTAGCATAAGACTCTCATTTGTTGCTCCTGAAAGCCTTATTCATCTTAGCATTAGACTGAGTTTCCTATGAAGCCATGTCATGCCTAGGGTTTTAATTTTGCAGTCTGTATTTCCGTAGAAAAGTGTGAGAAATTCTCCATCCCTTTTTATCCCCTACAGTGTGTGCCTGTTCCAATCAGATTGTTGGCAGGGTCATCAACTCTTTTCTAAGCAATTTGGATTCACAGCAGAATGATTCCCTTCAATGCCAATCTAAACAAATGCCATCAACTCTCATTCCAGGGAATATTAAAAACAGAAGAGATGCTTTGTGACTCTGACTGGCTTTATGACTTCCTTGGGGCCAGTGTTGGTCTCAGGCTTGTGTATCCTAGTCATCTAAAATGTGGGTGGGCCATGTCCCAACCACAATCGTGGTTATGAGCTCAGAAGACTCACTCCACTTTTGTCATAGAACAATAATCAAATGCAGTTGTATGGTTCACAAAGGACCCCACAGTTGTCATTGCATCTGATCCCTATAACGACCCTGTGAGCTCAGAGAGATCTGACATTATCACATGACTGGGACTTGAAGTTTTTGTATCTGATGCCAACTTGTGCCCCACATGGCTCTTTTGTTGATACTCGAACAAATAAAACATGACTAGAAAAGTAAATTTTTGTACAAAGTCATCTGGTGTGAACAGCCTTTCGGTTATCTGAGGTTTGGTTTATCAGGTGTAATGCCTCTTTTTAATTTAAAGATAAGTGAGAGCTGGAAACACCATCTGTTAATAAATAGAAAAATATGACGCAGGGTAGGGGAAGAGCAAGGATCCAAAGCTGAGGGGAGTTACTGATCCTCTCAATGTTCTTGCAGTTCCACCTTCAGCAAAAATGTGCTTTATGGCTATTCTATTCATAGCTAAAAATAATAGCTAATATTTATTAAATGCACTCTATGTGCCAGGAGCTGTACCTTATCATATGTCCATATAACAAGCCCCTGAAGTCACAGAGTATTTGTACTTTCTGTTTGTTCTGCCTGGAACACCTATCCTCCCCATATATACCCTTGTGGCTCTTTCCCTTTCATTTATTTTATATTTAAACATATATGCTGTTTAAATGTCACCTGTTCAGTGAGTTCTTTCCTGGACACTCCATTAAATAACTCACACCTTTCTACTATCATTCTCTCTCCTCTTACCTGGCTCTAGTTCTCTAATAGCATTTGCCACCACTATACTTTATATCTGTTTATTCATCTGTATATTATCTTTCTCCTTTCATCATAATATGAACTCCCTGACAACAAGGATGTGCTCCTTCCACCCCCACCCCACGCCCCTCCACTTATGTCCACAGGACCTAGAATTATGTCTGGAACATAGCAGATATTCAACAAATATTTGCTGGAGTGAATTTTCTCATTTTATAGATGAGGAATCTGAGGTTCTAAGGGAGTACAAAATTGACTTAGGAGCCTGACCTGTGGTGGCGCAGTGGATAAAGCGTCGACCTGGAATGCTGAGGTTGCCGGTTCAAAACCCTGGGCTTGCCCGGTCAGGGCACATATGGGAGTTGAAGCTTCCTGTTCCTCCCCCCCCTTCTCTCTCTCTCTCTCTCTCTCTCCCTTACCTCTAAAATGAATAAATAAATAAAAATTATTAAAACTTAAAATTGACTTAGGAGACCAAACAAGCAAAAGGTGGACCAGAACCATGAATCAAAGCTGTTGGACACAGGAGCTCCCGCGGAGATCCTGCTTACCTGCTGTTTCTGGGCCTCACTATGAGGATCATAAAATGCTTAGGTTGTACGATTTGTGTCTAGTCCCAGTCAGGGCCTCCAAGACCAAGGTGAAATGACCCAACTCTCCCAGACATCCACTTAATGACACCCTTGCCTGCCACTAGGGACAGGAAACTCTGCCTCAGTCTGAAGCCCCCGCCTGTTAGCTCACCCTTGCTATCCCTCCTTCCCACCGCACTGCTTACACATGGACCCATGCGGATGCATACATGTCCCACCCCTTAGTCATAGCCATTATACTTTGCTGGGGTAATTTTCCATCCCTCTGTTTATGTCGTATTTTTACTTCTCTCCTCCTCCTCCATTTTTAAGGATAGAGAAAGACATGTTTGGTAATATAAGCAATAATACAGTTATAATTACGAAGGAAGCCTTTTGCCAAAAGGAGGATTTAGCTGTGATTCGTTGAATTCCATCCGGAGTGGATTATTTATGAGCAACTTCATGGCTCTTTTATGAGGCTCTCCGAACAGAGCAGTCTTCTGACGCTTCTGTCTCCTGGAGGCTTTGCGCCAGCTTTGGGAGAGGGGGCGGAGAATGGGAACAGGGATGCATATCTAGCAAGGCCTACTTGCTGGCTTAAAAAGAACCTTCGGGGACATCTGGGAAGATCTTCCAATATATCTTCTCTGACCCTTTTACGTAGCTAGCCATTCCTCTTTGTAGAGAATGCGACTAAGTACCTGTGCCTCCAGATGAGGACATGCTTCCAGCTCCGCTTCCGTTTTAACGCTGCCTGATACCGTGTGGAGTAATTCCTCATGCTCTGCCTGGAACTCATTACATTACACACATGCTGGGACTAGACACACAAACAGGACAGGGGGGCAGCTCCATTAGCTAGTGGGGAGTGCCCAGGGTTAGTTTGGTCTAGACCAGTTTGAGTGCAACCTGGTGCTTTATTCTCATAGCATCTTTCCTTGCAGTCTCAATCTCTAACCTCTCTAGAATTTCCATCTTATTTGCGCAGAGACTGGCAGTGTGGACAGAGAGGGGGGAGGGGTGGGAGGACCGTGTGCATGTGTGTCCTGAATCTGTCTTTTGCACCATCTCCCCTGTTCTTCAGCTCTATTGGGTACCTTAGGGGTCTAACGATATTCAAGTTGCATTTGTTAGGCTCACAGATCAGCTGGAAGCCAGCTGGGTTCATCCCGTGGGAAGCATTGGATGGGAATGGGAGGGAGGGAGGAAGAGAGAAGACATGTTTTTCTCCTTTACCTTAGCTGTCTTGAGTGGTTTCTGCAATAACAGCTGCCTCTCTTCCTGGGCTCTGGATCCTCTTCGACAGCTGTGTTGTGGCTCTAGCTTCTGTCTGGAGGTGCCTGCCCCAGAATTCTGATCCCTCTTTTCCCTCCATTGTCCCCTGTCCTGCTGTGACTGCCCTCTGATTTACCTCCTTGTCTCTTGTCTGACTTCTCAACTACTCCATCAGCTGGGTAACTAATTCCCTGTACTAAAATCCCTCTGCCTTAGATACACAGTATGGTTTTCATCATTTTTATTTAGAGATTAACTGATACAGAGAGATTTGTTTTTAGATACAAAACTGGTTGAGCTTGTCTCTCCGGGTTAGTTTTCATTTCTCCTTAATCATTAGAATACATGGTATAACAAACACAAGCTCATCAGCATAAGGCTACAAAGTCATGTACACGTGTATGCTGTTTTCTTTTTCACACCAGCATTTGATGAAACAAAATACCAAAAAAATCTTTCAAGAATAAAAGGCTTTCAAAAGTAAAAACAGCTTGGGAAATACTTTTTAAAAAGAAACAAGTAGCGATGGCGAGGGATGTGGTTTTCTCTTCTTTCTTTTGAAACCAGTCTTTTTAAAATCTGTCATTTGAATATGATTCAAACTTTCTCTCCTACCTTTAGCTCTTGGTTCGTAAGGAGAGAAAGGGAGGGAGAGAGAGGAGCAGAAATCAGTCCAGAAGTCAGCAAACTTTATGTGCAAATATTATGTGTTAACACTGTGCTTGGGTGAGCTGGGATTATTCAGCTGAGACAACACAAAACCTCCACAGCTTATTTGGGCTTTAGAATCTAACTTCATTGGAACGTGAAATTCAGGACAGAGAAAGAAGAAAAGGGAAAAGAGAGGGACAAAGGACAGGGCAGTGGGAAGTGAAACACATTCTCCCTTGGTGACAGGAAGCATTTCTTTGTCAAGGAAGTGGTTTGTTTTTGAGGGCAGGATATCTTTTTTATGCTCAGGTGTGAAGTTGGCTTAGAGAGTGAATTTAGCTTGCCTGAGTGATTTTACCAATGTGCTGTCAGCTCAGTAAATTTAGTTTGGAATCATGGAGGTAAGCAGAAGAGAAAGTTATACCAAAAGAGTTGATTTAGCAGAAGGTCAGAGTATAGAATCAAGAATGAAAAAAAGAGACTGTATGTGCTGGGATTTAAAAAAAATATGCATCTCTGTGTGTCACACACACTAATTTAGACCAGCTGGGGTGATCTCACAGGGACCCTGTGGGCCAGAGCTGCCGTTCTTCTGTGGAGAGCACATCTCCCCTGGAAATGTGTACTCAGGTGCAGTTGAAGGGTCTGAGGTCATGGCTGAGGTGCTGGCCAAGATCCTCCCAGGCTTCAGCCTCTGTTTCCTCTAGAGTCCATTGGTCGGGAGCCATTCTTTAGATGCCAGAGCCAGACCATGAGTCTAACGTGCATGAGGACAGCATGAATTATCACTGGAGAACAGTGATCCCTGCTGATCCAGACAATGTCTTTCCTCCTGGAGAAGTTAGATGTCTCTCTTTTCCCTCTTCCCTTACTTCTGGCCTCTGAAAGCTTGGGTAGCAAATTTCTCTGGGGTAAGTGATGAGGAACCTCTTCAAAAGAGCAGATGAGATAAACCAGTCCTTGGACTATGCTCCTGCTTCTTTTTGCTCTTATAAAGCTTTGGGGAGCCTGGGCTTTATCCAGAATCCTGGATGCTTTCTAAAAAAGGCCAAGAAGAGCAACTTATGTTAGAAGCAAGGACAGAAAGAGGGAAGAAAGAAAAGGGAAAGATAGCTAAAAGGGTGCATTATAGACTCCTACGTCTGGAGGGACTGACAAGGTCATCTCAGTGTGCTCACTACATTTACTCACAGTATTTATCTTGAGTTTATCGAGGGGTTCTTTGCCCTGTTAGAGCTGAGCTTGGTTTCTTCTGTTTATTATATCACCCCTAGTTTAAACCGGTGGTTGGGACATGAGAGGGGCGGTCTGGAGTCACCTTTGGTTTCCAATAATACAATGAGCAACTGTACTGCACTTGTTGTTTGCAAACGGTTCACAAAGCCTAAAAAAATGTGTTTGTCTAAAGAATGGTGGAAAGTAAAGGAACAAGTATGAATACCTATTAGGGACTAGCTCCTAAGTTTTATCCAAGGGCTTTGTGCTGAGGCAGAGAATCAGGACTTTTGTTTTCAGGGGTCACAGTGACCACTGAAATGTGAAGAACTCTACAGTTCAAAAGGAACCAGAGAAAAGGCTTAAAGCATCGTTTGTGAAGAAAATGCCAGCCAGCTTCAATTAGTGAAGTGAGCTCGGTGGGGACTATAGCCAAATAAATAGCACATGTCCAAACTAGAGGAGAAAACAGTCCTGCTTTGTGCAAGACAATGGTTCTAGTGCAGGAGTGTGGCCCTAGCTTGGCCAGATATTCACACACACACACACACACACACACACACACACACACACACACACCAGTGAGAGGAGGGGAGATAGTGAGACAGATTCTTGCATGCGCCCTCACCAGGATTAACCCAGCAATGCCCATCTGGGGCCAAGGCTGAAATCAACAGAGCTATCTTTAGTGCCTGAGGCTGACACTCAGACCAACTGAGGCACTGGCTGTGAGAGGCGAAGAGAGTGAGAAGAGGGAGAGGGAGAGAAGCCGATGGTTGCTTCTCAAATGTGCTCTGACCAGGGATGGGACCAGGATGTCTGTACACTGGGCTGATGTTCTATCCATTGAGCCAAATGGCCAGGGCAAAATACTAGTCAGAAAGTTGGTGTTTATGTGAAATATCCTGATTTATTATATTGGTGACTAGTTAAAAAACAATGATACAGTTGAGAAAAGAAGGCATATTTGCCGACAGGGCCCATCCTGCCAATTTTTGGCCTCCATCCTAATAGAATTGAGGGTGCCCCATAGTAGTCCACCCTGTAATAACTATCCTTTTCTGCCTTTCTTTTATATTGTTTTTCGTGTTTTGGGGACAAGAAGACAAGTGACACAAAGATTATGCCAAGGTTCCTTCTTATTTCTTGTGGCTTCTGGTTTTCTTCCTCAATGTAACGAGGACCCTAACTTCTGAGTCCTCCATGGTGTGTTTCACAGGCCTGTGCACAGGAAGGTCACACAGTGCCCACATGTTTATGAAATCAATATGACTTTTCTCTACATCTAGCTATATGGGCAACTGGAAGATGTAGGGTGGAAAAGAATCATTTAAATTGTCTGTAGCCAGAAACTAATTCTGCCTTCTTAGTCTCTTATTTTCTGAAGAATGTATTAGATATCTATTGGTGTGTAACAAATTACCTCCAAACTTAGCTACTTAACCAACAAATATTTATTACCTCACACTTTTTGTAAGTTAGGAGTCTAACTACCTCTTTTCTGGGTACCTTTTCTTTTAGGTCTCTCCTAAGTCTAGGGACAAGATATCAGCTGGGGCTGTGGTCTCATCTGAAAGATTATCTCTACACTCACTCACATGGTTGCTGACAGGATTCAGTTCCTCACAGACTGTTGCACTGTGGGCCTCAGTGCTATGTTGGTTATTGATGTGAGGTCTCCTTCAGTTCTTGGCCATATGGACCTGTCTATAAGCAGCTCCTAACATGGGAGCTAGTTTTCATTTGAGTAAACAAGCAGGTGGGAAAGCAAAGGAGTATAAGACAATAGCCATAGTCTTTTTGTAACCTACTCTCAGAAGTGATATCCTATCACTTTTTCCATATTCTAGTCACTGAAAGAGACAAACTCACTGGGTCCATTTCACACTCCAGAAAAGGGAATTCTATGTTATAAGACTGTCATGGCAACAGAATCATAGGAATTGATGCCTTGAACTTTTTTCTTATATATTTTTAGTGTTCCTCTCTGACCTAGAATTGCTACAAGATCCTGAGAATTTTCATTTCACCTCTTCCCAAGATAATTCCAAGAATTGCAGCTATATTCTCTTCTTTTTCACTTAACTCACTTCAATAGGAAAAAATATCAAAGAAATTTTAAAATACATTTTGGTAGGTTATTAAAGAGACATGTCAAGGATTATGTTGACTCTAAGTTAATCAAGCCAAGGAGTTATTCTGCCTGGTGTCACGATCAGATGAGCTTGGTCTTGTAGTGACTGAGCATCTGGGAAGTGAAAGACATATTATTATAATGGAAGGTTCTCTGTTATATCTCAGGCATTGGCCGACAGAATGGGCAAACCTAGCTGGGATCAAAACCACAGATTCTTTGTTGGAGAAACTCAATAGTTCCGAATAGAAAGTAAAGCCAGAAATCAGTGTCAAGAAATATGAATTTATAAATCTGAGGTTATTCTAAAAGGCAAGAGGATAGGAGAAGCACTGGCTGAGGTGGACATGGGTACTAATACCCAGAGAGCCTTCTCAGGCAGGAATGAGACCTTGATCACTAAAGGTCTAAGGGATAGAGCATTAATAAGACTAGGCAGAAAACTGGCTTCAGGGACAACTTGGCGGGGTCTTAATTAGAGGTCATAGGCAGGGCATCCCAGCTGCTAATGAGACGGCTCCAAAGAAGGCTCTTTGGGGAGACTAGGAAACAAGCCCAGATCTCAGTCATTGCAGATGGAGACAGAAGACAGGGAAGTAGCTTACAAGAAAACTAAGGCTTTAGACAGAGTCTTGATCAAAAAAATGGGTGGGAGTTGGGGGGCTGGGTGAAAAAGGTGAAGGAATTAAGCAAAGGAAAAGAATTTGTAGACATAGAAAACATGTGGGGATTGCCAGAGGAAAAGGGCAGTTGGAGGAGGTGTAAGAGGGCAGAGGGGGAATAGACAGTGATGAGTGGAGACTTGACTTGAGGTGGTGAACACACAATACAGTATACTGATAATGTATTATAGTAGGGGTCCCCAAACTTTTTACACAAGGGGCCAGTTCACTGTCTCTCAGACCGTTGGAGGGCTGTCCTATAAAAAAAAATTCCTATGAACAAATTCCTATGCACACTGCACATATCTTATTTTAAAGTAAAAAACCAAACGTGCTTCCGGAGCCGTGATGCATGCGTCCCGGTCACCGGTGCCGCCACATACAATACTCCAGGAGCACAGGATACTGATGCATTCTGTGCTCCTCTCACTGACCTCCAATGAAAGAGGTGCCTCTTCCGGAAGTGCGGCGAGGGGCCAGATAAATGGCCTCAGGGGGCTGCATTATAGAATTGTACACCTGAAACCTGCATACTTTTATTAACCAATGTCACCCCAATAAATTCAATAAAAATAAAATAAGTAAGCAAGAACCTGATTACAAGGAATAAGAGATCTGCAGTCAAGTTGGATCAGTAGCAAGAAAGCAAGAGTAGACAAAAGTTGACCACTGCCAGAAACCAAGATTGGTCTCAGAATTTGGCATGAAACTGAGACTACTGGTTGAAATCATGCAGTCTCACTTGCCAGGGGTAGATTAATGCAGAAACCCAGCGCCAGCGTGGACATTAAACTCCGGCGACCCTGTGACCAATTGCACTCAATACCCTCTGATACCTCATGGGAAAATCAGACCAGTGTTGCTCTGAGAGGGCAATTAAGTTTCATGATTTCCTTCCCCAGCCGGACATCAGCATGAAATTGGAGGCTTGGCTTCCACACTCCCATCCACTTCTGTTCCCTCTCCCTCTTGTGAAGGGCAGGGTGAGAAAAAGGACACAGCAGGACAGAGCAACGCTTGCTTCTAGACCTTCTGGGGCAGATGAAGGAGTAAGGGAGTGGGCTGGGGCCCGACTGTGTGTGATCTACCGTGGCCCCTTTCTCTTCATAAGCCACTCCCCGGCCTCAGAACATTCCTCCCCCCTTTCTGCCAAGCCACATTTTACACAGAACTCAAATATTTAACGTTACTTTTGCTTTTCCAGAAATCTTCTCAAATCTTCTCTGTTCCCAGTCCCCCCTCACCTCCTCCACACGACTCACGGCACCCAACCCAACGTCATTTTACTCGTGAGATTTCTAATACGCAAGTTAATTTGTCTCCTTTTATATTTCCGAGCCTGCCTATATTTTCCTACTCCATCCCCCACCACCATAAGATGGAGTACTTCCCCAGGATGGACTCATGGTTTTTCCTTCATCAGTAAGCCTCCAGTGCCTAAGAGAGGCTCAACCCACAGTGACTTCTCTATTAACACAGTTTAATAGGCTCCCTGGTTGAAGATTTAAAATACAAACAAAAAAACAAAACAAAGAAACAAACAAACAAAAAAACAAAGTGCCTCTCTGGGTCTCTTCAATCTGCTTGATTTGCATTAAATTTCTGGGCACCGGAGTGTCTGCAGATTTGCGGCACTGACTGTCCATCCCCACCCCGACAACGTTTGTGTTTTATCCCAGCAACCACATTAAGAGCAGCATGAGAGTAGAGGCAGAACACAAAGGCTTTCTCTGCTGCTTATAGGAACCAGCACCATAGGGGCACCTCCTAATCACCGAAGAAGTCCTTGCTGAATGAAATGGAATTTTCCTTAAGTGTATGCATGTGCCTATCTTTAGAACTGGACTTTCATGATAAAACCATCAGGAGATTTAACTGAATTTTCCACTATTTAACTCTCTACGTTGGGGTCATGTAGAAACAACCTTTAAAGCATAACAACCTTTAGAAAAAATCCATCTGTGAGGTCAGGGTTGGTCACCAGTCTGTGGGCAGACCACTGCTTACATTAGACACTTTCTCTTGTTCTTTCCAGGGTGAGGGAAGATTTTGGGGACAGTCTGACTTTAGTTGTCTACAATGTTGAGTTATGGAACCAGCCCTTTTGAACTTTATCTTTTGTAAATTGGCTGATTTTTTTTTTTCTATGATGAATTGAAATGACTGAAGAATGCTGAAGCAACCAGGGAAATTTTCCCATGCAGGGCTGGGGATGCTTGAAGAACATCATCACACAAGTTCACAGATCTCTTCGGAGATGTACCATGGGCAGGTGCTGCTGACCTGAAGGTCTCACTGCCCTGGAATGCATTGGGCTCTAGCACAAAGCTCACACGCCAGCTTTGCAGATAGAACAGATTAAGTGTACTGGGGAAGTCGAGGCTGCTGAAAGTCACCAGAAATGCCATCTCTGGCTTCTTCCCCACCTGAGTACCCTACTTTTTCATCAAAGCAATACATCACTTCTTACTGTTGGAGTTGGCTTTGCCCTGCCCCATCATTTCAGTTCCTTGTCTCCATTCTGCAATGTGTGGGCTCTCGTTTCCGTCCTCTGAGCACCATTGTTTTTCTGACTTGAACAGTCATCCAGAAAACCTCAGTGATAGGGCCTTTGTATGATTATTTACTTTTCTAATTACATATGTCTTTTCCCTCCCCAATGCTTGAAGACATCAAATTGCAGTAAAATGGGGAAAAGCAAGAGCAACAACAACAAACCACTTCACTCCTCTGGGTGGAAACATGCAATTGTACCGAGAGGGAGAAGGAAAAAACTGCTCATATTTGGAATAAGAAAGTGAGAGCCGACAGGCTACTTTGCCATCTGACGCAAGGAATATGAGAGAATAGCTTATGCATTAGTTGGAAAAGGAAGGCTGAGAGGCCAGGCCCAGGAAAGGCTTTTAGTATGGAGTCCCCAAGGTCTGGCCTGGTTGGAACCCTGTTTTCTGACTTTGGACCCTGGAGGTGGTAGTATCTGCTCCTGGAATTCATCCTGACCTGCCATCCAAGAGGCAAGTTGGAAACTGATTTTGTTGTTGAACCTGAGTTCCAACCCTTCTTATTGTCAGCTTGAAATTGAGGGTTGATCTATCTGCCCAGCCACAAAGGCATCAGACAGCCTGACACAGAGAGAGTGCAAGTGGGTGATTCAGTGGAAGCTTCACCCATAAAAATGATGAAAACCTCAAAGTTCGTAGTAAGAGCTCTAGGACCTGCCATGACTAAATGCTCTGGTATATCCCACAGCGAACATTTGTTGTTCTTGCCTCCCAGAAATTATCTCCCTACTTTTACTGGAACATCAGGCTTATTTTCCTTTAAGAAACTAGCCCTCTCCCATTCTCATGGCACATGAAGTACAGGTTAAGCCCCATGATTCGTATTTAGCAAATCTGCTTATCTCATACTGACTATACTAGCTGGTTCAAATAGGTAAAGTACCCAAATCTGTCCATTGCAAATTTATACCTGGAGTTTTGATAATACGGCGAAACAGAATCCTGGTCATATTGTTTGAACATGTGGGTCAAGCTTTGCCTAAACTTTTCTGTTACATGATTCAGTGAATGCCCTTATTTTTTTTAAGTCAATTTGAATTGAGTTTCTCTCTCTTGTAACTGAAAGAGTGACATGTGTTCATATGACATGCCAGTCGCCGGTATAGTCTATTCCTTTTTCAAGTTTGGTTCTCCCATAGCACAAAGCAGATAGTAAGTGCCCATAGCTATCAGGTGCCTAAAAGAGCCAGTGAACAAGACGTGGAAGACATGGTGGCTAATGCTTGGGCTATAATTTCCTTGGTTTCACTGACTTTATTCTGACTGTGGTCTAAGAAGTGGAATACAGGTCCTTTCAAGCTCCAATTTAATTGTGGCTCCTGAGGGAGAATTCCAGTCTTAAACAATTTCAACTGGGTTTAAGGAAGGGAGGGTGGTCTCTTTGTGGAAATTCCCTTTCAGTGTTGATTTTAGAATGTACAGCCAAGCAGGCAATTGGATTAGGGAGGGCCAACAGTTTTATCTAAATGCTACTGAAGACACCAGAGGAAGCAATTCATGCCCAAACAATGTTCACTCTTGTGTTTTAGAGGCTAAGTTGACACCACAACTAATGATCATTGAGTTAAGTGGAATGGGTGGCCTTGGTCATGGTATGTGGGTATGCTGTCCATTTCAAGATTACAGTGTAGTTCAAATTAACCTGTGGAATGCACCTTTTCAAGAGGATGTTACCATAAGGAGTGGCCATGTTTCAAAAGTTTTCCCTAAATCTAAATGATCTACAAGATAATTGATTCCAATATATTCTAAGATCTAATATTACAAAGGGTTATTAGATTCGTGAGGTAGTGCATTGCTTCACAACCAAGCCTTCTCTGATTATCTTGATCAAGAGTAACATTTCTTCCCCTTTCATATGTTGTGCAAATGTTATAGAAACCCTTTTAATAAACCTTTTATAAATTTTTAAGTCTTTTGCTCAGTGATTGTACTGAGACTATTCAATTTATTTCCATCAGTACATGTTAACAAATTGAAGCAGAGCCACAAGTTGCATATAATTTTTTCTCTTAGCATTGTTTACAGTAGATGATTACTAAATGTCTGTTCAGTGAACACGTAATGCTCCGCCATTTATATCCTTCCACCCCACTACGAAAAACATTGTTCCTGCATCCCAATATGTGTTTTAAAAATGAACAGCTTCTCTTTAATAGAATCAGTTTCTTCCCAACATTCATTTAATAAAAATTACCAGGTATTTTTCTGTCATTTACCATTCTAGGATTTGAGGACCCAAAAGCAAATAAGAGAAATGCAGTCCTTTCTTTTAAAGTGTTATAATTTCAAATCACAGAACTGTGGACAATCATCTGTGGGTGGCTCACTTCTTTTCTGTCCCAATCAGACTGATCCCCGGAGTAAAGGACTGTTCAGGCCTTACAGTGGAAAGAAACGCTTCTGATGCTCTCGGGAGTTCTTCTCTCATCATGTCATTGTTGGCTCTCAAGCAAGCTCTCCCTCCCCGTGAAGGTTCTCCAACATTCCTCAGAGTCTCCATTAGGCTTTAGCCAAGACTTACTCTTAAAAGCTAACTGTTTTCCTTGTTTACCTATTTTCTCATTTTTTGAGAATATTTACTTCTAACCTTTCTAAATAGAAAGTCATTGCTAATCTTGCCCCCTAGGAAGCTCACACAGAGAGAACCCTCCACAGGGGAAATCAGGACATGTTAGTCAGGATCCCAGAAGCTATATATCCTGGGTGGACATCAGATTTTCCTTAAAATCTGTTCAGATTGCCTCCCTTTAGCCAAACATGTAGCTGGCCTCCCAGGCAGCCTCAGAACTCCTCTGGGCCTAGAATTATGACCATCATCAATATCAAGTGGGTCCTGGTTCTCTTTGCATTTTCCTGAGCCTCTCTCCTCCTTTTAACCACAATGCTGTCCTCACCGCACCAGGTGCAGACAGCAATCGTCTCCTAAGCATACTCAACAATCCTAGTGGGTTGAATAGCGTTTCCCCCAAATTCATGTCCAAGTAGAACTTGTGAATGTGACTTTATTTGGAAACAGGGCTTTTGCAGATTTAATCAAGATAAGATGAGGTCATACTGGATTAGGTTGGGCCCTAAGTCAATGACTGGCTTCCTTAGAAGAAGAGGGAGATTTGGATCCAGAGGCACACTAAAGGAGAAGGGCTACGTGAAGACAGAGGAAGAGACTGGAGTTATTCTGCCACAACTAAGCAATACCAGGGATTGCCAACAAATCACAGAAGCTTCAGCAATAAAAGACCTTCACCTATAACCTTCAGAGAGAATATGGCCATGCTGAAACTTTAATTTTTTGACTTCTAGCTTCCAGAAGTATGATAGAATGAATTTCTATTGATTAAGCCACCTAGTTTGTAGTAATGTGGTATGGCAGCCATAGGAAACCAATACAGCAACCAAACATTGGTTTCCATAAAATCTAGCAAAGAGGAAATGGACAATACAAAACAGAGCACATTTAACTTCTTTCTAGCTGAATTTCTTTGTTCCCCAATTCCTGCTATGCATTAAACTGATGGTAGAAAATAATTAGAGAATTTTGGGATTATCTACCATGTAAATAGCTCATAGACTATTGGTTTATTAGAACTAATTTTATTTTATTTTTATTTATTTATTTATTTTTAATTTCTGAATCAATTTTTGTTTCCAATTCCACCATATTAAATTTTTAAGTGTCAGAAGTTTTTGTTATGTTTTGTACAAAGTATTTTTTGCAATCTTTTTTTTTTTTAATATAAAGATCTTAATAAGTTCAAACTTAGTAATTAACAAGAAAAAATGGACTACTAATTCATTGCCACTCTCACAACTGGTTCTTTACTTATATTTATGTAGAATACCATGTAATGGTCCAATGAAAGCTTTAAAAACTTTAATAATTGCTAAAGTCTAATAGGTACATATTTTTGAAAAGATTGTCCTATCAAATCCTTTTATTTATTTATTTTTTATTTAATTAATTGTGTTTATATAATTCTAGGGTTACCTTGAATGCATCCCCCTCTCCCTTATTTCCCTCAATATCTCCATTGTCCCCCTCCCTACAACGCCCTCCCCCCTTCCCTTCAGGTTTATCCCATCCTATCATCCCCTTTCCCTCTGTCCTCTTTTTCTCTGGTCCCTTTGATCCCTCCTCTGTCTCAATTCTGTTCCTCAGTTCTCAATGTTCCTTGGATTCCTCAAATGAGCAAGGTCATATGATATTTTTCTTTCTCTGCCTGGCTTATTTCACTTAACATAATAGTTTCCAGGTCCATCCATGTTGTTGCAAAAGGTAATATTTCTTTCTTTTTCATGGCCCCATAGTATTCCATTGTATATATGTACCACAGCTTTTTAATCCACTTGTCCACTGACAGACACTTGGGCTGTTTCCAGATCTTCGCTATTGTGAACAATGCTGTCATAAACATGGGGGTGCATTTCTTTTTTTCAGTTGGTGATATGGTGTTCTTGGGATATATTCCTAAAAGTAGGATGGCTGGGTCAGAAGGCAGATCCATTTTTAATTTTTTGAGGAATCTCCATACTGTTTTCCACAGTGGCTGCACCAATCTGCATTCCCACCAGCAGTGCAGGAGGGTTCCCCTTTCTCCACATCCTTACCAGCACCTATTGTGTGTTGTTTTGTTAATGAGTGCCATTCTGACTGGTGTGAGGTAGTATCTCATTGTGGTTTTAATTTGCATTTCTCTAATGATTAATGATGTTGAACATTTTTTAATCTGTCTATTGGCCATCTGTATTTATTTTATTTTTAAATTTTACTTTTATTTTTATTGATTTTAGAGAGAGAAGAAGGGGGAAAAGAGAGGAAGAGCGAGAGAGGTTTGTTGTTCCACTTATTTATACATTTATTGGTTGATTCTTGTATGTGCCCAATGGGGATCAAATCTGCTACTTTGGTGTGTCAGGACGGTGCTTTAACCAACTTGGTAACTGGCCAGGCTTTACTGTATTAGAACTCTTAAAATTCAGCCAAACTGGTTAATTTTTAAAAAAATTTATTTGAATTTGAATCTGTGTTCAAATGTATTAGTCAGAGCTCTCCAGATTGTATCTCTTATTGGTTCTATTTTTCTGAAGAACCCTGGTTAATGCATTTTAACAGAGAGGAAAAGAGAGAGGAAGAGAGACAGGGAAAAGAGAGAGAGAGTGAGAGAGAGACAAAGAGAGATTATAAAAAATTGGCTTATGTGATTATGAAGGCTAAGGAGTCCCAAGATGAGGAGTAGGCAAGCTGGAGACTTAGGAGAGCTCATGTTTGATGGCCTGAGGACCAGGAAAACTGATGGCAAAAATTCTAGTCTAAAAGCTGGTAGGCTCAAGACCCAATGCTTCAGTGGCAATTGAAAGCCTAGAAAAAGCCAAAGTCCCAGCTCATCAGACAGAAGGATCATCTTCTTGCTCAACTCTTTGTTTTGTTCAGGTCTTCAAGTGATTGGAGGTGGTTCACCCCCATTAGAGAGGACAATCTGCTTTACTCCGTCTATCAATTCAATTGTTCCACTGATGACTGAATCAAGCTGACACATAAAATTAACCATCAGAGTAACACAGACAAGATCAGATTCATGTTGACTCTAGGTGACCAACGTATGATTATTTTAATTAGGAGTGTGTTGGCTGTAAGGGTCAAAACATAATTTTTCCAATTACTGTAGCCTGGAATCTTTGGGAAGAGAGTGTGAGACAGACTTGTGGTCAGATAGGTGTTTAGGGTCTGTAATCCCCGGGACAGGAGAACAGAACAAGGGGAGTGAAATGTGGAAAGATGAAAATAAATTCAAGTATATGTTTAATATTTGGCCACCACTGCAGGTGATTATTGCTTGGAACTAATAGAATATTGTACAGTATATCTCAGAAACATCTGTCCATCATCTAATTTCACTTTGATCAAAACTGGCTTCGCATGCATTTACTGTCCGCTACTTCTAGGGAAATGCAATTTTTGCCATTGTTCCACCCAACAGAGCCAGCAAGAGATGTGAGCAGTGTGAAATACAGAACTCAGGAATTGTTCCTATACAAAGCCGCTGAAAGCCTTCATGTCACTTATGGGCACCACAGCTGGCTGGAGAAAGAGGTGGAGCCATGTAAAGCATTTTGGAACAACACACCAGAAATGCCCAATGTGTTTGGGAACACTGGTAGACATGTGTCATTTTGTGTGCGATTCTTTCAATTTTTTAAGAATGCCATTTTATAAGGCAAAGAATACTTCTTGCTAAAGAAGCTGAAAGTCCTATACCAACATCCTAGAAGCTAGCTAGGCAGGTTGGGAAAGCAAGTGTTAATATCTGGGTTCATGCAAAACGAATCAGATGGAAGAGGACCTACTGTGGGTGTAGAAAAGAAACCAGAGGTGTGAAGGAAATGCCAAAATAACTTTCTCGTGTCAGAAATACAACCAGGCCTCAGGTAGAGCAGGGAGAAGAGTCACTCCTCTCCCCTGGCTGTCCTGCTCAGTTGCTTCATTTTCTATTGTCACCAGACGGGCTTTCTCTGCTAGCTCATGTCATAGGAGGCTACCTGTTCATGTTACAGGACTGCCTGGTTTAGGTTTTGCTTGGTCCACCTAATATTTAGATTTGGGCCACATGTCTTTTTCTAGCTCATGGATGGACTGCCCTTGGCTCAGAGGTCCATTCCGGCCCAATCAGTGATATTCAGGATGAGGTCAACAGACATAAGACATAGGCACTTAGAGAAGAGAGACAAAGAGTAGAAATTCCACGAAGACAAAGTGGAATATTCAAGTATTTGTGGTCTGGACTGGGAACCAAGAGATATGATCAAGGTCTGCTTTTGTTACATGCCTCTGGGACCCCAGGAAAATCATGTGACCTTCCCATCTTAATATCTTTACATAGGAAAGAGTAGTAATATGGGACATGGTCAGCAGATCTCTGAAGCTTCTTCCAACTCTGAGACCTGCAGGCCTCCCACAGAACCACACTTATCCCCCTACAGTGTGATCACAATTTTGGCCTCTTTTGGGAAAGAGGAAGTGTCAGAAACCTGGGACATTGCCAGGCACATTATCATCTTTTCCTAGGAGAGCTCCCTAGTAAAAATCCAAAAAATCTACCAGCCGCTCTCCATCTACTTCTTCATAACTCTGAAGATCTCATTCTTTTTTACTTCCTTCCTCCTTCTTCCTTCCTGTTGGTCTGTATAAACAGGATAGTTCTGTTATCAGTAATGCAGAAATACTTCAGAATGTTGCAGCCGGAATCCAGGTGTGCTCAGCTTTTAACTTACTCTGAAGAAAATGTACTGATCTGCTCTTCTTAACACATTGACTTCTATTTTGGCCATCAGTGAAAGTAAGATTATAGGCCTCTTGAAAGAGGTTGGAGCCACAGCATTGCAGGGAAAAACATGACACTTAAAACAACTAACTACTTCTTTCTGTGTAGGTGGCTTTAATAAGTGTAGTTTAAAATAATTCTTTTTTACCTATAAGATCAACATACCCCTTCTCTCTTAAACTCATATTGGCTGTATTAAAAAAAATCATTATCACTGTCTTTAGATTGCATATTAAAATACTTCTCAATTATGTTAACTAGAAATCAGTCCTTCTCCCACACAGATTTCCCTGAAGAAAATCTTGATGAGATTGAAGGGCTCAATAGAATATTTCTCGTGAGAAATTCTCTCCGTTCAGTAACAGTAGCAAAGAAGTCATCTTGCTCCAATGTCTGTCCTCCATAAGAACAACATATCTCTCAACTTATACAAACAGGTGTTGACTTTTCTCCTGGGAAATATTTTCTTGGTCACTGGAGACGAGCATCTAAGTCATATAACCCCATTAAACAAAAGATCATCACCTTGTTTTATAATTGATTCAGGTCACATCTTCTGGTCTCTCATACAGCGGAGAGACCATTGACTGCTGGTCACAAAAATACTCAAGGCTGCAATCCCAGTTTTCTCTGGTTTCCAAGCCAAGGTTACATTCACATATGTGATTCTAGGGGTCAACTTGTTCCTCAATCTTTGCTGTTCTTCCTAACAGGTTTCTTAGGTACTTTACAACAACGAATTGAGTGAGTCACAATTTCTTTTCCAGAAAACCCAAATCTTTAGAGAGGGAACTTAATTTATACTCACTGCTGTGTACTTCAGATGGTGCACTCTCCTTTCTATTAATATTCCCAGGAGATCCACCTGGGTCCACGATGGTCTGCATGGACAACAGCTGCTTCCTTCAAGGGCCCATTACTTGCTGAATTCCTGCCTCCAGAGACTTTCTGGGAAAAGGTGGTTACAAGTCATAGGGGTCTCTATGAGTGATATTACTCATGAAAGAGCTCAAGTTGTCCCTGACTTTTCCACCATAAGTTCCAAAATAAGAGAAAAAGCTTCCAAGAAATTGGTCTGATGAATTGTCTGACTAAGCAGAGGGACAGGAATCGGGGGTGAGGTGATGGAGGGCAGTCAATACAGTCTGTGTTTCGGCTCCACCCTTCGGTTCTAGTTGAATAGACAATATTCCTCCTGACGAAGCAAAATGTAAGATTTGGGAGGATCGTGAAAATTAAGTCCATTTTCTACTTTTACTGATATGACACTGAGGTTCAGAGAGGGGGAGCAACTTGCCCAAGTTTGAATTTACGGCAGATTCTGGCTTACATCTGAGGTCCAACTCAGTATGAAGTTGTATCAGACTGTATTCTCCCCTGTACTGTGACATCTGCTCCCAGAGGAGGAGAGTCAGAGACAGAAAGCAAATCCAAGAAGACTCTTTACAGCTGTTGACTCTTGGTTGACAATGATCAACCTGAAACTTCCTGAAACATGCACTGTGTAAATGCTTATAGGCCCCTGATTCTAAGACCAAGTTTGGGAGTCATTTCCCCAGTTCTCTCTGCTATATGCCCTGCTTTCACTTTGGTCCTCATTTTCCAGGCGTTGGTCTGCTACAGTGTAAAGGAAAATGAATCTTGGTGGTAGGGACATCAAAGTTGTATGAGCAAGGCTTTAAACAAATTTTTGCTAATTTGCAATTCTGTTAAGCACAAAACATAATTTTCATTCTAATTTGCATACTCCCTTCTCTTCTTAATTTTTGATAGTACTTACGGAATTGATTTGATGATACCTCTTCTGTTTTGTTTTTCCCTATGTAACATGAACCCTATGCACAAGAAAATCTTTATTCAGTCTTCCCTCTTCCAAATCATGCCAAAAAATAGTTGAAAAAGAAATTAGCAAGTGTAAGAGGGAACCTTTAATAAAAACCTGGTAGAATTGAAAGTAATCTTACATAATGTCTAGCCCAACTGAATATTCATTCATGAAAAAAACTGATATTCTGAGATGTCATGCATACTATGATAGAATTAAAATTTAATGGGTTGCTTTGAGCACCTATTAATGAAGTATTATAAGGAGGCAATTTGTCTCTAGCATAAGCTGGGAAGAGACAGTATAAGCCCATGAAGAGGTTGTATATTAGAAAGCCACATTCATATTTTGTTAAATTTTAAAATGTCTCTCTCTTTTCCTCTGGCATCACACTTTATTGACATTTTTTTAAATATCACAAGCATGTTATAGTGAAAACCAGATGTAAGACAATGGATGATGCCAAGAAAATAAAGTTATAATTCTTAATGCTCTTTAGTTTGGAAACACATTATAATTTGTGTGTGTGTGGAGGCACAATGTGGGCCAATCTAAGAGCTGCCATATGAACCCATTGCTCCCAGTAAATGAGTGACCTGAGATAGGACCATAAATTTCTTTGACACGCAGCTTCACTCTGGGAGGAAATACCAGTACACGAAGTCGGTAGTGCTCTCACAAAGGAGGTCCTGCAGCACCTGATTGGCTTGGTCCAAATTTTCCCAGTTGGCATCTGAACATCTTCCTAGCGCTGGGTCACTCACCCAGCAGTGTTTACTACTTGATATGACCTCCTCTCTGAAAAAAATATGCCTAATTTAAAGTGGAAAATTAATTTATTATTTTATCTAAAGAAATAGAACTACCAACCTAGACAATATTTCTGTCTTGGCATGACCAGGAAGTATTTAATAATAGTTTCTATGTGGCCAGCTTTCTTTCTAGCCATTACAGGGGATGAAAAGATATACAAGGCATGGGGTCCTGCAAAAATAGTTGGAACTTCAATAGGGCAGATCAAGAGATTAATGACACATGAGTTAAATGGTAATTATGGTACCATAGTCATTTGAAGAAAGACACAAGAAAGGAGAAAATAAAGGTGACATTGCAGGGAATTGAGGGGGACTCGATTGTTTGTGGAGACAAAGAGATTTTGGCTGGATCATTGTAAATAAGTAGACCATTGATAAGCATAGTTGCAGGGTATAGGAACTACCCTGTGGAGGGAAGGTAATTTGCTTTTCCATGAAAAGACTGGCTGGGTGAATACAAGGTATGATCCTTACTAAGGTTGTTGAAAATTCCATCCTTCAGGCCTGCAGACCAGGGACCTTATATGAAGACAAAAGCTCATCAACCTGCAGGCCCAATCACTGACCACTCTGAGGTTAAAACAACAAGCCTTTCCCTAAGCAAACCCAGGCTATGATAAACACCGAGCCATTGTTCTGGCCCTCTATCTTACCAACCTCTCCTTTGGCTTCCCAGTACTTTGGGAACCTCACTGAGAAGCCTGAACACCTGTGCCTGTAGGCTGGCCTGGCATAGACAGGTAAGGAAAGATACCACCCAGACTGTGGGTGGGCTGCTCAGTTAAGGTGCTGGGTGCTTCTCAACAGACTGTAAATTAAAGAAGTTCCAAAAAATCCCTTGTGGGGATGGATGGGGAAAGGCGTTTGGTCACTAAGTGTCACTGATTCTTCATCCTTTCCTCTCAGGTCTGGGGCAGTGGCCCAAATAAACATGGTACCCCACAGATACAGTCCTGCAGCCAAATGGCTCCTAGCAGCTTGACTCAAAGTCACCTGGCCAGGCCCGACGGAAATGCAGGATGGCCCAGCCCTTCTCTAATGGGTTTTCCAGAGCTGGTCCATCCATCATTCTATCCAGAGAAGAGAGGACAAAAAATAGATCAGGTGCTGCAGGACTGTGCCCTGTGCTTCCTTGGAAAAGGGAAGCAGGTAGGGGAGAGAATGACACAGCTGGGGCTTTGGAGGGTGCTGGCAGGGGACATGTCTCTGGGTTCAGCTGAGAAGGGTGAGACGCTGGCATGGAAGAGAGCTGGCATGGGCTGTCTCCAGGCAGGGCACTTTCTGGGCACTGGGCAAGGCCCGTGGCTTTGGAAGCTGCCGCAAGCTGGCGGTAGTGCCAGGGCTCCATTCACCCTGTGAAATGTATTAATTAGTGAGCAGCTTTGGCCCATATGGGTTTCCGTGGCTTCAGAAGAATATAGCAGAGAAGAGGCTAGCCTGTCTGCCGGCGTCTCTGCGGAATCTCGACTCTCGTGTGTCTGAGGAGCCTCCACCAGCAAGAGGGTAACAACCTGGTGAAGCTGGGTGGAGACCATCCAGACAGCCCTGCGCCTTCATACAAATCCAGCCACCCAGGGCAGCGGGGACACAACTCTCAGCCTAATGGAAGTTGTGCTGTAGATAAGTGAGACTATGGGGAACAAAACAAAAGACAAAACGAACAAAAACTCCTGCAAATGGTGCTTCTATCAACTTCTACTCTCTCTGTCCCTTTGCTAGAATAGCTGAAGAAAACATTTTGGTCTGAGTTAGCCACGGCATGTCAGAGGTAGAAGACACCTTCAAGACCTGCTATTCTCACTTCAGTTGTCAGAGGACAATCTGAGTTCCAGAGAGGTAAATGGACCTTTCCTAATTCCCTGGGCAGACCAACAGCAGAGCTGGGAGGGCTGGGGGTGGAGGGTGGAAACAAGCCTTTCCATGTCCAATCCAAGAGTCTTTCTTCAATATCTGATGCAATAAGTATTTTCAAATCTACCTGCTCGACTGGGCAAGTCGACTATGAACCTGACTCTGTTCTAGGCACAGGGTTATAAAAGAGACAGAGAGCTGATGGTGGTGAGAGAATTTCACCAATATGATGACCTCGATTGAAGAAACAAGAACCTCAAGTCAGAAAAAGGACTATGAAGGAAATAAAGCAGGGCAGCATGTCACAGAGAGGGCCTGGGAAAGAGAGTGGGTCACCTTAAGGAAGTTTGTTGGGAGGGACCTTCTGGAGAGGTGACATTTGACCTGAGACGTGAGTCATCAGAATTACTGGACATGTGACATGGCACACAGAGAATTTCCTTGGAAATAAAAGAGCAGTGTAACCTGACCCTATTGTTAGGGTGTGCGACCTATCATGTCTGGTTTACTTGGGCAATGGCACACTAGGGTGGCAGAGTTGACATGTGTCTTCCATGGGCAAAGGCAATAGGAGAGCATGGGCACCATCTCTAGAGAACTGAAAATCAGTAATGAATTCTAACACTGGCAATGATGAAATAGTCCGCTTACCACCCACAGATGAGGTGCCACCTACCTCCATCTGCAAGCCAGGGAGCAGGAACTAGTGCCTGGGGACTGCTATAAAATCTTTAAAAGGGGAAAACCATGTAGGAATCTCTGGTCCCTTTTTATTCTAAAAGGAAAGCTCCACTCAAGGCCAGTAAGGCATGAGGACCCTCGAGAATGTCCTGAAAACTTTGACCAGCCCCTAGAGAAATAGTCAAAAGACTCGGTCCTATTCCTTGGTCCCTTAGGCCTATGACTTAAGTCCACCTGCCTACGCTTCCTTCTTGGAGTAACTGCTGTGAGAAGAATTTCCCGTTCATGAAAGGATGTTTATTTCCCCTGTTTGGATGTTAGTGTAACCAACGTGTGTTAAAGGTCAGTTGCATCAGTTCTCTTAAATGGCAATTAAGCAATTGTCTGAGCAAACCAGAGGCATCCGGAGCACAGACATTGCTCAAACCTTGGGACCTGGGAGAGGCTGGGAAAAAAAGAACAAGGAGGTTGACACTGGGGAGGGGACTTGGCTTCAGGAAACTAAGCAGAACACCCTGAACTGTGAAAGCAGATGTATGCGTCAGCAGACAGAGGGGGTCATTCCACCAAAGCCTCAGTGAGGCTGGAAAAACACCAGACTGTGCCCATCACCTACTGTCAGACTCTCCCTCCCTCCACCAACAACCCCCTCTCCCCACCATTCTCTTTCTTCCTCAACTTTCTTTCCCTTATTCTCTTTGTTTCTTATTATCTTGCCTTTTCTCATTCTCTTTCTCCCTTTCTCCTTCTCATCCTCTTTTACATCCTCCTTTGTTCTCTGTTCCTCTCATTCCTTTCTCTCTTGTCTTTAATCTTTCCCACCCCCACCATTCTGCCACATTCTCTCTCCATTATCATTTGGGGGGGTCTGGTCTGAGGGGGCTCATCAACTGGATTTCAATCTCAGCTCCGCCACTTTCTCAGCTCTCGGTCTTAGCAGAGAGTTGCCTGAGTTTCAGTTTTCTTCACCTGAAAATGAAAATCATTTGTTGAAGGTGTTGACTTTGCTGGGAGGAATCAGATAACGTCCATTAACCTTGAAACAGGGTTCCCGCCCGCCTTGTCATCGAACACCTGACTGATGAGAACTGCTTTCCTAACGAGGCACCAAGAGCTGTTAGCCCACCACTTGGCACCTGACAAGCATGCAATAAATACGGCTTTACAAAATTCCGACGAGGGAGCTACCAATCGTGTCTTTATTTTATGGGTGAGGAAACTGAGGCTCAAAGAGGTCAAGTACCTAGGACACATACTTTTTATAAAGTCTGTTTTTAAATAAATAAATTCTAGCTGGAGTATCAACAGGAGATTTCTATGCATTGGTCCTTAAATTGCCCCCCCCCCGATTCCTTCCTCCACTGTTCCCCAAATCTCCAATGGTATATGATTTAAATGATGGTAACCTAAAATCATCTTTTTCCAACTGCTGTGTAGTCTGTTCTTGGAGAAGCTGCAACTCGGGTTTCTCAGTCATCAGTAAAGAAACGAGGGACATGGACCCCTCGTGCCTCTCACCTCTCTGCCTCCTCTTGTCTAGGCCAAATCAGCAGCTGAGTCCTTCCTCTTGGTCAGAGGCTCTCGCTGGACAAGCCTTTCATCCTCTTCACCGCCTGCCCAATATTCTTTATTTTTAATTTCAAATCTTGATTAAATTGTGCAGTGTTTATATTGTTGTGCAGCCAATGGAAGCCTTCGTCACCATTTATGTAGCTGGTCTCATGTAACAGAATTCTATTATGTTTATAACTATTAAGTACCTTCTCCCAGAAACTGGAGAGATGGACCATTAGCTGTGACACATACATTCTCCACCCTGTTCTCTTCCTGTGTAGCTCAAACCACAATTGGTAATTGAGTGTTTATTTTGTGTTTCATGTTTATCTCTTCTTCCTCCAGGCTCGGAGGGGCTCTGAGGGCAGGGATCACATCTGGTTCATTCACCCAGCTTTAGTTATATATCCAGCATTGTAGACACCGTAACTCAATAGTCTCAACTCTGGTTGCACATTAAACCATCAAAGGAGTTAATAAATAAACAAAAACTTACTGATGCTTGTCCAGACCTTCGGAAGCAGTTGGTCTGAGGAGCACCTGTCAAAGCCTTGTAAGTAATCTTGAGCAAGTAGAACCACTGACCTTGGGCACAATGACTTGCTGCTCCCTACGTTTTTGCCTACCTGTCGCCTCTTTCTGGTACCGGTTTCTGTCCCGGCACATCTGGCTGGCTGTATCTCTTGCATGCTTGCTTTGGCCTGCCACGTTCCTTGGACCTACCCTAACACATTCCTCCTCTGCTTTCAACTGCTGTTTACGGCTTCCTACTTCCAGGACACAGCTTCCCACAGAACTGCCCAGCCTCCAGGCCTCCTGCGGACCTCCCACCACAGCCCTCCTCCTTAAAATTATTGTGTACTACTTTCCACAAGCCTGTGCTCCTGTTGGCAGTTTGGTTAAGTGTGATTGATCTTGACCATAAGTTTCTTGACCTTTGCTGTGGCCCAGACGCTAAGGTGGCAGAAACGGCCTCCATTCCCATAGTTCAAACTATATCATTGAAAGAGGGTCGTGGTCAGACACAGGCATGAAACCCGGGCACGGGAGGGCAGGCGGGCTGAGCAGACATTCGAATCGCTGGCGTCCTGCGGACTACCAGAGCTGGGGAAGGGGAGAGGAGACAAGACGAGGGTCTTCATGACCCTTTCCTGGCTTTGAGTGTTTGAAGACCCAGCTTTGTTACCCTCCGCCTAAGACAGTGATGGGCAATCTTTTGAGCTTGATGTGTCAAAATTCGCCAAAAAACCGATCATAACTCGGGTGGTGTGTCACTTTGAGAAAAACGGCCTAACCGGAAGTCCCAGAACTAGACGCTCTGTGCTGGAGTTCTTTTGTTTTGGTTTCCAGACCTCCGGCACAGAGTGTCTACACTACAGCATATGTTTTATTCTCGGCTACTGCACCTGGCCGTGCAGGAGCCGAGGATGAAACGTCCTTCTCGGCATGTGGCTCCATACTTCTCTGGTATGCGGCTGCATGTCATTAAAAATGGCTACGCATGTCAGGGCTGACACGCGTGTCATAGGTTCGCCACCACGGGCCTAAGAAGATACACCTCGTTTTAGGGGTGGATGCTACTGCGGTTGGTGGGATTCAGCCCTAAGTGTCAGATCTGTCCTGGTGGCCAGTGAAGTTTCTTAGCCCTGGCCATTTTCATGCCAATATCTTGGATTTTGCCATATTTCTGCACTACTTGTGCTATTGTTTACTCAATGTTTTATTATTTACCTAGTATTTTCTTTAAAACAGCCTGCTTTGTTATATTTATTTTTGTCTTTAAAAATACCTATGAAATTATAAGTTAGATGTGTAAGTGATCACTGTCCACATATGTATATAGTAATATAACATCAATATTTTTTTTCTCGATGCATAGATGACGGCATTTAAGTGTCAAATGAAGGAGGGGTGTCTGTACTCCCACCATGAACCTGGGCCAGTGTGGTAAAGTCAGGTGAACCCCCAGGTCCTAGCTAGGGAGAGTCCTCAATCTCTCCATGCCTCAATTTTCTCAACTGTAAAACACTGTACTCATCTCACAGGCTGCTAAGAGTGTGAAAGGAATGAACCGGCACGCAGCACACATGTGTGATTACCCACACCACGCAGAGGTCTGCTGCTTCCTAAGCCTTGCTGTCCCTCTTATTCTGTTACCAGGTCGGGCAGGGGAAAGGTGATCCCTGCAGAGGGGGATGCATTTCTGGGGCTGGAGAATAAGGGGCAAGATCAGACATTGCACCCCAGCCTCTCACATCCAACTCTCGGTTATGCTTTGCTTGGCTTTAGCTGTGCTTTTAAAATCTCGGGTGTGAAAGCTGACGTCTGGGGCATGCCCCTTCCCCTTCACTGCCTTTACCTTTCTCTGCTGTCTGCATGCGTCGTCCTCCTGTGCTCGCAGCCTGCAGGATCTGACTGGGCTGCTGTGATGGTGGTGTGTATGTGGGTGTGTGTGTGTGTGTTTGTGCGCGCACATGAGGGTGTGGTGTATGTATGTGAATGAGTGTGTGGTATATGTATGAGTATGTGCTATGTGTGTAGGTGTGTTGTATATGTGGTTTATGTGTGTGTATGAGTGTATGATATATGTGTAAGAGTATGTGCTGTGCGTGTAGGAGTGTGTGGCATATGTGGTCTGTGTATGTGTAGTAGTGTGTGGTGTGTGTAGGAGTGCGTAGTGTATGTGATGTGTGCTATGTATGTATGAGTGTGTGTTGTGTGTGTGTGAATATGGTGTATGTGGTGTGTATATGTGTATGAATGTGTAGTATGTGTGGTATTTTCTATGTGTGTATGAGTGTGTGCTGTGTGGTATATGTGATATGTGTGTAAATATGCGGTGTGGTGTGGTGTGTGTTTCAGAATGGATACTAATTGTTCATTAGTGTCCTCCAGAAATAAAATTTAAATTGAGACTTAAACATTACCCAGATTGACCCCTCTTTTTCCAGATGTGTGAAGTAGAGGCAAATTTCAGAGCAAAATGTAGTTCTTCTGATTCCTGATTCAGCACCTTTCCTAATAATTTTATTTTTCAGATCCCAACCTTGGAAATGCCAAAAACTCCTTTAATCTAAAGCCTCATGAATGCAACCAAGGGCCAGTTACCACCCAAAGGGGTGTGAAGACTGACCCACAGGGCAGGCAACTCGGGGGCCAGAATCCACGTGGGCACTTCTGGTCAGTGCCCGACGCTGGAAGCTCTTGCTAGTCGCCCTTAGCCCCTCCCAAGGGCCCATGCCTTTGCCATCAATCTCAATGGGGACTCATTTTCTGGACCCTTCCTGTGCACAGAAACTCTCCCAAAGCTCAGCCACCTTCCTTTGCTGAAGGTCCGCACCCCGGGAAAGGTGACAGAACTCCACTTTGATCTGTTGTTCTCTGGAACCGGCATTACTTCATTGCCTCAAGAGGAGAGTCAAAAAGTGTGCTGTTGATCTAATGACAACAAACTCCTGAAAGCTAGTTCTAAACCACTGTCTGCACACATGCAATTGTTGGGACAAGTCCAAGGCCACTGTTGGGGGCTCCCTGGTGGGAGACATGTTTCAGGGCATTGGCAGGGGTAGGTGTGGGGACATTTGCTAAGGCTTTCACTGGGACACAAGGATTACTATTTCACCACCATGACCAGGTGTGCTGGCCAGCTTCCGGTTTCTGTCCACGCTTTCTCCAATAGATGCTCTACCTGTCACTTTCTCCTTCCTGGGCGTTATAACTTTATGTTGTTGTTTTGGTGTTTTCAAAAAACAAAACAAACAAAAAAGGAAGAAGAAGAAAAGCACACAAAGTAAAACAAAAAATACTTCATTTATACATTAATTTCAAGCTCTTTCCTCCCTGACTAGAACTGTGAAGATAGAATGAGGAATTCTCCCCCCATTTCGTTACTGGGTTGTAGGCCAGGTTCAACTAGCAGCCAATCACTTAAGGCCAATTAAGTGTGTATTTTAGAGCATTCCCCTTTGTTAGAATGCTCAAGCAACTCAATTCCTGAACTTCATGGAATCTTGGAAAAACTTGAAGTAAAAATATATCCCATGTGTCTAGAATTTCTGTTCTGTCAATAGTTTAAAGACCTGATTACAGCCTTTGTGAGCTTTGGGATTGGAGACTCAGTCTGTGACCATTGGGACAGGGGCTTCCCAGGAGTCGGGCGTGACTGGCTCATGTCAGTGAAAGGACTTCAACCTGTTTGAAAATGAGACTGGGATTTAAAATCATAAAGGGAAAAAAAGAAAAAAGAAAAGAATGTTCATGAGTATGAATGACAACAGAGGATAGTGCTAAAGTGGGTCAGGAATTGGGTCCAGGGGTCCCAGGTGTGTCCCAGGCCAGCGGCCTCTATATCTCACCGTGCTGAGCCGTTTGTAACTAGAGCAAGTAGCTGCTACCAGCCACTTTGGTCTATATGTGCTCTCATGATAGTTTCCTTTCCTTCTTAGCTTAAATGAATGCACTCAGAGTGGTGTGGGTATACCAATCAACAGAGTGAGTGCTTGTCAAGGAAATGAAATAGAGGGGAGGGGACCTAGAGGGAAGTGACTTACGTTTCAGCACATGTCATATGTTTTCAGGGGTTAGGACCTTTCTAGGTCTTCATCCAAGTAAGGTATCTCCTAGTTGGGCGAGGACAAGTAAACCAGACACTCCAGTGAAAAGGGGGGCCTCAATATGGGACTGCCTCGCTAGAGCAAGTGAGGCCCAGCAGTCGGGGAAAGTAGTAGTCTTGCTCAGTCTATTTATTGTGCAGTTGCTGAAAATGGGTCCAGAGACTTGAACCAATATAGCTTTGTTACGTCACTCCTTGGGGCCAAGCCAAATGCAGCCTTCTCATTTGTGAAAATGGTATTCTCAGGGCCTAATGCAAGGTATTGAATCTTCCAAGTTGAAAAATGCACTGAAAACCATCCTTGGGAAGTTTGAAGTCCCTGATAAGTGGAGAGCTGAGAGAAGCCTCCAGCTTCTTAGAAGGCTGCAGCCCCTTGTCCCCCGAACAAAGTCAGAACTGGAAAACTGTTCTGGCCTCAAGGCAGGACCACACAGAAGTCAAGTGTCAAGGTTAGGAGCTTTTGACTTTCAACACCCTATAGACTGAAGTATGGATGAAGGGGAGACTGGAGGCCCCTCTCAGCTCACAGAGCCAATGGTTCTAAACTTCTCACAATCTCTAGCCCAACCACCCTGGGTGCCCTGGGAAGTGAGGAGTCACCCTGTACAACCGGAAGAGGAGACACCTCTTTTTCTAATGTGATCTCTGAATACATGGGTTCAGGAAATGTAGGTCCCAGGTCAGTATGCTTGTTTGATGAGCTGCGTGACCTATGGCAGGGGACTTTGAGCTCCCTTCCATCAGAAACAGAGAGGGGTTTGGGGGGATGCTCTCTAAGTAACCTCTGACCATAGTATTTTATCATTGCATGTTCTGTGAGCCCTGTCTTCGTTGGAAGGCTCTTCAATCATTATTTTCATTACTACTGCCTTTGTTCATATTCATAATCACTTTTTATTATTACTCCTTGAATCTGTCTGCCTGACTGATTGCAGCACATGATTATGACAAGGACAGCAGCCAAGCATGGTATAAGCAGTTATTGTTGAAACAGAAATTCTGCAGGGGCTAGAATGACAGTAGAAAATGCCTTCATTCCCCTGTCCTGACCCCCAGCCTTGAGGCAGGGATAGCTTTGGGGCTCAGCCAGGCTGCTGATTCTCCCGTTGAGGGCAGGAGTCTGGGGTGAGCCCTGGCTGCATGAGGAGAGATGCATAACATTTAAGAAATAAGGGTCATGTATCCTATTTTTGCTCAAGGGAAATGGCAGTTCATTTAAACTTTAGGCTTCAGTTTAATGCTGACTTACATTGCTGCGTAGTTAGCCTTCAATTTATTTAAACTAAATACAACAAAGGGTATAAAAATGAGTGCCGTAGCTGGTCTGAGTAAGAAGCCTAAAACCTACCACTTTCATACAGAATGGGAGGGGATTTTTTTCACTATGTCATATTCTAAGTGCGTTTGCCTCATCTGTCCGTGTGCCGTTGCTATTCCAAAGAAGGGAAATATGGAGCGGCTTTTTCGGACTGTTCATAAAAACTATGACATTGACTTTCCTCTGAAAAGAGAGCCGAGAAGGAGAAAAGTGAAAGAAGAATACACAATATTAAATAGTAATAATAGTAACTTAAATAATGATAATATAGAAGAAATAAATTTATGTTTTGCATTTTTATTGTAGGTAGATCATTTTGACTTGGTCATCTTATAAGTAGCTCGCAAGCTGAAAAAGTGTGGGCACCCCTGATCTAGAGTCAAGATATGGGGTGGCATATTCCAGGTCCTCTACTTGATGAGCTGCGCATCCTCAGAGAAGTTACTTTGTTCTCTGGGCCTCAGTTCTCTCATCTATAAAACGTGGGTAAGGAGTGAAATACCAGGAACTAGATTTGTGGAGCGAGGACTGGCTGATGGGGAGAACTTAAGCCATGTTAGTTATTGTGGCAATCTCCTCAATCTCTTTATTTATTTTTTTTAACAGGGACAGAGAGAGAGTCAGAGAGAGGGATAGACCGGGACAGACAGACAGGAATGGAGAGAAATGAGAAGCATCAATCATCAGTTTTTCGTAGCGACACCTTAGTTGTTCATTGATTGCTTTCTCATATGTGCCTTGATCGCAGGCCTTCAGCAGACTGAGCAACCCTTTGCTCGAGCCAGCGACCTTGGGTCCAAGCCGGCAAGCTTTTGCTCAGGCCAGATGGGCCTGCACTCAAGCTGGCGACCTTGAGGTCTCGAACCTGGGTCCTCCGCGTTCCAGTCTGACGCTCTATCCACTGCGCTACTGCCTGGTCAGGCTCAACCTCCTTATTATACAAACAACAGAACAGAGGGAGGGAGGGTAGGACTTGACCATGAGCACAAAGCCAATAGTGGCAGAGTTGGATGAATGCTTAGTTCCCCTGATTCCATGCTGGTCCTGAGGTTTGTGCTTCTTCTTGAACTTCCCATAACACGCTCCAAATACCTTTCTCAGTGTGCGTCCCCTCTCCCAGCACTCACCCCACCAGTACCGTGTTTCCTGCCTCCCCGTCTCTACCCTGGAATTTCCTTTCTGCTTGTCCCCACCACATTCAGGGAACACATCCAAGCCACTTTGGGAAAGAGCGAACACTTCCCAGACCCCTCCAATGCACAGCCCCCCCCCCCCCAATGCCTTTGTTCCTCCTTGCCTATTCCTCTCGCTTGGAAATGACCTATGACTTAGGGTGTGGGTTATCTTTGCATAGTCAATGTCACCTGGTCCCTGCTGGCAAGAGCTTTGCGGGCAGCTTCATTTCAGGCTTGCTGCCTACTGACTTCCATTCTAGCCTGCCGGCAGGCTCCCTCCCACACCCCCAGGCTCAGTCGCTTTCCCCAATCCACCCTTCCCCTGCTGCAGATGAGTTAGGCAGAACCCCCTGCTCTGAGGTTCTCACTCTGAACACCATGGCTCATTTCCTGATGAAAACCCAGCTGAGCAGCCCCTCTTACAGAAGCACAAATGGAAACTTAGCTCTATGAACAAATGAAGGGTCTCTGTGATTCCACAGCAACACAATTCTCATAAACCCTTATAAGAGGAAACACTTAATTAAGATCGGGTGGGAATTTAAATATTCTCGCCAACATACAAGAACATGTTGACTCTTTTTAGGAAGCAGGTTATGGAGCAAAGAACTACATTTTCATTTCAATGACTGTTTTTCACAAGATGTTTTTCGAACATCGTGGCCTCTCTCACAATGGTTTGCAACATGTAGTTTGTTCTTATTCATATAAATATTGCACACACATTTTGGTTATGTAAAACATTATGGTAGAAGGAAAGGTAAGTCACATAAATAGATTTGCATCAGTATATCAAAAGTGTGGTAACTTTTTAATAACAGCAAATTGGCAGGTCTACCTAAAAGCGGAAATGGGATCCACTTACACTTTTTGCTCCTTTGGGTCCTTGGTTGCTCAGTGACCTTGGTGAGTCCCTTAATTACTTTAGGACCTTATTCCCTCACCGAAAATGAGGTTGATGATACCTGACTTTCTGATTTCCCAAAGCAACTATAAAGGTAAAATGGAATAGGCTGTGAAGCATAGAGCACTAGACAGAGTATAAATCACAACTGTGATTGTAAATTGTGTCTGAAATGTAATGACTTCATCTTGTAGGACCTCTGGGCAGGAGAAATCTGAGACACGGGTTCTGTCACCCCGTTTCTCTTCAGCTTCCACACCTGCACACCTGCTTCACTTCCTTCTGTTCTCTCTGCCATGGTTGACACTGGTTCATGACCTGCCACCATTGGGTGACATTATTATTGCTGTGCACATTCGCTGACATGTGCTTATAAGAATTTTTATGTGATTCAGGGGTTCTGAGCCTTACCACTTTGCCTTCCCATTCCTGCCCTCCCCCACCTTTTCAAAAGGCTTTGTCTATGAACCTGGACTCTGTTACCCTTCCCAACTTTTTGGTTTATGGGCTGGCTGGTCCTATTTCCTATGACATGCCTCTTCTTCTCAATAGGTTCTTGTTATCTCAGCTGCTTGGGTTACTTGTGTGACTTCCTTGTCCCAGCATGACATAGACTCTACCTGCCTCCTTCGTCTCCCACACTGATGAGAGTCCTCATTTTAATTTGCTGGTGACTAGTCCCAGCCAAAGTTAAGCAAACTGAAGCTATAGACCCCACTCTCCTGCCCCTATTCCCCTGGGCCTCCATCCGGGGAAAGAAGGAGCTTCTTCCCAGTTTAATCTTTTAATGGGCTGAAAGAGAACCATGTTTTTGCCAGCAGAACAAATGAAATTAAACACCAACTGCCCCGTTTTTGTGGAGACCAGAGAGTTGGCATCAGAAAGGAATTTGTAATGCAGTTTTTCCAGCCTCCTCATTTCTCAACTGAGGGAACAGAGAGACAGGTGAAACACACAAGGTCTCTGTACCGGGTGCTGGATATTAGGATAATTTGCAATATGGCTCCTGCCTTAGTGTTCACAGACAGGGGTTAAGAGATCTAGTGTAGACGGGAAAGGCATTGCCAGGTGCTGATTAACCATCCCTCTCTCATGGTTTGCTTTGATTAAATTCCTTGTCTCTCCAAGAGCAATCCGCTCCCCCCAGAGGTCTAGGTCCCAGACAGTCTACTAGTAGATCTCAAAGTGTTATCAGAAGGATCACCAAACCATGTTTTTCTTACCTTTGGGATGCTCCTTGTCTGCCTTTGCACTTCCCCTTAAAGTGTGTGGAGATCTCCAGTGGGAATGGCATGGCTAGAGGAGACATCTTTTCTCTTTGCAAAGACTAAAGGCATTTTCTCCACTCAGGACAGCCACAGACAAGTTCCAGCACTTTCAGTCAGCTCAGAACCTCTGAAAGTAAAAAGGGGCTTCTTCTGAGAAAGACTTGTTCTCTATGGCTTAGAATGTGTATGCTGTTCATGTGAATTGCATGGAAGAGCCAAGGGGTACCATGGGTTACTGGGGAAACCTGTCTCTATTCTGAGCCCTCCTTCTCCAGAAGACAGTGCCATATGAGAGTGCCACAAATCAGAAATTGTCCTTGGGAAGGTTGAGAAAATGGTAGGAAAACACCCAATGAACAATCACTCAGCACATATCTTTTGAGGATCTTGTACTAATCAACTAGTACTGCAAAACGAACCACTCCAAAACTTCATGAATTAAAACTACTACTCTATTGCACATTGTTCTGTGGGTCAGGAATTTGGACTCAATGGGATGATTGATATCCACTCTATTTGGTGTCTTCTGGGGTAGCCCACCTGGAGCTGGAAGATCCTAAATGGCTTTATTTACATGGCCGGAGCCTTGGTTCTGGCTGTTGGCTGCATGTGGTGTCTTTCTCTAACAGGATAGCCTGGGCTCCTTTACCTGTTGGCTAGGATTAGACAGGAAAGCTACAGTGTGCAAGAGCTTACCATGCCTCTGTTTGTGTCACATTTGCTGATGTCTCTTGACCAAAGCAAGTGACATAGCCAAGTTTGCAATCAGTGTGTGAGGGACTGCACAAGAAAGCATAATTCTTTGAGGACCATGTGCCAGCTCTGTGATGTACTCCTGCTATCAAGACTCTATGAATCTCACCCCATCTACCAATACTCTCTTCCCTTTCACCCTGCCTGCTCACATTTGGGATGACTTCTCTCTAGTCTAGACTAGAGCAGATTATTTACTTCCTAAAGCATGTCAGCAAGCATAAGAAAATGAGCTCTAAACTTTTACTGTGGATTTAGTAAATATTTTTCTAAAATTAAAATAATTCCTAGATTTTCTGAGTGTGATCTGTCTAGAAGCTCAGGGTGAGGTACAGAGATATGGCACCTGCTAGGTCTTGTTTCAAGGGACAAAGATGTCAAAGAAATAATCCTGAAGTCCTCTAATCAAAGGAGTGGGTAATGGGCCTTGGGTTGACAAGAGAGACAATTCAAAGTGTGATCCCAGAGTTATCCTCCTGGGACATGTGATTAAACTGCACTTACTGACTGCAAGGAAATTACCCTATCTAAGCTGCAGACTCTGCATATGGAAAATGGGAACCATATATATCAATCAATCAATCAAGATTGTTTTGAAGATCAAGTGGTGATGCATGTCAGATGCTTATCACTGCCTGGCATTTAGTCACAGCTCACAAGTTTAGCTATTTGTATTGGCACTAATATATATACACCCCCTTTCTCCACCATTCCCCTTAAGGAAAAGAAATCCACAAAGCCACATATCCCAGTGCAGAACAATAGAAAAAAGGGAATAAAAGAAGTGAGAAAGGAGGATGAGAGAAAGATACATAAAAGAGAAAAAAAATAAAGGGAGAGAAGATAAAAAGGAGACAAAAGTGAGAAGAGGGAGAGAAGGGAAAAGAGATAGACCAGAAGAAAAAAAAGAGTGACAAGGTTGAGGGCCCACAAGCTTGAGGATCAGAGATCATTTTCTGAGAAGGAGTCACATCTCTGGGGTTACCCAAAGCTCATTTGGCTCCTGGCAAACCTAAAGTATCAGCCAGTAGGAGGGGCAGAGGGGTATGTGTCACAGAGCAAACGGATTTTGCCACCCAAGATGTCTGTACCAACTTGGACAGAATCACATGGAAAAAAGGGAAAAGGGTGGAGGAGCGAGGGAAATATTCCTCAGAGCAAGGCTGAGTGGTTGGCTGGGAATTCAGCCGTGAGACCTGGTTATTAGCAAGTCTACAACTAATACATATAACTTCTTCTGCATTTCTAGCTCCTGAAGGAAACATGGAGCTAGCTGGCCAGCTCTGCACTTTTCCAGATGAAGTTTTGTCTGGTTTAACACTTCTCCTTTGTACCTCTTTGAGCTCTTTCTTCCACCCAGGACCTCAGGTGTTGGCTCTGGTGGAAAGTGACCTTCTTGCCAAGGATGAGCAAGAGCAGAGCAACCCAAGGGTCCCATCCCTAGTCTAAGTTCCATTCTCTGCTGTAAGGTGACTCTAGGGCTGGGATTACAGACTTCTTAATGTGTAAATGGAAAAATTAGGTAATGACATGACTCAAAACTGGGCTATGGATAGTGTGAAGACCACCTTTTCTACTTTATAAAACTCGAGATTTAAGATGACAAAAGGGGCTCTTCTTAGCAGATAGGGCCATGAAAAATCTCTCTGGACCTCAGCAACTTCAGACCTCCTTTTCTGGCTAATGTCATTTGCCAAAATGCAAGCTCAGCCATCAAAAATTGTTTCTGGGCCCTGGTCAGTTTGCTCAGTGGATAGAGCACTGGCCCAGCATATGGATGTTCTGGGTTAAATCCCGGGTCAGGGCATATAAGAGAAGTGACCGTTTGCCTCTCTCCCCCTCCTTCTCCCTCTTCTCTCCTTCTTCCCCTCCAGCAGCCAGTGGCTTGTTTGGTTCGAGCATCAGTCTGGGCACTGAGGAAAGCTCTGTTGATCCTAGCATGTCAGCCTCAGGTGCTAAAAATAGCTTGGTTGATTTGAACATTGGCTCCAGATTGGGGGATGCCAGCTAAATCCTGGGCAGGGCGCGTACAGGAGTCTGTCTCACTACCTCCCCCGCAACACTTAAAAAATTGTGATGATTTATTTTTTTTTCATGTATAAGCATCTTTGAACCAGAAAAGATTTAGAATTAAGGTAGGAAATTTAGATAATAAACTTATATAATTTTTTTAAAGTTAGAAATTTAGGTATTTTAGGTATTTTATATTCTCATATTTAAGAGAATTTGTTCTATTAGAGTTACATATCAACTTTGAAACTCCAATTTATAATGAGTAAAGGAATGATTAATTTAGATTGAGTATAGGATAAAATTTTGGTTTTTACTGTGTTCATATAATTAAGAAAACTTAAGAATAACATTTTAAAAGGTTTAATTTATTAGATTTATAAGACTCATTTAAGTAATTGAGAAAATTTATCAGGCAAGGTTCTTTTAAGTGAAATCAAATAGATTAAATTTATCAATGCAGTACAGAATGTTTTCTATAATAAGTTTGAAACGGGGACCAAACATTAATCAGAAGTCCTTTAAAGATAGTTAAACTCACTAGATCCATATTAGAATTATAAGTTGAAAGTAATAGATTACAGAAGAACTAAGTTATTTTTAATGTAAAACTTTAGATAATAAAATATTTATTTAAAATTGACTTAAAAGTGACTTCTTGATAATGCTTACTGCTCTTAAAATTCACATGGAAAACCTTAAAAAACACACTAAAAATTATTTTGATCATGATAATTATTAGTGTATTGGCTTTCTAATGCTGTGTAAAAAATTACCTCAATCTGAGCAGCGTAAGTGAATAGCCATTATTTATTACCTCAAGGTTTTCATAGGTCAGTTTAGTCCTCTGCTCAGGACTTCAGTCAGTAATCAAGATTTAAGGCAGGGCTGTGATTTCATCTGAGGCTCGGGGTCCTCCCAAGTTCTCCTGGAAGCCAGCAGCATTCATTTACTTGCAGCTGTAGAACTCCCAGTGGTTTGCTTCTGCAAAGCCAACAAGAGAAAGCATCTCTAACTTTTAGACCCTTTTAAAAAGAGTTTATCTAATTAGGTCAGACCCATCCAGGATAATTGGCATCTTAATTAACTCAAAGCCAACTGATTAAGGGCCTTAATTACATCTATGAAAATCTATTTACCTTTCCCATAGAATGTAACCTCATCACAGGAGTGACACCCACCATATTCTCAGGTCCCCCACGCACTCAGCTGGAGGGGACTATACAAAGTATGTGCGCTGGGAATCAGGATTGTTGGGGGCCATTTTAGGATTCCGCCTGCCAGTTACTAATATCTCCTCTCTTTCTTCAATGTAGACCCCACTTCAGGCATCACCCCCACACTCTCATTTTCCCTCCCCTCGTCCCCTCTCTCCTCCCCATAGCCCATCACCCATAGAGCATGATTGGTGCTGTGTCCCCACCACTGCTTGACCACATTGCTTCCTCTCTAGTATAACTCTACTTTGATTCAGTTAGGACCTTGTCTTTTGCTGGCCCGTCATAGCTTCCGACAACCTGGTTTCCCCATCTCCAGTCTTATACCTTCAGTTCCTTCTTCATCTTGTGGCTAGAGGAATCTTTCTTAAGTGCAAATCTGATCAACTCATTTCTCAGTTTAAAACCCATGGCCCAATAGATAAATCTCAGACCTCTTACACACATGTCCTTCCCAATCTAGCCCCTGACTTGTCTCTAACTTCACCCCTCTTTAATCTGTCCTGTGTTCTCTACTTTCCATCTATCTGTCACATTACTATCATTCCAAACTGTTGCAGTTCCCCAGACAGGTCAAACAACTTCTCACCTCAGTACTTGTTTCCATGATTCTCTTTGCCTGGTAGTTCTGTCCCCCATGTTCATCTGGTAGACCTTCAAATACTTGGCATACAGTTCAGCTTCTCTCTGAGGATTTTCCTACTCTCTGCTGGTGGACTTAACCACTCCCTTTTTGTGTTCTGATCCCTCACAGCCTGTATAGACATTACAATCTTGTAACACTTCACCACAAACATGGGAATCTGTCTTTCTCCTGGAGAGCAAGACCCTTAAAGACAGAAATAGTTTCTTTTTATTGTTGTGGTCACAGTAACTGACACAATGTTAAGGATAAAATAGACAGTTCATGCTTTTTAATAAAGGAAGAAAGCAGGAAGTAAATGAATGCTTCAGTTTTCAGATCTTCAGTTGTTTTAATGGAGGTGATGTTATCTATTATTTAAGGCTAGTGTAAGGACTGGGACAGTCATAAAGGCCACCTTTTTTTACCAGTATAGTAAGGCAAAATCAGGGTGGCAGGAAAACAGACTCCAACAGTACGTACTGAATCTTTTAGATATAATATAGCATGGTGTATAGCTAGTAGTCGCGGCCACAATCATAGCCACCTGGCCCATGCAGATTCGCATTTGATTCGGACAGTCGATAATGAAACAACAGAGCCAAGAACTGGTGAGCCATCAGGTTTAATTTTAGCTTGCACCTGGTGGGCAAGTAAATACACACACTGGGCTCCAAAACCCACTCAATTCAGTGCTCACAAAGCTACTGATTTATCCGAGTTTCCTAGAATCAAAGGTTTCTAGCTCACCCGTCTTATTCATCTCTGTTCCCCATCTCCTTGTCTCTGCACAAACTGGCTTCTCCCTCAGGACTCCACCATCTTGGCTGCTTCTCCTGGCCTCCTGCATGTGGCCTTACTCTGCTCTACTCTCTAATGCTAATCTCAGGAACCCAGAGCGAGCAAGCTCCCGGTCTGCCCCACTTTATAGTGTAGATTCCAAACCCTTAATCCAATCTACAAACAAGGAAGTCTCTGATACAAAGTCACTTATCTGAGGCATAATGGGAGGATTCCTCATGAGAGTGCACTACCCACATCATCCAATCAGTCAAGGGTGTGGGGAAAAGATTACTCTTAAAACTAAGCCTTAGGCTATAACAACCTGGCCTGTCCCCCAATACACATTAATATCAATGGACTTGCACGTGGGCAGCGCCATCTTTAACAAAGTGAGTATAATATATTTTATCTACCCAGCACATGGTTTGGCCAATAAAATGGCAGACCTGTAAAAATCTTACAATAGCCTTCTTCACAATAACCATGTGCATGCAGCTCTGGTGGCCGTGAGACTATCTCCTACTGCAGTGAACTTCAGTGACTGAGGCCAAGTACTACACTCTAATATTCATCACTGTACTGGCTCCAAACTGTAGGAAAATACATCTGTAGGTTGCTTTATCAGTTCATTTTGATTCAATAATTCCCAGCTCACTCTGTCAAACCTTCATGAGACTTTAGGGAAGTCTAGGACACTTTAACACAACACTCCGTCCTCTCTCTTTCACTCAGGATAAGATTTGCTTTATGGTCTGAAGGCTCTCCCAGTTTTTTCCAGGCCCTTCCTGGTTTTCTTTCACAAAGGCATTTCTCCTGATAAAATCCTTGCGTACTTAATCCTAACTTGGTATCCCATAGAAGAGCCAGACCAAAAAAGCAGTATAGTATTAGGACATTTTTGTTGTCTATGAGTTACTGTTTAGTAATGACACATAATGCCATCCTGGCTTAATTAAGGTAAGGAGAAATGAGGAAAAGAGCATTTGTTCTGACTTGGGACAGAGCTTTATAAAAAAGGGGAGTACTGGAGAAGAGTATGATAGCGATCATGCAAATCATTGAGGAGGCTCTTGGTTGAGGGGGAGAGGGACACAAGGTAGTGTAGGGACTGGCTGCTTTTCCTCACCCAGAGAATTCTCTTAGAGAGCTCGTTTCTACTCCTATTTAAGCAAGTTTGTGTTCTCCAACCATCACTATTACATGCACACATGCACACACACACACACACACACACACACACACACACACACACACACACTGTTTATATCACTTATAGTCCATGTAGAAGGATGCAATAATAAAGGAGAAGTTTAACAAAGGGTCTATCTACAGAGACTGAGGCATAATTTAAGAACAGTAATGAGGAATGGTGCCGTCTCCTCCAGGCTAGTCATAGCCAGGAGCCATGAAAGAGCAAAAGAGGGAAGTAATGACTACTTGAAAATGGAAAAATAACCTTATAAGAGTTATGGTTTTTAATGGAGATATACAGCACTCTATAACATTAAATATCCCAGTATCACCCTGCTCTGATCACATGTTGGTACTCACCATTGGCTAAATACAGCCAGAAGCCAACAAGCATGAGAATGGATTTAGCCCATACATTTGAGGATGATAAAGGCAGGCTAGAGAGGACTGGGTATGTATATGGAGGGAAATAGCACATATATCTCATACACCTAAAGTCAAATGCAAATTGCAGAGGGCATGTCCAGAAGGCACAAAACGTTGTAAAGAACAAGAGTTTATCCTAGATTGTGATTATCTACACTTTATTTTTTCAAATATTTAACTGTAATTGTTCGGTAGTCATTTCATCCACATGGGATGCCAGCACAACTAAAAATATAGGCTTTCAGGTGGGCTGGGAGGAAGCAACCTGCAGAGAGCTGAGCTCACATCAGGGCTGATAAAAATCCACTTGGGCCTGGGTCCAGCAGGGCTGGACAGAATGGATGTTCATGAGCTAGCAGTAATGGTTGAGCAAGCCTTCTCACAGGGAGGATTCCCTGAATGAACCGGGTGCAGTTGGCCCCAGGGGAAGAGAAAAACATTTGCTGGGGGAGTTGCGGATTTTATATTGTTCTGCTGTACAAGTTATCTCATCTGGCCAGAGTCTCTTATCCCCTCTGATAAAGGGGTCATTTCCCCTCCATTCCTGACCTTCACTTGAGGCTGTGTTCTCAAACTCTGCAACACATTAGAATGACCCAAGGAGCAATTAAAAATCCCAATACATTCTAGGCTAATTATATCAGAATCTCTGGGGTAGGACCCGGACTTCATTCAGTGTTCTACAAAGTCCCCAGCTAATTTTGATGTGTCATTAAGGTACTGAAGCAAGACCTCCAACTTTAAATTTTCCAGGATCTTCCCTTGTTCCCCTGAAGCTAATTTCGCGTTCTCTGAGATTCTAACTAAGTCCATTGCCTCATCATTTGTCTTCCTATCTACTTAGAGTCCAGGTCTATGCTGTGTTCCCTTCTGAATTTCAGAGCCAGAGGCAACATCCATCTGGCCTCAAGTCTGAAATGAATGGAAAACTCAAGGTAGATGAGAGGAAATTCAGGTGTAACGAAAGTAAGGCAGGTACATGGGGTCACCAATCTGCAGAGCTTGGATATTCCTCCTGTAAAGACAGTATTCGCAGCCAAGGCCATCATCAGGACCACCTAGCCAGTGCAGGTTTGCATTAGATTTGGACAGTAGGTAATAAAACAATGGAGCCAAGAACTGGTAAGCCATCAGCTTTAATTCTAGCTTGCACCTGGTGGACAAGCAAAAACACACACTGGGCTCCAAAACCCACTCATTCAGTGCTCAAAAAGCTACTGATTTATCTGAGTTTCCTAGAATCAAAGGTTTTTAGCTCACCTCCTGTAAAGACAGTAGTTGAGACCACCATCACAACAACCTGGCCACTGCAGGTTTTCATTAGATTCGGACAGTTGGTAATGAAACAACGAAGCCAAGAACTGGTGAGCCATCAGCTTTAATTTTAACTTGCACCCGGCGGGCAAGCAAAAACACACACTGGGCTCCAAAACACACTCATTCAGTGCTCACAAAGCTACTGACTTATCCGAGTTTCCTAGAATCAAAGGTTTCTAGCTCACCAGACTTATCCACCTCAGTTCCTCATCTCCTTCTCCAGCACAAACTCTGCACAAACTGGCTTCTCCCTCAACACTCTGCCATCTTGGCTGCTTCTCCTAGCCTCCAAGTGGCCTTAATATGCTCTCCTCTCTAATGCTAACCTCAGGAACCAAGAGAGTAAGCTCCCAGTCTGCCCCACTTTATAGTGTAGAAATCTCAAGCTTTAATCCAATCTACAAACAAGGAAGTCTCTGATACAAAGTCACTTATCTGAGGCATAATGGGATGATTCCTCATGAGTGCACCACCCCACATCATCCAATCAGTCAAGGGTGTGGGGAAAAGCTTACTCTTAAAACTTGCACATGGGCAGTGCGATCTTTAACAAAGTGAGCATAATATATTTTATCTGCCCAACACCAGCCTTATTCACCTCTGTTCCCCATCTCCTTCTTTCTGCACAAACTGCACCAACTGGTTTTTTCCTCACCACTCCTCCATCTTGGCTGCTTCTCCTGGCCTCCTCCACGAGGCCTTTCTCTGCTCTCCTTTATAATGCTAATCTCAGGAGAGATAGCAAGTTCCCTGTCTGTCCCACTTTATAGTGTAGAAATCCCAACCTTTAATCCAATCTACAAGCAAGAAAGTCTCTGATACAAAGTCACCCATCTGAAGCATAATGGGAGGATTCCTCAGGAGTGCAGCACCCTACATCATCCAATCAGTCAAGGGTGTGGGGAAAAGCTTGCTCTTAAAACTAAGCCTTAGGCTATAATGTCCTGGCCTGTCCCCCACACCGATAATATAATTACGTCCATCCCAAGCATAATGGCAACTAATATAACCTGGGTGATGGGCTTCCATGTGGGCAGCACCATCTTTAACAAAGTGAGCATAATATATTTTATCTGCCCAACACCTCCCAATAGCCAGTGAGCCCATCTGGGGAAACCAACAATCAGTTTGATTCACTTCTTAAAAAGTTAAGCTGAGGTTGGATTATAAAGAGTTTTATAGAGGGAAACACATATTAAGAATATTTTAAGAGTTCATATAACAGGTAATGTGGATCCATTGAAGACTTTACAACAGTAGAGGGCCATGCATGGAGCTTAGTTTAGGATGACTGCTTTGACAACGATAGTTTAGATGGAGAAGAAAAGAGAGAGTGTTGGTAGTCAAACAAGTTAAGACAGAAAGCCAAGGCAAGCTTTTCTGAAGGAGGTGAGGAGTGGAGGGTATGACAGATGGAAGGAGTACTGGGGAGATAACTGATAGATGTGCCCTTGACCTCTTTTCTTTATCTCATAAACTGACTCATGAAAAAGAGTTGAGTGTCCAAAGACTCCCTGTGATGTCACTCAGGGACTCACTGCATTGAAAGGGTTCTTGGAAAATGAGGAGGTTAAGTTAGTGTAAAGCCATTAGTTGTGGCTACCATCACAGCTGCCTGGCCCATGCAGATTCGCATTTGATTCAGACAGTCGGTAATGAAACAACGGAGCCAAGAACTGGTGAGCCATCAGCTTTAATTCTAGCTTGCACCCGGTGGGCAAGTAAAAACACACACTGGGCTCCAAAACCCACTCATTCAGTGCTCACAAAGCTACTGACTTATCCGAATTTCCTAGAATCAAAGGTTTCTAGCTCACCAGACTTATTCAGCTCTGTTCCCCATCTCCTTCTCTCTGCACAAACTCTACCCAAACTGGCTTCTCTCTCAGTACTCTGCCATCTTGGCTGCTTCTCCTGGCCTCCTCCATGTGGCCTTTCGCTGCTCTACTCTCTAATGCTAACCTCAGGAACCGAGAGAGAGCAAGCTCCCAGTCTGCCCCACTTTATAGTGTAGAAATCCAAACCTTTAATCCAATCTACAAACAAGGAAGTCTCTGATACAAAGTCACTTATCTGAGGCATAAATGGGAGGATACCTCAGGAGAGTGCACCACCCACATCATCCAATCAGTGAAGGGTGTGGGAAAAGCTTACTCTTAAAACTAAGTCTTAGGCTATAACAACCTGGCCTGCCCACAGCCTGTCCCCCAATACACATTAATATCAACGAACTTCCATGTGGGCAGCGCCATCTTTAACAAAGTGAACAAAATATATCTTATCTGCCCAACAGTTAGTTTTCTTCTGAGCTCCAGTCTAGGTCTTCTATGCACTCATGATTCTAAAGTCTCAATAAAATTGATGATTACTGAAATGAAGTGAAGTGGTTACCAGGGTGAGGGTGGTAGGTGCAGGAGTGTAAAGAGACACAAATATGTGGTGATGGAAGATGATTTGACTTTGGGTGATGGACACACAACACAATCAACAGTTCCAATGCTATAGAAATGTCTACCTGAAACCTATGTACCCTTAGTGATCAATGTCACTCCGTTAAATTAAATTTTCTAAATAAAATTATAAGAAAATGAAAAAACAAAATATTAATTATTACGAAGTTTAGGGATTTGGTCTTGATTACAAAATCATTCTAACAGAGCTGCCCAAAGAGGGAATGAGAAATTGTGCGTTGCCCACATCTAGAAGTTTTTCAGCAGAAGCTGAGTGACTTTCTGTAGGTGAACTCCTGCAGACAGAAAGGGTGGCTGGATTTTGAGGTCCCTGCCAACTTGGAAATGAAGGGATTCTTTGAATTTTAGGAAATAAGAGGGAATATTTAAAAAATAATAAGACATTTTGAGGAATAGAGTATCCTGGCCCTCCTCAGATCTTGCTTGCTGGGGACCACATGCCTGTATTGAGCATCTGAATATGGTCAGCTTTGGTGAACAGACTCCCAAATAGGTAGAGCCCTTGGTGCTGAATGATCTTTATTGAGAGAGAGGGGTGGAGGCCGAGCTGGCCTGGCGGGCAGGGACTGTGTCAGAGTGCCAAGAGGAGGCATTTTCTGCCACTTAATCTAAGACAAGGGTCTCAGGGAAGGTGGATTGAGCTCTTTGGGGCAGGGGTCAGGGGGGAGAATTAGTCTTTGAAGTTATTTTACTGGTTCAGGACCTCCATGAAGAACACTTTTTACTCATTAGCCTGTCTAGACATAGGAGCTCACCAACTGGGCTGGCCTCTTCCTCTTCTAATTTTCCTTGCTCTGTCACTCTTGCTAAGGATGGGACACAAGGATGAAAGCTGACATCAGAAATTATGCAAAGACAACATAATGCCTGTTCCACGGATTCTTGATTGAGATTGAGATGGATCCAACATGATTTTTTTAAAAGATTTCTAAAGAGAGCAGTTAAGCTGAATGAAAGTGAGAAATTAGGCAAATGTGTGGTTCTATTGGCAGGACTCTGACACAGGTTCCATCTCACTAATAATATGAGTTAACTGCACATGCTATAACTGAGACTGTTGGAATGTGCTGTGAGACAGAGCAGGGGGGCAGTCCAGGGTGAGTATCACCCACGCAAGAAATTGACTGGTAAAAAGGCCATCGTTTTCAGCGTGGGCTGTTGCAATAAAATATCATAGACCGAGTGGCTTCAGCAGCAGACATTTATTTTTCACAGTTCTGGAAGCTGAAAAGTCCAATATCAAGGCAATGCCAGATTCAATGTCTGGTGAAGACCTGCTCTCTGGCTTATAGACAGCTGTCTGCTTGCTGTGTCCCCACACAGGCTCTCCTTGGTGCATGCATCTCAAGAGAGCAAGATCTCTTTCTTTTCCTCTTCTTACAAGGACATGAATCCCATCACAAGGGTACTTTACAACCTAATTTCAATGAAAGCACCACCAAAGGCCTGCCCCAAGAACCATCACATTGTGGGTTAAGGTTTCAGCAGGTGAGGTTAGTGGAGGAGACAAACATTCAGCCTACAACAAAGGACTTGGCTATCAGGTTCCCAGGATCCTGGCCAGGGGGTTCCCCACTACACAAACTCATGCAGTGCTGGTGCAGTAACTAAGCCCTCCTTACCTACTTATCCATGGGGTCCCAGGGTCTTGGAGAACAGCTCAGAAACAAGAGTCAAGAAGGAGAAGCTCTGCCCCTCTGTGGTATACAGAGTCATTGTCTTAGAGAGAGGGCACTTAATGTATGGAAGGACAGCTGGCCTCTCCAGCTACACAGGGGTTAATGAATTAGAGAGGAAGAAGCTGTGAACTCTTTAACAGAACCGTGTTATATGTGAATAGTTACTCATCCACTGCCATTCTTTCCAACTTGGATCAGGAAACAGACTAAAATTGCCAAGCAGCAGCCGTAAAGATGCAGTTTGGATTTTCTGGACAGACCAGAGTCCAGGAACCAAACTAGTCAAAAAGTAATAAATAGTCCTTAAACACCCAATTATATGATACACACTTTGGAGTAAAAAAAAAAAAAAATCACAAAACCTACTCTTTACACTGATTTGCACATTGAAGAAAAGATTGTTTTGCCTTGCACATTGTAGGCATTCAGTAAAAGTTGAATAGAATAATGTAATTAAATGGCGATTCAGCTGAAGAAAAATGTGTACTAAAAGAAGTGAGACCCTAAATCTTTTCCAGTCCTGGAATTGGGTGGTAAGTTAGGATGTTACATACAAGTTCAAAGACAATTCAAAAGCTACATGACTGAGATCCCAAATTCCTTAAGTTTGAGGAACTTCCATACTGTTTTCCATAGTGACTGCAACAATACATACCCAGAAATTGTGTTCAAGGGCTCCAATTTCTCCACACAACTTTTGTTTTTTTAATAATTAGCATCCTAACAGGACAGGTATAAGGTATAAGGTTTTGTCGGTTTTGTTTTGTTTCTCAGGGACTGAGAGAGAGTCAGAGAGAGGGATAGATAGGGACAGACATACAGGAACGAAGAGAGATGAGAAGCATCAATAATCAGTTTTTTGTTGCGACACCTTAGTTGTTCATTGATTGCTTTCTCATATGTGCCTTGACCATGGGCCTTCAGAAGACCAAGTAACCCCTTGCTGGAGCCAGCGACCTTGGGTCCAAGCTGGTGAGCTTTTGCTCAAACCAGATGGGCCCCGCGTTCAAGCTGGCGAGCTCGGGGTCTCGAACCTGGGTCCTCCGCGTCTCAGTCCGATGCTCTATCCACTGCACCACAGCCTGGTTAGATGGTTTTGTGGTTTTGATTGCATTGAATGATTAGTGCTGTTGAGCAACTTTTATTATACTTGTACATTTGTATGTATCTATTTGAAGAAAGGTCTATTAAAGTCTTTTGTCTGTTTTTTAAAATGTTGGGTTGTTTTATGAGTGTTTTGCTATTGAATTTTCAGAATTCTTTATATATTTTTGCATCTTAACCTCTTATTAGATATAGGGTTTGCAAATATTTTCTTCCATTGCGTAAGTTGACTTTTCATCTTGTTTTTGTTTTTTTTTTTAAATTATTATTTTTTTCTTTTTTCTTTTATTCACTTTAAATGTTTTTTTTTTAATTTTCTTTTTATTTATTCATTTTAGAGAGGAGACACAGAGTGAGAGAGAGAGAGAGAAAGAGAGAAAGGGGGGAGGAGCTGGAAGCATCAACTCCCATATGTGCCTTAACCAGACCAGCGCAGGGTCTTGAACTGGCGACCTCAGTGTTCCCAGGTCGACGCCCCATCCACTGCGCCACCACAGGTCAGGCATAAAAAGCTTTTTTTTTTAATATATATATATATATTTTATTATTATTAATTCTAATGGGGTGACACCAATAAATCAGGGTACATATGTACAATGAAAACATCTCCAGGTTATCTTATCATTCAATTGTGTTGCATACCCATCACCAAAAGTCAAATTGTCCTCTGTCACCTTCGATCTGGTTTTCCCTGTGTCCCTCCCCTCCTCCCTATCCCACTCTTCCCTCCCTCCCCCCATCCCATAACCACCACTCTCTTGTCCATGTCTAATATCTCACTTTTATGTCCCACCTATGTAAGGAATCATGCTGTTCTCAGTTTTTCTTTTTTTCTGATTTACTTATTTCACTCCGTATAATGTTCTCAAGGTACATCCATTTTGTTATAAATGATCCGATGTCATCGTTTCTTATGGCTGAGTAGTATTCTATAGTATATATGTACCATAGCTTTTTACTCCACTCGTCTTCTGATGGACACTTGGGCTGTTTCCAGATCTTCGCTATTGTGAACAATGCTGCCACGAACATGGGGGCACATTTCTTCTTTTCGAAGAGTGCTATGGTATTCTTAGGGTATATTCCTAAAAGTGGGATAGCTGGGTTAAAAGGCAGTTCGATTTTTAATTTTCTGAGGAATCTCCAAACTGTTTTCCACAGTGGCTGCACCAGTCTGCATTCCCACCAGCAATGCAGAAGGGTTCCCTTTTCTCCACATCCTCGCCAGCACTTATTCTGTGTTGTTTTGCTGATGAGTGCCATTCTGACTGGTGTGAGGTGATATCTCATTGTAGTTTTAATTTGCATTTCTCTAATGATTAGTGATGTTGAGCATTTTTTCATCTGCCTATTGGCCATCTGTATGTCCTCTTTGGAGAAATTTCTATTCATTTCTTTTGCCCATTTTTTGATTGGGTTGTTTGTCTTCCTGGTGTTGAGTTTTATAAGTTCTTTATAAATTTTAGTTATTAACCCCTTATCAGATGTGCTGTCGAATATGTTCTCCCATTGTGTGGTTTGTCTTTTTATTCTGTTCCTATTGTCTTTAGCTGTGCAAAAACTTTTTAGTTTGATATAGTCCCATTTGTTTATCTTGCCTTTTATTTCAGTTGCCCGTGGAGATAAATCGGCAAATATACCGCTGCTACAGATGTCGGAGAGCCTGCTGCCTATGTTTTCTTCTAAGATGCTTATGGTTTCACGGCTTACGTTTAAGTCTTTTATCCATTTTGAGTTTGTTTTTGTGAATGGTGTAAGTTGATGGTCTAGTTTCATTTTTTTGCAGGTAGATGTCCAATTTTCCCAACACCATTTGTTAAAGAGGCTGTCTTTACTCCATTGTATGTTCTTTCCTCCTTTTTCAAATATCAGTTGACCATAAAGCTGTGAATTTATTTCTGGGTCCTCTGTTCTGTTCCATTGATCTATATGCCTGTTCTTATGCCAGTACCAGGCTGTCTTGAGTATAATGGCCTTATAGTAAACCTTGATATCTGGAAGAGTGATACCTCCTGCTTTATTTTTTCTTTTTAAGATTGCTGAGGCTATTCGTGTTCTTTTTTGGTTCCATATAAATTTTTGGAATATGTGTTCTATATCTTTGAAGTATGTCATTGGTATTTTAATTGGTATTGCATTGAATTTATAAATTGCTTTGGGTAATATAGACATTTTAATGATGTTTATTCTTCCTAGCCATGAGCACGGTATATGCTTCCACTTGTTTGTATCTTCCTTGATTTCTTTTATCAATGTTTTATAATTTTCTGAGTACAAGTCCTTAACCTCCTTGGTTAAATTTACTCCTAGGTACTTTATTTTTTTGGCTGCAATAGTGAAGGAGATTGTTTCCTTAATTTCTTTTGCTGACAGTTCATTGTTGGTATATAGAAATGCCTCTGATTTCTGAGTATTAATTTTATATCCTGCCACCTTGCTGAATTCATTTATAAGGTCCAGTAGTTTTTTGACTGAGACTTTAGGGTTTTCAATATACAATATCATATCATCTGCAAATAGTGACAGTTTTACTTCTTCTTTTCCAATTTGGATGCCTTTTATTTCTTCTTCTTGTCTGATTGCTGTAGCTAGGACTTCCAGAACTATGTTGAATAAGAGTGGTGAAAGTGGGCATCCCTGCCTGGTTCCTGATCTTAAGGGGATTGCTTTTAATTTTTGTCCATTTAGTATAGTGTTTGCTGTCGGTTTATCGTAGATGGCCTTTATCATGTTAAGGAATGATCCCTGTATTCCCACTTTACTGAGAGTTTTGAGCATGAATGGGTGCTGGATTTTATCAAATGCCTTTTCTGCATCTATTGAAATTATCATGTAATTTTTGTCCTTCCTTTTGTTTATGTGATGAATCACATTGATTGATTTGCGAATATTGAACCAGCCTTGCCTCTCCAGAATAAATCCCACTTGATCGTGGCGTATGATTTTTTTCATATATTGCTGGAATCGGTTGGCTAATATTTTGTTGAGAATTTTAGCGTCTAAATTCATCACGGATATAGGCCTATAATTTTCTTTCTTTGTGTTGTCTTTGCCCAGTTTTGGGATCAGAATTATGCTCGCCTCATAAAAGGAGTTTAGAAGTCTTCCTTTTCTTCAATTTTTTGAAATAGCTTGAGGAGGATAGGAGTTAGTTCTTCTTTGAATTTTTGATAGAATTCACTTGTGAAGCCATCAGGCCCAGGACTTTTCTTTTTTGGGAGTTTTTTGATAACTGTTTCGATCTCATTTGCTGTAATTGGTCTGTTTAGGTGTGCTGATTCTTCCAGATTGATTTTTGGAAGGTTATATGATTCAAGAAATTTGTCCATTTCACCAAGATTGTCTAATTTTTTGGCATATAGTTCTTCATAGTATTTTCTTACAATGCTTTGTATTTCTGTTGTGTCAGTTGTTATTTCTCCACTGTCTTTTCTAATTTTATTTATTTGAGTCCTCTCTCTGTTTTTCTTGGTGAGTCTAGTTAAAGGTTCATCGATCTTGTTTACCTTTTCAAAGAACCAGCTTCTGGTTTCATTGATCCTCTGTATTGTTTCCTTCGCCTCTATGTCATTTATTTCTGCTCTGATCTTTATTATTTCCTTCCTTCTACTTGTCTTGGGTTTTATTTGTTGTTGTTTTTCTAGTTCTTTTAGATGCAGGGTCAGGTTGCTTATCTGAGCTTTTTCTAGCTTCTTATGATATGCCTGTAGTGCAATAAACTTCCCTCTCAGAACTGCTTTTGCTGTGTCCCATAAATTTTGAGTTGATGTATGCTCATTATCATTTGTTTCTAGAAACTTTTTAATTTCTTCTTTGATCTCAATGTTAATCCATTCATTATTTAATAACGTGCTATTTATATTCCAAGTGTTTGAGTATTTTTCAGTTTTTCTTTTGTGGTTAATTTCTAGTTTCATGGCATTGTGATCAGAGAAAATACTTGATATGATTTCAATCTTCTTAAATTTATTGAGACCATTTTTGTGTCCTAACATGTGGTCTATTCTAGAAAACGTACCATGAGCTCTTGAGAAGAATGTATATTCTACTGCTTTAGGGTGAAAAGTTCTGAAGATATCTATTAAATCAAGTTGATCTAGTGTCTCCTTTAAGTCTGCTGTTTCTTTATTAATTTTCTTTCTTGAGGATCTATCCAGTGTTGTTAGAGGGGTATTGAAATCCCCTACTATGATAGTATTGCTGTTAATCTCGCCCTTTCTATCCATCAAAGTCTGCTTTACGTATGTCGGGGCTCCTATATTTGGTGCATAGATATTTATAATAGTTATATCTTCCTGTTGAATTGTTCCCTTTATCATTATGTAGTGTCCTTCTTTATCTCTTACTACAGCCTTTGTTTTAAAGTCCATTTTGTCTGATATAAGTATTGCTACCCCTGCTTTTTTTTCATTTCCATTTGCATGAAATATTTTTTTCCATCATTTTACCTTCAGTCTATGAGCATCTTTTGTTTTAAGGTGTGTCTCTTGTAGACAGCATATGTATGGGTCCTGTTTCTTTATCCATGCAGCTACCCTATGCCTTTAGATTGGATCATTTAATCCATTTACATTTAAGGTTATTATTGATATGTAGTTGTTTATTGCCATTTTATTCTTTAAAGCTGTATTCTTCTTTTGTTCTATTCATCCCTCCCTTTAAACTGTTCACAAGAGGCCCCTTAGTATCTCTTGCAGAATTGGTTTGGTTTTTATGAATTCCTTCAGGCTTTCTTTTTCTGAGAAGCTCTTTATTTCTCCTTCAATTTTAAACGTTAGCCTTGCTGGATAAAGTAGTCTTGGTTGCAGGTTCTTGTTCTGCATTACTTTGATTATATCTTGCCATTCCCTTCTGGCCTCAAGTGTTTCTGTTGAGAAGTCCGATGTCATCCTTATGGGGGCTCCTTTGTAGGTGATAGCTTTTTTTTCTCTAGCAGCTTTTAAATTTTTTTCTTTATCCATTAGCTTTGGTATTTTAACTATGATGTGTCTTGGTGTAGATCTTTTTGGGTTTCTCTTTAAGGGAGTTCTGTGTGCTTCTTGAATGTGTGGAGTGTTTCCCAGCCTTAATTTAGGAAAGTTTTCTGCTATGATTTGATTGAACAAAGTTTCCATTTCCTGTCCTCTCTCCTCTTCTTCAGGCACCCCTATGATGCGAATGTTGTTTCTCTTCATGTTGTCACAAAGCTCCCTTAGAGTTTCCTCACATTTTTAAATTCTCTTTTCCTTTTTCTTCTCTGCTTCTGTGCCTTTGTTTATTGTGTCCTCTAACTCGCTGATTCAATCCTCAGCATCATCCATCCTGCTTTTAATTCCTTCCATTGTGGTCTTCAGTTCTGATACTGTATTTGTCATTTCTGTCTGATTCTTTTTTATTATTTCAATTTCATTTTTTATACTTGTTATCTCTTTATTTAGGTGTTCATAATGACTATCCATTGTTGCTCTAATTTCTTTGAACATCCTAACTATCATTATTCTAAATTCTGCTTCTGGTAATTTGTTTATATCTGGTTCATTCAGGTCCTTCTCTGGCGATTTCTCTTGATTCATTTGGTTTGCATTCCTCTGCCTGCCCATTTTTTCTGTGTATAAGCAAGTTGTGGCCACTGGAGTCCAGTAGGTGTTGCCTTTGTGTTCTCTAGGTGTGGTCTATCTGCAGGCCACTCACCCCCTCTGCCGGTGCCTAGGGTGGTTGGGTATGAGCATTACCAGCGCCGGCTCACTGTGGCCTTTGCTGTGATTTCTGCCTCTCCTCCGTGGGAGGGGCTGTCACTGAAGCCACAAGTCTTAGCACCAAGGGTAGAGGTGAGCACCTTTGCTCAGCTGCGGACCCAGCCTATTTCTGGACTTCCGCCCAGAACCAGCAGTCGGAGCCTGCTCGCTACAGTTCCGCGGGTTAGGCGGGGCTTTTGACGTGCTCTCAGCTGTGAGTGTTTGCCCGTCTGGAGATTTAGCCCCGCCCTCGAGGCCAGGGCCCTTCTGCGCAGAGTCGCAAACCCAGGTTTATTGGGGCAGGCTGTTTGCTGGCTTTCGCTCAGCTGCGTACTTCCGCTCGTCCCGGACTCTACCCAGCCCCCGCGTTCGGAGCCCGCTCGTGCACGTATGAATGCAATCCGCGGTTTCTCCGGCCGGGAGGGGATAGTAGCATGAGCTCAACTGCGAGCTCCCACTTGTCTCGGGGTCTAGCCCATTCCCGCGCTCGGAGCCCGCTCGAGCAAGTATACTGGCCAACCGCGGTTTCTCCGGCCTGGGTGGGGGCTGGTAGTGTGAGCTCAGCCGCGATCCCCTGCCCGTCCCTGGTCCTAGCCCGGTCCCCGCGGTCAGGGCCAGCCTGCGCAGGGTCGTAGAGCAGATTTCTGCCCGTTCCTGGCCTCCCGCTTTGTCCCGTAAGTGGGATTAAAGGCGGGCGGACCGCTTTCGCGCGTCCCCTCTGACCCTCTGGGCTAGACCGAGCTCCCACCGACTTGGCCTCTGCCCACGCCGACAGAACCGCCTTTCAGAGTCCTGCCGCCCCAAACCCTTAAGCAGCCCTCAGCAGAGTAGGAAGAGACCTAATACTCCACACTGTAGGCCTGGGAGCTCCCTCACTTGTTTCACAGCTCAAAACTGTCCAAACGCCTCTTCTAGGCTCTGAGACTGCAGGCTGGGGCTTGGTTCCTGGGATCCAGGTCCCTCCCTCTCCGCCAAACTTTCCTCCCGCCCCGCGGGTCTCTCCGGCCTGCCGTTTGCTCTGGGGAGCTGGGCAGCCCTCTTCGCGTTTTCACTATTCCTACCAGTCTCAATGTGGTTTCTTCTGTGTTCCTTGGTTGAAGAGTCCACTTAGTTTAGTTCATAGTTGGTTTATCCAGATGATGGTTCTTTAAATTGAGTTATAATCCACTTTGCTTCTGGGAGTTGGAAGTTGGTACGTCCGCCTACTCCGTCGCCATCTTGCTTCTGGACAGACTAGATGGTGGGGTCCATCCCCTACTGTCCACAGTTCTTCCCCTCGCTCCAACTTGAAAAGCTCTGATCTGCTGGATTGATGTTCTGTGGTGGCGCAGTGGATAAAGCACTGACCTGGGAACGCTGAGGTCACCAGTTCAAAACCCTGCGATGGTCCGGTCAAGGCACATATGGGAGTTGATGCTTCCAGCTCCTCCCCCCCTTCTCTCTTTCTTTCTCTCTCTCTCTCTCTCACTCTGTGTCTCCTCTGTGTATCTGCGGTACATCCCACGGCCAGATCTTTAGGAGTGAAAGTTTGTACCTGTGGTGGCGCAGTGGATAAAGCGTTGACCTGGGAACACTGAGGTTGCCAGTTCAAAACCCTGCACTGGTCTGGTCAAGGCACACATGGGAGTTGATTCTTCCAGCTCCTCCCCTCTTTCTCTCTTTCTCTCTTTCTCTCTCTCTCACTCTGTGTCTCCTCTCAAAGAAAACTGACCACTCGCAGTGTCTCTTTCCTGGAATCGGTTCAGTTTCGCCCTCTCAACTTTCTCAAAAGCTTTTAAGTTTAGTGTTTTTATCTCTTCTTCTGTTTCTCTTTTTTACTATCCAGGGAGAAAATTTTTCCAAAGCTCCTCCACTGACTTTCCCACTGGCTAGAACTGGGTTCCATGGATACCTCCAACTGCAAGGGCAGCTGGGAAAGTGTTACCTAACTCTTCTAATCTCTTTTATAGGTTGTAGGCAATGGAGGAAGAGGGGATGGACCTAGCCAAAGCATGGCCATAAGACATCATCCACTACAGCTGCTGGGCTCTTTATGGGCTTGCCCAGACGGCAACTGGAATCGGTGTAACCACCAGCAATAGCAGCCGCTTCATCAGTGGGCTGGCCTCTCAGTCCCCATCTTTTCCTTGGATATCACGCCATCAGGAATCAATGCCTTGTGAAATTATAAATACATAACGCATAGATCCAGATAACAGGAGAGCAAATCCCAGAGGGAAGAGGGTGGGTGTTAGGGGGAGGAAGTTAGAGAGAGGGGGGCAAAAGGGGTGTAATTGGGGGACACGGGGTGGGCGGTGAGGGTGTTATATTGAGTGGGACATTTAAATTCATGTTAAGAAAATAAATTAAAATGAACAAAAATTAAAGAAAAACAAAAAAGAATCAATGCCTTCAATTGTCTGCTTATATTCTCTCCTCATCCATTGAATTGTAAACTCCATGAGGGAAATTAACACCTAGCTCCTGACTCCTGGAACATACTTACAGAAAAAAAAAAAAAAAAAAAAAAACTAATATGAGAAGAAATGACTAATATATTGACAAACATTATTAATTGAATAAATAAATTAATTAAATGAAGGGCCCTGTTTACAGAGACATAATTTGACAGAAACAAAACCTTCTCTAGGTGCGCTGAAACTGGAAAAGATGAAGACATTAACAGCGCAGGAATGCTTTTGACAGTTTCAGAGGTATAATCGTTTATTGCGTGGTTATCTTAAAGAGAAACTCTTCCTTTTCTCTCCCTGTATTTTTACCTCAGCATCCAGGAGAGGAAAACTGTGCCAATTCTTTTATCATTGATTCACATAAAACTTTTGTATTCCTGATTGTAGTGACTTAAGGTTTTTTCCAAAGGAATGTGTGATGTGTTATTTGATCTACACAATAAACTTGTGAAGTAAGCAAGGAGAGATTAAAGGTATCACATTCCATAGTATGAAACAAAAATTAATCATACAGAGGTAAAAATCAATAATATAGAATTATTCACAGACCTATTCCTCTGCCAACCTCACCAAGAAGAATCCCATAAATGGCAGTCTAATTTTCACCTGCTAAGCAATCACAGGAGGAAAGTTGTGTTTTTTTTTTTTTTTTTTTGCTGGGAGCAAAGATAAATTGATCTAGATATTCCAGTACTTAGAGGGTGAAGAGGGAGAATGAAAATGATATAAAAAAAAAACTGTACAAAGAGGGAGTGAAACAGAAAGCTTTTTATTTCCCCCTGGAGACCAGACACAGAATAGGATAAGAAAGTAGGTTGGAGAGAAAAGAGAATTTGAATAAGTGTTTCTGAGAACCATGTATTCTCATCCCCTTTAATGTCTTCAGAGAGAAATGAATAATATATGGAATTCCATAATTATTACTTTTAATTTTTGGGTGCTGCTTTATAAATCTGACACTTCTCTGAAATAAAATCGCATTGGGTCTCCGAGTATATTCGGGTTATATATCAGTGATGAAACAAAGGCTCCGCGAGGTTTGAAGACCTCAAATCAATTCTCTAGTTAGTAGACGCTGACTGCTGCTTAAATCCCTAATGTATGCGCTATGCTTTTTACTTCACCCTACAAACACACAGTGAACACATTCGAGGTTTTTATTGTTGTTGCTTATTTGTTTTTCCTATTTTTTTGAGAGGGGTACAGTTTTCTGTCCTGCCTAATTTATAGAGACATGGTCATGTTTTTAGTTTGCTTTTATCAAGTAAGTGCTCTGCCCGGTCAGGAGTTTTTAATTTCTTTATTTCCTTTTCCTTATTGTTGGCACCTCACCCGAGACCTGTGAGTCCCTCTGGGCTGTGTGTCTGAGAGTGATAATTGAATCTGTCAAGCTGCCAGGCGCTGAGAAGCTGAACTTGTATGGCTTGGTGGTACAACCTTGGTGGCAGATTGGCTTGGTATCTCTTTCTCTCTTTTTGGGCACCCGCACCCTCTCGCAGGCTGAACCACAGCCTGCGGTTCACATCTAAGTGTGAGAGAACTGAAGAGCCACAGGGCTATTCGCTAATCAAAAGGTTTAGGATTGAGGCTCACACTGGTTAATCTCCTGCCTGCTCTACCCTGAGGTTGTGGGTGAGATTGGACTGCTTGACCACACCTTGTTAATTCAGATTGACTAAAGAAAGACGGTGTAGAAATGCCTTCAGTGTGTGTCTGTGATTCAGGTAAGTCAAATATGTCTGCTGAAGAGAGTAAACAACTATGTCTTGGTAGAGCCAGGCACAGACTGAGGTACAGACATTAGGATGCTTGGGCTTCCATTCAAGGAAAGGCAAAGACGTGGAGCAAGAACCCAACAGGAAATTTGGGGACAGGGAATGGGTCATCAGCTAGTTGAGATCTTGGGGGACTGATTATGGGTAAAGGTAAGGGATTGACACATTGCCTACTTGTCCCTCTCTACAGTGCTTTTTATTGTTGTTATTGTTTTTTAAAAAATTGAATGGTGGTGGGCTTGGTGGGAAAGTTGCAAAAGGAACAAGAATTTCTAAAGAAACAGAATTTAGAGAAGTGAAGAAAAAGAGAAAGGAAAAAAGCACTGCCCTGAGAGGGCAGGTCAATTCAAAGCATTCCAGGAAGACCTTGAGGAGACCCTTGCGATGGTCCAGCTGTGCTGTGGTGAGGACCCAGGAGAAAGCAGTGGCGGGAGAAGGAGGAGGATAAGATGAAGTAAAGAAAGTGGAAAGAAGGAAATACATAACTGGAGCCTCCTCTTTAGGCATGGAAATTTTAGGTGGGGCTGTGGATGTTATTTACTATGATTTATTATAGCTGTGTGGGCATTCACACAGGGGTATGCACTCTCTCCATTCTCCCAGTTCCATGTTACCTGGACTCTGTAATCTGATGGATGTATGACAACAACAGCAGCAGCAACAGCTACAGAGAATAGAAGGAGGTTTCCCTGGGAGCTCACAGAGCCTCACATCTCCTTCGTGTAGGGGAAGGACATGGGGAATGGGATTGAAAATATTACAAAATCAAAAATTAACCTTTAGATTCACAAACTCCCCAGGCTAAATGGGACCATGTACGTCACTGTTGTGCCCTTTAACAAGCAGATCTTTGTGTAGGCAGGACTTATGAAAAGCCTCCTTTTCTCACCAAAGCATGTGGTTAGAGGGCCAATGAACATTGTGGAGAAAAGTTAACACATCAATATTAGCCTGCTTTGCTGGAAAACTGAGAAAAGATAAGTTTATTACATGAATCATCTTTTGAGCTGGGTGTTCAGTCTTTCAACATTGATATGACAAGAGATTCTAATGAGAAGGACAGTCAAATAACTGTAAAACATTAGGAATGTGCTCATACATTCTTATTGGTTGTGGGAGAGCATAGTGTATAAAGTCTTTGACCTTCTGGAGACTTCATTCTGGTCAGGGAGAATACTAACTTTTTTATTAGTTTCTTGCTGTGTTCTATAAAAAATTAAGTCAGAGTTAGAATGGTCATATAGTAGATGCTGATGGTCTACTCATATACTATTGGAAAAGAACTACCCTTTGTCTAAGACAGGAAGATGTTGTGAGCAAAATAAAATTACATGGTCATGCAATTTGGTTGAGATCTAAAAGCAAGGGGGTATCCTGCGCTCTGAAATGGAAAGAAAAGAGAGCTCTGGCTGCTCAGAAAATACCCAAGTCAGAAAAGCTATAGATTTGACTTATTCCTTCAAGATCCCCTAGTAAAACAGAGATTTTAGAAGTTCCTACCTGGAGACCCAGAGGTGGTGCAGGGAGTCTTGCTGAGTGCCTGAAGGCTTGGTAAGGACAGTGTAATTAAGGATAGCACTTTTGGCATTTCATTCCTTGAGTCTGATTCTCCCTGACACTTTAGATCATTAGAAAATGTTTTGTGCCACCTCTTCCCAGGTAGCTAGCTATTTAACTTGGGGTGATTGATTTTGAGTAGATGGGTTTAGTGGAAAAGTAGAGGATAGAAATGTTATCTGTCCTCACTGAAAGCCATGGACATCATGCAATCTAAGATTTCTCTAACTTGCTGGGGTGGAGAGAGGACAGGGAAGAAGGTCAAAGGAAAGGACAAGAGGGGAGTTGTTGAGAAGTATAGGAGAAATAGCATCGGACACATATGTTCTAAGGCCAGTCTAACTGGGGAAGAGTCTCAGTGTTAGCATAGAACTATCATCTACGGTTAACCTCCGAGTGGCCTGAGTTTTACGAGACCCCAGAGACAAGGGGAGCTTTGCTCCCTCAAGATAAAAGCCATTGTCTCATTCTGTGTCAGGACCCTGGAGGTTCTGTGACGTCAGAACTGTGCTCCTCCTCCCAGTGGCCTTTGGCAAATGTCTGCTCTCAAACCCCCTCTAAGCCCCATCCTTCACAAAGACTTTTTTACTGCTCTTGTCTTCCACAGAAGTACTGCTCTCCCAGACCTGAGGGAATCCAAATGCTGGGAATGTCCTGGTTTGTCCCTCCAGGTGCAGGAACTCGGAGTGGTTGAGAGCTTGTGGCTGGAACAAATAGATAAGGAAGAGCAGGGCCTCTAGCTGGTGTGGTGGTTGACCCAGATTCTCACCACTCTCTGGTGTTGGTTTGATATTGCCAGACCCCCCCAGTGTCTCCATGGGGTAGCTCAACCAGGTCTGTATCCCAAACTGTAGAAATATTAGGGGGAAGGAGATCCTATTGAGAAAATGTGCTGGGAACTTAGAATAAAAGTGTTCAAAAATTCTAAGAAAATGGGAAGTTCATACAGGGTAAAGAGACTCGTTGTTTTTCTTCCTAACAAAACCTTCTCCTCCGCCAATGCTTCCTTTTCCCCATTGCTGATGCTGGTAGACATCCATCTCAGTTATCCAGGCTCCTAAGCATTCTGCATCCTTCCTCAGCACTATCTGCTCACATTTTTGGGATTCCCCCGTGAGATGCATCTCTTACTTGTTTTTTTACTTAGTAGCTATAAGCTTCAGTTTTCACAATTGAATATAAGAATAACAATACTACCTACTTCATAGAATTATTGTAGTGATAGTAAAACCCTTGGCACAATGATTAGAATGAAGTAAGCACTTAGTAAAGGTGAGCTATAAGATTTTTATTATTATCCCATAGCCAGCCTCCTCTCCAAATTCTCACTACCTCAGACCAGAATTTTTGCAGCATACCCCACAGGATTGTTTGCTTGCACTCTCTCCTCTATCTTGCAAATGAAAGCTGAATACTCCTGACACATTATATTTCTCAAACACAACTATCACCAGGGTATTCCTCTGTTTAAGAGTTTCCAGTGACTGCTTGTTACACCAAATAGAGATTCTTCAGATTAATAGCCCATCCTCTTCTTTTGTGATACATATAATCCAACATGGTTAGTATGGTTCTGACCGCAATTCTGATTTCAAGCTCAAGAGACAGCTCATGTTTGCTCTTCTCTCCCTCTTCCCATAGTATCTTCCCTTTCTCTATCCAAAATCTGTGTTACCTATTGCAGCTGCAGTGCCAGAATCTCAACCCTCTTTTTCTACCAGAAGTAATCAGTTGGATATTACAGTACAGATAGAACAGGGCACTGCCTTGGTCAGAAGAATGGTATTTTATAAATGTAGTAAGGAGGATTCTAAGAGGGAGAGCGTATGCCTCCATATTTTATTCCTGGAGACTTATTGGTTCATTCTGATTCTATTTCACCTTTGTCTCTCTTCTCATATCTGCATTAGTGACATTCTAGACCAGGGGTCCCCAAACGTTTTACACAGGGGGCCAGTTCCCTTTCCCTCAGACTGTTGGAGGGCCGGACTATAAAAAAAAAATCTATGAACAAATCTCTATGCACACTGCACATATCTTATTTTAAAGTAAAAAAACAAAATGGGAACAAATACAATATTTAAAATAAAGAACAAGTAAATTTAAATCAACAAACTGACCAGTATTTCAATGGGAACTATGGGTGCGGATGTATCCTGTGCTCCTCTCACTGACCACCAATGAAAGAGGTGCCCCTTCTGGAAGTGCAGCGGGGCTGAATAAATGGCCTCAGGGGGCCGCATGCGGCCCACAGGCTGTAGTTTGGGGACCCCTGCTGTAGACCTTGGGTTTAAATCAGTTTAATGTGAGAAAAATCCACCGGCTTTCCAATGGGGGATGTTCAATGGAAAAATTTGTGTATTTTTTTTATTCTTAAGATGATTTCTTGGTTTGAGCAGGAAAGGCAAAGAACAAATATAAGAGGGAACTATAAATACAAGAAAAATATTTCCAACTCCTAGTGAGGAAATAGCAAGTAGGTCAGCTAAAGAAAGATAAATATTAAAGCATAGGAAGAGTTATTCCAGTATACTTTCTTAATTATATAGGACTTTGGTTGTACATTTGTAAACAGGAATAAAGAAAGCTAGGTTCTGTTTTTTAATTCCATCATCAAAACAATTTACACCACTGATAGTTTTAATTTCTTCCCTTTCCCCCATATCTCAGTTTCTTTACCTGAAAAGATGAAAGAAATAATTCTAGAGTTGAAATTTAATTATATATATATGAAGTGAATAGATATTCACTGTGTGAGGAGCAGTGAGTGAGGATAGACTTGTATGTATACAAAATAGAATCATAGATCTCTAACAAAGCAATAGTCAAGAATCATAAACTATCACCTGGGAATACTTAAACATAAGAAGTTCTTTTTTATCCCAATTACTGTCTCCACAGGAGACAGAATAGCTTTGCAACTACCTAAGATGATATGGGTTTCATCAATAGAGGCTGGAGAATGGATGTAATAATCCTTCCACATTCCTTTCAGCATCAGTATTCAATGACCTTATGATCCCCAAAGAATGACCTGTCTGTAGCCAAACATATTTACAGTCTGCTTTCTCTCTCCTTCTTTCTCCATCCCCACCCGACTTTTATTTCTGAGAGATAGAGGCTTTGAGAAAGGATAATAACAGAAGATGATGCAATGATTTTGTTTGGCCTCTACTTTGGTGTGTGTCTTTTATTAGAGGGTGTGCTAAGAATGACTTTCCCATTGGCTTAGTCCTAGGTTCCGGATCCACTCCACCAGGACCATTCATGGTTGACCTCTAAGTTAAAATGTCTTCTTGAAATCATGGGTTATGGTTGGATACCCATGTACTTGGGGTCTTTGTGTCTCTCCAGGGTACCCACCCAGGACCTGAAAAAGGGTGGGTTCTTTGCCTCCACTCTTCTTCATGTCTTCCTTTGACATATCCAAATCCTTTTGTGTCTCTGTATCTTCCTACTGCTATGCGTGTTTGTGAACATTTTTGGCCATGAGAAAAAATTCAGTTACATATATGATAATGTTTCAATTCAATACAATAAATATTTACCTTTTGCAAACACTGTGCTTGGAAGTAGTGGTGGAGTTTGTAGCCAGCACTAGAAGCAATCACTTAAAAATTTTTATGACAAATTATTCATCTTATAGAAAATAGAAAATATGGAAAAGCAAAAGCAACAACTGTAAATCCACTCCCAGAGGTACATAGTTGTTTTTTTTTAAATTTTTTACAGGGACAGAGAGAGAGAGGGACAGATAGGGACAGACAGACAGGAACGGAGAGAGGCATCAATCATTAGTTTTTCGTTGCCATCGCAACACCTTAGTTGTTCATTAATTGCTTTCTCACATGTGCCTTGACCACGGGTCTTCAGCAGACCGAGCCACCCCTTACTGGAGCCAGCGACCTTGGGTCCAAGCTGACGAGCTTTTGCTCAAGCCAGATGGGCCCGAGCTCAAGCTGGCGAGCTCGGGGTCTCGAATCTGGGTCTTCCGCATTCCAGTCCGACGCTCTATCCACTGTGCCACCACCTGGTCAGGTCCAGAGGTACATATTAATAATATTTTCACTATATTCATTCTATCCATACACATATTTTCAAGTAACATAAGAATGGGATCAAACTCTTTTTGATAAATTTATTTTTATTATACTTTTCTCCTTAAAATATGCAATAAGTAAATATTAAACTCCAATAGTTCTAAACTTTGATACACTAGTACCTTTAATTAGAACTATAATGTTCAATACAACAGTAGCCAGTAACCATATGTGACCATTTAAATATATATTAATTGAAATTAAATTAAGTGAAAAAAATTTAATTTTTCAGTCACACTAGCCACATTTGGCTAGTGACTATAGCACAGATATAAAATATATATCTATATAACTATAGAATATTTTTATCATTGTAGAAAATGCTATTGGACAGTGATGTTCTAGAAAAATCCATTTTGACAGAAGCCATCTTGAAGACAGCATCTCCATGAGCATCTGTATTCCATATTTGCACTTGATTTACAGTCACTAATGGAAAAGAAAGTACTTTATTTATTTATTTATTTATTTATTTATTGTGAGAGACAGAGAAAGGGACAGATAGAGACAGACAGACAGGAAGGGAGAGAGATGAAAAGCATCAATTCTTTTTTGCGGCACCTTAGTTGTTCATTGATTGCTTTCTTATATGTGCCTTAATCAGGGGCTACAACAGACTGCGTGACCCCTTGCTCAAGCCAGAGACCTTGGCTCAAGCTGGTGAACCTTGCTTAAACCAGATAAGCCGGTACTCAAGCCAGTGACCTTGGGGTTTCGAACCTGGGTCCTCCGCGTCCACTGAGCCAGCACCTGGTCAGGCCCAATCTAATTTTTAAATCAACATTTGTTATGTAGTCTTTTTTCCTTGATCACTTTCATCTCCCCATTGTTGATGATACAGTGATCTATACCTCCTACAGTTAAAGCTTGTAAAAAGGAAGTTGAAAATTACATTAGAGATTACAAAGCTCCAGTTTATAGAAAGCTGTTATGGAGTCCCTGTAATTAGAGAAAGGACTCAATCCAGAATTCTCTGCCCTTTGAAAAGTGGAGGGAAATTCTTGGTGATGGATAGGGGTGGAGGTGATGGGAGAAAAATACGTAAATTGCCCCTTTCCTACTTTGTTCTATAAACGGAAAGCAACGATAGTTTGTGAACTCTGGGTCAACCTTTGCTGCTATAGGTGGTGTGGAAGGACAAACATCTGGATTAGGAATCAAGAGGTCAGGATTTAATTTTTGCCTCTACCTTCTCCCAGTCTTCTTGCATTTATGTCTGTAGACCATCCTTTGTGTAGACTGCACTATATTACTTCCATAATCAGAAGAACAATATAGTGTTGTCTACACTACGATAGACAGATTCCTCTAGTACTTTAGAGATGGATATGCTGAAGAAACGTCCATGTTCTAGTAGAACCACCTGAGTCAGTGTTTGTGGACTACTACCAGATGCCAGGCACTGGGCTAAGGGCTCTTGACCAACATTCTCTTCCTGTGTTCTCACTGCACCCATGTACTGGTGCTTCAGAAGCACCGTTGGCTAACCCATTACCTGGAATTCACCTTTCCATGTTTCAACAGACAGCCCTTAATGTCTTGCCTCATGCTCTCAGTTCCTTTTAACTGAAGGCTGCAAACTTCAGTGCCTACATAAGAATGGAAGCCAAGCGCAACAAAGCTGGCTACCTGTAGTTCCAAAAGAAATAGAATGCAGGCTGTGGCAGACTGGATGGCACACGCAGAAAGAAGGAGACCATAGTGACATCTGCTCCGGGGGAGGGGAAACCCTACCTTGCTTTATTTTATGACTTTTCAAAAGAAGGAAAAAATTCAGCATTAACTATAAATGTTTTCAATATTGCTATCAACATACTCAAGTTATTATTTTTTTAAATGGGAGCTAACCATCATAGTTGATTTAACTCAGCCAAAGGGCCACCAGCTTGCCAGCGTCATTATAGCGCCGTAAGTGCCTCCGACGGGTTTCTTAGCAAGTCCTGGACTAGTAGGTGTATGCCTTCCCAAGGTCTCCCACCTACTCTTTTATATAGGCATTTTTTACTTCTAAGGCTTCAATTCTTCTCTTCCTTCTCACCTCTCTCTATCCCTCCCACCAGCCAGTTTTTAAAAACAATTATGACTTTTATTTTTTTGTCCTGGGTGAAGATTTCAAGTTAGGTTCCCCTCCCCCTTCTCCTACCCCGGTTTTCTTTGAAGTCCTGAGTTCTTATACTGAGGGACTGAAATCACGTCCTAGGACAGGAACAAATAAATCAACTCGCAGAATGACCATAAATCTCGGACGACATCCAAGCTATCGGTCCTTCATGCCAATAAAATCCATTTAATTTTTATAGGCTGGTGATGACTAACTCTGTAGGCAAAATTGAGCTTTTGATTTTTCTCAAGGCTTTTAGTCAAGGTTGAGGAAAGGGGGATTGGCTATGGAAAAGGTTCTTGGGAATGCATTTGAAACACATTCTTACTTCTTAACACTTTCTCTGCACAAAAAGATTTCCTGGATGAAGAATATAAAAGCATAGTTTTATCATCAGCATTATGATCATTAAAAACTAACACTTACTGAGTGCACCTATGTAACATGCATTGTACTGAGCATTTTACATACTTTATCCTCATTTATTCTTCACAATAAATGATGGAGTCTTTATGCCATTTTCAGTCCCATTTATAGTAGCTAATCTCCTGCTTTCAGTTTTAATGCTCCCAGGAACACAGGAAAATTAAATTCAAGGTTAAGAGAAATTGTGACTTGATGTCATCCACCCCCAGCCTCAAGGAGGGATGGAATCTTACTCATTACAGACCTGCCACAGAAGGAAAAACAAACCCTGTTTAAAGACCATTAAAACGATTCTTAATGAAGACCTCGCAGCCTCTCTCAGTGCCTCTTTTTGGTGATGATCTCTACGATCAAGAATTCTTTTATTTGATGTACAGCCCACAAATCATGGGACTTCATTTGGAATTTTATCTGGAATTTCATCTGGAATTTTGTTTTTTTCCAATTGAGATTTAAAAATAGGTTATTTACTTATTCAGGGACCCTCCTTTTATATACACATAGCTCTCTCTGAACACTCCAGAGTGTCGTTCAAAATGGGAAATATTGTGTGTGTGTGTAGTTCAGAGATTAATCAAAGCACAGCTACATAAAATATTTGTCTAGTGTCTTTTTAAGCCAGTATTGTTTATCAAAATTTGGGTCGGATTCTTGCTATTTATTTTCCATTATTGTTTATTATACATTAACCGTGAACTACATAGTGAGTTAAGAAAATGAGGGGCTCTTTTTATTACGGACTTGAATATCAAGCCCTACAACTTCCTGTCTTCACACAGCCTTTCACCAAACCACCCTTATTACATCCTGTTCTTTGTGACTGGCTGCTTAATTAATTGTTGCTGGACATGAGTAGCAGTCCTGAAAGATAAAGTGCAAGTATTGATTAGTCATTAATTTATCATTGTGGTCATTTAAAAACTGTGTTTACATCAGAAACTATTTTTTCTCCACTTTACAAATAAGTAAATCAAAGCTAATAATAATGGCATACACTTGTCTAAGGTTACACGCTCAGAAGTGAGGGAAAATGTGTGTGTGTGCATGTGTGCATATGATAAAAGCATCAGGCTTGTACATGTGGGTAGGGATTAGATTTAAGGTCTTTGGTTTTTCTCTCCTCCATGCAGCCTATCCTATTAATCATGCAAATGGCTTTTGGATAGTGATATCAAAGACCCTCTGAAACAGGCTATTAAATAACATAGGTAATGTATAAGAAGATCTGATGACTATAAACTTGCAAATGCCTCTCTGGTTTCTCCAGAAAGACCAAAGACTGAGGGTCCCAGGGAGCAATGGTGCAATGGGGGATCTAAGAATCCCAAAGCAGAGAGGAGATGCTCAGAGGAAGTGATAAGGGAGAGATAGGAATCAGAGCAAGACATGCTATTCCAGTCGTCAGCAAACCTGAACGAAAACTGGTGTTTCCTGCTAGTCCAGGCCTAAAGACCAGACCTCAGGGAACTCAGCCAGAGAATCCAGTCTTGCATAGGAAGAACAGAGTAGAGTCGGAAGGGCAATGAGCACTTATCCCTGTCCCTGCAGTCAGCACGGGGGACTTAAGCCAGAGAGACACTGCTTAGGTTGGGCCAAATTTAAGGGAGAGCCTTGCTTCTAAAATGTAAATGGTATCTTGACCCTTTATCTGGGTAAGTTGTTTGCCTGTGTTGGGCTATGTGGGGAGTGCGATGTTATTTTTATTTGATTTTTTTCCTCTTAACTATGCAACCTTATGTTTCATTTTTTTCTTACTCAAACTTACTTTTAGAAAATTTATTTTCTGTTAATGTAAACAGATTTAATTTCAGCCTGAAATATAAGATTTTAAAAGAAATATTTATTTCCTCTTTTTTTATTGATTGACTTTTAGAAAGAGAGAGAGAAGTATTCACTTGTTATACCATTTAGTAGTGCATTCATTAGTTGCTTCCCATACGTACCCTGACCAGGGGTCAAACCCACAACCCTGGTGTAAAACCAGTAGTCACAGTCACCATCACAGCCACTTGGCCCGTGCAGGTTTGCTTTGGATTCAGACAGATGGTAATGAAACAACAGAGCCAAGAACTGGTGGGCCATTAGCTTTAATCCTAGCTTGCACCCGGCGGGCAAGAAATACACACAGTGGGAAAACACTTCCCTTTCCATTCAGGACTCCCAAAGCCACTGATTTATCTGAGTTTCTTAGCATCAAAGGTTTCTAGCTCACCAGACTCATTCACCTCTGTTCCCCATCTCCTTCTCTCTGCACAAACTGGCTTCTCCTTCAGCACTCTGCCATCTTGGCTGCTTCTCCTCTCCTCCACGTGGCCTTTCTCTGCTCTCCTCTTGCATGGGCTCCTCTGCCCCATTTTATAATGTAGAAATCAAAAACCTTTAATCCAATATACAAACAAGAAAGTCTTTGATACAAAGTTACTTAGGGTGAGAAAGGCTTAGTCTTAAAACTAATAAGCCTTAGGCTATAAGGACCCTGCCTGTTTACAGTCTGTCCGCCACACCCAATGCAAACTATAAGCAAGCAAACATATATATCATATTTACAAACTTATTTGACCAACACTTGGTGTTTTCACGACAATACTCTAATTAACTAAACTAACAGACCAAAGTTTCCTCCTTTTGATTTTTTGTTCAAATACTTTATTATGAAGACATAATAGAGAGACATCCACAAACCCCATCTTCTAGACCACCATTAATATGTGCCCTTGGGCACAAATTCTCTATTTTCAAGTATCCTTCATCCAGAACTTAAAAGGTGTCATTGAACCCCTCAACCTCCCTTCTAGGAGTCTCTCCACAATTTATTTGTTAAGAAAAAGCTGATTTTTCTTTATTTTTATATAACAGAAACTTCTATGATGTTGGAAATATTATTGTGCTGTTTTACAGATGAGGGAACTGAGTCATGAAGAGCTGACATCCATTGTTCTGGCTTTCCAGTTTCTGAGTGGGGGAATCAGAATTCCAGCCCAGGCATTCTGGTTCTAGAGTTGTTCACTTTTAACCACCACTTCATAATGAAGCTCTGTCCTGCTGAAATTCACCTACCTGAAAGGTACTTGCCCTTTAATTATTTAGACAATAAATTTCCTTTCTCGTATAGGAAGATTACAGAATAAGACTCTCCTTTTTTATCAAGTAGAGCTTCTGGTGTTTAGCTCTTCCTTGGTTCTACTTGTCTTGTATTGAAAAGACCCTGACTGCATTTAGCTCAGACCCTTATGCTTAAAGTTACAGGGCTGCTGGTGGCTCAGAGGGCCCTGTGCAAGTATTTTACAAGGTTTGAGGATGGATACAACCAAATCTGGCACCTTCTTCTTGGCCAAAGCCACACAAGGAAAGAAGAGAAACAGTCAAGCATGCTGTCAAGCCACATAGCTCAGATTCTTAGAATCTGGTATCATCTGTCTGTGCCACCCATGATGACTCACTTCCAGGCAGTCCCTGCCTTCTTAGGGGCTGGAGCCTGCACTTGACAGCGAGGAATTTCAACAGGAATGGATGTCACCAGCTCCTTATACAGTCACAAAACCACTTCTGTTGGGTCCAGAGTCATGTGCACCCGCATTACATTCCTTCTTGCCTGTGAAGCTTCCCCGGCTTCCCCATTACCCCGAGGAAGAGAGAATAGGGGAGAAATGGGGAAGGGAGGGTTGGGAAGGTAAAGAGAGGAGGGGAAAGAAGGGATGGAAGAAGGGAAGGGGGAAGAAAATCTTTTCCTTTAAGCCTCAAATCACCGAACTACCTCTGGACTGCTCTTTCTGACTCCCGTCTAATATATGCTTCACATATTAGACTTTAAATCTCCTCTTCAAGGTCAGAATTTTGATGCTTAAAATGTTCTGTGACTTTTGATTGCCCCAGGTTCAAATCCAAACTCCTATGCATAAGGGATAAAGTTTCTCATAATCTGGTCTCCACTTTGGCCTTCTGTTTTACCTCCCAAACTTTTCCATATTCCTATATTCTCTCCCATCTCATTTCCCCTTTCCTTCTCTCCCTCCTCTTCCTCTCTCCTCCTCACTGTCTGTTCCTCTGCCCCCTTAACCTCCATTCACATCAGGCTGCTTAAAATTCTCTAAAAACCATCATTTTCCCTCTTGCCTTCTGATTGTTGCTTATGCTCTTTCCTTTGCCTGGAATTCCTCCTGCAATTTCTTTAATTTATTGATAACTTCTCCTTAATCTCTAGGAGTCCACCTAACTTTCCTCCAGGGAGACTAGTCCCTGACCTCCTTTATGATTCATTATCTTTTAATGCAACATTACACTTCATGGTATTTTACTGTCCAACCTCAATATTCTTTCCTCCCACAAGCCTTCTCAAGGGAAAGGATGGCATCTTTGTCATGCTATCTTTGCAAAAACATTGTGTGTGGTCCATAGAAGATGCTAGCCAATAGTAGCTGAATGGATGACATCAGTAGTACTTAGCCATGTGAGCTGGTGCCCATCCAGGCAAGGGGTCTCAGACTACTCTCCTCGTGTTACAGATTAGGCGTCAGACCCAGATAGAGGTCAAGTCACTTGTACAGAGCATGAAGTTATTAATATTACAGCTGGGACGACAGCCCAGACCACCAGGCTGTGAGCTTGTCGAGGACAAGGAACACAGCTTATTCATCCTGTGACTCCAGTGCCCAGCATCATGTCTGGAAAGTAGTAGGTGCCTAATGAATGAATGTATGAGTACACCGGCACCAAGTTCTTTCCACTGCCTAGGGCAACATGGAGCAGCCGCTCAGCAATATTACACTGCTTTAGATAGATCATTCTGGACAACCAGACTGAATAATTAGTCCTATGATTCAAATTAGGGCCCAGGTTACCTGCTGTCAAGATGTACCAGTCAAGCTGATATTGGTCACAATTGCGTTGACTGTGCAGTGTTGACATAAACTGCACTTGTTTCCTGAATCGATGCATCGCGGCAGTGGACTCAGCATCACCTACAGACATGGCCCAGATATACTGTTACCACCTTTCCAGCAGAAAGAGGCTGCTGCTATTTTTAAAGGTCCCCTGGAAAGTCGGTGATATGATTCCCTTGCTTATCCATTCTGATGTCACTCAGACCTCCAGGGAGGAAAGTTCCTCTTCACATCCTGCTAAAGTTGCTCCTGCCTTATACTGGGACTGTTTCTCCCTGCAGGTCAGATGACAGCTGATAGGGTCGTCTATGCCCCATGTCTGCCCTACGCTCCCGGCTGAGCAGACTGTCCAGGTGAGAGAGAGGCAGCATGCTGGGACATCCACACGGACTACAGCGGGTGTGCAGGGACCAGTTGGCACTGCCACCCAGGCGGCGGTGTGTGGGCTTGCAGGAGAGTGGCAGAATGGGGCGGTCTTGTTAATTATTTTAGTATAAACTTCAAAAAGTGACTCTAAAGTTGACAGTTTCAATTTTTAGCTTTCTACTTACTAAACTGCTCTGGGTTGAACCTTTTTCACCCATCTGTAAAATCGGCCTGAGCACAATAATCATCCTAGGTATTTGTTGAATATAATTCCTATAACACACTTTATATAATGCCTGGCACACAGTGCACAGTAAATGTTACACACACACACACACCCCTCCAAGGGCTGTGAGCAGTCATTCTAATGGGTGGAGAAGCATCTGTGCTGTGATCTATTTGGGAACTCACATTTAAAAACACTGTTTTCTCTGTTCATATCTCCTTACTCTGTCTGTTGATGTGCAGCCCTTGGAATGTGCTCTAAGGATGACTGCCCAGGATCTCCTGGTCCCCAAGGGCCTCCTAAAGCGAATTTCATGTTCATTGCCATAGCGTGAATTATAACAGACTATGCCAAATATGCACCCCAAATTTGGTGAAAATCATTCCAGTTGTTTTAAAATGATAAGAGCGAAGGGGAGAGAGAGTGTGTGTTAGTTTTGTCTGTAGATGGAGGACAAGGGGTCAGTGGCTAGCCCCCTGCCTCTTCCCGCCTCTCACTGTGGAGCCCTGATGTACTACTGTACAACAGGTACCTGACCTCGAGAGCACAGAAGGCCCAAGCACCGGACAAATCCGTTCCCAAATTAAGGGAGCAGTTAGCAAGTTTATGAGAAAAGAAAACCTTATAGAAGAGTCCATATAAAAGATCTTGGTAGCTTAGTGAGTGTTGAGCAAGCACATTATTAAAGACTGAGTAGCTTAGGAACTTACAGGAGGGCCATGAGTATGTCAAAGAAGACCCCACTGTAGCAGGATCTGGAAGTAGAGAAATCCCTCCTGTTCTGAGCAGTGACTTGCCTTGGCCACCTGGATTGAGGGTTTTCATCAGGCCCTGGGTGAGGAGTTGCTGGAGAACGGCCACCCAATCTCCAGTGACTGCAAGTCACGTTGTGTATAATGTGTGCTGAAATAGTTTTCAACATTTTTTGTTTCATGTTTGTAATGCATACTTAGTAAACAGTTTTGTCCACTTTAATAATGTTTGAGTAGGGCAACCTCTCCAGCTTCATTCACTCTAGGAATCTATGAAATAAAGATTTTTCTACCGAGAACAAGAAAAATCAAGGTCGGCAGCATCTTAGATTTCTAAGTCAGGGAATGATTGGCTTGCTGCTTACCACTAATACATAAAAAAAAAATCTGTCTATATCTCTATCTATCTATCTATCTATCTATCTATCTATCTATCTATCTATCATCTATCTACATATATATGTATGAATGTGTGTGTCTCCCCGCATTGCTTGGGTTCCACTTTCCAAACTAGACTGTGATGTCCTCCCTAGTAGAATATTAACAGCTTCTGATTTCTGAGTAGTGGAACTAGGACTTCATCAGCTTTGTGGTGAAGGTACAGGTGTAGAGGACGGGAGGTGATGAAGAACGGAGATTGCATTGGTCTTTTTTCCCTTTGGCATATAGGGAAACAAGAGTTACTCTGCAGTCTTTGCTGTGCTTAACGTCTTGGCTGAAGCCTAGGGCCAATGACTGTGAGAGGCCATTTCAGCATTGGTGTACTCAGTCAAGAGTTCAGCAGCCTCCTGAGCTGTATGGAGTGAATATTTGGGGTCTCTGAATGGGTTTCTAGAGAAGGTCACCCCTTATTCATGTTACTCTGTTTGCTTTTCATAATTCTCCCCATCAGAGAACCCATGTTGACACAAAGAAGTTTGCTGGTCTTTGTGGGTCTGACTGTTAACTCTGCTACTACTGTTGCTGGCTTCGAGTTCCTCCTGCCTCTTTCAAGAGATGAGGTTCAGACTGGGGGAGTAGCTTTGACAAGATGGGGAGGAGCTTGGCTCCTTAGGGCAGGGCTACTTGGCAAAAATACTGGATCCATTAGGACACATGTAGAGGACTTGGCCCAACAATTGCCCTAGTTTTAGCATAGCAGAGATGCATACAATTTGTTCAGTCCCCGACCCCCTTTTAATGGATACATTTCACCATCTTCTTGTTTGTAGTCTTTGATGTCAACAACTAAAATTACAGTAAAAGCTCCAAAGGCTGATATTTTTGACTTTCCACTAATTGCATACTTCAATGAAAGATTTTCAATATATTTTGAGTCAAATACAAACAAAATCTAAAGAACTTGCTCATACATAAGTTAAATACTCTTACCCTGAAGGTCCTTAGGTTGATTTACTAAGTAATTCTTTAAGAGAGCAAATTTGACTCAGGATTTGCAAAGAGTAAATGTGTGTTGTGCCATGATAAATTATTATTTTGTGTTACATATCAGCTTTGTCACATAAATTTGTAGTGAAATTTTTCTGCGTTAAAACATTTAAAAACATTTTTCCACCACAGCTACTCTGTTTAATAACCTTTTCATTTTAGGATAACTTCAGATCTGTGGGAAGTTGCAAAAATAGTACCCTCACTCAGTTTACCTCATTGGTAATACCTTACATTACCATGGCACATCAGTCACACAGGAACCAACATTATTAACTGCACTTCACATGTTATTCGGATTTTGTGAGTTTTTCTATTAAGGTTCTCTTGCTAGTCCAGGAACCTGCACAGGACTGCACATTACATTTACTTGTCCTACCTCTTCATCTCTTCTGGTCTATAATAATTTCTCAGTCTTTCCTTGTTCTTCCAACCTGGAGAGTTTGAGGGAGTGCTGGCGCATATTGTGTAGAATGTCTCTCACCTGGAGCATGTCTGATGTATTTCTCATGGTTAGCCTGGCTTTATGGATTTTGAGGAGGAAGAACACAGAGGTGAAGTGCACTTCTCATCACATCATATCAGGGCACCTGCTACCAGCATGACCGATCACTGGCGATATTAACCTGGACCACTTGATTAACTCAGTGTGAACTCTACTGTCCTGTTATCTTTACCCCTTTTCTCATTGTCTATTCTTTGTAATTCAGTTACTAAGTGTGACCCACATGCAACGGCAAGAACAAGGCACATTAAGTTCCTTTTATAGTAGAGAGTATCTAGATAAATTGTCTAGAATTCTATAAGAAATATTTGTGTCCTCTATCCCACTGAAGTATTAATCCAATCATTTGTTTATATCAGTATGGATATTAATATTTTTTTACTTTAGATTATAACTCAATACTGTGGTATTTATTTTGTTGCCAGAACTGTTCCAACTTTGGATATTGGGAGTTTATTCTGTTGGTTTCATCACATACCTGTATCACTGGGTTTTCCAGCACTTTCTTACTTTCCGACACCAGAAGCTACTTCAGACTACAGCTATTATCATTATTATTAATATTTTCCTAGGTGAGGGGAGGGGAGATGGTGAGGCAGACGCCCACATACGCTCCAACCGGGATCCACTAGGCAACTCCATCTGGTGCCTGGCACCCAAGGCTCATGCTTGGACCAACTGAGCTATCCTCAGTGCCCAGGGCATGCTCAAACCAATAAAGCCACTGGCTATGGAAGGAGAAAAAGGAGAGGAGAGAGTGAGGGAGAGGGAATGGAGAAAAGCAGATGGTCACTTTTCCTGTGTGCCCTGACATAGAATTGAACCCAAGACAATCATATGCTGGATCAACATTTTATCCAGTGGTAGTAGTCAACCTGGTCCATATTGCCCACTAGTAGGCATTCCAGCTTTCATGGTGGGCAGTAACAGAGCAACCAAATGGTGCTGCGATTACATAGATTTAACTATAGTAAGTAGTTTTATAAAGAATTATTCTGCCAGACTTAGCGAAAATCTGACATAAAGTACTTGGTAAGTAATTATTATTATATAAAGTCCACTTTTGTATCTCTGTTAGTAGCAAAATTTTCTAACCGCCCACCGGTTCCACAGTAATGGTGATTTATAAAGTATGGAAGTAACTTTACTTTATAATATTTATAAAGCAGAGTTATAGCAAGTGAAAGCATATAATAATAATTACTTACTAAGTATTTTATGTCGGATTTTCACTAAGTCTGGCAGAATAAATCTTTATAAAACAACTTACTATAGTTAAATCTATCTTTTTATTTATACTTTGGTTGCTCTGCTACCGCCCACCATGAAAGCTGGAATGCCCACTAGTGGGCGGTAGGGACCAGGTTGACTACCACTGCAAAAATGGGTAGTTTTTATAAAAAAGTTGACTACCCCTGTGTTTATCCACTGAGCAACCAGCCAGGGTCAATAGCTATTGTTTTATATGTTATATATTGAACTTCGTTTGAACAAAATTATAAATTATCTGCGATAACAACCAATTTCAAACATATTTCTACTTCACTAATTTCTCAATTTGGAAATAACATTGTTTTTAGCCATGACATTCTCCACATATATTTTGTACTTATATAATCATTACAAAAATTCACTTTATCTTTAACACTGCACTTTTTAACTGAATTTGCAGCAGCCCTTACTATTATGTCAGATGTTCCACGTTCAATGGAGTGAACTTTAAAGAGCTTTAGTTTGAGTCCATAAATTAAATGTAAAAACAAAAAAGAACAATAATTGTAATTAACTGATTTCCTGTTGCAAGCATCTATGAGATTTATATAAAATTATTCTCATTTTACTCTTTGCCAAGTTGCTCCTCTACTAGTGAATTCAATGTGTAACAGCTTGCCTACCTTTTCCATACATACACAACGAAAATTGGAATGAAGAGTGAGTAAGATTAATTTAGAGCAGTTATTTCATCTGCATGTTAAATTGCCATCTTCAGGCATGATTTCCAAAAAGAAATACCACTAAATTTTGAAAGGGATACCATGATTCTTCAGCAGGTTTTTGTCTTCTAGTTTTTGTCTGAGCAATAATATCACTACAGCCCTCATGGTAATGATTAATGTTGACAAATGCTTTGTGTAAGTTTCATGTTCACTGTCAAGTTTTTGAGAATTGGAAATTCAAGGACTAATTTTCTATTACATTTACTCTTATTTTTAAATTTATTTCTACCAAAAAGTTTCTTGTGAAATCAAAAACATTATGAAACAATAAAAATTATTATGTGAATATCATATAATAGATGAAGCAACCTATTGTAACAAAAAAATTTAGTAATCTCTATAGGTCCCAGTAGGACTGCTCACTTTATTTCCTTCAAATGTCTCATGTTTATATAACCCATAAATTCCCACACTTCTTTTGACCCCCACCAACCACTCACCTGTCAGAGTCCTATAGTACATGACACAGAACACAGGAACTGACTGGTACACTAAGGTGCAGGCATGAATACCAACATTGAATTCTTCTGCCACAACTACCTGAGAACTAAAGAAATTACCTACCCAGTGGTGTGCATGTCCAACCATTTTATTTTACCACAAAGCACCTCACATGCTCGCAAAATAGATGAATTACACTGGGAAACAACTTTTTTTCTTTTCTGTTGCATGAGGTTTTATAACCTTTTAAATATATTTCTGCATCACTGATTCCAAATCTGCAAACTATTTTTTGGTGTATGCTCTAGCTTTTATGCAATTTTAATTTCTTTTTGTTACAGTTAATGGCATGTATTTTTTTTTAATTGGAGTTAAAGGGCAATGACTCTTGAATTGAACATAACCACAAGGCAATTAATGTTTTACAAACACCACTTTTACATAATTGTTGTTTTTAAATGTAAAAAATTATTATCTGTTAAAAACACCCTCTTATTTTGTTTTAAGATTGAATCATGGTTTCTTCGAGTAGGCGTAAATGTAAGAATAGACCTGATACCTTCTGCTATATATGTGGCTGTTACACATTTCAATGTCAAAGGCGATTTCATCATTTGTGATACGTGCATATATTGCCTATTTTCAAGTTCCTCTTGGCGATCAAAACAAGAATTGGGCTCCTCATATTGTGTGTCATAATTGTGAGGCAATACTTTGTGACTGCACAAAAAGAAAACGCAGAGGAATGCCTTTTGGTATTCCCATGGTTTGGCTTGAACCTAAGGACCACAGCAGTGACTGTTATTTCTGTCTGATCCATACAAAGGGCATTGGCAAGAAAAAACGGCATATGATCACATATCCTAATATTCCTTCAGCAATACGACCTATCCCACACTCTGAGACACTCCCGGTTCCAGTTTTCAATGGTTTTATTTCTTCTAAGAATGAAGAAAGTGAACATGGTGATCAAGTATATTTTGATAAGATGCATGAGGAAATGGTTATAGAATCTGAAGGGTCTTCTTCTGATGCCAAGCAGTCATTAACCCCTCAGCAGTTTAGCCAACCCAAATTGAATGACTTAGTAAGAGATTTGGGCCTATCAAAGGAAGCAGCTGAGTTATTAGCCTCCAGACTTCAAGAAAAGAATGTACTTTACCAGTCAGCTAAAGTATCCTATTTCAGGAAGCGTGAACAAATTTTTGTGGACTTTTTTTCCAAAGACACACACTTTGTTTACTGTCATGATATCAGTAGTCTTCTCAGCCAGCTAGGTGTTACCACTTACAGTCCAACAGAATGGCGGCTATTTCTTGACAGCTCTAAATGGAGTCTGAAATGTGTTCTCCTACACAACGGTAATGTTTATGCAGTGGTTCCAATTGGTTATTCAACTCATCTGCGAGAAGATTATAATGACATAAAAATTGTCCTTGACTTTCTGAAGTATGAGGAGCATAACTGGATCATTTGTGTGGATCTTAAAATGGTAAATTTTCTGCTAGGACAACAGAGAGTTTTCACGAAGTATCCTTGCTTTCCATGTTTGTGGGACAGCCGAGCTCGGGAGAAACACTGGACACAGAAGGAGTGGCCAAAACGTGAAGCTCTGGAAGTAGGGATGCAAAATATTGTGAATGAACCTGTAGTTAATTGAGACAAGATCATTTTTCCCCCACTTCACATCAACTTGGCTTACTGAAGCAGTTTGTTCAGGCTTTGAATAGAGAAAGTGAATGCCTTCAATATATTATTTCTGCTTTTCCTGTCTTGTCTTTTGAGAAGATAAAAGCAAATGTATTCGATAGACCTCAAATTCAAACCCTTATATGTGATGAAGAATTTGCCAGGAAGATGAATAAGGAGGAGAAAGCAGCATGGCAGTCTTTTATGGCAGTTACAAAGAACTTTCGTGGCAATGAAAAAGAAGAAAACTATAAACTTCTGGTTCAAAGAATGCCGTTGGCTTTCTGCAACATTGGATGTAACACGAGCGTTAAGATTTACTTTCTGAACAGTCACCTTGATAAGTTTCCCGAAAATCTTGGAGCTGTTAGTGTTGAGCAGACTACAGCGGGAGCATCAAATGAGATTGTCCTCAACAAGTACACAAACGCAAGAGCTACAAACACAAATTTTTGCCTGAATAGAATTTAAATAAGTTTTGCGCAAATTTTATGATTAAAATAAGTGTTTTAATATGTTCTATTTCGAAATTGTAGACAAATTCTGATGAAATCATATATTTTAGTGTATTTACTTCATTATATAAATTATTATATTTTCACAATGATGCCGAAGAAGACATTCTACTTCGTTATGTTAAACTAAATGTTGAAAATGTTACAATAAGATGAAAACCTAAAATCTTAATTGCAAAAAAACCTGTAGCTTTCAGAGAAAAACTAATGTTAGATCTGAGATCAGCATACTCGAGTTAAGTAAGAACAAGTGTTTTTGTGGATGCAACAAAAATTTTGTTCCCCAGTGTTTATTGCTGGCCTTTCAAATGTCATCATGTATTAAAATGTGTCTCATACATTTTTATACATGACCAGGAAGGGAAGCTGCAAGCCCAAAATGGAGTTCAACCAAACCCTTTATGGCTGCTTTCTTATGACTGATGTTCTTATACTTTTTCAGGAAATAAGAAATCCAGAACAAATACTAAACTGGATAAGACAGTAGGGACAGTGAGCATAAACTTGAGCTCTTCTCGGCTAGCTGGGACATATGGCCAACTGATTGTAAAATTTTGTCCACAGTGGAAATAGAGGGAGACTTGATTTGAGGGGTGGGTAAACACACAATGAAATACACAGATGATGTATTATGGACTTGTACACCTGAAACCCATATAATTTCGTTAATCAATATCACCCCAATAAATTCAATAAATAAATAAATACATACATAAACAAATAAATAAATAAAAGTCTGTCCGGCATTGTGTGAGCCACTTGGATGACGAGGTTTCGGTAAGAGTCATTGGCAATGCTCTGCTTTAGAGTGCCGGAAACCCCTGCTGTACTAGAATTTCTCCCTCAACTATGTGGCACCTGGTACCGTGTTCAGTTATCTCCTGTCGTGTTGGGTTCCTAACAGAAGCTACCCCGGGGACTGTCCAGCAAAACCCTTCATCTCTACAGCCAGTACTTAAACCATGTGAACCCTGCTGGGTAGCACCGAGACCTCGGAGATCTGTCATTTGTCTTTCACCGGTCTCCGTTAGGAAAGGCTCTGCCGCAAGTCCTAGGCTGCGAGGCTTTCGTTCCTTTCTCCAGGCCCCCACTTAACCTTTTAGGGCTGAGAATGCCTTCCATTGAGGAGATTTCCAGAGTCCAAGTCTTAGCACAGAAAAAAGACAAAGAGGAACGTGAGATGTGTTTTAGGAAGTTTTCTCTCCCTTCATCGAATGAGGAAGCGCCATTCCTGGGGTGAGCGGGGCATTGTTCCGCAGCAGCCAGTTGTGTGTGAGGATATGCGTGAGGTTGCTATGCTCTTCTTTATTCTGAATATAAACCAGAGCCAAACCCAAGTTAGAGAGTACAACGCGCGTGTGCGTGCGTGCGTGCGTGTGTGTGTGTGCGTGCGTGTGACTAGAGGCTAGCATATACTACCAACAATACTCAATAAGTTACTGAGCACTTCTCTAAATAGTCCCTGTCACTTGTTACATGCAAAAGAATCAGGAAGTGAAAATTTGTTAACATATTTTATTTCATTCACAAATATCTATTGAGTACCAATTCTAAAGATAAAATTAAAATGTTCCCCTCCCTTCCAAATGACTATTTCATTATTTGTATTCTTATTTTTGTTATATTTTATTTTATTATTAGCTTTATTCTGATTTTTTAATAATAAATCCTTGCCTTCCACTTCTGCTACCTCAACTTCTTTAATTTGGAGGCTTTATTAACATCTCCAGGTCACAAAAAATAAACTTTCATGGTTATGACTTCAATACACTAAAGACTATCAAAATATATTTGCATAATATTAGAACATTTTAATCAACATTTTGTGATTCCATTTTATTTATAAAATGCAGTTATAACTAGAAGGAATACGGGCCGTGCCTGTGGAAAAGGCCATGAAAGAAATTGTGAGAAGATGGAAAGAAATGTTATTAAGCACTTATCAGATAGTCACCACTAGGCTATTTCTTAGATGTAAAACAATATCTAAAAAAAAAAAAAAGGCATATCTAACACACAACTCTTGACCTCATAAAGTTCACAGCTTAAATTGGCCTCTTTCTCAACAACAAAAGAAAATTAGACTTGCTTAGTCCGATCCCAGTAATGTGCATGTTTTGGGGAGAAGTCCATGGCATTAAATCTAAGTGGGAGCCAAACAAACCCACCAGCTGCACACTTACCACACTCAGACTTTTGGTCCAACCCCCAACACGACCTGGGAAGAACTGCCCACTCTGGAGAACAGTACTGCTGAACCAGGGTGTATTGGTTTACAGCTGATGCTTGGTGGTTGAGAAAAATCATGGCTTTTGGCTCTTGTGGTATTTGTTCTCTCAAGCACATATGATAAGTTGTGACAACCAACTGAATCCTTATGGCGAACAGAAATAGTAGTAAAAGATATATATTTTTGTTCATATAATTTCCTCTCATTTTCTTTGCTAGGTCTCTTTTGGTTTAAGCCTTATGAAGGTGTGGTGCTGGCCACAGATCATGTTTCACTAAGGGTTTGCTCTGGGAATTAGTGATCCTTTACCCCACTAAGAAAAGTAAACCCTTTTCGCAGAAAGCATTGGTCTAGAAAAATGTATATTGCAAATGTGGTCAGCCATGTCTTCTGTTGTTCTGAGTGTAAGTGGACCGCTGCCTGGCTGTGGGTGCCTTTTGTTGGGCTCCATGGCTTTTCTTGGTCTGGGCATGACTCTGAAGAGGATGTGGGACCCCTTAAGACAAGAGACCAGCCTCGGGAATGGAAACACAGGCGCTACCTGAGTTAGGGCCTCTCACTTTCCCAGTGCAGAGACTAGTGTAAAGGCAGAGTGAGGTCCAGAAGCCAGGCCTTTGGGTCATTAAAACGGCCTCTCTCTTACTCAGCCATAGACCATTGAGTGATGTTTCACCTTGCTCTAGTGTGGACCTAGATTAATGTTGACCACTAGAGGATTATAGGGAAAAATGATAACAGTAAAGTTTACTATAATGATACCAATAGAACATGATTCAAACAGAAATTGAGATTTTGAGAATAAAGAAATGATTGATAATTTTGATGGATAATTTAATAAACCTCTTGCCTGTGTAATATATTCCCTGATGACAGATGAATTGATGCTAGAGTTTAGATACTGGAGGCCCGCTGTAGGGTTACTCCATCTGTGAAATTACCCACCAAGTCCTTAACTATTCTCTATGGAAGACATTTGAGATGGACTTGCTTTATGCTCCTTAATTTCCTTCAGGGTCCAGGAATATCAAGAATAGGATGTTCTGCATGACCAGGCGGTGGCACAGTGGATAGAGCATCGGACTGGGATGCAGAAGACCCAGGTTCGAGACCCCGAGCTCGCCAGCTTGAGCACGGGCCCATCTGGCTTGAGCAAAAGCTCGCCAGCTTGGACCCAAGGTCGCTGGCTCCAGCAAGGGGTGGCTCGGTCTGCTGAAGGCCTGCGGTCAAGGCATGTGTGAGAAAACAATCAATGAACAACTATGGTGTCACAACGGCAACGAAAAACTAATGATTGATTGATGCTTCTCATCTCTCTTCATTCCTGTCTGACTGTCCCTATCTATCCCTCTCTCTGATTCTCTATCCTTGTAAAAAAAAAAAAGAACAGGATGTTTTTGATGAAAATAGGATGGGTCAAAGACTCAAAAAATCCTCCTTAAAAGCTGTTCTCTAACAAATTTGGGTTGTCTACATAAGAATTTTATTACTGTCACTCTTTTCTTCATAAAAATAAACCCCATATTTAACTTCTGTCTATAATGAATAGTTCAATTATATGATTCCAGAGGGAATGAATGAATTTACAACTGATGAAGTTTGATGTTGCCTATAAGTGAGCACTCAAAACTTCCTCTCCCACTTCCTGGGGGACAGCAGAGACTCTATTTCTTTTCATTCAGCTACATAGCAAAGGTTGAGGGAGGAATCTGTGGCTCCTGAAAATTCACTTCAGACCTGGGTACTCAATGAAGAAAGTCAGGGTCCGTAAAAATGTGTCTAACATGGTCCAACCAGAGGCATAGGGCTCATGTCTATATTCTACCCTCCTGAGTATTTTTCCTGATTCTCTAATTGCAATTCCTAATTGCAAGAGATCTCCTCACCCTACTTAAGAGTTTTCAAATGAGAAAAGATGAAATTTCTTTTACTGCTTCTATATGACAAAACATGGCTTTAGTTGAAACAAAGCCCTGGGTTCAATACTGCAAGAGAAAGTGAGGCAGTGTCCATAGTCCTAAGGCTGGCTGGGGGATAAGAGACCACCAGTGGCCTGACCAGTGTAGGCAGGTTGCGAGGGACAGAGAAAAGATGGTGCTGAATGGTTTCTGTGGTGTTTGACATGTTCTATTTATGGTATAGCACGCCTTTAATGCAACAACCAAGTAAACGTTGTTACTGGTGACAACATGTGGTCTCAAATGGAAGATTTTCATTGGCTGCAAACCTGATTTTATTACTTTCTACTGTAAGTTCAAACCTCAGACTATGTGCTCAAATGTGGAGTGATGTTGCAATCTCTACTTCCCATATATTAAATTAATTTCAATTACTATCCTACTGTGTCAAAATTTAGTTTTAGCTTGACCAGGCGGTAGTGCAGTGGATAATGTCGGACTGGGATGCAGAAGGACCGAGGTTCAAGACCCGAGGTCGCCAGCTTGAGCGTGGGCCCATCTGGCTTGAGCAAAAAGCTCACCAGCTGGACCCAAGGTCACTGGCTCCAGCAAGGGGTTACTCGGTCTGCTGAAGGCCCACAGTCAAGGAACATATGAGAAAGCAATCAATGAACAACTAAGGTGTCACAACGAAAAACTGATGATTGATGTTCCTCATCTCTCTCTGTTCCTGTCTGTCTGTCCCTATCTATCCCTCTCTGACTCTCTCTGTCTCTGTAAAAAAAAAAAAAAGTTTTATTTTTATCCCCAGCCCGCACTTGAGTACAAGGCTGAGCTTTAGGATCTCACACAAGACCAGCTTCATGAAGAGCAAGCCATGGGCTCCATGAGGCCACCACTCTGTCATGGCAGAGGTGTCCACTGTTGTGCCTTCATGATCCTTTCAGTCTCTTCTCTCCACTACTTTCATGCTATGCTTGTAGTCATGGAGAAAACTTCTGGTGAGGCTCTGAATGTCAAGTTGAGGTCATGTCACTCAATACAGCCCTTGGCTGTTCCTTCAAAATCTTCCCACCCCTTCGCACACCACCAGGGAGCTTCCCCCAGAACACATGCTTACGCCATCTTCCTGCCCTAAAGAATCCCACTACAAGCAAGCCAATCTCTTTCTTTCTCTCCACATTTCTTCCCATGACCTTCCCCTTCTGCCCTCAAGCCCTAGCCTCTTCAATGGGTCTAGCATCTGGAAACAACAACATGGCAATCCTGCCAAATAATTCTCTTGAAGCAGCAAACATAAAACTTGGGAGGATAAACAAGAAATCATGGGGTAAAAAACAGATTAAAATCCAGAAATGGCCCCAAGGCACCCAGAATGATGAGCGATGAGAATGTAGTATGATCTCCTTCCCTTCTTTTCTTCCCTACTCCTCTCTTTTATTTCTGTTTTTCTTAGACTTCTTCGGCCATTGAGAGCAGACCATCATGACAGCCTCCCTTCCTCCACCTTGTTATCTGGGTTCTGACAACCCACAGCCTGTTCAGGTTGATCACATAGATCTGGGTGCTGTGCTCTGCACCATTTTCAACTAGGCTGAATCTGACCAGAGTTTCTTAGGGACTATATTTTTCCCCAGTGTTTGTTTTTTTGTTTTTTTGATAATGAACACCTTCAGATGGCCTGCTCTTTCCACACCCTGGCCACCCTGCTCACCTCTTTCACTAACATTCCTTGCCTAGCTCCTGAAGGCATTTAAGTTGGTACCAATGTCTCAGATCTGTCTCTGATGGGAGAAGAACTGTTAGGGAAGGAAATGAGCTTTCTGCTATTGGACCACCATCATCCTAGACATAAGAGAGATTATTCCTAATTGGACACCAAATTGAATTGAGAAGTCCCTAAATACTCCAGTCTCTTAACTTTTAATAGTCATTCGGAGACAGCCTGGGGTCAAATTCTAGTTCTATAACTTACTACCTGTGTGAGCTTGAGCAGCTTAACTTAACTCCTTTGAGACAACTTCTTCAATGCCAAGTACGGGTACTAATCATCTGTATCTGAGAGGGTTGTTGTTGGGGGGGAGGTGAGATATTGTACGTGAAGCATGTAGACCATGTGCAGCATATAATAAGCTCTCAGTAAAGTTATTTATATCTACGCTTGCCTTTTTCTTCCTAATTTGCTGAGCAGGAACTGGCCCATCAGCAGCACAGGTTTTATGGAGTAATTTCAGAGTTACTAAAACATAGAATGAGCTGAATGCCTTGCTGAGGATGAACATTCCAGCAGAACTTTCTTGCCAGCCTTCACACCAGTTCTCCCCTTAACCTCATTCACCCCCCAGGCTTCCTGTGGCTCTTCTCCCAGAAAGGAGTGTGCCACCATCAAAACTTCTCCTAAGAGCAGATTTCCAGAGGGAGCAGGGGGAAGGAAAGTTCTATTAGTTCCCTAGGGCTGCTGTAACAAATTACCACAACTGGGTGGTTTAAAAACAACAAAAATCTATTCACTCACAGTTCTGGAAGCTTGACATTCAAAATCAAAATGTTGGCAAGGCTAGGCTATCTCTGAATGCTCTAGGGGAGAATCCTTCCTTGCCTCTTCCTAGCTTCTGATGGCTTCTGGAAATTCTTGCTCTTTACTAGCTCAAAAGTGTTAGTTATTATTTTTTATTTTGACTCTCTTCTTTTTGCAGAGAGTAATGAAAATTGGAGGCTTATAAATTTGTTTAGATCTGAATATTTTTTGTGTGTGTTGTTTCAGTGCCAAGTGTGCATTTGCCCATTAGAGAGTGAGCCAAAAAGAGTGTAAGGTTTCTATTTCATAGGATTGATGGTAGAATTGGAATAGAGTGGCTGCAAAACTAATCTGCTGCTTTGGGAACTTCTGCCTCTCTAACAAGCATGGCGGGTTCTCCCAATTTACTTTCAGGCTGATTAGCATTACTTGACACTGTGATTTGGCCCATGACTTCATCTCTTTGTTTTCCCACATTTTTTTCTTTCCTCTCCCAGTTGGATATTCATCATATTCGAATCACTCAAGGTTAGAGACAAACTCTCTTTAAGCTACTAAGAGTGTGGGCACTCACTGGGAGCAATATTGACCAGATTCTCGAAATCTAATGAAAAAAGGTATGAGCTAACTGGCATTGTCCATTTGACAAAATGAGAATGGCTTCTAGTCTACCCAAAGAATCAGGGATTCTGATGGATACTTCACCAAGGCTAATCAATGAGAAATGGTTGTCAGCTCTAAGGGTTGAGAGTGGTGGGAGAAATACTGCATTAATTATGGTAAATTCACTGTTTCCTCTTATACCAGGTTTGTTTTCTACTTCTTTATCCTGCTGGACATTGTTAAGTTCCAGTCTACCAGACTCTTCTTCCTCCATTTTCTCTGTTTTTTTCTTAATCTGATTCTTCTTATATATAATGTTTGTTTCTTAAACAGTAAAAATTATCTGGCTTAACACATACATATGAGTGGTGTATATGTCTGAGATGCTTTCCTCTTGACACTCTCTAAGAGTTGGGTGGACTTATCTTTGGCTTTAACTTTTTAAATCAAATGAAGATGGTTATTATATAATTCTTTCTGAATGTTTATGGCCTAACCAATCAGAAGTTAAGGAGTGAGACTGACCAGGTGGTGGCACAGTGGATAGATCATTGGACTGGGATGTGTAGGACCCAGGTTCAAAACCCTGAGGTTGCCAGCTTGAGTGCAGGCTCATCTGGTTTGAGCAAGGCTCACCAGCTTGGACCCAAGGTTGCTGGCTTGAGCAAGGGGTCACTCAGTCTGCCATAGCCCCCCAGTCAAGGCACAATTGAGAAAGCAATCAGTGAACAACTAAGGTGCTGCAATGAAGAATTGATGCTTTAACAACAAAGAATTGATGCTTTTCATCTCTCCCCCTTCCTGTCTGTCTGTCCCTATCTGTCCCTGTGTTTGTCTCTCTCTCTCTGTCTCTGTCAGAAAAAAAAGAAAAAAAAGAAGTTAAGGAGTATTATAATTTCTCATCTCCATTGTCAGCCTTTCAGCTGGGAAGGGAAAACCCATGACATTAATCTTTCAATTCCCAAGAAAGTTGTTCTTCCTCCATCTTACACTCAGTAGGACTGATTGGACCTCTTGGCTATATGATCCAGGAGCATCTATGCTGCAAAGTCTGGGCCAGGACAGAGTAAATGTCTCCATCTCTATGTTGACCAGGTATCTTAGCATAGTTTTCCCAGAGTAGAAGCTATTGCTGCTGCCATAACTATAATGCCATTTTGATGTCACTATGATGCATAAGGCAACCTAATGCCAGTTTGCCAGACATCTTCTCATTGGGATGGTTTTTAGATGATGCACATGCTACAGGTATCAACCTTTTCTTTCCCTTTTAAACCCTACTGTTTCTTCTGCTCTTCAATAATTCACTGTTTAAACTTCATGAAAGTCTCATTTTTATTCCTTGTTTGACTCTATAAAGCTTCATTGTACCTGGATAAAAAATGCAGTACATTACTGGTTAGAGATAATTAGGGACAGAATGTATAGTACTATTAACCACACTCTGGGAAACCATCAAGAATATCTCTCTGTTATTCCCCCTGGCATACTGGAGACAGCTCATGATATTACCAAAAAAGTAGGTAAAAGACAGGACCCATTGGGAGGACACAAGTAAAAGGAGGAGAAATGGGTGACTCTATAAAACCTACAAGCCCTCTAAATCCTCTTTAATAAGTCTTACAGATCTTCAATTCCCTGTGTCTTTGAAGATCATCATTTTATTCCTTTAGCTTGATGGCCTTTCAATATTCCTGATGGCATCTCACCTGGGGTGGGAGTCCAAAGCCTAATGCTGATTATCTATCTGAAAAGTTGTGGGACAGTTCCGTCTAAGCTGCTCCCTGGTGTTCCTAGGGTACCACTTGGGTATGCTGAATCTAGGGGACCACATGCTTCTGCCACAACTTCATACCCATTCCTACATCTAGCCTTTCTCTTCTGCTTCCCAGGTGGGCTAAATATACTGTTCTAGCCTGTACTTCAGTAGGAAGCCTTCTCTCGTGAGAGTGCAAATGTATGTGCCTACAGACAATAGATGCGTATGCATACAAACAACCATAACCACCAATGAATGGTCTTTGCGGGGGTTTGCTTGCAGTTTTGAATGAAGAGAATTATAATCCATGCCTTTATTTCTACTTTCTCTGGCTGGAAACCAACTGATAGCTCTGCTGGTGGAATTCTCTGTTCCTGTGTAGGGAGGAAGACAGAAAGCATTCCAAATGTCCTCACCACAACTCTATGCATAATTCCCAATCTTCCTAACTCCCCAGTTTTATGTTGGCTGGCTTTCCTTAATTTCCAAAGCACTGTATCTATAGTCTATTTTGTATTATAGTCATTTTTGAGGTCTCCTAGAGCGAATTATGAATTAAGAATGCTTGGTGGAGTCTTTATATAAGAATTTTAAAATTAGAAAGCTACAATTTGGGGGGTTGTAAGTGGTATTTGTATTTTAGAGTTAAAAAAAAAGAAATGTGATGTTAGGCCTCCCTCATTTGTTTCAACAAGAACAAATTTTGTAAGCCTTAATTTTTCAAGTACTAGATGGGCAACTACTTCCTATCAGAATTTCTATTTCCTAAACCAGTGAGGTGTCACATATGCTGATGCTTTCAACTGATGATAAAAATTCTGTTTATTAATTTAATTTGGATGTATGTTTAAAAAATGCCTTTGTCCAAATATTTATTTATGCAATGTTCATTCTCTATAATTTGCTGTTTACTTTTTGGTGAAATGTAGATATTTTTGGTTTAAGCAGCTTCTCACAGGAGGTTAAGCTATTACAATAGGACAGAAACATCTTCTGACTTTATCTGATGCAGGAAGAAAGAACCATGGTAGGGAAGTGGCAAGGGAATCTCTCAGTTTGGTGTTATTTCAGAGAGGACAAGCCAGTAGTTGACATATACTGTGGACCATGGTTACTGTGCTCGGATCCAAGTCTTGAAGTAGGGTGTGGTTGTGGGGAGCCATGAAGTTTCCAGTGAAGGAAATGGGCATTCGTACTGAATCACATACCATTTTTTCTTTACTTGTACTGCTGTTTCCTTGAGAAAACAATTCTTGTAGCACATTTGGGGAAAACCAAACTTCTCAGGGAGTGTTAAGTATTCAGGAGCCAGAACCAAGGCTGATGAAATGAAGGCCGGCCGGCCATAACCATTTGGCAAATTACCTCATAAGCTGAAGCCCCATTCTTGCCATCCCTTCAGCCTCTATTGCAAAAAATATATCAATTCTACACAGAAACAAAAATAGTCTCTTCTAGCTACACTTTGTTTAAGACAAAAAGTTTTGAGTGTGTGTTTAGACACAAACCAAAGCTTGTTTTCAGCAAGATTTTGGTGCGTATAGCAGAAGTCCAGACAGTGTAGAGCTATAAAGAACTCTTACAGGTGCCCTTCTCTTGTTCAAGAAAACCTCCGTCATCATTGGGAAGGAGAGAATTGATTAGGGAGACCATATTCTACTCAGTACCCTCTGGAAATGTGATCACCTCTGCACAAAGGATGGAATCAAATGTTAACCCATATAAACTTCATGAAACATATGCATACCCCATTATCTATAACATCAGCCTAGATACCTAACATGTCCGTTGTCAGAGATTTATGTCGGTGTTTTATAACCCATGAAACCAGGCAAAGCCATTTTATTTATCTTCTTGCCTTCCAGTGGGAGGGTGAATGAATAAGACAGAAAGTGGGGGTGAGGAGAGTTAGACGGAGAGACAAAGAGATCAGTGATATACCAGCTGCATTGATACACCAGCTGCATTGATACTGAAATATTTGAACAATGACAATCACCAAACATCTCTGCAAATAAGTGGGTCAGTTGCTCCAGTGTAGGACGTAGCAGGATTACATTCATTTTGTCCTTCTCTATGGCACCTAACACAATGTACTGTGTGTTGTTTAAACAGCTGCGTGATAATGGTTGAATGTTGAATGAAGTCCCTTAGAAACAAAAGTGACTGTTTGGGGGTGGGTGGAGAGGTTGGGAGAAGGGTACAGGTGAGAAGGCAGACCTACTTAGAGGAAGGGAGATCAATAGATTGACATTGTTCTTCCTCCCTTCCTCTTCCATGCATGCTCAGTGCTTGTGCTTGTCAAATTATTCCAGCCACAAATCCTTTTTTCTTTCATGCAGACTATTAATGGGGAGACATTCTCTGCTACTCCTTCATTTCATCTTTACGGCAGAAGCTCTTAGGTTAGGTTTGAAGCCCAAGAAGGAACCCGACAAAACTTGGAAAGATTTATTTAAAATGTAGAAAATAATGGACCAGCAAAAAAAAAAAAAAGCCACAAAAAAACTGATAGAATGTGGGATTAGGTACCTTCCTAACAGGAGAGGAAGCATTAAAAATTAGTACAGACTTTTGGCAATATTTATTAAAATTTAAAATACAGATAGTCTTTTACTTCCTATTTCATGTCTCAGTATCTTTCTAGAGATGAACTCATATGAGTTCTCAGCGGGCACTGGCCAGAGGGTTTCCTGCAGCCTATTTTATCAAAAAATGACCTAAAATTCATCATGGTGTCAATGCTAAATAAATAACGTAGTTTTCTTTTTAATGAGGTAGAGCTTTATGAAGACATGGTGAACACTCAAAGACAAATGAATGAAAATAAGCCCGTCTAACCTACAGAGCAATATATGTGGTATGGTGTAATTTATTTAAAAATAAAAAACCAGGTCTAACTCCTCCCCCCCTTCCACACACACATTTATTTGTGTGTGTGTGTGTGTGTGTGTGTGTGTATATATATATATATATATATATATGATAAATGTAAATGCACAGAAATGATTCTCAGAGAATTCACATCAAACAATAACAGCAGTTACATCTGGAGAGCCATGAAAGGAAAGAGATCATGGAGAATTTTATCTTTATCTGTAGCACCTTCATTCCTTAGAAGGAATATATTCTCACAAATCACCTATGTTAATTAAAAGTAAATTAAGCTGTAAGAAGAAATCACCTGAGATAACAGATGAGACTGGAAAGAGGGGGCAGATGAAGAGATTTATGCCTGTGGCTTTCTGACTCATTGTCACACCTCTGAGTGAAGTCCATGGACAAAGTGCAGAGATGGGGCAGGTGGGTTTAATCAAATGTAGTGGATGTGATGTAACTTGTGACCTTCTATCTGGGGGAAGAAGCTTATGTCAGTTTTTCCTGGCTCAGGCTCAACCTCTGGAGCAAAAGTGGGAATCTTAGGAAGGCAGGAGGGATGCTAGAATCGAGGATACCCCAGACAGTTCAAGTTCCCACCAGGAGCAGAATCTAAGTGTATTCTTAAGTGAAAGAATTAGACATTCAGAGAAATAGGCAGTTGAGGCAGGATACATGTTCAGGCAGTCTGACTCCTAAGCTGTTATTGTTAAAGTACTGTATTATGTTTTTATCAATTATATAAAAGACAGTGAAAGAGTCATAAGGAGAAGAGAAAAGAGATAGGTGGAAAAGATCAGATGTGGCCAGGGAATAAGCTATCAAACAAATTATGTTTTGATTGGGTTTTAAAGAATGAGTAGAAGTGTATGAAAAGAAATAAGGAGGCTCTTTATGGCAAGCATTGGAAGTGGTAGTCACAAATGTCCAGAGACTGTGTTGGAGGAACCACAATGATCTGCATAAAAAAAAGAGCACACAACCTGTGGAAATGGACAGAAGGTGAGAACTTGGGGTGGTTGGGGGTGAAGAGGGGCATGGCAGGAGCAGAGGGGGTGCTCTGTGCATTGAATAAGTGGTTGGGGTTTGGGCTTAAGCAATTGTAGGGCCAGTGGCCGTCACCATCGTGGCCGTGCAGGTTCACATTGAATTGGGGCAGATGGTAAAGAAACAGTGGAGCCAAAAAATAGTGAGCCATTCCTTTATTAAAGTCTCACACGGACCAACAAGCAAATAGAGAGGGAAAACATTTCCCTTTCATTCAGGGCTCCCAAAGCCACTGACACATTCTCCGGTTCCACAACCAGGAGAATCTCCTCTGGTTCCTCCTAGAATCAAAGGTCCCACCAGTCTTAGCAGAGCTCGCAAAGCCCCTCAGCCCTGGTTCCCCATCTGCATACCTTCTGCTCTTCTGCATAACTGGCTTCTTCTTTAGCACTCTGCATTCTCTCTGCTCTCCCTGCAAAACTCAGGCTGGGGAAAAATCCCTTCTCCAGCAAACATTAGCAAAACAATGGTCCTTCCCAAGCAGAAATGCAATCTGCAATTTGCAATCAACTGTCCTGCTCTGAGGGCAAGCACACACGTGGCTGCCCAGCACCATTTTTTTAAAATTTTATTTTTATTTTATTCATTTTAGAGAGGAGACACACACACACACACACACACACACACACACACACACACACAGAGAGAGAGAGAGAGAGAAAGGGGGGAGGAGCTGGAAGCATCAACTCCCATATGTGCCTTGACCGGACCAGTGCAGGGTTTTGAACTGGCGACCTCAGTGTTCCCAGGTCGATGCTTTATCCACTGCGCCACCACAGGTCAGGCCTTTTTTTTTTTTCAGCACCATTTTTTTAACAATAAAAGTGAGCAAACTCAAAAATACAAATTTTACAAACTCATTTGCCCAACAGCAATGTAAACCTGTGAAAGGTTTTAGGTAGGAGAGTGAAAATCAGATTTGCCTTTAAAAATGGAGGAATGATTAGCTCAGGAAAAAAACTAGAGGTAAGGAGTTGGTATTTGTAATCTAATCAATGTAGGCCAAGCAAGTGGAACTCTGGATGACGGAAACCAATAACAAGCCTTTCTCACTTTCTAGTTCTTCCTGAATTATCCCATTTTATGCCTTAAAATGTTCCCTACACTTAATCATTGTAGATACAACATGTGAGGTGACTCATAGACATTCCAAATGTATCAGAACGCATTCATTGGTAAAAATTCATTTGAAGACTTGGTGCTTTCATCTTTGGTGACATTTAATGCCCCTGTGGGAGCAAGGGGCAAACCCTTAACATTTTGCAACTGGTGTGATCAATATATAGTCATATCTGTGTTTTGTATCCTGAGCTCTTGGATTTAACTCAGTCCGAGAGAGACAAATCTAGGAAACGGGAAATGCCGTCAGACGGAAGGAAGTGGACTCCCTGAGAATAGGCACACCTGCTGTGCATATGAGCTACTGAGCTTCAGAGTTGCAAAGCAACCTCCTCTTACATTTGCCTAATCAAGGCTTTGTAAATTGTAGAGCCAGTTCACATGCATGATCTCATCTGATTTGGGTGGAAGCTGCCATTCACACCTCTGTCATCAGGACCAAAATACCTTGTGACTTCACTCAGCAGCTGGCTAAGGGGTGTGAGAAGCTCAGCTGCACAGGTGGCTGGAAGAGTGGGAAGTGGGAAGTGGGGAGGAGGCCTGGGGTTGTCTCTATTCTGGGGGGAGGGAGGCAACCATCACTGGTGAGTGAGAAAGAACGGAATCAAAGTGAGGGGGAAATAAACTGTCAAATGGAAAAGTCACAGGAAGTCTTACAGTGTTCATTTGGTGCTTCTTCTTAAGCCAAATCTGAGATGAAAGGAAAGGACCAGACATCCCAGATCCTGGAGCTCTTTCAGAGAAAGTGGGTTCTGCCTCCATCAGGATTCTCAATGTTTAACAAGTTCACAGCATTTATTTTTAGCCTTATCTGATTCCCCCTGCTCTTATTATTCCAGTTTGATTTCTTCTTCAAGATAACATCTTTTATTTTTTTTAGAAGGGCTGAATTATTTAATTTTCCTAACCTTTTCTAGTTAAATGTACATGTCTGATACCTCAAGGTGATGTGCTACAATGAGGAGCTGAGACAAAATTGAAGAACAATTTGAGAGACTATAGAATATGAGCTTCTTGAGGACAGAGAGGGCCCTCATCACTCTTGGTATTCTTCACACAGCGTCCCATACCCAGCACATGTTTACTTAGTCCATATATGTTATATGGAAAATGAATGGAGGGGGGCAGAGGAGACTAAATCAGGGGTTGGAGAATACAGATATTATATATTTAAGTTTGTAATACCTTTCTTTCCACAAGTTTCTACTCTCTAAATGGGTTATCTCACTCATCAACCCACACCTAGATTTTCAAAATGCAATCCACACAATGAGGGAAAACAAGAAAACAGCAAACCCAATATAACACAATCCTACCTCTGAATGCCCAGACCAAGACTAAGAACCCACACAGATGAACCCTGCATCCCTTGGCCTTCAGGGACTGAGTACTAATCTCCAATCTGTCACACTTTTTTTTTTTTTTTTTACAGGGACAGAGAGAGAGTCAGAGAGAGGGATAGACAGACAGGAACAGAGAGAGGTGAGAAGCATTAATCGTTAGTTTTTTGTTGCCATTGCGACACCTTAGTTGTTCATTGATTGCTTTCTCACATACGCCTTGACCGCAGGCCTTCTGCAGACCGAGTAACCCCTTGCTGGAGCCAGCGACCTTGGGTCCAAGCTGACGAGCATTTTGCTCAAGCCAGATGGGCCCCCGCTCAAGCTGGCGAGCTCGGGGTCTCGAACCTGGGTCTTCCGCATCCCAGTCCGACGCTCTATTCACTGCGCCACCGCCTCGTCAGGCTGTCACACTTTTTCTTAGTGTGTGGGATGTATTACTGTCAAGCGTTACCTTCCCATACCGCTGAGTGAAGAAGGGTAAGGATCAGTTAGTTTATCCTCACTGACTCCAGGCTGGAATGAAAACGAAAGCATCTCCTCAGGGCAAGTCAGAACAGGATTGAGAGAACATGGCTGCATCCTTAGGACATGATCCCTGCGTACGTACAGGTGGTACCACAAGACTGTTGTGATTTCCTCCATCTCTAAATTCCAGTTTAGAATTCTTGGAGCACTGTCACCAAAGAATACCAGCAAAGCTTAAATCATCTAGGGACTATTATTTTGCAAAGGGCTTTCAAAATTAGAAGCTCATTTCTTTGAATTTCTTTGTTGGTGAGATGTCTTCATCTCTTTTGGTGAGATTTGATTTTTAGGTGGGAGGAATCATTTAGAACCAAAGTTGCTGAAGGACATCAATGACTAAACTGTATCTGGCACTTCTGAGCAAAAACAGTATATATGTCTGTGCACGCACATACATATGTACACATACTTATTGTATACTCTAGTGCAAGATTTGGAAAGATTCTAAAAATGGAGTGCTCCATAACACTGTATAAACACATGTGTAAAACTTCCCATGTGAGATTGAATGGTAACACTTATTTGGAAGAATGCACCATTGAAAGCAAAATTAGTCTCATGACCCAAGCCCAGGTATAATAAGCACAAGGGCACATGGGTGAGTATATGACAATTGTTTTTGCACATTTAATCCAGCATGGAATTTAGCAGCTTTCAGAAATTTGCAGCTATGCTTGTCTTGAATGTAATCCAGTCATTCTTCTTTCCCTGATACCATCATTTCGGCCAGAATAAGCCCACCATCATTTGATGTTTTCCTTCTGTGTATTCCAAATATATGTATTTTGTGAAAGCCTAAAAGAAAATACTAAAAATTCATGACATGAGTCACAAAAAGTACAATTTCTTCAACAGCCTTTTCTCTCTGCCCTCTTCATGTATCATTTTCCCTTCTCTGAGGAGTTCCAGAAGAAGTTAGATTATTATCATATTAAATAATAATTCCTGACTTTCAGTTCTTGCTTTATGACCATCTGGGATATAGAACTGTGTTTGCTCGGGGAAAATGGGTCGCAGATTGCTAAACTAGCTCCTCACCCTATAGTGGTTAAGAGCTGTTTGTTTTTCAAATACCTTAATTGTATGGTCTACCAGAAAAGAGCAGCACTGGAAATTATACCTCTGGACTAAATGCAACCAGATGGACAAAAACAACATGGCGTTTGAAAAAGATAAATGCCTTACTATCCCCCTGTGGTTAGTTTTATCTCCAGTTAATTTTATAATGGGTTTCCCTGGAGCAAGGGGATATTCTCCAGGACTAGGAGTGGTTCCCTAGCAAAAACCAGGCAGCCTTCAGAGGAAAGGGTCCTCTTCCCACCTATTTGGGTAAAATTTGAGTAAATGATTAGGTCTGAGCCTGGGTTAATGGGTGGAGTTGATGGGAGAGTGAAATTTTAAGGTAAGGAAAATCAACACAACCCTCTTTGTTTTATATGTCTCATTGGTATTCAGTTTGTTAGGTAAAAAGCAAGAGTCTGGAGTTGATGACCAGAGCTGAGGATGTGGGAAACGGGGCATTTAATGATCTGGTTGGTTATCTGCCGGTTAAGGTTTCAGAAGCCAGGTTATTATGGGAAGAATATTCCATGTTGTGTGAGGGTCATGTGGACTCAGACTGAGACTGATCCCTGGGTCTTTGTTCCCCTTCCCATGACAACAGTATTGGGACCATAAACCAGACCTTGTGGGTATGCCTTTAAATCCAGGAAACCAGGCTGCTGGATTATTTTCAGGCCATAAGTAATTGTATATAATTTCTTGTAGTATATAATAAACATATTGGATTCATGGTTGGACAGTGATGGAGATGTGGGGAGAAAGTCTAGAAAGAAATGTAAATTGGAGACCTCATTGGCCCTCTTCTCATGAAGCAGCTGTGATTTTTCTGAGAATGGTTGAAAGATTTCATCATTTTGGAGAAAAGTTCACCTTCAACTCAGCCACCATGGACACCAATAGAAGTCCTTGAAAATGAAAGACAAGGAATTAAAGTGCCCTGGGTATCTCTATTACAAAGGAGAATATATCAATACATGAGTTGAAAGAGTGAGACCTGTGAACTCTTGAGGCGTTAGTAGGCTGATAGAGTTAAATTAAAGTGGTCAAATAGTTAACTTTTCTTTCTTTTTCTTTCTAGAAGAGTTTTGCCTACAGCCTTTGATCCCTATGCCTATGCAATTAATAGTTATCATAGGTTCCCAGTGATTACTTCATGTAAACTCTTCATTTCCTTCTTAAAATCTTTTTTTCTCCGAAAATTTTCTTGAAATTTTTGTTCATAAGTTCTTCACTAGAAAACATCAAATTATATACTTTAAAATCTCCAGTTCATTGTATGTCTATTAAATATTAATGAAACTTTTAAAAAACTCTGACTTCTTTGTTGGTCTTATGAGGATGTTCACATCAGCTTTATTTATATTATCCTAAAACTAGAATTGATCTAAATGTCTATGATCAGAAAAATGGATTAGCAAATTGTAGGATAATCATACAATGCAAAAATAAAAAAATAATAACTACAGCAATGTAAATAAATTTAAAAACCATTAAGTTAAATAAGAGAGGACAGGTTAAAAACAGTAAAAATTATTAACAAACTTTTTTGAAACTTATAAACAGACAAAATTAACATATGTGATAAAAATTAGAAGATGTATGTTGTTATTACTAAGATGTAATATACATACCATAAAATTTACCCTTCTAAAGTATAATATACAGTAGTTTTTGCTTTTTTGTGTATTTTTCTTAAGTTAGAAGTGGGGAGGCAGATAGACAGACTCCCGCATGTGCTGGACCAGGATCCACCTGACATGCCCACCAGGGGCTGTGCTCTGCCCATCTGGAGCATTGCTCGGTTGCAGCCACTCTAGTGCCTGAGACAGAGGCCGTGAGCCGTCCTCAGTACCTGGGGCCAACTTTGCTCCCATGGAGACTTGGCTGCGGGAGAGGAAGAGAGAGACAGAGAGGAAGGAGAGGAAGAAGGGTGGAGAAGCAGATGGGTGCTTCTCTTGTGTGCCCTGGCCGGGAATCGAATCCTGGACTTCCACATGCCGAGCGGACACTCTACCACTGAGCCAACCGGCCAGGGCCTAATACATAGTAGTCTTTAGACCATTTATATGGATGTTTAATGAACACCATGATCTAAGGTTTTGGAAGAGTTTGAGAAATATTGGTTTAAATTCTTTAAACATTTGGTAAAATTTACCAGTGAAGCAATCTTGCCAAGAGCTTTTATTTGTGAAAAGTTTTTTAATGACTAATTTTACCTCTTCACTTGTAAGTGTATTCAGATTTTCTGTTTCTTTTGAGTTCGTTTTGGTAATTTTTGTGTCTCTAGGAATTTGTCCAATTTTTATCAAAATTATCTCATTTGTTAGTATAAAATTGTTATTCTTACTCCATTACAATATTTTATTTCTGCAAGGCTGATAGTAATGTCACTTCTTTTCTTTCTGAATTTAGTAATTTGAATCTTCTCTCTTTTTCTTGGTCAGTCTAGCTCTTGGTATGTCAAGTCCATTAATCTTTTTAATGAATTAACTTTTGTTTTTGTTAGTTTTTCCTCTTATTTTCTATTCTCTATTTCATTTAATTCCACTCAAGTATTTATTATTTCCTTTCTTCTGCTTGCTCTACTTTTTCCTTTTTAATTAATAAAAGATCAGGTTATTAATCTAAGGTATTTCAAATATAAATGTATACAGATATACATTTTTCTATGAGCACTACTTTCTCTGCATCCCATAAATTTTAGTATGTTGTGTTTCATTTTCATTCATTGCAAAGTATTTTCTAATTTCTCTTGTTATTTCTTATTTGACCCATTTGTTATATAGAATTTGTTCAATTTTTACATGTTTGTAAATTTTCCAAATTTCCTTTGGTTATTGATTTGTAATTTTGTTCTATTGTTGTTGGAGAACATAGTTCATATGATTCAAATTTTATTAAATTTATTGAGACTTATTTGATGGCCTAGCATAAGATATATCCTAGAGAATGCTCTGTATGCACTAAATAAGATTTCATATTCTACTTTGTTGTATAAAGTGTTCTATAGATATATCAGTACTTATTGATATATAATGTGGTTTAAATTTTCAATCTCCTTGTAGGTCTTTTGTCTATGTTTTCTTATATTCATTAATTCAAGTAAAATATTAAAACCTTTAATTATTATTATTAAATTATGTATTTTTCCCTTCATTTCTGTCAACTTTTGCTTTATGTATTTTGAAGTTTAGTTGTAAGGTAGATATATATTTATAATTGTTATATCCTCTTGATGGATTGATCCTTTTATCATTATAAAATGTCCTTCTTTGTTTCTAGTACCAATTTTTACTTTGAAGTCTATTTTGTCTGATATTAGTCTAGCCACTCAACCTCTTCCTACTGTTTTCATTATATGTTTTTTCTATTCTCTTACTATAAACTTATTTGTGTGTGTTTTTTAAATTTTTAATTCATTTTTTAGAGAGAAAGAAAAGAGGAGAGAGAGAGAAAGAAGAGGAAGGAAGAACAAGAATTATCAACTCTCATATGTGCCTTGACTAGGCAAGTCCAGGGGTTTGAATTGGCAACCTCGGTGTTCTAGGTCGACGTTTTATCCATTGTGCCACCACAGGTCAGGCTATTTGTGGTTTTGAATCTAAAGTGTGTCTCTTGTAGACTGCATATATTTCAATCATATATTTAAAATCATAGTTGATATTGTGTTAGTAGTAGTGGTTTTGGATTCTTTAATTGTTTAGGATATTTTTGCTTTTTATGAGGTTAAAGAAATTCTCTCTATTCTTTGCTTTCTGAGAGTGTTTATTCTCCAGTTATAAATTGGTGACAATTTTTTTTCAAATATAGTTTCTTTGCATCTATCGAAATGATCATATGATTGAGTTTTTCTTTATTTTGTTAATATTTTAAATTTAAATGTTGAATAATTATGCATTTCTAGAATAAATATTACCTAATCTTTTATATATATATTGATCAATTTAATTTGTTAATTTATTTTTAAGAATTTTTGTTTCTATATTCAGAATGAGGGGATATTGGTCAGTAACTTTCTTTCACAATTTTTGACACTATGGATAGTTTTGATATGAGGGTTACACTGCCTTCATAAAACAAATTAGAGCACTTTCCCTTTTTCTCTATTTTCTGAAATAGTTTGTATGTTATTTATATTATTTAGTTTTTGTATTTTTTAATAGAATTTATCAGTATAACCATCAGAGCCTGCATTTTTTCTTTGTGGGAAGTTTCCTTACTGCAATTTCAGAGAGCTATTTTAAATTTCCATTTTGCTCCTTGTCAATTTCAGTGAGATGGTTTTTAAAGATACTTTGCATATCTTTTAAGCTGTAGAACTGTTGGTATACATTTGTTCATAATAGTCTCATTATTCCTGTAGTATTTGGCACATTGTAGACTGTCATCTCTTTCATTCCTGATATTTGTAATATTTGCCCCCTTTTCTTCATTATTTTGCTCAAGGCTTACCAATTTCACTAATAGCTTCTAAGAACAAACATTTTTGATAATTTTATCTATTGTTTGTGCATTGTTCATTTTTTGCTCTCATTAAAAGGAGGAATTCCTTATCTTAGTTCTTCATTGTGCAGAAAACCCTTAACAAATTTTAAGAAAAACTTTCATTTTATTTAATGCAATCACATCTCAGCATGTCATACACAATACTTTTTTGTTCATCACTTTTTTTGTTTCAGGACATGCAGAAGCATTGTGGTGTAGTGGAAACTTCTCTTATCTTGGGTTCATCATTTCCAAATTGTCATTTTACCTTCTTTATTCCTGTTTTATATGTAAAATAGGATGATAATGATTACATAAAATTTATGTGAAGTGCCTGGAACATAGTGGTCATTCTGTGATGGTAGACTTCAGAGTCCAGAAAAATTCTTTCTTATTTATGAAGCCTATTGATCAATAGCTTTAACTGTTTAAATTGAGGTATAATTGACATATATTAATTTCAGGTGTACAACATAATATTTGAATATTTGGATACACTACAAAATGATCACAAATTTAATTACAACCCATCACCATACATAGTTATAAATTTTGTTTTCTCGTGATGAGAGTTTTTAAGATTTACTCTTTTAGCAACTTTAAAATATGTAATACAGTATTATTGACTGTACTCACCACGCTGTATATTACATTCCTATGACTAACTTATATTATGACTGGGATTTTATGCCTTTTGAACTTCTTCACTCATTTTGCCCTCTTCCTATGCCCAATAGTGTTTGTTTACCACATAACGAGATTACACACACTTCAGGTGATTCTAATCTATGATAGAAGTAATTCTGAAGTGGGGAAAGCTTCCAAAAGGTAACTATAAATATTTCTAGTACGGTATTTTTTTTTCCTCTAAATGTCATGTGAAGGATGCTAAAGGAAACTATACTGAGAGTTTGATGAACATCAGCCCTGCTGTCCAAATGAAATTGTTTTCTTTTTCTTCGATTTTTGTAAAATTCTCTTGCTTTGGGCAAACTCTGTTCTCTGGAAGTTGGCTGTAACAGTTAGCTTTTCATTTCCAAAAATAATAGAATTAAACAATAACTACTTGCTTAGCTAAACTGTGTTATAGCAATTTAGGTTAAGTTCATCCAGGTGTTTTTTGCTCGCCTTACCCTGCAGCTGTTGATCAGCTAAGTAAGCCTGTTTTAGGGGTTTGGCTGATCATCACTTGGAGCAATGATTGAAATTGTGCTCCTTGTATAGCCCCTTCCAGCGGGATAGCTCAGGCTTGTTCTTATGGTGTCTCTAGATTCCAAGAGAGCAAGAGGGCAGGCTCCCATGTGTAAGTTCTTTTCAAACCTCTGTTTTATCACATCGGTTAATCTCTCATCAGTGAAAGCAATTCACCTGGCTAGTCTTGGTTTAAAGGGATGAGAAATAGAAGCCACTATTTGATGGGAGGCAACTGCAAAGATTTATGGCCATTTTTGTTATCTATGACATCAGCTCTGGGTGCAGAGGAGGAATATGGGGCCAAAAAGAAGGTGTTCCCCATCAGTCTCTTCAGGATGTTAACAACGGCATGTACTGCATCAGAAGGATGATGAGATATACCCTCTATCACTATCCACCCACGGCTTTCATCTGTGAAGAGCTTTCATGGCAAGTCGACAAATACATTCCACTTAGTGACTGCTAAAAAGCACTTGACTCGCCAGACAGCAAAAACATAAACTTTTTGTTGTTGTTATCTTTTCCTTGTTCTTCCTCCTTTTTTCTTCAGCCACCCAACTCTCCAGTCTATTTGATGTTTCTATAAAAGCCTGCCACCGACTGTCCTGGACTTGGTCCCTGCAAATAGTTAGGAAAAGTGCCAAATACCTGCTACTTTATCTGAAATGGGGCATGAAGCTCATAAATCCAAAAAATAAGATCAAAGAGATCTAACAGGCCAGGCTAAATTCTCAAATCTAATTTTAGATCATTTGGGATTGAGCCCACAGCATGAGCTCCAGTGCGCATACCTGAACACTCACCATACCTATACTGTGCTTAATGTGTAAGAGTGAGCCACCTACCAGAAGCTACCTTTTTAACTATTTCTCCAACTTACTGCTGGCGAAAAGATGAGACGTGGTGTAATGAAGTTGGGATGCAAGACGGTAAAAATGATCTTGTGGAAAGAAATAGTACTAAGTATTGAAATGTATCATACTGGAATATTGGACGACTCTGGTGATTTTGGAACCTGAGTCCCAGCCATGTGTCTAGGTTGAACTTGGCACAGGGACAGTTTAGACAAAGGGGGCAGCTCTGCTCAGGTGCACCAAATGACATATGATGAAATTGATCTGTTCCCACCTCCAGCACTTTCCACTTCTATCAGCTACTTTTGCTCACCAACTACTGCTTCTATCCTTTCTTGGACTTTGAGATGGCCTTAGAGCAGGAATCGGAAACCTATGGCTTGTGAGCCAGATGTAGCTCTTTTGATGGCTGCATCTGGCTCACAGACAAATCTTTAATAAAAAAAAATAATAACATTAAAAATATAAAACATTCTCCTGTATTACAATCCATTCATTTTCTACCGCTCAAGTTCATGGTTGCGGGTGGCTGGAGCCAATCACAGCTATCCTCCGGGACAAAACCAAATTTTTATTGGATAATGCGTAACTTACATGGGTCGTTGTGAGGTCAGGAAATAAACTTCCCTCCTTTTAATCAAGTAGTCGGCTAGCTAATTGCAGAAACTCTTTTGATGAAGAAGATGGCTAAAAGAAAAATGATGAGGAGTATCGTACTTTTCAGCAGGAATGGACAGAGGAATTCATCTTTGTGAAGAGAGCAGGTTCTGCAGTGTGTCTAATATTCAATGAAAAAATTGCATCAATGAAATGGCCAAATATAAAGCAGCACTTCGACACACGCCATACTACATTTGCATCAAAATATCCAGTGGGGGACAGCAGAAAGAAAGCATGTCAAGAGCTACTATGCAGAGTGCAAGCTAATCAGCAGCAACTCCGTGTTTGGACCCAACAAGGTGACTGAAATTGGCTAGCTTTGCTGGTGCTTTAGCAATTGTGAGAAACAGAAAGCCATTCACAGATGGGGAGTATGCCAAAGCATTCATGCTTGATGTTGCCAATGAACTTTTTGATGACTTTTCAGATAAAGACAAGATAATCAAACGAACAAAATAAATCCCTCTGTTGGCAAGAACTGTTCACAATTATACCATCATGATGGCAAATCAAATTGAGAAAACACAAGTGAAGGACATAAATGCAGCACCATTCTTTTCTCTCACTTTGGATGAGTCACCAGACATAAAAATCTACCCATGGATAAACTTATTTTGTTGTGTACTGATGGTGCTCCGTGCATGGTGGAATAAAACAGGATTCATAACACTTCTTCATGAGCATGAAAGGAGACACATCCTAAGTTTTCACTGAATCCTACATCAGGAAGTGCTTTGTGCTCAGATGTGTGGCGAGCAGCTTGGTGAGGTGATGTCACTGGTCATTCAGGTGGTCAACTTTATTGTTGCCTGAGCTTTAAATGATTGCCAGTTTAAAACACTGCTGGATGAAGTTGGGAATAATTTTCCTGGTCTGCTTCTGTACAGCAATGTGCGTTGGTTGTAAAGAGGGAAGGTGCTCAGCTGTTTCGCGTCTTGTCTGAGTGAAATCCAGACTTTTCTTAAAATGAAAAACGTTGAGCATCCTGAGTTAGCTAACACTGAGTGGCTCCTAAAGTTCTACTATCTTATGGACACGACTGAACATCTGAACCAGCTCAATGTAAAAATGCAGGCATATCCCTTCAACAAGCAGTGTTTGCATTTGAAAACAAGCTGGAATTTTCATCGCCGACATTGAAAGAGGTCGTTTACTACACTTTGAAAAACTGGGAGAATTTAAAGATGCATGCACAGCAAGTGACCCTGCTCAACTTCTTGATCTCCAGCAGCTAGCAGCCTTCACGTGTAATCTCCTGCAATCATTCAAAGCACACTTTGGAAAATGTCATGAGCGCACTCATCTTTTAAGTTCATTACCCATCCACATGAGTGTGCAGTGGACAGCGTCGACCTGAGTTACATCCCTGGTGTCTCTGTCAGAGATTTTGAGATATAAGCTGCTGACCTGAAGGCCTCAGACATGTGGGTGAATAAGTTCAAGTCACTGAATGAAGATTTGGAAAGACTTGCATGACAGCAATCAGAGTTGGTGAGCAAACACAAGTGGGGAGAAATGAAAAAACTTCAACCCACAGACCAGCTGATTGTCAAAACTTGGAACGCACTTCCCATCACATACCACACACTGCAGGATGTGAGTATTGCTGTACTGACAATGTTTGGCTCTACGTATGCATGTGAGCAGTCTTTCTCATATCTAAAGAACATTAAGACCAACCTACAATCACATTTAACAGATAGAAGTCTCAACGCCTGCATGAAGCTTAACCTCACCATGTATCAACCAGACTACAAAGCCTTCAGCAAAACCATGTAGCACCAGAAGTCGCATTAATAGTAAGAAGTACTTTATTCATCATTGGTTAGCAACAGCATAACAACGTTATTAAAAAGAATTCAGAGACTTATTGTACTTTAAAAGTGTTGGTCTTACATAAAACGCACACATTTACTTGTATTTAGTGTTAAACATATTGTATGGCTCTCATGGAATTACATTTTAAAATATGTGGCGTTTATGGCTCTCTCAGCCAAAAAGGTTCCCGACCCTTGCCTTAGACCGACTCTCCTTCCATCTTCCAGAGCACAGAGAGGCTGCAGGGTCTCTGCTCCCACCTTCATGCCAACAGTGTAGCAGCTGAGAGCCTCATACCCCAAGCCTACCTCTGACGTGATGTCAAGAGGTATTTCAGTCCCGTGACCAAGGTGTGAGCCACAGCCTAAAGGGAGAACATGCTTTCAGAACCCAGTCACAAGTGTAATAGGATTTCAAAGTTTTGCAAGTGTGATTTTTTTCCGTACTTTTTTTTCTTTTCTTTTCTTTTTAATTTTTATTTTTTATCTCTCTCTCTTGTGTGAAAACAGTTGTTCTGTTACTTTCAGGAAACTATTTTCTTTGAAAATTGTTAGTCTTTAATTTATCTTCAGCTCAAATAAAATGTGTTTGAAACATTTGATGAGAGTCTAAGCATACCTTTTTTTATCTCTTGCAGTATGGGGATTAGGAAGTGCTTAAAAGCAGGTTTTCTTTGGGATTCCTCAAAGTCACACTACAGCCAACATCAACAGAAATATAACTACTGAGCTTACTGTCAGCTCTACTCCACTGGGTGTCATAGGAGATATGGAGAAGGTCAATAAGTGGATGCCACCCTTAGGGAGTGCCAACTCTACTGAATATGTTACTGAACAGAATAAGTTAGTATAAGATCATAGGATCCTGAAGCTGGAAGAGAGCTTACAGAGTTCAAATAATTTATTTTACATATAAGGAAGCAGAGTCCCAGAAAGTTTGCCAAGCAATCCAGTTTCAGAATCAGATCTGAAGTGAGTCTCTTTATTCTCAGGCCAGATGATGTGTCTGAGGGTTATGACTGTTCTGCGGAGATAGAACAATGTGAGCCCGAGTAGCAGGAAGAGTCACCACAGAAGTCTTTCTCTAATCACATGAATGAAAGGTTCTACACTAGACCTTATGCCAAGTTTTAACAGTGAGGAGAGTTGATGTAATTATAAGGTAGAGGTACATTGTAGACACCTATTTTTTATTTTATTTTTTCTCTTCTTTTTTTTCCTTTTTGGTGAGAAGAGGGAAGATAGTGGGAAGACTTCTGGATGCACCCCCACAAGGATCCATCTGGCAACCCCATCTAGGACCAATGCTCAAGTATGGAGCTATTTTTAGCATCTGAGGCTGATGCGCTCCAGCAGAGTTATCCTTAGCACCCAGGGCCATGTTTGAACCAATTGAGCTACTGGCTGTGGAAGGGGAAGAGGGTGAGAAGAAAAAGAGGGAGGGAAGAGAAACAGATGGTAGCTTCTCCTGTGTGCCTTGACTGGGAATCAAACCCAGGACAACCATATGCCGAGCCAATGCTCTATCCACTGAGCCACTGAGCAGGACCTGGACACTTATTATTTTGTCTGCTCACATATCTCTGGAAAATAGACCCTCCCACTCATTTTATTCTCTACTCTCCCCAGCTGAATTGCTAATTCGGTTACTAAGAAAGCATCGTGGACTCATGGATGTGACCAAACTTGATAGCTAGGCTGGGGTGATTGCTTTTAAGGTAGCCACATGACCATAGTTGTTTCTGAAGCTCACTGATTGGAACTGGAACTGAGCAGTTCATTTCTCTTTATCACACATAAAACTTAGATGTAGGTGGCTAGTAGTGTTTTTTCCTTTTATTTATTTTTTCTTCCTCTTTGGGCCTAGAGGGAAAGAAAAGCTTGTATACCGAGTGAGAGAAAATGGAAACAGATGTGTGAAGAAAAACAGAGCCCTGGCCAGGTAGCTCAGCTGGTAAGAGCAGTTTCATTATACCAAGGTTGTGGGTTTGATCCCTGGTCAGGGCACATACCAGTGACTACAACCACTCACTACATAAATAAGTAGAACAACAAATCAGTATTTCTCTCTCTCTCTCTACCTACCTATCTCCCTCTCTCATGAACATGATAAAATCATAAATTTTAAAATAATTAAAGAAAAATAGAGACTAAATAGAGGAAGGCAAGCCTATGCATTAGTTTTTGCTTTCAGTTGTTTCTAATGCCTAATCATTAGAGATTCAAAAAAAATTCTTATTTGAGATCTTTTTTGTGAGATACCCTGGTACATATATTATACATTATTTTTTATACTTAAGGTAGTATGATTGAGTGCGTATCTCAAATAATGAATACATGGTAGTTAAGATTATTACACACTGTTCAAGTATCTCAGATAAATGAATACCTTTTAGGAAATGAGGATGTAAGCATTAGTGTATGGACCTAGAGAAGGTTGAGACATAAAGTCTTGTGTTACAGTCAGTTTCAGTTAATGATGAGCATCCTTGGAGAGCCTTCCAAGGCTGTTAGTACATTGACCTACAGGAGCAGGAGGGGGGAAGCTGTGGCCTTGGCTTCCCTCATTGAGGAAACCAGGACACATTTTCCAACTAGGTCATTATGTCTGAAATTGAGGACAGCCGTGCAAAGAACCCCACATCCAGAATGACCCAGGCTTGGAAGAAATAAAGAGTCTTTCAGATGGCTAAGGCCATCTTTATATGATCTCCTGAAAATGGTGGTGTGTGAGCTGGGCCAGGGTACATGGCAGGGATACTGTGAAGTGATGAAAACATCTATCAGCAGAAGAGAAAATAGGCTCCTAATAAACTTCCTTGCCTCCAGATTCTTGCATTCTGATTTTGGCTGTATGACATAAGGGAAATGAGCTGGATAAGAAACTGACCACCGAGGGATCTGATTACTCACGTAGAGACTGTGCTTTGAAAACCTCACTAGCTGTAACTAGTCCCATTCCCTTCCCATAATACTGTAAAACCTCACTCCTTGTACCTCTCCTGGTCCCTCCCTCTTCTCAGGCTCTTCTGCACAGTTTTCGCATGAAATTACCCCTCCTCTCATTTCCCTAGACTTTTTCCAGGCAGAATATGATTCCTGAGACAGTTCTTCCACCTTTTCCTTGAAAGGTCAGACCTCTTGCATTATCCTTCTCACTTCCAAATAGAGGCTCATCCATACAGTCTTTCTCCTAGGATGACCAGGGAAATAAAAAATGATAATTCACCCCCTGTTCTTGTCTTTCTGAATCTACACCTCCTTCTAATGTTTTATCTCACCTAAACGCAAACCACTGACTTAAGCAAAATGTCATTACTTTGTTTTGCCTATGTAAAGATGTATTTGACTTGAATTATACTGTTGTTTGTCCTTTGTGTGTTGAAATTTTAGGGCCCCAGAGTTTTTAAGAAAAAGTAACTCAAAAGGAAACTGTTCCGTAAAACAATCTACATGAATCCACCTTAGGTGGCTTGGGGACTGCCATACGCCATTAGGTAGTTTCTGGTTCTTGCGTAAACTCTGATTATGATATCACACACGTAATTGTTGTTTCTACCCATCTGGCACTTTGCTGTTCTCTACTACCTGTTGCATGCTGTCTCCGAGGACAATTAGATATACAGGTGAGAAACCAGGCCATTGTCCCCAAGCAAAAGAGTAGGAACAGTAGATCTTAAAGAGAGTTAACAAGCTTTGTGTTTTATTTCCATCTGTTTTTATTACCAAATTAACCATTCAAGTTCTCTTGAATGGTTAATTTGGTAATATTCCTATTACAGAGCCTCATCAACTAGCATCAAGTCTCTAAGAAATCTCTCTAGTACTGTTTTTGAATGTAAATTTCAGTGTTTATGAGACAGAATTTTACTACCTAGTGATAACATATATGCCAATAATTTGATTTATTAAAAATGTAGATTAGAGTATAATATTACCTTACATTTTAGCAATTTACACCCCCACATACACACAGACACATATACAATTTTTGGCCACATAATTTTAGAGATCAGCTCCTATCTTAAATGCATGTCATTTTTTTCCAGTGTATAGTCAATATGATTTACCTAGCACACATAGAAGCTCTTATGAAATTTATACATGATTTATAACATAATCCATAACGTCTGCTGGAAAATCTCACTGAAAGGGACTTGATAATGCTTGTCAAACAGAGTTAAGATTCCCATCGCCTCTTCCACTGAATCGGTTTGCACAATTAAGAGTGAAATATTTGTAGTCATTTGTTTGATCTCCAGGGTGTGTATTATCAGAAGTTCTGGGAATAAATTATATAAACATATTTAAGAACACTTAATTTTACTAAGATGGGATAAATATCAGTTTCTTCTCAGCAACAAGTCATAATTTCTTATTATGAGTTTGAAACTCTTCAAGATAAATATTTGTCAATACAATTTACCAACGATGCCTGTTGATAAAATTAACACTAGGTCTTTTTAATATTATACTTTCTCTAAAAAGTTGATGAAGTCCCAGCCACAAATTCACCAAAAACTGTTTATTGTAACTGAAACATATTTTAAAATGCCTCTCCATTTTATACTAGGAACAGATTATATTCTGTATCTTGATATTAAGTTGCTGGATTTAATCAAACACTTCAAACAAGCTTTCACATAACATCCCGCAGAGCAAGAGAAACAGATGAGGGCGCAGGTCTCATAACCTTATTTAAAGGGTCTGATACTGTGACTCCACAACCCAGGAGATGAACCATTTCCATAGCGAAGTATTTTCCATTATATATTTTATCTAGGATTTTCATAGGGATTTATGTGGTGTGGATACAGGCCGGGGATGGAAATGTTATTAAGAAGACTGATGATGGACGAAAGGAAGTAACGGGCGAGCTTTGCCTAAAGACCCCAATGCTTCCGCACGCTCCGCCCTCCGGAAGATAATAGCCATCTGTTCTCCTTGTCCACTGGGGAGTGCGCAAGGGGATATTGGTTAGGAATGTGGCTAAGGAGATTCAGAGTACACAATGAATTTCACAACTGACAAGTTCCTTGGACACTGGAACCATTGACCAAGTGCTCCGAGTGGGGTGAAGTGCCCTTCCCTGGGGGCTCTCAGACACATCTGTCTGTCAGAATATAAATGCAGTGCGACCCGAAGGGAGAAGAATGGACAGTTGATGGCTGGAGTCCTGCATTCCAGCCTGGCAATATTTGTTTTAACTCCCAACTCTGGCCTGAGGAGCAGATCCAGATTTCTTAGCACGCTTTTGAAGACATCCTTCTCTTTTTACTTTATTCTCCTGAAAAGACAGAAGAGTGAAGAAACTTCTCAAGGGAAGATGTGAGATATATATATATATTTGCAGAACAGGTCACGTGTCTCCTACTGCACTTATTCACATGAGCAAAATCTAAGGCACAAATATTTACATTGGAAATAAAAAAGTTGTCGCAGGTCTCTTCCTTCAAAAAGTGTATATGGCATAGGGAGTTTTAATTTTTCTCTTGACACATTTTAAAGATAACCTAAGAAAACAGATTAAAAGATATTTAACTCAGAATTATAGACTAAAATGACTTTAAGTCTCCTTGAAAATTACCTGATTTATAAGGAAACTGAGTCACCAAGAGATAGAATGAACCAAGGGTCAGAAAAAAAAAATTCAGGGTTGGTGGAAAGATGTTAAAATAAGCAAACAAAAACCTATTTTTAGCTCAGGTGAGGAGAAGCATCAGGGAAGTTCTGTTCCACAGGAGAAGAGTTAAAATGGGGTTTTTAAAGAGATTAAAGGGAGAAATGGTTGCAGTGGTAGGCAGTGACTTGTAAAAACTGAGGATGTAGTTTCCCAGTCAGACATGCACGGTGGATAGAGGAGAGACACAGGCAACTGAATCACGTGCCCTAACAATTGGTAGGTGTCAGCTCCTTGGCCAAGATATACCTAAGTATCCGTTTCTTTGGGGAATTGATCATGGTTACATTATGTGTACATCTAACTCCAAAGCTGAAAGTGAAAGTAACTGTATTGGGTTTAATAGAAGATGGCACACTGGTCTCCAGTGAAAAAATTTTCCAGAGGGTTTTCTATGATAATTTTTACCTTACACTTTGTTTGTTTGTTAATTGCTTCATGACAGCAAAAATTTTTACAACTAAATGTTTTAAACCCAATACAAAATGGGATTGTACTCCAATAGCCAATTTTTCCAACTGGACTGATTGACAGATGGCTAACACCAATCCATTACTCTAAAAATAAACCACTTAAAGAATCTCTAGTTTCCCGAGTATATTTAAAGGGCTACAATGATGATACTTGTCTATGTTGACTGGTGCTTTGATTTGTATTAGACATCAAGCCATCCCTCTGCCTAATGAAGAACACCAACCCATTCCTGGTTCTCAGCTGTAGCACAGCCTGTGTTTATGGACATACACCCTGATTCTCTCTCCATGACAGGGTGGCAGAAGAGTCAGGAGAGCTGGCCCCTAGGCCAGGGTCAATCCTCAGTACCTATGTAACTCAGGTAAACAGTTAACTTGAATAAGAGCTTATCTTTGCCTGCTCGCTATCTAGCAAAAATCTTGAAGCAGTTTGATGAAAGATCTAGATTATGATTGGATACCCTCTACCAGAAGCCTCTTTAAGCACCTGTTCAACTTTTGGTTTTGAAAGACTCTGGATGACTTCAAATTTGAGTGCAAAACAAAGCTAGAGGTCATATAGGATATTGCTCAGGCAGTAAGCATTAGAAACAGACTTCCCTTTTGTTACTTATTAGCTGTGTTTCCAATGTTTTATACCCTCTAATCTTGTTTCCCCTGCAGTTACCTGGAATAGTACAGCCATCCCTCGGTAGGCAAGGGGGATTGGTTACAGAACCCCCTTGGATACCAAAATTCATAGATGCTGAAATTCCTTATATACAACGGCACAGAACACTGCATATAGTCAGCCATCTGCATCTGCAGGATACCAAAAAGCAGATTCAGAATACTGTTTTTGACCCAGATTTGGTTGAGTCCTCAGATGTGAAACTCAGGAATATAAAAGTCTGACTTTATTTATTTTTTAAAAATCCAAGTGTAAGTGGACCTGCACAGCTTAGCCTGTTATTATTCAGTCTCCAATTGCATCACATAATAACAGTAATAATTGCAACTACAACTACAATTTTTTCAGCTTCTTATGTGTTAGATATATATTACATATATAAATATGTATATACTCATCATTTTAGTACTCACCTTAATCTTACAAGGCAAAGATTATTACTCCCATCTTGTAAATTAAAAAATACTAAAGCTTATAAAGGGTAAGTAGCTGGTTCCAATTCATATTGTTAGCAAATAATAGAGTCAAGATTCAATTCCAATGTGCCTGACTTGCTATATTGTTTTTCTTTTCCTTCCTGGGAGATTTAGCATAATATGTGCTTTCAGTAGGTGCTCAATAAATCCTGGCTGGTTGATCAAACAGTGCCCTGCTGAGCCTCAGCTCTCAGGGAGAATAAACTGGGGAATGAAGCACTCCCTCCACCCTCACCCCTCCCCTTCCTCTCTACCAGAGGAGACAATGGCTGCAGAACAATGAGTCGAGGCTGTTTCACGTCTCAGACAAGGATGATATATTCACCAGGCTCAACCCTATTTCCTTTCAAAGAGCCAGGTTATGCACTGGCTCTTCCCTGTTCATCCCCAATGTCCAGGGCAGCTGTGTCATTGCCACCTCGGGCTGAGAGACTTCCAGGCAGCCCTAAGCTTGTTGAAGACACCTGTAACATACTGTTGGACTCCTGGCCAGGAGGCCCAAGACACACATCTGACTAAAAGGGGAGCAGGGCAGGGCATGCCAGGGTCTGCCAGCGCTGTCCTCCCCAGCAGGCTTTAACCTTATGTCCTGAGGTTGCAGAAGGAGCTGACACTTGTCAGTTCCCTTGTCTTCATCTATAGTGTGCCATGTGAGACACTTCACACCCATCGTCTCTTTTTAAAATCCTCACTATGACCTTACCTGAGCCCAGGGTCTCATCTGTGAAATGGGACTATCGAGTTGCATCTCACCTAAAGTTACCCAGATAAGAAGGAAGATTCTAATATGGGACCATCTGTCTTCACAGCTCACGGGCTTGTATCTAAACTGCATCCCCTGCCTGTTCCTGGGGCTGAGAGACCTGGGTGGGGGTTTTACTCTAGCTCAGCACACCACTCATCTCAGGTGTCTTCAGTGTCTTTATCAGGTACATGTGCAAACCCACCCCTTCCAGCTCCAGGTCCTCCCGACCTCGCATTACTTTTGCAACTGTGTGTGTGCCGTGGTACGTGGATGCATCCAACACCTGATGGGAACAAGAGATGAGAGAATTTATTGCCAAGCTTCTGACTATGTGTCTGCACATTTATATCTTACTCCCTCAACTACCTCAAGATTCCTGATTTAGAGACATACTGTGTGCACTGTCCATGGCCCTCTCTCTGCCACGTACAAGTCCCTTACAGTGGAGGAACACAGGAGATGCTCAGTAAACACTGAGGGGGTGGCATGCTCAGAATCAGATAGAGGGCAGAGGTCTTTCGGCCAACCCTCCCTCCTTGGACACGGAAGCTCAGAGCGGCACGGAGAAGCCAGGCTGCGTGCAGAGTCCCTTGCCTGCTGTTTTCTGGTACAGGACCATGTACAACCACAGTGGGCTGGAGGCTTTTTCAGACAACGGGAGCCAAAGTGTTTGGGGATGCAGCTAATTGTAGGTGTGGGCTGGTTTCTTGCTCTGAGGTAGTAGATCTTTTATCTTATAAATTTTTATAATATTTTATACACTAGTATTAGTTAAGATGACCAAGAATTATTGGTAATCAAGCCAGATAAAACCAGAAATACTGATCATTTTTGGTTTGAAATTCCATCATGAAGTTAACTCACATTGGCTTAAAAGGGAACTTGAAAGTTAAAGTTAATTAGGGCCTGGTGTGGTGATGCTTATGCTCCAACATGAGAGTATTTAATATTAAATATATAAGATTTTTTTTTTCACATTGCTTTACTTTCTCATTTCCAAAATGTTGTGAGCTAGGTAGGGCATGAATTATCTCTATGTTACAGATGACTATGCCAAAACCCAGACAGTGATGCAGACATCTCCCCTGACTCCCAGCCCAGGGCACCAGGCAGATGGAGTAGGCTCTGGTTGGGCTTGGGAAGGCACATCAGGGAATGTGGCGGGGGGATGCACTGGAAGAAATATGGGGGTCCTGCAATGTGAGCATTGCTGGTCGGGCAGGTCTCCTTCTCCTCTCTTTCACATCCCAGGACCTCCCTGTCCCAGCCTGCTTGCTTTGAGCCCAGCACAGAGCTCCTGAACTGGCCCATCTTACTTAAAGGAAGTGGGTGCCAGAATTTTCTGCTGGTGACTGCTCTTTCCCAGCATTCCCCAGTGGTATCGTGTTTTCTCAGCTTGTTCTTAAATTTATCTCTCTGACCCTCGCAGCCCTCACTGACCCTTTCTCAGGTCACTGAAAGTGAGTTCACTAAGGACGCCGACACTACCTTGCCTGTGCATTTCTCTAGAGAGGGAAGCTTCTCCCCTGTCCGGTGCCCATGCCCTCCTCTGAAAAGAGGCCCAATTCAGTCTGTCCAGCATCTTTTGCATGCTCTACCCCATCATGCGTACACACCTGCCCTCCCTGGAATAGCCCTGACTATCTATTCACCACACCAGGAGATCCTAGTTCTGTAAACAAAGGAGCTCTACAGGTTGATTTAGTCTGTACCCTGAGACCTACCTCATTTCATAGCTGAAGTTTCAGAAACTCAAGGATTCTGAGAAATTCTTGCTCAAGCTCTAACAGTCTGGGAGGGCTAGTAGAGAACCCCTCACCTTGCACAATTTTTCTGTTCCTGTGACCCATCACCACCCTCGCCATCCTCTGCCCATGCCTTAGTTCAGGCCCTCATCATCGCCTTGTGGGACTTCAGCTAAATCCTCCTAAAGTTATCTGCTTCCAAGTTTATTCCCATTCAAGTTATCCCACTGAGAAGAAACTGGATCGGACTTGAAATCAAAATAGATCATGCCATATCTAACTCTTCCGTGATATTCAGTGGACCACAAAATAAAGTTTACACCCCTCAGTCTGTCTTACGAGGTTCCCACCATCCTGTCCCTGTGCTTCTCCAGCTCCAGCTCCAGCTCATTCCTCTTTCCAGCATGTGTCTAATGCCCCAACTCTAAGACACAACTATTTTCTTTGTGAAAACACTTGGTGTATCCTGCATGTGACATTCCAATGTCTGTGTGTGTTTCTTCCTCTGTCCTTCCCCATACCTTCATCATAGAAAATTTCTGTTTAAAAATTAGTCTTACATTGCAGCTTCTCTGAGTCTTCCAGTGAGAAAGTAAATAATAAAAATGTCTTCAGCTTCTTAGTGTATATATATATTTTTTGCACATAGAACATTTTATCATGCCGCATTCTGTGGAATGTTGGCTTATTTTTCTCATAAGCACCTCTAAGGCACAACTGGCTTTTTCTTCTTCTTTTTATACACTGCTTTGTCTAGGCCAAGGTTGGCTAACATTAGGATCTCCATAGATGATGCCATGTGAGCAGCTGGTTGGGCAAGGTACAGAAGCTTCACATCAGAGGGTTCAGAAACTCTTCAGTAAAGGAAGCAAAGTCACTCATGGCCAAAGTTTTCACTACTATTAAGACTATCCTATTAACTACTAACCTTAGTAGTTAACACACAACTGCAACAGATTTGTAGACATATCATTTCAGTGTGGTTTCTATTAACAGATTTAGTCACCACTGTTTGTTATAGTGTAAATGTATTAATTTTGGATAATTAAAATAACCAGTATTTATTGGACTCTTTCTAAGCAATACATAGGTATTATTTTATTGAATTCTTGTAACTACCTTCTAAGATGAAAACTATTGTCTTTATTTTATAGATGAAGATTCCAGGGCTCTGAGTGAACAGACCAGGTGAACACTTCCTCTTACAATCTGCGGGGCTTATTTCTATTTTCTATGAATGTTCATCTATGAGCAGCATGCTTATAGCATTTTATTTAATTATGTATTATTCCCAAAATAAAAATAAATGTTGTCAAGTATAAAAGTATCACATGTTCACTGTAAAACATCCCAACAATATAAAAAAATATAAAGACTACTGTTACCCAATGATTTCAACAGCTTGAGAAAACCCCTGCTCAGTGTGAGAGGTGCTCATTGAGACTTCCCTGTGTACATGTACTAATATTACACACATTTTTCTTAAGTGGAGAAGTAATATATCATAAATGTTTTCTAATCTTTTATTTATTTTTTCTTAATACATTGATAACTATATTTCCATTATTAAGGCTTATATAATGTATAATACATAAGCAATATATAATAAATGTAAATCATTTTAAACAGATGGTTCTGTTCTATTAAATGAATGTACCATGATATGGTATATATATGTCATTTTCAATGTGCTGTTATTATAAAAACATTATAATAAAAATTATGAAAATCTTTTCCCTTTTGACTAGGCTCAAAAGTAGCCATGAGAGCCCATGTTTCGATTTGCATTTCTTTGATAATTAGTAAGATTGAACATTTGTTTATAAGTTCGCAAACCTAATATAACATTTCTTGCGTAATACTTCTTTTCATTCCTTTGTCTATTTTCTTATTTGGGAATTTCCCATTTCCTTCTTGGTTTCTAGGAGAAATTTTACTAAGACAGTCATCTTTGCCCTATCACATTTGTTACAAAAGATGGATAGAATTAACCTCAAAATCTTTTAGTTTAACCCTTCATTTTACAGATTAAACTGTCTAGAGAAAGGAGGTGAGTCATCAAGGTCTCGTAAATATATCCCAGATTATTCCAGTGACTCAGTAAGATATATTGACTCAGATCACTTACATTTCTATTATACAACCCTGCCTTTTCTCATAAAGTAAAATATAATTCTAATCTGACCAGGATTTGATATCATAGAGACCTTCCTGTGGGAAAAGAAAATAATAGAAAAAGAGCACTTTGTTAAGTTTTTTGTCTTCTCTGCCTTTTGCCCCTTTCTAACCTAAGCTTCTTATCACTAAGAACAGCAGAAGAAAGCACTAGGGAGGAGATAGTGGGGTTACACACATTGCTTTAGATGTTTTGTTTGCAGAAAGGGCACTAGACATGGCAACTCATTGGTCTTTGTAAGTCTGATGAAAATTTCCTGGATTTCATCATTTTGTTACTTAATAAAAAATTTAATACTCTTTGTACAGTGATGTGGATGGTTTTCTCAGCTGCCATTTTCTGTGCTAGACGGAGGCTACTCCAGGAAGCTGTTAATTGCACAGGACATCTGGCTGGGAGGATATCTGAAGGCTGCTATCTTGATCTGACGCTTACTTGCATCTGTTTTTCATGCCTTTCCAAAATGGAATCCCATTTGCTTACCCTTTGTTACGGGGGAGAGGGGGAATGGCAAAACCCCAAATTAAGAATCATGATGAACAGAATGCACACTTGCCTATCAGCTTTTATAGATAGACTTTATGTACCTTGTTTATTCTGGCAGAAAAATATTATTACAGCAGAGAGGCAAAGAACTTGGTTGAGAAAATAATAATAGATGTAAACTGGAAGGGGGAAAAATAGAGTTGGGGGTAAGGAAGCCATCAAAGTACATCACTCACTCAATGGGCCCAGACTTCCTCTCTTAAGAAAAATCGGAACATGTGGAAATCTGCTTGTCCATTTCTGTACTGCAGAAAAGGGGGGCGAGGAGACCCAGACTCCCTAAAGGGGAAAATCAGGGAAGAAGTAAAGCAGGTGTTTCCTGCTACCTGTACCTCAGAGGAAATCTCAGAGCCCTGGGAAGGAGTTTCTACAACGGCACAAACTGAAGGAAACCATACGTTTCTATCAGCTCTAACTCAGAGGTCAGACACATCAGCCATCACCTCCCAGACTTCCTCTCACTGTCTCTCTCAATTTCTGACACAGTCTCCGTAGCTTCAAAGTAGCAAAATGTTAATACATGGACAGCTTCCTTCTACCCTCCTTTCTCAGGTTATCTGCTTTTGGTTTACTTTTTCATATCGATTTTTGTGTTCTGTCTCTCTTTGTCATTAATAGGAGTGTTGACACTAATGCCTAGCATATGTTGTTTTTCACTTAAAATAAAAATAAAAACAAAAGCTAGAATGAAATATCCAAGTGGAACATTGCCCGAATGGCACAACACGATGTGGAAAGCTACAGTTAGGTCTATACAGGAGGCTATTTACTCCTCTAAAAATTCAGTTTGAAAACCAAGGCATTTGTGGAAAGTTAATTGTAATATTTACATTAAATTGTCAGCTACATTTTTGTAAACATCTCTCTCTACTCTCTCAGATCTCTCTCTTAAAATTTTTTAAATTTTATTTAGAAAATTTAACAGGGTGACATTGATCAATAAGAGTCCAAAGGTATCAGGTGAACATTTCTATAGCATTTAAACTATTGACTCTGTTGTATACCCATCACCCAAAGTCAAATCATTTTCCATTATAGTATTTGTCTTTCTTTACTCCCTTCCCCACACAGCACCCTCCCCTGGTAAACACTTTACTTTTATCTATGTCCACGAGTCTCAGTTTTATCCTTTTTTTATTATAACAGTGAAGTATCTAGGAGAAGAGGAGTACAATTGATGTGTGTGTGTGTGTGTGTGTGTAATATCCCTCCAAATATTGGAAAGCAGCAAAAAAAGAAAATTAAATATGTATTTAAATATTTTGCATTAAGAGAAAGTAAAAAAATATAAAGAAAAGGGAAGCAGAGGATAAAAGCAGAGGAAAGAAGAAAATGGGAGAAGGAGGAAAGAAGAGGAGAAAAGACGGATGGATGAGTTGGGACACACAACTACAGAAAGAAAATGCCATATATCACCCAGATGTTTTGTCTACAGCAGGCCAAACATCAGGCTTTGGGAAACAGTTGGAAGATACAATGCTCCTTTCACTGCACAGACATCTGCTGACAGTCCTATCACCTCTTTGTCTGTGTGTATGTGTCCATCCCTTTCAAGCCTTTTTGTGGTCAAATTATAAAGGCCTGTTTAGTGGGTGGGGTGACGTCACACGGACCACAAAAGCTTATATTTCCTGCTACTAAATACACAGCCCCTGCTGACGAAGTGGTCATTACAGAGCGAGCTTGTTCTGCAGAGGTCACCCTGAGTGGGGATAAAGGCTCTGGGAGAGGGGGCCAACTGAGAGAGCAGAGCCATTATTCCCCAGTGTGTCTGTCTGCCTGCTGATCCTCATCTTGTTCGAACCAAAAGATGAAAATAAAAGTCCCTTTGTGTTTTCTCCAGACCTTTGTCTCTAAGGATGCTGGGGCATACTGGGACACAACGTGGTGGAGAAAAAGGAACAGACCAAGTCCAGGTCTGATTCCAATCTCCCCATTTGTATGCTGAGTGATTTTACCTCTCTGGGTCTAATCACGCCATCTCTGTTTTACTACAGAGCAAAGAGCCTCATGAAGGGAGTGAATGAGATCATGCACTTTAAAGTGATTGGGTTTATTTTTAGGGTGCTATTCGAATCTTCACATTCTTTCTCTGGTGCTGGAGTCCACTTTTCCTTGTGATGAATAAAAAATGCAAATTCTCTCTTCAGAGAGGAGAGTGTAAAGAATTGACTTTATTTTTGAAAAGGTCGTGAGCAAAGAAAAAATGTTTTAAATGAAGGAAAATAAATGAACTTAAGTGGTAAGAGAAGACTTATCAAGCTGAGCAAAGAAAGCCACACCAAGTGCTAGGGGACGACAGAGGAGGAAGAGAGGGTCTGGGTGAGATATCACAGAAGAAATAGCATTTGGGATGGAAATAATACATGGGTATGGCAAACAGATAGAGAAAGGGTGGTTACCATGATGGGTCGAGCTTATGAACTCCTAGGTTCCACCTGACATTTAACCAGAGTGATCTTAGGGTTTATGCCATAAAGCTTTGGTATCTCAAACCTCAGATGACATGGAACTGTATGAATGCACCTTTTGAGTGTGATGTGAACACATTAATTTTGACAATGAGAGAAGTAAAAAGCCAGTGTTCAGCTGAGACCATACAGAATTATCCAACTTTGAGTTCTGAGCTCTGGACAAAACAGGACTTAAATAATTCCCTGTATTTTTTTTTAAAAAATCTTCTCCTTTCTGCTGAAGGATTATTACACAAAGGGCTTCAACCCGCCAAAGGACTTTGGAATGATTCCATATAGCATTCAGTGAAAGGAAATGTTTGCCATTATCCATATAATTTAGATGGTCTGGATAACCAATCTGGGTATTCCAGATGCCGGCAAGTTCCCGTGAGCCAGGGTTGTCTAGGTTGGTTCTCGATATAAACCAAAACATCGGAAAATTGCCATGTGCCCACCAGGCCCTTACTGGGACACACCTTCTGCCAGGGCCACCGGCTAACTTTAACAGCCTCCAGGAGGCCCAAAGCCAGCTCAGTTCACCTGATCCGAGGCTATGGCTGGGTTGGTGTGCCTGTTATTGGCCACAAGCAGCCACCCCCTGGCTCAAGCAGAAAACCTTAGCTCCATTAGTCATCCTTTTCCTGGAGCTCACTAGACGAGCTCCTGGCTAGGGGTAGAACTATCATTTTCATTTCCTAATTTTAAAGTGTTTGTTTGGTAACAGAGGGAAGACAGGCCAGAGGGGTAACTTCAAAGTCTTGTCATAAGGGAAAAAGTGCAGAGCAGGGCCACTGTCTTCTGAACTCACCTTCCTGTTGCACTGGGGAGTGTATCAGAAGATGAGGTCTGTGTAGGGAGAGGAGTCCAAGACTTGCAAAAGAAGACTCCGTCATTTGGGGGTGAGGTTAACTGTTCAAGGTAGAGCTCTGAAAACAGAACGGAAGGAATCAAGATGGAAGTTCAAGTGCAGCTTTAAACTAATGAAAGAGTCAAGAAACAAGGAATATGCAGAAATTGGAAGCCAGAACCTAGTAAAACATAAAACCATGAGGCGAAAAAAAAATGTCACTTAAAAGATAGAAGCCAAGTGAGCAAACTGATCAAAGTCAAGTCAAGTAGCCAAGATATCTTTAACAAACTCAATATATATGACACTAAAAAGGACCTAAAAACTGAGGCAATGTCATATATAGATTAACTCTAATAAAAACAATTCTTGCAGAGAAAGTTGAGATGGAGCCAGAAAGCAGAAGATAGGAGCGCTCATTGGTCCATGATGGAGGAAACAGCCACTGGACGAGTGCCTGGGCCAAGTGTTAGCAGCACAGTGGAAGTAATAAGATAAATATCCAGAAGATCCTGATAGCGCATGGGTTCAGAACTCAGAATGTAGGTAAATTAACAAGAGACGAAGAGGAAGGGAACATCCTCTTTAGTAATTTAAATCATATCTGTGAAAAAATAACCAACTCTTATGGCTGGAGGTTTCACAGAAATTGGGTGCTATTGTAGGTGTTCCTTGCCTCCAAAGAGCTATACACTGCTTCAGAAAAATGACCCTCTTCTAAACTTTCCTGCTGCAGCAAGAACATCCTGCTTAATCAATAAAGTAACTCATTTCTATGACACTCAATCTGAGTTATTCTATCTATCTATCTATCTATCTATCTATCTATCTATCTATCTATCTATCATCATCATCATCATCTATCTATCTATTATTTAGTTATTTTTATGGATATGTACAGGATATGATACAAAAACCTCATTTTTTCCACAATATTTAATACAATTGTTGAAACAAAAGAACATAGACATTTAGTCTAGGGTTTGATTTCCATGATTTCAAGCAAGCTGCTTGACTGAATATTTTATTTTTCCCTGTGTTGATTCACATTTGACTGAACTAACTTGATTAACTGTTTTGGCATTGTGGATCATTCTTCATTGATCCACATTACTTGTTGATTGATGTTACTCAGACCAACCTACAGTTCAATTACTTGAATATTTTGTGTTTAAAATGGTCTAATAACCGTGTAAAGACTCACTGTATACTTGTAAGAGGTTTTTCAGTGTGCTCTCTTTAGCCTGAGACTAGTTTTCCTGAATACTGTGAAGTACAGAGCACTTCAGGAGCAGTGACAATACCTTGGGTGACGCCACTGTAAATCTCATGGTCCAGAGACAATCTTGTGGCCAAACATGAGCCTCATCAGATGTCCAGCTTTCCAAAAGTAGATGCGTAAGGCTCCCATCTGTCTAACCCCTGCTGTTTTCCCCTGACAATCACTGTGTTGTCTACATTGCTTTCAGAACTCACAGCCTAGAGAACCAACTTATTTTTTCTTAGAATGTCAGAAGTAGACCTTACTCCTTTTCATTTTTTCTTATTGTATGTGAATTCTACTGTATTTAACACAACCCAAGCTTAGCATCTGAATACATTTTTTTTAAGCCAATAACTTGTACATTGTCCACGATTATATACTGTGTCTCAGACACAGGTTTAGGACACACTACTGATATGTTCTGCAGCTATTGTCAGTTAGTGTAAAGTCAATATTGACCCTTGCTTTGTGCTTTGGGTGATAAGTAGAGCTAGGTCCATGTAGTAGTCTAGTGCCCTCTTGTGGTTTTCAAGCCAAGAATCTTCTACTCAGTAGAATTGGCTCTATCTGTGGAATTACAGGTTTGAGAAGTCTATTGTCAAGTTAATTCAGATTTTCTGTCTTCTTTTCCTCACTAATACCACTCTCCTCTGGCAAATCTGATAAGCTCTGATAGAACCATTCTACAGTGACCTAAGAAGAACCCTTTGGAATGTGGAGATTGGTACAGGGTGTTGGACTTTAAAAGGGACCTTTAGAATTTAGTATATTGTTTGGACATTAGTGGACACATGGTATATGACTAGCACATGCTGATTTAAATCTCTTCATTAATCTGGTGACACCTCCCAGTTTTTCCATTCACTTTTACACTTATTCATTCAACCTTTTCTCCCATCACATGATTCCAAATGATTTGGTATGCTTAATATGAAATCCAGAGAAGAGTTATGAGGAATATAACAAGTGACCTGAAAAGTTTGAAGAGTTTTCATTTGAACAAATAAAACATTTTACCTGTCTCCAGAGTGACACAAATTAAGATTACTGATGTTGTTATAAGGAAGAACTTTTTAATGATTGCAATTGTATGACATGTTTGGGAATAAATACCATCCCTTGAAACAGTCTAACAAAAATGGGTTACTTTAATTTGGAAATTTTATGAAGAAGTTGCTTCATTTGGCTAGGTTATTTTTGATAAAATCTTACATTTTTAGAATGTGAAGAGTCCATAAATATATTCAAGGGAGAACACAGCTTCCTTTGACTACTCAATTAAATAATTTTCAGAATTAAGAAGTCCACTAAGGTTCAGTATAAAAACTTGATACATTGCAAATTCATACCTAACATCACCATTTCTAGAAAATCAAAATATGTGCGCATGTGTGTGTATATTTAACTCTATTTTCATAATTTACCAGTTCTTATTTAGAAGATCGGGGACTTCTGGTATTTTCTGTCATTTAAATGCTTTCTATTTTTAGCAAGTATTTTCTATTTCTGCCTAATTGTGTATGATGACTATTTACATATTAGAGAAAAATAGGCACATTTGCTTGACTATGGTTATATGGCATATGATGAGTATATTAATACATATTTATTAAAGCAGTTAATTACAGCATAGCAAACAGAGAAGAGTCCAAAATTTAATTTGAGAAGATCATTTGTTAAAGGAAACAATTTGATTTTGTCACCCAAATAGTGGAGACAATGAAAATCACAATTTTTCTCTAGTTTATGCAGTTAAACTGGAGAGCAGAGGAGATAATGTATTTCTTTCAGGTATAATTTCTTACTCTGTTCAAAAGTAGAATTATTTCAGTGGTATTGATTGATTTGGATTTTTGTGGCAGTAATATTGTTTAGGTTATTTTCATATTTAGTCAATGCAATTTCCTCTATGCTTTATTGTCTGTACCCTAAACATCAGAAAGAAGTAATAGCTAATTCAGCATGTCTTTCAAAGGGCTAAAATCAGGTGAAAACTAGATGTTATTACTTTTAATACTTTGGGTCCACAGCTTGAAGGTAGGTTAGAGAACTGCTTCCTTTCTCTCTCTCTCTCTCTCTCTCTCTCTCTGAATGACCTTATTAAACCTACTATATTGGGATTGGGGGATAGAGAAGTTTGAGAGTTTTTCAGGTTAAAAAGCTGATCCACCCTTGCTAGGCAAAAACCTCGAAGATCTTGAGGTTCAAGAAGAGTTCAGGTCCAAGACTCAAGTTGGTTTGTGGTTTCCCTCTTCTTCTTCAGACTACTTTACCTACTCGTCATCCTGACAGAAAAGCCAATGGCTCATGTCACAGACCTTGTTGACAGTCCTGGGTTATAATGTAAGAATTCTCACCCCTTCCCACCTCCGTGGGAGAGACATGCTGGATTTTCACCAGGCTGTGAAATAAACCACCCACCTGGTCCATGGAACCATTTCAAGGTCAGAAAAAGCAGCCTTACTCAGCTGTGCCATATGGGAGGAAAGAAACCATGTTTTTCTACATACGGATTTGTCACACATTAATAAGAGACATTTGCTGTCTTTCTCAGCCAAATGCTTTGATTTCTAAAACACACAAGAAGACGTGCTTGGCTTAACTTGCCAGGGAATTGAATAAGTACTTTAGAAAGCGAATCAAAACTAAAACTGTGTTGGGTCAATCCGTCCCTACCTCATTGGAGAGACATCCCTGCAAATAGACAGCTAATCCTTTTAATGAGCAAAATACCCAAAGACTGTTCTGGGGAAAAAGGCCAGGTTTGAACTTGGTTTCACTGCCTCTTGCTGCACAGCCACAGAATACAGAATTTTAGAGTAGGAAAGGATAGTAGAGTTTACATCCTTACCCCAACTTCTTTTGCCATGTGAAAACGGAGGTCCAGAGAGGGTAAGTGACTGTGCAAGGCTGCTCAGCTGTGTTGTGGCAGATTGGGTTCATAGCCAGGTCTTTCCACTCTTAATTATCTTCTCACACATCACAGTTCTTTTCATCCTCCTTTTCTTCTGATCATTTCTTATAGTGCGTTTACAGCTATTTCCTTCCCAGGCTCTAACCACTGCTCGTGAATAATTGGTTTTACTATCTTTCCTTCAGTGATAAAATTTGTATTGATGTCTTTGTTCTTTTCTTAGCTGCCACCATTTTTATTCAACCCCATATACAGAATACGGCACAGTGAAACAAAGCTCAGCATTAGTAGTAGAGACCTGTATCCTGGCTCTAGGTTCTTTATCAAATGAATAGTAGGAGGACCATACTCTTTGACTCACGAGAGAAAAAAAACACATTTCTCAGTCGGGTGCTCCACCTCGGGTTCTTTTGTTTGTTTCCTGTGTGCATGGAAAAATATCTTATTCTTACAAAATCATGTTAGAAGCATAAAATGAGTTGAGGAGGGAGAAATATGCAACTTTCATAGCTATGGCCTTCTCAAGGAAACTAGAGAGAACTTTCCAAAGTTCCCTACTAGGTGAAGGCCCTAAAGACTAGTCTGAATAGACTCCTTTGGAATCAGAGACGGACATATTTGGGCATCCTTCAGAAGCCGTGTACATACAGAGGAGATAACCGAAGTATATACATCACTAAAAACCCTTAATTTGAATATATTCTGCTGTGTATTAAACCTTGAGCCCTACTTTATTTATAAAATAAAAATGAAAGTATTGATTTCTTAAAATTGTTGTAATTAAAGGATATATGACATGTGAAACAATTGGCACAAAATAACTGTTCAAAATATGGTATTGATTTTCCTTTTCTTCTTTCAGGACTACTCTAAGCCTAGTGGTTATGTCATTAAGACAGTCTTCTTTATCAAAGGACTAAAAATAAATTATCTCATAAGAAATACCAGTGGGAAAGAGACCTGAACTCTAAGGAATTGTCCCAGAAATTTTATTGTCTCTGAAAGTATTTGTACTCACCAGAAGTTCCTACGAGCACTCCTGTGAGAAGGTTAGTAGAAGGAACAAGCAGGCTATGAAGGCAGGGAGATGAGAACCATGGCAGAGGAAGTAAACACTCCCCATAATAGTCAGGGCTGCCTATTGACAGACAGGTTTTGTGTTGGTGTGTTTATTGCACATGTATGAGTACAAATAGCTGTGTACACATGTGTGTTTCTCATCTGCTTTTCTTAAAGTTGGTCTCAAAAGGGATCTTTTCTTTTCCCTTTTCCTATAGCGTATTTGGCTTCCATTAAATCAGAATTAGTTAGTGGCCATATTCAGCCTCTAGAGAGAGTTAGAAAGATTAAGTAATTAAATACAGATGTAACATTCTAGATGCTAGCCAATTAAAAACCTGAAATTATGGTGCAGAACAGAATGTAAAACCAAAGATCAACCAAGTTCAAGCCTGCATTTTCTGGAAGCAAGACCAGATAGTATCACTTCGTTATCTCGTTTAGAGATGCTTCATTCTATGGTCTTGCAGAATCTGCACCCACCAGGCTCCTCTCACTTCTGTTTCTACCTCGGAGGTGTGTGGTCAAGCGAAGAGTAAAATGGGTTCCTGGATCAAATTTTGCAGGCACAGAATCTCTAGTTCTGTAACCCAGCCTATCCTGAAGGAGGCAGCATGTCTGTTCCATGTCCCCATGATGGGAATGACAGAGTTGAAGCTGAGAGAAAAGGAGAAATGCAGCCCAACTTTGGAGGGGGCACCTCTAGTTTTCTTATCTTCATTTGTGTCTTTATTTCAAGTCTCACTAAGTGCCGAGGACACAGTTGATGCTATATAAATTCACCTATCAATATAGTTGGTAGATGAAGGTAAATGGGTAATATATATAGCGTCCATCCATGCTACTCGTATGCACAGATTGTAGCTGTGCAGGCAATCGAGCCCTCACTCAAGTGGTATTTGAATTTATAAAATAAATGACAAATCCTTATTGGAGTTTTGTCTTGGGAATAGAAAAATGATATTCTAATAACCCATTTTTCAAGCTATCTCTGTTTCACTTACTTCTAAAAATGAAGTTTAGAGAGATTAAGTGAATAACTTGTCCAAGGCCACATGCCCAGTACAAAGCCATCTGTCAACGTGCATTGGGTGCTGTCTCTCCCTATTGCTTAAAAGAAGATGAGTTGGCAATCAATGTAAAAATAGAGCCACAAATTGAATCTAGATGATACTAGATGATATATAGTTTAGAGGTGGAGTAAAATGGAGAGATAGTTTGTCTGGAATTTGATTTTGAGACATGTTCTGCCTCCCCAAAATGCAAAGGAAAGTCTTGAAGAAACATGGCTTAAAAACATTGCTCAAATGTCAAAGTACCTAAAAGCCACCTGTAGATTCTGATTCAGTAGGTCTGGGGTAGAGCCTGAACTTTTGCATTTCCAACAAACTCCTAAGTCATGTTTATCTACCCGTCTCTTTTTGAGAAGTAAGAGTCTAAAATATAGCTGAAGGGGCATAAAAGAGACCATCAGAATCACTACAGAACAAACTGTTTCTGGAATGTGGGTGGCATTACAGATCAATTGAGCTTGTTGTATAGCTGAATTATTACCAATTATTGGTTTCTAAATTTTTTCTCTTCATCTTTGTACAAGACACTTTATAGATCCCAGAGGTGGGATTGATGGGGTTTAAGGAAATGAGCTCAATATTTACTTCTATGTTGCTTTCTTTTACTGATAACAATGTAAATTGACATAAAGCATTTAGAAAAAACTTTCTGTCTCATCACACCCACTGCTTCAGAGTGTCTTATTTGAGATCTTACTTTACTCGTCATGAACTTGAGGCCCAGGAAGTTGAAGATACCCAGCTAGATGGTGGCAGAGTTGCAACTTCAGCCTTTTATGAGCCTCTGCCCCTATCCTTGGAAGCTACCTATCGACAGCTGTCTATGGTTGAAAGTCCCTCAGGTTCCAGATCCCTGAAAATAATATGATGCCCATTTTTTGTTTTCTTGCCATCACTACTGGTATATCCTATTAATTTCCAGGTAGAAGGGCATAAGAATAAAATATGTAAGATCAGAAAGATGTGAACTACAATATCAGCTCCTCTTTATTTTACCTGCAAAAACTTGAATATGTCTCCTAACCACCCCAAATCCACTGTATTCATTTGTGAAAGTGATGCCACCCATCTCTCAAGATACCTGTGAGGAACATATGAAATAGAGAAACTGACTGTACCTGGCATCGTTCCTGGCTGCAGTAAATATAGATGGCATAGCACCTATTGTACAGAATATGTTTTTCTTACTATTATAGCGTTCCCACTGCTTTGATCACACCACAGATTTCTTTTTGTCTGCACACATTGTCATTATAAATAAACCTACACAAAAAATCTCGGTGAAACAGTAAAATCACTGAAATCCATGCATGCATTGAACTATAGATAAAGATCTGTGAGATACTTCTTTTCTCGTGTCGAGTAGATTCTGCCGTGCCGTGGAGCAGAGCCTCACCATATATTTTTATTATTATTATTTGAGCTTTCCTAACCATGGTGATTCTAGAGTTGATCTATTAAGTGCCCACAAAATGTGTACAATTATAGAAATGATCAGAAGTTTTGCTTTAGCTGTGATGTCCTTATCTGTAATATATACAATAGTACCTGATTTAATGGAATGGTTGTCAGTTTTAAAAGACGTGCTGTGCCTAAAGTACTTTGCATAGGGTCCAGTAATAAGACATTCTGAACCAAAAAGTTATTTTGTCTAGCTTGACCAGGCTGTGGCGCAGTAGATAGAGTGTTGGACTCGGATGCAGAAGACCCAGGTTCGAGACCCCAAGGTCGCCAGCTTGAGCGCGGGCCCATCTGGCTTGAGCAAAACCTCACCGCTTGGACCCAAGGGTGCTGCCTCGAGCAAGGGGTTGCTCAGTCTGCTGAAGGCCCACAGTCAAAGCACATGTGAGAAAGTAATCAATGAACAACTAAGGTGTCGCAATGAAAAACTGATAATTGATGCTTCTCATCTCTCTCCCTTCCTGTCTGTCTGTACTTATCTATTCCTCTCTCTGACTCTCTCTCTGTCTCTATAAAAAAAAAAGTTATTATGTCTAGCCACTGTGCTATATACACCTAAAGCTAATGTAGGATTGAATGTCAACTGTAATTTAAAAATTAGAAAAAACTAAATAGCCATTATTAATACTATTTTGCTCCTATGTCTCTTCTTTTTTTTCAGATGTTTAAAACTTTGGAGGTTATAATTCCAAATTTTATTTTTTAACAGCTTTACTGGAGTGTAATTGATATACAAGATCTTTACCTATTTAGTTTATGCAATTCTATAGGTTTTCAAGTATTTCATACACTCGTGAAACCATCACCACAATCAAGGTAATAAACAGATCCATCCTCTGCAAGGATTTTCTCCTTTTCTGTGGTAAGAACACTTCATTTGAAATCTACTCTCTTCACAAATTTTTCAGTGTATAATATAATTTGTTTACTGTAGGCACTAAGAAGTATGGCAAAACTCAAGATGGTGTTCATCTTGCATAACTGAAACTTTATACCTGTTGAACTCCCCTTTTCTTCCCTCTTCATTTCTCACTGGGGAAGGGCTGTCGAGTTCATCACAGAGTGTCTGTATCCTTCACAGCTTCGCAGGATCTCTGGTTTCTCTGCTTCTCTTTCATTATCTCGTGTATTCTCACTTGTTTCACACATACTCTTTAAGCCATCTGTTTTAAATTACTGACTGATGTTCCAGCTGAGATATACTTAAAATTTTTATGATTTTAGAGATAGATGAATTATGACAGCAAAATGACAAAGAGTGTTTCATACATTTGGGTAATCAAAGAAATCACTAGGTCAAGGAAAGCAAATATATTCAGACATATGCCTGTAAACAACACACTAAATTAAACATGATGCTGGCAGGAAGCTGAAATGATTTGTGAATGCTGATGGTGTTATTTTGCAATTAAAAGTTGTTGTTTTTTTAAAGCACTCTTGTTTGTAAAGTAAAAAACTCAAGATGTTCTTAGAAATATGCACAAACACACACATACAATTAGTTGAGCAGGTGTATCAGTTAGCTTTTGGTACATAACAAATCACCCCAAAACCTAGTGGTTCAGAACAACAACCACTTGTTTAGCTCATGATTCTGGGGGTTGTCAATTTGCATTGAGCTCAGCTGGACAGTACTGCTTGGGGTCTCATAAGAGGTTGCAACCAAATGGACGCTCTACTGGGATACTGAGGATTCTCTCCCACTCTGCATATTCCTATCCTATTGGGCCTCTCCATATGGGTTTTCAATGCAGTCTCCACAGCAGGTAGTTGGATATGATGGTTCAAGGTTGACCAAAGTGTGAAAATGGAAGCTGACAGGCCTTCTTAATGGCTGGACTCAGCTGTCCTGTATGGTCACTTTTGCTACATTCTACTGTTAATGCAAGCCAGAGGCCAGCCCAAGTGCCATGTAAGAAAGGACATGCTTCATAAGGACATGAATACCAAGAGGCATGGCTCATCTCATCAGGGCCATTTTTAAAGACTAGCAATCACATTGACTATATTGAGCTAAACTTAATTTATTTTCCCTTTGATTCTGTTCTATATTTTATATGACACAGAAGAAGTCCATTTTATATGACAGGCATTAAGATGATTTTAAACAGCTCATATGTTTCCCCTTATTCCCAAATTTCCAAGGGAAGTGCCCTCAGTTCTCTTAAACACTTCTTACACGATATAGTTTTGAACTTTTTAACCACTGTGGTCACTCTTCCACAGATTGGCGCCAGTTTATCAACATCCAGCCAAATATGTCTCCCAGCACTGAAGAGAACAGTTTAGATGAGAGGACAGTATAATGGCTCTCCCAAGATGCTTATGTTTTAATCCCTAATACTGTGAATATCATGCCTTATAGGGCAAAGGCACATTGCAGATATAACTGCAAGAGTTATAGACCGTGAGTTGAGGCAAATTTCCTGGAATATCCAGGTCAGCTCAAGCTAATGAGTCCTTAAAAGCAGAGCGTCATTCCTGGCAGTAAAGAGAAAGATGCAGTGATGGAAGAAGAGTCAGAGAGATGTGATATGAGGACTTAACCTGCCATTGATAGCTTTCAAGACGGAGGAAGAGGACCATGAGCCAAGGAACATAGTAGCCTCTAACAGCTGTGGGTGGCCCTTAGCTGACAACCATGAAGAAAACAGAGATCTTGTTCTTCCAAATTCAAGAAACAGAATTGCACCAATAGCTTGAAAAAAAAAAACAAAAAAACAGAAAATGGATTCTCCCATTAAACCCCAGAAAACAATGTAGGCTGCCAACACCTGGATTTCCATCCAGTGAGAACTGCACTGGACTTCCAAACTTCAGAACTGTAAGAATTTTTTTAAGCCACTATATTTGTGGTTACTTATTACAGTCTATATGATCACTTTTGAACAAAAAGATAAAGGCATCCTATATTTTTGGAGAGAAATGTAACTTAGGCATGCCTCAGCTCCTTGACAATGATGCTGTTGATTGATACGGAGCTTACATGCAACAAAAAACACAAGGTCTCTTTCTCATAAGCAGCTGTGATTGTGAACATTTTTTCCTATAATAATCAAAGGCAAAATGGAACATTTAGCCCAGTTGATTTCCATCATGTTAGATTCAGTCTTTCATTCCAGCCTGTCAAGGTAATTTGAAGTCTGGTTTCTGTCGTCAAAATATTCAGCCATGCCCTCTCCGTTCTGGGTCATTTCAACACCTGATCAGTCCTAACAGTGAGCATGCCTTAAAGGTTGCTTCTGCCACCCTGAGTCAATGCTGTCTTTTTCATCTATTGTGCTTGTGCTTGGACTCTCAGTTTTGAAAGCCTACATGTTTATCATGGTGCAACTCAAATTCCACATCTTTCATGGCGACTTGCCTGATAACATCAACCTGACATGGTTCATCCTCCCCTGCTCTACGTGAGTTCTTCATGCATGCCATTGATAGCATACAAATTGACTTACACAACAACTATCTGTTCACATGTCTTTTGTCTTTGGAAGACAAAATTTGCCTTTTTAAATTTTATATTTCCTAAAGCCACTGACATTAAGCTTAGTACAAAACAGGTGCTTTATGGAAAATAATAATTCATTTAGCAAGTTCTGATTGAGCCATGACATGATGCTCTAACATATTCCTTTTTTACATTAAATGGGTTGGGAAAATATATATACATATACAACAAGTACATCATTGCAAAGTAAGTAGTTTAACAAACAGAGAAACACAGGTGCATTTGCTGGGAAATTATGACACTGAGTGATTTGTGTGTACTTCATGTCTTGTGAGAATACAGTACTTTATACCAGAAAAAGATTTTTAATAAGTGAAAGGTGGGGAAGCAGAGACAGAATCCCACATACGCCCCCAGCAGGATACACCCAGCAAACCCCTACCAGGCAATGCCCTGCCTTGCTGGGCTGCAGCTCTGTTGCTCAACAACCAGCCTATTTTAGAAGCTGAGGTCAAGCCATGAAGCCATCCTTAGTGCCCAGGTCCAACTTTGCTTGAAGCATTCGAGCCACCATGGCTGTGGCAGGGGAAGAAAGAGAGAGAGAGAGGTAAAGGGAGGAGTGGAGAGCAGATGTTCACTTCTCCTCTGTGCCCTGACCCTGAATTAAACCCAGGACTTCCACACGCCAGGCACACACTCTACCAGAGCAAATTGGCCAGGGCTTCATATACCAAAAATTATGAGAGCACTAAATCCTGTACTCTTGAAGAACAGAAATTGAGTCTTTAACTCAAGAACCTAGCACAATGCCTGAGACAGAGAATGTGTTTAAGCCATTTCATGAGACATTCAGCTATGATTTATTAATGTGGATTACATGTCACCAACTCAGCCCACTTGCCTCCATTCATCCAGGGTTGTTTCAGTGCCATCAGTGTCAGCACCAGATTTTAAGCAGAGCTGGAGAATGAATCAGTTACGATGTTGTTGGCTGCCAGCTATAGAAATCCCCAGCTCAAATGGACTTACCTTACGTGGATGTTTATAGTTCATACAAGAAGAAACCCAAAATGGGGACAATTCTGGGCTTGACTATTTAGCCACTCAGTAATATCATGAGGACCTCTTTATTTTATTATTGGGTCCACTTTACGGTTCTGACCCACCTTCTTTTTTTTTTTTTAATTTTTTTTTATTTATTCATTTTAGAGAGGAGACACACACACAGAGAGAGAGAGAGAGAGAGAGAGAGAGAGAGAGAGAGAGAAAGGGGGGAAGAGCTAGAAGCATCAACTCCCATATGTGCCTTGACCAGACCAGTGCAGGGGTTTGAACTGGCGACCTCAGTGTTCCCAGGTCGACACTTTATCCACTGTGCCACCACAGGTCAGGCTCTGACCCACCTTCTTTATGTTAGCTTCTCTCAAGGTCATAAGAGGTCTGTCACATTTTGACCATGACACCAACCAGAAGGATGAGCAGTTAGTTGCATCATGAGATAAATGAAGGTATCTTTCCACAAACCTCCCAGACTTCCCTTCCTTTATCAGTGTCAAACTGAATGTGGGACCCATGCCCATTCAAGCCAATCGCTGGCAAGACAACAGGATCACTACGCTTGTGAGGTGAAGCACATGGCTTTGTGAAGGGGTTTGTACCTAACTCCTCATCCGCAGCAGGGTCCTACTAGCAAGGAGCAAAAGGCTGAAACGGGGAAAAGGCAGCCAACAAAACCTGCAGTTGCTAAAGTCAATAGCTAAACCCAAAGAAATCTACTCTCCTTTTAAGTTTTCTTGGTGTTGCTTTCTCTGGAGGCAGGCATGCTCTTCCGCAACCACTATATATGTCAGGGCAGTAAGAGTTCCTTACTGCTTTCGCATCGCTGCTATTTACTTTTATCCTAAGAGGGCAAAACACGTGTGCATATGTACACAGACACACAGACACAGAGTTGTTATTGCCAGTGAAACTCTCTGCATAGAGCTTTGAAAATAAGGAATCTCTGTGAGTTGCCAGCCTCTTCAGTTTCCATCCTGCTTCAGAATTTATTCCTCTGTCTTCCAAGTGGAGAATGATGGCTTATGGCTCAGACAAGGTCTTTGAAATTGGGATCGCTTAATGGAAACAGACACTTACCCTTCCAGATAGAGTCAAAATGTTTATCCAACAACTGAAATTTAACTCCTTTTTATAATTTTCAAGGAGTCTGCAAAATGAAATGTGAGTTGAAGGAAATGCTCTGAAAGCATATTTTATTTTATCTTATTATTTTATTTTGGTAATGAGAGACTTGCAGGACAGTCCTTCAATATTTTCTAAATTTCCAAAAAAAAGTAGATCTTTTAATGTAATGATTAAATCAACTATGAGTCAGTCTTTGTTAGTGTTAAGCCATAACCCTATTTCGTATTTGCAAATGCATTTTATATTTTTATAATCATTTTTATCTTACTTATATCGGTTTCTCAAAATAGCCATATAAGATAGGCAGGACCTGTCTTGTTATCCTTGTAAACTGGGAAACTGAATTTCAGATATGTTCACTGACTTGCCCTAAGTCACACAACCTGTTAGTGAGAAAAATGGTCTAATATTGAAAAATCATAATTTTTAGGCTGTATCTCCTTGAATTATAACTAGCCATAGCAAAATGTGTTTTTTTTCTTTCCAACTACTTGAGTGGGATAGGCCAGTGGTCGGCATACCGCGGCTCGTGAGCCCCATGCGGCTCTCCCCTTGAGTGTGGCTCTTCCACAAAATACCACATGGGGCGCGCAAGTACACTCGGGGATGTGGGTCGGTAGGGCGAGAGGAGACGCGGCACAGGGGAGGCGCCTGCGATTCCTGCACGAGTTGAGTGAGCCTGTCAGTCAGCAATCTCATTGTGCAGTGGTTGGTGCTAGTCGCATCTGCAAATCGGGGGCGGGTGACAAAAGTACCTACTCGAAGCATAAAGTTACCTGTATTTTTCCAACGAAAAGAGATAGACGAAACAGGTATACAGGACGAGTGTAGATGGGAGAATTAGAAGGGGTCGAACTCAGCGAACGTGGCTCAAACAGATTGAGGACGTTTTTAGCGAAGGCCAGCTTAGGAGAACCCTAATTAAGTTAATAACAATGTATCTACCTATATAGTTTAACTTTTAAAAAATTTGGCTCTTAAAAGAAACTTCAATGGTTGTACTGTTGATATTTGGCTCTGTTGACTAATGAGTTTGCTGACCACTGGGATAGGCTGAAATAATTAAGAGCAGATCACATATTAGAAAGAACTTTCAACTAGTGGGAATTAGAAAATCTCAAAGCAGATTAGCTAAAATGTGGTAATCACCCTGCAGAGGTAGGTATACGTATCGGAAATAGTTATTTGGCAAATGGAGGTTAATTTCCCTCTTATTTAGAGGGAAAGAATAATCTTCACAGCTGTGGCTAGCTGACCCATTTAAAATGGAGTCTCTGAGCAAGAAGAGCTTGCATCATTGAAGAAAGTGTGTGATAGACAGCTTGTTACACTTGCCATGAGTTCAGATTCATGGCAGCTTTGTCTGGAGCACTTTATGGAGGCTGCTTTCTCTCTTCCCTCTTTTCCTCTAACCATTACCTGGCTATGCATTCTGCTCCGGAGCCTCTTTCAAGCTGCTGAAGTTCCTTCCACCTGCAGATCTTTGGAAAGGGGCCCCGGTTTTCCTTTGTCTGTTTTACCAGCAGCCCTTGTTTGTTCACCTTAGGTCACAGTTTCCATGTGAAGTCGTGGATTTACACTTTGTCTCTTTCTGCAGTAATTAGTTCCCCACTCAGGAGTGCACAGCTGTGCACTAAGCCCCATTACTCCAAGGACAACGCGTTGCTCACCGCCGCGCGGGCGGGTGGCAGGCAGACGCTTCCTACTGCCCCTACAAGCAAATACGCAGGCTCGTTTCAATTCCCAGAAACGAGCCAGGATGCAGTCTCTTGTTTTTCAGGACCTGGCTGGGCTGGCAGCACCAAACTGGATGTTATGCTTGGTTTCTGCTCTGTTCCCCCTCCTCTTTCTTTCCCCTCCGCGTTTGCTTAGAAAACACATCGCGTCTTGAATAGGGTCTGCTCTTTGCAGACATTCCTTTGGGTTTTAAATCATAATTTCTATTAATAGTTGAAGTTTCCGGTAGCAGTTGGCTGTCTTTGGGGAAGCACGTGGAGAGACATGTGGATCAACCCCACGTTATGCAAACATCGATGAAGGGGTGCTCAGAGTGAGCAGAACACTCTGAATTCTATCCGTGGCACTCTGGCTGAAGGTGACCTAGAGCCATGGGATCAGAGGTGGGCCGACCCACTTTTATGCAGAACGGCTCATTGGAAAAGAAGACTACAGACAGCAGTCAATAAATCAGTTTAGGAAGCTCATGGAACTGAGCTCAAATGAAAAATTATAAGAAAAAAAGGTGTCAAACTCTGATGAAAGCAGGTAGCATAGGGGCACCAGAAATATATTTAAAGCACTGCATGGAAAATGAATAATGAAAATTAAAACATCAGCATTTCATTTATCTAGCTATACATTCTAGAATGGTGCAATACCAATTATAACCTCCATATTCTTCATCAAAATATACCATTTGACCCTCCTGTTCAACTTAAGAGTTTTAACAGCTTCTTGGCTTCATTCAAATAGTAAAAACATGGTCTGCTACCCAAATTCCTCATTAGTAGGCTGGATTAATTAGGCAGATATGTGTACAGGGCATATTCTATTTTTTGCTGATCATTTCTTTTTATTTTTCTTAAGTGAAAATGAGGAGGCAGAGAGACAGATTCCCACATGTGCCCCAACCGAGATCTACCCAGCAAGCCCCCTATGGGGCAATGCTCTGCCCTTCTGAGTCCACTGCTCCGTTGCTCAGCAACCGAGCTACTTTAGTGCCTGAGGTGAGGCCATGGAGCCAACTTGCTCCAACCAAGCCATGGCTGCAAGTGGAGAAGAGAGAGACAGAGACAGAAAAGGGAGAGGGGGCAGGTGGAGAAGCAGATGGTCACCTCTCCCTCATTCCCTGACCAGCAGTTGAACCCAGGATATCCACATGCCTGACCGACACTCTACCACTGAGCCAACCAGCTAACCAGTCATTTTGAACTGACATAGATGCTGCAATTTTCTCTCCTCGAGGGCTTCTCTCCTTAGCAGTTACTGATTCTCATTAATGCCTGAATTACATTGAATAAAATGCCATGTTGGGTGGTACAAGAACTTACCATTTGTCATGCTCATTCTTCTTGGGCCACACATTTATTTTGTTACTCCAGACAACTATAGAACCAGAGAATGTTCTGGCCTTTTTCTTAAAGGATCTCAGTGACTTCCTTAGAAAGAAATGTGGGTAAAATAAAAGTGTGTTGGACCTGGCCGATAGATCCAGGGTAGGGTTGTGTCTCTATCACTTCTTTCTGATTTCAAAAGTGTTCTTCTCAATATAAATGAGTGGAAAGTATGTAAGACTGACTTTGCCTTAAGAAAGGAAGGAGGGTAGGAAGACAGAAAGATAAGGGACAACTGAGTGCTGTTGGGAAGGTGCGTCTATAATTGATGCTATTGCTTCAGAGGATCCTCTAGAGAATGATTAAAAAATGAATTACTTTCAATTCTGAGTCATAACTAGGATGACCATAAAATTTACCATCCAAATGGGACGCTTTTTTAGAAGAAAGGGAACACTAATTATAATAATTCTAGACACCAGGCATAAACTGGGACTGTCCCTGGTCACCCATATAAGTGAATAGATGAGCTTTAACCGAGAACTCGTTTTGTGTTAGTGGCTGTGTCAGGATATTTTATCTCTACCATCATGTTCATCACTCGCCAGAGGATTATGAGGTCAAGAGAGGGACTCTTTTAATGTTCTGATGGGAGACAATTGACACAGTAAGGACTTCAACCTCAATTACCCAAAGTTCAAAGCTAGGATTTCAACCATTAACATTAATGTAACCAGGGAGGAAAGTAGGGTCTTTTATGATTCTATAGCATACCCCAAGTACATATGGGAAGAGAACTAATGTATTCATTGGGAAGGTGTCATTCATTGTTAATGACAAGGTAATGTTGTCTTCAGTGATTGGGTCTTCTTACAGGTGTCACCTAAATCGATTTCTATTAGTAAGAGGGTAGAGAGAGATAAAGGAAAGCGAATTCATGGATTGCACTTGGTTTGGTTCCTCCCTACTGCTCAGGCCCAAGTCCTATCCTGTTATATGTACTAAAGGGTATGCTGCAGCGCTGGGATTCAAATAATTTAACAGCCAGTTCTCTGCCCTGATCACCGTTTTAAGTATAAAAAGCCAATATACCGAAAGGTAGTTTATTTCATGCATTTAATACTTAAATAAGAACAATAAAAGAGGTACACAAAACTAGATTGTTATAAGAAAGTTTTAAAATATTAATGAAAAAATATTAAATAATACTTGACAAAAACCAATAAAACTGTTAAGATATTTCCATACTGCTTCTTGATGGGCGTCCTCATTTGCAATTTTTTTCACCTATGGACAGAATGAACATTACTGCGGGCGCTTAGAATACAGTGTAACGCAGATGAACGTTAGAAAAGAATAAGGAATGTAAATTTGTGATTTCCAAGTCACAGGCACCCACCTTAGAAAGAACCCTGATTACAAGTGCCACTTTAACAACCAGTTAGCCAAACCCAACAAAAAATTAGGTCTCGGTTCTGCCCAAGTGGTGCGAACCAGCTGAATCTCATCCCACTGGTATGCTCAGATTTTTTCCTCAAGGGAATGCCTGCAGCAAAGACAAACTCAGTTATGGCTTGTATCTCATGATTTTTCCCTCATCTGCTTCATCCTAATCTGTTCTCAGTATATTAAAAGATAATAATCACAGAGCATCCAGGGGACAAGAATATCAAATCCTGCTTCCTCCAATCTTTGCTTTTCTGCTAGAACTGGCTCAGAAACTACAGAGCTCAATGTCCCCGGCAACCAGCGCCAGGGCTGAGCTGAACAGGCCGGGACAGGCTTTTGGAAGCAAGAGAGAGGCTAATCTTCGAAAACAGAATGTACTCAAAGCAGTTCTTGGAAAGTCAAAGGAGGTTAAAACTGCAGTCAGTATCATTTCACCCCAGTGCACTTAATGACCTTTCTCACTGACACTTCATGAGTTAGATGTGAACATCTGTCCCTCGATTTAAAAAAGACAAATAAATATATGAATTAAAAGTTAAGACCAGAAGCAAATGATCATCAGTCTCCCACCGTTTCCTTATTGGTGTTTGTTCATCAGTTAATTAACTTCCCATTGTCAATTTGTAAGTTTATACCACATGTTCCTGCTCTTTCAGACATTACAGTTTGGAAAGTGATGGTAGTGGATGAAGAATTAAATCAACAAATACAAAAAATTAGATGTCCTGTTCGTTAGTACATGTGGTTACTGGAGTACTTAGCATCTACTCCCAGCCTAATCCAAGTGGTCAGGGGAAGTTTCCTAGGGAAAGTACCAGAGTTTAAACTGACACTCATAAGATCCGCAGGGACCAGTTTGTCCAAGAAATAGGAACTTGAGAAAGGAGAGTGCTCACGCCCTTGGAACAAGAGCAACTCATTTGAGAAACCCTAAGATGTTCAATTAAACTGCATCTTATAAGACAAGAAAGAAAAAGAATGGGAAGAGATAGAAATGGATAAGCTTCCATCCTCCTTTTTCTTATCATCATAGACTGTTAGGACTAAAAGGGATATTCGTGGTTGGTAACCCTTCCTCTTTGAAATGGAGAAATACAAGTCCAGAGGAGGAGACTGACTTGCTCAAAGGCAAACTTTTTTATATTGGGAGAATATACAAACCTGACTTCAGTTCCCTTTTATAAGTCTGGGGTTCTTGTCATAGTCTGGTTATTTTTCTGTTCTTTGAATACTTGAAACCATAGAAAACATTTTGCTTAGCATTCTTGGACTAAAGACCTATTAAAAACGGGGTGAGGCTTATAGGAATATACCCTAAGAACACCATAGCACTGTTCGAAAAGAAGAAATGCGCCCCCATGTTCGTGGCAGCATTGTTCACAATAGCGAAGATCTGGAAACAGCCCAAGTGTCTGTCAGAGGACGAGTGGATTAAAAAGCTATGGTACATATATACTATGGAATACTACTCAGCCATAAGAAATGATGACATCAGATCATTTACAACAAAATGGATGGACCTTGATAACATTATATGGAGTGAAATAAGTAAAACAGAAAAAACCTGAGAACAGCATGATTTCATACATAGGTGGGACATAAAAGTGAGACTATGAGACATGGACAAGAGTGTGGTGGTTACAGGTGGGGGGAGGGAGAAGAGGGTAGGATAGGGAGGAGGGGAGGGGCACAGGGAAAACCATATAGAAGGTGACAGAGGACAATTTGACTTTGGGTGATGGGTATGCAACATAATTGAATGATAAGATAACCTGGAGATGTTTTCTTTGAACATATGTATCCTGATTTATTGGTGTCACCCCATTAAAATTAATGAAAGAAAAACAGGGTGATGGGAGAAGCTTAGGTTTATTGGAAATTTACCCGAAAGACCTAACTTCTTATATCTCCACTCTTTGATTTTTTGCACAGGATTTTGACTAAGTGAGTAATCTGAAGAGTTTATACTCTAAGTAAATACAACTTTTGCTCTTTTCCCGATTGGTTAGATAGACTCTTATGTGCTAATATTTCTGGCAAAGAAAGTTCATGCACAAAACAGAGAAGTGTGTGTGTGTGTGTGTTCATGCATGAGAGGGAGAGAGAGGGAGAGAGAATGAGAGAAGTTGGGGAGGAAGCATATCTGCTTCTAGCAGAAAAGGGGAAGTTGTAGACAGTGGACAGTTTTTGAATAGTGTATGTACCATGGAGGATGGTGAGAAATTAAATGGGAAGGTGGTAAAGGCTAAATGACCCAAGATGCAGTCGTAGGAAAATGACGGCACTCAGTTTGGCTGGAATAAAAGGAAAGAAGTTGAAAATCAGTTGAGAAACATGGTTCAGGTGTAGACTGTGTTGAATTCTAAAAGCCAGCCTCTTTGGTGGACAACGAGGGCACAGCAGAAGGTTTTTAGATGGAAAGGTGGGGACTCAAAGCAGAGTGTTAGGTGGCAATGAGGCTGCAATGAAGCTTTCAGGACTGAAGCAGAAGCTCCCCAAGTTGCTGAGTGTTGGCCGCTGAGGCATGCAGCTGACCGGGGGATCGCTTCACCTGAGGCCATCTCCCTCCCTGGTGCCCAGTACTCTTTCCTCGATGTGGTCACATCTGCAGGGCCTCCCCAGGCCTAAGCTCTAGCTGGAGTCAGCTGAAGCCTTTGTTGCCATGCACCACAGCTCAGCCTCTCCCTCTGCCCAGCACATGCTGACAATAAGCGTACTCCACAATAATCTGCCTCTGCACAGCCTCAGTCTCCAGCCTTCGGGGGAATGAGGTCTGCAATGGAGGGAGGAACAGTGGAGGAATCCGCAAGCAAGGATTCCAGTTAATAAGGGTTAAATGAAGAGGGCTTTACCCTGGGGGTGCCATTAAACATCTAAAAATAGGGAAAGAAAAGGGTAATTGGGAATCTCTATCTCTTCCCTTTCATCTGTAAACCCTCCAGTACCAGTTTACTCCAATTTCTTGCCAACAAGCTCATAAATTACATTTCCCCCCTAAAGACTCGGAGGCATAGTTTTCAAAACTGGCAATGGATCAAAATAACCCTGGAGTCTTTAAAAAAATACAGTTCTGACTCCACCTCTCTATGGAGCCCTCACCCCAAATGAAATGCACACCACTGCTTTATTTTCCAAAACACACACTCGCAAGTGTATTTTCTTATTTGCACACACTATATATAAAGCGGGTGTTGTTGTTATTATTATTATTCCCATTTAACAAATGAGGAAACTGGGATGGGGAGAAGTTTAACAACTTTCCCCAGGGTGCCCATCTAAGTAAAGAGGCAGACTGGAGACTAAAGACAAGAACTGAAGGTCTCTTGATGTTCCTTCCATTATCCTACACTGCCCTGTTCAGCTCTCCGGAGGCCAGACTTCCTGAAGCCTGCCCTAGCCTGTACTTATTCCATTTGCCCTGTCTTTGTTGAAGCTGTTCCTCCAACCTCCTCTCCCCAATGCAAACACTGAGAAGCCCTCAGAACCAACCCTACGGGTTCATAAAACCATTAAGTATTGTGAATATGAGGTGTTTTCAAAGTGGTAATACCCAAGGGGTGCTCCCAATATGGTGTTTATAAAGTGTTCTCAGGTAGCTTTGAACCCCACTGGGGAACTTGGGGAACACTTCTGATCTACTTTATAGCTTCTGCTATTCCTCGACCCTTGATTATATTCAGTTCATCAGCTTAATTTTGATTTTTTATACTTTTAAAATATTTTAGTCTTATTCACCCAGCCATAGGGGAGGTTCTGACAAGAAAGATCTAGACCTCCAGCTCAATTTAACAAAACTAATAAACTTTCCTGCCCTCCCGCTCTTTTTTTTTTTTTTTTTTTTTTTTTTACCAGACATCGAATGGGTAAAACATGGCTGAACAAGATCCCACCACTTTTCTTCAAAAGCTTATACTTTTTCTATGCCTTCTATAGCTAGTCACTCATTTTCTAAACATGAATGGACAACACTTTATGGACACAGAGGAGAGCAGGTGAAGTTATGAGAGGTCCTCACAAAAGGAGCTCTATATGCAGACTGTAGATGGTAAATTGGTAAAGTGATCAGTGAGCTCCTAATTCATGCCTTAAAAGAGGAAGACATCTTAAAAATGTCTGTAAGTTTGGACTTAGGGCTGGGAATTCACTAACTTAGTCAACAAGTATTTAATGAGTACAAATAATCCTAGGAATTATCAGTTACATCTCTCTCTTTTTCACTCCCCACATTCAATCCATTCACCAATCCAATCTCTTCCACCCTTCAAGTATCTTCCCAGTCCATCCATTTATCTTCATCTTCACTACCACCATTTGCAATTAAAGACTTCACCAGTGGCTTACTAACCGGTCTCTTCATCCAGGGTCTACTCCTGCTAACCTCCAAGCCATTTTCTACCTTATTATTGGAGATTTATCTTTGATATGTAAATCTGACATGCATCTTTTTTCTGTTTCCCAAGATTCTTAGGATGAAAGGCAAATTTTTAACTGGGCTCTACAAAGTCCTGCACATTTTGGTCTCCCTCATTTCATTTTCAGTCTCATTGGGACCTTCATTTTGTGTTGTCTCTCTTCTCTAGCCACCTGAGCTTTCTTGCATATTCCCCTCTGCCACGTGCTTTCTGCATGTGCTGTCCCCTTCACTGAGGATGTTCTTGCCCATTACTTCCTCCCTCTTCTCCTTAACTCAGTCTCTTCCTTCTGAACTCAGCAACATTTTCATTTCCTTAAGAAAGTTTTCCCTGAGTTCTTCTTACCGTATCTGCAGCCCTGTTACATGCACGTAGAATAGATTCCTCTCCCATGACTTTGCAGCATTGATCACAGTTATCATTTTACTTTCATTTAACTGTTCTTAAAACTTAGACTCCATCGCTTCTTTCACTCTCAATATGGGAAGTTCTATAAGGGCAGGGACTGTGTCTGTCTTTGCACATCATTGCATCCCCAGAACCTAGCTAAATGCTGGGTACAGAGAAGGTTCGTAAATATCTGATAAATGAATGAATGAGTAAATCAAACACTGACAGAATGAATTAGCAGAAGTCTGACATGATGCTGATTCTGGGCATTATAAAGATGAGCAAACAGGCTTAGTTTCTGTCTTTATGAAGATTGTGGAGCTGCCTGTCTAGTGATGGTTAAGTTCAGAGATTGAAAAGTAGGGGTGTGGTTATTTGGCATTTGGACAGGCACTCATGACTCTTCCCTGACCCTGATTCACAGTTCTTGTGCCGGAGATTTTAGAATCTGGGTTAGAAGTTAAACTTGAAGCTGAGTCTAGAGCTGCTATGTTTGTTTTCGAACATTCTTTACAAGACTCTGATGTCAAGATTTGAAAAAAACATGTCCCTTTACATTCAAGAAGATTTTGTAGTGGCACATATGACTTCTCTTCTAGTTAGAGCTGCTCAGTCTTTGTGTGGGGAGTCACCTCTCCTTCCTGCTGTGTGCTCTAAATGGGACTGGCCATTAAGTGGTGGGTTTAGAACCCAGTTAGGCCAATGAGACTCTCTTTCAGGACTTACTGGTTTTCCCTAGCTGGGATATTCTTGGGAAACCGCAAACGAATTACTGGAGCTTCCCAACGGCCTTTCTTTCTGAGTCATACTATGAGCCCTTGAGTAATTCTCCTTTTCTTCCATGGGTATGAGTACATTTCTTTTCTTGCACCCAGAGTTCCATTGAAGCAGCAGTGGACAAACCACAGCCTGCAGACCAAACCCAGCCACCACCTATTTCAGTGTATAAAGTTTGATTGAAGCGCAGCTGCATTCATTTATTTATGTGTTGTCAATGGCTGCTTTTGTGCTCCAAAGACAGAGCCAAGTACTTGCGACAAAGACCATATGGTTTATCACATTGAAAATATTAACAGAAAATGTTTGCCAGCCTCTGTACTGGGGGATGAATCCCAAGTACCCTAAGACATTCATTGTAAAGAATTAATTAACTATTTTCTATGCATCTAGAATGGTACCAGATATGTACCACCACCCTTGGGAGGATTGAGAAATTCGTTTTTTTTTTCATAGGCCTTTATCTCTGCACGCAACCTTGGTTGAGAATGCCTGTTTGCATCTGAGGAATCCTAAATGCTTCATTGATTATTCTCTGATCTAACTTTCTAAGACTCTCAGATCCTCTATACTGGCTCTTTATTATATTTAAGTAGTGAAAATTGTTGAGCGTTGACCAAAGAACTGGCATTAGACCCAAATACTTTACATCTCTCTGAGCCTTGATAAAGTTTATCATCCTTGTGTCTCAGCTTCATCCTTCACACAATGCGGAGCTTGAACTAGAGCCTCTAAATTTCCTTCCAGCATTCTATAGTTCCTCTAAACAAAGGTAAAGGCAACCAGATACACCAGTAACAGTAAAAGAAACAATGGTGGAGATAGACCTGGGAAGAAAAGAGGCATCCAGCAATACATATGATGAGCAATAGCATAAATAGTGTATACTTGTGTGCAAAGGTAGGTGTGTGTGTGTGTTTCTGTACATATTTGTGCTTGTGTTGTGTGTGTGTGTGTTTTAAGAAGCAGCAAACAGATATTTACTGCTTACTTAGTTTGCATACCACCTTGTCTAAGCTCAGGGGGGAAAACCAGATAGCCTGCAATTCTCATTTAAGCCTCAAACTCCAATCTGTGGTAAATAGCCTATTAGTGAGAAATTTGGGGACAGTCCCTAAGCAAAGTTTGTTTTGCTTTTTACTCTGACTTGCTCCAAAAGCTCGGTTGAAATTACATGCTAGAAAGAACTTACTTAAATTCCTTTAACAAGCAATCCCCTCTTAGCAGACACAAGTTTAGGCCTGTCCACTCACCTCAAACAGACCATCCATCTGAATTGTTTGCAATGGCTCCAGGCTCCAGGTAGTTTAAAGTGCCACTATCAGATTGTTCTCAGTATTCTCCTCCAGACTAAATAGTCATGACTTTTGTCAGCAGCTTTTCACACTGCAGGGCATCCTTATTAACCGTGTTTGCGCTGAGATGGATCGCACTGAGGTGGATCAGGACCCCTCTCCGTGCTGCGCTGGCTTTGCTTCGTGTAGGAGCTCAGATGCCAGACCTGGGACTTGCTGGCTCCACACCTCCTTTTCTTCCCTTTAAAACTGTTTTGATGAGCATGTGTGGAGAGCTAATGACAATTGTGTGCCCTGAATGCTCAAGCATAAACTTGCATCAAGTCAGGGGGATTGATGAAATCAACCTTAAAATCCAGAACATCTATCCTATAATTAAGATCCACTAATGTATAGACAAACAGGCCAGTGACACCTACTTATAGTCTTTACAAATTAAAGGGCCCCAAAGGAAAAATTCCTTTCTTCCAGACAGTGATCTTCCAAGGACCACATTAAATAAACATTTATTGAGCATCTATGACAGGCATTTTGCTAGCTACAGGCACTCAGAAGGGGGTACCGGAGATGGGGTCTCGGTTTCCATTGTGCTTACCAGCTAGTGGGAGGGCCCTGGAAAGGGAACATGGTACAGGAAACTGTACAGGCCATTATAATGGAGTGAATGAGTGCAAGGCAGGAACAAGATCAAGGTCTCTAACTCAGAATTGGATGGAGCAAAGATGAAAAAGCCATGGTCAAGGCCCTGAAATAATTTTTGCTTGGCAACCTTTTGGAGCAGAGGGCCAGTGTTGAGAGAACCCACAGGAAAAGGTGGGGATCAAAGAGCACAGGACCTGATAACCTACATACGAGGATGGAAGTGCCCTAGAACAGCAGTTCTTCCCCGGGAACCTTTTCCCCCAAGGGGACACTTGAAAAATGTCTCTGTAGATTTTTAGACAATTTTGGTTGTCACAACTAAAGAGATGTTATTAAGAGATGAACCTAAGAGTTCGAGACCAGGGAAGCTGCTAAACATTCTGCAATTCACAGAACAGTCCCAACAACAAAGAGTTATCTGGCCCCAAACGTCAAAACTGCCGAGGCCGAGAGGCCTTACCCCAGAACAGTAGGAATCATGGAAGGAGGGAGTGGCAAAGTGAAATTTTTGGTTTCTAACTTTCCCTCTGGACCTGGACAGGTGAGCAGATGGTATTGGGACAAGTACAACTCAGAAATAATTTATTGCAGTTTTGCTGGTAAGAGACGAGATATGAAAAATACCCTCTTCCGCCTGTGGCCCTGACACAGAAACATCTTGGGTTTTGATGTCGGAATAAAAAGGCTGCCATAAGAGATTTTAGGCACAGCCCTTTCTTGCCTAGTGAGAATGGAAAGCGGAAAAGAAAATAAAGGGAAAAAATTATTTTCATCTGCAGTCTTGTACATCTCACCATTCTGTTCTTTTTAAGCTGGAAGCAGATAAGGCAGTGGTTCTTAACCTGGGTTCTATCGAACCCTAAGGGTTCGATGAGTCGGTCTCAGAGGTTTGGAGAAGCCTCTGCCGCGGAAGCCAGAAGAAAGTAATACCGTAATTTGTTGTGAGTTCATGCACTTTGTTGGTTTTGTTCTTTGAGCAAGGTGATGTTCATGCACGGCTCATTTTGTGCACCAGTAATAAAACATATACCTATGTCTTGAATTTGTTAAAAAAATCATATTTTATTTATCACTAAGGAAGGGTTCGGTGAATGTGCATATGAAACTGGTGGGTTCGGTACCTCAAAAAAGGTTAAGAACCACTGATATAAGGTAAAAAAAAAAAAAAGGTTTGAGAATAGATTGCTGACCTTAACAGAAAATGGTAGGGTGTAGATATATTCAACCCACCCACATCCACACACACAGGGCATGACCCCTGGTATTTGTGGAGCATATTTTGCATTCTTTGTAACAGGTGGGGTGCTATGAAGAAAGCACAGTGACAGCTGCTTAGCATGATAATGCGTTCCAAACTTTCTGTCCAATTTGGAAAACCTCGTGGTACCTATTATTAAAAGTACTAGTATAATATATATGGAAAGTCTCTTTGTACAGGGTAAAGCACAGTGTTTGTCACCCACCTCCTACATGATCACTCTCCAGTGTCCTGAATGGAGCATCTAATAATAGCTGGTGTTTATTAGTCCTTTACTCTGAACCAGGCCCTGTGCTAAGCACTGTGCGTATGTTTTCTTGCATAAACATCACAATTCTGTAATGTAGCTATTTTTTCTTCCAATCTTACACTTAAGGAAACTGAGACTTTAGGAGATTAACAATAATTTGTCAAAGTTGCAAAGTTAGTAGCATGTAGAGTCTAGATTTCAACAGAGGAATAAAAAGATTCTTAAGTTTGACCCAAAGACCCTGGGCTTTCTAGTCAATGGCTGTGGGTCATTTCAAGAGGCCACCTGGAGTAGGTCTTTTCTCTGAGCATCCTGCTCTTTGGAGGTAAGGTTGACCACTCAGTCAACTCTGGCCACCTTCATGTTGCCTGACAATATTCAGGCCCAGCAGTATCCAGCTGTCTGATCTTGGGGCCATCTCAACTCTACACAACCTACTTTGGCAAAGACTGTTGTATTTTCAGGAGTTTTTTTTTTTAAATGCCTAAGTCCAGGTTTGACTAAGACAGGCAAGAGAAGATTGAGATGCTAGCTGGAGGTGCAGACCCAGAATGGATCACAGCATCTCTGTTTACTCCTTTAGAAGAACCACGGGATGTTTTCTGGTTACTCAACAGATAAGAATTTCTTATCATTTTGGGCACTTTCACATGTTTTCTTATTTTTTATTTGGAACTGTGTGCTTTTCCTGCTGTTGGTCACACATCCTAGGAACATAGCCAAATTTTTGGAGACTCTCAAAGAAATGTGCAGCTCTCCCCTGGGACTCTATCTCTTTCTTCATAAAGTATTTACAAGGAGCTCTGAATGCCTGACCCTCCAGAAAACACACATGACACACAAAATATTTTCCTTCCTAAACCAAAAGTTCATTGCCTTCAACCTTATGGCCGAAGTTCTATATGGGACCACATGGCACAAATTCTTCTGTTCCCCCAGAGCCAGCTCACCAGCCATAGCTGAATCAACTCACAATTGCCTGGAAGCAGGCCTAACTAACACTCCATTTAGGCAATTTTTTTCTAAAGTTTAACACGTGAACTTCACAGTGCCTACACATACACATCTCATCTTTAAAATCATAAGGGGAGCTGAGAAGTTCCTTATTTTCCAGCTACAGACCATCACCAAACTTAAAATTCATTGTTAAAAATATCCTGCCTTATGACACAAAGTACTATCCACAAAATCCATGTGGTTTCTGGTTCCCTGTCTTGGATCCAGGAGGTCATGTCTGTGATAACCCTGGTATACACACTCCTGAAAAGTTTGATCTCTGGCTTTGATCCTCAGTAGAACACTGTATTAGTTTATTGTTGCTGCTACAACAAATCATCACTAACTTGGTAGCTTAAAACAAGGGAACTTTCTTCTCTCACGGTTCTGCAGGCCAAAGGTCTGAAATAGGTTTCACTGAGCTAAAACTGACTGTCGGCTGGGCGACACTCCCTGCAGACGTCGGTTTCTTGTCTCTTCTTGTTTCTAGTGACTGTTGGCTGTGGCAGCATTGTTCCAACATCAAGACCAACATCTCCACATCTCAGTCTGCTCCCATCACATCCCCTTCTCCTCTGTGTCAAATGTCTCTTATAAGGACACTTGTGATATCATTTAGGACTGGATAATCCAGAAATAATCTCTCCTGTAAAGTACAGATAGGGGATATAGTCAATAATATTGTAATAAGTATAGATGGTGTCAGATGAGTACTAGACTTACTGGGGTGATCCCTTCATAAGGTATATAAATGTCTAATCACTATGTTGTACACCTGAAACTAATATGATGTTGTATGTCAACTATAATTTAAAAATAAAATAAATGAAACCGGAAGATTTAAAGCTTAAGTAAAACCAAAATAATCTCAAGATTCTTAACTTAATCACACATGCAAAGACCCCTTTTTCCAAATAAGGTAGCATGTTTAGATTCCAGGGATTAGAACCTGATATTTTTAGGGACCATTCTTCAGTTTAACACAAATACCTCCCTGCCCATTCTGTGGAGAGATGAGGGAGCACAAGCCCAGGACACCCTTCCTGAAAGTTTCAAGTTAGAAGGAAGAGTTTATAGGCATAAATGTGTATCCACAACCCTGTGAAAAATGTGTAGTTATTTGGCATGAGTCCTATTCAATACATATGTTCAGAATTAAAAATCATCCACTATCCAGCATCGGAACTGTACTTCCATTGTCATCAGTTGTTGGGTTTGCCAAACTCAGCACTAGTGATCAACACGGAGCTGGATAATTCTTGTTGTGTGTGTGCATGTGGCGGGGTACATCTATACCTCGGAAGATGTTGAGCAGCAAATAAAAATATAGGAAGCCCGGTTAAAATTGAATTCCACATACTCAATGAATAGTTTTTTAGACTAAGTATGACCTCTACAAATATTTGGGGCATTCTAACACTGAAACAATTATTCTCTGTTTACCTAAAATTTAAATGTACTTGGGTGTCCTGTATTTCATCAGTCAACACTCCACTAGATGCTGGTAGCCCATATTCCCTCCCACCCCACTGCAACAAATAAAAATGTCTTCAGACATTGCCAAAGTTCCCTTTGGAAGCAAAAACACCCTTGGTTGATAACCACTGATCTATTTAATAAAATAAATAAATAAATAAAAATAAACCCTCACAAAATAAGAAAGATTGAGAAAAATATGTGGAACTATTTGAAATATACTGCTCACAAAAATTAGGGTACATTTCAAAATAAATATGAAGCTATAAAACATCGCCTAATTTTTGTGTACAGTATATGTGCAAGCTGGCAGTTTTGCTACGTACTTGCAAAGCTATCAGATCCCAGAGCCACAGGCCACACAGACATGAGCAAGACTCTGGGCGGACGAGTGTGCATCACTGCTGGCAGGGCCTGGTTTGGAGGGGTCTGGTTTAGGGGGGCCTGGTTTGCGGGGTTCTAGTTTGCGGAAGACAGTCTTCTGGGAATAATCTTGCCTGGCCCTGCCCCTGCTGAGCCTCAAGGCCCAGCAGCAGGACCAGGCATGATCTCCCATCCCCATTCACCCTCTAATTTATTTTAATTATTCTCCCCCCAACCCTCGCCCCATAGTCCTCAGGCTTTGCTCAGGACCAAGTGGCTCTCTCATTCACGCAGCTAACTTTGAAGGCGCCAGGACACAATTGTCTGGCAGAGCCCGGCTGTGAGGTCCCTTCCTCTGAGACTTTTGATTTTAAGCATGTCCCTACTGGTAGACAAAGCTGAACAAAGAGGGGCTGAAGGGTATGTGCCTCCCTCTTTCTTGCTCTCCCCACACCCTTTCCTTTCCTGCACCCTTCCTCTGCCATCCCCAGTGAATACTTTGCACTCAGATTATTCGTGCCTCACCCAGGCTTTATAAACTGATAACCAGTGACTCTCCCTGTCACCCCCTACCCACCAGCTGCCTCTGCACAGGATCAAATTTGACTCTGAAAACGTTTCTCCAAATATAAGCCTGGTGTGCACATACAGAGATAGCAATCGGCTGTACATATTGTATGTCTTTATAAACAAAGCCGTGTGTATTTATAAACCCCTATCAATGGCACATCTATAAGGGGAGATAATAGGGGTTTTACAGACCAAAAAAAAGCAAAGCTTTGAAGTTTCTGACCCAAAATAAAATTAAATACCAAATAATGCTCAGCAACAAATCCCTTAATAAGGGAGGGCTGTTATCTATCCGAGGACTGATGGAGTCTCAGAGGGGAGATTTGTCTGGGAGGGGTCCAGCCCTCGCAGTAGGGGGCAGGATTTCAGTTCAGCTCTGGACTCATCTGCTGAAGGATGAGTGTTTCATTATTTGCTGCTCAGCTCTTGGGTGCTTGGAGTCATTAACACCATCTTCAAAGGGTTTGTATTAATCAGCTACACATGGCTTCATAGAGAAGTCCAAAACCGAAACTGACATTTAGAACAAGTTTTATGAATAAATGAATGGATTCAGCAGAACATAATTTGTTGCTCCTGTAAGTCAGAAACTCCGACAAAAATGCCTGGAGAGAAAAGTACTGAGGAACAAAGAACATGCAGTAAGAACACTGGAAGGCAGAACGGGTCCCAGGATAATGCCTCAATTACTGCCTGGCTGGAGGAAGGCCGGCTGCAACTTGGACTCTCTTCCAAGCGTGGGAGCAGGGGCTGATTTAGTTTGTAGGGTGATTTCAAGTACAGTATATACATAATCAAGCCAACTCCAGGGACAGCAACAGAGACTTAAACAGGAAAGACACCAAGTGGAGGACAGCGCCTCTGCCGAGCCAGTGCAATTGTAACCCACACATTCCAACTGGAATCTCCCGGGCCATCTCCCTATCTCCCTTAGGTCTGCCATCTACAGGGAGAAGGATGTCCTGGTTGTCTGAGGGTGTTTCAATCTTTTCAAATGCTCATGTCATGGGGAATTAACCCTTTAAATATATATATATATATATATATCCATGTGAAACAGAGGGTTATCAAATATAGTCACCGTGTTTTACATTAGAGCCTCAAATTCTATTCATTTTATAGCTGAAAGTTTTTACACATTCTTTTTGTTTACTGAGAAAAAAAATAGATACAGTGAAATGTGCGGCTCTTAATCATAGAGTGCAATGAATTTTGGCAAACGTGTACCAGCATAACTGCCACCCCAACCAAGGCACAGAACATTCCCGTCACTCCAGAAAAGTCCCCTGGGGCCAATGGTGTGCTGGATCCAGCCTTACCCTGACAATTCTGGGCATCTTGTCCCCAAATTGTGTTGGTAGCTTTGAGATGGTCCAGGTGGGAAATCACCAAACACGCCAAAACAGAGATATTTTCCCCCTAGATAGCCAGTTAACCCCACATGGTGCTTATGCCCCCTTCCTGTCAACCCCCCATACCACAGAGGCAGGGCAGCACAAGTTTACTATGGCTTGTTCTTGAACTTGATGAAAATGCAACTGCATTTTGTACCCTGCTTCGTCTAATCAGCATGTCTATGAGATTCATTGGTATAGTGATTCATCAGTACTTCATTCTTTTCTTGTTTTACTTCTGAGTATTACTCCATTGTACAAATAAACTGTTTCTTTAACTAATTATTTTTATTAAAGAACATTTTGTTTGTTTCCAGTTTTAGACTATTAATTTTTAAAATTTATTTCCACTTTTATTGAAGAGGTGACCAATAAAATCATATATATTTAAAGTGTAATTTAGCGTAAATTAATATGCATATGTATTATGAAATGATCAAGATCACATTAATTAACATCTATTACCTCGAGCAGATAACTCTTTTTCTGTGTGTATGTGGTGAGAACACATAATGTCTATTCTCAGCAAATTTCAAGTGTACAATACTCTATTATTAACTATTGCTACCATGCTATATACTAGACCTTCAGACTTACCTTAAAACTAAAAGTTTGTACCTAATTTTTAAAGGCTCATAGAGACATTCCTGTATATGTATTTTTGTGATCATATGTTTTCATTTCTCTTGGGTAAATACCTAAGAGTGGAATTGATGGGTCATAGAATAAGTTTATATTTAACTTTATGAGAAATACCATAAAGTTTTCTAACTGGGTCAAGCCCAGTGAGGTATGAAAGTTCTAGTGGCTCCACATTCTCACCAGCATTTGGTGTTGCCACTAATTCTTTGTAATTTTAACTCTCCTATTGTGCATGAGGTAGTGTCTCTTTGTAGGGTTTTGATTTGGATTTCCCTGCAGACTAATTAGATTAAATATCTTTTTGTGGGTCTATCAGCTATTTCTATACCTTCTGTGGTGTTGTGTCTGACAGAATTTTATAGGGTATTTGGTAGAATTCACCAGCAAAATGATCTGAGTTTGTCGTTGTCTCTTTAAGAAGTTTTCTGATACTGAATTAAAATTTTTAAATAAATATAAGACCATTCAAATTTTTCTCATTCATTTTTGGGTCAGTGTTGGTAAACTATGTTTATCAATAAATTTATTAATTATTTTCTAAATTTAATTTATTGTCCCAGTGCTTTGTTTTTTCTAATATTCCTTTATGATCTTTTTAATGTCTCTAGTATTTTGGGGATATCTTTTTCATTCTTTATATTAGTAATTTGTTTTCATTCCCTCCTTCCCACTGTTTTCCTGATTATTTTTGTTAGAGATTAAACTAATTTTATTTAAAAATTTTATTTCTCCTACTTTATTGAGATATACTGTTTCTAGTTTCTTAAGGTGGAAAGTTAAGTTGTTGATTTTAAACTTTATTTTCCCTAATGTGAACATTTAATGGTATAAATCCCCCCAAAAATTCTACTTTAGTTATGTCTCATAAATTTTGTATATTGTATTTTTAATAACATTCAGTTAAAACATTTTAATAGCCTTTGTTATTTTTTAATTTATGGATTAATTAGAAATGTGTTACCTAGTTTTCATAATATATGGGGATTTGGGGGCATCATATGATTTGTAATATAATTATATTGTGACCAGAAAATGTATACTGTAATACTTAAATCCCTTGAAAGTTTTAAATTAAATTTATAGGGATGACATTGTCTAATAAACATACAGGATTCAAGTGTACAATTGTATACTACATCACATGTATATTGCATTGTGTGTTTACCACCCAAGTCAAATCTCCCTCCATCACCATATATTTGACCCTCTTTACCCTTTACTACCCATTGAGACATTTCGTTGTCCAATATTTGGTCTATCTTGGTGCATGTTCTAAGTGCACTTTGATACTATGTGTTCTGGCCTGACCAGGCAGTGGCGCAGTAGATAGAGCGTCGAACTGGGATGCAGAAGAGCCAGGTTCGAGACCCTGAGGTCGCCAGCTTGAGCGCGGGCCCATCTGGCTTGGGCAAAAGATCGTCAGCTTGGACCCAAGGTCGCTGGCTCCAGCAAGGGGTGGCTCGGTCTGCTGAAGGCCTGCGGTCAAGGCACATATAAGAAACCAATCAATGAACAACTATGGTGTCGCAACAGCAACAAAAAACTGATGATTGATGCTTTTCATCTCTCTTTGTTCCTGTCTGTCCCTATCTATCCCTCTCTCTGACTCTCTGTCCGTGTTAAAAAAAAAAAAAGAAAGAAAGAAAGAAAATATGTGTTCTGTTGTTTGGTGGGATGTTTTATAAACTTTATTAAAGGTCACGTTGTTTGATAGTGTGATTCACATCTTCGATATCCATGTTAATGTTATATCAAGTTGATCTATCAATTAATAAAACAAGGTAAAATATCAAATTTAAAATATTGACTTATCTGTTATTACTTTTAATTCTGTCTCCTTCTTTGCTTCTTCTGTTTAAAGTTCTGTTTTTAGGTATATATGGTTTTAAGATTGTTATATGGTGAACTGACTCTTTCATCTTATTGAATACCTTTCTTTATCTTTGTCAACCCTCTTGTGTTAAAGGGTCCTTTCTCTGGTATTATTATACCCATGCCATGTTTTTGTGCTTACTCTTTGCATGATAAATCTTTCCTCGTCATTTTACTTTCAAGTGATCTGTATCATTATATGTAAGTTGTTTTTTATTCAGTCTGACAATTTTGCCTTTTAATTGGAGTATTTAGTCTATTTATAACTTAATATAATTATTCATCTATTTGAGTTTAATTACACCATATTGTTATGTGTTTATTATTTTTTTTGTATTTTACTGTTCCTCTATTCTTCCTTTCCTTCCTTCTTTTGAGTTAATTAAATATTTTTAGCACTTCTTTTGTCCTCTATTCGCTTTTGTAGCTATACGTCTTTGTGTTTTTAAGTGATTCCTCCAAAAAAGTACAATATAAATGTTAAGTTACCACAGAGTACCTAAAGTGTATATAGTACCACTTGACATAAAATATAAAAGTTTGACCACTCTAAAATTCCATGTATTCTATTCTCCTTTTTCCTGTTATTTTTGACATATATTTTACATCTACTTATGTAGCAAACCTTACAATTTAATGTTAGTATTTTTATTTAACCAATATGCTGTCTTTCAGAGAAGTTAAGAGGAAAAAAATAAGAAAGCCTTTATATTTATCCACATATTTAATATTTCTGGTACTCTTCATTCTTCCTGTGGATTCAGTGCCATCTGATGTCTTTTCTCTCAAGCCAGAAGAACCTTCTGTAATATTTCTTGTATTGCAGATCAGCTGATGATGAATTCTTTCAACTTTTATTTATTTCATGTGTTTCTCTTCTCTCAGGGATCACAGACCTGCCCTGCTTTTTGTCCAAATGACTAAAAGCAGTTCCCTTTATATTCTATTCACTTCTATAGTTGTTTTCAGTGAGAGTTTATATTAGTTTGTGGGGGCTTCCATAACAAAGTATCACAAACTAGTGTTTACACAATAGAAATTTATTGTCTCACTGTTTTGGAGGCTAAAAGTTCAAAACTAAGGTGTCAACAATGTTGCTTCCTTCTGGTAGTTCTAGGGACACTTCACTCATGGCTCACATTGTTTCTTGACTCATAGATGAAATTCTCCTTGTACCCCTTCCTCTGTATCCAGATTTCTGTTTTTTATAAGAACATAGTCATCTTGGATTAGGGTTCATCTTCATGACTTCATTTTACCTGGATTGTCTGCAAGGACCCTATTTCCAAATAAGATGACATTCATAGATACAAGAGGTTAGGACTTTAATAGTTTTTAGGGGACACAATTAAACTTGTTAAAGAAGGTAGGTATAGTGTTGCTTTTTCCAATATGATTAGAAGCAGAAGACAACCTTGAGTCTTTTTTGCCTGTGTCACTTTGCTGTGAATTTTTTTTTTAAATAATTTCAAGTTCAGTGGGGTAAAGGGAATGAGTTTCAAAAAAATGGAGGGTGGATATGGGAGCTGGTAATGTTTGGGCCAAAGGAAGATCTTAAGAAAAAAAGATTAATATCCTCCAGAGGAAAATGTTTCTACTTTACCAATTTTCCCTTGATACTGTGCTTGGACTACACCTATCATAAATGATTTAAGAATGAGATGGAAGTTATGCTTATCCATTTATTTATGCAAAAACAAAACACAACATGTACTTAGTACTTACATGTGTCAAACCTGCATCAAGCAGCAGAAGATAGAGCAGTGCAAGAAAGGCATATGGTCCCTTCTCTGCCCAGCAATAGAAAGAGCAATAGAGAGAGCTTTATCAACATTTATACACTTTACAATGTAATCACCGCACTGTCGGTACACCTCAAACTAATATATTAATATATACCATTCTTAAACTATTCTTAAACTTAAAAAAAAAAGAAAAAGAAATTCAGATGCTATTATCTGCTTTTGTTTTGGTTAGAGTTTAAGAAATTAACTAGAGAAAAAAAAATTTAATTTATCTTTTGGTCAAGATAAATATATACAGTGCAAGAAAAGTTTGAAATGAAGAAATTTTCTATTTATTCTTTTATTCAGCAACTATTCTTAAACACATATTGACTTCAGAATAGAGACTCTAAAGAATTTATTTGTGTGTAAAGAAATAAGGTATTTATCAGATGTTAATTACACATTATATATTTTTTAAAATAATTTCTGCATGGCAAGCATTGTTCTAAACCCGCTGCCGTATTAACTCCTTTTGTCTTTCTAACAAAGTAAGTGCTGTTTTCATTTCCACAACGAGGTTAAATAACTTGACTGAAGTTAGCAGTTATCAAGTGAAAGAGGCATTGCATAAGCCCTACCTAGCACTGTGGCCTCTGAGTTTCTTACACATGATCTCTATTCTACTGTAATTATTAAATGTAGAGAGCCTATATGTCTTAGGTTTTTTAGATCCAGAAGTCTTAGTTTTTGTACTATTTTCCACTTGTTATTTTCCATAAAGACATTTATAGTAATCTGATACACAATTTTGGAACTATAGTTGTGGTACATATAAAAGAAATTTCTCTGTATTTCCTAAACTTTGCCCTGGAACACTCAAATGTATTGAATAATGTAGAACATCAGGAAAGTGTTCCATAATGAGTACAGTTCACATTTTTCATTGTATTTTAAAAAGTCCATTTGCCTGACCAGGTGGTGGTGCAGTAGATAGAGCATCGTACTGATACGCAGAGGACCCAGATTCAAAACCCCAAGGTTGTTGACTTGAGAGTGGGTTCATCTGGTTTGAGCACAGCTCACCAGCTTGAACCCAAGGTCGCCAGCTTGAGTGCGGGCTCATTTGGTTTAAGCAAGGCTCATGAGCTTGAGCCCAAAGTCACTGGCTTGAGCAAGGGGTCACTCAGTCTGCTGTAACCCCCCACCCCGCCACCGGTCAAGAATAGCAATCAATGAACAACTAAGGTGCTACAATGAAGAATTGATGTTTCTCATCTCTCTCCCTTCCTGTCTGTCTGTCCCTCTCTCTGTCTCTGCCACAAAAATAAAATAAAATAAAGTCCATCTTTTTTTTCCCTAACATACAACTTTCTAGAAAACTGAGTACTCATTTAGTATATGCTATCCTCTGCAAAGTCATGTATTTCACGAGGGTCTTGATTAGTTCAAGTCTGTCATGGTGACTTTCTGTCCTTTTTATGTAATAGAAATATGATGAAACTCTAGTCTGCAAGTTGTAGAGGAAGTATATGGGAACTTCTAGAAAAGTTTGTCTTGCTTTCAAAAATCGATACACGGGAAGAGAAAACCTCTTATTCTTCTGGAAGTTGTAATATCTGCATGTGATATCTGGAACTTCAGCAGCCACCTTGTGACCATGAGGGAGATGAGCCCAATGACAAGGCTCATAGAGTGAAGATGGCAAAGTAGAAAGAGAGGGAGAAAAACCGGGATCCATGACGATACAATTGAGTCACTGAATGAACCAATTTTGAAACCATGCGAACTTTGAACTTCTTGTTTAGTGAGAAGAAAACTTGGTAAATTATCATTATTTAAGCTATTTAGAGTTAGATTTTTTTACTTATAATAAGTCAAAATTAAATGAGTCAAAATTAAAACCAACAGCCCTCAGAATTTTATTTCTTGATTCAGTTCCCTCAGTTTCTCTCAATACCAGAGCAACTTTCTGCTATCAGAATATATTTATTTTCCACTAGATAAATCAGATGGTGTATATTTTGGGAGGAAAAAGCAGGCATGTACATCTTTAAACATCCAGAAGCAGCTGAAAGGTTAGCAGCTATCTAAAGCCCGTGATGAATGTCCAAATTCCTCAACAGCATATTTCTACGTTTGCAGATTCAGAGACGAGAGACTTTAATCATGGCAACTAAATCCCCCTTTAAAAATTAAATTTAAAGGAATATCTAAGGCTGTGTATGTTGGCTGCAGATTCCTTCTCATAGTCTTCCTGAGAGTTTCCCACCAGCAACAAGAGAGTGCCTTCTTATAATAAGGTAGCTTTTCTCTTTATTCAGTAGCTGCTTGTTAAGGCAGAAATTCTAGTATTAGTCTGATATTCCCCAGAATGAAGGAAGTGGGTATCTTTTGCACAAACATGAGGGTCTGGATGTATTTCTACACTTTGCCTCAGTACTTTACAGAAACTTAAAATAGCATGCCCCCTTTCCCTTCAATGCTATGCAATCACAACAGAATGTGAGGGGTTGGTTTGGGGTTTTGGAAGCAGCCACTGTTGTGTTCAATTTTATTTTCCATGCTTAAATGAAGTTAATTCCTTCTTCTTTGACTCTGGATTTAAGAGGGGAAATCAATATTATTTTTATAAATATGACTGGGTGGTGTCTTGCCCAATTCTGTCTGTGTCATCAGGGAAAATGGGATGGTGGGAATAGAAAAATATGGGAAAGGACTGTCTCAGGCAAACATTTCAGAGGTTATGGATATGAGTACAGTCTGCTGGGAGTTACAAAGGAAAAAATAGGCTTTTTCCGTCTGTAACATTATACAGCTTTGGTCTTTACCAAAGGGTGAGGGCAGTGGGCAATGGATGGGTAGGTTGGGATGACAAGTTACAGGAAAAGTTCTGATTTTGTGGCAGTCTGGGGATGCCAACAAACGTTTATACATTAATGTTGCATGTGAACTCCCACTAGCTTTCCTGGGAATTAAACAGCCAGCTTTCTTTAACCTCCCTTTGCCTTGGATAAGAGCTGAAAGGACTCAGGAGAGATGAAGGTAGAAGGGAATGTAGAGTATATTTCATTCACCCACTCCATGCTATGGAGTGGAAAAGTGAGACCCAGAACCAGGAAGTGGGGATCCAGTGAGTGTCACACTGGGAGCTGACAGTGGAGGTAGAAGTGTGTGTGTGTGGGGGGGGGGGGTGGTTAGAGCAGAGCCTGTCTCCTGTAAATGACACAGCCTTTTGTTGCCTAGTTGTGTACTTGTGGGTTAGTTTCAAAGCTTTATGGAACCCCACAGTCCTTGCCTGGACAATGGAGGCCACCAGCGTATCTTTCTCATGGGCTTGCTTTGAAGATGACATGAGTTAATACCTCTAAGGAGCTGAGTGCCTGGGAAATAGAGCTTCATAACTACAACTCAGCCCAGACGCGGAGGAAGTCATGGAACACATGCTGAACCTTGTGCTGCTCCTCCTTTCCTTTATTCCCATTCTCCCAAATGCCTCATTTGTGGGTTGTTGAGACAGTAGAAACTCCTCAAAGGAGAAAGAGAGACTGTGCCTTTGGCTTAGAACTTCAGGCTCAAGGGGAAAAGAACAGTTGGTTTATCAGGCATTTACTGAGTACCCCAGTGTATTCTCTCCTCTTGTATTTGACTAGAGTGAAGCTTCCCCACAGACTCTCTCTTCTGCTGCTAGTTTCTTTTTCTCTCATCTCAGTTCCTTTCTTTGCAAGAAGAATGTAACTGGTCAGACACGGGCTTAAGTGATGTGTGACTGGAGAATGCCTGTGCTCAGGGGGACAGATTTTAAGATCCATCTGTCTGTTAATGGACTTGGTGAAAAGGCTAGGGAAGATATTCTTTTTTGATAGAAAAGACAAAGATTAGATTGTGGGGAGGTGATGAGAGATCCCCATAGAAGCAGAGCTGGAGACTCTTAGGTATCAAATATCTTGTGAGTGGCAGTCTCCACAGATCCACAAGTATTTGGCTCTTTCTCTCCATTACAGCCTCTAATAGGTTAGATAACAAAAGCAAGAGTCACATCTCAGAAGGCTATCACTGCAAGAAAGCACAGCTGTTACCTGACTCTGCTATTAAGCCATATCTCTGGTTGAGTTTGAGGCACGGTCTTAAGGATGTGATGGAATTATCAGAGAGCAAGCCCTGATGGAAATTGAATACTGTGAAGAGTTGACATGGAGGCGTCCACAGTGTGACATGTGCTGATTCATTAACTGTCCGCTCTGCCCTGTGAGCAGTCATTCTCATGCTCATTTTACAAATGGGCAAGTAGCCACAGCACGTCCAGTATGCTCTGGTGACTCACTCTGCTGGTCCCCATGCTCCCCATCCCATCCCTTCTGATTTCAGGGGGAATCCAGGCTCAGAAGAGTCACTTGTACAAATTCACCCACCTCGTGGGTTGTCTAGCTATAGGGCCTTGCTTCTTACATCGCAGCTTTCTGTGCAAGTTTCAGTAGGCACGGAAGAGGACAGCTCTCTCTATTGCTGGGCAGAAAAGGGAAAGTAAGACTGGCACCAAAGGCAAACACAGCTCCTCGGTTGCCATGCCCAGACCAGTCCCGACTTGGCAGCATGTGGGGCAGGGATGGAAATTGGGGCTATGGGCAGCTGGGAAGCTCTTTAAGATCTTGAATGGAAGCAAGAGCTCTGGGCCAGGAGCTGGCGGAGGACCCGACACCCGGCTTCCCCTTCCATTAAGGAACTCTCAGCTTGGAAGGAAACACTCCTCTCATATCTATGGTTTTCAGCTTTTCTCCTGCTTTGCCAGTGGAGGGGGAAAATAATAATAATAATAATAATAATAATAATAATAATAATAATAATAATTTTCTGTGGGTTGGGAGTGTCCTTGGTTTGGTGGGGCAGAGTAAAGAGAATAAAATTACGTCGTAGAGATACTAATGGTTCTGGCTTGTCTCTGTGAAATCAGGCAGCAGGAAAGAAGAGGTAAGAGGCAAGCCTAGGAGTAAGAGGCAAGGTGATTTGCTCAACAAAGAGTCACAGTTTATCTCTGAGCAGAACATGACAGCGAGCTACATAGAACATTTTTTCCCTTATTATTCTTTTCTTCTTTTTCTTTCCTTGGCTTTCTTTTTTTTTTCTTCTCCAGTGAATTTCTTAATAACAAAAGTAAAACATTATATACTTGAAACAACAAGTCAACTATATGGAAGCATATAAAGAAAAAAAATGATAATCTCCTTGTTCCATCCTCCCTAGGAAACCGGTGCTAACAGAATGACGGGCATCCTTTCATATTTTTTCTATGACCTAGAACTTTAAGACTCGCCCCTATTTTCCAGAAGGGGCCACTCCTCTCAGAAGAAGGAACACACATGTAGAGAAGTGATTACTGTGTATGTCAGCATTGTCTAAGTGGCCAAGATGATCAGGTCACTGTGCAGTGGACCTGTGAATGCTGGAGGTTTGGGGAGTGCCCATGCAGAATGAATTAGAAATACAAGTTTTACTGGTATGTAAAGACACATGCAGCCCCATGTTCACTGCAGCATTGTTCATAGTGGCCAAGATATGGAAACAACCATAAAGCCCTTCTATAGACGATTGGATAAAGAAGACGTGGTACATATATACCATGGAATACTACTCAGCCATAAGAAATGATGACGTCAGATTATTTACAACAATATGGATGGACCTTGATAACATTATATTCAGTGAATAAGTAAATCAGAAATAACTAAGATCTATATGATTCCATACATAGGTGGGACATAAAAATGAGACTCCGGGACATGGACAAGAGTGTGGTGGTTACGGGGAGGGGGAGGAAAGGAAAGCGAGGTGTGGGGGGAGGGGAGGGGTACAAAGAAAACCAGATAGAAGGTGAAGGAAAACAATTTGACTTTGGGTGATGGGTATGCAACATTATCAAATGTCAAAATAACCTGGAGATGTTTTCTCTGAACCTATGTACCCTGATTGATCTATGTCACCCCATTAAAATTAATAAGAAAAATAAAGGATCTGTACAGAAAAAAATAAGAAATACAAGTTTTGAGGAGAGGAGAAGCTTGGGTTAGGGGCATTCTAAGACACTATTATTTCAATTGTCTTCATTCTCATAGAACTGGAAGAATTCTCAGAGCCCAGTAGTCTATTTCCCGGCAGTTATATCCACACTAAGGTTATCTGGCCTCTCTCTGGTTGCTTCCAGGTCCAGAGACCTTGCTAAGAATATGCTCATGAACAGCTCATTCCAACCCCAAATCTGATCACAGACAACCTGGGCTCTTAAAAACGCTTTTTACATTCGATATTTATATGTTATAACATTTTTATGCAATTCTGTCTCCCCCTCTCTCTTTCCCTCTCTCTATCTTTGTCATAATTTAAACAGCCTGAAGGCGGGAATTGTGTTTTATTTATCTATTTTGACCAAGTGACATGTGAATTACTCAATTCACTTAAGAGAGTAAAAAACAATATACCCTGGACCCTTCTATTTGAAAACACAGGGCCAGGCATAGAAAAAGATTAGAATCAGAACTTCTTCATGGGGCCTCATTGCTTGCTCTGTATAGACTGATCCCCACCTTTCTCTTGAGATCCTTCTTCTAGTTGTAGGAAGAGATTCCCTTAAAGCCAAAGATCTCCAGTTAATTTCTGGGTCTAGGTCTCAGTGAGTTCAGGACTCTGAAGAGAGAAGGGTATGAAATTACCAGCCTGGCCTGACCAGGTGGTGGCACAGTGGATAGAGCGTCAGACTGGGATGCAGGAGACCCAGGTTCAAGACCCCGAGCTCGCCAGCTTGAGTGCGGGCCCATCTGGCTTGAGCAAAAGCTCGTCAGCTTGGACCCAAGGTCGCTGGCTCCAGCAAGGGGTTGCTCGGTCTGCTGAAGGCCCGCGGTCAAGGCACATATGAGAAAGCAATCAATGAACAACTATGGTGTGGCAACAACAACGAAAAACTAGTGATTGATGTTTCTCACCTCTCTCCGTTCCTGTCTGTCTGTCCCTATCTATCCCTCTCTCTGACTCTCTCTCTGTCCTTGTAAAAAAAGAAAAATAAATAAATAAATAAATAAATAAATAAATAAATTACCAGCCTGAAACTCCCAACACAAGACACTTCCATATGTGAGGTATCATAGTGGCTTTTGGTCCACACCCTTGGGTAGAGGAAACTAAATCTTGAGCCTCTTACTGGACACTTAAAAATGCTGAGAACATATACTTTAATAAATGTTGGAGAAGGCAACCATATAAAATGCTGCTGGGTCAATGAACAAAGGACCTCTCTCTGGAGGTTTGAGTAAGACTGAAAACATATATAATGCCAGAATTATGAGTAAACCCCCACAGTTTTTCCTGACTTATTTCTGTATATATAAAACAGTGCTTCGTAACAGCTTATTTTTACATAACTTTCCCCTCCCTTTAGAGAAAATAACTGCCCTAGATAAAATATCTTTCTAGCCAGGCAGAGCTCCTGAAATTATGGGCAAAGTATCCATGTGCACCCATGTGGCATATGAAACTGCTCTCCTTACAGAAGAATGAAACTAAAATTTGTATAAAGATCCAGGTTTATAAATACTTGGAGCACCTAAAATCATATTTTCAGCCCATTTTGCTCAAAGAAATGGATTAATTAATATATAAAATAGGGTTCTGGCATTTGCTTAATAAGAGATCACTGAAATTAGAAAAGTTTGTGGTGTGTTGGGCAGATAAAATATATTATGCTCACTTTGTTAAAGATGGTGCTGTCCATGTGCAAGTCCATTGATATTAATGTGTGTTGAAGGACAGGCTGTGGGCAGGCTGAGTCCTTATAGCCTAGGGCTCAGTTTTTTTGTTTTCATTTCTTTTTGTTTTGTTTTTTTTTGTTTTTTGCCTAAGGCTTAGTTTTAAGAATAAGCTTTTCCCCACACCCTTGAATGATTGGATGATGTGGGGTGGTGCACTCTCATGAGGAATCCCATTATGCCTCAGATAAGTGACTTTGTATCAGAGACTTCCTTGTTTGTAGATTGGATTAAAGGTTTGGATTTCTACACTATAAAGTGGGGCAGACAGGGAGCTTGCTCTCTCTCAGTTCCTGAGGTTAGCATTAAAGAGGAGAGCAGATTAAGGCCACGTGGAGGGGAGGAAAAGCAGCCAAGATGGCGGAGTGCTGAGGAAGAAGCCAGTTTGTGCAGAGAGAAGGAGATGTGAAACAGAGGTGAATAAGTCTGGTGAGCTAGAAACCTTTGATGCTAGGAAACTCGGATAAGTCAGTAGCACTGAATGAGTGGGTTTTGGAACCCAGTGTGTGTTTTTACTTGCCTGCTGGGTGCAAGTTAGGATTAAAGCTGATGGCCCACCAGTTCTTGGCTCTGTTGTTTCATTACCGACTGTCTGAATCAAATGCGAACCTGCATGGGCCAGGTGGCTGTGATGGTGGCCGTGGCCACTGGCTTTACATGGTGTAATTATCTCACATTGCTGGTTCTGGCTACTTTCACAGAAAAAAAAATGGGTTTATCCCTTAACATGTGACTGTGACATGTGATACAACAGGTCGATTTTGAATGAGACCACGAGGGACACCAAGAGGTTTATATATAACATATAAGGATATACTGTGTGCTGTGTATATAATGGGTGAATTGCCTAGTCAGTATGTCTTAACATCAGGTTGCAAATAGGTCTTGACAACTTTATGTTCTGTTTCAAGTTTATAACCCCATTAAAAAATATTTAGAATTTTAAAGCTTAGACCCATGATCATACCAGACTGTTATTCTGAAGAAGTACATTAAAAATCACTTACTGAGTATGATTCTTATTTTCCAAATATTCTTCTTCTCTATTCCTTCCAACTTCCTCCTCTCTTTTTTCTTCTTTCTTTTTTAAAGAAGGGACTTGGCCCTTTATCATAAAGTGGTAAAGAAGGCAACAATGACCTTGAATTATTGTTTACATCTACACTGTATTGAACTATAGAATTCAACTCAATCTAAGACCAGTCTTCACATAATGAAAAAATTCACACCAGGCCCTATTTTTAACCTGAACGTTCCCTTCCAGTCCCTTGGGAACTTCAGAGAGGAGGAAACCTCCTCAGTGGAACACTCACCCTCCCATTTCCCTTGTTTTTGCATATTTCTAATAGCCTGAAGGTCAAGACTTTGGTGATGAAATAGAGTTCAAGTTAAATTAAGTCAACAGTTATCTGACCTATTGTTATGTTTTCATTGGGTTCCTCTGCAAACAGAAAGCTTGCTTCTCTTGGTAATTCTTAATAGGTCCAATTCTCCTTTTTTGGATCAGCTAGGCTCTTGTCTGATTTCTGAATTGGTGGGAATGAGCTACATTGATGGGGAAGTAGGGAAGGATTGGGATGATAAGGAGGGATTAGAAAACATGTTCTGAAAAGCCTGGTAGAATGAAAGAACTCTGGACAACTGTTGTTTATGAAGACTTCAGGCCCTAAAGGTAAATGAGCGTGAAGCTGAGATGCATCAGTTCCGGCACATCTGCATTGAGACAGGCTGGAGAGACTCAGTTCCTCAGGAGAATGTATAAAAAGGCTGAATCCAGTGCCTGGTTCAATAACTAGAGAGTTCGTTGTTACTTTATTATTAATCACCCAGCTGTCACCTCTTAGCTATCACCACTTTCTCCACAACAAGCACTTATTCAACACTTACGTGCCAGGTTACTGAGACTGGGAAGATAAAATAGACACAACCCTGACTTCAAAGAGCACACAATCTTATGTAAACAAAAAAATGAGTTCAGATCACAAGGAGACACACCGAGAGTGGTCCTATATTTCAAGATGTGTCCCATGGACACATGAGAGGCTCCAGAGGACTCTGGGCTAGAGGTCAGAAGCAGGACCAGCTTCTGTGAATTCCTGTGAGTCACTCTGTGAGGTAACAGTTGGGTGATTAATAGTAAAGTCATCATAGACATGCTAATCATTGAACAAGGCGTTGGATTTAACACTTTCTGTTCATCTACCTGACAGAAGAGGACTGAGTCTGAAGGGTTAACTGACAAAGCAGAGCTACATAGCTAGCAAGTAGAGAAACTGGGATTTGCAGCCAAGCTTGTCTGAGCTTTTAACCACAGTGATAGCATCTAGTGGATGAACCCAGTGTTGGCAGATGCTCATGGAGACAAGAGCTGGGGAGGGAGGACAGGAAGGATCACTGTGTTGAAACTGGGCTTTGATTGTGAAAGTATCTGGGTAGCTGTGTGGGAATTTTTCCTAAGAGAAAACAATTTTCCTACCATTAGCATCATCCCAAGCTTAATCTCTCCACCTTCTCTGTCAATTCTCTTCCTGACTCAGAGTTTTTCTTCCAGCAATCAATGGGTGAGTGCTGTCTGAATTCCCAAAGAATTTGTGCTGTTAGAATATTCCCACCCAGCGATGTATTCTCTCCAGTGACATAACACACCAGCAGCAAGGCAGGCAGGAGGAGGGCTGGAAGATGTGCAGTCATGGGTAAAAGTACAAATGTATAGTAAGGCTTCATAGCAGGCACATGGCAGGTGATTCAACGATTTGGTGTTCTTTGCTTTTAAAATTTCTTCTGGCCAGTTTCCCATAGTCTCCCTCTCTAATTTCCCCCTTTAATAGCTCTTATGTTTTTTCCAGAATAATTTGGTATTACTGGTCATTGGAGAAAAGTGATGCTTAACCATGCATTAAACCCCTACCATCGCTATCAGGGCAGGATTCTCCTCCCAGATCCTCTGCTCTTACACCTTCCTCATCACTGCTGGATTCCCTCTCCTCTGTCCAGCTTAAGGTTGGGATGTAAGACTTTGAACCCCCTGGTTTCATTATTAATATAACCTGAGATTTGGTTTCTTGCTTTGGAAACTATTTTATAAAGAAAGACAGTGGCAGGAAGCAATGTTTGATTTGCTGGCTGGCAAAGGTATGGTTAGCTCTTTAAGGCCAATTTCCACATGATTTTGGGTTGGAGTCAGAATACATGTTTCAGATAAATGAAGAAAACACCCATTTGAAATTTCAGACCACAGACTACAACCATTGTGTTTATCTCACACAATATTGTTTGGAAGACTTCTGTCAACTTAACTCAACTTTGAAACTCTATGCTGGCACTCAATAAATGTTGGGGAACAGTTTATCTACAAGATATACTGTTTATTACTTTAAAACTGGAGCTACTCCCTCTGGTAGCAATGTGGGGCTATATGCCAAGCCCTGTGTTAGATGCTGCAAATTCCGAGGTGGCTAAGAACAGTTCCAGTCTTAGACTCTAAAGAAGTTCTCACTGAGTATTCATATTCCAGCTCATAGATCTTTTGTCTAGAGACTCTGCCTTTCAGATTACTCAACTGTTATATTATGGTTTAATTTTGTATCCATTTTTCTCTCAGTTCTTACTTTGTCCTAAGTTCCTTGGAGAAGTAGCAACAGCTATAATGAGTAGACAGAGAAGGGTAGACTTGAGTTCTGCTCTTAATTTACCCTGTGACCATAGATGTTTTTCCCTTTTTTACTTCTTTGATTTTAGTAAATTTCTGTGTAATGTGAGGGGAATAAGGGTGCATGGGGCCCTAGGAATAAAGTGATGACTTGTTGAAAGACACAGATGTTTACTGAAAGATGACCATTGCCCAGATGTCAGAGAAGAAAAGGTATATAAGATTTGGTCCCTGAGCTTGAGAAGCTGACTTCAGCTTGCCACTTCTGCCTCATGCCTATCATGTGCCTTGAATTTGGTAAATGCTACAGGATTGGATGTTAATTGAACAGGGAATTTAGGGCAAAGTCTTTTTCCTTTTTTTTTTTTTAACCACATGTACTATTTCCAAGTGGAACTAATCATTTTTCTACTTTCTATTTCTAAAGGAGTAAGATGCATTCTGATATAGATTCTACGTATTCCCATCCAACCTGTATTTAACTTTGTAATGTGGCAGAAAAAAGTATGGAAGTACAAACTGGAACATTCAGTTCCACAACTTTGTGTAAGTCATGTCCTTCTTTGTACCTTTATTTATCCTGCTGAACCTGAATGGTTTGGATTAGATGGGTTCTGGGCTCCCTGCTACTCTAGCATTCTTTGAGTTGGCGATCATAACCATATCATTTGGCCATTCCGCCAGTGCCCTGGCTCTGTCCTCAAGAGCATGTGACTAAACTAAATATTGGATTATCTCTTCTGCCCCTTTCTCCCTTTGTCTCCATTCCTGATCTCTGCACTGCAGATCCGCTGGCTTGAGCCTGTTGTATGTATGTCTGCTTCTCAGATTCTCAGTCATTTAGCTGTTTTCTTCTTGAAATTGGACTCTCTCTTCCTGGATTTTTACCAGTCTAACTGACCTGGTTCATGCCTATCATCTTTTCTCCTCAGCTTCAATATACAGATATTGCTTTTAAAGATTTATAGTATCTATTTTACAAGCAATGCCTGAGGACTTCTATAAAAATGACTTCAAGATGATAACTCTTATCTCTCACACTTACTTCCTTACAATTAATATTTTCCCTTGTATTTCAGTCATTTCATTACTGCTCAGTGTTACATAACCTCATTCCATGGCCCTGGCATAGGCCTCGTATGGTTGCCTAAAACGCTTTTGTAAGTTCTGACTAGTATGGGGCATAGGCACATAGTGGGAATAAAACGTGTCAAAGACATTAAAGTTGACCTTTCAACAACATGGGTTTGAACTGGGCAGGTCCGTTTATATATGGATTTTCTAAAATAAGTGCAGTAAATGAACTTTCTCTTCCTTACGGTTTCTTTAATAACATTTTTTTTCTCTAGCATACTTTATTATAACAATACAGCATACAATACAAATATCATACAAAATATGGGCTAATTGACTAGTTATGCTATTGGTAAAGCTTTCAGCCAACAGTAGGCTATTAGTAGTTAAGTTTTTGAGGAGTCAAAATTTATATATGGATTTTCAACTGCTTTAGGGTCAGCACTTCTAATCTTCATATTGTTCAAGGGCCAACTGTACAAGCATCCACAGCTGCTATGTTTGAATAGCTAGCTTTTTTTATTTTGGCATTTTGTGTTTTTGTTTAACATTGATAGCTGGGAACTGGTCTAAAATTTACTTAGATGCTTGTTAATTTGCTACATTTTTTGCCCTCTGGAAAATTTTCTCAGAGATATTCAGATTTATTTTGGTCATTTGATAATCAAGTTGTTATATTCTATTTACTTTATCCATAATAAAATAATTTGATTATTAAAATCAACTTTGTTTTCTATTTATGCAGGGAAAAAATTACTCTTTTTAATCTACACCTCTCTCGTCAACAACTTGCATTTTCCCAGGGTAACAGTGGTTTTGATAACGTAATTTTTGATAACATTGAATTTTTTAAGAAGGCAATTAGCACATTACAGCAGAAGAGACTGTAATTAAAACTCTTATTATTATTTGATTTTGCATGCTTCTTTTGCCATAATCTGGAAAGTGTGAGAAGCAGAGCTCTCTGGAAGCCAAAGGTAGACAACATGGTCGCAGGAAGACTGAGGTACAATGAGGGAGCTCATGGGTAGGAGGACATGCTCAATCAAATGCAGCAGAGCCATGACATTAATGGCTGAAATACTGAAGGCAGACAGTGAGATTCCAAGGACTTAGCAATGAGGTAGCCTCTTCTTTCAAGTTGGTGGCTTAGGTCAAGTACATGAGAATTATCTTCAAGGAGAAAAAGTAACTTTCCCTGTGGAAGGCCAGTTGTCATAACCTGAGGATACACAACAACCCTTCAGAGAGCCCTTGCATGCACAGCACCTGGGGCCTCCTGCTATGGCCAGTGAGGAACTAAGGCATCTTGCTTATAGTCATGTGAGTATGCCATCTTGGAGGCAGATCCTACAGCCTTGGTCAAGGCCTTCAGGTGGCTGACACCTTGGCCAACATTTTAACTGCAACCATATGAGAGACCCAAAATCACCCAGTTAAGTTTCTCTTGAATTTCCAACTCACAGATCTTTGAGACAATAAATGTTTGTTTTTTTAAGCCTCAGAGTTTTGTGATAATTGGCTAAGTGACAATAAATAACTAATACTCTACTCTTCAAGCAGTACTATACTTTTTAGAATCAAAGTTATATCCAGAAGCTTCCTTGGGCATGTTATGGGTCTCACAAGACACCCAGAGTGGAGAAAATACAAGCCTCTATTTATAGAGTAACTATTAAGGAGGACAGCAGAAGTTATTTAATGCTTACATTTATGTTAGGCACCATTCAATATAACCAGGGCTTACTTCCGGGTCTTGATCACCAGTATATAATAACTAGGTACCTCCTACTCATATATTCACCCAAAGTAGAAGAATTGCTAATCTGATTGGTTGGTGTGATAGCCAGTGATGTAGATGACCCAAACCATAATCCTTCTGCCTATCTCAAACTTTACCATTCTTTTGGAGGACCAATTCTGAAGCACATTCTATACAGTTCTTTAGTAGACTACAGCAGTGTTAAGCCTCCGCAGCCCACAGTGTAACCAATTCCATTAGACACCTTTTGCTACATTACTTCCATCCCTACCTCACTCTGCCACCTCCTCGCACTAGCTTCCTGGTGGCCTGGATGGGAGCAGGGGACTGAAATCAAGTCAGTTGGTCAAAGTCTGGCATTTTGTATAGGATTTTTATCCGCCCCCCTCCTCAAAAGGAATAAAGATGAAAGAAAGAGAGAGAGAAGAGAGAAAGAAAGAAAAAAAAGAGAAAGAGAGAGAGAGAGAGAGAAAGAAAGAAAAAGAGACACAGAGAGAGAACCCAGACTTCTATTTCTCTTCTCTTATATGCCAGCCTGATCACAGGCCAAATGACCTTGGCTAGTTCAGGCCTTCAGACAAATATGTGCTTTTCTTGTTATTCACAAGACAATGTTTCTCTTGTCAGTTTTGAGTATGCTTCAGGTTAGCTTTTTCTTATAGCACTGCTGCTCAGACTCCACCTTGTGTTTAGTCTTAATTATCAAGGAGGCTCATTATCAGGGAGAGAAGCAGAGACATAGAGTGGGACCAGCAACACAAAAGTGCCTGAAATGAGGCCAGGGATGACTCATAACTGCACAAGTCTGACATTAGGAAGCACAGACCACCTGGGAGCCTGGCTGCATTGTACTTAGCCGATGATCTGGGCTGCTGGCCTCACAGTCTGAGTTGTCTGGTGCCCCTGGTCAAGGAGATGCAGTTGGGATCATGGCTAAGGATGGAGTTAGATTATAGAGAAGAAGATTCGCTTTGGGAACAGTTGGAACTGATAGGGTAGGTAATGGTGGTGGACTTTAGCAACCATAGGACCTACTGCTTTTAAGTAGCTAGTGCTATCAGTTGAAAAAACAGCATTAACAGAGGTCACTAAGTTTAACAAAAATAGCCACTAACCTAGTGGAGAGGCAATTAACAAAGCATTTATCTTGTTCTATGGCAGGAACATAAGGGTTGCCAGGCTTTACAGGGTATAGGAAAGAACCTTTCACATTTTGCCCATCTCAGTCCAGAGAAGTAAAGCTTTCTTCCAACACACTGAAAATGGACATTCTTGCCTGATTTCAGTATTTATGGGAGCTTGAAATTACAGGAAATATATTTCTTGGTTAGCTGGTGCTAATGCATTAAAGATCACTCATTGCTCAGTTGTGACTCAGGTTTTTGACTTTTTTGTTCCTTTCCCCAAGTGATCAAGTGGAGCAGACCTAATGTGCTTGATAAAGTACTTGAACTTAATGTACTAACTCCCCAGGGCAGTGACTTCCTGCAGTGGGAAGCCTGCCATTTTCCACTTTCTCTGCCTCTAGTTGACCTAGCTATGTAAATTAACTGTCTTTATTTCACATGGAACATCACAGAGATTAAAAGGTAGAATTTTGGATTGTTATATATATAATATGTTATATATATAACATATTACATGTGATAAATTTAGATGCATCTTAACTTTTTCTGATTCATTTAAAAATCAGTTACAGACATGATGCTACTCTGCCTCTAAACACTCTGGTGCTTTACTGTGCACTTTCTGAAATGAGGACATTCCCGTATATAAACACAAGAAAATTCATCAAAATCAGGAAACTAATATTGATGTAGTACAGATATAATCTACAGACCTTATTTATATTTTTTTCAAATGTTCTAATTTTTTTTTAATAGCAAAAGAAAATTCTAGATCACACTTTGTTTTTAGTTGACATGTTCTTTTAAATTGCTTCAACTTGTAAGTCTATCAGTCTTTCTCCGCTATTCATGATACTGACTAGTTTTAAGAATGCACTCAACTATTATTGTGATGGCTACCAAAGAATGATTTTCTTTTAACACAGAGATAGAGAGACAGACAGACAGGAAGGGAGAGATATGAGAAGCATTAACTCTGTTGCGGCACCTTAGTTGTTCATTGATTGTTTTCTCATACATGCCTTGACCAGGGGGCTCCAGACAAGCCAGTGACACCTTACTCAAATCAGTGACCTTGGGCTCAAGCCAGCAACCATGGGGTCATGTCTATGATCCCATGCTCAAGCCAGAGCCATGCTCAAGCTGGTGAACTTGGGGTTTCGAACCTGGGTCCTCGGCATCCCACGCTGATGCTCTATCCCCTGCATTACTTCCTGGTCAGGTAAAGAGTGATGTTTTAATTTCATCATTTTTCTATGATTATTGATTAGCTTTCTATTGTGAGAAAACTTTTCTTTCTCATTCATTTTATTTGTTCATTAATTCATTCATGCATTTATGTCAGGTGGATTAATGGATTTTATTCTGTTCAATGGCTTATATTCCTTTACTATGATCATTTATTTTGATGTTCAAATTGTCCCATATTTGGCCAGTCCCAGCCCTTTCAAACTGGCTCCTTTGTTCTTCTGATATATCGACATTATTCTTTGAGCATCTTCTTTTCTTTTTCTGTCACAGAAAGATATTTTTAGCTCAATTTATTTATTTTTTCCTTGAGCCTGAAACCAGCCATTTCTCAGAAGAGCCTAGTTCCTTTAGTTGCAAATGACATTTAGATCCATGCTCTGTGTTATTTTTTCTAGGTCTTATCCACACAAATAGAAAACAAATGTATGTATGCACCCACACATTATACAGTTTCATGTGTACACATATATAATTTCCATGTCCATATTTATATATTACAACCTATGAGAGCCCACTGGTGTCTTCATGCCAATTCAGTGGCACAGGATTCATTCTACCCTCCTTTTCCATAGTTGGAGCTTCCTTACACATCAGTGAGAAATATGGCGCCCATTTCCCACGACGTATGTACTTACTTACTCAAAACAAAGGAAGTATTTTCAAAATCGCTAACTTATGACTCTGAATAAACGAAGCTTACTAACTAGATTTCAATGTTGGCTTAGAAGTAGTTGATTCTTTTTCCTTTAGCCTTAGGACATACAGTATAGTTTAAATACTATGTTCCAAACTTACTTAGGATAAGTTGTCTTTCCCACATTAGTATGGTTATCTTATTTATTTGATTTTGGGCTGGGTTCACCTGTTTGTGTTCGAATTACATTTTAGAATTTTCCCCTTCTTTCCTTACTGACTTTTTTTTAAACTATGTGAAATGTTACCATGATTCTAAAAGTCAGAACTGTACAACTGATATATACAAAAAAGTGTCAATCTCTCCATTCCATCTATTCTTTGAAACTCCTTCTCATTCTTTATAAGTAATAGTGATAGACAGAATTCTATGAATGACCATCAATGACTTTGACAGCAAAAGAGAGACTTTCCTAATCACATGAGTTCTTTAAAAAGCAGAGAGTTTTCTCTGGCTGATTTCAGAGGTCAGAGCAATTCAAAAGATTTGACATGCCACTCTGGCTTGAAGATAGAGAGGACCATGTGATAAGCAGATCTTAGAGTTGAGCAGCTTCCTGCTGGCAAGCAGCAGGAAGACATGAACCCCAGTACTACACTTTCAAGAAACTAAATTCTGTCAACAACCTAAATGCACTTAGGAGCGGATTATTCCCCAGAGTCTCCAGATAAGAACCGAGACTGACTGATCCCTGGATTTTGGCCTTATGAGATTCTGAGCAGAGAACCCTGTCTGAGCCCACCGTGATTTCTGACCTACAGAACTGTTAGTTAGTAGATAGGTTTTGTTTTAAACCACTAAATTGTGGTAATAGAAAATAATACAGTACCCAATCTCATTACTCTGTGGTTTATTCTTACTGTGTTATTATCTTTTACACAAATGAGCAGATACATGCTTATTTTTTTTTATCTTTCTTATACAAAAGGTAGCATACTATTTATACCCTTATAGTTTGCTTTTTAATATTTAACAAAATATCGTGAAAATCACTCAACTCATAGAATTCTTTTTTCCATTTTTTTTTTATGGTGACATAGTACTCCATGGCATGGTTGTAATATAGTTTATTCAGCAACTCTTCTATGTATGAACACATAGTTTGTTTCCCACAGTTGGCAATTAAAAATAGTGTTGCAGTGTACAACCTTTTGAATCGTCAACTTAATTCCTAGAAGTGATATCGCAAGGCCAAAAGATAAGCAGGGTCTTTGTTTTCTTTGATACTGCCCTTTTCCCTGTGTATTTTCGTGGTGTACTGAAAATATCAAATTTATGTGGTAACTATTACCTAAGCTAGCATCTATTAAATATTTCAGAGGGCTTTTATCTTTTTTAAATCAATGTTGGCAAATTACTTTCCAGAAAATTATTCTATATTCTCCCAACAGTACATGAGATTGTCTATATTACTACACCCCACTAAGAAAAAATATTCAATTTCAATTTTTAGAAGAGTGAATTTAGGCACACACTAAATAAAGATTTTGACCAAATAAGAAATAGGAGAGCCTGACCAGGCAGTGGCACAATGGATAGAGCATCAAACTGGGACACAGAGGACCCAGGTTCGAAACCCCAAGGTTGCCAGCTTGGGCTTGAGCTCAACGACTTGAGCATGGGGTCTCTGGCTTGGGCAAAGGATCACTTGCTCTGCTGTAGCCCCCCAATCAAGGTATATATAAGAAAGCAGGCAATGAACAACCAAGGAGCTGCAATAAAGAATTGATGCTCTCATCTCTCTCCCTTCTTGTCTGTCTCTCTCTGTCTCTGTCACACACACACACACACACACACACACACACACACACACACACACACGATGACTTACTGTTGCCTGGTCTCTTAGAGAAATAATTTTTAAAGAAACTAGTATTTCTGATATAGCAAGTGTCCTGAGAAGGGGTGCCATGTGGATTCAGATGGATCAGCAGCATGGTCAGTGTTTTAAAGACTCAGCTTTAATCACCTATTTATATTTTTAGGAAGAAACATCTGTCTTACTGAAAATGTTATGTATGCAAATAGACATATTTCTGCCAGTTGACTTCATAGAAAGACTTTAGTCTTTGTGATGCTCTGGAACCCAGGCCCTAAGAGTGAGCACAATTCTCAAGAGACTTGTCTCCTTGTCTCCTGGAGGAGAGCCAATAATTGAAAGAAGGAAAGAAGAAGGAAGGAAGGAAGGAAGGAAGGAAGGAAGGAAGGAAGGAAGGAAGGAAAAAGGGGAGTTGGGATAAGAAATTGGGTGGAGAGAATAAAAGAAAGAGTGTAGGACAAGGAGAGGAGAGCCCAAGGTGGAGATGGGAATGAGTATCTGTTATGACTTGGAATTCAAGAAGGTCTCTTGTTTGTGGTTGCTGTTGGATTCACTTCATACTAATTTAATGATTTCTATTTAAAAAGAAAATAAGAGCACTTTTCTTCCAAGATTCTCAAGAAGTGCAAATGTTGTTTTTGTTGTTCTCCTTGATGTAGTAGCCCTATCACAATTTTAGTTTTTGTGGTCTCTTACTCAGATACTTTTAATCTGAGAATGTGTCTTTATTATGATTTTTACTGTTTCCCAGGGACAGGGGGACAAACAACATAACTTAACAAGACCCACCCAGCCTTAGAATTAAGATCTCCTCCCATATGACATTATCTCTTTAGATATTTGACTCATTCTGGTCCCCAGGCTCTGCAGTTGTCCTGTGCTTTAGACGGCAGGGGCAGGGTAAGCTGAAGGCTAAAGTTCAGGAGAGCCAAAGTGACTATCACACTAGCCTGGGCTAGTCCAAGATGCATACAAGGCTATTTGGAGACTAGGGTATGCATCTGTCTTCTACCTGTGATACAAACCATATAGACAGCGCTAATGGAATCTGGTGAAGAGACATGTGATGGAAAAAGCAATTCTGCTAATGGACTAGACATTAAAAAGCTCTGGATCAGAGTATTCTTGCATCAGTAAAGCCCCCAGGAAGAGTTCTGTTGTTTCCTGAGGCTGGTACCCAGGTTAATTTCTTAAGGATGTGTACTTTGGGGTGGATTGATGAGCTACCTATTGAAGGCTAAGGTTATCCTTGGATCAATCAAAGTAAAAATCTAAAATTTTGGCTGGTAAATCTAAAATTTGAATTCAATGAATAGAGTTACATAACATTTAATGCTCTTTGGTTTTTTTGCAAGCCTGGTGTGAGTCAATGTTTGTTTGAATACCAGCAATCAGTGACAAGCAGGGGAATATTCTGTACATAGAGTGAGAATTCTGACTATACACAGAAAAACAGATAGACAGACAGACAGACACACACACACGCATGCACGCACGCACACACATCCACATCCACACTACTTGCTATGATCCTAACACTGTGTTATATATATTGATATATAAAAAAAACAATAGGACATTTTTTTTTGTATAAAATTTTATAAATTCTTTGAGGTCCAAGACTAAAACAAATAACTTTGCCTACCATGGTTGCTAATGTGTTTATTTGGGAGAATCAAGAACAGCAATATCTCTCTCCAGTCAAGTTTCTGAAAAGATCTATAGAGAAAAAATTCATTGAGAAACTTAAGATTTTGTTCAGAGGAAGAACAGGCATGAAAGACTAGGAGGTAAACTACTTTTGTATTATTGTATCTTGGCAGGAAGAATTAGAAGCACCTCCCACCACATCCCAATTAGGAAACACTGATGGGAGTGACTCCCAGGGAGGTAGCACTTTCTCTTACTTGCTGAGGAAAGCAGCCCTTCGAGACCACCACAGCTCATTCGTAATAATGGCAGCCTGGACAGGGTTGCTCCAGTAAGTAAAGATAAATATAGGACGTCCAGTTACATTTGAATTTCAGATAACCAAGGAATACCAAGGAATAATTTTTAGTATAAATATGTATGTCCCATGCAAATATTGAGATTATTTCTGGATCATTCAAAAGCAATAGTTCATGGGACCTGCTTATGCTAAATTACTATCCATTGTTTATCTGAAATTCAAATTTAACTAGGAGTTTTGTATTTTATCTGGCAACCCTAAAACAGCCTTCTCCCAATCCTCCCTCCACCAAAATAAATTTTAAAATAAAGGACTCATTTATTAGGAAGAATACATTGACTGTATGGGTAAGTCCATGTTGCTATGACTAAAGAAATACTATTTTATGAATAAAACTGTATACTCTCTGGATATATATATATATATATATATATATATATATATATATCCTTGAAAAGATTATTGTTATTTAAAATAATTTAGAGACAAATATGCATTTTGACAATTCAAAGTGCAAGGTGGGGTAGAAGTAGGTTTATAGTTGTTCATATGGAAAATAATACAATAATCAATATATACTAATACAAGAATAAACTATTTTTGCACTCACAACTGTAACTCTACTTTTGCTTCACCCTGTGTAGACATATATAAAGAAAAATTTAATACTTTATTATTCCCTGTCTTCCAATCCATTACTCTACAGGGACTGATATTCACTGCATGCTGTGTATTTTTGCATATCTTTCTTACGTTCATATGTTTACGTAGTTATGTAAAATTCCCTTTTAATGGGGTCACATTACTCTGAACTTGATATGCTTACTTTAAGGTTGTCTAGTTAAGGGAACTGTATACAGTTCACATCATGGCAACAGCAAATTAGCATATTTATTCTCTCATTCTCAGCCTTGACTGCAGACATATGCTCAGTGTCTCCTAGGACTCCCATGGCTCCTAAGGCCATACCCCTAGAATTCTATGCTGTCTAACACAGTAGCCACTAGCTACATATAGCTCTTGATCACATGAAATATGGCTTTTCCACATGAAGATGTGCCACACATATGAAATGCACACTAGATTTCAAAGACTTAGTTAAATAATAACTCATTAATAATTTTTAATTGATTATCCACTGAAATGATAACACTTCAAATATATCTGGTTAAATAAAATGCTTTACTAGAACCAGTTTCGTTGGTTTCTTTTTGCATTATTTCACTGAGACTACCAGAAAATTATATGTTACAGATGCAATTTTTCTAATATTTCTACTGCCAGCACAACACTAACCCAAAGGCCTTAAAAATGGCGTGAGTTTATTCCAGGATTGCACAGGAGGGTTACTCGAAGATGTGGAAAGAAAAGTAACTATTATTCTTACTTATTTTGATCTTATCCATTTTTTAACATATAGTTTTGTATTTTTTTCTGTTGCTCATAATGCATCAGTATAGTAGCAAGTGTGTGTAATTTGCAGTAAACAAACATATGCTTATTTGGGAATGTATGCAAAACATTTTTTTTTACAGGGACAGAGAGAGAGTCAGAGAGAAGGACAGACAGGAATGAACAGAGATGAGAAGCACCAATCGTCAGTTTTTTGTAGCGACACCTTAGTTGTTCATTGATTGCTTTCTCACATGTGCCTTGACCGCGGGCCTTCAGCAGACCGAGAAACCCCTTGCTGGAGCCAGCGACCTTGGATCCAAGCTGGTGAGCTTTTGCTCAAACAAGATGAGCCCGAGCTCAAGCTGGCGAGCTCGGGGTCTCGAACCTGGGTCCTCCGCATCCCAGTCCGACACTCTATCCATGCGCCACTGCCTGGTCAAGTGCAAAACATTTTTAATGATAGGAATATGCAAGGGTCCCCAAACAACAGCCTGCTCCCGCCGCACTTTCGGAAGGGGCACCTCTTTCATTGGTGGTCAGTGAGAGGAGCACAGGATGCATCCGCACCCATAGTTCCCATTGAAATACTTGTCAGTTTGTTGATTTAAATTTACTTGTTCTTTATTTTAAATATTGTATTTGTTCCCGTTTTGTTTTTTTACTTTAAAATAAGATATGTGCAGGGTGCATAGGGATTTGTTCATAGTTTTTTTTTATAGTCCGGCCCTCCAATGGTCTGAGGGACAGTGAACTGGCCCCCTGTGTAAAAAGTTTGGGGACCCCTGGGAATATGTCAGAAACAAACAGGTGGAGGCCAGGCATTGTAAGGGCAAACAGAGAGTCTGCTTCCCGTCTCAGGTTTCTCATTTGTGTGGTGTGTGTCCTCCTTGCATTCCTTTGTGCTGGTTTTTATTCATTTTCTCTCCTGAATTGTGCCCAAAGGTGTCCCAAAGAAGAGAAAGGGAGCTATAAGCTCTTGAATCTTAGGGTTTGGTGTCCCTGCTCTTCTCTTCGTGGCCTATCCCACATGCTTTCCTCTCTAGAGTCTAGTTCCCAGCCTAAGGCACACAGATTCTCCTTCAGCACTTCCTCACGTCCCCTGGCTGGGAGCGCCCAGCTGGGCTGCGGAGGCTACAAAGGTTACAGTCCTCTGGTCCTATCAGGTGATGAGAAAGGAGGGAAAGCAAAACTGAGATGAGAAGATAGATTCGGGGGGCTCCAGCCACCCGGGGGTAATTCTGTCTCAAGTCAAACTCCACTCAACTGAAACCAACACTGTCTCAGCCTAGGTCATTGTTGTTAGAAAGGAGTTATGGCAGTTCACTTAGACTGTGACAGTTTTTTTCAAAACAATGCCCGTTCAGTGATTTCTTTTGGAGGTAATAATAGGGACACTGGGATAAAAACAACCTTAGTGGCAACAGTGAGAAATATGGGGTGGAAATATGGGTGGTCAGTTGCCCAGGGAAGGTGAACACAGGTTGAAGGGATTTATGGGGCCTGGAGCACACCCATCAATGGCTTCAGTCCAGACGTGCGCACGCGTGCGCGCACACACACACACACACACACACACACACATTCTTTGCCCTGCCCCAGGCTCAGGCCCCCTGAAATTAAAGCCTGCCTTTGCTTTGATAATTGATACGTCTTCTCTGTCTCACTCAAACTCTCACTCCTTTATTCTTATGCTCAGAAAACATTTACAGATTGGGGGCCTATTCTACAGAAGGACCCCAAATACAAAGGTAATCAAATCTAGTGAGTGGTCAGGGGATTCTGCCTTTGTCTCAGGTTGAAGCTATGAAATTGCAAATATTGGACAGTTTCTGACTCACACAATGATCGTTTCATATGTGTGAAACAATCAAGCTGGCAACATCGGGGTCTCGAACCTGGGTCCTCCGCATGCCAGTCTGATGCTCTATCCACTGCGCCACCGTGTGGTCAGGTGCAAAACATTTTTAACGATAGGAATATGTAAGAAACAGGTGAAGGCCAGGTAATATATTTTTCATGCACACACTTACATATGTTTGGGTTCATAGCAACATAGAACAGTTGTTAAAGATGCAGATTCTGTCACCAGACTTACTATTTACCAGCTTGGGGAACTTGAGTAGGCTTTAACTTAACTTATCCAAGCCTCATTTTTCTCATATATAAAGGAAACTAGTAATAGGTTTTACTTTATTGAGTTGTGAGGATTAAAGGATACGATTTTTATAAAACACTATTGCCCAGCACATAGTAAGTGTTCAATCAATATAAGCTGTTATTATCATTACTACTGAGAGATACTGTCATTATAATCTATGGAACTCCATGTACACATATTCCTATTTGTAAAACAATGCAATAGATCTTCTCAAACTAGAGGAAAAGTTCTTGCTGTCCCTCCCAGCCAGCAAAACTACCACCACGTCAATAGAAGGAAATACATCTAAACCATAAAAATTTAACAAAAGTTCTTCAAAACAAGCAAGCAGAGATTTTAGTGTTTGAATTTTAAACCCAAAAGTACACAATGACAGTGAGAGACAGAAGGCCACAGAAGGTGTGATGGGTGCAAGAAGAGAGGTGGCAGGTGGCCGTGGGTTTTAACATCCAGACACTTGTCTGTTTATTCTGAATGGGAGCCAAGGGTTGAGTGCCCTGCGAGGAGACTGTGATGAGTTTCATGTTTGTGCAGGAAGGGTTTGGAGCCTCAAGGACTGATGGGCAGAGAGATGGACATGCATGGACTCAAGACAGAGGAGCTAGCCAGGGCTAACATGGCGCCAGTCCCTTTACCGTCCAGGTTTTAGTTTTCCAATCTGAACAGTGGTGATGAAAATCTGTCCCATGGGGTTGTTGTAACATTAAAAGGAGATCTTGAACATTCCTTGCTCAGTACACATCAGTTTACAATGTACTTTCCTCCCTTTCATAGAACTTCACTTCAGGAAAGAGTCAACAATTCTGGCCCCGCCAGGCACAAGCGGCCAGCCATGCTTTGTGAGAGCAGGTCCCCTCCTTTCCCTCCTTCTCCCCCTCACCCTGTCCTTTCTTCTTCACTTTTCCCCAGAAGGCCCCAGGGCTCCCTGGCCAACTACCAAACCACAGAGGCTGGGCTGGGCTTTCAGGGACCCCCTCTCCTCTGCCCCCTGCAACCCCTTCCCCAGTGCAGCAGCCCCGCTCCCAACCCCTCCCTGAAGGGTACAGCTCCAGGCTCCAGGCTCCATGGTTGTTGTGTTGTGCTATGCCAGCACTTGCAAGGGGAAACCATCGGCAACAGTCTGTGTTTATTTGGGACATGCAGAGGAGCCAGGGGCTGTGAACGGAGCTGCATTCCAGAACTCTCTCTGATTCCCAACAGGCTGTGTCAGTGAGGCCCTTCACCTGGAAGAAAGCTAAGCCTGCCCTTTCCAGTTCTTCAAAAAGGGCACCACACACTAGTCACAACCTGAAATTCCACTTTTCACCCACTGTCACTGCAACCCAACCCTGTGCCTTATCAGAGATGAGAGCACCAACAACCATGAGGAATGATATGTTTATGGTTGCCACAGATGACTTTTTTATTTTACATTCTTAATATTCCAACTTTTAAGTGAAATAGAACGCACACAGAGGAAAGTGTTCAAATTATAAATCTGTAGCTACGAGCAGATGGCAGTGCTGGCCTCCAACATTTTAGTTGTTTACCCTGAAGTCTTTTGCAGCCCAAGAATTGAGAACATCACTGACCGACCTTTCCCGTGTATTCATTGCAACCAGCCGTGGGCTGGAGCTGGCTCTCACCAGGTCAGAAGAACCTACTGTGTACCTCACTGCCTATTTCCACACTCAGTGGCCTGGTGTTGGTGCTTGAAATCAACTCTAATGGAAATATTTACACCACAGTAAACCAGTTTACACGGTAAACCAAGGTTGTTGGGGTTTTTTTTCACCTGAAGAGGAAGTTCTTAAACATTTAGTAACAGACCCCTGCTTGGTACCCTCATAAAATCTGTAAACAAAATTTAAATAACTTTCTGACCAGTTTAATCAATTCCTGTCCCTTGTCTCAGGGGGAAAAAAAATCCCTTTCTCATTATCCGGCCCTCAAAGTACACAGCAGTGCTATCTCCCTTCTGGAAATCCTCAGATATTGGACAACTGCTTCACCCGAGGCTTTTCTCCTCTTTTCTGCTTCTTGTTAAAAGCTTGCTGTTCTTTCTTCGCAGGTGTTTAAGTGTGTCCCCCAGACGGATGTCCCCAGAGAGATACCCAGGTGCTTAATGTGCAAACCCCAGCACATTTTGGAAAGAAAGCTCAGAGGCCTCCAACAGCTTCCACGGCCCTTGGATGCAGACACGTTCCGGATGTCCCTCCATCAGCTGGCTTCCTCTACCTTGTGTTTTTCTTAATTTGTTGCATTTTCAATCTGACCACTGAATGACCTGGAGGCAGACTGGAATCCTAGGACCTTAGGGCTGCAAGGTAAGAAAGAAGTGATGGGACAGCCCCTGCACTTCCCTGGCTGATCGTCTCCCCTCTGTTAATGGGCAGTGTAGGTTAAGTGACGCCAGACTCCCTTCCAATTCGGCAGGTTGGCCTCTTCGTACCCTGTGTTCTTTTCTGCTGCGTGACTGCACCAAGAAGTCCATTTTTCACCCGAATTAGAGGGGGGTGGGAGCAAAACACTGAAGCAATCTGTTAAAGACCCTCTACCTGACCTGTGTCTGAACAAATAATTAATTTCTAGAAAAAGCAGTTCGCTGATGGGCCCAGGCTGTGCCTCGCAGATCGGGGCTGGGAACTGAGCCTGCAGATTTATGAGGTGACGTCAGTTTGAAGAGCAGTGGGCAGGGCCCAAGCTGTGTTTTACACCCTCCTCGATTGTTTTAGCGGGCCTGCTCTTGAAGGACTCCAAATCTCTCCCCACGCTAAACTTTATTAAAATAGCGAAGATGGAGAGGAGTGCTTTTCCAGATAAATCAGCTTATTTCGACTGTGCTCTCCCGGCCTCCCCCTGTCTATTGGAAGGCACTCCCACAGGGAAGGACGTGAGGAACTGCAAAGAGCTTGCAGGTACATGCTTAATGCCTTAAACGCTTGCATTGTGTTATCAGCTATTCAGGGGTCCTGCTTTAAAGAAATAGATGGATTCTCAATCTGACTGATTTAAATAATCTCTTAGCCAGAACTAAGGGGAAGATTTATGTCCTTACTAAGTAAAAAACACACCAGAGTTTCGCTTATGAGCTGGGTCTCTGCACCCAGAATATCACAGGGCAGGTCCTTCAGAGGATCCAGATTAGAGGAGGTTTAAACAATGAAGGGGAACAGGGGAGTTTTCAGGATGAAGTGGAAGGTTAGAGGGAGGAGCTGGAGTGTAAGAGGGGAGGCAAAGCTTTTGTCCTAGAGATTAGACCACAGTGGGAATGAAGAAATACAAAGAGAAAATGTATTTGTACTTTATATTCATTATATGTATAGTGTGCCTGTATGTGTACGTACATAGAAGGTACGTGAACAAGACCACACACGTGTGCATCGACTAGATGTATACTTGTCTATTTTCAAGACTAAAGCAATATGAAGACAGACTTACTTATATTTAGAATTCCCCAAACACATATTAATTATTGAGATGAAAAAAATTTGGCTGAAGAGCTTGGTTGGTAGAGCATCATTCCAAAATGCAGAGGTTGCTGCTTCAACTCCTGGTCAGGGCACATACAGAAATAGATCAAAGTTCCTCTCTCTCTCTCTCTCTCTCTCTCTTTCTCCCTCCCTTCCTCTCTCACTAAAGTCAATAAATAAAAATTAAATAAAAAACCTCAGAGGCCTAAAATACCTCATTTATAAGAAAAAAATTAAACAATATTGTTACAATTTAGCAAGACTTTTGAGAGATAGTAATGGTAGAAGCATACTTTCAGGGAAAATAAGAAGTGAGAGAAGGTGCTTGTCAGGAGTGCGTGTGTGTGTGTGTGTGTGTGTGTGTGTTGCACATCTATAATGGGCAACAGCCAATCAGGGAAGAGGGGAAAGCAAGAAAATGATCTAGAACATTCCAACTCGATCCCAACAGCCATCCTATATTTATATCAGGGCTATAATACATTGTCCAATCTGCTCTGATGGCTTCCCCAGCTGCAGTGGCAAACTGTCCTTTCTGCTCCATAGGCCCACTCAGGAAGGCAAAGAAGTCACCTCTCTAAATCAGGAAAGAACCAGCCTCTGTGAAGCCCATAAGAGCAGAGGCCATGACTATTTCATTTGATATCTGCTTTTCTGGCACAGTGTCTTCCCAGGTAAGACTTCAAGAAGTCATTACAAGAATGAAACATACCTCTGGCATGTGAAATGCACATCAAGATAAGGCCTGCCTTCTAGAAGTTCATATTCTAAATGAAATTTTATTTCTACCCAGGGAGAGACAACTAAAGACAGCATGTAATGAATAAGCTTTATATATTTTATCCTAACAACACTAAATAACAGCCCAGGCTGAGAACATGAAGAAATTGCTTCCTATAGATAACTGAGACTTTGCCATGGTGAGACAGGAAAAGTGTACATTGAGTTAGGGTAGTTACGGGCCTTTTAGAATGAGCTGAATTTGAGGGTTCAGGATCAGCTAGACTTGAAGAGAAAGATATATCTATTAGAAGTTACATTGGTAGATTAAAATCAGATTTTTGTCCCTTTAGCCCAAAGGAACATTAATACAGACTAAAGGTCATTTCTTTAAAGCAAATTTCATGGGGGTTCTGGTCATGATCATGGCCTGGGCTCTGGATTTGTCCTTTAAACCAACCACTCTACACAGACCATGGGGCTTTAAGGGAGAATACAGTGGATGAATTCAAGGAATTTAAAGTCGAGTGAAAAGACAAACAACTACTGCCATGAGAACTGACTCAACAAGATAGAATTGTATATAGAAAGGGAATATGGTAGAAGAAATACATAATTCTGCCTGCAAAAATTAAGAAAAGATTTTCAGAAGAGATTGTGCTTAAACCAAGACTTGATGGAATTTCCCCGATAGGTTAGGTAGAAAGGGGCTTGCCTGGTAGAGGAACTGTGTTTGCAAAGACACAGAGGAGTGGGAGAGCTTGATACATTGGGATAATTGCTGTAAAGCCAGTAGTTGGAGTCACCATCACAGCCACCTGGCCAGTGCAGGTTCGCATTAGATTCGGACAGTAGTAGGTAATGAAACAACGGAGCCAAGAACTGGTGAGCCATCAGCTTTAATTCTAGCTTGCACCAGGCAGGCAAGCAAAAACACACACTGGGCTCCAAATCCCACTCATTCAGTGCTCACAAAGCTACTGACTTATCCAAGTTTCCTAGAATCAAAGGTTTCTAGCTCACCAGAATTATTCACCTCTGTTCCCCATCTCCTTCTCCAGCACAAACTCTGCTCAAACTGGCTTCTCCCTCTGCACTCCACCATCTTGGTTGCTTCTCCTGGCCTCCTCCACATGAACTTTCTCTGCTCTGCTCTCTAATGCTAACCTCAGGAACTGAGAGAGAGCAAGCTCCCGGTCTGCCCCACTTTATACTGTAGATATCCAAACCTTTAATCCAATCTACAAACAAGAAAGTCTTTGATACAAAGTCACTTATCTGAGGCATACTGGGAGAATTCCTCATGAGAGTGCACCACCCCACATCGTCCAATCAGTCAAGGGTGTGGGGAAAAGCGTAATCTTAAAACTTGCACGTGGGCAGCGCCATCTTTAACAAAGTGAGCATAATATATTTTATCTTCCCAACAATTGCTACTGTCAAATCTGGAATTAAAAAGTAAGTGACGCCATGGTGGCAAAGGTGCTTGCTTACAAATAGCTCCGTGAGTCATGCAAAGAGTCAATTTTTAACCTTTAGGGTAGGAAATAAGACATAGGAGTCATTGGGGAGCTCTTCATCTAGAGGGTGACAGGACAAAATGGGACTTGCATGTCATTATGATAATCCACTTATTGAACAGTCCCTACTTAGTGGCTACAAACATGAAATCATTTGGGGAAGTTTTCCCTATGCCTTTCTGATCTTTTTGTGACATATTGGATATAACTTTTTGGTGGTCAATTTTGGGTCATTTTCATTTATTAAATATGATCCAATTCAAAGGTATAATATCATATTTTGCCTAAGGTTTTCTTCTTCTCTGTTTGTGGTTGGAACAGAAGAAGAAATGTCCTTTCTTTTACTTCTTTAAGACTTCCAGTCCTAGGAGTTGCAGGAGGAGGTGGAATAGTCTGTTTCAGGTCAACCTACCCCCTCTCTCTTCAAGGTCTAGTTCATGCAAGATGTTGGAAATGGAAAACAAAAGAGATAAGTGTATTCTGCTTAAGTAGCCTCTGCTGTAGTTCCCTTTCCAGTAGCTCTTAATGTCTTTTCTTGCTAATGTGGGAAATAGTCAATGCCTTCTATTGGCAGGCTCATAAATGCTTCCTTTTGACCCTTTTAGAGGAAGGGGATTTGTATCAGTTGCCTGACTTGGAGAAATTCGTTTCCTGCTTATTTATTCCAATAGCACTTTCATCTGCTTCTACAGTGTCACTAAATATTGTTGCTGGGTGTTAGGCTACACTGGCCACCCCTCTTGGGGGAAAGCCAGAAAGACAACCCAACTTCAGAAATTCAGCTCAATTCTCAGGTGTGCATTTGACCTATAGAGATCTCATGTCTCAATGTCAATATAAAAGGAAGGAGAGCAGATTTTCCCCTTTTCATTTCAGTATTTTTCTTGCTGGGATGGGAGTGGGGTCTGGGAAGAGAGGTACGCAGGGAAGTTTTTCAAGTTCATCCCTTGTGCTAGCCAACCAAACCTCCAATGAGAAACTGGGATTCCAATCTTTATTTGTCGGAGCATCCAGAGTCTCTAAGAGTGATTCTGTTGGTGGTTCCGTCACTTGGCTTAGATATAAAGAATATACTGCACCCCCTACTCGGCCTACACGTCATCAAAATGGTGGTTCATCCCTCTACTTCTCCAGTGCCTTCTACTTACATGGCCCTTGAGTTGGGCAGAGGAAAGGGAGTGGTGCTGGGGTATTGATGATGGGTAGACCAGTTGTGAGAACACAAGTTTTTCATAGTACTTACTTTGGAGTTACTGTAGAAAACTAATAGAAGCATGTTGTGAGGCTATCGCCATAGCTCAGTTCAGGGATGATGAGAATAAGAACCAAGAAAGAGAGGAGAGAAAGTTAGGAAGTAAACGTGCGTGATTGTACTGACTGAGGAATCTAAGAAGATGAGTAAAAGGTGTGCATCTAAGATTTTTGTGCTTTTATACCAACAACAAATTGATGGTAGTGTAATTTACTGAGCTGAGATGTCAGAGGCTGGGAGTGATGGGGGCAGGGTGAAGGAAGAGTTGAAGGAAGTGAAAGAAGTGAGTGAGTTCAGTCTGAAGCACATTATAGTGGAGCTACTTTAGATAAAAATCCAAACAGAAATAACTAATAGACAGAAGAAGGGGAACGCAAGACATATGAGAAGGGAAAGTAGTTGAGTGTAATGGAGGACACTCTACGTCTTCAATGCAAATGCAATGAGAACAGACAACTGATTCCCAGCAGAATTCTGAACCATGGGAATGAAAGAATTTCTTGATCCTGGGGTACTAAGGGAGTTATATGGCAGAGGGGGCTTGGTAGACATTAACACTAGAGCTATAAGTAGCTGCCAGATCATAAATTATGTGGAAGAAGGGCAACATCCGATGAAGGGCAACCAAACGGGGTGTGCAGGCACCAGATCAGCAAATCTATCAGGAGAAGAAATGTACTAGAACTGGAAGCTGCCTCTATCCGATAAAATAGCAATAAGAGCTACAATTTCAGTTCTTTGAATATTTATAATCAGCCAGGGATAGTACTAAAAAGACAGGGCTTTTCTAGGTGATATAAGTGTCTGAGTTGCACCACAGGGAAACCTAACCAAATACATCATTTTTCAGACTCATATTCTTCAAAACTGAACACTAATGCCTAGTTTTTTGGCCTGTATTCTGTGAGGAGGCCATATTTAATAAAATAAAGCAATTGGTGAGTGATTTTTGTATTTCAGAACCTGAATGTACTTGAATGTACCCTTCCTCAAACGTACAGTTTTGGGGAAGGACTCTTCTTGAATTTAAAAAGATGTAGGGAAAGGATTTCACTGTAGAAAAACAAAAACAAAAACAAAACAAACAACAACCAAAAAAAATGTTAAGTTTTTCCTGAATTTGTCCAGGTATTTTCTTTCCCTTCAGTGTTTGCAGAATATTGCCACCCACCCAGCCCTCTAGAATGAATGTTTATGGTTTTTCCTTGCAAGAGGCCAATCATATCTAGTCTTGCTGTCAATGGTGGCCAAACAATCGTCTGCTAACCCCGGAGCCAGTACCTGGCATCCCTGTGGGTGAAGCATGCTGCGGAGGTCTGGCATAATAATAACAGGCAGCATTTGAAGACCAGACCCCCGCAGCTGGCTTCACCCACAGGGGCTGAGAGACTCTGCCTCCCTCCCACCCAGCCTCTGCTAAACACGTTGCCTGAGTCCCTGAGCTCTTCAGTGAGGGTTTGGGTGGAAGGGCTCAGATAATGTGTTTATTCTTTCCCAGAAACCCTCCTCTCATCCTCAGCTCCAAATCCATTTATCTGTCCCGGTAAAGTACTTATTGACAGAGAACTTGAGTGCTCAGAATGGTGCCAACTGAAGACCAGCCTTTTCCAACAGGGCAGTCATGCGCCTCCTTGATCTCGCCAGATTGAATCCCAAGCAGAGTGCGTGTTCCCATCTCAGCTTCAAGGATTAGCTCAGGGACTCCCCCTCCTCTCACCACCAACTGCCTTTGTGGGTTGTTGATTTTTCAGAGAGAAAAAGCCTGTGGTAGAAACATGTAATAGCACTTCTCAGCCTCAAGAAGTTTGCGATCTGATTCAGCCACAAAGTAATTTTACCGGGCCTCACAGAGAGTCCCTGCCCCATCTACATTAGTAAACTCTTTCTTGCTATCTTGCTATCCACTCAGTGCTTTGGAATCTTTCTAATTCTGACTCTTCTTTTGTTAAGAAGAGCGTGAGTTTCCAGGTATGCAACAAAGAAAGTCCAAAAATAGAACGGAAGGGAGAGGCAGAACTTAGCACATGCTTTTGAACCTAAGGTCTGATTTCATGTAGGCTGCAGCCTGATTTCTCTTGGGTCATTTCTAGCTTAGCCAGGGACTACTTTAATGATCTGGTCTGGTTCAAGTCTGTCATCATACTGGATTAGGTATAGTCTCCCTTCTACAGAACCAAATGACTTCCAGTTTCATGTTCCCCTGAATCCTATCACCAAGCAGAATCTTCATTCACTCAAGAATATATATATCAAACAGTAGCTACTATTTAAATAAGGCACTGTGTAAGAGTCACATGGTTACATACACAAACATTACTGAGAAGTTCAAAGTGTAGAAAAGAAACCAATAGTTTCAATGTGGCCCTTTGTTCATAGGGGAGACAGAAACCTGGATTCAGTCCAGGTGTTGTCACTTACTAGGTTGTCTTGAGAAAGTCACTTAACCTCTCTGTACCTCAGTTTTTTCATCGATAAAAAGTGGCTAATAATTATATGAATCACAAAGATTTTTTTGTAAAGGTTGAAGAGGTAATGTAGGTAACTTAGAAAAACACACAGCACCTAGTATAGCTTTTAGCTCTTATTATCATAAAAAAGCTACAATAGATACGATATATAGCAAAATACTATAGTGATGAGGCCCCTCTTGTTTTAAAGCAACTGTATAAGGAGTGGGGACATATTCAGTTAGGAGGCTAAACAATAGACAATGAAAACCTGCACTGTACTAACTATAATGCAGAGAGAGGGGCTCGCCAGTTTAAAGAGATACTGCAGAGGCAGAATCAACACGGTTTTTACCTACTTTAGATGCAGCACACAATTAAAAAAGAGTCAAGGACCATTCCAAGGGTTGCATCTCAGCAAACTGAGGAATGGTAAAATCACTAATGTAAATTAGAAAGTCAGGGAGAAAGCAAACTTATTTTTGGAAAAATGTTATAGACTAGATATTTTATGCAGTTTGAGATACTAGTGGAATATCCCAAAGGGGACACCTAGCCAGTGGTTAGAAATAATGTTCAAGGGAAAAGATGAGTTCTGGAGATATAAACTTGAAGTAATCAGCAAAAGAGCATAATTGAGAGTTTGGATTAAGATGTCCAGAGAAAAGGTGAACACAGAATCTTGAATTAAGTGTACATCTAGACTGTCAAAAGAGAGGGGGAAAGTCCTTTTCTAGACAGATAATGTATCCACCAGCCAATCAACAAGAGCATTTCAGGCTCATCAACAATTATGAATATCATAATGAATTGGTTTATCAAACACCATTTATCAATTTTTTTTTTCTCCAGTAAAATGAATTACATCAATTCAGTTGGAGCCTGATCAATTCAGGGTAAAAAAGATTAGACATCCTCTAAGGTAGGAAAACTTACGATCAGATGATGAAGTGGAACTGGAAAGTCTAGCCATGCCCAAGCTCAAGTAAGCCAGTCTGCTTTCTCACTTCATTGGAAGGACCAGACTGGGACAAGAGGCCTTAAACATTCAGTGTCCATGACCTGAACTAAAAGCCTTTAGTCAGAACTGTCCTTCTTATAATGACTCTTGGTTTCTGAAAGAAGTATCCTCAAATTCCTCAATTATTAATCGTTGTAGCTCCTACCTGCTGTTCTATCTTTCTTGTTCTTCATTTGGTAAAGCCAGCCAATTCATGTTCCCCATTCAGTGTTCGTTAACATTGTTTTATGTTATTAACATTCTGATGTTACTCAAGCCTACCTCCTATCATGCTCTTGATCAAAAGCTTCAAGAGTTTCTTATTGCCCAACCACTGTGTGTAAATGCCTTACTTGAAATTCAAAATCCTCCCCAGTTTTGCTTATCCTCAAGTAACTGTGATTTATAGTCCAGCCAAACAGGACCCTAGATAATTCTTGAACTTCATCCACACATCTGCACTTTGATATGAGTGCTGAATCCCAAACTGAAATTTGATCTGCACTTTGTGAAGCAGCTGGTTTTTATACCACATTTTGAAATCTATTTCTATTCCCCGAACTAGATATAAACTCTTCTAGGATTCAGGAGAGTACAGTGGCCAAAAGACCACTGTGTGGTTCAAATCCCAGTTTCTCCATTAGCTGACTCTGTGACCATGAGCAAGTCACTTTTTGTTCAACGTCTGTTTCCTCATCTGGAAAATGGGAGATATTAATCAGATATTGAATGAGATGATACATGTTTGATCTGGTGCATGGAACCCTGTATACATGCATCAAATCTGAATTATTATAGCAGATATTATTGATAGACCACCCATGTTCTTTTGGTATCCATCTCTATAGTCGCAAGGCTGTTTATGGGAAACAGCTGAGAATCTCTGCATAGTCATGAGAGCATGCTCAGACCTCATATAGAATAAACCAGAGCATCCAAAACTTAATCCTCTGAGAAGCTCTCAACCAATGACAGATGGAGAGTTAGTAGATGAATACCCCTTACTTGGAATAACTCTAAAGCATATGCTACGTATTGACAGTAGAGGATCTATATTATCTCCCAGAGTTCCCATGCAAGCTCCAACACCAGCTGTCCTTAATGGTACCTGGTAACTGGTTTGACATGTATCTTTTATCAGCTTTCTTCCCTTTCTTGTTGTTGGTCAAATAAGTTTGTAAATATGATATATATGTTTGCTCGCTTATAGTTTGCATTGGGTGTGGGAGACAGACTGTAAGCAAGCAGGGTTGTTATAGCCTAGGCTTAGTTTTAAGACTAAGCCTTTCCTACCCTTTAATACTAAGATCTTTTCAAAACTAAGCTTTTCCCCACACCTTTGACTGCTGCATGATGTGGGGTGGTGCACTCTCATGAAGAATCCCATTATGCCTCAGATAATGACTTTGTATCAGAGACTTCCTTGTTTGTATATTAGATTAAAGGTTTTGATTTCTACACTATAAAGTGGGGCAGAGGAGCCCAGGCTGAGAGGAGAGCAGAGAAAGGCTACTTGGAGGAGAGGAGAAGCAGCCAAGATGGCGGAGTGCTAAAGAAGAAGCCAGTTTGTGCAGAGTTTGTGCAGAGAAAAGGAGATGGGGAACAGAGGTGAATAAGGCTGGTGAGGTAGAAACCTTTGATTCTAGGAAACTGAGATAAGTCAGTGGCTTTGGGAGCCCTGAATAGAAAGGGAAGTGTTTTCCCACTGTGTGTATTTCTTGCCAGCTGGGTGCAAGCCAGGATTAAAGTTAATGTCCCACCAGTTCTTGGCTCCATTGTTTCATTACCGTCTGTCCGAATCAAATGCAAACCTGCATGGGCCAGGCGGCTGTGATGGTGGCTGCGGCTACTGGCTTTACACTTATTTTATTCTCCATTTTCCTGTGTGTTTCATAGTATCACCTCCCAAATAAACTGAGTATTTGAATTCTTGTTTCAGAATCAGCTTCAGAAGGAAACTGAAATCATGACAAATTTTATCATTAGAAATTCCTTCTGAAAAAACCAACATACTTTGTTCACATTAGTCTTTTGGTAATTAGTGTCCACCCTCATTAGACTTAAAATCAAATAGAAAAATTAAGACTAGAATACAGATAAGTCTAAAATTCCATGTGCCTTTTATATAGAAGTTACTCAGTCTGTACTTGGAGAAGAAAGAATAAAGGGATATTAAAAACACCATATTTTTCCATATATAAGATGCACCCTTTTTCAAAGAATTTGGGGTCTAAAAACTGGCACATCTTATACAGTGGTTGTAGCTTTCTTTTACTTGCATTTCCTGTGCTTGTTTTTGCACTCATTGTTGAAGACAGTGACTCGTCATCAGACACAGATGAGGACCAGCTAATGGATGGGGGTTTTGACATTGATGAGGAGTTGTATGAATTTTACGACGAATAAAACTTGAGTTCAATAACTTTATGTAATACTTTTTCTTCAGATTTCAGGGCCCAAATTTAAGGTGCGTCTTACACATGGGAGCGTCTTATACATGGGGAAATATGTTACTTACACTGTGTGGAAAGAACAAGAACAAATTGATTGGTCTCTAGGAGTATTTGACAAACACTTCCATGGTCTGACACAGGCTTGCCCATAAGGATGGATCTACCTCACTATACTTGCAGCGACTCAAGATCCCCACCCTGTGACATCAGGACTCCTCACCCTCCCTCAGTTAGATCCCAGGAGGCGTCCATCATTATTTCATCACATCCTCTCCTGTCAAGGTACTTGTTAACCTTTCATATTTTCCAAATATGGAAAATATTTTATAGGGGTTACCATTTAGACAGGCTGCTTCCAGAAGACGTATAGGTTCTCATTTTAATCTTATTAGCACATTCCTTAGATTGCATTGTAGGGTGAGTGACTTTTGGGAGCTTTGTCTGTAGATGGCTAATCCAGTCATGGGGTGTGGTTTCTTGTAACAGCCAGTCAGGGAAATCCCCCTCTCCTAACTCTAATCCTGACCCCTTCCTGGACTTTTTCTCCTATATCTGCCTTATATGGGAGACAAGTTCTAGAATCAGTGAACCGTGAACTTGACGCCTATGATTACTGACAGATGGTGAACTACCCTTAGGTGGCTGCATAAACTTTGTGATCACGAACTTGAGAATTGCTGCGACCTTTGTTGCTACCCTACCAGCAGCTATCTTCCTACAGTAGTTTTTTTCCAAGGGTGGTCTGTGTATCAGCTATGTTACAGAGGCTGCTGGTGGTGCTGCGGTGCAGACTCCTGGTCTCACCCATGCACACTGAATCAGGGTCTACTGTGATGGTGTGTTGCAGCTAGCATTTTAAAGAAGATTCCTAGGTGGTAAATGACCAAGCCATCATAGTTTTCTCAAGGACTCTCCTGGGAAAAGAGGGAAAAATTCCCATTTTCAGGAATTCCTTCAGTCCCTTGTGGTTACATCTATCACACAGAATTTATTACAGACTCCAAGGTATGCCACCCTAACAAAGAGGCCATTCTTATTTGGTAGTAGTCTCTGAGCCTTTGAAGAGACTTTAATTCAGTGTGACATTGGTATAAAAAAGCGCCCAAAGATATGCATCTTGGTGAGAGCCTTCAAGGAAAGCTTGAGTATGGAAGAGCCAAAGTATTTGTTTGCTTACTTTACTTTTCCTTTCTTTTAAATTTGAGGTACAGTATGTTGAACTTGGTCTTGAGTTCTTAGTCCATTTGCTTTTGTGTCTGGAGGCCTTACTCTGGATTTATGTGGTTATTTATTCACATTTTTCTTGCACTCTCCATGCCCAACAGGCAAACATTTCATGTGATCGCTATGTATGCTTAGGTTCGTTTACCTTATGAAGCAGGTAGCTTGTTTCCTCTGTGTTTTAATTTATACAAGTTGCATTCTGCTGCAGACTTTTAGCTCTTATTTTTTTTCTGTTAATTATTGTATTTTGTGCTGTGTGGTCCTTCAATGTGTCCATTCTTGTCATAGGCAGCACCTCTGGTGGCTTCAGTCTCTTGGTATTCCTGCCCTTGTGTAATCACCTCACTTTAACCATGGGCTGGACTCAGTGACTTGCTCCTAACAAATACAACGCCACAAAAGGAGATCACTTTTCACTTTTGAGATCCAATTACAAAAAGCCTCTGCCTTTCTCTTTTGCTCCCCCACTTTGCTTGCTCTGAAGAAAGCTGGCTGAAATGTTGAGAGTTGTCCTGTACAGAATCCCCATGGCAAGGGCTAAAAAGACCCACCGCGCAACATCCAGCAAGGAATTGAGAGCTTCAGACTAACAGGATGAGGAACTAAATCCTGACAACTTGTGAATGACTTTGGAAGCAAAGCTTACCCCAGTCTGGCTGAGCCTTGCAATGACTGTCTATAGATATGGACAACACTTGATTGCTCCCTGTCAGCAACCCTGAGCCATAGGACTCAGAAGGGCAATGCTGGCTCTTAACGCACAGATACTGAAAGCTGATAAATGTTTGTTGTTTTAATATACTCAATTTAGGGTAGTTTGTTATGCAGCACTACATCACTGATACATTTCTAATCACCTCACAGTACCCATAGCATGTTTCACCATGTGTATTTGTCCATTCCTTGCAGATGGACACTTGACCAAATCTAACTCCCATCACAACAAACACCGCTGCCATCAGTGCCTTGAGTAATATCCCTTCTGGATCTGTGTGGATGGTTTCCTGGGATATATGTGCACCGTGAACCTTCCAAGGAAAATTCAGAGACAAGAGAAGCACTTGGAACAATACTCTCAGTTTCTTTAATTTCTAAATTGTTTTTGCTACTCAAAAAAATTTTTTTCCTAGCATTTTGTTCAAATGGTGGGTAGCCCTTGAGGGAAATAAAAAAATCCTTAATAATAGATAACTTAGATGTGGAATCAAAGAATAGTCAGAGGATGCCTGTGGAGCAACTTGGAGGGTTAGTGTCTTGTTTTGAAAAAACTCTCAGGTATGTCACTTCTTTGTGACCCAGCCTGACTGAGACATGCTGGGCTTCAGGCACAAGGGGCTGGGAGGAGGAAAAGAGGGGTGGACTTGTTCAAAGCTCAGTGGACTCATCTATAACCATTAAAACAATGTTTCTCTGTTTGGACTTAGTAAATGGCTTCAAGTTCCTGGAAATGTGTGCAGAGACCCCGTGGCCATTAGAAGATCTATCATTTTATTCTTTATAGTAGGCTGAAATATATTTGGAAATCACTGGACTGTGGCTGTCCTACATCAAAAGACATTTCATAACAAAACCCCATCGTGCCCCATTTATAGAAATAGCATGCTGTGCTCTGGCTGCCGTGGGCAAATAAAATATGTTCTTGTAACATAAACAGCCGCACCTTCCCTCAAGCTAAAAAGCCATAAAAGATATATTGAAATAAGCTTTTGGAATATGGAGACACATATAAAAACCTGTTCAACATATATATGTGTGTATACATGCATACATATATGCATAGAGAAATAGACACAAGAGAGACAATCATAAATGAACTTCAACATGCAGCAGATAGAATCAAAGGAAAGACTGTCAGAGCCAAAAGGGACATTAATAATCTTCCACTTCATGCATCACATATTACAGAGAAAGAAACTGAGGCTCAGAAGTGACATGTCCAAGGTGAACAGCATGTCAAAGGCAGGGTGTAAAATAGAACCTGAGCCTCAACCCCTGGTCAGTGCCATGTAAATTGTTTGCAAAAGAAAAATGAGTTATTTTCTTCTTTTTCTCTTGGATTTGCTGATGGCGGCATTTTAAGCAGATGAATAATGTTCAGGCTTATAGAGCATGTGATGATTTTAACACGTGTCCAGAAATTCTTGATATGTCTTTCTTCAAGAGTTGACGCTTAAAACCCTTTCATTAAGTATGAACTGGACTTAGTAACTCATTCCTAAAGATTAGAATATGGTAAAAATGAAAGCGTGTGGCTGCTGAGACTGGATCATAAACGGACTTCTTCACCTCTCAATCACTTCCAAAAACATCAGGGTCCTTGACATTGGCCACTAGCAGGAATTGAATGCCTTCAGTAGACATCAGTATCAGTGTCAGAAGCAATGGGAGTCACCACCCCAAATAAGCCATCGTGGGAGAGAATAAAAGCACAAGACATCACACAGCAGGACCAGAGGACCAGCTGGCATAGCATATTATGAAACATTCTCTGTTCTGAGGCTACTGATGAGACACCAAAAGGAGACAGAAACCCAGGACTACTTGCAAGGAATTTGAAAGAGAGTTTAAATTTCTACAAAATACAAGTGTAGTTTCCTGCAGAAACTCTGTGTTTGCTCTTGAAATCCTATTTTTATCTCAGGCTTGGGTGGTCTAAAAAATGTAATTTACTGATGAAATGAGAGGGTGCTACTTTATGTGGCTTTATTTGGGTCCTTTCCCTTATGACCCTCCAAATCACAGAATATCAAACTTGATTGACAAGAGCACCAAGTACTAGAAGATGACTATGCAGGCCATCGTTGAGTCTTCTCAATGCAACTGGTGTTGCACTATTGTTATCCCTAGTTTAGTGGTCCCAGTGTTATTTGGCAAGAAAGTGAATAATTTCCTTAACTACCACCATGCTTTCCTGAGAAAGACGTCTGATCTGAGGCAAAGAGGCATTGCTACTGGCAGCTGGTAAGCACAGCTTCTCTGCAGGACTGGGGTTTAGAGCAATCTTATTGAGGCAAATGCTTGTAGGGGAGAGGGGTGGGGGAAGATGTGGTGAGGACCACATTCCTTCTCGGGGGTGGGGGGAGGCTCTGGCTTCCTTCTTCTGAGAACTGCTTTCTACTGGGAAGAGGCGGGGTGAACCATCTAACTCCACCTTTTGCTTGGAAATGGAGACCTCTCCACCCCAGAGGAAGAAGAGAAGAGGGAAAGGGGTTCAGGGCATATTTTCCCCTCCCCCTTCAGGCAGAGAGAAAAACCAACCACATTAAGGAAAGGAAAGGAGATTCAAAACATCTGGCAGAGAACTCACTTGTTCTGGAGGGTTTTGTGAGGGACAGGATCAAAGAAAGGCAGATGAAGGGGACAGTGAAGCCTTCTGGACAACCAGCCTGACCCCACCTGTCATTATCTTCCATGTTCATCACCACTTCTTCCCTCTTCACTTCAGCCCTGTCTCCTTGTTTGGCTGAGGCCTTTGGCTGCCTCTTGCCCCAGAATAAAAGGGGCAGTAGTAACAGCCCAACCTAAGCAGCACAGCTGTTGGGCAAGTGAGTTTGTAAAATTTGTATTTTTTGTTTGCTCACTTTTAGTGTTAAAAAATGGCACTGGGCAGCACCAGGTAAAAGTGGTCTGTGAAATTGCAAATTACCTTCCTGCTTGGGAAGGGTTATTGTTTTGCTAATGTTTGCTGGAGGAGAGGTTTTCAGGCCAGAAAGTTTTGAAAAGATAGAGAAGTCATGTTTTTCAGGGAGAGCAGAGAGAATGCAGGATGCTGAAGAAGAAGCCATGTTGGCAGAGAGGAGAAGGTGTGCAGATGGGGAACCAGAGGTGAGGGGCTTTTGCAAGCTCTGCTGAGAATGGTGAAGCTTTTGATTCTAGGAGAAACTGGAGAAGATTCTCCTGGTGTGGAACTGGAGAATGCATTAGTGACTTTGGGAGTCCTGTGTGTTTGCTCGTCAGCCACTGTGAGACTTTAATAAAGAAATGGCCCACCATTTTTTGGCTCCACTGTTTCTTTTTTTTTTTAATTTATTTTATTCATTTTAGAGAGGAGACACAGAGTGAGAGAGAGAGAAAGGAGAAAGGGGGGAGGAGCTGGAAGCATCAACTCCCATATGTGCCTTGACCAGACCAGTGCAGGGTTTTGAACTGGCGACCTCAGTGTTCCCAGGTCAACGCTTTATCCACTGCACCACCACAGGTCAGGCCGGCTCCACTGTTTCTTTATTGTCTGCCCAAATCCAATGAGATTCTGCATGTGAATGGCCATGACTACCGGCCATACAACAGCCCACAACTTTTAGGGGTACATGGGAAATTTGCACAACAGTGTAGACCACCCACCAAGTGGGTACACAGAGTTCACAGCCTCTAGCATTTAGACAGCTAATCCACTTGGTTTTGCTGTGGACAGTCTCCTCTTTAATCTCTACCAAGATGCCTCCGCCCCCCTTTTTAAAAACATTTCCAAGTTTCTACCTCCTCTAAGAAGTCTTCTTAGATTATTACTGCAAAAACTGCATATTCCTCCCCTCGAATCACCCACACAAAATGTCAGTGCTGTGAAGTTGTTGATCTTTCATGGTTGCTTGCATTGACTTTGAACTCCTAAAAGACATTGGGGTTGCACGTAGGGCTGTGGCTGCTAATTCCCTAGAAATTAGTCTCCTAAGGTTGATCCCTAAAACCCCAGGTTTTGAGTCACAAGGTTCCAAAGCCTGAAGCCTCCTTAAGACTACCTATTGGATAGGATTTACAACATTCCCCAAGAGGTCACAGCCCAAGCAGGCTCTGATCAGGAGTCCCCTGAAGGGTGGATAGATTGGGTCTGGAAATGAAGCCAGGAAAGGTCCTTTCTATTTTCTTAATTACAGACAAAGCAGAGTGCTGAGCTGAGCAGGAGCTGAGCAATCCCCAGGAGTTGTACAACTGTGGACCCAGCATCTGTTTTTCATCAGCATCTTTCATTAGAACAAGGCAGTCTTTTCTGGGTTTACATAGAGTTTGCTTGAGTATCTATACCCTAAAGAGTCTTTTGTTTCATGGAGGGTACATTCTTCTGTCCACTTCAAGCCACAGAATCATGCCATGTCCCAAAGGAGCAGCCATTCAACAGTACATGCCAAAGTTTCATCTCTGCCTTATGGGCAAAAATGGCTTTCAAGGCTTCCAGCCATGATAACAATAATCACTTGATTATAATGTTCAAATCTTAGGTTGTTTATGTATAGGAATATAAATTACTGTAAAGTTATAGTATTATAGACTTGTAGAACTGAAAGTGATTTTAAACATTGAGATCAATTTTTGTTTTGTGGATGAAAAAGGGGCCCCATGCTGAACCTGACAAGCTCAGAGAAACCCTCCACGGTGGCCTTGCAGACTCAGAGACCTAAAGTAACCACACAGGATGGTCTGAAATGAAAACTTTCTAACTACATGTAGTTTATGGTGGGTAGTCATGTCTTAGGGAAGGATTTTTCTCTAACAATGGTCAATGTTTACCTTAATCTAGCCTGTCTGTTGTCTTTTGCATCTACAATAACATGTCAGTAATCTTTTCCTAACCCCCCTTAAGGCAGATGTCCCACCAGGGCAGGAACCAAGAACCCTTCTTATTGTTGTGATTATCATGTTAATTAACTATCTTATTCCTGCCTATGTAAAAGAAGTTTTAGTATACATGGGGCCATAGGGTTAGGACAGTGACAGTGACTGACAGTGATGTAAGCAGAATTTTGGTGTAAATCGAAACACACCCTAGCCTAACACCGAACACTTGCACTTTTAACAGTCCCAAATGGCATAGGTAAGCGTACTGGGGGACGCCAACTCCCTCACTCAGGGGCTGCGTCACCACATATTCTTCCGCCTCACACAGCCAAACTAGTTTGCCCACATAGTCTGTAAGTAAGACGTTCATGGCTTAAGCTGAAACACTCACATCTCAAGTTTTTATGGGAGTGAGCATCATGAACTCAAAATGTCACATGTCGAGACTTGTAACTCAAGGACACCCTGTATACATTTTAACTTTTTATCAATTTCAGAGATCCCTTCTCCCTCTTTGCCTTCTCCCACCTCCCTAATCTATCATCAATCAACTTCATGTAATCCCCCTTAAGTCTTTCCCTTTGATTTTGATATATAAAATAAGTGGTGATACTGCCATTTTCTGGAGCACTTTCTCAATCTATTGAGACTTTGCTTCCCAGCAATGGTCAACAGTTTGGCTCAAATAAACTCATAAAAAATTCTTACAGGTTTTGAAGTTGTTGTTGTTGTTGTTGTTTTTTGACAGTTTGACACATAAAGAAAGTAAGGTCCAGAGAAGTTACACAATTTTATCAGGGAAAAGCAACCAGCTAGTACACCCAACCCCTAGTCCCTTCTCTGCAATGACTCCTGACCCTGTGCTGTTTCTATTATCTGTGAGATCAGAATTATACAGTAAGAAACACTAAGCATGTTAAAAAATCATAATAATGTGACATTCAAAATAAACAACACCAAATTTTAGAAGACTAGAGTTATAAGTTTCATTAAAGTAAAAATAGATTTGCCCTTAAATATTTTGATTGCAAAATTTTACAAAAGGTCACTAGAGATAAACCTTTCTATTTTCTATTCCTGCTTAGCTGGCACATAAAACAAGATATGTTCAGTCTAGTCAACTGAGTAGATTACCCACAATGATATGTGCCATGAAAATTGAGGGTGATCGTATTTAAATAACAAGAGTCCCACACTCTCATTTTCTCTTTGGTCCTTCTGTGAGGGTTTCTTGGAAGAGGAGAAATCTCAGGAGTTGTTGAAGGGCTAGTAAGAAGGCACAGGGCTAGGATCCTCTAGCTAAGTCAGAATAGGAGAATATATTGGTAACAGCAATTCCTGGCCATTGGATACTTGTGCTGGGCTGCTGGATACTCCTTGGGTATATGGAGCAACATGGAAGCCTGTCTGCTGTGACCTCTCTTTCTACCTTGTTCTTGCACTACTAGTAAGGAATCCAACCCAATGAATGAGTGAATAAATGTGAAGCCAGGGGCCAAGGCCACCATCACAGCCGCCGACCCGTGCAGGTTCCCATTAGATTCGGACAGTTGGTAATGAAACAACAAAGTCAAGAACTGGTGAGCCATCAGCGTTAATTCTAGCTTGCACCTAGCAGGCAAGCAAAAACACACACTGGGCTCCAAAACCCATTCATTCAGTGCTCACAAAGCAACTGACTTATCTGAGTTTCCTAGAATCAAAGTTTTCTAGCTCACCAGACTTATACATCTCTGTTCCCCATCTCCTCCTGCACAAACTCTGCACAAACTGGCTTCTCACTCAGCACTCCACCATCTTGGCTGCTTCTCCTCTCCTCCATGTGGCTTTAATCTGCTCTCCTTTCTAATAACTCAGGAACCAAGAGAGAGCAAGCTCCTGGCCTGCCCCACCTTATACTGTAGAAATCCAAACCCTTAATCCAATCTACAAACAAGGAAGTCTCTGATACAAAGTCACTCATCTGAGGCTCAATGGGATTCCTCATTAGAGTGCACCACCCTACATCATCCAGTCAGTCAAGGGTGTGGAGAAAAGCTTACTCTTAAAACTAAGGTGTAGGCTATAACGACCAGCCTGCCCATAGCCTGTCCCCCAAAACACATTAATATCAACGGACTTGCATGTGGGTAGCACCATTGTAAAGCCAGTAGTCACGGCCACCATCAAAGCCACCTGGCCAGTGAAGGTTCGCATTAGATTCGAACAGTTGGTAATAAAACAACGGAGCCAAGAACTGGTGAGCCATCAGCTTTGATTCTAGCTTGCACCCGGCGGGCAAGCAAAAACACACACTAGGCTCCAAAACCCACTCATTCAGTGCTCACAAAGCTACTGACTTATCCGAGTTTCCTAGCATCAAAGGTTTCTAGCTCACCAGACTTATTCACCTCTGTTCCCCATCTCCTCCAGCACGAACTCTTAACAAACTGTCTTCTCCCTCAGCATTCGGCCATCTTGACTGCTTCTCCTGGCCTCCTCCATGTGGCCTTAATCTGCTCTCCTCTCTAATACTTCAGGAACCAAGAGAGAGCAAGCTACTGGTCCGTCCCACTTTATATTGTAAAAATCCAAACCCTTAATCCAATTTACAAACAAGGAAGTCTCTGATACAAAGCCACCCATCTGAGGCATAATGGGATTCCTCAGGAGAGTGCAGCACCTTACATCATCCAATCAGTCAAGGGTGTGGGGAAGAGCTTACTCTTAAAACTAAACCTTAGGCTACAACGACCCGGCCTGCCCACAGCCTGTCCCAGAACACACATTAATATCAACGAACTTCCATGTGGGCAGCGCCATCTTTATCAAAGTGAGCATAATACATTTTATCTGCCCAACAATAACCAAAGAGACATGGCTGGGAAATGGAGTAATTTTAGATCCAGACACTTTGGTGCAGATGAGATTTGAGGGTGGGATCTTAGATGGAGGGCACTGAAGTTTTGAGGCTGAAACCTGGAGCCTAAGACTCACCAAGAGTATTCCAGGGACAGACTATAGAGTGGGCATAAATAGGGGCAGCATTCATAGGCAAAGGTGTGTGAGAGTCCCCTGGGAAAAACACAAGAGGCCTTTACAGTCTAGAAAACTGTCACATTAACTCCTTTCAATTACTTCCTCCATTTTAGAAGCAGCATCTGCTTTGTTTGCATAGCTCTTTTACACAAAGCCTTTCAGTACTGAAAGGTGAATGTAATTTGATAGACCTCAAGAATTGAAGAGACAGACAGACAGATTGAATAAAAATGACAAGAGACTGACCGAGCCATTTAGAACCACATTGTCACACTTCCAGTTAAAGCTGGTTGTCAAAATATGAGTATTTTAAAGTGTTTTTATTTTCTAAATCATTTTAATTTGGAGATTTACTTGCTTAAAATTCTGACAACTGGGGAAGTTCAAAGCTATTTCCAGAAGCTTTTGAAAGCAAGTCTCATGGTCGGTCAAGATATGAATTCAACATAGTATTCTTTCTTTCCCTCACTGGGAAGTTCCAGTTGCAATATTTTAGGTTCTTTCCCCTTTAATTTCTACTACTGTAAGAATTTACAGGCATGTTCTGGTATGACCAGAACTGCTTTTATAGCTTAGAAAAGAGCTGCTTTTATAGCTTTGAAAAGAGCTGACAAGAAAGAGATAAGATGAGGGAAAATAAAGAAAATGCCTCCCTGACAAAAATAAACAAGTCTTTTTTTATAAAAAAAAAAAAAAAAAATAGGTGAGCAATGCTAATCAGATTAACTTTCCCTTAAAGCCTGGAGAATTACCTATTATCTGAAACCCTGACTCAAAGTGATGGCATTTGTGAAATGCTGAGCTGAGCTTGGGAAGTCAGAAACACACTGTGCTTAGGGAAGGGGTGAACACAGAGCTGGGCATAGCAGGAGGGAAGCTCCATCTTTCCTTCTGAAGAAAAATGAGAAAATGTTGAGATATTCCTCATGGACTGGGGAAAATTGAAGCTAATCCCAGGTGGATTAAGTAAATAAGCAGTCCAGGAAATTTCTAGTTCAGTGACTTTTTGAGAGGTAGAGGATTTAAATTCTGAATTCACTGCTGTAAAGCCAGTAGCCGAGGTCAGGATCACAGCTGCCTGACTGGTACAGGTTCACATTAGATTCAAACAGTCAGTAATGAAACACAGGAGCCAAAAACTGGTGAGCCATCAGCTTTAATTCTAGCTTGCACCCGGCAGGCAAGCAAAAACACACACTGGGCTCCAAAACCCACACATTCAGTGCTCACAAAGCTACTGACTTATCCGAGTTTCCTAGAATCAAAGGTTTCTAGCTCACCAGACTTATTCACCTCTGTTTCCCATCTCCTCCTGCACAAACTCTTAACAAACTGGCTTCTTCCTCAGCACTCTGCCATCTTGGCTACTTCTCCTCCACATGGCCTTAATCTGCTCTGCTCTCTAATACTAACCTCAGGAACTCAGGAACCAAGAGAGAGATCAAGCTACTGGTCTCTCCCACTTTATAGCATAGACTCAAAACCTTTAATCCAATTATACAAACAAGGAAGTCTCTGTATAATGGGATTCCTCAGGAGAGTGCACCACCCTACATCATCCAATCAGTCAAGGGTGTGGGGAAGAGCTTACTCTTAAACTAAGCTATAGGCTATAATGTCCCGGCCTGCCCACAGCCTGTTCCAGAACACGCATTAATATCAACGAACTTCCATGTGGGCAGCGCCATCTTTTAACAAAGTGAGCATATCATATTTTATCTGCCCAACAACTGCATTGATTGGACCTTTTCATACAGAGAGCCTGCTCAAACTCACCTCTTCATGACCTCGTAGTCCAACCTGGCTCCCCAAGCCCACATCTGGGGTCCAACTAGATTCAGATGCTAGAAGGGTTTATCATACCTATCCTCTTCCAGTTTTCTGAGATGTCAGGGCAAAGATGATCACCAAGACAACAGAGAACACCCTCCTTGGGTCACCTTCTGAGGTGAGGAACATATGGAAAGTGCGGTTTAGGGGATCCTGGGCCACAGTTTTCTGAAAGGGTGATGGTCACTGTTGGGCAGATAAAATATATTATGCTCACTTTGTTAAAGATGGCGCTGCCCACATGGAAGTTCATTGATATTAATGTGTGTTCTGGAACAGGCTGTGGGCAGGCTGGGTCGTCATAGCCTAAGGCTTAGTTTAAGAGTAAGCACTTCCCCACACCCTTGACTGATTGGATAATGTAGGGTGGTGATATAGGGAGGAATCCCATTATGCCTCAGATGGGTGGCTTTGTATCAGAGACTTTCTTGTATGTATAATTGGATTAAGGGTTTGGATTATCTATGCTATAAACTGGGGCAGTCCGGGAGCTTGATCTCTCTCTCTTGGTTCCAGAGTTCCTGAGATTAGTATTAGAGAGGAGAGCAGAGTAAGGCCACGTGAAGGCCAGGAGAAGCAGCCGAGATGGCAGAGTGCTGAGGAAGAAGCCAGTTTGTTAAGAGTTTGTGTAGAGAGAAGGAGATGGGGAACAGAGGTGAATAAGTCTGGTGAGCTGGAAAGCTTTGATGCTAGGAAACTCGGATAAGTCAGTAGCTTTGTGAGCACTGAATGTGTGGGTTTTGGAGCCCAGTGTGTGTTTTTGCTTGCCCGCTGGGTGCAAGCTAGAATTAAAGCTGATGGCTCACCAGTTCATGGCTCCTGTGTTTCATTACGATCTGTCCGAATCTAATGTGAACCTGCGTGGGTTGGGCGGCTGTGATAGTGGCTCCGGCTACTGGCTTTACAGTCACCTATCTCTTTAGGATTAAAAAAGTCATCCTGACACCAACATCATCCTATAGAGAGCAGGACCTTTTTACCTTGTTGAAACTTTAAGTTTCAATACTGTAAAGTCAGTAGCCAGGGTCAGGATCACAGCCGCCTGGCCTGTGCAGGTTCACATTAGATTCGAACAGATGGTAATGAAACAACGGAGCCAGAAACTGGTGAGCCATCAGCTTTAATTCTAGCTTGCACCCAGCAGGCAAGCAAAAACACACACTGGGGCTCCAAAACCCACTCATTCAGTGCTCACAAAGCTACTGACTTATCCGAGTTTCCTAGCATCAAAGGTTTCTAGCTCACCAGACTTATTCACCTCTGTTCCCCATCTCCTCCTGCACAAACTCTGCACAAATTTGCTTCTCTCTCAGCATTCTACCATCTTGACTGCTTCTCCTGGCCTCCATGTGGCCTTAATCTGCTCTCCTCTCTAATACCTTAGGAACCAAGAGAGAGCAAGCTACTTCTCTGTCCCACTTTATACTGTAGAAATTCAAACCCTTAACCCTTAATCCAATCTACAGACAAGGAAGTCTCTGATACAAAGTCACCCATCTGAGGCATAATGGGATTCCTCAGGAGAGGGCACCACCCCATATCATCCAATCAGTCAAGGGCGTGGGGAAAAGCTACTCTTAAAACAAAGCCTTCAGCTATAATGACCCGGCCTGCCTACATTATAGCTTTTCCCCCACAGCCATCCCAAGCATAAGGGCAAATAATATCACCTGGGTGATGGGCTTCCATGTGGGCAGCACCATCTTTAACAAAGTGAGCATATTATATTTTATCTGCCCCCAAAATACCTAGCACAATGTCTGGCACAAGTGGGATTCAATGCAGTCCTGTTAAATGAATGAGGAAACTATGACCCATGTGGCCGTCTTTCTAGTAAAGTCCCGTACTCTGACTCTGTCAGCTTTCATTTGTCTACCTTCCATCTGTTGTAAAGTACTTTACCTTACTTGCACAGGTTAACATAGAAACACCAAAGCAGAATACAGAAGAATTTTTAAGAGATTTATTGATGGAGCCAGCTGCATATGACTAACACGGGATATAGCTGACCCAAATTGTGCGATCTCAAATATAACTCTGAGGCTGGTTATATACCTGTGACCACATACAGGTTGGGAGGAGCATGATACAATTGTTAACAAGCTTATAACATTTGTCTAGAGGATCTATAAAAAACATTAAAACTTTCAAGGTACAGTGATACAATAGTGATGTCATTTTACATATCAAAGACATTCACAAATCTTTCAGTGTCTATCTCCCCTCCTTTGCCCAGAGGTATATGTTACTCTCAAGATTCCAGGAAGGGAGGGAGAGTTAAAATCAGTGTAGGGTATGTAAATTTTGTCTCTTATTGAAAGGAAAATGAATTTCTTCAGATAACCTTTATTCTTTCAGAGAACTATAGTTAAACTAAATGACCTAGTCGTCCTTGTAAGCCAGGAAACTCCCATATCCTTGTCCCTCCATTCTCTAAAGACAGGATGGGGCAAGAATCCTGACTTTTTCTCCTAAAATATTAATATTAATTTTTACAATTCTTTGGTACCTTACCACACATCCTTCTTTTCATAATCTAAGTCTTCCTCTTTACAACATTTGGAAGGCAGAGACCATGTCTAAGATATGAGTGACCATGCAAAGGATTGCACTCCTTCCCAGGTGTTGGGCAAATAAAATATATTATGCTCACTTTGTTAAAAATGGCGCTGCTCACATGGAAGTTTGTTAATATTACTGTGTGTTCTGGAACCTGCGTGGGCCAGGCGGCTGTGATAGCAGCCTCGACTACTGGCTTTACATTTGGCATAGTCGGCAGGATTCTATACAGATCAGCATGGAGCCACCACCACCTCTGAGTGGTGGAGTAGAGAACTGACTGCTGTTATGGTTTCCCATAGCTGTTTTTTGGGGGACTATAGGCTGGCTGACTTTTACAGTCATGCGTAAGGAAACCGAGAGCTCTATGGAAGAGGCTGCCCAGAACCTGCAGGCTGAGCAGCAGAAGGAGCTTGAGGAAACGTGGGAGAAACAGATGCTGACCCTGGAGCTGAAGAAAGCGCTGGAGGAGGAGCCGGACCGGGTTTGCGAGATTCACCTGGAAATGGAGCAGACGCTGGAGAAGGAATCACAGGTTTGTGAGTTGGAGATTGCCCTGGATGTTGTGGAGAGCCAGCAGTGGCATGAGGCCGGGGTCGGAGCTGAGGCCAGGACCGGGGCTGAGACCGGGGTTGGAGCTGCAAGGCCTGCTGAGCAGAAGGCAGCGGTGGCCCAGAGATCAAGCCCAGCAGCAGGAGCCGATGTTTTCAGTTTCTCTTTGGAGGATGAGGAGAATCGGGCTGCAGTTGCAATCCGCAGTCTCCAGAAGGTGAGAGCCGGGCAGCAAGGAGTAGCTACGCTGCCGGTAGGGCTGCGATTTGGGGACATAGGGGGTCTGCGCCATCATGCTCCCCAGAGCAGAGATGGAAATTCTGACTGCCATGGCCACGTGCTCCTTTTTGGGACAGTGTACGAGCTGCCAGGATGGCAGAGATGAGGGGGAAGGCTAACACCCCATGTATGTGGACTGATTTCCTGGACTATGACCGGATGGGTACAAGCTCCTTTGTTGAATGGACTTACGGATTTTGGACAATGTGAAATACCCTGATGGGGGTGGGAGGTGGCTTTGCTGGAGGCCCTCCCCCTGCCCCGGGAAGCCTTTCAAATGGCAAGAGAAAAGGCCAAGGACATTTTGCACTTTTGGCAAAGTGCTTAGAGACTGATGAAATATGTACACCTTTGTAATTTTTGAAATTGTATAATTTGTCATGTTGTAATTTGTGTAATGTGCCTAATTTCCTTGTATAGGGATGACAGTGGTGTAAATTGTGGGTAGTAAAGTGAGCATAAGGGTGGATTGTTGGGCAAATAAAATATATTATGCTCACTTTGTTAAAAATGGCGCTGCCCACATGGAAGTTTGTTAATATTACTGTGTGTTCTGGAACCTGCGTGGGCCAGGCGGCTGTGATAGCGGCCTCAACTACTGGCTTTACACCAGGTTTATTTGTTTACTCATGCTGTCAAAGCAAAATGTCACAGGCTCGGTGGCTTAAACAACAGAAATTTGTTTTCTCATAGTTCTATAGATTGGAAGTCCAAAATAAAGGTGCCATTAAGGTTGGGTTCTTGTGAGAGCTCTCTCCTTAGCTTGTGAATGGTCATCTTTCCACTGTGTCCTCACATAATCTTTCTCTGTGAGTAGAGAGAGAGAGAGAAAATCTGTTGTTTCTTCCTTTTATAAGAACACCAGATTTGGCTGACCAGGCAGTGGCACAATAGATAGAGCATTGGCCTGGGACACAGAAGATCCAGGTTTGAAACCCCAAGATTGCCAGCTTGAGTGTGGGCTCATCTGACTTGAGCACAGGCTCACCAATTTGAGCATGAGGTCACTGGCTTGAGCAAGGGCTCACTGGCTTGGCTGTAGTCCCCAGTCAAGGCACACATGAGAAAGCAATCGATGAACAACTAAGATGCTGCAATGAAGAATTGATGCTTCTTATCTCTTTCTTCCTTCCTATCTGTCTGTCCCTATCTGTCCCTCTCTCTGTCTTTCTCTGTTTATTTTGCAAACAAATAAAATATATAAAAAGAACACTCAATCCAACAGGTTAGGGCCTACCCTTATGACCTCATTGAACCTTAATTACCTCCTTAAAAAACTATCTCCAAATACACATTGATGATGAAAGCTTAAACTTATTTTGAAAAAATTTGGGGAGATACAAGTCATTCTTCAACACAATTCACACCCGGGACAGAGGTGTTTGCCCTAGGACACTCTCAGTTTATGACAGATGTCCCACACTATAATTAATATCACCTCATTTTCACTCTCAAAGGAGTCCAGTTTGGGACAATAAACGATGGGGCCCTGTGGGTCAAATAAGTTTGTAAATATGATATATATGTTTGCTCGCTTATAATTTGCATTGGATGTGGGGGACAGGCTGTAAGTAGGCAGGGTCCTTATAGCCTAAGGCTTAGTTTTAAGACTAAGCTTTTCCCCACACCCTTGACTGTTGCATGATAGGGGTTGGTGCACTCTCATGAGGAATCCTCAGATAAGTGACTTTGTATCAGAGACTTCCTTGTTTGTATATTAGATTAAAGGTTTTGATTTCTACACTATAAAATGAGGCAGAGGAGCCCATGCTGGAGGAGAGCAGAGAAAGGCCATGTGGAGGAGAGAAGAAGCAGCCAAGATGGCGGAGTGCTGAAGGAGAAGCCAGTTTGTGCAGAGAGGAGATGGGGAACAGAGGTGAATAAGGCTGGTGAGGTACAAACCTTTGATTGTAGAAAACTCGGATAAGTCAGTGGCTTTGGGAGCCCTGAATGAAAAGGGAAGTGTTTTCCCACTGTGTGTATTTCTTGTCAGCCGGGTGCAAGCTAGGATTAAAACTAATGGCCCACCAGTTCTTGGCTCCGTTGTTTCATTACTGTCTGTCCGAATCAAATGCAAACCTGCAAGGGCCAGGCAGCTGTGATGGTGGCCGTGGCTACTGGCTTTACAGGCGCCCTCTGCTAAGAAAGACAAAACTAGCACGGCAGCTGGAGAACAGACCAGGAAAAGGTTGGTCTAAACCAGGGGTAGTCACTGTTTTATAAAAACCACCCACTTTAACCATGACATATTGAACCAACCCTGAGTTGGCTGTGGGGTATACTAGATAGGCAAGGCTTGATCGCTCTCTGAGGAATTTGCTGAGTACACACAGGGCACAAGCCAGACACTTTGCTTTCTCTGGAGAACAATAAAGAAAGTACACAGATGTACTGGAGTGCCTAATTAATCATGGCCCAAATCTATAGTGTGGACAGTCAAAGAAATATAACTTTCTCCACAGAATTCTTCAAATAATGAGAAAACTAGTTTAACAAAAGGAATAATAATGCACAAAGAGTAAAAATATTTATGTGTATCTAAAACAACAAACAAAAGAAATTCCTTTCACTTCTTTAGTGCCTCCCAGAGCCTCTGTTGAAGGGGGAAACAGAGGTTCGGGATATTTTCTTCTCCTGCATCCAAGTTTTCATTTCCAGCTACTTCCTGGGGACAGGGACATGAAGAAGCTTAAAAACAGGCGGAGACCATATGCACCAACTGCGCTGACCTTTCTCTGGTTGTTTAAGCCTCTCCTTGTTCCTCTCCCTTCAGTCCCTTAATGCCCTTCTCCAGATGCTGAGCCTATATGTCTTGATCTCATTAAATCTCTGTAGCTTGATCACTTTTCCTGGCATCTTGATCAACATGTTGATTTTCTTGTGCATGAAGCACCAGCCATAGAGACTTATCTTCTTTGTAGGGTGCTTGCAAGCTCTATCCCTCCCTTTTTGAGCTGCTGTAGAAATAATTCTTATTGGGGGAATCTCTATTATTTTAATAACATTAAGTATTGGCTATTTAATATATTTAATTATAATAATTATACTTCAATTAAGTGTAATTTTTTTTCAAAAATAAATACAATATTTCCATGGAACATTATCAAAACGGACAAAAGGAGATATTGTAAAAAGTCGCATCTACTGAGTTCCTCTCTAATTTGTGTAGTTTCCTCCAGAGAGGTTGATTCTTTCTCTTTTTGATTCTTTCTAATCTCTAGTTTCCCTTTTAAAACAAATACAAAGGGAAACTTAAAAACATACTGTTCTTTGTTTTGTTTCTTTTAAATCCATCATTTATTTGAGAATAGTTTTGGATGTATAGGAAAGTTGCAGATTGTATGGAGAATCCTCATAAATCCACACACAGTTTCTGCTACTATTGACACCTTAATAATAGTAAGGTACATTTAGTACAATTAATGAACCAATATTGATACATGATTGTTAATGAAAGTGCATACTGTATTTAGATTTCCTTAGTTTTCACTGGAAGTCCCTTTTCTGTTGCAGGGTTCCATCCAGGACACCACTTTACATTAGTCCTCATATTTCCTTTGGCTCCTCTTGCCTATAATAGTTTCTCAGACTTTCCTTGATTGTGAGGACCTGGACAGTTTTCGGGGGTATTGATTAGGTATTTTATAAACTGTCCCTCAATTGAGATTTTTCTGATGATTTTCTCATGGTTGGGCTGGCGTTATGGGTTTTGGAAATAATACCACAAAGCTAAAGTTCCATTTTTGTTTTGCAGGTACACCCAATCGATACGACTCAGCACTCTTGATATTACCCTGGACCACCTGGATGAAGCAGTATTTGTCAAGTTTCTCCCATCATAAGGTAATGAATAGAAAGTGCTTATTTTCCCCCTTAGCTTTGCCCATAGAATGTGTAATTAAATGTTTTGGTTTTTTCCCAAGTCTTAAAGGTAGAAAATAGTATATTTTTTGGAAGACTCCAAAGAAAACTGTTCTATTGTTCATCCGGGTCACACACTGCAACTTCTAGGGAAGCGAGACTCTTGATGACGTAGGTTTTCTGATGCACCTTAGCAAAAGAGCCCCACCCAGAGCCTGTCTGAGTGCTTCCCTATGAGCTCACATCCACTCACTAGCTGACTGGGAAGAGAAATTCATCTCACTGCCATAACCTCAGGATGTCAGGGCTAGATGGCATCTGAGAGATCATCTGATCCAAGACCCTTATTTTATAGTGACAGGCATGATGTGCCTAAGGTCATACAGCTAGTGAGTGCCAAAGTCTTAGCCAAACTTCACCACTTCCAATTCTTAATCAGAAGCACTTTACAACGTCTGCTTTTCCTTGGCATCCAGCATCTACTTTTAGTATGAACCTCTGAACTTCACTGAAACAGAGCAACTTACCGGTCTAAAAGAGAGAGATCCTTCCAGCAGGAATTAAGTTTCCTCTCCTTGAAAGAGGGTAATTAACCTTATGGAAGACCTGGAGTCAGACTGTCTCTACTGTGCGACTTGGAAAAGTCATAAGATGTATGATGTTGCAGGGTTAATAAAAATTAAGGAACAGCATCCTGCATTATTTTGCCAAGCAGGTTGTTTCTTGACAAATAATGTCAAGTAGGTTAACCTAAGTGCATCTGCAAATTTGACTAATAATGGCAATTATATATCCATGTCTTTTATTTGCGATTTCCATTTGTTTTCACTGAAATCATTACACTGGGTGATAGAAACCACACAGTTGGCGAGTTTCCTCTTTGAGGAGCTCTAATTTCATTTCCCCATTCGTGGGTGATCACAAACCACACACCACAATTTACCCATCTTGCTTTGTCATACCTGCCCTCTCCCTTTCTGTTTTCTCCTTGCTATTTCTCTCTATGACATCTTTTCCCCACTATGACCTTATGAAGATTGTGTTCCTATCCCTGGGCCTTAGTGTCTTTAATTGTAAATAAATGGACTGCACTGGATGACTTGTGAGATCCTTGCTGGTTCTGAGATTCCATAGTCACCTTACCGTCAATTTCTCCATTGTGTTTTCTTTTTCCCAATAACTGAAGAACTTAGTTGTAGTTGGTTGAAAGTGTCTTCCTTGTAGAGATGTCCAGGATAGGGCACTTTTGAACAAAATGTGGTAGTCTCTCTAATCTATTCTGGCCAGCCCACTCCTAAAGTACTGGGATCAGTTCAGACTCCCAAATTGAAGAAATGGTACTATCCACTATGAGAAATCTAGAAGAGAGGAGTAGCAGGGACTTCAAATTACATCACATCCCTATAAGTTGTTCATACATAGCTGAACTGGTTGTTAAAATTAACATGTTTCTTTACTGGTTGGTTAATACTCGCTGTTCCTAGAATCCAGACTGATTCCCTGTCTGATTACCTCATATTAAAACCATTTGTGAGGGAGGGAGGCCTGCTTTCCGAAATAATATGAGTGGCTGAACACATAACACCCAACACTGGGAAGATAAGATGGGCAGAAGTTTATTAGTGACAAATACTTCACAGCCTAGAGGAGGAGAACACACCTGCCTTGCAGGATCACATGGGAATTATAGTTGAAAATAGAGTGAACAAGTGGGAGCTATGCAAGGCAGGATTTGCAGTAACAAGGAGAGGTGCCCATGGTTCCCACAAGAGGATACAATTGGTTTGCTTGAATACTTTTGTAGACTGGCAAGGAACTAAAACCTATTAGGTTGAGGATCAGAAGGAGTACAGTGGTCTAATGGAGGAACTAGACAGGGGGGAGCCTTTCCTGCTGGGTATGGCACATATCTACCAAGAGCGGGAGAACTGACAGTTTTGCCTTTGGGCCCCTATAAGGCTTAAAAATGCCAAGGGAGGACATGGAATTTTTGCCTTATATACATACTCCTTCTCACCTCCCAGCCCCATTTCCAGGATGAGTCTGGACCCCTCCATGATCCAGCTGCTAAGCCATTAATGCCTGGTACAATAGGAGCCTCCATCCCTGATCCAGCACAAGGGCTACCTAATGTCTTCTTCTTTTGGTCAATTCCTGTGCCTTACCAATTGTTACACATTTTGAATATCATCCCTTGCCACAGACACCAGCATGTGGTAGAACGCTTTGACTCAGCATCCTTTCCTTTCATCCTTCTTGCCCAGGCCTTCCAGGATTTTCATTCTTCTTGTTGACCTACAGACAGATTGGCCTGAAGTATCCCCATCTCCCTCATTCCTTCTTCAAAACTTGGTTCCATCCAGCTGGGGCTAGAAAGGAGAGTGAAGTAATTGACACTGAGTAGTTAGTTATTCATTTACATATCCAGTCATATTTGTGTTTTAAGAATAGACTCTATGTTAATTGAAAGGTGGGGTTGGCAAACCATAGCCCACAGGCCAAACCCAGCTTATACCTGTTTATGTACAGCCCTCAGCAAAGAATGGTGTTTACATTTTTCAATGGCTGAAAAAAGGAAACAGAGGCTTTGTGATGGAGACCACATGTGGCTGTGTCACTTAAAATATTTATTATCTGGCCCTTAATATAAAAGGTTTTTGGTCCCTGACTTAAAGTAAAGATTCCTTAATGGTGAAAATTTGAGCATTAGTAATATTTTTAGACACTGATTTTGAAGAAGGTGGACTGATTTGAGGACTAGACTCCAGGAGTGCCACAAATTGGGAGGGAGAAGGGACTGGCTAAGCTGGGGTAATACTCTATGAGACTCAGGACAAGAGCAGGGGCTTTTCACCTTTGGAAGGAAAAATGCTAAAATCAGAGATGAATAAACAGAGACCAAAACCAGGTGGGAAAACAGGCAGTCAGCAGATTCATCAAATGGCAACCAGTGTCTTGGATTGAATATTTGAAGACAAGTTTAATGAGTAATGAGCATGTTAGGGAAGAGAAGGTCAGTCCTGAGGGAGTTGCCAAAATTACCCTCTGAGAAACCCCATTTCCTTTAAAAGCTCAAGAGCTCAGGATCCCATGGGAAAATAAGGTAGAACTAGGTAGAATATGCAAAAATGAGTTCAACCGCTTGACCAGGCGGTGGCGCAGTGGATAGAGCGTTGGACTGGGATGTGGAGAACCCAGGTTTGAAACCCTGAGGTCGCCAGCTTGAGTGCAGGCTCATCTGGCTTGAGCATAGGCCCATCTGGCTTGAACAAAAAGCTCACCAGCTTGGACCCAAGGTCGCTGGCCCGAGCAAGGGGTTACTCGGTCTGCTGAAGGCCCACGGTCAAGTCACATATGAGAAAGCAATCAATGAACTACTAAGGTGTCGCAACGAAAAACTGATAATTGATGTTTCTCATCTCTCTCTGTTCCTGTCTGTCTACCCGACTCTCTGACTTTCTCTCTGTCCCTGTAAAAAATAAAAAATAAAAAAATGAGTTAAACCATGTAAAACTGATCTGAGGAAGTAATTTTTAGTTCTCTCCTTACCCTGACATACTGATTAAAGGGGGGGGGGGGCTCAAGGGGGATTGGAGAGTTTACTAAGATGTTCAAATCAACAGATCTTTTTCTTTGAAATATTAGATGCTAGTGAAATTGGCACTTGATATGGCTTAGGATCGAGATTAAAAAATAAATTTAAACAACTACATGAGTGAGAACTTTTCCCCCAGAAAGGACTGGGAAGGTAAAAATGAGTTTCTGGAGTATGTGGAGTTTTTCTTTCCAGATACACCCTCACAGAAGATTCTTGTAGCCAGGAGGAAACCCTTTCTGGGACCTGTAACTCCAACGTGGTATTTCTGCCCTCATAGAATCCTAACACTGAATGCTAAGAAGTAAGTGTTGACCAAGTTTCATTGCCTGGTATTTTCACTAGGTGCTCACATGTGTCTTTGTTTCTCAGGGAAGATTGATGGGTGGGGTACTCTAGTCTGAAAGACAGTAAGTGGTAAAAGTTTCTAGGTGGACAGAGACAAGCTGATTGGCTCAGCTAGTCAGAGAGTGGTGTTAATGAGGCCAGGTCATAACCTGGTCCCCACCATACCTGACCAGTAGTCTCTATTTTGGGCATCACAGATTACACTTTTTATGAGTAAAGGAGGGGTCATATTAGAGAATGAGGATAAATCCAAGGAAACCCATCCTCTCTGCTGAAAAAATAATTCTGCTGATGAAGGATTCTTGGCATCTTCTTTATTATCTCACATTATTTAGGGCATAATTAAAGAGAGGCACTGTAGTGGTTAGTTTGGGTTGTATAACAAATCATCTCAAAAGTTATGGCTTACATCAAATGGTTATTTTTTAACTCATAATTTTCTGAGTCAGCTGAGCAGTTCTGGTCTAGGCCAGCTCATTGATCTTTCTGGGACTTGCTTTTTCATCTGCAGTCAGCTGGAGAGTGGGTTGGGTGCTGGATTATCTAAAATAACCCTCCCACACAAGGTCTATTCATTGCTGAGCTGCCAGTCAGGTGCATCGGGACTATGGAACTACATGCATATTGATGTTCAGAAATTGCCAAAATATTGGCTTACATATAGCCTAGAAACATGTAATAAACAACATAACTACATTTCAAATAAATGGTAGTTATTTTAATGCATTATGAACTTTACTAAGTGCTTTACACATATTATTATCTAATTTAACCCCATAAGATAAGTAGTAAGGATCGTATCCAAATCCACCTTGCTATAAAGTGGCAGAGCCAATATCTGACCTCTTAATGTAAGCCACCATACACACAATCACAACTCACTTGCTTTGGGAATTCCTTGGATCGCCAACAATGCTGCCATTGTTCAAAACTTCACTGGAATATCTCTTGTCAAATCCACAGAGTCTTGACAACACAGACAATTGGCAGAATGGGCAAGTGCTTCCTGTGGCTGCTCAACGAGGATGGAATTGGGCTCAGATGCACCAACCAGATGACTAAAATAAGTGATTAAGCTGGTTGTTTCTGGATGTCAACCGAAAAGTACGTGAAAGAAAGACAATTCAGTTGCGTAGACAGGGATGTATACCATCTAATCGTTTTAAGGAGGGAATGGCAGTTTTATCTCTTGTTTTCAGTGCCAATTCTGCCTAATCTTTCTGAGACACTGGAAAAATCCACTCTTCCTTCCATATTTCTGGTTTCTCCTTTGTATAAGAGATTTGGGCTAAATAATTTCTGTAAAGCCAGTAGTCAAGGCCACTATCACAGCAGCCCGACCCACGCAGGTTCGCACTGGATTCGGACAGATGACAATGAAACACAGGAGCCAAGAACTGGTGAGCCATGAGCTTTAATTCTAGCTTGCACCCGGCAGGCAAGCAAAAACACACACTGGGCTCCAAAACCCACACATTCAGTGCTCACAAAGCTACTGACTTATCCGAGTTTCCTAGAATCAAAGGTTTCTAGCTCACCAGACTTATTCACCTCTGTTTCCCATCTCCTCCTGCACAAACTCTTAACAAACTGGCTTCTTCCTCAGCACTCTGCCATCTTGGCTACTTCTCCTCCACATGGCCTTAATTTGCTCTGCTCTCTAATACTAACCTCAGGAACTCTGGAACCAAGAGAGAGATATAGCTACCGGTCCGCCCACTTTATAGCATAGATAATCCAAACCTTTAATCCAATTATACATTCAAGAAAGTCTGATACAATGCCACCCATCTGAGGCATAATGGGATTCCTCAGGAGAGTGCACCACCCTACATCATCCAATCAGTCAAGGGTGTGGAGAAGTGCTTACTCTTAAACTAAGCCTTAGGCTATAATGACCTGGCCTGCCTACATTACAGCTTTTCCCCCACAGCCATCTCAAGCACAAGGGCAAATAATATCACCTGGATGATGGGCTTCCATGTGGGCAGTGCCATCTTTAACAAAGTGAGCATATTATATTTTATCTACCTAACAATTTCTAAGGTTTTTCCAGTTCTAGGCATCTGGGATTCTACTGTATGTTGTTCCTCTAAAAAAAAAAAAGAAAAAAAAATTTAACTAAAAATATTGTAAATTATTTTCCTTAGAAATAAACGTGCTTTTGCCACTACCGCACTTCAGAAGTCGAAGGGGACTGAAGAAATGCTATTTAGAGGTGGACCAGATTCCTTTGGAGACAAGGGATTTGGGGAAAATATAACAGTATATTCATGCCAGAAACTTAGGCTAGAATGCTGAAAGTCTTGCCTCCCGACTCTCCAGGCGCTATACATTTTATCACTTATTCATTGCCTTTCCTAAGCCGGAAAGGGGCTAGGTGAAGTAGTATATGATATCCTTTTTGTTCCCATGCAAATGTCTGTGGTTTCTTTTTCCTTTGGTCAAATCTGATTTGTATTTCTTCTTGGTTAATACCCCCAGAGTGCTCCAGGCTGAGTTCTGCCTGAATGTTACATAAATAAAAGCCTGTCATCTGCAAGGGTGAGCAGCAGTGGGGAGCCAGTCGGGATGGGGACACTAAGGACAGGATGAGCCATTCCCTGTCCCCACTTCCAAGGCCTTGTTCTTGCCCTCCTGCAAAGTCTTCGGAAGGCCTCATGGGGGACATTTGAACTCACTCCCACCCAGTCCTGCTGGTTCCAGCTACTCAACCTTTTACTGAATAGCTTCACACAGCTGCATCCAGTTAGGGGTATGTTTATGTTGCTGGTGTTTGTGTGCAGCATGTGTGTCCCTTCGTTCTCCAGCTATCCGAGGCTCCGAGCAAATCCACTTGGGCTCATTTTAAATCCCGAGTGGAGGAAATCACAAAGCAACATAATGTTCAAATTCAGGAAGCTCTTACAAAGGTTGTACTTCATAGAGCATACTCTCTGTCACTCATAAACTCAGGGCAAGTTAGAATTAAAGAACGAGGATAAAATGTCTTTAGGCTCCAAAAGAGTATATTTAACTCCTGGAATAAAATATAATCTTGAAACAGGCATATTTTCCCTGGTGACTGATTGAAGATTTACCCTCAACTTCACCCATTCATTTGTTCATCATTTATTCTGCAAACATTTATTTTGCCTCTCCACACATGCTGCACTGTGCAAAGTGCTATAGGAGCTATGAAGATATGCTTGACTCCCTGAGTGGATCAGTGTCCTTTCAATCCAAAGTGTGTGGCTAGTCCATAGAGGACTTCCTTTGCTGGTCTTCATCTTCAGAGATCAGGCTGGACATGCGGTGAAATCACTACTATCACTGGCAGGGATGCTGGAGGGACCCTATTTTATACCAAACACATCATCCTAAAGGTCAGTGTTTTAGCACAGTCCCATTAAATAGTGATATGTGTCTCTGTCTAGGTTTACATAGTCAGTACTGCAAAATTCAGATACTTTGCTTTTAAAAGGTCAGTCAACAAGCTCAGTAAGATTCTACAAACTAGTTTAAAAGGGCTTACTGTCTAGAGACATGCTCCCTATTCTGCCTGCCATAGTTGTCAAGTGAAAATTTTTTAAGTTCATCATTCCTGCTACATTTATTAGTTGACTTTCCATAGTGAAGAATAGCTTTTGCTTTTTCTTATTTAGTTCAGCCATTGGACTCTGGGTTTTATTCAATAAGCTATAATTCTTTACTATCACAATTTATTTTGATGTTCAAACTGTCCCAGAACCTTCCAGGGGACATACCTATAAGCTATGTTCTCTATCCTTTTGAAATTTGTTTATTATTCTTTGTGCATCTCCTTATTTTCTAAAACATAAAAAGATATTTCAAACTCATTCTTTTTCTTTCCTTCTATCTGTGGAATCAGCCACTTCTTTAAAGAACCTGAGTAGAGAATGGTATTTAGAAACCAAGATTTAGAAGTCAGGTGTGCTCATTGCTACTGGTGTTCATTGGTTTAAGCTCCCTAAGATAATACAGCTAGGGAATAAATGTATGTAAATACACATATGCATGTTCACACACATAAATATCTATACCCACATACACCTTTATGTTTATATCCACACATGTTGATCTCTCTCTTTCTCTAAGTAATAAATGCTATTCACACTGAAAGCTCTAATTCTAACCCAACACTACAGAATTCATTCTATCTTTTCTCCTTACCATGTTTATGGCTTCCTTTTCTGGAAATGAAAACACCAGCTCCCTTTATCTACATTATACTGTATTTAGTTCTTTGCTCATTAACAGAATTTGCACAAAGTAGTTTCAGAATTGCTAATCCATACTTCTGTGAAAAAAAGTCTCACTCTATATCACAATGATTGTTTTGATTTGTTTTACTATTTGGTCTGAGGATATACAATTAGACGAGGAATTAAGTTAGTTCTTTCTTTAGCATCAGGTTAGTTCGTGCACCAACTTGATTTCCTCTCCTGGGTATCCCTTTGTGACATTGCCCTGAATCCTTGTCCTGGCCACCTTCAAAATAAGTTTAAGTCTCATTCCTGGTACTCAAGTAGTGCTGTTGGGGCCAGTGTAGGTCTCCAGAAAATACCAAGTAAATGAGCAACCTAAAGTTAACCCAGTAAATAGATAATAGATATATCTCCATTCCCACAAACATACTTGTTAGCTTATAATAAGAATGTTGTCTTCTATGGCTATCTATACTCCTATGGTTTCTCTTCCTCCACATTTAGATAACAAAATGTCTTTTTTCTTCCAGCATAATCCTAATTAAACTTTAAAATAAAATCTTATCAATACCTCTCTCCCTAGACACATGGCATAGGTCCACAAATGCCATGTTCATAGATTTAGAAACTTGTTTCATATTCATCAAGTTCTCACATTCTCTGTCTTCATATTTTAAAATATTTATTTAATTTAATTTATGAGCCAGAAATTGAAAAAAATATATGCAGTTAAGAGAAAGAAAGGAATGAAAAAATGGCCCATTCATTCAAACTTTCCCAGCTGCCGCTCTTGAATTGGGTTATTTGGCTGAGCTCTCAGGTAACGCTGTGCAATAAAAGTTCCATAGGATGCCAAATTTAGGTCCAGTATAAAAAGAAAACAAAATCCCTCCTGTAAGATAAACAGTTCAGTTTGGAAATGGTACGTTTTTTTAGGGTGCTGCATTACACCTTCATAGGGATGGTTTCCACAAGGGTGAGAATCAGCCCTTCTTGGAGAGTTTCTGAATGGAGCTATGTAGAAAACTTCTTAAGGCATTCATTTCCATGAATGGAGAACTGTTTCTCTTGGGGACTTGGTTTTCTCCTTTTTGGACAGAATCCACTCTTCCATATCCTGACTAGAGGAAGAAAAGTTGGGGAGTGGAGGCAGGGAGGCCACTTCCAGGTGCTAAAGACTTTGTACAATGAGTCTTATTCTTTCTTGTTTAGAATCTATTTTCCTCCAAGTTGGCTCACAAATAGTTCATCTCTTTCTGCAAGTGAGTTCTCTGCATCACGCTTCCTAAGAATTTAGGAGGCTACTTCCTCAATACATGTGAAATCTAAGACATGAGAAGAGAAAGAGTAGGATGAACCTTCCCAGGCTGACATGAGTATTGTATAGTTTCAAATACAGTCTGGTTAATTTTATTATTGTATCTACACCTGTGTATATGGATATATTTATATTTATATATAATGTTGTAGTTATGCTATATTCTCAATTTTAGAATGAAAAAAAAATTGCTTCCCAGGAAACCCTGAGTGTAGGGCTAACTGGGGAATTGGTTACTCTGTGTTGTAGAATTCTTCAAATGCCAAGTATTCATTAAATCTTACATATGTTTATGCCCAATATAACATGTCTTGAAACCACATCTTCTTTACTAGTTGGAATTCTAGGCTCTTTCCAGGATTCCTTTGAAGTATTATTCTAGAGAATATTCTATGACTGGCCAATCTCCTATAAGCAAGGAAGGAGCCCAGATGCTTCCTTTTAGACAAAACTCTGAAACCAGACACATGGATGACAGTTACTCAGGATGGTGAATCTGAAATGGCAAAGCCAGAGGTTCCTCTCACAGACCTTGTGCAGGAGAAAGGCAATGCCTTTCTGCATTTCACTTCACCCACTGCTTGAGCATGAACGTGTGGCAGTGTTTATACTGAAATAACTGTACCATTTTGATCACCTGGTCCTTGTTCACATGTACCCATGTGGATCTGGAAGTTCCAGCTCAGCTGGCTTATTGTACCTGCTTTTCTTTCTTTAATTTAAACCTTGGTGTGTCATGTAGTTTTTAAGTCCAATGTGCCCCTTCCCTTAGAGCTAGTTCTTTTTCAGGATCCTCATTCTCCTGTCCCGTGATCTGTACCTAGGTGGGGACACCCCAGTCTATTAGAACTTGTGTTGGGCAACACTCATGCCCTCCAGTCTTCTTCTTTTTTTTTTTTTTTACAGGGACAGAGAGAGAGTGAGAGAGAGGGATAGATAGACAGACAGACAGAAATGGAGAGAGATGAGAAGCATCAATTATAAGTTTTTTGTTGCGACACCTTAGACGTTCATTGATTGTTTTCTCATATATGCCTTGACCGTGGGCCTTCAGCAGACTGAGTAACCCCTTGCTGGAGCCAGCGACCTTGGGTCCAGGCTGGTGAGCTTTTTGCTCCAGCCAGATGAGCCCACACTCAAGCTGGCGACCTTGGGGTCTTGAACCTGGATTCTCGGCATCCCAGTCCGACGCTCTATCCACTGCGCCACCGCCTGGTCACATTGCCCTTCATTCTTTTGTACATCCATGACTGCCTGGCTGCAAGGTGAAGATACATGACCTATATCCACCTGCCATGGCACCTGAATGCTGGGAGAAAATTTATCCACTGGCAGAAGATTATGAAACAAGAGATGGGGAGAAGAACTTTGTCCAGGCTACTGTGCTATAGGCCCTAAGACCAATAAAAATATCTTGCTGCATTGTATTTTGTAGCACATAATCATCATCTTAGTTCAGGATGCTATGACAACAGATAGCTAAACCAACAGACATTTATTTCTCACAGTTTTAGAGGTTGGTGAAAGTCTGAGATCAAGGTGTCAGCAGATCCAGTGTCTGCTGCAGGCACTTTTCCTGGTTTGCAGATGGCCATGTTGTATGTTCACATGGCAGAAAGCAGAGAGAGAAGTAGGCTCTCTAGTATCTCTTCTTTTAAGGGCACTAATCTCATAATGAGGGTTCCACCCCTATAACCCAATTACCTTCTAAAAACCCTATCTCCAAATGTCATCACACCAGAAATTAAAATTTCAGTATATGAGTTTTGAGAGGGACACAAACATTGAGTCTATATAGTAATAATTCATAAAGAGCTACACTGAAAGAAGGTATAGCGAGAAGAGATATATAAGGGATAGCACTCTGTTCTGCTACAAGTTCATCTTGTACAAAACCTTTTTCATACTGTCACCAAGTTCTCTCCTCTGGCTTATTTAGTTCCCACCCACACAGCACAATCTGAACTGATTAAAACTGTTTTCTGATAGAGAACACACACACACACACATGCGCGCACACACACACACACACACCATGGTCCTGTGGTCCTTTGATAATTCCCATAAAGCTAGAAAAATGACACAATTATTCTTTTTATTTTCAGTATTATCATGGAAGTAGTACTAACAATACCTAATGTCTATTCTATACCTTGGTATTATGGATCTCTGATAAAATATGCATGAGTAGATAACTGAGGGAAATTACATCGATAACTTGGATAGTAAGGTGATTGTAAAGGCAACATGGTTCAACTAAGGTCTCCCAGCTGGCAAATAGCTGTACCCATTTTTATTAAAGAGAAACAGAAACTTTCTTAAAGTTGATAACCCTACTCTCAAGTCATTTAAACAGAGACCCTTGGGAAAAAGTAGAAAGCCCAGGAGAAATGTTGAGAAGGAACTCTCTAAATGTTAACAACTAGGAGCACCTTAGGGAAAGAAAAGTTTTGAAGCCATGTTACCTTGCAAAGATCATTATTATATTGAAGGTAAAAGCAGATTTTTCTGAAAGTTGACCCTTTCTATTTCAAAAGCCAGAAGAAGCTCACCAGGCAGGCAAGACACTGGAGAGGCAATTCTGTACATATATCCTTGGTAGCATATGTACGGCCCCCTCCTTTAAAGGTAATAGTTATTGCTAGATGGGGAAAGGATGGAGGAGGGTGATCCGTCGCAGATGCTGAAAGGCCAGTAGTTGCAGCCGGCCACCATCACAGCCACCTGGCCCATGAGGGTTTGCATTAGATTCAGACAGTCGGTAATGAAACAACAGAGCCAAAAACTGGTGAGCCATCATCTTTAATTCTAGCTTGCACCCGGCAGGCAAGCAAAAACACACACTGGACTCCAAAACCCACTCATTCAGTGCTCACAAAGCTACTGACTTATCCGAGTTTCCTAGCATCAAAGGTTTCTAGATCACCAGACTTATTCACCTCTGTTCCCCATCTCCTTCTCCTGCACAAACTGGCTTCTTCCTCAGCACTCTGCCATCTTGGCTGCTTCTCCTCTCCTCCACGTGTCCTTAATCTGCTCTCCTCTCTAATACTAACCTCAGGAACTGAGAGAGAGCAAGCTCCCGGTCTGTCCCACTTTATAGTGTAAAAATCCAGACCTTTAATCCAATCTACAAACAAGAAAGTCTCTGATACAAAGTCACCTGTAAAGCTAGTGGCCAGGGCCACTATCACTGCCACCTGGCTCATGCAGGTTTGCATTAGATTCAGACAGTCAGTAATGAAACAATGGAGCAAAAAACGGGTGAGCCATCAGCTTTAATTCTAGCTTGCATCTGGCAGGCAAGCAAAAACACACACTGGACTTCAGAACCCAACTAATTTAGTGCTCACAAAGCTACTGACTTATCTGAGTTTCCTAGAATCAAAAGGTTTCTAGCTCACCAGACTTATTCACCTCTGTTTCACATCTCCTTCTCCAGCACAAACTCTGCTCAAACTGGCTTCTTCCTCAGCACTCTGCCATCTTGGCTGCTTCTTCTCTCCTCCATGTGGCCTTAATCTGCTCTGCTCTCTAATGCTAACCTCAGGAACCGAGAGAGAGCAAGCTCCCGGTCTGCCCCACTTTATAGTGTAGAAATCCAAACCTTTAATCCAATATACAAACAAGGAAGTCTCTGATACAAAGTCACTTATCTGAGACATACTGGGAGGATTCCTCATGAGAGTGCACCACCCTACATCATCCAATCAGTCAAGGGTGTGGGGAAAAGCTTACTCTTAAAACTTGCACGTGGGCAGTGCCATCTTTAACAAAGTGAGCATAATATATTTCATCTGCCCAACATCACTCATCTGAGGCATAATGGGATTCCTCAGGAGAGTGCACTACCATACATCATCCAAATCATCCAATCAGTCAAGGGTGTGGGGGAAAGCTTGGTCTTAAAACTAAGCCTTTGGCTATAACGACCCTGCCTGCTTACAGCCTACCCCCCACATCCAATAATATAATTACACCCATCCCAAGCATAAGGGCAAATAATATCACCTGGGTGATGGACTTCCATGTGGGCAGAGCCATCTTTAACAAAGTGAGCATAATATATTTAATCTGCCCAACAGATGCCTTCTGACTTTCTCCTTGCAAAACAATTTGCATAACCCTCTCAGGAAAATGAATTATATCTTCAACAGATTCATGTTCCTTGGAAAGAAATTTTTGCAATCATCAAATACTCAAGCAGCCCCCTTGGGGGGTCTCACATTATCTGTTTGCACTTGCATCCCCTCCCCCGATCCTTGACAATTCCAACCAGTGTTTACCCTGAGAAAGCCAATTATATCCATTTTGCTGCATTTCCAGGTACATTTTAGCATCTTGAAAGGACTAACACTTTAAGCAGCTGTCTTATAAACTTGCTTCTTTATCCGTCTCCTCACTTATGCAGACAATAAATGGTATTAGAATTGAAAATGGAAAGGATAGGGAGGGGCAGGGTGGAGATAACCGGAGTAATCAATTTGCTTCTCTCCTGCCCTGAGGCAGTGTTGACACAGTTTAGCTCTCTTCTGCTCCTCCCAGATGAATTTATCTGCTGCACACTAAACTCCATTAATCTTCCTGAAAGGTGAATGCTTTCGGGACAGTGTTAACACTTGATTCTCCTGAACAGAAGACAGGTACTGTGAGATCCAGATGACAGGGTCTGGAGCCTGCACTGGCTGCTGGGACAGTCCTCAGCAAGATGGATTCCATGTGGGGAGAGAGTACATGGCAGAAAAATGGCCTCTGTAAACTGGAACGCCAGCATAAAAACAAATCAAACAAAATCAAATCAAGCAAAAAACAAATATAAATAGAAAACAAAGTGGAATGATGACAATAATCAAATAAATACTTGAGTCACTGTCGGTCAAGTAAGTTTGTAAATATGATAGATATGTTTGCTCGCTTATAGTTTGTATTGGGTGTGGGGGACAGACTGTAAGCAGGAAGGTCCTTCACTATAGCCTAAGACTTAGTTTTAAGACTAAGCCTTTCCCCACCCTTTTAATCTTAAAATCTTCTCAACACTAAGCTTTTCCCCACACCCTTGGGGTGGTGCACGCTTATGAGGAATCCCATTTATGCTTCAGATAAGCGACTTTGTATCAGAGACTTCCTTATTTTTATTTTGGTTTAAAGGTTTTGATTTCTACACAATAAAATGGGGCAGACCAGGAGCTCCCTTGCTCTGTTCCTGAAATTAGCATTGCAAGGAGAGGTAGCCAAGATGGGGGAGTGCTGAAGGAGAAGCCAGTTTGTGCAGAGTTTGAGCAGAGAGAAGGAGATGGGGAACAGAGGTAAATAAGTCTGGTGAGGTAGAAACCTTTGATTCTAGGAAACTCAGATAAGTCAGTGGCTTTAGGAGCCCTGAATGGAAAGGGAAGTGTTTTCCCACTGTGTGTATTTTTCACCCGCTGGGTACAAACTAGGATTAAAGGTGTTGGGCAGATAACATATATTATGCTCACTTTGTTGGGGATGGTGCTGCCCACATGGAAGTTCGTTGATATTAATGTGTGTTCTGGGACAGGCTGTGGGCAGGCCGGGTCGTTATAGCCTAGGGCTTGGTTTTAAGAGTGGGCTCTTCTCCACACCCTTGACTGATTGGATGATGTAGGGTGGTACACTCCTGAGGAATCCCATTATGCCTCAGATGGGTGACTTTGTATCAGAGACTTCCTTGTCTGTAGATTAGATTAAGGGTTTGGATTTCTACATTATAAAGTGGGGCAGGCCAGGAGTTTGCGCTCTCAGTTCCTAGGTTCCTGAGGTATCAGAGAGGAGAGCAGATTAAGGCCACATGGAGGCCAGGAGAAGCAGCCAAGATGGCAGAGTGCTGAGGGAGAAGCCAGTTTGTTAAGATTTTGTGCTGGAGGAAATGGGAAACAGTGGTGAATAAGTCTGGTGAGGTAGAAAGCTTTGATGCTAGGTGTTGGGCAGATAAAATATAATATGCTCACTTTGTTACCGATGGCGCTGCCCACATGGAAGCCCATCACCCAGGTGATATTATTTGCCCTTATGCTTGGGATGGGTGTGGGGAAAAGGCTGTCATGTAAGCAGGCCAGGTCGTTATGGCCTAAGGCTTTGTTTTAAGAGTAAGTTCTTCACACCCTTGACTGATTGGATGATGTAGGGTGGTGCACTCTCCTGAGGAATCCCATTATACAGAGACTTCCTTGTTTGTATAATTGGATTAAAGGTTTTGATTCTATGGTATAAAGTGGGAGAGACCAGTAGCTTGAGCTCTCTCGGTTCCTGCTATCGCCATTGCAGGGGCCACCCTGATCCCTTTCCCTCCATGGGAAAAGCTGGTTTTCTGCTTCTCCCTTGTCTTCTCTTGTGGCTTGCCTGTTGTAAAGCCAGTAGTCGAGGCCGCCATCACAGCAGCCTGACCAATGCAGGTTCGCATTAGATTCGAACAGTCGGTAATAAAACAACGGAGCCAAGAACTGGTGAGCCATCAGCGTTAATTCTAGCTTGCACCCAGCGGGCAAGCAAAAACACACACTGGGCTCCAAAACCCACACATTCAGTGCTCACAAAGCTACTGACTTATCCGAGTTTCCTAGAATCAAAGGTTTCTAGCTCACCAGACTTATTCACCTCTGTTTCCCATCTCCTCCTGCACAAACTCTTAACAAACTGGCTTCTTCCTCAGCACTCTGCCATCTCGGCTGCTTCTCCTGGCCTTCACGTGGCCTTACTCTGCTCTCCTCTCTAATACCAACCTCAGGAACTCAGGAACCAAGAGAGAGATCAAGCTACTGTTCTCTCCCACTTTATAGCAGACTCAAAACCTTTAATCCAATTATACATAAAGAAAGTCTTGGATACAAAGCCACCCATTTGAGGCATAATGGGATTCCTCCCTACATCACCACCCTACATCATCTAATCAGTCAAGGGTGTGGAGAAGAGCTTACTCTTAAACTAAGCCTTAGGCTATAACGACCTGGCCTGCCCACAGTCTGTTCCAGAACACACGTTAATATCAACAAACTTCCATGTGGGCAGCGTCATCTTTAACAAAGTGAGCATAATATATTTTATCTGCCCAACACCTGTATTGGTGAGACACCAATAAACAGAATGGCCTACCATCCTCCGACTCTGCCATTTCTTCACCGTCAGCCCGAATCCAATGGGAACCTGCATGTGAATGTCCACGATGGCAGCTCCTGGCCTTAGACTAGGAAACTCGGATAAGTCAGTAGCTTTGTGAGCACTGAATGTGTGGGTTTTGGAGCCCAGTGTGTGTTTTTTCTTGCCCGCTGGGTACAAGCTAGAATTAAAGCTGAGGGCTCACCAGTTTTTGGCTCCACTGTTTCATTATCGACTGTTCGAATCTAATGCGAACCTGCATGAGTCAGGCTGCTGTGATGGTGACCACGGCTACTGGCTTTACAAAAGGTAATGGCCCACCAGTTCTTGGCTTCGTTGTTTCATTATTATTTGTCTGAATCAAGTGCGAACCTGCATGGGCCACGTGGCTGTAATGGTGGCCGCGGCTACTGGTTTTACAGTCACCCTGACACAATATTAACTAGATTTATCTTTGGGGTTTTATTTAGACAAAACAATACTTAATTGATCCTTGTTCTTTTGTTTAAGCAAGTGATTGGTGTTGTTCAAATAGTCTGCACAATAATAGCAAATAATTTAAGAGAAAGAAGTATAATGGAATATATATTTTTGGTCAAGTTACATAAAGAACTTTACCTTGGTAGTATTGCATTCTCCACCTTGCCAGACTCAGATTGTCCCTCAAACAGTCAAGATGATGCTCTACCTGGTCCTGCCAAGGCACTGCTTCTAAAACTATCCTGACTTCACACTGTTTCAGGGAGCTTTCCTCTGAAAAGCAGAATGAATTGATGTCTGCCTTTCATGCCATCTTTGTGCTGACCCTCTTGTATCATCCCCATTCTCCCTGCCTCATTTATTTTTCTTAATAAAAGGATATTTAATAAATTATTCTTACCATATGTAGATACACAGTCCTTAAATGTCCATTTGTCAGCCATCCTGAAAGACGCAGGGTAATTTGTAATGTTCCTGGGGAAGAAATTTGAGAGCTATCTAGCTCTGCCTTGGATCCTAGGCTCACGGTGTCAGTTTGGCACAAATCTACTCTAAAGTATATGCTTCTCACTAGGTTTTTTTTTAACAAGAGCTATGAGGACAGTTAGATGCAATGATGTTGACATAGATTGGGAAAATTATTAAGGCTTTTTATTTATCCCTCACAAAAGTCTAGAACTTGTGTAATTTCCCCATCCTCACATAAAATAGAGAAAGAAGCATTGGGAGAACTAGATAAAACTCATAAAATTGTAAACTGTCTTGTTGATTAAAAGGGGGAATCCATTCAGATATCTCCTGCTAGAGTTAGGATTAGGGCAAACACACCCATTCTATTAGAGCATTAATCAAAACTAACTGGGATCACAAACATGTGGAGGCTCCACACGTGGATTAAAAGACATCTACATTCAGTTTTCATATGTGTTTAGGTGCCACTTCATGCTCAAAAAGATTTGAGGGAGCTTACAGCACAAATATATTCAATGAAATGAAGACTAAATAAGAACAGGGAAAATGAACAGAGAAGGAGAAAATCTCGGCCAGGACAAGAAAGAAAACAGATATATAGACCACAAAAGCTAGTATGAATAAAAGAGTTCTAATTTGCTCCTGAGTCTCTTGACATGACAAAGTATAAGTAACAAAGTTTTCATTGACTAAACAATTTTAAGAGTCTCAGGATGCCCATTCTTTCAGAAAAGCAAACTTGAACTCAACATGGAATTTAGGATCTCTCTTGTCACCCAAGCCTTTGTTAGATGTTGAGTGGCAGACAGGTCAAAGTGGCACCCATTGATGAGGACTGAATAGTTGGTGCTTGCAGAGGTGTTTCTGTGCCTATCCGTAAGCTCCAAGTCTTTATGAAACGGTGGAGTAGTTTCCCTACATCTTTTGCCTGCCACCTGCCATCTCCACAATAGGCACGTTGGGGTAGATTTCAGCACACAAAAGGGTCAATTGATTTCTCAACATGTTCCATTATGAATCTTTTGCCAAGATTACTTAGCATTGAAAAATATTTCAACAAGCTGCTCAACCTGTTAAAAAAAGTAATTATAGCTTTAATAATACACCTATGGAGTGACTGGTGTGGGGTGTCCTCACTCTTAAGGAATTTATCAAGTTAAAACTATAAAATATACCCCTCTCCAATTAAATAATTTACTCTTTAATTTGGAGTAACCTGATAGAAACCAACTGAATTTTGGAAGAGTTTAGCCAACGGTAATAATTTTGGTTTTGAGCTTGACTTTCTGTACTAAGGACTAGATCCAACTGTCAAGATCATCTCTGATTTGTGACAATGAAACCCTATTATCAGTGTATAAAATCGTAATTTACATGCTAATCTTTATTGCATCAGCACATGCATCTTGTTCATATAAAGATGATTTCATTTAGTCAAATGAAGGCTAAAAATAAGAGAAACAAGAAAATAATCTAGTTTAGAACCCTCAAAAGAAGTCTATAATCTGTCAGAGAGTTTCAATCTACACTTATTTTTACAATAATGTTAAGATGCAGGGATGTAGGTTCAATGTGAAAAACATTGTATAGAGATATGTTGTTAGATCCCCCCATTAATGATGTCAGCTATAGATCAAATATAGAAAAAAGTCTATATTAGTTAAAAATAGTAAAATTATTCTAGTGAGATTTTTTTCTGAAAGATGCTAGATGTCATATAATCAGTTGTAAAGTACTAAAAACCCTGATTTATCTTGCAGTTTGTTAGCTATTGAATAGATGTTTAATTTGCTAGAAAGAAAACTAACATTACATTTCTATTAAATGCCTTCCAAAATAATGGAGCTATAACTTTGAGACAGTGAGTGATGGATTGTTTTTTAAAAAAGGCCAGACTTGGTTTTGAGTTTTTTTTATACATTATTGCACCCATATTTAATTATTTTAAAATATTGACAATAATTAGAGTCAAATAATTTGAATGTGGCTCAAAAACTTAGAGTTTTATCTTTTGCACAGGATATATTATATCATATCACAGCAGGTCATTGTTCTTACTGTCACAGACAGAGAAAGCCACATAAATTATCAAGAAAAATGAAACAATTTTAAAAGATCAGAGACCTGTGGAAACAATGAAAACTGGACCAACTAAAGTTCCAGAGAAAGGAAACCATTTTAATGTGGTCTGAAATACCATATTTTTTGCTCCATAAGATGCACCTGACCATAAAATGCACCTAGGGTTTTAAGGAGGAAAATAAGAAAAAAAATATTCTGAACCAAATGGTGTGTTAAAATATTTAATAAAATATACCACAATAATATTTCAACAATGTAAACTCAACAGCAGTACTAACAACCATTAGCACTATTATTAACAAATGAGAAGAAACTTTAATGTTCAAATACTCTTCTAGTTGTCCAGGAACCCACCACAGCTAAAAAAACTGAACATTTGCTCCATAAAATGCATGGGCATTTCCCCCTCCACTTTTGGGGAAAAAAAGTGTGTCTTATGGAGCAAAAGAATATGGTATATATTCCACGCTTCTGTGGTTCTTTCAAACGCAATGTACATTCTGTAACAGCAGCAAACCCAGAGATAGCTCAGATATTGGAGTTAGCAGTTAAAGGCTTTAAAATATGCACCAAAAGTTCCTGACTTATAATAATTCTACTTATGATTTTTCAGATTTATGATGGTGCAAAAGCAATACACATTCAGTGGAAAACCTATTTCTAATTTGGAATGTTGATCTTTCCTTAGGCTAGCAAACTGCAGTACGAGACTCTCTTGTGATGCTCGGCAGCAGCAGGAGCATGATTGTTGCCCAGCCATATGCTAATGTCAGTGTTCTGAGCATATTTAAAGTGGGCTAGGCTAAGTAATGATGTTCAGTCAGTTAAGTGTACTAAATTGATTTTTGACTTAATGATATTCTTTTTTAAATTTTTATTTATTTATTTTAAGTGAGAAAAGGGAAGATGGAGAGACAAGCTTCTGCAAGCTCCCCCATTGCAATTCACCTGGTAAACCCCCTACTGGCATGCTTTGCATATCTAAGGCTGTTGCTTAGCAACTGAGCTATTTTTGGTGCCCGAGGCAAGGTTCCATGGAGCCCTCCTCAATACCCAGGCTGATGCACTTGAGACAATTGAGCCATGGCTGCAGGAGGGGAAGAGTGAAAAAATAAGAGAGAAAAGAGGGAAGGGGAGGAGTGAAAAAGCAGATGGTCATTTCTCCTGTGTGCCCTGACTGGGAATCAAACCTGAGACATCCACACACTGAGCTAATGCTCTATCCCTGAGCCAACCAGCCAGGGTTGAATTTTCAACTTATAATGGGTTTATCATGACATAACAGGGCTGTTGAGGACAGGACATTGTGGACATTACTTATTCTTGGAGTTGCCAAGTGTTGAAGCCAACTCAATGGCACATATCGCACACATAATTCCATTGTAAGTTGATGAGAATATGAACAAATAATATTTCCAAGAAGCTAAAGGAAAAGATGGACAGAAGACATGAAGGAATGCATAAATTCAACAGGTAATTTGAATCTATGTTTTTTTAAAAAGCATCATATAGACATCCTAGAAATTTAAAAATATAATGTCTAAATTTAAGAATTTAATAAATGGGTTTAATAACAGTTAAAGTGTTCCTGATCTAAGTGTTTTGCTGTGCCCAAACTGAGGTACAGGAAGATTAAAAAGAAATAAATGTAAAAATGTACAAGGCACATAGAACATGTCAAAAGGTTTAACATATGTATGATTGGCATCTCAGAAAAAGTAAAAAGAGAAAATGGCCCATTATTAGAAATAAATAATGGAAAATAGTTTTCAAAAACTGATGGACACATGAATTTTTAAAAGCTCAGTGAGCCCTGGCTGGATGGCTCAGTTGGTTGGAGCATCATCCTGACATACAGAGTTTGTGGGTCCATCAGTGAGGGCACACGCAAAAGCGGATCAATTTGTCTGTCTCCCACTGTTTCCCTTCCTGTCTCTCCAAAATCAATAAATAAAATAAAAATAAAATCTCAGTGAAACTCAAACAAAATAAATACAAAACTAAGTATATCCAGGCACACAATGGCCAAATTGCTGAAAACCAAAAGCAAGGAGAAACCTTAATAGCCTCCACAGAAAAAAAGGAAGGAAGGAAGGAAGGAAGGAAGGAAGGAAGGAAGGAAGGAAGGAAGGAAGGAAGGAAGAAGAAGAAGGAAGGAAGAAAGGAAGGAAGGAAGGAAAGAAAGAAATTGAAAAGAAATAAGAAGGGCATTTTCTCTCCATCAGGAGGGCAGCTACTCAATGTTAGAGCTTCAAGGAAATTCACAAAGGCTCAGTTTTTCTGAGTTTGGCAGGTGTAGCTCCTTACATGGAAATGATTGTGTCAGTGAAACAATTATTCTGGTTAGTTGGCTGCATTTGTTATCTGATATCTAGTATTGCCTCACACATAAATTATTTTATTGCATGCTAATTTCTTTAAAATCAGCAATCGCTGTAACATAAAACTCATATGGTTTCGTCTTGATATGGTTATTCTGAGAACGCATCAAAATCTTGTAATGCCTCACAGATGTCATCTTAACAATAGTTATCTATGGGATCAAGAGAGTAACTAAGGTTAGTTAGGCTTTCAAAACCTTTAGGGTAATTAATGCTGCATGTGTGTGGGTTAATAATACTTGACTCAAACCAGTGGTGGGATTCAACTGGTTTGCACCAGTTCAGCAAAATGGATATCTAATTCTTTCTTGAGCTCAGCTAACCGGTTGTTAAAATAGCACTCATAATCAGGGTTCTCTCTAAGGTGAACACCTAGGCAGCTGTCTAATGTGGAAATCACTAATTTACATTTCTTACTCTTTTTTAACATGCATCTGCTCAACAGCGTATTCGAAGTACCTGTAGTAATGTTCATTCTGTTCATGGATGAAAAAAATTGAAAGTGAGGACACCAATCAAGAAGCAATATGGAAATACCTTAAATAAGAGTTTTATTGTCTTTTGTCAGGTATTAGTTAATATTTTTTATTAATATTTTAAAACTCTTATAATCTAGTTTTGTGTACCTCTTTTATTGTTCTTATTTAAGTATTAAATGCATGAAATAGTAAACTACCTTTCAGTATGTTGGGTTTTAGTACTTAAAACGGTCATTAGGGCAGAGAAATAATTGCTACATTATTTGAATCCCACCACTGATTCACACATTATTTAGGATTTGTATGTGCCAGGTACTTTTACGTATGTTGTTCTTTTTAAACCTTATCTTAAATCTTTTGGGTACATTTTGTTATTCCAGTTTTATTAAGGAGGTAACAGAGCTACCAGTGTTAACTATCTATTTTAGCTTATGTAGCTCTAGAATTAAGTACTTGAACTAGAGCTTCTCGTTCCCACCCTTGTGTTCTTTCTACCATTCCTGTTGTTTGTCAGCAAACCTTACATTTGGCATTATTGTGCTACAAATAACATACATGACAGTAACAATATACCAGAAAGTGGTACTTCTACATATCTTTCCAGTCTCGGCCAGATGATTTCATTCCATAAATGGATTCCTTGGGAATTCTTGGAAAATAAAATCTGAAATGTCAAAATGAGTTTATCCTCACTGTAATGAGTTTACTCTGCAAAACAATCGTAATAATGATAACGATGAAATAGAATGAGGGCAGGGCTTGAATTTAGACACTCATATAACAAATAACTTTGCTTTGGAATTTTATTGGTTATTTTAAAATTTCTTTCCTTTTTTAAATTTTATTTATTCATTTTAGAGAGGGGAGAGAGAGAGAGAGAAAGAGAAAGATAGAAAGAGAAGGTGGGGAGGAACAGGAAGCATCAACTCCCATATGTGCCTTACCTTAGGCAAGCCAGGGTTTTGAACCAGTGACTTCAGCATCCCAGGTCAATGCTTTATTCACTGTTCCACAACACGTAAGGCTTTTTTTTTTTCATTTCAATGACCAGAAGTTTATTTGAGGAGCAAAGCCCGGAAGCTCACAAATGTGTTTTGGTTTCTGAGAGAGTGTAGGTGTTTGTGATCATGTGATTTCACTCCATTATGTGTGTGAGTGCCTGAATATTCAACAAGATCATCAATTTGGCCTCATATGCCCAAGGACAGATTGCAATAATGGTTCAGGCAGAAAGCCTCTAGAAAAACAAACTAGAACTGCTAAAGGAAAGATGGCTCAAGGGGCAGCTTTTCCTGTAAAGTAGCATGTGGATTTAGCATTCATGAAAATTTCCAGTGCTGTTTGAAGTCCAGAGGGACTGAGGGTGTTCGGTCAGCTTGCCTCTGCCACTTTCTGGCTCCGGCTGGAACATGAGTTGCCCTCTGACTCTGTCCTGGCGCAGCCCTGCACCATGCCCAGGTCTGTGCCCTCTGTCCTCATCTGCTCTGCTCAGAGATGCCTCTTCTGCACTGTTCCTACAAGTGCCTGCCAACTGTGTTGCCAGGAAACATAGGCACCAGTCAGAGTGGGTTCAAAGAAATTGACAAAGCAGAGGCCAGGGAAAGAGACTGTGACCGTGAGGACAGAGTGGAGAGAGACAGGAAGGGGCAGGATGGAGACAGCGGATCGGAGCGCTTCAAAGGCATCTCCTTCCCATCTCCCAAGGACCCGTACTACCAACACCCAAAGGGATACTGACCTTTTCTGTGTTTTTGTGGCATTGTCTAATCACATGGTCTAAAGGGTTCTCATGGTCACCTAATTCAATCTTATTTTATTGAAAAGGGAAAGTGAGACTCAGAGAGGAGAAGGAAAAGTAGACTTGCTGTGGTCATACTGAATTAACTGGGGTCAGGAGGTCAGTATATGAGGGTCTAGTCCTTCAATATGCCAATACTTTCTTAAATTAGTCTGACAAGACTGGACTATTTTGCCATGAGGACTCTGACCCCTACCTGCTCACTGACACTTCCACTCTCTCTACTTACTCTTAAATTCACTGAGTTCCTAAGACCCAAGCCCCACTCAAGTGACTCCATCATTTAGCAAACACCACTGTGGGCACCTCTTTGGAACAAGTATGCTGACTACTGGGACAGAGTCAAGGGACAAAGTCCTTTCTAGTGAGGAGTCATCTAGTCCATTCACATGTGGCCAGCATGTTGGGCAGGGGAGTTTCTCTCCTAACTCTGGTCATTTGTGTATTCATTCATTTTATGTATATTTACTAAAAACCATCTCTGTTTTTAATTAATTATTCATTTTAATTTCCCTCCCCTCCCACTCAAATCTACCAATACTAAATCATTTAAGCAGTATGTAAAGTAGCAATTGTATTCATTGTCACAAAGACCTTGACTTATTTGGCAAAAACCCAACAATGATTCTAGGCCTCCTTTGTATGTTGAAAGGAAGAAGGTTACTGCATTTGTTCACTTTTTATGCCCAAATCATCAGGGGGTACATGTTGAATTAGCTGTATGAGAAGCAATTGTAAGAAGCAATATGTAAGAAGTGCCATGGCCACTTTAGACAGTGTCCATATGTACAGTGGTCTGACTAGTCACCACCACAGCCAGTCACAAGTGACCTTTCCACCTATAGCTAAATATACAAAAATTAAATCATGGTCCTTAGGATGGACAGAACTGCCAGGAAAGAATTCACAACCCCAAAAGGCAAAAGCCATGGCTCATTCTGAAATGAGAACTAACGAGGTGCTAGCTTTCTCTGTTCAAATTTCAAGCAGTGGACTAATTCTTAATTAAATTTTTATTCTCATAATGCTTACAATGGCTTTATATGGTTTGTCCTATTTCAACAGTGGTTTATGTGAATCTGTAGTCTCTTTTCCTCATGTTAATATTATTTATTTTTTCTTTGATTTTCAGAAAACCAAATAAATCTTTACTATTTAGTTACTCTTTAAAAGGCCTGAGTAAAATCTGCTGCAATTCAGAAGCAAACAAAGAAAGGTATATATGCCAGGTCAGTTTAGCTAGTGGCTAAGGGCTTAGGCTATTGCAAAGCCAGTTTTAAACTGCTTTAAATTTTGAGTTAAATCATAGGTTTTAATTCTGACCCTCCCACTCAACAGCTGTGTGATTCTGGGAAAAATGTTCAGCACCCCTATTCTTGGTTTATTTCTCACACATAAAATGAGGATAAATGGGTGGCCTGGATATATGTCACTTTTACTCATCCGGTGCATCAGTCAAGTTGCAGTCAGGAAGAGAGAGCCATTGTGAACATTATGGGAATTGTAGGTTTTATTAGGAATCAGACCTTGTACAAATATAGACGGTGCTGAGGCATGAAGGAGGTGTTGGAGGATTAGAGAATTGGTAACTAAGCAGTCTGTCTGAGTCAGTGGTGAGGATGGACGAGTCAGTGGCGAGGGTGAACACATCAGAGCTTGCAGGAGAATCTGAGAAACTGAGCATACACTGCAACAGAAGTGGGACTTAGGGGAAGCTTGAGGAGGGGACTGTGGAAATCACTGTCTGTGGGGCCGCCACAAAGTGCTCGGTAGTAGCCCGGGCTGCTGTCATCAGCAGGGCCAAGAGTAGAGAAAACAAGCTGGACAAACAGACAATAAGCTGGGCGCCTCTGAGTCCTGTCCATCCGTGACTGTGTCTGGCAGTGACAGCCTTTTGAGAGGGGTGGCTTCTCTCTCACTCTCACCTCTCAAATATTCCACAAATTCCCCTTTTTGCTAATTCTGAACTATAACCACATAGGAAAGGGATTCTTGGAAACTTGGTGTCCAGCTTTAGACAGTTTGAAAAATATGTCATATCGTTTGCTCCTTCTACCATAACAGCAAATTTGCTTTGGGAACCAGTCCTCTCACTGTCAGTTCCTGTGGTTTGAGTGGGGCTCACTCTGCTGTCACCCCTTACCCTCTCCAAACCCCTAGGGACTGGTATAGGACTCAGGCCTTGCCAATTGAACATCACACATTTATGGCCATTGATTGGCTCAGGAATGGACTCAAGACCCAACCATAGCTAACGAGGTTCTGTTCTGGAGAACTGTCAAAACCATATGTGGATGTAATCTTTTTTATCCATGGTGATAGGACATAAACCTAGAATTATACCAGTAACCACTTGTTACCAAGAGAGAGAGCCTGTCGGAGAGCAAAGCTAACCCAGGGAAAGCCAGCCATAGAAAAGAGGAGTGAGACTGAGTTCTATTTGCATCATTTAAATCACATGGACACAGAATTTAAGACAAACCAGATGCAAAGCCAATAAATTATGTCTGAACTAGATTTATTAAGGTTTTATCACTTGCAACCGAAAGTGTCCAGATTAATACAATAAGGCTGAGAATCAAATAAGCAAGAGCCTATCATATCAGTCATTATTATTCTTAATTACATAGATTTCCATTTCTAATTTTTCTGTTTCTACCCATTTTCTTTGGTCTTTATTTAAAGTATATTAAGTACAGTTCTGTCTTGAGACATTAAACAATATGATTGACTTCAGACTTTTCCCTTCTCTATGTGCCTACAAGTTCAGCAGTCATGATCAACCAAGAAAACAGCTGAACTGGAATCAGTGTTTAAAAATAAAAATAAAAAAAGAGCTTATGTAGGAATCTTATCTCATCTTCTAATACCCTTCATCCTGTCACTATTTTTGTGATAGTTGCTTCCAGACCATGAAGATACCTCTTCATGGCTCTCGCCTCTATCCTGTTCTCTAGCTCACTTATATCCTCTAACATTGAGCGTGGGAACATGAGTCCATTCAACCCTCAAAGGGTTTAGATTTCTTTGGAAAAAAACAAAACAAAACAAAACCAGGCTTCACCACCCTTAGGACACTCTGATTGAAGACTGGAAGAAGCCCAGAGTAGAAGTATTTGCATGTTAAAAGACTGGTAGATGACTTTTTCTTATATTTTCTACCGGAACTAAAATTAGGTCTGCTGGAAAAGAATGACTTAGTAGCAACAGATCCCTGGCTCTCAAAAAATTATGAAAAATTGAGATGTAGGGAAGAGTAAACACCTAGTTAATCAGTCAAAGCATATTTATAAAGTCCACAGGATACATAGAAGATAGCAAGTGTTTTCTATCTCCATTGGGTTTTGGCTAAGAAATGGGATTGGGATACAACATGGGATTTAGAGAAATCATGTGCAAGGAATTCCATATAGGAAGCACAATTTAATAGCAGTAGATAAAAAAAGTAAAGTTATTAAAATACCTTCTTTGTAAAATATTAGAAACTCAAGGACAATGACACAGAAAGAGGCATGGAGGAGATGACTTTCAGAATCCAGTTCAGTATAAAAATGCCACTTACCCCAAGACAAGTACTCTTCATACATCTAGTGGCAAATGAAGTATTCATGGTTATTAGCACAGGAAAAATGTAGGGGACTTGGAATACTCACTTATTCTACCTTCTAGCTGAGTATCAAGATTTATTCTCTCTCTCTCTGTCTCTAAAGCAGTTAGAGCTAGCTCTGACTACTTTAAACCCGTCCTCTGAGCAGATCTCATACATGACATTTCTTTTATGTTTATAATAGGTGTTCAAGCCAGTATTTATGTGCACTCAGTCCCAACTTTAATCTAGGCTCACCAATAGGCTGCCTAGAGTCCCTACATTTCAATAATCTATTTCCAGGAGGGACTGAGAAATCTCCTGAAGAAGGACTCACCAAAATGAATGAGCTGGAAATAAGAAGTCTGGCTAAGTAACCAAGCCTTGAGCTTGCAAGGGAGAAATACTTTTAAGTGCAGTGTAACATCTAGAGGCAGAACCAGTGGTTCTTAGAGTAGATATGGTGTCCAGCAAGGTGGCAGCACCCCCAAAGGGACCAGAAGTCCCTAGAAGAATTACCTAGTGGATTTTTTGTGGGAGCTGATTGAACTTGTTCAAGACTATGTATGTAATCATCAGCTGGGAGCTATCATTTTGGGGTGACAGTGAGAATTTTTGTGGTTACCACATTTGCATAGCCTGAAGGGTGAAAGCCAAAGAGATATAGGTTACACATTGTATTGAACAATTCCTCTGTATTAGTATAAATCCTGTCTACTTCACCTCCTATTCTCCCATGGCTAGCATGGCCAGATTTCTTTAAGCCTCAGCCATGAATCAGCTCATGGCTTCTTACCTTGCTTCATGTCCTGCCACTACAATGATGTCCCAGCTTGGGATGCCCATGGCAATCCTGCATTTCTCTTGCACAGCTTCAAAGAGCCAGAGGGTTAACACTTGTGGGGAAACCCTTACAAATAGGAAATGGGAACTAATGTGTAGACAGTTTTAAGAGGACAGTTCTAAAATGTAGTTTGCAAAACTTCTTAGACAGCCCACAGGTCAAGTACCTAGTCATTTCTAGTGGTTGCCAACCCAATCATGCACTTTGAATGGACTCTTCCCTCCTGCCCAGGTCACATTTCCCATCTTCACAAGTGATCCCTAGGATCACATTCCTGAATAATCCATTTACACAACTGCCTTATCTCAGACTGTGTCTGGGGTGAGGGGGGAGGTACCATAATAAGAATTTGTCATTTGAAGTTAGGCATTGTTCCTATTCTATTAAAGCTGTGTCTTGAAGACATATTACCACATGAAGACATTGTTGAATACTAAAGTATTTCAGTCGTGCTTTAAATAGTTTAACTTGTAACATCAATTGGGATCCAGGCAAATGGACTTGGGAGTCAAAATAAGACATTAGCTAATATATGTCATGGGATATTATGCCTGGGGTTGGAAAAAATATGTGCAAGCAACAAAGGAGAATTAATAAATTATAGTCCTTCACTGGTAAATTTAGAGTAAGAATGAGTGCTTCTCTCATCTTGCAAGGTCTTCTTATAAATAAGGAATCTAAAAACCAGGGTAGGTAAGTGAGGAGTTCAGGCATTCAACTGTTTAAACTAGTGCCCATGTTTTTTTGGTTTTTTTAAAATTCTTTTTAATTTATTTATTCATTTTAGAGAGGAGACACAGAGTAAGAGAGAGAGAGATAAAGAGAGAAGGGGGAAGGAGCAGGAAGCATCAACTCCCATATGTGCCTTGACCAGCCCAATGCAGGGTTTTGAACTGGCGACCTTAGTGTTCCCAGGTCGATGCTTTATCCACTGCGCCACCACAGGTCAGGCTCTAGTGCCCATATTTTGAGAAGATATAAAAATCTGAAAGGTATGGATGTAGCCATAGGCTTATTCATAGTGCCTATTGATTACAATGAGTTTGAAAGAAATACAAGAGTCAAGCAAAAGAGGATATTTATTTGTTGGCATATAGAATATTAGAATTAGAAATATAATCTCCTAATAAAGCAGAAATATGTCGGATGCATTTCTAATTTAAAAAATACTCATCTCGTTCAGTGAAATAAGTAACTTTACACTAGTGTAATACTAGATGGAATGGTTCCTGAAATCAGATCCTCTTGTCTCTGCCCACCCCTACTGTATTTACCCTGCTTTTTGTCTGCTCTGTCCTTCCTGGTTGGTGACCCACTCATGACATACCTGGCACTTGGTCCTTCTACGTCACTTCTGGGTTTACTGCGTGCATTCCTTTTCTTGGCACCAGGCCTCTTAGGGCTGCTATCCCAGTAACAGGCGCAACTCGGGTTGGCTCAGCTCCCAGGGCTCGCTTCTTCTCTGGCTCAGGTCCTGGGGGACTAGTGAGGACAAACTCTCCACGCAGTGTTTCTGCAGGTGGCCACAGAGCTTGCATCTGAGTTTCACTGGTGAAAGGGAGAGAGCACTGCTTCACAAGCCAGCTCCGTGCTCTGATTTCTTTGTTTAGAAATGGTTCCTTTCATTGCTTGAGAATCTGCATCACTGTAGCTTGGGTGCATAGATCCTGGTTCAGCCTTAGAAAGCAGTTCAGCCTTCTTCATGTGGAAGTTGTTCTGGTAGTTGAAGACATTTCTCAGACATCCCCATTCTTCGCTTCTCAAGACTGATACCTGGGCCCTGCAGGCACTCCTCATATTACAGAGGTTCTAAGCCCTGCCCTGTGCTCCCTCTCTGTCTGCCCTCCTAAGGTCCCATATGTGGAGATGCATCCTTCCCTCCAGAGGGGTCTGCCCAGGGCACCCACTATGAGGTTACGACTCCTGGATCACATTGAATTTATGGGTTAAATAAACTCATAGGTCTTAACCCTATAACATAAATCCCAAGTAGGTCTCTTGCCATAAGTTATTTTTGGAGCAAGGTGAGCAATAAGTAAATAGATAAACAAGTTAATATAGAAATGAGTGCTTTAATGAGCTCGCTATGTGCAGCCCTGCTTGGAACCAGACAGAGCCCATGCTGTCTGCTTCAATGAGGAACTCATCTGATTGAATTATTAATATCAAGATGTCATATTTCACAAGTCACCACAGAGTCACTGCCTGTCTCTTCAGCACAAAGAACTCCAAAGCCTTCATATTTCTAAAAATCTTAATTCTAACCCCAAGTAGAGGACTTAGGAAAGGGGCCATTCAGGATCCTTTCAAGCTCCTGATTATAATTAAAATCTTGATTTTTATGGAAAGGAAGGGACTTTTCCCTAAAAATAGTTTCTTGCGGTAATAAGGAAAAAGTTGGTAATGTATTTGAAGTTTTAGTGAAAAGAACTATATTTTGTTTGATACAATGTTTGTTTCCTTTTTGCTTTTGCTATTTATGAATTATGAGTATAGTAAAGTTTAACAGAAATTATGAAAAGGATTCCTATAAAACTAACTTATCACACCCATTTTGAAGAATTGCCTTTTCTAACAAAATTGTAAAATAGAATTGAATAGTAGCATTATGGGACATCGACAAGGAAAAAGGCACAAAATTAGGCATGATGTCGATGTCCCTGGTTAAAGGGCTCTATGTTTAATCTCAAGACATGTGCATCTTATTAGAGGCAACAGATATAAATGGTATGAGGTGCTTCAGTGGCCTTGTTTGATCATAAAGAGCTAGGAGAGTATTTGTAGAAAGAATGGAAATCTGCAATATTCGAATGAGTGTCAGGAGAAGGAAACGGGACTACATAGAGAAGATGATGTTTAATTTGGTCCTAAAGGGTGGGTAGAATTTAAATATGGATCATCAGGTACATATGCAATTGCAATGTGCTTTCTTACGGATAAGGGCTTTCTGAGACCCCTACATGGTTTCCCTTTCTCTGACCATTCTTGTTAGGCAGCAGGTCAGTTTGGCCTCATTCAGTTGAGAGGTAGACTAACAACAGAACCAGAACCAATCCTAAAGAGAGAGGGTTGTCTTGTCTCTGTTATGAAGTCTAAGTCACACAATATCTACATTTAATTTTTCATGAGGGCTGGATGTGAATTAATACAAAAATTCTAGGAAGTCAGGATTTCAGACCAGGGACTAAAAAACAAAAGAGCACAGCTCTGGGAAGAAAGAGTTCCGGACAAAGGAAACCTACCTAGACAGATGGCATTGACCCTTATTACTCAATCCTGTTTTCTCATCCATAAAGGTAAAGACTTGTGTTTTTCTTTCTGGCATAGCCCAGATGGTCATGTTCTGAAATGAAATTCAGGCATGTGTGGGTTATAGTGACAGCTGATTTGAATTGGGAGCTTTTGTTTCCAGCTGAAAAGGAAAGAGGAAAATACCTATATCTTCAAGCGTTAGATGGTGATGGAGAAGAAGCAATGGTGTCAGGTACCCTACCTAGTTTCATGGACTGTTGTGAGTAGGATTAGAGGCAAGTCCAAGAAATCTGCTACCATGAAGGGCTCCGTGAGTGCAGTGTATATGAAAATATATTACAAAGAACTGGCAAGCGTGCCATTGCCTTACTTTGACTGACAAGTTAGTGTGATAGGTCCCTTGGCATAAACATTGGCATTAATATAGAGGTCAACCTTGGTGATGGCAGCATCAATTCCTACAAAAACGGCTCTGGAAATTGAAGACAATAATCAGGGGACCAGAACAGGAGAGAGAAAATATAACAGAAGCTAAGTATTCAGTGACCTGTTGTTGACAGACAGATTGGTGAACACATGGCAGAACTCCAGTAAGTATCCCAAGAATTACCTGGGGAGCCTGTTAGTGAACAGGCAGGAGAATAAGCAGGTTTGCATTATTCCTGATCATGTGTCCCTTTTACAGTCTCAGAAAGAAAGGAAAAATAAAGACTTTCAATATTTTCTTTGGGTCCCAACCAATTCTTAAAAAAAGACCAGACTGGAGCAATAGCAATGTTCACAGATGTTAAAGTAATATAATGATACTGGAATGACCAGTGAGGGCCAGCATGCCCCCTTAGGATTTCTATTCCCAGTACTCTGAGAGCCATGCATCTTGTGATGCACTTGCTAAACTTGGAATAGTTTGGACAGCAGGGGTAAAGCAACAAGAATTGGCTCTAAAATTTCCTGTCAAGGGAAGAGTGGTCATCCTTTTAGGTGGTAGATTGAGTCCCAATAATGAGATTTGCTCTGATGTTGAATTTCCACTCAGGCATCCAGCCGTCCCGGTGTTTAGAGCCCTAGATGAGTAATATTTCCTCATGTGCAAAGCCTGGATACTCCGCTGAGCTCTCTCTCCTTCCACACACATTTATCTGGACCTTGATCATAATTACCCTCCAAAACAGTGGTTCTTAACCTGGGTTCTATCGAACCCTAGGGGTTCGATGAGTCGGTCTCAGGGGTTCAGAGAAGCCTCTGCCGCGGAGGCCAGAATAAAGTAATACCGTAATTTGTTGTGAGTTCATGCACTTTGTTGGTTTTGTTCTTTGAGCAAGGTGATGTTTATGCATGGCTCATTTTTTGCACCAGTAAAAAAACATATACCTATGTCTTGAATTTGGAAAAGAAAATCATATTTTATTTATCACTAAGGAAGGGTTTGGTGAATGCTCATATGAAACTGGTGGGTTCGGTACCTCAAAAAAGGTTAAGAACCACTGCTCCAGAATCTGAGTCACCTCAGCAGGCAGTTGGGTCGATGGAGCTAATCTGGAAAGATGAGGCACTCTTGCAAGTCACCGAAGAGCAGCCCAACTTGTAGGGTGAGAACTTGGAGGGGGCGAAGAGGAGATGACTCTTTTCTCTTTAAGCGAACGCAAGGTGCAGCTTCTGGAGCACGTATGTGGGACATCGATCAGAATGTGAGCTCTGAGAAGCGCTGAAACTACTACCAAAACAGCTACCTGCCAACCTAAAACTCAAACTCTTCTCTTTAGTGCTCAGTTAAGAAAGCCAACCAGGCTGATTTCAAAAACAAAGACCTAATATACACCACCTAAAAAAGTGGGTCAGGATCCACAGACATCCACAAGATTGCTATGTTTATTACTTACATCATTCCTGGGTGTTCAAACATAATGTTTGGATTTAAAATCCTGACAAGCTACATCATAGAGTTTTCTTGGGTTTGTTTGCTTGTTTGTTTTAAGGAGAAGCAAAAAAAGAGTCAAGTAAACTGTGTACTAGTTTATATACAGAAAGTGCAAAGGCCCTGAAGCAGGATGAAGCCCAAGGTAGAGAAGAAACAAGACTGCTCCGTTGTGGCTGGAGGAAGAAGGGAGGCCATATGGTCAGAGTGGTAGGTCGAATCTTCCTTCTTGTACCTGATCGTGCCTTTGGGCAATAAAAACAGTGTCATGAGTTTAGGTGTTCATCGTGCTTTGTACCATCTTATTTAACCATCACACTAGCCCAGTAAGATTGGCAGGATGATATTTGAAATATTTAACAAGAGGAATGTCATAACCATTAGCTAATTGGATGATGCCAACCTTGACCACCACTCTGGCTATACCAATAGAGACTGGCTTGACACTGGCCACCTTTAATGGGTGAGGACACTGAGCTCAGTGATGGAGTGATCAGACCTCAAAAGTATACAGAAGCTATTTTATCCCAAAATGTATACTGAAACTGGCAAGTAATCTACCTCTGATCTGATTGATTTTGCTTATAAGACTCAGGGAATTCTTTATATAATGAGAAATACCGTATTTCCCCATGTATAAGAAGTACAGTTTTTTAAAAATTTGGGGTCTAAAAACTGGGTGTGTCTTATACAGAGGTTGTATATTTTTTACTTGTATTTCCTATGCTTGTTTTTGTTGAAGACAGTGATTCGTCACTAGAAACAGGTGAGGACAAGCTAATGGGTGGGAGTTTTGACAGTGATGAAGAGTTGTATGAATTTTATGATGAATAAAACTTGAGTTCAATAACTTTATGTAATAGATTTTTTTAAATTTCAGGCCCCAAAATTAAGGTGCGTCTTATACACGGGGAAATACGGTATTTGGAGATTTGCTATCATACCTGTCCGAGAAAGAACACCATGCTAGGAGTATAATAACATCATAGAACTACTTCCAGTACTGGTACTAATTAGCTTCTACAAGACTGAGTACTGTATATCACTTTATCTCTCTCATCCTCAGGAAAGCTCTGGACATGGATTTATATATCTCTAGAGCAGTTATTCTCAAATGAGGGCAATTTTGTCCCACAAGAGACACATAGAATTTTTTTGTTGTGACAACTTATTGGTGCAGGAAGGTGGGTGCTACTGGCATTTATGGGTGTCCCTAGAGGTCAGGGATGCTGCCAAACATCCTGCAATGCACAGGGCAGTCCCACTGCAAAGAATTATCAATGCCGAGGTTGAGAAACCCTGTTTTATGGACCAGAGAGGTAATAGACCCTGTGAGTGTCAGGTGTGACATTGGGGAAGGTGGAGACTGTAGCAACTTGTAGAGTACTTACACTTTCTAAAGGCACTAAAGAGACTGAGGAGAACATATACAGAGGCTGATTTCAACCTGCTTGTCGCCTCACTACAGCCCTGGTAGCCCACAATCTTCTTTTTACAGATGAGGATAAAGTATTCTCTCGTCATGGAGATATGCGCATGTTTGTGTGTCCTCTGGTCTGTACTCTCCCCCCCCCCCCTCAGTTATACCAGTCCCTTCCTCTGGCTCTGCCTGTAGCAAAGAGAAAGCTCAGCTGCTCTACTTTATCCATAAGAAGAACTTAAAGTTTAAGTTTTAGTCTCTTCATGTTGCTTAGAGCCCCTTGGAAGGAGGGCACCTGGCTCACATTACTCCTTTAGCTTTTAGGCACAGATGGGCTGAAAGAGACAGGTTGGCCCCACGTTGACGAGGTTCCCAGGGAGTTATTTATGGTTTGTTTATCCATTCAATGGGGAGCAGTTGTGACCTATGACTTTCAGCTCCAGGCTGCACTAACAGATTTGGGTGGGTGGGGGATTGGCAGTGTCGAGCTATATAATTACATTGGCGTTTTCAGTGCTCCCTCCCCACTGCCCCTGCTAAGCATCAATCCCCACACACTCAGGCACAGTGAGATTTCTAGAAAGACTCCAATGACCCCATGGGCAAAGAGTCTGGGAGGAAACCTGCAGCAGGTGAGAAGCTGATGATATCAGGAGAATGAACTTCTCATCAGGCTCAGAGGATGGGAACAAGTGGGACCGGCATGAAGCTACAGGTGTGGAATGTGAGACACTGCCATGATTTCTGACTCAGGCACGTGAATAGCTGATGGGGCATCAGGGGACTTCCAGGTTCCCTGCTGGAAGGTCAGAGATGCACCAAAGAAGTATATTTCTGCAATAATGTGACATAGGTATTTGAAAACCCTTGTGCACTACAAACAATAGAGCTGATGGAAAAATAAGATAAGGTTATACTACCCAAAACCTACTTACTGATGAGAGCATGAACAAAAACAATAATAGGAACCTCAGTGTCACTGGACATTAAAAATGCACAATGACTGTCAAGTGGACTTGTTGCTAGATTGCTTTATTTAGACCAGGTGTGATGGGTTCTGGACAGTGCTGATGAAAGTAGAGCTCTAGCTGTTTGGCACTTAAAGTGGCCAAAGAGCTCCTGCAACTTGTCACAGGCCTTCTAGCATGAGGTCCTGTGGAGGAAGCCCTGAGTGCAATGAAAAAAAGTTTACATTTTCTTAAAATATAGCTACACTGGGGGCTTTTCTTCTTTCCTCTCAATATTTCACGTTATACTGACATTCCCCCATGTCCATGGTATAAATTAATTTGCATTACAGAAATGGAAGTAGTAGAGTCCATAGGAGGCAAATGTATGGGAACTAATGCCTCGGTGCCTATAAGACATATGCAGAAGCATCTAGAGATTTGAGTGGTTCCAACAAGAGGAAGCTTGGGTTTGACCTTGAATCTGACTGACGATAGTCTTCAAGGCTTTACGTAGTCTGTGCAGCAGTCAGGATGCTCAAAGGAGTGTGGATGGGGTGTGGGCAGGGGATCAGAAGCTCCGAGAGATAGTGAAGGAAATGGGTCACTGACACAGACTCATTTCCATATAAACACTAAGTTTTAGTGACACTTCTAGATGTAAGAGGACAGGAAAGATGTAGTGAGCAAAGTTGGTTAGAACAATCCAAAAATTCTGTAAAAGTCTATCTTTTTCCCAGTAATGGCAGATTGAAGGAGAAGGTGAAGAGGATGACAGCTAATTTTTTTTTTTTTTTACAGAACAACATTATTCACACACTTTAATTAAATTATTGAGAAATTGATGTTTCAATTGTAAATCACTTCTGAGAGGAGAAGTAGTTATAAAGGCTACCAGAGGAACATCCACACAGTAGGACCCAAAGCCCTGGCAAAATAATAAACAACAGTAACTAATAAATCAAAGAAAGGAAAAGAAGAAATCCACCAATAATATAGCGTGGACCAGAAACAATATCATTAATACTTCTGTCTAGTTTTCCTGACTCAGGTTTCTAGTCTGGCTTTTACTTGAACATGTGCTAAGTCATCAAATGATGCCAATATAACCTAAAAGAGATATTGTTTCTCCACAAAACAACTTATTTACTGAAAAATGTTAGGTAGTGTAATCATAAGAAGATCGTGAAACTGGACAGGACTTCACTAGATGATATGGTCTATTCTCTTCTGCCCAACTGTATAGTGAAGAAATTATTAAGCTCAAGGAAACCAATCGATTGGAGACAAACAAGAATCCATACTTTATATAACTTATCTGATGCAAAGAGCTTAACCACCCAAGCAAAGGTATGCAAGTCAAAATTAAAAATTATACACTGAAACAATTTATAAACAATTATTCACAGCCAATATCTCTAGTTTAAAGTGTGAATGAATGAATAAAACTTTTAGACTTGAGATATCTTTCAGTGACAACTCCAAGAACTTAGGACTTCAATGTAAGTACTTATTTAATACCTGTATATGCAAGCATCATATTTAATGTTCTGCAGCTACAAAGATGAATCCTTAGACTTCCTGTTTCCTGTTGTTTTCCAGGGATGGACCCAGGTTTTGTGGAATCTTCAGCTTCCGGAGCCTATGAGGCTCTCTTAATAAAATAAATGCAAAATTGCAAATAGGAAATGGCTAGGTACCCTCTCAGGGCCTTTGAAGAAGTATTATAGATATTAGTGAAAGACCCTAAAGCTTAAGTTCATCAGCTTCTTGGTAAATCTATCGCTGCTGTTTAAAATATGCTTCCTCAGATAATAGGGGTTTGAGAAAACAGCAGGTCCAGACCCTCTCTTCTCCACTGCCTACCAACTCCTGACATCCGGCAAATTCGGCTTCAACCCTGCTCAATTCCCAAGACAGAGCCCCCTTCTGTTGCCATGAGCATCACTCAGCAACCTGGTGGATTGGTTTGGAGAGGGGAGGACTTCTTTTACTTCTCCCATTCATCTCTCTGTCCCCCCAAAACACTGACACTGCACTCTCTGTGAGTTATGCACTGTGTTGTGTTGTGGGAATACAAAGACAAATGGATACATCGATGTGTTCGTTTTCCACTGCTCTATAACCAATTACCCGGAGTCTAGCAGCTTGAAACGGCACACATTTGTTACTGCACAGCTTCTGAGGGGTAGGTAGGTTCCAGAACAGTGTGGCTGGGCCCGCTGCTTAGGCTATATCACCAGGCTGTATGGAAGCTGTTGTTTCGGCTGTTTTCTCATCCGAAGACTAAACTAGCAAAGAACCCAAGGGAAGCTCATTCAGGTTGTTGGAAGGACTCATTTTCTTTGTATGAGGACCCCAGAGACTCCACACAGTTTCCCTCCACGTGGTACTCACCATAAGCAGTTTACCCAGGGTTATTTGCTTCCCAAGGACAAAAAGAGAATTTCTTTCTGAAGTTTTCTAAGACAGTGTTATTTAATGAAACATCATCACGGGAGTGACATTTCAGTGCCTTTACCTTATAACATAACCTCATCACGGAGTGGTAGCCAATCGCACTTGCTATATTTTTTTGGTTAGAAACAAGTCACTGGCCCTGCCCACACTCACGGGGATTCTCCAGGGTGTGGTGCATCAGGGTGTGTCCTCCACTACCCACTTTGAGACTCCAAGGAGATTTTGTTTCAGTGACTTGTTTCAGAGCATCGAAGCCCACTCTCAGTCAAAATATTTGGAAAAGTCTTCTGTCTAGCTGTATCATATTAAAAGGATGTTTGATTTAATCGGAGAAAAGCAATGCTTCCACTTAGAAGTTAGTACTCCTTGCAATTCAACTGTCAGAAACATGGCTTATAATATGTAAATATAAATAGGCGGATGCATTCAAAGAGTATTTAAGTGTTGCTGCACACAGTGATAAAATGAACGCATGTACCTAGATTCCAGTTTAAGGACTTGACCATTTCTAACTCCATCCTGCCTGTGTTCTCCTTCCCATTGCGCGTGTCTCTGCCTCCTTGAGGTAACCATTCTCTTAAACTCAGGTGTTATCATCTTCTTGCCATTTTGATCATTTTATCACACGTATATTTAAACAAAGGAAAAGTTAGATACTCTGGCTAAATTTTGAACTTTATAAAAATGGCAAGACATATCACAAAGTTTTCTGCAGCTAGCTTTTCCTATACAACAGTGTGTTTTTGAAATCGATCTCTGTTGCTTCATATAGTGGTAATCATTTCCACTCAAACTACTCTATTATCCAAAGATGGCAAAAATAAATATCATTTTTTTATTAATGTACATTTCTTTTCTGTTTTTACTATTGTGAATAATGCTGTTGTGAACATTGGGTGTTAATGGAATGCACACCTGAAAGTAAAATTATTGTGTCTTACAGAATGTAAACATTTAACTTTACAAGAAGTGCAAATTGTTTTTTAAAATTTACTAATTTAGGTTCAACTGATGAGTTCCCTTTAACCTACTTTCTCACCAACACTTGGTGTTGCGACACTTCTTGATATTGCCAATCAAGAAGCTTTAAAGGGTATTTCATTTTGATCTTGGTTTGTATTTATTTTGGTTATTCGTAAGGCTGCATCATATAGGTTTTTTTGTCATTTATATTTTTTTCCATGAAGTACTGTTTTAAATCATTTGCCTGTTTATTTTTTGTTTATGCTTTTGTTGCTGATCTGTAGAAGTTACTCATATATTCAGGGGCTAAACTTTTATTAAGGATGGTATCAATAAAATATCTTAAAATATATGGCTTGTTTTTCACTTTATATCTTCTAATAAAAAGAAATTCTAACTTTTATGAAAGTCAAAGATATCAATCATCTTTGAGGTTAGCCTTTCTTTGTCCTATTTAAAAAATTATTTCTTTTCTCAAGGATACAAACAGTACATATATTTTCCTCTATATTTTTAGTTTTCTAAATAAAAAGAAGTAATCTAAGTAAATGGAGACATAAATATCATAAAGATATAATGATGTTTAACTTTAGTGATTTATGTACTCAGTATAATTTCCACTAAAAAGTACTAACTGATTCTTTGGAAACTTGATGAGTTTATTTTAAAATTTACATGGAGGAATAAAAAGCTACAAATATCCAGGATAATCACAAAATAAAAGCATGAGTGTAGTAATTAATCACCCTACAGTACCTCTACATATATACATGTTCATTTCTGACATTGTTAATTGTCATCTTTTTCTCCATCTTGTCAGAAGTTGTTTCTCTGAAAACATTAATAAAAGTTTCACTTTTTTTCATTTATTTCACTTATTTATTTTATTTGTTTTCTATTTCATTAATTTCCTTTTTAATTTTTATTATTTTATTTATTCTACTTCCTGAGATTTATTGTTTTCTTTCTTAATAACTTAATTTTGATTTTTAGCTCATCATTTTTCAGTTACTAAAAAGTAATTTTTCATCTTCTTTTCTACTATAATTATACTAGGTTATAACCTTCTTCTTTAGTACTATTTTCCCTAGCTTCTAAATGTTGTATATGGAGTACTTTGATTATCATTTAGTTGTTTTTCTATTCACTGAGCATATAATTTGGATAATTTTATTTTTCATTTCTATGTTCTATTTGTATCTTTTTCAAACCTGCCTGGTTATCTTTATTGTCTCACATTTGATTATTTTGTTTGATAAAGTAAAGCGGACTTTTGCATGAGGTATGAAGGGATGTATCTTGGCTCCAAAATGGGACCTACTTACAATATCTCCTTTTCTCTCCAGGAGTTTCTGATGAACTTTCACCACCCCTCAGTGTTCACATATCCCAAACATAACGTAAGGCATGACTCTCTGTGAATTATTATTAGCACTAGTAATCATCTCTTAAGAGAAATAAAATTTCAGAACTCATCCAGTCCATCTTCTTCCTTGATACAGAGTAGGTCTTCTTAGCCAATAGTTACCAGGCAAGTGGAATATTCTCCTGATGTCATTTATCTACAGAATTATTCATTAATTTGCTTATAATTGCCCTTGAGCAAGCCTAAACCCAAAGACAGATTGATGCCCCCTGCTCTTCGCCCCAACCAATTAGGAACAGTTCACATTACTGCCCTCCACTGCAGCTCAGCTCTTAGCCAGAAGCCCAAGGAAAATGTCACTCAGTTCAACTCTGCTACAGAACCATGGCCCCAGGGCTTTAACTGAGAAGTGATTATTTCCAATTGAAAAGTTTTTCTCCCAAATTACCACCATGTCATCCCTGTTACTAAGCCAAGCTCTCACACTGAACTTGCAGACTCTCATCAGAATAAGGGGATATGCGTGTGTTGCTGGTGATGGGAATGGTAGAAGAAATTCTTTTCTCTACAGTCTACATATCTCCCCAGCTTGTTAAGAGAGCGCCGTGCTTACATTGCTGTCTCCTGGATACAGCACCATTTTCTACAGATGACTCTTCCTCACTGTGTTAGACGCAGAAGGAAGGAGAGCAAGTCCCCAACAGCGACATTCGTCAATGATCATGAGCCCCCATTAACCAACCCATACCTTTCATCCAGTAGGAATTCACCATACTTTAGCTTTCTTTCTGATTCCATAGAGCAGCTGGTCAAGGAACAGAAACTATTATATTTTATCAAAGGTTTACTACGAACAAAAGCATCTTTTATATGTTATTTAATTTAATGCATACAACGTTCCAATGAAATAGATACTATTAGTATTTCCATTTTATATACAGTGAGGTCATTCAGACCTGAAAAGGTTAAATTACTTGCCCAGGGTCACATAAACAGAATGGTGCAGAGCCAGGGTAAAGACAGCTACTTTCTTGTTTTAGATCACTTGCCTTTACAGTAATTCTATGAGACAAGTGCTCTTGCTTTTGTACCGTGGGAGAACCAAAAGAACAGAGAGGTTAGGTAAATTGTGCAACAACACACAGCTTAAACATGGCAGGTCAGCTAGAGCAGCTTGAGTGGAGAAAGTGTGATTTTCACCATATGCTATATGCTGTTGAATGCTTCCATCCACCAATAAAACTAGGTGTGGTGAGTGGTTGAAGAATCTTGCTTAATTTTTTATCTTATATGACTATCTAATGCTCATACATTTCTGCCACTGCCCAGCCCCCACCTGAAACTCATACTTACTTATAGTAATATATAATTTAAGAGAATAACATTAGTGTAGAGTAAGAGTAAATAAATAGTTGTCTAGACTAGAAATAAAGTGGCAAGATGTATGAAAAAAAATATTAGCATTGAAACACAGGGCAACCTTCTTTTAATGACAGTTGTAGCTTGCTTTGTCCTCCTTTATGTATAGAAGACAGAAGTGTTCGTGTTCTGTGTTCTGTCATTTGCGGCAAGACTACTCCATTCCAGCACCGCTGACATTTTGGACCAGCTCATTCTTTCTCTTCTAGAAATGTCCTCTGCTTTGAGGGATGTTGAGCAGCATGTTTGGGTTTTACCTGCTAGATGTCCATAGCATTCCACTCCCCCCCATTGTGTCAATCAAAAATACCTGCAATCATGGCCACATGTCCCATGGGAACAACACCACTAATCTAAGAGATCTCAGAGAGCAAATACAAAAATAATTCTTCTGCCTCTAAAGTTAGACACTGCATGCACTGAGTTAGTTAGACTGAGCAAGAGAGCCCAGGGAGGTTTTATTAGTGGGACTGAGAGCTAGTTAATCCTGAATCATAGTTAAGTCACGGCTCTTAAGACTGTCAAGTGACTGGATGGGGCTTACCCACTTTATGGAAGATAATCTGCTTTACTCAGAAAAGTCTACTGATGGGCTAATCACATCCACCCACATCTAAACTGGTGTTTAATCAACCAACTAAGTACCATAGCCTAGCTAAGTTTACACATTAAATTAATCATTTTGCCACTGTTTGTGATTGTTGGGCAAATGAGTTTGTAAAATTTGTATTTTCTGAGTTGTTCACTTTTATTGTTAAAAATGGCCACTGCCCAGGTGAGGCTGCTAATTACCTTCCTACTTAGGAAGGGGGCTTTGTTATGCTAATGTGTGCTGGAAGGGGGTTTTCAAGCCAAGAAAAAGTTTATGTGAGGAAGAATAAGGAAGGAAGCCATGTTTTACAGAGTTTGTGCAGAGAGAAGGAGATGAGAAACCAGAGGAGACTGAAGCTTGTGGGGGGCCTTTGATTCTAGAAAAAACTGGAAAAGATTCTCCTGGTTGTGGAACCAGAGAATGTGTGAGTGGGTTTTGGTGCCCCATGTGTTTGTTTTTACTAGCCGGCCAGTTGCAAGGCTAGAGTAAAGGGGTGGCCCACCAGTTTTTGGCTCTGCTGTTTCTTTACCATCTGTCCGAATCTAATGAGAAACTGCACCTGCATGTGCCTGGCTGTGGCCGTGACTACTGGCCCTACAGTGATTTATTAATTGGTCCCAGAAAGGATTATAATTTCCTACCTCAAGACCTATTACAGTTGGGAAAATAGAGTCTCTGAACCAAATGTACCTGCTTCAGAGCCTCCGGGGAAGCTGTGGCTGGGGACTGGTTGGGGAAGGATACTTGCTGGTTGACTTGATGCTCCCAAAATCACAAACCTTGATGAGCCTCAGCTCTAAAGCAGCTCCGTGAAAGAGATTGAAAGATTTTTAAGATTTTGATAATTCAACAGCCATTTTCAATATACAAAAGAGCTTGCTTCGTAATAAACTCTCACGTGTTTCTAAGTTTATAAACTGAAATGTCTTTGCCGGATCTGTGCGTGTGCACGCACATGTGCTTATTTATTCCTGCTTCTTCTAAACTGACAAAAGGGTGAAATAATTTCATTTAACACACTGGTGAGTGAATTCCCCGGGGCTGTCCGTGTGCGTATAAGCAGTCTGATCTTGGTTATTGGCACAGTGGGGAGTGTTTCCTCCCATAAACACAAATTGTTGGTATTATCAGAACTATTAGTTCCACTTTTGAGTGGTGAATTATTCAGAAAAGAAGCCCCGTGTAGAAGCCTGTAAGGTTATCCCCCCTTGGAGTTGTCATTTTTCTATCTCTTCATTTTATTTATTTATTTATTTATTTATTTATTTATTTATTTATTTATTTATTTATAAAGAGTTTATTTAGAGAGAGGAAGGGGGAAAGAGAGAGAGAGAAGGGGAGTCAGACCGACCTTTTCATTTTAAAAAATGCATTTATAAAGAGCATATTAGAGTGCTAGTAGCCAGCAATCTTTAGTTTTGTAATGAGTTAATATGTTGCAGAATCTATTCACTTTGAAAGGGAGTACATACAAAGAAATCTCTAACAAATCTAAGATGAATCAGTACAAAAAAAAGGAAAAGAGTCTTCCCTCAAACTTCAACCCAACAGAAAAGGGAGGGTGTCAGAAGCCCATGAGAAATGGCAGGTACCTTCAAAATAACTTGGATGACAAAAGCAAGAACTTCCCTCTGGTTCCATATAATGATGGGGGTGAGGGGCTGGGAAGAACATGATAAATTATTCAGGTTTAAGAGGCAGTGATAAAAATGTAAATGAAACCCCAACGCTGAATCTTTGCACCCGGGGATGAAATGCTGACTAGAAGCTGAGTCAGCATCTCGCCTCTGATGAAAAGCCATCAAAAGCACAAAGCGGGGAGGAAGAAAACCTTAGAAGCTCTGTGGAAACGGCAGATACATTGATCAAGCGGAACTGTAACCTGAAGATGAAACAAATCGACTGACCAATCGATGGATTGGTACCACAAGCCAAAGGGTCCTTCCAGCTATCTTGAGATGGAAACACTGGTAATCAAATAATCAGGACTTACATAAGCTCAAAAATGATGATTACTTCCTTAATTATGGTTATGTACACTCTCCCACTGGGAGCGCATTTAATCTTTTCCCAAGAGCCGTGCATCAGCCTCATTTCATCTTTAATCATTTTATTCCTTTCCAAGGAGGTTCCCTGCATGGATACCAACTGTCGGCCGATAGCTCCCTTTATGCCAAGTTGATGGGCAACATTAGTCCCGTGCTTGGCCTGACATTGCAGTTTAGAAAGCCACATATAACAAAACCTCCACCCACTGCAATGAAATAAAGACCACGTTTTTATGTCTATTTTAAAACAGATCAAGAGATGCCTCATAAACGTGTGTTAACGTATTTTTCTTGTATAGCTCAGTGATTAACAGCACGGGCTCGGAATCCAGGCTTTCTGGGTTCAAAGACAGGCCCGCCACTCAACAGAAGCCAGCTGCTTCGCTTTCCTTGGCCTTTGTTATCTCGAACACACAGATAATTACAGGATTTGCTGTGACAATTAAATAAGTTAAAACATGTAAAGGGTTTAGACATGTCTGGCACATAGTAAGTGCTCAATAAATGTTAGCTCTTATTAATATTGTGCTTACATTAAACATACGCCACCCACTTAGGGGTTAGACAAATGTTTTGAGTGCTTAAAATAAAAACCACCCAGCAGTCCACCGAGCCACTGGTGTGTATCTGTTTAACAACTCAACCTTGTCTGCCTATTTATATACACAGAGAGAATTACATGGGTGAAAGGCTGATGTCCATATTCTCTCTCAAGTTGACTATATATGCCCTTAGGAGAAACTTGAATGTTATGGTGTAATGAAAATTACAGAATCCTATCAGTATGAGGTAATATAGCTATTTAATGAGTCCACTCACAAATATCCACTGGGTAGTGTCCCTGTGCCCAGAACTATGTCAACCATGATAGAGCGCAAAAGAACCAGAAAATACCATAAAGCTTTCTCGACATTGTCAGCTGTTTAGGAAGAAAAAGGCTTATCCTGAACTACTGAAAGATCAAGCTTCTATGTGAGTTATGTCATTACAGGCAGTCATATGATAAAGTACGTATATCATAACATGCTAGTTGTGGGTTTGGGCCTTTTTGCAGAGGAGAATGAGAGCTGATGGAACTGGGAGAGGGACCTGCAGGCTGGGAGCAGTGGGTGTGCAAACACACTTATTCTTTCCTCCGCCGTCAGGTTAAGGCTCCCAGACCCTGCATCTCTCCACATCTTTCTCTATCGGGAAAAATCTAAGCAGTGTGTGTTTGCAGAGGAGGATGGGCGGGGGGGGGGGGGGGGGGGGCGGGGGGGGGTGGCAGTGGGCAAACTCTGTTTATGGCCGAATGACATGATGCAGGGATGCTGACAGTTTCTTATCTACCTACCTCATCTTTGCATGTGGCTCCAGGGAGTTTTCTCAGCAATTAACAGGGATACTGTCAGGACAGGAGGGGACTGGAGCTGCCCTGGTTGTCCACACTTGCACCAGCCCCAAACCTATCCTGAGAATATCCTGCCAATCAGCGATGTGCTACCTCATTCCCCCCCTTCATGCCCCCTGACCCTTTTACCTCCAGCGCCAGCAGAAGAAAGTAAACGTCACCTGTAATCTATGACTAACAGCATCATTAGGGGATGGAGGTGAACTGTTTACACACAGGTAGGTCTTTGTCTTTGTTTCCCCTGACGGTGGTTTTGTTCCTGGCCCTGCCTTCCAAGGGAAAACCAGAGGACACAGCACAGGCCGGCTGCAGCCTGCAGTGCCCGCCTGTCCAGAGGAAGGATCAGCCTGAGGCCTAGGCAGCTGAGGGATTTTGCAGAGTTTTTTTAAAGCCAATTTATTGGTAAGTTATTGACATAAAAAATCCAGGGAAGTTCATAAAACAGCTTCCTTCTTGCCACTCATTGCTCAGTAACTTCCTCCACTCCCCCTCAGTCCAACAGCTTGTCCTCTTTGCCTTAATATTTCTGCTTTGGAAGGACAACATGCCCAGGCTGATTTGTGAGCTGTGGTTTTCTGTCACAGTGAGTGATGGCTGGACTTGCTTTCTTTGTGTGGATTTCTTATCCGAGTGACCCCACTTTTAAATGCATTAAGTCATAAATTGCACTAATTCCTCTGCCCCCCCCCCTTTTTTGGTACTGCAAACTCATTTTGAACCCAAGGCACTGTGTTAGGTGACAGATGACAACTGAAAACATAAGTCATACACAGTTTTTGCCTTCGTGTTGACAAGAATTTAGTATCACTATGGGATTGACAGGCAGTAGCAGCAGGAATATCAATCATTTGAACATGAGACAGGTGATGATGATACAGGAGACACTTTGGAAAGCTGTATAAAGGGGACAGCATGAACAAAGGCACCGAAGCAGGAGAAACCAGGGGGTATCTGCAGGCCAGGAGCAGGTCAATCTCGCAGAAGTGTGTGGAGGTCACAGGTCATCCAGAAACACTCTCCTAGGTGAAGCAGAGAATCAGAATCTCAGAGAACAACTGCCAATTGTCCTTCTATTAGAGATTTAGAACGTGCCCTCTCTTGCATACTATGCTCAGTTGAGGGCCCATTTCACTTTAGTTTATTGAAACTCAAAATGCATATTAAAAGCCTTTAGAGTGGTCTCAGACACTGAGCCCTAGTGGTTTCTAGACATCAGAGACTCCTCACTTGAGAGGGGAGATCCATACACTATCTGCTTTGCCTCGGCACCTGGAAGGGAGCATACTGATGTTGCTGGGAAGATGTGTTTCACACAGGGAAGCTTGTGTAATGTTTCATATCTTGCTAATATTTAAAAAGTGGAAAACTGCAGTGACTAAAAATCTCAATCTTTAGAACAGGTTTCTTTGAGAACCAAGGAACTCTGAACCCTTTAAACATGAGCTAAATAATTGCTTGCTAGGAATTCAGTGAAAGGAACCCTGGGTTAAGTGGGAGATGGACTCAGCTCATGTTTCTGAACTCAGATCATGCTGTGGCCCAGAAAACTATGTCTATTCCATAATACATGTGGCAAGGGTGAAGAGGAGGGGAGAAGCAGGGAAGGAGAGAGGAGAGCAGGCAAGGGAATGGAGGGAAGAAGCAAAAAGAATGCAAGAACAAGAGATTGCTTTTGCAACATGGGGGCCAATATTTGGGAAAGACTGAACCTTAATAACTCTAAAATCTAGTGTTGTGACTATCTCAAGTGAGTTTTTTAGTTTTTTGACAAAAGTATAGACATGACCATTTTGGTCATGAATTTATGAGACCAGATTGAACTACCAACCCGCTTAGGCAGAGGTGGTTAAGGGTCAGTCTTAGGATGAGTGTGTACCACCTCCAACTACTGAAGTGTGGGGACCCTCACTAGGGCCCTGGGATCTGAAAACAGGCATCTTTGTCCAGCACCCTGCCTTATAGCAAAGAGCTTGGATCCATGTTCAGTAAAAAATTAAGATCTGGAAGGATTGTAACTCCTCACCACCAACTAGCTATGTGACCTTTCCCTTCATAATAAAAACCAAACCAGTCATATTAAAACTACCAGCCTGCTGAATGAGATAATTTATGTGACAGTGCCTTGAAGTAAATAAAAATCACTGTGTCCTAGTAAGGTATCATTATGCAAATCAAGGTTTAATGCAAGGTTCCTGATACCAGTGGTCTGGATGAACTCCAGGGTCTCTGTCATCTCTAAACACTGCTCATTTGCATGTGGATATATTAGGGTACAAGTGTGCTGAGAATAGATCTTCCAGACCCTCTAATATCTAGGCAACTACCGTGTGGTCAGCAGAAATTAGAAGTAAATGGAAGGGTGAACATAAAAGATTTTGAACTATGTTTTATAGAATTTGGAGCTCTTCTGGGGGTTTCATTGGAATGAAAGAAATGGCTACGTTGCAAATTCTGTGATTGATAATTTGATGTGTTTCTCTGAAAACTTATCAGTTTACAAGCGATAAAAGCTTCCCAAGCAGTATTCAACCTGTGGCTACATGGTATGCACCGTGCAGTATGGGTAGGGTTATGCTGTGGTGACAATCCTACCTCCAACTACCACTGAATATCAGTGGCCTAAAGCAACAAAAATTATTTCTCACTCATACTACACATGTCCTGTAGGTTCTGTGCCATATCATTCTCACTACAGGATTCAGACCAGTCGAGCAACCACCCTCTGGAGCATTGCTGGTCACAGTGGCAGAGGGAAAGAGCTCCAAGTGATTTCACACCAGAAATGAAATGTTTTTGCATGGAAGTGACACAGCATTTACACTCAGAACTCCACAGCTAACACTAGTCATGTTACCACCCCAATCAGAAGGGCATTAGGACGCACAGTCTTACTGTTCACACAGAAGGCAGAAAGCCATTATCTGGCTAGTTCTACTAATGATTATTGAATCTTTGTATTTGAATAGAATTGAGCCAATCCATTTGAGTAAAGATATGCCAATGCTCAGACAACCATGGCCCAGAACCAATCGTCAAAACTGTGAAAAACAGAAGCCACAGGGGACTTCTTAAGTGCAGGGCATGCATGAATTACAGTGTCATTATTGATGTCATCTTTGCACTTTGCACCAAACAAAAGCTCAATATGAAATGGTCCTCTGAGTACATCACATGCCTCTCTGCTTAGTATGAAACACTTCATGAACATTTCTATCCATGTGGCTTTGCTATCTGATTGAGAGGCAAACTGATTGCTACAATTATATCAGTCCAATAGAAATGGTGAACAAATTCTCCCATGTCCCAAGCAAGATTGACCCCATGGACAAGTGAAAAGGGTGGGTATTTGAACTGCTTCTGAATAGCTCCACCTGTCTCAATGGCAAAGGGCAGAAGACTAACAATACCAGGTGTTTTATACATCTTTCAGAGTCCAACAAGTGATAGATAAATCATGTTATCTGTGGATACAGTGATCGTAATAACGTGTGCCTCACAGGGTTGTTGCTTCCTACAGCTGACATGGTATCTCTTGCTGCCGCCAAGCCCTCTGAACAGTCCGGATAGTTTTCAGGGTGCCTTTTACAAGAATTCAATCTGAAGGTGACTGGAGACTTCATCACTGTTCCAGGAGGTGCAACATCTTCCTCCAGAGGCTACGCTGCTGCCCCCGACAAGGCAATGCCGCTTTGGAAGGGCTGACAATGCATCTGCCCCCGGGCTCTGCAGCTCCATCTCTGCTGATGTTTGTCTGCTCTTGTCAACTGTCTGTCCTGCTGCTCCATGGAGCATAAGGTGTCACCTAAGAAGCTCAACTTCTGACAGAGCTCCTGCTGGGTGCTGTTGACCCTCAGACCACACTCCACCATCCCTCTCCACTTGAGCCTTCCTGGTGCCAAAAACTACTGAGAAATTTGGCAAGATAGAGAATAACCCCCTTACTCCTGGTGTGGGGGTCCCACATCAGTGACACTTATGTGAAAGATAATATAGTAGTTAGTTATACTTCTGTGTTAGTATTTGGTAACAGTCTTCTTCATGTCAACAGCCCAGATGTGAATGACTAGGGTCAGTGCCCAGTAACAACTGAATAGAAATCACGAAGATGTTCTCAGAATCACTCCTCACTCTCCACCCATTAATTTCTGTGTGGATTACTTTAATCTACATAATGAGTTTAATGTGCTTAGGCCACTGATGGATGTGAATTGCCCTTACATAAGCATTTTCTTGTCATTGTCACTAATGTCCACGTCCTTCCTTAAGAAGCTCTCCCTCAAAGGTTCCTGAGCCCAGTGCAAACCAGTGTCACAAGGGCTCTTTCCAAAGATGGCCAGACAATCCCAAACATGTCTGTATTATTCCCCAAACTCTTATAATCCTAACAATTCTGCCAACCAGCAAATATTATTCTCATTTTTTATAAAGAAGCTAAAGCTCAAAGTGGTTAAGTAACTTCCTCTAGGTCACAGAGTAAGAAGTGATAGAGCCAGATTTCAAATTCAGGTCTGCTTGCTTTGAACCCATTAATTCCATGAGCAGAATGGGGTAGAGCAAAGATTTTTGATCAAGTGTTCCCCCAGGGGTTATTTAGCAATCTCTAGAGATATGTCCAATTGTCACAACTTGGTGGGTGGGGTGGGGTGGGGATGGGTAAGAATTCTACTGGCATTTAGTGGGTAGTGGCCAAGAATGCCACTGACATCCTACAATAGATGGTCTTCTACATCAAAAATGTATCTGGTCTGAAATATTAATTGTGCTGAGGTTAAAAAACCCTGGATTAAGGGAGGATAAATTATATCAAATTGTTGGGGAGTGATACACAAAGGATGTCAGAAAGAATATAATGAAAAATGCATTTGTGATTAAGGGATGAAGTGGGATTTGGGTAAGCAGAGGTAGATGGCAGAATGTGGTAGAGAGAGCAGCACAAACAAAGCAGGGGAGGAATATAGAAGATACTTTCAGAAAAGCAAAAGCCCACGCACAGGCAAAAAGTGGCAACAGAAACTGGGAAGGTAAGTCAGGGCCCAATTTCAAGAGGCCTGGAATGCTAAGAATTTAAGTGCAAAGAGCCTGGGACAAAGCAAAACACTAAATTATCTCAGAATGTTTGTCTTGGGGCCGCCAATCCAGTTTACAAGAGAAATGTGTTCTTGAATGAGTAAGCATTCTGGATCAATGTGATCGATACATTGTCTTAGACCACTTTAGCCCTCGCCCATGACTTGAAGAAGGGCATGAGATCACCAGCCAGTGATCTCTGGCAAGTTAGTAACTGGGCTGGAACCAGAATCTAATCTCAGGACTAGATCCTGCCCTTGTCTCCGATGAACTAACTGCCTAACACTGTGTGTATATCGTAGGGTCCCTTGGATCCCAGAAGCACACTCACCCTTTCTCCCTTTAATTACCTTTCATTGTTCCTCTCACACTTGTATAAAGAAAGCTCTTAATGAATATTCTTTATTACTTTCTCCATTCCCACTTAAAGTACCCAAATTGTACAAAGCCAAATATTCTTGCACAACCAAAATAACTTTTTTTTTTTTACTTTATAAAACAACATGTTGTTGAAGACAAGGAGAAGGAATAAATGGAAAGGCCATTTTGTGCCCTGTGGAGTCACTTTCCGAGGATTATGATTGAGCCAGACAGGTCTTTCCCATTTCTAGCCTTGCATGTAGGCTCAACTTTAATGAAGAATTGAGATTTGGCTAAAAAGGCAAGTAACATAATCTTGAAAAGACTCTCAGGGCTCGATCCAGCTGAGGCAGCATGTGTACAGAACCAGCCTTCTTTGACCCACAGAACATTTCACAACCTGAGAGCTCAGCTTTGGAATTTTTGCATTTTTTTTCCTCCCAAGTGGGCAAAGAAATCACATTCCCAAGGCCATGCCACTGCAACATAAAGGTTATTTATTTCCAAACAAAAGAATTAGGAAATGTGAACTTTCAGGCTTTAAGAATAACATTAGCTCATCTGCTGGAGACAGATGGTATTTAGTATTTTCATTGAAGAGGCTGCAAAATGTTAGAACGTAATACGCTTGGGATGAGTCATTGGGCTGAGTTAATTTGCTAAAATTTTAGCTTTCGCATTTCCTGATTAGATTGTTTTCTCTTTTTGGTCTTTGTAATCTGGCATCTGTGACCTTAACAATTTTCCATTTAATACAAAGGAAATAGTTTTAATTTTCTTTTATTGGCAGGCTCATCTAAGGTCATTCTAGGGTATTAACCCCAGTTTAAAAAAGATAATAGAACTATTTGCAACAAAGACTTTCGTATGAAAATATCATTTAATATGAAGGTGTTAGGTCATCTTGATAGCATAAAAGATCAACTAAATCACAAATGTATTTTTATCTCTTCCTCCCTTCTCTTCTCTCTCATCCTCTCTCTTTGGCTTACTTTCCAATCATTACTTATTAGTACTACCTTCTTCCATCCCTGCTATTCCTAAGTATATATGTGAATTCCATCTATAATCTTTAGATGGGGAGAGAATTTTGTTTGACCCCCTTTCATTTTTTCCTTAATGTGTCCTTTTAGTGTTCTAGATTCTTATTAACTCTATGGAATAGAAATCCTCACCCTCATTTAATGTAATAGAAATGTCTCAGATACATTCATCCATTTAGTAATTTCCATGACATTTGGGAAGGTGGGAAGGTCCAAAATATTACCAAAACAAAAATGTTATTATGAGACATCCACAAATAACAGCTCCAAACTGTGGCACAAAACATTTTTTCTGATTTTTTTATTTACTTATCAAATTACACAGAGACCTCCCCCAGGGGACATCCTGAAAATTCATCTCTCTTGGGTCTCCTTCTATCTTCCTTTCCCCAAGGACCCACTCAGTCTTTTCTCCAAATCTATCCATCCCTTACAGAACTGGCTGGCTGCATCCTGGAAGGGTGGTTGGTTGCATCCCTGAGGGAGAAGCCATCTCCTGAACCAACCGTCATTTCTCTTCCTAATATTTGCCAAGGATTTAGAGGTGACCATTAATCTCATCTCTCCCACATTAGTTTGGAACTGAAATTTAGACACAGGAGTCAGGTGATGGGGAGAGAACAATATAAGTTAATAGCCAATACAACTACTTTGAAAACTGTGGTCTGGACCCATGGCCACCGTTGGGCTTCTAAATACTTCTCAATTCTCAGATCTAAACTTAGGACACATTCTCAACATAGTATGAGTGTCTACAGAGAAGACTCCCTTCCCCACATTCTCTCTCTCTCAGCCAGTAGGACCCAACAGTCAGGAAAGAGAAAGTCTGTCCTCTGGACAGCCCCGACTAATTTGTCACAGTGGGCTTCTGACCTTCATAAGCCCAGAAGAGAGGATAGGGCAAAGACAGACCCATGAAAAAGAAAACTCAGAAGAAACTGAGCCACGTTTCTAAGTCTCAGCCAATCATGTAATCACTTAGGGCTAGGGTGGAGAAGGGGAGAAAAGTTCTTCCTTACATTTTCTTTCTGGGTATCATTATATAGTGGAAATGTTTTTCCCTTTTTGAAAACATGAAAAGTAGAGACTGTCTCCTCTAACACTCTTCAGATTTTGCTCTCTTAAACCATTAAATTGTAATGAAACTAGTAATCTACCAGGGGTCTGACTGTCCCCTCAGGATGGTCCTACTCACATCTCTGTGAGGTCTCTCTCTCCATGTCAACCTTCCCTCCACTGTGTGGACCACCTGGATTAGGGCAGACAGTTTAACTTTCTTTGCTCTGAGGACTCTAGAATGGGTAAAAATGATTTCTTAATTAAGTACGCTAAGCGGGACACCTATTGCCCCATTTATATTCCATCTTCAGTTGTCACTGGCCAGCACATCCAGTATAATCCATCAGAAGTTAATAACAATACAAGCCAAAATATGGTGTCAGCAGAATAAGAATGACTCAAACTTGAATTTGAACTGCCTCCCAGTATTAAACTCGCAGAGAACACTGAAAGTCCAAAATTCAAATCTTTCTTTACATTATAACCCAAAGAAATTAAAAGCCAACATTTTTACATTAGACTACAGAAATTAAAGACTAAGAACATCTCCATTTGTTAAAAAGAAATGGTGCTTAGTCTCACACAGCACGGTTCTCAGATCCCTGAACAAAATGTTCCTTTAGCATCTACAGCATCTCACAGCAATGGGAGTGATTCCTTTAGGGGCTCTGAAGTTGGAGGATGGTAATTAAAGCCAAATCCTTTTTCTTTAAAGCCAAGTTCTGAAGTATTCCTATCTGTTATGTGTAAGAAGAGTTGATAGAAATAGAATTATTATAACCTGTACCAACGGACTCACAAGCAAAATCTTAGCCCTAGAGCAAGTATGCAAATATGTACATTTATATATGCACACGTAACACACACAAACATGCTAAACACACATACATTCTTGTACCCACATACATTCAAACATACATGCACACACCATGCATGCATGTATACACATATACATCATACATGCATACATTTCCTTGAATCCAATTTTTACTATAATTTTGATGCATGGTACTACTTCTAAATACCATAATAGTGATGGAGGAGGGTCAGAGGGTATGGTAACCGAACAGTTTAGCTCACTTAAAAATCATTTCTAACTCACTTCTCACTAGTCTTCCTCTTTAAAAGAGGCTAAATAGTTAACACTTGCTTTTCTCAGTCACCCTGCAGCCTGGATTATCTGTGTGACATAAATCTCATCAGCATGGTATAAATGAAAGCCGGAATAGATAAAACCTCATGGAAAACCTTTTCCACCTCCAGTCTTCTTCAGACTTAAAACGCCAGTGTGGGAGCTGAGAGAAGCGAATCCTGCGACTAGGAAGACTAAGCCAAATGCTACAAGGGAAGGAGCTAAAACAGAGAACGAGCCTGTCTTCCTGATGGGTCTCAGATCCATGGTCAGCCTGTTCTGGATTTTTTATTATGTAGAAAAAGGTAAATCTGTATACCTTTAAACTACATAGGATTTCTGTGACTTTGCAGGTAAACACACATCTATATGATTTAAAAAAATAAAAAAAGAAAGAAAATCCCAGTTTCAGATTTACCGGCATGCAAGTCAGCCTGTGATAGTCTCCCAAACTTTGCAGTTTGTAAGAGTTAGGAGAAATATCCCACCAGTGGGTTGAGTTTCCCCACCCACCAGTGTATACTGTTAGAGGTTATGTTAATAACATCACAGTGACCACAACTCACCTGAAGTGCCCTTGTTTCCTATCGACCCTCTTAATTTTCATTTTCTTTTCAGCTCCATGTCCCTGTGCCCACCTCACCATCCCCTCTGCAGTGTTGAACTATTAGGATTATTTCTTAAGCTGATCAACCTGCCTCTCATAAGAAAATTTGGTTCATCACTGTGTTAACATCTACTAAGTCTTGCCAATGACCACCTTTAGGAAGAAAGAAAGTGGGAGTTGGGAGGAAGAAGATGGGTAAAAACTAATATTCTGCCTCAAGTGTAAGGTATTATGTCTGCCCTTTGGCTTCTCTGCAATATTTACCAGGTTCAGGTCTCAAGGGACTTATAGCTGGTAGAATAGACCCAGTATGCTCATTTGTAACAGTGATACATCTTTGGATGTGACAGGAAACACATGAAAAGATGGTGTTTTGCAGGGCTTGGAGGATAGGAAGTAATTCCTGCTCTGGTTATTTGGGTCAACATCATGAAGGCAGTATTTGTATATTGTACCCATCTGTTCTATCTCAGCTCAGAAATTGCAGCAGGAAAAAGAGCATGAAGGAAACATTCTGGCAAAGGGAACAACAAGAGGCCTAGAAGAGTTAGGTGTGTCCCGAAAACTTGGCTGTATTCAGAAATGCTGGTACCAGAGAATAAAACCAAGCTGGAAGAAATTAGTAAAAAGTTAATTCAGGTCATATAATGAGAGTTTTGAATGCTAAGCTAAGGTGCTTCAATTATTTCTCAGGTGATGTGGAGCCATGGACAGAGGGGAGAAGTGGATTGAGCTGAGCTTCAAGCTGGTGGATCTAATAACAATATATAGAATAAAGATGATTGCACTAGTCTAAGAAAGGGGGAATAGAGGGACTAGAATGAGGAGGTATAATTCCTAGGACCTGATGACTGACTGAAGCCAAAGAGAAAAGATCCCTAGTGACAGGTTTCTGGAAGGGGTGCCTGGGAAGATGGTGAAATCTTTAATTCAAATAAGCATGTTGGAGAAGATAAGACAATTTTTTCCATTTTTGATCATCAAGGTTGAACTGTCAAGCACAAAAATAATGAACCAGAACTTAGAAGGAAGGGTGGGACCAAAAATTGAAGACTTATAAGTCATCCCATATGAGATATAGTAGAAATCATGGTTATGAATGAATCAGCCAAGGGAAAGAATGCAGAGAGAAATGCAGATAAGAAATTCAGGGATGATTTTATTTCAGAATCATGTGAGTGCTGATATCACAGAAATCCAAAGGAGGAGAGAGTCTCTAGATTGGAAATATAAATATATTATCTCTAAGATATGGTGTGAGTATAATTTTCTTTAATTTTTGGTTTCTACCAATATTTTTCTTCTATAAATATTAAAAGCAATAAATGTTATGTTTAAAAAGAAGAAAGTGACTAGTACAAGGTGCAAAGGGAGGCAAATTGGTAATATAATGTAAATGCCTTTTATGAGCTTTAACATTCAAAAAGAACATTTGAATTGACTTGTTGTTATGCTTAATACTGCTTGTTTATTCATTTAGCATTTTTCAATAAATATTAATGGACCTGTTTGTGTTTGGCACTGTTCTTAGACATTCAGACTATATAAGTAAACAGACCACCAAAGATCTCCCTTTGCTTGCTGATTTTATCGTTCCTTGCTAAAATGCAAGATTCCTTGGACTTTCTTATTCATATTTTACTTCCAACCTCTTCAGCTGGTGGAGGACTTGCATCACCGTGACCTTCAAATCAATTCAACTTACTTACCCAAGCTTTTAGTTCCTCAGTCACAGAATGGAAATAATCATGCCCACTTTTCACAGTAAGTAAGGCAAATGGCATGTAGAAGGTTCTCCTTATGTGCTCAAACAGTCACTGTGACTGTGTCAGCGTAAATAACAATGGACAAAAGAACAGATATTCTGGGTTCTGCATTTTGACTCTGGTTTCATAACTCATAGTGTTCTCTTAGACTTTAGTTTTATTATCTAAATAAAAACAAAGATGACTTATAGATGAGCTATGATAGATAGGTGACAGATAGATAGATAGATGATAGATAGATAGATAGATAGATAGATAGATAGATAGACAGACAGATAGATAGCTATAGATAGATAGATAATGGATAGATAGACAGATAGATGGAGTGGGTCAGAGTGGTGAGGGCTGAGATGATCTACTTAATATCTTCCTAATAGTTTTTGGAGCAAAGGGAATATAAGGGTTGGAATTGGGAATAGGATGGCTTGAATGGATGAGGGGAGAGAAGGTATGATTTATATCCGGACAGAACAGAGCTTTCAGCCTGCCTCACAATGTTTATTCATTAAGACCAACAGATCCTCAGGGACATGAAGTGGCTGGGTTTGGAACATACTTCATCAGCCTAATCAGTGGTGAAATCTGAGGTGACACAGGAGAAACTGATCAACTACCTGCTGTCCTGTTTCCAGCACCTCGGATCCCACACATAAGGTTCTCCTCGCTTTAAGGATTCCCAATCTCACTTCTCTCTGCTTTCCCTCACCCTTTTCATGGTTGGGAAAATGATAAGCTTCTTTCTTTCTTTCTTTCTCTGAACCCAAGTAGATGGTAGCTTTCCTGAAAGAATATTCCATGGTGAAATGAAAGCAAGAGATTAATCTGATTCAGAAGGAAATCAGAATATTTACAGATCCTGATTCCACATTTCCACCAGTGTCCTGAGCAGCAGGAAAACAGATTGAATTTCTCAACCGGCATTTACTGAGCATGCATTTTATCTCAGGACCTAGAGACATAGCATTTCAAAGTCACTTGGGGTTCCTACCTTTACAGAATTTAAGTTTTGATGGAAGCAAGAGGTATTAAATAAACCATTTTATTTAATAAGACACAGAGTTAAGAGATATGGTGGGAAAAGTATCGGGTTATAAGAGATCCCAGAAAAGGAAGATGCATTTAACTGTACCTAGGAAGGTGACATCAGAGGAGTTCTTAGAAAAATTCTCCTATTTAGAACCTTAGTCCCAGGAAAATACCACCTTGTAATGGGTACTACTCTTTCTGGTCACAAGAACTTTTCTAAATCAACTGAAACTATAGCCTTCAGTTATAAACAAGATGATGTACCTCTCTTAGAGTGCAGTGGCCAAAATATTGTGATTGGATTTAGCAATATAATACTTGAGAATATTTGTGATTGTTTGTAGATCGTGACTTCGCTTCATGAATCTTAGCTGCTCCAGAAGAGTCTAGTATCTGAGAAGGGCCTCTGCTCCTGTCAAGGAGGACACATATTCATTGTTTTCACTATTGCTATTACAGCTAATAGAGTCTCTTGGTAAACCTGTTGAACTTCCCCCAACCAGGCAAGGTGAACCCAAGACTCTGTGGAGACCTACAGGTTCTGGGATATCATATATCTTTCCCTCTCAGTGGGTGCACTCTGCCTAAAACTCTAAATCTCCTTCTCCTTTGGATTAGGGACCTTCTACTTTCTCTTCATTGGGTCCACAAGAAGTGAGAGATGACTTGCTTCCTTTTCTTCTGTTTAGAACTGGTGAGTCTGTTTCTTCTGTACAAAAGACACTGAGGTAGAGGGGGAAACTGTCATTAACTTTATTTCTAGATCTAGGAAATAACCCTTTCCCTGCAGTTTAAAAGTAAGGATCCAAGCAGACTTCCTATAAGAAGTGGTCAACTGAAAGATGAGTAAGCGCCTGGGAAGGCACAGAGGAGCATCTGTTATGAAGACTCAGATCTCTGAAGCACAGAGACCATAGGGCATGTAAGGTGTTAAAAAAGGAAGACATACAAATGGCCAACAGATATATGAAAAGATGCTCATCTTTACTAGCTTAGAGAACTGCAGATCAAAACTACAACGCAATACCACCTCATACCTGTTAGATCGGTTGTTATCAACAAGAGGTAATAACAAGTATTGGAGAGGCTATGGAGAAAAAGGAACACTCATTCACTGCTCATGGGAATGTAAACTGGTACATCCATTATGGAAGGAAGTATGGTGGTTTCTCAAGAAATTAATAAAATTACCATATAACCTAGCAATCCTTTACTGGGTATCTACCCCCATATCTTGAAAACATTGGTACACAAAGGCACTTGCATTTCCATGTTCATTGCACCATTATTCACAGTGGCCAAGATATGGAGACAACCAAAGTGTCCTTCAATAAAGGATTGGATAAAGAAGATGTGGTACATATATACAATAGAATACTACTAAGCCATAAGAAATGATGATATATTGCCATTTAAAACAACATAAATGGAACTTGGGAACATTATACTAAGTGAAATAAGTAAATCTGTAAAAGCTAAGAACTATATGATTTCACACATAGGTGAGTTATAAAACTTAGAATCATGCACAAAGATAAAAGTGAAGTGGTTATCATGGGGAGGAGAGTAAAGAGGGACAAATATACGGTGATTGAAGATGATTTGACTTTGGGTGATAGGTACACAATGCAATCAACAGTTCAAATGCTATAGAGATGTTCACCTGAAATCCGTGTATTCTTATTGATAAATGTCACCCCATTAAATTTAATTTCTAAATTAAAAAGAAAAGAGTAAAAGCAAAGTTGGACAAGCTGTAAAAGTGAAACTTATAAACAATGTTAAGTTTTTATAAGAATAATTTTAAAGTTCATCCTGAGGTCAAGGGAAAGCCAATGAAGAGTGTGAAGTAGAAGACAGACATGTTTGGGTTTGCTTTTGAGAAATATTCTCACTACGACATGGAGAAGGAATTAGAGGACAACCAAACTGGAGGTAGAAATAGCAATATGATGGCTAGACCATACCCCAAGAAAAGAGAACAAGAGTCTGATCTAGGGTGGTGGTAGCAAGGATACAGAAAAGTAAACACACTTGGGAGACGTTAGAAGTCAGAATGATAATAACAGATTCAAAGGAAATGGTGAAGTCAAGGATGAATGAGAAGTCAAGGATGCTGACTGATACCAACTGACTCAGGCACCTACAGTGATGATGGAAATCACTCACTATGTGTTATGCACCGAATGTTTGTGGACCCCGAATTCCATGTGTTGAATTTCTGACTTCCAATGTGAAGGTAGTAGGAGGTGGTAACTTTGGGATATAATTAGGTTTGATGAGGCAAAGAAGGTGACACTCACATGATGAAATTAGTACCCTTATGAGAAGCGGGAAAGACAACAGAGCTTCCTTTCACCCCCATGTGAGGACACAACAACAAGGTAGCCATCTGCACAACAGGAAGCAGATTCTCTCTAGACACCAAATCTGCGGGCATTTGGATTACAGGCTTCCAGCCTCCAGAGCTGTGATACATTAAATAAATGTCTGTTGTTTAAGCCTCCCAGTCTATGATATTCATTTATCGCAGTCTGAAATGACTAAGACACTGTGACAAGGAAGAGAAAATAGAACAACTTCAATTTCTGATAGGAGCAGGTGTGGATGAGATGATACAAATGTCCAAGTGTTTGAGTAGACAGAAGAGGTCAGAAGAGAAGTCTAGACTAAATATATGGATTGCAGTGCTAGCATAGCTTGTTTGGTAGAGCATTGTTCCAAAGCACAGAGATTGCCAGTTTGATCTTTGATCTGGGCACATACAGGAGCAGATTGGTGTTCCTCTCTCTCTCAAATCGATAAAAACAAACATTACAGATGTGGATTGCAGGCCATACAGCAAGAAGGTACACTTATAGCATGAGGTGACCAGAGAGACTGGGAAGGCTAAGGAGAGGCTTAGGGACAGCAATATTTAAGAGAGTAGAGACTTGGCTTTGTCCACAACATTCACAGTCACAAAGGCCCAGAGTGAGAAAGAGTTCACAAGTCCCACACTGAGCCATGGGCATGTGACCTAAGCACCTAATTCTGCCCCATAAGAATTTTAGCATAACAACAATGGCCCCTAAAGAATCAATGTCTATGAAAGAATCTGAGTTACACCTGAGCACTCCTTTATAATCCTGTGAATTTTTAAATGTCCTGCACCTCTGAAGTACTATATTTATAGTACTTTTTACTGTGATCGGAGCCTTTCAAAGGGGAGACGATCCATTCAGAAACGTGACTTGGTTTGTTCCAGTGAGAATGGCAGAGCCTGAAATCACCCATGTCGTCTGTTTAGGTTTACAACTCTGTACCTGTCCTTGTAGGTTACTATTTACTGCTCTTACATGTTGACACTAGTTTATTACTTTCTGACCCATGCATCCACTCCATTAGAACCCATAGAAAGTAAAATCCTTCAGCTGAAGACATGGAAAAATACAGCATGAGAGAACTTCTCGGAACCATTTCTGAGACCTAGGCTGCCCTCTCCTTGACACCTCTGCCTGCGGGCTGTCGTCGAGTCCTGGAGAAGATGGGGAGCCTGACACGTGGGCTGTGTCAGTCCCTGCTCCTGCCTTGTGTTTTCTATTTCTGCTCCACCCTATCACGGAGAATGACAAGTCGACCATCGGCTCGCTGCCGCTGTCCCTTCTATTTGCTGGGTCCCCTGCCTTTCTAGCACAGAGTTGTTGTGTTTGGGCTCCAATTTGCCAGGCAGTGATAAAATCCAAGAAAACCCTATTCTTATTGAATTATTTTTGGAATGTTATGCAAACATGTCTAAATTATGTGGCAGCTAATTCCTCTCTAAGATCTGGTTTAGACCTCATGTTAATTCAAGTAGGACAGAAAAATAAAGAAACAAAAACCCTCAAATGCCAAGATGCTGTCTTTCATTCTCTGGGAGCATTATGCTTTAAGTTCACCCCTTCCAGACAAGGACAGTGAAGGCCCTGTTCTGGTACTCCTTCATGAACTGCTCAGAGGAAAGCCTCTCACTTCAGTTCTCTAGAAGAATAAAGGCTGGCACAGGTTGAAAGCCAAATATTGCATGTAGGGTAAGGCTACAATCTCTTTTTCGGAAAAGTATTAAGCTGGACTTCTTTCAGTGAGTTCAGACTTTAAGTTGCTTCATCCCAGGGAGCTTTAAAATAGGTAGTACTGGCTATTCTTCACACCTGCGCTCTCCAACGCCTACCCCCAGAGATAGCTCCTTTCAGATCCAAGCTCTTATTCCAACAGAGTCAACACATTTCTGATCCTGGGCTGGACAGCTGTCTTTTTTCCACTTTCCCATCTCCTAGCCAGAATTACTCTTTTCTCTTTTCTTTTCTTTCCTTATTTTTTGATAAAACATTAGATTCCTCCACGTACTGTCCAATTTCGAACTTGCTAAACTGGTAGGATGAGAGCTTGGAGTCACTGACGACCCTTGTCATCACTAGAGGGGCACTTATCTGAGACTGAAGCCATGCAGGAGGGTGGAGCCTGGCCAGCTGCACAGGAGCACAACTTGACAGTGACTTTTTCACGTCCATGCTCTGAACTCCTTGGTATATACCTTTTGCTACTGAAGCATTTACCCCAGGAAGATGTGCATGGAACTTTGACCAATGGGAGGCAAGAGCTCATGACTAACTCTCCATCTGCCATGCATTTCCTGAGACCCAGTAGTTCACAGGCCTGTAGGAAGACAGTCCTGTGAGACTGAGCAATTAGTAACACATATTGCCAAGTAGTAACAGGATCGGTACGTGTCCCCTTATAATTCTTTTCCATTCCTTCTTCACACCATTTCCTCTTCATTCCTTTTTTAAAATTATTATTATATTTTTATTTTTTCAAAGTGAGAAATGGAGGGTGTCAGACAGACAGACCTCTGCATGGACCCAACCAGGATCCACGCGGCATGCCCACCAGGGGGCGATGCTCAGCCCATCTGGGGCATTGCTTTGTTGCAACTGGAGCCATTCTAGCACCTGAGGCGTAGGGCATGGAGCTGTCCTCAGTGCCTGGGCCAACTTTGCTCCCATGGAGCCTTGGCTGTGGGAGGAGAAGAGAGAGAAAGAGAGAGAAAGGAGAGGGGGAAGGGTGGAGAAGCCGATGGGCACTTCTCCTGTGTGCTCTGGCCAAGAATCGAACTAGGGACATCCATACCCCAGGCCAATGCTCTACCGCTGAGCCAAGTGGCCAGGGCCTCTGCTTCATTCCCTTTTTTTCTGGGTTAGTATTGCCCCTGTGTGACTTTGAAACCACTGTGACCTGTGCTCATATTCGTGTCCACCAGGGTATGGCCACAGCAACGGAGAGGGACCCCTCCATGTGTATCAGGGCAGCTTTTAACAAAGGTACCTGTGGAAGGAACTAAAACAGCACACATCCATAATTGGGCAGACCATCCAACCCAGTTCTGTCTCCACCCTGTATCTGGAAACAGGACTGCCTATGTCCCTGGAGCTTTTGGGTCTCAGGAGAGTAATAGTAACCTTCCTGCTAATGAGCACTCAACCAGCAAATTGCAAATTAAAAAGTGTGATTACTTTTTTTTTAGTTTTCTTTTTCTTTTCCTCCCCTCGCATCTTCTTTTATAAAATTAAATATATCGGGTGACATTGATTAATAAAATTATATAGGTTTCAAGTGTATAAATCTGTGACACCACATTTTTTAAATAATGCCATGGTTCCCTCCTGGTCATTCTGAGACTCATGCCATCTGCAAGAAGTACACTCTGCTGACCACAGCCTTTCTAGGGGAGCAAGGGTAGTCATGGCTGGTTAGAAAGTGTGACCCATACAAAGAGAAAACAGGAGATGGGCAGAGGAGTGGAGATGAATAATTTCACCTTTCAGAACATGAGGATAACAAGGAAGGATACATGCACAAGGCTGAGTTCTGCGGGGAAAATCACAAGTGCAACCACAAGGAATTATTTGTCCTCAGTCTCCCCCAGAGAAGGTGGAGTTGATCATTTGGGCCTGGTGGCCTGTATTGCCTTCCAGCCAACACTATTAAAAGTGCCTGCTCACACTTGGTGGTTAGGAAAGGCATTTCACAACCCCTGACCTGCTGCTCATCCTGTAGATACAAGCAGCTCTAATTTTGCAAAATGCTATTTTTAAAACAACTAAGTAGTTCCACATTGCCCCTACTGCAGCCCAGAAGGAGCTGGTTGCCTCACCAAGTCTTTGGCACCAAAGGGCTTTGCTGAGAATGTTTCTGCTGTCATGCCACTGTGATTAAGATTAATTGTTTCAGTTGAAGTGAGTCACTCAAAAGAGATGGGAAGGATGGAGGGAAGAGGGTAATTGGCTTTTTTTTTTTTTCCTACTTCAATGTTTGTTCTGAAAGATCCAGAAGAATAGAGGAGGGAAGCAAAAGAATTTAAAGTGTGGAACATGTAACAGAGGACATCAAGTGAAAAAGCTATTATGAGTTCCATGTTTATCTTCAGCTCAGTGCGTTTCAGAAGAACATGCACTTGGCTAGTAAGCTTGGAGGATGTGACTACTCTCTGCCAGGTGGAGCCTTAACCTGAACTCTGAAAAAACCCAGTTGACCTCATTCAGCCCCATCTACCCTAAATAACAAGGCTAGGACACCCTCCCCTCAACAGGCTCACACACACCCTATACACACACACTCCAGATGTATACGTTGAAACCTCAAACACTTATTTTGGGTGGAGAACTCATAGACAACCAAGAAAGAAACTGAGCAAGAAAAAGAAAATATATAACCACTAAACTCAAAACTACACCAAAGAGAAAATAAATATTATTTATAGAATATCTTTTACTTAACAGGCATGAGTGCAAAGGTTACCCCTTCTGAATCATTTCTCCAAGACTCAGACTCGTACATTCCCTTTAAATGTGCCCCCTGGCTCTGAGACACCCTCAGCTCCTCTCTGAGTTGTTGGTAGAGCGGGCTTCAGTGAAGCAGCTCAGTTATTTGGGAAGTATTTACAGAATACTTATAAAAACCTCATTCTAAACCCATGATTGTTACTCTCATTCCAAATTAAAAACATCTATCATCCATGCTTTTTTCTCTATTCCATTATCTTAACAAAAAATAAGAAACATTTGGCAAGGGAGAAAATGTATGGCTTCACCAATTTTATTCATTCAATGGGAATCAAGTTGTTCTGATCCACAGGGAAGAGTTTTGGGTAATGTGTCAGAAGATTAAAGTTTACAATATCCAAGCCAGAACATGGTCTATTTGACTTCCATTGACAAGTGAGTGAATAAACTTGGGTATAAATTCCAGCTCATCAACTAGCTTGTTGTGTGGCTCTAGATAAATGACTTCTATTTTCTGGACCTTGAAGAATATCAAGTCCAACAGAAGAAACTACCCTATCTTCCAGTTCAGGTATTTACCGCACTGTCCCAGCAGCCTAGAGTCTGTACATTCCTGCAAGGCTGTCTTGACTTTCCCTTTCCCTGAAAAGTCTATTTGGAACCATCCTTTTATACCTCTACATTTTAGGCTCAAAGAACCTTGACCATCAATTTAGCTCTCATTTCTAGCCTGAGCCCACCCAGCAATTTCACTGAAGCCTTCTCTGGGTTCCCATGTTTCTAATCTAGAGATGGCATATCTGGGTTTGCCAAGTCCAGGTTGTTGGCAAATGAATCTGTAGCAAATGTATTACCAAAACATTAGTTCATCTGTACTCCCGCCATGCCTCAGACCCATATGTACAACATGCCGTGCAATGATTGTTGGTAGTTCAAATTCATTGCCTCTTTGGGATAGGGGAGGGGCGTAATTGGCTGCATCCTTAAGTTACAGAAAAGATACTTTTTATTCTCAAACAAGATACCAAGAAATGTTATCCTAATTCTGTCCGTATCGATATTTGATACCTCTGTAATAGTTACTCCTCATGCCCAATCCAATTTCTCTCTCCCTCTTGCTCTCACTCTTGCTCTTACTTTGTCTCTTTCTCAAACTTAAAGAATTCAAAGGATTCCCAGTCATGTGAACATAAGTCAATGCAATTTTGACCAGAGCTAGACAAATGGGCAAAAGCAGGTCACATTGGTCACTCAGAAGGTAGAGCCTAGATTGCTTTTGTTCCTTATTGTCTCATTATACCTCCCCTGCCAATTCTTCCTACCCCTTTTTCCCTGGGTCTCAGGTCAGCTTAAGAGCTGGAGAGTATCCGACAAAGGAATCTCAAGATCCATTCCAGCTCCACTGGCTGAGAGGGAGGTTGAAGTGGCCATACACCTGTCGTTCCCCAAACCTTCTCTTGTGTCTCTCCCCCTGCCCACAAAATTCATTCAGTTGTCTCAAGTTCCAAAAGGACCTTGGACTTCTTTTTCCTGCTAGAACTATTTTGAGAAAAATTATTTGCTAGTAACTAATCTAGGCCTCCTTAAAATGGAAAGTCAGGAGGTGGTTAAGCAAGCAAGATGGCCAAGGGATCCAAAAAGAAATAAAGGACCCAGGAAGGAGACCACTGTGATCCAACTGTCCCCTACAAGGCTAGGGCATGCTGGGTATTTTGCCTTGTTTTGCTGCTCTTTTTGACTCCTCCTCCTCATTTGTGCCCCACTTATGTTTGCGTGGGAAAGAGAAGGTCAAGGCCTGGGAAGGCAGAAAAGATGTTTTATTGGCCAGAATTTGGCAAAGCCTTATTAAACTGCTTCATCTGTATGCTTGACCCATTGGTTAGAGATGGGTTTTCACCTTTTGGCTCCTCTTGGGCCCTATAAATTCACGCTTTTTAATTTTTATAGAGCAGTTTATGGGCTTTCAAAAGGAGAAGCTTGGGGATCTGTTGTCAGGGGCTGCACTGAGCAATAAACTATCTTCTTGGTATTTTTACTTCCATTTTCTTCTTTCCCTCTGTGTATCTTGTAAATGAACATGTAGACCCTCCAAGGGAGATGGGAATGGGCTCTTCGGGAGCAAAGCACGAAAGAGCAGCAGGGTCACGGAGAGGCCTGCAGGAAAATTTGAGACACTGCTCTGTCTCTGATTAACTTGCTTATTTGGGCGGCAGGAGGACATTTAGCAGATCATCTTCACAACCCACTCCAAACTGTCCAGCCTATGAGGAGCAGGGAAATGTGTGACCCGATGATTTAAGCCAGCACTGTTCAATGTGTTTAACAGTTCACATTTTGAGAGGAGCACTTTGGGAGGACTGTGGTAAGATCTAAGGAATTGGAGGCTAGAGAATTCTCTAACTCCCTAGCATCAGTCCCCAGAGTAGCTTAATCTACAAGCAACAGTCCCACAGCTATCAGACAGTCACTTAACAGTGACAACTGAAAGAGACCAACAAAGATGTGAATAACAGAGAATTGAAGTAGAACTTGGAAAAAAAATGGTATGTGTAGGCCAGTTAAATAAGGGGCAAGTTAAGTTGCTAGAATTCTGTCAATAGAGTAAAATTGAGGAAAAGAATTGGGAGTTTTTCTAACTGTTCTTAGCCTTGTAAAGCTTGAGAACCTAACCAGAAAAATATGTTAGAACAAATAGATTATAACTATCATCACCATCCTTCCTCTTAGTGAACATTTACTAACAGCTTATTGGATTCCTGGCATATTAAAAATGCTACACATGTGCCATCCTCTCTCCCAAGACAGAATGTGATTATCTGCCTCTTACAGGTCAGGAAAGCAGGAGGGGTCCCTCCCTCAGACCCTACCAAAGAGTGGCAAAGAGATGAAAACTCATCCTCCTCCAAGGTCTAACCTCAGTGTCTATGACTGAGAAAACAGATATTCAGAAGATGTCAGCTCTTATTCAGACTCCCAATGTTTCCTTCCTCCCAAAGAATTCATCAGTTAATGTTAATATATGGAAGTTCTGATGAGGGCGAGAAGAGGAAAATTGCTGCTTAAAATAAATAAATAAATAAATAAATAAATAAATACCTGGTTCTGTAGTGAATTTGAGGATATCCTGACTATGAGGATTTGGACCCCTCACCATGCTCCTTTGTTGTGAGAGGAGTTTCTGTTTGTACAGCTTGGAAAGAGCTCTAGGAAAAGCTCCAGCCTGTTCATGGAACACTTCTTACCTCTTCCCACCTTCACATGGCCCTGACCCTTCAGGAAGGTGTTCTGTAAGAAACTGGAAAGAACCCGAACTCCCTCTGGGAGAAAGGATGGGAGGGAAGGCGGCTTTGGGTCAGTCTCTGCCATGCCCTGCCAACAGCAGCTGTCCACTTAGCCTAATGAGCAACGAGGTGTGGCATAGAATCTCTCCTCCTCATTCTCCCTTGATTTGTTACTAATGGCCCCTTGAGTTTTCCTGAAGAGGTTATGTTTATGCCTGAGGAAGGAAAGAAGGGAAGAAAAAAATGCCATAAAAGCAAACTGGAAAAACTAGAACTGGAAAAATTCTACTAAGGAAACCTACAATGTGATTAAGCCAATTTAGAGTCTTCTGGGCAGAGGTGTGCATGAGGGGTGGGTGGTGATGCTAATAAACAGAGCATACTTGAATATCCAAAAGAGCGGAAAACCAGACTCCTTCCAGAGCAGGGGTGACACATTGAGGGCACTAACACCCCGGACTGTCGCAGGCAGGCCTGCTCTGTACAGGGCGGGCAGAGCGCCAGAACCCTTGTGCTTGCAAATCAATCCGCAAATCCTTTGGATCATCAAGAACTTTATTTACCTTTAGAATGGGCCAGCCTTCTACACCATAAACATTTCATTCAGGCATTAAGTTCTGGATTCTGCCTCTCATTTACTTAGCACAACTTTTGCCAGAAACTTCCCTTCCATCTGCCTTGGCTGAACGTGAGTGCTGTTCCACTATGTTCTCCAGATACTTGAAGCTGCAAATGTCTTTTCACAGATCCCTTACCCTCCAATTTCCCCTCACGTTTAAATGCAGGTGTCCTGACATTGTGGGATGGATCATGACTTGCCAAAGATACCCACATACGAATCCTTAAAACCTGTGAGTATTTCACCTTCTATATAAAAAAAGGGACTTTGTCCATGTGATTGAAGGATTTTGTGATGGGAAGATAATCCTCAGCTATCCAGTTGGGCCCAATGTAATCACAAGTGTTCCTGAAAGATGGACAAGAAAGACAGAAGAGACAGATAAAGAGAAGGGATGGTAGCGTGGCAATAGACTTTGATCATCATATCAGTGTAGCCTCCCTTTTGTACTGGGCACTTCTCCTTTGCAATCACCTTCACCGCTATAGCTGAAGATGAGTTTAGGGTGATTATTTGACTAATGTCAATGTTCTTTACTAACACACATGAAGGCAGAGACTATGCCAAATTTCGCTTCCTTCTGAAGTCTCAGCTCACAGCAGGCACTCAATAAATATTTATTGAATAAATGAGCAAATGAAAGGGTGAACAGGACTCATACCCCCCACAGTCCTTAGTGTTCTTTAGTGTGGGTAGAAACACAGCGGTCCTGAGGTACCCCACTGACTTACTCATTGCTTCTTGTTTTCCCATCTTGCTCTGACCAGAATATTTATCTTTACATATGGTCTTAATAGATTTCTGCTGAGAGAACAGCCGTATCTGTAACTCCAATCAATGGGTCAAGCAGTTGGGAGGGATGGAAAATTTCTTTTCCCTATGTTATGATTTGTATTCAGATTATTCGGATTTTAACTCTTGACCCAATTCCCTCATCAGTTGTACAATGATCTCTGTTGTTTGAGTAGTGACCTCCTGTTGTTTTTCTCTCCTCTGAATGTGAAAGACCATCTACTTATTCCTAGACCCAGGTCCTGAACCCATTTTTGTAATACCGCTTTCTAATCATCAGAACAAACCCTATTGAAATTCACTTCAACCTCAGTGTACTCCTATATATATTTTTAAAGGAAGTTGTGAGTGAGATTTTTAAAAGAATAAATAAACAACAGTTATAAATACTGGAAAGGAAGATATACTCAACTCAGACAGCTATTGTACACCAGCTTCCAGTGTAAAACTCTGAAATAATATCTTTTTTTATTGTTCTTCTACTTATCAATGATCGATTGCTTATGTCTATAGGGCATGGTTGTAACATTTTTGAATTTGACCCTCACTATTCTCCTGAGGGGAGACAGGCAGGTGAACCAGTCTCTTTATGTACTGAAGTCACCAGGCAATTGCTCAATATTTGTTTACCTGGGTGCTTCATCTTTGCTTTCCGGGTGTGTTTTCTGCTGTCTAACACATAACAGTCCTGGGTATGTGCATTTGGAGGAATAAAAAAATGCCTGGCTTCTTTCTAATAAGAGCATACTTAGATGATTTGTTCAACATTATCCAGTTAGTGAACAGCCTCAGATTTGCAACCCAGCCACCTGGTTCCAAGTTCAGTCCCTTCCCTCTCTGCAGTCTAGGAGAGGACTCCTGGGGAAGAATGAGAGGCAGTGCAGACACAGATTAAATGTTGCCTTGTACTTGAAGGTCACATGTGAATGGTGGGCACATGGGGGAGGGCGTTGACATCTCTTCTGGCAAAGAAAAGTAAGCACAGAAGCTAGAAATTATTCCATTTATTCAGTCAAGCAACAGAAAGAATGTAGAAAGACAACAGACTCAAATAAAAGAATTGTGATGCTCTGAACCTTCTCCTTGCCCTGCAGAGAGAACCCCACAAACCACTCAATGTGGGCACACCTTTGACATGGTACTCGGTCCAATCCAGAGGATTGTTACAGCCCTCAGGATGTTTAAAGAAATAAAAGACCTGAAGATATGTATTTCTGTCCCGTTAAAGAAAGTTTATTTTAAAATATTTAACATTTCTTTATTAAAGGCGAACAGGCAGGATATACGCTCTATAAACCTTCCAAGGACGGAACATTGTTGGCATTCCAAATGGAGAAGTTATTGCTGTGCATGAGAACCAAGTTTTGCCTGTTTCACTTTACAGATGGCTGCGAATGAAATATTTTTCTTATAAGATCATAATGCAGATGGAACAAGCTTTTGAAAATTAAAATTATAGATGGAATTTCCTTGCTGCCTCATTACTATCAGTTAGAAAGGGGATTTCTGGTTAATTCTCTAGGAAGGCTTTCCCAAAGCATACCTTGTAATATAAGCAGGGCTTTGAAATGCTTCTCAAATTATACTACACAGAATGTCAGCTGGGGTCTCCCTGTCCTTCAGAGATAAACCCTTCTCTCAGATCTGCAGGACCTGGGTAAGGGCTTCATCAATGGAAGCTCCTGCCCAATCCCTTCCCACCCAAAGCTCCCTCCAGCACGAACAGGGGCTCATATGGGTCAATACAGACATCCTGGAGTCTAACCCCCAACTCTCATCCACATCACTGCAAACAAACCCTCCTGGCCACTCTTTTGGTCCAGAAGTGTACACATTGGTGGGTGATCTACTCTCCAGAGGGACTGAGTAGGCAAGAGACCTGTGCAGGGCTAGGAAGCCAGCTTGATTATTTGGACAGGAGATTCCAGGGTCCCATGGGTTCCAAATGTGCAAGTCACCAATCTTGAAAACTCCTTACTCTAAGGGGAAGGGCAAGCTGGAGGAGACCCAGAAAGGGATTCTCTGAAGTGCAGAACCCAGAAGAGGGGCCCTGGTTGCCTCAGTCTGGAGCTGTGCTAATCAGACTTAAATAAACTTGATCCAAGCCCAAACTCTCTGCATAATATCTTATTTTCTCAGAGTTTGTGTATTCATGGCCCCCACTCTCACTAATCTTCAGCTGAGTCCTGCTCCTATTCTGCCCCACCACAGCACAAACTTGAGATGCCACCACTTGACATATTTTTAGGAAAAAATATTTTCATTACCAATAAACTTATTTATAGTCAACTCTGTTGAAGACTTGGGGTTGGAACAGATTTCATTCTTATCTCTGCTTTCTCCTCCTTTCAAGGAGCAAAATGAATTATATTCCTATTATCATTCAAAGTTGAGAGAGTATGTGTATAAGAATGCCACACAAACACACACGTACCAGAAATTCAGTAGAAGAGAAACAGATGCTGGGCCAGATCAATGGCAGAATGATTGACTGATGGTCTACAGGGTGCAGAAGCTCCCCTGGGCTGTGTATTCCTCTGTCCTGAGAGCTGGCTGTTAAGTTTCCCTTGGACTTCATAAGATGTGTTTGCAATGAGCATCTGCATCAGCACCTCATCACTACCTTTTTATGAGCTACCTAGAATTGCTATTCCTCCCAGAAAATACTGGTTACATTTTCAATATTTTTCAAATGGGAAAACTGAGATTCAGAGAAATTGTGGCTGGCCCAAGGCAAGCATCTATGAAGTGTTGGGCCACAAATAAAACTTAGTACACATGACTACAATTTCTCCATTCTTTCCCACTTATTCACCTAATGCCACAAGTTCATAAGGTATTGTGGTTGATTCTATTAAAATTTAGCAAATATGCACTGCCTCTCCTATACATATCATGGGAGAAGTGTACCTCCCCGCTCCTCTTTTCCATCCCAAAAAGAGGATGCCTGTCTGCCGCCGCTCCGAGGAGCTGGGGGAACACATGAAGTAGGCAAACTCCGCATGCAGCTGGCACCAAGCCCAGCTTAGCTCAGTTTAGATCTGCCGAACCCCAGACAACTTGTAGGCACATGAATAAGAAATAAATGCTTACTTTTGTAGACCACTGAGCCTTGGGGTGGTTTGTCACACAGAACTTTTATATACGTAGCTCCTGTTACAGCTACATAATCTGCCTTTTAAGACACCGCAAGCAACAGTTCTAACGAATGTTTCTCCGCTGAATAGCGTGAGTCACCAAGAAGTTTCCTTACTGCGTAAAACTTAACCTGAAAGCCAATGTCACACATTGTAGGCTTTTTGTTGCACTTCTGATACCATTAGTTATATTACTCAGCTTCAGTCATTTACGCTGAAGCAATAAACTACCCAAAAGATCTCGTTAGCTTTACAAAAACAAAGTTTTATTTCTCACTGGTCTTCATGCTGGCTGCAAATCTTTTCCATGGGTCTTCTTCATTCTGAGATCCATGCTGAGGGAGAAATCCACCCTTCAAACATACTATTCTTGCAAAAGAAGGTAAAGGACAACAGAACTTGGTGATTCCTTTTAAGGCTGTGCTCAAACATAGCTGACAACATTTTTGTTCTCATTCCATTTGGCAAATGCAAGTGACTTAGCCAAAATTCATCTCTAGGATGGATATATGTGATTCTCTCAAACAGAGCAAGAATAACAAATCAGAACCACAGTACCCACAATACCAAGCAAATAACAACCTCTTAATCATTTTCAAGAAGCAACTCAAAATGTCATCTTCTTAGTGCCAGTCTGTGGGGACATTTCTCTGCTCTTTCTGTCCTACAGCAAATATAAAAACATCGAGATATGTGAATAAGTAGTTTGAGGACAATGTATTGTCTCCTTTCTACTTAGGGAGTTCTTTGAAAGCAAAGATTATCCCTTATGGTACTCTGTATTCTCAGTAAGTGGTATAGTCCCTGGAACCTTGTATCTTATTCTATTGATGCTTACCTTTTATTACTCGCATAATAATGCATAGAAGCAATCTTAAGAATCCAAGGGGTGTTAAGGAAAAGCTAGAGGGAGAGACAAAAGAAGACCAGAAAACCAGAAATTGAGTTTTGTACTTTTTAAGTTGATATCTGTATTTATATTGACATAAAAATATATAAGGAGAAATATAGTGTATGCAACTGAATTTATAAGCTTAAAGTCTAAGAGATGTATCTAAGGTGGAGATAGGAATTTGGCAGTCATCAGCACATAGATAATGTTCAAAGCCTGAGACTTACTGTTATCCCCTAGGGAAAGAACAGAGAAAGAGAAGATACAATGATGTGCTTTCCATTTCTTTTTATTTTATTTTTTTTAATTTTCTGAAGTGAGAAGCAGGGAGGCAGACAGACAGACTCCCACATGCACCGAACCAGGATCCACCCGGCATGCCCACCAGGGGCGATGCTCTGCCCATCTGGGGCGTTGCTCCATTGCAACCAGAGCCATTCTAGTGCCTGAGGCAGGGGCCATGGAGCCATCCTCAGTGCCCAAGCAAACTTTGCTCCCATGGAGCCTTGGCTGTGGGAGGAGAAGAGAGAGATAGAGAGAAAGAAAAGGAGAAGGGTGGAGAAGCAGATGGGCGCTTCTCCTGTGTGCCCTGGCCTGGAATTGAATCTGGGACTTCCATATGCCGGGCAGATGCTCTATTACTGAGCCAACCAGCCAGGGCAGTATTTCCCATTTCTTAACTCAGTTCCTCACCAGTCTGGGGTCAAAACTTCAAATCTCTTCTGAGACAAGCCCACTGATATTTCTTGAAGGGTCTCCTGAGAGGCTGACCTTGAGTAATCACAGGTTTCTTGTTGCAATGGGAATATATACTCTGTCTAAAAAATTTGATTTATCCCTTTCTGTACCTTTAGGTTTTTCTCAGCATATGGATAAGCTGTATTCTTAGAAAGACCTTCAAAGAACATTCCCTCTCATTCTTGGACTCCTGATGCATGTGTCATCCCTATCATATGTCTGTCACTCCTGTGCTTTCTCCTCCCTCATTTATCATGTTGATAGAATGTCAAATTCAGATTGAATGGGTAGTAAGGACCAGGCAGGATGATATATACTTTGCATATTTCACTCCATCCTCATTGCAACCAGAGAGGTCGACACGACCCAATGCACCATTGTAACATCTGAAGAGAAGTTAAGTAATGTGCCTAAAGTCACAGCTAATAAGGAGCAGAACTTTTGAAGGAAACTGTCAGTGAAGATCCCATGCTTTATGCAAGCCAGGGCTATCTCAAACACAAGGAGCCCTTGGGAGTTGAGTCTTATGGAAGGAGATACTCATATTTTGCAGATAGAGAAACACATAGATAGGTAGTTAGGCAGATGATAGAGATGATAGATAGATAGATAGATAGATAGATAGATAGATAGATAGATATCAAATTTTAAAAATACTGAGTACATAGTTTTATACCTTCTTAAACAGAAGATGGTGAGCAACATAATTTAATCATTCCTTTACGCATTTATTTTATGGCCACTGTGCTCAGAACTGTATCAAGAGCAATGTTTTAAACTTATGTCAATTTAATTTTTATCTCCTCAAAACTGAAGTTTGCCATGTAGTTCAAGAAAGTTCCACATATTCACATTCATACCCTTGTGTATATGAAACAAGGAGAGATCATATTAAGAGGAATAAGGTAATTCAACATTGAAACTTTCTAATTGGCAAAACACGTTGCCATGTGTAATTTCATTTGATCCTCACAATAATTATCACTATTTTAATGGTGAAGAAACTGAGGCTTGGAAAATTTCAGTACTTGGTCAACTAAGACATGCAAAAGCTGGGAAACAAATCCGAATTCTAATCTGACATTCTCTCTAGCAGTGTGATGTTGACTCAGCATAAAAACACACTTCTCTCCTATTTGGGGGATCTTTGGGGAAAATGGTGCCACTCCCTCCCCTCAGTCACTGAAGCCCCCAGCTCCTTAGCAGAAATTGAGTCCTGGTGTTCATTTCTGCTAAGCTCATCTTATGGGTTTGGCTGGTTGATGCCTCGGGAGGGGGTGGCAGGCGACAGAATCTGTCTGCTTTGCAGCTCTCACCAGCCCTGAGAGCTAGTATTTTCCAAAGGAATGCTGGGTTCTCAGAAACACTATTGATAATGAGGTTGCTCATTTTTTAAATGCTGTAACCAGATAGTCTAGGAAAACAGACCAGGTTCCAGGGGTGCAGCTGTGGTGTTTTGGTTTAAGATTTAAGGCGGTTGTTTAAGATGAGCTTTCAGCTGGCCTGCCGACCTGCCACTGGACTGCAACAAGCCTGCACAATCAGGTCATTGTTTATCTCCAGGCTCCTCGGAGCCTCACCCTGGCATGTACTAAAGTGGACTTTCTCCTGGGAACCTGGTGAGGATGAAGTGTGAGCATGTGTGTGCGTGCATGTGTGTGCATGCGGAGGTTTTGAATCGGAGGAAACCAGTGCAGGGATTATATGGAATCCCCTCCAGCCTCAGTCAGACTTGGAGAACAATGTGAATATGTTTGGACTGAAGAAAAAATCTGAGGCCAATGGGAGACAGGTTGGCACAGAGCACTTTTCCAGTCTTGGCAGGATGCAATTTTCCAGGAGGCCGAGTTTCACTTCCCTCCCATACATAGGGCAGGGGGCTCAGCAGAGTAATAACTACAGACCCACAGACCACAGACAAACTCCTGGCTCTGCCTGGAGAGCCACAGTTTAGAGCCTAATGAGGCACCAATAGGTCATAAGAGCCGACTCTCTGCCTCCTGGACCACATTCTGTTTACCGTTCCTCTCACATCCTGTATCTTCTTCATATTGAATGAGAAATGGAATGAATATTTTACTGCATCTAACTGTGTGCTGGGTGCTTCACTTAATTTATGGTGTGAACAATGCAGTAGGACAATAGCTAGCATTTATGGAAAGCCTACTAGTTGTAGGCAAGGGTCTAAGTGTTGGACACATTAACATATATTTAATTCTCATGTAGCTGCAAGTGGGAGACTGTGGAGATGGATGAGGAGACAGCTGCTGAGAAGGACACTTGGCTAGCAAGTAGAGGAGCCGGGATTTCACCCTGGCCAACTCCAGAGGCCCCCACTGAGCCTCAAGCCAACCCTTCAGCTTGAACCCATACTTCTCCATCCTCAGCCTGGATCCTTGGCCTCTCACTGAGGTCACCTGGAAAGGGTTTCTGCCTCTTCTTCTCCCATCAAAGGGGCAGAATCAAAGATGACCTTCTAGTTTAGGACCTTTCTTAGGGTCTCTGAAGATCACCATCTCTTGGCATTACATTGCCAAAAATTTTAAAGTCCTGCCAATGCTTAGAAGTTCACCAACCCTAATGAACCAAGAGGCATCTGATAGTGACAACATTGATTATAGCTCTGAAAATTAAGTAACGTTATATTCAACAGTTCCATTTGATCTGTGATCCACTTTTAATTGCTGCTTAATTTAAATGCGAAATCTAATTTTATAAGTCATTTTCAGGGCTATGAATGTGAACTGGTATAAAAAAAAAAAACATGCACCTAGTTCTTGAGATAATAATGGCCTGGAGTTAAAAAAGAAAAGAAATTTTCAAAATGCAAACTTGATCATGGTAACTTCTAGCTTGCAATGTATTCGGGTTTTTTTAAAGCCTCTAAGATTGTGTTTCTAACTCATTATCTTGCCAGCCTTACCACATTCTGTGCTTACACCCTGGAGACTCCAGGCACAGAATCTCAGTGGCACAGGCCTCCTGGTGATTGCACACATTGCTTTCTGAATACACGCTCTGGGACATCTAACCCCATTCCCTCTACCTGGCTAACTCCTGCTAATCATTCAAAAGTCCATCACCTCCATGATCCCTTTCCCACACAGTGTCTTGGAAGTCAGGTACCCTTCCTGGAGGCTGCCACCATATCCTGTGCCTATTACCTGTAGCACAGTATCCATCACCTCTGTCTGTTCTTGCCAAATCCTCCTGGCACTATGTATTGCCTGAGGGGAAGACTGTTCCTTTTACTCTATATCCTTGTAGTGTGACACCATACCTGCTACACAGCAGATGCTCAAAAATACTTACTGAATGAATGATTTATGTTTACAAATCTACTACTTAAATAGAGACTGTTTTAGGGTTTTAAAGGGGCCAAGATATATGGACCGGGCAATCTACATCAAATATGATGTTCACAGTGATACACAAGGAGGGTTCCATTAAATTAATTGGATGCATATCTTAAGCTATCCTTTGCCTTTATTTTAGTGTTTTTGTTTTCATATTAAACATAGTTTATTGGCTTGATCTTTCAGGGGCCACAGTACAATGGTCAACACCATAAAGAACGGAACTGATATCAAACATTCGGAAAGCAGGGATTAAAACTGTGGCTCACCCCAAGGTTTGTACATATAGAAAGTGCATTGGCCACAGAACGCACACATTGAGCCATTTCAGAAATAGACTCCATCACTATTTACATAGATAGAGATTGGAAGGTAGACAATGTAGTTTACTTTTAGATATAATAGTCCAGAGAAAAGTCTAGAACTTAGTTTCAACATTGAGAATAATGAGAGTAATTAGCAAACTCATGAATAGAACCATGCTTGTATAATTCCTGACAACTATAATGACATATTTGTTTGAGTTGAGTTCTCAGTTTGTTACATTTATAACCCTCCTCCAGAATGTGGATTTAGGTTTCAAAAGCTCTTGTTAAGTTTCAGAGATTCCTCTGGTCTACTTATTATTTTTGTTTCTTTGATCCCCTACTGACTATTCTCTGTTTCTATCCTTTTATGTATAGAATTAGTGCTTCCATGGGGAGGGTGACCAAGGGAAGACTGAATCCAGGGAGAAGAAAGACAGAAACTTGTCCCATCATTCTTTTTGAAAGCAGAAAATTAAAAGTAGAAAGGAAATGTGTGTGTGTGTGTGTGTGTGTGTGTGTGTGTGTGCGCGCGCGCGCGTGCGTGTGCGCTTGTTTAAGAGGGAAGAAAATGCAAGATCTGGAAGCCCAAACTCCCTCCCGCTGCCTCCCTGGCCTTGGAAATTTTGTCTCAAATACAGCTGGCATTTGTTTCTTATACACTGAGCCTCGTGACCTTGACCGGTACTCTGGTCTAAACTGTATTGATGGCATCCAAATAGCTAATTTCATGTTAGAAAAGATGGGAGAGGCAGGTATGAATTAAGAAATGGGAAGGAAAAAAAATAACCCAAACTGAAAAAGTTAAATTTCCTGCCAGGTGGCTTCCAAATCATCCAGCAGCTTTATTCAAGGCTTTGAAGTCTCGAGCCAACAGTTCCAGATCTGTAATATTTACCCTGCAGTCTCCAAAAACAAAACTTGAGTGTGTTCCTTGAAGTCAATCTCCCCAGCATTTCAGGATGACAGATGGGAGAGGCTGGAAAAGAAGTATTGGATGACCTGGAACTCCTCAACTGCTCGGTAAGTCTTTGTTATGCTCCAGTCTCTCTTTCTCTCTCTGTATATTCTTTCAAACTTGCTCTACTTTCAGCATCAATTCCTGCCTCCCTTCCAACCCAGTCACCTGTTGCACTATTTATCACAAAGAATAGGTTTAAGATCCTAATTGATGAAATGACACCCCTCCTTGGGTATCATCGTGAACATCATATTTGACATAGGTTGCCCAGTTCATATACCTTGGCCCTTTTAAAACCTTAATTGACAGAACTTACCAATAAACAGTAATAGCTAACGAAGCTCTAAATTCCTCTATCCACATAGTTGAGCTTTGCTACTTATACCCATGAACTAAGCAAAATAATAACAGTAGTTATAATAATAACAATGGAGCCAATTTTGTGTGTGAGGCAGAGTATCTATCTAGCTACGGACTTACCCAGGGCAGACTCTGGAGAAGGGAAGAGGGTGATGAGTATACACAATCCCCAAACTAAACATAATTAAGAGAAAAAGGCTATCTAAACCCAGCCATGGTGGATGCTTGTCACTTTTCTTCTTTGATGTCACCCACCCTTTTTTGCCCCTTCAAATTCTACTTGTCTTTTAAGATTCTCTGTCACCAAAGTCACTCAAAAATATATATATTGAGAACCTACGATGTACCGGGAACTGTTCCAGGTTTTAATTAAACAAAGTTCTTGCCCTGTTGGAGCTCATGATCCAGGGGAGGAGACAGACAGCAAACAGATCTGTAAAAATATAGTATGATAGAGACCTATGCAGTGAATGAACATAAAGCAAAATGAGCAGGACAGAGAAGGCTATTATTTGTTGGGGGAACAGAGGCTTGAAAGAGATGAAGGGACAAAAAGAGGCAGTGTGGGAGAAGAGCATCCCTGCGGAGGAACCAGTCAGGGCAAGGGCCTCTGGCAGGAGAAAGAACAGCAACCAGGCAGGGTGGTTGGGCCGTGGGGGAGAGAAGTAGAAAACGAAGAGAGCAAGAGAGCAAGAAACTGTATCTTAGAGAGCTTTGGAGGCCCTTCAGCTTTAACTCTGTGTGAGAGAAGAGCGATTGGAGCGATTTTGAGCAAAGAAATGACATGACCCGACTCCTACCAAACTTTGAGCTATAAGACTGAGAACAGACTCTGCAAGAGGAAGATGCAAAGCAGTGAAACAAGAGCCTTTTTGAAGGTAGAGGTTGCATTCTGGGTATGGTTTGAAGGTAAGGCCAAAAGATATCACTGCTGATGGACTGGATGTGAAGAATAAGAGAAAATGAGAGGTCAGGGATGCCAGCTTAGTTTTTGTCTTAAGTCAAAAGATACTCATTCTTCCTCTGTGCTTCCATGTACTTCTGTTAATATCAAAATTATAAAATTCTAATGATAACAAATGTGTACATATCTCCCACTAGATGCACTGTCTCTTAACTTTTAGGTCTTCATATGAAACTCTAATGAAAGTTGTGGACTCATGCCAATGAGGGGAAAAACACACACAAATTTCTATAAACATTTGAATTTAATATTAAAAGTTTTTTTCTCTTCTTAAATTAAATCATGGATGGTTCCCTGAGTGGTTTAAGGTTCTAAGATTCAAAAACCTAGGCACTAGATTTATTTATTTATTTTAATATATTAATATTTAATACTTGAGATTCTGAAGACTTTGGCGATGTGATGGTGACCAATATAGCTAGTATCCCTTCTCATGAAGACCTCATTCTGATGTGGAAAATAGAGGAGATTCTAGTAAACAAACACATAAATAATTATAACTGATAAAAGGGAATATAGGGAGGACCAAAGCAAGGTGACATAATTTACTGTTTTGGGGTGGAGTATAACAGGGAGTAATCTGGAAACAGAAGCCAAATATGTATTATAAATAGAGAGGAATTAATGCAGGAGTTGGTGGTACATATGATGGGAAAAAGAGAAGGGTATCAGAGCAATAAGAGATTAGCAACACAAGAAGTCCCATGCCACCTCCAGGGCTGGAGGGGCAATGGGATCAAGTGGTACTACCAGAGCCCAGAGGCTGGGTCTACCTGGGAGTTAGATTTATAGAAGGTGTGCTGATTCATGGAAACCAAGACTAGAAGTGAATGTCTATATACTAGAGAAATCAACAGAGATAGAGAGAAAAGTCCCTGCTTTCTTTCCTTCACCTGTCCTTCTCTAGTCTACTAGTGCTTGTCTTATTTATCTTTATTCACCATCAAGGCCTTGGTGGGTACTTAGTAATGCCTGAAAAATTGAAAAGAATAGATGCACTATTATTTTTGACACTGATGTCAGCGACTAACATCTCTCTCTTTCAATTCCAGAGGGTGACCCAAATCATCACACACAGGATAAACCGAAAGCATAACACTGTTTAGGCAGAAAGAAAAGTTCTTCAAGTCATGAGAACTTGGGCTTGAGTTGGCAGGGGGATACCAAGAAAGAATTAAAAAACAAATGAGTTCAGGTGGTCAAGTTTGGAGTCTGGATCAAAAGACACATCCTACAAATTCACAGGTCTTCTAGATGACCTTCCATTCTACCTGAAGGTTCATTAATGCTCTGCTCTTTGTTACTCTGACAGATGACACCTTTTCAAAGGAGACTATCACTGTGGGTGGAAGAGGCTGTGGTTTCCTCACCTGTAAAATAAGGGAGTTATACTGGATGATCCCAAAGAGTTGGAAGGCTCCTTTCAGATCCATTTCATCTACAGTTATTTGCATATGCCTTTTAAAGAGACAGCAGCACACCACCCCTGGCCCTGGGGTCCTCTCAGGCACTGCTTCATGAGGTAGACTGAAAGCACCAGACCTCCTTGTAAATATAACCAAAGTTGAGGAGAGGCAGAGAGAAAGTTACATCTATGTACCGTGCCTGTAGAGGAAGGAAATTCTTCTTGCTATCATTCAGAAAAATATTATTCTCTCATTTCTGTACTTTTTTATATTTCACAAAGGAAAGAGAGAATAGTACTCTATGGTTTACTTAATTTTGGAAGCACAGTTTAAGGGTTTTCAAGAAATAAAAACATACGGAAAGGCTCAAAATTAGCTTAAAAAAATTATCCATGCTATTTCTCATAACTTGACAGCAGACTTCTCAGGGCTGTTCACATTAATTTATATATAGCACCCTTTGCCTAAGAGGGAAAATAGATACAGTCCATTACCAGAGAGAAACTTTTACTGTGAACAGATTGTGCATATTCATAAAGTCCAGATCATTTCACAAAATATATTATTACACTCTCCCATTAAATCTTGAATCTAACCATAGTTAAAATTGGGTCCAATTTGTCCCCAAGTCTCCTGATAGCCAATGCAAAACAAAACATATAATCAGCTATAAAATCTCATTATGACAAAGAAGGCGGCATATCATTTTGGAAAGAAAACAATAAAATACTTGCTTTTAATAGTGTGAGGCTGTGGTAGCAGTGAATGACCCAGTAACAGCAACTTTCCCGCTCTGCTTCTGCTGGCTAGACATTTCAGATGGTTGTGTTCTTCACTGAAAGTCAAGGGCATTGTGTTACAATACAATTCAGCAAAGAACTTGCACTAAACAGACCTTGGGTGATGCCGCTGGATCTAAGAATAAAAGCAAAAGACCTGGAATGCACTGTCTGATACAGAGGCAATAAGCCACATGTAACTTGTAGTGTGACTGGTCTAAACTGAGAAGGGCTATACACATAAAGTATGCACCAAGTTCTGAAGACTTCATACAACAACAAAGGGAAGGTATCTCATGATTATGTTGAAATTGTATTTTGAATATGTTGAATTAAATAAAAATATGTTATTAAAATTAATGTCATTGGATATTTTTTATATTACTTTTAAAAAAAATGTATACGGCTACTGGTAAATGTGAAGTCATATGTGGCTGGCATTTGCATCTTGGGTTGCGTTATCAGTTGCTGGAGTCACACTCTAGGGATGACCTTGTTACTTAACGTTGGGAGTGTTACTTTCTCCCCCAGCCCATCTTCTCTTCATCCATAAACTGAAGAATCTTAATGCCCATGCCCAAGGATTAAGTGCAGTATAAAATGTTAACACAGTGTTTTGACACATTGCAGAGCCCAAGAAAAGTCGTCTTTCTTCACTCTCAGCGCAGAAACTTACCTTTGAAGCTGAAAGTAGAGAAATAATATTCTAGATTCTAAAACAGTCCTGCTAAAAGATCTGCCTGTGAGCCTCCTTTCCAAGGTCTGGATCTATTTTCTCTGCCTTGAGGAAGTGCAGTACCCTGTGATTTCAGTGTCTCAAGACAGATAACTCTGGCCCCTGTGGAACAGCCAGAGTGCTGACAGAGAGGACCTGTTTATAGAAGAGAGGGCTCGAACACTACTCAAGAACTTTGTTTAAAATTCTTTTTGTAACCACACATCTCTCTGTTTGGGTTTGCTGCTGTCATTAAATAAATATCTGGATAGTCTTCAGTGATCATTCCAGATAAGTGTGGCTAGGGTTTTTAAGATAATGAACCACGCTTTTGATTCAAACTCATTGGATTCCCACGTAGACTCTCAGGAGGCATCTGAGGATGGTCAAGAGGGGTTGACAAGGGAAGCAATGACATTCTTCCCAACCAAGCCAAGAAAAAAGGACCTTTTTAAAGTTACATGCAAGGACCCTATTCACCAGCATCTCACAGAAATTTCTTATGAACAGTGTTTAGGTGAGCAAGAAGGCACAGAAAAGAGAAGAACTTAGATATTCCTATCCATAAGAACAGAACTGAAGGGAGAAAGAACACCCTGTTCACTCGAGGCTTGCTTGACTCTCAGCTTCATGGTCTGAGTGAACATGTGACAACTATTTATGGCTAGCATAGAAACATTCATTTGTTGCTTGTTTTCATAAAATAATTTGAAATGAAGACACAGGAGATTTCGGACATCTAAATTTGACTCTCAGCAAAACAAGTAACTTTCTCCAGACATTCCTAAAGGGGGACTCAGAGATAGTGAAAACAGTAAAAAATGTTTGGGATAGAAGTTCGCTCTGAGCATTTTATAGTTCTATTAGTTTTGACAAGTGCATAAAATGTCATGCACCCACCAATGCAATGGCAGCACAAAACCATGTTAAATTCCCTGCTTTCTACATATTCCTTCCTTTCCTTGCCTCCAACCCCCAAACCACTGATCTTTTTACTGTCCCTATAGTTTTGCCTTTTCCAGACTGTCATATAGTTGGAATCATACAGTTTGTAGCTTTTTCAGACTGCCGTTATTCCCTCCACAATATGCATTTAAGATTCCTCCAGGAGGATTCATTAAAAACATCAAGAAAATAGTGCTTTTCAAGGGAGATTAAGAGAATGAGAACAAACAAAAGGCAAATTTTGAGCTTCACTATTGTCTTTGGCTCCTAGTAGTAGCCAAAGGATATAAAGGACAAACTCACTCTGGAGGAAGAGCTCTTAGGATAAAAGGAGTAATGCCAGCATGAGGTGAAGGCCTCCGTGCACATAAGGGGAGGACAGGGCTAGGGTGGGGGGACCTTGATTTTGTCTGCAAAGACAAATTTAATGATGGCTGAACCTCAAATGAAGGGAAGTCTGCTCCATTTTTTCCCTAGGTGAGAATATAGCCCATTTTTCCAATGGAAGGGCAGGTATAATGTCTCCTAGGAGCAGAAATGTGATACCACACCATTTAGATCTATTATTCCATTATGTTGTTGTTTTCCTTGTCTCATTTAATTCAGTTTCCAATCATTGATTCAAAAGTATAACCTGACCCTACAGTGGGTCAAACTGATTATTTTTCTTGGTAGTTTTCTCTCCACCTTTTTCTAAAACCACACATTCTAGTTTATTTCATTAGGGCATCCTCAGTGTGACACAGGGGAGTCTGCCTTCCAAAAACAACATACCCTGAAGACAAACCTGAAACAACAACAATTTCTCAAGCAAAATGTAGTTTGGGGTTGTACATGTCACAGAACGCAGATCAGGCCAGTGTTGGCAGGAGGCCTGGAGTGAAGGAGACCCTTAGCTTGCGGGCCACCATAACCTGTGAGTAGGAAGAGCTGCGAACTCAGATACTGAATCTTTGTTCCACCACACCGCTTTCTATCCTTAAAGATGGCAGTCCTCAGAAGAGGGTCATCAGGTGAACAATGACAGCTCGGTGACTGCTCTCAATTTCCAGGGTTCAGTGGAGGACCCAGGAATCTCACCTGACTGGTACCACTGCTCATGCTGCCATCCTCTGCTGTACCTTTGATGGCCCTGTAGGAGAAAACATCACACTCCTAGTGGTCTTCAGCAAAGTGAGCCAGGGACACACACTCAAATCCTCTCTGAATAACTCGCTCAGGAAACCATAGACTGGAGGGGCAAAAATTTTATTCTGCTCTTCAACCCTTTGGGAGAGTATCATATTTGGATGAAGAAGCAGACCATCACACTAAATGTCACCAGGGAAATAAAGTATTTTCACAGTGTGAGAAAATAGAATTTATCAGAACTCACCTCAGGAAGAGTGTTGTAAGTATTTAGAAGGTACATTAGGCAACTAGCAGCAAGGATGTGAGAACTTCCTTCCTCCAAGGGTCAGCCTTAAGTAATCCTAGATATTCACTGAAGTAAGGAAGATGAGTCCATTTAACTGCTGGTCTCTTACTTGTTGAGTTAAATGCAAGTTTGGGGCCAGAGGGGAATTACCAAGAAGTGGAAAGGAAACTGAGTGTCTTTAACTGTGGTCTCTTTTCTTGAACTTCTGCTTTCCCATAGCACTCAATCTCCTCTTTGAATTAACTATGAACAAGTAGTTATTTGAAGGAGTGCCAAATTATTAGCTCATTAAGAGCACCCAATCATTCCTTTTTCCTAAGATTCCTTAATGTCTGTCTGGCCATAAGTGAAGTCAAAGGCCCACATTAACATGCATCTCCCTAAAAAGTGTGGGTAGTAGCAACCTGAAGTAAACAGGTTTGCTTCCTCTAGTTGCCATATTTAGAAACTCTCTTTTTCTTTCCTCCATATCTACCTATCTATACTCTGTCTCTTCAAATGCATCTCCTCCGGCAAGACTTATCTGAAATTAATTGGTCACCTCTTTGTATACTCATAACTCCTTGTATGTAGAAACAAAGGAAGTATTATAAGACTTTAGAACAAGGTGCAATGTGATATTTCTTACTAGAATGTAAGTTCATGAACATCAGCAATATCTTCCTTTCTAACTCTATGCAGGACACATTCTAGGTTCCATGGGCCACACAAAGAAGGTACTAAATACATGTTTTTGCATTGCCACTGCTGTTGTTTCAGGGGCTATGTAGATTGCTGTTCATTCTCTAAACTCAACCTCCAGGAACAAAACCATCATCCACTCCTCTAAGATCCACATCAGAGCCCAAGAAGCCAATGAGCAGTTCCTGGTGTCCTTGCCCTAGAAAATGCCTACCACTGAATCATAGAGTTGATGTGTGACTAGCTTTCATTCTTTTTCTCCTGGTAATAGCAACCTTTAAAAACACTTCCTCTTAATCTTAATCCAAGTGCTTTATATATGGCTAAGTCTACACCCCAGTTGTAGGAGTAAACACATATCCCAGACCTCGCCTGGGTTTTATCCACTTGGACAAAATTGTTATTCCTAAGATGGGCACAAGACCCAAACCAGATCAATGAGATCCAACCTTAGATTTTTGCTAAAACTTTTGGGAAAGAAGGCTCTTCTTCCATGGTTCTTAAGCTTTGAGAAGTGAGTCTAGAGCTTCCAACAATCATTCCATCACCTTATGGCTAAGACTTGCCTAAAAGTAATTCCAACTCTTGAAGGAAGTGAAAACTGACATAAGGTGCCAAGTAAAGTTGGTCAGGTAAAATATAGGAAGCAATATGGACCACACTTGTACAAAACATGTTATTGGTTGTTTCCCTGAAATTAAAATTTAAATGGGAGTTCTGTGTTTTTATTTGTTAAATATGTCAGCCAAGTAGCAGGAAGCTTGGGTAATGGCTTCTGAACCTTTATATTCATCCACACTTTGTACTTCTCAGTTATGTGAAACACTACTTGCTGCTTTTTCTTAAACTAGTTTGAGCTGGTTTCTATCAACTTGCAACATAAAATTTCTTCTTAATATATAAAGTTCTGTCATCTTAATGATCAACAGGTATCCTCTTCAAAAAGTATCTTTAAGAAAGAGTCATAAGGCCAAAAAGGTAAACATTAGGACAAGGAATTTTTGCCAGATGTTTGGGGCAAGAAAAGTATTCAAATTGTATAGCACCCTAAGCAGGGACAATAGAAAATAAGCCAGTGACCAGGCCACATGGACTAGGATGGAAATATTGGTGGGACTATAGGTTTAATGGGCTAGTATCAAAACAGAGTCACCATCACCAGTGCTATCAACTTTATGCATTCCTGATTGACCCCCAAGAACGTCTCACCTCTAAACACTGAACCTTTACCTTAACTTTTGGGCTATTTACAGGGAACAAAAGCAGACGCAAACCTCAAATACAAGCCCCAAGTGATGGAAAGAAGCCAAAGTGTTCTTGCAATTTGAAGGGGTAGGGGGAGAAAAGGGAGGGCAGGAAAAAGAAAGCTGTGTTTCAAAACAGCTTCTGTCACTTGCCACCCCCACCTGGGGAAAGGACAAACCCAGGGCAGTCTGGGTAGAAGAGCAAACAGAGATGTGTCTCTCTGGCACCTGGAAGCAAGCAATCTGATCTGAGGGCCCCAGAGACAGAGCCTGAGGACAAAGCTTTGTGGGGGTGGGGGAGGGCAATGAGTGGTGCAGATTCCAAAGCCTTCCCTGCCCTGCCCTGTCTCCAGGCGCCAGCGTGTCATGTCACTGCAAACAAACAGCACGGGGAAGCCTGCCAGCAGAAATAACAAGGGTGTTTGTCAGTTTAGGAGGTGTCCACCAATCATATTGGATGAGGCCATGGACAATCGTCCTCTTCCTTACTTGGGCTTCTGATGCTTTAGCCAGAACCTTAATTTCTTAACTTCTTAATTGCTTAATTTCCGTGTGCTGGGGAGCTTGGCCTGGTGGCCATTTAAACTTACTTGAGAATCATTTTTCCGGTTGTCTTACAAAGACTTTTAGAAAAATAAATGAGAGCCAGTATCACCCCTCTTTGGGAAGACAGGACACTGAGCTGTGGATTCCCTTTGATCACACAGGACATCAGTGCAAAGAACAAAAGATCTCTGCATCTCTGTCATCAGTCCTATGCCAGGAATGTCCCCTCTGCAGAAATAAAAATGGTGGCTTGCAGGTCAACACTGAAAACCCTTTTTGTAAGGATTCATTACACCATTAACTAGGACCATGCTTTTATCATTGCTTTCAAAAACCAAGAGTCGCACTGATGGAATAATACTCAATGCAACAGTCAATAAAGAAGGCACTTTTCTTTTGTTGCGAGGGCATTTCATTTAAATTTGTCCAAGTTCAGGAAATATCACCATTTCTTACTGATTTTGGAGTTCTGCATCACCTGTCTTTGTGCTGTTCTTTGAATTCTCCTTCAAAACACTTGTAACATCTTGCTCGTTCCCTCTTAATTATTAAGTGACATAAAATCTTTGACATGTGGTCATTTTACAATGTCTAAGAATTGTGTCTTTACCCTTTCACAATTGGCTAGAGAGGAAGCACAGGATATCCTGTCTCTCCATGTTCTCAGATCCTCATCATCAAGACAGACCTGCCTCATACTTACAACAACAACAAAATTAAAGCTTTGCTTCTGCATTATTGCATAGTTATCTCCTACGCCTTGTCTTCTTAAAGTGAGCCCCGATTCCTAGCGCCCTCATCCACCTCTCATTCCCCTCCTGCCAACCCTGTCAAACAATCAGCAGCCCCTCCCTGGCAAAATTAACTTTGCATAAAAGCTTGATTCATTCCTATTCAAGTATAACTGAGAGATAAGTATTCATGTGTGTCCTGTCCTACAGAGAGCTTGCCTAGCATGTTGCCAGGGAACAAAGCCTTAAACTTAACAACAACAACAAAAGCCTAATGGTGAAGATTTCTGGGAGAAAATTTCAGAGCATTTTGGGAAAAAAGTAAAGGCTTTTTAGAGGTCCTGAAATTAGACTTTGTCATTCTGTCCAAGCCCTTTCCCCACCTCACCAAAATGTACTTTATTTTAAATTACTAACACAACAAATAGACAGAATGAGCTGTTTATCTATGCAGCAAGTCTAAGCTTTGGAGAATAACTGCCAGATAAAGTCCTTGCTCCTAGAAGAGTATTATTTGACGTTTAACACTCTATCTTAAACAACCAAACAGCAGACACACAGAATACACTGAGAACACAAAGTGAAAAAAGAAACAAGAAAATAAAGAACCCTGACTATTCTGTGGCTGACAGTGGCCAGTGTACGAGGTGTGAGTGTGGAGAATGGGTGGAAAGCAGCATCAACACTCAGCGGCTGCCCCCTTTCGGAGGGAAGTTGCAGGGCTTTCAGAAGACCATGTTGACTTTCTTACCCTGGCTCACTGTGATCTGTCATCTTCAATGGCTCTGTTTGCATGCTGAGCACATGGAAGACTAGGCAAGAAACATTTTCTCAGAATGCGTGTAATGCAACAGCTTGATCATATCTATAGGCAAGGTTGGCCCAGCTGCTTCTCCTGCTATTTCCCATCAGCATGTAACCTGCCCTTTCGCTCTGATCCACAGCTATATTGCTAAGACAAGCTTTGGGGATGGAAGCAGAAGCCCTCGGAGTGTAGTGGCATTGTGGATCAGCCCACCTCCCCACCAAGTTTAAATGGGAGAAACATCTATAAAGAGACATCCAGGGGCTTCAGACTACAACCAGCCTGTATGTATCTAATCTGGGGTCTTAGATGTGATGAGCATAAGCCAACAAGATCTCAGCAGCAGTTACCACACCTATTGAGCTCCATCTCTCCATGTACTCCCTTCATCACCCTGCTGCCAGCCTTCCCATGGACCTAGTACAGGGCAGTTGGGCCATGGGGAAGAGCCAAGAATTCCTTCCTCTGGGCTCTGTCTCCACAACGCTGATAACTAAGTGCTAGAAATGATCTGCCTCTCAGAACTTATCAGCCCATCTTTAAAAATAATCTCTGATGAAATAGCACCCATGTGATTAAAAGTTTACCCCTTCCGTTCCTTCTGCCCTCAGACTCTAAACTTTCAACTATGGACAGAGTTCATTCCCACTTCTGGTACACGTGTGATTTGTGTAGTCATCTTTAAACTATACAATTTGAAGATGATTTAGTCTAATTCCGTGCTCTGAGCATCAGGAAGACCACCAGCTGCTTGATTGGGTTGTTGTCAGAAGCAGAACTAGAACACGGAGCTGAAGGTATTGAGAAACTCATTCATCTGGGACACTCTGTCCCTAATTCCTGGCCTGCTTGCCTCACTGTCAAATGAAATAATTTATAATTTTAATTTTCTTGAAGCCTTAAAAATAATAATATAAAACATCTGTTACACGTTGGTCAGGTGCTTTAGAGAGATAATCATATCTAACTCTTGAGGCTGAAGCTCAGAGAAAAGTTCAAAGATTTGCCCATAAACATACAAGTCTCTGTTTGAACAATGCAGTCATATATTCCCCAAGCTATTTATGGATGTAATGCCCTCAGCTGTAGTTCTAGCCCTCTAGATTAATATGTCTTAATAAAGTTAGAAAACAACTCTACAGTGTCCACACACAAACTTCTTCATATGCCTACACACTCCAGAAGGAAACAATTGCCAACAAGGAGTGAGCAATTCAATGACAAGTTGGGTGGCATTGTAATGAATAAAAACAAACAAAACTCTCACCCAGAGGGCATTTGTATTCTACCAGTTTCAAAACCTCTAGACTCACTTCCTTTTGAGCACCACCCATTTCACAGAGTGTTTTACCCTGCATAAATCCCACTAGTTCTGAGTCTCTCTTTCCCAACCAGCCTGAAACAGTGGGTGTCTAATTATTATTTTATTACTTCCTGTATGTAATTATTTTGATAAGTGTTTTCAAACACATTAGCTCATTGAATGCATGAGTGTAAATATGTGAAATATGATTGCCATTCTGCTGATATGAAAACTGAGTCCAGCTGAGTTTGAACCTCGTAAATTTTATATGCCTGATCAAAGCCACTAATCAGGATGCAAAAGGCAATGGAAAATCTGGCTTCTTTTCTACAAGGGCTAGGGGTTGACAGCATGTATGTCTTTCTTGGTCAATCGCCAACCTATTTGATCTGAGCACCTTCATGGTTATTGAAAGGAGGTTCTACCTTATTGTGGTTCCCTAAGCAGGTTGCATGGCATTTCTATTCCTCTCTAACAAGCTGATGTCACCTGGCTGGGTGATACTTTGTGGTATATGATAGGGCTATATCACATATCTTTTAAGCATCAATTATTTCATTATGTAAGTCTTAGGCTAAAAGGAATATCAGGGGTCATTTAACAAAATAATAACATGCATTAAAACTTTGAATCTTTATACTTCATCATTTCTAAGCACTTTTATATGCATTAGTTCATTGGATCTTCACTATTCAGAAATTGTTCCTACCACAAAGAGTTTTGTAAGGATTCAATGGGAAAATGTACAAGCACCTAGCAAATGCCTGGCACATAATACATGCTTGATACATGTCAGCTATTATTACTGTTAACTCTTTAAAATTGGTAGGCAATGTGATGCATTTCCTATCACACTCTCAGGGAATCTTCAGAGGATGGAGAATTCTGAGTTTTTTTGACTATCCCTTTGACCCCCCAGTTTGGCCATCTCATATTTGCTTATTTTGTTTGCTTGTTTCCAGATGATAGAAACTCATGTTGCTATGTACTAGCAGTCCCTAGTCAGAACTACATTATGTTAGGATGATAAATCTGTCTCCAACCCTAGAAATTGGAGGAGTTCCAGTGTTTTCATGGTTGGCAGATCTGAGAAGTTGACAGTGGGGCTTGTTGCTCAGTACCGCCTTTGGATGTTCAATCAGCAGCTTGATTGAGTGGGGTCAGGTTGGACAGTGGGCAGTCTCTGAAATGAGCTCTCAACTGGGAGCCAGGAGTTTTCATCTTCATCTCCATCTGATGAGTCACTGAAGACTGGAATCATGCTGTTATCCTTTCCTGCATGAGTTATTGCCTTTTCAAAATCACCTGGTTCGACTTCACTCATGTTCACTTCATAAAGCTTCACTACATGAAGCTGAAACCGTTGTGGGGGGTGTAGGCTTGAGATACTTATTTCCAGTCAGTTTAAATACTTGGCCAGTCACAGGGTGAACATGATGATGGATTAATTTTGAAAGTTAAACCCAAAAGAAGATAAAAAATGTACTGGAAGCTCAAGCTTGGAAGTCATTCCCTGTGGATGTCCCTGGACTATGAGACACTCATCAGGCACTCTCTCCATCCTGAGCATAACCAAACCCAGGAGCCTCAGCCTTTGAGGACTTTAGAGCACACAGCAACAGACTCTCCAGGGTCCTCTCTCCTCCCATCCTCCTGACAGAGTTCTAAGATGAATTCAACTGCAAAGTGGGTCATTTGAGCCCAGAATGAACATGACAGTGCTATCATGATAGGGTATTGGGTCCCTGCCCAACATAAATGCCTGAGAGAGGGGGAATGACTGAGATGAGACTCAATTTATACCAAGCTCATTTTCCAAGCTCGTTGATGTGAATGTGAGACTATTGCTTCACTCTGGGAAGTCACAGCTTCATTGTTCTCATATGAAGCTTGTTCCCAAGGAAATACTGAGACAGGGGTCCAAAATAGTTTATATAAAAATTAAACACATATACTTCTCTACTGAGCACAACCACTGTGTGCTATCTTAATCCCCCCCTCTCTGTGTCATACACATTTACACACACACACACACACACACTATCGAGCAAAAAGAAAAGAGCCACATTTGGTGAGCAAATCTCCATGACCAAGTTAAGCAGTCTTGATGCAGAAGGTCTAAGACCTCTTCTACAACATGCCCCATTATGCACTTTTCTGAGCCAGTAGCATAAGTGAATAATGACATGTATACCATGGAAAGTTTTGTGGTTTTCTTCTTTTACCCTGGATCTGATGTATGTTCATTTGCATACAAACATTTGAGCTTGATTTTCTGACCAATTATGAGCTTCCAGTCAAAGTTCCTAACATAAGGAAAATTAGAAATACTCTGAACCCACATTTCCATGTGATAGGTGAGGAAAGAGGGGCCCAGAAAACAGAATCAACTAGCACTAAAGCTAACCAACTGGTTGATAGATCATGACAGATGTCTTAACTCCAAGTCCAAGTTTTCATCTTATATGCCACATTGGTTTGTCTTCACAGAAACATTTTTTAATATGGAAAATCTGATTAAATTCTCCTTTGCTTTATATAGCATTTCCTTCATTTACTCACTTCTTTCATGGCTAAAAAGGGGATGATTTAATGAGAAATGATTAAGGGAAATGATAAGGTTTTGCCCTAAAATGAAGGACTTCGAGATCATCTTACTTTTCTATAATATTTATGTCAAGTGGTTTGCCAGTCTCTGGTTAAACACTTTCACATATGAGAAATGTACTGTCTCATTTCAGACATCTCTAATGATGATAAATTCCTTAAATATTTGATCCTAAAATATGCCAGGCTCTAGAAGGCAGACTTTTCTTTAAGTCACTAAGCTTGAGCTGAAGCCCAGGGCTTCAGTTTGCCAAAGTCTCTGTGATGATCACAATGGTGACGTTGGTTCAGAAAACACCTCCCTTCTATAGGGAAAAACATTACAGCAGAACTCCCTTAAGGGTGGTAGGGTTTGGTGCCCAGCTCAGTGAATGCTAAAATCATTCATTCTTGCCTGACCAGGCGGTGGCACAGTGGATAGAGTGCTGGACTAGGATGTGGAAGACCCAGGTTCGAGACCCCGAGGTCACCAGCTTGAGCGCAGGCTCACTGGCTTTGAGCAAGGCTCACCAGCTTGAGCCCAAGGTTGCTCGCTTGAGCAAGGGGTCACTCGGTCTGCTATAGCCCCCCAGTCAAGGCACATATGAAAAAGCAATCAATGAACAACTAAGGAACTGCAACGAAGAATTGATGTTCCTCATCTCTCTCTTTTCCTGTCTGTCTGTGCTATCTGTCCCTCTCTCTGACTCTCTCTGCCACCAAAATATAATAATAATAATAATAATAATAATAATAATAATAAAATCACCCAGTCTTCAGGACAGCAATACCAGAAAAAATGAAAAGGAATAGTGATTACAATTTCAAAGAATCTACAAAGCATCTGAGTTAAAGGGCTTGGATTCTGCCACAAAGTGAAACTTTAGCTTATTTGTGAAGAGCAAATAATATGGCACCTCGGTCATAGTCATGGCCTGCTGGGGTGTACTTTGTTCTGCATGCTGGAAAAAAAGAGTACCATTGCAGGAGAGGAAGCACAATGCATGGCAGTGGGTCAGATGAGCTTGTACATCACTCCACCTGGAAGATTCCTTGTGGGTACCAATAGGCATAATGGCTTCACCAATAGGCATAATGGCTGTGCATGAATATAGTTGGAAATACTTTAAGAGTACATCGCTGAAGTCAGAAAACCTGGTTTTATAGTCCCAGCCTCATGAGTTTGGACACATCGATGAATTTCCCTAGACAATGTGTTCCTCTTCATTAACCTAAGTCAGAGTCTAAACTTGGAAGGATAGTTGGACTCAGAGAGTTTGTTTTGATGTAGGTCTCCATGTCTAAAGATACCCTTCCAGCCACTCAATTCCCTTCTAGTCAGGGGAAGTTCCTGACAAATAAGTTAGAAAGACTGGGTTAGAAAAAAACAAAATTTATTACTGAGCAAAGCTGGTTTGGACTGTTAATTTTAACAATTAATATCTACTACCATATACTGATTGATTACTAAAGTAGCAAGTATGTACATTTCACTTACTTCTCCAAAGTTCCTGTGAACTAGGTAGCAGTCACCATCAGAGAGGTGAGAAAACCAAGGTTTAGAGGAGTAAAGTCACTCGCTCACAATTACTAGCTGATAAATGAGGAGTTAAACATAATCTAGGCAGTGTGACATCAGAGTACAGTTGCTTACTCTTTCTAGCCCACTTGTGCCGTGTTGAAAAACATATATATGTATATACATTTGTGCCTATTCATAAAATCCACATATATACACCCATAAAATCCCAGGAAAACAACTACTGTGTGCATGTGTTTGTATATGTATCTATATATTGCCATGAAGCAAGAACTTGCTTTGTGAAATGAAAAGTCCCTTTTTAACACTTAAGAATGTTGCAAGTCATACATTCCAGGCATATATTCTAGAACTATAAAAGAGAGGGGGTGTGAGGCCAAGGTGACCTTCCAGTAATAAATAAGAAGCATGAGGTCTTTGCGTTCCCAAAAATACTATTTTAGGCCAATTTTGGTACTTAGAATATTCTAGCGCAGTGTACTTCTCAGTAACACACTTTATTTTTAAACTCACAAATACTTTAAAAATGTCAGAGAATACTAAAGAAGAAAGCCATATCTCATGATTGTATCACCCACATAATGCTTGTTGACATTTTCAGAAAATAAAAATAATGCATATGCATGGTTCAAAAGCACAAACAGGGTCATAGAAAGGTGCAGATGGAAAGCGAAAATGCCTCTCCTCACCTCCCCATGAAGTCTTCAGACCCTCCCACAAAGACAATGCTATTAGCTAATCTTTAACTTTCTTTTATACAAAGAGGGTCATACAGCTTGTACTGCATCTGGCCTTACTTTTTTCACTGGTGTTTCTCTTAAAGACCTAACCCCACTGCAGCACATCTAGATTTACTGGGTTGGTTTTAATGAGTTTAGTAAGAAAGCAATACTAATGTAAATAACATAGTGATAATAACAACTGATATTTATTAAGTATTTATTATGTGCCACTCACTGTTCTAATCACTTTCTTTGTCTTTATTCATTTACTTCTCTCCAAAGCCACATGAAGTATTTTGCCGGGTACTTCCATGTGCCCTCCCCTCCCTGATCCATTCTGCACTCTGAGGTCTGTGCCAGGAGGTAATCTGTGGGGACATCAACAACTTCTGGGCCTCTGGTTTCCTGCTGGGTTCAGCCACTGAGTGGCTCCAAAAGAGAGAAGAGAAAACATAGAGAGGGAGGCCGGGTATCTGGTCACAGGGAGTTGCTCCATTTTCCATTTTCGGAGCGCAGGCCACACCTCCTGTCCTTGTGGCCTTCTCCATGCAGCTTCTTTATGAATTTCAGTGACTGTCTCCTCTTTTCACTATTTCAAGGCCAAGGGGTGCCAACGGCTTTCCACTTTTGCCAGTCATGCATTGTCCCTTTGCCCTCTTCACACCATTGTAAATTGTCCTTTTTATTATGCGCTGCTTCAACTACCCAATATGAGTGTGCAGCTTGTTTCCTTCTGGGACCCTGACTAATACAAATACATGCCTTTGACACCATGACACCATTGAAAGAACTCAGGTTAAAGAAAGTAAATACCTGTGCAAAGTATACAGCCAGTAGGTACTAGAACCAGGATCCAACCTATCACTGGATTCCCAGAGACTGCTCTCTCCTTCTGTGGCATAACTCTTTAAAGGGACACACTTAATGTTTATTTTTATGACACTCCAGCATTTTCCAGGTTTTTATTAATATAAACAATGTTTCTCTGAATATCCTTACATGTTTATCTGAAAGGTCCATTTTTAGCAATGCCAAGTCAAAGGATGTGTATAACTTTTTATTTGAGACAATATTGTCAAATTGCTGAGCTACTTAATCAGATTAAATGCAATCATATGCTGTAACCTGGTAATTCAACCTTGATACAGATACAGATGTAGAGTAAGATACACAAATAGAGAAAGAGAGAGATATCAAAGAAATTGTCATACATATCCATATAGGGACAGATACAAGAATGATTATTGTGGCCCTCTCTCTCTCTTTCTCTCTCAGCAGAGGTGAGGAATTGGAGGCAGTTGGCAGTTCATAACTGGGGGAATTGGTGGAATACCATAGGATTCTATGCAGCAGTCAGAAGCAACAGTTTAAATGTCTCCATAACAATACTACATCAAATGCAGTGCCAAGTAAAAAAGTAAGATGTATACCATCATGTCACTTTTGTAAATTAAAAATATATCTACAAAAAACAATATTTCACATTTGCAAGACTATATTCAAAATGTACACATTAAACATATGAGAGATGATTGCCTTACGGGCGGTTGCGTGTGGGAGAGAGGAATGAATAAATGAAGGAAGGGAGATAGCATAAGGTAGAGAAAGATATTGTCAAACTTCCTTTCAGAAAGGTAATATCATTTACACTAAGACCCACAAGGTAAGACAGTAACCATTTTGCCATACCATTTCAAGTAGTGGATGTTATTGAACTTGAAAATAAGGTTTCCCAAGCTGACAGTTATTATCAAACTTAAATAGTTTCCAGTCTGATGATTTGGGTGGCATTCTTCCATTATAAGTGGGGTCGAGCTTTTTCTTATAACTTGGGATTCTGTACACTGCTAGAAACATCCCTTTCTCTTCAGGGGTTGGGCGATCCACCAGAACAGAGTCTTAGATCAACAGGTTTTCTGCGACCCACAAGGATGTCACATGGTCATTGGCAACACAACCAAAATTAAAAATAAATGTGGGTGCCATGGTCACCGTTAAACCCTCTCTCCAGCTCTGAAGTCACCAACTGACGACTCCATGACCTTTTCAAACCAGGGGTCCATCTGTGCCTGGTTGGGGCCTGAGCTGCATGTACTGAACATTTCAAACTGTTTCAAACTCACTAACTTCATGTATCAAAAAGTGCTGACCTCTCTATGCATTGGGCTACTTAATGTTATGGGGCTGTTTCCATGAGCCCTTTTTGTTTGGAGGGGCTTTTTATAAACCTTTTCCTCCACACTCCTCCTTCTTCTTTTTTTTTTTTTTTTTTCTCTTTTCTTGGAAGAAGTCGATCCTTTGCCAAGACCAAATGAAAATCTGGCTCCAAGTTCAACTCAAAATTTACTAGCTGATAAATTGGAAGTGGGGAGTGGGTTGTGAAGGTGTGAGGAGAGTGGAGAAGAGGAGAGAGGCTTTCATTTGGGGGCGAGTTCAAACTTGGAATTAGAAGCTATTAAAGTGTCTGATTTGTGCTGAGTCATACGAAGGCAGGAGTCAGGGGACGATGCTGGCTACCTTCCAGCCACACACACTGCCCAGGTTGATGAACGAGCTCCAGAAGAACTATGGCAGGATTATAACTTTCACCAGCATTTAAAATATATCATTAGAAGCCGTGTGTATGACACAAAGCAAGCACTCAACCCCGGCCTTTTATGTTCCTCTATCTGACTGGTGCCTGAGTATTTGTCTTCCTTTCTTGGACCCCAGACTCTTCAATTCTTTTCCTACCTTTAATCATCATGACCCTTCCTTCTATTCTTCCCTCCTTCCTCCAAATGAGTCTTTCTAGAACCCTCTCATCCAACAAGGAGTAAGGTGGAGTCATGGCAGACTGATGATCTTTCTTAAGATGGTGACAATGATAATAATCTTAGCTCAAATAATATTAGAAACCATTTATAAAGGTAGATAATGTTATATCTATTTTTATAGATAAGGAATCAAAACAGAAAGAACTTATGTCTTCTCTCAGTTTACAAAGCTAGTAAGTGCCGAGTCAGGATTTGAACCCAGATGTCTCTGTGCTCTTAACAACCACACCTCTGCTCTCTTTTTAAGTGCCCTTATCTCAGCTCAGACGTACCCATGGGCCATCCTCACCCTCGTGTGTCTGAGCCTTGGCACTCACTGTTCTCTTAAAAGGCAGAGGGGTGAGGGGAAGGCAGAGAAGAGCAGCAAAGAGAAACTCATTGCATGCAGGTCTCTAGTTCCTTCCATGCCATTTCCTTGTTCAAATTCTACTTCAAAGATCATCCAAATATTCAGTCACTCCTTTTTACTCTCAGCATTTTATTGTGAAAAATTTTAAACATACAGTAAGGTTGAAAGAATGACATGGTGAATCTACCTGTATGTACCTACCCTATAGATGCTACAATAAACCTTTTTCTTTTATTTTGTTTCATTTTAGCTACCCATCTCTGCTTACCTTTATTCACCTCCCCGATCCATTTTATTTTTTGATGCACTTCAGTGTAAGTTGTAGATATTATTAACACATTATACCTCTAAACTTTTGTTTGCTTCCTTTTTACTTTATACAGAATAAGAATCATAGTTAGCAATTATTGAGCACTTGCTCTGTTAGACATGGCTTCAAGCTCCTTCGGCACATTACGTAATATGATTTTTATGGTAATCCTATGAGTTGGGTGCAATTACCACCCTCATTTCACAGATGAGAAGAACTGAATCACAGAGATCAATGGCTGCAGCTAACAGTTAGTTGTTGCTTTTTTTGGCGATGGACTGTGCCAAGTGCTTTTCATGCATTATTTCGCTTAATCTTGACAATAAGCCCCTAAGGTAAATGTTATTACAGATGAAGAAATTGAGACTTGGAAACTAGGTCCTGCAACCTAGTGAGCATTAGAACTTGGGTTTGAATTGAGAAAGTCTGACTCCACACCCTGCCATTGGCTCACATCCCTGTTGTCATACTTCTTTTTGCTATTATGTTTTCATTTTTTGCTTCCATTTATGTTTACCATCAGACCATGACATCTTCATGGGCAAGAGTCATGTTTTAGTCTTCTTAGTCACAGTCTCTCAGTTAGATACAAGTTGGCACTTCATAAATGTTTGCTGAATGGATTCATAAACAATGAATTGTAGTAACTGAGAGCTATGTGTCTTAGAACTAATGAAGTGAAACAGTGCTAAGTTCATGATCATTGAACAATGGAGAGCTTGAACTTGATGTCAGCTGCTGTTGATGTCAGCTGCTTCTGGTGGTCCCCTGGGGCTTTTCGTTTTACGCACAGGCTCTGAAGCTCCCCATTCCATGTAGTCTGGGTGGCTTGAAGGGTGGTGGACAGCCTAGAGGACCTGAATGCTCTTTCCAGCCCATGTTGTAAGGCACACATTATGCCCCTTGGTTCACCAGCCATCTTTTATGAGCTCCTAATATGGCAGACATCTGGCTAAATGCTGGGAAGACACAAAAGTAAAAACATGCAAGGACTGACTGAGGAGCCCCTACTCTAAACGGGGCCCAGGAACAAACAAGCATATTTATCACCAGAACAAAAGTTATGATTGAGTACTTCATAAGAAAGAGACAAACTTATTTTTTAAAAGACTTCTAAGGGGGGACAAATGTCAAATTTCAGTGTGGAGAGGAGACTTATGAATGGGCAGGTCAAAATTTTTTGTTATTTGAGATGGGCATAATTTTCAACAAGAAGAGACATAGCAGAACTGAATAAGGGTAAAAAAATACAGTCCCATAATTCTCCAGTTGCTAAGAAAATTGAAAACAGATCCAGAAGGGCCAAGTTAGCACATGCTGAACTTCACAGTCGTTGTAAGTTATTAACTGCCTCTACTGGAGTTACTGAGTAAAAACACCCATGGGTGAGAAAATGGACAACAATGAGGCCAAACTCAATCTTCATGTTTATTACCAGGTAGAGCAGTATCATGGACACCATGATAACCACAGCTTGGCTTCCAGGTTGCAGCTCATGCAAGGTGCCCATGTCAACAGGATGCCAAAGCTCTTCCAGCTGACATGAAGCTGTAATGAAAAGCACAGTGTAGGAGGAGAAGGGCTTGAAGGACCACCTCAAAACACATCCCAGACACCAAGTGTGGGCTACGTAGTGTTCAAAGTTCTTGATTAGATACCATCACATTTGATCCCCATACTAACAAGATAAGGGGTATCATTAGCTCCGGTTATTCTTTTTTTAATTTTTAAATTTTATTTATAAAATTAACTTTAACAGGGTAACATTGATCAATAAAACTACACAGGTTTCAGGTAAACATTTCTATAACATTTGAACTGTTGATTATGTTGTATGCCCATCACCCCAAATCAAATCATTTTCCGTCAGTCACCTTATATTTGTCCCTCTTTACATCCTCCAGTTTTTTAAATAAGGAAACTGAGGCTAAGACAGATTAATGACTCACCCAAGATCACACACCGGAAAGAGGAAGAATCGAGGACTCCAGATCCAGTGTCCTCGGCATTAAATCTCATTGATAGTAGAAGATCATAGTGTGGAAATGATTATAACTTGCCATGGAAATAACAATATTTTTCTAACTCAGAACTTCACAGTCAGTGTTAAGTGTTACTAACTGCCTCTACTGGGGTTGTCTAGTGAAAAAGAAAAAAATCCAGGAAATTTGAAAAGTTAGTCAAGCCTGACATTGCATTAAAAAAACTAGCCATTCAAGTGAAGTTTCAAGACCATCTTTTGATACAGCTCTGTGGGTACAGGCACAGGCTCTGAAGCCAAACTGCCTCAGTTCAAATCCCAGCTTTCTATTACATACTGGCGGTGTTCCCTTGTGTGCATGACTTAGCCTCTCTGTGCTTCAGTTTTGTTATACTCATAATAAAGAAAATAATTGTACCTAAACATGTAGTTGTTGTTCAGGTTATATGATTTTTATATGTAAAAAAAAAAAAACAAAACCTTAAAATAGGGCCTGGTACATAATAATTGTTTGGTAAGAGTAGCTTGATTTGTCATTTATATCCTATTTTTATAATTTTCTGTTAGATGCCTTATGGTTTCAAAGAATAGAGACCTGCTCAGATGACCTCAGTGGGTTGGGGTTTATTATAAAGATACGTGGCTTGAAACAAGTCCAGGGAACTATGCAGCTCTGTGGCCAGGCCTCGAAGATCTGGAAAAGTACTCTTCAGACTATTGCTGCCACAACTTGTCATACGACCAAACAGCACTGGTCTGCTTGTCTCCAAAGTACAACTTTTTTATTCCCTTTTCCTCATGCTTTCGCCTTTTCATCTTTCCTTCCTTTTTTCCACTGCCCAAGAGTTGAGTATTTGTACCTCTCAGTCTGTGGCCTATTGTTTCTTATTTATTTACTTTTATCCCCATCCCTTTATTCTAACCTTCTCTGCCCCCATCCCTTAGGCAGCCACACTCATTTGTGTTTAAAGTCTGTGTTTTAAAAATACCTTTTTCTTTTAATGGTACTTTGATATATGTCTCCTTCTGTTTCTTACTTTTTTTCACCCATCAGTGTTTATAAATTCATCCACATTGTGAAATGTCCATCCAGGTTGTTGCTTAGTTCTCCATGATAAACCTGCCCTTGACTGCCTATCTGATCTCCACTGACAAATTTCCAGATTGCCACCGACTTCCTGTCGCTAGGCACAATGAACAGCGCTGTAATGAACGTCTTCAGACACATTCCCTTGTGGGCCTGTGGATACTCTTGGGAAATGTAGGGTTCAATTCCATTTGACTAAGCTGTGTCAGATTGGTCTCCAGAAAGGCTGCTCCTGGCAATACGCTCAACAGCAGTGCAGAAACCCACACCATTGGCATTCTGCAGCTTTCTAATTTTGAATCCATGGGCTTCTCGGTCATTCTTCTCCCGCAATTCTGCTTCTTTCTGTTACCCCTTCTGCTTTCATTTCCCACCTGGCCCTGCATGGCAGCTACCTCTGCAGTTTTTTCTGCCTGCATACTCCTCACGGTTTCTTCTTACTCATGATTTCTACTGCTTTCTGCAGCAACAGTGTCTCTCTTGGCCTCTTTGGTTGTTTTACCTTCAAACATACTAATGGCCTTGTAGTCATTATTCAGTCTGACACCTTCTGTGAAGTAAGTTCTTTCCCTGGGCCACTTCTTTTGAACACAATTGGTTCAGACACGATCCCTGGTCGCCTCCAGCATGCTGAGGGTCACATGGTGACCTGTTGAGATCTAGAAACAGGACTCTTTCCATAGGCATCTATAGAATGATAGGCTATCAGATCCATGGGTTGTCCATTGTACACATTGATTTGATATTTTATTAAATTAACCATAATTTATCTATTTTTCTGTGAGGTAGAAGCTATAGTTATTCAGGTAGAACATCAATTTTAAAGTAATTTTATATGTAAACACAGTGGAAAATTATCTTTCCCACTGTTTATCTTGGGTCCTTTTCCTTCTTCTCCTAATATTTCTTCCTCCACCCCATACACATGCTATTAGGGAAATCCTGTCTTAATTCAAAGGACATGTTATCTTTGCTGCCTGAAACAAACATCCCTAACTCTCTTTTGACCTGACTAAAACAACTCCACTCTTTAGAAGAATTCACTGTCACTCTTTAGTGACATTTATTTATTCTAGGCTCAATTTTCTTGTTGGATGTCCCCATCACCTCCTGTCACATGTACCATACTTTATTATAATTGTTGTTTTGTCTTACACGATATGAGTAACCTGAGGATATGGATTGCACCTGTCTTGTTCACTGATGTATTTCTTTTTCCTATGTGCTCAAAAAATACTTGGGTGATTTTGTTGAATGATAGAGTGATGACATCTCCAAGAGACTAAGTTTAAATCACAGTCCAGTTATGAGGTCTGAGATAAATCATAGATCCTGTATTATCTACCTCAAAAGTTTTTTTATATGAAGTTGATTTTTCAAGTTATAAGGGTGTACAAAAATATAGTGAGGGAAAAAAAAAAAAAAAATATATATATATATATATATATATATATAGTGGGAGCATTGGCTGGATACAGATCATTAGATAATTTCATGCCTATTAAGAGAAATCTAAATGCCAATGACTTGAGTAGGAGAATAAAGTAATACTCTGCTCCTAACTTACATTTATAAAACAAAGAGTATAATCAAAAGGCTGTGAGGGATGGAAGAGACCCTGGAGCTTGTCCTGTCTAGATACTTTGTTTTACCTGGAAAACAACTTTAACTTAGAACCTATCTGACATATTCACAGCTATGCACCAATAGAGCAAAGAAAAAGGGTCTCTTAGTCCCATTCCTCACATACCCCGAGGCATGTGCCTTTGTGGGAGGAAGCACCATCCAGCTGCACGTGGTCTCTGAATGCTTACAGGGACCAAACAGCCTCCTCTTTGGCTGCTGCCAAACCGACCTTGGATTCCAGCTTCCCACAAGCCATTATTTCTTAGAATCATAGACTCATCAAATTCTCTAGTGTTTTTTTTTTTTCTTTCCTCTGTGCCTCTCACTGACCCAGTTCTTCTCACTGACCCATGAAAGAGTAGCAGAAAGAGATATTCATTTAGGGTCAGAACTTTCATGTGCTATGATCCAATGTGCACCCCATCCCACATGAGTTGGCTATGACAATAACAGGGTGATTCAGACTATAGACCTTTGATTTCCAATTAGGCGAAGTTGTTCCCCAACACACATGGCTTCCCAGTAAGAAAAATTGTAATATTTACATTTTTTTCTAGTTGCTACAAGAATTAGAAGCAGTGGCAAAAATAATAATAATAATAATCCTAATAAGGAGTCTTTTGTGACAGTTGTTATAAAACAGGATTTTTCACATGTATTTACTCTCCATGCAGAATGAAGCATTGAAGTGCAAAAGTTCACCCGAGCATGCCCACTGCTTTTCTTTAGACCTTCCAAGAGACACACAAACCTCTTATTTTTCAAGGCCCATCTGGTCATAAATTGCAATCGACGTTAATTTATGAAAACAAATGACACCAGCCTACTCCACGACATTTTGAAATGGGAGAATTAAGCAGGGTAATAAAGCAAGAATAAAATAAAAACACTCAGACCCCAGAGCTGCCCTGGCAATGTCCCAAGCCACACAAGGACCCTGAGTATCCCTGTTCCAACACATTTTGCTCCTGCAAAGTTAGAGTTATTTGATCAAAAGACATGAAATTAACTCTTTGTCACAAAGTGGCAGAAAATTAAACACATCCAAGGCTTTTTTTATGTGACTGGGATCTTCATTCCCTCCACAGTGTAGACATCAATGTTGATCACTACAGATAGAGAAGGGAAATAAGCAGTTGGAAGGATAAGATGTTAGTGCTGCATTTCTTCTCTACAGGCCAAACAGAAACCCACAAAAAAGCAATTGTTCCTTCTCTCAGCTATCAGGAAAGATTTCTTGACCAGGAGGAATTGAAAATGTTCTTCAATCACAGAAGAAACAGAAGCATAACCATGACAAGAGGAAACTTCAGAAAGTTTAAAGACCTTCCTTCAGAGTGTTTAAAGACCAGAAGAGATCCCCATAATTCTTCACTTGAGGAAAAAGATACCTCAAGTAGGAGAGAATTTTTCATTTTCCCTCTTGAAATGGCTCCATCCTAGGAAGTGCATTCATGGTGCAATGTCTCTGATTGAGTCCATCCTTCAATCTTCTTGGTTCGTCCTGGGAAATGGGCAAAAACTAACACCGTTGCTAGTAAAAAGTAGAGTTCTTCTTGATCTTCTACTAGAACAGGGGTGCTCAATATGTTGGTCGATCGCGAAGGAAGTATGGGTAGATCACATGACATTAAAAAGCATTTGTCTTTTTTTTTTTGACATTTGTCTTTTGATTGGCATACAGAGTAGCCAATCTGATGTCTGAACTTTTGACACCCTACGCATGCGTGTTAAACCACACTAACTTGTTCAGTTACATTGCTGCGTAGTTAGCCTTCAATTTATTTAAACTAAATACAATAAAGGGTTTAAAAAATGAGTGCCATAGCTGGTCTGAGTAAGAAGCCTAAAACCTACCACTTTCATATAGAATGGGAGGGTATTTTTTTCACTATGTCATATTCTAAGTGCGTTTGCCTCATCTGTCTGTGTGCCATTGCTATTCCAAAGAAGGGAAATGTGGAGCGGCTTTTTTGGACTGTTCATAAAAACTATGACATTGACTTTCCTCTGAAAAGAGAACTGAGAAGGAGAAAGGTGAAAGAAGAATACACAATATTAAATAGTAATAATAGTAACTTAAAGAATGATAATATAGAAGAAATAAATTTATGTCTTGCATTTTTATTGTAGGTAGATCATTTTGACTTGGTCATCTTATAAGTAACTCACAAGCTGAAAAAGTGTGGGCACCCCTGTACTAGAAGGTGAATTTATGGTCTCAAGCACTGTGACAAAGAGCCCAAGGGCAGGGTCCTCAGCATTAGGGAAAAGATAGAATGTTTTTTAGACTTGCCCAAGACTGACATGAGACAAATATACAAGCTGTGAATCATTCACTTGAGGATGGAATTGGAAGAGCTGATGAAAGCCCAGGGGAGCCAAGGGGAATAAAAAGTACAGGCAAGATTTCCAGAGATAGAGAGAACAATTCCTCAGTGAGCCAGCTTGGAGTGAACACTTGAAGGGAGGCACGTCTTCAGCCTGTCTTTAACAGATGTTTACTCACTCACTGTGGTCCTGGAGCCAGCTGTGGCTGACTGAAGAACATTTTCCATCACAGATTCTTTGTGGTGAAAAAGAATAAAGTTGAAAATGGATGGCACCCGATTGTGTCCATGATTTATCATTTTAGTCTTGTCACCAAGAATCGAAGAGCCTATTCAGGGAAGCTAAAGCAGAGGGAAAAGGAAAGAAAAAAAATAGATTTGATATGAACCAGTTATTTGAGGTCAATACGAAAAGTTTCTTTAGAGTATTAAAAAATAATTTAAAAGAAAGAAAGAATAACCCAATGATCACTCATGGCAAGGTTTCAAGGATAAAGAATTTAATATACTAAAGATGTAGAGCAGCACATTCTCAGGATAAAATGGTATCTCAACACCTTATTGGGGATATAATTCCTAGGATAGTCAGCCTTCTCCAGAGGTCATTTCACATTTCCCTGACTCTAAGAAGAGCTATAGTCAAACCACCATGGAAGCCTTCTGTCCCTATGAAACTTATTCCTATGCTTTATGGTATTCAGAAGCAGCTTGTTTTGATGATTAACTTAGCATAAAATTTTTTTCTTTTCTTGCCTCTTCTCACATTTTGTCCTCTTCTTTTCTGCTTTTACTCTTGCTATCCCGGTGCCTAGAATGCTCTTGCTTCAACTTGTTATCTAACTTAATCCTTCTCACCCTTCTGGTCTCTGGTCAAATGTCACTTCCTCCAAGAGGTCTTCCTTTATGGACTCATCTAAAGTAGAGATGACCCTATATTATTTGTAGTCCACTGTGCTGTTTACCTTATAATAATTATCAAGTTAACAGATTTGGATAATTATTAGATTATCAAAGAAGAACTCAAAAGAGAAATGGGAGAGTATTTTGAGCTGGATAAAAATAAAAAATTATGGTATAGTGTTAAAGTAGTATTTGTAAGGAAATATATAGCACCATATGCCTATATGAGAAAAATAAAGTCTCAAATCAATACCATATTTCAGTTTCCAACTCAAGAAAATGTAAAATGAAGAGCAAGTAAACCCAAAGTGAAATTTTAAGAAGGAATCACAAAGATCAAAGCAGAAATCAATAAAATATAAAAGTAAAATAATAGAAAAATAAATAAACCAGTGAAGTAATGGTGGTTCTTTAAAAACATCAGTAAAGTTACTGATATGATCAACTTCTAATCATAATTATCTTAAAAAATCAGAGAGAAAAGAAGAGAACCTGAATTACCAATATCAGGAATGAGAGTGGACACCATTACAGAGTCTACAAATATATAAGGATAATAGAAGATTATGTACAACTTTGTGCCAATAATTTGACAACCTAAATGACATATATCAATTCCTTTAAAGATACAAACTGCCAAAGCACATGCAAGAAGATACAGGTCACATTATCATAAATAGCTTTATATACAATAAAGAAATTTAATTTAATTTAATTAAAAGTCATCCTGCAAAGAAAACTTCAGGGTTAGATGCAAGTATTGGTGAATTATATTTGAGAAAGAAATAATAGCAATGCTATGTAAACAATTCAGAAAACTAAAAAGGAGAGAATATTTTCCAACTCTCTATGAGGTCAACATTACCCTGATATAAAAGACAAGACAAAGCCATTACAGGAAAAAAAAAAACTACATACTAAAAGCCATCATGACCATAGATACTAAACTTCTGGACAACACTTTAGTCAATCAACTTGTACAATGTGTATAAAGAATATGACAGGCCCTGGCCAGTTGGCTCAGTGGTAGAGTGTTGGCCCATTGTGTGGAAGTCCAGGGTTTGATTCCTGGTCAGGGCATATAGGAGAAGTGCCCATTTGCTTCTCCACCCTTCCCCCTCTCCTTTCTCTCTCTCTCTCTCTCTTCCCCTCTAGCAGTCAAGTCTCCACTGGAGCAAAGTTGGCCCAGACATTGAGGATGGCTCCATGGCCTCCGCCTCAGGCGCTAACATGTCTCTGGTTATAATGGAGCAATACTCAAGATGGGCAGAGCACCACCCCCTATTGGGCTTGCCGTGTGGATCCCAGTCAGGTGCATGCGGGACTCTGTTTCTCTGCTCCCCTGCTTTTCACTTCATAAAAACACAAATTATATATATATATATATATATATATATATATATATATATATATATATATATATATATATATGACATGTAACCAAGTTTATAGTTTATCCCGGGAAATCAAGGTTACATTAACATTTGGCACTTAATCAATGTCACTCACTATGTTAGTGAACTAAAACATTTTTATTATCCTAATAGATACAATAAATAATTTCACAAAATCTAATATTCATTCCTGACCAAAAATAATAATAATAATAATTAAAATTAAACATATACACACACACCTTTAAACAAATTAGTAATAGCAAGAAATTGCCTCAATCATACTCAATGGTGAAAGAATAAGTACTTTTCCCCTAAAATCAGGTGCAAGAAAGTAATGTTTTCTCTCACCATTTCTATTCACCATTGTACTTAAGGTTGTAGACCAAACAGTTAGGCAAGAATATGAAATAAAAGCTGTCCAGATTCTAAATGAAGCAGTAAAATTCTATATTCAAACTACATAATTATCAAAACAGAAAATGAAATGAAACCTACCAAATATCAATTGGACTTTGTGTCTTAGCAATGAATAATTGAAAATTGATATTAAAACAGTGTTATTTATAATAATAATAAAATATAGAATAGTTAAAGATAATTCTGATAAAAGACGTGAAAGACCTGTGGCCTGAAAACTTCAAAACATTGCTTAGAGAAATTAAAGAACATCTAAATTAATGGAAAGATATATTATGATCATGAATTGAAACACTCATATTTTTATGATGCCAATTCTCCCCAGATTAATCTATAGCTTCAGTGCAATCTTAATCAAAATTTCAGTATATTTTTATTAAATTTAACAGTTGATGTTAAAATTCATATGAAAACTCATAAAACCATAAACAATCAAAGCAAGTTTGAAAAAAAAAAGTTGGATAGCTAACACTACTTGATTCCAAGACTTATAAATGCAGTAATTAGGACAGTGTGATATTGTCATCAAGATCAACAAACAGATCAGTGAAATAAAGAAAGAATCCAGAAATAGATCTACACAGACATGGACAACTGATTTTTTTAAACCAAGGTGCAAGGATGATGTAGTGCAGAAGGTGTAGGTTTCCAAACAATAGCAATGGAACATTTGGGTATTCATACGCCAAATGATAATTTTCAATCTATATCACACACCATATACAAAGATTAACTCAAGATGGGTCACAGAATGTAGAATCTATTGTATAAAACTTCTAGAGGACAACATAGGAGAAAAGCTTTGTGAACTAGGATTAGGCAGAGATTGAATACCACACCTAAAGCATAATCCATAAGAGGAAAAAATCATACACTAAACTTTACAAAATTTAAAATGTCTGTTCTTCAAACATCACTGTTAAGAGAATTAAAAGATAAAACAGAGTCTAGGAGGAAATATTTGCAAAGAGTTTCTCTGTTCAATTCATAAAAAAGCAAAAATTCTAATAAAAATAAAAAACAGATTTCAACAGACACACCCCAAAGAAAGTATATGATTGGCAAATAGACACATAAAAAATGCTTAGCATCATTGGTTATTAAGAAAATGCAAATTAAACTACAATACGATACCACTCCAGGTTTATTGGAATCACTAATATTTAATACACTGACTCATAACAAGTGTTGGCAAGGATGTAGAACAACTATAATATTCATGCTGGTAAGAATGCAAAATGGTACAGCAATCCTGAAAAACCATTTGACAAGTTAAACATACACTTACCTTAAGACCTGGCAGTCCCACTCTTAGGTGAAATACAACTACTGCCACACAGCCAACCTATACGTGGATGTTTACAGCAGCTTGATTTGCAATTTCCCAAAGTTAAAAATTACCCATATGCCCTTCAATAGGTAAGTGGTTAAACAAGTGTCATATATTTTGTACATATAAAGGTAATAAGAAAGGAATTAAATATTGGTACAATCCATAAGAGCCATATCTAAAAATAATTATGCTGAGTGAAAGAACCCATACTACCCTAAAAAAGATACCAAAACCAGGCAAAGTATCTAGTGCTCTGCCCCCATCAGGCAGTGGGATTCAGAAACAATTTTTGTATAAAACATTTAGAAGACATCAGAATCCATAGCACTTGATTCTGCTTTTAGACACTAGTTTATTCTCTAATGTGAGTTTGGGATCACATTCTTTATTTGCCATTTTCTGGGTAACTGACATATCTTTAGACACCAACCTTCCCTTACCACTCTTTACAAAACAAGGCAACCTAAGAGCTGTGCCTCAGAACTTGGGAGCAACTAGACCCATGCACTGGGCCACTTAGGCATTCCATGGCACAACCTTCAAATTGCAACTTCGATGCCTCTAGCTGAGAATGGGAAAAAACTTGATCATCTACTCAGGTTCAAAACCCTGAGGTTGCTGGCTTGAGCATGGTCTCATCTGGCTTGATCACAGGTTTACCAGCTTGAACATGGGGTCGCTGGCTTGAACTTAAAGGTCACTGGCTTAAGCAAAGGGTCACTTGCTCTGCTGTAGCCCCCCAGTCAAGGCACGTATGAGAAAGCAATCAATGAACAACTAAGTAGCCACAACATAGAATTGATGCTTCTCATCTCTCTTCCTTCCTGTTTGTCTGTCCCTATCTGACCCTCTTTCTGTCTCTATCTCTGTCATACAAGAAAAAGAAAGAAAGAAAGAAAGAAAGAAAGAAGAAAGAAAGAAAGAAAGAAAGAAAGAAAGAAAGAAAGAAGAAAAATCCAGTCATCTAAAGATGACCCACAAAATAGATAAAATTCCTGCCTGTACTTAGAATAGTCCTGGCAGAAACCTTTGAAGTCAAATTCTACAGAAACATACAATAGTTCTGTATTCAGACTCTTTCAAGTCTCCATTACTCATGCCTGAGAACTGGAAGCACAGAGAGCTGCTCTTTCCCACAGTGTGGACACATGGAATTAGGTATATGACAGGTGAAGCATGTGTTCACCTCCTTCACTATAGATCTCTGTCTTTATGTTTCTGCTTTACCCCTTTATTTTGACCTGTGAGTTGTTTTCTCATAATCTCTGAAACCAAGTTTGTTTTGAAATTATACTTTTTAATCTTCAACTTAATTTGATTATTTTATAACTGGTTTTCTGGTTAAAAGCCTCAATAAATTCATCCCAGGAGAATATCTTCTGCATTCTGCCTTTATGGTCAGCATTTTTCATTCCATTAGTCTCCTCCCTTGAAGGGGGATCTAGCCACCCGACAGCAGTCCTGAATCTTTTGATGCTCTACACCTTCCGGCACTTGCACATCCATTGGGATTGTGAGAATTCTCAGAACCAAATTACTCACAAGAATTCTTTCTACCTCTTCCAGCCCAGGCAGCTGCCTACAGAGTTACACAATTCTAAAAGGGTCTTCACTGGTCAGGTCATCTGTTTCCCCTATCCTCTCCCAGTAGTCTCCAATCCCTATCACCCCCCCTAACCTCCCTCCAATTCAACTCACTGGCATCATTGCCTGTCCTAAACTCTAGTGGGAAAGTGAGAGTGGGAATCACTGGGCCAGGAGCCATAAGCCTGAGTGGGAAAAAGACATGCATACAGACTGTTAGCGCCCCTGAGGAAACAGAAATACTAGTCACATGACACCTAGGTAATGCTAACTCAGCAGTTTGTGTTAGTACCGCATCCTACTGAAGAAGAAAGTGAGTAGAGAGGAAAAAAGAAAAGAAGTGGAAAACAAACAAACAAAAAACAGAGAAAATGGTAGGAAGATGCAGAATGCCTTTTCTTTCTTTGCCTCTTTGGACTATTTAGTTATAAAACCTGCTTAGAGTTCTGAGAAAGTTTAGTGGTACCTTTCCATCTCTGCCCATCACCAGACTCATTCTGGGTTACCACTGCCAAATATTTAAAAATTTCAGAGAGGTTATTTTTTGTGTGGAAATATGGTTAAATTTTCAGAGAAATAGGCAAGTTTCTAAGAAGTTAGACTCCAGGAAAAAGGTTCTTCATAAATAGAAAATAATATTTTAAACAAATTTGGTACTAAGACGTCAGCTATATATTCAAGGCTGATTAACAGTATTTAAGCATTAGGGAGAGAGATACCAAAGGTGTATATAAGTGTTTATTTTAAAGATGAACCTGAGATTAAGTTGCTGAAATGTTGATAGATGACTGGCCTGTTTTTGAAAGAGCAATTCTCTTTCTCTTTTTTCTTTTTCTTACTCACTTTTATTTTCATTTCAGTAATATTTATGGCATGGTAATCCATTCCCACTAACTGACCAGACAGCAGTAGCCAAGCAGCCTCAACCCACGGGCACAGAATTAAGCTTACATCTTGGGGACAGTGTAAACCAAATGGAGGTTCATCTCTTAAAGTGAAGGCCTAAGTTCCTGAAAATCAATACAAATTATCACACCACTTGTATTCCCACCTCATTTTCTCCTTATTCATCTATGCTTCTACTTGTATCTGTCTTCCCTTGATGGACAGACCCTTTGTATTAGCATCCAATGAGCACATCTACCTCTGGAAGCACAGTTTTTTTTTTTCACTTATCATATCAGAATCCACTTTGATATATCCTTTGGGCCCACCATTCATAAATATCAAACATCTTATGTTGTAGTTCTATCTATTTATACCTGATTACAAAACTAAGAGTATGCCACAGATAAAACTGAGTAAGATTTCTTGGATAATATTTACTTTATCAGTTAATCAGTGGCTTTCTAACATTGTCTGACCAAACCCCTTAAAAACCCACTGCAGGAGAAGGGATACAGAAAGGGAGATACAAAAGTGGAATTAGAAAAAGCAACTGGACACTCAGGAACATTCAGGGGTCTCTAACATTCACAGAATGTTAGAATTTAGAAGGAATTTAGCAATCACAGTCCAACTCCTCCTGCCAGTTTCACTGGTTGTGGAGTTAGCCAGGTGAGTGTGGACACCATCTGCACTCTTTGAGCTTCATTCAGTGACCAGCCCAGATCTAGGATCCAGGATTTCTCATACCTTTCTTTCATGAAGCATGTCAATGACCTTACTGGAATGTTTGCTCGCTCTTTGGTGCAAATGAAGAAATACAAGCTTTGTTTCCCTCTCGGATAAGCATGATGCCCTCTCTTGAGAGGATTCTCAGTTCTCACAGCTTCTGCTGTGAATGCCCAGGCCAGCTCCAGAGGGACAGTGGGAGGGGAACCGCAAAGCAACTATTCAGACTCCATCGTCAGCTCTGAAATCACCAAGGGGCACCAAGCATTGAGAGAAATCAGCACTGACCACTGGTTTCCCTTTTCTAGATAACTGCTTTCTTACTCGAGGTCCTCAACCTCAACCCCCAGCCTCAGCTCTGGAAAAGTGGATCTTAAGAGCCAGCACTTGACCTTGCTGACTAAGGACTATTGAGCTGTTCATTCATCATGGAAAATTTCATAAGCAAAAAGAATATATATATATATATATATATATATATATATATATATATATATATATATATATATCTCAATTCTACTCTTATGTGTATATGATTTATTTCCTGGGAGTTCTACTCTTATTTAAAAAGAGAGATGAGAAAGAAAAGAAATGGTCAAAGAACATACTTTATAGCTTCCTGTATTCATATTATACTGATAAACCAAACACTTTTACTAGGCTTAAGAGCAGGGCGATTTAGTTTTCCACTGTGTCAAGCAACCAGGATTGTGTGGTCAAACCATTTCTAGAGTGTTCTCCTTCCCAAAGGCCTAGCTATCCCTGCCTTGAAGGTTGTCTGAAGTTTACCTTGTTTCTCAGAACTTTAGCAGAGTTCTGGAAAAAGCAGACTGTGGAACTATTGAGGAAAAGACAAGAGAAAACAGGAGTTAGCATAAACAACAAGAATTTAAGTTATATAACTGGCAAATGTTTTGCCCGGGAGAATGTTGAGTCCTGGAATATATTTTTAAATCTCCACAAATAGCTTGAGATTGAGGTCAAGTCAGGGAGGCAGAATAAAATAAAAATAATTAAGATTGAATGATAGAGATACCTATTTGATTCCTGCCCCCCCCCGCCCCCCGCCCATCTATGAATACCCTGAGATTCAGGATAAGGAGAGATGCTTGGTAACTTGTGCAAGGCAAAATTTCTGAAGGATTTTTTTTTCTCTCAGTCACTGTGTCATCCCTTCTTGTCTTCTTTGTCTCTTTTAGTCCCAAGCACCATAGTGCATTTATGTTCGAAACCTGTTTTATGGATCAGTCACTTTCTTTAACTTTGTTTATTTCAAGCTCAAACATCTGACCATTGAATTCTGAGGCCTTCCATTGATCTTATGTAATACACCCAGCTTCTCTTTCTTGACCTGTCTACTGTTTATTGACTCTTTATTCTTGCCCCATCTGCCTCAAAATATCCAGAAACCAGTCCTAGCCAGCAATGATGAGCTTGATCAGCCTGCCATTTGAGCCCCCAAGTCCCCCAGTTCCATCTCCTCCTCTTCTTGGAGTCTAATGGCCTTTCTATCCCTTATATTCATGTATGACTCTCTGGTGTCTTCATGAGCAAGACTGCCTTTCTCAGGATCCAAGGCCCAGCCTTCCTGAACTCCCTATATCTTCCCTCCTCAAGAATCTGTCAATAGGTAAGAATTTAAAAACAAAAATTTAAGCCAAAACAAAAGTGCCTGAAAACTGACCTTATAAGTGACCCAACTGAGTGCTAATAATAATAATGCAATTTTCAGTCCCATAATCTCATTCCATTCTCACAGTCATCTTCAGAGGTAACATAGAGACATATTATAGATAGCTGAGGTCCCAGTTAAGAAAGGAACTTGTCTGAGGTGTTGCTAATAGCTTTTTATCTTATTTATACCCTGTTTCCCCAAAAATAAGACATCCTCTAGAAATAAGACCTAATGCAATTTTTTTCAAGCTTAGAAATATAAGGTCTTCCCTGAAAATAAGACCTTGTGAATCTTTAGGAGCAAAAATTAATATGAGACACTGTCATATTTTCAGGGAAACACAGTAATAAAAACCAATCTCCTTAATGTCTCCTACAAAGACTTACATAATATCTCTAATGTTTTTCTCTCTGATCTCATTTTTCACCCTTCTCTGACTCTTTGCTGATTTTCATACTTTCTGCTAAAGAATTATTTTTGAAAGTTTAAGATATTGTTTTCATATCTTAAACTTTCAAAAAATCAACACATGTCAAATATTCAATTCAACTTGTTAATTAATGAGAATATTGTTAACCAGTAAACTGTTAAAATTGGTTCAAAGAAGAATCTGAAGAACAAAGATATACATATACATAAATTGTGAAAAATGTTGACAGAAATTAGATAATAGATGCAAAACTAGTTAATGTTGTATAGGACAATAAAATGTAATGTTTGGATCAATAAAATTGACACACTTATTAAGGATGAGAAAAAAAGAGAGGACTCAAATTACTAAAATCAGGAATGAAAGGAGAGATATCATCATCAATCTTGCATAAATAGGAAAGATTTATAAGAATATATTATGAACAACTGTATATCAATAAATCAGATAACTTACATGGAATAGATAAATTTCTAGAAAGCACAAATTATAAAAACTTACTTACTCAAGAGATATAGAAAATGAAAATAGAGTTCTCTCTACAGGCAAAAAAAATTTTAATTGGTAGTTTGAAATCTTACAAAACATTCAAAGAAGAGCAATCTTTCAAATCTCTTCCAAAATGTACAAAAGTAGGAAATACTTTTCAACTCATTATATGAAATCAGTAATACTGGGTCCTCACACATAAATATATCACAAGAAAATAAAATAATATTAAAATGCACCAATATCCTGTATAAATATAAACAAAAAATACTCCACAAGTATTAGCAAATCAATCAAATAATCTATTAAAAGAATTAAACACCAAGACCAAGTCAGACTTATCTCAGAAATGAAAGGTTAATTTAACATCTAAAAACTACTTAATGTAATACATCAAATTAGTAAAAGACACTCATATGGTCATCTCAATAGACATTAGAAAAAATTGACAAAAGTCAAACACTCTTTACTATAGAAATACTCAGTAAACCAAGAAGAAAGAAACTAACTTCCTCAATGTAATAAAGATCATCTATGAAAAACCCACAGCTATCATATCTCATAGTGAAAGACTGAACAACTTTTACCATAAGATCAGAAAGAAGGCAACAATGTTCACTTATATAACGTCTTCAAAATTGCCATACAGGGTCTAGCCAGGGTAATTAGGTAAGAAAAAGAAATGAAAAAAAAGAAAAGAAAAACTATCTCTATTTGTATATGGCATGTGTTCGTATATAGAAAGTGCAAAGAAATCCATTAAAAATAATTAGAACTGGTAAATGAATTCAGCAAAGTTGTCAGATATGAGATCAATATTAAAAGATTATTTGTATTTTTACATTCTAACAGTGAAAAAATTTTTAAATGAAAGTAATGATTTAATTCTATTTATAATTGCATCAAAAAGAATAAAATACTTAGGAATACATTTAATAGTTAAGTACAAGATACACACTAACAGTTAAAAATGTCATTGAAAGAAAATAAAGGACATCTGAATAAATGCAAAGATATTCCATGTTCATGGATCAGACAACTTAATATTGTTAAGATGACTTTCTTCCCCGATTTGGTATAAAGATACAAAACTATCCTTATTAAGGTACCAGTATCTTTTTTACAGAAATTGGCAAGCTAATATTCTAATTCACAAAGCTCTCTACTGAAGAGATACTCAGTAAAATCTTGCATTTCCACATCTTAGACAATTTATGTTGACTTTCACCAGCTCAATTTACTCTGCATTAACCATTCTTTATACATATCTTAATTTGGTTCATTTCCTCTTTTTATTCTGGTCTCAGCCCAATTATTACCTTCTCAGAGAGAGCTTTCTTAAAATACATATGTTTGGTTATCTCTTACTATTTAACAAATTGTCCCCAAAAGCTCTGGATTTAAACAACAAATATGTATTACCTCACAGTGTTTCTCAGTCAGGGATCAAAATGTAGAATCAGCTTACCTGGGTGGTTCAAGTTCAGAGTCTCTCATTTAGTTTTAGTCAGAATGTCAGCAGAGACTACAGTTATCTGAAGGCTTGACTGGGTTGGAGAATTGGTTTCCTAGATGGCTCCTTATACAGCTGTTGGCAGGAGGCCTCAGTTCCTTGCTACATGAGTCTCTTAAGCTGCTTGAGTATCCTCATTACATGAAAGCTAACTTCCCCAGAGCAAATCACCCAAGAAAAACTAGAGGAAGACATAGTAATTTAATTACCCAACCTCCAAAGTCATACACTATCACTTCTACTTTGTTCTATTCTTTAAAAGCAAGTCACCAAGTCCAGCCTACATACAAGGGGATGAGAATTAAGCTTCAGCTTCTGAAGGAAATGTAAAAGAATTTGTGGACATATTTTGAAGCACCACATCTCCCCATATAAACATAATCCTCTGTCTGGTACTTTGACTGCCTTATTTAATTTTTTCTTCATAGTATTTGATATTATTATATTATAAATTTATATGTCAATTACTGACATCCTCATTAAACTGCAAAACCTATGGAAACAAGAATCTTGCATTACTTCATAATGGATACTCAGCACCGAGAGTAGTACTGGGCATAGAGTAGCTCAATGACTTTTTGTTTCCTAAGTAAATGAACGTGTAGTTGAGATTATGAGTTGCAAGAGGGAAACAAGACTTGGACACTAGGAATTGTGACTCGTAACCTGCTGTATTTCCCAATATTTTATCTTAAAGAAATTCTAATGGTGGGATATAACTCAAACAGTTGTTCTGGGGGAAAGGAAAGAGATGTCCTCCCAATCCTCCATGGATTTATTCAAGTTAGGGCCTCCTTAATTCTTCCCAGATCCAAGATAATTCCTGCTGACCAAACTATAGCAAAATTTTCTCTGTTCCATATATGCAAACAAAAATCCTCCCATCATTTAAGAGTCAAGGTGGGGGCTTGAAGGTGGGATATGGGAGTGTGTCTGTTAGCTCCGCAGTTTCCCCACTGTTTATAAAGAGAAGGTTGAGGAAGCGCTGACACCACCCTGGATCCCAGGGTTGAACACAAGCATTGCATCCAGGCTTAAGAGTAGGAGACCTTGAATGCTGCCTTGCACATTCCCTTTGTTTATTCAGAATTTGGCAACATTTCTGATGCCAAATGTTGATGCTCCTGGGTTCTGGGGAATAAGGAATCCGCATGCAATTAGGAAGCAGATTGTAATGGAAAGTACACAGGATTGGGAGTCCAGAGACTTTACATCCACCACTAATTTGATGAAAGCTTTATTTTCCATGACTGAAATAGCAGGTATCGCTGGGGAACAGCACAGATGATTTCAAATCTTTATTCCAGTTCTAATAGTATATAAAGTTCAAAGATGTCTTAATATTCCTTTAATGGTCTTTGCCAGTTTTTTTCTTCTCTATCAGTTTCTAGACTCTAGGAAGAGTGGAAAACACACACACACACACTATATATATATATGAAAAGTAAAAAGAGCCATTTTAATGTAATTTTTGTAGAACAGGGAGTGGTGACAGGAGATATTGAACGCAAACTCTTCCTATACATATTGCATAATATGAGACATTATGGAGGAAATGCCACCTGTAGAGAACTGGAGAATGGAAGTCCAATCTCTTTCTTACCATATACCAGGCAGTGCAGAGCCCAGAAGAATGGCAACTGCTCTAAAGTAGAAAGAAAGTGTTATTTCAGAGATGAGGACAAAGTCACCAGCACTCAGCAGGTGCACCATACGACAGAGCCCTTGTGTGTCCTTTCAATAAAGCTTCTAAATTAAGACCAAGGGAGCCTTGGTCCTTTGGGCAACAAAAAGTCTTAGATGATACCTCATTAAGCTTGGCATCCTAGCTGTAAAGACAATGATGAGGGTCCTAGCTGAAAAGACAATGATGAGGAATGGAGACAAGGAATTGATATTTACCCTTTAATTAATTTTTAGGGGGGAAAATGTCTTAAAACTTTCCATCCATGTGTCTGCCTCTGTTGAGTGAAGGAACAGTGCCCTCGAAACAATAACAGTGGTGATAAAGAGGAAAACAAAGCCACTCTGTGTAAGCCTGGTGACCAACGACTCCCTACCCTGCTGCGGCAGCAGAAGGAAAAGACATGAGACTCTCTCCCTCGGGAATGTCTGGGAAATCACATCCTGGCTAAAGGTTTTGGGTCCTAGGGCTGCCACATTTCAATTAAAGGCTCTTTTAGCAGAATGGAGGAGGAGGAAGAATGAAAACATTATTGGGAGGTGGGGAATGAGTGAGATGGCAGAAAACTCAGATTTTTCCTTTGGGGTATGTGATATATACAAGCTGACAAATGAAAGAATGTCAGAGCTGGGAGAGCACAGATGGATGTAGTCCAATGCCCTTGTGTTTTAAATGAAGAAATAGCAAAGAGGTTAAAGAACTTGTTCATAGTGACTTAGTGGGATGACCACCCAAATGTTGTAATGCAATTGCTCGAATTGCAGACAGGAATGAAAGGGTGTGACGACTATAAGAAATAAGAGAGAACAAAGTCAAGGTGCTGGCTTCGCCTTATTTTTAGAAGCTGCGATCAGTAGTACATATTTAGTGGCTATTCAGGAGATTATAATAAGGATGGAATCTACAGCATTCCTAGATTTCTGGCTTGCAAGACTGAATGTATTGTGGTGTCAGTTATTAAGATGGAAGACACAGGAGAAAAAACAAGTCGAGAATTTGAGACTTTCTTATTTGAGAGGCAAATTCAGTTGCAGTGTCCAATAATCGATTAGGCTTAGAGCTCAGGATAGAGCCGTGATGGCGAACCTATGACACGCGTGTCAGCACTGACACACGTAGCCATTTTCGATGACTCATGGCCGCATGCGGCCACATACCAGAGAAGTATGGGGCCGCATACCAAGAAGAACATTTCATCCTCGGCTCCTGCATGGCCAGGTGCAGTAGCTGAGGATAATACATTTGTTGTAGTGTAGACACTGTGCCAGAGGTCTGCAGGCCAAAACAACAAAACTCTGGCACAGAATGTCTAGTTCAAGGATTTCCGGTTAGGCCGTTTTCTCGAAGTGACACACCACCCGAGTTATGCTCGGTTTTTGGCAAATTTTGACACACCAAGCTCAAAAGATTGCCCATCACTGGCATAGAGGTTCAAATTTCTTTTAAATTGGTCAGATGTCCATATTTATTAGTGTTTTAAATTTAAGTATAATTTAGACAGAATAAAATACAAAGGTCTTAAGTTTCAGTCTCATGAGTTTGGTAATTTTATACATTTGTATAGCCATCTTCCAAACAAGAATGCTGTCTGTGGAAAGATCAGGAAAGGTTACCTAGGTGGGGGGTAAGTTTGGGGATTCAGTGGGAAGGGTCACAGAACTCTTGTCTGGAGAGAGGTTCATATTTGAGAGACAACAGCATGTAGGTGATAACGGAAGTCGTGGGAGTAATGAAAGCTCTGGGAATGAATTTGTAAAAGACAATAGAGAAAGAGCATTTGAAGAACAGTGGTGCTTAAGAAGCAGGGTAAGAAAAATAAAACTTCAGCAACTAAAAAGATGTTAGAGGGGTCGGGGAGGACTTGGAGTGGGGCCACCAGAGCCAAAGGCCCCTCACTCCAGCATCCAGGGACCATGGAGTCCACGTGTACAGAGCCAGGCTCAAGTATCTTTCACTCTTTCCTAAGTGTCTGTTCTTCCTTAATCACAAAGACGCAGGAACATCTTTAACCCATTTGTCTCGTTTTGCTCTCCTAGACCTCCCAGGATTATAAAGATGAGAAGTTCCTGATGCAAAGCCATAGTTTCCAGGTGGAACTCAGGGTGGGTGCCTCTAGAATCAGCCTCCACTTAGAAATTTTCCTGAATGGTCCATCGACCCACTTCTGTTGTCCTACTGAGGGTAGGACAAGGAAAACTGGTTAAAACCAACATCTAAAGAGACATCTATGCTTTCAAAGACTTGGTTTCTCTCTGAATTCAGCAAATCATCATTTGTGAACAGACAATATGCTTCTATTATATGCACTCAACTCAGTTAGAAACTAGGAATATGTATTTCATTATATATATATGGTAATTCAACAATTCAGTCTCATTTGATTATAAACTAACTTACTGTTTTTAGCATTCTTTATGTGCAGAAGTTATGTCATACTTATTTTCTTACCTTTTCAGGGTTTGGTGTCAAGTAGGAGCATTATGCATGCCTTGTGAATGAATGCACTCAAGGATCCTAATACTAACTCCATCACAAAAGTCAGGCACAAAATATCCAAGTGTTTAGTATAAACAGAATTTGAGTCCAAACATCCAGCTTCTTCATGCTTCTCTTGGGAGGCTATTCTCCCCAGTTATCCCCACCCTCTCTTACATTGGCTTCCCCAAGTTCTGACCTTTCCAATGCATTTTAAGAATGAGTAGCCATTCTTAATCCTAACTGTTCATTTTTTCAAATAAAAAGTTGTACAAAGTATGCAGACAAGCACAGAGGTATGCATTGATCTCAAGAAGTTGAGGCTGTCCCAATATATTACCCCCATTATTTTCCACTGTGGGCTCCCATAAAAATTGGATGAAGCTCAGTATTCTTCACTTTATTTCATGTCTTGCCCAATCAGTTCCTCAGGAGGTATGGAAAATGAAAGAGTCCAATCTGGAACCCCAGATCTAGGGACTGAAAATCCCCAGCAGCCAATCTTCGTCCTTAAAAGGTTCTGCTCTGCCAAGGATCCATCCTCTTGATTTCAGATCAACAATCTTGCCTGCCTTGGCAGCCCCGGCTAACATCAAGCTTGGACACAGTGGTGTTAGGGGAGGAGGATGATTAAATACCTTTGCCTATTACTTCTTGCCCTCCCTGAAATAGTCCACTGGACTATTAACACTTGGTTTGGGGAAGAATTTTATCCTGAAGCCATCTGGCGAGACAGAGGAATGGCTTTTTATATTCTTCTTTCCTTAGGAATACTGGGGAAAGATTCCAAGTGAGATTCATGTTTGTCTTACAAAGAGGAAATGACTGTGGCTTCTGGGGTCATCTCACTGTGGGGCAGTGGGGTCAAGGGGAAAAGAATATGGGATGGTAAATTTCTACTCTGCCTCCACTCATCACCAACTTGGGGGGTTTTCTATAACCCAACCACTAAGATCTCTCTTTTTACATTGGGTAAGACCTTGTATCTCACCTTAGGTTAGTGAGGCCAAAACAAAAGAGAATCATGACCAATAGACTCTTCTATTAACATGGTCTTGACTGGGTGGTTAGGTTTGTTCGTTCATGTAGTTTAGGGCACTGTGACACATCCAAATGACTCCTGCACTAATTTGATTGAAAGAGTGGAACACAATTTCTCCTGAATCTTCTTTTCTCACCTTTCTCTCTTTTATAGGACACAATATATTTCATTAGATAGCTGTGCATCAAATAAAATTCAATAGGTCAGGGAGGTCGCATCTAACCAAACTTTGAATGCTCCGTCAGAGACTTGGAATGTATGAACCAAGAATCTAGTTAAACAATATTATATAACACTACAGAGTAAAATATGGTAGTGGTAATGGGGAATTTGAGTAGGCTTTTGAAGCTTTTTGTCCTGAGCCACATTCACCTATAGTGAAGAGAGAATACCCATTAATGAATATCATGCAGGTGGCAACCAAGAAACTGGGATATGAGTGGCTTCTCTCTGTCTTGGTTATGAATGAAAGTTGTCATTCCTGGAGACAAGCCCAGGAAGATATTTCTATGTCATTCTTACATATTGTATATTTTTCCTTTTTTAATGCATGTCTGTTTATATAACCTTCTCTTCTGTCCTGGCAGGAAGTTCATTTTGTGGTTACTTAAAATTAGTCAACTGGAGTGTCTACTAAAATACCAGTGATGTATATGAATGGGCAGGTTAGGTATTTGATGTAGAAGAAAGAGAAGATGGTTCTGAATTGGACACTGGACCTGGAAAGAAACGGGTAAGTTACCCTGAGAGCTGGGAAACACAAGTATAACATGGATTTCTACTCTCTGTGTTTGGTACAATTCCAAGCAAGTGTTTTTTCCACCGTACAATCCAAATTCAGGTAATTAGGTAGGAAGAGGTTAATATAACTAAGACAGTGTTGAAGACAATGAGGTCTGCCAGTCTGCCTTCCCATCTTTATAACTTGCTAGCTATCCACCCTAATAAAACTGCTACTGACTGTAAAGAAAAGATCCTAAGATGTTGCATAATTGGGTCTAGCTAAGCCTCTGTTACTTATCCTCACCTTACTTATGCCTGGCTGTGTAACACAGAGCAGGTCACTTCTCTCTGGAATTTTCCAACTGTAAAATTATATTAGAGCTAAAAAGTGACCAACAAGAGGGCAAGAGAGTGGACTTCAGCACCTCAACACCTTGGTGTTGAAAATTGAGTTGTTCAACCTAAGTATGGGTCATGACCCATGGCTCTGGCCATGAAACATAGTATGTGTGACTATAATGTCCTGCTGTGCCTCCAGCCAAAGGCCAAGAAATCTCCCTTCTGTTTTTTTTTTGGGGGGGGGGGATTTTTGTTTGCATATGGTTTTTTTTTATCTTTGTAGGTTATGAAGAGTTGGAGTAAAGGAAGGGGGATAATGATCTAGAGACTTTGTGGAAAGTGGATTTTGATTATGAGTCTGAGCACTTGATTTCACCAGATACGAGTGTGATTTGATAATTCATAAGTGAGGAAGAGTGTGTCTGGCAAGGCAGGAGGAAGAGGCAAAGCAGAGAAAGGGTAATGGAGGTGACAAGCACAAGAATGGACCACCGTAATGGTCCAGGACCCCTCTGAAGTTCCCATGGAGAGGGGCCCAAACAGACATAGGACTCTACAGTTAAGACCTGGCATCAGAAAGTATATTTACAAGGTGCAATTGGTCCTTCAACCCAAGGACTTCCCTTTATGGTCAGGCAGCCAAGTTCATGCCAGTACTCCAGGTGAGGACATTGAGAGCAACTGCCCAGACTGCTGTGGAAGGCAAGGCTGGCCGACCCCCAGATGCCTGAGATTTCACCACTGTCCCTGGTATGTTGGCTAGACCTGCCTCACTCCTTCCTTCCTCTGACTCCCAAGAAACGGATGCCAGACTGTCTGCTTTGTCTGGGAGACTTCCGCTGTGTTTCTGAGAAACGCTGGCTAGTGAGAAGTACCTCCAGGCCTCTGGTCCTCCTCCGGTTCAGTCCCATCTCAGAATGGATGCTTCTTTCCTGCTGGTACCATAAGAATAGAGAACTGACTCACCTGCTTTCCTGTCTGGGGGAAAACAGTGCTGGCACACTCTGTTTATTCTCTTTTCCCAATCCCCTCTCAAAGCTTATTCAACTGAGGCTGAAGCATCCACTTCAGTTTGGGAGCACCATCACCATTCTATGCAGAAGCAAGGGGGGTGGGTAACTGTGTAATTTCTGAGATCTTGACCTTCCTGAAAATTTCATAGTGTGTTTTGCTGAATCATGTCAAACTTTTCTGGTCCTCAGTTTTCCTTTCAAATTCACTACTTCTGCCCCCTTTGTCTAGGGCTTCATTCTATGGAACTCAGAAACCACAGTGTCTCCTAGGAACAGAATCACTGACACCCTGTTGTTACACACACACACACACACACACCAATCACACATGCACAAAAACCTCATGAAACCTAAAGGGAAAAGTACTTGGCCTTCAAGTTCTTCTCAAGACACTACCTAGTTTCTTGTTCTTCCTTTTTTTAAAAAAGAACATTATGTTACACCTGTTGAAAACAATACACAGTCTTTGTTTTTAAAATTACACAAAACTGAAAAGTACAAAAAAAGTAAAACAAAAAAAATCACCTCAATATCCCATCATTAAAAAACCCTTGTGGTTATTAAGTAAAAATTATTCCCGACATTTCTCAATGTATAGAGATAGGTAGAGTTTTACAAAAATAGGATCTTCCTACTCTTTATGTTTTTAAAGTTAAAAGTATTGTGTTTGCTTGAATGTAAACAAATAAGAAAACTTATAAAATTTAAAAAATTGCTGAATATTAGAAAAAATGTTATTTGCCACATGAAATACTAATTATTAAAAGAATCCTCTTTGTTTGGGGAGTGTGGGACATTGGAAGGGAGCTGCAGAACTTGAAGAGGTTAAGAATCACTACTTTTTTTAAACTCTTACTTATTTTAGACTCTGACTTGTCAGGCCAGTACTTGTATTTTATGTGTTTTTAAGCTATGTTCTTCAATAATAAAATCAGGACTCAGTAAATGTTTTAATTATTCTTTACATTCTGCTTCTAAACTTTTGCGTTGTCCTCGCTATGTAAATAACACTAAAACTTCTCCTCCAAAGGCACATCTCTCCACTAAGAGAAAAGGAATGGCAGAAGTATGGACAAGGCTAAGAGGATCAAATTTCTGGAGAAAACCCATTGGAAAGGAGCTGGTCTGGTTTTCTACCTAATTCCCTTTCTCTTTTAGCAGTAACAGTTTAATAACTATCTTTAGCTGGATTTCAAGAAAATTAGTTTCTGCACCGAACCCTGCCTCTATTATGTGACTTAAAATTATTTAGGCTTATTTTTTAATGGCATTTTTTAACTTATGTATGTGTTTATAAAATTGACTAAACACTGGAGTAGGCAGCTCTCCAAGTAGATACGTGTTAACACTTAGCCAATTGGGACATGTTTCAGTACCAGGGCAGTAACTAGTACATAACACAGCCATTACACAGGTCTTCCCTACTTGTCTTTCTCTTAACATTTCAGGAGGTTCAATAAGCTAGGTCAAGGTCACCTTTGAAATCCCAATCTTCTCCTGTTATTCAGCATCCCAAACTCCTTGACGCCTTGCACTTTGCTACTGCATAGAACTTTCCTTTCCATCCACACCGTCTTATCCCGCCATCTTGGTCTCTCCATCACCTATCTCTCTGTGCCATTTCTCCCTCGCCATTGTGCTCAGATGTTGTCTTGATGGCCTGATGCATGCAGCCTCTTTTCTCTCCAGGATTCTTGCCCTTACTCATATCAGAGTGTGCAGGGAGGGGAGAAGATGAACAGAAAATCTCCAAATGCCCTGTTATAAAAGGAGAAAAAATAGAGAGATTGTGAGCCCAACCTTGCTAATGATTTGTGTCCAAGCACGCTAGCTCTGTGGCTGGTTCTCAGGAGAGGTGTTGAGAGAGGGTCAGGGGCAGATTATTTTAAACCTTAGCATCTCTCTTCTGCTGATTTCTCTATTCCTGCAAATAGAGAATAAAAAGTGAGGAGTTAAATACGTAGCAATGGTGCCACCTTTTAATTTGTGTCCCTGGATATTAGAAAAAGAAGATTTTCCCAGAGTGGACAAGCAAAAAAAAAGGGGGTCTTTTTAAAGATTGTTTTCTCTTGGACCAAGGTTTCTTTGTTAAGGATGCTGAATTTGATGTGTGTGTGTGTGTGTGTGTGTGTGTGTGTGTGTGTGTGCGCGCGCGCGCGCGCGCGCGCGCGCGTGCATTAGAGAAAAATAAGGACAAAATGTCATCAGGTGCTTTTAAAAAATCTTTTCAAACAAAAGTAGCCAAAAGATGTCTGTGGACAGATATGCTGGCTGAGATTAGGTCTGTGGAGAAAGGTTCTGCCTGCAGGGATTGCGTAGCAACAGAGCTCTGATTGGTCAGACGGTGTAAAGAATAGGCCCATAGCGGGCTCTCTGAGCGGCTCCTGCAGGCAGCTGAACTTGGGCAGGTCCAAGCAGGCCCTACAAACATGCTCAGAACTTTTCACAATACAGCTGTTAGAATTCAGGCTTGTGAGCCCCAACACATAACACTGCAGCCTACTGTCTCTGCCTGTTTGCCCTGCCTCCCATGGGTTGGACTTGTGTTTTCACAGAGCACAAACTATTTGAGACAGGACTTTACTGATCATGGTAACACTTGCAGAGAGTATCTCAGAAAGAAAATCGGCCAGGGAGGCAGGAGCCTGGGTTCTAGTTCTCTATCAGGCATTAATTACTCTATACATCTTTCAATAGCTGAGGGTTTACTACTTACCAGGCATGGTGGCATATATGTTACCATATTAATCCATAAACCCTCACAGCAACTAAAGGAGATAGAAGCAGTGATCCCATTTTGCAGACAAAGGAATAGCACCAGAGAGAGGCATGGGGACAGGCCATCTGTAATTGTGGGGGCACATAGGGATACTCACATGTCTGCTGATTGGTCACAGACCACTGTCAACTGGACAATTAGGGAACTTCACAGGCAACATCTTCTGGCCATTTGTGGCCTGAAATTAAAGCAGTAGAGTGAGCCATAGTTCCTATTATTAAAAATAAAATACAGGAGAAAAGATGGAAGAAAATCTGAGTATTTGTAGTAGGGAATAAATAATATGTGATAGATTCACAAATTGAATATTTTCAAGCAGTTTGAAATAAATGGAATGGGTCTACATGTATTAAAAATAAATTTCAAAAACATATTGTTGACTAAAAAAACTGGTTGTAAAACAGTTTATGGAATATGATGTTATTTAGGGAAATTTTTAAACAAATAAAACAATGTTATCTGTCGTCTGATATATAAATTGGTAATAAGCTGATAAAACATGGAGTGGAATGATATACAATTATTGATAGTGGTTGTCTGCAGAGAAACGAAGGAGGCTAGGATGAGAAGAAGAACAAAGTAGTTCTCAGCTTTAATTCTAAGATAGTTTGCACAAACACACATGCACACATTTTAAAACTATCAGAATCCTAAATGACAAGTAAACATTTCAAGTATGAGTGGGGAGATGTGTATGGTTATCATATTATTCTCTCAACTTTTCTGAATTAAAAAAAAAATAGGAGCCTTTTTTGCAGGCTTCTTCATTCCTGCCATCCTGTTTATATGTGTCTAGAAATTAATCCATGGTGCTGTTTGTTGATCCTGGAAACATCCTGCAGGACCATGAGGGACGGTGAGAGAAGATATGTGTGCTCTTTGGAAATTAAAAGAAAGTAGAAGCAGTCAGAAGTCCTGTATTACAGAGAGAAAAGAAACTTGCAGGCACCTTAAAGACGTCACCTGTGCTATTTGGCCTTCTCCACCTTCTCTTCCCTTCTCAGGCAGAGAGCAGCATTATTAAGCTCTATCCCTCTGTACAAGGCTGCAGCCAACCTCAAGGGTCTATATGCTAATGCAAGTATTGTATCTTTGTAGATATTTCAAAAGTAACATGCACTTATCCATAAAAACAAGTTCTTATTCCTTGCACCGTATTTACCTTTAAGACTCAAGAAATACAGGAGGGCAAATAACATCTCAGGTGGAGAGAGAATACAGTAAGGTTCCAAGCACACTCTGCCTCGCAGACCAGGTGGAAAGGAAACTAGCTCCGTGTCCCAAGGACAGAGGTGGGTGGGATGAAAAGACTGATAGAGTAAGGCACAGAGGTCGGACTTACATGTCCTTATTTTCCCTCTGGGATGAACCCCACGGCTGGAGGAGACACGGTGGAAACTCCTAGGGAAGTAGAGAAAGAACCTGAGGACATTTGGGGTGGAACCGGCAGTACTCTTCCCCAAGCACAACTTGGAAGAGCATGGGAGCCTTTTGGCAGAGCCGTAATCAAAGCCGTAATCAATGCAGCCTGGCCAGCGCTCAACACTGAGGCAGGGGAGTGACTAGATAAGCAAGCCTATAGCAGCGCTTCTTACATTCCCAAGACCAATGGTGTTGAGCAGGGAACCCAGAAATTCACAAATGCTCCAGAGTGGGGCCAAGGAAGGACTCAGAGGGCCCTGAGTTAAGAAGAATTTGTTACATTGCCTCCAAAGGCCGCTTGAGACCAGTGGTCACCAACCCAGGGACAGGACTAGATCATCCATTTCATGGTGTAAACTAGTGGGAATCCAAGGATAGCGTTTTGACTTAGAAGACCCTTATTGTCATCCTTCGTGAAGTCTCTTTGGTCCCTGTTAATCTTCAAGTGCTGTCTTGGAGATAAGCAAAGGAGGACAATTCTACAACAACTCTGAATCTCTTTGGAATAAGGTGGCATTTAACGAAGACACTGAAATATTAAGTGGCAGGATTGTTTTCCAACTAGTCAGTGCTACTGAGAATCACCTTAGGTCAGTCACAGGAAAACTTTAAAAGCGACATGAGCCACATTTTCTTTGTACATTTGAATATAGAGTAAATCAATTGGTAACCATGACACACAGCTCAGTTCTGACCTCTGTCCTAAGAATAAATATCAAAAGTGATCAAAACTGAGAGAGACATATAGAAAGGAGACCTTTATAGGGTTGTTACGAAATTTAAATTCTCCATGTTCATTTCATTGCCTCCTTAAATCCTCAATTTGTGTGAAAACATTAAATTTTTTTGTTTATTTGTTTAAACTCAGTGTTGTGACTTAAAGGGCTTTAGTGGAAGGTATGGACTTTTTAAGTTTGGGATAAGGGCTATAATAAGTAGATGAAGTGAATAGAATTGGTTTTTGATGTGTACATAGCGCACAGACGCCCACATGCAGAATACACAAATGAACCAGATGGACGCTCTGACACTAAACCATTAAGCAATTACCTGACTATAGAATCAGCAAAAGTCTGAGTACAAAATTTAGGAGGCAATTAATGAGCTTAGCATCCATCATCTCTGGCATCCCTGTAAATTCTTTGCTGAAATGAAATATAAAGTAAGGCCTCAAAGAAGCTTGGCTCCAAGCAAGTAAGATTTCCTTCATTTGCCTGGTCCCAGAGGCTCTCTCTTGCATTTGCAGCAAGCCCACCCAGATGAGGTAAACTTTGCAAACTTAAGCAGTCCTGCCAATGGTAGGGGGTGGAATCGGAGCTCCAAGCACATCGCTGCAGGGGAGGCGAGAAGGCACACACCATGGAGCCGCGCCCCTTTCACTGACCTGGGCAGTAGGAGCGGCCACCATCAGAACCCACTGGCTGTCCTAAACTGAACTCTACTCAGCTCCATCCCCGCTGCTCGCCGGCTCCCCGCAGAGTGAACCCTCCCCTTGCTGGCTTAGCCTTCCAGCCTTATTTGGTTTAAATTACTTCTTTGAACTTTGGTCTCATTATTTTTGGACTGTCATTTGGTCTGGAAGATTTTCTTTCCATGGGTTCCTTCTGTTCTCCTTCCTTTTCACTCTCTTGGATATGCTTCCCAAGGCCTCTTTTTACAGTGCCTTTTGGGTGGTTTTTATTACCTTCATGCATATTAATCTGAGTAGGGAGAAGCTCCAGGACTATGGTCATCTCATCCCTGGATTCCTGCTTCTTTGTTGCAGGGCCTCCTCAGTATAAAGGGCTTGGAGACCTCTGCTTCTTTAGCCGCTCAGGACCCAGCTCACAGAATGGCCTTTTCTGCTTGGCTGTGAGAACCCAGGTGCCACTGTCATCCTGTGCTGCCACAACCCACTCCCTACTCTCCGGGGCAGAAGTACAGAGCTGGGGCTGCAGTTCCATGGTAAAAAGTTCCATGGCATGGTTTCTCTCCCCATCCCCAGTAGCAAGAGTTTGATATGATAGTTAAATTGGTTTACATGCACTGAGTTAGAGGTAACAGAAAACTGTACAACTCAACTGACTTGAACGATTAAGAAAACATGTCATCTCTTTTAACAAAAGTCCATGGGTAAGGCTATTATTCCAGGTTGGTCAATTCTGGGCTTAATGACATCAACAGGAACCAGGTTCTTAACAGCTTTCTGCTCTGCCACTCTCATTGTGTGAACCCAGTCTGGGCTAGCTAATCTACTGGTTATAAGGTGGCTACCATGATGTTACCCAGACACCACAATGTCCAAATAGCTATGAACTTTTATAAGTTACTTTGTTTCTCTGGATCTTTATTTTCTCATCCAAAATAGAAATAAATAAGTAAATTAAATAGAAATAAATAGTAGAAACCACTTATATAGCATTTATTATGGGCCATCCAGTAGTCTTCTAAGCCTTCACATATGCCAATTTGATCTGTACAATGGCATAGCAAGATAAGGATTGTTACTATTTTCACTTTAAAATGAGGAAACTGAAGCACAGAGAGTTAAGTGAGTTGCCATAATCACACAGTTAGTAAGGAGCAAAGCTGTGATCTAACTCTATAGACTTCATAATCTTAACCACTCATTTTACTGCCTCTTAGTGAAATACTAATTCAGTAAAATAAGGTACTATGAGTCAAGCACTTCACAGAGTGGCATGAGCACCAAGCACTCAGTGACTACTTGGTAAGAATTTTACGGTCGTTTCAAGTGTATACAGGAGATCCTGGTACAGGTTGCGAGGATTATAAAGCCTTACTGGTTCTTCCTTAGGCCACCCTCTTTCGGGGCCACATCTTGTTCTAGAACCTAACCCTGGGTTTACTTATAATTCTCTTCTTATACTTCCCTAGCTCTTAGCATACCGAGGCAAAACCTCCATGAATACAAAGTGACTTGATCTGCAGATTCAGCCTGTACCTACCTGCCCGTGACCTTGGGAATCCTCTCCAAGCCTTTCCTTAGGCCTAAGGGATTGCCCATGGCCATCAATATGCCCGTATAGGTTTTAATCCTATTTCTGTAGGCATACAGTTCTACCTTTTCATTTTTGTCTTCCTAAAAATCATGCAATATTTTAAATATAGAGAAAAACCAGAGAATAATGAAACATACACATGCACCACCACAGATATCACAGATATCGTTAAATATTAATATGTTTCCCGCCTTTAAAAAATAAAGCAAATAAAACCATAAGGATACAACTGAAGCCCTCTTCCTTCCCCTTTCCTTCTTGGTACCCACTCTCTTGAAGGTATGTATCCCACCAGCACAGGCCCATTTATAGACAAAAATATTTACCACTACTTTGTGTCTTTGGTAACTTTAAAGATAAACGGTATTATGCCATATGGAAGATTCTGCAACTTGCTTTTTACAGTCAATGGTTATTAGCACATATTTTTTTCTTTGCTTTTTTTATGCTTCTTTTTAAAATTCATACTTTTTTTCTCCTTCCAGCCTCTAGTTGAATTAATAGAATTGTAGCTATTTTCCCCACCACTGCCTTTTGTCTGCTTGGTTTCTAGTTTAGAAGTGAGATTATATTTCTTCTATTTTAATGATTGCTGATAAATATTTAATACATATACTTATATATACATTTTTCTAAGATTTAAATGTGTTTATTATCTCTAGCACTCTTATTTTTTTAATTTTATTTTTCAATTACAGCTTACATTCAATTATATTTTGTATTAGTTTCAAGCGTACAGTCAGCATAGTAGCTACACAATCATATACTTTATAAAGTGTTCCCCCTGGTATTTCCAGTACCCACCTGGCACCATACACAGTATTACAATATTATCAACTCTATTTCCTATTCTGTACTTTACATCCCAGAGACTATTTTATAACTACTGGTTTACACTTCTTAATTCCAGCACTCTTTCAAACAAAACAAGGATGTCAGTATGTTTTAACTGCTGAACATCTCCAACCCCAACATTCCTTGGTGCTTGTTGTCTAGACTTTTAATCCCACTTTTTTCATGTAAAATCTATTTTTACACTGTCAATAATAAATGCAATTACTAAAATCATTTATAGCTATTTCTGTCTTGCTTTCAATTCTTTCCTCTAATTTCACTTTTCTCCTTCTTGAACTATGTACACAGGTCCAGGAATGCCAAAATCCCTTATTCTTTCTGTAGTTGAATGTGTCCTTATGTTGTCCTCCCAATTAAATAATTATTTATCTGGGTATTAAATTAAAGTTTAATTATTTTTTTTTAGCTCTTTGGAGACAACTCATTTGTATCTGGGGTCTTACGTGGAGGAAGATAATTCTTTTGCCAATCTAATAGCTATTGCCATCTAAGTAAGTTGTCTTTTTCTTCTGATAGCTCTTAATATTTATTTTTTATCACTCATTTTCTATAATTTCATTCACTACAGCATAAATAGATATGAGTTTATTTTTATTTGTATGCCTCTTAACTGTCCAATGTGTGTGTGTGTGTGTGTGTGTGTGTGTGTGTGTGTGTGTGTGTATAGATAGATAGATAGATGAATGGATAGATGGATAGATGATAGATAGATAGATAGATAGATAGATAGATAGATAGATAGATGATAGCTGATGAACAGATAGGTGGATGGATAGATAGACCGACAAATAGATAGAAGAATTGGCTCACACAACTATGGAGACTGGTACGTTGAAATCTGCATTGTGAGCCAGCAGGCTTGGGGCCCAGGAGAGCCAAAGGTACAAATAATGTCCAAGGCAGTCAGTCTATTGGAGAATTTTTCATACTTGGGAGAAGATTGATCTTTATGTTCTACTCAGTCCTTCAACTAATTGGATGAGGCCCACCTACATTATAAAAGACAATTTATTTTACTCTATTAAAATATAAATCTCATCAAAAACACTTTCACAGAAATATGCAGAATTATTTTGACTAAATATCTGGGCTCCCTATGGCCCAGTTAAGTAGACACATGAAATTAACCATCACATGCATTTACATACTCTCTTCTTGACTATGTAGAGTTTAAAATTTGTTTCATTTACTAAGTAATTTTTTCAATGTTATGAAATGCTATATTTTTAGTATCAAAGTTTACTACTGTTACTTTTAATATTCTCACATGTATGCTTAATTTTTTCTTCCTTTGTTTCATCATTTCTTGTTTACCCTTTAATTTTTATTATTCTTATTTCTTCATCTTTTTGACAATATTAAACTGACTTATTTTTAAATCATTTTAGATTGCTATATTATTTTCATTTCACCTGAGAGTGATTCATTTTCAAATTTGTTTTTTGTTTTGTTGTTGTTTTTTGCTAAGTGCTTCTCTCATCATTAGCATTCCTCATGTGTTTCGGGATTTTTGCTTGCTGGGTCCCCTTATATGAGCCCACTTCAAATGCATGTTATATATGGGCAGCTTGGAATTTCTGTTTTGGTGTGAAAGTAGGGATATTAGAGATTTAATCTTCAAGCCAGCAGGTGTCTTGACCTGGGTCTTAGCTCAGACTCTGTGCTTTTTCTTCCTTATATAAGCTGCAGACTCAGATAGCTGAATTTGCTTCAGTTTCTGTGTGACCCGATAACTAAGGCAAGGATAACAAGGGCTCTCTATACCCATTATTACACCAGCAGAACATACAACTGCTTCTGCCTTCTTTTTTGGCTGGTGATCTGCAGGACTGAAGATTAAGCCACATCAATGTGTCTTTATTTTATTGTATCACTACAGTGTGTCGGAAGGAGAGTGAAGGCCCCAAGATGTGAATTGACCATACTATTTTGCCTAGAATTCGCCCATTTCTATGGCTTTTGCAAGCTCTATTGTTACAGCTTTTCTAGTGTGTTCTCTCCATATCCTCAGCATTCTTTGGACCCTTTTAATGGAAAAAGGGTCTTTAATTGTCTGTTTTCCAGTCAAGTCCCCAGCAAGAAACAGCATGTTCCAATGGTGCAATTCAGGCAAGTTAAATGAAGGGACTACTTATAAGGGTGTGGTCAGAGTTAAAGGAAATCAGGAAGTATTAATGAAGCTCTCAAAATTCACACCAGCACGAAGTCAATACCACTCCTAGGCCCGAGGGAGTAAACAGAAAGGAAGACAGGGACAGAGCTCTTAGAGAGTTCGCAAGCTGTGGTTGTGGGAGAGAGCAGCTTGGCAACCAGGCTCTTTGAGAATCATGGCCCACTGCCAAGCCTGAACCCAGCAAGGATGAAGACAAGGAGCTACTACCCCAAACTCTGCCTCCTCCTTTTCTCTGATCTTCGCTGCTTCCCATTGGACACACTCAATTGGACATCAGGCAGCAAGGGACACCTTAACATAGTCACAAAAGGTCAGCTTCACAGGGCACAGAGCAGGTTAGAAAGAGACATAGTGTGGATTTGGACATGATAAATAAAGCATTTCCCAAATACTGCCTATCCCAGACTAGATAGACATTTCTCAAGTCACTCCCATCTTCAATATATGTGTTACCTCCCATTTTCACTTCCCCTGTTTAGCTACTGCCTTTTGCTTATTATTATTATTACTATTATTATTATTATTATTATTATATTATTCGTGGTCATTTCTTGATGGAGTTGTCTAAATGCACTGTCTGCTATTTTTTCCTATTCACTCTTCAACATTCTATAGTCTAATTTACAAACCCTAAAGTTTCTCTTGAGGAATTTGCTGATTTTTTACTGAATTATAAACTACTCATTGTAAACTTTTTTCAAATCTCACTAATTTCATGAAGACTCTCCTTCCCAAAAGCACCCTTCCCTCTTGGTTTCTGTGCTACCATTTTCCCCCAGGCCCTCTCTTAGGGGATTGCAACTGCCCCAGGTGGAAGGAGCAGCTCCCTGGGCTGAAGAAGCAGCACCTAGCTAAAACCTAAGTCTCCAAGGGAGTGAAGGCAGCCATGGCCAGAGTTGTGAGAGAAGGCTGAGAGCAGAGAGCATGTCCTAGCAGAAGAAACAGCATGTGTGATGCTCTTAACTCCTATTTGCCGTGAGCGGCTATATAGTTGACCATCGACTCAACAAAGCCACTCTTTAGAATAGGAAAAGCTGAACTGATCTGGAAAAAATGTAATTTCCCATAGCAAAGACATAAAGAAAATGTTTGCTTTTAAAAAATATGTAAATCTCAGCCTTCCATCAATACTCCGTTATTTGGTGTGACCCCCTCACTCAGGCCAGTTCTTTCTTTCAGAACCTTGGTTTTCAGCACAGGGAATGATCAGCTGATAGCACTCTGTCCTGCAGGACATCAGAACTGTGGAATGCTAAGCACAGATGGGCCAACAGGGAGCTCTGCCCTGGCAGGCTGCAGCCCCATGTTGTCCCTTTGTTCCCCTGACATGTGAGGGAGGTGAGAAGAGAAAAGTAGGGTGGAAGAAGAAGAGGTGCTAAAGACTAAACAGGCAGGTGGAATTCAAAGTCCTTTTTTCCAAATTAAAGAGACATATTTTCTGCCAGGACTTCTGGGCATGGATACAGCAATAAGTCAAACACCAGCATTCAGTTCCTTGCAAATGGCATCCACTTCCCACCTTGGAGCATGGACAGAATGCAGTTGAAAAGCCCAGTGGAAAAAGCTGAGTATGGCTGGGCAGACACACACAGGCCTCTGCCTCTGGATCCTCTTGAGCTCCCTCCCCAGGAGTGCTTGACAAATATGCAGGACTCAGAGGCTGTCCAAGGAATGCAGCCGTCTCAGCTATTCACTACCGAGGCTCAAAACCACCGGTCAGGGGGAGCAGACAGAGAGAGCTGGGTAGGACCTGTCTCCAGTGAGGTTTAGAAACAAGAGATGCCCTGACAGAACAGGCTGAATTGATGTGGTCTGGCCTAGGGGCAAGAGACTGGACAGAATGACCTTCACAGCTCTCGGCCAGCCCGGTGGGTTTATGAAAAGAGACTTTTGATTCATTCTCGGGTTCTACCCAAGTGACTCTGAAATATTCCTAGACAGTTGCCAAGAGTGTCAAGGGTGGGAGAAATGAGCCAAGAGCCAAGATTCAGGGTTTCATTCCATCCTTTTCACACATACACACCCGTGTGTTTTCCTTTATGCTTATTTGCCAATTCCCTTTCTCTGATAAACTGTAAGACCCTTGAGGGCAGACGCTCTTTCCTCTTCTGCTCCCTCTTGCCAAGCTGTGCTGGGCTGCCTTAAAAAGAAGAATCCGACTCAAGATCATTACTCTGAGTCTCAATTTGTCAGCCACAGGACTCTGGAGAGGATGAGCAGGTTAGCGGTGGCAAGAATGAAGAGGAAGAATAAACCTGGAATCATAATGTTTACTCATTTATGGTCTTCCTATTTATACTCAATTCCAGTGTCCATTAAGAAAAAGGGGGTTAGTTAAAAAATGTAGACAGTTGCCATCCGAGACCTAGAAAACCAGAACTTCTGCCTAGAACAAAATTTCATCAAACATGGAGTTTAAATGGGGACCCAAATCTAGTACCCACCTACATCTGGACACATCTGAACCTTGTTGAAGTGGCTCTGTGCAGATACGTTGGAAGACTAACTGCAATAATAGGTCAGGTAGGAAAGTCAAAGAGAGTATATCAGGAGAACTCTCTCACAGGATGAAGTTTTGAGAAAGGACTGTGGATTAGGAGGAAAGATCAAATAAGGAGCCTGACCAGGCGGTGGCACAGTGGATAGAGCATCGGACTGGGATGCGGAAGACCCAGGTTCGAGACCCCAACCTCACCAGCTTGAGCACGGGCCCATCTGGCTTGAACAAAAGCTCGCCAACTTGGACCCAAGGTCGCTGGCTCCAGCAAGTGGTTGCTCGGTCTGCTGAAGGCCTGCAGTCAAGGAACATGTGAGAAAGCAATCAATGAATAACTATGGTGTCGCAAACTATGGTGTCGCAACAGCAATGAAAAACTAATGATTGATGCTTCTCACCTCTCTCCGTTCCTGTCTGTCTGTCCCTATCTATCTCTCTCTCTGACTCTCTCTCTGTCCCTGTAAAAAAAAAAAAAAAAAAAAAGATCAAATAAGGAGACACAAAGATAGTTCTCTGCAGGTATTGATGGGCAGTGGGTGGATGCATGGAGTCTGAGACACACAGATGAGGAAGCATTTTAGCAGAGGCTGTGAATAATGAGAAGTGTATACATGGTAATGTTGGGGTGGAGAGGGGTTAGTGAGGAGGTAGGGAGATGTAGCCCTGAGAGTCCAGACTCAAGAGATTAGAGTTAATATAAGGGGACATACGTAGCCAAGTTGGAAATTCATCCAAATATTGGTGGAGGCATGCAAAAAATTATGGTCTTTCAAGGAGGATCGTGGGAACTCCGCTGATGTCTAAGGGTTTCCAGTGCAGGGAGATCAAGGAAAGGAGAGATGCTTCTCAGAAGAGCTCAGAGCCAGGCAGAGGTGGGATTAGCAACCAGCAAGTGAGGGCATGCATCTCCAATCAAATTTTTAAAAGAGATCTGCTCCCATCCTAGAAAAACAACACCAAAAACACTGTTCTTTGGGTTGTGATGGATATAAAAGGGCTTGATTTAACATCTGTGAGTTACATCTGATATCTTAAGTGCTTGGGAAAGTTGACAATAGAGGAAAGTCACTGCATAAACATTCTTCACTGTACTGGGCACCTAAGCCTGAGAGTTGGCATAAGCACTTGTCCCTGGTTTTTAATGACTATCCGATACTCACAGCACAGACAACCCATGATGTAGAACAGGCTCATTTCAAAAGTCCATCTTCTCCAGTCTGCCTTTGTTCAACAAATGGTTTTTGGATGTTGATTCAAAGCCAAGCATAGATTTTTTGTGTTTTCTGTTTTGTTGCTGTGGTTCTGGGAAACACCAGAATGGATGTTTCTGCCCTAGAAGAGATGTTTGCATTCTAACAAGAGAAATGGAAACTCAACAAGTAAACATATGAATAATATCATTTCAAGTGATGCCAAATCCTATGAAGGAAATAAAATCTCTAGGCTGCCCAGGGAGGGAAGTGGCATGCTAGAGGCAAGGACAGCACAGGAAAGGGGAAATGGGCAAGGGCCTGCCCCAGAAGTTGTTTGTGTTGAGACTGAAATGGCAAGAAAGGGCAGCCAAGGGACCAAAGGGAGAGCCAGCAGGAGAAAGCCTTCCGAGAAAAAGGAGCAGGAAGTTCAAAGACAAAGATTTATAAAAAGCAAATTAATAAAATGATCATCACTTCTAAGTGTTCATTGTTAAAGGAGTGAGGGCTGTGGCCAAGATGTCCTGCATACAGATGGAAATGGAGAAGAAAAAGTAAGATAATGAATGCTTACATGGGACTTAACAGAAGTCAAGATGAAAAGAGAGACAGACTGGACAGCCGGTGAGCAGCATGTTCCCTGCGTGCACGACCCCTAGTTAATTAGTGTGTGCTCACAGATCCTGTTAGAGCGTGGTCGCCAAACTCTCTGAATGCTGCTCTGGGGGACGATTTCCAAGACCCTGAGCACAGGCTGAACCCAGCTCCAGGAAAGCAATTTAGAAAAGCAGAGAGAAAAGCAGTGAGCAAGTGCCTGGGGCCTCCCCACTGTCCAGGGTGGTAATTACTGCCCATGTTTTCTGTCCTTCTGCAAGATGGTCAGAGCCTCGGGGTGCATGACTGTGCTCACTGGGTGCCCACAATGTAGCCACCATGGCCACATCAAGCCAGAGAGCAGGGATTCTCTCTACACCCTCAATCTTTGTTATTATTTCAAATCAAGGAGCTAGGAAGATGGTTGGCACTGAATGCTGGACTCATTTCTAAGACCCTCGGAAGCCAGGCCTGGCTCTCCCACCCACTCTCCATATCATTTCCTGTCTCTGCTTTTCAGTGTACCGCATATAAATTCAGGAGACAGAATGTCAATATCTAAGGGCTCTTTCAGCCCTGGCAGTCTCAGAAAACAGAGGATCTATGATTTGTGGGGATACACGGAGTGCTTAGCAGCTACCACATAGCAACATCAAAAAATCAAGTGGACTAGGGAAATCAGGTACATTGGTAAGGAAAGTATTGAGCTGTAAGTAACAGAAAATGTAACTAACAATAGGCTAAGTTAAAAGGGGTTGATTTTTCTCTTTTAACAATAAACTGAATTTCTAGTACACAGGGTCTATCCTGATTAGGAAAGAAATAAACCTGGGTTTGAGGGACCTGGTTATCAGCTAATATACTTGGCGGGAAAAGAAGTGTGGTGCCACCTGACATATTACTCAAGTACTGGATCATGAGTGGAACAGAAGTTGTGGTCAGTGAGGGAAGTAAGTGGTTTCGGTATCAGAGAAGGAATCATGGGCAACGAGAAGCCCCAGAGTGTGGTCTTGAGACAGGATTGCTGACTCACACTGAGGACGGAGAGGGGAGCTAATGACTACTCATCAGGCTTTGATTCTTTCTCTGCACCTGACTCTTGATTGGCCCTACCCTGCCCTCGCTCTGCATTACCCAACAAATCACACCTAGAACATCAAGAGAGAAGAGGAAGGAAGTGGTGAGGACAAAGGCAGGCAGCCCCCAGGAAGAGCCTGCCCTGAATGGAGGGGAACCAGCCAGCAGACAGCACTCGGAACCCAAAAGGAAAGATGGCTGGTGGAACTGAACGTCCTACCTCACAGGAGAAGGTGTTAAGGTGGCAACAGTGTAAATGGTCTGGACAAGCGAGGAACCGGAAGACTCTGCCCCACTCTCTGCAGGAGCACCAGAGAAGTCTAGCAAGGAACTCCCTTCCTGCCAAGGGCCTCTCTGTGCTCCAAAGAGACATTTCATTCTGGCTTCAGGAAGCTTTTTAGTGCCTTCCTGTCAGATTTTGTCACGTTGCCATGCTACGATGGACTTAAATGGCCATTTCTCTTGTTAATGCCTTTACTGCTTTTCTCTCCCTTGAGATCTTAATTGCTACTGCCCCTTTCATTCCAACAGTTCAATAGTGCCATTATCACAATTTAAAGAGACCTTGAAGCACAATAACTTTACTTTCAGCATTAGATTGTCCCTGGAATGGAAGGACAGAGAATATAATTTCCATGGACCTGCACAGATCATTAGCTCTTTGGAATGTAAGCTCTAGAAGGCTGGACTTGCTGTTTGCTCATCGTTGAGTATCAATGATAAGATCAAGGCCTGGCACATGGTAGGTGCCTAATAAATATTTCTTGAGTGTTAAATGTGAGCAGCTGTGTTAGAGAACATGTGTAAGGTACTCTGGCATTACACCTAGTAACAACCTTCCTTGCTCATAATTAATGAGCCTGCCAAAGGCCAGGTGCCTTGATTCCTTCCTACCTAGTTAAAGTTTCTATTCACCTGAGGTTAGAGGGTGAGCTCTCCTGCTCATCATGGCCCCAATGACCCAGCCTCCTGATCACTCAGGTCCCCAGTGGCCCAGCATCCCGCATGTGAGCATGATGCTTTCTTCTGGGGCTTGGAAGATGGCACACTTGCCCTTTGGGGGTCACAGTGGCTCTGAGGACTCCCAGCAGTCAGCTCCTGGGTTCTCCTCCAGCTCCTATCCCTCCGCCACTTGCCTGTGCTTTGTGCAAGTGCTCCCGCCATATTTTGTCTGGTGAGGCACGTAGGGATCGGCAAAGAGAAAGCCAAGGGACCCAGGTTCCTAGTGAGGGGGCAACTCGGGAGGAAGTAAAACCCGGGCAAATCCCTATGCTCTCTCCCAGCACTCCTACTCCCCCTTTCCTTGTGGAAACCAAGGGGGTGTGAGGGGGAAACATCGATGTTGGTTTGAGCAGACTTTGTCGGTCTTTTCCTTTTTTGCCCCATTTTTAACCCTCATCCACCATCGGCAGGTTGCGTCCTCCACAGCTACTCCATGTCCCTATGCTAAGTCTCCTTAAGGGGTAATATCCTTTTTACAGATGTTACGGGACAATTTGTCCCTTCTCTTCCCTTTGGTTATCACGTGTCTGCACTGAGCTCACAGCATAAACAGTTATCTGCTCACTTCCTTTACTCAACGTTGTCTATGGCCAGCACTGTGCTAGCTGCTGAAGATATAGTGACAAGCAAGACAACACAGTGGATATTGCATCTGACTGGGATGTGGAGAACCCAGGTTCGAGGCCCCGAGGTCGCCAGTTTAAGCGTGGGTTCATCTGGTTGGAGCAAGGCTCACCAGCTTAAGCCCAAGGTTGCTGGCTTGAGCAAGGGGTCACTCAGTCTGCTGTAACCCCCGGTCAAGGCACATATGAGAAAACAATCAATGAATAACTAAGATGCCACAATGAAGAATTGATGCTTCTCATCTTTCTCCCTTCCTGTCTGTCTGTTCCTCTCTCTCTCTCTCTCTCTCTCTCTCTCTCTCACTCTCTGTCACACACACACACGCACACACACATGCACACACACAAAAAAAAAAAAGAACAACATGGTCCTCTCAGAGTTTATATCTCAGGGCAGGAGACAAAGGAGTGACACAATAAATGAATAAGTCATCACAATTTGTGATAAGAGCTTAAGAAGGCAATAGCTAAGATGTGAAAGATACTAATGGGGGCAGAGTCCCAGAAGGTCAATGTAGGTCTTGGAAGGTCAAGCGGGGTCACAAACATTTTTTTTTTAATTGAAAGTATGGCGTAACAATGGTTAATAAAATTATACAGGTTTCAGGGGCACAGTTCTACAATGCATCATTTGTATACTGCATTGTGTGTTCACAACCCCCAAGTCAAGCCTCCCTTCCTTGTCCTCTATCCCCCCTCTCCCCACATCCACCCTCCCCACCCCATTTCTCTCTCCACACTGTTGTTTGTGTCTATAAGCTTCTTTTTCTTTGCTTAAGGTCACAAACACTTCATTTGAGATATTGAAGATGACATGAAGATAATTATGGAAAGAATGAGTAAAGAGGATTTTGAAAACAGTAATGACTTTAAGGAACTGAAAAGAGTGTGGAGTTTTCTAAGAACTGTATAAAAAAATCTATGTTGACATAAAACAGAGCATCTGGTGCTCAATGTGTGAGGCAGAAAGAAGTGACACAATGAGATCAGAGAGGCAGGCAGCCTGCAGGGGAGCTTAGATTTTATTCTAGGTGCACAGGGAAGTTATTGAAGAGCTCTGAGGAAGGTCATGGGGAGCCTGAGAGAAATCTCTCGGGCTGTCTCAGAGTGACTCAGACATGCACCCCAGCCCCATGGCCTCGTGCCATTCTCAACGCCCACCCCCATGCCCAGTCCCAGCAACCACAGGGAGTTAAGATCATGTTTAATTATTTCACAGATTCTTTACTCCTCTGATAAAAGCAATAAATAAATAAAGTTCAAGTCAGTTCATTTGGCCGCCTCAGCGCAACCAGAAAATGTGGTCAATGGTCAATACTCAGCAAAAATGAGATTTTTGAATTATTGTTAAAGGCTCTAATGATCCAGCCTCTCCCTGTCCCCCATGACTGTGAATAATGCCAAGTTTGTTACAGGACAGTACAGACCTTCTTAGGCCAGAGATCTTTGCCAGATATTTCTACTCATGGTGGTTACAAAAAAAAAAAGTGATATCTAATAAAGGTCAGATCGCCTGGGGGTCAGAGACTCACACTGCTCACAGATGTACAGAGAAAATGTAGCTTCTTCATGTCTCTATGACTGATATAATTTTTCCCAGATGCTACATGTGCTGAGAAAAGAAAAAATGAAATGTAGGTTTAATCAATTTGGGTAATTTCAGTCAAATGAAGTAATTCAAAAAATGATTTTAGGTACAATGCTCAGGTTCCAAGACTTTAACTTTATTTCTCTCTTGCCCTTTCCTTTTCTAATATGGTTTCTGAGCAAAGAGGATGGCTTATTGTGTCCTCAGAGCAATTGGGGGAAGAGAGGTCATTGTACCCACATGGTGTCCTCTGGGTCTTAGTTGACCAACATTGTAGATGAGTTGTGTTTGTCCTAGCTGAGAGCTATGTGCTCTTGGAAAGTTGTCACCACCAATTGTTTTCACACTCTCCCACCTCAAATCAAGTCTCCTAACCTCACAAAGAAGCTTACTCAGATTCTCAAACCACTTACCTCTTGCCTCAACTCAACATGTAAACATTTCTATAAGCTGAGAAGAGACAGAGAGACGAATGGAGGTGTCTGCCGCCGGCTTTGTTTCTTAAGGTGTCCAAAGCACTTGGTTTCATTTGTTCATTGAGAACCAAAAGGCTAGATGCTCATATTTTTCTCTCTACAGGTTAGGAATTTTACTTTTAACAAGAATTTAACCCTACTAAAATTTCCACAGATCACATAGAAGGATGCCAGTGCTAGCTATAAATTCTGCTTGCGCAACAAATTGTGATTTTTTGGTTAACTAGTATCAGGAAAGCTCAACTCTTTTGTATTTATTCCTTAACCCTTGATCACCTTTACCCATTTTTCCTTACCTTCTCCATTTTCCACCTCTGGTAACAGCTGATCTGTTCTCTATATCTAAGAGTTTAGGTTTTTTGTTTGTTTCCAGGGTGTTTTGTTTTTGTTTTTTAGATTCCACATATGAGTGAAATCACACGGTACTTGCCTTTCTCTCTCTAACTTATTTCATTTAGCACAATGCCCTTGGGGTCCATTCATGTTGTCACAAATGGTAGAATTTCTTTTTTATGGTTCAGTAATATTCTAGGTTATGTGTGTGGAGTACGTTTTCTTTAACCATCCATCCATTGATGAATCGATGAACAGGTTGTTTCCATGTCTTGGCTATTATAAAAAATGTTACAAAGAATTTGGGGTTGCAGATACCTTTTTGAGACAGTGATTTTATTCCCTTCAGATAAATACCCAGAAATGGAATTGCTGGAGCATATGGTAGTTTTAATTTTTAATTTTTTAAGGAACCTCCATATAGTATTCCAGAGTAGCTACACCAATTACATTCCCACCAACAGTGCACAAGGTTCTCTTGTATCTACATCCTCACCAACATTTATTATTTCTTGTCCTATGATGATAGCCAATCTAACAGGTGTGAGGTGATATATTATTGTGATTTTAATTTGCACTTTTCTGATGATTAGTGATGTTGATCACCTTTTTATGTAGCTGTTGGTTATTTATATGTTTTCTCTGGGGAAAAAAATATGCCTATTCAGATCTGCTCACTTTTTACACAAGTTGTTTTTTTTTCTATTGCATTATATGAGTTCTTTATATTTTTTAATATTAACCCTTTATCAGACATATAATATTCATAAATATAGTTCAGCCTATTAGCACTACCTGTGATCCACATTGATCAGCCCACAGTAGTGGTGCTATAATGACTACTGATTTGGCTGTAGGTTTGGGGGAGAAATAAAGAAAGATAGGCCCCGGTCAGATAGCTTGGTTCACTAAAGCATCATCCTGAAACACAGAAGTTGCCAGTTCTATCCCTGGTCAGGGCACATACAGGAATAGATTATTGTTCTTATCTCTCTCTCTCCCTGCCTCTCTTGCCAAAGTCAATAAATAAATTTTCTTAATTAAAAAAAAAAGAGTAAACGGTGGGCCTGAACTCCAACAAGTTTATAGACTTGGATTAGAACAAGTATTTTCTTTATGATTTACTGTGATTAGAGCATAGAAGCAACCTAAAAGTCCAGTAATGGGGAACTAATTAAATAATGGTACTTTTATGCAATAAGAAAAATGCAACCATTATAAGTGTGCTTATAAAAACTAATCTCTAAATTTTACAGTTAATAAAAAATAAACTATGGTGCAAAAAGATAAATATAGTAGCTACTCTTTGTGCATAGGAGGGCTCATACTCATTCATTTCTCCCAACCCCACACCCAGATGTATTATCTGTCTCTATGACAATATTAATATCATCATAGAATAGCCCTGGGAAGATTTTTACATACACACATCTGTAGCCTTTCGCATCCTTTTTTAAACTATGGATCTACAATTATTCTTCCTCTTATTTATTTATTCTTTATTTATTATTTCTACTAAAATCTATTTAATTCAATAATGACCCAAGGGAAGGGACATGCAGAGAACAATGGCATGTTAAAAGGACTTGAGGAAATCAGATACCCTGCAGGTCGAAGCATCAGAAAAGCCTCCACAGAGGAGACGAGGTGCCTGGAGTTGGCAAGAGTGTCCATGTTAAGAAAAACCTGGATATCCAGCTGCTCAGTAAGTGCAGATTCTAGGCCCAGGCTAAGAATCTGGTGTTTGAGGGCTAATAAATTCAAACCAGTCGTAGCCTTCAGCATCAGGAAAGGCCCCAGGTTCAAGATGAAGCCTGAAGTGCCCGGTCAACACCCCTGGCTAACCCTCTGCCTGGGCAAACCAAGGTAAGGGGGAGAGGGTGTGGTGAGCAGTTCATGCTCAAGACTAAACCTTTTATGAAGTAATGTAATCAAATCCTACACTTTTCAGAATTACCACTGCTCGTTTGGATTTTTTATAAGAGTTCCAAACCTTTTTATTATTTTTCCAGCCTTTTTTTAATTCTCCTTTTGCTTTTGGTTTCACAACATACTTTGGCCTGCTGTCCTACTCCTTGAGCCAGTTCTCTGTTTCTCAGGAGAAACTGACTAAGAAACCAACGCTCTCTGGACATGAGTTCTCTTCAGGGGGTTTCCTCCCTTGATAACAAGTTCTCTCCTGCTTCTACTGGAAGGGGAGAAACACTATTCAGGCCCGCATTTTGACTGGGACCAGGACGAAGTCCAGAATCCTGGGGCAGTTCAGGAACGTGCACTGAATGGAGGTGTGTTATCCACCCTCCAGATCCTCTTAGGTCATTCCTGGACCAGAGATGTCAGGAGTACCAGCCTGCCATGACTAGACAGAGAACCCTTTGATCCGCTTAGCTCAGGCCACATTTGGGAAGAGGTGAACCAGTGACTAAGCTAATTCCCAAATATCTTACAGCATTAGGATCAAGACTCACACACAACATTCGGTACAGAGCCTGCTATAATGTCTGAGCAGCCCCATCCTCATTCCATTGGAGGTAGGCACTGTGGGCAGCTATTAGTCTTGCAAAGAGAGGTCATGTGATGCTAAGTCATCATCAGTCATTCCTAGCTGAATATTTGTAACCTTCAATCTTGATGCCAGAGCAGGCCCATGGAGAAGGATATACAAACTAAAGAAATCCCTAGAGATTATTTAGCTCAATCCCCCTCCTTTTACATTTAAGGAAACTGATTCCAGGACTACCAGTGTAAATGCAAAGCTAATTATTGATGGAGACCAAGAAACTCATTTCCACATCACGATGTATTCTCCGAGATCAGTTCACTGAAGCATGTCATTTTAGGACTGAAACACTCAGGTGGAGGGCTTTAGTACTGACTCGGGGATTTCAGAAGATATCAAGATGCTTATATCTTTGGGGGAAAACAAGAAAAAGGAGGAGTTGTTCTGTTACTGATGGGTGACCCATACTCACGAAAGTTGTGACCTCAGATAGCAACAATGCTTATTTTTCTCTTGACTCTGAAATGTAAACACGTCCTGGGGAAGAAAGCTCATCTCTGCTCCACTAGGCAGCAGCTGGGGCTACTGGAAGGTTGGGATCATCTGAACACTGATTCATTTACTTGTTGATGCTAGCCATCAACTGGGATACCAAATGGGGCTGTGGACAGAACCTGACACGTGTCCTCTTCATGTGGCTTACTCAAAGCATGGCATCTCAGCTCCTAGGGTGAGTGTCCTGAGAGAAACTCAGACACAGGCCAACTTTTTTTGCATAATACAGGCCTAGAAGTCATACTGCATTGCATATGACATATTCTGTTTGTTACTGCAGTCACAAAGCCTGGCCCATCTTCACGGGGAGAAGAATTGGACTGCGACTTTTGATAGGAGAAATAACAAATAATTTACAGATGCATTATAAAAACCATAGGAGGTCAATTTTCAATTTATCTGATTCTGATTTGAAGTTTCTTTCTAAATTAATTAAAATTATTTAGGAAGTTCTTTCCAATTAATTATTGGGCAGACCCTGAGTCAAGATGTAAATATAGAGGCTTCGTTGGGCCAACAGAAACCCCATTGTGAAAGAATAGTGTTTCTAATTCTCCTGGCTTCTGGAATTCCTAAGTCATCCAGCTCACCCAGATTCTGTAGCTTAAAACACAGGCGTTGCAAGTGACAAAAACAAAGAATGAATCCACATATGCTCTAGGTTCTTGAATTCTGTTAAGTCCATCAGAATCTATCAAGCAACCAGTGAAGGTTTCATTGAGAGAGGTACAGAGCAGGCGCCCACTAACTTTCAGTAAACAAGGACAAGGTAAGAATCTTTTTTTTTTTTTTTTTTTACAGAGACAGAGAGAGGAATAGATAGGGATAGACAGACAGGAACGAAGAGAGATGAGAAGCATTAATCATCAGTTTTTTGTTGCCATTGCAAAATCTTAGTTGTTCATTGATTGCTTTCTCATATGTGCCTTGACCACAGGCCTTCAGCAGACTGAGTAACCCCTTGCTGGAGCCAGCGACCTTGGGTCCAAGCTGGCGAGCTTTTTGCTCAAACCAGAGGAGCCCGCGCTCAAGCTGGTGACCTCGGGGTTTTGAACCTGAGTCCTTCTGCATCCCAGTCCGACGTTCTATCCACTGTACCACCGCCTGGTCAGGCAAGGTAAGAATCTTAAGGTACTAAGAAACCTAAAGAGATCTATGGCAAAGTGGTTTTTTAATAATCAACTGGGGAAGTGTGAGTGTGTTTGGCTTCTCTGGGTACTCATCTGAAATCTATGGACAAAAGAATGAATGATTTTGTCTCCCTAGTTGAATAACAGAAGCTGCACTCTGAGTTTTTCACGGAGGTTGTGACTTAGGGGGACCACATGCTCTCTGAATAATCACACTTTTTGGTGAGCTTTCTCAGTGCTGAGATTTCCTACCGTATAGCATGCTTCTTAAGGGTAAAGCAGACCATCTTCTTTCTGCCTTTATTAAAATGTAAAAATATAACACATAAACTCCTTAGTTGTACAGTCACACCAGCAAAAGTAAAAAGAGTCAAGACATAGGATGGTTAAGCCACACAGAAGGAAGAAAATTTGACAAGTGAGGGAGCAGAGACAAATTCATAAGACAGAAATCATCCAGGAGAGGAGAAGAGGAAGAGAGCATATAAGGGCAGGTGGGTCAGAATCTAAAAGGAAAAGTCACTAAATAAGTGGGAGAATGAGTGCTAGGGAAACAGTTAAAAAGAGGAAGGACCCTGAACTAAATGTCACTGATACAAATTCACTTATGGATGGAGTTGAAGAGCTGAATTCTGCACCTCTGTGAAAATGCATTGAGCTCATCCTTTGGGTATAAGACACAGAGAAAGAGCCCCACTGACTGATCTGAATTATTACTATTATTATTATTTCTCTACATATGCATATACACATACAATATAGGTTTCTCATTAGGTATCTACTGTGCAAAAAAATCCCACATATTTAAGATATTCCTGACTCTCAAGTATATGTTTCTAAAGACAGAAAGTTGGGGCTCGTCTTTGTCTTTCAGTAAACTCAAGTGCCTAGAAATCAGTCTTGGGATTTAACAAGACTTTTGAAGCCACTATGAGAATCCCAGTGTAACTCCCCTAATAGGAGAGGCTCTGTCATCTCCCAGAGAGAAAATCCCTATGGAAACTGTGCTTAGAACAGCTCTTAGAGGAATGAATTGGAATGGAGGAAGAAGCCAAGATACCAATCATCAGATGTGAACACTGAAACTTGAAAGGGGGGGGGAATGGATAGAAGATATGAGGGGGGTATAGAAGAGGGGAGAGAGAGAAAAACAGGAGAGGGTAAAGAGAAGAGAAGAACAGGGTATACACTTTGTGTGTGTGTGTGTGTGTGTGTGTGTGTGTGTGTGTGTGTGTGTGTGTGTGTATGTGTAAAAGGATGTGAAGGGTGCCGGAAAAGAAGAGAAAGAAAAAAACATTGGCACTTGAAAAGTCTTTCCTTATGTTGAAGTCACAGTAAATCAGACGATAATGAAATTCTGCACAGACTAAATGCCCAACAGAAAACTTGGGAGCAAATGAGAAGTTATATCACAAAACCTCTGTGTCATGTAAATATCACTGAACAGGGAAATCAGAATGTTAGCAACAATTACACTATTCTTATAGCAAAACTGGTTCTGAAACTGGGAGGAAAAAGACAAATGGAAACACTTCTGCAAATGATTAAAGGGAGAGTAGGGACCATGGGTGGGGGGAGCTGAGGAAGGGAGGGAGGGGTGTGCTGGCAGTGATAAATATAGAACTATAATTTAAGAGACAGTAGGAAACGCTCTGTGTGTGTTAATTGGAAATGCATTCGAGAGGCTGCAGTTTGTTCACCATGGATGTCATGACCTTGGGTTCCTTGAGGGAATGTGAGCTCCACCCTGTCCCCATGGTGAAGGGAAGAAGTGAGAAACCATGTCATTCAAAGGATAAAAGAGGTTCCAGTTTATATGGTGGAAGGAACCATTTTTTTGTTTTGTTTTTGTTTTTCTGTTTTATTCTTTGGACTAAAGAGAGAAGCACTGTGGGATTGCAGCAAGGCCATCTTGTCTGCCAGGGAAAGAGATGTGAAGATGGGAGGGTTTGAGAAGAGCCTCACCCCATGTTAGGGTGACAGGATGGATTCTCTTTTCTACTTTTGGTGGCCAAAAATTCTGGGTAATCAAATGAACATTTGATCCGAGGGAAATGGAGATGTTGGGACCTGGCTTTGAGAAAAGGACTTCTCCTGCTTATCTGGGACAGTTCCTGACATTGACAGTGTGTGTCTCAGAGCAGAAAAAAAGTGGGCTCTGGTGAACTGAAAAGTTGAGGTCTGTTATCCATTTGGGCTGAAACTCTTGGTTTTAAATGATTTTTAAAAATCCTTCTCTAAATATCTGCCAATTAACTTCTACTCTGTTACTTGTTTTTTGTTTGTTTGTTTGTTTAGTGAGGGGGTAACAGACAGGGACAGACAGACAGGAAGGGAGAGAGATGAGAAGCATCAAGTCATAGTTGTGTCACCTTAGTTGTTCATTGATTGCTTTCTCATATGTGCCTTGACTGGGGAGTGGGGGGCTCCATCCGAGCCAGTGACCCCTTGCTCGAGCCAGCGACCATGTGCTTGACCATGACCATGTGTTTGACCATAGACATGACCATGGAGTCATGTCTATGATCCCATGCTCAAGTCACTGACCCTGTGCACAAGCTGGTGAGCCTATGTTCAAGCAGATGAGCCTGTACTCAAGCCCGCGACATCTGGGTTTTGAACCTGGGTCCTCTGCATCCCAGGCCAATTGTCTATCCACTGTACCATGACCTGGTCAGGCTCTGTCACTTGTTTTCCAAACCATCCTTTCTTTCCATCTCTTCACACATTCTGGAACACAACCAGAGCATTTACAGTTTAAATCTCAAAGGTGACCTGGAGTTATGATGCCCAAGTAATAGTTCTATTCCAGGTATATAGGTGACACTTGGAGAGCACAGATTAACCTTGATTTAAAAAGAGAGAAAAAAGAAAAAGGAAAAACAAGTTTCTAAGTCATCTCAGACTCATATAATCAGAATCTCGGAAGGGTGGTGAGGCCATGAACTCTGCATTTATCATAAACTCTCAGGTAAGTTTCATGTCAATCCAGGCCTATATCCAGCCAAGCATTTAGGAGGCACTGCATCCAAAACCCCTTATTTATAGCTATTTACCCAAGACTCAAGAAGGGAAGACACCGTCGCAAGCCACACACAGCTGGGACTAAAACTCAAATATATGTTACTTCTCAGTCCACAACCTTGACACTATACTTGCAATTTCCTTCAAAGCATGAGTAAGACCTGGGGCCCATTTTCCACCTAAGTCAGGACTAAGCCTACCTCTAGGAATGCCTCATTCATAATGACTGTGACGATAGTGAAAATGATTATGATGGCAGTGACAGAGATAGGTAATACTTATCTAACACTTACTATGTGTTTGACACTATATCATAACTTGTTTAATCTTCAAAACAGTCCCATATTATAGGCACTATAATTTCTTTATTTTACAGCTTAGATAATTGAGGCACAGAGAGGTCCAGGAAGCTGGGCAAGGTTACACAGCCAAAAGGAGATGGAACTGGGATCCAAGCCCAGGTCTGGCAGAAGGAAGTAAGTACCAACTTCACGTGTATTTTAGCACTTCACTTTTTCATCACATAAGACTTCTTTACTGTAAGGTAGCTCTCTTGACCTTAACGCCTCCCCTACCTGTTTATAAGTACAATAGAAGATGGCAGGATTATCCTGAAATGAAGGAGAAACATTCAACAGAAATCCCATGCCAAGAAGACCTTTTAGGAGAGGGGCCTGCCAGCCAGGCACACAGCCAGTTATAGTCAGATCTTCTTTTCCCTACCCCCAAGTTCCTACAAAATTGAAAACAGGACTCAAAGGAAGATCAAAGGAAGCATGAGCTGTGTTCCTCGGCTCCCCAGATAGCGGGGCTCTAGCTTATGATATTGGAGGAGATGGGTCAAATCTTCTTTGGTTCAGTTCTATCAGAGACTTCTTTTCTACCACCTCTCCCCACCCCATAATTTAGACACAATAATCTATCTAACTTGGGAAAAGAATAGAAAGTAAAACCAATTCAGGTGAGAGCTATGGTGGGAAAAGAGAAGTGTTCCTTCCATTCTGTTCCCTCCTGGGAGATGTATCAGAAGTTCTGTCTCTTCTCCAGAGGTAAAAAGAGTGAAGCAATGGATATTGTCTACTAATCCAGGCCCTGTCTCTGATAGACTGAACGATTGTCTCTGCACACTAACTATCCCATAAGAGCTTATAGCTCTGTTAAGTCTTTGAGCTCTGTTTCTCCAATGGAGCTGGTTTGCTTTGAATCATTCATACTATCTTCCAGCCTCCTCTTGTAACCAAAGAAACCTTGAATCTTGGAGAGAATAAATTCGGCCCTATGAGCTAGGCATGCCAGCAATGCCTTTAAGCACATATGGATCTGTTAACTCAGTTGTTTCATTGCCTCTGATCAAAACAGATGGTTCAGCATAAAGCATTAACCCAATATGTCATGACATGATCTTGGTTTTCCTCACTTGCTCAAAATAAGAGTAAGTACCCTTAAGTAGAAAGAGAAGTGGAACATAGAGATAATAGAAGGTCTTTAGGGAACACTGAGAATCACCATCACCACGAGGCCAGAGCTCAGTCCATGGAAGGCACGGTTTATTTCCAGGGATGCCACATCTGCCTCCTTTGCAGCATCTCCAGCAGGAAGCTCTTAGCTTATGATCCGTCCCCACATCCCCCTGGGAAAGCTGCATCACGAGCATTTGGGATCATTTCAGATTTCATAAATGGGCTTAACTCATATTCATGAGGTCAACTGGAAGACCTACTGGATTTAATTAGGCTGGAAAGAAAGGCAGCCAGAAACATCTCATATGGAGCCAGAAAGACAGTCAGGAGAGAGCAAGCAAGCAGAAGGAAGATGTGCTGGGATGTGAGTCATGTTGAGGGGCTGAAATCATGCAGCACCCAGGGAAACAATACTGCAGTCCCTGCGGCATCCAAACGAGATCCTGGTCCTAGTCCACTCCCTGGAAGGATCTGAGAAGCTGGTTATGTTTATTCCACATTGATGAGTACAAAATAAGCCCCGTAAAATGGCCCGTGCTCCTACGCCCAGATCCTAAAAAGTTGTTTTTAATTAAACAATGAAATAATAAATTGTGGTAAAGCTACAAAGGGAGTCAATAGATTTGACATCTCTCAATGCCTATTATTTATTCTGAGTCCTGAATCTGCAGTATGATTGAACATGACATCTCTCTCTGCATATTATTTGTTCTGAGTTCTGAGTCTATAGTCTGAGGCTGGTAGTTTACATACAAAGTTGACTCAAGGAAGACTTTGATGGGACAAAGAACAAGAATCCATGTGAAATCATGGTGGAACAAAATGGACAAAAACAAAGAGAAAATGAATGAGGAAGTGATGAATATAAATTCTCTATGATGACACAGGTTTGTGGAACAATGGAAGGAACACAATGACTGTCCAACACGGGCCAATAAGGCTGGCAAAGATTAGGTTCCTAGTAACTGCTGTGGCATAAGCTATTCATTATTCTCCAATATTTTTTTCTCTCTTACTTCCTTAAGTATAGGACTTTTAGCTGAGTCTCCTTTGCAATAAGTGTGGCCAAGGGGCTAACTTCTTACTGGTAAAATATAAACTCAAATGTCACATGGCAGCCCCTTGGAGTCTCCCTTAGGAGACAGATGGTATGCTCCCTTGACCCCTTCTTCATCATTCCTTTCTCCACCTGCTGCTTTAAGTCTAGATGGTACCATCCCGGGCCATGATGACAAGGACCACATTCCTGGAATGGTGACATGATGAGCTCTATGGAGTCTTGGTCTCCAAGAACATTATGGAACAAAATTATCACACTGGTCTTAGAAGGCTTACCCTCAAATCTTGTGATTAATCTCTGAGGAAAACCATGTATACCCTGAAATGAATGACTGGATACTTAGGACTAGGTTTGACTACAAGTAACAAAACACCTAAAATGACTCTCAAGTAAATGGTCAAGAAGTATATTTCTCTCCATCATAAACCAAGGTCCACTGCCTTAATTTCAAATCCTTTGCCTCTTGCTCTAGAAATAGAGTACATTATCAGGTAACATAGTCAGCCTTCTCTTCTCAGAAGTAGTTATCCCAATTCGACCACTCCTCTTTAACTGTAGGATTCCTTTTATTCCTGTGTCTTTTTATTGTCCCATCCACTCCTTCTCATATCCCTTTTAAATCTGGGAGTGTGGAGGATTTCAGTCGGGAGCTAAGAATGTCTTAAGTCAAAGCAAAACACCAGGAAGTGTATAGAATCAGCCATAAGGCTTGAATGAGGGGCCAGCAAGTCAGCATGGAGCAGCCTGGCTTACAACCAGCTCAGTACCCAGCTCCCTTGACATGACCCTGAAGGCAAGGCAGCCCCAAGGGGAGAGACAGACAGGACGTGGGCTCCAGCGCGTGAAAGCCTACACGCTTGAGCAGTACTGCAGGCCCAAGGCCAAGATGCACACCACCCCCAGCTGCCTCCCAACTCAGATGACTTGGGATCCCCTGCTTCCCCCACTTTTGAAAAATCCCGGCTTTTTCATTACCTAACTCGAGGACCTCCTGAGGCAGATAAAGTTCTCCATGTAGGATGAAGTTATTGAAACAAAAAATAATAAACTTTCACAAGCGTGTTTCAATCTTCACTTGTGTTTATGGCCAAAGGTGTTTTTTATTTTAGTAATTGCTGCTGGAACAAGAGCAAGCCACATGCTGCTAACTTGTTAAAGAGAAGGGGAAGGAGGAAAGAGTGAGTAGGTGAGAGCAAGAGTTCATGCTCAGCTCTAAATTGCGCAACAGCTCAGCTCTAATCACCTCTGGTTTTGAATCCCACCCTTAAAACTTTAATGATAGAGAATGGAATAAAGTATTATATGGACCATGTTCTGTTGACAGTTGGCTCTGGGCTCATTTTAGCCATCACAAGCAATTTTAGCAGGTGTGTGTGTGTGTGTGTGTGTGTGTGTGTGTGTGTGTGTGTGTGTGTGTTTTAAGTTTTAAGAGGGAGACATCAGTTTTCTATGGTACCATTTTATAATAATGTGTAAGTGGGAAGGAATTTGGAGGAACCGGGATCTTTCCAGTTGGACATCAACTTGACCATTGTTTTCAGCTCACTTTCATCTGGCAGAGTTTCTATTTGCTTGTAATGTCAGAAAAGGTTAAGGAGCCTTTGAAATCTGCAAGAAATTTTCTAGACTTCTGGGGAAGATACCCACCCTATAATAGTATAAATTGATTACCCCCCTCCCAGTCTTGAAAACTGCCATTTAGAAGGCACATGTCTGAGGAATCCAGTGAAAGACAAAAGGATTAAAGTAAACATTCATTTGTGGGTTTGAGCATTGTACTCCAGAATGAGTGAACCTAGAAGTATTCAGATGTGTAGTTCTCTTTTTCTCATGTGTCCTGACTCACATTTTCCGAACGCATGTAGATCCGAGAGAAAATATTGTGACTAAGAAAGCATTAATATTCCTTTTCTTTGGCCCTAACTCTTCAGCCTGCTGCAATGAAAAGGAAGTTAAGGCCTAAGGGACTATGGAACCTCCTTTCAATGGAACCCCATTTATCATCATAGGTGTTTAATAGAGACAAATGAGCTGAGTGCCCACCAGCCCCTGCAGGTCTCAGTAGGCTTTCCCGTGCAGTGTGCCAGCTTGCAAACCACCACCAAGGTTTATAAGCAATGTACCCTATGGGGGATAATTAAAAAATTAACTTTGCTGTTCTAATGTGCTTATACTCAACACTCACAATAATCCTTTACCTTCCCAAAGGCAGAGACTAAGTTTGGGGGCTCACAGAGGACCAAGGCACATCTGGACCTCAGGCTATCTATCCACGTGGGTGTCTACAGGGGTATCCTTTGATAGCTGATATCCTGGTCACCAATGGCTACCAATCCAAGCAGATCACTGCTGAGTTGTTCCTGCCTCCTGCTGTCCTGTTCAGGCCCAGGGACTCCCTTTGCTGTGTTTGCAGACAGAGGATCTGAGCTGCTGCCTCTGTGCCCTATCTAAGCATGGGCATATCAGTAAGGCACCTTCTGATGAATAGAGAAATTCCCTACCTGAGATTCTGTCTAGGAAGCAGGGTCTCTCCTTCCAGTACCCACCAAAAGGAAAACCACATTACTTTCTGGTCCATTTTATTCTTCATTTCTTCCTGGGAGGATGTATTTTAGTGATGGTTCTTCAGTCATTTTTTACCATAATTTGAATTCTCTCCATTTCCCTAAGGTTGTGTGCTTTAAACCCTAAAGCAACAGACAGCTTTTGTTTCTATCCTATGGCACTACCTCAGTCTTGCCTTTCCCTGAGAAACTTCCATTAAGCTGAAAAGAGAGAGAAAGAGAGAGAGAGAGAGAGAGAGAGAGAGTGTGTATGTGCATGTGCACATGTGTGTGTGTGTAAGTGTGTATATGCATGCACATAGGTGCTGGGGGATGGACAAAGCAAATTATTGGAGGAAAAAAGTTATTTAATATCTTGAAACTTTTCTGCAGTATTTATAAATATACAAAAGAAAGGATGAGAAACTGTTAACACTTCTAGCATTAAGACAGTAACTGTAGAAATTGTCATTTTTAGCTCCTAGAAAACAATCAGATAATTAATCAGAGTAGTATATATGGGTTTTTTCTCTGTGATTACTCCTGCTGAATTATGACACATAACTAATTGGAAAGGCCCTTGACTTTTTGAAGTGACCCCAGAGGACAGCACTGAGGAGATGTGTACTGAAGTAACTTCAGGAGAACAGCCCCAGTACTTCCCAACCCTCTGTTCTGGAGGTCAGGTCACACCACTGTCCCAAGAGTAGGAGGTAGTGTGCACAGGCTGGGTGGTCAACATCCAGAGCAGCGGAAGGAGGCTATGGTAGCACTGCGACATTAAGGTGTGGCCAGTTTTCCAACACCAAGTCCCGCCCCAAAGCCATGAAGCTGACTTCCCACTCTGGCGCCCAGAAAGGGAAAAGCAGGAGTCAGAGTGGCCTCACAAAGCCATGACGTGCCAATTTCCACCTCATGCTTGAGTCATAATCCTCCAGGTCTCAGATCACGCAGGCTAACCACTGTTGCCAGCCCCAGGACTCCCCCCAGCCTTCTTAGTTCCAGCCCAACCCAGGGCTCCTACCACAACATGCAGGACAACACGCCAACACTGTGCCCTGAGGACTGCAGTGAAGGAACGTGTATTTTATACACGTAAAGGGGCGGAGCGAGCCTTTGTAAAGTATGCATGCTCCTTCAACCTAGATGTCTCTAGGTCAAGTCTCTTGCTTCTACAGTCTTTTCCCTGTTCTCTTCCAGGCATCCTCCCTCCCTATAAAGTCAGCACATTCCAGCTCTCGTGGCTTCCAGAAGAGAGTTGTAGATAAGAAGATGCTAACCTTGAAGTCTTCAGACCTGCAAAGGAGCCCTGTCCATGGCTGGACGACTCTGGGAAGCTCAGCACATGGGGGGTTTTCGATAAATGTCTGTTGGTCGGAATTCATCTATGATACCAGAAAGATTCAGTTATCAATAACTTGCACATTGAATTATTTGTTCTGGAGTATGGCTTCCAACTTTTTCTAAAATATATATAATTTTTTAAAGCCAAGACATTCCATAAACCACTACCTTATGATTAATGTCTACTCATTTTAAAAGTACATCAGAACCGAAAGCTGTGCGAATTCAACACTGTTCTGAATATGAGTTGTGTTTGTTAATCACAAGAGCAGCTATTGTATTTTAAACTATTTTATATCTGCAAAGTTTGCCATTCATTTGTCTATGACAATGTTTTCTTTAAAATTAAGATTCTGCCTGACCAGGCAGTGGCGCAGTGGATAGAGCGTTGGACTGGGATGCAAAGGACCCAGGTTCGAGACCCCAAGGTTGCCAGCTTGAGTGCGGGCTCATCTGGCTTGAGCAAAAAGCTTACCAGCTTGGACCCAAGGTCGCTGACTTGAGCAAAGGGTCACTCGGTCTGCTGTAACCCCCGGTCAAGGCACATATGAGAAAACAATCAATGAACAACTAAGGTGTTGCAACGAAAAAATGATGATGCTTCTCATCTCTTTCCATTCCTGTCTGTCTGTCCCTATCTATCCCTCTCTCTGATTCTCTCTCTGTCCCTGTAAAAAAAAGAAAAGAAAAAATATTAAGATTTCTGGATTCACCTCCTAGAAACTCTAATTCAGAGTATTTAGAAGTAGAATCCTGGTATCTGCATTTTAAACCACCCCTTGTGTGTGCATTTTTTTTAAATGGTGGTCATTCACTGAGCACTTTTGAAAAATACTATGCCAGGGGCACTTACTTGAATTATCTGTCTCCTTACTCTGGTCTGCCTTCATAACAAAAAGGACTGTTGTCTTCAGTCTGTGAATACTTTGTGTTAGCTTAACTCTCCTCTATCCTAATGTTTCCTGAGGTCTATGAAGGTAACCATGGGAAATACTGGCTTGATGACTTGGTCATCAGATTGGGAAGGTGCTGAAAGATGGAATGTAGTGCCTTGTGAGTGTCCATTAGAGTTCACAATTTCCAACTCTGTCTTTCACAGTAACAGCTCAAAGCCTCTGATTTTGATTTCTAGCCCTGAAAAAGAAAGAATTTTTTTTTCCTTCTCATTGGCTCCATACCAGTTTTGCAAACCCAGTTTTGGCCAGAGTTACCCCTTTCATTGTGTGTCTTCCAAATCACACAATCCAGAGATCCATAACTGGCCCATCTTATAGTTAGAAGTTTAGTTGCCCTTCTACAATAAACATGAGGATGGCCATGGAGTCACTGTTCTTGGTCAGAGCATGGCATTTGGCTTGTCCACTCAGGAATCCAATTAGAGAATATAGATGGCTTCAGAATTTATTCTGTCTAAAAGAAAAAAAATTTATTCCTTTGAATAATGCCATGGAATTTCCGACCTGATTATTAAGAGTTTTGATGAGTCAAACTTAGGCTGGGTTTCTGGCTCTACATAACTCCCATATTCTTTGAGTTTTGGATTGCTCTAGAATTCATCAAGTCTATGTCCCACACTGACTCCAGTTCTTATATTATACTAGAGATCTGAGAAGCATAGCAAGAATCTGCTTCCCTAGCCCAAATTTCCATTCAATTCAGAAAACAAAGCTCTTAATTTATATTTCCTTTGACAAACAATGGTTTAACTTACAGGGGAAAGACATCTCAGGAACTTGGACAAACTTAAGAAGAGAACTAAATTAGAGGTTAGATAAAACTGAGCCTTCCCACTTCAGCCAGGTTCTGCCATCTCCAGTTACTATAAACAACTGCAATTTTATAAGCATTGAACGACAACAACAACAAAATACATTGACAATCTTCCCAAAGGAGGAAGGAATTATAAGACCATGTCAAGTCTCTCTGCTGTTCAGCAGTAATATAGCTATATAGGACAACTTGAAACCTAGGACACCTCACTACTGTTTCACTGAGCCCTTGAAATGTGGAGTACATGGTCCCAATATTTGTCAATTATCTGGGGAGTCCTATCAGAAGATGCATAGTCAATCCATAAAACAGTAGGCAATGTCTTTTGAATCTATCTCTTTTTCTCCTCTCCCCTTCCCCCACAAATGGGAAAAGTAGATTTTCACCCTATTTTGCAAACATTTGTACTAGAAATTCTCTAAGCAAAAATGTTGACAATAAGGAAGAAAGAAGGTGTGTAATATAAGATTTGCCATCCAGAAATAGAAACCCAAGAGCATCCTTTTGTGTTCCCTATACATCCTATGAAAAAGGAAATTGTTATTTATTTTTTCCAAAATATGCAAACCAGAGAAGGGAGACGGTTAAGTCTTTATGCAGCTTCAGTAGTTGAGGTATAGCTCTGTGATGCTGTCTTTCTTTCTACAGAACTACAGTGGACATCAACTCCTCAGACTTTCCAACTTTAGGAAACTTACTTGCATGCTGGAAAAGCCAGTTGGCAGAAACCTTCGAGGACTCCTAAAAGCAAACTGGGCAAAGGTGGAACTGTGTTTTTTTCACCTGTGTTTTTGGTCAAATCTGTTCACCTCTAGGGTCTTTGGTGTTTCTGCTGCACAAAGAGGAAGTTAGACTAGACCGCCCAGGCACCTTCTAACTGGGGCTGTCTACAGGTCTACACACCAGCCTTCTCAGCAACCCTCTCTGCCCTGTGGTAAGAACCTGCCTCCTTATCCTTTCTTTGTAGCTTCCCCAATCAGGTCACCATACTCTAAGAGGAAAAGAATGAAAATTAATAATCTTCACTAAACAATCAGAGTCTAGCTGTTATTTTGGGTGACCGACTCCTGGTTGGGGGTAGCATGGTCTTTGCATTTGAACAAGGCCCTGTGGGATTTCAGCATCAGTCCAGCTGATAGGAAAAAGGAAGAGAAATGGGAAAACAGACTTTATGGAAGCCTTTAGCTTAGCCTGTAAGAGCCAATGCACCATTTTTATTAACATGACCCTAGAAAAGTTTATTTCATGGAAGAGAATGAGAAGGGAGCCATGGCCCAGAACCATTAGGAGAGAACAAGAGAGAAATGAAAAACTGGTGGGAATTGTAAAAAGAGACAACTTAGAGCAAAAAGCCTCCTTTTAAGATATGCAGGGCGGAAAAACCTGAGATCATCAGGGATGGCAACATGCATCCAGCAGGCTTCCCGCCCTGGAAGATGGGGCTAAGTGACCATAGCTTCCCCTGCCGTCTCTCATTGCCTCCGGGAGCTGCCAGCATGGATCTGTTGGCCGAGGAGGTTGAGCCCCCTTGCCATCCTTTAGGTTACACTTAACAATTTCAGACCCCCAGCAGACAGAAGTTAGAAAGGAGCAGGAAAGCACCTCTGATATTTTGACAGTGATAGCATCAGCAGCTACCCTGATGCCTAATTATCTGAATCATTGTCAGAGACAGGAATGCATGAACCATGGTTCATCTCAAATTCTAAGGGGCCAGAGCAGCAGGGTTGTACTCCTTCTGCCATTCAAGGGAGAAGCCACTTCTACAACCCACCAAGTTTCTGTCTAGTCTCTTCTTGAGAACTTCCAGTAGCAGCGAGCTCATAACTTTTGAGGCTGCTTTATTGTTAAGCAGCTGTATTAGAAAGGTTTCCCTTGAATTGAGGGAAAGTTGCCTCTTTGCAACTGGTATCCACAGATCCCAGCTCAGTCACCTAGGACCACACAGGATAAAAGTAAACCCTTTTCTTATGCCAGTTCCTTACAATCTGATGTCATCTTTCATATCTTCTACCATTCCCTCTTCCTGTAGACTAGACAACCCTGGGTCTTTCGGCTGCTCATCATACAACATGGCTTCAAATCTAACCTAAAATGTGACTTATTATGACTGTGGAGAATTGCTCGGAAAAAGTGAAAGACAAAGAATAATTTTTCCCCATTTATATTTTAAAAGATAAAACTTTTGCTACATTCTAGGCCATGTGATCGCCATGATCTTGGTCAGGGTGTATTTCCTTTCTGAACCTGGGAAAATTTGGATTTCATGACCCCTCAGGATATTGCTGTGGAGATGTAAGACTCTCCAAGGCTCTTAGTATAAAAGAGCTCAACCTTTGCTCCTCCTGTCTCCACACACGTCCACCTACGGCCCTTCTGCCCCTTCTGATGTCCTTGAAGGCAGCTTCCACATTAACCCTGGTTCGGGCAGAAACATGGCGATTTCATCTCCAGAACTAAGCTACACTATAAAATCTAAGTTTTGATAGCTAGGGAATTAGGATAGCTTGACAGTCCTTTTACCTAAGAGCAAGTATAATATCTGTTTTTATCAATTTCATGGCCAGGGAACTAGTAAAAATCCTGGTTTTGAGTGCTTAGGTCAGACAGGAGAGCTGAGAGACATGCTCAGTTTGCTAACTGGCCAGGTGTCATTTGAATTTTTATTAAAGATAAACATGATAAATCCCAAAACCCAGGATAGACTTGGCCAGGTCAAAGTAGCCAGAAATATGAGAATTAATAGGCCATGACTTGTGCAGAGTCACAAAGTTCTCAATAATCAGAATTGTAAAAAATAAAAAATAAAAAAAAATTTATCTTTAGGATCATCCTTATTATGTATAATTGTTCTCAATCTCTTCTCACTGGCATTTATTAGATGTTCAATCAGTGTATATGGAATGAATGAATTTTTAATCAAAACCTTGTTAATAGCTTTAGGTTTGCATCATTTAGCCATTTATGTTCCCAACATTTATAATGCATCACCAGTGTACTAGGCACTGTGCAAAACTCTGTGGAGTTTATAGATTAATTTGATGAGCTCAGGGCTCAAATTCTGGTAAGGTGGTGAAGATATTTACTCAAATGGCTGTAAGTAGACCAACAAGTGATTGAGATAAGACACAGTGACTACCAACCATAGGGAGCTATTATGTATAAAGGGGGTTAACACAAAGCCTTCCTGTAGAAGGACTCATTCAACTTGTCTTCCTCTGTTAAACTTGAAGCTGACTTAAAATCCCCTCCTCAACTACAAGAATTCAGTCTGATTATTTAAACTAAAATTCTCAGACATGAATTTTCAGTCAGAGCTTGAGGTAGAACATTTTTCATGAAGGGTCCTTGTTTCTGGCTTTTTCTCCACTTCCCAGCCAGACCTCAACTGGTGCTCCTCTGAGTGACCCACCCTTCTGTAAACTCCTTCCTGGCAGCTAGCTCTCCTTCTCCCTGGACTTGCAACTGGGAATCTCATACCTGGCTGCCGCCAAAAGATTGCAGGAAATGGTGCTTTGGAAACACATCTTTCAAATGAAAACAGATAAAGCAGCTGGCAGAGGAAGCAAAGAAAACTCAACTCTTTCTGAAAAGCCAGCAGTTTGTTGGCGCTGGAAACCTACCTGCTCTAAGCCACTGCCATATCCTCTAATAAAGGCCCTTGCACACGCAGAGATACTACACACACTGCAGGACACACCCTTGACAACCTCAGAACTAAAGTCTAATTGCTCTTCAGAGGGCCCTGTGGCCACTACAGCCTGCAACCTTGGAGGCTCTACACCGGAAGGCATGAGTCACACACTTCCTTCTGGAGAAATCTCTTTGGCTTCCGCCTCCACATGGTGGATAGCTTAAACCAAGGCGAGTGGAATTTCTGAAGCATTTCTGCTAGAAGCATCTTTCAGTAATCTTCACTTAGAAGTGATGAGGTTTTGTTTTGGGTGGGTTTTTTTTTTTTTCCAATTTAGTAAAAGGAAAAATAGAGATGCAAGTTGGGACCATTTCATCTACTAAGGTGGCATCAGTAAGCTGACACTCACATCATCAAAGGTAGCCAAACCTTACTAAGAAATGTCATTTAAATAATATTCCCTTGCATGGCAGTAATTTGTTCCAATGTATAATGTGCTTTCACTTGACTGAGCTCTCATGAGCCTCACAGCAGCCCTGGGTAAATTAGGCAGGGTACTTGTTGGGCAGATAAAATATATTATGCTCATTTTGTTAAAGATGGCGCTGCCCACGTGCAAGTTTTAAGAGTAAGCTTTTCCCCACACCCTTGACTGATTGGATGATGTGGGGTGGTGCACTCTCATGAGGAATCCTCCCATTATGCCTCAGATAAGTGACCTTGTATCAGAGACTTCTTTGTTTGTAGATTGGATTAAAGGTTTGGATTTCTACACTATAAACTGGGGCAGACCGGGAGCCTGTATTCTTGGCTCCTGAGGTTAGTATTAAAGAGGAGAGCAGATTAAGGCCACGTGGAGGACAGGAGAAGCAGCCAAGATGGTGGAGTGCTAAGGAAGAAGCCAGTTTGCACAGAGTTTGTGCAAGGAGAAGGAGATGGAGAATGGAGGTGAATAAGATTGGTGAGCTAGAAGCCTTTGATTCTAGGAAACTCGGATAAGTCAGTAGCTTTGTGAGCACTGAATGAGTGGGTTTTGGAGCCCAGTGTGTGTTTTTGCTTGCCCACCGGGTGCAAGCTAGGATTAAAGCTGATGGCTCACCGGTTCTTGGCTCCGTTGTTTCATTACCAACTGTTCGAATCCAATGCGAACCTGCACTGGCCAGGCAGCTATGACAGTGGCCTTGGCCACTGGCCTTAGAGTACTCTTCATGGCCTGTGCAGACAAAGAAACCGTAATGAGCAGACAATGGGTGACTTGCTCAAGCGCACACGGTGAAGATGCAGACAGCATGTATCTTCCGTGTTGCACTGAGGGTTCTGCCCATCATTGCATGCATTCTACTGCTGTGGTTGCTCATAATTTGATCAAGTAATTCAACAATCCCACTAAAATGTGGGCCCTCTGTAACCTCAATTTTGCTGGGTCTCTTGGAATCCCAACTCCACAAGTCAAATAACCCCCTAAGTCATAAAATTGAATGATGAAGGTTGTTCTCAGTATTCTTTTAAATAAGGTGACCAACTTTTTTACAATGAAAAGGAAGACAAAAATAAATTGAAGAAAACAATATCATAAATAAAAGAAACATTTTATTCATTGCAACAGCAATACACTATAATATGATAAATGCATAATAAAAGCATTTGTAATATTTTATATTATAATTATGCTTATATGCTTATTAATTTCTAATAATAATTGTTTAAGAAAAAAGCACTCATCTAGAAAAACTAAATATCAAACAAACCCACTAATTTGGAGTGATATTGAGGTATATTTATTATTTTCTAATTAAAAACTGTTTTATGCAACTATTTAATCAAAATGCGTTATTAATAGATATGGTTTGAGGTTAGATTTTCACTTTAAAACTCAAATTTCGGGAAAATACTTGTAAATAAAATTAGACGTATTTGGAAATTATTAAATAGATAATGAATTAATAAAACATGAATTGTACTTACCTATGGTTGAATATTCACTAAGAAAGAAATAATCTTGAGTCTAAAATGTCGTATGTAGTGTTCAGTAAGAAGTACACAAAGCCATTTGTGCGCTCAGTATATCACGTGCTCTCTCAAGGTCTCCCAGTTGGAGCGCCTGCATCTCATAATCGCGTCTCACTGCACTGTACTGATCCTTGACGAACTGTGATGTCAAATACTAATACGTCACATCACATGCTGTGGATCGACTCTGCATTGATCAAATACGGACATTTACAGATTAGTCTTCCAATATCAAAAAGGAGGACACTTTTCAAGGGAGGACAGAACTTACAAAAGAAGGATTGCCCTCCCTAAAGGAGGATGATTGTTCACCTTATTTTAAAGGAACAGCACAGGGTTTCCCCAGAAAGCCCACAGCACATGGAGAACTTCCTGTGAATCTTCTTTACACATCTCCCCTCTCTCCATTATGTGTCACTGTCATTCATGGTTGCTGCAAAAAGGCCTCTTTCTCACCCTCACTCCCTTTCCTACTCTCCACCCCATGCTTCTTATTGACCCTTCACCACACTATCCACACGCTATCACTGTCTTGTCCTCACAATTACCCCTTCATTTCTTGCTCTCTGTGTCTGAATCTCCAGGAGGGTGTAGACTGGAGTCTGGGTTGAGCCGGAACATTGCATAATTCTGACATCCCTTGACCAGGGATAACAACAGACACAACATAGGATGACAACCTTAGGAGTGTGTCAGCAGGAACACACCATACTATGGACACGGTTTCCAACACACCACTAGGGCCAGTCCCATCTAGAACCGAAATGGAGAAAGGAAGACATCTCCTCCCATTTGCTGAGCTGATAAGACAGAAAAGTTATAGTCTCTGGCAATACAAGAGACAAGATGCTGAAACTATCTCCCTCCAGGGAGATGAGCACAGTGAGTATTTACTGAAAGACAGATGTAGAGATTTCCTCAGGGGAAGATGAGCCTTACATGAGAAAGAAAAGGATGAACCCCAAAGTATCCAACTCCCTGTGGGGTCATTGACACTTCTAGGAAGAACCCCCACCATCCTGATCTGCCCCTGCCGCCAGCCCAGGTGAACTCAGGTCAAGAGGCAGGAGTTTTTACTCCCTTAGATTGTGAACCCTGCATTAGTGTGCCCTCTGCCAATGCTTGTCATTATTTGCTACCATCCACACTGTAAGCTCCTTGAGGAAAAATTTTAAACCATCAGAATCTGTTACAGTGCCTACATTCTTAGAAAATAATAAACAAATCAATCAAGAGAATAAAAGAGAAAGAAAGAATGTTTTTAACCATTACATGTATATCCTGTGAATAAAGGGTGGGAAAGCTCCTATCTCTCTATGATATATTGTATAATGGTTCTTGAGATTACCTTTATGAAACTCTACCAGAATTGTCAATACCTTCCGATGAGTTTTTGTAACTTAATCACTTTTCACTGTAGAGTGGATTGGGGAACGAGACTCAAGGCAATTGTCTGTGCTCATAGAGTGGGGCTAGGAAATCAATGTGACTGGCAATATGACCCCAAATACTTAACCTCTCTCAATCACTACACCCCACAAACCCCACACCGAAGTGAAGACCCTGCCTTTCTCTGTGAGGGAAACTGAAATTTAAAAAAAAAAAACACAGACTGACCTATGGAGGCACAGTAGATAAAGCGTCGACCTGGAATACTGAGGTTGCCAGTTCAAAACCCTGCACTTGACTGGTCAAGGCACATATGGGAGTTGATGCTTCCTGCTCCTCCCCCCCTTTCTCTCTCTCTCTCTCTCTCTCTCTCTCTCTCTCTCTCTCTCTCTCTCTCTCCTCTCTAAAATAAAAAAATTTAAAAGAAAAATAAGAAAGAAAGAAAAAAAACCCACATTCTCCAGGCCATCGCTGTGTTGCTAAAATAACTGGTGATGTCCCTGTGTCTTCTCTGCTGACTGGGATGGATAGCATGTTCCTGGGAGCCCACAAATTCTTGGGACAATGACCCAATCTCCTTTCTATTCAGCAAAGGATACCTGTTATACATTTCATCTGGGTTTTGAGCCCCCCATGCACATGCGCGAGCACACACACACACACACACACACACATACACTGTCCTTCCAGGTTGATCTTCTGAGGCTGAGAGGAAACACGAATACTTGTTTCTGCTTTCCTGTTGAACAAGTCCATCATATCATGTTTTCTAGTCAAGAATTCCATTGTTTTATTTTCAAATATCAACCGAAGCTAGGTTTATATTTAGTTTTTTATGTTCCCTTCCAGCCCTTAACTTTGGACAAAGCAACTACCACCACTATATCTAACACAGACTTGCTGCAAAACTTTGAATCAATTTCATTCACATCATCTCTAATATGGATGCACACAAGGCAGTCTTTGCATGGAGGCGACTGCAAGGATAAACAACTCACCTGTAAATGCTTTAGACTTCTTCCTGAAGCACCATTTGAAGAACCTCGTTCTATAATCCCATGGATAAGATTGTGACGTCTTTCGTCAGAAATGCCTTTTCCAGGAGGCCAGAATTCCAGCCCACTAATATTTTATGACTTTGGTATGTTGCTCAAGTTCTTTCAGACTCAGTTTCTCTTCTTTGAAAAATGGAAAAAATAATACAGTCTAGTCAACTGACACCATAGAAGCAATTTTGTGCATCTTAAAAAGAAAGACATCAGAGACATCCAAGTTTTTATTTTAATCTTTCTTTTCATATTGAATTACTTTGACTAGAAGCCAAGGGGTTAAAAATTCCAAGTGGGGAAATTAGTAAAGATGTGCACACAAATCACCATGTTGCTCTTTGTCATACGGTATGATCAACTCCAATATAATGTCAAGGACAAGCACTTCTCATCAGTATATTTTACATGTGTTGAGCCTATTTTTCCTGAGGCTTCTGGATGCAAGAGGTTAGGTAGATTGGAGTTCTTAGTGTCCCTGGAGAAAAACTTATCTCCTTTCTCAGGATTCTCATCCCTACTGAAGATCACTTGTCATTGAGATAAACCTTCGCAGAGGGGAGCAGACCCTTCTGAGAGTGCAAGCTTTCTTAGGGCGTCAGGAGCTGGAGCAAGTGTGTGACTCAAGAAGAACACGTATCTGTGTTAGAGAAGAAGGTTAAGGTTGCAAAACATGCCACAGAAAGGAACAGAGGGGCTGTTAAACCTTCACTACTGCACTGTACTAAAACCAGAAGATATTGATCCTGACCCTTTGGTCACTCAACATTTCACTCACCAACTCCCCTCACTGGAGAACCCCTCTGGTTCAGTTAATCCAACGTGCTAGAAACCAGCCCTTCCCTTTCTCAACTCATAACATACCAGTTTTTATGTGAAAGGTATTGATTCAGAAGCTCCTGATGACTCCGGGCTAAACCATTGATTTTTATTAAACGCCCTGCCCGCTAATGCATTTGGCAGGTCTCAGAATTCTGTTCTATTGTACTCCTTTCCATTTTCTTCATTGAAAGCCCCTCTTCCTTCAAATAAACCCTAACTTGGGTTTAAGACTTTCCTGAAAGATGATTCTATAGCCTCCCTTTCTAGACCTTCCCAACCCTCACTCTCATTCAAATGAGAGAATCACTAAAGATCCCCTTGTCCTAGTCCCCCAGCAGACCCTCATAAATCCACAGTGAAGTTTTTTTTTTAATTAAAGCGTCCAAATAATTAATGATCAACTCCATTTGTGCCATTGAAAACCCTAATGTCACACGGTTGAAAGGACCCAACCAAATAATTCAGTATACCCTATAAAGCTTTAAGAAAGCAGAGCCCAAGAGGCCTGCCTGACTGGTTTCTGTGCTGTCTGAAAAGCTTGGTTGGGTTTTGGGGCACTTGATTGGATTCCAGGAATAATGTGCCCTGAACACAAAGGGCCCTTTTGATGTGTCTGTGCCATCACTCCTCCCCTTTCTTCCTCACTTTACCTGGGATACACATTCTCCTTGTCTCCCAAGTTGGAAAATATAACCCATGGAAGAGAGGAAAAAACAACAGAGGCAAAGTCGAGGGCTGGGGGTCAGGGGAAACTACAGTTCCTAGTCTGACTTTGATCACTAAAGTCTGGGTATTCCAGAAGGAATTGGAGAAATAGAGTTGATACAATGTCTGTGGCCAGACACTGAAAAATGTAATGAAAAAAAAATGCTTCTTGCTTGAATGTGGTCCCTTGAAGTATGGGTCATGAGTGAGTTTCCCAATAAGACCTGTTACTTTCAGAGACAACAGAACTGCAGATTACTAACCCTGGAAATCACTCTGGATTTACATGCTTAATTTAGACAGAGAATCTCATAGATAGTGAGTCCAGCCTGTTTTGTTTTGTTTTACTAAAACATTTAAGAAAAAGAAGACAGAGCACCATTGCCAGAATGCTCTGTGGAGATTCCCAGATTGACTGCAGAGGGCAGTGAGCTGGTGATGGTAGAGTGCTACTTGAAGTCATTCTGGGGTAACTTGAATAGGTTGTTTTATCCTGTTAGTCCCCTTTTTTTTATCAATGAAAAGATGAACTTGAACTATTGATACACCAATATCAGTTGTAAGATTCTATTTCAGGAATCTATTGCTGTCCCAAACTAATAAATTAAGACAATAATCTACTGCCTGACTGGTGGTGGCACAGTGGTAGAGCATCAACCTGAGACACTGAGGACCCAGGTTCAAGACCCTAAGGTCACCGGCTTGAGCATGTGTTCATCCGCTTGAGGTCAGGCCCACCAGTTTGAGCATGAGATGGCAGGCTTGAGAATGGGATCATAGACATGACCTTGTGGTCACTGGCTTGAGCCCAAAGTGGCTGACTTGAGCCCAAGGTCGCTGGCTTGAGCAACGGGTTACTCGTTCAGCGGAAGCCCCTCAGTCAAGGCATGTATGAGAAGCAATCAATAAAAAACTAAAGTGATGCAACTACAACTTAACTTCTTATATCCCTGTCTCTCTCTCTGTCTCTCTGTCTTGCTAGAAGAAAAAAAAGACAATAATCCATTTATTTAGGTCTTCTTTAATTTCAATAATGTTCTAAAGATAGCTGTGTAGAGACTGTAAACATATAGGTTCATTACATTTACTCTAGTTTTTATATTTTTGATGTGATTATAAATGATTTTATTTTTTAATTTTATTTTTTAATTATTTGTTGCTAATATATAGACATACAATTGAGTTTTATATCTTGAATTTGAACATAATAACCTCATCAAACTACTTATTAATTCTAATGTTAACAAGAGATTTTCAATCTGTCTTCTTTCCCACCAGCTCACAGCATGTGAGATCACAGGGAAGATGTTTGATACATCTGTTATGTTTTTTGGGTTGCAAGCAACAGAAGTGACTTTGGCTAAAAAATGCAAAGTAAAATTTATCTTAAGGTTATGGGATAGCTTTGTGAGTCACAAGAAATAACTATCAGAAAACTACGGGGTCCAAAACAACATTAGGGAACAAATCAAGTGTCTCTTCAGGACACTCCAACATGGTGAGATCTGGACTTTCCTTTTGTCACTCCTCTTAAAATTCATATTCTTGCCTGACCTGTGGTGGTGCATTGGATAAAAGTGTTGACCTAGAATGCTGAGGTCACCAGTTTGAAGCCCTGGACTTGCCTGGTCAAGGCATATATGGGAAGAAACTACTGTGAGTTGATGCTTCTCACTTCTCTCCACCCACTCACCCACCCTCTCTTTCTCTCTGGAAAAAAGAGATTCAAATTCTTCAGAGAATAAATCTTGATTCCTATTTAGGCCCAACCATTGACTGTGTTGCCAACTGATCGATGGGCACACTAAGTCTGCATGCAATTCTGAAAGAGTGATATTCCAAAGGGAATTCACCATGCTGTTATAAAAAGAAGGGAAAACTGATGCTGAAGAGCAAGGTAATGCATGGACACCATGTATAGTATCTAATTAGATCTTTCTGCTTCTCACATGTCTTAGTAGGTAGACAGATGAGCACTTAAATTTTGGTGATGATAGTGGTGGTAGAGAAGATTACCATCTCAGACAGCCCTATCTTCCTATCAAAAGCACTTGGGCTCATTATTAATGACCCACATTACTTATTTATAAATGAAAGTGGATTCTTTACCTATATAGTTTGCTTCCCTAGGCTTCAATCAATCTCCTCTTCCCTACTAACATGACTTGTGCTATTGAAACAGGTTTGATTAATAACCAAAGGCATGTGTGTTCTATCTTGCTTTCTTGCCTCTATCTTAGGTCTCATTCTAAGGTTAGTGGTATGTTTATTTTGCTGCGGTTACTTCGGAATAAGAGACCTAGTATTTATTGTGATGCAATCAGTAACTACATTGAATTCTATCTGCTTGTTGAACTGCTGACTCTAGACTTGAACACACTTAGTGTATAAAATATGTTTGTGGGTTTTCTAGGTGTTTTTAATCCATAAGAAAATGGATCGAGGTCATCATGATCAATTTTCTTAAGGAGAGAATTGTAGTAAAAATGAAGTGAGGTTAAAAGGCTCTTATCTTTGCCATCACTCATCCCCACGTTTGTTTATTGCTTGTTCTGGTTTTCATTAGTATGCTGACAACTGGAGCTATAGACCTTTTCATCTACTCTCCAACTACTGCACAAATTTCAGTTCCAAGTTATGAAACTTAATCTAAACCTTAGAAGGGAAGTTATAAACTGTAACTTTAAATTTCAGTTTATAGTGTCCCCCAGGATGATTCCAGAATTGAGTTGGGAGAGGTCCTGGGAATCAGAAACCAACCTACCACCTCCTTCCTCCCCTAAAAAAGACCTAAAAACATTTGAACAAAACTCATAAAATACTGTTCTCACAACATCTAAACTGAGAAGAACTGCAAGAGAACATCTCATACATCCCCCTCCCAGCAACTGCTTCTAACTAATCCCAGGCAGAAGGAGGTTTCTCTTCTTCTTCAAGACCACTTGAAGAACATTTCACAATTCCTCTGGCCACCTGTTTCAAAATAGAAAAACTGAACACCAGGAAAATCTTCTTCACATTCAAAGACCAGTTCTTTCTTCAACTCAGACCATTTGGATATTAAAGTATAAAATTTCAGAACTGGAAAAGACTTCAAATATTATGTAGTCTAGTGGTTAGAACTGGTGACCCACGAATTGAGACATATTTTACTAAGGCCTCAGAAAGTTTAATTTCTAAACTTTTGATTTAGTTGTCAATACTTAAATATTGAGGGGTTTTTTTTTTTAAATAATCCATATAGGTATATATCACTGGTCAGGCGATTAAAGGATTCTATAGGACTGGAGTCAAGAGGTAAGCTGACCATCTCTGAATCACGGATCCTTACATACATGGATGGTGAGAGCACATGGCTATGATCTCATGTATGGAGCAGATGTCAGGACATTCTACAAGTGGTCCTGGAGCTTAAAACAAGGTTCAGCAAATTACAGCTGAGGTGCCAAGTCCTGCCTGGCCCCTGTTTTTTTAAATAAAGTTTTGTTGAAACACAAATTTTTAAAAAAGAATAAAAGAAAAATAAATAAAAATTCATATACCTGCTTATATAAAAAAATCAGAAAATCCAGAAACACTGTGACCTTCATTCCCATGGCAACAATCAGAACTGAGCACTCTTGCTCAGACTGGGACATAGGGGGAAATGACCTCCAGTGCATCAAAGAGCCAGCTACACCTGTTTGTCTCATCTACCCTAAATGACTGGCTCTTGCCAGCACCTAAGTTTGTGACTCCTGGTTTTCGTTCATGAGAAAAATGGGAACTAGAAAAAAGGGCTGACTAGGGTTACCAACAAAAGTATGACAAGAACTGGAACCAGGACTTATACCTTCTGGTCCAATGCTCTTCCCTATAGATCACTGCTTTCAGGCTACAGCCATGCTAACCTAGGGAAGCTGAAGAAAAAAATATATAGAAAATGGAGAACTGACATAATAAAACTCAAAACATACAAGTTTTGTATTTCCTGGCTTTTTTTTTTTTAATCCTTGGCTCAATTCAACATTATGCTGACAGAGGTATGTCCTAAGGCCATTGAGAAAGATAACTGACTGACACCCAGTGAATAACAAAGGAAAGGTCTGATGGTAAGGAAAGTCTTAGAAGACCTAGGCCCATTTTTATCCTGAGGGGTATGTGTTGGACAGTTGATTTTCAGTGCTTTTAATCCAGAAAAAGAAATGTGACATGCTCATTTCCAATTCCAGAGTATCGTATGGAAGAGACAAAGAAAGGATTTACAGAGAACTTGAAGGTATAAGGCAGGAGGGAATTTTGCTTATCAAGAATTTAAAAAAACAAAGGTTCCAATCTAGGTGTATGTTTACAAGAAGTTGTTAAAGGTCAATTTGTCAAAAATAGAAGTTGAATAGTATACTTCTCAAGAGATTTCTCAAACTAGTTTTAGATAGTATCTAAAACAGTCTTTTGAGCTTCTGAAAAGGAAGTGACCTCTGGACAGAGTAAGAATTTTGTATTAACCCTCTCACAATACAAAAGAAAAATCTTAGGTTAAACATCAAGGCAACATGTACAGCCCAAAAGTACCTGATCATAGCAGTCAGTTCAGGCTCAGAACAGACCAGCTATCCTGTGCTCAAAACAGCTGAAGGACTAAGTGCATCATCACAACTACCAGTTGTTTCAGCCATGAATCAACCAATCCTTTCAAATGGTTTTTTGCTGTGAATGTGGTTCAACATAGAGAAAAGTGGCCAGTGGCCAGAAGAGGCTTTCAGATTTCCTTCATGGATCTCTTCACCCATAAGGGGGTCTTCAGGTTACGGCACTCTTGACATACAACATTTCAAGTTTACAATACTCACTCCCATAAAAACTTTAAAAAATTGAGATGTGGGTGTTTTGGCTGACACCATTAGTGTCATACTTACAGAGTAGGAGGGTGAACTAGTTTGGTTCTGCATGGCGGAAGAATACGCAGTAACACAGCATATGAGTGAGAGAAGTGACATCCCCTAGTACACTTACCTATGCCATTTTGGACTGTTAAAAGTACAAGTGTTCCGCTTGTGTTGCTTTGGTGATTTTTTTACCCTTATGCTGGCTCCTAAATGAAGGTCAGAGTCTTCAGATGGTAGGAAAGCCAATCACAACGGATGTTACAGAGCTACTGGCATCATATGGAGAGGAGCTGTCTGCTAAGGACCTCATTTAGCTAGAGAAGCAATTGATTGAAGAGAAAGAGATAGAAACCCCAGAACCTAAGAGATTTACTACCAAGGATTTGGCAAGGTTTCTATGATACAGGATGGGCTGGAAAATTTTCAGGCTGAGGATTCCAGCAATAATAGATTCAGTAAAGTCTACAGAGCTGTTATGGGTGCCTTGCAATATTATAGGCAGATTTTGGAAGCGAAGAAGTTATCAACCTTCCAGACTAGCCTGGAAGAATTCTTTAAGAAGGTAGAGAGGCCTGCAATATATCCTTTACCCTCTATATCTGCTGCTTCTCGAAATGAAACACTGCAGTACAGGTAGAATCATCTCCAGAGTCTCCTGCAAGTTCTTTAGGCAATCCTGATTCACCTGACCCAGTATCTCCAGCACCTTTTGCAGGTTCTCCTACCTCTCCAGCTTCCTCCTCCCAATATGGCACTCTCTCCCACCTTGCAATGCCCCTTCCAGTGTGCAAGCCAACCACAGGAATAAAAGTAAGAAATTTTTTTATACTCATTTTTTCTGTTACTACAGTACAGTGTACAGTACAGTATATCCATGTTCTTTTCCCTTTTTGTGGGGCTTAGTTGTGTTTTTATGTTCTAGATTATGATTTTACAACTATGTTAAGATAGGTAAGTAACTTAGGCTAGGATGTGTTTCGATTTACACCAAAATTCAGGTTATGTCACTATTGAAGGAACAGAACTGTGCTGTAACCCAAGGACTCTCTGTACTCAAGAAGGTTAAGAGAAGGAGCCCTTTTACTCAAAAGCAAAGACATGAATTGAATTTGAGATATTTGAGTTTAGTTGGAGTTTGAGGCATCTAAATCTCTGTTTCTACCAAAACACTCACAATTGGCATTCATGTGGAGGATAGCTTTTGCTAGTTGGAAAAGTGGTGCGTAAAGACTTAGGTAAGAATTCTTTCTCAAGGTCAAATGATTTTTAATAAGCTTACTGGTCTTTGTGGGTTACAAAACAAACTTATATTTATTCCTTCCAAGAGCTCACCAGCTAAAGAGACTGCATTTACCAACTGACCATCTCCCCTTCTTCTCTTAACTTCCTCTGTAGAAAATCAGAAATAAATTTAAAAACATTGTGGAAGAGCCAATTTGGTGCCTGGTGGTCTTAAAATCGTACTCAGTGGACTTGTCCTCCCCTTTGATATTGTTTGGATAACAGAAAGACTTCTTAAATATAGAATTATTTTCATTTGATGACAGTGAAGACTTTTCTAATGAAACAAGAACAATATCATATTAGAAAATACAATATAAAATGAGAATGACATTGTTGATCAGTGTGCAAAAAAAGAAAAACTTTTAATTGAGTCCCTACATCTCCCCTTAAATATAGTTATATCTAATGTTGGTTAAATACAGGGGTTCCCAAACTTTTTACACAGGGGGCCAGTTCACTGTCCCTCAGACCGTTGGAGGGCCGGGCTATAAAAAAACTATGAACAAATCCCTATGCACACTGCACATATCTTATTTTAAAGTAAAAAAACAAAACGGGAACAAATACAATATTTAAAATAAAGAACAAGTAAATTTAAATCAACAAACTGACCAGAATTTCAAGGGGAACTATGTGTGCCAATGCATCCTGTGCTCCTTTCACTGACCACCAATGAAAGAGGTGCCCCTTCCGGAAGTGCGGCAGGGGCTGGATAAATGGCATCAGGGGGCCACATGCGGCCCACGAGCTGTAAATACATAGATACAAAAAAAAATCTTAAAACATTTTAAAAGGAAGGATAGCATAATTGAAACCTTGGAGTAGAAAATACTTTTTTAATAAATAACACACAAAAACAAAATTTTTTACAACATCAACTTTAAAGAGGATTGATAAATTCAGCTATACTAAAATAAATACAAAACATGTAACAAAAGGTACATAAAAAGTGAAGAGTAAGTCAATAGACTGGCAGAAGATATTTACAAACATATAACAAACAAAAGATGAGTGTTCAGGATATATAAAGGACTCCAAAAATTAATAATTAAAAGGAAAAAACACATCAAAATGCTAATATACATGCAATTGGATCCCAGGAGGAAAGGAGAATGAGATTAGGGTGAAAGAAATATTTGAAGAAATAATGACCAAAAACTTCCCAAATATGATCAAAAAACAAATTCAACAATCTCAACCAATCTTAATCATAAATTTGATAAATTTAAAGGAAAACCTGCTTAGACACATTGTAAATCAAACTGCTGAAAACTGTGAATAAAGAACAAATATTGACAGCAATTAGAGAAAAATGACACATTACCTATAGGAAGCCAGGGACTCAAATGTCAATGGATTTCTCATTAGAAATCATTAAGGTGATTACACAGTACAATAATATCTTTAAAGAGCTCAAAGCTAAAAAGGATATCAATCCAGAATTTTATATCCAGCAAAAATAATTCTTTAAAAATGAAGGTAAAAATAAAGATGTTTTCAGATAAAGAAAATCTAAGAGAAACACTGCTAATAGACTTGCACTACAAAACATGCTGAAGGAAGTTCCTCAAGTTATAAGAACAGAATATTAGAGTAAAACTGCATTTTCAGGAAATTATAACAGAGGATCAATAATGGTAAATGATAAATATCTGCTGAATAATTCATGGTTTAAAGAAAAAAATATAGAGATAGAGAAAGAGAAGTGGAGGGATTATTACAAAGAATTGGCTTATACAACTATGGGGTCCGGCAGGTGATTACGAAGGGAAGATCACGAGTAGACTACGACCTCACTGGTTTGAAGTTTCTGGACTTAAGAAAAACTTAAACCCTCCTGTAACCCAGAATCATGTCCCTTTTAATTAAAGTCAACTACTTATATTAGGGACTTTATATCTACAAAATCCCTTTATAGCAGTCTTTAGTTCGGTGTTCGACTGAATGACAGAACTGTAGTTTGGCCTACCCAAATGGACACATCAAAAAGCCATCATATCTGGGTAAATATAAAACACCATGATGTTTCCTTTTAAGCCCTTTAAAACATGCATAATTGTTTAAAGCAAAATTTTTCATATTGATGGGGTTTCCCATATATAGAGATGTAGCACATATGATAACAGTAATATGAAGGATGGTAGGTACAAAATAAAGGCTCTCATAGGGCTGTCAATTTCTACATTTCGCATGACTGGTAAAAACTCCTAGCAGACTATGGGTTTATATATTTTACAAACCTAAACAACCACTAAAAATATACAATAATGTATAGTTTTAATTTTAGGCGAATTGGTACATACAAGGGTATTCACCCGAGTAGGCATTGAGCCTTTAATGTGGTCTGAAATATTTGTGATTTTAAAACTTAGCTAGTAACTAGAGCCTCAAATATGGCTGCTTGGCAAAAGATGGATGCTTCAGTCATAATGAGGGAACAAATGCCCTTGCTGAATGCCCTCAACTGTTTTGACTTCGGAGGGGCAGGCAGTGATTACAGCTGCGATTAGGTGACTCACCATAATTATGTTTTGTTGAAATTGAATTTATTGAGGCATGAATCATTCTGCCCAAGTCCTACCTAATTGCTCCAAACACTGTGGATGGGAAGGATGGCGGAGGAGTTTCCCGTGGAGGTCATTACAGAATGAATGTGCGCGCGTGTGCATGTCCACGCCTGCACACACGCACGCCACACACACACACCTTGCATAAAGCCAGCAGCACTGCCTCCTCCACTGTGGTAATGTGAAGCTGGCGGGCAGTTTTTACTGTGGTTTCTTCTGTCGCCCACCCCCTCCTTTTAATTATGAGCAACTCCCTATTTGGCTACTTGGCTCCCTGGGGGTCTCTGTGCCTCAGACCAGCCGCCCTCTGGCTTTTGTCTGGTTCCTCAAAGCTGCTGACTGGCAGATTTTCTCCTTGTTCTCCGTCTCAGAACTCTCCCCCACCCCCTCAGCGGGTTTCTTAGGGAAGCCCTGGGAGCTGTGCGCCAGCTGCAGAACTGTAATTTAAATCCACACGCCTGCTCTGTCTGGGGAGGCAAACAGCAACCCCCTGGTGAGCGCGGTGGGAACTCCTGCAGCCTCCGTCTCGGGGGGCTGGTGTACAGCGAGACGTGGGGGATGGGGACAGCCTTGGGCTCTTAAACTACTGTGAGTCATCCACAGTCTCAGGCAAGCATAAGCCTTAGAACCTGTCTCCCGCTGTGTGACTGTGAAGATCAGGGAACCTGCAGTCCTTTGGTTATTGTGTATCTGCGTGTCATACAAAGTGAACAAATAAAGTGGGCTTTGCCTATAGCAGGTTGAGTGCAGGCTAGACATAAGCATGAACTAACAGTTTATCTACTACAGTGGTTCTTAACCTGGGTTCTATCGAACCTAGGGGTTCGATAAGTCGGTCTCAGGGGTTCGGAGAAGCCTCTGCTGTGGAGGCCAGAATAAAGTAATACCGTAATTTGTTGTGAGTTCATGCACTTTGTTGGTTTTGTTCTTTGAGCAAGGTGATGTTCATGCATGGCTCATTTTGTGCACCAGTAAAAACATATACCTATGTCTTGAATTTGGGGGAAAAAAAATCATATTTTATTTATCATTAAAGAAGGGTTCGGTGAATGCGCATATGAAACTGGTGGGTTCGGTACCTCAAACAAGGTTAAGAACCACTGATCTACTAGAATAGGTTGCAGAGGCAAACTCCATCAGCATAAGAGCAATGAGAACCAACACTCTGACACCACCTACTAGGAACCAGGGGCCATTCAACCACATTTTGATTCATTTACTCCTGACAACAACTCAGTGGGGTGGGTGCCTTTATTAGCAGCACTTTGCATATGAGAAAACCCTGGCACGGGAGGGTTACACAATCTGCTCACATTAATTTATCTGGTAAATGAAGGAGGCCAGACTAACCTAGACTGCCTAGTCCTAGACTCTTCCCACTCCCCTGCATGCCTTGAACTTGGCAGACACCATGTTGGGTGCTTTACAAAGTCATCTGACAAGCTTCAGAACAACCACCATTGACATATGAGAAAGCTAAGGCTTAGAAAGGCAAAGTAAGCTGTGAGGATGACACAAGTAGTAAGTAAAATGGTCAAGTCTGGAGGTTTTGGTTCAAATGCCCTGCCAGCTGTGAAAGCCAATGCAGAAGAGAAATGCACAAGGCAGGGCGGTCCTGAGAGACAGCCGGGGGCCGGAACAGCTGTGTCGCATCCAACCACTCATTCCATGGTGCTCTGGACAGGCTTCGGGGCTCCCCCATCTGCCTCTGTTTCAAGGGTTTGATCATGGAGATCTTGTTGGTAATTACTATATCTTCTGCAACCATCTCCTTAACGTCATTCTTAAACACAGAAGTAAAACTGGCATTTTATAAATTCATTGCCTAATCTTTTTAAATCTTGAATTTCTACTTATGAGAGTCAACCATTAAAGAAAGAGTAAGTGCTCCAGGGAGAAGGTAGCATGTTAAACTTGTGTTGTCAAACTCTGGGGAGAATTGGCTGAGTGGTACCTGACTTCAGAGTCTGGATTCACAATAGACACTTGGAGAGTCGAAGAGGCAGCTGGGAATGGCAGTGAGGTCAGAGACAAGCGTCACCACCTTACTACTCACTGCTCAGCTATCCTGTGAACAAGTCTGTGCTCTCATCCTTCTCATGCTGGTTTGTTGCTTCTGAAAACACCACAGACTCAAAGCTAAGAGATAAGCAGCAATACCAGAGATCCTTTGCACACACGAATGTCAGAGAGTCAAGGGTCCAAAATTCAGCTCATTTTACAGACCAGGAAACTGAGGCCTCAATGAGCACAGATTGTCTACGGTTACACAGCTAGACTGTATCAAAACTCAGAAATAAGGTCCTGAATTTCTCTGTTCAATATCCACTCCTCTGCTTTAATATCCATAGCTGGAACAATGGCAACCTCACTCCTCTTCCCTATTTGGAGAGAGACTCAGGAATAAAATGCTCTCTCTCAAGGAACTCAGTCAGGTCTTATTTAAGTAGTTAATTTAGAGTGATGACTGAGTCTTTCACCTGAAGAGCAAAGCTTAACCTAAATATTAAGAACACAGAAATATTACCAAACACTCTGTATGCGGGGAAGATTTAATGGAAATCTATAAATTTAGGGGGGTGATGAAGGTCTAATATAAATACTTGGTCATTGTTATTAAAATTAAAGAAAGTAGCATAGTTTCATGTTTCAGTAAATGAATAAAGATAAAAGAAATCACAAGGAACAGAGAGATGTAAAAACCCAGGGGATGGGAGAAGTCAGGAATGGAGATGACCATAAAAATTTCACTTGTTGTGATTTTATCTGCACTACCCTAATCCTAGCAAGAGAGTTGTACTTTTCTTAGGAAGTGGAATAGAGATTTAGGAGAGCTTTATCTATCTATGATTTAAATTACAACAGTGTATAAACTAGCATCAGAGTGCATACAACTCCAAAATATTCACTCCTTATACTGTTCCTCAAGGTACAATCTTTATCTCATACCACCTCATTCCCTTTCTCCATCTTCAGTAATGACACCTCAATCTGTCCAGTAGCAGGTTTACCACTTGAAAGTACCTTCTCTCTTCCTCACCCCTTCGCCATATCTACTCCATATCTAAACCCTGCCAATGCTACAGTGGCTGGCTGCATGTGACCACAGTACATTCCGATGTGATCAGTGTGTTATTGCAATACTCCAAGTTTAACCTAAGAAAATCCGATCCACATGCAAATAGAAACAATAAATCCTCATCCTTACTTTTCATCATGTAAATTGGACAAAACAAATTAGATTGGCAGAACCATTTGTCCTCATCTGGTTGTCATAGGACATGAAGACTCAGCAAAGTTTTGTTGGACTTCGTCTTCCCGCTAGCTCCAAAGCTCTTACCCTCTCTCCCATTTCTTCAACACCAGATGCCTGAAGTAGTCTTCAACTTATCTCTGTGTTTCCCTATCTTGCTCTCTCTTTAACCTCTATAACCTGAGTTATTTAGATTTCAATACCAGGAAATTGAGACACATTTTCACCATTTGTTGGGCTCACCTCAAACCAATAGCCATTAATATTCTACCACATGTAAGCAGAAGACAGAGTAAATGCTTTTGCTCCAAATATTTAAGACGTAGGAAAATATAACATTTCTTTGCATCATGAGAATGTGTATTTGAGCAGACATTGAGTAAGAGAAGATGGGTTGAGGAAGTTTTATATATATTTTGGAGGAAAAAAGCACAACATTATCACTAGGCCATCTGGGAATTTAGAGTTATCTGTACCAGAGACTAGAAGATGTAAAACTTGAATTCCAAAAGATCAATATCACTCTCTGTGCACCTATCAGCATGTATATGTAGATGATCACTCCAGGGAGAGGGGGCTTGGGCAGCTGACTGAATTTACAGAAACATCTTGAACTATTTTTTGTTGTTTGGGGGTCTGGCAAATAAATGCATTGTGCCCCAAGCACCTTTTCCCCTTCATTTAAAACCCATGTGTATTGGAGAGGAAATTTAATCCTTATGCTCCTGATTCACTTACACTTAACCCATCAAACTCCAACTTGGTGGGAACCATTAGATGCCCACAAGCTTTCTGAACCTTGTGTAACACTTGAAGCTGTCTTTTCTTTGAATCCCAGAAACCACAGTGAGGAACTATTTTCAGTGACTTTAGTCAGGAAAGCAAGACGGGATCTCCATTTTGTCCTCAGATTTTGCCATAGCCAACGAATTCTAACTTTGGTCAGACACATTACCACGCCTTATATTTAGTTCTTGCCAATAATCTGAGATCTGGGGACCGCCATTTTGTGAAAAGTCAAGAAATAGAGATTGAGATCTAATTGCAATGACTTGCTGAGCACTATATGGGTCTCTGGCTCTGGGGTCCCAATATCCTCAGCAGTAAATTCGTTCTCCTCTGGATCTCTGAGAGGCTCTCTTTCCCTCTGCAACAGTCTAAATGTATAGGAGATACTGTTCCTTTTTAAAAATTAGTGGAGAAGGGTGGAAAAGAGAAAAATATCAGGAAATAAAATCCTATACAGGTAAACAGAGCTTGATAACCTATACACTAATGGCATAGATTATGAAGACATTGCAGAATATGATCAAAGGTCAAGCAATTCATATGCTCACTCATAGTTGTATCTTTAGACTATTCAAACTTAATGTGCCCAACTTAATGTGGAAATTAAGATTGCTTTCGGCCAACTCAATTACCTACTTAAGTCATTATCAGTAGATGAAAGAAGAGTCATAACTAATAGGAAGCAATTATTATCCAAATAAATTTGGCTTTTGACTTTTCTGTTAACAATCATAAGTAAATTCAAATGTTTAATCCCTTCTTTGCCTGGCCTGAATCTCACCAACATATGGGAGACAGAGACAGAAAACCATTTATTTCTAGTCCACCTGCCCCTCGTTTCTTGCCCAACTGGATAAATGTGAAAAGGAGATGCCAGGTGATCCTGACCTGTTCACAGATACTCCTTTCCCAGGTAGCCAGGCTCTAGCTGTTCCCCCTGAAGCGCCAGCCAGGCCCAGGTATTTCCTGACTCATGTCTACCACCTTCCCAACCTGGTGTTTCATTAAGATCAGAGTGCTCGTAAACATCATTCCCGGAGCTTGTGTTTCCTCCACCCCCTCAAGGCACACTGCGCCTTTCCCTTGAGTCCCACACTCACAACATATGGAGGGGAAAAGAGGGGCACAAGTGTGCTCTTCCACCTTTTCTTTGAAACCACTGTGTCATTTGTGATGCTTCCTTTCACCCAGAACCCTACTCTGAGCTCCTTTGCTATATAGCACTCACTAAGTACAATTTCCAGGGGAACAGTGGATTTTATTGTTTCTCCCTGGTCTCTAAGCAATATACACCATCAAAAGAGAAAGACTTGAGGTTTCTCTTGTCAATTCAGTCCCAAAATGAAAAAAAGTAATAATAATTTGAAATCTAGAAAGAATAATAAAAATTAGATTAAAGAAGGGATTCCTGGCTCTGGCTGTTTGGCTCAGTGGTGGAGAGTCTGCCTGGCATGTGGAAGTCCCGAATTCAATTCCAGGTCAGGGTACACAAGGGAAGTGACCATCTGATTCTTAACCCCACCCACTTCTCTCTTTCACTCTCTCTCTCTTTCTCGCCTGCAGCCATGGCTCAATTTGTTTGAGTGCATGGACCCAGGCGCTGAGGATGGCTCTGTGGAGCCTCTGCTTCATGTGCTAAAAGTAGCTCTTGGTTGTGAGCATGGTTCCAGATGAGCAGAACATTGGCCCCAGACAGGGGTTGCCTGTGGATCCTGGTCAGGACACGTGCAGGAATCTATCTCTCTGTCTTCCCTCCTTTCACTTGGAAAAGAAGAAAATAAAATGAAAAAAGAGACTCCTAAGTTGAAGGAGACCGCCTATCTGACTAGAATGAAAATAGGATGCGATGTGGCTAGGTACATGAATCCCTACCACATTGTCCCTGACATGAGTTGCTTGGTCTGAGTGTCCTCCAGGTAGGGGAATTGTTATATGCAGGGTACTTACAGTTTTGAAATTAGACTGACCTAGATTCAAATCACAGCCCTGCTTTTTTACTACCTGGGTCACTTATCTTTAAGAGCAACAAGGTTTACCATCTGCAAAATAGGACTAATACTTTCTTCATAGAGTTAGCATGAAGACTGAATGGTCTCTATAATTAAAGTGTCCAGCATAGAGTTGGTACAAAGTGGAAGGTAGTGGAATGGTAGCTATAAAATATCTAGTCCACATACCTTGCTGGTTTTCTAGGAATTGTCATCGGTCACTCTTTCAAGTTAAAGATTGAAAGTTACTGTCAAATGTTGTAGAAGAAATGACGGTAATCTCTTTCAGTGGTTGTCTTCTTGATGTACAGTAGTATGCCAGCCTTTCTTTCTAATATGTTAGGGACGGGGTTAGATAGATTTTAATGAGTAGAAGAAAAGGGGGGAAATCTGGAACATAGGATGCTGCTGTTAAAAGATAAACCAAAACATAATAATATTTTAAGAGTATGTTTGAGAAAAAATTGATTTGAATCAGGCAACCATAAGTGGTTAAGAGTGCTGCACTAACAGGAGTTAAGGGGAAGACTTATAGAGAACACCCAGAAGCAAAGCATATAAATAGCACCAGCTGTTTATATTATTTGGGAATTTATAACTAGTTGGCTCTTTGTGATTGGTTATCCCTGGTTTTCAATTTCTTTTTCTTTTCTATTTTTTTTAAGAGAGAGAGAGAGACAGGAACATTGAGCTGTTCCTGCATGCACCCTGACTGGGGATCAAATTGACAACTCTGTGCTTCAGGATGATGCTCCAGCAAACCAAGCTATCTTACTATGGCTTAATTTTTTATTGATTGATGATTTTTAGAGAGCTAGAGAGAGGAAAGAAGAGGGGAGTGAAGTATTCATTTGTAGTTCCACTTAGTTGTGCATTCTTTGGTTGCTTCCTGTGTGTACCCTGACTGGGGATCGAACCTGTAACCTTGTCATTTAGGGAGGATGCTCTAACCAACTGAGCTAACCAGCCAGGGTCCGTTATCAATTTCTTAACCTGGAGACATTACAAGCTTAGGTTTTGGTTGGCTTACATAGTCTACAAATGCATTAAAGCCACCTCAGTCTAATGACCTCCTTGTTTAGTTAATTTAACACTGGAAAAGCAAATTCAAATGGGCACAAATTGTTGAAATTCCAGGAAGTCAAAAAGCCAAATGACAATGGGAAGCCAGAGCAAAGAAAAATGGCAAAGGGGATAAGAAACACTGCATGGGAGAAATCTCCCAATTTTGCCTGAGTTCCCAGGCCACCATCAATTTGTGCTTGCATCCCTGATGTACCACGTCCCCGAGGTTAGCAGATGCCTTCTTATGCAACTCTTCTTAGAGCCTAGTTTCTTCATGAGGTCCCAACCATGCACATAGTAGAAGTAGAATGAATGTAGATTGATGATCAGGGACCTAATGGGAGTTCTAGACTTCATGGATCCACAAACAACATTCCCAGCTCTTTTCAAGCAGGGTCTTTGTATTGCTCTTTTGTGTCAAATACAGACCAATAGAGTCCTTACTCAGAAACCTTGACTTGTCACAGAACACAGAACAACTGCTTGAACCTCACTACCTAAATGATGAGCATTGCCACACACATCTGCCTTGTCAGGAAGGAAAGAGGAGTCAATAGGATTCTAGCTGCACAGGGAGATTAAAGGGTTTGGATAAGTGCTACCTTAGTAATTGTTTTCTGGAACCTGATAAATTTGCAGACCACATCAAAGTTCCCTTCCTGCTAGGCCAGAAGCTTTCCACCCGTAGGTGCATTGGTTTTATGAGAAAGGTATTTGATGAGGGACCCACACATTCCATAATGGTCTTCCATTCTGTTAAAAATTGCTTTACATCAAGCTCTTCTGCAGGCCTGCTGAGAACAAGAGGAGTGTTCTAAAGTTGACTACAAAAATAAACATATTTAAAATGGTAATATTGAAGTCTGCAAGAGAGGGACAGTGTGATGTCATGCAAATTCTTGTGGGGAGTTGTTTTTTTTTTCTGTAACTTATGAAATTTAAGGGTATAAAAAATAGAAGACTAAGGAAAGAAAGCTCTTAACTTAGTCCTTCTGAAAAGATTGCAGATTTGAAAAAGGTTTTTCTTGGGACATAGTAAAGATATGGGGTTGAACAGTGGGTAGGAAGGCTTTGAGAAGACGCTGAAGCTAGGATCATATTGATCTCCCAAAGACTCCAAGATTTTCTTGGCCAAAATTATTTGTTTCCTTTTGACTTAGAAGTATTAAAGGAGAAACTGTGATTTCTTATATTGAGGCCCAAAGACATTCCCATTGACCATTGAACTTGAGTTTTGGGAATCCCAATTACCATTCTATGATGAGTTAATTTCCCATCACCCCTGCTCCATTCCATTTTCTTCCATCGATGCCATGTCCTACTCTCTGGCCATCTGATTCCCCCAAATTGCTTCATCTAGGTTCCATTGACAGCTGACTTTAGATGTTTTGGGTTTGGCCAGTGGAAGACACGGCCAGGATATTAATAGGTAGGGAGATAGTGTCAGTGAAATGATAGGCTAAGATCTTCCAGAAAATTTTTCTTCCTAAAGAGCAATTTTAAAAAGTTGCAAAAAACTGTCATAATCAGTTTTTTTCAAAACTTTGAAAATTAAAGGTTTATAGCAATCCAGTAGCTTCCATTCAAGAAAGATGGCTGAATCTCAGGAAGAGCAGCAACTCTTCCCCTAATCCCACCGCACACCCCCCAGCTTAGTTATATCCTTGAAAAATAGCATCCTGCATTCTGAAACCTGACAGAGCAGAATAAAGCTGGAGCTTTTTCAAAGACTCATTTTTAAAGAATAATAATTATTTGACTTGTCTCATGGTTCTCTAGTAGACCCCACTCAGAAACTCCATTTCACTCTGAAGTCTTTACTCCTTTCTGAGTACCTCAACTTCTTTGTTTCCTTAACTCTCTGACACTACTGAAGTAGTCCCCTCATTAGTCACAGACCATCTCAGTGACTTCTGTTTCCTAGTAGGACCTTATTGATACTGATAGGGAAGCCATATGTTTTTAAGCTCCAACAATTTCAAACGAGCTCCTATGGAGGATGAGCAGAACAAAAGGATTCTTGAGGAATACTGATGTTTGTCTGGATCCTATTCTCAGCCTCATTGTCATCTCATTCTTTATTCTCTGGGGATATTTCATCTCCCACAGTGGCTTCAACTATCACCTCTGTACCTATAACTGCTCAACTTGGAACTTCTGTCTCTTGTTCAATTCCTGACTTTTAGATAAATATTTTCTAAAGGATTTTATTTATTGATTTCTAAAGAGCAGAGAGCAAGAGAAAGGTGGGATGGGGGATGGAGCAGAAAGCAACAACTCATAGTTGCTTCTTGTATATGCCTTGACTGGGCAAGCCCAGGGTTTCAAACCGGCAAAGATAAACATTTTTAATGTTATGATTAAGGTTTCCTCATGAATGTCTTACAGGTACCCAAATGTAGTATGCACACTTAAAAATTTTAGTGAGTGACACCAAAATCCATGTTTTAGTTCAAATTAGATGCCTCAACATTATCTTCTATTCCACTCTCGTTCTCCTTTTCCAAATAGACCTCAAATTCTACTTATACCTTAGACATATTTAGGAAAAGTAGGTCTTCAATTTCTGTTTGTTTTTACCATCTTATATTTCTACTTGGAAATAATAACCTCTCTCTACCAGTTTCTTCTTTGTAGGACCTTTTCTTTTTTTATCCACAATACCACAGTCACTCTCAAGAAATTTTACATTGATGTGATAATATTATCTAATATACAATAAATATTCAAATTTTCCCAGTTAACCTAACAATATCTTTAATGGTTAATTTTTTTCAATCAAAGGTCAAATATAACATCATAGATTACAATTAGTTGTCATATTCCTTTATTTTTCATGAACAATTTCCTAGTTTTTTTTTTTTTATGGGAGTGAGATTTTGTGGTGCCCTGACAAGTTCTTTTATATCCAGTACCATACAGCTAGATTTTTCTGATTATTTTTTTCATAATTAAATTCTGAATTGACATTTTGGCAGGAATATAACATAGATGGTGTCAGGTTTTTGTCAGTACATCATATCAGGAAACAATGTCAGATTATCTCATTGTGAGTAATGCAGTCTACTACTGGTTAAGATAATGTCCAACCAATATTTTCCAAAGTAGAAACACCTTTTATTTTTAACAATTAGTAACTTGTGAGGTTAAACTTGAAGACTTCATTAATACCTTATTATTCAAGAAACTTTCACAAAATTATTTTAGTGTCCATTGTTGATACTTGCCTGAATTAATCATTACTTCAATGGTGACAAAACAATCATTTTCTAATTATATTATTCCTTCTATATTTCACTAGCATCTTTCTGTAAAGAAGAACTCTTCTGTACTTCCTAACTCATTTTATTTCACTGTGTTTGTTTTTAAATACCATTATTTTTAATTCAGTGCAATAAAAAATAACATTATTATAATTATTGTTTTGATGCTCAATGTTTTTCTAATTCAACCAGTGGTAAGTTCTTCAAGCTGGTTCCTATATCAATGTGGTATGTCTTCATTGGTTTTTGAACTTGTTTTTTTGCTTTCTGGAACAACATAATAGTTCAGATGCAAGTTGTACTTTTCTTTCTTCATTCCTAACTGAACAGAACCCGGTAATGTATAAGTTTAAATCATGAGTTCATTCTGATAACTTCAAATCCAATAGAGTTCTTCATCTCCTCCCATTCTATATCTGTAGGCCCCTTCTCGTGATAAAAACACTGCTTCCTAACAATGTACAATGTTGAATCATTTGCTGTGTTCTACAATTTGCACAAAGTATTGGGGGAATTGCAACACCAATAGCAAAACTCATAACAAATCTACCAAGTGAAGGCTAAACATTTTACAATCTTTCTTGCTGTTAGACTATACCCTACTAAACATGCACCACCAGAGTTCTGTGTACAGTTAGTTGGGTTAATTCTTTCTTTCTGTGGGGCTATGTTATCAATTGTTTATACAATAAGATTCATTCATTTCTCTTTTTGTTCAAATTGGGGGTGGTGCCCTTGTTTATTTAACCTTATTTTGAATATTTGTAACGATAGCATGGCACATGAGTCAAAACTATTTAAAAAGGTGTACTTAGAAAAGTATACCTCATAACCCTCTATCCTTTCCTCACTCCTACCCCATACCCATTATGCAGGAAACATTTTCATTAGCTTTTGGGTAGTTCTTTCCTTCTTTCTTTTTTTCAAAAATAAGTGTGCCCTTGGCTGGAAACCATAATTGGTTAAAGCGTTGTCCTAATACACCAAGATTGCGGGTTTAATCCCTGGTCAGGGCACAGAGAAGAATGGACCAATGAATGCATAAATCAGTGAAATAGCAAATTGAACTCTCTCTCTCTCTCAAATCAAAAAATAAATTAAACAGTGTTTAAAGTGTGAGTGAATGTGTGTGTTCTTTTCTTATTTCCCCTACTTTATTACATAACAGGTAGCCTATTATATGTACTCTGTTTTACTTTGTATTTTTTTTATTCGAAACACATCTTAGCAATAACTCTAAGCAATTAATAGAAATCTTTCCTAATTCTTTTTGTAGTTGAATAGATACTCCAATGAGTGGATGTACCATGCCTTATTTAACCAATATTTTATGCATTGGTATTCATGTTGTTTTCATTATTTTACTTTTGCAAGTCACAGTTTGATGAATAGCCTGGGCATGTGTTTTTGTTGGGCTTTGAAGGTCAGCTTCAGAGTATAGGTCTGGGGGTCAGATTGCCGGGTCAAAGGGTAAAAGCTACACAGGTAATTTTTTTATATTGTCATATCTCCTTCCAACAGGATCATTAGATCATTTAACTACTATCAGCAGTGTGTGTGCGTGTGTTATAGGCCGAATTTTATTCTCCAGAATTCATACGTTGAGGTCCTGATCCCTGGCACCTCAGAATGTGAGAGTAGTTGGAGATGAGGCCCTTAAAGAGGTGCTAACATTAAAATGAAGCTGTTAAGGTAAACCTCAATCCAATCTGACCGGTGTCAGAAAAAGAGAAAATTTGGATACACAAAAAGATACCAGGGATGTGTGCATACCGAGAGCAGACCATACATAGAGGAGGCAGCCATCCGCCAGCAAAGGCAAAAAGAAGTCAGACCTGCCAACAGCTTGGTCTTGGACTCCCAGCCCACAGAACCGTGAGAAAATAAACTGATGCTGCTTAACACACGCAGTCTGTGGTATTGTGTTACGGCAGCCCTAGCAAGCTAATCAGCCTGTTTCTCCACAACCTCGTGGACAGTGTCATTAAAACTTATGAAATTTTTCCCCATTCAAGCTCTGAAAAAAGTTTTAGTCTGCATTAATTTATTGAGTACAGTTGAGCATTATTTTCCTGTGTTTAAGGATTGTTTTCCCATTATTTTGTGGAAATCGGTGAGTTTTGGTTTATTTCCTAATTTTTAAAAATATATAATTGAAAGATAACCAACCATTTACCTCTGATACATCATGGTGCAAATATTTTCTCCCAATGAGGCACATCTCATTTGATGTTAATCTTTTTGGCCTTGCAATTTTTTCTTGATTTTATGTAGAATTTGTCAGTTGGGTTTTTGTGGGATTATTTTGCCTATAGGGTTTGAGTCATGTTTAGAAAACATTTTTTCACAGTCAGACAACAAAACATTTATTCACCCATGTTTTCTTCTAGTATTTGCAAGATTTGCTTACTTTGTGTTTTTACATGGTTTTTGCATTTATTGTATCTCTCACTCTTTTAGAGTGTTTGGTATATGGCATACGGTATGAATACAGGTTTATCTTTTTCCAAATGGTTACCAACTGTTTCAATACCATTTTATTGAAGAGTCCACCTTATTTCCAGCGATTCAAACTGCCACCTTTAGCAAGTAATACATTTTTGTTCCTGTCTGAACTTCCATACCATTGGTCTGGTCTCTCTATTTATGAGCCGGTCCCACGCTCTCTTAACTGTTGAGTAGTTACAGTAGGTGGTAAGATCATGTAAGAGCATTCTACCTCATTGCTTCCCCTTTCTTCCTGCCCAAGATTTCCTGGTTACTCTTGCATGTTTATTTTTTAATATGATTTTAAAATCAACTTATTTAACTCCAGGAAAAAATCTTGTTTGCACTTTTTTTTCCGCAATTTGGTTAAGTTTATATATTAACTTGAGAAGAATTAACATCTGAATTAAGTTGCGTAATTAGGACAATAGATGCCTTTTTACTTACTCAAACTTTTGTAAGTTTGTAAGAGCATTTTGAAATTTTACTCACTTCAATTTTGCTTAAGCTTTTTTATTTCACCTTTTTTTTTTTTTTTTTTTTTTTGCAATATAAATGAGTTTTTCCTCTTAGGTTGTATTACTATTAATAAGGTAAATTACATTCATGGATTTCCTCATATTGAAATTCTTGCATACTAAAATTTAGTATCTAAGTTTCTTTTGTTAAGGTGGTTTTGGATTCTTTTCAATACGGTTTTAATTTTTGCATCAATATTTATAAGAGAAATTGGTCTACAGTTTTCTACACACTACATTACTATTTTCATTAATATTATTCATGTATGAGATTTAGGTATCAGTATAATACTTCTTAAAATTTTGAAAGTTCACTTCTATTTTTTATTTTCTAGAACAATTTATGGAACATTAAGATGATCTGATCTTTAAAGGTGTGCAGAATTCTCCTGTGTCACCATTTGGGCTGGTATTGCTATATGGAATAATTTGTTGGAAACTTTCTCCATCTCTTTACACCCTGGAGAGCAGCCTGTTTAAGCTTTCTAAATTATAGTGGAGTCTATTTTGGTAAATTACATTTCATAGAGAAAAAGCTATTTCATAGTTTTCAAATGTTTTTACATAAACTTTTGCAAAGTGGCCCACTTACGATTTATTTTCACCTTTACAATGGCTATTCACCTCTAGTCTCTCCTTATTTTGTACAGTTGTGCATTGCCTTTTTTCTTAATTAGGTGACCTCTTGGTATGTCTATTTTACCTTTTTTTCCCCAAAAAATTAATCACATTATCTTGATTGATACATTAATTCTACTTTTTTTTACTGTTTTCTACCACATTGAGTTCTTTTTCTATGTTATTTTTATTCTTCTGCTTTCTTTTTATTTATTTTGTGAGTCTTTTATATTTTGCACTGGGAATTAAATGTTTATTTTTATTAAATTTTCATTAATTTAAGTATTTAAGGCCATGGATTATCCTCGTATTATTGCTTTCATTATATCTCATAAATTCTGCTGTGTATAGTTTTCATACTAATTATTGTTTTTGCCAATTCTGCAATTTCAGTTTATATATTTGCTTTCATCTAATAGTAGTTTAATAGAAAATTGTTGTTGTTTGGGTTGTTTAACTTCTAGGTGGAAAAACCTTTTTGAAATTTTGTTATTCATTTCTGTTTTAAGGCACTTGCTAAGACTTTATAACCCAATCGGTGGTCAGTTTTTGTGAACATTGTAATTGTGCTTTAAAAAGAGGTTATTATCAAGATTTGAGATTTAATAAATAGCCATAATACCTACCTTACTGATTACATTGATTAGATCTTTATACCCTTATTTATTTATTTTTTATTTTTTTAGAATATCTTTGTTAATCCTTTATTCTTAGCCTTTCTTACCCTTTGTGATAGGTATGTCTCTTATGTATCTCATAGAATTGATTTCTTCTGTGAGTCAATTTGAACATATTTTTAATGAAAGAGTTATTCAAAGTATTGATAAGTTTATTAAAAATTATAATAATAAAACAAATATACTTTATTAATAAGACTGATGTGTTTATCTCAACTCACATTTTGTGTGAAATTGTGCATATTATGTTTCTTTCTCTATGTGGCTTGTTTTCTGTGCCCCATTTTGCATTTCTTTTGGTGTTTAGGAAGGCTAGCATTTTCATTGTACCTATCATAGTGCCCCTTTCCCCATTGTTTTCTCATTTATCCTCTACTTATTTTTCTGCATTAAATGATATTGTACACTCTCACTTACTGTCTATGCAGCAGTGTTTCATTCAGTGTTGTCATGATACATCACAGTTACACCGTCCCTCCACTCTTGTTCCCATCCTTGTTGTAGGTACAGGTTTATACTGAAATATACTCAGCAGTCTATTTGCCAAAGTTTCCCAGACCTGGTGCTATCTTGGTTGAATAGCATTCACCCTCCAGCAGATCCCTCACACAGAAAGAGCAAGTGTTCTTTGAGTTTCTGCACATAGAAAACTGCTTCTCACAGTCTTGATCCATGAAGATGAGCTAATCTACATTAAAAAAATATTTGAATCATAGTTTCTTTAGTTTCTTGAAAATGCATCTCCACCGTTCTCTGATTTTATATAAATCTAATATTTACTTGATGGTTTTTCTTATGTAAGTGGTTGGGTGTTTTTGTCTGAAGACCTAGAGAAGTGTTTTCTTTTTTTTAAAGTCTAATATTTTCCTAACGTATGTCTTGTACTTTATCATTCCAGGTTTATTTTTCCAGAAAAGTGTGAGCCCTTTAAAGATGCAGGTACAAGTTCTCTTTTAATTTTAGTCATTTTCTTAACTTGTAGTTTGAAAAACTACTTTTAATTTTAAGACTAGTCTATTTCAGACTCTTCTGAGCTTATCTTCTATCAATTCTTTTCTCTCTGATTATTTTTCCTTAACTCCTTATTTAATTTTCACCCTTTGGGCTCTTTTTCTGACTATTCTTAATGTCTTATATTTTCAGCCAAATGTATTGTATTACTAGCACCTTAAAATTTAGCCTTTAGTTTTGTTTTGTTTTGTTTTTTTTTAGGTTTTTATTAATTCTAATGGGGTGACACCAATAAATCAGGGTACATATGTACAATGAAAACATCTCCAGGTTATCTTATCATTCAACCGTGTTGCATACCCGTCACCAAAAGTCAAATTGTCCTCTGTCACCTTCCATCTGGTTTACCCTGTGTCCCTTCCCTCCTTCCTATCCCACCCTCTCCTCCCTCCCCCCACCCCGTAACCACCACTCTCTTGTCCATGTCTCATATTATCACTTTTATGTCCCACCTATGTATGAAATCATGCTGTTCTCAGTTTTTCTTTTTTTCTGATTTACTTATTTCACTCCGTATAATGTTATCAAGGTACATCCATTTTGTTATAAATGATCCGATGTCATCGTTTCTTATGGCTGAGTAGTATTCCATAGTATATATGCACCAAAGCTTTTTAATCCACTCATCTTCTGACGGACACTTGGGCTGGTTCCAGATCTTCGCTATTGTGAACAGTGCTGCCACGAACATGGGGGCGCATTTCTTCTTTTCGAACAGTGCTATGGAGTTCTTAGGGTATATTCCTATAAGTGGGATAGCTGGGTCAAAAGGCAGTTCGATTTTTAATTTTCTGAGGAATCTCCAAACTGTTTTCCACAGTGGCTGCACCAGTCTGCATTCCCACCAGCAGTGCAGAAGGGTTCCCTTTTCTCCACATCCTCGCCAGCACTTATTCTGTGTTGTTTTGCTGATGAGTGCCATTCTGACTGGTGTGAGGTGGTATCTCATTGTGGTTTTAATTTGCATTTCTCTAATGATTAGTGATGTTGAGCATTTTTTCATATGCCTATTGGCCATCTGTATGTCCTCTTTGGAGAAATTTCTATTCATTTCTTTTGCCCATTTTTTGATTGGGTTGTTTGTCTTCCTGGTGTTGAGTTTTATAAGTTCTTTATAAATTTTAGTTATTAACCCCTTATCAGATGTTCTTGAATCATATAAACTTCCAAAAATCAATATGGAAGAATCAGAACACCTAAACAGACCAATTACAACAAATGAGATCGAAACAGTTATCAAAAAACTCCCAAAAAAGAAAAGTCCTGGGCCTGATGGCTTCACAAGTGAATTCTATCAAAAATTCAAAGAAGAACTAACTCCTATCCTCCTCAAGCTATTTCAAAAAATTCAAGAGGAAGGAAGACTTCCAAACTCCTTTTATGAGGCGAGCATAATTCTGATCCCAAAACCGGGCAAAGACAACACAAAGAAAGAAAATTATAGGCCTATATCCCTGATGAATTTAGACGCTAAAATTTTCAACAAAATATTAGCCAACCGGATCCAGCAATATATGAAAAAAATCATACACCATGATCAAGTGGGATTTATTCTGGAGAGGCAAGGCTGGTTTAATATTCGCAAATCAATCAATGTGATTCACCACATAAACAAAAGGAAGGACAAAAATCACATGATAATTTCAATAGATGCAGAAAAGGCATTTGATAAAATCCAGCACCCATTCATGCTCAAAACTCTCAGTAAAGTGGGAATACAAGGAACATTCCTTAACATGATAAAGGCCATCTATGACAAACCCACAGCAAACATCATACTAAATGGACAAAAATTAAAAGCAATCCCCTTAAGATCAGGAAACAGGCAGGGTTGCCCACTTTCACCACTCTTATTCAACATAGTTCTGGAAGTCCTAGCTATAGCAATCAGACAAGAAGAAGAAATAAAAGGCATTCAAATTGGAAAAGAAGAAGTAAAACTGTCACTATTTGCAGATGATATGATATTGTATATAGAAAACCCTAAAGTCTCAGTCAAAAAACTACTGGACCTTATAAATGAATTCAGCAATGTGGCAGGATATAAAATTAATATGCAGAAATCAGAGGCATTTCTATATACAAACAATGAACTGTCAGCAAAAGAAATTAAGGAAACAATCCCCTTCACTATTGCAGCCAAAAAAATAAAATACCTAGGAGTAAATTTAACCAAGGAGGTTAAGGACTTGTACTCAGAAAATTATAAAACATTGATAAAGGAAATCAAGGAAGATACAAACAAGTGGAAGCATATACCGTGCTCATGGCTAGGAAGAATAAACATCATTAAAATGTCTATATTACCCAAAGCAATTTATAAATTCAATGCAATACCAGTTAAAATACCAATGACATACTTCAAAGATATAGAAAACATATTCCAAAAATTTATATGGAACCAAAAAAGAACACGAATAACCTCAGCAATCCTAAAAAAAAAAAAAATAGCCTTTAGTTTTAAGATGATTTTACCTTTTTCTTCCATTTCTTCCCTAAGTTTACTCAACTATTATTTCACTCTTTTTTTTTTTTTTTAAGGGACAGAGAGAGAGGGATAGATAGGGACAGACAGACAGGAACGGAGAGAGATGAGAAGCATCAATCATTAGTTTTTCATTGCCGTCGCAACACCTTAGTTGTTCATTGATTGCTTTCTCACGTGTGCCTTACTGTGGGCCTTCAGCAGACCGAGTAACCCCTTGCTGGAGCCAGCGACCTTGGGTCCAAGCTGACGAGCTTTTGCTCAAGCCAGATGGGCCCGTGCTCAAGCTGGCAAGCTCCGGGCCTCGAACCTGGGTCTTCCGCATCCCAGTCCAATGCTCTATCCACTGAGCCACCGCCTGGTCAGGCTATTTCACTCTTTTTTGATCTATTTCTGTTCTAAATTTTAGAACTCTTGATTTAAGTTTTGATTTCATATTTTTAAATGCTTGTTTTAGGATTTTGATTTTTTAAGGTTTCTTTCTGACTCGTGTTTGGTGTTCATAGGAGCATTTGTATCCACTAAAATGTTTGGATTCTCATATTTTGTTTTATTAGTGGCCTTGTTTGGATATTGTCTGCCATTTTATGTTCATTTTCAAGTGTTTATATATACCGTTGAATGTAGGCACAATTATGGTGTTTAGGTGACTGGCAATATTTCTTAGTTCAAGAGCACCCTCTTCTGTTGGTATAAGAAAGTGTAGTTTATTGAATTGATGGCACTTTGGAGGGGAAGGATTGATATATTTACTGATATTTGAGATTCACTTTTGTTTGGTGGAACACTCCCATATCCTTGTTGCCCTTCACTGACAAGCTTCCCAAAGCACCCCTGCCATGTGGCCCCTTGTCCTCCAAAAGTGATGTCTTTCCCACACTGCCAGCCTCTGTCCCATGCATTGCAAAGCCCTTCTATTCAACTCTCCGGAAACCAGTCTTTTCAGCTACCTAGTCTCAGAGTTGTTCTCATTATTTTTCACTCAACTTCTCTGTCTGGGGTTATTTTATCTGTGGTTCTGTCAGTCCCTAGATGCCGCTCCTTTATTCCACATCTTCTACCTGATTCTTTGTTCCAGCATAATGTGGTTTGGAGTTGACCCTGTAGGACCTGGAAGTTTACTTTCATATTATAATGTAATTTGCAGCATGAAATATTCTATTAATTATAGTGTGTGTGTGTGTGTGTGTGTGTGTGTGTGTGTGTGTGTGTAGAGAAAGAGAGAGAGTCTTTATATTGGAAGTCTTTATTGACTAAAGGAATTCTTAAAAGTCTTTGATTATATGAAAACTAACTTTTAAAATTATTAATAAAGCCTTATTAAGTCAGGTCCCTTGGCTTTCAAAACAGTTTTCTCACTAACACCCTATGTAGCATTGGACAGGTCATTAACATGTCTGGATGCCAGTATTTTCTCATTGAAAGGATAGCTTTAAGTGGTTTTCCATTGGTATTCAGCAAACTTTAGACTCCTCCATTACTCTTACCATCCTTGGTTCCCCTCTCCATTTTATGCATACAAATCAAATTAACTTGCATCTTACAACTCAGGTCTCAGTATCACAAAGAAAACTAGTTCTGTGTTAACTGAATCTGAGCAAAATGTAAATATAAATTTGCTTCCCTGGTTAGTTTAAAGAGAATTGAGGTCCCTGTTAACTCAATTTGCAGCCTTTACAGCAATGAGGGTAGAGTTGGGAGGTGCCACGTGTCTGTGTTGGATTCCTTTATAAGGTCTAGATGTTCCTTTTCAAACACACACAGTCCACCAAGTCCAGGGAAAGGTCACTATCATGATCTCCTTTCATCTTATCCACTCTTTTCTGGGCTCAGGGTTCTATCATGAAACCAACTCCCACTCTGTGAAATATCTCCATTCCTAGAGAAGACCAGAATTTTAAATAAACCAAAGTACAGAAAGAACAGGGGACTTGCAAGAGTAAATGTGGAAAAACACAAGGTCACTATAACCATTCTTGCTCAATAATATAAATTTATATAGTCTTTTCAGTTTTCATGTGACTAAAATAATGGTCCATACTCCCTGCTCATAGTGACTAAAGAGACAATATTACAGATGGTGTACCTTAGAAGGGCCTTCAAGAGGTCATGCTGGCAATGCCCTTAGTCTTGCATCAAAATGATGTTGCCCATTATAAAGAGATGCAAGTATTGAGTGGTAGAGATATCTTCATATCTGCCAAGAGGTCAAGGTCAGGAGATCTGCCCCTTCCGTCAACTGTTCACAGGTTCCCACCACCCTGACATTCAGAAAGCCAAGCAGAGATAGACTTCCTTTATCAGCATCCAATCTCTGGTCTTATTCATTCTAAAACTATATCCAACTGTCACTTGTCGGTTTTTTATCTCTCTGCATCTGTGTTCTAGAACACTGGCTGCAATGGTGACAACAATAACAGGTCAACACAAGCACACACACCTGCATGCACATGCATGCACACAAACACATGTGCATACACACAGAGACACATGTACCACATGTGCACCCACGTGGTTATGTAGAATGTCAGAAAAAAAGAGGACGATCTGTTGAACTGGAACATATCCTTAGAGAAAGAATTAGGAAACCAGAAGCCAGAAAGAACAAGCTCGCATAGCCCCTGAGGACCCTAAAATATTGCAGAGCTTCCTCATGTACGTTTATTGTCTCTACCTCTACCAACCCAGTTTCATTCCAGGGTCAAGAAGTCTCTTTTGATCTCACTGTAAAACTCTCTCTGGCCAACCACTTGGCATAGAAAAACAGGACAAAATTCAAATACAATTCTGACCCTTTTTGTCCGGCTTTAGTATCATTCATTGGTGTCTCATTTCTAAACTCAACTAAGCTATGTCAGTAAATAGCTACTTGACCAAGTGGAATGTGCCAAGTATGATAAGAAGTTAGAGAAGGAATTCATTAAAAGGGGAAATTTCTTCCAGCGAGAGATTCAGAAAAGTTTCACAGAGAAGGTGATTTAACTAAGCCTTGATGGAGATGTAGTGATACAAAAGCCTTCAAGAAAAACATTCTTGGAAATATACCCAGAAAACAGTAAGTGATTAAATTATTCTGTAATGAAGCATGTGTATGGAGAATCAGCAGACAATATTTGTCACTAGAGAGGTGCAGTGCAGCCATGTCTGGGAGTGTCAGGAATTTTTAACTTTTTGTGACCCCATGAACCATTTTATTGGCCTCAGTTCTCCCCTCATGTGTCCAGGTCAGGTATCATATACTGCAAACTTGGTAATGTTTGATTCATCAAGATTCATAACTTTTAGAACACATTTTATTGAATTAGAAGAAGATAACAACAACAAAAATTATTCCATCTTTGACAGTAGTATGGGTAATGTGTTTCATCAAAAATTCTGATAGCTTTGCCTGACCAGGCAGTGGCGCAGTGGATAGAGCATCGGACTGGGGTGCAGAAGACCCAGGTTCAAGACCCGAGCTTGCCAGCTTGAGCGCAGGCCCATCTGGCTTGAGCAAAAGCTTGTCAGCTTGAACCCAAGGTCGCTGGCTCCAGCAAGGGGTTGCTCAGTCTGCTGAAGGCCCACAGTCAAGGCACGTGTGAGAAAACAATCAATGAACAACTATGGTGTCGCAAGGGCAACGAAAAGCTAATGATTGATGCTTCTCACCTCTCTCCATTCCTGTTTGTCTGTCCCTATCTATCCCTCTCTCTGACTCTCTCTCTCTCTCTCTCTCTGTCCCTGTAAAAAAAAAAAATCTGATAGCTTCATGTGGCCCCAAAATAATTCCTTCCCTGAATAAATACTGACAGGCTCACTACAGATGGGCATGCTAACTTCCATATGACATGGGGACAGCAGAAAGGTCCCTATGAAAAGAAGAATGAATGATGTAGCCAAAGTAAAACATTGCAAGCCAGTCTGAAAATGGCGACCTGGTAAAAACACTTAAGTACATTTATGACATCGACACTAATTTGAACAAGAGCTACAGCTAGTTTGAAACAAGTATGCCATCTTGTATAACATAATGGTCAATGTCATCAACCCAAGTACAAGGGAAGAAAATGGCAGAATTAAGACTCAAATACAATTTGCACTGTGCAAACAGGGTTATTAAGTCACTTCTCCAAGTCTCTGTGTCCTTGTGTGTAACATGGAGATACAAAGAGTAGCTACTCTTTAGAGTTACTTTGATGATTAAAAGTGAGGTTAGCATCAGAGCTCTTAGCATCCTCTTTTGCACATAGATGGGACTCAATAAATACTCTGTGACTGTTGCTGAGCAAGGAAATATTCAATAAATGTTATCAAAGGAAAATGAGCCCCCATAAACATAGTCAACTGATATTTGACATTGGAGCAAAAACAGTGCAATGAAGCAACAATAGTCTCTTCAACAAATGGGCATCCTGGCCAAAAAAAAAAAAAAGGATAAAAACACAGACTTTACACTTTTTATAAAAATTAACATAGACCTAATGTAAAATTGTTGGGCAGATAAAATATATTATGCTCACTTTGTTAAAGATGGCGCTGCCCACATGGAAGTTGGTTGATATTAATGTGTGTTCTGGGACAGGCTGTGGGCAGGCCAGGTTGTTATAGCCTAAGGCTTAGTTTTAAGAGTAAGATTTTCTCCACACCCTAGACTGATTGGATGATGTAGGGTGGTGATGTAGGGAGGAATCCCATTATGCCTCAGATGGGTGACTTTGTATCAGAGACTTTCTTCTTTGTAGATGGATTAAGGGTTTGGATTTCTACACTATAAAGTGGGACAGACCAGTAGCTTGCTCTCTCGGTTCCTGCTATCATCATTGCAGGGGCCTCCCTGATCCCTTGCCCTCCATGGGAAAAGCTGGTTTTCTGTTTTTCCCTTGTCTTTTCTTGTGGCTTGCCTGTCTTGGTGAGACACCAATAAATAGATTGGCCTACCATCCTCCGACTCTGCCATTTCTTCACCGTCAGCCCGAATCCAATGGGAACCTGCATGTGAATGGCCACGATGGCGGCTCCTGGCCTTACAAAAACCCAAAGGTAAACTATGGACTGTCGGTGGGAGCAGGGAGTATGAGAAATCGCTTTACCTATTAATTTTGTTATAAATCTAAAACTGCTCTAAAAAATTGCCTTAATATTTTAAATGTTAAAAAGAAAGGAAAAGGTAAAAGAAAGGGAAGGGAAGAGAAGGGAAGGGAAGGGAAGGGAAGGGAAGGGAAGGGAAGGGAAGGGAAGGGAAGGGAAGGGAAGGGAAGGGAAGGGAAGGGAAGGGAAAGGAAGGGAAGGGAGTGTTGGGCAGATAAAATATAATATGCTCACTTTGTTAAAGATGGCGCTGCCCACATGGAAGCCCGTCACCCAGGTGATATTATTTGCCCTTATGCTTGGGAAGGGTGTGGGGAAAAAGCTGTAATATAAGCAGGCCGGGTCATTATAGCTTAAGGCTTTGTCTTAAGAGTAAGCTTTTCCCCACACCCTTGATTTGGATGATGTGGGGTGGTGCACTCTCCTGAGGAATCCCATTATGCCTCAGATGGGTGACTTTGTATCAGAGACTTCCTTGTCTGTAGATTGGATTAAGGGTTTAGATTTCTACAGTATAAAGTGGAACAGACCAGTAGCTTGCTCTCTCTCAGTTCCTGATGTTAGTATTAGAAAGGAGAACAGATTAAGGCCACATGAAGGCCAGGAGAAGCAGCCAAGATGGCAGAGTACTGAGGAAGAAGCCAGTTTGTGCAGAGTTTGTGAAGAGAGAAGGAGATGGGGAACAGAGGTGAATAAGTCTGGTGAGCTAGAAACCTTTGATTCTAGGAAACTCGGATAAGTCAGTAGCTTAGTGAGTACTGAATGAGTGGGTTTTGGAGCCCAGTGTGTGTTTTTGCTTGCCCGCCAGGTGCAAGCTAGAATTAAAGCTGATGGCTCACCAGTTTTTGGCTCTGTTGTTTCATTACCGACTGTTCGAATCTAATGCAAACCTGCCATGGCCAGGCGGCTGTGATGTTGACCCCGGCTACTGGCTTTACAGGAAGGAAAAGGAACATATAGAAGATACTATTCTGTCTGGATCATTATTCCCATCAGGAGCGAGAATAGCTGTTTAGAAGAGCAAAAAGGGAAACTCACACAGAGTAGTGAAAATCCCTCAGCAAACACAGGTTTGGTGAAACTGAAGAGCATGGTGGGATTCTGCAAAAGTGGTTTGGAACTAGGAGAAAAGAATTCCGTGTTATAGTCCAGACTCTTGACCTCATTGTTGGGCAGATAAAATATATTATGCTCACTTTGTTGAAGATGGCGCTGCCCACATGGAGGTTCGTTGATATTAATGTGTGTTCTGGAACAGGCTGTGGGCAGGCCAGGTCGTTGTAGCCTAAGGTTTAGTTTTAAGAGTAAGCTCTTCCCCACACCCTTGACTGATTGGATGATGTAGGGCGGTGCACTCTCCTGAGGAATCTCATTATACAGAGACTTCCTTGTTTGTATAATTGGATTAAAGGTTTTGATTCTACTGTATAAAGTGGGGAGACCAGTATCTTGATCTCTCTCTTGGTTCTTGGTTCCTGAGGTATTAGAGAGGAGAGCAGATTAAGGCCACATGGAGGCCAGGAGAAGCAGCCAAGATGGCGGAGTGCTGAGTGAGAAGTCAGTTTGTTAAGAGTTTGTGCTGGAGGAGATGGGGAACACCGGGGTCAGGATCACAGCCACCTGACCCGTGCAGGTTCGCAATGGATTCGAACAGTCGGTAATGAAACAACAGAGCCAAAAACTGGTGAGCCATCAGCTTTAATTCTAGCTTGCACCCAGCGGGCAAGCAAAAACACACACTGGGCTTCAAAACCCACACATTCAGTGCTCACAAAGCTACTGACTTATCCGAGTTTCCTAGAATCAAAGGTTTCTAGCTCACCAGACTTATTCACCTCTGTTTCCCATCTCCTCCTGCACAAACTCTTCCTCAGCACTCTGCCATCTCGGCTGCTTCTCCTGGCCTTCACGTGGCCTTACTCTGCTCTCCTCTCTTCTACTAACCTCAGGAACTCAGGAACCAAGAGAGCAATCAAGCTACTGTTCTCTCCCACTTTATAGCAGACTCAAAACCTTTAATCCAATTATACAAACAAGGAAGTCTCTGATACAAAGTCACCCATCTGAGGCATAATGGGATTCCTCCCTACATCACCACTCTACATCATCCAATCAGTCAAGGGTGTGGAGAAGAGCTTACTCCTAAAACAAAGCCTTAAGCTATAACGACCCGGCCTGCTTACATTACAACTTTTCCCCCACAGCCATCACAAGCATAAGGGCAAATAATATCACCTGGGTGATGGGCTTCCATGTGGGCAGCACCATCTTTAACAAAGTGAGCATATTATATTTTATCTGCCCAACAATGGGGAACAGAGGTGAATAAGTCTGGTGAGCTAGAAACCTTTGATGTTAGGAAACTCGGATAAGTCAGTAGCTTTGTGAGCACGGAATGAGTGGGTTTTGGAGTCCAGTGTGTGTTTTTACTTGCCTGCCGAGTGCAAGCTAGGATTAAAGATGATGGCTCACCAGTTCTTGGCTCCATTGTTTCATTACCAACTGTCCGAATCAAATGCGAACCTGCATGGGCCAGGCGGCTGTGATGGTGGCTGTGGCTACTGGCTTTACATCACATCTTTTCTACAACACTCAGGCTATTTAACTTTGTAACTGCCACACTGAACTGATGGCCTGTGAGTTTTTTTGACTCGCTGACTTCCTCTGAGGTTATAAAATGATAGTTTGCCATGACAAAAGACTCTTGAAACCCAATGCATGTGGCTCTTAAGAAGAAGTTTGGTTATAGTCTTATAGCTGAGGCATGAGATGGAAGCAGAGAACTCAGATGAACATCCCAGCCAAAAACTCAATGCTTCTGGGAGTATTGAGATCATGTTTGTTTCCAGATGGTCCAGGACAGACCTTCCATGAAGAGTAGACACTTCCTCCCCGAATAGGGTACCTCCAACAGGCCTGCTCACTTTTTATTATTCTCCTCTTTTCCACTGCTCCCCCCAAGTCAAATCATAGACAAGAAAAAGACCTTAAAATAGCTTCTTCTTCCTCCTTGCATTTCTAAAGCTTCGCAGAAATGCCCAGAAAGCAGCTTAATGTTTTTTTCATGGATTTAGAAAATACAGTTCTGCTTTTCTTCCCTGAGCTAAGAAGGCCTTCCATTTGGAACTCTTATCTTCAAAACCTTGCAAGGGAGGGGAACTGGTGATTCACAATAGCACTCAACATGATTTAAACTCATAAATCAAGAGATTGTCTAGGAGTAAATTGCACAGAGCCTTAGGGCAGACGCAGCAGCCCCATGTTTAAACAATCTGCGCTAATCCCCTTGGCTAACAGGCTCTCCTGCTCCAGGGAATGGCAGGCAGGACTTGCCTTGTGAGCAAGTCCCAACACCATCCACGATTTCAGCCTGTTTCTAGTGGGGCTTTAGGAGACCATCCTTTCAAACGCGAGTCACTTCAAACCAATTTCTCTTCCCCAGTCTAAAGCGAAACAAAGCCAGCTCTGGCATGTAAGAAAATGTTCTCAAATATATAAAACTCAACTAAACCAAATCCCTTAGGTCCTCTGTCCCCCTCTAGGGCATGTCATTCACAACTGGGAGATCTTCGTGGCCTCAGCTAGATTCCCAGTACTTTGATTCAGAATTAGTCCCCTGACACAAGGCAACAATCCAGGGCCTGTAATTTTCAAGCATGAACTTGACAAGACCAATTGATCTGTATTAAATCCAGTTTACACATGGGGGCATATCTGGTGGGCCCAAACCCTGGCCTCCCAAGGAGGAGAACTTTAGAATTCCCCCAGGAGGGTGATCTGGTGGCTTCCTGACACTAATGCTCTTTCTAAATCTGCTTAGCAAATTCAAGGAGTCATGTGGCTTCTCGGATCTCCAGGCTCCAGGGGTCATGTTTCATTTATACTTCCTGGAAAGTGTCAGGAGCTAATTTCAAATGGGCAACTGGTGGGGAAAGAGAGATGCCAAGAGCAGGGTGAACTCAGTCTCCTCGCCTGAGCCCTCGTGGGGCACCCAGCATGAGGGTGTCACAGCAGAAAAGCACGCTCCTGGGGTCTGTTTTCTATTTAGGTGGTTCATCTGCTGCTTCTTCTGACACAGGCAGAGAGGACATCCAGCCTCTCGGTGGTGACTGTTGCAGCCTCCAGATGAGCTCCTTGTGGTGCCAGCCCTAAATCATCTTTCTACCCAGCTTCCCACTGACTTAATGAGGAACTTCCCCTTAAAATGTCTGAGAAGAAATCCAGGTTTAGGGAGTTTGGTCTGTAAAGATGGAATAAGCATGGGATGGCAGCCTCCAAGAGCTGAACTCAGAGCTGTCACAAGGTCCAAAGATCTGATCATCTACATGGCACTGGGCTATAGGAACATGGCCAAGGAAGGGGTATTAGTTTGTCTGACTGCTATAACAAAATACCACAGACTGGATGGCTTGAAAACACAGAAATTTACTTTTCACTGTTGTCCTGGAGGCTAGAATTCCAAAATCAGGGTTCCAACATGGTCAGGTTTTGGTGAAGGTCTCTCCTCGGAGTGCAGACTGCTGACTTCTCATTGTTGCCTCACATGGTCGAAGGGAAAGGGGAGCTCTCCGGGGCCTATTTTATCACAGCATCACTCTCATTCATGAGAACTCCACCCTCATTGCCAATCACCTCCCAAAGCCAGACCTCCTAATGCTAGCACATTAGGCATTAGGATTTCAATATATGAAGATTTGGGTGGCGGGGACACAAACATTCACTATTGCTGGGGGGGGGGGGGTGTGAAAGATAAAGGATTTAGGCTCAATACAAGGAATATAGTTATTAAGCACATCAAAAAGCCAGACATCATATATATACACATACATACATACACAGTCCTTGCAATAAATCTATAAAGCAGATTAGGAGATATCAGGAAACAGGCTGGCTGAAATGGGTTAAGAGGTTGTCTAATGAGTAACAGGGATGAGCTCTGACCCCAGGGGATATGTCCCAAAGCCCCCCCCCACCCCCCTGTCCTCCTGACACCAGTCCTCCTAACACCAGTGAAGCTGCCCTCTGGGGAAAGTGAGACGGTTAACTCAGGTCTCTGCAACATTCAGAGGGTGTATAGTATAAAACGTGAGAGAAAGTTCTAGATTAGATGAAAGAGAAAAATCTCTCCAGAGTCTCAACCAAGGATAATTTTACTCCCTCCCAGACAATATTTAGCAATATCAGCAGACACATTCAATGTCACAACTGGAGGGTAGCAGGTACAGGCCAGAGATTCTGCCCTATATCCTCTCTGCCCAGGAACGCCCCTCAATACGAATCATTGGGTCCAAAATATCAATAGCGCTGTGATTGAGAAACCTGAGCCTAGGACCTAGGTGATCTTAAGGTCTCTTCCAACTCCAGAACTAAATTAGGGGACTTAATTTTCCCTCTTACCACATAGATGGGGTTCAATTCTATAATCCAGTGTTCCTCAAGGCAGGCCAGAAGGGAGGCAAGGACACCAGATTTATATCCTTAAATCTTTTTAAAACCCTGGGTTTCAAGCATTCCCAAGGTCCCAAAGAAACGATGTGAATATTGCTCTGTCTCCGAAAGACTTGTCATTAAGTGCTCTCAAGATGAATCTGCATCCCTGAGAAGCCCAGCTGGCTGGAATTTCCTATGGGTCTCGGCGTGTGTGCGTGTGTGTGTGTGTGTGTGTGTGTGTGTGTGTGTGTGTGTGGTGGGGAGGTGCAGAGGGTGGAACAGGAGATCCCAAAACTCATGAGGAGAGGGTGAAAAGGGATAGAAATCCACCGGTTCAGTGAAAATCATTTCAGTGAATGCCCAGTTGGCAAAAACTCATTCCATGAAAGGCCCATTTGCCGAAAGCTAAATCCCAGAAAGCCAGTTCTTAGAAAGATCAATTTCCCAATGACCAATTCAGTAAATTTACCAGATTCATATGTTGTGATATTTAATGGGAATATTTATCCACTGAAATTTCTGTTGGTAAGAGAAAATGTTTTTCAGCGTGTTCGAATTTTTAATGGACATTTTTATTTTCCAGCTAATTGTGATTTCTTTCGGATGGTTTTGAATCTGGAATTGAATTTTAAGTAATAAATTAATGTCATCTAAAATGATGTTTATTTGGAGTGCTGCTTCAAGTTAATTTGTTTTCATTTAAAAAAAAAAAAAAAGTTAATTAAAATGTTATGTCAACTTTCCGGCAATTCGCAGACAGGTCCAGGGGGAAAGGGTACAACCTCAGCAATGGAAAGGATATGAGAGGAGCCAGAGGAGACTCCCCACGAGTCCTGTGTCAGGATCAGGCAAATAGTCAAGGGACAATTAACTCGGAAGTGGCGGGAGCACTCGTTTAGCACTTTAAAATCTGGCTGCTAATGTCTAGAAATAATAAACCAAGGTAGATTGACTGACTGTCTGAGAAATACTAAAAACCCAAGATGATTGGCAAAAAACAAATTTGACATTTAAAAACCTATTTATAGCTGCTTAGTAGCTATTTCACCAAAAAAGAGACAATGTCACTTTTGTCACAATATATGGATTATTTCTGATAATAGCTACAAAATCAGTAGATCTTAATTTCTCCTTATTGGATGCTACCTGTCAACACTGATGTGTAGGTAATGGGACTGTTTTAACACTGATGTATAGATAGTGGAACTTTTTCAGCCACTTCCGATTTCTATTGTGCTGTGATGTTTTCCATTTTTCTGAACATCAAGCACTTTCAGTCGTGTTTGCCAATTTCTCAAACTGCGTATCTGCCTTGAATTTCTATTTCTGGCAACTCAGCTTTTACCTTTCATATGTTTATATTTGGAAGCATTGGAAATATCTCAGAATTTTAAATTTAAACTAATTATTTAATATAAAAAGTTCAAAAGTTTACTCAAGTTTGAAAACATACACAGTGAGTTTTAAACTAAATCACATTTAAATTTATATTCTAGAGCAGGGGTCCCCAAACTTTTTACACAGGGGGCCAGTTCACTGTCCCTCAGACCGTTGGAGGGCCAGACTATAAAAAAACTATGAACAAATCCCTATGCACACTGCACATGTCTTATTTTAAAGTAAAAAAACAAAATGGGAACAAAACGCGCTTCCGGAGTCATGAGACGTGCTTCCCGCGTCACCGGAAGTAGTATTGTACATGAGCGACACCACGCTTTGCGGCCTTGCTAGATACAGTACTGCAGGAGCACAGGATGCCCATGCATTCTCTGCTCCTCTCACTGACCACCAATGAAAGAGGTGCCCCTTCCGGAAGTGCGACAGGGGCCGGATAAATGGCCTCAAGGGGCCACATGTGGCCTGCCGGCCAGCCGTACTTTGGGGACCCCTGTTCTAGAGCATACAAAGAATATCAAAAGTAGCCATCAATGAAAACAGTTCTACATAAATATTAGCATCAACTCATGTGAAATGCTGAAATAGCATTACTACTATTAAAATGTTTCTTTATGTGTCATTGTTCGTAACAAAAATGAGACAATTATATTGAATTGAAAATATTTCTGCTAAAACAGCTAAACACTCTGGTCAAATTATAAAGCAGTCGAATATTATGAAGTACCCAATTTGATAAATTTGGGCCATTAGTCAATAGGTAAATTGAGCATTTGGCAAGTTGGTTTTCTAATAATTGCTTTCCAGGAACTCTAGAGTAGTGGTTCTTTACCTTTTTTGAGATACCGAACCCACCAGTTTCATATGCACATTCACCGAACCCTTCTTTAGTAGTAAATAAAATATGATTTTTTTTTCCAAATTCAAGACATAAGTATATGTTTTTTTGCTGGTGCACAAAATGAGCCATGCATGAACATCACCTTGCTCAAAGAACAAAACCAACAAAGTGCATGAACTCACAACAAATTATGGTATTACTTTATTCTGGCCTCCACGGCAGAGGCTTCTGCAAACCCCTGAGACCAACTCATCGAACCCCTAGGGTTCAATAGAAACCAGGTTAAGAACCACTGCTCTAGAGCAACCGTCTCAAGAGAGCTTTCTACAACGATGGACATGTTCTATAGCTGCACTGTCCAGTACAGTAGCCACCAGCTACATGCAGCCACAGAGCACTTGAAAGGCATCTGAAGGACTAAATTTTTCATTTTAGTTCATTTCAGCTTAAGTAACCGCAAGGGCTAGAGGCTGCCACATTGGCTCACACAGCTCTGGACAAGCTCTTTGTTTGGGCTCAGCCTGTTTGGCTGAAAAAGGGAAGAGCTGGACAAAGTGGTTGAACTCTTTGTTTTGCCTTCAGTCACATCCTCTGGGTGGGTGGGGGCCATGTTCTCTCCTGTCCTGAGCTGATTTCCTTCCCACTGCATCTTCACAGTGAGGGAGAAGAATATGCCTTCAGGCAAATAAAGACCCCAATTTTCTTCATCTCAATGTTTTCCATTTAGTTAATTTAAAAAGAAGAAAGAAACCAAACAATAGGACATATACTTTTTCCTTAGCATATATCAGGATATGAAGTGTTCAACTCAGTTACTTACTGGCAGAGACTTTAATACACATAGCTGTTTTAAAACATGGCCATGCGTTCTTTGACTGTTCCCTATTGAGAAACGGGATCCACGTCTCCTCCCCTGGCTTGTGTCATCTTGGCCAGTCATGGGTAGCAGAAATAAGCTAGGTGATGTCCAAGTCCAGCTCTAAAGAAAAGCAGCTCCACCTACCAGTCCTAGAGCCCTGAGTCTCCATGTAAGAATCCCTACTGTGACCCTAAGGCCAAAGAGACCACAAGTCAATAATCCAAGATGACAACTGTCCCGGCCAAGGCATCGGGCCTGTGAGTAAAAGAGCCGTGTTGGAAGTGAGTCCAGCAGCCCTGGCTATGACAACCTCCAGCCATTGGAGTCATCCAGGCTGAGGTCCGAGACATCATGGAACAGAGAAGAGCCATTCACAATGTGTCCTCACTAAATTTCTGACCCTCAAAATCTGAAGGCACGATAATGCAGCTGTCTTTGTACACTGTTTGGGGACAGCTTGCGCTGCAGCGATAAATGACTGAACAGGATGGAACTCGGCGGGAAGCCTGCAGTGGGGATGGTTGGGTTCTGAAGAGGAGGGTCTCTCCTGCAGCCAGGCTCCATGCACAGGTTCCGGCGCTGGGACACTCGGGTCTGCACCCCAGCTCCGTGCCTCGTGCTCCCCGGGCCTGCGTTGCCGCTTAACCTCTTTAGCCTCTTCTACCAAATGGAACTCCAGTTGTGATTATCTGAGCTAACGCTTGTGGGGGCCCTTCAGTGAACAAGTCACAGTCAGAGGCCATGACTGGCTGTGCAGCCAGCTCTGAGTTCCTTGGTACAGAACCATGGACAAAGAGCACTTACAAAAGTGTTTTCTGGTGAGACAACCACTAAGCAGTGTGGATCTGAGAGGCTGGAAATGATGTCAGTTAAGAGGTTAGAAAAGTATTTGAGGCAGGAAGTAGCTGTGTTCAGGAAGTAGCCTTATGGTGTATGAATTTGCCCTCTATGGTAAATTTTTGATTTTTGATCACTGTCATCACCTGTTTAGATGACAGTGATCAAAAAAAAAAAAAAAAGGCCACCAAGTCCAGAAAGTCTTCTGCTCCAGATGACGCATCCTGTCTGTGGCATTCCTGCAGTGGTCCTGTGCTGTACTTGACCTCACAATAGACCTCCTAGTCTAGAAGCTACCTTCTGACCATACCCATCCCTCTGAGTTCTCTCCTGAGCTGAGATTTCTTGTCCTCCCCTCACTAACCTTAGCATCTGTCACACCTCTCAGGCTGAAAGTGTTTCTGTCTCATTATCTCTCCCCTTTTTTCTCTCTCTCCCTCTCTTTCTCACCCGTGCACACACCGCAGCTCTCATCTTAGTCCAGTGCCCTAGGCGCTGGAATAGAAATAATCGATTTCTTAAAATTAAACACTTTCTAATTGATACTACCAACTCCTTAGCCACTATCTCTCTTATCTCATATCTGGTAGGAAAGTGGCATGAGTGGCGGATAAAGAAGAAGAGACAAAGAGGTGTTTTTCTGGGACAGAGCACCATGAATGTGGCTGCTGGGCTGCCCCACGAGAAATGAGGAGACAGCTTCCACAGCATTGCCCTCCTGAAGGCCTCCCCACCCTCCCAAAGACTGAAATCAACAGGCTCCATTCGCAAGGGAGAGCCAATGATGGAGAGAAGGAGGGAACTTTATCTCTGGAATTTCATCTTCTCAGCGGTCCACAAAACAGAAAGGGCAAAACATTCCATTTATCTGCCCAGATGGGTCTCAGGTACCTGACACGGCCTGGCAGCCCACGCTCCTCCTCTGATTTCCCTGTCACCAGGAGCTTGGCAACTCTAGGCGCCAGGGACAGGTTCTGGGTGGAGCAGCAGCAGGAAGGTAGGCGTGTGCCTGGCTCTGGAGTTGGGAGGTGAGCAGGCATGTCTCCTAGCAGCAGTGGCGTGGTGTGGGGGGGTGCAGTGAGGGAAGGAGGGTGTTTACATCAGGAATGAAAGGTGGGACTGCAGAGGGTCAGCCCTACCATTTTTACTATTTTTGATCTCTCTTAAGGGTTAGAGAGAGGGGGGAGTGGAATAAGACAAGAGGAAAATGCAGGAATAGGATAAATCCTGCCTCATTCTCTTCCTGGTTTTGACATGCTTTCGCCCTAATTTTTTCTACCTAAGAGGCCTTGCAGAGAGTGAAGAGTTCAGCATCTTGACCCCATTGACACCACGGTTTGGCTACATAACTTTGAGCATGCCACTTCTCTGAGCCTCACTTTCTCTATCTGTAAAATAAGTTGTATGACCTCAAAGAATTGTGATGTGGATTAAATAAGAAAATGCAAATGGAGTGACTTAGGTAAGAACTAGGCTGGTTCAGACATTCTCTCGATGTTAGTTTTCCTCTCTCCCTTCACCTTCTTACCATCTACCTTCATGAGAGAGAACAATTTCTCAGTCCAAAAAGTAACCAGAGAAAAAAGCCACAGGCAGAAGGGCAGGTTGCTGCAACCCTAGGTCAAGGCATGTCATTGTTGTAAAGTCAACCTTAAGAGCTTATATTTATTTTACACCAGTCCTTGAAGAGCTCTATGCTTTCTGGCCACCAGATGAGCTCGGTCATGTGCATGAACAGCTGAGTGAGGTCGAGAGCAACAGCACATGTTATGCGCAGCTCAAGTTAGAGAGATTGACCTCAGAAATTAAAGGGTTTGTCCAATGCTATTCATGGGTGATTCTTCAATAATAATCAAGTTTCTCACATTGTTTTGCCTCTTGAGCAAGAAGTGAGTCATATTCACTCTTTCTCACTCCCTGAGGCCATCCTGCATGTGTGAATCCAGGATTCTACAGGTCTAGCTCTCAAAGCTTCATATAGCTGGTGAGTCACAGAGTTTTGGGGAGAATGTGCCCCAAGGCAGCAGCTCTCCAGGGATGCAATTTTCATCCACCCAAGAACCACTTTCCTCCAGCCTAGATATTAGACAAGGGCACACATGTGGAATGCCCAAGTGCCTATAAAAAGATTATTACTAAGCAAGAGTGGATGATGATAATTAATTACCCTCCATTAAAGAGAAAATCCCTGGAGCAAAAGCATCAAAGGCAGTGTTTTACTGAGTTAGCAGTTTCTTTGGCTCTGGAACAAAATGACTCCTTAGTCTGCATGTTGAATGTGTTCCTTTCTCTCCCATTCTGACCTGAGGAATATGCATTTTGACTTTGGACAGCTTCAAATTCCCACTTTTATCCTTATTCTCAATCTAGGAATCATAATTACTTAAACTTCACACCAGGACCACAGACATTTTATAGCACCCCTTTGATGGATTAAGTCACGATTACTCTCCTCCTTTATTGAAGCCTAAGTCAAGGAAAATGCAGTTAGAATGGAGCACAAAACGTCCCTGACTTCTGAAGAGAGAAGACCACAGAAAATAAGACATTCAAAGAGATGGTAGTATCTATCTCTAGCCAACAAATACACTAACAGAGAAGGAGTGGGCAGAGAAGAAAGGTGTGTCATAGTCCAAGAAGAAGTTAAAGAACTTAGCCAGATTTCTTCCCAACCTTTTCTTATGTCAGAGACTCTACAAGGTGGACACCATGCTTCTTAGAAATAAGCATTTACTTCATGATTCTTGGGAAACATCACCTGTTATATAGATCAAAATCAGCAGAATAGTGACCAGTAGGAAAGGTCTCTGCTTACTGAGCAAAGTCGATCATGGAGAGAATATCCCAATATTTCATTGAACTAATATGGAAAGAAATCTTAGAATGTCCACGTATAGTGAAAAGAGTACAGAGGCCAAGGAATTAGGGAGTGGAGAAAGCTCTGTACTTCCTGGCCTTGTGACCTGGAGGCTGTCTGGGGTCAGTCTCTTTATCTATAAGGAGAAGAATTTTTACCTAGTAGGGTTCTTGAGAAGCTGGGAGGACATCATTGATATGTGTCAGCACCTAGCTCAGCTCCCAGGTACATGTCATTCATTATGTTATATAATCACTATCTTGGGAAGATGGGGCAGGGCAGGGCCATGAAGTAGGCCACCTGCCATTGTAGCCCAGCTCTCAGAAGACTATCTGGCCTTTTGTAGGTAGTAGGCACCCAGTAAATATTTGTTGAGTGAATCAATGCAGTCAGATCCATTCATTGTGGCAGGTGCAGTCACAGGGTTGGTAGACTGCTAGCTATCAGTAAGACAAGGTGACCAACTTTTTACAATGAAAAGGACAAAAATAAATTGAAGAAAACAATATCATAAATAAAAGAGACATTTTATTCATCGCAACAATAATACACTATAATATGATAAATGCATAATAAAAACATTTGTAATATTTTATATTGTAATTATGCTTACATGCCTATTAATTTTTAATAATAGTTGTAAGAAAAAAGTACTCATTTAGATACAAATATGTCACATCACACGCAATGGATCGACTGCATCAATCGAGTAAAGACATTTATAGATTAGTCTTCCAATATTAAAAAGGAAGACATGTAGGAGGACACTTTTCGAGGGAGGACAGAACTTATGAAAGAAGGACTGTCTTCCCTAAAGGAGGACGATTGATCACCTTAAGTAAGAGCTTTCTGGACATCTAGGAAGCATTTTCCAATCAAGCTGCAGGGAGCTCAGTAATGCAAGATGTCCTTTTGAGACTGGTTAATACTAAAGTCTCCCACAAAATAACATTTGCAAAGAACTGTGAAGGTTTTGCTGGACTTGACAGAGATGGGCCTCCATCAACTTATTCTGGAGAACCACTTGAATGCTAGCAGACTTTCCCTAGAAACAACCAGCCCAACACCATCCTATTAGAATAATTATTATTAGTGGTTGGAACAAAAGAACTCTTAATCTCATGTTCTAGCCCAACAAAAACTTGATTTTCACTCACTGAAGGTCAAGGTGGCTTACTAGGGATTCTTCTCCAACCAATACTCGGGTCTGGTTGTCGCCCCATCTCTGCATATTTTTTTCAAGATTACCCTGGTGAAGCCTGACCTGTGGTGGCACAGTGAATAAAGCGTCGATCTGGAATGCTGAGATCACTGGCCCAAAACCCTAGGCTTGCCTAGTCAAAGCACACATAGGAGCTGATGCTTCCTGCTCCTCCCCCCTTCTCTCTCTCTCTTTCTCTTTCTCTTTCCCTCTCTAAAATGAATAAATAAAATCTATAAAATAAATCTAAACAAGATTACCCTGGTAGAGAAAAGAGAGATGGAGATGGCTCAGTGGCTCTTCAATTAACATGAACCCAGAAGTGGCACAGATCATTTCTGATCACAGCCATCGGGCACAACTACTACAGGGCTCCAATTCAAATACAACGGGAATATATGCATAATACACAAGCGCTGAATGTCTCTGTCACTTCAAGGATCCAATGGATGAGCACTCTGCTGTCACCACTCGGACAGCCAAGAAGATCTTGGTCCTTCCCCTACAGTTTAATGCTTTAACTACTAAGGGAGGCTTGTAGACAAGATACTCAAAGGCATGGACCCGGGGGTCCAGGCCCTGGAAACCATTTTCTGCTTTGCTGATCACTCACCCTTCCCCCTGTCATTCAGAGAGAATGGCTTTCAGAGGGGATTACACAGAAGCAATCTTCACGTGTCTTTGTGGCTGGTTCCCTCCCTAGCAACTCAGCTGAGAGGCAAAAATCAAAGAAAACCTGGCACCCATCTAATTTCACTCTCTCCTGCAGAATGGCAGCCCTCCCTCTCCGGAATGCATGGAGGTCGCCAGTTACAGTATAATTCTCCTGCCAATCTCAGTGCTGCCTGCCAGGAGTGGGGGCTGCTCCCAGGAGGCTGACAACAGAGAGGCCTTCATAGCCGTCAGAGGAGGCATTGCCTGCAGAGGGGCCCAAGGCCAGTTCCTCTGACCAGCCCATGACTCTCCTGAAAGAGAGAGCGTAAAGCTGGCCTGAGGCTTCCAGAGGAAGGAAACACAAGCAATCTGAGGACCCAGGGGCCGAAAAGCTAGGCCTATATTTCAGACTGTAGCTTTGCCAAGTTGTTTCCATGAGCATGAGGCTACGGAAATTCTAAATTGTCCAATCGCTGGCTGGGGTCCAAGTCACACTTCCCTTTTGCCTTCCCAATGCACCCCTTACCACTCCAACTCTCTGACTGCTTCCAGGGGCCCCAGCATTTTCCTGCAGCAAACACATCGAGAGTCTTAACAATCGAATCCAAGAAGAAGAAAAGGAGAGACCAGGCTTATTATTAAACTCCCCTTCAGCTGGCTGCATGGATTCTTTTAGGTCCACAGTTGGATTGCTTTGAGGGCTCTGTAAGTGATGATTTGCATGGCTGGCTTAGCAGATGCAGGAAGGAGGTAAGACCAGCTTTGCCCTGGATAAATAAAAAGCTCTTTGTTAATTAAGGAGCCACCACAAGGCCGTGGCCTATGTCAGGCAGCCTGCACAGAAAGTTTGATTCTTCTGGAAATGAAAACAAGGAGATAGAGAAACTCTCCCCACCACACTGCATAACTTTGTTCAGGGGCTGCTAAGTTATTCCCTACTACTATATCTGCTGTGAGAGCCCTCTAACACGCGCTGTGGTTGAAATAAAGCACAAGCCCCGAGTATATGAAAAAAACGAACGTGTTAGGTTATCTAAAACAGTTCGTCTCCCATCCTCTCTCTGAAAAAGAACCCAAACCATTACATGCCTATACAGCCTTTCTTTACTCTCCTGCTCTGGCCGAGCAACATAATCTGAGCACAAAGTTTGAACAATCCACCCAGATGACATGAGAATGTTGATTGGAAAAAGAAGTCAGGTAATTCACCTGAAATTTCCCATTAGACCTTACAAATGGCTAACTTGTTGCAAGGGTTATTTCTAGCTCTGCTTTGCAAGAGCTCTTTGCTTGCCAAAGATTACACCAATGACCAAAATGTGGGGCCACGCCCACCTCTCCGTAGTCCTGTCTCTTGCTGTGCCATCCTCACCAAGACTTCTGAATCAGAGAATATAAGCTCTGATTCTCAGGTCTTCCCCGTGCATAGACAGGTCATGTAAGCTGTGTTCAATGCAGGGACACTGTGAGAGTTGAATCTGGTCATATATAATATGCCTAATATATACTATGTAGTCAATAAATAACACATAAAAAATAGCATTGTAAAATTGCATTATTGTTATTATTAATACTTCCTCCCATTCTTTCTCCACTTCCTTTGATCAGAGTCAGTCTATTCCAAAGGGACGTCAACCATTCCAAGGTGACCTAAGAGATAAACTGAGCTAAGCAAAATTTCCCAAGAGCTGTGAATAGGGCAGAAAAGAATCTTAACAGTCTGAGGTCACTGAAAGTGCAAACTGACTTCCTAAAAATTGTCCCCTCCTCTGTCTCTTTACATTCATTGAACATTTATGTATGGCCAGCCTTGTGCTAATTCTTTGCTTCCATGGTCTTACCTGAATATCCCAACAACTCTGCTGTTTATAGGAGCCTGACTTTAGCTGCCGCACTGCTTTCGGTCCTCCTCTCAGATCTGGTCTTGTAACATTCCCAATGCAAAATGCAAAATGGGTCAAGAGCCTCTTAAACTCTGGGCAGACACCATGCTTGCCTTTTTATAGCTTCACAGAAGCCAAGCCCACAGGTTTCTGGGAAACAGAGAGTTACCAGTATGTAATTTTTCCTGAATCCCCTCTCACAGGACTCTTGTAGACTAGCCCCAGGATTTCTCCCTCTGGGTAAAAGGGATTCTAGATGGATCCTAGCTGGAACCAAAAACTGTTTATAAAACCTATATATCATCGCTTCCCCGTCTTATAACTCCCCAGTGACTATTGTAAAGTTAACCTCATGGCCCTCCCCTCTCCACAACTCACCAATAGAAGATGAGACACAGACACTCAGGCAGTTGGGGATTGTTCTGAGAATGTGTACTGTCAAGTCAAAGGTTCGTAAATTTTGAGCAAACACAACACTCAACACTAGTACCCTGTTAGCACTCTGGTCTGCTCTTTCTTGCCCAGTTATTTACTCATTTTTCTAGTACTACAGAAGAGTATGCTGAGGCTGAGATGCCAGCCTGTTCAGTCCCCTGCTTTGAGTATTTGAATGTCTAAAGCCACCAGGATATATGGCCTTATATCTTTCCATTAGGTATCCTGCAAGATGACATCTTCCCTCCCATACCACCCTGATATTTTGTCCCCAGCACTGTCCTGGGGAACTTGGCCTCTGCATAAACCCAGTACAGAAGTAAAATTAAAATTTTCAATTTCTTTCCATTCTGACTGGTCCTCTACCAAATTTCTTTTAGGATTGAGGTCTACCAGTCAGCCCCTGAAAACTTCAGTCAGAATGATCAAGTGTGGCAGAGAGAGAGAAAAAAAGAAGAATTGGGAGTCCTATAAAACTGGATTTGAATCCTGATTCAATCACTTATTAGGGATTGCTTGCCAGTAATCCTTCATTACACAGTTTCCAAAAGTAGGTAATGAAAACACTCTTTTTTGCACAAGGATGCTGAGAGTGTTAGAAGCCTGTTAAACATTGCCCAGCAGCAAAGCGCAGGAGCTACTGTATTTATTCAAGGCCTGCTCCATGTTCCACTTCTAATCAATTCTCATTTTTGCCTTTTTATGGTCAAAACAACACTCTGAAGTTTATCACTCCTCATTTACTAATGTCAGGATTTAGAAAGATTATTTAACTTGCCCAATTCACAGCAAGTAGCAGAGTATGGATTTAAACACAAATCAGCCTGCCTTCAAAGTCTGTTCTTTCTCCAACTCCTTCCCTTTCCTGATGTTCCCTGTTGCTCTAGCCCACTAAGTGCTCTTTCTACCACAATCATATTCTAACAAAATGCCCCAAACCCTCTGCTCTGGAGATCCCCTGGTTTCTCCCCCATGTTCTAGGAACAATCGTGCACACCCTTCTCCAGAAAGCAAAGAATAGAAGCCAAGAGGATATAATTTAATGGCAATAAATGTAATAAAGATCTACATTTCTGTTCAAACCAAAAATTATATGGAAAGTTTTTATAGCAACTCTAAGGTCAGTCAAGGAAAAGGGGGCTGTAAAAGAAATAGCAGCTACTATTTAGGCTTCATCTTGGTGTCCCTATGAGGAGTGTGGCACTTGGCTTTACTATTTAATGTCACATGACTCTATGTGAGCAGTGAGATGAAGCTCCTTTAGAAACAAATGTCTTAGGGCTATAGGAATAGATAAAAAATGTACCTTGAAGGAGGTGCTAGTCTTGTCTAGTGGCCTGACCACTTAAGAGGAGTGCTTTCACCTGACCAGGTGTTGGCGCAGTGGATAGAGCATTGGACTGGGATGCGAAGGACCCATGTTTGAGACCCTGAGGTCGCCAGCTTGAGTGCGGGCTCATCTGACTTGAGCAAAAAGCTCACCAGCTTGGACCTAAGGTCTCTGGCTTGAGCAGGGGGTTGCTCGGTCTGCTGAAGGCTCGTGGTCAAGGCACATATGAGAAAGCAATCAATGAACAACTAAGGTGTCACAACGAAAAACTGATGATTGATGCTTTTCATCTCTCTCTGTTCCTGTCTGCCCCTATCTTTCCCTCTATCTGACTCTCTCTCTGTCCCTGTAAAAAAAAAAAAAAAAAGAGGACTGCTTTCGACCCTCTGCCTTTTTTAAGAAGGTTATTGATGATACCGTGCTGTTTTAATTATTGTAGTTTTGCAGTATAGTTTGAAATCAAAGAGTGCAATACCTCCAACTTGATTCTTCTGTGTGAAGATTGCTTTGGCAATTTGAGATTTTTTGTATTTATGGTTCCATATAAATTTTAGGATTATTGTTTCTAGTACTGTGGAAAATGTTATATGTATTTTGATAGGGAGTGCACTAAATCTCTAGATTGCTTTGGGTAAGTATGGGCATATTCATCCTTTCACTCAATCCATGAGTGTGGACTATCTATAGTTTTGTGTCATCCTCATTTTGTAAGAAGAGGGCATCTGAGGGGTTGGTTAGGATGATGAGAAAAAATTCAACTCTTTAAGAAATATTTATTGAGCCTTTTATAATATTTTACAAGTAGGAAAATATTCTACAAGCTGAAGATACAACCCAAACCCTTCCCTCTCAAAGACTCTAAACATCCTCTTCTTATATATGATTTCCAACAGCCTCACAAGGTTGCCCCTTGGTCTGCAAGCCTCTACCAGCCTGGGCTCTGGCTTTCATTGACCCGTCTCTTACCATTCCTCTCTTTTTGGCAATGCTCTTTGTTTTTCTTTGAATACACCAAGATCTCAGGACCTTTGCACTTTCAGTTGCTGTAGGTATGTTCCAGTTGTAAGAGTCTGTTATTTCATTCCAAAATCCTTCAAAGATTATGCTGCCTGTCATTCTTTTATATTTAAAATTTTTCTAATTTCTTTGAATAGAATTTATATCTGTTTTTATTATTTAAAAATTCTTAAATGCACTATGCTGTACACCTGAAACTAATACAAAATAGTGTTGAACTATTTTGTAAGCTGTAAAATAAAAATATAACTTATTTAAAAAGTGATGAGCCTGACCAGGCAGTAACACAGTGGATAGAGTGCCAGACTGGGATGTAGAGGACCCAGGTTCAAAACCGCAAGGTCTCCAGCTTAAGCACATACTCATCTGGTTTGAGCAAGGCTCACCAGTTTGTGCCCGAGGTCGCTGGCTTGAGTAAGGGGTCACTCGCTCTGCTGTAACCCTTCAGTCAAAGCACATATGAGAAATCAATCAATGAACAATGAAGGTGCCTCAACGAAGAATTGATGCTTCTCATCTCTCTCCTTTCCTGTCTGTCTGTCCCTATCTGTTCCTCTCTCTGTCTCTAACACACAAAAAAAGTGATGAAACTGACAGAATAAAAATTCTTAAATGCTAGGGATTGAAATTAATAAGATTTGCTTGAGGGAATTTGATATTTACTTTAGAGGGATAATGATTATAATGTCTTGCCATAACTATAGCTTTGGTGCATTGGGAAGTGCCTAGAACATTGTGGGACTCAATAAATCATTGCAGATGATCAAATAATAAAAGTTACAAGAATAAAAATACAAATTATAACTCCTTCATCATCTTTGTTCTCTTTGCTTTGGTTTCTTTATATATAAATCTATTTCCCTTTAAGTTTAAGTTAATTATTTGAGAGTAAACATAAATGATGCCAATATTTTGCTATTGACTAATGGTTCTAACCACAGTAAGTAGAATATAACACTGCCTTGTTAAAACACACACACACACACACACACACACACACACACACACACACACATTGGCTGCCTCAGCAGCATCCAGTTCTCTAGATGAGTTCTGCCTTTGAATTTTTATGTCCTGGGGATGCTTTGGTTCCAAGAAAGGTCATCTCCTATCTGATGGCTTTTCTCCAGTTTATGGATATTTTATTAAAAGCTGCATCCGGTAGACCTTCCAAAATGTCCAGCAAAAATTTCTTTCACTAAAGGTAAGGAAATGAATAACAGTATTCAAATCTCAGAGGGGTTGTTATATGCAGAGAGGAGGCCAGCTATTCTTCATCTTTTCTAAAGATATATCAAGAGGAATAACCACTGAAATTACAGCAGGCAAGATGTAAGTTGCACAGGTAGACAAGCATGCTTAAGATAAAGGATTGTATAGTAATGAAAGAAGAATTATTGAAAGATTTCTTCCTCTGGAGACTCTGGGGCCATGCATTAGCCTGGGTTGATTTAGTCTTAGGTCACTTGGAGAACAGAGCATACACTAGAAGGTGACCTAACTCTCCCAAAGTAACTTTGGATACTGGAGGATCTCTTTCTACATTAAGATAAGTTTTTCTTTTTCTGTAATAAATTATGCATTTTACTTTAAGAAGAGGAGTCAAGGACAGGTAGAGGTTGACACTCAAATGGTTAGGGCAATTTAGAATATAACATTTAAAAGTTCACTTTTCTTATACTAACTTATACCTTCAAGCAAATCACAAAAGAAATACTTCAATGAAAAGTCTTAGACTTCTGTTAAAATTTTATTTCCCAAATATTATAGATAATTTACAGCTGTTCTCATAAATGGGCAATAGTTTAACAACCTAAATGAGCCCTGCTTGAGAAAAAAAGAGGAGTTAGAAGAATAATATTTTCAGATAAATATGTAGCAATGGCAGATAGACCCAGATGATGTGAGAAAATAAATATTCATCTTAGAGTTAAGAGATCCATGTTGACTTTTAACATTGGCAAAATCATATCACTTTTCTGTTCCTGAATTATTTTTTGCATTACAAAAATAAATCCCTTACTCTTTCTCAATCTCTGTTTCTTTCCCTATAATTATAAAATCTGGAGGTTACTATCTCCCTCTAAATATGTTGCAAGGACTAGATAAAATAACATAGTCCCGGACCTGGTATACAGGAAGTTTCCTGTATCATTATTATAGTCCCAAAAAAGTAGTCAAAATAAATCACTACCCTTCCTCTTTGAGACCCAAGGCTTTAATATTTCTTTCTTCAGTGACTTATAGAAAGGATAAAAGAAGTTGGCTTTCAGTCTTAATTTATCTCCAAACAAAGCTTAAACTATGCCGATTGTTCTAGATTCAAATAGATTGGTTAACATGAATGAGGGCTCATGCCCTGCTTCTTGGTAGCATCATTTGGAGATGCTGTGAAAAAAACTCATGAGCCACAGGTGTCCAGAGCCACTAGACTTGAAGTAATGCCATGAAAGGATGACAGGCAGCCTTAACCAGTGTGGATAATTTTTCATGGCCAAAAGGGCCTCTCAAAAGTTCTGGCGCTCATAAGACCCTGGGACTCCAGGATCTGGGGAGCCCCAAGATGTCAGATTGAATTTTCCAACATAAGTAGATGAGGAATTATAGTTGTACTGATGCTGATTTAGAGAAAATAAATGCAATACTGAGCTTGTGGGCTAAGAGCCATACCTATAATCAATAGCATATCCAGGGACACATGGTCAGCCCTACACAAAAGAGTCCTGGAAATTTTCTGAGATGATGTGAAGAGGTAAAGTTATGTTGAAGTCTAAGAAGGATCCAGAAAGAATCCTAGGAGCTGAGTGATCAGAAAGAAAAGAAAGAGTTAAGAACAAAACACAGAGAGAATGGTGCTTGAGGCAGGTCTTAGGCAGAAGATAGACAAGCACATGTCTCTCCAAGTCTTTGATCTCTTTGGATGGAGCTGTGAAGCAGTGACTTGTGAAAAAGTCTCAAGCAGAGCCTGACACTTGTCTCCCAACTGGGCCCTGGAATTTGACTTTGCATGTTCCCACTCTTTACAATGTTCACTTTGTGCTTTAGGCTGCTTTTATTTCTTCACTCAAGAATCCAGGCAGTTGCAGATATAATTCACACCAAAGTGTTCAATGATATTGGTGTTTGAAAAAATTTGAAAAGTTGATAAACAAATCCATCTGGCAATAATATTTTATATATATTTTAATATCAATAAGAAACAAATTTGGCCATGATGGACTCCAGAAGGAATTGCTATATGACCTAGGAGCCTTACTACTCCTAGACCACTTTTAGTCAGTGATCTGAAAATATTCTCTATTGGAATAACTTGGGAAATCTGTTAAAATGCATATCTCTGCTTCCTACCCTGGATGTACTGAATCAGAGGCTCTGAGGCTTAAGCCCACAAACCAACATTTTAAACAAGCTTTCTGGGTAATCTATATGCACAATAAACTGTGAGGACCCTTACCTGTCAAGTATACTCTTTCCTGACCCTTAGCATCTTGACCATATCCCTACTGAGTACATATTTCACTGTATTGTAATTGATTTTATATCTGTGTTATCAATGTGAACTTAACTGTGGGTAAAGATAGTGAAAAAGGGACTGGCTGAGAGAACTAGAGTGTCTTGAGAAGGGGACATAAAAGCACCAACAATGCCTCATAGAATGTTTGTGAGTAGATAATGAGTTTGATAGATCACACAAAATACTGAACATGGGTGTTAGCTCTCTTCCCCCTTTATTCTTTTACACTTTCTATGAATATACTAGACCAGGGGTCCCCAAACTACAGCCGGCCCACGGACCACATGCGGCCCCCTGAGGCCATTTATCCAGCCCCCACCACACTTCCGGAAGAGGCACCTCTTTCATTGGTGGTCAGTGAGAGGAGCACAGGATGCATCCGCACTCATAGTTCCCATTGAAATACTGGTCAGTTTGTTGATTTAAATTTACTTGCTCTATATTTGTATTTGTTCCCGTTTTGGGGTTTTTTTTTTTTACTTTCAAATAAGATACGTGCAGTGTGCATAGGGATTTGTTCATAGTTTTTTTATAGTCCGGCCCTCCAAAGGTCTGAGGGACAATGAACTGGCCCCATGTGTAAAAAGTTTGGGGAGCCCTGTACTAGACTGTCAGTTCTAGTATATTCTCCATGCTGGGAACATAGAAAATTTGTGGAGGTTGGACACCCATTAATTGCACACAGACTTAGTCTCTTTGGTGAACACACAGCTATCTTTTTAAGAACAGGGACGTTTTCCTGTCTTGTTTATCTTTGCCATCCTGGAACTTTGAGTACAAATAAGCACAAAATTGGTGCTCAGTCAATGTTGCATAGTTGAGTTCACAGATAAGTTCATGGTAGTCACCCTATGACCAAAATTTAGCTTTGTTAATGCCCATAGAGATATAATCAAGATGCTAAAAGTCAAGAAAGAGACAGTGTGCCTGACAAGTAAGGGTCCTCAATGGTTATTGTGCATAAGGATGACCTAGCATCTTCATATAAGTTAAATTGTGGCCATAAGGCAACTGCCATGAACTCATTTGTGGATTCAACCATGCAACAATTACATTACCATTGAAATGTCTTTGAATGAATAAGTGAATGATTTAAGACTATCTGTCCATGATATGTGCCTCTTCTTTACTTTGTCAATGCCAAAACTGTGTAAATGAATGTGTGAACACATAGAAAAGAACATATACTAGATATTTATTAGATATATATAATGGTTGCCTTAAGCACTCACAATGGTTGCTTTAATGATTCACTCATAAGCTCTAACTACCCTGCTGGTGTGAGTCAAAACAAACCAAGAAATGTGGACACAAAGCCTACACATAAGTTGAAATGTATGAGCCGCAAGAGGTCAGAATAAAGAATTTGAACATTACTTGAGATACAGAGGGCTGGCTGGGAGAGGTCTAAAGGATATTAACTGTTCAGGTAAATAACTCTGAAATTCTGTTCCACCATATCTAATTCCACAGTTTACCCAAGATCAACAGAATGGAACAGGAGAGCTCTGGAGGCTGAAGTTAGGTGGCTGCCCCAGTAACGGAGGACTTTTTCTTTCCTGCTTGAGTCCAAATTATGTAATTCGCAGAAAAGGTCAGCTGGTAAGGAGACGATGCTGGATACATTGAAAACCCAGCATATTCATGTATATGGAGAAAGAGGCTGTGCTTAAATAAACTTGGACTGGAAGTAACCCACCTGGCAGGGGGGAGGAAGGCTGAAGTTGCAAGAGTTGTGGAGAACCAGGGAGGAAATGGAAAGGGCCTTGGGAGGGCCCTTAGGCAGGAGGTAATTCCTCTGTGGAATGAATGGGATCATTCCGAAACCCAGATGGCTCCTGCTTCTTAAATACTTGACTGGTAAGAACATTTAAGAGAGACTATTTGATGCCAAAAGCACTGTTAAATTCCAACAGGTTAGAAAATAAATTGAATAGCTCAATAAAGAATCTCAGTCAAAACAGTTATTTGAATTCAGATAGGCAATGCCACCACATGATGGACTATGGTTTTTACTTTCTCATGGAGTGTCCAAGATCTGGAAGCCTTAGCTGGAGAGAGATGTTCAGGTGTTGGTTAGCTCAGAGAACATAGTACAGTAAAGAGAAAGCCCCATCATGACATTTCTTGATATGAAATGGTAGAGAGATAGCAAATCATAAGAAACTTTATATGCCAAGTTCAAACACCCTGTCTGTTATTTCTTCTCTGAAGCCTATGATTCTTCTCTCTGGGAAACATACTGAGAATTCTGATCAATCAAAAAGCTATGTATTTACTATCTTCAATTTTATGTGCATAGATTAGAGAGTGGTTGATCCATTGTGCTGGTCAAGAAAACCCCTCTTTTCCTGTCTCCCACCTTCTAGTTCTACTATCACCCAGCCTTGCCCAAAAGCAAATAAATTTCAGAGCTGTATGTCAACAGGCAAGGGAGACAGGAATATGTCAGTCCTACTGAAGTTGTTGACTTTGGAAATTTGGGGTAAAAGTAGTAGTAAAAGAAAAACTGAGGTTTTGCTCACTGAAGTTTGAGCAGCCAAATAATTTCCTGAGATTTATTTATTTTTAAGGTCCTGTATTTCATGCAATTTCTTTAGACACATACAAAATGTGGGTGAGCTACATTGTCCGCTGTCTAGAGAACCTGAGGTATCTTAAGGAAACTGTGAGCTCTGTCCAGAATATTGTACAATGCACTAAAATATCAATCAGTGGATGGCATATACAAAGGCCTCAGGAGCCGATGTGAAAAAGTTCTCAATGATCAAAGCTAGAATAAAATAGATAATTATAGCATTGAATAAAACCCAAGGAATAAAATAAATATCAATGAGTCCATAGTGATTTAAATAAATGATTGCCTAAATAAATAAATAAGGAAAAGGGGACAAACCTTTCTAACAGAGAAATTCCAAATAATAAATGTAGAAGGAATCATAGAAATAGAACATTACCATTAGAAGACCACAATAAGAGTTGCTAAAGGGAAGATCCATGGATGAATGGTAGAATCAGAGGGAAAATTTTAAAGAGACTCAGGAAATTTACATAGCCTTGAGATATCTCTCTTGAAATACTTATTAATTGTTGTGGTAGTGTTTATATACATCCACAAATTCTTTGATACTTCTCTCTCCTGGAGGTGACGTTTAATTCCTTTCTCCATGAGTGTCAGTTGGATTTAGTGACTTGTTTAAAACAAATAGAGTATGGGAAAGTAAAAATAGTAGCTTGGCTTTAGCAAGGTACTGGCTTACCCAAGTGATCAAGTTTAACTTCATCATTAGCAAGTCACGTTCACATCATGCAGATACCAATGATGTGATGAAGAGGCACTTCACTTCCATGGTATTCTTCCCAAATATTCATAATGCCTGATCATGAGAAAATATTAGACTAACTCTAACTGAGAAACATTCTACTTGGCCAGTATTCTTCAGCTTTCACCTTAAAAAACAAGAAAGAGAAGAAATTAAACCTAAAGTAAGTGCAGAAAGGAAATAACAAAGAATGTAACTCAGTTAAATTCAAAACAGAAAAATAATAGAGAAAAACTATGAAACCAAAAAGCTGGTTCTTCTAGAAAGTAAAAAACAAAAAATAAAAAATAAAAAACCTAACTAAAGTGATCCAGAAAAAAAAGTTGTAAATACAATTACATTTATCAAGAATGAGGAAGATGATATTCAGAGGATAATAAGGGAATAGTATAAACAACTTTTTTCTAATGATTTTAACAACTTTGATGAAATTAACAAATTTCTTGAAAGACAAAAACTTTCAAAACTCACCCAATAAGAAATAGACAACCTGAATAGCTCTATATCTATAAAAGAAATGTAATTTTAGGTTAAAAAATTTCCAAAAAGGAAAACTCTAAGCATAATTACTTCCTTGGTATAATATATCAAATGCAAGGAAGAAATAATATCAATTCTACTAATTATGTTGCAGAAGCTTGAAGAAAAAAGAATTTTGTTTTCAGTTTGTTTCATTAAGCTAGCATTACCTAGATACCAAACACAAATTAAGGGATTAGTAAAAGGTAAAATGTTAAAGCTTTGCTTCAGACATCAAGAACAAAGCAAAATTTCTGCTCTTCTATTCAACATTTTATTGGAGGCTCCATCCAGTACAATAGGGCAAGAAAAAATAATTAAAGCATATAGATTTTATCTGTATCATAAAGGAAGAAATAAAAGTTTTCTTTACAGATGACATAATTGTGTAGAAAATCTCCTGTAATCTACAAAAAAGTAGAACTAATAAATGAGTTTCGCAAAATTGTAAGAAACAAAATCAATATACAAAATTGTATTCTTTTATTTATTTATTTTTGACAGAGACAGAGAGAGGGGCAGATAGGGACAGATGGTCTGGAAGGGAGAGAGAGATGAGAAGCATCAATTCTTCGTTGTGGCACCTTAATTGTTCATTGATTGCTTTCTCATATGTGCCTTGATGGGGGGGGGGCTACAGCAGAGTGAGTGAACCCTTGCTCAAGCCAGCAACCTTGGGCTCAAGCCAGCGACCTTGGGCTTCAAACCAGCGACCATGGGATCATGTCTACAATCCCATGCTCAAGCCAGCGACTCCACACTCAAGCTGGTGAGCCCACACTCAAGCCGGCAACTGCGAGATTTCAAACCTGGGTCCTCCACATCCCAGTCCAATGCTGTATTCACTGCCTGGCCATCACCTGGTCAGGTCAAAATTGTATTCTTAAATATCAGCAATGTATAATCAAAAGTGAAATTAAGAAATAACACCATTTATAATAGCATCAAAAAATATAAAATGCTTACTAATGAATCTGACAAAATACTTGCAGTGCCTATACTACAAAACACTGTTGAGAAAAATTAAAGAAGCTAAATAAATAGAGTTGTATGCCTTGTCCATGGGTCAGAAGACTGAATTTTGTTAAGATATCAGTTCTCTCCTAAATTAGCCTATAAATTCAATCTCTTTCAAATCAAAATCCCAGCAGACTGTTATGCAAAAATTGGCAAGTTTATTCTAAAATTCATCTAGAAATTCAAAAATAAAGTTTCTTTTTTGCTAAAATAGCCCAAACAACTTAAAAAATGTACAGAATCTTACACTACCTGACTTCAAGACTCAGTATAAAGTTAAAATAATCAAGAATGTTTTGTTGGCATAAAGATAGAGACATAGACCAGTAAAACAAAAGTCCAGAAATAGACCCATACATATATGAACAACAGGTGTTTGACAAGGTGCAAGGTAATTTGGTGGAGAAAATATAATCTTTTTAATAAATGATGTTGACATAATTGGACATTCACATTGAAAACAATGGACATTATTTCATGCCACATGCCATATACAAAAACTAACTTAAAGGAGATCATAGACCTAAATATTAAATGTAAAATGATGAAAACTTTATGAGAAAATGAAACTTTGTGACAAAGATTTCTTAGATATAACAGCAGAAGTATCATCTATAAAAGTAAAAAGTGATAAATTAGACCATCAAAATACAAAACTTCTACCCTTGAAAGACACTGTTAAGAAAATGCAAAGACAAGGTGTAAATAGGGAGAAAATATTTTCACATCACATATCAGATATGCCAGGACTACACAGAAAATTATTAAAAATCATTAATAAGGAAACAAAAATTTTAAATGAGCAAACAATTGGAATGACACTTAGGCAAAAAAGATATAAAAATGGTTAATAGGTGCATGAAAAGATGTCCAATACTATTCGTCACTATAGAATGCAAATCACAACCGCAATGAGATACTATTACATACCCGTTAGAATGGCTAAAATTAAGACTGACTATATCAAGTGTTGATGAAGATGTGCAGCAACTGGAACTCCCATATGCTACTAGTGGAAATGAAAAATGGTACAATGAGTTTGGAAGGAAGTTTAACAGTTTCTTACCAAATTAAACATATGATTTAGTCATTGTACTGTTAGCTATTTACGAAAGATCAATTAAAGCACGTGTCTATACAAAGACACGTACACATATGTTCATAGCGGCTTCATTAGTGATAACCCACATGAAAACAACCCAAATGTACCTCGTTAAATATATAAACTAATCACATTATATACATGTAATAGACTAGTACTCAGCAATAAAAATAAATTATTAATATACACATCATCATAAATGAATCTCAAAAAAATATGCTGAGTAAAAAAAGCTAGACAACAAAGAGTACATACTGTAAGATTCTATTTAGAAAAAAATCTAGAAAATGCAAACATCTACAGTGACAGAAAACAGCTCAATTGAGGCTGCCTGAGGATGAGGTGGCAGTGAGAGGGAGGGGGTGGTATCCAAAGACACCAGAGGAAACTTTTGAAGGTGAAGAAAGTGTTGATTATCTTGATTGTGGTGTTGGTTTCATGGGGGTATACATACAGAGGTAGGCAAACGTAGGTTTACAGTTGTGGGTACACAAAACAGTCTATTCTTGTATTATCATTTACTAATTATTGTAATATTTTCCATACAAACAGCAGCAAACCTACTTTCACCCCACCCTGTCTAGCAATTTATGACTTGAAATGTGTGTAATTTGTTGTATGTCAATTACACACTAAAAAGAAAAGAACATATCATATAATCACCGTCTCAATTCTCATAGAACTAAAAAGAAGCAACTAGCAACAAAAAGATTTACTAATTATAGTTCTAGATAAAGTAGCCCTCTACTACACTTTAAGCATATGATGATCACATAGAGATCTTCCAGAATTTCTCAGATGTTCTGCCTCCTATTTTAACTTGTCCATTTTGCAGACAGGGATTGTGTCTGCTCTTCCATGTGCACTTCCCTCACCTCTGTGGATCCCTGCCCTGTCCGCAGTAGGCAGCAGTACTCCAGGATCCACCCAGTGCTTACCCTAATGTGAGTTATCTATAGTGAGTGGAAAGTATTGAACGATATGGTCCCCTGGACATAGCCAATTATTCCGCAGCAATATTGCTATGAAGATGGAACGCCAACTACTAGCAGTCCACTGTCAGTTAGTAGGAGAATTAACACCATCCTAGAAGTATGACCCTAAGGATGTACTGGAAAACAGCTGCTGGAACTCGTACAGAGCCCTTACCATGATAAGAGGTCAACAAATTCTGGCCAATACACCACAGCATCTGCTTTGGATAAACTTAGCACAACAGTGGCACTTCTTCCTCATGTTGATATTCTGGCCCTTGGAAGCATCCTAAGAATCTGGGCAGAGTTGAGCATAGATTTAAAACCCGGTGAACTGGAAAGAACTGAAGGGACCCACACCAGCTTGTGATCTGCAGCCAGGGAGCCTTCCCAGTTTACAGTAACCTCTACATCTCTGAACTCTGAGCATTCTTTAGCTTCACCACTATCCACTGGTCAGAAAATGACATATCAGACATTGCCTGGTGCTCAGAATTGTTGTCTAATGCAATACCGTGCTCTTGAAATTCAACCTTTCATATTTGTTTATTCACACAATATATATCCACTAAGTTCCTACCATGACAGAGCACTTTGTTGTGTACTGGAGTTACCAGGGTGACAAAGCCCAGCACTACCCTCATGGAGGTGAAGGTCAAGAAGGGGAGACTTTAAATAACTTTACGTGGTAAGTAATCTCATCATAACTGTGGCAAGAGTGAAAGGTACAGTCGGCAGGGGGAGCCGATATTGAGGGACCTGAAGGGTCTGAAAACTCGCAGGATACTTTCTGAAGAAAGGGACATCGAAGCTGTGCTCTCAGGGACGTAGAAGAGTCACCTGGGGAAATCAGAGGCAGGAACTCCCGGCTGTGGGAGACGGGGTGGAAGCATGGCAGGAGGAGTTAAGAGGAAACACGTGGGGTTGGTACAACGAGAGGGAAACAGGGGAGGCAAACAGACACCCCGTAATGAGAGTCTTGTGGGCTGTGCTAAGGATTCAGGGAGAATAGAAAACCGTGGAAGGATTGTTGTTTTACCATCTTTATTACATTATAAACTCCCTAAAACACAGGATTTGCATCACTTTAACACAAAATAGACTGACCACCAGAAAAGTCCACCCGCAAGCAATGATCTTAAACCACCAGTGGTTCTTAACCTTTTTTGAGGTACCGACCGAACCCACCAGTTTCATATGCGCATTCACCGAACCCTTCTTTAGTGATAAATAAAATATGATTATTTTTTCCAAATTCAAGACATAGGTATATGTTTTTTTACTGGTGCACAAAATGAGCCGTACATGAACATCACCTTGCTCAGCAAATAAAGCCAACAAAGTGCATGAACTCACAACAAATTACGGTATTACTTTATTCTGGCCTCCGCGGCAGAGGCTTCTCCGAACCCCTGAGACCGACTCATCGAACCCCTAGGGTTCGATAGAACCCAGGTTAAGAACCACTGTTTTAAACCTTTGTTCAGACTACTGTAGGATACTTAACTAGGGTTGATCACTTAAAAATCTTTTCTAAGATGCCTGACTCCACAATTTTATTCAGTGCAGTAGGTCAAACGTCAGCAAGTATTTTCTGCTGATCAAGCAGCTTTCAGGTGAAACCCGAATAACTTACTGTCTAGAAATGAGGATGAGAAAGGCACGAAGGTGAAGAAGAAAGGTGGGTCCATCCAGGTTCACACATCTGAAACAGCTTGCCCAGGGCCGTGCAGGGTGAAGAAAAGGCCGGGTCAGAATCCAGGCATCTCAGGCTCTTCCCTAAACTTTCCTGACTCTAGCGATGGTCCTTCAGTGCTGTGACACGGTTTAGCTTCATTTGTTCTTATGACACTTCCAAGACAACAAACAAAATTACTGAAGGGTTCAAGTTTGTTGGATTCCACCTAATTTAAGTTGTTTTTAGAGGTGGTTTAGGTGAAATAGCTAAAGTGGAATTGGAAGCAAGAAGGAGCACTAAGGGGGTAAAAGGTGAAATTTCCTGAAAACTGCTGGGGACCATACACAATTCCAGGCACTCGCCACCCCACTTATTTCTCTCCAGAGCCTTGTGAGATCAGTATCATCAGCCCCATGTTACTGATGAGGAAACTGGGCCTTGTAGTAGCTTATGCAAGACCAAAAGGATAGGAAGTAATTTGAGAAATAAATCTGGAATTCCAATGCAGATCATTGTGGCTCAAAAGCAATGTTTTCCCTGTTATCTCGTGCCGGTTCTGAAACTGACCAGGTTGAGTCCCCATGCACCGATGGGATTACCTTATACATGGGGGAATTTGTCTGCTGACTGTGGTTGCTCTAAAATGCAGGACCCTCAATGCTAGCTACCCCAGGAGATACTAATCTCCAAAGGGCTCACGGGATTCTTGTTCCAAAGAAATATGGCTTTCCGCACTTGGAAGGATATGGTCTGCAGTGTATTACGCCCAAAGTGAGATGTGACAAAGACATGGAAAATCCTAAAATCAACTTTGCCCTCAAAGGAGGGTGGTTCTTAACTAATTGGAACATTCTGACTTCACTGGAAGCTTGTACTTGCCCAGTCCACAGAGCTTCTAAAAGCAAAGCCTCTCTGTTACTCAGCTGGCCTCTTGTGTCCTCAAGCATCAGGCATCTCTCTCAGCTCTGTCATCTTCAACTTCCCTAGAAGGAGCATACATTATGCTGCACAACAGGACCCAGAACTGAGATGTTATTTCTAAAGAAGAATGAGAGAGAGATGAGGCATGTGTTATCCAGAGAGAAAATGAATCACGACTTTTTTGTTTACTTGGAAATCTCTAATTTGCTTCTTACCATCTACCCAATCTTTCCAAGAGAAAACATTCCAGTTATGTTCCCTGAATGTCTGAGAAAGGAACAAAGTGTCTGTTTTCTCCTTTACCCAGAGAATATTTCTCATATTTTGTCTACTCAAGCATTAGGTAGACAAGAATTTTGTTTTTAATTAATTCACCTGTTGGGTAGATAAAATATATTATGCTCACTTTGTTAAAGATGGCACTGCCCACATCGAAGTCTGTTGATATTAATGTGTGTTGGGGAACAGGTTGTGGGCAGGCCGGGTTGGTATAGCATAAGGCTAGTTTTAAGACTAAACTTTTCCCCACACCCTTTACTGATTGGATGATGTGGGGTGGTGCACTCTCATGAGGAATCCTCCCATTATGCCTCAGATAAGTGACTTTTTATCAGAGACTTCCTTGTTTGTAGATTGGATTAAAGGTTTGGATTTCTACACTATAAAGTGGGGCAGACCAGGAGCTTGCACTCTCGGTTCCTGAGATTAGCATTAGAGAGGAGAGCAGAGTAAGGCCACGTGGAGGAGGCCAGGAGAAGCAGCCAAGATGGCAGAGTGCTGAGGAAGAAGCCAGTTTGTGCAGAGTTTGTGCAGAGAGAAGGAGATGGGAAACAGAGGTGATTAAGTCTGGTGAGCTAGAAACCTTTGATGCTAGGAAACTCAGATAAGTCAGTAGCTTTGTGAGCACTGAATGAGTGGGTTTTGGAGCCCAGTGTGTGTTTTTACTTGCCTGCCGGGTGCAAGCTAGGATTAAAGCTGACGGCTCACCAGTTCTTGGCTCTGTTGTTTCATTACCGATTGTCCGAATCTAATGTGAACCTGCACTGGCCAGGCAGCCCTGTTGGTGGCCGCGAATACTGGCTTTACATCACCCTTCCAAGTATTTAAAGCAGCCCAGAACTCACACATGTGATATCTTTTATTGGAAATGTAACTTAACTTAGGAATTAAGGGCCAAACATAACCAACTTAGTTATCAAAGAAAAGCCTTTCTACTAGAGTCCTTGGATTTCTCCTGTTTTCTTCTACTTTAGGGTACACAAGGATTGAGATGCAGGTAGAGGCTCAAAAGGACCAACATAGAAGCTTGAGCAAAAAGCAATGATTAGGGATAAATTACTGAGAGCAAAATAAAAAGAGAAGTTATGTGGTCATAGAAAGAACATTGGTTGGAGAGCAAGGCATTATGGGATTTGGCCAGATAGCTTCTGATTTGGCCTTTAAAGTAACTCTGTTGATGACATTCTGCTATACCTGATGTCCCATGAGCTGGAGAAACTGAAAGGGAAGAGAGAAGGGTCAGAAGGACAGAGAACACAGGGAGCCAGGTGAAGCTTCAAAATAAACAGAGATTAACAAGGGATACAAGTTTGATAGACAACACAAGGAAGAACACCTGGAAAAGAGAGGCCAGGAACTGCACCCAAAAAACAAAATACTTTGGAATCAGAAATAGATTACATTGGTTGAACTTACAGCTAGACAAGGCTAGAGCCAACCCCTAAGGAAGCCCAGTGTTGGCAGAAGAAGAGAGAGTAGAAAGAGAAGATAGAGCTGTCTTCTTGTCCTCCCACCTGCTCTGGGCCTCAGAACTCCCATCTCTCTTCAAAGCAAGCAGAGACACCCAGCTAGTGAGGAGGCAATATCTGTTTAAATCTTGTGGCTCATTAAGAAGACAACCTTTTATCTATAAATGTTAAGTACTATGGTCTGAATGAAGAGGCATGAACCTGGCCTGAGAATTCTGTACCAGGAACCAGAGAAAGCTTACACTTAATGTAAATTTAGAATGACAAAACAGGATGGAATGGTGGGTGGGGTGGGGAGAGGGAAAAGAAGAATGAATATGAATTATCTCTGGAGGTAATAGTTGACTGTGAATGGGAATGTTATGACTCAAAGTTCAGAGGGCAGGAAGACAGGGAGACTCACCCTCCCAAAAGGGGCAGAGTAGCTCTGCCAATGGCCCTGGGCTGACCTGTCAGTGACTCTTGCTCTGCCCCACGCCTGGGTGGACTGGCCATCACTTGCTACTAGCAGGAGACTTGGTGGGATTTATGAGATGAGCTAGTGGGATGTTCTTGGCAAGCCAAAGCTATAAATGTATGGTACTTTATCTCCTGCAGTGATGTTTTAAGAAAAGGAGAGATGGGAAATGTCTACATAAAGTGGAACCCCAGCCACCAGTCAAGGACAGTGGCCTCTCTCTGGAGCTACATCAAAGGCACAGCTCTGTCTGCTCCCTGTTGCCTCTGTGGATCCTTCCCTGGGAGTTCAGCAGTTGATTTGAAACCAAGGAGGAAAGGAAGCACACCCACTGCCGGTGCTCTACAGGGACTGTCAAAGAGGACGAGCTGGGACTGCTGGGGAAAGTGCCATTCCATTGCTCCTTCCCTAGCTTTCTTTGCTGGACACTTCTTCACCATTCAGATAAGACACAAGGGTTTCAATGGGGCTAAAAACTAAGGGAGTCTCTAGTAGGAGCACTGAACTAGAAGTCATGAAACTAGACCTATCGTCCGCAACTAAAGAGCTATGAGGCCTGGAAAATGTCACTGTTCTCTCAAGTTCTTTCTATGATCACTGGAAAGGGTCAAAGATAAATAAATGGCATTCTTAATGACCCTCTCCAGTGATCATAGAAATGAAGAATTGGCATTTTAAATTAGATTTATTGGAGCAACATTGGTTAATAACATTATGTACATTTCAGGTACATTATTCTATATCAGTGGTTCTTAACCTGGGTTCTATCGAACCCTAGGGGTTCGATGAGTCGGTCTCAGGGGTTCAGAGAAGCCTCTGCCGTGGAGGCCAGAATAAAGTAATACCGTAATTTGTTGTGAGTTCGTGCACTTTGTTGGTTTTGTTCTTTGAGCAAGGTGATGTTCATGCATGGCTCATTTTGTGCACCAGTAAAAAAACATATACCTATGTCTTGAATTTGGGGGAAAAAATCATATTTTATTTATCACTAAAGAAGGGTTCGGTGAATGCGCATATGAAACTGGTGGGTTCGGTACCTCAAAAAAGGTTAAGAACCACTGCTCTATATCATCTGTATGTTGCATTGTGTGCTCATCACCCAAAATCTAGTCTCCTTCCATCATCATGTATTTCCCCAGGAAGCTGGCTCAGAGCTGAAGCTCTGAATTCTAGGATGTACTCTCCGGATCAACAACTATAGGAAAGGGAAGGTAGCTGGACTGGGCTGAAGAAGTTGAACCATGATTCAATTGCAACAAAGGCCTCAGCTCATCTGTAGGGAGCTCTGTAGCTTTATGAACTATATAGAATTTCAGAAAGTTGGCTGGGCCTTTATATACCCTGTATAGATCTGTCACAGATGTAGTCTGTCTTTGGGAAGTGGGTATGAACTTGGGGAGAAAAGGCCTAAAATGCAGAGGCTAGACTCGGAGAGGGACTCAGCTGCAAGCAGCCAGCCAGCAACACTGGCAGCCTCTGGGGGAATAGAAGCTTCTGTGTGATGGTTCTGGATGGCACAGCACAGAACCCACTACGTTTGTTAAGTAGTTTATAGTGTAACAAGCATGTTCTGTGCCAGCTATCTCCCATTTGCCCATCAGATTCACTCACTGCCCTTCTCCACCCTGCTTCCTGCCCCTGGAGTCTCACTTATACGGATTACATCAGCATGCTCTCATACCCTCTGATTCCTACTTGGATTTAGTCAATAGAGCCCTGGAAGAAGATCAGAGGGAGGAAGAAAAGTGTGGTCAGGGTGCTATTTCCTTGGCTCCATCTCTACAAGGTCACCTGGGGTTGAATCCTTCCTCCAATTGAAGGCCAGTGGCTTCCATCCAAGGCCCTTTTACAAATGATTCTCTCCTTCCAGACTCTGACCACTACTCCCTCCCTGCACCCTTTACCTTGTGCTGTAACAGGCCTCCCTCACTCCTATCTCTCTTTGGTATGAATGCTAAAATAACTCTATCTAGTTGACTTCTCTAAACTCTGCCCACACCTTTGTAAAGAGTTTTTCTTTAGCAAACCTTCCTCGAATTATCCTAATTTAAGTGTACTTCTTCAAATGAGCCCAATTAGGTTTCTCCTAAGACTCTAACAGATACTTTTGACATATATTATCTCACTTTTTTCTGTCATCCTATGAATCATATATACGTATCCCCACTTTAGAGGTAAGAAAACCAAAACTCAGAAATGTTGCATGACTCACCCAAGCTCCCAGGTTAGCAAGATGGTCTTGTTTGCTGATTCAGATTCACAGTCTCTATCACTGTAACACCCGAGTGCTTCCTTCAGATTACTGTCTTCCCCTCCCCCTCCCATAGCCCAGGAAAAGGAGGAACTCTGTTGTGTTCGAGCCCACAGAACTTCCTAAAATTTAGCATGAAGGTGAAACATTGTACATGTGGGAACACAGAGGACATGTCTTTCTTTTCAGTCCTAGGACTACAGAAGGAAGGGGACAGTTTACTTTATGATTCTTGCCATATCCAGTCTTCTGGAAAACTTAAATCTCTCTTCACAATTACCTTTCTCAATTAGAAAATTAAGCTATTTCAGAATCCAGCTCTGTCCCAATCAGCTGCTTGACGCTGGTCCGGTCTCATGACCTTGGGTCTTCGGTTCCTTCATCTGCATAAAGTAAGATGATTAACTATGGGAATCCCAACTCCCTTCCATTCTGCGTTTCTATGAGCTCGTTGTTCTCCTTGCTTCTGTTATCCTAGAAACAGACAACGGTCATGTGGATAAATACTCATACGGACAATTACTAGTCTCTTCCCTGGGAAGAAGAGCAAGGCGCTCAGATGGTGCTATGCACAAAGACTCACTTGTTAGCTCCAGGGGGCCCTTCGAAAAGTCTTGTCCAGACTCTTGTTTTTAACCGGGATAGCAGTTAAGCCAAAATGAGAAAGTGAAGATGTCATTTCATTTTGCATTGCTCCCAAAGTCCCTGTGTATAGCGTATTTCTAGACTCTCACTCCCATCCGGGGTGGTGTCCCTATTTTCCTGATCAAAAGCAGATGGATCCTCCCTAAACAAAATACCTTTTGTCCTGATTTGCCTACATTGCCCTACATCACTGACCAATCTTCCAGCCCAGGGAATAGCTAAGAATGACACGTTTCTCTGTGATATTACCACTGCTGTGGAGAATTTTTGATCACTGAAACAGCATGCACAAGGCAAGGAGAAGAAAATGTTTGTTTTTTCCTTTCCCTGCTCCTATTCCTAGATTTTGGGGTGGGAATTAGGAAACCTGGTTCTACTAGTAGTTCAGCCACTAACTTTGAGCAATTCACTTTTTTTCTCTAGACCTCGTTGTATTATTCATTAAAATAAATAAATGAGTAGCATTTTCCTTCCTCGTTCTAACTTTCAATGAACATATAAGAATGAATAGGATTTAGGTAGATAGATTTGGACAGATGGCTTAGGTTCCCCCAGAAAACAAGAATGGAGGAGAGACTTGAATGTTAATAGTTTATAAGGAGGTACAATCTCAAGACAGCAAGTGTGAAGGAAAAGGGCATGAGACAAGGAAGAATGAGAAGCAAAGGTGATGTATTATTGCCTTAGCCTACTAGGGTAGCTTTAACAAAACACCACAGGCTGGGCAGCTTATAAATGACATAAACTGATTTCTTGAACTTCTGGAAACTGGAAGGCTAAGTTTAAGGTGTCAGCATGGTCGCTGTCTCAAGAGAACTCCTTCTTCCTGACTCACGGTCAGTGCCTTCTTGCTGTGTTCTCGCATGGTGATAGAGGCTAAGCATCTCTCTGGAACCTCTTTATGGCACTAATCCCATACATGAGGTCTCCTATTCTTAATGCCCTGATTTATGCCCCTCCCAAAGGCCCTACCTTTTAATGCCAACATTTTGTGGGGGTTATGATTTCAACACATGAATTGGAAGAAGGGGGAACATTTATGTCATAGCAATTATCAACCTCCCCACAGCTTTCCATTCTTCAGAGAAACCCAAAATGTCACTCGATCACAGTGGACATCTCTGTGCGTGTTGTATAAAGACAGTACCTTGGAGAGGAAAAAAGAAAAGAAAAGAAAAGATCTATCTGAAAACACCCTCCTGTTTTCTCTCTTTGATTGGTCAAAGTTCTCTCATTGGGGAGTTAGCCCTCCTGCTCTCCTGGATCACATCATCTGAACCCTTCAAAAGTCAGCGGGGCAGCCTTCCACCTGACCGTGCTGCACCCAACTTGGCAAGGGGGAAGAGCCACGGAGTTCAGCGTTCGCTTGATCCGCCTCCTGCAGCGGACGTGTGCGAGGTCTCTCAGAGCCTTCACCCTGGCAGAGGCAGGCAGCTGAGAGTTTGGAGATCATATGGCTAAGAAGGCACAGAAGCCATATCAGAAGGATAGAGATCAATAGGGTGAAAGGTGGACTGGAAGAGAGCTCAGGTACCTTTATTCAATAAATATTTTCCAAGAAATTTAAATACAGAGTAACAAAAACTTTCTCTCTGCCCAAGAAACATATACTCCACTGGGGTGGGGTGGGTGGGTGGGTGGGAGGGAGGCTGGGGGGGGGGGGGCAGACTTCTTCCGAACCGGCAATCGCTGCAAAGTAATAGATCAGTACTAATGGCCAAACCCAAGCAAGGAGGCTGGACAGAATAAGGCCTGTAAACCCAGGCTGTTCATTTCTAATTCAATATGCTTGATTTACTGCCTCTCTCTCAAAGGCACAGAAGCGATTTAGAGTTTTGAAAGGTATAGATTTAGAAGGTCCGTGAAGGCCTGGCTGAACCAGACCGCTTGACTCTGAACAAATTCTCCTACACGTCAGAATGACATGTCAGGGACTGGGTGGGCATAGAGGTGAAGGGGGGAGGAAGTGTCAGGGAACTCTTTGTAAAGACAACCTATTTGCTAAAAGGAGCCCAAAGGGATCAGTTTAATTGAAGTTAAAGATATTTTGAGGAAGGTAAGAGCCTTGCTAGGGGTTCAGCCAAGAGGTTTCTGTTCTCCCTTTGAAAATGAGAAGAGTTGAACAGGATCTGTATGGATGAGTTGATAAAAAAAAAAAAAAAGTCCTTTGAAGTGGACAGGGATCTTTTAATAGCCTCAGAATAACTTAGCCCCGGGTGAGGGAAGAGAGCTTTTCTTATTTATAAGCGTAAAAGGTTGTGAGCCGTCTCCCTCCAATTGAATTCCGTCTGACTTGGCCATGAAGAGAGAGAGATTGGCCTGGTGTCCTTGTCTAGCTGAGAGAAGATAAATCTGGCAGGCCTTCACACAGCAGAGCACAGATGAATAGCCCAGGAAAAGGCCCTGGAGTACTGCTTTACAGAGATTAGAAAAAAGGGCACAGAACATAGGCTCATGGGCCCCCCACAAACCGCCTCCACCTACCCACACTAGATAGACTATGGGTTAAACTTTAGACAGAATTTAAAAATCAACAGCAAGGCCAACAAATAATGGCAGTAAAAATCACTGTTATGGGTTGCTTACTATGCGTCAGATGCTATATGTGCAATATTTTATTCATTCCTCTTAACTTAGGAGGTAAGTATTATTTTTGTTTTCATTTCATATTTCACAAAATTGAGTTTCATTTATGTATGAGCAAGTTTAAGCAACTTGTTCCAGCTTAGTACCTCACAGGATAGAACCTACATAGATAAAATTGTTAGGTAAATGTGAAAGTAGCATGAGGTGACCTTTAGTTACAAACATCAAAGAATAAAGCTCCACTCCCATATTATCAGCACTCAATTCTCTCTGCTAACCAACTGAACAGGTTGGTCTAATCTTCACTCAACAACTAGTTCAGAATTCTGGACATGGGAACATTTTGCCAAAGGCTTATGATTCAGCTTTCCCCAGACTCCTGAGTCCTATATTGCCCTACATTTGAAGAAAAGAAGAAATTTGGAGAGAAGAAACCGCAGTAATAAATGTGCTCTCAAGAAAGAGTTACCTGAATTGTAGTCTAACTAGAAAGTGTTGACCACCACTCTTCATTTCTGTCAAAGATAGAAATAAGAATTGGGGACCCAAATTATAGTTGAATTCAACTTGACCTGATATTTAAGCTCTTTGCCAAAATCATAAGCTATATAACTCCCAAACCTGGCCCATGCTTTTATAAAGACAGTTAAATGGTGATATCTGAAGCTATGGAGTGGGAAAGGCAAAGGAGTCAGGGGACTTTGGGTTTAATCTCAGTTTCACCGAAACCCATCTAACGACCTTTGCAAGGTGTTCTACCTTGCCCTGGCTAGATAGCGCAGTTGATTAAAGTGTCTTCCCAATACTCAAAGGTCACCTGTTCGATCCCAGGTCAGAGCACATACAGAAACAGATTGATATTTCTCTCTCTCTCTCACTTCCTCTCTCTCTAAAATTAAATTTAAAAAAAAATGTTTTTAATGTTGTAAAGGTACCCTACCTTCTTTCTGTAAAATGAGAGAATTAGAACAGCTGATCTCTAAGGGGTCTTCTGTTACTCTCATTCTGAGTCTTGGGTGGTGATCCTTGCCTTATAGACCTCATAAATGCTGTAGTGAGAATCAAATTTAGTAAAAGGATAGGGGGAGGGGGCAAAGAAAGAATGAGCTCTTAAAGGCCAAATCCATAAGGTTTTGTATTATACAAGTACAGAGGACAGTGTGTCCTCAGTCAGCCACCTCTCCTGCCGACCATCCCTGAGACACCACACAGACAAACGAGGCACCAAAGTTCCATGGTGAGAAAGCCTCCCCCATCCTCCTTTCAGATGGAGCTTTGACTCTTGAGGCCTACAGAGATTGCCTTCTGCCCGCTAGATAGACAGGAGTTCAAAGTATACTAGACCCCCCCCCCAAGTTTATAGCGATGGGGTTTCCACATCTGATCACTCTCCCTCAACCCCTTCCCTACTATAGACCTCCAAGCGAATGGCATTTGAAGAAAAGCCCTGGTAATGGACTTTCGGGACACATTGGAGCTGAAAGAGACTAGAGATCTTTTATTAAGTTCTGGGTTTAAGGCACGTGCTAATTGGTCTGGCTCTAGCTATGAAATAAATTGCTATCATCATTATTTTATTCAATGAAGGAGACAGCCCCAGGTTAGTGTTTCAAAGAAGAATGAGTCACTGGAAAGGTTTAAAAGAACCCACTAATTATTTCTTTAAAGGAAAAGCCTGACTCTAAGAGAAAGGAGTGAGAGGAGGCATCACTGCCCATTAAGATGAAAGGGCTGAGTTACCTGGGCTGCTCCAGGAGGCCCAGAAATAACAAGAGTGCTCCTTGTACTTGCAGAGTGGATTCCCCTGCGGAGGCCCTTCAACAGACATTATCTCACTGACCTGAATTCCTAGGAGAGGAGCAGCCCCACTGCAGGCTTCATCACCCCTTTCTCTCTGCCCCACCAGGATGTGAGGAGGCCAAGGAAACACAAGTCAGTGTTAAGAATGGATGGGAGTGTTTCAGCTGGCTGTGGACTCAGCATATGGACAGTTGTTTAACATCCTGACCAGCCCAAGTTGGGAACTATCTGGCCACCTTCTTCAGTGGCTTTCCCATAGGATTGGATTTTATTCTAATAGATTTCTGTGAAGAATCCCAATAGTTAAAACAGAAGATTAATCCTACAATAAGTTCAGATTTTTAACATTTACTCAGTATCAAGTTCATCACAGAGAACAATAAAGTTCATCTGATGACTACAAAAATTTGCAACCGGTCATCTGGAGTTCAGTGATCACAAACTTGAGGCATACTGTAGTGAACACTCTAGTTTTGTTAAAACTGCTAGAGTACCGTTAAGCCAATAATTTCTAGGGTGCATTTGAGTGGGGGAAATGGGATTCATTGGTTCAAGAGCTTAGGTTAGTTATGAGCGAGCCCAAACAAAACATTTCCAGACTATTTGTCCAAGAACAGAAGGGAATGAAGGCTGTTATCCAAATAAAGAGGACAGCAGCCCAGTCACAGAGAGGAAATAACTATATTCCATAATAGGCAACATGAAGGAGGGACAGGTTCAGGAGAACATGAACATGTCTGAACTCAAAGGCTGTATCCAAAGTGAACCTCTGGTAGAGGTCCCATGTGGTTGGCCAGTGACTAAGTATTGGATACTGAGACTCTGCGAGCTAAGACAAGGTCCGTCAACCAAAGCTGGCACTTGGAAAATTAAACTTTAATTAATTGTGCCGGCCTGTTGAGTGGGCATTTTTAGAATAATTCTTAAAACATTCCTGCCCAGAGCCTTTCTATTATTTTCTGATATATCATAAAAGAAAGTGCCACCTAAAGAAAAAGAAGAGAGACACAAAAATGCACTTTTTACCCACCCTGGAACCTGAGTTCAGACATGGATTTTATTAGATGTACAAGAATTTTATTAAAAGAATAGATTTATTACAATAATAAAGGCAATTTCCATTTGCTATGGTCTGAATATTTGTATCCTCCCCCCCCCCCAAATTCATGTGTTGAAACATAATGCCCAGGGTGATGACAATAGGAGGTAGGGTCTTTGTGATATGCTTAGGTCTTGAGGGTGGGGCCTCCATGAATACGATTAGTGTCCTTAGAAAAGAAACCAGAATAATTTCTCACTTCTTCCACCACATGAGGATAAGCAAGAAGCCTTGACCCAGAAAAGGGCCCTCATTCAATCATGCTGATACCCTGGTCTCAGACTTCCAGCCTCTAAAGCTGTGAAAAATAAACTTCTGTTGTGGTATTTTTATAGCAGCCCAAACTGTATAAGACACCATTCTATACCTCAAGTGTGGTAGAGAAATTCATATTTATTGCACCAAGTTCGGCTGTCTCTGCCAACCCCTCCTCCTCAAGTGTAGTCCCTTTTCCCCTTGTTCTCAGACTTCCTCCCACACCCATTGGTTCTTTCTCTACTAGGACTCACTTTCCCTCAAACATTTTGCCTCCTCACAAAAGACACCACTGGACAGAGAGGTGTAGCCAGCATTAGTCCTGAGTAGCATTGGGGCAGGTGGATTATTTTCAAGAGGAGCTTGTCCTCTAAAGGTTACCCTACCCACATAGGGGCACATTTTAATGACAACTGGCTTCTTAGTTGATTGCTAAGGCTGATTCAGACACTTCAGCCACTTTTATTTCTATGATCCCAGTCTCCTTCTCAATGACATCATGAGTTCTCTCAGAATGAAGGTGGTACTTTCTGTTTGATCTGCCCGCTCCAGGAGCTCAGGTAGGTAATGTTCATTGACCCACATGGTAATGGCCAGGTATAGCTGACCAGAACGCAAGATGAGAGCAACTTTTGTCCCAGCCTCTCTTCTTCCCAAAGGCTTCCATATGTAACGACCACACAAGTTATTAGCAAATCCATAGGAGGTCTCAGATCTCTGAAAGGGAACCACTGGTTTCAATTTTCTGCAAAAAGGACTAAAGTGCCAGAAGCTCCATCCCACATATGGTTCTCTTACAATTACTTCTTATCATTTCATCTTTATCTGGTTACATCCCTGAGAAAGAACACTGTACAGGGTCGGATGCATGAGTTCTAGCTCTGCCAGTTGACTGGATATGTGGCCTGAGCAGGCCTTTCACCAGCCGTGGCCTGCATTTTTTCACCTGTAAACTAAGGAACCTGGACTCGAGCTACCTACACACCATCTGCCTCCTCTGTAATCTTTGAGTTCCTCGCCCATGTGCAGTGGGGACTAACAGCATCAGCCATCCCCAGGCCCTAGAGGAAGGGTGAGAAGAAGCCAAAAGAAACAAGTGGGATGTTCAATTGAGCTTCAAACAGGCAGATGCTATTGGTCCACCCAGGCTGAGGATGAAAAGAATTCCAGAGAACTGAGGCAGTGCTGGGACAGGGTCCATGCACGTAAGGGCTTTGAGTAGTAAGGAAGAGGCATGGAGAAGACAGAAAGCCCCTCATTCGAGTCTGGTTCCAAAATCTGGCCCAGTAAGAAAAGGGAAAATGAAGTGTCTCCCACTGAGCAAACTGATCAAGCTAGCAAGCTAGTCAAACCTCCTAGCAGGAGAGGGAATGAATGTAAGATAGGGTGAGAGGACAAGTTGACTTCTGGAATGAGTTCTGAGATACCTAGAAGCTGAGACCACCCTCAACCTGATTTCTAAGTTTAACAAAACCTATGAGTCATCAGGGTCCAAGTAACAATATTAAGCAAACTTCCTCTCTTCCACCCTTCTCTTTCTCCATCACCAACACCACCAACTCTACAGATCTTTAAACTCCCTCAACTTTAAACTGCCTGCAAACTCAGCTACAGAATCTCAAAGTGGAAAGCAAGAAAACAGATCTGTCATCCGAGCTGAGTTTCTCATGAACAAATATATTCCACATAGTAAGAGAAAGGTCAAGAAGAAACTGACTTTTATCAGGACTAAAGACATGGGAATAGGTGTGGAGAGCCTTCATCTCATCCCAAGATATGGTGAATTGGAGTCTGAATTGGAGCTCCTTGCCTGGCCCTCAGGGGACAAAAACTCTGTGTCATAGCTATAAACCCAGAGTACTCTAGAAAAGTTCATGACATTTGTTGTAAACCTGGAAAGAATTATCGGGTTGGTCTATTCCTCCCTGATGATTTGCTGTGTGACACTGGACCTCTTACACAACTTCTCTGTGCTGGCTCTTAGTATTAATCCAAGTCTTGGTGTGTTGGGTTCAGAGGGTATGGGCTATCGATCCAGTTAGTGCTGGTGATAGAAAAAGAAAATAAGAGCCTGAAGTAGGGTGGCCCACACTGAAGTCAAACAGTGTTGGTGTCTCCTCTGCCCAAAGCTTGGTCTGCCTTAGAACAGGATGAGGATCACTAAGTTTTTTTTAAAAAACCACACCTAAAATAAAGTTTTGTATCCAACAACACTCAAAATAAGTTTTCTCCAACAGCAAATATTTGCAGGAAAAGAAATCTCTTCATGCAAACCACTGAGCTGGACCCTGGCGGAGGGAGAAGGAAGACAGGAACTCAAAGATGACTAAGGCACTAAAACCTGAGGTCCTGCATGTCGCCTCGTAAAGAAGATGGGCTCTTACACAGTGACCAGTGACCACTAGCCAGACTGTGCGAAATGTCATCACTTATAAGTGATTTTGTCTAAAATATAAACAAAATGCAATATAAACCCCGGCAAAAGTCATTTGTTTTATACCTAAGAAATCAGAGAATGCTTTACAGAGGAGGTGCCATCTGAATTGCATGGGATTTTGATATTCATAAAAAGGCAAAATGTATTCCAAGTTGAATGAACATCATGAGCAAAGCTTTGGCAACAGGAAATTGGCATCATATTCAAGGAATAAGTTGATGGCTTGGGACTTCAGTCCATATTCAATGTAATCAAGAAGTGTTTTTGAGTACGGGTGTGGTAGAATTAGGTCTGCTCTTTAGACTTTCTGGCCTGGGTAAGGAACAAAGATGAAAGGGTGGGGGACTGAGGGAGGAGACTTCTTGGAAAATTATTATCAAAAGAAATCGCCAGTATCCTAAACAGTAAAGAAGCATTGAGATTGAAAAGATCATATTGTTTCCAGAGTGTTTCAATAAAGAACACAGAAGACACAGGACTGGAAGAGTGAAATGGAGATAAAATTATTTTTAGACAAATTGAATCTTCCATAGTTAGATAAAAAGATCTGGAGCCCAAAAGAAAAGACTCAAAAGAGAAGAGTCAGGAAACTACATTGGAGATCACTGCAGTGCAGTTCAAACAGAGGTTAGGTCCTGAAGGCAGCATGAAAGGTCAATGTTGAGTAGAGGCAAAATGACCCTTGCAGTCCCTTAGAGAGATACCACATCTGAAACTGAGATCAAGTTGTGCCATATGTCTAGTAGAGCCAGTGATTCTTCTAAAGGTGGAAGCGCCATCTGGGCACCAAAAAGATAGTAGGCTTGTATTTTGGGGTCAGTTATAGGAGAAACACAAGAAAACCATTTCTCGTTACCTGTTCACTGAGTAGAGTGGTGGCCAAAAACACTTGCATGAACTAAATTGTGTTCCCTCTTCAACAGGGCTGGAGACAGCACCTTGGGAGTGTCAATAGCTGACTGAAAGAACTTGGTCAAGAAAGGAGGAGCCAAAGAAGAATCAAGAAAGAGAGCTGGGGGATATTTATGTTAAGAATTAAGGAATAACAAGAAAGAAGAAAACTTCAAGAGAAGGCCTTCAACAATGACAAATTCTATAAAGAGAAAGAAGCTTCAGAGTCCTCTAATGAATTTGATACTGGAGTATTATATGTTAAAATATAAAGTCTCCATGAATGATGAACATAAAAGCCAAGTCATGAGAGCAAGGGTTTGGAGGATAAAAAAGTGAAGACATTGAGGTATATTCTTCCAAACACTTGGCCAAAGAGGAGAGAAGAAATTTTGAGAAATAGCCTAAGGCAGATGCAAGGATAAGGAAATACTTTTAAAAAGATGGGCTTTTTTGTAAAGTACATTTCCTCATGTATAAGATGCACCTTTTTAAAATAATTTGGGGTCTAAAAAGTGGGTGCGTCTTATACAGCGGTTGTAGTTTTTATTTGTTTGTTTGCTTTTTACTTTCATTTCCTGCTTTTTTGTGCTTGTTTTTGCACTCATTGTTGAAGACAGTGACTTGTCATCAGACACAGATGAGGACTAGCTAATGGATGGGAGTTTTGACAGTGATGAGGAGTTGTATGAATTTTACGATGAATAAAACTTGAGTTCAATAACTTTATGTAATACATTCTTTTTCCAATTTTGGGCCCCAAAATTAAGGTGCATCTTATACATGGGAGTGTCTTATACATGGGTAAATACGGTAATAAAAGGTCCTAGTTATTCAAAACTAGTTGTAGCAGCTAACACTTATTAAGCACTTCCTGTGTGAACTAACATTGTTAAGCTTAGTTAACCTCTTGAGATAAATACTACTATCATTCATCAGAAGAAACAGAGGATGATAGCAGAGCAATCACACAAACATCCCCAAACCCAACAGCTGTGTATGTAGTGGCAGAGATAAGATTCAAAACAATTGACTGACTATGTAGCTCCACTCACTCTACTATAAAAAAAAAAAAAAAAAATGGTTTCAGATGTCACATCTCAGAGAAGAAGGGAAGCATTAGCCTTGGTACAGAGCCTACCTACATTTGGTCCCATTCATTATCAGGATGTCATTGCTTTTGTTCATTCCTAAAATTTCACACATTGCATTAATGTAAAATTATAGTGATAATCCATGTGAACGATTCCTATAAAAATAGCCTTTAGCCCTTCTGTTCAGACACCACTGAGAGTCTTCTAGATGCCTAAGCCTCTAGGTCCTGACTTTACCCTACCACTCTGAAACCAGCAACTGCATGGAGACTCACCTCCCAGCCACCTGAACTCAGGCCAAAAAGGGAAAGGAAGAGAGCAGTGGAAACAACCCACCTCCACATGCCAGAGGCAAGCTCAGGGGTTGAAAGAAGCAGGTGGGGGAGCAGCTAGGGGTAGAACTTTCCCAGTCTATGTCATGATGTGAAATTACTAATGAGAACTAAGAAATAGAGGTGACATTGGATAAAGAACCTGTGCCAAAGACTGTGGAAGAAATCAGAACCCCATAGCTTGTGGCATTGCAACCTAATCCACACATTTTTTATTGAACAATTGCTGTAGGTTTCACACTGTGTTCGACAGCTGGCCCGTCTGGTTCTGTTGGAGAGACAGTGCTAAGACATGTGGACAAGATTAAACAACAGTGTGCGTGGTATGAGTGCTACACTTCAGAGGAGAGGGACGCATTGAAGGCTGAAATGGGCATGGTTATGGTCAAGGTGGAGCGTGCACTCTGAAGCTTGTTGTTCTGGGGAAAAGATGAGGGGCCAAGGCATCCTGAGGGCAGGGCCAAGGGCAGAGAAGGAACATCCAAGTGGAGTTGATAAGAAGACAACTTCACCAGATTGGTGTATAAATGAATTCTGGGGAGAAGTACCTAATAAGGTAGAATTAAGAAGATAAAAGAGAGGGATATAGCTTTAGACCAGTGGTTCTTAACCTGGGTTCTATTGAACCCTAGGGGTTCGATGAGTCGGTCTCAGGGGTTCAGAGAAGCCTCTGCCGCTGAGGCCAGAATAAGGTAATACCGTAACTTGTTGTGAGTTCATGCACTTTGTTGGTTTTGTTCTCTGAGCAAGGTGATGTTCATGCACGGCTCATTTTGTGCACCAGTAAAAAACATATACCTATGTCTTGAATTTGGAAAAGAAAATCATATTTTATTTATCACTAAAGAGGGGTTCGGTGAATGCGCATATGAAACTGGTGGGTTCGGTACCTCAAAAAAGGTTAAGAACCACTGCTTTAGACGAAGGATTAACTATAAACATAGTGGAAGGAGAAAAGTGGAAAGGTGTTTTGTGCCACTGATGGTGAAGAAGAAAGACTATGCAGAACAATTGCGTAGTATTGGAAAGGATCACAGGCAAGCACAGAGCACACAGAGAAAGTGCAGGGCTATACTGTCTGCTCTCTAATTCAGTCTAACCAACAATACATTGTTGTCATGGTCACGATTGACAAAATATTTTCATAGCATTTTCTTATTTGATTTATACATCAATATTTTTTCACTTCACTTTTTCAAGGAAAATCAAAGAGCTTGCATGACTTTGCCAAGACCCTTAGCTAATGACTGGTTAACCTATCTTCTGACTGACTCCAAGTTCTACTCCCTCCACCCAAGTGTCCTGTAGTGGCTGGCTTGATCTGTAAGAGGTGAGGACACATCGATTTGTCCTCAACTGTCCTCATATGTTCTCACATGATGAAGTGTTTAGCTTGAAGTTTTTTAGTCCCTACACTTAAACACACAAAGTAGCATATAAAAGAAGAGTAACTCATTAGTTCGTACAAAATGAAGTCCTATTACTGCATACTGTGCAGGTGAAAGTGATTGAGAGAGGACCTAAAGTTACTCAGATAGTTGTCTAGATCTCCAAATGTTTTTTTTTTTCTTATAGACATAAGCTCTTACCCAAGGGAATGAGTTGGTGCACAGTTTCAAGGTTTCCCAGCACCTAGTGACTGCACCCTCCCCTGGGTGACTCAGACATGAGATAGGGTCTAGTAAGAGCATCTAATTACACAGGCTAAGTCAGGCTCTGGAATCCAAAGCCCCACTCATTGCCAGACTACAGCCCTCCAAGGTATCAGAGAAGACAGCTGAAGCCAAGGGGCCAGGGACCTACGTTGGAACTTCCTTCAGCAGTCCTTGATCCACAGCAAGCCTGTTCTACAAACTGAGAAATGTAATAAAGGGTTTAATGGAGATTTTATTGTGGGTTGGGAGGTGACACTTGGTTGTACAATTGGCAACCTGCTCTGAGAAACAAGCAACTTTCTTTCATGTGGCAACTCTGACATGCTCAGATCATGCCGAAGGTTGGGGAGGCAGAGTTCTAAATTTTTTGCAACTCAGCACAGCCTTTGAGGGAGATGCCTGGGCAGCTCAAAGCTGGAGCTGCTGAGCTAGGCCTGCAGGAAGGCTGGGCTGGTCTTGAGGAGGAGGAAGCCTTGGTTGAGGTTCTCATCCAGACTGTGGAGAAGGCCATACCTCACCTTCTCAGCCAGAGGGGACAACTGGCACTGCTGGCTGGTCTCAGAGGACCCCTCCATCTCACACGATGCTGGAAATGCATCTGGAGATCCCATATCCCAGGATCTCCCAGCTGCATATTTTTTTCTTTTAAAAGAAAAAGTTTATTAGTCTATTAGGTGACAGGCTGCCAATCACCTGGAGAATTTGTTCAAAATACCGATTCTTGGTTCGTATGACCAAGACCTTGATTTTGATAATCAACCAAGCTTGGAAAGGAATTCATTGAAGAAAAGTAAAACAATAATTTTTATATTGTGGTAAAATATACATAACATATAATTTAACATTTTAATCATTTTTAAGTATATAGTTCAATGACATTAAGTATATTAATATTGAGACAATATTTTTAGGGAAGAGCCATCGGCTATCTAGCATTGAGTGGAACAGCTCTTTGGGAAAATAAATCTGTTGACATTAAAATACATAAAAGAGAACATTACATAAGCACTCTGGTTAGGAGAGTCGTTTCTCACGGTAGTGCAAGGTAACAATTCTAAAACTGCTGTAAAGGTGTTTTAGGATTGAACAAATAAGTAAATGGATACCAGTTAGTGGGAGCCAGGTTTCTCACTGTTGGAATAAAGTTACATCTAAGGAAAAAGGTAGGGCTACAGTGAACCACATGGTACTGAATTAGTCAGAGATATCAGTATGAATTTATATGTATTCATCAGTATCACTTAATATAGGTACTGATGGATACATATGAAAATAATTATAAATGTGTATGAATACATGAGTATGCATACACATATATTTTTCCTTGCTCTCACTGCTAAGAGAGCCTAGAAACAATGACCTCCAGTAAAGGCATACCCAAGACCCAGATCTTGGTTTCTAATACCATTAGACAACAAAGAGAACCAGGGGTCTTTAAAGAATTGCTGATTATAGGGCTGGGGCAGAGAAAATACAATATGAGCCTAGGGCATCTTGTAGAGCCAGAAAGTGAGAGAATGCTAGCAAAAACAAAATAATGGGAGTGTGTCCAACCGACGTAGGAGTTAACTAATGGAACTTTCAATGGCCAAAATGGAACAATTTGAGCAAAACGAAATAAATAACATAGTATTGAATTACATTACCCAAAGAATAAAATACTTATTTATATAAATATTTATACTGACATAAACAAATGATTGAACAAATAAATAAATAAAAGAGAGAAGATAAATTTCCCATGCAGAAGAATGTCAAATAATTTATGTAGTTACTACCTTCTCAAGGAATGTAATATGACTCTCTACCCTTTAAGTATAATATGTGCTTAGTGATTTGCTTACAGCATGGAAAGGGGGAAAATTAAAAAGTAACTTTACAGTGGGAAAACCTACCTAACCAGGTGATCAAGGTCAACATCATCAGTGATAAGTCAAACTAATAGCATGTACTCTTGGTAAGACGTGTTGAGAATGGCGCTTCACCTCTATGGTCTTCCTCTCAAAAATCCATGACAAAATAGAAAAAATATAAGCCAAACTCAAATAGAGGAGCACTTTACAAAACATTTGACCAAACACCCTGGCCAGTTGGCTCAGTGGATAGAGTGCTGGCCTGGCATATGGATGTCCTGGGTTTGATCCCTGTTCAGGGCAAACATGAGAAGTGACCATCTGCTTCTCTTCCCTTCCCTTTTCCTTCTTCTCTCTCTCATCTCCTCTTGCAGCCAGTTCAATTGGTTCAACTGTCAGTCTCAGGCACTGAGGATAGCTCGGTTGGTCCAAGCATCAGACACAGACAAGGGTGTCCAGGTGGATCCTGACTGGGGCACATGCAGGAGTTTGTCTCTTTATCTCTCTTCCGCTCACTTAAAAAAAAATCTGACCAGTATGTCTCAACATGGTAAACATCATAAAAAACAAGTAAAGTCTGAAAACTCACAACCTAGAAGAGCCTACGGAGACATAACAACTAAATGGTATATGGCTCCCTGAATGGGATCCTGGGACAGAAAAATGACATTAGGAAAAAACTAATAAAATCTGAATAAAGTGTGGAGTTTAGTTATTAATAATATATCGAACTTGATTCATTAGCTGTGACATGCACCATAGTAACGTAGTAACATAGGGAAAATTGTGTGGTCCATGGGAACCCTCTGTGCTAGCTTTGTTACTTTTCTGTACATTTAAAACTATCCTTATAATAGAAAGTTGATTTAAAAATATATATAATGCACACATGCATAAATTGATTTTATTTCTTAGCCATCTAACATGAGCTGGAGACCATGTTTGGTTTCAAAAAAAGACACTCTAGTTTAAAAAACAAGATTTCCAAAAGTATAGGGTACAAGACAAAGGAAGATGAATAAATAGGAGAGGTATGAAGCAAGCACCCTGCAAGTTCAAGCAGAGCAATCACAGCCTATTGAGAAAGGACAAGTGCCAAGTTTATTTCCTCTGTGAGCCCCTATACTCCAACCTCTACAGTTGGTCAAAGAATTCTTTCATTATCTCTGTCCCTGGGTCCATGTTAGAAGGAATGAGAGGTTATCTGGAGGGTATATGGTGGCATCAATAGTCCCTTAAGACAGATTCGAGATCAGCACAGGTGCTTCTCTGCCAGATCCTGTACCAGTGGGGGTGTTCTAAAGAGTTTCTACTTCTTACACTCATCGTAGCCAAATATAAACACATGGGGTCATCTTTTGAGGCTGAGGCTCTGTCCTGGTCAGTCCAGCAGATGAGGGTCCTGGGACATGGACACCATGTTTAAAAATCTCAGTCCCTGGTTGAGCTTCTTAGTTTCCTTTCAGTCTTACAACATCTAGTTTGTAACTCTGGAAGGCAGACTCCACAGGGATGCAGACTGTCCCTTCTATAGCCTGCATATAACACTTTGAAATATAATATATAAAGGGATTTTATCTGTCTTCTCCCCATGAGCTATGAGCAGGGTCTACTGCATAGCAGATAGTTACTCAATATGAATCAAGTGGTTAATTTTTAAAGACACTTCCCCCATTGCATTATTTCATTATTTATTTTTGTTTCACAAATATTTTCGCGGCATTTACCTTGTTCTCTACAATGTCCTAAATGCTTACATATATTAACTTATTTAGTCTTCATGATAATCCTGTGAGGGAAGTACTATTAACGTCTCCACTTCACAGATAATGAAACTAACGCACAGAAGTTAAGTAACTTGCTGCAGCTCACTAAGTGCGAGAGCTGGAATTTTAAACCCAGGGATCTAGATTTAGAGTTTGGGCTTCAGATCCTTTGCTATGCTGCCCCTGGGTTAGGCCACTCTCCTCCTAACCACAAGGGTAGGCATTGGTTCAAACAGGGTCAATCATGGGATCATATCTTCCTGCCCAAAGTGACAGTTTCAGATGTGAATATGTAACTCAAACCAAGTCAGAAAGAATCACCCCATCGGGTTTTGTCATCTGAAGCTGGAGGAGGGGGCCTTTCCCTTTGGAGAAATGGAATAGGGGGGATGTGAATCTTGAACTGAAGGAAGAGAAATCAACCTCTTGGAGGTGAGAATAAATGTCATTGTGGTGTTAAGAGGCAAGCAGAAATGAAGGGAGAGATGGCCCTTTGCTTGAATGCTCGGATCTACGTGTGACTGAAACCCCTCCCATCCATAGACTTTCTGTTACACCTCCCAATATGTTCTCCACTTTTAAAAAATTTAAGCTAGTAAAGTTGGAGTCACGATGCTTTCAAAACCATTCATTTGTTGGAGGATGGAAGAACTAATAAAATATCGATGAATAAATAGCTCTGATAAATACAACTCACTCATTCCTTAAATAAAAACCAATTGTTCCATGTGATGTTGGTATGGGACAAGCATAGTAGCTATAGCAGTGGACACAAGAAACCCTGTCCCCATAGGGAAGACAGGCATTTAAACAATGAATTGCAATGGGACAGCAGGGTCTACCAAGACCTGAAACAAGTCCCAAGGGGCTGAGGTGCATTGTGGTATATGCAGTGTTCAGTGCCCTAAGATAAGGTGAAGGAGAGAAGCAGTAATACTGCATAGAGGCCACATTAGAAATCTAGACCACTCTGAGGTCAAAGGCATGGGTATAGGGTAGAGGGAGTTTTAGGCATTGCAAGGTTTTAAGTAGGGCAACATTCAGATTTGTGGTTTCAAGGATTCTGTCTACAGTGGGGAGAATATAAGGTCTCAGTAGTCCAGACGGATGTCTTTGAATGGATACGTTGGTTTGGTAATCAAAAGTTAATATCAGGCACTCAGACAGCAATGGGAAAGACAGGCTAGCGTGTGCTTACTCCATTTACTTAAAACCAGAGCTATTTACTGTAATGGTTTTAAGTGAAAGAGTTACATGCAATTTTAATTTTTTCTATACTTTTCTAATTAAAAATAAGAATAATTAAATAAAACAGTTGCCTGACTTGGATTTGTCCTTCAGAGGGATGGGTAGTTTGTTTCTGTCTCTGCATGGCATGCCTCAGAATTATTTGATGACTTCTAGGTAAGCTCTATGAAGAACTTCAAGGATTGAAAAAGCTTTGGTACATATATACTATGGAATACTACTCGGCCATAAGAAATGATGACATCGGATCATTTACAACAAAATGGTTGTACCTTGACAACATTATATGGAGTGAAATAAGTAAATCAGAAAAAAAAACTGAGAACAGCATGATTTCATACATAGGTGGGACATAAAAGTGGGACTATGAGACATGGACAAGAGTGTGGTGGTTACGGGGTTGGGGGAGGGGGGGGGAAAGGAGAAGGGTAGGGGCACAGGGAAAACCAGATAGAAGGTGACAGAGGACAATTTGACTTTGGGTGATGGTATGCAACACAATTGAATGATAAAATAATCTGGAGATGTTTTCATTGTACATATGTACCCTGATTTATTGGTGTCACCACATTAAAGTTAATAAAAAAAAAAAAAGCTATTCATATTTAAAAAAAAAAGAACAACGCATTCACTTCTGGACTGGGTGAGAGATTTTATCCTCTGAATAAAGTGTGGCAATCATGCACCTGGCTCCAATCTTTGAGATTCAAGGCCCCCTGCCCTGGGAACACCAAAACCAACCTCAAGTGGATACAAATGATGCCATTGCTTCTGAGTGGGTTGGTAGGAGTTACATTTCCTCTTCCAGAAAGAAATTGTAAGAATCATAGAGTATTTCTACGTGCACACACTGTGCTGGATATTTTCACACATTAATTTGTCCTCATCACAACCAGAAGGTAGTATTATTTGCACCATTTGCTGTTTAGAAATCTGAGGCTCAATAAGATTAAGACCCTTCTCAAGTTCCCAGAGCTACTGAGTGGTAAGACCTGGTTTGAATCTTGTTCCTTTATTCTTCCCATACATTCTGCCCCTTGAAGGGATGTTTGATTACCTCCAAGGTTTGTCACCCAGGAAGACTCCGTAAATGAATTCTTTTTATTATTATTATTATTGATTTTAATTTATTGTGTTTACATAGATCCTAGTGTTGCCCCGAATGCATCCCCCCATCTCCTGTACTCCCCTCAACATCTCCCTTGCCCTCCTCCCCATCGCGCCCTCCCCCTTCCCTTCAGGTTTATCCCATCCTATCATCCCCTTTCTCCCAGTCCTCTTTTCCTCTGGTTCCTTTGATCTCTCCTCTGTCTCAATTCCGTTCCTCAGTTCACACTGTTCATTGGATTCCTCAAATGAGTGAGGTTATGTGATATTTTTCTCTTTCTGCCTGGCTTATTTCACTTAACATAATAGTTTCCAGGTCCATCCATGTTGTTGCAAAAGGTAAGATTTCTTTCTTTATCATGGCCACATAGTATTCTATTGTATATATGTACCACTGCTTTTTAATCCACTCGTCCACTGACAGACACTTGGGCTGTTTCCAGATCCTTGCTATTGTGATGGATGCTGCCATAAACATTGGGGTGCATTTCTCCTTTTGAAACAGTGACATGATGCCTGACCAGGCGGTTGCACAGTGGATAGAGCATCGGACTGAGATGCGGAGGACCCAGGTTCAAAATCCCGAGCTCGCCAGCTTGAGCACGGGTCCATTTGTCTTGAACAAAAGCTCACCAGCTTAGACCCAAGGTCGCTGGCTCAAACAAGGGGTTGCTCAGTCTGCTGAAGGCCCGCAGTCAAGGCACATATAAGAAAGCAATCAATGAACAACTAAGGTGTCATAAGAAAAAACTGATGATTGATGCTTCTCATCTCCCTTCATTCCTTTCTGTCTGTTCCTATCTATCCCTCTCTTTGACTCTCTCTCTGTCCCTGTAAAAAGAAAGAAAGAAAGAAAGAAAGAAAGAAAGAAAGAAAGAAAGAAAGAAAGAAAGAAAGAAAGAAACAGTGACATGGTGTTCTTGGGATATATACCTAAAAGTGGGATGGCTGAGTCAAAAATCAGTTCGATCTTTAATTTTTTTGAGGAATCCCCATACTGTTTTTCCACAGTGTCTGCACCAGTCTGCATTCCCACCAACAGTCCAGGAGGGTTCCCTTTTCTCCACATCCTCGCCAGCACTTATTCTGTGTTGTTTTGCTGATGAGTGCCATTCTGACTGGTGTGAGGTGATATCTCATTGTGGTTTTAGTTTGCATTTCTCTAATGATTAGTGATGTTAATCATTTTTCCATATGCCTATTGGCCATCTGTCTGTCCTCTTTGGAGAAGTGTCTTTCTATTCATTTCTTTTGCCCATTTTTTGATTAAATTGTTTATTTTCCTGGTGTTGAGTTTTACAAGTTCTTTATAAATTTTGGTTATTAACCCCTTATCAGACATACTGTCTAATATGTTCTCCCATTGTGTGGTTTGTCTTTTTATACTGTTCATTTAGCTGTGCAAAAGCTTTTTAGTTTTATATAGTTCCATTTGTGTATCCTGTCTTTTATTTCACTTGCCTGTGGAGATAAATCAGCAAATATATTGCTGCGAAAAATGTCAAAGAGCTTACTGCCTATGTTTTCTTCTAAGATGCTTATGGTTTCACGGCTTACATTTAAGTCTTTTATCCATTTTGAGTTTATTTTTGTGAATGGTGTAAGTTGGTGGTCTAGTTTCATTTTTTTGCAGGTAGCTGTCCAGTTTTCCCAACATCATTTGTTAAAGAGACGGTCTTTACTCCATTGTATGCTCTTTCCTCCTTTGTCAAATATCAGTTGTCCATAAAGGTGTGGGTTTATTTCTGGGTTCTCTGTTCTGTTCCATTGATCTATGTGCCTGTTCTTATGCCAGTACCAGGCTGTTTTCCATAAATGAATTCTTTTTTTTTTTTTTATATAGAAACAGAGAGAGAGTCAGAGAGAGGGATAGATAGGGACAGACAGACAGGAACGGAGGGAGGTGAGAAGCATCAATCATCAGTTTTTTGTTGCCGTTGCGACACCTTAGTTGTTCATTGATTGCTTTCTCACATGTGCCTTGACCGCGGGCCTTCAGCAGACCGAGCAACCCCAGTTTTTAAGGGAGGTTGGTTGTTTGCGGAGCCCAGCACTGGTGGTGGTGGGAAGACACAGAGGAAGGACTGGAAAGGCATGCAGCATCTCCACCATGCTCAGCATCCAGAAACTTGGAAATCTAGTCAATCATTCCAGTGTTCTTGAATGACCAAATGTTAGATGCCCAAGTTGGGAGGATTTGAGGGTCTCTTTAGAGGATGGAGTGGAGAGCAAGAAAAACAAAAAGGAAATAGACAGGAAGAGAAATGGGGGACCTCAACAAGATACAGGCCATTGCTGATTATTACATTAAAAAAATCATTTATGGGCCTGACCAGGCGGTGGCGCAGTGGATAGAGCATCTGACTGGGATGCGGAAGACCCAGGTTTGAGACCCCGAGGTCGCCAGCTTGAGCGCGGGCCCATCTGGCTTGAGCAAAAGCTCGTCAGCTTGGACCCAAGGTCTCTGGCTCCAGCAAGGGGTTGCTCGGTCTGCTGAAGGCCCACGGTCAAGGCACGTGTGAGAAAGCAATCAATGAGCAACTAAGGTGTCCAACGGCAACGAAAAACTAATGATTGATGCTTCTCACCTCTCTCCGTTCCTGTCTGTCTGTCCCTATCCTTCTCTCTGACTCTCTCTCTCTCTGTCCCAGGAAAAAATAAAGTAAAAAATAAAATAAATAAAAACAAAAGCCATTAAAAACTGGCAGCTGCTCGAATCCTTGGCCAACCCCTTTCTTCCTGTTTCCATGTTCCTGGGGCCTGCTCTTATATTTTACCTTCTCCACCTCACTGAAGAACCTGCAGCCCACTCTCTAAGTTCTGTAAGAGATTCTTGTACATGAAGAGTGGTTTGACAGTCTGACCTTTGAGATTCTAACATTCTCGTGCTAGCATGCTGTGCAATGCCAGAAAGGCAGTGCCAGCTCACAGCTGGCTCTCGGGAAGAACAAAGGGGTTTACAGCAAAACTCTTGCTCTGCACCACACTGCACACCAAGTGATGAGCCTTCATTAACCTATCAGCCTTCTGCTCTTACTAAGAAAGCTTAGAAGCAGTTCTCAAACTTGAAGGTCATAAGAATTATTTGTGATGCCTAACAAAATGCTGATTCCTTGGCCCAGCTCACAGATTACGAATCAATAGTGTTCTAGGGCACAGGATTCTTTGGTCACAACTGAAGGAATCTTGGACTGAAGGAGTGGTATTGGCAGGTTACTTTGCTTTACATAACATTTAGGTCAAAAAGCATGCAGTATAGATGGGCTGATGGTAATTAATCCTAGACATCTTTTTTTTTTTTTTTACCTGAATTAACAGACTATCCATACTAATAACAACAACAATAGCTATAATTTGTTGGGGGCTTATTCTGAGCCACTGACAGTGCTGACAGTATATATACATTACCCACTTAATCCTCAAAACGAGTCTGGACAGGTGTTACTATCCAAATTTTAAAGAAGACAAAATTGGAACTTGGCGGTTAAGGCTGGCCCTAGCTAGTGTGTGGCTAAGCCTGGATTTGAGACAGGCACGTGAGAGCCCAAAGATAGGGTTTATTCCACGCCACCAGACTTCCTCCCTTCCTAGTAATTACCTTGGGGAAAAAGGAAGAACGATTAGTATGTATGAGTTCTGCCTGGTATTATTAGCCTATCTCCCTGAAAATTGCAAAGAAATATGGTCAGTCATAAAGAAATACCCCTGACAATGAGCCCAGAGGAAGCTGTAAACTCTTCCACTAAATGTCTTTAGAGCATAAAGGACTCAGTTATTTAGCTAAATCCTTGCTAAGGCAGAAAAATAGAAGAGATGACCCCTCCAAGTCTTTTCCAGGCCAAGAATTCCATTAAATGTTGCCCTCAGTTAAATACCTGTCTCCGATCTGAGGCACTTGCTGCAGTCAGCTTCGCCGGCCTATAGGTACAAACATCTGGAAGGCAGGTGTTTGATTTTGTAGGTGCCAGAGGACACACAGCTGAGCTGCACAGCTGAGGGGACAGGGGAGGAAATGTCTTACATTGATGTAGCACCTTTCGACTCTCCCCAAGCCCCCTTCAACAGGGAAGTGATGGGGGGGCAGGAGGTGACTGGAGGGCCACCAGCTGTGGAACAGCTGCACAGGGGAGCATTTAAGATGAGGGCAGGAAGTGAAATGCAGAAGGGCAGTCAGTCTCGCAGAGGGGTCGAAGGGAAGTGGGAAGAATGGGGCTAAATCTTTCTGCCTGATGCTGCTCACTCCGGGAGGGCCTGGTTACACTCAGAGTCCGGGACTCTCTGCTTCTAGTTCTGCTAGGGGAGCGAAAGAAGGAAGGGAAAGGGGCCAGGGGTGGGATTCAAATAACTTAACAACCCACTCTCTGCCCTAATGACTGTTTTAAGTATAAAAAAATGATATACCGAAAGGTAGTTTATTATTTCATGCATTTAATACTTAAATAAGAATAATAAAACAGGTACACAAAACAAAATTATAAGAAAGTTTTAAAATATTAATGAAAAGTATTAAATAATACCTGACTAAAAGCAATACAACTGTTATTTAAGATATTTGCATACTGCTTCTTGATTGGCGTCCTCACTTGCGATTTTTTTCACCTGTGGACGGAAGGAACATTACTGCGGGCGCTTAGAATACGCTGTACCGCAGATGAACGTTAAAAAGTGTAAGGAGTGTAAATTGGTGATTTCCACATTGGGAAGCTGCCCATGTGCCCACCTTAGAGAGAACCCTGATTACAAGTGCCATTTCAACAACCAGTTAACCAAACTCAACAAAAAATTAGGTATCGGTTCTGCCGACCCGGTGTGAACTGGCTGAATCCCACCATTGCATTTCCCCTATCTGAAGCCAGCAATGAAGTTCAGAGAGCCCCCTAGTCACCTCCACAAGCAGCTTCAGTACTCATTCTCTTTAAATCCATTTGTACCTTATTCCAAGTTCCTTATCCAGCTTCTGTTCTCACAAGAGGTTTCTCCCCAGAATGACGCCAACATTGGAGAGGCCCCTTTGATCATGGTGACAGATCCACCTGGTACCTGCCTGGATGTCCCTCGTGCCAACCTGTCCCTTCATGTCCAGTATATACTGTGCCCCGAGTCCAACCCCCGTAGGCCCTTCATCACTGTCCCCACCCAGACTATCTTCCTCTCCTGCGCACCACCAGGACACGCCAACAACCCCCTAGGAATGTCTACACTCTGCCTTGCCACTTTCTAAGATATTCTCCTTCTTCTTTTTATCCCCTCTCACTCTAGGACACTTGGAAAACCTCCTGGTGGCTTTTGGCGTTCTCAAAGACACAGAGAGCCTTTGATGTCAATGTAGCTTCTACCTCCATCCGGCAAGGAAAGGAATTGATCAAAGGCAGCTCTTACAGAGCCTGTTCATGTGCTGAGCACTGTTCTAAGTGTTTTAACAGTTGACTCACTGAATTCTCACAGAAACACAATGAGGTAGGTCCTTCCGTTATCTCATTGTACAGGCTAGAAAAGTGAGGCACACAAAGGCTAGGTAACATGTCTGACGTCACACAGCTGGGCAGTGGCAAAACTGGGATTTCAACCCAGGCTGTCTGTCTCCAGAGCCTGTGAACCAAGATAGGAACTCTACGTCTCACAAATTACCTCCTTTCTGAAACTGGAGGAGGGAGATACACAGATTAAAACACACACAAATGGACATTTCAAATTTTGTCCTTCCACTGCAGGGACGCTGACTACGTTTCCTAGCTATCCACGCTCTCCAGTACAACAGGCTACTATAGAGCTTGTCTCTGCTCAGGTGCCTCCAGCAAAGAAAAGGACAAGAAAAGGCCCCCAAAATGAAAAAATGGGTTCTGCTTCATAAAGATTAACCTGGAATGGATGAAATTTTAAACCAGGATAACTAATTAACTTTGAGGAGCAGGGTTAAAAGTTTAAACCACCAGCAAAAATAAGGGATGAGTTCAATCTGACTTGAGTGATATTTTTACCTGGTATATGTGTCCTCTATCAGGTAGCAAAATACAATGTGTTCTTAAAAACAAATAAATAAACCTCCACAGTTGGGGACGGGGTTGGGAGGGGGGTTTATAAAAATTTTAAGTAGAATCATCAGATAGCAACAAACTTTCCTTAATAAAAGGTGAATCTTGTTTCTTCATCACCATCCCTGATCTCCCTGTGTTCCCTGCTCAAATTTCTTGACCCTTTGAAGACATGGCAAAATCCAACCAACTTCTTTTTTCTTCCCCTAAAACTACCTTCATGCTTTCATTCTCTGCCTTAATGTCGGCATTGCCATCTTTTCTGTCTTCCAAGCCTAAAACCCAAGAGTCAGCCTGTATTTCTCTCTCCATCAGGCTCTACTATCAAATTGGTCTCCAAGAATGATTGGCCCTTTTATCTAAGTACTTCCCAATTTGATTTCTTCTCGATCCTCAGTTGCACTGTAATGAGTTCAGGCGCTCATTACTCTCCTCTTGGTTTTCCCACCACCGACAGCTGGTTTCCTGGGCCCCCTTCTTCCCCTGATCTCAAATCTTTCCCACTGTCATCACTTTAGGACTATGCCGTCCCTCCCGTAGTTCCCCAATACAGACAGAATAAGCTCAAGTGCCCTCACTGGCTCTCAGGGTTGACACAATTTGTCCCCAAGTGCACCTTATCAAGTTCACTTCTCACACCCCTGTACACCACTGTTCCCATGTTACACGCAATCCCTGAACACCACAGTTCCTGGGTTGCAAGCCCCCAGAGAGCCACAGGTCAAGTGGAATACCCAGTCTTTGCCCTGTCCAGCTTTGACATGCGCAGTTTCCTTTCCCTGGAATTTACTTTTCCCTTTTCTCTGCACTCAAGAATCTGCTACAGTGTCACTTCTGTGATGACACCTCCCCTACTCACCTAAGCAAGATGAGCATCTTGTATCATATCCCAAAATCTGCATGTAAACATAAAAAATAAATACAGTTAAGTTACAGGTCCTCTGACTCCAGATTATGAGATTCTATATATTTCTAATAACTGTAAGAGTGCCTAGCACACTGGAGGCAAGTCAGAATTTCTTCAATGAATAGTGGGTGTAACAGTACAAAACAATTTATCAGATGTAGCCTCATTTTATCACATGACAAGTAAGCATAGCACAAGTTCAGAAGGGCAGAATGCCTGGTGTTGAATCCTGGTTTCACTTGCCATCTTTCTTATTTTGAGCAATTTGCTTAACCTTTCAGTGACTCAGTTTTCTCATCTGCAAAATGGGGTGCTGTGAGCAGAGACTTCCAGGGGCGTTGTGAGCACCAAATGAGTTCTATAAAGGGGAGGTATTTAGAAGAATGTCAGGCAAATAGGACTCAATAAACTATGAGTGCTATTTATTATTATCATCAGCTTTACAAAAATTACTTACAAGATTTTATTACTAAGAGCCCTCTCACATACACCCTCCTTTTTTTAAACAGTTTGGAATCTAAAACCAAACAATGCCAAGCACAGCTTTCTAACTCATATTTTATTCCGTTATCAGTGTTTTAAAACAAAGATGCAGTATTTCTTCAGAAAACCTTTCTTGCTTCTGTCTGTGATTTGGCTTTCGATTCAATGGGTTTCCTAGAGCAGAATTTTTCTTTGGCCCTAAGAAACTCATGGGAAATATGCTAAACTATAGAGTCTGGGGCACTCTCAGACTCTGATTCAGGAACTTGGGGGTGGAACCCCAGAATCTGGATTTTTACAGCTCTCAAACTGACTTTCTTACACGTGGAACATGCTCTTCCTATATTGCCTTAACTCCCATCCAGGATCTACCAGGGGAAAGAGAAGTCTTTCAGAATCTTCCAGGGAGGAGATGGCTGTAGTCACAACAGCTGGAAGGCATGTATCACGTCTCTTTATCTACCATGTTGCCAAGCCCTCTGTCAGCACTCCATAAATAATAGTCAACATGATAATAATAGCTGGAATAAGTGAGCTGAAATTAAACACAGGAAAAGTGGAGCCACAGCTGGAATGTGCAGCGGCATAATGGCATGGGGGAGGGAAGTCTTGGCTGTCATTAAGGAGAGCCCTTTATGGTCCCATAGCCTCCCCAAAAATGGGTCAAAGAGCAAGCAGTCCTCTTGACACTGATGCAGATGCAAGAAGTCCCCCCACCCCGGGAATCATCACATGATATTTGATTCTTCGGGTGACCTCTCTGAGCCCAGACAAGATTGGTGTTCTTGGGGATCCCTTCAAAACCACACTCCTTCACTTGGGTATTGAAGACCACAGCCCATCCCAAAACTCACCCTCTTTTTTCCAAAAGCCCTCAGCTCCCATTACTCTTAATCAACCCATTTGTAGGTTTCCAATATGGTCAAGACACTGTGCTAGAAACAGGAAGGTCACAGAATGAGTCGCAGTTGTATCCTCTTTGTGGAGATGGAAGTAAGACAGAATTGGTGACACCAAATGAAAAAGAGGAAAAGAGACCACTGCTGGGTTTTCCTTTCTTGCTCCCCCAGGGCTAATCTCCACCTGCGTTTTGTTCCATGCCCCTAGAGAATGAGTCTCAGAAATGAACGAATCAACCAAGCCTCCATTCCTTCTGGCTTCATTTAGGTTCAATTCTTGGCAGTTGACAGGGAGAGACGGGAAGGAAGGAAGAACAAGAGGTCTAGATATTTATCCTCAGTTCTCCCTTCTTTGCCAAGGGCTGCCAATGGCTACATTTCACTACCTGAGGACAGAGCTGCCTGTGGGAGGCCTTCTCTTAAAGCTACCATGTCGCTGAGCCCCCTGGTACATTATGGACTCCTAGCCGCTTCTTACACTGTCCCCCCAGTGCTCCGATATCACTTGCTGGTTTCCTTAACCTGTCCACAGGAGTGTAAACAGACCCTTCATTAAGGTCTCTTGGGTCACCCCATTGAAGATGACATCTGTGGCAGATGCTACTGGTGCTCTGCTCACTTAGGTAGACACCATTCCCTCTGGCGTCTTCTTGCAGGCACTGGTCCACGCTGAGAATGCGCAGATGAGTGAGGCAAACAAAATCCTCGTCCTCCCAGAGCTTTCATTCAGGAGGAGACAGGCAATAAATAAAAGCAATTATAAAAAACACATAGTATACTTCATGGGATAAAGGATATGCAGAACATTTTTTAAAGGAAGGGGGAAATGAGGATAGAGGGATTGTGAAATTTAAGTAGAGTAATCAGGGAAGCAGCAGTGTCTCCATCTGCAAATGGGAATTTTAATGGCATCGACTTGATAGGGTTGCTACAAGAATTAGGCAAGTTAAGCCAGATAAAAAGCCAAGCAGAGACAACAAAAGAGCTGCTGATATTAGATAAATGTTAGCTATCATTGTTATTATCTAATTACTAACATTTAGTCTTTAAATTATTTTGACATTTATTCTTTGAAGCGTGGCTCTGACATTCACTAGCATGGAAAATAACTAAATTTCATCTCCCTGAACCTTGGTTCTCCTATCTCTCACATGGTAATAAGAATAGTCTCTGGCTCATGAAGTTGTAGGAAAGACTGTGAAATAATGCACGTAAAGCACCTTGAACAACACCTGCTGCATAGGAAGTGCTTTATAAAGGTCAATAGGGTCGCCACTAGAGTGAACACATAGTGCGAGGACAGGAATTCTTGTTTTGTTTTCCACCAGACCTCCAGTAGGCAGAGCACTCTTTGGAACACATTGGGCACTTGATTCATATTTGTGGAATGAATAAATTGAATGTTTATTATGGGGAGTCACAATATATCAGTCCAGGGCCCAATGGCAAACAAAAGATACATTCAAATTGGGATCATTTGAGATGGGTTTAATAAAAAGGCTATTGACAAAGCTGTGATGGGCAGAGCGTAGAGAAATAAAGAACAGTGAAGTAACCCCAACCAGTTAGAGAAAGACAAATACCAAACGATCTCTCTTATATGTGGAATCTCATGAACACAATAAAATCATGAACAAAATAGAAACAAAGGCATGGACATATGGAACAGAAAGACAGCTGTCAGAGGGAAGGAGGGTTAGGGGACTGGATGAAAGAAGGTGAAAGGATTAGCCAAAATAATTTATTTATATAATATATAGATACAGACAATAGGGTGACAATAGACAGAGGGAAAGGGGGGTGCAGGTAAAGAGAGCAAGGCAAAGTGGGTGCACAAGGTAGTGTGTAGATCATGTTATATTGAGTTGTACACTTGAAACCTGTATGGTTTGGAGAACCATGTCATCACAATAAAATTTGAAAAATAATAAATTAATTATAAAAAAAAAGAATAGTGAAGTACCCCAAGGTTAGTAACAATGAGGTCATTATCACGCCTAAGACTGAAGAATCAAGACAAGTTAGTAGTTATAACACCCTGGAGATAATGTGTGGGGAGGACCATCTAACAGGAGCTGTAACCTTCACCCTAGGGACGAAGTTGACCCCCAGTGGTCCCTCAGAGAGGAAATTGGGGGAGTAAAGGCCCCAGCTCATGTTTCTTCCGCCTTCTGATCATATGCTAGGAGTCCCCAGTAACCAGGCCAATTGGAAACCAGAGGACACAAGCACTCATTGATGTGATCTGTAGCCTCCAGGGAAGAAAGCAGAGTGGACCAGGGTAGAAAGTGAATCTGGAGGGGCAAATGGAGATTGTCCATCACAACGTCATATGTATTATCTCATTAATCTTCACAATAATTTTTTTTTCATTTTTTTAAATTTTTTTTATTTTTATTTTATTCATTTTTAGAGAGAAGACACAGAGTGAGAGAGAGAGAGAGAGAAAGAGAGAAAGGGGGGAGGAGCTGGAAGCATCAACTCCCATATATGCCTTGACCGAACCAGTGCAGGGTTTTGAACTGGCAACCTCAGTGTTCCCAGGTCGACGCCTTATCCACTGAGCCACCACAGGTCAGGCAATCTTTACAATAATTTTATGAAGTAGAAACATTCATTTTTCCTAGTTTATATTTTAAAAATGAGAGCTCAGAGAAATTAGGTAAATTGTCTAGGGATGTGCAGCTACTGAGTGAATGAGGTGAGGTTCAAGCCCAAGAAATCTTATATCAAAGCCAATACCTTTATCTACTATACCACCTCTGTTATCTTTTGCTTGACGGGACCCAGGAAAGAGGCAGTTGACCTCTTTGAACCCCCAACAGTGAACCACCACCTTCATCACCTTATCTGTATCCAAATGACCACTTCTGCAAGTCATGTGGGTCCAACTTTTACACCTAAAACCAGTATCCAATGTCATCTCACCAATGTTATATTTCTTTATTTTTTTAATTGCCTTTTACGTTCAATACGTATTAGATTTTGTATTAGTTTCAGGTGTATAGCATAATGGTCAGACAATCATATACTTTCCAAAGTGTCCCTCCTGGTATTTCCAGTGCCCACCTGGCACCACACATAGTTACTACAATAGTATCGACTCTATTCCCTGTGCTGTAACTTCCATCCCCATGACTATTTTATAACTACCAATCTGTGCTTCTTAATCCTTTCACCTTTTCCACCCAGTATCCCAACCCCTCTCCCCTCTGGCAACCATCGGTCTGTTCTCTGTATCTATGAGTCTGTTTCTGTTTTGTTTGTTTATTTTATTCATTAGATTCCACATATAAGTGAAATCATATTGTACTTGTCTTTCCATGACTTTGTTTCTTCTCTTAATCATGCTAAATTTCTTGACATTCCCTCAACCATCCTGAAGGCAAATTGTATGAAGGATGAAAGCAAGTTCCCGTAATCAGAGTTTAGAAGGAACGCTAGAAACCAAGGTCGCCTGGTCCATTCTCTCATCCAATGCTTACCTGGAGACAGTCTCCCAAGCTCTGTTGTTATGCTTATATGATGAAGGATTCCATGCTCCTAGTGACCCCCCTCAATGAAGGCAACTCTGATAATGAAAACTTCATGGTTATGATGTACATTTAGACTTTCACCTCCTGATTCTCGTTCTGCCCTCTGGAACTATGTACAGCAGACCACATCACTAATGGGAGAATCCTTCAAATATTGATGAATCCCCACCAAACATTCACATGCCCAGTCCCCTTTAAACTTGAATCTATTATTTGGTTATTATCCCTGTTAAAGGGTATATCTTAGAACTAAACACAGCTTCTGGAATCGTGACCCCCACGCTCCCTTTCACAGATCCGGAAAGTTAGATCCAAAGAAGTTAGGCAAGACTTCCTGAAAGTCACATGTAATAGGCACACAGCAAGTGTCATCTGCTTTGGGCCATAGCTTGGACTGAGGGTGGTCATGGAGTCCCCTGGGAACCCCACCTCATCTCCTCCACCCACCAGCAGCTGCTTCCACACCTCATCGGCCTCCTCTTTGTGGATGCCATGGAGGCGCTGGGGGGCAGGAAAGATGTTTTATGGGCCCCCATGAGGGATGGCCATGGTGGGAGCCAGGAGAATTCTATTTACAGCCGCCTCATTTGCACACGTGGGGGCTCTGGGCAGCCGGCTGGACTCATCCAGGATGTGAAGCCCTCGGAGATGCCAGATTGTTATCACTGTCAGATACAATTTCCTCCCACTGCCTCTGCCCCTCCACCAGGCCCATGGTGGCCATCTGTTTATGGAAATGGTGAGGTCCTGGCCGGGTATTTTTAGACGAAGCTTTTGTTGGGCAGGAGTGACTTCCCGCCAGAGCCCCACTTGTCAGCACCATCCAGCTTCTCTTGGTCATTTATTTGCTGTAAAATCTCAATAAATAAAAACACAAAGCAGGGGGCTGTAGGTTTCTCAGAATTGCCGGGTGCTGACCTTCGTCCCCACCTTCTCCTGCATGAGCAGATTTTCCTGTTTTGATTTGCTTGTCCTCTTGGGTTTTTTTTGTTGTTGTTATTTTTTTTCTTGTTCAGTTTTTTTTTTTCCTCTCCTGTCATTATTTAGAAAAAAGAGTAACATGCAGGTCTTTCACCCCCATTGGAAAACCAGTGTTATTTGAGGACTTCCTGGGGAATGGGAAATTGCTCTGCGTGCGCCTGACAGCTGAGTCTGGGGAGGAGAGGGGAGTGAACAATATTTCAGTGTTAGCACTATTGGGTCATTAATGGGCTATTTGTGACCAGCCAATCCAAGCATTATTTTACAGATGAGGAAATTGGGGCACAACAAAGGGAAGGGAGAGCGCGGCTCCAAAAGCAATTTCAAAGCGTAAAACACACACACACACACATAGGAACATAAAATAACTAAAATATTTTTAATTCCAGCTCTGTGCTGTTTGGGACATAGGGTAAGGCTAATATCGGGGTCCTGATGGGAGCCTGGATGGAAGGGCCTGGGAAAGGAGACAAGTTGGGGACAAGAGGAGCTGGACGTGATGGGCTGGCAGCCTCTGCTTTAGCGTATGTGTGACTGTGCAGGCGGAGGAGGGAAGGATGGGGACAAACTGGAGCAGGGCCTTTGGGGAGGAGGGCCTTACAAGAAATAGGTGACAGGCGGGAGAAGAAACGGCTGGTAACGCTTAAAGATCACGTACCTCAATGCCTGATAAGTCAGCTGTGTCAGGACTGAGACATTGTCACGGTGGCTCCAATGGAATCCCATGAGATTCCAAACCGTTATTTACCACAGACTTTGGGAAATTGATACTACACTTTCTGTTAAAAACGAACCATGGTGTATGACTAGCCCCAAACTTAAGTTATTTGTGTAGAGTTTAGACAGTTTAAATTATGAAAGACCTGACTTCTATCAGATCCATGGACATGAACATTCAGGGGGAAAGCTCTGGACGCGGAAGCAGCATCCGGAGAACCCGATTCCAGCTCCAGCGCAGCCACTAACTCGCAGCAGCTTGTGGGGGAGTGATTTCAGCTCTTGGGACCTCCGTTTCCTATCTGGGGAGTGCAGCACTTGCTTTAAATTGTTTTCAAGCTCCTCTCCTTCTAAAAAAAAAGTCTTTGTCTTATCCAACCAAGAGCCAACAGCAAGTTGGCATTGGAGTTCATAACTCCCAGCTGGCATTTAAATTGTCTTTGCTGATTTCTAACACATAAGGAAGTAAAAATTGGACTGGGGCATTGACAAGTAGATATGTGCGGACTCTGGACTCGGACAGCTCAGACTGAAGGCCAGGCTCCGCCATGCATCGACTCGGTGGCCTTGGGAAGGTGTCAACCTCCCTGTGCCCTGGTTTCCTCATCACAAAGGGAGTCAGAGAATTATGAGAATGTAATGAGTTAATACATCTAGAGTCCTTAGAGCCTGTTTTGTATAGCAAGAAATATAGGTTGACTATTAAGAAATTTGCCTGCTGCCATCTAAAATCACATCATCTACCACCAAGCTTCTTAAAACAATGAATCCGAGGTGAGTTTGAATCTAACACAAGCAGGGAAGGAAGGAAAACAGCAGTAAGTGTGGATGGAGTATGCAGAGAGAGGGTGGAACTTGCATTGACTAATGATGTACTAATGGGCATTTCTTCTGCTGCTCATTGAGAATTTGGGGCCTGGGGATGTGAATTCCCAGAGTTCTCCACTGGCCAGGCCTAGCATGCACCCCTGCATGTTTTCAGAGAGAGAGCTCCCTGTGGTCCACAATGGCCAGATGGACAGTGGGCATGAGGGTAGCATGCATGTGTGGGCTCCAGGAGAAGTAGGGAGGTGGACTGACTTGGGAATCAGGAGACCTGAGCTCCACATCTGGCTCTGGAACTATGAATCATATTACCACAAATTATCACTTCTACTCCCCAGCAGCCAGTTGTCCCTATGCCAATGAAGGGAATGGGATGACAAAGTCTCAGAGGTTTCCACCAGCTAATACAGTACATCTCAGGGACAGGATCAAGTCCTGGGTAAGTTCACCCTTCTCTGAGGGTTTACAGGTGCTGTTCTGAGCAGGCCAAGGAAGCTTGACCACATGAAGGAAGTGCATGAGCCCATGCCTCCACATTCCCTTCTACTTTTATCCAGGTCCTTGTTCTATAACTAGGGAAGAGCTAGGGAAGGGTCACCTGGGCATTTTCTAGGAACCAGTAGAGCCACCTGCAGCTTGGCCTTTCCCAGAGGACAAGAAGAAGAACAGTAACTATTTCCCCTAGAAATGCCACCAAATGGACCACTGCCCAACTCAGTGGTCGTCCACCCTGAACGTTCTTGCAGAGTAGTAGTGCTTATTAAGATGTAGATTCTTGGGCCTACTTTGAACCCACAAAATCAGAATTTCTAATGGTAAGATCTGGCTATCTTTATCCTAGCAAGTTGCCTTAGGGAATTCTGCTATAGAGTCCTATTTAAGAAGTCTAACTCCAAAGAATACAAAAGCATATGGCCATCCTTCTCTCATCTGGAAAGTACAGACAGCTGGTTGAGTGTGGTGTGTTCATCCACTACCCAGCTTGAGAGCCTCCTATACATGCTGTGTGCTAAGCAGAAACCAGTATGGCCCACCTGTTGCTCTTAGGGGCATGCAGTAGGTAGACAATAAATGGGGGAATGAGGAGGCAGACCCCAAGACAAGTAATTAAAATCCTACTCAATAGTACAGGTATAATGAGAGATGGTGAAATATGGTAGGCATTAGCGTAAGCAGTATAGTAAGGAGCAAGAGGAAAGAGCATGGCCTTTGGAAACACAGCCTGGCTTTGAATCTCCACCCCATCATTTACCAACTGTGGATTTCTGTGGGCCTCGGCTTCCTATTTTTATAAAGTGGGTTGAATACTCAGAAATTCATCAAAATCAAATAAATTATTGTATCCGGCACAGAGCCTGGCACAGAATAAATACTGGGTGACCTCCAGCCCCTTCTTTCTTGCCCTTAAACTTTACTAATGACATTCTGTCTGCCAGAATGCCACAGAGACAAAAAAAATGATCTCTTATCAGGAGTTATTGTTAACTCCAGTTGTCAGGGATAATAACATATTTATCTAATTGTCTCAGAAAAGAGGATTTTGTTTTATTTCCCATTGTTAGGCTGAAAATAAGACTCCATCCTCTGGGGATCTTAGGGGTTATTTGTTTTGGCCCTCCGGGGAGTTCTGGACCCTGGGGAGTGGCATGTCCTAGAAACAGAATGTCTTATGTTCTTAAATAAAATGGGAGTGGGGTCCTCCAGGCTTCTCCTCCCTGACAGAGGGGTCCAGCATGGTCTGGGATGGGGGCCAGCATCTCTTCTCTGGGGTCATGTCAGTCCAAGATGCCAGGACAAATGACTGTTATTTATTTCTTCTCTGGCCACTGAGTCTATACTATTTACAAAGTGCTTTCCCAAGCAGGACCACCAGCATGATGATGTCAACACAGTGATGGCCATGACATCTAAATGATTCTCCCTCACCTCCTCCAAATCTTTTCTCAACTATCACTTCTCAGCGAGGCCTACCCTGAGCACCCTATGAAAACTCTCATCTGTCCACGTTCTAGCACTCCCCACCCTGCTGACCCTGCCCCATGTGTTAAACATCCTTTCCTCATTGCAGCAGCCATGAGAATATGTCCTGCAGACCTCCATCCATCTCCAGGCAGCACTGTTGGCTGAGGGCCTCAGCTGCTCCAATTTGAAACCCATCTCTGCATTAGAGCTGAGACCACTTCTTCTGCAGGCTGTTCCCAGCCAGTGGCTGAGTACACCAAGGACGCCTGATGTCCAGCTTTGGCTTCAGGACTCCCTGATGGCCTTGCCAAACCAGGATGCCTCCACCCAACCCTTACTAAGGGTCAGACTTGCATGGTGGTCTGATGGCTCCTCCAAGCCTTCCCTGGCTGCCTTTCTTCCTTCCCTCACACAAGCATTTCCTGTAAGGAACTCCTCGCATGTTGACCTGACTTGGTGTTTGCTTCTCAGAAGATCCAGATTCATACCCTATAGCATGTATCTAAACACATGCTAAATCCTTTGCTTATTATATCTGTTTGTTTTTTCATCTCTATCCACATACAAGATGGCAGGATTTTAAAAAATTATTCTGTTCATTGATGTATCTCAGGCACCTAGAAGGTGACACTTAATGGATAGCAATTAAATAAACAATGCCCATTTTACAGATAGGAAACTAAGGCTCAGAGAGTTTCTCAAGTGGATCTCAGTCCAATAAAAGGTGAAGCTGGAGTCAGAATCCCAGTCTTCTGACTCCAAAGCTCTGCTCTTTCTTTTCTCTTCTCTCAATGTCATCTATCCTCTCTTCCACCTCTCTCACCCATCTCACTTTGTTCTCCATTTCCCTTTGTTTCGCTACTTGTGGGTTGTTCTCTTTGTTTTCCTCTTCCCCGCGATGTTTACTTCTCATGTGTTCAGTCCTTGTGGCTTGTGTGTGTGTGATATGTGAGTGGTATGCGGTGTGTGTGTATGGTGTGTGTGGTATGTGTGTAGCGTAGTGACTGTGTGTGTATGGTATGTATGGTGTATGTGTGTGTATGGTATGGGTATGCATATGAATGTGTGTGTGATGTGTGAGTGGTATGCAGTATATGTGTGTGGTGTATGTGGTATGTGTGTAGCGTAGGGAGTGTGTATGTATGGTATGTATGGTATATGTGTGTGTATGGTGTCGGTATGCATATAAATGTGTGTGTCAGTGAGTGTGGCATGTGAGTAGTGTGTGTGTGTGTGTGTGTGTGTGTGTGTGTGTGTGTGTGTGTGTTTGCGTCTACACTGGCTGAGGTGGCCTGGGTGTCGATATTCCTCAAGGATGTTGGACTCAGGAAAGGGAGCAGCTGGGACACAGATGGAAACTGAATGTGTAGAGCTGGAGAAGTAGGAAAACTACATAAGGAAGTGAGAAAAGAGTATATAGAGCCAATGCCACCAGCTGGGCGCTAAATGACCAGGACCCAGCCCTGCTACTCACTGACTTCGTGACTTTGGCTTGGTCCCTTAACCTTTGCAAGCATCAGTTCCTTTGCTCAGTTGCCATCTTCACTTTAGGAATTCCAGCTTAACATTCTCCGCACCAACAAAGACCAAATGACACAGTGGGTGGGAGAGCACTTTGTACGTGGGAGCAAACGTGAGTGTCCTTGGGGAAGGACAAGCGAACACAGGCCAGGAATGAGGTTTCTCTCCCACTCTCCATGGACCCCCAGATGCTGCTTCCCAACTGAGTGGTTAGAAACAGGGAATACCTTCAGCCCATGGCATTTGGGCAGCAACAAAGAATTTCCGGACAGTGAGTGTGGGAGAGGTGATGGAACAGGTGCCCGGGAAAAGCTGAGAAGTCAGCTTCCACGCATGTGGCATCAGACATTTTGAGATCTTATTCACACAGCCCAGGTAAGAGCAGGGTATCTTACCACCTTACTCATTGTAAAAGGAAACCAGGATTTCTGGTACCCCAGAGCCCTAGTCAGGCTCTGACACCAGCTCCTGGGGTTGCCCCAGGCCTCAGTTCCTTCCTCTAACTAACAAGGGCATGAGGCTCATGGCTCTCCAAGGTCACTTCCAGCCCCAATAGTCCAACATTGAATGGCACATGCCCCTCGAAAGTGTGAGGTGAACACGGCCCAGGTACAGATGCAAGGGGCTCAGTTCCCTACACTCTGTTGCCTAGTCAGGTTTCATATCCTTGTCCATCTTGTCTCCAGTCTAGGTTGGAGACGCGCCATGCAGACACGAAACAGCCCACCTGCCTGCCTCCCTGATCACTCTCCTGCTCTCCCCACCCAATATTCGCTCTGATGGAGCAGAGAACAGAAAATAGATGAAAAATTCCTTTCTCCAGCTTTACCACCCACAGGTGCGCTCCCTGCAGGGCCCTCAGGACGACATCAAAGCCTCTTTCTCCTCTTGTGTCTTCTCTGAGGATGAAAATGAAATAAATAGCTCTGCAGATTCAAAGGAGTGGGTGGTGGGGGAAGGGGCACAAAGCACTCAGTTCAAAACAGCACAGGAATGCTCACCATCCTGGAGATTAATTCAAGCAGCTGTTGACGAGGACCTGAGAGGAAGTCCCAGCAGGTTCACACACTCTGCAAGGCACTTCCTGGACTGGCCCGGTGCCCGCACTTCCTGGACACCAGCCAGGCTGTCGGAGCCAGATCAGGACAAGAGAAAGGATGGCAATGGAGCCCAATAGATCTTGAGTCTGAAGGATTTCATTCCACTGAGTCATAAACTCATGAAATTCCAATGAGCCCTTAGAGCAGTGGTTCTTAACCTGGGTTCTATCAACCCTTAAGGGTTCGATGAGTCAGTCTCAGGGGTTCAGAGAAACCTCTGCCGCGAAGGCCAAAATAAAGTAATACCGTAATTTGTTGTCAGTTCATGCTCTTTGTTGGTTTTGTTCTTTGAGCAAGGGGATGTTCATGCATGGCTCATTTTGTGCACCCGTAAAAAAAACATATACGTATGTCTTGAATTTGTTAAAAAAAATCATATTTTATTTATCACTAAAGAAGGGTTCGGTGAATGCGCATATGAAACTGGTGCGTTCGGTACCTCAAAAAAGGTTAAGAACCACTGCCTTAGAGTTTGGTCTAACTCAGGAAACTCCAGTTTCCCTGTCTTCTAGTCTTCCAGCCTCTGCTTGAACGCTTTCGTTGACAGAGTGCTCACTACCTCACAAGGGAGCCTGCTTCACGTAGGGATAGCTCTGGACGATAAACATCCCTCCATGGACTGAACCAAAATTGCCTCCAAGGAGCCTGAGAATTGTCTTCTGGAGTTTCATAGAAATAAAATGTCTGCATGGCCACTACCTCTCTCCCATCTCCTTTACCTCTGTGGTTGGGGCGTGACGTGTGACCTGGGACACCACTTCTCTATTACTCCACCTGGCAGCTCTACAGGAAAAACGTACAAAGAGAAAAAACAACAGGAGAACCCTAAGGTGCCCTGTAGCTCCGAAATTCTAATTCTATGATTGATTAACACAAGTAAAGTGACAAACACCTTAAACTGGGCATAATGCCCAGCCCCACACTCTTCTTGCCCTCCTGTCCTGAACTGGGGTTTGCCCTCTTACGTCACTCCAAGAAAGCCACCAAGGTGGGGAAATGATGGAGGGAAACAATGACCAAGACAGAACCAAGTTCAGGGTCCTGGTCCCCTCAGTCTGCCAAAAATAACAAATGACCCAATAACCATGAAACCTTCAAAAGCTTAATGCTCCCCCTCTTAGACTCCTTTCTAGTGACCATTCACTAGTCTTCGCTCAGAATCAACGTCTGGTAGATCCTCTTACCTTGTCATTGGGAGGAGGTGAGAGTCACTGAGTTCCTCCATGGAAATTAAGGGTTGTCCATCTCTGCAATCTCATCTACATGAGGCCTGGGGGTCGAGGTGGTATCAAATTTCTATGAGAGCATCTCCATGCGTCCACAAAGCAAATCTGGGTCTTGGGTGACATTCCAGGGTCCCTGCACTGTGAAACAATTAGCAAAGGGGACAGGCGGCATGCTACTGGGAGGGCTCAGAAGGAGGACAGCCTCTATAGGTATCTTGGAGACCTGCTGGGGTGCATTATCAGCCAGCATGGTTCAGCATATGCCATGGTAAAGCAGACAGCAGGGATTGGCAAATCCAAAGTCTCATAGTGACCTGCAGGACAGCATGACCACAGAGCCATGCTCTCTCGTCAAAATGTCGCGAGAGCATGGTTCACTGGATAGCAACTCAGTTTGCAGATCCTGGCTCCTGCTGGGCCCTCCTGCACCTTCCTGAGCTGCATGTACAAAAATGACTCAGGCCAAGGCAGTGTTTTCATCCCAGCAGTCTAAGCTAACTTCCTCACAGATATCACCATCCCAGCTCAATTCCCTGGGCCTTCCAGCCACTCCTAACCTACTTAACTATGTACACTGAGGGACCCCACCTTATCTAGGTCTCACCTTAGAAGGTGCAGCAGCAGGCTGGTCCCACATGAGCCATTGCTGCCTTCTGGTGATTATGCCACAAGTTCTGAAAGACCTTCCTGGTTGGAACTATCATCTCTGGCCTGTCACACTGAGATAAATAGTCCTCTCTTCAATTTGCAAATGAAATTTGGGAAGCCACTTCTTCCTACATGCCCAGTCCTTCATTTGTGTCCTAGGCCTGACTCCCTGTCCTCCCTATTACCTTCATGACTTAGACCCAGCCAATCAAAGTCATGGGTGATGGCACCTGGCCCAAGACAGGTCAAAGAGACTCAGGACAAGAGCATTTGGGGAAACTTTTGCCAAAAACACTTGCCACTGAGGATGCTTGGCTGCTGTTACCTAAGCCAAGATATTGGCCCATTTTGCCGCTTTGAAGAAAAACCTTCCAGAGGATGTAACCAGTGCAGAAGAGAGCAGAGAGAGAGAGAGAGTCCCGAGGTCATTGTTGGAGTGTCTGGAGGCAACCATAGCTTAAGTGGCTCTCCCTCTGAGCTTTAGGTCTCTGGGCTGGAAGAAGAAAGAGTTGATACTGATCCAAACAGCCTTCTTGGCACCTCTGGGCCCCTTTGTTAAGTGTGAGAAAAGTGAACTCTCCCAACAGGGAGTCATTAAATAATCTGAGTCACCAACATCAGCTTCCAGCAGACTAGAGCAAAATCCTCCTAAAAAGCAGAGACTGTGGGAGAGTATAGTGAATTTTGGAGTCTGTTATTATGTGTATTGAGAGAGGAGGTTTTTGTTTAATAATATAGGTAATTTATAAATAAAATACAAATTAAAAAAGGATTAAATCCTAAAAGTCCCTTGAGTCCTATCTTATCTTACCTTGTCAGTCCAACTGCATTCCTTAGACATAACCTTAGTGCATATTCTTCCAGAACTTTTTCTTTGTATTTGAATAACTGTATACTCATGCATACACAGGTACTCTTATTTTCTTTCTTACATAAATGATGTAGCAAAAATCATGTCATAACATATATTCACCACATCATGACTTAATCTTAGGCATGTAGCAAGAAAATATTTCCAAGATTTACTTGCAACTAGATTGGAAACGTGTACCTGAGTTGTGGTCAGTAGGAGTGTGAGCAGAAGTCACATGTCACTTTCGGTCTGAGTTATGACTGAGAATCCTTCTCTGTGGTGTCTCAGTTTCATCCCATGGCTAAAAGTAAAAAATTCTGAGAGTATGAAATTGTAAAATGAAGGCAGCACAGACCCAAGGTCCTCACTTGGAAGAAAGCCACAGCAAGGAGCCAACTGGCCATGCTGGGCTATAATGTGAGAAGAACTAGACCTTGGCCGTGTTAAGTTTCTGAGATATGTTGTGACTGAATAATAGCTTGCACCATCCTAATGCAAATAAAATTTTACTCTACCTATTCTTCTGCATTTTTTTTCTTCTGAAGAGTATGTATACACAAATCACCCATCTTCTCTTCATCGGGACAACATAAAGCCATTGTGAAGAGATGAAGCGAGAACACTGAATGTAAATTTTCTGGGACTCAAGAAACCCCTTTTCTCTTCCTTTTTTGCATGCCTTTCTTATAATACCAACTCATGCTCTAAAGGATGCCTGAAACTTTGGGGTTTTATTACCCCTCCTGGAAAACAAAATAAATTCTATGCTTTGTGATACTTTAATATTACTTCCTTGTTCCTATACTATCTCTTATGCTGGACCATCCCAAGACCAAAAACACTACTATTAGCTATATACAGTCATCCTGAAGTATTTGCAGGGGCTAGGTTCCAGGACCCCTGCAGATACCCAAATCTGTGGGATGTTCAAGTCCATATATAAAATAGAGTAGCATTTGCATATAACCTATGCATACCCTCCCGTATACTTTAAATCATCTGTAGATTACTTGTTAATACCTAACACAATGTAAATACTCAGTAAATAGTTGTTATACTTTATTGTTTAGCCTACAGAATAATGGTAAGAAAAGAAAGTCTTTACTTGTTCCATACAGATGCAACCATCATAGGCCTAACTATATAGTAGACATCAATAACAATGTAACAATTTCTTTCTCTGAATATTTTCAATCCATGGTTGGTTGGATTTACAGGTACAAAACCTGCAGCTATGGAGGGCTGACTGTATTTCTTTGGGTCTGGAGGCTTTAAGATTTTCTACAACTATTCCAGGAAACATAACACTCTAAACCAGTCAACTAGTTAAGTGGGGATTAGCGATCCAAGCTGAGAACTTGATGGTCATGGGGAGTGGGTTGGGGGAGGGCGGGGGGATAAGAACACCAAGTAAGAAGGGAGGTAAAAGAAGAACACAAAGTTCTTTGATTCTTCACAGTTTGACTTCATGTTTTAAAAGCACATTTTTTCCAGTATAGGTCTAGTGTTTGTTACAGTCTGCTGTTTTCTAATTCTTGGAAAAGTAGTCACCCACATAGGGAATCCCTGGCAGCACTCCATTAGCCAGAGTGTTCGAGTAACCAGAGGCCCCAGGGATGTTCATTTGGGAAGCATAATGATGGTGAATCCTGTCCATATTGTTTATGATTTAACAACTGGTTTATTATGTAGGATGTTCTCTGGGTCACTCCTGGGAAACTATTTAAACAAATAATCTGCAGTTAAATGACCTAATAGAACAAGTGTTGTCAGGTTCTTGGAAAAGAACCATGATTTAAAGCTATTCATAGATTCTTAAAATTGGAAGGTACATTCAATATCTTCTAATAAGATCCCTTCATTACAGTAGTGAGTAAACCAAGGCCTAGAGATATTAAAGAATTTGCCCGAGGTCAAAACTTGCATTCTTTACACATATCTTTACCACCAAAGGGCTGATGTCATATTCACCTCACTGACATCTTCCTGGGATTATGGAAAGATCACTGGAATATGAGCCACAGGACCCATTTCTAGTATAGGCTCTGACACTCAGCAGTGCATAACCTTGGCCAAGGGCCTTAACCTTTCTGAACCGGGTCTACTGCACAGCTCTTAGGAGCCTCTCAGTTTCATGATTCCCTTATAAAGAAAATGGCTTCATGCAGTCATTTACTGCAAAAATTTCTATGGCTTATGCTTCAAGTGTCGAGCAAAACCCACCCTGCCACCTCATCCCAATTTTTCTGGCCAGGGAGAGGGGACCAATAGATTTCATACTGTCCCATCTCTGAGATCACTGCTCTTTCCCATGGGTAGCTGCAGCTCCCTTTTTGGGGTGCCTAAATGCTAAGCATAATGAACTTCACTCGGGTGTCTTCCCAGCATCTCTTACCCCTTTTGCCTTTCTAGGAGACCAGTTCTGCTCAGGTCTCTGCTCCCTGGCCAGTGTTCATTCTAGAGCTCAGATTTAGGCCAATCAGCCCCTGACGTTCCCTTAACAACTGTTATTGGTTGAGAAATAGGCAAATGACTTAAGCTGGCTAATCAGGTAGGAGGAAAAAAAGGGACATTTCATGCTAGGCGAGAATTTTTACTCCATGTTTTTCCTTTCTGCCTGCATCTGAAAGAAGAAAACATATTACCCCAGCTGCTGCTGGCAGCCATCTTGACACCATGAGGGAAGATAGTCTGCGGCAAAAACAGCCTTAGAGTGGAAAGAAGCCGAGAAATCTCCCCCCCCAAAAAAAATGGGTCCAGATGAGCATATCTTGCCGAGAGTCCATCCTGCCTCTCAAGTTTCTCTTTGTGAAATTTTAAACATCTCTGTCATTTAAACAAGTGTGAAACTCTACTTGTTTCTTGAAGCTGGAAACACCGGAACCAATAGATAAGGTCAATTAAAATACCTATAGGAGAAGGCAAGTCCCTGATATCATGGTGTGTCTTAAATGGCTTGACAGATCATTCTGGTGCCATATACCTCACTGTCCTGGAACCTCAGGCTCCCACGTGCCTGGATACTGGAAAGACCACATTCCATGCTAGTCCCCATTCCATCAGATCTCAGAAACAAACCCCAGAACTGAAATTTGACCTGGTGTGTCTCCTCTTATAACCTTTGAGGAGGTTGGCCAACATATTCTCTAGGCCTCTGTTTCTACCTGTAAAACAAGATGGATGGTGTATGTGCTGATGACCTGCATAGTTCACCTGATAAACCCATTGGCCTTTGTTTAAACCTCATCCATTGCTCCCTTACTCACTCTCTCTCTGTTCTCCTGACTTTCTCAACTAAAAGCAGGGGCAGGTTTGGAGGGAAGGAGTGGGGTAAAAATCAGTGGTGCTAAAGCCACTACCTGAACAGGTGTAACTTTCTACCTGCATTCAAAGAAAGAAAACATATTGCCCCAGCTGCTGCTGTATGAACAACCAGAGCCTCTAAGATACAAGAAAATTGATTAAGATGGATGCGCATCACCATTCTGCCTTCAGCCCACTGCTTGGCAACACCTTGAGGAATGGGCCAGGGGTCCCAGTCCTTGCCATGTGCCAATCCTTTCAGCCTTTGGGACACCACACACTTCATTCCAGAGCCCAAGATGGTGCTGGAATGCAGCAAGTCACCTTTGCTTCTTCCCTGAGAATGTCTGCCAGGTACAGACGAGAGCAAGTTCTGAGAATGGGACATCCCGGTGGGAGGCACACACCAAATGGCACTGTATTGGACTCCTGCTTTCCTCCCCCCATCACTAAACATTTTGACGAGCAGCCCTTGGGCAACAGTAAACACAGAAGGTAACCTTGTAGGGAATAAGAAATTCAACAAAATCTCATGATGGAATCCTTACAAGTCTCCTCCTCTTCACCAAGGATGTGGGAGGCAATCACTTTGCTTTGACCTCCCGGACTCCATCCCCCAAATATTTTTCCATTCCCTTGGGACAAGATATGACAGCATTCAGATGCTTCATCTGAAAAACACGGAGGTTGGAACTGAGACCCATCGCAGTCTCTTCCGACTGCATATTATTGTTTATAACATTTCCTAGAAAGGAATTCGTGAGACTCCTGGAATTTAAGACCTGAGCCAAGTAGCTTCTCTCCGGCCTCAGTGTCCTCGCCCGTTCCGTGGTCTCTACCTGTCTCCCAGGTTCTCCCCAGAATCAGAGGGATGAGGGAATGTGAGGACTGCAAAAAGCTGTGAAATCACTTGTCTCATTTTCATATTCAGATAGTATGGAAATATTTCCTGCTCTCTCTCTCTCTCTCTCTTTCTGCCTCCAGGAAGCATAGAAGGGGGATTTCTCACCTTGGTCTTCCCTCTACATTTTATTCCAGTCTCAGCCTTCTCAGGGACTTGTCGGGCCCCCTTTCACCAGTCTCTCTAGTTGGGAAACAGCCTAGGCCTCCGGACATTCCCCAGCCTGCAGTCTCTGCTGGTGCGCTGGGGGCTGTGTCTTCCCCACGTGCTCTCTTCGCACCAGGTCTCCCGGCCCTGGAGCAGCTGGGTGGGTATTAAGACCGGACATCTGCAGTTCAGCTGCGGGTCACAGCAGGTCCCATGCACACCCTGTGGGCTGTGCAGGTTCCCGCCAGGCCTTCAGCTTCCGTTGGGGATGAGGGTGCATGTCAGCCAGCTCCACCTTGCTGCTGATCTGGCCTGGGATACACAGGCAAGAGGGGGACGGTGGCCCATGGGGCTAAAAAAAAGTCTGCTCCTCTTCCCGTTCTGCGCCTTTCTCTCTTCTCAGCATTGCAGACTGAAGTTCATGTCAAGGTCGGGAAAGAGGGTTGCTCATAGGGCTCAGACTGCAGACACAGAAGGAGTCGGGAGGCCTTTCTGGACCTCTGTTTAGAGGCATCTTACAGTACATTTCTCATTCCGCCACAGTCAGTAGCTACCATGTGCCAGGCTTTGTGTCGAGGGTTAGGGGATACCAGGTTGGGGCCTATAAAGCCCAGAGTGAGGGGACAGACAGACTAATGATGATAAAACTGCCAACAGTGGTACATGGTACATGCAAAGGTCTGTGAGCACTCTGAAAGAGGTGATGGCAGCGATGAAACATTCCAGAGGCGCGTGTCAGTGTAAGGCAGAATCATCGGGAGGAAATGCTCCCCTCCATCTGGAAGCAGAACCAACCTCTGTAGCAGGCACAATGGCCAAGAGTCCTACCCCTCACCCAGACAAGGGTCAAACTCCACATCTCGTCTCTGTGAATGGAGTTCCTGGAGCTGCACGGGGCATGCAGCCTGTGAGACCCAACACAGCAGCCTTGCCTGATACAATCTGGCCTGGAGCAACGTCTGGTGTCATTCTTACATTCAGTCAGTGAATAAGTAAGCGCTGATTAAATGCCTGCCATGGACCGGGTTTGACAATTGTATGTTTTATTTATTTGATTGTAGCTCTACCAGACTGTAAGTTCATGAGGGCGAGAGATCAGGTCTAATTCACTCATTCTTGTATCCAGTGCTCAGCACACACAGGTTTTCAGTGAATATTTGTTGAATGAATAAAAGAAATACTACAATAGCTTAAGGAGACTTACAGTGTGTGAGTTAAAATGCAATAATAGGCAGTAGTTGTCTCTGGGATTCTTCTGCTTCCCTTAACCAGGCAGCAACCAAACACAAATGTTAGCACATGGTGGCCATATAGGAAAAACGGGCTAGACTATTTTTAATCGGAAAGTTACTAAAGAAAGAGAAACCTAACACCTACAATTATAGTACGTACTTAACCCTTTTTGTTCCCCCTGGGTTCACCTCTTACTCCATGCCTAGCTTGACCCAAGGTTCATTTTCACCAGTCCTTGTCCTGTTATCAAAGCACAGTGATGTCTGCCCAGGTGAGCATATAACCCTTTGAGCAGTACGAACATTCACTTACGTCATGCACGTCCTCGTGCCTCCTGACCATCCAGAGTACAATCGATTTATTTTAAAATGTATAAGGCAACATTAAAAATAAAAAGGCAAATGTATGTTCTTCTTGTTTCTATAAATTGATTCTCAAACAAACATGGTTTTAAGTCAATAAAACTGGAACTAATTTCATTTTTTGAAAAAAGAACAACTCACTCCCGGGGGTCAGTGAGCATGAAATAAACTCACTCCTCAAAGGGTTAAGGAGAATCTCACTAAGGGACATTTACCTCTCAGTAGAGGGCAATGAAATTTAACAGTTCAGCCAACCTTTAGTGGAGATACAGCCCATGAAGGTGCTGCAGCGGGTACCAGGAAATCAAAGATAAATAAGACATCTTTCCAAGGAAAAAATAAATTACCCAGAAATACAAAACCAAATAGTGTGAGTTGAAGAAACCTACGGAGGAATGTGGAGGACCTAAGGGAGGAAAAGTTGGGAGAATCCAGGACATCCTCATGGGGCAAATGGCTGGCATAGACCGAGGTGGGCAAGGCATTCTAAGTGGAGGAAGAGACAACAACGAAGACACAGAAACGATGGTGACTTTCTCCCTTTCTGCAGGAGCTCAGCACATGCAGAAGGGGCCAGGACAGGACGTCAACAGCAGTAACAGTGGCTGAGGTTTACTGAGCTCTCACTATATGGCAGATACTCTTCGTTTAACCTTCAAGATTGAGCAGATTGGTAATGTTACCCCTCCCATTTACAAATAGGGAAAACTGAGGCATGAGGAAGTTAAGTAGCGTGCCCAAGCTTGCATCTCTTTTACATGGTGCAGCTTGGATTTAAATTCAGACCATGTGAACTGTCATATCAGACTGCATCTGGACCCTTATTTAGGCTGTGTTTCTCAAACTATGTTCCAGAGAATACTGGTCTTATAAAATGCTCACACACACACACACACCAAAATTTTTTTTTTCTACTGGTTAAATAAGTTTAGAAAACTGCCTGACCAGGCGGTGGCGCAGTGGATAGAGCGTCGGACTGGGATGCAGAGGACCCAGGTTCAAGACCCCGAGGTTGCCAACTTGAGCGTGGGCCCATCTGGCTTGAGCAAAAGCTCGCCAGCTTGGACGCAAGGTCACTGGCTCCAGCAAGGGGTTGCTTGGTCTGCTAAAGGCCTTCAGTCAAGGCACATATGAGAAAGCAATCAATGAACAACTAAGGTGTCAAAACAAAAAAGTGATGATTGATGCTTCTCATCTCTCTCTGTTCCTGTATGTCCCTATCTATCCCTCTCTCTGACTCTCTCTCTGTCCCTGTAAAAAAAAAAAAAAATTAGAAATAAACTCTATATAGTATACTGTCCACCCTCTGGGAGAATTACCACACACAATTATATATTAAAAGTTTTGATAACTTCTATCATCAAGAAACATGCATGTCTAACTCAGTCTTTTGCAAATGCATTTAACCAGAAAACCCTGCATTCGTGTAGCACTTACTGACAACCTAACACACAGAGATCTGCAGAGAACTCTTGGGAAATACTGCCTCAGGATATTATTCCTCTTACCCTCTTCCTTTCGCTGAGGAGGTACTCTTCTAGGAAAAATAATAATAGCTTCTGTTCACTTAATGCTAGGGTTTTTAACCAGTATCATCTCATCTTATATTTGAAGCTTTTACACTCTTTCAAATTTCTTCTTTTTCCTTCTTTGAAGCAGAATCCTAAGAGATTATAGTTATGTCGGTATATCTCAGAAAGTTAACACCACGCCTATCTTTTTTTCAAATCAGAATGGTGAAATAGTCTACTTCTTAAAAAAGGGAGAGAGAAATTTCTTTTCTCCCTAACAGATTTTATCAGTTTCTAGGAATTTCTTAAAATGTGCTCATAAGAGTAAATGTCAAAGATTAACACTTCTCAACTCCGTTAAGAGGTCCCCTCCCAGACATTTATTCTGATACAAACTCCTTTCTGTGAAGGATTACTTTACAAGGAACACAATTTAAAGTAAAACATTCTTTTAAAAAAATGGAAGGCTTTTTTTAATAGAACATTTTAATGGCTAAATGACTTCCCCTCCTAGAAATATTTGCTTTCGAAAACAGAGCTTTGCTTAACTCAAAAGGAATGCCTCCGTGATGTTGGATTTCAGGCTGCAAGGGGACTATTTGGTGAGGTGAGGGATGTTATTTTTATGACTCAAATCACCTCGCTGAGGCAGTTGCCCTCCTGTCTTCCAGGTTCGTTCCTTCCTTCCTACCCCTTCTATCACCTTCTGAATTCCTGGAATGCATGGCCATTGAAATTCAAACTGGTGTGAATTCGAGCAGCATCACTAGCTCATTAGGTAATATTTCTTCAAATACATTTATCTGTTTATCACTAATTATAAAATAACACTGTTTAATAACACAGTGTCCTTATGAGGATAGAACTAGAGCAGATGGAAAACGTCTAGCAGCACTCCTGACACAGCACGCAGACCCGCATTTGCCTGGACAGACTGCGGGCAAAAGAGGCGAGCCGGAGCCCAATGCTGCCTCGGTGGCTCCGAGAGCATACCTTTGAGATACTCGCTTAACATGCAAAAGTAGGTAAAAGCTTGTCTTTCTCCCCATGGAAGACCAAGAGGTGACTCAGAATGACCCCAGGCTCACCACTCACCCCTATATCTCTCACACTGAACCCCACTCATTCCCAATGACAGCTGTTCTGGGCCACAATCTAGGGTGTCCTGCCCTCGGAACAGGAGGCACGGGGAGCCTCGTTACTTCTCCTTTGCAGCTGCACCCACAAAACCATGCATGCAAGTGGGGCACTAAGAGAGGCTTCGTGGCTTGGGTGGGGGCAAGGAGGGGTCCAGCAAGCAAGCATGTCCTCGGCCCAAATGCCAAGTTCAGTAGCTTGAATAAAACCACCCTAACCTACAAAGTCCAGAGGTCACCATCTGGAAATGGAAAAGCACCACCAGTGAATTGTTGTGGGCCGCAGTGTTGCTGGGTTTCAGAGGAGCTGGACAGCATGAGGTCAGGCCTGATTTCTTCCTTTAGCTGCCCCCATTTCTGTTTCTTAAAAGGATAAAAGGTTTTGGGTCCCAATTTGTGACTGTGAATATACCAGAATGGAGGAATGGGTTGTTGTGGCAAAAAGGGCATTACCCCAACACCCGTCTTTAAGAGCTTCACCTTAAGCCCGAGTCCGAAGTCCACCAATGCTATTTAGTTCCCCTGGGCTTCCCAAAGGCTGGCAGCTACGTGGACAAAGCTGGCCAATCAGTGAATGCTTGCACTCACCCCTCCATCCTCTACCGAGGGTCTCCCAGCCCAAAACAGTGTCCCTCCTCCCCTCTTTATGTCCCTCCAGGAATCTTTCACAGGGTTGTCTCAGATGTCACTTGCAACCAGACCTTTTCTGTCTGGCCTGCAAGGCTTTGCGTGGTCCCTGATCCCAGTCACCCCAGACCACAACCGGCAAGCTGAAAGGTCTGGCGTGGCGACATGAGGACAATGGGTCTGCCAGGCTGAAAGCATTCCAGCCTCCCACATTCAGTAGGAAGCGATGTGATGTGCGGTGGGGAGCAGAGGTCATTCATGCGGATGGTTTATGTTTTCCCAAGCCAGCATTCCTCACAAACAGCTGTGTTTATACAAAACTAGAGGAGAGAAAGAGAGGGAGAAAAAGGACAGTGTCCTAGGGATGACATCATTCTGTCTTGTCTGCTTCACCTCCCCCAGTGTCGGCGGAAGAGGGCAGGGGTGGGGGGAGTTACAGCAGGCTGGTGGACGTGCTGGGTGCAAGTACATGCAGTATTTATACACGCATGTGTTTATTAGATATACAGTGTCCCTGCTCTCCGCCCTGCCTCCTCGCCACGCACTCCAGAACACCCTAATACACTTGGCAGAGCGCTATTTCCCTGGACCAGCATCCTCTGAGGAAGGCCAGATTTGGGGGCTCATGTTCCTCCTTCAAATCTCTTTAACAAACCCCTCCACTGAAGAAAAGCCTGACAGGAGGCAGAGTCATTAAAGTGAATTAAAATGCCTCCGAGGAGAGATTAGCCCAAAGCCATTCCCATATCAGACAAAGGCCCCTTTCATGCAGACTCCAGCCACGGGGAGTAATGAAAGCAGAGATTAGGGAACAAATTCTCAGAACCCAGAAGCTCGGGCTCTTCCGTGGAGCCAGGCCAACATAGTCTCTTCCGGCTGGACCTTAAGAACTCAGCTTCTGCTTAACCTGCACTTGGTTTCTTAAGACTGAGACTGGAAGGAAAGGGGCTCCACAGGGGCAAATGTACCCCCCCTTCTCTGAGCCAGGTCTGTCCCTAACACAGTCCAGATGCACAGGCCCTCACCTGTTCCTGCAAGTTGCCAGAGGATGTAATGCGATCAGCCCCCAACCCCCGTCTCATTAGATCAGGTAGGAAGTCCTTCCACCACTGGTCTAGGCATGGGCCCTTCTGAGCCTCAGCACCTCATCTGCAGCTAACCCGAGTGTCTGTGTCTGTCAGGGTGAGCATTGCGTGCTGTGCATGCAAAGAGATGGCCAGAATAGGATTCCTGCTGTCCCGGCAACTACCGTTTGTTCTGAAAAGATAGCTATGTTAATAGTGGATGCAATTCAGTATAATGTGGGCCCAATGAAGTATGTCTATGAAAAGGTAGGAAGGATATCAAAGTCAGTCTGTTCTACATCTGGGAGGCTCAGGGCAGTTTCACAAGAAAGGTGACACCAGAAAGAGGTGTGGAAAGAGGAGTACATGTTTACTAGGTAAACTTGAGCTGGGGATGGTGGAGTGGGGAGAAGGGAGAACATTCCAGGCACAGCGTGTGGCATGGCCAAAGGCATAGAGCATGGCAGAGCATGGCAGGAGTATGTCTCCTGAGTAATGGTGACCTTGGGCCATATTTTCATCCCCATCCCTTTTGTTGTTGTTGTTGTTGTTGGAGAGACAGAGAGAGTCAGAGAGAGGGACAGATAGGGACAGAAAGGAAAGGAGAGAGATGAAAAACATCAATTCTTCGTTGCAATTCCTTAGTTGTTCATTGATTGATTTCTCATATGTGCCTTGACCAAGGTGGAGAGGGCAGGGAGACTACAGCAGACCGAGTGACCCCTTGCTCGAGCCAGCGACCTTGGGCTCAAGCTGGTGAGCCTTGCTCAAACCAGATGAGCTCTCACGCTCAAGCTGGTGACCACGGGGTCTCGAACCTGGGTCCTCCACATCCCAGCCAGATGCTCCATCCACTGCGCCACCACCTAGTCAGGCAGTCCCCATTCTTTTTATAATTAGCCATATAATTCCAGTTTTCAAAGGGTGCAAGGCATGGCTTTGTCTCCAGAAACATAACATTTTTATTTTTGAACTAACCATTATGCCAAGGCTTCCTTTTATTTATTTATTTATTTATTCATTTATTTATTTATAGAATATTATTTATTGGAATAAGTGAGCAAAAGTTGGCCTTAGAACTGTAACATTTGTTTTTCCTTTAGCAAGGACTCAACTAATTTAATCAGTTTTTAAAAGAAACATTGATGCTTTCTCATTTTTACATATTTGATGGTGTTTTTAACAGTTTAGAATTACGTGTAAAACTCTAAACATTAAACTATGCTTTATAAAAAAGTGTTTATGTCGGAAACAAAGTTTCTAACGAGACACATTTTAGGTAACAAATAATTTTAGGCAGTGAAAATTATTTTAAATAATGAAAATGGATGGTGGTGAGCCCCACGATTCTCTTGCCTTCTCTTCCCTTTCTCTCTCACCCCTACCCGCACGGCTATGTTCCTTACTCTGGTCCCGTGGTGTCCGGGCCGGAACCGGAACTGGGATGGGAACGGCAGCCCTGACTGAGGTCCTAACCACAGCTCCAATCACTATTGTGTCGTGCAAGTCTGATCACAGCAATTCTCTCCTTGAACACTCCTCTCATATAGGAAATGAGGAGGTTGAACCCGGCTCCCTTTAAGGTGTCTTTTATAACTCACGTGCTGGCATTCTAAGAGGCGCATGGCCCCTCCCTCTCTGAGAGGCTTCAGGTAACACTCCTGCCTGCTCTCCTCCTCAACATTGCCCATCAGGCCTTTGATCAGCTGCCCAGCAGGGGCTAAACTTCACGCACACAACACACTCACACCAGACTACCCACATACACATGACACATACCCCCACACACACACACACACCACACGCTTCTATGTTTACTCTATGCTCTGTGTCCACTTCAGTACCCACCCTCTACATAGTCTTGCCTCTTCTGCCTTTGTCTTCACCTGCATAGGGAGGTTCTGCTCTAGATAGAAAGATAGGTGTAAAAACTCAGAGAGAAAGGAACAGCGGCAAGTATGGCAATGAATATTTAATAAATATTTTCCTCAACCTACCCTTTTTTAAAAAATGAAAAATCTATTTGTCTTTTGTATTTCACTTTACTACTTCATCAGTCATCAGGGAAACCCTTTTCTTATTTAGTTCTTGGAGAAATCTGTATTCATTTTCTTCTTTTAATTATTTGTACTTATTCTAACATCTGTGCACATTCTGCAGCCACTGACAGTTTAATGTTGCTTATGCCGTACAAAACACCAAGGACCTCTACTCCCAGGCCAAAGGTCTCACTAGTAACACTCAGAGGGGAAGGAAACCATGACTTCCAAGATCATGACTCACGGACGTGGCCACACCTGGAGTGTGTCCAAGATTGGGCCAAGAAGCCCACGAGTCCCTGATCACTCCATCTGACAGACCTCACTTCCCCAGTTTCTCTCCATCTCAGCCTCTTTTTTGTTTCTTTCATAGCAACTCTTTGCAAATATATACATTTATACTCTTCTTTTATTACTTATTATCTGGCTCCTCTGTTACATACAGTGCGGGACTCTTATGGAAAGGTGTCTATCAGATCACAGCATCCCAGCACAACGTGTGACATATAATAGATGCTCAATAAATGCTTCTTGACTGTTGATTCATGAAGCAGCTGGACCAGAAATGCAAGACATTAAATCTTACAGACAAAATTAACAACCCTAAAGTTTCAGCTGTTCTTTCACTTGCAAAGTAAGAATATGAAAATGGGCTGAAAAACATCCTAGCTAAGAAGGCCATGAAGCCCTGGAAGAAGTTGAAATAGAAGAAAAGACTGTGGGTTTAGCGCCAGAAAGTCTGATTTAAAATACCAGCTGTTTCTGGCCTGACCTGTGGTGGCGCAGTGGATAAAAGTGTCGACCTGGGAACACTGAGGTCACCAGTTCAAAACCCTGCACTGGTCTGGTCAAGGCACATATGGGAGTTGATGCTTCCAGCTCCCCCCCCCCTTTCTCTCTTTCTCTCTCTCTCTCTCTCTCTCTCTCTCTCTGTCTCCTCTCTAAAATGAATAAAATAAAAAGAAATTAAAAATAAAATGCCAGCTGTTTCTTCATCAATGTACGACCTTGGGTAGGTATTATTCTCTGAGTCTCTATTTCTTATAAAATGGGAAAATAGCAACTGGTCAGTATATTTTCAAGGTTTTTTAGCAGAACTTCATATTTTACAGGATGGATAAAAGTAGGCTTTTGATAAATATAAAATATATTGAGCTATGAATAAGAGCTAATACCTTCTGTTAAATTTAATTACACAGTCTCAAAATTTATATTCATACAGATAAATGGTTTAAAAATGATTCCTCTTTAAATAAAGGTCTGATTTCCAAGCATGTGCCTAAAATAGTAACCTAGTAACACAGAAGCTGATTAGCTGGCAGAGTACATTTCCCAGAATCCTTTACAGTTACATATGGACACGTGACATATTTCTAGCCAATAGCATGTGAGTGGATGGGTATGTACAGTCCCCCAAGAACCTTCTATATGTAATGTTCCATACTCTTTGATCTTCTGCTGTTTCAATGCAGAGGGACACAGAAAACTTACAAGTCCCGTGAAGCCACAGATGGAAGAAGCCTGGATCCCCATATCTCTGCTTGAAGAACTTCCCAGCATTCAGAAACAGCAATTTTAGATTCTATTAATATGCTTGATCCATTGTGTAACTTTTTACAGCAACTAACATTCCTCTAAAGCCTGGCAGCACGAGTTAACATTTTGGAATTCTCAAATGCTTTGAAATGTAGTCTATATGTGCTGTCTTTATTACAGCTTCTAAAATAGTGTTGTTTGTTTGTTAGTTTGTTTCAGAATAAAATGTGCATAAAATAAATGCTGGTGGTATCTGAAACTTCTTCATGAAGCTCCAGGTATTCATGAAACATTTGAAAATGTGTTTTCATTATGTCTGGACTAAATGCTCTCAAAGATCTTTTCTAGTATCAACATTTTATTGTTGAATATTTTTCTAATTTTCCAAAGGAAGGCATATTGGTCTTAATAAAGAGAAGGTGAGCCCCATCTGCCTCTGCAATAAAGTAGCACCTAAGAAACACCACGGGACACATGATATTTCTGAATTAATTGTTGCATGTTTAGAGGGTAAGGGCCTTCTTTAGGAAACTTTAGTTCCAGGATCTTTATTTCTTTTAGAAATAACAATGGTGCTAAAAATGACCTGAACTGTTTATGTAGTAATGATATAAGTTGTCTGGAGGATCTTTCAAAACAAAGTCAAAATTAAAGTAATTCTTTCATGTGTTCCACTTATATCCAAATGCATTATTAGTAAATGGCACTTCGATAAATCTTACAACTACTAACCTGACCAAAAATAAGCAAGACCATTTTCTTCTGCTGTAGTCTTCAAGAACCACCATGTTCAGAAGCTGGGGAATGGCCACAATGACCTCTGAGTGCATAGTCACGGTAGTAAATTGTCCCAGACCCAGGCACAGCTCAGAAACTCTCTAAGCCACAAGGAAGCTCAGCCCTAACTTAGAGATAGGATTACCCCCCAAGTATTTTCTAGGCTCATAGGAGGGTCAGTCTCTGAGGAGGACAAAGAGAAGATAGCAATGTAGAAAATCTTGACATTTGCTAATTCTTAATTAATCTAAATTTAGTAATGTTCACACCTCTGGGGACAGTACTGTGCTATCAATCTTCAGGGAATTTAAGACCCCAAAGAACCTCCCTATCATCACTGTTGGCCAAACTTGAGAGCCTTTAAGAGAGACATCAGACTGTAAGATAAGGAAAAGATTCAAACAGACTTTAGATTTAGGAATTCTTGAATTTGAAACTAATGCTTTGCATGTTGCTGTGTGACCTTAGGCAAGTTACATAACCATCCTGAGCCAAATAGCAGCAGCCTACAATATGACAACTGGAAAGGAGCTCAGGGTCCACCTGGGTCTAACCCTGTGACCTCACTCGCAGCCGCAGGCCTCTGAGCCCCATTCAGCCTCATTTTGCCTCATGGTTCTGAAGCATCTTGCTCTGTGTTGAAACTTTCAGAAGGACAGGATGCCTTGCTGGCCAGCAACTGCACCCACTGAGTCCTTGCCCAAGTTATGTGGTAGAAATGGAGCAATTATTTTCTATATTTTTCTTTCTTTTTGTTTTTCTTTCACAAAACACTTGAGAAACTTGGGGAAAACAATCTTTGTGAGCACCTGTAAATATGTAACTGTAGATGGACTCCCAGCTGGGCCAGGCCCACCAAGTGTCAGGCTGGAGACCACAAAGAGGAGGGTTTCTGCACAAAGGAGGCATGGATCTCTGGGAGTTGATGACCCAAGGTTGAACCAAAATAAACGTGTTATAGTCTGGATGCGAGGACAAACAAACTAACTCCCAGCACCTAAGGCCCCCCATTTCCTGCTCCAGACTAAACATGGCTGTCAGGTGGAGAATGATGTTTGGGCAGAGAATATAAAATGACTCATATCCACTCTCCATTGAAAGGAGGTGGCTTCTGTCAAATGCCAGAGGGTGATGAGGAAATTTGACAGGTTGGATTTTTGGATTTCTGGCTTATCTTGCCCATCCTGAGTCATCAGTCTAGGTCCCACAGTTTGACATTTACCGCATTCTTCTTCCTGAGATATTAAATCCATTCTGTTTCTCAAGATTGTTCTTGTACTAGACTCAGTTTATTCTCCGTCCAGGTTTGCTTAGTCCTACCTGTCTCTGGACTGCAATTGCTTGCTCAGTCCTGGCTGCTACAGTGATATCACCTCATCTTCTGAAACTGCCAGCCATCTCGGCCTCCCCCAGGGCAGAAGCTGGGCTTCAGCATGGCTTCCAGCATGCTTGCTGCTGTGGGAGTGCAGCCTCAGCAACTCCCACCCAGACCCAATGCAGCCCTATTCATGGAGGCTCAGCCTTTGCCAGCCGCTGCCTAAAGAGGTCAACTCTGAATAATGAGAGGCCAGGGACGGAAAGGATCCAGTGACAAATTCTTCTTCCTCTCCCCTCTCTAGAGTGCCCAAAGGACTGTTCCAAGATATTCCAAGACCATCTCTTACATTCTTTCTGAAGATTTTCCCTGTGCCCTAATGCCTGGCTGTGTGTCTTCTCATAAGGATGTGATAAACTCCATAATGCACCATTTCCGGTCTTCCCCAGCCCCCATCTTCTTATCCCTCACTGTTGCTGCTTTTACATTGCACTCTCCCAAAAAACAAGGTTGGCGTGTTTGCTTCCGGCTCGATGTTCTAAAGAAACTAGCCCTCGTTATAGTTTCTCTCCATCCAGCTAGGGCAGTGGTTCTTAACCTTTTCTGAGGTACCGAACCCACCAGTTTCATATGCACATTCACCGAACCCTTCTTTAGTGATAAATAAAATATGATTTTTTTTCCAAATTCAAGACACAGGTATATGTTTTTTTACTGGTGCACAAAATGAGCAGTGCATGAACATCACCTTGCTCAAAGAACAAAACCAACAAAGTGCATGAACTCACAACAAATTACAGTGTTAGTTTATTTTGGCCTCCGCGGCAGAGGCTTCTCTGAACCCCTGAGACCGACTCATCGAACCCCTATGGTTTGATAGAACCCAGGTTAAGAACCACTGAGCTAGAGGATGTAATTGGGGCAAACTGTCCTCACCTTCACCCACTAGCTGTTCTCCACCCCTCCCATTCATACTGTGTGCCTCCTCAATGGATGGGAAGTAGTATACCTCTCCAGTGCTTACACCAATGAAAGATACTCATTTTCCTTTCATTTCATTTATTCTTGGTTTTATAGCTTGTACTTGAAATTTTAAGATGCCTTTGGTCAACTTATCAAAGATAGGATATAAGTCTATGTACTGCCTTTACCAGGATCTAGAAAGAAAATCCTATTTACATGGACCCTGAGCAAGGTGTGCATCTGGGCAGCAAAGGAGACCCAGGCCAATAGGTTCCACCCGCAGAATTCACCCTGGGGTAGCATTTCCCAGCATCGGGTCCACAGAGAACAAGTGGTGTGAGATATTAAAAATCAAATGGTTTTGTTCTCAAATGCATTTTGGTGCCTGGAGATAAAACAAAATCAAATAGTTTCTCTCACCCTGTAGTAGTTTTGAAATCCTACTATAGTACATATTCTATAATGTTACCTCCAACAGAGGAGTTGGCAGCATTTTCAGAATTTTCTGGGATGCGCTGTTTTTATCCTGAGCGTCTCACAGGATTGATGCAGAAATTCTAGATGGGAAGAAGTCTCTCTATTCTTCAGACTTCAAGTTACAGAATCTTTGGGTCCCTATTGAAAACACCACGGCTATACAGAGTCACTCTTACCCTACAGCCCCCTTGAGAAAATATTAGCCACCAACTATCTAGAAGCCCGTAGAATTAATAAAGACTGAGGTTAACCATTAAGAACTAATTCTAGACAAAGCATATTTCCTTCTTCTTATTCTTCTTCATCCACAGAATATTTGTTCATGATTCTCCCATTTCCTTTCCACATAACATCACAGCACTCTCCCGACCCGCACCCCTCTCCCATAACCACTGTCAACCTGACTATACAAATCCCAGCAGAAAGAAGAAACTGGGAAACAACTCACCTTCTCAGCCTACATACCCCCACACGTCCTGCCCCTACACAGCTCCCTGAAGATCAGCAGCTATTGAAGGTTCAAGCATTCCAGTGTCTTCCCCACCAACCAGTGCTCCCTAAAGTCACTTCTCAGTTCCAAGATTAATAAAGTGCAAACAAATTTTTGGCTGCTGTTAGTCCTAAAGGTTAAAGCTGCCATCACTGCATAAAATCTCAAGAGTGAAGGCTTCAGTAAGCAAAGCAGACTAATGACCCCCGTCCCCGTGGTAATAAGCAGTGGAAATGAGCTGCTGGGGAAAGCCAGTGCCCCCATAAATCCACGTGTTCACACGCCCGCCGTGCAAGAAGAAGGCTGACGGTGGGGCCAGACAGAGCGGAGGTGGGAATGTCGGAAAGGGAAAGGTTTATACAGACCACCTAAATCAGCTCCTTCGTTCTACACAGGAGGAGAACAGACGTCCAGGGAAGTAAACTTGCTTACCCAAGACCACAGCATGCATTAGTGGTTAATTGTCCCAGAGCAAAAATCCAGGATGTCTCAGCTAAGTTACTTTAAACAGAAGCCTCTCTTTGGGTCTCTTAGATATCAGTGGATGCCCCCCAAGTTTGGAAAGCCAGTGAGATCAGCGCTGGAGTGAAAATTGGACAGTGGAGTTTTTTTTAATCCCTGTGTCTTTTTTCCCCTCTCTCTGAAAGCAGAGTGTGCAATACTGAAATAGAAAAATGATGTTAACGTTCTTAGGAGAGAACTTGAAGACAATCTGTGTTCTAGATTCTTCCATCACAACCAGATAACTAAACCTGATCTAGCCGTTTAATTACAGGGAATATACAGTGGAATACAAAGCAAAGAGGAGACAAGAGGGACTTTGAGCTAAATTCCTCCCTGTCTAACTAAGCAGACCAGCCCTCCTTTCAACACTCCCTTGGAAACCAGGCCAAGGTACCTGAGACTCTAACCCAAAGAGAGGGAAGGGCACCTGTTTTGTGGTCTTTATGTTGTAATATAAATTCTTCCTTAACCAAGCAGGGCCAGGGCCAGATAGTCAGCACCATGTGTGTGACCCAAATCCCAGCTACTGGGAAAGTTTCACAGAGTCCCCAGGAATCCCTCGGATCCCAGTGATCTGGAAACCCAGCCCTGTCTTCGGACAGCTTTTCAAGCCCAGATACACAGACTCAGCACGTGGTGTTCCATGAGCAAGCTGAGAGTGGAGGGAGCTCCCAGGTGAGGGTAAGTGATAGCTCGCAGAGAAGTCTTCCATTAAGTCATTGTCAATGTCAGTTCTTATTTCCTGTCCTCCTGTAGAACTGACTTCAGATGAGCCTTTCATCTCTGGCTTTTGGAAAAATACAGCTAAAAAAAATAAATATATGTAAAAAAAATGCTTCCTGCCAAAGAAGCATCCTCTCAGTACAGTCCCCAGCCTGGTGTGGACCTGGCAGGAACACGGTGCCATTGTGAGGAAGCCAGCCACTCAGGGAATCACACATGCCACATGTTTGACCAAGGAATTCCGAGGTCGTCTCTAGCTAATATGCTTCCCAGCTCTATGGTTAGAGGATTCTATAATCTATGATTTGATAGTAAAAAAAAACCAGATAGAACAATATCTCCCAAATTATTTCATTGACCAAAACCTAGTCATGCTCTAAATTTGTATCAGTCTTCCTGCATGTACGTTTTTTTAATTTTTTGAACTCACCAAGTGTGACTCTTCAAAGCTAATGGACCAGCCAGCAAGTTTGTTGTGCCACTTTGCTCCCAGTGACCTGGGTCCAGGGAAAGTCTAAAATAATAAATCTCCCACCCCACTACAATTTTTCGGCAAATGCTTGATTGTCAAGATTGTCCAAGAAAGAGAAAGCAGGTGGGACAAATTGGAGGATGCTAAAAGACCATCCAGACAGGGCGCAGACTCTAGACGCTAGTGCCTCACCCTTTTTCTGACAAGCAAAACAGGTGAACGCAGCATTTATCTTTCCTCTCCGATGCCACTCGAATCTCCTTTGGCCCACCTGAGCTCTTTTGAACTCCACCCTGCCCTCAAACCAGATCTTATCTCAACAAAACCCATAGCTGATACCCCTGGGTTTCATTTGTTCTATGGGGACAGGAAGCTGGACAGAGATGGAGGAAGGGTGTAGCTCTTTTCTCACCCATGTGACTTCCAGTCTATATGCCCAGCCCACCCTAGGCCAGGAAACTAAAAAAAAAAAAAAAAAAAAGGAGGACTCGGATATGGGGCTATGATCCATTTCCCAGGACCAAGACGCCTCTTCTCCAGGGAGAATTCCTTCCGCCTGTATCACAGGCACAGTGGAGATCCAGGGTGAGAACATCCAAAACCACACAATGGTTTCTCAGCATATTTCCCAGAAGTCCTCTAGAACATACCATGAATTTCTTTTGGGTGATATCACAAAAGAAAAAGAGCTTGCACTCCGGAGCCAAGTTGTCATGTACTGTAAACACCTCAGGTGTAGTCTATCATGTTTGTATCCAAGAAGACACATGGGACCAATAATTAATATCCTCTGAAGGTCTGATTTCAGTAGAGACACCTAAACCCAGAGCCTCTCCCAGGATGAAACATCCACACAGGCTTAATCCTAAGAGGCAAAGTCACAAACCAAAATTCCTTAGGCCTGAGGGCCACTCAATATTATGTAGATCTCTTCTAGGCTCTCCCAAGGCCATGCCTGAGAAGGTGACTTATAGTTATTTTGAAATGTCTATGAGGTTGGTAAATCAGAACCATTAACCTTAGGAAAATCTCTTCAAAATATCAACACTAAGCTCTTACAAATTCTACTGCCACCAAACCCACTTTTTCATACTCTCCAAAGCTTTCCTTTGCTTTCTATTGGCCAAAGAATAAATTCTACACTTTTGGCATGTCACTGAAAGCCCTTCGTGATCTGTACTCAATCTATAGTCCTATACTGAATGCCCACTGAGCCTATCTGTGCACTCTGGGCCCCAGCCACACCATGCTGGTCACTAGTCTCCAGGCACACTCTGCAATGGGGCCCATGCTGTTCTCACCTGCTGCATCACCTTCAGCCCCACCACTACCCATCTGCCTACTCCTTCCTAAGGAATCCGCTCAACTGCCATGTGCTCCACAAAGCGTGCCACATAAGTCAGATTTAACAACTCTTACCTTTGTATCTCCACGGAAGAAAACACCACTTATTAATTCATTCATAAGCATCTAGTGAGCTGCTAGAGTATGCCAAGCCCCCCAGCACTTTGCTAAGTACCGTCACCTACAAAACTAAGTAAGACACAGTTATATCTGCAGCTCCTTCACAGTCTAACAGGACAGTCACATAATGCGAACCTCGGCGCAACACAATAATTGCTCAAGTGAGCTTGCAAATATCATGCTGGGCAGAAGAGACACTAATACAGATGATGCACATGCTCAGCAAATAAATTAATAAATTAAAGTGCTACTAAAGAAATATCAGCGACCACAAGAAAGGGGCTTGGGAATTATGTGACTGGTGTGTGTAGGGAACAAAGCTAGAGGTCAAATGAACAGAAATGCCCACTCTGCTCCTCCCTAGAGGTCTTGGGATGCTCGTAGCACCTGTTAACCAAGTTTTCCCTCCCAGATGAAACCATGGTGTAGGGGTGAATTGTAATGTAAATGAGGAGCTTACTTCCCAAGTTCAATTCAACTCAATTACAGTTCAACAGACACTTCTGTGGTCCAATTAAGTGGCTCAAGATTGAGCCTTAATTCCAGAAAGGCAGAGCTATTCCCGTGCAGGCTAGGGCTCCTGTTCCTGGAGAACTTCTGTAGCCCACTGTTCGTGCCTTCTGCACTGTCCATTTCTCCCACTAGACTCTCTGCTCCCGGAGGGCAGGGACTGCACTGACCTGGTTCGTTGGCATTCAGAGTTCCAGCCCTAGAGCTCCAAGTGTAAATGGAATCTTACTTGGAAGCACAAAAGAGTGAAACAGCAAAGCAAGGCTTGCTCCAAGAGGGCCAGAGCCAGTACTCATGTCCTATCACCACAAACTTAGTAGCTTAAAGCAACACAGATTTACAATCTTACTGCTCCAAACATTAGAAATCTAACACAGATCTCCCTGGTTTAAAACCAGTGTGCCAACAGAGCTGTGTTTCTAGAGCAGGGGTGCTCAATATGTCGATCGTGATCTACTGGTCGATCGTGAAGGAAGTGTGGGTAGATCGCATGACATTAAAAAGACATTTGTCTTTTGATTGGCATACTGGGTAGCCAATCTGACGTCTGAACTTTTGACACCCTACGCATGCATGTTAAACCGCACTAACTTGTTCAGTTACATTGCTGCGTAGTTAGCCTTCAATTTATTTAAACTAAATACAACAAAGGGTATAAAAATGAGTGCTGTAGCTGGTCCAAGTAAGAAGCCTAAAACCTACCACTTTCATACAGAATGGGAGGGGATTTCTTTCACTATGTCATATTCTAAGTGCGTTTGCCTCATCTGTCTGTGTGCCATTGCTATTCCAAAGAAGGGAAATGTGGAGCGGCTTTTTCGGACTGTTCATAAAAACTATGACATTGATTTTCCTCCGAAAAGAGAGCTGAGAAGGAGAAAGGTGAAAGAAGAATACACAATATTAAATAGTAATAATAGTAACTTAAATAATGATAATATAGAAGAAATAAATTTATGTTTTGCATTTTTATTGTAGGTAGATCATTTTGACTTGGTCATCTTTTAAGTAGCTCGCAAGCTGAAAAAGTGTGGGCACCCCTGTTCTAGAGGGTCTAGGGGACAATTCTTTTCCTGGCCTTTCCCAACTTCTGGAGTCTGACCAGGAGGTCCCCTCTCTCCTCTTCAAAGCCAGCAACAGTGCATCGCTTCATCTTTGTTCCATGGTCACATCTTCCTCTCTGACTCGACTCTTCTGCCTCCCTCTTCCACTTATACTGGAGATTAGGTGTGGACAGCTTTGTGGTACCACTGTTCTCCCCACTACAGTGCCCAATCCACCTCAGCCCCAGGGTTCTGCAGCGCACAGACTATGGATTTAGCAAGGTTAGCATCATGGAGAATAACCCACTGTGTGCGCCCTGTGCAGAGATCAAACCTGGCTTCGCTGCCCACCAAACATGGCAACACTCGGCTACCAGCTGCCTCCAGCGCCCGTGCCTCCAAACCCCGCGCCTCCTGCCACCGCACCTCTTGCCATATCTCTTCCTTTGAAGGCAGACTTCCCCGGAGAGTAGGAGCTAAGGCTGGAATGGGACTGGAATGGAGCTTTGTGATAAACTGAGAAGTACAGAGAATAATGGTCCATGGGCAGAGCCAGATTGAGGTCGGTTGAGGCCCATGGCACAGAAGAAAATATTGGGGCCCCCCTTTCATTAGAAAAAAGCATTTTGCAGGCCCTTCAGAAGTCGGGGCCCAGGGCACGTGCCCCTTGAGCCTGCCGAGAAATCCGCCTCTGTCCACGGGAGAAGGCTCCTATCAGGGAGGACCTCTTCCACCTTGAAGGCTTCCTTCTGTTGATACCAGCCTGTTTAAAGGTAGAGTCTGTATTGTTCATCTCTGGGTTCCTTTTCTTTCCTTTCTCTGGCTATCTCAGGGCAGGCAAGCAGAAATATCACAGAACTAACATGTTTGGGGGAAGCCCTCAAAAAACCACAGACAAGAGTTAATGGATAAATATTCCAGTTCCTTGCCCCTTGGTGGCACAATTCTAAGGGATGGTCTACATACATCATCACCTAGGTGATCCCCATGGAATTGATTCAGCCTGGTTACCTGCAGTAGTAACCTAGTTATTAACACAACCAAGGTGGCCAACTTGTCCCAGTTTAGCACCAGAAGTCCCACATCCCAGGGAGTCCCTCGGTCCGCAGCCAACAGGATGCTTGGTCATCCTAAACCCAACCTATTCACTAACACAGCTTTCCCCTTCCCTTCCCAGCCTCATTTTCACATTCTCCACTGGTGTTTGCTGGTATCACCTCCCAAATAAACAACTCATGACCAAATCCGCATCTCAGGTTCCACACCTGGGACCAGCCAAGCTCAGACAAGCCCTCTGGTCCAGTTCATGTCTCACTGGCACGGCTAGTGTATTATGTCCACACATATCCTGCACCCCAAAACTCTAGGGGGCACCATTCACACAGACTATGATGAGGATGCTCTCCCCAGTGACGTGTACTGGAGGCTCTAGTAACAGCTGGTGTCAGCGGGGTCCTCTGTCAGGTTGACCTAGAATGAAATTTCCTTTGCCCCACCTCTCACCACATGGGAAAGAAGAGGCACACATTCCCAGAGAAACTCTTCCCATAAAGACAAAGCAGGTTTACTGCTCCCCCTCCCTTCTTCTCCTCGTCCCAGCCCTGCCCTGCACTTTCCCAGATGTTCCCAGTTGGTTATGGTGGGAGCCTAGCAGCGGATGAACAGCAGGACTGTGCCCAAACACCCTTCACAATCGATTGAGCCGTGGCAGCCAGGCTTGTCCCCAGGTGGGGAGAGCTCTGTGCAGATGGCATCTATGCATGGGAAACCGGAGCTCCTTGGGGACCACCCAGCCATGGCCGGTGCCTCCGCGATTCCCGCTCCACTTCAATTAGCAGCCTTAAACAGGAGGAAGAGCTCTCCGAGTGCTGACAAGCCTCTGCCAGACACTAGTTTGGCCTCACCTGGGGAGGCAGCCCGCCTCCAGGGATGGAAGGCAGTCCTAGCAGTGGACATCTGGACACCCCTAATGAGTCCAGCCCAGGATGGGAGCTCAGCTAATTGTTCAAGTCGGACGTGACGTCTGGATTCCAGCTGCCACATCTGGCAGCCCAGTTTTGGATGTCTTGAGTTTACTGTGAGGTTGAGACTGAGAGACCCTGAGGAATGGGGAATGTCAGCTGGGGTTCATGCTGAAGCAATTAAAGGGATGTTTGTGGTAGGTGAAGAATGGGGGATGGGGATAACAAAAATATCACAGCTTGCTAGCATCTTACCAGGAAATCCACACTCCCCAGCCTAGATGGGCCATTCCCATGAACACTGAGCACGTGGTGTGTGATTGCAGAGGAAGGGCAGGAGACTAGAGTGCCTGCTGGGTCTTGAACTGCAAGCCTGGGTTTCTAAGATGCAAAGTGACCAGATCTCTTCCGTTCCTCACACTCCTCGTCTTACCCTACGTGCAAGACAGAAGGACGAGACTTGCCCACCCAACACCCAGACCAGAGTGCCCCCCAAATTACTAAAGTTGAAGCTTCTGGGTCCCCACTTGCACAGGCCAGTTTCAAGGCCCTGGTAAGAGTCCTAGAGATAGTTTATATGATGAACTTGTTTCAGGTTTGTTTTTTTGTTTTTGTTTTTTGTGGGGGGGTTGCCAAATTTACAAAAGAAGGTTATTTTAACCATGATCAGTTAAGACCACCGTCTCTTTTCATTTTGACTTCCCTCAGTCACACAACTTCTAATGTCGGGTAGTGTTGGTATTTGGAGTTTTTAGCTAAAAGATAGTTGAATTTAGGGTCCATTTAGTTTCGGTTCAGTGGGATATATTAATGTGGTTTGTAGTTTCTCCCATAATTCTAGCTGTCCCACTATAGGAATAGATTCCAGAAATATTTCTACTACCCACTCCATAACTCACTCACCAGTGTCATGGCATAAAAGTGCCAGGCAAGACAGGTTATGTGACATAACTGCATCTTATGGCCCCAGAACTGGAAATACCTTCATAATGTAGAATAACTGAGGTTTGAAGCATAAGTGATAAGAAATTAGTTTATGAAAAATATTTTCATCATCAGAAGCATAGAAATGATAAGTGGAGGTTCATTTCACATGAGTCCCCAAGCAGCATAAAAGTAGTCTGTAATCAGGACTACAATTGATGACTCAATATGTAATTATAAACACACTATACAATGAAATTATTTTTCATAGATCTCTACATAAAATCTAGAGATTACTATAAAATCAACAAGTGAATGGTAACAAAAATTTTTTTGATATGCCAAAAGCAATAATTTGTTAAAAGAGATAACATTTTAACCTGACCAGGTGGTGGTGCAGTGGATAGAGCATTAGACTTGGATGCATAGGACCCAGGTTCAAAACCTAGAGGTCGCCAGCTTGAACGTGGGATCATAGGCATGACCCATGGTCACTGGTTTGAGCTCAAAGGTCACTGGCTTGAGCCCAAGGTTGCTGGCTTGAGCAAGGAGTCCCTCACTCTTCTGTAGCCCCCCTCCCCAGTCAAGGCACATATGAAAAAACAATCAGTGAAGAAATAAGGTGCTACAAGGAAGAATTGATGCTTCTCATCTCTTTCCCTCCCTGCCTGTCTGCCCCTATCTGTTCCTTTCTCTGTCTCTATCGTAAAAAAAAATAAAAATAAATAAAAAAGATAACATTTTAAGTAGGAGTAATAAATGGTTTGTTAGGGTGTTCAATTTTAAAAGAGAAGAGTATAAATATGCATTGGGAAAAGAAGTTTAATTTCTTGCTTATTTCATTAGCATTAAAAAATAACAAAACTCACAATATGCCAGGAACAACACATGAAAGGCAAATTGGTTAATGAGTGCAGTACATTCAAGGGGCATTTAAAATTAGTCACTGCTCAAAGAAGCTTGATCAACAACAACAAAAATAAACTTAATTGAAAAGTTGGCAATGGCCTTGAATAGATATTGCTCCAAAAATGATGATACAGATGGCCAACAGCACATGAAAATATGCTCACCATCACTTATCATTAGGGAAATACAAGCCAAAACCACAATGAGATACCACCTCCCACCCATCAGGCTGGCTGCTATCAAAAACAGAAAAACAAGTATTGGCAAGGATGTGGAGAAACTGGAACCCCTGTATACTGTTGGTAAGAATGCAAAATGGTACAGCCACTATGAAAAACAGTATGAAATTTCTGAAAAAATTATATAAATTATCTAGCAATTCCCTTCTGGGTATATACCCACAACAATTGAAAGCAAGGTCTTAAAGAGATATTTGTGCACCTATCTTGATAGCACCATTATTCACAATAGCCAAAATGTGGAGGCAGCTAAACTGTCTAGTAATAAGTGAATGGGTAAAGAAAAGTGGTACATCATTACAAATGGAATATCATTCAGCCTTTAAAATGGGAAGGAAATTCTGACACATGCTACAACGTGGATGAGTCTTGAGGACATGTTAAGTGAAATAAGCCAGTCACAAAAAAGACAGATATTGTATGAGTTCACATATATGAAGTACCTAGAGTCGTCAATGTAGAGAGACCAAAAGTAGAATGGTGGATACCAGGGGCTGGGAGAAGGAAGAAAGGGGGAGTTGTTTAACAGATATAGAGTTTCAGGGTTTTTTGGTTTGTTTTTTTTTTTTAATTATTTTTTATTTATTTATTTTAGAGAGGAGACACAGAGTGAGAAAGAGAGAGAGAGAGAGAGAGAAAGCGGGGAGGAGCTAGAAGCATCAACTCCCATATGTGCCTTGACCAGACCAGTGCAGGGTTTTGAACTGGCGACCTCAGTGTTCCCAGGTCGACGCTTTATCCACTGCGCCACCACAGGTCAGGCCTAGAGTTTCAGTTTTGCAAGCTACAAAGCGTACTGGAGATTTGTTGTACAATAATGTGAAATACTCAACACTACTGAACTGGATAATTAAAAATAATTAATATGGTAAATTTTACATTATGTGTATTTTACCTTAATTAAAAATTTTTAAATCTCTAAAAAAAATAGAGAGCTTAAAGTGCCTTAAATCTTACAGCTCAGCCTGACCAGGCACACAGTGGAAGTGATCACTCAGTCTGCTATAACCCCCTGGTCAAGGCACATATGAGAAAGCAATCAATGAACAACTAAGGTGCCGCAACAAAGAATTAATGTTTCTCATCTCTCTCCCTTCCTGCCTGTCTGTCCCTATCTGTCCCTCTCTCTGTCACTCTCTGTCTCTGTCACACACACACACACACACACACACACACACACACACAATCTTACAGCTCATACATAAGAGAAAAATGATTGAAGTGCTCCCAAATGTAGAATTTTAAAACACTAAAAATTACAAAATGTCACCAATAAGAAGTTATAAAACTGACAGCAAATGTACTAAATGATCAATAATAAAAAATAAAATTGTAATCAGTGTAGAAAGAAGACTAATTATCTTTGTATTCTCACTGTAGAAAATATCACCAAATCATTGACATATCATAAAGCAATAAAAGAGTATGCAGTCAACAATGTAGGAAAAAAGCATTACAGAAATAACCTGTGAAGTAATTGATAAAATAGAAATGTTATTTTCTGGGTTCTGTGATGCTTATGGAAAACTCCTTTTCTTCCTTCTCCCAGCCCCTGGTATCCACCATTCTACTCTTGGTCTCTCTACATTTGATGACTCTAGGTACCTCATATATGTGAACTCATACAATATCTGTCTTTTTTGTGACTGTAAGCATTTTTGAATGTATGATTTGCTGTGGTATCTTTTCTCCTTTTAATTAAATGTTTACTTTTATATGAAATTGTGTATTCTTTTCCTTAAAGATGGCCCCTAAATTGTATAAGCATAATGACCTAGGGACCTGCATATGTCTTTCCTTATGTTCATCCCTCAACACAGCAGTGCTCTTGGGAAAACTTGAGCTTTGGTCTGTATCTTTATCTGCTAGAAATAGCATTAGGGATACCACTTAGCTCTGTCACTTCCTAAATAAGATCATCTCTATATGAGTTCGTCCAGTCACAGCCTGAGCTTCGGTTTCTCTATCTTAAAAACAGAGAGAAATTCCTTGGCATTCCCTACTTCCCCAAATAAGACTGAGATACAGAGGAATCACCATGAAATCAAAAGCATCCTGGAAACAAAGTCCTAAATGAGAGAAATAACTAACCAAAATTTTTTTGAAGCATTTACCTCATTTATTTAAATTTCCCAAGGTTCCTTGTCCCCTTAGACTTCCCATCTCCTTTTGGGAGCGGTGCTTGGCATGGGATGGAAAACTCCATGGGACAATGAACAAATACAAGAGAAATGTGAAGGGAGTCCAGTCTAACTCAGATCTCTTGAGCAAAGAAAAACCCATTGGGGTCCTGTTAGAGAGGGAGGACACTTGGGACAACTTGGCCTGGAGAAGCATTAAAAGAAAATCTAATTAAGAGTAATTAAGCTGAAACACTTCTCCCTTAGATCTTTCTTCTTGCTAAGTCAAAGTAATAGAATATGGACCCAGGAAAGTGTGCCAGAGCTTGAGTGTAATATAAGACAATGACCCTCAGGATAAAAGAAAAAAGTAGGTGAAATCACTCATTCAAGACTGATAAATTAGATATGGGAGATAAGAAATAAAGTTAAATCCAAAATGATTCCTAGATTTCAGGTTCAGGCAAGTAGGTCAAAGGAAATGCTATTTCTTGAGATAAGGAAGGCTGAGGGAGAGACAGGATCAGGGACATCAAGTTCCTTTTTGCACCAATTAAGTTTAAAAACTTGTGAGACATCCAGATAGAGATGCCAAGTGGGCTGTTGGTTACTTAAATCCAAAGCTCAGAGAAGAAGCTGGATTCAGCCTGACCAGGCGGTGGCGCAATGAACAGAGCGTCGGACTGGGATGCAGAAGACCCAGGTTCGAGACCCCGAGCTCGCCAGCTTGAGCGCAGGCCCATCTGGCTTGAGCAAAAGCTCATCAGCTTGGACTCAGGGTCGCTGGCTCCAGCAAGGGGTTGCTCGGTCTGCTGAAGGCCTGCAGTCAAGGCACATGTGAGAAAGCAATCAATGAACAACTATGGTGTCGCAACAGCAATGAAAAACTAATGATTGATGTTTCTCACCTCTCTCCGTTCCTGTCTGTCTGTCCCTATCTATCCCTCTCTCTGACTGTCTCTCTATCCCTGTAAAAAAAAAAAAAGAAGAAGAAGCTGGATTCAAATTATAAATTTGGGAGTCATCAGAAAAAAATAGTATTTAAATCCATGAGAATGGATCGGTTGAGAAAATAAGACTAAAGAGCCCAAGCTTCTAGATAGCAAGTAAAGAAACCAGCAGAGCTGAAGTGGCCAAAGAAGCAGGAGGAGAACCAGGAGAAGGTGTGTTGTCTTGGAATCTAGGAGAAGATAATGATGGAAAAAAGAGAAAGTGATTCACTGTTCCAAATGCTGCTGAGATGTAAATCTAATGTGTTGCCTTTGTGTTACTAGCTGACCTATATTAATAGTATTCAACAGGCACTGGTGAGGGTCAAAGGGAGTTTGCCCAGTGTCAGCAGGGAAGTTGGTCAGGAAGATTGTTCTGACCCCAACTGAATAGAAGGTCATAGAACTGTCCAAAGAGGGGACAGGCACTGATACATCTATCCTAGGTAGACAAGAGGCCTAGGTAGACAAGAGGCCAGTCAAGTTGTAGCAACAACAGACCTGCCCAAGAAACTTCATTAGAGAATTGAACATCTATCATCAGCTGGTCTCAGGCAGAGAAAGTCCATTCAGATCACTGATTAGAGAAGTAAGCATTCAATGCCCCGGGAATTCCCTTTTACATTCTATTCCTGCTTTACTGTAGAGTTCAATACTAGTCGCATTTTTGGCTTTGTTCACTTTCCCATTTTCAATGGAAAGAGGGAAATTGCATAAAAATACCGCAAGAGCAGCATTTCCTAAATGGGGTGCCAGCTCACAGAAAGCTGATTGTATTAATCTCATCTCAACTCCATGTTCACTGACTTTGTATTGGCAGCTTGAAATCAGCCATGATGGGAGCATTTACACCATGGAAATAGCACACATTACTAATTAGGGCTTTTTCCCCTACTCTAGGAGAACCAGTTGTTAAATATTTCCAGCACACCACTGAATAACATCTTGCAAGATGCCACACCGCATGCTAAAGGGAGAAATAAAGTTAAGGTCAAATATATTGGGGAACCACAACTCACCTCTCTTGGAGATTCCCAAAGCACATTAACATATTAAAGACTGAAAGAATTCTATAAAGAAATCTAACCTTTTTCCATAACAAAGAGTTTTCCAAACTTATTTAACTATAAAATCCTTTTGTGTTTTTTTTTTCTTGTAGAATATCTATTACTGTCATCTGAAGTTCATACTGCTTTGGACTTTTTTTTATATAAAACTATGTTGTTAACATTGACATAGAGATAGAAATTGACTGTCATCATTCCGCTGTTCATTTCCCTGGCTATTTCCAGAGGTGTATAGATGATGAATGTTTGCAGCCATTCTTGTGACTGCTGAAAGACACTTATTATTTATGACCTGAGTTCTGGGTAGTGATTGCTGTCATTAATAATAATAGTTTAGCCGCAGGGCTGGGGAGACAGCGGATCTGGAGTCTCTCTGTTTAGCCTGACATTCCTGTGATACAGGAGTTGGGGTTGTAAAACCCAAAGCACTTAGGACCAGCACCGGGAGTGCTAGATTTCAAATTCTTTCCTCAATCAAGAGCAGGCGCTCAGGGGCTGAGGTCAGGGGTCTCACTCTAAATGTGGAAATCACCAATGGCTAATAGATTGAAGCGGGGAGCTCCTGGGGACCCGGTGGAACAGAACAACTGTGTTCATTAAGAGAGCCAGGAAGCGGCCATGGGGGTCTTGTCCATCGACAACTTGGCAGGACACAAAGTGTTTTACCAAAAGGGATCTCACAGCTGGACGGAGCAGGTGCAGGCAGAGCAGAGCCAGTGCAAACGCTGGAGAGAGATTAAGGCAGGAAGGAAATTGGATTTTCCCAAGTTCCAAAGGGGAGGGGTGCAGGAGGTGGAGAAAAGTGGTGAGAGAAAGAAAGAGACTGAAATTGATTCAGGATTTGAAATAAATATCCTTCACCAGAAAAGGGGTTGTCATTTTGCATTTTAACAATTTAACAGGCAAAAGCCCCAGCATTAACTGAACCCATGCCTTCAACAGAAGGGGGAGAGTATCAGTGGCTGAACAGCAAAACTAAACAAAATATTTTCACAGCCCTCATTCCCCAGGAAAAATGCTTCTCCCTGCTGACCCTCCACCCTCCCATGTTCCTGTGTATGGACAATGGGACATGCTCTCAGCCTGGCCTTTGTGGCTCTGGATTGATGATCAGCAAGTAGCAGCTTTTCCCCCAGGCAAAGAAGACGGGTACCAGAAGCCACAAGGCTCTCCCCTCCAGACAAGGGTAAGCAGAAGGTGACCACCACATTTCCAGGAAGCTATGGAGTTCTGCCCCGAATCTTGTGAAGTTCCGCTTGGGGCCATGTTTCCTCCCCAACTTCCTCTAACTGCGACCATTTGGAAATGGGCTTTTACTTTTCTATATCTGAGTTACAGAACAAAATAAATGAACAATGACAAAAATAATTTCTTTAAATCATAAAAAGTTTAAATAGATATAATTGCACAATAAATTGTATTTTTAATTTTTATATTAAATTTATATTTTAATTTTTTATATTAAATTTATATTTTAAGTTCTATTTTTATATTCATGACCAATACAGAGTCATGAAACTAAAAACAAGACCTGTGTTCATTCTACAAAAGGAAGGGTGTTTTATGCATACATTCAGATCACCCTGTGGCCAAGAGCACACCCTTTTCTTGTAAATACTGAGGGGCTAGGTGTTCCCTTCTCTCCTGGACATTAGCCATTCCAGATGTACCACCACAGAAGAGTTTGAAAGGAGGTTAATGTGCTTGCATTCAAAGACAATGAAAATTATATTGGAAAAATTATTATTCACATTTAATCTTTAACCACTGATTGACATTCTTCAAAGATATTCTCATAAACATTATTGAATTTAGTCCTCCAAATAAGCCCAAGAATCAGGTGATATTTTGATCCTCATTTTCCATTTGAAGAAACTGAGGCTCGGTGAGCTTGCAGCCAGCAGGGCCCAGGTCACACAGCTGGTAAGCAGATCTGTGTGACTCTAAATCTCTTGTTCCTCCCCCCACCCCTTGTCATAACCCTCTGGAAGGCAGGGATCGGCAGTGGACTCTGCAGGACTCCCAACACAGAGACTTGTGCAGGCAACTGTTTTTTTAAAGATGGAGGAGAAGGTTCTCTTTTCTCACTGCCCTGAAGTCTGTTCTTGGTGCTTTTTCCCTAACAAACCTCTATGTGCTCTGTGCCCTTGTCTCTTCATATACAAGGTACCCTCCCAAACCCATTTCATATGGCAGATTGCATGTGCAGAAATATATAGTCCCAATAGCCACCTCCAGCCCTTGCCTTTCTAACATCTCTGCCAGAAAACAGAGGGCCCCTTGGGCTGGAAGGTGAACAGAAAATGACTGGGAAGATTAAGTTGTGTGTACCTAGTAAGTATTCATTGAACTGATTATTCTCCAGACAAGTCCACTGAACACATCACATCAGGTATATTGTCCTGTCAGGCTCTAGCCAGTTCTTACATCCTTCTCATTTCTGTCTGACCCCTTTTCTGTCACATCCAGAACATGGCTCAGATAACAACCAGAAAAGAGGTGCATTCAAACTCACCTGTAAGAAAGGACCACATCTTGTCTTTGCCCCTTAGATCTATCTTTATGCCACCTCACTCTCCCCAGATCACTTCCTGCATTGAGCCACTCCCTCACCCAGAAATCTTCCATTGTTCTTTACTCACCCTAGCACTAACACCAAATTTCTCAGCAAGGCATTTTACAACTCTACACCATTCAAACACTACTCATGCAATACATATATATATTTACATTTCATGAGTAGTGTTTCACATTTAATCTTTAACCACTGATTGACATTCTTCAAAGATATTCAAATTATATATATACACATATACCATATATATGTGTATATATATACATATATATATATTACATAAATGGAAGGATGGATGGATGATGGGTGAGGGGATGGATGGATGGATGGATGGATGAACGAATGGTTCTAAAACTCAATATCCTGTTTGAACATTTCCTCTGTGCCCATGAGAGAGCAGCAGTCTTCCATCTGCACCTGAGAAAAATGAAGTACCTTATCCCCTTTTCCTGTATATCCTCTTCCCATACACACACTCCTCTACCATTATTGGCATATCAGTCTCTATAGTTTCTAGGGTTCATCATCTAACTCATTAACCTAAAGGGACTTGGGAAAGAGCCACACCCTAAAATGTGAACTATCTAGGAGTTCCCAGCTCTAGGTTGGAATTAATGAACAATGTTGACTCAAGTAACTTCCTTTCTAAGCCTCCTTTTCTTGGTTTGTGAAATTGAGGTCTTCAGATGTGGAGCTGAGCTGGGAGCCCAAAAACCCCTCTTTGCTTGGGTACAAGCAATATTCCCCAATATTTTAGATATCAGCCATCTAGAGAAGGCAACCACTGAAAGATATTCAGAAAAATCCCCCAAGGCATTTACAAATCAGTATAGCCCTGAGTGTAGCCAGTGGATCATGAGCCCTGCCTAAAGCTGTGTGGGAAGCTGGGAGGTCTAAACCTGGCAGTTACTGAAAAGGGCCCAGCATGTCCCTGTAAATGGTGAAGGTCAGGCTCATTCCTGCTACCTACTTCTGCTCCTGCAGCTGGGATCATGTAGGAAGGTGATCTGAGTAACTTTCACCACTCCCCTTTGCACTCCCAGACCCATAGTGTATTTTGCCACAATGTACATTCTCTTCCATGGTCAAATTAGCCTACCGTCTCTCTGTGTCATTCTTAATCTTTCTAGTCATCCTAATGAAGAGCCCTGGGGCCTATTTCCTGCTCCCCCTGTGGGCAAGAGCTGGGTTCTTATTTCTTTTGAATTATGAACAACAGTGCTATTTGCGATTACTTTTTATGAGCACACACTTCCTCACTTACGATGGTTGCTTAATGAGTCAGGGTTAAGGAGTAAGTGATTTTACAGATGCTCCCTTGCTCACACCTCAAACTTCTCTTCACTCACCTGCTATCCTGTGATGCTTCCATCTGTAAAATAAGAGAGACCCTTACATGACCTCTCCATCATCTCAAGTTCCAAGGCAGTCTGCTCCCAGGCCCAGCCCAGTGTTGCTCTACTGGATACATGAGCATTGACCGAAAACAACACATTGCATTCTGGCTCTAATGGAAGCTGGCCCGAGACTTCTTCATGTGGCCAAGGGTAGAACACACAGGACTTAGGAATCATAGGCCTGCATCCAATTAGAGCCTGTTTCCTGATTCCGTGTGGTCTCAGACAAGTCCCTTTCCCTCTCTAGGCCTGTTTTGCTTCTGTAAAAGAAGGAGAAACTTATTTCCAGTATCACTGACAATTTAAAGCACCTCTGGAAAACCTACTGCCAGGAAATGTCAGAGAACATCATTAAGAAAGGTATACAGAGATGTGATTAAATGAAAAAATACTGTGTTCATGTAGATGTGTCAATTGTCCCAGACTAATCTGTAAATTCAAAGCAATCACAATTTTCAGGAAACTTGGAAAGATGATTCTAATATTGACATGAAAAAACAAGTGCATAAGAATAATCAAGAAAATATTGGGTGAATGAAAACCGAAGAAACAGGAAAGGAAATTAATCCCACCAGATAAAATAACTATAACACTTTAGAGAAAAACTTAATGTGTGTAAAGCCAGAAGCCACGGCCACCATCACAGCCACCTGGCTCATGCAGGTTTAGGTTCACATTTAATTCAGATCAATCGTAGAGAAACAACTGAGCCAAGAACTGATGGGCGATTTTTTAATTCCTGCTCGCAACCAGTGGGCGAGAAAATATACACAGTAGGAAAACACTTCCTTTCCATGCAGGGCTCCCAAAGCCACTGACTTTTTCTGTTTTTTTCCTAGAATCAAAGGCTCCCCCAGGCTTATTCATCTCTGTTCCTCATCTCCTTCTCTTTGCACAAGCTCTGCACAAACTGGCTTCTCCTTCAGCACTCTGCCATCTTGGCTGCCTCTCCTCTGCAATGCTAATGGCAGGAACTGAAAGAGAGCCCCAGGTCTGCTTTATTTTATAGTGAGAAAATTAAAGCCTTTATTTTATTTTATAGTGAGAAAATTAAAGCCTTTAAGCCAATATAAAAATAAGGAAGTCTCTCTGATACGAAGCCACTTAACTGAGGCATAAATGGGATTCCTCATAAGACTGCACCATCACCCATCATGCAATAGTAAAGGATGTGTGGAAAAGCTTAGTTTTGAAAAAAAATCTTAGTATTAAAAGGTTGGGAAAGGCTTACTCCTAACACTAAAATTTCCAGGTGTCCCCTATGGTATTCCAGAGAAATATGTGCCTGTTGGGAACCAAAAAACCAACAGGGTTTTTGGAGTTTAGATTTTTGGGGGACAGAGGTGTGGGGAATTGGCTGTAAGCTGACAGTCTGCCCAGCCCTCCACCTCACTTGCCTGATTAGGTTGCAAAAAGCTGTTTAGCTGTGGTGCTGGATTGTTTACACTACACCCCATGTTTCCCGGAAAGACTGGAGGCAATTTTCTTCTATCCTTTGTTTGGTGTAAAGATAAGATGATATATGTGGTGGGGGGTTTTGCACTCAACACAATTAAGAGTAAAAAGAGAGGAATTCTTCAATGTATGGACGAGAAAATGAGAGTTTGCCTTTCAAATAAATGCCCAAACATTGAAGAAATCACTAGGACACATCAGGCTCATGTTTCTCATAAACACAAGAATGAAAAAACTTAACGCATTCGTGCCAGGACCTGCTGGATTTACTAAATCTTACTAAGAATGTATCTATATACACTTATATAAAAAGATAGCTTTTTTGTCATTTTTTAACCCCTCTTTTTTATGAATTCTAAAAAGCATAACTCAAAAAATGTAACATCAAAATGTTTTTTAATGTCAGAATAAATTTAATTTTGTCGTATTTATTTCGTTTAATTACCATAAAAGCACGCTTGGACTTTATATTTTTTCTTTAATATTTGACTTAATTATTATAACATATTTCTCAGAAATTTGTATATAGTGCACCTACAATTATTTGTAGGATTTTAAATACTTCAAAATGTTTGAGAACCACTGCCTTAGGTTATAAGGACTTTGCAAGCTTACAACCTGTCTCCTACACCCAATGCAAACTATAAGCAAGCAAACATATATATCATATTTACAAATTTATTTCACCAACAATGTGGTATTGACTCAGGAATAAATGAATTGATAAATGCAACAGAATAGAAAAATTACAAATCAACTAATGTGTGCTAGGCAGAATAATGGCTTCCCGAAGATGCCTCCTCACTCATGTCTTAATTCCTGCAGCTTGTGAATATGTCGTGTTAGATAGTGTACTCATTTGCTAGGACTGTGTGGAGAAAGGAGCCACATGCTGAATCTGACAAACTCAGGGAAAGCATGCATGATGGTCTTGCAGACTCAGACACTTGAAGTAACCACAACTCATGGTTGATAATCATGTCCTAGGGAGGTATTTTTCTCTAACAAAAGTTAATGCTTACATTAATCTAGATTGTCTGTTGTCTTTTGCATGTACAGTAAAGTACCTGATAACATGCAGGTAATCTTCCCTTCCTGCCCGCCTCAGAGGAGGCACCCCAACAGAACAGGAACCAACAAACCTCCTCGTTGTTATCATGTTAATTAACTATTAACTATCTTATTCCTGTCTGTATAAAAAAGGTTTCAGTATATAAATTCTTACTTTTTATCTAATTCCAGAGATTTTCCCCTCTTTGTTTTCTCCTGCCTCCCTAATCTTCTCCTGCCTCCCTAATCTATCACCAATGAATTTCATGTAACCCCCTTACATCTTCCCCTTTGGTTCTGATGTATAAAGTAAGTGGTGAAACTGTCATTTCCAGAACCCTTTCTTAATCCATTGAGACTTTGCTTCCCAGCAATTGACAACAGTTTGGCTCAAATAAACTCATAAAAAATTCATACCAGTTTGGAAATTTCTTAAGTTGACAACTCCCATAACAAAACACCACAGACTAGGTGGCCTACACAACAGAAAATTATTTTTGTACTTCTTTAGAGACTGAGAGTTTAAGATCAAGGTGCCAGCAGAGTTGGTTTTCTCTGAAGCCTCTCTCCTTGGTTTGCAGATGGCCACCCTGTACGTGCCTCTAAACATTGTCTTTTCCTCTGTCCGCTTGCATTTCTGGTGTCTCTTTGTATATCCAAATTTCCCTTTCTTATAAAGACACCAGTTAGGTTAGATTAGGGCCCACCCATATGATCTCATCTAACATTATTTACCCCGACAAAGGTCCTTTCTCCAGTCACAGTCACAGTCACATAAAGTACTGGGCTTCACAGCTTCAACATACAAATTACGGGAGACACAATTTGGCCCATAACACATGGCAGCAAGGAATTGAGGTTGCAGATGGCATTGATCGTTGACCTTGAATGAGGAGAAGAGATTATCCTGTATGATTTAGTAGGGACAATGTAATCACAAGCAAAAGAGGGGATCATGAAAATTAACTTTAGAATAATGCAGCCTGAGAAAGACTTTGCGGGTCATTGCTGACTTTAAAATAGAAGGGGCCACGATCCAAGGAATGTCGGCCCCTGGAAAAAAGAAGAAAACAAATTCTCCCTGAGGCTCCAGAAAGAATACAGCCCTGCCAACATCTCCATTTTAGTTCCATGAAACCATTGCACACTCGGATCTCTAGGAGATAGTAAGATAATAAATTTGTGTTTTTTCAAGCCACTAAGTTTGTATAATTTGTTCCAACTGCAATAGAAATCTAATACATCATGTATATGAGGAAATTATGATTAAAGTGTCATTTCAAATAACTGAAAAAAGACAATTAGATGGTCATTCAGTTAAAAATAAATAAAATCAGGTTTCTATGCCATATTATTCATGAAAAGAAAGCCCAGATGGATTAAAAATCTTGACAATATACACTTGAAAGTATTGGAAGAAAATATGGAAGAGTGTGTTTATGACTTTGGAGTAAGAAAGAGAAAATAAATAACAAAAAATAATAAAGTTTACAATATTAAAATATAAAACATTTGTTGCAAACGACACCAAAGCAAAGTCAAAAGACAAGCAAAAGAATGGGCCAGACATATCTGCAAAACATACATGCTCTGAATTTTGTTGTTGTTTTTTTGTCTTGTCAGTGAGTGTGAATTACTTCACTAATTGAAAACAAACAAAAGAAAAAAGAAAAAGAGATGGAAAGAATTTGCTCTACCATCCTCTTTTCTTCCCAGGAATGGGATGTGGAATAAATGAGAATACTCTTTAAAAACAAAATCACCATGGGAACACAAGGTTCTGTTTAATTGTTGTAAAAAGCAAATTGTGATTCTTAGGGCATTTCTTCCCTCCATCTTTCCCACCTGGTCCAACTTCTCTTCCTTGAACACATCTGGAATGGAGCTAAGCTCAGCCAGTATTATAGAAAAGAACTGCTGAAAGGCTAACTGTAAAGCCAGTAGCCACGGCCACCAACACAGCTGCCTGGCCCATGCAGGTTCGCATTTGATTCGGACAGATGATAATGAAACAACAGAGCCAAGAACTGGTGGCCCATTAGCTTTAATCCTAGCTCGCACCCAGTGGGTGAGAAATACACACAATGGGAAAACATTTCCCTTTCCATCCAGGGCTCCCAAAGCCACTGACTTATCCGAGTTTCCTAGAATCAAAGGTTTCCACCTCAGCAGCCTTATTCACCTCTGTTCCCCATCTCCTTCTCTTTGCACAGACTCTGCACAAACTGGCTTCTCCTTCAGCACTCTACCATCTTGACTGCCTCTCTGCTGCAATGCTAATTTTAGGAACCGAGAGCTTGAGCCCCCAGGCTGCCCCATTTTATAGTGTAGAAATCAAAACCTTTAAGCCAATATACAAATAAGGAAGTCTCTGATACAAAGTCACTTATCTGAGGCATAAATGGGATTCCTCATAAGAGTGCACCACCCCACATCATGCAACAGTCAAGGGTGTGGGGAAAGGGTTAGTTTTGAAAAGATCTTAGTATTAAAAGGGTGGGAAAGGCTTAGTCTCAAAATTAAGCCTTAGGCTATAATGACTTTGCCGGTTTACAGCCTGTCTCCCACACCCAATGCAAACTATAAGCTAGCAAACATATATATCATATTTACAAGCTTATTTGACCAACACTAATCTATTTAAGACCTGCTGAATGTGTGACTGAAACTGGCTATTTACCGGTATTTCCTCTTCTTCTCTTCTGTCTACACAACTGGACTACATTCCCCAGGCTCCCTTGCAGTTAGATATATGTTCACCTAAGTCAGTGATGGGCAATCTTTTGAGCTTGGTTTGTCAAAATTCGTCAAAAAACCGAGCATAACTCGAGTGGTGTGTCACTTCAAGAAAAACAGCCTAACCGGAAGTCCCAGAACTAGACGCTCTGTGCCGGAGTTCTGTTGTTTTGGCCTACAGACCTCCTGCACAGAGTGTCTACACTACAGCAAATGTTTTATCCTCAACTCTTCTACCTGGCCATGCAGGAGCCGAGGATGAAATGTCCTTCTCAGCATGCGGCCCCATGCTACGCATATCAGTGCTGACACACATGTCATAGGTTCATCATCATGGACCTAAGTTCTAGCCAATGGAATGTGGCACAAGTGTCACTTCTAAGTCTAACACATGAAAATCTTACATACTCCATGTAAAGCCAGTAGTCAAGGCTACTATCACAGCAGCCTGACCCACGCAGGTTCGCATTGGATTCGAACAGTCAGTAATGAAACACCGGAGCCAAGAACTGGTGAGCCATCAGCTTTAATTCTAGCTTGCACCCGGCGGGCAAGCAAATACACACACTGGGCTCCAAAACCCACACATTCAGTGCTCACAAAGCTACTGACTTATTCGAGTTTCCTAGAATCAAAGGTTTCTAGCTCACCAGACTTATTCACCTCTGTTTCCCATCTCCTCCTGCACAAACTCTTAACAAACTGGCTTCTTCCTCAGCACTCTGCCATCTTGGCTACTTCTCCTCCACATGGCCTTAATCTGCTCTGCTCTCTAATACTAATCTCAGGAACTCAGGAACCAAGAGAGAGAGATCAAGCTACTGCTCTCTCCCATTTTATAGCATAGACTCAAAACCTTTAATCCAATTATACATAAAGAAAGTCTCTGATACAAAGCCCCCCATCTGAGGCATAATGGGATTCCTCCCTACATCACCACCCTACATCATCCAATCAGTCAAGGGTGTGGGGAAGAGCTTACTCTTAAACTAAACCTTAGGCTATAACGACCCGGCCTGCCCACACCCTATTCCAGAACACACATTAATATCAATGAACTTCCATGTGGGCAGCGCCATCTTTAACAAAGTGAGCATATTATATTTTATCTGCCGAACACTCCATGGTTCGTCATCGTTGGGCAAATGAGTTTGTAAAATTTGTATTTTTTTAGTTTGCTCACTTTAATTATTAAAAAAAAATGGCGCTGGGCAACCACGTGTGCTTGCCCTCAAAGCAGGGCAGTTGATTGCAAATTGCAGATTGCATTGCTTGCGGGGGCCATTGGCTTGCTAATATTTGCTAGAAGAGGGGTATTTGTGGGCCCAGGTAGTTTTGCAGGGAGAGCGGAGAGAATGCAGAATGCTGAAAAAGAGGCATTTTTGCAGAGAGAGAACGAGTGCAGTTGGGGAACCAGAGCTGAGGGGCTTTGCGAGCTCCACTGAGACTGGTGGGGCCTTTGATTCTTGGAGGAACCAGAGAAGATTCTCCTAGTTGTGGAACCAGAGAATGTGTTAGGGTTTTGGGAGCTCTGAATGAGAGGAAAGTGATTTCCCTGTGTGTTTACTCGTCAGCTGGTGCAAGACTTTAATAAAGGAATGGTCCACATTTTGGGGCTCCAATTTTTCTTTACTGTCTGTCTAAATTCAGTGAGAACCTGCATGGCCACAATGGCGGCGGACACAGGTCATACTTCTTCTACTGGCTTGATACAAATGAGTGTGTAAACTTGGAAACCATGTGCTAAAGTTACAGAGCCACAAAATGGAAGGAACTTGGGTGGAAGACAGTCATTGATTAGAATCATCTATCTCAGGTGTATGAGGGCTAGAAAAAAAGTTATGTTGTATTTGAGCTAAAATACATTTTTAGGTTTGTGTTTGTTTCAGCAGCTGGCACAATTTTAATTCAGAAGCCAAACTGACTTGACAAATTTCCTGGCCTGAAATCTCAACAGCCTTGCTGAACTAACTCTTTGGGTTAAATTCTTTGTTAGAAACCACACCAGTTGTTTGTCTCATGTCTGATCCCTGCCTCATACAGCTACACTGCCTTGGAACCACCCAGAATTCCTTGATCGTCTTAATGGTACCAATAACCCAGAATAAGCAAAGGAGATGACCGTGTATTTCTCTATCCAGCATCCTTGCCCTCCCTACCACCTTCCATAACCAGACAGGAGGCAAACCATAAAAATGTCCCACCTCCCAGTGCTATTCAATAGACCTCATCCAGGGTTGCAAACTGGAGAAAGGAGGACCCAGCGGAGCATGTTTTGTCCCCTCTCTCCATGATGTCATTGCTCAGACAGCCATATATTAGACACCACCTCCACCTCAAGAAAAGGCACGTGAGCCACAGAATCTAATTCCCTACTGCTGCCCTCTGACACCCTCTCACCTTATTCACATGCTGTCTCTGATCCAGTTTCTACACTAGAATCAAAGATACACACCCTAGAAAGAGGAGTTGCTGGAAGGATGGGAGGTCCAGCTGAAACACTGGCTCTTCTGAGAAGCCCGCCCTGACCCCAGGAAAAGCTGTTCTTTCTTCTCTTCTCTCCACCTGCACAGCTCTTATTTGGAGCTCCCAAACAGCCCTCGCCATGCAAAGTTGCAATTGTCCTGTTTCCATGTCTGCCTTCTCAATACACTGTAAACTCCCCAAATACAAAGTCACTATGTCTTTTTCATTTTTTTTTATCTCCAGGCCCAGTGCATAGTAGGTCTTCACAGGGCAAGTAAATAAATCAGTGAACAAGCCCTGGCTTAATAGAGGAACCTTTCTATCAAAAGGAATTCTAGCTCTAAGTCTCTTAACTTTTAGAGACAAATGGAAGAGTAAGAAACGGAGTCCCTGAACCTTGTCAAGGAGGCTGAGAGGACATGAAGTCTTTCTTCCAATGCAGGAAACCCCTCCAAGGAATTCCAGACTTTGTATCTTTGATTTAGGTACTTCCTGCAAATGGAAGCTTAGTGCTTTAATTAAACAGTCCCCTCTGCTGTTGGACATCTTTCATCATTAAACAATTCTGCCTTCTAGTCAGCCCTATGGAGAAGACATCTCTGAAATATTTCCACTTGGTGGCAGAGATTCTAGAATATGCCACAGTCCTGTTCCCTGGGCCATCTCAGCTATGTCACCTCTGAGTAGTATCATGAGCCACTGGTAGATCATTTTCCTGCCTCTGACTATGATTCTCAACCCTAATTTTATTCCTTTCTGAAGAATATCCACAGGAAAGAAATCGAGCCTGTTACTCTGTTTGGTCCTGGGGCTAAAATATCCTCCTGCCCATTTCTAACTTAAATGCTTTTGATTGAAGTCTCTGTCACTTCCTTTAGGGAAGAAAAGAGCTTCTGGCCCCTGTCCACTACACAAAGAGTGACCAATTCCTCTCTTTTTCTCCCCCCCCCCCGCCCCCCCCCTCACCACCCCTGCCCTTGGCAACCCAGCCTTCTCTTTTATAAGCTGATTCATAGGTTCTGATGGAACAAAGCCTTTCCTTAGGCACCCTCTATTGCCACGTGTGGGAAACCCTGCAGCATCCCAGTGACCAGCGCAGCCAGGAAGTTGTGGCTTTGTGCACTGTGCCAGCATGGCCCAGGACACATTCCGAGGCCCCTATATCCTACAACATCACCATTTGGACAGCCACGTGTGGGAGCGCTACCTCCATTCCGGGATGGAAGGACGTGAGAACAAGCAGGTCCCGCCTGGCAGACCTATTGTGGACTCCAACCCTCCCCCGTTGGCCAGCCCTGAGGAGCACCGGCCCCCACGCCCTGAGCTTAATTACTTTGCAAGAGGACATTTGTCCCTGGACTTCCTCTTTGTTCTCAGAGAAAGCTGGGAGCGGGCAACAAAACAAAGGCGGGTCTTTGCAGAACAGGGGGCGGGGCGAGGGAGAACCTGTGCTGGGAATCTGGGGCTGAGTGGAGGGGGTTGAGGACGCAGGAGCTTGGGAAGCACGAAGATGGGACTCGAAGGGAACTAAATCCCCACCTGAGTGCTCGAGCAGCCGTCTCAGTGGGCTCCCATTCGACCCAGCCGTGTCTGAACCAATTTATGAATCCTTAGAGAGAGAAAAAATAAAACTCCCTGAGGACTTCTCTCTCCTGTCCCCCATGATCCAGGAAGGTCATTCTCAAAAACAACAACAACAACAACAACAAAAGCTTTCTTTTTTATTTTTGGAAGATGTATTGGATTGGAAGAAGTGTGAAATTTTTGTGACTCACTTGATTTAGGGCTTTAACTCTTATTCTGAGAATATTCTCCTTGATGTCCAGCCAAAGTCTCTCCCGAAACTTGATGATATGTCTATGGAGACTCATAAAAGGCTGATGGGGCATCTTTTAATGTATAGAAGGGGATCAGCGGTTCCTCACTCCCTTCATTCCTTACCCCTTACCTATCTGGGAAGAGATTCCTTTGGCAAAATAATTCTCTGAGGAATTCGCAGCACCAATATTAGCGAGGGAAATGTGTGTGTGTGATTAGTGATCCACTCAAAGAAACCGGAACTAGCAGCGCCTGCTTCTACAGAGGCCAGAGATTCTGCTGCCTCTCAGCAGCCAAGAGGAGTGTGTGAGAGGCACAGAGAGGGCCTGGAAGTGGGGAAGAGAAGAGAAAAGGAGACAAGTATGAGAAGAGACTCCCAGATGGCCAACCAAGACTGGTCATCTACTGGCTGAAAAACAACTCCATAGAAAAGGTCATCTCTGTCACCACTTTGTCATCTCCAGGCTCTGTGTTTGTGGTTACCTAAAATTATTTTCTTTCTATGATGCACTTAACTGCTCTCTATTTTCTTCAGGGTTTAAGGTACATACCTGTGAGTCATCTTCCTCTGGTCTAAGTCCAGGACTCTTACACATCATCCTTCGACCTTTCTTTCTCCAGAATGGGCCAAAGGAAATCCATAAATTAAACTTGAACAAGGACAGGAAAGAAATGTTTTGCATAAATGTTATTTCATCCTCCTAGCTAACCCCAAAGGTGGGTGTAACTGTATCATCAAAGAGGGATACACATTTTCCAGATGAAGAAACTGAGGATGAGGAGATGAAAAAAGTAACCCTGGGTCACAGAACCGGTCAATGGTAGCTGCCAGGTTGAGCCCCAATCTCTCATACTCTAAGGACAGGGCCTTTGTGGTCCCTCCATCAGCTCTGAGCCTCCTCTTAAGCCCTGCCCCATTCCTATGCCCTCCATGTGCCTTTAGCTCTGTCACTGGTCAGAGTACCTGACTTGGATCTGAGCATAAAGAGAAAACAGCATCATGTAGTCAACTTAAAAAGCTCAAGATAACTCTTAGCACTGGGTTAGACATGAGACTATGGAAAAGGAAGCTCCCAGGAGAAGGTGAGGTGTCCAGATGGCAACATGAGGCACAACACATAAGGCTCAATGGCCAGGAATGGCCCTATCTTATTAATAGTCTAGCTTGTTCAGAAGTCACTGTGTGCAGTGCCCAGGCCCAGTTTCCATAAGTACCAAAGCAGGAAGATGCATTTCCCAAATGTAGTGGATTCTCACATCTTAATTTCCTCTTTAAAACATGACTGTGAGTCCAAGAGAGATCTCTGAAGACATGAAACACTATAGAGGCAACAACCAGCTGTAGAATCTCAGGATATCAAGACTGAGCGGGATCTCAGAATTCATCTAACTGGAACCCTTATTACAGCTCTGAGAAATTAACAACCCAGGGAGAGAAAGTCTTCCCTAAATCAGACTATGGCAGAAGGTGAAATCCACGCCGGGATCCCTGAGCTGCCTGCCATCCCACAATCCTTCCAATTCTACCTGGTGGCCCAGATCAGATGACATGTGTAGGTCTCTCAGTTCCAGGGTGCCATGCAGCCCTGGAAGTGGCTGTTATGGGAAACCACAAGAAAAGTCAAGCACTTACCCTTATCTAGGAAGGAAGTCTGTCCCTGCCTGTGCTAGGATTCCTCCTGCACCAGCCTCTCCTCTCCCACTGGACCCAGACAGAGACAATTTTTGTTCCCATCCAAATTGGCAACATTATAAATACACAGCCTAAGCTTGTTCCTGTGTCATCAGAGTCAAAGGGAAAAGAAAGAAAACTTTGTGGGGAGTTGGGGGGAAGGGAAGGGGCTCAAAATGGTGGAGGGGCAAATTCAAGGATCGAGTTGGGGTTCATGGAGTAAGATGGGTGAGGTCAAGGTGTCTACACAGAGTTCAGGGGATAAAGAACCATCTAACTATAGGGAGTCCATTTCTCTGTCGCCAGCCAGAGCTTTCTCACCCCAGCTCCAAAGGTTCCTCTTCTTCAAGGCTCAGGAGCCTTTGAGAGATGCTGGCTTCCGCTGGCTTTTTATTTTCATCTCAAGAAGAAAAGGAACTAGGAGCTTAGCTGAGAAGAAATTATTTGAACCCACCAAGGGAGGACCTAGACCACTCTGTGTAGGAGCCCTTCCTCATACCCAAGAACTACCCCCGCCCCTGCCCTGGGGAAGGGCCACTCCTCCTTGTCCTGAGGGGAGGAGAGCCTCCAGTTTGTCTGCTGCCCACTGGTCTCCGTGTCGGTTATGAAACCACTGGTCAGCCCCCAGTTTCCTAAACACACAGATTATCTTACCACAGGGGGGAGGGGGGTATCTGACACAGAGATCTTGTTGCATGGCTCAGAAAAACATCCTGACAGCCACAAAAAGGTAAATCGAGACACCAAACTCGTGCCAGCTAGGGCCCGCAGCAGCATGGCCCTTTGCCCGGCAGGTCTGGGACCATCCTCAAACGGACACACCTCTCCTCTGCCTCTTGTTTCCCCTCTTCTCTGTTTTCTTTTCTGATGATTAAAAGATTTCATTTTCATTGTTCCAGAGATGGAAAGGGAGGTCCTGATGAGTCTAAGCCAAGCACTGCGTATTCTTTACGGTCTGGTCTGGAGATAACTTGAAACTCTCTGTCCCCCACCCCTGACCGCCATCCCACGCTGTCCCCTAGCCCCTCTGAGTTCTCCTTTCAGAGCACCGTGAAGGCTGCTACAGAAGCTGGGAGCCTTCTTCCAATCCACCCTGACCACGTAGAAGTCATAGAAAGCCAGTGGAAATCCCAGCATCTGAGAAGAGAACAGCAGGGGAGACTTTGTGAAGAGGGCAAGTGCTGAACAGCAGAGGCAGGTCTGCTAACGGGTTCCCGGAGTCCTGCTGTCTTCGCACGCATTGAGACAGGTCAGGCCCAGTGGACTGAGTGGGGGCTGAGGGTGACTACAGGCACTCTGCAGTTCCTCTTCCCTGTTGGGCCAGCTGGCCTCCAGTAAGCTTCTGGAAGAAGAAATGTCGATGTTGAGAGATGGAGCACAGTGAGGAGAGCAGCAGCGCCTTGCCTGATGCACTAGTCACTCTCCGTTCACCCCCCCCCCCATTCCAGATCCACTCTGGCCCTGGGACCCCTGGAAATGACTGCACCCACTGCCTCCTGGCACCCTCCGGGAGGTGACTGGAGAGCGGAAGGACAGAGAGAGGTCCCATTCTGCACTGCATTTGTGGTGTGCCCCTTCACACCACCAGTCCCCCCAGGCAGCCCAGCCTCCCCCAGCGCAGCCCTCACCAAGCTCTGAGAACAGCATTTTCTCCCTTTCTGCCTCCCTGGGATGGCCACCCCTCCCCTTCCTGCTGGTGCTGGTCTCTGGGTGCCTCCACTTCCCTGTGTGCTCCATCAGCATTCTGCCCACACGTCTATAAGCAGCCCTTCACTAAAGTCATATTTGAACCACCCAAGATGAATACAGTTTCTTGCCAGGCCCCCAGCTTATGCATCCAGTACGTTCACTGCAGGTGTGGAGGTTAAAACGGGGTTGGGGGCTGTCAATCCGAGGAGCGCATGCGTGGACCCAAACAGGCAGCAGCAGCATCGCCTAGGGACTTGTTAGAAATGCAAGCTCTTGGGCTCCACCCCAGACTTTAAAAAACCAGAAACTCTGGAGGTGGGGGTCCTCCCATCTTAGTCTTAACAAGATTTTTGTCCAACAATCTAGTTTAACTCCTTAGTTTCAGCAGTCACTTCTGGGTGACTCTGACCCAAGGGAAAATTGGAGAAACTGTGCTCTAGAACCTCGGGAGCCAATGGAGAGCGCTTGCTCTCTCTCTCTCTCTCTCTCTCTCTCTCTTTGCCACCTGTTTGCTACCTTGTCTTGCAGGGAGGCAGACAAGGCAACAGAGCATCCAGGATCACTGAAATAAGGTTCCCGCTCCCCTTGGTTATTCAAAGATCACTCTGTAGGTGGCATTGACCACCTGGGTGATGGCTCAGGTTAAAGAGGCCATTGTGAGTGCCCTTCCCTGCACTGCACAAAGGGGACGATGCTTCTAGATGCAGTTTGTCGCCGGTGCTTGCTGTGCCTGCTGCTCTCTCGGATTCTCTGCACATCAGCACAGATCAGCCCAGACTCTTTGTTCTCAAAAGCATGAATCCATAGCACGATCTTCCAGCTGAGCCCAGCTGTGTCACATGAACTGAAGTGTTGTGCCCTTTCATGGTTAGAAAAGTTTTCTTAGGCTCTCTCAGCTCACATGTGGCTCATTCTCACCCTCCTTACACCAGCTGCTTGGGTGCTGGTTCACATTTGCAATGGAAACAGACTCTGGGGAAAAGACAGGCTTCAGTTTAAAGCCGACTACCCATGGCACCAGCCGTGTGCCCACAGCCCGCTGCCTCACTACATCTGTCTCTCCCGTGTGTAAAACGGGAGTAGCAATCTCTGTCTTTCAGGGTGGGGTAAGGATTAATTGAGATGACATATGTACAGTGCCTTAGCACAAAGGGTGGCTCATACTAGATGTCAATACAAACTGCCATTTTTTCACTCTTTCTCCTGGAAGACCGTGACCCTGTATTTTCTGTGGTGGAGTAGTTGTGTGAATAGGGCAGAACCTGGAGTCAGACTGCCTGTGCTCATCTCGGAGCTGCCACTGACTGCGTGTGTGTCTTTGGGAAATTTATTTAACCTTTATATGACTCAGTTTTCTCATCTATAAAATGGGGATGATAATAGTACCTACCTCATTGATGCTCATCGTGATTAACCCCTAGTGAATATATTAGCTAGCATATCTATTTCACTCTGTCAGCCACTATTATTTATTATTAATGACATTTTTACTATACATTCTAAGTGAAAAACTGAGACGTGAAGGCTCTTGGGAAAGGATGAACAAACAAGAACAATGATATTTGAAATTGGGGGCATATTAATGTTCTTCTTTGTGTTTTGCTCATTCCCAGTGTTTAAAAAAAATTAATATATATCTTGAGTAAGAGTTCAGGAAAATAGAGGTAAGATGACCAGCAAAGATGTCATGAAGAATCTGGAATTAGGAGGAAGAGAGCCTGGACCAAGATGATGGTAAAAGAAATGGCAAAGCTGGGTCCCATCCAAGGACTGGGTCTTTGAAAGGTCCTCGCTACAAAGTACTTCTCTCGGTATTTCTCTCGGGGAGTTTTTCCATCGCCTGGAAAAGAACCAGTCTGTTTTCCAACCCTGGGTCTCTGCAGTCATTGTTACCACCACCCACTTTGTTCACGCCCCTCCCTCCCCTGCAAAGTCTTTCCTACTCCCTTCACGTCCCAAATGCTTCAGGACCCAGCTCCACTCTTACTTCCTCCAGGATACTCTTTGGTGGATCCGCCCCTCTCGTGCCTCCTCCCCCTGAAGCCCCCTTATGTGGGCTGTGGTAAGCTCTATGACGTTTACTACAGAGTTGCCTCCATTCCTAGCCAGTCCGCTGTGGTTTCACATGGGCATGTTTTCTTCCCAAAACCCATCACGGGTTTCGCCTGAGGACAAGGGCCACATCTTCCACTGATTCCGGGCCCAAGGCTCCAAAAGAAACTAGACTGAGCCCCCAAAGAAAGCATAAAGGGTATATGGAAAAGTTTCAACCAGTAATTGGAGCCTTTGCAGTTGGTCTTTGCAACCAGATCTCACTGTCCCTGGACCTTAGATGCATCCTTGTTCTCAGACCCCTGGGACAAGTGAAAATGCAGCATGGTATTCACTTTCCATATGGGGGACTCACTGTCCACATATTGGCCTGGATCCTAACCCCAGTCTAATAATAACCCATGATTCCCCACTGCCCACGGTAGCACCAGCTCTCTGCAGTTCTTTCTCCACCAGCAGAGCAGCAGGGGTCAGGGGTGTGGACTAAGAGGACTTTCTCTTCCATGCCCCTCCACTAGCCATAAGTCAGTAGTAAGACATTAGGTGGCAAAGTCAGGCTGAGATATGGGTCTAATAACAAAAATATATATTGCTATGAATATCAATTAATATAAGATTCTAAATTTTAAATCAAAGTTACCAAGTGCAGAAGCATAGCATGGTGAGACCTAATTTAACTTGGCTACAGACTCAATATAAAATAATAAATGTTATTAAGAAAGTTAATGCAACCTGGCTACGTCAACAAATACCTCGTAGTCAAAACACTGAGGTAGTATTTCCACTCAACAAAATGCATTTGTCAGACCAGAACTAGAATATTTGGGATTTTTTAAGGAGGGCACAGGCCACAGCCAGGGGAGGACAGGGCCAAAAACAGGTCTGTCAAGCAAAGCACAAAAAGAATGTTAGAAGGAACTAGAAGCATTTAGCCTGGAGAAGAAATGTCTCATGATGATATAATCCTTGTTTTTAAATATTTGGAAAGTGTTCACGTAAAAAAAAGAGATTATTTATTCTGTTGATCCAGAATAGGGGAAGCAGATTTTAATATGAAAAGAAAGTTCTTTTAGTGTACTTAAAAATATAATGGATTAGTTTGTGAGGTAGTGAGGTCTCCACCACTGGAAATATTAAAGAAATGTGATTCTTTTCAGGAGCCTGTTACTTTCTCCAGGAGTTCAGTATCTTTGGCTGTTCTTGGTCAAGCAGTAGCTAAGTAAGCTAAAACCCAAGCTCTGCCACCCCCCACTGTTTGACATGGTACCCATGAATTACCCACCCATGCCTCCCTTCCTCATGTTTCACATAAGGATATTGATCCTCACAGTACTTGGGTGATTAAATTTTTGTGTCAACTTGACTGGGCCATGAGGTATCCAAATAATTGGTCACATGCTATTCTGAGTGTTTGTGTGAGGGTGTTTTTTAGGGGAGATTAACCTTTAAACAATAGACTAAGTAAAGCAGATCACCTTCCATTATGTGTGTGGCTCTCATCCAATCAACTGAAGGCCTGAATAGAACAAAAGGCTAATAATCCCCCAAGGAAGAGAAATTTCTCCTGCCTGATGGTCTTGGGACTGGGACATCCACTCTTTCTAATACTGTAACAGACTGCTGGCCTTCGGACTTGAACTGGTACATTGACTTCACAGTTTCTGGACTTGCCTGCCCATAATCACATCAGCCAATTTCTTATAATAAATCTAAATGATAGATAGATAGAGGGAGAGATGAGGAGATCCTGGCTAATACAGTACCTATCTCAAGAGGTTACATTAAGATTAAATAAGATAATGTAACTGAAACCATTTTTCTATATCTCTGGTATAGAATATCTGCTCAATAAATGAAAGTTTTTCTAATAAGATCATTCTTGAGGAGCAAAGTCATCTGATCAGTTTTATGTCTGGGTAAGAGAAGACTTGTAGACAGGATTATATGTTTGGAGACAGATGTGCTCATGCCCCTTTATTGGGAATAGCTGCAAACTGGACATCAGCAGTGTCCTCAAGAGCTCCTAAACTCTCCCATCCAAGGACTTTCCTCAGTGACGGATATATCACCAGGTGTCTTCAGAGCTGCAGCCACTCATCCTGCTCTATAACATGCCTCTCTTTGAGAAAAATAATGGCTCAGCGCTGAGACAAGGAGCAGGGGAGAGCTTCCCCAGCAACAATTGGCATTCATCCACTGTGTTTCCCAAAAGACTGTTAACTATCCCATCTTCCCAGATTCTAAAAACCAAAGCCTTTGATCAAACTCTTGTTATGTCATACCTTTACCCCATATCCTCCTCCTCTTTTAGCCTCCCTGCCTTTCTAGGCCTGAGGCCTTTAGCTAAGTCCACCCTCCCCGTTGAAACTGTCCTCATCATTCCAGAAGGGCTCGCATCTCTCTCACCCCTGCCCTGATATGTTATGACCATTCAAGCCATTTGTCGCCACTTTCAGGGCCCTTGTGTATTAACTACGCAGTCAGTTCTCTTTGAATTTGCACCTGCTGCCTTTTCTGCACCCCTTTACCAGCCCCTTAAGGACAGAGATTCCTGTCTTGCACCCTTCCTAGCTCTTTGTGTGGTCCCAACTCTGTTCAATTACTTTGATGATTGGTATCCCTGCCACTACTTGGCCATCAGCACCTCGTCAGTGTTCTCTAATCTGGGGCACTGATACACCAACCTGGATGACTATCAAAATCGCCAGGGGACTTTTGTGAACTGCAGGTTCCTGGGCCTCACCTCAGACCTACAGAATCAGAACCTCCAGGGACGGGGCCTTGCAATCTGAATATTTTTAAAGGGGCTCAGGTAATTGTGATGAGTAGTGGTTGGGTTTGGGAACCACTGCTCGTAGAGGTAAAGTCAACTTTCCTGTGCTCTTGATCTCTCCTCTCCAAATGACTCAACTCACCCAAGACCATGTTGTTAAAGCCATCTTTCGCCATCATCAGGCTCGCCTCCTTGAGGCACCCATACTCCATTCTCTCACCCCTTGCTTTTCCCTCATCTTCCTCATCCACCAAACCACCTTCTTTTATCCTTTCCTCTGCTTCCCTTCCTGGCCATGAACTGAAGCATCCTCCCAGCCCCAGCATCCAAGTTCCAGCCTCCTCCTGAACACATACTCATGTTGGCACTCTCTCTGCCTTAGCCTTCCTAACTAGCATGCTTTGCCAATAAAGATTTGGGGGAAGCTACAGAAAATGTCTTAGTTTATATGCTGACTATTAAGAATAGTTCATCCATGTGTTTGTTCCGAGATAAACGCTCAGAATATGGCTGATTAGGTAGAATGTGCCTAAAATTCTACTTGCAGTCTGTCTCACATCTTGCAATAACTTCTCAAATGGGAAAAAACAATCCTCATTTAAAGAACTTTATTGCCTTTGAGAGTGTGAGAGAAGTTTCAAATGATGCAGTCTTTCTAAATGAGGTCTGCCAATCAAAGATCCAGGAGCCGTTATCCCTGCCTGTCTATGATATGTCAGATGCACACTGAATTCTAGAATATCAGAGCTGGAAGGAGCCTCCAGCACCATCTCCTCCACGGGCTGAGAGATTCATAAAAAGTTCTTAAAACTAAAAGCGAGCAGTCGGAACTTAAAAATATATATATTTGTTTTCAAAGACCACGCTCCTTGCCTTATCCACCAGGGGAAAGAAAGAGTAAATGCTTTTCTCAGACTGCAACTCTTCACACGTTTGTGTCAGCTATTTAACCACAGGTTATTGATCCCCTGTGGTGGTTTCTCGACAATGACACATTATTTTCGACACAATAATTCTTTGTTAGAGGGAGTTGTCTTGGAAATTGTAGGATGTTTAACAGCATCTCTGAATTCTGGCCACTACAAGTCACTAACACTCAGCCCTGCCCCTTGGGTCCCAGTGAGAGAATCGTTGCCCTTCAGTGGTCTATACGTACAGTCCCCCTCCTGCAGGAGCTCACAATGCAACCAGGACACAGATACCTGGCCCAAGGCTCACCGAACCCTGTGATAAGCTCTATAACAAGCACAGGAACATGAAAGAGGGAGACCCAACTCTGCCTAGGAGAGGCAGGGAAAGCTTCACGGCGGGGGTAAGTTAGGGGGCAAGTCTTACAAAATAAGAAGGCATTTCCAGAGGAAAAGTATCTCACCAAAGGCATGAAATAGTGGGGTGTATTCAAAGGGTAGGAAACTGTTCAGAAGAGCTGGAGCTTAGAGTCCCTAGTGAGAAGTGACAAAGCCAAAAAAGACTAAATCAAATTCTTGCCAAGTCCTCTTGTCCCTTACGTGCCACCCCCACCTGATTTTGAAAGTGAATTAAATTTAGAGCAACTTGAGCCTGAGTTCTAAGAATAGTATGTGGAGACTGATGGGGCTGCATCACACAGTGTTAACCTCGAGACTGACAGTTTCCATTTACCAGGCCCCTAAAACAAACGTGTTGGGGCCACGACACTGTGCATGAGAACATTGACTTTAAACAAGATCACAGTGAACTCGGGTCTCATGAAAACCAGCCTCATTCAAATGCCTTTCTAGGAGCGGCAATTCTCGGAAGTAGGGAGTGAAGTCTGGGACAGGCAGCCATCGCTGCTAGCGGATGTGGACAAAGAGACATAAGGAGTTTGCCATGTCATCATGAGGAAAAGGTACAAGAGGAACCTGGACTGAGAGCCAGGACACCCCGAGCTGCAGCCTGGTGCTGCTGCTAGCTGCTCGAGTTGCTAAAACACCCCGCTCTGTCTTATCATCTCTGGATGGAAAGAATTACAATAACTCTCTACAAAGCCTTAGTTAAGCCCCGTCACCTTGCTGGCCTTCAGTGGGGACTGACCTGGACCACTGGTTTGAAGGCTATTTGAATCAGAGTTCTCTTTTAGAGATGAGAACTTGTCCCCATGCAGCAGGAAACAATAAGCATATGCGCATTTATTTTTTTTTTCCATTTCAGGGCATTCTCAGAAGCGCCAGGTTAAGACTCCTGGACTATATTGTTCTTTCTAAGATCCTAGGTACTTTGGAATCTCATGACCATAAGAGCTGAACATCCAGGTGTTCCTGGGTGGGGAGGTTACCGGCCGGAAAAGGCTGGATTTGCCCTGACAGAAGGCACTGAAGGTTTTTATAGAAAAAGAGAAGCTCCCTGTCAGGCGCCATTGCTTCTGGCCTTCCCGACATCCCCTCCTCGTGCTCCCCGCCCACAACTATGCCTCCCCTCCACCACAGCGTCTTCCATTAGCCTGCAGACTGGCTTCTGCGTCCTTCCTCCAGTCACCCACCAACTCCTGTGTCCCCCTACGCACCACTGAGTCACAGGGAAGTAGCCTCGTATCTGTATCAATATATTTTTCTCCCTGTGTTTGATTCTTTTTGTCTTTGTTTCATCCCTAAACGCTCACGCAGGCCCAGCCCAATCTCAGCCCGCTGTCAATGTGCACAGGGCACAGAGCGCATGACCTCTGGAAGACCCTCCAACTGACGTATCCGATTCTATGTCACTGAGGAAACCAAAGAAGGGAAAATGTTTATTAAAATCAGTGAAATCTAACAAGGGGGTGTGGGCACGGGGGAGCGCCTGGGTTCCAGAACTCTCCCCACAGAGAGCAAGTGGAAAAACCCAGACCCTCCTGCCTAGACGTCATCAGATCCTAGCCTCCCCAGAGCCAGAAATCAGTGGAAATGTATATATACATTTTAATACACCCTCATTACAAATAAAAATAGTGTTACATCAATACAGCAGTTAGTTAAAACATGTTCCAGCTTTGCTAAACAGGGAATGCCTCGAAACGCCTAGAATAATATCAAGGGAGGCCATCCCTCTGCCAAACTCGGACAGAGGGGAATTCACATTGCCAGAGAAAATCTGTTCTCCATCAATGTTTCAATATCCAAGGAAGCCGGGGACAGTTTTCTGCGACTAAAGCGAGTCGCCAGCTGCCAATGCTATGATTTAATTCCCTCTCTTTCACCCTCACTTGAGGGGATCAGCACAAGCGTGTGCTGGGCCACTGGTCCCTGCAGAGAACACAGACTTTACCCACCTGAAGGGATGGGACTTATGGGGGAGACAAAGACGAGAAAGATGAGAAAAGCGGGAAAGAAGGAGAGAGGGTCCAAGAGTTGGGAAAGGACAGGAGTGAGGTGAGGGGGCAAGAGAAAATGTAGAGAAACAGAATGAGGAGAAGAAGGAAGGATGAGAAAAGCAGACAATGAGAGAGGGAAGGACAGAGAGACGTGGAAATGATGTGGAATGAGGGAAGGTGAGTAGGGGGAAAAATTACATGCAGAGAAGGGAGAACACAGGTTGAAAGTGAGAGAGATCTTGATGATGTTCCAGATCAGTTTCCTCTTGTGGACCAGGAAGGAGGTAAGGGGGTGAGGATATTTGCCCATGGTCTCTGAGCTCAGAGCAGAAGGCCAGGCCCTCCTGACTCCAGGCTAATGTTTGACCATCTTCAGCAGGCAGAAAGCAAGGTGAAGAGAGGGCAATTAAGAAGAAAAACATAAGAATTTGCATGTGTGGATATCTGCATGGAGCATTTGGTATCTTCAAACACCTGTAGAATCTAACATAATATGATATTCCAAAATCTAACCTAGTCTAATATCCACAGCTTCCTGATTTTTAGGCACTGCCAGCTCCTCGTGAAATGTATCTAAGAATTCCCTTATCAGATCATAAACGCTGGAGAGAGCTGAAGAGGATATTAAGTTGTCACCAGGCTGACAAGATCTACTCCTTGGGTGCCTGGAAATCCCAAGCTCCAGAGCTGCAGTTTCAGTTTGGGAAGGTCCGGTCACCTCTCAGAGATGAGGATCCTTCTGGCTCGGGCTTTAGTTACGAGTGTGCAATCTGCCATTCAGTTAATAATATTGTGCCGATGGTGATTTATTTTTATAACAGCGCTATGGTTGTGTAAGATATTAGGGCAAGTTGAATCAAAAACACACAAGACCTCAACTTTGCAACTCCTATACAATTTGTTCAAGCGAGAAAAAGCCTTCATAATGATCTCAAAGGCTTGGATTTAGAAGCTCCCATCAGTCCATAGGCACTAGCCTCTGGGCCCTAGTTAGTTGCTCATCTCTGTCTCCTTCTTTTCCCAGCTCCTTCTTATGCAACAAAGACACCAACACATATCCATATGGATGCCGTAGGCTGCTTGTCCAAGCTCAGGTCACAGTCTCCAACCCTGCACTAATCTCTCCTTGGCCTCTCCAGGACCTAGGAATGTGTGCATGGGGTGTGCAGTCCACCCCCCGAAGACAGACCCAGGGAAGGCTCAGGGCCATTTGGGCAGGGAATTTTAGGGTCTTAGGTACCGGCAACAGGGCCTAGAAGCAGGTTTGAACTACAGGGTCCAGGGAAGCACATCCTTGGCATCACTGCTGAGACAGGGGTACAAGAAAAGAACCCTTGAGGTTGCAATGGCAGAATCAGGATGCTAGGATCATGGGTCAGCTTTCTCTGTCTCCATGGAGACAGTATCTGATACTTGGTATAAGGAGGCAGGTCCTATTCTGCTCAGGCTCTGCTCAGATGACCCCTGCACCCCTTCAGGAAACATCTCCAGGTTAATTCCCTCTCCAAACATAGGGGGCCATGGCCTTCTTTATTCCACATCAATTCCCCACACTCCTACTGATGCTTTGAATAGAACTATCTGTGTTCAAGTCTTATCTGTCTCCTCCACTAAGTTGAGAACTTCTCATAGGCAGAGACTGTATCTCACTAACCTCGCTACCCCTAGCCCTGAGTCTGGTACATAGACAACTGTTATTAGCTGGTAGTTAAATAATATCTCCAGAAAGCTAGGGGAGCATAGCAGAGAGGTAAGGAGATTATGTTGACTGGAATTAGACAATCCTGAGTTTGAATTCTGACTCATGCACTTAATTACTATGTGATTGTGAAAGAGTTATTTAATCTCTTTGAGGCTTAGCTTCCCCTGCAGAGTCATGGTCAGAGTTGAATGAGACAATGTTGTTGAAGGACTTGGAAGGGCACCTGGCATTCAGTAAGCACTCAGTAAAAGGGGTGGAATGGCAGAATCAGGCTGCTAGGATCATGGGTCAGCTCATGGATGAGCTGGCTTGCTCACACTTCAATAGTTATTTTTACTTAGTTATGGGGGCAGGGGGGCATGGCAGAAGATAAGTGAAGTAAATCCAACCAGGTGACCAGAAAAACTAGAAGATCAGCCCCCCACCCCCTCCTGGAAGAAGAAGCCCAGGGTACACCCCAGCCCAGCAGTCTGGTCAGTGGCCTCTTTGTAAACTCAGGCCAGCACAATGCACCAGGCCCTCCAAGCCCACCACTGAGGAGCCCCAGATCCCCAGATGCTTTGGAGAAGGCTGACACTCCATAATCTCTCACGTAGGCCCGCATACCTCAGGGCGGTTGGTGAAAATAGTGAGACACATTGGGAAGTTGACAAAGAAAAAAGAAAGACTGTTTTTAAGAGATCAACACATCAACACCTAGTACTCAAAGCCAGCTAACTCCTCCAGCCAGTGAACGTTTAAAAAATAAAGGCATGAAAGATGGAGCCCTGGCTGGAGGGCAGCACCAGAGAATGAGGTCTCAGAGCAGATGGCCCTGTGCGGTCACAGATTGGGTAGGGGGTGAGGGCAGCAGTTCATCAGGGAGCCCAGAAAGAAGCTGGACCCAACTGCAATCAAAATGAAAAGAAGCAGAAAGAGTAAGGGAGTAAGGGAAAAATCAAATCATATGTAAAACCCAAAGCAAAGAAAATATCAAGAGAATAAGACTTAAGCAAATTAAATTTACATGCAAGAATTTAACTAGATAAAGTGCATTTCTGAAATGCAGAGTCGAAGGGGTACAGATGGAACTAAAGGTAGGTGCTCAGGGTTCAGTTCTGAGCAGGTAAAGCAGTGGTGTTCTGAAAAAGATGGTGTGTCTCATCAGCCCCACTCCCCAAAAAAATAACAGCCTGAGTTGCAGCCCTTGCTGGTTTCCATGGTGTGAACATTTCCACCATAGCCAATTTCAAGCTATTAACATGACTATGTCTGAACTTATAGTTGAAAAGAAATTTATACAATTCGCTCTTTCGCAAACTAGCACAAGCCACCCCAGAGCACCACGGAAAGTAGGATCAAGTCTGGGGTAAAGAGAAGTTAAAAGAGGGGTTAAGAAATCAAACACCTTTCAAGCCCTCCCCCAAATTAACAGTGAGTCTAGGATCAGATCCAAATTTCACTCGCCACTGGCTACATGACCTGGGAAAATCCCTTTGTCTGCTCTAGTCTCAGTTTCTTTGCATGCAAAATGAGTCAAAAAGCACACACTGGGGATGTTGTCAGGATGAGGACAGACAATATCATAAAATGTTGCCCAGTGCTGCGCACTGAGGAGGCCCTGAGCAATGTTCCTGTCCCTCTCCAGGCCTCTTTCTTCTGGCTCCATTAGCATTATATAAATGTGCTAAACTACTGTGACCAGATGTTTTCTGGAACAAGTTCTGATTTGAAATATTCTATTCTTTTGTGTCCATGGGTACCAGTCATTTCATGGGATCCTAATTTTGGAATTCAGAAAATATGTTCTGCATAATATAACACTAATCAAATTGTAGATTGGCATTTATATACAGATCTGTGTCCTCGTATTGGCCAGGAGTCCTTTGAAGGCAAAAATATGTGTTATTCTTTTTATACCAGGTTCTTAATTCAGTACCCAACATACAGTGGGTTCTCAGGAAATAATAATTGAAAAATGAATGAATGAATGAATCATTTTGTCCCTGTCACATGATGTTAGTAAAAATTTGGAATCAGACAAACTTGAATTTGAATGCTGATTCTGTCTAATATTGGACAAACAAACAAGTAAAGTGGGGTATCTATAAAGTGAGATGGTAAATGTTGACTAGTAAGAGTGTTCAAAATAATGATAGTGATGGATATAAAGCACTCTGCAGTTTTTTTAAATTGCAGTATAACTTTCATAAAATGCACAAGTCTTAAGTATACAGTTCAGTAATTTTGTTTATATGCATATAACCACCACCCAAATCAAAATACAGAATATTTTTACCAGTCACATGAAATTCCTAGCGCAGTTTCAAACATGGCTGCAAATTCTTCAACACATCTACTGTTGAAAGGTGGAGTCGATGTGCTCTTTTTCTGAATCTGGATAGAGGGGAGACTGCCTTGACCAGCTGAGTACAGGAGGGTGACACTGTAATACTGCCCAGGCTGAACCAGCAAAGGCAATGCAGCTTCTGCCTTATTCTCTGGAACACTCATATCCAGTGCTCTAAGTATCAGGAAAGAACTCTGACCACCTGAGGTCATCATGGTGGACTGGTCACTGCAGGAGCTCCAGTCAACAGTCTAATTGAGCCCTTCCTTCCAACCCACCTCACCAAAATGTCATATATGTGAGGAAACCATCTTGAACCATCAAAGTCGGCCTACACAACAGTGCCACATGGAAAAGAAGAATCACCCAGTCAAGCCCTACCTGAATTCCTGGCCCACAGAATTGTGGGATAGAATGAGATGGCTATTTTAAGCCACTCAGTTTTGAGGGTTTGTCACGTGACTACAGATAACTGGAACAGTTTATACATTCTCCCTGCCCAGTCAATAGCATCTTCCTTCCCCCTCTGAAATAATCATGTTTCTAATGTTTGTCATTACAGATTCATTTTGGTTGCTCTCAAACTTCATGTGAATAGAATCATTCAATATAAAGTCTTTGTGTCTGGCTTCTTTCACTCAATATACTGCTTCTGAGAATCATCAATGCTGTTGATTGCATCAGTGACTTTTCTATTGTTAAGTAATATTCCATGTTGTAAAAAGACATTTGGGTCATTTCCAGTTTGGGGCTTTTAGTAATAAACCTGCTATTGAATATTCCTTGGCAATTTTTTCTCAGACATTTTTATTTCACTTAGATAAATGCTTAGAAGTGGAATTGTTGTTTCATAGATCAGGTGTGTGTTTAATATTAGAAAATGCCAAACCAGTTTCTAAACTGGTCACAGGATTTTATACCACCACCTGTAGCTATGAGTTCCAGATGTTCCACATTCTCACCAACACTTTGTATTGTCAGTCATTTTCACTTTAGCCATTATATGTATAATAATGCCTCTATAATTTCTTCTGCATTTCTCAATAACTAATAATATTGAGCACCATACTGGCTATTTGGATATTTTTGTTTGTGAAGTTCCTATTCAGTCTTGTGCATGTTTTTGTTTGTTTGTTTTGTGAAAGAGACAGAGAGAGGAATAGATAGGGACAGACAGACAGGAAGAAAGAGAGATGAGAAGCATTAATTCTTTGTTGTGGCACCTTAGTTGTTCATTAATTGCTTTCTCATATGTGCCTTGACTGGGGGGTACAGCAGACTGAGTGACCCCTTGCTCAAGCCAGCGACCTTGGGCTTAAGCTGGTGAGTCTTGCTCAAACCAGATGAGCCCATGTTCAAGCCGGCGACCTTGGGGCCTCAAACCTGGCTCTACTGCATTCTAGTCTGACGCTCTATCCACTGCTTCACCACCTGGTCAGGCTTGTACATGTTTTTTAATTAGGTTGTTTGTCTTATTATAACTGAATTGTAAGAGTTATTTGTATATTCTAGATACTAGTCTTTTGGCATAGTCTTTGGCATTTTCTCCCACACTATAACTGGCCCTTTCACTTTTTTAATGACATCTTGTGATAAACAGTCTTTATGTTAGATGAAATCCAATTTATTATTTTGGGGGGAGACAGTAACTTTGTGATCTGCCTAAGAAATCTTTGCTTACCCCAAGATGACAAAGGTATGCTTCTTTGTTGTCTAGTAAAAGTTTTATTGTTTTAATTTCTACATTTAAGCCTATGACCCATTTCAAATTAACATGTAGGTATGGTATGAGGTAGAGGCCAAGAGTTTCTTTTTTATTCTCCATATTGGTATTCAGTTGCTCCGATACTGCTTCTGAAAAGACCTTTCTTTCCAAAACCATTGAATTGCATTGGTGCCTTTGTTGAAAAACAAGTGGTGTGTGTGTGAGAGTGTGTGTGTGTGTGTGTGTGTGTGTGCACGTGTGTGTGTGTGTGTGTGTAACATACACCTTTCCCAAGCTGGTTTAACCATTCATGTGCCTGAAATCATCATTAGAGATAAATTGTTTTTGCGATTTGTATGATTTGAGTCTTTAAAATCCCAAATATCTATCCATGATATAACAAATCAAGTCCTGTTCTCAATTAATACCTTGGGGTAATGGAGTTCATTAAATCCCAGATGGCAGAAGTGCCCTAGGCTAGAAGTTGAAAGAACTAGGTTATAAATAATGCAACACACACCCTCTGAGGGCCTTCTCTCACCAGGCAGGATGTTTGGAATAGTTAGGGAAGGGAAGAGAGCGGAGAATAAGACATGTTCCCTATCTGTAAGGACTTCTCAGCTGGGCTACAGACTGAATGACCTGAGACTACCTTCACTCACCCCCAAGCTCCACACAGAATCCTGGGACCCAGAGTGGAGAATTTGGAGAATTTATTACTCCTCTGGTAGTTAAGGAATTTTAAGGCATTCTAGTCAGTTCTCTACCAGGTTTTGTAAGCCTTAAATTTCTCTGTTGCTGAAGAGAGATTAAGAATGTTCTCACTCTGAGATAATTCATGCAAAGTGCTTAGCTCTGAACTTGACATCTAATGAGAGGACAATATGTTAGCTGTTATTATTATGATTACTCCCAGAGCTGTGATGAGGATAAAATCATAGGGTCACAACATCTCAGGATTGGAAAGAATCTTCCCACTGGAGGTCAGTGGCTAATTATCGGAATTTCCAGGAGATCTTGTTAAAAAATACTAATCCCCACTCTTCAAACTCAAAACTTCTTTCTTTTGTTCCCAGGTGAAGCCTGAGAACCTATATTTGGAACAATAATCTCCAGAAAGTATAGGATCAACTAAGTTTAGAGATTAGCAATGTCTGGCACAACTGAACAGAGGTGGGGATAGGGAGATGCCTAAATTGTCTTAGAAATGCTGTTATTATACAAATGTAATTGGTTAACAAGATAAAATGGTTATACTTGTCAAATACTTTCCAAGAGAAATAGCTATCTAGCACCAGGCCAACCCAGGGAAGAGAATGGCATCAAATAGAAGGGGGCTGGAAAGGGAGGTGGCTGGGTGCCAAAAACACATTTCAACAATTTCACAATGTTACCTGGGGCCAGGCATCATGTTGGCAATGGATTAATCCACCAGGTCTGTCAGCCAATCCAAACAATCAGAGACAAAAACAAATTGAGTGCAAGATAAGGCAAGCTGATATGGCGCAGTCTGAGAAAAAAAATTATTTGAAGGAACAGTAGCATATTTCAAAATCTGACTGAGCCACGGTGACCCAGCAGGACTGCTGAGAGTCAAGGCACCTCGATAGCTGTGAAAATCCTACAGAAGACAGGCCAAAAGATTTCATTTCAAGGTCACTGATGGAGCACAGCAGGGAGGAGTTTGGGATGGTTGTGGGCAATGGAATTTTCCATGGGTCACACGGCTTCCCGTTTTTGGGGGGTTTTTTTGTCTCTGAGTTTCAGGGTGGGCGATGGCCGGAGCACTGGAGGAAAGTGAGTAAGGGGTCTGGCTGAGGAAAGCAAAGTGAGGTGAAAGTTTTCTAGGTCAAGACTGAGACCAGGAGCCAGCACGACCCCACCCCAAAATCTCCAGAGAGGACATTCCACACGCACACAGCCTCATAGTCCTGAAGAAGCCATGGGCTGGGAGCAGAAAGTTTTGCTTCAGCCACTAGCAACCAAAGTGACCTTGGGTAAACCAATTCCTTTTTTTTTTTTTTGGCCTCAGCTTGCTTATCATCACTGGTCAGTAGATCCTCTAGTCGTGGTTCTTGAGTAGTGATGGCATTTTCCCTTGAACACTGGCTGGTATTCTCTGGTTCACTAAGTATTACTGAGGGATAGGAAGTTCACTGGAATCATTAAAAAAGTCTTTGCTCACAAAGCTTCGCCCACTTTTACTCATATCCAACTGTGCCTCTCAAAATGGGTTCAGGGACATGGTGGGAAGCGAGGCTCCTACCCTGCGGCAACCTCCCTCCATGTCTAAATAGCAGAAGGCTTTCTCAAATGGAATCACTGGAAATGGTCAGGCCTCTTCAATTTCCCTTCCCATAGAAAACATGCCACCATTTTTAAGGGCTGGAGTAAAAGGAAGCTCAAATGAAACCTAATAGTGATCATGATCATCATGATGTAAATGATCAATTAAATCCAAAATTGCAGAAGAAACACTCTCTAGACACCCTTTCATCCTTGAAAACATTCCTGTTATTTTCTGGATTAAGCCCATGGCCATATGCTGGTTGTAACACAGGACAGGGCAGTTCCATATTTGAGCCTTGGGATTCTCTATTGGCAGGTCACCACTTTGACTCACCTAAAGAGATCTGAGGTTTTTATCTATAGCTATTCCAGTACCTGGCACATTGTAAACATGCAAATGTTTGTGAAATGAATTTTCAAGTTCAAGGTGATGGCCATATTTTGGATATGTCAATGCAATAACATTTCAGATGACCTTAAGACATAGTTGAATTTAACCTGCATAAAACAGACACAAAGACAACCAAGAATAAATTTCTAGAATTCATCTAGTGCTTTTTTATGCCTTCTTCAGCACAGAGTTAGAACATTTTTCCTTGTTTCTAATTTGAATATTCTATCATATAAGCCCATTTCCTCCTTTTGACGGGGAATAGAAGTAGTTCCCTGGTAAACAGAGAATAGTACAACAAAATCCTTGTCATAGAAACAATGTACATCCTGTAAATCCATACAGAATTCTTCAGATTATATTGCCTGTAATGAGTAAAATGTCTATAGGCCTAATTTTCTAAAATTATTTCTTTTCTCGTATTTTGAGAGCTAAGGCCCCAAATCCCTTTTTATGAACACAGCCATGTCCTATGTGTTCCTGATGTCTCAAAACTTCAAATGTACTGTTGCTGGTAATGAACTCAAAGACCCCTTTTCCTCTACCATGAGAGGAATCTAAACAAATTGGTTCCACCAAAGAAGCACAGTTATTCAAGAAGGACAGGACTCTTTATACACCAAGTGTAAGCATTGTGTATTTAAAACATTTGTCATTTTTTCAGACAAGAGTTCATCCCAGAGCCAGTCTTCATGCAAGAACAATCCAGTGGCTATATGGGAATCTAAATTACTGGACCTTGATACAAGACACCTCACCTATATGGGTGAAGAGAGTGAGAGAAAACGAGAGAGGGAGAGAGAGAGAGAGAGAGAGAGAGAGAGAGAGAGAGAGTGTGTGTGTGTGAAAGAGAGAGAGAGAGGGAGGGGGTAAGTGGGGAAATGTTTTCATCCTAGACTTTCTAGAGTTACCAAGAACTTGTTTTTCCTCATCTTAAGTAAACTGGACAACAACCTGAAAATATGTCAGTTTCTTGAGAAAAGCGGTGTTCAAGGTACATTCCATCCCCAGATCAAATTCAACAATTTGATCTACTATCACGCACAAGAGTCATCTGAACCTCCCTGTCACGAGCTAGAACTTTGCTCAATGGGAAAAGCCACCTTTTCCAAACACCCAGTTCCTCTTCTGAACCAAGTTCATTTGCCCTGAAGAGTTTGTTCATTCTTATAAATGAGGGATTATTAAATTGATATTTTCTTTTATTTCTGCTGTTTCCTTTTTTCATCTCACTCTACCTCTTTCCTAAACCATGAAGGAGAAAATTATTCTCAAAGGTTAGAGACACTCGGCAGTGTGAGGTAAGTTCTTTGACTTTGGAAAGTATGCCAAGCGTGGCCTGACCTGTGGTGGTGCAGTGGATAAAGCGTCAACCTGAGAACACTGAGGTTGCCAGTTCAAAACCCTGCACTGGTCTGGTCAAGGCACATATGGGAGTTGATGCTTCCAGCTCCTCCCCCCTTTCTCTCTTTCTTTCTCTCTCTCTCACTCTGTGTCTTCTCTCTAAAATAAATAAATAAAAAGAAATTTAAAAAAAAAAAAAAAGAAAGTATGCCAAGCCTTAGGAAAGTTACAGAGACTCTTCACCACAGTAAGACAGACATGTGGCTAAAACTGAGTGGTCAAGTTGGCTTCACTTGCCTTCACCCTGGTTCCCCAGGTCTGAGCTACCGCAGGGTACCAGAGACTCCTCCCAGCCACTTTGGAAGCCAGTCCTACTGAGAGCTGGTTGACTTGTAGCAATGCTGTAGAGAACTCAACAGGGACATGCAAACCACCTTGGCCTTGTTTGATTGACATCATCATTTTGGCCTTTTTGGTTGTTTTAAGTTTATTTTCAAACATCTTTCTAACATACCTGTTTCTAAAAGTGTGTGTTTCAATACTAAATATTTAATTATATTCAATAACTAGCACGTATAATTTGATATCTTAGCATCTGAGATCTTCTCTGCTGGACTACAAATAACCTGAAGGGTAAGAAACTGGCTTTTTATCTCTGTATCTCCAGACCTTACTCCAGTGACTGGCACATAACAGGTACTTAATAAATATGGGTAAGGATTGAATAACACAATAAATAGAGGCTCAACATAAACCTAGCACTAGCTAGGCAGACCGTGGGTGGAAGGAATGAATGAATGAATAATAGATGAATGAATAAATGGTGGGAGAGGCAAAGGAAGGAACAGAGGGAGGGGAAAACAGAGAAAAGGAGAGAAAATGAAAAAATAAAAATAAACAAGCAGCAGAATAATATGCAGCACTAATTCTCCAGAAAAAATAAATTTTTCCAGCATGAAATAATTGGGGAACAGTGAAATTCAATGTATGTAGTTCCCTGAATTGAAAGACAAATGAAATGAGAAAGTAAAATTGAGTTTTCACAGACAGAAAGAGTGTGTGTGTGTGTGTGTGTGTGTGTGTGTGTGTGTGTATGTGTGTGTGTGTAGGGAGATGTGGGTTGGACAAGGAAGGTAAACACCACATAGTTTACTGCCAAAGAAAAAAGGGATCTGATTTTGTCAGGTCAGCTATATCTATTCATCAAGCTCAGTTAATTGCTATGGTCGTCATGACTCCTTTTTACCTCAGTAAATGAAACCTAGAAGATTTTTAGAGTTTATACCCTTGTTTTCTTAGCTTTTCTGAATGTGCTGTCAGCCAAAGGCACTGGCCGCACCCCTCTCTTTCAACACTCTCCAGGAGTTTGTTCTACTTGTCAAGCAAACAACTGGTGAGCAGCAAAGGCTGTCTCCAGCAATGGGAAGCTGTGCTGTTGACTCGCTAACCTGTTTGAGGAGCTGACAAAATCCACTTTCTCCATAGGAATCAGCAGAAATGACTGAGGCTCCTCAAGGCTTGACACTCCTTGCCTTCTTGAATAGATAAATCCAGCCCGTCCCCAGGTGAAGGACATGACTGCGGAGACGCCTTCTTCGTTGCTTGTGTTGGCTCCTCACTGTCAATCTAATTCCATCACTAGATCCTGAAGGTTTGGTTCATGTTCATGACAGCAATATGACTTGCATTTCTCAGATAACGTGCTAGGTGTGAGGGCATTTCAGTTAAATATTCAGAAACCAATCAAATGTCACCAGGTGTGCATGCACACACACACACACATACACACACACACACACATACAAAAAAAAAACACCTGAAAAACCTTTCTTTACAGGATTCTGAAATCTTGCTCCTTGCTGGAAAAAATATTCTCTATGCTTACACCTCTATGCCACAGACCCTGCTCTGAAAGGAACTGTTTTGCAAATTGAGCAAACCTAGAACATAGTCGTAGGAAGGTCAACTTGTGTAGACTAAAGAACAAGGCATGTTCCAATTAAATGCCTACATACTTTGCCATTGTCTAGATTGACTGTGACATTCCAGTAACACAAATATATTTATTTTTGAGTTCTAAATAATGTATATATGAATCTTACATATTTGCTGCCATTATTTATAATGGTCAAAGAGTACTACAGATGTTAAGTCAATGCTATCCGCTTTACATCTAAAACTTTTAGAAGGTAATGACCCAACTCTGAACAATGACCCCAGAAACAGAGGTTTCCAACCACCACTGTTACATCAGCTACAGCAGGAAAGCTTTTTCAAAAAAAGATTGATCGCAGGCCTCATGCTTGCGTTTCTGACTCAGGATCTCTGGGAGGGGGTGTCTTAAGAATCTTTGCTTTTAACCACACTCTGGGCTCCCCAACCCCACCCCATCCCCACCCCATTCCCCAGGCCCAGTGAACTTCAGCAGCCAGCTCTGCTCTGTTCAGAGAGTCTTGACTCACAATTTAGCTAACGCAGCCGGGGTTTTAGCAGGATCTTCCACACAGAACACCTGCCAGCCTCCAGATCTCTCCAGAGCCATGCACTACTGCCTGTCCCAGGACCTAGGAGAGGGAGATGAAAACATCTCAAAGAAGGCAGTTCTTTGGTCAAGATCCCAAAAGATATTTATGGTAGAAGGAGATCAGCTTATCCCACTCCTTCCAACAATAGCAATCAGTTCTCCCACCATCCCTTCCTCAAATTGTTCTTCCACCTGTAGGCTTCCTGTGGACACTAGAGAGAAAATAATGAGACCTTGAAAGATCACTCAGGATTACCCAAGTGACCTACCAAAGGCAGGTTCCAAAATGACCCCTTCTGATGTTTGCTCTCATTCAACATCTACCCAGACCCTAGCTTTCCACCTCTTCTCCAGCCCAAGTAGGGATGCTGTTCAAGCTAGTGTCATAAGCAGCAAGGACAATCTTGGGTCTAACAGAAAGAAGCCTCTTCCTTTATTTCATTCTGTATCATAAAACCCTAGAAAACCCTAGAGGCCAAAATCACCCCTGCCCCTTCCTATCACTCTACTTCTGAATTTTGAAAGAGTATAGATAAGATCAGCTGTCAAAATCTTCCCAGTTCTCACTGTCTTATCCTCTGCTCTAGCAACATTCATCTCTTTATCTCTTTCTCTGCCTTGCTTTTTTCTATAGTTTTTTTAAACAAATTCTTTTTTTTTAATTTATTCATTTTAGAGGGGGGGGGGAGAGAGAGAGAGAAGGGGGAGGAGCAGAAAGCATCAACTTTCATATGTGCGTTGACCAGGCAAGCGCAGGGTTTCGAACAGGCGGCCTCAGCGTTCCTGGTTGACCCTTTATTCACTGTGCCACCGCAGGTCAAGCTATAGTTTTCTTTTCATACACAGTGCCGACCACCAACAAATCCTAAAATGCTATCCCTTAGAACAGCAGAAAGACCTCAGTAGTGATAATAAACTGACCTCATGCTGGGCTTTCAGATCCTCTCTGCTTTGAACCTCTTCCAGAATCTATCACTCCAGGGACACAAACTCTTGTCTCTAAATTCTTTATAGCTATGATCTACCAGCATCCACAAGAAGGTCACAGGCTGCCCTTCTCCGGGACCTGCAGCTGTATTTGCTTGTAGCCCTAAATAGTCCTGACTTTTTCTAAACAATATCTATCCTCCCTGCCCTACCTCCCCCCACAAAGGGCAAGAAGTAGGAAACAAATTTACAGTTTTCCCTTCTGCCCCAGGTTACTCTTGGTGCTAATTTTTTCCAGCTTTCTCCCTAACACTCAGGCATTTGTATTTGGGGCGGTGAGGTTCCTGTTCACAGATGTATTTGTTTGTGTGGTTCCAGGCTAGACTTTGTTAAGTTACTGTCTCTTCCCCGTGAGAAAGGATCTCTAAATCTGCAAAGTTCTGGCCTGGACTCTTTGCTGCTGTCCACCAGCACCTCCTAGTCCAGAATCCACTCATGGCTTGGAGAGGTTAAGCAGGGGTGAAGCTCTGCTCTTCGGTGGCTCAGGCTGCAAACACTCAGCCCGTCCACCCCACAGCACACACGGATACTGGAGACAAACAAGCGCCCGCTACCGCCACGCCCTCTGACCCCCGGCCAGTTCTCCAGCAGGGAACTGGCTACGGTGCCTCCCAAAATAATCCGCAAACCTCACAAATTGAAATTTACAAGGAGTCTTGTCACATTTTTTCCTGAAATTCCAAATCCATAACATCTACAGAACTCCTTTCATCCAATGATTGAGTAATTCTGTGGATGGAAAAAGAACAGCGGAAGAGAAGACCAACCCATCCTCCACCCCACCCATTAAGGTTTCGATGTTTCCTTTTTTATTTGCCTGAGGCCCTGGCCAGTTGGCGGGTCCTGCCTCTCTCCCCATGGAGGTCTGTGCCGCTTCCCCATTGCCACCCCGGTTCTGTTTTCCACGGTGCTCTGGCACAGAGGGACGGATCACGTTTGACGTGAGCTCCAAACATTCACGCGCTTTTAGAAATTAAGGGCACCTCCAGGTTTCCGTACTCCCCCACCATCCAGGGTCTTGTGGCCAAACCTATTTATTCACTAGGTGTTCTCTGAAATGTGGCACTCCAGGCATGGCCTGTGGGTCTGGGGACTGAAAAGGTGGCTGTCACTGCACTGACTCCCCAGCTCTCCCCTGGACTCCCAGACCTCTTGTACTAAGTTACATATGAATGCCTTTAGTGAAAAACATGATAATAATGGAGTAGATTTAGGAGAAAGAAAGCACAGTGAATCCAGTCACTACCATGTCACCGATTCTGAAAGTTGGAGAATTTCTGCTCTCTGTCATATTAGTGGGCCAGAATGACAGATGAACGGTCCTTTCCCATCTGGGTACTGGCATCACATGGACACAACTAGCATCTGAGTCTATGGCCTTGACTCATACTGAAGCTCTGCAGACCCAATCCCATTGCAGCTCCCTCCGAGGGCCGTCTGTAGATGACTCACGCTGTATGCTGCTGCATCAGGGGCTTTGTGGAAAAGAGGCCATCTGCTTAGAATTCTTGCTGTCCAGAGAGTTTCTAGGAGAGCAGCAAGGGACCCTGAGAAGGTGACGCCCGCTACTGTTTACCCTCATACGCACACCTCTGCTGCCCACAGAACGAGACAGAAAGGGAGATGGAGAGACGGAGATATTAAACCCGGGGCACTCAGACCCTGGGCTCTATCATCGCACCCTAGTGGCCCTGGAGCAGTGTTTAACAGACTATTCCATGGTTCACAATGCGTTCCAAGTATTCTGGTCTGAATGTCATGGTCTATCTAGTTTTCTCAAGCTTAACTAGAAACCCCAAACTCACCCCCAGGTGGAACTCTAGGTTCTGAGCCTGTGTGAAGCTTGGTGGCTGGTATGGACCTCTGGCCTTGAGCGACCCTCACTCTTCTAATTTGGATCCTAAATCTTCCCTAGCTCTTCCACCTTGACAGGTTTCCGCCTTACTGTCAGGAGTCATGGTGACCATACAAAGCCGGACTGTCCAGCCCCTAGGCATGAGGCATCCTCAGTTCAGTGGCCTGGTACCGGCTACTTTTGGTGATTACTCATCAGTGACCCTCGGTCTCCTGCAGCATGAATTCAGTGTGGCTTCCCCGTGCTGTGCTCAGGCTGCGGCTGTCTTCGTCTCCATCTCTTGCTGCTTGTCCTCTTATTTCTATGAAACAGCTTCCGGGTCCTCGGAAATGCCATCCTCTTTCCCACCTGCCGGCCTTTGCACAGCCTGTCCCCTCTGCCCAGAACGCCTTCCCTTTCTTCGGTTAATCTCTGCTTTCTTCAGGTCGCGGACCTTACATTTTCCAAGAGAAGGCCTCCCCTCACTTCCGTGTTTCTCCCATAGCACTAGAGCCACCCTCTCTCAAAGCACTTGTCACAAGGGATATGGACACATTTTCTATCTTCCTGACTAGACTGTAAGCTTGAAGCGACTGTTCAACTCACACTGCCAGAAATTACCAATGTATTGAAGTGCACACCATAGAGACTCAAATAGTTTAGGTAGGCTTGGTCTGTCCTGTGTCCCAGAAACGCAGCTGTGAACGGAACATGCCTGCCCTCACAAGGCTCCCACTCTGAGGACAATGAACACGTGAACAACCCATAAATGCGATTAGCGTTGTGAAGAGGGATGTAAACAAAAAGAACCAGGGGGTCATTCTAGAGCACATTGGGGGAGGCAGGGCCGGTGCATCCACTTTAGACATTGAGTAGTCAAGGTAGGTCTCTTCGAAATGCTGACCGACCGTGAGCAGGGAGCTGAGGTGTGAAGAAGAGTCAGTCATGCAAAGACTGGGGAAGTAAGGTCTCCAGGCAGGAAAAAGTCTGGTACATTCTAGGAAAATCAGAAGGCTAGGATGGCTGGGAAATAGCACATTCTTCATACGATCACACCCACTGCATCAGAGGCTTAGACCACAACCACTTTATCACCCATGGGATGAGTCACTCTGGAGAAGCAGTATTGTTCCCTCCATGGGAAAGGTCATGGTAACAGAAGTCTACACACCATTGTTTCTTCCACAGAACAGTTCAAAGCCCAGGGTCTGTCTTCCAGGCTCAAATTCCAAGGCAGGGAGGTAAACCTGTTCTTATTTTTAAATTTAAAATTAATTAGCAACCAACAAAGAAGTAAGAATCAGTTTATTGGTGGTTTTTTGTTTTGTTTTGTTTTGTTTGCCTGATTGGGGAAAGGTTAGAAGGAAAGAAGACAGAACTTGTCTTTTCAATCAGCCAATCAGGATGCGTCTCTTGGAGAAGATGAGCCTTGGGATAAGTAGACTTCTTTCCAAAGATTAAGAGTCAGGGCCTCCCTTAGGGTCAGGGCACACCCACTTTATGTCAATGCCAACTTTACACCTACGCACACTAGATTTGGAATGTGCCTTGTTATCTGCTCCTGGTTTGGCTCCACCCTTTCCCTGACTGAGAACAATCTCCCAGATAGATTGACTGCGAGTAACTGTGGATGACAGCAGGAATGCTGGAGCCAAGAATTGTTTACATGTCCTTCTGGACAACCTGTTCTCTCATTCCACCATCAGAAGCAGAGCTTCCTCGTCCAATCCCCTCCTCCTCCATCACTCAGAGATGGTCCACATTCCTAGCTTATGCAATGCATTCTTGCTGCCCTGACACATACCACCAGAGTGGGCCAGGCAGGCTATTGGCAGAACCAAGCTACCCACCCAACACTTGCCTTTGGCTGAGAGCATCAAGCCAAGCCATGGTGTCATAGCAGCTAAGGTCCCTTGATAGGCTGCATCAGTTCAAAACTTAAAATTGATTGTGGGATTGTTAATGAAGTTGATGAGGGTTACATAAGACTGTATCCCTCCAAAGCCCAGATTGAATGACTTTTAATTAAGACAAGTCTGGTGGTTAACTCTGCCCTCACTGTAGAGGCAGCTGCTAGCTTCAAATCTGGAGTGGGTTTCAGTAGGGACATGGTTGTTTGTTATAGAATGCACCATAACATAAAGAGAACTTCTGGGGATGGAAAAGTCTCTAAGGAAGTTCTTGGGTTCAGTTCCATCACTGATAAATCAACACCGATTCTGAATCATTTTGAACCAATGTCCAATGACAATGCTTTCCAAGAACAGGATTCATTCATTGATTTACTCTTCATTCATTCATTCATTCAAAAAAGTGTAGTTAGCCCCTCCGGTGTGTCATGCACTATGCTAGATATGCAAGGTAGTAAGATGAATGAGACATGTTGCCTTCCTTCAAAGAGCCACATAAGGGGGCAATGCATATGTGTATTTCCCTTGAGAAAATGGCGGACAGACCACTATATGAGTCTTCCAAAATCAATAACTACCAAAAGTCATCATGAGCTATAAGTACCCACCCTGTCTGCAGGGATAGTGGTGATGATGCTGGTGGCTGACCGACTTTGGATTGCTAAGTCATGTTAAATCAGGCAAATGCTTTTCCTCCTCTACAATGCTTTATGTGTCATAGGCAGTTAGTTAGTAGTTGACAAATAGAATGAAATAGAGCTGCAGTCTCTACGATACATTACTTTCTGGTTACTTATTATATTAATATTAATAACTAAATGTGAGTGCTCGCAATATACTAGGGATAGTTCTAAGTACATTATAGGCATTATCTAATTTAATCTTAACAAGCCCAAGAGGTCAATACTGTTGTTCTATGTTTATCCTGATTTTACGAATGCAGAAACTGTGGCTTAGGCTGACTTGCATTCCTTATTGCCTGCAGGGATTACAGGGGTTCCATCTGAGACCTGCTGGCCTAGTTCAAGCCCTTCCCATTATGAAGCCCATTCATCCAGGCTTTACTGCATCCAGTCAGTGGCTACATCATTTTGCCAAGCCCCAAACATATGGCCCCAAGTTGTGAGGTTATTTAGTCATTCAGCAAATATTATTTTGTATTCCCACATGATGAGAATACAGTGATGAAACAGACATTGCACTCAGCAGGTTTTCAATCTAGTAGAATAGATTAGGAAAATAAACAGAAATAAGACAGAAAACCAGGAATAGACTCTGAATGCACTGGGCTGCCAGAGGCCAGCAAAGGGTCTGGGCTGAGACTGGCCCTTCAGCTGTCCTACCTCAAGTTTCCATACCTTGGAACCGTGTCCTCCTGTGGCCCAGGGGCCTGTGACCAATCTCACTCCACCAGCACTCTGCTCATCAGCATCATGAGCAAGCCAATGCCACAAATTTACTCTTTGCTGCTCAGTGAAAATAAAGATGGAAAATATATGTAAAGCAGGTGGCTAGGAGAAGTACCGAGGACAGAAGAACAACTGCTAGGGGCTCATAAAGAATCACTAGAAAAAGAAGCTAGAAGGAATCAACCTGGCTGCTCAGAAATTGAGCAACAGGAAACTGAAGGAGAATTATGGTACAAACGATATATGAGTCTCCCAGCATGAGAGCTGCACACCCCTGGCTCGAGACAGCGCCAGATCCTCAGGTCTCTCAACCAAACGTCAGAAATTATCGAGTTCCTCAATAGCCGGTGAGAGGTTCCCCATCCTTCAGCATGTCCTGCGCTGAGTAACATTTGATGTTCAGTACTCCAGCAGTGAGTCTGCATCCCTAGACAGGATAAATTTGGATTCTGTGTTTGCTCTGGTGGTGGGAATCTTTGTTTATTACCAAGAGGTGAAAAGCACCAACATCACGGTCAGATCAGTAATTTATTCCTCCCCAAACTCTTGTCATCTGAGATGCAAGAGAGAACAGGATACCTGCAGAGCAGTTAAAGGCCAAGAACACAGTGGAGATTAAAAAAGAAGACCAGATTCCACGAGTATCGTGTGGCTGGTTTCTCAAGGAGGTAGGGTAGATCATTTATCTCTCACTGCGAAGTTCAAGTCCCAAGGCAGCTCCTGTGATTGGACTCGTGGCAACCCTCTTAAAACAAAGAACACTGGCTTCTCTTCTACAACCTATTTTAAAAGGCACAGCAACGAGCACGGTCACCAACATAAGCAATGACACCATCACTAGACAGGTTGCCTTACTGGTTTCAAGAACAGGAAATGAAAAGACACCCATTGCCATTGAGATTGAGCACACTGTTTGTACTGTGGTAGAGTGGCTGCTTCACCAGCATACTTTTCTTCATCATTACCGTACCCACGAGTGTGTCCTGGACTCCACCATCTTCCTCACTGGCATCTTTGGGGCCCGTGTACCTGAGGGCCCCCAGGTCACTGTCGTTTTGTTAATGAAAGAAAAATAGATGGCCAAGAAGAACATCTGTTGAATAACTTGTAAGCAATGGAGACCTTCAGTCAGTCCACGTGACAAGACTGACACTTGGACTCACATCAGGACCCATCTGTGGCTTGACAGTCAGATCTATGTGGCTGCCACATGTGAAGAACAGACAAACCAACTCTTAGTCTGAAGCTCAGGAATCTGGGCTTCCTTATTTAACATAATAATACTATATAACCAAGCTGAGTTCCAACAAGAACAGGAAAGTGTTCCCATCATCGAGAAAGTTGTGGTTGGAGATGCCTCAGGAAATATCTTTGGAAATCCTCAGAGTTCATATTGGGTGATGAGATAAAAGTTAGGAAATGAAACTACAAAGTGCTTGACATTTCTTTGGATTCTACCAACAACTTTCAGCTCCCCATGCATGAGATGAATGACCCCCCCCAAAGACAAATGCTTCCTCGTGATGATAAAGGGGCCCATGAGAAGATCTTAGAGAAGTGCAGCACATCATTATCGGTGTCCTAAAGCAAGTGTCTGGACAAGGGAAGACTTAAGGCCTTCCACACAGTATGCATGAGCTAGGTGGCCTGGGGGAGTCATGTTCTGGGTTTCTATCATTCTACTTGTCAGCAACTGAGTTTCCAGAAACTTACTCATTGGACAGATACCATGACCTTTCTCACCTTCAACTTTTGCTTTGTGAGCTTTTGTCAATTACTGGTCCCCTTCAGTTCACTGTGCCAAAATGCTGGGATGAGCATTGTCATGTTTATAGGTGAACGTCTCTTCACAGTTAAAGCTATGGCCAAGAGTATAGGTATTATTTCAGCCAACAGTGAGGTAGTAGAAGATACTTAAAAATGACTCACAACCACTGTGGAGCAAGTTAACAAATAGGTTGCTAAAGCCACTGTGGTGCCCAGTATGGAGCTGAAGGGTACACGTCAGGAGCACCTGAATGAGTTCTTACCCAACCACTCAGAAATTGTCCTCACTCAGACATCATTAGCAGAAGCTCATCATCATGGTGGGTTATCAGAGGCAGGATGCAGGCATAGCTGTGATGATTCTCCAGCTTTAAAGAAGGCACATATTGGCCCTGATCAATTAGTTCAGTAGTAGAGCATTGGCTCGGCGTGTTGAAGTCCCGGGTTTGATTCCCAGGCAGGGCACACAGGAGAAATGTCCATCTGCTTGTTGATCCCTCCCCTTCTTGCTTTCCCCTCCCCTTTTTGCTTCTCTCATTCTCTTTCTCTCTCTCTCTTCCCTTCCTGCAGCCATGGTTTATTTGGAGAGAGTTGGCCCCAGGCACTGAGGATGGCTCCATGGCCTCCACCTCAGGCTCTAAGAAGACCTTGGTTGCTCACCAAGCAACACTCCAGACGAGCAGAGCATCGCCTCTAGTGGGCTTGCAGGGTGGATCCTGGTTGGGGCACATGTGGGAGTCTGTCTTTACCTCTCCTCTCACTGAATAAAATTAAAAAGGCACTTATTGGGATTATCATGGAGGTGGCAGGTTCTGATTCAGCCAAAAATGCAAGCCACACAATCTTACAGAATGACAATGACATCTTTGCATCTATAGTCACAGGGTGGAGGACAGCCTTCTAGTCACTGACAACCTAAAGAATATTGTTGCTTACACTCTGACCTAGAACATTTGCCCATTTTTGACCTACATTATTGTTGGGCTCATCCTGCCCCACATCTTGTTTATCAACTGAGGCACAGGTATAATTCCTTCATTGCTTAATTTAATGGAAAAGCTGAAAGTGACATTATAAACCAGAAACCTCACCGTGAGAAGATGGACATATTGGTGAACAAGCTATCTGCCCTGTCCTCCTGACTGCACACTGGCCTCATGCAAGCCCAGGGAGCCTCAGGTGTTTATGGAACGATGTATACACAGAGGGAATTTAGAGGCAGCACTCTCATTTACCTTTTGGGAAGACAGAAAAAGGACAGCATAAATGACTAAGAAGACAGCTATGGACAAGAACGGACAAAGTAGTAGAAGAATCGCCCAGAATAAACAGGCTACACATTTGCTCTCATTGACATTATGAACCAGTAAAGAGCATTTCCAATCATGAGAGAAACCAGGAGCAATTTCGTCTTCCAGCAAGACCTTTTCTGAACTAAAGCCATCTGGGTAGGGACTGCATCACAGTTTTTCATAATATTAATTCTATTCTATGGTTTTGAAAGTGTCACAGACCTGAATTTCACCATGTTCCTGGCTGAGGACTGATTTGTGGCTATACCACATACCATTCTTCTTTGAGTGTGTGAAGATGTGTGAAAAATTTTTATCAGACTTTACCATGGAAGCTATCGATATATCACTAAGACCATCGCTTTTGTCAAATTTCCCAACTTCACATTGGTGATGATCTTCAGATATCTTGAGCAAAAAGAATATCAACATTTATACTTGAGAAAACCAAAACCCATAAGAAAGGTATTCAATTGATGTTTTATACTTTACAGCTGAGATTTGACTGGTTATATATAACTTTTATATCTATCTCTTTCCATCTCCTGTTTTAATTTCAAGGTGATGATGTAGGAAAGAAAAAAATATTTGTACTGTATTTACATAGGTCTCCAAGGCATTCAATAATCTTGTGTAACTCAGACATCTGCTGGGTCTCCTTGCTCTTAAGCCTAGGTAGCATTCTCCAAACCTTTGTTCTATATCCTATAGAAGACCCAATGCCCTCCCCACAATTTACGTGTATTTCTGGGGAAATTGGTCACTTTGCTCAAAAATTCATCTCAAGATTTGCAGGAAATAGAGGCAGGACAGGATTATATCTTAAGAACAGGAACATATATGTCACATGTCACTTTGATTCTCAGACATTTCCATGCCACGATTTCCCTGGCCATATCATCCCTCACCCCAGCCTCTTGTCATCTCACTGGTTCGTTTTTGCATTACCTCTTTGCATCACTGCTCCCCCCTCCAGACTGTCTGTCCTTCACCCCTGCCACTGGACCACCAGTTTGGCTTCTTTAAAATCCTGCTCCAAAACGATCTCTAAGTCCACTTCGCATAGTCTAACTCAAGGTGCCCAACTGAACAAAGGAGTCTTTCACTTGCCAGAAAATCATTGTGGTTTGAAATAATAGTATCTATTTCTTGTAAAACATTTGCAAAGCATTTTCCAGGTGGACCTTCTGTCAATCATAGTTCGTGCTTTTAACTTAGATTTATTCATGTGTAGAACACACATCTATGTTGACAGGCCCAGAGAGACCTCGTTTTAAAGTAAAAGACATTGTACAAAACAAAAATACTAAGCTAGAAAGTGTTAAGTGATAGGAGAAAGGTCCAGGGATGAGAATATCTGTAAGTGATTTCTGACATTTCTTCTCAATTCTAATTTTCCATGATTCTGGATCATGTCTGTGATGACCAGGTAGGGGTATAGAGGAGGTTTCAAGATGCAGGAGCATCTGGACCAGACTTAGAGAAGAGGCAATGTCAAGATAAGGGAAACATCATTTAAAGAAAAGTTTAACTGGTCCCATTTTAGTTTGAATGAATAAGGAAACTTTGTAAGATATCAATATTGGCATTTTGAAGTTTCTGGGACATCTTGGAGACACCAAGATGTCTCCAAGATGTCCCAGAAAAAAAAATTTAGAAGATTTCACTGCTTAGCTTTTCCTCCTTCCTTCCTTTAAACAACATTGACTGGGGACCTTCTAGGTTTCAGGCAGTGTGCTAAGCACTGGAAATGCAAAGATGCAGCCCCCAGAGGAAGTCCAAGTTCAGTGGAAGAAAGAACTAAGGAAGCAAACAATCAGACTCAGATCTTCAGTTCCTGCATCCTGCCTACAGTCTCTGGCTTCTACGACTCAAGGTTAGGCACAATATTCAGCCCCTTCTCTAGCCCACTCACCCCTAAATTCTTTCCCACCAGCCATTTAGTGATTTTAATAACTTACATTAAACCTTTCAGGAGTCAGAATCACTCCCTGAGTCTCTTCCACTTCCTGGCGAGCTCCTCACCTCACTCGCTTTTTTCTCTCCTCATTCTCCTTTCAGGAACAACACAAACTCCCTTCCTTGTCCAACGCATACCAGTTCCAAAGGCATATGCTACTTGTGCATACCCTTGGGTGTCACTCTCCACCCATAGGGACTCAAAATATTACTTTCAAATAAATCCCCGGCCCTCCCCAGTAACGAGTTCTGGAGAAGAAGGCAAGGAGTCCACCTGTGCTCAGAATGCAGTGGATCTTACCCAGTACCCGACAGAAGAGGCAGCCTTGTGTGGTACAGACTACAAGGAATTCTGGTCCGTGAAATGCATTTCCAGTTCTCAGTGAGACCATTCCAGAAATGTAGGGAGTTGGCCCATGGACTTGCCAATGTTTGCGTTATGTTTCAACCTTGATTGAGCACCGGAATTTCACATAGTGTCAACTCCCGTGTGCTTTTGAGGCGGGCTGAGTACATTGTGCCTCCCAGTTTTCACTTTTGGGTCTTTTTCCCATGTGGCAAGAGTGTTTCTTCCATTACAACCAGGGTTTTTCCTCCCACTGGGCCTCTACACAGAATCCAGTCCATGCTGATACTCCTGGGGGATGCTAAATCCACTTTGGGGCTAAAAAGAATAGAAATAATGTATTTGAAAACATAGCAATAACTCCACGGAGAACTTCCATGAGCTATATATCACTTCACTCCAGTTTCCTGGATAGGAAGAGGTTATTTTGTTCAATAATGACATGGCAAGGACAGGTTGTTTTCCTGGATGTCTCAGCATAGAAAAGAAAGGCAGACTCACAGCATGAGGCGGTTCTGGGGCTCCTCCTGTTCCGGGCTGCCATGCGGTGTGGGAGTCTCTGCTTGTTCCTGTCTCAGTCGCCTCACCCTCTCTTTTTCTTATGTCCTTGGTCATGCGGGGTCCGCATCCCAACTTGGGCCTCCAGACGCAGTCTTCCCAGCAGACATGGCATTCTTGCGAAAGCAGACTGGATGAAGGTTCCAGAAAAGCATCATCATTGGCCTCCAATAGCTGAGGTCCTGTCACATAGAAGAGGCATTAGATTTACTCAGTCTGGTGGCAGAGGAGAGGAATGGGGACAATAGACAGAAGCTGCTAGAAGGCAAAAACCTCCTCATTAGTCAAAGAGAGTTTTAGGCCAACACTACAATCGAAGTATCTCAAACACCTGAAGTTAGGTATTCCCCCAGCTTCCCGTCCGCAAAATTTATTTACAGCGCTGGCTTGCGTGGGGTGTCAGAATGTCCTGGAGAAAGAGATTGCACCGTGGCCGAACTTGGGCTTCAGACTTAGAGACAGAAATGGTGAATTTAGGATGTGCGGGTAGAACATGACAAGAGAAGCTAAATTTCAAAGTGAGAAGCAGAGGAGAGTCCGCAAGGGAGGCCTGAGAACACTGGAGTGCCGCTCGTACCCAGGGCCTGGGAGTCTTGAGGGTGAGAGCGGAGGATCCGGGAATACAACAAGGCGGTGGCCCTGCTTTAATCTACTCCAGCCGCAGGCACCCTGGTGACATGTGCATAGAGAGGGGGGAAAGCCTGTGATATCTAAAGACCCAAGCACTTCTTTGGAGAGAACCACAAAAATGTAGCCCACCAAGAAAAGGAAACCATTTATTTCTGTCTTGGCAGAAAAGAAAAATTACTGTCAAAGTAGCTTGGAGCAGCAGGGAGCACATCAGCCGTCTGGGGTGGAAAGGCTTGACAAGGCTTCCGACCGAGTGCAGCTTCAGAGGCCGAGCCCGGGACAGAGCTGCAGGAACAGCAGAATTATTGGCCCAGCGAGAGCAGCGGCCAGGTGCTGCACTGGCTGAACTGATCCAGGGGCCCACGTGAGGCAGCCGTTGCAGATTTCTGGGGAGAAGGCGGGGGGCAGTCATCTCATTACCAAGAGGACCAGAATTTTGCAGCTACACAGACAGTGGCCATGAAACTATTATATTTTGTGTCTACATCTTTTCTTTTCCACAGTCAGATTTGGTGATGTGTAATTTGCTTACAGTAAAATTTAGCCTTTTTGTGTGAACAATTTAATAAATTGAAGCACATATAGTTGTAAAATCACTACCACAATCAAGATATGGAACATTCCCATCACCCCAAAACATCCCTTTGTGCTTCCTTGTCATCAACGTCTCCCTTCATCCTCATCCCGGCACCTGACAATCTGTTTTGTGCACGTGTGTGTGTGCATTGGTGTGGGTGGGTGCGCGGGTCCTATTTGTTGCCTCTTGCAGAATGTCATAGAACAAATCATAACACGTCACCTTTGCGAGGCTGCTTTCTTTTCTATAAATAAAGCATTGGAGCTTCATCCACAATGTCGCACATATCAGTTGTATGTTCCTTTTTCCTGCTCTAGTAGTATTTCAGGTATGGCTACAGCACAGTTTGTTTATCCATCCACCAGTTGATGGACTATTGTTGATGTTTGGGTTTTTACAGTTTTTTGATGACTACAAACAAAATATTTGCACATAGCCTTTAGCGTGGACATTTGCTGTCTAGGACGAGGTCACTGGACCATACAATAAGCACATATTTAACTCGGTAAGAAATGGCTAAACCATTTTCCAAAGTGGCTGAACCCTTTGGCATTCCTACTTCGTCTGACTCTTAGGGTAACCTCTTCTTACACTCACAGGATCCCAGGCAGAGAATATTGACATTCTACTTCTATTGATCTAACATCCAGGAAGTCAGAAATGTCCCAACGTAGAACTTACAGCCCCTAGAAATGTGAGTTTCCTGTCCCTGTGGGTACCCAAGCTGCGTAACTGCTTGTTAGGGATGCAGCAGAGGGCTAGACAGTATCACCTTCCAGATCTTCCCAACTCTGGCTTCTGTGCTTCTGTGAAATGAATGTCACCCTGGCCAGCATTCTGAGACAACCTTCCCACCCACATTTTTTTTTTTTACCACTGGTTCATTAGACAGATGTTTGTCCTGATGTTTGACATCTTTATCAGTCTGAATGATGTGTTTTCCTGAGTCAGTATTTTTCATGCAATCAATTGGATCTCTTGGCAGTTCTTGCAAAGAAGTAATAAATTAACAGACCACCCACATGCTGCTTGAGGTTTATCTGCTGAGCTATTAGGGACTGTAGATATTTCACTCAGCTTCTCCATGCTTTAGCTTCCCTACTGGGCATCCTGCAGAGCACACCGAGAAGAGGAATGGCTAAGCAGTAATATTAGTATTTGTAACTAGAAAGGCCGCTTTAACTTTTCCCTCTTTGCCGTGAATTCCGGAGTCTGAAAAGCCTGAGTTTGGATTCTGACTGTTACAAGCTGTGTGATCCTGAACAGTCACTTAACCTCTCTGACTCTGTAAAATTGGACATTCTCTTCAGAGGGTTAGTTGGCACAGGTAATACACCTTGCACAGTGCCTGGTAAAGTCCACTTTCTGGGGAGCATTAGGTTTGTTTTGACTGTCCCTGAATCTACTCTGTCACCACGCTGTAAGAGGGAAGTCTGAGGCTGGAAAGAGCAGTAGACACAGAGCAGAATGCAGAAGACGGTGTGAGAAAAGTGGCAGCAGGGGGAGGCCAGAGAGCTGACTGGGAGTTCGATGGGGGATAGGAGGGGGTGGTGACCCAGAAGTGACCCCCAAGCAAGCATTGAGAATTTTGTCTGTTAGTAGTGAAGCTGGCTCCAAATTCTGGGTTTGGAACCATTACCCATCTATGTCTTTGAACTCCTGACCCAGGACATCTTTCTGATGAGTGGCTTTACATTTGTATGTCTCCAGAGGCTCCTTGACTCCCCCCAGTCATATTGGGCCAGTGGGAGAAGATTTCTCCCAAATTCTCTGGGGACACAGGCCCACTGGTGTTGCATAAAAGGGCAACAGTGCAGTTCTTACAACCAAATAGTGTGTGGGTCTGACTCAGCCTTGTTCATCACTCTTCACCAGAGAAATCAGAAACTTTTAATACCTGTGAATTTTGTTTCTAATAGGATTTCTCCAGCCCACGCCTTTGTCATTCCACGAACACAGGAATGACGAAGTGAATATGCCCTCACCTTTTGTGAGAAATGTCTCTAACCAGTTCCCTAAACCAACACAGCTCAGTTTTCATCTCCCATCTCCACCCCTGGTTCCTCCCATGCCTTCCCTCGACCCAAGTCCCCTCACCTTTCCTAAGTTTGGGAGACAAATTAATTCATTCCTTCTCCCAGCCATGCAGTAGACCAGGACAATGGGTCACAGCCAACAATTATGTGGTGAAGGAGCCAAGAAATGGAAGACCTGGGTTTGAACTGTCCTGGGTGTGGAGGAGGGTGGGAGAATGAGAGTCTACCCAGAGCACCATGGAGGAGAGAACACTTGACTTGAAGAGAGAATGGGCCACACAGATCCCAACATTTCTGAGTCCTGCAAATTTGTGCAAGTGACAACTTCTCTTAGACTCAGTGTTCAGAGCATTCATCTATAACATGAGAATATTATCGCCTCCCTCACAAGGTTATTTGGGCCGTTAAAGGTTATATACTAAAGCATCTGATACATAGTAGGCACTTAACAAAGCACAGCTACTTTTGTTATCCTTATCTTTCATCTTACTATAAGGATTAAAGAAGACAATCCATTCTCAGTTTTTACCAGATGCTCAGATGTGTGACTGAAAAGAAGGGAGGAGAAGGGGTCAGAGAATGAGTTTTCCTGTCTCTATCACAGACGGCCTGAACAGGGGCATACACCCGTTCTTCCGTTTTCATCAACTGCACGCTTGGACAACAACCTCAGACTGATGGATAAGCTAGAACTGAAACTGTTTGAACGGCACTTTTCAGCTACTTAACTTTAGAGACAGCTTATTAAGGAAAAAGTTAACACAAGTGGCTGATGTTTTCATAATCATTAATAATTTTTAGTTATAGACATCATTTCTCTATGTTCTTCAAATGTTCCCTTCCCCTCCCACACCCACCACAAAGCATGGAAAATCAGGAGTTGGCCTTGGACATGGTGTTCTGCCTTTGCTTGCTGCTCGCTGGCAATACCTGTTTGTGGGACAAACAGAGGAGTCTGGTTTCCAAGGCTGCCAACCTGGAAGCCAATCCACTTGCTAAAAAGATTGGAAACGGCGTCTCAACAACTCGCAACTAAGCATGAAGGCCTCGGCCTCCAGGGTAGCGCTCACGTTACAAAACCTGGCAGAAACAACTGGCGTGGGGGGCTTGGAGACACAAGGCCCAGGTCACTTTGTTCTTCCTACAGGAATTTGGATGAGAGACAGAGTTGTGTCCAGAACCCAGCCTCAGATACTACCCCTGCCAGCAAGCTGCCCAGAAGAATGGGCATTTTCTCCCAAATCAACCACCTTCCCCTTCCCTAACTCTCCACCTCATCTCTGTCTCCAATTGCCACCTTAGAAATCAAACCCAGGCCCTGGCCGGTTGGCTCAACGTAGAGCATTGGCCCGGCGTGTGGAAGTCCCGAGTTCAATTCCCGATCAGGTCACACACAGAAGAGGCGCCCATCTGCTTCTCCACCCTCCCCCTCTCCTTCCTCTCTATCTCTCTCTTCCCCTCTGACAACCAAGGCTCCATTGGAGCAAAGTTGTTCCAGGTGCTGAGGGTAGCTCCATGGCCTCGGCCTCAGGTATTAAAATGGCTCCAGCAGCAGCAGAGCAATGCCCCTGATGGGCAGAACATCGCCCCCTGGTGGGCATGCCGGGTGGATCCTGGTCGGGTGCATGCAGGAGTCTGTCTGACTGTCTTTCCACTTCTAACTTTGAAAAAATACAAAATAAAAAAGAAAGAAAGAAATCAAACCCAGCTCTCTGTCAGGTCACCAAGAGTCAGCTGATGTGGAATAGTATGCTTTGAGCAAAAATGGAAGAAAAAGGCCAGATAACAGGGAGAGTTTAGACAGGTTTCGGGGAATGCCATCCCTCCCCGTCCCATGGTTGTAAGACCAGGATCACGAGGATGCAGGTCCTCTAAGATCCCCTGAAAACCTCAAGATGAAAGAGAAGTAACAGAAGATAACACAGTGCAGTAAAAAATACTTAAAAGAAGGCTGAAATACAGGAGTCACATAAGTGGACAAGCTCTTTAGCCATTGAAGATGCCTTTTAGACCAAACCGCCAAAAGCAAAACAAACAAACAAGAAAAAAAACCAGACCTGAAAGAAGCAGGCAAATGAGAGTATTGATCCTCTTGAATGAGATATGCCTGATGCTCCCTGTCTTTCCAGGAATGAGACCTGGAACATTCCCTTTGGTGCTTATGCAGTGTACGTTGGGATTCTGTCACCTGCAACCAAGAAAGCTCCAGCTATATACCAGCTCTTTGTCCGAAGTCACCCTGTGAGTAAGAAGCAAAGCTAGGTTGTTAACCAAATCTAGGTCTGTCTGATCCAAAGGCAGGTTTTTGTCCATCGTTCAGGTTGCCTTTCATGTCCTTCTTTGCCAAGGCGAAGTTCACCCACTCCTCCATCAGGGACAGGAGAAAGGAAAACTAAGCTCAAGTATTTTGTTCAATAACAAATTCCAAGAATTGTTTTAGGTGTTGGGACCACAATATGAGGAAGATGACCAAGGACACAGCCAAGTGGGAAGCAGGTTTGTGACCAGACTGAATGGAAGGAGGAGAAAAAAGGAAGGAGAAGGCGGGACTCACAGTCCTGGTTTGATGTCAGTTAGGGACATTCCCTCCTTTCTAGAGCCTGTACAGTTGGAGGTGCTACCTCCAGGGAAAGTGCACCTAGTTCGTTTTTTCTAGTGTAACTTTGCTTAGACTTCTAGTCAGAGAACAGGCTCCATTCCTGTACCAGCCTGGAAACCCCTCACTGGTGCATCGTCCTGTTTTCAGTAAGATAGCTCTTCCTCCTCTGGAAAGTGTGCTTAACCAGGACAGCAGTCAAAATGCCCCGTCCTCGCCCTGGAGCCTCCACTCACAGCTCCGGGCTCTGCGTGCTGACTCACTGCTCAGAGGCAAGTCAGACTCGCTTTGAGAGAACTAAGCGACAGATGCCCCGAACCCAAATCCAAAAGCGTTCCAGGAATGGGGCTCAGAGGAAGCCAAGGGAAATGGAGCCCAGGTGGCAGGGCTGGGAGGACACTGGAGACAGGGATGAGCTTCTGGCCTTTGGTCACTTTCCAGGAATGATTCCTTCCACCCAGACTGGTTGGGATGCCTACAGCTGCCTCCTTCATGGGGTCCTATGTTGGTTTCCTCTCCAAAGCTGCAGCTGGAGAGGACAGTCATACAAAAATTGAAACAGGACGAAGAACCTCTCTGCAGCTTTCCTTCGGCTCAAATGAGGTCAAAATAAGGGTGACAAAAAATGTAGAAAATAATATCACTGGCAAATTAGTAATTCAGCACAAGATTAATCAATAATATCGCTTAAGAACTAATTATTTGTATTTTATGTCTCTAGTATCCTGAAAGCAAATCCAGTCTAAAGAGAAAGAGATAGACTGAGATTCTTATGGAAATGTCAGCTGGGCACTTATTAAGTCTGTGTTAATGGTCTTGACTCTGTTTAAAATATTATGATTTCTTTATTAAAGAAGTGACATTCATTTTTCTTATCAAAAAATAAAAATTCAATTAAATAGAAATGCTTTTTACAAACCCCCTAAATTTATTTTCCATCCAATAAGCTGTGCATACATTCCAGATTTTTATGCACTTATTAATGCTTTATTTTATAAAAATAGAAACATACATATTTTGTAATCCTTTTCCTTCTCAATTTTATTAATAATAGCTAATCCAGGTCACCATTTTAAATGGCTATGTGGCACATCATCATAGGAATAGCCCATGATCTACTCAACAAATCTCTATATTATTTAATATTTACTGTTTCTAATTTAAAATACTATAAATAACATTGTAATAAGCTCTGCATGTTGCATATACAATTTTGTGGATTTTCTTTGTCATTTCTTTGGGATAGATTTCTAGATGTGAAAATAACGTATTTTATTCATTTTTTATTTATATGCCAAATTATCTTCCAGTAGGGTTCTACTAAATTGCATTTTAACCAAGTCATGAGTACCTACCTATTCCCCAACTCTCACTATTACGAATATTGCCTTCCTGTTCCCCAGCTCTCACTATTACAAATATTGCCTTCCTGTTCCCCAACTCTCACTATTACGAATATTGTTATTCTTTTCCTTATTTACCAATAACTACTGTACTTTCATTTTATTTGATAGGAGTATCATAAGAATCCCTTTTAATTTCGGTTGTGTTTGTGAGATAAGTCTAATTTAATCCTTTTCAGTTAATAGAAAAATATACTAGGAAGGAAACAAGATAGAGTCCACTTGGGTAAATGAGCCAGAGTTGGAGTAAGATGGAAAAAACAAAAATCCTCCCAAAAGATGAAGACTGCCTTTGCCAGTTAAGATCTGGAACCAAAAGTTCATGCTGCACCATCCAACATGGAGACCCTGATTAGTCTTATAACATCCACTTTTAAGTTGATGTCTCCCATTCAAGTGATGTGTATATCCAACTTGCAGACAGTGTACATAAGAACAGAATTGTATTTGCTTGATCTGCAGAAGAACACCCCAGAAAATGCTGCAGATTCTCAGAGGGATGAAAATGTGCTGGATCTTCACCTAATCTGAGACTCCAACCCTTTCATTAATTAGCAACTCTGTTAACAACACAACTAGACTCCTAACCCCAAAATACTAAAGACTTGCTGGGACCCAAGTGGAAGAAATGATGGCATTTTTAAGCACTTTTCTTGTGTTTATGACTTTTTATGTTTCACATGCAACCAACATTTGAGGTAGACTTCGTTATTTTCTCCACCCTACAGATGAATACACTGAAGCTCAGACTACTGTGATTAAGCCAGACTTGAATCTGGGTTCACTAACTCCAATCTCATACCGTTCACACGATGGCCACCTGGTAGGATTTGAAGTCACACTACTCACTTCTAGTACAGTTGAGTGAAGTTTCAAACAAGAGCCCAAAAGGAGTCAAACATTTTCTAATTGTACCAAATAAGAAAGAAAAGGATAGTGAGGGAACAATACCCAAAATCCCTTTCAAGTTCCGGCACAAGAGAAGAGTATCTTTCCCTTCACAGAGGAAGAGCCTCCCATGCTTACAGCACTTCTGAGAGGTGTTAAGAAATCAATCCCTCAGACAAGTTAAATATAAATGAATAACAGCTAATCTGCTTCTCCCTGGAAAAGCTCATTCCAGGCCCATCTGGCTTAGGATGAGTTGCTTAGAAATCGTGGAGATCATGCAGGGACATGAGATGTGAGACACCCATCATTTGGTTTCCTCCTTCCCATAGCAGCTTTCCTCTGGGAGGCTGTTAGAAGGTCATAGCCACCAGATGTTGCTGAGGGTAAGAACACTGGTGCCTGAGTTTTGCCAGAAGCCTAACCCGACCCTGCCACACCCAAGAGGCTCACTCTGATGGTCCCCATGGTGCTCACATCCAGAGCAACTTCTCCAGTACTTCCGATAGCTCATCTGCCTCAACAGCAGAGCTCAGAGAGGCTGTGACCCTGAGACATAGATCATCTGGTGCTAAGTGTTTGTCGAGGTTAAGTTGAGTCTGGTATGCTAGTTTGAGGGTTGCTGTCTGAGACATCAAAGCAATAAAAAAAAAATTAAACAAATAAGCTGTCTTAAAATGTTCTCCAGGGTGGGTGAGCTCTCATAAGCAAAAGCCAGTAGAAATCTATCATCCCGTCCACCTCCCCTTTATCCGACCCTTCTCATACTTTGCTGAAGTCTCTGCCATTAGCCTAAGCCTCTTTCAACCTAAATCAAAGCTTCTACTGAGGGAGCTTCAAAGCACTCCATCTCCTGGCCTCCTCCACCTTCTTGAATTTCTTTTAAAGGACCATAAAACACCACCTCTACTCCCACAAAGACAAATACCACACAACTCTATTCTCCAGCCTTCCAATTCTTTCTCAGACCATCCATCACAGCAGAACAGTTCTCCATCGTCCTGCTACCTACAGTGTTTGAATCACCTCAAATCACCAACCATGGGGAACCTTCCCAGAATCTCCTTTATTCCCCACACCCACACCAACGGTCATCACCACCATGCACACAAGCTCACAGTTCAGGACAGCCACTGACCACAAATGCCCCAGAGCCACATCTCTTAACCCATAGATTTTTACATCACCTTGCAGGAGCTCAGTTACTTTGTGATAAAAGCATGCTCAGAAATCTTGTCTTCTCCACATTCAGTGGCTTTCCTCTTCCTCACTCACCAAACATCTCATTCTAGCAAATTTTGAGATCCTCTGTGTTTGAAGGACTTGCAAGTTCTCCTTTGATCTCCACAACAGTGTGGTGAGTTAGATATCATGATCCCCACCTAACAGGAGACTAAAGCAAGGTTCAGAAAGACTGAGTGATTTTCCAAGGTTCATACAACTAGCTGGAGCCTACCTGCTGAGATTTGAACTCAGCTCTATTAAAAGTACAGCCCAGGCTCTACTGATGACAGCCTGTAACATAAGGGACTTAGCCAAGATCGCAATTTTTAAGCAGAAAAGCAAAACTTGGCAGAGGAAGGCCTGACCAGGCGGTGGCATAGTGGAATAGTAGATAGAGCGCTGGACTGGGACACGGAGGACCCAGATTTGAGACCCCCAGGTCGCCAGCTTGAGCGCTGGCTCATCTGGTTTGAGCAAGGCTCCCTAGCTAGAGCCCAAGGTCACTGGCTTGAGCAAGGGGTCACTCAGTCTGCTGTAGCCCTCTAGTCAAAGCACATATGAGAAATCAATCAATGAACAACGAAGGTGCCTCGACGAAGAATTGATGCTTCTCATCTCTCTGCCTTCCTTTCTGTCTGTCCCTCTCTCTGTCTCTGTCACACACACACACACACACACACACACACACACACACAAAACAAACAAACAAAAAAAAACCTCGGCAGAGAAAGGAATAATGTCAGTAGAAAACACTCTCTAAAAATCATTACATGCAGGCCCATGCCTCCAGAAAAGACTTCTCTCAAGCCACCCAGAATGGGTAGAATTGTATCTTAGAAATCCAAGCAGCCCCGTGCCTGTGTGGTAAGAAACCCCATGAAAATGCCAGAAACCCTCATTTGAGTATCCCTCCCATGGGCTCCACTGTCTCCAGCTGCTCCAGGACAGCTGGGCTGCAGCAATGGCTTGGTGAGCAGCTCTGATTTGAAGAACAAAGCTCAGCACTCCCATTTGACTCATGGTGTGGTTTTTGTGGGAAAACCCATGCCTTCCCAAACCAAACCTAAGTGCAAGATAAATCCCACAAAACCTTCTACCCAAACCTGTATTAGAACTAAAATCCTGTGTGTGAGTTCCCTGGGCAGTCCCTGGCAGAAAGCAGAGCTGAGTCTCTGAGAACAGATGTTCCCAGAACTCCCAGGAACTCAAAGTATTCAGAGGCCAAGACTAATAACTGGGAAGCTAGCAGTCCTGGTCCCATTGGCCAGACCAGTGCTGTCTTCTCAGGGGCCCTGTTCTGGTGAAGAGGACACTATGACCAGGAGTCAGGAGACCTGGATTCTTATCCCAGGCCAGTCACCAACCAGCTCTGAACAAGTCATTGACCTTCACCAAGTCTCAGCTCCCTGACCTCAGGATTACCAGCTCTCCTTCTGCTGCATGGCTATTAGAAGAACAAGTGAGAATATGGATGTAGAAACCATAACCAACTTCAGGTCTTTTTATACTTCCTGCTTGATGAGAAATTGATAATGATTGATAAATGATAGGTAGATAGATAGGTAGGTAGGTAGGTAGGTAGGTAGGTAGGTAGATGATAGATAGATAGATAGATAGATTAGATAGATAGCAGATGTTCTTCCTGAGATCCTCACAAATACATTTATACTTTCAAGATGGTATGTCCTAATTTTTGGTCCAGAGAATAGGAAAATAACCCAATCCCAGGGAGCTACTCACAACTGACCTAGGTCTATCAATTAGGAGTGACCCTTATTATGCCCTGGAGAGATTACCTCCTCCTTTGTCCCATGTCTACCTCTTGGCAAAAAGCAGATCTCCTGAGGCAGTCACAGAAACAGTGTTTGGGCCACCTCCAAACTGCTGGGGTTGCTGGCAAGACTGAGCAGAAAGAGTGAGACCCCCAGACGAATGTGCTACCTCCCCCCAACATCTGTCAGTGAGCGTCTCAGTGTGGAAATGCAGGGTCTGGCTGGACTTGTCATTCAAATTCACACAGTGTCTCCACCCCTCCGCTCTTCAAGATTTTATTCTTTAATTCTATTGGCTGAGATGTAATTGGGGAAACAACCCAAACATGGAACCACAAAAAAGTTAAGGTTCTAAGCCACCTTAGAGACCATCTGATCTGATACCCTGATGAAGAAACTATACTCCAGAGAGGGTAGAAGTGGCTTGCCAATTCTTATAAGTTGAGCAGGGAGCAGCACAAGAATCTAGGAGAGGATAGAGGCATCTCCCCACTTCTTACTTGGGAGAAAACCCAACCCCAAAGGGGGGGAAGTTCATTTTGTGATGGTGGGGGGCGTTAGTTGAATTTCAGGTGTACCACAGCGGGTGGATGAGCACTGCACCAAGAGTTAGAAGACCAGGCTCTCCCACTTTAGCCTCTGACTTCTGGGCCACCCTGCCCTATTACTTCACCTCTCTTGGGACTCAGTTCTTTTTCATAAAATGGAGCCCACCCACCCCCCAGCCACCTCTCAGAACTGCTGTGAGTGCATGAGAATGTTTCCTGAAAACCATAAGGTTCTATCTATATGGGCAACCAAATTCTGCCCATCAACACAGACACCTTAGCCTTTGTCTCTATGGCTCAGCGTAGGGACCAGGAAACAGGCAGAGGGGAGAGGTAGGCATGTCCTCTCAGCAGATCTAAGGCCAGGGGAGTTCTCTCAGTAAAGGGACCCTGAGCACCAGGTTAAATCGATGTCATTCACGCAGGGCTCAGGTTGTGTCTAAGCAGCTTTGGTTTGAAAAGAAGGCCATGGAGTGGAAAGAAAAGTTGATGAGGCAGCAGAGTCCTGCCTGCATTACCACACTGCCCTCTGCAGGGAACCAGGGAGAAGACAGCTAGGCTGGGCTGGGTCAGGCAAATTGAATTCAGAGGGTCCAGGGTCACGGTATCTATTCCCCCATCTCCACGCAGTGCAAGCCCTCTCCAAGTTGACACAAGGACAGGCAAGGCTCTTACCCCCTTCTGCCTTGCCCACTTCACCTGTTCTGATGCCCAACACTCTCTAATCTGCCACCTGAGGAGCCTACAAACAGGCTTCAGCGTTTCTAACTCTGAAGCCAGGATTTAAAAGGTTCTGAAAAACAGAGCAGCCCCCAGCTCCTGCGGACATGCTGAATCCCCCAAGACTGTGTGGCTTCTCCACACTCTGGGTGCATTCCAGTTCTTGGGAAAAGCCCCCTGAGATGAAGGAGCCATGGCCTGCTTGAATCAAGGGATGAGCCAGGGCCCTGCCGGTTTCAGGGCCAAACCAGAAATTCTGTGACTCTCAGAAACACCAGACACAAACCCCACAATGGCCCTGGAATTAGGAAGAAGCCATCCAAGCCTGCACCGTAGCACCATGAGAGTGAACTCAGCCCTTGCTGTGCAGACCTTCCCCTACTCCCACCCTATCCCCATCCTCCGGCCTTCCCCTGGCTGCCGGGGTTCAGAGCAGGGCACTCTGCAGCTCTCTGACCAGCCTCCAGGCATGGGCTTGGGCCACACTCCCCGTGTGCCCTTGTGTGGACCCAGGGAGCCCCTGCAGCCAGCCTGACCATGTGACGTGAGTGATTCACACACACAGATGCCCAAACCAGTTTCTCCATTCTTCCTCTCCCAGGCCATCACAAAAGGCACAGTCTCGGCAGCTCAGGCTGAAAACCCTCTAGCACAGAGCTGCATTGTTCCCAGGGTCAGGAGGGGCGGGAGGCTGAAGGGAATTAGCAAGACAGGGAGCCCGGGCACAGGGTGGTTTTTCACTCAGCATATTCCTTCGTGCAGGCCAAGCCCACTTCCTGTCCTGGCTCCAGCTCTGGAGCTCAAGTTTACATCTCCCTCTTTTAAAACCAACCTCGGGTTGGATTGTTGGCTTCTTTTATTTTCCACTCTCTGCACGTGTACATTTCTTTGAAAAATTTGCACAGGCTGTTTCTTTATTCTTCTCCCACACACATCATTCTTTAGAGATCATAATATAAATTTGGAACCCAACAACCTTTTGTTTTGGGGGACATGCTTTATTCATTCTCTTATGCCTCTTACCCCTAACAAAACAGAGCCCCTGCAGGTGGGTAGGACTGGATGGTATAGGGATGGATGAAAGGGAAAGAAAGGCATCTGATTAGCCCTAAGGGGGGTGGAGTGAGAAGTAAGGTGACAGGCACAGGACTGGGGCTGTCGGGGATTTGGAAAATTATTCCAGTTCTTCTGATTCTCAAATATGAAAATCTTCTACTCTGGGTTGTTGCAAATAAGTTTCTAGTAAGTAAACACCCGAAATTGGAAGAGCTTTGGAGGCCAGGCGGTCCAGTTCCAACCACCTGAGAGGTAGTCCTTCCTCCAGAGCAGAACCGTGGCAGGCAAATCTGTCTAACTCATCAAGTGTGCTTCTGAATATAAAGTCAAAGTCTGTTTCCCATATGGAAGACTGTAAAAATGGCCAGCATTCTCAACTCCTTGTTTCCATGCCCTTTGCATATAATTTTGCAGGACTGAGTTAATGACTTGCTTTAATCAATAGAATGCAGCAAAAGTGATATCATGTCATCATAGCACCCAGGCTCCATGGATCCCTGTCTCTCCCATGAGAACAAGATGAGGGTGTCCTGCTGAAGGTGACCAAACACATGGAGACCTGCGTAATCCCAGCTTGGGCCATCTTAGACCAGCCAGGACATAGCCAAACTGCCGGCTGACCACAGATGCAGCAGTGAGCCCCAGCCAAGGTCAGCCCAGCTGCCTTAGCTCAGCAGAACCGCTCTGCTGAGCCCAGCCCAAATTTCATGCCCTCAGAATTATGAGCTTAAAAAAGTGGCTATTGTTTCAAGTCACTAACTTTGGGGGGTCTTGTTTTGCAGAAAAAGTAAAATGATGTAGCTCATAGCCAATGATTCTAATTCCTGGTTCCAGGGACAGCCCTTTGTACATTGAAATAGCTCATTATCATTGTCTCTATGTACCAGAATGGCTCTTGGGAAGGTCACACAGACTAGCCCCTCCTCAGAGGAAGAGCAGACCTAAGGCATTCTTTGCCACCTCTTCCCTATCCAGCGCCAGCCCCAGGAGCTAGTTGCAGGAGCTGCTCTTTTGCTGTTAGTGTTAGCATCCTTCAGTAGCATCGTGTCACCTCACCAGGGGCTCTGAGAGCCCCAGCACTCAAATATTCTTATCTTTCCAGCTCTTTTGATTGCCAGTTAAGAGACATTGAAGACTGAGGTGAGGAGGTTGCTAAACATACAATGAGAATATTTAAGTTGATTAGGCTTCTTGAAGTCACTTCTGACCCAAATCTAAACAGCCCAAAGCCTCCAAAACAAATGTCCTTGGCTGATTTCCAGAGGAGCCCTTGCTCCATGGGCCAAAGCAATGGTAAGGTGGTCAGAAGCTGCTGGCTTCCAGAATTCGCCGCGTGGAGCAAATAACAAATGCTCTGAACTCAGTCTTGGGGTCTGACGGGGAATGTCACCATCCCCACCACAGGAGACAGACCAAGTCAATCGCAGCCCCTGTTCTTAACCAGATGTGGAGGGAAGTGGTGTTGTGGGAAATGGCCACCATCTGTGGATTTCCTGGCTGAAAACTGTGCAGCAAGTTTGCCAGTTTCAAACGAACTCTCGCAGCTGGACTTCCTTTTTTTCATCTGTGCTCCCCCTGTGTCATGGCGCAATTAGTCTGGGAGACCTTCTCAAAATGGACATGGTCTCCAATTTTCTTTCCCTAATAACAGTGTTGGAAATAGGGGTGAGGGAGGCAGAGAGCAAAACCCCAAACCTCAGAAAAGGATGAAAACACTTCTAAATCCTCTTTCAAAAATGAGAAAATCAAATCGCCAAGTCACAGTACACAGCCCTCGGCTCATTCCGTCTGGTCCCTTTCTCTGGGCAGGCTGGGGAAGAGGAGACACTTTGGGACAGCGAGGAGTGTGAGCTCTGCTTTCAGGGCATCAAGAATATTTTGAAATTTTCTACCCTGAGATCCTGAAAGTCATCAGCATGACATCAATGCCAACAGGGTCAAGTGGCTGGTGGCAGGGTCCTGGAAAGATGTCGTCCACCAACAATTATATTTCAACCACCTAAATGACAGTGGCCATGACTCAAAGCAAAATAAAGGGGGGGGGGGGGGCGCAACTCTCTTCCAACCCTTTTCTTTCTTCTACTAGAGAAAAGTCTCAGTCCAAGTCCCCAAATCCAGTCTTCTTTATGGCCATGAAAGAAGTCTGAAGTCTAGAAAACGCTTATTCTAATGATCTTCAGAGCTGTCTTGCTTTTGGGTTTTTAAATAAAGATTAGAATGTGTGAGTGTGTGCACGTGTATGCACACATTGTGCATGAGTTTATCCTTGCTTTTATCCATGTGCATATAGACATACATTTGTCTTTGCAAGAGTGCCTGCCAATGTGTGTGTGTAGGTTTACATAAATAAATACAGCTGTGACACACTGACTTGGTACAAATGCCTGTGTGAGCCCACTAGTGTATGCACTTGTTGGCCAGCCTGTGCATGCAACTGCTTTATGTGTGTGTATGCTCCGTGCACATTTCACCACAACATATCTGCAGGTCTGTGTTCAAGGTGGAGTAGCAGGTACACACAGGCCTGTGAGAAGGTGTGCCTCTGTGTGGGTGTGCCCTTTGCAGAGCAAGGCTCCCTGTCGGCCTGATTTTCTCCTCCATTTCCCTGAGCCCACAGTGTTCTTTGTTTGCTTCTCTGTGGGATCTTCCAGTTAATAGTAGGAGTCCCTCTCCCGGGAAACAACACTCCTGCCCCTGCTCATTTGTGTCTCATCAGAGGGCTCCAGGCTCCAACCCATAAATGGCAGCCCATGATTGCAATGGACGACTTTCTTAATTGCCCATGATGCTTGTGGGTGCAGGGCAAACAGAACAGTAGCTATTAGACAGTGCAAGCCAAAGCAGGGCTACATTTTGTGCCTGTGTGAATTTAGTATTCGTGGGAGTTGAGAGGCCAGTGAGGGCGAGAACCACCAAGCGGACTGTTATTATGGCCTGGCACAGGCCTCCTGTTAGCTTCTTGAGACCCTGAGGTGATTTCACCACAGTCCAGAAATACAATACCCCCAGAATTTCCAAACCAGGGCACCCCCTTTGCAGCAACCTTCCCCACTCCCATACACATGCTTTCTCTTTATCTCTGTCTCTTTCCCCTTTGTTCATTCTCTCTCTCCATTTTGTCTCCTGGTTTCTTTCCCACCGTGTCTCTTTCTTCCTTTCTCTCCCTCTTTCTTTCCCTCCCATTTCTCTTCCTCTCTTCTCCTCTCTCTGTCTCGAGTCCTCCCTTCTCTCTTCTCCTGTCTCCTCCTCTCTCTCTGCCTCTTCCCCCAGTTCTTAGCTCACAGCGGTAGGCTCTAAGCTAAATAACAATGAGAGTATCTGCCCCTCCCCACGCCAGCTGCGTCTTCTCCTTTTCTTGTCTGCCCCCCCAGTCTCTTCCTGTGGTCCCCATCTAGCCCATTCCTTGGAACACAGGGTCCCAATGGAGGTTCTCATTTACACTTGTCACCAAGGCTTTGGGGAGGTCGGGCTGGCCTAGCAAAAGGCTGCCTTGTTTCTTTATTGCCCTTAGCTCACACCCTCCTGGGCACCCATGACAGCCAGTGCCCAGCCCTTTTTTCCTACCTTCGGTGGCTTCGGCTCACATGAAGGAAAGTGAAAATCCAGAGACAGAGTAGATGCAGAGACACCCAGAAAGTCAGAGGAGAGGCCGCAAACATCCGAACTCAGGGATCCCGGGTCAAAGCTAAAGTACAGAAGTGTTCCTCCTGGGCACAGCTTGGAGGACACAGGTTTGACTCCTCCAAGTACAGCACTTGAAGGAATTTGGAACAACAGCAGGCTGCCTGATTTCCTCCGGAAAACTGATTTTGCTCATTCAAACAGTTCTTCAGACAGGTTGCTTGTGTCAGTTTTGATGAGGGAGGGAGGGAGAAATGAATGGGCGAATTAATCAATGGGGGCCACTAGGCTGTCTCCCTAGAGATTCCTGGGACCTGCATCGTACTGAGTCAGGATGGTCTCTCTTCAAAGTAAAGGAATGTGTGAGATGACATCAGCAGGCTTTCCAACAAGAGGAGATGGCAGTCTTTGATTAAGTCCCCTCCCTGCATTGCACCCAAGTTTCCTTGGCCAGAAAATGAGCCTCCACTAGTGATATGAATTGATCTTCCCACCAAAAACGTCTTGGAGGTGAGGGGGCCGTGGCATCATCAGGATGCAGATGTTTCAGACTCTTCCATGGTTTTACTCCCATGGGCACAGCATCGCCTCTGGTCCTTCAGCCAGCCAGGATCATTGGAGGCCCCCAGGTGCTCCCTGCACAGCCTCCTTGGCACAGCTGGAAGAGCGTGGGACTGGCAATGCAGATGGCAACTTCATTGCCCTTCCCATTTTTTCTACCTTGCCAGATGTGGAGGACACTATCAGACTAACTGATGAGGAAGTAGGAAGCTTTGGGTCCCTAACCTCTAGTTGGGACAAACTCTGAGGTGCAATTATCATTCCGTCATTCTGCAGGATCCAACTGAAGCTCACCTCCCTGTGTCTTTGCCTGAAATTACAAATGTGCTTGACTCCTGCCCCTCCTCTGTCCTGCATGCTCTCCCACTCAAGTTTCTCCTAGGAGCCCTTTGTTAATACATCACTTGTATACCGATACTTGTTTCAGGGGCTGCTTTCTGGAAAACTGATCTTAGACAACAGGTACTCAAACTAAAACACCGACAGGTGAGGAGCATACTTGACGGGCTATAGGAAGCTCCCATCCACCTAACCAGGGAGTGGAGGTCACACTGCAAGACATCCTGCTTTAAAAAAATTAAAGGAACCCATGCTTTTGTACAAGAGCTCTTGATTTTAAGTGTGAGAAACATCTGAGGTGACTTTTACAACACTGTGCACAAACAAAACACATCCAAAGACCGGAGTCAACATTCTGCCTGCTAGATTCTAGCATCTGATTTATTGGTTCAAAGTCTCCAGTGAAGTAATGATTGGAGGTGACTTCTACATCTAGCTAAGATGGCATCTAATCAAATATCACCACGCAGTCAAAAGAGTAAAACAATACTATATGTAATGAGAAAATCAATCAGTCTATCAAAATCAATCTGGAACTGACACAGATGTTAAAATTAGCAGACAAGGAAATTGAAATAGTTATTATAGCTCTTTTCTGTATGTTCGAAAACTCAATGCAAACATGAAGCCTATTTGAAAAGAACTAAAGCAAACTTCTAAAAATAAAAACTAAAATGTCTAAGATGAAAGATACACTCATTAGAATAAATGGAAAATCAGTTTTGCAGAAGAAAATATTAATAAAATTTAAGATGGAGCTATAGAAACTGTGAAATCATCCAAAAGGACACAAGAAGAGAAAAGAAAATTTTAGAAAAATGAACAGAGCATCATTGGATTATGACACAATTTTAAGCAGCTTAATATATATACAATTGGAGTTATAGGCTTGGAGTCGGGGGTAGAACAAAAAATATTTGAACAAATACTAACTAAAATTGTTCCAAATTTAACAAAAACTATACACTCATAAATCCAGGAAGCTTAGTGAATACCAAGCAAAAGAAATATGAAGAAAATCACACCACATAATTAAATAGCTCAAAACCAGTAATAAAAAGATGATCATAAAAGCAGTCAGAGGAAAAGACACATTATAAACCAAGAACAAAGGTCAAAATATGAGCAGGTGTTTCATCCAAAACTGTTCAAGTGAAAAGGCAGTATTAAAAGAAAAAACAGAAATTCTATACCTAGGGGAAATCCTTCTTTAAAAAAGGTGAAATAAAGATGTTTTCATGCATACAAAAATGAAAAACCCATCACTAGCAGATTCACACAAGAAGAAATGTTAAAGAAAATACATCAGGTAGAAGGGAAATGAAGCCAGATGGAAAATGAATCTCACAAAGGAATAAAGAACACCAGAAATAGCACCTCGCACCATATAAAAAAATTAACTCAAAGTGGATTATAGACCTAAATGTAAAATGTAAAACTATAAAACCATATATACACATAAAACATTGAAAAAAAGCTTTATAATTTCCTAAAGGCAATTCCAAAAGTACAAGTGGTAAAAGAACAAATTGATAAACTGAACTTCATCAAAATTAAAAACACCTGTTCTTCAAAATCAGAAGAAAAACATAAGCCACATGTGGAGAGAAAATATTTGCAAATCATATAGCTGATAAAGGACTTTGATACAGATTTTTATGGAGAACTCTCAAAACTCAATAATAAGAAAATGAACAACCCAATAAATAATATCAACAAATGATTGGACGCTTCCCCCAAAGAAGATACACAGATGACAAATAAGCACACACAAAAAAGCACACACCATTAGTCAATAGAGAAGTACAAATTAAAACCACAATGACATACCACTTGTTAAATGAATTAAACAAGGACGCCATTAGAACGAGGCAGCTCTAGTGCATGGTGGCTTAGGTAAGTAAGCCAAAACTTAAGTTCATGAACACCTCAAGGTTACAAGATTGAAACCTAAGGGCAATCACAGACAGCTAGCTAGCCTTTCAGCTATAGCCAACAATAGCTTCCTTACTTTGTGCTCACTTTTCTCTATAAAAGTCTCTCCTCAAACTTCTGTCAATCACATTTCTAACCATTTCCAGTTTGGTGCTGCCCAATTCAAATCAGTTATTGTTCCATGATACTCTTAAAATTTTTAATATGCCTCAATATACCTTTTAACACATGGAACAACTATTAGAATGGCTAAAATTAAGGCAACCAACCATTAAAAGTGTTGGTGAGGATGTGGAGCAACTGGGACTTCTATAATGTGCTAGTGGCAGTTTCTTTAAAATTAAACATATACCTGCTATGTGATCCAGCCATTCCATTCTTGGGTATTTACCCAAGAGAAACAAAACATATACCTGTACAAAGACTTGCACACAAATTTTCATAGCAGCTTTGTTTGTAATAGCCAAAAACTTGAAACAACCCTTCAACTGGTGAATGGGTAAAGTGTGATATATCCATACAATGGCACACTACTCAGCAATTACAAGGAATGAACTAGTGACATGTATTACATACAACTCAGATGAATTCTGGGGGATGCAGGGCTGGTATAATATCTGCCAATCAATAAATGTGATATGCCACATAAAAAAATGATGGATAAAAAACATATAATCATATCAATAGATGCAGAAGAAATCTTCTGAAAAAATTCAAAACCCATTTATGCAAAGTGAGAACAGAGGGAACATACCTCAACATAATAAAGGCCATATCTGACAAAGACATAGCCAATATCATACTCAATGGGCAAAAACTATAAGCATTCCTCTTAAGATCAAAAGCAAAACAGGGATATCCACTTTCACCATGCTTATGTAACATAGTACTAGAAGTCCTAGCCACAGCAATCAGACAAGAAGAAATAAAAGGCATCTAAATTGGAAAGGAAGAAGTAAAACTGTCATTGTCCGCAGATGACATGATACTGTATACACAGAACCCTAAAGATTCCACCAAGAAAACTACTAGAACTGATAAATGAATTCAGTAAAATAGCAAAATACAAAATAAATATTGAGAAATTAGTTGTATTTTTATGCACAAATAATAAACTATCAGAAAGAAAAAAATTTTTAAAAATCCCATTTACAATTGCATCAAAAATAATAAAATACCAAGGAATACATTTAACCAAGGATATAAAAGACCCATACTCAGAAAATTAAAAGACATTGAAGAAGATACAAATAAGTAGAAGCATTTGCCATGTTTATGGAAAGGTAGAATTAACATCATTAAAATGTCTACACTACCTAAAGCAATCTTTAGATTCAATGCAATTCCTATCATGATACCAATTATGTATTTCACAGAACTAGAACAAATATTCCAAAAATGTATATGGAACCACAAAAGACACCACAAAACCACAGCAATCTTGAGAAAGAAAAACAAAGTTGGAGAAATCATGCTACCTGATATCAAACTACTCTACAAGGCCATAGTAATCAAAACAGCATGGTACTGGCATAGAAACAGGCATACAGATCAATGGAACAGAATAGAGAATACATAAATAAACCAATGCCTTTATGATCAATTAATATTTGACAAAGGAGGTAAACATAGAATGGGGAAAAAGTCTATTCAATAAATGATGTGGGAAAAATTAGACACATATGTACAAAGAAATGAAGCTAGACTACCTTCTTATACTATACACAAGAATAAACTCAAAATGGATGAAAGACTTAAATGTTAGACTTGAAACCATACAAATCCTAGATGAAAACATAGATCCTAAAATCTCAGACATTTCTCATTGCAATATTTTTTCTGATATATGTCCTTGGGCAAGAGAAACAAAAATATAAATAAACAAATGGGACTACAGCAAACTAAAAAGGTTTTTCACAGCAAAGGAAACCATCAACAAAATAAAAAGACAACCCACTGAACAGGTGAACATATTAGCCAATGATACATCTGATTAGGGGTTAGTATCCAAAATTTATGAAAAACTTATACAACTCAATACTAAAATAAATAAATAAATAAACAAACAAACAAACAATCCAATTAAAAAATAAGCACAGGAGACCTGAATGGACATTACTCTAAAAAGGATATACAGATGGCCAATAGATATGAAAAGATGCTCAATTTTACATAATCATCAGAGAAATGCAAATTAAAACACAATGAGATATCACCTCATGCCTGTCAGAATGGTTTTCATTAAGAAATCAACAAACAATGAGTATTGACGAGGATGTGGAGAAAAGTGAAGCCTCATGCACTGTTGGTGGGAATGCAGACTGGTGCAGCCACTGTAGAAAGCAGTAGGATTTACCTCAAAAAATTAAAAATGGTACTGCCTTATGACCCAGAGATTCCACTCCTGGGAGTATGTCCAAAGAAACTTGAAACACTAATTCAAAAAAATATATGCAACATTACATTCGTTGTAGCATTACTTACCATAGCCAAGATCAGGAAGCAGCCCAAGTGCCCATCAGTAAATGAGTGAATAAAAAAGCTGTGATACATTTACATGATGGAATACTACTCAGCCATAAAAAAGAAAGAAGTCTTACCTTTTGCAACTGCATGGACAGACCTGGAAAGTATTATGCTAAGTGAAATAAGCCAGTCAGAGTAAGACAAATACCAATGCTCTCACTTATACGTGCAATCTAATGAACGAAATAAACTAACAAAATAGAAACAGATTCATAGATACAATGAACAGACTGATAGCTATCAGAGGGGAGGGGGTTAAGGGCTGGGTGAAAAAAGTGAAAGGAGTAAGCAAAAAAAAGAAACCTCAAAGACACAAACAACAGAACGGTGATTACCAGAGGAAAAGGGGGTAAGGGGAGGTAGAAGAGGTAAAAGGGGGTATAAATAGTGATAGAAGGAGATGTGATTTGGGGAGGGGAACACACAATACAATATATAGATGATATATGATATATTATAAGATTGTACATCTGAAACATATAATTTTATAAACCAATGTCACCCCAATACATTCAATAAACACAAAAATAAAAACAAAAGGAAAAGAAGTAGTTACAAAGAGCAAAGGGTTCCTCACCTGGACACCCTGGGGGACACTGCTGGCCACAAGCCAGCCCCAGTTTCAGGGTTCATTCATTTCCTTTCCACATGTCTACACTGGGAGCCAGATGACAGTACATTTACTCCACAGTCATTTACTAATATCAATGAGCAAATAAGAATGTATGTGAATTTCCAGCAGAGACCAGAGCAGCATCAGCTCTCTATTTTATATAATCTATATCAAAGTTTGCCTTTTATCAAGGCATAATACCTTACTTAAGTTAAAAATAAATGTTTATCTTTTTTAAATAGAAGCATAGATATAGTCCAAACCAAATATGATACATGAGTGGGTCATTTGTTCTTAACTGCTCTGCACCATGATCTTACCAGGGTTTACTAATAACTATTTTTCAATACATTTCTACTAAACTGCCTTTTCCTCTGGGTAGAAGACCTCAAATGAGCACTTCAAAGTACAGGGGGTCCTCAGGTTACAACACAGTTCTGTTCCTACAACAGTGAGGTAACATAAATTTTGGTGTAAGTCAAAACACATCCTAGCCTGAAAGTCACTTACCTATCCTAACACAGTTGTAAAATCATAATCTAGAACATAAAAACACAACTAAATTACAGAAAAAAGGACATAAATATACTGTACTGTACACTGTACTGTAGTAACAACAAAAACTGAGTGTAAAGAAAAATTCCTTACCTTTATTCCTGTGGTTGGCTTGCACACTGGAAGGGGCATTGCAAGGTGGGAGAGAGTGCCATATTGGGAGGAGGAAGCTGGAGAGGCAGGAGAACCTGCAGAAGGTGCTGGAGATACTGGGTCAGGTGAATCAGGATTGCCTAAGGAACATGCAGGAGACACTGGAGATGATTCTACCTGTACTGCAGTGTTTCATCTCGAGAAGCAGCTGATGTAGAGGGTACAGGATCCATTGCAGGCCTCTCTACTTTCTTAAAGAATTGTTCCAGGCTAGTCTGGAAGGTTGACGACTTCTCTCCAAAATCTGCCTATAGCATTGCAAGGTATTCGTAACAGCTCTGTAGACCTTACTGAACTGTCATCACTGGGGTCCTCAGCCTGAAATTTTGTCAACCCATCCTCTACCATAGAAAAACCTCTGTCAAACCCTTGGTGGTAAACCCTTGGGTTCTGGGGTTTCTATCTCTTCCTCTTCAATCAACTGCTTCTCCAGCCAATTGAGGTCCTCAGCAGACAGCTCCTCTCTATGTGATGCTAGTAGCTCTGTGACATCCATTGTGATGGTTTTCCTCTTCTTTGAAGCACTACCATCTGAAGACTCTGATTTTTGTTTAGGAGCCATGATAAGGGCCAAAAAGTCGCCAAAGCAACACAAAGGGAACACTTGTGCTTTTAACAATCCAAGATGACTAGGTAAGGGTACTGGGGTCGCCAACTTCCTCACTCATATGCGCCTTACTGTGTATTCTTCCGCCATATGCAACGAAACTAGTTCGCCACATAGTCCGTAAGTACGACGTTAATGACATAAGCCAAAATACTCAGTCTCAATTTTTTTAAGTTGTTAGAAGAGTGAGTGTTGTGAACTCGTAGCTACTTCATTTTGTTAATTTGCATTTAAATAATTTCCCACTCATTAACAGGTGTTTTTTATCTCACAGGGATTTATCCCAGCACTCCAGTGGGAATAAGCAGGGTGAACACATTACCTCCTCCTTACAGATGAGAAAACCCAGGCGCAAAAGTGAAGAGCTGCTCAGTATAACCCAGCTAGTCCCAGATGCAGCTGCACTCCGATGGGCCTCATGTCTGTCCATGTGGCCACCCAGCAAATCCAGGGGAAGGAAGTCCTGTCTCCAGCCAGCACCTCAAAGAGGCTGTTACTTCTGCCTGCTATCTGGGGTAAGGGAGCTGTTCTGTGATGTCCAAGCCTCGCAAACCTTACCAGCCACAGAGATGAGCCCCTGCCTTGACTCACTCATCATCTGGAAGAGGATATGAATCTGTTTACCAAAGGAGCCAGGAGATTCCATGGGTCTGGAAGCCAAAGTGGATGACTTCTGTCTAATTCATTTCTGTCCCCAGAGGCAACAAGCAGTTCCAATAGCTCTAAGACAGCTACTGTACTGGGGCCTCGAGGTCGGGGGAAACCGCATAGCGCCTACATTCCACCACCTGCCGCGTGAGACCCTCTCAAAGACGGGACGCAAAGACGGGTGGGGTTTCTCAGAGAAGAAAGCAGGGAAAATGGAGGGCTCATTTCACAGCAAGAGCCCTGGGGATGTAATTCCAGCACTCGGGCTCTCTCCCCTACAGTAAGGCCACACGCCCAAGAGCTCAGTTAAAACACCAAAGACAGGATATTAAGTGTCAGGCCCCTTATCTCCAAACAGTTTTAAAATCCACCAGTCAGACATCAACAGGGACCTCCAGCTACAGAATTTGAGATGAGAAGTTCAGGAAGCTGTTGAAGTGTGGTGGTGAAGATCACCAACCATGTTAAGGTGACCAGATTTTAAAATTGGTAAAGCGGGACACCATTGACAGGGTGGGTTTTGATTAAAAATTTGGTCTATATGGAGCAAAAAAAAAGTTTTCATAGAATGCAAAAATAGTATTGTAATATATATTTTTAAATCGGGAATTTTTTTAAAATGCCGCGGGATGCGGGACAAATTGTTAAAACTCGGGACTGTCCCGCCAAAAGCGAGACGTCTGGTCACCTTAACATGATGCCAGATAAATCTATTGTCAGACCCAACTCTCCAGCTTCTTAGCTGTGCAGCCTCAGGTAAGTGACTTTACCTCTCTGAGCTTCAGTCTCCTCATTTAGAGAATGGTGATAATAGAAATGCCTACCTCGTTGGTTTGCCTTAAGGATTAAATGGGTTAAGACACATAAAGAGTTTAGTAAAGTGCAAGGCACACAGTAAGTACCCACTAAATATTAGTTGCTGTTTTTATTGTGGTTCTGATTGGAGACAAAAGTTAAGGCAGGGAAGAGTCTGGCCTATTGGAGGTTTGCTGGCTGGGTCACTATGGAGGAGCAGGTAGAATGAGGACCCAGGAGACTCGAGGCAAAGGGAGACAGAACAGAGCATGTGGGTGCTAAAAGTGGACTTGGAAGGCCACCAGATCCTCTACAGCCTTGTTCTGTTGTCTAATTATTGTTCTCACTTGACAGATGATGCAATTTGACTCAGCTAGTTGCATGGCAAGAACCCCACCACCACCTGCCCCAGCAGCTCCAGTTTCATCGTGGGCCCTGTTCCTGTGGTCTCTCCTCCACTCTTTGTGGAGGCTGGGTCCCTTCCCATCTAGAGAGCCACTGGGGACAAGATGTGCCCTTTAACAAGCTTCTTTCAGCATAGCTCAGAAAACAGCTGACCTGCTGAGGATTACGCCTGGCCTCCATGCGTGTCACCTATGGACGTGTGTGTTGGTGCTGCACCGTGAGACCTTGATGAGTGCCACCCTGCTGCAGGGAGCCCACCCACCTTGTGACTGAAGCACAGGATGAAGACCTTCCAGCCTTCATTCTACCAAAGTGGGAGTGTAGAAAGGTGCAGGGAGATAAATCATTCAGGCCCTACCTACCAAAACAAACACTGCCCAAGTCACAAGGTTGGCATAGATAGAGGCAGAGGCACAGATCAAAGGCTTTGGAAGTTCCAAGAAAGGAGTGGAGCCTTCCAGCTGGAGGGCAGGGAGCAGGCATCTGACCCAGGTGGCATTTCTGTGCCCCAGACAGCCAAATCCATGGGGATTTAGCTCCTGACTTTCCCTGGTGAGACACGGGAACAGGTGATGGAGGCGGCTGGGAGCACTTCTCTGGAGACCTTGAAGAGAAGCCAAAGCTGAAATGCGGCCCCGTCCTCAAACGTAGCTCCCTTCTCCCTCCCTGGGGCCTCCCATGCTGCCCTCCCCCACAACCCCTCTCCGGCATCTGAGCGTTCCCAACAAAGCCTGGCTAGACTGGCATGCAGAAGGGTCCACTCCAAAGAGTTCGGAGCCACCTGACCAGGAGAGAGCTCTGAAATATCATCCCCCTCTGCCCGCAACTCACCTGAGTCCCTGGGCCCTGGGGACTCTCTTGTGCCTCAGTCATTCAACTGCACCCCTCTGCTCCCAGCCCTGGGCCAAATGCCGGGAATTCATTTAAAACGTGGGAAGGGATGGGGTACACAAGACCAGGGAGGAAGGTCACCTTCCTCTCTCTCAAGTGACTCCAGGTTCCTTGAATCTTCTTTCTTTTCTTTAATGCATCCACGCTTTCACTTACTTAACAAATGTTTTTTGCACCATCGCTCTCAGCTAGGCCTGTGGTTTCTTCCTCCTTTCCAAGTTTACTGTCATTGCAGCCATGCTTCTCAAACTGAGGTGGGTTGACCCTCCGCCGCAGAAACACCAGGTGATTGGACGACAGGGACTTCTGAGGGCTGCTCTCACTCCCACTCCACACTGCCTCAGAATCTCACCAATGAATCTGGGACCCCAGACATACGCAGTCAACGCAAGTCCAACTCCTGTGCATGCGCCTGTGCAAGCACGCGGGGTGTCCAAGCTCAGAAGGGCCTCATGCTGGGTTTGAAGTTCTACCATCAAACAGTCTTGAAATTCTTAATAGTTGCACGTTTGTCTTTTATAAGTGAAGCCCAGTGGGACTCTGGGGTGTGCACATGAGCACAGCACATGTGGGCGTTATACCTGTCACTGTTCTTTGCCTCCCCATTTGCATACAGCATTTGCCATCCCTCTGAGTGCACAATTGCAGTGGATTCCTGGCACACAACAGATGAGCAAGACTCAAAGCAAATACCAGGTAAGCTCATTACATCTACGATTAAGCAGTGTGGGAGCTGACAGCCTCAGCAAGCTATGTGTTCCGTTCAAACCAGAACTTGCTTTGAACACAGAGAGAAGGAAGCGTCTGCTAGGAATCATGAACAACCAAGACAAGGGGAAGATGGAGCCATCCACAGATCTCTTTTTTTTATTTTTTTTATTTATTTATTCATTTTAGAGAAAAGAAACAGAGAGAGAGAGAAGGGGGGAGGAGCAGGAAGCATCAATTCCTATATGTGCCTTGACCAGGCAAGCCCAGGGTTTTGAACCGGGGACCTCAGTGTTCCAGGTCGACGCTTGATCCACTGCGCCACCTCAGGTCAGGCAGATCTCTTTTCTTTTAGTCTTTCCTCCTATCAGCAAGCTGACGGTAGAGAGAGCTGGCGGAATGTGCACCTATCAAGAAGTGAAATAAAGACAGTGAATTTTGTGAGAGGACCCACTATTCACATGCGAGCTATGAAAGATGATTGTGTCATGTCAGTGTCTGCGCTCATTAAATGCACTTTCACCCCCAAACCAGCATTGTACAACAAACATAACAGTAAAATTCACACTAATAATTTCATTTTTCAGTTAAAAATTAAGTAGCAGATAAAGAACACCTTGAAAGACCGTGGAGGAAAGGAAAAAGCTTTATGTTTTGGTAGTTTCAATAGCACCTTCTTTCCCTGCTGTTTGAACAAGGAACCTGCGTTTTCATTTTCCACTGGGGCCTGCACATTGTGTCGCCAGCCCTGGGTGCACCTGTCCAGGTACATAGCAGGTATATGTCGGGTAACATCCGGCTAGATCACAGCAGCAGATCTTTCTGGGTGTCAGAGTTGGAAGCAGTGGTGTGCTCGGCTGGCTCTTACAGCTCACACCAGCTCTCAACAGTCGATACGGCATTTCTTCCCAAATATGCATTCAGCGACATAACATTGTAGCTTGAAATCTGCCATGGTGGGAGTATTTACACCATGGAAATGTGCAGATGCTACAGATCAGGGGCATTTTCCCCCAGAGAGCTAGTCTTAACTTTTATCAGCGCACAGTTGGTCAGAAGCCACCTAGCTCAGCCTCTTCACAATACAGAAACCAAAGAGGACGTGATTGTCCAAGGTCCCACCACTCCTAATGAAGGGCCAGTCATATTGCCTTTCTGTGGTCCTAATGTGAAAAAGAATTATCTTGAAGAGTCTACTGGGAACCCAGGGCCAGGATTCTGGCCAACATCCCTTTGTCAGGCACAATGGAGGCTCCCCTAGGATACTATTGGGGTTAACTGGAACTGATTGTGTCCTCCCAGGTTGTCCTGTCACCAGGCAGGAAGGGTAACCTTTGCTTATAAACGCTGGGTCTTGCTCCAGAACATGCCTCCCAGCCCATAATTACTTTCAGAGCACACTGTTTCCACTCAGGGAAACCTGAGCTTCCTTCCAAATGGCACCGCATATGACCTGAAATTACATGTTTGTCTTCCAAAATGGACACACAAGGCAAGCCGGCGGCCCGGGAGTCACAGAGCACTGGGATGCAGGGGGCGCTGGCGGAAGTGCCTGAAGCATGAGAAGCCATGGTACTGGGTGAAGCCCCACTAGAAGCAGGGCCTCCTGGGGGCTCAGCTTCCACACAGAAGCCTGTGTCCGTCCTGTCCGCCCGGACCTCCCCAGGGTATGGCTCTGCCGCTCTGGCCGCTGGGGACGGAGCAATGCCTGCTCTGCCTACAGTCTTCATTCTTTAATGCAAAACACGTCGACCAATTGCCAGTATGTAGCAGGCATTGGAGATGCAGTCCTGAATGAAACGCTTATCCTATCCTTACGGGCTCATGGTCTGGTGAGCAAAACAAATGCGAAAGCAAATAATTACAATTTAGAGAAGACTGTGATGTGATCCTCGAGAGATGAAACACACGTGATCATTTCTGGCCCAGCAGGGAAGGGTGGGGCCCAAGACAGTGTGACAGAGGAGACGATACTCAACCTTGACATGGAAGGGCAGGTAGGATTGAAATCTTTACGGTTTCAAACCGTTTGCACGAATGTCAGTTAATTTTTCATCACCATGCTATCATGTAGAATAAGAAAGATAATATTAGCTCCACTTTCCAGGGGTGAAAATTAGGGTTCAAGGTGCCTTGTCCATGAATATATGACTGGAGGAAATCAGCCCTGAGTGCACCTGTCGAGGTGCATAGCAGGTAAGGGTTGGATAACATCCAGCTAGATATTATCTAGCTGGAAAAGGGTTGAATGGATGGGAAAGAAGGTCAGACATTGATTATTATCTAACAGGAAGAGAAGCTCATCTTAGAAATCTGTGAGAGATGGCTGATTCTCATTTCACCAGATCCCAGCAAACGGACATCCTCCTTTTTCTTCCTGCTGCGACTTACTTGCCCCTGACCTCTCTCCACGTCTGGTTTCTCTCTTCTCCCAAATGCTCACCCAGCCTCTGGCCACCAGCAGTCCCTAATTGCTGAGCACCCCTCAGTCCCCACTGTCACCTGGTCCCACCTCATCTCCACAGACCAGTGCCAGCATGCCTAACAATGTGGTGTGTGGAGCTGAGTTCTGGATGGAGAGGCTCTTAGAACATAATCTCAGTAGTTTTGTGACTCCCATCCACAGGTGCTCAGAACCACCTGGAGGACTTGTGACATACAGAGTCCCAGGCCCCACCGCTGGCAATTCTGGTTTAGTAGTCTGTGGTAGGGCTAGGAAATCTATGATTTTTAAAGCTTCCAAGCTGAAAGTGAGAGGAGTTAAGGTGCTTGCAATTCTACCTGTGCCATTTAATCTAAGCAATACCTGTTGGTACAAGGGTGTTCCTATAGTATTTTGCATTTTTGTTAGCATAAAGGGGTATACAAATTTGCAAAGCTCTCCCAGTAATCTTATGTACCCAGGTACACTAATCTTCAAAGTCCCTGGGAGTCATTTCATCAGTCAGCTCTTTCTTCAAGTGCAACCTCAGAGACTGTGACCCCATTCCCATCCAGATCTCTGGGGAGGAAGTGGTGACAGCCTCCCTCTCCCAATGGTCCCCATTGTCTGACCTCACTCCCTGGCAGGTGGTCCCTTTCAATGGCTCACCTCCATCCCATCTACTGCCCATGCATCCCTGTTGTAACTGACACTTGCCACCAACAAATAGCTCTCTTTCTTATATACTCCAGGGGCATAAAAGCTTGCAGAGTTGAAGGCATAGTCATGACAATAAATTGCTTAAATAAAAATAATACAGAACTTTGAACTTGCTTATTAGGGTGATACAGAAGTGGATGTGAGGGGAAAAGAGGAGGGAGAGGAAAAAAAGGAACAGGAATTCTCCGGACACCTCCACAGTGAGAAGAGACAGGACACTGAGTGTATCAGTTTGCTTGGGCAGGAGGCTAGAAGTCTAAACTCAAGGTGTTGGCAGGGTTACTTTCTTCTGAGGGTCGTGAGGGAAGACTCTATTCCAGACCTTTCCTCTGGCTTGCAGGTGGCTATCCTCACATCCTTTCTTCACTGTGTGTGTTTCTGTGGTCAAAGTTCCTCTTTTTTTAAGGATACCAGTCATATTGCATTCGTGCCCACTCTACTGACCTCACTCTAACCACATTACCTCTATAAAGACCACATTTCCAAATAAGGTCACATTCTGAGATACTAGGGTTTAGGACTTCAGCATATGAAAGGGGAGGGGCACACAATTCATCCCAGAACACTGAGCTAAAATCTCACCTCTTTTCACAATGCTCAGTGACGCAGCTTCTCTGCCTCTTTCACAAAAAGGTGAAACTGAGGCTGGAGCATAGCAGCTGCCTGTCTGCTGGAGCTGCATGAATCACCAGCAGGAGCCAGAAGCTGACCCAGCAACCCGGACTCGCAGCCCAGAGTGGTCACCACAGCTCCTATAAAGCCAGAAAGCAGAGGTTTCGGAACTGGAAACTGAGTGCATCCAATATCGTGTGGTTTGCTCAGAGAGCCTTTATTTACTTTAAAATATAGACGTATAGAGAGTGGCATGCCCTCCAACATATGTAAAACAAGCTCAGTTCAGATGATCTGCAAAACCCCAAATTGTTCCCATTAGGTTCCCAGGAACCTCTTTGCTGAGCACAACTGGACCTCAAACCCCACTTCCTGGACAGCCTCCAGTTAGTCATTCCGGTCACTCTGGAGGCTCACATGACCCCCGTCCCTGCCCCTCCTTTGCCACATCATCAGAATTCACTAAGCCTATGCTCAGTTCAAATGCAAAATTAATTTTTTTTTCCCTTTTTCAAAATCCTGAATTATCTTCTAGATGACAGGGGGCAATCATATCCCAGGTCTCCCAAGGGTGATCTGACGTTCCAGGGAAAGGGCTTTAGACTGAATACTGGAGAGAGCTTCCAGCGTACTAGAGGCGCCCAGCATAGCTCAGAGAAGTCTGATCAGCCTTTGAGCTGGAGTTCAGTGGGCTCTTACTGTTGCTGTGCTGGAAGGAGATTATTAGCTGTGGAAATTCTAAGGCTATTCCTGGTTCTCTCTGTGGCTCATCTCAGTCCTATGGCACAATGCTCTACACATATCTGGGCCTTCTGGGGCTCATAGTCAAAAGCAGACACAGTGTAATAAACTGACTCTTTGACCCCAATATGTCGGTCATTTGCCCTGTGACTCCTACCCCTATTTCCTTTCTGCTCTGCGCTACATTGCAAAAAACTACAGTTCCCAGACTCCCTTGTGCCCTAGCCTGGGAACAGCTTTGGCATGGGAGGCATGGGGAAGACTGAGGGAGGAAGAAGAGGGGGACCCTGCTATCTCTGTTCCTTCTTTCTGCTTCGGCACTTTGGGCAGCATCTCCAGCAGTGGCAGCTTCCACTCTGTGGCTCTAGCTGCCTCTCTAGGGGGTGCCCATGGTTTCAGCTTCTGCCAGGTGGCCCTGAGCTGGTTGCCAATAATCCGCCCCCCCATGCCTCCAGCCCCAGGGTGTTAGGAACTTCCTCTCCCATCTCTGAGTAACCGATTCCCTGTGTTTAACTCTCTCTATGTGAAATACTCAGAGTGGTTTCTGTTTTTTGTCTGGATCCTGACTGATACAGCAAATGACAAAAATTCCCTTCCCACCAGCCAGGAAAGGGGAGGAATGCACTGCCTCTCAGAAGAAAATGAACTACGGGCCGGGCCGGGAGCGATTGGATCCAGAACCTCTTGTAGCTTGTCTCTGCTTCTCTCTGCGGGCCAGCTCCCCTCCCCCACGTAGGCCTCCTCCACCTGCCTGCAGAATGGCCCCTGTGGCTCTCAGACTCTCCTCACCAGGTTCAGTGCCAGACGCAACAGTTGCTTTTCCTTCAGTCCCAACTGAAAAGATGCCAGGTGAGAGCTTTTATTGGCCTAGCTGGGGACACGTGCCCACCTTTGTGACCAAGGGTCTGGAATCAGTGGACAGAGCCCACAAGAATCACATGTTTGGGGAGCACCTGAGAAAATGAGGCCTGAGGCATCTCATCACTGACCAGGCTCCTTGGGGGTACAATCTCAAGGCACCAAGAGGGCAGGACAAGGAAAATCAGGGGAGAAAAGGAGGTGAGCTTCCAAGTTGTCCACAGCTTCCCGAAGCTTCTCATTGACACGGGATAGCTCGGCACAATCTAGGCGTCATCGCTGTGCCTGGGAACTGCCCATCAGAGGGAGAAAGAGAGAAAATTCTGTCTGCTAGACCCCTGCTCTCTCCTGTTGTTTCCAGAATGGGGAATTGGGTCGGGTCAGGTCAGGTCCACCATGACAGGAGTGACGGAGGCCATGGGGCACTCAGAGCTCATGCCAGGGAGGGAGCCGCTAGCCGTAGCCATAGCCATGGCTGTAATTGGCGAGGGTCTCCATGAGCAAGCGCTGAGGGCCTAAGGGAATGGAAGGGCCAGCGACCTGAGGTGATGCAGACAGTAAGGCACTGGGGATGAGGGGACAGAGCACAAAGGAAGGCAGCCCTGGCCGGGGAAAGAGAGGGTCCTATAGAGACAGAACAATAGCTTTAGAGAGAGGAGCTGCCAGGTAGAACAGAGGATGAACCAACACTGTGTCTACTGTATACACCTCAGGGGGGCAAGTAAAAGAGGCCTGGGAAGTGCTGAGAGAGACTGAGGTGAGCTCTTTGGGGCTGTGCCAGGGTCCTCTCTCTCTTTCCTCCCCTCTTCCAAGCACCTGCTCTGTGCCAGAGACCACTGCAGGCACTGATTCCGGCCCACACTCATGTATCCGGAACGCCAGCCCTCCTCACCTCCATCAGCCTGGCCGGGCCATTGTCATCTCCCCACAGGTCTCCCCTGTGCACCCCCTCACTCACACCCTGCTCTTCTATCTGCTTCGCTTCGGTCTCTTCTACACATAGCAGCCAGGTGGTTCTTGTAAAACCCAAATCAGATTGAGTTTTGTCCCATCCTTCAAACCTTCTAAGGCTTCAAACAGAAGCTCCTACAGGCTCTGACTGCTAGGCCTCCGGCCATCACTGAAGCCCAGCCGGCATGCCCCATCTCGAGGCCTGCTCTTCCCTCTGTATGAACTACTCACCCCCCAGATATCACCCTGGCTTATGCTGTCCCTTCTCTCCGATCTCTGCTGGGAGTCATCTCCTCAGAAAGGCCTCCCTGATAAGCTGAGCCTAAATAGCACTTCTGCTGCTTCACACACTCCCCTCTTAATCTGCCTTATTGATCCTCACACACTCATCTCTCTCTGACATCACAGTGTGTGTGTGTGTGTGTGTGTGTGTGTGTGTGTCTGTGTGTCTGTGTGTGTGTCTGTGTGTGTGTGTTTCTCCTCTTCTCCTTCCCCATTGGAATGTCAGCTCTGTGCAGTCAGGGCCTTGTTAGAGTCTCTACTACAACTAAAATAATGCCTGGCACCACCAGACTCTCGATAAATATGTGTGCCATAAATGGATCCACCTGGTGGGAGACAGACTGATCACCGTGGCATGACAAGTGCCAAAATGGATGTCAGAGCAAGTGGTCATCACCACGAAAGCCTCGGGTTAGGTTCTTCAGCCAGAAGGGTCTGAGAAGTCCCCCGGGGCCGTCGGCTGCTGGAATCCTCCCCGCTTTCAGTTTCCAAAGCCATGCAAGGATGACTGAAGATGCCGGTCAGACAAAGACAGCTGACAGGGAGGGGGCAGACTACCCCTGGTGCAAGACAGTTCCAAGTGAGCAGCAGGGTGAAGCTGCTTAGGACCCCTGCATATAACACTGTCCGTTGTCTATTTCACAAGTGTCTGCAGTAGAAGAGCAGTGTCAGAGGGCAGATTGAGGACCACCTAGTCCTACAGCATAGGTTAGAAAACTGAGTCTCAGAGAAAGCAAGTGATTTTTTTCCAACTTAAACAGTGAGTTGGTGGCCACACCCATTGTACAGATTTTTAGACATTCTCCGTCTCTCAGTTGCTGAAAGGCTTTGGTCCTAGGCACAGTCCTCCTCGCAGACAGCTGTCTCTAAGAAACTCACACCAAGTTTGCCCAAGCCAAGCTGTAACCTGGCTACTAAAAAGAATCTGCACTGTATTTAGATTGAAAGCAACAGAGTGTGATTTGTCAGGAGACTGAGGGTTTTCTTACTCTGAAAAAAACAAACAAACAGGTTCTGTAAACATCACAAGGGCCACACTTGTCTGATTCAGCATGGTATTGCAAGTGCCAACCAGGTGCCTGGCATTGGTTGGTACTCAGTAACTATGGTTGGCTTAATTGGTTTAGAAGACTGGATAGCAAGTCTCCTGGAGAAAAATAGGCAGACACAACGTTTAATAGCCTCTCCGTTTTGCACTCACATGCTGGGAAGAGGCAGGGAGGCTTACGTTTCAGATGGGCGATGGGAGTGTTAGAATGACAAGCCGAAGGATGTCCTGATGCCAATAATTCAGTTATGGGTGAAAAAAGCAGCAGCTTTCACCACTCTGCACGCATGATGTTTTTCTCAGTTTAGAGAGTAAGAAGAGTTGGTGTGAATCTTGGGGGCTGCTCACAATCTATAGGATAGGACTTTTGTAAGTATGTCTCAAGAAATGTCCTATGAAAGCTCTAACATGAAATTATCGACATTTTCCAAATGCCATCAGGATTAAGGGAAGGCTACCTCATGGTGCTGAGGAATTTACCTCTTTTTTGTCTTGCTTTTTAAGACTTCAGTTTACTCATAAGTGGCCGTGAGGAACATTTCTGCTGTTTCTAACACGTGAGAGTTGGTCAAGTGTAGCAAAGGGCCACCTCCATTTCGGGCTCTAATGGAAGCTCACTTGATTTAAGATGGGAACAAACCCCTCCTAAACCGAGTCAGCACATCTAAATATATGCCCAACCGTGACGGTGCGAGTCCCCATGGAGAAGGAGGACAGCACCACCCACAGGGCCAGGCATGAGGGTCCCTGCCCTGGCCCATTCTTAAAGGCCCTAACCCAGTCTTCCTCTGTCCCCAATGTTCTCCAAAAGGCACGGTTGGGGGCCCAGAGGAAATAAACCAGCCGCTGCCCAGCACTTCCTTCTGAATGCATTTTGGGCACCTGTACAGGCCTCTGCCCAGGGTTCCCCCAAGACTGAGCCAAACCACACCCCAGTAGGCACACACCTAGGCCTGAAGGGTGGCCACACTCAGCCCTTGGGGCACCGCTTCAGGGCACAAGCCTGAAAAGGCAGGGCGGTGGGATTGGAGCACCCAAGTCCCAGAGTAGCCACCCTACTCCCGCAAGACTCACCTCAGCAGAGGCTCCCCTGAACTTGAGTTTCCTCCTTCCTCTGACACAAGGGAAGGGGTCTCCTGGGGAGCACAGGGAATGGCCAAGGTCAAGGCAGTCCGGACAGCCATTCCCAACGCAGGGGTGGGGGTGGGGGTGGGGTAATCAAAGGACCTGTGCTGGGAGCCGGAGGAGGACTAAAGGGCCTAGAGAGGTCACTTCTCTTGGCATGTGGTTCTCTTCAAGGCTGGGAAGACTTTGGAGAGGTGGGAAAGGGGGTGAGGGAAGAGGGTAGAGGCGGTCCTGGTTTTCCGGAACCTTCGAATCGGTGGTTGAAGGAGTGAGGTTTGGCTCTATGTCAGGTGACAGCAGGGGCAGCCAGGGCCCAGGCAGTTCTCAGAGGCCCTGGAGCCACAGACAAGCCTGTCTGGCCAGTGGCACTTACGGCAGCTGGCCCACTTCTACATTAGGCTCTGTGTCTAGGGCCCACGCTATTTGAGGAGTCCTCAAAAATGTGTTGCTTTTCGTTCCAATAGAAACCATAAGGTAAAAATCAATATAATAGAAATGATTATATAATCATGAATTCAGCCTGAATTATCTTTGTTTTTATACCAGTGTGGTTGTAAAATAAACATTTTAACACTTTTCTATGGTGGAAGGGGGCCACTAGGCAAAGTGCTTCAGGCCTGCACAGGTCATACTGAGCACCCAACAGCAAGAGGCCTGCAGGGGCTGCAGCCCCCCTGGGAAGACACTGCCCAGATCTGAGGACCTTCTCAGCACAGGTCAACTTCACCAACACTGGGAGCAGAGCAGAGGGTGGAAGGAGAGACATGAAGCCCGTGGCAGTGGTCGGGAACACAGCAGGCGTCAGGAACCACTGGGGAGTACTGGGAACTGTTCATGGCCACGGGCGCCAACAGATGGCTAAGCCCGCAGTTAAGATCAGAAGCTTTGAATCAGACAAACTAGGTTCTAATCCCCACTTCGCATCTCACCAAAGATGTGACTTTGCACAAGAACCTCTGTTTCTCGAGCTGTCGAGTGTGGGTGATACTCTCAGAGGGCAGCACAGAGCCCCACACACACCACCTGCCCCATTCATGATGACAATAAATGCTGACCTCTTCGGGGCCAGGCAAGAGGCACATGCCCACCGGGTAAATGAGAGGCACCTCCCGTCCCAGAATATGCCCCCCACCCAAATCTCTCCTCCATATCTTTAAAACCACCATAAAAACTCTTGCTGTGAAAGGTAGACAAGAATCTCAAGGGCAAAGTAAGACCTTGGGGGAAAGTGAATTTGGGGGGAAGTGAGCTTGGGGGGAAGCAGTGTAAGAACCGTAATAACACAGCCTCACGGTGTCCATCAGCTCAGCATCCAGAGACATAAAAAGCACCAAGGGAAGGTCGCTGGAATCATCTGGACAGATGCCCAGCCCAGGACTGAAGAGGAAAGAGAGAAAGAAAGAATCGATAACCCTCCACCGAGGCCCAGGGAGAGACGACCTGTGAAGGTCTCCACGCCAGCAAGCCGCAAGCCGGGGGGGCATCAGTTTGTGCACTCATCCAGACAGGCGGCTTATCGCCCTGTTTGTACTACGTGCCTTCCAGAGGTCCTTTCCTTCACCCCTCTGCTTCCGGCAGGACTGTGGAGGACCCCCGGGTCAGGACCGACATACTTTTAAGGCCTTAGCCCCCTGCTGTCTCCCTGCACATTTTAGACAATTTACGTGTGGTCTCAGAAATGATGTCAGAACCACAGAACTTTCTCGTGGTCGGAAAACCCCACATTGGCCCCTGTCCCCTCTCTTCCTTTCCTGCCCGCCCCACTCGTCGGACTTGCGCCATCGAGTCCCCACCTACAAAAGACCCTCTCGGCAGGGATTTAATGCACAGAGACCAGTTTTCTATCTTACTTTTTAAATAACTTTTTTGCGGGGGTTTTTTTTTTTACCTTTTTTATGTTAGGGTAAAAAAAAAAATCCACTCATTCCAGACCAACAACTTGTCTTTCTAAAATATTACTTTCTTGGGCTAAAATCAACCAAATGTTTTGTTTTTGATTGCCCAAACCAAACAACGTGCGGAGGGAGGCTCTGAGTTCCGTACTCTTCTCCCCCCTCCCCCAGCTCATTGCTGACGTGGAGCACAGGGAAAGCCAGAGCAACAGGAGAGGAAGGGTGGGCAGAAGGGTCACTCATTCCGGGCCAGCTGCCTAACTTCCAGCAGGCCAAGCCCAAGACGTCTGTGGTCCTGCCACAAGGCTGATTAGGACATGGAGGCTGACAGGGACTTCACAGGCATCTGCACAAGCTAGAACCCTACACACACACACACACACACACACACACACACACACACACACACACACGGAGGGAAGCAGAACTCACTTCAAAAACAAAAATTGTATTATGAGATTAAACCATTGATCAGCCAGCATCGGGACTGTGCGTAAAGAATCTTAGAAACAGTTTATTCAAAAGATCCAGCTTTGGAAATCAGTACATCAGTTTGGAGAAATAAAGCACCTTGACCAGCAGGCGGCTGGGCAAGACTCATGCTAGCCAGGCCTGGAATCCAACAGTTGCCACCCACCTCGTTCTAGGCTGTTTCCATTACGACAATTTCCTGTCACCCCAGCTGAGTCCCCAGACAGCCTAGGGGAAAATTTTGGGTCTCAACTGCACTTGCAGAACCCAGATTGTGTTCCTCACCCACCTCGCACTCAACAATAGCTAAGTGAACTCAGCTGAAAGTTTCCAAAGAATTTCACTTTGGGGCCAAGCCCAGAGATGGAAACTTTTAGCCTGGGAAGAGAACGTAGCAGGAAGCAGAGCAAGTGGAAACAGAAGGGCGGAATTAGGAGGCAATGTGAGGGGCACCATGGCTTCTGCACATCCGGCCCGCGAGATCCGGCTCCACACCTGGTCCAGCCTGCGAGTCCCCCCCAAGAGGGGCATCCAGCTGCCCAGTCACAGGCATATATATGGTGCCCTGGCAGGTGGGCACTGGCCTTCCCCCAGGGCCTGGGTAATGGGGTCTCTGGCCTTTGTCCTGTGTACCTAGACAGCTCATCAGCACCCTGTACACTTTCTTCCAGAGGTATCACTGAGAGCTCTGCGCTGGGCCCTCGGGGGGCTCACCAGGCCTGACCCAATGTGGATGAGAGGATGCCAGAGGGTCCACGGGGGCTCTCGCTGGCCCAGAAGACAATGACTAATGCCTTTCAGGCAAGAGGCCAGTTAGAATTGCTGCTGCGGAAGCAGGAGAATCTAGGGCAGTGGTTGGCAAACTCATTAGTCAACAGAGCCAAATATCAACAGTACAGCGATTGAAATTTCTTTTGAGAGCCAAATTTTTTAAACTTAAACTATATAGGTAGGTACATTTCTTATCGAGGTAGCGCCCACACGTGATATTTTGTGGAAGAGCCACACTCAAGAGCCCTAAGAGCCACATGTGGCTCGAGAGCCACGGTTTGCTAACTACTGATCTAGGGGAACAAGGTCTGACCCCCCCCATGCTGAAGTCTTGTGGGGCTTGAGAAGTTGAAGGGCCCAAAATGGGGGTGGAGGTGGAGGCGGCTGGTTCCCAGAGGAGAAGGGGTGTAACCTGGGCTGAGAGGACTCCTGGACAGGGAACCCTCTTGGCAGCCTAGGTTTCTGTGGGTCCCACTTGCCTTGGGAACCACAAAGCCAAAATGTAAAGGAATCTCTTTTCTAAGAAGAACACATACTTACACATTCTGAGTAATTTCTCATGGAACTAGGAAAAAATAAACACAACACCCCAAATGGTTTTTCGCTTACAAATGGTTTCAAGCAGAGAGAAGTGGGAAAAGAAAATATAGGGGGGCGGTTCTCTGCTGCTTTCAAACCTCAGAAACAGCCTGGAGGCTTGAGGGGGCTGGAGGGCCCGGGAGGGCTGGGGAGGGTTGGGGAGGGCTGCCGGGAGGGTCAGGGAGGGGGTGGGGGAGGGAGCGGTGGGTGTGGAAGAGCCAGGCATTGGGGTGAGGTGCCCAGACCCAGGGGTCTGCTGGCTCCTCTTCTAAGAACTCCTCGCCCACCCTCAGAGGACTCTCTACTCACATCTCATACACAGCTGGGGGGTTGCCAGCTAGAGGGGGAGAACACGGAACCAGGTGTCATAAGCTCTGGACCAGGGCCGAGAGCCAAGTGCATTGTGGGAGTTAGCTATCCAAAGGTGTGCGGGCAAGATACAGGTGAGAGCAGGGGTCGTGTGGCCATAGACTGGATGGAGCAGACTGGGGATTGCCCAAGGGCCAAGGAAGAACAGTTGTCTGGGTGGGGGTCGGGGTGGAGAGGGGAGAGACAGATCATAAGCATCGTTCCAAAGAAACCATGGAAGAGGAAATGGGTAGGTAGAGAACAGTGCAGTGGCACACAAGGAGATTCACTTTCTTAGGCTGGCTCAGCGCCCTATAAAACAACAGGTACATCATGGATTGCTAACATTCCTTCCATACAATTCCACATTAGACAGAAACAATTGGGGGGAAGACTTACAGAACTGGGGGCAAGGGGCTGGAGGCCTGGAGCATAGGTACTCGAGAGCCAAGAGAAGCTGGAATAGCTAAAGGTCTGTTTGCACCGCAGATCAGGCCCAAGGGGAGCATTCTGCCTGTCAGGGGTCCCGGGTTGTTGGAAGTTTGGCAGCTCCAGCATTCGAGCAGCTGGCCTGGATTTGCTCTAGCAGAAATCCATATCCTATGGGGGTTTCCAGGTCTTCAGGTCCCCAAGGACCCTATTCTGCCTGGGGAAAGCCTGAGAGTTTGCATTTCCCCAGCCAGCAGTGACCCGCCTGCTCCATATATACAGCACCTCACAGGTGACATGCTCTCTGACCTCCCCTACTTCATTTGCCCTCCCAGCACCATGGGGAAGAGGGATAGATCCTCATTCCCACCCTATGGATAAGGAAACTGAGGCTCGGGTCAGCCACATGCTTAGCAGAACCAGGAACGAGCTCACATCTCCTGCCTCCTCAGAGAAAGCACCACACGGGCCCATGGATGGGTGTCATTGTCCCCAGAATGTGACTGGTTTGGGGACAGAATGCCAAGGATAGGGGCCTACTCTTGTCCTCTGCTTATTTCCCACCTCTCTCCCCCAGGGCCCAGTGGAAGGTCCAGGAGAAAAGGAAGCTCAATGGCAAGAACGCTAGGCTTCCCTGAGTCTCACTCGCCTCACCTATAAAATTATGGATTGCACCAGATCAGTAGTTTGTGATAGGTTAGAATCTGATCCTTACTTTCCCCAAATAAATCTTACTCTGAACCCTAACGGAAAGCGGAGAAAGCTGGGTCACTCCAAATGAACCAGCCCAGAGGCCAGTCAGAGCCAGATGCTCATCAAACCTCCATGCATCCTCGGAGGCCCCTCCGAAGGACCAAAGACAATGCAGATGCCAGTGGAAGCCCACTTCATCCTGCTCCACAGGGACACTAAGGGGTAGGACTTCTCGAAGCCTGGCCTGGGCCTCTTCTCTCTTCTTACATCTCCCTAAATGCTCACCCACCACTAAAATGCTTTCAACTCCCACATTTTAATTCCAAGCCACAACAGAGGCCAACCCAACACCTACCCTTGGCTGTCTGTATTAGTTATCTTTTGCTGCATAACAAATTACCTAAAAAACTTAGTGGCTTAAAAAACAAAAACAAAAAAACAGTGGCCCCAGCCAGATAGCTCACTCGGTTAGAGTATCGCCCCAATACACCAAGGCTGCGGCTTCGATCCCCGGTCAGGGCACACACAAGAATCAACCAATGAGTGGATAAATTAGTGAAACTACAAATCGATGTTTCTGTCTTTTCCCCTCTCTCTCTTCCTCTCTAAAAATCAATTTAAGACAGGAGAGAATGAGAAGAGAGGGAGAGAGGGAGGAAGGAAAGAAAGAAGAAAGAAGGAAGGAAGGAAGGAAGGAAGGAAGGAAGGAAGGAAGGAAGAAAGAAAGAAAGAAAGAAAGAAAGAAAGAAAGAAAGAAAGAAAGAAAGAAAGAAAGAAAGAAAGAAAGGGCAAGAAAGACATCTCACAGTTTCCAAGAGTCAAGAGTCCAGGAGCAGCATAGCTGAGTGGTTCTGGTTCAAGGTCTCTCATGTGGGGAGAATCAGGATGGCAGCTGGAGCTCTGCTTATCCAAAGGCTTGACTGGGGCTGCCCGATCCACTCCCAAAACAGCGCACTCGTGACTGTTGGCTGGAGGTCTCTAGATGTCTCACAACATGGCAGTGACTTCCCCCATGGTGAGTGACCCAAGGGAGAGGAACAGGTGGAAGCCACAATGCTTGTTATGACCTAGTATTAGAAGCCATACACCCTCGTGGTCACTATTCTATTTATTAGAAGCATATTACAAAATTTAGCCCACAATGAAGAGGAGGGGCATCAAGTTTCACCTCTAAGGAAAAGCAAAGAGTATAGCAGAATTTGTGGACTTGTTTTAAAACCACTGCACCGTCCAAGACAAGACTTACAAACTTCTCCCCCAAACCTGCTCCCATTCAACTGATACCTATGAAGTACCCACTAAGCTCACCAGGAGTCTGGGACACCTCCTCTTCTATCGCTAACACCCCTTCATATCTAATCTTACACCAAGTCTTCTCATGCTTACCTACCTCCTAACCTCTCGCTTCTACAGAACAGCCAAAAAGAACTTTGCAAAATGCACTTTGATCACGTTCAACACCCAGCCTCCACCACCACTGCTTATAGCTGCTTCCTGCTGTTTTCAGGATGAAGAAAAGGCTTTCCTCTGGCCAGCATGGCCCTGCATGGCCTAGGCCCTTGTGTGCAGCTCCAGCCTCCTCTCAAGAAAGGTCCCCTCTCTCTGCTTTTCCGACACTCCTCGGATGCACCATTCTCCTGCTCCCCACAGGGTCTCTGCTGAGCTGTTTCCCCCGTGGGAAAATACGTCCTCCCTCCTACCACCTTCACCCACCTCCCAGTCTCAACTCAGGTGCTGTTTTCCAAGGAAACCCTCTCTGACCTCTGAGTTTCCTTAGAACATGCGTGTCAGTTGGCGGTTACTTGATCGATCCCTCTTGTCTCCTGCTTGACGTGAAGCTCCATGCAGACCTGCCTGCACTCACCACTATTTACACAGCTCCTAAGCCAGTGCCCGTCCGCACAGGGCTGGTTTTCGGAAACCATTTATGAAAAAAATAACTGGGATGTTCTTTCAGGTACTCACAGCGAGGGTTTCAAGACCAAAGGTCTGGCAGACAGAAGAGGACCCGCCCTCCACGGCGTGCCTCATCCTTCTCCGCGCACCCTGAAGGTGCCCGCTCTCCACGTCACCCTCTTAGCTGGACCACCCTTCACCCCCGCCCCCGCAGCCAGTATAATCATAAACAGCTACCAAACCCCCTCTGGGAGCACCAGGAGCCGGGCTTCCCGCCTCGCACTCCGGGGTGAGCTCAGGCTCTCCACACCTCTGGGAAAGTGATGGATGGGTTTCCTCCAAGGCTTCCTTGGATGCCTGGGAAAGGCTGCTATTTGCCTGGCTTCCTCCAGGTGAGGCTTCTGATTGTCCCGACTCCTGGCCTTCCCCTCGACTGCCCTCCCTGAAACTGGGATCAGGAGTCACATCCACTATTCGTCCCGTTGCCTTCTTTGCTCAACATCAGCTGCATCTCAGGGATGGGATCTCGCTCCAGCTCTGCCTCCCAGGCGCCTCGAGCGAGAGGCTGCCCAGGGCACCGAAAAGAGACCGTCTCCAAGGTTCCTGGCCAGCCTGACTATGGCCTGGGGAAAATCACTTTTTAATCTGAGAAAAAATACTCCTACCCCTGCCTGCTTCCTCCCCACACTCAGAAAGTCCTTCTGCAAATGCTGCACACTCAGCTTCTGCAACGATCTCCAGGTCCCTTCTTTCATCTTTCCCCAGCCGTTTCCTGACGCTGGTAACACCCTGTCACAGAGAACAGTCTGCTCCTCCATAGAAAGGTTGTGCCATGGCTCCGAGGTTCCGAGCTGGGCACAAAAACCCAGATCTTACGTGCAGAAAGAAAAGAGCCCTCTACTCTATATGATACTCTCACAGCAACCCAGTTTTGTCCATGGCCTCCACAACTGCCCTCTTCAACCTTTCTCATCCACACAGCTAACTGCTTTGCTCTGGGTATCTCTGCCCCCGTGCCTGCTGCTGGCATACTCCCGTTAGGACCCTGTCTGCTTTCGAATGTCTGAGACTCTCCTGTTCTTACCACTAGAGTCACATGACCTCACTTGCAACTCACCCTGTCCTGAGTCCTCCAATGGATCTTAACAGGAAACCAAGGGAGGGAAGGAGTTTGAGCGTCTTCCCTCCCTCTCACCCCCTGACACAGCTTCTTGTGCCCTTGCAGGCAAATCGGCCCTGAGTCCCACACCTAGGTCTGCCTGCTGGCCTCCCCCTACCTTGGGCCGTCCTGAGCCCCTGTCTTGGCATCCTACTTTGAAACCAGCCCCAGGAGTCCAGACCCTTGTCTCCTTCTCATTCCTTCTCTTGCTCCAGCCCACTGCCAGCTGGCAGACATCTCTGGACCACCTGAACTTGAACTTCTGAAGGTCACCTGCTCCAGAGCCCTGGGAGGTGGGCTGAGGCCACCCAGTGACACCTAACTCCGTATCTTGGTCCTCCATCTGCTCACCTGGACCATGGCTTCTATCACTTGTCTTCTAGCCCAAATGACCCACCAGAAAAGTCTACCTTCCTTTTCTCTCTGCTTTCTTCCTCACTTATAGGCCTCCCTCAGTTTGCTCCACATAGAGGGATGACCCAAAGTATTCCCCACAATACCCCTCCTCAAGCATATCTAGGCTCCCAGAGTAAACTTGAAAGGGACTTTTAGCTCTTGCCCTAAGATACAATGGTCCTTTCTTTATATCCCTGTGCTCAAATTACTAACCCATTTAATAAAGTTTTTTATTGAGGATGTCATTTGTGCCTGCCTTTATTCTATGCACTGGGCTGGAAGCCATGAACCAAATAGACAGAAAGTCCTGACATCATGGGGGTTGCATTCTAGTGAAAGCCTAGCAGAGATGGAACCAGAGTTCAAACAGAGACGGCTCTCTGCAAGATCCCAAGGCCTCTCCACTTACCAAGTGGAGTCCACCTTTCTTGGCTGCCATCTTGAATCTCAAAGAGTCGAGCCCATTATCATCTCCTGTCAAGCTCAGCTCCTGCTCTAGTTATTGCTTTCCATGGCTTTCTGTTCAGGGGCAGGACAGCAGAGCTCCCTTGGGCTTTTCCAACATCTCTTCCCCACCTCCTCCTCTTCCTGGGTCAGATTCACTAGCAGTGTTTTTGATCCAGAGGAACATCTGTCTGTGTCCTCTCTGGTAACCATCCCTGTTTCATTTTGTCTCATCAGCAAAGCAAGCCTGTGCTGCTCTCCACGGAGATTTCTCCTGCCCAGAGGCTGCTGCTGGCATCCACAATGACAGGGGAGCTGAGCACTTCCCAGCCCTTCACCAGCCCGCCCTCAGCAGAGCTTGGCCCAGGGCCCGTGCAAGCATCTCAGGAGATGAAAATCAACTTTCTTGGACCCAGCCTCTGGCTTTCCAGTGAAAAGCCCACAGCCTCCGCAAGCCGCTGGCATGGGCTCTGGAAAGGGCATATGGGATGGTAAACAGGACTGGGTATGTCTTGCAGCCGGCAGCCTCCACGGGCCAAAAGCCTGGCCCTCTCACAGGAGCGGGGTTACACATGCACTTTCTTCCTGGTCCCCAATCAATGGTGCATACTCAACCTGGGCCAAGGTAGGGACGCAGGCACCCCTGACCCCCAGGGCAGCTGAAAGACTCTGGAGGACTCTGAGGTGGTGACCAGGCCTGGGGCCTGCAAGGCCACATACCACAATGCCACTTTCCATCGGCTCTTCCCTGCAACTCAGAAAACTCTCCTACATGGCTTGATCCTTCAGGCTTGTAGGACCCTGACATGGATACTAAGAAATTTCACACTTCCCTAGTCTCCCCCATGCACATACTCAAGAATAGAGTTGTTCACCCTCAGACCAAGCAACTGGCCAAATGCCAGCTCCCAGGTTAGTGGGTGGCTATGCCAACCTATCCAGAGTCTGGACTCTCTTCGGCCCCTGTGCCATGCCTGGTGCCCCCTAGACCTAGTTTTGGACCATCGCTGGCATCTAGGCACCCTCCACAGGGAGCAGACACCCTGTGTGGGAGGAGAAAACGGACAAGGGTAGTTCTCCCGGTCAGTCATAAGAATGCCCTGCGAGTGAAAAGTGCCAAGGCACAAAGGGGCTTCTACAGAAACCTACATGGACCTCTGACCCTGGGGTGGCCAACGTGAGCCCTGCGGAGGAAAGACTGTTGGAGGATGGCACCTTCCCTCCCAAGTTTCTCCCTCCCTGCTCAGAAAAGTTTTGAACGAAAGAGCATGGGTGAGTTCTGGTGCCAACCAGCTCAGAGCCGTAACCAGGGCAACCGAGAAACAGAAGCTCAGGAGAGAACAGTGGCTTTAAAAGACCAGCCATACCAAGAGGAGAAAGGGGGCAATACGTCTGTGATGACCCCACTGACCCTGGCAACCTGGTAGGACTGAGCTGAAGCTGCCAGGACAGTCGGTAAAGGTATTCAGAAGTCACAACTGACATGGGGGTGACTTAAGCACTGAAGTGGCTTCCTAAGGAGGCAGAGAGGGGTTTCAGAGGGACAAGTGAATAGGCATCATCTTTCCGATAGATCAATGCCAAAGAGCTTACCATCCAGACTGAGGAGGGAGGGATCCCAGCTTCCAGATTCCAGACAGGGAATCGGGGATGGTACGGGACTCTGAGAGTCCTGCCTGTTGCCCCCTCAGTGGGACGTTTCTACCATGGAAATGTTGGGAAGCAGTGAGGACCAGCTCAGGAGGAGAGAGGGCCCAGTCAGCCCTTTGTTTTTGTCCGTATAGCTTAGGTCTTGAGCCTCAGCTGCCCCCAGCCCCTAGCGGGCCGGCCCCAGTGGTACCTCCCTGGGTGGGGGCCATCACACACAGAGTGTAGGCACATGGCAGGGATCTGGGACGTGGCTTGGCATGACCTGCTTTGTCTGCAGAGGGGAGGGGTGGGACAGGGTCAGCATTCTTCAGACCTCCCCACACACATCTCAAATCTTTTTTATTTTTAATCTAGTAGAGGTCCGTTTTAGCTTTCATTTAAAGAAGACTTGCACAGCTAATTCAAATCCCTGGACCAGATAATGCCAAGGGTCCTTCCGTCTCTGATGTGTGCCATCTTACCTCCGCTGCTCCCACCCCAGCCAGCATCCCCACATCCTGAAAGTAAGCGCTGACCAGCTAAGCTCCTTCAAGGTCATTTCCCTCCGCCCTGGAGCTGGCGAGCCCTCCCCTAACAGCCACGGTCACCAACTGCCATCAACCCATCTCTGAGTGTTGGGACTGGGCCCCCACACCGGCACCACTGGGGTCATTGTTATAGGGGAGCACACCCCCTTTCCCCGCAGGACTTTTGAGATACCTCAGAGAGACGCTGGCTGCGGAGGCTCCTGAGAGCACCACAGAATGCCATTGGCCCAGTCCTGGGCCATGTTTAACCTGTCCTCCCAGCTGCAGCGGACACCACCGATCATGAGCCCCAGCAGTCCCCAGTGACTAAGCAAGGAGGTCCCCACTTCTCTTCGGCTGTAAAAATGAGGGGTTTGGATTAGCCATGTTTCCCAGAATGCAATCGGAGGAACTTTAATCCCTTGAGATACCCACAGGAAGAGGGTTCTCTGGACAACTAATCTTGAGAAATGCTGCCACCCCCCAATCCACCGTACCAATTCCCCAGCTGCTCGCAGCGTATCCAGTGCTTAGAAAGGCCCGCAGCGTGGACGGCGAGAGGGCGGGGTAACTTCCGGTGCTGCTTCCTGTTGGCTTCCATGCAAGGGTTCCGTCCTAGATGCTTTATCTGAAACTCTTTGGGGAAAGCACTATCATTTCTCCCCATCTTATAGAAGAGAAACTGAGGCACGAGTTTTTCAGATATTAAGTGGCAGAGCTAAGATTTAGACCCAGGTAGTCTGGCTCCAAGAGGGAACTCCTAACCACCCCCCACAGCACTGAGGCTCATGGGTGGCCAGCACACTGCCCCCTGGGGTCAGCTCTCTTTTCCCCAAACTGGAGGGACCAGGCTTCAGGAGAAGGGTCAGACTCTTACAGCTCTCCAAACTCGGACCTCCTCTGACCTATCCTACTGGTCAGACTCGGGGGCAGCCTGCGTGGGAGACAGGCGTGGGGACGGGTGGCCATCGCAGCGCCTCTCACACGGGGTCCGAGTAGGTGAATGCTGCACCCTCTGGTTCGGCATGGGGCTCTCAGGAGGGCTGTACAGAGATGGAGGAAAGACTGATGCCCCGGACGGGGGTGGGGTACAAATACAAAGACCAAAAGGGAAGTTCCATCTTCAGGATTCCCATCAGTAGGCCCCAGAGCTGCAGGTCTCTGTGGTAGGCAGTCTGGGCTGAAGCCAGGGTCAAGGGGTCATGTGAGTGGTGTGGGGGACACGTTGGAGGAGGACAGTGAGCATGTGTGGGGTCAGTCTGGGTCCTCAGTGAGCAGCATGGACTCCCTTTCCTCCCCTAGATCCAGCCTCTGAGTCCAGAAGCCTGTCCCCCCAGGTGGTTGGGAAGACTCCCAGGCCCTGCCTTGGTCTTTCTCCTCACCCAGGCTAAGCTGGACTCAAGGTGTACCTGCTTCCTCCATGAGGACTGCTCTCTCCCTGTGCAGGGGCACTGCCATCCCCAGCTTGTGGGTTAATGCACACAGTCAAAGGGGGTTCCGACATGCCCCAGCCGGGTGTGAGAGCCCTCATGCATGTCACCTCCCTCTTCTCTTTACAAAGTTTATCTCAGTTGGGTCTCCTTAGCAATGGTGGTTCTGTCTGTCTGTCTACCTGTCTCTGTGTATGCCTCTCTCCCCGTGTGTGTGTGTGTGTGTGTGTGTGTGTGTGTGTGTGTGTGTGTGTGTGTGGTGTATCTTTATCTCTCTCTCTCTCTCTCTCTCTCTCTCTCTCTCTCATTTAATGGACCTGTCTCACAGTGAGGCAAGCATCTACTTAGTCTCAGAGGTCCTCTTGTTCACAGTTTCTAAAGCTGCAGTCCAGGATGTTAATAAGTTTCATGACAAGTGTCCCAGGTTCAAACCTGACCTTTGGGAGGCTCTGGGTCAAGAAGAAACAGCCACACAGAGGTGGCACACGTGGGCTCTGCAGACAGATGTCTGAACAGCACAAGGCTCCTCCCTTCCCTTCTCTACCTCTTACTGCTCTCAACCTTGTAAAATGAAAATGCGAATCACAGTACCCTCCTTGTACGTTTGCTGTGTGCATTCACTAAGATGCATGGGGAGTCACTCAGCACACGGCACTCAATGTTGGCTCTAATCATCTTTCTGATTTGAGGCCAAGGGAAACCTCTAGAGTCTCTGGAAAAATGACAGTGCCATCGGCAGATCCACAGCCTTTATGGTCTGGCCCAAAGACTAAGGTGTGGTGGGAACTTGAGGCAGGCGAGAGAGAAGTGTGGCTGCACCACCAGGCTGAAGGGAGGCTCAGTGGAAGATCCTTCACCATCCCATTTTACAGATGAGAAAACTGAGATGAAAGAGCCAATCCTGGGGCCCTAGGCCCTTAACCCCAAGCCCAGCAATGTCGGTTCTTCAGCAAGCTGATTTGGAGTTTAGCAGAAATCACCGGGGGGACTGGGGAGCAGTGATCCGAGAAGGAGGCAGGAGAGATTCGGAACACACCTCCTCCACCAACCAGCCTTAGCGTTGACCAGTCAGTTCTACAAGTGCCCCGGCTTCTTCGGGTTTCCCTGAATTCTACCTCTCCCCTTTTCCCTCCCCTTGGAAAGCCATTGCCGGCAGGCCTCTAACAAGCCTCTGTTTACAAAGTTGTAAGCTTCTTTTGTCCCCAGCCTTCTGTGGCCTGTGGTTACAATAATACTTCTCGGCTCTGGAGCTGGGGGGGTGGGGGGCATGGAGAATGTGACTTCACTCCTCAAGGATTTTCTGCCTTAACAAAATGGCATTGGATAAAGAAATAGGAAAAATAAGAATGAATGTTTCTGTCCATCCTGGGCAGAAAGGGCACCAGCGCTCATGACTCCCGGTCCAGAGTCAGGACCAGTGGCCCAGAGGGTGCGGTAGAGAGGGGTACAGGAGACTCAAGTGCTCTCCCCACACACTGGATGGGTTCTCAGGGGAGTGGGGAGGGAAGAGGTCACTGAAGAGAAGTGTGCAAGACAGAGAAAAAAATTCAGTCTGTCTTGCCATTCCCTGATTACACTAATTGTTTCAGTGTTTAGTTACTTGCTTGGTCAATCGGTCACCTACTTACTCAGAGTTCTTTAAGAGAGGTTCTAGAATCTGGCCACCTGGGTGACTACGCTGGTTCAGCCACTTGACTGCTTCTTTACTTTGGGTAATGGACCCCCTCTCTAAACCTCAGTTTTCTCATCTGGAAAGTGGAAACAATACAGTACCCACCTCCCAGGGCTGCTGCGGGGAATAATGAGATGGTATTCACAAAGAGCTTTGAGGCACGTCCAGCAGACGGTAAGCACTTGGTCAGTGGTGGATATCATTGTTGTCATTCATTCCAGCAAGCCTTTGCCCAGAAGACCAATGATCTCAGGGTGCCTGCAGTCGGGAGACCAAGCCCTGGACTCTCCTGGCCATGCCTATCACATTAGGTTTTGAGCACTGGCAGGACTGCGAGTGGCTCACGGGCAGGGAGGAAGGGCTCAGTGAGCTTTTGCGTGGTCGGGGCCCTGTGGGCAAGCAACTCCAAATGGTCTCTACAATTTCAGGTGTGCGAGAAATGTCATTTCGAAAACTGTCTTTGAATCGAGTTAAATCTGTCTCTGAACCCCCATCCCACCTGGAGGCATTCATGAGTCGCCCACCCAATCTCCCTCTCACCAGGACCATGGCAATGGGAGCACATGTGGTTACTGGCCATCTGTCCCCACTGGTTACTTCTGTGACCCCTAGTCCAAGGCCACATGATCCCCAAAATGCCAGGGGCTCTGCAGCTTCTGGGCCAACAAGCGCCAAAGACACCCTGTCCCCAGAAACAGGAGGGTCCAGCTGGAGGTCCTGCTGCCGTGAGCACAGTCAGAGGAGAGGGCCTCTGGGATTCGTCCCCAGAGGGCTTGCCTCTTAGAGAGCTCGAGTTTCCAGGAAAGAGGCCGGGAGGACCGGTGTCTGTAAACCATCCCTGCTCTCCACCCTGCAGCCCCAGCCTCCAGAAGCAGAGGCGCCCACAGAAGCACACTGTCCACATGGGTACAGAGGAAGTACAGGGGGAAAGGGGAAGGACACGAAGAACAAAAAGGAACCCCCTTGTTGACAGAAGTGGGTGACATGGCCCCACCTCCAAAGAGATCTTCCTGGGGACATGACATCCCCACCCCTCTTATCCCCCACTCCAGGCAGAAGAGCAGTAAGTCACATGGTGACACTTCAGAGGTGATGGGAAACCCTCCAGGGCTGGTCAGTCTTCGCCCAGAGCCTTCCCCACTGCCTACACTCTCACTGTCTCCTACGCACAGATGTCCGGGAAAGGGACCAGCTGACTGATCACTGTGACCTTGTGGAGGTCAGAGTGACCAGAAGAATAAGCTTTGATAGGGACGCAATTCTGGTTCAGGAAAGGAACTGGGAATATTTTTAGGACCTGCTATGGACTGGGTGGTTTCACAAACATCCTCCCTGCTCATCGCAATAAAATGAGCACTGTGACTCCCTATTGATGATGAGGAAACAAAGGTCTTATGGGGAGAAGGGTCAAAGTCACAGGGACGTAGATGACAAAACAGACCAGAACACCCAACCAGTGTTTAATAACAATAGTAATAACACCGTGACCTACATCACTACACCTGTTCCCATTTTACAGATGAGACTGAGGCACAGCAATGAAATGACCAGCGCGGATCAGGAAGGTTGGCCTCGAGGCCTGAGCTCTCAGCCCTTCATTTTTCTCCCTACAGTGAGGGGTCCTGGTTTGAAAAGTCCCAACAGTTCTGAGAATTAGTGGTCGGACCAGATTCCTGTGAATGAGTCGAAAGCCACCATTCCAGAGCCACTGGTGCCTTTGCATAGGACTTATAAACTCAGATTATTTTCAAATAATATTTTTATTGAAATAAAAATGCAGATTTTAAAAAAAAACAATTAAAGAAGTGCTTTGAGGAAAAGAAAAGAAAACCTCTCCATTCCTCTTTCTGTCCGCCCCACCCAGATCCCCACCCCAACTCAATGGCCTGGAATCCTTCATTCCTTCACATAAACAGAGGGATTTCTAAAACAATGACCCAGTGGTGCTGAGTGACAAAGAAACACGGGCTGTCAGAATGGAAAGACCCCTTCATAGGACAGATAAGAAAACTGAGGTCCAGGTGCCAGGGGCAGCCTGCCCAGGGTCAGGCACTGAGGACATACCTGGGAACACGCAAATGTACATACACGCAGGCCATGCACGCTCTGGCTCTGGCCTGCACGACCCACACGTGCCCTCCTGCACGTACACACTACATCACCCTCACCATGAGCCCACCCCTCATCTTCCCTGGAACTCTGCGTCTGTTCACATGTGGGTAAAGACTGCCCCCTGCTGGGGGCATCAGAGCCAGGTCAAGATCTCCTGAGGTAGAGCATTCTGAGCTCTTATTTAAGGTGACCAATCGTCCTCCTTTAGGGAGGACAGTCCTTCTTTTGTAAGTTCCATCCTCTCTCGAAAAGTGTCCTCCTACATGTCCTCCTTTTTTATATTGGAAGACTCATCTGTAAATGTCTGCATTCGATCGATGCAGAGTCGATCCGCTGCGTGCGATGTGATTTATTTGTATCTAAATGAGTACTTTTTTCTTACAATTATTATTAAAAATTAATAGGCATGTATGCATTATTACAATATAAAATACTACAAATGTTTTAATTATGCATTTATCATAGTATAGTGTATTATTGTTGCAATGAATAAAATGTTTCTTTTATTCGCGATATTGTTTTCTTCGATTTATTTTTGTCCTCTTTTTCATTGCAAAAAAGTTGGTCACCTTATCTTATGAGTCCCTCCTAACATAAACCCAGGTCCTGGGGCCAGGCTACTCTGGGAGCTGGACTTCCATCAGTGTGGGTCAGGGGTAGTAGGACTAGGGGAAAAATTAAACAGAGACTTGGTGTTGCAGGTCAGCTTCCCCCGGAGGCTGACTCCAAGGTGGAGAAGAGCAAACAGGAAGTTACTGGGGATCATTCTAGGGATCCACACCTGTGCGGGACAAGGGCTAGGCTTTGGCACAATCCTCCGAAGTCCTCTAACCAGCTGACTTTGCGGGAGCACTAAAACTGGGATAGCTCTTCGGGGGGCTACCAGATTAAGTAAATAAAATCCAAATAGGATAGCCAGTTAAATTGGAATTTTAGATAAACAGGGAGTAACGTTTCTGTGTAAGTAGGTCCTATGCAAGATGTGGTGGGTGCCTGGGCCCGAGGGATGGGAGCTGGGTGGCAACAGGGAAAGAGATTGGTCACAGATAGAGGGGGGGGGAGCAAATAGGGACTATCCTAGGACAATGGGAGCCCAGTTCCTCACTATTAGAGATGGAGTAGCAAATATACCAAGGGAGAAAACAAGAATAATGCCTGTAGAATCAGAGACATTGGTGTGAACTCAGCTTTCAATACACAGAGATGTACAGGGGGTCTTCAAGTTACGACACAGTTCTGTTCCTACAACAGTGACACAATCTAAATTTTGGTGTAAGTTGAAACACACCCTAGCCTAAGTCACTTACCTATCTTAACACAGTTGTAAAATCATAATCTAGAACATAAAAACACAACTAAGCCACAAAAAAGGAAAAGGACAGAAATATACTGTACTTTACACTGTACTGTAGTAACAGAAAACATGACAAAAAATGAGTGTAAAAGAAATTCCTTACCTTTATTCCAGTGGTTGGCTTGCCCTGGAAGGGGCATCGCAAGGTGGGAGAGAGTGACCTATTGGGAGGAGGCCAGTCGCCAAACAAAGCAACACAGACAGAACACCTGTGCTTTTAACAGTCCCAAATGGCGTAGGTAAGTGTACTGGGGGACACCACCTCTCTCACTCATACGCTGTGTGACTGCATCTTCTTCTGCGTGCACAATCAAACTAGTTCATCCACATGGTCCATGAGTACGAACCACTCACATCTCAATTTTCTTAAGTTTTTATGGAAATAAGTGTCTTAAACTCAAAACATCGTATATTGAGACTGTCATAACCTGAGGGTCCCCTGCAAATATAAATATAGATGCAAACATGGGTCCGCATATTTGGCTAGAGATACCATGTTTGAATATACATGTGTGAGTGTATGAATGTAGACATAGGTACACATAGTTTTGTTTGTTTGAATATTGTGAAAAGACAAACTGAGTCACTTTAAATGTTTGAAGAGTTTATTTGAGCACACAGCAATTCAGCGGGCAGCACCAAGCTGAAGTGGTGAGGAGCACCCCGCCGGCAGGCGCTGCAGAGAGGTTTCTGTACAGCAGATGCAGACAGAAGCAAGGAAACTATGATCGGCTACAGTTACTTTATTTGGGAAAGCCTGGTGGGCTGTTTGTGATGGGTTGTTCTGAAGTTCCGTTGTCTCAGACTTGAGTGCATTGACCCTGGCTTAGGTTTTGGTTTGCTTACGTAGTTTAATAAGGCATTAGAGCCCCCTATTGTTTCACGGCCTCTTTGTTTAATTACTCTAACTACATGTGTATAGATATACCCCTACCACCACTGAGGAGGCTTGGGAACAAGAACACCCCAGTAACAATGAGCACGTACGACAGTTTCCAAATACCGTTCTGTACTAAAAGAAACCAGAGCTCCTTGCAGAAATGGCTGCTTCTAAGACCACAGCAGAAAAAGCAGTGTCCCCCTCTGAGGGACAGGTTCAACCATCCACCTGGGGTGTGAGTGCCTAACATTAAGCTTTTGGTTGCTGCGGCATTCATTTCAAAGATCCACCTTAAATAATCAGCTGTGTGGCACAACTACTAGCTGTCAAAATTAGTTGGCATAGAAAGAACCAGAAAAAACGTGACTCATTCTCAAGGGAGAAGAACCAACTGGAGGTCAATCCTGAGAAAGACCAGATGTCAAAATCATCAGACAAGGACTTCAAAGCAGTTATTATAACTTTGCTCAAATAGGTGTATGAAAATCTGCTCAAAAAAGAAAAAAACAAACAAACATAAATTTTAGCAGAGAAATAAAAATAATTAAATAACCCAAAAAGAAAGAAATTTTATCTGAAAAATATATTATCTGAAATAGAAAACACACATGTTTGGGCTTACTTACAAAATGGAGATGACGGAAGAACGAACCAGTGAACTTGAGGAAATCAACCAATCTGAGAAAGAAAGGAAGGGAAATAGAAAAGAATAATAATCAGCAGTGCAATGTAGAGCAATTTGAAAAGGTCTAACATGGAGTATTAGAATTTTCTAAGGGAAGGAGAAAAAGAATGAAGCAGGAAAACTATATAAAGAAAACTGTTTGCCTGACTTGGTGGTGCTATAGTGGATAGAGCATCAACCTGGGACACTGAGGACCCAGGTTCAAAACACCAAGGTTGCTGCCTTGAGCACAGGCTTACCAGCTAGAGCACAGGGTCACTGGCTTGAGCATGGCATCATAGACATAACCCCATGGTCACTGGCTTGAGCCCAAAGGTCACTGGCTTAAAGCCCAAGGTCACTGGCTTGAGCAAGGGGTCACTGGCTCAGCTGGAGCCCCTTGGTCAAGGCACATATGAGAAGCAATTAATGAACAACTCAAGTGCCACAACTATAAGTTTATGCTTCTCATCTCTCTTTCTTCCTGTCTGTATGTCCCTGTCTCTCTCTCTGTCTGTCTCTCTCTCTCCCTATCTCTCTCTCACTTAAAAAATATTGAAAAATCCCCAAATTTCTTAAAAGACATGATTATGTAGATTCAAGAAGTACGGCAAACACAAAACAAGATAAAATCAAATAAAACTATTCTTGACTATATCATGATGAACCTGCTGAACCTAAGGAAAAAGAAAAGCTTAAAAGAAGTTAGAGCCTGACCTGTGGTGGCGCAGTGGATAAAGCGTCGACCTGGGAACCCTGAGGTCGCCAGTTCAAAACCCTGCACTGGTCTGGTCAAGGCACATATGGGAGTTGATGCTTCCAGCTCCTCCCCCCTTTCTCTCTCTCTCTCTCTCACACACACACACTCTGTGTCTCCTCTCTAAAAAAAAAAATGAATAAATAATAAAAGAAGTTAGGGGAAAATGAAGTATCACATCCTTATTTGGACAACTACAACATGATCACAGAATCTCAGATATCATGGGGTCAGACACCAGGAAACAGCATCATTAAAGTACAAAAATAAAATACTATCAGCCCAGAATTCTCTATCCAGCGAAAAGAAATTTCAAAATTGAAAGCAAAATACATTTTCAGATAAAAACAATAGATTTTATTGACAAAAGACCCACACTACAAGAAATACTAAAGTCAGTTCCTCTGGCTAAAGGGACACCAGGGGAAATTTTATATGTTTAGGAGTAAATGAAGAACATTGGAAATTGTGAATATTTAAGTAAATATAAAGATCAAGATTTTCCTATTTGGCCTGACCAGGTGGTGGCGCAGTGGATAGAGCGTCGGACTGGGATGTGGAAGACCCAGGTTCGAGACCCCAAGGTCGCCAGCTTGAGTGCGGGCCCATCTGGCTTGAGCAAAAGCTCGCCAGCTTGGACCCCAGGTCGCTGGCTCCAGCAAGGGGTTGTTCGGTCTGCTGAAGGCTCGCAGTCAAGGCACATGTGAGAAAGCAATCAATGAACAACTATGGTGTCGCAACGGCAACGAAAAACTAATGATTGATGCTTCTCACCTCTCTCCGTCCCTATCTATCCCTCTCTCTTACTCTCTTTCTGTCCCTGTAAAAAATAAATAAATAAATAAAACATTTTTAAAAAAAGATTTTTCTATTTGTGTATTTTTCAAGTATATGAAGAATTATGAAATTGTCCTGCAGGGCTTACAGTGAATGTGGAAGTAATATATACAAAAACTATAACATAAAAGTGGGTGAGGTTGTAAAGTGATCTATACAGTTGCAAGGTTTCTATATTTTATGTGCAGTGGTACAATTGTACTCTTAAGTGACTGAGAAAAGTTAAGGCCATATCCTTAGAGCAATGAAAAAAAAAAATCAATGAGGTATAGGTTAAAAAAATCAACAGATAAATTAAAATGAATTTTAAAAATGTTCAAGCAATCCAGAAGAAAGCAGAAAAGGAGTAACAGAGGAACCAAAAAAAAAAAAAAGGCGAGATAAACATAAGACAACATTTAAAATGGTAGCCCTAAGTGCAAAGATAGCAATAATTACATTAAAAATTAATCACCTTCTATGGTCTGAATTTTTGTCGCCCCCCCCCACACACAAATTCATATGTTGAAATCTTAATGTTCAATGTAATGGTTTTAGAAGGTGAGGCCTTTGAGAGGTAATTAGATCATGAGGATGGAGCCCCTCTGAATGGGATTAATGTCCTTCCTGAAAGAGAGAACACCCCCGCCCCCCAGAGCTCCCTGTCCCTTCCACTATGTGAACATGGTGTACTGGCTACGAACCAAGAAGAGGGCCCTCGCTAGAACACAGCCATGCTGTTGCCTTGATCTTGAACTTTCCAGCCTCCAGAACTGTGAGAAATAAATTTCTATCATTTATATGCTACTGAGTCTGCAATATTTTGCTATAGCAGCCTCAACAGACCAAGATGTGGCCCAAACACTTCAATAAGAAGGCAGAGGTTATAAGAATGTTTTTTTTTTTTTTAAATCATGACCTAACATGCTTGAAATAAAAATACAGGAATAGGCTGAAAGTAAAGGAATGGGAAAAGCTGTACCCATGTAACCATATGAAGGTAAGCGAGTTACATCTGTGACTGGGTACGTGGAGCAATGACGGGCTGAGAGGCCATGCTTTCCACGGCAACTGGAACTGCTTTGAACTCAGAAAAAGGCAATGGTGTTGTTCCAAGAGACACATAAAAACCAGGGAAACTGTCTCGTTCTTTCCTATTTGTGTTACCCTCCTGGACTAACCATCGTTTACGCTGAAAACGATGATAGAAGGAAAGAGAGATGTGAGGTGAGCATCGTTCTTCATTATTTCTGTTACTGTTTTCTATTTCTAGCTTTTCCTTCTGATTTTTCCTAGAGTTTTCATCTTGATTTTGAAATGGCCCACCTCTCAACCGGCAACAAGTCAGATGAATCCCAAAAACATGTCGCTAAGTGAAAGTAGCCAGACTCAAAGATCACATACTGTATGATTCCATTTAGCACGGAATTTTGGACATGGCAAAACTAACCAGAAGGAAAACACATCAGTGGTTGCCAGGCCCCAGAGGGGACTGGAGAGGACCGACTATAACAAGGAGCAAGAGAACTCGGGAATGATGGAAATATTATGCATTCTTATACTAACGCATATACATTAGTGAAAATCCATAGACCTGTAGGCCTAAAATGGTGAGTTTTACTACATGTAAATAATATACCAATAAACCCTATTTAAAAAATAATAATGATGAGGCTGACCTGTGGTGGCGCAGTGGATAAAGCGTCGACCAGGGAACACTGAGGTCGCCAGTTCAAAACCCTGCACTGGTCTGGTCAAGGCACATATGGGAGTTGAGGCTTCCTGCTTCTCCTCCCTTTCTCTCTCTCTCTCTCTCTCTCTCCTCTCTAAAAAATGAATATATAAATAAAATAATAATAATAATGATGATGATGAAATGCCTGCCATTACACACACTCCAGAAGAGCTAAACTTTCAGAAACTGCCAGTATTGAGTGCTGGTGAAGACGGCAAGCCATGGGAACTCTTTTACATAATCGGTGAAAGTATAGATTCCTACAAGAGTTTGGAAAATTACTTGACAATATCAACTACAGGTGAATATAAGAATATTCCACGACCCTGCCGCTCCATTAGTAGGCCTATGCCCCCCCCAATTTATAAGAAGAACACTATGTGACATGTACAAAAAAGTGTTTGTGGAGCTTTATTCATGATAACCAAAGACTAGAAACACCACCATATAATCGATCATTCATTGAACTCGACACTCTTCTACACTGGTGTTCTGAGTACTTAGCTGAACGCATTTTATGCTTTTCTGTACTTGATAGAAGCGTGCTCCCTAGCCCAGTATGCAAGGCAGAGGTTCATAAAGATGCTTGGCCCTGCCCACCTCTGCAGCCTAATCTCCTGGCTGGTAGCCCCTGCCACAGACATACTCATTCAGCTGTGCTGTGGCCTCTCACCCTGCAGGCCTTTCCACACTCCATTCCCCCTGCCTGGATATTCTTTCACATGCTTCACTTTATACTCTTTATCTGCATGGAAATCTCCGATGTGAACTTTAAACCCAAGTCAGAAATTTCCTCCCTCCACAAGCCTTCTTTGAATTCCCGCTTCACACAGCCTTCCCCTCACGAGGCTGACTTCGGCACTTCTGTTTTCATTTCTCATAGCACCCTACGGCCAGGGCTTACCGACCTCGCCACTATTGGTACTCTGGGTTGGATAATTCTTGAGATAGGGTAGAGGACGAGATGGTGGGGGGAGAGGAGCTCGGGAGACTGAGAAGCCTGCTCCATGGGGCTGTCGTCCCAAGAATAATGATGAGGGGGGCAGTGTTGGTGAGAGCTCGAGAGAAGGAATGGAGGGGAGTGACCTGAGGTTTCTGGGAGACTGCATCAACAAGGGGGGGTGCTGCAGGCTGTTAACTGGATCTTCAAAGCCAGGACATTTTAAGGGAAAATGGTCTGAAAGAGCAAAAAGGAATGAGGAAGACACCTGCCCCACTTAGTGGAAGGAGGAGGTGAAAGAGACTAGTAAATCTACTTGAGCTGGCTGCCGGGAATTGTTCTCAGAAGAGAGTCAGGGTTTGATGAAAGCAACGAGGGGAAGAGAATACACTGAGGATATAGGATTGTGTTTTTTACCCAGCTTCACACATTTGAATGACTTCCTGCCATGCTTAGAACCTCTCAGACTAAATTCCATGCCACCTGCTCACTCCTGTATGGGGCTGTGTTGGGCACTTCCTCTGGTCTTCCTGCTTTGGCTTTGCAGTATCATCACCATGGTCACAAGAGGGCGACATCCCCTTTCCAATGTCTCCACAGCCTCCATCGTGAAATCAGCCCGTCTAAGGACCAGGGCGGAGGTAGGAAGGGGGCAGAACTCTGCTTCTGTCTTGTCAAGGAGGATGAGGATTCTGGACCAGGTGACTGGCATCATTGGCCACAGCTGAACGTCTGGTGGACACAGGCTGTAAACCATCCAACATTCCCTTGAGATAGGTTCTCTCCTATTGTGTCCAGGAGCACCCCAGCCCTCCAGCATGGGGAGCTGGGGGGTGGGGGTGGGTAACCCGTCCCCACACTGCTACCTCAGAGCTCTCCCGCTCCAGCCTGGGCAGGAGGCCCCCATATTGACCCTCAAGCTTCCAACCACCACTGTCTTCAAGGGAGACACTGCTGTCCTCTGTGGTCTGGCGTCCTCTGTCACCTGTGGCCAGGCCCTGGATTCTTCCCAAATGCATCATGGAGACCATGCACGACCTTGTCAGCCTCTTGATGACTCTTCTAGAATTTTCTACCACTGGATCGTTGGTCCCATCAGGCTCTAAGAATTCAAGTGACCTGTGGAAAGCCTCTTCCCTCTCTGATCTCAGCTGCCTTGCTTTCAAAGGGTCTGGTGAGATGAGATGGTCCCCAGATCTCAGGGGCCCCTGAATCTGCATGCTGAGTCCTGTGCCTACAACCTCTCTCCTTCTTGTCTTACTCTCCTCAGATTTCACGAGGACTTTTGCTTTTTCAGGAGCCCACCCTCGTAGGTCATGCCACCACCCCGTCTACACCTTTGTAAATAAGCCCACAGTCTTTAGAAGCAGATGGAGACATGGCGTCAAGTCCTTCTGTGGGCTGTTATGAACCAAATTGTTACCTTCTCTGAGCCTTGGTGTGCTTACCTGTGGAATGGGGATGACAACGACCTCCTCACTGAGTTTATTATAAATAAGATCCTATGCATCTCACACAGGGCCCGGCACATCGCAGGCAGTCAATAATGTCACTTCCCTCCTGACACCCAACATAAGCAGCAAGCTAGGCATTCTACAAATATAATCATTACTATCCACCTCAATTTGTCAAGAAGTCATTACTATCCCATTTTATAGATAAGGAAACTGAGGCACTGAGAGGTTAAATAATTGGCCTGGGATCATGAGGCCCAGACTGGAAGGCCTTGAAGGCGGCTCCTCCCCTGCCGTGTGCTCTGCCTCCATGTTTTCCGTGCAGGCGAAAGGAAGAGGTTCTCTGTCTTCACTTTCCAATTGGTCTGTGGATGCTTTGGTCCTGTCTTGGCAGAGGCCGCCCCCATCACCATCACCCCGCTCCAGGGAAAAGAGGCCTATTCACTTACTTATTGTTCTTTTCAATCAGACACAGCTTCTCTTCTGTCAAGACCAGGGGGCAGTTTGGTAAGATCAGAGGCCAGAGACTCCTCGAGAGACACATGGGTGTTCATTCTCACCCTCTTCATGGGGGTCAGTGACTCGCAAGAAGAGGGAAGAAAACTCACCAGGCTGGGGAACACAGATGTTGGCATTCCTGGTTCTCAGACGCAGGTGCCCCGGATGGGAAGCAGCTGTTTCCCATCCTGGTAGCAGCTGGAACCTTCAAGAAGGGGGAGGCACAAGGGTGAGCAAATAGGACTTCCAGAGCGCGGATCCTTTTACAGGCAGTGGGAACTGTCCGGGGGGTGGGGGGGTGCTCTTGCCAGCCCTGCCAGCCTGACAGAGGTGACCTGCAGGCTCACAGCAGGGGGACAGACAGGTTGACCTTGCAGACCCAGGGACTAAGAACATGGAGTAGGTCACACAGGGCTTCAAAAAGGCACCCAGAGACATCATCTGTCCCAGAGGCCCACACTAAAGAAGGAGACACAGAGGGGAGTTTTCTTGACCAGTCCCCAGCGTGCCCAAACATCCTGGCGGTTTGTCCAGTGCCCCCTCACCAGAGCCACACCCTGGGTCCAAGGCTTCGCAAACTCCTGCCACCACTGGTCACCTGGAGGTCACTGAGGAGCTCTGGACCAGTTCCGATCCACCAGGACAGGTGATTGACAATGGGAACAGAGACCGCAGCTTCTCTGTACCGCCACTCCCATGGAGCTTTTAATAAGCAGCCTTCTTCTAAGTGCCAATTATTCTCAGATTCCAGCTCGCAATTGACTGTGTCTCTCAGGCTCTTGGAGTTGGCTTAGACAGCTGCCCTCTGTGACCTCTTCCAGGAGGCACAAGGCGTGCCTGCAGGGCCCCTGATGACCACTGGAGGGAGCCACAGGCCAGTGCTTGCACTGGGAAACCGTCCCCGTGCCTCGGGCTGGAGTGGAAAACCACAGATCAGGGAACCCCAGCTCTGTTTGGGTGTCCAAAGCCCTCCTGAGCTCTCCCCCACCACCACCACCACCACCGCTGCAAATCTAGGCCCCTCCTGTTCTCCAAGCTCCCTGCAGAGGGAGGTTCACCTGGGTCTCATCCCCCACGAAGGACCCCTGTCCTCAGTGGCATCCTGTCTACAGGTGACTGTTGGGTGGGGATTGGGGAGCTAGCCGCCTGGGAGACAGAAAAGGCGGTGATGGGAAGTGAGGGCACAAAACAGGGAAGGAGAGAAGGAGGGCGGCTGGTTAGGGGAAGGTGAGGAGATGGGGCATTGCCTCCCCCAGGCTGCCCCCGCAGGTCCCACACCCCCGCCCAGGTCGGGGACAGACACCCTCCTCCGGCGTCTGCCCCTGCCTGCCCTGCTGACCGGCCAGCCGGTCTCCCGGACACCCGTCCAGTATTTGGGTTACTGGAGGCCGGGCCAGCCCCGGGGCAGGAAGTGGAGAAGAGGAAGTGGGGAGAGGCTGTAAGGGAACACCAGGCCCACACAAAGCCTCTCACCTGATTTTCACCTCTCTTATCTCCACCTGGGATAGAGTTCGGCTGGTTTTCATCCTCTGAAGGAGCGCCATTCAGGGCAGGCTTCTCCCTCCCCCGCCGACACCTGCTGATAGGCCGCGGGGGAGATTGAGGCCGCATGTCAGACCGCTTCTTCTGGGAGGCCGCCCCGAGGAGGCGTCGGGTTTCCAGGGCAACTCTCCTCCTTTCCTGGTCTCTGCCTTCCCATCCCGGTGTGAAACCACGGCCAAGGCCAACGTGACCCGCTGAAAACAGAGGGCAAAGGTCAGGGAAAGAGGTTGTGGGGTAGCAGTGAGGTTTTTAAAGGCTGTCCACGCTCGCGGTCTCTCTCCACTTCCTGTTCCGCCGCCTAGTCACCAGCTCTGCAGATACTGCGAGCCAGATCCAGACGCTGCCTGGCCACTTCCTCCCCCCTCCCCCTCCCCCTTCCTCCTCTTCCCCACCCTACCGCCAGGCCACTCTTCTCCCAAAGGAAAAACCCAGGATGACCTCCTCACGGTCACATTCAGTAACTTTCTCCCAGAGCTCATGGACTGTTGACCGGCGATTTCCTCCTTCTAGAAGCTGTCCCTCCACTCACCTGCGGTCCTTGCAGGTTCCCCTCCTTCCTAAGAACTCCTGGCAGCACCCTCTTCCACTCCCCTCCTCCCTGCTCAGTGATGGGCCCCTGGGCCCATGACCCTCCTTCCATAGTGCCTATATTGTTTTTTGGATTGTTTTGGTTTGGTTTTTCACAATGCTTTTAGACCAGGATGAATCTGAACCCACAAAAGCACCATCTTCCTGTAACTTGTGTTCTCTGTCACACGTTTCTCTCCACTGAAGTAGTGAGAAACTTGAAGTTGTATCCAGTACTTGGAGTGTTGGTAGTACCAAGGCATTGGAGGCAGGCCCATCAGGATCTCGGGTCTTCTGTCCCCAGAGGTCGCCTCTGAGATGTCCTCCAATCTATCTGGTCTGTGTGACCCTGAGAGTTAAGCTATTCTCTCTGCAGCTTCTGGGCCACATGTGGAGCACAGGGGCCTCTGCCCTGCTGCTCCAGTCCTCGTCCTCTGTGCTGAGACACAGGACCATCCTCCTCCCGTGTCTTGTCACCTCTATGGAGATGATTTTGAGAAGCCCGTGCAGCCAGCCATCCCAGCCCCCAGGCCCTTTCTTCTCACCTTCCTCCAGTCCAGGGAAGAACTTGGACGGCCCTGACCTGAGTCAGAGAGTTCCCCCTGGACCGACCTGCTGTGTAACTGGGAGGAAGTGGTCGGGTACGGCCACACACAGCCATATACCACTGGGGCCAAGTGAGCACTTCTGCCTGAAAGTCCCACAGCTGCTTCCCTCAACCTCTCCATCTGCTGCTTCTCAGACCAATATTCTCATCTCAGCATCTTGTCCGTGTGCAAACAGTCCTTCTCAACTCTGCTTCCATCACTCCTATGGGTAATCAGTGGCTGAGCCTTCCCAGTCCGACTGCTTAGCATCCTCTGAGTGGAGTCCCAGAAAGAAGCATGGTGTAGGCCCTCTCCTCCCACTTCTGGGCACAAAGGAGCTCCTTTTCCAGCCGGAGTTGGAGTGTGCCTCAGAAACTAAATTACTCCCACTACTCACTTTCCTCTTAATCCTCTAGTCATACAGCTCCGGAAGAATGGTTGGGCTCAGGGCTGCAAAGCACAGAAGTAACATTTCCCAGCAACTAATTGAGGCCATGTGATGGTGTTAGCCATTGCAAGCTGAGCAGAAACAATGTATACGTATAATGCAAACAATGTACTGTATCCTAAAAGAGAAGGGCATGCCTTCCCTTCCTCTTTCTGGCTTTCCACTGACTGGAATGCAGTTGCAATGGTAGGAGCTGGCACAACCATAATGGAGCACATTTTGAGGTTGGTAGAGCAACAAAACGGAAGGACCCAGGGTTCCTGAACAACTTCATGGGAAGAGCTGTAATACGAGTTGGAGCCTTTACTTGAGAGAGAAATAAATTTCTGTCACATTTAAGTATTTGGTAATTTGGGGTCTCTGTTGTAGAAGCTGAACAAGTATCCTAAATGATATTGAGCTAAAGAGATCTTAAGTCCATTTCTGTAGCATTCTCCAGCTATGAGATCTTGGGGAAACTACTTAATCTTTCTAAACTTTAGTTTCCTTAGCTGTATTCCTATTTCCCAGGGTCATTTTATAAATAGGTCAAAATAACATTCAATAAGAAACCTAATAGAACATCTAACATATACTTAGAATTCAGTAGGTATTGAAGCAAACACACCAGCCATCTTTGCAAAATGCCACCATGATCCCATGGCCCCATGACTAAGAACCTTCAAAAACTTCCACTTCCCTTACAATAAACGCCAAACCTCACATGACCAAAACCCCTGCCTAACTCATCCACCCTCTCTAGCCCAACCTCCCCCCACCCGGAGCCTCCTTTGGCTACACTAACCTGGTAATAACCTCACTCTTTCCATAAACACTGATAGGTAGCCTCCTATATGCCAGACACTGTGCTGGGGCTTCAGATATAGACCTGGGTCCTTGCTCTTGGGGACTTTATAGCCTAGTGGGTGGGGAAGGGGATCAAATAAATAGTAAATGTAGCTAACATTTATTGAGCATTTACTGTTTGCCAGGTGCTGCCCCAAGCCATTTATACAGGTGTAGACTCTCAAGTCCTACAAGCACCCCTGAGTTAGGTACCACTATTACCATCCCACATTTACAGACGTAGAAACAGAAGCAGAGCCAAGTCAAGCAATGTGCCCACTGCTAGTTAGCTGGGGCCAAAGTTTCAACCCAGGCAGTCTGACACCACAGCATGTGCACTTAACTGTTCCTCTAGCTGGCCTTCAAATGGATGTCAGATTACAACTGTAAAACACCAATCAGAGGAGGGACGTGGGGTTCAGACACAGCCTGCCCCTCCTGCCCCTGGACCTTGACACGTGCCGTGAGACATGCTGTTTCCTCTGCCTGAAACACCTTTTCTCCCTCTCTGCTCAATTAACTTCTGTTCACCCTTTGAACCCTAATATTTGGCAAGTGTCACTTCCTAAGGGACACCTCTGCTCTCCCCAAATCTATTTACAAACTCTTGCTGCATGGCTTTCCTCCAGGGCACCTAGTACGTTGTAGTTACATATTTGCTAATTCTTTATATATTTTCCCGACTCTCCCTCCCCTGCTGCCACTAGACCTGGGATGGTGCAAGAGACAAACACGCCAGTGTTGCTCAGTGCCTAGTCTAGTACCTGTACATAGTGCATGCTCACTAAATACCTGTTGGATTGATTGATTGATTGATTGATTGATTGATTGATTGATTGACTTACCTCAAAGTAGCCCCGAGGTCTCCATCAGCTCTAAGGCTCCATGGCTGTGAGGTTTTCTCCATCCATCCTTGGTGGTCCCCCACCTTTCTAAAGGACCTCTGCCCCATATGGCCCTTGTTCCCAATGTCCCCAACCAGCCTGAGTCCTTTGAAGGAGGGACCATGGTGCTGCCAGATCAGAATCTGCTTGTGCAGGATATGGGACTGGGAGAGGAAAGGGAGCTGGCAAACTCATAGACACCCCCTGGTTTCCCAGGCCCCCACCCAGGAAGGAGAGGTTCCCCAAGACCGACCTGGGAGTCAGGGAATGTAGCAGAGCTGGGAGGAGGGGCCCAGAACCAGGGCATCCTGTCTCGATGGCCAGCGATGATCTCTAAACCCCATAAAAGCTGGAGCCGTGGAGGCGGCTGTACCACCATCCCCAAGCCCTGTGGTCTGGAGTCAGGAGCCAGCGAGATCAATATCGTTAGGGAGGCTTTCAGCTCCAAGTCCTTTCTGCTGCCAAGTCTCCCCAGAGGCCAGAGGAAATGGTGTGGAGGAGGAAGGAGAAGAAGTGCGTTTCCCTTGAGGGCCCTGCTGGTGCTGCACATTCTCCATCCTCACCCCAGCCCTCCAGGCAAGGTATAGTCCCGTTTTACAGATGAGGAAACTGGGGCCCAGACCAAAGGGCTTTCCCGAGATCCCAGCAAAGTCGGAACCACGGCCAGCCATGCCTGGTTCTGAAGCCAGCACTCGCCAAGGCAGGTCACACTTGGGAGACCAGTGGGTCACAGGGCCCAGCCTCATCTGTGCTCTAAGAAAGGGGGGCTCTCCTAAGCTGTGCCTGCAGCCACACCCAGGATGCAGGTTAGGAAGGGCTTTCTACAGGCCTTTTCCTCGCCTGCAGGGATGGGGAGCTCACTCTTCCCAGGGCATTCCTTTCCATTACCAGCATGTCCCCTGGCCTTTCACCTCCCTATGGCCCTCACCTGCGACAGTGTGCAGCCCAGAGTGCTGACTCCCATCCCAGAGGGACCATGGGACATCAGAGGGCTGGCGTCCCATCCTCCCATGCCTCCTCTCCTCCAAGCCAAGCTCTCCGGGGTCCCTGATGCTCCATCCCTCTGGCCCTTGGCCGCTGACTGCAGCTTGGCCATGTCCGTGTGCAGAGTGCACCAGGCCTCCCAGTGGGTTTGATCGGCAGAACTCCTCTCTCCCCTCCTCTGATGGTGGCACTCTGCTGATTAGTGCAGTGGGGGGTGGGGGGGGGACCAGCTCCTTTCAGGGGCAGCCCGCCCCCTTGCTGACAGCCTGGGTCTGAGTCAGCCGGGATGCTTATAGGAAGGAGGTGGAAAGGAGATGCCTTCCCGGAGACGCAGGGCAGCCCACGGTCTCGCACGCGTGCACACACTGCTACGTTTGGTCTCTCACCTACTGACAGTGGTTTTAAAACCAGCCTCTCCATATTTTAAATTGCTTAGAAACTGCTACCACTAATAAACAGTCATTTTCACCAGCCAATGAGGAAAACCCAGTTCTCTAAAGGAGGAAGGAGAATTTAATACTCACGAGGAGAAATTTCAGAGCCTCTGGGGTTGGATATCCCAAGCCCTTCCCTTCACATCATCATCTGTCTACAGGCCCCAGGTGACATTTCCCCCACAGACTGTGACAGCTCCTCCTTCCTCAAAGTGCTCTGCCCTGGTGACAGGTGGGGCCTGTCTGTCATACCTGTCTCTCTCATCCCTCACGTCACTGCACAGCTGGGTGGCATCAGAGGGTGACTCATCCCACACCAGGAGCTCTGGCCCACCTTGCAGGAAGCAGCACACTGCCTAGCTCCCTGATAACCTGCTGTGATTGGTGGCATCAGTTTGATCTCCTGTCTGCCCTTCACGCATCGGGGTCTTTCCTTCCCTTCGGGAGCAAACCCTGAGGGCGGAGGAAACAGCGCGAGCAGGTCAGCTTGCCTGGGTGCATAGCCTGCCTCTGCCACTTACTTACCAGCTTTGTGATTCTGAGCCATCTCTGAGCCTGTAAACCTCGGTTTCTTTCTCTGTAAAATGAGGACAAGGACAGTCCTTATCTCACTGGGTTTATGTGCATGGGAAAACACACATGTGCTCAGCAGTCTTGGCACTTAGTAGGTCTGCCAAAGGCCAGCTGTCACCAGCAGTGACAAGCACCAGCTCTGACCTCTCAGAGCCTGTTTCCTTATTTGTCACTTGGGTCTAACACCACCTACTTCATGGGTTTACTGGGAAGACGAGCCGTGACAAGGCCTAGCACGTAGTAGGTCTGCAACAGTGTCCTCTTCCACCGCAGGCAGGGCTGTGCATCCTTGTCCTCGTATCCCTTACAGTGGTTCTCAGAGTACAGTCTGGGGACCTGGGGTCCCAGAAACCATTTCAGGGGTTGCATGAGGTCACAACTATTTTCTTAACACTAAGCTCTTATTTGTCCTTTTCACCGTCACCTTTTTTTTTGTCACATGAGTGCAGTGCTCTCCAGAGGTACTTGTGTGACATCACAATAAATTGAACGCAGAAACCAACAGAAGAGCCCAGCAGTCTCCATCAAGCCAGGCCTGAGACAGGCTTTTATAAATGCTAAAGTGTCTCTTCTCACCCACTCTGTTTTGTTTTAGAAGATACCGTTTTCATGAAATTTCTATTTCTGTTAACATGCATTGGATTTACTATTGCTAAGGAGGTGAATTGGTAAACATTTTTATAATGTTCTCAGTTTTAATTTATAACATGGTAAATATGGAAAGGTAGAACCCATATGAACGAGAGCTCTTCGGGGTCCTCAATGTGTTTTGAGTGTAGAGGACTCCTGTTCCCTGAACAGTTTGAGAAGGCTGCCCACGGTTCTCACCGTGCTGGCCACCTCAGGGTCTCAGCACACGTGTGCTCCAATCAGCCCTCCCTGCTGCACTGTAAGCTCGGTGGGGAACTACTGCACTGTAAGCTCAGTGGGGAACTGGAGCTGTGTCATATGAGTAATTTAAATCTCCCCGGGCACCCTGCCCTGTGCTCAGCATGCCTCAATAAGGAACCACCCCAAACTTTCTGAATTGCGAAGAATTTACCCAAGACCACTGGGGCTGGGTACGGGTGAGCTACACACGTGCCTGCCAATGGGCATCCATAGGTTTTGCCCAGCAGCCTTCATTCTCCCTCCCTCTGAGGAACCTCCCCCCTCCAGGGACCAATCACTGCCCCATTCTCAGTCTCCATGCTTCAGAATGTTACCCGGACCCAGAGTGGTTGGTTCAGAGTTAGTTGCATGAGCCAAGCAGGTTCTGTCTGAACCCTTGTCCCAGGTTTTTGTTGAAAACATGGGGAGAAAAGGCTACTCCGTCTGCCAGGGCTGCCACTCTCCAGGATGAAGCCTGGAGTATCCGGTGGTTCCACCAGCATGATGAGCTTGCCTGTTAACTAAGCCAGCTCAGAGCCAAGTGACGGGGACAGATCCCTGATTCTACCCTTGGAGCCCCTGGGTTCGGCTCTACCTGGACATCTTGGTTACGTGGGCCAATAAGTTCTTTTTTTACTTTCTTAAGCCAATTCGAGGTAAATTTCTCTTCTAGTGGAAGGAGTCCAGATGAATAAGTTATGGTGATCAGAACCAAGACCTGGATGGCAGGAAGGCACAGGGAGGAGCCAGGATGAGTGGTCAGAGGGGGCAAGCCTGAGGTCACAGAGTCAGAGCTTGGGGGAGGCTGGGGGTTTATTGTTTTGTTTGTTTTGCCCATCAGAGAACTGACAGACCACTCTCCAAATAACACAGCTAGACAACATCATGGTTTTTCTTCCACTTTATCATTTATAAAGCCGTACAATAATCGCAAAGGAACAAAGCAGCTGTACAGGAGTGGGCAGCCTCAGTGTACAATACATTCATCTCCGGGACAAGGAGCATACATCGGCGTTTATACAAGGTGGCGGAGGTTCTAGGTACGAGGATACAAAATAGAAAGTATATTTCCATCTATATAAATACACAGTCGAGGTGGGAGGAGGCTGGGTTATTCTGTTTTTCCTGCAGAGGGCCTGAGGGGGAGATGGTAAGGAACTTCTTACATTTGCTTTGAATGACATGTCAGAGGGCAGAGAGATTGGGAAACAGAGCATGCAGACACAGATGCATCCACACACTCATACACACACGCTCACGTGTGCACACAAACCAAACATGGACACAGGAGAGTCTCAAACTGTTTAACACTGATTAGAAAACAAACTTGGGACATCCCTCTATGATTACCTCACTGCTGGGAAGAGCCCAGCATGGGAAGTAAACAGAGGTCCTCCAACATTTTGGACATCTGAGGAAAGCGGAGCACCACCCCGTCGCCAACGCTGAGATTCCACCATCAGCGCCCTGCAGGCCTCACCTCCTGACTCCTTCTGCACCAGGTGATACTGAGCTCGACATCTTCTCCTTCCCACCTCCTCCAACCCAACCCCTAAGTTCCCTAGGGAGACGAGCAAAACACACCCACACATACACCCACACCTGCACGCACACGCACACACATCCTGTGTAACCACTGGCCGGGGGACTCTAGGGCCGGGAGCTGGGTGAAGACTGGCTCCAGGGCTCTGCCTCCGACCTCTCTAAGGACCCCGAGTGTGAGGAGATGGAGGGGCAGGAGGTCGCCTTTGGGCAGGGCATTGACCCACTTGATCTCCCCAGGTCCTGAAACTGGGGAAACAAAGACGGGGAGAAGACCCAGGAGGCAGTGTGGTACACGCCTGGGGCATGGGTGCTGTTCTGCCTGCAGAATCCTCCACACCCCGACAAGCTTGAGGAGTCTGCCCAGTCTCTCTGCTCATGCCCATCGGAGGGCAGAACAACATCCTATTCGTCTCCCTCCTGGGAGCCCCTCCAGCCAGCTCCCTCCTCTTGTGGTTGGTCACACGGCCACCAAGCCCTGTCACCCTTGTCCTGCTGGTTTCTGACACAGCCAGGCACTCCTCAAAGCCCAACAGAGAGGGAATCCTGGCAGCCACAAGCTTTTGGAGCTGTGCAGGAAAGGTTTCCATGAGGACTGGGGTCAAAAGGCCTTTCCCAAGCCGAGGACATGATGTGTCTGTCCCTCAAACACCTGGCTAGATAAGGGAGCCAGGACACCATGATCTCAATGTAGGGGATCCAGTCACCCTTGGAGGTTGATCAAACAGCTCACTTCCTCGCTATTTCCCCTCTGGGGTCACCTCCCCATTGTTTCCATGACCAGTCCTGCCCTCTTGTCCCACCTGGAAGAGCCCCCCGTGGCCGTGGCCCTCGCTGGGCCTGTCCCCCTGCTGTGTCGGAGGGCCTGCCTTGGAGGCTCAGATGGACCAGTCTGGCTCGAGCCTTCCTGGGGCTGCATCGCTGAGGCACAAGCTGACCGACCTTGCCTCTTCCAAACCCTTTCCCCTCCCCCACTTAATAGCCAATTCTCAAGAGCAGACAGCACTCTCCTGGCTGACACAGATTCAACAATGAACAACAGCCAGTGTGTTGGAGGGGGAGAGAGAAGGATAAACATTTACAGGATAATAACAATAGTTATTAAAAGTGCTTTCTTTTAAAGGATATCTTTGGCAAGAATACACTGCAGTGCTGTGGTGTGTGTGTGTGTGTGTGTGCGTGTGTACATGCGTGTGCATGCGTGCACGGGCCTAACTTGTGAGACAGGAGGACTACAGTGTCTTCCCAACCAGTGTCTGACCCAAAGGGGGGCACTGTGGAGACTGGAGTGCCCTTCCCCATCACTCTTCTGAAAAGACCAAACTCGATGAAACCAGTGGGGGCGGGGGAGGGGGAGTGGTCAGCCTCCCAGCACCCCCTAGGTTCTGCATGCAGGATCAGTCTGCTCAGTCCTGAATGAGGTGGGCTGGCCATGCCTGGGGGGTAGGCTGTGGTGGACAGGGGGAAGCAGTGAGAAGGCCGACCCGGGGTCCGGGTCTGCCGCCTGGTCTAACACTCCGCCCGGCCTCAGTGTGGAGAGAATGTCCAGACCAGGGAGAGAGGGTCCCTGGGCCCTCCTGGGGAGGTGAAGGTATTTACAAAGGAAGGGGTGGAATCCCCTCCCTGCCAGGAAGAGAGTGGGCTGAGTAGGGAACCAGGAGAGGGAAATCCCGATATCTGGAGTGAATGCCTCAGAAGGAAGAGCACTTTGGAGGGACCTTAGTCACCAAGCACAAGGTTTCAATCTTTGGGAAGCGGGGGGCGGCTCCCAACCTTCTTTAGACACTCTCCTTTCCAACTCCCTGAAACAGTATGTCCACACAGATACAGCTTCTTGGAGGAGAAAAAATACAAAAAGACACACACGTAAGCCATGCCTGACACACTCACCCATGTGCCCCCTCGCTGGTCCGCTCGCTCGCCCGAGCCGTGGTGAGTGGGCTCATCGCGGAACCTGATGGTCGAGGCCCGGGCTTGCCAGGAAATAAGGGGCAAAAGGGGATGGAACATGTGCACCCCTCCCTGCTGAGTCCTAGAAGAAGTCTAGGGAAGGCCAAGGCCAGGGCAAGGAGACCCCTGATTGCTCCAAGGATAAAGGCCTCCACATTGCCGGTTTCACTTGCACAGATGAAGAGGGATGGCAATTGGTTTATGCCCAGGAAGGCAATAAAGCAATATGGGAACACAATAAATACTTCTTGTCAATTTACCTATTCTTTTTTTTTTAACCTTTTTTTATATTTTATTAGCTTACAGATTCTGTCAGTATGTCTCACATATATATTATATATATTTATATATCAGTACAATGCCTCTCTCTAGGGGGCCCGAGAGGCTTAAGAAGCCCCTGAAGAATGGAGTCCTGGTGAACCTTCCATTCCAGCGGAGAGTGCTTGGGTGGAGGTTGGGGGTTTCCCAAGTGCCCACACGGACTCTAGGCCCTCTGGCCTAAATGCATGCCCTCTGCCCTCTGCTCACGGGCAGGTTGGCTCTGCTGGGGAAACCAAGGCAGAAGGTGGAACTGCAAGGCTTTGGTATTGTACACAGGGTGCAGTATGCAGGTATGCCCAGCGCTCTGCTTAGTCACTGGGACGGCCCAGCCAAAGTCAGACCCAAACACCTACACAGGGGAGTGGAAGAGCCACAGGCACCTCGCCTGGGCCTTGCTGAGCAGGACTCTTGGGAGTGGGTTCCTCAGGATAAGCCCAACACAGGGACCCTTCAGGACAGAACAGGGCAGGGCAGAGCAGGAAGGCTCACTCCCAAGCACCCAAAAAGACAGCATGCAGTTAAGCAAGTCTGAGATAAGGCTGGTGTGGGCGTTAAACTCAAGAATGGGCTGAGGACTGAGAGCTGGCGGGAGTCACCTGGCCACCTCGCTGCTGGGCCACACAGGGGAAGATGCCTGTAGGTCTACAGCTTCTGTGGTTGACAGAGCTCTTCCACATGTCTCCACCTCCTCAAGCCAATGGCCCCGCCTCCCAGGGGAGGTAGGACAGGAATAACGCAGCAGAGTGGCCGCTCTCGCTCCTGCTGGGGTCTCTGTCAAGGAGGAGGGGCTGCTAGCACTCAGGGCCACCAGAGTGCAGGTGCAGGAACTGAGTCAGAGTCTGTCACCCCTGTTCCTGGTGCTGCTGGGGAAGAAGGCTGATGTCCCCTCCCTGATGTTGTGTCACCCCAACTCTAACCTTCCTTGGACAGCATGCACGTGTGTGCAAACACTTGGGACATGGACAAGTACACCTATTTCTAATTATAGCTGAGAGGCAAACAGAAATCAGCGAGAGGGTGTGGGTGCAGACAAAGACACCACCCCACACATGTACCCACACACACTGCACATCAGAGCCAGAGCAGACACCTTAGGTGCCTCGGATCTGAGATACTTTCAAAAGCAAAAGTTCTGCCTCTTGATGTCCCACGCTGGTTCTTTTTGGTTTGGCAATGTACCCTAGAGGTGGCCAGAAAAAGATTCTCTTGACTTGATTTCTCTTTGCAAAGCAGTTGGGCTAGGGAGACACTTTTGCATTTCCCCTCCCCAAAATACGGATCCCCAAGATGGCCACTTTGGCCTTCTTTGAGGAGCTCCATCCTCTGGGAGGGTAGGGGGAGTTAGGTGGACCTGGTCAGCTTTGGAGGCTCTGGGGGTTACACAGTATCCATCCACCCAAGGGAATCCAAGTTATCCTCCTCCATCCTTTCTTTCTTTCTCTCCCTCTCTCCCCCTCCCCTCTGCAATTCACTTCCCTCTCCCCACATTGCACTTTCTTCTCTCCTTCTCCAAAATTGGCCCAAAGTCTTTCTTCTGGGTTCAAAGGTGGTCAGGATTCATGGGTCCCCTCCCCACATGCCTCATCCCCACTGCCCTGGCCTGGGGCATGGGGTGAGTTCATCTCTTCTGGCCCGCATTCAGCATGACCTTGGAGACGAAGTTGACAATGGCGGAGGCCGGCTGGTTGGGGTCAAGTTCAGCAAAGAGGTGACAGGCGTTGTCCGTGGTGCTGCCCTGCTTCCGGGCCACAAAGCCAAAGAGCCTGCAGAGGCAGAAGGGTGCCGGGTGTGAGGGGCAGGCAGGAGTGGGGGCAACCCAGGCCTTGGAGAGCCTCCCCGTGAGCGAGGTTATCTCCAGGCTGACCTCTGTCCCCCACCTGTCCACATCGCCTAAGCATGGGGACTGGGGGTGGGGGGAGGGGGACAGAAGAGAGAAACTTCTCTCTCTTCCACTGACACTGGAGATGAGGATACCGCTTGTTTCAGTGCAGGCAGAAATTCCCTTTTTTGGTGGGGGGTGGGGAGGCTGGGGGATGGGGAGGAGCTACAGGCAAATGACAAGCCTGGACAGTAAGAGGTAGAAAGGAGACCAAAAATAAAATGGGACATTCCTGGCTGAGCTGCTCTCAGTCCATCTCAGCCCCACCCCTGCCCAACTGTTCATACACGCGACACATAAGCAACTGAATAAAACGCTGTCAGCCTGTCAGAGGGCTGGACCCCCTCAGACACCAGATCAGGGAGACGAAAGGACAAGAGGTCACCACCCCACCACCACCACCACCAAGACACACACACACACACACACTGCTCTTGAGCTCCAGGGAATGGTAGGACGCAGGAGACCCTACACCTTTTCCCCCAACCCCCACTCCCTGCATCAAGCCTGGAGTGAGCTGGCATTCTCTCTGCGCAAAACAGAGTTAAAAATACGAGAGTGGAGAACAGAATGTGAGCTCCAGTCCACTCCCAGCCGGCATGTTGCTAATTCAAGTGAGGTGGGGAAGGCAGGAGGACAGCTGGAGATTCCGATGGAAACCCCTCTCTCTGCGACTGGACAGACCACAACAGCTAAATTTAGGAAAGTTGGGCCTAGTCTGCAGCCGTGCACACGTATGCATGTACACACACTGGGCTTCTTACAGCTGCTTTGCGAGCTGGGAACAATTGGGCCAGAGGTCTGGGGCAATGGTCTGCCCAAGCCGTGCAAAAGCCCAGGGCTATGACCAGCTCCCAGATCCCCTTTCCAGGCTCGTTGGGCTCCCTGCTGTGGTGGAGGGTACTCAGGGTACCGGGAGGGAGTGGCTCCGAGCTGTGGACATAATGGCATGCCAACCCGGTTGCCAGGTTCCGCCAGGATGGAGAGTCTGCCAACCTTCTAGCCTAAACACCACCCACCTCCCTCCCCTGATGTTTATTTCAGCTCCATGGCTTCCAGGGCCAGTCCAACAATAGCCAATTCCTTTCTCAGTTTAGGGAAGTAGATTCAGGCAAGAAAGCTCAGCCCCCAGGGGCAGGAAGGAGCTCCTACAAGGACCTGAGAGCTAGGGCCCCCTTAAATTCAGGGCCACAGGCACCTTCGTGCCTTGCAGGAGCTGGCCCCCAGCCAGGCTCTGCTGGGCCGGTGCCCCGCCCGCCCGGCAAGGCAGCAGGAAGCTCAGCACAAAACCCTTCCTGAATGAGAAGAATGACTTTTAGGCCTGGGACCAGCCCACTTCTTTTCCTAACCCCACTCCCCATCACAGGGCCCAGGAGCTTCTTCCAAAACAGAGCTCTGGCCTCCTGGTTGGTGGCAGGGACACGAAGACCCTGCTGACCTCCATGAGCAACATGCTGGCTGGGAGGAGAAGGCTGAGGCAAGCCTGAGACAAGCTTAGAGATGGTTAGATACCTGGACCCTCCTTTCAGCTGGGTTGCTAACTCGTTGTTGTGACCTGGGGCGAGTTGAGATCCCCTCCACCCTCCCACAATCCCTCTGAACACCCCGGCGGTCATCATGCTAACCAACTGCTGGTTACCGCCATTCCTTCCTGACCGAGGTGGCCTCACGGTGACCCCTCCTCGCTCTCCTCCTCCTGGCCTCATCCTCTCACTTCTTCATTAGACAAATATTGATCAGCCCCCCTTCCCCCCAGTCAAGCGTACAGACAAAATCCTGCCCTCAGGAAGCGTGCCCTCTGGTGGCCGTGCCTTCTTGTTCCCTTGAAATCCTCTCTCTCCCACCCCGACATCCATTTCTACTTATCCAAATTGTGCCTGTCTTTTAAGACCCATTTTTAAACATTAAGTTCTTTGCCCAAACTTTCTGAATGACTCCCTGCCAAGAATCTGGCCCGTGCACCCTCCTTTGTGACACCCTTAGATGCAAACTATACCCCATCAGCATGTCTCAGACAGCAGTGCTTTTAATTTTTTTTAACAGTGGAAATTTTCTTTTTCTAAAGCAATCTTATATGAAGTCCAAATATATAACGGGAGCAGCCGTATTCATGGCTATAAATGTATCAGTTCAACAGCATACTGTGCACGGTTATCAAGTCGATCAGTGAGAAAACTGGGGCTGTTTGGATGAGCCTGACAAAGGGACGTGGAACTGCAGACCACAGTGGCCGTCTGTGTCAGTCCCAGCAGCCCGGGTATCCCTATACTCTGTTCTGGTTTTATGATGCTGAGAAAACCCTGGCTCATACGGACACGTAACTGCAAGTCGTAACAGGGGTTTTCCTCCCCCCTTGAGAGCTCAGTTGCAACCTAAAGTCCTGGGGCCCCTTGGGACACAGCTTGAAAACCACGGCAGCATGTTAGTGCCGTCTACACGTTTGTCCTATCCACAGTGCTGATGTCAGGCCGCCTCGGGTCAGAGTCAGCCTGCTGGTCAGTCTGAGTCCCCTCCAGAGCTAAGTTCCTTAAAGGCACTTTGGGAAACGCTGGATGGATGGTAGCAACAACCAAGAGGTCCCAGGGCCACCCCGGGATTCAGACCTGCTGGGCTCCTACACCTGATGAGGTTTAGCCCAGCCATAGTGTTGGCAAAAGTCCCCCAAAAGAGCAAGAACAGGAATGAAGGAGGCAGGGATGGGGTAGAAAAGACCATTTAAACAGTCCCCTGCCCCACTGCCATTGCCTCAATACAACTCTCAGCTTCCTGTCCACCCCTCAGGTCCCTGCTGGTCTGGTCCTGAGAGAGGGAGGGTGCAAGACTGGGGGCAGAAGGCAGAAGACCCGGCTGCCTGGCCAAGCTTTTCTCCAGAGCTCAGTGACCCTTGCTGCCCTTGGCCTTCCTTCCCATCCTGGATGGTCACCTGCCCCTGCTCCACCACCCACCCCATGGGAAACAAAGGCCAGCCGGCTGGGTGGAGGGAGAAGCCATACTTACTTAGCAGGGGCACCGCCCTCCGCCTTCGTCCACCTGTGGAGAGAGATGGCACGGCATAAACCACTGCACCTGCTCCCCAGAGCCCAGCCCTTTGCACATCCAGCCTTCTGGGAGATAGCAGAGCAGCCCCATTCCAGGTTGGGAGCTCTCAGGTAAAGGGAACTGCGGCCTGACTCCCAAGGAGCTTTCCCAGTGTGGAGGGGAGAAGCAGATTCAGGGGCAGGGAAATGACAAGGGTGTGAAAGCGGGCATTTGAGTCCCTGGGAGGGTCTCCATATTTATCATGGGAAAAATTAAAAAAGATGCCCAGCACAATTACTCACTTCCACAGACACAGGCAGATCTTCATTTTGAGCCAAAAATACACACGTACATACACATGCATGCTCGCATGTACACACATACTCATGCATGCACATACACTGCATACACGTGCACATACACATGCATGCTCATGTACATATACATACACACAGACTTCAGTGTTCTAGAGCTGGATGGGAAGGAAGGTGTCTATAAGAGACTTACTTTCTCTCCTGTGGGTCCAGGTCACAGAAGGTAACGGTATTGAGAGGGTAGTGTCGTCTGAAGAAGAGCCTGTGGCACAGACATCAGATAAACAGAAAATGAGTATTGAAGTGACAGGACAGGTCAGGCTGCTTTCCCATCATCTGTGGCTGTCATAGGTCAAGACAGCCTCTCCCTTATGATCAAGACAGTCTGGGCTGCTCACGCTCGGGACATGAGCAATGCATGGGAAACAGATGTGTCATAGAAACACCTGTCAAAGGCTAGAGGTAGGAAGAAAAGGAATCAACTGACATTGAGGACTGAGAAATGGGGGAATGCTGGAGGAGGTAGGAAAGGGGCAGGGACATGGTAGAGGGAGCACGGGAGGAAGGGCTCTGCTCTAGAAAGCAGGTACTTGTATCAGTTGTATTTGCAGCTGCATACCCAGTGCAGGCATACTTTTATGGGTCAGTGGATGGGTAGATAGATGAAGACACAAATAGGTGAAGGAATAAATGGGGAGACTATAGATATAGATGGGTGATGAATAGATGCAGAGGATGGATCAACTGGTGAGTGAGCAAGAGGATGATGGATGGATTGATGGGTGGGTGGCTGGGTAGATGAAGGAAGGATAATGGATGGATGGGTGGGTAGATGGAGGATGCACGATGGATCGATGGATGGATGGATGGATAGGTGAATGGGTGGCCGGGTAGATGGATGATGGATGGCAGATAGATGGCTACAAGGGATAAATCAGTTGGTAACTGGGTGGGTTCATAGGAGGATAGATGGGTCACAGAAGGAGAGCCCAACACAGAGGTGGGCAGAAGAGTCTCACTTTCTCTGGTTGTCAGTCAGTGTAATTCCCTGGGCAGAAACTTTGAAGTGAACGATGGTGGCAGTTGGCGTGGGGTCAGCAGCCAGTGTCTCAGAAGTGGCTTTGGAGATGGCCTGTGGCCCAGTGAGTGACTCCATGTCCACAGAGTTGATGAAGAGCACGTTGCAGGCTGGAAGAAACCCAGGAGGTTATGGTAGCTGGAGTTGGCAGGGTCGGGGAAGGGGATGATGCCAAAGTTGTCCCTTCAGGGAGAAGGTAGCAGAAAAATTTCCGGCCAACTTCAGGCCAGAAATGTGGCATGCCCACCCAGAGCCATTTGGGTCTGGGAGCAATGTGCAGCCTGCACTTGCAAGAGAGGACAGGACAGAAAGAAGAAAAGGCTTGGGCAGGGATCTGGTTTGGAGTGGCCACTCACCTGCCCCTTGTTTCAGCAGGTCAGTGGTTGAATTGGCAGGGCCCGAGCTATCTTTCGATTCATCTGTGGGGTCTGAGACAAAAATTTAATTTGGTTTGTAATTAAAACTCTAGGACTGGAAAGAAGCCCAAGTCTGGCTGGCTTTGCAAATACTTTGTGCAATGGATACTCCTTTTCATATGAGCCCTGGCAGTCGGCACGCGCGTGTCCAGCTGAATGTACAATAATTGCTTGGTGGCTGAGAGCTATAGAGTCCAACAGAGCTCGGCTCAGACCCTCAGCCCAGCATGTGCTAAGTATCTAAAAAGTGGAAATATGGTGATAGAAGCATCTCATTGGGTTTTTGAGATGTTCCATGTAGTGTCAGTCCAGTGTTTGGCATAAAGCATACCTTCAAGTGGCAGCCGGTGGCGCTCTTTTGCACTGATGTCTGTGCAAATCAATAAATGCCCTCATTCGTTAAACCACTAAGGCAGCACAATTATAATTTCACTATTAAAAAGGACTGAGTATCGTTGACACCAGCGTTTTCCCGACTTCGGTGTGCAGGCTTGTTAAAACACAGATTGCTGAGCCCCACCGCACAGGTCCTGACGTGGGACTTGAGCATAATTGCATTTTTAACAAGTTCTGGGGGTGGGTGCTGCAGCTGCTGCTGTGGGGGTCATACTTTGAAAACTACTCATTTATACAATGTCAATATCAGCTTTATCATTGCTGAATTACTTTGGTAAATTCTGTAGAAACATAACTTAATGTCTAAACTGTCTGGTTAATAATGCTATTTAAGTAGTATTTGAAGTTTTAAGCTAATAATGGTGGTCAATTATCAGTACTAATTCAATGAATTGGATTGGATATATAAAAACGATCAAATAATATTGAAAGGTTTTCTGTGTGGGCAAAACCCCAGGAGCTCCAAGAGAGAGGAGAAAGTCCCAGGGGCACTTCAGAAGAGGGTAGAAAGAGGGTACCTCAGCTCCCAATTTGTAGAGCTCAAGTTCAGGGCCAAGAGTATTCCCCACGTGTGGGCCCTGTGTACTTGGGGGCTGTGGAATGGAAGCCTACACTGTAATGGAAGCTGTGCTGGGAGAAGTCTTGGGGTCCATCTGCCATCCCCTGAGGCAGGGACACACTCTCTAACAGAGCTGATGCCTCCTTCACAGCCCTGGTTTCATTCAGGTTCTTGCTCTCTGTCCTGAGGCTCTTGGGTTCCATTCCAACTTCCCACAATCAAAAGAGGGCTCGCTCCTCCCTATCAGCTCCATGTCCTCTGGGTCAGGGAACATCCTGTCAGCCACACGCACTAGAAAACTCCAGGGACATCTGACAGTCCCCTTTCCTTCCCACGCCATGCGGGGCCCAGCCACCTCTCCTCTAGAGATCTGTCCACGGTGCTCCCTTCTCTCCCTTCAGACCAATCTCCCATCCTGGACACCCATGACCGAAATCTGCCTTCCCTTTCCCCACCCCTCGGCCCTACCCACTGACGCCCATCTCATTCTCTGGACATGGTCCTCCCCATGATTGTCTCTGACTTCTAGTGCCCTTCTGGAGGCTTATTCTGAGAAATCAATCTGAATTTCTTTAAGCCTCCAGAGAATTTTCCAGAACAATCTGGCAAGTCAATTATGCACATTGTTGGAGTTAAGCTTTTTCTTTTTTTTTTTTGTATTTTTCCAAAGTTAGAAGCAGGGAGACAGTCAGACAGACTCCTGCATGCACCGGACTGGGATCCACCCAGCATGCCCACCAGGTGGTGATGCTCTGCCCATCTGGGGTGTTGCTCTGTTGTGGCCAGAGCCATTCTAGCGCCTGAGGCAGAGGCCATAGAGCCGTCCTCAGCGCCCTGGCCAACTTTGCTCCCATGGAGCCTTGGCTGTGGGAGGGGAAGAAAGAGACAGAGAGGAAGGGGAGGGGGAAGGGTGGAGAAGCAGATGGGCGCTTCTCCTGTGTGCCCTGGCTGGGAATCGAACCCGAGACTGCCACACCCGGGCCGACGCTCTACCGCTGAGCCAACTGGCCGGGGTCTAAGCTTTTTAATAAACTTTTCCTTCTCTTTTTTTAATAAGAAAAGAAAAGGAAAGTGGTTTCAAGTTTCCCCAGATTGGCAGAAGGACCCGTGTCGTCCAACCCTGGCCCAAGTTCTGGAGCAGCAGCAGGGCTGGGGCACAAAGGAGGCAACTCAAGGGCACGCCTGGAGAGGAAGGAGTGTCAGGTTCCTACCTCGGTTTGGAATGACCAGCTTGCAGGGCAGGGCCAGCGGGATGATGGAGTGCTGGTAGACCAGGGCAGAGAGAGAGCCTGCAGGGCAGGAGGCAGACGTCAGGGGCAGCTCTACTGGAAGTAGGCTGGGGCACTGAGAAACCCCCCTCCCCAGCCCGCTAGCCACAAACATCGGCTTCTTTTTGCCCTCCCTCATCCCACCAACAAAAACGGAAAATCCACTCCCTCTTTGTCAGCAGTACCCAAGGGGAAGATTGCAAAGGCTAACCCTAGCGGGCATAGGTCACCTAACAGCTTTCCTTTAGAGAAAGTTTCTCCCGACATCTTCCAGAACAGCGTAGCAGAAGACTCAAGAGAGTTGTGGGATCAAACCCCAGCTCAGTCACTTTACTAGCCATATGTTCTTGGGTGAGCCTAACTTCTATGAATCTCCATCTTTTCAGATGTAAAATGGGACAATGGTACCCACCATGTAGGATTGTCACAAGACAATATAAGGGACCTACACAGTGACTTTCACATAGTAGGTTGTCAATAAAGGAAGCTGCTATTAAAGCTGTTATTCAAATTACAATGATAACAAGTCTCAGTGCAGTAAAACAAACATGGAAAGAAATCTGCAGAGTGATGGGGCCACTGTACAGTGAATGGGGACTGTTCATGTCCCTGTTGCACCTGTGACAAGGGGGACTTGCAGAACCCAAGGCAGGGGAACCTGAGGCAGGCCTGAGACTCTGCAGGCTGACTGTGGAGACAGAAGTAGGGGGACATCTCACCGAAGTTTGGCTCATTGGGGCACCCCTTGAGCTTGACTCCTCTGGGGCCGGTCTCTATCAGGAAATGTCTCACCAGCTCATGGGTCATGTCCCCTGGGATGAAAAGAAATAAGGATCGGTCACTTCTCATGGCATCCTCCCACCAACCCCCAGCACCACTGCATAGCTTCCCCAGAGCACAGGGCTTTGATGGGAGGATGGTTGTAGACAATACAGCAAGGCCTGGGATGGAAAGACTACCAGTCCCTCCCTGGCCCTTGAGGAAACGCAACCAGAAAGTCCCAGTAATCTGGCTTCCCTGTTGTCTGACCCCAACCATCGCCAAGCCCAAGACTCGCTCTGCTGAAGAGTCTGATTTAGCAGAGGTCAGCGGCTAGCTCCCATGCGAATTAGAAACCTGCCCAGCGCCAGGTCCTTCTGGCACCTCAGGGTCTGAAGAGACCGGACCAGTCACCTAGTCCTGGGGACCAGCTTAAGGAGACAGGGTTACCTTTTTTATTCTGTTGCATGATGGTCGGAGGCGGAGAAGACACCTTCATGGCCAGTCCGTAGGCTCCTCGGAAGGAGTGACTGTCACGGATAATGAAGGCCCCTGGCTCTTGGTCCTTCAGGAGTGCAATGGCTGAATTGGGAGGGGATGAGGAGAGAGGAGGAAATGAGAAACTGATGGCACTGGGTTTCCATAAGTCTCACCAGGCCTTCTTTCTTGAGTGAGAGGAGATTTGTTAAAGTGAGAATTCAAACACTCTTAAGGGGCTTTTTCCACTAGAGTTGGCCAACGTTTTCTGCAAAGAGCCAGAGGTAAATACAGTATTTCAGGCTTTGCAGGCCATGTAGTCTCTATTGCAACTACTCAACTCTGCCTTTGCAACACAAAAGGGGCCGCTGAGAGGACATAAATTTACAGATGAGCTTGTGTTCAGGAACATCAGTATTATTTACAAAAACAGACAGAAGTTTGGATATGAACCGGGGGCCGTAGTCGCCAACACCCTGGCCTATCTCTACATGGACTTTCCCTGGGGGCCTGAAGTGGGTCTCATCTTCACCACCACCCCCAATCCCAACTTGGTTTTTTCTGTAAAACGGACAAAAATTTCCTGCACAGGATAAACGGAGGGCTACAGCTTCCTATGGTCTTGGCCACCGCTGTCCTTTGCCTGGGAAACCTGGCTGATTGTAAGCAACCTCCAAAGGGAGCATCTACTGTCACGTCCTTGCTCCCACCACACTTCCCCGCTGTGTTTGCTCTTTCTGTCTGACCTTGACCCCAGCCCCCTCCCCATGACCACCACCTATGGCAAAGAGGAAAGAGTCTACTTAAATTTCTCGGCCCCAGGCAGGCCCCGTGGGCAGCAGCCAGCTGTGACCTCAGATGGAGCCCAGGGCTCCCAAGCACTCACCCTGCTCTCTAGAGATCTCGGGCTTGTACCAATACTTGGAAGTGTCCTGGACAAATTTCACTTTAGCCCGCGTCTCAGGGCTGTTGTCTAAAGGAGGACGGAAAAAGAGAAAGTGTTATGGGTTAAATTGCATTCCCCTAAAACATATGTGGGGGTCCTAAACCCCGGTACCTGTGAATGTGACCATATTTGGAAATAGGGTCTTTGCAGATATAATCAAATTAAGAAGAGGTCATGCAGAATTAGAATGGGCCTCAATCCAATCTGACTGGTGTCCTCAAAAGAGACGGAAGAGACACAGGGGAGAGGGCCATGTGAGCAGAGGCAGATACTGGAGAGGTGCATCTCCAGTCAGGGGGACACTAAGCATGGTGGCGACAAGAAGCCAGGGGACGGGTGGCAACACTTGTCCTCAGAGCCTGCAAAAGGAGCCGATTCTGCCAACACCTTGATTCTGGCCTTCTGGCCTCCACTACTGTGGAAGCATACACTCTGCTGTCCTAAGCCACCAAGTCTGCAGGCCTTTGCTGGGCTGTCCAGGGAAACTCACAGAAGAAGTTAAGTCTCCTCAAATGCCATCAGAGTTTTGCTAAGAGGGACCATGAGCAACATCACCACCCTTTTCTTCTACCGCCCATCGTCGTGTGTCAGAAAGCATTCTCGCTGAGCCGACGGAAGCGCCACCCCACCCAACCTCCCCCTTTCTCTAGAACAGTGGTTCTTAACCTGGGTTCTATCGAACCCTAGGGGTTCCATGAGTCGGTCTCAGGGGTTCGGAGAAGCCTCTGCTGCGGAGGCCAGAATAAAGTAATACCGTAATTTGTTGTGAGTTCATGCACTTTGTTGGTTTTGTTCTTTGAGCAAGGTGATGTTCATGCACGGCTCATTTTGTGCACCAGTAAAAAAACATATACCTATGTCTTGAATTTTGAAAAAAAATCATATTTTATTTATCACTAAAGAAGGGTTCGGTGAATGCGCATATGAACCTGGTGGGTTCAGTACCTCAAAAAAGGTTAAGAACCACTGCTCTAGAAAATTCAGACTAAACCCTCCCTGCAGCTCCTCCCATAGGCTAAGACGTCCCACATCTAGCCCCTTCTCCACAGGCTCAGTTTCCCAACTTCATCAGGATGACCTTGAAAACCAGGCAGAAAGGTGCACTCCCTTCCACTTCTCCCCAGCCCCTCCTCCCTCCCCACCTGGAAAGCCCAAGTTCTGTATCGCATAGGGCAAATAAGTCACTCCTGCTCTGGGGCAAAGGGATGGGTTGGCCTAGAATTTAGAAGCCATCTATGTGCCTCATACGCCGCTTCTCTGGCAGGTGTTCCCTACCCCAGACCCTCTGCAGACCAGGGATGATTTCATAGACCATTAGGCTCTAGAAGGACCTCAGAGAGCGTCTAGTCCAACTGCTTAACTGCATAAATGAGGAAAGGTGAGGTGCAGAGAAGGCGAGTGACCCGCCCAAGCCAGTATGCTGAGCCTTTCTACGGTTACAGAAAGGCTCCTGTGAAACCTTCCTGGGTACAAAGACGCAGCAGCCAGATCAGGGCTAGTTACGCCCTATCTTCCTGGCTGGGTATTAGGATGCATGCCTCTCGCTCTCCAACCTCTTCCTCCGTCCGACTTTTGGCACAAAAGAAAACGAAAGGTGGGGTGGGCAATGAAGAAGAAGGGAATATTCCAACTGCACATGCTTCCTCTCCTGTCTTGAGAGAGAGGCAGGAGCATAGGGAGCCGGTGCTAGGAGGCTGCACAGCTCAGGGCATCCGACCCGAGAGAGGGGCTGGGCTGTGTGTCCAGAGCTTAGTTCGTTCCGATATGTCACCTAAACTCTGCTGTTTCTGGGATCTGTCTCTGGAGGACAGGGAGGGCTAGGTCAGCTCCCCTTCCCGGCAGCTGTGCACTGAGGAGGACCTCGGGACCAGGCAGCTAGGCCGTGCAACTGTGACAAGCTGCCTGTCTCTGCCCTGGAGCCCGGGCCCCCGCTGATGCTGGGCCTGTCTAATGAGCTGTCAGAGGCGGCTGCAGCCCCATGTGCCTTCCTGTGTTGACTCCAATAGCTATTTTAAGCAGGGAAGATGGTGGGAAACAGGAAATGGCCCAACTACTAGATATGTTGCATTCTCCAAGGAGAAGAGCTGGGAACCAGATGTCTCTGGTGGGCAGCAGGAAGCAGGGGTGTGCAGGGTCGCTGTAGGTGTCCTGGTTTGGCAGGCTCAGGGCAGGACACGGTGGTAACACGCTGAGCATCTGGGCAGCGGGGGCCCATTCCAGGCTGCCCAGCACATTCTCAGTCTCCCTCGAATGCCCCAGGGCCCTGCTCCTCGCAGACGCAGGCGGGCTTCAGGTCTGGGTGAGAAGCAGCCGATCTGCTGAGGCCGCGACCTTAGTGTTTGGATAATGAGCCTTCCAATGGAAGCAAAGGGGTCAAGTGCTGGAGGCGAACGAAGAATTCTGTGTGCAAAGCTGCACGGGCTTCAGGGAAGCCAGGTTGATAGAATCTAGACTCCGGTGAAATGCCCAACCCTTGGCCTTGTCCCATGTCACATCTGGCTGCCAGATCTAACATTAGTTATGTGTGCACAGTGGGGATCAATAGGTGGGAAGAAAGGGCTGGCAAAAGGTACGGAGGTCCATGTTTGGAAGGTAGAATGTCAAGGTTAAGCTAAAGCACCACAACCCTCAAGGTAGAACGTGAAAAAGCCACCCCAATGACGGTTTCAGAGCACTAGTGTGGGGTTGCATGGGCCGGCAATGGCAGCCCAGCTCTGCCATTTACTAACTCTCTGACCTTGGACAAATGACGGAGCCTTCCAAAGCCTATTTCCTCACGTGTGACTATAAGGATGAATGAGATACTATTGTGCTCAAGAGCCTGGCAGGCAGCATATGCTCAACAAGTAGTAGCCTAGACAATCGTGACAATAATGTTATCGTATTAACCAACATCGTCAGCATCGGCACCCACAGCCTCATCCCGGCCCCCAGAGCCACCACGACCATAGCACATTAGCTCTGAGGACACCTGCAATTCTCACTATTCAAATGAGGCAACTGAGGCCCATATGTCAGTGATCCAATGCACGGTTGTCTGCCACGATGACGCCAAAACAGAGAGCAGGACAGATAGCCTCGCTGGCGGACTTAACGCGTCAGCAGGGGACACAGAGGTGAAGGAGAGGCCCACCTGGCATGGAGTACTTGGAGAAGTCAGGCAGGGTGTGCGAGAAGGAGACGGTGCTGCTCCCACTGGGACTGGACATGCCACTGGTGACAGGCGAGGAGGACACCTTCCCATTGACGGTGGCATAGTTGGGCAGGCTGCCTGCTCGGTCTCCCATGGACATCCTCCACTTCTCCGGCAAGGCCGGGGTTGGACTCCCTTGCCGGAAGGCTGCCGAATCTGGCGAGGGGGAGGTGGCAGGGCTGCTCAGGCCAGGGTAGTAGGCAGGGGACACAGGGAAGGAGGGCGTGGAAGGAGCCTGGTAGCCGGAGGCACTGCTCTGTCGGGACAGCGTGGGTCTCCGGTCCTCGGGGGTGGAGTAGCCGCCATAGGGCACGTGCCGGTCCGAGCTGGGGCTGCCGGGAACCACAGATCCAGACCCTCCGAGGTGACGGCCCATGCTGGGGCTTCCGGGGCTGGCTACTGTATTGCCATGGAGACTGGAAGCCAAGTTGCCCTGGTGGGTTCCAGGGTGCCGGCCCAGGCTGGGGCTCCCTGGAGTGGTGGCCACATTGCCATGGAGGCCTGAGGCCTGGTGGACCCCAGGGTGCTGACCCCGGCTGGGGCTCCCTGGAGTGATGGCCACACTGCCATGGAGGCCTGAGGCCTGGTGGGCTCCAGGGTGCCGGCCCAGGCTGGGGCTTCCTGGAGTGGTCGCTGCACTGCTCTGGGGGCTAGAGACTGTGCTACCATGGAAACCAGTTCCTGGTGGGCCCACCACCTGGCGGTGGCTCAAACCGGGGCTGCTGGGGGCAGCCATGCTGGGATTGACGGCTCGGCGGCCAAAGCCAGGGCTCGGGGGAGTGTTGGTGCCCACTGTCCTGTGGCGTGCCTGAGGGCTCCCAGGTACTGTGTGGACACCGGCCACATTGAACTGAGACCGGGCCTGGCTTTCTGGGGTGCTGAACTGCTGAAGTGAGTAGTCGGGGCTGCTGTAGCTGCTGCTCACAGCTGGGAGAGGAGAAGAACTCTGGTAGCTTCTCTGAGCTGAAGGGCTGGGCTGGCCCAGGCTGCCGGCGCGGAAGCCAGAATCCAGCAAAGGCTGAGTGGGTGTCCGGGGGCCGTGGTCACTGCTCTCTCCTGACGGGAAACTCCCCACTGAAGTGCTAGAGAGAGAAAGGACAGATTGAGAAGTCAGCAAATGGTATTTAATGAAGAACAGGCTTGCAGTGAACACTCAGACCTCCCTCCCACCACTAGTAACAACAACAGGAGTTCCGCTCGCACGTACGAGAATGTCAAGGTTTTTACATCACCCTATGGAACCATCAGAAGAAGAAACCGAGGCTCAGATAAGTTAAGCATTAGGCTCATGATCACACAGCTCACAATAGACCAGGGTGTCAAGTCAGCTGCATCTGATTCCAAAGCACATTTTCCCCACTGTGTTACTCTGGCTCCTGAACCACACCAGTCAAAGTGAGGAGCTCTCATCCATTGAAACAGAAGGTGACTGAATCTAATGAACAAAATGAACAAAATAGACACAGAGAACAGACTGACAGCTGTCAGAGGGGAGGAGAGTTGAGTGAAAAAGGTAAAGGGATTGAACAAGGAGAACAAAACCTCTCAGACACAAAGTATGGTGATTACCGGAGGGAAAAGGGTGAAGGAGGCAGAAAAAGGTAAAGCGGGAGGTAAATGGTGAGAAAAGGAGACTTGATTTGGGGTGGGGGGGTGTGAACACACAATACAATATATAGATGATGTATTATAGAATTGTACACCTGAAACCTATATAATCTATTAACCAACGTCATTCCAATAAATTCAATAAAATTTTTTAAAAAAGAAACTGAAGGTGACTGATTTCTTGTCAACTTCAGTATCACAGAAATTGAGCACAGGAAGGGTGGTCAAACCACCTGGATCCTGTTCTTACAAAGAATCTCACCTTGACTCAGTTTCCCCAGGTGTGTCACCATTATCTTTAAATGTTTAAGTGTTACAATTGGGCTTTCATTCCTGGGTAGCTGCAAAGACTAGGAAGTCCCATAGAAGGAGATTTCAGTTATTATAAGGTCTACTTTACAGACACTGGGTCTGACCGCTAATAGAGCAAGCTGCCTTGCCCAGTAATGAGCCTCTCATCACTAAGGGCATTTAAGCAGAGACTGACTGATCTCTTGACCTGAAAGATGTGAAGGGATTATCCCCCATTAGAAGGTTAGATTCGATGAGGTCAGAGGTTGAACCCAATTCTAAGACTGATAAAATTCAGTCCAGAGGAGACTACACCGGGGAAATCAAAGGTTCTCCTCTGGAGTTAAGGGCCAGTCCACAGGCAATGGCCCGGGAGCTGGGAAACCTGGATTCCGCTGTTCTTTTCCCATGTGAAAAAAGTGAGGGGGCTGGGTTAGATAACCCTGATTCTTTCCAGACCCAAACTTCTATCCCTCAATGACACAGCAGGAGAGACAAAGTTTGGCAGGGACCTCGCATAAGCAGCAGCTGCAGGGTGGTGGCAGGCAGATTCTGCACCAGGAGCTCCAGAGGGCAGGGGACTCCTCACATGAAACGATGGACCAAAGCCTGGCGCTGGGGGCAGGAAGGCTTCTCGAGGCTGGCCAGTCCCATCATGAGCTGGGTCATATCAGCTTCTGTTCCCCAGGTAATGTGAGGTGGGGGTCAGGCAAGAGCCAAGGGCAGGGTGAAGTCAGAGGCCAGGCCAGGACAAAGTCTACCTCACATCGCAGAAGGGGCCAGAGTGGAACGGCCACTTCCCGGAAGAAATAACCTGTATTCTGAGGAATGGGAGGACGTGTCAGGCTGAGTGGGGCATGGTGGTCGGGGGACACCAAAATGGAGTTCTGGGAGATTAATCCCAGAGGCAAAACGCTAGCTTCCTGAGCCCTGAAAAGAGTCAGGATGACAGCCAGCCGGAGGAATGTAAGAAACAGTGAAAATTTCCTCATGTCAGGGCTGAACACCAGCAAGGGTGGCTGGGCAGGCGAGGAGGATCCCTTTCCCTTTAAGAGAAGGCCACACCTCCTGTCCAGAGGCAGACCTCCCAAGGGATGGAGATGGCTGCCCCATTAGGAGCCTGGGTGGGGGCGAGGTGGGCTGGGGGAGCATGCTCAGCTTGAGGATTCAGAATTCCTAGAATTCAGACCAAACTGCCTCTGCTCACCCAGCACCGGCTCTGACCTGGGAGGGAGCGCATTGCACAGGCCAGTGAAACGTTTCCAGCCCACATAGGGCCTGTGGCAATGTGAAAAGGTGGCTGGAGCCTGACCTGTGGTGGCGCAGTGGATAAAGCGTCGACCTGGGAACACTGAGGTCGCCAGTTCAAAACCCTGCACTGGTCTGGTCAAGGCACATATGGGAGTTGATGCTTTCAGCTCCTCCCCCCCCCTTTCTCTCTTTCTCTCTCTCTCTCTCTCTCTCTCTCTCTCTCTCTGTGCCTCCTCTCTAAAATGAATTTTAAAATAATAATAATAAAAAAAGCTGGCTGGAGCACTTTCGGCCACCTGGGATCCCAGGACATGGAGGGGAGTGGACATGGCGAGGGGTGGTCAGCAGCAGAGTCTTCCCTCCTGGGGGTGAATTCTGGCTGGGGCCAGCTCCTCCCCCACGCCTGGCACCTTATACCTGCCTGGGCTGATCTCAAGCTCCCTCCCCCTATGTTGTCTTCCCTCCCCCTGTCAGTAAGCCGCCCTGCAGCTCAGCAACCTCTCACTGCACCCCAAACATGGAGGCCTCCTCTTCCAAGCCCTGCTGTGCCCAATGCTGGCTTCTCTCTCTATCTGACCCAAACAGAATGACAGCCGCACAGCCACCAAGATGTCCTTCCTCACACCCCTTAGCGATACTCCGTACCTGTGGCTGTGGGCCTGCAGCATCTTCACATCCCATCCTCTGTCCTGGCTGTGCCATCCCTCTAGAAGGCCCTCTCCCTGCCTCAGCTTTCAACACCATGCTCACCCCTCTGGCCTCACTACAAGCACCTCCAGCCCCCAGAAGTCCTCCCTGCACCCTCAGCCAGAAATCATAGTCCCTTGCCCTGAGCTCCGAGAACTTGGCTTATGCGTCTGTCTTGGACACATCTGACTCATCCTGTGATGGGCACCATAACCCAGGTCTGGCAGAGAGGCAGAGATGTGGGCTCCCAACCAGACCCCGTCAGTCTGAATCCTATCACTGCTCCTGTTGACCTGCAGGGCTGTGAGCAAGCTACTTCACCACTCTGTGCCTCAGTTTCCTCTTCCAAAAAGTGGGAACAATAATAGCACTTACCTCACAAGATTGCTGCAAAGATTAAATAAAATAACCATAGGGAACATTCAGCAAAGTGCCTGACTCATAGGGAAGCACTCACTACGTAGCGATTACAGCTGTTAGATTTTAACCTTAGGGGCAGCATTACACCTGGTTTACCTTTGTAGTCTCAACTTTTCCAGCACAGATCTGTATGGTGGAACTGAATTCAGCCTGGGGATTATAGCTTTCCCCCGCCCCCAGGTGGGGTGCTCAGGGGATGCTTTCTCAAGGCGCCCCGATGAGCTGGTTTTCCAGGGACAGCAATCTTAATGTTATCTCTGCCTGTCCACAGCCTGAGCAGATCCGACAGACCTCAGCCATACTGTCCCAGGCCTGGGTTCTCACCCCCCACTTACCTGTCAGCGCTGAGGATGGGGCTGCTGGTGGAGAGGGGGCTGGGAGAGACAAAGGAGCCACCCAAGGTCCCGTTCCTTAGGGGTGTGTCGTGGCCATAGGCATGGGCAGCTGGGGCGCTGAAGCTTTTAGGCTCGGGGTCCTGAGCTCTGGGCCCAGCCACCGCTGTCCGCACCACCGACTCGACATAGCTCCGGGGCTCTGGAAGGGGCAAGGAGACAGAGACTGAGCAAGGATCAACAGGGTGCAATGTGGACCCCGTTCAACCTGCCAGAGAACCCACTTCTCCAGAGTCCAGCCTGTGAGAACAGCCCCAAAAGGAGAGCCAAGCACACAAAGGGCAGCTCACCCCAGTGACTTAGAGATGCTGCAGGAGCCCCATAGAACCTAACAGACCCCAGCTCTGCCTCTGAACGCAGCCATCTTCACTCCCACAGCTAGGGTGCCCCTCCACAGCTGGCAACCCCTGCAGCTGCTTCTTTCCTTTGAAGGCCCTGCCTCCCAGCCTCCCCTCCCAGGTCCTTCCAAGTACCCCAGGCTCTGCCGGAGCCGAGGCTCTCTGTGAATCTAGAGCTCCGGCCGGCCTTGCCCCGTCTCAGGATGGCACTGTGGTTTACACAGGCTTCGCCCCACACCCAGAACCCAGAAGCAGGCTTGCTGGCTTCACAAGCATGCTGGGCTGGTGAGTCATGCCCAGCCCCGTTGTGCCAAGACACACACCCCTGCCTGGCACACTTAGCTTTCCTCCCGAGACTGATACCACTCTCCCCACTGGTGTTCAGAATGTCCTAAGCAGAAGAGGGTGGGGGGACAGGTACTAGAAAGGCCATGTCACAGATGAGGACCCTGAGGCCTGGAGAGGAAATGACTGCAGGCCCAGCCACTACTTGTGCAATGCCCTCCACAAGGCTAGCCCCAAACTAAACAGGGAGAAGCAGCAAGGTGCCTTGGGCTTCTCCAGGGACATGATGAGGGATGGATGACGTTCCTGCTATCTCCAAACCTGACACCAGTCCCATCTTGCTCAGGAGGGACATGACTGAGCACAAAGCCAACTCTGCCCCCAATTAGGGCACCTGCTGAGACCAGCCTGGGAAACTGAAGAACCAGTGCTGTGCGGGGCAGGCCAGGTCCCAGAGCCTTTGTCGGCCAGGACTGTGCTGGTCGCTGAGTCAGAGAAGAGCTCCCTCCCCTTGGCCCAAGGGAAACCTTACTTTGGAAGGAGCCTGACAGTACAGTGTAGGGCACAGCCTCTTAAGCGTGGCTTATGAAGTGACCCCAAGGTGTGACATCCCGTACCCAGGCCCAGAGGCTTGTACACACAGGAAGGGGATGGCTTTCCAGACGCAGCCCTCTACAGAGGTCTGGGGATTCTGTGTGCAAGCCCAGCCAGAGGCCAGCAGTCTGTCCTAGTCTTCACACAGAGTTCCCTCCAACCAACAGCAGTGACAGTGGACGGGAAGAGGGCTGGATGCCTGCAAAGGGATGGCTGGGAACATCCTATTCCAGGTACGGGGTGCAGGATGGTGGAGCACCTGCCACCTCGGCATCCTCAAGGGCCCCCTCAACAGCCCAGGCCACCCACCCACCTCACACAGGGCCCAGACCACATCCATTCCAAGGCACTGGTTCTCTGCCACCTGTGCCCAAGGCCCTCCTGGAACCAGGCCATGCTAAAGAGACCCTCTGACCCGACACAGGCCCACTTTCTTGTAAAGGACCTGACAGTGAATATTTCTGGCTGGGCAGGCCGGACAGTCTCTGTCACAACTCCACAGTGCCACCCACCCTGGTGGTGTGAAGGCAGCCAGAGGCAACAGAACCCAAACAAATGAACGTGTCAGTGTCACAAGAAAACTGTCCTTAGAAAAATAGGTGGTGGACCAGACTTGACCAAGTTTGCTGATCTCTGATCTAAGCCATCTCCTCCATCCAGAAAGGTGGAGCGATTTGTCCCAGAACACACAGCCAATCAGTGGTCATGGATACTAGCACCACGGTCTCCTCATTCTCAATGCTGGCTCAGGGTGGCCTAGAGGGGGGCCACCCAGAGCGGGCTGCTACCCAGAACTCCAGCCCGTCGCCCAGAGAAGAGCCACCGCACAGGGCTATTGATAGTGATAAAAATAGCAAACAGTTATTTGAGAAAAGCAGGTTTTGGAAAGTATAAGAATCCTGCCTAGGTCACACAGGAGCATGTGGCAGGATCGGCCCAGGGAACCAGGTGGGCTGGCCCAGTGCCTGCTCCCTGGGCCACTGCTCACACGGCCAGCCGAAAATCCGGGAGCTAATATGGCAGTGTGTCTTTAGCCTTGGGGGGCTGGCACCAGGCCCTGGGGTAACCCAGCTTGGCAGAGGGGGGCCTCACACCCACAGAAATGGTCGAGACCCAAGGCCAGGGCCTACCCTCCCAACCTTTCCCTCACTGTCTGGGGTCAGTCTCTTTGAAAATTCCTCCTGAACCCTTCCAGGCTCTCAGGCTCACCAGGGTCCCCACAGCCCTCAGCACCCCTTCTCTCCCACCCAGAGATGGCCAGGGGATCTGTCCCCACCGCTGTGCAGTGCCTGGTGCCAACTAGGCCCTTGATATGTGTCTGTCCGTCCAGCTGGCAGATGCATGATCTGTGTGCCCAGCCTCACCCTGCCGCAGGTATGTGATCAGAGGTGCAAAAATGTTCCTTTTTCTCACTCCCTGGAATTCTTGCTGGCCGCAGAAGCGCCACTAACACCCACCTGGGTGAGCCCTGAAGCCTGAGCCCTGAAGCCTGAGCCCTTCTCCCATGGCGGGGTCCTCCTGACCCAGCTGACAGGAGCGAAGCCCTTTGCCCAATCTCTACTCCTCACAAACCCGAAGCAGGAGCACCTTGGGGAAGTTATCTGGTGTTCTGAGTTCGTCTCCAAAACTATTCAAAACCAACCTTTTAGGCCCCAAACTCAGTTTTCCCGAGTTTTCAGAACAAGCCTTCTATATTAAAAATGCTTCCTTTTCCTGTCGATTTCCTCTTCCCACCCCTGCACCTCAGTACAATGTACAACTTGTGGGTTCTCCTTCTTCCACATCCTGGATGGGTGGCCTGGGACAGGCTGCTGAACCTTTCCTGGGACTCAGTTTCCTCATCTGTAAAATGGGAATGAGAATACCCACCTGCCCAGCCAGGATCAGGTGATAAAGAGATGAGAAAATTCCTGCTAATTCTTTCTTGCTGATTCCCATTAGGTGTTTACAAGCAGCCCCACTGTTGCCCGCCTGTGCCCCCCCCTCTCCACCCTCTCTCCTGCCGTCTCCCTCCTGCCCTCCAATCCTGGAGCAGCTGCACCCAGAGGCAACAGGCTTGGGCAGGGGGGGAGAGGTGGGGCCAGGGAGTGTGCTTCATGTAGAACATTCCAGAAGCCCAAACCCATTCCAAGTGGCTGTTGGCAGCTGAAAGCAGCTGGAAGCCCAAGAGTGAGTCGGGCTCCACCAGGCTGGAGACACTGATGCCTCTTCACCCACACCCTAAAGAACACGTTCTGCCTCCCAGAAGAGCCTCTTTGCCTGGAGAGAAGGGGCCTACCCACTCCAAGTAAATAAAGACATGTGGGTGGAGGGCAGGGGGGAGGTACAGAGATCCCCGAGTCTGAATCCAGGAGCTCAAAAGTCAGAATCTTGTACCTTTTTTGGGCCACATGCCCCGCCTCTGAGCTCTCATGACACCCTGTCCCTACCCTGCTCAGCACTCTACCTCATGCTGAAATGTCTGTGGGCATCTCTGTCCTCACCAGGCTCTCTCTCATCTTTATACCTTCAGTGCCTAGGATAGGACCTGGCACATAGTAGGTGCTCAATAAATCTGCATCACACAGCACTACCCTAAGATCCCAGAAGAGTAGAAAGAATTTGAGGAGGGGCTATTTCCAGGCCTGTGTGTCTTCCTTTATGCCCAATTGGTCCCATCTAACCCTCTGGACAAACAAAACCTGACCTGAGCCTGACCTGTGGTGGCGCAGTGGATAAAGCGTCGACCTGGGAACACTGAGGTCGCCGGTTCAAAACCCTGCACTGGTCTGGTCAAGGCACGTATGGGAGTTGATGCTTCCAGCTCTTCCCCCCTTTCTCTATTTCTTTCTTTCTCTCTCTCTCTCTCTCTCTCTCTCTCTCTCTCTCTCTCTCTGTGTGTGTGTGTGTGTGTGTGTCTCCTCTCTAAAATGAATAAAATAAAAAGAAATTTAAAAACAAAACAAAAAAACCTGACCTGAGCATCCCTGGGTAGATATTCTTGATGTTGGCCTCACATTGTTATTGCTGCAGGTTTTTTCCCTCTCCTCCCTTCATGAAGAAGAGTGTCCAGTCCTCATGCCCAGGAAAGTTACTAAGTTACTGTTTATGGTCAGAGGTTGTGCCCAGTGTAGGATCTGACTGTGTGGGCCTAAATAAGTCATTTAACATCCCTAAACATCATCTCCTCATCTGTAAAATGGGGTTCCTAGCACTTTTTCTCAGTGCTGCTGTGATTATCAAAAAAGATGTGATGGTGATGCCACATGGTCCTATCCCTGCCTGGTGGACCTCACTCTGTACCATATTCCCCTTTGAACCCCCTTGTTCCAGCTTCCAGCTCCCCCTTGCTCTCAGCTTCACTAACTTTCTAGTACCTAAAAAAAATCATGCTGTTGACTCCCACCCGAGGGCCTTTGCACATGCCATTTTCCTCTACATAGAATGCTCTCCTCCCATCCCAGTTTCACCAAGTTAATGTCATTCACTCTCACATCTCAGTTCATCAACCAAAGTCAGGGCCTTTGCCATAAAGTCTCATAAAACTATATCCCGTTCCCTGCAGAGCCCTTATCTCAATGTGTAATTCCGAGCAATCATTTAATTCTGGCTCCTGTTCATGCACACTCCATGAGATTAGGAACCATGCAACTGCTTATCATTACATCCCCAGAGCCTGGCAGAATGCCCATCACATAGTAGGCACACGAAATATTTATTGACTAAATGAATCAATCAATGACAGAATAAAGTACCTTAACGCATTCAGCATGGCACCTTCAACAGACCAGAGCTCCCTAAAGTCTTCTTTTCCCCGGCTGAGTAATTCTGCCTCTGACCATTTTCATCTCACAGGAATTTTTTTTTTTTTAAGTTTTCCATCAAAGTGTCAGCAAGGAAAGCAAGCAGAGCTTCAGAGGGTCAGCAAAGAATGTGCTTTGGTCTGATCAGGAGGCAGCCATGAGTCAGGAAAAATGAAACGGCCTGCCCACAGCCTAGCTCCCTGCCCCTAACCGGCCCCGACTCCCCTGGCCACGACAGAAATTCCGACCCCCACACTGGAATCCCAGGGCACCATGCCTGGAGACAGAAGGAGGGCTTGGAAATGGCCACTTGACTCAGAGACAGCAGATCATTCCACTCTCAGCCCCGCTGCCACCTAACTGTGACCTAGGGCAGATGGTCCGGCCCTCACCCCACAAACAACCTCAGTTCCACAGCTGTGAAAAGGGTGGGCATGGCAGAGCTGACCCCTAAGAACCTTTCCCTCCTAACTCTGTGGCTTGAGGACAGATGGAGGCGGGTGGGAGGACATGAAACCTTGGAGACTGAGATGCGTGTGCACCATGGGCAGGTCTCAACTCAGAGCTGCAGATACTCAATCCTCGGAAGTGCCACCCCAAAGTGGGAAACAACCAGGTCCTGTCGGCCAGTGGGACCATCCCCCCCCCAGACCTTCCCACTGGAGAGGGCTTGAGGTCCCAGCTGTCTGTTGAGGTCAGCAACCACAGGGAGAGCGTGGGTGAGCATCTGAAACACACGAGCACTGGTTCCAGGCCCCCGCTTATTTGAGACTCCTTTCCCAGCGTCCCTGTCCTGTTGGGAACCGGAAGCCAGAAGCAAGCTGCAGCTCACCCCGCTCTGGGCTTGTTGCTGGGGTGCCTTGTTCTGCAGCCCCTGGGCATACTGGTGTGGTTGCCCAAACTCTGGCTGGAAGTGGGCAAAGCTTTATGGAAGCTCCAGCCATCTACCTGGGGGATGGCAGATTCAGAGCAGAACAGCCCGTGCCCGCTGTGGGGGTGGAATATTACGATGGTAAGTGCAATGGAAAGCAGAGGGGGGGCGTAAGAAAACCAGACGGAGCCTTTAAAGAAAGCAGGCTACACGGACCTAGGGTTCAGGTGCAAAGTCAGAACATCTAACATGTCAGAGCTGGAAGGCGCTTCAACACCAACCTGCTGGCCTCATCTAAAGCCCTCCTGGTGGAGATGGCCTGAATCGTACCAGATGCCACAAAGTCCCACACCTGCCCCTCAGGCTAGCACCCCCTTCATTTCACCTGCTGCTGAGTCATCGTCTGAACTCTGTTCTTAATAAGTTAAAGGTTTTCAACCAGATTGCATCCCTTTTCTGCTTCTCCGTGTACAATGTGGAGTTCATCTAAATAATGGGTAAGCTGAGTCACAGACATACTAACTCCTTGTAACTGTCAAAATTATGTGCATGATGTCCAGATGCATCCGGGTGGGCCCATAGTGTCTCTGAAATCCCCTAAGGCATCGACATCCCAGAAAAACAGACCTCCTACCATCTGTGTTAATAAGAAACCAGGGAAGAGCGTCAAGAAATCAACTCATGGCTCTAAGACAGTGGTCTGACAGGGGTGATTGTCTCCCTAAAGGATGCTTGCAATGGTGGAGACATTTTGATTGTCACAAGTAGGTGCGTGCTACTGACATGCAGCAGGTGGAGGCCAGGAATGCTGCTGCTAACATTCTACAATGCACAGGGCAGCCCCACAACTAAGGACTGTCCTGCCCCAAATGTTAGTAGCGCGAAGGTAGGAAGCCCTGCTCTGAGCTCTGCATGGGGATCACACCCAAGAAATGGAATAATGAGCCCCTGGCTCCCAACGGGGCTTTCTGCACCCCAGGCAAGCTGGCGGCAGCAAAAGGTGCATGTTGTCACCAAGTTGGCACCGCACTGGCACCGGACCACTGGCTGTGCCTGGACTCACACTATGAGCCCCTTAGTTGGGACTCAGTTTCTAGGATGACAGGGCATCACCAGCGGGCAGAGACCAGGGGGCTGTGTGCCTAGTCACTCGGGACCTGGTCAGCAAAGACAGCTGCCCCCAGCCAGCCAGCCAGCCAGCCAGATCAAGCTCTGTGTGAAGAGCCATTCCCAGACCCAGACAGCAGGAAGCGCCACACAGCAAGCCAGCACTTACCTTTGGACAGCTCTGCAGCCTCCTTCCCCTCATCCTCCTCTGAGGAAAGATGAGGGAAGATGGAGGAAAGAGAGGCAGGTGATGAAGAGGGAGGAGAGGGAGAGCAAGACAAGAGAGAGAAATAAATTAGCAGAGATTACTTCTTGCAGGTGAATTTGCTGAGAAAAGGGAGGAGGGCAGACAGAAGTGAGGCCAGGACAGAGATGACTCCACAGAAGTGCCCCAGCGTGACGGGCGAGGCCCACCGTGACAGGACCCCGGTTCCAGGGCGGGGAGGCGCTCAGGGCACGCAGTTTAAAGAAGAGCAGCCAGCCTGGCCCACAGGGCTCCGAGTCCAAGCCATCCAGCCACAGCCCCGCCTGGGGCCTTTCTCCGGCTGTGTCTCAAGCAGAACTGTGCTGGCCTCGTGAGAGGCAGCCCCCCTCCGCCCCCTTCTTCTCCCAGTGACTCCGTGTCCTTGGCCATGCAGACACCTCCTGAATGGGAGGCTGTGCCCGGCCATGTGTCCGCGTGGATCACACACGCATGCCATTGCGTTCCTACCTGGCAGGATCAGTCTTCTGGTGACTAAGGAAAAGAAGCCAAGTTGGCCCCCAGAGCCCAGCCTAGCTCTTAAACCAGTCTAGGGAGCAAGTTTCTGGAATCAGCCTGCTTGAAGTGGCCACTCAGGGCCCTGGGCCCCCCTTTCTCCTTCCCTCATAGGAAGGAGAGGACTGGGAAATGCGACAAGGCAGTAGGAGGTGTGAACCGCAGTGTGAGCATGTGTGGGCATGCCCGCACATGTGTACATATGTGTATGCATCCACAAGTGTCTGAACGTGGGAACAGGGGAGGCTGGCAGAGCTGCCCATCTCCAGGAAACGGAGGGCAGGCCTCTAATTCCCCAAGTCAGAGGACACTGGCAGTGGCCTTGACCCCACAAATCAGTGGGGAGGAGGGCTGCAAAGGGATCAAACCCCCCAACCCCTGACCTGAGCATGGACACAAAGCCAGGGTGCCATCTTGTTGCCAGGAGGGTCCGGAGAACCCAGCACCCCTGGGGCCTGCCTAGGACCTCGGGTCTGACCCCCACCCAGCCTCTGCCACTGCGTCCCTTCCCGCCAGAGTCACTTACCGCCAGTGGGGTGCAAGAGAATATCTGCTGGGTTGTGGGGTTTCAGGCCCAGAGCAGACAGGGGAGTCTTGGCCAGACCTGGAGGGGAGCGCACTGCTCCAGGAAGAGAGGAGACGGGAGTGAGTCCCGGGAGGGAAGGTACTGGGGAGGGGGCAGGCAACTGGTAAGTGAGGGCGTGCTGGGGAGCGGTGGGCCCCTGAAGGCCCCAGACTGCTGCTCTGGCTCCACTGCCCTTTCCTACCCGGTGCTCCTCCACCATTTGAAGGATAAAGTGAGTCAGGGTGTGATGTCCTTGTCCTGGCCCTGCCCCTCAACCCTGAGAAAATCCTTTCTCTCCCTAGGCCCTTAGTTTCTTCACTACGGTGCCTTTACACGCCATGGTTTACAACATCCATGCAGGTTTCTTTGGCGAGTTCTGACTTTCTCATATAGTATTCCTTCTTCCTTCCACCTCTCCCCACTCCCTACGTACACACATAGTCTTTCTAAACCAGGCACTCAGACAGACTTAAGTCTTTTGTTTCTTAAGAGAACAAAAGAAACTGGAGCATCCAGAGAGCACACCCTATAAAGGACAGGGGAGGAGGGAACGGCAGAACCCTGCAACCAGGGAGCCCAGGCCAGCCTGCGGCCAGAGGTCTTTGGCTCCCAGCCAGGCATGTCCCTTGCAAACCTCAGGAAGAGAAAATTCCTCAGCATGGGCCTCTCTGTCCGCCCCACCGCCCAAACCTCACTGTTCTAGAGGAGGGAGAAGTCTAACAGCCACAACCTTCGAGCAAGAGCACCAATACCCTGCACAAACCCCAGGTCCTTCCCAAGTCACCTGTCCAGGTTAAAAGTGTCACATAACACGCAAGGTCAGAAAGGGTTGTCACGCTTTGTCACACTAGCCAAGGAAGAGGCCAGACTCTGAGCTGATGGACAGAGAGATTGTTACATCCAGTCACGCGGTTTTTCAATAGCGGCTGCCATGTATCCCAACACACCTCCAAGGACAAGTAAGAAAATGAGCTCTGTGTCTCTTATCGCGGCCATCAGGAGCCTGCAGAGGCCATGGGCTTGGAGGACTTGCAGTCACACAGATCCGTCAGAGCCCAAGACTGTCTGTCCCACACCAGCAGCCTCCACAGACTAGCTGTGGCCATCAGTTGTCCAGGACCTCCACATACAGCAGTTCTGGGACCCTCCCTGGTCCCATCTCCCTTCTCCAGAAGACAGAGAGACAGATGGAAAACTAACACAAAACACAATCTCTAACGCAAATAACCTCTATAACTTATTTGTGAATGCAGGTGTGTACGTAGGTGTCTGTGAGAACAGTGAGACACCACAGGGTTCAGCGGGCACAGCAGAGCGAACAACTGTGTACAAACACACACATCCGGGCATTGCCTAGGCCCAGGCCTGGTGTCTGTCTGTGCCTCCCTCTTCCTTCACACACATACAGAGGTGTACTGCAATAGACACTTATCACACATCTATTGGTGTTTGTCACACAAATAAATTTCAGTGTAATAAATTACGGAATAATGAGCCCAGCCTCAGAGGCCACGGCCCATGGAATGACCACAAAGGCACTCCAGCCCCCTGGTATGGGAGGTGTCTCTCGGTCCCCCTCACATACCTCCAGCTCCCTACTTGTGCATGCCCAGTCCCCAGTGTCTGGTCCTTCTCTGAGGCAGACGAGTGGGCGGCCCTAAGGCCAGGCAAGACTTTTGCTTCCAGCTGAATTCCTCACATTTCTCCGCCTCTGCCCTCTGTCCCAGCCCTGAGCATGGATGAAACCTCTGGCTTATCCTGCCTCCCTCCCCGCTCCAACCCTAGGGCATCCAGGGCTGACCCAGAGGAGAAAGAGAAGAATGGGAACAGGAACAATTGGCAAAACCCAACCCAAGCTCAGCCTACATGGCTTCTGTCCCAAACAGGGTGTTGGCCAAGATCTTAGCTGTTTGGACCGACAGGGAATCAGAGTAGGTGTGAAGGCAAAGGGTAAAACCAGGGAGAAAGATTCCATGGAGTCATAAAAGGCCACAGAGCTATCCCTGGAGCAGACTGCCTGGGGCTTGTACTGTCCAACACGGTAGCCAGGAGCCACTCGGGGCTACTGAGAACCTGCCATGTGGCTAGTCTTAACTGAGAGCTGTAACATACACAGCTTTCAAATATTTGGTATAAACACAAACTATCTCAAAATATCATTACGTATTGAATTGATGATATTTAGATCTTTGAGGTTAAATACAAGCTATTATTCAAATTAGTTTCACCAGCTTCTTTTGACATTTTTTTAAAGATTGGAAAATATCTCATTAACATATTTACATTTATTTGCCTATTGAAACGATAATATTTTTGGATATTTTGGGTTAAATAAAAAACATCATTTAATTTAATTTCTCCAATTTCCTGCTATTTTCTCCCCCCACACACATTGAGAGGATGGGGGTGAGAGAGAGGGAAAGAGAAAAGCATCAACTCCACCTAGCTGTTTCATTTAGTTGTGTACTCCTTGGTTGCTTCTCATACGTGCCCTGACCGGGGATGGAACCCACCTCAGTACAGCCAGGACAGCACTCTATCCCCTGATCTACTCGTCCAGAGCTTCCTGCTATGTTTTTAATGTGGCCACTAAAAATGTTTAAATAACAATCATGGCTCATGTCATATTTCCATTGGACAGCACTGCTCTAAGGAGAGCCATGGCTTCCGGTCACAATGGCAGCCTCCTGCGTGCCCAAGATGGCAGCCAACACAAGTTCTGCTGGAACAAGGGCCAGGTTCCGGTGCCACAGCCTTCTTTCCGCAGAACAGCCAGCCACCAAGAGAACTCCTGGTCAGCTTCAGCTCTCTTCCTCACACTCCTCCCCCTCACCAGACAGCTTGGGCCTGGCCCAGCCAACCTGATCCCAGAGCAACCCCAGTCTCTCCCTCCTCTGCCGACCCAGGGCCCCACGGGGACCCTGAGTCCTCTGCAGCCTGGTATTGTTCCTTCACTGCTTTCCCACAAAGGGCTTCTCCCAGCTCCTCTGCGTGTCTCCTCTACCATAAAAAGGGCACTGTCCCACTCCTATGCTCATCTGGGTCTTCTTTTTGGGTGCCCTTTGGGGATTTGCCTCCCCAGTCACTGCATACGGGGTACAGACTAGACGCTCCTGCCTGAAGGCCAATGGTGGGTGAGATGGGGACTTGGCCAGCTTGAGCACGCTGGGCCCTCCTTTCCTTGAGGGAGGCTAACTGAGGTGCCTGGATGCACACAAGAAAGGGCACCAGAGGCAAGAAGGTCAAGGGGTGTCTCAGAGACACACAAGCAAGTCACAAAGAGTCACTTTAGGGTAGGGGATGTTTTGTACACAGGACGCTAAGACTGTCAGCCGCTAGGAAAAGTCCACACCGTGGAGCTCAGCGTCCCGGTCAGTCAGTGGGATCCTAAGACTCCGCTGCTGCATTCTTAGACGTGGGAATGTGGACAACAGAAGTGGGGGAAGGCAGGTGAGGAGAAAGGGGCATAGGATGACAAGGGGCAGCCTGTGCCTCCACCCAACTTTGCCAGCACCCCTGCCTCAACTTTGCCAGCACACCCTGTTGGGGGTGCTTACACAGGCAGGGGCCGAGATCGGGGCGTAAGCGGACACAAGGAAGATAGGCGTAGTGGGGAGCTCTTACCCCCACTGGGTGGCGGGCTGGTTGGAGAGGTTCCCTCGATCTCTTCGAAGGCCTCCTTGTAGCTGTGCAGATGGGGCTGCAGGAGAAAAACAAGAGGAGGTAAAGGCATACACTGGTGACCGTGACCTTGACAGGAGGCATTTCCCAACTAACCAGCCCACAAAGCCCCTTGCCAGCCTTACCACCCACCCCTGCCCAGGTGAACACACAGGTCAGAGACAGATGTTGCCCATCCATGGCCCCAGCAACTCCTGTAGCCAAGAGAATGGAAAGTGGCTATTTTGCAAGGCCATGTGCAAGGCCCAGGCAGAGTTCAGGAGCACCTGCTTTGGAAATATTTCAGAATAGGGCCAAGGAGAGGAGTCTGGGGGCAGGAGAATCGAGTCCTGGCAGGAGGCAGGAGAGAAAAGATCCAAAAGCCATTCATGTCCAGAATAACTCAGCCTGGATTTTATCAGACATGGACTACTTGTGTCAGAATCATCTAGAGCAGTGGTAGTCAACCTGGTCCCTACCGCCCACTAGTGGGCGTTCCAGCTTTCATGGTGGGTGGTAGCAGAGCAGCCAAAGTATAAATAAAAAGATAGATTTAACTATAGTAAGTTGTTTTATAAAGATTTATTCTGCCAGACTTAGCAAAAATCCGACATAAAGTACTTGGTAAGTAATTATTATTATATGCTTTAACTTGCTGTAACTCTGCTTTATAAATTTTATAAAGTAAAGTTACTTCCCTACTTTATAAATCATCATTACTGTGGAACCGGTGGGCGGTTAGAAAATTTTACTACTAACAGAAATACAAAAGTGGATGGTAGGCATAAAAATGTTGACTACCCCTGGTCTAGAGTGCATGTTTAGAATGCAGATTCCTGGGCCCCTCCCAGAGCTAACATGCTGGGATCTCTGGAGGTGTACTGGGGAATCTACATTTTAACAAACTCCTGGCGATTGTTACACATGCCGAAATTTAAGACCTGCTGCCTCAAACCACTGACATTTCTCAGAAGTGCAAACATTTTAGCACTGAAATTAGATCTCCGGAGAAAATCCTATACTTAGAAAGGGCTCAGAAACACTTCGTCATACTCTATGATCTGGTTTGAAGTTTACAGACTAAGGGTCCCAGGGTCAGACCCAGGATCCTTCCCACCCTGCTCAGGGGCACTCTCTGGGAGTCAAAAAGGGAATCATTCCCAATGTTAATGGAAGATGTGAGGACATAAAAGCTATTTTAGGGAAGGCAATGAGCTACCAATTCCACATGCCAGAGCCCTAGGTGAGGATGTGGAGAAGAAAAATTACAGGTCAGTGCCACCCAATTGACCACCATGTTCCTAGGGCATTCAGATAGGCTCTGATACCCTCTGTGGCCCAAAGACTCACCTCTTTGGGCCGCCCTCCAGGATTGAGAGCGATGGTGAGAGCCAGCTCTGGGGACACACACTGGACAGGGGAGCGAACCCCAGGGCTCCGGGGGGATGAGGGTTCTGGAGACTGATTCTCATACTGTCCATCGCTGGCCGTCCGCCTCCGGAGAGGGGCTGGGGGCTCTACAGGCTGCTTTTCCCGAGCCTGCACCCCTGGGAGGAATGGCAGGCAAAGAGGGCCATGAGCATCGTGTATGAGAAAGGATCGATAGGCCCTAACTTCCCAGAGAAGACAGTGCAAGCTCAGGGGCCATGCTGGAGCTGGGTCTGTCTCCCTCTGCCCACACCCTGGGTTTTTCTGCAGGGTGGGGGACCTGCTTAGGTTGGGCTGGCCTTCACCAGGAATCTACTCCGCACAGAGTTGGGGCCAGAGCACAAAGGACTGATACAAGAAACAGATGTCAACTCCTTCCAAGGCCTGGAGGCAGAGGGCCAGGGCTTCCAGGCAAATGAGGGAGGGTGGAGGGAGGAGAGACAGTCTCCAAGGCGACTGATCAAACAACAAGCAACATCAGGCCATTGGGGAAGAACTTTTGGAAAGGGCGAATAATGCATCATCTTGCAAATGGTGCTCCCAAAAAGGAACAAAGAAATGACTAAGTCTTATTATAAAGTCCCCAGCCCTAACTGGCCCCTGGATTATTGCTGACCTTCTCTGGGCTTCCCCAACTTCATCCAGTGCACCTCTGAAACCTCTTACCAACTTCCCTTATGCCAGCCCTTAGCTACCCACCCCTTTCCTTGCCCTTATGGTGGTCTAGGTTCCCATCCTGCCCTTCCCAGCAGAACAGCAGGCAAAGAGCTGGAGTCATGCGCTCCATCTGCTTTTCTGTACTTCCTCCCTTTCCACAAGCTGAGGATGCTAACCCCACCCTCCTTCCTTCCCACACCCTCTTCCCACAGCTGGCCGAGGCACGGAAACCCATTGCCTCACTGAGCTGGCTCCAGAATCCTAGAAAACCTACCCTCCGCCCCGGGTCCCAGAGGCCAAGACCCAGCCTGAGAACAGGCTCCTGGTCCTGATTATCGCATGCCAGGAAGTTCTCAGCCCTGCCTTCACCACCACCCAACCGCAGGTCAGGGGAGAGAAGGTGATGGGACTTACCAGAGGTCACGTAGGATTGAGACCCTGGCCACACAACCTCATGCCAGCACACCTGGGAACATTGTCCCAGGGCACGCGCGCGCGCACACACACACAAGCGCACAAACACACACGCACACAGTGCTGGTCCCTCAGAATGTGCCAGTGCAGCCAAGCAGAAACCAACCTCATTCAGGCTGAACCATCTGCCCTCCAGAGTGGGGTCTGCACACCACGGGCGGCCTCCCAGCTCCCGTCTGGCACGGCCACTGAGGCTGCCATGAGCAGCACATGCTGGGAAGCCTTCCTACTCGTCATGAATAGCAGGCTGCTGGCTGCCAAGTCTGGAGACAGGCTCACACACACACGCACACAGAGACCCGCTCCGAAACCCACACTCAGACTCTCCTGTAATCAGAGGCCCCCGTCTGGAGAGTGGCCCGACTGGCACACGCATGGACAAATGCAGAAGGTACCCGCTGGTGTTTCGCGTCTCCGCTTGGAGCTATTTATTACTGAACGGTAGCCTGTTTGCCATCCCAACTGAGAGGAAGGAGCCCAAGTGAGGGCTGTAATCTGGAGTCACAAACTGTCCCACTCACAGCAAATAAGCCCTTAGCTTTGAAGTGCCCTGACTTTCAGAATAGAAAATTCAGGGTCACACCGTCCTAACCAGGGGCTAGATGAAAGGCGGGGTGCGTCTCTGAAAGTCTTGAGCAGCACACAGAGACTCTACCACAGTCCTAGGCCCCAGCCCGCAGAGACGGGGCACCTCCCTCCTCCCACAGTGCCTGCTGGCGCCCCTGCCTCAGGCCACGCCTCTCCCTCCGCCAACAAGCCCCTTCCCCTCGGCCCTCCTGGGCAGCTTGGTCCAGAACTACTGCTCGTTTCATTCCTGGCAAGAACATTAGAGAGAAACAGACATAGCCATTGATTTTCTAATAATAATTGTGACAAAGGAGGCCCATTCGGGAAAGGCTCTTGGGGTTTGGAACCAAGTCCAGCCCCAAGGTTAACAGAAATGCATTAGGGTTGGTTTTAGTTCCGGCGGGCCCAGCCCGGCAGCCTCTTCCTGGCAGATTCCTGTGCCTTGGCGAGGGGTGGCCAGTTTCCCTGTGCAGGATCTGATGCCCGCCCTTGAAAGTGGGTCTGTTCGAGGACCGGAATCTCCCTGAGGAACAATGAACATTCTGCCCGGTGTGCCCAGAACACCCTCCACGTTCAGTGCCACGGATGGCTGCAATGGCTGGAGGGGAGGCTGGACTGCTGGAGGGGCTTCCCAAGTGTGGAGGGTGGGAGGCCCCAACAGAGGGCTGCAGGACGTGTAACAGCCATCTCACCTCCTCAGGTCCCCTCTGCACAAGCCACCAGACTGGCACAGGGGAACGTGGTCTAGAGGCAGGGGGATAGGCAGAATGACTTTCAAAGAACTCAGGCGCTGCAAGGGAGCCCCCCTCTGCAGAAGGGGAAGACTCCCACATTCCACTCCCATGGGGTAGCCCCTCCCCCCCAGAGCGCCCCACGGCACCAGTGGCCAGCCAGGGCCTCTCACATTCTGAGAACACAGTGTCTCACTGTTGTTCCCCTTGGCAGGCCCAGATCTGCCCCTCAGAGCTTGGAGAGCCATGTTCCCTCTCTCTTGCCTTTCCCTATGGGAGGGGAGAGAAGAGAGCCCCATTGTTCCTTGGCCAAGCTGGGCCGTCTGGACACAGGCTGACAGCCAGTGTCAGAGAGGGAACACCCCTCCCTCATGTCCTAGAGACTGACTGATAATAGAAATAGGCCTGCCCACCCCCCACCTCCCACCTCGCCTCCACCACCCTGGACCCCAGGCCTTTCTCAGTCTCTAAGTTCCATTCTCTCTCTCAGGGCCACTGTCCCTATGTACTCGACTCCCTACACACACAGGCACTACACACATATACACACGTGCGCGCGCACACAGCCTTCATGCAGCAAGAACAGCAGGTGGTCAGGGTCGCCCTCAGCACCTCCATAGTCAGCCCCCCCCCCAGCACCACTAGAGAAGGCTCACGAAGGATGGGGAAAAGAGGCGGTGGGGGGACTCTGGAAGGCCTTCCCAGCACAGCTGCTGAGCAGCCCCAGCAGCACGAGGCGTGGGTGCCCTCCGATCATAAGTGTCCTCCGGATAATAACGTGCTACACTCAGAAGCCCGCAGTTGTCCTCTGAGGGCTGCTCACACACCATGGGCCCTGGGCTTCCCCACCACCTGCAAGAGAGCGGGCACCTCAGCCCAGGGCCTGAAGGAGCAGGGTGCCGGCCCAGCCTTATTTCCCAGGGGGCCTCACTCTGCTCCCCAGGACGGTGCTGTGCTTGGGGGAGCAGCTGGCTCTAAGGCTTCCCTTGCAAGCAGGCTGGATCTGAGGCACTGAATTCACTTCATCTAACACGCTCACACTCACATATGCATACAGTCACACACGCTGCAATTCTGGGGACCGTAAATACACCATTCTGGCAGGACATGGCCCAACCGCCCGTGGGTCCCATGGACAAATGCCCCACCATCAAGCTTCATCACCAGCCTCCCCAAAAAAACCAGTCTGGCCACATCCACCCCCACAGACCCAGCTCTTCCTTCCAGCCTTCCAATTTCCAGAAGACTGGATTCCTCAGCTCCAGGTGGCAGGACAGGTATCCGACTGCAGGCCCAGGCTCCGGAAGTGAGGAGATCCGGGAGGCCACCTGCTGGGCCAGGGCACCAGAAAGCCACACGGCGCGATCACACTAGCAGCCCCAGGGCAAGCCATGCCAGCTCCCCTCAGGACAGGCCCGCCGCCCCAGAACAGCCCAAACCCCAGGCCCAGCTGAACACTGCACTCCCCACCACTGGGCCGAGAAAAAGGTAGAGGGAGAGGAGAGAAGGCAGACAGAGGCATTCTGCTAGAGCCATCTCCCCATTATCCATGGACTGGGAGGGGGGTCCAGGAAATACCAGACACTGCCTATGGGAGTCAGTTGTTCCCACCCCCCGCTAATAAGCTTTAACTGAGACTGATCAAGGTCACAGCAAAGGGCAAGCTTGAGCACCCACCATCTTCTCCCCGACCCGGCCTCCAGGCTCCAAGGAGCAGGGTGAGGATGAGGTGACTCAATCCCCAGGTCCAAAAACCTATGGGTCCATTTGTCCAAGAGCCCAGGGTAGACATAGTGAACTACATCACCCTCAATTAGAGCAACATGATAAGTGTCCACCACGTTGAGGCACATCAAGCCACCAAGCAAAATACACACAGCAGAGCTGTGACCCCTCCTCTTTTCATGTTGGGAAATTGAGCTCTGAGTAATGAAGAGACTTGTCCAGGGTCACAGAGGTGGCCACAGTCAAACCCAGGGCTTCTGACGCTCGGCCATGGGTCCAGAGTTCAGAGTTTCAGAATGAGGTCACGGGGCATGCTCTGTCTCCGGGGTGTGCTGTACTCAGCAGCGGACAGAGCAGCAGGAGCTGGGGTGCCCCTCATTGTCCTGTGCCTGCTGGCACAGCCTGGCTCCTGCTGAGGTCCTGGATCTACACCCTGGGTGGTCTGACCAGGGTGGCCAGAGAGCTAAGCTGTCCTGAGCCCTCGCTGAGCACCCTCACTGCAAAAGCCTGCATGTCCACGGGGCACCGGAAAGTTAGTCTAGTTACCACAGACCCTGTGCCCAGCAGGTAAGGCCAAGGCTAGAAGCATCAGGCCCGTGTCCATGCAGAAGTGGGAGCACTCGCTCATGCAGAAGGAGGGGGGAGGGTGGTGAAAAAAGAGTGTGTGTGTGTGGGGGGGGGGGGGTGAAAGAGCATACCATAGAGGTGGGGAAAAGAGAACAGAAGGGAAAGAAGAAAAAGGAGGAGGAGATGGAAAAATCAGGAGAGAAGAAGAAAGTGGACCCAGGTTGGGAAGAAACAGCACGTGGAGAAGGAGGGAAGAGAGAAACAGAAGCTCAGATGAGGGCTGAGGAGTGGCGTGGAGAGGGGAGAGAGGGGAGAGGAACCAACCAGGGAGGGAGGAAGATCGGAGCCGGTGGAGAGGAAGGTGTCCGTAGCTGACACGCTGCCCAATGTCCTGCAATCTGGCATTATATGCTGCCCACACCACCCCAGGGGAGCCGGCAGGGAGGGGAGGCAAGCAGGAAGGGAAGGGATGACACCAGGCAGGGAAGGCACCACACCCATGGCACAGGGGACAGATGAACACAGGACACACGAAAAACGCAAGGGACGAGGCATTAAACAAGACGTAACAAAACAAAAACAAAGAGAAAATCAAGATTAGTTGGTGTTCTGCATCTGAGATCTGGTATCTGATAAGAGAGAGTGGATTCAGGATCTTGCTTCCCCAAAGACTAGATAGACTGCCTGCTCACCGGAAGGACATCATGTCCCTCTAATTTTTAACCCCAGGGTGGAGCAAGGAGGTGCAGGCCTAGGACCAGGAGCTTCCGTCCTATTGCCCCACATGTCAACTGCCCCTTGCGGTCAGCATGGCCCCATCCTGGGCCCTCTCTCCTCTCATGGTCACCTGCCTCATCGTAGATTTAGCTGCAACCCTGTCAGGCTGAGCCCAAAGGTCGTATTCCCCAGCATCCAGGCTTCCCTCAGCCTTTGTTCTTCCGCCACACCTACCAGAGAATTCCTCTTCTGTGGGAGCCACTGGTCCTTATTCCTGCCAGCAGCTGCTGGGCACTACTGAAAAGTCCTTAAAATGAGCCTGCCTGGATGCCCTACAAGGACCTGCTATTTCATCCTTTTATTCCCCCTAGCTGACTCCCAAGCCACCTTCACACCCAGGGGCCTCCCAGTGTGAACATCACCCCGTCCTGGCTTCCAGGGAACATTGCCCTGTTGGCTGTCCTCCACGCTTCACAAGCTGCTCCTTTCCAGCTTCCCTGCAGCTCCTCCGGTGCGTCTAACCTGAAGGAGCGCGGCTCCAGAGCACACTCCCGGGACCTCTCCTCTCCCTGTGCTCACCCCCTAGGTGACAGACAGCCTGCAGAGGCATGCTGCATGACATCCCCACACGGATGACTCTCATATTTCTAAGTTCTATCCTCTCCCCCGGAGGCCCCTGACTCAGATGTCTCACCACCTCGGATGTTTTGTGGGCATCTCAACCTAACATGGCCAAAATCACACTTCTGATAGCCCCTCTAAGCCGGCTCTCTTCTTACATTTGTACCCATCGCATTAAAGAGCAGCTGCATCCTCTAGTTGCTCAGGTCAAAAACCTTGACTTTTACTTCTCTCCCCACTTCTGGTCTATCTATAAATTATGCTGGCTCTACCTCCAAAATATGTCTACAATCTGAGCATTCCTCACCATTGTCACAGATACCATCCTGATCAATGTCAGCAGCCTCCTCCTTCCATCCAGCCCACACTGATCCCTTTTTAGAGAAAGTCAGACAAAGTCACTCTTTTGCCCAAATTCTTCCTGAGACTTCTGACACCATACTGAGTAAAAGCCTAAGTTTTTATGATTACCTACAAGGTCCAAGTTAGCGGCCCCCTATTCCCGTCACCTCTCTGACTTCATGCCCCACTACACTCCCCATATAGGCATACTCTTGCCTCAGGGTCCTTGAACTTGCTGTTCCACCTGGCACGTCCCTCACTTCCCAAAGAAGCCATCCCTGACCATCCTAGGTAAAGTGCAAACAGCCACCCATCCTGTACGCCTCACTGACACTTCCCTTCATCTCTATGGCACTTACCACCCACCTGGCATATTATATATGTATTTGCTTATTTGTTTATTGTCCAATTCTGCCATGAAGGCAAAGGTTTTTATTTCCTTGTTTACCACCATTTTTCTAGAATTAAGATTAGCATGTAGCACAGATTAAGGCTTCATGTTGAATGAATAATCAAATGGTTCTTGATCTCATCTCTTATTTCCATGATGAAATGTAAAAATAGGATTCTCAATTCAAACTCCCAAAGCTTGACACCACTATATCCCTGTATCTGTTTTTTATTATTTCATGAAGAGGTAGCTTACCTCCTGGCTGAGCCTAACTTAGCCACCTGAACCCCTCAGCCTATCCCCTTTGACTTTCTTAGAGATCTTACTCTATCAATTCCTTTTCTCTCTCATCTTTTTCTTCTCCCTCTACCCTCCAAATTCAACTTCTTTCTCTAAAAACATCCTTATGGTTTCTCTATTCACACAAGGAGAGCCTTCTTTGGCTGCCACCTTCTCTCCTTGTATCACAAAACCACTCAAAAGAGTAGTCGGCAGGCTGTCTGCACTCTCTCTCCACTCACCCCTCAGCCCCTCAGTCTGGCTTCCATCACCATCACGCTGCTGAAAATATGCCTTTGAAAACGACTGGGGCCACCTCATTGGCAAGCACAATGCATTTTTTCTCAGTCCTCCACACGACCTCTCCACAGTAACATTGCTGACACCCCGCTCCTTCCCCTGGAAACCCTTTATTATCCTGACTTCTGTGATGACCCGCGGTCCCTCCCTCCTCTCACCATTCTGAACATCCATTCTCAGTCCCCTGCATGGCCTCCGTTCCCCTTGTGGCCATTCTACCCTATGTTCTTTCTTCTCTGTGCCTTCTGACATAGCCTTCATCTTCACCTGTGTAAGGATGACTCCAAAATATATATCCCTTTCCACTCTTTCAAACTCCAGTTCTGGATATTCAACTGCCTTCCATACATCTCTACCAGGAGGTGCCACGCTCACCTCCAACTCAGCATGTCTAACCCTGAGGTCTTCATCTTACACCAGACTTGCTCTTCCTCCTAATTCCTGGCTCATTGATGGAACCATCATTCTATGTCTATTCATGAAGCCTCAGAATCATCTTTGATGTCTGCCTGTCCCTTACTCACTTCACCCAGTCAATTTGTAAATAGATGCTATTTGCATAGCACCCTTGGCATCCACCACTTTCATTTCCAAGGTCAATGGTCAAATCGGCATCCTAATCTAGTTCCCTAACAAGCTCCTAAGTCTCTCCCATTTTGCATTGTTTCTGCCCAGAATCATCGGGTACATCTTCCTAAACTACAGCTCTGATCATGGCATACTCTCCTAACTAAAATACAGCTTCCTACATTGCTAGTAGGTAAGATCCAAGCTCCTTAGCCTGATATTTAAGATCAACCAGAGACAGGGCCCAAGCTATCTTTCTTGACTCACACAGCCTATGTGCTCTCAATATACTCTATTCTTTAATCATTTCCTATGCTTTTCTCTCTTCACTATGAACCTTCTCTCTCCAAAGGCCTCATTCACTTTAAAAATCCTAACCATTGTCCAAGGCTCTGTTTAAAATCTATACTCAATACAGAGCCTCTCCAATCTCTCTAGCTGATAGTGGTATCTCCTTTTTCCTCATTCCCACAAAATTTTCTCCATATCTCTCTTATTATAAATTACTTCACTTTAAAGTTCCATTTCATTTTCCCCCTTACTGAACTCTAGACCCATTAAGGATAGGGTCCACATCGTTCTTTCCAACATGCATTGAAATCTCTACCTCTAGAGACATTTGAGAACTACCTAATCACAGAATCAGGATCATAAGATAACTTGATTGGACTCACCAACTCTGACTCTTATTTCTTTTTCTTGTCTTATTGCACTGGCTAGGACACCCAATACAATGTTAAATGATAGTGGTGATAATGGGTATTCTTATTTTGTCCCTGGCTATCATAGTAATATTTCTAATGTTTCACAAGAAAGTGTAATGTGTGCTACAGGTTTCTGGTACCTACCCTTTATTGAGTTAAGAAAGCTACCTCTATAACTCTCTGAGAGCTAAGCTGCAATAAAACATAAGAAGTTGTTGGATCTAAGTGGAATGAACCAGGAACATAGGGCTGAGCATGGAGGACAGCCAGGTAGAGAAATGAAGATCTGAGGGAGAAAAGCCAGGAGAAACCAGATCAGGTTCATGGCCATGAAGAGGTTCTCCCTCAGATCTGAGCTGCCTGGATTACTCATGTTAAAGCTTATGTTCCAGCTCCTTGTAGAAGTAGAATAAGCAGAAAGGGGTGATGCTGGAAGTTTATCCCCCTGGCTCCTTGACAGTTCTGCACACTGATCCTGCCTATGTGCCTTTATCTGCACATGCAATGCAGACATCTTGAAGGGCTTCTAAAGAAGCTATGCGAGTGGGATCACTGACATAAGAAATACCATTCATGAGAGGGCACAGAGCAAAGAGGCCCCTTTACATCCCTGGAAGCTAAATACAACTGTCTCCTCTATTCATCTCATCCCTCCTCCTGAGTCATTCACAGTTGGTGGAGGAGATGGGAGCAGAGACATGCCAACAGTATCACCTCCTTCCCATGACTTTTTGGCAGCCAAAGACATAGCATCTACGGGATATGGAGGTTGACAGTCAAAACCTCAAAAGCTAATAGAAAAGGCTGAAAGGAAATATCCTTCCCATGCAGGTATGCCTTCCTATCGGGCAAGCTCAGGAGAGCTATACAGAATGGTCTTGGTACGGGGAGGAAATTCATCCTGCTCCCCCAGAGAAAAGCCTCCTGGATCCTGCCCCATATTAGGCTACAGTGTCACTATTCCTCAGGCCACTACCCCAACCCTGTAAATGAGAGGGCCCCGTTTCCCTCCGTTCAGCAAAACCAGGAGGAAAAGCACCTCTGCTGACAAAGAAGCTGGGAGTCCTCATCTCAGGGGAACAGGCATGGGAGAAAGCAGAAGACATTAGTCCTGTCTAGACCACCCCTTTGGATCCTTCCTTTCACTCCTGTGGTTACAGAGCTACCTATCCTGGGGTTTGACTCTCAGGCAGAAGCAGTGATATGCTGCTAGACTAGTTTTCCAGGACAGGTGAAGCCCTGATTGCCAGTTTCAATGGTGTAAATTCTTCCATTGTGGCCCATTTCAGTGACAGATGGATAGCTGAGCTGGGCGCTGTGCTCTGCTCCGTGTCCAGGAGTAGGGTGTCCGTGCACCACACCCAGGTCCTGGGCCCAGCCCAATAACCCGCTGGCCCACCCCTAGCTACTTCTCCAAATCCACCATCAGTCCCCAGCTAGGGAGTCTCCCTCACTCCTTGCAGCTGGCATGGTGACTCAGCTTCCCTAATTTAGGAAAAAGAGGTGCAGGGCAGAGTCAGCTGCCCAGGCTCCTCATCACCTCCCTGAGCCTCCACCATCCTGTCAGCTGAGGAACTGTCCCCACCCCACCCACCCCGTCTCAGTCCCAGCCCCAGTCTCTGGTTTACCCTTACCCAGGCATTATGTCCACAACAAAATCAACCCACAGGATCTTCCTCCCAGTCTGGCCGCCCTCATGGTATGGTCATAGGCTTAGGCCAGTGGGAAGGAAGGTGAACCTTTCCTGTCCCTCCCAGCATGGCTCTGGACAGTCTGCCATTTCTTGCCATTATCTCCCCAATAAGCTCTGCCAGCTGCTCCACTGCCTCTCCTCTCTTCAGAAAGATAAGTCCATTCACGTTCTGATAGGAAACGGGGCTTTCTTTCTCAGTGCCTGCTTCCCATACAAAACTGGTCTGAAAGCAAAGGACTAATAGGACAGCTGGACGAGAAGGGGGACCTTGGCCTCCCACGGAAACAGAGAAGTATCCTGAAAGAATTCACCAGGGTTGAAAACTCAGATAGACCCCAAGGGTTTTAGGACACCCTCTCGGGTTTTGTTGTGCTTCTGGGAGGGCTCAAGAGAGAATGTGAGTCTATAGAGACCTCCCTCCAGGCTTCTCCATTGCCTTCCCCAAGAAATGGAAGTCTGAGTACAGAGAGCACTACAGGCAGTTGCAGAGAACATCGCCTCTTGGAAGATATGTGCTCCAGCCCAAAGTCACCACCCCCAGGAAGCTTTCCCTGATTATCCTAGGTGGTAAGCCTTGCTTTCCCCAGGCTCTGCGGTTTTGCCCCCCCCCCCGCCCCCCACTGTTGCAGCACACATTGCACTCTATTAGAATTACCTGTCCCCTCACTAGACTGTAAGCTTTCTGAGGACAGAAACTGAAAGACATTGATCTTTCTATCTCAATGCCTGCCTTGGAGCCTAACAGACAATGAATGTAGGAAGGGATGGCTAGTGTGTGAGCTCCTGCCAGCCTCTTCTAGGCCAGAAACAGTGTTTGATGGGGTGAGAGGGCTGTGCCTGTACTTCCCCCAGTAAGACCAAGACCAAGGAGGGGAGATACGGAGCACGTGAGAAGGGGATACCCGGCACGGAGGGTCCCTGAGGCCCTTACCTGCTACCCGGTGTGCCACCAGTCCCTCCAGGTTCAAGGGCTCCTCCTCCGGAGTTCGGGATGGATCTGAAGTCGCCTCCTTTGGTGGGAGCTGAGGCTGAATGATGAGGCCAGGGAGAGAGGCTGGGGGCTGCTGAGGCCTGGGGGGGCTGTGGGTGGTTGAAAGAAAGGCCGGCAAGGAGGAGGAGCCTGGGCTCTTTGGACGGTAACTCTGGTTGGGCCCAGCTGGACATGGCTGGTAATCGTAAGGTGAGTAGGACCTGCCAGGAGGGACGACCTCCAGGGAAGCCCGTGGGGCCAGCTCGGGGGTTCCCAAGGAATGCCCGCTGGGGATGTAGCCAGATCTGGACTGGGTCAGTGGATGGGACTGGTAGGAGGAGCTGGAGAGAGGCTGGGAAGAGAGCGGGGAGGCCCCGGGCCAGGCCCCAGGGACACTCTGGGACTTGTGCAGGGGGGCGGCGGCAGCAGTGGGCTCCAGATCCAACATCAGCATGTTGAGGGTTTCAATGGACTGCTCGATCTCCTGCTGGGAGGCTGCCCTTGGGAACTCAGGGAGGCCAGGCATGGGGAACTCTGCCAGTGGCTGGGGGCTGGGCCTGCTGGGCCCAAGACTCTCCAAGCGGGCTCTGTCCTGCTGGCGAGGAGGTGGGCGAGGCTGCTGCTGCTGCTGCTGCCAGGAGTTGAGACCCCTCTGCACAGCCTCCCGACTGCTTCCCCCCCGGGCTGGAGCTGGGGGCAGCTGAGGCTCAGTTTCCGGAAAGGACTGGGAACGGAACATACCGCTGGGGTCATGGCCATAGTGGGAGGTGGTCACTGGCTGTGACCAGGCTGGGTGAGGACCCTCCTGCTGGTAGCCTGCTAAACCCTCCTGTGTGGAGTAGGAGGGCCGCATGGGATGTGAGTGGCCAGCATGGGCAGGCACTGCCCGGTTGGCAGACTCATAGGGGTAACCCCCGCCATTGACCATAGGTTCCCCCGGGTAGGGTTTGTCCAGGCCATTAGTCAGCGGGGACAAGGCCTCAGGGTAGCCGCCCTCACTGGTGTTGGTGATCCCGTCCAGGGAAGACAGTGTGCCCATGCTGCCCACGCTGTGCCCATCCTGATTGGGCAGTTCATCGTCCAGAATGTCTGTCTCCCGCTCAGACGCCAAGGCCCCGCCATTGACGTGAACCTGGGCTGGGACAACGTGGCGGCCAGAGGAGGGCACAGCAGGACCCCCAGCCAGGCGGGACCGGAGATGCTGGGTGTGGTACATGCCGCCTGGCTTCTCTCGCTCTAAGCCGAAGCCACTGAGCAGACGGTCTAGCTCACGCTTCTCCTCGGGACTCAGGGCAGCAGGGGCACTGGACGGGCCGGGGGCAGGCTCATCGGTCTTGTCTGTCTTGGTGGAGGCTGTGGAGTTGCCCGAGTCACTGCTCACGGACAGGGTATGTTCCACGTGGTTGGGGGTGGCCGACAGGGCAGGACGTGTGGCATTGACGGTACCGGTGCTGCCGTGCAAGGAGTCCTTCTTCTTCACCTTGGCATACAGGCTCCCATCCAGCGGCCCCTGAGTGTGTCCCACAACCTCTGCAGAGAGAGAGCAACAGACTGCAGATGTCAGTGGGAGGCAGGGCATCTATTCTCCCAAGGAAAGGAGTCAGGGCTTCCATTCCCCGGATCTGGAAACCTCCTCTCCGCGCCCCAAGATAGAGCTGAGGTGACGGAAAGGGCCAACGGACACCTACCTGAGGCTCTCGGTCAGAACCCACCCCAACCCCCAGCTTCCTGGCTAGGCAGTGGAACTACGATTGGGCCTGAGTGTCAGGATACCCAGTTCAAAACCTGCCTCTGGCATTTTCCTAGCTTCCCAAGGACCTAGAAGTTCTAGGCCAATATGGAGCTTAGCAGAACCAGCAGGCCCCGTGTACAAGAAGACATAATTTTGTTCTGAATGCTGGGGCCCATGAAGGTTCTGGAAAGGGGGGGGGAGGGGGTGTCTTAAGGATTGAGAGAAAAAGCAGAGGTTTTCACCAGGGAGAGGTGTCCCCCTTGTCTTTTTGTCTGCAGACAGCCCTGGGGGCCCCGTGAGCAGTACTTTTGCTGAAAGGAAAAAGTGAGAGCTGGGTGGCTCATGGCCAGAGGGCTGACTCAGGAACCAAGCACTTCCTCTGCCCAGAGGGACCCAGTGATTTCACACCCTGTGCAACCAGCAGCCCAGCTCCCAGCCCAGGACACACGCACACACACGCGCGCGCACACACGCACACACACACGCGCGCACACACCCATGCATACACATGCACAAGCACCCACCAGCCCCTTCCCTCATTCCAACACAGGTCCCCAGTTGGCAAAAAGAAAGCTTCTCGCAAATATTACACAAACCGCAGCCCAGACACCAACAGTCACACTCACTCAAAGAAGTCCAAAGTCCCACCTGCCAATCAGTTATCATCCAGAATCCAATTCACCCCATCAAACACCCTGGTGCCCTTTCGGGGTACACCAGATCAGTGCCCCCAGGCAGCTGTGGATACTAATATGCAAATACAAATGATAATAATAGTAGCTAACCTAAAGCCAACATCTATTAGGCACCACTTTGCTACATACAGCTAGTGCTCAACTTACGACCACGATTGGTTCCGACAGACCGGTTGTAACACGATTTGGTTGGAAGTTGAGTAGGCTATATGTACAGTACTATACTATGAAATAATGTTATAAAAATCTTTAAGTCATATTTGATCATAATTTTCTTTCATTATTGTTATATATCATAATTTTCTTTGTTCACTTTATGCCATTTGTATCATCTCTACACCATTTTGTTTCTTATTTTTACATTCGTCAGGTTTAAGTAAAACACTGCATTACCAGTACAACTGGTTTAATATTTGCAAAACATACAAAATTACAAAATACAGGTGCACACAAAAACTGCTCCAGACGCGGAGCCGTTGTGGCTAGCGATTGTGGTCGTAAAGTCGAATGGTCATAAGTTGCATAGGCCGCAAGTCAGTCAATACCTGTACTCTACATTGTTTCTAATCCTGTGTGTCAGCAAGTGTCAGCCTGTTCTAAAGATGAAGAAAAGGAGACTCTGAGAGGGGAAACCATTTATTTGCAGATACATAGTACCCGGTAAAGCTGGGGTTTGAAATCAGAACTAATTTAACACAATTAAAATATAAAACTAAATTTAAATGGAAACTAATTTAAAAATCGGAACTACTATATCAGAACTTCAAAGAGCACACAATTTTTATTGTACTACACTGGCTCTTACATCTCACACATACCCAGACACACAATAAAATGAATACATAAGAGCAGCGATACCCCACAATAAAAACTTAAATTTAAAGCCACAAACATTTCAGAAAACACAAGCTCCTACCATGCCCAAGGATCAGCCCTCAGGCCAGAAGTGGCAGCCTCTAAAAATAAACACTCATACAGAAACCCACGGCCAAAAACAAGTGATCAGACAACCACAAAACAGGAACATCCTGATCGGCACACACACATACAAACCACAGGCCAACCAAATGATGTCATCAGGCGGGCACAGAGATACCCAGCAGGGCACATCGTCCACATACCCTCCCCAGGGCCGGGTGCTCTACCCACTCACTTAACTCTTCAGAACCAACTCTCTGCTCCCGGTTTTCCTTGGGGCTTAGGGACCTCAACCAGCTGCAGAACCCAAGTGACACTGGCCAGAATGTTGCCACAGCCCAGGGCTCACTGGGATGGGGTTGGTCTGACTGGGAAAAGGGTTTGAGCCGAGATCAGTCTGAACCTCCGACAGCCTGTGCCTTGTGCTGGGACCCCCGAAGGCAGTGAAGAGGCCGCTGCAGGTACGGCTGCCTCTCTCAACTCGTCAGTCAGCCTACCTAAAGGGGTCGGCCCGTCAGATGAGAGAGCCTGCCCCTCATGCATGTCTCTCCAAAGAAGTGGGTGCCTTGCTACACAAAAAGGAAGGGACCCCAGCTGCCAGTTTGCAGAGGAGAAAAGTACTAAAGACAGGAGCCGCGTGTCACTCCGACTTCTGGGAGTGGTTCGGTGAGGACGGGCCCCTCACACCAGTTAGTGGAAGTCTGAAGAGCTGTCTCTCCTCCTCACTGTGCCTGGCAAGCTGCCGGCCCTATAGAAACAGGCCCATTCCCGGGCCCTTGGCCCACTCGGCAGCCCACACCATGAGGTGCCAGAGCATTCCTCCCCAGCTAGGGATCTCCTCCATGTCCTGTACCCCTAGTCCCCTAAATCCATGCTCACCTGGTCTAGGGGGTGGGGACAGCAACAAAAGCAAAGGGTGGGGTGTCCCCTCTCTCCCCATTTACACTCACGCAGAAGGCGATGAGAAGCACTCGGTACAAGTCTGAGAGTACTCTCTCCTTCCAGGATAAAGCAGGCCCAGTCCAGCACGTTGCTTGGGTACAGAAAAGAAGAGCATTTGGCAGGACAGCTAGGCAAGCATCCCCGAGGCCGGGAGAGAGCGTTCACACTGATTCTCATTACCTGGTATCCGGGCCCTGCCGGCCAGGCCCCACTTTTCATTGATTTTGAAAGTGTCGATACTTAACTGATTCTGCCATGTAGTGAGCCCCCACAGAGGCTGCTGTTTGCAGCAACACCAGTCAGGAATGATAACTACCAGGCCACTAGGGCTTAGTAAGAAAATCGAAGAAGTGTAAATTGTGCGATTAAACCCTGTTTGCGTAAGACAAATGGGAAGGTCCATTTCTGTCCTCAGAGCAGGGCCCAGCTACTCCTGACTGCCCAGGGCTAGCAGAATGCTCCAAGCTGTTCTGTAGCCTTTGCTGGTCAGCTTCCTTTGCCTATCAAGGGGAGGAATGAAGGATAGGCCTGTCCCAGGTCAGTCCAGCCCCTGTGAGGGCTCTGCTGAGTAACTCCAGCATATTGGCAGGACCTGTGGGACACACCCCTCTGCTCCTCCCATCAGAGATAAAGGTAAGTATCCCCTGCCTCCACCCCTTCTCCCCATCCCCCACAGCCACATTAAGAGCTATTTACTGGGACCACAAAAAAGGTGGAACCCAAGGTCGGTTTCAATCTATTAAGGCAGGAAGAGGAAAAGAGAGAGGCGGTGGGGGCAGAGCAAGCAGAAGGAGAGAGAAAGCAAGGGGGTGGGGGAAGAAGAGAAGTGGCTGGAGGGGGAGGTGAGGGCTGTAAAGCTGAGGACCACCAGATCCATCTCTAAGTCCCAGCAGCCCCCAGGGGATGGCCAGTTTAGGTAAAAGCCATCTCAGATGAGAGGGAGTGGGACACCCAGTAAAAAGGGGGTGATATAGGAGGAAGAAACTGCCTGGTCAGGGCCATGGGTACTGGCATAGATGACAATGGGCTAGAAGAATAAACGGCAAGGGAAACACAAGTTACAGACAGGCCAGGGTGGCGAGCCCCCAGATCCCAAGCCCCAGCGAGCCTGGACATCCGTCTCATGAGCCGTCTCCCTGTCCACTTCTCTAGGAAGTTGAGAAGTCCACCATCCTTCCAAGGCCCCACTTGTGTCGTCTGAACACGTCTCCTGGTTCCCCCCCCAGCCGTGCTCTGAGCCCAGGACTCCACCCTCAACCCTGAGCTTGATTGCACCAAGGAGCCCGTATTCCACACGGCCGTAATCCAGATGTGCGAGCCGTGCCGCTGGAAAGCGCTGAGGCAAATCCCCAGCTGACTTGGACGCGGCCCGGCTCCCCACGCTCCCTCCAGTAAACAGCGGAGGTGCACGTGGGGCTAGACACGCTGTGCCTGCCAGATGCAGGAAAGGGAAGCGCGTCACCCCCCCCCAAATATACAAGAGAAATAAACAGGAGATGCTAAGATGATCTGGATGGAGGGCAGTTGTTCTCTCATCTTGATGTTCATAAGCATCTCCTCTAGGGACTGTTACAAAGAGCACATTCTGGGGCCTTACCTCCAGAGATTTTCACTCACACGACTGGGTGGGGCCAAGCGTCAGCACGTGAACTAGCTCAGTGTGGTTCTGCTGCACACACGGGTGGGCAACGTTTTGAGAAACCTGGACCCAGTGGCCAGTGTTTTGAGCTCTGAGGTTAAGGACCTCTGCTTCCTTTACTAACGTCAACTGGGAGATTTCATTTATTGAAATGTCAGGACAGAGGACCCAACCATGAAGAACGGAAGGTGCCGGCCTGGTGGACCTCTCAAAGGAAGTCTCCTTTAGCTGTGACTCAATCAGGAGAGACAACAGCCCATCCAACAGCAGGCTGGTTTTGAACTGTGACTCACTTATTAAGGTTTTTAGGAAGGGACCCTTTATGATAAAAAGTTCTTTGAGTCCACGTCCAACAGAGTAACAATTCATTAAAATACATTACCGGGGATCAGTGATGACCAACCTTCACGGAAGAAAATCAATACAGTCCGATAGGAAGAGGCACCGTGCCCACCCTGGACAAAGGCAGTGTGGAGGCCGTCAGAGCCCCTGGCAGGTAGGGAGGAAATCTAGCTCCTTAAATGTGAGAATGCGACATCAAAGGTCATGTGTGTCTGGGAGGTGGGTGAACTTTGACAAGGACTGAGGCTTGTCCAAGAGGCAGTCGGGAGAGCAACTTCTGGACATGTTAACCCTTACACCACCAACTCTGCCCCCAACCATGGAGGGTGCCAGGCTGGGCCTAGGGCTGGGGCTATTGAGAGGCAACATGGGAGCCAGAGGATAGGGCTGAGTACCAAGGAGGCCACAAGAATGTGCTTCTGGGGGTGATGGAGGGGAGATGCCCCCACATCCCACTCTTAAGCCAGATACACCCATCATTCAGAAGAATGCTCTCCATCTAAATGGCCAGCTCAGCTTGTGTCGACCACTTAACCATGCTGTGGCTGGCATGCATCCTTGCAGCAGGTTTGCTGGGTGATCGGATTCAGAAGCTAAGTACCTTGTGGAACACCCTCCTCTCTCCATTTCAATGACTCTCATCACCCACAGAGTAAAGGCATATGCTCCCCTGCTGGACACGCACGACCTTGTATCATCCAACCCTTGCCTGCCTTTTGAAGTCTAACCTTCACTGTCCTCCATACCCCAAACACCCCACCCCACTCTACGCTTACTACTTACATGCTCTATCCCACCCTATGTCACATACTGTCCTCTCTCCTGAAGGTCTTTCACCAGCCCCTGCAACTCCCAGCCTCCCTGGCAAACTTCTTCCACCTCCTTCAGGCCTAGTTTGAACTTCTCTAGAAGCCTTTCTTGGCCTAACCCCTTTCCTACAGTCCTCCAGACTCAGTAAACCTCTTCCATGTTCCCACTGCCTTTTGTAGATGTCTGCTGGAACACTGATCACATCCTGAACAGTCGCTACTGAGATCCACGTTTGCCTTTCCCATGAAGCTGAGTGCTCCTTGAGGAAAGCCCTTTGTTTCTCTCTCTCCCCGGTGCCTGGTTCCCAGAGGGTACCATTCACAAAGTGCCTCTTGGAATTTAATGCTGAACCAGCATGGCTATACAGGATGACCATTGCCAGGGCCTAGGGCTGGCGCTGTTGAGAGGCAACATGGGAGCCAGAGGACAGGGTTGAGTACCAAGGAGGCCACAAGAGTGCAGTTCCTGGCACACCTTAGGTGTTCCCTAAATGCTTCTTGCATTACATTAAACAGACCCAAAAAATTTATATAGTCCTGTCGACAACTGAGACACTCTTCTTCCATTGTCACCCTGAGATGTAAAAAATCAGGGGTTCAGGGTAGACCACAAGCTTCTCACAAAAGGAAGAGAAAAGCGAGGCACTGCAGACAAAATATCATGAGAGAGGGATATTCTACAGAAGTTGGTGGTAGAGGGGAATTCTACAGGTTGGGCACACAGCCGACCCCGTGACTTCTCCCACAGAATTCCCAGCCACACGTCACTCCAGTAGACATTAACTCTCATACGCCAAGGACCCCGTAGGACAGCTAATGAAAGCCTAGAATAATTTTCTTTTTAAAAAATGTACAAACACAGTTCTTGCACATAATTTCAGGGGATTGATAGACACCCCAAAGTCCATCTATAAACCTTATATTAAGATGTACACACTTAACAGATAGGGTGCCGCGTCCCCATAGCCAGCTGAGAATCAGGGCAGCCCTTTGTACATCACAGCTTGCAGAGGGTCCTGGAACTTCTCTACATAGGGATCGGCTTCCTCGGGGGTTCTGACAACCAGCAGAAGGAGGGCTGGAGGAAACGTACCCAATGGGGAAGTGCACAGATGAGCCGCAGCCCCTGCCAAGCAAGGAAGGCAGAGGACAGGTGCAGCCCAAAGAACCTGCTTCATTCACATCGAGAGGTCCCAACCAATGCCACACTGGCAAGCATGGGTTCAGGCCCTGTGGCCGGGGACAGATGGGTCTGGGCTTGGTAAACAGACACCTTTCTTGCTGTTTAACAGCCTCAGAGGAAACTCACTGTGTTTTCAGAGAGTGATCAGAGGAGAACAAGATTCTCCTTAGGCAGCTCTGTCCCCTGTACTTGCAACCTCACCAGTGTCACCCTCAATCCTGCCTCTGTGGGCCCACGGAAGGTGGGTGTCAAGTGCCCACCCCTGGCCACCTCCACCATTCTTCTGAGAAAGAAAGAAAGAGGCATGAGTCCCAATGTCCAAACAGAGCCCAGTCTGGACTGCAGCCGGTGGGCCTGGACCATGCAGAAAGTCAGCATTGAAACCGAAATGGAAACAAGGACCCCTCCCACCGGCATCTCCGGGCCCTTGGGGCAGCAGAACTAACGTCTAAGTGCGACCAAGAAGACAGCTAGCCAAGAGAACTTTGAAAAACCATGGTATTTTTAGAGCTGGAGGGTCTTAAGAGGTCAGTTCACCCACTGCCCACCCCTCGAGTTACAGGAAGACAGCGAAGTTCAGCCCCATCCCAGAAAGGTGCAAAAGGACTTGTCTTCACATCCACAAGTTCAGTGCTTCTCTCCCCTTAATGGCCATCAAGGTGAAGGTGGCTGGAGGACCCTGGGGAGTGGGGGGCAGGAAGGGGACTCTCCAATGATGGCTGCAGACCAAGATCCTCACAATATAACACATGGAGTTTCGGTCAAGTTATGGAGATGGATGTGTTCCCAGACCCTCCTCAGGAAGGATGCACAGTACTTCACACAGATACCATCTGACTTGAATTTCTCCAGAGAAAGGGAGTAGGAGCAGAAAACCTGACTGTGACCTTTATTTCAGACCCAAGGGACCAGGGCCTGAAGGGTAAGTGACCTGCCCAGGTCACACGACAGCCCACGACCTTGCATGGCCAGCCTCCTGGCCGTCAGCTCCCGCACCGGGCACTACAAGGAGCGCCTGACACTCCCACTCCCCGCCTCGGCCTATCCGGGCACCAGATATCACAGACACACTCGGGACGGATGGTAAAAATAGCTCTGAGCCCACAATAACCGAAGTCCTTCTCTGCCAGGCCAGGGCGCCGGCCTGGACACTCAGAAATCCCTGGCCAGGGGACGGCCCAGACACCAAAAAACTGTGCCAAAGTTGGGAGACAGCCAAAGTGGGAGCCCCCAGGAGGCCAGCTGGGGGATGGTCAGCACAGGGGGTGCCACACTGCTCAGACTACAGAGGGGGCGGAGGTTGTTCTGTGTAAACATCCCTCCGGGAGTGTGTCGGGGTGTCCGTGTCTCCACAAGTTCCCTCTGCCCACCCCACTGTCATCCACCACAAGCCATTACCCCAAAAGAACGAGGTCAACTCCGACACACTGCCTCCCATCAAATCAGCCGCCCCTCAGAAACGAGTTGGCAGCTCTTACAGGTTCAGGGCAGAGATTTCTGGAGTAGGGGCAGCCAGGTCCACTACATCCACCTCCAAAACCGGTGCGGAGGGTCACACCCTGCACAACCTCACGCCTTTCCCCGGTCTGGTCCCCCGCGAACACAGGACCGAGGGCACAGAAGCCCCGCCATCCACTCCCCAATCCACAGAGCCACACAAGGACACACACAGGCTAAACAGCAGCCCAACAGACACTTACCCTCTGAACGGAGAGGGAGGACAGGGAGGGGAAAGGACCGCTCTGATTTGATCTCTGCTCCTTGTGCCTCAAGTTTCAAATAATTCCTACAAGGCTGCAGCGCCCAGCTCTGCCTGTGTCCTGGTCCGGCTCACTGGGACTGTCAGGGGTGGGAGGAGCCTGCCGTGTACACACGCCACTCCCTCCCTGGAGCTCGCTCTCTCTCTCTCACTCTCTTCCCCTCCCGGCTCTGCCTCACTCCGGCTTGTAGGAAGCCAGTGGGATAAAACTCTGTCTGTAATTTCAGCCAGCTGGGTCCCTAGGGCTTCACTTATCATCCTGTAGCTATGCAGCTCTTGAATGACATCACAGTGGCTTCCCAAACCCTCCACATGGAGTGCGAAGCCGCTGCTCAGCCCCAGCCCATGGCAGCCCCAGCTCGACCCAGTTCCAACCCCAACTCAACCCTAGCCGGTGACAGCCCCAGCCCAGCCCTGCCCAGTCCCCCGCACAGCACAGCCCCCAGCACAGCGCAGCAGGGAACCAGAGGAGAGATGGGACAAGAAAACCTGGAGGACAGAGGCAGGGATTCGAGGAGAGGGGAGGGCAACGGTTTCTAGGAAGGTATTAAGATTTATTTCCCCAAATTTTTCCACATTTTTTCCACTCTAAGCAAATGAAAGGCAGAACAGATGACAACAATTTTCCAGCTGCTGAACAATAAGGTGGAAATCTTTTTTTTTCCTCTCTCTCCCCCTCCTTCCCCTCCACGGGGCAGAGTGGAGGAGCCAGGATACTTCCTTGGCTTCTAAAAGGGAAACAGAAAACCCAAAGGTGAACTGGGGACCCAAATAGAGGGGCGGGAGTGTGGACAGGCCTCAGGGAGGGAGCCAGGAGCCCCAAAGTGAGATTCTCGGTGCAAAGCTTTGGATTCTGGTCCAGCAACCTGGATGATTTTTGAGGCCTAACTCTAGGAAGACCAGTGGGCACCTGGCCCAGGATATTGATCAGCCAGGCCACTTGAGATGTCTCCAATTGATTGGCTATAGGTATTTAGTTTGCTGCCATCTGAAAATCATGAATGGCAGAGAGAATAACTTTTCAGAGTGCCAGCGACATCCACCTTCATCCCCAAACAGCCAGGTCTGAAGCAGTCCACTCAGCAAAAAAAAAAAAAAAAAAAAAAAAAAAAAAAAAAAAAACAACACACACACAAAATCTGGCCCAAGTCCCTCCATCATTCTGAAGTGTCCTAAAAAGTGCAAGAAGTGTCCTAAAAAGTGCAAGAAGTCCCTAACAGGACACCTAATGCCAACTTTTATTTGCATGTTTTTTGGCAACTTATTTGGCACTTAACTGAGCTCCAGAGTCAGTGAGATGCCCGGGGTCAGCAGGCAGGTCAGCCCCCATCGGTCTGCGACCTCGCCCTCAGAGCCCTTTTGCGGCCGCCCCGCCCCGGAGCCCAGCTGGTCACAGGCAGGGCTGGCCCTGCAGGCTCAGGAAGGAGAGGCTGCCACATGGAGGTCACCTGCTTCTCCCTCTTCTGAGCAGATACCTCATCTTGGTACCCTTCCACGTGTCCAGCGCCACTCTCTGGATGTTTCTTTGGGGGAATGAAGGAAAATCAGAGGAAGAGCCAAGATGGTACCCAGGGCCGTGCAGGCTGGTCTCGCGCTATCTCAACTGCATCTCCACGATGAGAGGGGGAGGCCTACAGCCCAGAGTCAGACTCCACAGAAGCCATAAGAACGGGCAGCACGGAGAAGGGTTTCATGCTGTAAGCTCCAAACTGGGCACTGGAGGACTTCCAACTTTCCCAGGGCAGAACTGTCGTAAGGACACAATTTGAAAAAACTATTCGAATCATCCAGCCATCCAATCACTCTAAACAGAACCACAAGGAGGAGAAAGGACTGGGTGTCCCAAGTGTTAAGGTGTCACTTGGGAGAGAAAGGAACTCAGGAAGTACCCTGATGGAAACAACCACAGATCTTTGCAGGATCACCTGTCTGCCTTCCAGCCCAGAGGAGGGGAAGGAGATGGACCAGACAGGGCAGGCACTGGGCAGCCCTTACATGGCCTCAGCCCTCCAGGGTCTCCACACTCCCTCCTGGAAGGTGGTAAACAGGGCCAGGCTTGTAAACCTGATCCTTAAGGGCCAGGCAGGAGCCAGAGTGCCAAAGGATTTCTCTGGAAGGAAACTGTCAACTTCCAGCCAGATGTCCAGGTTGGACAAGGATTGGGAGTATATCTACTCACCTCCCTCCTTCCCCTCCCTGCTCTTATCGCCTCCTGGGGCATGGACCCCATCTGTAACAGTCCTCATTTGGGGAGATGGAAGGAGAATGTGGAGGGGGCCCAAGGTGGCATGGGGAGCCAAGAAGGAGAGAGTACACCAGAATGGGGCACACACGCTAACAACGTGTCTGCACTTAAATGCACCTTCTCTCGTTCGCTCCCCAAACCAAGGCTTCGAGGTCACAGCTTGTTCGAGATCACATGCCAGTCTGACTCTGACACAAGTTCTTTCTGCTTCCCAGAGAGGAAGGAAGAACCAGGAAGGCAATGGATGGGTGGAGGGTGAGAGTCTGGAGGATACAGCAGGAAGAAGAGTGGAGAGCTTTATGGTAAAATCATAATGCTGGTTTAGAACTGGCCTGGATCCCGCCATGCAAGTGAGTGCTGGCAGCATCAGTGGCCCCCTGGGAATTGCGTGCATCCTAACGATGCTTCCAGGGCTCAGAGTATTTCTGGAAACTCATGGGGAACTGTGTCAGAACCTGCTCACAAATCACATGTGAGCCCACCCCTGCACTTAGGGCTGATCCCCATTCTTTCTTTTTTTTTAATTTTTCTGAAGTGAGAAGCGGAGAGGCAGGGAGACAGACTCCCAGATGCGCCCGAGCAGGATCCACTCAGCATGCCCACCAGGGGGCGATGCTCTGCCCATCTGGGGCGTTGCTCTGTTGCAACAAGAGCCATTCTAGCACCTGAGGCAGAGGCCATGGAGCCATCCTCAGGGCCTGGGCCAACTTTGCTCCCATGGAGCCTTGGCTGTGGGAGGTGAAGAGAGAGACAGAGAGAAAAGGATGGAGAAGCAGATGGGCACTTCTCCTGTGTGCCCTGGCCGGGAATCGAACCTGGGAGTTTCACACACAAGGCCGATGCTCTACTACTGAGCCAACCGGCCAGGGTCTGATCCCCCTTCTTAACTCCATTAAGCACCACATGTAAGTACTGGTTACCAAACTGGCCATGTCGTTTTTTAATTACAGCTCCCATCACTGCAGCGGGACGGTGGTCTCTGTGGTTCTATGCATGAGCGCGTGTGTGTGTCAGTGTGGGTAGCAGATCCGGGTGGTTTCTGCATCCTTTCCCAAATGGGTCCATCTGTGTGCATGAGTCCAAGAAGGATCATGCAGGCATTGCCAGAGGGTGGCGGGCCCCTGGGCAATCGCATGCAAGCTCCCATGTATGAGCAGGTGGGCCAGAGTAGGAAGTCCCTTCTGCGGAGGGACAAGCTGGAAGTGACTCTCCTGACCCACAGAAACTATACCCCATGGGGTACAAGCCTAAACAGGAGCCAGGAGCCCGGGCACCACTCCGGGTTTCTTTCCATCCTTGTGTCACATGAAGAACGCCTGCCTGATTCTCGAAGGTTCTCAAGCAGTGTACATACATGGGGGTGGGGTGGGGGGTGCAGAAAGGAAGAAGGAAAGATCTGAGCAGCTTTGAGCTTTCATATCACAGTCTGATCTCACTGCCCCTGGAGAAGGAGAAGAGCAAACATCAAAGAACACTCTTCTACGAACAGTTGTTTTTTGTTGTTTTTTTTATAAGCAATCAAGGTAACAGACAGCGAGAGTGTCCAACAAGTCTCAGGGCATTGACTCGCCGTGATGAGGTAAAGATTGGGCCGGGAAGGAGAAAGGCAGTCAGAAGCTCCTGGCCCCCACCCACGGGCAGACAGCTCCACAGCCACTCCCCAAAAATAAAAAAGCCCCCGCCTGTGACCTGGATCAACTTCCCAGGGTGGGAGAGCAATTCAGCAGGTCTGCCATCTAGGGCGGGATGCCCTGTGTTCTGCAGGGGAGTCTTGTGGGTGCAAATATAGCTTGAGCAGAGAATGGGAGGGGAGGAGAAACAGGAATTTGGGGCCAGACTTGAGTCCCCTTTGCACACAGAACCTGACAGGACTTTGTCACAGCCTCTAGAAGTGCCTTGTTCTCCCACACCCATGCACCATGGTCACTCCCCCATCTAGACAGATCTGTGGCATAGAAGGACCTCAAGAAAATCAAGTTCTGCCAGCAGTTCCCCTTTCTCATATCCCTCAAAGGTGAGACAGTACTCCTGGATGTCAGACATCCACCTCTCCGAGAGCAGCTGACACCCACTCTATCCAACCCTGATCTCGTGTCCCTAACAAACCCCTGCACAATAAATAGACCTGGAGAAAGTCATCCGGCAGCAACAGCAGGAGACTGGGCGTCAAGGGGCCAGAGCACTCAGAAGTGATCTTTGATGAACCTCAGTTTCCTGCCCTGTGCAGTGGGAGAGCACAGCCAGATGGTCCCTCCTGGCCAGTTCTAGATGCCCAAGGATCCAATTCAGAGAAGGTGCACAACCAGGCGCTGTCTGGATCCCAGAGTCCCTGGACTCTGTGGGCCCCCCCACACACACACACACACACTTGGTCCTGCCTGGGTGGCTCCAGGCTGTTTCTGCAGCAGCCACAGAGGCCCTGGGGGCTGGGACAGAAACAGTGATGTGCAGGAAGTCTGGAAACACATGCCAGGCTACAGAGGTTCTGAGGGCCACATAGGGCAATAAAGAGGCTGATTTATTTTCATCAGTAAAATGCCGAAACTCAATCCGTCGAGCGAGGTGACCCAGCAGACAGCGGCGAGGAGCTCCACACCCAGAGCAGAATTAGCTAGATCGCAGCCTCCTGGGCCTCACCACTGAGGCAGGTGACGGGAAGGGACCGGAGGAGAGTCCAGGGCTGGGCCAATGTTGCTCCAGGTCCTTTGGGCTGGCCTCTTCCCACCCCACCACTGCCCTGCCAGGGTCCCTCCAGGATGCAAGCCCAGTAATGAACAGAGTGAAGCCAAATGACTTCCTATTTTAACTCAGTCCCTTATTCTCCAGAGACTTAAACAGCAGGTTGCCAGGTCCACTGAGACTGCTGCTCGTCTGAAGCCATGGTCAGACGCGGTGGCATCAGAATCCCAGCTCTACATCCACCTGGCTGTGTAAACACTGGCAGGTTGCTTACCCTCTCTGTGCCTGTTTCCTTATCTGAGAAATTAGAACGAGAGTATTCAGCACACAGGAGTCATGAGGATTAAAGGAAATAATGGGCACCTAAAAAGATCTCACATCTGGAAGGAGGAGAAGGTAAACTCTCTTCCTGGCCCCCGAGTATATTGCTGGCTGGGGGTATCAATTACCACAACCCTCGTGGAGGCCACTCTGGCACTATTGAAATTATGTGGGCGTACCTTCTTCCACCCCGCAACTTCACTGCTAGAAATTTATCCGACAGGTAGACTTGCACACGTGAAAACAGTATGTGTATGAGGTTATTCATGGAAGCATTTTTGAAAACAGCAAAAGATGAGAAATAGCCTAAAGGTCCATGCTATTTAAATACAGTAAATCAAAATACAAGTGAAATAAAACACAGTACGTATGTGCAGTGGAATATTATGCAGCTGATAACAATTAAAAGGCTCTTTATGTGCTATTATGGAAAGATCTTCACAATATGCCAGTAGATGTTAAAGCTCAGGATACAAGCCAAATCCTTACAACGACCACCAGACCCTAAGTGACCGGGTCCCCATTACCTCTGACTTCATCTCCTATCATGACATCCACTGCAATCACACTGGGCCCTGTGCTGCCTCTCAAACATCTCAGATAGGCTCCTAACTAAGGACCTTTGCAATTGCTGTTCCCTCTGCCTAGGATGCTCTTCCTTAGATATTTGCTTGGCTGACTGTCTCATCTCCTTCAATGCATTTGCTCATACGTTCCCTCTTCAGGGAGGCCTAGGCTGATCAGCTTTTTAAAAAATTTCAACTCACCACTTAACCCCCCACCCAATCCCGATCACCCTCACACTCTGCTCTATCTTTTCCCAGAGTATTGTCACTTTCTAACATGTACTGTCATTTACTTATTATGTCTTTTTAAATTTTGTTTATTGCCTGACTTCTCCGACTAGAATATAATCATGACAAAGACAAGGACCTTTATGTTGTTCACTGTTACGGCAGCCCCAGCATCCAGAACAATGCGCGTGTAGTAGGCACTCGGTCAATACTTGTTAAGTGAGTATTACTAAGGACAGCCCATGCACCAGAGAGCACGAATGAGATGAGTTCTCTGCTTCTTCTTCATAGCGTAGATTCAAGGTTATGCCTATAATCACGTCATTCTCACTCCCCTGCATTCTGATATGCTTTCTCAAGTGGAAAAGAAAGAAACAGGTTAACAGCTGCTCCGGAAGTCACCATGACCCACAGGCTGGTCACCACCAATGGCTGGAGCAGGGCCTATGAAGGTGAGGCCCCTGGAAAGACCCTGGGAGCTGGTCTGGCTCTGCCCCCAGCTACTGTGTGACCTCTGCAAAGCCCCCAAAACTGAGCAGAGGGAGTGGAGACTGGCACTTGGATGGTGCCGGGGAAGAAGTTCGCACACAGATCCCAGATCCATTGAAAAGTGGCCCCAGAACTGCCCATTGGACCGAAAGCAGGGCCTGGGAGAGTGGGGCAAGCGGAAGGGGCTCTGCTGTCCGAAGGGAAGCGTACCAGCCAGGGGGCAGGAGTGGGCAAGAGGGAGACAAGCTCCAGAGACAGTGCTGCTTCTTTAAGTCTGATGGGTGATGGGCCTGAAAAGCCAGGACAATTGGTGAATGGGGTTAAACTCTGCAGAAGAGCAAACCAGCCTCCCTGAGCACCTAGGATCCAGCCCCAGGAAACGGCCTGGATGGGGAGAAGGTGGACCAGGGCACAGCCTCCTAAGACAGTGAGAAACACTCAGGGCCTGATGGGACCCAGCAAGGAAAAGTCCAGAAGTACCAGGCAAGACAACCCTCCCCACTGAGGGCTGGATGCTGTGAACCAACTGCATCTCCAAGAGCTGAGGCAGCGTCCACCTGCCCCATCTGGGGCTGAGAGGCTGAGTGGCCGGGTAGCGTGTACAAGCAGAGTGAGGAAAAGCAACAGGCCGAGCACGTGTGCCCCCAAGCAGCCATCACTTGGCCGTGTCCTCTGAGCAGCAAATCCAGGCTCCGGGGACGGGTGACAGCAGTGCTGTCTTTTCTTGTGATCTCCTGCCTCGTTCTCCCCTTTAGCGGGCCCCATGCATGCGGAGGGCAGTACAGCAAGGGAGGCCCACCAGGCCTGACTGCCTTCCTTGCCCTCTACTTTCTAGACTGAGCAATGTTGCTCTACCCCTCTTAGATGTGAAAAACAATTCTGTCTCCTGTGTCATCTGCTTCCTAGGCCCAGGACAAACGCAGCCCTTCTGTAAAGCCATCACCTCTGATCACCCTACCCCACCCCACCTCCACCCCCGCAGAAACTTTTTCTCTCCCGAGAAGCCGTGGCCCTTGGCCACAGTCCTTCTCCACTTGACCGGGCTATGGAGGGGACGGTGCGCCCGCCCGCTCTCACTGCGCCCTCCCCGCCTGTCTGCAGGCAGACCCAGGGCACGGTTCCCACAGCACGGGGACCAGCAGTGTCCGCCACCTAGCAGGTGATCTGAGAGAAGGAATGGAGGGAGGAGGGAATGATGGGTGAAAGGCAGCTTTCATTAGATAAAACATATATATATTTGATGAATAGAGGCTTGAATTTCTTTTCTTGGACACAGTTAAAGTCAGTATCTTGGGGTCTTGCTGGGTCCTGCAAACCTGCGCTTGTCTAGAGGTCTGGCAGGAGAGGAAGGAGGGAGGTGGTGGAGGGGGAAAGAGCGCATGGTCTCATCTTCCCCGGCCTCGAGCTTGATATTTGAGCCCAAGGCAAGGGCAGACGTTGCTCAGGCCACTGGCCAAGAGCTCTGCGTCCGCTCTGAGTGTGGCTCCGGCCTTCCAACCTCCACCTGATGGCAGAGATTACAGAAGACCAAAGGCACATTCACTCAAGAGGGTATTGGCTTACCAAATGTTCCACGGGCAGACACCACTCCCCCAGCCCGCCAGCTGCCTGGCAGAGCAGGGCCAGGTGAGGGTGTGAGGGCATCAGGGCGAGCCCCACCCTGCCCGACGAGGAAGAGTGCTGAGCAGGTGGCTGTCAGATGCTGGATCACTGGTGTCATCTTCTTCACCCACAAGGTCAGGCTGACCTTACATTTGAACTCTGAGCCCTCTGATTGTTCCAGGAGGTCAGAAGAGGCCTCCCCTCTTAGAAGGAGAAGGTACCCAGGCATTCCTTAAGAAGGCATTTGATCCCTGCCTCTGTTGCTATCTCTGTGTAGACCATCCCAACTGAGACCCATCTCTCTTGTTTCTCAACATAGCTGCCTAGTAAGTCCAAGAGGACAAGATGCAACCTCCTTGCCACGGTTGATCCATCCTCTCAGTCGGGAGGTTCTACCAGGTGGCTACCTCACACTCCTCCTGCTGCAGCCTAAGCCCTTTGTCTATGTGACGTTCTAGAACGTTTCAGTAGCAGCTTTGAATTTCTCTGCCAACCAAAAGTAGTTTGGTGCTCAACTCCAGGAGATCAGCACCGGTGGTTGGAAGAACACCCTCTGTACAGAGCCGAGGGATAAATGTATCACTCCGGATCCCTGGACCCTGTGCGTGAATTACTTGGGTCCACCTGCAATCTTGTGCTCCCCTCTTCTACTGCTTCCTCTCAAATCTTACCCAAAAGTTCAGAAGGCAAGACCGTCACCCCTATGAATGTGTGTCCAGAGCAGGCATTATTCGTGGTGCACAGGAGTTTTCCCCAGTGGGCACAGGAACGGCCTAACTGCTCACTTCCCACACAGAGGAGCCATCCCACGGCTCCTCATCCTGTCTGCCCCTGGGGACAGGAAGGGACACAGGGCCACGCGGGTGGCTATGGCAGCTGGAGACAGAACTCCTGGGCTTTTGGGCTGCTCTGCCATCCAGGCAGCTAAAACCAGCCTCCCTCCCTGTGAAACGAGGAGGGTTTTCTACCAGTTCCAGGGCTGGACAGAGATCAGACCAAGCAGCCTAGAGCATATCGGGCTGTAGATGAATCATCTCTCTGAGTGTAAGATTTAAAGTATTAGAAAGCAGTGCAGATCCCTGACTCAAGCTCCCGGCCCCCAGCTCCCGGCCCCCATCGTTGGAATCCTGCCTCCGCTATTTACTCAGGATATTATCTTGGGTCAGGCCCCTAGCCCCTCTGTTATTGTCCCAGTTTCCTCGCCTATAAAATGGGAAAACTAGTTGTAATCTGAAGTCATTTTGGAAGCATTTGGACCTCAGCTGTGATGGAGATCACATTCCAAAAGGAGGGCTTGCAGAAAGAGGTGACTGACATCAAGAAAGTGAATAGACAACCTACAGAATGGGAGGAAATATTTGCAAACCATATATCAGATAGAGGACCTATTTCCAGAATGTACAAAGAGCTCTTATAACTCAATAACAAAAAGACAGAACCCCAATTAAAAAAAATAAATAAATGTGCAAAAGTTGTGAACAGATGTTTCTCTCAAGAAGATATATACCGGCCAGTTAACAAAGAAGTTTAACATCATTAATCCTCAAAAAAATGTAAATCAAAACCACAATGAAATGCCACTTTATACCCACTAGGGTGGCTAGAATAGCAAAGAAAATTACAAGTGTTGATGAGGATGTAGAGAAATGGCCATCCTCGTACTCTGGCAGGGAAGAACGTAAAATGGTGCAACCACGTTGGGAAACATTTGAGCAGTTCTTCAAACGATTGAACATAGAACTACCATATAACCCAGGAATTCTGCTCCTAGGTAACTACCCAAGAAAAAATAAAAACGTAAGTCCATGCAAAAAGGTCATGCATGGATATCCACAACAGTGTTCTTAAAACATCCCAAAAGTGGACACAATGCAAATATTTATCAACTGATGTACGTATAAACAAACTGTGGTGTGTCCCAGCAACGGGGAATTATTCAGCAATGAAAATGAAGCACTGATAATGCTACCACATGAAGGAACCCTGAGAACATTACACTAAGGGAAAGCCACGTACTGTGTTGTTCCACTTAGATGAAATATCCACAATAGACAAATCTACAGAAAGTACACTAGGGCTGGGGGGCGGGGGGGGGGGGCAGAAATGGGGAGTGACTGCTAATGGGTAGGAGGTTTCTTCTGAGGGTGATGAAAGCATTTGGAAATCAGGTTATGGTAAGGTTGCACAACCTTAAATACGTGAAAACTCGTCGACTAGCACACTTTAAACAGGTAAAGTTACGTTATTAAGTTTTATCAGTATAATATGATTTTATTATGTAATACTGGGAATATATATTATCTGCTGTTATTTTTTTTTTAAAGAGAGAAATGGCTGGAAACTGCTTTGGGGCTCTAAACAACCCGCACGCACACCCATATCAAAGGAGTAATAGGGTCAGGAAGTGGGAGTCTCTAAGAGGAATTTTGGGGAAGAGAGTTATTTTGCTCTGAGTGCCACCTGCTAGGGGCTCTTCCCTCATCTGAGGGAGTGAGCTCAGCTCAGCGTGAGTTGGCTGGAGCACAGAGAGCGTGGGAGGTGGGCCAGGCGCAGGTCTGAACGTCTGAAGGGTAAGAAGAGACAGGGAAACAGAGAGAGGGACTACTTTGGCCGCCTCAGTCCCAGGCTTGCTGAGGCCGAGTGCCTATGGGCTCCGAGGACCAACGGGAGAGATAGCCGCCTCAGATGCGGTCCAAGAGGGCCACCTGGAGGGCTGAAAGGACTCCAGCAGGAGGAGGCCGGAGGGGGCAAGGGATACCTGGGCTGTGGACAGGTCCTGAATGCCTGATAAGGCTGCAGCCACCCACCTGAAGGACACGGTGAGAGACTTGTGGCAAGGTAGAAGGGTGTCTCCAAAACACCCACAAAAGTGCTGCAAGATAGAAAAAGTCAACATTTGATGCCTCCAGAACCTTCCACTGGCAAAAGCTCAGGAGTCCTATCCCCACACAAAGTAGCCTGTGTAGCCTCAGCATGGTGCCCGGCGGACAAGAACGTTCTGCTCCCTGCCCTCCTTCCCTCTTCCATATGTCAGGGAGGCAGACAGGAAACCTGCTGAAATACACACACAGCTGCCGGCCAGGTAGGGGTCAACGACGGCAAGAACCAAGCCCACATCAAGTACCAAGGTCACTGGCACTGGGCGTGTTTCCTACTGACCAGAGGACCTTCTATTACCTAATAGTGACCGGAAAAGGCACGAGACTTGCCCTCGTGTCACTCGGGGACAAAGGAAGCAAAGGATAGCTTCCAAGGGCAGGGGTAGGGAAAATTAAGTGGCTTTATAATCCCGTCCCAAGTTCTGCTTGTTCAGTCTGATGCTTACAAAACAGCAGCTACTGTCGGTGTGTGAAGAGAAGTAACCCAGAGAACGTCTAGCCAATGAAGCCTGGCACAGGGCGGGCATAGAGGCTAGCTACCATCTAGCCATCATCTTCGTCATCATTAGCACCACTGTTAGGGTTTTAGAGTTGAACATCCCCTTTGGAATCCATCCTTCTCAATTCACTGAGAGCCAGAGAGGGAAAGTAACTTTTCCAAAGTCACACAGCAAGTTTCCTAACTCCCCAAAGTGGTGCCCCTAGAACAGAACCATCTGTAGAATGGACCCGCGGGATATGAGCTTCTTTTTAAGAAGAGAGGGCTTGTATACACTCAAAGTCACATTTCTATCTTTTCTCACCTAGTACTTTAATAAGAGTAATCATCATCATCACCATCATAGACACAAATTATTCCCAGCATAGTATATACTAGGCACTCTCCTTTCCACATTTCACATACATTACTTCATTGAATTTTAACAACAACTCTATACAGAAGGCACAGTAAACCCATTCCACAGATAAAGCATTTGGGTCTCCACAAGGCAAAGTGACTTGACCAAGGAACACAGTTATAAACAACAGAGCTTGGGACCAGACTTTCTGATTCTCAATCCCACAGTCTTACTCCCCACAGCAGATATTAGCCTGTTCCACATTATTTCAGCTTTCCATTTTCCATGTATAACTTCCCTACACCCTTGAAGTAAGGTATGGATGTGTGACTTGGCCCATGAAGCGTCAGCAGAAGAAAAGTGTGTCACATCCAGGCAGAATCAGTATGCAAGTCTAATATCCTCTATCTTGATGCATCAATGATGGAAGTATCTCCAAGATGAAGCCAGCACCAGCCTAGACTAAGATGCACAGTGACCCCTGCCAACTCACACTGGACAGGCAGCAGGGGCAAAAAATATGTTTTTGTTGGGCTAAGCCACTAAGAATTTGGGGCTTTTTGTTACCTGGCATAACCAAGCCTCTCCTGTCTGATATAACCACTGAGCTACGCTGCTTCCCACTCCACATTCAGGATTTGGGAAGGTCTGAGGGTCCATTTTAGCTCCTCCCAAGTCATTAAAAGAAACAGTGACTGACATCAAAGACATGGAAAGAATCACTACTGTATTAATTCGCATTTATAGGAAATTAAGATGACCTAAAGAAAAGGAGTTACCAAGAATACCCAGAACCCAAATCTGCTGCTTCCCAGGCCAACGTCTGTCCGGGTCCATCTGTCTCTCTCCCCATGTTTCTCACCTGTTTTTCTCTCCTTCTCAGTCTCTGCCTGTTTGCTGTGTAACTCTCTCTCCTTCTTTTCTCTCTCTCAAAAAACAAACAAACAAACAAAGAATCCTTGTTCAAGCCCAGCTCACGTGAAGACTTCACAGACCGGAGACTGCGGCTGATTGAAGAGGCTCATTCCCAGCATGGATATAAGAATTGGAGGAGGAGGTAGGGACCCCACAGAGTGTGGTACTCTCCCCTGGGGAAGGGAACGCCTCTCCTCACAGACCCTGGGGGCTGAGAAGCTTGCGCACAAAACCAAGCCCCCTTATCAGCCCCTGACTCTGGCGGGACTGCCCACAGAATCAAAAGAAAGGCTCACAGGCACCATAAGGAGAAACCCCGAAGTGGGGTGCTTGCCGGCCCCCCCATGCCATCTTCAGCCAAGCTGAGGGGCTTGTACTGCTCTCCCCTATTCTTGCTTTTGGCTCTGAGCCCTCTGCTGCTTTCTTCCACACGAGCCCCCCCCCCCCACCTCTAGTAAGTTGTGAGAAGCTCTAGACAACTCAGTGTCCAAGGAGATGAGGGAAGGGTGGGAGTGACAGTGGGGTGGGGGGAGAGGGCCCTCGGGCCGGGTCAGCCTGTGGGCTTCTCAGAGGCGGAAGGCAGCCCGTTTCCCATGGCGTGGGGCTGGCTTCCGAGAAGGCTTGCCCCAGAACACTGCGGAGGACTTGGAGACAGCTCTGTGCGGCATAGGCAAAAACACAGCCCCCTCCCGCTCACGGGGAGCTGAGGTCTGGGCACGGGGCTTCAGAACCCGGGCCAAACGGCTAATGGGGCTTCTGGAGGCTGCAAAGCGTGGTGTCAGCCAGAGCGCTGAGCTGGCAGCTCCGGACCGAACTGGAGAACAACAAAGACAGCCAAGAGAGGGGGGCTGGTAGAGGACCAACCGCTTCCCACCCCCACCCCAGACCTTGTCTTCCTCCCCACGCAGGCCACAGCTCCAGGCAGCTGACTGCGGGCAACCCAGGCAACTCCTTTCTGGGGGTAATGGGCTGAATTCTGCCGCCCCACTCCCAGAAAAAAATTCATATAAAGTCCTAACCCCCAGTACATTAGAACATGACTGTATGTGAGATACAGCCTTTAAAGAGGTATGGTTGGCCCCTAACCTAGTCTGACTGGTGTCCTCATAACAGGTGATTAGGACACAGACCACCGCAGGAAGACCGGTGAAGAAACAGGGACAAGAGAGCCGAGTGTAAGCCAAGCAGTGAGGCCTCCAGAGGAACAGGCCCTTTCGACAGCTTGATCTTGGAGTTCTGGCCGCTAGAACTGTGAGAAAATTAATGTCTATTGTTTAAGCCCTTCGCTTTGTGTTACCCTGTTGTGGCTGCCCAATCTGACTATGACACCATGTCATCGGGTTCATCAGAGGGCACTGCTCCCAAAGTGTGGAGTCCCTGAGATGGCAGGTGTTCCCCCGTCCCTCAGTCACCGGTCCAAAGGCCTGGAAACTTCTGTGGTCAGAAAGTTCTTGATATTGAGCTTCCAGGGATTCTTACCCTTTCTTCGCTTTCCCCTCCTTCTGGCCTAAATGCAGGTGAGTCAAAATGGTCCCCAAGCACAAACGGTCATCCCAACCTTGGTCCCCGGGTAGAGGTACACTTTTCCTATTCCCTTTGTCTCTGGTTCTGTTTCCTGGGCCTGTCCAAAATGAAATGGGCCACCCTGTGTGGCAGCCAGCTCCCTGCATTCTAAGGGTTTGAGAAGTTGGGGAGCCACCTGGTTTAGGGGTGTGGGGGTGCTGGGCTCTAAAGCACCTGGGCTCTAAAGCAGATGGAAAGGGATGTGGAGTCAGACCCCAAATTCAAACATCAGCTCCACTTCTTATCTCACAACCGTAGGTAACATCACCCATCTTGCCAAACTCGGTGTGATCACTGGTACAACGGGAGCTGAGATCACTCAAAGGCGGGTCCCCCCCATGGGACTGCCTCCCCCTTTGGCCGGTCCCTTCCCCTCCCGAGCCTCAGTCTCTCCACTGTGGCAGGAGGGCATTAGATGGGCTCTGTGATTGGCCTGGGCCACTCCAGCCTGGGAGGTCAGCCTACAGAGAACAGCAGTACCCATGTGGGTCTCTCTTCGTTCACTTCGCTGGAAAGAGTAATCTAATAGGGGCTGGCCTGGTGAGTGGAAGAGTACATGGGGCATCACAGTGCCACACGCCCCTGACCGGAACAGGGAGTGGGAGGACGGGGACACAGGCAGCGAGGAAGGGGTCAACCACAGGACAGTCATGACCCTGAGGGTTAAGTCAGAGTCACCTGAAGGGCTTCCCAGAGGAACAGGAGCTCCACCCCCAGTGCTGGCTGCCCCTCAGTACAAGGAGGCGGCAAGGTGGGGCCCAGGCCAGAGATGATTTCTGTTCTAGAGTGCCGGGCTCAGCGCCCCCACCCACCCCTCTGAGTCACCCAGTGGGCTCCAGAGGAACTGGCCCAGCCTGGCCTCTCCCATCCACTCCCCTGGCAGGCCTGAAACAGGAAAGGCAGGCTGCTTCCAGAAATGGCCTCAACTCACCTTGGACATGCTACCCTCTACCTATTATGAGAGGCCAGCCCCTCACCAGGGGCATCCTGAGCAAACAGTCCCTCACCCTCCAGGTAAGTGGGGGAGACAGGAAGTGATGTGTCTCAGCTGTTCCCCGCCCTAAAGTCCTGTTAGCACCTGCACTGGGCCAGCCTGATGGCCCCTAGGGCACTACACTGCACGTTCCACTACGTCCAAGCCCTCCCTCACTGTGAGAGGCAGGACTAAGGCCACTCCACCCTCCCTGTGCCCCCTTCAGCCATAGAGCCAGCTTTTCAGCCTCCAGACATGAGCTGCTCTGTCCCCACAGGACGACCTGACCTTCCTAAAGGGCCCACTGGCTCCAGTCCTGCCCGGGGGAACAGCTCACAGGAGAGAAGCAAGCAGGGGCTGGGAGAAGGGGTCGAGGGCCGCCCCTCACCCTCCCCTTCCTCCCCTCCCCTGTCTCTCATTGTCCCTCTGCCCCTCTCTTTCCCCACCCCTCAACCCCCTCCCCCTCCCCCAGCCAGCCAATTCTGTCCCAAATGATGACTTTCCCCAGCCACACCTTCTTCCCCCTTAATTATTTTAGCTTTTATGTGCCTGGCACTTTAGAGTTTACCAAATGTTTTTACAGTTATCACTAGGGAGAGATGGGGAGACATTGAAAATTCCTTCAAATTGCCAAGTGTTCTTGTTAAAAATGCAAACATCCCCAGAAGATGAACAATTAGGCTGGCAGCCATGGGTACCTCAGGACTGATTCACTTCACCCTCTGCCTCCTCCTCAGCACTCAGCACAGGGGACAGGGTTGGGGAAGCTGGGGCGGGGAGTGCTTTGGGGGGGCCTTGGCAAGGCGGGTAAGGCTCTGGTGGGGTGTCTGCACCCCTGGGGGATGAAGGGAAGAGAATTAGGGTAGGTATGAGGACCAACCTTCGACTTTGCAGTGTTGCACATAAACAGCATGCCCGCATCAAGCCCTAAATTCTAGCCCCACCACCGCCCTCCTCCCCAATTGCTCATTCTAGCATCTCCACGGTCACAGGGGTAATCTTTATGCAAGAAAAGGCTTAGCCTGACCAGGCGATGCAGTGGATAGAGCATCGGCCTAGGACGCTGAGGACCCAGGTTTGAAACCCCAATGTTCCCAGCTTAAGCACGGGCTCACCAGCTTGAGCATGGGGTCACTGCATGTGCCCAAAGACCGCTGGGTGCTAGTGTCCTAGAAAGCACACATTCTGTGTCATGGGGTAAATCAGGAGATCCTTCCTTCAGGAGGGTCTCAGTTACCCAAGTGAAAACTCACAGTCCCGAGGGTCCTCCCAGGTCCCACATTCTGCGGTCCCGGGACCAAATCAGGGAAACAAGCCTGTGGCCAAACCCCAGACAGGGCGTCTCAATTGTTCCTGAGCTCCAGGCATGCGCACTTTGGGAGGCCCCCAACCCCGCATCCCATCACACATATTCAGATAAACCACATAAATAAATACAAACCATATATAGCTCTCAAGAGTTGAACTGAGTTGCAGCTGACCCTCTGACATAATGTTAGGTTTTGCAGCTAAATGTGTATTAATTTCAATCCTGTAGCTTTCTTTTCAAATTTTGGAGCCCATCTGTTTGTTCCCAACTCTCAAACATTTTCATTGGCTGTTGATGAAAGCTTGTGGGCCCTAGATGCTGCGTCCACATTCCTGGTGCTCTGACCCCAGAGAACTCAGGCAGCGAGCCTGGAGAAATGCAGCAGCGGGTGTTAAAAGAAATCTAACAAATGCTGTGTTGGCATCATGGGGGCTACCGCAAGGTCCGCTGAAGGTCACCTCCTTGAAGGAGCCCTCCCAGGCAACTGCGGCTAACAAGAATACCGCCCCTGCCAATCTCAGAGCATGTGCCATCCGTGGGACTTACTTGGCACCAATGGCACACCCTCGTGTGGCTGTCTGGTTGCATTTTTCTTAGCTCCGTCTTTACTATTTAACACATTCGTGTTTGCCTTATCTTCTCCCACTGCACTGAACGCCTTCAGAGGTGCCCAGGACATTTGGACTTCTCCTCTGTCTCCACTTTGAACCCAGTACGGTGTCACAGCCAAACAAGACAGCTGAGGCCCTGTGTGCAGGGGCTGTGCGGTTTGGAGAGGGACAGGCAGCCACTGGTCCCACCTACCCTCCATGCCATCTTCGCGATGCCCACTGAAGTTGTCATAGGAATCCCAGCGGATGAGGGGGTCAGAGGTGTTGTAGTCCACGGACACGCTCGGCCCGTTCTCCAGGTGTTCCATGCCTAAAAGGGTGGGAACGGGTGGGAGGACAGTGAGGAGACAGAGAAAAGAGTGCAGCAGCTGGAAAAACAGAAGAAGCCAACAAGATCCCCCAATGATGCTCCCTAAGGGACTTCTCATTTTCTTGACCCTGGCGGGCGGGACCAGTGGCTTAAGTTGGACGGAAAACCCAGGGGTCTGGTTTCTTGCATATTTGAAAAGACTCATACCAGGTCACAGGGGTAAATCAGGACAGGGCACTGAGGATTGAAGACCCCCTCCCCTAAGAGAAATCTGGGAAACCCTCTAGCTGACTTCTCCCTCTTTCTTTTCTGTGTTCTAGGAGCATACAGAGACCAGAGTCTGCCCCTGGAGTCAGCCCCCTGTGTCAGGGCTCACAGCCTTGACACTGAGAGGACACAAGGCCTGCAGGCCACCCCCCTGGCCTCTGCCTCAGATGCTTTCCACCCCAGGTAGGGGTCTGAGGGGAAAGGCAGAGTCTCTCACACCTCCAGATAAAGCCCAGAATGAAGACAGCGCAAGCTGCAAGTCAGACATTCTAGGGCAAGTCACCTTCCTGACCTGGCAGTCCTTTCTTTAATCTACCTAGAGCCCCTCTGTCTATAACCTAATTTCATGTTCTGCATTCTGTCCTCAAATAAGATGGAGAACAACTGGTCTCCACATATAACCAGTCTAAAGGCTTAAGGGCCGTTATTAAATTGGTCTTCTCATCTTCAGGTTGAATCACCTCAGTTGTCAGAAATACTTATCGTTTATCCAGCACCTTTGAGTGTCTCCTCAGCCACTCCCTCCATGGCCCTCAGTCTCTAAATATAATAGGATGATGACCTAATGGGACGAGGACAGTTTATCCAACTCAGCGTCTCTCTGTCTGCTTTTTTATTTTTATTACCCAGAGATTAAGTCACTGGTTCATGTTTAGCTGGGGGTCCACTATGATACCCAGATCTTTTACTGTTGGCCTGCCTTTTGATCATAGGTAAGTTTACAACTATAGAAAAGATCAGTGGGAGAATGGGAAAGGGGGACTGGGGCCAGGCTAGGACAGAAGTAAGGGAGTGAATAATGAATGGATTCTAACTTGACTCATACCTTGGATTTTCTCTGGTCCATAAGAAAATACAAATTCCACCTTGCCATATTCTGGAAATCGATCGTCTGAAAAAGGAAAAGAAAAACCAAAATGGGCAATCAAGTTTGAAAAAGGACTCCATAAAATGTTTTCTTCTAGAGAAAATTAAAGCAACACACACACAATGATAACATATTAATTATATGTATATGAAATTAAGTCTCTTGCCCTACTAGCCACAGTCCTACTTACCTGAGGTAACCATTTCTAACCATTCCTATCTCTTGTTGTACTAGCAGTTACCTCTAAGACTCTAAATACGGTCACAGGCTTTATGCCACCATTTCTAGATACATCAGTATTAAATAATCCCTGTTTACTCACCACTAGGAAGTTGAATAATTTAATACTACTCCCATCTCCCTTCTTCAAAAATCTGGTATTATCATCATCATCATCATCATCATTTATTCTGTTAATTACCTTTAACTCTTGAAATATGGTATCCTGACTCCTTCTTTGTAAGAGGAGGAATTTGGGCCCCTCCCTTTCTCCCATCTCTCACCAACCCCACCTTTATTGTGTCAATTATTCCTTTATTCTTCCTTGTTAAGGCTGATAATGTGTGACCAGGCAGTGGCACAGTGGATAGAGCATCGGACTGGGACACGGGAGACCCAGGTTCGAAACCCCAAGGTCACCGGCTTGAGCACAGGCTCATCTGGCTTGAACACAGGCTCACCAGCTTGAGCACAGGGTCACTGGCTTGAGCATGGGATCATAGACATGACCCCATGGTCAATGGCTTAAGCCCAAAGCTCAAGGTCTCTGGCTTGAGCAAGGGGTCACTGGCTTGGCGGTAGCACCCCAGTCAAGGCACATATGAGAAAGCAATCAGTGAACAACTAAGGTGCCACAACAAAGAATTGATGCTTCTCATCTCTCTCTCTCTCTTCCTGTCTGTCTGTCCCTATTTGTCCCTGTCTCTGACTCTCTGTCTCTGTCAGAAAAAAAAATTGATAACATTTATTCTGGTCTGTAATTATAATGGCATGATCTGCTTTCGCTCTCCCAGCTCCAGTGCAGGGGAAGCACATTGCAGGACACGAGCCAGACTACACTGGGAGATCATGCCCTCCTCCTCTCCCAGCCTCACTCTCTGCTCTCTGCCTGAGCCCAGTCTGGACAGATCACCATACACTGCTTACAGAAAGTGAAGTTACATTGGGATAGTGTCCCTTCCCTGGGACCCATCATGCCTGTGCCTGTCTCTATCCCTGCAGGCACCATAGTATCACATTCATGTGTCTAGTTCTTCCATAAGACTGAGCTCCCTGAGCTTATGGACTCATCTTTTTCTCTTTGTGTCCCCGAGGTCTAGCACATGCCTGGCACATATAAACGCACAGCGATGCTTGGTGGATGGATAGATAGACAGATGAATGGAGAGATGAATTTGGATGGATGAATGGAAGGAAGGAAGGAAGGAAGGAAGGAAGGGAAGGAAGGAAAGAAGGAGGGAGGGAGGGAGGGAGGGAGGGAGGGAAGGAAGGAAGGAAGGAAGGAAGGAAGGAAGGAAGGAAGGAAGGAAGGACTGATGGATAAGTAAATAAATGAGTGGTTAGGTGAATGGGTAGGTGAGTGGATGGATTGACCGATGGATAAATGGATGAAAAGTAGGTAAATGGATGAATGGATGGATGGATTTTGATAAGTGGATAGATGAATAAACATGGGTGGGTAACTTCAGATGGATGGGTGGGTAGGTGCGTAGATGGAAGGACTGATGAGTGGATGGATGAATATATGGATATGGATAAGTCCTATTCCTGAATGTGATGTAAATAAAACCTTAGATGGTTAGAGAAGAGAACAAAGGAGACACCTCCTTGCCCATCTCCCCTTATCTCATAAACGACTGCCCCTTCACTGCTGCCAGGCCCTGCCCCCGTTAATGCTTCTACCCTGTGATGGAATTATCCCGTTAGGTCTACTTCTCCACTCAGTGGACCCACCTTTGAAGGCATCATCAAGGTCCTCCTTCCCAAAGACAACCCCCAGATCATGGATGGCACAGGTGTGGAACTGCACACGGAAGATGACGTCTCGGGCTGGGCTCCGGAACTTCTTGTGGTAGCACTTCAGCTGGGGGGAGAAACAGAGTAGAGCACATCAGGGACCCACAGGTGGGAAACCAGGTTCCAAGGAGCTTCTTAATCAGCTCCAAGATGGGACCCCCAAGGATCATCTCAAACCCAGTGAGGGAGAGGCCACCAACACCAAACAGGATCTCAGCGCTCTCTGGGAAACTTGTAGAAGAGCAGAGTTGGAGGTCAGTCTTACCCCATGGGGACAGAACTGCCTCTCAGGAATTTCCTGTATACAGATCTGAATGGAAAAAGTAGGAGTGGACTAAAATTGACAGAGGAAGGGCTGAAGTTAGAACTGAGGGAGTCCGCGTCCCCCATGAGGAGCCAGGAGGTAACAGCTCCCACTGAGAGCCATTTCCCTGGAGCTGTTCCAGAACAAGAGGCAAGCCCAGTGGAGGGGATGTCCAGCTCCAGGGCAGCAGGATGAACAGGGATTGCCAGGGGCTGGTGGCCCACCAGGAGTGAGGTCTTGTTTAGAGAGGCAGGAAGAAAGCGGGAAAGAGAAGAAGGGAGAAAAACAAATGAAGAGGCAGGGGCTGGAGACAGAGGGGCAGCGCTCACCAAGATGTCTCCTTTCAAGAGCAGCCCAGGCTCGATGGTGATGCAGATGCTGGTCTGGCTGTCTCCTTGGACGTTGCTGTGGGGGAGAGGCAGGAGAGGGAGAAAGGAGCTGCTGGGGTGGGGGTGGGGGCAGGCAGTGCATGCCCTCCCTGCTGCCCCTCTGCACTGGGCTACTGGGACACCTTGCTGACTTCATCCCTGCTGCCTTTGTAGAAGAAATGCAAGGCAGCCCCCCCCCACCCCCCACACACATCCTGCTCTCGGTCCTCAGCCCCGAAGCTCTGGCATCTGGACCTCCCATTCCCGTGGAATACTCACTAGATGCCAGACGTGTAAACAGGTTGCATGGCTTGGTAGATTCGAAGAAATGGCCGACACCCTGTAAGAGAAGGGTGGTGTTAGCTGAGACAGCAGAAAGTATGGCAGGAGGAGAATGGAGAGAAGAGAGTAAAGGAAGTGGGGGAGAAAGAAAGGAAGCGGGGAGGCAGGGGAAGGAGGAAAAGAGGAAGGAGCAATGGAAAGGGAAAAGGGAAGAATACCAGCTTTTCATCTGAAAGGCATTTTAAGTTTACAAAAGCATTGCCACCTGCATCTCTGCCAGCGGGCACTGCAAGTATTCAACTCATTTTGCAAATGAGTAGACTGGGCTAAAGAAAGCTCAGGAAGGGTGCAGTTGAGACCCCAGGCCAAGTCTGTATTTTTACCACCCATGGCTGCCTCTTCAGACAAGGAAGTGGGAGACAGGAGGGAGTGGGAAGCCAGAGGGCTGGGGCCGGTACCTCCTTTAGACTCGAAGTTGGGGATCCCGTGCATAATCACATGGTGCAGAAACAAGGGCTTGTTGTTCATTTTGATGGTGCCAGAGAGCAGGCCACTGAAGTAATGCACGTACCTGGAGCAGGGACAGGGACAGCTTCAGCCAAGGAGGCCTGTCCTGGAGTAGAGCTATCCATGTTCTCTTCCCCCTCAACACTGCCTAAGGTGCCTTCCCTAGACCCCCCCCCCTCCAAAACTCTCTAGGCCTCCCGGTGACTAGGGTTTCGACCCAGCACAGTCCTCCGGAGTACCAGGTAGGGAGGGCAAGCAGGTACTACTAGATCTGGAGCTGGGTCAAGGCAAACCCCAATTTGGGGTTCTCCAGCACCCCCTCGTGGTCAACATGAGCATCTCTTTCTTGCTTCATTCCCAGCCCGGGAATCTCCTGCTGGAACAAAATTCCCCCCCACAGATCCCTGACCCGCGTCCTTCAGTTGCTCGCTACTAGAAAAGGCAGGTTTATCAACCATCAAACAGCTCTGACACCCTTATGCCAACACCAATCCAAAGTGACATTTATACCCACAAGTCCTGGGTCAGCTCCGCACAGCCCTGCCGACCACGTGACACTCCAGCAAATAATATGAGCATAATTATAGCCTTTCACATTTTTATATAAAGTGTATGAAAGACCTCTAGAGCATTTCATTTGGTGTTGGAAGATATCTAACTTCCATAAAGTACTTCAATCTCTAGGGTCAACATCCCCCAATTCTTCTATCAAAGATCTTGTTGGAAGAATGGAAGAATTAACTTATTCCCACTCCTTTTAAACAAAAAGGAAAAATAAGTTCAGAAAGGGTCGTTAGCCTCCTAAGGACACACAGCAAGAACACACAAAAGCTGAGAGTGAATGGGGAGAGAAGAAAAGAAGTCTGACTCCAATACATCTGCCATAAGAGAGGCCAATCCTTCTGCCATTGGCCGAGGCTTCCTCCTTTTCTGACTGGCCAGAGAACAGCAAGCTGGGTCAGCTGAACTAATGAGAATGCATCTAAGACTCCAAGAGAGCCCATATGGGCTTTTGAGGTGGGCGGGACCAGAACCCACATGACCATGATAATAGTTCCCTCCTATATCTTGGCTTACTGGCCCACCTCCAGGCCTGTGGGCCTCTGTCCCTGGGCCTGGGTGGGGCCACCTTGGACAACCCAAGCAAGATAATCTGATGGGCAGCATCAGCTCCTATTCAGGCCCCTGCCCAGCCCCCAGCCCCATTACTCAAAACGGAAACCCGAAATGGCGGGTTCCTATCAGAACTTCTGATCATGCCAACAGGATGTGTCTGTGTGCTGGGGACAATGAGTCCGGGGGTGGGGTGGGGTGACAATGAATGGGTGAGCTGCAGGCCAAGCCCCTCCCACCCTCCCTTCCTACCCTCTTCTCCTCCAACTGCCTCATTCCTTGCCACTGACACTGACAAGAAGGCGGGAAAGTGGCAATGAACGCATGGCAAACTCAACAGTTGCACTTTCACATTTGGGTGCAAACAGAATTACCCACTCATAGGCGCAGATATGAGCTGCCAGGCAGACACAAGTAATATAAACACACACACGCACACACGCACACACACACACACACACACACACATGCACACGCAGCACTGTGGAATCCCTGCATAATCCTATCTCTGAGAGGTAGCACTGATCCCCATTCTCCAGGTTTTCAGCTTCAGAGATGTTACTACTTTGCAAGCTCTCCCAAGCCACATTGTGCCTCTGTAACATCATGCTCCTCTCCTGGTCTCCCTTATCTTTCAAGGGCAAGAGCCAGACTCACGACCAAGGCCCCAGGCCATATGTGGCCAGCCAAGGACTGAGGAGTGAGTACTCGAGCGCTAGTTCTCCCCTCCCTGAGACTTCTTCCCTGGGCATACTCCCATGGATCCACAGCTGCTGTGTCTGACAGCCCGGCCAGAATTTTTTGCACATGAAGACATCCGGTTTCTGATCCTGCTGACCTGACGCTGACTACCAGCTGTCTTGTGCCAACTGTAAGACACTGGGATGCCTGAGGACTCACTCATTTCTTCTAGGGCTTCCTGCAACAATGGCAGAAACAGTCCCCAGCGTTTCCAGAAAGGCAAGCAAGGTAAGCGTGATGTGAGTTGGGGACACCCCAGCATGGAGAGTCTGAGAAGCCCCAGGACATGGAGTGAGGGGTTCCTGCTTGCCAAGTGTTCCAAAGGGTTATAAAAGTCAATGGGACAGCCTGACCTATGGTGGCGCAGTGGATAAAGCGTCAAACTGGAACACTGAGGTCCCTGGTTCAGAACCCTGGGCTTGCCCGGTCAAGGCACATATGGGAGTTGCTGCTTCCTGCTCCTCCCCCACTTCTCTCTCTCTCTCTCTTTCTCTCTCTTCTCTAAAATGAATAAATAAATAAAGATAATTAAAATATTTTTTTAAAAAAGTCAATGGGACACTGTGGTCTCCAGTCCCCTTGCTGCCCCTCTGCCTAAACCGTGTATCCCAGACCTTCAGTCAGATGCTTCCTTCTCCTTCTCAGACCTCACTCACCAGTGACCTTCTCAGAAAGGTCGGTCCCTTTGACTCCATCCTTCATGCCCACTCCCATGACTCTCTCATCCATCATGTTATTTTGGTTTAATCCCCTTCAAAGCACTTCTCACCATCTGAAATGACCTTGATGGCATATTTTCATGCTTGTCATCCACTAGAGAAGGTGAGCCCCAAGAGACCTTGCCTAAGAGATTCAGCACCATAGCCCCAGTGGGAAGCCCAATGTGACACATCATGTTACCGGCTCACAGCTCCGGCCACACAGTGGGCAGGACCCAAGTCCAACTCTCAGTTCTCCATTCTGGCTTCTACTCACCTGCAGCCTCCCAAGGCCCACCTGCTCCTGACACTATCTGTGCCTTCCTGTGGACCAGACATCACTAAACAGCATGTTACCCTCATAGCTGAATCTAGGGGTAGCCCTCAGGATGGTGGATGGCACAGCCAAGGGGTAGGTCCCTGATTACATTCTGGCTCTGCCACCACTCCCTGGGACCCTGGCCATGTCACACCCCTTCCTTCTGGGCTCAGGCTTCCCTCCTGTAAAATGAGGGTGTCCCGGATTGTCATGTGGTAGCTCATTATTATTTAGCTTTGGGCTCAAATTCACTTTCTGTGCAAGGTATTCCCTGACCACGGTCATTAAAAAAGCCCCATGCCCCTCCAATTAGCTCTTGTCTCTACAGAACCCTATCTTCTTTCTTTCCTAGAACTATTCGCTATCTGGAATTATCTTACTTGTTTATTTACTTGTGTAATGTCCACCCTTCTCAATAGAATATCAGCTCACTGGGGGCAAAGGACTTTGTCCTATTCAACTAGATATCTCTAGTGCTTGGAACATAGCAGACTGCCTAACATTTGCCAGATGAATGATTGGGTCAGTCCCTGCCCCACTTCCTGTCTGATTTATTGTGGACTTCAATGAGACCACATGGTTGAGCGCCCTCGATAAAGTTTGTAAAAGATGACTCTTGTTATCAAGAGTGTGTGTGACCTTGGCAGGAACCTCAGCCTCCTGGAGACTCATCCAAACACTGAAGCAATCCTGCTTCCAGGACCAAGGATGGCACTGCCTTCTCATACAGTCCTCCTTCTTACACCCAGACCAGTGCATCCCCCACGGAAGCCCCCACTGCTCTCCAGCCCCAGCCTCAGGAGCCAACACTCAGCTGCTCATGGGCTCACCCCTGTCCCTGAGCTCCGACCCCTCCAGGCTGGCCCCTGAACATGCATGTTTGGTATCCCCGCCTAGGCATGCTGTTCCATCCCCCCTGGATACACAGGGCTAGTCCCCACATATAGCCAGCACACATATGCATGCACTGCGCTGTGAGACCCACCTTCTCTGGGATGGCTGACCAATGGGGACAATCTTATCCTCATAGAACCGCTTCATTGCAAACCGGTCCAGGGCCTGGTCGGCGCTGGTGGGAAAGACAGGTGGTCAGAGGAGCCAGCATCCAAGTCCAAGAGCCCTTTTATCCCATCACCCAGACCTGCAGAGTCCTCCAGCTGCCCTGTGCTGAGACGCCTGCAGGAGAAGAGCCCCTCAGCATTGCTGGGGCCTGCGTACCGCACACGGGATTTCGGGCCAGGAGGCCTGGGGGCCCATCACCAGTCCACCTCTTAGTTACTATCCCTGCACCTCAGGACCAGTTACTTCCTCTTTCCAAACCTAAGTTTGCTCATGTTAATGAGAGTGATGGCTGCCTTCCTCCAAGTTTGCTATGGCGATCAAGTGAGCTCACACCTCTAAAGAGCTTAGTAGGTGCACAGCAAGCGCTCACCTTTAAGCAAAGCGGCGGCTCAGATGGACTTCTCAAAGTTGTAAAAGTGCCATCCTACCGGCAAGCCTTCTGCAGAGCACTCTACCCACCCTCAAAGAGCATTCAGAGAGATTGCCTTAAAATGTAGTGACTTCCCATCACTCTCAGAATAAACCTCAAAGTCCTCACTGAGTCCTACAAGGCCCCCAGGCTCTGCCCCTCCCAGCTTCACTCCCGACTCCTCATCCCTTTACCCTTTCAGCTCAAAACAGGCCCATTACTGCGTTGCATCCCCACTGCAGACCTTGGTCCCTCCCCTTCTCTCTGCCGGGAAAGTTCCCTCCCAGACTTTATACAACTCAACCCATCCCGCCCTCCTCCCCTTAATTCAAGTCTCTGCTCAAATATCACCTTCTCGCGAGGCCTCCTCTGACCATGGCCATGTTCTGTCTCCCTTCTTCCACAGAACTTACCACCTGCCATTACTGATCGAGTTTGTTTATTTAATGCCCATGAGGACAGTGGCCTGGCTTTGCCCACTGCTGTATTCCCAGCACCTAGAACAGCACCATGGCCATTCAACAACCAATGTCGAATGAATAAACAAATGAATGGATGGATTCCTCTGCCTCTCTGCAAAATGGAGTCAAAATGGGACTCACCCACTGCTTGTTTACGAGTCTTATTCGAAAACACCTAAGTGAGAAGGGGCCCTATTGGCCAGAGACATGGCGCTGGATGAGATCACTTCTAGATGGTTTTGCTGGACCCAGATTTGATCCAGCATTTCTTTCTGACACCTTCCCTGCTCATCCAGGGAAACAGAAGGCAGTATGGCAAGAAAAAGTGGCCCCACGAAGCTGGTTAAACGGGGTATCCACGGAGAGGCTGCCTCCCACGTCTGACCCACCAGCACCTACAACGGAGGGGTGGGCTCTCCTCTCTCCTGCCCTCCGTCCACAGGCTCCTGCCTCTGAGATGTGGACAGGCACCTTCCTTCTGTGGCCTATGCGTCATCCTAAGCACCCCTCCCCCTTCCTTCTGCCTATGTCCTCCTACCCAAAGGAAGGGAGAGGTCTCGGGTGGGTTAGGGATGGGGGTTTCTGCTGTCAATATTCAGAGAGTGGGGGGCCAAGGGGCACTCTTACCTGGCCGAAATGTTGCTGTAGTGCATGTAAGCAGCGATGACAACTCCTATCCTGCCTCGGTTTCCCTGAAAGAGCCCCCAAACACAAAAGCCTTTATTACTGAAGCCAACCTACTACTCCAGGGCCCATCCAGAAGCTTTGGAGGTAAGAGGGTCAGGGGCTGAAGAGAGGGTGTGGCTCTAAGGGAGAACAGGAGGAGAGAGGGGATGGGGGGGTGAGTCTCTAGGGGCAGAAACACAGCCAATAACCCACTACACTTGAGGGCCCCACATGCTGGTACCCCACACGTCTTGTGGGCACCTCGGAACAGAATCTATCATCACTTAGAAAGGAGAATAAATACAGACTTATACACTCACACCATCCAATGATACAGGCAAGTATATACCTGCATCCAAGGATATATTCATGCATGGGCATGTGCACAGGTGAACACACACACACACACACACACACACACACACACACACACACACACCCTGCAGCCCCTGCTCTCACCTTGTTGTGTAGAACAACGACATTGTGGGGGTCTGCATTGAGCCAAGTGTCCATGGCCTTGCAGACACTGCAGATCTTCTCCAGGGCTGGGGTGTGGAGGTCAGGCCAGCCAAATTCCAGTACCTGCGGCCCAAGCCAGGAGTGAGAAGCAGCAGAAGCCCAGGCAGTCACCCAGGGCAGTGGGGGCAGCACACACCCACACGCCAGTCCCAGGGCAGTGACCACCAGCAGCTGGGCCTTGCTTCCCACCTTGCCCATCAGCCCAGCTGGGAGTGTGTAGATGGAAGGATAAGGGAACAATGGCCAAGAACCAGAGACCCTGTGCCTGGTCTCAGCCCTGACATTGGCTCACTGTGGGGCCTCCAACCAGTCATGGTGCTCTCCTAGCCAGTTTCTCTTATGCATGGAAAACAGAGGCTTGGAGCCAATGACCCCAAGGTCTCTTCCATGTGACTCTGATGTCAAAATATGATGGGACCCCCAACACCTACTCCCACAGACAACCCTACAGCTTGGCTCAGGGCAAAAGAGAGCAGAGCAAAGGGCTCTTGGCCATCCGTGGCTCTTTCCAAGGCCTGGCCACACACAGCATTGGTTTTCCAGGCCAGCCTAGAGAAGCCTGACGGGACAGAGGGCAGATTGGCACAGCAGTCTCCAGGCTCCTCAAAACTTTTCTAAACTTACAGAACTTTACAGTTAAAGAGAAATTCTGCTTGGAAGGGCCCAGAGAGAACACCTAAACCAGCCCGTCCACTTTTAGAGGTGCAAACTGAGGCCCAGAGAAGTGTGTCACCTCCCCAGGGTTATACTGCAACAGGTACCAGAATCCAGAAGCTGGGAGCAGGCCCCATGCAAAACCCTACACACAGCCCACGGGGCAAGCAACTGACAGCTGATGGCAGGGAGGTCCACATCGGCCACTCCCAGCCAGTTTAAATCCAAAATACCTTTCAATAAAACTAAAAATCTCACAGTGCCAGCCTCACCCCGGAGAGTCTACGTGCTCTGCAGAGAGGCAATCTCTGGGTGGAAATCACTGTTTCGAGCTTTGCTTTCTGTCATTTGTATTATGAAAACAATGAATAGCCTTTTCCATTTTCTGAATAGAAGATGGCACTGTCATAGGGTTTGCAAATTGTCACAGCACTCCCCCCCCCCACCCCAACTCTAATGCGAGAACCACAGGGAGAGGGAGACTGTCTGCTGTCTCCCTCTGCCGGGCAGGTAGAAGCCCCACCCTACTCGACATGGGCTCACCTTGGCGTGGAGCTTCGTGATGTCAGGTCTCCGCTCAGAAAGGTTGAAAAGCTAGAAGGAAGAAAAGGGAAAGGTCGTAAAAAGAAATCTGCCCTCACCCTTGCTGGAAATTCTACCCACACATGAGCATACGTGAGATCCCATCTCTCCCACACACACACACACTCACACGGAGAAGGGGATGGAACCTGTCTCGGGTCCCATGGACCACTCCGAGGTGGGCATCCCCCCCTACTGAATGGAACCAGGTGGTGGTGCATGCGAAGTTCTTGGCCTTCTCTGGTCTCCATTCCACATGGGACTTTAGCGCCTCGCCCCGTGAAGATGCAATGGCTCTGTGGTGGGACAGCCTCCATCAGAGGATGCAAACCATCCAGGTGGGTCATCTCAGTTGCCAGACACCCTTCTCCCGGCAGACGCTGTCCAACACCCAACCACATCCCACGAGAATCCCCTCATCCCTGGAATTCCTTCTCCACCTCCAACTCACTGCCCGGCCAACTCAAAGATCACTGTGTTGTCTGATCGGGAGAAAAGAGGACCCCACCGTCTGGAATAGGCAGGATGGACAGAGTGTGGCATAGCACACAGACCCATGAAATTGTGGACTCCCGAAATCAGAAAGGGCCTTAGATGACTTCTTGGGCCGCATAATGGAACATGCTTCATTATGTTAACAACAGCTACCACTCAAGCCTCCACAATCTGTCACCCCATGCTAAGAACTTTACAGCTACCAGCTGGCTTCATTCTCTCAACAATCACAAGAGGTGGACAGTATTGTTAGATGCATTTTACAGATGGGGAACTTAAGGCTTAGTGAGACTACATGACCAAGATCAACTACTTAGTTACAGCAGAGCCCATACTCGAACCCAGGACTCTCTGATATTTAAAGCCAGACTCTTAACAACGCCCTACACAGCTGATGGACAGGTGTCTGTAGTGGGTTGAATAGTGTCCCACAAAAATTCAAATCCACCCGGAACTTCAGAAGGTGACCTTATTTGGAAATAGGGCCTTTGCTGATGTAAGTAGTTAAGGATCTGGAGATGAGATCATCCTGATTTAGGGTGGGCCTTAAATACAATGGCTGGTGTCCTTATAAGAAGAGGAAAGGACACACAGAGTCACAGGAAAGCAGGAAGGCCATGTGATGACGGTAGCAGAGTTGAAGCAATGAAACTACAAGTCAGGGGTCACCAAGGATACCGAGTAACTAGCTGCCAGGCAAGGCAGAGTGCTCCTCTACAAGGCTCAGAGGGAATACAGCCCTGCCAACACCTTGATTTGGACAACTAGCCTCCAGAACAGTGAAAGCCATCTAACTTGTGGTAGTTCACCCTAACAGCCCCAGGGACCTCATACAGCTTCCCACAGCCACCTCTGCTCAGACACCCAAGGGCAGGCCCTCAAGGTTGCACAGTCTGGTCTATGGGTCCAGTCCACACGTACCTCCCTGTAAAGTGGACCTGAGCCCTCCCCTAGGGCCGGTAAAGGCCCCTGGCCAGCCTTTCTGACATTAGAGAAGACCTCTGGTGGCCATTTCATCCACATCGGTTAGGTGGTTCTCCTGGGCAAGGTGCCATCACAGTGACAGCAACACAGGTCCCTACAACACAGTCTGCCACAACTCTGCCCTAAGACTTCTTGGAAGTGCCACTGAGGTTAGAGTTCTGCCCCCTCCTGACACTGCCACCTCAAGCAGATACCCAACCTCTCTGAGATCCAACAAAACCTGCTTTCTCGGGCTGTCCTGAAAGGTAAATACGCGGAAGCCTGGCGTGTAATGGCGCTCAATAACATGAGCTCTTATTGCTCTTCTCTCCTGGTCAACACACACATAGGCACTCATACACATGTGGCCGCACACATACACATGCCTGCAAACGCACACAGGGCAGCTGCACACATGCACACACACATACACAACTTGGTTCCAACCACAGACACTCCTTGTTGCAGTCAGGCTGGAGAGGGAGTGAATGCTTTGGCCCTGGGAGATGTCCCGGGCCAAGAACAGATGAATGAAGAGAGGAGGAAGAGTTGGCCCAGGGTGGGCGGGCTGGGACACCAGCAGGGAGGTGACAAGCAGACTGAGGGGCCTGTCCTCACCAGGTAGCTGCCTCCATGTTTGGACTTGAGCATCTGGGCCACCTCGCGGAGGTTGCTCCGGAAGTTCTCCTCGTTGGCTGTGCTGGGGAAGGAGACGGCGATGATCCTCTCTGTGACATACACCAGGTCCAGCTCACAGCTGTCCTCCGTGGTCCGGCTCACACTCATGTTTCTGGGGAGACTACCAGAGAGGGGTGTTCTAGGTCAAAATCTAGCCCCCCAGGTCAAGGAACAGATATGTGTACCTCCCGCACACTGTGTATGGCCCCCATATCCACCCCAGCGGCCCTGGCAAAGCCAGTGCAGCCAGCAGGCCAGCCTGGACACCAGAGGGAACAGGGCTGAGCAGGGCTTGCAAGGGCCTCAGGCCGTGCCACAGCCAAACAGTGATGACACCAACCCTAGGCCTCCATCACTTCCGTTGGCACTGCCTTCACCCTGGATCCCAGAAGTCAGAGCCAGGGCCAGAACTGGCAAGACCCCAGGAGCCCAGCTCTGCCTCATGACACACTGCAGCCACCTGGTCCAGCATAAGTGTCCCCGAGGATCCTGGGACAGCTCCAGAGGGGGAAGAGAGGCTGAGCTGGGTGCTCTCCAGCATCCCAGGCTGAGCCTCCTGCTGCCCGTCCCGGGCTCCGGGGCTACAGAGCGGGCGGGGAGGCCTCTCAGGGAAGGGGCAGCTCAGGTGACACGTTCACCTGGGCCTCAGGTAAGCCAGACCACAGCACACATTCCAGCCCTCCCCGGGGGCAGGCCCAGTCTCCTGTCTGTTGTTCCCTGGCTCCCTCCCCACTTCTGGAAGCTCCTACCACTGCCAGAGCTGCTTTGTGGCAGTGGCCTTCCTGATTTCTGAGGGCCCAGGAAGCAGGGGGCACAGTGTCCTTACTGCTGCTGCAGTTGCAGGTGGCTCCCAGACAGCCCAGCGCCATCTGAGCTCCTGGGAGAGGCGGAGGGACCCCTGAGCTGGGCACAGGATAAAGGAAGGTAGGGGGTCACAACTTGACACCTTACCCAACTTCTCTTCCAGGGAGAGGGTCCCAGGTGCCCACTGGGGTGCTAATGGGAAGGGGAAAGGGCTCTTGAGACACTGGAATGCACTAGAAGCCCACCTGTAGCTTCTGGGGGCACCTCACACACTCGCCACCTTCACACCTTCTGACCCCATCACCAGCCTCCTTGAGTCTGGCTTCCCCTCTCTACCTAAGGCAGACAATACTCAGATTTCATTTTGATCACCTTTCTCTACAGCAGGGAAAAGCTGAGACACAGGGCAGCAGGGGGAATACCACCAGGGTGTTTCAAAGTGATGGGCGGCACTGGGGAGGACAGCCCAGAATGCCAAGGAGGAGGGCAAAGTCCAGGTCTCCACCACGGTTAACTCTGAGCCCAACTATGTCGATGGGGTTTGGAGATGGGAAAGCTAGGGTTGATGTGAGGTTTCCCCATGGTGGCAATGACAGGGACTGAGAGGTGGAAAGGCCCGTGGGCAGCAGTGAGGAGCACAGGGTGAATCTGAGCTCTGAGCACCAGCCATTCCCCACCCCGAAGATAAGCTCCTCACTGCAGCCTTCAGAGGTGGGGTTCCTACCTCAGGTCACTGCAGACCTCAGACAAAACAGTACCACCGCCTGACAACTTCACGCTGCCCGCTGCACCCACCCACCCTAAGGCGGTTCTCAGCTGCAGGGGGTGGGGAGATCTTCTAAAGAGCAGACCAGGTCTGTGGGAAGCCTGCTGGGGTTCAGCCTGACACCAGGCCCTCTCTGGCTGGGGCCCCACCTTCCTGGGGCCAAATCCTCACTTGTGTCTACAGCCACCGGAGTGAAGGTGAGGCAGAGAGGGAAAGGCCCAGCCAGAGAACCAGAGAACCTGGACGCAGGGGAAAGAGGCTCTGTGACAGCAAGGCACCGAGTCCCTGAGTATCACCTTTAACAAGTCACCCCATCTCTCTGAAACTCATAGTGTCTTCATCTGTCAAATGGGAATAGAAGATTTACCTTGCAGAGTTGTTGCAAGGACTAGATGTGACCACGTAAGCAGATGAAGAACTCAGCTCAAGGCAGCTCCCGGGACCCTCTAAGTGGAGGCTTCCCCATCTGCCCATGCTTTATGACTCTGGTCTCAGAGACCCAAAGCCACGACTAGCTGGGGACACCTAGTGACCTCACTGCCAGCACCCCCACCCTGAACCCCCCTAGATCAGGCATACCTGACGGGCTGGGGATGGGGCTGGACACTCGGGGTGACTCTGGTGGAGCCCTGAAGAAAGAAGAGCAGCAGCGTTATGGAGAAGGCAGGGGGAGAGCCGGCACGGGCGCAGTCAGGGCCACGGGCAACACAGATCCTCTCCTCCTTCCTCTGCCGACATCCCAGCCCAGGCACCCTAATGCCCAGGAAGAGAGCAACACAAAGCCAAAAGTGATTGATGCCAGTTCCACAGAAGTGTGCCCGTGTGCGTGAGAGCCCTAAAGAGATGGGTTTTCCTTCCCCCTGCAAGGAAGAAAGCCCACATGCTGAGAAACACACCAGAGAACCATGGCGCCTGGGCTGGTGCCATCTGTGTTGAGTACCCACTCAGTAAAACAGTTACTGAATGCCCTGCCCAGAGACCTTGGTTGGTCAGAGCATCATCCTGAAACACAAAGGTTGTGGGCTCCGTCCCCAGTTAGGGCACATACAGGAACAGATTGATGTCTCTCTCTCTCTCTCTCTCTCTCTCTCTCTCTCTGTCTTTCTCCCTCTCTCTCTCTCCCTCTCTCCCTCTTTCCCCTCCTCTTTCACCAAAATTTTTTTTCAGGTTCCCTTTGAAAAAAAACAATTCCTGAATTAATGGAAACTCATTTTATCTTGATTCACTGGCTATTGTAGTAGTGGCCCCAAGGGGGATATGGACTAGGAGCCTGAAAGGGCAGGTGAGTGACAGCACCCCTCTCTCCAGCTCTAAACCTTTCTTCTCCGACCACCATCATCTTACACTGCTCTTCTTTAAAGCGAGTCACTCAATCAAAAGCTTAGAGACAAGAGTAGCCAGGCACCACACGTACCATACTGACCGAGAGAGCAGCTCTCAACAACAGATCAGTCTCCTAAGGACCTGCCTGCCACCCATTGTATGTTACCCCCACACACACTCTCATTTCCAGGGTTCTCAACTTGCACAAAACTTGGCGAATGGACCCAAGTCCATTCTAAAACATCCCGGGGCACCCAACGGTGCAGTGAGAAAGCTCGGGCTCAGGGTCCCACAGCACCCTGCTGGGCAGCCTTGTGGATCATCTGGTGATTAGAAGGCGGTATGCACATAAGGCACGGACATGTTATTATCACTACTACATCCACACAATGAGAAGGGCAGTGAGAGATACCATCAAAACCTGTATGGAAAATCAAAACCCTGGATCCCCTCTATCACCAGCTGCGGCCCACCCTTTCTGGCCACCTCACGCGACGCAGAATCAGATGCCCACCTTCTAGAATCCCAGGCCCAGCTGGGGCCCTCGGAGCTCACTGGCACTGTCCAAATGTCCCTGGGCCTCCCAGAAACCAGCCTTTCCCAACCACCAAGTGGCAGCCACCTCCCGGAGGGGAGAGAGTACCTCAGTCGGTCAATGAGAGGAGAAACTGAGGCAACAGTGACTCACCCCCACGTCCTGATGGCTGGCAGGATTCACCCTCGGACTTTGGGCTTGGTCACTGGGGCATCAAGAAAAGGAACCCCCTTCAGCCCTCTCCCGGCCCCGCAGAGCCTAGGAGGCAGGAGCGGGTGGGTTTGGAGGTCCAGGTCCCCGCTGAGCCCAGAGCCAGGACCGCCCCACAAAGAGGAAGGCTCTCCATCCACTGACCCGTGAGCAAGCTGCACCCAGAGTCCCCTCTGCCTGGGCTCCCACCCAGCTCGGAGCAGCTCAGCCTCGGTGGCCGCGGGAGGAAGAAACAGCCAAGTGGGGCTGTCGGGGCGGAAAGTTTCTCTGTCTCCACAGCTCTCCTGGCTCCGAGGACTTGGGCTTGCATGAGTCAGGAATGGGGGAGTGGGGGGGGTAAGGAGGGTGGTGTTTGGTTTTCAAGCCCCAAACCAGGCTATTCCAAAACTACCCACCCGAAGGAGCACAGAAAGCCAACACTTCATCTACGTCCATTCCACTGGTCCCTGACGAGGAGTCGCTGAGCCTCTCCAGGCCACAGGCCCTGCTCCAGGCCCAGGGCCACCCTGCTATAAATAGCCCCTCCAGTCTCATCTGTTTCTGATCCATAGCCACTTTTGGAGGAGGCCACCACAGCTGCTTCAAACAACTGGAAGCCACGGCTGTAGCCAAAGCTGGAGGTGTGGCCAGGACCACAGGTCCAGGCTCAGGGAGACAGTGGGATAGTGGGAAGGGCTGGGCAAGGGGCCTGGGGGCCAAGGGTGGGGCCGGGGCGGTCACAGCACAGGAGTGAGGTGGGTGAGCAGGGCAGGAGAGCTGGCTCCCGTTTCCCCACCCCCCCTTCCCAACGTTACAGCACTCCACATTCCTTAGCCTCCCCACCCCAAAAAAAGCCAGGGAAGATAAATAAAAACTTGGCCCCAGCCGAGTCTGGCCATGCCGCCTCCAGAGGTGATAAGACAAAGTCCAAGCCTGCTCTGCTCCAGCAGGCTGGCCAGGGAAAGGGAGGCAGGGGAGGAAACTGCCCTGGACAGTGACCCCACCACAGAGGATGGGGACGAACAGCTGGATGGTCATCCGCTGATGAATCACTGGGCTGCCCTCTAACTGACGGGCCTTCCTGTTTTCTGCAAAGTCTGGGGGCATGTGACACCCGCTGGCAGAAAGCAGACATGCACGGGTGACACGTCCGAGTGTTGGTGGACACAGAGCCACAGAGAGAACCAGAGAACCACAAAAAGAGGGCGTGGGGGGCGCAGCGGGGGCGTGTGAGCAAACACAATCTAATGCTAAACACACACACACACACACACACACACACACACACACACACACACACAGGTGACCTCACACTCAAGGCTAGAAACGGGCGTTTTCCAGCATGCCTAATCATGCAGGCCTTTTTCAAGAGGGCCAGGAGACAGCGGAACGCTGTGGTCGTCTCTGCCGCCCAGCGCCGTGATGGCTCCCTCGCTCAGAACACTTTCACTGCGTACTGCAGGCTGTGTGCCTGGCAAGGCTTCAGGCGCCAGGGAGCAGAGGAGGAGGAGCCCCTGCCCTCAGAGAGCCAATGTTCTATGAAGAAAGATGCTCATCAATGGAGCCTTGTGAGAAGCAGCCCCTTGGTGTCCCTGAGCAATCTGTAAAATGGGTCCAGCATAGTCTCATGTGATTTCACATCCTCAACCTATTCACTTACAACCCTTAGGGGAAACTACCAGAGAGCTCTACAGAGAGTACTACAGCGATTTTATTTGGGAAAGAAAAATAATCTCTGTCTGTCTGTCTGTAATCCCATTTTCTTCCTCACTGAGGCTCTCAAAGCCCTTTACGCACAAGGCTTTGAACTTCCTTCCAGTCCCTCCCAGGACATAGATCAATAATCCAACCCCCTGTACACCAAGAACTCTCCCCTATTGTTATCACCAAAACAGTCTCTCCTTTGCTGAAAGGACATCACCAAAGGAAATTCCACAGTCTCTCGCAAGCAAAGTCTTACTTCTCTTATTGTCAGTAAGTTCTTCCTGTTATCTAGCCCTCACCCTTCCTATTGCAGATCCAACCAACTCTTCTTGCCTTGGTCCTCACTGCTGATCACCATTCATTCCTGAGCACTCAAGGGCTATGAGTCCACCTCCTTCCCCACCAGACAGCTAGGAGTGGGGATTCAAGGCCTGGGTGGGGTTAGTTTAGAGCAACTGCTGTGTGGGAAGAGTCCTGCCTTCCTTTGAGGTCCACAGACCAAACACAACAGCGCGGGACCAAAAGAAAAGCTGTTTCCTGAGCCCCAGTCCCCAGGGGACACAGTTGGGAGGAGGGTCTGTAAGCAACACCAGGGGCCATGTCAAGCAGCCAGAGACTGGTGACCAACCTACGTCAGGAGCCCATCCCCATTCCTATGTCTCCTCTAGGGGCTGTGGCCACCCCTGCCCCCAACACCAGCCCCTCCAGCCACACCCCTTCCTCTCCCCTTCCTGTCCACCAGCTTGGATTTTTCCAAAACAAAGTGCGACACAGCACACCATCCACGAACTCCACTCCACACCAACCGTCAGAGGAAAACAGCCATTCCTGCCTTGAGTCCTGGGCCATGGGCCAGAGATAGGAAAACAGCTCAACAAACAGGCATGCTATCACAGTAGCAGGGCCAGATCTTCAACCATGTCGCCTTGAAAACGGGTGCCCTCACCTGGGGCAGACTGCAGGAGAGCCCACTGGCTGGCCAGAGAACTGACTAATCATCCCAAGGTCATCCAACCCAGAACAGGTGTCCGGGACCTTAAAACTTGGGTTTCCTCTGTTTCTTTGCAGTACACAGGCATTTTGGAATCTGCTTAGCCCTTCATGCATTCCTCAAACCAGACTAATAACCAAAACTCATCTTGTCCCTCCTCCATATCCAGACAAGACACCACCCTTACCCACTCCTTACACACACATTCACCCCAGATCAATAAGACTTTCTCCTAACTCCAACTAAACAGCCACCTCCTTCTTCCCGGGACCAAAGTCATACACATCCTCATCTCAAAAAGTTCTTCATGATGTCTAACTTCAGTCTCTCTTATTGTAGCTTTACCTTCCAGGATCCGACTGACTCGGCTGGGATTGTGGAAGGAGCAGCTCTAGGACTTGACCTACAAGAGTTTCTAGACCATTAGCTAAAAGTCCTGGTTCACACGCCATCACCCTGTCCCCCTGGCCAAGGGTTGGGAGTCCTGGGTGACACTGGATCCAAGCAGTGGTCCCAGGAGGAAATGGAAAAGACATTGAGTGATTGAATCCCTCCAAACCTCTGTTTGCTTATCCATAATATGGGGGTCACAACATCTGCCATAAAGGATGTCATGGAGATCAAAAAATACCCAGCCCAGATCCTGGTCCTCAGTCAAAATAAGAGTACTAAGAATAACTACCATTCACTGAGCACATAGCATATGCTTTGCATGCATTAAGTTAGTTAATCTTCAATAGTAAGTACCCCCAAAATTAACTTCTCTCCTGCACCCCAGCCCCAAAGACATCACACACTTGAGCAAGGGCCCTTCCCTAGCATGGGTACTCCATGCCCACAGGAGCCACTCATACCTTGAACAGAGCTTTCCCCACTAACTTGAGAGGCATGCTCCTGCCCTTCCTGGAGGACGCCTCCGCGTGCAGAGCTGCCCCAGGGCAGTGTGGCCACGAGGTGGGCTCGCCACAGAAGTGCTGCGGCCCTTAGAAGCTGCCTCCCGCTGCCCCAGCACCTCCCTCCGGGGCCCTCCCCACCGTGGGTCAGGCAGCTGTCAGATGATAGGGCCTCATGCCATCAACAGCTCCCCCAGTGCCAACCGCCAAAACCACTCCCTGTTCCTCTGCTGATCAGGGCGGTCAAGGATGGAGAGGCCAGCAGAGGGGTAAATTGTCAGAGAAGGGCAGGGAAGAAAGAGAAAGTCCCAGCTCTGTCGGGCATCTGCCCCTGAGGTGTGAGGACAGCCCTGCCATAAGCATTGCTCCAGGCAGGGTCCTAGGAGAGCTTGCTCTGTCCTGCACTGGGGTCCTCCCACTTAAGGAATGTGCTCACAGACTTCCACAAGAAAAGGCATGGCAGGGGGAGCAGAGTGGACCTGCTGGCCCACCTTCCAGCTTCCTCCCAAACCCACGGCACTGAAGCCCACAAAGGACGCTGCCATTTTCAAAGACTTCTCTATCCAAAGAAGCAGGCCCTGCAAATCCTCAAAGTCTGATGATCCTCTAAGGGTTCGCAAGTCCTTCTTCACCTCTGCCCTTAGTCCCTCTTGCTATAGTGTTGTCCATTCATTCCTCTTGCCCTTGCCTCAGTGACTACTCTCCCACCGCCAGCCAGGCTTCACAGAGCCCACCCCACCCCACTCTGGTACAGTGAGGGGCTAATGAGCTCTGGACCCGACTGAACTGGAAGCCAAGGCCACGGGTGACACCCAGTGTCTAAGCAGATGGGGCCTGCTCAGCAGCCATGCTGGGCAGCCCCTGCCCGCCCCTCTGGAGAGCAGGAAGGGACACCCCCCACATGGGAGAGGTGTGAGACATCACCCACCACCCCCATTCCCTCTGAGCACAGAGGCCCAGCCACATCATTTACTGCCCCCCCCCCATGCTTACGTCTTCCTCCAGGCTTTTCCGCGTGTTTCCACCCCGGAAGGCTCCTTCTCCCTGGAGACAGAGACAAGCAGTCAGAGAGAGGGGTCAAGCAAAGGCATCAAGTGGCACGAGGTGTTTCACCTGCTGGGTTTGGCAGGGGTGGAGGCGGGGGCGGGGCAGAAGGACCTGTGTGTGCGTGTTGGGGGGGGGGGGTGGACTTGGTTGTTTGTTTAACATTTCTTTGTCCACTAAAGGCCCCTCTGAGTTCATCAAAACCTCTTCTCTGTGACTCACAACAGCTGTGGGAAATGCTGTTATTCTCATTTTGCATATAGGAAGACTGAGGCACAGAGAGGCCCATGATCGGCCTACAGTAACTCAATTAGAAGATTGGAGAAGTTAGGGCTTAAACCCAGGACTTCCATTGCAAGCTGTTCGATACCAGCCATCGCCAAGACACACCTCTCAGCTGCTAACCTCAGTCTACCCACTACAAGACCCACTGACATTTTCTCTTCCTTCCCCATGCAGCCTTGAGGACACTGTCCGCCTCTCTGCTAAGTCAGACAGATCTCTTTGGGAAGATCTGCCCGGCTTTCTCAATTTCTGCATATTCAATAAAGAAGCCCACATTCCAACACTGGCCTCTCTCTCTCTGCGCCCACCCTGGCTCTCCTGCCCCACTGCCCAGTTCCCCAGCAATCCACTTCTAAACACACAAGGGCCGGTCAGCTGCTCAGCTCCCAACGTCACCCATGTCCCCACCACTTCCACCAAGTTCCCCATATCTACTCCAGAAGGATGTCGCCGACACATCTGTTCACTTTCCCCAAATCCATCTTCCGCTTTCCGGCCTCCCCGGGCTACCCCCCCTCCCCCCCGCCCAGCCCTGCCACTGTCACTCACCGTGTCCACTACATTCTTTGGTGCACTCTCAGTGTGGATAGGCTGCGGACAAAGGGAAAAGCAGGGTGAGGCCTCGGGACCAACATCCCCAGATGGGCTCTCTCTCCAAGGCTGGTGGCCATGAGGGGCAGAATAATGGCTCCTGAGGCAGGACATGATGCCAACCCAAGACTCAGCCAAAACCCGGCTGTCCCCAAGTTGGGAGACACAGTTTGGAAAAACAAAACAAGACATCCTACTGGTACTAAAGACATCTAGCATGACAAACCTCACGCAGGCCTCTGGCTCCGGCAGCCACTGACCCCTCCGAAAAGAACAAGGAGCCTGTAACAGCCCGTTCCAACATGCCAGGCACTCTCATCAATACCATCTTGTTCTCAACAAGAACACTGCGACGGAGGTGCCACTACCGAGCCCCACTTCACAGATACGGAGAAGTTAAATGAGTGAGCCCCAAGCCATCAACTACTAACGGGGACAACAGGATTCGAACCCCACCTGGTCCGGCTCCGCGCTTCTTGCTCTTGGTGTGAAATCGCAGCAGCTCGGGATGAGAGGCCCTGCTGCCAGTCTTCCTGTCACGGGCCCTGCCCCCTCACAGACCTCACTTTTCATGCCCAAAAGCTCTGCTCCACCCAGGCCTGTCCCCCAAGCCCCTGCACTTATTCCCACACGCAGGCCTTTCCTTGTGAAACAGCTTCTGCTTTTTCCTACAAGCTCTCCTATTCCATGAAGCCCTCACTGAACACCCCAAAGGAAGACTCTCCCATCTCTCAACTCCAGTAAGACTTGTTGTCTGTGCCATTTACCTGGTCATTAGCATATGCATAATCGCATTATAGGAATACTGTACGCCTTGTTTTATTTGTGAGTCTTATCCCAACTGCCTCCAAAACAGATTAAAAGCAGTATTTTTGCCTGACCTGTGGTGGCGCAGTGGATAAAGCGTCAACCTGGGACACTGAGGCCGCCGCCAATTCAAAACCCTGCACTGGTCTGGTCAAGGCACATATGGGAGTTGATGCTTCCTGCTCCTTCCCCCTTTCTCTCTCTCTCTCTCTCTCCTCTCTACAATGAATAAATAAAAGCAGTATTTTTATCAATGCAGGTGCTATAACCCTCGTGCCAAGGACTGTGATTTATGGACTGCAGCCCAACAATAAACACCTGTGAACTGATCCTGCCCCTCACCCCAGCGCCACACTTCCCCTGTCCAGACCAACATAAGTGCTTCCTGATAAGGAAATCCTGAAAAATGGGCTCCTAGGACTCCCCTAAAAGAGGAGAGCGAATTCTCACTCCAAGGCCACTGCCTGACCCCAGTTTCTAGTGCTCTGCTTCCAACTCGGCAAAGTGGTTAGAGGGGCCCTTGAACCACGCAGAATGGACATGAACATGACCGTCAACGTCACAAAACAAGCTTCCACCGAGAAGAGTGTGGACCAGGGTAAGACAGTGTCTCGGAATAGAAAATGCCTGCCCCAACCCCAGCTGGGGCATGCTGCTTGTGTCTGAAGACAGGAACAGACAGCATGACCACTGAAAGGTTCTGGCACCGGCGAGAACTTGGCCAAGATGGACACGGAGGAAGAAAGCTGGCTAAGCTGAAGGCAATCAAGTTCTTTCTGGAAATGGCCCAGACTTTACCCCTACTGCCTAGAAGACAGTGGCTGAGGCCGAAACTTCCTTCCAGGGGATGAAACCTCCTGAGAAACTCAGGGCCAAGGCAGCTCGGTGTGGATGAGGGAGGACAGGGTCCAGGAATGGGGCAGGAGGTGGGGAGGCCCAGTCAGCCCCTCCAGCCCCCAGGTCGGCTCACCTGAAGTCTGAGGAAAGCTCTGGAGGAGCAAAGACAGCACATTCTGCTCCCCACCACCACCACCAGCCCAGCCCTAATCCTCACCCAGCCACCTCCCAGACCTCCTCTCCAGGGCCACAGGCCACTGGGCAGGGAGCAAATGAGCCCACTGGGAAATCCTGGCCCTCTGGGCCCCCACCTGTCTCTTCTGGTCCAGACTCTGCATTGCTTCCATGGAGACCATGGGAAGGGCTGAACTGCCTGTTGTCCGACCCCAGGAACCCTGCTGGAGGGCAGACCACAGGGCCCTTCTATATGCAGCGTACATGGCAGAACTGAGATTTGAACCTGGCTCTCCCAGCTCCAGAGCCCTGACTCTTCAGTCTGCTGAACCAACCTCCCCAGACAGGGTGGCTCAGGAAGGACAGAAATGGGGTGAAATGAAGAAGTTGGAGAAGTGCCTGCCCCAGGCCATTATAGCCATACAGAGTCTTCCTCCCGCTCTGGGCAGAGCCTCCTACAAGGCCCCAACTCTCCCGACAGCACAGTGTGAGCCAGGGGGCCTTGAACTTGAGTGTACCTCAGAAATACCTGGGTGGCTGTTGACACACAGGTGCCGGGCCCTGCCCAGAGGGCCGATCCAGTAGACTTCTGGTAGGACCCAAGAATGGGCATTTCTAACAAGTGTCCTGGTCTGGGGATGACACCTTGAGAAGCACTAGTCTACTAAGCCAGTCCTGACTCTCTACTGCTCACTCTAACCTCCAACAGGCCACCTCATCTTTGATACTCCTTCACAGGACAGACTGGCTTTATGTTTTCAGGCTCACATGAGAAGAAGCACTTAGAACAGGGCCTGGCACTTAGGAAGTGCTCAGTAAAAGCTAGCAGTTATTTCTCCTCTCCACCCCGCATACTCCCCAGGCCCTCCCTGGTCCACCCTGCCCCACCTTGACCCCCCCTGCCCCACCCCTCCCATCTCTGGCATGAAGAGGACCAGGGAGCAGGGTCAATATTAGAAACCACAGGCCTCAGCAGTGCAAGAGAAACTTCTCTCCCTGCCAACAATCATCTGAGCACCGTCGCCTTGGCCCCCGCCCTGTCCCCCATGCCAGCTGGAGGCCAGCCACAGGAAGACGCTTGCCAGCCATCAAATGCCTTCAACTTACTGGTCAAGATGCTTTCTGAAGAGCTAAAAATTTCCAAAAACCCCTCCTGACCTAAACACCCAGCCTTTTCCTGCAGTGTTTGCAAACAGGGCCCAGCATGCAGGCTATGCTCCCTCCCAGCCCTCCACCCCAGGCCTCCGGGCACTGGAGTCCTGCTTCTTTGTTTCCCAGGAAATGCCAGCTCTGGGTCGACTGGGAATGAAGGAAGCAAAGGACTGGTAACCTGAGGGTGGGTCTCCGCTGAGGCCACACCTGCCCTAGTCCCTGCAGGGAGGTTTGAGTACCCTATAGGAAAGCTCCCGGGCCACCCCGAGCTGTGGACTCAGGAGGTGGCAGCCCCGAGCCCCTGCAGGCACAAACACAATCTCCCCGCACACTCAGACCCTCCACATATAAGTGCACACACATGTACACACACACCGTCATCCTTGCACACCACTCCTCAGAACAGCTCCGAGAGGGACTTTAGACACCATTTCCTCCCTCCCCAACTCACTGATAGGGAAACTGAGATGCAGAGGTATGACTGGCCCATGGTGAAGTTAATGGCAGGGTTGGGGTTGGCACCATCTCGTAAAACCCACTGCTGAGCTCACCTCACCGCCCCTCCACCCCTTCCCTAGCCGGGCAGCAGGCAGGCCCGCCAGGCGCCTTCCTGTGGTCTCTTCTCTTCCTTCCTCCTGACGCTCAGCAGCAGCAGGACAGAGCAGGTGTAGCAGAGACAGGGACTGGCCCATCTGTTCCAACCACTGCCCAGTCCTAGAACAAAACCTGGATCTTAAGAACAAAGGCTTCGCAAAGCTGAGGGCCGCTGACCACAGCCCACCAGGGGCCTTCCAGAATGCCCCTTGCCTTGAGGCAGGACAATCTGAATCCAGCTCAGGAGCGGGTGGCGGGGTTTGGACCTGGCACCACCTGACAAGCAAGTCTTGCTCTTTGAGGATCACTCTGCTCTAGAATCGCAAACACGGGAGTCTGGAGCAAGATAGGGGCTGAGGAGAGGCACTAAGGACAGAACGTTTAAGGAGGCATTCATTCCCTGGTTGCTCCAAGTGTACCACACAACCCTGAGAGCAATGCCTTCTCAAATTTTACACCCTGGAGGCCTCACTGGCCTGCCTCTTCCTGGCCCTGGTCTGGAGTTGCCTTTCATAATGTTAACACAATAACAATTATTCATTGTTAATGCAGCCCTGGGCATGGTATTAGGTTGTTTGCTTCCACAATCATCAATCCTTCATAACCAACGTGCACAAGGTAAGCATTAACCCATTTTACAGCTGAGGAGACTGAAGGTCCGCAAGATTAAAGCGCCCAAGGTGACACAGCTAACAGGTCAGAGGACTGGTATTTGCACCTTGCTCCTTCCATCTATCTTTTCACGCTTGTTCTCCTTTCTCCCTGGGGATGATCTCCATTCAGTTCCTTTTACTCTTAAAACAACCGCTCTCCTGTTGGGAACAAGCTTTCTGCGACTTAGAGACTAAAATTGTCTCCCGTCCTCCAGAGGAAGAGATGTCTCCGGTATACTTCCATAGGAAGAGGAGGAAATGGGCTGCAGTAGGAGAGACTGAGATCAGACATCAGAGAGAACTTCCTGAATGTGAGAGGTTGTGAATCACGAGTGGATAAGGGAAGCTGCACATCGTTGACTCAATTGCACCCCCCCCAAAAGACATGCATGCCCTCTCCATGCCTGCATTTACCCACCACCAACTGTGGGGGCCAGACGGGACCCCTGCAGAGGCTGAGGTGGCTGGGATGACTGCCTGTAGGTTCATGCACTAGGACATCTTAGTGGCCTGCAGAGAGGGTGGGCTGGGAAAAAAATGCATCTGTGGGCTGCTGTTTTGGAGGAAGGAAAAGACAGAGGGCCACAGCGGAGGGGGGGTGCCCAAGCCTGGGACTGGGGGGAGGGGGCTGGCGCAGAATGCGGACTCAGCCTCCAGAGGAACATTCCGTCCAGAAATTCCTCATACCCTCCCCCCTTCCACCCCTCCAGCTCTCCCCACTCATTCCCCCTGGGAGGCCTGGAATCTGGGCAGCTTTTCAGGCCAAAAAGACCCCGTGACATCACATCTATTGCCACAGCAACAAACCGTGAGGTCACGGGCCTCGCTGTCTATTAGGAGGGGAAGGTAGCTGGCGGCAGGGCCATGGGGGCTGGAATGTCCTCAGCCCCAGGACCCAGAGCAAGTTATTCCAGACTCATTTGTTCTAAAAATAGAACCCTAAGCAGAGGAAAGGAGGGGGCTGAAAGCAACAGAGAAGGGTAGGGCAGCCCCATTTCCTGGGCACTTAGGGGGCATGGCAAAGATGGCATATTATATGCCCCACAGCCTGTTGGGGGGGGGACCATCATGGTAATAACAAAAACAACCACAGCAGCGGCTGCTGCAGCAGCAGATGGAGCACTTTGAATCCCTTTGGAAGTGAGGAAACTGAGTTTATGGGGAGGTTGGCCACCTTCATATGAGCTCAGGGCTGCACCTGAAAGCTCGAGTTCACCTCTCATGGGTTATTTCCCACCACCCTGGGAGGGGGAGCCAATGGGGTTGTGAACCAGGTGGGGTAAGGGGTGGTAGGGAGGGCCGGAACATGGGGAAGCCGGCAGCCTGGGGCCCCTGAGGGTTTGGGCAAAGTTGCTCCAGGCGCACAGCCTCCTCCATGCAGGCTGAGGCCACCAGAGGAACAGACAGGCTGGACAGAATGCGATGCTGGATTTTTCCCTGCACCCCGGGGGAGGGGCCTGGACAAGCCCACTCCCGTCCTCAGGCCCTTCTCAGTTCACCGAGGGGCCGGCACCCAGCTCCTGGCTGAGGCTGGGCACAACGGGCACTCCCACCCACCGGCTCACACTCGCTCCCCAGGCCGGTTGGCTGTGCCATGCCCGACTATCATCCCCTCTCCGCCACCCTCCCCACTGGATGCTGCGCTCCCACCTGTCAGCCGGGGAGCTGGCGTCTGAACTGCCACTCGCCCTTGCTCAAACCCTGTCCACCCCACGCTGAGCACCTGCACCCACCTCCTCTGGTCTTCCCAATCCCCACCTGGCAGGCAGCCCCTCACCACCGAGCCACACCCTACAGCTGGCAGCCAACTCCTGGCTCTCAAACCCTGCTTTAGGTCATTTCCCCACTCAAGGACCCGTAATGGCTCCTAGTGCTTAGCTCATCAAGTTCAAGTTCCCCAATATGCCTTTGGACTCCTCTGTGGCCTCTTCTTCTTCAAGTGGATTCCACTGCCTTCCCCTCTCCTCTACCTGCAGCCTCTGCTCACACCTCCTCCCCGCGGCCCGCCACGTAGGCCATGTGTTCCGCCTCTGTTCCTGCACTCAGGCTGTTCCTGCCAGCACCCCAGCCACAGCCCAAGGTAGGACAACGTTGCCTGGGCCCCTCAGCTTTCCAGCAAGGACACTGGCTTTGCCCCAGCCACCACCAGTCTTGGTCATTTGTACCAAGGCCCTGTCCCTTCTCCATTTCAGCCCTGCCACCTTCTGAAAGGCCTCCTCCCCTGCTCCCTTCCTCTCTCCCATCTGCTCAAATCCTAAACTGGACTTGGAACCAGAGATGCAGCTCCTCAACTGGTGGCTTCCCCTGGACCCCACGGCTACCTCTGGCCGGAATCCCCCCAGCCAAGCACTGTTTCCACAATATAGTTCTCTCTCTCTCTTTCTCCCTAGCATGGTCCCCAGAGGACAGGGTCCTTTGCCAGATGGAGTTCCTCTCTGAGTGGAGGTCATAAGGGAGGTGATCAGCACATTCATGGATGCCATAATTTCCAAGGCCATGTCCCTCCATAGCCCAGCTTGAGGGTAGGACCTCAGTGACCCCTGCCTTACCCCCCCCCCAATTAGGCCATTTCAGGTGTTAGAGAGCTTCCCTTTGTCTTTAACACAAATCACCTCCCCTCTATAAGAACCCCCACCCACCAGGCTCTACTTTAGAGAGCAACAGAAGATAAGCCAATTGGCCCTCACCACCCTCACCATGTACCCACTCCCACTGCCCACATTCTCCCTCTCTGACTGAGCCACCTGCGCTGTTGCACAGATTGGAATGTCCAACCCCTCACCACGCTGGGCATCCTCTTTGGAAGGCAAATGTCCGGAGTGGGCTCTCTTCTTTGAAGTCAAGGCAATCTCAGACTCACCTCTCCTGACATCGCTCCATTTTCACATTTTCAAGAATCTCCCAAAAACGGCCACCCACAACCTGCTTGGTGCCCTCGGATGACATTCATTTAGGGCCTGGAGTTCAAACTAACTAAAGCGATCACTGGCAGCTCTCCTAGATAGAGAGCAAGACACAGTGCCCGCTGAGGGGTCCCACCCTCCTCTGCACCCCTAACTCACAGCCTCTCCTCCACCTCCTCACCCAGGTCTGACATAGCACCTTCTCGGGAAAGCCATTTTAAAATCACAGGGCCACCACCTAACACCCATTAAGATGGCTACTATCCAAAAAGAAAAAACCACACCCATAAAATAGAGTTTTTGTGAGAATATGGAGAAATTAGAACCTTTGTATACTATTGGTAGAAATAAAATAATACAGTCACCATGGCAAACAGTATGGTGACTCCTCAAAAATGATAATAATAATAATAATAGAATTGCCATATGACCCACCAATTCCATTTCTGGGTATTTATCCAAAAGAACTAAAAGTAGAGACTCAAAGAGATATTTACAAATCCATGCTCATCACCTTATTATTCGCAACAGCTAAAATGTGGAAATAAATAACCCAAGTGTCCACTGACAGATAAATGGATTAGCAAACTGTGGTATATACACACAATGGAATATCATTACACCTTTAAAAGGAAGGCAATTCTGACATGACGTATGCCACACCGTGGATGGATCCTTGAGAACACTGTGCTAAGTGAAATAAGCCAGTCACAAGGGAACAAATACTGGGCAATTTCAGTTACATGATGTACTTAGAGTCAGACTCGTGGTTGCTAGGAGCAGGGGAGGGGGCAGAGTGTTTCGTTTCACAAGATGAAAAGAGCTGTGGAGACGGGTGGCCATAACGGCCGCACGATGATGTGAGTACATTGAATGCCACCGACGGTGCACTCAGAAACGGCTAAGGTGGTAAAGATTATGTTAGGTATATTTTTACATTAAAAAAAAAAAAGATATTTTTAAAAAAATCTCAGGGTGCCTGTTTCTTCACCTGAAAAAGGAGATTTGACTAGATTGCCTCTAAGGGTCCTCTCATGCCTGTGACTCCACACCTGACCCACGCCTGCCTGCCTGCCTTCTAGAAGGCCTGGCTCTGGCAAGAAAGAGCCCTGCAGCCCAGCCTGAAAACAGTGCCTGGCCCCAGGGAAGCGCTCGGGAAATGTTTGTTGGCAGAATGGACAGCTGACAGATGGGTAACATGCATTTAGGGCCTGAAGTTCAAACTAACTCAAGAGGGCCTAATGGGGGGAGTGATGCCTAATGGGGGGAGTGAGGCCTAATTGGGGGGTAAGGCCTAATTGGGGGGGGAGTAAGGCAGGTGCTGACGGGGGGCCCCTCCCTGGGGAGTCCCTAAGTGGAAGTCTTCAGGGGTCACTGAGGTCCTACCCTTAAGCTGGGAGTTAGTTTGTTTGAACTCCAGACCCTCCCCTAAATCCCAGGCCCATTGGCACACAGAGAAGCTAGGCAGGTGAACACGCGCCCGGCATGGTCTAGAAGAAGAAACCCAGGGGAGTTTATTGCACCATCAGGCCCTGACATCAGCACAAGCACCAAGGGCATGCAGGGAGAAAGAAGAGTCCCAAACCCCTCCCTTGCGAATGCACACCAGTCCCCGAGCCTTGCTGGGCCCGCCTGCTCCTCTGCGCGGTGTGTTCCTCCCGCCTACCAGGATGGGCTCACACCTGCCCAGACTTCCACTCGGGTGGCCCAGTGTCAGGGGAGGGGTTTTGAAGGTCACATGTGCTACACAAGTGAGAGTGACGCTCGTCATTATTAGTCCGGCAGTCTCAGGACTCAGGGCCTCCTCTGTGATGTTGGGTCATCCCAGCACCTGCCTCACTGCATTGTTGTGAAAAATAATTGAGTTCTTTGGTAAAACTTTCCAAACAAAGGTGGGTCATGAGAAAGTCCCATGCAAGGGTTAACTTTTCCCTGTTGCTGATTCCCACTATAGAGAGAGGAACCTGGCATTCCCATTCCACATTCACCTCCTCCTGCTGCAGACACCCCACCCCGACCAACCTCCCTCCGATGCACAAGGACACTTTGAGCAGCCTCCCCTGGGTGCCAGGCTGCCTATGCAGAACGTCTCAACATCCACAGCCGACCTCAGGGCCACTCCATCACCCTTAGGAAATTCCTTTTGATTCTTATTTTTTCAGAAGCTGAGAAAAGCTGCTTCAGCTCTTTCCAAGGACCAGGAGTGTCCATGGCAAACAAGGCCTCTCCCCTCTCCATCCTGCCCCCACCCATGGACCCCACAGGAGGGAGGTGACCCTAGGACCCTTCTGCCCAAGGCCTTAGGCAACATCTGTTGAGCAAGATGAAAACACTGGTTGAAGATTAAGCCACTTTGCCCTGGATGGCCTGGCACAGGCTGGGAAATGTTTGGCTGACAGAGCCCAGAGGCTGGGCCGAAATCCTGTGCCCAGGGATGATGTTCCTGACCCTTGGGGGTAAGATTTCAGCAAAATTGGGTGAACTGGGGACATAGAGAAAACATGACAGACGAACAGTCAGATAGACACTGAGTGAGGTAAGGGGGAGGGGCAGGGAGGCCTGAGTCTAGTCCTGCAGAGGCTGAAGGGCAGGCAGAGAATGGAAAAGGAAGGAAAAATACAACCCGCCCTTCCTCCCTCTTGTGAACCTGCTCGGAGCACTTGCCTGCCCGCTGTGAGGAAACAGGTGTCCAGTGCTCTCAGGGGGGAGCCAAACTTTCTCTGCTTCCCCTGGGCCACTTTCCCACTGCCTGGGGACAGCACAGAGCTTCCAGCAGGAGGCAGGACCCCCAATAGACCCCCACTGCCCATCAGCAGCCCTGTTTATTGAGCAGCTAATCTGCACCAGGCACCTGGCTGGACTCCTGTCTTCCACGCAACATGTATGGAGTACCTAGTGTGGGCCAGACAGTGGGGATACAGCAATGAACACAAGAGATAATAATTCCTCCTCAAGGAATTTACATGCTGATGTGGAGAGAGCCTCTTAAACAAGATAAGCAATTAAGACTCATAGCTTATCAGATGGTGACACATGCTGGGGGCAAAGAAAGTAGGGAAGGGAGATAGGATTGTTGGAAGAAGAAAACCATTTGGAGTAAGAACTGTGAGGAGACAGCCCTGAAGGCATCTTTGGGGAGGGTGGTAATTCCAGGCAGAAAAAATAGCAAATGCAAAGGCCCCAAGGCAGCATTCTGCCTAGTATGCTCAAAGACCAGCTAGGTGGGGACGGAGTGACTTCGAGCGAGGGAGCTTCTTGAAGGAGATGAAAGACCAGCAGGGAAACCTGTCCTGTAGGGTCCTACAAGCCAATGAAAGAACCTTGGGTTTTTACTCCATGGGAAGTGGACAGCTATTGGAGGGTTCTGAATACACATTAATTAAGTGGGTTAGTGTTGGGCAGATAAAATACATTATGCTCACTTTGTTAAAGATGGCGCTGCCCACATACACGTTTTAAGAGTAAGCTTTTCCCCACACCCCTGACTGATTGGATGGTGTAGGGTGGTGCACTCTCATGAGGAATCCTCCCAGTATGTCTCAGATGGGTGACGTTGTGTCGGGGACTTCCTTGTTTGTGGATTAGATTTAGGGTTCTGAATCTACACTATAAAGTGGGGCAGACCGGGAGCTTGCTCTCTCTTGGTGGCTCACCAAGTTCTTGGCTCCAGTGTTTCATTACTGACTATTCGAATCTAATGCGAACCTTCACTGGCCAGGCGGCTGTGATTCTGACCGCAACTACTGGCTTTACATTTGGCATAGTCTGCGGCAGGATTCAATACAGATCGGTATGGAGCCGCCACCACCTTTGAGCGGTGGAGTAGAGGACTGGCTGCTGTTATGGTTCTCTATGGTTGTCCTTCTGGGGACTGTAGGATGGCTGACTTTTACAGCCATGTGTGAGGAAACCGAGAGCTCTATGGAGGAGGCTGCCCGGGACCTGCAAAGCGAGCAGTGGAAGGAGCTGGAGGAAATGTGGGAGAAAGAGATGCTGACCCTGGAGCTGCAGAAAGCGCTGGAGGAGGAGGCCAACTGGGTTTGCGAGATTCGCCTGGAAATGGAGGAGCCGCTGGAGAAGGAATCACAGGTTCGTGCGTTACAGATTGCCCTGTATGTTGTGGAGAGCCAGCAGTGGCGGGAGGCCGAGGCTGAAGCCAAGGCCAGGGCTGAGACTGAGGCTGAGGCGGGGGCTGTAAGGCCCATGGAGCAGAAGGCAGCAGTGGCCCAGGGCTCAAGCCCAGCAGCAGAAGCTGGTGTTTTCAGTTCCTCTTTGGAGGATGAGGAGAATTGGTCTGGAGTTGCAATCCAGCAGCAAGGAGTAGATACGTTCTTGGTAGGTCTGCGATTTTGGGACATAGAGGTGGATGCCATCATGCTCCCCAGAGCAGAGATGGAAATGCTGACTGCCATCGCCACATGTTTCTCTTTAGGACAGTGTGAGACTTGCCATGACGGCAGGGATGAGGGGGGAGGCTAAAAGCCCCATGTGCGTGGACTGATTTCCTGGACTATGACCAGAGTGAGCACTGGCTCCTTTGTTGAATGGACTCATGGATTTGGCACAGTGTGAAATACCCTGATGGGGTGGGGGGGGCGGCTTTGATGGAGGCCCTCCCCTTGCCCCAGGAAGCCTTTCAAACAGCAAGAGAGAAGACTGAGAACATTTTGCACTTTTGGCAAAGTGCTCAGAGACTGGTGAAATGTACCTCTGTAATTGTTGAAACTGTATGATTTGTGCTATTGCTGTAATTTGTGTAATGTACCTAATTTCCTTGTACAGGAATGCCGGTGGTGTAGATTGTGGATAGTAAAGTGAGCATAGGGGTGGATTGTTGGGCAGATAAAATATAATATGCTCACTTTGTTAAAGATGGCGCTGCCCACATGGAAGCCCGTCACCCAGGTGATATTATTTGCCCTTATGCTTGGGATGGGTGTGGGGGTGTTGGGCAGATAAAATATATTATGCTCACTTTGTTAAAGATGGCGCTGCCCACATGGAAGTTCGCTGATATTAATGTGTATTCTGGAAGAGGCTGTGGGCAGGCCAGGTCGTTATAGCCTAAGGCTTAGTTTAAGAGTAAGCTCTTCCCCACACCCTTGACTGATTGGATGATGTAGGGTGGTGAGGATGCACTCTCCTGAGGGATCCCATTATACAGAGACTTCCTTGTTTGTATAATTGTATTAAAGGTTTTGATTCTACAGTATAAAGTGGGAGAGACCAATAGTTTGAGCTCTTGGTTCTTGGTTCCTGAGGTATTAGAGAGGAGAGCAGATTAAGGCCATGTGGAGGAGAAGTAGCCAAGATGGCAGAGTGCTGAGGAAGAAGCCAGTTTGTTAAGAGTTTGTGCAGGAGGAGATGGGAAACAGAGGTGAATAAGTCTGGTGAGCTAGAAACCTTTGATGCTAGGAAACTTGGATAAGTCAGTAGCTTTGTGAGCACTGAATGAGTGGGTTTTGGAGCCCAGTGTGTGTTTTTGCTTGCCCGCCGGGTGCAAGCTAGAATTAAAGCTGATGGCTCACCAGTTTTTGGCTCCTGTGTTTCGTTACCAACTGTTCGAATCCAATGCGAACCTGCATGGGTCAGGCGGCTGTGATGGCGGCCGCGACTACTGGCTTTACAGGGGGAAAGTCTGTAATGTAAGCAGGCCAGGTCGTTATAGCCTAAGGCTTAGTTTTAAGAGTAAGCTTTTCCCCACACCCTTGACTGAATGGATGATGTAGGGTGGTGCACTCTCCTGAGGAATCCCATTGTGCCTCAGATGGGTGACTTTGTACCAAAGACTTTCTTGCTTGTAGATTAGATTAAGGGTTTGGATTTCTACACTATAAAGTGGGACAGACCAGTAGCTTGCTCTCTCGGTTCCTGGGATTAGTATCAGAGATGAGAGCAGACGAAGGCCACATGGAGGCAAGGATAAGCAGACAAGATGGCGGAATGCTGAGGAAGAAGCCAGTTTGTGCAGAGAGAAGGAGATGGGAAACAGGTGAATAAGTCTGGTGACCTAGAAACCTTTTGATTCTAGGAAACTCGAATAAGTCAGTAGCTTTGTGAGCACTGAATGAGTGGGTTTTGGAGCCCAGTGTGTGTTTTTTGCTTGCCCGCCGGGTGCAAGCTAGAATTAAAACTGATGGCTCACCAGTTCTTGGCTCCGTTGTTTCATTACCGACTGTCCGAATCAAATGTGAACCTGCATTGGCCAGGTGGCTGTGATGGTGGCCTTGGCTACTGGCTTTACAATGGTGCAGTCTCGTGAGGAATCCTCCCAGTATGTCTCAGATGGGTGACTTTGTGTCGGGGACTTCCTTGTTTGTGGATTGGATTGAGGGTTTTGAATCTACACTATGAAGTGGGGCAGACTGGGAGCTTGCTCTCTCTTGGTTCCTGAGGTATTAGAGAGGAGAGCAGATTAAGGTCATATGGAGGCCAGGAGAAGCAGCCAAGATGGTGGAGTGCTGAGGGAGAAGCCAGTTTGTGCAGAGTTTGTACTGGAGAAGGAGATGGGGAACAGAGGTGAATAAGTCTGGTGAGCTAGGAACCTTTGATTCTAGGAAACTCAGATAAGTCAGTAGCTTTGTGAGCACTGAATGTGAGGGTTTTGGAGCCCAGTGTGTGTTTTGCTTGCCCGCCGGGTGCAAGCTAGAATTAAAGCTGATGGCTCACCAGTTCTTGGCTCCGGTGTTTCATTAGCGACTGTTCGAATCTAATGCGAACCTTCACTGGCCAGGCGGCTGTGATCCTGACCCCGACTACTGGCTTTACAGTTAATTTGTCCCTTTTATTCCCTTAACCTCGACAAAGTAGGTATTATTACTAACTCCCAATCTACAGAAGGGAAACTGAGGTCCAAAGAGCTTAAGCAATGTGTCCAAGATCACATTCCCAGGGATTAGGGGACAGGGATCCAGAGAGAGGTGATCAAATTCCCCCGCTCTTGACCACTATTGACAGGCAGTTCTGAGTCAAGCTGAGGAAGCTCTAGGAGAACAATCTGGTGTCGTATCCACTTCACCATCAGGCAGGTGACCCAACCTCAGCGCCTCCGGCTTAGGTGGGGCACACCACAGAGATGAGAAGATTCCATGACCTCACTCCAGAGGGTGGGAGCCCCTTCAGGAGTTAACTGCAATCCCACCAGTTGGAATGCCAACTTATTCTCTCTTGTCTCTGACCCCTGACCATGCCTGATGGAAACAAAGCTCACAAGACTCCCAGTGGCCAGGCATCTGGCTTCTACCTGGAGATCCCTAAAAGCCAGACCCCCCAGCCATCCAGGACCAGCCAAGGACATTCTATTCCCTGGGGCAAAGTGGCAGTTGGGTGGAAATGATGAAACATCTGCTCCCCCCACCTCACCCCTCCCACCTGCCCTCCATGGTGTTCCTCCAAAATCCTGGGGATATTTCTCATTGGCAGCTCTGAGCCAAGCCTGCACTCTGGCCTCATCCCTGCAGCATCCGCTGTTGTCAGACGACCTCCAACTGGGTTCTGTGCAAATAACACCCCACATCTGGAGCAGCACAGCTGGGCAGAGCTAAGGCGCAGAAGCGTTTGAGCCCAGTGAGACTGGGAAGGAGGGGCCCCAGGAAGGAGGGAAGTAGTCAGCAGAGCCTCGGCCAATGTGCAGAAAGTGGGGCCGCTGCTCTGGGTCTAGAGGACCTGCTCTGGGTCCAGGGGCGCCGCTCTGGGTCCAGGGGCGCCGCTCTTGGTCCAGGGTTGCTTCTCTGGGTTCAAGGGCGCTGCTCTGGGTTTGGGGGAGCTGCTCTGGGTTCAGAGGCACTGCTCTGGGTTCAGGGGCGCTGCTCTGGGTCCAGGGTTGCTTCTCTGGGTCCAGGGGCACCGCTCTGGGTCCAGGGGCGCTGCTCTGGATTCAGGGGTGCTGCTCTGGGTCCAGGGGCACTGCTCTGGATTCAGGGGAGCTGCTCTGGGTCCAGAGGCACTGCTCTGGGTCCAGAGGCACTGCTCTGGGTCCAGGGTTGCTTCTCTGGGTCCAGGGGCCACCAAAGGGTCACAAGCACTTTCACATACTTTTATTTCAGTCCATTAACAACTCTGAATGCAGGGAATACTTATCAGCACTGAGAAGGTCTTTCAACATCTAATTCAACCCATCTCTTCGAAAGAAAGAAAAACTGATGCCTAGAAAGAAGGCAGGTCAGGACCACTGTCACCCAGCAAAGGGGTGTTGGAGGAGAGGAGGAGACACGGCGGCCTGAGATTCCAATACCCAGGCTGAGCAGCTCACCCCACAGGTGCACGGACAACTGTAACTGCCTGGGCCCTATGACTCTTGACCCTCCCCCAGACTCCCACCCACATCAGTGTCACCACTTGCCCCTCCGCACCAGTGGATTGAATCACAACCGCAGGAGCCCTCCACGACACCCCCACGCACACACATGCACACACACACACACACACACACACACACATCTGAAGGCATGCAGACCCCCTCCAGCATCCAGGGCCCTGCCTGCCTCCAGCAGTGGGTGAGGGGCAGAAGGGACCTCAGATGCATAAGAAGGCAGTGAGAGGGCAGGAGGGAAAAGCTCCCAACATTCCCAATCGGCCCAGCTGAGATCATTCTGATGCTGGCTGCTCCTCACTGTCCACTGACAGAACCCCTGCCCTGTCCATGCTTTTCTGGAAGCCCCTTTGGGGGAGGGAAGGAGGAATGGAAGACATGGAGGGAAAACAGAAAAACAGGGTCAGCCAAAAAGCTTGGAGGTGGAACAGGCCACTTGAAGGGCACCCGACCGAGGACCAGGCAGGAGATGCCATCCCTTGGTCCTCTAAGCCCCAGGACAACAGGCACCTGGCCAGGCCTAGAGACAGGCAAGATGCCCTTTTAAGGGTTTTTTCAAGGACTTCAGTCTCCAGATTGAAATAGGAGGCCCTGCAACCCATCAGAAGGGACCTCATGACTCATTTCCTCCCGGTCCAGCTTCAGCCTTGGAATGAGGCCCTCTCCTTCCCCCTTCCCTAATTACCCAGCACCCTTGGGGGCTACCAGCATGCTTGGGTCTAAAGTAAACTGCAGCTGGGAGCAGGGGAAAGAGGAGAAGAGGGACTGGCAGGGTAGGGAACAGATTGTCACTCACCACCAATTCATGGTTGGATGGAGGAATGCAGGGGGCAGCCACCTGTGGGAGGAACAGAGAAAGGCAAGGTTAGCATCTTTCATCCCCACAGCAAACCAGGGCCTCCTGGGATCATTCCACAGCCGCCACCTCCATGCTAGACACCCCTCCCCTCAACTCACACACATTGACACCCTCCCGTTGAAGAGTTCATTCGACAATTATGTGGCAACATGGGAAAATACTCAGGCGATATCACTCAGTGCGGAGGGGAAACAGCAGAAAGCAAAAATGAAATGTATGACACAAAATTGTTTTTTAATCTGTAAAAAATATAAAGACGCTGAAGTACTGAAGGCCGGTGCAGCAGAATTTTAATAACAGTGGGTTAAATGGCAATAAAATAAAACAAAAAAGGACTTTTTTCTTTGCTCTCTTTTCTAAGATTGCTGCAACTTCTTTTCAAACATGTTTAAGACCTCGAGAAAAGGAAAAATCACCTCCTGCGTTCTCCCCAATGCCAAGGTATCTCACCCAAAGGTCAGAGCTGCAGACGGCTGGCAGTTTCTCAAAGCATGTGGGAAACAGGTTGGTGAAGGGGCCCTGCCAGCTCTTCCAAAGAAAGCCGCCGTAATAAATGTGGAAGGCCTTGAAAGCTGAAAGCACCCTCTATGGTGAGCTAGTATTTTATCATCTTCCTCATCATCCTCTCTGATAGGGAGGGAGGCAGGTGGCCACTGGGGCCTCCAGACAGAGGGAGGGGGCAGGAGGGAGGGCTGGATTGCCCCCTACCCTGAGATAACATCCCTCCGCCAGGCCAGGCTGCCAAAGCCTCTACCCTGACAATTAGCAGGGACCTTTATCAGAGACTCAATGTGTTCCTTTTTTCTAGCTGGGACACGTTTTTCTTGGAGCTCATACTTCAATCTTGGCTCAAATTCCTGACCCGAGCACCAGGCAGGGGGCCCACAGAGGGAATCAAGGGGGAGGCTGTCCCTGGGTCACAAGCTGTGGATGGTCAAAGAGGAGATGGCTATCTCCTCGGACAGTGGGCAACCCCCCACCCCAGCCGCCACCCCTGTGGAGCGGTGATGGTGACAGCCCACAGCTCTGGCTGGGGTCGGCTATAGCCAGGTCCTCCCTCCACCTAACGCTGTTCGGTCATCTGACCAGCCTAAGGGATCCCCCGGCTTGACACACCAGCCCAGAGGGGACAACACCTACGTGACAGTGTGCCCTGAACTCTGAAAGGATGAACAGGCTAGAAGTCAGCATCTCTGGTTCTTGACTCAGTCACGCTACAGACTCCCTGCCCACCCATTCTCTAGCAACGTGTCTGTCACCCTGTACTCAATGTTATCCAGGACTGATGGGAAAATCATGTATGAAGCCAAAAAAGAAAAGGAACAATATCTGACACTTACTGAATATGTACTATATGACAGGCATTATCAGTGCTTTACCCATGTTAACTCATTTAATCCTTTCAACAGCCCAATAAGGTATGCCTCCCATTGAGGTGCAGGAGGCACAGAGAAGTTAAACAACTTATCCAAGGTCACACAGCTGATCAGTGGCCAGTAGTTGGGTGGAAGGTGCCTGGAGAACAGAGCAGGAGAAAGGGAAGGTCCCAGAGGTGGCTGTGGTCTGTGGGGGACACAGCCACTCCTGCCAGGCACTTTTAGGGTAGGAGTCCTGCATCTAGCAGTGGCCTCCGCCCTCTCTCCCCCCACCCCACAGCACCCCACCCCACTCTGGAGCTGTCGGTTTCACCGGGTGAGGCCAGCCCCCCAGCGTCCCCTCTCCCCCATCCCTGCTGTCATACATGCGCATTGCCCTGCTTCAGTCCTTTCTACACTACATGAGGGTAGGTTTACACTCTCCATTGGGAACTGGCATTGGGGAAGTGACGGGGTGACATATACATTTTGAGGCAGGGGCAGAATGGACAGGTGCCCTCAGAGACAGTGGGAGGGCCTCTCCCCCAGCCACCACCATAAGGCACTGAAAAGAAGGGGCCCCAGGTAACTTCCCTGTCCCCCAGAGGCAGAGAGAGCCTCTAAGGCAGAGTCATTCCCTAAGGACTTAGGTCTGAGGGGCAGCTGTGGACTCCCAGCAGAAGGGCCTGATGCCTGGGAGCCCCCAGCAGCCTCCTCCACCTCCGCCCACGGCTGAGCATTCCAGCCAGTCTGCCCTCCGGCCCACTGACTCTTGTGTGTTTCCATGTTTCTTGTTTCTCTCTCTCTCTTTTTAAGCAGACAAATGTTTCCTTAAAAGGCTCTCTCCTTCCCTCCGGCACCCTGGCCCCTGGCCACCCTCTCAGGAACCTGGAATGTGGCAGGGAGGGCGCCAGGGCCCCCTGCCACTCTGTGGCCTGTGCCCTACGGCCCTACACTCCTGGTGTCAGCGGTGAGCCCTCCCACTGCCCTGTGGGGACCCAAGCAAGGATCCTCCTTCTGCAAAGGGGTCCGACTCCAGGGTATCTGCAGGGCCTGTTGGTACCAGGCCTGTCATTCATCCCCTTCCCCAGGGCTGGCAGCACAGGGTTGCAGGGCTCAGGCCCAGGAAGTTAGCCTCAGGTGTGACTCCTTCTGTGGTATACCTCCAACAACCCATCTACACACTAGGAGCTCAGCGGCCTGGTGCTCAGTCTTTCAGCTCTGAAAAACCTATTAACGATAAAAATAGCACAGCCAATACTCCCACCACATGCTATAGGCCAGGTACTGTTCTTCACTCTTTGCATAAATGAACTCTCCGATTCTCACAACAACCCTGAGCATCCCATTCTGTGGATGAGGAGACTGAGGCACAGAGAGGTTAATAAGCTGCCTGAAAGAGGAGCCAGGGTGCAAACCCAACAGTCCCGCTCCGGAAGAAGACGGGCTCCTGCCCTCACTGCCCCCTCTATGCTGACTCTCCTGCAAATACTAATTTCCCTAAAGCCATTCACATCAACAACAGTGACAGAAAGCTTACGAGTGCAGCTATGTGACTGTTACTGTCCTGAATCCTGCCTTGAGACTCACTGGTCTTAATAAAAAAGGTATGTGGTAGAAACTGTCATTAACCCCATTTCACAGATGAAGAAACTAAGGCGCAGGAAAGGTAACGACTTGCCCAAGGCCAGTGCAGCAGAGCATCTGGCTCCAGAGCCTGCAAGGTAGAGAGAGCTGGGAGTACAGCAGGAGGTGAGTGCACCCTGGCCCAGACCAGGGCCAATGCCTGGCACTTGTCAGCCCCCACCAGTATTTTCTGAACTTTTGTCCCCCTAGAAAACAAATGCCGTGAGGCAGGGACCAGGTCTTGTCCCCACACTAGCCCCAGCCAATAAGAGGTGCACACTAAATACCTGTGGAAAGATGGGAGAGACTCCAGGCTCGAGGAGGCAAGGCACCTGGCACCACTAGCAGTAAATTCACTGCCGTTTGTAAAGCACCTACTATGCACCAGGCAGGGGTCTGATCCTGGCATCTGCCCGATCTCTCTGAGATCCTCCAATCCCAGGAGTAGTAATGTTGTTCCCATTACACAGGTGAAGAAAAGGAGGCTTGAAGGTGATGACAGTTGCCCCTGATTAGTCACTTTGGAAAAGGCGAGCTGCAGGTGAAACCTTGGCTGAGGTCTCCACGCATCACTCTTTGCAAGAGAAAACCCAGTGCTGCCTCACGCCGCCCCTCTCACCTCGCTACTGTGCAAGTAGGAGGCCCTGGTCTCCAAATGGTGACATGCACACCCTGGGATCCCAGTCCCACACTCACGCAGCCCTCCAGAGGGGTTCCCTACACCCATGGCCGCTGGGCCCCTGGAGCTAGACAAGGTAGCCCTGCTCCCAGACAAAACTAGAGCCACTTGCATCTCTGAAGCCCACTTTGCATATAGTCCTGAGCAGAAAAGTTCTTCCTTCCCCATGCTCTTGCTGGTCTTTTTTATTTATTGTGGTAAAATATGCATAACAAAGCTTGCCATCTCAGCTATTTCTAAGTGTACAATTGAGTGGCATTAAGGACATTCATAGCATTCACAGTGCTGCACAACCATCTTCACTACCCATCTCAGGAACTTTTTCATCATCGCAGACAGAAACTCACATCCATTCAATAAGAATTCCCCACCCCTCTGCCCCAGCCCCTGGGAAGCTCTACTCTACTTTCTGAATCTATGAATTTGCTTATTCTAGGTGCCTCAAATACAAGGGGTCATACATTATTTGCCTTTTTGCTTCTGGCTTATTCCATTTAGTGTTAAGAGCTGAATTATGTTCCCTGCCAAAAAATCCATATGTTGAAGTCCTAACCCCCAGTACCTCAGACTATGACTGTATTTAGAGATAGGGCCTGTAAAGAGATGATTAAGTTAGCCCTGGCCACTTGGCTCAGTAGTAGAGCGTCGCCTGGTGTGTGAAAGTCCCAGCTTCAATTTCCGGCCAGGGTACAGAGGAGAAGCGCCCATCTGCTTCTCCATCCTTCCCCCTCTCCTTCCTCTTTATCTCTCTCTTCCCTTTCCACAGCCAAGGCTCCATTGGAGCTTGGAGCAAAGTTGGCCCGGATGCTGAGGACGACTCCATGGTCTCCGCCTCAGGCACTAGAATGGCTCCGGTGGCAACGGAACAATGCCCCAGATGGGCAGAGTATCGCCCCCTAGTGGGCATGCCAGGTGGATCCCGGTCGGTCGCATGTGGGAGTCTGTCTGTCTGCCTCCCCGCTTCTCACTTCAGAAAAATGCCAAAAAAGAAAAAGAGGTGATTAAGTTAAAGTAGTAGTCATGGCCGCAGTTCAAGTGTGGTGGTTGCTAGAATGTTTTGCATGCTCACCGTGTGCCCACACTGCATGTATTACCCATCACTCCTCATGACCCCTGCCCTTGGAGAAAGGATATTTGTCTCTTCATCTTCCAGGAGCTCAGGCCGTCCCCTCAGCATCCTGTGAGATCCAAGACAGCACAGCTAGCAAGCCACATGCCAGGACTGCCACCTGGGCCTGCCTGACTCCAATACCCACTTTTCCCAGCATGCCACCTGGCTCCGCAGCCAGATGAGGCATACACAGTGGTAGCAGTGCCAGGGGCTATGAGATGAGGGCACAGAGAGTGCTCAGGGGTCCTAGGCAGGCTCTATAGAGGAGGGGGCACCTGAGGCAGACTCCCAGAATGCATCACTTTCACTGGTCACTATATGTCTCACCCATGCCTCTTAAGCCCCCATGAGGATAGGAAGCCCATGGTCATTTTCATTGCACAGCCCCGGTGCCTTGCTCAGAGCCTGGTATTCAGCAGGTTTTGAAAGGCAGAGATGGGGAAAGGGCATTTCTAGATCCGGCTGCATTGCTCAATGACTCAGGGAAGAGCCATGCATCGTTGGCGAACAGTCCAGCACCTCGGAGCTCACATTATGAGTCCGCTGGGCTCCATCGCATAAACAAGGCATGGAGGTGGAACGCGTCACCTGTCAAAGCACCCTGCCTGGCTGGGACACAGAGTGGGGGACGGGAAGAAAGAGAGGGCACTGAAGGGCGTATTGAAGATGAGGAAAGAAGACTGGCTGCAGGCTGCAGACTCTCTTTCCAGGCTGGACCATGGGCAACTCTCAATGCCCAGCACGGAGTTAAGATTTTTAGCTGCCGGTGCTGGGGAACTACTGAAGGTGCCCGAGTAGGAGAAGACCAGGGAAGGGTGGGGGGGAATGAAAGGTGGGAGCTTAAGGCAAGCAGGCGACGTTGCAGTAACTCTAAGAACGAAGGGGGACAGAGAAGTAGGGAGGAGTCCCGAGGCCCAGAGACAAGGGATCATTGGGCACCCTAAACCTAGAAGTCTTCATCCGCACCCTAACAAAATACACATTTGCACCAAAACCTACCCCCCATCCTCTACTTTTCTCCCTCCCCCCCCCCCGAGCATGGGAGGGAAGCACTTCCCTACTCCCAGGGTGGGCGGCCCCCAACCTTGCTTCCTGGCCTTCACAGAACAGTTGATCCTGACCACAGCTTTGACTGCTCACCCTCTGGGCCCAAAATTCAGGGAACCTGTGACCAGGACATAGCCATCTTCTGAGCCCTGGTCACTGAGGCTACACCATGGTGATCAAGAATAATTCAGACAATGGTCCCAGAGGGCTCCAGCCTGCACTTCCCGCTGACCAAGGAAAGAACTACCCCTCCTCTGTGGACAGTCCAGCCTCTCAGCATCACATTAGTCCACTGGGCTCTGTGAGGAAGGCCCCAGACCTGTTCGCTTGTGAGCTAGGCGAGGGTGGAGTGGGAGGCCTAGCCAAGGGGTGCAGACATTGGCTTGGGCACCAAGTGAGAGGTGAATGTGAGGGTGCTCAGCAGTCAGGCTGCTACAAAGTGCCCTTGGCCGTGGGCAGGTGGAGGGGACAAGGACAAGGCCAGGGACCGAAGGGGCAGAGCCCCAGCCTGGCTCGAAGTCACTGCCCTCCCAAGCTGAGTGTCAGGCCCTGGGCAGGGGGTCCTGGGGAGGAGGTGGCCACTGCCCTGGCTCTGTTTCCTCCCCAGAACTGTGCCCTCCCTCCAGGCTGCCCATCCTCACCAGAGCTTGCTCCTGGCCTGCTTGGCTGTTTCCTTCCCTTATATAGAGTTCTGTTCGGGATCAGGAAAGGAAGTGCATCGAGTTCCTGGAGGCAAGAAGGGGCCTCACAAGCTGAGGGGACGGGGGCGGGGGCATGCCCTAGTCCAAAGTCTCCTCCAGAACCAGGGGACAGCAGGGTGCAGGAGGGGCTCGGCCCTTTCCCCAAACCCAGCACAGGCTCCGACTCAGGGGCAGACAAGACACAAGAAAGACCAAGAGAGACAATATGGGCATTGCAACCCAGACCCCAACCCCACCCCATCCCCGAAACCCTCCTGGGCCACAGGCCTCTTGGGCCACTGAACTAATCAACCTGTTTCCTAAGCTCCAGAGAACCCTTCTTCCCTAAGCCTCCCTCTTGTCTGGGGAGCCTGCTCTCTGACCCCACTCCCTGGCTGCGGCAGTCACTGCCAGCCCCTGGGTCCTGCGACATGCTCCAGACCAGGCTTTACAGACAGGGACGCTTCCCTGCAGACAAACACCGCTGGCCCTCCAGCCACACACTGCAACCCTAAGCCAGCAGTCCAACCCTGCACAGGGGCGAACCAGGTGTGCCCATCCCTCTGGAGCTTGAAGAAATGTGGCGTTCCAGGGTGATCTTCAGCCCGATGGTCCCGACAAACAGCAGAGGGGGCCTAGCAGAGTAAGTTGTGGGACGAACACACCCCACACACTGAAGACGGTCCCCTTCAGAGCCTTTCTGACGGAGGGCATAACACAGCGCCCAGACCTACCAATGTTGGAGACATAATTATTTGCATAACACCTTCCCTGAAGACTTGCCTCCTTTCTGACCCAAACTAAGACCCCAAGGGCCCAGCTCAGGGACCACACTCACCCACTCCCAGGATCAGAATCAGTGACTCGAGGAGGGGGTTCCACACTAGGCCAGACTTTTTATGATGGAACCCTAGCATGCAGGAAACTCAAAGAGGTGGAGTTCAGCAAACCTGTACTGAGCACCTACTTTGTGCTAGGCCCTGGAACACAAGAGGGTAATCCAGGGGTCTGAGGAGGGCTGGGCGATAGCTACAAGACAAGGGTGAGGCCTGGTGGGGGGGCACTGACTGCTGTCCACATCCTGAAGTCACAGCGCTGCCCCCACCCTGCCTCCTCTTGGGGATCCCAATTCAAGGGTAGGCCACTGACAACCACCCTGCTCCCCCAGTTCTCACAACCCAAGGTTGTTAAACCAGAAACCAGAATGCCAACCTTGCCTCCTCCTTCCCCTGCCCAGGGAAGCCTGGACAATCCCTCTGCCCAAATATCTTCCCTAGCCACCCTAACTCCTGTCTCCTTAATCACAGAGATTACTGCAACAGCTCCTATGACACGTCTCCTCACCCTCAGTCCTGCCGCTCTAATCTAGTCTGTGCTCAGCCGCCGGGGAACCAGTTGGCGGCGTCACTCCTCTGCCTAAGTCTTCCATAGCTCCCAGCATCACGGGATGCAGTCCAGGTGCCCAAATATGGTCCTCACGGCCCTGACAGACCCAGCTGTGCCTCTCCTCTCAGTCCTATTCCTCACCTCGCTGCCCCAAAGCCCTTGTTCCAGCCAGAGAAAACTACTGTCAAGTTCACTCTGATTCCACAGTGTACCCTCTCGACGCAGGGGCTATCCACACAGTTCACAGGGAAGGAGCTGAGGCTCCTAGAGGCCACATGCTTAGCCCAAGGTCACACCCAGTAAGTAAAGGAACGGAGTGCCACTCTGGTAGTGCCCCTAGCTTAGGCTCCGCCCAGGGTCATACCAGCTTGCCCAGTGGGGGGCCACAGGAAGAGTTTCATGGAGGGCATGCATGGCCTTTGATGGGGGTAGGCGGGAGACATCAGGGTGGGAGAACAGAGAGGAAGCCAAGCAGCTGGGACCAGGATGAAAATGGCAAAATGGAGAGAGCAGGTCAGAGAGGCAATCTGTGGCCACACTGGACATGATGTTAAGGGCCAGGCTGAGACAAATGTCCAGTGCCCTGGAAGAGCCTGATGTCACCAGAGCCAGTGAGAGGCTTAGGTGAGAGGCAGGGCTGGAGACCAGCCTGGAATAGGCAGCTGTCTCCAAAGTGAGACATGAAAAGGGTCTGGGCTGTGGCTAGCAGCAGAGGTTACTGAGAGAGCTCCAGGGGACAGAAGACAATGGATGAGAAGCCAGAAGCACTGAGGGGCCCAGCAGCAGGACTCGGAGGAAGCAGGGAGTCTGTTATACGGCTGGAGGTGTGGAACGGCCAGTATGACATGTAGACTTCAAGGCTGCCTTCTCCTGGGATCCAAAGAACAGGGGAACCTCAGCCCTCCTTCCCGCTTGGAGAGGGGACATTGGTTCTGAAGGGGGTTGGGTGACATGGACGTCAGCACAGACATCATAGCTTCTAGGAAGTTCCTGAAAGGATCTGATCAAGGAAAGGACTGTGGCCTGTGGTCAAGGTTCTAGCGTAACAGGCGGCAGGGAAAGGAGACATCCTTATTCAACAACACCGAGTGAGGGGCCCTTGGCGCCAGGTGCCAGTTGGGGAGACAGACATGCGTAAGAATGGCCTGGCCTGGGAGGGGCACTTAGGCCCTGTGGAGGAGGCAGGCACGTAAACAGAGGACTATAAAGGAGCCCAGTAATTGCTGTAACGGAGGTATAAGGAAGGCTATTATTTCACTGGGATTCAAATCCATCTGTTTTTCCAGAAATTACACCCAGAAGAAGACTCCCTACTCCACCCGCCTCACTCCCCACTGAGGGTTTCTGTCTTTAGATGAGAAGCTTAAGGGACAAAAGTCTTTGACCCTAAACTGTGCTATGACAGGAAGACAGGAAGGATACATGGGAAAAAATCTAAGCGCTGTGGGGAAACCCAAGGAGGCAAAGGGCTCAGGAGCTGCAGAGGAGGGCAGGGGGTGAAGGGGAAGGGAATTCAGCCAAGCCTCCAGATGGAGAATTCGGGGCACAACCCCACAGGGACACCAGAGGGGCCCCTTGCCTTCTTCCAGTGGACCAGCATCTGTTCGCCAGCCAGGACAATAATGGCATGCAGGCCTCTCCCTCCCACACATGTTGGAGCCTTGCAGATTGCAGATGTTCAGGGCCCTGTATCTGAATCTCAAAGATGCAACTGCTTGTCTGGGGCACCAACGATTAGCTAAGAGCTTTCTTTTTTTTTTTAATGTTTTATTTATTTATTTATTTTTTACAGGGACAGAGAGAGGGATAGATAGGGACAGACAGACAGGAACAGAGAGAAATGAGAAGCATCAATCATTAGTTTTTCGTTGCTGTTGCGACACCATAGTTGTTCATTGATTGCTTTCTCACATGTGCCTTGACCGCGGGCCTTCAGCAGACCGAGCTGAAAGCCCCTTGCTGAAGCCAGCAACCTTGGGTCCAAGGTGGCGAGCTTTTGCTCAAGCCAGATGGGCCCGTGCTCAAGCTGGCGAGCTTGGGGTCTCGAACCTGGGTCTTCCGCATCCTAGTCCGGCTCTCTATCCACTGTGTCACCGCCTAGTCAGGCAGCTAAGAGCTTTTGAGGAGAGAAAATGCTACCTGAAATGTACTCTTCAATTTTAATATGCATTCCGATTTCAGAAACATTAAAATGTAAAAAAAAAAAAAAAAAAAAAAGACATCTGGGATTTGAAGAACCACCTGAAATTTTTGCTCCTTCTGCAGGCTCCCTAGCTACCCACATCACTGCTCTCAGCTCCTGATCATCAAATATCCTTTCCAATATCTATCTACCTCTTTTCTTAAAGATCTAAGGCTGCCCGAAAGAAAGCAGGGTAAAAAGCAAACACAACCCCATCTGACCCAGGAGAATATTCCACATTGTCAAGACCTGTCTGCTGCCTTTACGCTCCCAGAACCCCTAAGAACCATGTATGTTGTCTCATCACCTAACTCCATAGCTCTCTGAATCTAACCACAACCCGTCCAGGGAGCAGGTTCAGCTCTTAATGATGGTAACACCTGCTCTTTGTGGGTCCTCATTTCAAAATTTCTAAACTCAAGGAGAGGCCGTGAGTTTCCAACCACAGGGCAAGAGATAGAAAAAGGCCTGGACTGGGAGTCAGGCATGGGCTCAAATACCACTTTGCCACAGACTGGCTGTTGAGACCGTATCGAACCTTCCGGAGTCTGTTTCCTCACCTATGAAATGGGGGGCAAGAGACCTACACTGCAGAGCGATCAGAGGACTAAGTAAAGTTGACTGAGATGACACAAGTCACAATGCCTGGCACACAGCACACACTGAGTGACATCAGTTCCCTTCTGTTTGGGCCCGATGACAGTACAGCCCTCCTCTGGGCCACCGCGTCCTCATTCACAGAGCCGTAAACTGTGTGGCGCCTACTAAGTACCAGGCTCCATGCTAAGGGTTTCACATGTCTCGACTCACTTAATCCTCACTTCAATCCTGTGAGGTAGGTTCTGCTCTTACACCCCCTTTACAGAAGGAGGAACAATAACAATAAGAAGAGGTTGTTGATTTCTAAGGTCCCATCTACCGGAAGTCAGCCAGAGCTTGGGACAATAAAACACAAAAGATTCCCATTGGGGGGCAGAGGGGGGGGGAATCCGGGGGGGGGGGGAATCCACCTTTTTTTCTGAGCTCCGGAAACAGCCTAAGCCTCAGCATCTGAAAATTCAGTAACCCTAACCCTAACTCCTGGGCCCCAGATGGCAGTGACAGGAGGAGTGAGTGTGATAGTTCCGCACAATTAGCTCAAGTCAGGGGCGGGTGTTCTGGAGCCCCGCCTGCTCTGATGGACCGCACTGAGAGCCCCCGGAAGCAGGCGGTCCCCAGAGCAGGGCAGCCCAGCTTCACGTTGCTCCTTTAAACCCATCTGTGGCCCAGTCACAGGAAGCCCCTCTCACTCCCAATTAGCCGGCAACAGAGACTTGAAGCAAAGCCAGCACTGAGGGCCAGTGGAGGCCTGGCTGTCACCGGCATTGTCCGTCTCCATCTGACGCATATCCACCGCCCTGCAATGTTTCCTTGCTCCCTGGGGGAACTTCAGAGATGCGTGCATCTAAAACCAGGTCTGGAGGAAAGGCAGTGGAGGGAGGGGCAGCGGAAGACCTGGCTCTATCTGGCTCTGAAAACACAGGCAGATATTAAATATACAGAAGAGAAAGCTTCCATCAGATAGAGACATGGTGACCCAGAGATACTGCCAAGGTGCACACACACAGCTCAGACACCCCAGGGCACACATAGAGCACACACAGCAGCAGGACCACTGTCAGGTCCAGATGCAAAGTCACTGCCTGGTGCTGCCGGCCCCACTCCTAACAGAGCCGCCTGGACAGGAACACAACCGCACCGCCAACACACCCACGGACAGGCAGTCTGCGCGGCCCTGAGCACAGAGAATGTTTCAGGAAGCCCTAGGGGGAAGTGACAAAGCGACCCACAGGGGGCAGACTGAGGGAGGAAAGAGCATGGACCAGCAGATGTGGGGGGTACAAGTCTGGAAACTCAGCAGGATTGCCCCAGGAGCCTGCCCACACACTGCAGCCAAGCCAGGAACACATTCCCCTTGGGCTCACCCAACCCACCTGAGCCCTGCCCATCCTTCTGGGAGAGCAGGTCAGGTGTAAGGCGCATTCATGGAAGCTGGGTAGCAAGTGTCAGACACAGGATGGCGAGTGTAAAAACCACAGGGTGGATCTGATAGTGGATAAACATCCTGGAAATACAGAAGACAGGCCTGCAGCAGGAATTTCAGGGGGGGAGGTCCGGAGGAGGAGCAAAACAGAGTTTAGGGCTGTGGGACAACCATATTAATTTAATACCTACTATGTACTGTGTTCTTCAGACAGGGTAGCCCAGGTAACTTTCTCAACAATATGTACAACAGGCAGTACTCCCTTGTTCCGTATGCGGCAACTGACACTCAGCAAGAAAAAGTACCGTATTTTTTACTGCATAAGATGCACCTGACCATAAGACACATCTAGGGTTTTAAGAAGGAAAATAAGAAAAAAAAATCTGAACCAAATGGTGTCTTAAAATATTTAATAAAATACCGTATTTTTCGCTCCATAAGATGCATGGGCATTTTCCCCTCCACTTTTTGGGGAAAAGTAAGTGTGTCTCATGGAGCGAAAAATATGGTAAGTTGTTCAAGGTCATATAGTTACAAGCGGTCAAGCTGGAACTCCAACCCAGGACACCCACACTGCAAAGTCTCTACTCCTTCAGGAAAGCTAAGTCCTCTGGGTGCTCAGGACACAACACCGGACGGCGATGGGCCCAGTGGGTGTGGAGGTCTAGATGGTAGGAGGGGCTAATTCAAAGAAGCACTCTCTGTGGGGGCAGGGGCATGAGTACTGGGCCTGGGTCCCCAGGTCCTCAGGAAGGCAAAAATGGTGGAACTCAGGCTGCTGTGACTCAGTGGCTGGGCCTCTGAGGAGCATTTCCAGAGCCCCAGACATCCCTGTACAGCCTAGAGCCACCTGCCCCGCAGAGACGCGGAGTCATTACTCATGACTGTTACTCACTCCTCTCCGCACCCTGCCACCGGCACACCCCTTACTCCCACTCTGCTCCCTGAGAGGGGCCTAGGGGCAGCCAGAAGAGCCGCCAGTTCCTCCTTCACGCCACTAGCTCTAGTTCTCCCAGCCCGTCCCCACCTGAGTCACTGGGACAGAGACACAGAGACTCTGGCCCACTCAACCCTGCCAGCTGTTAGCCCAAACTCAGTTCCAAGAAACGGGCTGCCTGGAAGAATGGTCACTGGGAAAAGAACTTTCCAATCCCAGGGCTGAAAGGGACCTCCCAGAGTCTCAGCTGTCTTCCCAGCAGATGCTCAAAGGCCCACCAGGGCCCCCACCTCCATGCAACATGACTCCATCGACAGCACTAAGAGCAGGAGCCTCTCTGTTCAGAAATACCCATGGGCATGCAGAAATTCAGCACTGGTTAGAAAGAGAGGATTCTCCTAATTTTCCCTACCAATGAGGATACTAAGACCCAAAGAAGGGAAGTGGTTTGCTCGAGGTCACATAGAGCCAAAGGGGGATTAGAAACAGGTCACCTACCACCAGGCTCTCCCCTGCACTGCTTAGCCCCTTCCTCCTGCCCTGAGTCGGGCCAGGCCCCTGAAGTCCACCCTCACACCTTCCTGTTGCAGAGCAGCTATAATCCCACAATACTGGAGATGGGGTCTAAAGGCAAGATGGAAAGGGAGGGAAGGAGTTGCAGCCAGACAGTGGTAGGTGCTGAGCCATCACTTTCTAACACTGAAGGGGCAGCAGGAGCAGTCTGCCTGGGAGTCAGGAAGATGGACCACAGGTCTTCTGGAGACCCTACAGCTAAAGGCCGGGCCCTCTGGCAAGAGATGATGGGAGGGGATTCCTGGGGTCCCAGCTAGGGACTTGGGAGAGTCCTGGCCTCCTCTCTGTCCACCACTCCTCCCCCCAGCTGGCCCTGCTCTCCCAGGGCTCCAGCCCGGAATCCAGGCCTGGCCACTGCCGCTGCTCCCACAGTCAGCTCAGCTCAGCTCTGCTCTGCTGGGCTCCGTTCTGCTGGGCTCAGCCGGCCGCAGCAGAGGCAGCTCTGTGCATGCCATCTGGAGTTCTGTGCTCCCCCGTCCCCCTCTGGCAGCCACCATGAAGCCCCTGCCCCACTCTCTCCCCCTGCACTAACAATAGTAAGAACAGTAACAATCATCACAACCAAGAATCACGCAGCACACCCTGCATGCAGGACTCCGTTCTGCTGGTTTCCCACATTTTACCAACGAGTAAACTGAAGCCCGGGCAGGTCAGGTAAGTTGTCCACAGTCACACAGCCTGCGAGAGGAGGGGTCAGGACTCAACCCCAGACAGTGTGGCTGCAGAGCCTGTGGTCTCGACCTCCATACCACAATGCCTCGTGACAGGGCCTTACTCCAGGAAGTGAAAGCTCCTGAAATCCCCACTCCCTCATCCACGCAATCACTGAGCACCTGCAACTGGCCAGGCACCTGGACTTTGCAGCACTCGACATTCCTCTCGCCTCTGGACAGGAAGTCCCATTCAGACACTCACCAGGCCATTTATAGTCAGGCTGGGCACCACGGCCTGTGAGCAGGTAGATGCCTCCACATTGGCTAGGGGGCACTCCTGTTTACTCATTCATTCAACAAATAGTGAGGGTCTACTGTGCGCCAGGCAGATGGTAAGGGATGCCCCCCAAAAGGGAGCCTTTTGGTTCATTAGAAACACAAGCTGCCTGTGGTCTGCCCTCACTCCCACCTGCTGCAGTCCACCCGCTCCCATCCCATAAGGGAACCCAAGCCAAAGAAAGCTCTCTTCTGGCCTGAAAGATCTTCCAGGCAGATTTCGGTGCCTTTCCAGCCTCTGGGCCCAGGAAGGGAAGACAGTCCGTGGAAGGAAAGCCCAGAGAACTGGAAGCAACTCCAAGAGGATTTCCCATCCCCAGGGGCTAAAGAATCAGAACACGGAACTCCAGGGCCTTGGCTTATGGCCTGTCCGCAGGTCTCTCCCTGGGGCAGTACAACCTTCACAACTGCCCAAATAATCTCCCTGTTATTGCCCAAAATATCTCCTTAAATAACAAGCTCATCAAGTTTCTACTATGTTAAAAAGCTCTCTACTCCCCCAACCCCCTTTAACCTAGCCGAGAAAATTCCCTACGGCCAGACCCAAGCTACACCTCCAGGTTCTTTCCAAAGCAAAGCCACCCTTTCCACACACTACATCCTATGCCAGGCACTGAGCTAAGCACTTCACAAACAGGGTCTCATTTCATCCCCAGCACCACTGTACGAGATGGAATATTAACCCCATTTTACAGATGCAGACACTGAGACTCGGTCCAAAGTGACACCGCTAGCAAGCTTGAGAGAGAAAGCTACACCTGTCTGATGGTAAGATAGGGCTAGAGCCATTACTTTCTCCACGTTTACATGTGTGTCCCTGTGCCTTTGTGCATGCCTCTTCCTGTGCCTGAAGAGGTCTCTATCCCTCTTTCCTTTCGGCAGAACTCCTTCTCAACCTCCAAAACCCTTCCAAAGCCTTCAAAAACGGCACCTCATTTCTGAAGCTTTGCAGAAACCTTCTGTCGCTCCCCTTTATCTCCCACTAGACCACATCTCCCTGGTCTTTCCATCCCCATACCCCTGGCACCTTGCCTGGCACAGCATAGCATAGATGCCTAAAAAGGCTTGTAAGTGAACAATCAGGAACCTCCTGTGCCCAGCCAGACTCAGCCACTGCCACACAGCCTCCAAAGGGCGTGCCCAGGCACTGCCCCTAAGCCAAGGAGCTGAGCCCCATTCATACCCTAACCGCTCAGCCCCTGGGTGCGAGCTTCTCCCTGTGTCCAACCTCCCCCCTGAGGGCTCCTCTCTGCTCTACCAGCTTGGCTGTTTCTGGGCGTCTCAGCCAGTGATTAGGGCCCTAATCAGCAGGACTTCCTGCCAGCCACTGCCAGAGGGGGGGCAGGGCAGGAGGGAAGCAAGGTCAATCTAAGGTGAAGTACGAAGCCTGGGACCAGAGGAGGCTTCTGCAGGGAGATGGATGGACTCACAGACTGCCAGCCCAGAACATCTCCAGCCCTTCGTCCTACAGGTAAGGACACTAAAGTTCAGTGAGAAAAGGGACTCATCCAGAGTCCAGGGGCACAAGACTCTGCCCAGGGCAGACATCTCTCTTACACTTCCCTTAAAAGTCCTCTACCCACCCCTCCAGCCCCACCCCAGCACAAAGCCCAGTTCTGACCCCACAGACTGACTGCTGCCTATAAAGGGTTGTTATAGACCAGTGGATTGCTCAGGTCTGGCCAAGGTCAAGAGTCAAAGGTGAGCCCCTCCTCTAGCTGACCAATGGCCCAGAAATGGAGCAGAGGTGAGCAGGGGCAGAGGAGGGGAAACACAGAACTGGGCGCAGCTCAGGAACCCTTCCCAGCTGTCATAATCATCAAACCAAGGCCATTCTTTCTCCCAGAAAAAGCTTAATGCCTTTCGCAGCTGCAACTGGGCGGGCCAGGGGTCCGGAAGTGGAGCTCACCCCAACCTGACCTGGAGCAAGCCCAGCCTCCCTGGGTGGGAATCGGGCCTACATGGAGAGTGCAGCTGAGCAAGCCTTGAGGGCTGACCCTTGCTGATGAGGACCTCTGAGAGAGCAGGCGCCTGGGATGGCAGGGAGGTAGCCAGGAGCCAGGCCCTACCATGGGCTCCAAGCTCACAGCTGTATGGCATGCAGGAATGGCTGGGCATGGTTCTCCCCCAACTCCTACCAACAAGGTGACGGAACTCAAGTTGCAGCAAGGAGATGCAGATTAGACTTCAGGGAGACCTAAAGGGTACTTGCAGCAGTTTGGGGGGGATCCTAGCTTAAGTTACAGATACTACCACTATGAGTACAGCCCATGGTCAAGTTTCTCCTACATTCAAGTCAGGCAGGTCTTTGCCAGGCCTGGGAGTCTCCAATCCTTCATCAAAGGATGGAACAGGATCCAAAAAGGGGAGCTTGGGCCAGTTTATAATAATGCATCATGTTTACAGTGATGGCAACTTTCTCAGAGTCCTCCGTAAACACAGATTTGCATCAGCTCCCTGAGCAAGCAAGACTTCCAGAGGTCCCCTGATGTCCCCGCCTCCCCCCATCACAGAGAGAGACAGGGAGGGAAGTCTCTGCTCTTTGCCCTGATGCTAGGACCCCTTGAGGACACATGAAGCCACTATCTTCCCCACTCTCTGGTCCCATGATCCTCTCGTCCTACAGATGGGACAACCATAGGAGAGAAAAGGGTCACCCCAGCAGTAGGCTCCTGGAAGAACACCACCACCACCATCACCACCTTACTCACATTTATAGAGCATTTACTAGGTGCTAGGCACTGTTCAAAGTATTTTAAATAAACTATCTCACTGAGCCTCACGACCACACCGTGAAGCAGGTACTATTATCATCCCACTCTACAGCTGAGGAAGCAGAGGCTCAGAGAGGTTCAGTCACTTGCCAAGGCCACACAGCCAGTCGACAGTTCCTGCGTTGAGCCCCAACAGTCTGGTTCCAGTGTCATACATATTCTCTGCCTCACTCTAGATTGCTTGGTGAACTGTTTCTAGCTCTAGCTAACCTTCCCTATGCCCTGCCTAAAACCCTCACGCCTCTACCCCTCCATAGTCAGTTAACTCCCACTGAGCAGCATGCTACCAGGCACAGCAGGGACCTCCAGGGAGGCAAAAGGCACAGGCCTGCCCTCAAGGAGTTTGTGACACGGCTAAACACAGGTCTTGCAAGGACCAGAAAAACTAAAGTGTCCCCTATACTTTGCTGAAGAAGGCCTAGGAAGAGGGGCCTGGCATAGGACTGCGATCCCCTACAGTGGAGAAAGGACAGGATTCCATTCAGGCACTCCCGGAACACCTCAGTGTCCATCAAGTCTCCAAAACCCCGCCCTTCTGGACCAGTGTCTCCTGCCTCCCGAACACCAGCCTGAGCTACAGGCTTCCAGCCCTAAAAAGGCAGGATTGCAGAGCCCGGACTAGCCCTGGCTCGGGCACACCACCCCTACCCCGTACAAGCTCCAACTCCATGGAGACCAGCCACCTCCCCAAGGGAAACCAAGGTGCAGAGAAGTAGGAACATGGCCAAAGTCACCAAACTAGATAGAGGCAACCAGGGACCCAGCAGTGTGTAGCCACCCCTTCCGTGATGGGAAAGTGCTTCGGGCAATTTGAAAGGAGGAAGGAGTGGAGGGCCGAGTGTGACCATGCATAATGGAGGGGGCACTCAGGGAGGTGGGCATGGCCTACTAGGCTGGTAGCCCTGCCACCCCCCACTACCCTCGTTCTAGCTCAATGGTGCCCACACCTCTGCATGGCTAATAGCTTTGAGAGCTAAAAGCCAGAGCCTTGGGAGTACAGTGCTGGGGACAAAAGTCCTGCTCCAGTCTCCCTAAGTCACTCTGTCCCTCCCCCCACGCCATGCCCACTTCTTATCTGTTTTTTTTAGTCTAGTAACTGAGAGGGCTTTCCCACCTGATTCCTTTGCCCCTCCCAATACACAGTCCTCAGATGAGTCTCAGTTTCCCTTTCTGAGGTAAAAGGGACTTATGGCCCCAGAAATAAACCAAGAAGCCAGAACCGCTTTCAGTTGAGAGCCCCTGCTGGCCACCCCAGCTCTGGCCCAGGTGACGCTGAGCTCCAAGACACACTCAGTGTCTGCTCACCTTGCCCTGTACACCAGCCGTCTCTCTCAGGTTGCATCCTAACTCAGCAGCCCCATCTAGTCCCTGGCTCAGCACAAGAGACTAAAGTTAGACACTGGAAAGGACTTCCTCCCTAGAAGCTGCCAGGACTGTGCAAGGGGCTGCCCAGATCAGAGGGTGACCTCAGACCCTACTCCTTCACTCTCTCCACCAAGAAGAAAAGGAGTCACAGGGCATCAGCAGAGGAAGGCTGGAGGGAGAGGCAAGCTAGGACAGGAGGTCCAGTGTGGGTTCTAAACCCACCCAGAAGTCCACCTTCACACTCCCATCATAGGAAGCCCAAGCCTCCGGAGGCTTGTCTTACAGAAATCTTTAATGGCCACACACACACACACACACACACACACACACACACACACACACACACACACAAACTTCTCACCTCAGGAAACAGGTCTGGAGAGGCAGGCAGAGAGTGAGGCAGCCATACCTCCCACACTCCTGAGAGGCCCTGGAGAACGCACCCTTGGCTTGTACCCCACCCCACCACGCTGCTAGTTACACAAACCACTTCAAGCTGCCCTGACAGACTGTGTTGCTTACAAATTTGGAAACTGAGGTGCTGCTCCTCAGCCTACCATCTCCAGGCAAGCTGGGGAGGCCTCTTTTCAGGGGACAGGCACCTGAGCAGAAGCACAAGTGGCCCAACCTCAAAGTAACCCTCCCTCTCCTTCTCCCGGCACACTGGCCCGTTAGTCCCTCAAGGCAGATATGGGCTCTACCTTCAGGGGAGCAGGGATAGAGGTCTGTGTTGCCCCCTGACACCTCCATCTCCCACAGTGTCATGCAGCACATGGGTCTGCTCCAGATCTTGTGGAGTTAACAGCAGGGCAGGGCATGGAGTGGGACAAGAGGAATCGGAAGAAGCTAACAAGCCTGGCAGAATTTTTGCAGGAAGCAGCTGGTGCAGACCTGGTGGGTGGTTGAGCAACGGGTGTGATGGCAGGCTCTCTCTTCCCCAAACACTGGAGGGGAGAAAGCCCCTTCCCTGTAAGGTCCTCCCCTGTGCCCTCCCCCAGGTCAGAGGCTATGACCTTTATGCTCCCCTATTCTGGGTGTTAGAGAATTTCCCAACTCCAAGAATCCCAGGACCTCAACATCCCAAGAGACCTTCAAGGTCATCTCTTCTAACCACATCCCAGCTTAGGAATCCTTCCGAGCTGTTGTCCAGCCTCCATCTGAACCCCCCGCCCCAAGATGGGAAGCTCACTACCTTACAAGGCAGCCCGTTCTCTCACTGACCTGCCAGGCTTGTTAGAAAGCCCTTCATTAAACTCAAGCCAAGCTTCCTTCGCCAAACGCAAATCCATTCTGCCCCTCTGCTTCCTGTTTCTACCACAGAAGAAACAGGGAACTGAGAGCTCCCCAACTCCGAGGTTTCGGTCACAGTCCACCAGTGACAAGTAAATGGTCACCAAACAGTAACCTCTTCTCTGAAGTCAGCTGCACCCAGCCCAGCTCCACTCCACCTGGCCACTAACATCCTGTGTTCATCATCCTGGGCACCTCAGCCCGCATGGAAGAGGCTGAACTGGGGCTTTGAAGGAAGTGAAGTATGAGGGTGGGAGAACCAGAGGGTTCAAGGCCAGGGGTTTAGAAGCAAGCTTCCCAAGTTGCCTCCTCCACTACCCAGGAGTTAGCTTTTCCAAATCAAAGTCCTGGATGCCAGCACTGGCGGTCCTGAGAGACGAGCTGAGCCCCTCCCAGACCCCGGCCCGCCATGGGCAGAAGAGGCCAGCCCCAAGTGGGATCCCAGCCCCAAGGGGGGGTCCCAGCATTAGTCCCATTTGGAGCTCCCCCACCCAGCTTCCTAACCAGAGCCAGGTCCATGTCCTCCCTTCCACAGCCCTGGGCCAGATGGGTCGGACAAAGGGTGGCTCAGTGTACAAGCTCTGAGGTCCTAGGGGAGAGCAATGTGGGGGAGACAGAAGTAGTCACCAGCTGGCAGAGGTAGGAGAAACTTAGGGCCAAGTCAGAGCCACGGTGGACCCCACCCTGCCCAGGCAGCTTCAGGAAGGGGCCTGGCAGAGGCTCAATGAAAGAGAGGGCTCCCTCCACACCCTCTTGACCCCACAAAGAACAGGCACTGGGGCTTCCAGAAGACACTCCTGTCCCCAAAGACTCCAAACCTTCGCTTCAGTTCCCCCTCCTAGCGGCTCCCATGACCACCCATCCTGCCTTCCCTTACCCAGCACCGACCCCGTCCTCTAACCCCCTTCCATCCCTTGCAGGGGGCCCAACCTGGGAACACAGCAAGCTTCTGTCACCCCTCGGTCACTCCCTTCCCAGTTTCCTCTTCCAGGACAGTGGACATACTAAAAACATCTGGGCAGGCAGTCTCGGCCCTGGTCCTGAAGTGGGAAGTGAGGGACAGACACTGAGCTTAGCTCCACAAGGATTCTTCAGCTTGGCAAGGGGTGGCAGGCAGGGCATGGGGCAGGGGAGGCAGGCAGGGCATGGGGGGCAGGGGGCACAAGCAGGGCATGGGGGGCAGGGGGCAGCCAGGGTATGGGGGGAGGGGAGCAGGCAGGGCATGGGGGGTAGGCAGACAAGCAGGGCACGGGGGGCAGGGAGCAGGCAGGGCATGGGGGGTAGGCAGACAAGCAGGGCACGGGGGGCAGGGGGCAGGCAGAGCATGGGGGGCAGGGGTGGGAGGCAGGGCATGGGGGGCAAGGGGGTAGGCAGGGCATGGGGGGCAAGGGGGCAGGCAGGGCATGGGGGGCAGGGGGGAAGACAGGGCATGGGGGGCAAGGGGGCAGGCAGGGCATGGGGGGCAGGGGGGCAGGCAGGGCATGGGGGGCAAGGGGCAGGCAGGGCATGGGGGGCAAGGGGCAGGCAGAGCATGGGGCAGGGGGCAGGCAGGGCATGGGAGGCAGGGGGCAGGCAGGGCATGGGGGGCAGGGGTGGGAGGCAGGGCATGGGGGGCAGGGGGGAAGACAGGGCATGGGGGGCAGGGGGCACAAGCAGGGCATGGGGGGCAGGGGTGGAAGGAAAGGAAGGAGAGGGGAGTGAAAGGCAGCTGTGTGACTGTTCATTAACCACCTGGATTAGCCATTTCTGCCCAGAGGGGTGAGGAAAGAGTAAGATGCTGACTGGGGGAGGGAGGCAGGGGTCACTCATGCCAGGCTGTGCCCATGGGCAAAGGAGCATGCACCTGTGCTGAGGGAAGCGGGGGAATGCTTTTTAACCCAGCCTCCCCAGGCCTTCCAGACCCTCCCTTGCAGCTGTGACCAACCCTGGGAAGATGAGACATAGGAGCAAGGAGAGCCCCATGGAGGAGAAAGGTGCCCAGTCCCAGAGAAAGGTGCCCAGTCCCAGCCCCAGCGGGTGGCAGGGAAAGAAGTAGAAAGGGAAAACAGGCCAGCTCCATGGCTCTCGCCCCCATGCAGCCTGTGATGAGCAGGCAGGTGGGGGGGAGCGTGCTGGAGGCTAAACACTCCTAGTCCGCCCTTCCTCCGTGGATGTGGCCTCCCCATTCACCTCTGCTGGCATGGGTCTCCAGCAGCCAATGACAACAGCAACTTCCCCAGCAAACAAAGCTCCCAAGTGCTCTCTCTCCCAGAGCATGGACAACCAACCGCACCCGACGTCCCTGCAGAAATCTCAGACACATCTGAAGGGGGGACTGAGGGGCTAGCCTGGCCTGAACACGTGTGACCAGGAGGGCAGACCTCCTCCTCCCTTCCTGTACACCTGCTGAGTGGTCCTAGCAGCATCTGAAGGACAGCCCAGCAGCACACACACCCCACACTCACCTTTCCAGCAGAGGAGCCCCTGGGTGGGCGGGTGGGGGGGTGTCTGGGCTCACAGGACAGGGTGGTGGGCAGTGACGGGGCAGCAGCTGTGGCTGGCAAGAAGCTGGTTGCCAGCGAGGGTGTGAGTGAGCCTTGTGTCCAAGTGGGGAGCAGGCACAGGGAGCAGAGCTGGCCCCAGGGCCACTGCTGGGAGCAACTGAGCAGGGGTGCTGCTCGCCCAGCTCCCTCCTCCGGCGGCAGGCGGGCAAGCACGCACCGCCTCCTTCCCGGAGCCGGCCAGCAGCCAGTCCGCCCCGCCAACGCCTCCTTTAACCCCTGCAGCACTCACACCCAGTCCTGGCCAGGCTGGCAGTGGCAGGGCACAGACCCCTAGGGAGGGCATGCTAAGAAATGTGGCCTGTCTGTCCATCAGCCACTGGCCCAGTGGCCTCCCTGGAGAGCCACAGGGAGGGGCCAAAGGGCTCGCAGCACAGAGGTGGGGAAGGGGGCAGGACCCCATGGAAGAGACACAGCTGCACTGAAATGGCCTAAGGGCTGCTGAGTGGGGAAGAATGTTGGGTGAGATGATGATATGATGATGATAAACAGTAACTCTCAACTATTATAGAGCACTCATTTTGTGACTGGTGACCCAGAATCTCACTTCTAAATCCGGTTTGTTTGTTTTTCCTTATGGTCAATTGTGACTGTACACACAAGAGTGATCTGAACTTTAGGTAATAAAAAAGCATACTTCAACTTTGAACTGCACCAAAAAATAAGATGAGTTGATGGATGGAGAGATAAAGAGAAATGGGAGAAAGCAAATGTGCCAAAGTGTTCATTATAGAATCCAGGGCATTTCCCATAAACCCTTTCAGCTTTTTCATATGTACAAATGGTTTCATAATTGAAAAGGTTGGGGAAAATGAGATTTGGAAAGTTTGAAATACTGTACCATATAAATCAGGGGTGCTCAATACGTCGATCACGATCTACTGGTCAATCGCGAAGGAAGTGTGGGTAGATCGCATGACATTAAAAAGACATTTGTCTTTTGATTGGCATACAGGGTAGCCAATGATGTTCTGAACTTTTGACACCCTACGCATGCGCGTTAAACCGCGCTAACTTGTTCAGTTACATTGCTGCGTAGTTAGCCTTCAATTTATTTAAACTAAATACAACAAAGGGTATAAAAATGAGTGCCGTAGCTGGTCTGAGTAAGAAGCCTAAAACCTACCACTTTCATACAGAATGGGAGGGGATTTTATTCACTATGTCATATTCTAAGTGCGTTTGCCTCATCTGTCTGTGTGCCATTGCTATTCCAAAGAAGGGAAATGTGGAGCGGCTTTATCGGACTGTTCATAAAAACTATGACATTGACTTTCCTCCGAAAAGAGAGCTGAGAAGGAGAAAGGTGAAAGAAGAATACACAGTATTAAATAGTAATAATAGTAACTTAAATAATGATAATATAGAAGAAATAAATTTATGTTTTGCATTTTTATTGTAGGTAGATCATTTTGACTTGGTCATCTTATAAGTAGCTCGCAAGCTGAAAAAGTGTGGGCACCCCTGCTATAAATGGTAAAAAGTAAAGGAGCTGATAAGATCATTTTGAGAGGAAAAGAAAACTCATTTGCTACACACCTATCATATGCCAGACTCTTAAACAGTTTCTCTCTCACTGAATCTTGGAGTCATTTTAGGTGGAGAAAGTGACCTTAGAGCGTTAGGTGGTTTGTCAAAGACAACACAGGATGGCATAGAGCGGGCGACCGGACTTGACTCCCAGCCCCAGCTCTTCGCCACCCAGCCCTTCAGAGGTGAAAGGCCCTTCTTTTCCCCATGGGGGCCACCTTCATGTGAGGTCTCGGGTCAGTGATCTGATTTATGGGCCTCAGTTTCTCCTGTTGGATGATGAGATTGGAGCCAAAAGTACTCAAGATCTTTTCCAGTTCTAACACTCACCAATTTTATTAATTCAACCAAACTGTTCCCCGGGTTTCAATTTTCCAAAGAATAAAGAGATAGCAGAGGCCCTAAAGGGACAAACATCAGGGGGCATCTGGGACTAGCATCACAAGGGAGATGCTCAGCACTTTAGAGAGCTGCTCCCCAACTCCATCAGTGACAGTGAAACCCTTGAGGACAGCGGGAGAAGGGCAACTTCCCGGAACCTTCTGTAGGGATGATGGAGATAGGAATATTATTGCATCTACCTCCACCTCCAGAGCAGGATGACCTCAGCCCGTCCCAGCTGAGAAGGGTCTGGGTTCCCTGAGCCCAAATTCCAGCATCTCAGAACCTGCAAGCCCTGAGAGCAGCCTCCATCTGTGGGCGGGTGGGTAAGGTCACAGATGAAAGGGATGAGGCCCCACAGGATATGCCTCCGAGACTGGAGGACTAAGTAGGGAAACCTGGCCCAGGCCTCCCTGGCCTCCTGTCCAGCTTTCTCTGGCCCCTATCCTGGGGCAAGGTGACTCTTAATAGCCTTATCCCATCTAACCCCATGCCCCCTCCAAACCCAGGCCTGTTCTTGGGCTTGGATCAGCCCTAGGTAAAGGAAGGAAGTGAGGACTCCATGTCATCAGTCTATGCTTCTCTAGAGGTGGTAGAGAGTCTGTTGTGAAAATGAAAGTAGCCCCCGTTGGGTGACAGCACAGCAGAAATGTCATCCTCCCCATCTCTGCTTTCCAACCCCACACATACTGTCATCCTGATTGACATCAAATGGTCCCTGCCCCCCACCACCACCCACTCTGTCCCAGCTCTACAGCAGGACGGATAGACCCTCTGTGGTGGCACTGCCTCTTGGGCCCACTCAGTACACAGTTCCCTCTTCTCCTGAGCGTGTTCAGGACTCAGCCACACCCTTTATGGATCCTTTTCCGACCTCACCATGTGGCAGGCACCATCCCTCCTGCACACGCAAAGCTCTCGTTCACATACTAATGCCAAGACACGCACTTGTTCAGTGCACTTTCGTATCTCCCATTAGTTGAGCAAAGATTTACTCATCTTTTCCTTCCCCTTTTCTACTCTGTCCAGTGCCTAGCACAAGGTGGACTCATAACAGACTTTCAATAAAGGTAGAATGAATAAGTGAATGATGAAGAGATGGATAGACAGGTGATTGGTTAAAAAAGTGAATAAAGGGGTACCTTTAATGCTTAATTCTGCACAAGGCTGTACCAAGATCATTGTTGGCAGACTTATCTTCGAAGCTATATAATCACAGGCAGATAAACTGACCATGCTAAGACATGGGAACCATTAGATAGATACACGAGATGTCCCAGGTGCAACCCCACCCACCCCACATCTGTGACAGGTCCAGGGGTGACTGAGAGACACCCTTCTCCAGCTGCTCTCAAGCAGGCTTTGGTGGTGAAACACTCCACCAACACCACCCCCGTCCCAATGTCACCCCCTCTTTCCCAGCACCTGGGCACAGAACCATGCATTCAGCAAGTCTGTAGAAACCACACAGACAGGAAACCAAAGAACTAGAGGATTTCAAAGAAGAGAAGCAGCCTTCCCCGTTATTTCCAAGGGCTGTCCCCCCCCCCAACCATCCAGCCCGCTCTTCCCAGCGCCTGTCTGACCATCACTTACACAAACACACACAGAGTGAGAACTGCTTTGTGCAGAAGCCTGCTCAGCCCCTTTCTCTCCCCTCCCCACTCCTCCTCCTCCCAGCCAATGAAGACTCAGAATTCCCAGGGTTTCCCATCTCCCATCCTCCCCCAGTCCCCTCCTGCTGCCTCCTGAGTCAGCCCAGACCCTTTTTCCTCCTCCCTCCTCCTCACCTCCCCCCATCCCCATGTGCAGCATTGCACATCTGGTTCCAGTTGTGGTTGGTCCTTTCAGGGGTAGGCCTGGGGGTTTCTCATAAAACTGAATAACACCAGTGTTGGAGCCCAGCGGAGCTGGGGGATGGGAAGGCAGGAGGCCTATGGGGGCAGCGGGGGAGAAGACTCAGCGAGGAGGCACAGAGACGCACAGAACCCAGAGGGGAGCCCGGCAGTGCCTGGCATCAAGTGAGTGGTCAATGGCTGCCTGTTAACAGGCCACAAACTAGAGAAACAGAGGGTAGGACCACCAGGTTGAGAGAGAATGGGACAAAGAGAGGGTCAGAAACAGAGACCCAGAAGGAGGAAAAAGACAGAACTGGGGGTGGAGGTGGCCATGGAGCCACAGAGAGGCCATTGAGAAAAGCAGGGAAAATGAATTGTGTGTGTTGGGGCCAGGTGCTGAGTTAGGCACTTACTTCGGGGAGGGAGGGGGCACAACAGAAAGGAAGACAGAGGGACACAGAGAGACTGAGAAGAAAGCACAAAGATAAAGTCACGAGAAAGATGGTCCAATAATGCTGAATCCAGACTTCCCTGGGCTCTCCAGCCCACAGTGGTAGCGGGTAAGGGTCGACTCAGAGATCCTCTCCTTTCTTCCTTCGTTTTATGTCATTGGTATTTAAGCGCCTATCCCACACCAAACCTTTCCCGTGTGCTTTTCCACGCAGGCCTCCATTGAAACCAGGGGAGTGGCTATGGTTCTTATCCCAGTCTTAGAGGTTGGCTCCGAGCAGTTAAGCGATTTATCCAAAATTACAGAGCAGCCGATGAAAGAGACAAAATTTGAACCTACTTCTTCCAACTCAAGGCTGTGTCACCACAAGTCACAACTGGGAATTCAGGATCCCAAGGCTCCCTCTGGAGGGCATCCTTTCATGTGACCTATACTCTCAAGGGGACAAACTTCCAGGTTCTTACACAACTAAGGGGAAGCTCCACTGAGCTGGGCTAAAAGTTGACCAAAAACACCCATCTTCCTAGGATGGGGGAGGGGTGGCCTCCTGGGGAGTTGCAGGACCTACCCACTCCAGCGCCCCTGGCCCCCAATCTCTTCTCCCCACTCCACCACAAAGAAGGCAGGGCCACATGCCCAGGTCCCAAGGGGAGAGGACCTGGGTCTTAGAATTCTGCTGAACCCAACACACAGATAGCGGGGAGCCAGGCCCTGGGGGATCACCGGAAGCAGATGATCAATGTCTGTGCATTTCAGTTGCACCCGCCCCTTCTGACGACCACAGCTCACACACCTCCATAGCCAGACAGCAAGAGACGAGTTTGGGCTGTCCCCCAGGATGCTTCCATCTCAGGGTCACATCCTGGGACCTGTCGCCTTGCTAGGGTTCCCCCAGAGTAGACTCAAGAAGCCACACCTCACCCCAGTGCCCCAGAGAACCCTTCTCGCTCCCTTTCCTCCTGAGGCTGGGGTCCACAGCCCAGGTCACTGGTCACTTCACCTTCTGCCTGTCATCCTTAACACTCAGGCCGGACTAAGGCAAGATCAGGGTCACCCTCTTCACCACCAGTGTCCCCTATTTGCATCTCATTATCTCCCAAAGTATAGAAATGGGCACAGCTTCAGGCTCTTTGTTACCCACTCCCCCAGGGAGAGAGGAGCGCCAGGCCTTCCACATTCCAGCTTCCTAGTCTCAGGTTTGCACCAAAGGCAGAGGGCAGAAGATCAGAGGTCAGGAAAGCATGGGGAAAACAGCCTGTCAACAGCTCCTCCCTAAGACACCTGCTGGCAGCCCCTCCCTCCTCTGAGCCTGCCTCAGTTTCTAGACAATGATCACTGACTTCAGCTTGGATCTTTTCAGAGAGCCCAACCCCCTGCCACAGAGCCACAGCCACTATCCTAACCCCAATACTATAAGGTTCCTGGACTGGACAGTCGGGGAACCCCTTAGACCTCGACTATCTGGATTTCAAGAAGGTGTTGGCAGAATCCATGGCGAAATGCTTGAAGACAAGATAGAAAGCCAAGTGGATTCCTAGGGGTGTTGATTAATCAATGTCAACTTCCTGACTTGCCAAAGGGCTCTGTCCTCTGCCCTGGCTTGTCCAACATACTTATCAGTAACTTAGGTGAAGAATGGAGGCTTACCAAGTACACAAAGAAAAGAAAAACAGAAAGAAGAGCTAAGATGCTGAAATGAATTGAAATGGAAAACTGACTTTATAAACAGGCTAAAATTAGCAAGGGAACATTTCTCTTGGGATAAAGTCCTAAACTAAGGTTCAAAAGTCATTTTTAAGAAACAGAATAAATAATAGTTCATGTAGGGAAAAGCTCTAAGATTTAGTGAAAACAGAAGTTTAGTTCATCTTCAGTAGGATATGGCTGCTCCCAAAAGGCAAATGCACTTTGAGTTACATTAATAAAGGTATAGAACACAGACCAAAAGAGGTGAGAGTTCCACTTTATTCCATGCTGGTCAGATGTCATCACAATGTGTTATCTTCCATACTTTATAATCCAAAGGTCATCCAGAGGAGGACAGCAGTAAACACTCAATAAATATTTGTGGAATAAAAGTATAAGAAAGGTTAAGGAAACTGGGCCCAATTTTTATTTCAGATGATAAAGAAAGAATACAACAGGCATCATTAAATACTTGATAAATTGGGAACGTGAACCAGAGCCAACGCCACTGCTACATACCCCTCCCCTGTCTCTCCCTTCATTTATGAATTCCTTGAAGCCTGGGACCATTTCCCATTTATCTCTGAGTGTCTGAGAAGCAGAAACAGCCAGAAGCTGAGCGGCTGCTAAGGACCAGACAGCAACCTGACAAGGCCAGGCCTGTGGTGCTGAGCAGTGGGGAGCATGCTGGCCCCAGCATGAGAGCTGACCTTAGCTACGCCCGCTGCCAGGCTGAAGAAGCAGGCGAGGGGCCGGGTGAGTGGCTGAACTTTGGGTCATGCATGCTGTCCCAGGCTGCCTTGTGTACTGGCCAACTGGCCTCCCCCCACCAAAAAAAAATCACCCCCTTGATACTGTCCAGTAGCCTTGTGGGAACTAACCTCAGCCAGCACCCTTGCCTAAAGTCTGGAGCTGCCCATTGGCCCAGGTCCCTCCAAGCCTTGGGTTCCTCTCCATCCTCTCACCACCTGCATGGCCCTCTCTCACCTCCTTATGCTGGTGTATCTACTCCCCTTTCCTTCAACCACTCAACCTACCCTGCCTGCATCTCACCATTCCTTCTCTTTAGCATCTAACCTCATTTCTCTTGCGTTCCTCTTATGACTGTTGGTCTTTGCCTGTGCTCTATGGCAATAGGCTGCTAAAATTTCACCCCTTTCCCTCTCCTCATACATTTTTTAAAAATCCTATAGCACTTTCAGGGTCAGAGAAACCTAGAGACTTCCCTCCTGAGGACTTAGGCTCCACCCTCACAGATAATAATAATAATCACTTTGCTCCACCTTTAAATGAGGTGCTATCTCTCCCAGTGCATGAGAATCAGAGAAATCTATTTTATCCAGTGGAAGCCCAGGAGTGGAGGGAAGAGAGCCCAGGTTTTGGAACTGCCTACCATGTCTGAAACCTGTCTACCCCATTCACCGGCTGTGTGACCAGGGGGAAGTCACTTAACCACTCTGAGCACCAAATGCAGAGTCTGGCACAGACCAGCCCGCCATGCTCCTTACATGCTCCCTGCATCCTACTCTTTCAAAGAAGCTCTCACCACCCACCCTGACCCCAGAGCCATGATTCATCTCTCCTCCCTGTATCTCTTTGGCCCTATTTAGTAAACACTCAAATCCATTGAGTGCTTTCCATGTGTCAGGCACTGTTCTTAGAGCTTCATGGTTGTCAACTCTCTTTAATCCTCTTAACAACCCTATGGGTAGTGACCATTAGTAATCCCATTTTATAGATGAGGAAACTGGAGTTCAGAGAACCAGCTGACTGTTACTACTCTTCTAACTGGAGCAGCAGCATCAAGCCGCCGGGGAACTCAGGGCCTAGCTAGTGGACATCCTATGCAATGCAGGGCTCTCCCTCCCTGGACCGGACAGATGCTCAGCCAGTGCTGCACACACCCTCCAGGCCCCCGGAGTTCCCTCCCACACGCGCCGCTCCCAGCCTGGGCCTGCTTCAGAGAGCAAACCCCTGGAGAGCTGCATTCAAATCTCTCTCTCTCTCTCTCTCTCTCTCTCTCTCTCTCGTCTCCATGCACACAATCTCTCTGAGCAGTCACTGCACAGGCTGCACAGTCCCAGCTCCTTCACAGTTTCTGGATCTTTCCACATTCCAGGTGTTCAGTTGTTTATCGCTGGTTCTGATCCTTTTCCACTCGGCTCTCACCGTTCATTCATTCCCCCATCCGCTCAGCCACACAGTTTATGCGCGTGCAGTGCAAGAGGCTCCCATGCTGGGACTGCAGGTGGAACATCAGCAAAGCCAGAAGGGGTGCCTGCCCTCAAGGAACAGTTGGCAGGAGGAGGAGAGACACCGAGTAAACAAAAACACAAACACAGTGAGGCTCCCTGAGCTGAGCGGTATGATGGGGAGGAAGCCAGTGCCAGAGGGAGGGAGCACTTAGCTCCTCACGGCTAATGAGCACTTACGTGCCAGGCCCTGTTACAAAGCCTGGACATGCATTCGCTCCTTCTCTCCTCACCACAGCCCTGGGAGCAGCTATTTTTCTAACGCTGCTTTCATACACTGAGGAAGCTCTGACATGAGAGGTGAAGCCACTTGCCCAAAGTCAATAAGACAGCAAAGAAGCAGTGGTGATCGGACTGAATCCCAGTCTGTATTTTAACGGCTATGCCGTCTTGACTCTAAGAGGCTCAGAGAGAGTGCCTTAAGGCTCAGTTCCCAAACTAATGACCCACATACAAACGGCAGCAGCAGCCTGACCCTGTGGACAGCAGTGGCCCACCCTGGCATGACCTGGATCCCACATTACACTTATACTTCCGCACCCTAGTTGTGTCAGCTTCACCAAGATGGCAGTCAACCCCAACTTCAGAACCCCCCATTTGTTCTCTGATGTCACCTTTGGACCTTTGGCCTTTACCCTGGTTGGCTTCAAAGTAATTGGAGACACTGTCAAAAAATGTGAATGGGGACAGTGGCCAGTCCCTGCCAGCAGGGTTTGCTTGAGACTCCTTGATGGGACCAGGGAGGGGGCAAGAAGGACTCCAAATTCTGGGGAACAATCACCCCAGGACCTACTTAGACCACCCAATTGGGACTCACAAAATGTTGACAAGAATTTAGAGCTGACCAGCCCAATCCTCTTCTTGTAGTGAGTTGGAAACTGAGGACAAATAGGAAGTCCCAATGTCACCATAGGGAAGAACTCAGTGAGTCAACTTTAGAAGCAGGTGTCCAGCTGCCAACCCAGTACTCCAGCCCCTGCATCACACTAGCCCCCAGGAAAGCCGGCGCTGCCTTGCCCACGCAGGGAGGGAAGCAGGTGCCTATCCACGTAACCACAAGGAAAGAAGAAGCAGTTCTGGGTGGTGAGGAACCCTCAGGGCACGGGTAAAGAATGCTTGAGCTCCAGGTACAGCCCAGTCGTGCTCCTGGAAAGATGACCAGACCAGAGACAGAGGTGGGAAAGATGAGCAGGGTGAGGGGCCACAGCTGGAGCCCTTTCCTCTGGGTGCTCGTCCCCAGGGACCCCACGGTGACTGCTGTCCAAGGAACGTTGTGTTCAGGCGGTGAGTCTTGGCGCAAGCACCCTACTCTGGCAGAGTTCCAGCTGCATGTTTAATAATGTACAGCCAATCGGCCATTAACAGCAGATCCCAACAACAACAAGAAAAAAAGTGTGGCTGTTGTTTTTGTTGATGTTGGGTTTTTGTTTTTGTTTTTTCCTTCTTCTTCCGGGTAGTTGGTGGTAGTTATGGAAAACAACTCTTGTCTGGCTGGCATCCAGGGCAAGCACAGCTTGCCCAGGATAAGAGATCCTGGCAGATCCCACCTGCTTCTGCCCACCCGTACCCCATCGTGCCCAGGCGCCAAAGTGCCCGCTGCCTCCTCCATATTCTCAGCGATGCCCTGGGCCTGCTACCCCAGGAGGGCAGTCCTCGCACCTGCAAGTCCCAGGGAGGCTTACAAGGATGTGGGGTGTGCCTATAGGGGCAGAGGGGGGGCATGTGAGGCCCAGCTCTAAATGAGCCCGATGCTTCCTAGGAACCCCACTTCTGTCTAGCCAGAGTCAGGAATAGAAGGTGGAGCTAGGGTCACCCAAGCAGGTGTAAAGACTGAGGTCTAGAATCAAATGGAAAGCTCTCTTGGACAGAACTGGACAAGGAAGCAAGAATCCCTAGGCAGTGGGCCTGGGGGAGAAAGCCTGCCCAATTCTGCTACCTCTCCAGCCTGGCAAGACACTGCCAGAAATGGGAATAAGTAATGTAGCATGGTGGTGAGAGCTGCCAGGGGTCTGGGTCCTCACAGCTTCATCTGGCTCCCTGGTGACCCTGGGCCTGTCTGTGCCCTCACCAGGCTTCCAACTTACCACCATGAGCAGAAATCAGCTGGAGCTCCCAGGCAGAGAGGAACTGCCAAGGCCAGACGCAAGACAGACAAAGGGGTCCAGAGTCATGCTGCTGATGGCGATGTGTTATCATTCATCCAGTTCTCAGTATGTCGCAGGTATGGGATCCCCCCCCCCCATGACTCTGCTAGGCACTCTGATCGTCACCATTATACAGAGGAGGAGACTGGGGCTCCTAGAGGTTAAATCACTTGTCCAAGGTCTCAAGACTAGTGAATGATAGAGATAGGACTCAGACACAGGCCACCTAACTTCGGGACTTTTACCTTGCTGCTTCAGTCACGGGGAGAGGTCCACACCCCATGGGCCGAGAGCCCCAGCAGCCCCTCGTGGGTGCCCTGCACATCTGCGTGCTGTCTCCTCCTCCTCCATTCAGCCTCCCAGCCTCTGATCATGCCCGGGTGGGGACATCAGTCTCCTCTTGGACCTTTACTTCCCTCCCGCTCCCTAGGCCTCCACAGGGCTTTCCTGCTTCCTCCAGTCAGGGGCACACGCAGACACAGCCACACAATCATGCACACTCCTACTTACCCATACACACTTATGCATGCACGTATGCACAGGTACCCAGACACTACACACAAGCGCGTGCACCTACACTCAGATGCACACACACATGCACACTAGCTCCCACACGGAGAGAAAAGCCTGTGCAGATACACATGCACAGTCTGTTCACATACTCCCGTGTTTAAAGGTCCCTAACGATCCACACTGTCACACACACACTAGTACCCACACAGACACATGCCCGCATACACATTTACACATTGACCCATGCACACTAACACATGCACACTCCCATGCATGCACACTCCCACGGGCACACACGTGAACTCCAGCCACGAGAGACTTAGCACAGACACTCGCGGGTGGTCTGGGCAGGCAGAGCTGGACAGGTGTCTGCCCTGCTACCCGGGTGGTTATTCCAACGGCTAGAGGCTGCCGGCTAATAATACCGCAGTGCATTCCTGGCCGAGATAAGCGGCCCCAAGCATCCTCGGCACATTCCGGCCTCCGTGTCTCACCTCTGTGGATTCCACCCACCCGCAGCGCCGTCCAGGAGGAGCCCCAGACGCCGGCGCCATCAGTGCCGACACCCTGGCCAGGAGCCTGCCATGCTCCCCTCCATTCTGAGGCTCCCTCCCCAGGGACCCCAAGCTTGCTGTGGGCCTCAGTTTCCCCTCAGAGGCATCCACACAAGAAAGAGAGAAGGTCTGCATTCATGCTGAGAAGCAGGCCAAAGTACAAGCTGTCCCTCCTGCATTCCAGGCCCTCCAGGCTGGGCAAACACACACCCCATATGGCCTCTGGTACTAAACACACAAGGCCGAGATGCAACCTGTGGGTGAGGGTAGCTAACAGAGCCGCTCCTGCTAGGGGGTGTCGGGGCAGCTCAACTCACCAGTCTGCTCCACAACCCAATGACGTCACTGCTAGGATTGGGGGCTCCGGATGGAGGCTGGGACTCGGGAAACAAGGCAGGGCCCTGAGGAGGACGTGAGCGGACAGAGTCCTGGGGGGCGCTGGAGAAGGGCAGGGGCAGCACAGAAGGAAAAGTCAGACAGAAAAGAGAAAGCAAAGGTGGAAAGACAGCAGTGGGCCCTGAGACGCTGAAAAGCAAGGACAGCGGGGAGCTGAGATGCGGCCATCCGCAGAGGCAAGGAGCTGGAATGTTCTGTTGGACCTTGGCGATCCCGGGCAGCCCCCATATCAGTCTCTTTCTCACCCTGTAGCCCAACTCATGTTCTAGGGCCACAGTTCTAAAGTCTGTGTGCATGCACACACACACTCAAGCACACACATGCCTGCACAGGCACACACACACAAACACACACCTAACTTTCAAGTGTCCCTCTCGGCAGCTTAGTCAATGAGGTCGAGCTGTGGTGCGCATTGCTCACTGCAGAACAATGAGGCCCTGAGAAGGGCTGTGGCTTTCCCCAGAGGTGCCCGGGACCTCAGGGAGAAAGCTGGGAAGCGGACCCCAGTATTCGCTTCCCTTCGGCTGCCCGGGAGGCAACCCCAGCAGCCCACACAGCTAAGGCAGGAGGTCTCGAAAAGAAGCAAGGGGAGGAGAGGGGCACAGGCCCCAGGAACTCGGGGGCACAACTTTCCCAGCCCCAAGGAGATGTGATCAGGGAGGATCAGAAAGGCAGCCCACGCTTGAATCCAATAGACCAGGCTCAGAAAGGCACGACCTTGGCCAGCCATGAAAGCAGAGGGTGCAGGGGCACTGAGGGTGGGGCCACAGTGGGGAGTGCAGCTGAAAGAGGCGTTGTGTTCCCACGAAGCCTTGGCCACCCCCAGCCAGCACCCCATGAGGCAGCCATGCTCCCCAGGGCCCCGTGACCCCACAGCCAGCCCCTCCAGCACTGCCCACTGGCCCCTGCTCTGAGCAAGCCAGGCAGCCTTACATGGACATTTGAGGGACATCAGAGGAGGCCTCGAGGGAGAAAGGCACATGGCTTCGTCCTCCTCTTCCAACTTTACCCCAAAGTCCAACTCTCCCCAGCCTCTCCTTCCAGAGCCCCCTTCCTTCCTGGGGACAAGGCAACAGGAAGGGCAGGCCAAGGCCAGAGAGGGGAAGCTGGCATGAGAGGGCTATTGGTTCTGGATTTCAGAGCTGGCTGGACAGAGACCCGGCTGGGAGCCTGGAGTGAAACCCGTGCTGCAGGCCAAGATGGGATGGGAGCGGACAGACAGGCACTAAAGAAAACGCGACCCATGTCCTCAGGTGATCGGTGAAAAGACCGAGGCAATGACCTGTGTAGCTACACGGTTATTGCAGAAAGAGACAGGCTAAACCATGGTTTCCAAGTTCTTCTGCTTGATTCAAACCAACCAGCTGAAACAAGACATTCTGTGAGATAATCAGGGAAAATTGAACACAGACTAGGTATTAGCTGCTCTTAAGAAATTATTACTAATTATGTTAACTGTGATAATGGTATTATGATAATGTTAAAGTTAAACATCCTTATCTATTAATGATACATACTGCAGCATTTACAGTCAAATGATATAATGTCTGGAAGTGGCTTTAAAAACACTCCAGAAAAAAAGGGGGGATTATGGAGGGGGGGCAGCTGAATGAAAAACAGCAAAATGTTTTGAAGCAGGAGGTGGGTACAAAGGAGTTCTGTATACTATTCTTGCTACTTCTGTTTGGTTTAAATCTCCCATAATAAAGAACTGACAAAAAAAAAAAAAAAAGGAAGAGAAGAGGAGAAGGAGGCGGGGTCTGCTTATCCATGTTTCCTAAAGTGTGGTATACAAGACGATTTTATTGGAAACATGCCTCGACAATTTTATTTTATTATTTTTGTATTTAGGAAGGAATTAAGACTATATAATTGTAGATTAAGCTCATAAATTCAATCATTAGAATGAGTAAAAGGTTAAAAAAGCAAGCCATTTTTTAAAAAAAGATGAAGTAATAGCGTAGGATGGTGATGACGGATAGGGTAGAACGAGAGAGAGGACACGCCCGCCGGCAGCTGGGAAACCAGCGAGCTCACCCAGCTCGCCCTGCACGGACGCTGACACACAGCCCCGCACAGGCGTCTTCCGTCCTCTGCCCAAACTCTCATCCGCATTCCACACATGCAGGTGTGTGGCCGCCCGGAGACAGCAGCCTCTGGGGATGGACGAGGTGTCGCGGGCGGGAGGATGGCTGGCACAGAGTGAGGAGGGTGAGGTGTAACAGTTAGTGTTGCTGTCAAAGTCTCTGTGCTTCCGTTACCTCCAATCCTCCCACAGCCCTCTAAGGTAGACATCATCGTGCCCACTTTACAGACGGGCAAACTGACTCTCCAGGATCCGAAGCCAGGGGGTGGCAGAGCCACAGTTTGAACCCACATCTCTCTGACACCCAACCCTGCTAGCTGAATTTCAAAGGCAGGCAGGTATCCAGCAGAGCAGAAGCACAAGGCAATGGGAGAGGTGGAAAGTAAGACAAGAATGAAAAGGAGTGAGGAGGGAGAGGGAAAAGAAGATGGGGAGGGCCTCGGTGGCACAGTAGGTTTTAGGGGGGTGGACAGCTGTTACACACAGGTGGTAAAAAGAGGGAAACTGCAGCAAGCTGAATGAAGGTCAGACTGCTAGAGCACCAGGAGGTAAAAATGGAAGGCTGTGGGCCTTGATCAACATCTCAAAACATCACATTTCTGAGCTCTGAGCCGGAAGTATACCAACTCAGTATGGGAATGTAGGTTATTCCACGCCTCCTGGAAGTTTTAGTTGGTAGTCAAATATGTTTGATTAACAAAAATGGGGATACGAGTATAATTTCTCAAAACATAGGTTCATGGGGGAAATATTAATAAAAGAATCCTTTCATTGTCCATCAGAGCCTGAAACAGGCCTGAAGACAAAGGGGTTAGGGTAGTGCCCTGCAGAGGGCTGCCTGCTTGCCCGGGGTTTCTAACTTGACACATTTAGGAATCAGGGAGGAGGGTGTTAATGATAAACCTTCCTCTACAAAGCTCTCAGCCCCCAGGAGCTCCTCATCCATCTTTTACAGCAGCTCAGATGGCCCAGGGAGGCCCAGCCCTTGAAGCCCATCTCTCCTCCCATTCTTACAGCTTCTCTCAGGACCACAGTCCTGCGCTGAGGACCAGGGTTATGGGAGCCTAAAGCTGCTGGGGGGAGGGCAGGTGGAGAGAAGAGGGGCTATCGAAACTTCAGCAGCCCAGGGATCCCCCCATTCACTAACTGTGTGAGGTTGGGCCAGCAGCCTGACCTCTCTGAGCCTCAGGTGCCCTTCCTCCTCTCCCTGTCCATGTTAAAACTGGAATAATAACAGCAGCTTCCTCTCAGGGTCGTTTCAAGAATTCATTGACATGACCCATGTAACTAACATGCTTAGCATGGAACCTGGTCCAACTGCTTAACAAATGGCAACCACTATTATTATTATTATTATTATTATTAACAACTATCCTATCTGAGATCCACAGTTGGGTCCTTTGGCATCCAAGGCTCTGATGAGACTGGACAAAGGAAGCGGCAGGGTGGGCAGCTAGGACAAAGGAGGCCAATAGGGGTGAGTGGCAGCAGCCCAACCTCATCCTCTCCAGGAATGCAGGGCCCGCGGCTGGGGGTGGGGGGCAAGGGGAGATGCCTCGCCGCTGAGGTCAGGCCCTATTCAGAGCTGGCAGAGAGTTTATCATCCTTATGTGTGGGGAGGTGAGGGAGGAGGGGAAAGGGAGGAGGGAGATCAGCGAGAGGGAGGGGGAGAAGCAGCTGCAGAGAGCAATGAGAGGGACCCACTGGGAGACCCCACCAGCCACCACCCCCCCCCGCAACTTGCCCAGTGCGTTGGGGGCAGGAGGAGTGCCAGCTTCAGACAAAGGAGACCCCCCCGCCTCCAGCCAGGAACAGGACATTCACCCCACAGTGTACACACTATTTCCAAAGCTCTTCATAGCAATCCAGCAAGCTAGGTATTATTTTCATAATCCCTACCTTACAGATGAGGCAACCGAGGCTGGGGAGGTTCAAGCTCACTGACTAAGGATGCTCACTGACGCCAGTCCTGTCTCCTGGGACTGTCACCGCCCAGAGGCTGAGCTCAGAGAGGTGGACTGGTGTGGCATGAGAACTAATGCGATCTTCAAGGGGCACAGCGGCCTGCGCGGTTTCTCCCCAGGTCCATGCGAGGCCGGATGGGACTCCCAAATGCCCTCGCAGCTCAGCTCATTGTCCTGCCCGCAGATGCATGGGCCACCAGTGCGGGAAGGCTAGGCCCACCCCTCTGCACACACACCACTTCCATTCTCCACATCCCAGGCAAGGGCTCCCAGTGGCTCCTTCAGTCCCTGGGGCCCCTTCCCTGGCTCCTCACCACCGGAAGGCTCCTCTCAGGACTAGCCCAGCTAGATCCCTCCAACTGTGGTTTCAAACTGTTACCTCCTCGATTGCCCTTCATGAGATAAAGAAAATCTGGTTAGCCTCAGTGACTACACTGGGTACCCACTCCTCTACTGAAGCTGGAACTACTCTGGGCCTCAGTTTCTCCTTATGGAAAGGACAGTCGGTATACAGTGTGGTGGGAAGAAGGCGCTCTCAGCAGGGGCCATCTTCGGAGATATAGCTATGGTTTTCCTCTCGCACAAAGGTCCCTTAGTCCCTAGTTTCCACATCTTCTTCTGCAGTCCTGGAAAAGCCAGGCCTCTCACCCTCACCCCCCAGCAGCCTTGACCCCCTTGCAGGGCTGGGGGGCGGGGGGGCTTGCCAGGAATGGAGAGTAATAATGGTGAGTAAGACAGCGAGATCTTTCAGCCTGTTGTATGGAATTAAAAGACTAAAATCAGTTGCAGAAGGTCTCCCTGCATCTCCCATTATTCGCCACGTGACCTCAGGATATTACACACACACACACACACACACACACACACACACACACACAGGCACGCGCCCACAGCCACAATTCCTGCCTGGGCTCTGTGGTTAACCCACTTTGGTCTCTCCGATTACCCTCTTCCAAACTGATCAGATCAGAGAGAGAAACTGCAGCAAACAGCACCTCTGCCTCTCCTAGAGAGGAAGGGTACCCCAGGTGTGTCCCCGGAGTTTGGCTGCAAGTCCTGGTAGCTTCCTGATGACAAGCCCTGGGGAGGGATGTTCCCACTCAAGTTTCCAAGGCAGACATTTAACATCCTTCTTCTGATTCCTCCCACCCACCCCAGAACAACAATGATTCTTCCACTGTACAGGTCAGTGGAGGAATTTAACCAAGCTCTCACAGAGGGCAGGAATCAAAGGTCAGATCTGGATCTGAAAACTAGACATACTTTCATTCCAAACCAGCCCGATAGGATCCCTGTTTCCTCCACATACCCACTCACGTTGACATGTGAAAAGCTAAATGACTTTCATGCATCCCATAGAATAGGTGGGTGCAATGGCTGGCTTTCTGTGTCAGCTTGGCTAGCCTAAGGTACTCAGTACTGAATCAAACACTAATGTAGGTACTACGACAAGATATTTTGTAGATGGCATTAATATCTATAATTAACTGACCTTAAATAAAGAAAATTATTCACAGTAATGTTGGTGCACCTCAACCAATCAATTAAAGAGCAAAGAGCCTGACCAGGTGGTATCGCAGTGGATAGAGCGTCGGACTAGGACACGGAGGAACCCATGTTCGAAACCCCAAGGTCGCCAGTTTGAGCGCGGGCTCATCTGGTTTGAGCAAGGCTCACCAGCTTAAACCCAAGGTCACTGGCTTGAGCAAGGGGTCACTGGGTCTGCTGTAGCCCCCGGGTCAAGGCACATATGAGAAAGCAATCACTGAGAAACTAAGGTGCCGCAACAAAGAATTGATGCTTCTCATCTCTCTCCCTTCCAGTCTGTTCCTCTCTCTGTCTCTGTCACAAAATATAAAAATAAAATAAAAAAAATAAAGAGCAAAGAAACTGAGGTTTCTTGAAATAGAAAGTCTGCCTCAAAACTGCAATGTCAACTCCCACCTGAGTGCCCAGCCTGCCAGCCTGCCCTATGGATTTCAAACCTGCCTGCCTCCTATTGGCTCTGTTTCTCTGGAGACCCCCGATAGGGCATAATAAAAGAGGTCAAAAGCTTAAAGGAACTCCCGACGGCAATAACAGGATCAATCTGATCCAAGAAAAATAATGGAACACTGGACTATAACCTATAAAATAAAGTATACATCCAAGCTCCATAGTGATGTAAATAATTGAATGAGCCTGAGCAGACGGTGGCATAGTGGATAGAGCATTGACCTGGGACACTGAAGACCCAGGTTCCAAAATCCCGAGGTTACTGGCTTGAGTGCGGGCTCAGCAGCTTGAGCACGCGGTTGCCAGCTTGAGCGTGGGCCCATAGACATGATCCCATGGTCACTGGTTTGAGCACAAAAGTCACTGGTTTGAAGTCCAAGGTCACTGGCTTGAGCCCACGGTTGCTGGCTTGAGCAAAGGGCCACTGACTTGGCTGGAGTCCTCGGGTCAAGGCACATATGAGAAGCAATCAATGAACTAAAGTGCCACAACTACAAGTTGATATTTCTCATCTCTTTCCCTTCCTGTCTGTCTGTACCTGTCTATCCCTCTCTCTTTCTCTTTCTCTCTCTCTTTATCTCTCGCTAAAAAAAGAAAAGAAAAATAAAGAATTGAATTGAATTAATAAATAAGGGACAATACTATACCGCAAAATTCCAATTAATAAATGTAGAAGGAATGGCAGGTATAGAAAATCAAATAAACCCAAACCTGCAATAGAACTGACCAGTGCTCTTCAGAAGTGCCAAACCCACAAGACACAAAGCGAGACAAAGGAACTGTCTCAGCCTAGAGGAGGCTAAGGAGACAGAAGACTACGTACAATATGGGGTCTGGAACTGGATCCTAGATCCGAAAAGGGGTAGCAATAGAAACACTGGCCAGATTCTACTAAGGTTTATAGATTGGTTAACAGCATCAGATTAGCACCAATTTCCTGGTTTCGATAATTGTGTAATGGCTCTGTAAGAGGTCAACATTAGGGGAAGTTGAGCAAAGGGTACATGGGAACTCTTTGTGCCACATTTGCATACTCTCTATAAGTATAAAATCCTTTCTAAATTTTAAAAAGTTTTAAGTGAGTTCTTAAGAAGACACAGAATAAAGGTTGGAATGAGAGCCAAAGGACAGGTAAAGATTTAAGTCCTTGGAAGGGAAGAGAAATTCAGCTTGGGAAGGTCCCCAGATGCATTAGGGAATCAGAGGAAGGCTGCTAAGACTACACAGGCAGACAGTAAAAATACAGATTGCTCGGAGGGCACAGCAAAGGGACCTGGCCTAGGGAAAGGGTACAAAGGTGGAATACATGGGTATGCCGGCTCTGGAATCATACCCTGGAGACAACCAGACTCAGTACCTAATGATGATAACCACAATGCCACCTCCACAACCATGGTTGTCACAAATCACTGGCTACTGTGCACCAGGAGCTAGAAACATTTAGATAATTGAATCCTCACCACAACCCTGCAACAAGGTCTTTATGACCCAGGTTTATAGATGAAAAAATTGAGAATCAGGGCACTTCAGAAAATGGCCCAAGATCACTCAGCTGTAAGCAGGGGAGGGAGGAAACAAACCCAGTTTTAACTCAAGTGCTCCAAAATTTTAGAACAAAAAAACCCCTTAACTTCCCCCAGTCCAATCTCCTTCCTCACAGTGCAAGGTGGCTGCTGAGAGCTTACCATCTCACAAGACAGCCCAGTCCAATGGCGACCATTCAATTGTCTTCCCTGGCAGTTCAGCTGGGTTTAATATTACAGAACTTCCTCCACCCACCCTAAGTGCAGCTTCTGATCTGGGACCCCTTTCTAAGAAGAGTGATAATAGCCTGACCTGTGGTGGCACAGTGGATAAAGTGTCAACCTGGGAACTCTGAGGTCGCCGGTTCAAAACCCTGGGCTTGCCTGGCCAAGGCACATATGAGAGTTGATGCTTTCAGAAGAGTGATTATAATCACTAGTGTTTATCTGTTGATCTAAGCACCATATATGCATTCCCTCATTTAATTTTCACACTAATCATACAGGGTAAGGACTATTTTCATGACTTTTACAGACTAGAAACCCAGCTCACAAAGAGGTAAAGCAACTTGCCTCTTTACAGAGGTAGTGAGCACTGGATCAGATTTCTCATCATACCACCTCCAGGTTGGAGTCTCCCCTGGAGGCTGTCCCAGAGTCTGGGTTCAACTCCTGGGTCCTGCTTCCACCACCTTCCTGGCTATGTGAGCACCACCCCAGAGTGTTTCCTCCCACGTGCCCTAAGGGATGATATTAACGCTTACCTTTTAGGACTGCTGTAAAAATTATTAAATGGGTCCTCTCTGCGCAAGGATAGAAGATCTTTGTAAACCAGTGTGATTTTCCGAGTGCAGGAGAGGGCACTGGAGTTTTTCTGCTGCCTCCGATCACATCTGACCCATGGGTGACCTTCCTCCCCTGCTTCCTTGAACAGAACCCAGTTTGAACCCAGGCACCTCTGGACACCCTCGCTTGGGTGCCCTGGCCCAGCAGGCGGAAACAAACCAGGGGGTTAATCTGTGACTTGCTCTGTGCTTCGTTGTGCCCCAGAACACACACACAAGCTTCTCCTTCTACTGCCCCCCACCCCTCACCCCATTAACATCTCACCCAGCCTGTCACCTGAGGGGGTCAGGGAAGAACAATTGGCCATCTCTCATCAGCCAGGAGCCAGAACCCTCAGAGAGAGGATGTGGGGCCTCATAGATCTCGGGCAGAGAAAAGGATGAAGGCGCCAGCAGGTGACCACTGAGGGCCATCAGGTGACTGCACGTATAAGAACCAATGAGGGAGAAGGGAGTATGGGCTATGGTCATTCTTGGGGAGCTGGCCAGGCCTGCTAGCTGGTACATTTATGGGGCACTTAGCTGTTGTTATCCTTGGGTCTCTGACAATAGAGTAAGAGATATTTATTGAGAAAGAACTTATCACTTGCAAGGATTTTACCTACATTTTCTCCAATCCTCACACCATTCACTGCCGACATCAGTGTCAACATTTTTATACCAATAAGGAAACCATATTTTGAAGGTTGAGTGACTTGTCTGATATAACACAGCTCAGGTAAAGGACAGAGTAAAGATCCACTTGAGCCCAAGGCTGAGGGACTCCTCTCTGGACTTCCAGGTTCTAGAAATGTTTACAAGTCAGTGGCATGGAGGCTCAGAAAGTTAAGCCTGAGTTTTGACCCCCAGGGAGAGCTGATCAGGAACAAATGCTGGCTTCTTGGGCAGCATCTCAAGGCCCTCTCCCAGGACCAGCAGCTTCTCTCAGGCAGAGACAAATGCCCCAGGATGCAGGGGTTGCAACTCCTAGCTGCCAGGCTCACAATGCCCCACAAAGGGGAAGCCCACCTCTCCCTCACTCCCCCTGCTTAGCAGACTCCAGCAGGCACTGCAGACGCCCAAGGTAAAAGCTAAAAGCAACCAGGGAAGCTGGCATGGGCCAGGGAATCCAGGAGTCATGCCTTCCCCTCCCCCGCCATTGACGGGGGGCTCCTGCTCTGTGCTGACCCCTCAGCCCTCCTTGTACCGCGGGCTCCAGCCTCACAAGATCCCTCACGCTCTTAGGGGGAAACTGCTGGCCTTTGTTCTTTCCCCCACAGGTCACCACGCATCCCGGACCCCCAGATCTGCATCTCCTTTCTCCCCCTCCGGCTCTGATTCTCCCTCTCCCACTTACCCTTCTTTCCCTGTCGGTGTTCTCCCCTCCCCCTCACTAAACTCCTTTGGTCTCTCAGGTGCAGCAAACCTCCTCCCCACCCACCCCCGTGATGTTTACACAGCCCCAGAGTCAGAAATGCTGAAAAATATGAGACCTTTTGGGAGCCACATTCCAGGAAAATGAGAAGCCTGTCACAGCTCAGTGTCACTTTCTCTCCCAGCCTTGCTCTCTCGCCTCCTTGGGGAGCAGGGTGCGTGCATGTGTGCACACGCACACACTAACAAACAGCCTATGACACACTCCACGCCTACTTATTAACCCATGAAGGTCCTACAGTCCATTACCTCAAAGAGAACTTTAGAAAGACTGGGGTGAGGAGTAGTTGTTACAACTTCTTACAAATCTTTATAAAGCAGAGAGGAAAGGGCTTCCCACGCAAAACCTATGTCATCCTTGACCCCCTACCTCAGGGTAGGCACTGGGGAGGCAAAAGCCAGGAGAACACAGAAGCTGGAGGAGCCAGCAGCTTCCTGGGGGCCTGTACCCAGCAGGAGTGTCCAAGGGCAAACACAGGTCACTCACATGATGTCAGGAGGCCCTAGCATCAGACTCACTTGGGTGTTAGATAATAAGGCAGATGACTGGGCCCAAGCCCAGATACAGTGAACCAAAGTTAAGGATGGCAGAGATACGCTTAATGGTCTGTCTCACCAGGTGAGACTGAAGCCCACTGACAGGTGATGCAAAGGAGTGGTGACCAAAGGTTCTTCCCCTTAGAAATCAGAAAAATGAGCCTCAATGGCAGAAAGTAGCCTAATGTGGAACAGGGGAGGTCTCCTGCCTGTAGTGAGAAGCCATAAGGCTTTGGAGCCAGATACTCAGCCCGAGCCAGAACGCCAGGTCCACTGCTTGCTGGCTGCATAATTAGTGCCCACTGTTTCACCTCAGATTTCTCATTTGGTAGTGTGGCCAATTATATCTGCTTTGTGTGTAGCTTTTCAAGGATGCAATGAGATGAGTATTAAGTAGTCACTATGCAAAGGACACTCAATAAATACTGGCTATAAACAAAGTGATTACAATAAAAGACGCTGTAAGAGTAAGAGAGAAAGTAGGTTCTTTGAAAAGGTGACCAAAGTTGACAAACCTTCAGTTAGACTGACCAAGAAAAAAAGAGAGAAGACTCAAATTACTAGACTCAGAAATAAAAGAGGGAACATTACTACCAACCGTACAGACATCAAAAGAATTTTGAAAAAATACTACGAACAATTGTATAGTATGTCAAAAGATTAGATAACTTTTGATGAAATGGATAAATTCCTAAAAAGATACAAATTACCAAAATTGACTCAAGAAGAAATAGAAAATTGGAACAGACTATAACAAATACAGAGATTGAATTAGCAATAAAAAAAACTACCCACAAAGAAAAGCTTGGGCCCAGATGGCTCCACCTGTGAATTCTACCAAACATTTCAAGAATCAATATCAGTTCTTCACAAACTCTTCTATAAAGTGGAAGAGGAGTAAATACTCCCCAAGTCATCCTATGAGGCCAGTGTTACCTTTATACCAAACCAAAATAAGCCATTACAAGAAAAAGGAAACTAAAAACCAATGTATTTTATGAAGAGAGATGCAAAAACCCTCAATAAAATACAGGAAACAGAACCCAGCAACATATAAGAAGACATATAGCACCATGACCAAATGGAATTTATCCTAGAAAAACAAGGTTGTTTTAGTAACTGAAAATCAATTTTTGTCACTAAATAAGTATCAAGAATAAGATAAGAATTTCTGCTCTTGCCAGTTCAAGTTAGTAACGTACTAGTGGTATTAGCCAGGACAATTAAGTAATTAATTAATTAATGGCCTCCAGGTTGGAAACAAGTAAAACTATCTCTATTCACAGATGGCATGATCTTGTATATAGAAAATGTTAATGAATTCATTAAGAACTATTAGAACTAATAAAAATGAGTTTATCAAGGTTGCAGGATAAATCATCAGATACAAAACTCAATGCACAATCTGAAAATAAAATTTAAAAAACAATTTTATTTAAAATAGCATCAAAAAGAATAGTTAGGAATAAATTTAACAAAAAAAAATTCAAAACTCACAGTACCCCGAAAGCTACAAAACACTATTAAAATAAATTAAAGATCTAAATAAATGAAAAGCCATCCATGCTCATAGGTCAGAAGACTTAATATTGTTAAAATGCCAAATTGATCTACAGATTCACTTTAATCCCCATTAGAATCTCAGCTGGCTGTTTTATAGACATTGATAAGTGGGTATTAAAATTTATATGGAAACTCAAAGGGATGCAGAATAACCAAAAAAAATCTTGAAAAAGAAAAAAAAGTTGGAAGGCTCACATTTCCTAATTTCAAAGCTTACTACAAAGCAACAGTAATTAAAATAGTGTAATTGGTGTAAGGATAGACATATTGATCAATGGAATAGAATTAAGAGTCCAGAAATAAACTCTCATATCTATGGTCAACTGATTTTTGACAAGGTTCCAAGATCATACCGTGGGGAAAGAATCGTTCTTTCAACAATGGTTCTGAGACAAGTGGAGAGGCACATGCAAAAAAAAGCAATTGGGCTCTTACCTCATACCATAGATGAAAATTAACTCAAAATGGAAGAAAGATCTGATTGTGAGAGCCAAAACTATAAAACCCTCAGAAGAAAACACAGAGGTAAATCTTCATGACCTTGAATTTGGCAATGAATTCTTAGGTATGAAACCCATCATAAAAGTCATAAGAGAAAATAAATGGATAAATTTTACTATAAAAGTTTAAAACTTTTGTGCTACAAAATGTAAAAACAACCTGCAGAAGGGGGGGGATCTCAAATCATATATTTGATAAAGAATGTGTATCCTCAATGAAATAAAAGGCAAGATAAACAAATGGGACTATATCAAACTAAAAAGTTTTTGCACAGCTAAAGACAATAAGAACAGAATAAAAAGACAAACCACACAATGGGAGAACATATTCGACAGCACATCTGATAAGGGGTTAATAACTTAAATTTATAAAGAACTTATAAAACTCAACACCAGGAAGACAAACAATCCAATCAAAAAATGGGCAAAAGAAATGAATAGAAATTTCTCCAAAGAGGACATACAGATGGCCAATAGGCATATGAAAAAATGCTCAACATCACTAATCATTAGAGAAATGCAAATTAAAACCACAATGAGATATCACCTCACACCAGTCAGAATGGCACTCATCAGCAAAACAACACAGAATAAGTGCTGGCGAGGATGTGGAGAAAAGGGATCCCTTCTACACTGTTGGTGGGATTGCAGACCGGTGCAGCCACTGTGGAAAACAGTTTGGAGATTCCTCAGAAAATTAAAAATTGAACTGCCTTTTGACCCAGCTATCCCACTTATAGGAATATACCCTAAGAACACCATAGCACTGTTCGAAAAGAAGAAATGCGCCCCCATGTTCGTGGCAGCATTGTTCACAATAGCGAAGATCTGGAAACAGCCCAAGTGTCCGTCAGAAGACGAGTGGATTAAAAAGCTATGGTACATATATACTATGGAATACTACTCAGCCATAAGAAATGATGACATCGGTTCATTTATAACAAAATGGATGTACCTTGATAACATTATACAGAGTGAAATAAGTAAATCAGAAAAAAAGAAAAACTGAGAACAGCATGATTTCATACATAGGTGGGACATAAAAGTGAGAATATGAGACATGGACAAGAGAGTGGTGGTTACGGGGTGGGGGGAGGGAAGGATAGGATAGGGAGGAGGGGAGGGACGCAGGGAAAACCAGATAGAAGGTGACAGAGGACAATTTGACTTTTGGTGACGGGTATGCAACACAATTGAATGATAAGATAACCTGGAGATGTTTTCATTGTACATATGTACCCTGATTTATTGGTGTCACCCCATTAGAATTAGTAATAATAAAATATATTTTAAAAAAAAAAGAATCTGTATCCTCAACATTTAAAGAACTCTAACAACTCAATAATAAAAAAAAGACAGCCTAATTTTAAAGATGGGCAAAGATTTTGAATAGATATTTCTCTTAAAAGGATAGACAAATGATCAATAAGCATATAAAAAGATGCTCAACATCATTTGTCATCAGGGAAACCAAATCAAAACCACAATGGGATGTCATTTCATACCCACCAGCATGGCTATAATCAAAAAGTTAGATAAGTGTTGATAAGAATATGGAAAAATCAGAAATTTCATACATTGCTGGTGAGAGTGTAAAATGATATAGCAATGTTATGGGCAGAATTGTGTTGTCCTCCCCCCCCCAAGAAAAGATAGGTTGGTGTCCTAATCTCCAGTGCCTCAGAATGTGACCTTATTTGGAAGTAGAGTCTTTAAGTTAATCAAGAGTTAAATTAAAATGAGGTCATTAAAGTAGGCCTAAATGCAAATGCCTATTGTCCTTATAAAAATTTGGACACAGTGACAGACAGACACAGAAGAAAGATGAATGAGGACACATAGAGAAACCACCAGTTGGAGACAGAAGATTAGTGATGAATCTATAACTCAAGATACCAAGGATGGGCCACAAACCACCAGAAGATAGGAAGAGGCAGGGAAAGATTCCCCGCCAGTTCTCAGAGGAGCATGGCTATGCCCACACCAAGATTTTGAACTTCTAGCCTCCAAAACTGTGACAGAATAAATTATTTTAAGTTAATGAGATTGTGGTATTTTATTATAGCAACTCTGGAAAACAGTTTGACATTTCTTCAAAAAGTTAAACATAGAGTTACTCAATGACCCAGCAATTCCATTCACAGGTATATACCCAAAAGAAGTGATAAAGTATGTCCACACAAAAACTTGTACATGAATATCCATGACAGCATTATTCATATTAACCAAAAGATAGAAACAGCACAAATGTCCATCAACTGATGAATGAATAAACAAAATGTGTTATACACATGCAATGGAATATTACTTGGCCATTAAAAGGATACACCTTGAAAACAATCTGCTAAGTGAAAGAAGCCAATCATGAAGACTTTACATTCTATTATTTCATTCATATGAAATCTCAAGAATAAGGAAATATGTAGAGAGGGAAAGCAGAAGAGTGCTTAGAGCTGGGGTGGGGAGGGAAGGGATAGAGGGATCGACGACTGACAGCTGGAGTGGACAGGGTTTCCTTTCAATGGGATGAAAATGTTCTAATATCAATGGATGATGGTCACATAACACTGACTATATAAAAAAAACATTGAATTGTACACTGTAAACAGGTGAATTGTGTGGTATGCAAATTATACCTCAATACAGTCGTTACAAAAAAAAAAAAAAAGAGTACAAAAGGCCCTTGACCCCAGAAGGCATTATTACACACTTGACACTGTACCTGGTGCTGACCAAGACAGCAAGGACAGCGATGAGTCTCTGAAGCGGTAGACCAGCAGTTCTCCAGTGTGGCTGCAGAGACCTACTGGGAAGCTGTTATTTAAATCAACTTTATTGAGATATAATTTACATACAATAAATGCATGCCTTTTAAGCTTATAGTCCAACGAGTTCGGCAAATGTATAAATCAGCATGACCACCACCACAATCATAACCAAGAACATTTCTATCACCCAGAAGTAGTTCCCTTAAGTCTTTTTGTCATCAATCTCCCCTCCACCCGAGTTGCAGGAAATTCCTGATGTGCTTTTGTCACGATAGTTTTTGCCTTACAAAGAATCGCATGAAAACAGAATCGTACGGTCCATCCTCTTGTGTGTCTGGCTCCAGAATGTTGTTAACACTAGTTCATGCCTTTTAATTACCGAGTAGTATTCCACTGTATGTTTATCCACGTGTTTTCTAATATTCGGGTTTCTCCAGTTTCAAGCTATTGTGAATAAAGCTGTTGTCTATTTATGTACCTCTTTTTGTGGCCATGCTTCCATTTCGCCTGGGTAAACCCCTTGGAGTGGAATTGCTGGGTCATATGGCAAGTGTATGTTGAACTTTTGCGGAGTGGTCAAACTGTTTTCCAGAATGGCTCTACCATTTGACCCTCGCACCAGTGGTTGCCACTTTTAAAAATCCCCAGTACTCCCGGTCATGCCTCAAACCAATGAAATCGAAATCTCTGGGAAGTAGGACCCAGATACCAGTATATCTACAGCACACAGGCGATCCTAACGTACAGACCAGGTCTCAAATGCTGCCATAGATCTCAGGTACTCCGAGGCCAGCAGACAAGCAGAGCACACAGTATATTCGCCTGCATAATTTCCTCACTCTTCCTTGGTAATGGGGAGAGACAAGAGAAGCAAAACATATGCAAGTATTGAGTTTTTGGTACCAGTGCCCTCAGCAAGCTTTGTTGGTCTCGAAGATTCTCCCCACTGTTACTGAGTTAGGAGAAGGCAGGAGGAAATAATAAACACTTTTAACTTTTTGACCACTTAATTCTGAGCTTGGCATTTTAGTTGGGTTATCATTCACAGTGTTCACAAGGGTACTACAAAATAGGTCCTACTATAACCCCCAAGTTACAAATGAGGAAACTGGGGCTCAGAGAGGTGAAGTAACTTGCCCAAGGTCACAAAGTCAGTTATTGATGTAGTCAGGATTTAACCTCAACTTTCTGTCTCTAAGGCCAAAGAGCTTAAAGCTGGACTCAGAGCAATCAATGGGTCCCGGGGCCATCAACCTCTACCAACCCAGCTATTACAGGTAGCAGAATACAACAAGCCTCCAACACAACTGTGGAAGAAGGCTGCAGGTGTGTTTATGGGAGAGCAGGAAGGTGATGTGTGATGTGACTAAAAGGTGAGGGTTAATTACAGGATTTCCTTTTCTTGCAAGCTTAAAGAATGAGAGTTAAACCCCTATAGTACAGGGGAGGAAACAAAGTCATTACTGCAGCCTCCTCCCTCCTCCCACCAGGAACTCGGGACAGAGCGGTCTGGGCCTGGCAAGAGAGTAGGAGAGAACCAGAGGAGGCAGGAAGGAGCTGCCCAGAGGCCCAGGGGTGGGTGATTTACCTGCCCAGCAGCTGCCTGGCTTTCCTTTAACTCTTATCGGACCTAGAATGAGCAATGAGAATTTTGCCAGAAGGAGCTGCTCTTGTCAGCTATTTCAACACAAGAAGCCAATCAGGAATTTAAAGTGTTTCTCCAAAATGTATCTGAGAATTAGAGAAAAACCGTGTGGGCTATGCGGGTATTCTCTGTTATCTTTGCAATTTTTTCGTAAGGCAAAAATGACTCTAAGCTCTGACTGGTTGGCTCAGTGGTAGAGTGTCAGCCCAGTGTGTGGATGCCCCAGGTCTGATTCCAGGTCAGGGCACACAAAAGAAGCAATCATCTGCTTCTCCACCCCTACCCCTCCTCATTTTCTCTCTCTCTCTCTCTTCCCCCACCACCCTGCAGCCATGGCTTGACTGGTTCGAGCACATTGGCTCTGGGCGCTGAGGATGGCTCCGTGGGGCCTCTGCTTCAGGCACTAAAAATAGTTCAGTTGCAAGCATGGCCCCAGATGGGCAGATTATCAGCCCCCGATGGAGGTTGTGGGGTAGATCACAGCTGGGGCACATGTGGAAGTCTGTCTTTCTATCTCCCCTCCTCTCACTTAGAAAAAATAAAGAGAGAAAATATGACTCTAAAATTTAAATTTTTCTTTAAAAGAATAAACAAGTACATAAGTTAATAAAATATACCTGGAGGTTGCAGAATCATATAGTAGGGGAGTGAGGAGAATAGCCAAACAGAAGAAAATCTGCTGTGTCTGTACACACTGCATGTGCTGAAATACAAGTGGAGGACAAAGCCGGGACAATTCATTTTAAATCCCCAGCAGGAGAGAAACAATTGGGGACAAATAAGAACCCTATGTGACATAAGGGTGAGGACTAAGGGAGGCTTAGAATTTGCTTCCTCTAAGCTCTCGGAAGAGAGCTGGGGAGTAGGGAGTCCATGAGGCGGGCCGGGTCCCTTCTCTCTGTGTGTCTCTGCTTCTTTCCCTGGCTCTCACTTTCTCTTCCCTCCACCTGCTCTCCCCATTTACCCCAGGGCAGTGCCAGAACAGTGTAGAAGGCCACTGAGCCCAATGTCCTCAGCCAAGGTGATTACCCTCCCTTGATCTCAACTGGGACCTATTAAATCGGGTTGCCATGAGCGCTGCTTCCCTCACAGAGCTGAGATGAGAGAAAACGCAGTGCATGTTACAGAGTTCTGTGCAGACACAGGTGATTAATATTCAGAGAAGATGTGTTCATAACAGCCCCAAACTGGAAATAACCCAAATGGCAATCAACAGTGGAATGGGTAAATACATTGTGGTTGATTCAACACAGGGAATACAACAGAGCAATAAAAAAGAACGAACCACTGCCACCCACAAGAACACAGATGAGCCTCCCAGATGTAATGTTGAGTGAAATAAGCCAGACACAAGAGTAAACATACCATACGATTCAATTTATATAAAATTCAGAGAAAGGCAAAACCAATCTCTGATGGTACAAGTAAGAATAGCAGGTACTTTTGGGGGGATACTGATTTGGAGGGGAACATATGGGCTGCTTTTGGGGTGCTAGAAATGTTCTAGATCCTGATCTGGTTCATGTATATGTACCAATTGATTAATTTGTATCCTTGGCCATATGTGAGTTATACCCCAACTAGAAAATGTAAATGACTAGAATTACTGTTGAGAGCATCTCTGTGTCAGGAGATAGGAGGGCTTTTTGGAAGGAAGGTTTTGCTGCTCCTTCTCTTTCCTGCTCATTTGTCCACACACCCCTACACCACCTCTCCCTAAATAGGAACCCCTTCTTTCTCAACATTCCTTTATTCCCCTCCTTTACTCCCTCACTGGAACCTTTACTATGGACCAGAAACTAACTATTCTAGAAGCTGGGAATGCAACATATTTCTCTACCCTTATTTGTGCAATAAACATGTAGTTAACATGTACCCAGACCTGAGCACTGAGGCCCCTCCTTTACCAGCCCCGAGCATTTTCTCTCAAGCAGGTCCAAGTGGCCAGGGACTGGGCACACACTATCTGGGCTCCTTTCCAGGCTTTGTCTGTGGTTCTTGAAAAGAAGAACGGTACCTACTATATGCAGATATGCATTCAATCCTCTGCAACCCAGCTCATATAGCTGGAAGGCAGCAGGAGTAGAGTTCAAACACAAATATGTCTGATACCCATTCCACTGCCATGGCCACCCAGGAGCCATGTCACCCTCTCTCTGGCCATCTGTGGCTGATAGCCTCTAAGATAGCACCCACTGATTCTTGCCTCCAGATATTTGTGTCTTAATAAAGGCCCCTCCCATACTCAATGACATGACCTGTGTAACAAATAGGATATTGCAGAAATAAGTGTTTATCTTCCAAGCTTAGGAAATAAAATTTTTTTTTCTTGCTCTTTTTTGAAGCCAGCCGCCATGTTGTGAGGACACTCAAGCAGCCCTATGGAGAGGTCAATGTGCCAAGAAGCTGAGACCTCCTGCCAAGAGCCAACCCCAACTTGCTAGCTACATGAATAAATCACCTAGCAAGCAGATTCTCCAGCCCCAGTAAGGCCTTCAAATGATGACAGGCCAGCTGACATCTTGACTGCTACTCCATGAGAGTCCAGCTAATAAGCCACTCCCAAATTTCTGACTCACAGAAACTGTATGAGATAATAAATATCTGTTGCTGCTTTAAGTTACTAATTTGAGGATATTTTGCTACATTGTACTTTTACATATCATCAATACAGCCCCTCTTCAAGCCATAGATTCATGCTGCAGGAACAGTCTGGCACATGGCATATGAAGGCATCTAGAACCAGCCACTTGCTGGAGCAGTGGCCAGAGTGGGCTGAGTTTGAGAGGACAGGAGAAGACCAATCTCAGGAAGAAATCCCCAGTGAGAGAGGGCAAAACTGTGAAATAAGAGAGCAAGCAGAGCAGAAATCCTGGCACCTTCCTCCTAGAAATTTCTCACACACTTCATCTATCTCAGTGCAGTAAATGGAACCACGTGCACCCAGTTACTCTGGCCAAAATCCTGGGAGACATCCTTGAACCCATTCTCTTTCTCACACCCAACATCCCATCCATCAGCCAAGCTCTGGGACCTACACCAGAATGCATCCCAGACCTGGCCCCTTCTCAAGGTCTTTCCTGCAAATGTCATGGACTAAGCCACCAACCTCTCTCACCTAGGCAACATCGGTGGCCTCTTGGCTCATATTCCAGTAACCGCTCTAGGCCAGAGTGAAGGTCAGATCATATCGCTTATACTCAAGACCTCTTCACGGCTCACTACTCCATACCACATCATCTTTCAAGCTGACAAGCTCATCTCACTCACCTCAGGGCCTTTGCACTTGCTCTTTTAATCTCTTGGATCATCATGTAACATCAGTTGGGTCTTATCTTACACAATATTTCCTCTGAGAAGTTTTCTTGGGCCACCTGAGCCTAATCCCTCTCTAACCCATTGCTCTAACTCATTTTCTTACATGACTGTTTGCCTATTTACTGTCCATCTCTCCCATCCGAATGTCAGTCCCATGAGGGCAAAGGCCTGATCTGTGTTGTTCACCTAGAACAGAGTCTGGCAAACAAAAAGAGCTCAGCAAGCATTTGTTTAGTGAGTTCTGTCTCAAGGTAGAGGGATGCATGAAAGGACCTCCAAGTTGACCTGGTTATAAAGCCCAAAGGACAGAGCTTGGCTGCATGCTCTGGGGTTCACATCACCCTTCCCAGCAAGAGGGAAAGGCAGGGCGGTAGTAAGAACTGTGGTTTATGGGGAGACTTGCCAGCTGGGTGGAGCTCACACCACCAGTGGGTCCCATTTCCTATAGAGGAAAATCCTATAACAAACCCCATCTGTCTGTCCAGCCACTGCCCTGCCAGCCCATCTCTCCCCTCCTGGATGGCCTTGGCTAGGCAGGTGATATGGCTGCAGTCTGGTGTATCCTAAGCCTCCTGCATATGCCGGAATTGCTAGGCAGACCATACTTCCCCAGGTCACCTTTAGCACCTCTCTGTCTCCACACAGGAGGTGACTGTACAACAAGAGGCTGACTGCCACACCTCTCGGGGTCTCTGGGCCCTCCATTGGCCCTAGTCAGAGCCTTCCCTGCTAGTACATCCTCCCCTCATCCCCTCTCACTGTATCCACTGCCGCAAGAGATGAGAAGCGAAGGGCAAGGGGCAGGTGAGGACCAGGAAATGTCTGCTGGTGAGCAAGAAGGGACATGAGAACAAAGCCCAAGGGCCCAGGGACAGAGATAAGGGAGGAATTACACAGCGGTACCTTGGGAAAGCCAGTCAACCTTTAGGTGCCTTAGTTTCTTTATCTTTCAGCCTCTTTTATGTTCTGATGGAATTAAAAGAATAAAATCAGATAATGCATTGAAGTGCTTTCTAAGGCCTAGGGCACTGTACAAGTGTTCACTGTTAGTGAGAGAAACAAGTGCAGGCAGGGGGGTAGGGAGGGAGTTGACTAGGGAGAAGTAAGAACACAAGAAGGTTCTGGAATGAAGGGTGGAAAAAAATCTACTATGGATGAAGAGAACAAGGAGGGAGATGGAAGGAGAAGCAGAAACTCAATCCCCACCTAAGGAAGAAACAGCTGAGGGAATCAGAAAGGGGGCAGACAAGGGAGGGGCAGACAGTGTGCAGATGTGCCCCCTGCTGAGCCAGGCCCTTCACATCTCTGCTAGAACACCGACCTGGAGTTCACAGCTGGGGAGATGCCCCCAGCAAGGCTGTGCACTTGGCTTGAGCAAGGTCACATAGGAGGAAGTGGATGAGGGTACCACCCTGCCTGCTCCAACAGCACCCTTCTCCATGGCAACACTCACCCTTAGGAGCTACCCACTGATACTAATCCATTGCTGTTTCTGAGCGCCTACCAGCTATCAGGCAGTGTGCTGGGCACTCCACTCACATTAGTCTATCTCGTCCTCATAATAGCCTATTCCTATCCCTGTATCCTTGAGGATGAAACGGAGGCTCAGAGAGGTTACATGACTTGCCCCATGTCACCCAGCTAACAAGAAGCAGAGCATGAGATGTGCCAGGTACTGCGCCTTAACTGCTCAATGCTCCTTTTTAAAGCACCCTCCCTCCTCTTTCCATTCACTGACTGCCTTCCAGAAAAATCAAGCAGGAACCCAAAGGTAGGGATGAGAGCGCATGGCGGATATAAGCAATACCAGGGACAGGGAAGAGATGGGCCATCTATTAAAGCTTAAGGCCAAGCATTCCACTTCCAGAGAGCTGATAGGTTGTGATTAATTATTTGGGAAAGAAATTGTCAAATAATCCATAATCCATCCCCTCATTACTCCTCGAAGCCACCACTAGCTGCTCAGTCACTCCTCTGTCCCGGCCTAAGGGGTGCAGCAGAGTTCCAGCCAGCCTGGCCAACCAGGACCCCCCCAATCCCTCTAGTCTTCTTGCCTTGGTTTTCCTCTCCCACCAAGGCCAGCCAGGAAACACTGATGGGGAAACTGAGGACCGAAATGGGACCTAGCCAATAGAGTAGGATGGGCTTCAGCAGGTTCCAGGACCACCGCAAACTTGACCTCCGATCTTTTCTCACCTCATCCTCACTTCCCCTACTTTTCCCCTTTGCTCTCAAGTACGGCAGTTGTGGCCCCATCCCGAGTTTCTACAATCCACCCAAATCCCGCCAACCAGGGCTCCGCGGCTTGCAGAATAACTGAAATGCATCCCCTCCCCTCGACACCCTCGCCCCCTTGAGAACTAGGGGAAATACCTTCAAAGGCCCCTCTCGAAGCTCAGTCCCCACCAGCCACCTCCATTCCAGTAGCCACGAGACTGCGCTGCCGCCTTCCACCCGGGCCCTTCCCGCCCCCGCCCCCGGTCCTCGCCTTCACCTTGACCTGAGCCCGCTCTGGCCCAAAGCTTTGCATAAACAAAGAGCGGAGGAGGGGAGACCCCGGCACCGCCCCCGCCCCACCGGCGCCCCCGCTCCAGTCCCGGACCCGAGCCCGTCCAGTCCCTAAGCCCCCCGCGGGGCCAGCTGGCCCGTGGCCCCTTACCTTGGCCTGGCATTTCCGATGACAGGAGAAGCTGCAGACTGCAAGAGGGCGAAACACAGAAAGAAAGTTTAGCCGCGAGGTATGAAATGGAAACTCCGGCGAAATCTCCTCCCACCCCGCCCGCAATCGCGCTCGGGAGGGAAGGAGGGAAGGAGGGGCGCGGGGAGGAGGGGGCGGAGGGGGGCGGCTGCCGCAGCTTCCCGGGGCCTGCGGGGCGGGAACGCCGGGACTGCGACCTGGGGCTGGGCAGACGCCCGAGCGCCCATGGCCAGAGCCCCTTGGGCAGCGCGGGAAGATAGGAGGAGCAGGGGGAAGGAAGGGGACCGAGTGCCCTGCTGGATCCTTGCCAGGGGCAGAGGTGGCCCGGACCCAGGCCCCAACGCCAGCTGCGCCAAGGAGTAAGAGGGGCCTTCTCTCCTTACACACACACCAGACAGGAAGCAGGCACGCAAGAGCCACCATCCCATTCACTGTCCCCCAAAAAGCCGCACAGACCCAGTTTACGGGGCAGAAGAGGACCGGTGCACACACATACACATTCACACCCCTACACACACTCACTCATAACCACTTTAACACATATACTCAGCCACACACGCTCACCCGTGCCCCAGGAGAAACCTCTGACTTGGGATTGGGAGGGTGGAAAACCAACATACACCATTTCATCGCAGAGCCTGAGTTCAGCAGTCTGACACAGACATGTGGACAGATGCTCAGGCAGACCCACAGACTTCCCAGGCTTGACTTGAAACACACTCACACACACACACACACACACACACACACAGACACACAGAATTTGCTCCTCGCTGCCACTACCAGAAGCTAGAATCAAATTTCCTAAGGGGTTCCCTCAGCCTGGAATGTCCCCAGCCCTCCTGCCCAGCCCCCAGGCCTTCCACCCAGGGGCTTGGTGGTCCCCTCCCACAAGGTCTCACAGATGGAGTACTCAAGGACTCCCTTAAGCTGAGCTTCTGCACTAACTTGGCATTATTGGTCGCCCTGTACCTGCTGAGGCAGGTGGGTTGGGGACACAGGAGAGCTGTCCTGATCCCAAATCCTGGACAGCCACAAGTCCTGGCCACAGCCAGTTGCCGTCGCCTCTTGGATCTACAGTTCCGCCAGCCCCTTCCCAGCTGTGAGCCAACCTGATTGTCAGCAGAATGCAGAAGGAAAGATGAGGCACAGATGAAGGCCCACAGCCACCAAAACTGGCTCCTGCGCTCCGCACACTAAGACTGCTGGCTTGTCTGTGGAGATGGGGTTGGAGAAACGCTGGGAGGCATAATGGATGAAATCTGGGATATGACCTTGGCCACTGGCCCTACCCTGAGACCTTGTTCTCACAGAACTAGTCCTGGCCCCAGCTCAGGCCTGTGACTCAGCCCGTGCTGAGCAAGGCTTTCCTGACCCCACCAGCCAGCCCAGCTCAGGGACTTCTCCACCCCTGGCCACATCAGGACATTCCCACCCATGGCCACCCAAGTCAAGTCATGCCCATCTGGCTAGGTTTTCTGCCTCTCCCTTACCCCCACTACCCCAGGTGGCAGCTCTCCTCCAGAAGGTGTTTCCACTCTAACAGCAGAGTCCCCAACCCCCATGCCTTCTTTTCTGGCCCTGGAATGTGGAATTGAGAAAGCCTCAGGCCTTGTGGCCAGAGCTGGAAGGCCCTCCCAGCCAAGCAACTTCCCCACCAGGCCACTGCTTCCAAACAGAGGGGCCTTTCCCCTTCTTCCTCCTAGTCAAACCCCAGCCTTCCAGGGTAAGGCCTGGGCCCCCCTCTGGAGGCCTCACTCACTATTCTCTACCTTACAGACAGGGGCACAGACTATACTTTTCCCACCAACACTGTACTTCCTACAGCCGTGGGGCCCTCCCTCTCCTCCCTCCATCCCTCCCTCCTTTCCTCTCTCTCTGTCTCACACTCATACAAACACATACATGCAAACATACACACACACACACACACACACACACTATACAGTGCCTGGCACACAGTAGAGACTTAGATGTTGGCTAAGTTGGACCTGCCTGAAGAGCCTCCCTGAGAAGTTTATGTGCACCCCCATTGAATTATGCCCACCACCACACTCTTTTCCTGGTCCACAACCCTCCCCCAACAGCTCAGAGTCAACCACAAAGGCATCCACTCTGGGCCTCCCAACCCCAGTCAAGATACAAGGAGCACAATGGGAGTCAGGACCTGTTGGGCAGATGAAATATATTATGCTCACTTTGTTAAAGATGGCGCTGCCTACGTGGAGGTCCGTTGCCCAGGTGATGATATTGGTTGCCCTTCTTGCTTGGGATGGGCGTGATTATATTAATGTGTGTTGGGGACAGGCTGTAAGCAGGCAGGATCATTATAGCCTAAGGCTTAGTTTTAAGACTAAGCCTTTCCCACCCTTTCTGATGTAGGGTGATGCACTCTCATGAGGAATCCCATTATGCCTCAGATAAGTGACTTTGTATTATAGACTTTCTTGTTTGTATATTGGATTAAAGGTTTTGAATCTACACTATAAAATGGAGCAGACCGGGAGCTTGCTCTCCCTCAGTTCCTGAGATTAGCATTAGAGAGGAGAGCAGAGAAAGGCCACATGGAGGAGAGGAGAAGTAGCCAAGATGACGGAGTGTTGAAGGAGAAGCCAGATTGTGCAGAGAGGAGATGGGGAACAGAGGTGAATAAGTCTGGTGAGTTAGAAACCTTTGATTCTAGGAAACTCAGATAAATCAATAGCTTTATGAGCACTGAATGAATGGGTTTTGGAGCCCAGTGTGTGTTTTTACTTGTCCGCTAGTACAAGCTAGGATTAAAGCTAATGGCCCATTAGTTCTTGGCTCCATTGTTTCATTACCATCTGTCCGAAACTAACGCAAACCGCATGAGCCAGGCGGCTGTGATGGTGGCCGCGGCTACTGGCTTTACAGGACCCCATCTTCCTCCAGCATACTTCTGACAGTTCTCAATGCACTAAGTTCTTTCCTACCTCAGGGCCTTTGTACTTGCTGTTCTAGCCACCTAGAATGCTCTCCCTCAGCCTAGCCCTCCACTGTCCACCAAGCCAAATCTTTTTCTACTTCGGAAGCCCCTGGAAGCCATCTCCTCAAAGAGGCTTTCCCTGACCACCCACATTACAGTAGTCTTCCCCATTATCCTTTATCATCAGCACCCTGGTCATTCCTTTCTTACACAGCTCACAATGTGAAGTCATTCGGGGTAATTCTTATTCACATATGTATAGAATATTTCCCATACTAGACTCATGAGGGCAGGAGCGAGCCTGTCTCATTCACATCATATTCCCAGGAGCTAGAACAGTGTCTGCTCCAAGCCCATAGCACCAAACAGCATCTTTGTGCAAATGAGAAGAAGTTCCACACCTTGGGTAGACCAGCCGTGTGGACACACAGCTGAGTACAGTGTCTTTGGAGGAGCAGCAAAAAAGTCCTTTTTCTCCATTTGGACGCAGCCCTGTACCTGGGTTCATGGCTTGGCGAGCAAAGCGTGAGCTGATTCCAGGGCTCTCTTGGGTAGATGCCTCTGGCATTGAATGGCCTATGTGACCATATAGGGCAGCCCTGCCTGTCGCACAGTGGGAAGATACTCAACAAATGCCCTTGAATGGAGGGCAGATAAAGAAATCATCAGGCCATTGCAGTACAACAGGTTGAGTGGCCCCCATGTGCTGGAAGGCAGAGTTTGTCCTTGAAAGTGAGGAGTGAAGAAAGACGTCCCCCAGCTCCCAGCCCAGAAGACAGACACTCAGCAAATTGAACTCAAGTGGCAGTGTGGCCAAACCCTGGAGGATATTTTTGCACCTTCTGAAGTGCCTGTCCCCGAGGCTCTCTTGTCCTGGGTCATCTCCAGGGAAGGTGTTAGTCACCTGTCTCAGGTACTCTCCCATAGAGCAGTATTTTCTACTCAAATGTACCTCCTCCTGCTGGCATTTGAAACTGGCGCAGTGGTGGTGGGCTGGCTTCTCACTTCCCAGATCCATGGCACATTCAAAGGTACAACAGAAAGGGAAGCTGTGGCCACCAGCCTCCGAGGTGGCCCTAGTTTTTCTGGCCTCCTGGTATGCGTACCCATTTGTAGTCCCCTCCACAGTGAATAGGGCTGGTTTATGTACCCAATCGGATATTAAAGAAATGATGATGTACTACTTCTGAGGCTGTCATCAGTGACGCTGTGGCTTCAGCCTTGGTCTCGGATCACTCGCTCTGGAAGAAGCTGGTTATCACATGGTGAGGACACTCAAGCCACCATATGGAAAGGGCCACATGGTGGACAGCTGAGGCATCCTGCTGCCACCAACATGGCTGGCACATGACAGAGCCTCTTGGAAGTGAAATCCCAGCTATATTCAAGCCCTCAAATGACTGCAACCTCAGCTGACATCTTGATTGCAACTTCATGAGACACCCAGAGTCCAAACCACCCAGCTATGTCACTCATGAATCCTTGGCTCAGAGAAACTATGTGAGGTAATAATTTTGTAATTTATTTAAACTGCTAAGTTTGGGTGTAATTTGTTACACAGCTATAGAAAACTAACTAATGCAGAAACTAGAGCACAGGATCTCTTAGAAAGCAAGAGGACAAAAGGTGCTGCTGGGAACTGAGAACAGAGGCCATCTCCTGGGTCTTCCCTTGTTCTCTGGTTAGCTGCATGCTCTTTTTTGCAACTCCTCCTTCTTCTTCCCTTTCCTCACCCTACCAAGTAATTAGTCATCAAGGTCCAGTAAGTAACTCCAGAGAGGCTGCTGTATCTCAACCTTCCTCCCCAGCCCACCACCACTGCACCAATTCAGACCAACTATCCTTCTACCAGACTCATCTCCCTTTATTCCAGAGTCATAGACTACTCTCAAGTGCAAACTGATCATATTAGCCCTGCTTAGAAGTCTCTGTCCAGCTCCTCAGCATACTTATAACACCCTACATGGTCCAGTCTCGCCTCCACCCCCAGCTGCTGCCCAAAAGACATCTGTTCCTGCCACACCAAGCTCCCCAAATGAATTTTAGGTCTGCAGAAAAGCAGGTCTGGAATAGCAAACTCCTAAACACCCTTCAAGGCCCAGTTCAAAATGTCTCTCTCTGGATAGCCAGGCATTCAAAGATGGTCCCTCCCTCCTCTGTGCTCCCGTAATCCTCAGCTCATGCCCCTTGGAAAGATCTTGGCACTTGGGAGAACTAAGTCATCCTTTATGATTTGCTGTCCCTCACATCCAACTGCCTCTCAAGGCAGAGAGGGAGATCCTGTTCAACTTTGCAGCTTCAGATTCTGCTCCTCCCTCTAGCTCAGGGTATGACAGACAGGTGGAACTCAATAAATATGCAGTAAATTTCAAACGGGAAGGATTCTCTCCAGTCTAATCTCCTGAGACCAGAGCTGCTGACACTCTGGGGCAGTAGAGCAGATACCAGTGGGGGGGGGGGGGAAGCCCTACTCTTCACTCGCTCCAGCCCCTGCTGGGGAGAGGACAGGTAAGGACGACCGATGGCCAGAGCTTCCCAAGAGCTTTAGGACACACACCTCTCATGCTCAAGGCTGGTAAGGGGGTGGGGGGACTGAGAGAGTGACCTAATCCATTGCATTGTCTACTCATCCGCTAGTCCAGCTTTCCACCTACCCACTTACCCTGCCATTCCCTACTGTCTCACAGGCATTTGCTTACATTATCAGTGAAGGCCCTGTGCTCTGACCCCTGGAACAGATGGCTGCCACACCCTCTTCCAGCTGTGAGAGGCTGTTCTAACCCCAGCCAGACTCTCCATCACAGTCACTACCTTCTCCGTCCTCCCTTTACCCAAGAAAGGGGAAACCCAGGTTCAAACCCTGAAAATGTCCCAAATGCTGTTGAGGAAGAGCCAGTCTGTAGGTGACAGGGATGCGCCACAAGGTACCACTTCTCATCAGGAGGAAGCAAGGGCAGGAAAAGCCCAACCTCCCACTCCTGGCAATCCTCAGATGCCTGAGTCCTACCCAGACACACGTCTCAGGGTCAACCCTGCCTGCATGGACCGTGGCTTCCCCCAGCTCCAAAGGAAGGCAGTGACCTTTTAAGACAGTGATCCTGCAAGATGAAGCCCCCTAGAGAGTGACTCTGTCAAATCAAAGCTCCACAGAGTGCTGGGAGCCCCATCTCCACCCATGGGTGTCAACACTGCCTCCATAGAGCAGAGCACAGAGGGTCCTAAGAGGGAGCTGCAAACCCCATAGTGGGGAGGGGTCCATAGGTTACCTGACACTGGAGAACTCCACCCCCAACCACAGCGCTTGGCCAGCTTCGGCCTCACTAGACTTCGAATACTCTGTTCTGGAGTGGCTTCCTGCCTCTCGGGAACACAGGAAGCCAACATTGTTGGGATCTAAATGGGCTTTTCCTCCAGGCCGTGGGTCGGAAAATGAGCACAGAGCCTCAGTGTGCACCTGACCCTGGAGATAAAGGCCCACACTCCCAGCCCACCTCAGGTCTTCCCCGCTGGTCGAGAGGCCATTCACCTGTCCACAAGGCCTGCCCTGCTCATCCTCATAGCCTGGCCTGTAGATGTGTAATAGTTTATATCATGTTGGCTAGGCCCTGATACCAGATATTTGTTCAACATTATTCTAGATGTTTCTGTGAAGGGTTTGAGTTTTTTAATTTACTGATTTGAGAGAGGGAGAAAGAGAGACTTCTATATGTGCCTTGACCAAAGATCAAACCCACAACCGTGGCATATCAAGATGATGTTCTAACCAACCAAGCTATCCAGGTAAGGTTGTTTTTAAATAAGATTAACCTTTAAATCAGCCATTACCTTTCATAATGTGGGTGGGCCTCATCCAATCAGTTGAAAGCCTGGATACAACAAAGCTCGATCTCCCCAAGCAGGAGGGAATTCTGCCAGCAGACCAGTTTTGGACTCAAACAGTAACTCTTCCCTGGGTCGCTAGACTAATGGCTCCTAACCTGCGAATTTTGGACTTGCCAAGTGTTGGGCAGATAAAATATATTATGCTCACTTTGTTAAAGATGGCGCTGCCCACGTGGAAGCTCGTCGCCCAGTGTTGGTCCAATAAGTTTATAAATATGATATATGTGTTTGCTCGCTTATAGTTTGTATTGGGTGTGGAGGACAGGCTGTAAGCAGGCCAGGTCGTTATAGCCTACGGCTTAGTTTTAAGACTGAGCTATTGCCCCCACCCTTGACTGATTGGATGATGTGGGGTGGTGCACTCTCATGAGGAATCCCATTATGCCTCAGATTAGTGACTTTGTATCAGAGACTTTGTTGTTTGTATATTGGATTAAAGGTTTTGAATCTACACTATAAAGTGGGGCAGACCGGGAGCTTGCTCTCTCTCGGTTCCTGAGGTTAGTATTAGAGCAGTGGTTCTTAACCTTTTTTGAGGTACCGAACCCACCAGTTTCATATGCGCATTCACCAAACCCTTCTTTAGTGATAAATAAAATATGATTTTTTTTCCAAATTTAAGACATAGGTATATGTTTTTTTTTACTGGTGCACAAAATGGGCTGTGCATGAACATCACCTTGCTCAAAGAACAAAACCAACAAAGTGCATGAACTTACAACAAATTACGGTATTACTTTATTCTGGTCTCCGCGGCAGAGGCTTCTCTGAACCCCTGAGACCGACTCATCGAACCCCTAGGGTTCAATAGAACCCAGGTTAAGAACCACTGTATTAGAGAGAGAGCAGATTAAGGCCACGTGGAAAACAGGAGAAGCAGCCAAGATGGTGGAGTGCTGAGGGAGAAGCCAGTTTGTGCAGAGTTTGTGCAAAGAGAAGGAGATGGGGAACAGAGGTGAATAAGTCTGGTGAGCTAGAAACCTTTGATTCTAGGAAACACGGATAAGTCAGTAGCTTTGTGAGCACTGAATGAGTGGGTTTTGGAGCCCAGTGTGTGTTTTTACTTGCCTGCCAGGTGCAAGCTAGGATTAAAGATGATGGCCTACCAGTTTTTGGCTCCGTTGTTTCATTACCGACTGTCCGAATCTAATGCGAACCTGCATGGGCCAGGCAGCTGTGACGGTGGCCTTGCCTACTGGCTTTACACGAAGCCTCCACAATTGTGTGAGCCAGTTTCTTATAACAAATACTCATCTATCCATCCATCCATCCACATGTCCTATTGGTTCTGTTTCTCTGGAGAACCCTGGCTATTACAAAGTGTCTCAGGGAAATGAGCATGGTGTGGTTCTGACGCTGGAGCAAGAAGAAACCTTGAGATTATCCCATCCAGTGCTTTTCAAACTTTTTATTTTTGTAGACTTACTCTCGTGAAGATGAACCCCTATGGGGAATCTCAGTGATATTGGCTGATATTTACTTAATGCTTGCTATATGCGAGGTTCTGTTCTGAGCACTTTGTATCTATTATATCATTTAATGTCCGCAGTCACTTGAGGAAGGAGGTTTACCATGTGTCCCATTTTAAAGGCGAGGTAACCAAGGCTCAGAGAGGGGAAACAATCTTCCCAGGTTCTCACTAGTAAGAGGCAAAGCTGGGATTTGAATCCAGAAAGTCCAATCCAGACGCAAGACCACCACAGCCTCCTGCTCTGGATATAGTATTTAACTCCTAAAACCAGAGCTGCTTTGGTTGAAGAGTAGAGTTTTAACGCCTCAGCCTCGTAAGCCTTTTCTGGCATTTCCCTTTTTTCTATCCTCTCAGGCCTCTAAAGCAGCTCCCAAGAACCTCACAGCTCCTCTTAAACCCCATTTGAAACATCTGATCTAGTCCAGCACCTCATTTAGAGAAATGGAAAAGCCAAGCCCAGAGATGTTAAGTGCCTCACCCAAGGTCACACAGTAAGGCTGTCTCTGATGACTCCAAGGAAGTCCTCAGACAAGGGAAGAATCTAGTGAAGTAACACAGGAAAAAGAGCTCCTGAAACAAGGTTTCTCCAGATCTACCGAGGGAGGGCTTCTGGGTGGCTTGTTTCATTGAGTACTGGATTGTCTTGCCCAGGTGCATCCCATCTAAGGAAACTGTCCCGCCCTTCTATGCTGACCAGAGGCATAGAGGAGGGAAGTAGTCTAAGTCTGGGCCTCAGTCCAGGTCCAAATGGCAGCTCCTGGGCTCTCGAGCCAGTATTCTGGTCTCTTCCTTTGGGTTTCAGCCTAGCAGGAGGCTAGAGCCCTTGGGGAAGGTCCACTGCTCCCTAGAGCACTGCCCCCCAGGGACCTGTAGAAACCCCACTGCTTGGATTGAGGAACTCCTACATATCCCTCAAGACCTAACCTACATATGCCTTCCCTGTTGGAGCCTGCTGTCAGAGACAGCCTTTCACACACACCTCTGTGTCAGCTTGGCCACATGTTCTGCGGTTTGCTGGTGGCACATCTCTCTTCCAGGTCAGGGATGGGCCTTGGCACCAGCACCTGGCAAAGCATCCAGCCTAGAGGGTGCTCAGTCCATCGCTGGCAGATGGACACTCGCGTGAATGCTGGAGGCAAAGCAGCAGCAGCCTAGGCTGGGAGAGTTATCTAGCCTTTACAGACTCCAACAGGGGAATTCTCCAGCACTCCCACTGTCTGGGCCCCAGTGAGCATTCATGGCCCAGCCTCTTATCTACAGATGAGGAAACTGATGCCTGATCTCGAAGTGATGTATCTGAAGTCACACCAGCTTTGTGAGTGGCAAGACCAGAAATAGAGCCCGGGTCACTAACAGAAATCCCGGGGCCTCTTCTCCTGCCATTGTCTCATCCATCTCTTTCTCCCTCACAGAAAGCCTGAGTCCCTGACATTGTATTCATTACAGCCACGGACAGAAACTCAGTGTTCCTCACCATAACCCCCTGTGAGACGTGGGACAAGGGTTTATTATTAACCCCATAGTGCACGAGAGGGAACAGACTCAGTAAGGTAGGAGGCTGGCTGAGGGCTCACAGTGGGCTCTTTGTCTATATATCTGTCACGCTTCCACCCACATGCCTCGTCACCAAGTTCATCATATGCCTCATTGGTCCTCGAGTCTCCAGAACCAGGACTAGACTTCAGGTTCTCTGACTCCCTTCCCCATCCCTGTTTCGCACCCCCCCCCCTCAGCCACACTTCATTGAACAGTAACATGCAGGAGGGCGAGAAATGGGAGAACCATTGAGGTCTTAGAGCAGGTGGCCAGAGAGTTCGGGACGAATGCCCCAGTCTCTCTAGATCTAGGAAAGTGTCCTCGCTGCCCCTAGTCTGCCGCAGAATTTCCCTCAGCACTACAAGCATTATGGAGGCTACCAATTTCGAGGCTTGCCGTTCTAGATACTCCACCCCACCCCTCAACCCTGGCTGCGAATCCAGAGGGTTACCAGGTTGTAGCCCAAGACTCGAAATGAAGACTGGGAGAGAAACCAACAGACCCATTGGGTTGGGCTTGGTAAATAAAGTGTGGCTTGGATGTTGTCCTGGGTTTGCTCCCTCAACTAGGAAACAACCCGTACCTGGATGGATGGATGGATGGATGGATGGATGGATGGATGGATGGATGGATAAGGAGTCTGTTCAACTAATACCACCACAATCTCCCAGTTCCAAAGCACAGAGAGTTGGCCCACTCCTACAGCTCCCACCAGTAAGTGCAAGTTGCCCCAACCCTGCCCCCAGGCCAGGTGACCCCGACCCTTTTGCTGAGGATGCCTATGTGGTCTGTAAAGCCAGAGTCTTCTGTACTCCCTTGCTGGGCTGACCCCTGGTCCCTCCGTGACCCACTCCTGACACCTGGTGGTGCCTCTGGAGTGTGGCCCTAGCCTTTCCCCTCCTTCTCACTGACTTACCCAGAGCGGCCAAACCAGCCTGGCAGCCCACTAGCCACCTGCCCTCCACTCCAGTGCACACTGGGCAAGGCTAAGCTCCGAACCAGGTGAAACTGGGGTCATCCCTGCTCACCTCAGGAGCCTTCCATTCATGTGGGGTTAAATTCCCTCCTCTACCAGAGCCTTCAATCCAAGTCAACTGGGAAGCCTCGGACCACAGACTACCACAGAATGTAATGTAAATGTGCCCAAGGTCTCACAGTGGGTGTGCTGGAACTTCCTTCTAGCCCACTCCTTGCTGCCTCCTTTCAGAGCAGGGGTTGGGGTCACAGGAAGGCACACTGGGGAAAGAAGGAACTGGGGGGAGGGCCAGGGGCTAATTTAAGCAGGTGCTCAAGGTGGGGTGATAATACAAGCAAAATATAGAACCCCACTCACAGCAATTCCTTCCATTCTCCCAGCTCCCTCCTAAGCCCCCACCTGAGCCAGGCAGAACTCTTAGCAGGAGGGTGACACCATATGGCTGATCTTGGTATTGTAAAATTCCCATTGGCTCCCTAAACTCAACCTTTCTTGAGTTAGGGACTATGAACCTCTCCTTGCCCTTTGCCTACAGCAGACTTCGCCTGAAATGCCCCCCATGTGCACATTCACACACATACTCACACACTTCCACCCTCCAACACCCAGCTGAAACTCCTGGTTTAGAAGCCTTCCCACCTCCAGAGAGCACACACCTGAAAACCCCACATTGTCCAGCTAGCTGTGTGCCTTGACAAGGGACTCATACACTCTGAGCCTCAGTTTTCTCATCCGTAAAGCAGGATGACACCAGCACCGTCCAGATACCATGAGCAATATGTAAGGTCGCGCATGCAAGTCATCAAATACAAAATGCTTCAATAAGTGTTCACCAGGCTCTGCTGCCTAGCTTCCCAGCTTCACGAGGACCCTGGCATGAAGGGAAGGAAGAAGGAGAGAGCCTGGTGGAATAAAGGTTCCAGGGCAGGCAGGAGCCCAACCCTCGGGCATACCTGGCATGCTTGGCATTTTGGGAAATGTGCAAGGTACAGCTGGTTCGAGTATGGACTTAGGGAATGGGTAGAGATGGGTCAGAGAGCTGGCAAGGGGTGGGTCCTGCCAGGCCTTGCAGGAGAGAGAGTGTGTGTGTGTGTGGGGGGGGGTAGTTCCAAGGCTTTCCCAGGGAACTGACATGACTAGATCTCCATGGACTCCCGCTGCAAGCTGGCACAGAGGGTAGATGGGAGAGTGTGGGTCTGGAAACGGGAGGCAAAGAGGCTGCAGTCAGTCATCCAGGTGAGAAATGCCGGCAGCCTGAAAGGGCTGCAGAGCTCAGTGACTCCAGCTGTATTGGGGCGGGGGGCTGGCGACAGATGTGAGATGGGTTAAAGGAGATGGAGGCACGTGGTGGGGCAATTGGGTGGGTGATGGTGTCAGTCACCAAGATTGGGCGTGAGGACCTATTGATTTCACTGTGTGATGTGGGCAAGACACGGATTCTCCGGCCTCAGTGACAGTCAACCCAGGCTGTTCTAGGAGGACATGAGAACAATGACTGGAAACTCCCGGCAGCCAGCAAGCCCTCCCCAAGTCTGACTTGGTGCCTCTTAAACCTTGCCCTACGCTGTCACAAAGGGAGGTTTGACATCTTTGTAATACTCTCGCTGCCGGGCACACACCACTCCCTCACCTCTCACACACCATCCATATGCCAACCAAACAACCTTCATGTGTCATCCACATGCTTTCCACATGTTACCCACACACCTTCCACATGCCACTACATACTATTCGTGTACCTTCTACATGCCATTCACAGACCATCTGTATGCCATCCATATATGTCCTTCATGCTATCCACACGTTATACCACTCATCTACACGCAAGCTACACATCATTTTCCTACCACCCCTACATGCCATGAGCCAGCCACACACATCCACGTGCTTGCCAGCCGGTGTGCTCAGCATTGTCCCCCAGATGAGAACTAAACACCCATTCGGGACCCCAAGGACATCCGCAGAGCCGAGTCCCAGCCGGACCTGGCCCCAGGCCATCTCCTTCTCACGAGGTGTGCTCCCCAACCTCCCTGCCCCCTGAGCTGCTCACCTTTGCAGGTGCAACCCTCCCGGGTGATGACCTGCCGGCAGATACCACAGGGCTTCACCTTCTTGAAGGTCTTCACCTTGAAGTGGTGAGTCTTGGGGGCCTCCAGGTCCTCCGGCTACAGGAAGAAAGGCACATTGATCAGACTGTGCAGAGGGCTGGGTCCCAGGAGAGGGGCTGGGGAGTCTGGGAAGACACAGGCAAGGTCTAGGGAAAAGGAGAGGCAGGGCCCCTTCAGGTGGGAAAGGCCTGAGCCTATTTCTGGGAGGAGATGCCCAGGGAAAGAGAAAAGCAGTGGGTATGACCCAGATTCCCAGGGGGGGTCAATGTACTGGGCCCCAGACAACAACTGGAACCCCCAGCTTCTTAATCATTTTTTAATGTACTTTATCAACAAAGTGCACTCCTTTAAGCGTATTGCTCAATACAGTTTTATACATATATGCCCCATATAGCCACACTCCAGAAGGCCCCCTAGTGGCCGTCCCAGTCAATATTCCCCCAAGGTAAACACTACTGTGACTCTTGTCACTCAGGACTCATTTTAACAGATTTCTTAAAACTTCATATAAATGGAATTATACAATATGTACTCTTACGTCTGGCTTCTTTTGCTCCGCCTTATACTGTGAAATTCATCCATGCAGTTAGTTTGTCACCTAGAGCAGTAATCCCTTCCTTTTCGTTGCTGAGTAGTATTCCACTAGATGAACTGAGCTATTTCACTTATCTGTCTACTGTTGATAGTCCTTAACATTCACGCATTTGCACAGAATGCTGTGTCCCTCAAGTCTCTCTTACCCTCACTACTATCCCTCAATCCAGCCCAGAAGACTTCTTCCATCTTTATTTTTATTTTCTATTATTTGCATTGGGAAAATCTTGATATGTTAGATACCTTATTTAAAACCACACCACTACACACATGAGATGAGAGACAGGGGAGCAGTCCAAGCCTTCTCTGTATCTAACCTACCATTAGCTCCTGAGCTAGTCATGTCTCCCCAGCACCACGGGTCTCAGTTTCCTCTTATGGACATCTCGAGGAGGGGCACCACACCCCTCAAGCTTTGACAGTCTGTCCTTTGTAACAACGTATGGGAACACACTCTAGCAGCAAAGCCCTGCACCCGCACCCATGCTGCTTATAATCATCCCCCTGTCACCTGCTGTCCCCAGTGCAGATACAGATTGTGGAAGGTCCCTGTTTTAGAGGACTCCCTAGAGAAGTAAGTCATCCCTGTCTGCAGGCACCTTTCTCAGAGGCGCCTCTCTCTGGTGTCTGGCCTGGTTCATTTCCTTACTCCAGCAGCAGGGGGCAGCCGAACACAGACACTAGCAGGTCCCTCCTCCACCTCTCTTAGGCTCAGAGCTCTGATACCATTCATACACACACACCGATGGATCGCAGACCCTGCAGTTCCAGGGAGAAGGTTCTTCTCTGCCAAGTTCCCCTCTAGCCCCTGTCCCAGAGCTAGAGGGGACAAGTTGTGTGTTCAGAGCAGGAAGGGTGACAGTGTCCCACAAACCCAGCCTGTCCAGGACACCTATCTGAACATACCATAGTAGTAAGTCCGGAAAAAAGAGACTGAGCCATGAAAGACACAGAAAGAAAAACAGACAAAATGGGAAAGAAACAGAAAGCCAGAGTGACAAAAAAGCAAAGTAGACAGACAAGAAGAGAAAGAGACAGAAAGAGAGAGAGAGAGAGAGAGAGAAGAGACAAAGACAGAATGAACAGAGACAGAGACGAGGAAACAGACAGAGAGAAGACAGAGAAAAGCCACAGAGTCAGATGGAGTGGAAAAAAGACCGAGATAAAGGCAGAGACAAAGAGAAAGCAACAAGCCCACACAGAGAATGTGGTAGATTAGATAGAAACACAGAGACTATAAAGGGAACTCGAGAATCAAAGGGGGTCAGACAGACAAAAGGACTCAGGAGCCAACTTGAAGGGGCCCCCAAAGGCTAAATCTGGGAAGAACTGAGCATCAAAATCCATAATGACAGAAATGGCTTAAATGAATCCATTCTGATATGCAGAATAATTGAATAAATTGAAGAATGAGGAACAGAGTATTTACAAGTCTCAAAGCACCTCCCCACATCACCCTTGCAAATTGCTGATGGGGAAAGAAGTGACTTTTCCAGGCTGACTGCACTTTAATCAAGAGATCAAAGTGCACACCACCAGTTGTGAGATGAACAGAAATTGTGCACCGCAGAGGGGAGGCACAGAGAACAGAGTCGCTTCTGCTACATTCCTGCTAAAGAGACACAAGCTGAATCCAACCATAAGGGAACATCAGACCTACGCAAACTGAGGGACAGGCTAGCGTTTACATGGATTGGAATCTTCACAAGTGGCAAGGTAGCGGAAGTCAAGGAAAGACCAAGGAGATTTCCAGGCTGAAGGAGACTGAAGAGACACAACAGCCAAATGCAATGTCTGGTTCTGAACAAGATTCCTTCCGTGCCTACAAAGGGCATCATTGGCCATAAATACATAACTGGCCACACTTCACTGGAGTCTGAGGATGAGATGGTAGTCACGTATGGATGCCAATTCCCTGACTTTGATGGCTGTGTTGGGTTAGGTAGGAGAAAGTCCTTGTCAGAAAACCAGCCAAGTATTTAGGGGTGGTAGGTATCGTGTCAGCAACTTACTCTCAAATAGCTCAAGGAAAAAGATCTTTGCACTGTACTTGCGACTTTTCTGAAGTTTGATACTATCTCAAAATTTATAGAGACAGGCAGACAGATAGAGATGGTGGGAGGCAGAAAAGAGAGGAGGCAAAACCCAGGGGCAGGGACAGGTGTGGGTGCTAGGAACCCAGCAGTGTCCCCCGGTGGCTAGGCCAGGCAGCAGGGCCTGGGTTCTGCGATTCCGATACTGAGAACTAGGTTTTAGAAGTGGTGCTTCCAACTTCCCCTGCAGATGGGGTGAGGGTGGGAATAGGGCACTGCCCAGCTCTGGACCTCACTCAGTGTCCTCAGGCCACAAGAAAGGGCAGGCAAGTCCCTCCATCCTGAGGTCTCACATCGCTTGTTTTCCCATCTCAGCCCCTGGCTGGCAGCCTTCCGGATGATCTCTGTCACAGACATTCCAGGGAGGAGGCTCAGCCCAATGTCAACTGCATTGGCCAGGCCTGTGGTGGGAGGACGGGCAGAAAGGGGACTTGAGGTTCGATCTAGGGCCTGTCAGGGAGGCAGGCAGGAAGCCCTATAGCCTCATCAGATATGTCCTACTCTGGCGCCTCCAAGCCTGCCTCTCTCACCCCACTAAGTCAGACAGAACTCCCCATTCCAGTGTGCATCCCATACTTCTCTGCCTACACCCCAAATCCAGCCCTTCTCCCAAAGCCCAGGGAAAGAGGCCTCCTCCCAAAGCATAGCTGGGGCAGTGAAATCTCTCCAAAAACGGTCCTATCTGCCCACTGAACAGTTTGGGAGCAGGCGGGGGCTTCCAAACTGACAAGCAAACACCCGGTTCCTTCCCTGGGGCCTGAGCTTGCCTGCCCAACCCCATAAAAATAGAGTTTACAGACTCTCTCCCTGCATGGGCTTGGAGCAAAACAGGGTTTCATATGCACTCCCTGGCCTCGCTCACGGCCTCTCGGAGCAGCCCTGGGCAATGGCCCAGAACACTGCCCCTGCCCTCCCCCAGCCTGCTCTCCGGCTGAGATGGCAACTAGGGTGGGGAGTCCAGAGACCTGCGTTCTAGGCTGGCAGCCTTGAGAATGTCAGTGGCCTTCTCTGGGCCAGAATGAAAATAAGGGGTAGACAGAGTAGGGGAAACAGTAGGTAAGTTTGAGATAGAGGTACAGATAGAGCTGGGGACAAGACATGCTGATACTTACAGAAAGTGGGTCGTCTAATGAGATATCACCCTTCTATGAGAGGCTGGGGAACCTTGGTGGCAGGAAAGAGACCAGCTTGGCTACCCCCAAGCAAGCGGCCCCACGCTGTAACCTTCACTCTCTGCCCAGCTTTGGCTTCCTGGGTATGAAAGGGGATGTCTGGTGATCTTGCTGGAAGAGTCACTCACACAGGTCTGAAGGGTTCCAGGATGATGAAGGAGAAAGTCTAGGCCAGTTGAGCCTCTTATCTTAAATACCTGAAGGAGCTGTCATTAAAAGAAGGCACCGGAAGTGATCTGTGAAGTTACTAATGGCAAAACAAAGCCCAGCAGGCAGAAGATGTAGGGAAGCATGATGAGACTCAAGGGGGAAGAACTTCCTGACAGTCATGTTAAAATTCTGGTGAAAAAAGAAAATAAGGGTCTGGTACCTATCCTGCCCTTGCCCGAGGCTACTCTGCAGGCATAGGCGAAGGGTGTGATGGAGCCCAGAAAGTGCAAAGCTCAATCACTTGTTATGGCAGTGACCATCATTTTCCTGACAAGTGGCAGGCAGCCTCACAAAGCACTCCCCAGCCCCTTCCTGCTGGGTTAACTCCTAACAGACCTGGGGAAACGAGGGTCAGAGAAGGCACTGCCACAGAAGGAGCTACTCCTTCTCCCCAGTGCCCGCCTCCCTCCAGAGCCAGAGCCCAGACAAGGAAAGTGGTCCCAGCCCGGAAGTCATCCTGCCTCATCCTCTAAGCCCAGAGCTCTGGCGCTGTGACAAGCCCACTCAGCATCAGAGGGCTTTCCTGGCCCTCAGGGGATCCTCTCCCTCCCAGCCTCCACTCAGCCAAGCCTGCCTGCCTGCCTGCCAGATGCATGGCCCAGCCAGAGGGGTGTGGCACATCTGGCTTGGACAGCCTTGGCAGGAGTCCTTGGCCCTGGGATGAGAAAGGCTGTTTGTTGGTTCCTCCTTACCCCATGGGGGCAGAGCTGGGTGGGTGTGGCAGTAGAGGGGATGATGACCTTAGGGGTCCTCCAGCTCAAGAGTTCCTGCCCCCTCTCCAACGAGCTTCCCCAGCCCTGCCCCCAACACTAGGACCCCGGGATGATGTGGTCTGAGAGGCAATGAACCTTAGGAAGAGAGTCACCAAAACTCCCGCCTAGGACAGACCTGGAGGGTCAGCTCCACCCTCCCCTGGCCTCCTCACTCTCCACCCTTCCGTGCCTTGTCCCCTTGGATTGGAACTCCAGAACGTGGTTAGCATCAGTCTTCATTTCTATGGGGAAGTCCTGGACTCCCAATGGAGCTGTAGCTTGGCATTTGGGAGTCCCCTGAGCACCTCACATGGAAGTCACCCCCACCCCCACCTCACTTTCACATGCACACCGAAGTGCCTTACCCCCAACCCCACCCCCTAACACAGGACTAGCCAGCTAATGTCCTGACCATGATCTTGGTCACTCAGGTGGAAAACTCTGAATCACTCTCAACCCCTCCCTGCCCTCCACCCTCCAATCCAACCAATCGCCAGACTCCGTGAATGTTGTTTCTTAAACATTCTCTAGGCCCTCCTGTGCTTTTCATTCTACTGCCTCTGCCCTCCTAGAGGCCTTGTCATTCCTGCCCAGGGCTGCTGCAGCAGCCTCCAGGACCCCCAACACTGAGCCCCGGTTCCCCACAAAACCTGCATGCGGCCTCTAAGGAGCACAGCTCTCTGAGGTTACCGACACTACTCTTCACCCCCAAATGCTCCCGCGCCTGCCCATACCTCCAGGATAAAAGCTGCACCACCCAAGACAGCAGGGGAAGTAACCTTGGTCCATACCCCACCCACCCTGCCTTCTCAGTCCCCACGCCCCAAGCCCCACGCCCCAGCTCCCTGACCTGCATCCACCTCTGAGCCTCTGCTTTGTTGTTCCCTCTTCCCAGGATGCCCTTCCCCCTCAGCGTGTAAGCTTCTCAGCATCCTTGAAGGCCCATTCAAACCTCATCCCCTCCGGGTGTCCTTCCCAGATACCACCCCCTCACCACTGCCCACCGTCAGAATCAATCTCTGCACCCCTGTCTTCGGTTTTTGAAAAGTTAAAAGCTCCTGGAAAGGTGAACTCGCATAACCCCTTCACCTGGACTCACCCATTGTTGACATTTCGCCACTTTTGCCCCACTCTCTCTCTGTCTCTGTCCCCTGCGCAACCCCAATATAATCACCACACTCGGGGACATTTGACACCAGCACCATACTATTATCTAACATTCAGTTCATATTCTAATTTCTCTGCCTGCCCCAATAAGATCCATGACAGCTGAGTCTTCGTTTTGGTTTTTATTTTGGACTTGAGACCCAGTCAAGACCCTTTCCTGTATTGTAGCCACTGGGTTTCTTCCTTCTGCATTAGCCCAGGCACAGGGCTCCGCCTTTCGATTTCTCTTTTACGACACTGACGTTTCTGAAGAGTCCAGGCTAACTGTCTTTGCAGATGTCCCTCAGTTGGCATTGGCCTGGTCATTTCCCCGTGATTCAGGCTTAGTGTCCCAGGCCGCCCTTTCTTTCCTCAGGACACTTCTTGGTGCCCCATGACAGGCCTCTATACAATCTGCTTTGCCCCTGCTCCCCCACATCGCTAGGCGATGCCAGACAAGTTGCTTTATTCCTATCTGCCTCACTTTATTAAGTGAGCTGGTAATAGTAACACCCATGGGTTGTTGTGAGGATCAAAGGAGATGTTGCCGGGAAAGCAGTTGGAATGGCACCTGACACAGAGTACGCACCCCCTACATGGGGCCTCCGTCTCACGTCATTCTTTGTGTGTGCGCTGGACTAGTTCATGGGGTGCCCCATGTTTGCATGTACTTCTATTCCATGTTCCCCATGTCCCAAACAGTATGGTCCCAAAATAAGTCTGAAGGAACAAAACCAATGGAGTTGTTGCCACGTGTCCCCTAGTGTAATTACATCCTGCTGCCACTGACCGGCCGCCAGGGGAGAGAACACAGGGTCATCCCCTTCACGGGCTACAGACACCAGGTGCAGGCATCACCTGACTGAGGAGCAAGCTCTTTGATGCTGAGTAGCCCTGGATCTCCACAGGAGGGCAGAGGGCAGAGAGTGGCACTCGCTGAGTCCCTCCCCATGTGATGGAGGAGCACGTGGGGACTTGGAGAGCCCAGGGCTCCATCTGGTGACTCAGGTCCTGAGCTGGATGATCTCTCCATCCGCTCCCCCACTTTGGCTCCTTCACAAACCACGTCTCAACATTTCTGAGCATCAAGTCCCAAGTCCCTTTTTGTGCCCAAAAGTGAAATCATCTCCTGGAGAGGGAGGGCTCCAAGAGGGGACAGTGTGAGCCTCCGTCACGGGCCAGGAGCCACGGCGAGAGGCTGGCACTGGTCCCTCACAGACTCCTCACGGCGTCCTCCCTTGAAGCTGAGAAACTTGCTCTGGGACACACGACACATAGGCCAGGCAGGCTGGAGCAAAGGTTCAAAGCCAGGTCTGTCTGAGGCAGGTGCCTGAGGCCCTAACCACTGCACTGCAGCCAGTTCCCTCAGCATGTCAACAGCTGCCCGTCGGTGGCCATCCCGAGAAGACCGGGCAGTTCCATCATCAGGGCCCCTCTGTCCAAGGGCGATCTACTGGCCAGCTCAGCCCATCTTCTCCATCCTCCATTATTTTCACTTTCTGCACTTGGGTTTCCAAGTTCTCAGCTTCATCTTTGGATCTAGTTTAAAGTTCACCTCCTGAAGGTCTTTCCTAATACTTCTCCTTCCCTCAGTCCAGGTCAGGTTCCCCCTTAAATGCCCCCACGGGTTCTCTCTTGGTAACACCCATCTTATCTTAACCATCAGCCCAACCCCTGCAACGTTCTTGAAGAAAGCCGGCACTCCACAGCATTTATGAGGCGGGCAGATGGTCCACGGCAGGTGATTAGATGGCTGAATGAACGGTTTCTCCCTCACAGTCCTTCCCCAGCACCATTCCCTACCCCGAGTCATTGCCCTGGAATCCCCTCAACACAGAGTGCCAATGCCCTCAACCCACACCACACTCTTTCTCTTTTCAGGAACCCAAGATTCTAGGATTCTAGTTCTGACTCTCATTTGCTGTGTAGCATTGAAAATCATATAATAAGAGCTATCATTTCTCAAGCTTATTGTGTGAGATACTATTCCAAATGCACATGTGTATTAGTTCACTTAAAACCTAGCATCTCGCTTGACCAGGTGGTGGTGCAGTGGATAGACCGTCGAATTGGGATGCAGAAGACCCAGGTTCGAGACCCCGAGGTAGGCAGCTTGAGCGCAGGCTCATCTGGTTTGAGCAAGGCTCACCAGCTAGCGCCCAAGGTCGCTGGCTCGAGCAAGGAGTCACTCGGTCTGCTGTAGCCCCATGGTCAAGGCACATATGAGAAAGCAATCAATGAAAAACTAAGGAACCCCAATGAAGAATTGATGCTTCTCATCTCTCTCCCTTCCTGTCTGTCCGTCCCTCACTCTGTCTCTGCCACACACACACACAAAAACGTAACATCTCTACAGGTAGGGGAGGAGAAGGAGGCCCGGAGATGTCAGCTACTTGCCAAAGGTCCCACAGCTACCAAATGGCAAAGCCAGGATGGGACGCAGGGGCCGTGCTCGTGGCCAGCATGCCACACTTCCTCTGAACACTGCTGGAAAATGGGGCAGCATTTCTCCCTGACTTTGTACCTCAAATGTCATTTTGAAAATCGTTGCAAATTGGGGGTTTTATGTGAGACCCTAATGAGGGACATGCAGTCCAGCCTAGCTCCCCAAACCATGGCCAGGAGCCCCCAGTGAACGCAGCCCTCATAGGCAAATAAAACTCTGGACAGAGTGAGTTCAAGGCCAAGGATCACACTGAGGTTGACATGGTAGGAACTACATCCCAGGAATCTGGGGGCTCACGAGGACCCTTCTGTGTGCTTCACCCTGGGAAGGACACCAACTCGAAAGAAGAGAACAAACACTTCATTGTTGGCAGCTAGTGGTGGCCTCAGAGAATAACATAAAATATTCTGTGAGGTCCAGAAAAGTCAGTGACCAGCCTGAGGCCACACAGCTTGCTCAGGGCAGGCGGGGGCAATGAGGGCCCCGGTTCTGCCCTGAGGTTCTTTCAGCCCCCACCCTATAAACTCCTTCCTGGCTCCTGAGAACGGATTGAGCCCCTCTGAAAGGAAGAGCCTGCAGCTCTAACTTCATCGGCACAACACCAAAAAGCCTTGATTAATAGACAAGTAATTAATTCCCAAATAAGCCATACTTAAATATGTAATAACAAATGGGAGCAATTGCTGAGAAAATCAAGTTATGCATAATATAGCCTTATGCTCCTTGACTAATAAAGTGCTTTTCATTCCTAGAGCTTGTTAAAGCTAGGCACTACAGAGATATTACTTGGGTGAAATGTTTGCAGCTGTCCCCACTCAGGGACATGTGCACATATAGACACAGATGTACTCACGTTAGGGCGGAAGACCTATCTCTTCCAGATCAAGCCTCAATTTACCTCCCTGAGGCCACAGACCCAGCTAGTTCTTGGCCACAGAATAGCTGGGCAGAGTCCCTGAGAAGTCAGGAGCCTCAGAAGTGAGCCCTGTCTCACAACCCCCCTCCCAGGGACACCTTCCCCACACATGAGATCTAGAATATGAGGCATCCCATGAGCCAAACAGCAGGTTCCTGAGTAGGAATGGGACTAGTATTTACTGAGCATTTATTGTGTGCCTGGGACCTGGTCTTTTGACACAGATTATTTCAGTCCCGACCCCAGCCATGGAAGACGTGCATTATTCTCCCCACCTTGCAGATTAGGAAACTGAGGCTCAAGAAAGGGAGTGTTTTACCCAAGGCTGCCCATTTGGTAAGTGATGGAACTAGGATTTGATCCTAGCCCTGTCCAGTGTCAAAGTATACTCACTTCCCATCACTGGACACCTCTCAAGGCAGAAACAGCCCCTTGGCAAAGTCTCCAGGGCTTCCATGTCCCCTCTCCACAATTGATGCCATCTATATACTCCCTGCCACAAATATACACCCCACCAAGGCCCACCCACAAGGGAGGCAGATAGCTGGTACAACCGCCTTGGGCAACAGGAGAAGACAAGAACCTTGACATGACTATGACTGCGTCCCAGATCTGTCCAGGCTACACTTGCCCAAATTCTGGCTCACCCTGGCAAAGGGCATTCAGACACAACCCTTCTTCCAGCCTATTCCCACAGGCCTCTTCCCATTCCCGTAAAAAAAACCCTGCCTATTGGCTGTCCTGAAGAGCCGGGGAGGGGCAGGGCTGGGATGGTATTAGGGGAGAGGGTAGAAAAAGGAGCAAGTAGAGGGGCTTAGAGAAGCACAGAGGGCAGACTCCTCACCTGCCCGGAGTCCCCAGCATCCTCCCCAGCTCTTAGAGAGGACAACTCCCCTTCATTACCCTCTTTTCGCCCATGCCGAAAGGGAGGCTCACCAGGCTGAATCACTGCTCCCGTGACCCCTCAGCCAAAGTGGCCCTTCTTCACACACAGCAGCAAACCACCCCTGGGAGTCTAACCGGCATCCCACCCACAGCAGAACGCCCTTACTGGCTCCCTGTATCCCCGCAGAGTCTGCAGGCCTTCCAAGGCCATCAGAAGGAGCCTGAAGGGTCTGGAGAGATGAACTTGGTCAAGGTTCCCTTTTACGATGTCAACACCAGCCCAGAAAACCACTGATGCGTCCTCTGTGCAAAACACTCTAGGCACTTTGAAGTTGCTGTTCAGACCCTTCCCCGCACCAAGTCCCACACTCTACCCAAGTCCCCTCCCCTCCCTTTCTCTTCTCTGCCCAAGTACACCTGATGGCCCAAGTCTGATCTCCCACAACAGTCCCCAGCCTGGACTGAGAGCGGGCCCTCCCGAAGCCTGTTGGGAATAGGCAGGCAATGGGGCGGGAAAGGTCACATCTGGATGGTGGTCCTGAAACCCTTTCCCCCAAGGCAGCCAGCACTCTCCCAGAGACCAGCATTAACCTCAGCCAGGGATGACTTCCTCGCCCTCCTGACCCCGTGCATGCCTTTACCAAGACAGCGTGGAGCCCCCTCAAGAACAGCTTCTCAAGCCCCCGTCCCCGCCCCTCCTGCACCAGTCAACCCTGTCCCAACCCCCCTCTGCCCCTAACTTCCCTCAAGACCTTTAACCCTTACCATGTGGCCCCCAGACCCTGCCTGCCCACCATTCAGGCACCCTCGTCCCACACACACCACCCTGAGCCTGAGAAGAAGAAGGGAGAAAGAAGAGGCCATTGCTTCCCCAGGGTGGGGGGCTGGGGGGATGGAGGACGGGATGGCAGCAGGTAGATGCTGAAATTGGGTCTAGCAGTGATAGTATCAGGGCAGAATGCTCTCCTAGCATGACTTCTTTTTCTTCTTTTAGGTCAAAATCTGCCTGTTGTCCAGGCCCATATCACTGCCCCCTCCTCAAACTCTTGGGCTGAACAACTACAGGGGTGAAGAATTTTCACCCCAGTGTAGGGGTGGGGTAGGAGAAGGAGAGGGTCCAAAGAGAAGCAGACTTCCTGATGGCTTCCTTCTACTTATAGCTCCTGGACTCAGCTGGGGGTGAGAACCGTGGGGTGCGGGGTGTACTGACCAGCAGAGCCAGGGCCTGGCCCCTGTTCGTGGGGAAGGCCACGGGCTGAGGTGCTCGAGTGTGTCTGTCCTTCTGTCCGTCAGAGACAGAGGTGGCCCCACCTACACCAACACTCCCCCCACCACAGGCCTCAGGATAAGGGGTAGGGGGAGCAACATCCTAGCTAAAGCAGCCAGACCTACCCAGAGCATGCAGGACAGACAGATCCACGTCATCTTCGGGGAGTCTTGAACTCAGGCCACGTCTGGGGCCTGCAGACGAGCCTCTTGAGCTCACAGACCCTCGAGCAGGCAGAAGAAAACTCTGAGTCCCAGGCTGCTGCTCCGGCGTAGCTAGCATCTGTGGGCCTCTGGCCCTGCCTGCCTCCAGCTCACCCTCCCTCCTCCTCCCCCCACTCCACCCCCTTGTCCCAACCTCCTGTCTCCTCCCTCCTCCCCGGCTCCACTGGTGGCAGTAGGGGGCAGAAGCCCTGCTTTGCAGGGGGTGTGAAGGAGATAGGGCAAAGGAACAACTACTGGAGACAGGCACCCCCACCACTACGCCACCCCCCCCCCTTAGACACACAATGCCTGGGAGCCACTGAAGCTGCTCCTGCATTCTGATCTGACGCTGACAGCCGAAGTCTGCTCTCTCAATGCAGACCCCTCCACCCCCAACCACTGAAGAACGGACAGACAGATGCAGGACAACACAGTCTGCACACCCGGGGGCTCCTTGGCACTGTCCCATCTCCAAGTACACACGCAGGCCCTCCTGCCTTTGGAACACACACTCATTTGCACACACTCAGCTACAGGCCTTAGCACCAGAGAAACCAGGCCCGAGACTGCAGGAGAATGGCCCAGCCCCCAGGCTCTGCCTTTCATTCCAATTTTTTTCCTACTTCTTTTTTTCCCTTCTTTCTTTCTTTTCTCCAAACATCTGTCCCAGCCCTTCCTGCCCTTCCTAAAGGGAGCCCCGCTCCAGGCTCCCGCGAGAGTCTATTTTTCTTGACTGTACCCTGGGCCAACATTTGGTTTGCATTTCCCCACTTCCTCCTCCACCTCCCCTCTCCCCTCTCCCCGCTCCCTCCCGGGCCCAGTTTTTACCTCCCACCATTCTACTGCCTACTTCTCCCCACACTGTCCCCCTGCCTGCCTGCCAGCCCTCCCCTCCCCACTCCTCCTCCCTTAGCCCAGGGGCAATAGCTGGGGTCTAGAGGGTGGGAGGAAAGGGGTGCAGGACCCAAGTGTATTCTCAGGGAGCAGTGCAGGGAGACCCAGCAGGATCCGCCCGGGGCCCTCATTGTCTCGATCCCCTATACACACAGCTCAGAAAACTTTCCTCTAGGAGTTCTGGGCAGGCTGGACCGAGGGAGGTGGGTGGGGCTGCTGAATCACCAGCTCTGCTTTTTTGGAGCTTTCCAGGGGATGGTGAGAGGCTCAGCCCCACCCCCTTCTGTAGACACACACACCAGGACACACAGTCCAACTCACATAAACACACAGAAGGCTGAGGACAGGGCCCCACCCAGAGTAGGCACTCTGAGACCATTTTCTTAGACTGAGTAACTTGGCACGCAAGTCTTCTTGTTTGAGCTCCTATGCAGACACATGAGTGTGCTGAACGTGCCTCGAGCCACACGCGCACACGTACGACGGGTTACACATCCCCTGCCTCTGTACCCCTCTCACCCAGGAACATGCCCTTGTCACCCACTCACAGTGCAACCAGGGTTCAGGCTCTCTGACTGGCCTCTCCCCTCAGGTGGACCTGCCCAGCCAGGTGTGCTGGCTCCCCGCCCGCAGTCCAGCCAAGAGATCTACCTGGGAAACCCCAGAATGAGAGGAAAACGTTCACACTTCATCTGGGAAAAGTCTGTGACGTGCAGTCGTGCGGTTGTGCGCTGCTCAAGGGAAAGGCACCCCCTTTCTTAGTGGTGGTGAGAGGCCCTGAAACAAGTGCCTCTCTTTCGGATCCTTGCAGGCACCGGTGCACAAGTTAAGTCTTTGTTCTGATAAAGGAGATAGAGTGACAAAAGATCAGGGTCTCTTCTCACATCTCTCCAAAGTCTTTCTGCAGAGCTACCGAGCTACCAAAGGTTCTGCCCTGCTTCCCCTGCCAGAATCACACCACCGTCTCGGTACCCCCTCCCAAGCCTGCTGGGGCTCACCCGACAGTTTAGCCAACACTGAAATGGACCAGTGTTCCACGTGTAGCGGCCCTGTAGCCACCACTGGGGATGTCCATGGAGAGACACTCCTGCAAACCTCCCTCCTCTCCACGGGCTAGAACAGGACAAGCAAGGAGTAGTGGTTTTCAGGCGGCCCCTCGGAGAGGCCCTGAGCCCACCCCTGAGTCACCCTCATCTCCCTGCCAGCCTCCTCGCCGCATCTATCTTGGGAGTTCTAAGAAATCACCTTGCAGCTTCCCAGAAAAGCTAGAAAACAAGAGCAAAGACCAAGTCACAGTGACAACAACTCCGTCTGGCCCACCACACAGCCCAAGGGGCCCTGCTGCCCCGGACCAGAGCCCTCCCTAGTCTCCGCACTGGAAGTGTAAATGGCCTGGGGGACCCTGGTGCTCTGGGTCTTCTTGGAGGAATCCTGACCCCAGAATGCCTCCATCGTTCTTTTCCAAGACTATGGAGGTCACTCCTGTATCTTAACCGATCATTGTCAGGAAGTCCCTCCTGCTACTTAACCACCATTCTCCCTGCTGAATGTGCAACTCTGCCACCTGAGGTGTCTCTAACTAACTAACTAACTAACTAACTAACTAACTAACTAACTATATATGTGTGTGTGTGTATATATATATATATATATATATATATATATATATATATATATAATGACCCTGTTTCAGGTCTGTTATCCATTATTTATTTGTCACAGCCTGGGGCCCCGCCCCAAACACACAGAGCGAGTTCCCTGGCAAGGACATGCACCATGTTTTGCATCCCCAGGGCCTGCCTTACAGTAGGTTAACATGGTTAAAAAAGGAATGGGTCAGTTTATCAGTCAATGGCTCCTAAACCATTTTCCTAGTCTTACCATCTACTATCCTCTCCCCAAACCTTCCTTCTCTTCCCTGAAGGACCTCGGGCATAACACCTAGCCCCCACGCCTTTGCAAATGCCTATTAGACCCACTCATCTTCAGTACCGTCTCCCCACCCCACCCCCCCTGGCTCTCTGGCTGCAGACTCTCCTGAGGCCAGAAGTATTGCTCATCTAGGGGTACACACCCCTGCCTGGACCAGAGTTTCACACACAGCAAACACTAGACATGCCCATGGGCTGGCTGGGTCTTAGGGGCTAAAATGCCAAAAGCCTCAGAACCCACCACTGCCTTGTGCCACACCACCCACAGCCCTGGGCATTTCTGCAGCAGGCTTGTGTTAACTCTCCCCTCTGTACACAGAGTCCTTCCCATTCACCGCCCAGCGCCCTCCAGCCCTGGCTCTGGAGCCAGCTGAAGAAACAGTCAGGACTGCAGGCTCTGGGGCTGGCCTGGGGCCCAGAGGCTGAGCCAGGGCAGAGGAAAGGGTGAATGAGGACAAGAATGAAGGTGATGGCCATAAGAGCCTCAGCCTGGCAATCTTCTCTCCTGGCCTCAGTGCCCTCACCTGCAAAATGGCGCAGCTGCTGGTCTCTCAGGTTCCTTCCAGCCCAACTTCTGTGATGCCACAAATTCTCAAGGCCAAGGCCCAGCTTCCTCCCATTCAATCTTCTTATTGTTTGACACTTGTTCATCAAAAAGTTCTCCCTGTTGTCTAGCCCATCTCTTACTGTGGCATCGTGGTTATTTTCTGGCACTATTGGTCACAGACTCTGAATGTCACAGAACATCAACACTGGAAAGACCTCAGATAGTAGTCACGGTCAAGGTGACTAGTAGGACCACCGTCAGAGCATTCAGAGGCCCGACAGAAGTTAAGTGAGAGGAGCCGGCATTTTAGAGGGTCTTTAGGGGCCTGACGTGGAAAGGACAGGTCCAGCTAAAAGGATGCCAGCTTCTTGGGGACAGCCACTGTGCCACATCACCTACAGGAGTCCACAGGATCAACTCTTTTGATCTATCAAGAATAGTCACAAATCTATATTATTGTACAAAATTTTTTATATAAAATATGAAAAATGCAAATTTTTAAATGCTAGCTATTTATGTTTTATTATTTCTTGATTGATTTTAGAGAGAGAGGGGAAGAGAGAGACAGAGACAGAAAGAAGCATTCGTTTGTTGTTCCACTTAGCTGTGCACTCACTGGTTGCTTCCCTCTGTGCCCTGACCCGGGATCCTACTACAACCTTGGCCATTCAGGACACCGCTCCACCTGACTAAGCTAACCCACCAAGGCTGCAATTTCTTTTTTAAACCCTTCTGCCTTCCAAATTAAACACCTTTTGGGCACCACTCACCTCATCCAACCCCCTTGTCTCACAGATGACAACACTGCAGTGGAGAGACAGGTGGGACTTGCCTGAGGTCACCAAGCTGGTCAGGACTAGTCCCAGGAAGGGGGAGGCTGCCCAGGCCCAGGTCTAGGCTGGGGCAGAGGATGAAGTAAGAGGGAACACAGCAAGGACAGTGCTGCTGCATGGGTCAGCATAAGGCCAACTGGCTTCCTAGTGGCTCTAGATTTTTTTTTCTAAGCATCTGCTGTCCAGTCACTGTATGATCACAGTCATGCCCTCAGCTTTCTCCGGCCAACCCTGCAGCCCACTGCCTTCCACACTGAGCTGCCCACACCAGAGCCTTCCGCCCAGCCAGCCCCACAGGCCTCCCATCAAATAAGGGAGTGCAGAGCTGGCCCTGGGATTTCTCTGCAACGTCTTACTGCAGGTACCAAAAGCGTGGGACACTGACACCAAAGCACTCGGAAACTGTATCTCTACTCTTTTACCCCCTCAGACTCTGCCACTCTGCCCACTACCCCAGGAAAAATTAGCATTAACTAACCAGGCATTTAATGTGGTATTGCACGTAAGCCTTCTTTCACAGACGCAGAAACTGAGGCAAAGAGAGGAACAGTAACTTGCTCAGAGTCACACAGCTAGTGTGTGTGAGAATGGAGTCCGGGGCACCTGATTCCACATCTCGCAAGGACCGAGAATTTTTCTGCTGCTCTTGTAGCAGTACAGTCACCCAAGGTCTTGGAGCTACAGCCCCGTATTGTGGCGATGTGCTAACTATTCTCCCCACTTCTTATCCAACAGCTGGTTCTGTGGCCTCAGGAAAGAGACAGGTGCTCAGGCCCAGGTCTGACCTCAGTCACAGGGTGGCGGGGGACAGGGAGGGATACAAAGGACAGTGCTGCCACATGGGTCAAGATGAGATTGACTGGTTCCTTAGTGACTCTATAAAAGCCAACAAGAGAAAACCATAGTCCTGGCAGACCCGGAGCCTGGGATCTGAGTGAGGACAGGGTCTGGTCCCTGCTGCCCATGGGACCTCCTTTCAGGTGAGCCAGGTTACTTCACCCTGCTCCCACCCATACACACTCAGCCATCGAAGTCCTGGGTGCTAAGAGCCCTAGAAGAACATCCGTGACATGAACCACCGCACAAGGGTATGGCCAGGAGGTGAGTGGAGGCTGAAGTCTGGCTCCACTCGTCAAACCTGGCATGAGAAACATCAGCCCAAAGCAAGGCGCACTCACTTTAAAGTCCATCAAGGCCCCTGATGGATAGCAAGGTGCTACCCTTTGCCCCCATTCCCATCACCGGTGCAACACCAAGGTCATTGTTCCTCAATCCAGATGTTTCTTGAAAGATAACATGAAGTTCCAACCAGGCCCTGTCTGAGCCTCAGTTTCCCCAGCTGCCACAAGGAGTATCACTCTCATTCTATTCCACTACCTCCTCTCCACCAGCACCCTGGGTAGAGACAGTGTCTGGGCCCCATCCCAACAATTTTTAATAAATTTCTTCCCAGAGTGCGACTCAGTGATCTTGATCTCTTCCCCAGCTCTAATTTCCTGCCTGACTCAGGCCCCTCAAGGGCAGGAGGGAGCCAGCTGCAGCTTCCCATCCAGTCCCTCACCCCCAGCCCCCAGCTCAAATCCTGGCCCATGAGAAGGTTAGGTCATCCTCTCCCGCTGCACATGGGGAGGGGGAATTGCTAAGCAGCCGGGGGTACCACTGACCTGGTCTTGGCTGGCCATTTCCTGCTGCCAAATGCCTTTTCTCAAGTGAAAACCCGCACCCCGCAGTATCTGAACTCAGAGCCCACTGGAATATGGACGGAGCTCCATCTCTGCAGTCTATGGCTGCAGCGCCTGCCTCCCAGCCAATCCTGGGGGAGGATGCATTTTGCTAGGAGATTTCAAAGCACACCTTGGGTGACTGGGGCAGAAGCCTGCTGGCAACCTTCCGCACTGCGGAGTGGCAAAGTGGGAAACCGAGGCCCAGAGGCAGCATCTGAGAGGAGTTGAAAATCCCTCCCTCCCTATTAACCCAGATCTGGCATTTCTGAAGAACACAGGGAGGGCGATCACCACTGAAAAGGCACAATAATAAAAAAAGATAATATCCTTGATTTTTATTGAACACCCACTATGTAGTAGGCACTTTGGTAAACACTTCAAATGCATTTAACCCTCACAACAACCCAATGAAGTTGGTATTTTTTTAATCCTTATTTTACACCAGAGAAAACTAAGGTACAGCCAGATTAAGTAAGATGTCCAAGGTCCACAGTACTAAGTGGAAAAGCCCAAATTTGAAGCCAGGCAGACTCACTCTACCTCTGGAATTCTTAACCAGAAAGACAAACTGAGCTCCCTCTCCCATGAAACAATGCCCCTCTGGTTCTCCAAGGGAGTGGAAAGTGAATCAGAAAGCCAGGCCCCCGTTGCAGGAGCCTCAGTCCATCCTGAGGGACCGCCAGGAGTTTGAGGTCATGCTCTTTGGGGTTCTCTCTGCCCCTCAGGGAAGAATTAAAGGTTACATGCAGTTTTTCCAGTTCCTTGCTCTTTGGGCCAGCTACACATCCCCTCCCCTCCCCCTGCACACTCACATCCTGAAGGCACTGTCAGGGATCTTCTCTGGAAGGTCCCAGGGAGAAACGTGCTCAACCAGGACACCCCACCCCACAGCACTGCAAATCCCACCATACTGCTCCTCCCCTACTAACCATGCTACTGACCCACCCCAGGGCCCCTGCCTCCATCCTCTCCCCTTCCAGTTCTCTGGTCCCTCCATCCTCCTGAATAGATGGGAAACGCCTCCTGGCGTCCAGCAGCCCTTCCCGGCCCCCTTCCATCTCTCTGTTACTGCCCAACCTTACTGCTGGGTCCTCAGGGTGGGGGAAAGACATTTCCAGGACCTCACCCTCTCATCTCACAGAAACTTGGGAGAGACGCTTAATGTTCCCCTGTACCCAGACCTCCACTGCCCTCCCACAGACCCTGGCGCTTTCCTTTAGACTTCTGACCCACACCCAGGATAAGGAGGGCTGCGCGCTGGGGAGAGGGCGGCCACTCCCCCTTGTGGATCCGCGCCGCAGGGGTGGGAGCTCTTGAGGAGTTCCCTAACTCCGGTCACAGCCAAGCTGACAGCGGTGGAGATGGTGTGTCTGTGGGTATGGCAGTGTGATGAATAGGAAGCCAAGGAGACTGAAGGAGGGGAGTGCCCGTCGGAGATGGGTGGGGCAGGTGTAGGTGAGGCAGACAAGGCTTACCTGGCTCCGGAGGCAGAAGCGCAGAGGCAGGAGGCAAGAGAAGAGATACTTGCCCCATCGAATCACGCAGGAGAAGCACCAGCTCAGCCGAGTCATGTTGACCCTAAGGATGGGCGCCTGGGGCGCGAGGGTCAGGGGAGGAGGAGCAGCTGCTCCCAGAGCGGAGCTGAGGGTTGGGGGGGGGGGGTGTGAGGAAGTGGACCAGAGCCCTACCCCAGGGTATCCGGATCCTCACCCTAACTGGAGCAGCCTGCCCCCTCTAGCGGGAGGGACGTGGCGGGGGCCAGCAGTGCGGCCCCGACGTGCCTCCATCTCCCCGGAAGCCCCTGAGGGAGGCGCTTCCACTCTCGGGGACTTCCTCCGCTGCTCCCTCTCTCCTCCCCTCGGCGTGACAGCCTCTGGCCTGCCTGCTTCCCGAGCGGGATGGGGGGAGGGCACAGGCGCCCCGGTAACTTCGGAGGCTCCGGGAGCCGCGCGGGAGAGGCCGGTCGGGATAGGGCAGAGCCGTGCCAGGTGCCAGGCGTCCACCTGCGGGGAAGGCGCAGCAGCGTGCGAGCCTGGATAGCGGTGGCGGCAGCATTGTGCTCCAAGCTGCAGTGAGTGTGCGTGTGTGCCTGTGGATTCCCTCCAGACCTCACTCCAATTCCCATATTGCTCCCCAGAGCATAATGTGATTAACTTAAATGGAAGCCACTGGCTTCCAAGACAAGCAAAAACATCCATGGACCCAGGGGTGCGTATGAGGACACTGAATACAACCTGGGCCAGCTGTCCCAACTCACCGCCAACCTCCGACCCTGGCCACACCCCGACTCCTCTGCCTGGATCTCTCTCCAACCAACTCCAGGAACTCTGAGCATCCCAAACACACACAGGTTGGAAAGGACCCTGCCTCCGAGGCTGAACCAGCTCAGATGAATGAGAGCTGGAGGGTCCCCTCCAGCTACGGAGAGTCTCCCACTCGGGCCAGGGCACTTCACCTCCCTATTCATTTTCTGTCCAGCCCCATGTCCACCCACTCAGGCAGGAACCCTTCTCAGCCTCCTCTGTGTTCAGATGGTGTGAACAGAGAGAGGTCGGCGCCTCTCAGGAATACTGTTTGGGGTGACCATTCTGTGGACTCTGGAATTAAGGAGAGGGATGCGAAGAGAGGTGGGGAGGAGGTGCTGGACTCTTACATGAGGGATAGAGAAACAGAGAGACAGAGACAGAGGGAGACAAGCAGGAGACCCACAGACATACCACGGAGAGGTAGAGAGGCAGCCATGAGCTTTGTCCCTGGTTCTGTTGCTGCAGAGAAACTGGGAGGGCAGCCAGCCAGGCGAGCCCAGAGGAGGGGGGCTGTCAGGGCCTCTTCTGCAGCAACAGGCCATCGGAGCTCCAGCCAGGGGCCCCTCCCTCACACCCCCATCCTCTGACTCCGGGCCGGGGCTTCCCTGGGCACCATCTCAGGGCCATTTTTCTTGGCAGTGCTGTCTCCCTGACCCCTTCCTCAGGGGAAGATGGAGACAAAGATAGCATCGCAGAAGCTCTAACCAGGGGTCCATTCCCAACTTGCAGCTTGAGGAGCTGACCCCTGACCCAAGCCCTCCTCTACCCTAGCCCCTCTTCAACTCCCCACCATGAGACAAGGCAGTGGGGTACAGCACTTTGGGGGAGATTGGGCAGAGACACAGTGAGAGAAAAGAAAGAGGTCCCTGGTAGTGTATTGCTAATGAGAGGTGGAAGACAAACATTAGGGCCTTCAGCCCCTAACAGTCTCTAAAAGGGGACACCTCTCTCTCTCTCTCTCTCTCTCTTTCTCTCTCTCTTCTGTGTCACACACACACACACACACACACACACACACACACACACACACAGCATGAAAGCTCTGAATGAAAGATTGGGGTGGGAGATGCATCCTGTAAATAAGTGAAGTAGAGTCTAGAATATAGACCCTCATTACCTAAATTGTGGTTTGTGGATCACTAAAGTGCACCCATGCCTAGCAGGCCCTGCCTTTGTTCACGCCCATGATCTCGGGCAAAGTGCCAGCACGGCTGAAGTCTGTTCCAGGCTTGAAGAGGGGGCCTTCCTCCTTTGGGGGGGTGCCATTGCCACAACCTCCCCACCCTGGCACCAGAAGAAATGGATTAAGATGTATGAGACTGAGAAAATGGGATTCAATCCATAGCAAGTGGACTGATGTTTAACAGAAAGGAATCACTTGTTGATTTTTTTTTTTTAGTAGGAAGTTCTTCAAAGGTTTGGTTGAAGTGTGGCTTCGCCAGACAAGATGACTTGCTTAAGAGGATTCTTAAAGTCTTTTCAGCACTTAGGGCATGAAAGGCCCTCACCATCGAAGGAAAAGAGGGAGGGTGGGAAGAAAGAGAAGGAAAGGATGGCTGGATCCAGCCCCTCCCAACCAGCGCATCCTGATGAAAAGGGCTCAGAAGGGCAGAGTCTCATTTCCATCCACTGCCCAGCAGGAGGTATCCTTAAGCCAGTGACCCTCCTGAAATCAGGATTGTCACTGCCTGGAACTTGTCCCCAGCTCTTCCCTCCCAGCCTCTGGTTCCACCACTCCCCACATGGCTTCATGCCAGGTGTGCCAGCCCCAGAAGCTCAGTGTAATCCTGCCCTCCATATGCACAACCTTGACAGGAAGCAGAAGTATGTCCTTGGGAGTTTGGTGCCTTCTGGGAAATCACAGCCCTATGTTCTGTTTTCATCACTAGAGGAGGTCAGAATCCTGAGGTTGTCCAGAACCTCCTGGAAGGTTTTAGCAAGGCCCCCTTTGCTTCCTCTTTCACCGACACTTGTATGTTTTGTGGGGATAGGAAGGAGTCCAGTCCCAAAGGTTGCCTCTCGATCTCGATCCCTTTCTCCCTCAGAAGACTCAGGCACTTGGTAGATGCTCAGGAAGTCTCCCCTCCCTCCCATCTCTCCTTCTAGAACCCTGAGCACCAGGGACAAAGATACAAGGCTCCATGGAATGGACCAGATGGGGACACTCAGACACATGGGACCATGAATTAGAGGCCAAAACATGGAGTGCCTGAGGGATCAGGATGAACCTGGGAGGGGTCTGCTCCATTGGATGGGCCTCATATCAGACCCAACTCCTCTCCAGCCCCCATGTGGGTGCTTCTCACCTCTCCCTTCTAGTGGAGCTTTTAAAAAGGTGGCCACCACCTTGGAGGGTTAACTGATACTCTGGGGACTCTGTCACCCTGCCTTGTCCAGGCTCTTGTACCACAGGACTGTCTCCAAGCTCTGCCACCCCTTGAAACCCAGCTCTTTCTTCCTTTGCTTCTTCTCCTCGGCCAGAGTCCAGGCTGGAAGTGGGCTATGCTGTGGGCCTGGCCAGGGACTGAAGGAGGAAGAATTTCTCCCCTATACCCTACTCTCGTCCATGTAGCCTGGAAACCCAGATGCTGAGTACAGGCCAGGGAGGAGATTCCAAAGTTTAGAGCCAGGTGGGGTGGAAGCCACATGGAAGGATGCGCTGGGCCTTTCTCCCCAAATTTTCCTTGGGTCAGAGCCTGGAGGGCCCTCTTTTCCCGGGAGAAATGGGAGAAGAAGAGGAAACTTCCCAGAGCAGCCAGAGAAGGTGTCAGGGAAACAAGAGAAGAGGTCACGGCCACCAGCCCCCTGGAGACAGGCCACAGGAGGAGGGCCCATCTGGCTCAAGGTAGGCACAGAGCCTCCTCTGTCCTAGGCCCCCAGGGCCACCGTGCCCCCAGCTGGTTTTGTCTGCGGGGGGACAAAGGCAGCTCCTGTTAGGGGAGAACAGCCCAGGCATCTGATCAGAGGCTCCGGTCTCGCTTTCACACCCAGAGAGAGATGCACAGAGGCCGCTCCCCGGAGACCTCCAAGCCTTTCTCCTCCATCAGATGGGGTCCGCTCCAGCAGGTCTGCCTGCTCTCCCGGCGCTTTCTCACAACCAGAGTTAGAGTTTCACCACCTCCCCGCACAGCAAGTCCGCCTGTGGCCCCAAGGGACTCTCACTTGGGTCTCAGACCCCAGACTGGGGTCCCCAGGACCCCAGCACCTCCATGAGAGACGAAATCCATCAATCTCACTCAGGGTGAAACTGCCCAGCCATACACAAAGTCCAGAACTCACACACGACCCCCAATTTTTCTCTCCGTGCAACAGAATAAGGATCCCTGCAGAGCTGGGCTCCATTTCATATGGGTTCCAATGTCACCTCTTAGGCTCCCACCTCCTCTGACCGACCAGTCAAGTCTTTCCATGTCTTCCAGGCCCCAGACTGTGTGACGGCAGCATGCGCATTTCTTCATAGCACTTCACTCCCTCTTGTTGATAAATTTGTTCCCTTCTTCATTGTCTCACCCTGTTCCCCACCCGAATACCAGCTCCCAGAGGACCTTGCCAGTTTTTTACGCTGCACCTCCATCACCTCGCATGGTGTCTTGCACATGATTGAGGAACATAAGATACTTGAGAGACTGGCTGGTTCATTGCATGAATAAAAGAAGAAAAGAAGGAGGAAAGGAAGAAGAAAAAGAAGAAGGGAGGGAAGGGGGGAGGGAGAGAAGAAAGCCATTTCTGCTTCCAAATCCATTGGATCCCTCCACACGCTGGATTAGGGGCCAGTGGGGAAGGTTATTTTCGAGGTCCTTGGTGAAATCTTTATGCATCTACTCTACACCCCCAAGAGGAACCCCATATCCTCATTCCAAAGTTGCTCCCCAATATTTAGTACAGATTCCAGTTAAACTTGAAAGAGACCCAACACCTTCCCCTGCTCCCCACCACAACACATATGTGATTTGCACATAAAGATGCTGAGGCCAGAAAAGGTAAAGTGACTTGCCAGGGGTCACATAGCTAGAGAGAGTGGCAGTGCCAGAACTGGACTGAAGGCCCCATTCCTGGGTCGTTGCCTTTTCATCACACAACAGTGCAGAGGGAAGAGGAGAGGAAGGAGAGGAGAGAAGAGGAGGAGGGGAGAGAAGAGAAAGAAGAGCAGAGGCGGAGGGGAGAGGAGAGGAGAGGAAGGAGAGAAGAAGAAGAGGGAAGGGGAGAGGAAAGGAAGGAGAGCAGGGGCAGAGGGGAGAGGAGAGGAAGGAGAGCAGGGGCAGAGGGGAGAGGAGAGGAAGGAGAGCAGGGGCGGAGGGGAGAGGAGAGGAGAGGAAGGAGAGCAGGGGCGGAGGGGAGAGGGACAGGAATAGTTTCTTCTCTTGCAGAGATCCCAAGATGTGTCCACAAGTTCTCTCTCTCCCCTTCACCAGCAGTAACCTGGCCTCTGATCCCTAACAGCCAGGAATTCCTCCTCCTATCTAACCTCTATTTCCCCTGTCACATTCCAGACCATTTCTCCTTAGCCTGCCTTGCCTAGGAAAGAGAAATTAGTCACTTTCTTCTGCACAATTAATGCCTTCAGACCCTGGCAGCTCGTTATTCAAGCCCTCATCCCATCCCCACCCCCACTCCTCTCTAATCTTGCAGGCTGAAAATCTTGGGTCCTCTGGGCCCCTTTCCAAATAAATGACTTCTATCACCACCCAGCAGCTGACGTGATAAACAGTGGGTGGGGGAGGGGTGGGGACAGACCTGGAATGATGGTGGGTATTGATCCATTGGAAAGCCCAAGGCCTGGGCTCCCTCCCAGGACAGGCAGAACATGTGAGGATGGAGAAATAAGAACAAGGGCCCTGAGGTCATCCTGGCCATCACTCTGTCCCAGGGGTGTTTGTTTCAGGGCCCAGCATGGAGTCTGCAGACCTGAGAGCTAGGCCGCTGGGTCTGAGCCCAGGCTCCGGCAATGAGATTAAAGCAGGGGCTGTCTAATTGATTCTGATGGAACCGGGAGAGGAGTGAGATGAATGGAGAGTGCAGGAGAAGGGGGGCAGGGGAGGGCCCAGCCTGGGAAGCCCAATTGCATCAGAACTAGCTAATACAATTAGAATCCCCTCCCCCCATTCCCACACAGCCCCTTCCCCTTCCTGGGAAACAAGCCCACAGCACTAACTGGTCTGCCTCTGAACTGGACAGAGAGGGCTGCTGGGTGTGGGAGGCTCAGAAGGAAAGCTGGGTTAAAGTCCTGGGCTTAGGAACGAAGATGACACAGAAAGACGGAGATAATGACAGTGACAGGCAGACAGCTAGAGACATCAGGAGGCGGATGGAGGCAGATACAGATGAATAAGCAGATCCCCTCCTACCCTCCCCCATTCTCCAGAGAACTTCCCTCTGTCACACTCACTGGCACCCCTCTCCCTTCTCCAGCCAAGCCATCTAATGGGTCCTTTCTTGGACCCACTCCCAACTATTGTCTCTGCAGAGCAGGGACATGGGAGAGAGTTCAAGAAATGGAACCCTAGGACTCTCCAGCTCCAAGCTCAGCATAGGACCCTCCAAAGACTGGGGAAGTGAGAGAAAGCAGGTGTGAGGGGAGAGAAGGAGAAAATAAGACAAAACAGCAGCGCGTGGGCGGGGGTGGGGGCGGGTAAGGAGCTGGAGGAGGTGGAGGGCTCTGACCATCTCTCAGAGAAAGGCAGCGAATGACCAGCATCAGTGAAGAAGAGAGGAAAAGGATAAATGGCAGAGAGAAAGCGCAGGGTGCCACCAGCCAACCAGGGATACTGGCATGAAACAAGGTGCCATGGCCTCATCCCCAGACTTCAGAAGCAGGCAGGGGGGTTAGGGCTCCTGGGGACTCCCTCAGAAGCCCAACTGCAGCCTGGTGGTCCAGAGCAAGATCTGGGCCCAGGCTCTCAGAGAACTTGATTCCTGACCAGGAGAAGGCCACAGCTGGCCCAGGGGCCAAGCCCAGAATAGCTCCTGGAGGACCCCAGTCCCCTTGGACACGAATCGCTCACCACTCCCCAGAAGCCAGGAGAGCTGGGCCCTCAGTGTGCCCTGGAGAGACCCTATAGCAGATGTGGGTAACATTCCCGCAGCCCCTCAAATCAAGGCTGGAGGCTCTCCTGAGGCCTCTGGACTTCCATCCATGCCCCTGATCTGAATGGTATTCTGTGGCTCCTTGCTTCCCCTCTCCAAAGGGTCCCATACCCCTCTGTGACCCACCTGAGCCTGGTTTCTGGCACTTTCTATCCTCACTCTGTCTGGTAGCTTCAGGGCAGCATGAGGCAGGTCCGGCCACAGGCAGACCTGAGAAAAGGAGCTTCCTGGCACAACTGCCCTGGGTATCCCAACACCAGCCCAGCACCAGTGCAGCGCCATGAGGGGTGAGGAGTCGGACTCAGGACAGGCGGCAGCACCTCAGACCAGGCTTGGGGCACAGCCCTCTGGGAGTCCCACTGTCTTCTGGAAAACGGGTTCTGTATCTGCCTTTCTTCCCTCCCAGTGCAGCTGAGAGCATGCTGGGAGAAAATGTACGAACGATGACCTCCATTGTGCCCACTCTTACCTCCCACGGAGAAGCAGCCAGGTACAAAGCCAGCTGAGACCAGGGTCCAAATCCTGGCCCTGACACTTACCATCTGTGTGACCTTGAAGAAATTATTTCCCTATTCTCAGCCTGTTTCCTCTTCTCCAAAATGGAGACAAGGATCCTAACCTCATGGGGTGATTGTGTGGATTAAATTAAATGTGAAAACACCAGGCACCAGACCTGACTCATCAAGGCCCCCGCAGGGGCTATTGGGCAAATATCTCCAAATCTGGGGCCAGGAGGGGCACCCTGGGGACTTTAAGGGCAACCTCAACCCTTCCTAGGTCTATTGGCTGCACAATGCCCACCCCACCTCCACCAGTCAGCCGCTGCCCGCCAGAACCCTCGGCAAGAGCGCCCTGTTTGGAACACGCAGTTCATGCCGCCCTCTGGGGAACAGACACCGAGGAAGGGGAGCCAGGAGTCCAGCAGGATGAAGCCAGCACAGCATTGTTAGGAGATGCTGGGAGCGGGCCAGAAGAAAGGTAGAGTGGAGCACAGGAACCCAGAGGAGGCTGGAATGCAAGGAGAGAGAGGAATTGAGGGCTGCCTCTCCAGCAGAGAAGACAGAAGGCAAGCAAGCACGTCAGCGAGTTACTGCGCCCCCACCACACGCATGTGAGGAAGCGAGTCAGGGCAGAGCAGGAACAGGCAGGGCTCCCAGTGAGGCACCACACTGCCAGAGAAGCCCGTGTCTCCACCCTACTATTCCCCACTCTCCTCTGAACCCTGAATGAGGGTTGAGTCTCCAACTTTCCATGACTCAACATAAAACTTCAGCATTCGAAGTCCCTGTTTATCCTAGCGGGAAATCTCTCACAGAAACCAAAACCCGTTCCCACCCTCCATGGTCATCTGGGATCCTGGAGTAGAGGACCACTTCCCATCCAGTCTTCTACTCCTTATCCCTCAGAAATCCCTTCCTCGTCCTCAACCAGACCTGACTATGTTCAGCATCAGACTGTCTTCTTCCTAAAGCTTTCCGTCTCGGGGGCAAGGGGCAGACTGAAGGGCGCACAGGCAGAGGATGGGGGTGTGTGTGAACCAACTTGGAGGACAGGATGGCAGTCTCTTTAAAAAGCAGTCTGGTGGAGCACCATTATTGTTCCAGAAAGTTTATAAGAAAGAACTGGAAATCGGTTAGAAAGGTGACATGTCTTATTTAAGGGGCCAAAAGAAGGAAGTAAATGTGCGCCTGGAAAAGAGGAATTGTATAGGACAAACACACGCATACATAACTAAACGCTCCCACAGGACAAGGTGAGTGTGCTGGAGGCTACAGCGCAGGGCTGGGACCCTGCAAACAGGGGAGCAAAAGCTGAAAAGAATAAAAGGAGACAGAGCCAAGTACACCCAGCAAGAGAAAAGTTGGTGCTAAAGGAACTTTCTGGCCATTGTGGACCCCAAATGATATGTAAATCGGATGCAAATGATATTCAAATGAGGTCTGGCAAGAAATTCTTTGTCTACATCATGCTTGACTATAAGAAGACATCAGTATTGGGGCTGCCCTGGAGGTAAGAAGCACCCCTAATCTACTTCCTCAAACCCCTTTCTCCCTGGATCTTTAGGCCCCAGGGAGGGGGGCTTCATGGAACCTATCCACACCCTTGGGTCTCTTTCTAGGCCCCCGGAGTTCCTCATATCTCTGCCCCTCGTACCCCAAACTTCCTTTTCCACAAAGGGGTTGTCCCTTAACCCCAAAGAAAGGGAACCTTGCCTTCCATGGAAAGCAGCATTCTATTAATGGAAAGAGGAAGGGAGGCAGTAAAAGATAAATTAACCAACACTCATGGGGGCAAGTCAGGCACTCTCTGCTCAGGTCAGCCGGGGTCCCACCAGGCCTTAAAGTTCTTCAGGAAGGGAGACCCCACTGCCTCCCCAGACCATCCTGTTCTCTGGCTTCACAACCCAGGCCGGCTAAGAAGTGCGTCCTGATGTTGCACCTGCTCTTTTCAGTGGGGCTTCACCTGCTACCGACCCATCGATGGCCCTGAAGCCATCCCTAGGACAGATGATTTAGGAGGAAGAGCTGGAGTAGCCCCTGCCTCCGGGCCCCTAACAAGGCTGCATGACCAGTCGCAGCCTTCCTGTCTGCCCTCTTGCTCTTCTGTGAGTGAGACAGGCCTGAGCCCGAAGGAGCCAAGTGGATATTTCTGGTTACACTGGCCAATTGAACACACACATCGACTTCTGCTCCCCCTTGAAACTCCTCTAAAGCAGCAGAAAAGACTTTGTTGCTGTTGCATTAGGAGCGATGTTCAGCACAACACAACCACCGCAGTTGCTGGGCACTAAACCACTGCTAGTCCGCTAGGAAAATACCTATCACGTACCCACCCTCCCCACGCCGGGGCCCCTCCCTTGGACCTGAAAAGGCTGATTCCTGGCCCAGAAGAGGCCTCAGGACCCGCTCCAGCCTCCCAGCACAGTCCCTAGGAGCTCTTGTTAAATATTTTGATTATCACCCCTGACAACAGTGTCAAAATTCTGGGAGCTGGAGAGAAGACGACTGAATGTGAACCGAGAGCCGAGAAAGCTGAACCCAGAGCTGGCTGCAGGAAAAGCCAAGAAGGGGCCAGACTAGGCACAGAACCTTCCAAAGGCTCAGATGCCTCTGGAGGGGGTGGAGGGGGTGGGCGGGTGGGCGGGTGGGGTGTGAACCTAAATCATGAAGATTGACACAGCAATAAAGACGTGGTTGGATTTCTAGATCCTATCCTGACCCCCAGCAGAAGCCAGGAGGTTTATTTTCCAGACAGGGTAAAACAGCAGGCGCTGGACAGGGGCCATGGGGCACAGCTGAAGGTGTGAGTATTGATAGGAAAGAAAGGATTAAGTGAGGGTTTACTGAGTATGAGGCAGCCCGGCCAGTACCTGCCCCCAGGCAGAAGAGTGGAAACTTCCGTGGGACCTGACAAGCCCAAGAGGAGAAACCCAAAGATACTGAAAGCATTGTCCCCAAAGCAGCAGCCCAGCCAGACTCCCTAGAGCAGGCCCTCCGTGGGTCCATTCCCACCCTCAGAGCACACAACCCACCCTTCCTTGCCTACTCAAAATATAAGCCAAAACCAGGACTCCCAGGCACCTGAGGAGAGCCTGGCAGAGGAGCAGTGGAGACAAACAGCAACTTGGAGAAAGTGGGTAGAATGAAGGGAGAAGGAAACTTCAGGATAAGTGAGTGTTGATATTCTCAGGGAGCTCAGAGAGGAAAGTGCACTCATGAAACAAGAACAGGAGGCGATTAAAGAAGAAGGAATACGGGGCAAACACACACACAAAGAAGCTCTTGGGAGTTTTAAAGCACGGCGCGCAGCCTGAGGCCCGCGTTAGGCAACCAGCCCACACCGGCCCCTTCACCCATTCTGCACTGCAGGCAGAAGGCCAGGCTCTCCTCTCCTCCCCTTAGGGCCCTGGAGTCCATGACGGGGGTAACGTGGAGACCAGAGAGGAAAGGGAGACCCAGACACAGGGACAGATCCAAGGGGCCAGGAAGAGACAGAGGGGTTGGGGTGGAAAAGAGACAAAGGCTGACAGCTTGGTGAGCTTATGGCTGGTCCCCCTGGAGCCCTGTCAGTCACTGACAGCAGACAGGTGCCTTGCAGTAGCCCCAAGAGACAGAAACCCATATTACAAGGAGAAAAACTGATGCTCAGACAGGTTGAGTTATTGCTCAGTCTAAAGAAAACAAAGTGCAGAGCTGGGAAAGAGTATATACATATGGCATTTATACACTCTTTTTTTTTAATTGAATTTATTGGGATGACATTGGTTCACAAAACCATAGAGGTTTCAAGTGCATAACTCAACAAACCACCGCCTGCCCACTGCATCACGCGCCCTCTGTCTCTGCCCCAGCAATGTCTCCTCTGTCCCCATTTTTCCCTCCTCAGCCACCTCCTCTAGCCCCCACCCCCTTGCCCTCTGGCTAGCACCACACTGTTGGCTGTGTCTATGTGTTATGTATGCATGTTTTTTGGCTAATTCCTTCACCTTCTTTCATCCATCCCCGCAACCTCTTCCCCTCTCACAACTGTGAGTCTGTTCCACATTATCCCGCATGCGACAGAACCATCTAAGGCTGATGTGCCTGTGTCTCCAGTCTGACAGTATGGCCTTGGGTTCAAGTCCAGACTAGCAGCACTTACCAGCTAGAAATCCTGGGTTGATCCTGACCCTCAGTTCACCTCTCTGCCCATGTGTCAGCCACCAGCACCAGAAAGTCCCACCCAGGCCTTCCAACCAGGCCTCTGGCTACAGCTGTGTGGTGGGGAGACCCCAAGGTCCCTGCAGAATATGTCCCCCAAGCATGTCATGAGGAACCTGTGGACTGGACCCCGCCTCTGCCCCAAACTATCTTGAAAGCACACCAAGCATGGGTCTATTTTTAGCCAGGCCCCAGTGGGCAGCCAGCCACTCAGTGTTATTCTAGACAGTGGGGTCATCAAGCTGGCCAAGGTAAAGGGGAGCCACGGCTGAGGCTTAGAAAACAGCACCCCTGGGAGGAGAGGCCCCACACTGAGGGAGGGACAGGCAGAGCAAGGCCCAGGACAGTCCGTCAGGGCCCATGAGGATTGGCTTGGGAGCAGAAGTCAAGAAAAGGCTAGAATACTGGGGCAGCAGTGTGTGATAGGGCAGGGAGGTGTGCCTCTCTGGTCTCTCCTCGGTGAGAGGGCAGCGCCAAGGAAGGCCGATGCCAGAGTGAAGACAAGGACTGCACATGAAAAAAGAGCTGGGAAAAGATGGAAGGGGCAAAGGAGGGAGAGGAGAGAGAGAAACAGAGACAGAATGAAGGAGAGAATCAGAGGCAGAGGTGTAGAAGGGTGACATCACCCACTCCTGGGGCCAGAGAGTCAATGACTTGTCCCTCCATCCCACATGCACTCCCAGGCCCTATTTCCCCTTCCTCTAAGGCACCCAGCCTCCTTCATCCCACCAGAGCCTCTCAGCCTTGCTGTAGGGGCCCCAAGCTGCTCTGCATCCCTGAATCCCTTCAAGTTCCTCCCTGTCCCCAAGTCACAGAGAAAATGCACCAAGCTGGGACAGGAACGCATGCATGCACACACATATATGCACACACATTCAGGCCCTGGGAAGAGATGGGACAATGGGGAAGGGTGTGGGGTGTCCCTTGTTTCCCTGCCTGGCCTTGGGAGCTCAACTCCACACAAAGAGCTTCACAAAAGGCCTCTGGCTCCCAGAGGAAGAGATAAATGGCGGAAGGAGGGAAGAGGGAGAGGGGAGACCCCAAAGCTAGAATGCCCAGTCAGTGGGTCTGGGAAGCAAGGTTGGGGTTGTTCTCATAGCCACAGAGGCCCATGAAGAGCTTAGAAGGAAGAGGAAGTGGCAGTGGGGGGTGAGACCCATGCTCAGGGGGTAAGGAGAAAGGTAAAGTCAGAGGTGGCTCCCTGGAGGAGGCAGTCAGAGTTGCCAACCTGCTGGAGGTAATTTAGAGAGAGTTAGCTGGGCTTCTGTGCCAAGTTTGAAGAAGAAAGAAACAGGCTGAACCCCACACAATCCCCAAAGAAGGTAACTGCCACAGAGGGTCCCCTACCCTTTCCCATACTGCCTCGGTCTGACTAAGAGAAGGGTGGGTACCTTACAACTAAAGGCCAGGCTAGGGTCGGGGACGGTGGTCCCAGGAAAAGGACTAACTGGTCAAGCAAAGCAATGACTTCTTACTCCCAAGGGACTATTGATAACAAGAAGAAACCCTCCTTTTGTGATACTGTTTTTTTTTGGGGGGGGGGCAGGGGACACTGTCCTGCTCAGTGGAAGAAGAACAGGCAAGATGCAGGAGAGAGGCCAAGTTCACCGAGCCAGGCATCGTAAGACCTGATTCACATCCCACTCTGCACTAACCGTGGCGAGACTGCAGACAAGCCATCTCCCCAGGCCTCAACCTTCCCGTCTGTAAAACAGGATAAGAACGCTTGCTCACATCACATCACTTTACATCAGGGCTGTTGTGAGTGAGCATCGTGCGAGGCTCAGTTTAGGACATTTATTGCCATTACTGTATTGTTAAGGGACTTCTGGCCTGCGAACTCAGAGATCCCCCAACCCAGGCCTCTCCCCCATTCCTAACCCTGCTTTTTGAGAGGGGCTGCGAGGCGAAGCCTTGGCCAAAACAGCAAGTAAAATGGTCAACCAGATGGCCTCAAAGGCCCCCAGAGGGAGAAGGACACTGGTGTTTATTGGGGGCCTACTACATGCTAAGAACATTATTCGTTAGCTAACTTAATCCCCTTGCTAACCTTGCAAGGTAGCTGCTATCATTCCCATTTCCAGATGAGGAAACTGAGGCTCACAAAGTTAGTCAGTGCCACAGCCCAGATTTGTGACCAGACCAGCCCAACGCCTGGGTCCGTGCTTTTCCACCACAAGTCCTCCCTTATTTTGTTGCCATGATGCTATAAGCTCCTCTGTCCGCTCCCCTCACCCCCAATCCCTGAACCCCAGAGCAGAGCTCCCAGAACAGCCTCCTCCCCCACACCTATCTCCAAGTGACCTCAGGATCCAGGACTCCTGACTGCAGACGGTGGCAACAGAGGGAAAAGAGGTGCCAACGAGGACACAGTGTAGACAGCTCAGCCCGTGCTGCATGCCCACTGTGCCCCCAGCTTGGCAGATGCACCTGGCTCTTCACAACAGCCTGGGAGGGGGGCTCTATTCTCTCCATTTTCCTGATGAGGAAACCGAGGCTCAGAGACACTAGCTTGCCCAGATCACCCAGCCAGAAGCAGGAAATAAGGGCTCATCCAGCTGCCTGTCCCCCCTTCACTGCTCCCCACACTGCACAGCTTCCTCGCCAAGCTGCAGCCCTGGGAGGGGCCCTGATGAGCCACACAGACAGCCCAGGGCTCTTGCAGTAGAATGTGGGAGACCCACAGAGAACCTCCCCCTCCAGCGCTACCTCCAACACACTCAGCCTCCGCTGCTTTGCTGCAATTCCATTAAGAAAGCGGGGAATAAATTAGCCTTCATTAGCATAATGAGTGGCTGGGGTTCAAGAGGCCATCTGGGTGGCTCACACATCTCCCTGCAGTCTGCCTGCCCTGCAGTGGCGGGAGGTGACAGGGTCAGTGAAGAGGGACAGTCTGGCCAGGCTGGGCCTGCTCTGCCCTCCACAGATGGCCTCAGCTCAGTGCCCAGAAACACTTGCTCCTGCTCCAACTTCATTCCCCTAATGGTGTTGCAGCTTGGCACCTGCCCTCCACACCCTTGCCCCACACTCTGGCCAGCCCCAGAGAACGCCCAAGGTTAGTACAGGGTAGCATCAGGCCCCTTCCTCCCCCAGGGGGAATCTGAGGTGGATGGCTCTGTCCAGGGGGCAGAGGAGACCAGCACAGTGCAGTTCCCTGAATGCCCTACCCTGGACTCTCCCTGGCCCAGTGCGCCTGTGCCTCAGTTTGCCCCACAGCACTAAAGCACCCCAAAAAGGAAAGAGAGATGGGGAGGGGAACAGAGAGCAGTGTCAGAGGCCAGATGGACACAGCCCCCTGCCCCAAGCAGGGCCACACCATCTATAAGGACTAGGGAGAAGGATATGAACTCAGCAGCCAGGACCCAACCTAAAGCCAGGCCCCAAAGGAGGAGGCCTGGCAGCCCTGCCACTGGAAGGGAGTGTGACAACCTGGGGCCCAGGCTGCTGACTCCCTCCAGATACTTGGGTCACCTCAGACACCCAGGATGGAAGACTCTGGCCCCCTCCCTGTCCCAAAGCCCTGCAGCAGCCATAAGAAGGCACCTGACAGACCAGTGGTGGGATTTAGCCAGTTCCCATGGGTTCAGCAGAACCGATACCTAATTTTTTGTTGTGTTCAGCAAACCAGTTATTAAAACAGCCCTTGTAATCAGGGTTCTCTCTAAGGTGGGTGCCTGGACAGCCGCCCAATGTGGAAATCACCAATTTACACTCCTTACACTTTTTTAACGTTCATCTGTGGTACTGCATATTCTAAGCACCCGCAGTAATGTTCCTTCCGCCCACAGGTGAAAAAAATTGCAAGTGAGGACGCCAATCAAGAAGCAATATGGAAATATCTTAAATAACAGTTTTATTGTTTTGGGTCAGGTATTATTATTATTTTTTCATTAATATTTTAAAATTCTTTCTTATAATCTAGTTTGTATACCTCTTTTATTGTTCTTATTTAAGTATTAAATGCATGAAATAATAAATTACCTTTTGGTATATCATTTTTTTATACTTAAAACGGTCATTAGGGCAGAGAACCAGCTGTTAAATTATTTGAATCTCAGCACTGTCGCAGACCTTCTGCTGAAGAAAGCAGGATTGACTAACGAATTTGCACTTTCAAATTTGTTACTGTGCTTGTTGGCGCCATGCTTCTCAGGGCAAAGTGCACGGGTCATTCTAAGGCAGACTCAGTCCTGGGAGACACAAGACTTCTCATGGCTTCCCCTTGCTGAACTCTCCGTAGAGTACACAAAGGTCTAGGCAAGTCCTGTCTAACCCTTGTTCCTTCTGTTCCCTCTTCACTCTGGGTCAGATTTCTATCACCATCTGAAGGCTCTCCCAGCCTTTTCTGGTTCCTTCCTTCTACCCGGGGAATTTTCCCTAATAAAATATTGACACATTTAATCCCATCTTATTTCTCAGAGGTCTCAGCCTAATACAATCAGTCACTCAATAACCATAACAACAGCAACAAAAGCTACCCTTAATTAAATGCCATCAGTGTGCCCCACACTGCTCTGAGTGCTTTCAAGGGAAGTGAAGGGTGCTAAGGCACAGAGAAGGTATGCAATATGCTCAGCAAGACAGCCCGGAAGTGGCAGAGCCTGAACTGAACTTAGTTTAACCCCAAAGGCTACTGGTATAACCATCACACCACACTGCCTCCTCTATAGGAGAGATGCCATCCATCTCTGCCTCCTGCCTTCTGGGGGCAAAAAGAGGGTGGGAAACAGAACTGAAACTCCTAAGCAGTGGGCGATACAAATTCAGAAAGAGATAGAGTATGAGAGAGATTTAAAGAGAGGAAGAGGCGGAAATGAGACATAGAGGAAATGAGACATATAGGAGACCAGGAGGACAGCCAGTTCTGGCCCCCGAAGAACCCTGATCTTACACCTTGAGCGCCTCCCCTCCCCAGGGCAGGGGCAGGTTGAGCTGTTGGACCAAAGGAAGCAGAAGGGGAAGGAGAATGTGGCCCTAGAGCACTTTCCGACCCCACCCATCCTTGCCATCCTTAGCCAACCACCCCAATTCGCCCCCTCACGCATGTGACTAGGGTGTGCCAGTGGTGCCAGCCAAGGCACCCTGCTGCCAGGCTCCTCGGCAGCACCGGGTCCCAGGAATCTTAATCCCGACCCGCCCGCTCCATTCCCCATCCTCCAACCCTTCCACAGCAGGGCCAATAGAGCTAGCCCCGTCTCAGGGTCCCAACAAAGCCAGGCCTGTCTCCTGCCCAACCTTCATGGAAGTGACGTCTGGGCTGGGCAGCAGGTGAAACTGAGCCAAAGGGACATGGCAGAGAGCCAGCTGCACCTCTTCCAGGTGAGTTCTCAGCTTAACTCCTGGCCTGCCAGACCCAGAGTCTGGGCTGCTGTTTAGGAGATGAAGGGGTTGGTGGGAGTGTAGCAGGGACAAGGAAGAAGAACCAGCTCCCAGGGGGGACCCTCCCATCCACCCCCCTTTGTCCAGACACATGAGAGAGACCCAGCCACAAGCTCAAGTCACCTTACACCCACCCACCATCCATCCTCCACCCTGTGCCAGGGAGAGTTTAAAATGCAGACTCCCTCCTTCCCAGGCCTCTCTGTGGCCCACATAAGTCTAAAGTGTGGACTTTTTAGCTTGGCATTCAAGGTCTTCCCCATCCAGACCCATGTCGTCCAGCTTCTGACCAGGCCTCTCCCTTCCCACCCTATTCTGCAGCTCCCTTAGGGTGCCACACACTGCACACCCTGGGCTGGCTGAAATGGCCTTGCCTCCCCTCAGTGCCTGTGAACTCCTACTCACCTGGTAGAACCCAGTTCAAAATGTCAGCTCCTCCAGGAGGGCTTTCCAAATAGCTGCAGGCAGACCAGCCCACTCCCTGCTCCAGAGCCAGATGACAGCTTGGGCACGCCTCTTGCACACTGTCTCCTCCAGCTGGTGTGTTTGGATGTCTCCACAGAGGGTGAGGACTTACCGGAAACACCAAGTGTGTGCGCATGGCCCATGGCAGACGGCGGGCTCGAGAGGGGAAGGGTGAACAGGTAAACCGAGGATGGTGGATGGATGGAGGAACAGGTGGGTGGAAAGGCAGATGGGTGGAGAGGTGTGCAAACCAATGAGAACTGAGAAGCTCCTACTGGGTGCAGAACCAACATGTCACATACACCAGGGCCCATGGGACTTCTGGGCCCCTTTGCCAAAGGGCTCTGAGAATTGGGTTTGAGGGACCACCTGGCCATTCTTTTTTTTTTTTTTTTTTTTGCAGAGACAGAGTCAGAGAGAGGGACAGACAGACAGGAAGGGAGAGAGATGAGAAACATCAATTCTTCGTTGCGGCTCCTTAGTTGTTCATTGATTTCACATATGTGCCTTGACCGGGGGCCTTCAGCAGACCGAGTGACCCCTTGATCGAGCCAGCAACCTTGGGTCCAAGCTGGTGAGCCTTGCTCAAACCATATGAGCCCACGTTCAAGCTGGTGACCTCGGGGTCTCGAACCTGGGTCCTCCACATCCCAGTCCAATGCTCTATCCACTGCGCCACCACCTGGTCAGGCCCACCTGGCCATTCTTGACAACTGTGGGTTCAGGTGTGGCAGGAGTGTAATGAAATGCAATTTGATGGGGACACCCAGAAGTTCCTGAAGAGGAGGAGCTGGCAGGAATGACAAGAAGAACTGAGCAGAGGGAAGCGTTGGCCGAGGCCAAAAGACGAGCCCATGAGCCTCTGCGTGATGGATGCCCACACTGGCCCCAGCTGACCACCGGGCTGTCACCTCCCTTCCCACACTTTTCAAACCTTGAAAAAGGCCTTTTTTCAGCTGACCTCCTGCACTCCTGCAGACATTCCTATCTGACCTCCAACCAGGCCTGAACTTGACCTAGGTGATCTCATCTTGGCTTCCATCCCCATGTCTGTGCCCTCCCCCAAAACAAGGTGCCCAGAGGAGATCATCCTCATCTTTTGCCTAGCCTCTGCTTGTGTTCCCTCTCTTCCCCGAGGTCTCCACCTGCCTGCCTCTCCCCATTCATCCATTCACCCATGGGGCAACCCTGATTGAGCACCTATATGCTGCATGTCCTTTGTTAAGTTCCTGGGCTACCAGGTTCACTAAAACTTGGCTCTGTCCTGAAAGCACTGGCTCACCAGACTGACGGGGGAGACAGACTTGCGGACAGATAGCAACAGAAGCATTTTAACACTCTTTTATCCTTGGCCAGGGAGGAAGTCTAAAGCTGAGGCCCCTCCGTCCCCTCTCCCTCGGGTGGGCTGGACAGGCAGCTTCCTGCTCTGGACTCAAGAGCTACTCAGGTTAGGAGGCGAAGGGGCTGGCTAGAAACACCAGGCTGGGGTCTCGAGCGGAAGGGAGTCAACCAGGAAATCAGAGCTTGGTCAGTCAACAAGTGGCCCAGAACCTCAGCATCACCTGGGTCCCCTTTGCTCCCCACAGCTCGGCTTCTCGGCAGATGGCAGCCTCTGCTTCCCACTCGCAGGCTACTGCCCCTCCGGGGGCTGCCTTAGCTTGCCTGCCCTTGGCACCACACTTTGTCCTGGTGCCAGGGGCTCTTGGCAAGTTCATACTTCAAACAAGGAGGCAGTGGCTGGCTTCTTGCCTTTCAAGAAAGAGAGAAGGACTAGAGGGCATGGCCCTATCCCCCACCTCACACCCTCCTGATCTACCAGGGACCCAGACTTGTTCCCAGAGAGTGGGTTAGGTTGGGAAGGATAGTCAGCTGACCCCACCCACCCCTCTCTAACTTGGCCTCTAGAGCCTCTTCCTCCTTCCCCTCTTACACTGAGCTCCACATTACAGGTGTGAGCAAGATAAGGAAAGTCACTACAAAAGGACATGGTCAGAGTGTTAAGAGATCTTCTCCCTTCCCCCATATGTCTCTCATCCCCCTTCCCAAGTTGCCTGAATGCCCCCTGTATAGAATGATGCCTCTGTTTCTTGAGGTGCTTGGACCTTCCAGAGACACTCATCAAAATAGGGAGATGCATTTACTCAACAGAAATGAGAACACTGGACCACCAAAGATGCACGAGGATGTTCATAGCAACGCTACTTGCAAGAGCCTCAAACGGAAAAGAACCCAAATGCCTATCGGTGACAGAATTGACAAAAAATTATGTATCTTCACATGGTGGACCACTATCCAGCAAGAAGAAGGGATGATATATAACCATACACCAAGAATATGGATGAACGTCACAACCATAACACTGAGCACAGGAAGTCAGGCCCAAAATAACACATACAACATGCTCCATTTATAAGAAGTTCTATATAATAGGCAAACCAATGCTGGTAGAAGTCGGGATAGTGAATAATTCTCAGAGGGGAATTAGCGACTGGAAGAGGGCAGGAAGGGGAGCCTGGATGCAGGCAACGCACTATGTCTTGACTGAGTGCAGGGCACATTGGATACATGATGCATTCAGTTTGTGTACTTTTCTGTATTTATGAAACACTTCAGAACTTAAGTGGAGGGACTCCTGATGAAACATTATCAGCTATCATCCTTATAAGAGGAAGGGAATCGTTTTCACCTCCCCTTCTCACTCCTTCCCCGTCTCCAAGTCCTGTCTCTTCTCCCCCTGGAATCAGACCTGCCCTCACCCCCACTGATCCCTCCCCGCGGCACACCAGCTCTCTAATCCAAACCACCACCATTGCTCACCCAGATGATGTGACCACCTGCCCCAGGTCTTCCTGCTTCTCCTCTCCCCTCTTCCAATCCACACACACACACCCCACATGGACATCAGAACTTATGGGGAGGCAGGAATAGCCAGAGGAAGCCTTTGGAAAATTCTGTGTTCCCAACTCTTCTCCATCTCAGGACCTTCAAGTGTACTGCTCCCAGTACCTAAAATACTTGTCCTCACTAAGTTCGACTTGTACTTTGTCTCCTTGCTTAAATGCCGATTCCTCTACCTCCCGATCTAAATCCGGTCCATCTGGTATCTCCTACAACATCCTTTACTTCCCCTGCATGACACCGTTCCCAGTGTCCTTGTGCACTGTTCTCTCTCTCCCACTCGACTGACACCCCCTCTAAAGGCAAGAGCAGAGCTGTTCACTTTCCTGCTCCATCTCCAGCTCCGAGCTCTGTGCCCGGCTTAGAGCAGGTGCTTAGAAATGCTTGCTGACTAAGAGGCTAGACCAGTGATGGGCAATCTTTTGAGCTTGGTGTGTCAAAATTCGGCATAAAACCGAGCATAACTCGGGTGGTGCGTCACTTCGAGAAAAACAGCCTAACCGGAAGTCCCAGAACTAGACGCTATGTGCCGGAGTTCTGTTGTTTTAGCCTACTGACCTCCGGCACAGTGTCTAAGCTACAGCAAATGTCTTATCCTTGGCTACTGCACTTGGCCGTGCAGGAGCGGAGGATAAAACGTCCTTCTCGACATGCGACCCCATACTTCTCTGGTATGCGGCCTCATGTGGTCGCATGTCATAGAAAATGGCTATGCGTGTCAGTGCTGACACGCGTGTCATAGGTTCGCCATCACGGGACTAGAGCTTACTTATTCCAACCCTCCCCACGCACACACACAAAGAATAATATAATGTGATAGAAGTGTTAGCTAACACCACTGAGGTAATCATATTGCAATATACACTGCTCACAAAAATTAGGGGATCTGGAACATGCAGACACTCCAGTATTTTCAGCCTATTACTGTATAGTGGATTTTCACCAAAGAAATAAAAGTTGGTTTTGTGTCTCATTTGCATATTTGAGCAACTTTCTTTGACTTGTTTGCTTTTCTGATGTTCTTGTTTAACAAAAATAATCAAACACTTCTTTTTTTAATCCCTTCATATTCATTTTGAAATGTCCTCTAATTTTTGTGAGCAGTATATAAATGTATCAAATCAACATGCCTCGCACCTTAAAGTTATTCAATGTTATATGTCAATTATATCTTAATAAAAATAAAAAATGTGCAATATATAAACTTACACTGAAGTAAATTCTATTCAAAACTAAAGTAATAAAAGTTCAAAAATATACTTTTTGAATAAATGAATGGTCAGGCCTGTCTGTCTTACAAGCAACTTTTGGGGAAGGGAAAAGTTGCCACTGGAATCAAAATTCCCATGTGTCTGGGGTCAGGACACCTAGCTTGTGGTCCTGGTTTTGCCACTCACTTTATTGCGTGGTCTGGGCAAGTCATTTCCCTCCTCTGGGCCTCAGTGTGGTCAGTTGTGACATGCAGGGGTTGGATGGATCAGGGCCATGAATAGGCTTGAGGGGATATATGACATTGTGTCTGTATGTTTGTGCAGTGGCTGTGTGTTTGTGTGTGTGCATGTTCCCTAGCAAGGACAGCCATATCTTTCATCAAATTCTCAAATAGATCTGTGACCTCACATAGTTCAGAACTTCTAATCAAGATCCTTTTTCAGCTCTGGGGGTCTATCGTATACGTAACTGGAGAGAGAGAAAGAGGAGTCTGCTAACTCAACCACAGCAGAGGGCATTAGCTTAGACCCCAGAGCTTCCATCAGGGGCGAAGGAGTCCATAACAAGCATGAAGGGGAAGCTGTAGGACCTGGCCTTCCGAAGATCTCCTAAATTCAACAGGTCTCCGGGTTATTGGGCAGGGGCCAGATGAACTGACCCCAAGGATCGGCTTTTGGAGAGAAGCGGCAGAAGCAGCCCGGAGTCTCCTCCCCTCTGCTCCCGTCACCATCCGACAAGCATCCACTTGTACCGGGACCCGGCAGAGAGTGAGGAGGCGAGGCAGGCACCTGGAGATGCCCTCCAGGCCCCTTGGCGCCCAGGTCAGAGAAGGTTTGGCGGGAATGTGCAAGAGGAATGCCAAGCCCCACCTTTCCCTCACCAGAAGGCTGGCAGGCTGGCATGTGTTGTCAGAAGAGGGCTCAGGGTGTATGGTAATCATGGGACCCTGGGGAGGGGTGCGGGGCCACACCTCCAGGCTCCGATAATCCAAAGCTAAAGCTCAGATGTTTGGGGGCCAAGGTGGGCAGTTCTCCTCAAAGCAGAGAGGAGGCGCAGGCCACAGATTCAGAGCAGGGAGGGGAGTGATGTGGGCAGCGGGGCCTCAGGGGACAAAGCAGAGAGGAGGGCAATGTGGTCTGTGCAGAGGACAGTCTGCTTAGGGGGAAACCAGGGACAACGTGCAGGGGGAAGAAGGCAACATGTCCTGGCAAGGAGGGGGCTGCCCAGAGGGGTGAGAAGAAGAGAGAAGCTGGGCAGGGACAGGTGATCTGAGCACAGCCTGTGACCCAAGGAGAGCAGTGAGGTCTGTGGAATGGGCATGGGGGTTAGCGGGAGGAGGGGAACGGTCTGTAGCAGGAATGGTAGCGTGCTCACGGCAGGACTGTCAGTGGGAGTGCTCTGGCTGGGAGCCCAGATGCCTGCATAGCTTCTAAGCCCTGACTCCCAAGGGGGGCTGAGAGCCCAAGAAGTGTTTATCTACCACAAGAACTTGGTAAAATGCCTCCTTCAGTGAGGTGATAGCCTGGCTACTCTTTCCTGGGTCACTGAAGTGTCCTGACAGTTGCAATATGAATGGGGGGCGGGGGGCTGGCAAAAAAGAGAGTGGCCAGCAACAGCCCACCCTCTGGAACCAGAGCCATGGGCAGTGGGCACAGGATGGGCCTGAATGAGGAGTGTAGTCCTGCTGATAAAGAAGGAATGAGTCATGGGTGAGAGCCAGACTCTCAAGGGGCAGCTCGGAAACCAGCTCATCCGAATGCAGACAGACACTTGTCCTTATCCCTGTCCCTGTAGCTGTCACACTCCCACACATACCCTCCCTCCCCTTCCTTCTCCCCTCTCCTTGGTCACCCTCCTCCAGTGCCCTGGCTCCTTGCTTCATCCTAGCAGACAGCCTGTGCCTCAGGTGGTACACCTGGCACCTCATCACAGCTGGCTGCGTGGGGAGCGGAGGAGAGAGGGAGGGGGACAGGGAATCAAGGAGACCCACCGACAGAGGAAGTAAAGTCAAGAAGGGTTTGAACCTGACCAGGTGGTGCAGTGAATAGAGCGTCGGACTGGGATGCGGAAGACCCAGGTTCGAGACCACGACGTCACCAGCTTGAATGCAGGCCCATCTGGCTTGAGCAAAAAAGCTCGTCAGCTTGGACCCAAGGTCGCTGGCTCCAGCAAGGGGTGGCTCGGTCTGCTGAAGGCCCGCAGTCAAGGCACATGTGAGAAAGCAATCAATGAACAACCATGGTGTCACAAGGGCAACGAAAAACTAATGATTGATGCTTCTCACCTCTCTCTGTTCCTGTCTGTCCCTATCTATCCCTCTCTGACTCTCTCTCTGTCCTTGTAAAAAAAAAAAAAAAGAAGAAGGGTCTGAAATGGAGACAGATAATAGGGGGACTGTGAACTCACTTCCCCCTGGACACTTTGAGGATGGTCATGAGGCTCCAAGGCAGAGGAGGAACCTGGATGACCTCTGGAGGCGCCTGGAAGTGCAGAGTTCTGCTATGGCACCTTCCCTCACTGGACCCCCTGCCTTTTGCCAAGACTGAGAAGCAGTAGTTGGGGAGAACCAGCCAACACCCCGCAACCCTCATCCTACCCCCAGCACACTACTCTAGGCTCAGGGTCTTGTCAGAATCACACCTGAGCCCCAGCCACTGTGAGGGCTCCGAGGGCTCCGGCAACAGCTGCTCCCCAGGCTTGTCTCTCACCAAAGCCTGTCTGTCACCGTGGTGATGACCCAGGCCAAAGCTTAGGAAGGACGAAAAGTTCCATTTATAAGTACAGCCCTCAGCTTGGCACTGTGAAGTATAACCACGAATATGCCACAATCTGTGCCCTGAGGGGCATCCAGTCAAGTGGGCAGAGGAATCACTTTGGGACATGTGTGTGCAAGCATGTGCGTGTGTGTGCGTGTACACGCACACACGCACACACACACCTGGTTTCACTGCCTGTCCCAGTGAAGGGGGGAAAGGGAGCTGGGAGGTAGCCACAGGTACATTTTGAGTCACCCAAACCCTGTGTTGTACCCAAGTGGAGAGATACAAGGTAGCAGCATAATCCAAACCCGGCACAGCAGACAAACCTTAGGAGGCTGCAGCCTTCCCAGTCGCACACAGGGAGGTCGGCTGGGCTTATGCCAGTATCTAGGGCAAGGCTGCACAGTCCCTAGTGACCCCAAATATCTCCCCCCTCTTCCTTCTGGGAGAAACCCAGTATCACAGCTGTACCAGGCCTGGTGCTGCCCAGACAGACCCCTCATCCAGAACAAACATCTGCCTCCAGCACTGGCCTATCACGACCCCTCTGGATCAGCTTCCCACCTGCAAGGCTCCAAGACTTACCCGGAACAGAGAATGCAAGAGTGAGGGTCCAGCTGCCCCCCATCCTCAGGTCAGTCTTGCCCTGACGGGGCCCTCCCTGTCTCAAAAGACCCCCTCCTTCCTGGCTACAGCGCCCTAGTAAGGGACAACAGCCACCTCTCCCAGGAGGGACACAGAGTCAACTCCTGAACTAGCTCAGAGGAAATGAACACTTTCAGTGTCTTTTCCCAGCACTCCTAGCCCTGCGGCTCTTGGAGGCTACGAAACCTCACCTCAACTATTTGCCCTTTCAAGGGCCAGGTGGGCCATCGTCCTCCTCCCAAGGACACAAGAGACACAGGAGAGACCTCAACCTAACTCTCGTGCCTCCACCTGGTCCTAGTCCAACCGGTGCCCTGGGGCGGCCTGCCCTAGCTGCCCACCTCGGTACTGCTAACAGGCACTCTTCTGGCTGGGCTCCTTACCTGTCTCAGGTGAGCTGGGCTCCGCTTGCCACCCGCTCCCCCCATCCGTCCCCGCAGCGCCCTACCTGATGCAGGAGCCGCCTGCTCTCGGCGCGGACCAAAGCCCCGGGCTCCCAGAGCGGGGCCCGCGCTGAGTTCGCGGGACTCCCCGGGGGCTGGGGGCCGCAGGGGGGCCCGGGCTCCAGCGCCTCGCAGCACACCAAGCTCACCGTGCAGCCCATCCGGCCGGGCGCCCGGCGGGCCAAGGCCGGGGGCGGGGACGCGGGCGCCCTGGCAGCTGGCCCGTCCCCCAGCCCAGGGTGCCTCTGACGTCGGGAGGGGGACGGCGACGCCCCCAGCCCGTCCCCTCCCGCAACTTTCTCCAGAGGCACCGCCAGGAAGCCGGGGAGTACAGGGCCGGGAGAGGGGCGGTGACATGGGCGCCGGGAGCAGCCAGTGACAGAGGGAGACCCGAGGGCGGGGGACGCGGGGAGGGGCGGCGGCAGGGTCCCGAGGACTGGGCGGCGGACCCGAGGAGTAGGGCAGGGCAAGAAAGAGACCGACGGCGCGATGGAAGAGGCAGGAAGCAGATAAGGAGAGATAATGAGGGACAGACGGGGAGACAGGGAGCGAGGGGTGGGTGCGCAGAGACGGGGGACAGCGCCTCTGCACTGAGAAGACCAGGTCCGGCAAAGGGAGAGACAGGCCGGGAGTGGCTCAAGAGAGCAGAGCCAGGCGCCTGCCGGGGTTTCCGTGAGCTTTCCGGGGGTTGAGAAACAAAAGTCCTCCCAAGTGCCTGCTACCTATTCTCCGCCCTCTGTACCAGCCTTTGGGGCACCCCAGCCAGAAAGACAAGGACCAGTCACAGCTTCAAAGAGGCAGAGCGCATCCAGGGTGGAAAGGCCCCAGTCGACCTGGGCAAGCACCTGGCCCATTCCTGAATACAGCATCTCACCAGTCCTCACTTCCCTCCTTTTAGGGTGAGTACCAGGACTGGGAGGATGGCACTGATGACCAGAACTCTGCGGTGTCTCTCAAAAGACTGAAGTAAGGAGGAGGAGAGAGACACGTGATGGGACCCTGTCCTCCCCTCCCCACCTGCATCCCACTCCAACCAAGTGAGGGTAAAAACCGGCAAAGTATCAGGTGGGGTAGCATCCCAGACTCTTTGTGCCACCTGGTGGTGAGAAGGAAGAAAGACAAAAGCAAGTGGCCAGGGATGCAAAGGGAAGGAAACTTGACAGCAGCAATTGCTGCCACCCTACATCTGGGTGAGTGTTTTCCGCCAACTAGTCATCCCCATCTCAGCCATTCTACCCTGGTGCCCTTGACCCTGGCTCTGCCACTTCTGCCCTTCAATCTTCCGCTTCTGCTCCTCTGAGCAGGGTTTCCCCTGCAGGGTGCTGGGCTGCGCCTGAGTCACCTCCCCCACAGCAAACTCCGAGAAGGCTATGCAGGGACTGTAGTCACAGGCGGCAGCTCCGGCTGCAGTGTCTGCTCCCCATGCCTCAGCCAGCCAGGCCTTCCCAGGTGAGTAGAGTGAGTCCAAGGTCTGGGGGAGGCTGGAGAAGAGGAACGCCGCCAGGAGCGAGGCGCTGAGGGATCTCGGTGGATATAAGGGACGGGACAAGAGAAGTGTTATTGGATTTCATAATCAATCTGGGATGCAAGGAACTTCAGAGGTCCCAAGTCCAAACCCTTGGTCTACATATGGGGAGACTGAAACCCAAGAAAGGTGAGTGATGTGGCCAAGATCATACGGCCAGTTTCAGGGCCAGGATGGAAACCCAGGTCCCCTGACTCAGAGCTGTGTTCGCTGAACACCACTCCCCACCCTCCCTCTTTACTCTCATTTTCTGCTCCTGTCCCCTCCTCCGTGCCCACTGCTTCTTCACTGCACCCATCCCAAACTCCGGCAAGCACAACCTGGGCGGCCAGACACCTGGGTTTCCCACCCCATGCCCAGGCTTTTCTGCAGGCTGGCAGAATCAGCACACTGGCCCTGGGGCACCATATTCATACTCTCTGTGGCCCAGAACCCACTAGGTAGGTGTGTGTGTGGGTGGGGGGGTTACAGGACAAGCTGAGCTTCCGTTGGGAGAAGGCAGCAGGATTAGAACCAGGTGTCCTGCTCCCGAGACCCCACTCCCAGCTCTAGGGGCCCACCTTACTTCCTCTTCCCTCTGCAGAGAACGCACATTTTCCACTCAGCTGGGGCCCAGGAAAGGGTGAGAATGTGCCTCTAGGGTGGTGACCGCTCTGGCAAGGTGCCCGGGTGGAGGAGAAGGGTGACGTTTCCTCAGCCCGGCAGCCACATGGTGTGGGCACTAATGAAATCACTCACATTGAGTCTGGGCTGAGAGCACGGCCCCTGTGGGCACACAGACCCAAGTTCAGATTCTAGTTTCACACCCTAGATCTTTGGGACATTGGGTAAAAGACAGCCTCTCTGTGCCCCCTTTTGTCCTTGTACAGAATGGAGTTGATAACCTCCGAGGGTTATTGTGGGGATGGAATGAGACAAAGACGTCAGGCACCCAGGAACTGCTTCCTACCTGGAGCCAGACCATCAGCCTCTCACACCGGCCTACAAGGAGCTGGGTGTCACCCCACTGGGTTACTCCCTGTGCCCTACAGACATCCTGCTCCTTCTCTAGGCTCCGAGTCTTCCTTTGTGTAAGGAGACGGTTGGACCGCTGAGCCCAGAGGCTCCTTCCTGGGCCACAAGGAATCACATCATTTTCAAATACTCATGGCAGAAGAGAGGGCTTCCCTCAAGGTCACCAGGGACCTGAAAGGTATGTCCTGAAAGGTTTTCTGGAACTGAACTAGAAGATAAGTGAGGGGTCTTGGGAGCTTCTACCTCCAGAAACTGCAGTCCCTGATGTCTGATGTCCACTACCGTCCTCACAGCTGCTGTCTCTACCATCCTCCAAGGCTACGGGGCCGGGCGGCCAGTGACAGATGCCAGCGCTGAGCTCCACAGACTCTGCGGCTGCCTGGAGTGGCTGCTGCAGGTGGGACACCCCGACCCCTGCCCCTCTCCTCTCTCCAGGCCCAGATGACCAGGAGGGCCTTACCTGATACTGAGTGAGGACCCGCCCTTCCCCCTCAACCAGCTAGTTCTTCCTGACATCTAACCTCACTCATGGAGGCTGTCACCATAGCCTGGGGGTAAGGTGAAACAGGGCTGGGGCAGGGGGCAGCCACCCTGCTCTAAAGACTAAAGTTTCAGAGGCACAGATGTCCCAGGGCTGGCCTTCCTTGCTTCTGGTGGGGGCCCCAGTCATCACTCTCAGGAGCTGTTACAGAGCACGTGCTATGTGCCAGGCACAGCCTTCACATGCCCACCTTATTCAATTCTCCTTCTAACCCCCTGAAGTGATTCATGACCTGCCCACCCCCACATACACACACCCTTCCTACTTCTCTATGTGTATGTACATGTGTGTGTGGTGTGAGTGCATATGCGTGTATATGTGTCTGGTGTGGGGTGGTATGGGTGTGTGTGCGTGAGGTTTGTGTATATGTGGTATGGGCATGTGGTGTGCATGTATGGGTCACCTGCCAGTTTCCTCCATCTGTTGCCCTCCCATCACACTGGCCTCCTGATCTTCTAAAGTGCACCAGGAATGCGCCCACCTCAGGACATTTGCACTTTCTATTCCTTCTTCTTGGAATGCTCTTCTCCCAGAAATTTAGATGGGATACTTTCTCATTTCTTTCAGATTTCAACTTGAATAGCACATCATCAGTAAGGCTTTCCCTAGCCACCCTAATCTAAATTTTATCATACACGTATATTACACATACCACACATACACGCATGCATGCACATACCACACAATTTCTATTTCCTTTCCCTGCTTTATTGTTTTCTCCTTAGTAGTCAGCACTATCTAGCATCGTATATATTTTTGCATGTTCGGTTTGTTCGTTGTCTGTCTTCCCTTCCAAGATATAAGCCCATGAGGCCAGTTTGTTCATTGCTGTATCCTCTGGACTTAGAATAGGGTTGGCACATAGTACGTGCTCAATAAGTATTTCTGGCATGCATGCATGCATGCATGAATGAATGAATGAATGAATGAGAACGCTGAAGGCTCAGAGAGGGGAAGCAGCCTGCTCCTGGTCACACAGCCAGTAAGGAAAGGCCAAGCCAGGACCTGGATCCAGGTCTGCCTGCACAAGCCCTTTCCTCCTCTCCCACATACCCACTCAGCATGCTAGAATGTGAGGTAAGTACTAGCAGGAAGCATTTCTCTGATTCCTTTCCTTCATCTTGCTCCCAGTTTGACCAGAAACAACAGAAGAGCTTCCTGAGGCCTCGGAAGGATTACTGGGGTTTTCTCTGCACTGCCCTGTGGCAGCAGCGGGGGAACACGGAGCCAGCACGCTTTGTTCACTCACAGGACAAGGTATTCAAGGCCATGTGGCAGGCAGGCCAGCTCCAGCATGCTGGGGTCCTGCCACCAGGACCCTGAAGGGATCATTCGGGAACCAGAGAGCCCAAGCGTGCCCAAGGCCCTTTTCTCATGCACCCCAGCTGCACTGACCGTAGACCCACCCCTCTTCTCATCCTCGTCCCCTGTTAACACTGTCTTCAGCATCCCTCTAGCCAGCTCCCATAGCCTCAATGCCCGTGACACCCTCTCCGTGCTGGCTGAGTCCCCTGTTCTAACACCACCCACACTTTGTCCCCTGCGCACTCTGCAGCTGAAGACCCCGCTGGGAAAGGGCCGAGCCTTCATCCGCTTCTGCCTCGCCCACGGACAGCTGGCCGAGTACCTGCAGCTCTGCCTTCTGAACCCAGAGCTCACCAGGTGGGGCTGTCGGGACGCCCTTCTACTCACACCATCTGAGCCCACTGTCTCTCCTTCGTGAAAGGTCCCCCTTCACCCCCAGGAGGATGGTTTACTATCAAGGAGAGAGTAAACAACAGAGATGAGGGGGAAGTCAAGGAACAAAGAGTAGAGGGGAGGTTAGAACCCAGTCCTGGTATCATCATGATCCTTAGGCCTCCTGCTCCCCAAGAGCCACGACCCTGCCTGTAGAATCGTAGCATCATCCCATTAAGGTGTGCAGCGGAGGCGGATTCTCTGAGGTCAGGGTGGCAACAGCACTAGGGCCAAAGGCCAAGGGTGCTGATCACCATGAACACAGGGAATGGTATGGCCCCCGGAGCCCTCTGCTGTGCCCTGAACTGCAAGAGGACATCCTGGACTCTCTCTATGCTCTCAATGGAGTGGCCTTCGACTTGGACCTGCAGCGGCCAGACCTGGATGGAGCCTGGCCCATGTTCTCAGAGTGAGTGGGCATGCATGGAAGGAAGCTTCTTTTCATACCTGCCACCAGTGCTACCCCCCATCCCAAGCTAGCCCCGAGCCCTCAGCCTCTAGCGCCATCTGTTTCTCCCTCTCTTCTTGCTCCCTGAGCCCCTGAATCTCCACCCCCTTAGCCTTCTGTTTTCCCAGCATAATCTCACTGTCCCAAGGTGCTGCAGAGACTACACACTCCACAGAGCTCCTGGCTGGCTGGGGAATTGTTAAAGGCGTGACTGAATGGGGGGGGGGACGGAAAGAAGGGTGGGATGCAGGATGGCTGGAGAGGGAGTTGCAGGCATGAGGGTGGGAGGGCAGGAGAGTGGAAGGGATGGTGGAATGAATGGGTGGTCGGAAAGATGGTATAGACTGCATCCAAGAGCCAGGACCACTTCTGGAGAGAGGCCCAGGGTCCCCCTGCCCCTGTCACTTTCAGGTCCTGCTGCTCTAATTCCAGCCGAAACCAGGGAAGAAGACCTAGAAAAACCAAAGATTCGCCAAAAGAGGTGCTTCTGCCTGATATTCATTCTGAGTTGCCTCTTCTCCATCTCTGCTGGGACCCCCCAGGTTGAAGAGCAAGTGAGCTCTGCACCAACTGGACAGACAGAGAGGCCATATGTGGACCTAGGGACTGGGGACCCCCAAGAAGCAAAGACCCATATTTGTAAAGTGGGGGGGGGGATATTAACGAGAGAAAGGGACCACTGACATCATCTGCAGGAGCCAGCAGGACCCAGGGGAGGAGAGGGGCCAGAGACGATCACCAGAAGCTTGTAGGAAACAGACCAGGAAAACAGCCTCTTCTGGACAATTTACAAATGCCTCAATGCCGTTCAGGGAGTGATTGAAGAGCCAGATCACTTGGTTTAAATCCTAGCTCCTCCCCTTACTAACCATGGTCCTAGGGAAAGTTATTTGTCACGCTTCACAGAGCGATTTGTGAGGGTGCATTGAGACAGACCACGTGTAGCACAGAGCAGGGCTCCCACCGTGTGCTCCAGATGTGGTAGTTTGCAGTTACCATTCTTCTTTGCACCCTCTCAGCTTCTGGGCACCAGGTACAGATACTATGAGGATTCGGTCTCTAACATGAAGGAGTTCCAGGTCTGTTCAGAGAGACAGTCCCTAAAGGGCCACGTTACAACGTGACATGTAAAGCATAGTGATGCAGACATGCCCAGGGAGACGTGGGGCCCAGAGAAGGCTTCTTGGCAGAGGTGACTCTTAGCTGGCTCTCAGTCTGTCTAAGCTTTTACCTCAACCCTACAAGGCAGGTATTATTATTCTAGTTTCGCAGGCCAGAAGATACAAGGAGGGCAGGATTGGAGGAAAGGGGTGGGAAGAACTTAGGGGAAACTAGATCCATGCAGAAGATAGAAGATAGAAATGAAGGGGGAGAAGAGCGCGAGCTAGAGGTGAGGGAGAAAAGGGCACCGAGAAGTGCTGCAGCCCCCTGACCAGGTCACAGCTGGGGCTTCGGGTCACATCACCTAGATGCCTGGGCCGTCCTCAGATCTGCTGAGTCAGTGTTTCCAGTGGAAGGCCTGGGAGTCCATATACTGATTAAGCCTGTTACAAGGGGGCTGTGACCTTTTCTATGCACCAGCTTGGTGAATGGGTGCTGAGTGAGGGGGATGGTGATGGGTTTGGGGGCTTCTCTGCAGATCTCAGCTGCAAACGGAAGCCCCACAGGAGCCCCGCCAGAAGAGCCGCACACCAACCTAGCCAGAGGTCGGCGAGATGCAGCAGGGGAAGACCGGCTGGTTGAACTCACGTTGGAGCAACACAAGCATCTTCCTCCCTTTTTGGAGAAGGAAGATCCCAGGAGCCTCAGGAATGCCCACAGCATGTGGGAGCCAGATGGGGAGGAGCTGCAGCAAGGCCAGGAGATGGGAGCCCCAAGGACAGGGGTCTGTCGGGAGAAATCAACACCCCGCCTCCAGGGGCAGAGGGAGGGGGGCACGCAGGCTCTGAAGGAGGTGGTAGGGGCAGAGGGTGAGGACAGAGGGATTCTGCTGAGTGCAGAGGGTCAGAGAACAACAGGGGGCACTCTCAAGAGCAAAGCAGAGCACGGTCTTGTCCAGAAGCTGCTGGTCCCTGGCTCCAGGGGAACAAATGAAGACTCAATGTCAAGGAACAGGCAGCGGTGCAAGGTGGTTTGCATTCTGGGGGAGCCCAGTGCCTTTCAGGTCCTGGGAGCAAAGGAAGATTCCACCACAGAAAAGCCACAAGAGCAGACAGGAGTGACCAGTGTGACCAAGAGGGAAGAGCAAACAGAGGTGGCCTTGCAGGATGTGGTCGAGGTGAGAGCAGCTGAACTCTGTTCCTGTCATTCTCCCCGGCAGACCAGACTGGCCCACGGTTGGAAGTCTTCACTGGTAGCCTGAGAACCGTGCCAGCCCACAGACCAGCATTTATTGGCCGTAGAGGACTATTATGATTTGAGGATGTCTTTTGACAGCCGTGCATTCTTCAGTTCACCATAGTCCTCACCTCTCCCAATTGCCTTACACCAAGCCCACTTAATCATCAATACCACCTGCCTAGCCCCTACTGGCATTTGCATTGGAGGTACCTTTCCAACAGTTCTCAGGGCAGTTGCTTGTTTTGGGGTTTCATAGCTCTCCTTATTGGCAGATATCCTGCCAATGTGTAAATGCTACTGTTAGCGAATTGCACCTAGTTGCTGTTGTAGATGTCTCGGGGAGGTCACCCAAGGCTGTTTCTAAGCCTCCCTTCAGCCTCCCCCTAACCAGAGTCTTCCAGGTCCTTGAGCTTTGTAACTCCCACCCTTCAGTGAAGGAAACTGGTGGCTCTAGGCTCACCCATGGGCCGAGTCAGACATCAGAGCTCCCAGCGCTGTTCCCAGCCCTGCCTTCCACCCAAGGGTGGTTTCACATGGCCTGAGGTCTCTTGGGGATTTGTCAAGTCATTCTCTGGCTGGGGTCTCTGCTCTCCTTCTTCAGCTTCTCTCTCCCTTCTTCCTCCCCTTCCCGCTCTTCCCCTCCCCCAGAGCCTCAGATGTGGGCTCCAGAAGACCAAGGAGCAGGCCCAGCACCAGGAACAGCTGCTGAAGAAGCAGGAAAGAGAGCTGAAGACACTACAGGAGCAACTCAGCAGGTAACCTTGGCAACCACCAGCACACACTGTCCTGGAGGCTGGAGGCTCCAGGAGGCTGGAGGGACAAGAGGGATTCCCTGGTTCCTGCCGGCATCCTAAGTCAGCAAGCATATATATACAAAATACATACATACATATATATATATATATGTATGTATGTATGTATTTTGTATTTTTCCAAAGTTAGAGGTGGGGAAGCAGTCAGCCTCCTGAATGCTCCCGACCAGGATTCCCCCGGCATACCTACCAGGGGGCGATGCTCGGCCCCTCTGGGGCGTTGCTCCACTGCAATCAGAGCCATTCCAGTGCCTGAGGTGGAGGCCATGGAGCCATCCTCAGCACCAGGGCCAACTTTGCTCCAATGGAGCCTTGGCTGCAGGAGGGGAAGAGAGACACAAAGAGGAAGGAGAGGAGGAAGGGTGGAGAAGCAGATGGGCACTTCTCCTGTGTGCCCTGGCCAGGAATCAAACCTGGGACTTCCATACACCAGGCCAATGTTCTACCACTGAGCCTACTGGCCAGGGAAGCAAGCATCTTCTGAGCACCTCCTGTGCACCAAGCGCCATGTGAGTTAGTTGGAGGCTCAGTGGGGATGCTGAGGCACACAGCGCCTTGTTCCTGCTCTCAAGGGCTCCCACCTTCCCCTCCCATCTTTTACCTCCCTGGCCCGCCCTCCTTCACTGGCCTCCATGTGTAGCCCCCGGGAGAGGTCCACACATCCTGTCTCTTTCTTCCCTTCGCTCCTCATCTTGGCCCCTCCCCACTCCCTCTTCTGGGCAGTTTCTCTCTCTTTGCAATTCACTCTGCTTCCCTTCTCCACCACACTCCTGTCGCTCTTTTCCTGCTCTCGGTTACACAACCGCTCTTTCACCCTCCGGATAATCATAATCATAACTATCATTTACTACATCTCTGGCACTGTCCTAGGTTCTTCCTCATGACAGCCTTATGAGGTAGATTTCCCAGGAACCCCCATTTTATAGATGAAGAAACTAAGACTCACAAGATGCTACGGAACCCATCCAACATAGTTCATCCTCCTGCTATTTCAGCAGCTGCTCCTGGTGCTAAAGAGTCCCATGATTCAGGTCCTAAGTGAATGCAGGGGCTTTGCCCACCCAAACACTTTCTCTGGGGATCAAGATAGGCTGGAGAGAGCAGCTGGGAGGCTTCAGGGAGACCACTCCGCCCTAGGCTGCTCCCTGTAGCTGGGGAGCCCCTGTCTCATGGATTGCCATCCTGTCACCTGTCATCCCATCCATCATTCAGTCACAAACTCTCAAAGTGCCCACTCTTTGCCAGGCCTGTTCTATGTGCCAGAAATCTTCTTGTGGATGAAACAGACACAGTTCCCACCTTTATGGAGCTTATATTCTAGTGGGGGGAGCAGACAATAATAAGATAAGCAAGTAAAATACATGGAATGTCAGATTGTGATAAGTTCTAAGGGGAAAGAAAATAAAGCAGGGGAGGGGACTAGGCAGTTTGAGGGGTGATATTAAACAAGGTAGCATGGTCAAGGAAGGCGTCCCTGCCAAAGTGATGTTTGGGTAAAGATCTGAAGGAAGGGAGGCATGAGCCATTTGGATATGTGGTAGAAGAATGTTCTGGGCAGAGGGAACAGCAAGAGCAAAGGCCCTGAGGTAGGAATGAGCATGACGGGTTCTAAGAACATCAGGGAGACCATCTTGACCCTAGTGAAATGAAGAAAGGAGGTCTGTAGGAAAAGGTCAGGCAGGTAACAGGGACCAGATTAGAGAGACCCAACTAGGTATCAAAAAGATCTTGGCTTTAACTCAGAGTGAAACAAACCATTGAGAGTTGTGAGCAGAGAAGGGACATGATGTGACTATTTGTTTTAATGTTCAAAACTATGCCATTTGCTTTTTTAAACAATTCAATGGTTTTCAGAGCAGTCATAAAGTTGTGCATTGATCACCACAATTAATTTTAGAACATTTCATCACCCCAAGGAAACCCTCCACCTGTTAGTAGTCACTGCCCATTTTGTCTTGACCTTCAAGCCCTAGGCAACCACGACTCCGTCTTCTGTCTCTATAGATGTACCTGTTCTCGACTGACCTGTGTTTCCAAGGGCTCTGTGAAGCTAGTCTGCAGGGAAGCAAGGGTGGAAGTAGGGAGACCAATGAGGAAGCTACACCCTCCCTTCCTGTGCAAGGGAGGGAGCGTGCCATGCCTCCTACAGGTACTGCGCTGGTGGCGATGCGGAGAAGCCACTGGATTCTGTATCAACTATGAGGTCAGGCTTCCTGAGGCATTAGATGTGAGGTCTCAGAAGAAGACAGAAGTCAAGAATGACTCTGAGCTTTCTGGCCAGGAAAGCGAGAGTCACACTGACCGTCTGCTGTGGCAGGGTGTGTTTGTGGGGACATTTGGAAGTTGAGTTTTGAGCATGTTGAGGTGGAGACACCTGTTAGACACCTGAGTGGAGCCTCTGGGAAGGCCACGGGATGTGGAGTTCAGGAGAGAGGCGTGGGCTCGGGGTCTTCTGAGGAGTCATTGGAATGTGGGTGCTGAGTAACAGAAGCTGCAGAGGCTGGGAAGACACTTCACTCCTGGGAAAGGGGCCACAGGCATTGGTGACAGGTATCTCAGCACCAAGGAATAGAAGTGCCATGGGGCCCATTTAGTCAGTCAACAACAGTAATTATTGTGTCACTATTACATCAAGAGTCGGGGATGGGGGAATAACAGTGAACAGACAGGCAATGTCTGCTCTCACAGACCTGGGCAGACACACAATAAATCAACAAGTGAAAATACAGTGTCAGGTAGTCATAGGTGCTGGGGAGAAAAATCGCTCCAAGAACGCAGAGAGAGAGAGACAGAACACTCTTCTAGATTTAGGATCAGGAAGCCCTCTCAGAATAGGTGATATTTAAGGAGAAAGCCCAACCATGGGAAAATGGGACCAGGTAGATATCTGGGGACCGGGCCAGGGACCAGCAAATGCGAAGGCCCAGGAGAAGGGTGCTTGGGGACAAGCCGGCTGTGCTTCTAGAGCAGAGGGAGATCCTGTACTGTAGGGTGCTGGAGTGGAGTCTTTAGCAGAGGATCTCATGGCCTGACTTAGGTTTTTTTATTTTTTAATTTAAGCTTTTCTATTTTTAATTTATTGCTGTCTTAGGTTTTTAAAGGATGGCTATGGCTATACTGTAGAAAATAGACTGACTATAGGCAGGGCTGCAGAGCCCCAGGCTAGATGTACAGGGGGGGGATAGTGCTGGCCATCCCGGCAGCAGGCCCCAGAGCAGACTAGCCCATACTTCCCTTGAAAATACACTTGGGACCCTGGATAGTTGGCTCAGCAGTAGAGCATCAGCCCAGCATGTGGAAGTCCTGGGTTCAAGTCCCGGTCAGGGCACAAAAGAGAAATGACCAGCTGCTTCTCCACCTTTCCCTCCTATCTCTCTCTCTCTCTCTCTTCCTCTCCCACAGCCATGGTTTGAATGGTTCGAGCAAAGTTGGCCCTGAGCAATGAGGATGGCTCCATGGCTTCACCTCAAGCACTAAAATAGCTCAGTTGCCAAGCAATGGAGCAGCAGTTCAGACAGGCAGAGCATTGCCTGGAAGAGGGCTTGCTGGATGGATCCTGGTCAGGGTACATACGGGAGTCTGTCTCTACCTTTCTGCTTCTCACTTAATTAAAAAAGAAAATACACTTGGGCTTGAGATATGGGACTGTCGGCGCCCACATCCTGGCTTTCTATCTATGTGTCCCTGGGAAATTGGCATTCCCTCATTTTCTTCAGGGGCCCAATTTGCAAAGGGTGATGTTTGGATCTCTAAAGTTCTTTCTTCCAGCTCAGATGCTCCGTGAGACCTTATTCTCTGTGAGGTACTTCCTTCATCCTCTGGGTATAAACTCAGTGCAAAGTGATTAGGGCAGGTACAAATGGAAGAGGTCCTCAGATGGGGAATGAGGCAAACATCACTTCTCCCCACCCTCCACTTGGGTAGCAGCACTGAGCTCCTTTGAGGCATGCCAAGGACTCATGAGGATTTTCTCTTGCTCCCACCATCTTTCCCACTTGGCACTGATGCCAAAGCCACTGGCAATCAGGGCCCAGTATGGATGCAAGTGTGGGAAGGCACAAAGAGATGAGAGCTAAATAAGCCAGCATCCAGACCTCTGTTCCCTCCACTTACCAAGCTGTGTGACCCTGGGCGAGTGTTACTCTCTCTCTGAAGTTCCATTTTCTTTTCTGTGAAAAGATGACCATAGTACCTGTCCCATAAATCTGCAAAGTTTAAATGAAACAGGCTATTAAAGAACTAAGCTCAGTGCCTGGCACATAGTAGGTGCTCAATAGACTTTAATTCCTTCCACGTTCCCTACTGAACTAAGAATGTCTGTCGCTCCCTGCTTAAAAGACTTCAATGGCTTTCCATTGCACTGAGATTAAAATTCACTCTTCTTGGGGCCTCTGAGGGATAGACCAGGCCCTGCCTGCCTCTTCCTCATCTCCAGCCTCTCCTGCCCATGCTGTTCATGGTGTTCCAGCTTCGCTAACCTTCTTTCAGTTCCTCAAACAAGCCAAGTTCTTTTCAACTTGGGGCCTTTGCATGTGCATTTCTCTGGCTAGACCTGGCTGACTTCTCATCTTTAACATCTGCTTCCATGTCACCTTGTCTAAGAAGACTTCCCTGAGCAACCTCTCCAGTCTCTGTCTCAGCCTCTCATTTGTCACTGTTGTGTACTTACCTTAATTATTTTCCTGGTCTGTCGCTTATTTTGACCACTGCTCCAAATACCCATAGGAACCACTCTATTGCTGACACATAGTAGGTGCTTAATAATTATTCCCTCCCATCACAAAGATACACACTACCCACAATGGTCCCATTAAGACCTGCACGGGCCACACAGAAGCCCTGGGGTCACTGGGCAAGTAAACTATCTCGGGAAAATAAAACCAGCAGCTAAGAAAGGAGCAGTATGAAGACTGGAGGGGTCATTAAAAGTCACAACATGGCCCTGTGCCAATGCTTGCACACAAAAACACTCTGTCTTACGGCCAAGGGGACCGGCTTTTTTGGAATTCCAGTGGCTGTCTTTGTTGGTTTGATGACTTGGCCCACCCAGTTCTCTTCCCTGCAGCAGGCTACATGGCAGCGTTTAAACATTAATATTTCAATAATGGTCAAGCCTCTCGCTAGCTTCTTCTCCCCCCCAAACTCATTTGGACCCAGGGTCGTGGGCACGCACGGCACTCGCATCAGAGGTCGGGGGCCATGCACCATCATCGCAACACCCTCCTGCCTGAGTGATGGAGCAAGAGGCTGGCACCTTTTCATTTCCAGTCCTGAAGCTTTCTTGGAATCTTCTAGGAAGCCACTAAAGACAAAAAGAGAAGCAAGAATAGAGCTGAGGAGTTTCCAAGCCCAAAGCCAAAACAGAAACTTAAGAAAGCCATATTACTTTTTTTAATTGAAAAGACAATGTAGCACAATTTTTCAAAATATTTTAAAGCCAAAAAATTATCCCATATTTTACATCACTTACCTGCCCCTCAAAGACCACAATTGTTTTCAGATACTCGCCTCCCCCAGATAGATGCTGTGATTATGAACATGCCCTTCAAGAAGCTTACATTTTAAAGTAAAAAAATATATATACTTTTTAAAAATAAATGGAAATGTAGCTTGTCTCCTCTACAGGACCACACAAGACTAGGCTCTGTTTTCATTTCTCTGAACAGTTGGTGAGGAGTAGGCCTATATGTGTCAGTCCGCACGGCACTCAGTCTGGTGTGTGATGCAGAGTTTCTGGGGTGTGGCGTATGTGGCGTTGAGTGTGTGCGGTGTTTTGTGTTTGTGTGAATACATGTGGTATGTGTATTATGTATGTGTGGTATGTGGTGTATGTGTTGTGTGGTACATAGGGTGTGGTATGTGATATGTGTGGTATGTGTTATGTGTGCAGTGTGTCCAGTGAGTATGTGGTGTGTTCTGAATATATTTGCTAAGAGTGGTGTGTGTGGTATTGTGAGTGTGCCATGTAGTGTGTGTGCTGTGCTAGGAATGTGTGTCTGGTGTGTGTGCTATATTGTACGTGTATTTGGTGTATGTGTGTATATGCATAATGTGATGTGTATGTGTGTATAGTGTGGCATGTATGTATGTATATGTGGTGTGTGTGTAGTGTGGTGCATTTGTATAATGAGGGGAGAGTGTATATATGTATGTGTGGGGTGTGTATATGTATAGTGTATGGGTGTATGTGTAGTGTGGCATGTGTGTATATGTGTGCATATGTATAGTGTGTGCTGTGTGTATCACTTCAACTGCAGGCTCCACCAACCCCCCAGGGGCGCCCTGCCAGGCAGAGGCCCAGCCTGGCCCCATCCTAGGTGAGCTTCTCCCTTCAGAACCGAGCCTGCCTCTTGTGCCCAGGTGTCAGGAGGAGAGGGCCCAGCTGCAGACAGCACTGGAGCAGGAGCGACAGGAGGCTGAGAGGAGGGACACAGTGTATGTGGAGGAGCTTGGAGGGCAGCAGGACCTGGTCCGCGCCATGAAGCGACGAGTGCTGGAACTGATTCAGTAAGCCGGGGACAGGGGGTAGGGGTGCAGAGGGGGAATGGAATGGGATATAAGGGCTGGGAATGAAACTTCTGCTCCATAACTACTCTCAAGCAGGATCCTGGACGTTTTATGCATATTAATTCATTTCCCTTTTTCAGCCATCCTGCCATTTTTCCCACTTTACAAACTGACTGTGCAAGAGGCCAGCTTGGCCAACTAGGATGCACAGCATATAGATTGCATAGCATCCTCTGACTCTAAGGCACACCCCCACCCCAACCCACCCCCACATACACACACATCTACTAAAGTTAGGGGAAGGGAAAGGAGCCCATGAGCTGAAAGGGTATTGGCAGAAGGGGCATGTTGACCAATCACATGTTCTACACTGCCTACCTGTGGGTCCCTCCTGGGTCCGTGGTCCTGGGTTACAGAGACTGAGCTCACCAGAATTAAATCCAAATCACTAAGCTCACTGAGGGATGGAGATGTGCAAAACCTGGTTTCTGCTCTTCTGTCCAGTGGGGAGATAATTCACAGATGTGTTATTATTCTTTAGACAGCTCAGGACATACGAGACCACTGCACTCGGGTTCCATTAGAACTGGGAGTTGCTGTGGGATCATGTGAGACTGAATCTTCTTGCAAAAAATCCAAGTGACAGTAAAGATAAGAAAAGAGACCGATCAACCTGAAAAGAACAAACAGAAGTTCACACTTAAGGAGTGAACTGTCAACTAGGAGGAAGGGAGATATAATATAATAATAATATAATATAATATAATATAATATAATATAATATAATATAATATAATATAATATAATATATATTAGCTATCTATCACATAGAAGAATTTAAGGTAGCTAATAAAAGATACATACAAATACATGGTTGTTAAGGAAAAAATAGAAGATTTTATAGTAGACAAAAAAAGTATACTCCCAAAATGTTAGGAATGAGGTTAGCGTTAAAACTTAGCTCTTAGCATCTTGGGAGCAGAATCAAAAAGGGTGACACAGAAAATTGTCTAAAGTTCACTGTCTGTTCAAAGGAAACTTACCCATTCATGAAGAGGGAACAAATATTTGTCCTAGTGCTAAAGAAGTTCATCCTCACCCCCCCCCAAAAAAAGAGAAAATAAATAAATTCATCTTAACATCCCAAACTACATAATATATTGTCCCTAGCAAAAGCATTTTGAAAGATATGTCCCTAAGCAAAAAGTGAAAAGAAAAAAAAAAGAACCATGGAGGTTGACTTCTGCATCAAGATGCTAGACTGACCACACATGATCTATTCTCCATCCTTAGATCTCACTAAAATGATTACAAACAAATAAAACTTACAATAGAGAGAAATGTGGAGGAGGCAACCACAGAGGAGAGATTTTGGCTAATTTCCAGAATCCAGAAAATGAATGGAGAAGTAGATAACGGATTTAGCCCAAATTGGAACTTCAGGGCCCAGAGACACCAGAAACACATGGCAGGAGTGATATGAGGGACAGAAATGAAAATTAACTGATAAAGTCAGTAGAAAGAGCAGAGTAAACCCCTGCTTTCTGACTGCCTCCCCAACTGCAGAACATCCAACATTTGAGGGGCTTATCTACTAAGCAAGTAATTAAAAGGTCCTTACCTGAAGAAAGTTGGATAGATGCCCCGAGTAAAAGAGCAATGTGTTCTGGCATTTGATCTAGGGGTGGCAGATAGCTCCCAGCCCAATCCTGCCTAAAAGGAAGTCATGAGTCAACCACTTCTGTCCACCACTTAGAGCTCCAGCAGCTATAATGCCTCCTCTTAAACATGAAATGGTTCCCAAGTTTTTGTAGGCCTTTGAGGACAGTCTAGCACATAAAGGGGAGAGACAAAGGTAAAGAAAGATCCATTTTGGCCTGACCTATGGTGGTACAGTGAATAAAGTGTCGACCTGGAACGCCAAGGTTGCCGGTTCAAAACCCTGCACTTGTCTGGTCGAGGCACACATGGGAGTTGATGATTCTTGCTCCTCCCCCCTTCCTCTCTCTCTTTCTCCCTCTCTCTCTCTCTCTCTCTCCTCTCTAAAATGAATGAATGAATAAATAAATAAATAAATAAATATTTTTAAAAATATTATCTTAAAAAAATTTTTTTAAAAGAAAATAAAGATCCATCTTCCATGAAACAAGATGCTATGAAAAGTGACCACCAAAACATAAGAAATGTTCTTGGAAATTAATACATCACCGAAAACTTTCTAAATTCATTAGGATTGGAAGAGAAGATGAGGTAGTCTCTCAGAAAGCAGAAATAAAAAGCACAAAGAGATGGAACACAAGAGAGAAATAAATAGAGGCATAACGAACCAATCCAGGAGTTCCAATATCTTCTCCCACTGATAGGAATTTCAAAAAGAGAGAATATATGGAGATGATCAAATAAAAAATATGAGAGCCTTTCTCAGCTCTAATGGACACAGATCTTCAATGTAAGGATTTCACTAGGTGACCAGCACAGTAAATGAAAGGGGGTGGGGGGCACATCTAGATCCATCATTGTGAAATTTCAGTAAAAGAAAAATAAGGAGACTATCATAAAAGACAGGTCACATTAAAAAAAAAAATAGAACACAACAAATGTTAAGAATCAATGGTGTAATACCGTCAAGTTCTGAGAAAAGCTGAGTTTTACCCAAAATTCTCTGTCCAGCCAAACAATGAAGCAAGTGGGGAAGGTGATAAAGGAAAAGACATTTTGCAGACAGATAGATCACAGAAAATTCACCTCCTACACCACCTTTCTTAAGAAGCTAATTAAGGATGTATCCCAGAAAAACAAGGAAGTAAGTCAAGAAAGAAGATGTGGAATTCAGGAGGCAGCAGATCTGACCCAGGAGAGAGCAAAAGGGAGTTCCCAAGATGACACGTGGGCAGCAAGGCCAGGAAGCACTCAGTCCAGGCTGTAGCAGAAGGATTGAGGGCCCAGGAGAAAGCCTCTAGGGAGAAAGAGAATCAATAAAATATCTGATATGATGAAGAATTGGGGTGGGCGGAAACAATTAGGCTATGTTTAGAGGCGGATTTAACAGCGGGCACAGCAGGCACACGCCCTGGGCCCTGACTTCTGGAGGGCCCGTAAAACCCCAACTTTACACTTTTTTCTAATGACAAGGAGCCCAATATTTTCTTCTGCACCGCGGGCCTCAACTGACCTTAACCCACCTCTGGCTATGTTAAAGGCAAGTCACGCAAGGAACAAAGAAAGGCAGTTAAACACACAATGCAGTATACAGATGGTGGAGCATAGAATGGTACACCTGCAATCTATAGAATTTTATTAACCAATAAATTTAATTTTAAAAAAATAAAATGCTATAAAAGAAAGGCAATTAGAAAATCCTAGAAAAACAAGAAATTTCCAAGGGAAATGTTACAGAACATAGCTCTGCGTGAAGCAATTGTCAACTAATGTAAATACTAGTCACTGACCTTTTTTTCAATGTTAGAATCAATCTAAAGGCAAAGCACAGAAAACAATTGCAATTATGCAGCAAACATAAATGTTACCACCCAAACAATATTAAGTATAGAACAGGATCCAATAGAACTCTCCATGAAGATGGACATGTTTTATAGTTGTCCTGTCCAACATGGTGGCTACTAGTCACTTAGAGTGATTGAGTACTTGAAATGTGACTGGTGTGACTGAGGAACTGAAGTTTTCATTTTATTTAACTTTAATTAAGTTACATGTATATTTACATAGCCACAGGTGGCTGGGCTTCCCTATGGAACACTGCAGGAACAGATGACAAGTTAAGAGATGGGAGAAAAGAAGGGATGCTGGCATCATTGTATTACAGAATGGTAGTCTATAGTTAATGGAATAAGTGAGAAATAAATGTGTAACAATATTCTGTAAAAATCTGTAGTAACTAATAAAGGAACCAAAAATAGGGATTTAACTACATTGAGAGGAAGGAAGAAGACTTAGTGGAAATGATCATAAATGAGCTAAATCCTCTGACATCAAAGTAAGGAGCTCTACAGATGTTCTCTGTTAATAAATCAAGGAGAAACACAAGCATGTTAAGTAACACAAGCATGTTACTTAAATATGGAAGTACTCTCAGGAGAAACAGCTAAAGGATATAAGAAGTGGTTTGCCACTGAGAATAAAAAGGTATCTATTGCCTTTTGATATAAGTCCTTCTGTGCTGTTCAAATTTAACAACATGGGTATGTGTCTTTTTCTTTTTCAATTTATTGTGTTGACATGGTTTCAAGTGTCCCACTCTATATCACACCCTCCGCACACTGCATGGGGATGCACCATTTGATAAAATTTTAAAACAACCCACCTTCCTAACACACCCATTATAAAAAAACCAGTGAAGATAGTTTTGGAGGAATCTAAACATACAGTTTGTACTGAGTGTCAAATAAAAGGAAACAGGCACTCTATGCTATCAGACTGGAGCAAGAAAGCCCAGGGGCCACTGCCTTCGGGAGCACTCTTTAGAGGAGACAGGCTATGAACAGGTTCTTAAATGGAGGGGTAAGGTTATGTTGGGCAAGACGGACCTGTCACCACCCATCCGGTCTTCCTGGAAAGACTGCAGTCTCATTGATCTCTCTCTCTATCTCTGTCTCCTCATTTCTCTCTCTCTCTCTCTCTTTCACCATCGCTATGTCTCTTTCTCTGTCTCTCTATCGTCCTCTATATTTGTCTTTCCCTTTGTCTGTACCTCTGTCCCTGTCTGTCTCTGCATCTTCCTCCCCGTGTGTTTCTCCCACTGCATTTATCTCTCCACTTCTCTGTGTGTCTCTGTCTGTCTCCCTCTCCAACTCCCTGACTTCCTTTCTCTCTGAGTGGCTGTCTCTCTCTCTCCCTCTTTGTCACTCTCCCCATTTCTCTGTCTCTCTGTCTTTCTGCCTCACTGTTTTTCTGTGTCTTGTTGTCTCTGTGAGTGCATCTCTGTGTGACTCCCCTGTCACTCTCTCTTTTATTCTTTGTCTTTGTGTTCCTCTCTGTCCATTCCTGCCTCTCCATCTGTGCCATTTCCAACTCTGTATCTTCCTGCCTGTCTATCTCCCCGCCCGGACTCCCTGCCCCTCCATCTGCCTATCAGTGAGAAGGATAGCCTGTGGCAGAAGGTTCAGCACCTGTCTTCTGTGGCCCCTGGATGCTGTGTCGGCTGTAGCAAGCTCTTTGGCCGGTTGTCTCGGCGGTACCCATGCAGGTAATGGGCAGAACACAGAATCCTTCCTCTAGGACAGCCCATGGCCCCTTGCCCACTCCAGGAAATAGAGGGACACTGGAATTGGGCAGTTATGAAAGGCCCCTTAAACTGGCCCAGCACTTAACAGAGATAGGAACAAGAACAGTGGAGAAAAGTCAGACAGGAATGGCGTCTAAAAGATGGGACATTGTAACCCTTCCAAGAATAGGCTGGTTAATGGGCTTCTCGTCTGGGAAGAGATTTCCTTTACAGAGGAAGCTGCTCCCGTCCCCTCCCCCTGGGAACATGGTGACAGGACAAGCAGCAGGAGAGAGGGAAGTGGGCCATCAGAACCTGCCAGTTGGAATTAGAGGATTCTAAAGGAGTGGGACCCAGGGATACCTAAAAGGAAAGGGGAGGCCTCCGGAGAAAGATCCAGGGCTGGTCTACTAGGAGACAACAGACAGCTGGACTCAAAGATGAGCAAACCCCATGACTCCCTCCCCTGTACACACCCACGTGCTCCTCACTCTCCACCTTTGTTCCCAGGCTCTGTGGTGGCCTGGTTTGCCATGCCTGCTCTGTGGATTACAAGAAGCAAGAGCGCCGCTGCCCACCCTGTGCCCAGAAAGGAGACCCTCAGGTCGTTTGACCAAGACGCATGGAGGACTGGACACATTCCCCCCCCCTCCACCTTTCTGGAACCTCTGATTTGACAAGCAGCTTCTAGAACTTGGTGACTTAAGACAGACAGCACTTGAGTGACCAGACTGTAGTGTGGAGAGTGGAAGGAGCCAGGCTGGTGGTCAGGAGACTGGTTCGAGTCCTTATCGACCACTGATGAGCTGGGCAACTCTGGCAAAACTGTCAGCTACCCGGGCTCTTTCTGTAACATGAGGAAGTTGGGCACCATCCTCTCTAAAGTCTCTTTGGGTTCAGAAAGTCCCTGACCAAGAATAAGACCCAATGACCCAGACTTTCTCCTCCACACTCCCTCCTCACCCAGACCACCCTCCACAACACTGCACTGTCTCAGGAGTTTTCTGTCTGGAGTCTGCTTTGGAGTCTGTTTTTGTACTGTTTTGTTTATAACAGCTTTCCCAAACTGCTATTAACAGATAATACACTTCACATAAATTGTACAATTTGGTGAATTTTGACTTTCATTTATACCCATGAAACCATCATCATATTCAGAATAATGAGCATATCCATCAGCCCCAAAGCTTCCCTGTACCCTTTGTAATTTCTCCCTGTCCCCCTTTCTCCCGGTCCCCAAGCAACTTACCTGCCTTCTGTCACCAGAGACCACTTTGCACTTTCTAGAATTTTATATAAATGAAATCATACTGTCTGCCTCATTTCACTCAACAGAATTATTTTCGGATTCATTCATGTTGTTGCACATGCCCACAGTTCCTTTTTACTGTTGAGTAGTATTCCACTGCATGGATATACCACAGTTTGTTCACACATTCACCTGTTGCCAGAAATCTGGGTTGTATCTTTTTCAAACTATTATTGATTTGAGAGAGAGAGACAGTGAAATAAATATCAATTTGTTGTCCCGTTTATTTATGCATTTGTTGGTTGATTCCTGTATGTGTCCTGACTGGGGATGGAACCCACAACCTTGGTGTATTGGGACAGTGCTCCAACCAACAGAGCTACCCAGCCAGGGCTGGGTTGGTTCTAATTTGAAGCTATTACAAATCAGTTTCTTATGATTAACTATGTACACATCCTTATGTAGCATATGCCTGTATTTCTCATGGGTTAATACCTAAGAATAAAATGGTCAGGTCATATGGCAGATATATGTTTAAAAACTGGAGTTAAACTGCCTGAAAAATTAACTTTCTTAAAATATATCCTGCTATGAAGCTAAACAAGATGAAAGAAAAAGAAAGAAGTTACTGAGTTGCATCCTAAAGAGATTATACATTTCACCCTCCCACCAGCAGCATGTGGGGGTCCCAGTTGCTCCCCAGGGCATCTGGCGTGGTGGGCAAGAGAGGAAGCACAGACATGGAACTTGGGCCTCTCAGTCCTTCTTTTCCAATCACTTTGGTGAATTGAACAGTCCCAAACTGTGAGTGTCTGGAGGCAGGGACTGAGCCTATTTGACCCCCTGTGCAGTGCTCACTCAGTGAGACTTTTCATAAAGACAGTTGATGAGATTTGTGTAGCTCCATGGTACAAGATATATCCCCTGACTTCCCAAGAAGATTTACACAAACTGTGTCATTCACTGGGCATGCAGTTGTGGTGGTCTTGAGACAATGGTGGGATTCAGCCAGTTCGCACCGATTCAGCAGAACCAATACCTAATTTTTTGTTGAGTTTGGCAAACTGATTGTTAAAATGGCACTTGTAATCAGGGGTCTCTGTAAGGTGGGTGCCTGGGCAGCCACCCAATGTGGAAATAAAAAATTTTCATTTCTTATTCTTTTTTGATGTTCATCTGCGCAACAGTGTATTCTAAGTGCCCCTAGTAATGTTCATTCCATCCATAGGTAAAAAAAAAAAAAGCTCATTCCGTCCATAGGTTAAAAAAAAAAAAAAAATTGCAAATGAGGATGCCAATCAAGAAGCAGTATGGAAATATCTTAAATATCAGTTTTATTGTTTTTTGTCAGGTATTATTTAATATTTTTTCATTAATATTTTAAAACTCTTCCTTATAACATAGTCTAGTTTTGTGTACCTCTTTTATTGTTCTTATTTAAATATTAAATGCATGAACTAATAGACTACCTTTTGGTATATCATTTTTTAATGTTTAAAATGGTCAGTAGGGCAGAGAGTCAGTTGTTAAAGTATTTGAATCCCACCACTGTTCTGAGAATACTGTTTCGGAACACTCTACAACAAGGTACTTAGCGGCCCTTCCGTGGGCTCCAGGGCAGACTGTGGCCCTAAGTAGGCATACATGCTGTCCTCGTGCCCCTGCCCACACCACTGGCACCGGCTCTGCAGCAGTTGGGCAACTCTGTGGCTCTGACCAGAGCCTGTAGACTGCCTCTTGGGGCCAGGGCCACCTAGAGTTGCATCCCGTTACCATCTCGTGGAGCAAGAGTGTTGCAACAGCAGTTTCTGCCCTGGAGAGCTGGTGAGAACTTCTCCTTAACAGAGTCAGCAACAAGATGGGGGGCAAGGAATGGAGGGAATGGGGTGGGGGTGACAGAGCTGGGTGCCCTCCTGGGTTTAGGCTTGCTCAGAGACTTTCAGTAGGTCAGGGTTCTTACTACAGCTGAATACATCAGATTCTAGCAGAACTCCAGCAGAAAGCTCAGACCTGCCTGATGAACTGAGAGGGGAGAGGGCACCTAGCAGAAGCCTATGTTCTAAAAGGAAGCAAGGATGGTCCTGAATGAGAACTTATCAGAAGGAAATCGGGGGCCAAGAATGGGGAAGCTTGACCTTCTCCCCCTGCTTGGGAGGGATGGCAGGGCAATGCTAGGACCAGCCTCTAGCTTAACACTACTGCCCAAAGAGCCCCCACCAAGTCCGAAGGAGAGCACAAGAGCTCCACAAAGACACTGGAAAAGCTCATTAGACCTTGGAAACACTCCAGCCAAAGACCGCCCCAGAGTGCGACACTACAAGGTGACTTCAGCAGTGACTCCAGGGCACATATGTAGCACAACAGCACCCAGAGAAACCCGTGGGAGATGCCCCCAACAGACTCCTCCAAATTGCTGGGGAGCACTTTCCAGGGGGACAAGGGCCTGTAGGCACACAGGTCTGAAGCAGGGCAGTTTGGGTTATTGCTATTGATGTGAGCTCGTTGTGCTCACAGGCTGGGGGTGCCCTGGGAAATTTGGGTGGCAATTATTTCTTGAATTAGATGTCACTAAGATGTCCCAATATACATCAGTTTCCCCACTTTGCCAATTCACTCAGTGCTCAAGAAAATTGTATTATATACATGGGATATGGCAAACACTGATTGGTTTAGGGAAGCAAACATTTATATATACCTGCTTCGTGTGTGTGTGCGTGTGTGTGCATGTGTGTGTGTGTGTGTGTGTGATACCTCCTTTCACAAATCTCACAGTGCGGAGTAGGAAACAGCCAAACAGATGATTACAAAACCCTGTAACTGAAGACATGACAGAGGAAGCCCAGGGGTACAGAGAGCAAGGGGCGGCCGTCCATGGAGGTGACCACTGGGCTGAATTTAAAAAGAAAGCGGAGACTTGGCCAGGCCAAGAGGGTGGAAAGAGTGTGCCAGGGAGAGAATAACTCATGCCAGGCCCTGAGGAGGAACCAGAACAGTTCCTGGGGGAAGTGCAAGTGGTTCTCTGTGACTAAAGTTAAGGGTTCAAGGGACATGGCCTGAAATGAGACTGGAGAGGAACACAGGGGTCACGTGCAGGGGCAGCAGGGGCAGGAGTCAGGAGTTAGACACTGAGGGCTAGGGGGATCCTTGAAGGGACGTGAAGGGAGGGCAGAGTGTGATCAAATTCCCGCTCCGGGGGAGATCTTCTGGTAGCAGAGTGGAGGGTGAGTTGAGGAGAAGAACTGGAAGCAGGGGGCGTTTCATAGAACAGTGACAGCACAGCAGCAGCTAAGTGCTTTACACGTGTGGATTCATTTAATCCACATGACAGTAGGTGCCATCATTACCCCACATTACAGTGGGTGGAACTGAGACAGAGTGAGATGAATTAACTTGCCCAAGGTCCACAACCAGTAAGTGAGATCACAGGAATCCTAACCCAGACAGCCCCCCACTGAAATCCACGGCTACAGCCTGACTGTGTGGCAGCTCCAGAGGGAGAGAGCGGAGTGGAGCACGGAGTGCTGCCTGTGAACACTGCCAGGGAAGGTGGTGAGGAGGAGATAACCGAGGGAGATGTTAGGAGAGGGCTGCTGCAGAGAGGAAGGGGAAAGAGAGTGTGAGGGGCGTGTCCTTCCAGAGCCGGCACCCAGGAGGAGCAGCACGTGTGCGTGGGCAGCCTCTGTGGAACCTTAAGGGCGATTTCATGAAGAAAGTACATATAAGACTTTGAGCTTAGGAGGGAGCTGAGTAGGGAAGCTGGGAACTACAGGCAGGAGAGACACTGGCGAGGTGGGTGGTCGCTGAAGCCAGGGAAGGAGGTGGGCTGACCCCAGAAAAGCAGGTAGAGAGGAGAACCCAGGCAGATGCCCAGGAATATCCAGATGTTGGGAATTAATTGAGGATAAAGCAACAAGCAAAACCAAGAGAAGTTCAGGAGAAAAAAAGAGAATGGGATTATAAGGTAAGAATTGACCAGTAACCATTTCACCATAAATAAAGTTGAAAAAGCATACAGCAGGCTGGGAGAAAATAGTTTACCATGGTTGACAAATATGAGATAGTTAAAGTGGAGAGGGTAACAGCCCCTTTATAAACTGATGGCGGGAGAGTAAACTGTCATGGTCTGTTTGCAGGGCCATATGGTCTTACTTATCAAAATTTAAACTTGCGCCTGACCAGGCAGTGGCGCAGGGGTCCCCAAACTTTTTACACAGGGGGCCAGTTCACTGTCCCTCAGACCGTTGGAGGATCGCCACATACAGTACTCCACACACTGACCACCAATGAAAGAGGTGCCCCTTCAGGAAGTGCGGCGGGGGCGGGATAAATGGCCTCAGGTGGCCGTAGTTTGGCCCGCTGGCCGTAGTTTGGGGACCTCTGGATAGAGCATCAGACTGGGACGTGGAGGACCCAGGTTCAAGACCCCGAGGTTGCCAGCTCGAGCATGGGCTCATCTGGTTTGAGCAAGGCTCACCAGCTTGAGCCCCAAGGTTGCTGGTTTGAGCAAGGGGTTACTTGGTCTGCTATAGCGCCCTGCTCAAGGCACATATGAGAAAGCAATCAACGGACAACTAAGGTGCCGCCACAAAGAGTTGATGCTTCTCATCTCTCTCCCTTCCTGTCTGTCCCTATCTATCCCTATCTCTGACCCTCTTTGTCTCTGTCACAAAAATAAAGTAAACATTTTTTAAAAATATTTAAATGTGCACAGAGATGACCCAGAAAAATTACACATAAGCTACAGAAACACTAAGGCACATTCCCAAAGACATACATCCAAAGATGTTCATTGTAAGAACCTAAATGTCCATCTACAAGGTAATTATAAAATAAATTATGATACATACAGAACATGGACCAATATGTTGTCATCAAAAAGAGTGAGATGATCTCTATGCATTGACATGGAATAGGTCCACAATACATGGTGAAGGTGTAGGAAATATAGCTAGTTAAATATGGTATATTTTTATTAAGGAAGGAAAGAAAGAAAATGTTTGAACATGCATGGGAAAAAGACAAATTGAGTGAACACAGGGATGGAAGGGAATCTTTCAAATTTTACTTTATAGGCTTTTGTATCACCTATATTCTTGACAATATGCATGCTTTATTTTTATAATATTAATGCAGTTTTATTTGAGAAAAGGACTGATTGGGTTTAGTAACCCAGAGGTCACTGGTAACCCAGGCAAAAGCTGTTTCAGCAGAGCGGGAGTAAGGAAGCCAGTTGCAGCGGGCTGAGCCGTGAACAAGAGGTGGCAAAGTGGAGACAGCTGCTTTGTCAAGAAGTTTGCTTATGAAAAGGAGGGCACAGGGGAGCGCAGCTAAAGGGAACCTAGAGCACAAAAAGGCCTAAGCGAATTCAGGGGCTGAAAAGGAAGAAAGCTGCAGAAGGACAAAGGGCCAGGAGTCAGGAACCTCGAGGAGGTAAGAGATAGTGGGCCAGCAGCCAGTTGCAGGCATTCACCAAAAAGAGGAGGGACACTTCTCCCGCTGACCTTAGAAAGTGCACACATGGGTTCAGGCAAGTCTGTCGGCTAGGGGCTGGGGCTGCCTGCATCTTCCTTTTAAAGAAGAGACAGAGATGGACTAGGCAAACCTCCACCTGCAGACTGGTGGTCTCCTCCAGAAGCCATCAGACAGGAAGACAAGGAAATCCCAGCTCTGACACAGGATCTCCTGGTGGAGCCTTGGGCAGACCTTACTGCTCCCCTGTGGGAACACCTCCCCTGGTGGGCCTCTTGGAGTTCCCCCTTGGTAACTTTGGGTCAGATGTTTCCCCATAAAGTCTGGTTCACTTTTTTCCTGTCCAACAGCCCTGACTGCTACCAAGCCCTGAGTCACAGCGGAAGTATCAGAGGCCAGTTCAGTAACAACAGCAGCTGGAGCAGCAACAGCAGGTAGGTGATCAGTTCAGTCTTAGAACTGCTGGGAACATATTTCTGATGGAAGGAACTTGGAAACGTCAGTCTGAGTTCCCTGAGAACTGAAGTGATGAATTGCAGATTCTGAGAGCTAAAGGTAACGTCTTCCCCTAGACAGCTCACTACAAAAGTACTTTCTACAATAATAGAAATATTCTATATCTGCTCTATCCAATGTGATAGCAACTAGTCACATGTAGCTATTGATCGCTTGCAATATGGCTGATATAACTGAAGAACTAAATTTTTTATTTTAATTCATTTAAATTTAAGTTACTACATGTGGGCAGTAGCTATCATATTGGATGGTACAGGTCTGGAACAATCTCCAACGTATCACATCAAGGCTCAGAGACAAATGACTTGTCCAACCTCATCCTGACATGATCAGCAGAACCAGGATTGGAAGCTGGTTCTTTATTCACCCCACCATCAACATGCATGTGGTGGTCTCAGTGGAAATGAAATCAACCTAATAAAAATCAAGAAGTGGGCTGGTTGGGAAATGTCAAATCTGGACTCTCTTTTCTACACCATTTATATTCAGTTGTCTGGAACAGAGAGGTACCTAATGGAGTCCAGGAACCTCAGGCTGGGATCCAGCCCCTTGTTATAGTGGACAGAATACAAGATTTGATGTCAGGTAAAAAATATAAGTCTTAAAAGTTCTTTAACATTCAGTTCATCTGCGTCATTCTAGGTAAGTTGCTTAACTCCTGGAGTCTTAGTTTCCTCATTCAGAAAGTACATTTTGTTGTGATGATTAAATGATACAAATTCAGAAAAAGCACTTTTTACAAAAGCTACACCCTCATGGGCACTCAAGAGTACAGCTAGTGTGACTACTGTTATCCAAGTCAGAGCAAATTAAGATGTACATTAAAGTAATCCTGAACGGCAGACCTGCTGCTTCCCCTTGCTTGGGGATGTAGCAGGAGAGACAGCATACTATTAGTTGACAAACTATTTCTGTAGTAATGACCATGACAATAGATGCACACATTGTCCTTTCTGTGTGCCTTAAGTGCTTTATGGGAAATCTCTCATTTCATCCTCAGCCTCATTTTACAAACGAGTAAACTGAGACTCAGAAAAAAGGGCCACCTGCCTTGAGTTGCTCAGGTAGAAGAATTCTTGACCACCACTCCTATCCACCTCTCTCCGTGTGTAATGAGCATGTCTAGTGTTAGATCACCTGGCAGGAGTCACTGCATTCTTCCGCAACATGGGAAAGAAACAGGTGACAAAGAATGTTTGCTAAACAGTCGGACTCAGAAGTTCTCTCCATGGGGTAAGCAGCTTAGGTGAGTTGGCCACAGGCTCTGAACACGTACTTGGCGAGAGCCTAGAATATGGAGTGGTGCAGGGATTGAGGTCGCTAGGTGGGGGCTTAAGAGGGAGTGAAAATTTTGAGCTCATTGTTCTGCTTGTATTTATCCTTTTGTTTGCAATCAATAGTAAATGTGACTTAATCTATTCTTAGTGACACTCAACACTGTTTACAAAAATGTGTTAGGACTTAAGTGGGATTTTAACCCATCTAAGGAGGGGCTCATGGTCAAAGCAGATGTTTGGGGTGTAATGTGAAAGACAAGGAGAGGTGGAATGGGGACCGCATTTAGGGGGGTGGTTCTCAAAGGGATATGACACAGAGAAGGAGTCTGTGAGGCTTTAAGGATTCCTGAGCGGTGGGGGATGGAGACAAGAGGCACTTGGTCCAGGGAAGAATTCTACCAGACTCTTCAAAAGCTTAAGCTCCATCTCTGTTGCTTTAATGGGCTGTTCCCCTTCCCGGTGTAGAACATGCTCAAGAGAGGTAGTGCCGCTGGAGAGTTAGCCCGGGGCAGCTCAAGGCAGCCAGGCATGGAGAGTGTCAGGCAGGACAGGGGCTGCTCAGCGCAGGGCAGAGATGAGAGAAATCGGTACGCTCCTGGGCAAACCACTTCCTCTCTGTGAGCCTCAGTTTTCTTAGCTGTGAAATGGACCAGCTAGAAAACGCCACAGGTCCTTCTCCAGGAGGAACTCTGCCAGTCCATAAAATGTCGAGTGATCCAAGAGCTAACCTGGAAATTCATTATTCAGGTTATCAAGAGCATCCCGCACCCTCAGGGACTCCACCCCAAAATTGAGCAATCTAATCCACCACTTACTTCCTCCACTGTGTTCTCACCACCGCTGCCCTCACACTCACACATCTGCTCTCAGGAAGGTGTCCTACAGGTGAAAGCCCAGAGTCCTGGTAAGTCTTAGGATTCTCTCTCTCTCTCTCTTTAGGCCTCCCTATCTTTAAAGGGAGAGCTTCTACTTCTCCCTTATACCTCTCTCCAACAACCTCTTAGGGCAACTCAATGCCCACCCCCTTTCCTTCCCAGCTCAGCCAGCTCTCCATGCTGTGGCTAAAAATGGGTGTGAGGAAGGACCAGACACTTTGGAGTCCCTCCTCCCATATTTTAAATGCATAGAACTGTGGATGATATTCATAGAAAGCAAAAAAGACTGGCATTGTATTAAAATGATATTTTTATTGTTAAGAAAGATGGACTTAAAGGTTTGGAATCTTATAAGTGTCCTCATTCTATAGCATTTTCATGAAATGAAATAGAGATCACTCATCTCTGTTTTTTCTGAACTACCATGAGTCATTAAGGGGCTGGCAACTTCATTGGATGAGGAGATCTCCTGCTGGGTCACCGAGAACGTGACTGAGTGGTCAGTAGGGACAAGCCAATTCAAAGGAGTTTGGTTCATCATTTCTGAAAGGCCTGTTCCTTTCATTCTGGGCATAAGCAATAACGAAGAAAGCAATGCACAAAAACATCAAACAACGGGAGTGAACTATACACAGGCTGACTTAATAATATCTCAAGAATTTAACTTACAAATATATTTGATATATGAACTACGATTTTGGGGGGGTGTCAAATGATCCTTTGTAGGTTTTAACTAGCTGGGCATTTCACCACACCATTGTTGCTGTCATCTATTGTGTATACGGGTAACTAACGGCCATCAACATGGCAGCTCACAGACTGGGTAGCCCCCAGATCTCTTTAATAGTTCCAAAGAGTTTTCTAGCTCAAGATCAGTGCCATATCTACCAGGCAATGTTGGCAGTCTCATCAAAAGTGATATTTCCACTGCGCTCAACATTTTTCTGTTTCCTCCTGTCTCTTGGCAGGTCCTAGAGGGCTTCAATGGTCAGGGCAGAGACAGGGGTACCATCTCAAGTGGGCTTGTCTGTTCGGAACGGTCAGTTTTACAGTTACCCTCAGACCCTCCCAATCACCCGTTGCTTTTGGCAATGTCATCACCAACCTTTTTTGAAGACAGATCCAGGGACCTGATCTTGGGGTTGAGGGCCAACATGGCACCAACTCTCAGGTACAGGACTTTGATCTCCTTGAAGTAGAACTTAGGGGGCATGGTGGAGGGGGCTGGTATTGGATGAACCTGGATTTGAGATGAGTTACAAACTGACCTGTGATGGCATAGTGGATAAAGTATTGACTTGGAATGCTGAGGTCGCTCCTCCCCCTCCTTTCTCTCTCTCTCCTCTCTCTAAAATCAATAACCAAATCTAAAAAAAAGAAAAAGAAAAGAAAGAAAGAAAGAAAGAAAGAAAGAAAGAATTACATTTGGACTCCTCTAACCTAAAGCTCAGAGGTATGATTTTTCTTTTTAATTAACTTCAGAGGCAGAGTAGGGGAGAGAGAGAGAGACAGAAACATCAATCTGTCTGTATATGTGCCCTGACCAGGGATTGAACCAGCAACCTTTGCATGTGAGGACAATACTCTAACCAACCAAGCTATCCAGACATGTGATTTTTTTTTTAAGAAGCAGTTCTGCAGCCTGAAAATAGCCTTTGGAGCCATTCACATCTAGTTGAAATTTTGGCTGCAGCACTTCTAAGCTCTGTGACCACAGGCTGGTTTCTGAGCCTCTCTGTTTCTGTCTTCTCACAAGTAAACATGGACTTAATCATATCTATTTGTAAGGATCGAGGGAGATCATGTACCTGTGAGGCACGAAGTAGACCTCCGAGTGTCATCTTCCTGTCTTCCTTTCCTCAGCTTCTCCCTTTCACTACCAAAACATCATTTCTAGAGATTGGTTAGAAAATAGACAAACAACACAATATCCCCCGCCTCCTTATCCCCCTAACCCAGGCCATTGGCTGGAGGTCATTGCCTTAGTCTGGTGAGCTGGCTCTCTTTTCGGAGTTCTCTACTTGTGTCCTGACTTGCATGGGAGTGGAGCTCACCCATACACCTACAGCCTGGACCCAGCACAGCTGAGCACTGGATTATCTAGATGGAGAGCTTATCTGGGAAGCACGCTTGCTTGCCCGCTGCTGCCTCTTCCCATAGGCACGTTCCAGCAGCTACCCCAGCCCTACCTTCTCCCAGCTGCTGCACATAGATGTGGGGTTCTCTTCTCTGCACAAGGTCTGTGAATCCATCAATGATCAGCATCCTTGGCCCTGGTTGGTTAGCTCAGTTGATTAGAGCGTCATCCTGAAACACCAAAGTTGCTGGTTCAGTTTGCGGCCAGGGCACACATGGAAGTGAACGATGAATGCATAAATAAGTGGAACAGCAAATGAATGCTTTCCCCTCCCTCCCTCTCCTTCTGTCTCCATTCCTCTCCCTGTCTCTCTAAAATCAATCAATTAAAAAAGAAAAATGATCTGCATGCTCTCCCAAGTCATTTGTTCCCTAGTGTATCTCTGATCATCTGCTCACAGAGGTGAGCCACCCTGGACCTCATGAGTTGGACCTAACCCTAGGTCTCTGAACAAACTTGATCTTGACCATGGGACTACAGAGCCAGTGACTTCTCGCAGGTCTTGCTGACAACACTGGCCAAACCAGCTGTACTATCTGACTCTCCCACAATCACCCCATCCCCGGGGCTCCCCATGGCAGGGCCCCATCCTTATCATCCACATCTTTCTGCATTCACAGGCTGATCAAAACTGCTCTGTGGTCTCCGAGTGCTGAGAAGACAATTTATCTGGCCCCCATCATTTAGGGGAGAAACTAATACTTTCTCAGGAAGGTGAAGACTAAGAATCCTGTCACTCTAAGGGAAAGGGGCATTATTTTTCCAATTTCTCTTGCTCTTCTCTTTTCCGGAGGTCCCAATGGGATTTCCCTTAACACCATTCAGATTTCTTCTTTGCTACCTATGATTGACAGCAACAGAGAAAAGCTTCCTAGGAGCTTTGTTGTTGCTGCTATTGTTGATGTTGTTTAATATTTTCATTTGCTTTGCAAGGCTATACTCTTTTGGTTAATCTTTCTTTTTATAATTGAGATATAATTCATACACCATAAAAGTCACCCAAAGTTATGCAATCATCACCACTCTCTAATTCCGAAACATTTTTTTCACCTCAAAAGGAAATACTGTGCTTGTTAACATTCCCCTTGGTTCCACCGCCACCCCAGACCCCAGCAACACCTACGGTACTTTCTGTCTCTATCAGTTTTCCTATTCTGGAAGCTTCACATACATGGAATTATCGTGTCTGGCTTTTTTCACTTAGAATAACATTTTCAAGGTTTATCCATGTTGTACCATGTATCCGGACTTCTTTTTAAAGCTGGATAATATTTCTTTGTATATGTGTAACACCATTTGTTTATCCAGTTATCAGTTGATGGATGGTTAGATTGTTTCTACTTTTTGGCTATTATGCTGCTATGAACATTCATGTATGAGTTTTTATGTGGCCATACATTTTCATTTCTATTGGGTATATATCTAGGAGTGGAATTGCTGGGTCATACGCTAACTCCATGTTTAACTTTTTGAACAACTGTCACACTGTTTCTCACATTTTCCATTCCTGCCGGTGATGTATGAGGTGTCCAGTTTCTCCACATCCTCCTCAACATGGTTATTGTCCGTCTATTTTTTTTATTGTGAGCATCCTAATGAGTGTAAAGTAATTCCTGAGACTTCTATTTGATGTCTTTCTCTTTAATACTGGGTTCCATTTGGAGGTGGGTTATAGACTTGCACATGTTCATTGATGCTCATATCCTATGGTAAAGAAATGGCACGGTAGCCCTCGTTGGATTGCTCGCTTGGTTAAAGCATCATTCTGAAACACAGAGGTTGTTGGTTCGATCCCCGGTCAGGGCACACACAGGAACAGCTCAGTGTTCCTGTTTCTCTGTCTCTCATTCCCTTCCTTTCTCGCTAAAATCAATTTTAAAAATAATCATAATTTTTTTACCCTGACCAGTTAGCTCAGTGGATAGAGCATTGGCCTGGCATATGGATATCTCAAGTTCAATTCCTGGTCAGGGCACACAGGAGAAACCAACATCTGCTTCTCGCCTCTTCCCTCTCCTCTGTTTATCTTCCCCTCCTGCAGCCAGTGGCTCAATTGATTTGAGCATTGACCCCAGACAGAGGTGGCCACGTGGATCCCAGGGAAGGCACATGTGGGATTCTGTCTCACCATCTCCCTTCCTTCCACCTAAAAAAAATTTTTTTTTAAGAAATGGTACAATGGCGATATATTTTGTGGTTCAAAGGGAAGCTAATTTGGTAGCTGGTTTACTTTTAGTGTACTTCCTCTTTGAAAACTGAGATAATATACTGCTCACAAAAATTAGGGGATATTTTGTTGCTTAAAATATCCCCTAATTTTTGTAACCAGTATATTTTAGAGTGGCTGCAGCTTCCCCCAGAAGCAAGGTCTCCACTGATCCTGTAACAAGGGCAGAATCAACAAAGATAAGTTTACCTGAGTGTGCTGGTGAGCAAGGAATGGAGGATGCCATGCACTAGTGGGACAAAAGGGTCCCCACCAGGACTAGGAAGCCACCATAACAAGAGTAGTATATCTCCACCTGCCTTCTCTGCTTCCAACTGCCTCTTATCCTTATCCTGGGAGCATCCTGGCTTTCTGTGGCCCCTGCATGGGATAATATGACATTCCAGAGCTCCAAGGTAATCTGTTGCATTTCCACTCACTTGGAGAACCAGTCAGTTAGCCACCTGCTTACAGATTATACAGAAACTCCCAGAGAAAGCCTCCTGCCTTCCAAAAGAACAATGCTGGAACATGCCAACAGAGTAAATTTCCTTCTAGCTCAAGATCTTGAAACTCTATGCTGCTCTCCCTCAGTTTTCCCAGAACACTTCTTTTAAAATAATTTAGAGAAAGTTGGACAAAGGAATTAATCTCTCAGCTTTATAATTAAACCTTGAACTTCTTCTCAGGGTCCAACCCAGTAGAATTGCCTGCTTAATTCCCCACATTGAGAACTGAATAGCACCGGATGTTTCTGACATTAAACTCAGCCTCAACAGTCAGAGATGCTCTCCCCTGAGTCAGCCCAGACAACAGGTTCAGCAGGCATTATCCAAAAGGAAGTTGCCACAGTGATTTGGGTGATGGCAATGTCATGGAAAGGGCTAAGAATCTCTGACTTTGAAGGGAACTATACTCTTTTCATGAAATATACCATTTATCACTAAATGTGTTTTATAACATTAGAGTTAGATCCCATACTATTTACTGAAATCAAAGTGACTTTCAAATGTAATAAACAAGCCATGCAAAGAATGCTATCCGAGGTTCATGAGCAGAAGGGCTGGAATCCAGGGAGACTTGACTGTGCAGTAACACACATCTCTCTTCTCTAGGCTGCAAATATGGACAACTCAAATGCAGAAAGCTTTAACATGGAGAATTACGACTGGAAGGACTTCGAAAATTATTCTTACACTGACATGCCCATTTTGCCAGACACTGCCCCATGCTGGCCAGAACCTCTAGAAATCAACAAGTATATTGTGGTTGTCATCTATGCCCTGGTCTTCCTGCTGAGCCTGCTGGGAAACTCCCTGGTGATGCTGGTCGTCTTGTACAGCCGGGTCAGCCGCTCTGTCACTGACGTCTACCTGCTGAACTTGGCCATAGCTGACCTGCTCTTCGCCCTGACTTTGCCTATCTGGGCTGTCTCCAAGGCAAAGGGCTGGATCTTTGGCACACCTCTGTGCAAGGTGGTCTCACTCTTGAAGGAAGTCAACTTCTACAGTGGTATTCTACTGTTGGCCTGCATTAGCATGGATCGCTACCTGGCCATTGTTCATGCCACGCGCACACTGACTCAGAAGCGGCATTGGGTCAAGTTCATATGCTTAGGCATCTGGGCCCTATCCCTGATCCTGTCCCTGCCCGGCTTTGTCATCCGCAGGGTAGTCTACTCTCCTGTTTCCAGTCCAGTCTGCTATGAGAGCCTGGGTGCCAACACAACAAAATGGCGCATAGTGATGCGAGTCCTGCCCCAGACCTTTGGCTTCCTCCTGCCGCTGCTGGTCATGCTGTTCTGCTATGGACTCACCCTGCGCACGCTGTTTCAGGCCCACATGGGGCAGAAGCACCGGGCCATGCGGGTCATCTTTGCTGTTGTGCTGGTCTTCCTGCTCTGCTGGTTGCCTTACAACCTGGTTCTGATGGCAGACACCCTCATGAGGCTCAATGTGATCCAAGAAACCTGTGAACGCCGAAACGACATTGACCGGGCTCTGGATGCCACCGAGGTTCTGGGCTTCTTCCACAGCTGCCTCAATCCCTTCATCTATGCCTTCATTGGCCAGAAGTTTCGCCATGGACTCCTCAAGATCATGGCAATTCATGGCTTGATCAGCAAGGAGTTCTTGCCCAAGGACGGCAAGCCTTCCTTTGTTGGTTCTTCATCTGGGAACACTTCTACTACCTTCTAAACCCCCATTGTGATTGCAATCCCACAGAGCTCCCCCCTCCCATCGGCACTCAAGCCTCATGTCTACTGGCTATTCACAGTCTCTGTGACAAGATAGCTCCTCATTGTGGTCACATGAGTTTGCTGAGGCCTTATCAGGCCCCATTGTATGATTTAGAAAGCCTTCCCGGGTGCCCTACCCCTTACTGTAACTACTATATCAGCTGCTAGAGTGCTGTCCATCCTGCACTGGGCCCATAGCACGCTGTCCTCTGAGACATTTCAAAGGTTCCCTTTAAGTGACTACAAAAAGTTCCCACTCTTGGAACTCATTAGTGGCAAACACCATAGCTGCTTCCCCAACTCTCCCTTTCCTTGCTTGCTAGCAAAGTCTGCTTTCTTGATGGAGGCTGAAAATGGAAGATACTTCTATGAGTCCCTTAAGCTGGGCTTGGCCATCTCTTCCCATTCTGACCAGGAAGACTTACAGGCAAAAGAGTGCTGGTAAACCAGTCTCCTAGGGAAAGAAGTTCTGATTAGTAGCGTTTGCCAAGTTCCATGTTATATATGCTCCCACCATGGCAATTTCAAGGGTGGTGGTGTTTCGCAACCAGCTCATAGAAGTTTAGAAAATATAATGATCTGTTTCACAAGCAGGTATAAACTGGTTTTCAGTACACCATTGCTTAAGAGGAATTTTGTGAGGCCAGGGGACTCCTGAGAAATATTTCTGATTTAAAAAGAAAAAGAAAGACACACACATACTCACATATCCTTGGGTCTTGTCTTTGAATATGGTTATACCATATGATATGTGACTCTGAGGCAGCAATTTTGTGACAATGAGGCAAAAAGCCCAACACACTTATGTTGATGGAGCCAAGGAATACAGAAGAACCTGAAAATAAATCTAAGCATGCCCAAAGATAAAACTAGCCCCTTACCTAACCTATGCAAAAATAAACTCAAAATAGATTAAAGACCTAAACATAAGTACTACAACTATAAAATTCATAGGAGGAAACATAGGGGTAAAAGCTTTATGACTTTGGATTTGGAAATGATTTCTTAGATATGACACCAAAAACCACAGGCAACAAAAGAAAAAATTGATAAATCAGTCTCCGTCAAAGTTAAAAACTTTGTGCATCAAAGGACACTATCAACAGAATAAAAAAGCAAACCACAGAATGGGAGAAAACATTTTCAAATCATATATCTTTTTAAGGGTTAATATCCTGAATATATAAAGAGTTCCTTCAACTCAACAGCAAAAAAATAAATAAAAGAAATAAAAAGCCTTATTAAAAAATGGGCAAAGGATTTAAAGAAAAGATATTACCCCCCAAAATCACATACTTATAGCCATCACTAATATTTGGGGAAAAGCATATTAAAACCACAATGAGGTATCACTGCGCACTCATTAGGATGACCATTATTAAAACAAACAAACAAAATAACAAGTATTGGTAAGGATGTGCAGACACTGGAACCCTTGTGTAATGCTGGTGAGAATGTAAAATGGTACAGCTTCTATGGAAAACAGTATGTTGGTTCCTCGAAACATTAAACATAGAATTACTGTATAATCCAGCACTTTTACTCTGGTTATAACCAAAAGAACTGAAAGCAAAGACTTAAATCATTATTTGTACACTAATGTTTATAGCAGCATTATTCCAGCAATAGCCCAAAGATGGAACCCCAAATGTTCATCAATAGATGAGTAGATAAACAAAATACGGTATATATATATACACGATGGAATATTATTCACTCTTAGAAAGGAGTGAAATTCTGATATATACTACTACATGAATAAACTTTGAAAATATCATGCTAAATGAAACAAATAAGACAAACAAACACTGTTTGATTTCACTTAATATGAGCTACCTAGGACAGTTAAATAGATAGAGACAGAAAGTAAAATGGTGGTTACCTGGGGGTTGCGGGGAAAGGGAGATGGGGAGTTATTGTTTAAAGGGTATAGAATCCAGTTTGGAATGATGAAAAGGTTCTGGAGATAGATAGAGGTGATAGTTGTACAACAATGTGAATGCACTTACTACCATTAAACTGTACACTTAAAATGTTAAAACGTAAATGTTGTTATGTATATTTCACCACAATTTTTTTTTAAACCTAGTTGCAAAAAGGCAAACCCTGGAACGACCTACCTTCAATTTCCTATTAAATAAAACAATTAAATATCTTTATTTCTACAAACTACTTTTAATTGGTTGTTTCATTATTTGCAAGGAAAAGTAACCAAACTGCTACAGAGAGGCTAGGCAAGGGTGAACAGAGGTTGTATTCTGGGTCTCCACAATAAATAAATCCCTTTGCTGTGGATTGGGTACACAGAGAGAAGAACTGAAATAGAGATGGAGGTTAGCCTTTCTACCTCCTCCTCCCCAGCCCAAGCCTCTTGCTGCTGAACACATATTATAAAAGGAGATGTGTCCCAGGATAATCTGGCTCTTCTTCTGTCCTTGGGTGAAACAGTAGTCAAGAGCATTAAGGGCCGGACTTTCAAAGGTCTAGTAAGTCCACCCCATTTGCCAAATTGGGTAGCAGGAAGCCAGAGAGCTTTCCTGAGCTCAACCAGCAACTCCCACTCCAAGTTTCACTTTATTCTTTCTTGTCTCCCTCCCAGTTGCGTGCGCATGCACACACACACACACACACACACACACACACACACACACACGGAAACGATTTATATAATATGTCATCTGGACAAAGGACTAGACTCATTCCTCCAACAGTATTATTGAGTGCTTGCTGGCCCAGAATCTCATGATATAACAGCAGTTAAAACAGACAAAGCCTTACCCTGGCAGAGCTCCTGGTCCTCGGCTTGTCTCTGAAGCACCTCTGGCTCTGAGCAGCCTGCGAAGAAAGTAAGAAAGCGAAAGGACCCAAACTTGACAGTCACCAAACTTTCACCAGGTTGCACTCGCCTGGTAATAAGAACTACCTGACCACTAAGTCAAGGAGATGGCAGCCATGGCTATGAAAAGAAGCCTCTCTGGGCAGGCAGAGCAAACCTCTGAGCTGGAGCACACAGGGGGCAGGTAAGTACCACTCCTAACACCAGAGTGCTTTCCTATTGCATCCGGCAAACAGGATTAATTCAACAACAATAGTCCCTTGTTCCGAGCTCATTCTGTGCCAGGCGCTGTGCTCAACTCTGGATCAAGTGTGACTGTGCTGCCCTGGCTGAGCCTTCAGGACAGCTTCTGATTCATTCAGCGGGAGGGGAAGGCAGGAGAATGGGCACTTACTGAACACCTAAGTTGCCAGAGAGACCAGTGGTGTTCTGACCGGGCAAGGCAGACCGATCAGACAGTTCCCTCAGATGACTGTCCGTGGGAGGAGGCCCAACCCAGCTTCACTCTGGTTCCGGGACTCAGCTCTTTCCTCCTCCAACAAGGGCTAGAGGAAACCTGGCTCTCCAAGGAAAATAAGAGGGTAAAATTAGCTCGGGAACAATGAGGCAGACATAGTTGCATTTATGTGAGCTCTGTTAATATTTCTCTATCTCTGCCTCTCTCTTTCTCTCTCTCAAACACACACACACACACACACACACACACACACACACAATCTTGGCACAAATAATCTACCAACCAAACCAGCAATAGGACAGGGCAAAGCCAAGGCCTGCCTTTGAGTCATTGATTTCTTTCTTCCCTCCAACATTTCAAGGCCTGAGTCCCTGTCTCAGGGCCGAGCGCCTTTCTGTCTAGATCTGCCTGCTCAGTCTGAGCGGGCCCCTCTTGCTTCCAGAGATGTGTTTCTCTACTTATACTAAGATTATCTATCTTTATTTTCTCTGTCCCCTGAGTTTCTGACGTCTTCCTTCACCAAAATCCCTCCCCAGTCTCTAGAGGATAGGCTCCCTCTGTTCCTGAAATGAGAGCACCCTCCAGTCTCTCTTGGGTGATATGAAGAAGTACCCCAGTTTGTGTGTCACATTGGACTCATTTCTTGGAAGCCCACATGAAGAACAAGACCACATGTAATAGCAGAGCCAGAGAGGCCTAGAGATCCCCGGGGCCACACCTTCCAATACATAAATGAGGAAAATGTGGCCCCAGCAAAGCAACTTGACCAAAATCTCATGGCTGGATAGTAGCAGAGCTGAAATAAAAATTCTTAGTTCAGTTTGCTTTTTAGATATTTTGTTTTTCTAATGGTGACATTTCAGGCACCTGACACATAGATGAGAAAATATATACCATATAAACTTCTCAGAGCTTTCCACCCACACAGGTAGGCCCAGCCTACTTCTTCAGTGCCAAGACGCCTCCGTGCCGAGTGCCGGGGTTCCTGGGTCTCAGTCATCTGATAGGGTTAGGGGCCAGCTGAGGTTAGGGGCACAGATGCGGGGCAGGTTCAGATGGCGCCGCCCTCTTCCTGACTGGCAGGGAACACAGTTAAAGAGGCAACTGGAGCCCCACACAAAGCTCAGAGGCAGGCTAAACTGAACCCTCTGTTGAGGGCACACACTCTATCAGACAGGGTTTGATTAGAAAACCAGGACCATGGGGAAGAGGAACGTGTTATCGGGACTTGACTGTACACGGCTGTGGAAGCTGGTTGAATGTCTAAGGTCAGGCTGTTGTCTTTGCTTCTGGTGCTGGGACCTGGAAGGAGCAGGACAGACAAATGGGAAGGAAAGATGTATGTGAAGTGGAGAAGAGCGAAGACAAGCTGGAACTGTGAAGACAGACAAACATGGGTTGGTCTCTCACGGCCTCCAAGTTCAACATGTGGACAGCCAGCTGGAGAAGCTGGTGCCCTGTATCAAGAAGGGTAGACGCATGCCCGGCTCAGGAGCTGGAGGGGCTGCTGACCAAGCTGCTGCCTCACACCAACAAGAGGAGTCAGCAGAGAAGCAACAGCGTGTAACAGTGCTGGTGCCTTGGCTGACCTTCCAGAGCATAAAAAGAATGCAGCTTCAGCCTTGGCTGGGTAGCTCAGTTGGTTGGAGCATTGTCTCAATACACCAAGGCTGTGAGTTCAATCTCTGGTCAGGGCACATACAAGAACTGACAATTAATGCATAAATGAGTGGAATAACAAGTCAACGGTTCTCTCTCGGTCTCTAAAGTCAATAAATTAAAATATATATATTTGAATAATGTTAAGTGGAAGAAGCCAGAGTAGAAGACCACGTATGGTATGATTCAATTTACATGAAATGTCCAGAAAAGACAAATCTATAGAGACAGAAAGCAGATGAGTGATTGGTTACCTGGGGTTGGAGGTGAGAGCAAAGAGTGATTACAAAGAGTAAGGGTTCTTTTAGGGAACAGAAATATTCCCTAAAAGAATATTTAGGGGCAACAGAAATATTCCAAATCAGAATTTTAGTAATAGATGCACAACTCTGTAAGTTTACTAAAAGTCATTAGATTGTATACATAAAACAGATGACTTTATATATATATATATATATATATATATATATATATATATATATATATATATATATGTATATATATATATATATATATATTTCTTTTTACAGGGACAGAGAGAGAGTCAGAGAGAGGGATAGGTAGGGACAGACAGACAGGAACGAAGAGAAGTGAGAAGCATCAATCATTAGTTTTTCATTGCCGTCGCAACACCTTAGTTGTTCATTGATTGCTCTCTCACATGTGCCTTGACCGCAGGCCTTCAGCAGACCGAGCAACCCTTTGCTTGAGCCAGCGACCTTGGGTCCAAGCTGGCAAGCTTTTGCTCAAGCCAGATGGGCCCGGACTCAAGCTGGCGAGCTCAGGGTCTCGAACCTGGGTCTTCTGCATTCCAGTCCGACGCTCTATCCACTGCGCCACCGCCTGGTCAGGCAAAACAGATAACTTTATAGTAAACAAATTAAACCTTGGCCCTTGCCGATAGCTCAATGGATAGAGTGTGGGCCTGGCATATGGATGTCCTGGGTTCAATTCCCAGTTAGGGCACACAGGAGAAGCAACCACCTGTTTCTCTTCCCCTAACCTTCCCCTTCTCTCCCTCGTCCCCTCTACAGCCAGTGGCTCAATTGGTTCGAGCACCGGCCCCAGGCACTGAGGCTAGCTCCATTGGGCTAATCACGATAACCTCAGGTGCTAAAAATAACTCAGTTGATTCTACCATCCGCCCTAGGCAGGGTTTGCCAGGTGGATCCCAGTCAGGTCGCATATGGGAGACTGCCAAACTATGTCCCCTCCTCTCACTAAAAAAATATAAACAAAATAAAATAAATTTTAGAAACGTATACCTCAATAAAGCTGTTAAAAAGAATCTTAAAAAAAGAATGACGTCCTCACATGAATGTACATGGAAAGAAATAATGTTGAAGAAGAAAGTAGAACAGCATGTGCAATAAATGGCTTATCTTGTAACAAACATGATCATATATATGGATTTATAAATGCTCAGGAAACTGGCAGAATATAAGCTGTTTAAAGGAGCTATTGAGACATAATTTGGGGGGGTGGTAGAATTTCATGGTTTTATTAAAATGAACACAATGTACACATAAACTGTCTGTGCTTTTTTTTTATTTTTATTTTTTATTTTTTGCTAAACAGCCTGACATTGGGATGGGTGACTCTGAGGCCAGCTGGGTGTCTCTTTCCCCAGTGGCTTTGCGGCTCTTCCAGGAAATGCAGGGAGTATGAGATTCACACTGCACATCAGCAGTGCTTCCAGCTCCTTGACGCTGTGGACCGGGAGCTTCCAGGAGCCACTGGGCAGCAGTGCTTTGTTTTCATGTTGCCTCATAACTGATGTTGGGCATCAAGATCTGGCCCTTGAATCTTCTGCACACTCTATTGTCAATGTCTCTGGATGTCTGCCAGTTACCTTGATTTTTACACACCTGAGTAGTACCAGATGAACTTCTTGGTCCTCTTTTTGACAATCTTGGGCTTCATGAGGGGTCTGAGGGTAGCCATGATGCCAAGTAAGAGGTGATTGTCACCTTCATAGTTAACGCCAAGGGAAGGAAAGTGTATTGTTAAAGAGAAGAATAGCTGGGTCATGATTAAATTATACAGTTTTTCATTGTTTCTATTTATTTGGTTGAGCTTGGATTTTTCCAAAATGAGGAAACTGAGGCCTGCTTGTCAGTTCGTGGGGCCTGACAGGCCAGCACAGGCATAGCCCTCCTTACAAACATGGAGGCTGGGCTTCATGAATACGCCCATTTCTATGCCTTTATATTTTCTCAGTGAACAGTATGAGTCTCTCTCTCTTTATTTTTTTTTAAACCTCATTTCCTGGTAAAGTTGCTTCTGAAAAACATCTCCTTAGTCTCAAGTGAGTTAAACACTAAAAGGTCAAAAAAAAAAGTAGGAAGCATCAAAGATCACGGAGCAGTATTTCTAAAAGTGCTTCGTGTTAAAATGAGCTCCTTGCTTAAAATGCAGCTATCTGGGCACTCCCTGAATGGATCAGGGTCCTGGGAGGAACCAGGTAGCATATTGGAGCTGGGCAAGGAGAGAATTTCATCAAGCTCATGAAACCTTTAACAAAGGTGTAGGAGAGGTTCAGGGAAAAGAATGAGCAATGGTGCGGTACTCCAAGGCCAATATGTTGGGAGAGTTACTCTTCCTAGACCTGAGAAGCAAGATAAGGGAACCATGTGGGAACTGAGAGAGAAAGCTGTGTGGTGAGGGCTGTCCGACAGGAGCCAATCCCAGCGACCATCCGGGACAGAACTGGGAAAAGAAATGCCCTGACTTGAAGCTTCTGCCCACCACTGACCTCCTACCAAGGTTCCTACTGGCTGTGCTCAGAAACGAAAGGACAGGGGAATCCACAAAGGCAGTCCACTCCGGTCAGCATCCCAGAGCACAGGCAGGGTAGAGAAAGACAGAGTAGATCCGGAAGAACTAACAGAAGGTCTCCATCTTACCATCCCAGCTTAAAGTTAAGGTGAGGGTCCCAGTCCTACTGAATCCAAATAGCCAAGTGTGGGTCCTAGGATTGTGGAGCCCCAGATACGTCAGCTCAAGACTCAAGTTTAAAACCCACTGACCCAGGAGCAAGGGTGGCAGAGCTGCCCAAACTGGAGATGAAAAATGCCCAGTTAGAACTAGAATTATGTGTGAGGGTGATTCTTACCCTTACAGGTATCGATCTACCTTACTTCCTCCCAACTCCTCTGGTTCCTAGCCAAAAGCAAGGTGACCTTGCAATGAAGCCTCCTAACCCAAGGTGCCCATGTGCCCAAGATGGAGCAGAAGTGGGGGTGGGAAGGGGATGTGGGAAGGAGCAGCGATCACTCCCCCAACTCAAGGCCTCTCCCGCAGCAGCTTCACAGACAGGCGCAAGGCACCTTCCCGGAGAAGACAGACTCACCATTGATTTCCCAACAGGGCCTTGCAAAGTCTGGTGTCAGACATGTTCCCCTAGCCATAAAGAGCAGAGCCCGCTGCCCATGAAAGCTGGCTCTGCGCCAAGCCAACACAGAACTTGGGTCAAACTCTTAATTCCCGAGCTGTAGTCTATCCCATGCTTTTTCTCTATTCTACTATAGTAATAATATCGACCAGCATTTCTGGAGGACTTTCTTGGATGCTCAGCATTATGCTAAGGAACTTACTTCACTAGACTATATAGCTGGCTATGGCACTTTGGATACCTCTGGTGCTTTGGACACCTCTGCTGCCCACTGCCTAAGCCACCTTGCCCAAGGGTCCAACACAATTGCCAAAAATGCAGGAACAGGACTCCCAGAAAGCTTCTGAAAGCCCTAAAGGGTCTTCATGTCATAATAGCTCCTAGAGATCAGGGTCAAGTTTACACGAAAACCCTCTGTTTAAGGAAAGATTCGGCTAATTTAGTTTAGGACATATAAATAGAATAAATGCATGAGTCACATCATACTCTATGCAAATGACACCCTCTTGGGGTGTACAGTGTCAAACCTGCCCATCTGTGAGTGGTGGCTCTGAACTGCTTTACCTAAATTGAGACTATCTGGGTAGAGAAGAGCTTAAAAGACTTACTTTTAGGTTGACCTCCCCTTTTGACAGGTGAGCTACTTGAGGTCCAGAGTGGGTTGACACTTGTCAAAAGGTCTTAAGATACAAGTGGCAGAAGCAGCGCTGGACCCTGGTCTCCAGCTTCCCTATTCTTTGCCCTCTTTACTATACCGGGAAGCCTCCTCCCAAGTCTCTGGGGATTGAACCACAGGATTAATAGCAGGACTCATAATATTGTGCCCATGACCTTTTTCTTCCAGTACCCATAGGTAAAGCTTCTTGAGGGAAGAAAGCCAAAAAATAGAAACCCAGAGGGTGGTCCTAAAGTTACTCATTCATTTATTCATGCGTTACTATCTATTACACAAAGCAGGTTAGCATTTGGAGCTGGTTTAGTGATGAACATTACATGATGGGAGCTTCACACAAGAGATTGTAAAGCCAAGAAGACATACAGCCCTACAGAAGTTTTGTTCATTTGCATGTTTTACTTTTTTTTAATTTTTATTTTATTCATTTCAGAGAGGAGAGAGAGAGAGAGAAGGTGGTAGGAGCAGGAAGCATCAACTTCCATATGTACCTTGACCAGGCAAGCCCAGGGTTTCAAACTGGCGACCTCAGCATTCCAGGTTGATGCTTTATCCACTGCACCACCACAGGTCAGGCATGTTTTACTTTTTAACAGCTTTATTGAAGTGTAATTGGCATACAAAAATAACTGTAGGTGTTTAATGTACACAATTTGATGAGTTAGGGCAAATGAATGAACACATGGTACCCTCACAATAATCAAGATAATAAACATATACATTACCTCCAAAAGTTTTCTTGTGTCCCCTTGTGTTTCTGTTTTCGTTGGATTTTGCTTCTTGTTATAAGAACAATTAACGTGAGATCTACCCTCTTTGCAAATTTTTAAGTGTGTAATACTGTGTTCTTAATATAGGCGCCAAATTGTTCAGCAGATCTCTAGAACTTATTCATTTTTGAGATACATTTTCTAAATCCAGCAAATTAGAAAAGGTTAAATTCATTTATTGTACCAATATTAGTAGGGAAATAGGGTAATTGAAATTCTAAACATGGTTTTCGTAAGGCACAACGAGATTTTTTTTACCTAAAAACATAAAAGATGTGTTAAAAGAAAAATTCTGCAAAATCTTGGTAAAACAAGGCATAATTTAAAGAGCAACCACTAACAGGAAAGTATTGGAAGAAAGGCAGAAAATAGTTCCTTGAGGTAGTTTAGCTGAGCAGTTGATGGTGGAGGTACTGGGGTCAGATCCCTGCATGCACATCCCAACTCTGGTTAAATCTTGTTCCTCAGTTTCCTCATCTGTAAAATGGGCTGATTATAGAACCAGCCTCACAAGATAGTTTTAAGAATTAGATTAGCCTGACCAGGCAGTGGCGCAGTGGATAGAGCGTCAGACTGGAATGCAGAGTACCCAGGTTTGAGACCCCAAGGTCGCCAGCTTGAGCCCAGGCTCATCTGGCTTGAGCAAAAAGCTCACTAGCTTGGACCCAAGGTCGCTGGCTTGAGCAAGGGGTTACTCGGTCTGCTGAAGGCCCGTGGTCAAGGCACATATGAGAAAGCAATCAATGAACAACTAAGGTGTCGCAACAAAAAACTGATGATTGATGCTTCTCATCTCTCTTTGGTCCTGTCTGTCTGTCCCTATCTATACCTCTCTCTGATGATATCTCTGTGCCTGTAAAAAATAATAATTAGTTAGTTAATTAATACACATAAAGCACTGAGCCCAGTAATGGAGCATGGTAAGCTTTCAATAAATGCTAGCTATTAATACTTATTTAACTCTTTATTTTTATTCCAACTTCATGACTGTAATAATTTGGACTAAACTTTATGCATAGGAATTTTATATAAATTTCAAGTGAGTTCTTAGCTATAGTTTTAATACAAAATGTGCATGGCCACCATGAACTTGTCTGTCATATAAAGATGGTGACGTTTTAAAAATTTGTTCTAAAACCTAATCTGTTCTGCATTTAGCTATTCATTTATTTATACCAGCTAGTAAGTCAGATTAAGTCATTTTCATTTACAAAATCACAAACTTGTAAACTTGCAATAAACTGATCTTAAATTGCACAGCTTCCTGAGGGCTGGTACTCTTGCGACTCTGATGAAGAGGGAGGAACATGTTGCCATCCGAATAGGCCGATTGTTGTATTTTCTGCTTTGCCGTCATATACCTGAATTCTGTCCCCCAAAATTCCCGCATGTAGCATATAGAGACTATAAGCTATTTTGTTCATTCACTTAAAAGTTGAATATATCCCCACTGTAGACTTCGTTCCTCTCATGACCCTAGAGAAAAAGAGGTAAACAGGTTCAGTGTCTACCCTCAAGATCTCATAGTATAATGGAGAAACAGACAAGAAATCAATGAACACAACCCACATGTGATAAGCATTAGAGTTAAGGTTATGCAGTGGTTTTACGGGAACACATGGAGGAACTCATAACTCAGCATACGAAGGCTTTCAGGAAGGTCTAATTATTGAGCTAATTCATGATGGTTGAATAGAATTTAACCAGATAGAGACACAGGGAAGGGCATCCAATGAAAAGGCTTAGAAATGAGGCTTTAGAGACTTTTTTGGGGGTACCATAAGCCTCTCTTTTCCAAGCAATGTGTTCTACCTGAAGCTACTTCCCTGGCCAAAGTTGGGCCAGCCAGAGTTGTTTTCCTGGAAATGGGAGACTGGGGTGTTGCCTGGACTTTTCCTTTAATTTGTATGGCTTTAACTCACAGAGTAACTATGGGCAGAAAGAAGCAGAGAAAGATGGTGTACCCAGAAAGAGGCGGAAATAGATCTGCTAAATGAAGTAAACATGAAGAATCAGTGGCCCCCAAAGAGGGAAAGCTCAAGAAAGGAGCCACCTACCTGTTCCTGGTCCTGATCCCTTCCCTCTTGGAATCTTATGACTGTTGGGGTCAACCCCTGGATCCTTCTGCTAAATTCCCTTTAGACTTTGAGCTCCTTAAAGTAGGCTTCTTTTACTTGCAACCAAAGAAACCTAGACTAAAGCAGACAGCATGATGTATTAGAAATTCAAGGAATTCTGTATGGCCAAAGCAAAGGCCTTTCCAGCATGGGGATAAAATAAGACTGAGCCATAGGCAAGGCCAAACTGCAGAAGACTTAGAGTCCTGTGCTAAAATGTAGGAACTTTATACCACAGGCATTAGGAGCTTTAAGCAGATGAATAAAGCCGTCAGATTGCTCCTGGAGTGGTACATGAAGGAACTGAAAAGCGTAGAGGCTCAAGGCAGAAGTCTAGTAAGGAGGTTATCACAGAAATAGTGAGCATCTGGGCAAAGTAATGGCAATGGGGGTGGAGCTGAGGGGGGTGAGTTTAACAGATCTTTAAGAACAAACCAACAAGATTTGGTTACCAACTTGTAGGCAGTGAGAAAGAGGGAAAGAATCAAAAAGGGTTTATCAACCCACAGCTTGAACAAATGGTTTAAAGGAAGCAGGTTTTGGGGAGAAGACACTGGCTTTTTAGATTGATGGTGATGGTACAAGTAGACGTGTCAATGTGCATTGGAAAGTCTAGCTCTGGAAGCCCAAGGAAAATGACTAACCTAGAGACACGTTTTAGAGATCATTCCCACAGAGATGGGCCGATCATTAAAGGCACAGGAGTAGATAACACTACCCAGGGAGAGCGGCTAATAGGAAATGGGCAGAAAGGGAGGCAAAACAGGATCTGAAAGAATGTCAGCATGGAAGGGACTGACAGAAGAAGAGGAGCCTTCCAAAGAGACAGGGAAGAAGGCAAAGACACACGTAGAAAGCAGGAGCCGAGGAAAAATAGATCTTTCAGTAGGAGGAAGTGTGGTGTGTGGGGAAACCATGCTCTCCTTCACTCCTGGTGGGAAGCGAAGTCTGATCTTTGTTGTTCTTGTTGAGCCCTTTCTTTGTTTACAACCAGTATATGTTCACCCAGTGAGCAGGCTGGGATTCAGCAAGTCTGGAAACCTCCCAGGGTCCTTCTTCTCACCTGTTCCCATGAAGTTCCCGGGCCTTTTCGCCCAGCTGGCCCTCGGCCCCCTGCTGACTCCAGCCCAGCCACCTGAAATGGAACAGAGCCTATTTCCCTGGCTATGATCCTTGCATTGCCAAAATCTCCCCACTTTTTGCATTTTTAGTGCCAGCCCCACCCCCCTAACATGCAGGTTGGTCCTAATCACAGTGCCCACTCCCATTGCCCTCAATTCTGAGTCATTAACTTCTGCAGAACTGTGAGCTTTACTCTTTCCCGTAAGAATGAACTCATTGCCTAAAAGACTGACTCTTCATTTCTTTGCCTTGAATTGCAACCCCAAGTGGACCAAAGTCAGGTTCCAATTGAGACCCTGCTAAAGGTCTCTCCTCTCCCTTCCTTTGAGCAGTAAAACTCAGACCTTATCTACAGAGTGGAGGAAAGATATAAAACCATAGTTGACAAGAATGTGGGGTTGAGGGAAGGATATTAGAAGATGAGAGCTTGTATGCTAATAGGAATGACCTAGAAGAAGAGGAAAAATGGATATTGCAAGAACACGAAGAAAGACCCTCGATCTTCTTTCCAAGTTGTCTTTCTGTCTCAGAGCTGCCCTCCAGACTTTCAATGTGGTACATCCCAACTCTCCTATTAGCTCTCTGATCCTGTGACATGAGGAAGCATTGCCATTAAAGTTAAAAGATGTGGGGTTACTCACTTTTCCAAGGCTCTTTGCTATTGACTATGGCTCTCAGCCATTGACTAACCAGTGGTGTTGCAGTGAATAGATCATTGACCTGGGACACTGAGGTCCCAAGTTCAAAATCCCAAGGTCACCAGCTTGAGAGTGGGCTCATCTAATTTGAGCGCAAGCTCACCAGTTTGAGCGAGGGGGTCAGTGGCTTGAGCCAAAGGTTGCTGGCCTGAAGCCCAAGGTCACTGGCTTGAGCCCAAAGTTGCTGACCTGAGCAAGGAATCACTGGCTCAGCCTGAGCCCCCCAGACAAAGTATGTATAAAAAGCAATCAATGAACAACTAATGTGATGCAACTATGAGTTGATGCTTCTCCATCTCTCTCTCCCTTCCTTTCTCTCTCTCTTTCTCTCTCTCTCTCTCTCAATAAAAGAAATAATAATAATGTCTGCCAGTTATCAAAGACCTAGTCTGTTCCAAGAGCCTAACATACATTCCCTTGAATCTCGAAAAGCTTCTATTACTATCATTCCTCCAAAGAGACAGGGATTTCAAGAAGTTAAATTACTTGCTCAAGATCATACAAGTCAGGATAGAGTAAACCAAGACCAACCTGGACCAAAACCCTTATGACTCTCACACCACCTCAGTGTTTCTACCATATCATGAGCAGTTAAGAGCTCAGATTCTGAAAGTACTCAGTCCTTGATTTAGGCTTCAGTTCTGCCACTTATCTGTTGCTGTATTATTACCTTAGACTAGGCACTAATCTCTTTGGCCTTATATTCCTCATGTGAAGGGGATAATAAAAGTTCCTACTATAAGGTAGGAAATTCAATGAAATAACAGGTAAGAAGTGCTTTTCACAGTGCCTGGAACATATTAGGTCTTCAATGATCAGTAGACACATCTGTGAATGGGAAAGCAAGCTGGTGTGGAGGATTATAGCATGCAAGTTTGTTTGTGACCTTGAGGACTCAGAAAAAGAGGATCGATCTTCTGTGCAAGAGAATGACTTCAGAAACCCACTCTCGTTCTAGGCTTAGTGACTGGAAGAAAGTATTTCCCTCACTTAGGAGTATTTGCCTTTTTTCCAAGGGCCCTGCTTACCCTCAAAGAAATGGACTGACAGATGAGGTAAGGAGGTATTAGAGTGGGGAGAAGGGAAGAAGGAGAGGAGAAGGGAAAAGGAGGATGATCTCTCAGGAAATCGTCATGTTAGACCTGGTCAATAGCTATCTGGAAAGCACATACTGAGAAGTTGCCTCCTTTGGAACACCTAATTACTAATAATCATGATCTGAGCAAAGGTAGAATATCATAGTAAGTTCACGCAGCTCTATAACCCTGTCTGTACATCTCTGTAGATTCTTAGATTTACAGCATCTCTTTTTAAAACTGGAGCTTAACTAATACAACCTCATTTCATGGAAGAGGAAACTGATGTTCAGAAAGTTGAAGTGAGCCTGACCTGTGGTGGTGCAGTGGATAAAGCATCGACCTGGGAACACTGAGGTCGCCAGTTCAAAACCCTGCACTGGTCTGGTCAAGGCACATATGGGAGTTGATGTTTCTAGCTCCTCCCCCCTTTCTCTCTCTCTCTCTCTCTCTCTCTCTCTCTTTCCCTCATTCTGTGTCTCCTCTCTAAAATAAAGAAATAAAAAAAAATTTAAAAAAAAAAGAAAGTTGAAGTGAATATTTAAGGTCACACAGCTACAAATGTTTATTTTCTTTCTCTTTTATTTAATTAGAATCATTTTTCCAAATCTTCAGATTCAGCCTGTGGTACACTAGGACCCCCAGATAGACCTCTTTATATCAATCACCCTGATGCTACAGGAAATTTCATTAACCCCTCACATAGCCACAATTCACAGGTTTCATTTGCCCTAAGTTTCATTTCTATAATACCTGATCTTGTTTTAAGGGTCTGGCACAAGCTGGTTATATAGTAGGCATTTGATACATAATCAGTTAACAGATTATTAGATTCTTATTAACATGTTTTCTAAAATGCCTTGGGAATGTGGACAGGATGTGCTGAGTATCGTCAGGATTCCAGCCAAAAGGAGTCCTCAAGGTGAGTGTTGGCAAGGTGGGGATCCCTGCACAGCATGGCCTTTAAGCCTTACTTGCTTAGTCTTCTTCCATCCTCAGTACTTTCAAAGTTGGAGCAAAGCCAGCTCTTTCAGGAAGACAGCCTTGTTGTTTACAATTTAGGAACCAAGAGAGGTACGGATGTGGTCTCATAGGTTTCTGTTGGGTAATAGGATTTCTTCCCATGTCGGAAGTTACTGGATTTCTTCAGAAGCACCTTCCCACGTACCTTCTATATCTTACTTCTCCCACCACATTGATATGAACGTGGCTAAAATAAGGGGTTTCTAACAGAGGGGAAGGTCAGGGGAAATGAAAAGAGTAAAGCAGGTCAAATAGGTGGTAACAGAGAGAGACTAGATTTGGGATGGTGGACACACAATACAACATACAGATGATACATCATAGAATTATATGCTTGAGGCCCTGGTCGTTTGGCTCAGTGATAGAGCATCAGCCTGGCACGTGGATGTCCCGGGTTCAATTCCCAGTCAGGGCACACAGGAGAAGCGCCCATCTGCTTCTCCACATCTCCCCCTTTCCTTCTCTCTCTCTTTCTCTCTCTATCTCTCTTTCTCTCTTCTCTTGCCACAGCCATGGCTCTATTAGAGCGAGTTGACCCCAGGCACTGAGAATGGCTTCCTGGCCTCCACTTCAGCTGCTAAGAAGAGCTTGGTTGCTAAGCAACAGAGCAAGGCCCCAGATGGGCAGAGCATTGCCCCTTAGTGGGCTTGTCTGCTGGATCCTGGTGGGAGCACATACAGGAGTCTGTCTCTGCCTCTCCTCCTCTCACTTAATATATATATAGAGAGAGAGAATTTTACATTTGTGTAATGTCATTGTCCCAATAAATTTAATTTAAAAAATAAGGGGATGCCCATTTATAAAATAAGGGAATGCTAATTCTGAGATAACGTGCGGTCACTCCCTTCCAACATACACATACTCATATAACATACACATACATGTTGTAAGTTAACTAGATCTCTGGTCAATGTTTCCTCTAGGTTGATGGTTAAAATTTACCTGGAGAAAAATTTAAAGGTCCTTATCTTTAAGAAAAAGAAGTAAAGAACAGCAAGGGGACATTGTATTTAATAATGTGTTATTTGAATTTTTACTGGCATCCTGTCATGATTGTGGACTGAGGAGGCACGGGAAGCAACCACAACATACATAGACACACCTTACATAGAAATGTTAGATAATATATATTTTTAATTTTTAAATAAATATCTGAGATAAAAAGCAAAGAGAAAGAGAGAGAAAAGAGAGATTGTAAGAGCTCAAAGACCCAGAAATTAAAAGTAAACTTAGAAATGTATTGACTACCCAGAGAGTAAGTGTTGAAGACACAGGAACTCAGAGGGATACTAGAACCAGGTTAGGATGGGGGTGGTAACACACGTGGGTCTGCAGATTCCATGCATAGCAGAGAACTGGAACTGGATTTCCTGCAGAAAGCCAAAAACCAGGAAAGAGCTGGCCCACTCTTTACTAAGGATAGGAAAATACCCTTCCAATTTGAGACACGACCCCAAAGTGAACTGCCTGCCACTTGACCAAAACGACAAGAGGAGAAAGAGGGCCACCTGAGTAACAGCTTAAAATCCCAAGCCTGAGTAGCAAATGGTGAGGACCCAAATCTGCCCTTTGGAATGGCTTGGAAACCCAGGACCAAGAAATAACAAAAATAATAACAAAAATGCTCTGAACCATGTGACTCAGGAGGACCCAGAGAGGACAGCCAGGACACTGACCCTTTATAATCCAGGACACATGCAAGACTCTCAGGAAAAAATATTTTTCAATAGATGAGCTCACAATCAAATATGATAGAGAACTAACAACCACTACAATTAACAGTCAGCTGACATAACACATGGGAGAATTCACACTTTAAGAACTAAAGATAATAGAGCAACCTGAATGTGACTTTAAAATAAGTATTTTCTTTTTTAATCCAAGGGTAATCCCTCTCAAAAACCACTAAAAATTACAAAATGTGTTTGTTTGTTTGTAAGAGAGACGGAAACATCAAACTGTTCCTGTATATTCCCTGACCTGGGATCGAACCAGCAACCTTTTCACTTCGGGATGACACTCCAACTAACTGAGCTATTTGGCCAGGGCTTAATTATTTATTTTTTTATTGATTTTTAGAGAGACAGAGAGAGAAAGGGAAAGAAAGAGGAGGGGAAAGGGAAGCATTCATTTGTTGTTCCACTTAGCTGTGCATTCATTGGCTACTTCCCATGTGTGCCCTGACCGGGATCGAACCCGTAACCTTGTCATTTCAGGAGGAACAGCTGAGCTAACCGGCCAGGGAAACACACATATTTTTAAGGCATTATCCCACAAGATACAAAAACAACAAAATGGAAGAGAAAATAAAAGATATGAAATTTTTTTAATGAAAGTCAAAAGTAGATGTAAAGTGGTAACTGAGTTATCAGACCAAGAGAAAAGAAACAGAGACAATGAAGGAAGCTAAAGAAATCTCCAGAAAGAAAGCATAACACCCTCAGAAAGACAAGAGGAAACGTTGCATCCAGAAGGCAAAAAGATGTGCTATAAAAGGGTGTATGAAGGAATAGAAAAAGAAGCCCATTGGAAATGTAAAATACGACAGCAGAAATGTTCAATTCCAGTGAAAGGGCTAGTAGATAAAATTAAGGGTAACTTCATGGAAAGCGGAAAGATGAAGATACTGAAAAACAGGCAGTGTGATAAGAATATTAGAGGATCAATCTGGAAGTTCAACACCCAAATAGAAGAATTCTAGGGGAAAAGAAAGAATAGAGAAAATGAAGGCGAGAAAAGTAGCAAAGAAGTAGTACAAGAACATTTTGCAGAACCTGAGTTTCCAGTTTTAAAGGGTTCACCAGTGCCCAGAAAAATAAATGAGAAGAAAAAAACCCATCAAGGCACATTTTTATGCATTCTGAAACTAAGAAGATAAAGAAAATATCCTAAAAGCTTCTAAGAGAAAATAAATTTAATGTTTATTTTACTAATATTTTTTAGGGCAAGAGGAAGGGAGAGAGAAGAGAAAGACAGGAACATCAATCAGTTCGTGCATGTGCCCTGATCGAGGTTTGAACCCGCAAACCTCTGAGCTTAGGGACAATGCTCCAACCAACTGAACTATCTGGCCAAGGCTCTAAGAGAAAATTTAGCCATATAGGATGAACCAAGAATTAGTATAACATCAGAAGTTCCACAGTCCTAGAAGTTTGAAGAAATTAAGAAGAACCTGCAAAATTCTGAAGTAAAATAAATTTCAAACTAGAATTTAATATTCAGCCAAAACACCAATCAACTGTAAGAGAAGGCCTGACCAGGTGGTGGTGCAGTGAATAGAACTTTGGACTGGAATGCGGAGGACCCAAGTTTGAGACCCCGAGGTTGCCAGCTTGAGCAAAAAGCTCACTAGCTTGGACCCAAGGTCACTGGCTCCAGCAAGGGGTTACTCGGTCTGTTGAAGGCCCACGGTCAAGGCACATATGAGAAAGCAATCAATGAACAACTAAGGTGTCGCAACGAAAAACTGATGATTGATGCTTCTCATCTCTCCGTTCCTGTCTGTCTGTCCCTATCTATCCCTCTCTCTGACTCTCAATCTGTCTCTGTAAAAAAAATAAAATAAAAGGATAAGAGTAGAATAAAGGCTTATATTTTTGAAAATTCAAATTGTTATATCCAAAATGTTATATCCTATATATACTTCCTCAGAAAAATTCAGTAATCCAGCAAAATAAGGGGACAAATGAAAAGAATGGTATCTAACATTTACATAGTACCTATTGTATGCTAGGCATTCTTTTAAATGTCTTGAGTGTGCACATGTGTATTCATTTCATTTCATCTTCATAGGCATTAGCATATTATTATTATCCACATTCTACAAGTGTTAGAGGGAGGTTAAGTAATCTGCCCTTTGTCACAAAGCCTGTATGCAGTAGTAGTCTAGTTTCAGAATCCTGGCCCTTAAAGAAAGAGAAAGATTTAACACCCATTTATAAAAGGAACTTCCTCAACTTAGTAAAGCACCTCTATGAAAAATCTTTCACTTATATCATATTTAATAGGGAAAGACTGAATACTTTACCCATAAGAATCAGAACAGGGTAAGAATGTTCACTCTTACAACTTCTATTCAGCATGGTACTGGAGGTCCTAGCCAGTTAAATAAGGTAAGAAAAATAAATAAGAGGCATAAAGAAAAGAAAAAAATTGCCTTTATTTTCAGATGTCATGATTATGTACATATAAAACGTAAAAGAATCTTCAAAAAAATAACTACTAGGCCCTGGCCGGTTTGCTCAGTGGTATAGCATCAGCCTGGCATGTGGATGTCCCAGGTTTGATTCCCAATCAGGACACGTGAGAAGTGATCATCTGTTTCTACACCACTCCCCCCTTCCTCTTCTCCCTCTCTCTCTCTCTCCCCCTACTGCAGCCATGGCTCATTTAATTCAAGTGAGTTGGCCCCAGGCACTGAGGATGGTTCTGGGGAGCCTCCACCTCAGGTGCTAAAAATAGCTCAGTTTCTCAGCAACATCCCTAGATGGGCAAAGCATCACCAGTAGGGGGCTTGCAGGGTGGATCCTGGTCCAGGCACATGCATGAGTCTGTCTCCTTTCCTCTTACTTAAATGATGATGATGATGATGATGATGATAATAATAATAATAATAATATAACTAATAATTGAATTTACTGAGGTTCCAGAATACAAGGTTAATATATACAACTCAATTATACATCTATATACTAATATGAAAAACACTGGAAAATAAAAATTTTTGGACTTTAAGTAAATTTTTATTTTTCAATTCCGTTTGACATACAATATTATATAGTTTCAGGTGTACAACCCAGAGATTAGACATTATATAACTTACTAAGTGATCATCCTGATAAATCTTATACTTATCTGACTATACATACTTGTTCCTATATTATTGGCTATATTTCCTGGGCTGTATTTTACTACCCATGACTATTCTCTACCAACAGTACTTCTTAATTTCTTCACTTTTTTCACCCATCCTTTCAATGCCCCTCCCATCTGGCAACCATCAAAGTGTTCTTTATGAGTCTGTTTCTGTTCTGCTTGTTCAGTTATTTTGTTTTTTAGATTCAATTGTTGATAGATGGATAGATAGATAGATATGTATTATTGCCATTTTATTATTCTTATTTTTATCTTTTTTTTTCTTAAAGAAGACCCTTTAACCTTTCATATAATTCTGATTTGGTGGTGATGAACTTTTTTAGTTTTTTCTTGTCTGGGAAGCTCTTTATATGTCCTTCAAATCTAAATGATAGCTTTTCTGGGTTAAGTAATCTTGGTTATAGGTCCCTCCTTTTCATCACTTTGAATATTTCTTCCAATCCTTTCTAGCTTGCAAAGTTTCTGTTGAGAAATCAGCTGACAGTCTTATGGGAGCTCCCTTGTTGGTTAATAACTGCTTTTCTCTTGCTGCTTTGAAGATTCTCTTTGCCTTTAACTTTTGGCATTTTAATTATGATGTGTTTTGATGTGGGCTTCTTTGAGTTAATCTTGTTTGGGACTCTGTGCTTCCTGAACTTGTATGTTGTATTCTGTTTCATTCACCAGGTTAGGAAAGTTTTCCATCATTTTTTCCCATAGGTTTTTAATTCTTTGCTTTCTTTCTTCTCCTACTGGCATCCTCATGATGCAATGTTAGAATGCTTGAAGTTGTCCCAGAGGCTCCTTATACTACCCTCATTTTTTGTGGGGGTTTTTTATTCTTTTTACTTTTTGCTGTTCTGATTAGGTGTTTTCTGCTTCCTTATCTTCCAAATCTCTGATTTAATCTTCTGATTCATCTACTCTACTATTGATTCCTTGCAATGTATTCTTGATTTAAGTTTATATATTCTCATTTCTGACTTTTTTAATGGTTTTCTAGTTCTGTTTTATATGTTTCCTAACTCTTTGTTGAAGTTCTCACTAATTTCATCTACTCTTCCTTTAGGTTCATTGAACATCTTTATAACTAGTGTTTTGAACTCTGCATCTAGTAGATTGCTTGTCTCCATTTTGTTCAGTTCATTTTCTGGAGTTTTGTTCTGTTCTTTCATTTGGGACATGTTTCTTTATCTTTTTAATTTGGCAGCCTCTCTGTGTCTGTTTTTATGCATTAAGTAGAGTTTCTATGTCTCCTGGGTTTGATAGAGTAGCCTTATGTAGTAAGTGTCTTGTAAGGTTCGGTGGAACAGCCTCCCTATTCACCTGAGCTGGGCACTTCAGATGCGCCCCTCTACCTCCTGTGTAAGCTGTGTATACCCTCTTGTTGTAGATGAGCCTTTATTGTTGTGAACACCTCAATAGGAGGAACTTATCCCCAGGCTAATTGGCTGCAAGGACTAGCTGCAACCACTTTGGAGGATCATCTGTGCAGCAGCCTACTCCACAGAGCAGGACTTATCTCAGCAGGGCTCTGGTGCCTCCTGAATAATCTGTCCCTTGAGTGTGTCACTTGTGGAGGTGGTTGGATGGTGCTTTTACATTGTCTAAATCTGTCCATTGGGTGAACTGGTTCTGGGGCCTCTCAAGAGGTGTAAGCCAGTGTCAACTGCTGCCAGTGTTCTGCCTAGGGCCACCTGGCATGAGCTACAGAGCAATCTGCAAATGGCTGCCACTTGTGGTGGACTTAGAGGTGCCCAGGAGAGACCAAACTATGAACCAAGGCTTGATGCCCCTAGTGCCAGGCCTGGGGTCACTTAAGGAGAGGTACGGGACACACAGAGGCCAGATGCTGCTTGTTTGAGATATTTTAGGAAAGTGTGAAGCATAAGGCAAGAGAAGTAATTTATATGGAAAAGCTACTAGAAACAGCTTGGGTGGGCCCACAAGGTGGATGCGGTGGGGTCTCAGGGTGGGTAGGCAAACAATAATAGCCACATTGATGGAATCTAAGATATGGTACCTGCTTGCTGGCTCTGTGGGAAAATGACCCAGAAAAGGAACAATGGCCTCTGACAGCACTTCAGTCTTTTTTTTTTTTTAATAGGGACAGAGAGAGAGTCAGAGAGAGGGATAGACAGGGACAGACAGACAGGAATGGAGAGAGGTGAGAAGCATCAATCATTAGTTTTTCGTTGCCGTTGCAACACCATAGTTGTTCATTGATTGCTTTCTCACCTGTGCCTTGACCACAGGCCTTCAGCAGACTGAGCCACCCCTTGCTGGAGCCAGCGACCCTGGGTCCAAGCTGACGACCTTTTGCTTAAGCCAGATGGGCCCGCACTCAAGCTGCCGACCTTGGGGTCTCAAACCTGGATCTTCCGCATCCCAGTCGAACACTCTATCCACTGCGACACCGCCTGGTCAGGCAGCACTTCAGTCTTAGAAAAAGCTGCCTCTCCAATCTCATGCTAATGCCAGACAATTCAGTTCCTCGCCATATGTCCCCAGTGCCTTTCAAGCCACTGCCCCAGCATTGGAGTTCCAAGAAAGTGAGTCTGATTAAAACTGTGTGTAGGCCCTTTAAGAGGAAAGCCTGGGACTTCAGCAGCCCTCCATCTGACTCAACCATAATCCCCACTTGTTTGTACAGCTAGAAGTTGTGAGGACTTCTTTTCCTAGCACTGGAACCTGGGTTGGGGGTTCCTGGTGTGGGGCTGGGACTCCTTGTTCCTAAGGGGGACCTCTGCAGCTGAGATATCCATTCCAGTTTTTATCTGCCACATGTGGGTGTCAGACCAGTTCCTTCTGCATCAAGTCTCCACCCCTCCTACCCTCCTACCAGTCTGATGTGGCTTCTTCATATCTTTAGTTGCAGGACTTCTGTCCAGCTAGATTTCCAGTGGTTCTGAGTGATGGTCATTCTGCAGTTTAGTCGTAGTTTTGATGTGATTGTGGGAGCAGGCAAGTACTACATTTACCTATGCCACCATCTTGACCAGAAACCTGGAGAAAAATTAATTTTTTAAAATGCCATTTATAACAGCACCCAAATAACTACAAAGTAAATACTTAGGGATAAATTCAACAAAATGTGTTAAAAATTTTATGCACTGGAGGCCCTGGCTGGTTGGCTCAGTGGTAGAGCGTCAGCCCGGTGTGTGGAAGTCCCGAGCTCGATTCCCAGCCAGGGCACACAAGAGAAATGCCCATCTGCTTCTCCACCCTTCCCCCTCTCCTTTTTCTATCTCTCTTTTCCCCTCCCACATTCAAGTTTCCATTGGAGCAAAAGTTGGTCCTGGTGCTGATGATGGCTCCCTGGTGGGCATGCTGGGTGGATCCAGGTGGGACGCATACCGGAGTCTGTCTCTCTGAAAATAAAAAATAAAAAAAATTTTAAAAATATTATATATATATATATATATATGCATATATATATGCATGCATGCACTGGAAACTATAAAACATTTGCAACATATACTAGAAAATAACTAAATAATTAAAGAAAGATACCATGCTCATGAATTGGAAGACACAATGTTGTTGAGATGCCTGTTTTATCCAAATTGATCTATAAAATCAAAATAATACAAAAGAAAATCCCAGTGCCTGATTGGTGGTGGCACAGTGAATAAACTGTCGATCCGGAATGCTGAGCTTGCCAGTTCAAAACCCTGGGCTTGCCCAGTCAAGGCACAGACGAGAAGCAAGCAATAACTAAAGGGAAGTAACTATGAGTTAATACTTCTCACTCTACCCCCTCACCACTATCTCTTTTCTTGATAAAAAAAAAAAAAAATTCCAGTAGGATATTTTGTAGAAATTGATTAGCAGATTTAAAATTTTATCTGGAAATGTAGTAAAAGCAATTTAGAAAATAAAAGTAAACCAAAAGAGTAATCTGGCCAGATTGCTATAGAACTATGAAGGAAAGAGGTCTCCAAGAAGGAAAAATTTAATAGATCATCTGAGAAATGTGACTGTATTAAGGAAAACATTTAGGACTGAAATATTAAAAAGGGAAAATATTCTATTGTTAAACAAAACTTGTGGGGGGAAGGAAGTGTAAACATTTTACCCAATTGTGAATATTTTTTACATAATCATTGTAATCAAAATAATTGTTGATTTAACCAAAAAGTGTAGTATCTATCTATACCTTGGGAGAACAGAGCAGGGGGTCAGCACTGGTGTCTACTGGACAGGGGTAAAGGCAGGAGAGTGGAAAGTGCTAAATCCTCAGAAGCCAAAACAGAAAATCAAGAGACTATATCTAAAACTGAGGGGAAATCAAAAGCTAGCAGCACAAGCATGGCATTTAGAAATAGGTCTAAGGCACTATCAGATAAACAATTACGAGAGTTGAACATTGTTGCCTTTGCCTATAGGGAGTTTTACTATAAGTTTTACTATAGTTTTACTATAACCCAGCTGCTGCTGGGTTTTACTATAAGCCATATTTATAAAAGCTAAACAATGCACGTGAAATACTTTTATAAAGAAGAAAAACAAATTTTAAAAAGTCTGAGTTGATATATTCTGTTTATTTTTTCTTAATTTCTTTAATTCATTTCTACCCCCAAGGTTGGAAGAAGAATCCTGAGTTTAAAAACAGAACACCTGGATGGATACATTGGTGCTGAGCATTCAGCCGTTAGCTACTTGTAGCTTTCCAAGAACTTTGGCCCATCCAACCTCTGCATATAAACAGTAAAAGGCTGTATTCCATTACAATTTATTGGTCAGTGGTCATCTCTGAGAAGACACATGTCTGGGGAGACCTTTAGACCGAAGAGGATATGGTCATTTTATTCCTTCTGCATCTATAAGATTTTCAGCCTCTAGAAGACCAGAATTAAAATGCAAGTTGCTGAGAAAGAAGTGATCTTACCTCTGTGGAATAAAATCCAGATTTTGTCATTCTTTTTTGCTAGAACTAGTAAGAATGGGCCACGGATATGTGGGGGCAAAGGATGGTGAGGGGGCTGTGGTTAGTCAAAAGGGGAGCCAGTACACAGGAAAATAATGTATTTCAATATTATTACTTGGGGGTTGGAACATCTTAACCAAGACTACAAAACCAATTTTCAGTTTTTAAAATCAGCAAGCATTGTACAGAGCGTACATTCACATCCCAACCCCTGTCCCCAACAACCCTGTCCTATCTGTTTGATGATAGGCAGAGGTACCATGCTGCCATAACAAGAAGGTGTCTTAAGACCAAAACAATGATGCAGGCAACCCCGTAGAGTATAACAGAATTTATTAGAGGCTATTTTACTTACAGCAATGTAGGATCAGAGCAGAGAGATGGCCTAGCAATCCGCACGGATTCTTCTCCTCTAACAGACTCCTGCTACAGCACTGTTTTCATAGTGTAACTCGGCTACTAATGATTGACAAGACAGAAAGACAAAGAACGCAATATATGCTAGGAGTCATACTTCCTGGTTGTCTTGTGATAGATGGTTGCTTATTATAGGTACTCCCACCATTTGATATTTATATTTATCTCAGTTGTCATGCCATTCACACTCTTACAAAAATATTTAAGGCTACATTGTGTAAGTTTAAGGAACACAGAAATCATACTTGTTTATGACAGTAGGTTGGTTAAAGGTCACAACATGAAAACTTAAAAGATGTAAGAAAACCAGGACACAAAGATAAAATTAGTTTTGTTCACATCTACATCTATACACTGTCCCTAACTTTGACATCTCTGACTCCCATCCTCCCCTCCTAAGCTGTACGCTATACCTGATCTCGGCACCATGTTGGGCATTGAGCTCCTCCCTGAGATGAACCCTACCCCTGACCTTTGCCAGATATCTAACCCTTACCTTATCTACAAATTGAATTACCAGTCTTTGATATTTTAATACACTATGTTATTTCCATACCAACATCCTGGCATTATTACAGATCCAAAACCCAAATCATTTCTGTCTTGAGCTATACCCAGAGAATTACACAGTGCATTAATAAATTTTATTGAACAATGGTGCACTTGTCTGAAGAAAGTTTTGACTCCATCTCTATCCTATGGAAACCTTTTCAAGTTATCTTATTGCTCTTCAATTCCCACTTCCCAGGTTACTAATGGGGCTAAGCATCTTTTCAGATGTGTACTAGTCATTTGCATTTTCCCAGACCCATTATGGATCCTTATTAACTTACTGAAGGCCCTGATGGAGTTGTCTCTGGGATGGAGGAAGATGAGCATTGGGGGACACAGTAGGAGAAGTGGGAAGGAGATTAGGGGAGGGAAAAAAGGAAAAGAAGCTTCCCAGGCCCAGTTCCCAGTCTTCCTCCCTAGATTCTTTCTGCATTTTTCTGTCTTCCCTCCTTAATCAGATCCATCTCTTAGGGCTTGAACCTCTAACTCCTTCCTCAACAACTTATTTGGAGAGTCTCAAACTGGACAGGTATAGATGCACTTTAATCCAGGCCCTTGGAAGGCACCTTAAACAATGCTCCAGAGAGGATGGTAACCCTACCCATGATGGTTTTTTGTTCCAGCCATGAACTGAACTAAATAGCCATGCTTACTGTTGTGGCTACTAACTCATTCCAGCCACTCACTCTATTTTTAACACCCCTCCATGAGACTAACCACATCCCACATTTATCCCATCTCAAGCTTCCTTCCATATCTGGTCTCAAAGCCATCCTGAAACTCCCTCTATTTCACATCCTTGCCAGCCTTTCCCTATTTCTGGATCTCTACCTATGCTCTTGCCTTCTACCTTATCTCATGCTGTCACACCATCCTTAACTTTCCTTTCATTACTCTTGGATTCTAATCTCATGCCCTGGAACCCAATCCCAACCTTGATCTAAATTCTATTCCTGCACTTCATTCCATTCCCAACTCCTAACCAAATGAAGCTTTCCCCATATGTTTTCTTATAGGAATTTAATAATGTCAGTTCTTACATTTTGGTCTTCAATCTATTTTGAGTTCATTCTTGTGTATGGTGTCAGGTAAAAGACTGTCAATGTTAAAAACATCCAAATCTGTAAGAATTTTTATAAATTTATTTGAGCCAAACTGTCAACCATTGCCAGGAAGCAAAATCTCAACAGATTGAGAAAAGGCTCCAATAAATGGCAGTTACACCACTAATTTTATACATCAGAATCAAAGAGGAAGACATAAAAGGGCTACCTAAAACCCACTGGTGATACATTAGGGAGGTAGGAGAAAGCCAAGGAGGGATCTTTGGGATTGGATAAAAAGTAAAATGTAGCCTGACCTGTGGTGGCACAGTGGATAAAGCGTCGACCTGGGAACACTGAGGTCGCCAGTTCAAAACCCTGCACTGGTCTGGTCAAGGCACATATGGGAGTTGATGCTTCCAGCTCCTCCCCCCTTTCTCTCTCTCTCTCTCTCTCTTTCTCTCTCTCTCTCTCTCACTCTATGTCTCCTCTCTATAATGAATAAAATAAAATAAAATATTCTTTAAAAAAAAAAAGTAAAATGTATAGACACATATTTTTTTTCATAGGCAGGTACAGAATAGTTAACAGTTAACATGATAATAACTATGAGAGGATTTGTGGTTTCTACTCTGATAGGGTGGTTGTACACTGAGGGGGCAGAAAAAGAAAATTACTCTTACATTTTAATGATATGTTATCATCAGGTACATTATTGTAGATGCAAAAAGATGACAGGCTCAATTAAGGTAAGCATGGATCTTTGTTAGAGAAAAACACCGCCCTCGGACATGACTCCCCACCACGAACTGCTATTAGTTAGGAACTTTTCATTTCAGACCATCCTGTGAGGTTACTCTAGGTCTCTGAGCCTGTAAGGCCACCATGCAGGCCTCCCCTGAGCTTGTCAGGTGCTCTTTTTCATCCACGAGACCAGTTTCATTCTTGTGCTTATGGATTTCTAGTTTCTCAGCATCACTCGTTGAAAGATTACCATTTCCCCCATTGAATAGTCTTGGCACCATTGTTGGAAATCAATTGCCCATTTATGCTTAGGTTTATTTCTGGGCTGTTTATTCTCAGGGTTTTTTATCCTTCAGCCTAAGTATGTTAGGTTTTTTACTTCATTGTCACAAAATTGCTGCTTCAACACCACACATAATATCCTGTAATCATATGCAAAGACATGACCCAATATGGTATGTCTCTCTTTTATTAAATCAGGAATATTTCCCAGTAGTGCCCTGGACCTAGCAGACTTCCTCTTAAGCAATGGTGTACTGAAAACCAGTTTGTACCTTCCTGTGAAAAAAGATTATTGCATTTTCTAGACTTCTGTGAGCTGGTTGCGAAACACCACCACCCTTGAAATTGCCATGGTGGGAGCATATATAACATGGAACTTGGCAAACGCTACTAATCAGAACTTCTTTCCCTAGGAGACTGGTTTACCAGAATGCTCTTGCCTGTAAGTCTTCCTGGTCAGAATGGGAAGAGATGGCCAAGCCCAGCTTAAGGGACTCATAGAAGTAAGTATCTGCCATTTTCAGCCTCTATCAAGAAAGCAGACTTTGCTAGCAAGCAAGGAAAGGGAGAGTTGGGGAAGCAGCTATGGTGTTTGCCACTAATGACTCCCAAAAGTGGGAACTTTTTGTAGTCACTTAAAGGGAACCTTTAAAATGTCTCAGAGGACAGCGTGCTATGGGCCCAGTGCAGGATGGACAGCACTCTAGCAGCTGATATAGTAGTTACAGTAAGGGGTAGGGCACCCGGGCAGGCTTTCTAAATCATACCATGGGGCCTGATAAGGCCTCAGCAAGCTCATGTGACCACAATGAGGAGCTATCTTGTCACAGAGACTGTGAATAGCCAGTAGACATGAGGCTTGAGTGCCGATGGGAGGGGGGAGCTCTGTGGGATTGCAATCACAATGGGGGTTTATAAGGTAGTAGAAGTGTTCCCAGATAAAGAGCCAACAAAGGAAGGCTTGCCGTCCTTGGGCAAGAACTCCTTGCTGATCAAGCCATGAATTGCCATGATCTTGAGGAGTCCATGGCGAAACTTCTGGCCAATGAAGGCATAGATGAAGGGATTGAGGCAGCTGTGGAAGAAGCCCAGAACCTCGGTGGCATCCAGAGCCCGGTCAATGTCGTTTCGGCGTTCACAGGTTTCTTGGATCACATTGAGCCTCATGAGGGTGTCTGCCATCAGAACCAGGTTGTAAGGCAACCAGCAGAGCAGGAAGACCAGCACAACAGCAAAGATGACCCGCATGGCCCGGTGCTTCTGTCCCATGTGGGCCTGAAACAGCGTGCGCAGGGTGAGTCCATAGCAGAACAGCATGACCAGCAGTGGCAGGAGGAAGCCAAAGGTCTGGGGCAGGACTCGCATCACTATGCGCCATTTTGTTGTGTTGGCACCCAGGTCCTCGTAGCAGAGTGGGCGGGAATCAGGAGAGTAGACTACCCTGCGGATGACAAAGCCGGGCAGGGACAGGATCAGGGATAGGGCCCAGATGCCTAAGCATATGAACTTGACCCAATGCCGCTTCTGAGTCAGTGTGCGCGTGGCATGAACAATGGCCAGGTAGCGATCCATGCTAATGCAGGCCAACAGTAGAATACCACTGTAGAAGTTGACTTCCTTCAAGAGTGAGACCACCTTGCACAGAGGTGTGCCAAAGATCCAGCCCTTTGCCTTGGAGACAGCCCAGATAGGCAAGGTCAGGGCGAAGAGCAGGTCAGCCATGGCCAAGTTCAGCAGGTAGATGTCAGTGACAGAGCGGCTGACCCGGCTGTACAAGACGACCAGCATCACCAGGGAGTTTCCCAGCAGGCTCAGCAGGAAGACCAGGGCATAGATGACAACCACAGCAACCTTGTTGAGTTTATCAGTGTCCACGGGACAGGGGGTAAAAGTATTTCCTGTGGGTGGCATGCCGGTGAGGTTGTCAAAGTCATCCCCAGACCACCAGTCAGTATCATTCCATGTAGTGAAATGGAAGACAATCATGATTTGATCTAGTTGAAAGATGAGGGGGAAAAATGTGATTTATAACTCAGATTTAAGTCACTTTTATCAAAGCTGTAAAAACAGTTACTGAAACATCTTTTGCTCCTCTGTTGCTTTGCCTCCATCTTGGACTTCTTCAGAGGCCAGTGTCTCCTGGCAGTGTGGTCAACCCTCCACAACTTTGAGACCTGGTCTGCGTGTGGAATGAGATGAATCATAGGGGTAAAACCTTGGCCGTTGGCCAACCCTACAACTGCCTTCACTCTACCTATAATTCTACTTCTGTCCTCTCTTTCATCTTCTTCATCATCAGCCACATCTGTGCACTCAGAAGGGAGGACCAGGTTGGTTGTGGCCATTTGGGAGAGGCCAGCATTAAGCAAAATGGAAGGAAGCAAACCTGTTCCTGGATATCCCTCTCTATGTTATTTCTCCTCCTATGTTGTTCCTCATTTTGTTTAACCTTCTTAAAAATCTACTAAGAAAACCTGACCAGGCGGTGGCGCAGTGGATAGAGTGTCTGACTGGGATGCGGAAGACCCAGGTTCAAGACCCTGAGCTCGCCAGCTTGAGCGCAGGCCCATCTGGCCTGAGCAAAAGCTCTCCAGCTTGGACCCAAGGTCGCTGGCTCCAGCAAGGGGTTGCTCGGTCTGCTGAAGGCCCGCGGTCAAGGCACATGTGAGAAAGCAATCAATGAACAACTAAGGTGTTGCAACGGCAACGAAAAACTGATGATTGATGTTTCTCACCTCTCTCTGTTCCTGTCTGTCCCTATCCATCCCTCTCTCTGACTCTCTCTCTGTCCCTGTAAAAAAAAAAAAAATCTACTAAGAGAAAGAAATGAAAACAACAAAGCATTAAAGTGCATTTTTTAAAATTTATTCATTTTAGAGAGGAGACACAGAGTGAGAGAGAGAGAGAGAGAGAGAAAGGGGGGAGGAGCTGGAAGCATCAACTCCCATATGTGCCTTGACCAGACCAGTGCAGGGTTTTGAACTGGCGACCTCAGTGTTCCCAGGTCGACGCTTTATCCACTGCGCCACCACAGGTCAGGCTAAAGTGCATTTTAAGCCTTCCCTCCAAAGAGGCAATAGATGTTTGTTCATCTTTCTAAAGGAAGTCCCCATCTCCCATCTCAGACCCTGAAATTACCTTCTAAACATCCACAGAACATTCAACAGATTTCAAATATCGTTTTTAATTGTGAAACACTCTGTTGAAGTAAAATCTTACCAGAGGCCCAATATGTAAAACAGATAAAATCTCATCCGCTGGAGAGGGGTGTGTGTGCTGCTCTCTCTACCCAGACAGCTGCTAAGCAGGTTCCCAGACCCCCAGGACTAATCTGAGAACGTTCTGAAAACCTTTGGAAAGTTACCAAGACTGGAAATAAGGATACCCTGAATATAGTGCTGATTCTATTCTGATATTATTAATATGGTGTACAACCTTGAGGGGATCCTTTTACCTCTCTAGATTTCATTTTTCTCATCAACAGATTGGGGGAGAGAGAGTAAACAACCCCTGAATTTTTTCCAGACCTGAGGGTCTATAAATTCATTTGGATCCACACATTTTAGCATTTTCTCTCCTGCCAGTATTGCAGTTTCACAGAAAGGGCAAAGCAATAAATATCAAATTGAGAAGACATATAAAAAGAGATAAGAAGGCTGTAGCCTCCTTGTCACCAACAACAGCCACGATTAGGTCAGAACTGAATACATGGTTCAGACAAGGGAAGAGGTGAAAAGCCAACAGAGCTGAAATTGTCAGGTCCCAGAGAAATGGATGCAATTTCCAATAATACAGTCAAACCAAGTCCCACACCCCAAAGAAAGTCCTGGCCACCAGAGGTGGCGTCCTACCTGAGGCACCAACCGTAAGAGCCTGAAGCTCAGAAACCCGAATGACTTAACAGTTAGAGGGAACTTGGTGAATAAAGGGAAACAGGGAAGCCACGTCACAGCCTCCTCGTTGAGCCCTGCCCATGTCCACATTTAGAGAACAGATTGAGACAAGGGATCATAGCCCCATCAGAGACTGGCAAGGTCCGTATGCCCAAGCAGGGCACCAGGCATGCAGATGGAGTTAAAAGCTATTATCTGAATTCTCCCCTCTATGGATGACTATTTTTATTCTCTTTCTTTTCTAGCATTTATTTCTATTTGTTTATTCCTTACATTCCCTAGCAGACTGCCTTGGAAAGCTTCCCACCAGCCTGACACAAATAAAGGGGGAAGGATTTGACTTTTTCCAATAGAGACTTCAGAAGGAGTCCACTAGAGGAAGGCTTGTGGGAGTCCTCCACTTAGGAGGAATTCAGGTCCAATCTTGTGGGAAGGACTATATTTAAGCTGTGCTTTCACAAAAAGCACACAATTTTTATTTATATTGTAAGCTTCTTTGGGGTGGTCAGGGGCCTTGTGGAGATGTTGGTGGAGATGTGGAAGGAGAATTAACCCCCTTCCACTGCCAGCTGATCCTTTGCACAACCACTGCCAACAATTGGTTGATTACAGTGGCCCTGGGGTTGGGGGCATGGGCCACCTGGAGTCTGGCTAGACAAAAGGGACCATTAGAGCTGGGGCAGTTAGTGAATGGTGGAGGTGGGGTTCATGTTATTCTGTTCCTCTCTTAGTACGGACAGATGGCTTCTCTGGGAACCTGCCTCAGCTGCCCCCTGCAGCTAATGTCTGTTCCCTGGCTTTCCACCTCTAGTACTCTAACCACTTCTCCCTTATAATATGAACCCTACTGTATTGCAAAGTTGTGTTTACCAGTCAGACTTCTCCACAAAGCAGTGGACTGCTAAAGAGCGGGTACCCTCTCCAGGTCATCTTCAGATCCACTGCTGGGGAACAGAGTAAGCGCTCAACCAATGGTTGTGTAATAAATGACACTAGACATCGCTCCTATAATTTTTGGTGTCATGGATCATCATCATGATTCAGAGTGTCTGTTACTGCGGGCACACAGTCATATGTAAAGATGTGCCTGAAAGCTTCACTCCCATACAGCCAGGCTGGTCTGTCTGGCATTGTTCTTTCCCAATCACCCTCTGTTGTTTAAAATGGGCTTCAATCTGATCACATGCAAATGATGCTCCCACTCATAAGTGCCAAATTTATCATGCCACTGGAGCCTAAAATTCTGCCCCCGGCAAGTGTATTTTTTTGAGTTAAGTCACCACCTGTGTTCTCTTATCATACATACAGAAGTCCTCAGGTTACGACAGTCTTACTATACGACATTTTGAGTCCCAACCTAACGCTCTATCACCACTGCCTGGTCAGGTGATTTGTGTTGCTTTGTTTGGCAACTTTTTGGCCTTTATCATGGCTCCTAAACAAAAGAGTTTTCAGATGGTAGTGCTTCAAAGAAGAGGAAAGCCATCATGATGGATGTCACAGAGCTACTGGCATGACATCGAGAGGAGCTGTCTGCTGAGGCCCTCATTCAGCTGGAGCAGCAGCTAATTGAAGAGGAAAAGATACAAACCCCAAAAGCCTAGAGATTTACTACCAAGAAGGTTTTTCTATGGTAGAGGATGGGCTGGTGAAATTTCAGGCTGAGGACCCCAACGATGACAGATTCAGTAAGGTCTACAGAGCTGTTATGGATGCCTCGCACTGCTATAAGCAGATTTTGGAAGAGAAGAAGTCATCAACCTTCCAGACTAGCCTGGAACAATTGTTTAAGAAAGTGGAGAGCCCTGCAATATATCCTGTACCCTCTACATCAGCTGCTTCTCGAGATGAAACACTGCAGTACAGGTAGAATCATCTTTAGTGTCTCCTGCATGTTCCTTAGGCAATCCTGATTCACCTGACCAGTTTCTCCAGCACCTTCTACAGGTTCTCCTGCCTCTCCAGCTTCCTCCTCCCAATAGGTCACTCTCTCCCACCTTGCAATGCCCCTTACAGTGTGCAAGCCAACCACAGGAATAAAGGTAAGGAATTTTTCTTTACACTCAATTTTTGTCATTTTTTGTTGTTACTACAGTACAGTGTACAATACAGTTTACTTATGTATTTTTCCTTTTTCTGTGGCTTAGTTGTGTTTTTATGTTCTAGATTATGATTTTACAACTGTGTTAGGATAGATAAGTGACTTAGGCTAGGGTGTGTTTTGACTTACACCAAAATTCGGGTTACATCACTGTCATAGGAACAGAACTGTGTTGTAACCTGAAGACCGCCTGTAAGTAATAGCAGGAAGTGTAGGAGACCATTGCCTGGGGTGACCCATGCTTTGTTTTTACTACTGTGGGACTATTGTGATCTGATGCCTAGACTAGAAAGGAAGTGAAGATGGGCAGTGGATATTCCTCCTATTAATCATCTAGGGAACATGTAGCCCCTGAGGCAGGAAAGTGGTGACTGGGCACAGGAGAACACAGGCTGTCCACTGCCTGGACTGCAAACTGCCTGCAGGTAGTCACGTGCAAGCTGCTGCTAGAGGGAAAGAGAATGTTTGCCGCAATGGGGGGAGCAGTCCTGGATGGGAAGTTTTTGCAAGGGACCCACTGAGAAATACCAGGGCAAAAACAGCCATATCAATATGGCTCCCTCTTACTTTTCCTAAGCCCTCAGTCAAGTCAATTCAGTATTCCAGTCTATTTAAACTAATGACTGAGGTATTAGGGAAGGGTCTGGTTTACCATGAAGCTTAAATTGTAAAGGGGAAGCAGCCCCTTCAGAGAAACAGCAGCAGAAGCTTAGGTCTCCAGTGGGAACATGGTCTGGAGGTCAAGAGTTGAGAAGAATGTCCTGCTTCATGGTAGGAAAGAGCATTTCACTGAGGAGGGGTTAAAGGCACATATACATGAGCATAGGATAATGTTTTACCCATTTGAACATGTTCCAGAAAGTCGCCCTGCCAACCTATCTTCCATATGTCACTTCTTACTTCTAACTGCTCCCTCACAAACGGATCTACTATATAATGTTCCTCATGGGAAAGATTCTTCCATTCTGTGCAGAGCATCCAATGACACAGAGATTGTCGTGGCATGTGCAGCTTGAATGCCAATCTGCTGGCAAAATGTGGGGCCCTCTTCTCATCACTCTGTTTTAAAAATGGCAGCTTCTATGCAAGACCATATGAGTAGCACAATGTGGCTGTGAGTATATCTATTCTGCCCTCGTGACAGCGTTAATGCCTGCCTGCATCAGCATCTCTTCACTTTCCTGCGGAAGAATCCACTTAAACCTTCTCCCCCAGGGTTATCCCCATTGCCCCACGACAGGTTCAAGGGCAAGTATGTGACCTAAGATGACCCACTCCGAGCCAAGTTCAGGCTGATTGTTTAATATCCATGGAAAAAATAAGTATGTAGTCTTGATGCTGTTGGACGCCATTTTGCTACCATAAATGACAAACCAGTCCAAGGACAAAAACTAACATACAGAAGAAGGTAGAGCTAAGAGAACCACAGAGAAGTGGGGCAGGCGTCCTGAACAAACCATGCCCAGAGGTCAACTTCTCTGTACTTTTCAGTTGCATAAAACAATAAATTATCTTTATTGTTAAGACCTATTCAAGTAAAGCTTTCTGCTACCCACAACCAAAGCTGTGCCCAACTGAGAGAGTTCTAGAAACAAAAAGTGATCTAGAATGAAAGGAGAGGAGAGGAATGTCAGTGCATCACTGGGTGCAGGCAGTGAGGGTCAGGATAGTGACAGGAGTTAACAGGGGTATAGCGTGGGCAGATGCAGACCTCCTAGCCCAGATTGTCAAGCTCCGGGGGAAGCCAGAGAGGAACAATGAACAGTGAGCACATGAGACCCCATCTCAGGGCACTCTCTTGAATGAATTCAGAAATGCCCATGAAAGATCTAGAAATCCCTGCTTTGGAGACAGATAGATGATAACTCAAACACTGGCTCTCCTTTATTAGGTTATGATCTTGAACAAATCTCTTAACATGTATCAATATATTCTTATCCATAGGAATGGGGATAATAAAGCTTGCCTCATGGAGCTGTTTTGATGATGAAATGGGGTCAGAGCACAGACTCTAGATCCAAACCACCCTGCTCATGCAAATCCTAGCTCTGCCCCATGAGCATACTGCCCATGGAGAGCTTAGCCACTTACTCTGGACCTCTGTTTTCTCATCTGTAAAGTAAGAATAACAATAGCACCTAGCTTATAGGATTGACTGGAGGATCAATGAGTTAATACATGTCAAGTGCTTAGTACAGTGTCTCAGGGATGATAAATGACATAACCCCTACGGTCCTATTGGGGTAATACGTACCCAATGCACTAAAGAATGCAAAGCCTGTCTCTGCAATCCACTTACTGTGAGGAAAGAAAGAAACATAGGAAGGAAGGAAGAGAAGGACAACGTGTATCACAGGATTGTTATAATAATAACATTGAGTAATCATTTCAATGTCCTTCAACAACTTTTATACAAATTATAGAAGAGCTATAAAATGGAGAGAGCACTAGGCTCCTATTTTTACATCCCACGTGCTTAAGAAACGCCTAGGTAATTAGGGTTCAATTAAAAAGTTGTTAAGCAATAATTTTTTTAAAAAATACAGCAGGAAAAAAAAGTCTTTGAAGAAAGAAAAGCGAAGGGAAAGAAAAATAGGTTATATTCTAGAGAATGGGAGACCCATGGTGACTTGCTTTCCGTTTATGTCACCTGCAGCCTCTGGGAAATAACACTGGAGGGAAATATGACTTCACTGTGGCTGTAAAAAGAAAATTACTTAGCAGAGCATAAGACCTCTAGCTATACTGGAAAACAACTAAGATAAAGCAAAGGAGAAAAAAAGAATCTAGTCCTGGTGGCCAAGGACTGTTGTTGCAAGATCAGTCCAGTAGAAGGCAGCATTGTCTTCAAATCAAACCAAACAAGTGGGTGTGGTGGTGAAATAATCCAAGTGAAAATTTACCCCATGGAAATTGGATTAGGCAGCCAACATCTTGCACCTTAAATCCTGAAAGTTTGCAAACCTTTTCCATTCTCCCTTTAAAGTCCTCCCAGGTTACACTTTAGCAAGTGCCAAAGTATGAGTGCAGTTTGAGATGAGCAATTAAAGTTTATCATCAACATATATCACTCAACTAAATCACTGGCTTCAAGCACTTAATAGTCCTGTCTCTGTGGTCCTCCTCCTCTTCCTCCAGGCAGCGTGAGCCCACACCTTCACACAATACCTTTGGGTACTCTCAGCAAAGCGATGAAAAGGTGCGGTTCAGAGAACTGAAAATCTTTTCCATTTTCTACTAGCTCACCTTCTGGTCCTCCAGCACTTAGCTCAGGCTGCAGTCACAAAATACCATGGACTTAGTAGCTTAAACAATTGAATTTTAAAAAATATTTTATTTATTGATTTTACAAAAGGGAGGGCAAAAAGTGTCAATACATAGTTGCTTCACACAAGTTGCTTACTTGTCATACGTGCCTTGCCCAGGCAAGCCCAGGGTTTCAAACTGACACCCTCAGTGTTCCAAGCCAACGCCCTATCCACTGCACCATCACAGGCTGGGCAAACAACAGATATTTAGTTCCCACAGTTCTGGAAGCTGGAAATCTGAGGTCAGCATGCCAGCAAGGCTGGGTTCTTGGTGAGGGCTCTCCTTCTGGCTTGCAGAGAGCTGCCCTATGTGCAGCTGCTCTTTCACATGTGCAGAGAGAGAGAGAAGCTCTGGTCTCTTCCTCTTCTTATAAGGACGCTAGTACCATCATGGGGCCCCACCCTCATGACTTCATCTAAACCTAACTACCTCCCAAAGGCCCCGTATCTGAATACCAACACATTGGGTATTGGGGACACATTGGGTATTGGGGACACATTGGGTATTGGGTTTTCAACATGTAAATTTTGAGGAGACACGAACATTCGGTCCATAGCAAGCACCACATCACAATTTAAACAGAATGATATTCCTCCCTATAGCGTTCTTTTACATATTAATGAGGCAAGGTTCTAGCAAGTTCAAACAAACGCTTGTCTTTAATGCAAGCTTGCTTATTTTCTCTTACATAGAGTCAACTGCTTTGAGCTCTACCTTATGTGGCCCTACCAGCGTAATCAACCCTCAGTCTGACAGACGTGGCTGCCAAAGTAGTGTCCTTGGTTGCCGTAAAGTAAACGGCACAAGAGGTCACCTGGGGTGGGAAGGCTAGAGAGGGGAACTAGGAGGGGATGACAGGTATCAAGAAGACTTCTCATTAATAGTTTTTCATACTTTTCTGAAACGTGTTTTGAACTGGTTCCCAGTATAAAACATAATCGTAAAATGTTAAAAACTAATCGCTTAGACCTGGGATGGGGAAATGTGGTGCTTCAAGGCACCCTCCTTAGAGCTCTGGTGTCTGCAACTGCATATCTTCCGGCTGTTCCATCTCAGCTTTCACCCGGAGGGGCCTTCAGCCCGTTCCAGGAAGCATCAGGGTTAGAGATCTGTTGTTTCTCTTCATTCCCTCCACTCCAGACCCTTTACTCCATCCACATCAGCTCACCCCGGGCTCTCTTGCTCCTTGTCTCTTTCCTGTCACTGGTCTGTCTAGCTGCCTCACTCTCAGTTTCTTCATCGCAACCCAGAGCATCCTGGCATCTCCTCCTCTCCCACTTGGCCCTCTCTGCCTATACTGTTTCCAGATGCAATTCCAGATAGCTCCATAAATGTGCGTCCCCACTCTCCTATGCACCAAAGTAACATCCTGCCCTGGATTCTAATCTAGCCCTGACAGTGAACTTTTATCGACTTGCATTGACTATTGAAACCTGCTTATGTGCCCTGGGAGCATCCTCATTTTCTCTCATTAACAATAAGACCTTTGATTTATGCTTAACTAGACATAGATCTAGCTTCCTACTGAAATTACCTCTCCTGGTCCCAAAGCTACAGATGCAATCAGCCTGCAGATGAGCTCCTTTGGCCACACAGGATTGGTTTCTTTGTTTGTTCATTTAAATTAAAAATGGCTCTCAACTTTCAAAAATGTAGACCGTTTTTTACAACCCCCCCCAAAAAAAGTCTGGGTTTCTATGCCCTTTTCTAAAATTTGGAAGATCTGGTAATGCTGAGCCCATGGCAAAAACCAACTAAAGTTGGTGCAGAGAAGAAAGAGACCTTAAAAACTGAGCCACACTCACATCGTCATTCAATTTTAAACAAATGTGCAAAAACAATCAAAGGAGGAAAAGAAAACTTTATCAGCAAAATGGGGCTAGAATAACTAAATATGGGAAAATAGAAACTTTGACCCCTATGTGGTACACAAACATTTTGAGATGAACCACAAGCCTAAATGTAAAAGCTAAAATTGTAAAACCTTTAGAGGAAAACATGAATGAGTATCTTCATAACTTAGGGTTAAGCTAAAGGTTTTTTAGACAAATCCAATGATTCAACAACCATTAATTTTTTTTTCAATAAATTAGACTTAATAAGAATTAAAATTTTCTGCTCATCCAGAAAGACACCATTTTAAAAAAGAACAGACAAGCCACTGCCTGGGAGCCAACACTGACTTGGTGGTAGCAAAAGCCACGCTGTGAGGTCACCGCAAGAGACAAGTGGCGTGAGAAGGGAGGATGCCACGGCTCCCAAATGCACTGATTTTCTCTTGTGCTCTCACACAAATCTGCAGCTTGAATGTCTTGCAGCTTCTAGCCATGTTAAGTTGTGACCAACAACATAAATTACATGCATAAAGTTTGGAAACAGACAAGCAGAAAACTAAACATTCCCTAGGTCTCTGAAACCCAGATACATGACAGAGTCAAGCTGCCTCCCGCCTTTTGACATAACCCAGGGACAAAGCTGATGGGTGACATTGACAGGCCACGGAGGAAACACCGCTCTCCTGTATTTATTCCTTTTGTCCTCTTGCTGCTATTTAAGGAATAAACATTTCCCCTTTAAAGATGATCTTTCTAAAAATACAGAGATGGCATAAAGAATGTACCAGTTCTCGGAAAACCTGGCTTAGAGTCACATGAAATTGGGCAACTTAAACACTCAGAGCCTCTTTTTTTTCTCTTATATAAAGTAAGAATTATAACTGCTATAAAGAAAAACAAGAAAACACCCTTAAAAACATGTCCAGCTTGACCAGGCAGTGGCACAGTAGATGGAGCATCAGCCTAGGATACTGAAGACCCAGGTTCAAAACCCCAAGGTCATCAGCTTGAGCCCAATTCTTGAGCAAGGGATCACTGGTTCAGCTGGAGCTCCCCAGTCAAGATACAAATGAGAAAGCAATCAATGAACAACTAAGATGCCACTACTGTGAGTTGATGCTTCTCTCACTAGAAAGAAAACAAAAAATTTCTTAAGTGTTCAAAACTTTGCTCAGGGCTATAAAGAATAGAATTCCACTCCCACTAGCTCAAGTCAAAGAGAACTTACAGAAAAGATACAACAGGCAATCTTGCCAACTCACACAAACAGGAATGAAGTACAGTTTGTCACTTAGGGATCAAAGCTGAAAACCCTCTGTGGTGTTCTCCCTGGGGCCATATGGTCTACCACAGGGGTGTCAGTACTTGATAGCGATCTACTGGTTGATCGCGAAGGAAGTGTGGGTAAATCGCAAAACATTAAAAAGACATTTGTCTTTTGATTGGCATACAGGGTAGCCAATCTGACGTCTGAATTTTTGACACCCTACACATGCGCGTTAAAGCGCGCTAACTTGTTCAGTTACATTGCTGCGTAGTTAGCCTTCAATTTATTTAAACTAAATACAACAAAGGGTATAAAAATGAGTGCCGTAGCTGGTCCGAGTAAGAAGCCTAAAACCTACCACTTTCATACAGAATGGGAGGGGATTGTTTTCACTATGTCATATTCTAAGTGCGTTTGCCTCATCTGTCTGTGTGCCATTGCTATTCCAAAGAAAGGAAATGTGGAGCGGCTTTTTCGGACTGTTCATAAAAACTATGACATTGATTTTCCTCCGAAAAGAGAGCTGAGAAGGAGAAAGGTGAAAGAAGAATACACAATATCAAATAGTAATAATAGTAACTTAAATAATGATAATATAGAAGAAATAAATTTATGTTTTGCATTTTTATTGTAGGTAGACCATTTTGACTTGGTCATCTCATAAGTAGCTCGCAAGCTGCAAAAGTGTGGGCACCCCGGTCTATCATCTCACTTCTTCCTGCAGGTCCACACATCTCCATGTGGTAGACATTGCTGTTTGTTGTCTATCCACTACGCATTCCTCTTGCTTCCTCACTAAGAAGACCTCAGTGTAATGAGGATGTTCTAAGCCAATCATGATGACCTGTTGTCCACTCTTTCCCTCCACCCCCTTCCACCTAGCAGTAGCCATGAATATGGTTCTGGCAAATGAAGCTTAAGGAGAAGACTGCTAGGAACTCTCTCTCAGTCCTTGTCTCTTTTTTGGTCCTTGTCCTGAAAAAAGCAAAGATGCTGCTTGGTGGCACCTCTTCCATTTTTTTCCTTTGGTTGTGATAACAAGAGCTGCAGCAGCCATGAGAGGACCATGAGGAAAAGGCCAAAAGTATCACAAAGAGGTCTCTCACTCCCAGACATCATCGTGGCCTCAAACCAACATTAGTGGACATTATATGTGAAATAACATAACCAGCCTGACCAGGTGGTGGCGCAGTGGATAGAGCATCGACCTGGGACACTGAAGACCCAGGTTCAAAATCCCGAGGTCACCGACTTGAGTATGGGCTTATAGACATGACCCCATGGATGCTGGCTTGAGCCCAAGATCGATGGCTTGAGCAAGGGGTTACAGGCTCAGCTGGAGCCCCCTGGTCAAGGCACGTATGAGAAAGCAATCAATGAATAACTAAAGTGCAACAACAAGTTGATGCTTCTCACTTCTCTCCCTTCCTGTCTGTCTCTGTCTGTCTGTCTCTCTCTCTCTCTCTCTCTTGCTAAAAAACAAAAAACAATACTTCACCCCTGTGTTTTTAAGTAACTCTGAGTTAGGTTTTTAGTACTTGAAGATGGGAGCATTCTTAACTTATAATACTATCACCTAATTTGGGATTTTCTTAACGTCAATTATCTGTACCCTCAAGTCATCCATAACATTCTTGCCATGTCCACTCAAGTATCATATTTTCTTTAAATTCACTCAGTTTTGAAACTTAAATACTTACCTTAGCCTTGTGGCTCCCATGTGAGTTTTTTTCCTAATACTCATCAAAAAATAAATATGAGGTTTCCAAATTGGTGAATGCATCCACCTGCCCAGAGGGTGGTGAATCCCAATTCCACAGGGAAGTTCCTGCACTGAGGATCTTTCCAGACTGTGTTGTTCGTTTGTGTCCTTTATAACAAACTAATAAATGTAAGTAAAATAATAATTTGAGTTTTTATTGAATTAAAGCAGATTTACTGCATACCAGCACAAATTATCTCATTTTTACTAGTGGAGCACTTTGCAAAAGGTTGTGGGTTTGATTCCTGTCAGGACACATACGACACATACAAAAATCATTTCTGCAAAACAAAAACAAAAAAAGAAAGCCTGGAATTTTGATACGGGTACATTGAATCTATAGATTGTTTTGGGGAATATTGCTGTCTTATTCTTCCAATTTATGACCATGCCATGTCTTTCCATTAATTTAAGTCTTCTTTAATTTCTATTAGCAATGTTTTGTGGTTGTTGTATATGAATCTTTCACCTCCTTGATTGTGCTTATTCCTAGGTAATTTATTCTTCTATATGCTATTTATTGTAAATGAAATTGTTTTATTCAGTCCTTTTCAGATCATACTATAAAAACACAACTTAAAAAAAAAAAAAACACAACTTATTTTTGTCTGTTGATCTTGGACCTGAAACCTTTGCTGAATTCATTTATTAGCTCTAGCAGTTTTTTGTGGATTCCATGGAATTTTCTTTATACACAATTATGTCCTCTGCAAATAGAGATGGTTGAACTCTTGTTTTCCAATTTGGATGCCTTTTACTTTTACTGCCTAATTGCTCTGGCTCGGACTTCCAGTACAATGACAAATAGCACTGGTGAAAGCAAACATCTTTGTCTTCTTTCTGATCTGAAGAGGAAAGCTTTTAGTCATTCACCATTGAGTTTGATGTTAGTTGTGAGGTTTTTTCATAAATGTTCACTATTATGTTAAGAAAATTGCTTTTTATTCCTAATTTTCTGGGTATTTTTACCATGAAAGGGTGCTGAATTTTGTCAAATACCATTTCTGCATCTATTGAGATGTTCTTTTATCTTTTCCTTCATCCTGTTAATGTGAGGCATTACATTTATTGATGTTCTTATATTGAACCACCCTGCATTCCTGGGATAATTCTATCTTGTTTATGGTATACAATCTTTTTAGTTTGCTGTTGAGTTTGGTTTAGCTAGTATTTTGTTGAGGACCTTTTTATCTGTATTTGTAAAAGAGAATGATCTGTAGTTCTTTTCTTGTGGTATCTTTGTCTGGCTTTGGTAACAGGCAACACTGGCTTCATAGAATGTGTTAGGAAGTTTTCTTTCCTCTTCAGTTTCTTGGAAGAGTTTGAGTAGAGTTGGTATTAATTCTTCTTTAAATGTTTGGCAGAATTCATCAGTGAAGCCATCTGGTCCTAAACTTGTCTTCCTTGCGAGGTTTTTGAATACTGATTCAAAATCTTTACTTGTTATAGGTCTATAGATATTTCCTACTCTTGAGTTTTGGTAACTTGTGTTTCTAGAATTTGTTCATTTCATCTACATTATTTAATTTGTTAGCATACAGTTGTTCATAATATTCTCTTATAATTCCTTTAATTTCTGTAAGGTCCTCATTTTTATTTCTGATTTTAGTTATTTGCATCTTCTTTCTTTTTTTTTCCTCAGTCAAGCTAAATGCATGTTAACTTTGTTAATCTTTTCAAAGAAAAACTTTTCTTTTTCTTTCATTGGTCCTTTCTATTATTATTTCATTCTTTATTTTATGTTCTAACTTTTATCATCTCCTCCCTTTTGCCAGCTTTTGGTTTAGTTTGCTCTTATTTTTCTAGTTCCTTAATATGTAAAGTTAGGGTCTTGATTTGAGATCTTCTTTTTTAATATTGACATTTGCAACTATAAATTTTTTATGAGCACTGCTTTCACTGCTTCCCATAAGTTTTTGCATTTTGTATTTTTTTTAACTTATCTCCAAATACTTTATAATTTATCTAGTGATTTCTTCTTTAATGTATTGGTTGTTTAAAGTGTGTTGTTAAATATCCACGCATTTTAAAATTTCTCAGTTTTCTTCTATTATTGATTTCTAGAGTCATTCTCTAATGGTTGAATAAAATATTTTCTCTGATTTAATTCTTTTAAAATATACTGAGATTTTCTTTTTTATTACCTGACACATGGTCTATCCTGGAGACTGTTCCATGTATGCTTGAGAATAATTTATATCCTGTTGTTATTGGGTGTGGTGTTCACATGTATATTAGCTTTAATTGGTCTATAGGGTTCTTCAAGTCATTTTTTTCCTCATTGATCTTCTGTCTAGATGTTCAATCCATTATTGAAAGTGGGATACTGAAATCCAACATAAACTATTATTATAGAACTATTTCTCCCTCCAATTTTATCATTATTTCCTCCATATAGTCTGGGGCTCTCGGACTCTCTTGTTTGGTGTGTATATGTGTTTTATTTGTTGCTTGTTTTTTGAGAGAGAGAGAGAGAGAGAAAGGGTGGGCAGATGAAGGAAGAGAGAAGAGAGAGAAGCATCATCTATTTTCCACTTAACTATGCACCCATTAATTGCTTCTCGTATGTACCTTGACGGGGGCTCAAAACGGCAATCTGGGGATCAAACCAGCAACCTCAGCACTCTGGGATGATGCTCTATCCACAGCACCACTCTCTGGTCAGAGAAGTGCTTATATGTTTATAATTGTTATATCTTCTTGATAAATTGGACTTTTTATTAGTAGATAATGTTCTTCTTTGCCTCTTATGAAAACTTTTAACTTAAAATCTATTTTTGAATACTAGTGTAGCCACCCCATATCTCTTTTGCTTACTATTAGCATGGAATATCTTCTATTATTTCACTTTCAACCTATTTGTGCCTTTGGTTCTAAAGTGAGTCTCTTGTAAGCAGCATATAGTTGGATCATGTTTTTCTATTCATTCTGCCAATTTCTGTCTTTTTTATTGATTTGAGAGAGAAAGAGAAACATCAATTTACTGTTTCACTTATTTATGCATTCATTGGTTGATTCTTGTATGCGCCCTGACAGGGGATCAAACCCACAACCTTGGTGTAATAGACAACACTCCAACCAACTGAGCTACCAAGCCAGGGCAATTTCTGTCTCTTAATAATGTGAATTTAATCTGTTTACACTTAAAATAATTACTGATAATAAAAGACTTACTTCTATAATTATACTATTTGTTTTCTGTCTTACATCTTTATTGTTCTTTATCTCCTCCAAAACTGCATACATTTATGTTTGATTTTTTAGTGTACTATTTTTATTTCTTCATTTCTTTTCTATGTATTTTTTTTGTATTTTTCTGAAGTGAGAAGCGGGGGGAGCAGAGAGACAGACTCCTGCACATGCTGGACCGGGATCCACCCAGCAAGCTCACTAGGAGGCAATGCTGTGCCCATCTGGAGTGTTGCTCCATTGCAAATGGAGCCATTCTAGTGCCTGAGGTGGAGGCCATGAAGCCATCCTCCACACCCAGGCCAACTTTGCTCCAATGAAGCCTTGGCTGTGGGAGGGGAAAAGAGATAGAGAGAGAAATAAGAGAGAGAAGGGTGGAGAAGCAAATGGGTGCTTCTCCTGTGTGCCCTGACTGGGAATAGAACCCAGGACAACCACACACAGGGCCAATGCTCTACCACTGAGCCAACTGACCAAGGCTCTATACATTTTCTAGTTATTATCTTAGTGGTTACCATGGGGATTACAATTGACATTCTAAATTTATGAAAATCTAGTTTGAATTTATACCAAGTTATTTCAATAGTATATATTAACTCTGTTCCTTACCCTCTCCACCCGTCCCTTTATGTTGTTATTGCCACAATTGACATCTTTATATATTGTGTGTCTGTTAACATAGATTTATATTTATTGTTTTATGCATTCGGCTTTTAAATCATATCAAAAGGAAAAAAAAGTGTTATGTTCAGAAATACAATAATACTAGCTTTTTAAGTTTATCTATGTAGTTTTGCTTACCAGTGATTTTTATTTCTTCATAATACTTCAAGTTATCATTCGATGTCTTTTCATTTATACCTGAAGGACTCCTGTTAGCATTTCTTGCATGACAGGTCTACTAGCAATGAACTCCATTAATCTTTGTTCATCTAAAAATGTCTTAATTTCTAAAAATAAATAAATAAATAAAAAATAAAAATGTCTTAATTTCTTTATTTTTGAAGGATAGTTTTTCTGGATATAAAATCCTTGGTTGATAGATTTTTCCCTTAGCACTTTGGTTTTTTGTTTGTTTGTTTGTTTTTTGTTTGTTTTCTTGTATTTTTCTGAAGTGAGAAACAGGGAGGCAGACAGACAGACTCCCACATGCACCCAACTGGGATCTACCCGGCATGCCCACAAGGGGGCGATGCTTTGCCCATCTGGGGCATTGCTGTGTTGCAATTGGAGCCATTCTAGCTCCTGAGGTGGAGGCCATGCAGCCATCTGCAGCGCCCGGGCCAACTTTGCTCCAGTGGAGCCTTGGCTGCGGGAGGGGAAGAGAGAGAGATAGAGAGAAAGAAAAGAGGAAGGGTGGCAAAGAAGATGGTTGCCTCTCTTATGTGTTCTGGCCGGGAATTGAACCCGAGACTTCCACACGCTGGGCCAATGCTCTACCACTGAGCCAACTGGCCAGGGCCCCCCTAGCACTTTGAAGATACCATCCCACTGCCTTCTGACCTATGGTTTCTGGTGAGAAATCAGCTGTTAAACTTATTGAGAATCCCTTGGTAAACAAGCCACTTCTTTCTTGCTACTCTCAAGGTTTTCCTTTTGTTTTTAACTTTCAACTGTTTGATTATAATGAATCTCACTGTGGCTCCTGAGTTTATTTTACCTTGAATTATCTGCACTTACTAGATGTGTATAGTCATGTCTTTCATAAAATTTGGGAAGTTTGTGGCCATCATTTCTTCAAATATTTTTCGCTGCCCCTTTCTCTTTTCCTTCTAGGACTCCCATAATGTGTGTGTTGATGTGCTTATTGATAGTCTTTGCTCATTTTTCTTAATTTTTCCTGTTCTTCCAACTAGGTAATTTTGATTTACCCTATTTAAAAATTCACTGATTCTTTCTTCTGCCTACTCAAATCAGCTAATGAACCCCCACTTTACTTTTCAGATCTAGAATTTCTATTTGGTTCCTATTTATAATTTTTGTCTCTTTATTAACAGTCTATTTTTATTTATACATCATTCTCCTGATTTTCTTTTTCTATTTTTCCCATGCTTTCTTTTAGTTATTTGGGCATAGCTAAGACAGTTTATTGAGGTATTTTTCTAGTAAGTCCAATGTCTAGGTTTCTTCAGGGATGCTTTCTATTATTCTTTTTTCTTTTTTTTTTTTAAACTGTGAGTGAGCCATATATTTCTCTTTCTTTTCATACTTCATAATTTTTAATGAGAGTTGGGAATTTTGAATATTCAAGTGGCAACTCTGAAAGTCATATTCTCCTCAACACTGGGGATGTTATTGCTTGATGAAGGCTGCAGTCATTTATTTATTTAATCTTCTCCAAAGTATTTTCATAAAGACTATATTCTTTGTTGTGTGTGATCACTGAAATCTAATTTTATAATCTCTGTGGTTAGCCAGTGATCTGACAGATATTTTCTTAAATTTTTGTCAAAAAGGGGGAAAATGGAAAGAAAAGGGGAAAAAAGGAGTGTTTAGTCTCTCTTAATTCCCTCAACTTACACCAATTTAGAAATCACTTCAGTTCAGCCTATAGGGGCTAAAACAATAGCCAACTTCAGTGACCACCCAGCAGCAAACTTTTAAACAGATAAAAAATAGAACCCTAAGTTTTTTATGGCAAAGCCCCTAGTTCTCACCCTTACATCAGCAAGTCACACCAGGGATATGGACATACAGCCATCCATACTACTACCTGATGCATGGATAGGTGATGGTAGTTGCTACATGAAACACTAAAATTCACTAAAAATTACCAGCATATTACTTCATCAAACACTCACTAGACTCCAGTGTTCCAAATAGTTGATTCTGACAGTTCTTGTGAGGACAATAGTTGCTTTAGTGAAGGGACAAATTCCTGAAGCTTCCTACTTCAGTATCTTCCATGACATCAATATTAGTCTTGATATTAGTCCCCTCCAATATTAGTCTTGATTCCACAAAAAAATAGATGTGACACTCAATATAGAATAATTTAAAGAAGATGTATTTACAAAGGACTACAGTAATGTGCTACATAACTTTTCAGTAAATGGCAGGCCACATATGTGACAGTGGTCCCATAAGATTATAAAGGAGCTGAAAAATTCCTATCATCTAGTGACATAGTAGCCATAATATCATAGTGTAATGCGTTATTTGTGAGTTTGTGGTGATGCTGGTATAAGCAAACATACTGTGCTGCTAGTCATATAAAAGTATGTACAAAGAAAAGAATGTATGTGTTAATTATGTACAGTACATAATACTTGTGAATGATAATAAGTGATTATGTTATGTATGTGTTTATTATATGATATTTTCATTATTTTATGTGTTTACTATATGATAATTTCATTATTTTATAGTGTTCTCTTTCTACTTTTTAAAAAAGTTTGCTATGAAACAGTATACTATTTTATGCCAATAGCAGCCCTGTATATCTCATGCTTACCAAGTGTCCTGATTAAGTCATTTTCTCTTATGCTTGATTTAATTTTATGTTTTTTTGTACAGCGACATGTTGTACAGCCTTGTAGCCTAGGAGCAATAAGCTACACCATATAGCCTAGCTGTACAGTAGTATGCTGTACCATCTAAGTTTGTGCAGCTGTACTCAATAATGTTCATACAAAGATAAAATCATCTAACAATGCATTTCTTAGAACATATCCCCATAGTTAAGTGATGCATACCAACTTATGAATGTACTGGAGTCACAAGAGAAAATGCAGTAACCCAGGACTAACAGCAGTTAAGTTGATACCACTCCTAGGCCCTGAGGGTTGAAGAGAGGGGATGGTTACCAGGATCTGGAATGAAGGAAAGGAAAGAAATTTGCTGAGGTGGCCACCTTGAGATAAGCAGTTTTTGTTGAAGGACATAGTCAGCCTGAAGCGAAACTTCACAAGGAAGAGAAAGAAGAGAATTAAATACTCTGAACTCTTTCTCTGTCTCTGTCTTCCCTCTATTTCCCCCCCTCCCTCCCTCTCTCTCCCTCCCTTCTCTTTCTGGGGCTCCCTATTAGCCAACCAAAGCCCAAGTACTAGATGTCTCAGTTGATGTGTGGGTGGAGAAGGGTGAAGAGGAGATCAAGAGGACTTAATGAAAGATAGCCAGACAGTCCTCCACAACTCCAAGATGACCTCCAGCCTCTATCTTTAAGACTAAAAACAGCAAACTTCTGGTTATTTTAAAAGTTTCTCTACTTTTGCCAACAGGTTTCAGAAGGATGAAGGTTTAATCAAGAATGTTTTCATTATTTTTTCTTGAGATAGAGAGACTGAAAGAGAGACAGGAAAGGAAAGCAATGAGAAGCATCAACTTGTAGTGGTGTCACTTTAGTTGTTCATTGATTGATGTTCATACATGCCATGACCAGGGAGTTTAAGCTGAGCCAGTGACCCCTTGCTCAAGCCAGCAACTTTGGGATCATGTTGATGATCCTGCGCTCAAGCTGGTGACCCCACACTCAAGCTGAAGAGCCTGCACTCAAGCTGGATGAGCCCACGCTCAACCTGAATAAGCCCATGTTCAAGCCGGCAACTTCAGGGTTTCAAACCTGAGTCTTTGGCATCTTAGCTCAATGCTATATCCACTGCACCACCATTGGTCAGGCTCATTATTTTTAAATGGAGGTGTCAAGTATAGTTTTTTATACTCTGATTTTATCACACTTGAAACTCAAATATAAAACTATCCAGTTCAGTACTAGATGCCAGTATTGCATTACAGTCAAGAACATGGCATATGAAATCTAACTCCCAGCTCAATAACCAGCCATATATATGATTTTGGATATATTATTCAGCCTCTTGTCATCTCAGTTTCCTCATTTACAAAATGAGTTAGTAGTAGTACTTACTTCTTAGAGTTGTCACAAGAACTCAATAAGATAGTATATATAAGGCTATTAAAATGGCACCTAGTGCAGAATAAATCCTCACCCTCAATAAATGTTAGCTATTACTATGTCTCCAGCCATCTATCTCTCAGTATTTCTCCCCTTCAGCTCTACACTACAGCTCACTGATCTGCTTTCACTTTCCACAAGATGTCGTGTTATCTGGTCTCTGAGGTTTCATGCATTCCTCTCTATCTGCCTGGAGAATTCTTATTTTAAGAATGATCAAATATTTTTTCATATCCATCCATTTCAAAGACTAACAATATCAAGTACTACCAAAGACAGGGAGAAATGAGAACCCTTAAACATTGCTAGTGGAAGTGTAAATAAGTACAACTACTTTGGAGAGCAATTTGGCAACATCTAGCAAAATGTCTGTAGTCCACATTTCAGTAGTGACACTCCTGGAATATGCTAAAGAAACTTCCATGCCTATACAAAGGAAATATGTACAAGAATGTTCAAAGCAGCATTGCTTATAGCGCAAAAATACTGGAAAGAACTCTAGTGTCCTTCAACTAGAGAATGAATGAATGAAATAAATGAATGAATGAAAATCATAATGGATAAACTTACATTGGAATACTACATCACAGTTAAAATAGCTACATGTAACAACAGGGGTCAATCTCAAAAAAACACATTGTTGACTAAAAGAAAAGTTTCAAAAGATTATAGTGTGATACAATTAACAGCTAAAATTATTTTTAAATGGCACAAATTGTTTATGGATACATGCATATGTAGTGAAAATGTAAAAACACACTTGGGAAGGTTAAACACCAAATGCAGGGAGGTAGTTACCTTTGCCGAGGTGAGAAAGGAAGGAGAGAAAAATGGAATTGGATGGGGTTCACAGGAAGTTTCAATGGTATTGCTTTTTTTAAAATGTCTGAAGCAAGTTTAATCATAAAGTGTTAAGATTCAAAGAAACCTGGGTGGGCCCTGGCTGACTGGCTCAGTGGTAGAGCGTCAGCCTGCTGTGTGGAAGTCCCAGGTTCGATTCCTGGTCAGGGCACACAGGAGAAGCACCCATCTGCTTCTCCACCCTTCCCCCTCCCCTTTCTCTCTATCTCTCTCTTCCCCTTCCACAGTCAAGGCTCCATTGGAGCAAAGTTGGCCCGGGTGTTGAGGATGGCTCCATGGCCTCTGCCTCAGGCACTAGAATGGCTCCAGTTGCAACAGAGCAATGCCCCAGATGAGCAGAGCATTGCCCCTTAGTGGGCTTGCCGGGTGGATCCTGGCCTGGAGCATGCAGGAGTCTGTCTGCCTCCCCGCTTCTCACTTCAGAAAAATTAAAAATTTTTTAAAAAGCTGGATATTGGGTTCAAAGATTTTTTTTTAGGGAAACAGACAGACAAGAAGGGGAGAGAGATGAGAAGTATCAACTCATAGTTGCAGTATCTTAGCTGCTCATTGATTGCTTTCTCATATGTGCCTTGACCAGGGCTCCAGCTGAGCCAGTGAGCCCCTTACTCAAGTCAGCAACCTTGGGCTCAAATCAGCAACCTTTGGGCTCAAGCCTGCAACCACAGGGTCATGTCTATGATCCAACACTTAAGCCAGCAATCCCATCCTCAAGCTGGTGAGCCTGCACTCAAGCTGGAGACCTCAGGTTTCAAACATGGGTCCTCAGCCTCCCAGGATGATGTACTATCTACAGTGCCACTGCCTGGTCAGGCCAAACATATTTATTTATTCTATTTGTCATAGTTTAAATAAACCAAAATCAAGATGAAGAAAATTGGTTGTTGAGGGGAGGGGAATAAAGAGGGACAAATATACAGTGACAGAAAATGACTTGACTTTGGATGATGAGCACACAACACAATCAACAGTTCAAATGCTATAGAGATGTTCACCTGAAACCTATGGACTCTAATTGATCAATGTCATCTCATTACATTTAATTTCTAAATTAAAAAGAATTGGTTAAGCCTGACCAGGCGGTGACACAGTGGATAGAGCGTCGGACTGGAATGTGGAAGACCCAGGTTCGAGACCCCGAGGTCGCCAGCTTGAGCGCGGGCCCATCTGGCTTGAGCAAAAAGCTCGCCAGCCAGCTTGGACCCAAGGTCGCTGGCTCCAGCAAGGGGTGGCTCAGTCTGCTGAAGGCCAGTAGTCAAGGCACATGTGAGAAAGCAATCAATGAACAACTATGGTGTCGCAACGGCAATGAAAAACTAATGATTGATGTTTCTTACCTCTCTCCATTCCTGTCTGTCTGTCCCTATCTATCCCTCTCTGTGACTCTCTCTCTATACCTGTAAAAAAATAATTAATTAATTAATTTTAAAAAACCAGAATTGGTTAAAAATCTGTTCTCGGTCACGTGATTTATCCCTTTTCCCATCCAACCTACCTCATTTCCACACCTTCCTTCATCCCCACCACCAGAAACCCATTTGCTATATACTCTAGCCTAGTGGAAAGCAGTGAGTAGGCATAGGGCTGATAATAGCCTTCTGTGGAAGTCAGTGGGGAATCAAAGCACTCTCCACTGTTCTCATACACTCTCGAAATATTCACAGCCAAGTTTATAAACCCCAAACACAACTGGACGATTCTTCTCTGGAGAAAAGACCTCCTGATGTTGACATCTTTAGGCCCCCAATGAAATCTGGCACATCATTGGTACATTGCATTGTGGTCTTGTTGGAATGCAAATTCTAAAGGCTGTAGATCAGGGGTCCCCAAACTACGGCCCCCTGAGGCCATTTATCCAGCCCCCGCCACACTTCTGGAAGGGGCACCTCTTTCATTGGTTGTCAGTGAGAGGAGCACAGGATGTATATGCACCCATAGTTCCCATTGAAATACTGGTCAGTTTGTTGATTTAAATTTACTTGTTCTTTATTTTAAATATTGTATTTGTTCCCGTTTTGTTTCTTTACTTTAAAATAAGATATGTGCAGCCTGACCAGGCAGTAGCACAGTGGATAGAGTGTCGGACTGGGATGTGGAAGACCCAGGTTCGAGTCCCCGAGCTCACCAGCTTGAGTGCAGGCCCATCTGGTTTGAGCAAAAGCTCTCCAGCTTGGACCCAAGGTCACTGGCTCCAGCAAGGGGTTGCTCGGTCTGCTGAAGGTCCATGGTCAAGGCACATGTGAGAATGCAATCAATGAACAACTATGGTGTCGCAACGGCAACAAAAAACTAATGATTGATGCTTCTCATCTCTCTCCGTTCCTGTCTGTCTGTCCCTATCTATCCCTCTCTCTGAATCTCTCTCGGTCCCTGTAAAAAAAATAATAAATAAAAAATAAATAAATAAAATATGTGCAGTGTGCATACGGATTTGTTCATAGTTTTTTTATAGTCCGGCCCTCCAACGGTCTGAGGGACAGTGAACTGGCCCCCTGTGTAAAAAGTTTGGGGACCCCTGCTGTAGATAATAATAGGACCTGATATTCTGCATTTCCAAAAAGCTCCCAATGAAGCCAATGCTGCTAACACCTTTTAAGTAACAAGGCATGAGTCAACTCATTTTGCCCACACACTCAGCCTCCACTCAAGCTTTTTAGTGTCTCCTTGTCCTTAAATCTGAACAGACTGCTCAAGTAGCCAGTCTTTTGAGGATGGTCATAAATGTAAAAGAGAGACCAAAACAAATCGGCATAAAGAAGAACCCAAAGAAACAGATCAAAGCAGAAAGCAGAAGGAAAATAAAAACATACACACTATAATGTCCTCAGAAAGAAGATATTCCTATCCATGAAATAATGTTCTCAGGAAGATAGATGATATTCCTGTTCATGAAACAAGGGTAAAATAATATGGGGAGGGACCAGTTGGAAAAAAATGATCTTGGGAATTGAAAATAAGAACACTGAAACTTAAAATGGTTGAAAATAAAAACAAAAGCAAACAATGGGTACAGAATTTCAGTTTTTCAAGATGAAAAGAGTTCTTGAAATTAGCTACACAACAATGTGAATGTACACCAATGAACTATGCACTCAAAAATGGTTAAGATGATAAATTTTATGCTATATATTTATCATTATTAAAAATAAAAATAAAATAAACAAAAATACCCCCCCAAAAAAAACAGTAAACAGAAAATAAAATTAAAGTACCGATCCAGAAGTCTAACTTCTAAATGCAGATACTCCTCAGCTTACAATCAGGTTATGTCTCAAGCAATCCATCATATTGAAAATGCATTCAGTACTACACTGCAGAGTAGCAGTTATTTACCCTTTGATCATGTGGCAGACTGGAAACTTTGGCTTGCTGCCTCTACCAAGCATCATAAGAGAATATCTTATTGCATATCAACAACCCAGGAAAAAATCAAAATACAATATTTGAAGTGCAATTTCTACTAAATGTATATTCCTTTCACACCATTATAAAGTTGAAAAACTGTACATCAAAAATCATAAGTCAGGGACCACCTATTATAGGAATTCCAGAAAAAGAAAAAAGAAAATAAAGGAGAAGAAATTATACAGAAAATAATAATAATTTTTTAAAAATCTTCTCCCAAATGGAAGAACACAAGTTTCCATTTTGAATAAGAGCTCAGTACAAACGAATTGAGAGTCACTTTTTGGCAGAGCACATTGTTATAAAATTTCCAACCAACAGCCTAAAGAGAAAACCCTAATGCTTCCAGACACAGGAAAGATGATACAAACAGAAGATAAGGAATATGAATAGGAATCTGACTTCTTCAGTAACAACTCTGAAAGGTAGAAAAAAATAGAATGATACCTTCAAAATTATAAGTGGAAAGTATTTTCAAACTTGAATCCAGTAACCAGCCCAACTATAATTCAAGTGTTGGAATAAAGGTATTTTAAAATATACAAAGATTCTAACAACATATTCCTTACCTCTCGTCCTTAGGAAGTTACTAGAAGTGCTTTGGCAAAACAAGGAGGTAAACCAAGAAAGAGGAAGACATGGGATCCAAGAAAAGAGTAAAACCAGTCCAGAACAGTAATAAAGGAAAATCCCACAATGACAACTGTACCACAAGTCTAGTTAGCCCTGAATCCAGATGGAAACAAGAAGAAAGAAGATCCTGGGACAATGACTCTTTAGGAAAAGTGGAACTTATGTTATTTGAGTATATGGAAAATATTGCTTGACTTTCTGACAGAGTCTTAGAGCACTTGCTATGGTTAGGAAGCAGCCAACTATAGATATATTGAAAATTGACAAGTGAGAAAGAAAAAAAGGTAATGATTAACTAAGAAAAATGAAGGGCTGTATAAGCAAGAAGGCATGGCTGTAGTGCACTTCATGACTCATTGGTAAACAATATTCTCACACAGAATAATTTAAATGCTGATTATTGATTAACCAAAAATTATTACATAAATTATGTGGAGAGGGGGACCAAAAATTATTACACAATTAAGTGATAGATGGGTGTTCTCATCTATGATATCAGGAAGTCAACAGATAATCCTTAAAATAAACAAATCAAGAATTTAGACCTTGGGGGGGGGGGGCACAAAGAAAACCAGATAGAAGGTGACAGAGGACAATTTGACTTTGGGTGATGAGTATGCAACATAATTGAATGATAAGATAACCTGGAGATGTTTTCTTTGAACATATGTACCCTGATTTATTAATGTCACCCCATTAAAATTAATTTTAAAAAATACAATGAAAAAAGAAAAAGAATTTAGACCTGTGGTGGAGCAGTGGATAAAGCATCAACGTGGAATACTGAGGTCACCAGTTCGAAACCCTGGACTTGCCAGGTCAAGGCACATGGGCTAAGCAATTACTGCAAGGTGATGCTTCCTGCTCTTCCCCCTGCCTCTCTCTCTATCCTCTCTTTAAAATCAATAAATAAAATCTTTGTAGTGGTTAGCGTGATTGGTTAGCAAGTCATCTGTAAGCATGGATGATGTGACTGGTTTCATACCCAGTCAGGACACATACAGGAACAGATTGATATTTCTGTCTCTCTCTTCCTTCTCTCGCTAAAGCAACACGTAAAAGAAATTTTTAAATTTAGTCGTATAAGCACTTATTTAGATCTATAGATCTAATCCGGATGAATATGTGTAAGAGTTGAGTATATTTGCTCTAAAGAGGATAGGTCAGGGAACTGCTTTTTTTATTGTCAGCTTTTAGTATATGTGTATATTTAAAAAATATGTATATGCATTATTTTAGTTCAATTAACATTAATGTCAAAACGTTAGAATGTGATTTAGGGGGATCTGTAATTTCTTGAAGCTTACGCATGGCAGGTAAGTAAGGAAATCTATTTCAAAGGGCTATACTGGCCTCGATGACCGGGGAGGGGCTCGGGAGGGAATTGTTCATTTTGGGGATTCTAATCGCTCCTCCCGCCCAAGCGCACTTAGCAGAAAATAAATCAACTAAGTTTGTTAAATTTTCCCTGGAGGACGTACACAGGGAGAAGGTGCAGGTGTAGCAGAAAAATGAGTTCAGATTCTGCACGCAGATGACTAAGAAGGTATGTACGGCAGAGGTACTGGAAGGTGACGGTTTCCGAGGGAAAGATAATCACGTTCAATCATGTGCCAGCACCCGGAGGCAGCTCCCCAGGCTCAGAATTGGAGACCTGACAGGAACTCAAGGAGGCCTATCCATCCAAGTTGCCTTTTAACCGAGATGACTTTTCATTCCTTTCCTTCACTGCCCTTTAAACAATCAGCAGTTATATAATTGAGAGTTTATTTATTGCCTGTTTCCTTTACCAGACTATAAGCTTCACTAGCGCAGGACATCGTCTATTTCATTCACCACTGTATCCCGGCACAGAGCAAGGGCCCACTAAAATAGTCGCTGGAGAACTGTGTTATGGTGCCACTGGAAAGTCACTAGTCTGGCATGAGAAAGGAACACACCGACAAAACGCAAGCTGAGAGCAAAGAAGCCGGTCGGTAGACAAGGGCGAGTCACTTGCCGAGGTCTCCGAAATGACAAGACCGGAAGGGTGGAGCTGGACCTCTGGGATAAGCGAGCCGGAGGGACAGGCTGGACCGTGAGACAGGCCTATGGGAAACCACCACTGCCTGGGAGTCTCACAGGGTATGGACGGGAGACTGTAAGAAACCGGAGGCGGGGTACCGACCCCGCGCTTGCGGAAGCGCAGCCACCGTTTTTGTCTCCCCGCCCGCCTGCGTGCGCGCGCACGAGGGGTCGGAGCGGAAATGGCGCCGCGAGACCGCGCGTCCGGGCGGCGAGCGGAAGTGGGTGTGAGAGCGGAAGTGGCCGGCTAGAGCCGGGGGCTGGGCGGGGATCGGGCTCGGTGAGGCGGCGGTGGCTGCGGCGGCGGCGGCGGCGGCGGCTCGGCAGGCGGGTTCAGGCTTCTGGGGCCAGGTCGGTCGGGTGGGTGGGTGTCTTCACAGCTAGTGCGTGCGCGAGCCAGTGCACGCGTCTTCCCTTTTCCCCCACCCTGGTCCCTGTCCCCTTCTACCCTAACCTCTACCCCACCCAGCTCCCCTCCTCAGGGGGCAGCAGGGCCGCTCCCTCTGTCCTTCCTTCCCTTACCCACCCTCACCCGCCCTTGTTTCTCCTTCCCCTGCCCGGGGCAGCCGCCGCCATGATCCTGCTAGAGGTGAACAACCGCATCATCGAGGAGACGCTCGCGCTCAAGTTCGAGAACGCGGCCGCCGGGTGAGCGCGCGCCCGGGGCCGGGGGGTGGCAGGGGAGGCAGGATTGACCCCTGCTGATCCCCAGTGTTCAGCTCCCCAGACATGGGAGAGAGAGGTGGAGGACCTGGCCGGGCGTGGGCACTGCCCCGGCGGAGTAGACAGGGGAGGCGATTGGGTGCGGTGGGGTGAGGGGCAGAGATGCGTGGGGAGAGGCTCAGGGGAGGATGCGGAAGCAGGGAGTGGACCGGAGTGCGCGTGCCAAAGGGCAGGAGACCCGTGGGACGCGGGGGCAGCTTGGGCCGGAACTCTTGCGGGAGGATCCCGTTGCCCTCCTTAGCGGGCGTGGGACCACTTCCCCCCGTATCCCCGTCATTGTTCTGAGCCCAAAGACAGCCCGTTTGGATCGAGTTGGAAAGAGTTTTCAGGGATTCCCACGGCTGGAGGAGGGAAGAAGATGCAGGCCCACATCGTAGCCAGCGTTCTCGCTCCCCAGCCCCCCGCCCCGGCTCCCCGTCTAAAGGTGCAGGAGGGAAGACCGAAAGCAGACCCGCTGCCAGAAGAACGTGATCTCTAGTTTTTCTCCCCTGAACTCTGCTATGAGAGAGACACTGTCCGGCCTGGTACATATTTCTCAAGCAGAGCTGATAGTCCCCCCCCCACCCCCACCCCCGTTCCTTATCTTCTGAGGTTCTCCTTCTCTTTTCCCCACGCACTAGCTAACTTTATCTGGTTATCTTTTACATTCTTGTACCATTCCCCCGGTCTGTGATTTCTTCTGTGGTAATCCTGGCCCAGGTGCACACTGGAAAGCATAGAGGGTCTGTGAAGGTCTTAACTCTTTTTTACCGTTGTCCTTTTTCATGCCAGGCTTAGGACAAATTTCCAAGGCAGCCTTCCGTCAAACACAGCAATCAATGAAGACAGCCTCCTCCCCCAAAGCTGCTTTGCTTTTAAAGCATGAGCCAGGAAATTTCAGCCTCTAATTTTTGGTGTCCTGTGGTTAGTCCCTTTGCCTCGTTTCCCCATCTGCGAGAACGGGGCTTCACACTTTGGTTGCAGAGTTGAGGAAATAAGTGCAAACTGTTCTGGTGAGCTGAGAACCAGGAGGAGGAGGGTAGGTCCTTGGTGAACCCACAGATGGGAGCAGATTTATGGAAGGGAAATTCTAAGTGGCCATATGAAATAGTGGCTTGAAGGCATTTAAAAAAATACTTCTAACCCACTGCTTAAATTGAATATATTGTGCCTCCTATCTCTTTTATAAGTCCACTGGTTTTATCTGCAAAACATAGCACAACCTTCCTTGAAATAACGCATACAAGGAGCAGCAGCTATTGTTTCCTGCTTTGGGCTGCAGTATATATATATACTGCTCACAAAAATCAGGGGATATTTTATAGCTTCATATTCATTTTGAAATATCCCCTAAGTTTTGTGAGCAGTATATTTTAGGCTAACTTGTTTCTTGTCTTAAGCTGTCACTTACCAGTTCCTTTGCATTTTAAATGTTCAAGCGAATTAGCTCAGTCTTATTTTGGGTGATTGCTGTCTACTTTTTGAGCAGTGTAGCACATAAGAGGAAGTTAATTAACTTCTGCATTTTCACAGCTGATCTTAAGTGCATTCTCAAGTCCAGACTAGTAAAGAAATGAAACCTAGTTGGTTATAACCGATCTACAAGATAAATGCCTGCACATTTTCAAGTAGGAGCATGCCTTGTAGTGTAAGAGTCTGGTCACATCTATTTGTGTGCTAATAACTTGTGATTCTAAAATGTAACCCATTATTCAGAGCAACTAACCATATTAGAGGAATTAAAGTAGTCACTCAAGTCTGGAAGACATAAGTTAGAACTTCTAGGATACAAGTTATAGTATATGTTGTATCAGTGTTGGCTATTGGGGCAGGGTGGCATGGTTTGGCTTTTCTTCTGGCCTATCTTCCCAGATGTGACTTTAAATGAGTGGGCTCAAAATATATACTGCTGAAAAGCACTTTGAAAATCTGAAAAGAAACCATGGTGTCTGGCCTTCGATGTAGGGCTTTCATGGGATTGTACCTGAAACACCCGGCGGAATTCTGCTTCCAAACTCGACTGTGAATTTTAAGGCATACCAGTAAGGTGAGGCAACAGGGAAGTAGTGTAGTCTTTATCAAGGTGCATGCCTAGGGCAGAACTTCCAGCAAAGGATAATTAGTGTGATAATTGTGGACATTTATGGGATTCTACCAGAGCTCGGCAGCAGCAGGAACAGCAAAAGGGAGCCTTTCTGAGAAAGCTTGTTGGCAAAATTAGCTAAGGGGTGAGGTGTGTTGGGGTAGAGATCAGAGAAAGATGGTAAGGAAAGGCAGTAGCTTTGAGGAGAAGCCCTGAAGATTTGAGAGGCTTTGCTTCTGTGAAAATCTGCTGAAGATGTGAGCTCCACCCTGCTTTACTCTTCTCAGAGTAAACTGATTGCGGAAATTATAGTTCAGAGCAATCCTTTCCAGAGCAAATCTTCCAACTCTGTGATGTCCTATTTGATAGCCAGTAGCTTCATGTGGCTGGTTAAGTTTGAATAAGAATTAAAGTGAAATAAATTTAAAATTAAGTTCCTCACACAGTTCTAGTGCTCAGTTGCCACATGTGGCTAGGAGCTACTGTATTTGGACAGCACGAATGTATAACATTTCCACTGTTTCAGAATGTTCTAATGGACAGCACTCTTTCAGCTACTAACAGTGGCAGCATGAGATAGTCTTAAATTCAGACAGTTCTGTGGCATATACTTCAGAACTCAGTTGCCATTACTTTCTTTTGAGTTTGATATTTTTTTAGTGATGCAGCTCAGATTATCCTGTTGGATCTTCCTGCCTTTGACATCCATCTAAAAGTCTGTATTTCCTTCAGATAAACCAGTTTTGTCTGTCATCTAAACTATTTAAAGAATACATTTGGTCATGACAACATTTTAATTTGGAGGCTGTTTCAACAAAGTCTAAGATTCATTCCAAACAAATTGCTTTTTATTTTTTTCCTGCCATGCTCCTGAGAGAGTGGCTTATTGGAATGATTTATATATACTCACAAACTGGTAATTATTGGTAAGTTGTCTTCCCAGTAGCCTACAAACTAAGAAAATGTGACTAGTTAAAAAGCTCTACTCAGCACTGCAAATAGCCTCATGAGCAGGTCTTGTCAATAGCACTGCCTTTTCATTTAGGAATTCTTCCCCAGACCCCCCATTAAAGCAGAATTAATCTGGCCAATTAATTTAATTCTTTTGTAACTGTATACATACCAAGAATTTTTTCAGCCTCAGAAGCTAGGCTGTCCACTTAGCTAGAGTCTAGAGTCCAAGGCTGAGGGGATGCTGTCAGATGCAAATTGCTGTTGATTTTAAGTGTGTGCCGGCTCCATGCATCAGCAGTGCACATTGTGGGGAGCTGTAGCTCTGAGGGGGTGTGAGCTCAGTAAGCAAGCAGTGCCAGCTGGGGTGGGCGAGGACTGTGGGAGGACTAATTTGAGAAAGGAATAAATTAAATCTTGCTGCTACCTTGTTCTCATTCCCAAATCTGCTACATATGTCCTCAGAGAGACAGACTGGTTTGTAGTGACTTGGAATTAGGACATTGTTGAAGCATTTAGAAGAAATGGAATGCAATGGCTGATACAGGTTGTGGTAGTGATACGCTGCTGCCTGTCCTCTGGCCTCTATGGGACTGCTTTGGACATGCAGCTCCAGAGCTAGTCTACCAACCGATGGCTCCTTCGGGGAAGGGTCTATCATTTAGTCATCTTTCCCCCCACTGTCCTCACTGTAGGTATATGGATGGATGCATGGGTGGGTCGGCAGGTAGACAGTTCAGTAAATCTTTTCTTGAAGGAGTGGGTGAAGCCAGCTAGAATGGTTCTTAGTTATTTAGGAGCTTATCGCTTTTCTGACATTGTGTGAATTGGTTTTTAGATCTCTATTTTGAGATACGACTTTAGCACAGAGTAGAACCACCTCTTCTCTTACACGATCCATTTTTGTAGGCTTTACTCAAAACACATGATGGGAGCCATATAAGGACTTTAAGAAGAATGATCAAAAACCTTTATAAGATAGTAGAATTCAGTAATTCCTCTAACTCAGCTCATGGAAGAGATAACTAGAAGAGGGACATACGTACCCCAGGAGAATTGGATCCAATTGAGAGCAAAATCTCCGAAATCCTTAATGAGGAAAGAAGATAGGATAATAATACACTATGCACAAAATTAGGGGATCAGACACTCTAGTTCTTTCAGCTTTTTGTATAGTGCATTTTCACTAATGAAATAAAAGTTGATTTTGCACCTCATTTGCATAATCAAACAACTTTGACTTGTCATTTGATTTTCTGATGTTCTTGTTTAATAAAAAAAAATCAAATGCTTCTCTTTATATCACTTCATATTCATTTTGAAATATCCCCTAATTTTTGTGAGCAGTACAGTTGCCAGGGTTTTTTATTGACAAATTAGTGACATTCTAGAAGCTTCCTTATAAAAACAATAGAAGAAAATATTTTTCTAAAGAGTTTTAAGAGTAGTTCTTGAAACCCATCTGAATGAATTTAATATGTTTTAGTGTCTTGTGTTGTCCATTCAGTAATCCTAAAGGCTTCTTCCCCTGGCTTGTTCTAGGATTCCAGACATTGTAGCAGTCTGACACTAATAGGGGTCCTGTTTCTCCTTGTACTGCTGCTGATCTGTTGCTGCTTCTGGGAATTACCACAATCCCCAGACCTCTCCCAGCTGTGGCTTTGAAGTCTGGTCTCCTCTGACATCACCTAGAAGAAAAACTAATTTATAGATCACCTTCTGTGAACCAAGCACTTTCCTATGAGCTTGAATATGGCTTCATTTAATTTTAAATGTGCACTTGTGACAGATAGTGGTTCTCATTTATGGTGGAGAAAAGTAGGGCTCTTGGGAGTTTGGGGGGGAGTAGACATGTACTAAGTGCAGGCACACCCAGCCCTGGTGATTCCTGACCTTATTTATGGTATGTCCCACACAGAATGGTACATTTGGGTAAATGGTCTAGCCTCGAGATCCCACCACCTGACTGCCCTGAGGGCTGTATCATTATCTCGCCACATCTATAACTTAGTCATAAGACACTGGTTGGGAAACTTGACTGTACACATATCTCAATTAGACGTCATAACAACGTTATGAGGTGGGTGTTTTAATTCCATTTTCTAGAAAAGGAACTGGAGTAATATCGCCTGCAGTTAGTTACATAGCCAGTAAATGATAGAATTTGTATTGAACAGTTAACTCTGAAAGACTTGCTTTTTCTGTGATTAAACTCACCGCCACTATCTGAAACTTCAGCAGATGATATAGAACAGAATATAACTTAACCATTTATCTTTTTTGGCCTGTTAAGGGGACCACTTTTTTCCAGACCAATATTACACACCTCTACTCTGTGATATTTTAAACCACAGGAATAAACAACAAATCCCTAGTCTTGGAACTAAGACGATCGTGTTAGGAGACTATTTCACACTCAGTACAGTTTCCGTGTTGGAGCACAGAGTTGTCGGACCTTTAGCTCCCAGATGACTTCTCCGGAAGACTCCTTTGGCTTACTGCTCTCCCTGCAACTTGTCTCTCCTCTGCAACCTTTTGTGTAGCCATAAATAGTAAACTAGAATATTAATGGCGGTGATTTGACAGATTTTCTCAAATCTGGCAGCAAACTATTTAGCATAGGTCCTAGAAACTTCTTCCGTGTGGGATCTGTGCTCAGGTGACTTTACAAACTAGTGAAGTATAAAATTTCAGTCAAAATGTTTATAGCTTGGAACCCGAAGGTAATTTATTTCTAGTTGATTCTTCTCAGTCTGTTGATGAAGTGGGAGAATGAGGTCCTCAGTCCTTCATTGGCTGAGTTAGTCTAAAGATTAAAAAAAGAAAGAAAAGGAAAAACCACCTCCTACACGATGCAGTGTGGACTTTTTTTTTAACAGGGTCAGAGAGAGGGATAGATAGGGACAGACAGACAGGAATGAAGAGAGATGAGAAGTATCAATCATCAGTTTTTGTTGCGACACCTTAGTTGTTCATTGATTGCTTTCTCACATGTGCCTTGACCGCGGGCCTTCAGCAGACCGAGCCACCCCTTGCTGGAGCCAGCGACCTTGGGTCCAAGCTGACGAGCTTTTGCTCAAGCCCCATGGGCCCGCGCTCAAGCTGGCGACCTCAGGGTCTCGAACTTCGGTCTTCCGCATCCCAGTTGGACGCTCTATCCACTGCACCACCGCCTGGTCAGGCCAGTGTGGACTTTTATAAACCCTTCACCTTCCTGGCACAGCCAGTCTTCTCCAGGAAAATGTGCCTCGGTGCTTCCTCCTGTCCTGCAGCCTCTGAAAATCTCATTCAAATGGGCCACAGGTTAGTTTGCCCTTTTCCTAGAGGTAAGGAATGCTTGTCGGCCATCCTTTGCATTTGTTCTTGGCTGGAGTTTCAAATGAAAGATCAGAAGCACCTGAAATTTTCATCTAGTTCTTTTTATCATATTCTGAACTCATTGCTTCATAAACCCACTTGATGCTTCCATTCTTAGAGACACCCAGAGTGCTTTTCCTGTCACATATGGGTGGCTCTGGAGAAGCAAGGCGAAACTTCGAATGCGATTTGTGTGGCTTGATTTTCCAACAGGGCAAACATGCTCTATAAAAGCTAGTTTCCTTGAAAAGTATGGTTTAGCCTCTGCAGCAGCTTTTTTAAAACAGTTATAAACCACATTAAATATTCTGTTATTTCCTATAAACCCCGGAGGGCACCTCAGTCTTGGTTCCTTTTAGAGGTGAGGGAGCAGTGAGATCCTCAGCAAGTTAGACAAGAATAAGTGAAAATGTGTCTGTCTTGTCTACTGGCCCATAAAACAAACTGGGATCATTCGATTAGTGGTAGCTAGCTGATAAAACAGCTTTCATGTGTTTCCTTCCATTGGGCTGTAAGTAGTAGAGAGAGCTTGTGAAGTAGCTTTTCCCTGGGGATTAATTGATCATTGTTTATAGCTAGGATGTATGTCCTGTTTTGTAGGTGATAACTTTGTAGCATTTATCAATTAGAAGTCCATATACTTGGCTAAGCTGGGAAGGACACAGCAAGTATTAGGCTGTTGCTGCCTTCCTTTTGTATGTTTTTTGGTTTTATCTTTAGCAGTTCCATGGGATAGGTAGGATGACTTTTGTTCTCCCATTTCACAGATGGGTAGATCAGAAAATAAAGATGTGTGAATATTAATTTGTTAGAAAACATCAGATGACAAAGCTACAGTTGGAAAACAGATGTCTTAAGTGTTTCCAGTGGTTTCACTGTGATGTTTTGTGCTACACTTTCTATGGAAGTATAGCACGAGACTTACACCACAAAACAGGGTAGAACAGTCAGAGGTAGCTTCATGAAGGGGATCGGTGGCACTTTGGTGATAGAAAGGGAAAAAGGTGAAGGAGGACTTATAGACTGTCTTTGAAGTGGAATAGAACTTGTTTTGTGTTATGGCCTGAAGTCATCCTTTTACTTGAAGTAAATTAAAAGCATCCTGTGTTCTATTTAGCAGTTTTCTTGCTGAATGTACTACCTCCATCACTACTGTCCTGTAAGGGAGGCATTGACCAAAAGATGGCATCTTGTGGTTCCCACATACAAATGTGTATATCATGGTCTTAAGGAATTCAGAGTTGAAGGTGAACACCAGCCACAACACAGATTCCACATCAGCTGGAAAGCAAAAGCATTATGAGTCCTGCTTTAGTTTTTTATCCTCCACCTTGATTAAACCCCAAAGTTCAGGTTCATGAGAAAATGTTGTGTGTTAAGATTGATAGAGTGGTCTGATCTTAAGTAAAGCTCAGGAGCCTTTGCAAGTCCCCTTGAAGGCAAGCAACAAAACAATTAACTCAGGGACTTTTGTTTTGCAGAAACAAACCAGAAGCGGTAGAAGTAACATTTGCAGGTGAGTGTCTTTATCTCAAAATTATAAAACAGTGATTTTCAACCAGTGTGCTACAAGACTTTTTAAAATATGCAGTACCTGACCATTTAGTCAGGGGTACTGACCTCTTTTCCCTTAGGTTGTCAAGAAATGACAATAGTCCACACAATAATAGCTGTCTGGTGTGGATGAATCAAAAATATACCCTTTTTATTTTTGGTGTGCCACAGAATTTTAATAATTAGTTTCTGTGTGCCATGAGATGAAAAAGGTTGAAAATAGCTTCAAGACAAAGCACTATATAAAAAATACGGTGTGTCCATAAAGTCATGGTGCACTTTTGACCAGTCACAGGAAAGCAACAAAAGACGACAGAAATGTGAAATCTGCACCAAATAAAAGGAAAACTTTCCCAGTTTCGTACCTATTCAGTGCAGTTCGATGTGGGCTGCATTTGTTGCCCTACACACATCCAAACGATAGTGAAGTTCTTGCCACACACAGGTAAGGACGTCTGGTGTAACAGAGTGAATAACGTCTGTGATTCTCTGTTTTAAGTGATTAATGTCATTGATACGTTCAATGTACACATGTTGCTTCACATAACCCCAAAAGTAAAAGTCTAAGGGCGTCAGATCTGGGGATCGTGGTGGCCATGGCTTGACAGAACCCCTTCCTATTCACAGCCCAGGGAATGTTCTATCCAGAAACTCATGAACAATGGTGGTATGGTGTGGAGGAGCGTTGTGCTGTTGAAAGATGACACCTTCTGGAAATTGTGGCATTGCATACAATTCCAACATGTCAAGATAGGTGTTTGCCATCACAGACTGCTCCGCAAAAAAAAAAAGGGGGCCTATCACCTTATCATGCATCAGGCCACACCACACGTTCACTTCAGGGGTGTTACATTCATACTCAACGTAGGCATGAGGATGTTCAGCAGCCCATATTCGGACGTTATGGCGATGAACATGTCCACAGATATGGAAGGTCACCTCATTGCTAAATACAATCTTCTGCAAACATCTTGCATCATTGTCGATCTCATGAAGCATATCGGTAGCAAATGCGCATCGTGTGGGTCTATCAGCCGATTTGATAGCGTGCAACAGCCACAATTTGTACCCCGTAAAACAGAGACGTTTCTTTAAACACCTTATGAGCTGTAGTCTTGCTTAGGTTTAATTGTCGAGCACACGCATGCACAGATTTTTTAGGGCTCCTTAGGTAGCTATCCCATATAGCCTCTACAGACTAGTCACTGACTGATGGCCCACCAGAACGGGTTTCTCCACCAAACTGCCGGTTTCCTTCAACTACTTATCCCACTGAGGAATGTTATTCCTATGTGGTGGCGCTTCGTTATAAACGCGCTGATATTCACGTTGCAGTTTGGTCACAGATTTGAATTTAGCGAGCCACAGAACACACTGAACTTTTCTCTACAGTTCACATCTCAACTGGCATGGCCGTGGGCTGCTTCGCTGTATACACAGTGTTATGTCATCATCTGCGCATGCACACATGCTGCCACATCATTCTACAGAAACTGGGAGGGTTTTCCTTTTATTTGGTGCAGATTTCACATTTCTATCGTCTTTTGTTGTTTTCCTGTGACTGGTCAAAAGTGCACCATGACTTTACGGACACACTGTAGAAAACAAAATTGTCCTTAAAACAATCTTTGACATATGGGGTACTATCCCTTAAATGTCAGGTCTTTAAGAATTTCGTGAACTGTGTACAGTTACCTGCTAAGATCTTAGACATTTGGATTTAATTTTATAGTACAAAATAAGTTTGTTTTTTTTTTTTTTTTCAGGAACGGTGAGTCAGAGAGAGGGATAGATAGGGACAGACAGACAGGAACAAAGAGAGATGAGAAGCATCAAATATCAGTTTTTTGTTGTCGTTGGGACACCTTAGTTGTTCATTGATTGCTTTCTCACATGTGCTTTGACTGCAGGCCTTCCGCAGACCAAGCAACCCCTTGCTGGCGCCAGCGACCTTGGGTCCAAGCTGGCAAGCTTTTGCTCAAGCCAGATGGGCCCGCGCTCAAGCTGGCAAGCTCAGGGTCTTGAACCTGGGTCTTCTGCATCCCAGTCCAACTCTATCCACTCTGCCACTGCCTGGTCAGGCCAAAATAAAATTTTTGAATTTTGAAATACTAAGTTACTATCTTTAAGTAGCCATTATCTCAGTTTGCCTAAAACTAGAATAGTGGAAAAACGTGAAAATGCTAGAGACCTATTCAACAAGTCAGAGAGAGAGATGTTATTGCTTTCTGTTCCCCGTAACGAATTAAGTATTAATACTACTTTCTTGCTGTGTGAACTTTGGAGTTATACAACACCCTCTGTAAAACGAGGGTGCCTGACAAGATGATCTTGGAAGAGCTATGACTTGGCAGCGTGCTCATCCTCATCCCCTCCTAGCTAGGAATGCTGGATCTCCCTAAAGAGATACTACTCAGCACCTTGTTTCAGGGACTATGTAGGGTAAGTTCTCTGTACTTCAGGAGGATAGAAGCCAGAGGGAGAGGAGGCCCATAGATTAGAAGAAATATTTGTGGTATGAGGTCTGGGATTTGGTTTAGAATAAATCATTGGGAGGGAGGGGTGTCTAAGTGAAACGAGATTGGCCATGTGTTGATAATTGCCGTATAATGGGAATAGGGGTTTATTGCACTGCTGTTGTTCTCATACATGTTTAAAATACATCACAGTAAAAGTTATTTAAAAATACGTATTTTCCCAGCACCAGGTTGTGGTTAAGGTAAGAATAGCTTTGTAGCAGCTTTTAGAAAAGAGCAGAGAGATAGGTACTTAACAGTTCCATCCTGGTGTTCGTGCTGAGTGCCCACAGAATTTAAAATAAATGCCATTTTACATTTATACCTTCTTATAAGGGGCTTTCTTATGGGCTGCAACAGATAGATATTATTTCTCATTCCCTAGTTAAACAATCTTATTTACTTTACTCACACACAGATTTTGATGGGGTCCTCTATCATATTTCAAATCCTAATGGAGACAAAACAAAAGTGATGGTCAGTATTTCTTTGAAATTCTACAAGGAACTTCAGGCACATGGTGCTGATGAGGTAAGTTCACATCATGTTCCTTGAGACTCTTCCTTCCTCCTCACCTTTTATTGACAGCTTACCAGTCAGAGATGACCCAAGGTGCTGAATCTCTCCCACTGGCACTGGCCACTCTGGACAGCTTGTCCACCTAACCAGGGGCTCTTGACTCCCATGTCCTGTAATGATGTAAAAAGGGTGTTTCCCAAAAGAGACTGACTCTTGGCTTGCTTGCTTTATACTCTGGAGAAATAAAGATGTTCCCTAACCATTGAAAACAAAACCAGCTTTAGGTAAGAAAATGCAGCAAGGTGCATTTTCCTTGACCAGTACCAAATAGCTTGTCACAAGAATGAGATGGACTCTATTTCTATAACAATGTCAAGCAGGTATATTAATTCTGGCTTGTTTAAAGTTTATAATTATAATTTTTCATTCAGAAAAATTAGACACAAATCTTCCCTTTTAATTTTTTAATTTAATCTTCTTTAGAGCTGGCCTCTTTGTCTCTTCCTCCCTATGACTACCTTAGGGAAATAAGAAAGGAGGTCCATGCGTTGGGAAACTCTTGGTGGCCGTGCCTTATTCACTGGCTTCTTTCGATGGTTAAAGTAGCAAGTTTGGTTCCTGTTGAACTATATTTGCTCTGGGGAGAGCCATTTATGGAAGAAAGAAAATGCTATTACACCAGTTTGCGCACATTGTGGTTGAGGCTCAAAGAAGGAAGTATGACTCAGTTCCTGAATCACTTTTCAAATATCTTAGTTTTAACAAATTAGGTTCTTCTTAATCTGGTAAATAAAGACAGCCGTTTCTATATTCTTTTTGCTCAAGACTGGTAGCTTTTGAGTATTTAAAATATATGTAGTTCATCAAAGGGCTGTTTTCAAAAGAATCTGATCCAAATTTCAGAAATTTTTTGGTTTAAAAACTAAAATTGTATTCTAACCAAACAATACCAAGAGTCATAGGTATTCACTTCCTTTGGTTGTTCATGTGCAGTTGATTTTCCCTATAAATTCAAGGGAAGAGCCCAAACCTTTTCTGATTTGCCTCTTAATTCAGTGCAAGAAGAAATGTTTAGAGTTTGTATTCAGTTATTTTACCTAGAAAAGAAAAGCTTCAGGAGAAAGATCTAGTCATATAAAGTATAAAAAAGATTATATAAAATATAGTAGCTAATTCCTCTCTTTCTAACCAGACACTTAGCAAGACGAAGACAGGTAGTTATTAAGGTGGCCGTGCTTTAGATTAACTATAAAATAACTACAGTGTACCTGAAAAGAATTGTTAAACCGTTGAAACGACAACCAAATTGTGTAATGATTCTCTCTGGGCAGTCCTCTCTATGAAAATCTAGGTGCAATAATCCTTGGAAGGGAAGGAAAATGAAGTGTTAATTAAGCTAGATTTCTTCAATCTCCTCTCCAGTCTGTGCTTTCTTTACAGTGGAACTCCAGAGCACATTGCTATTCTTACGGCCACCCAGCCATGGCAAGGGTCAAAGACCGAACCCCACCCACTCGAGTGGGTGGAGTAAGTTAAGTACCTCTCACAGTATGGGAGCAGAGTGCACAGTAAATGGCTCCCAGGGTTGGTTAAACAGTGACCAGCCTGTGATAACCACAGGAAGCTTGTTACTTTGTCACATGCCTTTTTTCAAGGCAGAAAGCCTGTGCCACCGGGGTGGGAAGATCTGATAGGGATGATTGATAGGTTGCCTACACCCAACTCCTGGTGTAAGGTTGGAAGAGTGGGCGAAAGCTAAAAAGTGAATTATAGTTAAAAGTGCAAGTGAATTAAACAGCATGGGCTGGTTTGGCCAAGGAGAAGGAGCAGAGGAGTTGAATATGGTATGAATCTGGATCCAAAAACCTCTTGAATCTCAGAAGATTAACTTAGTAAGCTTGGAGTTAAACTAAATCTTAGGGGCCATGGTTTCTCCCACATCTGATTTCCCCTTCCTCCCAATACAGGTAGTGCACCCAGTACAGAACTGTAGCTTAGGGGCAGTGTGCCAGTAAAAGTCTTAGAGGATGTGCATATTTTCCCCCAGACTCTGTAGAAGAAATGGTAGATAAGACACCTGAAAGATCAGAACTCTCAACCACCTATAAACTCTATAACCTTGAACTCTCCCTTTCAGTTCCTCTTCTGTGAAAGAGATACCTCACAGTGGCTCTATGGTCACCAAATAGGAACTATATGTGGCATTATTTATCTTTTACCTTTATACAAACATATGTGATCACTGACTTCATGCTGTGAGGCCCACTCTGTTATCCAAGTTTGCAGTTGGAGGATTTCTTACAGCTAAAGGGAATGGTTAAATGAATATGTGGAGGCCTGGCCTGTGGTGGCGCAGTGGATAAAGCGTCAACCTGGGAACACTGAGGTCTCCAGTTCAAGACCCTGCTCTGGTCTGGTCAAGGCACATATGGGAGTTGATGCTTCCAGCTCCTCCCCCCTTTCTCTCTTTCTCTCTCTCTCTCTCACTCTGTGTCTCCTCTCTAAAATGAATAAATAAAAAGAAAAAAATTTAAAAAAAATACTTGGACTTTTAAAAAAAAAATGAATATGTGGAATATTAAAGAATACTTAAGAATGGGGGCACAGAGAACCTTGCTATGTGATCGTTTTCTCAAATGGGACATGAAATATATGGTTTGCTACTGATTTTTTATTTTAATATCTGGAGAGTACATTGAAAACAAGTGTAGAGGGAAAACATTGATAAAGCACATCTACCTGTTATTGCATGTCCTGTCCCGTTGTGCGGGTATGTGGCACTGAGACCACAGCAGTGAGCAGGACACTCCACTCCTGCTGCCTGTGTTTGCAGTGGTTTTCTCTGCCTAGTGGAATTCTTTAAAAGGTGCACATATAACTTCTAAAATTAAAACGAAAGTCATTACATTTGTTCACTTTTAATTTGTGAATTTGCCATACATTAAGTGCCCTTTTTTGGTATCCCAGAAAATGTAAGATGATCATTAGTGTGTTTGTGGTGAAATAGTATCAGAAATTGGATTCTCAGAGACTAAAATCCACAAATGAAATCCTATTTTACTACTGATATTAGTATATTGGCCTTAGTTTCACCTTCTTGTGGAATAGTATTGACACCTTCCCTCCCTACTGAGAGTTAGTAATAAGCCATGTTGAAGTTTGTTTCTTAAGCTGTCTGCCTAAGAGCAGTTTCCACCAGGTGAGACAGTCACACTAGCACAGAAAAAAAATGGGAAGATGTAATAAAACTGTTTTATCATTTACTCCAAAAAGCTGGCAAGTGGCCAGCAGCAGTAAGCATTGGTTTGACTCACTAGTTTAAATAACTGGCTAAGAGTTAATAATCCATTCTTTTGCCTTAAAAAGCTGGTAATGAACTAAATAATTTTAAAGCGTATGAAAAAAGCAGGATAACTAGAATCAGTTCCCAACAATTCTGGTTTTATCTGTTCATTCACCTGGGTTAGTGGTTTGGCCTGTACTTACTTGATAATTGACATCATCTATACTCACTTGGCATGTGCAGTTTATGATCTAGAGAACAGAGAATATAAAGGGTGTGACCGGGTCCTAAAAGAGTAAAGGATGAGCCTTAATTGAAAAACAGATCCTGGACTAAGCATTGGGATTTAATCTCCATTCTGTGAGTGACTTGCTTAGTAACTCAGGTAATCTGCCTCCCACTCTGTATAATAGCCAGTGTCCCATCCACCAAATGAAAGGAAGAATGCTGGCTTAGGAGAAGCTTGGCAAGTTCGGTGCTTTAAAAATAATGAAATTACTATGACCTTTGTATTAACATATTTGTTTTTGTGTTTTCTAGTTACTAAAGAGAGTGTACGGTAGTTTCTTGGTAAATCCAGAATCAGGTATGTAGTAATGTTCATGACTGAATGACTTGGAAAGAGATCTGTCCTGTTTGTAGTATGCTTTTTTCCCCATAGATTTGAGAGAAGGGGGCGGGGGGCATCAGCTCATTGTTCCATTTAGTTGTGCACTCATGGTTGCTTCTCATATGTGCCCTGACCAGGGAGCAAACCCACAACCTCAGGGTGCCAGGATAATGCTCTATTCACTGAGCCTCCTGGCCAGGGCCTGTACTATGCTTTTTATAGCCAAAGGATTTTGGTCACCTATTTACAAATATTTCTGCATGAGTCCAGTTCCCACTTCAACTTTCTCTATAAAAAATAGCTTTTAAGGGGCAGTAGTACACAGTATAATGTACAGAATTGATGTGTTTTTACCATTTACTTAAAGCCACCAGTATAGACTTTTCCTTAATCTTTTAGCCAGAGAACCACCTTTGTTTGTGGTGATTAAGATGCCATTTGAGGCCTGACGTATGGTGGCACAGTGGATAAAGCAGTGACCTGGAACTCTGAGATCGCTGGTTCGAAACACTGGGCTTGCCCAGTCAAGGAACTCACGGGACTGGATGCTTCCTGCTCCTCTCTCTCTCTTTCTCTCTGTCTCCCCACACACACACACACTCTGAAAATGAATTTAAAAAATAAAAAGATGCCTTTTGAGAAGACTAAGCAAATACTGATTCCCACCCCATACCCTAGGAGCACTTTTCTGTACACTGCACATTTGGAGAAGGAGAAGGAATATTCATAGCCGTTCTCGCATTTTCAAGTAATAAAAATGGCCAGAGGAATTGAAAAGCACCATGGCCGTCCTTGATTAGAATAGCTGTGTTATATATACTGCTTCAAAGGGATTTTAAAGTGGAAAAAACTAAAGAATATTTTCGTCCCTATAATTAAATGATATTCTCAAATTCTGAGACGTTTAACTGGGCCACAAAGGACAAAGTAGTAAGACCGTTTGAGCATAATATTTGTTACTCAAATATTGTTGCTGTGGTACCTTGATTAACACATTGTTTTAAGAACGAAGATGTGTTTGTCTCTTTCTTTTAACAGCATTACTTCTGCTAGCTTAGTTCCTCCTTTTTTACAAGGTGGCCCTGCCTCGGCACTCCTATTAGAATATTTTCCCTGTCTCCTCTGTGTTGCTCTGGAAACAAAATAACAAATACGGAAAGGTGCCTTTGGAATGTAACTCGGTACCAAGAGTATTTGTTCGTGGGAGCTTTGACTACATGCATAAGGAAGACTGCATGAAATGCATTATTCCCCAAAGTAACAGTACCAATGTATAGCAGAAATAAAAACCAAAAGGTAAATAACGCAGTAGGTTTTAAGAGGAAGAAGCAATTTCAGAAATAACAGAACTAAAATAATGTAGGAACTCTTGGTCATGCTTGTCACAGCTCAGATCCTAAAATCTATCAGAACAACCAGAACATAACACCAAGAGCTCATGTTTTCTCCTCAGGGCCTTTCTTTCCACTTCCTGCTAAAGCTCCTACTCGGCCAGGCTGCAGACTTGTGTTCATTGCAAGTGCAAAACCTGTGAAAATGGTGTTCTCTTTCTCTTTTCCTAGGGGTTTATCTGGGCAAGTTTGGAAAACTCACCAGGCCATACTAGATTTTTTTTACTTCATCCTCAGTATGTTTTTTTCATCATCTCAGAAACCTTACTTAAAGTCTGACTTGAGCAATAGTTTTACTTAGTTTGTTTTATTTGGCTTCTTAAAACTAGCAAACCTCAGCTTGAAATATTTTCTTCTTTTTATCTAATCTTGTACTCTTTTATTTGGTTTTCAGGTCCCTAAAATGGAATGATGCTTGAGATTATTTAATATTGGAGGTCCAAAAATGTGCTAAGCACTATCTAGCACTGAGATTTACATAGCCCATGCTCTCAGTGAGGATAAACTCAAGAAAAAACAGACCTCAGGGGTGCTCTTGGGGAAAAAATTAAATTGTAACAAACTACAGTAAAAAGGTTTAAGGTACTGGGCAATGTGAAGTCCATGCAGTTTCTGGTAAAAGTATTTCCATCAATTGCCTAGAATATGAAATGATTCTTGGCAATGTACAGATAGTTTTGCAAAATCATCGATAGGCTTTTAGGTGCGTATTAATAATTTCCTTGTATGATCAAGTGTGCCGGCCTTGTTTGCTGGGATTTGTACACAGTGTGCTGTGAAGAGTCAGGATAGTGTAGTTAGTGGTCAGCAGACTTGGATTTCAGTCCTATTCTGCTCCATTTATTGGTGACTCACTATGTTCCAAACACTTTAAATACTGCACTTTCTCGTAAGTTTCCCAATAGTCTCTCTCCCCCATCTCACCACCCCCAACCCCCCATTTTCTCTAACAGGATGCAGCAATTATAGAGGTTAGGTAGTTTGTCCAAGGTCACAAAATTGGCATGGCCAGTATTTGGATCCAGTTCTGTTCAGCTTAAAATAGACTTGCCTCTACTTCTCTGTCATCCTGCGTTTGCTGTGGCACTTTGCCTATTTAAACCTCTTTTTGCCCCTGAAATGATAATAACCATATCTAGCCTGTGTGCTTCAAAGAATTCTTATGGAGATCAAATGAAGTGAAATATTTAAAAACACTTTGAAAATGTTACAATGTGGCCTGACCAGGTGGTGGCGCAGTGGATAGAGCGTTGGACTGGTATACGAAGGACCCAGGTTCGAGAGAGACCCCGAGCTCGCCAGCTTGAGCGCAGGCTCTTCTGGCTTGAACAAAAAGCTCGCCAGCTTGGATCCAAGGTCGCTGGCTCCAGCAAGGGGTTGCTCGGTCTGCTGAAGGCCCGTGGTCAAGGCACATATGAGAAAGCAATCAATGAACAACTAAGGTGTCGCAACGAAAAACTGATGATTGATGCTTCTCATCTCTCTCCGTTCCTGTCTGTCCCTCTCTCTGACTCTCTCTCTCTGTCCCTGTAAAAAAAAAAAGAAAAGAAAATGTAATAATGTGTACTAATAAAAGCAACTAGAGACATATACATTTCTAGATTTATCCATATCCTGCCTCTTTCCACAAAGGATTTGCAATGGCAAATAAGGCAGTATATTTTATCAAAAAGCTATCCAGCTTGTTGGTACTTGGTACTTTAAACTTCAGAGAAAAAGGTTACTCCTTAGATTGATAGCCTATCCAGTCTGCTTCCCATCGGTGTCTGGAACACATTTCTAATGAGTATGACTTTTTCCCATTCTTTATTTGTAATCATTATCAATATTGATTTGTTTTTGTCTAGCATTTGTTAATTATATATATTTACAATGATGTTATAAGAATTGAGATTTTTATTTTACCTCATTTATCCTGTGAAGTAGATGGGAATGGATAGCATTCTACCGGGTTAACAGTATAATTACTGAGACAAAATAAAATGTCATTAGAACTTGGAAAGATTTTTTTGTTTTTTTGATATAACTGCTGGGTGTTTTTTCTCCTCCAGGATACAACGTCTCTTTGCTATACGACCTTGAAAATCTAAATCTTCCTGCATCCAAGGATTCTATTGTGCATCAGGCTGGCATGTTGAAACGAAATTGTTTTGCCTCAGTCTTTGAAAAATACTTCCAGTTCCAAGAAGAGGGCAAGGAAGGCGAGAACAGGGCAGTTATCCATTATAGGGATGATGAGACTATGTGAGTATAGAATTTGGTCCTGAAGCCTGGGTGTGGCTGTCACATGCACTTATTGGAAGACAGACAGCTAGGTTAGCCTCAGCCTCTGTTGTGTGAACACCCCAAAAGCGTCTTTCTCATAAATTCTTTAAGCTAGGATGTATGATCACGGAGGGGGGTGCCATTTCCCTTACTCTCCAGAGACTGAAAATTGGCAAAAGATGAAAAGAAAATGCAGTGCTTTTCTCGAAGGCACCACTGTATTGAATCCCCCTCAGTAATCTAGCCTGGGTAATCTGGAGGCCGATGGTGACCATAGGTTCTGTGTTATTGCAACTCTTGGATCATCTTTATACTATGAATCTCGTAGTATATAAAGAAATGGTTTGTTTTTTTTTTAAGTGCGGTTGAGAGAATTACTAACCCTAGATCCATTTCATACTATATAGGCAAGTGGTTTTCAACCTTATTACACTTGGGTACCACTAAGGCAGAAATCAGCCTGGGCATCAGTGAATTTGACTAAGATTATTGGGTCTATGATCTTCATACAACATCAGAGTGGTTAACTCATTGGTGGACCGGCACAAAATTTTTGGCAGGCCGGTCCATGGACCGGCGGTTGAAAAACACTGTTATAGGCAAAGTTAGTAAGATCTACTTTGGTGATTTTCATCTTCTGCCGCTCTTAGGCCATGCATTTATTATATGGACTTCGTTGGCCATAACTACTTAGTCTCGTTGTGTACACATTGTGTTTTATGAATTAAGAGATTTATGACTTTACACTCCTACTTCACTTGTAGATCAAATTCTTAACAAAACCCTGTTCTGGTTCTTTACTTACTGTCATGGGTTTTGTTCCCCTTAGGTATGTTGAGTCTAAAAAGGACAGAGTCACAGTAGTCTTCAGCACAGTGTTTAAGGATGACGACGATGTGGTCATTGGAAAGGTGTTCATGCAGGTATGGAGCAGCCATCTTGGGGGGAACCACGGCATGGTGATTTGTCCCTTGGTGCCAAACCCGCCATAAGCATAGAAAAGAGAACTAGCAGTTCTGTTGATGCCGGAACTTGTTGAAGATTTAAACAGCCCCCACCAAACTCACTGAATGTTTTCTTTTTCTTAGTGGTTTTAGCCTTTGCAGGACTGGACTGGAAAGTGGTTTGAGTATTAAACATACTAACAATATGACTAAAATATTAAGCATCCTTCTTGCCATGGGGATCTTTGACTTAAAGCTTGGTTATATTTTCTGTCCTCTTGTTTTCCTCAGATTCTGGCAAGGTCTGCTCTTGATTTCGTTCAGTCTTAACGTCTTTTCAGAATGGAGTCTATAGAAAATTGTTAAGTAGTAGGTAATGCATTAATAGGGTAGAGTTGTTGAACTGATAGTAAAGAGAACTGGCCAGAGTTGGACCTAAATCACCAGAGTGCCTCCTTCACAAGACGCTCATCTACTATGAAGAGCAAAGGGGAGTAGCAGGCCATTTGGTAATTAGCTTTCTGGTGCAGTTGGACCCACTCTGATATAGGACACCTGTTGTGACTTTGTCATGCTATCTGCTAACCAGTTGCTGGCTCTAGGACAGGAGGGCTCGATGGTGAAGTGGTATCCAGGCTGGTTTCTTCCGAGATGGCTCAGCATTCAAAATCTAGTACAGTGTTTAAGTTTTAAAAAAAAAACTCTTGTATGTTCTGTTCCTTAGCAGGATGATGAGATTTAAGAATTCTGGGATAATCTTTTTAGCCAGATAGAATATAGTGAGAATACTTGAGTAAGTTTAGGCTAGAGAAATCTTTAAAAGTGATCGCATCGCCTCACTTTGATCCATCTCTCATGGCCTTTTGGGTTTAGGCTAATGAATCAGAAACTCTTAATTTTGGAGTCTCAGCAGAATAATTGGAATATTGATACTCCCAGAATTTTGGAATACTAAACTTTATGAGAGAGAGAGCATAGATACAGAGAGAGAGATACGTATCTTGGGTCCAGAATGTCAGCCTCTGCACAGGCATTTCATCTATTTTTATGCAGAATTGACTGGGGAATTAAATGCAGTAGCTCAGAAATTGGGGTAAATCCAGACTGACGAACTAATTTTAAAAGCTATGAAGTATATTTTTAGATTTGGCTAGTTTTTTTTTACCGATCTTGTTTCATTTTATTCCAGGCGTCATCTTAGCTTATTTTTGTACTTTAAACAGATTTTATCTTGGAGAGGACTAGAGATTTGTTCCTGGGAGAATTTTATCTATTCTTTTGTGTGTGTGTGAGTATAAACTCCTCCCTCAGAGTACATGTGCTGGAGACTTGTCTAAAAGGGAAAACAGAGTCTCTGCACCTTTGCACTGACGTTAGCTCCAGTTAGCGACCGGCCTGGCTCCACGCAGGCATATACGGTGTCTGGGAATGTGGAAAGGCTGTGCTCAGGAAGCCATCTGCCCTGCCTCCCCCTCCAAATTCAAAGCTGGATTTTTTCCCCCAAAATAAATCATCTTAGCATTTCCTTGGGCCTAGTTATTTTAAAGTTCTAGGAGAAAGGAGAACAATAGATGCCTGGCAGAGAATGTTGTGACCTGGGACACTGAAGTGCTTCGTGATCACTAGTCTGCTTGCTGTGGGCCTTTGTGGGTTTTCCCATGCTAACATGCATGTCCAGCCTGGTCAGAACACAATTCCTGCTTTTGTCATTTGACAGCAGACTCTGAGGGATGCCTACTGCCTGTAGAAAAAAGACGGAGTTTCCATTCACATTCACACAACTGGTGTAGTACTTGGCTTTGGTGCCTTATCCTTAGACATGCAAGCTGACGTGCCTACACGGAGAACATCTGCTGGGTGTCATCATTTCAGTGCGTAGTCCGTGGGGACCAGTAAGAAGTTGGAATGTGGTAAACTAGAATTTTTCTATACTATTAGATCTTAAAGTCAGTAACTCAGAAAAGTTAAGTTGGAACCACTGGTTTCTATATATTTTGGGACAAGACACAAGCAGTCTGCCTCTTCAGGCAGTTGTAAAGATGTTATCTTAGGGACCCTTGCTGCCTGTTTACATGTGTGGTTCTATCTATAGGATATTTTCCTGACCTGAGCATTGAGTCAAAGTCAGTAATTTTGGTAGTTATTGCCAATCTCTCCCCCACAGAGATGGTACTATTTTCCCTCCCACCTGGAATGTATTAGCATGCCCATTTCCCCAGAGTGTATTGTCAGACCTTTGGATTTCTGCCAGTCTCATAGGTTACAAGGGGTACGTATCTGTGTTCTCATACGAGCAAGGTCAAAGCATCTTCCATGTGTTAATGGTTGCTTGTTTCTCTTTCTTGTGAGATGTCTCTTTATGTTCCTTACCCATGTTTCAGTTGGATTGTTGACCTTTCAATTTCTTTATATACTAGGGAGATTAACCATTTGTCTGTGATAAGAGTTGCACTTTTTTTCCCAGTTTGTCATTAGACTTTGTAGGCTTTTTCCCCCATTCAACAGTAGTTTACACATAGATAAATTAGTCAGTCTTCTCTTTATGGCTTTCTTGATTTTTAGTCATAGTTAGAAACTCCTTCCATACTTCAAAGTCACAAAGAAATTGACCTGTTTATTTTTCTAGAATTTTTACAGTTTTATTCTACACATAAACCTTTTTATTATCTATGTTTGGAGTTTTTCCTGGTATATGACATGAAAGATGGACCCTTCCATTCATCTATCCATGGCTACGGACTGGGTCCAGTCGCAATTATTTAAAAGCCCATGTGTGTATTACTGATTCAAGATGTTACCTGAATCATATACTAAATTTCTGTAGATACTGGGATTTATTCTGAACTTCTATAATGAATTATGCTGTGATAGAAGAGGGAGATAGTATTGTGGTGCTCAAGACATCCATCCTAGTTAGAGGGGGAAAAAATAGGCAGTATTGCTGATATATACGTAACAAAGACACTAATGAGACTATTTGGGTTGGTTGGTAGGTGGGTTGATTGGTGAGTTGCTAGGTTAATAAGTGTCATTTAAGGGGGAGTACCAAAGAGAAAGACCTGAGATTTGCTAAAGGGCAGTCCCAAATCAGAAGTACTGTATACTGTATTTGTTACCCAGGTCTTAGGTGTATTATTTTCTATATACAGAACTGATGAAATGGTAATAAGTTACCTCAGATTTATAAATACCCCATCTGGATGCAAATGGCATATGTATTAGTGAACTGGAGCTTTTAAGAAACTTACTAAACATAAGAAAATGCTGGCAGACAATTATTATCTGCTCTGTTTTTTCCCCTAGGACTGAAGTGTAAAATCAGTAGGAGTTAGAAAACCTCCCAACCCCTTTGCAGAATAAAAGGTGTTTTCTAGAGATGGGCAATCTTAGGAGTTTTGCTTGGGAATTTCCATTTTGAATGATCTTGACTCCCTCCCTGCCTCTCCAAACTTTTTTCTTCGGAGGAGAAAAGTTGCAAAGGGGGCTATATCGTTATCTTTCCATCAACAGAGATCCCAGACTAAGCATCAGAACTCCTCAAGTATTATCCTTCCTTTGCTATGAATTTGCTAGAGGCTTGCTTGTTGATCTACGTGTATTATTCTTACCTACAAGTGGAAACATAGTTTCTGCTCCTTATTCTACAATGTATGGCACTAGTCCCCTAAGATAGAAGTGCGTTCTTTCATTCACCAATTGTGTGCTAGCCATCCTGTTTGAAGGATGGGAATAGCTAGAGACAAATAAAGCAGAACCCTTGGCTTGAGGAACTCACAACCTGGTAGGGAAGCAGCTGCGTTAATGAATCATGCAGTATCAGAATAGAGGTTTGTAGAGAAGACACAGGAATCCCATGGAAAGAGCCGCCCCAACCTGCTAGAGATGGTGTTATAAAAGAGGTCGTATTTGAGCACAGAAGATCAGCTGTTTATACATGCATTTAGTGCTCATAAAACTCAGAGGCTTTGGTAAGCCCTTGGTTCATTCCTCTGCCATCATCAGTGAATTTGGATCATCTGGTCTTACTGGCATTGCTGGAAAATCTAGTTCAGCTCTTGCAGGTCTGGGTTGAAACATGGATGCCTCGTATCACTTATCTATTTACACAGGAATGTATGGATTGGAAAAGCTTGCCATCTGAATCTTGAAACAGAAAGAATGGGTGGTTGTCATATCCTCGGTCATTTTGCTGTAGTTTGATAAGGATGGGTGGGTTCATTTTGTTAAAGGGATGAGCTCTTAGGCAGCTAGGTGGCTATTTAGTTCAGGGCCATTCAAGAGCCAGCAGTAAATATCAGACTTTCATTTCTTGTGCCACACGGTCCTCTTGTCTAAATAAACACTAAGACAACTCAGCTTCTTTAACTCTGCTGTCTTCTGTCCCTAAGAAGAGCTTGAATCTGGTCTAAAGTTCTGAGTAATGAATTCTGAATAGTAATAGGATCTAAGATATTTCAGTGAAACAAGACTTGTGTTAACACCCGGAGCTCAGAGAAAGTGTGATATTAATGAGGCTGGAAGACGTGGAGATGAGGGTGAAGGGAGTGATGAATTGGTCAGCTCATCAGGCTTTATATGCAAAGATAAAAGGAGTTAAGTTTAAGGTTCCATTCATCTAGAAATGTTCAAGATTTCCTGAAAAATATCACCTCTTGCACGTTAAATCAAAAGAAACTATTAAGCAATAGCCCTTAAATGTAATCTGATTCTCCCAGTGTTTTGCAATTTGTTGTCTGTTTACTCTTAGATGTAATTCTCTTATGTCTGATATTCTAAAACAATAGAAAGGGAAGAGGGGTAACAGTACCTTTCATCGCATTTCGAATATTGGACTTGTTAAGTACATTATGATTTCTCCTTTTTGAATCTGAAGTACGTTGATAGCAGCCAGCTCTTGTGATATTTCACAGTAGGTATAGTTGATTTGTGGCCATCTGCTAGCCCAAAGGGCTACAAAGATCACACAGACCGCACAGTGTAAGTTGCTCTTTATCTTACACCAGGTTCTCTTGTGGTTGCTTTTGCTTTATCCTATCAGGAGTTCAAAGAAGGACGCAGAGCCAGCCACACAGCCCCACAGGTCCTCTTCAGCCACAGGGAACCCCCTCTGGAGCTGAAAGACACCGATGCTGCTGTGGGTGACAACATTGGCTACATTACCTTCGGTAAGCAGCGTGGGGGTGCTGTGTTCACGTGCCTTTGATGCGTCTGTACTACAGACTGCCTGACCTGGACAGACCTTGTTAAAGGAGGGAAGGGAGGCAGGGCAGGCCTACCACGTTGTTCCTGTTGCCATACTCATGGCCGTAGGACGGGTGTCACGAGACACTAATTATAGGTTGTATATATACTGCTCACAAAAATTGGGATATTTTATTCCTTCATGTTCATTTTTGAAATATCCCCTAATTTTTGTGAGCAGTGCAGTAGTCATCTCCCCTTTTCCTGTTTTTCTGAAACCCTAATGAAAAAAGGGCAGCCCCTGATGTCAAGTGTTAGGGGCCAAGCACTGCTGAGCATTTACGTGGGAGTGGGAGTTCTCTGTCACTGGGTTTTGGGATTAAACTGGAGCTCCGAGCCATGGTTCACTTAGTCTCCTTTTCCATCTTAGAGTGGCTTCAGCCCAGCGAGCTGACTTGGCTCGTTGTTAGAGCTGACGGTTTGGGATAGCACTGTGTACACACACTGTACCTGATGCCACTGAAGTGTCTCCTTTTGTAAAGTTTTCTTTACGTCACTTCAGTGCTAGAGGTGTACCAGTTATTGGCAATGTACTTGTCGATTTACCCTGTTTCATTAAATCTACGCTACACTTTTTTTGAGATTAGGATGCAGCTTGCAGTTCATGGCAAATCAGTTTAATGGACAGCATTTCTCTCTCTCTCTCTCTCTCTCTCTCTCTCTCTCTCTTTCTCTCCTATAAACTGATGGTAAACTTCCTGACATGAACATCATAAATTCTGTACAACATAGTCATCTCCTATCCTGGTGCTCACTTCTTTTCAGGGCACATTGACTCAGGGCTCCCACCTATCTTATGAGGCATTCCTTTTCATTTCAGTAAAATTTCATACTCAGGATTTTGCTAATGAGACCACTGAGTAGAGTAGGTGCGGTTAACAGAGAAGATTCAGGAAGCCAGAGGTGCATAGGGCTAAGCATCTGCATAGGTCTTCAGGTGGTCCGTGCCACGGAAGGGGGTTTCTCCACCCCCATCCAAAGCATCTCCTCCTGTCTGTTCTCATCAAGAAAGTTCAGGTCCTTCGTGTTTGCTTTTCACTGGAAGAACACAGGGCCTTGTCTGGAATCTGGTTTCTCTGAAGGTTTACTCTACTTCAGCACCAAGGACATAGGACAGGCAGGCTTTGTTTCGTAATCCTGAGTTCTTAGGGTAAAGTGTCTCTCCAAAGTTAGCGGATGGTAGTATCACCTTTCAAAGAGATCGCTGAGCTGCTGAGGCAGGCGCTGGTGGGCATGTGGCAGGCAGGGTTTCCCGACTTGTGAGTGCACGGCCCCAGAATCCAGACCTGGGCTGAATGCCCAGGACCACATCCTTTCCTTGTGGAGCTCGGTTCTCTGCCATGATCTCGTTTTTCTCGGGGTCGTGCTTGCACTCCCTGCACCTGCCCTGGTTATGGGAGTTCTCCCTTCCATGTCTCAAGGAGGAAACCCTGGCAGCCTGGGTGTGGTGAAGCAAGCGGCTTTTACTTAAGCAGGAGCTGGGAGCTGGCTGGGCTGCCCGTGTTCCCGCCCTTGGGCATTGGTGTTAACACTCTGGTGCCTTGTTTGTGCCCCCGCAGTGCTGTTCCCTCGCCACACCAACGCCAGTGCTCGAGACAACACCATCAACCTGATCCACACGTTCCGGGACTACCTGCACTACCACATCAAGTGCTCTAAGGTGAGAAGGACCGCAGCACTCTGCCCCGGTGCGCCGTCATTCTCCACCAGAGCTGGTGGCATAAAATGTCATTCCGTAGTCCAGCCTGTTGCTCTGGACTCTTTAAGTAGATGGCTCTGGAGGCTTCAGGAAATCCTGGTCTTTATTCATTTCTCCCACCACCACCACTCCCATAGCACAGAGATGGGTCTGTGTCTCCTGCTTCCCTGCAAGGCCCTGTGTTAGTCCCAGGGTGTACACTTCCAGACCTCCCTGATAACTTCTAAAGAAAGCAGAACAGGGGTTCTTTCTAGAACAGGGGTCCCCAAACTTTTTACACGGGCCAGTTCACTGTCCCTCAGACAGTTGGAGAGCCGGACTGTTAAAAAACTATGAACAAATCCCTATGCACACTGCACATATCTTATTTTAAAGTAAAGAAACAAAACGGGAACAAGCACAATATTTAAAATAAAGAAGTAAATTTAAATCAACAAACTGACCAGCTTTTTAATGGGAACTATGGGTGCGTATGCATCCTGTGCTCCTCTCACTGACCACCAATGAAAGAGGTGCCTCTTCCAGAAGTGTGGCGGGGGCAGATAAATGGCCTCCGGGGGCCGCAGTTTGGGGACCCCTGTTCTAGAACATGACTCAGCTTCAGTACTCATTGTGTTTGCTCCCAGGCCTATATTCACACACGTATGCGGGCAAAAACATCCGACTTCCTCAAGGTGCTGAACCGCGCACGCCCAGATGCTGAGAAGAAAGAAATGAAAACAATCACGTGAGTAGGGCAGGCCCACAGCAGGACCACCTTCCTCTTCTGAGCTCACCGAGCGAGAGAGAATAGTGGGTGTTGGTACCTGGCCCTTTAGGCGTCTGGGCAGGAGCTGTCTGGGAGGCAGCGGGGTTGGGCCTGTAGCTGCCTGACAGGCTGCAGATGGGATGAACAGATTTTCACTCTGAGTGGGCCAGGCTGCTTTCCTTGTTTCCACATGTTTGCGAGCTAGAAGTAGGGCAGCTAGAAAAAAGCCAGAGGGACCTTTTACCCAGGTAAGCTGTGTTCTCTTTGGGCCTGAGAGGTCAATCTTGTCCTCCTCAAGGTCTTCCTGGAGAAGACGTAATTTGCTTAATGACATTTAGTTGAGTAAATAGGCCTGGAAACATACACATACCCACGGTCTTTTTCCTGCTCTGCATCTCAGCAGGCATTTGCATGGAGAAGAAGTTGTCTTTGTCAGGGATGGAAATGGTGGGTGTGTGCAGGAAAGGCCTCTTGATCTGGGATTTGGGTCTTTGTGCAAGGTGCTGGGCCTGGTTCCCCTTCTGGTGTAGTTTAGGTAATCCTGTTAAGATATGCTCATAGGCCATTGAATTAAAGTCTCAGGGGAACTAAGCCCCCATACCACTCACAACCAGTGTCTTTGCCAATCTCTGGTAGGTGTGGTGTGTGTAAGGCTTCGGGCTCCCTCCTGGGGCATGAGAGGCCTGTGCTACCAAGTTAGCTTCTGCTGCCACTTGACAGGATGAGAGAGGGCTCTGACTCTTACGTTCCTGAGTAGAGTGTTGTCAGGCTCTGGAACATCAGACAGCAATGAAAGTCACCTCTGACTTCTTTAGACAAAGGTTTTAGAGATTGCCTGGAATTGGTACCAAAGGCCTTTCTCTATAGGAGCTCTGTGCCTACTGCTCAGAACCGGCTGAGTGATGGGCAGCCTGCACTAGGTATCGGGGGGCAGGGGGGGGGCTAGAGCAGAAGGTGTATGCACCGAGAGCGCTTGTGTTCTCACTGCCCCGCTAGAACCTTGCCTCAGTCCTAGAGTTACAACCTCCTCCTTTTCCCCGGTTGCTTTCCCCAGGAGTGCTTCTCACCAGGTATCACTTGGTGACCTTGAGTGTGAGGCAGTCAGTTTTGTGCCACTTTCAGGGCCCAGTGGAGAGAAGACAGTTCAGTAGATCCCAGGAGGTGACTGAGCAGCTAGGGACAGCAGGAGGAAGCCAGACCTGGCCAACCTGTCACACACCAAACACGGGGCATCATAAATACGTAGTCATGGGCCTGCCTGCTTATGGGGTCATCTTTAGTCCCATAACTCCTTGTCCCTTCAGGAGATGAGCCCACTAGGCAGCAGCTGCCCGTATCTCCCTGCAGGCTTTGTCCCCAGCCCTATTACACAGCCAGCAGGTGTTCTTGGGGGTCACAACAAAGTGGGTGCAGTTGTCTGAGAGGCAGGAACAACTCCCTCTCCTGGTGGGGAAACTGGGAGAGGATGAGTCTTTGAAATGAATAGACTGCCCATAAACCTCCTTCCAGGGACTTACAAAGAGCAGCTTTGCCTTTTTCTGTCCCGTTACCTCTGTTTGGCAGGGGTGGGTCCCAGAAATTAGGGGGAGGCAGACAGCTGCATCCTCCCTGACAGCCCAGCCCCCTACACATACACACTCCCCAGCACAGCACAGCAGGAAGGGTTTGCAGAGCCATGAACAGCATGTGAGAGGGGGCAGGCCTGCTGTGAGAAATGACCCTGGGTCAGAAGCCGGCCATCTGGGCACCCCACGGGTTCTGCCATAATTGAGTGCTTACGAACATTTTATTGGAGGTGTGAGGGTGGTAAAATACCGATTCATTTGGGGGTGGGTGAGACGTTCAGGGCAGGAAAAATTTAGCCGCCATATTTTTGCCCCATTTTCCCATAGGCTGCTCTGTGGTGGAGAGCCAGCCTGTCCCCAGGGCTGGCCCTTCTGGGGAAATACTAGGTGGGACTGGGCACCGTGACTCAGAAGCCTAAGGTCAGGCAGGTATTCTGTAACCCAAAGTGCAGTTGAGGGGTGTTTCTTTGAACGTCCTGCCCCCTGGGTGAACATTTTTAAATGGAACTGCTCTCTGCTGCCCAGAAAGATATAAGCTATGTAGAAGGAGCCTGAACTCTACCAGGAAATGGCTTGAGCCCAATCTAAAATGCAAGACCTATGCCATCCAGAAACGGGACAAATGATTCCCCTTTCTATTGACTACACTTAATGTCCTCGTGGGCTTAGCACAGATATTTCGTAGCACCCCATAGTATCCAGTAGGAAGGAAGAGCTGGTGGCCCCTTTCCACCTCGTGCCTAGTGTCTTGTTGGACCCCATCCTTTGTCCAGGCGTATGGGGCAGAAGGAGAAGGGAGCCCCAAACTAGCCTTCACACTTACTCTCTGCTTTTGAAGGGGGAAGACGTTTTCGTCCCGCTAACTCTTGGGAACAGGAAGAGGAAGCAGCTGGCAACGGAAGGCTGGAACACTGCTACTGGATAATCGTAGCTTTCAATGTTGCACCTCTTCAGGTTCTTAAGGGATTCTCCATTTTGGTTCCATTTTGTACAAGTTTGGAAAATAATCTGCAGAAACGAGCTGTGCTTGCAAGGACTTCATAGTTCCCGAGAATTAAAAAAGAAAAGAAAGAAAGAAAGAAATCCACTTGATCAACTTAATTCCTTTTCTTTATCTTCCCTCCCTCACTCCCCTCCCTTCCAGTTTCCTTCCACGCTGCTTTGCTTTGCAGTATGCTACTGGTAATAAGTTGCAGGATAATGCAATCTTAACTTGTTTTCTCTTAAGGATTTGAGTTCAGAACTCCTGTATCTAAAGAAATACGGTTCGGGTCATGAATAAATAAAGTCTTTCTACCTTACATGAGAACTCGCTGGGTTTCTGGACTGTAAGTCCAAAAGAGAGGAGGGAAGAAGGTGAACGTGCAGAGCCAAGCTGGAAAACCTGAGGTCAAGAGCCCCTCGGCCTTCCCTTGGGGACAACAGCTAGCTAGCGAGCTCTTGGCTGGCATTTGTGAGTAAGCATGAAGAAGTTTGCTGTAAAACTTGGTTACTAAGTCTGCCTGCCTGCAGCCAAGAAGCTACTGGGACAGTGATAGACACAAGTGTTTTCTGGCTTATTCTTTTATCATGAATACTACGTAGCATTTTCCAAACATGCTCCAGGATATGTGTGGTTCTGCATGATGTTGATAGATATTTGGGTGTGGATCTGATGCAAACCAAGTGACCTTATTTCTCTCTCATATAAAGCCCAAAAGACAGGCACTCCACAAAACTTACCTTGGGAGATTCTTGCTTAATTAGCAAATAGTGCAGAGCCTAGCAAAATCTACTGTCCCCTAGCAGGACACTGATCCCTAAAATAAACTTGGTTCAGAAAATGTGCTTGGCAAAGAGCTATCAGGAGAAATTAGGGGTACCTGAAGTGGCCCAGGGGCCATCCTAATGGTTTCTGTCTCCTTTCCCTTTTAATTTGTCCCCGTCTAATGCTCCAGCTGGTTTGAGGCTTATTAATAAATTATGAAATTTCCTGACTGCATCACAGCCAGCATTTTCATTTCCTATATTGTTTTGAGATCATGGTAGATTCCTATATAGTTGTAAGAAATACTGTACTACAGAGATACTGTGTAGCCTTCACCCACTCTCCCGCAGTGGCAATGTCTTGTACGACTAATACAGAATTATAGCCAGAAAACCGACGTGGACACAGTCCTGGCCTTGCTCAGATGTTACCAATTTTTACGTGCACTCATTTGTGTGTTGTATATTTCTGTGCGTTTTTATCCGTGTACCTTTGTCCCCATGCACACTAACTAGGTCAGTGCGTCACACCTATGATGAGTGTCAGTTTTTAAATATGTTTTAGTTGTAGCTGTACTTTTGTTTTTGAGAAGAGAGGAAGGCAGAGACAGAAACATTAATTTGTCATTCCACTTATTTACGCATTTATTGGTTGACTTGTGTGTGTGCGCTGACCAGAGATCGAACCAGTAACCTTGATGTGTTTTTTTTTTCTTTTTACAGGGACAGTGAGAGAGTCAGAGAGAGGGATAGACAGGAGAGGGACAGACAGACAGGAACGAAGAGAGGTGAGAAGTATCAATCATTAGTTTCTCGTTGCCATTGCGACACCTTAGTTGTTCATTGATTGCTTTCTCACATGTGCCCTGACCGCGGGCCTTCAGCAGACAGAGCAACCCCTTGCTGGAGCCAGCGACCTTGGGTCCAAGCTGGCGAGCTTTGCTCAAGCCAGATGGGCCCGCGCTCAAGCTGACGACCTCAGGGTCTCAAACCTGGGTCTTTCACATCCCAGTCCAACACTCTATCCACTGCACCACTGCCTGGTCAGGCTGCCTTGATGTATTGGGATGATCTTTTTTTTTTTTTTTTAATAAGTCTTTTATTTTTAATGTTTTTTTTTATTTTTTTTTAATTCATTTTAGAGAGGAGAGAGAGAGAGAGAAAGGGGGGAGGAGCAGGAAGCATCAACTCACACATGTGCCTTAACCAGACAAGTGCAGGGTTTCGAACCAGCGACCTCAGTGTTCCAGGTCGAGGCTTTTTCCACTGCGCCACCACAGGTCAGGCTGGGATGATCTTTTAACCAACTGAGCAACTGGCCAGGGTACACATCTTGACTGGATAGTGAAAATGTCTTTTTACTTTGGGTCGTAGTCAAGAAGTTTGAGAGCTCCAAGGTCATTTAGTCATCCAGACTTCATTTTACTTCACTTAAAGGGCCCTTAGAAAGCTTGGGACGGCCTGACCGTGTTGCATAGTGGATAGACCATCAACCTGGAATGCTGAGGTGGCCAGTTTGAAACACTTGCTTGCCCACTCAAGGCTCATACAAGAAGCAACTGCTACGAGTTGATGCTTCCCATTCCTCCCCTCGCCCCTTCTCTCTCTCCTCTCCCTCCTCTCTAAAATAAAAAAAAAAGCAAGCTTGGGACGCAGTTAGGGAGGGTGCTCCTCCCCTCGGCACGTGTTCCCTGGGGAGTACTGTCACCTTTGTTGTGCTGGCTTTCTAGCCTCCAGTGAAGAATGTACCAGTCTGCCCTGTGTTTCCGTGGTACATAGCCCCTTGTCACCAACTTCTTTTAGGTGGAAACTTGACTCAGATGCGTAGGGTGATGGTGACAGGTATGTCTGCTGTACCCCGGGAGCTAATAGGGGCTTTCAGGGGTAACTTTGACTAGTGGCAGTTTTTCCTTTCCTGTTGATTTTAAAACCTAACTCCTTAGTAAGCTGGAACTCACTGTCCCCCTTGTTGCCAATAGTGGGGATCATTTATGAGCATCTGAAATCTCTACAGTCCATAGCTAGTAACACCAGCACTGCTTAGAAAACAGAGTTGGGGAAAAACAAGGCAGTACATATTTTTTATAGCGGTAAATCCCAAGACAGTGTCCTAATTCCAAAACTATCTGTTGTCATTTTTAAAAAATCAAGCCTGACCTATAGAGGCACAGTGGATAAAGCATCAGCCTGGATTGCTGAGATCGCCTGTTCGAAACCTTGGGCTTGCTCGGTCAAGGCAATATGAGAAGCAACTACTATGAGTTGATGTTTCCCACTCCTCCCCCCTTCTCTCTCTCTCAAATTAGTAGATAACATAAATAAATAAATCCATGCCAGGCCCTGGCTGGGCTGCTCAGTGAATAAAGTGTCGACCCTGCCTGCAAGATGTCATGGGCTCGACCCCCATCAGGGCACATGGAAACAATCAGGGTACACAACTAAATGGAATAACTAAGTGAATAATGAATTGATGCTTCTCTCTCCCTTTCCCCACACCGCCCGTCTCTTCCAAATCAGTGGGGGGAAAACATGTTTTTAAGTCCATGCTGGTGAAGACCCTCTCCAGACTTGCTCTTTTGTCCTCACCAGGACATACTTGGTGTGAGCATGACTCTGGTCTCAAAGGCCCATTAACTTATAGCCAAGTCCTGTAAGACTGTGAAGAGGAAGTTCTCAAGACGAGGGTCAGCACACTAAGAGGACTTGGACTGGGCAAAAAGTGAACTAGACCTGGCTGGATAGCTCAGTTGGTTAGAGCATTGTTCTGATGCACAGAGGTTGCCAGTTTGATCCCCAGTGAGGGCACACACAGGAACAGATCTGTCGGTGTTCCTGTCTGTCTCCCTCTCTAAAATCAATTTTAAATTTTTTTAAAAAAATTTTAACTGATTTTAGAGAGAGGGGGTGGGGAGGAGCAGGAAGCATTATAGTAGTTGCTTCTCGTATGTGCCTTGACCACGCAAGCCCAGGTATCGAATCGCGACCTCAGCATTCCAGATTAATGCTTTATCCACTGCAGCGCCTCAGGTCAGGCCAAAAAAGCATTTTAATAAAAACATTAATAAAAGAGAGTGATCTAGTCTTTATTATTGCTAATTGACTCACCTGCCCCAGGGCCCACAGCTGGGAAATGTGGGTGACCTTGGATACAAGCCATAGAGGTTGAAAGCAATATTTTGAAGACAACTGGTTATCATGTAGGCTGTTACAGTGCCTATAATTGTCCCTGGTAATGCCACCTAATAAATTTTAGTTCCATTCCTATGCCCTCAAGGGGATCAGAAGTAGCAGGACTGCTAAGGAAACAAAGTCCAATACAAGCCAAGGTCATTCTGTCCTGGGAATTTCCAGGACCTTCCCAAGAAAGTTGGTATTCTTTCCTGCTTGGGTGGCTCTTAGCTGCAGTGGGGTGAGAGGGTGTTAGTGGGAGTCTCTGGGCCTGGTTAAAGTGGGACCTGTGCATGCTAAGAACTAGGAACTTGGCAGGAAAGGAAATAAGACTGACAGGAAGTAGAAACCAGGAAAAGGAAGTCGTGCTAACTGCCGCATGCACTCTTACGGGAGGTGGTACTTAGCAGTGGCTATTTCAGTTCCCTTGGGTCTCATTCAAAGTTGGGGTGATGGACACTTGCCCCAAGAGCTACAGTGATCTAAGACCCAAGCCTGGGTCTCGGGGTGAGGGGCTATTTGAGTTCAAGCCATACTTCTCCCTTTGGGAATTGCTAAAAGCACTACAATTTGTGGCTCCTGGGGAGACCTGGAGAATCTGGCTGTTGAACCCTAACAGAACCAGTGTTCCTTCTGCCCGATAGCTGACCTAGGGCTTCCTGTAGCTAGGATCCTGGCCAGTCTTAGTCACAGGATTGTGCTCAAGGCCAGGAAGGGCCCAAGCCCCAGTACTTCCACTCATCCAGTCAGTACCTTCAGCCCTTTGCATGCCACGCCCAGACATTGAGGGTCCGCAGACTGAAATTCCTATAGCCAAGAGAAGGGAAGGCGCAAAGGAGGCCCCGAAGGGTTCCCTGCCCAAGTCTGGATTGAGCAGCATGATGCAGACTGTACCTGAGGAAAGGAGAACAGGGTGGGGTTTGAGCACATGGCCTGCAGAGTCTGCTGAATGGAGCATCTGCAAATTGCCTGCACCAGGGTCCTTTGGGCAAAGGGGAGAAGGCAGGTGAGTCAGTCTCAGATCGATGGGAGAGCAGAGAGGAACAGGATGACCCAGTAAGAAGAAATGACTGAGCAAGCAGGGGGCAGAACCCCAGCTTCCCGGGTCCCGCCGCCTGAGCTGTCCCACTTCACACGTCATTCCACACACAGTGTTTAGACAGCAGTGAAGAAGAAACACAGACATCCTGGATCCCTCAGGGAGGAGGCCAGGGCTGGGAACAGAAGGAGGTCTGTTTATTCCTGGCAGTCCAGTATTCGAGGGGCCCCACACCCACTTCTGTCCAGACTCCAGGATGAACTCTCCCAGAGCCTCTGACTTCTGCCCGGCAGATAGCGTGGGGCTGAGGACCATCTGCAGGAACCCAGTGTCCTCCGCCCACCAGCTCCCTTGAGGATGGGTTTGAGGCTGAATGCTTCCCTCTTCCCAATTTTTTTATTTTTCCAGCAGATGTCCTGCCTCTCTCCAGGACCCCTGACTGCTCTACCTCCAGCCCTTCAAGCCTGGTCTCCCCCAGAGAGCCATGAAGTCCCCTTGCTGTGTCCACCTGTGTTCTTGAGCAAGGAATTTTTTTCGATGTTTCTCCTCTTTCTTGCTACGGTTTTAGCCTCTTCTCTCCTCTTTCAGGTCTTGAGGGAGTATAACTGGCTTCTCTTCTTCCTCACCCCAAAGCCACACTTGATGCAACGTAGACATAGGGGCACAGCTCCTCTTGGCTTCCTAGCCCTGAACTTGCCCTCCTCTAACTGTACAGTCAAGATGTTGGGGTCATTGAAGGACTGCATCACATAAAGTGATGGGTATGTACAGTTCCTGTCGACCATCCCTTACCGTGGCGTTACACTTGCCTGCGGTAGTCAGAACAGTAACATGCTGTGCTGGTTTGTAGCCTGGGAGCTGTAAGGGAACAATTTATCACTCCAAATATGTTTCTCTTGCATAGGGATTATTTTAGGCTGGTTAATTTTAAGAAATCCTGAGTTAAAGAAGCTCTGAAAACCAAGTAGAAGGAACCCTTTGCAAAAGATATTCATGTTTGTAAGGGAAGTCTCCAGAAAGTCTTAGCAGTGTAGAAGACCACAACTTAAACGTGCATAACTTGACTCTGGTTCACTGTGCTTTTCTGGTAACCTCCCATAACTGACTCCCCCGCCCCCCAACACCTTTTGCCTTAAGCGAAGATGGTGTTTGAGGTGATAGCTTCAGCCATTTTGGTGAGCTACTGTACTGTTTTCCTCGGTCTCCCCCATGTATACAGAGGTTCAGGCTATCAAACTTCTGTTTTCTTTTGTTAATCCGCCTGTTACTGTAGGGATGTCTCAGCCAAGAACTCAGAGGGCAGAGGCAAAATTACTTTTCCTCCCCTCTAGAGGTGTAGGCTGTACTGACCTTAGGTGAGTAATAGGCTGTACCATCTAGGTTTGTGTAGCTACATTCTGTGGTGTTCCCACAATGACAAAATCAGCTCATGACGCATTTCTCAGAACGCATCCTTGTTATTAAGCAGCATCTTAATAACAAGGATTATGGATCAAAAGTATTTTGGGGTGTCTTGCCTTTTTTTTTAAAACCTTTTTGTTGTTGTTGTTGTTTTACAGGGACAGAGAGAGGGATAGATAGGAACAGAGAGAGATGAGAAGCATCAATCATCAGTTTTTCATTTCGACACCTGAGTTGTTCATTGATTGCTTTCTCGCATGTGCCTTGACCGCGGGCCTTTAGCAGACGGAGCAACCCCTTGCTGGAGCCAGCGACCTTGGGTCCAAGCTGGCGAGCTTTTGCTCAAGCCAGATGGGCCCGCGCTCAAGCTGGCAACCTCGGGGTCTCAAACCTGGGTCCTCCGCATCTCATTCCGATGCTCTATCCACTGCGCTACCGCCTGGTCAGGCTTTTTTTTTTTTTTAACTTTTTAACATTTTTTATTGATTGATTTTTTTAGAGAGAGAGGGAGGAAACCAATCTGTTCTAGGAATTGAACTTAGAACCTTGCATATCAGGACAAAGCCCTAACCGACCAAGCTCTCCAGTCAGGGCAGCCCTTGCTTTTCATAGACTATCTGCCTTTCTCAAGGGAGCTCTTTCTTCCAGGGGATGGGTATGTGGAGGGAAGGAACATCCAGAGAGGGCAGTCCTCAGACTGTTGTAAACTACCTTTCATTGAGCGCCTATGTGCCAAGCACTGGTCTGCGTTTTTATCACATACTATCTCATTTAGTCTCACAACAGGTGAATACAATATGAGCCCCATTTTACAGATGAGAAAACTAAGGCAAAAGAACTTTAGTTACTTGCCCAAATTCACACACTAAAAAAAAAAAAAAAAGATATATAAGCTCTCAGCCAGGATTCTGAGATCCAAAGCCAGGCTCTCTGATTCCAACACTGGCTTTTGCCTCTTAATCATCAGGGAAGAGGAAGAAGAGGAGTCACCTGTTGAGACTCCCCGCCCCCCATTAAGTGCCAGTCACTGCAATCTGATCAGTTACATATGTTATCCCATGATGTTTTCCATAACAACCCTGAGAGCGGCTTGCTTTCTTCCCATTTTACAAGTGGGAAAATTGAGGTCCAGAAAGTAAGCAAGCCCAAGGTCACACCCCAGAGCTGTCTGTACCGCACAGCCCAGAACTTGACTCACAGAGTAGTTGAGAAAAGTGCGAAATGGTTCCAGATTCTAGAAGTCAAGGCTGGCTTTATAAGCTGAAAGACCCATCAGGCAATAGGACAGGGGGGCAGTGAAGATCCTTAGGCCCCAAACACCCCCACCACTGCAACCATCGCACACGCACTCCTCCTTGGCAGACAGGCAGAATTAAGGAGCTCAGTGTGCCGTCAGCTGGCTGGCCATTTGGAGGTATAAGGCAGTGGTTTTTAACCTTTTTTGTGGTACCGAACCCACCAGTTTCATATGCACATTCACCAAACCCTTTTTTAGTGATAAATAAAATATGATTTTTTTTTTTCCAAATTCAAGACATAGGTATATGTTTTTTTACTGGTGCACAAAATGAGCCGTGCATGAACATCACCTTGCTCAAAGAACAAAACCAACAAAATGCATGAACTCACAACAAATTATGGTATTACTTTATTCTGGCCTCCGCGGCAGAGGCTTCTCCGAACCCCTGAGACCGACTCATGGAACCCCTAGGGTTCGATAGAACCCAGGTTAAGAACCACTGGTATAAGGCTTGTAAAATGTAGTTGTATTAGCTGAAGCAGAAAGTGGGGAAGGAGAGAAGAAATCATTATTTATTAACTGGGATGCGTTTCTCAGATTAGCTCAGGGGAGAGATCTCCCAACTGGTTGACCTGAGATAGAGGACCTGCCACCCAAGTGACAAGCTATGGCCAGAGGCTGAAAAGGGGAAACTATGGTACAGCCTGAAAGGGAGGAAGGCCTCCCAGCTTCTACAGCCCGTGGTGTGCCAGGTCCCACCCTCAGAGGCGGGGCCAGGCCGGCTTCAGCTCTATCCCTCCAGGGCCCTGCTGTCCCAGCGTGGAGACACCATGCTCGCCCAGGCTGGGACATCAGACATCTCCAGAAGCCCTGCAGGGCTGGCTGCAGCAGCTCCCTGACACTGAGAAAAGCCCAGGCTGGGTGAGCAACACCTGTCTCTGGCTGCCATGTGAGTAACTACGCCCCCCTCCCCACCTTGGCCATATCTGGAGATCTCAGCCCCAGATCCTGAAGAGAGCCACCGGGGTCATGCTACCCTCACATCACTGGGAAGTCGCCCCTGGGGGCTGACCCTGCCTTTCTTGCTGCTCTGCCAGGGTGGGGTAGAGGGCGCTCTCCACGGGAGGCTGGAGCTCCAAACCAGGGCCCAGAGGCCAGGTCTGCAGTAACGGCCCCTGAGGTCTTGGGGGTTGAATAAAGTTGACCATGCAGGGACAGAGGGAGGCAGGAACCTGAGCCTTGCTGAGTAGACAAGATGTCTTGACCAGGGAGCACTGAGGAAGACTGAGGAACAGAAACAGGAAGGAAAGTGGCGTGGCAGTTTGGAGGCCCCACTCGGGAGCCCTGAGAGGAATTGAACAGAAGGGACAGCTTTTCCTGAGCTCAGGGTGCCGCAAGCCCTCTGATCCTCCCACCTGGCGGACGGGGCAGCAGGAACCCTCTCCTTATTGACTTTAACCCTAGCAACAGCACCTGTTCCCCAGTTGACAGAAGCGGGAGTTCCCACAGGGCCCAGGACCCTCCCCTTTCCCTGATGTGGTCGTGGGGCCAGGTTGCTGGAGGATGAGGTCAAGGAGCCAAGTGAAAGAAAGGACAGGGATAGATCGGAGCCACAGATGTCAGGCCCTGTGCAGCAGCTCCTTGTCCCTCTCCTCTGGGGTGTGGGCTGTCCTCCTTCCTGCTGGCATCTCCACCTTCACTGCCAATCCTCCCCCCTCCCTGCCCTCTTCCCGCACTCCACCCCCAGCAACTCCTCTCCCGCCTCCAGTTCCCAGGAAGGGACCTGTTGCTAGTTTGGTGCAGATGCTCAAGTTTATGGGCTGGAAGTCCTACCGGAGGCTGCTCACTGATCTGTAACCAACTGGCCACAAGGGTGGGTGGGGGAGGGGGTGCGAGGGACAGCACATCCCGCTCGCTGCCACCATTGCCCTGGCTTCGTCACTACCTCTAATAGTGTGCTCTGCTTCTACCTCACTGCTGCCCTACTCCCATCCTTAATGCTCTGGTGCCAGCCTTCATCTTAGCACCCCACCCCACCCCTAGCCCCAGGTCCCAACCCAAAGGGCGGTCTCAACTTGAGCTGGCCAGAGGACCACCATACACCGGCCACACCCTCTCCCCCCTTCGGCTGATCTAGAGGCCTTGCCAGGTAGAGGCAAGGATGGACAAGATGCTTCGGGGCTGGGTAGGTCCACCTTTCAGTCTAAACAGGCATAAACACAGCTGTTTCAGGGGCACCAAGCAGATAACAAAAGAGGGTGAAGTGGCATGTGGGGGCTGTGGGGACCTGTCTGAAGGCAGCCCCTGTTCCACTCCAGCTGGGCTGCCTGCCATACAGGACATATGTGTTGCCACACTGATTTTTTTTAGTGAGAGATAGAGAGAGGGACAGATAGGGACAGACAGACAGGAAGGAAGGGAGAGAGAAGCATCAATTCTTCATTGCGGCACCTTAGTTGTTCATTGATTGCTTTCTCATATGTGCCTGGAGCGGGGGGGGGGGGGGCGGGATGTCCTACAGCAGAGCGAGTGACCCCTTGCTCAAGCCAGTGACCTTGAGCTCAAGCCAGCAACCATGGCGTCATGTCCATGATCCCACGCTCAAGCCAGCGACACCACACTTAAGCTGGTGAGCTCGTGCTCAAGCCAGATGAGTCCACGTTCAAGCCAGCAAGCTAAGGGTTTCGAACCTGGGTCCTCTGCATCCCAGGCTGATCTACACTGCACCACCAGCTGGTTAGGCTTAACTAATTTCTTTCTTTTTTTTTTTTTTTTTTTTTTTTTTTGCAGAGACAGAGAGAGAGAGAGGGACAGACAGGGACAGATAGACAGGAAGGGAGAGAGATGAGAAACATCAAATCTTCATTGTGGCTCTTTAGTTGTTCATTGATTGATTTCTCATATGTGCCTTGGCCGGGGGGGCTACAGCAGACTGAGTGACCCCTTGCTTGAGCCAGCGACCTTGGGTCCAAGCTGGCGAGCTTTTGCTCAAACCAGATGGGCCTGCGCTCAAGCTGGCGACCTCAGGGTCTCGAACCTGGGTCCTCCACATCCCAGTCTGACGCTCTATCCACTGCACCACCCCCTGGTCAGGCTCAACTGATTTCTTAAGAGAAGCTAAAAATAGAAAACTTTATGTAAATTTTATTTAGCCATTAATTGAAAAAAAATGTGTACACAGCCTACAGCCCATTGGGTCACAACTTCGAGATTAATGTGCAGTGCCACACTAACTCTGGCCACCCCGTCTTCTGTCCAGGTGTGCCGGCCATTGTTCCAGGTCTCCCCAGTCCCCAGGCCCAAGATGACACCCAATAGCACCAGGGAGGTGCCCAGCGCTGTTCCCGTGGGGGCCTTTGGACTGTCCCTAGTCCTGGCAAGCCTCATTGTCATGGCCAACCTGCTCCTGGCCTTAGGCATTGCCAGGGACCGCCGCCTGCGCAGCCTGCCTGCTGGCTGCTTCTTCCTGAGCCTGCTGCTCGCGGGGCTGCTCACAGGGCTGGCACTGCCGGCACTGCCAGGCCTGTGGAGCCAGAGCCGCCGAGGCTACTGGTCCTGTCTCTTCCTCTACTTGGCTCCCAACTTCTCCTTCCTCTCCCTGCTCGCCAACCTGCTGCTGGTGCACGGGGAGCGCTACATGGCCGTGCTGCGGCCTCTCCGGACCCGTGGGAGCCCTCGGCTGGCCCTGCTCCTCACCTGGGCTGGCCCCCTGCTCTTTGCCAGCCTGCCCGCTCTGGGGTGGAACCACTGGGCCGCTGGTGCCAACTGCAGCTCCCAGGCTATCTTCCCAGCCCCCTACCTCTACCTCGAAGTCTATGGGCTGCTGCTGCCCGCTGTCGGTGCTGCCGCCCTTCTCTCTGCTCGTGTGCTGGTCACCGCCCATCGCCAGCTGCAGGACATCCGCCGGCTGGAGCGGGCAGTGTGCCGCGGAGCACCCTCGGCCCTGGCCCGGGCTCTTACCTGGAGGCAAGCGAGGGCACAGGCCGGAGCCACATTGCTCTTCGGGTTGTGCTGGGGGCCCTACGTGGCCACCCTGCTCCTCTCGGTGCTGGCCTATGAGCAGCGCCCACCGCTGGGGCCTGGAACTCTCTTGTCCCTCGTCTCACTGGGCAGTGCCAGTGCAGCGGCCGTGCCTGTGGCCATGGGGCTGGGTGATCAGCGCTACACCGCTCCCTGGAGGGCGGCTGCCCAAAGGTGGTTACAGGTGCTGCGGGGAAGCGCCTCCCCACGCAGTCCCGGCCCCCGCACTGCCTACTGCGCCAGCAGCCAGAGCAGCACAGACCTGGACTTGAACTAGGGGAAGGGCCTCTGCTCACTCCTCCTAGAAGCATCCATCCATCTCAGCCACCAAGCCTGTCTCCACCTGTCCGCACATCACTGGATCAGAGACCCTGCCTTTATTTTATTGCTTCCTGGTTGAATAAAACTCCTCTGGCCCAGTTTATTAGTATCTCATCCCATACTGCAGAAAGGGAGAGGCCGGCAGACAGCTGCGGGAAGAAGCTAAAAGCCAGGCAGACATCAAGGGGATTCCAACTCCAAACAGACCAGCAGCTGTGGGCGAGGCCGCAGTGCCGGCCGAGAGGGGCAGAGGGGGGCCTCACCCCGATATGCTCCCCCCATTCTTCCCAGGTCCAGCCATCACAGAAGCCACACAGACATTGTCTCTGGGAAGTATATTTTATTTACATTTTTAAAATCTGTAACTATCTCTCTTCCTCCTTTCCACCCCCAGAGACTTGGGAAGGGAAAGAACGGGCACCATTAGGACCTACTCCCCACATACAAATAGGCACCCCATGACTCACTCCCACAAATGACGATGAAAGGGAAAGGTCTGAACCTCCCTCTGAAGGATCCCCCAGGTCTGGGTGAGGGGCGAAGGGACCTGAGGGTGGGGCTCTTAAGAGAAGAAAGGGACAGAGGGGGCAAGTCAGTGTGAAGGGATGGGAGTCCGAGGGCCCTCCCATCCTCTTCCCTATACCCCCTGCCTCTGCCGGTGGGGGTCTCCCTTCACCTCAACGCCAGACACAAAGCAGAGGCTGCAGCCGCTAGCGGTCAGGTCTCTGCACACAAAATACTTTTGCTTTGTGGTCTCCTGACGTGGTCACCACCAGGGAGGCATCCCTGTGGGCAGAGAGCATGGATGGAAGGGCTGGGGGCCTTGGAGCCGGCCCCAATCCCCCTACCCCAGGGCGCCTCCAGCACATCCACTCCAGACCCAAGTGCCTAGCACTGGGCCACACCCATGTCCAGTGAACACAGTGGAAGCCAGCAATCAGTGAGAGGATGAGAAGAGAGCCCCAACATGGGGGAAGCAGTCCCAGCCCGTAGCCCCAGAAATGATGTGACACCCAGCTAGGTCACTGTCAACTGGAAGTGATGACTCCCTCAGGATTCCCAGCACTCCTGCCTGACAAGCAATGACCAGGCCTTGGGTCCCAGCATCCCCACAAATCCCCTCCCACATCCCCAAGTCCCTGTGGCCAGCCACACACTAGTCCCAACTTCGAAAAGCAGAGACTCAGCCCTTGCCCGATCCACCTACTTGCTGAGGGCGAAGTCCAGGATCTCAGCTGTGTGGCCCCGGTAGTCAGTCAGAAGACGGCCAGTGCGAGCATCCCAGAGGCGCACGATTCCATCCAGGCTGCACGTGTAAACCACGGCCGTGCCTGCCTCCCACAGCAGCTGCACGATGCCCGACTACCAGGGTACAACAGAGGCCAGGTGGTGTCAGGGGCAGGCGAGCTGAGAGGCATTTGCTCCCACCTCTCATGGAGGGAGGGAAAAAAGGAGGGAGGGAGGGGAGAAAGAAGGAAGAAAGGGAAGGCAGAAAACAAGGGCCACAGAAAAGGACCGAGCAGGAGCCAGGCCTGGGCTAGATGCTCCCAAAGGCCTAGACTTCCCCCACGACCAGGCTGCCTGTACCTGGTGCTGACACTGGTGCCTGAGGGTCTGCGTAGACAGGTCATAGATGGCCAAGGTCCCATCCAGGTAGCCGACGGCGGCCAGGGGCATCCTGGATAGAAGAGAGCACCACCAAGCTCACAGAGCAACCTGGGCTCGTGTGCCCTCCCTCCTTCCTGGTTCCGCAGCCCAGGCCCCTCCCCAAGCGCAGCCCCTCTCATCTCCAGGCTACCTCCAGGCCGACGCCCTGGCTCACACTCACACGCTGCAGAAGCCCAAGGACTCCACTGAGTTGGACTCACTCTCCTCCCCTTCTCCCAGGCTGGGCTGGGAGGCCCCAGTGTCGGGCCTGAAAACACCCACCACCTATGAGCCAGAGGAAAGGATTAGAGAAGGGCCTGGAAACTTAGTCCTCTAACAGGGAAGGAAGGCGGTGAAGCAGGGAGGTCGAGCGCAGAACACGAAAGGAAGGGAGGAGATGCAGAAGCGAAAGGACCCACAGCTAGGCTTCAGGTCCCACTCACCTTGCCAGTGGTGGCACTGACCAACTTGGCCTGGCAATCCACAGAGCCAGTTAGGATCAGACTGCCATCCTGGTTGGTGGCGACACAGGTCAGAGGGCCTTGGTGACCTTCCGTCCCTAGGATGGAGCCAAGGGGATAAGTCAGACTTCCTCCTGTGCCCTCTGAGACCTGCCCCAGGTCTTAGCCCTTTCCCCACGATGGCCCAGGAGCCATTTTCTCCACCATCGATACCTTTTAGTACGTGGATAGGGTTTCCCTGCTTCAGGTCCCAAATCCTAATGGTGCCATCTTCATAGCCGACCACAGCTCTCTTTCCTAAAAAGCCAGAGGCACAGACAGAGAACAGACAGGAGACTCAGAAACACCCAACAAAGGAATTGAGGGCAGGGGGCAAGAGGAAGAGACAAGAAAGTGAGGGAACAGACTTTGCCCTGGGGGCCAGCAGAGGAGCCCCAGTTCAGGGTGGAAAAGGGGGAGCTATCTGCTCTGGGGCCTATGAGGTAGTACTCCCGAGAACAGGCTCAGGATGGCCCAGGAGGGGGCCTAAGAGGCACGTGGCCCTGTATCCAACCTCTCTACACTCAATAAAGGACACTTGGAAGCTTCTCTCACCATCAGGGAGGACTCGACCACAGGTAGCTGGGCAGTTGGGACCCTGGAAGGTCTTGCAATCACCATTTGGGACTTTCCACATCCAGGTGTTGCCATCAGCGGTGCCTGCCAGTAGGACAGGTGCCCGAGGGTGCCACTCCATCCACTAGGCAGAAATGAATGGTCAGCAGGGAAGCTCATCACCCTGTCCCACCGAGGAAACTGCCCAATGAGCCCCAGCCATCTTCTGCTTCTGCGTCAGCTGGGACACTCTGGGTAACAGGCACAGACATTCTTGCTGTACCTTGAGAGTGTACTGGCTCAGAGATGGCATGGCCTGGGAAAGGCAGGCTGAACCCCCAACTCTCGCCCACTACCCAAGGCTCCCCAGAGTTGAATTCCACCGTAATGATCTTACCTCCAGATCTCCTGCTTCAAAGGACCAGACCTCCTCCTTGGTGTCCACCTGCCACACTTTCAAGAGGCCACTCATGTCACCTGTGGCCACCAGGGTAGAGTCATGGCTAAAACCAGCACAAGTCACAGAGTCCTTATGGCCTTCAAACAAACATACAAAAAGCAGAAAGAGAATGTCATGCACATGACCCAGGTATCTGGCCACTGAAAGACCCAGCTGGGAGAAAAGAAGGGCAGATCCTAGCAGAACAGGTAACCAAGCTCACTGTCATTGCAGGGGAGACACTGCTGGCCCCCTACTCAATCACATGTAGCCCAGGCCTAGGCTTTTACCCTTTTGTCCACTCCACACCTATGCCTGAAATACCACATCCTCCCCTCTTCCCAAATACTCCTACATCAACCTGTGTCCCTTCCTCTCAAGCCTTTCCCAGACTCCTTTGCCCAGTGAGTGCCTCCCTCCCCTACGTCCACAACAACAATATTCTTCTTTGGAGTCCTCAGGCCCAGCATAGAGCTGCTGCAGGCCAGCCCTCTAAAACCTTCAAGGGGACACGACCTCACCTCCAGAGAGCCCCTCACCTGCACACTCAAAGAGCAGCTCCCCATCGCTCAGCCTCCACACAAAGGCTTTGTCATCTTCACCGCCTGTCACAGCCAAGGTGTTGGTCTTGGGGTCCAGGCTCACACAAAACACAGATGCTGTCCCAAGAGATAATTCACAGGTAAGAGGACAGGGTTCCCACCTAGATTCTGTCCTTTGGGACCTGCAGGGAACCTATCTCCTTTCACCCAAAGCAACATGTCTTTCCTCCTGGAAAAGGATGCATCCTAGACTTTTTTTAATATACTTCAAGATTGTTGGGGAAGTCCCTCCCCAATCTTGCTAAGCTCCAAGTCCTTTTCCAGAGCAGATCCCACTACCATGCTGCAGCCTTCACCACCCCCACTGATGCCACAGACAAGAGGATGGTATATGTGCAGGGCTTACAGCTCTCAGCATGGGATGCCACCAGGCTGAGTACAAACAAAGAAAAGAGAACACTGTAGTACTAGTTCCTTATTAAGAGCTAATATTTGAGGATTATATACAACATGACCAAAAAGGTACTATAACATGTAATTTACATAAAAGTAACTTCTTAAAAATCTCTATTGCCTGACAAGGCGGTGGCACCATGGATAGAGCGCCGGAGTGGGACGTGGAGGACCCGGGTCCGAGACCGAGGTCACCAGCTTGAGCACGGGCTCATTGGGTTTGAGCAAGGCTCACCAGCTTGAGCCCAAGGTCACTGGCTTGAGCAAGGGGTCACTCGGTCTGCTGTAGCACTCCGGTCAAGGCACATATGAGAAATCAATCAATGGACAACTAAGGAACCGCAGCGAAGAATTGATGTTTCTCATCTTTCTCCCTTCCTGTCTGTCTGTCCCTATCTATCTCTCTTTCTGACTCTCTCTGTCTCTTCCACACACACGCAAAAAACCTCTATTACAGGTAATTATTTTAAAGAAAACTAATACCCGGAGAGGTTAAGTGGCACAGGTAGGATTTAAAAAATAATTTTATTTATTGACTTTAAAGAGAGAAAGGAAGAGAAACATCAATTTGCTGTTCAAGTTGTTTCAGCATTCATTGGTTGATTCCTGTCTATATCCTGAGAGAGAATAGAGCCTACAACCCTGATGAATATGGAGGACACTCTAACCAATTGAGCTACATGGCCAGGGCACCGAGGCAGGATTTGAATTCAGGTTTCTCAACTGATTCCAGAAGCCAAGCTCCCCTCCATTCTATCATACTGCCCCCTACCTATAAGTTGCTTCAGGGTAAGGCCAGCATTCCCCGATCTCTGCGTCTCTCCTAATGCTCAGTACACAGCAGATGTGCCATGCTCAAATGCCAGCCTGGCCTGAGTTTATGACAGATACCCTCGGAGACCTACCTGAGTGCAATGCAAACGTGACCTCGCTATCGTCTGGGCCCTCCATGCTGCCGACCACCCCTTCCTGGGGTTCCAGAACCCAGCCATCCTCGTTACCCTCTTCCTCTTCCTCCTCTTCCTCAAAGTCCACGTCTTCCATCTCCTGGGCTAGATCATCTGCTTTTGGAAGAGGGTTAAAAAGTGGGGCTCAGCAGGCAATAAGTACGAGGAATGGAGACAAGGGTGGCAAGTCCTGGGTGATGGGGGTGGGTGTCATGTAGCAAGAGGGTGAGGACAGACGAATGAGATGAAGCCGGGGCGAGAAGCAGCGAAGGGTGGGGGGGACGGAGGAAAGATCTGAGCACCTGGGTTGGCCAGAGACTGTGGAAAGGGAGGACCGAGGGGATGATGGGAAGGGGGTGTGTGAGGGGAAGGGCCGGAGGAGGCGTCAGGGGAACCCCCACCCCGACCAGGCCCGAGAACTCAGTGTGGGGGTGGGAAGAGAGAGGAATGGTGAAGGAGGTCGGTAGGAATAACCGGTAGGGTGTAGAGGGGAGGGGGGAAATGCCGGGGTCAGAGGCCAGGGGTGAGCGCCTCCTGTCCGTCCCATGGCCTGAGGACCGGCAATTCTCACCCGGGTCGGGCGGACCGGGATCCAGCTCTACCACCTCGATAATCTCTTCATCACCATGGAAGCTTAGGGTCTCCAGTGGGGGGGTGTCAGCAGCAGCCCCGCTTTCCGATTCGGACTCCATGCGGCGCAAGCAGCAGAACCACTTCTCTGGGCCCAAACGCCTCCCAGAGTCAGCTCTGCGCGACGACGCGGAACTCGGGCCCCTCCTCCTGGGAAGGAAGTTGGCGTAAGCGGCTCCCAGGAAGAAAGAGCGACAGCCACTTAGCCAATAAGAAAAGGGGTTGACTAGCTTAACCTCCAATCACAGAGCAGATTTGGGAGAAGGGTATGGGGCGTGGTAGGGAGAACCCAAACTCCGCCCGACCTTACTCCGCCCCCTACAGGAGGGAAACAAGAGAGCGTGCGCACCTCTGGGTCTCCTGGGAAAAGTAGTTCAGACCTGTCCGCTCCGAGGGCTCTTGGGAGATGTAGTTTCTGCTCTGTAGGTGGGACGGAAGGAGCGGGGGAGGCCCCTTACGCAAACTACAATTCCCGACGGGGACCGCGGTGAAAGGGGGGGTGGGATCTGAACATGGCGGCGGTGGTAGCTGCTACGGCGCTGAAGGGCCGGGGGGCGAGAAATGCCCGTGTGCTTCGGGGTAAGAAAAGGGACCCCAGGGAGGGCAGGACTGCAGGGCATCCCCTTTTATTCATGTCCTTCCCTGCGACAGGACGAGGTCAGGGCTGTCCGTCCCTGATCGCACCCCTCTGCAGGATCTTGAAGAGTCTGGGGGGCTTAACATAAGATGATCTGTAGAGGTCACGTAACACATCCTTCTGCCTTCGGGTTACACAACACCCCCGGGGTCTTGTTGCGAGAGAGTGTCCCAAGGAAACCTTTTAAACTCCCGCGCTCCAGGTGTTTCGCACTCACCGCAGTGCAGAGGAAAGAGCGCTGAGCTTCTGGAGGCTTGTGTTCTATCCCCGGATAATGAGCAGTTTGACCTTGAGCGAAGCAGTTCGTCTCTCTGGGCTTCGGTTTTCTCTGCTATAAAGGAGGGGACGGAGGAGACCACCTTTAAGCTCCCTCCCAGTGCTAATATTCTGCGGTTTGAAAACATTTTCGCGGATTTCCTTCCTATGTCTCATGTGAGTCCCACCGCAGTCTTTGCCAGCCTGTCTTCTGCGGTGATGAAGAATAGCGAAGCTCGCTCTCCTGGCACCAGGCTGATGAGCCCAGTGACGTGGAAGCCGCTTCCAAAGGTGTCACCTCAGTGGTGATTTTCCCATTTCCTTTGCGATTCTCCCTGGCACTTGTTACACCATACTGCAGTCACTTCTCTTCGTCAGGTCTCAACCACTCCTCCCCAGGCTTTCTCTTCATGCTCTTACTGACCTTCATTATATCTATCCACAGGGATTCTCTCAGGAGCCACAGCTAACAAAGCTGCCCAGAACAGGGCCCGGGCACTGCAAAGCCACAGCTCCCCAGAGTGCAAAGAAGAGCCTGAGCCCCTATCTCCTGAACTGGAATACATTCCCAGAAAGAGAGGCAAGAACCCCATGAAAGCTGTGGGATTAGCCTGGTGAGTTTTAACTAACCCTTTGCCCACCAATAGGGAGTGGCACTAGGGGAGGGTGGGGCTCGGAAACTTCTGCAAGTTTCAGGTGGTAAAGCTGAATCTAAGTTTGTGGGGACAGATTGCTGGGTGCAAGGACTGGAATCTCAAAGGAATGGGGCAGGGAAGATGGGAAAGTATGTGGAATTGGAGCTAATCTGATTTGAATTTGGTTCCTGGCCTCGTCCTCTTTTGGGAGCTTGAAGTGAGATCCAAGTGAGATTTCATCTAGAAGGTGTTCAGTATGTCATTATTCTGATTCAACTCTGACCTCAATACATATTATTGATCAATATCAAAGGGAAAAGAGGGGGAAGTTAACTGGTTTTTTTTTCATCACCTTAGGTGTGCCAGAACTTGACAATGTAATGTTTTAGTCTTTCTGCTAAATACTACATCCCCATTTCACAGGTGAGGGAACTGAGGCTCAGAGCTGGGGTGCTCACTAGGTCTTGTGACTCCATGCCCTCTCCCTCACACCAAGGTGCCTACCAAATAGCAGTTTTTTATATTTAAGAAGGGGGTCTGGGAGAGGTGTGGGGCAGTTTAGGCAGAGGGAAACTTTGCCAAGACTTGGAGAGGGAAAAAGAATGGGCCGTCTGGAGAACCACACACCACCGGCCATGTAGCAGGATTGTAGGGCTCATGTTGAGAGGTATCAGTCAGGCTACAGGGGAAAGGAATGAAGAGGTGGGCAGAGACCCAACTACACAGGGCCTTTTGTGCTACGACTAGGCGTTGGACTTGGCTGGGAAGCGATGGAGACTTGTTAACGGGTTTTAAGCCGGGCTTCGGCTGATCCATGTGGAGCCCTCCGGCAGCCATTGCAGAGGCTAAGTGTGCACAAGAGGTATTGCAGTGTTCATGAGATCAATGAAGCTGGAATGAGATTCCCCCCAGTTTCTCTGGCTCAGGCGTGGCCCCTCCCCAAACCCCATGCACATCTCCCCACCCCTAGGGCCATCGGCTTCCCCTGTGGTATCCTCCTCTTCATCCTCACCAAGCGGGAAGTGGACAAGAACCGTTTGAAGCAGATGAAGGTTCGGCAGAACATGCGGGCATCCAACACGGGCGAGTATGAGAGCCAGAGGTTCAGGGCCTCCTCCCAACATGTTCAGTCTCCTGAAGCTGGGCCCAGGGCCCAGACCTGAGGAACACTGCAGCCCTCCCCCAGACTGTATTGACTGTGGCCTCCAGCCTCTTAAGTCTTTTGGGTTTGGCTGCAATTCTGGTCCCTGCCTCTAAGGCCCACCAGAGGGCGCATGAAGCCCGGGCTGCTGCCAGCCCCCCTTCTTCTCCAGCGCTCCCTCCCCTCCCGGAGAAAACAGCCAAAGGCAAATGAAGTTGGGTGCCCTTCCCTAGACTGTATTGACTGTGGCCTCCACACTGCGAAGTCCTTTGGGTTTCGCTGCTTTTCAGGTCCCTGCCTCTAAGGCCCACCAGAGGGCGCATGAAGCCCGGGCTGCTGGCTGCCAGCCTGTTATTCTTCAGCACCCACCCCCACCCCACCCCACCCCACCCCCGCCCGACCCGTGAGAAACCAGCCAAAGGCAAATAAAGTTGAGTGTTTGAGTGGAAAGGAACGGGGACTGAATTTCTGAGTCCCTTGGGATGGGAGGGGCAGAGGGCGAGGCTGGTTACTTGTATGCTGTCTCACAGAAGCATTCAGTGTTCCCCACTTAATGGCTGGGGAAACCACAGATTTAAACAAGCCTAGACTCAGGCAGTGGAGACCAAGCCCTCGGAGTTGTTGGCCAGAAGGGTGGGGTCTCCCTCAGCTTTGAACAAATTTTAAAAATAAAATCAAAGATGGCATTGAGGGTGTGAACGGGAAAAAAGTATTACTCCTTGTGGGTGAGTCCAAATGACTCAGCCTCTCTGGGCCTCAGTTTCCTTGTTTTAAGAGGTTTCAGACTAGTGATTTCTAAGTCAAGGGTCCTAAACCTGAACCTACAGTCCGTCTCCCCCACCCCAACTGTGTAATTGTGTGTATACATATAGCTTTGTGGGGAAGAGTGTTCTTAGCTCTCAGAAGCTTTTGTAAAGAGCCCGTGATGCAAGAAAGGTCATGTTCTGAGTGGTCCGTGCCAGACCCAGTAACACAGGTCGAGCTTCCACTGGCCTTTTGCATCCATCACCAGGAAGTGCTGGGGCAAAGGGAATTTGGTTATCTTAGAAAAGGTGGGCCTGACCTGTGGTGGCGCAGTGAGTAAAAGCGTCAGCCCAGAACACTGAGGTTGCTGGTTCGAAACCCCGGGCTTGCCTGGTCAAGGCAGATATGGGAGTTGATGCTTTCTGCTCCTCCCCCACTTCTCTCTCTCTGTCTCCTTTCTCTAAAATGAATAAATAAAATCTAAAAAAAGAAAAGGTGGAAGACGGCAAGCAGAATGCAGAGGCAGGAAGTCGATGCTTAGGGCAGAGCCAAACTGAAAGTGAAGGAAACCAGAGCCAAAGGGGGTTTTAGCTTCGTAAATGTACAACTTTATTATTACATTTCTAGTTATGTCGTTTTATGTTATATACTTAGGACCAAGAACTTAATAGACAAGTCCTGATTATGTCCTTGGGCTGATGTGGTTTCCACCCCACCCAATAGAGTGACCCTTGTTCCCCTCCGCCACTCCAGCTTGAGGCACTTGGTGTCACAAAGAAAGCAGTAGCTGGCTGGAGAGAGGGGGTCCAAGTCTAAAATCCCCCAATGGAAGTTAAGAACAGAGGGAAGCCTCCTTCCTCTCAGGGCCCTCCCCAGGTTAGCACAAGGAAAGAACACAGGCTTCCATGGGGGCCACAGTAGGCCTCCGTATCTCTCACACTGGGTGGCATTTTCTCTCCCCCGCAACAGTCTCTTCATTCTGGTTACTTCCTGGCCACACTTAGGATCCTACAAACCACCCTGTCTTCTGACCTTTGCCTCTCACTTTCTGCCTGGAACAGCCTGAGCACAGAAAGCAAGAGATCCCTCTGACCAGAGGTCTCAGAAGCACCAGAGAGGCCCCAGGAAGCTTTAGAGAATGGCAGCCAGCTGGCTGCCAGTGGGCTTGCTCTCTCTGCCACCACCATAGCCACGAGGAAGCCCAGGACAGACGCTGCTCTGTCCCGGCACCTGTGCCTGACTTTGCTCGCTGTCCTCTTCCTCCCCCAGCCCAACCCAGATACACAATATATACACGCCATCAAAAGAGGAGTCGAAGCAGGGACCCACAGGCACAGACCTCCCTGAGCTGGGACGTGCCAAGGCTTGCCAAAGCAGTACAGGACAGTGGCCTAAGAGTCCAGAAGACCAGGGACAAGGCTCTTTGGCTCTGTTGAGGGTTGTGGGAAGAAACAACTCCAGCTCTCTAGCCTGGAAGCCTGTGGCAAAGGTGGGAGGGGAAGCCTCATCACCTTGAAGACACTTCTACCTCCATATTCCCTTTTAGTTATAGAATAGGCTCCTCCATCCCTCCCTCCTCCAACCCCAACAGTTAAGAAGAATCTGGTGCCATATACTGGGTAGAGGGAAAAGGCGCGTCTTCAGCCTAGACCCTGCCAAGTCAATCAAGGGCAAGCATTAGTCCCCAGTTCCTCCAGCCCCACTAGGTGGTACCCAGACATCCCCAGCCAGAGAGGCCGCCTGCCTCAAGACAAAAAGGAACCTGGGTATATTACTTGAAGGGCAGGCAGTAAAGGGGTCTGTGGCCCAGACCCCAGTCCTAGGGCCTAGCCCTCTAGGGATGCAGAACCCAGGGTGGAGCGGAACAGGGGGTGCTCTTTAATCACGACTCCCCACTAGCTGTAGCACAAAGGTGAAGATGTAGATGATGTCTGTGTAGATCTGCAGGGCTCCAGTGATGTATTCCTCTGGGCTGATAGTGTGCTTCCGGTTCCCCAGGACCAGCTGCGTGTCGTAAGCCAGAAACTGCAGGAAAGGAAAGGGATGGGCACGAGTGAGGCCCCAGGGTTACCACGCCAGAACTCGTTTCTGGTCAGCAGACCTGTCCCCAGAGCCCCCATGCCATGCAGTGTGCTTAGGGGAGACATTAATGAACAGCACAACACAGGTCTCTGCCCTCGAGCAGTTCACAGCCTAGAAAGGGAGAGACACGCTGTCTACTGTGCGGCCTGCTGGGTGTTCTGCATCAGGCGGTGTGAACAGGAGAAGGCAGTGGGGAGACAAAAGGGAAACTGTGGCCACACTCCCTGCCTCCCAAGCATCTTGAATTCCTGCTCCATGGGCTCAGTCCCTCCCCACCCACCCCCTTGGCTCCCTTCCCAGAGGGGCAGGGCCTTACTCACCAAGGTGAAGCAAATGGCCCCCAGAGCAGCATAGACCATGTGGAGCCAGTAGATCTGGGGAAAGGGAACAGGGGCCGTGTTAGAAATCTTAGCAAAGCAAGGACCCAGGTGGGCTGTCAGGACCAGCTTCCCCGGGCAAGCTGGCACCCGAGTTGGTAGATCCAGGAAGCCCCTACATGAAAGGACTACCTCTGCCGGCCAAACCCTGGAAGGAGTTCAGAATGTAACATGGCAGAGACAGCACGGCCTGTGCTCCAATGGCTTTGTATATAAAAACCGGTCTCCAAAGTGAGCTAAGGTACAAGGTGTGCATTATATTTCTAGAAAAAAGAAGGTAGCTGAATTACAGCCATGGCAGGGGTGGACTCGGGCACACACGGGTTAAAGAGCCCCATCACCTTTCCCTGAGTCCTTCAGGACTATGACTAAGAAGAAACCTTCAGGAGACTAAGAAGAGAGCTGGAGGGAAGCCCCCGCCCACCCTGATGAATATCAGAATCAGAGAGAGCACCCGCAGGGCAGCCCTGCTCCACAGGCTTCCAGGTGCCTGTCCACAGAAGGGCGGGGCCAGCCCTCCTGTCCACATGCTTCCCCCTCTCACTCTGTTCTCCCCCTCTGCTGTGATGCTCCCCTCAGCCTCACACTCGTCCCCAGCTGTCAGGAATAAAAGAGGGGTTGGACACAGCGACCCCTAAGGTTCCTTCTACCCCCGCCCATCTTTTTGGTCCCCTGGCTTCCTCTCCAAGGCTGCCCCCAGACCCAGTACTCCCCATAGGAATTCCGGGGTGCTGTCCAAGGCAGCAACAGGTGCTATGGCTCGCAGGGCCCTCTGGTGCTAAAGAGGAACTACACCCTGACCCACAGGAAGCAGCTTCAGCACTGGTCCCTCTGCTAGCCAGTCGAGAGGCTCTGGAAATCAGAGCCTGCCCAGAGGCCTGTGGGGCCTGCCGCTCTCATTATCCAGAAAGTCTCCTCTGGGCACTGCGTTCGCTGACTGAACCCAGCTCTCCCAAGACACTCACGTAGTTAAAGGACAGCACAATGGCCGTGACGATCCCAGTCACCATCATCACAATTCCCAGGACACAGAAGAGGCCTGTGCACGAGGTGAAGTCCACCTGCCAGGAAGAAAGAAGGAGGCTCCTGACGGACAAGTGCCATGCTGGCAGCCCGACGGAACTGGCCCTGCCTTCCCCACCCAGGAGTCCCAGTGCCGCCTGGGACAAGGGAGTGACAGTGGCACTGTGAGAACAGACAGAGGAAGGAGTTTCGTAGGTGTAGCAGCTATGAAGGGAAGGGGATTAGGGTCTCTACGGGAAACCCCCAGTGCAGGGGTCTGGGCCTTCCCAGGCCTGCCCAAGTGCCCAGCCTTAAGGGCCAGCTCTGTTAAGAACGGGGAATAGACTGGCCAGGGCAGGACCCTCCGTGCCCTCACCTTGGTCTGGAAGCAGAAGATGGTGACTGAAATGGACACCACGGCCGTGATGATCATTGCGATGATGACGGCGTTTGTTTGATACATACTGAAGGGAAGGAGTTGGGAGAGGCCAGAGGCGTTAGCCACATGTGACTGACTTCAGAACCATCACTTCTGGAAGAACCATGCCCAGAGGCCCCCCTGCAAACGGCTGCCAGCCCAGGGATGCCCCACACCCCATAACACAGACTTCCCAAGAGCACGGTGGTCTGTCCATGAATGTACCTGGAAATGGTGCCCGTCATGAGTCCCAGGGCAAGAGTCTGAGGGAAAGAAAGAGACCAGAGTGAAACGCTAAAAACGGAGGCACGGCCACGGAGGAGTGTCAGAGCTGGGGGTAAATGTGGCCGAGGAGGCCCCAGCAGCAGTCAGGATGAGGTGGCGGAGAAAACCAAGACATCTCCCACGGTGGCACCCCCCTGCCTTCCCTGGGACTGACCCTCACTCCCCCCTGCCACACACCCCGCCACCCTCCCCACTTACAAACAGGGTCAGCAGGATGAGGTTCCATGGGAAACGGCGTCTGAAGGGAGAGAAGCCATGACTCAGTGATGGGCCGGCCAGGTATGAGCGAGTCCTTTAGCAGAAGGACTCGAGGCTCGGTGCCTAGAGAATTAGGCCTTGATTGGGGGAGGGGAGGCTGGCTCAGCCTTGGTACCTGCTCAGGTGTTCCATGCAGGGACAATAGGGCAGTAGGACAGGCCTGGGCTGTGGAGCCACAAGGACCTGGATTGATTTGCAGCTCTTACACTATGTGTTTGACAAAGTTACTCAGCCTTTCTGAGCCTTTGGTTCTTCCTATTTGTTAAATGGTTAAAATGTTATATATCCTGTCCGGTGGCTGTAAGAGTAATGGCTACATAGCTTAATAGATTCACAGAGACAAGGCATTTTTTTTTCAAATTGTAAGAGAAAGTTTACTTAAAAAGTTACGGTGGTAGCAGAAGTGAGCCGGCTGGGCTGCGTAGTGACAGGGGCAGAAGGGCTGGGCCGTGTAGTGACAGGGGCAGAAGGGTTGGGCCGTGTAGCTATGGTGGCAGAAGGAGGGCCCTTGGAGCTTAGGAGAGAGAAGGGCAAAGGTAATGCACCTGAGAGGAAGAAGAGAAGGAAGTAAAGGTGCCAGATGGTACTTTGTACTCTCCTGCAAGTAGTTATCATCCTCATTACTGCTTCTAACTCTCCATTCAGCTGCTATAAGGAGCCCCCTTTCTACCCAAAATGTTTGGCTCCACTCCTGCACCCTGCCATGCCTTCTCCCTGTCTAAGTGTCTGGGACTCACCTGGGTCCCTGGCAGCAGATGAGGGTCAGGTAGGTAGCCAGAAAGACACCACTGGGGAAAAAGAGATGGCAAGTTGTCCACAGGCCGGACCCGCTCCTCGGGCCCTCCTGGCCCAGCCTGGCAGCACTCACCAGGCCGGCAGGTCGGAGGCCCACAGAGCTGGGGGAAGTCCCTACAGGAAAAGATTGCCCCAACCAAGGGCCCTGAACCTCTGCAGCAGGGGTTTGGCCTGGAAGCAGGTGGAGGAGGCTGTGGCAGGCAGGCTAACAGAACATGGGACCATTGTGCTGCATGAGTGTGGCTACCAGCCTCCCACCCCGCCCTTCGGGTCCTGTGCTGCTGGGCTCCCCACTGGGCGCCATACACCCCCACTTCCAACACAGCGGGCAGCGTGGAGGGCCCTCTGAAAGAGTATTTAAGTATTTGGAGTCCTGCCCAGAGAGGCCAGATAATTATCATTCCTCCTCCCCTTGCCCCAAGCAGGGAGGAGCACAGACTCACTAGGATGCATAGTAGACAGCCGAGTTTCTCCTCACAAAGTCACCAACTGGCTTCCTGTGGAGCAGGAGAGGATAAGAGCGGTGTCACCACCGTTTCCTCTAGTCACCCACATCCACCTCTTCTTCCAGTCCATCTGAGTAGTGGGCCCACCCCACCCCAACTCCTGGCAGGTGCCCCAGGACTCCAGAGCTCGTTAGAGAGGGCTGGAGAGGCCTAGAGACTCACACAAAGGTGAAGATGGCAATGATGGCCACCGTGATGAGCAGCTGGACAGAGATGATGCTGTAAACCTGGAACACAGAAGGGTCACTGTCCCATCTCTCCACCTCCTGCAGGAAGCAGCCAGCCCGCAGCCCAAGGAGCCCAGATTCTTCTCCCCTGTCTCTTAGTGGTGGGAGGGCCTCCCTAACATGGAAGGATCCATTCTTGGTTTCCCCTCGAGAGCTTTCTCCCACTGCAGCCAGGTGGACAGGCTGGCTCAGGCACTACACACACCTCAGAGCTGGCCCGCACCTCCAGCTGGTCTTGTCACCCCACCCCTGTCTGGCACCCAGCCTCAGTTTACTGCTTAATCCCCCTGCCACACTGCCTGAGCAGCTGCGGCCTTCGCATTGCAGCATTTCAGGCTGCTATCTGTCAGGTGTCTACCTACTCTGCGCAAGTGTGAGATGGGGAAGGGAGGGTGGGCAGTGATCATTTCTGGCTTCGAGTTGCTTATAGGGGAACGAGAGAAAAGCCTGGGGAGGGCAGAACACTTTGGAGAGCCCGCTGAGATTTTCCTAGACTGAATCTGCCCTGCACCCCAAAACAAGGTCATGGAAAGAGGAGCAAAAGGTTGGGGAACAAGGGTCAGAAGGATGCAGGGCTACAGAGGACCTGGCAGGAAGCAGCTATTTGCATGGGAATGAAGTGCCCCAGGGCTAATATTTCTTCCCCGCACCCCCATTCCCACAGCCCAGGCCCAGATACACCTGCCTCCCAGCCCAGGTCTCACCTTTCGAATGAAGGTGTGTCGGACTTTCCTGTCATCCCAATCTCCAGTCTCGAAGTTGTCACTCACCGTTCTCTCCCCATCATAGCCTGGGCCTGGGGACAGATTACATATGACCAACTAGGAACATGTGACCTCAATCCCAAAGCCTTCATGACATTGTCTCAAGCAGAGCCTCTTGATATCTCTAGCCAAAGACCAAGTGTTAGAATTGAACTCCTTGCCCAGGCCAGCAGAGTGACCCAGAGCTGGCCTGGGCCCCAGATGGGGCTGTGTGCCCCTGTCACGAAGGGCTTACTTAGAGCCATTCCCTCAGCATGCATTCACTGAGGGCCTCTGGGTGAGGGTGCCCAGCCCAACCTGGGTGCTGTGTATGAACACTTGGTCTCTGAGCTCAGAGCAGGAGACTCAGGGATAGGAGGAAAAGGAAGGTGGAGACACAGCACACGTGTGTGGAGGTGGGGGATGATTGCGAAGACCGTGGTCTACATCTGGCCAACAGCAGGACTCAGAGGAAGCAGACATGTCAGGGGTACATGTTACAGGACAAGGCAGGACAAGAAACGGGACTGATGCTCTGGAACTTGCACCAGAGCTGAGCATGGCCACATGAGCCTGGGCTGGGCTCCAGGGCTCCGGCGATGCTGCGGGGTCCCAGGGCATTCCTCGCATGCCTCCGGGGGAACTCCTTCCAGCAGTCCACGTGGGCTGCTCTTACTTGCCACGGCAAGTAACATCCAGATGACTTCTGCGTGTTTGCAAAACTCAGATGTTACCTTAAAGGATGAGGATTGTCAGCACCGAATTAAGAAGAAAAAGGAGTGCTTCAGGTTCCAAAGGGAGAGAGGAATCTGGCTGGGGTGGCAACTGCCTGGTTAGGAATGGCTCTGAGGGCCCCAGCTCTGAATAATCAAGTACTGCACCCCGCCACTTTCTCATGGGATGAGTCACTGCTGGTGCATCTTAAGGACTCAGTCTCCCCGCTAAATAAAGGGGCTAACAGGTGCTCCAGGAGGGTCGGTGCAGAGGGAAAAAGTAGGGAGGTAACAAAGATGGGAGACGGGGAGACGGCCACATGGTTAACAGGAAGCTGAGAAGGAAGGAAAGGAGACCCCCTCATGTGCTGTGAGTGCTCCTCGCACCCACCCCCAGCCACCTGCAGGGACTCACCGTAGTTCATGGGCATCGGGTGGATGGGGGGCATAGGTTGTGGGTAGCCGGAAGGGTGACCATAGCCAGGCTGTGGGTAGGCAGGGTACCCACCGGGCAGGACAGACGGCTGCCCATAGCCCCTCTGGGGCGGGTATAGGGGGTTGCAGTCCTCATATGGAGGGGGGGCGCTGGGGTTAGACATGGCCACTCAAGTGCTGAGGGGAGACCCCAGCTGGTGGGACCTGAAATGAGAAACAAGAAAGCAGAAATGAGAGCCCAGGTCCGGCTCACTCAGCTCCCGGTCCAGGCTGCCTTCGTGGGAGGGGACCCTCGTGTATTCTTTCCCGCAATCATGGGTGTCATCCTCTGCCCACAGGCCATCCTCCCCACCTCCACGGTGCCTCCTACCCCTCACTTTCACACCAGCTTTCTGTCCACAGCCCCCCTCCCTCTGCAGCATCCTGCCAGGGTGGGGTGGGGGGTGGGGGCAGGGAGCAGAAGCCCAGAGAGGTCGCTGGGCATCAGTGGGATAAGCAGTGAGGATCAGGGCCTGGGAACTCCCCTGTGATTACCGTCTAGTAACCAGGGGAGAGACCCGATGGCCCAGAAAAGCCTGGTGAATCACAGCACCAGCTGGGACCCACTGAAGGGTCAGCCCAGCCCCCATGGCAGCTGGCAGGGGTGTCAGGCCTGAGAGGCAGAGCTGGGCAGGAGCCAAGGCTGAGGGAGGCTGGGGGAGGGACAGAGAACAACAAGCTAGCCCCAGTGCTGGAGCCACCAGGCCTAGGGTGGGAGGGCACACAGCCCATGGACAGTGGCAGGCTGAGTCAGGGGACGCCTGAGGCCTGGGGAAGTGGGCCCATGGAACTGGCCACCAGAGATGGGAGGCAGCACAAAAGGACAGGCCTGAGACAGGACTATCTGGTTCCTTAAAATAACAACCTAGCCATGTGAGATGGGTGTGTGGCAGCCATGACTGCCACTGCTCTCTGCATGGCCTTGCCAGGGAGTGGAAGCCCCCTGGGAGGGGGCGACACACATTTTAAACCCCAGGGTCTCTGGTGTCCCTGTGATTCCCACCTGTCCCCATGCCCCAGGGGCAGTGGCTAGCAGGGAAGAGAGCACAGGATTCATGCCACAAGATCCAGTCAGTCCCGTCTCGGCAGGAGGAGACCCCCATAGCCCGGGGAGTGCTGAGGAACAAGGCCCCAAATGCTCAGTTCAGATGGGGGGTCAAGGCCCCAACTGTGAAGGGATTCCCCAGAATCACGGAGCAGCCGGTGAGTGGCTCCCCCAGAATTGAGGCCCCAGGGTCCTGGGTATCTGTCCTCCATATTATGCTGTGTTCTTTATGCCTCTTATGTGCGACGGGGAGCTTGGAAAGAGCTGTAAGGAGGTCCCTGGAAGGCCCCCAATAGGGAGCCCAAAGAGAGTCTAGATGCAGTATCAAGGCTGGCACCCCCCCCCCCCCAGCGTCTCTCGAGGGGCAGACCTTCAGACTCCCACAGGGAGGGAGCCCCTCAGCCCGGCCAGCAGACAGCCTCAGAGCCTCTGCTGGAAGGAGAGAACCAGCTCCTCTTTTTAGGGCACACACACAGTTCAGGGATCAGATCAAGGACAGTCTTATCTCTCCTTCTCTCCTGACAACTGGGATATTATCAAGAAGGGAAAGGGGCAGGAGGGGCGGGAGGAGGACTAACAGCCCAGTCTCTAAATGGGTTATTTTGAGCAAAGCTGTTCTCCAGCTTCCCAGAGTAAATGGACCAGCACAGCAAGAATGTGTCAGGTCAGAAATAAGAAAGCGTCCCTGACAGTGAGGGTGCAACACGGCGAAACAAGGAACAGGGTATCCAAAGTGGGGTCGTGGTGGAGGCCCTGCACAGCGGGCAGGGTGGCCTGGGGAGGGAATGCACGAGACACGGGAGGACTGAAAACTGAGTGTCGTGAGTTTAAGAAACCTTAGATGGTAATGGTTTTGAAAATGTTTTGGGTTTATGTAAGGGTGGTTCATTAGTAATTAATATATGTGACTCTCCTTAATAGACTGTTAAAAAAGGAAGAAAGAAAAATTGGGGTCCCCTCCCATGAGTCAAGAGGCTCCTTCCTGTACCCCTCTATCTGCCTCCTCCAAAGCCCCATTTTTTAAAGCCCTTTTCTGTTTGTTTTTTTCATTTCTTTTTATTTATTCATTTTAGAGAGGAGACACAGAGTGAGAGAGAGAGAGAGAGAAAGGGGGGAGGAGCTAGAAGCATCAACTCCCATATGTGCCTTGACCAGACCAGTGCAGGGTTTTGAACTGGCGCCCTCAGTGTTCCCAGGTCGACGCTTTATCCACTGCACCACCACAGGTCAGGCACCAAAGCCCCATTTTTAACTACACCAAGAGAATGGTGGCCTATTTGCAGGAAGAGGGACAGGCAGGTCATCTTTGGCATCTGATTATCTGTCATTATTGCCATCATCTCAGCACCCCAGACCACTCTGATGTCCACCATCCAGATGGTGGTACACAGGTGAACAGGCTGAGCACAGCCCAAGAGGCACAGGCAAGAAAAGCCCTGCGGTCGGAAGCTTCAGCTGAGCTAACAACCAGTGTCCCCAGTACCCGGGTCCCTTGCCTCCTGGGGCACATCTCTGGGAGATAAGCGGGAGTGGACTGATGATCTCTGAGCCCGTTTCGAGCTCTAACAGACTGGAATCCTGGGGCTCCCCTGAGAAGCCAGTCTGTGCAGCAGCTGCCCTTTGCCTGGCCAGCCAGCTGCCCCTCCCTCCTTCCTTCCTCGAAGCCAAGCAGGACAAACAGGTCCCTCCCCAGACTAAGGGGTGAATCAGGGAGAGCAAGGCCAACCTTAGATGGGCCACCAGGACTCCAGGGTTCCAGCCCAGCACAGTGGGCTGCTGACTCACGAGGACTCCCTCTGGACTCACACTCCTCCCTCTGACTTTGGTTTCAAAGGAATTTATCAGTAGACCTGCCTGCTGGGAACACAACAGGTCACAGTCCAATTCCTTGGGGCCTCAGCCACCAGCCTGCACTCACCAAAGACCGGCACTGACCACTTTGCCTCACTATGCCTCAGTGTCTCCACCTGGAAAATGGGTTTAACACTCTGGGTGCCTTCCACACAGTTGTAAAAAGAAAATACACATAGAACACTTAGAATGGTGCCTGACCCCTGATAAACAGTAAATATTGACTATTTTTAGTTATTATTTCATTAAATCCTCACAATAGCCCAACAGGATAAATAATGTTAGCTCTATTTACAGATGAAGGAATAGAGGCTTAGAATAGTTAAGTCACTTACCCAAGTTTACTTAGCTCTAGTGTGAGGAAGTCAAGATTTGAGCTCCAAGACCAACGCCAGAGCCCACGCTCTTACAGGCCCTGCCCCGACCCCTCACGTGAACACCTGTCTATCCAGACTGCTCATCACTTCTCAGGGATCTAGCCTGCGACCCTCTAGTGGCAATGCAAAGCTTATGTAGCAAGTGGATTTGGAACCATGCAGTCCCTTCCATAATCCCCACAGTTCCCTGTGCCACTGCCAGCAGGAAAAGCAGGTTGTCAGAGATAGAGATTCTTACATGGAAGAGCTGAAATGAAACTCACTCAGCTACAGCAAGCCCTCCCCTCTCACTGCCAACCAGACAGCTATGTATGGTGCAGGGAGGCAGGGAGTTTGTTCACAAAGCTGGGCTTGGGGTTGGAACTGCGTCTCAGATCCCCGGTGTAGAGGCCTGGGCACAGGAGAGGGAGTGTCCAGGCCCATCAGGGGGAGTGGCTGAGATCAGCCACACTCACCTCTGAGCAATGCCAGACGGGCAGGAGCCTCAGGGTGAGGGCTGCCAGCACTGGCAGCTTCTGAGCCCGCTCCCTGGCGGGTGCCTGACCTACATGACAGGCCTGGCCACCTCCTCATCCAGGCCTCAGCTAGGGATGAGGTCTGCGGCTGGCACTGGCGTCAGTAGTAGGGAAAGGCGGAAGTGATCGGTATTTACTTTCATAGCTATGACTACAGGTGGGAGCTGGAGAAGAATGTAGGATTGAAAGGGAAGGAGAGGAGAGAGGAAGGAAAAGATCCGGAGGCAGAATAAGGATGATTCATGCCCAAAGACTAGGAACCAGGAACTAGGTCATCTGGGCTGCTATTGGAGGGGCTCAGTCTCCAGGGGCCAATAAAGGGCCATTAAGGTTCCCCATTGGAAGCTGGAATTTTCCTAAAACACAGTGAGCATTCAGCTTCTATTGGATGCGCTCCAGTGACGGAGCAACACTATTCCACTTTCAGGCCACCTGAATCACCAGAAGATTCTTCACAATGCCTGTTACCGAGACATTCAGACTCTGTCCTGTCCTTGCCACGTTACAAATCTAAGCTTGCTCCCTCTTTTATGGTCCCCAATCCCCCATCAGGAAGGAGACAGAACCTCTCCTTTCTCTTTCAGGACCCCCAGACCCAACCATCACAACAGCAGAAGTGGGTGGGCTCAAACGCAAGACTTGTTGGCTGTCACAGTCTTCAGGTGCAGCCTTGGGGAAGTGTCTCCTTCCCCTGAAGTGTGGCCACCATGCTCCTAGCCAGTTGAGGCCCAGGCTAAGGCTCCCCTGAGGGTATCAGAAGGGTTAAGGTTCTGGAATCTGCAGAGGCCTGTGCTACTGGGGTTACAGCAAGAGGGTGTGTGTTGGAGGGAAGGGTGGAAAGGAGCAGCTGACTGGTCCAAGCAGTGTGCCCTCCGCCCTGCCAGGAACGGATGCCCAGAGCCAGAATGGAAAGAATAGCTCAGAGTGCACATCTCAGGAAACCCCACCCAGCAGGCACAGGAAGGCAGCCCCGGGCCCACTGTGGCCAGGTCTCTTATAAGTCTCTTTACCTTACTCTTCCTTTATCTGTCCCAACTCCCCCAGCTCTCTCCCCTCCCCCCAAAGAAAACACTTCACCCTCCTACACCAGCATATAACCACCAGGGCAGAGGAGTAAAAAGATACACCCAGGAGTGTCTGGGCAAGTCACCAGGCCTGATGCATGCGGACCAAGGGACCCAGAATCAACTTATCCTTCTGTCCACCTGGCCCCTGGTATTAATAGGATGACACTGAGAGGACCTAAAAACTGGAACGTCACAGCTGGAATGGCCTTTAGGAATCATCTGGTCATTTGACAGACATGGAAACCCCAGAGCCGAGAAAGTTCCTGCCCCAGCCCATGACAAGCCTTCTGGGTCATAGGTTTAGAACTTCAGTCCCAGCCCTGACACTGTCTGAGAACTCAGAAAAACAGTACGCAGCACACACGCTGCTGAGGTGGGGCTAGAACAGTCCGCCATTTCCCCAGTTCTCTGTGCCCTCTTGCTCAGAAATAGATGATTGAGACTGTCAACCCATGACTTCCTTCCCAGCCGCCCACCCCCATCTCTAGCCAAGGTGGTGCCTCTCCCCAGTCAGAGACTTAAGATGGTGCTCCAGTCTCCAAAGAAGGGGGAACTGTCCTGGAGAACAGGGAGCACCCAGGCATCCACACCTCCCCTGTCACCCTGCTGTGAGGGCAGAACTGTGTCATCAGTGTGGCTAATCTCAAAGAACCCGGGCAAGTCAGGGCTCAGAGTGGCCTGGGAGTGCAGATAAGGAAGGGGAAGACAGTAAGCAGGCAGGGAAGGAAGAGTCACTTACACTAAGTAGAAAGTACTGTGTACCCAGCACTTAGGCATATAGGATCTTCACAACCGCCCTCTCTGACACATAGTCTTATCCCCACTCTACAGACGACAAAACTGAAATCCAGAGAAAAACAGATTGCTAAGGTCCCATAGCAGGTGAACAGCAGATATGGGCTGGAACCCAGGTCTGATGTCTGATTTTACACCTGCCTGGGGCAGGTGCCTCTAGGGCTCCCCCACAGTCACCTGTGTGATGAGGTCAACACCCAGGCAGGGCGGGCTGAGGTAGAAAAGATCTTTGCTGTTGATACCAGTCCCTTTCCACTGGTAGAAAGTCGAAGCAAGCCTAGGACCCTGGGTTAGGAGGCAGGAAGCCAAGTTTCTGTCCTGGCCCTGGCCCTGACTGCACTGTGTGAGTCAGGATAGGCCACTTCACATCTCTGGATTCAGTTTTCTGATCTATGAACGAGTACACTAAACCAAAAGATCAAAGTCCATACCAACTCTAACAGTCTCTGATTCTGAATGAACAGCCTAACAAACCAGAAGAGGAGGCTTCAGGGCAGAATGACCTACTTCCTGAAGAATCTAGGCTGAGGTCACTACTCATGTTGGCTGGTCTGGAGAACCATCTACAGAGGCAGAAGCATGTGGCATGTTCTGGGTATTGCCCTCTGGACCCTATGGCCAACATCTCCCAGGGGCTCACTCATCCCAGAATATGCAAAGAAATGGGGTAGCACTAGAAAAGAAAACAAGGCAGAAAGAAAGCCAAGCACCCTGGGTTTAAGTTCTAACTGTACCACTGACTAGTTGTGGGAATCCAAGCAAATGATCTCCCTTTCCCACAGATCAGCCCACGTGTGGGAGAGGAGGAGGGGCTAGTTACCCAGAAGCAAAGAATGGAGAGCTAGAATCAAGTCAGGCATTTCCCAGAATCCAGGCAAATGATCTCCTGTTTCTCTAAATCAGCCCACAGGGGGAAGAGGAGGAGGGGCTAGTTAGCCGGAAGCAAAGAGTGGAGAGCTAGGATCAAGTCGGGCATTTCCCAGATTGCTCTAAAGAACACTGCATCAGGAGATGGGAACGGAGAGCTCTGAAAACAGATCAGTCTGAAGAACAATCCATATTCCCTTTGGAAACTCACAAGGCACAGTGGCATATTAGGCCGCTGCAAAGTCCTGCAGCGAGCAAACCTGTTCAACTTGGTTTAACCCAGTGTTCCTTCAAATTTTCTTAAGCTCCAAAGCCAAACATTTTTATCACAGCACACCTAATTAATAATATCCTGTGGGATGCTGACCAGGCCACCTTTGTTTTACAGATAGACCCAACCCTGAGAATGATTCATGTCCTAACTCCTCACGTCTTTTTTTTAAAATCGAGGCATAACCGACATAACATTATGGAAGTGTAGGTGTACAACATAGTTGAATATTTGTGTACACTGCAAAATGATTACAGTAAGTCTAGTTATCCATCACCATAGAAACGTAGAAAATTTTCCTATGACAAGAACTTTTAAGATTTGCTGAGCAACTTTCAAACACGCACTACCATATTATTGACGAAGTCCTAACAGCTTACCCTGTCCCTACACACAGCCACTCAGAGCGGCCACTTGGAGCAGCAGGCATGCCTCCACACTCGGAGTCAGCTCAATGCCCGGACCCTGGTGCAGGCCCTTTCTCTCCGCCCCCCATCTTGTCCTCTGCCCCCAGCTGCTATGATAAAAAAAATTTATTGATTGATTTTAGACAGGAAGGGAAAGAAAGAGAGAGAGAAAGGAACTGTTCCTACATGTGCCCTGATGGGATCAAACCCGCAACCTCTATGCTCAGGCCAACACTCGAAGCAACTGAGCTATCTGGCCAGGGCAACCCAGCTGATATTATAATCTCCACAGTGGGATTTACTGCCAGTTGCTGGGTGACATCTCCAACTAGCAGAGAACCAGGAGGCTGGCATTCACTGACATCACCTTAATGTAACATGAAATAATACAAATCATTCCACACAAGAATAAGGATTCATTCCTAGCTTCCTCCCTGGCCACTGCATTGAGCACCTTCTAGGTATGGAGCACTGTGGCCTATGGACTTCTGGATAGCATTTCTACTTTAAAACAAAACCCAGGTTTTGGCCTAGAATTCCAAAATCTTGGGGTTGGAAGATTCTGTCAAGGTCCTCCTCTCTAAGGCATGCCCAGTGGAATGCTCTAGAAAGCCCACATCAGACTGCTAGCACAGGCTTCCTCCCAGAGAGCTGTATATACACCTTCACTCTCGGGCCCTCCCAGTGTAGCCCGCTCAGGACACACAGTGTGTGTGTGTCCCTTCTCTGTGGCTTCTGCTCTCCCTGCAGGGCACAGGGTGAGAAGTTTGGGGGCTGGAGAGCTTGGAGGTGGATGGCTTCCGGCCAAGGCCCCCATTCCCATGGGAGGAAGCTAAGCTCAGGTGCCTATTACCTCAGCTCATGACATGAGTTGTCCCCACACTTAAGGTGTAACCCGTCATTACCTCTCTGACGTGCCCCTTTTTACAAGTAGGACCCTGAGGTCATGGCATAAGAAGACAGGGGAAATCAGGGCCCTTGACACTGTGTGGCCCCACCACTTTTTTCTAGGTTACAAACTGGGTCTCTGGGTCCTTATAACTAGAGGGACAGGGAGAGCAGGCAGGTGAGAAGGAAGCATGGCTGCCTCGTTCGATCCAGACAAAGCAGCACCAAGGAGGCACCAAGCTCCCCCTGCCACCACTGGCCAGGCCAAAGGCTCCAGCTCTGAAACCAAAGCTCACCAGTGAGATGAATATTTCAGGGCCCCAGAGAACTGGACACCTGACGGGACTTCCATGACATGTGGTTCCGACCCCGATTCCCAGGCCTCCTACCCCACTTACCCCATGTCCAGGTTCCTCAGCTGGAAGCCCAGGGGTCAGAGGACAAGAAGATCAGGCTGCAGAACCCAGGCGCTGAGGGCCAGGCCTCCCAGCATTCTTCCTCTACTTGCCATCCCCCTGCCCCACTGTTCCCGGGCTCCTTTCCCAGGCTCCACTTGTTTACCCCTTGCCCGTTTTCCTGCTGACTTTTTACTCTGACCCAGAGTTCAGGAGGAGAGCAGTACTACCCCTGTAGCATTCTGAACCCAACCAGGGGGGAAGTGGCAGAAAGCAGGCAAGGTGAGGTAAAGCCATGGTGACAGAGGTGGCCGCTTCCCCGTGCCAAGGCCGGGAACTGCTCACTCTATCTGCCCAGTCTCTCCCCACTCACTAGAAGACTCCTTCACCTCCCTACCCCGGGGCTGGCACCAGGAGTAAGCGAGGCCGGGCTGGGGGCCTGCGCCACCGCCCGCTCCCACCAGCTGAGGGCCGGGAGAGCCCTCATTCCACGAACAGCTGGCCACTCGGGGGCTGGCAGTGTGGACACGCCCTGCGACAGACACGCGCCAGAACGAGGGGCACATGACACCCTCAGACCCAGGCCCGCTCGCCGGGCCCACAACCAGCCGCTCGGTTCCCAAGGATAAAGAGGCGACACTCGCCTTCCCCAGACGCACAGGGAAAGCGAAACTCCAGCGGGGAGAGCGACAGATCCCCGTTATGGCACCGGCCCGCCGCACACTCCAAGAAAGTTTGGGGCCCAGGCCCAGCACCGCCCCAGCCCGGGCTCTGTCCCCACCGGCCCGCAGTCCCCAACTCCCGCCGGCCGCTGCCCCCTGGCTTGCCTGGCTGATTCCGACGGCGCGTTCCGGGCCTCCAGGCTTAGCAAGTCCGGCACCGCCCGCTCTGGCCTGGCCTGGGCTGGGCTGGGCTGGGCTGGGCTGGGGCTCCGCGCCCCGCCCCGTCGCGTCTGCCCTCGTGGGCGGGGCTTCGGGGCGCCGCCAGTGGGCGCTGGGGTCCGCCGCGGTCCCGCCCGCGGCCGTCCTGGGGCTGCGGGGACTTCGTTAGCATTGTCCGAGTTACAGGCAATACTTGATTATTGATGGAAACTTAGAAAACAGAAATAGAGGAAAAGTACTTCATTCTACCTCTTTCCTCAGTCCCAGAGGGCAGCGCTTGCTTTTGGTGTTTCTTTGCCTCTAAGTATTTTACCTGTTTTTCTCGAGTGAGGTCATATTGTCAGATAAGTTTTATTGCTTTTCTTTTCACTCAATATTTTAGCACAAGCATTTCTTGTCACTAAATATTATTCAAAAGCACACTTCTAATGCCTCAAAAGTATTCAACCGCATAGCTATGCTAACTTTTTAAATCAGTTTTCTACTGGATGACATTCGATTTTTTTCCCGTTTTTTCATGAACACCTTTGACAATTCTAAGCTTTGAAGCCAAAGGTTCTATTTAAATTTAAAACTGCAAACTTCCCTACATAGAGGTGGCATTTGGAATCAGTGTCCCTGGCGGTAAGACATTTCCTGTTAGAAGTTGCTTCAACCTGGAAAGCAGCTGTTAAGGGAGTCCTGAATTACTACTGTTAGTACACAGCCCTGGGTGGAAAGGTTTGCGCCTGGCTCTCGACCCTCACAGCCACAAATGAAGAAAGCTCAAGAGCAGTCCCACCCTAGAACTGGGGAAATGGGTTCCCCGGAGTTTTGAAACATTGCCCGAGTTTGCACAGTTCCCAAGTCCATATCTTTTTTCATTACACCAAGGTTGCCGCCGCTGGTAGCCAAACAGCTTTATTTAAGGTGCTTATCTCGTGCTAATAGCTACAGATCAACACTACCCCTAAATGTCTTTCACAGCCTGCTGACCCTTTTCCTTTTTTGAGTGGATTGAGGGTTGACTTGACAAAACACATCTAGAAATCAACACAGTTAGACAACCAAGACAACTGAGCAACTCTGATTCAAAACCCATCACTAAATGCTTTTCCTGACATTATTATCACCTGTGGCCAGTCCAGCTCTTTCACAGAGCAAGGCCTAGGAAGGAAGGGCCCAGGATTTACTGGAAGTTGATTTACATACTTAGCACAAGGGAAAATAATGTGCTTAATAGTAAGCATAGTAAACAAAGTTGCCACTTAGATTGTGTATTTCAGACCAATCAAAATAGAAGTGTTCTTTTTTTTTTTTAGATTGCCTTCCCCCTGCCACACACACACTGTACGTTTATTCGTTTATTCGTGTAGAAAGATGTAACTTAACTAAGTGGACATCATGGTGGGCAGACTCCCCCAGCCACCTCAACCCTTCAATGTAGGTTCAATTTCTAGGGGCAAAAAGCCTCATTTTAGGAAGTCTCCTCTCAATAGGCGAGATCACCACAGTATAAATACAGCTGCCTCCCCACACCCCTTTATCACAGCGTAGAGCCCTTTGGTGACCCGCGAAGCGCTGCAGAATCTGGCCAGATTGTCTGATGTCCCTTCATGCTCTCTACACTTTGGCTCCTTCTCCAGAAAGCACCCTCCACTTTCTAGTACTTCCAGAGTGGAGACATCTTCCAGGAGATTTGTTTTCCCACCAGCAGTCACATCTGCCCCATGGGAAAGTGGGATGTGGGGACACGCACGGACAAACCAGACAGCCTTACAGCATGTTCCTCCTCCTGAGCCCATTTTCTGATTGTGGAATCAAGACCCTAATGCTAAAAGAACATCTGAAGCACCAGGCACAGGGTGACAGATTACCATAGGCATTCAATTAATGACACGCCTTCTCTTGACCCCTTTTTAGTCCCTGAGTCAACATAAGAAGTGTCCAAACCTGTAGAGAATTTTTATGAGTTGATTTCAGCCAAACTGACAACAATTACCAGGAAGCAAAATTTCAATAGATTGAGAAAATGCTCAGGAGAGTGGTAGTTTTGCCGCTTATTTTACCCATTAGGGTCAAAGGAGGAGATGTAAGAGGGGGTCACATGAAATATATTGATGGTAGGTTGGGGGGGTCGGGATCCGGAGAAGGCAACGTGGGGAAAACTCTGGGACTGGAGAACAAGGGAGAGACACGTACTTCTTTCCCATTGGTGGGTATAGGATAGTTAACAATGAACATTTACAGCACACGCAGATAGTATGCGGGAGAACAAGATAATGGGAGGGGTTCTGTGGTCCCATGCTCTGGTGGGAGATTAAGCCCTGAGGTGGCTGAAAAGATTACTCTGACATTCCAAAGGTGTGTTATTTTAGATACAAGAAGACAAGAGCGTCTCATTTAAGGTAAAAAATGACTTTTGTCAAGGCTGCTGCAGGCCCAGGACAGGCTTATCCTCCATGACTCACTTTTTTGTTATTGTTATTCATTCATTTATTTGCCTAAACATTCATTTACTTACTCATTTTATATCAATGGCTCAGAGTCAGAGGTTTCTTCAGAGAAAGGGCAGTGAGAGCTCAGATTTGGGGGCTGACTCCCAGAACCAGAGAGCCCTCCATGACTCACTTGTATTTAGGAATGTTTATGTTCAGACCATCCTTCATGGTTACTTTCGGTCTCCGTTTATAAAGCCCTCTGTGCATGTGGGCCTCCTCTGAGCTTGTCAGGTCTGGTGTGTGACCCCCTTTTCATTCATACCTGGATAAAAGGGAGAAGGGCCTTTCTTATCTGTAAGGCCCTTAGCAGATTATTAACTTAACCTCTACTTTCTCCCAAGCAGACAGGAATTTCCGGTTCTGGAGATGACAAGCCAAAGGCTCACAGCCCCTGTCCTCAAGAGACTCAGTCTAGGGGTAGTGGTAACAGATGAGGTCATTACAATATCCTGTGTTTTTCAAGTGCTGGGATAAAGAAGTGTTCATTTGGTTCTGTGGGATCCCAACATGGGGTAGGGTAGGGGTGGGGGTGTTTCAGGAAAGGCTGTTTAGGGGCAGTAACACTTGATTCAAATGTTAGTGGGTGTTTATGAATCAACGTAGCCACTGAAGGGGCAGGGGAAGAAGGTTCCCTCCAGGTAGAGGGAATAGCATCTGAAGCAAAGAGTTTAGAGCTCATTGTTATAGCAACCCAGGACTGGGCAGGTAGAGTTGGTAAGAAACAGGACTGGGCAAGGAGGCAGAGGACCAGGAATTGAGATTTTTACCCCAAAAGCAATGGGGAGCCATGAGACTGTCAACAGCCATCTAGAAGGGGGGTGGAGGTTTGGGGGGGTTGACAGTGTCCCTAGGACACAGTCCTAGTTACCAGCTCCAGCAAATAAAGATGGGGACGACCAAGCGGATGTAGAAAACATCCAGATCTGTAGAAAATTTGTATCAGAGCTTGTTTAAACTGTTGGATACACCGAGGAACAAGATCTCATGCTCCGGGGAATAAATTTGCATCTTCTTTTATGCATTTGAAATTAAGGGAGGGAAGATTGGAAAAAGGGATTGGGGATTGGATTATAGGATAGTTAACAAGATTTTGTGCTCTTGTGAAGGTTAATATACCCTTTGAGGGGTATTCTAGTATTTCAAAGCTGTGTTAACATTTGTATGAGAACAATGGACAGGCTGGCTTAAAACAAACTGGTCATAACTTCTTTACTAAAGAAGTTAAGGCCCTGACCAGGTAGCTCAGTTGGTTAGAGCATCATCCTGATACACCAAGGTTGTGGGTTCAATCCTTGGCCAGGGCACATACAAGAAACAATTAATGAATGCATGAATAAGTGAAACAACAAATCAACATTTCTCTCTCTAAAATCAATAAATTAAAAAAGAATTTAATGAAGTTACAACCTGGGTCATGACTACCCACCATGACCTGCCCAGTTAGGAATTTATGATCAGATCACCCTGTGAGGTTTCTTTCCATTTTCCTTTTTATCATCCACAACCAGTTAAATCTGAACTTCAAACAAATAATATTATGTGTGTAAAGCCAGTATCCATGGCCACCATAACAGCCACCCGGCCAATGCAGGTTGCATTAGATTCGGACAGCCGGTAATGAAACAATGGAGCCAAGAACCGGTGGGCAATTATCTTTAATCCTAGCTTGCACCCGGCGGGCAAGTAAAAACACACACTGGGCTCCAAAACCCACTCATTCAGTGTTCACAAACCTACTGGCTTATCCGAGTTTCCTAGCATCAAAGGTTTCTAGCTCACCAGACTTATTCACCTCTGTTCCCCATCTCCTTCTCTCTACACAAACTGCTCAAACTGGCTTCTCTTTCAGCACTCCGCCATCTTGGCTGCTTCTCCTCTCCTTTATGTGGCCTTACTCTGCTCCCCTCCTAGAACGTAATCTCAGGAACCGAGATTCAAAACCTTTAATTCAATATACAAACAAGAAAGTCTCTGATAACAAAGTCACTTATCTGAGGCATAATGGAATTTCTCATGAGTGTGCACTACCCTACATCAAAAAGGGTGGGAAAGGCTTAGTCCTAAAACCAAGCCCCAGGATACAAGGATCCTGCCTGCCCACAGCCCGCCCCCAACACACATTAATAGCAACAGGCTTCCACGTGGGCAGCGCCATCTTTAACAAAGTGACCATAATATATTTTATCTGCCCAACATTGTGTAAGTACACTTCATTGTGTACACTACTGGGGAATACTCGTACTAAAAAAGTATCCATCGCTTGTCTGTAGTTCAGATTTAACTGGGTGTCTTGTGTTTTTCTGGCAACGCTGCCCTGGGAGAAAAGTCAAGTCCAGTCAGTGGCAGGAGGAAAGGAGTTGGAGGAATGAAAGGGATCCATACTGCTGGGCTGGTGTTTATTTTAGGGGTGGAGTCACCAAAGCTAGTGATTAAAGAGAGGAGGCAGAGGGAGATTGGCAGGGTGGGTCTCTGGAGTGGTTCCTTGGAGCCCAGGGGGAACTTAGAGGGGGTAGGAGGGGGTAGGCGGGAAGAACCTAACTGGTTTGTGGATCCAGAACTTCCTCTGCAGCCCAACCCCAGGGCTCGGCTGAGCATTCCACAGGTTCCTCCTGCAGAATGCCTGATCACTGGGAGCTTGTGTTTACTCCACCCAAGAGAGGTCTTTTCACTTATCACTAACTTTCTCCAAGAAGTTGCCTTTTTCCAGAGCACTTTGTACTTACTGAATGGAGGCATTTAACCCGGCCTGGGGTAAATATGGTGCTTTATCCCACTGGAGGGCAAGGACAAAGTCTCATTCATCTCCCGGCTACAGGGCAGCCCTGCTTGTCATCTGCTGAATTGAGGCAATGCTAATACTCTAAACTGAGAGCAGAATGACTGATATATCAGAGTGGAGTAGGGTGGCGGGACATTAGAGCTTTTCCCGCTAAAAATTAGCTGTAAGGCCAGTAGCCAAGGCCACCATCACAACCGCCTGGCCCATGCAGGTTTGCATTTGATTCGGACAGACCGTAATAAAACAACAGAGCCAAGAACTGGTGGTCCATTAGCTTTAATCCTAGCTCGCACCCATTGGGCAAGAAATACACACAGTGGGAAAACACTTCCCTTTCCATTCAGGGCTCCCAAAGCCACTGACTTGTCCGAGTTTTCCTAGAATCAAAGGTTTCTACCTCACCAGCCTTATTCACCTCTGTCCCCATCTCCTTTTCTCTGCACAAACTGGCTTCTCCTTCAGCACTCTGCCATCTTGGCTGCTTCTCCATGTGTCCTTTCTCTGCTCTCTTCCAGCATGGGCTCCTCTGCCCCATTTTATAATGTAGAAGTCAAAACCTTTAATCCAATATACAAATAAGGAAGTCTCTGATAACAGTCACTTATCTGAGGCATAATAGGATTCCTCATGAGAGTGCACTAACCTCTATCATGCAACAGTCAAGGGTGTGGGGAAAAGCTTAGTCTTAAAACTAAACCTTGCCTGACCAGGTGGTGGCGCAGTGGATAGAGCCTCAAACTGGGATGCGGAAGACCCAGGTTCGAGACCCCGAGCGCAGGCCCATCTGGCTTGAACAAAAGCTCGTCAGCTTGAACCCAAGGTCGCTGGCTCCAGCAAGGGGTTGCTCGGTCTGCTGAAGGCCTGCGGTCAAGGCACGTGTGAGAAAGCAATCAATGAACAACTATGGTGTCGCAACGGCAACGAAAAACTAATGATTGAGCCTGACCAGGCGGTTGCGCAGTGGATAGAGCGTCGGACTGGGATGCGGGGGACCCCGGTTCGAGACCCCAAGCTTGCCAGCTTGAGCGCGGGCCCATCTGCTTGAGCGAAGGCTCGCCAGCTTGGACCCAAGGTCTCTGGCTCCAGCAAGGTGTTGCTTTGGTCCACTGAAGGCCTTCGGTCAAGGCACATGTGAGAAAGCAATCAATGAACAACTAAAGTATCACAATGGCAACGAAAAACTAATGATTGATGCTTCTCACCTCTCTCCATTCCTGTCTGTCTGTCCCTATCTGTCCCTCTCTCTGACTCTCTCTCTGTCCCTGTTAAAAGAAACAAAAAAACTAATGATTTATGTTTCTCACCTCTCTCCGTTCCTGTCTGTCCCTATCTTTCCCTCTCTCTGACACTCTCTGTCCTTGTAAAAAAAAAACAAAAAACTAAGCCTTAGGCCAGGGGTCCCCAAACTACGGCCCCCTGAGGCCATTTATCCAGCCCTGCCGCACTTCCGGAAGGGGCATCTCTTTCATTCGTGGTCAGTGAGAGGAGCACAGGATGCATCTGCACCCATAGTTCCCATTAAAATACTGGTCAGTTTGTTGATTTAAATTTAATTGTTCTTTATTTTAAATATTGTATTTGTTCCCGTTTTGTTTTATTACTTTAAAATAAGTTATGAGCAGTGTGCATAGGGATTTGTTCCTAGTTTGTTTTTTTAATAAGTATGTGTTTCTCTTTGTTTTAGTGTTTGTTTGTTTTGTTTTCAGGGACAGAGAGAGAGTCAGAGAGAGGGATAGATAGGAACAGACAGACAGAAATGAAGAGACCTGAGAAGCATCAATCATTAGTGTTTTGTTGCCATTGCAACACCATAGTTGTTCATTGATTGCTTTCTCACATGTGCCTTGACCACGGGCCTTCAGCAGACGGAGCAACCCCTTGCTGGAGCCAGCGACCTTGGGTCCAGCTGGCGAGCTTTTGTTCAAGCCAGATGGGCACGCGCTCAAGCTGGCGACTTCGGGGTCTCGAACACGGGTCTTCCACATCCCAGTCCGACGCTCTATCCACTGCGCCACCGCCTGGTCAGGCCATAGTTTTTTTTATAGTCCGGCCCTCCAACAGTCTGAGGGACAGTGAACTGGCCCCCTGTGTAAAAAGTTTGGGGACCCCTGCCTTAGGCTATAAGGACCCTGCCTGTTTACAGCCTGTCCCCCACATCTAATGCAAGCTATAAGCAAGCAAATATATATATCATATTTACAAACTTATTTGACCAACATTAGCCTTATCCATAAACATTACTTAACATTTTCATAAAATGATAAGGAGTAGCATGACCAGGCGGTGGCACAGTGGATAGAGCGCTGGACTGGGATGCGGAGGACCCAGGTTCCAGACCCTGAGCTCACCATCTTGAGCGTGGGCCCATCTGGCTTGAGCAAAAAGCTCGCCAGCTTGGACCCAAGGTCGCTGGCTCCAGCAAGGGGTGGCTCGGTCTGCTGAAGGCCCGCGGTCAAGGCACATGTGAGAAAGCAATCAATGAACAACTAAGGTGTCGAAACGGCAATGTAAAACTAATGATTGATGCTTCTCAGCTCTCTCCATTCCTGTCTGTCTGTCCCTATCTATGCCTCTCTCTGACTCTCTCTCTGTCCCTGTAAAAATAAATAAATAAATAAATAAATAAATAAATAAATAAATAAATAAATAAATAAATAAGGAGTAGAAGGGGTGCATTTGGATGTCCCAGGAGTGAGGATTTATGATAGCTTTGTCACTGAATGGCCATGAGGCCATAGTGATGTTTTGGTCAAGGATGGACCACATATGCAGAGGTTCCATAAGATTATATTTGGGCTGAAAAATTTCTATTGTCTAGTGATAGCGTAGCTTCCTAACATATTACATATTATGTAACATTAGTGCAACGTATTTCTCACGTGTTTGTGGTGGTGGTGCTGGTGTAAACAAACCTACTGGGCTGCCAGTCATATAAATGTATAGCACACACTCTTCTGTATAGTAGATAACACTTGTTAATGGTGATAAAGGACTGTGTTTCTGGTTTATGTACTTATTATACTTTTTAAAATATATTTTTTTAAGACAGTGAGAGGAAGAGAAGCATCAACTCATAGTTGCTTCACTTTAGTTGTTCATTGATTGTTTTTCAGATGTGCCTTGACTTTGCAAGCCCAGGGTTTTGAACTGGCAACCTCAGCATTCCAGGCCGACACTCTATCCATTGTGCCACCATAAGTCAAACTGTATTAATTATACTTTTTTTTTTTTTTTTTTTTACAGGGACAGAGAGAGAGTCAGAGAGAGGGATAGATAGGGACAGACAGACAGGAACGGAGAGAGGTGAGAAGCATCAGTCATTAGTTGTTCGTTGCCATTGCGACACCATAGTTGTTCATTGATTGCTTTCTCACATGTGCCTTGACCGCGGGCCTTCAGCAGACCGAGCAACCCCTTGCTGGAGCCAGCGACCTTGGGTCCAAGCTGACAAGCTTTTTGCTCAAGTCAGATGGGCCCGTGCTCAAGCTGGCAAGCTCGGGGTCTCAAACCTGGGTCTTCTGCATCCCAGTCCAACGCTCTTTCCACTGCGCCACTGCCTGGTCAGGCATATTTATTATACTTTTTATCATCACTTTATTTTGTATTATTTTAAAAGGTTTTTGTTAATTTTTAAAAGTTTATTTTATTTTTATTTTATTCATTTTAGAGAGGAGACACAGAGTGAGAGAGAGAGAGAGAGAGAAAGAGAGAAAGGGGGGAGGAGCTGGAAGCATCAACTCCCATATGTGCCTTGACCGAACCAGTGCAGGGTTTTGAACTGGCGACCTCAGTGTTCCCAGGTCGATGCTTTATCCTCTGCGCCACCACAGGTCAGGCAAAAGGTTTTTGTTAATTTTTAAAAAATTTACTTTAGCCTGACCAGGCGGTGGCACAGTGGATAGAGCGTTGGACTGGGATGCGGAAGACCCAGGTTCGAGACCCCGAGGTTGCTGGCTTGAGCACGGGCTCGTCTGGTTTGAGCAAAGCTCACCAGCTTGGACCCAAGGTCACTGGCTTGAGCAGAGGGTTACTTGGTCTGCTGAAGGCCCATGATCAGGGCACATATAAGAAAGCAATCAATGAACAACTAAGGTGTCACAAAAAAACCCTGATGATTGATGCCTCTCATCTCTCTCTGTTCCTCTGTCTGTCCCTATCTATCCCCCTCTCTGACTGTCTGTCTCTGTAAAACAAAAACAAAATAATTTATTTTAGAGAAAAATGAAAGGAGGGGGGAGAGAGAGAAACATCAATCTATTGTTCCACTCTTTCATGCATTCGTGTTTGATTCTTGTATGTGCCCTAACTGGGGATCGAACCCCCAACCCTGGTACATCAAGATGATGCTTTAATCAACTGAGCCACCAAGGCAGGGCCTTTCAATCATCATTTTAGAGTGTTCTGTAAAATAGCATGTTGTGTTACACTGGTAGCAGCCTCATCCATCTCCTGCTTACAAAATGTCTTGATTGCCTCATTTTCCTTATGCTTGATTTAATCTCCTGTTGTTTTGTACAGTAACATGCTATACAGGTTTGTAGCCTAGGAGCGATAGGCTATACCATATAGGCTAGGTGTGTAGTAGACTGTACCGTCTATATTTGTGTAAGTGCACTCTATGATGTTCTCACAATTATAAAATCACCCAATACATTTCTCAGAATGTAGCTGTAAGACCAGGAGCCAAGGCCACCATCACAGCCACCTGGCCAGTGCAGGTTCGCATTAGATTCGGACAGTCGGTAATGAAACAACGGAGCCAAGAACTGGTGGGCCATTGCCTTTAATTCTAGCTTGCACCCAGCGGGCAAGCAAAAACACACACTGGGCTCCAAAACCCACTCATTCAGTGCTCACAAAGCTACTGACTTATCCGAGTTTCCTAGCATCAAGGGTTTCTAGCTCACCAGACTTATTCACCTCTGTTTCCCATCTCCTTCTCCAGCACTAACTCTGCCCAAACTGGCTTCTTCCTCAGCACTCCACCACCTTGGCTGCTTCTTCCTCTCCTCCACGTGGCCTTCATCTGCTCTTCTCTCTAATGCTAACCTCAGGAACTGAGAGAGCAAGCTCCCGGCCTGCCCCACTTTATAGTGTAGAAATCCAAACCTTTAATCCAATCTACAAACAAGGAAGTCTCTGATACAAAGTCACTTATCTGAGGCATAATGGGAGGATTCCTCATGAGTGCACCACCCTACATCATCCAGTCAGTCAAGGGTGTGGGGAAAAGCTTACTCTTAAAACTTGCACGTGGACAGCGCCATCTTTAACAAAGTGAGCATAATATATTTAATCTGCCCAACAGTAGCCCTCTATTGTTAAGTGGTATAGGACTGTAAATGAGTCTAACCCAGTGGTTCTTAACCTGGGTTCTATCGAACCCTAGGGGTTCGATGAGTCCGTCTCAGGGGTTTGGAGAAACCTCTGCCGCGGAGGCCAGAATAAAGTAATAGTATAATTTGTTGTGAGTTCATGCATTTTGTTGGTTTTGTTCTTTAAGCAAGGTGATGTTCATGCACGGCTCATTTTGTGCACCAGTAAAAAAACATATACCTATGTCTTGAATTTGGAAAAAAAAATCATATTTTATTTATTACTAAAGAAGGGTTCGGTGAATGCGCATATGAAACTGGTGGGTTCGGTACCTCAAAAAAGCTTAAGAACCACTGGTCTAACCATACTGCCCTTTTCTGTCTCCTGTGACTTTTGAGGCCTCAGATGAAATCATCTTTGTGAAGGGCTTGAAAAAAACGGTGCAAGGGGATGTTAGTGACTCTACCAGGCTAGAGGAACTGGAATTGGGTTCAAGAGCTCCTCCCTCCCAAGACAAAGAGCGATTTGAGAAAGGCTGGGTTAGGAAACAGCCTGACAGAGCAGCAGCCAGGGCTCAGGGTGACGCTTCCCAGTCTCTCCATACCATCAGAATCACCCAAATGGCTTTTGGAAAGTATTCTGGAAAGTATTCACTTAGGGGTTCTTTTTCTAGGTCTCTGTATCAGAATCCTCAGGGGAAGGCAGAAACAGATGCTCCCAGGCGAACCTGATTATCAGCCAGCTTTGGTGCTCTAGGACCTGGGTTCTGTTGAAATCACTTTAGTGGTTGTGTGACATTGAAATTATTACACTTAAACCGTCTCTGAGCCTTAGTAGCTTATCTGTCAAAGGGAAGTTGACAATACAAGGTGGTAAGGATTAAAAATAGCAGTTTTTTAAGTGCTTGAACGTAGCAAAAAGTGTCAGTTATTATTATCATTGATGAGATAGAAGCCTGGTGATTCAATGATTAACACCAGCTCAGTTTGGCCAGAGGTGTGATTGCATTTGGAAGACTAACCAGGACCTGGACAGATGGACTGCTGCCACTGTTGGGCAGATAAAATATACTATGCTCACTTTGTTAAAGATGGCGCTGCCCACGGGGAAGCCCATCACCAAGGTGATATTAGTTGCCCTTATGCTTGGGATGGGCGTAATTATATTATTGGATGTGGGGGACGGCTGTGGGCAGGCAGAGTCCTTATAGCTCAAGGCTTAGTTTTAAGAGTAAGCTTTTCCCCACACCCTTGACTGATTGGATGATGTGGGGTGGTGCACTCTCATGAGGAATCCTCCCATTATGCCTCAGATATGTGACTCTGTATCAAAGACTTCCTTGTTTGTAGATTGGATTAAAGGTTTGGATTGCTACACTATAAAGTGGGGCAGACCGGGAGCTTGCTCTCTCTCAGTTCCTGAGATTAGCATTAGAGAGGAGAGCAGATGAAGGCCACGTGGAGGAGAGGAGAAGCAGCCAAGATGGTGGAGTGCTGAGGGAGAAGCCAGTTTGAGCAGAGTTTGTGCAGAGAGAAGGAGATGGGAAACAGGTGAATAAGTCTGGTGAGCTAGAAACCTTTGATGCTAGGAAACTTGGATAAGTCAGTAGCTTTGTGAGCACTGAATGAGTGGGTTTTGGAGCCCAGTGCGTGTTTTTGCTTGCCCGCCAGGTGCAAGCTAGAATTAAAGTTGATGGCTCACCAGCTTTTGGCTCCATTGTTTCATTACCGACTGTCTGAATCTAATGTGAACCTGCACTGGCCAGGCTGCTCTGATGGTGGCCTTGGCTCCTGGCTTTACAGCCACTCAGGAGACTCAGGTTCCAGCGGCGTGCCCTCACACCCTGCCCACTGCCACCATGGTCCTTGGCCTTCTAGGTCATCCTGACCTGCTGAATGATTCCCAGCATTTGCAGCCCCCTCCTGGACAAGAAGCCCTTCCTCATATTTCACTTACATTTGTCTAAACAACTTCACTGTCCCAAAAAAGCCAGCAGCCGTTTCCTCTTATCTTATTCCAGCCCAAGATAATAGCTGATTTTAAAGATTTGAAAATCTTCCCAATAACTGCTCCCCTCCATAATCTCGATTTCAAGCACCCTTCACCCTCTATCTCTCTAGTGCTATGACCCTGAATCTAACAACTCTCTGTTGATACACATCAAGATTGACTATCTAGCCCTAGCCAAGTAGCTCAGTTAGTTAGAGCGTCGTCCCAATACGTCAGGGCTGCAGTCTTGATCCCCAGGCTGAGCACATACAAAAATCAACCAATGAATACATAAATAAGTGGGACAACAAATCGATGTTTCTCTCTGTCCCTTTCTCTCTCTCTAAATTCAATTAAAAAAATTTAAATGCATTAGAAAGAGAGAGGTTGACAATCAATGCATCTTACCTCCTCTTCTTTGTCCCTCCCAGCCTCACTTCCCTCCTTCACCAGCTTAGATCCATCATTACGATCACTCGTCTATCCTTTCCCCTCTGCCGGTGGCAGGAAAAGCCCAAGCTCTGCACCCACAAAGGGAGGAGAAAAACATGCAAGGTGCTGACTGATCTCACTCTCAGCTCAGGAAGACTTAGGTTTTTCTCTTCCATTCCTGTTAACATTCCAGTCCTAGGTAATTACTCTACTCTACTCTTTTTCCAATCTCTTCAAAACCCCAACACCTTCTCTGCAGCCTCGCCTTCTCTGAGCTCTCAGCCTCAGCCTTGCGTCCTGTGTCACTGAGCAAAGAAGAGCAGAGAACTGCCACCTGTATCTCCACTTGGCTATGTAACAGGTGACTGCTTCTCCAACTTGAGCGTGCAAACAAAATCACATGGGGATCTTGTGAGAATGAGACTCTGCTTTAGGAGGGTGGGGTGCATCGCTTGTAACGCTGCTGCTGCTGCCGCCGCCATGGGGACCATACTCTCAGCAATGAAGTCAAAGACATCTCAACCTCAATATGTCCCACACTTTCCTTCCATATAACATTTTAAAAATGATTTTATTTATTAATTTTGCCTGACCATGCAGCGGTGCAGTGGATAGAGTGTCGGACTAGGATGCGGAGGACCCAGGTTCGAGACCCCGAGGTCACCAGCTTGAGCGCGGGCTCATCGGGTTTGAGCAAAAGCTCGCCAGCTTGGACCCAAGGTCGCTGGCTTGAGCAAGAGGTTGCTCGGTCTGCTGTAGCACCCCCCCCCCCCGGGTCAAGGCACATATGAGAAAGCAATCAGTGAACAACTAAAGTGCCGCAACAAAAAATAAAATTGATGCTTCTCATCTTTCTTCCTGTCTGTCTCTCCCTCTCTCTGACTGTCTCTGTCAAAAACAAAAATTTATTTATTAATTTTAAAGAGAGAAAGGAGTGTGGGAGGAGAAATGGGAAGAAGGAGGAGAAGCAGGAAGCACCAAGTCAGAACTCATGGTTGCTTCTCGTATGTGCCCTGACCAGGCAAGCCTGGGGTTTCAAACTGATTATCTCAGTGTTCCAGGTGGAGACTTTATCCACTGCGCCACCACAGGTCAGGTCAACACTTACCTTCTAACCCACACCACCATCCCCACCTAGATTGAATGAGAATTCTAGCAGCTTCTTCCCTCTCCATCAAGGATATAATATGCATAGGAAAGATATCAGAAGGATCTCCAATCTAGTGAGTGCTGTGTAATAGAAATATGGTGAGATACATCCTCCCCCCACCTTCCAGAACCTTGAAAGAACACAGGGGAGAAAAACAGAAGATTCTTTGCACACGATAAAGTTGTCAAGAAATGTCCGTGAACCACATAAATAATTTCAATTTTGCAGTAACCACATTTAAAAAGTAAAAGGAAATAGGGGGAAATAATTTACTATATTTACTTAACCCAACATATTTTTATATATTATTTCAACACTTAATCAGTATAACAATTTATTAATGCGATTTTTTTTCATGCTAGGTCTTTAAAATGTGGTATGTAGTTTACATTTACAGCACATCTCAATTTGGATGTTGGGTATTCATCAGAAACACTGAATGTTTATTTAGGTTTTATAAAATATACAGTTGAAAAAGTAGATTCACATACCTAGGTTCTGTATGTGAATCAAACATATTTAAGTGTTTGTCAGTAACTAAAACAACTTTCAGGGTTTTTTTTTTTTGGTATTTTGTTTTTTTGTTTTTTACAGAGACAGAGCGAGAGTCAGAGAGAGGGATAGATAGGGACAGACAGACAGGAACGCAGAGAGATAAGAAAAATCAATCATTAGTTTTTTGTTGTGACACCTTAGTTGTTCATTGATTGCTTTCTCATATGTGCCTTGGCCGTGGGCCTTCAGCAGACCTAGTAACCCCTTGCTCAAGCCAGCAACCTTGGGTCCAAGCTGGTGAGCTTTGCTCAAACCAGATGAGCCCGCACTCAAGCTGGCAACCTCGGGGTCTCGAACCTGTGTCCTCCACATCCCAGTTCGACACTCTATCCACTACGCCACCTCCCGGTCAGCTCAACTTTCAGTTTTTATATTTAAATATTTTTAAAATATTTTTAAAAATTTTATTTATTGATTTTACAAAGGGGAGAGGGGAGAGAACAAGAAGTAGCAAGTCATAGCTGCTTCACTTTAGTTGTTCCTTGATTGCTTGTTGTATGTGCCTTGACCGGGCAAGCCCAGGGTTTTGAACCCGCGACCTCAGCATTCCAAGTCAATACTTTATCCACCACGCCACCACAGGTCAGGCTATATTTAAATTTAAATGAATTAAAATTAAATAATTTTTGCGTGGCCTATGATGCCACAGTGGATAGAGTCAACCTGGAATGCTGAGGTCGCCAGTTCAAAGCCCTAGGCTTGCTTGGGCAAGGCACACACGACAAGCAATCAATGAACAACTAAAGTAAAGCAACTATGAGTTGATACTTCTGATTCCCTCTACCCCAGTAAAATCAATCAATAAATTATTTTTAAAAGTTAAATAATTTTAAAATACAATTTCTCAGTTGCACTAGCTTTATTTCAAGAACTATACAATAGACACATATGGCTAGTGGCTACTATATTGGACAATACAGACCTATAGCAGTTTTGCTGTGTTCATCAATCCGGGGAAGCTTATAGGGAGTCAGAGGGTAAGCCATAATTTATCTTGAACCCACCCCCCAGATACCTGCCCTAGGGCTGATATGAGTACTTTTTAAACATTTTTTAATGTTTATTTTATTGATTTTAGAGGGAGAGGAATGGAGAGAGAGAGAGAGAGAGAGAGAGAAACATCAATCCATTACTGTATGTGCCCTGACCAGGGATCAACTTCTGTGCTTCGGGAAGATGCTTTAACCAACCAAGATATCCAGCCAGGGCTGCACTCAGTACTTTTTACTGAAGTGAATTTATTCACTAATTAAATTATTTTTATGAAAGCACAATCAGTTCCCAAATTAAATTATTTCTATGAAGGCACAATCAGTTCACAAGTCTGACCACTAGGGGGCAGGCTCTAGCTATTACACTGGGGAACAAGTTTTTTTTCATTTTCTGTTGCATGAGGTTTTAGAACTTTTTCTATATATTTCTGCATCGCTGATTCCAAATCTGAAATCTGTTTTTTGGTGCATGCTCTAGTTTATATGTAATTTTAATTTTTTTTTGTTACAATTAATGGCATGCGTTGGTTTTTAAATTGGAGTTAAAGGGCAACGACTCTTGGATTGAATATAACCACAAGGCAATTAATGTTTTACAAACATCACTTTTACATAATTGTAGTTGTTTTTAAATGTAAAAAAATTATTATCTGATAAAAACACTCTCTTATTTTGTTTTAAGATTGAATCATGGCTTTTTTGAGTAGGTGTAAATGTAAGAATAGTCCTGATACCTTCTGTTATATATGTGGCTGTTACACACTTCCATGTCAAAGGCGCAATATTTCATCATTTGTGACACGTGAATATATTGCCTATTTTCAAGTTCCCTTTGGCTATCAAGACAAGAATTGGGCTCCTCATATAGTGTGTCATAATTGTGAGGAAATGCTTTGTGACTGGACAAAAGGAAAACGCAAAAGAATGCCTTTTGTTTGGGCAAGGCACACAAGGTTTGGCGTGAACCTAAGGACCACAGCAGTGACTATTATTTCTGTCTGATCCATACAAAGGGCATCGGCAAGAAAAAAACGGCATATGATCACATATCCTAATATTCCTTCAGCAATACGACCTATCCCACACTCTGAGGCTCTCCCGGTTCCAGTTTTCAATGGTTTTATTTCTTCTCAGGATGAAGAAAGTGAACATGGTGATCAAGTGTATTTTGATAAGATGCATGAGGAAATGGTTGTAGAATTTGAAGGGTCTTCTTCTGATGCCAAGTAGTCATTAACCTCTCAGCAGTTTAGCCAACCCGAATTGAATGACTTAGTAAAAGATTTGGGCCTATCAAAGAAAGCAGCTGAGTTATTAACCTCCAGGCTTCAAGAAAAGAATGTACTTCAGCCTGACCTATGGTGGCGCAGTGGATAAAGCGCCGGACTGGGATGCGGAAGACCCAGGTTCGAGACACCGAGCTCACCAGCTTGAGCACGGGCCCATCTGGCTTGAGCAAAAGCTCGCCAGCTTGGCCTGACCTGTGGTGGCGCAATGGATAAAGCGTCAACCTGGAAACACTGAGGTCGCCAGTTCAAAACCCTGCACTGGTCTGGTCAAGGCACATATGGGAGTTGATGCTTTCAGCTCCTCCCCCCTTTCTCTCTCTCTCTCTCTCTCTCTCTCTCTCTCTCTCTCTGTGCCTCCTCTC